>OZ024725.1:42369426-47951926 GCA_964016875.1 Fallopia convolvulus | reverse complement strand
CACTAAAATTATCACAAACAATATTCATATTTTTTGGTGAAAACTAATAAAAAAATCTTGCGAGATCTTGCATTTAAGCTTATAAAAACTTCCTAAAACCATTCTTTAATTTTTTGAAAATAAATCAAACTTAATCAAAGATCTCGAAGAAACTTATTTGCTTTCAATAAAGCCTTTTGAAACATTCCTTTACCAATTAACAATTTTTCCTTAAATATTAATAGGTTTCAATTTAGCCTTCTTCTATGTAATTGACATGAGACAATCCCTTTTACAATTTGTTGTCAGTAACAAAAAAGAGATATTAGTGCAAATGAATATAAATAACTTTATAGAAAAATACGCACCTCTCAATCACACATTACTCCAATCATTCACCTTATACAATCGCCCTATAGTACGTAGAAGATGTCAAGATATATTCTTTTGTAAGTCAAAACGGAGAGTGTTTGACGATAAATATATAAAGATGCAAAAACCTATTTTAGAATTTGTTGGATCATAACGCATTAGTAACAAGTCAGGGACAATAAGAACACAGAATTTAGAGAGGAAAACTTTCTGTCCGACCAACAAGTTGTAGAGAGAAAAAACCTCTACCTCTAAGACTCCTTCTCAGTGGATTTTCAATAGAATACTTTTATTATGTTTCAACAATTACAACGCAATTCAAGTTCCCTGGTAACTAAGGCACCAACCCAAGTTCAACCAACTAGACTTCTACAACCCTAAGAGAAAGTAAACTACTGACTTACTTGCGGATTCTTCACGGGAAAAAGCCACACACTCGTACACTTGAAAAGCTCTCTCTCCAAGTTCGTCGTCTACAACCACACTTAAACCTTATCTATAACCTAGCTATTTATAAGAATGTCAAGTCTGATCTCATGCATAATTCTTACCTAATTACACAGATTTTCCACATAACAAATCTCACACAATAAGGAGAAAGTATTGTTTGTGATTTGGTTCCTCAACCATGCCGATTCTTGCCAAAACCAAATGATCTCGGATTTCTGTAGATAAGATCAAGTGAAGTTTGATCTTATCCTTCCTTTGATCTCCTCAAGCAACCGCCTACAACTGTCGTATCTTCGTAGAAGATTGCTCGTAGAAGATCTGATAATTGCCATTAATAGAAAGTCGCGTTCCTTCTGACACACGCTTCCTAAATCTGTCACTCGTTCCCTCCATCGTTCCTCACAATGTTCCGTCACTCATTTAACAACTAAGTTTGTTATCATCAAAACTAAGAGAAACCATTTAACAACCATTGTTCCAACAATTTCCCCCTTTTTGATGATGACAAACCTATGCAAAAATGCACATCTAGAAACCTGTAGAAATATAAAGACAATCATGTATGGTCCCCCCTTAATAGATGCACAACTGTTCCTACTCGTCAGAGGTAACAACATATTCCGCCCTAGCCAAAGTTCCATCTGTATTTCCTGGATAGAACGCATCTCTGCATTTTTCCTAACATCCACCTTTTGACATCATCAAATAGTCAACAATCATCAAGAAAAACGTAGAGCAAATGAACAAATTTAATTGAAACTCAAACCATTCATAAGCAAAAGATAGTTAATATTATAGATAATTGTTGCGGGGATCACATCCAGAAAAGCAAAAAAACATAAGAAGTCATAGCATCCAAGAGAAACAACAGAAAATTTTAAAGTAGGAATAGATAGGCTAGGTAACTAGAGAGGGTCCACATCACGGTTCAGAGGTGGTGGAATCACCAGCAGCAGTGTCATCGTCTCTCTTAGCCATGTAACCAATAATGGTACTCAGCTGAGGGAAATCTTTTGAAGCTCGATTAACATCTTGGCAGTAACACCTTCACTCATCGAAGAACTCCCTACGTCCATTTGGGTAGTCTTCTTTGCAGTTGTTCCCTTTGAATCACTCTGGAAATTCATCCTCGAGATATTATGCATGTCCAAGGGTAATCCAAAGAACTCCTCACTTGAAAGCTTGTACACCTTCCTCTCCTTCAGAATTGCCTTCACAAACTGTGGGTAAGGCAAGCCATGTTTCTTTCCTGTGCACTTAGCCATTTACCTCATTACGATCGCAGAAAGACTGATGCGTTGCCTTCACAAACTGTGGATGGATCCTTTTTAGACTCCTCGGGCAGAGTCTCCTTCTCACTAGAGACCTTAGCAGCGGCCTCTGCTCCGATGTTGGCGACAACATCAAACTGGGGTTCAAGCTTGGAAACAGGAGAGGGAGAAGAAAGTTTGGCCTTTTTGAGGGATTCGAGTCGAGCTTGAAGAGCTTCGATCTTAGAGGCGTCGAGGCCATCAACTTTAAGGGAAGGGGTATTTGAAGAGGAAGCCATTGATGCAATAGAGAAGAAAGATTGAAGCTTGAAGAAGATTAGGGTTTTGGAGGGTAAAAACAGAGATGTGGTGAAAAAAATGAACGAGAGAAGGGATTATAAAGCACACCTCTTTCCTTGTTGATAAAGATCGTAATCTTCCCAATATCTTCTACCATATCTTAACGGCTAAGAATTTTCGTAATGATGATTTTGCATCGCCATTAATTCACGAATGCGCAAAACGTCTTATCGTTCCCTGCAAAATCACTGTGCAACGACTGCATTTTCAAACTAGCAGTCGCAACGGCTATCACTCTGTGTCCCATCTCAGTTGTATCGATGATTGTTCCTTGCCAGAAAAATCATCAACTGTAATCAAAGACGTTCCTTTAATTAACACTATTGCCAAACCACTAGTTCCATACCTCGTTACCATGAGTGGACAAAAGGCGTTGTTTGAACAGACAAGGGACAAAAGATGTTCCATTCAAACTTTTTGTGGGCTTGGAATATTTTTGACATCCAAACAATTGTTTCCCGTTTAGAGGTAAACAAAGGGGGTTCATAGGGAACGTTTGTTTGGACCAGGCTATGAGACGGCTTATAACCCACTATCATTTCGGCTTGAAGTGAGGGATATAATAGATCAAGTTAGTTATTTTAGGCTAAAAGAAAATCTTAGATGTAAGCAATTTAGTTTTAGTTCCTTTTAGCATGCAACACTTAACAATATCTAATATATACAACATCAATGCATAGAAGAAAGATATAAGCCATTAGAAAACTTGTCAAATGATACGTAGTTCCATGAGAAGTTACCTCTTTAGCCAGACACTGAGGGAATAGAGGACCGAGACTTGTTTACTCAAAGGAAATCATTCCTAGTAACATCCTTAGAGGCCATAGGGTTTTCTGTCCAAAGCCTTGGTAAAAATATCGGCCACATGGTTTTCAGTCCTACAATGATTCATCTTGATAAAACCTTTTTCAACATTATCTCTTAAGAAATGATGTCGAATATCTATATGTTTGGTTCTAGAGTGAAGCACATGATTCTTGGAGATATTGATTGCACTTGTATTATCGCATAAGATAGGGATAGTTCCAAGAGACATGCCAAAATCCACAAGTTGTTGTTTTAACCAAAATACCTGGAAAGGTCCAAGAAATTGGCCATGCCTGATGTGCTCATCCTATCTACCAAGTGACCTGCAAAATCTGCATCCGAGAATCCAACAAGGTGGAACGAGTTATGTCTTGGATACCATAGACACAACCAATCGTTCACTTTCAAGTAGCGCATAATTCTCTTTACTTCTTTCAAATGTGTTTCTTTAGGATTAGCCTTGAATCTAGCGCAGAGACACACACTGAACATAATATCTGGCCGACTGGCCGTTAGGTACAATAGGGAACCAATCATGCCTCGGTACATCGTTTGATCAACATCAACACCATTAAGGTCAGCATCAAGACGAGTATTGGGAGAAATGGGAGTATCAAAAGATTTTGTAGAGTCCATACCATACTTCTTCAATAGCTCCTTGATGTACTTTTGTTGATGTACCTTCGTTCCCTCATCACTTTGTACCACTTGTAGACCAAGAAAGAAAGTGAGTTCACCAATCATGCTCATCTCAAACTCACTGCTCATTAGATTCTTGAAGTTTTCTATAAGATTAGGGTTAGTAGAACCAAATATAATATCATCAACATAAACTTGAAATACTAAAACCTCACCGTCTTGTTCCCTAAGGAACAACGTCTTGTTGATCACACCACTTCTATATCCATTGGTCAATAGAAACTACGCGAATCTATCATACCAAGCACGAGGAGCCTGTTTAAGACCATAGAGAGCCTTATCCAGCATGTAGACATGGTCAGGGTGATCAACATCTTCAAATCCTGGAGGCTGCAACACATAAACGTCCTCTTGTAGGTACCCATTCAGGAATGTTGTTTTCACATCCATTTGATATAATTTGAATCCTTTGTGAGTAGCATATGCGATTAGAAGACAGATGGCATCTATTCTTGCAACAGGAGCGTACGTTTCATCGTACTTCCCTTCTTGTTCATTGTACCCTTTTGCTACAAGCCTTGCCTTGTTCCTTGTGGATGTTCCTGTGTCATCAAGTTTGTTCTTGAATACCCACTTTGTTCCTATAGCCATTTTGTGCTTTGGCTTGGGAACTAATCTCCATTCTTTGTTCCTCTCAAACTAGTGTAGTTCCTCTTGCATAGCAGCTATCCAGTCAGGATCTTTTAATGCTTCCTTCAAATTCTTCGGTTCTGCAAGAGAGATAAACGCATTGAAAGCACAAAAATTCTTAATAGAGGAACGAGTCTGCACACCTTTATCGTATGGAGTGATGATGTTATCGACAAGATGATCCCTCTTTTTAAGATACTTTCTGACTTCGATTTGAGTGGGATCTGTTCTTGACTCCTCTTGTTCCTATTGATTTGTCGTTCCAAGAGACGTTCTTTCCACTTTATTCTGTGGAGTGTCATCTTCAGGAATCAAAGTACCTTCTGTGTCATCTCCATCCAAGTCAAGACTGGGAGGAGTAACTTCTTCATTTGGAACTTGTGTACTTGAATCTCTATCGACTTCATCATCCGAGTCTGAGTTTAAAACCTTCAGAATGTCTTCATTACTTGATAGGTTCCCTCCATTTTTGGACTCGTCAAAGACAACATGAATGCTTTCTTCAAACTTCATAGTCCTTTTATTGAACACCTTATAAGCCTTGTTGTTAGATGCATAACCTAGAAATATGTCTTCTTCACTCCTTGGATCAAAATTGCCTAGCTCGTCTTTTCTGTTGTTGTGTACAAAGCATCTACATCCAAAGACTTTCAAGTGGGAAATATTTGGCTTTCTTCCCTTGATTAGTTCATATAGAGTTTTAGAAAAATTGTAACGTATAGTGGCTCGATTAATGGTGTAGCAAGCGATACCAACTGCCTCAGCCCAAAAGGACCGAGGCAAGTTACTTGCCAACATCATAGTACGAGCCATATTTTGTAGTGTTCCATTCTTTCTCTCAGCTACGCTGTTTCGTTGAGGAGTCATTGGCTAAAAAAAGTACTGAGACACTCCATGTTCATCACAATAGCTATGAAACATGGAATTCTTGAACTCTGTTCCGTTGTCCGACCTGATAGCCTTCAATTTTTGTCTTGTTGATGATCTACCTTCCTTCTTGATCCAGCTTTTGAATTCCATGAACGTCTCATCTTTGGAACCTAGAAAGAGAGTCCATATATATCTATTAAAATCATCAACAATAACTAAAATGTACTTGCTACCTCCATGACTTCTTACCCCCATGGGACCATACAAATCCATGTGTACCATCTCAAGTGGATGAGAAGTGCTTATGGACAACTTTGGCTAAAAAGATGATTTGCTTCTTTTCACTTTCACACACTCTTCACACAAGCTTAATTTCCTTTTCTTCAAGAACTTTGGGAAGTCTTATCACCAGATTTTGTGAGTAGAGTTTGTGAATTCCTCGATGATTTGCGTGACCAAACCTCCTATGCCAAAGGTCAGTCTTATCAATAACTGTAACAAAGCATAACTCTTCTTCTGGTTGGAAACTCGAGTCTACAAAATGCACATTGTTGCACCTCTTTCCCTTCAGGACCACAAGATTTGAATTCTTGTTCTTGATCGTACAGCTAAATGATACCTCATTGTTCCCTTGGTCACAAAGTTGAGCAATACTCAACAGGTTGTACCAAGACCCTTCACCAAGCTTACGTCTTTAACGCTGGTTTTATCATTTAGCTTGACTTCACCTGTTCCAATGATTTCTCCTTGATTTTTGTTGCCAAAGGAAAATTTTCCTTCAGCATTGATCTGAAGTGAGGACAGAAGACTCTCGTTCCCTGTCATGTGACATGAATACCCGCTGTCAAGGATCCAGCAGATGTTCCCCCCACTTCAACCTGCAAAAAAGAAATCACGTTTTAACGACCAATACCTACTTAGCCTTCTCGGATCGGTTAGTAGAGCTCACAGAATGATAAATTGAGATTGAACTAAAGTAGCTTTCTGTGGACTCTTGGAACTAGGAGCAATATTTGAGGGATCAACATGGTTTTTCCCTTTATCAGTTTTAGAATCTTGCTTCTTTTGTGGTATGAGCTGGTTTCTTTTTGTTCTGATGAGATTTGTCATACCTTTGATTTTTCTTAGCAGACCATTGTTTCTTGTTGTTCCCTATGTTTTGATTTTGAACCTTTTTGTTAGACACTTCTAATATAACGTTATAGTCCCTTTGGATATGACCTCCCTTACCACAGTGATAGCACACACTATAATATTCGCCAAGATAGCGTTTAGGATGTGGTTTCTAGAAGATTCGTTCCTTCGCATGTTCCTTGGAAGGAACTTTGTGTTGGTTCCCTTGAGACTATTTTAGATATATCATATGAGCCATTTTACCAGAATACCTTTCTGAGTTATCATTTAAGCTACTCTCAAGAATCTTAACCCTACCCTCTAGATAAGTAACTTTATCTCTAGCAGATTGAAGTTCCCTAGCTTTTCTTTCCATCTTTTCTTCAAAGCTAAGGTCATCTGGAGGATATTCAGATTTATCTTTACCATAACCAATACCACACCTAGCCGGATTAAACAAAATGTGAGTTCTTTTATCAAGCTCATTCTCTAATTCCTCTCCTTTGAGTTTGAAGACGAGCAAATCCGTTCTAAGTTCATTAATTGGTTGCAGTGAGAGTCTTAATATCTTTCTTTAAATCCTTACACTCAAAATAAGGAACAACACTAGTGATAGTTGACTTTGATAATTTTTCTTCAAGATTAAGACATTTCTCATCAACAACTTCTATCTCATCTTGTATTTTCAAGTTATCTTCAAAAAGCTTTTTGAGAAGAATGACAAGATCAGATTGTTTACAAGTTTCTAAACTAGCAAGGAATTGTTCAGGAGTTACCTCTTGGTCGACATCTTCAATCTTCAAAGTCATGGCACAGATCTTTGATTCAGATTCATCATCTGAGTCAAGATCTCATGCAGCGATGTAGGCCTTCTTCTTTTCGTTCCCAACCTCGTTACATTTGGGACAACTCTTAGCATAGTGACCCTTTTCTTGACAGTTGTAGCAGGTAACGTCCTTGATCTCCTTCTTCTCAAAATTGACCTTCTCTTTTTCTTTCAAGGCAGCTTGCTTCTTGCCTCTCTTGTAGAACGCCCTCATCGTTTTTGTTATGAGAGCCACATCAGAGTCCTCCTCTGAAGTATAAACTCCCCTTCCGGCAATAACGTTCTCAATAGCTTTCTCCACTTTGAGAGCAATTGTAACACCCCGATTTTACAAAGGGAATGTCATATGCAAGTGACCTCGGATTTGAAGTCCGAAGCCACCCTAGGTTTGAATGCGAAAAATTAATACAATTAATTATTATAAATAAATAAAAGAAATTGAAACATAATATTGGATAAAAGTGAGATAATTTTTTTTCTTTTATTGAACTTCTTCTCATAAAGGAGAGTGAAATCTTATAGCGAAAGATTCAAGAAATTTTGTATTTGAAATTACATCAAGACAGTAACTCTTGCGCCTATACATTATCTAGGAAATAAACCCTAGACACGTTTAACATAAACTCAAAAATGTTGTTCACCTTGTAACTTTTGATAGAATATCCAATTGCAGCTCGTCCCATCTTTAGCGTACTTCTCACAACCTGAATGGAAAGATCGCCTGCTGTGCCGCGACGAGAATTACGGTTGACACCAGCCGACCATGCAAGGGAAAATAAACGGTCGGGTTAGTCTTGTGACAGACTAAGCAAGTGAGTTTTCTAAAGTGGTTCCTATTTAGAAAGAGAGTGTAGGTATTGGTATCGGAATCCGAATTAAAGTCGGTTGAAACCGAATAGCTACATCCTTCCAAGAAAACGTTATATATTTTCGAAAGATGAAATAAGAGACCATCACAAAGGTGACGCCTCGGACTTTAATGTAGATATGTTGGGAACGTTGTTACACACAGATCGTTATAGTCGGTTCATTAAACCCTCGTTGACCCCGCACACCTCAACCAACCTCACCGCATACGTGTTGTGCGAATTCGGATTGAAATTAGATGACAACGGACTCCGAGAGCGAGGATTGCATTCCATTTTGTAATAGCCTTCCTAACATTTTATTTGTCGCCAACGAGCGCCTATTTAATCTCTACAAATTTTAAGGATCACAATATTATTCCACTTGAGATTAAGCATACTTTTTAAGTAAGGCAGAATGTGGGTTACGGCCCCAAAAAATACTCAAAAGATAGAATGTGGGTTACGGCCCCACAGAAATACTCAAAGGTTGGGTTGCAAGCCCAGACTAGCACGAACTACGTGCCATCACCCCCTCATCGAGTGAGCGGGTATTGACCATGGTATTAAAGGTAGAGCAACTGCTCAAGATTGATGTCGAATAAATCGACGCGTATAAAATAAAGTACGAACATACAAGCCTATTCATCTAGGCACACATATCACAAGGCAACGGCCCTACAATCCATCTAGCGTAACCTAAGTACGACTAGAAATAACATTTATTAAATCTAGAACAATATAAATCCTAGATTCATTTTATTTCATACAAGAGTTCCCAACATATATTAAAAACGCCATGATAGAAATCATGCTTATAAAACGAATGCGGAAAAGGAACCGAGTTCACTTGCCTTGGAAAGACGATCACTCGAGATTACAATTCGAACTTGTTCCTGTTTCAATCAACCACAAAATAAATTACCGTCAATTTATTTTATAACCCAACGACGTTGATTTAGGAACGACGGACATGACCAAGTTTATATGAAATATAAACTTTACATGTTGTATTCATAATATTCTAGTTTTTAACATAACTAGGGATATGGTTATAAAAACATTATTAAATTTTATAAGAACTACAAATCATTTTTATTGTAAAGGTTAATATTTTTGATACTTTGAAATTCACTAAAAACAATATAAAAATTAACTAAATATATTCTTATAAAATTTAACCTTATTTTATTAAATAAAAACAAATATCCAAAATACCATAAAATACCCAAAAACCAAGGGAAGAGTCGGATGGGTCGGGACGGGTCGGGCCCGCAGGCCTCGGCCATATCTTGCCCTTCACAAACAGCAACATCAAAAAAAACAGAGGCAACTTCAATGGACTCGTTCTCGATAGTCCGGCAACGGATTGATGCATGGTTGGTATCCCTAGAACCTTATCGAAGTCTAGTTTACACTAGGACAACAGATCGTAAAAATGTTGAGAAACGAAGGAGATATTCACGTCTTACTAAGGGTCTATCGTGCAGATTTTCTGGGCACGACTTGAGTATTTGATCGAGTTTTTGAACCCATTAGAGGATCAATTTGGGCGTGTAAATATAGGTTTTTGTAGGAACTCGTTGTGTAGAATATGGATCTGGTTTCGGATTTATTTTTCGTTGAGTGTGGAAAGAGAAAGAAAGGAAAAACCGACCGAATGCTCTGTTTTTGAACGTGGAGAAGGAATCGACTTCAATCGAAATTTTGGGGCTCTAAACGCACTTCTAAGAGACGGGCGGTGAAGAAGAATGGTAGATGACAATAGTCTCTACGCAATGGGATTTTATAGCATCCAAAAAGAGCTTGAAACGTTGTTGTAAATTGAATCCGATGTTATCCCCTCAATCGAGCGTTTTTCTCCCCCTTTGCAATCAATTTTGGCATTGAATTTGTATCAATCATTCAATTGATTCATTATTAAGTTCTTATCCACCCACAATGGATAAACCTCATTAATTAGACCAAATTCAAGTCACTTTGGATAGAAACGACCCTTGAAATAATCATATGCCCTAATACTCATTCGGGTACATTTCTTCAAATTGATTGAGGAGTTAGGTAGAATATGTCATGGGCTTTCCGAAACATCTTTCGGATCGAAAATCCGTTGAGAAACGAAGAAGTTATGGTCAATTGAAGTTTTGGGTTGAAGGTTGAAGACAACCTCCCCAAGTTCTTCAATGCATTTTCAAAAATTTGCACAAACTACCATCTAGTTTTACAAAAGTGATAAAACGTGTCCTTCCAGCTTGACTTTTGCACTTCAAATAAAAACATTTGAACCTTAAACCATTTTATGTAATTATAACTTTAACTAAATGCATTTATATAAATTTTAGAAATAAAATTATAATACTTCCACATAAGTTTTATTACATATAACAATTCTCTTATAATTTTAAATAATAAATAAGACTCAAATTATAATGGTTACATTTTTTTTTCATATTATAATAATCATAAAAAACCATAATTCGTATAGTTCATAATTAATATTTATAATACAAGACAATAATTTTTATAACCATTAATATGGTCTTAAACTTATAAACCAACCCTATAAGATATATAATGTTATAACACTATAACTTTAAGAAAAACAACTAATGGAAATATTTTATTATAATAAAGGACAATGTAAAATTACATTTTTACCCTTTATAAAAATAAGGGATATTACAATAGTACCCCCTAAAAATAAGTTTCGTCCCCGAAACTAGCTTAAAGTCAACTAGGAAGTTCCTACGAAAAATGAGGATCATTACAATAGTACCCTCTTAAAAGAGTTTCGTCCTCGAAACTATCTTCAACTTTACTAGTCATTACAATAGTACCCTCTTAAAAGAGTTTCGTCCGCGAAACTATCTTTAACTTTACTAGGAAATCCATACGAAAATGTGGGTCGTTACAATAGCACCTCCTTAACAGAGTTTCGTCCTCGAAACTAGATTCCCACTTGATATAAATATGATTATACCCATACTTAACATCGTGATTAGCTTCAGCTGGAGCTATAACCTACAAGATCCAATCTTGTTTGACTTACTACTTCATTGAGTACTATGAATACAAACAAGCATGACACAAATAGCGAATCCGAGTATTATACAAGGATTTAGCATTAGATTGATATTAGAATTATTGTATTGTATTCAACACAACATGCTCTACAAACGAAGCTGACATGCTTCTATGGATACCCCATGGATATGAAAGGCAAAGAAGAAAACCATAAGCAAGGTGAGACAAACTGATGATATTGAACTTATAGATAAGGACTAAGAATATATTAGAAAGAAGGGTTTGTCACTATCCGCATCCGCCTAGCAACAAATTGAACTTTTAAGAAAGGAAAGGAAATGTGATCGAACAGGTCAAGAATTAAATCAATTAAAATTTTCGGTTGGTAAAAATAACGGATACCTTGTATATAGGAGTAGTTTAGATGCATGTTTTATATATGTTTTAGTTAGTTTTAGGTTAGTTTTGTTGTAGTTTTTAGGTTTTTGTGTTGTCGGGTATTATGCGCTGGTTTGCTCGGATTTGCAGGTTTTTAGGTTCAGGAGCAACAACAGGGCGAGTATAGATTGACCATGGCGGTGGTGGACGAGTTAAGGAAGCCAGGAGTGCTAGGAGCATGGATGGAGAAGAGCCAAGCAAATAACAAAGTCGAGCCAAGCTAAGGAAAGTGCTCGGGATAGAACCCGAGCAATCATCCCGAGCAATCCTGACTGAATGGCAATTGTGCGGGGAAGCAATAAAGCGCGGCCGCGCAATTATGTCAAGCCGCCCAATCTGGAGTTTTCAGCGGACATGGATTTGGGCCGAGATTTTGTTTTTGGGCTTTTGGTATTTGTTTATTTGGGCTTATGTCATCCGAGTTTAAAATGTTTAAGATAGAACTTGAGGGATATTTTTAGAGACATATAAATACTTTATGTTAGTTTTATTTTGATATACTTGGATCATACTTTTGGAGGCTAGGGTTTTCTCCCAAGGAAGAACCTTTGAACCTTTATAAGTTTGATTTTAATTCAATTATGCATTGCTAATTTCCCTTGTGTTTGACTAGTTATTGAAATCATGATCTGTATGTAGTTGTGAGGTTTGATAAATTCTGAACAAACTTGAATAGATTCCTTGCGCTTAATTGAATCTAAACTCTGGTTTTGTTAGATTAGCTACCTGATTGAATTTCTAGTTATAACTGAATCTGATTAATTACCGGTCGGAGTTAATTTGATCAAGAGTATACTTTAATCAATTTAGTACAGGTTGGACTAGTTGGTTAAAGAGGGGAATAAAATCACAAGTCATTTAGATGTCTGGTTGCTCTAAGTGTTTGTCTCTATTGATAACTTGAATCGTCATGCTGTTATTTAATTGAATCTAGAAGGTCTTCTAGGTTGTTATTTAATTAGGGTTGTTAGACTGGTTGCTCTATCAACTAAATATGAAGTTTGGGTCTTAGTCCTTAGTAGGATCATTATCCACAATAGATTATTCAAGTGAGAAGAGAATCAAGAGAATCGATGATCAACCAATCAATATCATGATGGATTTAATTAGTTGAACACGTTTGTCTCTCATATATTTAAATCATCTTTTGTATTCATAGTTACTTTTATTCTTGCATATTAGTTTAGATTAATCATTCCAAAACCCCCTTTGGTTACTTGGCATACAAGTAATAACACAAATACATAAGAGTCTCTGTGGGATGGATCCTTATTTGCTGCTCTACTGAGTTGGTTAAGCTAAGGTTTCTTTGATAGGTATTAACGATCACTGAAAATACCTCATCAAATTTGGCGTCGTTGTCGGGGACTCGTCGCTATTTGTGTTCATTACTTTTGTGTTGTTTTTGGGTGTGAACCTGTTATATGGTTCATACCCGTGCTACTAACTCATCTTCTCTGCTGTTTGATCCAGATATTGACAGGACACTCTTTAAGCTATGGAAGGAAATCCGAAATCACTTTCAGGTCTTACCGTTCTTTCTTGAAGGATCTGACTCTGAATCTAAATCAGAGACTGAATCTGAAACTGCTGAATCTGCTGAGATGGGTGACCAAACGTTGAGACAGTTAATTGCACCAAATCTGGCACAACAACCATTGGCGGTGCAATTTCCTACTCTTGGTGAAGGAGTCAAGTTCGAGCTGAGTTAGAGAACCTGCTGCTGCGTTTGAACTATTCACACAACTGTCTGAGGGCACAAGACAGTTCAGAAAAGAGAAGGGCTCAAAAGTTGCAAATTATGTGGTTGCTAACTCAAGAATCCAAGATGAAGTCACTAAGTTGAAATCGATGATGAAGCAGCTTTTGCAACAAGGTGGAAGACAACAGGTGAAATCTTGTGAAATTTGCTTTGATAACATGCATCCCACTGATTCCTGCCCCACACTCCAAGAGCCCCATGCTGAAGTTAATATGGTGGGCAATTATGGTCAACAAAGGCCTAGGTATGACCCTTTCTCCAACACTTACAATCCGGGGTGGAGGGATCATCCTAACTTGAGCTATGGCAATTCTAGCAATCAGCAATTTAAACATCAAGGTGGCCAAGCTCAGTACAGACCGCCCTTCCAACCTCAAGCTCAAGGAGTAAATCAGAACTCTATGTCCACTGAGGAAATGATCAGAAATTTGACTCAGACAGTTTCTACAATGCATGGTTCTCTAACTCAGCTTCAACAGGATACCAAGTCTAGTATTAAAAATCTGGAGAACCAAGTTAGTCAGACTGCTGAGGCAGTAAGCAAACTGGAAGCTAGAGATTCAAGTAAGCTATCATCTCAGACAAAGCTTAACCAGAGGGCGAATGTCAGTTTTATCTCCATTTATGATGCCTCCAAGGCGGAACAAGTGTACCAATTGAGCAAGGTTGACGAAACAAAAGAACAGAACCAAGGCAAATTGCTTGGCTTGGCTGCTAAAAGTGCGGCCGAGCAATCTGTATCTCGCGTAATACAGTCTCAGTCAGGATTGCGCTGGGAAGGGGAAGAAAGCGTGACCGCGCATTTGGGTGCAAAGCCGCGCAATCTGGGCAAGTGCAAGGATGCTTCTGAAATTCATCTGAAAGCCTATGTACCTGTTCCACCCTTTCCTGAAGCCTTAAAAGAAAATCGGAGACTGAAGAATGACAAGGAGATGTTCGAGGTTTTTAGTACATGCAGAGTAAACGTCCCGTTACTGAATCTGATCAAGAGTGTAGCTCGGTATGCTAAGTTTTTGAAGGAGTTGTGCACTCTGAAAAGGAGACAAAAGGAGAAAAGTCAGAAGCAAGTTAAAGAAAAAGAACATGTGTCTGTTATGTTTCAAAAGCGTTTGCCTGAGAAGTGCAGCGACCCTGGCATGTTCACCATTCCTTGTATGATTGGATGCACCAAGGTGAATGAAGCTTTGATTGATTTAGGTGCATCTGTCAATGTTCTGTCTTCCTCCTTATATGAGAAACTCAGTATGGGACCATTGAAAGATACTCGAACCATAGTTGAGTTGGCTGATCATTCTACTGTGCGACCCAAGGGAAAAATTGAAGATGTATGGGTTACGGTGGACTCCTTGAAATTTCTGACTGATTTTCGGGTAATGGACATGGGATCGGGAGCTGGAAAGACGTCTATGTTGCTAGGACGACCATTTCTAAAGACGGCAAATACAAGGATTGACGTTCCACAAGGCACACTGAAGATGGGATTCGATGGGGAGGAGATCGAATTCCATAGCTCGTATCCTTCTTAATATCCTTTTTACGTCAAGCTAAAGAAGTTAAATAAGCGCTTTTTGGGAGGCAACCCAAGGCTTATAGTAGTTTTGTTTTTCGGTTTTAATCTTTTGGCTTTTAGGTAGTTTTTGTGTGTGTTTAGATATCCCAGGTCTGAAGATTGATAACCCGAAGAAGCCTCATCACCACCACCACAAGATTACCCGCCATACTACCCAGACAGCTAGCTAGAATTTTGTGAGTTTTTCTCTCTCCTTTACTTCTTACTATACTTTGGGGACAAAGTATGTTTCATGCATGGGGGAAGGGATTTACTTGTTTGCATTGCATATAGTTGCATTAGTTTAGGTCATGTTTAGAATTTTTGCATGCATTGATTAAAATCCTATAAAAATAAAAAAAATCAGAAAATTTAAAAAAATACAAAAATACTGCATTTAGGTTCTTATTTACCCATTGTTTGATTCTTCTTGTGTTTCTAAGTTAAGTATAAGTTCTAACCCATGATGTGCATGATATACTGAAGTTGATATGATATGAGCATGATCATTGATTAAGTGACTTGATTATAGGATGGATCATGTACTTAGCTTGAGTATTTGATTCATTCTGAAGTTCTAGACAAAAGAAAAATTAGCCTTGTGAGGTTTATTTTTTTTGGCCTTCCATGATTATTTGTTCTCCATATTCTTGAGTGTATCACCATGATTATCTAGTTCTATAACTTGTGTTATGATACCTTGTCAAGACTGCTTATATGATTGAATGTATGACACTAAAGTGATTGAGGCAATGTTTCTTTATAAGTCTATTATTTCCCTTCTTACCCTACAAGATACATGTTCTTGACACCCCATTTCTTTTAAGCTTTATGCCTATTTTTGCTAGCTCCACAAAATTTTCCTAGCCTAATAAGATTGACCCTGGATCTGGGATTTAGGACTTTAGGTTTTGTTTTTGTTTTTGTGAGATATGTACAAGTATGGGGGAGTTGGAGAAAAAGGTGGAAAAAGAGGAAATAAAACTCTTGGTTTCAAAGTGAAAAAAAATGAAGATGAAAAGTTTGTGCAAAGCAAAATAAAGAAATTGAGCTTAAATGTTAGTAGTCTTCATTAGTAGCAAAGAAAGAGTTGAAAAGAGGCAAAAGAAAAAAAAAGAAGCAAAGTGTTTGAATATAAATGTATGGAGTTGAGAAAGGAAGTTGGGAAGTGTTATGTGAAGTAAAGTGTAAGGTTTGGGTTTAGGACTAGTTCTTTATCCCGGATTTAGCACCACAGGCCAAATGTTATCCCTTCCAAATTTCTCTTTACCTTGGCCCCATTACAAGCCTTAAAAAGACCTCATGATTTTTGTTATGTATTTGATCCCCAGCGGTGGAGATTTAGAACTCTGATGCAAGCTTATGGTAGTCTAGTTTTCATGGTTGATTTTGAGTGAAACACATACCTTTTATACACTTGAGAGTTGAGTGCAAACACGATTTACCTTGGTGAGGTCTAGAATGAATGAATGGTCTTTACTTTTTGCTTACCATAATGCATGTTGAGAAGTCTTGGTCGGGTTTTTAATTATATGTGAAATGTTTGTTCGACTTGAGATGGATGTAGGATTGCATTTCTATGGTGTGATTTGGATTTATGTCTTGCTTGAGGACAAGCAAGGGTTAAGCATGGGGGAATTTGATAGCTTGCATATAGGAGTAGTTTAGATGCATGTTTTATATATGTTTTAGTTAGTTTTAGGTTAGTTTTTATGTAGTTTTTAGGTTTTGTGTTGTCGGGTATTATGCGCTGGTTTGCTCGGTTTTGCAAGTTTTTAGGTTCAGGAGCAACAGCGGGGTGAGTATAAATTGACCATGGCGGTGGTGGACGAGTTAAGGAAGCTAGGAGTGCTAGGAGCATGGATGTAGAAGAGCCAAGCAAAGAACAAAGCCGAGCCAAGCTAAGGAAAGTGTTCGTGATCGAACCCGAGCAATCATCCCGAGCAATTTTGACTGAATGGTAATTGCGCCGGGAAGCAATAAAGTGCGGCCGCGCAATTATATCAAGCCGCGCAATCTGGAGTTTTCAGCGGACATGGATTTGGGCCGGGATTTTGGTTTTGGGCTTTTGGTATTTGTTTGTTTGGGCTTATGTCATCCGAGTTAATATGTTTAAGATAGAATTTGAGGGATATTTTTAGAGACATATAAATACTTTATGTTAGTTTTATTTTGATATACTTGGATCATACTTCGTGAGGCTAGGGTTTTCTCCCAAGGAAGAACCTTTGAACCTTTGTAAGTTTGATTTTAATTCAATTATGCATTGCTAATTTCCCTTGTGTTTGACTAGTTATTGAAATCATGATCTGTATGTAGTTGTGAGGTTTGATTGATTCTCAACAAACTTGAATAGAAATTATTCCTTGTGCTTAATTGAATCTAAACTAGGGTTTTGTTAGATTAGCTACCTAATTGAATTTTTAGTTATAATTGAATCTGATTAATTACCGGTCGGAGTTAATGTGATCAAGAGTATACTTTAATCAATTTAGTACCGGTCGGACTAGTTGGTTAAATAGGGGAATAAATTCACAAGTCATTTAGATGTCTGGTTGCTCTAATTGTTTGTCTCTATTGATAACTTGAATCGTCATGCTGTTATTTAATTGAATCTAGAAGGTCTTCTAGGTTGTTATTTAATTAGGGTTGTTAGACTGGTTGCTCTATTAACTAAATCTGAAGTTTGGGTCTTAGTCCTTAGTAGGATCATTATCCACTATAGATTATTCAAGTGAGAAGAGTATCAAGAGAATCGATGATCAACCAATCAATATCATGATGGATTTAATTAGTTAAACACGTCGGTCTCTCATATATTTAAATCATCTTTTGCATTCATAGTTACTTTTATTCTTGCATATTAGTTTAGATTAATCATTCCAAAACCCCCTTTGGTTACTTGCATACAAGTAATAACATAAATACATAAGAGTCTCTGTGGGATCGACCCTTACTTGCCGCTCTACTGAGTTGGTTAAGCTAAGGTTTCTTTGATAGGTATTAACGACCACTGAAAATACCTCATCAATAACCTTCATAAATTATGTAATAAATCAGTCAAGTAAGAGCAATTGCCTTGAATTTCAAACTGTTATAGACTAAAATGGTTCAAAAATATAAAGTATATAATTTTGCTCAAAGTACATCAACAACATTTATACCTTATAAAAGAATCATTAAAAAACCACTATACTTAAGTGCACACCAAAGTTGGGAAACATTATATCTTTAAAACTCGAACATGTTTAACAACAATTACTTGATTCTGATATATTACACAAAAGCGAAGTTTTTTTTTAATTCTTTAATCAAAACCTTTATACACTTCAATCCCCAAACTTTGACTTATTAAATAAATAATTCAACTTTTTAAAATTTATTTTATCAAATCGAACATTAAGGCATTAGGTGATCGCATTCCACCATGTGATCAAGATGGGGAACCAAGACGACCTAACCCTTTATTGCATTTTCACGGGAATAAGACATGTGATCTTGCCTTACCATGTGATCAGGATGGAAGACAAAATACATTCTTACTCACCACCATGAAAATCGTATATGCGAATTACTTTTGAAATCTCAAAAAAAATTGTTGGTGCTTGAACTTGAAAATAAACTCATTAAAGTCGTTGAACCTCCATATTTTAAACTTGAAAAAACAAGATTAACATTCAAGTTTTCATAAAAACTAACAATCTTTCTTCAAAAATGAAGTAGGATGTGATTTCCCACGTCCTTAAATAAGTATAGGTTTCAACCCATAACTTAAATTCAAGTTCGACTCATAAAATAAAAACTCGTATCTCTAAACTTAGAGAAATTTCCATCTACAAAGCTTTCTGGTGGTACTTTCACCTTTATTGAGAAAAGAGTTTTAGTCTTTAAAAATTTCAAATGAGCCATTTCTATAAAAAAAAAATATCAAACTTATAACTTCGAATAATGAAAATCAAAAGTCAACCTCAAATTCCTCTTTAAAAGAAAACACCATATTGTACATTCAAATTTTATGGAAACAACAAGTAAGAAATTTTTTTACGCAAACTATTAAATTCCAAACTATTAAGAAAATCATTATCTTCGAACTTAATTTAATAAAATGTCTAAATAAAAGCTTATCTGTGGAGGAGTTTCTTTATTTCATAAAACTTCTTGGTAAACTTCCCCTATGTATTAACTAATTGAAAGGTAAAAAACTTGGACCGGTCTAAATAACAAGGCATAAGATGGTTTAATCACTTGACAACCATCACATCGATCAAAACATAGGATCGTTTAACCGTGGAAGATAACAATATCTTTTCCGATAATATGGATCTAAGATAATAGAACATGAAGGTAAATGACTAACATCAAAGAAGATAAAATATTGAATTAGGTCTCCCAATGACACGAAGTTATGATGTAAGGAAATTGAGAGAAGCACAAGTCAATAAACTGATATTGACTCTAGCGAATGACATGATGTCCAATGACCAGATCCATGTGAGAAGTATCGTAGCTGAGCTTGCAGTGGTTTGAAAACAACACCATTGGTTTTTCTAGAAACTAACCAAATTACACGATAATCTTGATCTCTAAATTAAACGCCACAATTTAAACTTATTCTAATCTCGAAATTGACAATAGAATCAAAATCTTATTTTCAAAAGAGAATTCATTAAAAACTCTTTATAGCCAAAATCAAAACTTAAACCTTATATATCATAATCATTCAAATCGCACTACCTGACATAGACGTTAAAACACGTTTAAACAAAATTCGTGAGCGGAAGCAATTAAAAACACTTTTGCGGAAAAAGTTAGTGAAAATAAATTTAAAGATTCTCCAACCTAATAATAGGCGAAGGATTTTAAAACCATTGCTCTGATACCATATTTGTAACACCCGATTTTACAACGGGAATGTCACACGCCAGTGACCTCAGATTTGAAGTCTGAAGCCACACTAGGCTTGAATCCGAAAAATTAATACAATTAGTTATTATAATAAATAAAAGAAATTGAAACATAATATTGGATAAAAGTGAGATAAATTTCTTTTATTGAACTTTTTCTCATAAAGGAGAGTGAAATCTTACAGCGGGGGATTCAAGAAATTTTGTATTTCAAATTACATCAAGACAGTAACTCTTGCGCCCATACATTATCTAGGAAATAAACCCTAATCACGTTTAACATAAACTCGAAAATATTGTTGACCTTGTAACTTTTTATAGAATATCCAACTGCAGCTCGTCCCATCTTTAGTGTACTTCTTACAACCTGAATGGAAAGATCGTCTGATGTGCCGCGACGAGAAATACAGTTTACACCAGCCGACCATGCAAGGGAAAATAAACGATCGGGTTAGTCTTGTAACAAACTAAGCAAGTGAGTTTTCTAAAGTAGTTCCTATTTAGAAAGAGAGTGTAGGTATTGGTATCAAAATCCGAAATAAAGCCGGTTGAAACCCAATAGCTACATCTTTCCAAGAAAACGTTATGAATTTTCGAAAGAGGAAATAAGAGACCATCACAAAGGTGACGCCTCGGACTTTAATGCAGATATGTTGGGAACGTTGTTACACACAGATCGATATAGTCGGTTCATTAAACCCTCGTTTACCCCGCGCACCTCAACCAACCTCACCGCATACGTGTTGTGCGAATTCAGATTGAAACTAGATGACAACGGACTCCGAGAGCGAGGATGGCATTCCATTTTGTACTAGCCTTCCTAACATTTTATATGTCGCCAACGAGCGCCTATTTAATCTCTACAAATTTTAAGGATCACAATATTGTTCCACTTGAGATTAAGCATACTTTTTAAGTAAGGCAGAATGTGGGTTACGGCCCCACGAAATACTCAAATGTTGGGTTGCAAGCCCAGACTAGCACGAGCTACGTGCCATCACCCCCATCGAGCAAGCGGGTATTGACCATGGTCTTAAAGGTAGAGAAACTGCTCAAGATTTATGTCGAATAAATCTACCCGTATAAAATAAAGTACGCACATACAAACCTAATCGTCTAGGCACACATATCACAAGGCAACGACCCTATAGTCCATCTAGAGTAACCTAAGTACGACTAGAAATAACATGTCATTAAATCTAGAGCAATATAAATCCTAGATTCATTTTATTTCATGCAAGAGTTCCCAACATATGTTAAAAACGCCATGATAGAAATCATGCTTATAAAACGAATGCGGAAAAGGAACCGAGTTCACTTTCCATAGAAAGACGATCACTCGAGATTACGATTCGAACTTGTTCCTGTTTCAATCAACCACAAAATAAATTACCGTCAATTTATTTTGTAACCCAACGATGTTGATTTAGGAACGACGAATATGACTAAGTTTGTAACACCCCCTTTTTATATAGGGATATTGCCGCTAGTGAACCCAAGATTAAACTCTCGAGCACGACGAGAGTTTATAACACCCCCTTGCAAGGTACTATTATTTAGGTTGACAACTACACTGTAGGATCTTACAACGCGAGCACGATGAGAAAACATAATAAAACATCCAACCTTTATTTAATAAAACTTAGAAAACGTAATCATGCATGAATCCCCGAAAATCATAAACATTCAAATACGTCACAATGCCTACTGAACTGAACTATCCGAACAAAATAAAATAATAACCGAACATAGAACTAACTCCATCTAACAAATACTAAAATCAACATCCTAACTAATATAAATAAACTAGTATAACCAATCCCACTATGACACGCGCTCTTCACCGCTCTAGCCCGTCATCTTGCCTAGGTTCCTGCACGGCTCCTTGGTTCATACCTGGAACTGAAAAATGTTCCCCGAAGGGTCAGCTTCTAATCTACCAAGCTAGAAAGAATACGGAAACTGTAGAACGCTTTAAAATCATTTATCTAAAGTCAGCATACAAATCCACAATCGCAATCATAACTCTAAAGGCCAATACCTAAATTAGTTATATCAGTCACACAAAGCCATATACGCGTTCACATTCATAATCTCATACAATGCAATTCCTCCTTTTTACACAATCCAACTTCCAAGGCGTTCATCACCGCGCCGAGTGCAGAGGCAGGCCCTCCCACTCCACTTCACAATCTCCCTTCTAACCCCTGGCTAAGCCTCCACTGGAGCACTTGCCAAAAACACACAGATAATAATTTTCATTTTGAAGGGGCACGATTTTCCCAGTCACACGGGTCAACGTAGCCAACACTTCCTCAACACCAGCTACGATGGGCCGTGTCGAAAACAGTACCAACACAGAGAAAACGTTCCAAAATATTTTCCGATAAAACACATTTAAAATCATTTACGCACACAACACTCAAGGAGTTCAAAGCAATTTAAAAGGTATTCAAGACTAGTTCCCAAAACCCGCCCTACAATAATGATACGCAATCTAACAAGGCAGAGAAGAACCGAGCAAGTCGAAAAACGACTTACCTCGAAGATAGGGATCCTTTGAAGAAGACGGAATTATGACCTCAAGCGAAAACGATTCCCTATATAAAGAAAAGGATTAACTTAATTATGAGCTGAACCAAATTAACCCAACGAAAAACCCACTTTTAATTTCCTTAAACTACTGATTTTTATTAAAAGAATTCTCTTAAAAATATGTTAACCCATACCTTATTATTATTACTATCCTACTTAAATACCAAACCTAGCCCAATTTTAATCCAAGGCCCAATATCCCAATTAATCGGCCCAACCCATCAAGATATGCGGACCAACCGTCCCCAATTAGCCTCCCCCAACACTCTCCTTCGGAAGCCACACAAGCCTCGAACCCCTCCCTTTCTTTGACTTTTCAACTGGACCTATACTAAGGCCCATACTCATCCCTCTTAACTCTCCACACAGCCCACATCCTTCATCTTCAACCTAGAGAACTAGAAGACGCCCCTGCCTTCTTCTTCTTCGGCGAACGACGCCATAGCTCGCCTCTCTTCCTCCCCACGCCAGGACTCGCGAGCCCCTCGCTCGACTGGCTCGCTCCCTTCCTTCTTATTCGATTAACAGCGCACCACCCTACTTCTCTAATTCGCAGGCGGTAGACCGACGTCGGCGGCCCACGACGACAAACCCACCGCTGCTCCGCCTTCCCCTCACACTGGCCCTCTCCCTAACCTCGCACTCGCGATCGTCACCCCAACCCAGTCTTTATCCTGCCCCATTCGACAATCATTGGAAAAGAACGAAGCCAAACTTACCAAAAACAGAACGACAAGGAATGACGACTCCGACGACTCAACTCCGTCAACGCCGCGACTGAGCAATCGCTGAACCGCGAGAATTCCGGCTAAAATCAACGGAAACAACAGTTGTTGGAGATTGGCAGCGCACGGCAAAATCCCGACGCCAAACAGAGGCAACAACCGAAGTGAGCAGGAGTGGAATTGTGCGATATACAGAGGAAGAAAATTATGACGAGACTAACTTACCCGTTTGAAGACAAAGCAATCAATCCCAGAGAGAATTAACGATACGCAAGAAACCCGAAAGGCCAATTGCAATTATAGGCTAGGGATCTTACGAAAGTGGTTACAATCCTAATCGATCTCTAGAAGATATTGGTTAAGATAGAATCAGGTTGTTTTAATTTACTTATTTTGGCTCTAATTGGATAATTATTTAGATCCCTGATCGAATAGATAAGAAAGTTTTTGGCTAACTATACTTAATTAATTTATCAATATTTTTATATGTAGATATTTATTAGGAGATATTTTAAGAAACGGAACCTGATACGAGACAAATAGAACCGAGTATTACATTCTATCCCCCTTAAGAAAAGTTTCGTCCCGAAACTCTTATAACGAAACTTTTACGCGAAGGAAAAGATATTCGAGGTTTTCACAACCTCTCCACCTTAAGGAGGTTTGTCCTCGAACCAGAATTGATTGATGACGCTAATCATAACCAATACTAGCCATCCAAAATACGCAACACGTCAACAAAAATTAAACAGTCAAACAACAAGCCAAGCAAACAAGAATCACGAAGCAAACATCGAATCTGAAAACGATACACTAATTACTAACCTTCCCCTCAAACGCTTCTACTAAACTCGGGTAAACCTCTGGATAACTCTCACTCATCCAAGTGGCCTCCTCGACTCCCCGTCAAGACCACTGAATCAACACCAGAGGAATCTCCTTGTTCCGCAGCTTCTTCATTCGTCGATCTAAAATCTTCAGCGGTTGTTCCCGGAAAGTGTGATCTGATTCTACCACCAAATCCTCATAATTCAGTCTGTGACTAGGATCCGGGACATACTGTCTCAGCTGTGAAACATGGAATACAGGGTGCACTCCTTCCAAAGCAGGCGGCAATGCTAGCCTGTAAGCCACTTCGCCTACTCTCTCCAGAATCTCGAACGGATCGATATATCGGGGACTCAGCTTCCCTTTCACCCCAAATCTTCTTACTCCGCGGGTAGGCGATACTCTCAACCAGACGTGGGCTCCGACCTCAAACTCTAATGGTCTACGCCTCTTGTCTGCATAGGACTTCTGGCGACTTTGAGCAGCTAACATTCTCTCTCTGATTAAGGCCACTTTCCCGATTGTCTCCTCAATCATCTATGGCCTTTCTCATACTACATCCGAGGGATCATCCCAACACAGCGGTGTCTTACACTTCCGACCATATAAAGCCTCATAAGGAGCCATCTGAATCGACGAATGCCAGCTGTTATTATAGGCAAACTCTACCAAAGCCAAGTGATCCGACCACTGACCTCCCTAGTCTAATACGCAGGAACTCAGCATGTCCTCTAGATTCTGAATCGTCCTCTCTGTCTGACCGTCCGACTACGGATGGTAAGCAGTCGTGAAATGTAATCTCGTCCCTAAAGCCTCATGCACCTGCTGCCAATATCTGGAAGTAAAACGCCCATCTCGGTCCGACACAATCGTCTTAGGCACTCCGTGCAGTCTAACTATCTAATTAATAAACACCTCCACTAACTTGCTCACTTGCCATGTCTCCTTGATAGGCAAAAAGCGAGCAGTCTTCGTCAATCTATCCACCACTACCCAAATGGCATCATGGCCTCTGCTGAGTTTCAAACCGGTGACAAAATCCATGGAGATGTCCTCCCACTTCCATTCTGGAATAGGAAGCGACTGAAGCATTCCTCCGGGTCTCTGATGCTCGATCTTCACCTGCTGGCAGACCTGACATTTAGCGACGAATCTCGCTACATCCGGCTTCATGCCATCCCACCAATAAAACTGTCGCAAATCCTTGTACATCTTACTCGCCCCGGGGTGGATTGAGTAAGGTGTAGCATGAGCCTCTGCAAAATCTTCTGCCTCAACTCTGCATCTCGAGGCACACAAATCCGACCACGTAAACACAAAATACCATCTGCTCTCTCTGCAAAGTCGGGTGCCTCTCCACGGCTCAATCTCTGCCTCAAATCTTGAATCATCGGGCCATCTTCCTGCTTCTGCCTTACTTCCTCAAGTAAAGATGGCCGACATTCTAGGGTTTTTAGACTACCCTGATAACGCTGAATCTGCACTTCGATTTCGTATCTCATCAGCTCCCTCTGTAACTCTGGATGAGCCGTCAGATGAGCCAACATACTCTCCTGAGGCGTCTTTCTGCTAAGGGAATCAGCGACCACATTCGCTTTCCCTGGGTGGTAAATAATTTCAAGGTCGTAATCTTTCAGTAACTCCAGCCATCTCCTTTGTCGCATATTCAAGTCCCTCTGAGTGAAGATGTACTTGGGACTCTTATGATCTGTCATCACTTTGCAGGTACTCCCATACAAGTAATGACGCCAACTCCAAATCATGAGTAGGGTAATTCTGCTCGTTCGACTTCAACTGTCTGGAGGCATAAGCAATCACTCTGTCCCTCTGCATCAACACACAGCCCAAACCTACCTTGGATGCATCACTGTAAATCACGAAGTCCTCATTCCCCTGAGGAAGAGCTAGTATAGGAGCCGAAGTTAACCTTCTCTTCAGCTCATCAAAACTCCGCTGGCAAGCTTCGTTCCACTCGAAATGAGTAGTCTTCTTAAGCAAGTTGGTAAGTGGTTGGGCTATCCGGGAAAATCCTTCCACAAACCTCTTGTAATACCCTGCTAATCCCAGAAAACTCCGTACCTCCTTCACATTCTTCGGAGGTTCCCATGCTTTTACAACTTCAATCTTTACATGATCCACCATAACTCCCTGAGCAGATACCACATGCCCTAAAAACGTAACTTCAGGTAACCAGAACTCACACTTGGACAACTTAGCAAACAATTGATGTTGTCTCAATACTCCCAAGACCAGCCTATGATGCTCAGCGTGCTCCTCCTTACTCCGAGAGTAGATCAGAATGTCGTCGATGAATACTACTACAAATCTGTCCAAGTAGTCTATAAACACCCGATTCATCAACTCCATAAATACAGCGGGTGCATTCGTCAGTCCGAACTACATCACTACAAACTCATAATGTCCATATCTCGTTCGGAAAGCCGTCTTAGGTATATCTTCCTCCCGAATCCTCAGTTGGTGATAACCTGACCTCAAATCCACTTTGGAGAACACAGTAGCCCCCTGCAACTGATCCAGCAAATCATCAATATGTGGCAGCGGATACTTGTTCTTGATGGTAACTCGATTCAACTCCCGATAATCGATACACAGTCGGACAGAACCGTCCTTCTTCTTCATAAACAGAACTGGAGCTCCCCACGACAATGCACTCGTTCGTACATAACCCTTCTCCAACAGTTCCTCCAATTGTGCCTTCAGCTCCTATATTTCCATCGGGGCCATGCGATATGGGGCTCTCGAAATCGGCCTCGTCCCCGGCTCCAACTCAATCCCAAAATCCACCTCTCTCTGAGGAGGTAATCTTGGAAGTTCCTCGGGAAAAATGTCCTCAAACTTGCACACTACTGGTATGTCCTGAATGTGCGGTTCTGCCTTGTCCCCCTGTAGAACATAACACCAATATCCTACACATCCGTCATTGAGCAACTTGGCGGCCTTCACCATACTAATCACCGATCCGGGCCCCTCCTGCTCTACCTCCTGACACACATGTCTGGTCCCATCATCTGCGGTCACTGTAACCGTACCTCTGTGTGTATCTAAAACTGCTCGGTAACGCATCATCCAGTCCATCCCCAAAAACACGTCATCATCTGGCGACAACTGCATTACTATAAAATCTGCATACCAATCACTATTCCCTATTCTAATAGGGCACTGCAAAATCTCCTTATTCCCTCTTACTTTACTACCGTCAGGCAGCCCCACAACAAAAGATACCCCCTCAGTGCAAGTCAGTCCTAGTCTAGCCATGCAAGCAGAAGACATAAAAGAATGGGTAGCACCCGTATCAAACAGTATGTGAATAGGTCTAGACTGAATCCAAATCATACCTGTAGCAGTCGGCGCGTGTAGGGCATCGGCCCTCCTCATCTCAAACACTTGGGGATGATTGCCCCCAGTGTTGCTAACTCCTGCGCCGCGTCCTCTGCCTTGGCTCGGTGCCTGCTGAAACTGCTGAGGCTGACGACGAGGCATCTGATTCACCTTTCCCGGTGAAGATCCCTGTGAAGGTGCCCCCACAGTACAATACTGCTGCAAATGGCCAGGCTTCCCACAACTGAAGCAACTCCTGACTAGCTTCGGACACTGACTCCTCAAATGAGCAGTGCTTCCACAGTTGAAGCACTCTCTCTGCCCTCCAGTGGACTGACTCTGACGACGATGGTCCTGACGACCCTGTGGCTGAAACCCTGATCGTTACGGCTGAAAAGAGCCGGGACGACTATCTCTCCTAGATTCTGCCGTGGCAGACAACTTCTGCCTCTTGCTCCCCGTGGTATGCACCTCCAGCTGACTCTGTCGGGTCGTGGCCATAGCATAGGCCAAAGCAGACTGCTGAACGTCTGCCAATGCCGCGAGTCGTAGACCAGACACATAAGCACGTAAATGCGGTTGCAACCTTTTTAGAAAGGTCGCAATCTTCAACTCCTCAGTAGGGGCAGCATTTGGCACCGTTGCCAACTCCTGCTGAAACTTCATAATAGTCTCAGATACTGTGATATTTTCGGGTCCAGCATCCCGAAAAGCAGCCTCCCGAGCCGCCCTCACCATCGGAGGACAATACTGATCTCGAATCTGTCTCTCAAAGTCCTCTAAAGTAACCTCAGTCTGGTGGTCCCTACACAGCTCCCACCAGTCAAAAGCGCTCTCCTGTAGCAGACTCTGTACTAAGGACATCTTCCGCTCCTCCGGTGCCTTAATAGAATCCAACGCAGATTTCACCCTCCTCAGCCACTGCTCTACTTTAGAACCCTGAGCTCCAGCAAAGTTCGGTACTCCAGTCTTCCTAAACTCCGCGAGCCACTTATCAAGCTGAGGCTCACGATACTGTCTCCTCGGTTCGACCACCTGATCAGCTATCACTGGTCCTCTCGAATCTGGCAGTGCTCCTAGCTGGGCAGCCAAAATAGAATCTGGTCTTGGCACCCTTCTTTCAGCCCCTTGTTGCCCTGCAACTGTGTTCAGATTCGGTGCAGCTCCCGCATCCATCAAAGTCTGCAATAACAGCTGGATCGCAGCAGTCACCTCTGGGGCCAATCCTGCTGGTGGTACTCCTCCTCCCACTTGAGCCCCGTTTGCTGGGAGACCTCCTCCAACGACAGAGGCACTGTCCTCTCGATGAACAGCAGCAGCTACATCCTGACTCTCAACAACCTCCTCCTGGTGGGTATCATGTTGTACCTCTCCTCTACCCCTGCCACGACCTCTACCGCGGCCTCTTCTGCGGCCTCTTCCGTTGGCTTCAGCAGCTCTAGCTCTGGTTGGTGGGGCCATATATAATAGAAAGTCCCACAGTCAAAACTTAAACATTCCATTTTTCAACCTAATTCTTACTATTCTACGTGAGGTTCTTCGGCTGATGGGGCGGAGTCGCGACGTGTCACCTACCCCCCTATATGCAACATGTCTACCCCAGTAAAAACATTTGAAAACACCGGCCGGTTTTGGTTTTAAGTTGGACCTCGGGTACTCTTTGTTGGTTAGTTCCATGTGCCCTGTTTTCAACCTCGCTCTGATACCAATTTGTAACACCCCGACTTCCGTCGAGACGCTACTAGGAAATAGACCTTGCAAGGTACTATTATTTAGGTTGACAACTACACTGTAGGATCTTACAACGTGGGCACGACGAGAAAACATAATAAAACATCCAACCTCATCGAGCAAGCGGGTATTGACCATGGTCTTAAAGGTAGAGAAACTGCTCAAGATTGATGTCGAATAAATCTACCCGTATAAAATAAAGTACGCACATACAAACCTAATCGTCTAGGCACACATATCACAAGGCAACGACCCTATAGTCCATCTAGAGTAACCTAAGTACGACTAGAAATAACATGTCATTAAATCTAGAGCAATATAAATCCTAGATTCATTTTATTTCATGCAAGAGTTCCCAACATATGTTAAAAACGCCATGATAGAAATCATGCTTATAAAACGAATGCGGAAAAGGAACCGAGTTCACTTTCCATAGAAAGACGATCACTCGAGATTACGATTCGAACTTGTTCCTGTTTCAATCAACCACAAAATAAATTACCGTCAATTTATTTTGTAACCCAACGATGTTGATTTAGGAACGACGAATATGACTAAGTTTGTAACACCCCCTTTTTATATAGGGATATTACCGCTAGTGACCCCAAGATTAAACTCTCGAAGTCACCCAAGGCTTATAGTAATTACAAAACTTAACCAAAAACTTTAAAATGCCGAAGATATATTGTAACAAATGCGGAAGTCGAATACAAAAGTTGAATCTGTAACACCCCGACTTCCGTCGAGACGCTGCTAGGAAATAGACCTTGCAAGGTACTATTATTTAGGTTGACAACTACACTGTAGGATCTTACAACGCGAGCACGACGAGAAAACATAATAAAACATCCAACCTTTATTTAATAAAACTTAGAAAACGTAATCATGCATGAATCCCCGAAAATCATAAACATTCAAATACGTCACAATGCCTACTGAACTGAACTATCCGAACGAAATAAAATAATAACCGAACATAGAACTAACTCCGTCTAACAAATACTAAAATCAACATCCTAACTAATATAAATAAACTAGTATAACCAATCCCACTATGACACGCGCTCTTCACCGCTCTAGCCCGCCATCTTGCCTAGGTTCCTGCACGGCTCCTTGGTTCATACCTGGAACTGAAAAATGTTCCCCGAAGGGTCAGCTTCTAATCTACCAAGCTAGAAAGAATACGGAAACTGTAGAACACTTTAAAATCATTTATCTAAAGTCAGCATACAAATCCACAATCGCAATCATAACTCTAAAGGTCAATACCTAAATTAGTTATATCAGTCACACAAAGCCACATACGCGTTCACATTCATAATCTCATACAATGCAATTCCTCCTTTTTCCACAATCCAACTTCCAAGGCGCTCATCACCGCGCCGAGTGGAGAGGCAGGCCCTCCCACTCCACTTCACAATCTCCCTTCTAACCCCTGGCTAAGCCTCCACTGGAGCACTTGCCAAAAACACACAGATAATAATTTTTGTTTTGAAGGGGCACGATTTTCCCAGTCACACGGGTCAACTTTGCCAACACTTCCTCAACACCAGCAACGATGGGCCGTGTCGGAAACGGTACCAACACAGAGAAAACGTTCCAAAATATTTTCCGATAAAACACATTTAAAATCATTTACGCACACAACACTCAAGGAGTTCAAAGCAATTTAAAAGGTATTCGGGACTAGTTCCCAAAACCCGCCCTACAATAACGATACGCAATCTAACAAGGCAAAGAAGAACCGAGCAAGTCGAAAAACGACTTACCTCGAAAATAGGGATCCTTTGAAGAAGACGGAATTATGACCTCAAGCGAAAACGATTCCCTAAAGAGTTATAAAGAAAAGGATTAACTTAATTACGAGCCGAACCAAATTAACCCAACGAAAAGAATTCTCTTAAAAATATGTTAACCCATACCTTATTATTATTACTATCCTACTTAAATACCAAACCTAGCCCAATTTTAATCCAAGGCCCAATATCCGAATTAATCGGCCCAACCCATCAAGATATGCGGACCAACCGTCCGCAATTAGCCTCCCCCAGCACTCTCCTTCGGAAGCCACACAAGCCTCGAACCCCTCCCTTTCTTTGACTTTTCAACCGGACCTATACTAAGGCCCACACTCATCCCTCTTAACTCTCCACACGGCCCACATCCTTCGTCTTCAACCTAGAGAACTCGAAGACGCCCCTGCCTTCTTCTTCCTCGGCGAACGACGCCATAGCTCGCCTCTATTCCTCCCCACGCCAGGACTGGCGAGCCCCTCGCTCGACTGGCTCGCTCCCTTCCTTCTTATTCGATTAACAACGCACCACCCTACTTCTCTAATTCGCAAGCGGTAGACCGACGCCGGCGGCCCACGACGACAAACCCACCGCTGCTCCGCCTTCCCCTCACACTGGCCCTCTCCCTAACCTCGCACTCGCGCTCCCCACCCCAACCCAGTCTTTATCCCGCCCCACTCGACAGTTATTGGAAACGAGCGAAGCCAAACATACCGAAAATAGAACGACAAGGAATGACGACTCCGACGACTCAGCTCCGACAACGCCGCGACTGAGCAATCGGTGAACCGCGAGAATTCCGGCGAAAATCAACGGAAACGACAGTTGTTGGAGACTGGCAACGCACGGCAAAATCCTGACGCCAAACAGAGGCAACAACCGAAGTGAGCAGGAGTGGAATTGTGCGATATACAGAGGAAGAAAATTATGACGAGACTAACTTACCGGTTTGAAGACAAAGCAATCAATCCCAGAGAGAATTAACGATACACAAGAAACCCGAAAGGAAAATTGCAATTATAGGCTAGGGATCTTACGAAAGTGGTTACAATCCTAATCGATCTCTAGAAGATATTGGTTAAGATAGAATCAGGTTCTTTTAATTTACTTATTTTGGCTCTAATTGGATAATTATTTAGATCCCTGATCGAATAGATAAGAAAGTTTTTGGCTAACTATACTTAATTAATTTATCAATATTTTTATATGTAGATATTTATTACGAGATATTTTAAGAAACGGAACCTGTTACGAGACAAATAGAACCGAGTATTACATTCTATCCCCCTTAAGAAAAGTTTCGTCCCCAAACTCTTATAACGAAACTTTTACGCAAAGGAAAGGATATTCGAGGTTTTCACAGAATCAACTTGAGCGAATACAAAATTGAAATGGAAGGGTCCCACATGTCGGAACCTCAACCCTTAAAAATTATTCTAACTTTTTCCAAGCTAACCATCTTTACTCTAGTCGCTGCTCAAGCTTGCTCCTCATGGTCCCCGACGTAGAACTCCACTCCTGATGTGTCACGACGAGAAATGCGATGGACACCAGCCGACCATGCAAGTAAAATAAACAGTCGGTTAGTCTTCTGACAAACTAAGCAAATGGGGTTTTAAGTTTTAACCTTATAAACCAACCTTATAACATTTAAAATGTTATAACATTATAACTTTAAGAAATAAAATATGTAAAATATTTTATCATGATAAAGGAAAATGTAAAATTATATTTTTACCCTTTATAAAAAAATGAGGGATATTACAATACTACCCCCTTAAAAAGAGTTTCGTCCGCGAAACTAGATCAAGTAAGGTACCGTCTTATGAAAATATACACCTCACGATCTATCATGATGTCCAAATAACGATTCTTAAAACGATTCTCAAGGAATAAAAACGTGGGCGGTTACAATAGTACCCCCTTAAAAATAGTTTCGTCCGCGAAACTAAGTCGACGCTCATAATAGATAGCATTGTAATCACGCTTAACCTTGTGGCTAACTTCAGTCGGAATTACATCTTACAAGATTCAATTTTGTTTGAATTACCGCTTCATGAAGTACTATGAAGACAAACAATAATTGTGACACAAAGAACGAATCCGAGTACTATACAAGGGTTTATGATTAGATGGATATTAGAATTATTGTGTTGTATTCAACACAATATGCTCTATAAACGAAGTTGGCATGCTTCTATGGATACCCAAAGGATGTGAAAGACATAGAAAGGAACTATACGCCAGGTGAGAGACATTGATGATATTAAACTTTTCAACAAGAGACGAAGGTTATAATGAAATGAAGAGTTTATTCATTATTGACATCGGCGTAGTAACAACTTGAATTTTAATAAAAGAAAATGGAAGGTGATTTTGAATTAGTTTAACAAAAGTTTTGGTTGGTAAAAGTAACCTTAATCAATCAAATTGAATCATAGTAATTGACTCAAGTTTCAAATAATTATAAAAGGTTCGAAACTAGGATGTAATTTCTTTTTATATTCATCAACATCCTTATTGCTTGTAAGAGAATCATTCCAAAATCATTATACTTAAATACCAAAGTTGAGAGACATTATGTTTTTATAACTCGAACTTGCTTAAAACTTCTTAGGTCATTTGATGTATAAAAAAAAATTGTCCTATGGCTTAGGCAAGGTTGTTAACAAAATATATGATGAGTTATCACCCACAAAAAAAGCTCATTTATAAATAATTGATTTGATTTGTTTCCATAGAAAGAATAGTTATTTTTTTTTAAATCTCAACCAAAATCTTTATACCCTTAAATCTTCCAACATTAAGTTATAAAACGAGGATTCCAACATTTGAAAGTTCATTTTATCAAATCGAACCTTAAGGACTTAAGTTATCACAATCCACCATGTGATCAGGATGGGGAATCGAGCCAACCTAACCCTTTACTGCATTTCCACAGGAATAAGATATGTGATCTTGCCTTATCATGTGATCAGGATGGAAGACAAAATACATTCTTACTCACCACCATGAAAATCGTAGAGAAAACTTACTTTATAAAAACATAAAACCGAAGGAAGTATCCCGCAACAAATTTACGAAGGTGAAACAAAGATAGCAAGGTTAATAGTTATTGGTTATTATCCCAATGCTTCAAACATGTTGAACTTGAAAAAAACTCATCAAAGGACTCGAACACCTTATTTTAAACTTAAAACTATTGAAGCGATTTTAACAATCAATTTTCATAAAACTAACCGTCTTTCTTCAAAAACGAAATAGGATGTGATTTTCACTGACCATGAATTGGTATAGATGGTTTAACGACTTCAAATGAGTTGACCGCAATTAAACATATATTTTTTTCTTTTATGTAAACTTTTAAAGACCAAGCTTTTAAGAAGAGAATTATATTTGAGCTTGAATTAATAGAACGTCGGAATAAAAACCTATCACCGACAGGAGTTTCTCTATTTCATAATACTACCTTGCAACTTCACTTGTGTAAGGACTATGGTACAAGGACTTGGATCAGTATAAACAACAAGACATAAGATGGTTCAATCACTTGAAAACCATCACTTCGGTGAAGACTTAAGATAGATTGAACAAGGAATATAAAAATATCTATCCCGAGAATATGTACCTTAGACACTAGAGTCTAAAGGTACACGACAACCATCCCATCAGGTCAAAGACTGGATCAGTATTCCCTAATGACCAAAGATTTTGATGTATGGGAAAATAGAGAAGCACAAATCGAAAAACTGACATATTTTGCTGAAACGTTAGTAAAAACAACTCTGAAAATTCTCCAACCGAATAACATTGAGTAATGTTAACAGTTAGTTGAGCTAAGAAAGCACGAAGAGCTTCAACTATTTGAGCCTCAACACGAAGTTGGTTGATGCATTCGCATCACGGGATGGTGGTAACCTCACTACTGGTAATGAATCTCGGGTGAGTAGCTCGGAACCCACTTGATTCCTACCAATACGACTCTGGTTGTTTGAAAGACTCATCCAAATAAATGGAAATGAACATAATTACTTCACAATACTAATAACATAGTACAATCATCTTTGTTTTGTAAAAACAAACATGTCATAAGTTGTCAACTACGGAGAGTTTGATACGAAATGTTTTAGACAAGCCATAGCCTAAGAATGGCGCATGAATAACGGATTAGAACATAAGGATCGACCTAAGGAATGACATTATAAAGTTTTGGCTCTGATACCATAATTGTAACGCCCCTTTTTATATAGGGATATTACCGCCAGTGACCCCAAGATTAAACTCTCGAAGTCACCCAAGGCTTATAGTAATCACAGAACTTAAACCAAAAACTTTAAAATGCAGAAGATATAATGTAACAAATGCGGAAGTCGAATACAAAAGTTGAATCAACTTGAGAGAATACAAAATTGAAATGGAAGGGTCCCACAAGTCGGAAACCAACCCTTAAAAATTATTCTAACTTTTTCCAAGCTAACCATCTTTACTCTAGTTGCTCCTCAAGCTTGCTCCTCATGGTCCCCGACGTAGAACTCCACTCCTGATGTGTCGCGACGAGAAATGCGATGGACACCAGCCGACCATGCAAGGAAAATAAACAGTCGGTTAGTCTTGTGGTAGACTAAGCAAATTGGGTTTTAAGTTTTAACCTTATAAACCAACCTTATAACATTTTAAATGTTATAACATTATAACTTTAAGAAATAAAATATGTAAAATATTTTATCATGATAAAGGAAAATGTAAAATTATATTTTTACCCTTTATAAAAAAATGAGGGATATTACAAATTTTATATGAAATATAAACTTTCCATGTTGTATTCATAATATTCTAGTTTTTAACATAACTAGGAATATGGTTATAAAAACATTAATAAATTTTATAAGAACTACAAATCATTTTTATTGTAAAGGTTAATATTTTTGATACTTTGAAATTCACTAAAACCAATATAAAAATTAACTAAATATATTCTTACAAAATTTAACCTTATTTTTATTAAATAAAAACAAATATCCAAAATACCATAAAATACCCAAAAACCAAGGGAGAGTCGGATGGGTCGGGTCGGGCCAGCGGGCCTCGGCCATATCTTACCCTTCACACGCAGCAACATCTTAAAAAACAGAGGCAACTTCAATGGACTCGTTCTCGATGGTCCGACAATAAATTGAGGCATGGTTGGTATCCCTAGAACTGTCTCGAAGTCTAGTTTTGATGAGGTATTTTCAGTGGTCGTTAATACCTATCAAAGAAACCTAACTTAACCAACTCAGTAGAGTGGCAAGTAAGGGTGGATCCCACAGAGACTTGTGTATTTGTGCTTTTACTTGCGTGCCAAGTAACCAAAAAGGGGGATTTTCTGAATAAGTATCTAAACTACTATGCAAGAATAGAAATAAATATGAATGCAAGAATGATTTAAATATATGAAAGACAAACGTGTTCAACTAGTTAAATCCATCATGACATTGCTTTGTTGATCATCAATTCTCTTGATTCTCTTCTCACTTGAATAATCTATTGTGGATAATAACCCTACTAAGGATTAAGACCCGAACTTCAGATTTAGTTGATAGAACTACCAGTCTAACAACCCTAATTATCCAACAACCTAGAAGACCTTCTAGTTTCAATTAAACAACAGCATAACGCTTCAAGTTATCAATAGAAACAAACACTTAGAGCAACCAAACATCTAAGTGATTTGTGAATTTATTCCCTTCTTCAAGCAAATAGTCCAACCGGTACTAAATTGATTAAAGTATACTCTTGATCAAATTAACTCCGACCGGTAATAAATCAGATTCAGTTTTAACTAGAAATTCAATTAGGTGATCAATCAAACAAAACCCTAGTTTAGATTCAATAAAGTACATGGAATAAACTCTATTCAAGTTTGTTGAGAATCAATCAAACCTCACAACTACATACAAATCATGACTTCAATAACTAGCCAAACACAAAGAATTTAGCAATGCATAATTAAATTAAAATCAAACTTACAAAGGTTTCAAAGTCTGCCTCCAAAGTTTGACAAAAGTTATGACAATTAAGAGAGAGAAAACTAAAAACAATGTTTAAATACCCCACAAGATATCCAAAGATAAAATATCACGAAATTACATTAATCTAGTCGGAAAACATGTAATCAAAGCCCAACTTGAAGCCCACGCGGCCCAACTTCTCCGCGTAAAACAGTAGGCGCAGTCACCTTCCAACACGCCGCGGTCGCGGTATCTTGTTCTCCAGCCTGCGGCACTCTCGGTTCAGCATTTCAAGCGACACTTCAGAGGTTGTTTTCACCCCCTATAATTTGAAATTTGTACTCGGAAAATATGAATTGTAGATCCTTAAATTATCTTTCCAGTGATGCCAAATTGAGCCTCATCCGAGCATTATAGCTCCCAAACCAGGCATTGCAAGATAAAGGTGTCAAGACAAGACCTTCAATGCATAGCCCGAGTTTTGCGTTTTTATCCTTCAAGCTCTTGGGTCTTCGTTCTTCCAATCTTCACTTTTATCACTCTAAGCTTCTTCAAGTCACCCACCACCGCCATGGTCAATCCAAACCTCGCCCCGTTGTTGCTCCTGAACCTAAAAACCTGCAAAACCGAGCAAACAAGCGCAAACTACCCGACAACACAAAAACCTAAGAACTACATAAAAACCAACAAAAAACGAGCTAAAACATATATAAAACATGCATCTAAACTACTCCTATATGCAAGCTATCAATTTTATAGTGGGACAAATAGATCGTAAAAATGTTGAGAAACGAAGGAGATATTCACGTCTTACTAAGGGTCTGTCGTGCTGATTTTCTAGGCACGACTTGAGTATTTGATTGAGTTTTTGAACACATTAGAGGATCAATTTGGGCGTGTAAACATAGGTTTTTGTAGGGAATTTTGTGTAGAATATGGATGTTGTTTCGGATTTATTTTTCGTTGAGTGCGGAAAGAGATAGAGCCAAAAAACCGACCAAATGCTCTGTTTTTGAACGTGGAGAAGGAATCGACTTCAATCGAAATTTTGGGGATCTAAACGGCACTTCTAAGAGACGGGTTGTGAAGAAGAATGGTAGATGACAATAGTCTCTACGCAATGGGATTTTAAAGCATCCAAAAAGAGCTTGAAACGACATTGTAAATTGAATCCGAATTATCCCCTCAAACAAGCGTTTTTCTCCCCCTTTGCAATCAATTTCGGCGTTGAATTTGTATCAATCCACTCATTCAATTGATTCATTATTAATTTCTTATCCAACCACAATGTCTAGTCATGACAATCAATGGATGAACCTCATTAATTAGACCAAATTCAAGTCACTTTGGATAGAAACGACCCTTGAAATAATCATATGCCCTAATACACATTCGGGTACATTTCCTCAAATTGATCGAGGAGTTAGGTAGAATATGTCATGGGATTTTTGAAACATCTATCGGATCGAAAATCCGTTGAGAAACGAAGAAGTTATGATCAATTGAAGTTTTGGGTTGAAGGTTGAACTTTGAAGACAACCTCCCCAAGTTCCTCAATGCATTTTCAAAAATTTGCACAAACTACCCTCTAGTTTTGCAAAAGTGATAAAACATGTCCTTCCAACTTGACTTTTGCACTTCAAATAAAAACATATGAACCTTAAACCATTTTATGTAATTATAACTTTAACTAAATACATTTATATAAATTTCAGAAATAAAATTATAATACTTCCACATAAGTTTTATTACATATAACAATTCTCTTATAATTTTAAATAATAAATAAGACTCAAATTATTTATGGTTACATTTTTTTCATATTATAATAATCATAAAAAACCATAATTCTTATGGTTCATAATAAATATTTATAATACGAGACAATAATTTTTGTAACTTTTAATATGGTCTTAAACTTATACACCAACCCTATAACATTTATAATGTTATAACACTATAACTTAAGAAAAACAACTAATGGAAATATTTTATTATAATAAAGGACAATGTAAAATTATATTTTTATCCTTTATAAAAATAAGGGATATTACAGCAATACCTTTGTCAGAGCTTGAGGTACTACGTTTGATTGTCTCATATCGCTCGTAGTCCATCAGCTTTCTAAAGATCTCATGAAGTGTGCATATCTTCGTGATTAGATTTTCTCTGAGCACGCCTTTGGTAACAACATACTGGGACCAAGACCATCAACAACAATAGAGATTTTCTCCGATTGTGTGATGTCCTTTTCGATACCAAGATCATTGATGCAATTCACCAATGCCTGAACCAATATTGGTAGGTGGCAATGGTTTCACCATCTTTCATTTGGAAGTTATAGAACTCCTTCTTGGCTTCCTTTTGATGGCCTTCTTTCGGATCTGTACTGCCGATGTGCATTTGCTCAAGAGTTGCCCATGCCTCTTTAGCGGTTTTGCAGATCACCACCCTCACTAGATCTTCAGCACCCAAGGCATTGTTTAGCAACATTGTTTAGCAACATTCTTTACCAATATTATTGGATCGTGACGCGTTAGTAACAAGTCAGGGAACTAATAATGTTCACTGGGCAGCGGAAATAAACAATAAGAACACAAAATTGAGAGGAAAACTTTCTATCCAACCAACAAGTCGTAGAAAGAAGAAACCTCTACCTCTGAGACTCCTTCTTGGAGGATTTTTAATAGAATACTTTTATTAAGTTTCAACGATTACAAAACAAGTCAAGTTCCCTGGTAACTAAGGCACCAACCAAAGTTCAACCAACTAGACTTCTACAACCCTAAACGTAAACCTAAGAGAAAGTAAACTACTGACACTTAGTTCAACCAACCAACTAGACTTCTTCACCGAAAAGCTCTCTCTCCAAATTCGCCGTCTACAACCACACTTAAACCCTAGCTATAACCTAGGTATTTATAAGAAATGTCAAGTCTGATCTCATACGCAATTCTTGTCTAATTACACAGATTTTCCCCTTAACAAATCCCACATAATAAGGAGAAAGTATTGTTTGTGATTTGGATCCTTAACCATGTCGATTCTTGCCAAAACCGAATGATCTCAGATTTCTTCAGATAAGATCGTGTGAATTTTGATCTTATCCTTCCTTTTATAATAGTCGGGCTTCACTTTTCCATATTTTACCCTTCTAAGGCCGAAAATTGACTTCCTTGTTTTACAAGTAACCATCTTACTTGGTCGCAAGTAACTCCAGATAGAGAATTATATATTGGTAAAGAGCTAGAATTATCCTTAGAATCTCGTATAAATTAATTAACTAATTAAAATCTAATAAAAAATTTTTGAACGCGTGGGCCTTTTGCTATATTTATCTAACCAAAAAAATCCTATCTCATAATTAGTTAGAAGATTAACTTAAAATAATCTTTTCTTATCTTCTTATCACCGAGCTTTTAGCCTTTCAAAACCAATCTTCTGCCTCTTGAAAACAAAGAACCAATCTCATATCTCTCTCGTTTCCGTTTCATTAAATCACAGCCAACAAACCTTTGTTTATCTTTTTCCTTCATGTGCAAATCCAAGCAGAGAAACGAACGAACTTCGTGCTAGTCCTCGTACATCGTACCAGTGCGTGTTCGATCGCCGCCACTCCCAGGAGATCAACGCCAATCGCCGTCTTATCCAAGCTCTTTATTATTTCTGTTGTCCCGAGAGTTGTGTCGTCAGAGCGATCCGAGCTTGGAGCAACAACCGCACATCGAACCGATCGCGGCATAGCGGTGTTGTCGTCGAACGAGCTCTGTTCTACCCTCACCATAATCTGCTTGTCATCGGTAATGCTAAATTCCGATTATGATTTTTTCTTTTCTAGCGGGGTGTAGTCTGTAGCAGGGTGGGGTTGTCATTAATCAAGTGACGGGAATGACGGCGGTTGTTCTAGTGGGTGGGTTCGAAGGGGCGGGTTCTTCGATTGTGGTTAGGTAGTATGTAAATGGTTTGGGTTTTTACAATTATGTTAGTAGTTAGTTAATAGTTGTTGCAGCAGTGTACGCTGGGGAAGAAGCTTATTTTTGTTTCCAAAACTAAAATCGGTTTGGTGGGTGTGGGATATTTTGGTGTGTTGAGCAATTTTTGTCCTACTTGAATTAAGTATTTACAAGTGTTAAGTAGGGTGTCGAACCTTGATTAATTAGGTAGATGTAAATGGTTAGGCTAAAGCGTTATTAAATTAATTAACCTTTATACGAGGGTGGTTCATGTTATGGGTTAATAAGGGTAACTAGAGTGGGGTCAACTAGTATATAGTTAGCCTAATTTTATTTCTAGTGTTTGAAAGGTTGCCTAGAATCCTAAGTTGGTGGGGTTGGGGTTCAGTCGTTGTTAGTAATTCTCTTACGATTCCAAGTTTTCTGGTCACTAAAAATACCACCTATATGTTTAGGAGATCGCTACTACATGGATCGTTAACCTCCCATTATCGTCAGGAATCCTTCATTGAGTTAAGTCGTTTTCGACTTGCTCGGTTCTTTTCTATCTTGTTAGATTTTGTGCCATTATTGTAGGATTGGTTTTGGGAACTAGTCCCGAGTGCCTTTTCAATTGTTTTGGACTTATTGGTGTGCTGTGTGTAAAATGGTTTTAACGCATTTTATCGGAAAGAGATTGTTGAAACGTTTTCTCTGTGTTGGTACCGTTTTCGGCACGGCCCCATCGTAGCTGGCGGAGAGGAAGAGTTGTCTATGTATGGTCTGTGTGACAAGAAAATCGTGCCCCTTCAAAACGAAAATATTATCTAAGTGTTTTGGCAAGTGCTCCAGTGGAGGCTTAGCCGGGGTTAGAAGGGAGATTGTAAAGTAGAGTGAGAGGGCTTGCCTCTACACTCGGCGCGGAATTGAGCATCTTGGAGCATGGATTGTGAGATGGACGAATTGCATTGTTGTAAGATTGTATTTGTGAATGAGTATGTGGCTATGTGTGACTAACCAAAACTAATTTAGGTATTGGCCTTTAGAGTTATGAGTGCGTTTGTGGACTTGGATGCTGACTTTAGAAATGCTTTCAAAATGTCTTGCAATTTCCGCATTCTGTCTAACTTGATAGATTAGTAGCTGACCCTTCGGGAAATATTTTTCAGTTCCAGATATGAACCAGGGAACCGTGCATGAGTCAAAACCAGATGGCCGGGCAGAGCAGTGAAGAGCGCGTGTCATAGTGGGGTCGGGTTTATTTTGGTTTCTTTTGTTATATTAGGGAGTTGATTTTATTGTTATCTTGAATTTACTATTATGTGATGTTTATTATTGTTACTAGGTTAATTCGTTAATGATATGATTTTGTCGGGTTTGAATATTTATGTTTTCGAGAATGCATGCATAACTAGGTTTTCAAAGTTTTACTAAATAAAGGGTTGAATGTTTTATTAAGTTTTCTCGTCGTGCCCGCGTTGCAAGATCCTAAACTGTGTTTTCAAACCACTTAAGTAGTATCTGGTAAGGTCTACTACTTAGTAGCGCCCTGTCGATAGACGGGGTGTTACAAATTGGTATCAGAGCGAGGTTGACAATAGGGCACAAGGAACTGACCAACGAGTGTACCTGATGTCCAACTAAAAACTAAAACCGGCCGGTGTTTTCAAAATATTTTAACTGGGGTACGCATGTTGCATATAGGGGTAGGTGACACGTCACGACTCTGCCACTTTCAACTAAAGGACCTTTGTTTTGTACTTTTTAACCTTGCAATTCTAAGTGTAAGTTTGACAAAAGCTAATCTCGTTCGTAGTGTTAGAATTATTAGGGAAGTGTGATGAAGCAACAAAAATAGGATTGAAGTGTTGGGTGATATGGTCTCCAAGAGCTTCGTAATGTTGGTCATCGAGTTGTTGAATCTAGTGCAAGAGGAGGCAGAAGTGGTTGATGTAGAAGGAAATGGAGCAAGTTGGAGCAAATCTAACCTAAGCATCTAAGTTATCGAATTGGAAGTAGTCGGACCCAAACTAGGAATGTTGGTTGAAGAAAGGATGATGCGCGTTTTAGAAAGAGTTGAACCCCTGACATAAGGTGTTTAGCGTGGACTTCGAAGTAGAGGACAGTAAAGGAATGTAGTAATTCACCATTGATCTCATTTACACGAATCTGGCACAACAACCGTTGGCGGTGCAATCCCTTCTCTTGCTGAGGGAGTCAAGTTCGAGCTGAAATCTGGGTTAATTCACCTTTTGCCTTCATTCCATGGGCTTAGCGGTGAAGATCCCAACAAACATCTTTCTGAATTTCATGTTGTGTGCTCAAGCATGAAGTCTGCTGATGTGACTCATGGCCAGATTGCGCTTAGAGCCTTTCCTTTCTCTCTCAAGGATTAGGCTAAAGATTGGTTTTATTACTTGGCTCCGGGAAGTATTGATACATGGGCTAAGATGAAAGAAGCTTTTCTAGAGAAGTACTTCCCTGGTACAAGGCTCAATGAACTGAAGAAGCTGATCAGCAACATTGAGCAAGAAGGTAATGAGACCTTATATGCATACTATGAGATATTCAAGAGGCTGATAGCCAGCTGTCCATTCCATTCTACACTGATCAAGACCTGATTTTGTATCTTTTCAATGGCCTCTTGGATGATGAAAGAAGAATGGTGAATGCAGCTTGCCAAAGTAACATTCTGAAGAAGACTCCTGCTGCAGTGTTTGAACTATTCACACAACTGTCTGAGGGCACAAGACAGTTCAGAAGAGAGACTAGCTCGAAAGCTGCAAATTCTGTGGTGACTAATTCAAGAATCCAAGATGAAGTCACTGAGTTGAAAACAATGATGAAGCAGCTTTTGCAACAAGGTGGTAGACAACAGGTGAAATCCTGTGAGATTTGTTTTGATACCATGCATCCCACTGATTCATGCCCTACACTTCAAGATCAAAATGCTGAGGTGAATGCATTGGGAGGCTATGGACCACCTAGGCCGAGGTATGACCCCTTCTCCAACACTTACAATCCAGGCTGGAGGGATCATCCTAATCTGAGGTACGGAAATTCAAACAATCAGCAATTCAATCAGCAGGGTGGCCAAGTTCCATATAAGCCACCTTTTCAACCCCGTCCTCAGGGGGGCAATCAGAATGCTATGTCTACTGAAGATATGATTCGGACTCTTGCACAAACTGTGACTACAATTCAAGGCTCAATGAGCCAATTTCAACAAGAGACCAAGTCTAGCATCCACAATCTAGAGACTCAAGTCAGTCAAATTGCCAATGTTGTAGGCAAACTGGAAGCTAGAGATTCAAGTAAGTTGCCATCTCAGACCGAGCTCAATCCGAAACAAAATGTCAATGCTATTACTCTGAGGAGTGGACGAGAACTTCAAGTAGAGCCCAGGGACGGGCACGTACCAATCAGGAGGGGAGTGATAGAAGCTAAGGGCGAAACTTAGGAAAAACTCGAGCTGACAGAGGAAATCCCAAGCAATTCACTCGGGGACGAATTGCTCGGCCAGCCTGCTAAAAGCGCGGCCGAGCAATTGCCACCCCGCGCAATACAATCCCAGTTGGGATTGCGCGGCGACGAGACGCCAGAAAGCGCGGCCGCGCAATTGCCAAGCCGCGCAATGCCGTCTCAGTCAGGATTGCGCGGCTTGCCTGCTAAAAGCGCGGCCGCGCAATCGGAGGTGATCCCTAGCAATCTGGACATCAATGCTGATTCGTATGAAACACCTCTGAAGTCTTATGCACCAGTTCCACCCTTCCTAGAGGCACTAAAAGAGACACGAAAGCTGGAGAACGACAAGGAATTGTTCGAGACATTCAGCAAGTGTGAGGTAAACATTCCTTTACTTAAACTGATTAAAAGCATCCCTTGATATGCTAAGTTTTTGAAAGAATTGTGCACCATAAAAAGAACTCAAAAGCTAAAAGGGAAACAGAAAATCTCTGTAAGTGAGCATGTGTCAGCTGTGTTTCAAAGGCGTATGCCTCAGAAATGTGGTGACCTTGGCATGTTCACTATTCCCTGCATTATTGGTGATACAAAAATTGATAAAGACATGCTAGATCTAGGTGCTTCAATTAATGTTTTACCTTACTCTGTGTACAAAATGCTTGAATTGGGTCCTCTGCAAGAAACTGGTGTTGTGATACAGTTAGGTGATAGGTCAAATGCTTACCCTAAAGGAATAGTTGAAGATGTGCTTGTAATGGTTGATAATCTGATATTTCCCGCTGATTTCTATGTCTTATATATGGACCATGATAAGCATGTTGCACCTATTTTGCTAGGTAGACCTTTTTTGAAAACAGCTAAAACTAAGATTGATGTTTGTAGTTGTTCTCTGACTATGGAATTCGACTTGGAAAGGGTAGAGTATAACATTTATGATGCAATGAAATACCCTCCCAAAGATTCCTCACTTTGCTTAGTTGATGTGATAGAGCCACTTGCTCAAGAGTTTTTCAACATGCATGAATCTGAAGCTTTGAGATCCACTTTGGAAAATGCTATTATGAATGAAACTTCAGATTTGGATTTAAAGACTAACATGCAGGAAGAGGTGGCTGAGTTGAATGCTTACTTTGAGCGTCCGCTTATGCCACCGGGCTCAAAGCCCGTACCACTAACCTCGCCATGCGAGAAGCTTTTGCCATCCATTGTGCAGGCACCGGTGGTAGAATTGAAGCAACTTTCGGACCATCTCAAATATTCTTTCTTAGGTGAAGGGGCACTTTGCCAGTAATTATATCCAACAAGCTCAGCAATGAGCAAGAAGGAAGATTAGTGGCAGTTCTGAGGGAGCACAAGACGGCCATAGGATGGACCATTGCAGACATAAAAGGGATTAGTCCCTCAACGTGTATGCATCGGATTCTATTAGAACATGAAGCTACACCGTCTAGACAGCCCCAAAGACGGTTGAATCCCCCAATGATGGAGGTGGTAAAGAAGGAGGTGCTGAAGCTCCTTCAGGCAGGTATGATCTTTCCTATTTCTGATAGTAAATGGGTCAGCCCAACTCAAATTGTCCCTAAAAAGGGTGGTATCACAGTGGTTGAGAATCACAAGGGTGATCTCATTCCCACTAGAGTTCAAACCGGGTGGCGAGTGTGCATTGATTATCGCAAGCTGAATGCGGTAACCCGGAAGGATCATTTCCCATTACCTTTCATTGACCAAATGCTGGAACGACTTGTCGGTCGTTCATTCTATTGTTTCTTGGATGGATATTCTGGATATTTTCAGGTAGCCATAGCACCAGAGGATCAGGAGAAGACAACATTCACTTGTCCTTTTGGCACCTTTGCATACCGAAGGATGCCTTTTGCACTGTGTAATGCCCCAGCTACATTCCAATGGTGTATGGTTAATATCTTTTCTGAGTACATAGAGAAATTTATTGAGGTATTTATGGATGATTTTACCGTCCATGGGGATGACTTTGATTCATGCTTAACTCATTTGACACTAGTACTTAAAAGATGTGAAGATACTAATCTTGTTCTCAACTCTGAAAAGTGTCATTTTATGGTAGAACAAGGTATAGTATTAGGCCATGTAGCGTCTTCTAGGGGTATTGAGGTCGATAAGGCTAAGATTGAAGTAATTCAATCTTTGCCTTATCCTACTAATGTGCGTGAAGTGTGTTCTTTTTTAGGCCATGCAGGGTTTTACCGCAGGTTTATCAGAGACTTCTCAAAATTTGCCTCCCCCTTATGTGAGTTGTTGAAGAAGGAAGCAGAATTTGAGTTTGGTGATGCATGCAAGAAGGCGTTTGATGAGCTAAAACTCCGCCTCACCACAGCTCCCATTATTCAAGCCCCAGATTGGTCTCTTCTTTTTGAGATCATGTGTGATGATAGTGATTATGCAGTGGGGGCTGTTTTGGGGCAGAAGAAGGGCAAGGCGTCTCATGTGATTCACTACGCCTCTATGACATTGAATGAGGCCCAGAGGAACTACTACACCACACAGAAGGAGCTTGTAGCAGTTGTGTTTGCATTGAAGAAATTTCGCTCTTACTTGCTGGGAACAAGAGTGATTGTTTATACAGATCATGCAGAACTCCGCTATATGTTAACAAAAAAGGAGGCAAATCCCAGGTTAATCAGGTGGATCTTATTGTTGAGTGAATTCAACATTGAGATAAAAGACAAAAAGGGGGCTGAGAATGTGGTTGTTGATCACTTGGGTCGTCTGGTGATGGAAGAACAGAAGAGGCCAGCAAGCTCACCCATTCAGGAGGAATTTCCAGATGATACTTTGTTTGCTATTAAGGTTGTAAAACCTTGGTATGCACACTTGGTTAATTTCCTGGTTACAGGTGAATTCCCACCAACTTTCACAAAAGCTCAAAAGGATAAGTTAAGAAGTGAAGCAAGATACTACATCTAGGATGATGCATATTTGTGGAAACAGTTGCACCAAACAGGAAAGACTGGAGTGCTCGGTTGGATGATGCACTATGGGCGTACAGGACCGCTTTTAAAACACAATTTGGGATGTCACCATTCAGGTTGGTGTTTGGGAAAGCTTGTCATCTACCGGTGGAAGTTCAACATAAAGCATACTGGGCAGTCAAGAAGTGCAACATGCAAGAAAATGAGGTGGGCGAATTCAGGAAACTTCAACTCCAAGAATTAGAAGAAATCAGGCTCGAGTCTTATGACAATGCAGTGATATACAAAGAAAAGACAAAAGTCGGGCATGACAAGCATATTTGGAGGAAGAACTTCAAGGTAGGGGACAAAGTACTTTTGTTCCAATCTCGCCTCAGACTATTTCTTGGAAAACTGAGCTCAAGATGGAGAGGTCCTTTTGTGGTAGCAGGTGTGTATCCACATGGCGCAGTTGATATCTATGATGGAGTTTCTCAGTCCGTCTTCAAGGTGAATGGTCAGCGGCTGAAGCCATATTATGAAGGATTCAATGGTGCTACTTTGGAAGAGACGACTCTACAAGATCCGAAACAAGAGCCTTGATATCCTTTTTACGTCAAGCTAATGACGTTAAAATAAGCGCTTCTTGGGAGGCAACCCATGTTTTAGGATAGTTTTGCTTTGATTTTTGTTTTCTGATTTACAATTTTTGTTTTTATTAGTTAGTTAGGTAGAAATAATCTTCAAAAGTTCAGAAAACTCGGGCAAAGCCTTAAAGTACAGAAGAACTCAGAAGAGGGGGTAAAAAAAATTGCGTGGCCAAAGGATCCAAAGCCAACCCGAGCAATGCAGTCTCAGTCAGGATTGCGCGGCTTGGCTTGCTAAATGCGTTGCGGCGCAATCCAGATGCCCAAAGCCGCGCAATCCCAACTGGGAGGCACTTGCGCGGCTTCGCGATTGCGCGGGCGCGCAATGTTGCGCGATCCCGCGCAATCAGAAGTTTTTCGGGAACCCGTTGTTTTAATAAACCCGAAACCCTCTTTTTCCCCTCCCATTCGTGCAGCCTCTTTCTCCTACCTCTCCTCTATCTCCATTGAAGGGCAAGCTTCCAAGATGCATTCAAGCCATTCCAAGCCGGATTTTCCGTCAAAATTCAAGCAAACGACTCTACATCAACAAGGATTCAAGTAAGTTTTCTCAATTCTCACATTAAATTTCGGTTTTAGAAGGTTGAACCTAGATCTAGGTTTGGCTAGAAAAATCCGAATTTGACCCATTTAGGCTCGGATTTAGGCTTAAGTTCTTCACAAAAGTTCGTTCATTGCATGATTCTAGCCTAGATTCGTGTTTTATTTGAGCTTTTTGCATAAATCCAAAAATCACCTAGAATTTGATTAAATTTTAATTAAATTGTTCTAGGTAGTGGGGGGAGAGAGTGATTGAGAGCTTTTCTTTGAAATTTTGATGTGGTTGTCCTTGCCGGGACAACAAAACTGTGTTTGCTTGCTTCTTTTGTGGTGTTTGTGCAGGTTAAGTTGCAAATTCAGAAATTTTGGCTCCGAAAAGAAGTAGAAGAGATACCGCATCTTCATCCCGAGCTGCTTACGCTCCCCCTGCTGTGGTGGGAGAAAACACCCAAGAGACTTTTGGGATCACTCTGACAAAGAACAATCATGTGATCCGATTTGAGCTTCTGAAGGATAGGGAATGGAAAGCAACCAGGTTCATTGACTGGAACCTGATGAATGAGATCGGGATTGCTCATCTGTTGCATGAATAGGGGGGCATCTACAAATAGGCGAGTTCTTGAAGCTGTGTAAACCCACTTTCAAGGGGTTAACACTAGAGTTTCTGAGTACCTTGTCCATTAATTGCAAATGAGAGGGAGAGATTAAGTTCTGGCTCGGAGGTGTCAGGAGGAAGATGACCTTGAAAGAGGTCAACCGGGCATTTGGGTTCCTTCATATATATGATAATGATGTAGTGCTTACTGAAAGTGGTGCTACATGGGCTGATAGACATTTATGGAGAGCCATAACAGGGAGAACCACTTATAACCCAACCCAAGAAAAGGCCTCCCCCATCACTCATCCCGCCATCAAAGTTTTTCAACGATTTATTTCTGGTAGCATGAATGGACGGGGTGAAGGTGGAAACAATTGCCCAAAGAAAGATGTGGTTGTATTGGCCGCTTGGTTGAAAAGAAAAAGGATGAGTTTGGGTGCCATGTTGATGAATCATATGTACCATGTTGGAAACAAGGGTGGAGGAGCTATCTGTATTGGTGGGATTGTGACCCATCTGGCCAAGCACTTTGGCGTTGATCTGAGCAGGTTACAGGTTGACATCCCACCGGTGGCAATAAACTTCACTATGCTTAAGAAGATGGGTGTCCTATATTTTTACAGGAACTCCTACTATTCGGTGCTTGGGGATTCTGGGCGAGTAATGAAGCTTCTTGATGGGAGCCGAGTCAAGATTGGAAACAGCCCGGTTAACTAGTACATTAAGCCCGTGATGGTGATTTAAGTGTGACTAATGTCAAGGGCCTAGTTAGGGGTAAAAATAAGGCCCCAATTGTTATTGAGGAGTCTGAAGAGGAGGAGATGGATGAGGATTTCACCATGGCTGTAGAAGAAGAAGAAGAGGAAGAATTTGCTGTGTATGTAGACACTGATGAGGATGATGAGTCTGAGGAGGATAACCAGCAGCGACAATATGTACCTATTGGAGGTGATCATCAGTATTCTGATACGCAGTACAACCAGATGATGGAGATGATGAGACAGATGTAGCTGGACAACACGCAGCGCTACAATAGTATGACGTCTCACATCGATCAGAGCATCCAAAACATGCAAGGTTATGTGGATCAGAGGTTCACATCATATCAGACTCATCAGGATCAGCAGCTTGCTGCTTTTCAAGCCCGCCAGGGTGAGCAGTTCAGATTGCTCAACACTAGATTGAATGGCTGGAGTTCAGCGGGCTATCCTCCTCATCAGTCTTATCCGCAATATGCCTTTCCAGATCCCCCGTATCCTCAGTTCCCACCATACCAGCCACCACCAGCTCAGGAGATTCCACTGTACTATCCACCGCAACCAGAGGTTCATCCGGAGTACCAGCCACCACCACCACAGGATTTTCCGCCCTATTACCCGCCAAACAACTAGGTTCTGTGATTTTTTCTCTTTCCTTTACCCTTTTTACTATACTTTGGGGACAAAGTATGTTTTAAGCATGGGGGAAGGGAATTACTTTTGCATTGCATATAGTTGCATTAGTTTAGGTCATGTTTAAAATTTTTGCATGCATTGATTAAAATCCTGAAAAATGAAAAAAATATTAGAAAAATTAGAAAATTTTGAAAAATACAAAAATATTGCATTTAGGTTCTTATTTCCCCATTGTTTGATTCCTCTTGTGTTTCTAAGTTAAGTATAAGTTCTAACCCATGATTTACTGAAGTGGATATTATATAAGCATGATCATTGATTAAATGACTTGATTATAGGATGGAGCATGTATTTAGCTTGAGTATTTGATTCATTCTGAAGTTCTAGACAAAACAATTAGCCTTGTGAGATTTGATTTTTGGCCTTTCATGATATATTTGTTGTTTACATTCTTTAGTGTATCACCATGATTATCTAACTCTAGAACTTGCGTTAGTACTCTATTTTGAGGCTGCTTTATATGATTGAATGCATGACATTAAAGTGATTGAGGCAATGTTTCTTATTAGCCTATTATTTCCCTTCCTACCCTACAAGATCCATGTTTTTGACACCCCGTTCTTTTAAGCTTTAAGCCTATTTTTGATAGCTCCACAAAATTTTCCTAGCCTAATAAGCTTGACCTATAATCCGGGATTTAGGACTTTAGGTTTTGATTGTATTTTGTGTGAGTTTGATGTAAGTATGGGGGAGTTGGAGAAAAGTAGGAGAAAAGAGGAAATAAAACTCTTGGGTTCAAAGTTAAAAAAAAAATGAAGATGAAAAAAAAAATTGTTGCAAAGCAAAAGAAAAGTGCTTAAATGTTATTAGTCTTCATTAGCAAAGCAAGAAAGAGTTGAAAAGAGGCAAAAGAAAGAAAAAAAAAGAAGCAAAGTGCTTTAATGTAAATGTAATGAGTTGGTAGAAAGAAGTTTGGAAGAAGTAAGAAGAAAAAGTGTTGAGTTTGGGTTTAGGACTAGTTCTTTATCCTGGATTTAGCACCACAGGCCAAATATAATCCCTTCCAAATGTCTCTTTACCTTGGCCCCATTACAAGCCGGAAAAAGACCTCATGATTTTTGTTATGTATTTGATCCCCAGCGGTGGAGATTTAGAACTCTGATGCAAGCATATGGTAGTCTAGTTTTCATGGGTGATTTTTGAGTGAAACACGTCCTTTATACACTTGAGAGTTGAGTGCAAAACACAATTTCCTTGGTGAGGTCTAGAATGTATGAATGGTCTATACTTGTTGCTTACCATAATGCATGCTGAGAAGTCTTGGTTGAGTTTGAAATGGTTAGGCCAGCAAGCTCACCCATCTGAAATGTTTGTTTGATTTGAAATGGATGTAAGATTGCATTTCTACGGTGTGATTGGATTTATGTCTTGCTTGAGGACAAGCAAGGGTTAAGCATGGGGAAATTTGATAGCTTGCATATAGGAGTAGTTTAGATGCATGATTTATATATGTTTTGGTTTGGTTTAGGTTAGTTTTTATGTAGTTTTTAGGTTTTTGTGTTGTCGGGTATTATGCGCTGGTTTGCTCGGTTTTACAGGTTTTTAGGTTCAGGAGCAGCAGCGGGGCGAGTACAGATGGATCATGGTGGTGATGGACGAGGCAAAGGAGCTAAGGAAGCTAGGACATGCTAGGAAATGAGCTAAGACAAGAAATAACCGAGCCAAAAGCAAAGCCGAGTACTCGGGGAGAAGCCGAGCAATCTGCCCGCGCAATCCCAACTGGATTCCAATTGCGCGGGGTAGCAAAAGCGCGGTCGCGCAATGTTGGGCCAAGCCACGCAATCTGGGGTTTCTCACAGACGCAAGTTTGGGCCAAGTGTTGGTTTTGGGCTTTTGCATGTTGGTTTTTGGGCTTGTGATTATCCGAGTATTTTGGTTTATTATATCTTATGAGGGTTGTTTTTTAGTAGACATATAAATACTTTATGTTAGTTTTATTTTCATAACTTTTGTCACACTTTTGGAGGCTAGGGTTTTTCTCTCAAGGAAGACTTTGAAACCTTTGTAAGTTTGATTTTAATTTCAATTATACATTGCTAATTTTCCCTTGTGTTTGACTAATTAGTGAAGTCATGATTTGTGTATGATTGTGACATATAATTGATTCTCAACGAACTTGAATAGAAATTATTCCCTGTGCTTAATTGAATCAGAATTATTCTAGGGTTTCATTAGATTAGCTACCTAATAGAATTTCTAGGTTAATTTACAATTGAATCTGATTAATTACCGGTCGGAGTTAACCTGATCAAGAGTAGACTTTAATTAATTTAGTACCGGTTGGACAAGTTGATTAAAGTAGGGAATAAATTCACAAGTCACTTAGATGTCTAGTTGATCTAAGTGTTTGTTTCTATTGATAACTTGAATCGTTATGTTGTTATTTAATTGAATCTAGAAGGTCTTCTAGGTTATTAGATAATTAGGGTTGTTAGACTGGTAGTTCTATCAACTAAATATGAAGTTTGGGTTTTAGTCCTTAGTAGGATCATTATCCACAATAGATTATTCAAGTGAGAAGAGAATCAAGAGAATCGATGATCAATAAAGCAATATCATGATGGATCTAATTAGTTGAACACGCTTTTCTCATATTTGTTAACTCAATCATATTTGCATTCATAGTTAGTTTTCAATTTGTTTAGTAGTTTAGACTTTCAATCAATAAACCCCCGTATTAGTTACTTGGCAATTAAGCAATAACACATTTAGACGAGTCTCTGTGGGTTTGACCCTTACTTACCGCTCTACTGAGTTTGGTAAAGTTAAGGATTCGTTGATAGGTATAACGACCACCGAAAATACCACATCACATTCACTATCGAGTTGTTTTAAAAATGATAAGTTGGATGTTTTCTTGGTTTTTGTCATTGTGCCTTTGTTGCAAGGTCCAATACCGGTGAATTTGTTGGCAGGCTAGTTCTCGTAGACCCAGGTGTGGTCTACAACTAAGTAGCAACTTGGTTCACCAGAGGGGGTGTTACACAATCCCACAGAGAATTGTGTATTTGTGCTTTTACTTGCGTGCCAAGTAACCAAAAAGGGGGATTTTCTGAATAATTATCTAAACTACTATGCAAGAATAGAAAAAAATATGAATGCAAGGATGATTTAAATATATGAAAGACAAACGTGTTCAACTAGTTAAATCCATCATAACATTGCTTTGTTGATCATCAATTCTCTTGATTCTCTTCTCACTTGAATAATCTATTGTGGATAATAACCCTACTAAGGATTAAGACCCGAACTTCAGATTTAGTTGATAGAACTACCAGTGTAACAACCCTAATTATCTAACAACCTAGAAGACCTTCTAGATTCAATTAAACAACAGCATAACGCTTCAAGTTATCAATAGAAACAAACACTTAGAGCAACCAAACATCTAAGTGATTTGTGAATTTATTCCCTTCTTCAAGCAAATAGTCCAACCGGTACTAAATTGATTAAAGTATACTCTTGATCAAATTAACTCCGACCCGTAATTAATCAGATTCAGTTTTAACTAGAAATTCAATTAGGTGATCAATCAAACAAAACCCTAGTTTAGATTCAATTAAGTACAGGGAATAAACTCTATTCAAGTTTGTTGAGAATCAATCAAACCTCACAACTACATACAAATCATGACTTTAATAACTAGCCAAACACAAAGAATTTAGCATTGCATAATTAAATTAAAATCAAACTTACAAAGGTTTCAAAGTCTGCCTCCAAAGAGAAAACCCTAGCCTTCAAAGTTTGACAAAAGTTATGACAATTAAGAGAGAGAAAACTAAAAACAATGTTTAAATACCCCACAAGATATCCAAAGATAAAATATCACGAAATTACATTAATCTAGTCGGAAAACATGTAATCAAAGCTCAACTTGAAGCCCACGCGGCCCAACTTCTCCGCGTAAAACAGTAGGCGCGGTCTCCTTCCATCACGCCGCGGTCGCGGCATCTTGTTCTCCAGACTGCGGCACTCTCGGTTTTCACCCCCTATGATTTGAAATTTGTACTCGGAGTAAAAATATGAATTGTAGATCCTTAAATTATCTTTACAGTGATGCCAAATTGAGCCTCATCCGAGCATAATAGCTCCCAAACCAAGCATTGCAAGATAAAGGTGTCAAGACAAGACCTTCAATGTATAGCCCGAGTTTAAGCGTTTTTATCCTTCAAGCTCTTGGGTCTTCGTTCTTCCAATCTTCACTTTTATCACTCTAAGCTTCTTCAAGTCATCTACCACCGCCATGGTCAATCCAAACCTCACCCCTTTGTTGCTCCTGAACCTAAAAACCTGCAAAACCGAGCAAACAAGCGCAAACTACCCGACAACAGAAAAACCTAAGAACTACATAAAAACCAACCTAAAACTAGCTAAAACATATATAAAACATGCATCTAAACTACTCCTATATGCAAGCTATCAATTTTACAGTGGGACAAATAGATCGTAAAAATGTTGAGAAACGAAGGAGATATTCACGTCTTACTAAGGGTCTGTCGTGCTGATTTTTTGGGCACGACTTGAGTATTTGATCGAGTTTTTGAACACATTAGAGGATCAATTTGGGCGTGTAAACATAGGTTTTTTTAGGGAATTTTGTGTAGAATATGGATGTGGTTTCGGATTTATTTTTCGTTGAGTGTGGAAAGAGAAAGAGCCAAAAAACCGACCAAATGCTCTGTTTTTGAACGTGGAGAAGGAATCGACTTCAATCGAAATTTTGGGGATCTAAACGGCACTTCTTAGAGACGGGTTGTGAAGAAGAATGGTAGATGACAATAGTCTCTACGCAATGGGATTTTAAAGCATCCAAAAAGAGCATGAAACGACATTGTAAATTGAATCCGAATTATCCCCTCAAACAAGCGTTTTTCTCCCCCTTTGCAATCAATTTCGGCGTTGAATTTGCAAAAGTGATAAAACATGTCCTTCCAACTTGACTTTTGCACTTCAAATAAAAACATATGAACCTTAAACCATTTTATGTAATTATAACTTTAACTAAATACATTTATATAAATTTTAGAAATAAAATTATAATACTTCCACATAAGTTTTATTACATATAACAATTCTCTTATAATTTTAAATAATAAATAAGACTCAAATTATTTATGGTTACATTTTTTTCATATTATAATAATCATAAAAAACCATAATTCTTATTGTTCATAATAAATATTTATAATACGAGACAATAATTTTTGTAACCTTTAATATGGTCTTAAACTTATACACCAACCCTATAACATTTATAATGTTATAACACTATAACTTAAGAAAAACAACTAATGGAAATATTTTATTATAATAAAGGACAATGTAAAATTACATTTTTATCCTTTATAAAAATAAGGGATATTACAGCAATACCTTTGTTTGAGCTTGAGGTACTACGTTTGATTGTCTCATATCGCTCGTAGTCCATCAGCTTTCTAATGATCTCATGAAGTGTGCATATCTTCGTGATTAGATTTTCTCTGAGCACGCCTTTGGTAACAACATACTGGGACCAAGACCATCGACAACAATAGAGATTTTCTCCGATTGTGTGATGTCCTTTACGATACCAAGATCATTGATGCGATTCACCAATGCCTCGAACCAATATTGGTAGGTGGCAATGGTTTCACCATCTTTCATTTGGAAGTTATAGAACTCCTTCTTGGCTTCCTTTTGATGGCCTTCTTTCGGATCTGTACTGTCGATGTGCATTTGCTCAAGAGTTGCCCATGCCTCTTTAGCGGTTTTGCAGATCACCACCCTCACTAGATCTTCAGCACCCAAGGCATTGTTTAGCAACATTTGTGCCTTGTAGTTCTTCTCCATTCCTAATCATTCAGTTGGTCCCCATTCAGACTTCTTATTCTTCTTGTTTGCAGGAATGACATAGTCTCCATCCTCAACAACCTTCGAGGCTTGGTAGTCATTGCTTTATGTAGCGAAGAGGATCTTCCAGTGGTCAAACTCTCCAGCAACAAGCAACGGAGGCTTGTTGTTTCCAATCCTGACGTTGTGAGTGTTTTTTGAATTCATTTTGTATTCCTACACAAACACTCAATCTAGAGCAAACCTGCTCCGACACCAATTATTGGATCGTGACGCGTTAGTAACAAGTCAGGGAACTAGTAATGTTCACTGGGCAGCGTAAATAAACAATAAGAACACAAAATTGAGAGGAAAACTTTCTATCCGACCAACAAGTCGTAGAAAGAAGAAACCTCTACCTCTGAGACTCCTTCTTAGAGGATTTTCAATAGAATACTTTTATTAAGTTTCAACGATTACAAAACAAGTCAAGTTCCCTGGTAACTAAGGCACCAACCAAAGTTCAACCAACTAGACTTCTACAACCCTAAACGTAAACCTAAGAGAAAGTAAACTACTGACTTACTTGTGGATTCTTCACCGAAAAGCTCTCTCTCCAAATTCGTCGTCTACAACCACACTTAAACCCTAGCTATAACCTAGCTATTTATAAGAAATGTCAAGTCTGATCTCATACGTAATTCTTGTCTAATTACACAGATTTTCCACTTAACAAATCCCACACAATAAGGAGAAAGTATTGTTTGTGATTTGGATCCTTAACCATGTCGATTCTTGCCAAAACCGAATGATCTCAGATTTCTTCAGATAAGATCGTGTGAAGTTTGATCTTATCCTTCCTTTGATAATAGTCGGGCTTCACTTTTCCATATTTACCCTTCTAAGGCCGGAAATTGACTTCCTTGTTTTACAAGTAACCATCTTACTTGGTCGCAAGTAACTCCAGATAGAGAATTATATATTGGTAAAGAGCTAGAATTATCCTTAGAATCTCGTATAAATTAATTAACTAATTAAAATCTAATAATTTTTTTTTGAACGCGTGGGCCTTTTGCTATATTTATCTAACCAAAAAAATCCTATCTCATAATTAGTTAGAAGATTAACTTAAAATAATCTTTTCTGATCTTCTTATCACCGAGCTTTTAGCCTTTCAAAACCAATCTTCTGCCTCTTGAAAACAAAGAACCAATCTCATATCTCTCTCGTTTCCGTTTCATTAAATCACAGCCAACAAACCTTTGTTTATCTTTTTCCTTCATGTGCGAATCCAAGCAGAGAAACGAACGAACTTCGTGCTAGTCCTCGTACACCGTACCAGTGCGTGTTCGATCGCCGCCACTCCCAGGAGATCAACGCCAATCGCCGTCTTTTCCAAGCTCTTTATTATTTCTGTTGTCCCGAGAGTTGTGTCGCCAGAGCGATCCGAGCTTGGAGCAACAACCGCACATCGAACCGATCGCGGCATAGAGGTGTTGTCGTCGAACGAGCTCTGTTCTACCCTCACCATAATCTGCTTGTCATCGGTAATGCTAAATTCCGATTATGATTTTTTCTTTTCTAGCGGGGTGTAGTCTGTAGCAGGGTGGGGTTGTCATTAATCAAGTGACGGGAATGACGGCGGTTGTTCTAGTGGGTGGGTTCGAAGGGGCGGGTTCTTCGATTGTGGTTAGGTATTATGTAAATGGTTTGGGTTTTTACAATTATGTTAGTAGTTAGTTAATAGTTGTTGCAGCAGTGTATGCTGGGGAAGAAGCTTATTTTTGTTTCCAAAACTAAAATCGGTTTGGTGGGTGTGGGATATTTTGGTGTGTTGAGCAATTTTTGTCCTACATGAATTAAGTATTTACAAGTGTTAAGTAGGGTGTCGAACCTTGATTAATTAGGTAGATGTAAATGGTTAGGCTAAAGCGTTATTAAATTAATTAACCTTTAGACGACGGTGGTTCATGTTATGGGTTAATAAGGGTAACTAGAGTGGGGTCAACTAGTATATAGTTAGCCTAATTTTATTTCTAGTGTTTGAAAGGTTGCCTAGAATCCTAAGTTGGTGGGGTTGGGGTTCAGTCGTTGTTAGCAATTCTCTTACGATTCCAAGTTTTTTGGTCACTAAAAATACCACCTATATGTTAGGAGATCGCTACTACTTGGATCGTTAACCTCCCATTATCGTCAGGAATCCTTCATTGAGGTAAGTCGTTTTCGACTTGCTCGGTTCTTTTCTATCTTGTTAGATTTTGTGCCATTATTGTAGGATTGGTTTTGGGAACTAGTCCCGAGTACCTTTTCAATTGTTTTGGACTTATGGTGTGCTGTGTGTAAAATGGTTTTAACGCATTTTATCGGAAAGAGATTGTTGAAACGTTTTCTCTGTGTTGGTTCCGTTTTCGGCACGACCCCATCGTAGCTGGTGGAGAGGAAGAGTTGTCTATGTATGGTCTGTGTGACAAGAAAATTGTGCCCCTTCAAAATGAAAATATTATCTAAGTGTTTTGGCAAGTCCTCCAGTGGAGGCTTAGCCGGGGTTAGAAGGGAGATTGTGAAGTAGAGTGAGAGGGCATGCCTCTGCACTCAGCGCGGGATTGAGCATCTTGGAGCTTGGATTAGTAGCTGACTTTAGAAATACTTTCAAAACGTCTTGCAATTACCGCATCCTGTCTAACTTGATAGATTAGTAGCCGACCCTTCGGGAAATATTTTTCAGTTCCAAATATGAACCAGGGAACCGTGCATGAGTCAAAACCAGATGGCGGGCAGAGCAGTGAAGAGCGCGTGTCATAGTGGGGTCGGGTTTATTTTGGTTTCTTTTGTTATATTAGGGAGTTGATTTTATTGTTATCTTGAATTTACTATTATGTGATGTTTATTATTGTTACTAGGTTAATTCGTTAATGATATGATTTTGTCGGGTTTGAATATTTATGTTTTCGAGAATGCATGCATAACTAGGTTTTCAAAGTTTTACTAAATAAAGGGTTGGATGTTTTATTAAGTTTTCTTGTCGTGCCCGCGTTGCAAGATCCTAAAGTGTTGTTGTCAAACCACTTAAGTAGTATCTAGTAAGGTCTACTACTTAGTAGCGCCCTGTCGATAGACGGGGTGTTACAAATTGGTATCAGAGCGAGGTTGACAATAGGGCACAAGGAACTGACCAACGAGTGTACCCGAGGTCCAACTAAAAACTAAAATCGGCCGGTGTTTTCAAAATATTTTAACTGGGGTAGGCATGTTGCATATAGGGGTAGGTGACACGTCGCGACTCTGCCACTGTCAATTGAAGGACCTTTGTTTTGTACTTTTAACCTTGCAATTCTAAGTGTAAGTTTGACAAAAGCTAATCTCGTTCGTAGTGTTAGAATTATTAGGGAAGTGTGATGAAGCAACAAAAATAGGATTGAAATGTTGGGTGATATGGTCTCCAAGAGCTTCGTAATGTTGGTCATCGAGTTGTTGAATCTAGTGCAAGAGGAGGCAGAAGTGGTCGATGTAGAAGGAAATGGAGCAAGTTCGAGCAAATCTAACCTAAGCATCTAAGTTATCGAATTGGAAGTAGTCGGACCCAAACTAGGAATGTTGGTTGAAGAAAGGATGCTGCTCGTTTTAGAAAGAGTTGAACCCCTGACATAAGGTGTTTAGCGTGGACTTCGAAGTAGAGGACAGTAAAGGAATGTAGTAATTCACCATTGATCTCATTTACACGGAGTTTGATCATATAAGAAGTGAGTGGTAGGCCGAGATCAATTTGTTGACGAGGCAATTTCATACTCTATGAATCAATGCAGACCATATTGAAGAATGTGTGTGAGACAGCGTGAAGGGTAACTCCCACTTTGAAAGTTGTGAGATTAATTAGGGTGAAGGTAGGGAATGAAGACTATGACAGGAATTCTCATGGAAATCACCGCTGGCAAAGTTATCGGAAAACGAGACACGTCTACCTCATGGATACCTTTGGCTAAAGAATACAATGGATCATGCTTGCTTGAGAAGAGGAAGATTGGGAAGTGCCGCATGAAAAAACATGCATAGTTAGAGAAATATTGATAGACGGTGGAGTTAGAGCCGGGTGATAAGGAAGTTTTGTGAATGATTCTCGAGAAAGTAGTAACTATAGCATTGCGCTATTAGGTAAAGGAAGACAGAGTTAGGACAATAATAGTCACGACAAATAAACCCAGTTTGTTGATGGAAGACTCAATTGAACTAAGAACATGACTTGGAAACATGTAGTTGAGAACTCGTCTTCTTAAATGCATTGGATGATTGGAATATGAGTTAGCATCATAAAGAGAGAGGGAATTGTTTGGATCTAGTTTGAGTTGAACATGGACGTAGACTCTATTTTTTTGTGGGTCATCAAATCTTAACGAGTATTTAAATGGAAGGAGAAATTAAAAATGTCTAGTCCTTGAAAGGAGGTCTAGACTGGTAAGTTAACCATAAAAGCATAAGGATCAAGCAATAAAGAGCTTTAGGGAGCAAATTGAACAACGGAGGATAAAGGCCTTTTTGGGTACTAACAATAATACAAGAATGATGGTAAAAAATGGATCAATTGAGGGGAAGCTAAGGATATGATCCTGGACACAAGGAGAGGTTACATAGGTTGTTGAACATGGATTGTATCGGTCAGTCGAGACTAGTTCGTCACAAGTCAAGTAGTGGATGCAAGTTTTGGATATCTAAGTCATGTGAGCATTGGAAGATGTTTTCATGGGGAGTTGTCACGACTACAAATCCATTGAGAAGTAGATCCTATTAGTTACTCCAAGTCATAGATTAGATTGCTCAAGCCGGTTTCTTAGTGCCTGGACCGAATCGTGATGTTGGAATTGAATACTAGAGTGATGGAGTTATGTAGAAGAAGTTAATGCACCGAGTGCACTTCTGCGGGTTCAATTGGGTTTGCAAGAAGATGAACTTGAAGTTAGAATTAAGAATCTATTGTCATGAAATATTGCTCGGTTGGATTGACCATAGTGAAATTCGCCATTCTCTAGATTTGGTTGGTTTCAATTGAGGTCTTAAGAGGAGGATGTCCAAAATATAACTACATGTGATCTCAGCATTGTGAAGGGTGTATCGAATGTTGTGAAGTTAACTAATGTCTAGTAGGGTGTGTGAAGAACAAGCTTCCTTCTTGGAGACTGCATTGATGATTAAACAATACCATTGATATGTAAGGGTTGTGGAGTATGTTTTCAGATAAACGACTAGCATGTTGGGAACATGTGACTCAAATTGATAAAATAAGGATTGTTCTCAAAAGAATCTAGTAGAAGGAGAGGCAGTACTCTCTGGTCCCTCAAGGCGGATTTTATTAATAATAAAAAGGGCTAAGTAGTACGCAAAAGAGTTGAGGCTAGTTGAAGGGTAGGATGACTTGTATACTCAAACCGCCAATATCACAGGGTTGTTGAGATATGTGAATTCTAATAACGCCTCAAATCCATAAGAAGTGTGTTACGAAAGAAAAGATTAAATAACCGCCTATGCATATCGGGAAATAAAGTCATTGGATCCATGTGAGCAGAAACAAAATAAGGGACGAATCACCAAATTTGGACACAACCGTAAGTATATGCTGAGTTTGGAAAGAAAAACAATGACTTTAAAGCACCTCCGTAAGTACAAGTTAAAGCTAAAGGAGCAAGGATGAGTCAGGTTATTCGAATAGCATGACTTGGAAGTTTAGTGACATTCAACAAAAGGAGCAAGGATGACTCAGGTTATTCGAATAGCATGATTTGGAGTTTAGTGACATTCAACAAAAAGAGTTAGGAAGAAGACTTTGAAATGAGGATAAATGAAGTGTGTTATTTCGACTCTATTATACGGGGGCATAGGGTGAAAAGCATGTCGATTACGAATTAGGGGGGACGTTGTTCACTCAATCGATCCATAACTTACAGAAAAAAAAATTGGATGAAGTATTGGAAGCGTAATTGAAGTTCAGGGATGTTATGACCAAGTCATGTAGGAGAGAATATCAATCTAGTAGGTGGAGAAATTCAATGGAGTTATGAAAACATGTGAGGGTTGGAGAATAATAGAGACGACTTGGTTTACCAAAGCGGAAAATAGATGTTAAAGGTAGAGGATTCACAATTAGATTTTGGCAGCAAGGGTATGAGATACAAGGTAAGTAGTTTCATTTCACGTCACCTTACCATCCGCGTCCAGATGACCAGCTTGGGAGGACGATTTAGAGACCAGAGGACACATTGAGGTTTTGTTTGCTGGATTGGTGAGGTCACTGGTCAAATCACTTGGCTTGGGTAGAGTTTGCCTATAATAACAGTTGGCACTCCTCGATTCAGATGACCCCTTATGAGGCTTATGGGCGGAGATGAGGATACCACCATGTTGGGTTGACCCTCAGATGTAGTGGAGAGAGGCCACAGGTGCTTGAGGAGATGATTGGGAAGGTGACGTTGATTCAGGAGCGAATGCTGGTTGTTTAGAGTTGTTAGAAGTCCTATGCAGACAAGAAAGGTCAACCACTAGACTTTGAGATAGGGACACATGTTTGGTTGAGGGTGTTGCCTAGTCGTGGAGTCAGGAGATTCGAGGTGAAAGAGAAGTTGAGTCCCAGCTATATTGGTCGATTTGTTTGAGATTTTGGGAGAGAGTAAGCAACGTAGCCTACAATTTAGCGTTCCCATCAGCCTTGGACGGAGTTCATCTTGTTTTTCATATTTTACCATCAAGACAATAAGTTCTAGATCCTAGTCACCAACTTAATGAGGAGTTAGAGGTGGAACCAGATCACACTTTCCAGGAGCATCCAATAAAGATTTTTGATCGACGAACGAAGAAGCTAGGGAACGGATATTCCTTTGGTGCTTATTGATCAGTGCCCTTGACGGGGAGTTGAGGAGGGCACTTGGGAGACTGAGTACGGGATTTGAGAGACACAGAGAGAGAGTTACCTAGAGCTCTACACGGGTTTAGTAGATGGGTTTGAGGGTTAGTAATTAGCCAGGTCGTAGATTCGATGTTCGTTTTCATGACTGTCTTTTCTGTTGACTTGGATGTTTGATTGTTTGGTTGTCGTACTGCGTGTTTAGATGTTTAGTACTAATTGTGTTTCGTTTATCGGTAAATTGCGGTTTGAGGACGAACCTCTTTTAAGGGAGAGAGGTTTGTGAAACCACGAGACATCTTTTCTTTTTTTATAAAAGTTTCGGCACGAAACTTTCTTAAGGGGGATAGTGTATAATAGTCGGGCTTCACTTTTCCAGATTTTACCCTTCTAAGGCCGGAAATTGACTTACTTGTTTTATAAGTAACCATCTTACTTGGTCGCAAGTAACTCCAGATAGAGAATTATATATTGGTAAAGAGCTAGAATTATCCTTAGAATCTCTTATAAATTAATTAACTAATTAAAATCTAATAAAAAAATTTAAACCGTGTTTTGCTATATTTATCTAACCAAAAAAGTCCTATCTCATAATTAGTTAGAAGATTAACTTAAAATAATCTTTTCTTATCTTCTTATCACCGAGCTTTTAGCCTTTCAAAACCAATCTTCTGCCTCTTGAAAACCAAGAACCAATCTCATATCTCTCTCGTTTCTGTTTCATTAAATCACAACCAACAAACCTTTGCTTATCCTTTTCCTCCATGTGCGAATCCAAGCAGAGAAAGGAACGAACTTCGTGCTAGTCCTCGTACACCGTACCAGTGCGTGTTCGATTGCCACCACTCCCAGGAGATCGACGCCAATCGCCGTCTTTGCCAAGCTCTTTATTAATTTCTGTTGTCCCGAGAGTTGTGTCGCCAGAGCGATCCGGGCTTGGAGCAACAACTGCACATTGAACCGATCGCGGTATAGCGGTTCTGTCGTCGAGCGAGCTCTGTTCTACCCTCACCATAATCCGCTTGTCATCGGTAATGCTAAATTTCGAATATTTTTTTTCTTTTCCAGTGAGGTGTAGTCTGCAGCAGGGTGGGGTTGTCATTAATCAAGTGATGGGAATGACGGCGGTTGTTCTAGTGGGTGGGTTCGAAGGGGCGGGTTCTTCGATTGTGGTTAAGTAGTATGTAAATGGTTTGGATTTTTACAATTATGTTAGTAGTTAGTTAATAGTTGTTGCAGGAGTGTATGTTGGGGAAGAAGCTCGTGTTGTTATTAACTAGTTCAATTTCCTATTCAAATTGTTAACACATAAGCTTATTTTTGTTTCCAAAACAAAATCGGTTTGGTGGGTGTGGGATATTTTGGTGTGTTGAGCAATTTTTGTCCTACTTGAATTAAGTATTTACAAGTGTTAAGTAGGGTGTCGAACCTTGATTAATTAGGTAGATGTAAATGGTTAGGCTAAAGCATTATTAAATTAATTAACCTTTATACGAGGGTGGTTCAATATATGGGTTAATAAGGGTAACTAGAGTGGGGTCAACTAGTATATAGTTAGTCTAATTTTATTTCTAGTGTTTGAAAGGTTGCCTAGAATCCTAAGTTGGTGGGGTTGGGGTTCAGTCGTTGTTAGTAATTCTCTTACGATTCCAAGTTTTCTGGTCATTAAAAATACCACTTTGATCTTCTCAAACTCCATCAATTTGTTCTTCCCTGTCACCTCATCAATTTCAGGCAACACAAACCGTTCTCTAAAACTATTGTACATGTCTGAATGCTTGACAGTCTTTGGGACAGAAATTGTCCTTTGACCACGAGGTAGACCAAGGTAAAATTGAACAAGTTCAGGTGTTATCCTAACCCCTGGTCCATCACCAATCTTCAATATACATGATGCAGGATCGAAACAACTAGCAACATAGTAGCACAACTTACTAGGTAGATCAGTCACATTCCACTGTATGAGGTACTCAAACCCCATCACTTTAAGAGCTGTAAACTTGCTTCCCCCTTCAAAACCAGAAATAATTTAACAAATCATCTTGGGAGAGTTCCTGTGACTCAACGACAAATGCCCATGCTTCAAAGCTCTCAAACACACCTTCTCTTTTGGCTTTTTAACAACACCTTATCCTTTACCGACAACAATATCAACTTTCCTCTTCTTCCCAACAACTTGTATTTCACCAACAGTAGCATCTGTTTCCCTCTCAGATGGTTCATTTATCATCACTCCCTTTATAGGGATCATATCAATTAGCAACGTATCATCAGGGAATTCATCAGACACAACCTTTTTTCCCTTGGTCATACGACGTCTCTTATTTGATTATGACGACTCAACGACCGACTTTTGCCTCAATACAGGCACTTCAATAAAAATTGCCTTTGAAACCGGCTTTTTAGCAATTGATTTTCTTCTCACATTCTTTTCGACGGTGGAAGAGGCATCACATCCGGGATTTGCTCCTGATTTCTATTACATAAAAGGGATAAAAGACAGTATAAACACATATTTAACCATCTATTTTAAAAGGCACAAAAAAACATATCAAAACAACAAATAAACCTCTTCGAATAGCACATATTTCATATTCTCCGATTTTTATTGTACCAAACCTTAGATGTTTTACTTGTTTATAATTTGTAGAACGTTGTTTAATAGATCCTAGATGTTTATTCCCTAAATAAACAAGAGATACAAAGCACAAATTCATACATGTATCAACACAATGTTTGATTTTTTTTTATGAACAAATGCAAGTTTCTGATGAACAAATACAAGTTACTGATGAACAAATGCAATTTACTGATGAACAAATGCAAGTTTCTGATGAACAAAATGCAAATTTCTTATGAACAAATGCCAATTTCTGATGAACAAATGATATCCCATTTTGAATGAACAAATATTCACAAATTAATGAACAAAAGTCAACTCAAGATCACTAACACTTTCCCACACACGTATACCAAATCATTTCATGCAACTAATAAAGCCATAATCACCTATTGCAAAACTCAACATCAAAAACCTGGATAAAAACATCAAATACGCACATGCACACACAATTTGTATTTTATTCAAGTGGGATCAAAAAACGAGTAAGAAGAAAGTGACGATTCATGCATTTTTTTATTCAGAAAAGCACAAAAACACAAAAATCGACACTATCAACTTCAAACAACTCAAATAAACACTAAAAAACACACAATTCATCAAACATTTAGTATATATACACTCGGCAAACACAAAAATAAAAACCTAGGGTTTCAGTAAATTTAAAACGAGACACAAGAACCTTGATTCTCTTGAGATGAACTTTGCTTCTCCATCTAGAACTTGATTGAGCTTTCTAATGGCGTTAATGGAAAGAATCAGGTTCGAAATCGCTCCGAAATAGGTTCAATTCACACTTGAACTGCTTGAAAAACCGCTTCAAAAACTGTAAAAGTGAGTGAGAGAGAAATGGCGATAGAAGAGAAGACGATAGAGTTTATAAAAAACGCGTCTCCTAAACACTCGTATGGCGCGTTTCCTTTTTTACAGTTTTTTTAAAATAGGAGCAATCTCAACCGTCCGTTTGATACGATCGAACGGCCAGGAAACTTTCTCAATTCTCACACACGCGGGCGTTCGTACAGGACTCTTATTCTATATATATATATATATATATATATATATATATATATCTTAATTTTGTGACCATGTACACCAACTCCTCTCCATTCATCTCACGAATGTCACATAAATCGAAGCCTTCAAGAACCAAGCATAATCAACAAAATTTCAGGTTATCACACGAATTTTCCCTAAAATTAATTTTGCAAGTACTTGTTTGGTTAAACATATGAATTGCAATTCCTAGGAAGTTAATTTGTGAAAATTTATTTTATGTGATTTGAGAAAAAGTGTTTGATTAAAATTAAATTTTTAGGAATTAGATTTCTACATGTTATTTGGTTTGATTTGAGAAATCATGAGAATTTATACAAAGTTACTATAATAGTCATTGTCCATAAAATGTTACTCCCTCCTATTCAAAATAAGTGTCTTTTTAACACTTTATTTTTTATCCATTTTAAGTGTAGTTTTAAGTTTTCTAGGCAATTGATTAGGAGAGAGTTATGAAAATGTTTATTGGAATGTGTGTTTGTTGACTAAAAGTATTCATTCATTAGTCCGAAAATGTAATGATTGATAAGATTGAGAAAAGTTTAAGATTTTGAGATTAATTCATACTTTTTTTAAAACTAGTGTCAAAATATAAAACTACACTTATTTTGAATCGGAGGGAGTATTGGTTTATTTATGGGTAAATTAGAGATTTTGTAATTAATAAAATTTAAAAAAATATATTTAAAATAAGGATTTTTCTAATGTGTGCACATGGGCACACAATAAGAATGCTAATTTTGGTAAATCTGAATATTGTTTATTAATTTTGATTTTCTTAAAAGGGTTCATTAATTTCAATTTAGGGAATAGTTTTGAAATATTTTCCCAAATTATCACTTTTATTGTGTGCCAATGGGCACATATTAACCAAACCGAATAAAATAAAAGGGTGAAAGTAGATCTTACCCAGCACCTACATGGTATTTGCAATTCCTCCATTTTGAAGGAATTGGAAATTCTATGAATTTAACTTCCTATGAGTTTTAGTCAATTGTTTTCACCCACACACATATATTAGATGGTAATTCATGGGATTTTATAAATCGAAAATTTTGCATATATGCCTCAAAATAAGTGGGTAAAGTAAAAAATACCCTCTTTTAGGCTAAATAGTAAGAAGTGCCATTTTGGGCATTTTTTTGCAATAAAGATTTATGTTTGTTTCATTTACTACTAAACTAGAAAGTAACAAAATATCAATATCTTAAACGGTTAAACGCATTTGTAATCTTATTATTAAATTCACCATCCCATGTCCACAAACTTATGTAAGCTTCTTCATTCTAAACTTCTTATCACAAACCACTTGACAAACACTCTAAAGATCGATCGTGAAGCCACATCCCTCCAATGGCAACTTGCAACCAGTAAAGATCGAATCTTGGCCTTCTTTGACATTAATGTAAAATGAACATTCAAAACCAACGTAATCTAATAATTTCAAGATCATATATATTTTCCATGCATCATGGTATTTTTTTCCCATTTCATCCTCTCCAAAAATTCTTAAAATCTTTAATTATCTTTGGATTCAATAGCCTTGTTCATATGTTTAGCCAATTTTCAAAACTTGTTTTTTCCAATCAAAGAGCTTGTTAACCGGCGCTGAATCATCCAATTCTTCTTCTTCTATCTTCAAGCATTTTCAAAACTTGTTTCTTTGAAAATTATCTTCTTCTATTATCAGTATCAACAAGTTTTGCCTTTATATTTCTTAGCCAGAATTTGACTTATCTCTTCAGCCAGTTGCTCGTTGAGAGTTCAAATGCGCCATTCACATTTCTTTAGCCCAGTTGTCCGTTGCTCTCGTGCTTCTCACAATTCTATTTGACAATGGTTCGAATTTCACGTTTTTTGATCTCCATGGTTGTGATGGGTGCGGGTACAAAGCCTAGAAAATTATGCCGGAAGTGGGGTTCTCAATATTTATTGTTTAGATTTTTTTTTAAAAAAAGGAAAAATTATAGTTTGGGCACTATTGTAAATATTTTGGGCATTTTCTTTATTTATTTGGACATTGATTGAAATTTAAAAAAATGAAGGTATTTTTGCCATTAACAACTTTTTTGGGGCATGAAATATAAAAAATACAAGCTAATTTATAGTACATCCTCAACACTTATAACCAATTGGTTTCAAGTTGAAATACCGATCGTACCATGACATACGTACGTGGGTATTGATTTGGTTATGGACAAATTAAATCAATCACAAATCACAACGGCAAATAAAACTCCATATTCAAGAGGAGCTAGATCGATAAAAACGAATACAGAGGCAATCACTACATCACGCCAAAGTAGTAATCTTTAGGTAATTAATGTAGAGGGACGCTCAGGAGAAACACAAATTAAGGAGAAAAGAGGGAATGCCTTCTAGTCGTTAGATAGGAGTAAATCAATGGACAAGAAATCGGGTGTATATGGTGGATCTCACCAAAAAAATCGGGAATAAATACATGACAAAAATAATTAAATCTAATTAGCTAAAAATTAGGGAGATTATGGCTGAAAACTGCCATATCTTATCCAGTAGTTACCATATCTACGGAAGTGAAAAAAATCACAAAATCAGAAATAAAACAACTCTCCATAATCACAAGAATACTGGTGGTTTCCATCGACACAAAATCAGTATTAACGCCACTGCATTGTTGCACCTTTGTTCGGATTCATACCTTGGTTTGTGCTTCTACATTGAATTGAAGTGAACGTATCACAATGGATAGAGGTATGAAATTCTGATTTTGAATAAAACGCATACAAATAGTTCTTGATTATTCTAATATTCGTCTACCCTCAGTTCACCATTTAATCGGCCATAATATATAGAAGATTTAAATGTTCGTGTTATTCTTGTAGTATTATTGTGTTTTTCATTCGGAAATGTGTTACTATTTGTACGTATATGTATCGTTGTTCATCTCTTCCTTAACTGTTATTCATCCATATGTGTTTTGATTTTCATACATTTGTGAATTATCATTCTTCGCATGTTTCAATTGTGATTGAATTGTTATTCAATGATTCAGATAGATATTTTCATTTGTTAATGTCTTAAACTTCCTATATAAAAGTTTTATGCGCATGAACTAGAACTGCATAATTCAACAAATTGCGTAATAATTTTCATACCTAACTGTATCGATATTCGTATTTACAAATATAGTTGTTCAACATCAAATTTAGTGTTATTCAACTTCTCTTGCTTTGATTTTCAAGAGTTTATTACTCTTATTCATATATGATAGTATTGTTATTCGTGATTACATGAGGTATTTTTCTAAGAGGTGTGTCGTATAATTCTTATACAACTGCATAATTTATTACTATGTGATCAGAGAAGTTCCGAACAATGATGAACTACGAGTACAATAATTGTAAACTATGTGCTGAATATTATTCATACATAAGTGTTTTAATATTCGTAAAAAACTATTAAATTGTTCAAATATTATTGCAATGTTATTCGAATATATAATTTGTTTTTAACGTGTGAGGGTTCTATATATGTGTGATGTTTGTTCATACACTATTTGCTTATTATTCACATATGTACCATGTATTTTTGAACGATTCGTGTGTTAGTATTCATATATAGTTGTATTATTGTTCTTATAAACAATAATAGTTATTCACCTATAGGGGTCGTATTATTCATTTATCATTGTGTTGATATTCATACATACTGATTGTTTTTTCATTAAGATATATATGTTTATTCATAATCTCATTAAGTGTTATTCAAAAACTTGTGATTTGAATTTTATAATGTCGTGTTTTGAGAAATCAAACGCTTGGAGGAAGCAAGTGGCCGGAAGGACTATGTTTTTTAGGATGACATGCACATTGCAGATGCAGAAATCGAAACATGTCATGGCCAAGACATTGGTGAAGATGATTCTGGATGTATTAATTTTCATAGATGAGATTGTTTTTTTTCCGAATCCATATATGAGTATAAAAATGTTCATCAAAATATGTAATGTTATTCATAAAGGAATGACCTGTTATTCATATATAATTGTATTATTATTCACATGTTGGCGTGTATTATTCTTCCATACAAATACATAAGTGATGTGTTATTCTTAATATATTATTGTTTTATTCAACTAGTTGCGTAATATTTTTCATACCTAACTGTATCGATATTTGTACTTACAAATATAGTTGTTTAACATCCCATTTAGTGTTATTCAACTAAATGTGTTTTGATTTTCAAAAGGTTGTTATTTAAATATGTGTGATATCTTACTCATCTAGGCTTGTCTTGTTATTCATGATTACATAATTTATTTTTCAACTATTTGTGTCGTATAGTTCATATATAATTGTATTACTAGGCGTGTGATTGTTATTTCGTAAGAACGTGAGGTTTTATTCATGAACTCGTGTAGTGATATTCAAAAAAGCATGCTCTAATATTCACATTTAGTACTTTGTGATTACAAACATTTCGAACAATTATGAACTATGAGTGGAATAATCAAACGTCTCAACCGTAACAAAGTCATCATTAATTTCTAGACCGAGATCAAACACGTCTTCATCAACATCAATAGGGGGCCTTATGTGACGCTTATCGAACACCATCTTTGACTTCTTTGGCTCTTTCCCAACCGCTTGATCCTCACCACCTGTATAATATTACATAACAAGATAATTGGTTAGGAATAATAAAACTAACATATGGACACCTCATAACATATGATCCACACCACCTGTATAATATTCAACCCAGAATATCACAGTTATTCAAAACATTCATTGTATTATTTCACGTTTAACTGATTACTTTTTCAACTCAATATTGAGGCGCATTCAAATTTTATGAATTACCTATACAAGTCATTTGCACGTATTCAAAACAATCAGTCAAAATATTCAAGGTTTGCCATGCACTTGTTCAAATTTTTAGAGTATAAATTTCTTAGTGTTCAGTTCAACTATCTCGAATATTCGTAATACATTGTTTGAATATTCATCATCATCATCAACATATATTGACTACGAAATTACTCCCCCCACTGTATCCATTCTTCACAAATTATGATGACCTTTCACATGAAAAAAGGTTTAATACCATACATGCAACCATCCAACTAAAACCAACCAATCGAACAACCTCTTTGAACTCGAAATCAAACTCAGAAATCATTAGAAATTAAAATCTAACAACTAGTGCTTTAAATCGTATCAATTTGGGACAAAACCACAACCCTAATTTCAGAACGGATGAACAACAATTCTTGAACTTGAAAATCAAGAACATCAAGAGATTCTGACTTACTTTTAGACGTTTCAATCAGATTTTCTCTTTGTATTTGTGGGCCGATTTCTTCAATTGCTTCGATTGCTCTGGCTGCTTTGAACGAGAGAGGGTGGAGTGATGGATATGACGGTTTGTGAATGTAGATCTGGGCTGCCTGCGTTCAATTTGAGTCGTCATCTCCCTATGCAAGCAAATCTTGACCTCTTCTCCCATGGCTCTAATGGAGTGTATGCAGGAGGCGGTTTTGATTTTGTTACGTAGGTTTTGAGATATGGAGAGAGAGTGATGGAAATCAGATTCCATAAATTAGGCTAATTTTTTCAATTTGGGTGTAATCACATGCTTCTCACCCATATAATCTATTTTGCATTTTTTTTTTAATCCTGTCCATTCAATATATTAAATCCAACGCTTATTATTCATTCCTTCTTTTCTCCTTAAAACCTTGTTTCTCTAGAGCATAAATGATTAATGTATCATATATGGTACCCATGCATACAAGATGATTAAAAAAAATCATATGGTAAAAAATAAAAACCAAATAATTGGTCGTCTTTCCAAACAAACCACTTCATTTGCCACCATCATAGATAAAGAGTTCTTAGAAGAGGAGACCGAAGGTCATGACAGATAGGCAAGCGAGGGCAGTTGGGGCAAACACGGCAGCAGAACTGGGTGCCGGCGCCGGAGCTTCCACCGGAGCCGCCATGACGTTTGCCGGAGCCTCAACGGCCGCATAGGTCTGCACTGCAAACGCCGCGAGTGTCATCATCAATACGGTGGCCAAGAGTTTCATGTTCACGCCCTCCATTTTCAATTTATTCTAATTTGCGACTTTCTTCTCCATCTTCTTTATTAATAGCTGAAGAGAGAATCGGAGAATCGAATATTAGAGTAAAACGATTAGAATGAAAATGTGTTGGGAGTGTGGGAATCGGAGATTAGAGCACTTCTTTATTTATACGCAACGGAAGGTCGTTTCAAGGGTTGTAAATTTTTTTTCCTAATTTTGAATTAGGATGTTGAGGATGGATATACTTATCATGTACTACGACTACGCCCATTCAGAAAGTCGATTGTCTGTCTTCGACTCTTTTTTTTTATTTTTTAAAAATTTTCAAATTTGGAAGTTACTATTCATATCTTATACCTAGTTTGAGACTTTCAGCTTTATACTCCTTTTTTTAGCCCATCCGCTTTATACTCCTATTTAAGAGAGATTTATTTTTCCTTTATATTGCTTTAAAAATTTTAATGTTATACATTTACTTATTCTTGATGAATTATATTCTTTTCCTTGATACAATGTTATATATTCTTTTTTTTTTTGAAATCGTGTTATATATCTAATGTATCTACTTGGTTCCTTGAAAATTTGTTATTAGATGTAGAAAATAGTTTATCCACTAGTTGTACCTGTCGTGCCTTACACGACTATGACATTGAATTTTTTTTAAATATATTATAAAAAATATATTAATAAAGAAAAAATAATATTAAATTCAATGTAAGTAATTTATACCTATAAATTGTATAAAAGTTATTTTGTTTTTGAAATCAAATAAAACAAATTAAATCTAGATTATTAAGTTTAAAATTGAAGATAAATATAGATTATTAAGATCAAATAATTTACATTGCTCTTTTTCCTTGACAATATTTCATAACCACTCGTTATAACCGTTGTGCCGATGTACATATTTTTCTTTTTTTTTAATTTATCTTTTACAAATATGATAAAAATAATGTCCTTTTTTATCTATATTGGTAAAATATACTAATATTATTTTATCTTTATTTTTATTTGGAGATAAATTTTTATAAATATTATTTTATCTTTATGTTTACTTGGAGATAACGTTTTTGCATGATTAACTATATAAAACTATAATTTTAATAAAGGTGTGATGTGGCGCAATGTGGTGGCAGAAATTGTTTCGGCTTTGGTTATTAGTTATAGATATATGGATTCAAAAGGAAAATTAAGGTAAAGATAACGTAATTTTTTTATATCAAAAGTCAATTTAGGCAAGTAACTATCTAGATTGAAAGTCCTATTTTTTATCAAAGTTTATATAAGATAAATCTTTTACATAAATAGATAAAAAAAATAAAGATAAAATAATTTTCTTTAATTTTAAATAAAATTCAAATTTAATTTTTTAAATATAATAGATAGAGATTTAATTTGAAAAACTAATTTAATATATCTATTTTAATATATAATATCTAATAGAGTAAGGTTCAAATAAAATAACTCCTTATCCTATAAAATAAGGAGTGTTTAGAGGCTTGATATTCTATTCCCTTTAAATGTGATGGCATGTTGGTCATTTCTCAAAAATTACAAAAGTGCATCGCTATTGTGAATAATTGCATTGCTAAGCCGAAAAAGTGCATGAGTAAGCCGAAAAAGTGCAAGCAAAAATGAAGCCAGCAGGGCAAACTCTATGTTTGGTTCATTGTAAAAGTGCATCGTTATGGTGAAAAAGTGCAATGCGAAATACCAAAAAGTGCATTACTAAACCTAAAAAGTGCATCATCTTGGGTGTCTAATTGACTTGATTCCGATTGAACTCAATCGCCCAAAATATTTGGGTTTAGTAATGCACTTTTTGGGTTTAGTAATGCACTTTTTCACCATAACGATGAACTTTTGTAATTTTTGAGAAAATACAAAAATGCCACCGCGTCCCTAATTTCCGAAAATATCATCCCTTGGATCAAGGAGATCTAAGGGCTCTAAACACTCCTTATTTTATAGGACAAGGAGCTGTTTTATTTGAACCAAACTCATATGTAATATTTTATAATTTATTTTAATTTTAGATAAAATATCTTTGATATATCCTAATTCCTATAATATAATAGATAATATCTTTATTTTAGAAAGAATCATTCCAAGACTAATTTATCCTATTTCTAAATTATCCTAAAGTAATTTCAACATATATATAATCCCAGAATAAAAAATCCTATGTGGTGAAATTCTAGGTGGCTTAACGTAAGAACGACACGTAGGAAAATTCTAGGTGGCACAACGTGGTGGTTTTATTCCTTGCGTCTTTTATATATATATATATAGATAGATAGATAGATAGATAGATTAGCGTTCAATAATCTTGATTTCTCTCCCTACCTCTTTTAACTTTGTTGTTTTATCTTTGAGTAATTCATATCAACACCAATTTTTTTATAAAATAAACATATAATAGGTTTCACCTTAGGTTTTATTTTTAAAAAAATATGGTAAGAAAACCCAATTTCAACTCTATCTAGCCAATAAAATAGAAGATGGTTTACTAGTTTAATGACCCTATTTTATTTTAATTTTGTTGGAGTTTTTAATTTCAACCCTAGATTATATACTATTTTGATATTAAATTATTTTGATTTGTTTGGAATTTTTTTACTATTAAGTTGGTTTAAAATTTTCCCCCCAAGTTGATTCTGGATCCACCACTGATAAAAATCGTATATTCATATAAGGCCATTATAACGAGGTACTATATATAATGAGCTTAAAATACTACTCCCCCTGTCCCATAATATAAGGGACAAAAGGCCTAATGCACAATTTTTAATAAAAAAAAGAAGCAATAAATGCTCATGAAATGCAGTCTGCAAGTTGCAGAAACTACAGGCCTTTTTCTATTTAACCAATGAGATTCAAGCAAGCAAAAGGGTGAGGATTGCCAAATCAACATTCTCACTTTTTTTTACATTCAACAACCAATCAAAAGAGAGCATTCATGTCACACGGATTACACCCAATTTTAGGACAAGATTACCCCCAAAACACACTAAACAATCTACAAATACAATCACTTTCCACCTTCATGCTCTACAAATCAGCCATAACCAAAAGCTCAAAAAAACTCTAAAATCTCATATCTACCATCATTGCCCAATTCCTCATGTCTTCAGATTTTAATTAAATGAGCCTCCTCTTTTCCCGGACATTAATGAAGAGCATTACAGCATTGATTTAAACCAGCCAGCAAGTGGAGACATGGGAGAAGATAACCAACCATCAATGCAGAAGGAAATAGAGGCAGGGACTGCATTTAATCCACAAGCATCTTCTCATCACCAGACTAAAAGGAACCGGCTCAGCACGAAGGACAAAATGAACATCTTATTATGGCTTTTAGAGAGAGCAAAAGAAGGAAAGCTTCATCACGGGGCAATAAATGCAATTGCACAGGAATTCAGTGTATCAAGCAAGTGCATCGGCAAGATTTGAGGCATAGCAAAGACACAAGGGACAATAATCAAAGGTACAACATGTCAACAATGTATCATATGTCAAGGAGAAAGAGAAATCATATGCCAGCAACTGCAATTACATCTTTGAATATGGGGGAGAGGACATGCATAAGGGACTTAGCAAGAAACATATCAACAAACATGGCAACCAACATAACAGTTTCAAAACCTACCATTCACAGAATGATCAAGAGAGGAGCCATCAAGCCACACACAAACTCTTTGCATCCAGGTTTGAAAGAAGCAAACAAGTTGACAAGGTTGCAATGGATACTAAGCATGATACCAGGGGACACACCAGAAGCAAAAAAAGAGTACAAACCAGTGTATGATTATGTTCATATTGATGAGAAATGTTTTCATCTTAGTAAAAAGTCACAAAGGGTGTATCTATATCAAGCTGAGAAAGGCAAATACAGGTCTACAAACTCATCAAAATTCATACCAAAAGTCATGTTTACAGCTGCAATAGCATGGCCTAGATTTAATGCAGAGGGAGAGTGCACTTTTGATGGGAAAATAGGAATTTTCCCATTTGCATTCAAAGATCCAGCAAAGAGATCATCCAAAAATAGACAAAAGGGGACATTTGTCACCAAATTGGTGGAATCAATCAACAGACTAGAGACAAGGGACATGCTTATACATCATATTGCTCCAGCAATTAAGGCCAAGTGGCCACAAGAAGATGGGCAACATAAGGTAATTTTCATTCAAATAAACAATGCCAAGGCTCATATCAAACAAGAAGATGAAGAATGGCAACAAGTATATCAACAAGAAGGTTTTACTTTCATCTTAGTCCAACAAGCTCCTAATAGTCCAGATTTAAACATTTTGGATTTGGGGGTTTTTAGAAGCATTCAATCATTAATACATAAAAAAAATGCCAAAAAATGTTGATGACATGCTAGATGATGTATATACTGCCTATTATGAGCTGGAACCAAAAACACTAAGTGATGTGTGGATGACTATTCATTATTGCATGAATGAGATAATGAAAAATAACGGAGGCAATGATTATGACATCCCACATGTTGGGAAGAGAAGATTAGCAAGACAGGGACTTCTACACAGCCAATTTGAAGCACCTATGCACTGTATCATGCAAGCATGGGAAGTAGTTCATGGTTTAGGGCAAGACATATCAGGATCATCAAATGCAGCCCAACACAGTCAAGATGCAACTCAAGGTGAAGAAGAAGAAGAAGAGCATGATTACTTAGCTTAACAAAAGAAGCAGACATGGAGAAGGACATTTTTTGAAGTACATATTTTGTGAAGAACAAATTTTAAATGCTTAGTTGTTTTGTAAATGCATATGGCATGATAATTAATGTAAGTATTTAAAAACATGCAATATTTTGTGAAGAACAAATGTTAAATGCTCAGTTGTTTTGTAAATGCATATGGCATGATAATTAATGTAAGTTTTTAAGAACATGCAATATTAATCTCAGGTTGTCCCCATTCATCATTGATACAAGCCCAATGTGACAGTACAAACACACCTATAGTACTTATTCAGTCTAAACAAACTGGTTGCTCAAGCACATTAGTGTTGTCAAACTAAATGAAATTGTGTCTATGTATTGTACATGGTTTCATTATTGATTAATTATTCACATAATCTCCGAGTCCCCATCAAGCACAAACACAATCTCATTGACAACACTAACATACCAGTGAGCCCCTCAGTTGCATTTAGATTGATTTCCTAAGGCACATTCATATGTCAACATATTTTATGGGTCTTGCATCTCAGGTTTGGTAGACATCACCATTGATTATCAAAATTCAGAAATTAAAATGCAGCAATAAATGCACTGTTTCATTGCATAAAGGAAAAGGCCTTTAATTTCTTAGCCAATCAGAATCAAGCAAGCTATATGTGAGGATTGCCAAATCTGCATTTACACAGATTGAAATCCATTCAACAACCAATCAAAAGAGATTATTCAAGTCACATGGCTTACAATAATTTGTTAGGACAAGATTGCTCCCAAAACACAGTAAACATGCAAGATCAGGGACAATAGCAAACAATAGCCAACAACAGATTGCAACCATCAAGGAACCATCAAGGAACCATCAATAGCTAACAACATATTCAACATCACACAATAAGGGTAAATAGAGAGCAACAGATCAACAACCATCAACACATCAACAGATGCACATCAAGCCATCAACAGATCAACAGATGCACATCAAGCTATCAAGCAAAAGAGAGCAACAGAGCAACAGATTTCACATCAAGGGAAAATCGAGAGAAACAAAGCAACAAATCAACAACCAACACAATCATGCAAGCAAACGAACATGCAATGAATCAAAAGAGAGAATCAGGGATAAAGTACTTAGCAACCATGTTCATTCGGATCCAGAGGGGAAAGAGTCGTCATTTTTAGGGGACTTTGAAGGTTGGACAACCACACCATCATCAAGATCAAGGGACGAACTCAAGCAAGCACAGGGGACGAACTCAAGCAACCACAAGATCCAAATCCAGATCTGGGAAGCCAGAAAATCACTCGAGAGATCGAGATCGAAAGCCAAGAAATCGAGCTCAATCAAGCATCCTGATAGATCTGGGAAGAAGCCAATCTATCGAGAGACTTAAAGCCAAGAAAATTGCTCGAGGTATCGAAGCCAAGAAATCACTCGAGAGATCGAGATCAAAAGCCAAGAAATCGAAGCCTCGAAGAGATCGAAAAGATGGGGAAGAAGCAAAGTGTAAATAGAGAGGGAGAGACTAGGTAGAGTGGAGGCGGCGCAGGATTAGGGTTCTTAGAGCAAACGAGGAGTGTAAATATGTGGGTGTAATAGATAAAGGGAGAGTAGTTTGGGTATATTAGGATTATAATGAGGGTAAAAAATGAAAATTTTTATATGATATAAATAGAAAGAATTGAAATGGGTATATCTTTTTGGGACGTCGGAAAAGGAAATGTCACTTATATTATGGGACAGAGGGAGTAACAATGAGTAATCCACTGACGAAAAGTTAATAAGCTAAAGAAACTACCACATCATTTAATAATTCATATATTATGAATCTATAAGTATATATTAAACCTATACCTTTTCGAGCAACCAGAACGATTCTGGTCCCACCTTATATTTACAAAATTAATTTTTATTTTTAATATCTTATCTTTTTTCTATTAAATTCTTCTTTAACTATTAAATCTATCTTTAACATCAAAAAAATATCTATTTAGTATAACAATATCTTTTAAAAACTTCCTTATACAAATATTTAAATTAAAGATAACAAACTTTAAATATTTAAAAATAAGTATAAATATCTTTTATCTTTTAACATGATAACTTTTCACGAAATTATTTATAGATATATATATATTCTTTTATAATAAAAAACTAATGAAAAATACTTATAATGTTTAGAAATAATAAAAACATGTAATATAATATTTAATGAATATATTAACATATTTGATGATCTCTAAATTAAGGCACATAGAAAGTAATAAAAAAAATATAATATTTAATCTTTACTTTATCAAGGCACAAAATGAGTTTGGCCCCACCTTAAATCAAAATAAATTATTTTTTAATTATGTTCTAGAGTTTGGTTCAAATGAAACAAACTCTTATCCTAAAACGAACTCTTATCCTAAAACGAATGCACTTTTCATAGTTAGTAATGCACTTTTCATATAAAAGTGCATTGAAAAATACAAAAAGTGCATTACGAAAAAGTGCACTAAACTTTTTTGAAAAGTGCACTAAAAAGTACGAAAAGTACAAATGCGAAAAAGTGCACTCTAAAGTATGAAAAGTGCACTACTAACTACAAAAAGTGCATTCGTTTTAGGATAAGAGTTCGTTTTAGGATAAGAGTTTGTTTCATTTGAACCAAACTCTTATGTTCTAAAAATAAATTATCTTTATCTTTATCTTTCATATCTTATTAATTGATTTAAATATTATTTTATTTAATCTTATATTTTCCATATTCTAATATATAAATCGATTTTATTCATATGTTATTTTTAAATCATCAATGAAAAAGATGTATATTATTTTACCTTAATAATTTTTTTAGTCTAAACATTAATATTAATAACTTATATTTATTTTATTTTATTTTATTTCAAAAAATGTAAATTGTACAGACAATAAATTACTTAAATTAAATTTATATTATATTTTTATTTAATTTCTATAAAATATTGAACCATAATCGTGCATGGTACGACGGGTACAACTAATTGACGTAAGATCATATTGTGTTAGTATGAAAGGAAAACAATTTATTTACCGAGAGATTCTATATTTAATTTTCTCGTACAAAATTTTCTTGAACCAGCCACAATCATAACCACACGAACAATGATATCCTTCACTTTTTTCTTTTTATAATGTACAATTCGACCCTTGGATATTTTTGCTGGTATAAATTACGACCCTTAAATAATGAGTCTAATGAGTTTAGTTCAAATGAAATAAACTCTTATCTTAAAACGAATGCACTTTTTTGTACTTAGTAGTGCACTTTTCATACTTCAGAATGCACTTTTTCGCATTTGTACTTTTCGTACTTTTTAGTGCACTTTTCAAATTTTTTTAGTGCACTTTTTCGTAATGCACTTTTTATATTTTTCAATGAACTTTTATATGAAAAGTGCATTACTAACTATGAAAAGTGCATTCGTTTTAGGATAAGAGTTCGTTTTAGGATAAGAGTTTGTTTTATTTGAACCAAACTCTGAGTCTAATAAAGGGATAATATGCTCTATCATACTTCTCTTAAAGACAACTTCGGCAAATTTGATCTCATGTGATCAAAATTGAGTAGACAATAACAATTATTGATGATAAAAATTTCCCATCAATCCCTCTACCAAGTAATAGTACAATATGAATATGGCAACTTTGGCAAGTCAAACGCCATGCTATTGCAATTTCTTCTATTAATTATTTTTGTTTCATAGTGTACACCTTTCGACTAACTTTTGTAGATATGAAAAGATCCATTGATGATCCCAGTAAATATTAGGTGAATTGAGTTTTCCTACGTACTCTCAATGGGAAGGGTCAAGCCTGGCCGGGAATTGCCCTTCTTCTCCACCAAAAATTCTTTTTAGAAGTCTTCAGTCGGGATGTCGGGAGGTTGGGATGGGGACATCCCTGATTAAACGTAATGGAGAGCGACCAAAAAATCCGACAAGACCACAGAACACGGGTAAGAAAGCAAAGAAACCAAAAAACAAAGTCAGGAACAAAACGACACCGGAAGAAGGAAAAAACATAAAACAAGATATAGCAAAGCATAAAACAAAACGAAACGAAGCGCCGGATCTTCAAGGCCATGTGGGCCGGTTTGTTCAGGTGATTAGCAGTCCACAACTCGAATCTTCTCCCTCCAACTATATCCCTGCATGTTGCCAACTCTGTCAAAATCCCCCAACTGACTGACATCCTGCCGTATACTATCATTCCAGCTTTTCTTCGGTCTTCCCCTCCCTCTATGTACATATCCCAAGGCCAGGCCCCGTCTCTGAACATGTCCAAACCAACACAGTCTTGATTACCGCAGCTTATCTCCTATATTGGCCACCTCACCCTGCTTCCGATCACATCATTCTTGATTTCGTCCAGTATCGTGTGCCCGCCATCCACCTTAATATCCTCATCTCAGCTACCATCAACCTCTGTTCTTGTACTTTCGTGGTGGGCCAACACTTTGCCACATAGAGGATGGCCGGTCTGATCACTGCTCTATATAACTTTTCCTTTAGCTTGAGCGGACACCTTCTTGTCGCACAGGACCCCCAACGCCGATCTCCAGTTCTGCCAACTCCGGCCCTCTGAATACGATGTGTAATGTCATCATCGATGCCTCCATCACTCTGTAAAATGACCCCAAGTACCTAAAACTCTCCTTCCTTGTTACGACTTCCCTCCTAAAAGCACATCTTCACTACGGGTTGTACCTTGCCCGAACTTGAACTCCACATATTCTGCCTTGGTCCTACTCAGTCTAAAGCCTTTGGACTCTAGCTTCTCCCTCCAAACTTCAAGCCTGCTGCTGCCCCCGGCTCTAGACTCGTCTACCAACACAATATCGTTTGTGAACAACATGCACCACGAGATCTCCCCTTGAATATCTCTCGTCAGAACGTCCATCGTCAATGTAAAAATGAAGGTACTTAAGGTGGAGCCTTGATGTAGACATGTCTTCACCTTAAAAAACTTTGTGCCCCCGACTTAGGTGCACACACTGGTCATCGCCCCCCGTACATGTCCTGGACTACCCTGATAAATGTGCCAAACACCTCCTTATAGGACTGTCCAACAGGTGGGTTGACCCGTAACCCAGCCCGACCCGACCTGCCCGCAATTTTACGGGTTACAGGTCAGATTTTTTTAGTTTACGGGTCAGAGTTTTTTAGATTACAAGTTACGGGTCGGGTTATGGGTCGACCCGCCGGGTTACAGGTCAATATTAAAAAAATAAAAATAAAAATTTATTGTTATAGTAAGTGAAAGGGAGAAATAAAAGTTTACGGGTTAAATAGGTCAAAACGGGTTGAAAATGGTCAAATGGGTCAATTTTACGGGTCGAAAAGGGTCAAACGTGTCAAATTTGACCCTTTTCAACCCATTTGACCCAGTCAAACGGGTCAACCCATAACCCGACTCGTAAACCTGTAACCCACTTTACGGGTTACGTGTCGGGTCACGGGTCGACTCTATTTTTTTACGGGTCAACGGGTGAACCCATAACCGGTAAAACGAGTTGAGGGTCGGTCGACCCATTGGACAACCCTACCTCCTTAGCTGCCGAAAAATCCCAAAGCTGCTCTCTCGGTGCTTTGTAATACACTTTCTCCAAGTTGATGAAAACCATGTCCAAATTCTTCTTCCTCTCTCTGTACGCTTCTGTTAACCTTCAACAGGTGATTCGCCTCCATAAGGGACCTCTCGGGTATAAAACCAAACTGATTTTCTCACACTCTGACTAGTCTCCTCAACCTCATCTCGATAGCCTTCTCCCATATCTTCATTGTATGACTAAGCAGTTTGATACCCTTGTAGTTGTTGCACTGCTGCACTACGCATCTTTCGATATATTAAATATTATATATATTTATAATACATATTCAAGTAAATTAAAAACATGATTAAAATGGACTGGGGATTTAATGTATTGGGGAAATACATGTGATCAAGTGACAGAATGACGTGTGTTAAAATTATTTTAAAAATTTGTATTAAAGTGACACATTTTTTTATATAGAGGAACTCTTACTAACTAACTTAGTTAATAAGAGGAAATCTCTATTCCTGGATTTCTTCAAGTAGGATTTATAACTTCTCCTTACAAAGCTTCTCAATCTATATCAACGACACCAAAGGAGAGAGATATAAAAAGGAAGAACTTAGAGGAAGAGGGGCATTGACAATCGAAAGAAGGAGCTCATACAATCACATTCTTACCGGTTGTTTTTTTTATAGAAATTCTCGATCCCATTCTCTTTTTGTAATTCTTGATCCCATTCTCTTTGAAGCAAGGAAGTGAAGGTCGCACTATTGTATTTCTAAATCCATCGTTTATTTAGATATATCGAAACTTTGTACTCAAGTTCTTTTATTCAATTATAAATTTCACGTATTTCTACTTATGTATCATCACATGTTAACAGGTTTCGATTGGTGATTGGCTAAAGTTTCCTCATTATTACCTTTGTTGACTTAACCACTTGATTGCCCGAAGGCAAAGATCAAATAATTTAGTATCCCGAGCCTTTCAACCCAAGCTCTTGTATAAAGATAGCAAGTATAGCTAGGCTCGTATCTAGTCCGGTCAGTATTCACTGATTGCTAGACAAGTAGACGTGGCATCCAATTAATCCAACTCTATATATCACAATATTCGCTTTGTCCCGCACATAGATTTTGTTGCTCGATCAGAGTACATTTAAGGATGAATATTAGTATATTGTGTTGTGCGTATGGAGTTGGCAAACATTTACGTGCAATTAATTCCTGGCGGAAAGCGATGTGCACTCGATCGTTAGCATATATACATAAGTGTAATGCAAACTGGAATTTGATAGTCATATCGTCCGTGGACATTCCACATGATGGAGCAATATATCAGATTGTTACGTGAGACTGTGAGTGTATATATGTTGCTCTCCATAACGATTCTCTTGAGCCCAAGCTAAGCTTGCGCCCACTAGCTAGAGCTTTGCACTACTGGACAAAGCTAAAGCTTTCAGTATATATATCTTTTTTGTAAAGCTGTAATTCCCTAGCTAGCTTGCAAAAAGCTGGCACGATTTACACAAGATAGATGATGGCGAGACAGTTTACAAGTGTAATACTTACAAATTTTAATACATCTGAAAAAATAATTACCCTTAACCTTCAGAATGGGTGAACGATGTGCCCATAAAATACAATTGACCAATGATCAAATCTCCCTCCTTTAAATCTAGTGATTCATCCTTTAAATCTTAGATGACTATTGTCAAATCTCAGGCATATATAAAGTTAATTTTCAAAAATCTGCTCTCCAAGTCACGAAAAATAATAGCAACAATACCAAAACACACCTCGAACAAATTCTACACATTGCCAACACAATGGCTATTGAGATATACCTAGGATGATCAATCATCAATGGGAGGATTACAAAAAACACCTTCAAACTCTTGACTCTCAAAATAAAATCCCAGTTGGCAAGATGGAAAGCAAATTCTCTTTCGCATGAAGGATGAAAACCCCTTAATTTTCAAAACAAACATGTTTGCACAATCCAACTATCCTATGTAATCCTTCATTCTACCTAAAGCAATCAATAATGACCTAGATGAGATAAATAAAAAATTTCTTTTGTAACAAAGAAAACAAAAAAAAAAAAAACTGGATCAAATTCAGAAAAAAAAATACCCAAAAAGGAAGAAGTCATTAACTATATCAAAAAACCAAACACTTCATGACATGTTCATGATCCTAAGCAATCACTTTGTCGTGGGTTATATATCTTAGCAAGTAGGCAATGAACGCATAGTCCATTTTTGGAATGATAACATGTGGGCCCCGGTTTGTTACGACCAAGGAAAAACATCCAACGTAACATTAATAAGGAGAAATGTGTTTTAGAATATCTACTTAACAACAATACTTGGAACTGGCATAAGCTTCAACAGGTCTCCAACCAAGAAGATGTGAATAGAATCTGTACACCTTTAAACAAAATCCTTGACAAGCTCTATTAATTAAGGACCAAAACAAAAATGAATACTACTCAACACACTCCACGATGCAATAGATCCACAAAAATAAAGGAAAAACCCAAATTAACCTCGAGTGGATTCCAAAAACGAAAGTTTTCATTTGGAAGTCCGCTAGGAATGGACTACCAACAAAAATGAGACTATCTAGAAATCATATAGCTACGTCACAGGGTGTATGTTCTCTGACAACCGAAATGGAGACATAACCCACCTCCTAATCAAATGTCCCCATATAAGACAAACTTGAAAACTATCAATGTAAAAAAAAACTATATACATAACCAACCAAATTAACACTAAGAAAATCATACCAAATTATTGAGGAAATTTGTTCCAAGATCTCTAAAGATGAAATGAAATGGATAATTTATTCCTGATGGTCCATCTCATACTTTAGAAACAAGAAAGTGTCAAATACAATTGATAGTCAAACACAAAACAAATAAAATTGCATTAACAAATTTATGGTCAGATGGAGACCCAAATTATTCATTAGGGGGTTAGATACAGATAGGTCATTCTAAAATCCCATCAGGGGTTTAACATTGTGGTCGGACATTACTAGTCGTAGCAATATGACAAGCCTATAGTAGTTGTCTTTGAATGGAATAAACGATGCTTTGGTGTCAGCATACGTTGACAGGTGTCACCTTTAGACCAATAGCTTTCATTTCCACTTGGGGGGATCACCATCACTCTCCACGACCACTTGTTCATCCTTTGTATTCTAATGGTTGGGATGAATATGAGTTTATCACAACTGGATGCTAAATCCATGTGACAACTAATCTCTAAAATGTTTGGGACCCCTCTGAGCACTTTGAAGTAACAGATTAAAGGTGGTTGCATCCATGACAAGAGCCTAAACCTTATCCTAGAGCGCATGATATAAGGAAATGAAGTTCCCCTTAAACCATGTATTGAGATACTTATTGGTGTTACCATGTTGCACTCTCTTTCCGAACAAGTTAGGCAATGCTTTAAACTACAAATTGATGCATGTGCTCATAGATTACACATGCAAGCCTTACATTACATAGAGGGTCGATGCCTTTGCCTACTTGTCTAGCTAGGAAACTTGGAATGGTATCCTAAAGAGAATAGTCGGTACTTGATCTCTACGTATAGGTGTATGCTCACCTATCCAAATGCTCCATATTCCATTTCCCTATGCTATTTTGAGCAACCCCAATAGATTTTTCAAATTCTTAAAAATTGAACTTTTGGGGAATTTGAGGCACCTTTTACCCCAACAACTTTTCCATCTCATTCCCCATTTTAAATAAATTCCCTAAATATTATAGAGACTTCCCCAAATATAGGGTGATCTCCAAATCTCAATAATCGTTTTTTTTTCTTTTCTTTCTTTTCTTTTAGGATTTTAAAAGACAAATAAAATAAAAGTGACACATATAAGAATTATTTTTTAAATTGAGACAAAGATAAAACTAATGATTATGTGAATCTATAATATTTTAAATAACAAATAATTTATCATTTATTAGTCTAAGATTCTAGAATATTTTATATTCTTATTAGTCAAATAACAAATAACTTATCATTTATTAGATTAAGAATCTATACTATTTTATTTCCTTATAAGTCAAATAAAAAATAATTCATCATTTATTAGGTTAAGATTTTAGAATATTTTTTATTTCCATAAGTAAGATAATATTTAATTAATGATTAATTAAGTAATGTAGAATAATTTATATTGTAAAAATAAAATTATTAAATGTAGTGTTCCTCAAAATAGGGAATCTGTTTGAGTTGGATAGAATTTTCTTAAGAAAATATAGGAGTTGTTGGTTCTTCATTTTGGAGAAAGTGATAGGGAAATTATTGGGGTTGATTTGTCTAAACATGCGGACCCTAAGCCCATGGAATCCTCTTTTCATATTTTTTTTTGGTCAAACACGGATAGTGCACACATCACTCACAATCCTTTGTTGCTGACTATCTTGCTTCTTATGCTTTTTTCTTTAATTTAGATATTCATGTATTGCTTGACCCACCTCAGGGTATTTTACCTTTTTTTTCTGCTAATGTTAGGTCGGGATATCACCCGATTGCGTACTACTTAGCCCTCTTTTCTATTATTAACAAAAATTCCCCTTCGAGAGAACGGAGAGTGCCGCCTCTCCTTCTACCAAAAAAAACAATAAAGGACTAATTTCTATCTTTACTTAGCCATTTAATCTATTTGAAATTTAAATAATGTTTAATTAAAAAAAATTCTATGAAATAAAAACTAGTATTTCAACTAGATTAGATGAAAAACTATCTAATTTACCTAAGTTTTTTAATAGCTTATGAAGTTTATTGATTTAAAAAATTCAAATTAGCCCTATTTTATTATAAAAACTAAACATATACATGCCCCCAAAAGACCTCATTTGCTTCCCTACAAAGCATGTCATCGTCCATACTAAACCTGATGATTTTCAAAGAATTAAGGGGGCGTTTGGTTATTGGGTATCAGGAATGTAGGTATTGGGTTTGTGAATGGAAACCAAATACCTAGTGTTTGTTATGCTATTTTTTTATTTTTAAACACATACCCTAAATTCGATAGGTATGTGATGTCCGCCTTTTTAGTCATGTTTTTAGGGTGTGTTTTTGTGTCTTTTGAGTCTTTTTCTTTAGTTTTGTGTTTTGTTTTGAGTCGTTTGTGTAGGTTTTCGTATTTTCTTAAGATATGGAGTCTACATAAGCTTTTGTGGTGTTTTGTAGGTTTTTAGAAGCTATTTGGAGCATTATTTTGAAGAAAGGAGTAAAGACGGTGAAGATAGCACTCAAGCATGAAGAGAAGATGAAGATTAAGCTCTCAAATAAAGTTATTGAAAATCAAGTTTGAACTTGGAAAGAGATAGAGAATTTTGTTACAAGAAAATAGGAAAAAGAATCGAATCAAACGGAGTTGTAACGAATCTTCTACGCAAGTTTTACTCAAGGCTCGTTAACGACCCTGTCAAGGTCGTTAACGAGGTAGCGAGAGCAGCAGAGATCCAAGTCGGTGCTATTTATGGGCTTCTATCTTGTTTCCTTTTTTATGTTATTAGATAGATAGAAGGGGTATATCTTATTAGAAGATATTATTTCCTTATAGTTAGATTTAAGATAGATTTATTTCCTTAAAGATAGATTTAAGATAGAATAGTTTCTCTATAAATACTCTTGTCTACCCTTTGTTATTCAGGACACAATCAATTGCCTTGGAGGGCAAGTAAGGGGAGGAGAGAGGCGTGTGAGAGGGGGAAGAGACGAGTTTTTGTGGGGAAGAACTATCGTTTGGATTCGGTTGTAAGCTTTCTCTTTTAATTTAATTTAGATGTTTTCAATTATTATGAATTGTGAGTAGTCTCTCTCTTTCTAAGGTTGGGGTTGAACCCAACAATGGTTGTGCATGCTTGTTTATGATCATGTCTTGATTGTTTTTATTGCATGAATCTATTCTCTTGTTCTTAATCCTTGAAACGAAAGTTGAAAGGAATTTCTCATTCATAGTTAAAGCGAAAGCAGAAACCTTGGATCAGAATAGTCAAATTAAGGGTTTTGAAGCGAAAGCAGATCTATCCTAGTTGAAGTAGAAGAGATTAGATAGTAAGTTTATTGATTTAGCGAAAGTTGATTGATTTACTTGCTTAAAGTTAACGAAAGTTAGCGCCTTTATGTGATAAAAGCATGATCTTTATGTTTCATAGCGTTAGCATTGCATGATTATTGTTGTGGTGATACCTTTACCTTAGAATCTTTCTCTTACTTGATAAAAACCCTAGATTTGTTGATTGCTTGCGTGAGAAGTAATAGAACTTAGCACTGACTTTCTCCCTGTGGACGAACCTAACTCTGCTATACAACAGCGGGGTCTTGATTATAAATTTATTTGTTGTCAAGAAACCCTCTCAATAGTATGGCGTTCTTAAACTCAACCCCACCCTCGGGTATGAGATTTCATTCTTGCTTATCTACTGTTCATTATCTTCAACCTCCTCTAGTAACTCCTCCTTCTTCAACCTTCACGTCCTCACTTCTCCTCGCTCTCTTTTCCTTTGGTTCCTTCGATCTAGCGAACGGAGCCTTTCCTAATACTCCGACAAGCCGCAATCGCTCACCTTTTTCCAATGTGTTGTGTGTATGGTTAATTGTGCAAATGTATCGACTTTGATTAGTGTATGAAAAGTTCAACTGAATCCGATCAAATAAGCAATGTAAAAAAATTGTGTACTCCATTTCCACTTTCTTTGTTTTCTATGCTTTCTTTTTCACCTTTTGAACAATGAAAATCTGTAAAATTTATAAAATGGGAGAGGTGTGTACGACTGTATGCACAAAGATGGAGCATATTTGTTGAATTTGGTGCAAAAAATGGTAGAATTTAAGATAAAAAATAAAACCTAATTTTCATTCGTAAATATAAGCCAAACACATTAATCAGGAATGATATTCCATCCCTATACCTATTCAATCCGATACCTTATCTCATTCCCATGCCCGAATTTATACCAAACGGGCCCTAAAAAGTAGAGGAGGGAAAGCTATGGAAGGAAGGAATCAACAAAAGGAAGTGTGGAAAGTAGTAAACAAAAGGACAATAAAATATTACGTCATAAATCTGTATTATTAATTGATAAACATTTCGGACTTGCAAGGAAGTGCATGTGGAAAGTACTAAAAAAAATGAAAATAAATTATTACGTCATAAATCTGTATTAATAATTGATAAACGTTTCGGACTTGAATGGAAAGAGAGTCGGCCCAACACCCGCACCTGCGGACCTAGACAACACCTTGTCCACCGTTCAATCAGGTAGTGAGTTGCATCTGCAATGGCTGGCGAGATATATGGAGCATAGAAGAAGGGTGGTGATTATTACCATCCGGTTTATCCGAACCGGTCAAGAAATGATCCACTAATTTCATGCTGGGTTGAACCACCTCTTTCTCCCATATCTCAACTGCTTCTGGCTTCCCGCGTTTTTCAAACACCTTGGTGGCATTGATTTGGTGAATCTCCCACCCCCATATGTCCCTCAACCTCACGATCTTCTCCCGCTGCCTACAAGCAAGCTCATACGTGTTCTGTTTAATCTGGTCAATAGCTTCCTTTAAGAGTCGAGCAAGGGTTTCCTCGTCAGCATCATTGCTTTTCTCAGCTTTCAAGAATAGCTCTAATTCGGGGACTCCAATCGCCCTTCTTATCCCTCTTGTATAGTCCGACTCCGGTTTAAAAATCCCCCTCACTTCATCCACCAACCCAGATTCCACCATCTTGTCAACCCGATCGGAAACAAAACTCTTAAGAACCGGCAACGACACATCAACCCATAAAAACAAGATTTCATATCTCCTCTTGAAGTTAGTGTCATTGTTCACTAGCTCTTCAATGTAGGAGTTTGACCCACCCGCTATAATCGGGACCTTACCCTTGTCGGTTATGGATCCAACGGCTAGGATGACGTGGCAACAAAAGTCGGCCACCGTGAAGTCAATGTCTTGGTCAACAAACCCCAGGAGATGGTGGGGCACTCCCTTGCACTCTTCAGAGGTGACTTTGTTGGTGACGATGTCTAGTCCTTTGTAAACTTGTATTTTATCGGAGTTGACTATTTCCGCCGGGAAATTAGTGGCCAAATCAACAGATAATTTGGATTTTCCCGATCCGGTTGCTCCCATTACGATGATTACCTTGTCCTTGTTTTGTTGGTGTTGGAATTGCAATGATCCCATGTGAAGTCCGGTGGGGAAACTCGGTTGTGATGGATCAGGGAGCGAGAAACTCATTGTCTTGATCTGCAAAAGAAAATGCACGTATTTGTTTCAGGATTGAATTGAAGGGGGATATATAGTTTGATCTTAATTGTGTGCTCAAACTTTGACAAGTATTTATAGTCGGGGTTTGTGGTGCGCCAATTGAAGATGAACTATTTTGTGCATGAACCTACAGATTATAATCTTTAATGTGGATTTCCAGGCTGGGAAACATGTTTGTACTCCTTGGAACACCTTAATTACCATTACAACGTATGTTATATGTTGATTGATCTTCCGGATAAGGGAGATAATTAGAGATAAAAATTAATAGAGAATTTGATCGTTGGAGCACCTTACCATTATCCCCATATAAGGAAGGCTATATATATACGCAAGCAGAGAAATCCTGGAGGCCTTGAAATTCTTGAACAATATAATTTGAAGAATGAAGTTAATGCCTAGCTAATTTGATCGATCGCCAAGTATAGAAAAGTGCGTATCCGCTCCACGACTTACTGTTTCAGGCAAGTATAGAAAAATTGAAAGGGGGGAATTGAAGAACTGGAAATTTGTTTTCTTGTATTCACAAATTAATGTGAGGATAATGGAAATCATATGCAGGAAATGAGACATGGTGATGTGTATTTATAGTGGTGGGCGCGCGCACCGGCGCACGGTCACTTAGATTTTACGAGAATCAAATCTAAAAGATCGAGAGGCTCCAGCTTAGTTCTTGTTGTGCATGAGCCTTCAATTTTATATATTCTTGGTATGATCGTGTACGGGACAGCGGTCACCTTTCATGCCGCTACTATGAATATTTGCTGACTCCTCTGACTGCTTTTGGACCAAAAGGACACTACACATTTAAACATTAAGGAAGTGGAGAATATTTTTATTATTTTTCTGAGGATGATATGAAAACTTTTTTTTATGATGACTATAATTTAAGTACGTACTCCTCTTTATCCATGTAGTCTAAGGGTTTAGGGTACTATTTTGGCAAATGAAATCATTTTCTTTATGGTTTATTGTGCCACTCTGATTGATCGAATTTAGCTAAGAATATTTTTATTTACAAATAAAAACACAATCAGGGTCGGTTTGATTTCAAATAATGGAACGTAAACGGAAAGGAAATCAAACGAACACTTAGAGCGGAATCAAGTGAACTTTGCCCAATTGCGCTCCAGTTCTCACAATCTTTATCATCGTCGCCATTCTCTTCTTTGCCTCTAAAACGGTACGTGTTGTGTACGGGTTGTTGGGCATGTCTTCTTATTCGAATTCTATGAATGGATGGGATTAGATTCTGGTGATCTTGAGAATGTTGATGTTATTGATGAGGTAAAGATTCAAAGTGAAGTTCACTGTTATAGATGTATTATCATCTTGAGGCTGTTGATGAAAAGTAGGTGTTGGATCGTGAGTGCTGGTTAAGAGTCGGGAACATCCGTTGGACTATTCCCAAGGCAGCAGAAACAAGATAAACACAAGTAAATAAACAGAATGGGACATAATTCTTTTATAGAGGAACTCTACTACAACCAACTAATTGTATGGGTAAACCTCTACATCCGCTTGGAGGATTTTGAATGACTTCTTTAATTGATTGTTCCCCTAGCTACTACAAGGCAAAGTTCAAACTTCTTTACTCCTAACAATCTCCAAACTTTAGGAACACGTACTAATGAACTTTCTCAACCTCTATACTAAGAAAACAACTCAACTTGTAACACCCCTATTTTACAACATTGGGTATTACCGCCAGTGACCTCGGATTTTACCGTCCAAAGTCACTCAAGGCTTTTAGAATGATATTGAACTCATAAAATGCGGAATTAACATAATTTATAAAGTAAAAAGGGTGCTCTCAAGAGAGATTTTGTTCGTACAAACCATCGTTACAATACATTAACCAAAATGAAATTTGATAATGAAAGCATAAAACTTGTTCTTTGCGACACAATCGAAATAAACGACAAGGGCGGAAAATACATCTTCTTGAGTTTTGCCCTTCCTTCGTCTTCACTTATGCCTTGTTGGGTTCCTAGGTTCTGACATAATTCGCGAGGGGCGAGAATATGCCAGGCAAACATGCGGAAAAAAAAGAATTAGTCTAAGAGACTAAACAAGCGGGAACGAAACTTCCCAAGGGTAGTTTGGTAATTTTTAATATTCGAGGGGAGATAATAACAAATGTGTTTTGAAGCATAGAACTTTATGTGGGGTTTATCGAAACGAAGACGAGCGTATCTTAAGCGGAGATAGCTCGTTAATCAAAAGAAGAGCTACGAGATTGTAGACTTCTCTTTAGAGTAGAAAGTATGTTGGGAACGTTATTATTCATACAAGTTTTGAAAATCTCTCGCGCCTTTGCGAACTGAGGGCCGGATCGATCATTTGAGATCGGTCCGGTTTTGATGTCTTTTAAATGTGCATTGGCACTTATCTTATATAATGACAAAAATATCGATTACGTTAATGACTTTTACAGAGTGTGGGGGATTGCATGGCCCGGACCACTTAAGGGAAAACTCAGTTTCCGACACTTAGCTACGGTGCCACTCATCCCTCCTTGCAATCGGAGCATACATGGATCATGATCCTGAAAGTCGTACTTTAAGCGCTCAGGCATACGACTTAGTAAGTTATATAGAGGCGTCGGGATAATCCCGCGCCCCTCACTAGTTCGTTCGAACCATTCTCTTAACGAGACCGTAAACAATCAAGGCCACAACCAAACTAGCATAATAGTCCTATCAAATAATAAATAACGAAATACGATAACAGTGGGGTCGTTATTTCTATCAATCGATATTCCTAGGTTCATTTATTACTAGCAAACAAGTTGTTCCCAACATCGAGAAATTTCACGGAATGAATATATAAGGTTACAAGGGGAAATTCCACTTGCCTTTGCTTTTACGATATTGGACTAGCGAGATAACGGAAAGCGTTGTTCACAACTTGGAACGGAAACTCGACCTATTGACACGGAAATTTATGAACGAGCTTTAATAAGAATTTTCTTTAAATTCTTTTAAAGTTTTGAACTTCTCTTATATTCTTATTACAAGAGAATTTTCTTTAATTCTTGAGTTTTGCCCTTCCTTCGTCTTCACTTATGCCTTGTTCGGGTTCCTAGGTTCTGACATAATTCGTGAGGGGCGAGAATATGCCAGGCAAACATGCAGAAAAAAAAAGAATTAGTCTAAGAGACTAAGCAAGCGGGAACAAAACTTCCCAAGGGTAGTTTGGTAACTTTTAATATTCGAGGGGAGATATTAACGAATGTGTTTTGAAGCATAGAACTTTATGTCGGGTTTATCGAAACGAAGACGAGCGTATCTTAAGCGGAGATAGCTCGTTAATCAAGAGAAGAGCAACGAGATTGTAGACTTCTCTTTAGAGTAAAAAGTATGTTGGGAACGTTAATATTCATACAAGTTTTGAAAATCTCTCGCGCCCTTGCGAACCGAGAGCCGGATCGATCATTTGAGATCGGTCCGGTTTTGATGTCTTTTAAATGTGCATTGGCACTTATCTTATATAATGACAAAAATATTGATTATGTTAATGACTTTTACAGAGTATGTGGGTTTGCATGGCCCGGACCACTTAAGGGAAAACTCAGTTTCCGACACTTAGCTACGGTGCCACTCATCCCTCCTTGCAATCGGAGCATACATGGATCATGATCCTGAAAGTCGTACTTTAAGCGCTCAGGCATACGACTTAGTAAGTTATATAGAGGCGTCGGGATAATCCCGCGCCCCTCACTAGTTCGTTCGAACCATTCTCTTAACGAGACCGTAAACAATCAAGGCCACAACCAAACTAGCATAATAGTCCTATCAAATAATAAATAACGAAATACGATAACAGTGGGGTCTTTATTTCTATCAATCGATATTTCTAGGTTCATTTATTACTAGCAAACAAGTTGTTCCCAACATCGAGAAATTTCACGAAATCAATATATAAGGTTACAAGGGGAAATTCCACTTGCCTTTGCTTTTACGATATTGGACTAGCGAGATAACGGAAAGCGTTGTTCACAATTTGGAACGAAAACTCGACCTATCTTCACGGAAATTCATGAACGAGCATTAATAAGAATTTTCTTTAAATTCTTTTAAAGTTTTTAACTTCTCTTATATTCTTATTACAAGAGAATAAAATTCTAAATTATTATTATAATAATTTAGGTGGGGCTAAATAAAATAATAATATTCCTTTATTATTATTTCCACTTTGTAATATCCTTTTTATCCTTATAAAATCCTTATTCATAATACTTAACCATTTTCATTCTTGGAAACCAATAACATCATTATTTAATTTTATTAGAATATTCTTAACTTGCTATTTTCTTAATATAATTAAGCAAGGGAATCTTTATGAAAACATATGGTATAATTTTCAACCTTAAAGATATATTGTAATTTATAATATTCTTAGGGTTGTTAAAAGTCTAATATGCCCTTATAAAACTCTTACTCTTAGTATTATTATAATCTTTATCTTTGTCAATAAAACCCATAATATTATTTATAATATTATCTTCCAACCAATGATATTTTATTCTAACATGATCTCATTAAATCTCCATTTAAATATACAAGTAATATTAAATAGAGATAATAATAGGATGAATTAATTAAATAGCAAAAAAAGGAGCCTAATTAGGTGGATATTAATGAGGGTGTGAAAATTAGCAAAATAGCAAAACCCCCAATCACCTACCCCCACTCCACTCCCACCGAGTTGACTCGATCGTTTACCAAGTTGACTCGCCCGTTGACCGGGTTGACTCGGTCGTTGACCGGCCGTTGACCGGCGTTGACCGACCGTTGACCATCATCACAATCATCACTTTCATAACCGTCATCACAATTTTTTTTTTACCGTCATCATAATTTTTTCCACCGTCATCACAATTTTTTGATGACAAAAAGTGTAATAAAAGGTAAAAAATATCATCAAAATGTCTTAATGACACTTTTTGATGACAAAAAGTATCATCAAAGACATTCAACCACATAAAAACAACCGTCATCACTATCATCACAATTTATTTCACCGTCATTAAAAAGTGGTTATTTGTAGTTTACAAATAACCACTTTTTCGTTTTTCTCCTGCTTGGACCCCCATGCAAAATCAGAAAAATATCAATTATATCTATATGTTTGTTATTTTTCCTGATTCCTGATCTGTCATCTGTTTTATCGCTAGTTCATATTTGACCAGTATGAATCCTTAAAGAGTGCTAACTTGCTAAGCAACAGGAAATAAAAACTGAAATGGCTTGTGTTTTTATTGCAAGATGTAGTACAATGGTGATATGAAGACAAAAAAACTCCTTGTTCCAGTAAAAAAAAACACCACCACTCATGTTAATACAGATATGAAGGCCACATCAGAATTAAAGGGAAAGTGAGTGTTAATGGCTTTGTTTTAAGGGCTTATATTTGAAGGGAAAGTGAGTGTTATGGCTTTGTTTAAATCTTTGAAATGTTATGGTTATAAATGCATATGGCCATTACTCGATTAAGACTTGACAGTTGTAAATTGAATTGAAATTTTGTATTCATTTTAGATGCGGAAACTATGTTCCTTAATTTGCTTGTTGGAAGAATGTTCATGTTGAAAATCCTGATCCTTGAAAGGTTTGATTGGCCATAGATTATGAAATTTTGTTTTTGCCTTTTTTACAAGCTTATTGAATGACTAATTAAGAGATGATTTCTTATCTTGATTTGGTCTTTTTTATTGCATTATTATTAGATGAACTACTGACTCTTATGGTTTGGATTGGCCAAGCTCATGAATTCAACTGAATACCATCATGCTATGTCCATAGTTGTTGGATCTTATGGTTATATTGCTCCAGATAAGTCTTTATATTCTTTTTTTTTTATCAAATTCCTTATGGTTCTTTCTTATGCTTTGATGACATTGATGATGGTTGATAATATATATACTTGATCTACTTTTACTATAATATGTGTTGAGCTGAGAATTCATTATATTTCCAGTTTTTCACTTCATTTATTGCTTTTCCTGATGTTTTTGTTATTGTGCTCACTTCTCAGAGATTTGCAATGTGTATTAAGAAAGAACCATGAGAAGTTATTGGAATGGATAAGCAAGCTACTATCAGATACTATCTTAAATTGTTGTTGTATTCATGTAAACAGAGAGCCTAGCATGGCTTCTTTGCTTTTCTTATTTGAATTTCTTTGTTTTTTTAGCCACTATTTAATGACTATTATGTAAAGAATGAATCATTTTACAATCATGGAGATGTATAGTGAATTTTAACTGAAGATCATGGCATGTTCTGAATTTGATCTTCAATTTTTTCTTTTTCTTTTTCTGATATTATGCAATTTATGTTTACAAGAAAAAAACTATTGTCTTGTTCGAAGTTCAAGCTTCATTCCTAGGTTAAAATTCTGATTGTGAGCCATCAGTTTATGTCAATTTTTGGTAATCTTGGCTGAAGTTCAAATTTTGGTAGTGATGACATTTGTGGTGACAATCGAATCGTCATTAAGTAGGGATGACAATCGATCCGTCATTAAGTAGGGATGACATTTGTGATGATAATTACACCGTTATCAAGTATTGATGACAATTAAACTGTCATCAATACTTTTTTGATGAAAAATTGATGACAATCGAACTGTTATCAAATAACGATGACAATTGATGACAATCGAACCGTCATCAAGTAGAGATGACATTTGTGATGATAGTTGATGACAATCAAACCGTCCTCAATTAGTGATGACAGCTTATGAAAAAATCGTACGTGATGACACATATTTGATGACACTTTGAATAATAATACTAAAAATTATATGTGATGACACTAAAAAATTAAACGTGATGATATTTGATGTCACTAAAAAATTAAACGTGATGATAAATATTTGATGACAACTTTGTTTTTTTATTTGTGATGACAATTGTTTTTTATGTGGTGATGACAACTATTATGTGGTGATGAGATTTGATGACAACTATTTTTTCTGATGATGATAAAAACGAACAAACTTTGAGTGATGACACTTGATGACGGTCTTCAAGACCATTGTCATCAAGGCTCTTTTGATGACAAATTAATCGAACCGTCATCAAATAGTGATGACGATTGATGAGAATCGAACCGTCATCAAGTTGAGATGACATTTATGATGATAGTTGATGACAATCAAACCGTCTTCAACTAGTGATGACACATATTTGATGACGCTTAACTGATGGCAGTTTGATGACACTTGATGACATTTGATTGTCATCAAGGCCTTTTTGATGACAAAATAATCGAACCGTCATCAAGTAGAGATGATAGTTGATAACAATTAAACCGTCATCAAGTAACGATGACAAGTGATGACAGTTGATGACGATTCGAAACGTGTGATGACAGTTGTTTTTATATGGTTGAATGCCTTTGATGATACTTTTTGTTATCAAAAAGTTGTCATCAAGACATTTTGATGACACTTTTTGCCTTTTATTACACTTATTGTCATCAAAAAATTATGATGACTGTGAAAAAATTGTGATGACGGTGAAATAAATTGTGATGACAGTGATGACGGTTGTTTTTATGTGGTTGAATGTCTTTGATGATACTTTTTGTCATCAAAAAGTGTCATTAAGACAATTTGATGATATTTTTTACCTTTTATTACATTTTTTGTGATCAAAAAATTGTGATGACGGTGGAAAAAATTGTGATGACGGTGAAAAAAATTGTGATGACGGTTATGAAAGTGATGATAGTGATGATAGTGATGATTGTGATGATGGTCAATGGTCGGTCAACGCCGGTCAACGGCCGGTCAACGTCGGTCAACTCCCGGTCAACGGTCAGTCAACGACCGAGTCAACCCGGTCAACGGGCGAGTCAACCTGGTCAACGACCGAGTCAACTCGGTGGGAGTGGGGTGGGGGTGAATGGTTGGGGGTTTTGCTATTTTGCTAATTTTCACACCCTCATTAATGTCCACCTAATTAGGCTCCTTTTTTTGCTATTTAATTAATTCATCCTAAAAGAATTGATAAATAATTAAATTAAGTAGATAAGTATTTTTTTCAAGATAAATAAGAAGATAATCTAACTTTGACCCTAAATTTTCAACTTCGAATAGGTTAGAGTTAAGACTATGTTAGAAAATTCTTTAAAAAATTCGGTCATGATTATCTCGAATTATCTTGAAAAATGATTATTAAAATTTGTAGCTAAATTGTTAAGATTAAGAGTTAAGATAGAGAAATATTTAAATTAAATTCAGTGAACATTATTATAAGTTATCTTAAAAACTCTTACAATTATAATTAGAGTTTAATTTATTTAGTTTTTGTTGTTGTTATTAGTTGTTTTATTTAATTTATTTGTCTTAATTTAGAGTTATATTTAGATTTTGAATTATTAGTTATGAGCTTGTACTTAATATGAATTCATAGTCGTAGGTTGAATTCTTGCTTTAAAAAAAATAATTACAATTATAATTAGAGTTTGAATTATGGTTTTATTCATTTTTCATTACAAACGTAATGAAAACTGAAATAAAATTAGTAATGATAAATGAGTTTTTGGTTCGGAATTTGAATTCCGACATAAACCACGAATTCATTAGTTGAATTCATATTCATATGGTGAATTTCTAAATAAAAAAAATTAATAGAAAACTTACTAATTTAATTTGAACTTGTCGCCTAAAGGACATACACACTAGCTTGAGCGTCGTCCTCCTCGATAAGAGGAGGAAAAAGGAGGCGCCCAAGCTCACGTGCGCCGAGATTGCACGTACGTTACTTGCCGGAGTGCCGCCTACCGAGCAGCAGCGGATAGCTAGTGATCCGAAGTTGACGCATGCACCAGAGATAGATGTAGACCCCTCCGTCGAGGTGGAGGTTGATTTTACAGAGGAGCTCCTACAGGACGACTTTCCAGATGACGTTGCAGGGGACGACCTGCCCTTCACGGATCAGGACGTACAGTTTGATGCTCCCGTGGGTACAGCGGAGGATCTGTCGGTTGACAACCACATATCCGAGGCCACCATCTCTATTTCACCTCCCACCACGACCCATGTCCTGCCACCGCCATCGGTCTTTTCCAGTCCTCCACCTACTTCTTCGACCGATCCTACTACACCCGTGGCGGGACCCTCAGCTCCTCCGCTTACATATACATCCCCTCCTCCCGTTCCAGCAACACCCATCCCTCCTCCCGTTCCAGCATCCCACATATCTCCTCCCGTTCCAGCATCACCCTCCCTCCTCCCGTTGCAGCTGGGCATGCCCCTCCCCCCGCTGCGGAGGGACCCCTGCCCCCCTGAACCAGCAGCAGGGGCCGCTCCTGAGGACCCTCCCGCTGCGGAGGGAGAACCGGGAGGTCCTATTGACGGCAGCTTGTTGACGACGTATTCCACACACGTGGCCGGCAGGATTTGGATCGACCGTTGTTGTTTCCACACAGCTGGGCCTGCCCACTTTGAGCCATTGTTGTTTCTGCCTTTTCAGACCCATCAACAAGATTCGCAAACCTAGTCTGACATGCATGAGTTTGAAATTCATCCCACTTCAACAAGATTCGTTCTTCTTAATAAAGTACATATCCCATAACAATCCATCAAAATACATGAAATATGATAGTTCATAAATACCATAAACGGGGCACACAATACATGAAATAGTTCATAAATCCCCTAAACGGGCCACAAGACTATCCTAAGCAAATGTCTCCGGATCCCGACCGATGTCCCTTCGGCAAGTCTTCCAATGGTCAATCCTCTGGGTAAGAGCCTCGAGCCAGTAGTCGGCGCTGGGGTCATGAAATTGATGCCATGCATGAGGAGTTGGGAGGATAGGCGCGTTCCCCGTAAGCCATACCTGAAAAGAAATGTTATGTCACATATACGAAAGCAAGATGTACAAAAACAAAAAACTTAAAAAAAGTGATTACAAATTTCTCATCGGTATGAAGTGGTCCCGTTGACCAACGTGGGCGATAGCAACGACTGGTGGCGGTATCCCATGTCCTTGATTGTTACCAAAAATCCGCAACGGTAAACATGTGTGGGAGCCTCGATCCCTCGATAACAACACAAGTGGCACTTGATAAAAGGTAGAAAACACAAGGCCGTGTAGCGGCATATCTAGCCAGTATCTGTTCGCGCAAGGAGACTCCACATGGCCGATCTGCTCCAAGAAATCATCAAATGATGTAAGGCCCCTAGTGAACAAGACTTTATACATATCTCTGTTACGCATCAATTCTGCCTGAAGCTCCCATCGAATACTGTAATACTCCTCCTCTAGCCTCCCCAATACGCAAGCAAGGGACCGAAAACCACAATGACCGTCTCCCATCACGTCTCTAACATCTTCAATGAACGGGAATACAAAACTATCCACATTACCCATGCCAAAGTTAACCCCGCGCCATTTGACGCTCATCGGGGGGCCACGGTGGCTTCCATCGGCCGGGGTAGCGGTGGTAGGAGGCGCGGTCGCAACCGGAGGCGTATCAACTCCAACTCCGGACCGTTTCTTATTCTTGGATCCTTTAGGGCGTCCGCTTGGTCGGGATGGCGCTGATGTATTTGCTTTTCTCCGACTTTCGTTGTCTTTCCGTCTTTGTTGCTCCCTCTCATACTCTTCCATTACGTGCTCAAGGTGTGTTTTCTCCCGGGTGGTTGAATACTTGTTGGCTCCATCTGGCGTCTCGTAAGGTATCGGCTTAATAAGGTTTATGGCTTCAGGATGCTCTGAATCTTTGAACGCTGATGTTATTTGTAAATACTGGTCTCTACGCATCTGACCGCTGTTCCGCTTTGCCACCATTTCGTCCCACGTTGGGTCTTGAATGGTCAAGGGTACGCATGCAAGGGCAAGATCGTTGTCATCGCTAAGGTCATCCCATTCGATCTGTTTCCAAAAAGGATGTATCTCCTCCAGATCGATGGGTACTTTAGTTATGATAGCGTGTGCAACTCAATGCTTGCATGGAAGACCGTGACATTCCCTCCAAAAGTAGTCGTGGCACTCCATATCGAGTGTACCCTGCGTCAACTCAATTGCTATAATACATGTCTAACAACTTACCTAGGCATTGCCTTGAAACGTGTCCGCGTATAGGACGAAACAACGCTTTGAACTGATTCGCCGGTAGTCTGTATTTTGTTGGTTTCTGTATTCTGGTTCTCTCAATGGCTGTCCTCAAAGTGTTGGTTTGAGATTGCATCTGGATGTGAATCCTTAGTATCACGGTGTTGAAACCTCCTCGAGATGAATCCAATATCTTTTTCAGCACAGCGTGCATCCCTTCGACCCTGAAAAACACATGTCAAAGTTTAAGTATTGAACGAATACACTTTCTACAATTCAAACTGAATCCAAATGCTAAAAATGAAATTACCTATTGGTGGTTCTCGTCTGAAAGTGGAGTGTATGATCCGTCCAAGCACGGACTATGTTCTTCTTGAATGGATTAAGCCGCACCTTCTCCACGTCTGCAATAAGCGTCGGTCGCCATCTTCTCTTCAATTCTACATACCTTTCTTCAAATGTCGCCTTTGTGGTGGACGAAAAGAGCACCCAACAAGCGTTTGCAAACCCGCGTGACAACTCATGTGGTTTTTCAGTGTTCGCAAACACCTTTAGGCCGTACGCCAGAATTTTGTGTCTGATGTGCACCCAACACAACAAATGTTGGACTCCGTCCCCGAAAACTTGACCTATCGCATTGATTAGAGCCTGCTCGCGATCTGTCATGATTGAATTGACCTGGACTACAAGCTCGTCGTACACGCCTTTCAATTGAGTTAACACCCACCTATAACTAGCGACATCTTCGTTTGAAATAAATGCAAACCCGATGCTGAATGTATTGCCGGTGCAAGTGAAGACAACCATTTCCAATAAAGGCATGTCGTACCTAGCACAACAATTTGTTTTAAACATATATACTTGAAACATACTAATCAAGTCGATTAATGATTAAAACAACATACCTATTGGTCTTGTATGTGGAGTCCATAATGACGACATAGGGAAACATCTTCAGCATGCGCAGACTCGTGGGGTGCACAAAAAACAAGGCATTCATAACATCAGAACCCCTTACTCGTCTTGGACGGACAATGTATTCTCGGTCTTTCAAGAACTTTAAAGACCATTGTGTCACCGTCAATTCTCCGCAATCCTCAAGAAGTAACTTCTCCCTCATATTGTAGATTTGTCTAATTGTGGTCACATTTCCCGGGTACCTTGACCTCAACTTTTGAAGTACCATCTTCGGGGTGGCTAGATATAGGAACTTCTCTTTCACAAACTCCTTCTGCTCAGCTGTCAATCGGCCCGCATATGGATGAGCTAACAAACTAGTGGGGAGGCGATGATTGTGTTGTCCGCACTTTACCGTTAAGACCCATCCATTTTTTCCCTTGAGGCGGACCCCATTCAATTCAAACGGACATCCACACTTCCTAGTCGGAGTATCGGTAAGTGGCTTATAAATGCTCCTATTTTCCAGTCCGGGCAACACCCTCTTGCCACATCTATATCTACCGGCTAGGTCACAAGTGAGTATGACCCTGTTTGGATTTGAGGTTTTTATGACTAGTACAAAATTCTTCGAAATTGCAATTTGTCTAGCCCAATCAAGCATTTCTCTTCGATCACTCCACAACCCATCGTAGTGGAAAGCAATAGAAAAATCTATTCCGATAACCTATGATTTCAAAATGTAAAAACAAAATATTATAAATTACACTATCCTAAACAGAATATTTGGGTTTTTCTATTGCTAAAAACATAATATTATGGGTTCTTTGAAAAATACCTATTCTGGCTCGCTTGATGCATCGGAGTCGGTTCCGTAGTCTTCTCTCGGTACACCTTCCTCATCCCCAGCTATGAAACTATCGATTGACAATGAATCTTCCTCCTCGGGATGATAATGGCTCGATGACGTATCTTCTTCTCCTGACGACATTTTTAAGCAATGATGTGGAATGAAGGTATACCCCAACTATGATGTGGAATCGAAATGGGTATTTATAGGAGACGATTCGACCGTTTTTTTTACCGTTGAGATCCGCGCAATGAGGCCTCGCGCCAGTCTAACGACACTTTTTCAAATGTGTCGTTGGATTGCGCGCAATAGCGTTGCGTGCATGTACGAAACGGTGTTGAGCGCGCAACACCGTTTCGCGCGCAACACCATTTTTTGGCTCCGCGCAACAACGTTTCGCGGCTCTTCGCCCCACACTCTTAAACCCTCTTTTTTATATTTTTTATTCCGGAATCGCCCCTTCCGCACAACGGCGATTCGCGCGCAACGGCGATGCGCGGATATCTGTGTGCAATTACAAATTTTTCCGTGTGTATAAATCAACAGCCTATTAATATCTTATTACATATCAAATTATTATCATATCTACCATAGTCATTAAATAAAACTTATATCTTTAAAATCTCTACACTTAGAGATATTGCATATTATAATATCTTTTTATATTCTTCTAACAAGGTATTATTCAATAATCAAAAGCTACCAACGTTAAAATAATAACTTTATATAAAAAAAAATTATATGAGATCTTATTATGTCTTGCAATTTATGATATGAATTAAATATCAAGTAGGATAAAAGCTTACCAAATATACTTATAATTTCTTTAATTGATTTATTCCTTTTCCTCAACTTATAACAAGATCTCAAGCTAGTATTTTTATTAAATTTAATCTTGTAAGCTATCACTTATTTGATTTATTTATTTCTACTAACAAATTCTTTTAGATAAAGATCTAGTCTATGTTAAATAAATCATTCTTATATTGGGCAAACTCATTTAATTAAAATTAACATGATTTAATTAAATCCATTAAAAAAATAAAAGGGATAAGATTATACCCTAAGATTGTTTTCTGTATTACAGAACAACAGAGAAGTGCATAGAGGAGGGGCGGCGAGCAGGGCAGCGACGACGGCGGTTGCTCCGGCGACTGGTGGTGGCCGGAGGTTGCTCAAGGGAGGAGAAGGGGGAGGTTGAAGTTGCTCCAATGGTGTTTTTAAGGGGGGGAAATAGAACTTGGAAGGCTGATTTCTTTGGAACTTGCTAGAGAGAACTTGCTAGTAGGGGAGGAGAAGAGATGAATGGATGATTGTGTGAGTTTGAAAGAGAGTTGAGCCTCTTTATATAGGCAAAGGAGGAGAGCTATGGATCCATGCCATTGAAGATGCACCAATGGAGAGGAGGAGGAGGATTATCCATTGGGCATTGGTGTGTTAGTTTGATGGTGATGAGGGATGATGCAACAATGTTGGTCTTGCAAGCAAAGGGAGAAGGAGAAGAAGGCTCCATTGCCATGCAATGGCTGAATTCCAAATCAACGTTAATTTAAATCAGACAGAGTCTGATGTCTCTTGGAAGAAGAAGATTACGATAAGATAAAAATAAAAGAGTTGTGTAATTGAATAGAAAGTCACAATGGTCTGGAGGATTGTGTGTAGAGACGTGTGAGGGGGGATGCAAGAGGTCTCTGTTACACCCCTTTTTATTTAATAAAAACCGAAAATTATAAAGCATTATTTTTATTTAAATGCCTTTTTTTCCTTCATAACCCTTAAAATACATTCTTGAAATTATTTATTTAATTTATCTAAGAACTCTTTTTAAAGAGAATAAGGATTATAAATTATATTATGAATTCTCCTTTATAAGGGAAAAGGATTATAAAATTATATTATATTGGTTTTAAAAACCTTGGAATATTGCGGATATTACACAACTAAAATAAGAAAACCAAACCTTACACTTCTACGCTTGTATTGCAACTTAGTTCCAAAACACATGGGAAAACTCACTTCACCGTCGTCAAGATCAAACACTCGTCATCGGGGACGGACTTCTATAGACTTCTTCTTTGTTCTTGACTCGGCTCCTTTCGGGATTGCTTGAGGCTTTGTTAAAAGTGGTTTGCAAGTACACTATTCATGAGCTTATATATGCGTTTGATGCTCGGGGCTCAATCTTCTCTTTGTGCATTTGTCCGAAATGTCATTGTCTTGCTAGCCAAGTATGTGTAATTTCTTCGCATGTGATTTCATTTGAATTTTGTCAAGTCTTCAACCTCGATCGGACAAATGCAGATGCAGAAGCCTTTTCTAGACAAAACAGAGGCGTAGTTTAATCCTCAAACAGAGGCGCAATCTTCTCTGTTTTTTCTAGAACACGCTTCTGCATTTTGCACCTTTGTTTTGTCTAGATCGGACCATAATTTGACGCATTAACTATTTGATAATAGGCTGATATATGTATCATTTCTCACCGTATTTGAGAAACTATTTTTTGCAATTTTAGGAATACAGAAGTAACAAAAAAGTTTAAAGTATATAAAGAAGGAAAATTCTGGTTGGACCCTCTAGTTTTTGGTTTTTCCGAATGCCGTGAAAAAAAAAACTTATTTCGATTGGTACCCCCGAAATTTTTCAAAAGTTCGACTTATGCCCATACTTGTGAATTTTCGTTAGTGTTAAAACACAATTTTAATTTTAATAGCATTTAAAATAAATTATATAAAAATATTAAGTTAAGTATATTATATATATACATATATATATATATATTTGTCAAGTTGATTTTATGTTATATAATTAAAAAATTTGGAGTTAAAACCAAAAATATTACAATATTTATATTAAAATTAATATATTACATAATTAAAAAATTTCATATAGATTTATTGTAGTAATTTTTACAATTTTTAAGAAAAATAATAAGACTTCCATCCTATAAAGTAAATTATTTAATAAAAATTGTCTAGGAAAGGAATTTAAAATTTCAAAAATATATAAACATATATGTAGAAAGTTCATTTAATATAATTTAAATAATAATTCTATATATTATTTTACTATTATTCAAGACAAAATCTACTAAACTTTTAAGTATATAATATATTTATACTAATATTTTTATGGGGCTCATGTTTTAGGTTTTTCTTATTTTTTTCTAAATTAGAATTTTACTAGTCTTAGTTCCTGTGCCCTGCACGGGGTTTTACAAAATTATAGAATTATTTATTTATGTATTTTAAATTTTGATGAAATTGATATAGGTATAGATATTTTTTGAAAACTATATATTTAGAAAAATATGAGCATAATATCTAAACCTAGCATATCCATTCTATCTAAAAATAAAATAAATATCCTAATATTTTTATAGTATATAGCATAAGCAATATCTTAATAATCTTCCTATTTGTCATATCCAAAAATAAAAGACTATTTTTTTAAAATTAATTGTTATTTTGTCAAAGATTAGTTTTAAAAAAGGGGGTGATGTGCTCCAATCTAAAAATGACATGTGGCGTTTTAATAATTTTTTGAACCACCGTTTTAGATTATAGTTATGATTCTAACTTAATAAAAAAAAATATTAGAAAAAAACTAATATAGTTATAAAATAACAAAAATTCACAAGTAAGAACACCGACAGAACTTTTGCAAGAGTTCGGAAATGCCATCCGGAATAAATTATTTTTCAGAGCACCATCCGCAAAATTTAAAACTCGAGGTTACCAATCGAAATTTCCCATAAAAAAAGGATGAATTAAGTAAATAGCAAAAAAAAATACCTAATTAGGTGGATATTTAAGAAAGTGTGAAAATTAGCTAAATAGCAAAACCCCCGTCACCCACCCCCACCCCACTCCCACCGAGTTGACTCGGTTGTTGACCGGGTTGACTCGCCCGTTGACCGAGTTGACTCGGTCGTTGACCGGACTTTGACCGACCGTTGATTGGTGTTGACCGACCGTTGACCATCATCACAATCATCACTATCATCACATTCATAACTGTCATCACAATTTATTTCACCGTCATCACAATTTTTTGATGACAAAAAATGTAATAAAAGGTAAAAAGTGTCATCAAAATGTCTTAATGACACTTTTTGATGACAAAAAGTATCATCAAAGGCATTCAACCACATAAAAACAACCGTCATCACTGTCATCACAATTTCTTCACCGTCGTCACAATTTTTTATCACCATCATCACAATTTTTTGATGACAAAAAGTGTAATAAAATGTAAAACGTGTAATCAAAATGTTTTGATATCACTTTTTTTTATAACAAAAAGTATCATCAAAGGCATTCAAAAACATAAATTCAACCGTCATCACTCTCATCACAATTTTTTCCACCGTCTTCGCAATTTTTTTCACCGTCATCACAATTTTTTGATGACAAAAAGTGTAATAAAAGGTAAAAAGTGTCATCAAAGGCATTCAACCACATAAAAACAACCGTCATCACCGTCATCACATTTTTTCTCCACCGTCATCACTGTCATCACTGGCATTCAACCACATAAAAAAACTGTCATCACAATTTATTTCACCGTCATCACAAATTTTTGATGACAAAAAGTGTAATAAAAGGCAAAAAGTGTCATGAAAATGTCTTGATGACAACCGTCAACACACGGTTCGAACCGTCATCAACTGTCATCACTTGTCATCGTTACTTGATGACGGTTCGATTGTCATCAATTATTATCACTACTTGACGGTTCGATTAATTTGTCATCAAAAGGGCCTTGATGACAATGGTCTTGAAGACAAACAACTGTCATCAAGTGTCATCACTCAAAGTTTATTCGTTTTTATCATCATAAAAAAAATAGTTGTCATCAAATCTCATCACCACATAAAAATAGTTTCATCATCGCATAAAAAACAATTGTCATCACAAATAAAAAAATAAAGTTGTCATCAAATATTTATCATCACGTTTAATTTTTTATTGTCATCAAATATCATCACGTTTAATTTTTTAGTGTCATCACATATACTTTTAGTATCATTATTCAGACTGTTATCAAATATGTGTCATCACGTACGATTTTTTCATAAACTGTCATCACTATTTGATGACGGTTTGATTGTCATCAACTATCATCACAAATGTCATCTCTACTTGATGACGGTTCGATTGTCATCATTCGTCATCACTATTTGATGACAGTTCGATTGTCATTAATTATCATCACTACTTGATGACGGTTCGATTAATTTGTCATCAAAAGGGAATTGATGACAAACAAGTGTCATCAAAGGGTCTTAAAGACAAACAATCATCATCAAGTGTCATCACTTAAAGTTTGTTCGTTTTATCATCATCAAAAAAAATATACCTGCTGAACTAGTTAATCTGAAATCTGGTATGGTAGATCTGTATCTATTTTAATGTAAATCAATAGTATTATGAAGGTAGGTGTACCGTGTATGTAAAAACGAAGTGAAAAACTCATTCAATCTTTAGCTTAAAAACATTCAGTATTAAACAAAATATGAATTCAAATGTATATGTATTAATAAACAAGACAACCAATCAGATTAGATCTTAAATTTATCACAACTTACAACTTGGAAACAAGTGCCAATCTCTCAAGCTGCCAGGACAATAGAAGTTGGTTGGATAATTATAGAGGGATAAGAACTTGCAGTTTTGGAATTTTCTTCTTATCTTAAGAATAAACAAAAAAAAACAAATAACACAGATAAACAAACCGACCACAATTCAACCGAAAATGCTCACCAGGTAAAAGTAGAAGGTTGGGCGAGGGCGGCGACATCAGTGGAAGAGACAACGACGGGAAGCATTAGATAGAGAATTTGGGAGGAATCGCCATCGAATTCAACGCAAACCTTATCCACGTTCACTCCAAATGAAAGCAAGGAGACCGACACGTGACTTCGCCGACGAATGAATCCGACGAGCTCATCCACGATGGCTTCATCTTGACCGAACTCAGCGAGCGTCGGACGTCATCCGTCACTGCCGAAACCTTGCTAGAAAACTCAACTGGCACATTCAATAGAGCACATCTCAGGTGAACGACGATCTCATCGTGTTGAGTCATCGTCTTCTCCATCCTTGATTGAGCGAAAGAGATGGACCAAATCGAAGTCCCAAACATTCTCCATCGAGGAGCAAGGGAGATCAGAAGTGGTGAGAGAGAATAGGTTTTCGAGAGAGGAAAGAACGTCGTGACTCGCGAAGAGGGGGAGAGAACATAATTATAGGGTTTATATACTTAACAAATAACTAATTTATTAAGGGAGTTTAACAAACGTCTAAATAGGGTGGCCCAAAATGCTTTTGGGCTAAATTTGTTCTAAAAAAAATTAGGTTAATAATTTTCCTTTAAAAAAATGGTGGTTCGATAGAAGCCAGAACCGAGATGGGTCAACAAAGGCGTGCAGGCTCTGTGAAGCCACAGCTGGGTTGGGCCTCATCCCAACCCAATAGAAGCCCTCCCGAGATGTTGGGATTGGCTTGGGCATCTATCCCTTTTGAATGGGGCGGGCCCGCTGCTCTGTGAAGCCAGCTGGGCTGGGCCTCTATCCCAACCCCATAGAAGCCCACCCTCAAACTTGACGACCACTTACTTGGTCATTCCAAGTCCCACCACTTTATTGCCCTTGCTTAAGGTACAAGCTGTCACTAATCAGCTCGGCGACCTTTTAGGCTCGCAAAACAATTATATAATGGTGCTCTCGCTGTGCAATTATCGATGTGGGGAGTGTGGGACTCCCGTTCTTGGTTTTCAGATTTAAGTCAGCAATTTTACAAAGCTTTAATTGCTGCAGAAGGAAAAAAGTTGATGAACTCACGTACTCGCTATATTCGCTAATCATCAAGCAAGCAATCCTAGCATAGTAGCATACAATATTGAAACTGATAATTATTATATACAATCATGGGACAAGCTAGGAAGCCTTAATTAATAAATAACCCGACCCCCTTTATTTTATGTTGGTCATAAAATAATATCCTCTCATTGATCGATGATTAAGAGGAGAATATGTTAATTAAAAGGTTAATATTTAAAAACATGCAAAAGAGGGCCGGATTATATAAGCTGTCACATCCTATGACCTGTATGTACTGGAAATTAAGATCATATTATGGTGCATGTATCTTGTTTTTTAGGTTCCCATTCGGTTCGATCAACGAGAGTCATTTTAATCCATTGCCAGATCGGCTACTGCAAGACCCTTATAGGAAAGATCCTTCAATTTCAGTTTTGTCACTGATACGGACCCGGTATGGATTCGTATCAGAAATACCGGATCCGTATCAGAAACTCTTATTGGTTAAGGGGTTTGAGCCTAATCCGATGTGACTCCAACTCGGGATAAACGTGGTTGGTTGCCATGGGGTTGAGACACACCCAATGTGGGATTGACTCGATAAACGTGGTTGGTAGCCACGGAAAGAAGAACGATAAATTTAGATCAAAGGGATAAATTAATTAATTGGTTTTCTTCATTGATTGATAGCAGCCTAACAACTTAAGGATATTTATAATAACCCTATATCTAAATAAGAAAAACCATAATTGCTATAATATTAAAAAGATATTGTTACTAGGAAATAAAATCAAATCTCTAAATAAAAGAAAACACATATTCTAAAATAAATAATTATAATTAATTAATGATAGCGTATCAATTCTCCCACGTTGAGAATCAACTCGTCCTCGAGGCGGAAATCAGGAGGAGACTTATTAAACGGAACTTCGAGCTGAATCCGTCAGGATCCCATTGCACATGTAGCATGACTTGATGCAGCACCAGAAAAGCAAATTGGTTGTGAACCCCATAACTCCTAAACCAATACATGAAGACATTGCCTGCACAAGCTAAAAACTCGGGTTCCACCAATTCATCCATAGAGTCTTTGAAGTTGTTGTCAATTGACTTAGCGCCAAAGATTTGCGGACTTGATTGGTGAGCCTGCATCTTCAAGCGCGGAGGCGCAACTGCCCGCACAAACGATTCAGATGTGGGAGCGGAAAGCGACGTCGGCGTCAGGCTCGGTGTGGCAGGAGCCGCGGGCATGGACACCGAAACTGCAGGTGTGGGGACAGACGCCGCAGGCACGAGGGCATGGGCCGCAGGCGCCGGAGGGCTGGCCGCGGGCGCTGGGGCATCAGCCGCGGGTGCCGGGACCTTGACGGCGGGCGTGGGGCTAGGGTTGCGCTCCACCTCGCTCGCATCTTCGTGAGGACTGCTCAAGAGATGACAAAGTCGGTCCAATCGTTGAGCTATAGCGTCAAATCGTTGATCCATAGCCTCGTATCTCAACGACATCTCTTGAAGAATGGCTCGGATATGCACGTCACTGGACATGATAATTGCGATGTTCAAGAATGAAAGCACCAATTGATACGGACCCGGTGTGGATTCGTATCGGAAACCCTTGTTGGTCAAGGGGTTTGAGCCTAATCCGATGTGGACTCCGACTCGGGATAAATGTGGTTGGTTGCCACGGGGTTGAGACGCACCCAATGTGGGATTGACTCGATAAACGTGGTTGGTAGCCACGGAAAGAAGAACGATAAATTTAGAGTAAAGGGATAAATTAATTAATTGGTTTTCTTCATTGATTGGTAGCAGCCTAACAACTTAAGGGTATTTATAATAACCCTATATCTAAATAAGAAAAACCTTAATTGCTATAATATTAAAAAGATATTGTTACTAGGAAATAAAATCAAATCTCTAAATAAAAGAAAACAAATATTCTAAAATAAATAATTATAATTAATTAATGATAGCGTATCAATTTTCCCCGTTGAGAATCGACTCGTCCTCGAGGCGGAAATCAGGAGGAGACTTATTAAACGGAACTTCGAGCTGAATCCGTTAGGATCCCATTGCACATGTAGCATGACTTGATGCAGCACCAGAAAAGCAAATTGGTTGTGAACCCCATAACTCCTAAACCAATACATGAAGACATTGCCTGCACAAGCTGAAAACTCGGGTTCCACCAATTCTGTAATATCCGTGTTTTTTTTCGGATAAATTTGAATTTTTTCTAGACATTCTAAAATAAATAAATTATAATATTATTATGAAATATTTATTCGAGTGAATGAATTTATTACAGATGGAATTTAATAAATTCGTAACCAACGGAAATTCTATTCATAAAACCTGATCGTTCCGGTGTGCGTTTCAAACCGACTTTCGGTCCGTTTGCGAACGCGTTGGATCATTTAAAGAAGAGGATTTAGTGAGATTTGGGTAGAGATTTCCCACTCACATGTTTGACTATTTTATTAAAGACAATCTCCTTACATATCCCACTCACATGATCAAGATTTTGATCATGATTAGGATGATACTCCACTTACTAGTATAGTTGTCTTTTAAAGCCTTCTTGCTCATTGAAAGACACACCATTTTCTCTACACTCCCTTTCATCCTTCAAACACTCTCTTTTCTAAACATAAACACTCTCTTTTCTCTCCTTAAGAGCAAGCAAAATCAGCCATACTTTAATTCTTCAAGGGCTGATTTTTCACATGCAAACACACCTAAACTCCATCCTTGGCACACCCTAGCCACCACCACCACCGGCCCTCCCTTGGCTGCCACCAGGCTGTGCCACCAGCAGCCACCAGGCGTGCCACCAGCCCGGAGCCGCCGCCGTCCAGCCGTGCCGCCGCCGCCCCTCTCTTCCACTCTAGTGGTGTGTTCTTGCTCCAAAAATCCCACAAGTTAAGGGTATAAAAATCTAACTCTTTTTACACCATTTTAAGTTGTTTTTAGCATGATTAACATTGATTTAAAATCTGATTTTTCCTCTCAAAAATCAGAATATAAAATGTTATAAAAAGGGCTTGATTTTCCTTTGATTCTTACATGCATGCATACCTTGTTAGAAAGAATGGTGTCTTCTACAAATCATGTGAACTTCTACTAAAATTCTACATATTTTAAGGGTGATTCTCACCTTATAAATTCTGATTTTTATTTTTATTTAAATGATTCAAAGAAGCCCCTCTTCTTGTTGGAAATCTATAAGTTATACTAGTATTTTCAATGGTAAACACTTAAGACATTTGGATCTTGCCTAAAACCCACATGCATGTCACTTTGAGTACTTAGAAGAGACTTTTCTAATACTTGTAAATTTTAAGATCTAATAAACTTAAGCTAGAAAGATTTTTAATGGAAATTGTTCTTGCATGTTTTAATAAAGGAGTTTTTATGAAGAAAATCAACATACATGTTTCACTTGAGTAAGAAATGGACTATTGATGATGTTTGAGGAATAACTTAGTCTTATGGATTTGTAATATGCTTTGATGATCTTATAAGTTCTTGCATGCTACTTTAAATAAATTCTATTAAGAAAAACCACCTTGTATGTAATTTCCTAGCAATTTTAACACTTAAATGGATTTTTATTTTTTTTTATTAAAACCGGTTACATATATATATATAATTGCTAGACTTTTAAATAATTTCTATAAACTTTGTATGTAGAAATTATGGAGTTGTAGAATAAATATTATTATGGAATGTGCTCTAAGTTTACTAAGATGGAATTTTTACCATATCTTTTAAATAAAAAGAAATATAACCTTTAGCATAAGTTTTGTTAAAATCTTTCAAAATAAGCTTGTGAAATTAAATAGTATTTTTAGAAGTCATCTTTGCACATGCATGACCATACTAGAATTTTCCTTTGAATAAATAGTGATTTATATGAAAGTGTAATAAACACAATCTTCTTTATAAGAAGTCCTCTTAAAAATGATACATGCAAATCTTTTTATGAATTATTTTAAATATACTTAAATATTTAGTTGTAAGTTAAAAAGAGCTTTCCTTAGGCTAAATAAAGCCTTACATTCATGTTCTTAAACTAAATATTTGTATAAGTTACAAAACCCTTAATATGTGTCACCTAGAAAATAATAATAAAAAGAGTTGTTATTATTTTACCCTTCTTCCTAACTAAATTATTTAACCAAATAATTTAGTTTAACTCACTTTCTCTTAGAAGAGGAAACTAAGAGAAAGGTTGTCTTTAAATTAAAATAAGGATTTTAATAAGTGTTCATTATCATTCTTGCGATTAAATAGGTCGAGGTTCTCAAACGGCACTAAACCGTCTTATTTCCGAGTTAGTACCATATCTGAAGGATATTCAAGGCAAGTGGACATTCTACTTGAACCTTTTCGATGAATTCGATTTCCGTTAACTTGTTCAATGTTGGGAACACCTTGCTTGCTAAATAAAAACGAACTAGGAAATATCGATTGTTAGAAATAATGATCATTGTTAGTTTTATTACTATTACTATCGTTAATAGGAATTATTGCTAGACTTGTTATGTGGTTTGCTTGTTTAAAATCTCTTTTCGAGATTCGTAATTAAATTAGTAAGTAGTGTAGTAAGGGGTGCGGGCCCAACCCGACACCTCTATATAACATATTAAGTCGTATCGTGAAATACCAACTTTCCTACGACTGTACGGATCATGATCTATGTCTGCTCCTACTCGGAGGAGGGATGTGCGCACCCTAGCTAGGTGCCGGAACTCAGTTCCCGTAAGTGGTACGTCGGCCCATTCATGGCCCCCCACACTCTTAAAAATCATTAACTAATATGAAAGTTTTGATCACGAAAGAAAGTAAGTGCTAAAGCACATTAAAAGAAACCAAAATCGGACCGGTCTCAAATGATCGATCCGGCTCTCGGTCCACAAGGGCGCGAGAGGTTTTTCGAAAGCTTATGTGTAATTAACGTTCCCAACATTCATTCTATTTTAAGACGTTCTACAATCTAGTAGTTCGTTCTTTCGGTTTAAGAGTTATCTCGTCTCGAACTTCACTCATTTTCGTTCCTAATAGGCTCCACTTAAAGGTTACACCTCTCGAAACACATCTCGAATACTTCGTAAATAATAATGTCAATACTTACCATACTACCTTAAGGATGTCCGTTCTCGCTTGCTTAGTCTCTTTAGACTAATTCTGTTTTTCCGCATCTTTGCCTGGCATTTCTCGCCTTTCGCGCCAAATGCCAGACGCTAGGAAACCTCCACCGAAGGCATAAAAGACGAAGACTACTCAAGTGAAGGAAGGAAGGTCGGGTATTTTCAAGAATTGCCTTTTGTGTACGCATGGGTTTTCTCCACGTTGGTTTTAAACGATGTTAATTTTATATTCCGCTGCGTAAATAACTCTTAAGCTTTATGATTTGTCAAGTCAAGTACAAACTATGTAATGAATACTTTTAAAGTCTCACATGTGAGCAACTCTCTTTTCTATGTAATGACTTTTTAATTCCGCATGTTTTATGTAATTTAATACCTTATAAAGCCTAGGGTGACTTTGGGTGGTAAAACCCGAGGTCACTGGCGGTAACACCTATCGTTGCAAAATAGGGGTGTTACAAATTCATCCATAGAGTCTTTGAAGTTGTTGTCAATTGACTTAGCGCCAAAGATTTACGGACTTGATTGGTGAGCCTGCATCTTCAAGCGCGGAGACGCAACTGCCCGCACAAACGATTCAGATGTGGGAGCGGAAAGCGACGTCGACGTCGGGCGCGGTGTGGAAGGAGCCGCGGGCGCGGACACCGAAACTGCAGGCGCGGGGATAGACGTCGCAGGCACGAGGGCATGGGCCGCGGGCGCCGGAGGGCTGGCCGCGGGCGCTGGGGCATCAGCCGCAGGTGCCGGGACCTTGACGGCGGGCGCGGGGCTAGGGTTGCGCTCCACCTCGCTCGCATCTTCGTGAGGACTGCTCAAGAGATGACAAAGTCGGTCCAATCGTTGAGCTATAGCGTCGAATCGTTGATCCATAGCCTCGTATCTCAACGACATCTCTTGAAGAATTGCTCGGATTTGTGCGTCACTGGACATGATAATTGCGATGTTCAAGAATGAAAGCACCAATTGATACGGACCCGGTGTGGATTCGTATCGGAAACCCTTGTTGGTCAAGGGGTTTGAGCCTAATCCGATGTGGACTCCGACTCGGGATAAACGTGGTTGGTTGCCACGGGGTTGAGACGCACCCAATGTGGGATTGACTCGATAAACGTGGTTGGTAGCCACGGAAAGAAGAACGATAAATTTAGAGTAAAGGGATAAATTAATTAATTGGTTTTCTTCATTTATTGATAGCAGCCTAACAACTTAAGGGTATTTATAATAACCCTATATCTAAATAAGAAAAACCCTAATTGCTATAATATTAAAAAGATACTATTACTAGGAAATAAAATAAAATCTCAAAATAAAAGGAAACAAATATTCTAAAATAAATAATTATAATTAATTAATGATAGCGTATCAGTCACCCTTGGAATGCCGCCACTAGTGGCTATTCCCATCACGGTTTCGATAAGAATCATCATCAGATCTATATTCTAAGGCCCCGTTTGTTTGTAATTCATGAAAACGTAAACGGCATAAAAATGAATGTAATCCACTTTAGTGTGATGATACATTGAAAAAAAAATCTAACATGTTTTGCACAACCTCTTATGATACGGGATAATTATGCTAGAAAAATATATTAGAATAATTAGTTATATTAGGTCTTATTTAGAATTTTATGTTTCCTTTTATTTAGTGATTTGATTTTATCCTCTAATTAACGTTATCTTTTAATTTCAGCAATTAGGGTTTCTTGTTAGCTAGATATTAGAGTATTATAAATACTCGTTTAACTTGTTATCAAATTAATCAATAAATCAATGAATTAATCAATTATCCTTTGCCCTAAATTTGTCTCTCGTTCTTCTTCCCGTGACTACCAACCACGTTTATCGAGTCACTCCCACATCGGGTGCGTCTCAACCCCGTGGCAACCAACCACGTTTATCGAGCCAAATCCACATCGGGTGCGTCTCACTCCCTTGACCAACAAGGTTCCGATACGAATCCACACCGGGTCCGTATCATCTTATCCATTATAAAAAGAGGTTTGTTCCACCTCAATCATTCTTCTATCAAGGGGATGGGTAACAAAATGGGGGATCACTCCATTCTATCATACTTTTACAATGGACAAATTATTGGATGATTTTCTTATATAATATATTATGATACTAAAAATGGTCTACATTCATTTTGTTTCCATTTATGTTAACGTTTCCATATGTCACGACAAACCAAACAAGGCCTAAATTCTAGTGGCATTAGCTTCGTCGATCAGTATATATGTATATTAGAAATTGAGGGTACTAGAGAGGGGAAAAGTTTATCATCACAATAATTAATTTAATTTGTAAGGGGTTTAAACTATTAAATACACTAATACAGTACATACAACATAATCCATACACATTACTTTTACACCTTGAAAATATACAGGTTAGCTAGCAACGTACCATATGCTATTAGCACTAACACGGATACTTTTTTTTTATCGAAGGAGAGGCGTTACTTTCCAGACTTTTAGTCCATTTTATTACCGAAAAAGGGGCTAAGTAGTAATCAAGCGGGACGAACCTTGTTAGTAATGACCATTAATTGTCAATACTATTACATCAAGTGTGAAGTGTGTGAGAACTAACACCAGCAACACCACTTGGGCTTGTGATATAGGAAAACTACTAGACCTTGTAGCACTCTTAGAAAACTTGTAGAGCATAACCTAAAGAAAATCAAGCAAAAAATTTAATGATAAGTTTGTATTACAACATCTATTATTTTAAGATTTTAGAAAACAAAAACAAATTAGAGGTGACATGTGTAACACCCCCTTCCTACCCTGGAGGAATTACCGCCAGTAACCCCGATTAAGACTAAACCGAAGCTACCCAAGGCTTTAAACTGACTGAACAAACTAAAAGCAAGGTAAATGAAACCATTTGAAAAACTAACAAACTTAAGTTGAATATTACAGCAGAAAAACACATAAAAGGTCTTAACAAACCTTAACTTAAAAGAATAAATAAATAGAACAACCTTCTATTTAAACAAAATCTTCATCAAGTCTTCCTTGAGTTCTTATTTCTGAAACTCAGCTTCGCTTTGAAGTAGTTCAATCATGATCTTCACTCAAGTATAGCCATTGGAAACCTTTCTTCAACTTCTGGAGCTTCAAACATCTGAATCCGTCTCTTGATTCAACTTCCAAGAAGAACCTGATGTATCGTATACAACAGTGGACACCAGCCGACCATATAAAAGAAAAGAAAAATGGACGGATTAGTCTAATGATAGACTAGCAAGCGGAGAAACTAACTTGGTTCTTATGGTTGTAACTAAACATATTGGCATCCAAATCCGATTAGACTCGGATTATGATCCAACAGTTAGCAGTCTTATAGAGAATAAGAAGGATACTCGCATAATCAAGAGAGAGAAAACCACCGCTTGAGGTTTCTGTTAAGAAGCATAAACAATTGTTGGGAATTCATCTTAATCACATAACATCTTGAAAAGCCTCCATCGACTATTCAGATTAACTTAACCAAAGTTTGATTAAGAATCATTCTAACCAGGAGCAAGAATGGCCTTCCGACTGGACGAACCATTCAGGTATATTAATGTGCCTAACGCACTTATCTTATATTACTTTTAAAACTTTTCACAAACAAGTTGGTGGCTTTTAATAGTCCCGAACTACTGCCGAAATATTTTGGTATTGTAGAGATCATCGGAGTATTTCATCCATTGTCATCTACCATGTACCAAGATCACAGGACTTAAGTTATCCTTGATCTTTCATTTTGCATATGGTGAGGTAGAGATCACAGAGGCCTATTACCATGTCGTCTACACTACACCGTGCCGAACCTGCACTTAGCTAGAGTGCCTATCAACCCTCTCACACGAAGAGTAGGGGAAGAGAGTCATGACCCACCATTAGGATTAGGCCCCTCCTAATGTAATATTGTTTTAAAGAGAGGATATGGAACCACGTTCCCCTCCCTGAAACTACCTTAATCACAACAAAGTCTCAGCGTGAGACATCATACAAGGTCACCCATAACGGACCTAAAACTAGTTCTAGCGCAAAAGTGAATAACAACATGGTCATTATTTCTAACAAATATAACAACCTATCATATTTTATTAATCATACAAGTTGTTCCCAACGCAAATATTAAATGGGATCCAATTCCTCACTTAATAACAATAACGCAAGAGAGAATCGTCCACTTGCCTTAGAAGGCGTGCTCAACGTCCTTAGCAATTCTAACAGTAATCTTTATCATCCTTCTGACAAATATAACAAAAGGATTTCTCAGTAACGAGCTCACATAAAAACTTCTTAGTTGTATTCTCAACTCCTACAACTTCCTAATCGATAAACGATTTAATTTCCGAATATCGATATATATAAATCCTTAGTTATCATGCTTCAAGGAACCATCTTGGCGGAATTATAACTAATTATCCGCTTCACTTTTGAAATAATTTTCTAAATAAAAATTGTTCATTAGCAACAGTTCTTAAAGGTTACCAAATTTCGAATCAAACGGATTAACAACGAATCCCGAGTAATTAACCGAAGTCCTTTACCTGCCAATCGGTATCCAAAACTTGTATTCGCTATAACTGAAGATCTGGACGTCCGTTTCTCGAGCGGTTCGAACCTGTGGAACCATATCAACGTCAAGATTATAAAAAACATAAATTTAATTAGCAAAGCGGAACCGAAAGGCCCTTACGGTGGCTCCGCAATCAACCCACTAATTAATTTCGATCGTATATACCTTCACTCGAGCCCATGGCTCGTTTGCCTCGATCATGGCTCGATCCCTGAGCCCGAGGATGGCTGGGCGTTGCCCGACAGCGGCTCCCATGGTGGTTGGTGGTCGGACGGCCTGGTGGTCACCGGCGGCGTCACTGTGGCGAGGCCAAGAAGACCGGCGGTGAAGGAATTCTCTTGCCCGAGCCCGTCGTCGTTCCGTCCTCTCACTGGTTCGGCTTACTTCTTACAGCAGTAACTAGCCCAAAAACGCAGAGAGGAGGAAGAAGAAGAGGTGGAGGGAGGTGGAGATGGAGGTGGAAGAAGGTGTGGCCGGCGGTGAAGGCTCTCTCCCGAGTCTGTCGTGTTCTGATTCGGTTCTGGTTCCTTCCTTTTGAAACAAATTGTAAACTTTGACGTGGCTGAAAGATATGTTGTGTCCCTATCCCACTTTCTCTATTTCTTCAATATTAAGGCAAGAAAGGCGGTTTAAAACCAAAGTCCGTTTCGGAACGGGTCTCGCGTTAAGGCGGTAAAATTATGTACCTCGGGTGGAAAAACTCACTAAACAAAAAACGTCTCGTAAATTATGTAGACCAATAAAACCAATTTTCCATGATTTTATCTTGCTACCTTCAACTTTTAGGGCTTCCGTTTCGTATTTTAAATCCTTTCCGGTACATATTTAAAAAGACGGCTTATCCAATAAATATTCTTTTTCCACCGAAAAATCCTTGAATTCACACCAATCCATAAAATCATTTCTTTATGATTTTAGGATATCACCAAAAAATATCTAGGATTTAATATCCAACAAAAATATTGGATTAAGCGTTAAAACGGACTAAGAGGTTAAAAGGATATCCGAGAAAAATTCAAAAATATCCTCAAAAACGTAGGTATTACATTAGTACCCCCTTAAAAATTGTTTCGTCCTCGAAACCAAGGAGAACTCATATCATATGGAAAGATAGCACAAGCACATATGCACAACCACTACATACCTATACAGAAGTTTGTAGTACCCCCTTAAAAAAAACATACTGTTACTTCTGCACCAAGCACAATCAACCATTGCTTAGTTACCAAACTTCTTCTTTACAACGTTCATTAACTTTGGAAAATGACTCAGCATTTCCCGTCTAGTTTCTCAGGTCTTTTCTTTACCTCCATTTATAGGCCAAGATAACCAAACTGGCATTTTCTCTTATTCACGGATAGAATGCACTGAAGGTGGCAATGCCAACCTGATAAACAAAATTATCAGTTCTTTCCAGTATCTCAAAAGATCCAACATAGCGAGCATTTACATTGTCTCGCATTTTCCAGCGGAATATGCTTTCAAGGAGGATACTAGAACAAAAACGTTGTTCTTTACAATGACTTGACATCCTCTCGCTTTAGCACAACACACAACTGTTGTCGCTTTTGAGCAGTTAGCACCCTTGAACGTGTTAGTGCAATATCAGTTGTTGTTCTCTTGGCCAAATCTGGTCCATGAAGAACCTTGTCAGTATTGTCATTCCAACAAATTGACAACCAACACTTCCGACCTTACAAAGCCTCAAAATAGTCATTTATTTATCGTGAACTCAAAATTCTTGTATGTGAATTCACTCAAACTCAAACTACCATTCCAACTTGTGTGGAATCCAGAATACATGTTCTCGGGAGTTTGAATTTGTTTCTTTGCATTGTTCATCAGTTTGATGAGGGAGGCCAATACTAAAATTCAATTCACTCCATAAAGCTTGTTGTCACTCCCTTCAAAACTTTGGCATGAACCATTCATCTTAATCAGAGATAATAGTCTTTGGAGTTTTATGAAGATGAAATCCTTCATACATGAACACCTCAGCTAACTTCTGTACTCTTTAAGTCATCTTAATTGCATTAAAATGAACACTCTAGATGAGTTTCTTAACAACCTCCATATGCGTCTTCCTTTCATTAGGTCTTGAATGACTAAATGACAAGAATCCATTGTAACATCTTTCCACTTCCATTCTGAAACAGGAAGAGACTATAACATTTTGTTTGGTCTTCTATGCTCAATCAAGACTTCCAGACAAACCAAACATATCAAAACAAACTCGATGACATTTCACTTCATGTCAATCCATTAAAAGTTTTATCTTAAATCCTTATACATTTACTTGTTCCAAGATAAACTAATTAAGCAAACAACAATGCTTCATTTGAGTTAATCTTTCGAAGCTCATCAACAACAGATACTCATGAACAGTTTTGAAACCAAGCAATCCATAATTTTGAATAACAAATCTCGATGTCTTACCTTATTGATCTTCTCCCTTGATCTAAACAATATTACTTTCCCATACTACTTTTCCTTGATCTGGTCAACAAATTTTGAATAAAATCCTAGGGTATTCACACAACCTTGTTGTCATCCAAACTAAACCTTTAGTCCTTCTCAAATTACTTTCTTTACAAGGATTACTTGAAATCCTTACTCAATTTCCTTATTGAGATAAAATCTCAGTATTACTTTAACCAAGAATATGAGATTTATCCAACACATGACAAGATAATAACATATCTTGCCAATCCCTTACATCCTTTTCTCAACTAAAACTCAACTTGGGCATACTGACATTCAAAAGTAGTTATCTCTCTCAACTACTTCAAACTACACTCTTACGCATTACTATACCAACATATTGGACAATAATACCTTTAGTCCAATAATTTCCAACAAAATTGTCTCCATTGACAATTTTCAGTCTTTTTCATCAAAGAACTGTTCAAACTTAACTTAACATTCTGACTTGTTGAGCAACCTAACTCTTAGGATAAAAATATCCTCACGTGTCCACTCTCTATATCCAACAACTTATCAGGCTGAGATTGAACATCAATACTAATTTACATATCCAAACTCCAGACCCATCGGAGTTTTGCTTAAAGTCCTTTCTTGACTATCTTATCTCAACTAGATTTAAGTTTTCAAGACAACATGAAAACAAATAAAAACTAATGGAGAAATTTCTAGTACATCCTTTATTCCAAATAAAGGATTAGTACAATATCATTCTTTAAAAAGGGTTCCATCCCAGGAGTCCATATCAGCTTACTTTCAAAGACAATTCCGCTAAAAAGGCAATGACTTTCTTAGGTCGTGATGTCAACCAAGATGAAATACTAGCAAACTGCTTAGAGAATTCCAATAATCGTTGACTGAAAACAAACCCAAACTTTTAGAGAAGTACGGAGTTACTCCATGCTCTTCAGAGACCAACACAGATTTGTAAGGAATCTTACCAAATTTCTTTTCTTATAATCGAACTATTCTGGAAAGTTTGACCATACTCCTTAAATGGTATAGGGTACCAAAGATATACTAACTCAAAAGAGTTTTACCAGATACTATATATACAAATTGCTATAATGCAAAAGAAAGCTTGCATCATTTCATCTCAACCAACTACACATGCAAAACTCATATAATTGCAAAACTTATATGATTGCCAAATCATACTAGAAACTATTCTTTAAAACCCAATGAATTATGTGATCTTATTCCACCATGTGATCAGGATGGGGAGATAAAATAAACATAATCCTTTACTGCATTCTCATAGGAATAAGACATGTAATCTTGCCTTACCATGTGATCAAGATGGAAGACAAATCACATTCTTACTCACCACCATGAAAATCGTAGAAAATTTTATTCATGAATCCTTTATAACAAACTACCATTACTTTTAGAAATTCATACTTGAATTCTATAGAATCTAAAGAATTTTCTCAAAAGAGAAAATCACAAACAATTTCAAATATCCCTTAAATCATAACAGCTTGACAGGAACTCGACATAGGTTACTAACATACTTGCTTTAACCTTGAATACTGTGGAAACAAAGATTAGCTACTCTGTTGAAGAATTGGACGCGTCAAGCTAATGCATCAAATAAAATTACTGACCTTATCTTAATGATGCTACGGACGCTTTGCCCTAGTTCTCATTTGCACCTTAGTTGGCCTTACCAACTTGGCCAAAGTTTTGAATCAAAACCGAGTCTCAAAGGAGCTAAGATGATCCAACTCACTTCTGAGCTCCACATTTCCCCTCGAATGTGACACTTCATTCCCTCCTCAAGGTAGAACTTTATGACATACCTTGACTTTTCTTAATTAGAACATACTTCCAGACTTTTCTACAATCCCTAGTATTGAGTAATCTCTGCCTGATTTAACTCAGTCTCATCCCAACTTAATTTCGCAAGTTCAATAAAGAGTTGATCGCTCAAATCCACTTACTTGCAATCCTTACGGAAAATGTGATTCCAATATCTTCTTAATCATAACAAATTCTTCCAAGGTCGATCTCAACTTGTATGTCTCCTTGACATTCTACTTTAGTTCATCCATTTGCAGAACAATATCCCTTTTGCAACTTAATTGACAATTAAATTCCGATATCCAAGAGTGACTATCAAACTCTTTTGACGGTTTTAAGGACTTTCCATCCTTTTACAACTTAATCCTCTCAATATAAAAAATGAACTTTCAAACTTTGCATCTAGTTCAAAACATCCAATCCTTATATCTCTCTACATATAAGGAAATCCCTTTAATTTCCAATCTCTTTTAACAAAAGAATGCACATGACCAAACAAGATATTCTTGCACCTATCCCAATTCAACATTGGTAAATAAACTAAACTTCTCCATCATTCCATTGTCTTCTTACTTAACCATAAGGAGAAGACATATACCTTTTCATTAATTTGACTTCAAACCACATTGCAAAGGAAGAGCTTATGGTTAGAAAGCTTGCCGACAACTTAATAGTTTCACCAGTACCACCTTAGACATTAGGTTTGATTGATATAAAATCTTCAAAAGTCAAACAAAACTGAAATTATCCTTTCAGCGATAGAGTCTAAGCCTTATTGACGATAGATGATTGCTATTTTTCTCCCAACTGTTTAAAATATCACAAACGAACATAGTAAAATCATTCCTTGAATGATCTTCTCAAAACTGAACTTTATCATTTCCATCCTTAAAGAAACATAAGTCAATACCATTGGAAAATTAGAACATCTCAATGTTGATTCCATTACTAGTCCATTATAGACCTCAAGTCTTTTCTCATTATCCCGAGTTGGGTATCATCAACGAAACTCCAATAACGTTGTCACATAGGTTAGTCATCTGGATATCAACAACTCATGTAATCAATTAACACTTGTTCTAAGTAGTTAATTGAACATAAACACATTACTGATGAACTTTTACCCGTTCAATCCATTTTAACCAATTAACCTTATTCACGACAACCTTGGTGATTAACCACTTGTTCACAACTTAAACTAAACCAACATTCTTCCTTCCTTTCTTACTATAACCATAAGAAATTCCCATTCCATTTAGGATTCTCAATCCTCTTAACTCAAAAGATATCAACATATATGAAAATCCGAGTTTGAACACTATCAGGTTAAAAATTGAATTGCATCTTCCAATAGTTTAACAATTCAGTTGATCCAACACTTGAGCAGCTCAAAGCTCTTTAAATTCCCACTAGGCAAAGAAAAGTACAAAATATCCATGATCCTATACCATAGAGTCACAAACACAATTGTTGAAGAAAGTTTCCAAAGACAATCCTTTTCTTTTCAGGATTCTTTTACATCCCTTCATGATCCATACCGATTATTTTAGAATCACTCAAGGCTCATAAGATTCTCAAAATCTCAACATTGAGGAGTAGAGGTTCCAACTCCAAACTTTTATTGATAATCGAATTTCAACCAAATTCAGAAATTCCTAAGAAAAATATTCTCGGGAAAACTCTTACTCTTCAAAGAAACTTACTTTAAAAAATTTCCTTTTTAAAGACAACACTTAAACTTTCACATATCTTTGAATCATGAACTTTCTAACAAAAATTCTTAACTTGAAATCTTCCATCATAGGAGCTTAAAATAGGAAACCTTCAAAATAGAAAGTCTTTATGAAGTACAATACTTAACTTCAAAATCTCACAAGAAGTTTCCTAATAGCATGGAAGAAACGACGAAGGTACACCCAATTCAGACTCTCAAGAGAGAATAGGAATTCATTGAGAACTTGGTCTAGAACCGGTTCAACTTTAGGAATCTTCACCTGATCTTACTATGAATCCTTCTCGGAATCCATTCCCATCTTTAGGGAATCAAATGTCCATCATAGGACCTTATTCACAAAAGCTATTACAAACTTATTACCTCATGTTCTCCAATTCCCTTTCCTCTTTCTATCTCTTTCACGAGTCTGGCTTCCAATCTTAACCACTTTTTGTAAATGGTTCTAAGATAACACCAATATAGAATTCTCCATAATTCTATATGGAAGATGAAAGTCTTAAGCAAGACTTAGGAACTTTTAGCTCTGATACCACTTCTGTAACACCCCCTTCCTACCCTGGAGGTATTACCGCCAGTAACCCCGATTAAGACAAAACCGAAGCTACCCAAGGCTTTAAACTGACTGAACAAACTAAAAACAAGGTAAATGAAACCATTTGAAAACCTAAAAAACTTAAGTTAAATATTACAACGGAAAAACACATAAAAGGTCTTATACAAATCTTAACTTAAAAGAATAAATAAATAGAACAACCTTCTATTTAAACAAAATCTTCATCAAGTCTTCCTTGAGTTCTTATTTCTGAAACTCAGCTTCGCTTTGAAGTAGTTCAATCATGATCTTCACTCAAGCATAGCCATTGGAAACCTTTCTTCAACTTCTGGAGCTTCAAACATCTGAATCCGCCTCTTGAATCAACTTCCAAGAAGAACCTGATGTATCGTATCCAACGGTGGACACTAGCCGACCATATAAAAGAAAAGAAAAATGGACGGATTAGTCTAATGATAGACTAGCAAGCGGAGAAACTAACTTGGTTCTTATGGTTGTAACTAAACATATTGGCATCCAAATCCGATTAGACTCGGATTATGATCCAACAGTTAGCAGTCTTATAGAGAATAAGAAGGATACTCGCATAATCAAGAGAGAGAAAACCACCGCTTGTGGTTTTTGTTAAGAAGCATAAACAATTGTTGGGAATTCATCTTAATCACATAACATCTTGAAAAGCCTCCATCGACTATTCAGATTAACTTAACCAAAGTTTGATTAAGAATCATTCTAACCAGGAGCAAGAATGGCCTTCCGACTGGACGAACCATTCAGGTATATTAATGTGCCTAACGCACTTATCTTATATTACTTTTAAAACTTTTCACAAACAAGTTGGTGGCTTTTAATCGTCCCGAACTACTGCCGAAATATTTTGGTATTGTAGAGATCATCGGAGTATTTCATCCATTGTCATCTACCATGTACCAAGATCACAGGACTTAAGCTATCCTTGATCTTTCATTTTGCATATGGTGAGGTAGAGATCACAGAGGCCTATTAACATGTCGTCTACACTACACCGTGCCGAACCTGCACTTAGCTAGAGTGCCTATCAACCCTCTCACACGAAGAGTAGGGGAAGAGAGTCATGACCCACCATTAGGATTAGGCCCCTCCTAATGTAATATTGTTTTAAAGAGAGGATATGGAACCACGTTCCCCTCCCTGAAACTACCTTAATCACAACAAAGTCTCAGCGTGAGACATCATACAAGGTCACCCATAACGGACCTAAAACTAGTTCTAGCGCAAAACTGAATAACAACATGGTCATTATTTCTAACAAATATAACAACCTATCATATTTTATTAATCATACAAGTTGTTCCCAACGCAAATATTAAATGGGATCCAATTCCTCACTTAATAACAATAATGCAAGAGAGAATCGTCCACTTGCCTTAGAAGGCGTGCTCAACGTCCTTAGCAATTCTAACAGTAATCTTTATCATCCTTCTGACAAATATAACAAAAGGATTTCTCAGTAACGAGCTCACATAAAACTTCTTAGTTGTATTCTCAATTCCTGCAACTTCCTAATCGATAAACGATTTAATTTCCGAATATCGATATATAATAAATCCTTAGTTATCATGCTTCAAGGAACCATCTTGGCGGAATTATAACTAACTATCCGCTTCACTTTTGAAATAATTTTCTGAATAAAAATTGTTCATTAGCAACAGTTCTTAAAGGTTACCAAATTTCGAATCAAACGGATTAACAACGAATCCCGAGTAATTAACCGAAGTCCTTTACCTGCCAATCGGTATCCAAAACTTGTATTCGCTATAACTGAAGATCCGGACGTCCGTTTCTCGAGCGGTTCGAACCTGTGGAACCGTATGAACGTCAAGATTAATTAGAAAAGAGGAACAGAAAGGCCCTTACGGTGGCTCCGCAATCAACCCGCTAATTAATTTCGATCGTATATACCTTCACTCGAGCCCATGGCTCGTTTGGCTCGATCCCCGAGCCCGAGGATGGCTGAGCGTTGCCCGACAGCAGATCCCATGGTGGTTGGTGGTCGGACAGTCTGGTGGTCGCTGGCGGCGTCACTGTGGCGAGGCCAAGAAGACCGGCGGTGAAGGAATTCTCTTGCCCGAGCCCGTCGTCGTTCCGTCCTCTCACTGGTTCGGCTTCCTTCTTACAGCAGTAACTAGCCCAAAAACGCAGAGAGGAAGAAGAAGAAGAGGTGGAGGGAGGTGGAGATGGAGGTGGAAGAAGGTGTGGCCGGCGGTGAAGGCTCTCTCCCGAGTCCGTCGTGTTCTGATTCGGTTCTGGTTCCTTCCTTTTGAAACAAATTGTAAACTTTGACGTGGCTGAAAGATATGTTGTGTCCCTATCCCACTTTCTCTATTCCTTCAATATTAAGGCAAGAAAGGCGGTTTAAAACCAAAATCCGTTTCGGAACGGGTCTCGCGTTAAGGCGGTAAAATTATGTACCTCGAGTGGAAAAACTCACTAAACGAAAAACGTCTCGTAAATTATGTAGACCAATAAAACCAATTTTCCATGATTTTATCTCGCTACCTTCAAATTTTAGGGCTTCCATTTTGTATTTTAAATCCTTTCCGGTACATATTTAAAAAGACGGCTTATCCAATAAATATTCTTTTTCCACCGAAAAATCCTAGAATTCACACCAATCCATAAAATCATTTCTTTATGATTTTAGGATATCACCAAAATTTTTCTAGGATTTAATCTCCAACAAAAATATTGGATTAAACATTAAAACGGACTAAGAGGTTAAAAGGATATCCGACAAAAATTCAAAAATATCCTCAAAAACCGTAGGTATTACAACATGAGAGTAAAATCATTCCGAAACAGAAATAGTTTAGAGCAGAACTAGAACTAGAGAAGCAAAAAAAAAATCAGAGTTCAAATATAATATTTTATTAATATAGAATGTTTTTCACCATGACCAAGAATCTATATATCTATATAGTATTACTAAACTCGAATATTTCTATCATATTTGTCGCTCATTTAACTCTGCTACATAACCATTTTAAATTTTAAATTTACTTCTGTACACTTTCTTCTTTTTAATATTTACAATCCCTAAAAATATATAATAAAATAATATTACAATTGTTATTAATATACAATGATCTACTATTTTCTTATGGACAAAACTTATTTGATAAAATAAAATAATTTCCTCAATAAAACTTTCAAGCGAGAGTTATTATAATATGTAAGGAATGTAAGAAAAATATTTATTTATTTATAATAGGATATGTGATTTAATTTTTGAATGAGATAATATTATTATAATATCTATTTCTATTCTATTATAAAGTGTATGTATGTTTGGATCACGACCGTCCAATTTCATAAAATTGCGTGTACTATCGTGCGGCTGTTATTAATTCACTATTTCTCCTCCCTTTGATCACGACCGTCCAATTTCATAAAATTGTGTGTACTATCATGCGACTGTTATTAATTCATTATTTCTCCTCTCTCATATCCTTTTCCAAAAAACCATGCTCCTATAAATAAATTTACGGAAATGTCATTTCCATATTCCTTTTCCAAAAAACCATGCCCCTTTAAGTAAATTTACGTAAATGTCATTTTCATATCTCTACACTTTTTAGTGACTGTTAAATAAAGTCTCCGTCTTATAATCGCCGCGCAACACGCGGTCTTATTGCTAGTATAGGTAAATAAATACATCAATATTATTATATTATATATATTATTATTATTTAATTATTGAAAAGATTAAAAATTATATATAATATTGTAAAAAGATAAAAATAATATGATATTAAAATTTATATCGATAAAAACAAAATCATAGAGATAATACGTATGGATAGTTTCATACTTGTCATTGAAAAAACATAACAATACATATTAAAGATGATAATGTACAATTATATAATATTTAAATTTTGTCCATAAAAAGTAGTTGATAATTGTATATTAGAGATATTATGTATGGATAGTTTCATACTTGTCATTGAGAAAAAAATAATGATACATATTAAAGATCATGATATACAATTATATAATATTTAAATTTTGTCAATAAAAAAAGTAGTAGATCATGGTATATTAATAGCAATAGTAATATGAGTCCGGTTAAGGTGCGAATGCACCCAGGTGCGATATAAGAAAGAACAAGAGCCGTTGGATGAAGAAAAATCAAAGGCATTGATCATTTCAGTTAAAAGGGGAAAAAAACGGCACGGGCGAATTATTCACGTATTTTTGAAAAAAACGGAAATACGACGCGCGTCCAAATTGTTCATCAATAATGTGGATTTGTTCATCAACAGTATGATTTTGTTCATCAAAACTATGATTTTATGCATAAATAAACTATTGCTTGTGCATCAAAAATTTATTTTTTGTACATAAAAAATGAAAAAATGTGTATCAAAATTGCATGCAATACGTTCATCAACATTGTGATTTTGTTCATAAAAAATGAAAATATTTGTTCATTGGTTTTGACATATTTGTTCATCGGTTTGTGCATATTTGTTCATTAGTAACATCAATTTGTTCATGGGTTTATACATATTTGTTCATTACCTTTTTCACATAATTGTTCATCGCTAGATGCATATTTGTTCACTAGTACCCTCAATTTGTTCATTGCTATATGCATATTTGTTCATTAATAACATCAATTTGTTCATAGCTAAATAAGGCACAAGCACTCCTCTTCTATTTGTTGCTATCTCATTCTCTTTACATACACCATATTATTACAAAGTCGGATTTTTTTTACCTATTATCCTTTACATTCAAGTTTCCATATCAAACTTAATTTATTTTGGTACTATATTGAGTACTTCATTCGAATTGACAAGTTAGCATTAAAACACTTCAATGGACAAACAAAGGTTAGATCAATGAACAAAATAATGAACAAACAATGGTATACCAATGAACAAAAAAGTGTATATCAAAGAACAAATAATGGTATACCAATGAACAAATAATGGTATATCAATAAACAAACAAGGTTATATCAATAAATAAATATTGGTATATCGAAAATAATTATATGTAGTATTGTATTCATACACATAAATAAGGTTAAAAAATAATACTAAACTAATAAAGTTCGAAATCGATGAACAATGTTATAAAAAACTCGATGCACAATGAGTTAGTATTGATGAACAAATGGTGAATATTGATGAACAAATCGCTATTTTTGATGAACAAACTGGGCGCTTCTCATAAAAATGTAGTTTTCGAAAAATACGTGAATAATACAGGAAAAATTCATCTGTGCCGTATTTTATTGAAAAATACGCGAATAATACGGGAAAAATTCGCTCGTGCCGTATTTTATCCTTTTTAATGAATGTTTAATCAGGGGCGTTGATTTTTTTGGAATGGACGAGCGAGATTTATTCTTAATTCTCACATGGGCGCCCATTCGCACATGACTCTTTCTCTAGTAATATTATTATTATATTATATAAGGATTGTTAATACTAAAAAGAAGAAAGGGTAAAGAAGTAAATTTAATAATTAAAATGCTTATGTGACATAGTTAGATGAGTGACAAATATGATAGAGATATTCGAGTTTAATAAGAGTATATTGATATTGATGATTATATATATTATTATTTAAATATTGAAATGACTAAAAAAATTATATATAATATTTTAAAAAAGATAAAAATGATATGATATTAAAATTTATACGGATAAAAACAAAATAATAGAGATATATGTATGGATAGTTTCATATTGGTTGTTGAAAAAAAAACTATACATATTAATGATGATGATGTACAAATATATAATATTTAAATTTTGTCAATAAAAAAGTAGTAAATTATTGTATATTAGAGATATTATTTATGGATAGTTTCATATTTTCTATTGAAAGAAAATAACAACACATATTAAAGATGATGATTTACAATTATATAATATTTAAATTTTGTCCATAAAAAATAGTAAATCATTATTATTAATAGGAATATTAATATTATTATATTATATATTTTTAAGGATTGTAAATACTAAAAGAAGAAAGGATAAAGAAGTAAATTTAAAAATTAAGATGTTTATGTAGCATAGTTAGATGAGTGACAAATATGATATAGATAGATAGATTTTTAAAATTGTGTATATATATATATTATATTTAAATGTAAACTATATGTATCAAAACTTTGATATGATTATATAATTTATATTTTAACATTGCCTTATTATAATATTAACACTTACCTCAAATAATTTTGAGTGCAACAGTAAAAACTAGCAAAAGCTCAAAAACTGGACTGTACATCAACCGGTCCCTGAGGACCCTGACGGAGAAATCTTCAGCGTTCAAACACAAGGACGAAGTCTTTTCTCTTCGGTCATTCATGGCTTCCACTGCTCCATCACGATCACACACCAACTGATACCGCCTGCAACACCATCATGGCTTAGTATGCGATTCGATTCTCCAATTCAATCAATCCTCATCGCCGCAAAATATCCAAGATGAACCTTCCTTCGTCAGCTCCTCCTTCCACCGTAGCGACCTCCTCCTCCGCCACCTCCTGGTTCTCCGGCATTGTCCGTGGCCGTTCCAGCAAGTCTATGGACACCAAAGCCGCTGTATCTTCCGTCTCTTTCGGCGGAGACGCCGGTCCCGTCCCCAAGAAGAATCATTTCCGTGGGGTGCTGTTCAAGTATGGTCCCAAATCGGTTCAGGTTTGCTTTTTCTTCTGTTTCAAATTTGCTGCGATTGATATCTTACGGAATTATGTGGAGCGTAATCCTAAATCAGACCCTTTCCGGGGTTTTTGTGATTGGAAATAGCAATTCTGCTTGATTAGAAGGATTAAAATGTTGAAGGTTTATATCCTGGGGCAAGTTGATTTTACTAGATCTCTTTGTTTTCTTTTGACTTGGATTAGTGAGTAGTTGATTGGAGTAAATTCGAGTTCTGATTTGATATAGGAGATGCAAAAGGAACTCAGGTTTTGTGATTGGGCTAGAACTGCACGGATATGTAGGACCTAGGTTTTGTGATTGGGCTAGAACTTTGAACTATTGGTAGAACAAAGCTATAGATCTCTGAATAGCCATTTCCATTTAAGTTGCATTTCACATCTGTCACTGGGATTCCAATTCATTTTTTGGACATAGAGTCACACTAGTCCATAGTAGAGGCACGCTATTTGGAGCTATTTTGCTTATTTGACTATTCAATCATGAATGAGACTTGAGGAGGATTAACAGATGTGCTACATTTTTTTCTTTCAGATGTAACAACACTCGTCATTCTTTATACATGTGTATTTGATTCATTCTTGATTTTTGCTTCCTGTTACAACATTGAGAGTAGAGGGACTATGCAGATAGGTACTTTCTTTATCAGTATGTGCTATATGTGGGAAGAACTTGTGTGAGGATATATGATTTTTTATGCATATACATCTTTGGAAATTTGGGAAAAGGAAAAGAAAAGAACGGAAGCTAACTTGCGTGAGGAGAGTTTTCCATGGAGATAAATATTACTTTTGATAGCCAATAATTTTTCTTATGTACACTTCTGCTTTCACACTTCGATGTTAGAACTATCTGCCACTGCACTTTTCCTCTGTTTAGGCTAGTAGTTTCATGTAGACAATAACCCTGTAAGGTTACTCTAGTGACGACTGACTAGTTCATCCCCTTATTTCTTATAGCTAGTCATTGTTTGTTATATATATTGAATAGGTAGTCTAGAAAGTAACTTGTAATTTAAAGCTGTAAGTTAGAGACTAAGGGAAAGATGATGGCATGAAAAAAAGAAAATGAAACATAGACAGGATAAGAAGAACCAATGAAACAGTAAAAGAAGGTTGCTGGGTAACTGTTGTTTCTCCTTTGTTCTTTCAGCGTAAGTTCTAGATTTAAAAGCATGTTGAATGTTCCTTGTTGAGAAAAATGGCTATCTTCTTGCAGTTTTCGCATCTCAGCTTTCTTAAATACCTCCATGCTAATCATTAGTATTGATTTCTACTCTATTAACTCTCATTGATGTCTTGATTATGTTTTTCTTTCCACTCTGTGCAGGTTGCTTTTAAAACGGGTGAATATAATCAGCATGTCGTCTTTATTGGTGGATTGACTGATGGTTTAATGGCAACTGAGTATGTCTAATGCTGTGAATTTCAGTCATCTCGGTCCATGTGCTAATATGTAATTCAGAACTTTGTCTTCTCTGTGTAATCTTAAGTATTTCATAACTTGATTGAAATTGTGGAGCAACAGCTAAATCAGCTAAAGTGCACAATACAGTACTGAAGGTTCAGTATTGTATTGTGCACTTTATTAGAAATTCGGTTTTGAATTTATCTGTATCTGTATATTTTGCACTCTATGTATAATATGAATGAAATTGAAATCTTGTTATCCCCTTCCAGTTAAAAAAAGTGTTGAGAAAAGGAAAAAAAAATGCACTGGCCTTCACTTACTCAGTAAAAACATGTCTTTATAGTCTATTCTGAGAATCGGTTTCATGTGCTTCTGAGTCAAGTGCTCTTGGCCTGGAATCTATTCCCTACATAATATATCCATTTACCGTACAGTTCTTTCAGTAAAATAATTCCTTACCTTATGGGATGTTGGATATTCATTAGTCCTCTAAATGAAATTCTATCAAAAGAAGGATGACGACCTGGCAAATCCAAATGAAATTCTATCAAAAGAATTAGGTCTTGATTTTATTGCAAACAGATGAACCCACATGTGTGCTGCCAGTGCATATCATAACATTATTGGTGTTTGATGGATTAATTTTTTAATTGTTTAATGTTCTTTTTTATGATGTTATTTTATCCTAATGAGGGGTTTTCACTTTCCAGATACTTAGAACCACTAGCAGTTGCTTTGGAGAATGAGAAATGGTCACTTGTTCAGACACTACTTTCTTCTTCATACAGTGGATATGGATCCTCCAGCCTTGATCAGGTAATTTCTACAATTCAACGTGCTCTTATTGTTAAGCTTACATGTTATATTTCATTTCTTGAGTAACATAATGCATGCTAGCTCAAGATATGAAATTAGTATAAAAGAACATCGTCAGACCAGTGAGACCTTTTATTGCCTGTGAATGAGCTGCACTAATTCTCTTATGCAGCTTATGTTTGGATATAAACTATTGCCTTAAGGCTGCTTGGTCTTTGTTTTCACAGAAACTACAATAGGGTGCTTTGTGGGTTGGTCATATCCTTGAATTTACCCTTACGAAAAGGAACACTGAACTATGCCAGTGAATGTAATGGCTTATGTTCATGTGCCACTTTTCCTGTTCACAATTTCCTGTCCTGCAGCATTCTCTTAAGGTGCCCACTAGAAGGAAATAATAAAACAAAATAAAAGAGAAAAAAATTACAGCTGTGTGAAATTTAGAGTTCTATAGTTCTGCTTTGAGTTATGGCTGAGATTTAGCCATTTTGTGTGCTGTACTTCATCTGCTATGAGCTTTGTGTGCTGTACTTATTAAGATTTTAGGGAGTGCGTTGGGGATCCACTTTATAGAGGAGAGGGGATGCTGGCTGCTGCTTGCTGTTCACTTGAGAAGCTTTCTAGTCTAATAATGTAGGATCATGAGGAATGTGGTCTGACAATGCTAATTCTATCTACTAATATTTTTTCTGATGTTTGTGTAAATTAATTATACCTCTTCTTGATAATATTTTGTACAATATTGTTTGGTAAGTTGTACTGTCAGAGATGCTTATATTTCCATGGCCTTGCATTCTAAGGATGCTTTGGAGCTTGATCAATTAATTAGTCACTTGATTAACAAAGAGGATTCTCAAGGCGTGGTGCTTCTTGGACATAGTACTGGATGCCAGGTACATGATTAAATCTTTAACCCAAGTACCCTCTGAAATGAAAACACTGAACCTAAGAAAGGATCTTCTCAGTGCTGAAATTTGAATAAAAAAAATTTCTACTACTTCTACTTGTGTATCCACCGACAATTTGTCTGAATGGATGATCATTCAGGACATAGTTCATTATATGAGAAGAAATTCAGCATGTTCAAAAGCTGTCCGTGCTGCCATTTTGCAGGTATTGTCTATTCTATTCAAGTTGCTTCCAAATTTGAGCAGAGTAGTATTTGTATGTAGCTGTTGATTGAATGTGGATGCCTTAAAATACATTGTTTCATAAATAATACATAGAGTTGCTTATTTGGGTATTATGTTTATTGAAACTTACATACAATATACCTTGTAACAAGAATTGTGACTCAATGTTTCTGTGTTATCCCTTCACGACGTCTCATAGAGTGCCAAAGTTTAAACTACACAGGTTGTTTTTCATCCATAACCCTCAAATCAGCTGATAAACTTTCAAGAACATGTGGGAATTGCTAAAATTACCATTTGCATTCAATTACGAATTAAGCAGTTCCTAAAGTAAACTGATGTGGAACGTAGACCTCCATATTTATTATTTAGTTCGTTGATAGCGTGTATTGGTTTTACAAAAGATTAAGAGATGACACATCAGCAAGCTGAAAGTAGCTGTGTTTGGCATACAACCTTGTAGATTTTGTTAACATTTTTTGCGTGTCATATTGTTTGGAACATTATTTCATTTAATCTCTGAAAGCACAAGATTACTTGATGAATTGAGAGTCTGAGGATTTTTGGTCACCATTGTTTAATGCTATTTGGATTGACTAGGCTCCAGTTAGTGATCGGGAGTACAGAGCAACACTTCCTGAAACAGCTGCAATGATTGATTTGGCTTCAAGAATGATTAGTGAGGGTAAAGGATTGGAACTAATGCCCAGGGAAGCAAATCCAGATGCGCCAATAACTGCATATAGGTGGGTTGTCATACTTGGCTTTTGTCTCATTTTCTTGGTTGGTGCATCAAACTATGCCTCTAGCATATGCATTCGGGACCTAAACTTGTTTCCCCTTGCTTGACTACTGAGCTGCACTGCTACAGTTCTGACTTGTTAAATTTATGTGTATAGATGTTATCTTTCATGAGTCATAACAACTCCATTTGCATCAGGACCTAACATTATCTTAGTGTATGGCCTTTGACTCCTTTCCCAAATTGACTCTGGATGACAGAAATGGAAGCCGACCTGGCGACCTATTATATGACTAAAAAGTTCTAATCTAAATTTTGGATTGGAGCAAATATTGTGGCATGCATTATAAAATGAAAATTTTAATCTTCTCTAAAAGGTTAAATACGAAAAATTCATTATTCGCCCATATGTACATTATAACTACTAATCTCTGGATAGCTGTTGTTTAAATCGCTTGATTGACAACGGAATGATGTGTTAGGTTTAATTCCCTTTGCGGCTACATGGGAGATGATGATATGTTCAGCTCTGATCTCAGTGATGATCAACTGAGGATGAGATTGGGGCACATGTCAAACACACCTTGTCAGGTACTGTTCGCTGTATTGGAGGTGTTAATTTTAAATGCTTGAGAAAATTAAGATCCTCATAGTTCAACTTCAATTGGGAATGTTTTTTTGTAATTTTTCTTTAGGATAGGAAGATAAAGGGAGGTGTTGTAAAAAATAAGATGCAGCTTTTGAAGATGGCACTTGTTGAATGAAAATTTTATAGATCAACAACAATTGTATACGTTGTGATGGGCAGATGTATAATATCAGCTCAAAATATTCTGGCATACAAATTACAATAGACATGGGGGTATCATTGTGAAGATTGTTACTTGAAGAATAACTGTTGTTCAATCAATTGAAGCATATGTCATGGCATGAATTGCAGGTTATTTACTCTATGGCAGATGAATATGTTCCAGAGTACGTTGACAAGAAGTCACTGATTGGAAGGTATTTCATCTTTGTTCCCTCTTCTGATCTTAATAAAGCACTTGGTGTTAGCTTTCCAGACTCCCAATCATTCTTTCTCCAATATTTTAGAGGCTTAAAAGCATCTTAGACATCATGTAAGTCTTGTTGGAGTACTTGTTAAGAAGTTTTATCCTTTATGATCTACTACTACTAGAAAACCGAACATGCATAAATAGTCTGGTCTTCATAATACTAAGTCTAACATCATAGAAGGTTTATTTAGAAAAAAAAAGAAGTTATTCTTACAAACGACAGATGAACGATGATGGAAACTAAATGATTTTCCAGAATATTATTTCAAATTTATTTATTGCAATCTAATGTACCAAAATCAATATTTCTTGTACCTATGGTTGGATCAATAATAGCCCCTAGGCTAATGTGCTTGCACCAACCCAAGATCTCATCTTATGGGATACTCAAAAGTCTTAATAGATAGTGTAGCAGCTATGTTAATAAATACCCTTGAAAACGATAAAGGCATTCTCCTGTGAAGGAAGTCGTTTTTACGTATCCTAATCAAGAACTGTTGGGTCCTTATCCTATTTTTTAGACCAAATAAGTTGGACATAGTGTGGTATATTAATAGGATGATAATAAGGAGTGCAATTGCAGGTTGTGCAAGGCATTGGGTGGGGCAGAGAAGGCAGAAATTGAATGGGGGAACCATTCACTATCCAACAGAGTAGGGGAAGCTGTCCAGGCTATTCTCGACTTCGTTAAAAGGGAGGTTCCCAAAGGTTGGGATGATCCTTGGAATTAATCATTTCTCCTTTCTTCTCACCTACTATACTACTACTACCTTTCATTCTGAGGATGAATTTTGTTTGCTATCTCTCTATCAATGAGAATCAAATGTATGGTATGTAGAAAATTAGTGTTTGGCTAAGCTTGTTTCATACCGTTTCCAATTTTGGACTTTGGAATACAGAACTCAGAAGTATTTATTTGTAGCTATTTTTTTTGTTGCATGTCCCTTTCGATTTTTGTAGCTGCCGACAATCGATAATGCAAGTATTGTCGCCCAACGTACGAATAGTCCGCCTTGTAATAGTGGGAGAAAAGGTTGCTCTAAAATCCTTCCCCCACAGATTTATGGTCTGTTTGGTTCGCCCGGTTTAATACATAGGACCAATGTTATTGCGATCAGGATCGAATGATCCTACGATCCGAATTTCACAAAACTATTCGAATCGTGTGTTATGAATCGTAAGAAGTATGATCGAATTAGGATCGTACGGGATTGTAGTGGGATCGCAGGATCCTACAAATTCACACAAATTGCTAAGTTACAAATTATAATTTTGGATATTTTTGCCTACTTTGGCTATTAAACTTATTTAATTTATACATTAAATTATTCATAAACAACACATTTTTTATTTGAAAATTTAAATAAAAAGTCAAAATATGAAAATTGCATTCTTTCTATCTCTTTTGAAGAAGAGAAATATTTCGGAGCATTGAAAAATTAATTCATCTAATATATGGATTTGTTGCTTATACGGTGTTTGATAGATAATGTGGATGCTTTTTCAATGATTTAGTTTCATATTCGAGTTATATATAACATATTAATATTATTTTTTCATTATTTTATTAATGTAGTAGGATCTTACGATCCTTACGATTCGATTCTACGATCCGATTCAAGAACCTCGATCATGACAATATTACATAGGGCGATCCAAATGGACCCTTCCTCCTTGAACTATAAAACCTAACTCAACTGCAAAACATAAATTTACCTTTTAATTTAGAAAAAGTAGTACAACGGAGTAATATATAAATTCAGTTGCGAAAGCATCATATGCAAAGAGCAGTTATATTTCATTTCCACCATTGGCCTTCTTTCATAAAATGACAAATTACAAATGAGCTACAAATTCTACTAATGAATGTGAATTGACAGACATTCTAGTTTCACTTCAAAGGTTCGAGCTAAGAAAACCGTAACACATCTCTCAAGAGGTAAGCAAAGTGGCAGATCTCATTGCAAAAACGAATTTTGTCAACCACTCTCTAATTCATGATGCACAACGCGGTCTTGAGGATCTCATCCTTCCAGATGTTTTTGGCGGCCGACATCTTGTTAAGCCAACCCCCTAACTTCTTTTGTTTTAAAAAATAGGAAGTTTTGAAGCGCAAATGTATGAAATCTCTTCACTAGTAGCATAATTTAACTTCACACAAATCAACTAGACAAGATTCAATCAAACAAGATGTTATTCCATGGAAGCAAGAAGAGCAACTTAAACTAACATGTTGAATTACCAACTAGAGATTGCCATGTTAGTGACAAACTAAGCAACTTAAACTAACACTAAATGCCACATCAGTGACTTAATTATAACTATTCCAATATCCCCCTCACAAGAGAAATTAAGACCCAATTTACTTGAAAAGAAGGAATATTATTGAGCTCCAAGTGGTTTCATGAATATACCAGTCAACTATAAACTAGAACGAATATGCACTGTAGAGATAAATCCACTTTGAACTATAACTCTGACAAAATGACAATTAATATATAAGTGTTTTGTCCTCTCATATAATATCGGATTTGCATCTAGATGTTGTGCAACTTTATTGTCACAATGCAAGGGAATAGACAATGCAAAAGAAACGTGAAGATCGGGATCTCCTAGCCACCATTCCAACCAAACAAGCTCACTAGTTGTGTGAGACATGCTTTTATACTCACTCTTTACATTGAAACTAGACACGGTTTTGTATTTCTTTGTTTTCCAAGAGATCAAAGAATCTCCTAGAAATACACAATAGCATATTAGAGATAGGCAAATAACAGAACAACTACCCAGATTTGGATCACAATATGCTACCAAAGATAAATCTAACTTGCTTGGATAAAACAATAAGCAACGAAAGGTACCTTAGAGATACCTCAGAAGATAAAAAGTTGCCTACATATGTGTTTGCCTTGGAGAATAAATGAATTGACTCAATTGTTGTAGTGTATAAGAGATATTTGGTCGAGATTCTGTCAAGTAAAGAAGACATCCCACTAGCTTCCTATAAGATATGATATGTCACAATTTCTCCAACTTCTAGTTGGAGTTGTAAATTCCTTTACATTGAAAGGAAGTTTTGCACTCTAACATTCATGTATGTGCAAGCAAATCTAGAGCATAATTCCTTTCGTTGAGTCGGATCCCAGTTGTATAATGGTCAATCTCAAGCCTGAGGAAGTATCTAGACATTCCAAGATCTTTAATTGTGAATGCAACATGAAGAGAAGACTTAGTAGCTTGAATTTGATCAACATTGTCTCATGTGAGTGACACATCATCAACATACACGAGTGTCACAATAAAAGAAGAGGATGTATGCTTCACAAATAAAGATTAGTCATGTTTACATTGTATGTAGCCCAAACTAACAAGATCTTTAGTAAGCTTCATATTCCACTAGCGGTTGGCCTATTTTAAACCTTGAAGAAAACGTTCGATATGACAAACTTGTCTTGGTGGATCCTTGTCATAATCCTATGGTGGCACCATATAGACATCCTCATCAAAATTTACATGTAAAAATGCATCGTTAATGTCTAATTGATAAAGATCCCAATTCCTATATGCATCCAAGGCTAAATGTACTCTAAATGTTGCAAATTTTGCTACAAGGCTAAAAATATGCTTATAATCCTTATCTTTAACTTGATTATATTCTTTTGCAACTAATTTGGTCTTTAGTCTTTCAATTTGTCCATTTGGCTAACAATTTTTCCTTGTAAACCCACTTTAGACTCGATTATTTTCTTACTTGGAGTCAAAGAAGCCATTCCAATGTAGAATTTTGTTCCAAAGCTGCCATCGGATTCATGGCTTGAACCCACTTTCGATTTTGTCTTGCATAACAAACTTGGCTCCTCTATTGAAAGCTCATTGAACAATGAGTAAAGCATTCTTGTTATTTTTCAACCAAAGAAAAACATCCTTGTTATTTTTATCATAATAGTAAATGAATAATCGTAAAAAAATAATTAAAATTGCAAAAAAAAAAGAAATTTAATTTAATCCATTAGATTAAAATTTGAAGGTCGGGATTTAATCTAACTCTTCTAGAGCTCTTTCCCCCCAAAACATTGATCTATCTCTATCTCTAGTCTCCCTAGCTATATCATACTTAATAAGGATGACATCACATGACCTAGTCCGGATCCACTAGGTCGAGCATTTTAAGCCTTTTAGCTTAATCGCTCTTGCAATTATGACATTTCTTAACAATACTTCAATATATGTTACATGAAAGTATGAAACTAAGAAGATGGAGAAATGTGCGATTGTGAGACTAATTAAACAATAGTGGAATGCTAGTGCGATGAGATCATGGAAGTGTGTTAATTAAGATATCCCATTAATAATATTGGTAATTGACGTGGTTCAAGTTTACAAGTTCTCATTTGACTTTGCTTCTAACTATGCCAGTTGTAGATCGTTGCCATATGCCACTATTCATCATTTTATTAGACTAAAATCCCCTCCACTCTTTTCGGTTGGGATACTAAATTGCATGTGGTAGTGTGGTACCCTTAGTGTTAGCAAATTTCGTATAATGCATAAGAATTATTCATTTTTATTGTGGTATCTCTTTGCCTTAGCTTGTACATAGTTCGTCTGATGCCTAAGTTTCAATATGCAAATATAAAAGAAATATGCTGTAACGAGAGATCGAAAAAGAACAATAAATAAAATCGATGCAGCGATTTACGTGGTTTATTAACGATGTGTTAGTTACGTCCACGGGCACAGAAACATAATATTATTATAGAGGCATTGCAAAGTACTGATTATTGGGTATTTCGAGAGCATACATGGACTCAAGAAATTAACAGTGTTACAACTTATGGGTCGTAGGTTCAAACAGATCGCGAGTATACATAGATGGTAGAGTCGGATTACTTGGCATTGTTTAGGACCCCGTCCCACTTGTACGTGGACCCGGATTCACCGCACCAGAATGACCTACGTCCTCCTCAGGTTTGTCCGATACATGCGATTCTGATAGGATGGTAAAAAGATATTATTATTTTTTTCGAGTTGTATGTTTAATTTGTTATTTAAGTACACTGACTAATTATACTTGCTTTTGTTTGTCGCGAAGGGTGCAGCACGCAACTGGTTATGCATGGAGGCAACTACTTCAATTGTCGCTGGATGATCCGACATCGCCTCATCTCATACATATGCTCAGACCCTAGATTCTAATGCAGCACCTCCCCTACTGATGCCCACCCGACTGCCCTTGCCACCTCAAGCCCTGCTCTTTCGAGATTCACAAGAAGAGCGCGACAGTGACAACGATACATCGCGGGATTGCGAGACTTAGTAGAGTTCAGTTTTGGATTTTGTAAAGGATTTGACATTACTACTTTATGTATAGGATTTTAGATTTGCAAATTATCAAAATTATCTATTTTGGATGTTTTAAAATTATCTATTTTGGATTTTGGATGTTTCACGGGATCTCATTTTTTTTATCCTAAACACAAAACCCTAAACCCTAAAAACCCTAACCACACATCCTAGATTTGCACTTAATAGAGCGCGAATTCTGAATTCGCGCGCGTCCTGGAAGCGTGGAAACCTAGCCCCACATCTAGGATTCGTGTTGAAGGTTTCTGGGTTTTTAGGTTTTTTGGTTTACTTGAGTTTTAGGGTTATTTCCACTAGTATATGATTTTGGATTATAAAATTTTAATATTTTACTTTAATATAGATGAAGAAGAGACGGTACCTTTCGTCCCCTCTAGGGGTTTTATTAATAATAAGACAAATTGAGCTTAGTAGTCCTCAAACAAGGGAAAGCTCAACCCCTTACATGAAAACATATAAAAGTACATAAATACCCTAAAAACACTGTAACTGAGCAAATGTCTCCAGATCCCGACCAATCATCCTTTGGTGCGTCTTCCAATGTTTGATCCTCGGGGTTAGAGCATTGAGCTAGTAGTGGACGTTGGGGTGGTGAAATTGGAACCAAGCTCTATGAGGTGGGGGGATAGGTGCGTTGGCCATCAACCATTCCTAAAAACACGGGCTTTGTCACATATAATTAGAAATGATCCACAAAAACAAAAAACTTTATAAAATTGATTACAAATTTCTCACCGGTATGAAGTAGGTTTGGCGATCAACGTGGGCGATAGCAACGACTGGTGGTGGTATCCCATAACCTTGTTCGCTCCCTAAAATTCGTAGTGGTAAGCACATGTGTGAGCCTCGATCCCTCGATAAGAACACAAGTGGCACTTGATAAAAAGTGGAAAATAAAAGGTCATGTAGCTACATGTCTAGCCAGTATCTAAACGAGCAAGGAGACTCCACATGGCCGATATTCTCCAAGAAATCTTCAAATGATGTAAGGCACCAAGGAAATAAGACTTCATAAATATCTTTGTTCTGAATCAATTCTCGTTGAAGCTCCCATCGAATACTATAATACTCCGTCTGTCCCCTACCCAATACTTCTGCGAGAGACCGAAAGCCACAATGACCATCTCCCATCACGTCTCTAGCATCATCCATGTATGGAATATAAAACTATCCACATTCTTGATGCCAATGTTCACCCCATGCTAGGAGACGCGCGTCGGAGGGCAACGGTTGCTTCCATTCAGCGACGTGGCATCGACAGGAGTCGGGCGGGTGGTAGGAGACGTGGATGCAACTAGAGGCGTATCAATTACAATCCCCTTCTTATTCGTATTTCCTAGAACCAAGGATTTGATCCTTGTCTTTAGGGGCTTCAGTTTCGTTAGTTGCTCTATTTTGGATTTCTCAATAGTAGACCTCAAAGTGTTGGTTTGAGATACGATTTAGACGTGGATCCTTAGTAACACGGTGTTAAAGCCTCTTCGAGATGAGTCAATATCCTTTTTAGTACATTGTGCATACCCTTGACCGTAAAATACACATGCCAATGCTTAAATATTTAAATTATAAACATTATTATATTAAGAATTAATTGAAAACTTAAAAAAAGTACCTATTGGTGGTTCTTGTCTGGAAGTGAAGGGTATGATCAGTCCAAGCACGGACTATATTCTTCTTGTATGGATTAAGCTACTCCTTCTCCAAGTACACAATAAGCGTCGGTCACCATCTTCTCTTCAATTTTGTATATCTTTCTTCAAATTTCGCTTTTGTGGTGGACGAAAATAGCACCCAACTTGCGTTTGCAAACCCACGTGACAAACCGGTGGATTTTCGGAGTTGGCAAACACCTTTAGTCCATAAGCCAATATTTTGTGTCGAATGTGCAACCAACACAATAGATGTTGTACACCGTCCCCAAAAACTTGTCTTATCGCCTTGATGAGAGCCTATTCTCGATATGTCAGGATTGCATTCACATGTACTCCAAGCTAGTCGTATACGAATTTCAACTAACTTAACACCCACCTATAACTCGCGGCATCTTCATTTGACATAAATGCAAACCTGATGTTGAATGTATTTTCGGTGCAAGTGAAGCCAACCATCTCCAATAAAGGCATGTTGTACCTAGCAAAACAACTTATTTTAAACATTATAATAGAAAATACTAATTCAATAATCACATATTAAAATAATATACCTATTGTCTTGTCCGTGGAGTCCATAATGACGACATAAGGAAACATCTTCAGCATGCGTAGACCCGTAGGGTGGACAAAAAAACAAGACATTTATAGCATGTGAACCCCTTACCTGTGTGGGATGGACAATGTATCCTCGATCTTTCAAGTATTAACTTCTCCCTCATAATATAGATTTGTCTAATTGAGGTCACATTTCCTGGGTATTTTTCCCTCAACTCCTAAAGTATCATCTTAGGGTTGGCTAGATATAAAATTTCTCTTCACAAACTCCTTCAGCTCAGCTGTCAATTGGACCGCTTATGGATGAGCTACAAAGCTAGTTGGGGGACCATGATTGTGTTGTCCGCATTTCACCATTAAGACCCATCCATTATTACCCTTTACCTGCACCACAATCAATTCAAACGAAAACGGGCATCCACATTTCCTGGTTGGAGTATTTATATGTGGTTTATAAATGCTTCTATTTCCGATCCGGACAATACTTTCTTGTCATATCTATTTCTACTGGCTAGGTCACAAGTGAGTATGACCTGTTTGGATTTGCATTTTTATGACTAGGACAAAATTCTTCGACATTGTAGTCTGCCTAGCCTAATCAAGCATTTCTCTTCGATCATTCCACAAGGTATCATAGTGGAAAAAATAGAAAAATCTATTGTAACGGCCTACAATTTCAAAATATTATAAATTAAACTTCTTGCACATAATTCAAAATACTACATTCATGTTTTAATCTAACACATAATTCAAATATATGAAACATTTTTTCTATGCTCAAATATATCATTTCAACCTATAAGTACTAATTTACAACTTAACTTAGAAACATGTTATTATTTAAACAAATTTATGATAAATACCTCATCAGTCTCACTTGACGCATCAAATTCGCTTTCATGGTCTTCTCTTTCTGCCTCTTCCTCCTCATCAATATAACTATCACTTGATGAGGCCTCATCCTCGGGATAATAATCGCTCAATGTCGTATCTTCCTCTCCGAACGACATTTTTTATATATTGATTGAAATGGAGAAAATTTTGGATAAAATATGCATGTAGGTATTTATAGAAAAAAAAATTGACCGTTGGAAATTGAAACCGCGAGTCTGAGTTTTGCGCAAATCCTAAAATCGCTTGTCCAATTGTTCGATTTTTTCGAAATTGAGTGGCGTGAAACATGCATGTAGGTATTTATGGTTGGTTTTGTTAACTCGTCATGTGTGTGATTTCTTGCCATGTTCATGTTAACTAGTGATTTTCGTGCAAATTCACATATTATTGCTGATCGATTTTATATAACTTAATTATCATATACTATTGTTTTTTACATATTGTGGCACCAAATTTGAAAAGATAAAAAATATACTCACCAATTTAAAAAATGGTGGTGTTTAGTGGCATAGATATTTTTAGACTCGGTTCGAATATGACTCTGGCCATGTCCCGATCCCATTCTGACGTCAATCACCGTGTCAAATTGGAAGGTTAGGTCAGATTCGAGTCCGGTCATTTCGGGTTCGGGACGCGTGTCACGTGTTAAATGGGGTCGGATTATTGCGGATTTTCGGGCGGGTCGACCCAACAAGTCAAGAAAATCGAAATTTTTACAATTATAAAATATTATTTTATTTAAAAATAATATATTATATTTTAATTATAAAATATATTATAATTTTTAAAATATATTATATATATTCAGAAAATATTACAAATCGAACAACCCACGGATTTTCAGGTTTAAACAGAATTGGTTTCGAGTCTATCGTTTTCAATTTATTTTGGGTATCAGGTTCAAATTTTCGACTTGACCCAAAAATTTTTGAATGGTTCAACTTTGGGTTTTTGGGTCGGGTTAATCACCACCTTTTGGAGTGGTGCCACTAAACACCACCACTGCCCTTAGTATTTGTTTTTTTTGAAAATTAGTGCTATTAAACACTATAAAGTGAAAGTTTATACTCATATTTACCACTATTTGGCCTTTTTATAACTATTAAAAAAGGTACCAGACTTTATATTAGCCGGTTAGAACTAGTGGGGTTATCAACATGCCATGTGATATAGTTAGTTTTAAATCAATATACAAAACATGCATTCTTCAGAACACAGATACAGCTTAAACGAATATGACGTGTTGTGAAGAGATTGGGTTTCTTAAGGATCAATCACATAATTATTACACACTTTGGCTCAGACAGCAGCACGTACTGACGTCCCACATCACATGTTTTTCCCCGTTTCGATTATTTTTGTTAATTTATCTAATTGCAAACTAATCAGAATTGGGCACGAAAAACTTCTTTTACACTTCTTTTTTAATTTCCCCCAAGTTTTACTGTTTTAGAGTAGTACGTACTTCATACTCCGTATGAGTTAATTGCTTTATGTTGGAGTCATTAATAGCTAATCAAATAACCGATACCATAATTCTGAATGAATTCTTCGAATTCACAATACCAAAAAAATAATAAGAATATAGATATATAGATAGATTCAGCCAATTAATCAAACCCGTTCCAGATGGACCTGTTGGACCCAAGTCCAATATTAATATTCAGCCCAAAAGTGTTATTTTGCTAAAGTTTATAGACAACAAATATGTGTGAACTAGGAGAGGTGGCTCATTTTCTAAGAGCCACCAAAATTGAGAGCCCCCATTTTCTTGAGAGTGAAATTGGAGCACAAAAGTGAGGAGGGAGAAAGGAGAAGAGAGAGGAGAAAATTTGGGTGAAGAAGAAGAAGAGTTCTTTCTTGCTAAGCCCGAGATTATTTCGACTCTAGCTTCGGGATCCAACAACTAATTGTTTGTTGGTAGGTTTTCTCTCCCCTTGGAAACCTAATCTCTAGTTACAAGTGTTTTGTCTTCATGTAGGAGTTCTAGAGTTGGTTCTCCTTTGTATTGAAATTCTCCGGGTGTGAGATTTCAGAACACTTGTATCCGTTTGTTGATTAGTGGAATTTTGCTCTGTCGGGCGCTAGTGGGTTTTTTCCCCTCTAGTTTGAGGGTTTTCCCACTTAAACGTTGGTGTTGATTTGTGCTTTCCTATTTGCTTATATTTCTGCTTGCTTGCTTGTGGTTGGTTTGGTTTCCACATTGTTGTTGTTGGTTTGCCGGATTACTTGGCTTTGTTGTCTTGGTTGTGTTTGCTGTTCTACAGACTATTGTTTACTTCCGCTGAGACTGTTTGATGGAATTAGGAGCTATTGATCGATCCAATTTCCCCCCAACAGAACCGCTGGTTTAGAACGCCCTGTTCAGAATTGTATGGCGCCCAAGATTTATGGTACCGGTAAAATCTACTGCTAATTTTTTTTTAAAATTAATTGTAAAAGGATAGCGGTGGCGGGTACCAGCACCGGTATTTATAAAATATCGCCGATCGAGAAACGGGTAAAAAAAATTTAACTCTGTTGATACCGGTAACGTACACCGGTACCGCTATGGTGAAAATTCAAAATTAAAATTCAGGGATGCCGTAGCGGTGGCCTGTTCCGGCACAATGAATTTACAAACAAGTAAAACAACTTGAAATTGTAAGTGGCGGCGGATATATCCGGCACAATGAATTTACAAGTTTCACATTACATATTACGTTGTGGTGCTTAGTTTTTTTGGTAGAATGGTGTGGTGTTTAGTAGTTATATTAGTGTAATTCTTGTGTTAAGTACGAAATTTATATAAATAGAAATTATATATTTTTATGAATATTTTTAATCATAAAAATATATAAATATCATATTTAAAGAAAATATATAGTAATTTATAATGTCAAAATATATTAGTTATGTATTTATTATAATCATGTATATATATAAATATTGATAAAAATATATATTTATTTTTTCGTATATTTATAATGTTAAAATCTAGATAAAAATGCAAATATATGTTGTATTATTAGGATAGAAAACATTGATATATTAGTAGAGTTGTCAAATAGGTTGGTTAGGTCGGATTCGGGTTCGATTATTTCGGGTTCGGGTTGAATCGGGTTGGGTCGTAACGAGTCACCGTCAAATCGGGTCGGGTCATTGCGGATTTTCGGGCGGGTCGAGTCAATTGACCCAACAAGTCAAGAAAATCGAATTTAATACAATTATTAAAATATTATTTTATTTAAAAAATGATATTTAATAATAATCTAATATTTATATATATTTTAATAATAAAATATATTACAATTTTCAAAATATATTTTATATATTCTAAAAATACAACAAATCAGATCAACCCAATGAGTTTCGGGTCTATTGGGTTCGGTTTATTTTGGATTTCGGGCCCAAATTTTCGGGTCTTGTCCTTAAAATTTTCGGGCAGTTTGGGTCGGTTTTTTCGGGTCGGGTTAGATTTTGACATCTCTATATATTTGTATACAATTAGATATTAAATATGCTATATCCTAATAATATATTACATAAGATTTAACTTATACTAATATTAGAATCTATCCTAATAATAATATATTAGAATATAATAGTATTTCTTATATTTTTAGATAAAATCTTTATAATAAGTTGTAAATTAAAAAATTATATACATGTAAAAAATTTATATGGCATCTAGTTTATAATATAGTATAAAAATAAATAAAATAAATAATTATAAAAATATACATCATTAATATTTAATGTTTCTATAGTTTATTTTCTTTTAGATTGAATCTTGTTAAAATAAATAAATTATCATATAAAATATTTAACATAGATAAAAAAAATTAGCTTAGATAGAACTAGTTGATATACTTATGCCCTGCACGAAGTCTTTAATAGTAAAATCTATTTTATATACATATATAGATTTTTAGGGCTTGTTATACTTATTGTAAATAAGTACTTAATTTAAGTGAATATTAATAATTACTTTCAAATAAATTAAATATAAATTAATGTTAATAACTTCATATAATGTAACCTCCAAATGCTAAATAGAATAACCAATAAGAAAATATGTTTAAAATAACCATAAAACCAAAATAAGAATATAAGTTTGAAATAATGCTTGAGAGACAAACTTCATATTGGCATAGTATAATGATTTGCATTAGATCTGTAAGTTGCTGCCTAGTATTCCTCTTTCGTGCTATAAGATCTAGTGTTGATGTTTAGGATTTAGGTTTGTGGGTTAGGGGTATGGGATTTAGGATGTGGGGTTATGGTTTGGATTTGAGGTGGAGTATTAGGGTATATGATTTGAGGTTTAAGGTTTGGATTTGAGATTTAAGATATAAGATCTAGTGTTGGTGTTTAGGATTTAGGGTTTAGATTTGTGGGTTAAGATATACTTTATGCTTTAAGATTTGGGTTTAGGGTTTGGCCTTGGGGTTTAGGATATAGGATTTAGGATTCATGATTTAGGGTTTGGATTTGAAGTTTAGAGTAATACGGTAAATGATTTGGGGTTTGGGATTTGAATTTGGGATTCAGCATACAAGATTTAGTGTTGGTGTTTAGGATTTAGGGTTTGAATTTAGGTTAATGGTTTAGGGTATAGAATTTAGGTTTTAAGGTTTAGTGTATATGATTTTGGATTGGGGTTTAGGGTTTGGATTTGAGGTTTAATGTAATAGAGTATATGATTTGGGATAGAGTTTGAATTAGGGGCTAGGATATAAGGTATATTATTTAGGATTTGGATTTGGTGTTTAGTGTTTGAATTTAGGATCTAGGATACATGTTATATTATTTGGGGTTTGGATTTGGTGTTTAAGGGACTAGCAATAGAGCCGCGCGTTGCGCGGCGATTATCCGACGAGGCCTTCATTTTAACTTGATGAATAATACCAGATCGCGACGATTATCAGCCGAGGCCTTCATGTTAACATGATGAATAATACCAGATCGAGCCTGCATTTTAACCCCATTGACGATGCATTCTTTTTGGTTCCAATTCTAAGACAATGAATATTTTCGACTCTCTCTTGTTAGCCATAGGCTTCCCATGCTTTTATAGTAGTGTAGATGTAGATGTAGATATAAAAGTGTAGATGTAGATATATAACCAAACCCTTAAATACCAGAGATTTGGATTTGAGATTTGGGGTATATGATTTGGGTATAAGGTTTGGATTTGAGATTTATGGTATAAGATATAATCTAGGTTAGGGATTTAGGATTTGGATTTGGGATTTAAATTTTATATTACTATTATAATATTGTATAACCTTTAGTAAAATCATCTGGTGAATATCACAAGAATTCAACTAGTTGTAATATCACATATACACTAATTTCTCTAATTAAATATGATCAAAGAAGTTACCATAATTACTATGATTATTTATATAGTTTAACTGCATAAATAACATAGTGCATATTCTCTACAACTATATAGCTAGATAAGTAGTTAAGTACACATCTCCCAGTTACTATTACATTCAAAAACATATGAAATAACCAATAACCAATTGGTCTAGTGGGATGAGGTGTTAGGCTCCTTAATCGTTTGTTCAGGAGGTTCGAAGTCGTCCCCAGCAATGAGCATCTGCAGTACCCGGTCCGGATGTAGATTGGCCCCGGCTAATCGAACCGGGCGAAAGACCTAAAAAATTAACATATGAAATAAATAAAGCAAATACATAATAATATTTTTTAAAATACAATTTCAGGAATTCTAGCTATTTTAATTATGTTTTTATAGTTAACCATATCTGCTTAAATTAGAAATATAGGTAGTATAATAAACAATTTAACATTTGTCTAACTATTGTTTATTTCTTATTAGAACAAAAGAAAAAAGAAGTAAAAATAAATAAAATAAAATATTATACAAGCAAATTGAAAAACGGACTATGAAGTGAATAAGTGATGATATGGTAAGAAAATAAGCCACATGGGTATGTTGATAAATGAAATAGATATAGAGAGAGAATGGATGGAGGGACTGCTGTGAAGTTGTTTAAAAAGGGAGAAACCGGTAGTGGCTAAAGCCACCGTTATTAAGTGTGTAATGTGCAATTTTTGACCATAAATATTAAAAAATAAAAATAAAAACAAAGAAGTACCGGTTGTATTTACCGCTACTGTATGTTGCGGTAAATTCTACCGAAACAAAATCCGGGGCGCCCTAACATTCTGACTGGGGCGCTCCTCATTCCTCCAACAGAACCAACATGTGGGATGAGTTAATTTAACAACGTACAACAACAAAAATTACGTAGTACCTAGATTAATTTTTTTAAACCTTAATCATTTTCAAAGAATCTTAGACATCCATCCTAGTGCGCGCATATGCAGGTGGAGAGAGAATTTAACGGGTCCACCCGTCCATACGTGTCACGTGCTTATGCTCTTTTGGCCTTATTCCAAAATCCCATCTCTATTATTATTATGGCCAAATGGTGCCCAATAACACAAATTTTTATTCCGTTACTCTTAATAACACGAACTTTGAAAAAAACAAAAATAATCACGAACTTTCTATGTGATGGTGTTTAATAGCACCGTTTTATTTTTAAATGGTATACCTCCAAAATAAGAAAATGACATGTCACGTATATATGCTTAGTTGGCCAATTTAATTAATGACATGTCATATATATGCTTAGTTGAAAAATTTAATTAATGACTAGATAATAAATTAAGAAAAAATGGTAATTTAGATAAAAACCTTAACTTTACCCACTAACTTTACCCATTCACTAGGGTAAAGTTAGGGTTTTTATCTAAACTAGAGTTTTGACCCCGTCCTTTGGACAGGACAAGTTTATATTCTACGTTTATATAATTTAAATATTTATTTTTTTTAAAAATCAAATTATGTGATCAAATATACTAAATTGGAGTCAATTGCATTAAATTATGAAATATCTAATTTAGTTTCTTTCATATAAGTATTTTCATACTTATTATATTTCAATTTTTGTGGAAATTAATGCAAAAATGGCACTGGATTAATTAAATTTAGGATTAATATTAAATTGTCAAAATATAATTATTGGTAAAAAAATTCTTACAATTGCTTGATCTTTTATTTTCAATTAATATAGGCATTTATGTTGCCAAAAAAAATATTTTATCAATAGAATTTTATAAATTAATGGGACATTTATGAAGACAAGAGGGAAAACTTTATATGTTGTTAAGATAAGATTATCATTTTTTTCTTAATTTATTATCTAGTCATTAATTAAATTTGCCAACTAAATATATATGTGACATCTCATTAATTAAATTTGCCAACTAAGCATATATGTGACATGTCATTTTCTTATTTTGGAGATATACTATTTAAAATTAAAACGGTGCTATTAAACACCACCACACAGAAAGTTCGTGATTATTTTTGTTTTTTTCAAAGTTCGTGTTATTAAGAACAACGGAATGAAAGTTTGTGTTATTGGACACCATTTGACCTATTATTATCGATCATTTTGTAATTGTCTTTTAACAATTGACTTAATGCCTTTAATCTTTCCTCCCCTAATTAACTGCCATTATTGAGTAGTTTTCATCAAATACGGGACCTGGTCGGGCTACACATGAGAAGCTAATTTGATCCCATCATTTCTTATAATGCTTGTATTCTCCATCTAAGACTAACACATGTATGGTGACCAAAGTGCTTTCGTAACTACAAATATTCCAATCATTCCAACTAAATAAACTATTCCCTCCAATCATAAATAAGTGTGACGTTTTAGGATTTAAATTTTGATAATTATATATGTCATTTTAGATTTTCTAAAAAATTAATTTGCAATGAGGTATATATGAAATTGTGAAAGTGGTAGATGCCAAAAAGTGATAAGATTGCTAAAAAGTGATAAGATGATAAAAATGATACTCCCTCCGATTCTTATTAAGTGACTTTCTACCATTTTTTTCTTGATTCAAATTAAGTGTCTTTGCCATTAATAATTTTACTTTTTCAATTAATTAGAACTATTTCTCAATTACTTTTTCACACTTATTGAGGTAAAATTTAATGATCTTCCTTTGAAATTTGTTCCATGTTACCATGTCTTAGTGGAATAACCAATTGATGCATGTTTATTTCAACAAATTGAGAAAATTAAAATTATTACTTAATTAATTACTTAGTTTTTTGTGGGTTAAAGGAGAATTTTATGGGTTATTAATAATTTTCTTAATAAGTGTGAAAAATTCTAAAAAGTCACTTAATATGAATCAGAGGGAGTAAGATTTTAAGCTTAATTAATATTTTTCTTAAAATTTGTGTCAAAAAATAAAATGTCATTTATTTGTAACAGAATATTTTTTTTCTAGAAATAGAGTAAATCCCACAAAAAAGATGCACTTTTTGGAGGCGTATTAAAAACGCAGGCGGTCTAAGGCACATATAATAAATTTACGTACGGTTATGTAACATCTCGGAACATAAATGACCAAATACAACTAGGCTTGGTGGCCGTAGCTAGCACTCGGTTTCATGTTTAGAAATTCAAGTTTATATTATTATAAATAGAGAGAAAAAAGGACAATCACTATAAAAAATTATAGTGGTCGCTAAATCCCTAGTATTAGCGACCACGTGGTTGCGGATATTAGCAACCACAAAATAGCAACCACGTGGTCGCTAATCCGCGTCCACTTGGTCGATAAATCTAGGTCCAAATTAGCGACCACGTGGACGCGAATTAGTGACCACATGGACGCTACTTTCAATCAGACTTACGCGACCACTTGGTCGCTAAGTCTAGGTCCAGATTAGCGACCAATACGGCTAAGTAGAGGTACAACACTTCCCCCGGAGTCGGTTTAGCCAGCAGTAGGGGATTGGCGAAGTATCCCTCCAGCTCTTGGAAGGCGGTCTCGTGTTTTTCCGTCCACTGGAAGCTCTTGTTCTTCTTTAGTACCTCGTAAAATAGTCGGCACTTATCTAAGGATTTGGAGATGAACCGATTAAGCGTAGCTATCTTGCCAGTCAGCTTTTGCACGTCTTTCACGCTTCGAGGGGATTTCAGGGAAGCAATCGCCCGAACCTGGTTCGGGCTAGCCTCAATTCCTCGCTTGGTTACCACGTGCCCCAGAAAAGTCCCAGATTGTACCCCGAAGATGCACTTTTGGGGGTTCAGCTTCATGTTGTATTCCTCTAGGATTCTGAATGCTTCTTCCAAGTGCCCCTTATGCAGGGATGCGCTCGTGCTTTTCACCACCATATCGTCAATATACACCTCCATTGTTTTGCCAATATAACACGGAACATCCAATTGACTAATCGTTGGTAAGTGGCCCCGGCGTTTCTCAAGCCGAAGGGCATTACACGGTAGCAATATGTGCCCTGCCCGGTGATGAAGGAGGTCTTCCCCTGATCTCCTAGCTCCATCTGGATCTGGTGATAACCGCTGAATGCATCCATGAAGGTAAGGAGTTCGTGCCCCGCGTTTGCATCCACCATTGTATCGATGTGGGGAAGAGGGAAAAAATCCTTAGGGCAAACTTTGTTGAGGTCGGTGAAGTCCACGCAAACTCTCCACTTCCCGTTCTTCTTAGGCACCACGACTACGTTAGCTAGCCAATCGGGATACTTCACTTCTCTGATCTTCCCGGTATCTAGTAACTTTTTGACCTCTTCGTCGACCGCTTGTATTCGATCTGGGGCGAATCTTCGTCTCTTTTGCTTAACCGGAGGGTGCGCAGGATCTACGTTGAGTTTGTGTGTGATGATGGAAGGGTCTATTCCGGTCATGTCTTTGTGACTCCAAGCGAAACAGCTCTTGTGATTCTTCAGGAAAGATACCAATTCTTCTCTAATTGAGGGTTCTAGATTTTCTCCGATCTTGACAACCTTCCCTTCCTCTAGGGTCACCTCCTCTGCTTTTTCTCCATCTTCAGTTCACGCCGGCGGAGGGGTGACGTTCTGTAATTGCTGTCCTTCAGGTCTTAGATTGGTTGGCTTGAGGGCTGCCTTGTAACAATCTCTAGCCAATCTCTGATCCCCGCGAATCTCGTCTATTCCCCATGGTGTTGGAAATTTCACCGTTTGGTGGTAGGTGGAAGCTACAGCTTTCATGTCGTGTAACCATGGTTGTCCCAAGATTACATTGTAGCAAGAATGGCAGTCCATCACAAGGAAATTGACTTGCATATTTACACCTTTGGCGAAGGTTAGGATTGCAATATCGCCCACGGTGTGTTTGACCTTGCCGTTGAACCCCACTAAAGGAACCGAGTGTTTATGGATGTCGTTTTCAGACAGACCCATCTCCTTCAGGGTAGTTAGGGTCATGAGATTTGTGGAGCTTCCTTTATCAATCAATACCCGTTTCATCAGCACGTTCCTAATGTGTAGGGATATCACAAGACCATCATGATGCGGCTCGGAGGTGTTCTCTGCATCGGTGTCGTCGAACACGATGGCTTGTCCCAGAGATTCTCTGGTGCGGTGCGTTGATGATTGAGGTCGGCCAAAACTGCTTTCCCTTGCGTGGCGCTTTGCTGCTGAGTACGATAATCCACAAATGTTTGATCCCCCGGATATCACGTTAACCACCTTGTCAAGCGTTGGAGGATTTCGCTTTTCTTGGTGCTCGGACTAAGGATTCTCTAGCAAATCTTTGGGTACTTGAGCGTTTGGAGCTACGTCTCTTATTCTTCCCTTCGCGACTAAGCGGGCCTATTCTTTCCGGAGCATCAGGCAATCACGAGTCCAGTGTCCGTGATACTCGTGGTAGTCGCACCATTTGGACGTGTCTCTCCCCGAGCGAGGGGCTTTGTCTCTTCTCGGCCACCTCACGAGTTCTCCTTGTTCAGCCATGTTCCGTAGCAGATTTTCCGTGGATATGTTGAGTTTGAAGGAGTCGAGTGAGGGTGGCATGGGTTCTCGTTCTTTATCATCCATCGATTGTGTCTTGGTCACGTTGACTTGCCCTGAGGTAGGCCGTGAGTAAGGATGGGCACGACAGTCCTTTTTGTCATCCGCTGAACCTCGACGACTGTCAACGGGACCCCTTATTTCAGACGTTTCCGTCTCTGAATACCTCTTCCTTAGGGACCTATCTCCTCTAGCCGAACGTGCGCCAGAGCCCTAGATTGCACCTCTTCAAAGGTAGTGCAAGGGTGTTTAGTTAGTTCCTTGTACAGGCCACCATCGGGGGTGACCCCTTGTCTGAATGCTTCCACCGCGGTCGTCACGTCGCAAGATGGGATGGAGTTCTTTTCGCGGTTGAAGCGATCCAAGAATTCTCTAGTAGTTTCCTGGTACCGTTGGCAGATCCGGTAGAGGTCGTTGGATTGCTTCTCAAATTTGTGGCTGCTCGCGAATTAAGACCGGAAAGTGTCCGAGAGATCTGCGAAGGACCTAATGCTCCCACGTGGGAGGTTGATGAACCAGGTTAGGGCCAGCCCTGTTAGGGTTGTGCCGAACCCCTTACACATCACTGCCTCTTTTGAGTGGGACGGGACTGCACTCGTCATCATCTTTTGTTTGTATACGGCCACGTGCTCGTTAGGGTCTGTAGGCCCGTTGTATGTGGGCATGCTAGGCACTGAGAACTTTTTTGGAATCTCCACTCGAGCGATTCGACGAGAAAACGGAGATTCGTCAAACCCGTCTGGTGCTTCGGGCTCCAAAGGCTGGAAACCTTGGCTTCCCCTCCGGAGTTGGTCGGCGATGATGCTTATTTGTTCAGTCACTTTTCTCCGGATGGCTTCATCTAAATCGATTGGCTTGCACCGTTCTCGGTCTTCTCCATCGGTGCCATCATCTTCGATCTAGACTTCCTGAGATGGCGCTCGGCGTTGGTTAGCCGCTGAACGAAGATTAATTACAGGATTATCGTCGTGGGAGACTTCTCCACGGCGGACTCGGCTCATGGGCTCCGGAGTCGCGTCTCGTTGTGCGGGTGCCTTGTCTCGGGGGTCCGAGTCTGCACCCTTTCCAGAAGTTCCTTCTCCAGCGTTGAAATTTAGCCTCCTTGCTATTCCGTCAGTGCGTCGGGTGACGCGGAGGGAACGGCGTCTCGTAGCCAAGACCTCGTATTGTTGTTTGAGTTGGCTATTTTCAACAGTGAGGCGTTCGACATGAGCATCATAAAATCTTTTTTGGTCGCTCAACGCCTTTTGGAGAAATTCCATTCGTTGTCTGAGGTCTGTCATCTCCTCTTCCTGAGACCGAATGCCTTGGTTCTCAGGGTGTTGGTCGTCCTCGGTGACCGGAGTTTTAGGGCTTTCATCCCCGTTACTAGACATCGTGTTCTTTGATCCGGAGGGAAGTAAAAAATAGTATTCTTCTGATGGTTGTATCGATAACGGCCCCACTGTGGGCGCAAAATTGTTTGAGCCAAAATTTACCAAAGGTAAGACTTTGACCAAGATCGGGCTTTGATCGAATAAACTGAAAAGAATATGAACGAAGATGTGTTTTATTGATGTAGAAATCACAAGAAGTTATGTGAATCAATCGTCCCCCCTCCTCCTAAGGATTATATCGATTTATATAGCTCCTTAGGGTATTATTCTATCTTAATTAAAGATATGATCTTATCTCTAACTAACAAATCCTTGCTTATTCTTATCTTATAATGGACAATATCCTGAGATGAATCTATCTCGTAACAAACATATCTCGTATTCTCTTTCCTCTAACCGACATAGCCAAACCCAAAGATCTTCTGTAGCTCTAGATGCGTTGGAGGTTTCCTGACTATGGGTTAATACTTCTTTGCCTAAAATCTGGGTCCAACAAGACCTCGCTACAGACAAGTGAAGTTCACAAAAAGACTTCAAGTCGCACGAAGAGCTTTCACTCACACCAAAGACCTCGATGTATCGTCCCGCAAGCCACAATCATCATGCTCAAACTCAAACTTCTCAAACTCGCCGCCAGAGTTCATCAAGCGGCCTGCGAGTGGTAGAATCTTGTAGTGATTAGGAGATCTCGAACCTTCTTAGATCGAGATCTCAAATACTCTTAGGAGGTCTAAGGTGTAGTCTCGTGATCTATAATCTCATGATTTGTAACCTCGCGATTTGTAACCTCGTCATAAAAAACAATAAATAAAGAGCAAGTGTTTGCACAATCGAATAAAAGCAATCTCGTTTCTTGTCTTCTAGCGCAGGTTTATTTCGGGTTTCATTATTGGCGCCGTCTGTGGGAACCTCTTCATCTTAATCAGTTCCCGGTTTGTGCAAACCTTGGCTTTTGAACCCCTCAAAATGGTCTGACCAAACAACTTCTTCCCCCAACACCCCGACAACATGCCCAAAACCTTGCAATGGATGAATACGGGACCGTCGGGTTGTCCGTTCGTGGTCCCTCCTAGGTGGACGTACAACGCGCCACAAAACCCTTACCCATTCCAAGGGTATGAGTCAAGCGGTTCTCCCCCAAACCCATATCCCTACCCGGGCTATGGGCAATACCAATAGGGCTTCGCCCCTTCATAAGTCCATGTGCCGGCCCCGGGCCAACCCCACTCCGAGTACATACCTGCATACGTCCCCGGGCATGTGCCAGGGCAAGAGACGTCAACCAATGTCTCATCGACGGAGTGGCCTCCCCAAGACCCCATGCAAATCCAAATGTCTCGCTCGCAATGTTCGAGATTGCTAGATCTGGAGCTGTCTGAAACGGCGAGGAGCGTGAGGCACTCCCTGAAATCTCGCTCGTAGCGTCGCCCTTGGTGCCCACCGTGGTGGACGAGATTCAAAGCGCGCCGATGCCCAAAGGCTTCCATAGGCCGCAGATGGGACTTTACGACGGTGCGGCAGATCCGGAGGAGCATGTAAAGCACTTCGTTGTCCAGATGAACGTCAACTCCTACAATGACGCCAGTTTTTGCCGCGTCTTCCCCACAACCCTGGAAAAGGCTGCGATGACGTGGTTCATCAGTCTCAAGATCGGGTATGTGGCCTCGTTCGCTCAGTTGTGCGAGTCCTTCATCGCACACTTCAGCGGTTCGAGTAAGCGCAAGAAGAACATGCGGGATCTCCGCGGCATCGAGCAGGGAGAAGGCGAGTCGCTGAGCACCTTCTTTATGAGGTTCACAACCGCGGTGGTGGAGATCGCGCATATCTTAGAATCATCGGTGCGCGACACCCTCATGGGCAACTTGGGCCCGGGTTTTTTTCAAGAATTACATCTTCTTAAAATCCCCGATGACGTACGACAACCTATGCGCCCGGATCACGGCTCAGGTGTATGCCGAGGATGCTGCCAACCAGAGCTCTCGGCCGAGGACCGACAAGGAAATCGTCGCCGAGGCTAAGGGAAAGGCGAAGGTGGTCGCGCCGGCCACGTGGGATGTGTATGTGATACAGGCCCAAAACCCCGTCAACCACAACAACAATAGGAACAACAACAATAGGAACAACAACAACAACAACAACAACAACAAAAACAACAACAACAACAACAACAACAACAACAACAACAACAAAAATAACAACAATCGCAACAATAATCATGGTGGTGGCGGCGACGGTTGGAACTGCTTCGGTGGGAAGCAGCGCGGCTATAGTGGCAAGGGCGGCCATTTGTATAACCCAAATGAAAAAGGATGCACCAACCCCGCATCAGGAGCCAAAACCGTACCGCAAGGCCCGACTCATGCTCAGGTCAACAATGTCTAGCAGCAGGCTCCCGCGAAGCAGGCGCGGTCAAGACAGACAACAACACCTGATGGGTATATCCTTACCATCTCGGGTGGACCTTCGCTGGCTAGATCAAGCCAGGAGGAAAGAAAGAGATAAACGAGAGCAAGCTATCATGAGCCCTCGGTATTTAGCGTTGCCCAGACCTCGCGGTCCCACGTAGGTCTGGCCTTTACCTCCGAAGATGTCGAGGGACTCCACATGCCGCACTCGGACCCTTTGGTGGTACACGCTCAAGTGGGCTCAAAAATGGTGAAGCGGGTGCTGTTGGACACGGGGTCCTCCGTGGACATCATGTTCAACGCCGCTTTTGAGCAGTTGGGCATCTCCGAGACTTCCCTGAAGCCCTACACCGAGAAACTCACCTCCTTCTCGGGGGACGAGGTTGACGTTGCATGTCTTATAGACCTCTAGAAGACGATGGGAACTGGCTCCACGAGGAGGAGCGAGATGGTGGAGTTCACGGTGGTACACTTGCCTTCGGTGTACAATGCAATCATCGGGAGAGTATCCCTAATGAAATTCCATGCGGTGGTGTCCATCTACCGCCTGAAAATGAAATTCCCCGTCGACGGTGGGGATGGAGAGGTAAAGGGAAACCAAGAGGAGGGACGCGTTTGCTATGCGACGTCGGCAAAAAAAAATGCCCGGTGTTTATGGTATTGCCCCCCGGTGAGGCCGACCTCGAAGTCCGGGACTTCATGGTCCCCATCCCTAAGACGGAAAGAAGGGTGATTACCCCCTTCGGGAATGAGTCCGAGAAGAACTAACTGTGAGAGTGTCTCTCCGGGAAATCGGTAGCATCACTGGAGGCCCTGCTGTCCGGATCCCGTGATGCGTTCGCGTGGACTGCCAAGGATCTCTGCGGCATCCCGCGAACCATGGCCTAACACTCCTTGAACGTCGACATTACCACCCGCCCTGTGGTAAAAAGACGGAGGAAGATGAATGAGGAGAGGGCAAACGCCGTGAATGAAGAGGTGGCCAAGGTGCTGGCCGCGGGGTTTATCCGCGAGGTCCAGTACCCAAGATGGTTGTCCAACGTTGTGCTGGTAAAAAAGGCCAGCGAAAAGTAGCGAATGTGCGTGGACTTCAAGGACCTCGACAAAGCCTGCCCCAAGGACAACTACCCCTTGCCCTTGATTGACGAGCTGGTTGACTTAACCACAGGGCACACGGTATTGAGTTTCCTCGATGCCTACTCAGGATACAATCAAGTCTTGATGAGCCCGCGTGATGAAGAGGAGACGTCCTTCATCAATTAGCGAGGAACCTACTGCTACAAGGTCATTCCATTTGGCCTGAAGAATGCGGGGGCCACCTTTCAACGCCTCGTCTGCGTCTTTAAAAACCACCTAGGGAAGAACATGTCGGCCTACGTCGACGACATCGTGGTGCGGAGAAAAAGCCCCGAAGAGCATCTGACCGACCTCACCGAGGTCTTTGTGACCCTCAGGCACAATCGTCTCAACCTGAACCCCGAGAAGTGTGTCTTCGGCGTGTCGTCGGGAAAGTTCATGGGTTTCATGATCAGCGAACACGGAATCCACGTAAACCCTGCCAAGGTCGAATCAATCCTCTCAATGAGATCACCGCGATCTTGCACTAAGGTACAACGGCTCAACAACGCCGTAAAATACCTGGGGAGATTCTGCTCCCAGTTGACGGATAAATCCCTACCCTTCTTTGCCGCTCTCAAGAAGAATGACAAGTTTGTTTGGGACGAGGGACTAGAGCTCGCCTTCTTCGAGTTGAAGGCCTTCCTATCAAAACTCCCCACGTTGTCACCTCCAAAGGCAGGCGAGGACTTGAAACTATATGTGGCGGTAAGCCCGGAGACGGTCAATGCGGTGCTAACCAGAAAAGCTATGCACCTAGTCTACTTCATAAGCCGCGTGCTCCAACCTGCGGAGCAGCTATCCCCGACGGAGAAGATGGCCCTGGCTGTCGTAACCGCCTCCAGGCACCTGCGCCCCTATTTCCACGCGCACCCCATTCAGGTCCTCTCTGACCTCCCACTTCGACAGATCCTCCACCAGCCCGCCCTCTTCGGACGGATGACGAAGTGGGCAGTCGAGCTCTCCGAGTTCGACATCAGCTACCTCCCTAGGACTGTAATGAAGGGACAGACCCTCGCCGACTTCATGGTGGAAGTCACCTTCCCCGAAACTGATGCAAGCTTAGAGGAATGGAAGGTATTCGTTGACGGCTCGCGGTGTGACACCGAAGGTGGGGATGGCGTATTCCTCATCGATCCCTCAATTGAGACGGAGTACGCCCTTGACTTCGCATTTGATGCCACCAACAATGAGGTCGAGTATGAGGCCGTGATTGCCGGGATAGAGATGGAGCTCCTCAGTGGAGCCCGCAAAATCAGATTCTACACCGATTCCGAACTGGTTGCGAGGCAGCTGAATGGACAATACGACACCCGGACGGGGTTTCTGCCTGCGTACCGGGAAAAAGTTAAGTCCTTGGTGTCTTGCCTAGAGACCTTCGTGGTGGAACCATCCCACAAACCTCAAACACGAAGGCGGATGCTCTCGCAAGGTTTGGATCTGCCCTTCCCTTGGAGGTAGGGAATCGCGTGATGGTGGAAAGGAAACTCTCGCGGAGTGTAACCAGCGAGGTTCTCTCCATTACCGCTGGGGACTGGAGGGTCCCATTCACGCGATATATGGAGAGCGGTGTTCTCCTAGAGGACCCCGTAGAGGTTAGAAAGCTGAAAATGCAGTCGGCCCGCTACCGCATCATCGACGACCACCTCTATCGCCGGGGCTATGCTGAGCCGAACTTGCTATGTGTGCCAACCGAGGTTGCGGGACGCATCCTGTATGAGGCGCATGAAGGGGTCTGTGGTGGCCACCCTGGGTGGCACGCCTTGTCGCATAAAATCACCCATTTGGGATACTTTTGGCCCGCTCTCAGGCATGACCCGAGGGACTATGTTCAGAAATGTGATGAATGCCAGAAGCATGGTAACCTCCAGCACGCCCCGACCTCGCGTCTTCGCTCCATCCACGCACCATGCCCCTTCGTAATGTGGGGGATGGACACCCTAGGCCTCTTCCCCAAGGCTGTTGGCCAGGTGCGGTACATTCTGGTCATCATCGATTATTTCACGAAGTGGGTCGAGGCACAAGCAATGGCAAAGATCACCGGGACAAAGGTCTACGACTTCCTATGGAAGAACCTCGGGTGCCGCTTTGGCGTCCCCATTACCATCATGACTGACCATGGTCCCCAATTCGACTGCGTGGAAACTCGGACGTTTTGCTCTAACCTGGGCATAACCCTCAAGTTTTCCTCCGTGGCCCACCCCCAGTCCAACGACCAGGTAGAGACTTTCAACACTCGCATCCTGTCCGATCTAAAGAAGTGTCTGGGCATGGCAGAAGGTCGCTGGGCGGAGCTTCTCCCGCTCGTCCTGTGGACATACCGCACCACCGCGCGTCGCACAACGGGGGAAACGCCTTTCGCTCTAACCTACGGGGTGGAAGCATTGGTCCCCGTAGAAAACTTAGTGCCTTCGGCAAGGGTTTTTGACTTCGATAAAAAGAGAACGAAGCCAACCTTAAGGTTGAACTGCTGTTTAGGGACGAGCTGCGCAAGGTGGCTGACCCGCGCTCTAGAGAATACAAACGACGCGTGGCGGTGTACCACGACAAGAAGGTTAGGCCCCGGTCTTTGGCCACAGGTAGCCTCATTTTGAGGCGTACCGAAGGTGCCAATCTAGACCCCTGGGAGGGACCATACCTCCTCGGAGAAGAAGTCGCACCCGGATCTTTCAAGTTTAAGGACAACGAAGGACGTACTCTGAGTAAAACATGGAACATCGATCGGCTCAAGAGATATTACATGTAAACTCTCTGAACTCTTCCATTTTCTAAAAATTTCGTGAATAAAGGGTTATGCGGTATTTTCAAATCTGTCTTAAAAATAAAAATCTCGTATCAAAGTCCACCTCCTCGCTTCCCGCTTGGGGTTGGATATTCTCGATTTTAAGTTTGCGAAGACCACCCCTCGCTTCCCGCTTGGGGTTGGAGATTCTCGGTTTTAAGTTTGCGAAGTCCATCCCTCGCTTCCCGCTTGGGGTTGGAGAATCTAGGTTTTAAGGTTTGCGAAGTCCACCCCTTGCTTCCCGCTTGGGGTTGGAGATTCTCGGTTTTAAGTTTGCGAAATCCACCCCTCATTTCCCGCTTCAGGATGGAGATTCTCGATTTTAATTTTGCGAAGTCCACCCCTCGCTTCCCGCTTGGGGTTGGAGATTCTCGGTTTTAGTCCACCCCTCGCTTCCCGCTTGGGGTTGGAGATTTTCGGTTTTAAGTTTGCGAAGTCCACCCCTCGCTTCCCGCTTGGGGTTGGAGATTCTCGGTTTTAAATTTGCGAAGTCCACCCCTTGCTTCCCGCTTGGGGTTGGAGATTCTCGGTTTTAAGTTTGCAAAGTCCTCCCCTCGCTTCCCGCTTGGGGTTGGAGATTCTTGGTTTTGAGTTTGCATAGTCCACCCCTCGCTTCCCGCCTGGGGTTGAAGACAATAAAAAACAATCATGCGCGATCCGAGCAAGGCTGGGGATCGTGGCATAAAAACAAACATGCGCGATCCGAGCGAGGCTCGTGATTGTGGCATAAAAACAATCATGCACAAATGTTGTGGCACTCGGACCATGGGGTTGGATCAGGATATTTACAGTGAACTAAAAAGGGAAACACGTAACACAACCATGAACAAAGGAAAGGAATTTATATAAAACAAGGCCGCAAGGGCCAAAGTGTCACAATTATAGACCCCATCAGGGCCACCAAAATAAAAAAACAAACTACAAAGACAAACACCACCCTTCAATCCTTCGGGATCTCGTCGGCAAGTTCCATGGGGACTTGGCGGACGGGTGAGGCAACAATGACCGCAGGAGCTGAGGTTGGCGCGTCCGGCGCGGGGTTGGGGCCTTTGGTGGTGAGATCCGAACCTCCTTGGCTGAGGTCCTCCATGGGTTTGGCCTCGGTGCTCTCAGTTGGTGCGGCACCCCTTGTTGTCGAGGAAGAATTCGCATTCTCCCTCGGGCTCTTCTCCAGTTTCTTCCCCCATGGTCAGCGCGTAGTTGGGGTTGAAGAAGGCAATGCAAGGATCGATGTGCCCATACTTCGCAACCGCCTGCCTTACCCCCATTCGGACGGCCTGCCGAAACATTTTTTGACGCTGCTCAACAGCTCTTCTTTATACTCCGTAGACGCCACGTACTTGGGGCCCACAGCCTCCACCTCCTCATTAAGCTCATTGACCCGCTGTCGGAGGCTGCTGATCTCCTCCTCGGCCTTCCGGAGCTTCGCTTCCTTTTCCCTAAAAAACTTGTGCTCCGTAGACAATTTAGTTTGGAGCTCCTCGATCTCGGCCTTGAGATCCCCTACCTCCCCTTGAGATCCCCAACCTCCCCTTGAGATCCCTAACCTCCCCCTTGGCCTTCTCCGTCTCCTTCTTGGCCTTCTTCGCCTCCTCCTTGGCCCTGGCGGCGTCTTTGGCCTCCTCCGCCGCCGTAATCTCTGTGGCCCGAGTCCACTTCTCGACCTCCACGAGGTCTTTTTCCTTCTTCACACATTCGGCATCGCGGGCCTCGAGCTTCGCCTCCAGGGAGTCCAAGTTTCTCTGGAGGAGGCTGATGAGACTACAGTTGTAGTTCTCGAAGAAGTGATGCTAAAAACAATGAAAATAAAAAATTACGTCAGGAAGGAAGGAGCGCGAGGCTAACAAGCAAAATTTACAAAAATAAAGCAAGAAATACCATCGATGAGTAGCGTAGGGCCTCGTCGTTGAGGGCGGCCTCGGACAGGCTGTTCACCCACGCGATCTCTTCCTTCCAATCCTCCCTCTTCCAATTCTTAAGTGCCCCTTTGGATGGTCCAGGGCAATGGAACTTTTCGGCCGGGGGGCTAGTGGGGACCAAAACCTGACTCACGGGTCCACGGATGGGGGCGGTCTCTTTCCCCGAAGAGCTACGCTGGCTGTCCCCGTTCTGTTTCTTTTTCTTCTCTCGGCGGGGCAATGTCTCCACGTCCTTGTGTTTTCATACGGCCCCCTCGCCAGACCCTCGGGGAGCGTGCAAGGTCCCCGAGCGGACTCTCCCTTGGACGCCCCCTGTAATTTTAACCCTCGCGGCCTTCGCGGGGGCTGTTGGCTTCGGTAGCAAGGTTGGTGGCCTTGTCGGGGGAGTCGGCTCTTTTACAACAGGGCCCTTCGGGGCCCGAGCCTGAGAGGTGGAGGTCACTGGTTTCTTTCCCTGCGCCCTCGAAGTAAGAGCGTTGAAAAGATCCATTGTCAAAAATATAAGGAAAAAAACAAGTTAGATAAAAAGAAAGAAACAGAATATCACAAACAGTCAAGGTAGTGTGATTCGAGCGAGGCTCGCGATGGTCGCTAAACAAACTAGGTTCAGGCTTCCACGGTCAGCCTCACCCAAAAAATAAAATAATAAAACAACTAAGAGTTAGGGAAAAAGATAAGGTACCCTCTTCGCCCCCGCGGGGTGGAGGAGTAAGGCTCAGGCCGGTCCGCTCAAGCCTGTTTGGGCCAGGTATTCCCAATATGGGTTTTGGCGCTCTGGGGCGTACCAGACCCTCAAGTCAGCGACTTTCTGTGTGCCTTTGGGTCGTTCAAAGTTGTCCGTGGCCGTAGGGAAGTTAAGATACCTCCTAGTGGGGTCCCGAACCAAGAACCATTTTTCCTTCCATTGCCCGACGTTTGACGGGGTAGTGGTGATCTTGAGCCCGAGTAAGCTTAGATTGACAAGGCAGGACTCGTGTTCCCTCCTCGCCAGAAACAGACTAGAAATGGTATCCAGATCCGGCCCCTCCCCCGAGCTCGTAGCTGCGAATGGTGTAGGCACACAGAAGCCTCTACGCATTGGGCAACAGTTGTGCGGGGAAGACGTGCATGGCCCAAAAGAAGTTGACAATGTGCGAGGCCAGAGGTAGCTTGAAACCGGCCTGGAGACTAGGCAGGTGCACAACCACGCACTTCTCGTATAGCGCCAAGGAGCAACCTTCCCCCTCGGGAAGCGCTAGCTCAACTCCCTCGGGCCAAGCGAAGCCCTTTGCAATCTTCTCGAGGTCTTTCCGTTCCAAAGATGTCGGGACCCCCTCGGGCAAACAGATCACTCTCGCAGGGTTCGGGGACATGGGTATCCGCTCCTCGAGGACGGGGGAACGCTAGAAACGATGTCGGTAATGTGCTCCGCGAAAAAGATCGCCAGGTCATTAGAGTCGGACGACCTCACAATAGAAGGAGAAACTGGGCCTTCCCCCATTCTCGAAAAGTTTATTGGGCCTAATACATCTATAGAGGCCCAATAATGAGACGGGGAGTCCGGCCCAGAAGTCGCCACCTGCATAACGAAAGAAAATATCTAAGTGTCAAGCCTCGCAAATATTCACCTCACCAGGAAAGTCTTTGCGAAGGAGTTCGCCCAGCCTCTACACCTCGCTTCTAGCAAAAACCTTGCACCCCGGGTCTGGTGAACCAGAAGATATTTATGTATGACCTGCGGTCCTCGAGACGAGGTCCCCAAGCCATGGGGTTGTGATGATGCTCAAAATGGTAGAACATTAAGTGGTCCCGGGGTAAAAGAAATAAACGGGAGTCCCCAGGTGGATTACAGGACCCATTGTCATACCCCCCACAAAAAACGAACAAAACACGACCTTCGCGAGGCCTCGAAAGCCTCGGTAACGAGGTCTAAACCCCGTTGCTCAAAAGCTGACACCCCCGCCCGTCTGAACCACTCAGCTGTCGCCGCTCCCCGAACCAATAAGCTGCCTCACCACCGGACCAATCAGAAGCCCTGATCTCGGGCGTCCCACATCGAGCAAACACCAAAACTCGGCTCCTCAACTCTCTATAAATAGAGGAGAACCTCGTAGGTAGTGGGGGGTCGAAAAACTTCTTGAACTCAAAAACTATCTTGCTCGTTGAAGATCGATGTGTTGAATCATCGCCAAAGATCTCGCTACAGACAAGTGAAGTTTACAAAAACACTTCAAGTCGCACAAAGAGCCTTCGCTCACACCAAAGACCTCGATGTATCGTCCCGCAAGCCACAATCATCACGCTCAAACTCAAACTGCTCAACCTCGCCACCAGAGTTCATCAAGCGGCCTGCGGGTGGTAGAATCTTGTAGTGATTAGGAGATCTCGAACCTTGTTAGATTGAGATCTCGAATACTCTTAGGAGGTCTAAGGTGTAATCTCGTGATCGGTAACCTCGCGATTTGTAACCTCTTCATAAAAAACAATAAATAAAGAAAAAGTATTTGCACAATCGAATAAAAACAATCTCGTTTCTTGTCTTCTAACGCTCGTTTATTTCGGATTTCATCACAGCCCACCCTAAAAAATAAAAAATGAAATATTAAATCAGTCCACCTATGGTTTCATCACAGAACCATACGTACGAGATTGTTTTTATTCATGGAATACTTGCTCTTTAAGATAAATTTAACAATAAATTAATTAAATTAAGATAATTTAGCCTACCCTAAAAGTTTTAATAGAAATCAGTCCACCTAAAATTTAAATCTTGTATCCATGGGAGATTGAAGAACTAAACCAAATGTATCTATGTACGTATATATATTTTGGTCAACTAAACTACAAATTTGGCAAAAACAGCATTAAGAGCTTTCGGTGGATTAATGGATTGATTAGTTTAGTAGAATGAATTGTAAATCGCAAATTGGAATTGGAGGCAGGACAGAATTCCATTCCACATCCAACCATACATGTCTTCTTCCCCCAGCTGTTCCACAAAAGCACATGAATTCAATTATTTAGGGCGGTGGACCTTTTCTCTTAAATGACTTTGAACTGTGCATGCATTATTCACACTATACACAGCCCTAATCAATTATTTCATGTCCAGTGACTTTATAATTAACGCTGTTTTAGTTTGATAAATATGTCAACTTCATCATTAACCAATTCAGCTTGAGTTGTTGTAGCTAAACTTATGACTGCTTTTAAAAATAAAATCAGTCTTTTTATTAGTATGAAATAATTTAGGTTGATAAACAAATAATACCGGCGAAATTTTATGCATACCGATTTTCTTAAACCGATCCATGGATATACAATTTTTCTTATGCGGATCTAAATCCGTCCATATAGAAATGTGGAATATAAAATTAAAAGTGCCAACAACCGATAATATTGCTAACTTTTTGGAATCAACAACCGCGTCCTCTACTGTGTGTTTATTTATTTATGTCGTATGGTTCTTTTGGGAATTATATAACCGAGTTTGAAAATCGTACAAGAAATCCTTGAATATGTGATACGGCGTTAGGGTTCATCTTTCTTATCACACCCTAAGCTTTATCAACATCAATTCACCCATCCCTCCATAACTTTGCTTCTACACTAACGATACATATATACCCCTCAACAAAACGAGCCTTTTTCACTATTTTCAACGGGACGAATATATTAGAGGAACAAGGAAACGGCGTCTTTTTTTTGTTTTTATTTAAAATTATCTTTTTTCAATTGACAAGGACTTTTTGATTAGTCCTACTCCACAGGATGTAAGGCTCAGCAATTCTAATTTACCTTTTTCCTAACTTTCTTTCTGTTTTTTTTTTCTTTTCTTTCTGTTTTATTATTTTCACTTTAATTTTTCTGATGAAAATTGTTTACGATACTACTCTTTCCTAACTCAAAAATCAGGATTCACAACCGACTCTCCGCTCTATCTTTTCCTTCTTCCCTTCTCTCTCCCGTCCAAAGATACGATTTTTATTTGACAAATATTGTCATCTCAGTATCTCTCCTCTTATCCTCCTCATCGAACTCCAATCAACACCTCTAGATTGCACAACAACACTCCTCTTCTTCTTCATCATCTATCTGTAGACTGTAGAAGAAGAGTTGCAGATTTTTCCAACCAAAACGACTTAATCAAAGTAAGTTCTTTTCTTTTTAATATTGATTTCCTCGAGGAAAATTCAATGTGAAACCCGTCCACTCGCCGCTGTTCTCAGAACAAAAGTTATTGATTCACGAGACTGCTTTTTCTCTCTTTCTTCTGTGTTTTTTTTTTTGTTTTTGACGCGTTTCCCTGTTGCTTGTGCTTGTTTTTCCATGGCAGTGATTGACATCCCAGAGAAGCTTACGAACAGGGCAGCGCAATGGCGGATTCTCGGGTCGACCCGCCAATTCGGCCTCCTCCTCACACTTGCATTCGGCCTAATGCTTGTGATTTGCAGTGTCGACAAATCCACCATTACTACTCTCCTCCAAGCTTCAACCTACAAACAACAACACAAAACCCTCAAAATCGAAACCCCTCCCGAATCCAATGTCTCCACCTCCTCTCCGATTCCCGATCCTATTGCTCCGAATTGGTTAACCGCTGAGCTAGAGCACAACTACACCACCAAACTATACGCACATTGGCTTGAGCCAGGCGGGTCAACTTGCAGGGAGTCCCAAACCCACGAGATCCGAATACCACGACTCGACCCAAACCCGAACCCGGAGCCAATTTCTCTTCCGGCAGGGGACATGCACGAGATCTTCTTCCAGGCGCTGGACGAGAACGGGACTTCTCGTTGCTTGGGCGGCGACTTCTTCGAGATCGACCTCTCCGGCGAGAGATGGAAATCGCGACCTCCGATGACGGACTACGGCAACGGAACGTACTCGTTCACGCTCCAAGTCCACCCGGATTTCTCCGGCGAGTACAATCTAACCATCCTCCTCCTCTTCCGCCACTACGAAGGCCTCAAATTCTCCCCCGCCCGCTTCGTCCTCGACAAGCAGCTCCGGAAAACCCCAATCCTCTTCACCCGACCCGGATCCGGAACCGGACCCGGACTCCCTCCACTCCCCGCCTGCAAAAGCTCCGACTTCAACCGGACTCTCTGGTCGGGTCGCTGGACCCGCCACGCCCGCAACGACAGCTGCGATATCTCCAACGACGGCCGTTACCGGTGCCAACCGGAGAGCTTCCCGTGCCCGGACCCGTGGTGCTCCGGGTCGCTCGGGTCGCTGGAGAGCAACGGGTGGGTTTACTCGGCCCATTGTGGGTTCAAGCTCTTCTCCCGGATCGAGGCCTGGGAATGCCTGAACAACAAGTGGCTGTTCTGGTGGGGAGACTCGAACCACGTCGACACCGTTCGCAACCTCCTCTTCTTCTTCCTCGGCATCCCGGATCTCGAGGTCGTCACCCGGAGATTCGACAAGACGTTCACGAACCCGCTAAACGGGTCGGAGTCGCTCCGGATCACCAACATCTTCAACGGGCATTGGGACGACAAGGGCAACTACGAAGGCCTCAACTCGCTCTCCAACGACACCTACCGGAATCTCCTACAGAGCTACTTTAACGGGCCCGAGCCCGGGCCCGATGCGGTGATCTTCAACTCCGGGCTCCACGACGGGGTGAAGTGGAAGAATTTGAGGAGGTATGTTGCGGCGGCGGAGTACGCGGCCGAGTTCTGGGCGGGCTTGGTGAAGGGGAGCAAGGCGAGGTTCGTGTTCAGGTCGACGGTGGCGACTGGAGGCTACGCGCGGTCCTTGGCGTTTAACCCGAACAAGATCGACGCGTTTAATGGGGTCTTACTGGATAAGTTGCTTGGGAAAGGGGTTGTGGACGCGGTTGTGGATGACTTTGATATGACGTGGGCGTGGCATTTTGATAACCGGTGCAACGACGGCGTTCACTACGGGCGGTTTCCGGCGAAGCTTAAGTGGCGGGACGGTCAGATTGGACACCAGTATTTCGTCGATCTGATGCTCGGTCACGTCTTGTTGAACGCCATTTGTGCGTCGTGATTACCGATGATGGTGGTGGGTGAAATTGGGGGTTAGTGGAGGGAAAATTTTATTTAATTAGGGGTTTTCATTTTTTATAATTTATACACGTGTAATATGATGCTAATGTGGATGGATTTGTATGATTATTGTTTTACAAGTATAGAATTGAGAACATTCTTTATTTGTTCAGCTTATGCTCGGTTTTGATGGCATTTAAATGTGTTGGGTGTTTGAAAAGATCAAGGCAATGCCGGCGTAATTGCAATTTAGAGATAACAAATTACAATAGGGCATTTGATCGGGTTTAAGATGGATTAGAACTGTATACATCTTTCATCTTTGCCTTTCAAGATGATCGAGTTTCCGATCTTATGTGTGAGCTCAATTATTGTAGCTGGAAATACTGATTGGGTTGGATTTTGGATATGAGCTGTTAGACTCCCTGTCAAGTGTCAACATTTATTTCTACGGGGGTGGAGGGTGGGTGCATTACAAAGGCAAATGTTGGCTGTTCATGCCTCGTTGTAGACCTGTCAAAACATAACCCGATCCGAAAAACCGATCCAATCCGCCCTATTTTTTTTGGGTTTAAACCCGATCCGAAAATCAATGGATCAAGAGTAAATCCGAACCCGATCGACCTAGAAAAAACTGGGTTGGGTCACCAACCCGTTGGGTTGACCCAGCCAACCCGATAAAGTATTATTTTAATTAAAAATTCAATATTTCATTATAAAATTGGTATACAATTATTATTTTATTATTATTAAATAATATTTTATAAATATAATATTAATCTAAATACTCTTACTAAACTCGAATTTCTCTATCCTATTTGTCAATCATCTAACTATGCAACATAAGCATCTTAATTTTTAAATTTACTTCTTTATCCTTTCTTCTTTTTAGTATTTACAATCCTTAAAAATGTATAATATAATAATATTACAATTGCTATTAATATACAATGATCTACTACTCTCTGTTTTTTTTGGTCGAAAACACCAGAGCGACAGCCCGGGTGAGGAGTTAAATAAAACAAAAACAACAAACAAGAGAGGCTAAGGGCAAACCAATCGAGGTAAAGCCCAACCTCTCAAATCATCCAACAACAAAGTAGTTGAACCCACAGGCGGGTCAACTAAGGAATGAAAACCAAACGGAAAAGAAAATGCAAGCGAGGTGAGGGAGTTGTTGGACCCTAAAATATCAAGCTAATTTATGAGGTGGGACCACGAAGATATGAAGAGATCAGAATGAATTAAAGACAATATTCACCATTAATGGAGCATTAAACTGCATGGAGGAAATCAAGGAGCATTAAAGGAGCTGTTGGAACGCATTAACTACATGAGCGAAAATCACGGATGCCTTAAATGCCTACGCGTTGACATTCAGCAGAAGCAGTAACTGGTCAAAACTAGCCGTTGGAAAGCATTAATAACAAGGCGAGATTCTCGGGATTGACTCATAAATGACCATAATGTAAGCCTATAAAAGGGGAGGAAGAACATCAGCAAAGGGACACACATATTCTCTTAGACTCACTCTCACACGCTCTCTCTACAACAAAACAATCTACATACAATTGTATTTTTATTTTTCGATTATTCATCCACGATCTCAAAAGCTATTTTGCTCTTCATCTTCTCTTTGGCGTACTCATCAATTATTCTTCTACATCTGGATGGAATCATAGTGAAGTTTACCCTCGTTATTCTATATTTTGCCTATTTATTTCGATATCTATTATTATACCAATTAACGTGTCTACTGTTTATCATTGGTATCTTGAATCATAAGAAGTAACTCGCAACAGTGTAATTGCAATCTTATTTTACTATTCTAGACTCATATCTTTTTCTCTACTTGTTTACTAGTTCATTTGCTATTTCTCTTTGTGAATCACTTACTATTTGCGAATTAACGTGTTTAAATTGATTTTTTACTAGAGTTCCCTCATTATAGCAGATAACGCGTTTACGTGTTAAATCTGCCCAAAATAATTGGCACCCACCGTGGGGCCTTTAGCCAAAAATCCCATCAAACACGTTACCATCCTGCTAAACACGTTACCACCACCCCACTACCAAAATGACCAATGACCAAACTTCCAACACTAGTCCCTCTGGCGGACATGGAAACCAAGAAGCTAACCTCGTCACTCTCAATCAGCCACAAATCATACCTCCTATTATTCCCACCGATACTCAAACCGACACATCCACCAACCAAACTTTCAAGCCAAATGACCCTAACGCGTTACTTGAACTGGGGGTCGCATCCGACTCGGTTGTCATAGACGAACTCAGAGCCTCTATGCTTGCCTTGCAAAAGGATCTAGAAAAGCAAAAGGAGGCACACAACCGATTTATAGAAGTTTATGAAAGACAAATTGAATCTCTAACTTGTGAAGGAAATTTGCTTCAATCTCAGGTTCAATCACAAGAACAATCAAGTCCAAGTCGACCAAGGGTTTCAGGTGCAATGGATCATGGAGTTGCGCGACCATCGAATCTTGATGAACCTAATCAAGTCACACCGATTAACAAAAGGCATGTAACACGTTATCAGGTAAGTGGTAACACGCTTCGCGATATCCAAGAGGGTGCTGAAGTCGTAGCTCTAAAAGAGTGGCTTAAAACCCTTGAGGACCGGTTCAGTCAGGTCCCAGGGACACCTCAACCAATAGTCATGGAAAGGCGAGATGGTTATACCGACTCCCCCTTCATTCCGGCTATTGCGAGAGTTGATATTTCAAAAAAGTATCACGTTCCCGATGTACCAAGTACGAAGGAATAAAAGATCCAGACCAACATATTACGGCTTTCAAACAAGCGATGAACATTAGCACTGTCCCATTCGAAATGAAGGAAGTGGTAATGTGTCGTTGGTTCAGTAACACGTTATGTGGTCCAACTTTAAATTGGCATGCACACTTACCACTTGGAAGTATTTCATCATTTGCTGAATTGGTTGACAAGTTTAGACTCAGGTTTGCAAGTAGTCGACGCACCAAGAAACGTTCAAACAACTTATATCGCTTGTTGCAAAAATCTAGAGAACTTTGAAGACGTTTCTAAATAGGTACAATGAGGAACTCATCGCCATTGAAGAATGTGATGCCGCAACGTCGGCAGAAGCATTTCGAAGAGGGATATCCACAAGTAACCCCGAACTTTATGATGAATTAACTAAGTATCCTTGCTCTAACTTTGATGAAGTACAGGCAAAGGCGTTAGCACACATTCGACTAGGAGAGGATGACCTCTTTGTCGCCGACACGAGGGAAGTACTATGACCAGAAAGGAGGCATGGGAAGCGTGAGTCAAGGTATCGTCCGTACCCTTGAGAAAGGACAAGACGTTCGAATAAATAGAAGAGCTCGGTAACGCGTTACAAAGGTGTTTTTCATCATTGCACCCATGAGTGAATAAAATGCAAACAAGTTATCAATTTACTATGTAAGAAAAACTTTACTTCATGCTGGAACTAGGTATTCTTCCATCAAAAACTCGGTATGTGTACTAGTTATGAATTCTATCATGTTACATCTTTACTTTAAAAGTCAATTCATAAAGTGTGCACTAACTTTTTTATGAAGAGTACAATGTCAATACTAGAATTACCAAGACGCCTTACAAAATAATTTTATGGTCGACCTCATTCTTAGCCAACCTGATGACACCTTACAAGAAACAATGTAAGTAGACAACAAGTTACAAACAGGAAAATGGTTGCATCAAATCAAGGAGGCATAAGACTGGGGGTGGCATTCAGCTCACCACTGGGGGTAGCCCAAGTCGGGCGACGTACTTTCAAATGAAACAACGAAAGCGGAACACGAGTCACTTATCTTCAACAAAATCAAGATGTAACACACAAAGATTCATCATGAACGCGTTAAGAGCTAGCAACATAAAACTTTAGGTTAAAGGTACTTTACCATTCATTTTTACATATATCAATACATTATTTACGTACTACACGTCGGCCTCTGTAGCCAACACGTACAACATCGGCCTTAGTCGACAATAAATGAAACATCAGCCTTAGTCGCCAGCACACGAAACATCGGCCTTAGTCGCCAATATACATCAAACAAAAACTAGCAAGGGACGCCTTGTGACGTTACAGGCCAAAACATAGGCCCTTGCCTTATTATGATAAGGCAAACGATGTGCACACATGACCGGTCAAAGATGCTAAAGTGGAGTACACTTAAGGCGCTCTAGAGCAAGGGGGGCCCTTAAGCACAAATGACATGTAACAATGTACGTGCATATTACATTTGTCATTTGTGTCATCACACTACATATACAAAAAACTCCCTTAGTACATTCTTACACACGCGCGCTACAACAATTACAACGTCGGCCTCTGTCGCCAGTGCTTACAACATCGGCCTCTGTAGCCAACACTTACAACATCGTCCTCTGTAGCCAACGCTTACAACATCGGCCTTTGTAGCCAAACACTTACGACATCGGCCTCTGTCTCCAGTGCTTACAACATCGGCCTCTGTCGCTAACACTAAACCTCGGGTACACGTTATGACAAACGCGTCATCTTGCTTAGCAACATGTCTTGCGAAAGCCTTCGTTCAAACAAAGCATACACAACACGACATCTCGATTAAACATCAAGTTTCACAAACCGACAAAGACAACATGAGGAGATCATTAGTTTGACGACTCCAGGCAATGGTTCCCAAAGCTAGTTCAAACCCGCACCAAAATATACGAGAGAAATTTTGATCGGGTTTGGGGGGTATTGTTGGGCCCTAAAATACCGGGCTAATTTATGAGGTGGGACCACGAAGATATGAAGAGTTTGGAATGAGTTAAAGACAATATTCACCATTAATGGAGCATTAAACTGCATGGAGGAAATCAAGGAGCATTAAAGGAGCTGTTGGAACGCATTAACTACATGGGCGAAAATCACGGATGCCTTAAATGTCTATGCGTTGACAATTCAGCAGAAGCAGTAACTGGTCAAAACTATCCGTTGGAAAGCATTAATAATAAGGCGAGATTCTCGGGACTGACTCATAAATGACCATAATGTAAGCCTATAAAAGGGGAGGAAGAACATCAGCAAAGGGACACTCATATTCTCTCGAATTCACTCTCATACGCTCTCTCTAAAACAAAACAATCTACATACAATTGTATTTTTATTCTTCGATTATTCATCCACGACATCAAAAGCTATTTTGCTCTTCATCTTCTCTTTGGCGTACTCATCAATTGTTCTTCTATATATGGATGGAATCATAGTGAAGTTTACCCTCGTTATTCTATATTTTTGCCTATTTATTTCGATATCTATTATTATACCAATTAACGTGTCTACTGCTTATCATTGGTATCTTGAATCATAAGAAGTAACTCGCAGCAATGTAATTGCAATCTTATTTCACTATTCTAGACTCATATCTTTTTCTCTACTTGTTTACTAGTTCATTTTCTATTTCTCTTTGTGAATCACTTAATGTTTGCGAATTAACGTGTTTAAACTAATTTTTTTACTAGAGTTCCCTCATTATAGCAGATAACGCATTTACGTGTTAAATCTGCCCAAAACAGGAGTCAACGACCATGTTCGCTTCGCTAAAGATGTGGAAAACCCGGGCGTTCCAATCCCGAGCAAGGAAGCCTTGGCATTGCGATACCAGGCTGAAAAGAGGGTGAGTCGGTCTTAACGATTTCCCAATGAGGTCGATAGCAAGCTTGGAGTCGGCCTCCAAAATGACATTCCTGAAACCTAGATCCCAAGAAAGCTTGAGGCCATTCAAAATACCCTAAAGTTCGGCCATCGGGATCGTGCAACAACCGATCAAATGAACGAATCCGCCAACCCACCAACCATCCGAGTCCCATAAAATGCCACCCGTAGCAGCACGCTCGTCTCTAAGAACCGAGCCGTCCGAGTTGACCTTGACCCAACCGGTGGGCGGCTTACACCATGAAATGAATTTCTCCACAGTAGGTTGTCTAACCTGCCCTAAATTCCTCAAATCCCAGGAGCGCTTGTATTACATGGCTCTAGCATGAACGAACCAAGCAACATCCACCACCCGAATCTGATTCCCGAAGACCACTTCATTTCTCCACTTCCAAATCCACCACAACGCGGTCGCGAAAAGCGACGTCCATGCGATCCCATCAACACTACGGCTCCGGTTCATAAGATTATCACGGATCCAACCTGCAAAAGGATACGAATAGAAATCAGTAGCATCCAACAGAGGTTCAAGCATATCGCAAAACGGCCCCACCCTCCGGCAATCACGGAACAAGTGGCCAAGCGATTCAGGCTCAGAGTTGCACAAGCAACAAACGTCGTTATCCATGAGATGTCGGCGCCTTCGCTCGCAATTGGTAAAGATCTTCCCCTGCACAGTCAACCAAATGAAGTATCTTATCCGTTCTTGAACCTGCAATTGCCAAATAGAAGTGTAAATACTCCCATCGTTCTGTGCAGCAGGAGGCGTAAGCAGATTGAAAGCCGACTTGATTAAATAGTCTCCATCAGCAGTATTATTCCAGGCCAATGTGTCCGGTGAATCCAAATCCGAATCAATCCTAACAGCAGCAAGCTTAAGGAGAATAACCGAAGGCAGCAGCGACTCCAACAAATCCGATCTCCAACCCAGAGACTCACTCCAAAAATATCTAACCGTGTAGTACAACAGCTGGCTATCCACAGCAGCACTAGCGAAGTCAATAATGTGATCCTCCCCCAGCAACACATCGAGCCAAAAGCGAGTAGACCGCCCATTCCCAATGGACCACTTACATTCCTTCGAGATAACTTCTCTAACACCAGTTTACAGACCCTGCCAAATGTAGGAAGTAGCAGCCACACTAGCACCCGAACTCCGAATATACTTAGCCTTAATAACAGCGCTCCAAAAGCCTCTCGTTATCATGCAAAAACCACCACCCAAGTTTCCTGATGATGTCCAAGTTGAGGTCACACATAGAACGAAGACCCAACCCCCCAACAAACGTGGCTTGTAGATATCAACCCAAGCCACCAGGTGAATAGGTTTGCGCCCATCACTGTGGTTCCAAATAAAATTCCGGATAACCTGATCTATCCGATCACACGTGTACTTTGGAATGAACACCGTTTCCATAGAATAGGCCGGGATAGACGAAAGAACCGAGCGAGCCAGGGTGACTCTTCCAGAGAAACTAAGCAGCCGGCCCTTCCAAGCAGCGAGGCTGGTATTAACTTTATCCACAAGAGGAGCAAAAGTATCCTTGGACACCTTCTTATGAAGGATCGACATACCGAGGTAACTCCCCAGATCACTAGTTACCTCAAAACCACATTCCTGCCGAAGCTCTTCAACGACCTCATCACTGACATTACTTGAGACAAACAACTTGGACTTGCCAACATTAATTTTTTGCCCCGAAACATCACAAAAAGAGCCAACAATGTTATTAACCACTCTCAACTGATCATCCGAAGCTTCCGCCATAAGCACAACATCATCGGGGAAGAAAGAGTGCGAGATATCTGGGTCATTGCTCGAGACACGAATGGGCTTCCAATCGCCTCTCAACACAGCAGCCTGAATAAGGTGACTTAAATGTTCCATGACTAAGACGAAAAGGTAAGGAGAAATAGGATCGCCCTGACGAATCCCCCTGGACGGCACAAATTCATCCGTCATCTCTCCGTTCCAAAGAAGCCTCATCGAAGTCGAACTGATGCACTCACTAACCCAAGACACCCACTGAGATGGGAAACCAACATCAATTAAAGTATCCACTATGAAGTCCCAGCGAACACGGTCATAGGCTTTCTCCAAGTCAATTTTCAGAAGCATCCAACCATTCTGCCCATGTTTCTTACGCATCGAATGAACCACCTCCTGAACGAGAACAATATTGTCAGAAATAAGACGACCCAGAAGAAAGCTACCCTGCATAGGCCCAATCAAATCATTAAGTAGCGGTCTTATCCGATTCACGAGGATTTTGGTAATAACTTTGTAGAGCACATTGCAGAGGCTTATAGGACGGAAGTGGTTGATTTTTTCTGGCTTAGCCACTTTAGCAAGGAGCACAATGAGTGTCTCATTAGCACCCGTTGGCAACTTACCAGATCTAAAAAAATCCTTGACAAAAACACTCATTGAATTACCAACAAGATTCCAACCTTGCTGGAAAAAGAGGGGCTGGAACCCATCGACTCCAGGAGCTTTGTTCGCTCCCATTTGAACGATTGCATTATTCAGTTCCTTAGTAGATATAGGGGTCGTAATATCATTCCACTTTGCTTGATTCAGAGACAGAAAACCACCCCTAGGGAAAGAATGAAGATCTTGAACATTGCTTGGGAAGGCAAGAAGATCCTTGAAGTAGTTTAAAGCGAACAACTCCACCTCTTTACTGTCTTCCAAGACCTCGTTCTCATTATTCAAAATGCAGTCCACCCTATTCTATCGTCTCCTCACAATAGTAGACATATGAAAGTACTTAGTATTGCGGTCACCCGAGCATAACCAGTTCTCCCTTGATTTTTGATGCCAAAGGATTTCTTCCTGCTCGAGTGTTTTGTTCAGCTCATCCTGTAACTCAATATCAAGATTAATCAAGTAAGGGTTCGCACCATGGGTAAACGCCTTTTGGATCCCCGCCAGGCGTCGGAGAAGTTGCTGCTTGCTACTGTGAATATTTCCGAAGACATCAACATTCCACTTGAGAACCGCCTCCTTGAATTTACCGAGGGCAATTGGCGTAGCAACTTGGCGATCCCATTTACTATCAAGGAGATCATGGTATCCCTCATGAGTTGTCCATGCCTCTTCAAAGTGAAACGGACAACGACTTTTATTGATCGCACGAGGCCGGTCCAAGCAAAGCAGCAGAGGAGCATGGTCCGAACAAACCATTGGGAGATGAAGCACAGAAGCATCAGGTCAGTCAAGAAGGGCAGCGGGGTTGATAAACACACGATCAAGCCTGCGAGCTTTGAACGTCCTAGCAGAATTCCCTGTCGACCAGGTGAAGTGAGCACCCGTAAACCCCATATCAATAACTCTTGAAGCATCAACCCACTGTTGGAATTTGGTTGAGTCAAGAGAGAGCAAATCCACCGTACCCTTACTCTCCCAGCTATGCAAAACACAGTTGAAGTCGCCACCCACAAACGTCGGGCTATCAAGCGTGTGCATAAGTGCCTGCAAATCATTCCAAAAATAACCCTGTCAGTTTCATTAGGAGGTGCATAGACAATAATCAAATTGAACACTTTACCAGTATAATAGACCGTGGCATGGATGAAACAGTCACAACGGTTGATGATATGAATGTCAACGGCATCCTCGTTCCAAAGAATCCAAATACAACCAGCAAAACTGGTGGCTTCGACACGGACATTGCGTGTGAACGAGAGACGCCCACAAACAAGGGCCGCGCGGTCACCCGAAATCTTTGGTTCAATAATAGCCAGGATCTCAGCCTTATGTTGTTTAAGGAGGTACATAATCGCACAACAAAACCCGTCATTACCGGATCCGCGACAATTCCAAAAGGCAATTCATAGAGACACCAAAACGCGAAAAGACCGCACACCCTCAAGGCTGTTGGGTTGAGCTTGCGTCAATCGCATCCTCCTGCATCGATTCCCCATTGGAAGGATGCATGATATTCAAGTTTGCCCGTTCAGCAGCCTCAATTTGGCTTCTTAGATCCGCGATCGTGTTATTAGCAACCACCAGGGTACTGTCCTCCAAAAGCTCATCCACCCCCTGCGTCGTTACATCATTAACATTCACAGGTTGAATGGGCTGAGGAATCGCATCTAGGCTCAGAGAAGACCCGTTAACATCACTACTAGATGAGGCTTTGTAGGGATTAAAGTGGAATGGCTCATCAACACTCCTCGGTCTCTTAGAAGGCCCATTAGCCAAACGGGCCTTATTACCCCTTTCGTGAATCTCTTTCTTGGGATCGCTGGTTTTCTTTTGTTTATTCCTCTTGTTGGACTTTTTCCTATTTGACTTGTGCCCTTCTTCATTTTGGCGACGAACAACGGGACGCCAAATGCCCGTACCTCCCACATTTGAAACATATGAGATGAATCCCTTCATACTCAAGAAAATACCTTGTGCCATTGATTGTCACCGTCCCTTTAAGGGGATTTGTAAGATCGAGTTCCACACAGACTCTAGCAAACCAACATCTGTTGGAGAAGAGCGTACGCACATCAGCTTTAATAGGTCGTCTGATCCCTGCAGCCACCCTCATCATGATCTCTTCTTCATAAAACACAAGGGGAAGCTTGGCAATCCTAACCCAAGCCGGAGATGTTGTGATAACATCAGATTCCCGTACCTCCCACATTTGAAACATATGAGATGAATCCCTTCATACTCAAGAAATTACCTTGTGCCATTGATTGTCACCGTCCCTTTAAGGGGCTTTGTAAGATCGAGTTCCACACAGACTCTAGCAAACCAACATCTGTTGGAGAAGAGCGTACGCACATCAGCTTTAATAGGTCGTCCGATCCCTGCAGCCACCCTTATCAGGATCTCTTCTTCATAAAACACAAGGGGAAGCTTGGCAATCCTAACCCAAGCCGGAGATGTTGTGATAACATCAGATTCCGGATCGAAGTCGGGGGACCATGATTTGATAATAAGATAATGCCCAAAGATGGTCCAAGGACCTCCCGTAAGGGCCTTGAGGTAGTCACTTTCCGTTTTGAACCGCACCACATAATATCCATTAGGAAGATAAGCCAAGAGCATCTTGTCGGTCGACCTCCAAAGATCTCGCAGCTTTTTATCCATTATATGGAAAGGAGCAAAACTCCCAAGAACTTTTACAATGAGATAAGATATCCACACCTCCGCAAGGACATATGAGACTTCCGGAGTCGCTAGTTTCACCGTCGGGAAAACATACGTCAATTTTCCCCTTTAAGAACTCAAGAGCCAGAGTTGGACGATGGTGACCGGCCTCATTAGTTACCAGATCCTTCCACGTACGTGCAGGGTCTGGGGGAGCTGGAGGAACCATCGGGGGAACAGAAGAAGGTGGCGGTGGCGGGCTGGAACCAGCCATCACCATCGTGGTGTCGGACATGAAAGGTCACATACTAGGAGAGAACGTAGAAACAAAAGAGAGCTTTTTTTCAAATACAGTATTAATTGTGAACCTCCCCCATGATCTACTACTCTCTTTTATGGACAATTTAAATATTATATAATTATATATCGTCATCTTTAATATGTATCATTATTTTTTTCAATGGCAAGTATGAAACTATCCATACATAATATATAATGATCTACTACATTTTTTATGGACAAAATTTATTGAGGAAACTATTTTATTTTATCAAATAAGTTTATGTAAAATTCAATCGACAAGTATGGTTTCTACATAATTTTTTTTTTCAAATCATCGTCGTGCATGACACGACCGGGTCTTGCTAGTTATTTTAATAAATATAAATATAAAGGTTAACAAAATTGTCTCCTGATTTAAATGTTCTAATAATATATCATCTACTTGAAACAAAATCTTTGGCATCTAACTGTAATCCTAAACCATTGGCATATGTACTACAATTATTATATGCTTAAGTTTTCACAGTCCCATACTCATAGTGGGATGTATTGTGACTTTGTCTAGCGCCTAGCCCCGTCCAGACTAGCCCAGCCCCACCTAGCGCCCTTCCTAGACCCGCCTAGCCCCGCCCAACGTCCTGCCCAACCCCGTCCAGACCAGCCCAGCCCCGCCTAGCACCTAATTGCCCACCTTTGTCTAAATCGGTGTGCAAACCTAATTACCTAAATCAGATTGAGCATAAAACCTACAGATTGAGCACAAAAGCTAAATAGTTCAAAAATCATACATATACACATGGATGAATATCTAAATCAGATTGAGTACAAAATAGAGAACAAACCAAAAGGAATCAATCGAAATATGAACCGAAGGGAAAGGGGAAGATTAAGGCTTTGAAAGAGGATTGTCCCTTCGAAAGATGGGGACCAAAAACGATTTCAACTTACCAGAAGATGGGGACCGAAACCGAAAGGACTGGAGATCCGATATTGAAGCTTTTGATCCTTTGGCAGGGGTTGATTGAACTGGCGGAAGACTGCTCTGGCGGGGTTCAAGGGTTTCAGAACCTTTCTGGATAGATCGAATTACTAATTAATCAAAACTGGCGCAAAAAATTAATCCGCGCACGCCTATCTTTAATCCCGTAACGACGACATTGTTTTTTTATTTTTTTCTCTATTTTTTAATTAGTATCATTAATGATGACCGTTTACAAATAGTCTTGTACCTATTACGAAGAATTTTTGGGTTCCTCATTATATAATGTATATAAACATCATTAACGACGAACTTTTTTGTTCATCATTATAACATGGTCGTTAAAACCCTTAATTTTAGTAGTATTACTTGAGACTATCCTAGAGCATCCGTGAACGGATGAGAATCCATGAGTGTCGAAGCGAAGACCTCTAGGTTCTCCCTCAATGTCGTAACCGCTAGACTGGGCTCCTCACCCATTGCTTGCGGAACTTATTAATCTTAATTGTTAATTTCTTATTCAACTGAAATTTATTTAATTCTATAATAGATGTTTTTTTTTTCCAACTCCACTCGAATTAAACCCGCAAAGTACTACATTGTTTTGCATTTAGGTATTCAATAGTTGTCTTGACACTTATATTAGGGAAACAAAATAATATTAGTGAGCATAGCCATATTCTGATAAGAGTTTGTGTTTAAGCGGATGTTCACAGTTCACACCCTATTGAGCTAAAAACATTTTCCATATACTAGGGGAGGACCACGCGCGGGGATTTTTTTCTTCTAAGTTCTCTGTATTGGAAGTGTAAAAATGTTCCCTAAAATAAAAATGAAATTGGAAGATTAGCGATTGAAGACACAAACACGTTTTAGTAGTAGGTAATAAGAACAAGTTAAACCAACATAAACAGACACATAACAAAACTAAAAACCACAAAGATTCAAAAGCCCAAATCATGGATAATAGCATGTCTAGATTTAAAGAACGCAGACAACTCAAACACACAAATTGACTTTGGCCCAAATCTCTTATCCACAATGTGAATCTGTAATTTAATTGAGTCAGTAGCCTCTTGGGGATCATAAAGCGTTAAAAAGATTGTTCAAAGCAAAGCACTTAAGTTGCCTTCTTTTCCATTAGAACAGTTCTTGATAGATGCATCCAGGAATTTAACAAACTACATAGGAATATAGGATCTCCATCTTACTATATCCTAACTGATTGACTGAATTGAACATGTGCTTACTTTCTTGTTGAAACATCTAGCTGCAGTTATTTACTTTCAGGAGCAAGTCTAGATTTTTTATTTTATGAACGCTCTCCTTGTGCTTTTGCATATACACACCTAACCACACTGCCAATTGATGGAAAAAATTTACGAAAAAGTATTGAGCTTTGGCAAACATACTTGGAACCATAGGCAAGAGAAATCACTGCATTGGAGACATGTGTTTGGTCCTCAGTGGGTCCTTCTTGTGCTAGCCCAAAATCTGTTAGCTTGGCATTGAAGTTGTCAACCAACAATACATTTGAGGATTTAAAGTCTTGAAAAATTATCTTCAACAAAAGACAATTATACATCATCACCAAAAGCAAAAGAAACAAAAAAGAGAAGAAAAACAAAAGCGAATAGCATCAGTTGATGGAGAAGATAGATATCGGGACTTCTATTCCTTCATGAAGATATGTTTGCATTCATAATCAGCAAACACAACTACGTAAACAAAAGTAAATGCTCCACCAATCAAGAAAACTAAAAATAAAATTGGGGCCTTGAAAGCAATTACAGTATACATTTATGGACATTATGTTTGCATTCATAAATTGTTAATTAGTAGCAACGTAAGATGAGAACTACAAAGTTAAAGATGAGCAGCAGAACCAAAAAGGATGCTTCGACAAATTGCTACATGATCAATAGGAGGATGCTAAGATGAAGTGCTCATAATTACTATTTTATTGTTTTGACAAACTCAAATTCACACAACTAAAAACTTTTAAAATAGGAGGATGCTAAGGCATGTTTATAAGCAGGTTGTATGCATTGTATAGTAGGACAAAAAAGGGTGAATGCTATATAATCCAAGCAAGCAATGACATTAACTACTATTGTTTGAAAGGGCAATGTATAAAATAACATGAGCGCTCCAAACGGACCACAAATCCTCAATAAAAGAACTCTACAAAATTCTCATTTCACACGGAAAAGTTTTTGCACTGGTTTTATTCAAAAGATCTCTAGTCTCTTAAACTAATTAAAATTAAAAATAGTGACTATAATAAGACTTGACCGTTGATATACACATGTCCAACTTCAATTGAAACAATACTTGTAAGCAATTCACAAACCAAAATGGAGAATTGCAAAGGGAAATGTAGTTGATTTTTGAATGTAGTTTTTGCTATTTTGGTTTTGTAATCAGAGATAAGAGTCTAAACCAAGAATCAACAGATCCGATAGATCTTGAAACCACAAACGCAAAATCAAAACAAGAACAAACGAAAAGAACTCAGAGACTTGGTGACCTGGTTCGAGCACTAACACTCTACATCCGGGGGATCTCAGAGGAGGAGACCCAGCTCGAATATGCACTAAGATCAATTTCCATGGCGTTCAAGTACAAGTAAAGACACACGCAAGCAAAGCACAAGACCAGAACAAAAGAAGCAAGAAGATCGGAGAACAGAAAACGAAAACAGAGAGAAGGATCTAGAAACGAAAGGGATTCGGCCCCCTTTCCCAGCTGCAAGCTTGAACAAGTCGACTTCAAGCTTCAAGGACCATCGGAGATTAGCTACACCAACGGAGTTTCTTCTTCTTCCTCTCTTCCTCTCTTCTTTCTCTCTTCTCTCTCTCTTTCTCTGGAAGACTAGGGTTAGCACCGCTGTGGAATGAGCTCATCCGAGAAGCAACAAGGCTTTTATAGCTAGGTCACGCGGATGGAAGGATCTCGAGCTTCAAAGCTCGCTTCAGACTTTTGGGCTTTTGCCCACGAGACAGGCCCATTAAGTTAGGCCCAGTTGTACCAAGTGAATGAACTCGATCGAGCTACCTCCAACCGGGTCACCCGGGGTGGATTGCTTCGACCGGTTCACCTAGTAATCTTGGTCCAATTAATCACCTGAACCCGGTTCCCTGCTCCTGGCCCTATGCTCTACCATTAAATGTGTTTATTACAAAGTACAATGAACAATGTATCTAATGAGGATTATTACACTTATTACAAATGCCCTCTTAATCCACATAAGATACTTGACCATGGGTTCGACACTTTAAATGCATATTCTTCATTGCTGAGCAGCCTCTCCATCATTGATCCAGGTTTTCCACATCTCAGCCTACATCACTGATGTGGAGAGCATTCCTGCAAAACACAAACTTATTAGTAGGAGCAACTTTAGTCCCAAAGTCTGTAGGATTGATGTCTCCAGCAATTTTCATCACATTAATCTGTTGTTGTTCTACTTCATCTCTGATGAAATGAAACCTTACATCTATGTGCTTTGTCCTCTCATGGTAGACAGGGTCCTTACACAGGTGTAAAGCACTCTGACTATCCGTAGAGAGGGTAGGCACATAGACCTTACCAGTGATCTCCTTCAGAATTCCCTTAAGCCATGAAGCTTCCTTAGAAGCCTCTACTGCAGCAATATATTCAGCTTCTGTTGAAGATAGAGCCACAATTGATTGTTGTTGTGCCTTCCATGAAATGTAGTTCCCAACCCAAGTAAAGAAATAAGAAGTAGTTGATTTCCTATTATCTTTATTGATGGCATAGTCAGAGTCAACATAGCCTGCCAACTCAGTACTTGGCTTGTGCTCAGTATATTTTAGGCCAATTTTTCTTGACCCAGATATGTACTTCAAACAGTATTTCATAGCTGCCCAATGAGTTTCACCAAGATTGGACATATATCTGCTAAGAACACTTATTGCAAAAGACAGGTCAGGCCTTGTACATAACATAGCATACATCAGGGAACCAACAACAACATCATAGGGTATGTTCTTCATCCTATCAATCTCAGCAAAAGTAGTAGGACATCCTCTTTTAGACAGTTCTAAGTGCCCTCCTAAAGGTATGGGTGCAGGTTTGGCATTCAACATAGAGAAATCTATCTAGAACCTTATGCAAATAATCAACCTGAGACAACCACATAACCTTTTTCTTTCTATCTCTTATGATTTTTACCCCTAAGATTCTTTGAGCTGGACCAAGATCTTTCATGTCAAAGTGTTTTTCTAAATCATGTTTGACACTAGTAATCTCAATCATAGAGGGACTCATCAAGAGAATATCATCAACATATAACAACACATACACAGGATTTTTAGTCTTAGTATGTTTGTAATATAGGCAAGTATCATATTTGCTTCTTATAAAGTTCAGAGATATCATGCAAGAGTTGAACTTTTTATTCCACTGCCTAGGGGATTGTTTCAGACCATAAATTGATTTTTTCAGGAGACAGGCATGGTTAGGTCTTTCTTTATCTACAAAGCCCTTAGGTTGTCTCATGTATATGGTTTCATTTAAATCTCCATGCAAGAAGGCAGTTTTTACATCCATTTGTTCAACTTCACAGTTATACACAGTAGCCATAGCAAGAAGTAGACGCATGGTTTTATACTTGACCACAGGTGCAAAGATATCATTATAATCAATGCCTTCTTTCTTAGTGAAACCCTTAGCCACAAGTCTAGCTTTATACCTAGGTGGGTCTAGATCAGTAGCACCCTCCTTAATTTGTAAATCCATTTACAATCAACTAGCTTAGCCTTATCAGGTTTAGGCACTAAGGTCCAAGTTTTATTCACAGTCATGCTCTGGATTTCTTCATGCATAGCTCTAAGCCAATCATTAGAATTTTTACTTTTCATGGCTTCTTCATAAGTTTCAGGATTGACATAAGCCACTACTTCAGCAACTAACAGAGCAAACTCAACAATATTAGAAGTGAATTTCTTATTTGGAATTTTAACTCTAGGAACTCTATCTCTGACCAACTGATAATTATCCAAATTATGCTCAGGTTCATCTTGCACAGGATTGTTATCAATGTCATTTTCATGCATAGCAGGCACAGGTTCAATATTATTTTGCACAGAATTATCAGAATCATGCACAGAATTATCAGAATCATGCTCAAGCTCATGCATTGTAGAGTTTTCAGAGTTAGGATTTTCACTTACTACCCCACCTAATTGGTGGGTTTGCTGATTGTTTAAACTGGTGCCCTCTTGAATTGTGTTGCTTGTAGTGTCATCAAGTGGATGGCCTTGAGCATCTTCCCTAGTTTTTTCTGCTGAGGAGCTTGTTTGTCCTGATAAGGCATGGCCTATATCAAACTCTTCTAGCTCTTTTGCCCCACCTTGATTGTTATTTAGATGAAAGAAGTACCCTGGGGATTCTGTGTCACTTTCCTGTGTATTTCTCCCTGCATTCTCAAAGGCAGATGTCAGTTTTTCTTTAAAATAGAATTCCTCTTCATTGAAGGTCACATCTCTGGATACAGTTACCTTGTAGCCTCCAGGTTGGATCACAAGTAACTTGTATCCTTTAGTACCTTCTGGGTATCCCAACATGACTGCCTTTTGAGCCCTTGGTTGTAACTTACCTTTAGATGAGTGAAAGTAAGCTGTACAACCAAAGGGTTTAAGGTATGTCAGGTTTGGTTTCCTATTAGTCCACAACTCCTGTGGTGTCTTAAATTTTACCACAGAAGAGAGGGATCTGTCTATAAGGTAGGCTGTAGTTATTATTGCTTCTCCCCAAATAGAGGGTTTCATTCCTGCACTAATTATCATGCACCTAGCCTTTTCTAGAAGAGTTCTATTCATTCTTTCTGCTGTTCCATTCTGTTGTGGAGTATATGGAACAGTGAGATGCCTTTTAATACCATTTTTTGTACAAAACTCATCAAAGTCATGGTTACAGAACTCTAAGCCATTGTCAGTTTTTAAGCATTTTAATTTTAATCCTGTTTGTCTTTCAGTCAAGATTAACCAATTTTTAAATGCTTCAAAAGCTTCATTCTTTTGCTTGAGTAAGTAAACCCATACCTTTCTAGAGAAATGATCAACAAGGGAAATAAAGTACCTTCTTCCCCCAATGGTTTCTACCTGTGCAGGGCCCCAGAGGTCACAATGGACATATTCCAGGGGTTGAGATGCTTGGTATGAAGATTTAGCAAAAAGATGCTTAGTTTTCTTACCAAATATGCAATTCTCACAGAAATCAATATCAGTGAAATTCTCCTGAATCAAACCATGTTTATGCAAGTGCATTAAACCATTGTTCCCAATGTGACCTAGACTGTCATGCCACCTTTTTGATATTTGACCACTGTCTTTGTCTAAGCCTTTAGAAGTAACATTAATTTCAGGTGAACTTCCTATAACATGATATAGACCACCCTTTTTAATGCTCTTAATAAGGACAAAATTATCTCTAGTGACTTCCCTAATTCCCTGGTGAGTCACTATTCTACAGTTTAGGTCATCAAACATGGATTCAGACAACAAGTTTCTCCTAAGATTTGGAACCCATCTTACATTCTGAATAGTTCTTATTTTTCCATCATACATAACCAAAGGCACATTCCCTATTCCTTTAATGGTCAGGGTAGTGTGGTCACCTAGCATGACCTTACCACCATTATGTTCAGTTAAGGAACTAAAGACATGTTTGAATGGTGTAGCATGCATGGTACATCCAGAATCAAGAATCCAATCTTTTGACACAGAGGGATAAGTAACAACAAGCAATTCATGAGAATATATGGGACACTGTTCAAACACAGACACATATTCTTTATCTTTCTTTTTATTCTTTTCATCCTTTTTCTTTTTAGTACAATCCCTCGAGTAATGACCTACTACATCACAGTAGTAGCATCTCACTTTAGACATATCTTTTTCCTGCCTATCCCCACTATTCTTATCATTCTTTTTTCTGGAATTTCTTACCCTTTCCTTTAGTGAACATCACTTCATTCTTTGACTCAGTTCTTTGATCAGTTTTTGAACCATTTTTCATCTTAAAAACTTTCAGAGAGTCATTTTTCTGGGTCTAGTATTCCACTATTCTTTCTACTGTCAAGTCATCCCTAGCAAATTGAACTACGTCTTTTAGGACATCAAATTGACTAGGAATGGAGTTCAACAGTATGCCAACTTTGTACCTTTCCTTAACTTTATCATCACACCTCTCCAGATCTAAAGATAGCCTAAGAAACTTATCAAGATTCTCAGTTAAAGTAAGAGAAGTGTCCATCCTAAAGTTGAAGAATTTACACATGCAAGAGATAAGACTGGGGGTAGATTTGGTCAGATATATGGCATCTAAAGAATCCCAAAGTGGTTTAGGGGCAGTATGGCTAACCACTTGTCTTGCTACCTCATCAGTGAGACGTAGCATAATCTCAGCGTGAGCCTGATCCTTGGTTTCTTGTTTCTTTGCAGCTGAGACCTCTGCTGGCCAAGTTTTTGTAACAGCCATATAACACTTCTCTTTGGTCAGTATGGCTTTCATTTTTATCTTCCACGTGGAAAAATCCATGTTTCCATCAAAAGGCTTTACTCTATAACTCTCGGACATCTTTAGGTGCCTATAGTTACAGACAGGACCAAGTCAGTTATATGAGCAAGAAGATGTAATACACAGAATCCACAAGAAACAATCCTAATCACGACTTTCTACTGTAGGAACCGACAGTGGGTTTTAATCGATACAAATCGACACCCTTCTATCAAGATTCCCCTGCCTTAACCAATACTGGTCAGTACAGTGACTAAGACACCAATCAAACAGCGGAAGCAATCAAAAACAAGAGGAATATCAAACCTCGCTCTGATACCACTTTGTAATCAGAGATAAGAGTCTAAACCAAGAATCAACAGATCCGATAGATCTTGAAACCACAAACGCAAAATCAAAACAAGAACAAGCGAAAAGAACTCAGAGACTTGGTGACCCGGTTCGAGCACTAACACTCTACATCCGGGGGATCTCAGAGGAGGAGACCCAGCTCGAATATGCACTAAGATCAATTCCCATGGCGTTCAAGTACAAGTAAAGACACACGCAAGCAAAGCACAAGACTAGAACAAAAGAAGCAAGAAGATCGGAGAACAGAAAACGAAAACAGAGAGAAGGATCTAGAAACGAAAGGGATTCGGCCCCCTTTCCCAGCTGCAAGCTTGAACATGTCGACTTCAAGCTTCAAGGACCATCGGAGATTAGCTACACCAACGGAGTTTCTTCTTCCTCCTCTCTTCCTCTCTTCTTTCTCTCTTCTCTCTCTCTTTCTCTGGAAGACTAGGGTTAGCGCCGCTGTGGAATGAGCTCATCCGAGAAGCAACAAGGCTTTTATAGCTAGGTCACGCGGATGGAAGGATCTCGAGCTTCAGAGCTCGCTTCAGACTTTTGGGCTTTTGCCCACGAGACAGGCCCATTAAGTTAGGCCCAGTTGTACCAAGTGAATGAACCCGATCGAGCTACCTCCAACCGGGTCACCCGGGGTGGATTGCTTCGACCGGTTCACCTAGTAATCTTGGTCCAATTAATCACCTGAACCCGGTTCCCTGCTCCTGGCCCTATGCTCTACCATTACATGTGTTTATTACAAAGTACAATGAACAATGTATCTAATGAGGATTATTACACTTATTACAGGTTTTAATTAGTCTCTTAAACTAATTAAAACCAAAACAGTGACTATAATAAGACTTGACCGTTGATATACACATGTCCAACTTCAATTGAAACAATACTTGTAAACAATACGCCTTCAATTGATTGATTGATTGCAGACAATTGCAGTGTGAGACAAAGACGAAGTGCAGTTTTTTGGAGGGTGATTCCATGACACTATGTGTCATGACACACTCATTTAAATAATAATAAAACTAGATAAGTGTGGGCCTGGATTTAATTCAATTAATGAAGTTTAATTTTTTTAATTCTTATTTGTATCCAAGCCTATAGATTCGGATAGACCCACATAATCCAAGCCCATTTTTTATAATTAATTTTTTCCAACTCTCCCAATTTCTATTTCGATTTAGGGAAATTACTTTTAGTACCCCTCAAATTTAGACTTTTTCTTTTGGTGTCCTAAAATTTTTGTTTTCCTTTTAGTACCCTTATATTTTTAATTTAGTTCCATCCTTACCCTGTCTTCCAAAAAACTTGACTTTCCGTCACTGAGTTGGCCAAAATTAGAATTAAAAAAATATAATTAATTCGTCATCATCTTCAACCTCTAGCCTTTCCAAAAAAGAGACATTTCAACTTCCATTCTTCCTCTTTCCATCAACCATCGACTATCTTCAATTCTTCATGACCATCATCCTCATTCACCTCACATACTCATGTCACTTCACCCCGGTCGACCCCAGATCCACTCCCAAATCGTGCCCACCTAACCACAATCGATCCAGATCCACACCCACATCGTGCCCACCTAACCACAATCGACCCAAATCCGCTCTCGTTCCTTGTTTCGCATGAACAGTCGAGTTTCCAATCGGTTTTGTTAATATAATTAGTGTTCAAATTGGATTACAAAGGCAATGAATTTGGAGTAAAGAGGTGTTCAATTCGACCAATAAAAAAGGTGTTCAATTTTTGTTGATTTCCACTTTGAACAATCGACCCAGATCTATCTACTCCCATTCCTCTCTTATGCCATAACTTTAATCAAGTTAATTTGGGCTAAAGTGGGAAGAAGATTGATTGAAATTAACAAAGAAGGTTGATGAAGATTAAAAAAAGATAGCTCATCACTTCTACTTGGCAAATCTCTATGTATTTCGAAATTTGCTCAAGACTACTTAGGAAGATGAAACTCGTTTCTCTCTTTATTGGAATGGACGGATAAGATGAAAGAAGTTGTGGATTGGGTTCCTTAATTTGATTGGTTCATTCTTATTTGACATGGATTACAGTTTTGGTCCATTAGATCGTAATGTAAACCAACGATCCAGATTAATTCATTATAATTTACACTTTATTCCACTTGTTACTTAATTAGGAAATTATATTTTATCATAATAATTTTAATATGGGAAGGAATAAGGGAATTATTTTGGGCAATAAAGAAATCATTGTGTATAATAATATTGATGAATTATTTCCTACATAAGATACACCAAATCGTTAAAATATTGCATATGTGTAAGTATATACAATATACACCAATCACTTAATTATATTTTATTACATTGAAATTTTTTACAACTAAATTAGGATATATTTTACATATAAAAAGTTTTAGTGCACGCGCCCTCGTGGCATATTTAAAAAATTACCTATCCAAAAATATTAATTTTTAAATTAATATAGTGAATAATATTTAAAAAAACAATATATTAAAAGTTTTAGTGCATGTGCCCTCGTTCATTCTTATATGAAATCGCTATATTCATTTAGAATCATTCATTCTTATAAGAAAACGTTATATTCTTATAGAACCATTCATTCTTATAAGAAAACGTTATATTTATTTAGAACCGTTCATTATTATAAGAAAATATTATATTCATTTATATGAAATCGTTATATTCCTTTAGAATCTTTCATTCTTATAAGAAACGTTATATTCCGTTAGAATCGTTCATTCTTATAAGAATTCGATATATTTCTTTAGAATCGCTCATTCTTATAAGAAAACGTTATATTCCATTAGAGTCGTTCATCCTTATAAGAAATCGTTATATTCATTTAGAATCGTTCATTCTAACAATAAATCGTTGTATTCCTTTAAAATTGTTCATTCTTGTACGAAAACGTTATATTCCTTTAGAACCGTCTTATAAGAAAATGTTATATTCATTTAGAATCGTTCATTCTTATAAGAAAATGTTATATTCTTTTAGAATCGTTCATTCTTATAAGAAAACGTTACTTTCGGTTAGAACCGTTCATTCATATATGAAATCGTTATATTCATTTAGAATACTTCATTCTTATAATAAAATGTTATATTCATTTAGAATCGTTCATTCTAACAAGAAAACATTATATTCCTTTAGAATCGTTCATTGTTATAAGAAATCGTTATATACCTTTAGAATAGTTCATTCTCATAAGAAATACTTATATTCCTTTGGAATCGTTCATTCTTATAAGAAAACGTTATATTCCTTTAGAATCGTTCATTCTTAGAAGAAATAGTTATATTTCTTTAGGGTTTAGGGTTTAGTTGACAATATTCATTTAGAATCGTTCATTCTAACAAGAAAATATTATATTCCTTTAGAATCATTCATTGTTATAAGAAATCGTTATATACCTTTAGAATAGTTCATTCTCATAAGAAATACTTATATTCCTTTGGAATCGTTCATTCTTATAATAAAACGTTATATTCCTTTAGAATCGTTCATTCTTATAAAAAATAGTTATATTCCTTTAGGGTTTAGGGTTTAGGGTTTAGGGTTAGGGACTTAGGGTTTAGGGTTTAGGGTTTAGTTGACAATATTCATTTAGAATAGTTTATTCTAACAAGAAAACGTTATATTCCTTTAGAATCGTTCATTGTTATAAGAAATCGTTATACCTTTAGAATAGTTCATTCTCATAAGAAATACTTATATTCCTTTGGAATCATTCATTCTTATAAAAAAACGTTATATTCCTTTAGAATCGTTCATTTTAACAAGAAAACGTTATATTCCTTTAGAATCGTTCATTGTTATAAGAAAATGTTATATTCCTTTAGAATTGTTCATTCTTATAAGAAATAGTTATATTCCTTTAGAATCGTTCATTCTTATAAGAAAACGTTATATTCCTTTAGAATTTTTCATTCTAACAATAAATCGTTGTATTCCCTTAAAAAACTGTTCATTCTAACAATAAATCGTTATATTCCTTTAGAACCGTTCATTCTTATAAGAAAACGTTATATTCCCTTGGACCTATAATTTCGATAAATATGACTGGTAACTCATCTTTTCCTAGTTTTATTGTTTTGGCAATATTGGCCTCAATTATATTATTTGTGTTTAAGGGTTCATAAATTTGTTTGTAAATATGTTTTTTTTAAACTATTTGCTAATTTCATCATCGAGAATTTTAAATGATATTAAGAATTACACTAAAAATGTGTGAATATGATTTTATAACTTATTATAATCCTTCTTATTTATAAATTATTCAACTTTTTTAAAAAATCGGTAAAATGTGTGCAAAAATTATTGGCGGGCTTAATAAGAGAGAATATTACTTTAAGAGGGAAAATAAAATTTGGGCTAAATTATTGGCGGGCTTATAGGAGGGAATATTTTTTTAAGAGGGAAAACGAAATTTCGGGCATAGGCGGGCTCAAACCTATTTCCTCGGGGAGAAAGAATTTGGATTCTTCACCGGCGAGATATCTTCTTTGCCTCGTCAAAGTCTAAAATTCTAGATCTGAAAGGACGGAACGACGGACTCGGGAGTTCGGAATTCTTCACCGACGACATATCTTCTTCGCCTCTGAAATGACGGACTCGGTCGAAGATGTCAGAGATCTGGTGGTCTCAGATCTGGGTGGGCGGTTCTTCGAGATCTGGTGGTCTCAGATCTAGGTGGATGAAATTCTTCACTAACAACATATCTTCTCTGCCTCGCCGTAGCGATTCTTCAAGATGCCGAAATCGAAGTCGCCGAAATTGGTGGACGATACCAGATTTGGTTCTTGCAAGAAGGAATAATACTTCTTCGAATTTTGGTTCCTATGTGTTACCGGCGGTGAAGAAGTTGAATTCTTTTTCCCGAATAAGGCCAGATTCACAAAAAAAAGACCATAAAATAATAAAAAGGAAGGGAAAAAAGGAAAGATAGAATAAAATAGGAAAAAAATAATAAAAATTCAATGTTATGCCAGCAAATCCAAACCACTCAACTCGTCAAATTTTCGATTGGTGTACAAGTTCAGGTGGATTGATTGATAAAAATGTACAAATTCGGGTGTTTGTTGATGTATTTTGTCGAAATGAATGGGTTTTTACCTTTTGAAAATAAGATTATGAATGAATGGGCATTTTAATAATTTTATGATTTTTTAAGCATCTTGGTAAGATTATAAATAAATTGGTATTTTAAAATGGATATTAATAAGGAAAAGAATTTTTTAATTCACTATAAGAATAACCGGTAGGTCGTTATACTCCTCGCGTGACTCGGATTCCGACCTCACCGGCGTCGGGTTCTCGACCTCGACCTCACCGACAGGTCGTTGCGTCATCGCAAACCACAAGTGTGTCGCCCACCTTCATGTGTGTGAGTTCTAGAGTGGATCTGATTGAAAAATAAAGAGGGGTAAAAAAATTAAAAGAAAGTTCTAGTAAAATGGATGGAAGTTTGGTTTTGGGTGTGTTTAGGCTACGAAAAGTACATTTTAAAATCAAGAGGGTACCAAAAGGAATAAGAAATTTATTTGGGCACCAAAAGAAAAAGTCGAAATCTCACGGGCATTAAAAAAATTCCTATAATAAATTTAGGACGTATTATTAAATATAAAAAATGCTCATTTATAAAACCCATTTAAATAGCCCATTAAATAAATATTTCAAACCTACCTAATAAGATATCCGAACCTATAGGTATGGAAAGTCCAAATCCGATTTAATAAACATAAAAAGCTAAAGCATTAAAGACATTTTTTCTCTCTCTTCACATAATAATATTTTAATGGGTGTGTCATGACACTGTGTGTCATGCAAACAATTTCCCAGTTTTTTTCAGGGCAAGTTCAGCTATCATTAATTAAAACACTCTCTTTTTGTGTTCACATTGACTGCTTCATTTCTTTCAATAATGTCCAGCGACCCTCCACCGGCAGGGCAGCCGGTGAACGGTAATACTGATGAATCAATGATGGAAGATAGTGAGAAAGTAAGGCCTTCGAACAAAGGAACATCGTGGAAGGATGTTGTCATTGTTGGGGAGGCTGCGCAACAAAAGACAATTCTGGATGAGGAGTTCATTGAAGGTAAGATCCAAGTTCATTTTCGGGACGGTGATGACGGGGACCCTGCGATCTCTATTGCGGATGAGGTTATGGACGCTCTAGCATCCGTTTGGAAATGGTCAGTGGTAGTTAAACTTCTTGGGAGTCCAATAGCGTTTTCTGTTATTGAGAAAAAGATTAGGGATATGTGGAGATCGAACTTTAGGTATCAAATTCTGGATCTCTCCCATGGTTGCTACTTGATCCGCTTTGGTAGGGAAGAGGAATACATGTCAGCCTTAACTGATGGGCCTTGGACTATATTTGGTAGATGTTTGATTGTTCGTAGTTGGTCCCCGAGCTTTCGAACATCAGAACCGATCAAGACGGTGCCTACAGGGATCCGCATCTCGGACCTACCAGTTACACTATATGAAGAAAAGATTCTTATGAAAGTGGCTTCGGCCATAGGAAAGCCAATTAGAGTGGATTCGAAAACGCTGTACACCAATCGTGGCAGATTCGCAAGGATATGTGTGGAAGTGGATCTTGAAAAACCATTGAAAGGTGCTATCTACATTAATGGTGATAGGTTCTTGATTGAATATGAAGGCTTTCCTACAATTTGCTTCGGATGTGGCCGGTTTGGTCACGTTAAATCTAGTTGTCCGTTCTGCCCGGCACCGTCGAATTCCCTTTCTGAAAATTCGAAGGATGGTCCTACGGGTGCTACGAACTGAGGGTCGAATGGAACTAATCAAGCAATCATGAGCAATGGGACTAAGGAAGGTAGCGACTTGTCGCCGGAAAAGAGTGGAAATTCGGTTGAGGCTGCCGGTCCGTCCAACGTGGCGACGAAAGGGTGTCACGGCGCGTGGATGAAGGTCGAAAGAAGGAAAGTTCATGCAAAAGGAAATATAAATATGCCGAAATCAAATCAGAGCAAAAAAAAAATACCAAAGGAGTTATATGGAAACAATGAGAAAGGAAAAGATAAGTTTGTTACCGAGAAGAATGCTCTATTCCCGCAAATAAATCGTTTTGAGGCTCTTGAAAAATTGGATTTGAGGACTTCTCTTGGGCCGAAAATCTCGGAGGAGATTAATACGGAGGTGCGGCCCACTAAGGAGAGCAATCAAGTGTGCGCAGGTACTTTGAATTATGTTGGCGAAGTTTCGGCCGTCAAAGAGCAGAGTCTGGAGAAGTTGGGGCAGACCGATGGTCAGGTTATTGGGATAGCCCGAAATTCAGAAGATGGACCATCTATCATATTAGGTTCGATAGTGCCTCCTATGGCACATAATGCGAATGGAGCCGATCACAATCGTCAAAGCATGGATGTAGAGGGTTCGAATAACATGTTTAACCAGGTGTTTAACAATGGCCTCTTTCAACCAAAGCAACAGGCAAATAAGCGTTCAATTAAAATTGGTCGTAAGACAGGGGTTTTCTCCATCGTAAAAGAAGGTAGTACAGAACAGGCCAAGTTGAAGCTAGGTAATGAAAGACATCCTACGAAGAGGTCAAGATCGGATATTGAACACAAATTTGACAAATCTGCAAAGTCAATATTGAACCGGTAGAAGATGTCAACACCAACTCTGCACCTCAGAGACAAATTGAATTTGTTGGTCAGGCTGGGATTGTGGTGGATTATGGTCAAGAAAATCATGACAACGATGTTACGGCTGTCGCCCTTGGCGACATTGATTCTGACATGGCGGAGAGCTCTTTAGCTCAAGGACCAGCTTAAACCTTTGTGGTTTTCTCTTTTTTTTTTTCTTTCCTTTTACCTGTTATCTATGAATATATTAATGTGGAATTGTTTCGGTGCAAGAAAGCCAGGTTTTCGACGGGCAATCCGTTATATGAGTAGTCATCATAAAGTTGATATCGTAGCGATTTTTGAACCCCGTATCTCGGGGGAGAGAGCTGATGAAGTTTGTAAGAAGATGGAGAAATTGGGTTTTAATAAGCATGTTCGGATTGAGGCTATAGGTTTTGCAGGCGGTGTTTGGTGGCTTTGGAAGGAGTCTAGAGTGAAAGTTGATGTTGTTAAGCTGTACAGGGATTTTATCCATGTTTAACTATGTGGATGGAGGTAGTACAATCAACCTTTTTGCTGTGTATGGGCCTCGAGATGCTACTCGGAGAGTGAGTTTTTGGAAGGAGCTTGAGAATGCAGTAAAGAGAGTTGCTGGCCTGGTTGTGGTGGGTGGTGATTTTAACTGCATTTTGTTCAACTGTGAGCGAGAGGGTGGTTCGGGTGGCCTCCACTTGGATTCCGACTTTTATAATCTTTGGAAGAATAATCTTGGCCTCATTGATATGGGTTTTGTGGGTCCTCGGTTCACTTGGAGCAAACGCCTATCTCACAACTCTGTCGTTTCGAAAAGGTTGGATCGTGTCTTCATGAATGCTGAGGCAAGACTCTTGTTGAATGAGGCTCGGGTGCGTCATTTGCCCCGCTTCTCTTCTGACCACAATCCTTTATTGATTAGCTTCTGTCCGGACTTGGGTTTGAACAAGAGCAGACGTCCGTTTCGGTGCGAAGCGGCTTGGATGACTCACCCAGATTTTGCTCACAAGGTCGAGAGTTGCTGGAGTAGTGATGTTGACACACCGAGTGCCTGGTCGGTGCTTAAGGATGAACTCTTGATTTTGAATAGAAAGATTTTTGGTAGCATCCAAAGCGGAAGAGGGTTTTATTGGATGAGATTGAGCGGATCCGGAATCACCAAAATAGGGCCCAAACAACGCCTTTACTTGAGAAGGAGATGAAGCTTCAGAAAGAGTTGGAGTTGGTACTTGAGCAGGAGGAAATCTTATGGTTTCAGAAATCGAGAGAGCAGTTGTTGGCTTTTGGGGACCGAAACACGACCTTCTTCCATACGTCTACGCTGATTCGGAGGAGACACAACAGAATCGAGTGCCTTCGTGATGGTGATGGAAACTGGATGGACAAAAGAGATGATCTTGAGCGGATGGCTGTCGATTTTTTTCGTTCCCTTTACACAAATGAGGTTTCAGGGGAGGCCAGTTTATCGGGTCTGAATGTGAGCTTTCCACCCGTTAACAGCACGTGGTTTGGAAAACTGTTGAAAGGGTTTCTTGACAACAAATAAATTTATAATCAAGACCCCGTTGTTGTATAGCAGAGTCAGGTTCGTCCGCAGGGAGAAAGTCAGTATCAAGTTTTGTTACTTCTCACGCAATCAATCAATTAAAGGTAGGGTTTTTATCAAGGAAAGAGAATTCTAAGGTTTAGGTATCCCCACAACAACAATTATGCATGCCAAACGCTAATGAAACATAAAGATCATGCTTTTATAACATAAAGGTGTCAACTTTCGTCAACTTAAGCAAGTAAATCAATCAACTTTCGTCCTATCAATAAAGTTACTATCTATCTCTTCTACTTCAACTAGGATAGATCTGGTTTCGCTTCAAAACCCTAATTTGACTATTCTGATTCAAGGTTTCTGCTTTCGCTTTAACTATGAATGAGAAATTCCTTTCAACTTTCGTCTCAAGGATTAAAAACAAGAGAATAGATTCATGCAATAAAAACAATCAAGACATGATCACAAACAAGCATGCACAACCATTGTTGGGTTTAACGCCAACCTTAGAGAGAGAGACTACTCACAAAGCATAATTGAAAGCAAAACTATATTAAATAAAAGGGAAAGCTTACAACTTTGAATCCAAACAATAGTTCTTCTCCACAAAACCTCGTCTCTTCCCCCTCTCACACGCCTCTCTCCTCCCCTTACTTGCCCTCCAAGGCAATTGATTGTGTATCGAATAACAAAGGGTAGACAAGAGTATTTATAGAGAAACTATTCTATCTTAAATCTATCTCTAAGGAAATAAATCTATCTTAAATCTAACTATAAGGAAATAATATCTTTTAATAAGATATACCCCTTCTATCTATCTAATAACATAAAAAAGTAAACAAGATAGAAGCCCATAAATAGCACCGACTCGGATCTCTCTTGCTCTCGTTGCCTCGTTAACGACCTTGACAGGGTCGAAAACAGCCTTGAGTGAAACTTGCGTAGAAGATTCGTTACAACTCCGTTTGACTCGATTCTTTTTCCTATGTTCTTGTAACGAATTTCTCTCTCTATTTTCAAGCTCAAACTTGATCTTGAATAACTTTACTTGAGCGCTTAATCTTCATCTTCTCTTCATGCTTGAGTGCTATCTTCACCGGTTTTGCTCCTTTCTTCAAAAATTGCTCCAAATAGCTTCAAAAAAACCTACAAAACACCACAAAAGCTTATGTAGACTCCATATCTCATGAAAATACGAAAACTTACATAAACGACTCAAAACAAAACACAAAACTGAAGAAAAAGACTCAAAAGACACAAAAACACACCCTAAAAACATGACTAAAAAGGCGGACATCAAAAACTTACAAGCCTGGTGTCAGCCGATGAAGTTTGGAGAGCGGTTAAAGAGATGGGCGCTTTCAAATCACCGGGTTTGGACGGATTTCTACCGGTGTTCTTTCAGAAGCACTGGAATATTATAGGGAGTTCTGTTGTGGCTTTTGTCAGGGAATGTTTTGCGACAGCTAAGCTTCAGGAAGGAGTGAACGACACGTTGATTGTGCTATTGTCTAAACGAGATAAGCCTGAGTGCCTTAGTCAGTTTCGCCCGATCAGTCTGTGTAATGTTATCTATAAAGTGATTACTAAAATCTTGGCTAACAGATTGCAACCGGTGTTGATGGATATTATTGGGCCAACCCAAGGCAGTTTTCTCCCGGGACGGTTGATTACGGATAATATTGTTGTGGCGCAAGAGGTAGTGCATTCGATGAGAAGAAAGAAAGGGGTCAAAGGTTGGATGATTCTGAAATTGGATCTTGAGAAGGCGTATGATCGCCTAAGATGGGATTTTATTGAGGATACACTTATTTCCGCTGGTTTCCCTGACCAATGGATTAAATGGATTATGGAGTGTGTGTCCGCAACTAAGATGCAGATTTTATGGAATGGTGAGGTTTCCAATCAGTTTACGACATCTAGAGGAATTAGGCAAGGAGATCCGATTTCTCCCTACTTGTTTCTTTTGTGAATAGAGAGACTGAGCCATATCATTAGAGAGGCGGTAGATATGGGGAATTGGAAACCGATAAAGTTGACTAGGAGCGGGCCTTTCCTTTCCCATATGTTCTTTGCAGACGATATCATGCTTTTCGCAGAGGCCTCTGTTAATTAGATTGAAGTAATCAAGAAGTGCCTTGATCGTTTTTGTAGTGCGTCGGGTCAAAGAGTGAGCGCCCATAAATCCATGATCTTTGTTTCCCCTAATGTGAATGCTAGAGTGAGCAGAAGATTAGAGTCTAGTAGTGGCTTTAAGGTGACTAAGGACTTGGGAACCTATCTTGGACTCCCTATCCTTCATAAGCAAGTTAACAAGGAGACTTTTGCGGGGTGGAAAGCGAGGACATTAAGCTTCGCCGGGAGGGTGACTTTGGTGAAATCCGTGTTGACTTCGCTACCGGTTTATACGATGTCGACATTCTCACTTCCTAATGGAATTTGTAAGGAGATTGACAAGCTCAACAGAGCCTTTTTATGGGGTAGTAGTGCAGAACGTCAGAAGATTCATAAGGTGACTTGGGAGGTGGTGAATCGTCCCCGTAAGCAAGGGGGGTTGGGAATCCAACCCATGAAGGAGATGAACTTAGCCTTAGTTGGCAAGTTGGGATGGCGCCTTGTTACGGAAAATCATGGTTTGTGGATTGAGGTGTTAAAACATAAGTACGTCAATTGTGCTTTGGGGCAATCTCCAGCGAGCTCATATTTGTGGAAGGGCATTCGTGCTGACCTTTCTGAGGTGGTGATTAAGGGGACAAAATGGATCGTTCGTAATGGTTCATCGGTCCGTTTTGGAGAGACATTTGGTTGCTCGATTACCCGCTATCAAGCTATGCAACGATTGCTAACACCGATTGGAATGCGTATGTGAAGGATTTCTGGGTTGAGGACGTAGGTTGGAGCTGGAACAGGTTCGCTCATTTGCTACCCGCTGAAGTGCTGATGCGTATTGCTGCTGTTAATGTTCTTCCTGCTGTTGTTATGGAGGAAGATATGCTGAGTTGGGCTCTTACAGAGGATGGTAATTACTTTGTTGCTACCGAGGTTGATTTACTTCAAGGGAATCTGAATTCTGCAGGAGTGGATCACAACTTTTATCGCAAGATATGGAAGATTGAGGCGCCCGAGCGAATGAAGTGTTTCCTTTGGCAGGTGTGTAACGGGGGCATCTTGTCCAACATGGAGCGGCGATGACGACACCTTACGGCGAGGGACAAGTGCCCAGTTTGCCCTGCGGAGACTGCTGATGTGGAATCTTATGAGCATCTCTTTCGGGATTGCTCGGAGGTAAGAAAATTATGGTTGGATTTTCATGCTACTGATGTGGTGCCTGATTTTTTTCAGATGTCCTTTGCGGAATGGATTCGGTGCAACGTGTTGATGGTTAGGAAAGTTGAGGCGTCCGAATGGTGCACGATTTTTAGCACAGCGTTGTATTGGGTGTGGCGGTGGAGATGCACCAAAGTCTTCGGTGATGAAGTGAGAATTGGGAATAAGGCCAGTTTCATTCAACTGCAAGTTATGGATTATGCACACGCCTCAGGTAAGTTTCCTGTTACTTCTACTAGTTCAGTTAAGCTTATGCAGGAGATTTCTTGGACTGTTTCGAGTGAAGGTTGGATTAAAATCAACACGGATGGCTCGGTTAAGAGTGCAAATGTTGCTGCTGCGGGTGGTGTGCTTAGAGATCACTATGGTCAGTGGGTGTCCGGGTTCGTGCACAACATTGGTGCTTGTTCGGTTCCCATGGCGGAGTTGTGGGGAGTACTAGATGGATTGAAGATTGCGTGGGAGAAAGGCTATCAGAAGATCATCTTGGAATCCGACTCGCAGCTTGTCGTGGGACTTCTGAATTCTCGGGTGAGTAAAAGTCATCCGTTATATAGCTTGATACTTCAGTGTCAATGCTTTTTTAGTAGGGATTGGAATATCCAATTCCGTCATGTGTATCGAGAGGCAAATTCGGTTGCGGATTGTCTCGCGTCTTATGCTTTTAATTTTCCGTTGGGTCTTAATGTATTGCTTGCCCCGCCTAAGGGGGTTATTTTATTGCTTTATGATGATGTAAGGGGTCGGGCTATCCCCCGCTTGAGTACTACTTAGCCCATTTTTTAACTATTATTAAAACGCTCCCTCGAGGGGCTGGAGAGCACCGACTCTCCTTCTACCAAAAAAAAATGGGCATTGATTGTTCGAAAAGCTATTCTTTAATTACATCAAAATAGTTGAAACTTGACTATCATAGCGGAATTTCAGTTACACACACACACACTTAATCTTATGGGAAATTAATAGTTTTTGAAGAAACCCACAAATTGGTTGCTAGTGCAGCTTCTTCCTATGATTGATCGATGTACTGTTGTTTCAGTTGTACAAATTCCAAGTGATGCAGTATATGTGATTATGATTTGTAATATTTAGCTAGCCTTCTTCTAAGACAACAGTCTAAGACAAAGCATTTCTCTTAGGCATTTTGTCAAACACATGTACAAAGGTTTTCAAACTCAAAAGAAAAGTAGAAATATAATAACTCTGGACTACCTTCTGACCTTCAAGCACATATATAACTACTATGGAGGATTTGATAAAATTTAAGTAATTTAAGTAAAAATAACAATGCATTGGTTTCATAAAAAAAAACAATGCATTGCATTCCTGTCCAGCATACACAGTACAAACATAATAATACCTTAATATGAAAATCACACTATAATTATACATTCATCTCAATCATAATATAAACAATAGTAATATGAAGAAGTGTTTTACATTTGTACCAATATTGTTTATATTTGCAAACTGGAGATCATTGATATCCCACTAGTTTTGTGGAGAGATTTACACAAATTCAAGAAAATAGAACACATTTTCGGTATTCTTCGAGTGCCCATATTGGAAATACATTTCGGTATGCTGCATAATTTAGAGTACATGTCTTCATAAACACTCCAGTGATTTCCTGACCATTACCATACAACACATTAGATCCATGTTCGAAAAAATTAGTTTGTTTATTTTGATATTTATTTGAAAATTACTATTAACATAAGAATACCTGTTGTGGAAAGTCACCGTTTTCTTCAACTTGTGAGTTGATCAATAATTTTACACCTTTTTTTATGGGTGTTGGATCAATCCCAGCCTGATCATAAGAAAAAAGAACACAAAAAAATTAAAAAATCATAAAACTTTAAAGCTTAGTTATGTGTAGTTTTATGTGTATGTACAAACCTGTCCTGCCTTGATGAGGGCTAGTAGTGCCCATGAAGTTTGAACCAAATTTGACTTGTTCCCTTCTATATTTGTGTAAACCTATTATATAGATTCATTGATTGAATAATATATTAACAACACTACTAATTTATTTGGTTTGAAATACCAATGAATGTTTTTAGTACATGTCATGTATACAATTTTTTTGTCTTCTCAATCAAAACATACCTTATTAGTACTCGATAGATAGCTTTCTCCCCAACCACCATCATGTAGTTGCTTAGACAACAAAAACTCACAAGCTTTACGTAAAGCATGGCAGTTGTTATAGTTCATCCCACATGTTGTCAATGCATCCACAGCGAACCATGTCCCATAAGTGAAGCATACTCCCCAAGAACCAATCCTGTATTATCATTATTATTAGTTTTATAATTATTATATAATATATACATGATCGTTTATAACTCAAAAAGAAAAAGGAAAGTTTAAACGGTAGGAACTCACCATGAACCATGAGAATCTTAAGTGTCGAGAACATATTGGAGTGCCCTTGTTATACAAGTCTCTATTTCTTGCTTTCAATGCCCCGGGTGTAACTTTTTGAATAAAACCAAGCCTTGAATAGCCGATGATGTGCATTCAACATATCTTTATCCAAATCAATAATTTATCAATTATATATTTTGTCTTTTAATTAACTGGGTATTAATTTCACTACTTTGGAAGTGTTAGGTAGGCGTATGAAATGCTGCTATAACTTACTCTCTTTCAATAAGGACATCTTCAAAAAATTCTGTGGGGTTGAATTTCTGATAAAAAAATGTGTGCATAGAATTTGTTAGTTAGGAGTTGGTAAAATTTTAATTGATTGAGGGAAAAAAATCAAAGCACATATATTATGATAAGAACTTGCCTCAAACCATCGGTATGCTCGTTGGGGCTCCTAAGCTGGGAAGCCTCCATTTTCACTCTACAAAATAACAACATGAAGCACTATTTTATCCTTCTCATAGGATACTATTATATTTTATCCAATCAAGAATATCGTTATTTTATTACATTCTACATGTAACCAAAACTTGTAAATTTATTTAGCTAAATACTCAAAGTGGAAAAAATATTTTGTGAGACCACCACCCCTTAGCCCCGTTCATCTTCGGCGCAAGAGCGCTCGTCCCGGCGTACCTTTGATCCGTTGAGCGAGTTGCCATGAAATAGAATCAATGGCTTTCAAATCCCACCTAGAGCTAGTACAACTAATTAAACATCGAGACATTAATCAATTCCTTCAATTGCAATCACTACTCAAATAATTACCTGAAGTTTAAGGATAACATTTACAGCATCATAAAGTCTTTCTGTTTCCATCTTTTCACCCACAAGGTCTTCAGGCATTAGCGATAATAGTATTGAAACCTGGAAAAACCAATGCATAATGTATCACGCGAGGAAAAAATGAGATTATTTATATGATTTATGATAAAGATTAAATTTGAGTACAAATTAATTAGTTTCCTTAGTTAGTACCTTAAGCCCTTATGCTGTGCAGTCGGATACTTGCCAACCCTGGTCTTGCATGGAGAAAGTCCACGCACCTTTATTTGTATGTCGATACATTTCTTTAAAATTTCCAGATGGATTTTCCCTCACCTATTATAGTAAGATTTATACATTTCAAAATCATATATTATAACAAAGATATTTAACCGTAGTGTATTATTTTAACTAATCAACTAATTAATGGATATATATATACACACACCTGTGAAGCTTTTACAAAGTCGTGTGCTTTGCGAAGAGTTTCTCCATACTCTTGGGTGAGATTGCTTGACATGATTGCTTGGACTGCAAATCCGGCATCCCACATTTGACTCCCAAAACTCTAAAACATATCAAAAAATTCACACTTTTTGATCAATTTAGTTTAACATCAATATATATTTTTTCCTTCTGAAGTACTTCTTAATTCGTACTAAATAATATAAAAATGTGCCACTAGAATTTTTATTATATATTCATACCTGCATTTTCATGCCATCTTCGGCAACCCAAAAGTAATCGGGGATTCGAGCAAGATGAAGTTTGTAGGCCTCTGAATTCGGATCTTCAACCCAACAAGCAATCAAACATAAAATCTACAGAGAATATTTATGCCAAATTCATTAATTTGATCTTTTACTATTATATATATATTTATATCTATATCTATCTATCTATATATATAGAGAGAGAGAGGTGAGTTCAAGTGAGAAGAGTTCTTAGAATGTGCACGTGTGCACAGTTTGTATTCATGATTTTGAGTTACATATTCATGATTTTGTATGGATGTATTCATATTTTTGAGTTACATATTCATACATATTCATTTTTTTCATACTACATTGTATTCATGATTATAAGTCGCATATTCATATTTTTATATTATTGTATTTTTAAAGTTTTTTTTTCATATTCCATCTCTTTATTGTGTTTATAGAGTTATATAATCATATTTTTAAGTTGTATATTCATAAAAATCGAGTAACTCAACATAATGAATATGGAACTTAAAACCATGAATATAGCCATACAAAATCATGCATATATAACTCAAAATCATGAATACAAAATGTGCACACGTGCACACTCTAAGAACTCTTCTCACTTGAACTTAAATCTATATAGAGGTATATATATATAGAGAGAGAGTCCGGTTCAGGTGCGAATGGGCGCCTAGATGCGAAATAAGAAAGAACAAGAGCCGTTGGATCAAGAAAAATCATAGGCGCTGATCATTTCACTTAAAAGGGGAAAAAAACGGCACGGGCGAATTTTTGGCGAATTATTCGCGTATTTTTGAAAAAAATGTCACAGATTTGTTCATCAATATTGTGGATTTGTTCATCAGTATTGTGGATTTGTTCATCAGTATTGTGGATTTGTTCATCAACAATGTGGATTTGTTCATCAACACTGTAGATTTGTTCATTGGTTTTGACATATTTGTTCATTGGTTTTGGCATATTTGTTCATCGTTTTGTGCATATTTGTTCATTTGTAACATCAATTTGTTCATTAATTTATGCATATTTATTCATTGATATATGCATATTTGTTCATTGTTATATTCATATTTGTTCATTGGTTTTGACATATTTGTTCATCGGTTTGTGCATATTTGTTTATTAGTAACATTAATTTGTTCATCAACAATGTGGATTTGTTCATCAACATTGTGGATTTGTTCATTGTTAGGGGTTTTGGCATATTTGTTCACCGGTTTGTGCATATTTGTTCATCAATATTGTGGATTTGTTCATCAGTATTGTGGATTTGTTCATCAACAATGTGGATTTGTTCATCAACACTGTGGATTTGTTCATCAGTATTGTGGATTTGTTCATCAACAATGTGGATTTGTTCATCAACATTGTGGATTTGTTCATTGTTATATTCATATTTGTTCATTGGTTTTGGCATATTTGTTCATCGGTTTGTGCATATTTGTTCATCAATATTGTGGATTTGTTCATCAGTATTGTGGATTTGTTCATCAACAATGTGGATTTGTTCATCAACACTGTGGATTTGTTCATCAATATTGTGGATTTGTTCATCAACAATGTGGATTTGTTCATCAACATTTTGGATTTGTTCATTGGTTTTGACATATTTGTTCATTGGTTTTGGCATATTTGTTCATCGGTTTGTGCATATTTGTTCATTTGTAACATCAATTTGTTCATTAGTTTATGCATATTTGTTCATTAATATATGCATATTTATACAAGTTGATGTCATTGACACATAAACATAAGTTTATTTCAATTCACAAATAAGGGTATAATAATGAACAAAAAAGGTTATATTAATGAACAAATAGGGGTATATCCATGAACAAATAATGTATTCCAATGAACAAACAAGTTTAGATCAATGAACAAAAAAGGTTATATCAATGAACAAATAAGTGTATATCAATGAACAAATAGGTGTATATACATAAACAAATAGGGTATAATGGTATATCAATGAGCAAATACTAGTATACCAATGAACAAAAAAAAGTATACCAATGAACAAATAATGGTATACCAATGAACAAACATGTGTATATCAATGAACAAATAGCGGTATATAAATGAACAAATACGAGTATATCAATGAACAAATATTGGTATATCGAAACTAATTATATGTGCATAAAAAACTACATAAATATTGTATTCCTACACATAAATAAGGTTAAAAAATAAAAATAAAAATTAAAAAAGTTTGAAATCAATGAACAATGTTATCAAAAACTCAATGCACAATTAGTTAGTATTGATGAACAAATCGCTATTTCTGATGAACAAACTGGGCGCGTCTCATAAAAACGTATTTTTCGAAAAATACGTGAATAATTCGGGAAAAATTCGTCCGTGCCGTATTTTATAGAAAAATACGCGAATAATACGGGAAAAATTCGTCCGTGCCGTATTTTAATTTTTTAAATGAATGTTTAATCAGGGACGTTGATTTTTTGGAAGGAACGAACGAGATTTATTCTTATTTCTCACCTAGGCGCCCATTCGCACGTGACTCTTTATATATATATATATATAATTTTATTATATATATATATATATATAATCATACATATATATATATATATATATATATATATATATATATATATATATATATATATATAGGGGAGGGTTCAAGAGAAACGACATTTGTAGAGAAACGGGGGAATGAATATGAGGCGTTGGATGTAGGTAATTTAAGGGTGAGATTTGCATCTCTATTATATTTAAAATAGGGAGAGATTTACTAGATTGAAATAAAAAAGGCAAGTGTGAAAATAAAGGTACTGAACAAAAAAAAAAGAAAAATCTAAAAAAAATAAAGTACGTGATTTGCAAATTTGTAGTTGGAATGATTTTCAAATTCAAACATAATTTCAAAAATTAAATAGGCTTATTTATTCCTAAAATTTAGGAGATAGTTGCCATATTTTTAAAAACTGAAATGAAACGAATTTTAAGATTACATTCTCGTATTGTAGTTTATGTACTCGAATATGCTTAACACATTATCGAATATGTTGTTGTTTTACTAATGTGATAATTTGATTGAATATGTGAGCTTACATATTGAACATACTATGATCTGTGCTCGAATATGCATATCACATTCTCGAATATGCCGTCGTTGTAGTACTATTGTAATATTTTGGCTGAATATATGATTTTACATATTGAACATACTATGTTTTATACTCGAATATGCATAACATATTCTCGAATATGTCGTTGTATCAACATGTTCAATTTAATTATTATGTATATTCATGTTGTTATTATGTATATTCAAGTTTATTGTCATGCATGTTCAGGTTAGTTGTAGTAGTAACGTGGTTACATATTGAGCATACTATTATGTTATATGAATATGCATACCACATTCTTGAATATGCATACCACATTATCTGAATATGTTCTATTAAATATTGAACTAACCAATATTTGTCAACGAATATTAAGAAAATATTTTCGAACATTTATACAAAATATTTGAATATTCAATTCATAATATTTAACATGTATACAATATATTTGAATATTAACTTCACAGTTTTGAGCATATGTATAAAAAACTCGAATATGTATAATAAATCTGAATATTAATTGCACAATCTCGAACATGTATACAAAATATCCGAACATTAAATTCACAATACATAACATGTAAATATATTTGAATATCGACTTCACAATTTTGAACATGTGTATACAAGAACTCAAATATATAATTAAAGATATCGAACATTTTAACAATGTATGAGTTGAAATCTCTTCCATAACCATAAACTAAATCGCTTTCATGGACCACTCTCCTGCAAATCAATTCAAATGACTAGATCAGTATATGTGTAGATCTCAACTCATACATTTTCATGAAATTAAGAATCATAACAGAATATAAAAACTCACCGTTACATCAGAAATAGACTAGTATCCCACTGACGATGGGATCACCTGCGTCGGCGGACCATTCCGGATTTGGTTGATTTCCCAAAAACTTTGATAATCATATCATCTACAAATTCAAATCATCTACAAATGAAAAAGAAAAAAAATTATGTACACAAAAAACCATAATCGAATATATCATATAGCCCCTATAAATCAGAAAAAGGGTAAACATAAACAACAAGAACAAGTCTATAAAATGGGGAAACTAGATCTATTCACAAAATCATATAAAACTTACGTATACAAAAAAAAAACTTCTTCAACTGCACAGATTCAACAAAAAAGGGGTTTAAAGGTTGAAAAAAAATGAAAAATTTATGTAATTGGTCTCTGAAATATAAGAATTAGAAGTTGGATAAGAAGCTTGCAACAATAACGATGGTAGAAATGGAGAGCTCCAATGGTGATTTTTTTGTTTTTGTTTGTGGGAGAAACATAATTGAGAGTATTAATTATGGAGAGAGGGCTTTCAATTTGAATATAGAGATTGGAGAGAGAAATGTACGATTTTAATATCTCCCATAAATCACTCTCTTTTGGATGTAATCTTGTGTAATGCATGTACACGGGTTCTCATACACCTTTTTTTCTTTAATCTAGTCCGTTTATATAATTCAATCCAACGTATCTTATTTATTCCTCTGTTTCTCTCTAATATAGTGTTTCTCTAGATCCTTATTCTATATATATATATATATATAGGGGAGGGTTCAAGAGAAACGGGGGAAATGATTAGGAGCGTTAGATTAGGGGTAATATGTGGTTAGGATTTGCGGAATATGGTAACTATTGTGGATTGACATTCGGTTAACAAATCCTGCCAAAATAAAAAAAAGTGAAAAATAAAATATATGCGTGATTTTAGGAATGGGTTGCTAGCAAATCTGAAAAACTACCAAAAATAAAATTTGTAATATTCAATCCAAATCCAAATTTGTGATTTTCAAATTCAAATCTATTTCCAAAATTAAATACGCTGATTTTGTTGCTAAAATTAAGGAGAAGCTTATTTTTTTGCTAAACTATTATCGAATACGCGAGTTTATATCTAGAACATAATAGGTTATGTACTCGAATATGCTTAACACATTATCGAATATGTCGTTGTATTACTATTACTGATGTCATAATTTGACTGTTACTTATTGAACATACTATATTTTGTGCTCGAATATGAATATCACATTCTCGAATATATCGTTGTAGTACTAATGTGATAATTTGACTGAATATGTGATTTTACATATTGAACATACTAGTGTCTATACTCGAATATGCATAACACATTCTCGAATATGTCGTTGTATTACTAATATTTTGAATATTTGTACAAAAAAACCCAAATACATATACAATATATCTAAATATTAAGTACAAAACCTCGAACATGTACATAAAATATCTGAATATTGACTATGTGTACAACAAAACTCGAATATATATACAATATATTTGAATATTAACTTCACAGTTTTGAACATATGTACAAACTATTTGAATATTAAGTACACAGCCTCAAATGTGTGTATAATATATCGGAATATTAACTTTAGTCTTTTATCTCTATGTGCACCACACATGCTTTCGACCATCTTCGTTGGCCTTACTCGTTCTTCTTTGTCGTTGCATGGTTGATTGATTTAAATATAGGCCCCTGGAAAAAAAATTATGTGAACATTAGATGTGCGGATTTGAATTTGTGAAAACGATTTGAAGTTGAGAAAAATGTAAATTAAATCTTGAACATGTTTACAATATATCCGAATATTAAGTTTACAAAAGTGAATATGCGTACAACATAGTTAGAATATGTAAATTCAATAATTGAATATAACCACCGGATCGCCGTACAAACCCAACCATTAAACCAACGAAAAAAACGATTTTTACAGACGATGAAGGTAATTGCGAACACACCGAACGGAAGACGACAATCCAAACAAAATTGATTTAAACTAAGCAAAATAAATCTACTTGAAGAAAAATAAGCATCAAGAATTAAACAATAATAAGCATCATAAATTCAACACTAACAAAGTGATCGATGTACGTCTGCTACAAAACTCGAAAATTGAATTGTTGTCTATAAAAATCAAAACCACGTACAACAAATTTATTTTGATTTTTACTGAAGATCATCTTTTGATTTTTACCGAAAATCGAATTGTACGTCTGCTACAAACCACAATCACCTTTTGATTTTAATGTCGGCTACAAAAATAAGAACAGATCGTTGCACCCATAAAAATTACATTTGATCGATTCCTTGTTGATGTAGAAATCTTGACTAGTATCCACCAATTGCTGCAAACAAACTAAATTTGAGAAGAATAAATTGATGGCGCGAATCTACTAAATCGACTTCGATACTTACCGATTGCTGCAAAGCGACTTCATAACCACTGCTTGAGGAAGATGACATCGCCATTGAAGAGATGAAGAGGGAAATTTGATTTCTAAAACAGAGAGAATATGGACGTGATTTTCATAAATTGGAAACAAATGAATATATGGAGAGAGAAATATAGATATGCAAGCATGATTCTAGCTAATTTGGATATTATCTGGTGTATCCTACACATAATAAGAATTTTACACCTTTTTTTATTAAATCTTATCCGTTAAAATAATCTGATCAGATGACTCTCATTCATTCCACCGTTTCTCTATAACAAGGGGTTTCTCTAGAACCCTTTACTATATATATATATATATATCGATCATTAATTGTAGTGCAAAGATAAATTAATATGAATAGAATACTTAAAAATTACCTTTTCAACACATCCAATGGTGAGATATCTACTATTGATATCTTCATAATGAATGTGGTCCATGGCAATCTTCATTGACTTCTCCCTTAACTTTGAGAAGGGTCATTGTTGGAAAATTGTCTCACCAACGTGATGAAGAAAACCCCATAGCATGTCTTGCACAAATGGATGTGGAAAATATAAATCCTCCTATAAATAGTTTACAGAAACCGAAATATTAGATCTTGTGGTTATCTAGCTTGTGAGTATGGTAAATATCCAGAATGTTACTAATGGATGTGGAAAAAAAGTCTCGTTATCTAAGTCATTCAATTGGAGTAGCTAGCATGATGTTTGAAGATGGATGGACGTACCTTTGCACAATTGTTGCGGGCGTGGGGCGAGGTTCCAATTGATGAGTTGGTAAGGGTGGAGGTAGAGCTCTTGGCGGAGTTGGTGAATCAAGGGCGTCATTTCTCCCACGAATCTCTTGCCGTAGAGGTACGACATGGGCATGTACACCAATCTACAATAGCACAACATTTTCCCTGCATCCATCCATTTTTTTAAATTCAATTTGACTATATAACCCTAACACTTAAATAGATGATCGATATCAAGCTAGTAATACCAGGATGAATTGGAGATATTTCAGGCATGAGCCAGAACTCAGGCGGCATAGGATTGCAGCCGTCCCACTCGTACACTCCAAGCACCTGCAAAGTTATATATATGGCTATAGATCGGATCTTAAATAATGGTTTTGTCAAATCTCTTTACTACATTAATTAGAGAGTCGCCGGATAAGTTACTAATTAAAGTTAATTTGTAACGTGTTCCAGTAGTAGAGTTGACCGGATAAGTTACTAATTAAAGTGGATTCGTACATTAATTAATTATAGACGCCAAATTTATTTATTTATTTGATAAAAATAAAACTAACCGTTAGCCAAAACTTTCCCTAGGAGGGAATGCCAACAGCGCCGCCGTGGTCAAGTATCCAATTGCGGCCTCTAGCGACTCCGTCATCTTCCCCGTTGTCTGGGCCTTCTCCCAGCAGCCGCAAGGCGATGTAGCTAAGCGTTGAGCCGAAGACGGTGCTGTGGCCTTCTATGTGGAGTCCCCATCCTCCATCCTCATTCTATATCATGTCATATACATTGTCATTAAAATATTTTTATTTAAGCATAATTAAGAATTAGGTAGGTAGGTACCTGATGATTGTAAATGTAGCGCTTGATCTCCTTTTGTTGCTCGGTAGATAGAACCGTGTTGAGTCCTCCGGTGACGTACAAGGCCATCACAAGAGGAGGAAGGAAAAACAAGGGGCCGGCTGACTCCGAGGGCCAGAGGCCGTCGTGGGTTTGGATGCTCGACAAGTAGCCCAGCGTCGTCGTCACTGCCTCCTCCGTCACCTCCTCCTCCACCTTCACCGCCCCCAGAACCTCCCTTGCCCCATTCTCCTTCCTCAACTGCAATCAATTAAATTTTATAATCCATCACACACTGGAAATTGGAAAATATATAGCATATATATAAGTTTGTTCTGGCTTTCCGGTCGATACAAAATATTGTATAGTTAAAAGAAGGCGTACTTGCATCCGCATCAAGCCGTCGGAACTTTGCTTGTTGGTGAAGCGTCAAGACTTGAAATGGAGACGGATGCGGTCGACCTCGGCCCGCTCCTCGGGGGTGCCAGCGTCGGGGTCGAACTCCCAATGCAAGCGCCCCACGTGGTTGTTCACGCTCATCACCCACTTGCCTCCCTCAGCGATCTTCAACTTCCACATCTTAGATTACCTAGTTTAGCTTACCAAACCTTGGCAAGGCTGTTTTTGTGTTTCAAAGATTGTCTTGATAGAATTTTCGACAAGGCTCTTATGTTGTTTCAAGAGTTTGTGAGTAAAAATGGATGAGCTTGGTTTGCCTTTTTTATAATGGGAGGAGGGTGACAAGGATATAAGAAAATAGTATTATAACGTAAACACTACGTATCTGTTGGATCGTGACGCGTTAGTAACAATACAGGGAATTAGTAAGGTTCCCTGGGCAGCGGAAATAAACAGTAAGAACACAGAATTTATAGAGGAAACCTTCTGTCCGACCAATCAGTCGTAGAAAGAAAAACCTCTACCCCTGAGACTCCTTCTCAGAGGATTTTCAATAGAATACTTTTATTAAGTTTCAACGATTACAAGACAAGTCTAGTAACTAAGGCTCCTACCAAAGTTCCCTTGGTAACTACGGCTCCGACCGAAGTTCAACCAACTAGACTTCTACAACCCTAAGCGTAAACCTAAATCGAAAGTAAACTACTGACTTACTTGTGGATTCTTCACCGAAAAAGCCACACACTCATACACTTGAAAAGCTCTTTTCTCAAGTTCTTCGTCTTCAACCACTCGAAAACCACACCTTTAACCCTAGGTAACCCTAGCTATTTATAAGATAAGTCAAGTCTGATCTCACACGTAATTCTTGCCTAATTACGCTGATATTCCACTTAACAAATCCCACACAATAAGGAAAAAGATTGTTTGTGATTTCGGATCCTCAACCATGTCGATTTTTCCCAAAACCGAATGATCTCGGATTTCCCAAGATAAGATCGTGTGAAGATTGATCTTATCCTCTCTTTTATCTCCTTAAGCAACCGCCTACAGCTGTAGAATCTTCGTAGAAGATCGCTCGCAGAAGATAAGGTAGCTTCCCATTTATAGAAAGTCGCGTTCCTTCTCAGACGCACTTCCTAAATCTGTCACTCGTTCCCTCCATCGTTCCTCACGATGTTCTTCACTCGTGACCATGTACCTGTTTTCCTGAAACACTTACATGTAGAAGCAAGTTATATTTACTAAGTTTGTTATCATCAAAACTAAGAAAACCATGGAACAACTATTGTTCCAACAATTTCCCCCTTTTTGATGATGACAAACCTATACAAAAATGCATGTCTAGAAACCAATAGAAATATAGATCAGAAAAAAAATTATGTGTGGTTCCCCCTTAACAAATGCACTGTTGTTCCTACTCGTCAGAGGTAACAACTTATTCCCACTCAGCCAAAGTTCCCTCTGTATTTCCTGGATAGAACGCATCTCTGCATTTTTCCTTACTTCCCCCTTTTGACATCATCAAAAGGTCAACAATCATCAAGCAAAACATAGAGCAAATGAACAAATTTAATTGAAACTTAAACCATTCATAAACAAAAGATAGTTATTATTATAGATAATTATCGCAGGAATCACAGCCAGAGAAAACATAAAACATAAAAAGTCTTAACATCCAAGAAACAAAGAAAATTTTTAAGCTGGGGATAGATGTGCTAAGGAACTAGAGAGGGTCCACATCATGGTTCGGAGGAGGTGGAATCAGCAGCAGCAGTGTCAGTGTCTCTCTTAGCCAGGTACCCAATGATGGTACTCAGCTGAGAGGAAATCTTTTGAAGCTCGATCAACAACTTGGCAGAAACACCTTCACTCAGCGAAGAACTCCCAACATCCTTCTGGGCAGTCTTCTTTGCAGCTGTTCCCTTTGAATCACCCTGAAAGCTCATCCTCGAGATATTGCGCATCTCCAGGGGTAATCCAAAGAACTCCTCTTTTGAAGGCTGATAAGCCTTTCGTTCCTTCAGTATAGCCTTCACAGAGCGAGGATAGGGTATGCTATGCTTCTTCCCAGTGCACTTAGCCATTTGCCTCATCATAATCTCCGGAAGACTGATACGTTCCTTCCTTAAAAACTTGTCCAGCAGAATCATATCATTGATAGTGAGCGTAGTCCTCTTCTCCAGCCTTGGAACAATAACCTTGATGAGAAACTGATGTGCAATCCTTGCAGTGTAGCTCAAGTCGGTGGTTAAGTAGGGACCAGAGGCAGGAACTTTTCCCATGACCCGCCTGATTAACTGAGCTCTGTTCCTTGGCCAGTTACTTGATGTGTGAACATCCCCATATCCTTCAACAGGCACCTTCAGAATTGTGGCAACAGATCCCAAAGAGAAAGAAATTTCCATCCCACCCACAGTAGCAAAACCCATTGGACCAGTAGAGAGATTGGCTAGTTGATAGGATTGAAAGAATTGAGAAAGAAGGGACACATCTACCTTGACTCCAGCGTCACATATTTTCTCCCATCCCTGGAACTTGAGAAGTTCCCAAAACTCCTACAAGTCATGGCTTTTCAGGAACGCTTCGGCGATCACCAGAGGAGGGACAACCTTCTTTGAACGATCCTTCCTGGAGCTTACCGCTGGTTCCATTGGCAGTTTGCCTTGCGCCTTTGCAGACTTGAGGTCCTTTTCAACCTCTTCTTCTATCTCAGCCTCTTCTTCATCACCTTCACCAACAGAGTCGTTCTTTTCTTCTTCTTCTTCCTCACCCTCATCAGAGCCCGAGCCAACCACTTCTTCCTCTTCCTCTGGATCTTCTTCTTCATCTGAGGATTCCTGAGCCACCCGTTCCTTTGGAACGGTGGAGCGAAGGGCGTACTTGGATCCAGAAGGAGTGACCTTCGGCTTTTTGGTTGCGGGAGAAGGGGTTCTTTCCGAGTCAGAGATGTGAAAAATCTGAGACGGTAGGGGAGGAACACTCTTTTTCGCCTTTCGCTTGCCACGACTTGTCGGCTTCACCCATCCTGGTCGCTCACTTATCGGCACAAATGCCTCCTTTTCAGGTGCAGCGGTGGTGTCCTTCGGAGGCGAGTTCACCTCTTCCTTCTCCATTGCATCCTTGCTTTCCTGGGCATCCTCTGTTTCAGCAGCCTTCTCAGAGGGGTTGTCCGAGGTAACCACAGAGTGATCCTTCTCAGATTTGTCACCCTCAGTGTCTTTTGCCGATGAAGCCATGTCAGCGGTGGCCATACCAGTGTCGGAAACAGCATCGAATTTGGGTTCGAGTTTGGAGATTGGAGAGGGAGAGGAAAGTTTGGCCTTTTTGAGGGTTTCAAGTTGGGCTTGAATTTTGGCGATCTCAGCAGCATCGAGACCCTCAAAGTTTAGGATTGGAGTGCTTGAGGAGGAAGCCATTGTTGCAGAGGAGAGAAAAGATCGAAGCTTGGAAGAAGATTTAGGGTTGGAGAGAATTAAGGATGCGGTAAAGAAAAATTGACCGAGATAAGAGTTTATAAAGCACACCTCTTTCCTTCTTGATAAAGATCACAATCTTTCCCAAAGATCTTCTATCCAAATCCTAACGGCTAAGAATTTCCATAATGATGAATTTTCACCGCCATTAAGTCTTGTCTACTTAGACGTCCTATCGTTCCCTGCAGAATTATTGTGCAACGGTTGGATTTTTCAAATGAGCAGTCACAACGGCTATAACTCTACTGCATTGCTTCTGTGATTGACGTCTGTTCGTTTGCAAAAATCTTCAAGAGTAATCAAAGATGTTCCTTTAATGCAACAATATTTGCAACCACTAGTTCCATACCTCGTTACCATGAGTGGATAAAAAGGCTATGTTTGAACAGACAAGGGACTTGAGACGTTCCATTCAAACTTTTTGTGGGCTGGGAATATTTTTGACATCCACACAATTATTCCCCGTTTAAAGGTGATAGAAAGAGGTTCATAAAGAACGTTTGTGTGGACCAGGCTAAGGGACAGTCTTATAACCAACCATCATTTCGGCTTGAAGTGAGGGATAAAATAGATCAAGTTGGTTATTTTGGGCCAAAAAAAACTGGGATGTAAGCAATATAGTTTCAGTTTCTCTTAGCATGCAACATTTAACAATTTCTAATATATACAACATCTATGCATAGAGGAACGATATAAGCCATTAGAAAACTTGTCAAATGATATGTAGTTACCTGAGATGTTACCTTTTTAGTCAGGCATTGAGGGAATAAAGGACTGGGACTTGTTTACTCCAAGGAAATCATTCCTAGTAACATCCTCAGATGTTCATAGGGTTTTCTATCCAAAGCCTTGGTGAAAATATCTGCCACTTGATTTTCAGTCCTACAATGATCCATCTTGATAAAACCTTTTTCAACATTATCTCTTAAGAAATGATGTCGAATATCTATATGTTTGGTTCTAGAGTGATGCACATGATTTTTGGAGATATTGATGGCACTTGTATTATCACATAAAATAGGAATAGTTCCAAGAGACATACCAAAATCCACCAGTTGCTGTTTTAGCCACAATACCTGGGAACAACAGGCAGCTGCTGCGACATACTCCGCTTCAGCCGTTGAAAGAGCAACTGAATTTTGCTTCTTCGATCCCCAAGACACCAAGCATGGTCCAAGGAATTGGGCCATCCCTGATGTGCTCTTCCTATCCACCAAGTGACCTGCAAAATCTGCATCCGAGAATCCGACAAGTTGGAACGAGTTGTGCCTTGGATACCATAGACATAACGCGTCGTTCCCTTTCAAGTAGCGTAGAATTCTCTTCACTTCTTTCAGATGTGTTTCTTTAGGATTGGCTTTAAATCTAGCACAGAGACACACACTGAACATAATATCTGGCCGACTGGCCGTTAGGTACAACAGGGAACCAATCATTCCTCGGTACATCGTTTGATCAACATCAACACCATTTAGATCAGCATCAAGACGAGTATTGGGAGAAATAGGGGTATCAAAACTCTTTGTAGAATCCATACCGTACTTCTTCAACAGTTCCTTGATGTACTTTTGTTGATGTACCTTTGTTCCCTCGTCAGTTTGCACCACTTGTAGTCCAAGAAAGAAAGTGAGCTCTCCGATCATGCTCATTTCAAACTCACTGCTCATAAGATTCTTGAAGCTTTCTACAAGTTTGGGGTTAGTAGAACCAAATATAATATCATCAACATAAACTTGAACTACTAAAACCTCACCGGCTTGTTCCCTTAGGAACAATGTTTTGTCGATCACACCACGTCTGTAACCATTGGCTAATAGAAACTGAGCGAATCTATCATACCAAGCACGAGGAGCCTGCTTAAGGCCATAAAGAGCCTTATCCAACACTTAGACATGGTCAGGGTGATCAACATCTTCAAATCCTGGAGGTTGTAGAACATAGACCTCCTCTTGTAGGTAACCATTCAGGAATGCTGTCTTCACGTCCATTTGATACAACTTGAATCCCTTGTGATCAGCATAGGCGATTAGAAGACGGATGGCTTCTATTCTTGCAACAGGGGCATACGTTTCATCGTAGTCAATTCCTTCTTGTTGATTGTACCCTTTTGCTACAAGTCTTGGCTTGTTCCTTGTGACCGCTCCGGTGTCATCAAGTTTATTCCTGAAAACCCACTTTGTTCCTATAGCCATCTTGTGCTTTGGCTTGGGAACTAGTCTCCATACTTTATTCCTCTCAAACTGATGTAGTTCCTCTTGCATAGCAACTATCCAGTCAGGGTCTTTTAATGCTTCCTTTACATTCTTTGGCTCTGCAAGAGAGATAAACGCATTGAAAGCACAAAAATTCTTAATAGAGGAACGAGTAAGCACACCTTTGTCGTATGGAGTGATGATGTTGTCAACATGATGATCCCTCTTTTGATGATAGTTCCTGACTTCAATCTGAGTGGGATCTGTACTTGACTCCTCTTGTTCCTGTTGGCTTGTCGTTCCATGTGATGTTCCTTCTCCATGATCTTCCTCAATGTCTTCATTCTGTGAAGTATCATCTTCTGGAACCAATGCACTTTTTGTGCCATCTCTGTCCAAGTCAGGACTAGGAGGCGTAATATTTTCATTTGGAGCTTGTGCATTTGAATCTGGATCGACTTCATCATCTAAATCTGTGTTTAGAACCTTCAGTGCATCCTCGTTACTAGACAGGTTCCCTCCATTTTTGGACTCGTCAAAGACAACATGAATGCTTTCTTCAAACTTCTTAGTCCTTTTATTGAACACCTTGTAAGCCTTACTATTGGATGCGTATCCCAGAAAGATGCCTTCATCACTCCTTGGATCAAACTTGCCTAGCTCGTCTTTTCCATTGTTGTGAATGAAGCACCTGCATCCAAAGACTTTCAAGTGGGATATATTTGGCTTTCTTCCCTTGATTAGTTCATATGGAGTTTTTGTAAAGTTGGAACGTATGGTGACTCGATTAATGATGTAGCAAGCAGTACCGACTGCCTCAGCCCAAAAGGACCGAGGCAAGTTACTTGCCAACATCATAGTACGAGCCATGTTCTGTAGTGTTCCATTCTTCCTTTCTGCAACGCCGTTTTGTTGAGGAGTCCTCGGCGCAGAGAAGTTTGGAGACACTCCATGTTCATCACAGTAACTTTGAAACATGGAATTCTTGAACTCTGTTCCGTTGTCAGATCTGATAGCTTTCAGTTTTTGTTCTGTTGATGCTTCTACTTTCTTGATCCAGCTTTTGAATGCCATGAACGTCTCGTCTTTGGAACCTAGAAAGAGAGTCCATGTATAGCCAGTAAAATCATCAACAATAACAAAAATGTAGTTGCTACCGCCATGACTTCTCACCCACATGGGACCGCACAAATCCATGTGTACCATGTCAAGAGGATGAGAGGTGCTCACTGACAACTTTGGATGAAACGATGATTTGCTATGTTTTCCTTTTACACACTCTTCACATAAGCTTTCTTTTTCTGCAAGAACTTTGGGAAGTCCTATCACCAGATTTTGTGAGTAGAGTTTGTGGATTCCTCGATGGTTAGCGTGACCAAACCTTCTATGCCAGAGATCAGTTTTGTCGGCTATTGTAACAAAGCAGAGTTCTTCTTGTGGTTGGAAACTTGAGTCGACATAATACACGTTGTTTCGCCTCTTTCCTTTCAGGACCACAAGATTTTGTTTCATATTCTTGATCATACAGTCATCTGAGGTAAAGCTTACCTCGTTTTTCCCTTGGTCACAAAGCTGAGCAATACTCAACAAGTTGTAACTAAGACCTTTCACCAAGCTTACGTCTCTAACGCTGATTTTATCATTTAGCTTGACTTCACCTGTTCCAATGATTTCTCCTTGACTGTTGTTGCCAAAGGAAATGTTTCCTCCAGCGTTGTTTTGAAGTGAGGACAGAATACTCTTGTTCCCTGTCATGTGGCATGAACACCCGCTGTCAAGGACCCAACGGACGTTCCCCCTCACTTCAACCTGCAGAAAAGAAATCACGTTTTAACGACCCAGGCCTGCTTAGCCTTCCCGGGTCGGTTAGCATAGCTCACAGAATGATAAATTTGAGATTGCACTAAAGTAGTTTTCTGTGAACTCTTGGAACTAGAAGCAATATTTGAGGGATCAACATGATTTTTCCCTTTGTCAGTTTTAGAATCTTGCTTCTTTTGTGGTTGTTGAGCTGGTTTCTTTTTGTTCTGATGAGATTTATCATACCCTTGATTTTTCTTACCAGACCACTGTTTCTTGTTGTTCCTTATATTCTGGTTTTTAACCTCTTTGTTTGACACACCTAATTTAACCTTACAGTCTTTTTGAACATGACCTCCTTTACCACAATGATAGTACACCCTATAATATTCGCCGAGATAGCATTTAGGATGTGCTTTATGAAGGGTTCGTTCCTTCGCATGTTCCTTGGAGGAACTTTATGCTGGTTCCCTCTAGACTGTTTTAGATAAATCTTATGAGCCGTTTTACCACAATACCATTCAGAGTTATTATTTAAATTACTCTCCAGAATCTTAACCCTACCCTCTAGATGCGTAACTCTATCTCTAGCAGATTGAAGTTCCCTAGCTTTTCTTTCAATCATCTCTTCAAAGCTAAGGTCATCAGGAGGATATTCAGATTTATCTTTACCATAACCAATACTACACCTAGTCGGATTAAACACAATCTGAGTTTGTTTATTAAGCTCATTCTCTAATTCCTCTCCTTTGAGTTTAAAGATAAGCAAATCCGATCTAAGTTCATTATTGGTTTCAATGAGAGTCTTAATATCTTTCTTTAAATCTTCACACTCTGAACATGGAACAACACTAGTAACAGTAGACACTGATAATTTTTCTTCAAGATTAAGACATTTCTCATCAGAAGCTTCTATTTCATCTTGCATTTTCAAGTTATCTTCAAAAAGCTCTTTAACAAGAATGACAAGATCTGATTGTTTAGCATTTTCTAAACTAGTAAGGAATTGTTCAGGAGTTACCTCTTGGTCGACATCTTCAGTCTTCAGAGTCATGACGCAAATCTTAGATTCAGATTCATCGTCTGAGTCAAGATCCCATGCGGCGATGTAGGCCTTCTTCTTCTCGTTCCCAGACTCGTTACCTTTGGGACAACTTTTGGCATAGTGACCCTTTTCTTGACAGTTGAAGTAGGTAACGTCCTTGATCTCCTTTTTCTCAGAGGTGACCTTTTCTTTTTCCTTCAAGGCCCCTTGCTTCTTGCCTCTCTTGTAGAATGCCCTCATGCTTTCTATTATGACAGCCACGTCAGAGTCTTCTTCCAATGTAAAGACTCCCCTTCCGGTGGTGATGTTTTCAATGACGACGTTATGAGTGTTGGTGGTACTCATTCTATGTTCCTGCACTAACACACAATCTAGAGCAAACCTGCTCTGATACCAATTGTTGGATCGTGACGCGTTAGTAACAATACAGGGAACTAGTAAGGTTTCCTGGGCAGCGGAAATAAACAGTAAGAACACAAAATTTATAGAGGAAATCTTTTGTCCGACCAATCAGTCGTAGAAAGCAAAACCTCTACCCCTTAGACTCCTTCTCAGAGGATTTTCAATAGAATACTTTTATTAAGTTTCAACGATTACAAGGCAAGTCTAGTAACTAAGGCTCCTACCAAAGTTCCCTTGGTAACTACGGCTCCGACCGAAGTTCAACCAACTAGACTTCTACAACCCTAAGCGTAAACCTAAATCGAAAGTAAACTACTGACTTACTTGTGGATTCTTCACCGAAAAAGCCACACACTCATACACTTGAAAAGCTCTCTTCTCAAGTTCTTCGTCTTCAACCACTCGAAAACCACACCTTTAACCCTAGCTAACCTTAGCTATTTATAAGATAAGTCAAGTCTGATCTCACATGTAATTCTTGCCTAATTACGCTGATATTCCACTTAACAAATCCCACACAATAAGGAAAAAGATTGTTTGTGATTTCGGATCCTCAACCATGTCGATTTTTCCCAAAACCGAATGATCTCGGATTTCCCAAGATAAGATCGTGTGAAGATTGATCTTATCCTCTCTTTTATCTCCTTAAGCAACCGCCTACAGCTGTAGAATCTTCGTAGAAGATCGCTCGCAGAAGATAAGGTAACTTGCCATTTATAGAAAGCCGCGTTCCTTCTCAGACGCACTTCCTAAATCTGTCACTCGTTCCCTCCATCGTTCCTCACGATGTTCCTTCACTCGTGACCATGAACCTGTTTTCCTGAAACACTTACATGTAGAAGCAAGTTATATTTACTAAGTTTGTTATCATTAAAACTAAGAGAAACCATGGAACAACTATTGTTCCAACAGTATCGCCGTATATATTATACATGCGTTGTATATATTCGTGTATATATGCGTATCGCCTTTGACGTACAAGTTGATGATTATTACTATTATTGGTGTTTAACGTGGTCTGATTTTGTAAATCACCATAACGTAAACATATATAACACTTCGACCATAAACGTGGACACGTGAATGGGTCTGTAGACCTCAATGCCAACTTTCAAGGTCAAAGAAAGGTATGAGTTTTATATTTTTCCCAAGGCGCGCCATATGTTAAAAAAATGGATAATTTCAATACTAATTTATCACCCATACCTTATACGATGTTTTTTATTTTTTATTTATTACTGATTAGTGATATTCATTTAATTATATAGCAATTGTGTTAGATACATTTTGTTAAATAATAAAAATATTGCTTCAACCAAAAAAATAATAAAAATATTGTACGTATGATTTTTAAAGTTGTAATATAGATAAATTATACTCCCTCTGTCTAAGTCTAATTGACTTTTGAGCAATATACGTACACGCATATTAAAATAAATATTATTCTTACTAAAATACTCTTATTTATTAACTCTTCTTTTTACAACTTCAAATCTAATTATTGCATGTAATAAACCTTACATTTTCAAATTCATTTAGTTGAGAGTAAATCTATAAAGTTTTTGGCAAAAGAGCTTAAAGGCCAAATAGAATTAGACAAATATAGTATTTGAGTCTAAAAGGCCAAATAGACTTAGACAGAGGGAGTAATATTTTAAAATGTTAACTTTTTAAATTTGTTTAGTAGAGAAATCTCTTCCATCCTCCCAAAATTAAAGCTCTACATTTGTGTTTTTGTCGAAATATTTGTGTTTTTTCCGAAGAAAATTATTATTTTTGTTCCAAAGGAGGGTTTAACCCGTTTTATTTAATAATAATATCATAAGATATTATATATTATTACTCGTCCATAAAAAATCTCTAAACAAGACACAAGCTCGTCATTGAAGATCACAAGTTCGTCCTCGAATCTCTCCTTGATCTTGCACAGCCAGTCAGCGGCTTGATTTGCTTCACGAGGCACAAATCTAACCGTCACATTCAAATGATTAGCCTTGATCAAGTCTCTGCACCTACAAACCAGACCCCAGTCCTGCGTTGGCCTAGAATCCACCTCCGTAACAGCCTGACCACCTCAAGCGCATCCATCTCAGCATCTAAGTCTGTGATTCCTAATTGATCAGCCAGCAGTAGGTCCTGCAGCAGCCCATACACTTCAGCAGTCTGTGCACTTTTGCCCCGACATTTGGGTTGCAAAGCCCTTGATAAATCGCCCAGCATCATCCCTAATTAGCCCCCTACCTCAATCTTGATCGATCCATCTTGATAGGCGCCATCAGTATTCAGTTTGAATCAACCCACACTCGGTAATTTCCAGTAGGTAACCACGTTCAAAGCACCAACAACATTCCTCTCTTTCAACAAGTTCAGATATTCCTTGGTCGTACGCCATTAACACATACTATTGTCTTGGGCCTGTCATCTCCACAGCAACATTAAACACTCTAGCATTCCTCCACTTCCAAACCCACCAAACCCCATAAGCAAATGTCGTTGGCCAATCTCCATTAGCACTTAGATTCAATTAAAGCCAGTCTTGAATGTTTCTTGTATAAAAATCCCTTTTCCTGTTGTCAATGAGAAATTCATTCCAAATTTCCCTCGCTTTGATGCAGTCACGAAGAAGGTGCAATGTTGATTCAGGAACACCATCACAAGCTGCGCAGTCAACTTCTTGACAGAGCCCACACCTTTTTCTGTTAACATTGCACATGATGGAATCATGCCCCACGAGCCAAAGAAAATTCTTGACTCTCTCGGATGCCTTGGTACTACAAATCTTCTTCCAAAGTCCTCGCCTAGCATCAATATTGTCATTCCTAACAATCTCCATGAAAGACTTGATAGAGAACTTACTTGACGCAGTGGGGCTCCAGTAGAAATTATCTCCAACCTCTTCCATATTCACTTTATGGTTCCCAATTTCTTCCAATGTTGGAGCAGGGAGAAGGTGAGAGAATTCTTCCCATTTCCAGCCATGAGGCTTCCAATATTCGCCTACAATTTTGCATAATTCATCTTCTTTAACATCACTAAGAGCAAGCTCAATCAGAGGCTGATCTGTGACTCAAAAATGGTCCCAAAAGAGAGTTTTTGACCCATATCCAATCCTTATTCACACACCCCGCAACAGCGACGCCTTAGCTTTAACCACTCCATCCCAAGTGTCGACGCTCTAACCCTTTTCATGAACATATCCCGATCTTGTCTCCCATTACAATATTCACCTCAAAACACCCGATCCCAAAGTGAATCCGAGTCCGTTAGAAGCATCCACCCCATTTTGCCATAAAAGCTGAATTGGCTTGCCTCATGCTCCTCATCCAAAGCCCACCAGCATCTTTCGGTCTCCTCAACGTCTCCCAATTAATTAGGTGAACCTTCTTCTTCTCCTCCGTTGAACCTAACACAAATCCACTAGTCTTCTTTTCGATTTGGTCACACACGTGCAAGGGAAGGTTCGCTGTTTGCATTGAATAATAAGGGATGCTTGCCAGACTTCACCAAAGTGACACACCCGACCATTGAAAGCGTCTTCATTTTCCGACCAGCAAGTTTGCTCTTCACCTCTCAATAATATGCTTGTAAGTGTCTTTGTTTGTCTTTTGTTTAGACATTAGCATGCCTAAATACATACCAAGATCCTTGTTGAGAGGGTTTTTGACGACAAATATATTTATAATCAAGACCCCACTGAGTACAGGGGAGTCAGGTTTGTCCACGGGAGAAAGTCAGTACTAAGTTTTGTTACTTATCACGCAAGAAATTAACAAAAGCAAGGGATTTTATCAAACGAAATAGATTTCTAAGGTTAAAGTGTCACCACAACGACAATTATGCATGCAAACGCTAATGAAACACATAGATCATGCTTTTATCACATAAAGGTGTCAACTTTCGTCAATCAAAGCAAGTAAATCAATCAACTTTCGCTAAATTAATTAACTTGTTATCCATCTCTTCTACTTCAACAAGGATTAATCCGCTTTTGCTTCAAAAAAACCTAAATTGACTATTCTGATTCAAGGTTTCCGCTTTCGCTTCAAACTATGAATGAGAAATTCCTATCAACTTTTGTTTCAAGGATTAAGAACAAGAGAATAGAATCATGCAATAAAAACAATCAAGAGATGATCAAGAGCAAGCATGCACAAACATTGTTGGGTTTAAACTCAACCTTAGAGAGAAAGACTACTCACTAATCATAATTAAAAAACATCTAAATTATATTAAGGAAAACTTACAACCAAATCCACAACGAAACTTGTTCTCCAAGCAATCCTCAAAGTCGCCCCCTCTCTCTCACGCCCCCTCTCTCTCTACTCTCTCCTAAACTAGGTTAATTGCGGGATTTGTGTGTGTAGAGAAAAACAAAGGCAAGACAAGAGTATTTATAGAGAAACTAATATATCTAAAAAGCTATCTATAAGAAAATAAATCTTCTAATAAGATATATCCCTTAAAACTATCTAATAACATAAAAGGAAATAGGATAAAAGTGCATTTAAATGCGCCGACTCGAACAAGGAGCACCTCGGTACCGACCCTGTTACCCTCGGTACCGAGCCTGTTCAGCATTGTAAACAACCTAGAGTTAAAACTTCCGTAACAGATTCGTTACACCTCCGTTTGACTCGATTCTTTTTTTCCTATGTCTTTGTAATGAGTTTCTCTACGTCTTTCCAAGCTCGAACTTGATTCTTCACTTCTTTATTTCTTCGGCCTTGCTTCATTCCTTAGTGCTATCTTCAAGTGCTTTCCTCCTTTATTCAAAATATGCTTCAAAACAGCTTCTAAAACCTACAAAACACCACCAAAGCTTATGTAGACTCCATATCTTAAGTAAATACAAAAACCAACACAAAAGACTCAAAACAAAACACAAAACTAAAGTAAAAGACTCTAACACACAAAAACACACCCTAAAAACACAACTAAAAAGGCGGATATCAAAATACCCCATACTTAGACTTGCTTGTCCTCAAGCAATCAACAAAACATCAACCAAAACCATCAACACATATATCAAGTCAACGCCCTTATCAAAAAGAAAGTTCAAAGCTCAAGTAGACTAGACAAGTGAATCTAACGTCATCACACATATATAAGCAACCTCAAGCAAAAGCAACTAAAAATCCAACCTCACAAGGGTAATGTGTTTCTCTCAACTCTGTTTAGGCTTATAATAACAACTCTCAACTCAATCCAATATACAAAAATCAACATAGCCATTGTTACTTATATCACCAAACTCTCTACCAGAGATGTCAAAACACATAAAAATCATCAAGAGAACTTAGTCTCAATGAAAAACTTCATAGAAGTTTCCATTCGACAGAGTTGTAATGGGGCTTGGTAATGACAATAAGGCATGGAAAATATTTGGTCATGTGGTGCTAAAAATATCCGGGAATAAAGACTCCTATAAACTCACACACATCCAAAACTCTCATAAGAGAACATACCAAACTCACTCTTCTTTAAGCACACCTCTTTTCTTTAACCACTTTAAGATCGCAATTAATCTTGCTCAAAAACAACAAGGAAATTAGGCTCATGCACACTTTACTATTCAACTCTTCTTCTCTTCCTTTTCTTCTCCCCTTTACATCTTCATTTATTTTTCTCTGTGGGAGGTTCAGTACCGACCCTACTAGGGTCGGTAACGATGCACTGCTCATTTTTTCTTTCTTTTTTTCTTTCACTTTCCACTTCTTTTGTATGTGCATTCAGGAAATCAAACTCCTTTTACATAATAAACTGCAAGAGCTTTCTTTTCCCAACCATTACCCCACACTTGAACCAATACATCTCACTCAGCAAAACCAATAACCAACACTAATACTAAGTCCTAATCTTCGGATAGGGTCAAGCTTCATTCGACTAGGAAACAATTTTGTGGAGCTAAAAATGATAGGCTTAAAGGCTCAAATTGGCTTCAAAAAGAGGATAATGATAAGGTAGGTAGAAAGAAAGGATAAAAAGTGGCTAAAACAAATAAGTTCTCCATCATATGATTTCACATGCAATGAACTAATATCTCATAAAGCTATCAAGTAATAGATAACCATATCAAGGACAAGAGATAATATGCATAAGGAGAGTAAATCACACAAGAAAAGAAGAGGGATTTTTTTATGTTCTCCCTATAAGGCCAAAAACAACTCACAAGGTAACAATTTTTGTTGGATTTGAGTCACTTCTACCTAAGATCATAATGTGCTCAATTTCATCACAAGCTAAATATCTACATAAAAAAACTTTTCAACATGATTCAGGCAAAGCTATCCAAACATGCTATGGAATTACATGATCAAGCAAGTTAAAGCATATCATAGGACGTCTAAGTGGAGCATTATCAATCCTAAAACACAAATAAAGACAAAAAGTGAGTTTCCTTTTCCCATACTCCATACTTAAACCAAACAATGTCTTCACTGTTTAAAACATAAAAACATAAAGAGAAAAAAGAAAAGGGAACTCACAAAATAAAATTGAAGCTACTTGAAACCATTGTTCACTGAGGAGTTTATGATTTTTCTCGGTTTCATATAGAGGTCGATACCGACCTGTGAGGGTCGTTACCGAACTTGCTCTATTGCCACCGAATTTCTTTGTTTGCTCTTAGCACTGAGTATTTGTAGCACTTCGTTTTCATCTTTGTGAGTCACTTTAGAAAAACTTCTATACCTACTACACTAATCTAACCTAAAAACAATTCATAAGAAAGCTAGCAATAAGAACTAAGCGCTATCAGAGCACCACCCGCGCCCGCGGCCTGGCCACCACGCCCGCGGTTTTTCCTGACGACGGATCATCTGGAGATTTCCGAGCTATACATCCAAGCCTTTGAAGAGTTCTTCCATCTCTTCTTTCGTATGTGAGTCTTCTGATTTTCCTCTTCTATGCTTAATTCCTTTTCGCTTTACTTCATTGAGGACAATGAAGGATTTAAGTATGGGGGAGGAAGTACTCACTACGCCTATCATAGTTAGTTGCTTTTCAGTTTATTTTTCGTTATTTTAATGGGATTTTTGTTCCATGTTTTGTATAGAGAAATTTAAAAAAAAAGAAAAAAAGAAAAAGCCATAAAAATATAAAAAAGGCATAAAAATCCTGGGATGAGCTGAAAACCCGAAAGGGCGGCTCAGGTAATAAGCAGGTAACCCGGACCGGCATTAGGCTGGGGTAATATGAGGTTAATGAGAGATGTGAGTATTTGTGAGCACACCTAAGAAAAATGAAAAGAGTGATTAGGTGAAAACCCGAAAGGGCGCCTAAGTAGAATGAGTGGTAAAATCAGAGTGTTTAGGATCATATTCTACTTTGGGGCTTGGGGATTACACTTTAGATGTTGGGTAGATTCTAGGTTGCTCTACACTTTTTAGAGCTTGAGAGTTGATAGCTATATGTATATATGTGAGGTGTCTGTTTGAGCTTTCATGTCTTTGCTCATTATTTCTCTATTTTGGGCTCGGGTTGGTTAGGTGAGTGATTTTTGTCTTCCCTTGTACTATGTTGTAAACCTTGATAGGATTTATTGTTAGATTTATTTTGAGCTTACTCGAGGACGAGCAAGGTTTAAGTATGGGGGAATTTGATACACTCTATTTAGTATAGGATAACTCTTGTATTTTAGGTATGATTTGAGTGTGTTTAGGTTAGTTTTGAGCATAATTGTCATATGAAGACCGAAGACACGATTTGAAGAATTGCAAGAGTTTTGAAGACAAGTGTTGATTTGGAGTTGTTTCGACACCACTTTCTTGTAACGCTTATTCCAGGAGCTACGGTGATCGGATGAAGCTGAATTTGGTATCATTGGAAAGCTAACTCGAAGAGATACAATTCATCTTTTCACGGCGAGTTCAAATTCCAACTCTAAGTGGGTCAAAACTACCTCTGAAGTTGACACCAGAATGCTGTCAAAGACAGGCCGCGATCGCGGCTAGGAAGGGGCAGCGATTGCGGCCTAGCTGGATCGGTGGGGTTCCGCGGCCGAGGCGAGAGAGTGGATCCGCGACCACGGATCTGATCCGCGCTCACGGATCGAGGGTTTTTCAGCGTTGACTTTATTTCGGTTTATTTTATCTTTTATTATTGTTATATCTTTAGGTCTCGGATATTTTTCTACTATTTAAGGTTTGTTCCGTTTTCAGTTTAGAAACACAATTTAGAGAGACAATTCTAGCATACTTTTACTTTTAGGTTTTTATTTCAGTATTATGGAGAACTAATTTTCCTTTGGAGTTTGTTTAATCAAGGAAGCCTTTTTATGTATTTTGTGAGATTCTGGTAACTTTTCTATCCCTTGGTTAATATCAAAACTCTTGTGCTTAATTTATGATTATCAATTGATTTCTCTTGGTGCGCAACTTGTTGAATTTGATTGATATTCTACTGTTTGGATTTGTTTGATTGTTGTCTGTGCAATCTTATTTATCCTTGAAACAACTCTTTTCTAGAACCGTGGACTACAATTGAGAAAGAGTGTTTGATTGTTATTTTATGCATGAGACTCGTAGCTTGATTGCATGAATTAATATCCTTCTATCCTTAATACTTTGCATGATTTGAATTAAGCGTTCTTGTTCATATCATTCTTTCGCTTGGACCGTGGACAAGCGAATATCTTTTATAAGGATTGGAATTAACTAGGGAATTAATAGACAAGTGGATGAATCAATGATCGGATGAGTAAAAAGGTGGAATTGATTGAATGAACTCTGCTTTCCTTCACTTGATTTAATCTCAATAATATTTGCTTGTTTGTTTATTTGCCTGAACTTCCAAAAACCCCTGTCTAGTTTCCTGCTGATTGATCAGAATCCCGATTCTCTTGGGTTCGACCCCTTGCTTGCTTGCTATACTAGTTAGTAGTTTAGGGTTATTTATCTTTGATCTTGGCAGCAACGATTTCAGCCGAGTCACTTGTTCAACACTGCGAACAACCTAGAGTTAAAACTTCCGTAGCGGGTCCGTTACACCTCCGTTTGACTCGATTATTTATCCTATGTCTTTGTAATGAGAGTCTCTACGTCTTTCCAAGATTGAACTTGATTCTTCATTTATTTATTTGAGTGTTTTTCTTCGGCCTTGCTTCATTCTTGAGTGTTATCTTCAAGTGCTTTCTTTCTTTCTTCAAAATATTTTTCAAAACAACTTCTAGAACCTACAAAACACCACCAAAGCTTAAGTAGACTCTATATCTTAAGACAATACGAAAACCTACACAAACAACTCAAACAAAACACAAAACTAAAGAAAAAGACTCAAACACACAAAAACACACCTTAAAAACACAACTACAAAAGGTGGATATCAATCCTCTGTCAACGGAATTCCTGATTGTTTGGTGATTTCCATCGCCTCATCCTGATCAACACTGTTGGAAAAACAAAGTTTCGACTTCTGAAAATTAACTCTCTCTTGAGGCTTCACAAAAATTTTGAAGACAGTAGATCATAATTCGCATTTGTTCACTTGAAGCCTCCGCAAATAAAATTAGTTAATCAGCGAAGAATAAGTGAGAAATCTTTGGCCCTCCAATACATATATGAATAGGTTTGCAAGCTCCAGCAGCAACCGCCTCATCTATAGTGTGGCCAACCGCCTCAACTTTCATTGACTTAACAAGTAAATTAATCTATTTTCATAAACTAACTCACTCAATTGCTTGTTTTGGATCTAAAGCTTGAAACTTTCGTTTTCAAACAATATCAACCTTCAAGTTACTAACTTTTTCTTTCAATCAAGTTAAAACTCAAATTACCTCAACTCCTGTTTCGGTATTAAGCACAACAAACAATCTCAATAAAGAATAAAGGCATTCAACACACAATCTTACTCATCAAAACATGCTCGACTATGCCGGGCTTAACCCCGACCCTAGAAAAATAGACTACTCACTACTCGTGATTAAGAAACTAAAAACTTCAATAAAAACAAACATTGAAACAAAATTCAAATTTAAATTAATAACAAAAATATCATCTTACAGAGATTCAGAAGGAAACCAAAACAAACAATCACCAAACAAACTCGATCAACGAACCTCGGAAACCGTCGTTACCGACCCTCGTCACCGACTTCCGATCCGGTTCTCTCTCCTTCGGCCTTCCTCCAAATCTCCTCCAAAACTAGCTCTAAAATTCTACTCCAAAATTAAGCCCCTCCCCCCCTTTCTATGCTAGATAGAAGGGTATTTATACTAGAAAATCCTAAAAAACTAAAAAGGCTAAAAGATAAAAACTTTCCTAAAAAGATAGAAACAATCTCTAAAAGATAGAAATAAAATCTAGAAAGATATTAAACCCTAAAATACATATTCTGATAACCCATAAAGATTCTAAAAAGATACTCAACCGATACGGAAATAAATTCTCGCTCAGGATCGGTGAATAATAAAATAATACTCCGAAATCTTCTTCTTCGTGGCCTCGTTAACGACCCTTCACAGCCTCATTAACGAGCCTGGGGTTTTGTTTTCTTCAACACCTCCTCTCGTATTCTCGAGCCTTGACTTCTTAAATCTTGCACTTTCCCGTCCTTCACTGTGATGCTCCAAATTTAGCTCCTTTTAGCTCCTTTCCTTGCTAAGACCTGCAAAATACACAAAATAGCGTAGATTCCACTCTTTTCGTAGATTTATGCAAAACTAACTAAAAACACTTAAAAAAAACCTAAACTAGGCAAAATTAATCCTAATAAACAAAGAAAACCTATCAAAAAAATATACTAAAAATGCGAACATCAAAATACCCCATACTTAGACTTGCTTGTCCTCAAGCAATAATCAAGATACTAACCAAAACAAATCATGCTTATCAAGACATAGCCATCTTCAAAAAGCAACATCTACAAGTAAGAAAATTATAGCAAAAGACTATTAACATCCTCACACATATATGCACTTAAATAGACATAAAATAATACAATCCAACCTCTCAAGGGATATAATGTGTTTCACTCAACTCTCATGTGTTTGGGCTTATAATTTCAATCTCTCAACTCATCCTATATACAAAAACTCATAGAAATTGGAACTTATATCACCAATACTCTCCACCCAAGATTTGTCAAAACAAGCAAAGATTCATCAAGAGAACTTAGGCTCAATGAAAAACTTCAAAGAAGCTTCCATTCGGCCAGGTTGTAATGGGGTTTGGTAATAAAAATAGGGCGTGGAAATATTTTGGTTATGTGGTGCTAATAACATCCGGGAATCAAAGACTCCTAAAAACTCACACATAACATCAAAACTCTCATATAAGATAACCAAACTCACTCTTCTTTATGCACACTCATTTTCACTCACCCCTTTATCATCCTAGAAAGTCTCATAATCAAAAATAAAAGAATCTCTCGATATTATCTTTAGACACAAATGCACTTCAACTATTCCTCTTTCTTTTCCCTTTTTTTATCTCTTTTTTTATTTTTTATTTAATTTTTTTTATTTTTTCTCGCTGCCTCGTTAACGAACCCACATCCGGGTCGTTAACGATCCACCGTATACATTTCTTCCCTTAAAAACTTAATTGTGCATCTTTTTATCAAGAGACCTTTCTTACATGTAACAACAAGAGACTTCCAAATCTACCCTTCCCAAATACCCTTTAATTCAAGCAAATAGAAACTCTTTTCTTTTCAATAAAACACAAAACTTTACCTCTCCAATCTAAGTCCTAATTCTCGGATAGGGTCAAGCTTATCTCGGCTAGGGAACAATTTTTGTGGAGCTAAAAATAAAAGGTTTCAGGGCAGAATTGGTTATCAAAAGAAGGAATAATGTAAAGGTAGATAGGGGATAATAGGGCTCATAAAAATAAGTTCTCTATCATATGATCTTCACAAGTAATGAACTATAAATCCTATAAGGGTCTCAAGAAATAGATAACCATCACAATTCCAAGAGATAATATGCATAAGGAGAGTAAATCACACAAAAAAGAAGAGGGATTTATAAATGTTCTCCCTATAAGGCCAAAAATTTCTCACAAGGTAGATTTTTGTTGGATTGCATCATCTATGCTATAAAGTATATGTGCTCAATTTCATCTAATGCTATTCTCTTCTAAAAACAAATAATTTCAATTTTTAAGAATCCGGCTATACTTTCAAAGACATATTTGCAAGGAATTATATGATTAAACTAGTGATTGCTATCATAGAACTTTAAGAAGGGATATCTATCAATTCTAAACTCCTTTTGGATTTTTCAAATTTTTCAAAAATTATTTTTTTTGGTTTTTTCCGATTTTTTCAATAACAAGAAATAACAACTACATAGAACACAAAAACACCTAGGACATAATTTTTCTACTTTCTCCCACCCCATACTTAAAATTACAATGTCCCCACTGTAAGAAAAATAAGAAGAAGAGGGAAAAGAAATAGAAAAGAAAACAAAAAAATTTAAAAAGAAAAAGAAAGACATAAAACTTACAAAAGTGGAAACAAGGAAAGGAAACTTCATCTTGAGCTTGATCAACGGTTCGGTGGAGGAAAGTAGTGCTCAACTTTCCCCATGAAGTCATACATCGTCCTCCAACGCTCAGCATCCTCCGCCTCTCTCTGACGTTGCCGCTCGTCCTCCATCGACATGCGAGCGGAATAGACGGTTTCCCATCTATCCATCCTCCGATGAATATGATCGGTCTGAAGGTGAAGCTGTTGCATCCGTGCAGAAAGATCCTCGGCCCATGGTGGTGGTATGCTCGATCCTGCGTACTCGGGCTGAGGAGGTGGTGGGTAGTGAGGCTGGAAATGGTCTTGATACATCACCGGGTTGTAAGGCATTAAGCCATATGCATGAGGGTCGACAGGAGCTGGTGGAGGGTCGACAGGAGCTTGCGGCACCTCGTGAACGAAGCTGGTTGCCTCGTTAACAGTGTTGGGCGGTGGCTGGAAATGGTCGTTAACGACCCTGGTTGGCTCGTCGACGAAGATGTGGCCTCCTAATTCCTTCGTCTCCATGTCTTCTTCTGTAAAGTTGAGCTCCTCAGTGCCGCCCTCGGTGTCGGCTTCCTCGGTGTCATTGCCTACGACCTCGGTATCCTCTTGCTCATCTTCTTCTTCATATTCGTCCACATCGTCCCTCTCAAACCGGGTGTGACATGGCCTAAGTGAGAGCTCATCCTCCGGTTTTGGCTCCAATGGGTAAGGCTGGCCCGTCCACACTTCGTACCAATTCGGTACGTAGAGTAGCTCGTACATGTCGAGGGAAGGTATGACTACTTGATCTCGAACATTCACCTTGTAACCTCCCTGGCCTTGCACGAAAATCCCGGCACTATACCAATAGTTCTTGTTGAGGAGTTGAGCGTGGGCCGGTGTGTAACGGGTGAGATCGACTCCAAGATTTTTAGCCAAGAGGCTAACCAAATTGCCACACCACACCTCCTTGGACTTGTGGGACTTCTCGACATAGTAGAGCCATTCGTACCCCAAATTCAAGGGGTCGGGCTCCTCGAAGAGGATGGTGCGGAAGCAAGCGACCTCCGTCCTTGTAAACCGGTTCAACTCCTTCTTCGGCCAAAATGTTGCGGCGAGGACTCTCAAAATAATCCGGAAGATGGGGTTGACTATGGTTGCCCCGGATAGCGCCGCGGTGGAGGATTGAACCTCTCCGGTGATGTAGCTCCAAGTGCGGGTCACTCGGTAGTCCTTCAAGCTATAGTCTCTAGACGGGTTTAGGAGCTCCAAGATTGCATTGAACTCCGCCATGGTCAAGTCACGGTCCTCGTTACCGAGCCGGAACCGAATGCGTCCTGGTGAGATCTTCGACGAGAAGTTGGTCTCCAAGGTGGCCAAGAACTCGGATGTGAGGGCCGGATAATGTGGCAAGCTCTCTTGCTTCAATAAGTGTGCAACCCCAAGGATGATGAAGGCGTCCTTGACATCCGTGTAGATGCCCGTAGAGACGGCTCTAGACTTCGAGAACCATCGGGTGTAATGGTCCTTCTCCAAAAAATCCCGGTAGCGCCGTACTTGGCTCTGACGGCTCAAAATCACATCGTCCACCCTGGGTGGAGATGGAGACCTGTGGTTCCTCCTCTTCTTCTGGGCTCGGGTAGCGGGTCTGCTTGAACTAGCCATGGATCCTACAAAATAATCGAAAATTTTCCAAGATAAGATCCACTCAAAAATAATAGGTATGAGACCCCATACTTGGTCTCAAAATTAACCTCGGAATTATTCATAAACTACCCAATTGGGTTGTTCACAATGCTGGCCTCGGATCGATCATCTATGAAGTGCAGGGTCGTTAACGAGCCTGGGTGGGTCGTTAACGACCCGCCGAGAGTAAAACCAGAAATTTCCGAAATTAAATCTATCTTTAATTCAGCACAAATCAAGCATGCAATCTTCTACTATTTTTAACTAAAGGGTTACTATAGCTAATCTAACATGAATAATCTTACCTAAAACATGATCAACTAAGCACAATCAAGAATTTTTAGAACGGAATTTAAGCATGCTCATCGATCTCCCTAAAAATCATGATTCAAGATATGAAATTTAACCCTATAAATTATCAATCATGCAATTTCAAGCAAGGGTTTAGAAATCATACCGGAGAACCAAGAATTAAAAGAACAAGGGTCGGAATCGGGGTGGTTAACGAGCTCGTCATCGACGGTGAATGGCTTCCGAACTCCGGTAACGATGGTGTCTCCGGTGGTCGTTAGCGTGGGATTTCCGACTCGGTGGGAGAGAAGGGAAAGGGATTGAGAGAGTTTTGGGTTTGAGAGTGGATGTTGGAGGGATTGTGGTAGAATTTTTGGGAGGGGTAGAAGGGTTTATATAGGAGGGGTAAGGATAGAGGGGGGTGGCGGCTAGGGTTAGAAAAATTAACTAGGTTAGAATTACTTACCTGTCCCGTGTTGTGACGAATCGGGTCGTCCGAACCGGGTCGTTAACGACCCTGGGTGGGTCGTTAACGAGCCACCGTAGCCTTCTTGAGTGAATTTTCGACCCCTTTTTCCTGAAATTTTGTTAGCTCAAAAAAATCTTATTTCTATCCTATTTAAAAACTAAAAATAAAAATAAAAGAAAGCTACGAAATAATCTAAAAAGAAAAAGAAAAAGAAAAAATTAAAATAAAATAAACCTATTCTAAAAAGCGGGTTGCCTCCCGTAAGCGCTATGTTTAACGTCGTTAGCCCGACGAGCTCTCTTGCTAGTCTCATGGTGGTTCATGTCTGGCCATGTTAGGGTCTTGAGATACCTTGCCTGCAGCTTTACTGCCTCTGTGCACTTGAATTGCTAAATTAGGACCTTCTTCTTCTATCAGTAAGCTCGATATCCCTGGATTGTTAGTGTAGTCCGAAAGCCAAGGTGGTTTGGACTTTTCTTTAACCTCTGTAGTAGGGCCTTTGTGTATGTGAGAATCAGTGATCGGCAGATGTGGCTCGGTAGGGACTGTGGTGTCGAGTTCGGGTTGAGTCAACTCTAGTTGTGCCACTCCAATTGGGTCGTTAGCTTTTTGATCTAAATTGAATTCCACCCGTTCCTCTCCTATATCAAAAGTGAGGAGTCCCTTTCGCACATCAACTCTTGCTCTTGCTGTGGCTAAGAATGGTCGCCCGAGAATTATGGGGACATGAGGGTCTTCCGGCATATCAAGGACAATAAAATCATTCGGTATAAAGAATTTCCCGACTTGAATAGGGTAATCGTCCACTACTCCCGTGGCTTTGACACTTGACCCATCTGCCATGTACAGATTCATGTCTACTAGTTCCAGTGGTCCCATATTGGCTTTAGACCATATTGAGAGCGGAACAAGACTAGCACTGGCACAAAGATCGCATAAAGCCTTGAACTTGTGGTTGCCTATGCCGATTGTGATTGCAAACCTCCCAGGATCTCCAAGCTTTTCTGGAAGAGCTATGGATCTGACCTCGTCCTGCAGCTCTGTAATAGATCTTTTCCTGCTAAGAATATCTTTCAAGAATTTTGTGTAAGCCGGCATTTCGCTTAGGGCCTCAGCGAATGGGATGGAAATATTAATGCCCTGAAGAATTTTAACGAAACGCTTGAACTTACTCTCAGTAGAGTCCATAGATTTCTTAGTTGGAAATGGAAGAGTTTTCACCATTCTCGGAACCAAGTTAGGCTCGAGAGGTGAGAGTACCGGGTCGACATTGGGGTCGTTCGGTGTCCTCGGCGGGTCGTTACCAACCCTGATGGGGTCGTTAACTACCCTGGGATTAAGAGGAGGGCTCGGTTTAGAAAACTTACCTGTGTATCAATCTAATAAAAATCAAATAAAATCAAACAAAACACTCACGAGATGCCTCGTTAACGACCTTGTCAGGATCGTTACCGAACCACCGAACACAAAATTAACAATTAACGACCTAATAAAATTCTAATTAATACTCGGTACCGAAGCAAGTATTCAGCAACGAAGATTTATCAGAAATAATTCAATTAAAACAAAAATCTAAGATAAGGGACACCACAACATAGCCAAGCATAAGAATTTGTAAGAAGATAAGATCATGCCTTTAAATAGATAGAGTCATCAACTTTCATTGACTTAACAAGTAAATTAATCTATTTTGATAAACTAACTCACTCAATTGCTTGTTTTGGATCTAAAGCTTGAAACTTTCGTTTTCAAACAATATCAACCTTCAAGTTACTAACTTTCTCTTTCAATCAAGTTAAAACTCAAATTACCTCAACTCCCGTTTCGGTATTAAGCACAACAAACAATCTCAATAAAGAATAAAGGCATTCAACACACAATCTTACTCATCAAAACATGCTCGACTATGCCGGGCTTAACCCCGACCCTAGAAAAATAGACTACTCACTACTCATGATTAAGAAACTAAAAACTTCAATAAAAACAAACATTGAAACAAAACTCAAATTTAAATTAATAACAAAAATATCGTCTTACAGAGATTCAGAAGGAAACCAAAACAAACAATCACCAAACAAACTCGATCAACGAACCTCGGAAACCGTCGTTACCGACCCTCGTCACCGACTTCCGATCCGGTTCTCTCTCCTTCGGCCTTCCTCCAAATCTCCTCCAAAACTAGCTCTAAAATTCTACTCCAAAATTAAGCCCCCCATTTCTATGCTAGATAGAAGGGTATTTATACTAGAAAATCCTAAAAAACTAAAAAGGCTAAAAGATAAAAACTTTCCTAAAAAGATAGAAACCATCTCTAAAAGATAGAAATAAAATCTAGAAAGATATTAAACCCTAAAATACATATTCTGATAACCCATAAAGATTCTAAAAAGATATTCAACCGATACGGAAATAAATTCCCGCTCAGGATCGTTGAATAATAAAATAATACTCCGAAATCTTCTTCTTCGTGGCCTCGTTAACGACCCTTCACAGCCTCGTTAACGAGCCTGGGGTTTTGTTTTCTTCAACACCTCCTCTCGTATTCTCGAGCCTTGACTTCTTAAATCTTGCACTTTCCCGTCCTTCACTGTGGTGCTCCAAATTTAGCTCCTTTTAGCTCCTTTCCTCGCTAAAACCTGCAAAATACACAAAATAGCGTAGATTCCACTCTTTTCGTAGATTTATGCAAAACTAACTAAAAACACTTAAAACTAAACCTAAACTAGACAAAATTAATCCTAATAAACAAAGAAAACCTATCAAAAAACTATACTAAAAAAGCGAACATCATACACCTCGAGTGCTCTTCCTAGAATTCATCACTTCTTGGGTTATCACAATATTATCAGTTATTTGCCTCTTGGGAACGAAACTACACTAAGACAGAGCCATAATTTTCCTCATGATTGGCTTCAACCTTGCTACCAATGCTTTTGTAGCGATTTTCATTGCCACATTGCATAGGCTTATGGGGCGTAGCTGGTTCGCCGATTCAGGATTCTCTACTTTGGGGATTAAAACAAGCAGAGTCTCATTCAAAGCCATTGGAATTTCCTTCCCTTTCTAATATGTCAAAAATCATGAAATCCATCCGTTCCTGGAGCTTTCAACAGACCCATGTTATCCACCGACTCTTTGATCTCACAAGAGCTAAAATTCCGATTCAGCATGTGCATCTCATCCTCAGAAATGATAGGAAACTAACCTCGCGGCATGTCGAAAGGCCCTCATCCATTCTTTCTTCTTCATATAACAATCGAAGGTGATTATTAACCATAGTTTGCAGCTCTTTTTTTTATCCAAGATCCAATCCCCTTTCGGATTAATCAACCCCTCAACTCTATTTTGTTGGATTCATAGAACCGCACTTGCATGGAAAAACCGCGTGTTCCGGTTTGTGTCAAGTAAGGCATCCGATATGGCTTTTTGAACCCAAAACGTGTTGATCTGATCAAGCACCATTGACAGCTATCTCCTAAGCCGGTTATCCAGTTCAATTAAACCCCGAGTCACTCGATTACTCAACTCTTTTTGAATTCCTTCTATCCTTCTCCATAGTCTATCTCTTTTCCGGAATATGTTTCCAAAGACATTCTTATTCCAATAATCTAGCTGAATGGCTAAGTTAGCAAGTGTTGGGCAAAGAGGAGCCGTTTTATCCCAGTGGTTCACAAGGAAGTGTTGGAACTCATTATGCATCAACCATGCCACTTGAAATCGGAATGGCCGTTGAAACGGGGAAAATCCATCAAATCCGGCAGAGGCCAATAAAAGTGGTGTATGATCCGATTGCACCACTGAGAAGTTCCTTCTTGCTGTATTTTTAAAATTTTCCCGCCATTCAATATTACATAGCCCTCTGTCGAGTCTTTCGCTTGATCTCATAATTGGGCCCCTTCCTCGGTTCCAAGTGAATCGCGAACCTTTGAACCCTATGTCAATCATCTCCATATCTTCCTCAATCCAGTTCTTGAACTTCGCTGATCTTCTTCTTAACTCATTCGAGTCACCAGCTCATTCTTCCATGAGCTTTGTCTCATTAAAATCTCCCATCATAAGCCACGGGAGATTAATGGATGATTTGAACTCCTTAATCTTCGCCCAAAGTGAGAGACGATTTGTTGGGTTTGGATCCGCTTAAATATCCGAGAATAGCCATTCAGCTTCACTAGCCCTACACACTTTCACTGACACCACCTATCTTTGAGTCTCAACTGCACCAATGTGGACCCGATCCTTCCTCCAAAGGATCCAATTACCACCACGGAAGCCAATAGCCTCAGCCGGATCCTACAATCGAATTCGATAAGGGTCATGAAGTCGAATGAGATCTTTTAGAGCATACATAAAATCCCTACTTCTAGCTCCTTGCACATTCCACGTGATGATTTTCAGATTCAGACTAATCATCAAAAAAAAGTTGTAGAGGTGAGGGTCTTCTTTAAACCAACCAATCAAATTATTGGCCATAGGCATCGACCATGCTGGTGTTTCGATCTTGAAGTCTACTGAGCTCTCTGGTAACTTCATCAAGCTCTTCTTGTAAGTCATCCTCCATTCTGGTGCCCATAGGCGGATCAACCCAACCCTTGGTGACTTCGTTGTGCTCATCCATCTCCATTGACCTGTCATTGTTGTTTGGGGGGTCGTTTGTATGTTCAAATTGAGGAATGCTTTGTTGGTGTCGTTTAGAATTCTATGTAGGAAGCTGCTTTAATAATTTTTCATTTGGTATTGTGGCTTGCTAAGTTGGTCGTAATGAGATCTCCTTTCCAAAATCCTTCCCCAATATATTCATGATTGGATCATCCTCTCTCTTTATTGAACCGGCCCGTGATTTCTCATCGTTAGAGTTTTCCGTCTTTGAATTTCTTCCCAATTTCGTTCCTCCTTTGTTTCCTGTTTTAGTTTCCTCCTTAATTTTCGACACTTCCTCTTTTTTATTCCCCTGTTGATTTGGCCTCCGCAATTGCCGCATCCATGATTTCATTATCAATATCTTTCTTTTTTTCCTTTAGGTTGGCTTCCTTCTGTTTTGAGGCCTTCTTTTTCGGAGGAATTTCCTGCAAAATTTCCTTGCTGGAGTCAAATCATTAGTCTCATTATCCTCCCTAGCGAGAATTTGAAATCGAGAGCCGGACTGGGTTGGGTTATCAGTTCTTGAGTTCCCACTCGGATTGGATTGGGGTTTAGTGTGACTCGACTCAGCATGTCCTGAACAGGTACGGTCATTCTTCGTCCTCCCATCCTTGACCTCGTCCTTCTCCGACACCTTGTTGCCTCCCAATTTTGGCTTAGCGCTTTTTTCGTCTTTGTAAACACTATGGCGAGCAGTTCGTCTCGCCACCATCCATTCGCCATAGTTCTCCTTCCCCCAACCTCAATACTCACAGTCTGTAATGTCGGGCACTGGTTTTTAACGTGCCCTATCTTGCCACATTCAAAACATATAATCTTCAACCCCTCATATTGAATCTTTCAAATCCTTCCATTCATCCAAAACATAGGTCTTAGGGGTTTTGTAATGTCTAATTCCACATATAACTGTGTGTACTTTCCTCTTTCCGCTTCACTTGTGGTTCTATCCACCTTCAAGACTTTGCCCAATTGAGATCCACTTAGATTGAGGATCTATCGATCAAAATATTCCATTAAAAGAACCGGGGTTCTAATCCAAGCCATAACTTTTTGAATGGTTTCTTCTTCCGCAATGAAGTTCGGTCGCCACCTTTGGATTTTAACATAACTATCCCCAATTATCCATGGTCCAGTAGTGATGACATGGTTAAGGTCATCATTATTCCTGAATCTTATTACCTAGAAATCATTTCTAGTGTCGATCATGGAGAAATCCCCTTTTGGTTTCCATTTCTTCATCAAGCTATTCCTCAAATACACATACCCCACACTGTGACATTTTTAATGATAATTTCATTTTTCCATGGTTTACGGATTCTTTTCTACTCATCTGTCGATAGAAGAATTATCGGGCATTCCATGTCTTGGAGATCCCGCATCACGTCATCCTGGATCACCTCTGTGTTCTTTTCATCCTCCCAAAAGGGATTATTATATTCCTTCATCATGCCATATGTTCTATGTCCAGTCACGGAATTTTTGTATGATATTATTGTTGTGCCTTTTTGTAGCAAACCGTTCGCTTCAGTTAGATCGGGGAAACTTGAACTTGAAGATAAGTCAACCTCATCTTCGCGCTTGGTTTTTTTCTAGCCCTGGCGTTCGTGACCGAAGATCCATCTCCGGGGGGTTGCAGTCGTGAGTCCTCAGCGTTCAAAGAGAGTGTTTTTTCAAGGTCTTCCAAGAAAATTATTTAGGAGGATGTGTGTAGTATGTGCATAACTTTTAATGACATTCATTCATGCCTAAATGACATTCATTCATGTTTAAAATCATACCTATAACCCAAAGAGGAGGTTAAAATAATTATTAAACGACACATGTCACTTTTAGATTGGACCACATCACTCCTTTTTTTAAAAATATTTTTTTATTTTTGGATATGATAAATTCTTATCTATTATTAAACAACAATCTATTATTTTTGGATATGATAGATAGGAAGATCATGAGGATATTTTTTATGCTATCGTACAAATTCTGTAATATTTATTTTATTTTTAGATAATCGTTTTTAAACTAAGATAGCTTAATTGACTATTTTTAATTTTTATATTTATATGTTAAATAAAACAATCAATATATATATATATATATATATTTGTTTTGTAAAATATATTTACATATATTTTTTCTTTTATTATTTTTAAATCCCGTACAAGGTACGAGAATACATACTAGTTTGTATCTATATTTCAATGCACATTGAGGATGGATTTAAACTTTTTTATTTTTCAATGTGTAAAATTTGATTTGGCCCAAATTTTTGGACCAGGACCGGACCAGGCAGAGGGTTTTGCAGTCCGGTCGTCAGTTCAAAAAAAGTTGAAAGCTGGTCCACGATTTGTACCAGACCGACACTTTTTATTAATAATCAAATCTTTTTATAAAAAAATATGTATAAGTATATAGTTAATAAAATCAAATTTTAGTTTTTATATGATACAATATATATTTTCTACAAAAATATATGTTTTTTATAAATAATATTTACTTTTTATTGAAAATAATAATTTTTTTGGAAATAAAAGAGTAGCTTAGTCCAAAACCGACTAGGATCGATCGGACCGAAACGAGAAAATCCGATCTGGTCATGTGTCCAATATTTTGGGGGGAAATCCGTCCCGACCCAATTCAGTATTGGATCGATGTCCACCTCTAGCATAAATATCAATTTGAATAAAATTTCGTTACAATTTAGACAGTTTTGATGCACACACAGTTAATCTAGATGGAAATACATGCATAAATAAGATTAGACATGTTAAAACTTGACCCGACTCGAAAAACCGACCCGACCCTCCCGGAGTTTTTTGGGTTTAAACCCGACCCGAAAATCAATGGGTCAAGAGTAACCCGAACCCGGTCGACCCGGAAAAAACCCGGTTGACCCGGCCAACCCGATAAAGTATTATTTCAATTAAAAAGTCAATATTTTATTATAAATTATGTATAAAATTATTATTTCATTGTTATTAAATAATATTTTATACAATATAATGTTATTTATTTTAATAATATAACGATAAAAGTTAATAAAATTGACGTTCTTGACCTGTTGGATCAACTTGAACCTGTACCAAACCCATAACAATCCGATCCATATGAACCTGGAAATTTTACGACCTGACGACCTGTGACCGGTTTTGACCCGAACACGATTGACCCAAACACGAACCCGACCCGCCCGACCCATTTGACAGGTCTAAATAAGATACACTTTTCGGTTATTTTAATATAGGGTTGTAAGCGAACCAAGCAGTTCACGAGAAATTCGGCGTTCGGCTCAGTTAAAGTCCGTTCGTGTTCGATTTGATTTATAACGAACTAAATACGTGCAAGCTCAAAAAATAAATGAACCGAGCTTGAACACAAGAGAATTTGACTCGTTTGTTCGTGAACAAGCTCGATTATATGTTCATGAACAAGCTAGCTCGATTATATGTTCATGAACAAGCTCGATTATATATTCGTGAACACGTTCGATTATATGTTCATAAACAAAATTAATTATATGGATAAAATACAAATTTTAAATAGCATATAACCCATTAATCGACCCATTTTTTAGAGGCCCAATATATGATAACCCTAAAAGCTAAAATTTACTCCCTTCTAATTTCTAAACCTAGGCCCCGTTCGGATTGGGCTTAAAATAGCTTGCCAAAGCTGGTTGAAGAAAACCAGCCCCCGCGGAGCTGTTCGACAACCACTGAAAACAAGCAGCTGGACATGCTTGAGGAAGCTGGATCGAGCTTGTTTTTTCCACCTCCTCCCCCCAGCTGGTGGAGCTTGTTACTAGAAATCGAGCTCCCCCACAATACATTTCCACCCGATACCTTCCATTCCTTATTCCCCTTTGTACCAGATTCTCCGAAGACCAACCGATACCCTCCATTATCATTCCCCTTCTATTCCTCTCGGAGAAGATGAGGGTCATTTGAACGACGTTGGAGAAGACGAGGACTGGAGTTCGTCGCAACCCTTAACCAGATATGAGGATTTCCCCATCATTATCAATCCATATCCTCACTTCCAATCTAGTCGTTTGTGAATAGTCGTTCGTGTTGATATATGAAACCCTCAATTCCGAGCTCGAATGACTGTTGTGACCAGGTGTTGTCGACGATCGCCGACTTGAATAACGCCGCAAACATTTGCGATTTTATTCGTAACCAAATTATAAATTGGAAAAGCGCGGAAGCCCCGACCTCAGATAACACACATTCTGGAACAGCCAGAGGTGGGCCTAAGAGAAAGCCCACAAAATGGACAAAACCTAGGAGGGATTTTATTAAGTTGAATTTTGATGGTGCAGTGAATGCAGATGGCGTGGCTTCTTACGGGTTCATTCTCAGGGACTCTCGCGGCTCCCCCATACACTTTGACGGAGGACTGATTGGTCATCAGTCTGTTCTGACATCCGAGACCATCGCCTTACGCCAGAGACTTCTTAAGGCCACTCGTCGTGGTATTACCGTGATCCAGATTGAAGGCGATAATTTTCAGCTGGTCAAGGCCGTTCTTGGTGACTAGCGCTGCCCGTGGGAGATCGAGTTGCTTCGTTCGGACATCCACTGTTTTTTGGCTCGTTTCCAGGATTGGGGTATCGCTCACGCCAACTGTGAGTCCACTTTGGTGGCGGACTACATCGTTGGCTCGTTCTGACGCGTTTCTTCTGTTCCACTTACAGTCGACTCGGGTTTGCACACCCTCATCCGCCAGGATGCCCTTGGGGCCTGTTAGCGACCACCCAAATTCCTTTCCTTATCAAAAACAATAAAGTTAAGCACTTGTAGTGTAATTGTTGCAAAGGTTTATTTTGTTAGTGTTGGAATATCAAGTGCATTTTTTTCATATGTTTTGAGGTGTTGAAACTGTTTCTGGCTTGGTGATATATAAGCTAGCTAGTAGCAAAATTGAAAGTATGAAACTGCATGTGACTTATTATTTCTAGTGACTTGTTTAGTGATATAGAATTTGATGTATATTTTCTTTTCTCATTTCAACTTGATATTTGGTCTTTTTAATCCAGTATTGGTTTTATTGTCTTGTTCGATTGCCCTACTTATTGTTATAGTAATCTTATTGAACATTGATTATCCAATGTTTAATTCCTAATATTTGTTTTCTAGTTTTGTATGTGTAATTGATGTTTGAATGGCTTTTATTGAGGTTGAAGTGAGAAACATTGGCTGAATAATTCTGAATTGTCTTTTGTTTTTTCATTCTTTTTTATGAATGGATTCTTTTACAATCTCTGTCTTTTTTATTCTATATATAAACTACATTCTTTTTTTATGATGTGTTATTCTTTGTTTTTTAATTCTCATAGGCCAATGAATGAAGTTATTGAATCAACTTCAAATTTTTCATCTACCCCAACCATGGGAGGAAATGGAATCATTGAAGTTGAAGTTGCAACCCTTGTCACAACCTCAACTGAAGAAAACACTACAGAACGTTGTGAGAGGGGCTTTTGTAGCTTTTAGTTGTGTTTGTGTGTTTTTGAGATCGTACGAAACTTATGTAGTTATGTATATTTAAGTTATTCATGTTTGGTTTTGTTAAAAAATGAACATTATGAACATGTTCAGGTACATTAGCATTTAGAATAAATAAAATATAAACATGTTGTATTTGAATGATTTGTAAAACAATGAGCATGTTTGTTCGTTTAGTTTGTTCGCGAATAAACTGAAAGAGCAACATGTAAGCTCATTTAGTTTGCTTGCAAACAAGCTAAATGAGCGGGCTCGCAAACGGGTTCGAGCTCGAAGAGCCCTTAAATGAACCGAGCCCGAATAAAAATTGAGCTCGAATCGAGCTCGAGCTCGAGTCCGAACAGGGATTTAGATGATCGAGCCGAGCCCGAACATTTCAATATTCGGCTCGGCTGTGTTCAATTACAACCATGTTTTAATATACATACAATTAGTTTTGATTTAGATTCATATATTTATGCACATACATACAATTACTTTTTTTAGTTATTTTACTGCACATATACTTAGATTGGATGTGCAAAACACATTTTTAGTTATTCTAACACATATGTAGTTAATTTTCATCAAGATACATATATCTATACATATAATTTTAATGCATATATAATTAGTTATAACGCTATACACATAATTTTAATCTATATACAATTAATTTTCATTTTTATTTTTGGTCGAAGGCGAGGCAGTACTCTTCGGCCCCTCAAATAGGCATTTTATTAATAGTAAAAAGGAGGGCTAAGTAGTCAGCAAACGAAGGATAGTCCGGCTCCTAACATCATCAACAATAATAGAAATAACACCCGGGGGGTCAAGCAATACATGAAAACCAATACCAAAATTAAAAGCTAAACAGGCAAGAGAGTCAGGTACACTATTTACCTCCCGATACAAATGACGAAACTGAATAACGCAATTTCTACTAAGTAAGCTCTGTCAACGATGTACCAAGTTGGATAAAGAATGACTACGCTCCACATATTTCCTTAAAAGCGAGATAACAAGTTGTTTTATTGCACATCATACATACGTTCTCTGTTCGTTTTTCTTAAATTGAAAGTTGTTTTTTTTAATGCAATAATTCACCCCCTTGGTAAAATATCTAGCATAAACCTATAAAAGAATAAGTTGTAATGTGTTGGTTAGGGTTGTGTTAGAATACAACACACTAATTTGACTATGTCGAGAGGGCAGTTTAAGGCTAAAACACGAATGTCGTGATAGAATTAAGCAACTCGGAAAATCTATTTAACCAACAATTAATTGTATTCAAATAATCAAACACAACAACAAGCGTTTTTCTAAAAACAGATCAAACTTTTTTTTTTTAACAACAGTCGACCTTTTTTTTTGGGTCGCGGGTTTTCGGGACTCGAACCTGCTTTGTAGGGAGCGGTGCCGACTAGTCCCGTGCCTCTCCGTACCTTGCCCTAGGCCACGAGAAGGAAATAAATCGCGGGACGTAGCAATGATGGCATGCCTCAACACAAAGGTCTTTTTTTTAATTAGCCGACTTCATCTTCTTTTTTTTATCTGCTAACTAAAAAAAAAGAGAGAATGAGTTTACATACCGAAAAGTTATGTAAGAGATTTGGTAACAAGATAAGTGCAAATTAAAGGAAAATCATCCCACTTAAAAGCACGTAGATAGATAACAAACAATTAAGAAATTATTCATGCAAAGTAAGTATGTGATCATGCACGAACATGGCAATCTAAGATATGCTCTCTTATGAGTTGGCAATTAAGAGTAGGAGGGATCACTGCATGCACACGGGATAATTTTACTAAAAACTATACAATTTTACGATATTAATTTAAAATATTAAATATATTTATATAATTTTATAATAAATTATGTAATAGACAATTTTTTTTAGATTGTACTGCATATTTTAATTGAATATATTTATAAATATTTTTTCATTATTTGTGGAGATCTTGTCCAAATTTAGATTGAAATTATTAAAATATTGATTTTACTTTTTATTGAATATTTTTAAATAATATTTTTTTGTTTTCTTAGAAACTAATATTTATAAAATACTTGGTTTTTATAAATATAATAATTAGGATAGGTTATCTACAAAGCATAATATAATTTATTAAAATATTTTTTTTAAATTTAAGTTATTAAAATTATATATTAGGGTTCTTATCTTTTACTGTATACTAATAAGAATGTTTGTAAATATGAAAAATACCATATAAAGATTAGTATAGAAGAGAACATTGTCCTTAATTTAAGAGATAAAATATAGAGAAAATTATATATGTATTATTTTTAAAAATTCAATCCATCTATAGAGGTACGGTGTTTTCCATACTAAATTTAAATAAGGAGAAATAAAATGTAAAGAAAATTAATGTATATGAAAATTTACAAAATTCAATGTATTAATCAACCTATCATCCATATTAAATTACAAGAAAAACATAGAGATAAAAATAAATTTAAATGTAAGTGGGGCTAGATAAAAAACATATTCTATATTTATATAAATAAAATAAAAAGAAAATTAAGAAAAATTTAATTTAAATTTATATCAAAATTCAATTTAAGCAAGTATTCATCAAGATTTGTAAATTGTTTTATCAAACTTTGATTTAAGAAAAAATCTTTAATATAAATGCATAAAAAGATAAAGAAAATAAATTTTTATTAATCTAAATTAAAATTCGAATTTTTTTTGACATTTACAAATAATCTTAGTCATCAACATAAAATTATATCTTTTTCTCAAAATAAAAATATATCAACATAACAAAATTTATTATTTAAAATTATATCATTATACAGATATAGAAAATGATATACACAAAAAATTATATAAACATGTTATCTATTTTGTATATATAGCAAGAATATTATAAGTTGTTACAAAATTTATTAAAATATAATTTCACATTAATTAATTCAAAAATGCTACGTGGCGTAAATTTTATAACAGATTTGAGTTTGCTTTATAATGTATTATGGTAGATTGGATGGCAACAAGATATATGGTCCCACACAATTTGATACGAAGATATGGTGCCTATTTGATTTGGCAATAAAATAAATAAATAAAGGACAGTTAGATAAAAAAAAGGATAAGGAAAATGCGATGTGTGTATAGCTTAATGGGTGAGCCTCTTGTCTATGTGTAAGAGGTTTCAAGTTTGAGCGTCCAGAACGGCGGTTTTGCCCTTCTTTCTTAGAATTGGTTAGTAATTACGGGTGCTCTAGGCTCCTAAACCTTACTATTTGGGTCAAAATTCGACCAAGTGAGATAGTTAACGATTGAAATCGAGCGTAGGGATTTTCTAACCGATAAACTATTTTCCGATCGAGATGCAAACACCAAGACAAGAGTTCGACTGCAAAATGGGTGTTTTCGATTTCAGGGAGAGATGATTACAACCGATTGGTTCATGCCAAGATTGCATTCGATTTCTACCTTTTAGCCCCCCAACCACTTGTCCGTTGTTACCCACGTTCCCTCCAATTCATTGCCCACTCTCGAGGCCACTTTCAGGCGGTTTCCATCACATCTGGCTTGCTGACTGGTTCGTGTATATGTGGAGCTGGATCGGGCTTAAGGGGTTTCAGTCTTTGTCTGATGGGCTGGCGCGGAAATGGGCTTTGAAAGTTCTGGGCCGAACAATAGCCCCAAAAAATCGAGGTAGTTTTTTTAATTGCCGAGATCTTTTCGTTTTTGATCTTCTGCGATATTCGTTTCTCTAGTTAGGCCACATGTAGCTCTAAGATCTGTGGGGACTGCCGGATATCGAAGTCGAAGGGACCTCTGTTGCCTTTATTTACTGATGCCTTTCGAAATCATCATTCACCCCCTCTCGCTAGTTTTCCCGATGTAAAAACTCTCTCTTCGTTCTTATTCCGATAAAAAATCCTTTCTTCTTAGCCTTTTCTTCAATGGCGAGGAACCGTATAATTTCCAGGCATGGTTTCCAACCCTTCGGGGTTCTGCAAGAAGGCGATATCATGGCAAATCTCATGACTTTGGAGGAGATAAACCTAACTCTCCAAGACGTCGGCTTTCCCCAAGGTGTGGTGGCTCTGTGCCTTGAGGGTGAATTCCCCAAGAATTCTTGGCATGATTTAAGTTCGCCCTGGTTGGGCATGCTTTTTCGAGTTTCCTTTTACTATCTCCTGCCATTTCCCTTTTACTCCCCTTGTCCGATTCTTGGCAAGATTTAAGCTTTCTCCTACCCAACTACTTCCTTCAACTTGGAAGATCTTGTACTGGGCGAGTCAGATGGACGATGCCACCGTAGTAGAACTCACTGTCCCAGATCTACTTCAGTCCTACCATCTCACGACGGTCCGACGTGGGCGGTTTATCCTACAGTCTCGAACTGCACAAATACCACTGGTTTTGAACTCCAAAGTGAATGGAAAAAAATTGGGCTAACCATTTCTTTTTTGTTGAGATTGCATCCTTATGCCTTGAGTGCCATTCATTCCTCTTTGACAGATGGAACAAATCTAGTAAGATTTCTACTTTCTTTCCGTTTTCCTCCCTCAGCATCATTAACTCTCATTTACCTTCTGTTTGCTTTGTATACAGGCATACCCGACACGGTGGAACCTCGAGCTCAGTCTAAGAAGATCATCTAAAAACTATTCAAGCTGCCATCTGTATGAAGGACTTTCAGAGCATCTCCCACTGGTTCGTCTTAAGGTGAAGAGAGTGCCACGTCTGACGAGTTTGAAGAATCAAGCGGAGAAGGGAGTCTCTTGGTGGTAAAAATGTCATATGCTCCTCTCTCTGCTACTATCTCAGGCCCTTCTAACGGTATGAACGAAATGACCGTCGATTTGGTATTCGACTCGCCTTATTCTGTCCATTGTTTCTAATTTTTTTGCCCTTCTATTTTCAGATGCTCGCTCACGCAATTCTGTCTCGGTCATCTCTACTTTTGATCTCATTCTTCGCAAGACCAGGTCTAGCGACTCAAAGCCACCGACTGCACCTACTATCAAGACCAAAGCTCCCCGGTCTTCCCACAAACGCCATGCATCAAACGACAGCGATCTCGCAAATTTACGAGACGATGCCTCTTCCGAGTGGCAATCTCTTCAGCAATACTGTGACCCATCTTTCAAGAAGAGACATGCTTCCACTTTCGCTCACTCTTTGGCTGTCGAGGCAGGCTCCAAGGCTAGGAAGTTAACTACGTTTTTTTTATTTTTCCCAGTTTCGGTCGTTGTTGGTATTTTCTGGCTGCTGATTGTTTCCCTAGGCGCGGATATTTCAAGAGACCGACCTGATCATAGATGAGATGGGCGAGGAAATAGCCCAAAAGGAGCAGAGAAAGCAGGAAGTGGTGAAGTACCGGGACGAGGTGGCAAAGGCTTGGGAAAAGTCTCTCGCCCATTCAAACATGTTGGCCACTAAGGAGGAGGCTACAGGAGCACGGGTAGCTGAGTTGGAACAGGAGGTGCTAGGGTTGCAGGCCAAGGTTGCGGACCTTGAGGTGAGGGCCACCGATTCCGTGTCTGTGAGGAAGGAGGATGCCGAAGACATCAGGGCCTACTATAGCATGTTGTCCCGGCTGGATACCATGAAGGAATACGAGGCGGGGAAAGCCTCTTGGGATGCAGAGAAATTCCAAGCCCTGTTCTTGGCCACTTATCCAAGAGGTACCCCCCGCCTCGGGTCGCTGTTATGGTTGGAACTATTGGCTCTCCAATGACCCCTACTGCTCAAGGAAGTCAGGTTGCGGAGGTAGCGGACGTGGATGGTGAGCTGGTGGAGAGGGATGGAGCTCCAATTGACCCTGCAAGATTTCTCTTCAAGTGAGAAAGGATTGTAGCGGCTTCGGCCGTTTGTAAAAAAATTATCTTTATCTTTCATGGTTGTTTTTTGGAGGACCAGTAATACCTTTGGGTCGTGCTGTTTGTAGGGCGGTTCTTAGGCTTTTGGATGGTGGCGAGGCCACGGATACTGTTTTTTCTTTGCCCCACATCACGAGGCGGGGGTTTTATTGCATGTTTTAGCTGTTTGCATCTTGCCTGGTTGTTTTGCCTTGTGTTTCCTTTGGTTTTTTTGTTGGTGTTTCTGTCGAGTGACGATTGTCGAAGGAGCAACCCCTGTAGAAGGTTGTTTGTTAGTCAAGAAGTTTGCGTAGCTATGGCTCGGAGAGTAAGGAAAACCCTAGCCAGTGTTACGGGTGACTCAAGCGATGTCCCTAAGCCCCTGCCCGCTTAAGAGCTTTCCTAATTTGAAGGCGCACAATGGACGTTACCCGTTGATTTCTGCAGTGCCGTGACACTGTCTCTCGATAATATGGCGTTTGTCGGTGGTACTGGCGACATGAGGATGGATCCTCTCTGCCAGACAGCGAGTGTTTGTGGACTGTTCTCCCGATTATGTTTGTACTAGCGGTGATGCCGAATAGAGGGTGATATACACAATTATATTGTATATTTAGGAGGCATTTTAGCATGGGTTTATGGTATTTTTAGGTGTTTTATATGCTAATTTCAGCTAGGACAAGGATGACCCAAAGATGCATATTATCGAAGTTTTAGAGCTAGATTGAAGAAAATCTGAAGATCGGCGATCTGGTACTGGCGGCGACCACCGCCGAATAGGTGGGGCCCGTTGCCTTTGACAACGCGGAAGCCTCTTATGCACCACGTGTTATATTGTGATTGGTTCTTCTTGATGTCCGCCTTTTTAGTCATGTTTTTAGGGTGTGTTCTTGTGTCTTTTGAGTCTTTTTCTTTAGTTTTGTGTTTTGTTTTGAGTTGTTTGTGTAGGTTTTCATGTTTTCTTGAGATATGGAGTCTACATAAGCTTTGGTGGTGTTTTGTAGGTTTTTAGAAGCTTTTTCGAGCATATTTTGAAGAAAGGAGCAAAACACGTGAAGATAGCACTTAAGAATGAAGGGAAGATGAAGATTAAGTGCTCAAGTAAAGTCATTGAAGATCACGTTTGAGCTTGGAAAGAGATATAGAAATTCGTTACAAGAACATAGGAAAAAGAATCGAGCCAAACGGAGTTGTAACGAATCTTCTACGCAAGTTTTACTCAAGGCTGTTTTCGACCCTGTCAGGGTCGTTAACGAGGCGCCGTGAGGAGCAACGAGATCCGAGTTGGTGTTTAATTGAAGACTTCTATCTTTTATCTTTTAATCTTTAGTTTAGTAAGTTTTTATTATGTTATTAGATAGATAGAAGGAATATATCTTATTAGAAGATTTATTTTTAGTTAGATTTAAGATAGATTTATTTCCTTACAGATAGATTTAAGATAGAATAGTTTCTCTATAAATACTTTTGTCTACCCTTTGTTATTGACTACACAATCAATTGCCTTGGAGGGCAAGGAAGGGGAGGAGAGAGGCGTGTGAGAGGGGGAAGAGACGAGTTTTTGTGGAGAAGAACTATCGTTTGGATTCGGTTGTAAGCTTTCTTTTTAATTTAATTTGGATGTTTTCAATTATTATGCTTTGTGAGTATTCTCTCTTTCTAAGGTTGGGGTTAAACCCAACAATGGTTGTGCATGCTTGTTTGTGATCATGATTTGATTGTTTTTATTGCATGAATCTATTCTCTTGCTCTTAATCCTTGAAGCGAAAGTGGATTGGAATTTCTCATTCATAGTTGAAGCGAAAGTGGAAACTTTGAATTAGAATAGTCAAATTAGGGTTTTGAAGCGAAAGTGGATTTATCCTAGTTGAAGTAGAAGAGATTAGATAGTAAGTTTATTGATAGAGCGAAAGTTGATTGATTTACTTGCTTTAGTTAACGAAAGTTAGCGCCTTTATGTGATAAAAGCATGATCTTTATGTTTCATAGCGTTAGCATTGCATGATTATTGTTGTGGTGACACCTCTACCTTAGAATTCCTCTCTTACTTGATAAAAACCCTACCTTTAATTGATTGATTGCGTGAGAAGTAACAAAACTTGATACTGACTTTCTCCTTGGACGAACCTCACTCTGCTATACTCAGCGGGGTCTTGATTATAAATTTATTTGTTGTCAAGAAGCCCTATCAACACTTCTATGTCAGTTTTAATCCGAGATTTATGTATTTTTGGATAGACTTTTTAGACCTAGTTCTATTATATTAGGGTTTTGAGAGTTGCATCTCCCATAGACTATTATCATATTTTTCTTTCAGAGTTTTTAGCTTTTCTATGGAGAACTAAGCCCTTTTGCTTAGTCAGAGAGTTTGAAGCATCGCTTAACTTTCAGTTGTGAGATTTCTACTCTTCTTTTTTTAATGCATAGAATTATTTTACACTCTTGATTGAATTGTTTATGCGATTGATTTCAACAATTTCTAGGGTTGCTGTTATTGAATCTCAATTGCTAGATCTAGAGAAATTACTGGTGAGTTTCTCTATTTCATAGTAGCAAACTGCATTGCATTAGCATCTGGTTGTGCTAGTGTATTGCAGAAGAGAGTTAAATTGCATTCTAGTATAAAAGTTGGTTGTTTTATGCTAGAATTGTATCCTGATTATATTCTTATTCTTCATGATGCTTTTGAATTGAATATTGATAGTTTTGGGGTTATTCAATTAGTTAAGATTGATAGTATCTGGTTTGTGCTATTAATTATATTTGAAAAAGAATTGGAATTCCATATGCATGTGATAATGAGTGAAATCTATGATCAACTTATCATATGAATGTGGATCTCTGGTTGACTAAGTGTTTTCCCAAATTGATAAAAACCCAAACTTTAATTGCTTTATTAGTTTTTGCATGCTAGATAGTAGTTTATTTCATAAACTCTCCTTTATTTTTACTGACATAAAATTTACATAAAAGGATAAACCAACCTCCCTGCGGATTCGACCCTTACTTCCCTAAGACTACAGTCTTTAGGTTTGTTAGGACTGTTTTGCATAGTCGTAATTTGAACGACCATTTCACGCCTAACAAATTTGTGCCGTTGTCAGGGAGGCAATAATTGTCTTTTTGTGTAATTTTTGTGCCAGTTTTGGTGTGAACCTATCTTATGGTTCACACCCGTGCTACTAATAATTCAAATCTTTTGTTTGATCTAGAAATTGAACAGGCTCTGTTTAGAACTCGCCGAGTTGTGCGTGCATTATTACAAGAGTTTGAAACAACGGGTGATCAACGAGTTACTCTTGAGAGCTTGACAGCTCCTAATCTGAATCAGCCTACACATGCAGTGCAATTCCCAGCCCTTGGTGATGGGGTGAAGTTTGAGCTCAAGATAGGAGTAGTCCATCTACTCCCAAAATTCAATGGAACTCCACTTGAGGACCCCATTAAGCATCTTGATGAGTTCCTTGATGTCTGAACCAGCATGTGTCCCTCTGATATTACTGAAGAACAGATGAGGCTGAGAGCGTTTTCTTTTTCTCTGAAGGAATCCGCTAAAGATTGGTATCGTTCTCTACCTCTTGGAAGCGTTACTACTCAGGTGAACTTGAAGAAGTTGTTTCTAGACAAATACTTCCCTACAATCAAGTCCAATCAACTCAAGAAGCAGATTTGTAACATAGAGCAATTCCCCAACGAGTCTCTTTATGTATATTTTGAGCGCTTCAAGAAGTTGGTAAAGAGCTGTTCCTACCATGGTTATGCTAATCATGATCTTATTCTCTATCTCCATGGAGGACTCCGTGAGGATGACATGCGATTGTTCAATTCCTCTTGTGGTGGAAACATCATGAAAAGAACCTATGAAGAGGCTCTAGACATCTTTTTTACGTTGGCTGATGATTCTAGGCAATATACTGGAAGAGGTTCTAAGAACTTGTCAGCCGCCAACTCTCATGCTAAAATTGATCAAGCTGATTTTGATGTGCTGACAGAAGAAGTGAGGCAGTTGAAGCTGAAGGGTACTGCTCAACAGGCTAAGGCTTGTGGAATCTGTAATGACGCCTTTCATTCTATTGATTCATGTCCTACACTACAAGAGGAGGTGAATGCGGTTGGAGGGTACCAAATGAAGTCAAGTAATGATCCTTATTCATACATCTACAGGCTGGAAAGATCATCATAACATCAGGTGGAGAGAGCCTGAGCCAAAGCAGCAACAAGATCAATTTCAACAAGTTAAGCCATATGTGCCAAGGCCTCAAGGACAAAATCCCAATACGGCTCCTTCTATGGAAGACATGATGAAGATATTGATGCAAAATAACCCCACTCTTTAAAATAGTATGACTCAATTGTCTCAAAATCAAGTGAAATTCCAAGATACTACATTAGCAAGCATTCACAACTTGGAACGACAAATGAGTCAAATCTTTGAAGTGTTAAGCAAACTGGAAGCAAGAGATTCAGGTAAGCTCCCCTCTCAAACAGTTGTCAACCCGAATATTCGGAATGTTAGTGCCATCATGTTAAGGAGTGGGACACAATTTAACGACATAATAGTGGAAGAATCTGGCAGGGAGGACGGCGGCGGCCGCCGCCTGGATAGCAGCGCCCGCCATCAAAACGAGCTTAGCTACGACAAAATAGAAAATTCAAGCGGTGACCGAGAAATAAAAGGCTGCAACCATTGCCTGGGTAGCGGCGCCCGCCGCCTTAATGGCGCCGACCACCGTGACAATGATCCACCTGAGGTTGAATTTTCTGAAAAAAAAGGTGACCGCCTCCCTTATCATTGCGACCGTCGCCTACCTGTTGAAGCCAACAATAAAGAAAAAGCTCCCATCTTCCCTGAATGGAAACCAGTCGCTCCATTTCCATCTGCTTTAAAACGTATAGAGCCATTGAAGCAAGACAAGGACATATTTGAGATGTTCAAAAAGGTTGAGGTTAACATGCCCCTACTAGATATGATCAAGTCAATTCCTCGTTATGCTAAGTTCTTAAAGCAGATGTGCACCTTCAAGATGAGAAAAGAAAGAAAAAGGTGAAAGTGACAGAACATGTCTCAACAATATTTCAAAAGCAGTTCCCCAAGAAATGCGGGGATCCAGGTATATTCACTATCCCTATAACTATTGGAGGTACTAAACTTGACAAGGCTATGTTAGATTTAGGTGCTTCCATTAATGTTATACCTTCCTCTCTTTGTGAGTCTATGAAACTGGGACCTATTCAGCCAACTATTATCTCTATTCGGTTAGCTGATAAGTCCATTGTGCGTCCTATAGGAGTGGTAGAGGATGTCTTGGTTATGGTTGGTAATCTTACTTTTCTTGTTGATTTTTATGTGCTTAATATGGAACATGATAATCATGCAATCCCTATACTGTCAGGGAGACCCTTCTTGAAAACAGCTAATACCAAAATAAATGTGAGTATTGGTTCTCTGACAATGGAATTTGATGGCCAAATTATAAATCATAATATCTACGACGCCATTAAATCTTCATTTGAAGCTCATTCTGTTTATGTTGTTGATGTAATTAAGCCTAATATTGTTGGAAACCATCTAGATGATATAAAATCTCCAATAAATTCTAGTTTGGACTTCACTTTATCAACTAACATACGTGAAGCTGTTAATGAGTTAAATTCTTGCTACAAGCTCCCACTTGAGCCATTGGGAAAAGTCCTTTCACCATTAACCTTGTCTAGCAAGGAGTTTTTGTCCCATGTTGTGCAGGCACAAGTAGTTGAGCTGAAGAAACCTCCAGATTCCTCCAACTATAGTACCTTTGAAAGTAAGGAGACATTCCTTAGATTTCATCAAGACAAACGCCATATGTTGGCAGTTGATGTTCGATATGAGTTAGGGCAGCGGCCACCACCGTTCCCTCACCCGAATCAATTGTTGATTTGAGCTAGCATTACGTCGAGCCATGACGTTAAATAAGGCGCTTGTCGTGAGGCAACCCGGCCTAGGTACTTTATTTTTTTTCGTATTTTCTAGTTAGTTGTTCTTTTTTTTTTTCCCTTTTGTTTTTGGGTGAACTAACCTGCAGGGTAGTGAAAAGGATGCCACAGATAAGGCGGCGACCGTTGCCCGGGTAGCGGCGCCCTCCATTAATTAATCCAAAAGTAGCTTGGCTACGAAGTGGATAGCGGCGGTCGCCATCGCTCAACGGCGGCCGTCGCCCCTGCCGTACGGTAAGCCCTTTCCTCTTTAAAAAAATTGAAAAATAAAAAAAGAGAGAGAGAGAGAGTGCTGAAAATAAAGAGTAAAAGAAAGAAGAGGGAGAAAGGAGAGTTAAGATATCAAAAGGAAGTGAGGGTTTGAAAAAAAGAGAGCTTTTTGTTAAGAAAAAAATAGAGAGAAAAGATAAAGAGGAGTAGTTTCAATATTAGATCTACTTAGATCTAAGAAGATCCAAGGTCGCCGTCTTTATTCGATACATGCCGCTTGGCTCGCCGCCGCAAGTCCGGCGACCGTCTCCCAATAGCAGCGCTCGCCACCTACTATTTGGGTTTTCGAAGGAAGTTCAAAGCGGCGACCGCGGTTCCGTCAAGAACAAGTTCATAGCGGCGATCGCCGCTTCCCCGCCGCCTGCCCGCCGCCAAGAACTTCGAAGCCAGCCGCTAGTTCAGGTGCCCGCCGATTCATTTTTCCGGTATTTTCTAGATTTTCGCCTCTCTTTCGATCATTTGAGTACTTTTATTGTCAAAAATGAGTACTAGGAAGCGTGGTGCTACTAGATCTGCTCAATCTAAAATTTATGTGAGCCGGAAAAGGCATGTAGATGGTAAGGAGATGGGTTCTACTATTTTCTTTGATCCCGCATTTACGAGAGAGTTAGGCCTAGAGGAGTGCACTAGGCAAATGTTTGATCATGGAGGGTTGGGTAATTTTTATTTCAAGAATGCTCCTACATACCCTGGGTGGACTAGAGAGTTCATCATTACTCTTGAGGATGATTGTGATGCAGCTAGGATCACGTTTCAGTGAGGTGGTTCTATGCATGTTATGAGTTATGATGACCTGGATGATGTGTTTGGTATTACCAAACAACCTTTTGCATCTGCTGATTGGTTTGATGTGAGTGCTCAGTTTACTTTTTGGGATCATTCCACTGGTTCCACACCATTTGATTCTAAGGGAGGGGAGAAAAATTATAAGTGGTCACATCCTTCTCTTCGGTTAGCTCACAGGGTGCTTAGGATGGCTTGGTTTGGTCATTCTGAACCAAACAAGATCAATCATCCTGACTTGGAGGCGGTTTGGAGTTTGACACCGCGGTGTGCTTTAGTGAAAGATTGGAAGACTTTGTTTTTATCCAGCTGTAAGAAGTGTAGGAGTGAAAAGAAGGGGAAGATTGCTATTGGTAGTATGATTTCTCTTATTGCTAAGTTGTTGGACATTCATTTTCCTCCTCCAACTGAGCGGCTTTCTGCTCGATTCACTTATAATAGGAAGTTTTTGAAGAACGTTGCAGTGATCGCTGATGTTGGGGCTCATATTGATTACCTGTTTGGTCCTATGGGTGCTTATAAGATTCGTATGCCCATTGATTGTCTACCATTTGGACTTGAGTATCATCACTTTAATCTCCGACGATTGTCAGTACCTATTAGTGCTCTTGTCTCTTCTTCTTCTGCTCCACAGGTTGCCCCACCATCTACTTCATGGTCTATTCCAGAGACTATTCCTTAGGACGACACAGTTATGCATGAGGATGCTCCTGGTTTGGATTTTCCTAGTACTTCTGGAGTTGACAGTGGTATGAGCTGGCAGGATGATATGATGCGCCAAATAAGCAGATTTTCAGTCCGCCAGGAGGAGATGTTTACTCAGCAGTCTGCTTTGTCTAATTCTATAGACCGGATTCACTAGTTCCATCAGGATTAGTCTCAGTTCTTTCAGCAGCAAACTAGCTATTTCCAGCAGCAGGCTTAGTTTTTCCAGGGCATATGGCCCACTTACCCCTCATATCCTAACTACCCACAGTATCCACCACCACCACCACCTTCTGATCAGTAGTGGTATTTTTCTCTACTTCCCCTCTATTTTATCTTGTATTTACTACATTGAGGACAAAGTGTGGGGGAGTTGGAATTACATTACTATTGATATGCTATAAAAAAAAAGCCATAAAAATTTGAAAAAAGGCAAAATAAATCCTGGGATAGACTGAAAACCTGAAAGGGCAGTCTAGGTAATAAGCAGGTAATCTGGCAGGCATTAGGCCTTGGCAAAAGTAGATTCAGAGTGGTGTGAGTTGGTGAGTCCATTATTGAAAAATGAAAAGAGTGTGTTAGGTGAAAACCTGAAAAGGCGCCTACGCAAAATGAGTGAAAAAAAGAGTGTTTTAGGACTATCTTTTACCGGCGCAAGAGACATAAGAAGTGGAGTATAGGAATGTTTTGGGTAGGTTTTCACTAGGAGGTATAAGGTGTAGATTTATGGAGACTTTCACACTCTTTGTTGGTATTTTTAATGGACTTGTTAGTGGTTAGTTTTTGGTGGTTTGATGATTGATGTTTTGGTAGGTATTAGGGTTGTTTGGTGGTTTGAGTTGAGCATAATGTTGATTGATGTTGATGATGATTTGCTCATTATATTGATGTTGAGTAGGGCTGGTAGTTAGAGCTTATTTGCTATATTTTGTTGTTTAGGATGGGTAGTAGTACTTGCATGAGAATGCGTTTATTCCTCTTTATAAGCTTCTTTGCACTTTGATGACCCGGGGGATATAGTTTTTATGAGTGATAGTATTATGAGTCACTCAGGGACGAGTGAGATTCAAGTGTGAGGGATTTTGATATTAACAATTATATTGTGTATTTAGGAGGAGTTTTAGCATAGTTTTATGGTATTTTTTAGGTGTTTTATACGCTAATTTCAGCTAGGAGAAGGAAGACCCAAAGATGCATATTATCGAAGTTTTAGAGTTGGATTGAAGAACAACTAAAGATCGACGATCTAGTACTTGCGGCGACCGCCGCTGACCAGGCGGCGCCCGCCGCCTCTGACAACGCGGAGCCTCTTATGCGCCACGTGTTATATTGTGATTGGTTCTTCTATGTCAGTTTTAATCCGAGATTTCTGTATTTTTGGATAGACTTTTTAGACCTAGTTCTATTATATTAGGGTTATGAGACTTGCATCTCTCATAGACTATTATCATATTTTTCTTTCAGAGTTTTTAGCTTATCTATGGAGAACTAAGCCCTTTTGCTTAGTCAGACATTTTGAAGCATTGTTTGACGTTCAGTTGTGAGATTTATGCTCTTTATTTAATGCATGGAATTATTTTACTCTCTTGATTGAATTGTTTGTGCGATTGATTTCAACAATTTCTAGGGTTGTTGTTATTTAATCTCAATTGCTAGATCTAGAGAAATTACTGGTTGAGTTTCTCTATTTCATATTAGCAAACTGCATTGCATTAGTATCTGGTTGTGCTAGTCTATTGCAGAAGAGAGTTAAATTGCATTCTAGTATAAAAGTTGGTTGTTTTATGCTAGAATTGTATCCTGATTATATTCCTATTCTTCATGGTGCTTTTGAATTGAATCTTGATAGCTTTGGGGTTATTCAATTAGTTAGGATTGATAGTATTTGGTTGTGCTATTAATTATCTTTGAGAAGGAATTGGAATTCCATATGCATGCGATATTGAGTGAAATCTGTTGAGAGGGTATTCTAGACAACAAATAAATTTATAATCAAGACCCCGCTGAGTATAGGGGAGTCAGGATCGTTCCACGGGAATCAAGGTTGTTTATCTATCAACTACCAAAAATCAAACAAAAGCAATCAAAACACACACAAGCAGCCTCGTTAACGACTTTGTCAGGGTCATTAACGAACCACCGCAAACAACTTAACTAAAACTAACGACCTAGGCAGGTTCGGTACCGAGCCAACGAACTCAGTAACGAATATGATCTTAAGAAAAATCAAATAAAACAAAGATCTAGGACAAGGGTTACCACAACATAGTCATGCACACAAGCTCGTAAGAAGATAAATATCATGCCTTTAAATAGGTAGATGCATCAACTTTCATTGACTTAGCAAGTAAATTAATCTACTTTCATAAACTAACTCACTCAATTGCTTGTTTCGGATCTAAAGCTTGAAACTCTCGTATTCAAACAATATCAACCTTCAAGTTTATAACTTTCTCTTTCAATCAAGTCAACAACTCAAATTACCTCAACTTTCATCTCGGTATAAGCACAACAAACAATCTCAACAATAGATAAAAGACACTCAACACATAATCCTACTCACCAAACATGCATAACTATGCCGGGTTTCAACCCCGACCCTAGAAAAGAAGACTACTCACTAATCATGATTAAGAAACAAATAACTTCAATCAAAGAAAACATTGAAAACAAAACACTACTCAAATTAATAAATATCGTCTTACAAAGATTTAGAAGAAAACCCGAGAATACACAAAACAACAGAACCAAAATCACGACTAACGACTTCGGTAACTTTCGTCCACCGAGCTCTCGATCTCCAATCTCGATCCGTCTCTCTCTCTCCTTCGGCTCTTCTCCCTCTCTTCTCTGATCGATCCCCCTTTCCTCTTCTATGCTAGATAGAAGACTATTTATACTAAAAAGGCTAGAAACTTAAAAAAAGACTAAAAGATAAAAACTTTCCTAAAAAGATAGAAATAAAACCCTAAAAAGATAGAAATAAAATCTAGAAAGATAACAAGACCTAAAATTACAATATAATAACCCTAAAATCATAAAAAGATACTCTACCGATACGGAAATAAATTCCCGCACAGGATCGGTAAGTCACAAAATTCAACCTCTCGGTATCTCGTGGCGTCGTTAACGAGCCCTCACAGCCTCGTTAATGAGCCTGAGTTTGGATTCTTCATTAATACTTCACTCTAAAAACTTGAACTTCAACTTCTTCACCTTGTATTCCTCCGTCTTTCATCGTAGCTCTTCAAATTCAACTCCAAACAGCATCATTTCCTTGTTAAAACCTACAAAAAGACACAAAACGGAGTAGCTTCCATACTTTTAACAAAATATGCAAAACTATCCAAAAATACACAAAACTAACCCTAAACTTATCAAAATTAAACCTAACAAACTAAGAAAACCTATCAAAAATTATACCAAAAACACGAACATCAAAATCTATGATCAACTTGTCATACGAATGTGGATCTCTAGTTGACTAAGTGTTTTCCCAAATTGATAAAACCCCAAACTTTAATTACTTTATTAGTTTTTGCATGCTAGATAGTAGTTTATTCCATAAACCCTCCTTTGCTTTTGTTGACATAAAATTTACATAAAAAGATAAACCAACCTCCCTGCGGATTCGACCCTTACTTCCCTAAGACTACAGTCTTTAGGTTTGTTAGGACTGTTTTGCATAGCCGTGATTTGCACGACCATTTCACGCCTATCAAATTGGCGTTGTTGTCGGGGAGGAAATAATTGTCTTTTTGTGTAATTTTTGTGCCAATTTTGGTGGTGAACCTATCTTATGGTTCACACCCGTGCTACTAATAATTCAAATCTTTTGTTTCATCTAGAAATTGAACAGACTCTGTTTAGAACTCGCCAAGTTGTGCGTGCATTATTACAAGAGTTTGAAACATTGGGTGATCAACGAGTTACTCTTGAGATCTTCATAGCTCCTAATCTAAATCAGCCTACACATGTAGTGCAATTTCCAGCCCTTGGTGATGGGGTGAAGTTTGAGCTCAAGACAGGAGTAGTCCATCTACTCCCAAAATTCAACGGAACTCCACTTGAGGACCCCATTAAGCATCTTGATGAGTTCCTTGATGTCTGCACCAACATGTGTCCTCTGATATTACTGATGAACAGATGAGGCTGAGAGCGTTTTCTTTTTCTCTGAAGGAATCCGCTAAAGACTGGTATGATGCTCTACCTCTTGGAAGCGTTACTACTCGGGTGAACTTGAAGAAGTTGTTTCTGGACAAATACTTCCCTACAATCATGTCCAATCAACTAAAGACGCAAATCAGTAACATAGAGCAATTCCCCAATGAGTCTCTTTATGAATATTTTGAGCGCTTCGAGAAGCTGGTATAGAGCTATCCCTACCATGGTTATGCTAATCATGATCTTATTCTCTTTCTCCATGGAGGAATCCGTGAGGATGACAGGCGATTGTTCAATTCATCTTGTGGTGGAAACATCATGAAAAGAACCTATGAAGAGGCTCTAGACGTCTTTTCTACGTTGGCTGATGATTCTAGGCAATATACAGGAAGAAATTCTAAAAACTTGTCAGCTGCCAACTCTCATGCTAAAATTGATCAAGCTGATTTTGATGTGCAAAAAGAAGAATTGAGGCGGTTGAAGATGAAGGGTACTGCTCAACAGGCTAAGGCTTGTGGAATTTGTAATGACGCCCAAATCAACAGCTATTTCGGTGGCGTTCTAGTCAGGCGTCAGCAGTCCGTTCCAAGTGGTGGGTACGGCTACTCCGACAAAATGACTGCCTCACCCCGTAGACTAGGGAGACGATTGTCCAGTGGTAGCCTTTGGGGTGGTCCTATCTGCCCATAGAACATAGGGTAGCTCTTCGGCCCATCGTCCTTTAGCCTTGACCAACCACTTCTTGAGATTGTTAATGATTACCTTGTTGCTTGACTTTGCCTGTCCATTGGCTCGTGGATTGCGAGGAGTGGAGGTTACCAAGTTCATGTTCCATTGTTGGCAATAATCTAGTGTTTTCCTGCCAATGAACTGCGATCCATTGTCACAAACGATTTCTGAGGGTATCCCAAAGCGGAAAATGATGTGCTTCTTGATGAATGCGATGACTTGTTGCTCCTCTATCTCCTTGTATGCTTCCTCTTCAATCCGCTTAGAAAAGTATTCGGAGCCTGCTAGGAAAAACACTCGATGTCCAAATGATGGCGGCATATACCCATGATATCCATCCCTCATCTCATGAAGGGCCATGGGGTCAGCATGGGGTGGAGCGGCGCTGGCGGCTGGTGAGAAGTCGGGGCATGATCCTGGCAGGCTACACACTTTTTAGAATTTTCTACTGCGTCCTGGCGCATGGTTGACCAGTAATATCCAATGTTGAGAGCCTTGTTGGAGAGCGTACGGCCTCCCAAATGGTTTCTGCACTCGCCCTCGTGCAACACCTGAAGGATCTTTTTCACCTCACTCTTTGCTTGGCAGATGAGCAAGGTTCCTACTTCAGACTGCTTGAACAGTAATTCATTTTCTACTTGCCTTCGGTAACACGCCACCCTCATCTTGAGAGCCCTAGCTTCTGACTTGTCTGCTTGTAGATGTCTATGTATGAGACATCGTAGATACGCTGAGTCCAACATTCTTCTTCTAGAGATGTATAGTGGACACTTGCTTTTGGATCCTCACCGTCAGATATATTCTGGAGAGCACACACTTCATTGGCCTGGCGAGCTTTTCATCAAACTGTACTGCTTGCTCCGAGGGGCTGGTTGCTCTAGTGATCGCTGGACACAACACGTGAATTAATGGGATTGAAGGGAACTCTTCTAGATCCAGGGCGGACACCAGATTTGCTAGTGCACCCGCTTGGGCATTTTTCTCTCTGGGGACCTGCTGGATCGTGAAGGTTTTGAATCCACGCATGATCTCCTTAACTTTTTCTAAGTACGCGGCCATCTTGGCATCTGTAGCAGCGAAAGTTCCCGGAATCTAGTTCACGATCAACAGCGAATCACACCTCACTTCTAGCTCTTTGACAGAGAAACCACACAACCCTAGTATTAGTGCTTCATATTCAGATTCATTATTGGTAGCATGGAAGGTGCGCCGAACTGCCTATTCTATCAGCACAACGCCAATTTGTACTAAACGACCGTTAGAAGCCCCATCTGTGTGCAGGGTCCAAACCCCAAAGCTTTTTGTTTCTGTTACGAATGCCTCTTGTAGCTTAGTAGCATCTTCTAGTTTTGGTTTGAAATCGGCCATGAAATCTGTCGTCGCCTAAGATTTATTTGTTGTCATCGGTTCGTAACCAGTAGTCTCTGGCCTTCTTAAGATCACAAGAACAAGTTTATCTAGGGGAGAGTACCTTGTTTTGGCTGCGAGCAGGGTGTGACTGATGTAGTATACTGGTAGCTGATCTCTGTCACCTTCGCGCACCAGCACCCCACTAATAGCTGCTTCAGTTACTGCCAAATATAGAAAACGATTCTCTCCTTCTTCGGGTATGGACAGTAGCAGTGGGTTGGAAAAATACTACTTCAGCTGTTGGAAAGCTACTTTGTGCGCGGGTGCCCATTCAAACTTTTTGTTCTTTCGTAATACATCATAGAGTAGCCAGCACATGTCAAATGACTTGGAGATGAAGCGATTTAGCACTACTACTTTGCTCGTCAGTTTCTGTACATCTTTCACGCATTTGGGCGACCCCAGGTTAGCTATGGCTTGTATCTGATCGGGGCTGGCCTCTATCCCACGCTGAGTCACCATAAATCCTAGGAAGCGGCCGAATGTTACCCTAAATGCACACTTGGACGGGTTCTGCTTCATATGGTAGCTATCGAGGATCTGGGAGGCTTCCTCCAAGTGCTGGATGTGATTAACTACTTGCTTTGATTTGACAAGCATATCATGTAAACCTCCATCATTCTGCCTACTTGCTGCTAGAACATGCGGTTCGCCTATCTTTTGTAGATAACCCCAGCATTCTTGAACGTGATAGTAGTAAGTGCCTTGGCTGGTGATGAACGAGGTTTTTTCCTGATTGCCCAAGTACATCTGAATTTGGTTGTACCTGATGAAGGCATCCATGAAGGTCAACATCTCGTGGCTGGCGGTAGTGTCCACCATAGCATCTATGTGCGGTAGTGGGAAGGAGTACTTCGGGCAAGCTTTGTTGAGGTCAGTGAAGTCAATGCAGATCCTCCATTTGTCGTTCTTTTTGCTGATTACCACGACGTTGGCTAGCCACTCGAGGTATTTTACCTCCTTGATTTTACCAATCTTGAGCAACTTTTGAACTTCCTCATTAACAATCAGATTTCTTTCGGGCGCAAACTTCCGCCTCTTCTGCTTTACTTGTGGATGGTGATGATCTACGTTCAGTCGGTGGGTAATGATTGCGGGGTCGATCCCCACCATGTCCTCGTGTGTCCATGCAAAGTTGTTGTTGTGCTTCTTCAGAAAACTGATCAACTCGGTTTTTCCCTCGTGGTGAGATCTTGCCCGATTCTTACTATCTGCAACGGTTTTTGGGTATCGAGGACAACCTCCTCGATCCTTTCGGCCTCAGGGTCTTGTGGTGGCACATACACCTTGGCCCTCTTTAGTTGCTATGTTGTCTGAGCGACGGTTGCCTTGAGAGCAAACTTGTAGTACTCTCGGGACAACCGTTAGTCATCTTTGATTTCCCAAATTACCCAAGGAGTGGGGAACTTGATGGTCTGATGGTAAGATGACCGAACCACCTTCATGTCGTGGATCCAAGGTAGACCCAAGATGATGTTATAACAAGACGGGCAATCCAGCACATAAAATCTTACTTGTAAGTTGACCCCTTTTGCATAAGTTGGGAGGGTTATCTCTCCGAGGGTGTGCGCAATTTCTCCGCTAAAACCCACCAAGGTCACATATGTTCTGAGGATATTTTCTTCCTTTAGCCCCATCTCCTAAAGGGCATCGAGTGTCATCATGTTGGTCGAGCAATCCGTGTGTCAATGAGGATCCTCCTCATCAACACATTTCCTACTGATAATGAAATGACCAACCCAACGTGGTGTAGGCCCACCAGGTCCACTGAATCCGAATCGCTGAAGGTAATGGCGTTCCTAGGGTGTCCCCCGGGAATGCGAACGCTTAACATCAATTGTCCATCCAGGCATCTGCGAGCGTGGCGTTTTATTGCCGAGTAGGTGACACCGCATATGTATGACCTCCAGAAATCACATTGACCATCTTGGGATATTCAGGGGACAAGGGGATGTCCACGGGTTCTGACATATTCTAGTCGGTTGGTATCCTGGAATCTGGTGCGATCTCGGATAGCAAACCTCTTGAGTGGAGGTAGGTTAGTTCCTTTCTGAGAGCAAAGCATTCGTTTGTCTCATGCCCATAATCCTCATGGAAGTCACACCACTTCGTCTTGTCCCTCTTCAGATTGGGGTTTTCCGCCTTCTAGGGCCATCTGATCCTGCCCCCGAACTTCTCGAGACCTTTCACTAGTTTTGCATTCCCCAAACGAGGTTGTATTCATGGACTTTTGAACGCTGAGTGGCATCTTTCATTCCGCTCGGTTGCTAGATTCCTGCGGTATGTACTCCTGGTGTCTCAGGCTGGGCCTTGAGATACGGCTGTCCTCGATGCTCTTTTCGAAGGTCAGGAGTAGTTTTCCTTTCCACCCGATCGAACACAGAGGAGGCCCTTAAAGGAGCCTCATCCTCTTCCAGCTTAATGTGTGCCAAGGCCTTTACATGGACGTCTTCGAAGCTATGGCAGGGGTACTTAGTGAATTCTCAATAAAGCTCATTGTTGGGGAGCAAACTCCTCCAAAATGCCTCTATCGAGGTTGGGATATCACAGAGTGGGATTGCCACTTTCTCCCGATTGAACCGGTTTAGAAATGCCCTTAGGGACTCTCCTGGCCTCTAAGCGATTCGGTACAAGTCGTTGGATTGTTTCGTCATTTTTTGGTTGCTGGCAAACTGTACTCTGAAGGCATCCACCAGCCTGGCAAAAGATTCGATACTCCCTTGGGGAAGGTTTATGAATCAGGTCAGGGCCTCTCTTGAGAGCGCGGTCCCGAATCCGTTACACATGATTGCTTTCCTCGAGTCGCATGGCATGGAACTAGTCATCATCTTCTATTTGAAGATGGCTACGTGCTTGTTTGGATTCCCCGTCCCGTCGTACGTAGGAACCACCGGGATGGTGAATGTTTTGAGGATATCCACACTGGCGATTGGAGCCGTGAAGGGGGACTCATCATAACCGTTCGGGGCCTCTCTCTCGATTGGAGGGCGCACCCTGGCGATTTGAGCGATTTTGTCCTCGCTCCCTTTGAGTCAATCTTTCATATACTTGTTGAAAAAAACTTCCATAAAGGTGTCTGGAAGGGGTACCTTTCTCCGTAGACAAGATGGAAGACCCCAGTGCATGCGGTCCTATTTCCGAACGTCGAGGCTGTGGGTACCGATGTAGGGTAGCTGCAGGAGTGACCATCTCTGCCGATGAAGGCTGGCCCCCGGCTTCAGAGAGGGGATTGGACGCTTCCCCCATATTGAGGCGATCGGTCACCTCCTTGATAGTCCTAACAGCTCGAAGTCCGTTTTGCGACACGGATGTCGATTGTAGTTGCTCGTGGAGGTGAGTGTTCTCCATGGTCAGTTGGTGATGTAGTCCATGTGGGTCTGACTAAGATCCTTCTGACTAGACATGTCCTGTTGGAGAGTCGCGATCTTGGTCGTAAACTCGTCCAGGACACTATGGGAGGTCTTGCCCTCTTCAGCTTCGTCTCCTTTGGAACCACCTGCGGCGGTTTTCTGTCAACCTCTCCTCCGGCGGGAAGCGGTGGTGCAGGAGGATTTGACATCTTTGGTGAATGACTTTGATTCTGATCGGAATGGAAAGAAATCGGTTAGGGCCCCACGGTGGGCGCCAAATTGTTTTGGTCAAAATTCGACCAAGTCAGATAGTTAACGATTGAAATCGAGCATAGGGCTTTTCTAGCCGATAAACTATATTCCGATCGATATGCAAACAGCAAGACAAGATTTCGACTGCAAAATGAGTGTTTTCGATTTCAGAGAGAGTTGATTACAACCGATTTGGTCATGCCTAGATTATATTCAATTTCTACCTTTTATCCCCCAGCCCCTCGTCTGTTGTTCCCCACGTTCCCTCCAATTCTTTGCTCTCGAGGCCACTCCCGGGCAGTTGCCATCAGCTTTGGCTTTCTTACTGGTTCGTTTATATGTGGAGCTGGATCGGGCTTAAGGAGTTTCAGTCTTTGTCTGATGGGCTAGCACTTAAATGGGCTTCGAAAGTTCTGGTCCAACCATTTAGAAGGTACAATTCCTCTAACAGATCACAGCTGAAGTGGATTCCAAATTGAACACGTTTAGAAGAAACAAGTTTGATTGCATGAACTCAATCGCAAGCACGTAAGGAGTGAAATCACCAGTACAAGAAAATGAATTAATTCAATCGCACCATAAGATTAAGGGCAAGAAGAAAAACATATGGAAAAGTTGGATCGAGTCTTTCTCGTTCAACCTCATGGGAAAGCTATTTTTTTATTATATATTCTATTTTGGATTTTTCGAGTGAGTTTTACGAGTATATGGATGAATTGGAATGAACTGTGTTAATGATCAGATCGAGACACTTATAAGACTTAGGCTCTGATACCAGTTGATGCGATCGCTCCTCGGATTTGATGTTCGATCTACCCCGACTCGGATCTTTGGTTTTGAATTAAGTGTCTTTCAACACCGATCTACTTGAAAATGTTGGCGGAAGCGGACTGAAATGAGGATAGTAGTCGTCCTAGATAGAATCTAGATCAACACAAGGTAACCAAGAAAGGACCAAAGGGAGTTCGATCCTATGGCCGACACTAGGAGGATCGGCCAAGATAAGGGAGTTTTGTGGGTTTAGAAGGTTCGACGCCTAATCCTTAGGGAGAGTCTGACTTAATCTCCAAAGGAATTATGTATAAAGCTATAATGATTTTAAGGATAAGATGAAAACAAATTGCAATGTTAAAGTTGAAGAAAGTCGGCCCTCATAGATTTGAAAGATTGACAAGACAAGTTGAGTAGACCCCAAAGGGTAATCTCATAAGTAGACCCCAAAGGGTAATCTCGTGAGTAGACCTCGAAAGTTAATCTCGTGAACAGACCTTGAAGGGTAATCTCGTGGGTGTAGACCACTAGGGTAATCACCACCGACTATTTAAAACATAATTAAGATGTCTTGGATAATGGCAATGGAAAACGAGGCAATCGAGGTTTGAGCTTTTTCCTTCAATGCTTATTGCCCCTATTTTCAATGCCAAGGGATATACGCAATACTGTTGTAGGATAAAACGTTCCAAAAAACAAACAATGGAAAGGATGGCAAATCCAATCCATCAAATATACACATACCTTGTTCGAGTCGTATGATTCTTGCTTCATTTCCTTTGAGAAATCGCTCTATGGTTGCTTTTTCCCTTAATGTTTAATTTTTGTGAGAAAACTCTCTTTTGATCCCTCCAAATATCCACCAAATTGTCGTCTTTAAACATGTTCAAAAATGACGCCCTTTCATTCAAATTTATAGGCTAATGGGAGTTTGTCCAAAGGTGGATAAATGGCGGTTACAAAAGGTTAAAGATGATAGAGGAAGTTGAGAGAAGTTAGGGAAATTGTTAGGAGTTTTCTCTCTCCATAACCACCTTAACTTCCCTTGTTCTTATCCACATATATGGTCGGCCATGGAGCCCTAAAAAGGCCCATTAAAATCGTCCAAATCATCCAAGGAGAAGCCCATAAGAGTTGGTCCAAAATGCTCCAAGCAAAGCCTAAACAACAAGCCCATTTGCAAGCCCATGTAGCCAACCCACTTGTCCCAATATCATGCCCATTGGGTCGGCCCAAAACAACCCAATGGGCTGGCCCACAAAGGCTAGATCCAAGCTAGCATAGCTAGGTACCAAGCTAGCATGGAGCTAGGTCACCGAGCTAGTTGAGCTGACTTCCAAGCTATTTAAGCTAAATATAAACTAGTTAAGCTAACTCTAAGCTAGTTCCTTCAGCTAGGATCTAAGTTTAGCTTATGGAGCTAACTTACAAGCTAGTTTCTAGCATTCAAACTAAGAGCTAGCTTTCGTATCTATGTGCCAAACTATTGTTAAGCTTAGTCCTTGTCAAAGACATTCACCAAGTTTAGAGTAGCTCCCATTCATTCATACAACACTAGTACAAAAATCACAATGCAAGGCGGAAATATAAGGGCGCTTTTCAAAAGCGCTATCATTTATCAAATACAGAGGAAGGCACTTATACATAAAAAGCGCTATGTAGGATTAAATCTATTTATTATAACAAAAAAATAAATATTACACTGCGCTTTTAGGAAAGTGCCCTATATGAAAAAGGACGGATGGCGTTGATTCTTAAAAGCGCCCTCCATATTTTGGATTTTTAATTAAAATATATTTTAGAGTCAACCCCAAGGAGATAGGTGCGTTATTCATTTCATCTCCCGCTTTTGTAGGGTTATGGAGACAAAATGCATCCTCTTCGGCGGCAAGTGATTTCCACATAGCAACTGCGCAATTGATTTCAATCGGTGTCGGCGGCAAGTGAAATCCACCGTTTCTAGATCGAGATTATTCAATCGGTGTCGGCAACAAATGATTTCCAGAGAATATTCAATCAGTTTCGGCGGCAAGGGTTTTGGGCGTTCAAAGCTTTGTTCTGCAGCAAAGGTTTCGACCATTCCAGAGATTAGCACTCTATTCTATTCTAATATGTGAATATTGCTTTGATCTTGCTAGTTTTGGGTGAAGTTTCTGAATTGTAAAAGTCGGTCAAGTTTGCATATTCAAAGCTTTGTTTGCATACTTGGTCGAGTTTGTTCTTATCCAACACCAACACTCTACTTGTTGTCTGAGAGAGAGAGAGAGAGAGAGAGAGAGAGAGAGAGAGAGAGAGAGAGAGAGAGGATGCACAACAATAGCAATTTCTCCTTGTCTACAACACCAACAGATAGCAACAATTCAATTACCCCCTCCCAAATCTCTCTATCTCCTCCTTCCCAGTGCCTACCAAGCCAATTCTCCGTTCTAATAATTTGTAGGTGCTAATTGTAGGCATATTGTAGGTGCTTTGGGTTGTAGGGTGTTGAGCATAGTGTTAGTTGAGGGTCAGTTCAGTTGTCTATTTCTTCAAATGCAAGCCTTTTGCTTGTGGTGTTCTATTACCCTTTTTGTTAAGTAGTTAAATTGAGGCATCCAGTAAGTAGTAAGCAGTTCAGTTGTCTATTTATTACTCCTGCTTAATTTGATGGATTCTGCTTCAAATTTGCATGTTGGAGTGGTACTTGTTATATGATTCTTCATTTCTAATTGAGTATGCACTTTTTATGCTCTCTGCATTAAGTGTCTTACTTTCTTGATGAATGTAGATGGCCTTCATTCTTATAACTTTCAAATTGGGGTGCTAACAACAATAAATTGTTAAATTTAAGGAGAGGCAAATACTGAGGGTCTTAGAATTTTTCCTGACACTTTGGGAAATATTGAGGGAAAGCATTCCCAAGGCTCGAATTGATTCCATCATTTCTTATTTTTCTTGGTTTATTTAGTAATAGACCATTTCATTGGATATGCCCCTTAGGGGTAAGCATTTCCAAGGCTCGAATTCAAGAGGCTAAGAGAGTGAGTTTATCAACTCCACTCAGCTTTTTTGGGTGATTCTATCACATGTTAATGCAGTATGTCAAGAGATGGTTTGTATGTTTAGGGGGAAATATCCACTTTCTGGTTCAAATCTTGATTAATCTTGCTCATCTTTTGCAAACTGTACATGTCCCACATTCTCTTGCATTGACAGCAAGTTCTACCTCCGTAATGTTGTTTGAATTGTGTTTACATGTGCAGACCACGTGATATTTGATTTTACTTTGTTTAGGAGTAAAAAAAGGTTGAGCAAATCTATAAGAGTTAATTTACCTGATGAGACTACAGGAGCTAATATAAAATTCAGCTAGCTTAAAAACGGTTGTGATCTGATGAGGGAAATACTGATGCTTGAGAAAAATAACTCCATTATCATGTATATATGGTACTTACTACTTACTACTTACTATGAGTGAGATCAGTTGATCAAATATAATAGCAATGAACCAGGAATTCACCAAATTTGCATCAGTAGCTTAGTAAATAATTAAATGCTTACTACTTACTATATACTAGTGCTCAATACTCACTATATACTACTTACTATATACTAATGCTTACTATATACTAATGGTTAGTAAATAATTAAATACTTATTGCTTACTATATACTAATTATCCAAATTTACATGTGGCTCAGTAGCTTACTACTTACTACTTACTTGGGTACTTACTACTTGCTCTATACTAGTGCTCTATTCTACTCACTGTTTTTTTCCTTATTTTTAAAGCAAGTTCACTGATTATGCTTCCCACTTAGTTTTCAAGAGTCAAGTCTGATTGTGGTTCCCTCTTAGCAAGTGAAACAAACTCACTTATAATCTTGAAAGAGTAAGTGAAGCTACATATTAGTAGTATTAGGGCTCCTATCGATATTATGCTTAATTGTTGTATTTAACTGCTATAATTAGACTGCATAGATCATTGTTTGGTTTATATTGATAGTTTACATGTTTAATTAATTCATATGCAAATACTTGGTATTCAGGTCACAAAACATGGCCAATATATACCTTCTCTAACCAGAGAGGAAACCAATTTAATTATTGTAAATGCGATTTTATTTTCCTAATATTTTTTTGTTTTGTCTTAATTTAAAACATATGGATCGAAAATGGATGTCTTCCAATCGATTATCTGTAGAGTACGAAAATGGAGTGAATGAACTCCTACATTTTGCACTTCTGCATACTAAAGATCGTGAAAAAATTTATTGTCCTTGCAAAGATTGTGCGAATTCAATTGAGAAAAGTGTTAGTGACGTGTGAGATGATTTATTCATACATGGAATTGATCAATCATACACTTGTTGGATGTGGCACAATGAGAAAGAGCAAGGATCCATTTTTATGGATGGCATGTCTGAACCGACGGGAGGTTATGAGAGTGATCGGCTAGAACAAATGGTTGAAGCGGTTGCACAAGAAATTCATGATCAGACTGGTATGCTTGAAAATATGTTGAAATATGTTCGAGTACCTCTCTAGCGTTCATGTACCAAGCTTACAAACTTGTTCCCTGTTTCGAAATTATTTAATATGAAAGCGACTCATGGGTGGACAAAGCTTACTTTTATACTTTCCTTGCTCAAGGCACGTATGCCTAGCTTGGTTGTTCTTCGTGACGAGTACTCGGCACCTTATTCAAAGTCATAGGTGTACCGCAACTCGGTCTCGTAGCTACCACACCAACCGTGTGCCATTGCTAGCACTAGGAGTGCCATGGCCCAAGCATAGGTGGGCCCATACCGAGCCTCATGTCGTTGCCACGCCACTCAGCACATGAGGTTCCCATGCCTAGGCGTCTACACACGTCTCAGAGTCTCATTTAGCTACCTTTCCATATGGCTACTTTTCTTCCTCTAAATAATTCATGATGTGTCACATAGACCGATCTTCTCAATCAGTGCTCCATATGGCGATTTTCACAAATCGCCAACAAGCTATGCGTAAGCAACAAAGAGTCTCGAATGCCCCCTATATAGAGAAGGCGGCTCGAAACCCTATAATATAGGCAAAGGGTCGTCGGATTGGGACAAGAATGCAATCGAGTCCCACATCCTTAAAAATCTAAACACCCAAAATAACAACTACAAATAATATAAAGGCGCAACAAGGAATACCACTAACTTTCTATAATAATAATAATAATAATAATAATAATAATAATAATAACTTTCTATAATAATAATAATAATAATAATAATAATAAATAATAATAATAATAATAATAATAATAATAATAAATAGACTTAATCTCAGACCAAGGAGGACGCCAAGGTCTTGGACGCTTTTGACTCATCGATACTCGGGTAGAACCTATGTACGATCGCATCACCGAGTGTGGTGGTTCCACGACCATCGACGGTGGGGTTTACTCCTGCTAGCATTTTCGTGGCCAACGACTCGCAATGGTGCATCTTGAGGTGGTTATTTTGGTTTATACCTACAAAATAACCACCTACCATAACGGTCATGTGATCCTCCAACTTTGGCCCAGATTCGAGTAATTAGTCTTTGGGATGAAGGTGCATGATCATAGTTGGAGGAAGATGCACTTTTTTGTGGAAATGAAGTTGCTCACGCGCAAAGTTTTACAATCTTCTTCACGAGACTTGGGTTCTTGGTAGTAAGTGCTTATCCTAATTCGTGCTTCATAATTTCAGACTCTATTAAAGTTTCTTACATGTTTTTCTTTTATGGTTTCCTCGAACGAAGTGACTGTGCCTAGAGAAAATTTTGAAGACCAAAGATCCTCGAGTTATAGTAGGAAACAAGAACGTTTGTCAAAGCCAAGGAAGTCTTAATGACAAATGCATTGGAGAACCAAGAAGAAACAAAAGGTGGCGGCCCACCTCGATGGATGATACTCAAATCATCACCATGAAGCTTACATCCTCCATCGGTTTGTTGTCGAAGAATATGTGAATGAGGATCGCCTTTAACGTGCGGGTTTGAGTCTTCGCCCCCCACATCTTGATGGTGACCATGTTACTTGTCTACTTTGATATTTTTGGCATCTATTATTATCTTAACTAACCCTTATGTTTTGTTTTCCTGTGCTTAACGCGACGCAGATTGCCTCGAGGCTGAAGAATAAGGGGGCCGCAAAGGCCCCTAGCCCCCAGTCCTCCGCGACTACTTTGAAGAAGTCGTAGCGCCTTCGAAGGAAGCCACCACAAAGGCGCCTTCCACGGTGCTGGTGGTGTTCGAGGATAAGGTCGGAATGAAGAGGAAGTGTCGAAGCTGTCCGCCTGGGGCAACAAGAAGAAACAAAAGGTGGCGGCCCACCTCGAGTCCAGGGGGGACACATTGCTAACCTCGAGCACTGAGGAGACCCCTCCTCTTAAAGTAGGTGGGATGTCGCCCTCGCGTTTCCATTGTCTCGGGCCTTCCCGGGATTTGTTGAAAGAGTGTGGCGGCACGGGGAATTCCCCAAAGAGATTAGGTGGGCAAATGATTTGCCCAGCGAAGCCCTCCTTAATGAGACCCTTCGTTACTATGCGATGGTGGGTCTTTGTTTTATTGTGTTCATATCAATTTTTGTTTTTGAAAAGTTTTGCTCACATTGTGATTTTTGCAAAACATGTTCCTCGCCAACTACAACCTCCACCGCATCAACCCCCTCTATATTGACAACTACAAGGTCTAGGAGAAACTCAACGCCCAAAAGGAGGAGACTGCCAAGCAGATCAAGGAGCGCGTGTGATACCCTTATACCCTATGACGTATGCTTAGTAATAACTTATCTCTTATATAAATAGATACATCACATATAACTACTATCCACAAAAGCACCACCATATAAGGTTGCGCGCACACACACACACGCACAATTCTATGTCGTTACTTCTCATACTAAAACATCTATCACTCTAGCTTATATTACAGCTAGACCTGTACAAGTCCGGGCCAACCCGCCCGACCCGTCTCGCTTAAAACACGGGCTTGGGCATTGAAATTATCCCGAAAGACCATGTCCGGCCAGGCCCATAAAATATGGGACCGAGCTTGGACAACGAAAAAAGCCAATATACCGGGCCCGACCCGTATATATTATATATATAATTCATTAATATATCATATCATTAATTTATATATAATTTATAATTTATAATGATGTTAATATATTATATAATTTATATTGCGGGTCGGGCTAGCCCGTGGATAGCCCGGCCCGTGTTTGTGGGCGGGTAAGGACAAAAAAATAGGATTGGATTATCGAGTCGGGCCAAGCCCACCCGTTAATGTGGACAAATTTTTTTTGACCCGGCGGGAACCCGCCCATGTACAGGTCAAATTACAGCTCATATGTCTAAGATGCAAAATGTGGAGGAGAAGGTTGCATTGAGCTTCAGCCAGCCGACCTCTTTGAATGTGACCTCTAAAAGAGACACAGGTCAATAAGGACTAGTTGAACCTGAAAAAATTGTTTTGCGATTTACATGAGTCGCATACTCAGTGAATATAAACCATCATCAATTATTTCACACAAGGTCAAACATTTAGTCTATGTACCTATACATACATATTATATATATATATCATAAATGAATTTACTATGCAAATGCAAATGCCGATGTATCTGATTTATTATTCTGTGAACTGTTCAAGCTTGAATCTGCCCCGGGTTTACTGTATATGGACTCTTATGGTCCCTGTAGCAAAGAAATCCGAAGATCTCCTGATTATGACTCTTATGGTCGCTTTAAGAATGAAATCCGAAGATTTCCTCATTATGACCCGTAGGTCCTGCATGATCCGTATATCCTGTATGATCTGAAGATCATGTATGATCCGAAGATCATGTATCACTCGTAGTTCGTGTAATACAAATTCAGGGCGCGACAGTCATAGGTCCTTTTAAATCTCATTGCAAAATGCTATGCAATCAAGTGCATCATGTAATCATATATCATAAGGCATCTGCCAATATACATTGTGTGCAAACAACTCTGGAAATTTCAGAGTTATCACATATAACACGTATACCTATATAACTCATATTACACATATATCCGTAGAGCACATATAGCACATAGGGTTGAATCTTCGGTCTATACTCACATGGTTAAGACATATACTATATTTCTCCCTCATGTCTCTAACCACGATCTATGACTTGTGCTCCTATATGTAACCTAATGCAAATTAGTCTATTTACAAACTCTAACCCTAAATGCAATAAATTGCCAGTATGCATTATAACTTCTTGTGCATAATTTCAAATCCTTTAAAACTTGACAACAATAAACTATATATATAGAAGAACATTTTTCTAGTTCAAACCTTATTGTAAAACTTGATCAAGAGTCTTCCTAATAACATTACAAAGCAAATCCTTAAAATTACTCTGAAATCTTTTATCGAATATAAATCCAATATCGAAAACACCATCTAGGAACTATAAATCGACTGATTTCTGAATCGAAATCAACTGTAGATCTAGATCTAGAAATATCAATGAAATCCAAATAAACCATTTTTAAAACTTGTCAAACCACGCTTGTACTTCGAAATTAAAACCCGATAGAAGAGATCTTGTACCAGATCCAACAAAAACAACAAAACTCAAACTCTTTTCTTTTTCTCCTCTCTTTTTCCTCTCTTTTTTTCTTCTTTGTACGTTACTTTTGTTTTGCTTTCATGTATAAGGAACCACCTCTGACACACACACACACACATATGATGGAAGGCGGTTTGGAGAGTCGGAAAAAAGTTTGGTAAAAATACACTTTTCACCCTTAAATTCTTTAATATAAATTTTACCCTGAAATAATTATTAATTAACTTTTAATTAAAACTTTTTAAAATATAATAAATTTAATTAGAAAATAATATTACTTTTAAAAATTCACTATATATCATGCCACTATGCTATCATATGCTATTGAAATTATATGAATGCAAAATGATGTATGCACTTTGGTCGGGGATGTTACAGTGCAAGGTTACGGAGGTAGGTCCCTCTTCTGCACAGCAACATGCAAAGGCGGCCGAGGAGGAGTGCGAGAGGGTGAAGGCAGGGTTGGCTAAGGTGGAGGATGATTTCCTCTTGGAGCGCAACTATGTTGAGACCAAGTAGGCGGAGGAGGAGGTTGCCCATTTCGACCAGTGCGTTAAAGAGCTCAACGAGGAGGTCGAGAGAACAGGGCCGGCCTATGCTAAGAGCGCGGAGCTCCTGGATGAACTATAGGGCAATGTCGAGGGGATCAATCGTCAAGCTGCACGCGTGGGGTTCAGGCAGGCGATTGAGAAGTACAAGCATCTCGACCCTCGCATTGCCTTCTTCAGCCCCAACCATCATGCGTTGGATATGGGGGAGCCCCAGGAAGAGCCCGAAGGAGAATGTGGGTTCTTCCCCGAAGGGGACTAGGACGAGGAGGAAAAGGAGGATCCCCCTACAAACGACGCACTGCTCATTAAGGCCACCCCGGTCAACTAAGTTCACATGGACCCGACTGCTGACGCTCCGAAGGATTGAAGATGGTTTTGTTTTTTTTATTTTTGTAATCTAGGTGGCTCCGCATGAGCCTGTAATTGGATTGACTTGTCTAACCGGATTCTTGCCCTCACGTCTTATTCGTGGCTTTTTTATGCATATTTCTATGTCGTTTATTTGTCATTATTGAATTGTTTATTTTTCTTTCTTGTTTTTTTAGGGGAGACGCAATGGTCCATTCCATCCCGACCCAACTCCATGGCGTGAGTGTTGCATGGCTTGCAACCCATTCGGGTCACGAAGTGGATGGCTGGGGCTCTTATCAAGTTGTTTTGCAACGAACCCGAGCTATGCTTGGGACACACATATCTCATTAACTCATTATTTGCAACGAATCTGAGCCATGTTCGGGTTGCGCATATCTTATTTATGGATAATTTGCGACGAACCCATTCCACGTTCGGGTCATGCATCTTATCTTCACAAATTATATGCAACGAAACCAAGCCATGCTCGGGTCATGCATCTTATCTTCACAAATTATATGCGACTAATCCAAACCACGCTCAAGTCATGCTATTTATCTTCACAGATTATATGTGACGAATCCAAGCCACTCTTGGGTCGTGCATCTTATCTTCACAGATTATAAGCGACGAATCAAGCCACGCTCGGGTCTTGTATATTATCTTCATAGATCATATGTGACGAATCCGAGCCATACTCAGGTCGTGCATTTTATCTTCACAGATTATATGTGACGAATCTGAGCCACACTTGAGTCGTGCATCTTATCTTCACAAACTATATGCGTTGAATCCGAGCCACATTTAGGTCGTGCATCTTACTTATGGATTTTTTAATGTTTCCAACACCAAACGAGATGCTTGGGAAGGAGAGATTGTGCCGGTCATTCGGGATTGCTCCCAATGGCCGCGCTTTATTTGAATCTTTCCAAACCCAAGCGGGAAGCTTGGGAAGGATAGATTGTGCTGATCACTCAAGATTGCTCTAAATGACCGTGCATTGTTTGAATGTTTTCAACCCAAAGCGGGAAGCTTGGGAAGGATAGATTGTGTCGGTCATTCGGGATTGCTCCCAATGACCGCGCATAGTTTAAATGTTTCCAAACCTAACCAAAAAGCTTGGGAAGGATAGATTGTGCTAGTCATCGGGATTGCTCCCAATGATCGCTCTTTGTTTGAATGTTTACAACCCCAACCTGGAAGCTTGGGAAGGATGGATTGTGCCAGTCACTCGGGATTGCTCCCAATGACCTCGCATCATTTGAATGTTTCCAATCCCAAGCGGGAATCTTGGGAAGGATAGATTGTGCCGATCACTCATGTTTTGCTCCCAATTACCGCACAATTTTTTAATGTTTCCAACTCCAGGAGGGAAGCATGGGAAGGATAGATTGTGTCGGTCATCCAAAATTGCTCTTAATGACTTGGGTAGGGTTAGTACCGACCCTTTTGACAGATCTTAGTTCTTTTCTTTTCAGTTTTTATTTTACGGAATCACTACAGGCACGATACCGACCCTCAATCCTCGGTACCGACCCTCTCTAAGACTCCGTTTTGATTTATTTTATTTTGGTTTTGGTTTTGGTTTTTGCTTTCAATGTATGTCAGCTAAAGGACGTCGAGTTGTCTCTAATCTATTAGTAGACTTTGAACCAGAGCGATCCTTCCATCAAAGATTAAAAGAGAATCGAGCAATGGCTGTCACTGAAGATATTGCTCAATAGATGGCTAACGTTCGCATACAGATAGAGGCAATGCAGAGGGAAAGAGATGGTGTCGCTGCTACCGCTGAACGTGAACGAGTAAATGCTGAACTTCAATGAGAGGACAATGCTCGTTTGCAGGAGCAGTTGAATGCCTATCCAAGGAATGCCAAACAGTATATTCATCCAAAACTGAGGGTGCCAGAGTCTGCAATTGTGCTTTCGGAGATAGAGAAGAATTTTAAAATTAAGTCTCAATTCATATCCTTGATAAAAAAAGGGCTCAGTTTGAAGGGAAACCTGCTAAGTGCCTTATGGAACATATTAAAAACATTCCTGATTTATGTGACACTATTGCTGCTGACGGTGTCTCTTTAGAATATGTTCTCTTAAGAGCTTTCAGGTGGTCTCTTACAAGAAAAGCCCTGAGCTGGTTAGAGATCTTACCCCCTAAGTCTATCAAGACTTGTAAGGCTTTGTATGATCAATTTTTGACAAAGTTCTTTCCTCCTGCTAAGACAACGGAGTTAAGAAAATGTATCACCTCCTACCACAAGCTGCCTAACGAGACCTTTGTGGACACGTGGGAGAGGTTCAAGGAGATGCTCATACAATGCCCTACTCATGGGCAACCACCATATGTGCTCCAAGAAATCTTCTTTCCAGGGATTAACATTGACACAAAGAACCGCATCCACATGAACACTGCTTGCGGTTTTATTGAGATGGATCCCGCTGCTGCATGGGAGTTGCTTGACAAGTTGACCAATTATGATGCAATGTATGGAACACTATAAACCCAGCAACCTCAAGACGGCTCTACAATCCAAATAAGGACGAGGTACACCCCGAAGTGAAGAACCAGTTCTTGCAAGACGAAGTCAACCGCCTAAAAAAGCAGGTAAGTTATCTTAAATCATCTACGTCTTGTCTTGAAAGCGGGTCTTCAGTCCATGCTACTTCTGCCTGCACTAACTTGCAAGAGGTCCGTACTGCTGAGGCATATGAAGAAGCTAACTACATGAGGGGTTCCTATAGGAACCAAACATATAATTCTTATGCATTGAGGAATAACAATCAGCCTACCTGGGGCAACTATGGCCAAGGGAGCCAACCTCCTCAACAAGATCAAAGGGTTCCACCTTACAGGCCTCCCGGATAACAAGAGGTACCTTCATGGGTATAAGGGCTACAAGAGGGCATCCATAGAAAGATTGATGGAGTCCAAGCCAACCTTAACAATCGATTAAATGGTCTCGAAACATGGAAAAAGATTATTGACTCCCAACTGGGCAACCTCACTGCACAAATTCCATGACCTTAAGGGCAACTCTAGGGTCGCCCCGACGAGAACCCGAGAGGACAAAATAGTATCTATACACCTCCGGAGCGGAAGGACACCACCAGACCAAGCTAAGGCCAAGGAGAAAAAACTAGGTACTGAAGAAACCGCCCCGTGCAATATCGATAACGAGCCAAAAAGGATCGATACCGAGCCTAACACCCTCGGTACTCATGCTCCACAAGTCATTACCGACCCCACGCCAGGCAAGTCTTTGACACTAAGCCACTCTCTTAGTCCCAGGCTCGATACCGACCCCACTAGGGTCAGTACCGACCCTTTTGCAGCACCACCTCTCGATCCCACTTTGGTTCCGAGATCGGTGAAGACTCTTCCTTTCCATACTAAGAAGTCTAAGTACTCAACAGAAGGAAATTTTAAGTGTTTCGTTAAGATTCTTCAAGGCTTATATATTTCCATACCATTCGCTGATACCCTAAGCGAAATGTCGGCTTACACCAAATTCTTGAAAGACATTCTCAACAAGAAAAGGTCGATGTCAAAGTTGAAGGATGAGGTCTGATCCTTAGAACTCCCGGAGAAGCTAGGTGACCCAGGAAAGTTTGCAATCACCATCGGCATAGGTGCCCACAGATTCAAAGCTTTATGTGATTTAGGCGCCAGTGCGAGTCTTCTACCATTGTCAATCTGGACCAAGGCCAACATGGGACCATTGGAGCTTGTTGATATAAATCTTTACATGGCGAACGGATCTTTTGTAAAAGAAATTGGAGTCGTTGATGACCTTCCTATCCAAGTTGGAAATTTTTTTGTTCCCAACGACTTAATTGTTCTAGATATGCCAGAAGACCCTGTGGTGCCAATCATTCTAGGCAGACCATTCTTAGCCACCGCAGGAGCACGTGTAGATGTCAAGAAGGGACTTCTCACGTTTGATATTGGAGAATAGAAGGTCGAATTTCATTTCAATCCGGCCGTGAATAAGGTTACTAGTTGTAGTATTGAGAAGCTTACCAACCCACCATGGTTCGGTACCGATCCCTCTCTGAGTACAAAAACAGGCGAATTCAATGGAGGCATGCCTATTAATGATCCTACCGACCCACCATGGGTCGGTAATGACTCTTTTCTAAAGAAGCACGAAGCTGGAGGAGAAATCAGGCAAGTTACCGAAGAATCGACATGCCCAGAAGGGTCGGTTATGATCCCCTACACCTCGGTATCAAGCCCTTCTCTGAACAATTGAGGTAAGTCTTCTTATTCTGGTTTGATTGATTTGGGTCATGGTCCTTTCATCTATCCTTGTTCTATATTAAATCCTACTGTTAGTCATATGAAAAAGTCGAAACCTCCTTGGTTTTCGGATTATACTAACCCTGTTGTAGGATTACTAAGCATACTTGTGGATGATAGACGACCATATCTCCTAGAAAGGGTCTTTGATGCTGTTTCGGCTAAGTATGGGGTTTCTCTTAAACCCGAAAAAGCTGGATGGAAGCCGCCCTGATCCGCTCAAGTAAGTTCGTAGGGCTGACGACGTTAAAAATAGCGCTTACGGGAGGCAACCCGCGTTTTAGTTTTCGTTTTTTGTTTTTTGCTTTCTTAGTTCTTTTTGCTAGCTTTCTTTTGACTTGTATTTAGGTTATATTAGTATAGTAGGGACAGAAGTTTATCTAAAGTGACTCAGGTACAAGAAGATGAAGTGCTATAACAAAGAAAATAACAATCAAAGACATTCGGTGGTAATTCAGCAAGTTCGATACCAACCTTCAGAGATCGGTACCGACCCTCTACAAAACCGAGAAAATTCAAAGCTCCACAAGTGATTAATGATTTCAGACAAGCTTCAGTTTTATTTTGTGAGTTCCCTTTTCTTTTTCCTCTTTATTTTTTTATGTCTTTACACGCTTTAACTTGCTTTAACTTGCTTGATCATCTAATTCCATAGCATGTTTGGATAGTTTGCTTGAATCATGTTGAAAATTTGTTTTTATGTGGATACTTATCTTTTGATGAAATTGAGCACATATGATCTTAAGTAGAAGTGACTTTAATCAACCAAAATTGCTACCTTGTGAGTTATTTTTGTATTTATAGGGAGAACATCAAAATTCCTATTCGTTTCTTGTGTGATTTACTCTCCTTATGCATATTATCTCTTGTCATTAATATGGTTATCTATTACTTGAGACCTTTATGAGATATTAGTTCATTGCATGTGAGATCATATGATGGAGAACTTATTTGATTTGACCCACTTTTTATCCTTTCTTTTTACCTACCTTATGCATTATCCTCTTTTTAAAAGCCAAGTTGAGGCTTTAAGCCTTTTATTTGTAGCTCCACAAAAATATTCCCTAGCCAATGAAGCTTGACCCTATACGGGGATTAGGAGTTAGTGTTGGTTATAATTTTTTTGTTGAGTGACATATATGGTTCAAGTGTGGGATAATATGGGTTGGGTACTTGAAAATCTTGTAGTTTTGTTATGTAAAAGGAGTTTGGTTCTCTGAATGCACTTACAAAAGAAATGGAAAGAAAAGGGAGAAAATAAAAAAAAATGTCGAGCCCCCTCGGAAAAATCAGAAAGATCATGGAAAAATCAGAAAATCCGAAAAAGAGTTGAATAGTAAAAGTGTGCATGAGCCAATTCTCATTGTTATTTTAAGCAAGATTAGTTGGGATATTAAAAGGGTTAAAGGGTTGAGTTTTTCTTTAATCTTGAGAGAGTTTGGTTATCTTTTGAGAGTTTTGGAAATGTGTGAGTTTTTAGGAGTCTTTGGTTCCCGAATATTTTTAGCACCACATAGCCAAAATATTTCCACGCCTTATTGTTATTACCAAGCCACATTACAACCCGGTCGAATAGAAGCTTCTATGAAGTTTTTCATTGAGCATAAGTTCTCTTGATGATTTTTTGTGTTTTGTCATCTCTGGTAGAGAGTTTGGTGATATAAGTAGCAATGACTATATTGATTTTTGTATATTGGATTGAGTTGAGAGTTGTTATTCTAAGCCCAAACACTTGAGAGTTGAGAGAAACACATTACCCTTGTGAGGTTGGATTTTTAGTTGCTTTTGTTTGAGGTTGCATATATGTGTGATGATGATAGATTCACTTGTCTATCTATTTCTACTCGTGCTTTTGATGTTGCTTTTTGATAAGGGCATTGACTTGATATATGTTTTGATGGTTTTGGTCCTTGTCTTGTTAATTTCTTGAGGACAAGCAAGTCTAAGTATGGGGTATTTTGGTGTCCGCCTTTTAGTCATGTTTTAGGGTGTGTTTTTCCATGTTTGAGTCTTTTTATTTAGTTTTGTATTTTGTTTTGAGTCGTTTATGTAGGTTTTCGTATTTCTTTAAGATATGGAGTCTACATAAGCTTTGGTGGTGTTTTGTAGGTTTTTAGAAGTTGTTTGGAGCACTTTTGAGGAAAAGAGCGAAACTGAGGAGAAACACTTAAGGAAAAGCTCAAGGAATGAAGTCCATAAAATCATTAAAGATCAAGTTTGAGCTTGGAAAGAAGTAGATAAATTAGTTACAAAGCCATAGGAAAAAGAATCGAGTCAAACGAAGGTGTAACAAACTCGCTACGGAAGTTTTACTCTGGGTTGTTTTCAAAGCTGAATAGGCTCGATACAGAGGCACTCAGGGTCGGTACCGAGTTACCAAAGACCGAGTCGGCGCAATTAAAGACTTTTATCTTATATCTTTTATGTCCTTAGATAGATAGAAGAGATATATCTTATTAGAAGATTTATTTCCTTATATTTAGCTCTTAGATAGATTAGTTTCTCTATAAATACTCTTGTTCCTCCTTTAGTTATCTTATCCCACAATTAACCTAGTTTAGGGTATAGAGAGAAGAGAGGAGGTGTGAGAGGGAGAGAAGAGGTACGAGTTTGTGGTGTTGCTTGGAAGACAAGTTTTACTTTGGATTTTCTTGTAAGTTTTACTTTTTCTTTAATTTAGATGTTTTTAATTATGACTTTTGAGTAGTTCTCTCTTTCTAAGGTTGGGGTTAAACCCAACAATGATTGTGCATGCTTGTTTTTTATCATAATTTGATTGTTTTTATTCCATGAATCTATTCTCTTGTTCTTTAATCCTTGAAACGAAAGTTTAACGGAATTTCTCATTCATAGTTGAAGTGAAAGCGGAAACTTTGAATCAGAATAGTCAATTTAGGGTTTTAAAGCAAAATCAGATCTATCCTAGTTGAAGAAGAAGAGATAGATAGTAACTTCATTGATTGATTTAAAGTTAGTTGATTTACTTGCTTAGGTTGACGAAAGTTGACACCTTTATGTGATAAAAGCATGATCTTTATGTTTCATTAACATTTGCATGCATAATTATTGTTGTGGAGATACCCTAAACCTTAGATTTTCTCTCTTACTTGATAAAAACCCTTATTTTGTTGGTTGCTTGCGCTTTAAGTAACAAAACTTGACATAGACTTTCTCTCGTGGACAAACTTGACTCCCTTTACTCAGCGGGGTCTTGATTATAAATTTATTTATTGTCAAGAAACCCTTCCAACAGACCGTTCATTGTTTTGAATTTTTCCAACCCCTTGCGGGAAGCTTGGGAAGGATAGAAATTGTCGGTCATTCAAGATTGCTCCCAATGACCACGCATTATAACGTTTCAACCCCAAGCAAGAAGCTTGGGAAGGATAGATTATGCCAGTCATTCAGTATTGCTCCCAGAGACCACGCAATCAAGGGATGATTAGAACAACAAGCTTGGAAAAATAATTCGTCACCCTTTATGAAGTCAATTTGGTGACAAGCCTTTTTAGAGAGTTTACACATAGTATCTTTTGAGGCGAGCAATGTTCCATGTTTTGGTTAGAGTATGACCTTCGTCGTCTTTTAACTTGAACGCTTCAAGCATGACCTCCTCACCAAGGAGATATGTCCCCTCCCAGTTGGGGTTCAACTTTCCCACGTCTACCTGTCTCAAGATGTGGATCCCCATAGCTAAACTCTTGGGTCAGATTTTCCTGTCATGATAGACTATGACTCGCCTTCTGCATTCTATGGAGCGCAGCACATATACCTCGTGGAGTTCCTCTCTCAAATACAATTCTGCTTTGATTGACGCCTCGTTCTCTTTATAATCATAATTAAATATCCTGTCCATAGGGACTAAGGTTTCGACTAGGACCAACGCGTCCACCTCGTATGCCATTGCGAAAGGCGTTTCTCCCATAGCATGGAGCACCATTGTGTGATACGTCCACAAGACGAGGGGCAAGAGTTCCGCCCACCGACCTTGAGCTCTACCAAAGCGTCTTTTGAGATCGACCAAGATAAGTGCATTTACGTTGTCCACCTAACCATTGGATTGGGGTGAGCGACTAAAGAGAATTTAAGGGAGATGCCTAATTCAGGGAAGAAGGTTCGCGTTTCCTCGCAGTCAAACTCAGGACGATGATCGGTCATAATAGTTTTCAGGATCCTGAAGTGGCACACGAGGTTCTTCCAAATAAACAAGCATAACTTGGAACTTGTGTCTTGGTCATCGTCTCTGCCTCTATCCACTTTGTGAAATAATCCACGATGACAAGAATGTATTGTACCTGCCCCTCAGCCTTATGGAGGGACCTAGGATGTCCATCCCCCAAATTGCGAAGGGGGCATGGTGAGTGGATTGAGCACAAAGTCAATTTTGTTCCGCCACCTCTCTTTAAGAGGTTGGAATTGTTTGAGTCCTCTCTTTCGTTTTTCCTGCATTAGTGGTCGTCGTCGGTGACCAAACCTCTCGTCCATTCCTCCTTTAGCTTTGGTCGTCAACCACAACTTCCGCTCCTTCTTCTCAATATATAGTGGCCGACAACTTCTCTCGTCTGTTCCTCCTCCTAGTGGTCGACCACAACTTTCGTTCTTCTTGCATTAGTGACGCCGAAGATTTCTCTCGTTACTTACCTTTACTTACCTTTATTATACTCCCACTCCAAATGGATTTTTAATCCGAGATTCAACTTCTGCCCCTCAAATGGTTTTTTTATTCAATCTTCAAGTCCCACTCCAAGTTGTGAGGGTTAGTAGCCCTAATTGTTTTATTCAAGCTGTATATATCAACTGTTAATTTTTTGTTTCGAAAATTTGTTTGATGAAATTTGAAAGATGTCATGTAGATTTGTTTAATGAAATTTGCAAAGGAAAGTTAAAAAACTTGCACAAAAAAGTATTTTATGAAGTCATATACTCGAATATCCGCTTAGATATCCGTTCTGATCTAGGGTTAAATGGAACGGATATCCGCCAATGTTCGGATCTGATCCAGATCGTGAAAATCAAAAATAATTTTTTTTGGATATCCGATCCGATAATGAACACCCCTAATAAGTATGTCATGAATTTCCAAACATTTTTCATTGATTTTTTTATCTAAATATTATTTCATCTGCTTCACAATGTAAGCTATTTTCTAATTTACACAAGTTTTAAGAAATGCTTGAAATAGAATAGATGTTAATTTAATATTTGTTTTTATGACATACAATTAACTCTTTAATCTAGGATTTAGAAGTGCATTATATACTCTATAATTATATTTTTTTAATTTCAATACCATTAATAATCAAATTTTGTGATTGATACTAATTTTACAATAGACGTTGGAATGTGAAGTAAATAAGGTACTGTTTTTAAAAAATTTAGCATTAAATAATTAAAAAGATAAGTTATATTATGAAAAGACTAAAATAACTTATATTACAAAATAGGAGTAATATTTAATTACTTTTTTGTAGGAAAATACAGTAGTATTTATTTACTAACCTGCAATTACCATAGTACCCAAATACTAAATATAATGGCATATACAAATTGTTCGACCACCGAAAAAAATGGCATATATAAATTGACTATATTTCAAGAAGGGAGGCCGCGCATTGGTTCAAAAAAAGGGAGGCCGCATGACATCGTGGAAGGTCAAACAAGTTGAAAGTCGCACTCATGCCGGCCAGCTAATGTATCAATATAAAAAAAACCTATAAATACTCCACCTTATATATCAACCCCTATCTATATATCCCATCAGCTTCAACTTAATTACAAGTATGAAGACCTCATCTACTTACCTCCAAACCATTCTTGCCCTCACAATAGCATCCTTGGCAGCTGCGGCGGCGGGTAACAACGTGACCACTGAGCGGTGCCACCCGCACGACAAGAGGGCGCTCCTCAAAATCAAGCAGCAGGCGTTCAACGGCTCCATCATCTTCGACTCATGGGACCCGACCACCGACTGCTGCGACGGATGGTTCTTCGTGAGATGCGACGACTCGAGCAACCGCGTGAATTCCTTCATCATGCTGGGCGCGGACACCGAGGGCACCCCTTTCCCCTCCGCCCTCGGCGACCTCCCTTACCTCGAGCAGGTCATGTTCCACAACAACTCCACCGGCCCAATCCCGTCCTCCTTATCCAAGCTCCGCCGTCTCGTCTACCTCGACCTCAGCTTCAACCTCCTCACCGGCCCCATCCAGTCCTTCTTCGCGACCTTCCCGAACCTCACGAACCTTGACCTCTCCCACAACGCCCTAACGGGATGCATCCCTCGAGAGCTCGGCCTCGCACCCAGCCTCGTACAGCTCCACCTCAGCAGCAACCGCCTCACGGGGCCCATCCCCGACACCTTCGGCTCTTTCAAGAACGTCCAAATCAGCTTGGAGGTGGCCGACAACGGGCTCTCGGGGGAAATCCCGAGGTCGCTAGAGAAGGTCAAGTTCTTCAGCCTGGACGTGTCCGGGAACAGGCTACGAGGGGACGCCTCGTTCTTGTTCGGGGAGGATAAGACGGCGTGGAATCTTGACTTGTCGAGGAACTCGTTTTCGTTCGACATGACTAATTTGGGGTTCCCGCACATGTTGAACGTGCTGGACCTCAATCACAACCGCATCTATGGAAGCTTGCCGGCGGCCCTCGCTACTCTCCCGCAGCTCAACCTATTCAACGTCAGTTACAACCGCCTTTGCGGGAAGATACCGACCGGCGGGACTCTCGCCCAGTTTGATCGCACCGCCTACTTGCATAACAAGTGCCTGTGTGGCACTCCCTTGCCTCCTTGCCATTGATGGCCCTCGTGAATCTTGATACGTTTCTGGCGGCCGGTTTTTATCAATTTTTTTTTATTAGGAAAGGAATTAGGGGGTCACTGACAAACTAGTGACCGCTCTAGGGACCGGTTTTTATCAATTTAATTATATGTTGTATTTATTTATATGCAATTGAATTGTTGATTTATACACACGAAAAAAGTTGTAAGCGCACACAGATATTCGCGCAACGCCATTTCGCGCGAAATGGTGTTGCGTGAAAAGGGCAAATCTGGAATATTTAAAAAAGGTTTCAGGAAATCGGCTAGCTCGAAACGGGCCTGCGCGCGAAATGGGCTTGCGCGGCCCGAAAAGACTCGAAATGGGCTTGCGCGAAATGGGCTTGCACGAAATGGGCTTGTGTGGCCCGAAATAGGCCCGAATCTTTTTAAGTATATATATTCCTTTTGTTGAGACCTTCGATTTGATATATTATATGCTTTAATCTGACACCCGAGTACAAAGTTATGAGCATTTGAAAATTGACGGTATACATACTATTTTTACAAAGTCATTTACTTAATTAAAATATTTTTATCATTTGCTAGATTGCATAGTTTCATAATAGAACCCAAGAGCGTCGAAATGATGAATTATGGTTAGAATGTCTTGAATCACACACTAAATTTATTAGCATATAACTCTTGAGCTTTTGTTCAAATATTCATTAGTATTTTTTCTTTTCTTTTTTTTTGTATTTTTTTATTTTTTATTTTTTATTTATATTCTTTTATGTTTAGATATGATAAATTATCATATCCAAAAACAAAAAATTATTTTTTTTACGGAAATTCCACACGGTGACCCTGAGGTATAACATTATTCATGAGGTGTAATAAAGTTTGACAAAATTTATGTGGTAACCTTGAGTTATAGCCAAAATTCGCAAAATAACCTTGTGGTTCAAATTAAATTTATCACATAACCAAAAAGTTAAAATTAACATTAATTATCAATTTTAACTTTCTTTAATGAAAATAAAAAAAACTAAAAAAAATTTAAAAAATACAAAACTTTAAAAAAATAAAAAATTTTAATTTTAAAATTGAAAAAATTGAAAAAATTGAAAAAATTGAAAAAATTGAAAAAATTGAAAAAATTGAAAAAATTGAAAAAATTGAAAAAATTGAAAAAATTGAAAAAATTGAAAAATTGAAAAAATTAAAAATTGAAAAAAACGAAAATAAAAAAGAACTACAATATAAGCATTAAAAATACAAAAATTAAAAAACGCAATTTTTTTTAAATTAATCTTATTCATTATTCATTATTATATTATGAAATATTGTAGTTAAAATAATTTTATTTAATTTTATCCAATATTTATTTTTATGTTTTATATTAATTATTTATAAAAAATTAAAAAATTAGTGTAATTATTAAAATTTTAAATTATTTAAAGGATCAAAATTTATATTATTTAAAAATTTGTATTATTTTTATTTAAAAATATTTATGCCAAAAAATTATTAACGAAAAAAATTGACTACAATTAATGAAGATTTTCTATTTATTAAATATTCTATGTTTATTTATAATTATTTATATTTTGAAGATTTTGTTTTTAAAATTACATTACTTGATCGTTATTTATTAAATAATAAAGAATTAATTATTTGATAAATGTTTTTAAAAAGCATCTTAACTTTGATGAATGGGAGAAATATTTATTTTAATAGCTTTCTAGTTGATTAATTTATAAAATAAAAATATAGTAATAAATTTTGGAAGAAATTAAATAAAATAATTAGTTGATATTAAGGTAGAGAATAAGATTATATTTTGAGATTGGTAAAAAATCAATGTTTTACAAACAAAATGAATAATTAAAAGTTAATTTTAACCTTTTTGTGTATTTTATGAATTTCGTACATATCTGAAGGTTATTATGCAAATTTTATATGAACCTTAGGGTTACCGTGTGAATTATGTCAAACTTTGGTACACCTCATGAATAACGTCAAACCTCAAGGTTACCACGCGAAATTTCTGTTTTTTTTTTAAATTAATGATATTTTGCCAAAGATTAGTTTTAAAAAGGGGTGATGTGGTCCAATACAAAGGGTAATATTGAAAATTTTCAACTTACCTTGTAAAGGCTTTGGTTTAAATTTCAACTAATTAGTTGTAAGAAGTCAAATCCTTTAAGAAGATACATAACCCTAAACCCTCAAACCCTCAAATACCATAACCTTAGCCTTATACTAAAACAGAGGTTAAAATAATATATAAACCATGGTTTTTTATACTAAACCTTAGCCTTATACTAAAGAAGCCAAATCCTTTAAGAAGATACATAACCCTAAACCCCAAATCCCCCAAATCATTTGTGTAATTTTATACTACAAACTACAACCATGATTTTTTTTGAATGAATGGTATTTATAATCGTTCATTCTTAGTCATTAGAAATCGTTATAATCATTTAGAATCGTTCATTTTAAACCATGACCCTCGGGCATTTCATTAAACACCTTATTAAATTACCAACAATATAAACAAGAATATATCAAACAAAACATTATAAACAAGAATATGGGCTTCTCTCAATATATCAAACAAAACAAGGCTAAATTGGACCTATTAAATTACCAACAATATAAACAAGAATATCAAAAGAAATATAATCTACTATATATATAAAAGTAATAAAGTTTGGAGCCTTGTTATTGCGCCACCTAGGATTTCGCCACATGGCGATCTTACGTTAAGCCGCCTCATATTTTAACACATGTCAATTTTTTATAATTTACACATCATCATAAATATTCCGTTAAAAAATTTTATATAAAAAATTCCATTAAAATTTTTTATATAAAAAATTCCATTAAAATTTTTATTATACAAATTAAATATCCAAATATTTTCTTATCAGTTAATATCAATATACTATAATTAAAGTCGAATCCATCAATCCTATTTGTCATCACCTTAACTAGGTCACACATTGCATTTGAGGCTTAACTATAATGCAATGTATCGTCGAATGAACCACTTACTCCTTCTAAGTGTTCAAATGAAAGCTCATCCTATATGATATAATGGAGACCAACTTACATAAAATCAACTTTTCACTTCCTATTCCAAAAAACTTTGAAGCACAAAGAGGAAAATTGAGTTGTTTGAATATCTTATATGAAATCATTCATTCTTATAAGAAATCGTTCTAATGAATTAGAATCGTTCATTCTTATAAGAAAATCGTTATAGTGGTTTAAAATCGTTCATTCTTATAAGAAAATCGTTAGTGGTTTAAAATCGTCCATTCTTATAAGAAATTGTTATAATGGTTTTAGAATCGTTCAGTCTTGTAAGAAATCATTATAATGGATTAGAATCGTTCACTCTTATAAGAGATTGTTATAATGGTTTAAAATCGTTCATTCTTATAAGAATTTATTATAATGAATTAGAATTGTTCATTTTAATAAGAAATCGTTAGAATTGTTTAGAATCGTTTATTCTTATAACGATTTCTTATAATAACAATTTAAGTCCTAAACCTTGAACCCTATACAGTAAACCCTACACCTTCAACCCTAAACCCTAAGTCAAATTCATAAATACTAAACCTTATATCCTAAACCCTAAACCCCAACTTGAATTCCTAAACCCTACAACTTAAACTCTAAATCCTAAGTTACATTCCTAAACCCTAAACCCTAAACCCTAAACCCTAAATCCTAAACCCTAAATATAAACAAACCCTAAATATACATACACAAAAATAATTTATTATAGTTGTATTAGTATATAATACTTAACTAATACCATAGTATATTAAGTAACTCAAATATCTTAACCTACAAGTATACAACATATATAGTAATGTAATGTTACTTAATTCTTATATTCTAAAATTTATCTTATATGACTATAGTATAAGATGAATGTAATAGATTTTACAATAAAAAAATTATAGTATAAGATAAAAATAATCAAATTAATATATTATAAAAGTCGACCGTTTTTAAGTCACCGTGTACATTTTAGTCTCACGTAATGTTCAAAAAAATTTAATTTGCTTGTACCACCTAAATGTAAAGGTGTGGAATGAATAAATTGATAAGTATGATTACTTGTTCTTGAAGCACGAAGTACAATGTGTACTACTTAACTTTTTAGTACTCCGTACTTTGTATTAGATATGGTAATTAAAATAAAAAATACTAAAGAATATTTGAACAAAACTTCAAGAGTTATATGCTAATAAATTTAATGTGTGATTCAAGATATTCCAACCATAACTAATTGTTTCGGCGCTCTTGGGTTCAATTACATTATGAAACTATGCAACCTAGCAAATGATAAAAATATTTTAATTAAGTAAATGACTTGTAAAAATAGTTTGTGTACCGTCAATTTTCAAATGCTCTTAACTTTTTACTCGGGTGTCAGATTAAAGCGTATATATATCAAATCGAAGCTATCAACAAAAGGAACATATATACTTAAAAAGATTTGGGCCCATTTCGGGCTACACAAGCCCATTTCGCGCAAGCCCATTTTGCGCAAGCCCATTTCGAGTCTATTTCGGGCCGCACAAGCCCATTTCGCGCGCAGACCCGTTTCGAGCTAGCCAATTTCCTCATTACCCGAATCCCATTTCCAGTTTACGCTTTTGCCCTTCCGCGCAACGCCATTTCGCGCGAAATGGCATTGCGCGGATATTTTGTGCGCTTTTCAAAAAAATCTGTGCGTATGTACCCCGCGTTGAATTATAAGAATTAATAAGCTAGCTAGTGCATATATATGCTACGTGCGCATGGTAATTATGCATGTAGTAGTGTCACTTAATTGTAATGACGGATACTTTTAAACCTTCTCCGGGCATCAAGCAAGGTGACCCGATTTCCCCCTATCTGTTTGTTTTGTGTATTGAGAGATTAAGCCAACGGATTAATCAAGCTGTAAACGATGGTGTGTGGAAACCTGTGCGGCTTTCGCGGGACGGCCCACCTCTTTCCCATGTTCTCTTTGCAGACGATTTTATTCTTCTTGCTGAGGCATCTGTAAGTCAAATTAGAGTCATTCGGAACATCCTCAAGGAGTTTTGTTCTGCTTTTGGCCAGAAAGTGAGCCTTCAGAAATATAAAATTTTTGTTTCCCCCAATGTGAACCCGGAGAGACGACGACGACACCTTGCTTCTTCGGGAACTTGGCAGCTGTGTAGCAATGATGAAAGTGTGATTCATCTTTAAGGGACTGTCAAGTTGCTCATGGTACTTGGATGTTGTTGATTCCTAGCTCTTTGACTCAAAATTTTTTTGGCCTCTCTGCTATGGACTGGTTTACCTGGAATTTGTTGACGGTAGATTTCATTGTTCATTGTCTCCCATGGACAAGCATTTTTGCCACGACATGTTGGTGGCTGTGGAGATGGAGAAATGGTGTCATTTTCAATGCTGATCCTCACCCGCCAAATTGATTGCACTTTATTCTGGGCCAGGTTCGTGACTTTGGCTTAGCTTGGTGTGCGGCTCGGAAGTTGAAGGGGGGAAAAAGCTATGAAGAAAGAATTAGTAGTTGGTCGCTGCCAAGGGAGTCTTGGGTTAAAGTTAATACGGATGGGGCAGTTGACCAACAACTGGGTTTAGCTGCCTCTGGTGGAGTGATTCGTGATGATTATGGTCGTTGGGTGGCAGGTTTCGTGCATAATATTGGGGCTTGTTCAGTGCCTTCTGCTGAGCTTTGGGGCGTCCTACAGGGCCTACGACTTCCTTGGGAGTTTGGCTTCCGAAAGGTCGTTTTGGAGGCGGACTCACAATTGGTTATTACTATGCTTCATAAACTGCTCAATAGAGTTCATCCTCTTTTTAGTCTGGTGTCTCAATGCCAAGCTAGGCATCTTAAGTAGAGACTGGATTGTTCAGTTTCGTCATATTTACCACGAGGCCAATCGGGTGCCAGACGGACTTGCTTCTCTTCGTTTTTCCTTTCCGTTGGGTTTTCATAGTTTAACGAATCCTCCGAATTCGGTTTTATCCTTATTATTTGATGATGTAAGGGGTTTGGCTACTCCCCGTTTAATCCGTACTTAGCCTTTCTTAATAAATTGCGGTGGTAACCGCTCGATCTGATAAAAAATGTGATAAATAGAATTGCTAAATTTGCAAGTTTGTGATCATGCTAAACAATTTTTGCATTGGTGTGTGGAAAATATATTTTTATACCTGGCATATTCAACATTAATTGACCAACATAAGGTTTTCACGCTATAAGAATGGTGTGATAGGTCATTGTTAGTGAGTTTGGGAAATACATTTTTAAAAGGCTGATATTCTCGAAAATTAAGAACGCGATGACATTTTCGTAATTTCACACTAAGGCTCCACCAGGCACCAGCCATACCAAGTTTTAAAAAAGCAAATTACATATGAGTCGTTGTAGGGCTCACTGGTTTTCGAAAGCCTCTCACACACCTAGCGACTTCCGTCTAAACCCATTCAGTCAGCCTATATTGGTAAAATATTTTTCCCCAACCTAATTCCAGAATTTTTGTATGTAACAGTGCCTATTTCAGAAGAAAAAAAATCTGGTTTAAGGCACAAACGATTTAAAAAAAAATAAGTCGCTAGATTATAAAAATTTCTCGTTCTGTTATCTACGCTCCACATTTGTTCCAACTAGTTGAATTCCTGTGATACTCACGGGGTAATTCAATTTAGGTAAGTAATTGATATAGGAAAGAATATTTTTTATAAATTACATAAATTTATTGCTATATTATATACAAGTATTTCAAAATTAAATTTAGGTAAGTAATTATCTGGATATTGAATTTTTTTTATATTTTTATCAGATTTTGATTTAATATAAATCTTTTACATAAATAGACAAAAAACATAAAGATATAATAATTTTCGTTATTTTTAATTAAATTTAGAATTTAAAAATTATTTTTCACTTAAATATATATAATAGAATTGAATTGAAGAAGCTAAATTAATATAAATATAAATTAATTTTTAAATATAAGATGGAGCCACAATAAACATGGTGGATCAAAATGGTTTGGCTTTAATATATAGTCATAGATTAAGTTATTATAATATAAAAAATTAGATGTATATAAAGAATAATACAAGTTATTCTTGCACAAGAGGTTTGAAAGGCTATACTTTGCTCAAGAAAATACGAGCACATACAAGTAAATTATGTTCCGTTGTCACTTCGAAAAAATTTAATTTTCTTTCTAAGGTGATACTCAACATAAGAAAAGAATTGAAGTAATGTGCTCATAACAGATTTCTTGTCAACAAGAAGATAAATCTAAATAACTCGAGTAAAATCATCCACAATTGTCAAAAAATAATATGCACCACAAAAAGAGGCTTCCAGATAAGGGCCCCAAAGATCGCAATGGATAAGTTCAAAGGTATTACTAGCTTGCAATGTTATGACATTGAAAAACTAGTCACGAGATGTTGATAGCTTGCAAGGTATTACTAGCTTGATAGGGTTATTTGTTGGCCGAGAAACCCTATCAACAAATTGTTGATATGGTTGTTTGTCTATCAATCTAACAAAAATCAAACATAATCAAACAAAACACTCACGAGATGCCTCGTTATAGATGTTGTCAGGATCGTTACCGAGCCACCGAACACAAAAATACTAACTAAAGACCTAATAAAATTCTAATTAAAATTCGGTATCGAGGCAAGTACTTAGCACAGAACATATTCTAACGAGACACCTTCAGCAGCTATGGTGTCACATAAATCAAGAAAATTTCTAATATGTTCCATAGGGCACTCAGCAGGATTCCCTTCAAACTGAGCCCGTTTGATTAAGGATATAAATTGAGACTTGATCTCAAAAGGTTTTTCTATCGCAGGAAGCACAATAGGAGGTTCTGGCACCCTCAGTTCTGGATGCATGTATTGCTTGGCATTCCTTGGATAGGCATTTAGCTCTTCTTGCAGTCGAGCCTTGTTCTGCGTCTGCACCGTCCTTCTCGGCTTTCAGTGCCTCCATCTGGGTCCGGAGGATCTCTAACTCTCGAGCCATCTCTTTTGTTGTGGCCATGGCTCGGTTTTCTCGGAGTCGACGGTGCAGGGAACGTTCTGGTTCTGAGTAATAACTTGTGTTATCAAACTGAAGCCTTCTTCGTCCTACAGGCATACACTAAGAAAACAAACAAAGAAAACAAAGATTAAAAACAAAAACGGGGTCGGGCTATTCCCGATCCCGAAGATAAACTAACAACACGTTGCTTCCCCGGCAACGGCGCCAATTTGTTGATAGGGTTTCTCGGCCAACAAATAAATTTGTAAGTCAAGACCCCGCTGAGTACAGTGGAGTCAGGATCGTTCCACAGGAATCAAGGTTGTTTGTCTATCAATCTAACAAAAATCAAATAAAACAATCACGAGATGCCTCGTTAACGATGTTGTCAGGATCGTTACCGAGCCACCGAACACAAAAATACTAACTAACGACCTAATAAAATTCTAATTAAAATTCGGTACCGAGGCAAGTACTCAGCAACGAAGATTTACCAGAAATAATTCAAATTAAGCAAAAATCTAGGACAAGGGACACCACAACATAGCTAAGCATAAGAATTCCGTAAGAAGATAAGATCATGCCTTTAAACAGATAGAGTCATCAACTTTCGTCCACTTAATAAGTAAATTAATCTACTTTCGCATCCTAATTCACCCAATTGCTTGTTTTGGATCTAAAGCTTGAAACTTTCGTTTTCAAACAATATCAACCTTCAAGTTACTAACTTTCTCTTTCAATCAAGTTAAAAACCTAAATTACCTCAACTTCCGTTTCGGTATTAAGCACAACAAACAATCTCAATAAAAGATAAAAGGCATTCACACACAATCTTACTCATCCAACATGCTCAACTATGCCGGGCTTAACCCCGACCCTAGAAAAATAAACTACTCACTACTCATAACTAAGAAACTACAAACTTCAATAAAAAGAAACATTGAAACAAAACTCAAACTCAAATTAATAAGAAAAATATATTGTCTTACAGAGATTCAGAAGAAACCGAAAAAAACATAAAAATACCGAACCTAAAATCACGATCAACGAACACCCGGCAACCGTCGTCTACCGAGCTTCGTAATCCTCTTCCGATCCGATATCTCTCTCCTTCGGCCTTCACAAATCTCCTCTAAAATAACTCCCTAAAAACTTCTCCAAAATCAAGCCCCCCTTTCTATGCTAGATAGAAGGGTATTTATACTAAAAAAAGCTAAAAACTAAAAAGGCTAAAAGATATAAACTTTCCTAAAAAGATAGAAACAATCTTTAAAAGATAGAAATAAATCTAAAAAGATATTAAACCTAAAATACATATTCTAACAACCCCAAAAGATTCTAAAAAGATACTCAATCGACACGGAAAATAAATTCCCGCTCAGGATCGGTTAATAATAAAAATAATACTCGAAATCTTTCTTTACGTGGCCTCATTAACGACCCTTCACAGCCTCGTTAACAAGCCTGGGTTTTGTTTTTCTTCGACACTTCTTCTTGTACTCTCGAGCTTCGACTTCTTCAATCTTGCACTCCTCCGTCTCTCGCTGCAATGCTCCAAATTTAGCTCCATTTAGCTCCTTTCCTCGCTAAAACCTGCAAAATTCACAAAATAGCGTAGATTCCACTCTTTTCACCGAATTATGCAAAACTAACTAAAAATACTCAAAACTAAACCTAAACTAAACAAAACTAAACCTAATAAGCAAAGAAAACCTATCAAAAACTATACTAAAAATGCGAACATCAAAATACCCCATACTTAGACTTGCTTGTCCTCAAGCAATAAACAAGACTCCAACCAAAACCAAAACAAATCATGCTCATCAAGACATAGCCATCTTCTAAAAAAAAAAAACATCTACACATAAGAAAATTATAGCAAAAGACTATTAACATCCTCACACATATATGCACTTAAATAGACATAAAATAATACAATCCAACCTCTCAAGGGATATAATGTGTTTCACTCAACTCTCAAGTGTTTGGGCTTATAAATTCAATCTCTCAACTCATCTTATATACAAAAACTCATAGAAATTGGAACTTATATCACCAATACTCTCCACCCAAGATTTGTCAAAACAAGCAAAAATCATCAAGAGAACTTAGGCTCAATGAAAAACTTCATAGAAGCTTCCATTCGGCCGGGTTGTAATGGGGCTTGGTAAAAACAATAGGGAATGGAAATATTTGGTCATGTGGTGCTAATAATATCCGGGAATCAAAGACTCCTATAAACTCACACTTCCAAAACTCTCATAAAACAACATACCAAACTCACTCTTTTTCATGCACACTCATTTTCACTCACCCTTTATCATCCTAGAAAGTCTCATAACCAAAATAAAAGAATCTCTTGATATTACCTATAAACACAAATGCACCTTAACTCTTCACCTCTTTTTGATTTCCTTCTTTTTTTCTTTTTTTTTCTTTTCATTCATTCGCTGCCTCGTTAACGAGCCCACATTAGGGTCGTTAACGATCCACCGTATACATCCTTTTCTTCTTTTTACTACACTACATCCATCAAAACTTTATTGTGTGCATTTTTTCTATCAAGAGACCTTTCTTACATGTAATAACAAGAGACTTCCAATCTACCTTTCCCAAATACCCTTCAATTCAGGCAAATATAAACTCTTTTCTTTTTAACAAAGCACAAAACTTTACCTCTCCAATCTAAGTCCTAATTCCCGGATAGGGTCAAGCTTATCTCGGCTAGGGAATAATTTTTGTGGAGCTAAAAATAAAAGGTTTCAGGCCAGAATTGGTTATCAAAAAGAAGGAATAATGTAAAGGTAGGTAGGGAATAATAGGGCTTATAAAAATAAGTTCTCCATCATATGATCTTCACAAGTAATGAACTATAAATCTTATAAGGGTCTAAAGAAATAGATAACCATCACAATTCCAAGAGATAATATGCATAAAGAGAGTAAATCACACAAGAAAAGAAGAGGGATTTATAAATGTTCTCCCTATAAGGCCAAAAAATATCTCACCAGGTAGATTTTGTTGGATTGCATCATCTATGCTATAGAGTATATGTGCTCAATTTCATCAAGTGCTATTCTCTTCTAAAAACAATAATTTCAATTTTTGAGAATCTGGCTATACTTTTACAGACATGTTTGCAAGGAATTATATGGTTAAGCTAGTGATTGCTATCATAGAACTTAAGAAGGGATATCTATCAATTCTAGACTATTTTTTTGGATTTTTCAAAAAAAAAAAATTTTGGATTTTTTGATTTTTTCAGTTTAAAAGAAATAAGAACTACATAGAACACCTAAGACATAATTTTTCTACTTTCTTCCCACCCCATACTTAAAATTACAGTGTCCCCACTGTAAGAAAGATAAGAAGAAGAGGGAAAAGAAATAGAAAAGAAAAAGAAAAATTAAAAAGAAAAAGAAAAACATAAAACTTACAAATGTGGAAACAAGGAAAGGAAACTTCATCTTGAGCTTGAATCAACGGTTCGGTGGAGGAAAGTAGTGCTCAAAGTTTCCAATGAAGTCGTACATCGTCCTCCAACGCTCAGCATCATCCACCTCTCTCTGACGCTGCCTCTGGTCCTCCATCGACATGCGAGCGGAATAGACAGTTTCCCATCTATCCATCCTCCTATGAATGTGATCCGTCTGGAGGTGAAGCTGTTGCATCCGTGCAGAAAGATCCTCGGCCCATGGTGGTGGTATACTCGATCCTGCGTACTCGGGCTGAGGAGGTGGTGGGTAGTGAGGCTGGAAATGGTCTTCTTGAAGCTGTTGCATCCGTGCAGAAAGATCTTCTTGAATAAGGGTTGAATAGACTTTGTTTATGGACGGAAATTGTTCAACAAAAAGAAGAGTCGACCTTACCCTTCCTTTGACATCATCGTACAATCCTATCAACAATTGGTGAACATGACCTACATCTTGTTGTTTTCGGATTCTATCTTTGGTCTCGTAGGTGCATCCTCCAAACGAGCAAGTTGGGGTTGCATCATATTGTCCTAAATCTTCCCAAAGGCACTTCAATTTGCAATAATAGCTCACGGTTGACATGCCCATTTGCTTTGCCTCAGCGATTTCATTTTTCAATTGGTGAATTCTCGGTCCATTGATATCCAAAAATCATTCATTGATATCATCCCACAAGTCTTTTGTGTGCTCCTTATAGGATATGATTGAGTGAAGGCTCAATTCAATGGTATTGAGAATCTAAGACACCATCAAGGAATGGATTGTCCACCAATCCTCCATCTAGGCTAAATTCTCATCATGTTTCTTAAGAGTTCCACTAATAAATCCCCACTTTCATTTGGGCTAAATTCTTATCAGGTTTCTTTAAAATCATACATATAATATCTATAATTAGAAAGTTTGTTAAGGCTGAAATATATCTTGCTTATATTATTATTAATATCTTTTGAGTTGTCGGGTTTAATTTTGTTATCTTATAAGTTAGATGATTATTTATTTAATTTATTTAGATAAGGAAACTTAGATAGTTGTTTTAGTATTATAATATTTTATCTTGGAGAGCAAGAAAGGTCAGATCATGATGCTTTATTGTGTTCCAAGGATATCCTAGTTTGTATTCTCTATTTAAACTAAGTTTTTCATTTAATAAAAATTAGATCAGTTGAGTGATGTGCTCTAGGTGAGTTTTGATGCGGTCTCTTTGACAAAACATGTCTTACTGCAGAGTCGCAATCTTGACAGCGTACTCTTCCAAGATGTTGTGGACGTCCTACAGTTCATCGGATCTGCCTCCGGAACCGCTCGCCAAGTTGGTGAAGATCTCTTCATTGCGATCATCTTTGGTGGTGGGACTGGTTGAGGCAAGTTCGACATTTTGCTCATGAACGGTTGAGTTTTGATCGAAGAAATAGGCTAGGACCTTAAAGTCCTTAAAGTCCTTAAAGTCCTTAAAGTCCGAGTTCCTTAAAGGCCTTAGAGTCCAAGGTCCTTAAAGTCCTTAGTCCAAAGTCCTTAAGGTCCTTACAAAGTCAGGTTCCCTTCATCCCCCTTTTTTCACCTTTTCACTTCCGACCTTATCTCATTCCTCCACTTCCATATTCGACCGCCTTTACCAAATTTTTTCTTTCAACATTCTCCATGGCCGACACCGAGATTATGCGTCGTCTTAGGGCCAGTAATAGGAGATTTATGTTTGAACTTTTTATTTGCCTTGTTCTTATTGTGATTACCAACATCATGCTCAATAATCAATTTGGTTAAATCTCACTTTCAATCTAAGTGGTGAAAGTGAGGATTTTTGGAGGTGATATCGGGTTAAACTTCAAAAAGAGGTAAGAAAATCTAATATTTTGTTTGTATCTTGTATATATCAAAAAGTATTGTTTGTTTTTGGTAAGAAATCGTTTCAAATCTAGGAGGATTTACGAGTTTCTAATGTAGAAGACCCTAAATCGGGCAACTACAGAGCATACTCCTCAAAACGGTTTTAGGAAATAAACTTCTTACATGATTAAGATTAGGAAGAGATAGAGTTTGTACCTTGGAGATTAAAGAAGCTCACATGGTAATTAGAGACTCGTGCTGATAACGTGTTATGAAAAGATTTATAAAAGCAAGACCACTTGAACCCTTTGAAAGAACACTTAAACAACTTTAGAAGAAATTTTTGATCATTAGAAGAGAGGGAGGGAGAGTACGTTGGTGCAAGTTTTACAATAGATGATGGTCATATTTATAGGCCAAAGATGAGGTAAAATTTAGGTGAATCTCCATCAGAGGCGGAGCGAGGGGGGCGAAGGGGGGCGGTCGCCCCCTCTCTCGCGCTGTGAATTTATATAATATATCTTAAAAAGTTTCATAATTGTGCTGCAAAATTTCATGGCCTGGTGGTAGATTGGGAGACAGATACGCTTGTTTTAACCCGGTCGGTGTTCGAATCCTACGAGTTGTAAGTATCTCCAGTTGTAAGTATCCCATTCTTTCAATAAAAAAAGAGCAGCAGTAATTACGTACACTATATTTCTGTTTTTTTTTATTTCAAACACAAAAAAATCAATTTTACGTACACTATATACATTTCTGTATTATGATGAGTAATTTTAAAATATTAATAATTTTAGCTTATTATTAAAATATAGTTACTACATTGTAAAGTAAAAAGTTGTAACTAATTATTAGTTTAATAATTAATAATAAATTTTAGGTTATTTTTACATTTTTATCTATTAGAGTAGAATAGAGATGAATTTTTTTTACATACTCAATTTATTATTTATTTACTTTATATATCAAAAAAGAGCAATAGTAATTACTATAACTATTATATGTATTTATTTTAATATTTATTTTTTAAAATAATAATATAATGATAATATGTTATCCTATTTGTCAATCATCATAACCGACTCTGCCCCTCCTTTCAATTTATTCTAGCTCCGCCACTGATCTCCATGATTCATGCATGGAAATAAGGAGTGCTTCATGCATAGAAATAAGGAGGTGAAGAAGGAAAATAATTCACCTTGTACAATTTAACTCCAATCATACATTATACAATTGTTCAACTACATGATATGTGTGATACAAGCAAGTGAAAATAGGTGAGGTTAACTTGTACACATATGGGCATTCATTCATAACACTCCCCCTTGAATATTCACATTCTTTTGATGTTCTGGGATATAGGTAGACGTTGCCTTATTAAAAACCTTGTTAGGAAAAAACCCAATGTGGTAAAAACCCGAACGATGGAAAAAGAGTGCAACCATTGATCCTATTATATGCCTTGATGTTGCCTCATTAAAAACCTTGTCAAACAAAACCCAGTACGATAAAAACTTGATCGAAGGAAAAAAGAGTGTAGCGCGTATGATACTCCCCCGACTTCAATAAATGTCTCGAAGTCTGCACATTCCAATTCTGGATAATAATTCTCCAAATTTTTGGGGATTGAAGACTTTGTACACAAGTCAGCCAAGTTGTCATTTGACCGAATTTGTTGGATCTCCACTTCACTAGATTCCTCCAATTCACGAGTGGAGAAGGATTTTGGAGATATGTGCTTTATGCGGTCTCCTTTGATGTAGCTTTTCTTCATTTGAGCAACACATATTGAGTTATCCTCATATAATATTGTTGGATCATGTGTGATTGGCCTCATTCCACATTCTATTTGGATGAATTGAATCATTGCTCGAAGGGACACACATTCTCTTCCTGTCTCATATAAAGCAATCAATTCCACTTGATTTGATGATGTGGCAGTCACAGTCTGCTTTGTTGATCTCCAAGAGATGGCAATGCCTCCATATGTGAACACATAACCATTTTGCAATTTGGCTTTGTGTGAGTCAGACAAGTACCATGCATCTGCACATCCAATTAAGGTCGCATCCCTTTGGTTGTGGTAATACAACCCAATATCATGTGTGTCTCGAAGATAGAGGAATACATGTTTGATCCCGTTCCAATGTCTCCTTGTGGGTGTAATGCTATACATGGACAACAAATTTACTGCAAAAGCAATATATGGCCTTGTATTGTTAGTTAAGTACATTAAAGCACCAATTGCACTTAAATATGGTTCCTTGGGACCAAGAACCTCTTCATCCTCTTCTCGGGGATGAAATTGATCCTTTTCTACATTAAGGGATCGAACTTCCATCGGAGTGCTCAAAGGTGTGCTTAGTCCATGTAAAATATTTTAGGAACTTTCTCAGTGTAATTAGATTGATGGATAAAAGTTCCATCCTTTAAGTGCTCAATTTGTAATCCAAGACAAAGTTTTGTTTGTCCGAGATCTTTCATGTCGAATTCTTTCATCAAATATTTCGCAGTATCTTGAAGTTCATTTGAAGTTCCGACGATGTTTAAATCGTCAACATAAACTATGATAATGGTGAATCCGTTTTCAGATTTCTTGATGAAAACACATGGACAAACGGTGTCGTTCTTGTATCCCGCTTTCATAAGGTATTTACTTAGGTGGTTGTACCACATTCGCCCAGATTGTTTTAATCCATACAATGGCCTCCTCAATTTTATGGAAAACATGTCTCGAGGTCCACAATTATTGGTCTCAGGCAGCTTGAGTCCTTCTAGGACTCTCATATAGATGTTTGTATCAAGTGATCCATATAAATATATTGTAACAACATCCATGAGGCGCATTTGTAACTTTTCAAAGACAGTAGGCCAATTAGAAATCTCAATGTACGTAGTTGCATCAACTATCGGAGCGTATGTTTTTTCATAATCAATTCCATGGATCTAAGAAAAACCTTTTGCAACAAGCCTTGCTTTAAATCTTAGAATTTTGTTTTTTTCATTTCGTTTGCGTACGAAGACCCATTTATAGCCGACCGGTTCCACACCATTTGGTGTACGAACTACTGGTCCAAAGACCTCTCGCTTTTCAAGCGATTTTAATTCTACCTGAATAGCCTCTTCCCATTTTGTCCAATCTTTCCTCGTGACATTCATCGATCGATTTTGGCTCAAAATCATCATCTTCACAATACTACTAGCAACTGAGGAAAATACATAATCGACAATTACATCTTTTCGATTCCATTACGTGCATGTGGACACAGTTTATGAAAATCTCAAAATTGGCGATATCATTATTCTTGTCTAGAACATCGCCCTCTGTTGAGGTATTCTCATTTTCAATATCTTTGCCTTTATCATCATTCTCATGATCCATTGTGGCTCCTCCTGTTATACCCTTTTGGCTCCTTTCCTTTCTCAGTTTCAAATCTTTTGAACCTAACGATCTACCACGCTTACGGCGTGTTGCGGACTCCTGTATGATATAATTTGGAGGTCAGTGTAGGCTCGTAACGATCTACCACGCTTACGGCGTGTTGTGGACTCATGATCCATTGTGGCTCCTCCTGTATGATATAATCTGGAGGTCAGTGTAAGCATCCTTTCAAGAATCTGTTTATGGCCAGATTCATGTTTTCTGATGCACAAGTATTCTCTCCCATTTTCATTCATGGTTTCCATATGAAACTCGTTTAGACGCACATCTTCAAAGCTTAGTAACTTCCTTCGAGAATTACTTGAATATAGTGCGTCATTTATTATTAGCTTTGTTCTAGAGCCTTCAATGCATTTTGACACACCAGATATTGTTCCAAAGGCTCTTAGTTGGGTAAAGATTCTTTAATCCTCAAGATGGTGTGTGTTGTGGCACTGTCTAAAAGACATTGCTCCTTCCCATCGAGTTTCACCTTAAGTGAGTGCATGTATTTCTATAAACATAAAGAAAAGGGAGAATTAAGACATTAATAAAAGCTTCATATATTATACAAGGATAATTAAATTACGCAAGTTCTATTATACAAGGTCTATTATACAAAGTCCTACGAGATAACGGTTAAAGCATGGGATATAAAAAACACTGCAAGTATTATACAATAACATGGGAGATAGTAGAGATATTTAGGGGCTTGTTCCTTTCATTTAAACCCCTAAGGCATAGCCATCATCATTCTCAAGGTTGAGAAAGTCATTGACATCCAGACTAGTCACATGTGACCTATCCACATCTTTGTTATCGATGTAATTAGTCTCGGTAGCCCTTTCTTTATTCTTTTCAGCTTGGTATAGCTTCACTAGGTGTGGAGTTGTGCGGAATACCTTTGACCAATGACCAGTCATGCCACATCTGTAGCATGCTGATTTGGATTTCTGGGAGGATCCTGATGGACCTGTCTGGACCTTATGCTTCACATCCCCCTTGTAGCCCTGGTTCTCACGTTGATTATTGTGGCTTTTGTTGTAGGCTCGGCCATGGCCATGGCCACCATGACCACCACGGCCACCACGGCCCCCATAGGTACCAAGGCCTCGTCCACACCCATTGTTATGGCGTGATTGATGCCCATGTTCATTGTCGTTTCTATCATGAGACGTTTTGTTCATAGCGTTTGCTTCTAGGGCAATTGTTGATCTAGTAGGCCTTAGGTTCTGATTTTTCATTAGGAGCTCATTATTCTTTTTAGCAACAAACAATACTTTCAACAAGTCAGAATATCTTTTGAAATTTGTTTCTCTATAATGTTGTTCCAATAATATATTTGAAACATGCATAATGGAGAAAATTTTCTCCAACGTTTCTTGTTGAGTGATCACTTGACCACATAGTCTTAATTGAGAAATGATCTTGTGGATAGCAATATCGTACTCAGTGATGGACTTAAAGTACCGGAACCTTATAGTTTTCCATTCATGTATTGCTTGTGGGAGAAAAACTTCATTTTGATGAGCATATCGCTCATTTAGGCTCTCCCACAATTCTCTTGGATCCTCCACAAATAAGTACTCAGTTTTGAGACTTTCATGAATGTGTTGGTGAGGAACACAATGCTTTTACTTTTTTGTGGGGTGGCACTATTGTTTGCCACAACTGTTTCCTCAAGGCCATTTGCCTTGAGGTGAGCCATAGCATCAACTCTCCATTCGAGGTCTTTCTGGCCCGACAAATCAAGGATGTCAAACTCCCTTTTAGTGATGTTTGCCATTAGTTGCTACATATAAAGATATGCAAAATAAAGGTTAACATAATCAATATTATAATATAATGCATGAGTCGTGTATGGGACGATTGAAGGACATGTTATTTCAAACAATAAATACATGCATGTAGATGATATATTCAAACTGTGTAAAGAACGATTGTGTGAGTCAGAGAAGTAGTCAATCAATATAGATATAGACATAGACATTATCGTAAGAAAAAGGTTAAAAAAATCACACGAAATGAAATAGTATTTTGCTGGGAATTTTGAAATCTTTAAAAGTTCTTAAAGTCCGAGGTCCTTAAAGTCCTTAGAGTCCTAGGTCCTTAAAAGTCCTTAGTCCGAAGTCCTTAAAGTCCTTACAAAGTCCTGTTCCTTTCGTCCCAAAATAAAATTTACGAGTTTCTGATGTAGAAGATCCCAAATCGGATAACTACAGAGCATACTCCTCAAAACGGTTTTAGGAAATAAACTTCTTACATGATTAAGATTAGGAAGAGATAGAGTTTGCACCTTGGTGATTAGAGAAGCTCAAATAGTAATTAGAGACTCGTGCTTATAACGTGTTATGAAAAGATTTATAAAAGCAAGATCACTTGAACACTATGAAAGAACACTTAAACAACTTTAGAAGAACTTTTTGATCATTAGAAGAGAGGGAAGAAGAGTAAGAACTTACTTTGTTGCAAGTTTTACAATGGATGATGGTCATATTTATAGGCCAAAGGTGAGGTAAAACTTAGGTGAATCTCCATGATTCATCAATGGAAATAAGGAAGTGAAAAAGGTGAATAATTCACATTGTACAATTTATCTCCAATCATGCATTGTATGTGTAATACAAACAAGTGAAAATAGGTGAGGTTAACTTACACAGATATGGGCATTCATTCATAACATATAGTATTAGTTATAACTTGTATATAGTATGGGTCTAGCGCTGTAGTTGTTTGTTTTCATTTTCTAGACAAGTTTGAAACCCACAAACTACCTTTTTTGTTGGTGATATTGTTTGTTTCCATTTTTTAGCAGGAATTTAATCCTACAAACTACCCATTTGTCCCCGCCCCAGCAGTGATATCTTTTAGCCTAATTTGATAACAAATGGGCTAATCAAATCCCACAAGAGAATTTGAATTTGTCCCCCCGACTGACTATAAATATATTCATCTATTCTACCAGGCTACCAGCTAGCGAGGCACGTACTACACACTATATTAATATTATAATACTAGCTATCATGGAGTTGATCCCCTTGTCCACATCTCTATCTCTTGGCTTTGTATTGTGTGTTTTGTGCCTATACTTGTGCAGGTTGATGAAGCATGGATCAACGGATTTACCGCCAGGGAAGATGGGGTTGCCGGTGGTGGGGGAGTACCTGAGCTTCATGTTCTTCGGAAGGAAGGGACGGCCGGAGAAGTTCATTCTTGACCGCATGGCGAATCATTCGGGCCAGGCGTTCAAAACGTCGCTTCTTGGAGGCGCGACGGTCGTCATGTGCGGGGCAGAAGGGAACAGGTTCTTGTTCTCGAACGATAAAAAACTGGTGAAGGTGTGATTTCCGGCGTCCATACACAAGATCTTGCCTTCCTCTTCGTCTTCCGACGCCCTCCAAATGAAGAAGCTCCTCCTCCATGTCCTTCTCCCTGATAACCTCCAGAGGTATGATCATCTTCCCAACATTTAGATTACCTGAATACGTAAATGCGTTGATGAAAAAGGCGGATTAAGGGGAAAAACTAATTATCTATTATCCCCGTGGTCCCGTGCCTTTTTACACAGCACTACAGCAGCCAGGCCCGGCCCAGAGGGTGGGGCAAGGTGGGCGCAAGCCCAGGGCCCATAATTTTTAGGGGTCCAAATTTTTTAAAATATAGTATATATAAAATAGTGTTTAAAACATCATAAATTACAAGTAGGTCTAGTGGAATAGTGTTCTTATCTTTATTAAAGAAGTATTGGGTTCAAATCCTACCACTTTAACTATATTAATTTTTAAATATGGGCCCTATTATATATCTTTTATTTAATTTATCTTTCTTTACTATTAATCAATTATTTTATAAATGTGGGCCCTAGCAAATTATTTTATAAATTCTTCGTATCTTAATATTATAACAAGAACAAATTTATACGAAAGTATTATAAAATTTTACGAAAAATGTCTAAAAATTATATAAAAAGGGCCCTTTTATTGTAATTCGCCCCGGGCATCTAAAATGTTTGGACCGGCCCTGACAGCAGCCATTTTGTTCTGTTTTCACGTGCAGTATGGATTACCTGCACCACACTTTTAGGTTGTATAGAGAGATTTCTACTTATTTAGAGCATGTTTGTCAATATATAGATCTCAACCACTCCACTTCTTTTCCTATTTTTTCACTTTAGTTTTTTCAAGTTTTACCATACTTCCTCGAACCGGCGTGTGGGAAGAACTTTACACATACCTTCCAAACTTTTCTCATTAATTTTGAATATGCTCATATGTAATAAGCAAAGTTCTTGAGATTTAATAACCGAAGTACCTGTTCAATATTTCCCGGAACTGGCATGGCGGTTCCACCGGTTTTGAAGAACCGTCGGTTCCGGAACCAGAACCAAACAGAGGAACTAAGCTTAGTCAATTCTATTGGATATTTTTGGATAGTTTAGATCTTGTAGATATTCTGTTGATATTCTGTAGCCTTTAGTTAAGATCTTATCCTTGTTTAAGTTATTGTATGTACATATAAACTCTCTTCAGTAATGAGAATCGGTAACACGTTTTCCACCATATACGAGCTTTTATGGTATCAGAGCGACCGCTCTTTCCGATCCTCTCCCTAGAAAAATCACCGGTCGCATGACCCTAGCACTCGGCGCCTTGCCCTGCTAATAGTGCCGCCCGTTTTTCAGCCATGAAAAAATTACAGGACAAGAAAGAGACCTCCAATGGAACCAAGTCGGCTGATGGTTCTCGTCCGCAAAACTCACCGTTCTACTTGCATCCGTCCGATCATCCGGGGATGAAGATTTGCCCCGTGACTTTCAAGGGGGATAATTTTCAAGAGTGGGAACTAGTTTTACGCAATTCACTTCGAGCAAAGCGTAAACTAGGCTTCCTTGATGGCACAATTACTCCACCAGATGATATCAATGAGTTAGACATTTGGTGGAGCGTGAATTCGATGAACATCGATTGGATATTACAGTCCATTGACGAGTCTATGAGATCCTCCATTACTTTCTTCAAGACAGCGAAGGCGTTCTGGGATGATTTGAAGCAGAGATTCTCAATCGGGAACGGTCCGGGAGTGCAGCAATTGCGCTTCGATTTGGCCCGATGTGTTCAAGGTGGACGTTCGGTGGCCACCTATTATGCAGATTTGAAGAAACTTTGGGATGAATTGACGAACTACACAGTGTCTCGTCGATGCACTTGTGCAAAGTGTGAGTGCAAGTGGGCTGATGTGCTTACAAAAGAACGAGACGATGAACGAGTCCATCAATTCCTGATGGGGCTCGATGACGTATACAACACGGTGCGATCAAGCGCATTGGCGCAAGATCCAATCTAGAACTTGAACAAAGTTTACGCTATTGTTGTGTTAGAAGAAAGGGCAAGATTGGCTTTGAAAAGTCGTGATGGTGCTGCTGAATCACGGCTTGAAGGTGCGGCTTTTGCCGCTCAAGGAGAGCGCGGGCATGGTGAATGTCGTGACCGTGACAAGTAACCCGACGCATATCATGACCAGCACAATTATGTCGCAAATCCGGGTCACGATCAGCGTCGCGGTGAGAGGTCGTGGTGTTTGCATTGTGACACGACTGGGCACGATGTGAAGACTTGTTACAAGATCGTCGGATATCCCGAGTGGTGGGGTACCGATCGGCATGAGTAGATGCTCGCACTTCAGCGCAAGCGGAACAATGCAGGCGCCGGCCGAAGCAGAGCGCGCGGGAGTGGCCTGGCCAACGCAGCCACTGGTGGCGAAAACTCGGGTGTGCAACCTGAGGGATTGAGCGCAGCTGATTGCACCGGGACGGGGCTGTCGGAGTCCCAATTCAACCAGCTAATGCAGCAAATACAAGTAAATAATTCCCGGCATAATAACATAACAGGTTCTGGTACATATAATTCTAACTGGATCTTAGATACCGGGGCCTCATTTCACATGACGGGAAACCAAAAATTATTGACTGATTTATATCTTGTGGCCTCGTCCTCAATTGTTCTCCCAAATGGGACGTCTACTACTGCAAGCACGGTTGGAAATTTAATACTATCTGATAAATTCATTATTCGGGATGTGTTGTTTGTTCCCAAGTTGACGTGTAATTTGATTTCTATTGCTCGACTGTTGAGAGATCATGATTGTATTGCTCGGATGACTGATCGGCTATGTATCTTGCAGGATCGCACTTCGATGAATTTGATTGGGGCGGGTGAAGAGCGGAATGGTGTCTATTGGCTTCGTGTGGTGGCGCCGATGGGCCACGCTTCACGAATGGATGTCGCATCACATGCGTTGTGGCATTCCAGAATTGGTCATCCCTCACTTGTTGTCCTTAAATTTTTACCAAATGTTAGAATAAATGGTTCTATGGAACCTTGCTATAGTTGTCATAGGGCCAAACAATCTCGTCCTTCATTTCCGATTAGTCAAACGCATGATTCTAATACGTTTGATTTAATTCATTGTGATGTGTGGGGTCCCTATCAGACTCCATCCGTTCAAGGGGCTCATTATTTTCTTACTATGGTTGATGATTTTAGTCGATGTGTTTGGATTTTCCTTATGAAACACAAAACTGAAGTTGCTTCGTTAATTTCTAATTTTTGTGCCATGACTGGGCGACAATTTGATAAACATGTTAAATGTATTAGAAGTGACAATGGTACTGAATTTACTAGTTTGCGAAAATATGATGAAAATGGGATTTTATTTGAAACCTCTTGTGTTGGAACTCCTAAGCAAAATGGTAGAGCAGAAAGAAAACATAAACATATATTAAATGTTCCTCGAGCTTTACGATTTCATGTGAAATTACCATTGCAATTTTGGGGCGAGTGTGTTTTGACTGCATGCTATTTGATTAATCGAACTCCAACCCCAGTTTTACAAAATAAAACACCATTTGAGCTGTTGTACGACCGTCCTCCGGCCTATGATCATTTGCGCACTTTTGGTTATCTTTGTTATGCTTCTGTCATTCCTAAATCATCCAACAAATTTGCTCCTAGAGCTAGAAAATGCGTTTTTATTGGCTATCCGAATGGACAAAAAGGTTGGAAGGTTCTTGATATTGAAACTAACAAAAGGTTCGTTTCCCGAGATATAATTTTTTATGAGACCAAATTTCCATTTCAATCTACCACTACCCCGACTATTACAGACCACAAATTCTCCAACCGATACTCACCCCGCTATGTTTGATATTTGCCAATACCCCTCAGCTCCAACGCATATGGACGACAGGGGGAGTGGGGTTCAATCTCCTCCTATTGCCATTAAAGAACCCATTCCTATCTCCTCAAATGGCCAAACGCAGACAGACGACAAGGGGAGTGGGGTTCAATCTTCCTATGTCGATGTCCAAGACAACACTTCACCTAGATCCTCAAATGACCAAACGCAGGCAGCGGATGGGGGTGGTGGGGTTCAATCCACTCCCATTGCTGCTCAAGACTTGCCTCGTCGTTCTACCCGTGATCGCACACCATCTGTGAAGTTGTGTGGTTTCATTTGTAATACTGTGCGGAAACTAGAAGCATCTCCGTCTCTTTCATCTCAACCGTCAAGTTCATCAGGTACATCCTATCCCATAGCTGATTATGTTACTTTTGATCGTTTTTCTGCTAGGAACACTGCTTTAGCTGCCTCTGTTGAGTCTGTTACAGAGCTGCAGTCCTTCTCGGAAGCCGCTCGAGATGTACTTTGGCGTAAAGCCATGGAGGCTGAGATTGACGCTTTAGAGCGGAATGGTACATGGATTATGGCTGCTTGGCCGTCTGATAAGAAACCTATTGGCTGTAAATGGGTTTTTTAAGATTAAACGGCATTCTGATTGTACTATTGAGCGCTTCAAAGCGCGTCTGGTTGTTCTTGGAAACAATCAAAAAGAGGGTAGTGATTACAAGGAGACATTTGCACCAGTTGCCAAAATGGTGTCCGTTCGCACTTTTCTGGCGGTTGCAGCTGCTCGAAATTAGGAGTTGCATCAGATGGATGTGCTTAATACATTCCTTCACGGTGATCTGCATGAGGAGGTATATATGAGACCTCTGCCAGGTTTTTCTAAGCACTTGGATTGTCAGTTTTGTCGGTTGAACAGATCTTTATATGGGCTTCGACAGGCTCCAAGGAATTGGTTTGCTAAGCTCGCCTTCGCTTTGAGAGGTTTTGGTTTTGTTCAATCTCTCGCTGATTACTCGTTGTTTTCGTACAACCATTCTGGCGTTATATTCATGTTCTGGTTTATGTGGATGATCTGATAGTTGTTGGTAATTATTCTGCTGCCATTGCTAAATTCAAGAGACAGGTTAGTTCTTGTTTTCACATGAAGGATTTGAGAGCATTGAAGTATTTTCTAGGCATTGAGATTGCTCGTTCTGATGGGGGTTTATATCTGTGTCAACGGAAGTACACTTTGGATATTTTGAGTGAAGCCGGTGTATTGGGAAGCAAGCCTTGTGATTTTCCGATGGAACAGAATCACAAACTTGCTCTTTCTACAGCTCAGACGTTCGAGTTCCCAGACCGTTATCAGCGCCTGATTAGGAGACTAATTTACCTGACGATTACTCGCCCTGAGATTTGCTATGCAGTTCATACTTTGGCTCAGTTTATGCAGAAGCCTACAAGATGATCACTGGGATGCAGCGATTCGAGTTCTACGTTATCTTAAGTGTCATCCGGGTCAGGGTATTTGTCTTCCGAGAGAGTGTAATCTGAAGTTGACAGCCTTTTGTGATTCCGATTATGCTACATGTCCGCTTACTCGTCGTTCTCCTACGGGTTATTTTGTTCAGGTTGGTTCTTCACCTATATCCTGGAGAACTAAAAAGCAGAAGACTGTCTCACGTTCCTCTGCAGAAGCTCAATTTCATGCTATGGCAACTGCTTGTTGTGAGTTGATTTGGTTGAAGTCACTATTGCGTTCGCTTGGTGTGCTTCATTCAGATCCTATGCAGTTGTTTTGTGACAGTCAAGCCGCATTGCATATTGCTGCTAATCCGGTTTTCCATGATCGTACTAAACACATTGAGGTCGTCGACTGTCATTTTATTCAAGATCTCCTTCTCGCTGGTACAGTTTGCACAGGTCATATTCGTTCTCATTTGCAGCCAGTCGATATTCTTACTAAAGCCCTTGGTTCTACTCAGTTTCGGATCTTGTTGGGCATTCGAGATTTACATGCTCCAACTTGAGGGTGAGTATTGGATATTTTTGGATAGTTTAGATCTTGTAGATATTCTGTTGATATTTTGTAGCCTTTAGTTAAGATCTTATCCTTGTTTAAGTTATTGTATGTACATACAAACTCTCTTCGGTAATGAGAATCGATAACACGTTTGCCACCATATACGAGCTTTTAATTTCCAATCCCTGTTCCGTGGTTCCGGAACCGTGAAACCGTCGGTTCGGAGTTTCTGAAACCGGACACAGGACTACCCGCAGGCAGTCTCACCTGATCGAAACCCTACATGTTTGTGTGTATGTATATAAAAAAGTAGTTGGAACTCAAAGATTGTTATCATATTGTTGTATATATGGTCTTGTACATGTGCAGGTATACATCCATTGTAGACAAGATAGCACAATCCCAATTCGCTGCTGCTTGGATAGGAAAGAAGCAAGTGAGGGTGCAACCCCTAGCTCGCAATTACACATTTGATGTGGCGTGCAAGCTGTTCTTTAGCATCGACGATCACAAGAAAATCACGAGGTTTGAAGAGGCGTTCGATCATGTGGTGTCGGGCATCGTATCCATGCCTGTAAATTTGCCAGGCATGGCGTTCCACCGTGCTATCAAAGCCGCTGAGAGTATAAAGAAGGAATTGCTCGACATGGTAAGGGTTAGGAAGACGTCACTGGCCGATGCCAAATGCGAGAAAGAGGACGACTTGTTGTCGCGTCTCTTGTCGAATAACATAGACAAGACTTCACAAGAATGCATGATGAGTGACGAGCAAATTGCTGATAGAATGCTAGCAGTATTAGTTGCTAGCCGTGACTCTGCAAGCTCTACTATTAGCTTTCTTATCAAGTATCTTGCTGAGCTCCCTCGCATCTATCACGGTGTCTTCCAAGGTATAGATATCATGTGTGTTGTTTATTTTATACTAATTCCTTATCAAGATAAGATAGAGGCATATGTTACAAAAACCGAAAACATATGAGTTGAAATAACGAGCTTATTATAGAGTTTCTAATTAATATAATGGCGGATTGAATGAACTAGAGCAAATGGAGATAACAAGATCAAAAGGAGAGGGTGAACTTCTAAACTGGGACGACATAAGAAAGATGAAATATTCATGGAACGTAGTGTGTGAGGTATTGCGTTTGGCATCGCCATATCAAGCAGCCTATAGAGAAGTTCTTAAGGGATTCCAATTTGCAGGTTACCACATTCCAAAAGGTTGGAAGGTATGTATAAATCGGTGCCTAATTAAGTAGTCCTTGAAACATTTAGAACGATGTATATATATATATATATATATATATATATATATATATATATATATAGAGAGAGAGAGAGAGAGAGAGAGAGAGAGAGAGAGAGAGAGAGAGAGAGAGAGAGAGAGAGAGAGAGAGAGAGAGAGAGAGAGAGAGAGAGAGAGAGAGAGAGAGACGCAAATTGTAAAGAAACGGGAGTCGTAATAAGAGTCGTTGGATTTGATGTAATCGATGGCTAATAATGATGGTATATCTTAGCAATTATGGGCAAAATACACTTGAATATGCATATGACAATTATAAATATGGAAGCTCCTAAATTGTAGGGATTCTGATTTTGTTAAAAAATAGAAAAAAGTATTAATGGAAGTTGGCATAATTATAGAGATTTAAGGCATGGAAAAAAATTAAAAGAATAAAATAATTGTAGCAATTCTGATTTCCTTAAAAATAGCTGATTTTGGATGTACTGTTGTAGTAATTGTGTGATTATACTTGAATATGTTAGTTTAGATATTGAACCTACCAACATGTGTAAACGAATATTAAGAATACATTCTCGAATATATCGTTGTAGTAAAAAACCGTGAACATGTGCATAATATATTTGAATATTAACTTCACAATTTTGAACATGTGTTCCATTTTCTATTTTGCGTAAAATTCAAATTCAAAATTTGAATAATTATTGTTGGCATAATTATCTTGTATGTGGTTGAATATGTTTCAATATATTCTGAATATTGTTTAAAAATTATTTGAATTTGTTGTTGTTTGAATATACAATCTACTTTGTAGTCGTCATGTGTTTATATCTGAATATATTAGTTTAAATATCGAACAAACCAATATGCGTAAACGAATATTAATAACACATTTTTGAATATTTGAGTGTAAATCTTGAACAAAACAAAGTATCAAATCGAATATTAAGTATACAATCTCGAACATGTTTTATAATATATCTTAATATTAAATACAAAATCTCGAATATGTATACAATATATCTGAATATTAAGTACAAAATGTTGAATATGTATACAATATATTTGAATATTAACTTCACATGTGTACAAAAGAATTCGAATCTGCATATAATATATCTGAATATTATGTACAAAGACTCGAACATGTATACAATATATGTGAAGCTAAACAATTTTAGACATGTGTATAAAAGAACTCGAATATGTGTATAATATATCTGAATTTCAAGTGCACAATCTCGAATGTGTACACAAAATAACTGAATATTGAATTCGAAATACATAACATGTACATAATATATCCGAATATTAACTTAACAATTATGAACACATGTACACAATAATTCGAATATGTGATTAAAAAATCGAACATATTAACAATGTAACTAAATTATCATCTTCATCATTTTCCGGATCAACAGCAAGAGCATCAACCTCATCACCATGCGTGCATGCTTTTGAATGTTTAACCTACAATAAATTAAAAAAAAATGTCAAATACAAATCCTAAATGACTACAAAACTCAAAATTATGGAAAAAAACTCTAAATCTGAACTATAAAACGAGATCAATGTACAAGTGTGAAAATCAATTTGCATATCGATTTTGAGTATATTCCCATTCGAATATACCAACAACAACAAAAAATCACTAGTACTCAACACGTAATCGAATATTGTATAATTGAATTTTCCTCTTAATTAATTTCTTACTTGATTTCTAAATTCAAAAGAATGTTTGAGAGAAAGGGCAGAACTTGGCTACGGCTTGGACCGCCTAGATTTAACGAAGCCAAGATGTAATGGAGATGAGATCTACCGATTCCACGCCAAGATGTAACGACTCTTGATCTTCTACTATGCTTCAGAAATTTTTCGTGTTAGAAATCGAGCATCAGATCTTGATTGACATCGATGGAGCAAGTGCTGGGAAATGGTGTGAGAAGAAGATTGAAATTGGGAGATTTTAGAAGATGATTAAAATAAAATGTGACGGTTTTGGAATTTATGAGATATGGAGAGAGAAACGAGTTATTTGAGATCATTTGAGATTGGAGAGAGAAACGATTTTGTATCAACTATTTTACGGTGTATACTATTAATGTAGTCCCTTTTTTTTTTAATCTCAACCCTTAATTAATTTAAATCTAACGATCCTCCTTCCGGCTCTAGTTTCTCTATAAGTAGTAGTTTCTCTAGATACTAAACCTCTATATATATATATATATGTGTGTGTGTTTTTATGAATGATGTGTGGGCAGATAATGTGGAACACAAATTCAACCCACATGAACCCAGAATACTTCCCGGATCCGAAGAAATTCGACCCGTGCAAATTCGAAGGAAAGCAAATCAAGTAAACAATGATTAATGTAGGAAACGTACAGAATGCTAATCATACTTTTAATAGAGATCGAAAAATTACACCGCTAGTAATTAACTAGCACAATTCATATAATTGGTAATTTTTTGAGATAACACTCAAAACAGACAATATCCGTCCGCTAAAGAAAAATTTTATTTTATAAAAAAAAGGGTTAAGTACACACCAAAGGGCCCTTAAATCATCAAATAATAGCAAATTAATCCCATTGGAAAAGGAAAGCAATAAGGGAATTCCTACTAATTAATGCACTAATCTTTTTTTTATTAGGGTCGCCACAAATACCCCAACCCCAATATATAAGCTATTTTTAAGAAAATCTTATTATAATGTATAATGGGTACGGTTTAAAACCAAAATACACCAAACAAACCCTAAATGGCTAATTTCTTATGAATATGATGAACATACAAATATATAGCTGTACATGAGAGATGGAAACTGACCTGCAGGTAATGTGCAAGCATCCTTCGGTCTTATCAACAAAGAAGTGACAATTAGGGCACCTCTTCCAGTGTTTGCCCTTGGCAAGCTGAAGGGCCAGCACGTCCTCTTTGGTCGAAAGCCTCTGGAACTCGGCGCACTCGAGGCCTTGATGCCAGCCGACTTTGCATTGGGCGCAGAACAAGCGGTGGCACATGGGGCACTCGGCGGACCCCACCACGGAGTCTTCATTGAGGATAAGGGCAGAGCAGTCCTTGAAAGGGCAGTAGAGATTGGTCCCTGAAACCAGCATCAGGGACTCCACAAGCGCCTCCTCCCACCTCTCCAACACTGGTTTTGGTACTATTTTGTTGCAATCGCTAGGGCTTATTATCCCCTTGCACTTGCTGTCCGGGCATTTCACCATCGATATGTTCTCCTGGATCTGCATGCAGTTTATACATATATTATCTAAAAGGAATGGATTAGTATAGTATACGGAATTACGGATGATGAATAGAATAAATATACCTTGGTGGCAACGTATGTACTGGTGCAATCAACGCAAAAGGAATGGGTGCAACTGGGCCCTGTAAAGAACTCATCACATGGCTTCTTGTCCATACAAATGGAGCAAAATTTCCCAGACGACTCCCCATTTTCTTCAACTATCTTGATTACCTGAGAATTGCTACTACTACTAGTAGTTGGGAGCGCCTCCAATACGGACACTATGGGAGGAGGAGAGTATACGATTCGTGAGGATACAACAACGGCAGGATCCGGAGAAGAAGTTAGATTGCAGGGGAAGAGGATCTCTTGGAGTTGCAGCTCCTCAGCGTAAGCCTCGTCTGAGATCGGGAAAAGCTGGTCGTGATCTTGGAGGGCAATCAAGTACAACTCGTCTACTTTCCATTCGCTTGGATAATCTTCCATTTTAATATATTTCATCCTCTACTTTCAAACGGACGGTCTCTTTCTTAAATACTGTATGTGAATTTGGGGAGTGGGTCGAGATGCATGCCGCCCTCGTTAATTGATCATATGACTCCTCGTTACCTACATTTGTTTAAATTGCACTAAGTAAATGATTCGTCTGTTGGAAAGGAAGTACGTTTTAATGGGGGAGTTAAATACTTAAATGGGTTTGCAATGGCCGTTGGGATATGGATGGATTGATTTTGAGCGTTTGGAAAAAAGGATTTTTCTAACATAAGTAATACTAATTTAGGTCATTTTAGTAATAATTGTTTGTAAATTTGATTTATTTTAAAAAGGTTCATTAATTAATTTCAATTTATTGAATAGTTTTTCAAATTAACACTTTTATTCTATGTCCATGAATACACATTAGTTGAACCATTGTAAAAATACATTATACCCCAAATTTTGTGGTCCCACATGTAAAAAGGTGCAACATATTAGTCTACATTGCGTCTTGGTGAAAAAATATTCGTTTTTTATAAGGAAAGCAGTTAGAAAGGCCCACTGATAGGCTAGCGACCTTCTTAGAGCATCCTGACCGATGAGGGTCCGAAGATCCGGATCAACAGTGAGAGAAACAGACGAGACACAACGAAAAGAACCAGCAATGTAGTCCGTCACCGAATTACACTCTCCCACCTTCCAAAAGGGAGAGTCAAGCAACACTTTCCTTAAAGCAATCTCGGCCAAGCACCAAACCAAAACCGACGCCAATTTCTTACAAGCAAGCGGTCACCAGTAATAGGCTCATTCGGAAATGTGAGCGCCTTGATGTGTTCCCCTTGGCCAACAAGGATGTTTATGCGTTTGACTTGGGAGAATATGCTCAAGAGCAAGACGAGTGGAAAGCTACACTTATAGGATTTGTTGTCGGCTCCAAGATTACACTCAAGAGCCTCTTAGACTTTGTCAAAGGCGCATGGGAGGTGGCCACTTCAAAAGTCTATTTGAAAAATAATGGAGTCTTCACCTTTAGCTTGCCTCCCTAGAGGATCGATCATGGGTTCTTTAAAATGGACCATGGCATATCCAAGGCAACAAGCCTCTAGTCTTGAAAGAGTGGGTATGACCATTAATTGGACAAGCTTCTCTTCAATATCGGTATGGGTCAAAGTTCTTGATCTAGACCCCATAATCCTCTCTTCCAAACACTTGCTCAGTGCTATAGGGAACATGATCGACAATCCAATTTGTGTGGACCGAGTCACCTCGATGATGGAAAGATTATCCTATGCCCGATTGCTTGTTGAGATCACCACAAAAGAGGCCAACCGAAAACAAGTGAAGCTTGTGAGAAATGTGGCAAGAAGGTTGAGAACAAGATTGAATTTGAGTGGATGTCGTGGAGATGCACACTATGTGACCGAGAGTAACCTTTTCTCTAAAAAGTGAATATCCAACTTTATGTGTTTGGTGCTGATGCGACCCCAGGGTCACAAGGGGCGGATCTAGGCTCGAAACGTCCGGATCTTCTCCGACGGATAGTAACCGGATAAATACGAGACCACAAAGTGGACTCGCGGGCCTCTAATGCTCGTCGGAACGAGGGTGGGGCGAGGTAAAAACAAGGATAGAACGGAACCGGGGTGATGTCGGGCCAAACAAGGAGGAAACTCGACTCTACTTTAATTTGGCTAATTCATTTTGACGTAAATAATACAAGGGGGAGTGGCTCCTTTATATAGAGGATGCCACACGAAACCCTAGAAGCTAGTTGGGAGTGGACTAGGGTTAGCAACATGTTAGGCCCAACATCCAAGCCCAAAATACTACTAATAGTAACTACTATAAATAGAAAGGTGCAACAAACCCTAATGGGCCTAATTCTACTATAATGGGCCGACCTCTTAAGCATAAGAGAGCATACGCCTAAAATAGTAAAGACGGAATGTAAATGACGGAAATAGAATTAATAATATAAATAATACATAAATAGACTAAGTCCTAATCCAAGGAGGTCTCCAAGGTCTAGGCCGTCTCGGGTCCATTGGAGCTGGATCCGAGCTAGGGCAGAGTCGCATCAGGTGCGCTGGTGTTGAACATGATAGTTGGCCAAGTAGGTGGCGGAGACGTTGGTATAAACCAAAGATGCCTTTGTAAGCGAACAATGGAGCTCCAAGAGGAGATTACGACGTCAAGAACATTCCACTACAACATTACCAACACCCCTATATTCGGCCTTTGCACTAGAACAAGAGATGACAGACTAGCGTTTAGCAGACCAAGAGACTACTGTGTCATTGAAAAACACACAATAGCCAAAAGTGGACATGCGAGTGTCAAGACAACCAGCCCAATCAGCATCAGTGTATGCAACCAAAGCACGAGTCTCTAAAGCAACAATAATCTAATGTGCCATGAATATAGCGAATGATACATTTCAAGGTAGCAAAATGAGATTCTCGGCGATTGTGCATAAATAGACATACCTGCTTAACAATATAAGAAATATCTGGGCGAGTGAATGTAAGATACTATAGAGCCCCAACGAGACTATAATAAAGAGTGGGATCAGCTATGGATGGCCCAACATTAGCACAAAGCTTCATGTCGGGGTCAGCTTACATGACAACATATAGGCACACTCAACAATCTCTCGAGCATACTTATGTTGAGTGAGAAATAACCCGAAGGAGCATCGACGCGCAGAAATGCCCAAAAAATATGATAGCGGGCCAAGATCAGACATGGCAAACTCTGCCAAACAGTGTAATGATAGAATTCCCCTTTAAGGTTTCTCTCTGACATTGATAATATATAGTGTTTATATGTGTTTATTTGGACTACAAGGTAGGGTTTACAAATATGAGTGCTAAAAATTTATGTATGAAGTTCTAAAATGAAGTTGGCCGATACATATATCAGCAGGGGCGTAGCCAGGAATTCGACCCAGTGGGGACTAAATTTCTCTGGGTCAAATTCTTGGCTACATAAATTTACATCAATTCTTTCTCTGAGCATTTTAAAACGAGAAGAACGATATAAACAAGAGCATTTTTAGGGGATGAAAATTATTGCATGTTTGTGGACCATGTTAGAAAATTATTGCATTGGATATGACAAGCTAGTATATGGTAGAGAGCCCATCCATATGTTTCAACAGAAAAAAAAAAAAAAAAGAACCCATCCATATGCAAATATTGATCCAATCAACATATTTTTCGTGGCTGATATTTTCAGGTGGAAAGGCTCGTTCTTGCAGCCACAAAATGAAGTGGTTTTGTATCTGATGTGATGCTTAGAATGAACGTTCACAATCCAACTTTATAAGGGAGGAAGGAGTACTGTAAATACGAGTGGAGGTGGATCTGCAGCTGATATGTCAAAGTTGGGGGTTTTCTTTGAGAGGTTTACGTGCATAAGAGTAAGACAAAGAAGTTGGATGTAACAGCTACTATTCCCAAATCTAACAAAAGCTGTTGCACTATACCAGCTTAAAATTCAAGTCTTGTAGGCTTAACTGATGGGCCTACCAAAAAAGCCTAATCAAGCTGCAATCAACTCAAGTTATGCAAAGTGCTGCAAAATTACGAGCTAATATAAAACTTTCAGTCTTTTCCACATCAGCAACAAGCAAGAGTCTCCAAAGTCCAAATCATACATGTATATAAAGAGAACAAATGGCAAAAAAGAAACCCCAACCAGAACCATGAAATTAGAAAAGAAAATTCATGGAGTCTCACACATAAACCAACCAACATATTGGAACTGCTAAAATAATCTGTATTCATAAAAACTATTAAGCACTCAATATAGGCATGAGAATACACAGATACCATAATGCAGGACGCAGAGCAGGTCAATAGAGTCGTTTGGGATCCATGTTAGACATCACTAGCATTGATAATATCCATGTTGTTGAGCTTCTGGGTTTTCAAGCATAGTCTATTAGGTTGGTTCCGTTCCATGGTAATATGGTATCAATTTTAATCCTGCAAGCATAAAATAAAATACAATATTATTCTAGAGCAAGGTATGTAGCATTTGTGCATTTGAAAAGGACGCACACTTAGGTAAACCTGAACTATGGTATCAATTTTAATCCTGCAAGCATAAAATAAAATACAATATTATTCTAGAGCAATGTATGTAGCATTTGTGCATTTGAAAAGGACGCACACTTAGGTAAACCTGAACTTTTCATTTCAATCCAAAGTGTAATGAAATACTACATTTTCTTTATGATGTAGAGCAACTGACAATGCCACATTCGCTCTGATTCAATTTTAAATTTTGCATAGCAGATATCAAGTAGACAGCTCCTCAGCTCAACTCACCAATTAGAAGGGTTTTAATTTATTCATCAACACCAACCAGTAGAAAAGAATAGGAATTACGTCAACAAAGAGCTATGTATGCCGTATAGAAAATCAGCTGCACATCTAGGTTATATTATATACACAGGTAATTAAAGCTTAGCTTTAGTGACAACGAGTTTGCATTCTTATACCAATACCCAGTTGATGCTTCAAAGTATAAGAAAACAGTTCTTGAAAAAATAAGACATCACTGAAGGTACAAATGCCTCTCAACTAGAGAAAGAGAGCCAAAACATTACAAAACCTCTATCACATTCATTATATGCCTCTCAAATGTGTTCTTAAATTAGATCATCAGAACCAATCAGAAAAAAACAATGGTGTTGCAATGATTTGCAATAGGAAAATACAATAACTAGGCATTCAAATATCACGAACTAGAAGGAGATTTGAAATTGCTTAGACCCAAGTATATAATATGTCAACCAAGTTAGAAGAATGGACATAATATACCATACCTTTGCTTCAGAAACTCGATGTGGACTATGGAAGGAGCATGTGGAATGGGATGGTTTACCAAGATGTAAACCTGCTTCACTTTCCATCTGATAACCACTATTTGGGGAATCACTTGCAACATCTTCCTGAACTTGCTTACCTTTGGAAAAAATATCAAAGGGCCTTTGAACTTCACTAAATATTTGACTGCCTCTTTTGGATTTAATTTCCAGGCGATCAATCATCTTTGCCAGACCAGCTATACCAGCACTCATTTCACGCTGAACTCCTTTACTCAACTCCTTCACTGAACTATTATTTATGGAGAACTTCTCTTTGAAATTGTCTTTGAACCCTTGGGTACCTTTTGAAAATGAGTGTTTATATCTGTTTGCAAGATATCCATACCAAATCAATTGATGGAGAAGTCAATATTTTCAGCATCATTAAAGAAAAAACATAGAAAGGATAATTACTTGGCTGATGCAGCAGACAATTTGGATTTTATAGAATCTGAGAAGGCAGACATCTCAGGTGGGCTGGATCTCTGACTCTCATTAGGCACTGACTGGCTTGAAAATGATCTACGCATGAAGAGATGTCAAAAAGATAGATTAACAACACTGGCAGTGTATAGATAACAGCATAATAGAGTTACACATAACAGAACGATTAAGACATATTGCCATATTCGAACATCAAGTTAGCCATTCAGAATCTCCAGTTAAGTAACATAGTTTGATTAGTTTCAATAACTGGGCATATTGAACAAAAAGGGTACCTAAGCGTATAGTGACCATCTCTACTGAAATCAGTGTCACAAGGTGTGTGGATAACAGGTGCTAACAGCGATGGTGACATTGGAGATAAGCATGAATTTGGTGAACTATATCCAGATGAAACATTGGGAGAATGACATTCTTCAGGTGAATTTGTGTGCATTTGCATCCCATTTGACATTGCATGAGATGGAAACAGAGGACTTTCAGATGAACCAGGGTCCAGAGGGATTTGCCTCGGGTTCCTGCCTACATAGCGAGCTTTACTCATTGCAGCAGACACACGTTGGAGGATACGTTCACTGAATTCAGAGCCACCAGTATAAGGCGGTTCCTGAAAAGTAAAAGCATACACTTCACTCAATTTATGATCACTAAGGCTGAAAGGTAAACATAACAACATCAACTAATTTATGATCACTAAGGTATCAGGATTCATGAAGATAGAGGACTTACATATTCAGTCTCATAATCATTACTGTAAAGAAGTAGGACATGTCTAGCACTAGCAAACTGTCTTGGCTGAGAACTCCGTTCAATTTGAACTGCAACAAGAAGCTCTTGGCTATAGACACGAAATTTAGAACACGAGTGAAAATTCAGATAGATGAAGACTAAACAGTAAAAATGGAAGCAATATTCTCCACATTCAACCAAATATTGTACCTGGCAGGGTCCATCAATGCAAGAGACTGCCAACAGATCGGACATTCTTTGCTTCTCTGAGACCTAAAGAGACAGTTGACACGTTAAGTTCAAAGCCAGGCCATTAAGAGGCACTGTGAACTGTGAGATACATAGAGATTGATACACTGCAAACCCCAATTACATGAACATGGATTGCACATTATTAAGAAACTGTTTTTAACAAGATGATGAGACGAACCAGTCAAGAATACACTGAAGATGGTATTCATGCTTGCAAGAGGTAACCTGAAAACAGAAAGCATCAATGTATCAGAGACAACCATCTATTAAGGCCAAGTACCTGTAGAAGTTTAACATCAATGAAAATCTTCAGTTATCATTTAAAATTTAATGGTTTAACGTTTGCTGAGCAAATGTTGATATATAATAAAATAGCAATGCTCACCCTGTTAATCTGTTATTCATCCGAGATTTTGAAGACAATATAGTCAGCAAGGAAAGAAGAAGAGAGACTTGTATAATTATACCCTGATATTTGTAAGGCCTATAACTAGATTAATTTCTCATATGCCTGACCAAAGGCTCTGCTACCATGAAACTAATCAAACTAAATACGAACGTTACATAAAAAACTATTGTTCCTGGAAACTTGAACTATAGAAGAAGGCATAACTGACCTAAAAATAGCCTCATCGGTTCATGTTTATAGCATTGGTCAAACAGTGTTCATCTTATCCTTAATTTCAAACTTGTTCAACTTCATCTAGAGTCCAGTGCCAAATGAGACATTATCATCCTACGGAGAATCTAACCAAACACAAGTTCACTTGACAACTGCTTCGCAGATAAAGTTGCAGCCGTTAGTTTCGGCAAAAATCAATTCTCATCAGCCGAAGGAATGAAATCAAATTCAAAACAAGCCAAGCTCAACATCGATAAGCCAATTCGTTGAAATGCTTCTTGTAAAAACTTGGATTCAAAACAAGAAAAATACTAATATACGAAGTAAACTTTGATTTCGAGAGCACACAATTTACACCATGACATACTTCGAGAGCTTCAATCTTCCAGAGGAAGGGAAAGCTTGCGATTGTAACAGAATTGAAAGCAATTAGCAAACATCAAAAGATCAGAAAGGGGGAAATCATAAACAAGGAAACAGTTTGGCAATGGCAAACAGACTCCTCCAATGACACAGGAGTCAAACAACAAATAGCAAAAGAAAGCGATCAAAACCGCATTGCTAGAGACACCGACAAGGAAGCAAAAGTCGCAACTCGGAGAAAAGGATCGTACGATGGCAGGATCACTGGTGGAGAAGCATTCGAGGCAAATGCTACAAACATCTTCGAGAGCGTCATTGAAATCAGCAGGCTGTACGGAGGAGGAGGATCCCGGAGCGGATGCGGAAGGCATGATCGGTTGCTCGATCAAGGTCAGAGTAGAAGAGGATTCCGCCATTGATAGAGAGAAGAGACACCCTAGGGTAGAAGAAAGGCAAGGTTGTGGAGAGGGAAGAATAAAGGAGCGTAGAAGAAAGGAGAAGCGGGGGAAAAATCCGATTGAGAGAAGATTGGGAGATTCGGCTTTAATGGCCGTCAAGTCATTGTTTTGATAGTCTAGAGGAGTGGGAGAGTTTTCTTTTTTCCTATTACACATGCGGGACCCACCGCTGTAAAGACGAAGTAAGTGGAAGAAGGAGAAAAGGATCGATCGTACGATGGCAGGATCACTGGTGGAGAAGCATTCGAGGCAAATGCTACCCAAGTCCAGTTTTACGGGCGTGTTTGGATTGCAATTTGCATTGCGGTGCGTTCGTTGTGTGTACTTTCGGCAAGTTTCAATTATCATATTCCGACTTGTGAAGTATGGTAACGGGTAACACTCTCTCTTTTTCTACCTTTACGTAAAAATCTGGTTAAAATAGGTTGGTGTTATTTTCCTTCTTTTTTGTCTGGAAAAGAAAAAAGAATGTAGGATTTTCTCAAGTTATAGGATTAACTAGTTGAATCAAAGTAAAAACTCTCTCCATGAGCGGGGATACTTCAAGTGAACGTCCGGCCACTGTGGCAATGCAACTTGATGATGCCAACAGCGGTCAACCTCTTGGCAAACCACCAGAACCGCCGGCATCCTGGAAAGATATTGTTGTTACAGGAGGAGCATCCCAACAGAAGATTTTGATTGACAAGAATTTTCTTGAAGGGAAAATTGCAATTGCCTATCCAGACGGTGAAGATGGCGAACCTACAGTTGAGATTGTAGAAGAAGTAATGGATGCTCTGGCTTCTGTCTGGACCAAATCCGTGGTAGTCAAACCCCTAGGCCACCCAATTGCTTTCCCTATCATGGAACGGAAGATAAGAGAAATGTGGCGCTTCTCCAATACAATGCAAATCATTGACTTAGCCCGTGGTTGCTTCCTTGTTCGGTTTGAACACGAGGAGGAGGTCCTAACAGCACTTACCACTAGTCCTTGGACGGTCTTTGGACGATGTATGACTGTATGCCGATGGACCCCCGATCTCCGAACCTCTGAACCAATCAAGACAACGCCAACATGGATTCGAATTTCGGACCTACCAGTCACACTATATGAAGAACAAGTCTTGCTCAAAATTGCCACAGCGATTGGGAACCCTGTTCGAGTTGATCCTAAAACTTTATTTACGTATAGGGGGAAGTTCGCGCGTATTTGTGTGGAAATCAACCTAGAAAAACCTCTCAAAGGAACGATCAGTATCAACGGTAGTCGTTACATGGTTGAATATGAGGGTCTTCCGACAATTTGCTTTGAATGCGGAAGATTTGGTCATGTCAAAACTCATTGTCCTTTCCGGACGCCTTCCACGGACTCACCAACGACTACAACAACCCCTACCCCAGCAACTGTGGGAGTTCTTTCCACAAATCAAACTTCCACAAGTCAACCTTCTTTGGCTCCGATAACTGCTCATGAAGCTTCCTGAATGGGTACAGGGGTGTATGGAGATTGGATGAAACCAACTAGGAAAATGAAGTCACGGAAACCAGCGGCCAAAAATGCGGGCGAAACAAAAACTTCCCCTGCCTCGGCCCGAAAGACTCAAGAACCAGATGGAAACCAGGCCGGAAATAACAGAGCCAAGGAAATCTTAACACCACCGTCAGTTCATGTTCATCAAAAAAAGTCATCTAGTCCTAGTGGCTCGAGGTTCACCATTCTAGCAGAAGAAGAAGATGGTCAGTAATTACAGCTTAATTCCGGTCACCAGAATGTTGTGGAATCGATGCTTACCGAGGACAAAACCGAACAGGTGCCGGCGGCGCCCGCAAATTCGGCGGGAGGATCCTCAAATTCAAAAATTTCACCCATGCAAGTTGTCACGTCAATCCCGGTAAATCCGGAGGTTTTCCAAAATAGCCGAGGTGTATCCTATGAGCAATCCCCTAAGATCAGGCAATTAAAAGATTACGGTAAAAAAAAATCCGTAAATATGAAAAGAAAATCCAGGAGAGAGGAAGGCCAGATTTCAGTCAAACGCAATCCTTCCAAGGCTACCAAAAAATCTGTGGATTTGGAAACAAAAAAATCCTACCCAAATACACAAGAGATTCTATCCAATCCTTGCCAAAACATAGCCCCTGTATCTTCGGGAGAAGATTTTCTACCCATCATACCGTTCGATGCATCATCCATTGTGATTTCAAAAATTCCCGTGATCTCTTCTCTTGGTTGCGAACCACCACAGAACCCTAACTCCTCGCAACCCACAATCCCAATCGAGCACGATGACCAGGGGAACCCATCAACATGCTCCAGCAATAACCCGGTTGACAACCAACAGTCGACAGAGCTTCCTCCTGTCACACAGTCGAACGGGCCCATTCAAGACGTCTCTGCCTCGTTTGGAGAACAAGATGATTGCGGAATTCATCCCCTTGATGACGGAGGAAAGATCGATGTTGTGTCGGGTGTCAATGCCTCCAAATCTTACTAGTGCGATCGCACTACTGGCTGGCTTCCCGGTTTTCCGTTCACTCCTTAATACTGGTTCTTCTATGGATGGTCTAAGTCTTATGGTTTGGAATGTTCGTGGTGCAGGAAATGTTCGGTTTCTCAATTCTCTACGTGAATTAACACGTTTACACCGTCCCAGTGTTCTAGCATTGGTTGAACCTCGCATAAGTGGTGCACGTGCAGATTCTATTTGCCAACGCATTCATTATGATGGTATCCTCAGAGTCGAAGTTGATGGTTTTGCTGGCGGAATCTGGCTCTTTTGGAAAACAATGGAAGTGTCTGTTACTCCTATATCTATTCATCGTCAACATATTACCATTGAAGTCACACGCCGTGATGACGAACCATGGCTTCTTTCCGCTATTTATGCAACTCCGAATCCGTCTCGACGATTTGAATTGTGGGACCACTTGGCGGATTTTGCTCGTATCAATAATCGACCTTGGCTTCTAGCTGGTGATTTTAATGCAACTGTTGGAAGTCATGAGCGAATTCGTCATTCTGAAAGCACAATGCAATCTTCGCTCACTTTTGCGGAGAATATTGATCAATTACAGCTTATAGATCTCGGGTTTTCAGGCCCGCCATTCACTTGGTTCAGTGGAAACTCGGAGGACACTTTTAATGCAGCTAGATTGGATCGTGGCCTCTGTAATGAGGTGTGGCGGCTCCAATTCCCTCGGGCCTCTGTCTTACATATTGCTGAACCCTATTCGGACCATCTGCCACTACTCATTCACACTAGTCCGAAGGAGCTCCCAAATTTTTCTGCTAGGCCATTCCGCTTTCAATCGGCGTGGATGCTTCATGATAAATTCAATAAATTCATGACCGAAAATTGGAACTCAAGGGCAGATTTATTTTCCGCTCTTGATTCACTTACCGGTGGCCTCAACAGTTGGAACCGAAATGTCTTCGGGAATATCTTCCACAACAAAAGACATCTCTGGGCTCGATTGGAAGGCATCACCAAAGCTCTTGCACTTCGTCCGCACAAGCGTCTACTTGATCTCGAGAGGAAATTGAGGCAAGAACTTCATATTGTGTTGCAGCAGGAACAAATGTATTGGTTTCAAAAATCAAGGGCACACTTTCTTATTGAGGGAGATCTAAACACTCGCTATTATCACCTATCTACCGTGGTGCACAAAAACGCCAACCGAGTGCTCACTCTCCAAAATTCCGAGGGAAATTGGATTACTGACAGAATTGAGATTCAAAGCATGGTTAGAAATTTCTTCTCTAGCCTTTATACTGACGACTCTGATTCCTCTACCCCTGCATATCCGACTTCTATCTCGTTTCCAATTCTTGATCAAGGTCACCTGGATGCTCTGTCTCGTCCTTTCGATCATAATGATGTGTGGAATGCACTTGCTTTAATGCACCCACATAAGGCCTCGGGGCCTGACGGGTTTCCGGCAATATTTTTCCAAAAGAACTGGAATTATGTTGGCAGTCAGACTATTTCTACTGTGCTGAATATGCTAAACCAAGGAATTTTTCTCCCCAAAGCTGCTGATGCTCTTATCTCCCTGCTGTCTAAAGTTGAGACTCCTTCCACACCGGCTGATTTTAGACCCATCTCCCTCCTAAATGTGGTGTTTAAAATTGCCACAAAAGCTATCGTCCACCGACTCAAACCGATTCTTTCTGACCTTGTCTCACCAACTCAAGCCAGCTTTATTCCGGGTCGCCAAATAATTGACAATGTGGTTGTCGTTCAAGAAGTGCTCCATACTATGACCGCTTGTAACAGCTCTGTTCGATGGATGATGCTTAAAATCGATCTCGCTAAAGCATATGATCGTGTCAAGTGGAACTTTTTACATGAAACTTTGATTCAATCGCATCTGCCTCCCCACTTGATTGACATTATTATGAAGACGCAAACCGAAGGCGAAATGGACATTCTTTGGAATGGTTCTCGAGCCGGTTCATTCAAACCCTCTCGAGGGGTTCGCCAAGGCGACCCGCTTTCTCCTTATCTATTTGTTTTATGTATGGAGAGATTATCCCGTATCATTCAAGATGTTGTTTCAAGTTCACGTTGGAAACCCGTAGAGATAGGTGGAGTTACTCTCTCGCACTTATTTTTTGCGGACGATCTTGTTTTATTCGCTGAGGCGTCCACCGATCAAGCATCTGTGATCAAAGAATGTCTTGATATGTTTTGTGCTATCTCGGGAGAGAAAGTCAATTTTAATAAAAGTTTTGTTGTATTCTCTAGAAAAGTTCGAAGCTCTATACGAACTGAAGTGAGTTCCTTTCTCACCATGTCTATCAATGAAGACATGGGGAATTACCTTGGTGTTCCAACAACTTGTGGTAAATTGACAACAGATCGCTATTCCTTTCTCTTGGACAAGGTCTCTGCTCGTCTACGGGGCTGGCAGGCAAAGAATCTTTCAATGGCTGGAAGGACAACCTTGGCAAACTCGGTACTCACGAGCCTTCCTATTTATGTAATGCAATCTACTCTTGTTCTGCGCTCGATCTGTGATCATATTGACAAGACCATCAGTGAGTTTATTTGGGGTTCTACTCAAGAATCAAAGAAATTGCATTTACTAGCTAGAGAAAAAATTAATAGGCCTAGAGCTGATGGAGGCCTTGGTGTTCGGTCGATGCGTCAGGCTAACGATGTTGTCCTAGCCAAGCTTGGATGGAGAATTCTCATGGAGCCAAACTCAATTTGGAGTCGGATTATCTGTGGCAAGTACTGCCACGGTAGACTTGATATTGATATGTTCAAAGCGGCGCCTCGTTCATCTCATATGTGGAAAGGAATTGTTCAAGGGGCATCAATTCTCTCGCAAGGCATTCGCATTTCTGTTGGCAATGGCATTACCACTCTTTTCTGGCTCCATCCTTGGTTAAATGATAAGCTGCTTGTCGATGTAGCCCTCGTGCGTGTCCCTGAACCCTTGATTGGCGCAACTGTTGCTGAGCTATGGACTGGAGCTGCCTGGGATTGGTCCACCCTGACTCCGTATCTTCCACCTTCAATCCTGCAGGCTTTATTAGCTTATCATGTCAGCTCCGATCCATCTGTAACGGATCGTGTGTTTTGGTACCCTGAATCCACGGGCATTTTCTCTACCAAATCAGCTATGAATATTGCTCGTAGCCGAGTTCAATCCCCTGCAACCCCTGCTGTTAGCTGGAGGAAAGTGTGGAAGATGCCTGTGCAGCAGAGAATCAGAAATTTTGTTTATCTTCTCCTTAATGGCGGAATCATGTGTAATCTCAACAGGTACCGAAGGCACATTGCAACTTCCCCTATGTGCCCTCGCTGCAGCTTGGAGGAGTCCGAATTACACCTACTTCGCGACTGTGGAAGAATTCGTATGGTGTGGCTTGCAATTTTTGGTAATACTCCACCTGCTAATTTCTTTTCGCTTAATCTGAACGAGTGGGTCATGTCGAACATCTCGAATTGTGACAAGTCATGCTCTATTTTTGCAAATATGTTATGGTACATCTGGAAGTGCCGCAATTCATTTGTATTCAATGGATCGGATGAAACTAATAACATGTCTCGTATAGTGATTTCTGTCACCGATGCGTATTGGCATAGCCGTGATCTGCTGTCTCTGAATGTTAAGGAGTCCACTAGGCCAATTCCGTCCTCACCTGCGACTTGGAAACCGCCTCAAGTTGGTTGGCTCAAGCTGAATGTAGATGGGGTCTCCAAAGGCAACCCAGGAAAGGCTGGAGGTGGAGGTCTTATTCGAGATCACCAAGGTAATTTTATCCATGGGTTTACCTTTCATTGCGGAAACTGTAATGCATTGAGAGCGGAGCTGTGGGCGATTTTTCATGGCATTCAACTGGCCATCACGCTTGATTTTACTCATGTCTTGATTGAATCTGATTCAAGTATCTCGATTGCTTTGTTAAACTCGGAAATGGCAATAACTCATCCAGATTTTTCTCTGATCATCCAGTGTAAGCAACTCCTGATCATGCCCAATTTGGAGTTCAAGCTGTCACATGTGGCTCGCACAGCTAATGGAGCTGCAGATCTTCTAGCAAACTTGTCTTTAATTAGTTGTCTTAATTTTGTTAGTTTTAATGAACCCCCTGGTTTACTCTTGCATAATTTGGAGTCTGATGCTCCTGGACTGTTGTAAGCTACTTTGATCTTTTTAATAATACACAACATGGCCTAGCCCTCTCCCTTTGATAAAAAAAAAAAGGATTAACTAGTTGAAATCCCATGATACTTACGCGATGATATTATTATAGATTATACAATAATATAATATTAATATAAAATCTAAAATACTTATATACAATATAACAATAAAATTATGCAAATTATAAAAATCAATTAAGAGCATGCCACATATTTTAATTGAATATATTTAAAAATTATTTTCGTTATTTGTTGAGATCTTGCCCCATATTTTGATTAAAATTTTTAAAATGTTAATTTCACTTGAATTCAATATTTTTATATTTTTTTGTTAAGATATTAATATGCATAAAACAATCAATAATCGGTTTTTATAAACTATTTATTAAGGTTATGTATCTTTTTATTTTGTAGTGAATGTAAAATTATTTTTAAATATGGAGAACATTAATTTAAAGATTGGTATAGAAGTTCATAGGAAAAAAATGTAATGCTTATAACTTAAAGATAATTCCAGTAGGATATCTAGCAACGATAATATAACTTATTAAAATATTTTTTAATATTAATTTATTAGTTAGGTAATTATATCAATGTATACTAAAATATATCATATATTCTATAAATAATTTATTATATTGTAAAATATCAACATATAGATAAAAAAAATTATATACTTGGAGTGCAAGTGTGCAAGATTGGTTATAAGATAAAAGAAAATTTATTATGTATAAAGTTCATATAAAAAATATTAACATATAGATCAAGTTTTGTTAAAAAGATATGAGTAAAATTAATATAGAAAGTATCAGCATATTGATAGATCAAGTTATTATAATATAAAAAATTAGATGTATTGAAAGAATAATATAAGTTATTATTAAAAAGCTTCATATTATTTTATTCAAGTAATTACACGCGGCGCAATTTTTTCAACAGACATGGTTTCTCATTTATGTTCTAAAAAAATCGATATAAATATATCTAAAAAGAAAAAATGATACATTAAAAAGTTAAGACTTAAGGCATATCATTTTAAGGATAAGTTTAGTGATTCGATGACATGCTATGTAAATCGAGAGACCGAATAAATTGGTAATTGGACAAACATGCATGAGATATTCACAAGACTCTAAGATTCAAAACCAAACTAAAATATGAGAACTCAGTTGATCTTATTTTACTACGGTTATGTTATTATATAGAAAGATTACAGGAAAAAAATATAGAAAGAATATTCACAAGATATACACATAACAATAGAAAAGATATAAAACATATCTTATACAAATATATTGCTAATACCTCGGCAAGCTCATGGAGGAGGTCCAACATGAAGCCTGGGCTTAAGATGATCAAATGACAAGAACCAATAGCCTTGGAAAGATATCAACAACCCGGTCAGTGGCATTGATGTGATGAACAGAAAGCTCATTAGTCTCAACCATGTCACGGACAAAGTGAAAATCCACATGAATATACTTAGACCGATTATTCAAAACCGGATTACGGGCCATAAACGTGGCAACTATGGCGTGATACTCGACCCTATATTGGACTAGGCAACCACCTTTTGCTTGCGGGACGTCCAACTAATAAGGGTATTTCCAAAATAAATAGCAAACCCAAATTGAGAGCGATAATCATTCGGGTCAGAAGCCCGACCCGTATCAGAGAAAGCAGTCAGAGTAAACCGTGATGTCGGGCATATTTTGAATTGGTGAGCCAAAGTACCCTTCAGATAACGAAGAATACACTTAAAAACACCCCAATGAGACTCCACAAGATAATGCATAAACTCACACACCCAATTCACAACATAGAAAATCTCAAGACGAGTGATCGTAACATACAATATTAATTGTTCATCAAAAGCATATGTATTAGGGAGGCATATAATATAGTAACCAGTAGATAAGAGCCTGATATTGTTCATCAAAAGCACATGTATTAGGGAGGCTAATACAATATTGTAACCAGTAGATAAGCGCCTAATATTGTTCATCAATCCTCCTCTTCTTCCGTTGTTCCTGTTGTTGCCTATTGGGGGGGTCATGTCTCTTCTTGGTCTTGGGGTCTTTCTGTTGCCTCTTGGAGAGTCATGTTTCTTCTTGGTCTTGGGGTTTGTATGCTGCCTCTTGGGGGGAGGGGGGTCCTGTATCTTCTTGATCTTGGGGGGTTCCTGTTGCTGCCTCTTAGGGGGTCTGTCTCTTCTTGGTCTTTGGGGGTTCCTGCTGCTGCCTCTTGAGGGGTCCTGCCTCTTCCTCTTGGGGTCTTCCTGCTGCCTCTTGGGGGTCCTGTCTCTTCTTGGTCTTGGGGGGTTCCTGTCTCTTCTTGAGGGGTTTAGGGGGGTCCTGTCTCCTCTTGATCTTGGGGGTTCCTATCTCTCCTTGGGGGATTCAAGCCTAAGTTTTGCAATCCAAGATCTCCTACCAAGCCCACAGAGTCCTTTTTCTCGCGTTCTATTTTCATGTAACCCTTTTGTCCCCATGAACAACCCCAAGAATTCAGCAAAACAAAATATCATGTACCCTTCCTTGTAATTCCATAACCCACAGCCACCATCAAATGATCCAAGCGACCTCCAATGCGTTTATTATAAACATACTAAAAACAAAAAAAATTAGGAAAACAGTAGGAGGATTAAAAGAGAAAAAAAAATGATTACATATCTTTCCATTATAATTTTTAAAAGAAGGGTGGGTTGTGCTGACTTCGACAAGAACTTGTTATTTTTCTTAGAACTTTCAAAAGAGCAGTCTCTCCTCTTGGCAAGCTGGTCCATTCCTCCACCCCAACCATAGGGGGTCTAACATTCAACTACATAAAAGTTAAATTACGATTAGTTAAACAATTTAAACAAATACTTAATGAAATATTTAAAAGAAACTTACCATTAAACTTCGGTAATCCTATTTCACATAGTTAGCATTCAGAGGATAATTTGAAACCAAAGTGAAGACTAGCACTCTTCTGTAGTGGTACCTAACTTCATTGATAGTTTGGCCATATTTTTTTTGTATACATACCATCTATTGAATGTTGTTCAGACAAATCAAGCTTTTTCTTTAGTAGAGCCCAAGCAATACCCTATGTGGCAGTAAGAGGGGCAAACACAACAAAAATTCAATTCCCCTTGATCACAAATCCTGGGCTTCCATCACCTTGCCCAGGTGAACTCCATACTTTTACCTTTACGTTTACCTCTTCGTGCCATCATCTACAATATTGAAAAATTAAGTTATATAAGGTAAACGTATTAGAACAAAGGAAACAGAGAACGGTCCAAGATCGGACCAGTCCAAATTTCCAAAATGCATGTTAGAAACAAAGCAAACCAAAATGCATGTAGAAACAAATCAAACCAAAATGAAATTTGAGTCTGTCTATGGCTGGGCATCAGTCCAAGATCGGAGCAGCCCGATCAGATAGGGACGATACCAGAACCGACTTCTAATTTTTACTGACCCTTAGTACGGTCCGAGGTGGTAAGGTCCGGTCATTTCCAGACCATAATCACACCACAATCAGAAGCAAAGCCCTAAATACATAATGATTTAAAAGACTCCGCCCTAAATCCAAGACTAGAAAACTAAAAAACCAAGATCTGCTGATTTAAAACATTTGTAATGATAATACAAGACTAGAAACAAAAATGCATTTCGAAAACAAAGGAAACAAAAATGCAGTTGGAGTCTGTCGACGGGTGGGCATCCTTCAATGATCGGACCAGTTCGAATTTCCAAAAAAAATTGGACCAAGGAAGGTCCGGTCCAGACTCGGTCCGGGTTTGGACCGGATCAGACCGGACCAACTTCTAATTTTTATTGGATCGAGGACCAGTTCGGATAACCATCGGTATGGTAAGGTCCGGTCATTTATAGACCACAATCACACCACATCAGAAGCAAAACTAGAAACCAAAATGCAGTTAAGAAACAAAGGAAACAAAACAGGACTTGAAACCGTAGATTTGCTGATTTAAAATATTTACAATTTTAAAACATTTACAATGATAATCCAAGACTAGAAACCAAAATGTAGTTTGGAAACAAAGAAAACAAAAAAGAAGCTTGAAAATTGGACCGAGGACGGTCGCGTCTAGTCCCGGTCCGGTTTGGACATGTTTTGGACCGGATCAGACTGGGACCGAGACCGAGATCGGACCGTCTTCTAATTTTTACTGGATCGAGGACCAGTTCGGATAACGCTCAGTACGATCATGTCCGGTCATTTATAGACCACAATCACACCACAATCATAAGCAAAACCCTAAATACAAAATGATTTAAAAGACAGCCTAGAATCCACGAATAGAAAGTAGAAACCCTAGATCTACTAATTTAAAACATTTGTAATGATACACCAAAATGCAGTTTGGAAACAAAGGAAACAAAAATGCAGCTTAAAAATTTGACCGACGGTCAAGTCCGGTCCCGATCCGAGTTTGAACAGGTTTTGGGCCGGATCAGACCGAGACCAAGACCAGACTGCCTTCTAATTTTTACTGGATCGAGGACCGGTTCGGACAACGCTCGATACGGTCCGAGGTGGTAAGGTCCCGTCATTTCCAGACCACAATCAGAAGCAAAACCCTAAATACAGAAGATTTGAAAGACTCAACCCAGTATGTTTTAAAAGGCTTAGTCCAAACTCAGCCCGGAATGATTTAACCTAGAATCGAAAACTAGAAACCCTATATCTGCTGATTTAAAACATTTGTAATGATAATCCAGGACTAGAAACCAAAATGCAGTTTGGAAACAAAGGAAACAAAAATGCAGCTTGAAAATTGGATCGAGGACGGTCCGGGTTTGGACAGGTTTTCGACCGGATCACACCGGGACCGAGACCGAGACCGCCTTCTAAATTTTACTAGATCGAGGACCAGTTCGGATAACACTCGGTACGGTCCGAGGTGGTATGGTCCCGTCATTTCCAGACAACAATCACACCACAATCAGAAGCAAAATCCTAAATACAGAATGATTTAAAAGACTCAGCCCATAATGATTTAGAAGACTCAGCCCAGAATCCATGACTAGAAAACCCTAGATCTGCTAATTTAAAACATTTGTAATGATAATCCAAGACTAGAAACAAAAATACAGTTTGGAAACAAAGGAAACAAAAATGAGCTTGAAAATTGGACCGAGAACGGTCGGGTCCGGCCCGGTCCGGGTTTGGAGGTTTTGGACCAGATCGGACCGAGACCGAGACCGTACCGCCTTCTAATTTTTACTGGATCGAGGACTAGTTCGTAGCTAGCTTATAACAATTACACTAGGCAACGACGTGTAACAAGGGCGCGCAGGGGAGCACTCTGTTCTGCAAGGCCCACGAGGGCGGGAAGCGGTGCGTTTTCATTGGGTGTAATAAGGGTGTAGAGGGGAAAACACCGTTGTGAAAAGGACAGGGCGACGGGAGGTGGTGTATGTTTGATGGGGGCGGGATTTGCCCGAAGAGCGTCCACGACGGGACGAGCTTTTGTGTGGCTCACGGCGGAGGGAAGAGGTGTGTGGTCGTCGGGTGTACGAAGAGCGCACATGGGAGGTCCGATAGGTGCGTGAGGCATGGGGGAGGGAAGCGGTGTCGGGTTGAAGGGTGCGAGAAGAGCGCACAAGGGAGCACGGAATTGTGCAAGGCGCACGACGGGGGCAAGCGGTGTGGGTGGAGCGGTGGGGAGTCGCGGAAGTGTGAGAAGTTTGCAAGGGGAAGAGCGGGGTGTGTGTATCGCATACGAGCTTGGTGCATGGGAGGCAAGGGAAGAGGAAGGGCGGGATGATCGGGCCAGGCTTGTTTCATGGGCTTGTGGGGTTTGCGGCTTCGAGTAACGCGATTGGTGTGGTTTATTAAGAGTCGGAGCATAGGCCGACCAAGAGACGGGAGTTGATACCGTCGCAGGTGTTGGGGCCTCTTTGAATGAAGTTAGCGTCGGAGATGTACTCGGGGATGAGCGGTGTTGGTGGTGGGAATGGTGGGTGTGGGGGTGCCAGAAGGGAGGGTTCATGGTGGGGACTCATGTCATTGCTTGGCGGTAGCATGAACGATGTTATATGAAATTGTTGATGTGTATGATCAGTTTATGCTATCCATTGGGAACTTAAAGCTGTAGAGACTTTGGAGACCATGTTGTAGCTGTATGATATATTATTACGTACTTTTGAAATTTGTAAATTAACTGGAATACAATGATTTGGTTGAATTACTGATGCTTGCTATACAAATAAATGGCTTCAACGTTTTATAAATGAATGTGGATTTTTTTTTTCTTTTGAACTTTTTTCTTCACATTTTTGTGAATGAAATGTGAAGTTTCTAGTTATTTTCATGAAAAAGATTAAGATTTGGTTGAATTACTGATATTCCTCATTTCTCTCTATTTTCTATGTTCTCTCTAATTTTATAATACGTTATCAGTATGAATTGCTCTAATTTAATTCTTCTTCACGCATATGCAAGTTTTGTACCTTGATAGTTTCTCGTTCAATTTTTATGTACGTATTAGTTTATTCATTCATGTACAATTAATACATGATGATTATCGAATGGTTTCATGCATTATGCCTTGTTCATGAATACCCTCACGGTCTGAGTAATTAATGTTGTTGGCTAATCCATCTTATCCAATTTGATTTATAATTGCTTTTGTTGATTGCTTTTCCCATATATATGAATGCATGTATCATATTGTTTGATTGCATGCTAGATTAGTAACGCCCCGAATCTTTATTTTTGATCGGTTATTTGTGGTAAGCTAGATTATGGTGCCATCAACACTCTTGTAAAGGGTAGGATCCGGAAAAGGGTCGCCGGATTTAGAGAGCCGAGAGTGAGGTTCAGCTGGACTGGAGATGAACTTCGCATCAACCATCTTAGATCTGGAAAGAAGATCTCGAATATATTTCTGCTAACATAAAAGTAACTTGTCAGATGAACGAGTTATATTTCTGCTTGGGGTGGGCAACGATCTAAAACCGGACCGGACGGACCGAGACCAAGTTCCCTAAATCTTTGGACCGAAGACCGGACCGGAATTTCCCGGTCCGGTCCGATCTACTTTCGGGCTGGGAAATTTATGTATTATTTATAAAAAAATATAATGTCGGTCCGGATATATATATTATTTATGTATACAAATTTATATTTTTATTTTTATTTTAAAAAAGTCGGTCCGGATCGAGACCGGAATTTAAAATTCATGGACCGAGGACCGGCCAGACGAGACCGGACCGGAGGTAAAATTAAACCAAAACAAATTGGGCTCAATGAGCCCTATCAAGCCCAAGAATAAACCCAATTTTCAATTAATCCGCGGGGCCCAATTGGAAAGATATCCTCTCGACAATTTTACTGCGAAGTGTGAACTGCTGTTGTGAGAGCTCGAAGAAGCAGTTGGCCATGGCTGCCGCTGCGCTGGCCTCCCACCTTCTAACGCCCGTCTCCTTCCCGGAAAGAAGAGGAAACCGCTCTTGTCCGTTCTCTCTGCAAAGCTTCTCGAAACCTGAACCATTTCCAAACTTCAGCTTCAAAATTCGCACATTCTTCGCCTCATCCTCAAGGATTGGCGCTCCACTAGCCTCTCCTAATCCTTCTCGTCCTTCAGTAGAAGTCACCGGCGATGATTCTCAAAGCTCCCCGAATCTCAGGAAACTCTGTGAAGGTCACGTCCCCGACCACGTCCTAGCCAGGTACCTTTTGCTCTTGTTTGCTTGATCACAGCAACGACGAAAATTTGTACTTCTCTCTTGTTAAATTTTTATTTTGATGATATTATTTGAATGCTTATGCTTCCTTTCTGCTTATAATCCCTAATTGGAGAATCACTTCTATCGACCGGCTTGTGAATTGTGTTATTTCGTGTTCAGCATATGCATCTCTACGGTGTGAAAACGTCATTGATTACATTAGCCATTTGCTTTCTGCTGCAATTTGAGTTATCTCCTAGTTATGCGCTCTTGTTTTCGTTTTTTAGCTGTTATCTTTTCTGGATTAAATTGTAGTTGACAGACCTCTAAAAACGTGGTATATTGCAAGTCTAAAGTATGGTTTAGCATTTGATGTTAATTTTCTGTAATTGAGTAAAATAAATAAATGCATGATTGTCTTATTATTCTGGGCAAGGAAATTTAGCTTGTGTCATGTAGGAAGTAACACCATGAAAAACTCTATATTAGGGGCTGTTTGGCTGGACTAAATACGGTACTACTGGTAGAGGATTTTGGAAATTGTTCCATTTTATTGGTTCATCTCCTATTGCCATGGACTTTTCCACTTCCTTTTCATATGACCATATTGGCCTTCTTACCTTGAAAAGGCCTAAGGGAGTTCAATAGAGTGGTAGCTCAATGAAGGTGTTCAATACTTCAGCTAATACTTGAGGTTCATTGGATTGAAGTGGAAGGGTATGATTATAACAAACTAGGAATTGTTCTAGCTATTCCCGATTTTTTGGTTGGGTCCTTAACTATAGGTGCCCTGATGGGGACATTTTGTGTCAGTGTTATTCACTAGTGATAGTATAAAATTATAGGTTCTCTGATCTAATATTGAATAATAATGAAAAATGGTAGGGATGGTAAGGATTGGTAGTGCAGGTTTAGAGAGTGCTCTGATTTTGCCTGCTTTAATTTTGAAGGATGGAAGAGGTTGGATTTGTTTTACCGACTGACGTGCAGCTTCAAGCCCTACCTATACTTTTCTCTGGTCTAGATTGCATACTTCATGCTCAGGTCCGTTTCTTTTCTAATCTGCTTTTCATTAGGAGAATCTTGGTGGAGATTGGTTCTTCTAATTTTTTTCTTTGTTTTGTGGCATAAATTGTTGGGATGGGGAACATACACAGACTGTGGGATAGATAGGTGATGTTCATAGAAAAACACTCTCATTAAAACTAAGCAAAGGCAAAACATTTTTGGGTTAGAAGCAAAGCCGAATATTGCCATTTTGTCCTTGACACTAAGTCCCTTTTTTTGAGCCTTATCTAGAAAGCATCTTGGGAAAATCATATGAAGGGATTAATTCTGGTGTGCACCTCTCATGCTCAATTTACAATTCGTTTGAATTGTGATTTCTAATATTCTTTTCTTGATTGTATACCTTTTCTGCTTTCTTCTCTAGACAGGTTCAGGGAAGACCCTGACTTACCTTCTCCTGATAAATTCGATGATCAATAGTCGAAGGTCAGCTGTGCAAGCAGTTATTGTGGTTCCAACAAGAGAACTTGGCATGCAAGTAAGAGTTTATAATTTCCTTACACTAGCAATCCAAGGAAACTAATCAAAATGACATTGCTACACTAAGACACACTTAGCTATAATTTTCCTTTTTTTTTCACCTAAAATGAAAATTATAACAATCTTCAAGCCAAAAGCATCACTTTTTGTTTTCCACTTTTCTAGTCTTCTTTTATTTTTGCTCACCAGCACAATGTTGCCATGGACAGAGCTCCAACTAGCTTGATAGTATCTTATTATACACGATGTGCTTTTTTTTTTTCCAAAAAGAAATTGATAATTATGATTTTCCAACACCCTATTCATAAGCTCAATACTATCTCGTTGATAGATACATATTAATTGACAAAAATAATCAAAAGTGAATTGAAAGTAGCAATAACCTTCCAAGTCACATGTTTATATGTTTTTATTTAACCTTACACACCTCCAGAGCAAAACAATTGTAAGGTTGGTTTATTTCCAATGGTAAATATGTCAGAGTAAGGTAAAGGAATGGGTGTCATCCTTTGTGTGAGCATTATGTAGGTGTCATGCGCCTTCCAAGGTAAAATGACACCACTATAACAACACCTAATAATTTTCATTACATGTTTGTGAACACGCATCACACCATTTGCAAATGCATTAACCTTTTCTAAATAACAAAAAAAGTCACAGTATAAAAAAGACCAATTTATGGATTGAAAAAGGCATCAATAAACATACTTTATCACCAAATTTCAGTTCAAACCTCTTTTTATGTTACAAATTATGGAAAAGGAACATGAGTATGAACCAGAGGAATATTTCCACCTCTTGTGAACATCTTTTTTCCACCAAACTACAAAATGAGAGTGCTTGCATAAAAAAGAACACAAATGAAAGAATCCCAGTCTTTATACCATCACACCACCATCACCACCACCAACAGTTTTGAACTTTAATGACATTACCTGATATTAGATCAGTTACTTTGAAAGGATAGAGAGCATGGTGGTGAGTTTTGGAAGCAGGAGTTGCTTAGGGGAGGTCTAGGATTTGGGAAAGGTGATTAAATATATTTTTCATAAGAAGGATTGTTCCATAAATTTTGTGACCAATATATTGTAAAAGTAAGGAATATGGTAGGTTATTTTCCAATAATTTACAATAAAATTCACATCTGACAAACATGTTGCTGAAGACAATCATCAAATACTGAAACATTTTAACACAAGTGAACTAAGACGTCATAGTTGATAATTGTTATTGCCTGCTCAACAGGTCACCAAAGTTGCAAGACTATTAGCTGCAAAGCCTACAGACCTTGATGCGCAGGATAAACCATACACTGTTATGGCTCTTCTGGATGGAGGAACTTTGAGAAGGCATAGAAGTTGGCTGAAGGTTGTACTTATTTGACCGTATTTATGTTCACTGTGAGAAAAAGATTAGAAATTTAATCATATTTGTCATATAACAAGTTAATCATCATGATCGTTATACCCATGGACGCAATAAGACTTAGCTGTCAGCAAACATGTAACATCATCATAGTCATATCCTTAGACACTATAAGCACAATTAGCTGAATATGAAACATCCATTGACTCTTGTATCCTTGTCTTTCTGTTGGATTCTTTGACTGATTCTAGAAACATTAATTTGTTTTATTGTTCCTGTAAATTCAAGTATATAATATCATTCTTCCTTTTATAGATTAGAAACTTTTTAACTTTTTTCCCTGGAAGGTGAAAAGACCCATAATATGTCAAGTTTTTGAATTAACCAGGCAGAACCCCCAACAGTAGTGGTGGCCACAGTAGACATTTTGTGTCAAATGCTTGAGAAGCATGTATTTTCTCTTGATGCAATGCAGGTCCTCGTAATTGATGAGGTAGCTAGTTCTCTCCCCCTTCCTCCCGTTACTTTGGTTTTCTATCTTTTTTTTTTCCTTATCTTCTTGTTTTTTTTCATCCTCAAATAACACAGAAGTGTTCAGCTGTCATGATATCTAAACAAACTTTCTATGCACAAATAATACACAATTTTACTCTCCCTTAGTGCTCATCTGCTGTTATAGTTTTTTTACTGGAAATATTTATTTTTCTTGTATAATGTATATAGAATTATCAGATTTTGTTTTCAGTTTTGCAATATGTTATGACTGGAGCCGAATGATCCATATTTTAGCTTTTTTTTGGACTTTTCACAGGTTGATTTTTTGTTCAGTTCCTCTAAACAAGTAAGTTCCCTGCGTAAACTGCTGACCACTTATTCTTCATGCAATGTGCGTCAAACTGTTCTTGCAAGTGCATCGATACCTCAGCACAGACGCTTTGTACAAGACTGCGTACAGCATAAATGGACCAAGGTTTTTGTAAATAATTGTTCTCTGCTGTATTGACTATCTCTTGATTTTTGACCACTATTGTGCTCTGTTCTGACATATTTTGTTCCTTGTCTTCGGCAGAATGATGTTGTTCATGTTCATGTTAATCCAGTTGAGCCAATGCCTGCTCGCATTCATCACAGATGTATGGTATGGCAAATTTTTTTTTATCTGAATTATATTTGACACTTCTTAATTGACCTAGCTCTGAACTTTGAAGCGCTTCTTCTAAATTTATGAAGACTGTATAAACGAAAACATATACAAACTCTGGCTTGTAATGTTGTAAACATATTTCTAGAGATGTAACTATCTTCATGCTTCTTCCTGCTACAAACTTCTCACAAAAAAAAAAACAAAATCACACATAGATACCCAAATTTGAGTAAAAAATTTCCTTATGACTTGGAGTTCTATTCGAGATTGTGAATTTGCATCTTCTATTCACTAACAAATTCCTCTTAAATTTTATGAAACATGCGGGAATTATAGATATGCCATAGAGACCAAAGATTTCAAGCATTACTATCTTTGCTGCAGTTTGATGCTCCAGAATCTGCCATAATTTTTGTCAACGAGCAGGTCAGTGCTGTAGATTTATCCCCTTAGAATAAAGTATGGCTAATCGTAAATTCTAGAGCTTCACCTTTCATGAAGCTCTGTGGTGTATTTAGTAATTGCCTGCTATTTCTCAAGTTCGTACTATTTAAGCAATATGAACACAAATATACCTCTGTGTTTCCATTTTCCATTCACCTTTCATGAAGCTCTGTGGTGTATTTAGTAATTGCCTGCTATTTCTCAAGATCGTACTATTTAAGCAATATGAACACAAATGTACCTCTGCGTTTCCATTTTCCAAAAAACATTCCACAGTTGCGCCAGTGTCATTTGATTAGGCGAGCTCTAATAATTCCAGAAGCGTGTTTTCTATGTGATCTTCTATTAATAGGTGGGGATGGGGTGGGTGATGTTGCAGGAGAGACTTTGCGTACTTTTGTTTTGCATTATGTTTCTACTCATAGATAGTATGGTAGTAAGTGCCTTTTGGTGAGTGTCATTAAGTCATTAACTTAACATCCAAGTGTTACATCGAGCCCTTATTTTCTTTATTTATTTGGGGCGCATCCTCATGCTCATTGGCTTTTATACACCGCCTTTGAGATGGATTTAGTCCCTATATGAATTTTGGTGCATTCAAACTAAATTCAGTTATCATTGTCACATAGCTGAATCTTAGTTTTTCTTGGGTCTATCGGGCGTACCCCCTTTCCCTTGGGCAGGGGTACCCCCATCTTGACCCCCTAGAGTCCGCTGTAGCGGAGCCTCACTGGGTCAGTGATGATGACTCCTTGATGCATCCCCCTCCCCCGCATTGAGACTTAAATGCCATAACAATATCCCATATTAACTTTTTTCACGAGACTTAAAACTGTAGTATAATGAGATCATCTGAGTAAAATAATTCTGTTTCTCTTTCTTTTTCCTCATTTTTTCTAAATGAACTCTTGATGTGTCAATTTTCTAATGTATATAAATGTACTTAGTTTTCTTAGTGGCTAGGATACCCGTTGCTGTGGAGTACTTTGTACAATAGTTCCATGTAAAGCTCTATGATTTTTCATGCGTGTAACTATGTAAGATGGCTTTCTGCTATCAAAACGTAGATGTTTATATTGTCTATGCCCTACTACTTCCTATGAAGGTTACTTTGATGAACACACACTACCAGTGAGATATGCAAATAATAATCCCTCCAAACCGCCAAAAGATAAATATATAAGTTGCTACTGTTTACACAAGATCTGTTTTTTGCTTATGTTTAACACAAAGAAAATCATCCTTTAGCTGAATGAATATTTCCATCTTTCACCAGTCTGAAAAGTCCAAAAGGACTGGAGAAGCTCCACCAGAAACTCTTTTAGTTGAGCTTTTGAAGAACAAATTTGAGGATTCAGATGTCTTACTTTTGGAGGAAAACATGAATATTAATTCTCGTGCAGCTTCTCTACTAGTAAGCCTTACTTCTATGTCACTTTATTTATTGTTTGGGCATAAATCTCTGTCAGAAATAAAAATAGATATGAGAACTTTCAGGTTGTAGCTCTTCAAAAAAAATTTGAGAATTTTCTTCCTTATACCTTCATGTTAATTGTCACCCTGTAACTTTTACAAATTGATGAGAATTGGACAAAAAGATAAGAGTATAACTAATTCTTAGCCATCCCCGTGTCATGAACTATCACGATTTCACCTGCCATTTGTGTGTACGCTCATAAATCATCAACTGGCGTAATCTCATGTCATAGAGTTGAATGCACAATGGCACATCATACAATAATGATTTCCACATCTTTTTACTGGAGGATGATGCTTTTTCTGTCTCCAACTATCCTTCTTTGGTGGAGTTGTGGTCATAATTATTTTACTAACGTCACTTGTCCTAAACCTAAGCCACTGCTAATGTGAGTTCAAAATAATCTTTTCTTTGTATAATACAGGAGGCAAGAAAGAAAGGATGCTATCTTCTGGTAGCAACAGATATAGCAGCCAGAGGGGTTGATCTACCGGAGACAACACATATATACAACTTTGATCTGCCAAAGACTGCAGTACACTATCTACATCGAGCTGGGAGGACAGGTAGGAAACCATTTTCAGATGATAAGTTTATTGTCACAAGCATGATAGCGCCAGAAGAGCGTTTTGTGTTGCAAAGATTCGAAAATGAATTGAAATTTAATAGTCAAGCACTGTCTTTATAATGTTGGCTCACCTTCAAAATCCTCTTTTTTTCTCCCTATGCTGTCACTATCCTCATTTCTACATGCAATCTTATCCCAGGGAGGATTAGTTTCACGGGGAGCAATTAGTTTGATCTAAATTACTAATACTTTTGAGTCTGTATAGTACTTGGTGACCAATCTGAGAATATAAAGTTGATCTTCTTTGGAACTACAATTAGTTAGTAACGTGTACCTTGTAGTACTTAAACAGACCACTAAAGACCTAAAACTCTAAACTAGAACTTGGGAGAGGCGAGTTGTAATAGTAGTAGAGAAAAGAGAGAAATGTTGCTCTTAATTCTTATAACATTTCACTATTTTTGTACTTTACAAGACTTCATTCATAAGTCAATGATCATTACAGTAGATAATTACAAGATATACAATATTAGGGGGGTACAATTTAGGAGGTGTAATAGTAAATTACACATTATTGGATTCCAAAGGATTAGGTATAAATCCATGCTGTATTATAGCGATTGTCATTTATCACAACTTTCTGATTACAACTCCCCAAGTATAAATGTGATTATGATGATGTTTGAAAACAAGTATTTACACTGCACAAGAAGACCAGTGAACCTCAAGCACCATCAATGGCAACTTGTGCTGCTGCTAGCCTTGCAATAGGAACCCTATAATAAGGACCATGAACTAACATTAGATGTCAAAAATGAAAGCTAAAAGTATGTTTGAAAGAAGACGCTAGAAGAAAGTGAAGTTTATGTTATAGTAAGCACAAGGGAATTTTTGAACCTGAATGGTGAACAAGAAACATAGTCAAGTCCTGCCTTGGCAAAGAATGCCACAGATGAAGGCTCTCCACCATGCTCTCCACATATTCCAACCTGCCCAATTGACTTCTTTTTTAGTCTTGGGAAATTGAACATGGAAACAAGTCTTTCAATATGGGAGTCTGATTCTCTGGTTAGCGTGAAGTTATTATAAGGATTAGTGGATCTTTTTACCTTCAAATTAGGCCTTGCAATGCGACCCTTTTCTGTTGCGTATTTGATCAGTTGACCGACGCCCCTTTGGTCAAGGACCTGAAAGCACATTTTTGTTACACAGGTGATTTATGCGAGTAATGAAGTGGCTTTATAGCTTATTGCTTCAAAGATGTCATAGATTAGAGAACTAACCTGAAATGGGTCATGTTGAAGAATGCCTTTTGACAAATACATAGGGAGGAACTTGCTGACATCATCTCTGCTATACCCGAATGTCATCTGTGTGAGGTCATTTGTACCGAAGGAGAAGAACTCTGCTTCCTTCGCAATCTATCACCAACAAAATAGTTCCATACATTTTTGTTATGATAAAAATTAGGAAAATCCCATTAGAGAGCCTAATGCTTGACCATAATTACTCAGTCGTCATTTAGAAATATCTTCATGGCTACCATGTCAAATTTATTAGTCAATTACCCAGTAACGAAGCTTAGCAAAGTTAGCAACTGTGCTCAAATGTTTGTCTGATGTTTTCCAAACAAGAAGCTATCTTCATGTAATGAAGCTAACTAGATGAAAATTTCTAACATAGTACTATGTGAAGAATTCAGAAGAACATAGATATTAATTGGCATGAAAAAATACCTCATCTGCAACCAAAGCTGCCCTTGGGATCTCAATCATTGTCCCCACCTTGTAAGTTAATGAGGAATTTGTTTCAGCAAATACCTTGTCTGCTACACTCCTAATCAACCTCACTTGATGCCCTAATTCCTGTTATTATCTTACATTCCATTAACTCTTGTTCAAAGCTACTTAATATCATTTTTGCATGGTTTTCTGCTCATCTTTGAGTGTGTAAATGATTGAAATGCCAAGAACCCACATCGTACCTCAGGTGTTCCAACAAGAGGTACCATAATTTCAGGGATGACTTTTACTCCATGGTTGTTCATTCTAATGGCAGCTTCAAAGATTGCTCTCGCTTGCATCTCTGTTAACTCTGGATATGATATTCCTAACCTAGTCAATGGTAAAAAGAAAGATAAACATATAATAGACACAATTTAATAAATTATCTGTTTTTTTTTTAAATCTCATCTCTATGAAAAAGAAGATACCTGCAGCCCCTAAAACCAAGCATGGGATTAACTTCAGATAATTTCTCAATCCTAGAAAAGACTTCATCTTCTGTTACACCAGTCTCAAGTGTCAGCTCACCAACAATCTGTTCAATGTCTCCTTCAGGAAGGAATTCATGCAATGGAGGGTCTAGCAACCGAATTGTCACAGGAAGTCCTAAAATCCCCATCAATATAACCAATTGATTACAAATCCGCCTGATAACGCATAATATTGCATTAATATGAGGAGGACATACCATCCATGGCACGGAAAATGCCCTCGAAATCGGATCTTTGATAAGGCAACAACTGGTCTAGTGCTTCTATTCGCTCTTCAAGTGTTGATGCCATAATCATCTTTCTAACCGCCTTGATCCTCTCCTCTGATGCAAAGAACTACACCAAAATAACATGAAACGGTAATTTACCATCCTCAAATCTCGAATAGCACTATAATAGAATCATAAGGTGTTTGCTCATTACCATGTGTTCTGTTCTGCAAAGTCCAATTCCTTCTGCTCCATTGTTTCTTGCAGCCAATGCATCCTCGGGCGTGTCAGCATTTGCCATAACCTAAGTATAGTTCGCCGTCAGTAACATGTTTCATTATATGTAGAACAAAGAAACAACAAAGAAGTGAAAAATCTGCACCTTAAGATATCTAATCTCATCCACCCAAGTCATTAATTTCTCCAAATCACCACTAAGAGCTGGAGGAGAAAGAGGTTGCTTTCCTAATATGACCTCACCTGTAGAACCATTCAGTGAAATCCACTCCCCTTCATTTATCATTTTGTCACCAACCAAAAGAACCTGAAAAATCAACATGAGTTCATCATACTAAAAAGACATGCTTGACAACCTCCTAAGTCAGCAAACTGCCATTAATTTACATTAAACCTTGTCAGCGTCGCTAACTCTGATATCCGAGCAACCAGAAACGCAGCACTTTCCCCAGCCACGGGCTACAACCGCTGCATGAGACGTCATGCCTCCCCTGGCTGTCAAGATCCCTGATGCAGCATGCATCCCACCAACGTCCTCTGGACTCGTCTCCATCCTTACCTATTCGAAAATTTCAAAAAAAAAAAATTCGAAAGTTTGAATTCAATCTTATGTTGTAAAAATGGGGTTTTAGAAAAACTAACCCTTTTTAATAGACACTTTGCTAAAGTAACCGCTTAGTATATGCAACATGAACATGTGACATGCTCATTTTGTCGGGCCGGGGTCAAATTTGCAAAGGGTTGGGTTAAAAGATTATTGTGTCATTCTTAGTACAAAAAAAAAGTATGGAGGCTGTTATATCATATTACATACCAAAATGACACTCTTTCCTTGAGAGTGCCAAGCTTCGGCGTCTTCAGCACTGAACACGACTTGTCCTACAGCTGCACCGGGTGAGGCTGGTAAGCCAGTTGCAATTACTTCGTCTTTGTAAGCAGATGGATCTTCAAACTGATGAAACAGCAAATTTCCTAACTTAGAAACATGAACACAAACAAGAAGTCTTATATGATGTACTTTAAGGCATGATTTTTCAGTTTGAAATGCATGTACTTGTGGGTGAAGAAGCTGGTCTAAATGTTGAGGCTCCACCATCTTCACAGCAGAGTGAGTGTCAACAAGTCCTTCATTAACCATGTCAACAGCTATCTTCACTGCCCCTTTCCCTGTCCTCTTACCGCTTCTACACTGTAACATCCAAAGCCTGTTTTCTTGGACAGTAAATTCGATATCCTGTGTATGAAAAATCATTTAGCTCATAAAGTACTAGAAAAATGGGTACTAAAACCTTATGAGATAAACTTTTACTACTAAATAAATGAATGGTTTACCATCATATCCTTATAATGCCTTTCAAGAATTTCACAATTCTCCACAAGCTCCTTGTATGCCTCTGGCATGCATCTCTTCATGGCTTCAATGTCTTCAGGCGTTCTTATACCAGCAACCACATCTTCTCCCTATTCATATAATAACATCATTGAGATTGTACAAGGGTCTGATTGGATCACACCGGATAATGCAGACTCTGAGATTGAAGTTTTGATTGAAGAAATTAATGTGTTTACCTGTGCATTGATAAGGAACTCTCCATACAATTTCTTCTCACCGGTGCTTGGGTTTCTAGTGAACAGAACACCTGTTCCTGAAGTATTTCCCATGTTTCCAAACACCATGCATTGGATGTTAACCGCTGTTCCTTTCAATCCAGTTATTTGGTTGATGCTTCGGTACTTGTTAGCCCTTGGGCTTTCCCATGATTCAAAAACTGCTTGGATTGCCAGCAACAGTTGCTTCATTGGATCTACAGTTTTAATTTCAACAAAAGCTGGTCATGTAACAAGAAGATGCTTATGTAGAGACATTCAACGTTGGCAATGTGTTCAATTCAATTACCAGAAGGAAACTCTTTGCCTGTAGCTTCAAGATAGACTTTCTTGTACTGACCCACTAACTCTTTGAGATCAGAAGCACTCAACTCAGTGTCAAGATCAACCCCTTTTGCTAGCTTTAAGCTTTCTAACTTCTCCTCAAATGATGAGTGTGGAATTCCCATAACCTTCAATCAACAAAAACCAAATGTAATCTTATGATTTAGAATTTTAAGCTGTAAAAAGAAAAGAACAAATTCTTCCTTCTAAGTTGGGCATTTCATTTACTCACAACACCACCAAACATGTCCAAGAAGCGTCTATACGAGTCATAAGCAAAACGCTCCCCACTCTTTGAAGCCAAACCCGCTACAACCTCATCGTTAAGCCCAAGATTAAGGACTGTGTCCATCATTCCTGGCATTGATATCTGCAGATTTACATTAGTGTAATATCATCTTAGTAACAGAAAGAAAACAATGAAATTTACATGTATCATCACATGTCAAATATCTGTATGTAGTTACATATATATACCGCTGCTCCAGAACGAACAGATAGTAATAGTGGCCTTGAAGGATCACCAAGATAAGCACCCATTTCCTCCTCAACACACTTTAGTTCATCCAAGATTTCTTCCCAGAGTCCATCTGGTAAATTCTTCCCATTCTCCTGATACTCTTGACAAGCTTCTGTGGAAATGGTCAAACCAGGTGGAACTGATAATCCTATGCTTGACATCTCTGCCAAATTTGCACCTTTTCCTCCCAACTACAACAAATCAATATGCCAAAATGGTCAATAAATCATACAAAATAGAAAAAAATACTATATAAAAGGCTAAAAGCCTAAAACTGTTTTGTGTTAACCCAATTTGAGTAAATGATTCATAAGTGAAACTGACATAAGCAGAGGAGAAATTAAGATACCAAATGTTTCATGCTCTTGTCGCCCTCGCTCCTCCCTTTGCCAAAAGGAAAGACTCTCTACATCCATCAGAAAAGAGTCAATTATATATATTTATTTCAATAAACAAGAATCATGTACTTAATTTAATATGATTATATAAACCTTTTGGGTTGATGGTATTGGGTTACTGGAAAGAGGAGCCTCGATGTGATCAAGGAGAGCTTGAGAGATGATCGGCTTCCTGCAGGCAAGTGGAGGCCTCATAGAACCGGGTTCAGGACACTGAAACGACTTCGTTTTGCATTGCACAAAAACAATCATTTCGCTTTTTGAAGGACTGGTTTTTGGTTTCTGCACTAGTCCATAAGTGTTGGGAGCATTTCTTGTAGCCTGGACATTTGTTGCTAGCATCTTCAATTAATTCTGTTGTCTTCTGTCAAAATCCTGCAGATGATATGCTAAATTCAGCTTGTATCTCTTTTTTTCACCTGATAGATTATCAAACATATATGATTATGTGTATGTATCAAAATCAAACACTGATGAGTTCATAATTGCATATCCATGGATCACTAGGATTAAGATCAACAGAACTAATGGAGTAATATAGATGGATCAGATGATCATACTTAATCGACAGAAGAACTAATGGAGTAATAGATGGATCAGATGATCATACTTACCGTTTAAATGGAATCAAGAAGGTGAATGGGATGAAGGTTGAGCAATCAGCTGTTCAATTAGTATCTAGAAGAGTGTACGTGATCGATGGGCTTTGGGATATTAAAATTTTGGTTTTCTGAATTTTTTGTTGGTTGGAAAAATCGCTTAAAAAATGAGTGGATGGAATTGTAGTTGCTGAATTATGGCGCTAAATCTGGTTTGTGGCTCTCAGAAGTGAAAATAATGAGCTTTCGGGTGATTTGTGACGTCGAAAATTAAAATAAATAAAATTCATAAGCTTGCCGGTGGATTGGATTTGATGTGATGAGAGAAAACTTGAAGTCCATCTGTGAGGCTTCTGCTATATCCACGCAGATGATGATAATTACAAAACTGAATGTTTTTTTTAAATAAAATGAAATTATTGATTGATTTTGGCTATTTTTGTTGAGAGAATTTCTAAGAAAAGGAGTGTTATTTATTTATTTTATTTGAGTTCAAAGCTCTCCAATTCTTAGGGAACTCTGGACTACCACTTATTTATTGGTCATGTATGCTAGACCACAGCAAATGATATATTGAATATTCATTTGATAAAGTTTGGATGTTTGCTACCTTTGTAAATTGTAATTTTAGGAACTAACCACCGTAGGTGTTTTTGTTTTTTTTTATCAAAATACCCTTAGCTTTCATTCTAATCTTTTTTAGACCTCAAAATCCTCCAACCCCCACCTACTTCTTCTAACATGGGTAATTTTGTACTTTTCCAAAATAAAAGGATTCTTTTGTTTCAATAATAACTTCTTAGAAGAAAAAAAAGTTGACCTTTTTTTTTAACCATTTCCCTACAGTTAGTAGCCAAAGTAAAATTGTCTAAAATAAAGTGCTAAATTAAAAATTGAAGGGTGAAATATGGGGCAATTTCGTAGCTTTTCAAAAAAAATTGAAGGGTAAATAAATAAAGGGGTGGCCCTTTCGCTATACTTCTAAAATCAGGGGTGAAAATAAAATCGCCAAAATTAAAGTGCAAAAACTTAATATTTTGAAGAATGCTTTTCTTTAACAATCGGGCTCACGATTTGAGACAAAGCCATCAGTATTGGGCCAAAGTTCTTTACTCAGGCCCAACATAAAGCCGGAAGAGGGAAAATAATCCAAATTAAGTAACACATATAAGAGGTTAATGAGATTCATGATTAAAAGCCCCTGTTTTGGGTCATTATAAATTTATCGGTTTGGCTAATGTGTGCCCATGGGCACACAATAAAAGTGATAATGTGTACCCATGGGTCATTATAAGTTTATGCACTATGTTGTTTTCAACCCAGGGACATTTTGTTTGACACCCAAAGTTTAAATGAAAATAAAAGTAATGCCACATAGACTCTTAGAGTAGGATTTAAGTGCAAATATTGTTTAGTGCGAATAGTGATAAAAGGTTACATACATTTGGTGTAGAGCGAAAATCCTACACTATCAATAAAATTATACCATGTGCCTTGAATTTGTGTTTTAAGGGTTCACTTTCTCCCATTTAGGACATAACTAGTTGATGACCTGAGCCTTGTCCGGGAGCTTTTTGAAATAAAACTATAATATGTTAATTTATAGGTATTATAAATAATGGTATAAATAAATAAATTAATTATTACATATTTATAATTTATGTTAATTATGATAATTTATTTTATTATAAAATGTATACAAATATTCTCTGATTCTTAAAAATGATATCTGTAATATTTATGTAATAATCATAAAAAAGTTAGTGTTCTTAACTCGTAGGGTTGAATCGAACACGCACAAAAACTGCAATGAATTAACCCAATCAACTCGTATATTTTAATGACATGAACACATACACACCTTGAACTCGAAATGATTAAATCTATAGTCGATTGAACTGACCCGATAAACCAATTTAACATTAATAGGTCAATCATTTTTATTTATTTATTAAGGAATCCGTAATATTAAAAATCAACATACATATGAATAAAAATTTAATATATTGCAAGACACAACATATCTATATCGACATCAGTTAAAAAGTTGTTACACTTATTAATAGAAAATTAGTGTACAAAAATTAACATATTTTTAGATAGAAAATTTAAAACGTTATCATATTTGTAAATAGAAAATTAATATAAGAGAATCTAAAATTTAATATAAAATATACAAATAAAAATATGGTTCATATTACACTAAAAAAGTTGTCATAGTTATGGATAGAATATTATTATGAACAATTCATAACTAAAGAATGGTGACTGAGGCGTAAAAATTTGATGACAATAATGCATTTAATTGTGAAGATTAAAGGATCAATAATTTTTTATTATCATCATAATAATAATGTTTTATTTATTTATTAAGGGATCATACTATAATTATAATCATTGCATATTGGAATTCATCGTACAAAAAAAAAACATCTTACAAAAAAAAATTCATCTTACAAAATTTTGAAATTGATAATCATACTATAATTAAATCACGGAATATATTGCAATAATGAATAGAATTAAAAATTTATCCTATCTCTTATAAAATTGATAAAAAAAAATTATTATATAAGGTGAGTGCATAAAATTGGAAATTTCATAAGGGGATTGAATTACATAATATATAATTAAAGAAATTATTATTAAAAAATATATAGGGTGGGTAGAGTATAGATATAGATAGAAAATTTAAAAAAAATAATAATATATTATAAGGAAGATAGAAATTCTTCTCAAAAAAAGGAAGATAGAGATTAAATTTAATATATATGGAAACTTTTAAAAATATAAGAAGATAAAAAAATTTATAATCATTACATAATTAAGTATTAGAATATAATAAAAAAATCAAAAAAATCATCATACAAAATGTTAAAATTGATAATCATAGCATAATTAACTATTAAGATATAATGAAAATTTTCCAAAAGAAATCATCGTACAATTTTGAAATTGATTACCAAAAAAAATCATTGATAACCAAAAAAAAATCATCGTATGAAAAAACTACATCGCCCAAAATTTTGAAATTGATAATCGTATCATAATTAAATGTTACAATATATTGCAATAATGAATGAGATAAAAATTAAAAATTTGATAAGGTGATATATAATTGATTAATAAAACATAATATGTTTTCAAAATATCATGATATATGCAATAATATTAGAATATTAAAATAATTATATGCAACAATATGGATATCTATCTTATATCTAGATATTGAAATTGATAATCATACCATAATTAAATATTAGAATATAATGTAATAATGAATAGAGATAAAAGTTTATCCACATAATATAATGCAATAATAAGTAGAGATAAAAATTTATCCAAGCACATATAAAATTGATACAAAAAATTATTAAATAAGTTGAGAGTATAAAAATGGAAATTCCATAAGGTGATTGAATCACATAATATATAATTGATTAAAAAACATTATTAAAAATAGGGTGGCTGGGATATAAATTCTTATTGACGAAACTGCCCAAAAGTGCTTCAGGTTTAGAAGATATATATTGATAGTGAGTATTAAGGAAGGGCCGAATACACCCCCTAAACTTGTAACTTTTATGCAATTAGACACCCCCTCCATTGCACATGCTCTAACTGAGTGTATATGATCTTATAACTGAGTGTGCACGATCTTATAACTGGGTGTACACGATCTTATAATTGAGTCTGCATAATCTTATTATAAGATACCATAATTGAGTGTGCATGACCTTAAAACCAAGTGAGCATGTCTTATAACTGAGTGCAAGATTTTTTATTAAGCGTACATGATCTTATAACTAAGTATATTTTATCTATCAAATGAGAGAATATAGCTAAATCATAATGATTTTGGTTTAATAAGATCTTGCACACTACATACACAATTATGTGATCATGCACACTAAATTATGAAAATGCACACTTGGTTATAAAAGATTTTGCACACTCACTTGTAAGATTATGCAACTTATAATTAATATCTTACACACTTAGTTATAAGCTTATAATTGTGGTTTAATAATATCTTACAAAGCAAAATAGATGCTCCGGTAACAGCTGTAGTGACTAGTGAGCAATAAGAAGTGCATGGGAAAAAAAATGACCGCAAATATTACAATATTGACCAGAATTAAATGGCAGGAGAGACATAATCGAGGAGTCATGAGGTGGGGTCTACTCTAGTCGCTTTTTCCTGCAAAATCTGCTTGAATGAACACAGTTGTTGTTTCTATCTTTTACCCTGTTCCATCGCTTTCTCCTCGGAATCAACTTCCACACCCAAATCTCCAGCATTCCTTGTAAGCAAGCACTAAGCTTTGCAGAGAGATCCTCCAGCCCATCTCCATCAATTTGCAATTATCAATCAAGATCAGACATAATAAAATGTAATTAACCTGATCGAAAAGCTAGCTTCACTAGTATAGTTTCTTAAATTACAATTAGTATATAATAAACTAATCCAAGATCATGTCGAATCCAAATTGAGCTCATGTAATCTTCTAATTTGACACAAAATCCAATTAACTTGTTTTTCATAATCAAGAACTGTATAATAGATTATCCTTGCCACAATTTGGGAAAAGGTTCCACATTACACATAACTTGTTTTTGGGCCTTCAAATCTTTTTTATTTTTAATTCCTCCGTTTAGTAATTGTCATTCTACCATTTTCACGTTTTTATAGGTACTATTAATTATGAACAAAAATCAAAGACAAAATGAACAATTATTATTGAACAGATGAAGTATTATACACTCCACTAATTATAAGAAATCCCTAGAAACAATAGGGAGTAACTAGTTTTATGGCAAGATAAGCATTTGTCTCTTACCTCCCAGGGTCTGTCCCCAAATACTTGAACACAAGCTCCCTTCTGCCAGAACACTGAATTTTTTTTATATCCATAAATTTAATTCACCAAGTTACATGTTTGTTAGCAAAATCTCAGCAACAACAACACCACCAAAAAAGAGTCGGTAACAATATTGAAAATCACGAGGGTCTAAATAAATAGCCCCAATATACACACACAAAAAGACAGTGCATCTGTATAGCTAACTGTATACAACAAATCATGAAATATTGTGCACTTGCCATAAAATACAACCACATTTCCTTACACACCCATTTGCTCCCTCTTCTTTCTAGCTCTTCACAACAACAACAGTAACAACAAATAAAGAAGCTCATGCACAGCATAGCTATAATTAAGAAGCCATAACGAACACCTGCATTTCAAGCATTTAAGAAGATATGGTTTCCACACAAGATTCTCAACCAAGTTCCACACTGGCCGATTCGAGTCCTCGGATCTCGTTCTCCGCCGACTTCCTAGACGACACCCAGTTCATCTCCATAAGCCCAGAGAACTCCCTTGTAGGAAAAGAGATCAGTGAAATCATGAAGAATCCCGATTTCGAGTTCTTGTCGAGCAAGAGCTTGAATTTCTCCAGCACAATGCTGAGTGCTGATGAGCTCATGTTTGAAGGGAAGCTCCTCCCTTACACTCAAATCCACAAAACTGCAGAGAGGCTTCAGAAGATCAAGCTCAAGAGCGAAAAAGAGGAAGAAATCAAAGTGAAAACAGTGAGAATGATGAGCAACCAAATGGAGGAGCCAAGAATTTGGTTTATTGATGATGATCCATCGCCAAGGCCGCCAAAGTGCACGGTTTTGTGGAAGGAGCTGCTGAGGCTGAAGAAGAACCGGCCTTCTTCGGTTTCTTCTTCGCTTTCTCCTTCGTCTTCCTCGTCCTCTTCTTCGTCTTCGTCGAGCTCGTTGGGGGACCACGTGGCGGAAATGGAGGAGGGGAAGAAATCAGGGTTAGGCAGCAAAGAGAAGAGCCTGAGGAGGATAAAGAAAGGGCTGGAGAGAACAAGATCATCAACAAGTATTAGGATAAGGCCAATGGTGAATGTGCCCATCTGTACTCAATCCAAGATCACTTCTTTGCCTCCTCTGTTTCCTCTTAAAAAATCAAGAGTCAATGAGAGGTAATAATTTCAGAGTTTAAATCAATCTTTTTTTTTTGTTTATGGAAGTTGGTGAGTTTATGTAGGATTCATGATTATTGTTTATCTCTCTCTGTCTTTTTTTTTCTTAATTTCTCTTTTGGAGAGTACATTAGTTTTGCTTCATGATGCATAGCTATCTATGGACATTATGTTTTTTATTTTTATTTTAAGGGTGGATCTGATGTTGTAAGCTTTGACATTTGTTTGGTACTGTCAATGTCATCTATTCTCAAAATTCTTGTCTGTTTAGTAGTTAATCTCCTCAGGCCAGTCCACTACAAGAACAAAGTTTTTTGTTTTTATCTTCCTTTGATGTATGATAATAGGGTTAAACTGTGTTTAAAAGGTTGTAGAGGAGAATGCAGAAGCCCATTTTGGGGTAGTAGTTTCTGGTAAAAATTACTGCTGTGTGATATTTCAACTTTCAAACAAAGGATTTAATGAAATGGAAACACAGGTGAAAGAAAGATACCCTGAGGCAAAGAGCTGCAGAAATCACATATCCTCTGAAGGATGCTCAGAGCCACCATGATTTTTTCAAGGGGTGGGCTCTTCTTTATTTTTTATATTATTTAAATAGTGTAGTAAGGAAGGAAAGAGATGGCACTTTGAATTGGAATCTCTGAGCTGTGCATTTTCCATGTGAGGCTAAGCACAAGCAATTGCTTCAGAAGTTCTCAGATAAGACAGTCCTATTCCAGTCACTCTAATAAGTGCTTATGAATATGACACGAGCCATGTTTCTTTTGTTACTTTGCAAGGCCCACACCACACTGTTGATTGAGTAACTAGCTACTCCCATATTAACATCTCATTCAATCTCTATACAACAAGTATAGAAGACATGTTTCACTTTAAACATTCAAGTCTTACATTAATAAGACACTTATTTAAACCATTTCCAACGCTTTTCAAGAGTTGGAGAGGCTTGAATGGGTTTGACAATTATTGCATCATTGGCATATTGCCCACTTTAGCGGAAATGATGGAGAATCTAAAACCATTCGAGTTTTCAATAATGGAATGAACTCTCAAGGGTTTTATACACAGTAAAAAGGGTTTTGGATTCAGTAAACTTACTTTAATGATGAATTACTATCATCCTAAATCCTAATAGAAATGGATGAACCTTATAAACATAAAAAATGGAAATTGAAAAAAGAGATATGTATACGAGTTAAATCACAACTCCACCGATCTCATTTGTAATAGTAGAGTTTGTTGAATGACTGAAATTGCCTAAGGCTTTTTCGGTTAAGCCTCCCCATTTGTTTGCTCATGTAGTTTGGAGTCCATTGCACGAGAGCAACGGTGGTACCAAACAAAATATGTTTACTAGATCTTAATATTTCAACAATAAAGCTTGTAACATTCAAAAAGATGATCTAGGAGAGCTTTTAAGAGGAAAGTGGAAATACACACAGCAATCAACTCTATACTTTGTCAGCTAACATTCAATTTCAATGGGGATTACATCACGACACCAGAATTAGGTATAAACACTCAAATGTTGGGAAAATAAATAAATAAATATCAGTGAAATGATTGATGGGTAACTGGCAAGTACAGTATGAGGATAAAGAAGTAAATTCTCTACATTTAAGCTGTCAACTCCTTTTTCTTTTGGAGCATGTACAATGGAAATGCTCAGTATGTGACAGAGTATGACCACAATCCAACAGAAAAAGCAGCATGGAGTGTCTCCAGTATCATGTCATCAAGTTCATGGCATCATCAACATCAAGAGGATGCAAGAAAGAATAAACCCATCGCTGAGAAATTTACAGCAGTGGAATCACCAAAAATGTTTACAAAGGTCTTACTTACAGCTTTGTCATCTTTAACTAGATCATGATGGCGCTGGAGCAGAGAGGTTGTTACCCGGAGAGAATCTGCAGATTGCATTTGGTTGTTAAATTGAATGAAATGACATTTGGGATGAATTTGATGAGCTATAGCAGTATTGAATGCTTACGTGAAGTTCAGTCCGGGTTTTTGGAATAGGCTGGTTGGAATTGTACCAGTAAGATAATTATTCTCCAGATGTCTGGATAGTTGAAATTGGAAAAAGAACAAAGTTACTCACAGAATGCATAGTATTCAACTATTCATCAAATAACTGACATCACAATGGGTTGAAAACGCATGTTGGGCAAGTTTATGCGAGTGCCACAACCACAAATTGAAAGCACTAAATGAAACTTAAAAAACATGTTGAGTGAACATTCTCTGCATATGGCATCCTAATGGAGTAATTGTTCAGAAGTTTTGAGCATTAATTGTTCAGAAGCTTTGAGCATCAGCACTTCATCAGGGATTTGAGAATCACAAGAGAGTAAAATGTAAATCATATTAACTGCGGGACTGCCAATGCCTTTCGACAGTGGCCCATTCTTGGAAATAGAACATCAATTTGGCACAATACCATTATACAATCCCGGATGAAAACTGGAAGTGAGGCTCTACCCATTAAAGCATCAATATACTAGAATCCCACATGCTTCAACAGTCTCATAGGCAAGAATTTCGGGTCACACCCATCACTCAATAGACACAAAAAAGATCAAGACACAGATCCAGCATTTTAAATATTGTTTTACATGCCCCCTTCAGTCCCCGTATCATCTATCTAAGATTATGGGCAGTGACTGCAACGTTGTACATAATAAAGAAGTGACCTAAACTTAACTAGCTTATGAACTCACCGTCTATTTAGGAATAATTTTGATACACGCTAGTAAATAGTCTCCATCACCTTAAAAATAAGACAAAAGACTTATCGAGCTGCAGTCAGACAAATCCCTCCCCTTAAGATGGAATGATAATATTGTTCCCGAAAACTACTGTATGACTAAACATTAATGCCGAAGAAGGATTCCAACATGTTGACACAACCCTAAGTCATCGATCCTTGAGGAACTAATATAACAAAAAAAAAAAAAAACAGCTCCACAGTTGTTGAGGTTTGGCTCATTCAACGGTAAGAAGTAACAATTAAACAAAAGATCTGGAAGCATCTATCTAATATAGTTGAAATTTCATGAGGAAATCAAGTGCTTTTCATATATGTTTCGGAAAGTTTAAATTCTAATCAATAGAAGAAATGACCATCAAATGAAATGCTTCTAGTTCCATGCTCAAGTGCTTTTCATATCTGTTTTGGAAAGTTTAAATTCTAATCAATAGAAGAAATGACCATCAAATGAAATGCTTCTAAGAGAACCTAATAAAAGCTCATGACTATTGAATACTCCATAGGAAAAACTTGGGATCATTTTCATGTTGCTCACTACAACTTAACATCTGATAGGAAAAAATGGGCGGTAGATCAACAAACACATTTAAATAAGAGAAAAACTTACAGCTCACGCAAGCTGCTGAGGTCTCCCAGTGATGAAGGTATTGTTCCATTTAATTGATTGTTCTCCAGGCTCCTGTAAGAAAGACATATTAAACCAACAACAAAGAAAAATCTAGCCGCAAACCATATCAGTCATCCATTTTCAGATTCATGCCACTCAATTCACTATATATGAAAGCAGAAGAAAGGGCATCTTGTTGAAGATATATGTACAAATTTGTTGTAATTAAGTAAGAACTACTGCATGTAGAGACTCTACATCGATCCAGGATGCTGATCAGAAATATCAGGAAAACGAAACAACTTGAACAATCAAGAACTTACAATATTTCGAGATTCTTCAGTTTAAGTAGATCGGGTATAGGTCCACTTATATAGTTGCTTCCCAGCTTGCTGTCAAAAGCATGAAATTTCATCAGAATTAACATATATTTTGAGTCATTTGGACAATTAAAACTAAATCTTCCAGCCTTACATGCTGTTTACTGCAGTCAAGTTGCCAAAGTAAGATGACAAGGTTCCAGCAAGACCCATATTTGTCAGGTCTCTGTAAACAAGAAAAAACTAAGAATCATGACATTATTGATTCAGTTATAAATGATGATGTTGTTTATCGTGTGTCAGAACTCACATGGAAGTTATACGTGTTCGATTCCCACCAGCACATGTGATCCCAGTCCAGGAGTACCCCTCGGGATAACAAGGATCACCGCTCCAATCAAGTGGAGGATTGTTAAGGCTACTCTTGATGTTTCCCATGGCAATAACTGCATAAACAAATTACAGAAAGTCAAGAAGAAAATAAAGGTGGGATACCAGAGACTAAAATCAAAAAATGATTTCTTCACAATATTCCCTACCTTCCAGATATTAAGCACCTTTTTATCACTCACTAAATAACCAGAAATATATTACTCATAAATACAATGCACAATTTCTGAACAGTAGCAAATTTCTTTTAAGGAAGCTTGCGAGCACATTGAAACAGGCTTGATTTCTAAGATTTTAAACCTAGAAAATCCATTCTCGAGAATAATAGCATCAAAAACCTATAGCACGTGAAAGGCATTATTAATGCAAAGAGCTTATGAACTAAAGAACATAAATGGAAACATCAACCAACTTGAGAAAGTGATAAGCTAAATAATCATACAAAACTATATCAAATAAACTTTGTCGAATTATAAATCACTCTCCAGTGTTAGTGCAAATTTGTATTCTCTACATCTTCAAAAAACAGTGAGGTCTTAGGCAAATGAACTAACCATCACGTACGTGGGTTCTATTTCCACGTGGTAGCACAAAGAAGGCCTCTGCAGCATTTATCAAAGGGCCTATATCTGATCCCTCAGCAGGAGTTAGCTTTATGTTTGTCAGACCAGAAAGCGGCCACTTGCTAGTAAAGACAGCAACACCAGACGGGGTAACATTAAGTTTATCGTAATAGAGAACATCATTGATGCTAATGCTGAATACTCTTGAGGCATCAGGTGAAGATACACGATCATCGGCAAAATACAAGGCAATATAATATGTTCTACTTGGAAGAGGTCCTGGTGGCCACTGAATTTCTAATGCTTCTGATTTATCAGAAGTCAGACGTGTTTCAAAAACCTTTAAAGGTGGAACATTCCAGAAACCAGACACAGATATATTTGGAGATCCAGAAACAGGACTGTAGTCACCATATGGCTGCCAGTAACGATCATACTCGTCATCAGGATACCTGCCATTTAAAAATTCAGGTAAAAAAGATGAGTAAGTGAATAAGGATCTCATCAAAACTCCCATAAAAACTTAAGGTCAACATAACCAACCACAGAGAGACTCTAGCCTTGAGAGACAGTTTAGTTGGAATTTTTGCTACATGTGGAAAGCTTTTACAGGAAGCAATGTCGGTGAAATTAAGATTAGAATCTAGTTCATAATGGGAGCAAGCATTGAAAGATGGTGACTGGAGTGGGATCAATATGGTGAACCATGGACATTCAAATACACTAATTTCTTCCAAGTTTATTTTGTTTGCAGCTTCAAAATGGTAGCATGAATTTTCATAACCTAAGCAAGAAGCATATCAAACATAAACAAATAAAATTTCCAGGAGAATGCAGCCCCCACAATCAGAAAACAATCAAGCAGCAAAACGATCTATTCAACGAAATGACAAGATAAAATGCTAAAGTATCAATTCATCTAAAAAAGAGACAGAAAAATAGCTTTGGTTCACCCAAACATTTGAGACTTACCTCACAATAGACCCATTGTACCCAAAGTTATGCCTGGAAACCAAACCTAACGCGACCTCGTCAAAATTGGTGGAGTTATAGAGCGTATCATCCAACATGATCACCTCAAGGGCGGAGATGAAAGGATCAGACTCAGTATACGTATTCACCCCAAGACAAACATCCATGGTCTTCCCGATGGCCCTGAAAACCCCCTCATAGTAAGTGGACAGGTTGTTCTGGTAATCGTCCGTCGTGTTGACCAAGCTCCACAGCGTGCCATCGATGATCTGGTCAAACACCGGGGGTACCTTATCCTTGCCGCTCAATCCACCATAGAAGTAAGTGGTCCGGACCAAGTAATTCAGCCCTCGGTAAACGGGAACCTCGTAGCAGAACTTCTTATGGAGATTACCGGCCATGGGAAAGACGCGGACTGTTTGGAGGACGGAGATGAGCCCCGTCGTGGGAACCTCTACTCCAGAGCCGGCGGTGACAAATCCGGCATCCGGAAGCCATTCTTGGCCGTTGAAGGAGGTCGATCGGCTCGCTCCGCAATCGATGTACGCACCTGCAAGAAAAGGTCAGAAATCGGAACCCTAAAAAACCCTAGACTTCGAAATTGAAGGTGAAATTGAAGAATATAAAGAAGGGAGGCAAACCATTGAGGGATTGGGAGACAGAGAAGGAGAAGAAGAGGAGGAGAATGAAGAGAGGAGAGGAAGACATGGAGCCTGGAAGGAGATGAACGGAGGAGAGAGAAGCATGTGAATTTAGGGAATGGAAGAGAAATTGGGGGAAAAGAGGGTTTTACAGGAGAGAGAGGGTTGAAAAGGTCGTTGAGGGATTGGGTGAAGATTGATGCTGATGCTGATGATGAATCGTTCAATCAAGCAAGGAATCCATTTTCAGAGGGGTTGTTGGTCGGGTTGGATCTTTCGGAGGAAGAAAGATCCGAACGCGCCAAAATATGAGGCCGAGCAGGTGAAATCATGAACCCGGCAGTTGCATTGCTGGCGCACTTAGCTGTGAATTTTAAATTCTTGTAGGGTGAATTTATGAAATCCACCCCTATATTTCCGAAAGTTTTCCCCCGTAAGCACCACAATTTAATTTTTTTTTCTTGGGAAAAATCACAAATCTCTCTCTAATCTACTATATATATAAAAGCAATAAGGTTTGGAGCCTTCTCATTACGCCACCTAGGATTTCGCCACATGTCGATCCTATATTAAGCCACCTCATATTTTTACACGTGTCATTTTCTTATAATTTAGACGTTTTTATAAATATTCCATGTCATAGTCCACATGTAAAAATCTTTCCATATCACTCATATATTATGTACACATCATATTGCCACATAATCTATAAATATCAATCAATTTTGTAATTTTTTTTTATATTGGATTACAATGTTTTTTTGGAAATTTATTTACATATTAAAATATTTTTACCATATATTTATGATCCTAATAACTCTCCAATATAATCTACCAAAAAAACTCATATAAATATATACCGAGATCTTATCCTATAATATAAATATGTAGCGAGATCTTATCATATAATATATACTGAGATCTTATCCTATAATATGTCAAGTCAATTTTATTTGCCAATCCATATTAAATGTCCCATTATTTTCATTTTTGTTATCAAAATCTTTAATTTAGAATCATGCTTTTTTTTTTACAATTTATATAAATCACCAATTCACAATTATTATTTATATTATATTATTATTTATTAATATCTTTTTTATAGTATATCTAAAAAAATATCGATTCATAGTCGTGCAGGGCACGAAGGGGACAACTAGCTGACTTTGAAGACTCTCAAACAGACGAATCACAAGATATAATGAAACGAAAGCAATGGAATCTGATCACTCAAGCATGAAAACCAGAAGGACAACAGAAAACTGGAGAGAAAACACTCTCGATTATGAAAGATGATCAGGTACAGAGAACCTACTAGGTACAGAGTATTTAACAGAAAGTTTGTTACTGAAACTACAGCTATCTCCCACTCCTAACTAAGCTAGAACTAAACTGAATTAAATAATTCACGTGCTCCGCTTGCCACGTGAACAGTATCAAACTCCTATATTAATTATAAAATTTGATAAATACTCTGAACAAATTGATGAAGACGCGGCACGAACCCATGATTAACACAAAAAACATTTACAAAAAGCCAGAACCAGATCGAAACCTAAATTAATGTTTAAAAGATTTATTTATAGAGGAATGTGTTTTGTTAAGCAACTGCTGTCTCCGTGGATAAACTTTTCATTAATTCACGCAAGTGCATTTTCTGCAGAAAAACAAATCATTTTACTAATTAAAGTTTACATAAAGGCTGTAGCGCACGGACTATGGTTTTTGGGCTTTTTTTATTTTTTGAAGCTGGACCACTACTGCTATATCATTAAAAAATTGATTTGATAAACGGCTACTATTGTTTAGTTTACACATTATTATTTTTGCAAATAAGACATCCAGCCAGTACATGCTTATGTAGTGAATACAGATCGAGTATATTTTAAATTTTCTTCTATGTGTTGCTTTTTTTTTTTTTTTTGGTAAACTATGTGTTGCTTATTTGATTCCTCTTCCTTAAACTTTCTTTTTTGCAAAAAACAATGGTATTTTATAAATATTTTCTTTTAACAGATAATACTATATAAATGAGCAATCATAGCACCAGGGATCCGTGGCGCAATGGTAGCGCGTCTGACTCCAGATCAGAAGGTTGCGTGTTCGATTCACGTCGGGTTCAAACTCCCGATCCCCATACGGATATTTTTATTTTTTCCATGAGCAATATAATTCTAGCTACTGCTGTGCTGGATCACTGTTTTATGTTTGCTGCAAAAGATTCACGTCTCTTGCTGATAATTTTGTTGCCATTCTGCTTTCATTTCTACAATATTTTGGCTTATACTTGCAGTAAATTTGCACCAGGAGGCAGGAACCTGCTTGTTAGGCCGGCCAGTCGCTAAGCTGAATATTGTTAGGGTGCAGCTGTAGAGTGTTCTGAGTCTAAAATTTTTTGATATCCAACATCAGTTCATCCTGTATAGAGGTACACTGAAATCTGTTTCGTTTTCAGTTGCAATCTGTTTGATTTTTAGTTGAGCTAAATGAATATAATCAGATTAGTAGGCCTACTACGTTCACAGTATGCAGTAGCCTTAAAATAACTGATTAAAATTATCATGTCAAATTCCATATTACAATGCGCACTGAGCTTATTGATTATATACGAAGCATTTCACGACTCAATTGTGGCAAATGATGCTTTAATCTTCAAACCATAAGATTCTGACTAAGGTCTCATTGATATTAGCAATCAGTCAATCACTAAGAACCAATCTACATGTTTGTTTATTCTTCATACCACTTGTCCTGAGCCTCATAACAAGATGAACTCCTGAAGCAAAGTACATACAGTAATTAAAAACCACACAACTGAAATTAGCTGATCAATTCATGCAACAGAACAGAACAGACCACAGCCAACTAAACAAAAGCCCCATGATTTAATTTAATTTGGTGGAGATCCATCATGTTCACTTGTGAATGAAGGACACCAGTCTTTGAAGCAAATCCTTGGCAGCCTCACTCTCGGGCTTGAAAATGTGAAACACATGGTCCTCCTCATCCACTTGCACCAGCTCCGCCTCCCCTTGAAAGCCGCTCTTCCTCAACCCCTCCACGTACCACTTCCCTCTTTCCCGGAGCTCATCTTTCTCCGCCGTCACCACCAGCACCCTCCCGCACCCGATCCCCGCCACGCTCGGGGCACCCGGCCCGAACGGGTTCGAGTGGCGCCCGTCCACTCCCCCCTCGCAACCCGGGTACACGAACTCCCATATCTCGTTCGACACCCTCGACACCCGATCATCCCACCCCGCCGCCTCCCCCGCCGCCTCCGACGACTAAAAGTACGGCATCGCCAAAAACACCCCCACGGGCCTCACCCCGCCCGGAATCCCGTCCAGCCCGGCCCGCATCGCTACATTGTGGGCTATGTTCCCGCCCGCGCTCTCCCCGCCGAGGAACACCCTGCCGAGGTCTCCGTGGTCGAGGATCCATGGATCCGGGCCGGAGTCGGGCCCGTGGGCGGCGACCCATTGGAGGGCGGAGAAGCAGTCGTCGTAGGCGGTGGGGAGCGGGTGGGTCGGGGCGAGGCGGTACTCGATGGAGACGGCGAGGACGCGGGCGGCCGAGACGACGGAGGTCATGTAGCGGTGGTCGGCGGCGGAGAAGGCGGAGCCGACGCAGAATCCGCCGCCGTGGAAGTAGACGAGGATGGGTAGCTTTTGGGCGGGGTCGGAGACTTTGGGGAGGTAAAGGCGGGCGGAGACGCCGGTGGCTGGATCGAGGACGATGTCCTTGGAGGAGACGCCGGTGGTGGGTTCGTCGAGGGTGGGAGGGACGGTCGGCGGGTCGATTAGGCGCTCGACGGTGCCGTCTTTGTAGACGCGGACGAAGGGGAGGAACTCGTGGGCGATCTCGCGCTGCTGCTGGGATTCCATTGGATTGAGGTGGTTTTTTCGGGTCGGGCCGTAGGAATCGGGCTTCTGGGTTTTTGGAAGTGGGGGTTATTTGTAGTGTAAATGTATTGGGAGGTCGGATTTCAACTACTAGTATTATTTGGTTTGGATGGGTGATTCATGCTTCATCCACCTACTAATCCATGGCACTTACAAAATTGAAGACAGACTTGCAGATGAGCGTAATGGAAGATCATGTGGCAATTATTGTAATTTAGTCAGCAATCAGCATGCATGTATGTGCTTTATTTATTTGAAGATTAGTCTCATATTCTCATTGATATTACTTTATAGCAATTTCATTTCATGGGGTGGAAAGTGATCTTTTCATTCTTTCTAAGATGAGAGCTACTGGCGCTATTCTCGTATTCTTTAATTTGATTGAGATGTATTTGAATTAAAAAAAGACAAATATGAAAACAAACACTATATGTCAATTATAGACTTCTTTGAATTTCTGGAAAAAAATTTATACCAAACACCACTAGTAATTTGTCTCTTTGTTCCGGTTTTGATGTTAAGATAGATAACTGAACCTTTTATTTGATTCCTTCCTATATGGGTGCACCTCTGCAAGTGAGTTTAAGTTTTGAAAAGTTGTACTATGACTTCAATTATTTCATGGGTGCACTGACTGAACGATGATTCAATGGTCTGGGTGAGTTCAAGCACGGCAGAGTGAGCCACACCAGAGATCCAAAGATCCAAGGTGTTTCATCTATCGAAATATGGAAAAGAAAGATCCACTTCATCGTTCAACTCTATGAAATTGTTGAGCAAAAAAAAATCTAGAGATATCTACCATAGAAATCACAAGGTTCGCAAGAACAACATTTAAACAGTGAATCCCACAAAGGCATGCTTTGGGGGATCAGATATACGCACCATCATCTGGAGTAGATAGAGGGCAAATGTGAAACAAAAACCAGTAAAAACCAAGAAATAGCCAAAAAAGATCCACAGGAAGCATGTAGAAAACACAAAGCACCCAGCACGCACTCCACATGACATCCCAACAGAACACACAAAGTACACCAAAAACCTAGGCCCTAAATCCCAACCCTTTAGCCACACAAAACACACCCAAAAAAAGACACTGAATTATATTCCTCCACATGGCCATGGGAGCAACATGAAGCAAACAAAAATTTCTCACCTTTTAAAAGCAGTCAAATCTTACTAGCACCTAACAAATTGGAGTCTTTCAAAACCATTGCACTACTAGTTAGTACTGTACCCCTCAACAAACTACTTGTACATGTTATATGTACAATTGCTCAACAGCTTATGAGTGTTCAAAAAGTTGAAACTCATCCAGCATGTTCACATCATGATACAAATAACCCTACCTTGTAATCTTGGAATTGCCATTACCATTGATGTCAGTATCATTATGTAGTTTACACACATGCAAATCAGGGCCAAAACATAACACCATCAACATTGCAGTCATTTAAGCAATTATCAATTGTCAGCACAACCACATTTTGCCCATTTCCAACTAACATTATCTCTGAGCTGAAGGTCAGTGTCTGTCTGCATCCAAAATTTTTCAGAGTGAAGGCTCATCTCTTCCAAGTTCCAATAAAGAATCATTCATTTTCAATGAACCAAAAGTTATGTATCAAGATAGGAGGATTTGACTCCTGCTTTATAATTTCAAATCATAGAACAATGTATCTTGTCACAGACCATAAATGCTTAATCGTGAAGAAATCAGTGAATATACCCAGCCAAGGAGGAAAGACGAATCCAATCAAGTATCAATTAAAACATACACAACAATTGAGACACTGTTTTCAAAAAAGAACTAAACATACATAAACTCGCCACCACGAACAGCGTTAGCAGCTCCTCTCCTCTCTTCCTCAAGCTCCTTCTCCTTCTCCTTCCTTGCCTCATAAGCATGATCATCAGTTGGCAGCTCATGCCTACAAATTGGACAAGAATTATGCTCATCCAACCACGGCTTCAAACAAGGTGGGTGAAACACATGCTTGCAAGGCATCTCTTGCATTTCATCACCAACCACCAAACCCTCTTTACAAATTGCACACTCTGCACCTTCTCCCATCCTCCCCAAAACCGCCTCATCCACAGAAATGACAGGTAGCTTCGCCACTACGTCTTTGCTTGCAGGAGGGGCCCCTCTCACATCAGCTCCAGCAGCATCAAACAGCTCAGGTGGGATAGCATTGTCAAGGCTCTCAATTAAGCCATGAAGCATAGTTTCAACACTTTCAATAGGCAATTCAATGCCTCCAACATCACCATTACTGTTTCCGCCTTGAGCGGCTAGTGCTGTCAGCAAATTTTGCTGCATCAGCCAAGCTGGCTGTGGAGGCTCCTGATCAACGGTCAGATGACCCTCGAAAAGATACCCTCTTTGTTCCGATGAGGAAGAGGAATCTTCTGGTTGTTTCAGTTCTTCTCGGATGTTGCGGATACAAGTTCGGAAATGGGATTTCTCAGAGGCGTCGGAGGTGAGGCGCTCAGCAGCCTCGAAGAGCTCGAGCCCTGAGAGGAGGTAGCCGGTTGAAGAGGCGGTGTAACGGGTGCGTAAAACGGTGGCGACGCGGGAAATGACGGTGTAGAAGAGCTTTTGAGTGGAAGGGGAGGATGAGGAGTAGCGATCTAGGAGAAGAGATTTGATGGAGGATAGAGCTTCCTCAAATGTTTGCCTCTTGCCCAGCTGCTTTTGCAACTCTTGCAGCCGCTTTACTAGTTCATCTTCTGACGCCATTGAAGAATACGAGGCCGACCTTTCAACGAAAACCCTAACAATGGGATCTTGTAATTCAGAGACGATGAATAGAAATAAATGTAAATTAGAAATCAATTCAGGGTAATTATATGAATTGATTGCAGAAAACGATCAATACATGCGGATGTGCAATGAATCTAGCTGAATTCTTAGAAGCGAGTAAAAACCCTAATTTATTATCGACAATTAATTTCGCTGCAAGTGAAAGGTGTTATTGGAGAGAGGGAAAAAAAACTGGATTCGAATTTTACCTGGTATGATTCGGTGAATACCCTGGGGAGTACTGATCGGAAGGAACTAATCAGAAATTGCTGAAGAGATTGATAAATCTGAGATATAAGAGAACGATTGAGGAGGAGTAAGGGGTGACAAACAACCGCGATCAATTTCAGCTGTGATGTAAATCAATGGAATAGACGAGAGTTTATTTCTTGGGCAAGAGGAAACCTAAAGTTTCAACCTTCAATTCAAACTAGATTGTATAATAACTAGAAGTCTAGAAGGTTTGACCAATTTTTTTCCTATGGTTTTATATTTTATAAAAGTGTACCTAAATTTATAAATATAAAATACTTTATATTATTATGTAAAGTATATGTGTGATAATAATTTGGGGCAATTTTTTTTTCTAATAAACCTTAAAACAAATATTTATAAAAATTACAAGGACGATTCTTTGTGCACACCAAAAAATTTCCGGCGCAAACAAAAAATCACTCTTCATGAAGAGTGAGTTCTATTGATACCCGGTGGACAAAAGATATCACGATTCATGAATCATGACTCTTCATAGAGAGCGACGCTTTGTGAAGTGTGATGATTTTACACGAACTCCACACTCACCGCCGCCATACTCGGATATTGTTTCGACAACTTAAAATTTTAATGTTTGGAACAAGATTATATTTTCTATCTTATTTATATCTTCTATCCTAATCTAGATAGATTAGAGAACAAGCATTCAAACCTTGTATATACTTATTCATCACTAACTTCTTTAAAAAACACAACATTCACATAATCTCAAGTTACAACGTCATCCAACAAATCGTCATTGTCGGATCCACCATATGAAGAAAATTCATCTGTCGAATCGCCAACAATGTTGATTGTATTACATTGTAGCTTGAGATTATGTGAATGTGGTGTTTTTTTAAGAAGTTAGCGATGAATATATATATAGAGAGAGAGAGGAACGCTCAGGTACAATACAAATTAGAGTGCAATGTGTGGTTGAAGATAGAGCGTTGGATCATCATAAATCAATGGTTATAAATTAGGCAATATAATAAGAAAAAATAGGGAGGGGGATTGGATTAATTCAAGGATGATTTAAATACGGGGGATTGGATTTAAATTTGGAAGTTCCTAAATTTAAGGGATTGTGAAATAATAAAAATCCACGTTTAAATTTAATGGATCTGCATGATTTTAGGGATTGATAAGAGTGAGAAATTTTTTTACAATAATTACATAATCGAATTTAACCCAAATGTAATTTCCGTATTCTGATTTGAATAAGAATATATGATTGTTCGAATAATAATATATATTGGTTTGAACAATATAAGATAATTATTAAATATTTATGGAATTGAATAAGTACGCATTTTATAGTGAATAATAACAGAATATTGAAATTGTCTATTGAACAACTGCTATTGTTTGTTGAATAAGTATTTTTATGTTCTTCAATAACCGTGCAATATTGGATGTGACGATTGCACAATTGATATTTTTTGGTTGAATAAGTATTTTTATGTTTTTGAATAACCACGCAATATTGGAAGTGACGATGCACAATTGCTATTTTTTGGTTGAATAAGTATTTTTCTGTTTTTGAAAAAGTAATCTTATTACCATAAATAATATAACGAGCCTTTAAATGATTGAGAGTTTTGTGAATAATATCATGCATTATTTGAATAAGTTGGGTATATACATTGAATAATACAAATTAAGGAATGTTGTATCTCGAATACATACTCCAATAAAGAGTAATCTATTTATTTGTATGTACGCTAATATGAAAAATAAATCATTGTCTTCGACTTCAAACATCAACCATTTACACTTCTTCATCACTCTTGAAAAACTCCATAGCAGAGCACGCAAATGCGAAAACCAATTATTGCATAACAATATGCGTCATTCTTGATTCATTGTATAACAAAACACACATCTATGAATAACAATTTACGCATATATGAATAATAAAATACGTATATATGAATAAAACACTATCCGTATATGAATAACAAAGAATGCATACATAAATAACAAGTTACATATATACAAAAAAAATGCATAAATGAATAACACACATATATGAATAACAAATCACTTCATATTTCAAAATACATCTATATGAATAATAAAACAAACATATGTGAAAAACAAATAATGCATAGACGAATAACAATGCATGTATATGAATAACAAAGCACGTATAGTTGAATAACAATTCATGCAAATATGAATAACAAAATCCAGAAACATCAACATGAATATCAAGCCATCCATGTGTGAATAACAAGACACGCATGTTTGAATAATAAGATACACATCCATGAATAACATTAACATATAATACATAGACGAAATTTTTTACACGAGACTAAGCAATTGGAATCTAGGAAATCTACTGTATTAAATCTATGAAAACCAAATTAAATCTAGAACATCTATTATACTGAATTGCTAGAATGAAAAAATAATTGTCTAGTTCAATCAGATCCAACACAGAAGTTACAAACAAAAACTCAATTTAACTCAAACCCCAAAAAATCTCGCCATATAATAAGATCTACATCTACTTTTTAACATAAAAGGGTATGAAGTGCAATCCAAACCTGATATGTAAAGAAAGGTAAAATAATCACGTCATCGTTTCGTTGTTGTGCACCGGATCTGCGTCATGACTCACGCCATCACTGCATCCTTGGCATCGCTACATCGTGCAAGGCTCGGACTTCGATCGTGACATACACTCATCTTCGTGAGTCTACAATGGTGCCATGAAATTGAAGAAAATCAAAAGCTATGGATACAATGAAAAAGAATTATGAAGAGACACGATGAAAAAGAAATAAGAAGGGAGAGAAATAGATTTCAATCAACAAAATAAGGAAAGTGAAATAAATCATCACCAAAAATATAGGGATTTTCAATTAATATAGGAGATATTGTGTAAATCAAGTGCATCTCACCCACACAAGTTTTATGCACCCTATTTATTTTTTAATACTCACCCTTTATTTACCCCAATCCGACGGATGTTGATTAACCACATGATTTACTCTAAGAGGGTATTTTACTAGAGCGTGATTCTATCTATATATATAAGATATAAATAAGATAGGAAATATAATCTTATTCCAAAATTAAAAATTGTAAGTTGTCGAAACAATCTTCGGGTATGGGGTGGTTAGTGCGGAATTCGCATAAAACCCTTACGCTTCACGAAGCCCCACTCTTCATGAAGAGTCACGCTTCGTGAGGCGTGATATTGGTCCCTTTTGACCTATGGAGCGCCGAGGCAATGTCCAAGTGAAGAATGGTCCCTTTTGGTGGTCATTGATCCGGCCGCGTCGGCGCCATGATGCTCGGTTTGTTCTTATTTTGAAGGCCACATATATAGTCTTTTTATGAGTTGTGAGGGTATTTTCTAAATATTTGGAAACCTTTGTTCATTTTGGAAACAACTTCTTGTTTGGGGGAGTTTTGTGTTAGATGCATATGTTAGGTTAAAAGGCTAGATGGGCATCCTTTGCTTAGTTAGACAAGATTGATAAAAAAATTCCTAACTCTTTATCTCTCCCTTTGAACATGTTTTTTAGCTTTGTTTTTAAATCAACATTCGGATTTTGGTTCCTTGGATTGTTAGTCATATCAATCCAAATCTGAAGGTTTGATCTAGGTGAGTTACATCCTAGGTTGATCCTTCTAGTTCGTGATTCAAAAGGTGTGTCACATCCTTTCAAGGCATGTCCATATCCAACCTTAATCCACCAATTTCCAACACTTCCATCTTCACGATTTTGTCCATATCATCCATCCAAAACCGTTCACAAAACCCCCTTCAAGAACGCCAACAACTGGATTCAAATCCGGCCATTAAGATTGCTTGGGTTGCATCGGGATTACCTTGCACGGAAGCCTTGGATCCTAGTCCCGCCTCACGTGGTATCAGAGCCACGCAAGGTATTCCCTAACTCGATCTTGATTGAACAAATACGGGTTGCAAGTGCTCATAGGAGCCATCCTTGAATTACCTTTGTCGATTGTTGTCTTATTTGAGTTGTTTGCCTTGTGTTGTGTTGCGTTGCGTTGTGTACTTGAGTGGATTGTATGAACGTGCACCCTCTGAAAAACGTCCCAAGGTTAATGAAGACCAGCCCAATGGTTGTTCCTTCAATCCTCAAACCGAAAAGTCTCAAAACCCCCTTTAAGAGCAACCTTTTAATTCTCGATTTAATTGTATTGTCTTTAGCTTTGGTGGGGGTGAGAGAGGCCCACCATCTCTTAAAACAACCATGTCCTTAACCATTTTCCATGAACATGTGTTGCATTTGGACTTGTATAGGCTTGGTTTAAGATACGGGAACGACATCGAGTTTTTGATGTTGAAAAGCATTACTTTGGTTGTCTTAAATTTCAGTTGCTTGCTATAAAAAAATTTAGAATTCATACCTTAAAGAAAAAGTTGGACTTAGAAAGAAAAAGAAACGGGATATAGAAAAACTCGGACCCAATGAAAGATAAAGAAAAAGAGGTCAGGCATAGAACAATTCGGATCCCGTGAGAAAAAGAATCCGAACAAGGCCAATCGTGTTGCTTAACATGTTGTTGTTGAACTCTCGGTGACTATTAGCTTCTTATTCCATTAAGTTCTTGTTGCGTTCGAGTGCTTAAGTGTGCATTAGTTTGTTGTTTGCCTAACCATACATTTCTCCTTGCCTAGGCCAAGCTACTTGCACTTGTGTTGTTCATTCTTGGTCGTTTTAGGTGAATCGTGTGGTTGGTGATACTTGTATTTTGGCGATATTACTTGTATTTGTGGGATTTGATCTTGTTTGTCTAGTGTGTGCAAGGATGTCCGAAACAAGTCACAACGAGGCCGATCATCTAGACCCTCCATCGGCAACTACGCCGCCTTCAATGGAGGCAATGATGAAATCCATGCAACAAACTGTCCAAGCCATTCAACAATCTATTCCGCCTTTGATAGCTCAGTTTGAAACTTTGGAACTCCAGCAACAAAGGTTGGAGGAAAGGTCTCAATAAGGAGTACCCTACACCCTAGCATCAACCAAGAGGAGCCTATCATCCAAGAAGAGGCGTCTAACCTTGCCTCTAAAGACGTGGGGTTTGCCCACCAATTTAAGGAAGGCTCTACTTTGAATGTGGACGAAGCTTTGAATGTGAATGAGCTTCAAATGCCAATGGAAGAGAAGCTTGATTCAAAGGAAAGAATGGGCGAAGTTGTTGAATTATCTCCTCCTAAAATCAAGCTTCGGCCAACCATCATTCGTAGCTCCATAAATTCTTTGGCTACACCATGACTAGATGCCTTTCCTATGGTTCCGTCATGTTTTTCATTCTTGCTCCATGATCGAGGAGGATGCGACTGTTTTGTTTACTTCAAATGATGATTACACTCCATTGCTCGTGGAGGCCAGGAAGGATGTCTTGGTCATGGAAAATGTCACACCAAAGAGCTAGAAGCACTACCTCCATTGTTGAGCTCACAAGGTGATATGAGTGCACATCTCAGTGAAGCTTCTTGCACACCTTTATTCCATATTTATGACTATGTGTTGGTTGTGTCACATGCATCTGATCAAAGAACTTCATTTGTCTTTCATGTATTTGTGACATCTAGGAGTAGGTACTCTTGCTTCCATTTTAGTTCTCTTTCCCAATACATGTCATCTAGGAACATGTTGAATTTCCTAGGAACATGTTGAACTGCCAACGAGAAATTCGGGTGGGTTGTTGGAAGGGTCTCAGTAAGGAGGGTGACCACTGTGGTGGAGTCTTGTCTCAACAATAGTCACGGGGATAGCTCTTTGTTTCAGCAAGTTGAGGCCATTGTAAATTGCCAAAAGCTCTCTCCAGAACGCTGAACCGTCACCAAACTTGGCCGCAAAAGCCAAGATAAACGCCCCATTCGAATTCCTGAGGACACCACCCCCTCCGGCTCTTCCCGGACTACCCTTCGAGGTGAACATAATATTGATAAGACAATGAAATAACCTAAATTAATAAATCTAGTAAGGAAACAATATTAATATTAGGAGAAGATATCTTGATGATGTATCCTATCAATTGGTTCAGCCAAGAAACGCATAGGAAAGATGCTCAGTCAAATTTTTTTATTTTAAACGCTAGGGGTTTTAAGTGATGCCCTTGAAGAGCTTGGAAAAAACAGTTGCAGAGTTTTCATACTAATGCATGGCTGTAGGATTCAAAACATGCTCGTTATCATCATCAAAACATGCTCGTTAGTGTCAACTAAATAGACTCTTACAAAAACAGTATGACCATCTCATGAATGTTCCACCAAGCAAGGTATACAACAACCATCCAAAAGTATGATATGATTTGCTTTCTTCTGAACAGATTTCAAACCAGCATACTTTGGTTTCAGCTCATAAGACGAGAAAGAGCAGCCCGGATAAACCAAACATCAAGAAGTTAATCAAGGTACCAGGACTAGAAACAAAGGCATCTCCAGTAGCAGGTGCAAAGCTGCCACCCGAAGTATCGGTTGTCATCACAACGACAATCCAGTTGCCTTCAGAGTTAATTCCGGCTCCAGTGTATTTAGTGTCGTTAAGATAGCTCGAATACTGGCTTTTGGTGAAGTTTGAGAGGACGAGAGTCGGGTCAAGATCTGGTACACAGGCAGGAAGTATGGCCCCATCTCTGGTGTTAGTGATGTTGAGGTGGCAATGCGAAAGCATGTCTGGGTAGTTGGAGAATTGGTTCTCGGTTCCGGGAACTGTGTTTGAGCCGGTTGAGTTTGTACACGGTTGGTTTTTGTATTGCTCGGCGATTTGCTCAGCTAGACATTCTGCGTTGTCGTTTTGTGTGAGTGATGTTAGGTTTAATGATTTTCTGTATGTGTTGATTGCCGAAAATAGATTGTCAGCTTCATCTGCAAGTGAAAAAAAGGCCACAATTATGACATTTAATGCACAGCACCCTGTCGGTGTGGATATGTTTTGTTCAATGCCAGAAATTCAGGGAATTTAGCATTCGTAAGAATTCTCATTATTCAAGAACATCTTATCTTAGATGAATTATTGTGGATTAAGCAAAGATATCCATCAGAGAAAGTGGAGATATGCTAGTGGCATTTATGATCCAGAGGCAGAAAAAAAACATGCTCAAATGTTATCAGATTTCTGTAAGCATGAGTTGCTTGGTGGGAGAAAAGAAGCAAAGTATTCTGATTAAAAATTACCATAGCTCAAAAAGTGAATCCACATTTGCTTTATTATCTTCATTGTTTTGTATCTCATTTCCTATTATCCATCCCTATTCCCTTCAGCTACATAATTTAAACATCGATTTTGCTACTCTTCTAACTATACACAGGTATTTGTAGTCCATTTCCAATATCCTTGTCCAATTAACCAAATAATTTCCACTTATACATTTGGATATATCTTGAAGTCACACAAATACTGAGAAATTGAGAAGTAACATAAACGGAAAGACTGAAAAATGATTATTAGTTTCGTCAATCTTGCAAGCTAATAGATCTAAGAATGTGCTGGAATTTAAAATCCAAGAAACAAGGATATGACATGGTCTGAAGGTCCGGATCTATCCCCGTATGGCAAGCCTGATATTTGATAGACAACAAAGCAGGTGAAACCCTTGACAAGTAAGCAACATTGAGGCACCAAATTTTACCTACTTTTCCACCATCCAGTTAAGATCTAAAGCATGAAAATAAACTTGCAGAGACGAAAGTTTCCAGATCTTAGCCTAATTAGTTACGCACCGACAATCAAACCAAACGCTCAATTCAAGAAAATACTAATGCAATCAAGCAAGAATTTCAGCTCAAATGAGTCGTTCTCAACAATACAGCTCATCTAAAGATCCGACATTGTACACAGCGAAAGAAATCAAGTCAGCAGGAAAATTGACAAAATAGCGAAGAGATTAGAACGCAGAGTACCATCAGCTTGGACAGAGCGGCAGATGAAGATCATCGCTAGGAAGATCAGACACATTTTAGTAGGCGCCATTGTCTTTTTTTCCTCTGTTGTTCTTGCTTCTCGAATGGGAAAAGTGGAGAATGGAGAAGCAGAAGAAGTGAACTAAAGTAGTAGGGGTTCGGAGAAGGGGGAGCGGTGAAAGAAACGACGTCGTAGAGGAGGGAAGTTGGTGTCTCACTATCTTAGAGAGATATGTACTCCCTCTGTCCCGTTTTGTTTGTCCACAAGGACAAACAACACGGGAATTAAGGAGCCCAAAGTTGCAGACTGCAGTACAGTGCTCCACTTTAATTTTAACCAATCAAAAACATTCTTACATTTTCATTAAACATAAACTCATAATTCACATACACACAGCCTGTTGCAATTGCACATATTACAAACCTTCAAATACAAACCTTTCCACCATTACACATTTACATTAATTCTCAAAACAAAGCAATTACACAGAAATTTCAAAAAAGAAAAGAGCAACTCATCTCACAACTCATCAACTAAAGGGTTTAGGGGACCTGCATTAAACAAACAAATCAGAGATATTGTGAGATGCAATAGCGATTGAGAGAAAAATCAGAGAAAGGAGAGCATATTGTTATGCATATCTGAGAGATCGAGGGTTTGAGAGAAACCAATATCATTTTGCTCTTAGAAAAGGAGAATGAGAAAAGATAAACAGAGAGATAAAAAAGAGAGCAAACGAGAGATCGAGCAAAACAGAGACAAATACTCGAGATTTAGAAATCAAGATCCATAAAAAACGAGAGATCTTGTCAAAATATAAATAGATCGACTACGAAAAGAGAGAAAACGAGATATTGAGAGCAAAAACAGAGAGAAAACCTCGAGAGGAAAAATCGAGATCAAAAGATAAACAAGAGACCTTGTCAAAACAACAAAGAGATCGAAAAAATGAGAGAATACGAGAGATTCAAAACAAAAATGCAGAGCAAATGAGAGAGGTAAATTAAGATCCACAACCTAAATAAGAGATCTTGTCAACATACAAAGAGATCGAAAAAATAGAGAGAAAACCAGAGATTTAGAGCAAAGAGAAGGAGGAACAATCGAGATTCACAATAAAAACGAGAGATCTGGTGAAAAAAGACGAAATTGGCAAAAATAAGAGCGAAAATGGAAGATCTGGTGAACAAACAAACAGATCAAAAAAACAAGTGGCAAAACAAGAGATTTAGAGGAAAAAATCGAGGGATTCACATACCTTTTTGAGAGATCCAGAGATTCAAAGCAAGAAGGAGCACCACGAACAAAAAATGAGAAGAGATCTTGTGAGAATTCGTAAGATCTTCTCAAAAATGGGGAGATTTCGAGCAATTGAGAACAAATTAGAGCAATCCAAAGCTCAATACAAATGTATGATGAGAGAATTGAAACAAAAAGAGAGAAATCGAGAGGGATGAGAGGATCAATCGCCTGGTTTGAGAGAGAGATGAGAATTTTGAGTGTCGGCAAAATGAGAGCTTAGGGTTTTGCAAGAGTAGTAAATTGAGAGTAATTGGGTCAAGTAATATTAGAGCTCAAAAATGGCCCAATATCCAAATTTTGGATTGTTAAAATAAAAACCCATCGGTACATCCTTAAGCAAAATACTAGAGCAATGGCAAAAACTGAAAAATGTGAACAAAAAACACATTTTTTATTTTTTTTGTCTGATCACAAAAAGGGGGGGAATGGGATAAAAAAAAATCCATTGCAAATTTTAATTTTAAGGTTAAAAAATTTGCATAAAAATGGACAATGTAATTTTACTTGTGAATGTTGAAAAAAAATTGAATAGAAAAATTGAAATCTTAAAAAATGGTTGGATTTAAAAAAAGGGGTTTTTTATGATGGAGTTTAATGGAAGAAGGAGAAGATGAATAGTTGATGGGATATAAAGTTAAAAAGTGAGTAAAAAGTGATATTGGTTGAGGGTATTTTTGTAAAAAATGTATGGATGAAAAAGGAAAGGGAGAAAAGTACGACAAACATTTCGGGACGCCCAAAATGGAATACTGGACAAACAAATGGGGACGGAGGGAGTATTGCGGAAGAAACGACAGAGAGCACCAATCAAAGTTGTTGGGTTGCGGACTTGCGCAACGATCTCGTCTCGTGTCAAAATCGCAGAGTAATATCGTAATTCGTAAGTCTTACGTGTCAAGTTTTGCCTACAAATAAGAACAGGATTCAACTGCAAAAAAAAAAATCTATCTTCAAAGGGACAAATTATCATCCATAACTGAAGTGCGGAATAACTCAAGCAAATAGAAAACGAAAGTAAGACAAACAAATAGAATTTTATTTGGCTTCTGAGGCTCAATCGAAATGCCAGAAATCCAAGGGAAATACAGAAGGACAAAGAGAACTGTAAAGTAAAGCAAACAATCGGAGAGAGAGAAGCAAGTTCAGAGAAGCACAACTCAAACAAGTCGAACAACCACAAAAGTCTCCAAGGTGCTCTCGTCTTCTCTCTTCCTTGGTTTGGATTTCAAAGGGAGCTCAGGTCACCGGCGTCAAGCTCAGGCAAGCAAAGCCGAGCAAACGCTCTCAATGGATGAACCCTAGAAGCTCTCAGAATGATCCAACAAGAGGCACAAGAAGGAGAAGAGGTGCATTTATATGGCACGCTCTAACCCTAGAACCTCAACGACGTCGTTCAAGTAAATGAGCATGGGTTGCCAGAAATGGATCATCTCGGGTGCGCATTGTATTGGGCCGTTTGGTCCAATACAGCCTCCAGCGAGAATAGGCCCATCTTGGCAATACACACACATATACTTGGTTACATTACAAGCCCAATATCCAAACTTAGAAGATTACAAACATACATATACAACACTACAATTTGCCCTCCTAATTCCTAAGTTTACATCAATTGTAAATCTTGTTTCCTTATTTTGTTGATCCCTGGTCTTACAATCTTTCTATCACCGACCCATTATACCCTCCTCAGCTCTGTTCTGGCTCGATCACATGTAGGAAATCCCTGCAAAAGTTAAACTTATCAGATGTAATAATTTTGGTACCAAAGTCTGCAGGATACTTCTTACCATCAATATTTTCAACCAGAATCAATTTCTTAGCTACCTTTTGCCTTATGAAATGGTACCTCACATCAATATGTTTGGTCCTTTCATGGTACATAGGGTCTTTGCACAAATAGAGGGCACTCTAACTGTCCATATGAAATTTGGACATATAGTTCTTACCTTCAATTTCCCTCAACAGTCCTTGGAGCCATATTGCTTCTTTAGAAGCTTCAGTAGCAACTATGTACTCTGCCTCAGTGGAGGATAGAGGTACAATAGACTGCTGTTGAGACTTCCAAGAGATACAATTTCCACACCAAGTATAGACATATGAGGTGGTTGACTTTCTATTGTCTTTATTGCTTGCAAAGTCAGAGTCAACATAACCATAGAGTTTAGAAGGAGAGGAATGAACACCATAGAGCAAACCAAAGTTGGTAGTACCAGCAATATACACTACACCATTCTGTAGATTTAGCGACCATATTTTAGCGACCACGAAATATGGTCGCTAATTTGCGACCATATGGACGCCAATGGTCGCAAATTTGGTCGTCAAAACGGGAAAAAAAATAAACCAAATTAGCGACCACATGGTCGCTAAAATTGGCGACCATGTGGTCGCTAGGCCTTTATAGTCGCAACAGGTGCGCGGGCTAATTTCCCGCCAGCATGTAGCGACCATATGGTCGCTGGATTTTGCGACCACATGGTCGCAACTAGTAAAACACATCCATGCGACCATATGGTCGGCAAATGCAGCAACCATATGGTCGCCAACGTTTTAGCGACCACTTGCTCGCAAACTTTAGCGACCAGTTGGTCGCTGACTTGGTCAGATGTTTTGGCGCGCCAAATCTATTTTGGCGGGTAATATTCCGCGTTTTTGGCTACCATATGGTCGCTAAAAACACTAATTGGTAAAATTCCCGCCATTTCAGCATATATTGCATTCTCATTCCGCTAAAAATTGCACTCTCATTCCGCTTCAACAAAACTTCACTCTCATTCCGCTCTCTTCCAAAATACACAAAAGAGAGAAAAAATCAACCACAACTGTGAATTGATTGTGGGAAGAAATTCCGTCAAATTTTACCGACATCCTCACTAAAGGTATGTATTTAAATATTATTCCTAATTTTTCATTCCGTCATTATATTGTTTTAGGTAAATATTGACGGTAGAAAGCTTTCGTTTATATATTGTAAGAGATTGTGTTACATAATTTTACCGCAAATAGCAATTGGTTATGTTGTAATTGTCAGTTCTAATGTTCTGAAGTTGGCGACCATATGGACGCTAATCAGCGACCATATGGTCGCTAAATTAATATTAGCGACCATATGGTCGCTAATTAGCGTCCATATGGTCGCTAAATGCATTTGAATTAATTTAACTGTACTCTTATTTTGAAATGCAGGAAGGAAAAAATGCGTGAGTGGATGTATGTGTGTAATATAGATTGTTTTTTGAACAACGAATTTTTAGCTGGTGTACAACAATTTATGGAATTCTGCAAATCTATGCCGCCTATAACCCATCCGAATTAAGGTGTCCGTGTCGGAGGTGCAAGAATAAGAAAATGAAATCTGCGGATGATGTGCATTATCACCTTGTTAAGGAAGGTTTTGTTCCGAACTATTACCATTGGGTTTCGCACGGGGAGACAAATGAAAGGTTCGCTGCATTGTTGGCCGAGTCTAGACAGCATGAAGGCTGTAGCAGTTCCGATCCAACACCACCATTAAATGGTGGGAATGATAATCGAATGGAACAGATGGTGTATGACGGATTATGGCCGAAGTGATTACACTATTGAGGATCCCGTGCAGAATGCGAATATAAGGGATGAGAAAGGGGAGCAATATTATAATGAAGCGCCCAATCCCGATGCACAGCGTATATACGACATGTTGTCGGCCGCAAATAGGCCTTTGTGGCCTGGATGTGATATGACGCAGTTGGAGGCTGCGACTGAGCTACTGAGCCTAAAGTCTAAGCTGAGGATGACGGAGCGCGGATATGACATGGGATTTTTGCGGATGCGTTTCTCACCCGGAGACGACATTACCAGCCACGTTTTACGACACAAAAAAATTGGTTGAGGGTCTCGGTCTTCCTTACGAGATGATTGATTGTTGTCCAAACTCTTGCATGATATATTGGGGTGCAGATGCAGAATACGCGGCATGCAAGATATGTGACTATCCTAGATGGAAGCAAGGCAAGACAAAGCTCATTCCCTATTCTCGTATGTTTTACTTGCCAATAACTCCACGGTTACAGAGGTTGTACGCATCTGTGGTGACTGCCGAACACATGAGATGGCATGCAGAGCACGCACTAGATGGGGTGATGAGAAATCCTTCAGATGCAGAGGCATGGGGGCACTTCAATGTTGTGTGGCCATATTTTGCATCAGAAACACGAAATGTAAGACTAGGCTTGTGCACGGACGGTTTCAATCAGTTCGGGGCGTCCGGGCGCCAGTACTCATGTTGGCCTGTGATTCTAACACCCTACAACCTTCCATCATCGATGTGTATGCGAGAAGAGGTTATGTTTTTGACGGTTATTGTAGCTGGACCGAAGAGCCCGAAGCAGAAGTTGGATGTCTACTTGCAGCCGTTGATAGCCGAGCTGAAGGATCTGTGGCTTAATGGGGTGTGCACATACGATTCTTGGAGGAAGCAGAAGTTTGTGTTGCGTGCAGCTGTAATATGGACTATTAGTGACTTCCCCGCATATTCGATGTTGTCTGATATGTTGTTAATTTTACATATGCTAATTAATTTGAGACTATTATATATAATAATAATGCATAAATATGATTTGTGAACTTTAATTAATGTGTGATACAAAATATATGTTTGTGTAGGCTGGAGCACTTCTGGGAAATACGCATGTCCTTATTGTATGGAGGACACCGATGCCTTTTATCTAACACATGGACACAAAATGTGCTGGTTCGATTGTCACAGGAGGTTTACAGAACCTGATCATCGCTTCCGAAACAACAAGACTGATTTCAAGAAAGGTAGACGGGAGCGTCGTGGTCCCCCGATACTTCGTGATGGATACGAGATATTAGACCAGATAAACAATATGGGCTTGATGAAGATAACTGAAGTGGGAGCTGAGGAGCACAATGCCGCGGTCAGTAGAGGTTCGGGTTGGAAGAAGAAAAGCATTTTCTGGGACCTACCTTGTTGGCCTAGTTTGTTGGTAAGACATAATTTAGATGTCATGCACATTGAGAAAAATGTCTTTGATAATATTTTCTTCACCATTCTCGATGTTCCGGGGAAGTCGAAAGACAAGTGGTCGGCTAGAAAGGATATAAAGGAATTGTGCAGGCCTCCGGAGTTGGAACCTGATGAGGAGGACAATAGGTACCCAAAGGCTTGTTATGCACTAGATCGTCATGAAAAACAAGTGCTTCTAGATTGGTTGAGATCCGTAAAATTCCCGGATGGCTACGTCTCCAACTTGAGCCGCTGCATTGACTTGCACAAGCTTAGGCTCTTTGGGATGAAGAGTCATGATTGTCATGTGTTCATGCAAAGGTTGATGCCTTTTGCTTTTCGTCCATTTCTTGATGACAAAGTATGGGAGCCCATAGCTCAGCTAAGTGTGTTCTTCAGAGACTTGACGTGTTACGAGCTGAAGCCTGAGGTGGTTATGAAATTGCACAAGGAAATACCAATAATTTTGTGCAAGCTGGAGCGCATCTTTCCCCCTGCGTTATTTGATTCAATGGAGCACTTGCCTATTCATCTGCCACGGGAAGCTTCACTTTGTGGCTAGGGCTGTAATCGAATCGAGTCGAGTCGAGCTTTGAGTTGCTCAAGCTCGACTCGGTTAAAAATAGACGAGTTCGAGCTCGAACGCGAGCTTGGTTCGAGCTTAAAATTTGTTTGAGTTTCGTTCATTTAAATGTTCGCCGAGCTCGAGCTTGTTCGCGAACCACTCGTTTAGTTTCTTCGACAGACGAATCCGTGAGCAACTTGTTTACTTATTAATTATACAAGCAATTGAAACTCAAATTTAAACTACGTGATTTATGAAACACCACCAAACTTATGTAATTTAACATAAACTATATATTATAATAATATAAGTGCTCTAGTGAAATAGCCTTTTAGAGTACATCATGTGGTTAAATCTAAACTGTCAGATTTGAATTAATAAATGGTTAGGATTTAAAATAAAAGGGGTGTAAAATAATGATATGGGTGAGATACACCGAAATAGAACAAATCTCACTAGAATTAATTTTATTTCTTTCTAATTTGATTAAAATCCCTTGATTATAGGGAAGAAAGGATTGTTTCCTTTTTCAATCGTTTTTATCCCAACATCAGAACCCTACCTCTCTCAATTCGACAATTGTGAATTTCACTCTTCCACAAGCGATTCGGGAGATCTTATCATTGCATCGTTTTCTTCTTCAAAATTCGGTAATTCAAGATTCAATAGTGTTTATCTTTTATCGTTTATCCTATTAATTTTACTTCTTCTTCGAATTTCTAGTTTTCTATTCTCATGGTGTGTAAAATTTCGTTTTAATGTTTCGAGTTTCCATAAACTCCTGTAACTTTCTTGATATTGGAGTGAAAACTTAAGTTATGCTTAATTTTAGCGATAAGATTTCAATTTCGATAGATTTTTAGGGTTTAGGGGGTTGTCGTGATCGATTTGGCTTTATAGTTTGTTGCATGTGGGTGTTTTATTGGGGTAGACGAGTTCGACAAGCTTCAATTACAATGGATCTTGTTTTTCATATATGCATGGCTTGTTATTCATCTATACATGTTTTGTTATTCGTATATGCATGTCTTGTTTTTCATATAGTGTAGATTGAAAAGTTATTCAACTTTACATGAATGATTATTCAACGAATATGTACATTTTATTCAACATTAGTTGGTTAACAATTCAATTCTATACAGAGGATGAATAAGTACTAATGGTTATTCTTGTATAATAGAATTGTTATTCAACTAGAGGTATAATGATTTTACAATATTCATAGTTATTCAATTCAATAGTTATAACTTATTTATAAGCATTATTGTTATTTCAAGTGAATTCAACTTATTCAAGTGATATAATAGTATTATTTAATAAGATTATTCATACATGTGTTTTGTTATTCATATATGTGTGCATTGTTATTCATAGACGCATGACTTGTTATTCATATATGCATGTTGTCTTATTTAAATATGCGTATTTTATTATTCAAAAATGCGTGAATTGTTATTCATAGACGTGTGTTTTGTTATGCAGTTATTCAAGAATGTTGTATCTTGGTATGCGAGAATTGGTTTCCACAAATGTGTATTATGCTATGGAGTTATTCAATAATGGTGAAGAAGTTATGGTTGATGTTTGAAGACAAAGACAATGATTTATTGTGTACATACAAATAATAGATGTATTCTTTATTGGAGTATGTATTCGAGATATAACACTCTTTAGTTTGTCTTATTAAATATTTCAATGTATTAATCCAACTTATTCAAATAAATGCATGAGCTTATTCACAAAACTCTTAATCTTTTCATGGCCAATTATATTATTCATGCAATAACTAGCTTACTTTTTCAAAAACAGAAAAATACTTATTCAACCAAAAATAGCAAGTGTGCAACCTTCACTTCCAATATTGTGCAGTTATTCAAAATCATAAAAATACTTATTCAGCAAACAATAACAATTGTGCAACCGTCACTTCCAATATTACGTACTTATTCAAAATCATAAAAATACTTATTCAACAAACAATAGTAGTTGTGCAATACACACTTCCAATATTGCATAGTTATTCAATATCATAAAAATACTTATTCAACAAACAATAACAGTTGTGCTGTAGACAATCCAACATTGCTTAGTTATTCAAAATCATAAAGATACTTATTCAACAAAAAATAACAGTTGTGTATTAGACACTTCCAATATTGCATGATTATTGAAATCTCGAATATTTAATATTATCCTAAAATCAGCAACTTTCTTTTTCAATTAATTAATTTCATTTTCTTATTTCCGATTTTACTCATCCACTTTCCTAAAAATCAGTAACTTCCTTTTTCAAATCAACGTAGATTTATAAAAGATTTTCTCGGATTCAGATTATTATTTTTCTCGTTTTTTTAATTTAACCCCCCTATAATTTTGGCTATTTCCATTTTGGATTGATCGTGTATTGTTCCTCTCCCACCTTCCCTATTGTTATTATTATGTTTCCTATTTTTCAGCCCTTAATTAAATGAAATCCAACGTCCCATCTTCAACCACACATTGCACTCTAAATACTATTGTACCCGAGCGTCCCTCTATTAAGTATAGCTTATTCATTTAGTTTTTTTATGAATGTATAATCGAGCTTTCTAATGAGCATATAAACGAGTTTGCTCATGAGCAAACGAGCCGAGTTATCTTGTGCTCAAGCTCGGTTCATTTATCTATCGAGCCTTAAAATTGTGCTCAAGCTTGGTTTATTTACAAACCGAGCCGAACATGAACAAGATTTAACCGAGCCGAACACCGAATTTCTCATGAACGGCTCGGTTCATTTACAACCCTATTTGTGGCCCTGTCAATTATAGATGGATGTATCCAGAAGAAAGGTACGTATAGTTGTATGCAGTTGTTCAGTTTTGGATTCATATAATTAACTTGTATAATAAATATTAATGGTTTTCAATGTATATCTTGTAGGCTCTTAAAAAGGTTGAAGGCCTCAGTTGGCAACAAAGTCCATGTTGAGGGGTCAATTTGTAGTGCCTTTCTCGTTAAGGAGACTTTCACATTTTGCTCGTATTATTTTAGCTCACATGTGGCAAGTACTCATATGGATAACGCCCGCAACGTTAGTTGCACACTTCCAGTTGGGGTTGATCCGGGCGATTTGTCTATTTTTACAACAACTGGTCGAACCCTGGGCAGATCAACTGGTCGTTTCCTCACAAATGATGAATTCCATGTGATCCAAACTTACATTCTCATGAACTGCGTCGAAGTGGAACTCTATATTGAGTACGTTTCTATAATCTCAACTAAAGTTGGTTCGATATAAATAAAGTATGTATTTCATTCAATTACTCTGTTGTAGGTACTATTTGACAAACTTCGTGCGGTCGTCAAATCCAACAATAACCGATGCTGAAGAGCAAAACATTTTGGAAAGACACTTCCGCCTCTGGTTTTACTCCCATGTAAGGATTTCTTAAATTAATTTCTATTTAGTTTCAAAATGTACATTTTTATGTTGAATCCGAAATTGTATATACATGCTGATTTAAAATTGCATGCAGGCCGACAGTCCGGCAGTTACAGATCCTAACATTGCAACACTTGCTCGTGGACCCTCTAAAAAAGTGAGGACATATCCTGGTTACTTTGTCAATGGTTACCGATTCCACACGAGGGCACACGCATCAACCAGAGCCACTGACAGTAGTGGAGTTTGTGTTCTAGGACAAAGCTTCGGCACCGACGAGGAAGACTTCTATGGTGTGCTAGATGAAATCATTGAGCTGCATTACCTATCTCCAACCGTAAAGCGTCCTATTGTCTTTAATTGCTCGTGGTTTGACACTAGAAGTCGTGGGGGAACACGCATTCACCCTCACCTAAAGCTTGTCGATGTTCATCGACATAAAATGTTGAGAACAAAAGATCGTTACATATTAGCACATCAAGCCACTCAAGTTTATTTCCTCGATTACCCAAAGGTGAGGCGTGCAGATGCTGAATGAAGAGCGGTTTATAAAGTGAAGTCACGAGTGTGGCCCGATGAAGGTACGTGCGTAGACCCTCACGAGAGTGGGTCCAGGGGCGTTGCCGTTGAGGAGGCATTTCAACATGATTCTTCCCTTCCACGAGTTATCGACGACAGTACACAAGATAATTATCCACTCGGTCCGTTAAACGACCCAAACGGAGAGGATCATGTCGTTGAGGATCAAGAAGAGACGTCTATTGAAACGTCTGAGGGTGAGTTTGAGAGTGAGGTTGATACAGATGAGGAAGACATGTAATCAGAATAACACTATTGTTTTGCCATTCACTTTTCTGATAACACTATTGTTTTAATTTGTCATTCACTTTTCTGATAACACTATTGTTTTGTCATTCACTTTTCTGATAACACTATTTTTTTGCCATTCATTTTTCTAATAATACTATTGTTTTGCCATCCTTTCCAACCATAACAGGAGATAACCATCTCCAATGCTGAAATACCTTCCAAGTGAAAACTCCCCATCTTCACCTGAAGCTCATCCTCACCTCAAATCCGACCTAAAACTTCCTTCCTCAAATGGCTCAGAGCAGGAGAGCGTGTACCAGGCGAACGACCGCCTTAGCACCTGAATTCATCAATTTCTCCATTGTGCGTGTGCGTGGGGATAGGGAGACAAGAACCCAGTGGAGCGCTTTACCAAATCTACAATTAAGACTAGTCATCGATGATTGGACAATATCTCCCGCGGGAACACAACCAGGTTATAGCCGTTTTTTCTCGAACGGCGACGACATCACTGATCGTATTGCAGCTAAAGAAACGGTTGTGCAGCTTCGCGTGATCCAAGGTGCTGAGATCCGGGCGGTTTATATTCCACGTACAACATGAGAGTCCGTTAATTGTAGTTGTTTGTTTATGTTTCCCTTCACTTTGTGTTGTTTGATTTAGTTGTTTGCCACTTCGTTTAATGTACTTAGGTCGCAACCTAGTGTTTGTAACTTGGTTTCGTTTGGAACCAATGAAGTTGTTTGTAACTTGGTTTCGTTTGGAATCATTAATGAAATTATTATCATTTACCATATATTCCGATGTACTAAGATGGCTTGTAGTTGGATGTCCCATTTGAACTCGTATGTTTTATCCCAATTCAGTCCTTGACCCAAATATTGTTGGTAGAAAGTGTTTGTTTAAATGTACAGTTGGATATAGAGACCATATGGTCGCTGATTTATGACATGATCGTGCACCATTGTGCACGATCGTGCGCCTTTGAACTAGAGAAAGGCGTTCCCCGTGCGTTTTTTTGGTGCTTTTAGCGACCATATGGTCGCCAATTGTCGCCAGCTTAAGGCCACAATTTGGTTATATCTAAAATTTTAGCTCCAAATTGTTATATCTAAAATTTTAGCTCCAAATTTGGTTTTTAGCTCCAAATTCGATTGTTATATTTAAAAATTTAGCTCCAAATTTGGTTTTTAGCGCGTAGTTTGATTTAATTTCGTAAATAGCGACCATATGGTCGCTAATAACGAAATTCTTGGCGGCACATGGGGGGAAATCGAAAAATTCGATTTTTCGCCAAATAATTCAATTTGCGACCATATGGTCGCTAGGTGCCATTAGCGACCATATGGTCGCCAACAGGCGGTATGGCCCACGTCATTAAAATTCTGCACTTAGCGACCATATGGTCGCTAACCCTCGATAAGAATGCGAGACGGGCTCTCTTTCCTTCTCCGCCATTTCAGTTTCACTTTCCCCTCTCTCTCTCCCGATAACTCCGCCTCCTCTCTTTCCTTCTCCGCCGACGCCGTCGCCCTCCGCCCGCCCCGACCCCGTTTCCGCCGTCGCTGGTGAACCGCGCCTCAGCCCACTCGCCCGCTCGCCGGCCTCGTCCTCTCTGCCCGCGTCTCAATCCGCCTCAGCCCGCCTCAACAAGCCTCAACCACGTCCTCTCCGCCCGCGCCTCCGACCGCCACCTCCTCCCCGGATTTGCTTGTAAGTGGTTTGTTTATGTTGTTAATTTTTGTAATTGTTGTTGATTTTGGGGTTGATTTTGTGGTGTTATTTGGGAAATTGTTTGTTGAATTTGAGTGATTGAGGAAATTGATATTGTGTAGTTGTTGTTGTTTGAGAAATTGATTGAAAAAATTTGTTAGAGAAAATTTGATAAATTGAATGAGAAATTATCTAGTTGTTGTTGTTTAGGGGTTAGGGTTTAGTTGTTGTTGTTGTTGAATTTTGAGAAATTGATTAGTTGTTGTTGTTTAGGGGTTAGGGTTTAGTTGTTGTTGTTGTTGAATTTGAGAAAATTTGATTGAGATTTGAGAAGTTGTTGTTGTAGTTTGTTGTTGTAATTGGTTTGTTGTTGTTGTTGTTTTAGAATTTGATTGATTGAGATAGAGTTTGATTTGGAAAAAAATTGGACTACATTGATTGTTGTCGTTGATCGAGTTTGATTTGGAAAAAAATTGGACTATATTGATTGTTGTTGTTGAGAAAAATTGATTGTTGATTTGTCAATTTTCAATGAAAGTCATTGTTGTTGTTCAATAGACTTTGAATAAATTGATTGTTGTTGGGAAAAATGAAATTCATAGAGTTTGAATGAATTAGAACAAGTTGATTGTTGATTTGTCAAGTTTGAATGAAATTGATTGTTGTTGTGCAAATGTTGGGAAAACTGAATTTGTATTGAATTGTTTATTTCTATTTATGTTATTATGGCCGGTGGATCAAGTCGACATGCACGAGGTCCTCGCCCGCACGAGCCGAGCTCGTCCCGGATACCGGACGAGGACTCGTCCGAGGCGACCCAAACGGACATTCCTAGTACAGAGGAGGCGAACACCCAAGCGGAGGAGTCCCTAGCCACTACGCCCGCGTCCTCGTCGGAATCGAGTCGAGGGCTCGATCCCAATCTCATTTGGGATCTTTCTATTTCCGGCGGGAAGTACGTACAATTTCTTCCAAGACAAAATTATTTTTTAAAGTTTTTTTTACTTTTAAATATGTTATAATATGTGTTTTGAAATCTCGCAGCTTGCAGCCGTCGGGCGTTGTGTCGCGGTGGTCGACAAGTTTCATACAAAGTCAACCCGACAATAGGGCGTCGCAGTTCGACTTTGCCTCTGCCGTGTCGAAGCAACGTTGGTTTGATGCTTGGAAGGTAAATTTTTTTATTTCTTTTTACAATTTCCGCATTAATTAATTACTATTTTTAATTAATTGTTTGTTGGATTTAATTAGACACACTTTAGATGGGATGACTCCCAGCCGGGTATGGACGTCGAGTCTGTCCGGTTGTTGTGGGAGAAGAAAGCAAAGAAGAGATACGATGAATTGATCGAGAAGCATCGAAATTCCGGGAAGAGGCCAGACTTCATCGAATCCGCCACTTGGGAGAAGTGGCAGACGACGGATTGGGCCACAAATGAGTTCAATGCCAAGTGTGCCCGCCAGAAGGCAATTCGGAATGCCAATCCGGCGAACCAAAGTAGTGGTTCGAGGTCCCACCTCGACACCATGCGTCGCTTGGTAAGTATTTTATCTTAATTTGATTAAATTTAAATTAAGTTAAATTTTTTTATAGTTCGTAATACCCTTAATGAATTTCGTAGGAGCAACACCTGCAACACCCCATCACGCCTCTCGAGCTTCTCATCGAGACGCACACGCAGGGTGCCGATCGGCATTTTATAGACGAGCGATCGTCCTTAATCGCTGTAAGTTTTGATTATTTTTCCTCATTTTCCTCATTTTGAAAAGGAGTTGGTGTTGTGTTGGTGTTGTGTTGTTGTTGTTGTTGTTTGATTTGATTGAGAAGTTGTTGTTGTTGGTGGTGGTGGTTTTTGTTGTTGTTGTTGTTGATGATGTTGATGTTGATGTTGATGTTGTTGTTGTTTGTTGTTGTTGTTGTTGTTGTTGATGTTGATGTTGTTGTTTGTTGTTGTTGTTGTTTGTTGTTGTTGTTGTTGTTGATGTTGTTGTTTGTTGTTGTTGATATTGATGTTGTTGTTGTTTGTTGTTGATGTTGTTGATGTTTGTTGGTTGATGTTGTTGTTGTTTGTTGTTGATGTTGTTTGTTGTTGTTGTTGTTGTTTGTTGGTTGATGTTGTTGTTGTTTGTTGTTGATGTTGATGTTGATGTTGTTTGTTGTTGTTGTTGTTGTTGTTGTTGTTGTTGATTTGTTGTTGATGTTGTAAATGATTTAGTTCTTGTTTGTTGTTCTTGTTGTTGATTGTTGTTGTTTTTGATTTGTTGTTGTTGTTTTATTTTAATTATTTGCGTGATTAGACGTGGACTCAGGAGATCCTCACCCAGAGGTCGGTGGAAACGGGCACCCCGTCGTCCTTTCAGGACCAGTGTGATGCCTGTCTTACGGTCACTGGGGGGGGGCCGGGAGGTGCCGTCTTCGGCCTTGGCAACGCCGCCCATGAGTTTTACGGTGACAGATTGATGGCGCCGCGTCGTCCAGCTCCTTGGGTGGTGGAATTATCGCAGGAAAACGTCAGCCTTAGGCAAGATGTGGAGGAGCTCATGAGCAAGTTCTCGAAGTTCGAGGAGTGGATGCACCGGTACCAAGGGGGTGAGGGTGGATCCCGCCCGTCCGGTCCCGACGGCTCCGGCGACGAAGACGGCTCCGGCGAAGCCGTATAGATTAGCATAGTTTAATTATATTATTGTAAATTATTTGAATTTATGTAAATTAATGAATTTATGTATGTAAATTATTGAAAATTATGTAAATTATTGAATTTCTAGTAATTAATGAATCATTAAATATTAACTATTTATATTAATTCGTAAGTATATATAAATATTTCGTATTTTTTTTAAAATTAAATTAAATTAGCGACCAAATGGTCGCTAATTTATAACATGATCGTGCACATATGTGCACGATCGTGCGCCTTTGAACCACAGAAAGGCGTCCCCCGTGCGTTATTTTGGTGCTTTTAGCGACCATATGGTCGCCAATTTTCGCCAACTTTTGTCCACAATTAGCGACCATATGATCGCTAATTACTTGGCGACCACCTGGTCGCTAGAATCAGCGACCATATGGTCGCTGTGGTCGCCAAGTAGTTAGCGACCACATGGTCGCCAAGTAATTAGCGACCAAATCGTCGCTGATTTTAGCGACCAGGTGGTCGCTGTGGTCGCCAGAATGGTCGCCGCAGTGGGGGCGACCAACGGCGACCATGGTCGCTATGGTCGCCAAGTGGTTAGCGATCGGCCTTTTAGCGACCATTTTTCGCGACCACAATATGGTCGCTAAATGCATTTAGCGACCATATTTTGCATTTAGCGACCATAAATATGGTCGCTAAATTCGCTTTTTTTTGTAGTGATATCTCAAGCAAAATTTCATAGCATGCCAATGTTTCTCACATGGATCAGACATATATCTACTCAGAACATGTTTGCCAACCATGTTTGGCAAACAAAGAATCAATACCTACCTTTAAACATATTGCTGATGTCTCCCTTAGGTGAACCAAACCTAAAAATCGCTCCACCACTTGTCCATGTTTGTTTACATATCGAATCAAAATTTTCATTTGTTCCTTCAAAGAGCAATCACAAGACTCATCAACCAAAATGGAAAATAATCTATCACCAATGTCAATTAATATTGCAATAGTGGTCCCAACTGCACAAGCATGGACCATATCTTTTTGTACTACTGGAGCTATCATTTGATTATTTCCAAGTGTATTTTTCAAAACAATACTACCAATCTCATGATTTCTGAAGCTATATCATGTTAAAAATTCTAAAAACATATCTCTATTCAAAGAAGTAGATGATTCGTCATGTCCTTTCATAGGCAAACCTTGTACATAAAATCAATTGAATGACATCAAGAGTTGTTGTGTAACGAATAAGGTAAGCTTCTTCTCTTCTCAAATTGCTTCATTGAACAATATAGCTTACACTCTGTTTTTGATGTTTGAAATTCTCAAAATCAAAATTTGAAATTCTCACGATAGATTAGTTAAGGTGAAAAGGCAATCAAGAGAATCAATGATCAACAAAGTAATATCATAATGGAAGTTAACTAGTTGAACATATTGATCTTATATACTTTACAAATCAATTTTCAATTCATCTTTGTATTTTAGAATAGATTACTTTGTTAAACATTCTCAAACCCCCATATTTACTTTACTTGACACGCAAGTAAGAACACAAATACACGAGTCTTTGTGGGATCGACCCTTATTTACCGCTCTATTGAGTTTGGTAAAGTTAAGGTTTCTTTGATAGGTAAAACGATTGAAAAATTCTTCATCAATTTGAATTTTCGTTCCACCCGACCATTTTGTTGTGGTGTTCTTGGAAAAGAGATTCGAAAAACAATCCCATGCTCTCAAAAGTAGGCACTCATACAGGTGAACTCAATAACATTATCACTACTAAACACTTCAATTTTCTTTCCAAATTTTCGATCAAAAAGGGCAAAAAATTGCAAAATAGTGTGCATCACTTCTTTCTTTTCAATAAGCAAATATATCCAGACTGCTCCAGTGAAGTCATCAACGATATTCAAGAAATAATGTGCACCAGAAGAAGAGGCCTTTTTATAAGGTCCCCACAAATCAGAGTGAATCAAATCAAAACTAGCATTTGTTATATTACTACTCAGAGGAAATCTATTTTTAGTCTGCTTAGCCCATTGACACACATCAAACTGCTAACAAAACCATCAACCCTAGTTATCAACTTAAGTACCTCCCATGAAGGATGCCCAAACCGTCAATGCCAAAGGTCTATTGGATGCACATCACCTATCGCCAACACTTTTATTTGAAAAGCTCGATGGAAATAGTAAAGGCTGCCTCGCCGTCTACCCATACTAATCAGTATCCTCGAAGTGTGGTGTTGAATAACACAAAGGTTTTTCGTAAAATACATTCTAAAGTTTGTCTCATCAAATAACTGTATAACCAATATCAATTCACAATTCAACTTTGGTACATAAAGAACATGATCTAAAATCAAATTTGAGTCAAGCTGAATGGTTCTTTGCATGGCGGCCAAGACTTGTTTCCCATCAGGCATGCCAATCGAAGTACTAGTAATTTCTCTGAGACTTAAAGCGCTCTCTTTTTCCAAACATGTGATTAGTAGCACCACTATCGATAATCTACATAGCAATAGCTAGCTTACCAATCATCCATTCATGGGCACCTGAATTTTGAGAATTTAGCATGTCAATCAACGCCTAAATCTGGTAACTGGTCAGAATTGGGATGCTATGGGCCTCTGTTTCTAGATGCACCCCATTGATCTCACGACTTCCCGAACCTTTATCAGTGTTGGCATTCACATTGCTCTTATTACGACTCGTTCCAGTACATGACTTGGAATTTATCTTTCATTCATCCTTTAGGCGATCTGCCCACCAATCTTGATACCCAATTAGGAAGAAGCAACTCGTCGCCTCATGCCCTGGCCGTTTGCAGCAGGTGTAAACCATTGAACGATCTTTCGATTCGCTTCAATTCCTTGTGTCGGTTTGGCTTTGCTGCCCCGTCTGTGTAGAGAAAGCCATCTAGTTTTCTTTCTCGTTGTACTCGCGACTCATGGTCTTGAACCACTCTTCCTGAACAAAAGTTGAATACACTTTGTTAACGGATGGCAAAGGTTCCATCGCCAATAAGGTAGACCGAACGGTTCCATAGACTTCATCATCCAAACCCATCAACAATATTTGATGAGCTTTCCCTTCTTCACTACGTTTTTGAGCTTTGTTTTAATGTTGCACTCAACAAGTCACTCTTCAATTGCTGAATTTGTAGCCCATTGACCATTGAGAATCGGTCCTTGATATCTTCCCACGGATCCTTCGCATTCTCCATATAAGAAATAGAAGATCGAAGGATGGGTTCAATCATATTGAGTATCCATGACACCGTCATCGAATTTACTATCAACCAATCATCCATCTCAATACTAGTGTTTCGTGGTTCTGTTTAGGGATCCATCAATGAACCCCCACTCCCTTTTTGCGCGAAGTGAAGTACACACAACTCTTGCTCTTTCTTCGTAGTTTTCACCATGGAATTGAACTTCAGTAATGACATTCCTAAGATTATCATCGAAATACATCTCATAAGGAGAGGGAATTTTACGAATTTGAGAACTGGTATTGGTAATTTATAAAGTTTTGAGGCTCTCCGGGACAAAGGGTCGCGATCCCGCGAGGGTGACGGTAAGGGTGTTTTCTTTGCCAGTCATGGCTCTGGTGTGAAAAAGAAGGGTTTAGTGTTTAAGAGATTTGATTCCCTGCACTGATACCATGAAACAAAGGAGACGGTAAAAGAGGCAATCAAAATCTGTCTTACTCTATATTTGAGCAACCAATTTAATTATACAAATTGTACAAGCAACTGTAAGGACATAAAATAAATACAATACTCTCAAACGGAAGAAAAGAAACGAAACAAGAAAATCTAAGGACGTAGAAAAATGACAAACAACACATTATGATGTGCTTATGCGCGCATGTGCGATCATAAAATAATGTCCCGAGTTTACCTATCTACTAGCCCACAAATTACTTTATCATGACATCAAAGTAAGTTTGGTCGTGAACATATTATCTACCTTGATTGGACTTAGCTCATTATTACTCGCCTATTATATATCTTATCATGGGGAGGACGTAAGTAGTTGCAACCCATCTATTATCTATTATATTCATACCTATGTCAACAAATCAACCCAATACACGGATTTTGTCAATTGAGCTTCTCATCACGTTTTCTCTATCAAGTTAGGATTAGTTGATTTACCCCTATTCCTACTGGAGGGGATGTAGTGATTCGAAGCTTGTTATTTAAAGTCCCATATGCGTGCGGCACATGTTAGAGTTGGTTAGTTGTTGTCGGTGACTTGTTCTAGCCGGTTGTTTCACGTGCTATATATATAGTCGGTTACATTAGTCAAGTTGTAGCTCGCATATGTAGCTTTGTAAGGGTTTGGTTTCTGTCCTCTTCTTACCATCAATGCTGAGAGCAATTCTCACTTCTCTTCTTCTCCCTCTATTCCGCCATGTACGTGAGAATGATCACTCGTGTTCGATGATCTTCTACATTTGTGGAGAGGTTTGGGTGTTGTGATACGTCGGAGGACTTGTGATAGAAAAATTAACTACTATGTAAAGGAAATCCCTACATGTTTGGGTTGACTCAAACCGGTACCAAACTTAAAGCAACTCGAAAATTTTAATGATCCGATCGACAACCCGAATCTGAACCCGAACACAACCACATTTGACAGGTCTACCTGCAATAATCCGACCCAAATTTATACATAACCCGTCACTAGCGAGTTGTCTCAATTAACTTAATTGAATCAAAGTCCATATCCTCCCGTATCCCCCATACCATAAAGAATACCCACCCATAAGTCCTACTATTCAATTCCTTCTATAAATCCAAGGATGAAGCTTAAAAAGAAAATAAAATTAAGAAAAATCTTATCCCTTAAACTATATTTAGATGTTCAATTACGGAGTATTAAATTAGAATTCTATCGGATCCAATTTCTCAGCCGGAGATGTATCTGTTTCCTAGTCACTATCACACTAAATACATTTATCTCATTAAAATTGAGAAACCAAATCGATAATAATTGTACGTGGTGCAATGCACGAGGATTTCGATCTCTCACTATTTCCTTATAGAATAATTATGAGATTAAAAATTCGTTGAAAAGATAAAATGAACACTGAAATCACATGGTTGATATACTGACCTGTTCCGAAATTAATACTACAATGTATAAATTATAAAATAATTGGAAGCTTATATAGGATAAGTAGATAAAATGATTTTTTGCAACTAGGATAATGTGATAATAAAGTGTACGTATTGTAGTTTTATCCGGTTAAGATCCACGTTTTCCCTATAAAAGGAGAGTAAGAGTAGGAGGATCAATTCAAACAAAAGAAAACACAAAAGAGAGCCTAGAGGGTCAAGTCTCGAAAGAGAAAAACAAAAATAAAAAAACCCTGTTGGCTCTTCTTATTAATCCTCTTAATTACATTTGTTCTCTTGTCCATCGGAATTAAAAAGAAAGAAATTTGTTGATCAAACAAAACAAAATTGATCAAGAATCGAGATCGATGGCTGCCATAATATCGAGTGAGATTTATCCATGGAAATGGACTTTCTACGTCGTCCTTTGCTGGCTTCTGGCTGCTTGTGGTGGCCTCATGTTTGGCTATGATATTGGTATTTCTGGTACGTTTTTCAATTTTTATCTTTATTATTACTCTTTTATTGATCAGATTGCAGATTGGTATGTAGCATATATATGCATATAACAAGTAAACCAATTTTATCGGAATAATATTTAAGTATATCATATTGTGTCAAAGAGTACATCATATCTACAATGGGTGATAATTGATTAAATTTATAATTTTACGCGAATAGGGTTCTAAAATCATAAGTGAAACTAGGAAAAAGCTGCCCAAGGTAGTCGCCGCGTTCCTTGGAAATAGAGATGATTATCTCCGATATGATATCCTTGCTTCAATGCAGGGTTTCGAGAAGGTCCGATTAGTTCATTCTAAGATGATTTGTAACGGTTTGACCGATAAAATTGTTAAAATGGGACCACAACCTTCCTATTAATAATATTAGAACATCACCTAAATTTAGGAACTTAGTGTTTTTATTCGAAAAGATGCTCTAAGTGAAACTAGGAAAAGAAATATAAAGAATATAGGTTGGAGAGAGAGAGAGTAAATGCAATTGTTAAATTAATTGGATACCAATGGGATTTTTTTTTTGTCAAACTCTATATAACTTAATTGATTTCATGATACGCTGGGTAGTCTATACATGGAAATTAAGTTGGTGAGAGTATTAATTACAAATAACCTATTAAGGTGTAAGTGGATAAAGATGATTACTCAGAGAAATCTGTCCACATTATCCGGAATTATATTGTAGTGGTTAATTGGTTATTGTTAGTATTGTCTAGAAACAGCAATGATTCATTTCACAGAACTAAAGTAGGGAGTCATATTAATTTAGGGCCAAATATAATGATTTGATCTGGTCTTGAACAATAGAATTAAGGGCTTTGTAGGACTTTTTGTTTGGTAAAGAAGCGTGTGAACCACCGAATATATATTTTAAGCCGATCAAAGTTTATGCACCCTCCAAGGAAGAGATCTTATCTAAATCTATTACATTAGCAACACATAAAGGACTAGAGGAATACTCACAAAACTAGAATTAAGAGACATGGCCCATTGCGCCAAACAATGTGCAACATTATTTGAGTGGTGTCTGATGTGAATAATAGAAATCTCCCAAGATGCCTCACGGAACAATGTGCGACACCAATCAATAAGGAGAAATTGGGATGAGTAGTGTGCCGCTAGCCCGATAAGTGACGTTGCACCTTAGAGGAGTCAGTTTTTACAATCAACTTCGAAATGCCCATGCCATCTACAATCTGAATCACCATCGCCAGACCAAAAGACACCACCACCATCCTCGCACAGGCCCCAACTTGCCTTTGGAAGTACCATCAAAATTAAGTTTAATCAATCTTGTTGGCAGACGTAAGCCACAACAATATGGAAAAAGTTTCCGACCACGTGTGGTTAAACTTAATGTTCAAGGAGAGCCAAAGGGGATATCAGGGTGCGATGAACCACCCTAGGTCGAACCATGGTCAAAGCACTTGAGCCGCTTTGCCACTTGTGGTGAAGTGTGGCTCTTGGCTTGTGATCACATGAAGGCTTGGGCAGGTATCCTGTGCGACTTGACCCTAACCATGACCAATACTTATTGGGCATGTTCGTTTGATAGAAGTTGATTGAATACATTAATTGGAATGTTACATTTCGGTTAATGATAGGAAAATGGGAGTAGACAACATCGTTTGAGCTTAGGGGTTGATATGAAAGCCAAAAAGAAACCTTAGAAGTTTGTCTTGCCATTTCTTGCACTGTTGTGGATGAGTTACGGTTTTGAAATCCGAGTGCTCTCTTCCCTTGTGATTCCACTATAGCTTTGTGAGATCTTGTGAGACAGAAGAAGAAGAAGAAGAAGAAGAAGAAGAAGAAGAAGAAGAAGAAGAAGAAGAGAGAGAGAGAGAGAGAGAGAGAGAGAGAGAGAGAGAGAGAGAGAGAGAGATGAAGGAGTTTGGTGTCTTCGTGATTTGAGTTCTTCATGAACTCGCTTGACCCCTTCTCTGTTCTTCTTGAATGTGCTACTTTCTGTTCTTCACTTGTGTTTCCTAGCTATTTTTGTCTGTGTGTGCTTCCTTCATAAATGATTTGTGTGTTGGGCTTTGGTGCCTAGTGGATTGGGTGATTCCACCTCTCGAGGCTCTGCTGAGTAGAATAAAACCGAATTGTGTCAACAAATCTTTTCTTGTTCATTTGTGTTTACTTTCGTTTTCAATCAGAATCAAACAATTGAAGAGGATCTGAGCTTATATAGTATTTCAAATTGGTATTAGAGCGAGGTTGGCCTTGATCTATGCTTCTGTTTTGTTTGGTGCTTGGTGGGAAACCTTGTTCCGATGGATAAGTCGTGCGACCTTGCTCCGATGGATAAAAAGGATAACATCTCTCTAATTGATGAGCAAGCTTCAGTGGTAGAAAGAAGTTTGGATTTTGAAAAGGATTAATCCCGACAAATTTGAGAAATACATCGAAGCATCATTTTGACCTGGATTTGGGATTTCATTTTGAGGAGCTTGCTCAGGTGGTGGAAGATAATATTACTTGTTTGGATTTTGAAAAAGATGTGTCCAACAAATTTGAGAAATACATTGGTGTATTATTCTGATTCGGATTTGTGATTTCATTTTGAGATTTTTCGGGTGGTGGAAGATAATTGAAAATATTAAAATGATTCCAAGACATGTTTAGAAAATAAGAAGAAGAAAAGGGATGAGGAATGATACAAGTTAAAATGAAATGTGATAGGGTTTATATAGACAGAGAAAGACAAATAAATTTACTCTCCCAGATTGCCAAGTTGACAATCCGCGTTTTTTCTCCCCGGATTGCCAAATAAATTTAAACAATCAACATATTGTGTGTTATAACACTACCCGCACCTAAACCAAAATCAATTATTTAATTAACAAAAATATCAAAAATTAATATTCTAAGCTAATACTAAAAAATACGAGTATGGATTGTTTTGGGCAGAATAATCACACGAACGTGTTACCTGCTAAAATGAGGGAATCCTAACCAAAGAGCAATCGTAACGCGTTATCAAATACAAACAAGATGTAAAATAGCGAAAAAGACAGGAAAATAAGAACAAGTGGTTGTGATTGTATTATGATCGTGATTGCAAACAATTCTTCGGTGATTACAAACGAGCACTTGAGTGGAATTGGTAGATAAGAATGAATTCAAATTGAGCTTGTTTCTGAGTGTGATTATCGATAATCCCCTTCATCTCTGCTTCGTCCTGGTTTTATAACCCTCACTTTCTTTAGACCGTTGGTGGAGCGTTTAGTTTATCCCGGAAATCTCGCCACTAGCATAAATGGAATAGCCGTTGAATAGGTTGCTCATGAGATCTCTCTGAGCCGAGATTTCCGCCATGCCTTCAATGTGCTCTCCCGTTAATTGCCTCTTCGGCTTTTTTATGTAACGACTCAGGTTAAGCATCTTATATATGCTTACCTTATCTTCTTGGGCTAAGTTTTGGAGAGGCCCAACAGTACCCCCTCAAAAACCCGGGAAAGTTCCCTCCAACCTCCTTTTTAGGGTTTTTGATTTAGTGCCTCAGAAGTTGTAGCGTGTAAGACATGTCCCATCGATCCTTATTTATAGCAGTCATGATGGTTTTCTGAGACTTCAATGCGCTTCTCGGTGTCCAGGTACGGCTCCCTTCTCTCCATTTTTCATCTTCTTCTTCTTCTCTCCTCTTAGCTAGGCGACTTCCAATTCTTCCCCATAACCTTTTTCTCGCTGCCTTGATCCAACCGTACCTCCTTCCCTGACTTCATCCAAAATTATCACCCCGTACCATCGGAAAAATAGCACCTCTGAAGACCCTCACACCCTAGCTTTTTCCGCTGGATTTCCTTCTTCCATAGAAATATTCCTTCCCCTTCTGGGATCTTGGCTGATTTCTATGCTGACGATTGGGTGTGCTTGTATGAGTACCCCTTTCGCATCGGTCACCGCTTCCCTTTTTCCCCTCTGGTTATCGACTTCCTCACTACCCTTAACGTATCTCCTGGGCAAATACTCCCCCAAGTTTGGAGGCTTTTGCTATTTGTTGACCTCTTGTGCTCTTCTCATGGCCTCCCTTTCAAAGCTGCCGATTTCTTTCATAACTATCGCCTTTCCAAAGGTGGCCCCAGTCTCTTGACTTTGAAAACCTTCCAAGACAAGTCTGACTTGATCTTCAACATGTCGAAATCTGACCGGGGTTGGGCAGATAAATTTTTCTTCGCAAAGCTATCTTCTTTGGGAATTGACACGTCTTTCCTGAAAACTCGATGGCATTCAACATGTAGTGTTTCTCTTTTACTTATTCCGCTTTGTTCAATCGTTCCTAACCATCGGTTGTTTCTGTCTTGAATGCAGAAAATCTCGCTTCCCCCAACCTCGCAAGGTGTTGGCCCAAGTTATCTCTCACATAGAGGCTGACCTGTTGGAAGAGAGATCCTACTCCAAGCATGTGAAAGCGTGCTTCGTCGTCCCGAGAGTACCGAGACGTCGAGTAAGCTTTTTCCTTCCCTTACTTCTTACTTTGACGTTTTACCTCTTGTAACCCCTTTATCTGCATGTTGCTAGGTTCAAGGACCACCCGTTCTACTACCGCGCTTACCACCATGGAACGAGTAGAAGCCCGAAAGAAGAGGAAATCTGAAACGACATCAACTGCTGATACCTCCTTAGCGGTATCTATTCCCAAGAAGTCGTCTGAAGCTAAAGTTACTTCCCCGAGGAAGAAAGTGGTCTTGAACCTATCAGATCTCCCAGGGACGATGATGTCACTGGACTTGGAGGCGAAGAAATGCTTGAGTTCTTTAGCGCCTCTTCACGTGGACTACTCTCGAAGTGTAGAAAACCGATCTTCCGTTCCGGAGTTCTTTGGTGAAACTCTTGCTGCTCAGTGGCAGGTTCGTTTATTTTGATCAGTTGGTAATTTGAATTCGTCTCTCCCCCTTATGCAAGATGTTCTGCTTTTTGTTTTGTTCAAGGTTTGTAACATTCGCTCTTTGCTTTTGTGACTTTCAAAAGCCTGCCAGATCAACTGGCTCAGAGCAAGATCAGCCTTCAACTTGAACAGGACAGCACCATATTGGGGCAGGAAAAGAATGCTTTAGAAAGGAAGGTGAAGGAGTTGTCGGCTGCTCTTGAAGAGGCATCCAAGGATTCCAAGGAGTGGGAAAAGAAGTTTATTCCTAGGTAAAGAAGCTTCCCTTTCAAAGGAGATCGAGGACACCGCAGACTACTGGTCATGCAGAGCTCGGGTGGAGATGATGGAGGAGTTTGCAGCAGGGAAGCATACCTCGTGGGATGATGTGAAGGAAAGGGAATTGTTTGAAAGTCTATTTTCTGATGAAGTGATTGCAACCAAGAAGTCTTCAGTCATCGACGATATTGCTTATGTTGCCAAGGAAGTATCTCAAGCAGAGTTAGAGAATCAGAAGGCCGCTGAAGATGCTTCCAAAGACTGATGCTTCTTATCTCTTGTTTAAAACATTTAAGTATTTGAGTACCCTCTATGTGTCGGGGTTTGACATGTTAACTGGTGTGTATGGCCGTTTGTTTTTTAGGCCTTTGTGTGGACAACTTCTACCCCTATTTTTGCTGGTTTTTAGGGGTTTTATGACGAATGCTATTTTAGTACTTGCATGGTCTTGGATCTGCTTTTGTCTTTTTTGCAGGTAATACAGGTTGGCTATCGCAGAATGAGGATCGACACGTTTGAGAAGATGGTCGTTGGTAGTTTTGGTCGAATCTCGTAGTAATAGCGGTTTTGTATAGGATGCTAAGAGAGAGACTAATGTACGTGATAGAATGTAAACATTTGTGTTTTATTTAATAAAATCTGAATTGGTTACAAATTTTCTGTGAAACTCCTCTTGCTCTAGAGTTGTCTTTACTCGTTCTCATCTCTTGCATCTTGTGACTAGTCGTTGTGTGCACAGCGTTGCCTGATTGTAAGGCGAGGGCCTATGTTTTGGCATGTAACGTCACAACGCGTCCCTTGTTAGTTTTGTAGGATTGTCGTTGTTTAATGTGTATAAAATGAGGCAAAAATAAAGTTTGAACAAAATGATGTATCAAATAAGTACCTTGTTGCGACTTGCTTGTTAGAAATGATGTGACACCAACTTCTTGGGACTATCTTACCATCATGTGACACCAACTCGTAAGCCCCTTGTCCGACGACTTTCGTGATGGTAAGGTCCTTCCCAGTTGGCTCCCAACTTTCCAACATTCAATTCTTGTGTATTTTGAAAGACATTCCTCAACACCTAATCACCTACTTGAAACGCTTTTGTATTGACACGTTTGTTGTAACTCCAAGCCACCCCATGTCTATATGCCGCCATACGAACTGATGCTTCATCTCGTCACTTGCCAAGCGTGTCTACATGATGGAACAAGTTAGGCAGATTCGACTCTTCAATGGTGAGTCCGTATCGAACTGTGGGCAAAGTTATTTCCACTAGTAACACGGCTTCACATCCATATACAAGGGAGAAAGGCGTATGCCCAGTGGCAGTCTTGGGAGTTGTTCGATCGGACCAAAGGATAAGTGGCAACTCGTCTGCCCATCTTCCCTTGGCCTCCTTAAGGCGTTTCTTCAAGTTGTTGATGATTACATTATTGCTCGCCTCCGCTTGACCATTGGCTTGAGGGTAACGTGGTGTCGACCTCACCAACTAAATCTTGTACTGCTGGCAAAATGATCTTGTTTTGTCACTGATGAATTGAGATCCGTTGTCACACACTATGGTGGATGGTATTCCAAATCTACTCAAGATATTCCTTTTTATGAAGGAAATGACCTTGGTATCTTTGACTTCTTTGAGAGCTTCGGCTTCAATCCATTTAGAGAAGTAGTCGGTCATAGCTAAGATGTAGACACGTTGTCCTGAAGCTGGAGGAAGTTTTCCTACAATATCCATTCCCCATTTCATGAATGGCCAAGGGGAAGTTATGGGATGTAATAACCCTGGAGGTTGATGTGGTATAGGTCCATGATGCTGGCACGCATCACACTTTCGGGCAAACTCCACTGCGTCTTTGTTCATGGTGCGCCAATAATAACTCATCCTGCTTGCTTTCCTCGCCAAGTTACGACCCCTTGTATGATTTCCGCATTCTCCATCGTGTATGTCTTGTAATACTTTTTGTACCTCTTCCTCCTTTACACATCGTGCATATATCCCTGATGACATCCACTTGAACAGAATGTTATTCTTAATGGCGAAAGTGGAAGCTTTTACCTTAAGTCGTCGGGCTTCTTCCTTGTCATCTGGTAAGATCCCATCTCGTAACCACCTTAAGTAAGGAGTTACCCACGAAGCGTCTTCATCAAAATCTCGAATCTCAAACATGTCCGCTTCTTTGATTATGGAAGGTGCATCAAGGTACACGGAAGGTATCTTGTTGTACTCTCTTGGGTCGATTACAAATCTGAGGTTTGCTAAGGCGTCTGCTTGTGTGTTAGCATCTCGAGGGACTTGCTTTATCTCAAAATGCTTGAAGTGTTTAAAAATTTCTTGGACTTTTTCTAAGTACGCCTTCATCTTTGAATCCCTGGCAGCATACGAGTTCGTGAATTGATTTACAATAAGTAATGAATCACAAAGTACCTCAATTTCTTGCACATTCAAGTCCTTAGCAATAAGTAACCCTGCTATAAGTGCCTCATATTTCGTTTCATTGTTAGTGGCTTTGAATGTACACCGAACAGTCTGGGCTATCCTATCCCACTATGGTGACTTCAGGACTACCCACAGCCTTACACCTATCTGATTTGATGCTCCGTCCGTATGCATTAACCACTTGCCGCCATCAAATGAACCGGTTATTTTTAACATGTCTTGGTTTTCTTCTTCTGATGTGGTAGAAGTGAAGTCAACCACAAAATCTTCCAAGGCTTGAGATTCCATCGTCGTTCGTGGCTCATAAGCAATGTCGCAACCATTAAGATGGATCAACCACCTCATTAGTTGACCTGATAACTCTGGTTTTGACATAATACTCTTCATTGGGTGGTTAGTCCTCACAATAATAGAATGACTTTCAAAATAAGGACGTAACTTTATAGAAGTCATTACCACAGATAATACGAGTTTCTCAATGGGTAAGTACCTGGTTTCTGCATCAAGTAAGGTTTTACTTACATAGTAGATGGGTAACTGGTCCCCGTTTTCTTCTCGGATCAAGACGGTGCTCACAGCTACTTCTGTCACAGCTAAGTACACGTACAGCGTCTCGTTCGGCTTGGGTTTGGAAAGTACCTGCGGGTTAGATAAATAGTTTTTTAAATTCTTTGAAAGCTTCCTCATGTGCTTCCGTCCATTCGAACGACTTGTTCTTCTTCAAGATATCATAGAACAATTTGGTTCTGTCCGAGGATCGAGATATGAATCGGTTGACAGCTGCTACTCGTCCGGTTAGCTTCTGGACGTCTTTGACGCATTTTGGCGACTGTAACTCCATTATCCCCTTGATTTGGTCTGGACTTGCCTCGATTCCTCTCTGTGTTACTATGTATCTGAGGAACTTCCCTGATGTGACTCCAAAAGAGCATTTGGTTGGGTTTAGCTTCATTCTATAATTCCGCTGAATCCGGAACGCGTCTTCCAAGTGGGTGATGTGGTCCTCCGCCTTCAATGACTTGACTAACATGTCGTCAATATAGACCTCTATTGTATCCCCCAGTTTTTCCTGAAACATATTATTAACCAATTTCTGATAAGTAGCACCTGCGTTTTTTAATCCAAAAGGCATAACCTTGTAACAATAAGTTTCTTGATTGGTTACGAATGCGGTTTTTTCTTGGTCGCCGGGATGCATCATTATCTGATGATATCCACTAAACGCGTCCATGAAAGTTAAAAGCTCATGTCCTGCCGTCGCATCCACCATCGCGTTGATATGAGGCAACATGAATGAATCTTTAGGACATGCTTTATTTAAATCGGTAAAATCCACGCAAACGCGCCATTTACCGTTTCTTTTTTACAACAACTACATTTGCAAGCCAATCAGGGTATTTTACCTCTCTAATTTTTCCGGACTCGAGTAAATATTTTACATCGTCGTTGATTACCTGATTCCGTTCGGGTGCAAATTTACGCCTTTTCTGCTTAACCGGTGGCATCTTCTTATTGACATTAAGAGCATGTGTGATCACGTTAGGATCAATGCCTACCATATATTAATTCGACCATGCAAAACAATCATTGTAGGACCGTAAGAATTCCACCAATTGCTTTGGTAAAGTTGGCTCCAGATCCGCTCCTATTCTGATCTTTCTTGAGGGGTCAAGTGGATCGAGTGCTACTTCTTCAAGTTCCAGCGTTTCTGGCTTTACGTAATAAGTGGTGTCTCTACAGTCCTTTAATTGCTAATCTAACAACTTTTTCCTTGCTTCAATCTTGAGATTTTTTGAAGTCGTTGCTCTCATCGTTATGTAGTAACATTCCCTCGCCAATTTCTTTTCTCCCTTGTTTCTTGAATTCCCCATGGCGTTGGGAATTTTACACATTGATGATAAGTGGAAGGAATAGCCTTCATTCCGTGAATCCAAGGCCTGCCCAAGATGGCATTAAAAGGTGACGTGCAATCAAGTACTTGAAACTTTACTTGGTAGTTTATCCCTCCTGCAATGGTCGGTAATGATATTTCTCCCAATGTGTTACGAGATTCACCACTGAAACCTACTAAGGTCGTAGACTTCTTAACAATGTCGTCCAACTCAAGGCCTAAACTGTATAAAGCATCCAACATAAGCAAGTTAGTGGAACTTCCATTATCAACTAATATTCTTTTAACGAGGAAATTTCCTATTGTTAAAGAGATTATTAAGCAATCGTGGTGAACTTCCTCTTCTTTGATATCATCGAAGGTAATTGGCATCACGTCTTGACTCGTTCGTGGAGGAATTTTCGGGCACTCCTTCCTAGTATCCCTTGCGATTCTCTTTGCTGCGGAGTACGTTATGCCACAGATTTCGAATCCCCCGGTGATGACGTTGATTACTCCAGTATGCTTTGGAGGTGGAGGAGGACTAGCTTTCCCTTTGTTGCGCTCTAGTTGTTCCTTTGCTTTTTCTCATATCAAATCCTTAAGGTACCCTCTGCGTAACAGTTTGTTTTCCTCTTTCCGCAACGCGATACATTCGTTAGTCCGGTGACCGTGATCGAAGTGGAAATCACACCATCTGGACTTGTCTTTTTGATGCGAAGGCACGTTACTCTTTTTTGGCCATTTGACAGTATCTCCCATGCTGTTGAGAGTCAGGACTACTTACATTGCGTCTACACAGAAGTTGTAATGAGATAGTCTAGGAGGCAACCTGGGGTTTTCATACCGCTCGCCTTTCCTAGAAAACGTCGTATTAACGGTTGTTTTGGCAGAGGATGAAGTGGGATATGGAGCATATCTAGGTTCTCACCTTCCTTGTCTTCGTTCTGGCCGGTGAGGGCTAACCATTTTCTCGGTGAAGAGATCATCTTCTTCCAGTCGCACATGTGCTAACGCCTTCACCTGTACCTCAACGAAATTCGAACAAGGATACTTAGTTAATTCACGATATAAATCAGGATTACAAACCGACATGCCTCTTTGGAATGCTTCCACGGCCGTAGCGGCGTCGCATCCTTCTATAGTGACTAACTCCTCATTGTACCGGTTAAGGAAGGGTTTCAAGGATTCACCGGTTTTCTGAACCATGCGGTATAAGTCGCTTGAGCGTTTTTTAGCGTGTCGACTGCTTGCCAACCTTACCCTGAACTTGTCAATCAACTCAGCAAAGGATGAAATACTCCCAAGAGGTAAATGAGAGTGTCAGTTAAGCGCGGGTCCGGATAATCTGTTTCCGAACCAACGACACATAACAATCTCCTTCATGTCAAAAGGGACTGTGCTAATGTTCATAGCCTGTTTGAATGCAGCTACATGTTGATCCGGATCTATAACCCCTTCGTACTTAGGTACATCGTGGACGTGATACTTCCGAGAGATGTAGACCCTTGCGATAGCGGGTACGAAGGGAGAATCTGTGTAACCATCCGTTCTTTCCATTGCTATCGATTGGGGTGCCCCTAGGACTTGAGTGATTCGGTCCTCTAGAACTTTGAGGCGTTTCCGTAATTGGAAAACCTCAACATCCTCTCTAACAGCCCTTAGTGAGTTACTGTTTACCTGATACCCCGTTATTGGTCTGACACCATCGGGCATTACGAGATTTGGATCGTCTATGTCCAATCGTCGGGCGACACCTTCGACTGCGTCCGTTACACGCGGGCGGCTTGGAGCTGACTGTACCTGAGATCGAAGTAAATTATGTTCATTGGTTAGAGTTTCAATTTGTTTTTCATATACCTCAGTGAACTTGGCATGAGCTTCTTTTTTATTTTCCAAATCTTTTTGGAGAGCGATCATTGATGCGCGGAGCTCCATGATGACGTCAGATTCACCCCCTCCTCCTTGTTCCGCCGTGGAGGCAGTAGGGTTTCCATTTGCATTCCCGCAATCTTGATCAACTCCCTCTACGTTCCCAACTCCATCAGCATTTCCAATGCGTTGGTTGTTTCCTTCCTGGTTGATCTCGTGGTTCCCGAGATCTCCTACGTGACTGTAAGTAATATGAATTCCGTCGATCCTGTTGATAGAGCTTGTAGTTCCTTTTAGAGTGATTTCTTTTTTGCTAGGGCCCCACGGTGGGCGCCAATTGCTTATGCAGAACAACACGAACGTGTTACCTGCTAAAATGAGGGAATCCTAACCAAAGAGCAATCGTAACGTGTTATAAACTACAAACAAGATGTAAAATAGCGAAAAAGACAAGAAAATAAGAACGAGAAAGTGGTTGTGATTGTATTATGATCGTGATTGCAAACAATTCTTCGGTGATTACAAACGAGCACTTGAGTGGAATTGGTAGATAAGAATGAATTCAAATAGAGCTTGTTTCTGAGTGTGATTGTCGATAATCCCCTTCATCTCTGCTTCGTCCTGGTTTTATAACCCTCGCTTTCTTTAGACTGTTGGTGGAGCGTTTAGTGTATACCGGAAATCTCGCCACTGGCATAAATGGAATAGCCGTTGAGTAGGTTGCGCATGAGATCTCTCCGAGACGAGATTTCCGCCATGACTTCAATGTGCTCTCCCGTTAATTGCTTCTTCGGCTTTTTCATGTAACGGCTCAGGCTAAACATCTTGGGATTACCTTATCTTCTTGGGCTAAGTTTTGGAGAGGCCCAACATGGATGATGGGATTTGATAGGATTTTTAGAGAGGGGAATTATAGAAATCATTTTTTCTATTGTATGTTTGCAATTTTATATGAGAATTGATGGGATTTCATAAGAAAATTTGAAGTGAAATGATGGGAAATTGAATCTCACCAAATTGGTGGAATTTGATGGGAAAATAGAGATACATGTTTTAAATAAAAAAAAATATGATTCATATTTTCTCATCAAAACCCAACTCTAGTCAAACAAAAAAATTATTAAAATTCCTTACATTCTCACCTTTTATTTTCTTATATTTTCCTTTCTCATTTTCACCACTCTTTATTTTCTCATCAATTCTTAATTGTCAAACAGGTTGTACAAGTCCAAGAGGTAATACCTTAATTCTAAATAACTTTCTATCTTCTACGTACTTCTTAGTCTCTTAAATTCTTACGCCATCCTTTCTCTCCCCTTGGTGGTGCAAGAGTACACAAGACAGAGGCCACCAGGAGCTTTCGGGTGGTGAATGACAATAGTTTTGGTAGAAAAAGTGATAAGAAGTTATTAGATAGAGAAGATTGGAGTATTTTAAGGGTTAAAAAGTAAAGGATTAGTTGCATAAATACATTGCATCATTAAAAATAAAATAAAATCACTGTAGAATAAAATATACTCTAAAATTAACATTAGTTGTATAAATGTCTTCCCATATAACCTAAAATTCAATGAGCATAACTTTTACGCTAGCTCCTTATATATAAAGTCGGTAATACACGAATATTACATAAAAAGTAAAAATACTATAAAGCTCGGAAATTATTGATTGCAAAAAATCCTTCCCAAGAGATCGGTGTTTATTTTGTACGTAGTTGACTTGAATTTTAAATTTACATTGCAATATGTACAAAAACAAAGAAATTTTGAATTTTGGTTATTTTATTATTGAAGTTTTTAGATTTTGAATTATGCGTACTTTCACCGTCCTGTATTGTTTGTTTAAAAAGACATGTTATAGAAGTATTAAGAAAATGAAAGAGGAAAAAACAATCAATGAAAAGAGAAGAACGGTTATGATGGTAATGGGTAAATATGAAAAAGGAGAAAGAGAAATGAAATTACCGAAAAGTTAAAATGGGTAGATTTTTTATTGAATAATGTGGGTAAAAAGTGAGATTAGATAGGAGTAATATTGTAAGAAAATATTGATGTAAAAGGAAAGATGAAAAGGTAGACAAATTTTTTAGAACAGTTGAAAAAAATATTAGACAAACTTAATGAGAAGGATAGAGTATTTAATAGAAATATGGAAAAATGGTATCATTTAAATTAATATAATATATTTTTTAAATTTTGTGTATGTTTTAATGATTAATTATTTAGTGCTTCTGTTGAAATTTTCTGGCTCCGTCACTATATATAGCTACTTAGTAATCAACAAAATCCAAGTGGTTAGACTTATTAGTCAATGTAATTTAATTACATTCTTTTTAACCTATACTTTTAGGGAATATGATAAGAAATTTGATTAGAAACTAAAACCTTAAAAGAAAAGTCATAAATCTTTAAATACATAAAATAAAATTTCTAAATAAAATATAATTAGTAAAAAAAATTTAAACCAAGGTTTTTATCATATGGCCGTAGGATATAGGATAGCAAAATCTCTTTAATTAAAGGCGAAATACATAAATAGGTCCCTGAACTTTGACGATTTTGGCAACCGTATCCATGTACTTTTCAGGTTTCAGATAGGTCCTTGGAGTATACATTTTTTTGTCATTTAAACACAAATCACACAAATTTCATCTGCGTGTAATACACTCACGCTGACTGTACACATATTTTGCCACCTTAGTTTACTCATGCCACATAGGCTTAATAAATTTAACTATTTTATAACTACATATATATAACATGAGTGTTATTAATTATTGGCGAAATACATAAATAGGTCCCTGAACTTTGACGATTTTGGCATTCATATCCCTGTACTTTGGGAGTTTCAAATAGGTCTCTAGACTATATATTTTTTTGTCATTTAAACACAAAAATCTGAAGTGGAAAAACGTGTGCACATCAATTACTTAATTGCGCGTGAAAATAATCCTACACTCCTATAAATGCTGACGTGGAATAATAATAAAAAAATTAAAAACCATATAAAATATTCCATCTAGTAATTGAATTTTCTTTCTTTTTTTTTCTATTTTATGTTCACTTAGATTTGAGATTTCAGATCTTAGATCTCACAGTATCGTTCACTAGAAATTTTAAGAGATATGCCGGCGGCAAAGAATTTCGACTCCCGAGTCCGTTGTTCATGAGGGGTAGAGAAGATGTGCCGTCGGTGAAGAATTCCAACTCCCGAGTCCGTCATTCATGACGAGCGGAGAAGATGTGCCGGCAGTGAAGAATTCCGACTCTTGAGTCTGTCGTTCCAAAGGGGCGAGAAGATCTGCCGGCGGTGAAGGATTCCGACTCCCGAGTTCGTCGTTCATGAGGAGTGGAGAAGATGTGCCGACAATGAAGAATTCCGAGTCCCGAGTCTGTTGTTCTAGATCTGAGAACTCGGGATGGTGAAGTCGAGCAATGAAGAATCCCGGAACTCGGGATGGTGAAGTCAGGCAGTGAAGAATCCCGGAGCTCGGGATGGTAAAGCCGGGCAATGAAGAATTCTACACAAACCAGATTTGAGAAGAAGCGATGAAGAATTCGATTGAAAACTAAATCCAATCGAAAGGGGAATTCGAAAATTTCTCCAAATCTGGTTCGTCTCGGCTTCAATCGAAAATTTCTCAGATCTGGTTCGATTGAAAACTCGGTGAAGAACTCTGATTGAAAACTAAATCTGCTTCAATCAAAAGCGGTGAAGAACTCGAGACGACTGAAGCGCGACGAAGCGATTAAAGCGGGACAGAGCGATTGAAGTGGGACGGAACTCAGGACAATCAGAGAAGAAGCGGGACGGAACTCGGGACGGTGAAGCCGGGCAGTGAAGAATTCGACTTCGTCCCTTTCTCTGAGTATGTCGGAACCAGATTTGAGAAGAAGTTGTGAAGAATTCAATTGAAGCGGTGAAGAAGAAAGTGGAAGATAAAAAAAGTAAAAAAAGAAAAACAATTGATATTTAATAAGAAAATGTGTGTTTGTTTTATTAAAATTTAATAAATTTATCTAGGTGGCACCTACATGGAATTGACGTGGCACTAAGGTGGTAATATATGTATACAAGTTAGCGCGAGTGGATTGCACGCATGTGGATTTCATGTGATTTGTGTTTAAATGACAAAATATGTATAGTACAACGATCTATTTGAAACCACCAAAGCACAAGGATATGGATGCCAAAATCGTCATAGTTCAGGGACCTATTTATGTATTTCGCCATTTATTATTAACCCTCATTTCCAAATTCCACGATTCACAAGAGACATTGAAGAAGTTGAATGGCGATGGTCGAGCCCTAGAGCTTGGGAATCCAAGGTTGAAGACGCCATTCCAAGACAGTTCAAGGTTGAAGTTGAAGGCGCGATCGAAGTCCAAGGTTCTCTTAAGGTAAGGTGAGTTCGATTATTAGCAAAAAAATTGGGATTTAGGGCTAATGTTATGCGAAATTGGGGATTTTGGTCTAGAGTTTCCATTGTTCGATTACTATCGAAATTAGGGATTTTTGTGTAGGTTTCCATGTTTCCATTGTTTATAAGGTTCTCATAATGGTTTTCATGCTTCGAATAAGGGTTTTCATGCTTAGAATTAGGGTTTTCATGCATCGAGAATCAAAATTGAGTTGGGGAATGATTTGTTGATTCTTTTTTTTAGAGTTGTATGGTTGCTAGGAATGGAAGAGAAGAGAATCAATATTGTTTGGCACCACGGTGGCACCTTTGTGGTTGGCCATGCATACATCAATGAGTGTATCCACAATACCAATGGTGTTGACACTGATTATTTGTGTCTTTGTGAGTTAAGTTGGTATGTGAGAGAGTTAGGCTATAAAGCAGTTAGGGGGTGTTATGCAAAGGCTTGAATGATAGTGCATTTACTATAATGAGTGATCAAGCCTTGGTTGAACTTGCCAACAAAGTTGTTGATGGGGAGGTGGTCCATTTCTATGTTGACCATGCTCAAGAGGCAGATGTGACAAATTTACATATTGTTCCCTATAGGCCAAAGGAGCCAATTGTTGTGGTGCCAGAGTCAAGTGATGAAGAAGAGACATATACAAGGGTTGAAGAAGAGACAGGTTTAGGGGTTGAAGATGTCATAGATTTGACAGTTGAGGATGCCACAGATTCCTCAAATGATAGTGATAGTGATAGTGATAGTGGCTTTTCATTAGCTCAAAAGAAACTTACTCAAGTGATAGTTTGACATTCTCTATGAGTGATAACAGTGATATTGATGATGAGCTAAGAGAAGTGAGACAAGTTGTAAGAGAGCTTAATGCTCAAAAGAAGGCTCATAAGAAGGAGAAAACTACAAAAGTGGATGTCACCTTGGTTAAGGTTGGGCCTGATGAAGGGTACGAAGACTGGACAGAGGAGGGGCATAACTACTGATGTTCGCATTTTTGGTATAGTTTTTGATAGGTTTTCTTTGTTTATTAGGATTAATTTTGTCTAGTTTAGGTTTCGCATTAAGTGTTTTTAGTTAGTTTTGTATAAATCTGCGAAAAAAGTGGAATCTACGCTATTTTGTGTATTTTGCAGGTTTTAGCTAGGAAAGGAACTAAATTGAGATAAATTTGGAGCATCATAGTGAAGGACGGGAAAGTGCAAGATTTAAGAAGTCGAAGCTCAAGAAAACGAGAGGAGGTGTTGAAGAAAAACAAAACCCCAGGCTCGTTAACGAGGCTATGAAGGGTCGTTAACGAGGCCACGACGAAGAAGATTTCGGAGTATTATTTTATTATTCACCGATCCTGAGCGGGAATTTATTTTCGTATCGGTTGAGTATCTTTTTAGAATCTTTATGGGTTAATAGAATATGTATTTTAGGGTTTAATATCTTTTTAGATTTTATTTCTATCTTTTAGAGATTGTTTCTATCTTTTTAGGAAAGTTTTTATCTTTTAGCCTTTTTAGTTTTTTAGGATTTTCTATAAATACCCTTCTATCTAGCATAGAAGGGGGGGGGGCTGAATTTTGGAGTAAAGTTTTAGAGTTAGGTTTGGAGAAGGAAGGAAGGCTGAAGGAAAGGCTGCCGGATCGGAAGTCGGTGACGAGGGGTCGGTGACGACGGTTTCCGAGGTTCGTTGATCGAGTTTGTGGTTCGGTGATTATTTTGTTTTGGTTTTTCTTCTGATTCTTTGTAAGACGATATTTTTGTTATTAATTTAAGTTTGAGTTTTGTTTTCATGTTTGTTTTTATTGAAGTTTTTGGTTTCTTAATCATGAGTAGTGAGTAGTTATTTTTCTAGGATCGGGGTTAAGCCCGGCATAGTTGAGCATGTTTGATGAAGTAAGGTAGTGTTTTGAATGTCTTTTATTTTTATTGAGATTGTTTGTTGTGCTTAATACCGAAACGGGAGTTGAAGTAATTTGAGTTTTAACTTGATTGAAAGAGAAAGTTAGTAACTTGAAGGTTGATATTGTTTGAAAACGGAAGTTTCAAGCTTTAGATCCAAAACAAGCAATTGAGTGAGTTGGTTTATGAAAATAGATTAATTTACCTGTCAAGTCAATGAAAGTTGATGACTCTATCTATTTAAAGGCATGATCTTATCTACTTACGAATTCTTATGCTTGGCTATGCTGTGGTGTCCCTTATCCTAGATATTTGTTTTTATTGAATTATTTTTGATAAATCTTCGTTGCTAAATGCTTGCTTCGGTACCGAGTATTAATTAGAATTTTATTAATTCGTTAATTGATGTTTTTATATTCGGTGGTTCGGTAACGATCCTGACAAGGTCGTTAACGAGGCATCTCGTGAGTGATTATGTTTGATTTTGTTTGATTTTTATTAGATTGATAGACAAATAACCTTGCTTCCTGTGGAACGATCTTGACTCCACTGTACTCAGCGGGGTCTTGACTTACAAATTTATTTATTGGCCGAGAAACCCTATCAACAACTACAAGGGGAAGGTTGCTGGAGAAGAGCCATATTATGCCAGTGACTCAGATTGTAGCATAGAGAGTGAAGGTGAGGAAGATGGACAGAGAGAGGTGAGAAGAAGGAGAAGCAGACATGTTGTGTACAACCCTAGATATCAGATTCCAATTTGGGAGGTAACAATGGTTTTTCAAAATGCAAAAGAGTTAAGGGAGGCATTGGCCAAGTATGCAGTGCGTAAGGGTGTGAAGCTAGTACTAAAACCTAATGACAAGACAAGAGTTATAGCCAAGTATGCTCATGAAGGATGTAAATGGAGAATACATGCTAGCATAGATGGTGTAAGCCAGAACTTCATGATAAAGATATATATGCCCAGACATGAGTGTCGAAGGTACAATAATAACAAGATGTGTAGTGCCAAATTCCTAGCCAAATACATTAAGGCTAGAATCATCTCACAACCATCATTAAAATTGTGGGAGATTCAACAGATTTGTAGGAGGGAGCTAAAGTTGTATGTGGGAGTATCTACATGTAGGAGAGAAAAAGGTAAGGGTTTGGGTAAGAATGTTACTGACTACACTACAGAATATGCCAAGTTGCATACATATGTTGAAGAGATAAACAGATCAAACCCATGGAGCACATGTTTTGTAGTTGTTGACAAGGAATGTGAGCAAGGAAAGGAAATCTTCAAGAGATTATACACTTGTTTCAATGCTTTGAAGCTAGGTTGGAAGGAAGGGTGCAGGAGAATAATAAGAATTGATGGATGCTTCTTGAATGTGGTTGTTGAGGGACAACTATTTACGATTGTAGGGAAGGATGGAAATGGCCAAATGCACCCAATTGCATGGGAGGTGACAGGGTCTGAGTCAACAATCACATGGACCAAGTTCATCAGGACATTAAAGGAAGATCTAGAGCTTGGGAATGGAGAAGGGCTAACAATCATTCTGGTATGCATTTGGTAATTCCTTTCTCTAACTTGTTTTAGGCTTTTTTATTTTTCCTTGTTTTATGCATTTGGTTTATGATATCACATTTGTTTTTTTCTTGGTGAAACAGGGTATAGCAGCAGTTGTAAAGGCTAAATTACCAGAAGCAGAGTGCAGGCTGTGTGCAAGGAATATTTATGCCAATTGGGCAAAAGTATGGAGAGGTGGTGATAAGAGGAAGAAATTCTGGCAATGTTGTTGGTCCACATTTGAGATGCAACTCAAAGACAGCCTTGATGCCTAAGCCATGTTAGGTGATGGTCTTAGGGATGACTTCCTGGCCTATGGAAAGGAGAACTTCTGTAAGGCTTATTTCAGATCTCATATCCATTGTGATACTTGTGAAAATAATATGTGTGAGACCTTCAACAGTTGGATTATGTTAGCTAGGCATAACCCAATTATCTCCATGCTTGAAGAAATCAGGAAGCAAGTGATTTCTAGGATAAACAAGATGAATGCTTTTGCTAGAACTTGGATATGTGATCTTGCACCCATGGCCTTGTACAGATTGGAGAAAAACAAGGATGTGTTTATGCAGTGAAATCTTATGTGAATGGTGACAGGGGCTTTGAAATTGAAGATGGTGACTTTGGACACATAGTTGATCTGAGGCAAATGAAATGCAGTTGTAATGCTTGGTAGTTGAAAGGAATCCCATGTCAACATGAAATCTGCGCAATGGCTCATATGAAAATCAACATAGATGATCATGTTGTTCACTGGCTTAAGAAGGAGACATATCTCAAGGCTTATGCTCTCATCATATTCAACCTATCTTAGGCATGAAAACAATATTCTAGGTTAAGTGTGTCAAGCTTGTGTTTTTGCTCATTATTGCCAAGCTTGTGTAACCAACTCAGGGAGCTAAATATTTCTCATATAAACAGGTGTATCTTGTTATATAATACTAAGAACATTATGCAGTCTGTGCAATTTTTTCCAATCTCATATTTCCCTTCCAAATATTGTCAAATTGGACACAAATAATGTCAACATTGCAAAGCTTACATTTCCATTCCAAAGTTCCTAAATCAGTTACACAATTTGGTGCATATTACCAACAATCCAACATTTACACAGCTTGGCCTTGCCAACAGTTACATTATGAGTTTGAAGGCATGAAATGTCAAAATCAACACCAATACGATGACCAAAACATTTGCCTTACGCATGGCCTTGTCCCGCTCTGTCTCCCGCTCCTTCACTTGTCTCAGCAACCCACAATGACATGTTTCGTATGCTCTGTCAATGGCGGGTCAAGCCATTAGAAAAACCCGCAAGCCCCTCTTCTCTGCATCAACACATGAAATTAGAAACAAAAGTAATACAACCCTAGAATTTGCACCTAAACCCATCAACAATGCCTCACAATTTGAAAGAAAGTGCCATGTAACTCCAAACCCTAGAATTTGGGGGTTTTTGAAATTTAAAAAAAATTAAAGACTTGTAGCTTACCCCATAGTTTGAGCAACCAAAAAACCTCCTTCCTGGGTTCGTTACAGTCCACGAATGCCTCAAATTCACTGCAACCCCACACATACATACCGAGAAGCGAAATTGCTCACCATCGAACTGAGAGAAGCCGCTAGATGCAAACATGAGGAAGGTTTTGTATCCAAATGGTGAAAATACAGAGAGAAGGAGAGATGACCGTTGGAGAAGACGCATATGAGGAAGGAGAGCTAAGGTGAGTTCGAAAATGATGAAAATGAGAAGACGCAGATGAGGAAGATGACTTGAATATTTAAGTACTTGCTTTTTTCGTTTTTTTTCCTTTTTTTCCTCTTTTCCACAAAAGCTTTTGATTTTATGGGAGAAGTTTCACGTAAGCTTTTATAAGTCATCAAACGCGCACTTACAAGTGTCACGTACACGCGTTTTACCAATTCAGATTTTTGTGTTTTAATGACACAAAAATACAAGAATATGATTGTCAATATCGTCAAAGTTTAAGGACCTATTTATATATTTTATCTTTAATTAAATTGACATTTTAAAGTGACCGTAAGATTGTGTGGTTATTTGAAAGCGACACCAAACTGTTCCAAACGCGTGGAATCTTTGCTGGAGTAAAGATTTCATTGTCCAGTCGTAATGTTACAAGATCAAGTAAGGTGAATAACCAATGTTTGATTTGTTATTTCGTTGGGTTTAACACTTGGAACAAGTAAATTGATCTTTGTTAGTTGTTTATTCCATCCACTGTATCTATGAAAACAAGTAAATTTTCTAAAACCGTTTATTCTAATGGATAAATCATACTAATTAATTAAATTATCTATAGTATTTCTACCAATAAAATTATGTATAGTATAGTTATGGTGGGTGCCTGGGTGGCATTGTAAATTTATGAGCTGAAATTGAAATTGAAATTGAAATTGATATTAGTTATAGTTAAATTCTATAATTATTAGTTTATAAGATAAAAAAGTTAATTAATTATGTTACGGAAAAATATATGAAGGTTAATAACTTTTTTATATTTTAATATAAGGATAATCTATCATATTTTTCATTACTATATACTAAAGCGAACACGGAGATTAAAATAATATATAAAACGGCTTAATATTAAATCACGCCATTCATCTTTTTAAATCTATATAATAAAGCGGAGATAAGATAATATACAAAATGGTCCTACATTAAACCACGTTATTAGACCTGTCAATCGAGTCGGTTAATTCGAGTTCATGTCGGGTCATTTTGGGTTCGAGTTGAGTTGGGTTCAGGTCGTAACTGGTCAGGGTCAAATCTGGTCGGGTCATTGCGGGTTTTTGGACGAGTCTGATCGACCCAACAAGCCGATAAAATCGATTTTCTTATAACTATTAAAATCGATTTTCTTATAACTATTAAAATATAACAAATTAGGTCAAACCAACGAGTTTTTGGGTTTCAACCGAATGGGTTTCGTTTCTATTGAGTTCATTTTATTTCATGTTTCGCTAGCTTTTAAATTTTTGGATCTTGACCCTAAAATTTTCGGGCGATTCGGGCCAGATTTATGAGTCGGGTCAGCTTTTGACAGCTCTACACGTCATCCATCTTTTTAAATCAATCTAATTATTTATTAATATAATTAAACAAAATCATCAATATATTAGTTTTATGTTTAGATAAGATAATTTTTTTAGATAAGACGTGCATAGTTTATATAAATATCCATGCCTATATAAATTTATAATAATTATTTTCGGGAATGATGGATTTTTGTAGATGAGACTCGTATTTTAAAAAATATCCATGCCTATATCAATTTAATTAAAATTTAACAAATATAAATAAATTATATAATTATTTTATAAAATTTCGTGGAACGGAAACAAAAACTAGTACATTATAAAGTAGAAGTTATCTATATTGAAAGAATTGTACCATGTGTCATAACTTTAATAAACTAACTTCAAAAGACTATTTTAATATTTAATAACTTATATTTTGTTTGGTCAGACAACCTACCCTAATATTTTTAATGCATAAAAAATATCCTTTTTTGATCCACTAAAACTATTTTTAGCAATATTGTTTAATTAATTTTAAGAAAATTGAAAGAAATACTATTATTAATACTATGAGTCTGGATCAGGTGAGAATGAGTGCGCATGTGAAAAATAAGAAAGAACAAGAGTCGTTGGATGGAGAAAAATCAAGGGCGTTGGCCGTTTCACTTAAAGGGGAGGGTGGGGGACGATAAGGGCGAATTATTCGCATATTTTTGAAAAAAAACGGATATAGTGTGCGTGCCTAGATTGTTCATCAAAACTGTGATTTTGTGCATCAAAACTAAATATTTGGATGTAAGTCTTGATATTGTCTTGCTTAACTTTTGGATTCGTACGTCATTATTATTACTATGAAACACGTGGTTGCTTCTTAGGTTCCGAACATAACTAAGGCACATGCACTCATCTTCAGTTTGCAACTGACACGTTCTCTTAGCGTACATCATATTATTGCAACGTCGGATTCTTTATCTTTTATCCTTTACATTCAAACTTCTACATCAAATTTATCTTATTTAATTAAATGATATACGTTTATTGGGCATTTTATTTGTTTCTTTTTGTTGTGCCCATATAGGTAGACATGGAATTTGTGTATCTCACTTTACCACACATTGATATCGTATTCCGGACATAAACAAGTGTTTGTAGATGATATTCTGCCATATATAAATGACTTCAATTAGATATTTAATATATTTACACTTTGCTCTCAAAAAAAGGATACGTATAACAACTACAAAAACTACATAAAAAAAATGTGTGCATTGAAACTAATTATATAAGTATGTGAGTCAAAACTAATTATATGAGTAAGGAAAAAAAATAGCCTTAAAGCACAAAATAATTGTAAAAATACACTAACAAATAGTCCTAAATGTACAAATGGATAAAATTGACACAAAAACAAAATTTTATTTCAATTCACAAACAAAAGAATATACTAATGAACACAGTACTAGTAGTGATGAACAAAGCGCTTGTAGTAATGCACAAAGTGATAATAGTAATGCACAAGCTTCATATTCATTGATACATGATGAAAAGTTATTTTTTGATGCAGTGTTGGTAGTTATGCACAAACATACAGAGTGTATTAATGAATAAACATGGGTATCAATGAACAAATGAGGGTATATCAATGAACAAATATAGGTATATCAATGAACAAATAGGAGTATGTCAATAAACAAACAATGATATACCAATGAACAAAAAAAGGGTATATCAATGAACAAATAATGGTATACCAATGAAGAAATAAGAGTATATCAATGAACAAACAAGGTTATATCAATGGACAAATAGGGGATAATCAATGAATAAAAGAGTATATCGAAGCTAATTATATGTACATCAAAAACTAAATAATATTCTATTCATACTCATAAATAAGGTCAAAAAATAAAATTAAAAATTAAAAAAGTTCGAAATCGATGAACAATGTGCATTTAAAACTCGATGTAGAATTGGTCAATATTGATGCACAATTGGTCAATATTAATGCATAATTGACATATTTTGATACACAAGCTGCACATGCCTCTCAAAATGTATTTTTTTCGAAAAATACGTGAATAATAAGGAAAAAAATTGTCTGTTTCATTTTTTATTTAAAATTACGCAAATAATACGGAAAAAATTCACGTGCTGTTTTTTTATCTTTCTTAATCAATAGCTAATTGGGGACGTTGATTTTTTTGAAGGGACGACCAAAAATTATTCTTATATCTCACTTGAGCGCCCATTTTCACGTGACTCTTTCTCTATTATTATTATTATCATCATCATCATCATCATCATCATCATCATCATCATCATCATCATCATCATCATCATCATCATCATCATCATCATCATCATCATCATCATCAAGGTATTGGAAGGCATAATAAATAAACGCCCCCTGACCTTTGACCAATTGGTCACTTTGACACCCCACCTTTGAAAATGTTCGATTGAGTACCTAAACTTGCACATTGTGACCTATTGTATACTCATGCTATCAAATTGGGACCTATTGAACACTCGTACGATTCATATTTGTTTGAGTGTTTTACTCTCGCTTACATGGAGAAATAAAGTGTCACATCACTATTATTTAAATGCCACCTTGGTATTTAAATGCCACCTCACTATCATTTGCTTATATCTTCTTCTTTTTATTTATTTTTAATAATAATTCTAGATTTTCTCCTTTATTTTTTATCCAGATAATTTTTTTTTGATGAAATTTATCCAGATAATTAATTTTGGGAGACAGAATTAAAAATGTCAATCTAGATCTGGATCTCAAATCTCAACGGCTTCTTGAGAAAGAACTTAGATACAAATTTCTCAAATTTCTATATATGAATCTCAAACCCTTATTGTACGTAAAAACTAACAACAGCCCTAGTCTAAACAACATCGATCGAATCTTTTCCCAAACAACAACAACATGTAATTGAATTCGAACGGAAATGAAGTTGAACAAGAATCACAACCTCCTGACTTCTATTGATTGCAAAGAGGAAACACAAGTCGAGAGCTTCTTTGTTCGAATTCAGCATCTTGATCGAGCCACTCCCGAACAGAGTACTATATTGCCGCTTCCGAACGGTGACGACGGCGGTAGCGAACGGGGAGCCTGAACTAGGTAGAGCACTCGACGGAGATAGCAGTTGTTGACGGTGAACAGGACTACCAACAACGACAACGACTCGCGTTGACTACTTCCAACGTGAGAGGGGACTCGCAGCAACTATCGGCTTCTTCGAGGTCACCGGTGGAGGCTGTCAGCAGACTCGAGCGTTCATCAAGAGGCAGAAAAGAAGTCGGGAACGAAGCAAAGACAAAAGGAAAAAAAAATAGGGTTTCAACATGTAAAAGAAAAATGAAGAAAAGAAAAGCAAAGGAAAAATTAGAAAAACAAAGAAAGAAATAAGAAATAAAAAAATAAAAAATAGAAAAATAGGAAAATAGGAAAATAGGAAAATAAAAAATAGAAAAAATAAAGAAAAAATAAAAAATAAAACAAGATACTCCGTAGTAGAAAGAAAAAAAAGAAAAAAGGAAAATATGTGTCAAATAGGATTTTTATCGGCATCGCTCAAAAGAGTGTGATATGCACGCATTTGTCCATATCAGCAATCAAGTGTTAAATAGGTCTCAATTTAATATTTCAAGTACTCAATCGAATATTTTCAAAGGTAATGTGTCAAAGTGACCAATTTGTCAAAGCTCAGGTGTTTGTATATGTATTCTGCCGGTATTGGAATGTATACGGTCTAACATCTTACGATTATATATGAAAAGATATCTTATTAATTATAACTTGAGAAGTTTTATCATCTATATATCTTCTATAAAATTGAAAAACTTAGTGTATGACTCATTCCCTCTATTGAAAAACTTGGTCATTTATGTCTCATTTCATTTAAAATAAATTTATAGGAAAAAACGGTTTTCCCTCCTTCCACCACAATTGATGAGTGAATTAATTACATTGATCAAGAGAAACGGTTTTGATTTCCACCATAATTGATGAGTGAATTACATTGATCAAGAGAAACGGTTTTGATTTGAATAAAAAAAGAAAAAAGAAAAAGAAAGAAATGAAGTTGCATTAGTTTTTTTGGTTGGTTGAAACGAGACTCTTGAATTGTCATTGATGGTTTATAACAAATGGATTTTTTTAGGGGAGTTAATAACAAATGAAAAATGCATTAAATAAAAAATTTTACACTAAAATATAATAAAAAATATTTACTTTTTTTTCTACTCCAAACAAACCCAAAAGTTATATACAGTTGTGTTTTTAGTTAGCTTTCTAATGATTTAAAAGTGTCATAACAACTTTTAATAAACCAAAATAGAATTTCTAATAATCTCATTAAATAGAAAATTTAAAACATAGTAAAAGTAATGAGAATATGGAGATTTAAATGTAAAATTGATATGGAATTTGAAATGGCAAGTAACGTGTAAGAATAAATGCCATGATTCATTTTGACTTTTCAAATCATTCACTCCATATCAATATAATAAATATTGCTCATAGTAATGGATAATTTTTCATAAGCCCTAAAAACGCATGTGTATATAAAGGGAAACTCCATTTCTAAGATGGTAAGATTGAATATTCCCTTATTTTCTTCCATATACATAAAGACTTTGTAATCGATCGATTCTATTACGAATACTTGCAAAGAGCTTCATGCAGTGCTTAGTAGAACCAACACCATAAACCATCCATGTTACCAAACAAGCAAGTATTTTGCTATATAGGTGATGTTTCATTCATAATTTCACATGCATATTTGTTAATTTAATTTTTGTATAACATAACTAGAATTCTTTTTATATTGTTCATGTTAATATTATACATTGTGTGTTTTAGATTTTTTTTTAGTGTATATATATTCAAATTTTAAAATAATGTAATTATTGTCTTTTTTTGGTTGAATGTTTAATGTCTTTTTTTGGTTGAATGTTTAATGTCTTTTTTAGATGATGTTTTTTTAGCTATGTCATGCTTTTTTAGTTTTTTTTTACACAAGTTACACAATCATTCTTTTCAAATTCCAACTCTCTTGATCAACATTATTGTCGTACAATCCACATCGTCATATCTGGTATTTTCATCATATTATAAAGACTCATTTAAATCTATACCTCGATTGTATTACACTTATACTATATACTTTGTATAAACATCAAATGTGCATTATTAGAGACCATTTATCAATTTTAAAATGTTCATTATTGGACACTCTATCAATTTTCAAGTTATTAGAAGCCATTTATCAATTTCAGTTGCAAAGCTTATTTGTAAGTTACTTTGCTTATTTGAGACCATTGATCAAATTTAAGTAATATACGAGTTATTATATTACATTTGTTATCTCTACTAAAAAAATATGTTTGTTATAAGTCTTTGTAACCCAATAGATTTAACATCAAATATGAATAGTAACAATGCTCATGTTACTATTCATATTTGATAGTCAAACTATTAACCGTTGTTGGCTTCCCAAGGTGTGAAAGACGCTTCAAGAGAACGCCTATAAGAATTACAAATTTACAAGCTAAGTCAAGCACTCTCGTTCTCCTAGTGTGAAGGGACGATTGGACTTTTTTGTAGTACTAAGTAGCATGTTTACCCAATTCCATAAGGAAACGTTTGTTCGGTCGACGTTGATCTCACTTTTGGAAATTCATCATTGTCGTATAGGCTACTTAAACATATATGGTTCACAACTACTTCTTCGGTTCACAATTATAAGTCGTTTTAAAAAACCTTCGTAAATGTATGCAGCAAAGAGGTTTGAGAGGAGCAACACCTCTAACAAGGTCCAACCCAACTCCGACCCAGACGTAGGCACAAAGTGCCGAACCGGACGAGCTAGGCCCAACCCATCAAGAAAAAAAACCACCGTAATATTTAAATCAATAAAATATTATTTATTTAACCCTTTTTATCGTAGAGGTTGAATATTTTTTAAAAAAAACTTATTATTTGTTGAGAAAGTAAATGTTAATTTTAGATTAATTAAATTTAAACATCTCCATCCTATAAATAAATCGTATGTATCAGAAAAATTGAATCATATATATAGACAAGATCAGAAAAATGGAATCATATATAGACTGTTTTTTTTTTTGGATGAAATCATATATACAGGTCTTACGGATGAAAAAATTAGCTAGGCTTGAAATTTCCTCATCTATTAATAATTAATTAAGCTAATAACTTTTTTATAAGTATACATATATATATATTTAAGTTTAAGTGAGAAGAGTTCTTAGAGTGTGCACGTGTGCATAGTTTGTATTCATGTTTTTGAGTTATATATACATGATTTTGTATGACTATATTCATGGTTTTAAGTTGCATATTCATTATGTTGAGTTACTCGCTTTTTATGAATATACAACTTAAAAATATGATTATGTAACACTATAAGCATGATAACGATATGAGATATGAAAAAATCGTCAAAAATACAATTTTATAAAAATATGAATATGCGACTTATAATCATGAATACAGTGTAGTATGTAAATAATGAACATGAATGAAGAGTTTGGTTCAAATGAAACAAACTCTTATCTTAAAACGTGAAACGAATGCACTTTTCCTAGTTAGTAGTGCACTTTTCATATAAAAGTGCATTGAAAAATATAAAAAGTGCACTACGAAAAAGTGCACTACAAAAAGTATGAAAAGTGCACTAAAAAGTACGAAAAGTGCAAATGCGAAAAAGTGCACTCTGAAGTAGGAAAAGTGCACTACTAACTACAAAAATTGCATTTGTTTCAGGATAAGAGTTCGTTTCAGGATAAGAGTTTGTTTCATTTGAACCAAATGCAACTCAAAAATATGAATACTACCATACAAAATCATGAATATACAACTCAAAATTATGAATATAAATTGTATCCACGTACACACTCTAATAATAGTTTTACTTGAACTCACCTTTCTTTATATATATATAGTATATTTTTTTAGACTTCAAGTTGTCGAAGTTTGATCTGAAACAAAATCTAAACCATGTGTAATCACATATCATTATTTGTGCTTTCCTTTGACTGATTTATGATGGTATTTCATTACTTTATGTTACACGGTCATCGGGTCATATCTAATCTACCTTTATTGCTGTAATAGCTTCCGTGCCTCCAAACAAGAAAATGATAAGATTGACTGATTCTCATTTTAGTGTTTTTTTAATTTCCTCTAAAATTAATTATGATGGAATTGCTATTATACATGATTTATTTACAAGTTGAGTGTCAAATTTAAGACCGACAAGTTAGCTTGGTTTCTGAACTCTTCATTATATGTGAGAGGGATTGATTTCCTTAAAATAAGAATAGTTTTTTTTTGGTAGAAAAATGAGAATAGTTAATTGTTAAAAGATAAAACCCTAGTAGAGTTGGGTTACGAAAGTAAAACTCTAGCATCCAAGCATATGCCCAATCTACGTACGCACTCATACAATGGTAGGTAACTTCTTTAATTATACAACTAGACAACTAGTTGAATAACGAGTTGATCTTATTGAATTGTTTGATTAGTCCGTTTCCCAAGAGGCTTAGGGCGAGTCCAAATGTCTTTCTAAAATTTAATAGTTTTTCGTTTCCAACATGTTAGAAGAGGCCTTCCAAAAATAAATCTTGCCGACTCAATAATTTTATCCATCGTCAGGATGTGTTTTGCGCGCTTTTGTTGGTATTGTACAAGTTCATCGGTTTTGAGATATTTTTTTTCACAATTTTCATCAATGGGTTTTCTAGTTGTGCAAGTATTTTTCAGTGTAGCTTCATTTGGAGGCTTTATTCATATCTTCCGTTTTGAAAATTCCTAGGCTCCAATCATTCAGGGGTCTACAGATTGAGCTCTAGTTATTTAATTAATAGTTTATATATAATTGTTCTTATTCCAAAATAAGTTTTTGTTCACTTTGTTGAGCTCCTTAATTATGAGTTGTTTTAAGTAAAAGGAAATTTTGCACTATATAGTTGAGTTGAGTTGATAGATTGCTCTTGATCAAGACTTTCGTCCCCTATTTGTGTTGGACTTCCTGCCTTCAATTTTGCTAGTCTATTGTTTGTTGTGGTGATTACATTGCTAAAGGTTTGGTTTGTGACCCTACCAAATAAAAAAAATCAATGTATCATATTGATATTCATTTGACGAATGAGTTAATTTATTTTATGTAGCAGATTCAAGTTTGAACAGTTCACAAAATAATAAACTGGACACATTAGGATTTGCATATGTATAAGTTTATTTATATAAGATACTCACACGCGCTCATATTTATATATATATATATATTGACTTATTGCTTGGATTTGAATGAAATGATTTATATTCACTAATTATGCGACTCACATAAATCGCAAAATAATTTTTCAAGTTTAGCTAGATCTTACTAATGTGTCTTTCTCTTAGAGGTCACATTCATACTTGTCTGTTAGCTAAACCTTATGCAAACTTCTCCTCATTTTGCATCTTAGACATATGGGTTGATGTGACACGGGATTCCGCATCCCAAAGCTCAAGACAAATGAAAAGGTTGTATTCTAGTTCTCGGGTCCATTGAATAGGCTTCAGTATTTTAGCTCGTTTGGAGGCTGTAGTGGTCTGATAGGGGCCATTAAAGAACCGTTAGAAAGCTTACTTGTTTCTCTACAACTTATATGTTTAACATTTTTCCTAAATCAGCCAAGAACAGTCTCGAAATCATCAATCTTTCTAGAAGCTTGAATCTGGACATGAAGGGTTTTGTAACCCAATTTTGTAAGCCTATTTATAGATCTTTGTTTCTCTTGTAATAGGATATGTTGAATTTGTGGAAAAAACCAGTGGGAGTGTTTGGGAGTGGTTTCCTTGTTTGGTGTATAATATCCAAACATGTTCGGTGAGTTATATCCGAATGAATCATTCGTCCTTTAGGTGAGTAATATCCTATGAGATTCGAACCCTCTTTCGATTCTCTTGTGGTGAGTCATATCGACATAAGATTCGATTGTTTATCCCTCTTTCGATTTACTTAGGTGTGTTATATCCTTGTTTTTTCGATTGCTTATCCCTATATTTATAATTAAAGTTAGTTTTCCCTTTTGCTTGAATCACTTGTTATCTCTTTCGCTTTCATCTCAAAATAAGTACCACAAGCAAGGCAGGCCAAGATCAAATTGAGTTGGAACTTTCTTCGATAACGATCCGTTTCTCGGCATGGGTTGTAATAAAAGGCAGAGTGACATATGTAGTAGCATAAGAAGTAACTAAATATAGATGTGTGTTTGTGTAATCTTATATGGTTGTTAATTTTTGTTACATGCTTATGTGGATAGTTGATATATGTATAATATTTGTTTATATAAGAAATAAGTTATTAATCAGCATACGCCATAAGATATAACGTGTATCATAGTGTAATTTTTTGATATCAGCGTAGGGATATGATCTTTTAGGGACATTATGCATTCATAAGCATTATGTAACATATGTAATTGACATTAGAATTGCATTTAGTTGAATAGGAACATGAAAATTCATGAGCATGATCCACAAAGAAGAAAAGGTTCAGTTGTGTCACATTAGTATATAGGAGCATCTCATATAATATCATATGTACATACATCTCATACACATGGACCATTAGAGCATGAAGTATAGGGGAAATGGTAAAGGTATATACAATATATAGATTATATAATACGAGTGGATATAGTAGAGTTACCAACTGATTTTATCGTGTTATTCATGTATGTGTTTGATGTTATATTGGTCATGAAGTTGTTGTCAAGATACCATGCTAAAGTGGATTGTTACACCAAAGAAGTAGTGGTATACACGCTCGGAAAAACTAGAGTGATTTTCTATAGTTATAGACAAATGGTACCAACTTGCTTAATATCTGCAACAACGATTTTTCATATGATTAGAGAGCGATGTGAGGCATATATGTCCCATGTTAAAAACCATAAAGTTGCATGTGTTGAGATTGGAAATATTCCAGATGTTAAACATTTTTCTGATGTGTTTCCAAAGTATCTTCCAAGATTACCACCTGATAGCAAGATAGAGTTTACTATGAAATTAGTAACAAGTGCTACACTGATTTCTATTCCTCCTTATTGGATGTCCCATTGGAGTTAGAAGAGCTAAAGACACAATTACAAGAGTTGTTAGACAAAGGGTTCATAAGGGCTAATGTATCACCTTGGGGTGCACGGTGGATTGGTACTTTTCGTGAAAAAGAAAGATGGTACATTACAATTGTGCATATATTACCGAAAATTGAATTAGGTGACAATGAAGAACAAATATCCATTTCCAAGGATAGATGATAGCAAGCGATGACATCAATAAGACAACATTAATTAGCCGATATGGGCATTATGAATTTTCGGCAATGCCATTTGGTTTAACTAATGACCAACGAAATTTATGGCTTCAATGAATAAGGTATTTCAACCTTTACTTGACAAATTTGTGATCATCTTTACACAAGGTACAAAGGATCGTGTTGATCATTTGCATATCGTGCTACAAGTCTTGCGGAAAAAATAGTTAAATGCTACACTAAGTAAGTGTGAATTTTGTTTGGATCATGTGGTATTTTTAGAACATATGTATCTAGAAAAGATATAGAGGTTGCTCCTAAAAAGGTTGAAGCAATGGTAAACTAGAAAGGACCAATTACAGAAGTTCGTAGCTTTCTTTGTATGGTTGGATATTATGGACGATTCCTCGAAGGATTCTCTATTTTAGTTGCACCACTGACTAAATTGTTACAAAAGAATGCTCCATTACATTGGAATGATGCGTTCCAATAGAGCTTTGATGAATAAAAGCATTGTTTGACTACAACACCAATATTGATAATTTCTATTGGTACAAGAGAAATTATTTACATATATGCTTCATATCATGGTCATGATTGTGTCTATATGTTGGATGAAAAAGTAATTGCCTATGAAATCGTGACAATTATGACCACATGAAGTTTCTTATCATGTACATTATTTAGAGTTGGCTGCAATAGTATTTTCCATAAACATTTGACAACACTATCTATATGGAGAAACATTCCAAATTTTTATAGATAGATAATAAGATTTTAAATTATTTGATGAGCCAAAAAGAGTTGAACATGCGACAAAGATGCTGGATAAAGCTACTAAAAGATTATGGTTGTATAATCGAGTATCATCAAAAAATAATCAATGTTGTACCTGATGTTTTAAGTCGAAAGTCTAGTTGTATGATGACAAGATCTAAATGAGAAACTACAATGAGACACGGCCAATGATGAGATGGTTTGAGTGAAATAATTAATGATGGTTTATTTTCACTGAGTATGCCACTCACATAAATTGCAAAATAGTTTTTCAGGTTCAACTAGATCTTACTAAAGTGTGTCTCTCTTAGAGGTCACATTCATACTTGTTGGCCGATTGAAGCCTTATGCAATCTTCTTCTCCTAATTTTGCATCTTAGACAAATGGGTTGTAGTTAAAGCTAGAGTGACATATGTAGTAGTATAAGAAGCAACTAAATCTAGGTCACATTCATATTTGTCAGCCGATTGAATCCTTATGCAACCTTCTCCTCCTCATTTTGCATCTTAGACATATGAGTTATAATAAAAGCTAGAGTATCATATGTACTAATATAAGAAGTAACTAAATATAGGTTGGCCACGCTATCAACGTCTTGTTCGCATCTGTTGGATGGCTACCCACATTTCTTTGGCGGTCTCAAGGTTGGCCACGTCCCTATTTGCGTCTTGTTCACACATTGAGTTGTTGAGATACATTTTGGCATTGAATTTGGCCTCCATAAACTTCCACTCATTTTGTACCCATTTGGAAAACTCATCCCGAATGGATTGATATACTTCGAAGTTCCGTTTTTCAATGACATATCACACCTGGAAATCGTGACTTCTCATTCAATCCTTCATTATGATTTGTCAGTTGTCGAACTTACCGGCAATAAGCCTTGGCGGCTTCTTGCTCCCTTGACCTATTTGAGTCAATTCATACGACATCATGTATACGTGTGAAAATGACACAAAAATCTAGAGCAACACCTACTATAATACTAATTGTTAGATCTAGTAACAACAATTAGACTATTCCCATGCCAGAGTAGCGGAAACCAGTAAGTCAAAAGTATAACTGAAAATATGGGACAAAGTTCCTTTGTAGAGGAACCTCATTACAACCAACTAGTTGTATAGGTAAACCTCTATCTTCGCTTGGAGAATTTTGAATGACTTTATTCTTTTATTGATTGTTCCCTTTGCTACTTACAAGGCAAAGTTCAAACTTGTTTGTTCCTAGCAGTCTCCGAACTTTAGGAACACTAATGAACTTTCTCAACGTAAGTACTACGACAACAATTCAACTAAAATAAGAAAATCAAACCTTAAAACCTTCGCTTCTAATCTATTCAGTTACATAGCCCTTGGGAACACATATTCATCGTCGCCGAGATCACACACTCGTTGCTAGAGACTTTTCTAGATTTCTTCTTCTTGCTTGCTTGGCTCCTTTAAGGTATGCTTGAGGCTTTGTGAGAAGTATTTTGCAAGAGCACTATTCATGACCTTTTATTGATGCTTGTGGCTTGTTAGAAGATGGAAGTTTGAGTTTTGATGGTTCCAGTTTTCAAGTCGAGTCGGCGACTTGGCAAAGTCACTGACATGACCAGCTGGCGAAGCGATCTATTTACGGAAGGAATGCACAGATCATGTGCGTTTAATTGAAGACAGCTGCGTCGTTCTATTTTAGGAAAAGATTATCAAAAGAATGCTAAAATCAAGATGAAGATAATTTGATTCTCCTAGAATATTTTAGTGTACCCATAATTGTATATTTGGAAAGATTTGTAAGAGATTGAGTGTATATTGTTTTCCTAATCGAATGGGAAATAATATACATGAGATCTCTCTTACCTTAGTTTAAATACCCTAGTGTTTAGGCTAATTAGTAGGACTCTTGAACGACATTTTCAATATCGTGTGTAAGAAAGAAAGAAAGAGTAGGACTTGTGCGTGTGACTCGTACAAGTCGTGTGTCGAGAGATCTTAGGCAAAGCGTGAGATTGAGAGTGTGAGTGCAAAGGTAGAGGGTGTTTCAAGGGTGTGGGATTCATTCATGTACACGGGAGAGCTTCGTAATCACTCAAGAAATCAATAGAGCGAGTCTAAGGACTCTTGAAATCCGACCAAGTGATAAACTTGGAAGGGAGTGGTTTTTCTCTAAGTAAACTAGTTGGTTTACGAGGAAATTCCACTATACATAGCTTGTCATTGACCGTTGGTAACGTTTATTTTGCTGTCTATTTATTCCGCTGCTTTATTACTCAAAGTCGATGACTTCGTAGGAGTCGTCGACTCGTCCTAGTACTAACGATCCTACAATTAGTATCAGAGCCCAAGCTCTAGATTGTGTTTTTAGTACTATTGTTGCAGGAAAATGACGTCGACCAACACTTCTGTTTATGACTCTTTCTGGAAACCTCCAGTTCTCGAGGTCGGAGAATATAACTGGTGGGTTGAGCAAATGAAGACTCGCATCTACTCACTTGATGGTCATCTATGGAAAGTGATTGAACTGCGTCCAGAAACCTTTCTTGGAAAGGATGGAATGACTGAAAAGACCACAACTGAGTATGATGATGTGGATTTCAAAAAGCTTGAGAAGAATGCTAGAGCAAAGAAGGTGCTCCATCATGCTCTCACTGAAGGTGATCTCAAGAAGGTGATAGGTTACAAAACAGGTAAAGAAATCTGGGACACCCTTAAAAGACTTCATCAAGGAAATGATGATGTAAAGAAGGACAGGATCATTAGTCTCGAAGCAGCTTACGATAATATCTTTCAAGGAAAAGGAGAATCTCTTCGTGATTATCATTTCGGATTTCAAACGATCGTGAATCAATTGGAGTTTCTTGGTGAAGAAATTCCTCAATGGAAACTCACCAACAAGTTAATCTCGGGATTGAAGAAGAGTTGGGACAGCATTGCTTCGTCTCTTCTCACTCAAAAGGAAACCAAGTCGCTGACCTGGGAAGATCTTGTTGGACAACTCACCATGTATGGAGGCATTCAGCAAAGAAGAGTTGAGAGACTCGACTCAGAAAAAGTCATGAACATTGCTCTCAAGGTTGAAAGAGCCTTTGAGTTGGCTCAGGGAGACGATGACACTGAAGGAGTAGATGAGGACGCTGCTCTCATCTCTAAAGCTATGAAGAGACTGTGGGATCGCAACAAAGCTCCCATGAAGGCTCCAAAATCAACCAAAGAAGGGAAGGATATTAAGGATGTCATTTGCTATCAATGTCAGGCTAGAGGACACTTTGTCAAGCAATGTCCATAAAGAAAAGGTGGAGAAGCTGGTAAAGGCATGATGGCAACTTGGGACATGTCTGATGATGATGATGAAGTAGCACCGGCACGAGGAAAATGTTGCATGGCCATTGAAGACAAATCATCTCAAGAGGTAAATGATTTTGAACTTTCTTCTCTTTTAGCCAAAAAGTCTAGAGAACAGCTGGTTGCTAGCATTGAAAAGCTTGGAACTCAGGTCACTGAGTTAAGAGAAAATTTGAAAGATAATGAAGAAACAATCTCTAATCTCTTCGATGATAACAAACACTGGTCCTCTAAGGCAATTGAGCTTGAAAAAATTTCATCTCCTAAGTTAATAACTTGTGAGTCATGCTCAGAATCAAAGTACCGAGTCATTGACTTGCAAAAACAAGTCAACTACTTGGAAAAACAAGTCACTGACCTAGAAAGTGAAAGGCTCATGCTCAGACTAGGTAATGCTAAGTTGTGTAAAGATCTAGAGGACCTAAAGATTGATGATGAGACTAAAAAGAAGAAATGGCTAGATGAGTTTGTTGCTGAAAAGGCTCAAAATGTAAGAAATGACTATAAAAGCAAATTTGTGAAGGAGGTTGATAGGTCTGCAATTGGATATGCTCATGCATCTAACACTCAGAGTACCAATCATGCTCCCCTTGTGTCTAAAGGTAAAGCTCCTATGGGTAGTAGTGACAATGCAAGTTGCTCTACTCATGTGTTGGCCAATCAAGACAAAGGGAAGCAACAGTGGTATTCTGATCAAAAGGTGCACAAAATTTGGCCGAAACAAATCCAGAACTCGGCTCCCTCACAAATTGACTTTCAATCATGCATCAACAACAAACCTATCTACCCGAGATATGTCAAATATGTTGCCCTAAAGTCTCACAGGACGTGTTGTTATTGTGGCAATCCTGGTGACTACCAACATGATTGTCACAAAAAGGCAAGAGATGATGAAAATGCAAGGTCACAAACTCTGAATGACAGTCATGATAGATCCACTGTCACTGACTGCCAACCAGAATCTGTGTGTGCTAATTGTGACAAAAGTTATTCTAGAAGTTACTATGTTGCCAAACCCATAGGAGTTAAACAACTCCGGGTTCGTAAGAACTAATTCTTTCAATGCAGCTTGAAGTGGGTGACCAGGAGCCCTGGTTTATTGACAATGCGTGCTCAATTCATATGTCAGGAAACCCCAGGGATTTCTTCTCACTTCAAGAATACAAGGGAGGTAAGATTACCTTCGGCAACAACAGTAAAGGTGGTATTTCTGGTATTGGTACGGTAAGATTTTCAGATAAGCTAACTATAGACAATGTGAATCTAGTTGATAATCTCAGTTTCAAGCTTCTAAGTGTTTCCCAAATCTATGCTAATGGAAAATATCAAGTTGTTTTTTATAGGAATGGTTGTCAGGTACAAGAGATTAATTCAGGCAAAATTCTTCTGAATGGGATATGTGAAAACAATCTGTACAAGGTGGACCCTTGTTTTGAGCCTGAAGAAAAATTATGTCTTAGAACAGTCGCAGATGTGGCCGACCTCTGGCACAAAAGATTTGGTCATGCAAGCTTTAAACTCCTTGACAAACTTCATAAGCAAGAGTTGGTTAGATGACTACCCAAGATTGATCCGAACAAACATGAAGTTTGTGAAACTTATGTGAGAGGTAAGCAAGCGAAGCCATCCTTCAAATCCAAGAAGGAGGTAAGTACCTCTAGACCCTCAGAGCTTATTCATATTGATTTGTGTGGTCCCATGCGAATCCAAAGTCGTGGAGGAAATAGCTATATTTTTGTCATTGTTGATGATTTTTCACGGTATACTTGGACAATCTTTCTGTCTTCTAAAGATCAGGTCTTTGAAGAATTTGAAGCATAGGTGAAGGTTGTTGAGAAAAAGGTTGGAGTTGCTCTTGTATCAGTCAGATCAGATCATAGAACGGAATACGACAACTCTGAGTTTCTGCCTTTCTGCAAGCATAAGCCACAACTTCTCAGCGCCAAGAACTCCTCAACAAAATGGCGTGGTTGAGAGAAAGAATCATGCCTTGGAGAACTTGTCACGGACCATGCTTATCTCAAGTGGTCTTCCAAGGAATTTCTGGGGTGAAGCCATTAATGCATCCTGCTATGTGATGAATCGAGCCATGCTTCGTCCTCTTCTTGGAAAAACTCCTTATGAATTGCTTAAAGGAATCAAGCACAGTGTCGCCCACTTGCGCACCTTTGGATGCAAATGCTATGTTCACAATAATGGCAAGGACAGTCTGGGAAAATTCGATCCAATGAGTGATATTGGCACTTTTGTAGGCTACTCCCCTCATAGCAAAGCCTTCAAAGTGTTCAACAAAAAGGACGAGGAAAATTGAGGAGAGTGTGCATGTTGTGTTTGATGAGAACACGATGGGGGGCTTGATGATTGAGGATCACGATGATGGTGATCAAGGCAGTCTGGTTCAAGAAGACTCACTTCCAGTTGACACAACTCAGAAAGATTCGGTAGTCAGTGACAATGTTGGTGTCACCGACTCAGATATAACAGGGGGAAGAAGTCAAAACCAAAGTTCAAGTGACAGCGAGTCCGATGATGAGAAAACCCCTGAGAGAAGGCCTTAGACTCAAGTCGGTGACTTGACAGATCTACAGGTCAGGAATTATCAACAGAAAAGTGCTCATCCTGTCACTAACATCCTCACTGATTTCTCAAAGGGTGTGCAAACCAAATCTTCTCTGAACAATTTCTTTGATTTTAGTGCTTTTATTTCAATGTTGGAGCCTAAAAATGTTGAACAAGTGTTGAAAGATTCGGATTGGGTCAGTGCCATGCAAGAGGAACTTCATTAGTTTGAAAGAAACAAAGTTTGACATTTGGTCCCAAGGCCAAAAGGAAGATATGTGATAAGAACACGATGGGTGTTTAGAAATAAGCTGGATGATGAAGGAAATGTGGTCAAAAACAAAGCGAGGCTGGTAGTTAAGGGATACAATCAGTAGGAGGGCATTGACTATAATGAGATGTTTGCTCAAGTGGCTCGTCTTGAAGCTATTAGACTGCTCATCGCCTATCCTACTCATCATGGATTCAAGCTACAACAAATGGATGTTAAGACTGCCTTCCTGAATGGTTACTTAAAGGAAGAAGTGTATGTTGAACAAACTCCGGGTTTTGAGGATGTCACCCACCCGGATCATGTTTATAAATTGGACAAAGCTCTCTATGGATTAAAGCAAGCCCCGCGTGCTTGTTATGACCGTTTGTCACAGTTCTTGATTCAACATTGTTATGTTCGAGGAGAGTTTGACAAGACCCTATTCTTTTTGAAAGAAGGAAGCCATACGCTTGTTGTTCAGGTCTATGTCGATGACATTATCTTTGGTTCAACAGATGATAAGCTAGTGAAGAAGTTCGCTGACCTCATGTCTAGTGAGTTTGAAATGAGAATGGTCAGTGAGCTCAAGTTCTTTTTAGGACTTCAAGTTGTTCAAAGTGAGGATGGGACACGAGTTCATCAATAAAAGTATATCAGGGAAAGTGTTAAGAAGTTCGGTCTCGAAAACGACAAACCTTTTGATACTCCCATGTCACCGACTACCTCACTTGGAAAAGATGATAAAGATCCATAAGTCAATGCTACTATGTATCGGGGTATGATTGGATCATTGCTCTATCTTACAGGAAGTAGACCTGATATAAAGTTTGGAGTTTGTCTATGTGTTAGATTTCAGGCTGATCCGGGAGAGTCTCACTTGAAAGTTGTTAAGAGAATCATTCGGTATCTTAAGGGGACTGATAATATCTGTTTATGGTATCCAAGAGGTTTTGATTTTGAGCTTGTTGGTTATACAGATGCTGATTTTGTTGGAAACCGGATTGATAGAAAAAGCACCTCAGGGATGGCTCAATTTCTTGGGCCTTGTCTTGTCTCATGTGGATCTAGAAAGCAAAATTTTGTGGCTCTATCAACGGAAGAAGCAGAGTATATTGCAGCTGCAGCGTGTTGTTCACAACTCTTATGGATCAAGCAACAAGTCAGTGACTATGGTGTGAAGTGTGGGTCAGTGCCTATACTTTGTGACAACACTACTGCAATCAACATCTCAAAGAATCAGGTGCAACATTCAAAGACAAAACATATCGAGATAAGTCATCACTTTCTTCGAGATTGTGTTAAAAAAGGCATGGCCACTATGGAATTCTGTAGAACAATTGATCAAAGAGCAGACATCTTTACAAAGGCCTTGAATCGTGAACCCTTTGAACAACTCCGCATGGAATTAGGTATGATCTCTCTTCAATGATCTATTTCCCTACATGAATTCCCTCGATGATTGGCTAGAATTTATTGCTTTGTATATGTTTTGAAATCATGCTTTTATGGTGTAATTCTTAAACATACTTTATAGACATCATGTTTAGGAAACCCCCATGCATTTGACTGTCGATGACTTTTACTACATTCAGTATGTGCAACCCCTTTTGAGCTTTTTGTTTTAGCCCAAAAGAATCAACTTGATGATCCTAACCCTCTTTAAAAGCCCAAATGATAGTTGATTCTAAAGCTTGTCCCTGACCTATCATGTTTGAGAGTCTCTATGAGTCCACTTTTGAATTTCCTTTTAAATGGAGACTTATCATCATGATCGACAAGCCCTCAAAGATAAAGCTTTTTACTTGGTTTGCTTTGGCACTCCCTGTGCAACCCCAACGCCAAGTAACATCTTAAGAGAAAGTCATGTGTGTACAAAAGTCACGGACATATGAAGATAGCAGTTTTGTGATAGATGTCGTCGACTTGATCAAGGTCAGTGACTATGATTTCTGGCGCGAGAAAAAGATCTTGGCTTAAAAATATCTTTTGAACTTGGAAAGTGTATTTCAAAAAAGAGGAAAGAGAAGATCTTGTGATTTGACAACTTCCTTAATGATGGAAGTGAACTTTTTTATTATGCCTCAACCATCAAAATTAAAGGTACGCTTTTCTCAAATCATTCTCTCTCTCGATCGACTTCTACTCTCTCTCTCTCTCTCTCTCTCTCTCTCTCTCTCGAACTCAAACCCTCGAACCTTCAATCTTCTCCAATGGCGTCTCCCTCCAACAACTCAAACCTCCCTGCTTCTCCCAAAACCCAAACTGAAAGCTCCAAATCGGTGAAGAAGAAGATTCTCGCCCTCTTCGATGACAATTTTCTTCGAGCCCTTTTGTCTGGGCAATCATCTTCCTCGACCGTTCTCCCAACCGCCATGGAACCTCCATCTCTGAACCCCACTTCTCCATAAAACCAAAATCCAAACCCTTCTCCTCCAAAATCAACTCCCTCATCTCCCATTGCCACTGAGAAATCCCAATATCCTCTACCCCCTCAAATTGAAACTGAAACCCTAACCCTCTCACCGAAGTCTGGAAAACCGTGCCAAACGGCGCAACCAGAGGTTTTTCCAGAAACCGATGATTATTCCTTATCCAAACTCTCTCAACAAGAGATTGTAGAGGAAGAGAGAGTGAAGACTCCAATTATGGAGTCAATGGAATTCGAGGAAATGGCGAAGGTTGTCGGGTCTTTTGCAGAGGAAAAAGAGGAAGGTGCTGATGAAGATGCGGAAGTTGGAACAGAGGAGAACCAACGGCTATCTCCTCACGATCAAGAAAAGGTTGTCAATGACTCTTCAAAAGTCATCGACACAGATACTGGTGTGGAGAATGTCGGCAAGGCATTTGAAAATTCTCCCAAAAGGAACCAACAGAAACCTCTGAAGAAGGTACACCCTCTGATCCCATCTTGGTCTCTAAGAAATCCAAATATGGTGATTTTGTTAAAAGAAATTTAGAAAAGGATCTTTTTGGAGATGATTCCGAGTTGGTTAAGGAGGATGAGATTGAAATGCATCCTCCTTTTCGCCCTAAAACTAGATCTGCTAGTGCTAGAGCCTCGGCAGTGGCTTTTAAAGCCAAGAAGGACAAGGGGTTGGAAACCCCTGAGGCTGCCTCAGAGGGAGGTGACTCTTCTTTCTCTGAGAAGGTCACTAGGAAGAAAAGGGGGAGATCTCCTAAATTTGCTGTTAAATCTAGTAAGAAGAGTAAGAAAACCAGTGTGAGTATTGATATGTCATCTAGGGATGTTACTAAGGATCTGTTGTGGTAAGAAAATTTCTTGAAGGAGTTCAAACTGACCAAGGTCACCGACTGGCTGAAAAAAACAAAAATGGGATAAGTTAGTGCAGGGGGAGCATGAATACAATCCTTTAATGGTTAAGATGTTCTATGAGAATCTTGTGATTGAAGACACAGGGAACATGACTATAGGGAGGTACACGATCGATAAAAAGACGTTCTCCTTCACTAGCAAGGATGTTAGTGACATTTTGGAGATTCATCATGAATGTTTTGCTGAGTACTACAAAGGAGGTTGGCCTGAAGGGGTCGATGATCGTGAGATCATCAGAACTGTCACTGATAGTGATGATAATTTCACTAGCCCCTATCTGGTCAACAAGATGGGAATAGAGAAGAAGGTGATGTTCAATTACCTCATCATCAACTTGTTGCCAAGGGAACTCAAAAGGAATGTTGCCTCCATTCAAGATCTGTTGGTCATGGACAAGATTATCAGAGGGAAGAAGGTTAATATGCCACGCCTGATGATGCTTCACATGAAGCATGTGCTTGAAACTACTAAACATGCTCTTCCGTATGGGATGTTGATTGCCTTGATGATGTTTGAGCATAAGGTCTATGTGGATAGCGGTGGTGACATCCTCAACACTAGAGTTCTCAACAAAGAAATGATCAGGAAGTTTGGATGGAACTGGGTTGATGGACAATGGGTGGCGAAGTCATCCGAAGTCAGTGACAAGGGCCACCAGGAAGAAGGAATGAAATCTGCTCCAGCGAACGATGAATTGAAGGACATCATGGAGCAGAATATGATTCTGAAGGGGATGATCGAGAAGCTACAGAATATGGTCGGCAACGCACGTTCAAAGCTTGATGCAATAGAGGAGCGACTCAACGACTTTGGAGCCTGATGTCATTGACTGTCGCACACTCATGGCCTTCTCTAATCCTCTCTTGCTATCCTTTCCACATTATTACCTCTGTTTGAAAAACTTCTTTTAGTTCGATTTGGTTGTACCGCATTTCTAGATTATTTGTGTTTGCATCGTACTTTTGCTTTTGCTTTGGTGGATGACTATCTATGGTTGTTTTGATGTTATGCTTTAAGTTTTCTTATTTGCTTTTGTTTTCTGTTTCTTGTTTTAGCAAGCTTTTTTATAATGCCAAAAGGGGGAATTAACCAGGGGAATAGTTCTATTAGGGGGATCAAAATACTGAAATCATGTTGTTACTAAGCTTAGGGGGGAACTTTTTATGGTTTTTGTGCTTTGCTCTTTTTATTGTGTTGTTTTTGTATGTTGCATAGCTTTTATCAGAACAGGTTGTTTGTCACCATCAAATAGGGGAAATTTGTTAGAAGATGGAAGTTTGAGTTTTGATGGTCCCAGAGTCAGTTACCTTGAGTTTGCAAGTCGAGTCGACGACTTGGCAAAGTCACTGACATGACCAGCTGGCAAAGAGATCTATTTACGGAAGGAACGCACAGATCATGTGCGTTTAATTGAAGAAAGCTGCGTCGTTCTATTTTAGGAGAAGATCATCAAAAGAGTGCTAAAATCAAGATGAAGATAATTTGATTCTCCTAGAATATTTTAGTGTACGCATAATTGTATATTTGGAAAGATTTGTAAAGATTGAGTGTATATTATTTTCCTAATCGAATGGGAAATAATGTACATGAGATCTCTCTTACCTTAGTTTAAACACCCTAGTGTTTAGGCTAATTAGTAGGACTCTTGAGCGACATTTTCAATATCATGTGTAAGAAAGAAAGAAAGAGTAGGACTTGTGTGTGTGTGACTCGTACAAGTGGTGTGTCGAGAGATCTTAGGCATAGCGTGAGATTGAGAGTGTGAGTGCAAAGGTAGAGCGTGGTTCAAGGGTGTGGGATTCATTCTTGTACACGGGAGAGCTTTGTAATCACTCAAGAAATCAACAGAGCGAGTCTAAGGACTCTTGAAATTCGACCAAGTGATAAACTTGGAAGGGAGTGATTTTTCTCTAAGTAAACTAGTTGGTTTACGAGGAGTTTTCACTATACATCGTTTGTCATTGACCGTTAGTAACGTTTATTTTACTGTCTATTTATTCCGCTGCTTTATTACTCAAAGTCGACGACTTCGTAGGAGTCGCCGACTCGTCCTAGTACTAACGATCATACATGGCTCAATCTTATTTCTTTGTGCATTTGTCCAAAATACCCTTATCTTGCTCTCCAAGTATATGTACTAATTTTGTCAACTCTCGAAATTCTTTGCGACATTGGATCAACCGGCTCAGTCTGAAGAACAGATTGTGCCTCTGCTTTGTGTGGAACAGGCTTCCGCATTTAACATTGAGTTGTCTTTGTCTTCACATGTGAGTTTCCTCTACTCAGGAACTTGTCACTCACAAGTAGGGCTGTCAATGGGTCGGGTTATGGGTGGGTGGAGCACTTCCACCACCCGACCCGCAAGTAAAAATGTCCCACCCGACCAACCCGTCACCCATTGAATATTCCACCCATCACCCAAACCACCCGTCACCCGCTGGTTATATGGGTGACCCGTTCACCCGTATAACCGTTGTATTTTTTCCATTATCTTATTTAATATTTATAATTCAATACGAAAAAAATATACAAAGATAATGATTCAATAAGTAAATTATTAATACACTATGTAAATGAAAATATAAATCCAGTTCTAAAAATAATTAAAAAAACACAAAAAAATACATTATACACGGTTAAATATTTGAAAATTTCCTTCAAAATATGAGAATACTTTCATAATATACTAGGATAAGTATGATTTAAACGGGTTAAGTGGGTGGTTTGGGTGAAATGGGTGATGGGTCGGGTTATTTGGGTGACAAACTCTCACCCATACCCGACCCGTCACCCGTTTCACCCATCACTCAATCCGCCCATCACCCGCTTTGTTTGGGTTTTCGCCCGTTTAATTTGGGTGGGTTAAGCGGGTGGGTTGGTCACCCATGGGTAATTGCCAGCCCTACTCACAAGTTCTCTTGATAGGAACTTCTTACTCAGCTTCCATTCAACTTGGCGATATCTTACTCTTGAGTTTTCTTGATGAGAACATTTTCATTCAACTTTGCGATATCTACTTATTCTATAATTTCCTAGAAATACTTGGACATAAAACTTAGTTTTTTAACCATATTTGTCATCATCAAAACTGAAAAAATATGATCATTATTCCTAGATTATTTCAACAAACTGAATTCTATCAATTTCATCCTCTGATCGATCTAGTGCACAACGTACTAGATCTAATGTCAATTTAATTTAAAGATCAAATAGGTTGAATTTTGATCACATATTTTGAGAAGTCTATAAATCGCTCTGACAGTCTTAAATTCTTAACAAAGTTTTTTTATTTTTTTTTGAAAGTGCAACCTAATAAATTAAATATTAAAACACGATACGATTTTGCAGACGATTACTTTTTTTTTTTTTGTCTTGTTTTTTGGCTCGCTCGGTTCGATCGGTCGGACACCGCTCTACATCCGGATCGGGTACTTCGTGGCCCCATTTTGGGGGAGACCCTCCCAATATTAATTTTTCAATACAGGCTGCCAGTGAGATTCAAACTTCGAACCTCCTGCACAACACTTAAGGAGTCTAGCATCACTTTACCACTAGACCAACTGAGTATTAATTTTGCAGACGATTACTAGCAAGTAGCAACACCCGAAATAGACAGCAGTCCCACAATTCTGCAACAAGTCATACATCCAATTCCATCCAGCTATGGTAAAAGGAGATAACGTCTGTATTTTAATAAACGACTAAAAATATGTTATGTCAAATTGTCAATAATTAACCTCATATTGAAATATTTAATCAACCAATCCTTGTGCTATTCATACAATCTAGGAGCGTCTAAATCCGATTAACCGTTTTGTTTAAAATTTTAGACCACCCCAAAAATTTTGTCAAAGTGGATCATTTAATCAAAACTCCACGGAACTCAAATATCCGTCCATACTAGCTACGTACAGCTGCGCTATCTATCCTAGTTTATAAATATTTTATCAACTCTACGAATTCGTATAATGTAAGTTAAATATATTATAGATTATTTATTAATCGATAAACATGATCTCAAATTAAGTCCCCGCTTAGTATAATAACTAGTTATACTCGTCGTGCCATGCACGACTATGTCTTATCAATTTTTAGATATATTATACATATGATATAAATAAAGTAAATATATAAAAATAAATAAAAAGCCAAAAATAATATAAATTCTTAAAAAATTAATCAAATTCAATTCTATAAAAATCTTTTCAATAAAAAGTTAAAAAGATAGCTATGAAGAAAAGATAAAAAAATATAGATTTTTTATAGATAAAAAAGATTTTTTAAAGATAAATTTTTTTCTATATTTACACAAAAAACCAAAAAGGAAAATATAATATAAATTTTTTATAAAAAATTAATTTAGGCAAATAATTATATACATATTTGAAAATTTTATCTTTTTATCAAAATTTGATTTAATATAAATATTTTTATAAATAGATAAAAATATAAAGATATAATAATTTTCGTTATTTTTAATTAAAATTCAAATTACTTTTTTTTGTCACATGAATAAATAGAAAGGAATTTAATTGAAAAAAATAATAATAGTTTTTTTAATATAAGGTGGGGCCAAAATTAATGTGGTCGCTAGAAAAGTTATAACTTTAATATGTAGTTAATTGGTAATAGATAGATATGGTTGTTTTTATTTCAAAGATATATATTTCATCACGTGTACATATTTTTTTTTAATGTATCTCTTACAAATATAATAAATATAATGTACTTTTTTTTATCTATTTTGGTCAAATTTTCTAATATTATTTTATCTTTATATTTATTGGGGATAAATTTTTACAAATATTATTTTATCTTTATAATTAGTTGGAGATAACTTTTTTTTGTATAATTAACTATTTAAAATTATTATTTTAAATAAGGGATGATGTGACGCAATGTGGTGGCAGAAAGAACCAGAAAGTACGGGATAATAATAGATTGAGGAAATGAACAAGAAAGAAAAAAAATTATATATAAATAGTGATTATCTCTTTTTTTTTAAATGAGGAGAGAATGATAATAGCTAGCGTAGAATATGCGATATGATTATATCATGTTAGAGGGTGGTGACCGGTGAGAATTATCTCAAATTTTGCATAAAAATAAAAAAAAGTACGGGATAATAATTATCATTTTAATCAATAAATCATAATTTAAAAATGGACTAAAATAATACCTTAACTATTTCATTTCCTAACAAATACCTAAGAGCACTGAGAGTGAATGCACTGTGTTTAGAAAACACATGCACCATTACCATTATAAATACCCATGCAAATGAGCCCCAGTATTTATTCCAAACTCGACTTACGCTTAGATCCTTAAAACAAAGTCTTAGCAACACAGTCCATAGTTAAATTTCCTACACTATGAAACCCGCCACGGCCAACGTCACCTGCGTCCCGGCGGCTATCGCCGGCACGATCCCATGGAAACAAGCTGTAAAGCTAGGGTACCACTACCTAATAACCCACGCCTTAGCCCTCATCTTAATAATCCCTCTGACGTCACTCCTCGCCTTCCAATACGACGCCGTTTACGCCCACCTCCAACGAAACCCCACCATCCTTCTCACGTCGTGCTCCCTTTTCCTCGTCCTCGGATCCGTCTTCCACCTCATGACCCGGCCCAAGCCCGTCTACTTAGTAGACTTCTCCTGCTACGGCCCGCCGGCCCACCTCCGGGTCAAGTTCCACGACTTCATGGCCCACATGGTGCTGACGGGGGACTTCGATGAGCCCGCCATCGAGTTCCAGGAGCGCATCCTCATGCGGTCAGGGTTGGGGGAGGAGACGGTGGTTCCGGAGGCCTTGCACTCCGTCCCTCCCCGGCCGTCCATGGACGCCGCCAGGACCGAGGCCGAGGACGTCATCTTCGGGGCGCTTGACAACTTGTTCGCCGCCACCAAGGTGGACCCCATGGAGGTGGGGATACTGGTGGTGAACTGCTCGCTGTTTAATCCCACGCCGTCGATGTCGGCGATGATAGTGAACAAGTACAAGATGAGGGGGAGTATTAGGAGCTTTAATCTTGGTGGAATGGGCTGCTCTGCTGGGGTAATTGCTGTTGACCTTGCCAAAGACTTGCTCAAGGTAGCTTTTATTTCTAGCCGTTAGATAGAAACTTTTATTTGCGTTTCATATTTTTGGTCTAATTAAAGATAAGTGGTATGAGATTATATATAGTTTCATCTTAATTACTTATTCTTTTTATGCATACGTACATTTGCAATCCATATAATAGTTATATGCAACAATTTTTATCTTGCAAATAATAAACAAAATAATAGACTTTATTAAGATATACTTTCAGTATAAAAAAGAACAACATGTGTACATAATTATGTCTAGCAAAGAAACGAAATAAAATTTTATGAACATATCCTTTTAATAATTTATTTTATTTATAAAAGTTTTATCTAATTTTTGTAAACAAATCTCTACCTCTATGCTCCTGTATATTTAAAACTGTTAAAATTCGGTGGATCAATAAAATGTGGGACTCCGTATGTTTCTTCAGATTTGCATCTTTCATACTTTTATATTGCATTTTTTATAATTTTTGTAGTGTCTTTTTTAAATTATATTATTTTATATTTTAAAATGTGCATTTTTCATAAAAAAATACACTACGAAAAATACATTTATTTCATGTTTTAGAATAATAAAACCAAACTTTATAAATTATATTGTTCATTCATAGTAATAGTATGATGATTGGCAGGTGCACCGAAACACCTACGCAGTGGTGGTGAGCACAGAGAACATGACACTGAACCGCTACACCGGCAACCGAAAATCCATGCTCATCCCCAACTGCATCTTCCGCGTCGGTGGTGCCGCGGTCCTCCTCTCCAACCATACCTCCGACCGAGCCCGCGCCAAATACGAGCTCTCCCACGTGGTCCGCATCCACACCGGCGCAGACGACAAAGCCTACAAATGCATCCACCACCAACAAGACGAGCTCGGAAAGACCGGAGTCTACCTCTCCAAAAACCTAATGGCCGTTGCAACCGACGCCCTAAAGACCAACATCACCACGCTCGGCCCGCTCGTGCTCCCCGTGAGCGAGCGCTTGCTCTTCTTTGCAACCTTTGTGTGTAGGAAGTGGCTTCATCTCGACGTCAAGCCTTACAAACCCGACTTCAAGCTTGCGTTCGAGCATTTTTGTATTCATCCGGGCGGCAGGGCTTTGATCGATGAGCTGGAGCGGAATCTTGAGCTGGAACCGAAAGATGTGGAGGCGTCTAGGATGACGCTTCATAGGTTTGGGAATACGTCTTCGAGCTCTTTGTGGTATGAGTTGGCTTATATCGAGGCTAAAGGGAGGATGAAGAAGGGAGATCGAGTTTGGCAGATCGCGTTCGGGAGTGGGTTCAAGTGCAATAGTATGGTGTGGCGTGCGTTGAGGAGTGTGAAGGCTTCACCTAAGAGTCCGTGGTTGGATTGCATTCATAGGTATCCTGTGGAGATCATGCCCGAGGAGGGCTGATCGGGAACAAAAGGGAAACCATCAAGTTTCGTGCATGGGATCAAATTCATAAGGATTTGGTTTCTTAAATAATTATGATTGTTTTGAAGCAAATTGTGTATGCTTGTGTTGTTCAATTAAGTTTACATGCAGGGGGTTAAAAAGTGTAGTTTGTGGGGTTTAACGTTTGATTGTTTTACTTTCTTTTAGCATTGTCAAAGATATGTTTCTGTGGTTTATCGATAATTAATCATTCAAGAATTGTAACTGTAATGAAATGAATTATTGTTGTTTTGTTTCAAGAATTGATTCTTGTTATAGTTAGTTATCGTGGTTTGGAAGCAATTTGACAAGAGTTTTTTCTTACCTTTTACGTTTAGCTTATATTGGCTCAAATTTTTATTCCAAAAAACTAGTAAACAAACGGCAGCATGTCATGCAATCATGCATCGCCAAATTTTCTCTGAAGTAGGTAAAAATGAGCAGCCTTAGATACGCCATCAATGTTTATATTGTGTTATAACATGCTTGTACATTTATAAAGTGTGTTTATGAACACATAATAATAATACTAATGCTGGTAAATTTAATATAATAATTTTTTATTAATTTTAATTTTTTTAAAAGGGTTTGTTAATTTCAATTTAAAGAATAGTTTTGAAATTTTAAAACTAGTATATTTTTTTGTGTGCCCATGAGACACAATAGATGGACCTATGAAAAGGGTTTCCAAAAAAACAAAAGATGGACCTATGAAAAAAGTTTACTTTACTTTTGTAAATATAACGTAAGGTATTGTCTGACAATATTATTAGTACGTATATATATATATATATATATATATATATATATATATATATATATATATATATATATATATATATATATATATATATATATATATCTTTGAGCATATTAGTATGTTAGAAAGTCAGCATTTTTTTTTGGAAGGAGAGGCGGTACTCTCCGGCCCCTCAAGGGGGTGTTTTATTAATTAATAAAATAGGCTAAGTAGTCATCAAACGGGGGATAGCCCGACCCCTTACATCATTAAGAAGCAATAAATTAATCCCCTCAGGCGGGGCAGACAATACATGGAAACCTATAGGATAAAGAAAAGCAAGTGAGGCAAGGCGGTCAGAGACCGTATTTGCCTCACGATACACATGTCGGGACAGACAATAATCACGAACGCAGAGGTCCCGTTGATTAATCTCAATGTCACACCTTCTGAAGTCCCTAAGAGGTTGGTCAAGGAGCCAACAATCATTCCAAAATCTAATATCTTCTCCATCTCCAAGCAACCATTTTGTGCCTTGACTAACCACATCAGTAATCCCACTTTTCACCCCTTTCCATATGTAAGATCTACCAGAAGAATCCCCTAGGGCGCAATCCACATATTTCTTTTTTAACACTGAGACCCAAAGATCCCCTTCACCAGCCACAAAACGCCAGCCAAGTTTCCCGAGTAACGCCAAATTCATATCTTGCATAGATCGGATACCGAGCCCGCCCTGATGTTTAGGCTTGGTGATCTCCTCCCAGGCAACTTTGTACACCCGCTTTCTCTCATTCGAACTTCCCCAAAGGAAAGCTCTATTTATCTTATCGATCTCCTTGCACACACTAATCGGGAGGAGAGCGGCTGACATAGTATAGACCGGAATTGACGTCAAAACCGACTTGACAAGCGTAACACGTCCGGCGAAGCTGAGATGCTTAGCTTTCCAGCCCGATAGACGAGTGTTAAATTTGTCAATCAGAGTTGCAAAAGTATCCTTGTTAACTTGCTTGTGGAGAAGAGGCATTCCAAGGTAATGACCCAAGTCCTCAGTGACTTCGAAACCACTCTCTTCATGAAGTTTATGGGCTAATCTTCTATCCGTGTTTGGGGACAAGAAAATCTTGGATTTATGAGTACTGATCTTCTGACCTGAGGCTGCACAGAACGTATCTAAACATTTCTTGATGATTCTAAACTGCTCCACAGACGCTTCCGCAAATAACATAATGTCGTCGGCGAAAAAAATGTGCGAGAGTTTAGGCCCACTTCTCGTGAGATTGATCGGTTTCCACTCTTTCTTGTCAACTGAATCAAGGATTATATGGCTTAAACTCTCGATGCATAAGAGAAATAAGTACGGAGAGATCGGGTCTCCTTGACGGACTCCTCTTGAAGCAGCAAACTGATTTGTAACCTCTCCATTCCAAAGGATTTGCATTCTTGTAGTGGTAACACAATTCATAATCCAACTAACAAGTTGGTGAGGAATGTCGGTCTTGGAAAGTGAGTCTTCGATGAAATTCCAATTAAGCCTATCATAGGCTTTCTCCAAATCGAGTTTGAGGATCATCCATCCCGTTCTCCCTTTCTTTCTCTTCATAGAATGGATTACTTCCTGAGCAACCACAATGTTATCCATGATCATTCTACCGGGAAGGAAGCTCCCCTGCGTGGGGCCAATGATGTAGGATAAAATAGGTTGAAGTCTGCTCGTTATGATCTTGGTGATCGTCTTATACAAGACGTTGCACAAGCTTATCGGTCTAAACTGATTCATCCTTTCTGGTTTATCCACCTTTGCAAGCAAAACGATAATAGTATCATTTACACCTTCCGGGAGTCTACCCTGGCGGAAAAAATCTTTGACAAAACTAACAACAGAGTTTCGTACAGTATCCCAGCATCGCTGAAAAAACACGGGTTGAAAACCGTCAATTCCAGGCGATTTAAAGGATTCCATACATTTAATAGCCTGCCAAATTTCAGCTTCAGTCACTTCTCTGATCAGCATATTTATCTCATCTGTATTCAGTTCTGGGAAGCCATGGCCAGTATTGAGAGGCTCATTATGTGCAGCAGCGTCCTCCGAGTACAAATTCCAGAAGAAATCGAGCGCCATATTTTCAAGGGATTCACTGTCTTCAGTCCAATTGCCATCATCATCTCTTAAGCCCTCCACTCGATTATGCTTTCGACGGATAATCGTAGAGGTATGGAAGAATGAAGTATTCCTATCTCCACATTTAATCCATTGTTCTCTTGATTTCTGAAACCACAAAACTTCCTCTTGTTCCAAAACTAGCTCAAGTTCCCTGACCAAACTCGCCTCTGTATCCAGTAGATCTTCAGAGCTTGAACGAGATAAAAGAAGCTGCACATTACCAATCTGGTTCATCAGAAATTGTTTGCGAGCTTGAATACTGCCAAACGTGTTTTTGTTCCACTTCAGTAATTCATCTTTCAAGGCTGACAAAGCATGATGAGTCACAAGGTCCTGGCACCAACTACTTCTAACCTTGTCTTTAAATTCAGGATGGAGTAACCAGGCAGCCTCAAACTGAAACGGCCTCCTCTTCTTGTTGTACTTAATGGATGGTTGAAGCAAGACTAAAACCGGGCAGTGGTCAGATGAGAATTTTGGCAAATGTCTCACTTGCGCATCAGACCAAAGCAATCTCCCATCCACATTCGTAAACACTCGATTAAGGCATTTCGAAACAGTCTCGTTCCTGAATAACTTTCGACTCCAGGTAAATTTTGGCCACGTGTACTCCAAATCAATCATTCCCAGATTTGTGCACCATTGATTAAAAGTGTTAGAGTCCTCATGAAGGCCCCCTGACCCTCCGTCTCTCTCATGTAAGAAACGTATGCAATTGAAATCCCCTCCTACAATAACAGGACCCGAGACCCTGTTGATCGCTGTCTCCAAGTCCTTCCAAAAGGGGATCCTACGAGTCATAGACGGCGGACCATACACAGCGAACAAGTTGTAGCTGGATCCATTATCCATAAACTGAGCATGAATGAAATTACTGTTCTTCGTAATCACAGATAAGCAGACTCTGTCCTTTTTCCAGAAAAGCCAAATTCCCCCAGACATTCTAACGGCCTCAACTCTATCATAGTCGGAGAAATCGACGCGGGTCATACGATCACAAATGGCATCCACTTTCTCTCCCGAGACCCTAGGTTCAGAAACCACCAAAATATCAACTTTGTGAGTTCTACAAAGGTATCGAATTGCCCTTCGAAATCCCGGTTTTCCTGCACCAAAAGAATTCCAAAAGAGTAAATTCATAATAAAATAACGATAAAGATGTAAAACACAAAGAAAGGTTTCAGTAAACAAAGCCAGATTAGGCTTGATCATTGTCCGCCATTGCGGTGTCATCAAGTACAACGCTCTCCGTTGAAACTTGATGATTTTCGGAATCTCCCACAAAAAGTGGGTTTTCATTGACCACCGTCTTCGTGCTTAGGGTCTCACGGTCTGTCAGTTCCCGATCACCTGGATCAAAACCGGGTTGCATAACGACTGACATAGAAGAAGGGATTGGAGGATCAGACGTAGAAAAAACGACCAATTCCTCCGACTGTCTTCTTCTCTTGGTGTTCGAAGATTGCAAAGGCCCATTTAGGACTTCCATAAGTGAAAGTCCATTCACATCGTTCGATGGGCCCACGCCTCTTCTCCTATTATTCTTATCATTTGTTTTCCGACTTTGGGCCTTTTGAACTTTTAGCCCATTATCACATTTGGCCATGAAAGACATAGGCCTATCAGTTGTAGTCCCATTCTGCAAACATGTCTCTTTTTTATTCATCTTATTTACGTCCTCTGCCAATTGAGCAGTTTCCTTGTTTACTTCCTTCTTGTTATTCATCTTCATTCCGTCATTCACGGTCCCATTATCCGAGATGTTTCGTGGAGTATATTTCTCCTTTCCTTCTCTCGTATAATGACCATCTCTATTCATAGTATCATTGCATTCTCCTAAGGAGCCCAACGCTTCAAAACGATTGACTTCCGTAAATAGCTGCTTCGGAGAATTGACCTTCTCCTTCCCTTTCCCATTTTTCCCGGCAATATCTTTGGGCGAGATCTTTTTTTATTGATCTCCCTTATCCTCCTTTTGATCTTGTGTTGATTTGGTTCCACCTTTGATTGGGAGCGGTTTCCTTTCCGGGATCATCCATTGGCCGTACATTCCTCTACCGGTTCTAGCCGCCTCATGAGCTGTCATCGGCGTCGGTGTCGGAGTATCCGATTTTGATGATGAACTTCCTCTGTTACCCGGACCAGACGCCTTACCAGTGTTCGCCGTAACAGTTGCAGGCAAAGGATCGGTCTTGAGAGGACAACTAATCTTGATATGGCCAAATCGACCACACCCGAAACAGATCGTCGGTCGCCCTTCGTACTCAACCAAGTAACGATTCCCATTGACACTAATGGTTCCTTTCAACGGCTTCTCTAGATCAATTTCCACCCACACACGAGCAAATTTCCCTCTTTTCGTGTATAAGGTTCTTGGATCAACTCGAATTGGTTTGCCTATTCCAGCAGCAATGTTAAGTAAGACCTTCTCTTCATATAGAGACACTGGAAGATCAGAAATTCTAATCCAAGTCGGCGTGGTCTTGATCGGATCAGACGTCCTAAGGTTTTGGGACCAACTCCAAACATCGTCCATGGCCCATAGGTGAGTGCTTTGAGGTAATCTTCCTCTCTTTCAAAACGAACCAGGAAACACCCATTTGTAAGGTCAAGAATTTGCATCCGATACTCTGTTCTCCACATCTCTTTAATTTTCTTTGCCATTATTGGAAAAGCAACCGGATGGCCCAAGAGTTTCACCACTACAGATTTCTCCCATACGCCAAAGCCTCCATGACGTCCTCTGCAATGGTGACCGCCGGGTCCCCATCCTCTCCCTCAGGGAAAGACACATGGATCTTGCCATTTAGAAAATCATCGTCGATGTGTGTTTTTTGCTGAGTAGAACTGCCTGAAATCACCACATTCTTCCATGAAGTTTGTGGATCCGGCGGTTTATCGGGTGGTTTGCCTTTAGCGGGATCGATATTCATGTCGGCGAGCGCCAGTTGGGTCGCCGGTATCATCGAGTTATTTTCCAGTTTCTGCGCCAGATGGGTCGCCGGTAGTTTCAAGAGAAAAGAGAGCGTTTTCAAGAATATCTTTAAACAAACTCTCCCACTCCCTCTAGACTATCAAAACAATGACTTGACGGCCATTAAAGTCGAATCTCCCAATCTTCTCTCAATCGGATTTTTCCCCCGCTTCTCCTTTCTTCTACGCTCCTTTATTCTTCCCTCTCCACAACCTTCCCTTTCTTCTACCCTAGGGTGTCTCTTCTCTCTATCAATGGCGGAAAGTCAGCATTAATTTATATGGTATAGGGCTGGACAGTTATGGTGCATTAGCTATTTTAGTATTAGAAAGTCGCATTTATACTTCAAACCAAAAATAGAAGTCAGCATTTATAACATGCTTATAGTCTTTTGATGTAGACATAGAAGAGGAGCTAGACCGTCGAAAATTTCATTTTCGATAAAAGTGATTTCGAATGTCCGATATTCGATTGAGCATCATCATATCTTTTCGGATAAAGAATTCGCTTACGAGACAAACTCAGTTCTTCACCCTAACCTCAGAGGCTTTTGGAAATTTAACATCGTTTTAGGGCTTAAATTAGGATCATAAATCATAAATCATAAATATAACCTAAAGCGGAGGTTAAAAAAATTATTAAACGACACATGTTACTTTTAGATTGGACCACACCACCCTTTTTTAAAAAATAATCTTTTATTTTTGGATATGATAAATTCTTATCCATTTTTTTAGAATATAGGATAGAAAATCCCATTATTAAACAATCTTTTATTTTTGGATATGATAGATAGGAAGATCATTAAGATATTTTTTATGCTATTATACAAATTCTAGAATATTTATATTTTTTTAGATAGAATCATTTTTTAATTAAGATATCTTAATTGAATAGTTATCTTTGTAACCGTATATTACTAGCAATCTCCTTACCAATTTGGTTATTATTATAATCCAATCATTTGTTACCTTATATGAAAAGATCTTGATTAGTTATATGATAATTGTCTTATCTTTTTAAGCATATCATAACAAAAAAAATTATATTTAAGCATTTAAATAATTGTTTTTCTTGGATAATAAATATATTTAAGAATATTTTATTATTAATATTTTATTTAAGAAAAACCCGTACAAGGTACAAGAATACATACTTGTTTAAAATATTTTCAAGATTTTTCTTAATTTCTGGATTTTATATCTTTTAGAATTTTTATCTTTTATCATTATATCTTTAATAGCTTTCTCTATATATAGGATCGTATGTAATCCCTAAGAACATATCTTATCATTATTATTCTTAATACAGAGTTTTTCTCTTTCAATCTAGTGGATTTTCCAGTTTCTTATATTTATGGTTTCGTGCTTGAGAATCCGATCTCCAATACTCATGTTTGCTTGTCTTTTATTATTTTCCAGTTTCTTATATTTGGACCAGCCAAGACTCAATGTTATGAGTCTTTGGATCGTTATACGTGAAGAACAATCGAGTGTTTTGGAGAACTTTGATTGATAGTAACATTTGGCACAATGGACTCCAAATAAGGAGATAAACATCTACTTCAATTAAGAGTCAAAACAATGCACGTGTAAACTGTCTATAATGGTCGAGCTCCCCTTATATAAAGGCGGCCACAAATCCTAGAAAGAAACAAGAGAGTGACAGCTAGAGCTAGGATGTAATCTAGGCCCAATGCCACCAAAAGCCCATAAATGGGTTACTAAAAACATAAAGATCAAATATAGAAATGTCTAGAATGGAAAGCAAGCTAAAAATAACTAGATAGGATAAGTGTCGTGGCCAAGGCATCGGAGGTGTCAAGACTTGGCCAAGATGAGGCTAACGCAACGTCGACAAGCCAAATGACACAAGCGTGCGGGTGTTGGGTGGAGTCCTGACACGCGGTATCGGTTAGGCGAGAACCTCAAGTGCCGAGGAAGGGCGCCGCTGACATGGGACCTGGCACGTCTTGGCAAGATGGCAAGGTGGATGGTGTTGACTGGCACACATGAGGTTCTCCAGAGCTGATGAAGAGCAAGCAAACCTGCGATGGCACAATGCCCGACACGTCGTGACCCGCGGAGAGGCTCGACACTATTGACCAGAGGCGAAGCGAGGGGGGCGGTTGCCCCTCCTCTCTTGCTCTGAGTTTGTGTAATATACATTAAAGTTTCAAAATGAAACAAGAAAGCACTTTGGGCTAGTGGGACTTTGGGAGATACTCACAACTATTCTAAACGGCTCCGTGTTCGAGTCTTGCGCGTTACAATTATTTCCCCACTCCTACACTTTTTTCACGCGTTACTATTATTTCTCCACTACTACACTTTTTCGTCGATTTTGTTTGGATCCTCCCTTCTTCCGAAAAAGGGAAGGAGAAGGGTCTTCTTCGGTAGTGTTTGTATAAAAACTCTTTGCAGTATCTTTAATTCACATTCCACTTGAAAAAGATTATCCATGGAGTAAACACTATAGATAAAGTACTAAAATCTTATAGTAAATTAATAAATTCTAAATTCTAGGTAAAAAATTAAAAATAAATAAATTGGATATAGAAAGAGAAGAATCTAATCACAATCATTGATTTATCATTTAATGGTTAAAATTGTTCAAATTATATCTTTAGAATATTTTTGTCAACTCCACTAGAACTAAATTCGAAAGCCTCTGTAGGAGGTGCCGGTTCCAATGTTCATGATTCATGCATAAAGCCTGAAACCAGATTAAATTCAAAGAATGTCTCGCTCGGTTTGATGTTTTGATGTATTTTGGTGTTTCTCTTCGGTTTCCTGTGTTTATTTTCTTCCCCTTTGTTCTCAACAAAAATATTTACCGCTTAAAAAAAATCAATTCATTAACCTATAAATTAAAACTAGGTAGGTTTTTTTAAAATTATGGATGTTAGTTTTCTCAACAAAACAATTATTAATGATAATTAATTAGCCATGTCCAGTTAAGAGTTGGAAACAATCTTGTTGAAAGAGCGCGGTCATTTAGGAGGGATCCTGAATGATTAACACAATAAATCCTTTTCAAGCTTCCCGCTTGGGGTTGGAAACAATGTAGTTGAAAGAGCGCGATCATTTAGGAGGGATCCCAAATGATCAATACAATCAATCCTTCCCAAGCATTCCTTTCCGAGCATCCCGCTTGAGGTTGAAAATAATCTCAATTAAAAAGATGAGATCCTAACTCTTGAATAAGGGTCGTGGACCCAATTCTCAAATAAAGGACAACATCTTAACTCCCTTTGAAAACAATGAGGTCCTCTCAAGGCTTGTGTAATTCCATATGAGATTCGACAAGGCTCATACACCATTTGTAATCGCATTTGCCCTCGTAAAACGTGAACATGACACAAGAGATTATGATGATACACAAAATAATCACAAAATAATTAAATGACAAAATTATAAATATTCAAAGTACGCAATATAATCAGAGGTTGGATTACATATGTCTGAATAAAGTTCAAAACTCAATTCTCTAGAAACTCGCAACTCAACCCAAAATTCGATGAACATGTGGTGCGCGAAGGTGTGTCCGGTTCCGGTTCCACCGAACCATGGAACCGAGACCAGAAACTCCCCGATTCCTTGGTTCGGTTCTGAATTCTGGTTTGATTCCGGTTTTTTTTCGGTTTCGGGGCGGTTCCAGTTCGATTCCAGTTCCGAACTTTTAAAAAATAAAAATAAACGTTGAAAATGCAAAACCACGATCCGGTTCTTGTTCCAGAACCGTCGGTTCTCTGGTTACAAGAACGTGGAACCAGGGACCGGGACCCGTTGACCTCCTATTCCGGTTCTAAAACCGTCGATTTTTTCCGTTTCGGTTGGAACTGGACACACCTCTAGGTGCACCTGATTTCTAGCGTGGCCTCTATAAACATGTAAACTCTACTTGGGCAATCATATAAATGAAGTATATATTCCACTACACTGTTCTTGAGTTGAGTTCAGTGGGAAAAATGGGTTTGGCCCATTCAATAAATTAAAAGCCCATCAAATATATTTGAATGGCCCAAGGTTTGAGTCGGCAACTACAACAAACTTTTCCTTGCAAATAGTCTACACATAAGCTCTTACAAGCATGCAAGTACAGGCCATCATCCCACATCGAGCATCAAAACTCAAATAAGGACCTCATAATACTATATATATATATGGAGGAAGAATGATACATCATTAAGAGTCGAATGTTTAGTCTCTAAGTACAACTAATTAAAACCTTGTTTAGTCTACAAATGTTTAAGATTTTTTTGTTAATCGAGATTTTATGTGTTGATTCTAGTTTTAATAGGTACTAAACCTCAATCCTTATCATGATCATATGTGGCTTACTCATGATCAATGAACTGAAAGATATTCAAATTAGTTTGTGCCTTACTCATGATCAATGAACTGAAAGATATTCAATGAAAGATATTCAAATTAATCTCAAATTAGTATGTGGCTTACTCATGATCAATGAACTTAAAGATATTCAAACTAGTTTGTGGCTTACTGGATATTCAAATTAGTTTGTGGCTTACTGGATGAAAGATATTCAAATTAGTCTGTGCTTCACTGGATCGGGAAGAAGGAGAGCAATAGACTTATTGGATCGGGAAGAACGAGGGCAGTAGAATCGCTCAGGGAAGACATTTGCCTCCTCCTCTTTTCACATGCGAGAGAATTCACAAATGAAGGCTCTAGAGCGCAATCGAGAATATAATGAAGGCTGCGAGAGTCTTACCATTTTCACCAGCGAGAGAATTCACAAATGAAGGCTCTAGAGCGCAATCAAGAACATAACGGAGGTTGCGAGAGTCTTACCAGTGGACGCGGACAGTGCAATTGTTAAAGGCGAGTGTAGTGGAGACAAACCTAAAATCGGACGATCGATTTTCTGCAAAGGCTTATCTTTCTCTTGTCTCTTCCGATTTCCACCTCTTCATGCCTAGAAGTTTCGTCACCGCCAATTTTTGGCAATGGATTCTCATTCTCTTGCATCTTGCGATCTATAGTTTAACTTTTTACTATCGGACCTGGGAGTTGATCGATAAGCATTGGTCCTAATTGATAGTATCTTTCAACAGTGGCTATATGCTAATTGATAGCAGCTTTCAACGGTGGCTATATATGCCTCCATCATTGTTGAGGAAGTGGATTTTTCTAACCAAATCTCTCCTTCCTCATCTAGACTAAAAAAATAAAATTACACTAGTGTTCCATATAATTTTTTTTAAATATTTTTATGCCAAATGGCCCTTAATAATTATGAAAGGTATTTTTTGTGCATCGATAAATAAGTGTCTCATGGTAGATAGGTTGATGGACATTGATATAAGGTAGACATAGAGATGTGTGTCATGGTAGATTGACAGATAGATCATATAATGGTCATGGTAAATGATAAAAGGTTGTCATGAAAATATTTACTCATAAGTGAAATTAGTATATTTAATGGAGACATTTCCATATCTTTCAACAAAAACTTTTTCTTCGAATAAGGTTTTTTTTCTCCTTTTTCGTCTGATATTTCTTTCAATTTTGAAAATTTTAGATAAAAAGAAAAATAATAAGTATGCTACAATAAATAAAATAGTAGTTATTATGGTCGACATGGGTTTGATTTTTGATATCATCAAAAAGTAATAGTAGTTATCCTAAAAAGCAAAGATTCCGACTTAAAATGATATTGGAAATTGTCATGTCTTTGAACGCTCTATTATACCTTTTTAGGGCCCGTTTGATATCGATATCAGATATCAAATATCAGATATCGGTATCAATATCAGATTTGAGATATCGATATCGATATCAAGTATGGGTATGAGATTGATATTAATATATGGCGTTCGGTATATTGTAGATATGAGTTGATATCTTATATCTATTGTTTGGTACGTATTATTGAGATATGAGATATCAAATTAAAAATTTGAGAAATTAACAAAATCGTTTTTCAAAATTTCATTTCTATTTTTTATGACATTATCCATCTATTTGCACAAATTCGCATCATAAGAACAAATCAAATTTTATATAATGAAGAAATAACAATTGTTGTATAAAAAAATTAATTATTCAAATTAGGTGTGAGATCCAACTCCAAAATATCTGCACAATTCCAAAATTCTCATCAAAGTCAGACTTGGGTGGAGCAGAAGAAAGGAGTAAATCTGGGCAACCTTCGGACATCATCGGATGTAAGCGAGGGTAAAATAGATCTGAGCAGAGAGAAACAATCCGGCAAAATAAATCTACTGGAGAGGCAAGAAGTGTGGGTTTTGGAAAGAAACGAGAAAGAGTTGCGAGGGAGAGGAAATTTTAGATATCGCTCATACTTTTTTTTTTCGGGTATATCAGGTGATAGTGAAATGAAGGTATGGAGATATCAAAGATATCAATTGATATATATATATATCTAAACATACCTAATATCAAGCATGGGCCGATAGCCTGATACTCATATCTGATATCTATATATCAGTTCCAAACAGGCCCTTAGTTGCATTATTTTTACTTTTTCCCTTTTAATCTCTAGGGGCATTTCTTTTCTTTTTTTTTTGGTAGAATTCTAGGGACATTTCTTAATTTTGAGTGTTTTATTCTAGGGGTATTTTGTCTAACATCTTTTACTTTTAATCTTGTAGCAGTTTTTACATGTTTTTTGGTATGATATACTAGTACTATTATGCACATTTAGATATTAGTATGTAACTTTTTTAGAGCAATTTATCTATGATGTTTAGGCTCATATAAACGAAATTGATATAAAAAAGTATTGTTTGGCTTAGGAGTACGTTTTTTGGTTTTAGACTTAGAAGTACATTAGGATGTAACTTTTTGATTTTTATATATAGGTCAATTTTAATTAATCAAATCTCATGCATACATGTAGATAATATATTTTCACAACAATGGGATCCAAATTATATATGATCTATTGTCGGAAATCCACGTGGTAAGAAGGCTCGATTAAAAATGCCTAATTCCGAATATCCTATACATGAACCAATTTCCCTTGTCTCTATTTCTACTTTAATTGACTTTTTAATTATCTTCAAGTGCTTCCATCTTTCAAAATAAAATCTTCACATGCTTCTATTACTTTAATAGGTCTTCTACCTACTTTGTTTCTACCATAATAGAGAAGAAAAAGCAAAAAAAATCGCCCCTTGACTAATATGTTGTAAACATGTAATGGATTCCAACAGATATAAAAAGGTTTATTGTTTGGATTTGACATCGAATTTAATTTTGACGAATATATCTTCGATTTCATATTTGGTTATACAATTTTTTTGTCTTTTTGGTAAGAAATAGGTCACACTAGAGAATAATTAGTTAAGCATTTTATAATTTTTTTCATCTTCTTTGTTGAAGCCCGAAATAAACCGCGCTATACACGGGATTATAATAAATAGTAACTCTCGGGTTTCGTACAACCAAACGATTTTCGTACGTAGATTATTCCTTCTTCCCGCCCTTCAATTGATTGCTTTGTAATCCTCATTATAAATAAATCCTTTTGGACTTTATACCGTAAATAGCGCGATCTCACTCGGAGATCAAGCACATCGAATCTAGGTACATGAAAAGATTCATAACCCGAAGAGATTTTTCGATCCTTTTATTATACTTGATCTCTCTCTATATATATAAGATTGCCCAGTTGCTAGCTTGCACATTTTGGTCCGATGTGGGACGCACATTCATTGAATTGCCTTGTGAGCCACCGTTTCCACTCTTGCACCAGACCCATTCAAATTTCTTGTGAAAGCATGTGGACGAGGTTTATTATTTCCACCAAACTCACGAAATGCTATTTGGGTTAATCATCCATCAAGCCTAAACCATTAGATTTGTGCTTATTAGGCCAAGTTTACGCATGATATACTTATAGATTTTTGCTTAGCCAACCTTGTCCCACATAAGGATTCTTGATTGCTGCCCCATGCATGTTGATATGCATGCACAATTTTATTGAATCAACGCGTTAATCAAATCCTCATTCGCTATTAATAATGGTGTTAGTCCCGATTATTTAGCGTTTATTTCGCGCACCATCACAACCCCTTGGCTTGGTGTTCTCGTTCCGTAAGAGCAATGAGACAATAAACTGGTGCGCATGCTTTATCAATTTGCAACTTGTGCAATGCGATCTAAACTCGAGATTAGATGGAGTTCGCGCATTTTTCGAGAGTTGGGACCTCGTCCCTTTAGAGAGTTAGCCCCTCGTCCTTTAGAGAGTTAGGACCTCCTCCTTTTAAATTATTAGGACCTCGTCCTTTTAGATTATTAGGACCTCGTCCTTTAGATTATCAGGACCTCGCCCTTTAGATGATTAGGACCTCGCCTTTAGATTATTAGGACCTCGTCCTTTAGATTAACAAGACCTCGTCCTTTTATATTATTAGGACCTCGTCCTTTTAGAGAGTTAGGACCACATCCTATTAGAGAGTTAGGACCTCGTCCTTTAGATTATTAGGACTGCGTCCTTTAGATTATCAGGACCTCGTCCTTTAGATTATCAGGACCTCATCCTTTAGAGAGTTAGGACCTCGTCCTTTTAGAGAGTTAGGACATCGTGCTTTAGATTATCAGGACCTCGTCCTTTAGATTATCACGACCTCGTCCTTTAGATTATTAGGACCTCGTACATTTAGAGAGTTAGGACCTCGTCCTTTAGATTATTAGGACCTCATCCTTTGGATTATCAAGACCTCGTCCTTTAGATTATAAGGATCGTCCTTTAGATTATTAGGACCTCGTCCTTTTAGAGAGTTAGGACCTCGTCCTTTAGATTATTAGGACCTCGTCCTTTAGATTCTCAGGACCTCGTCCTTTAGATTATTAGGACCTCGTCCTTTTAGAGAGTTAGGACCTCGTCCTTTATATTATTAGGACCTCATCCTTTTAGAGAGTTAGGACCTCGTCCTTGTAGAGAATTAGGACCTCGTCCTTTAGATTATTACGACCTCGTCATTTTGAGAGTTAGCGAACCTCGTTCACTTAGAGAGTTTCCAACCCCAAGCCGAAAGCGAGGGGTGGATTTGCGTATTTAGAACAGATAGTTTCCAACATCAAGCGGGAAGCGAGGGGTGGATTCGCGCTTTTAGAACAGAGAGTTTCCAGCCCCAAGCGGGAAGCGAGGGGTGAATTCGCGCTTAGAACAGAGAGTTTCCAACCCCAAGCGGGAAGCGAAGGGGTGGATTAGCGCACTTAGAACCGAGAGTTTCCAACCCCAAGCAGGAAGTGAGGGGTGAATTAGCGCACATAGAACATAGAGTTTCCAACCCCCAAGCGGGAAGCGTGGGGTGGATTAGCGCACTTGGAACCGAGAGTTTCCAACCCCAAGAGGGAAGCGAGGGGTGGATTGGCGCTTAGAACAAAGAGTTTCCAACCCCCAAGCGGGAAGCTAGGGGTGGATTCACACTTAGAACAGAGAGTTTCCAACCCCAAGCTGGAAGCGAAGGGGTGGATTTGCGCTTTTAGAATAGGGAGTTTTCAACCCCAAACGCGGAGCGAGGGGTGGATTCACGCTTAGAACAGAGAGTTCCCAACCTCAAGCGGGAAGTGAGGGGTGATTTAGCACACTTAGAACCGAGAGTTTCCAACCCAAAGCCTCGCTCGGATTGCACACCCTTTTCAAGATTTTGGGACCTCGTCCCCAAGAGATTTGTAAACAACCCCGCCTCGCTCGGGTTGCGCATGCTTTTCTAGATTTGAGACCTTGTCCCTAAGAGAGTTGTCGCCAGCCCCGCGCACTCCAGGGGCGAACCCCGTGGCGTACCACACAAAGACTGCGGCTAAGCCCGCGCACGCTAGGGCTAATGTTGAAGGGTTTCTTGAAAAAATAAATTTATATCAAGACCCCGCTGAGTACAGGGAGTCAGGCTCGAATGAGAATAGGGCTAAAGATTAGTTGACAAACTACAAAAAACGAAGCAAACACGTTCAAAACAAGGCCATGACCGAGCTGACTAGGGTCGTGCACGACCCTATGGGGGTTGATCTTGGACACACAAAATCACAACGAACACAAACGGACTATGGGGCTCGAGAACGACCTAGGGTAAGTCGAGATCGATGCAATTTAACAAGTTTTAATCAAATATAAAAAGGCAATCCTAGGGCTAGGGCTACCACAACAACAACCATACATGCTTTCAACAAGAATTCACAACCATCATGCAATTATGATCATAGAAAAGTCAAATGTCGCAAACAATTCAAGTTATTCAATCAACTGTTGCAAATTAAACAACTTTCTATCTATCCTTCAACCTAGGAATATCAACTTTCGCAAATAATCCTATTAGATCTAATCAAGCAACCAACTTTACACTTTCGCTTTTAGGTTAATTGCAAGATATTGCCTCAACTTTAGCAAAGGAGTTTAGCACAAGATAGATAGATCGATATGATCTTTCAAACATTCAAATCATAAATTCAAGTTTAGACATGCATGATCGTGTTGGGTTTTCTCCCAACCCTAGAATCTAAGAGAACTACTCACACATAACTAAGCAAAACGAAAACATCATGATCATAAAACCGAAAATTAAATTAACCTAAGAAGAAGTCTTACAAATTTGTCCAACTTGTTCTCCAAGTCTTCTTCTCAATCTCCCAAAGTACGTAAAATAAAAATAGAGCAAAATCCGGAACCCTAAAACAAAGAGTTTTGCCTCCTTTTATAGAGAAAAAGGAGTCCTAATTAAACTAGGAAACATAATAAAACAACTTCCTAAAATAAAAGATAGAATATATCCATAAAGATCTCGGAATCTAGTGAAGTCGACGCCATGATCGACCCAAATGGGTCGTGCACGACCCCCCTGGGGTCGATCCTGAATGCTCAATTCTTGGATGGGTCGATCTTGGCTGCCACTGGCTCGTGCACGATCCTATGAGGGTCTTTCTTGGCTTGCTTTAGCTCATGCACGAGCTCCTTTAGCTCGATTCTACTCCTTTCTTCGGCTCTCTTCCTTAGCTTCTCCTTATAGCTTGTCCATAGCTCATCCACCATCTCTTGTGATGCTCCAAATCCTTTGTTATGCTCCAAAACTCCTATGAAAAGACACAAAAGAGGCGTAGTTTCCGAATCTCAAGGAAATACGAAAACTAAGGCCAAAAGACTCAAAAACATAAAACCCTAGCACAAAAACTAACTAATATAATCTATCTAGATACTAAAAACCTACCTAAAAAGCGGACATCAAAATACCCCATACTTAGACTTGCTTGTCCTCAAGCAATAATCATGCATAATCAAGACCAACAACACAATCTTTAAGTATAGCCTTTGTCAAAACATTTTTAAACACAAGTGAAAAAGTAGACAAGTAATTTTAACGTCATCACATATGTATGAGTCCCAAGCATAGGCAATCACAATCCAACCTCACAAGGGATTTTAATGTGTTTCACTCATCTCTCATGTGTTTAGGCTATTAATATCAACTCTCATCTCAATCTTTATGCAACATCAACTTTATCATTGAGACTTATATCACCAATCTCTCTACCTAGAGAAGTCAAAACACATCAATCATCATAAGAACTTAGGCTCAATGAAATCTTCATAGAAGACTCCATTCGGCCGGGTTGTAATGGGGCTTGGTAATGACAAATAGGTGTGGAAAATATTTGGCCATGTGGTGCTAATAATATCCGGGAATCAAAGACTCCTAAAAACTCACACATTGCCAAAACTCTCATAAAAGAACATATACCAAACTCTCTCAACATTATGCTAAAACTCACTTCTTTTCAACCCCTTTTAATATCCTAACTTAATCTTGCTTCTAATTATTAAAGAAATTTGGCTCATGCACATTATTCACTTTCAACACTTTGCTTTGCTCTTTTTTTTTTAACTCCCTTATGATCTTCATTTTTTTATGGGAGATCGGTACCGATTTTTTTCTTCCTTTTTTTGCAAGTGTATTCAGGGAACCAAACTCCTTTTACATAACAAACTGCAAGATTTTTTTTCAACTTTTCCCAACCCATAATTACCCCACACTTGAGCCAAACAATCTTACTCAACAAAATTATCACAACCAATACTAAGTCCTAATCCCCAGATAGGGTCAAGCTTATCTTGGCTAGGGAATAATTTTGTGGAGCTAAAAATAAAGGCTTAAGGATCAACTTGGCTTCAAAAAGAGGATAATGTAAAGGTAGGTAAAAGACAGAATAAAAAGTGGCTTATGAAATATAAGTTCTTAATCATAATTAACATGCATGAACGATCTCATAGCGGCTTTAAGAAATAGATAACCATATCAATGACAAGAGATTTATATGCATAAGAGAGCAAATCACACAAGAAAAATAAGAGGGATTTTTTTATGTTCTCCCTTTAAAGCCAAAATTCCTCACTAGGTGAAAATTTTGTTGGATTGCAACTACTTCTACTTAAGACACATATGCTCAATTTCATCACAAGTCCATTTTCACAATTAAAAGCAATTTATCAAGACTCAGGCTATACTATCCAAATATGCCAAAGGAATTATATGATAAGCATGAAAACTAATTCTCATCATAGGACATCTAAGATGGAGCATTCTTCTATCCTAAAACAAACAAAAGTAAATTTTTTTTTTTGAATTTTTCGACATTTTTTTTATTTTTTTTAGCTTTTTCTTAACAACACAAACTAGCAAGCAACAAAGAAACAATCAAAGACTCGATTATATACAACATGTGAGATTTCTTCTTCTCCTACCCCATACTTAAATCATGCAATGTCCTCGTGCATAAAAAAAATGATAAGACAAAGTAAAGAGAGAAGAAGAAGAAACTCACAAAGAACTCTTGAAGCTTGAAGTAGTGGTAGAGCTCATCACTGAGAAGGTGGGGGTCGACGACGAGGTCGGAATGGTGGATGTGCCGGAGGAACCCATGCATCGTGATCCGGGTAGTGTCCTTGGTTCCAATGCATATAACTCTCCGTATGAGTCCAACGGTAATCATCCATCTCTAGTTGGGCCACATAGTATGTCCGAAACTACTCGAACTCATGATAATGTTGATCCACCTCAGTCCGGGTTTGGCTTTGGTTCTCCACCATGGATGAATGCCCCCACATCACGGCCTCGTGTTGTTGCCTATGTTCAACCCTCATGGCTGCCATCTCCCGAGCCAAATAAGCCGTGTCATACGCCGGAGCCTCATCTTGCTGCATTGGCTCTTCGTTTCTAGTACCGGTGTAAGCATCCGAGGAGGACCCGAACTCATAAACCGCTCCAAAATTAGGTTGAAAGGGTGGCATAGGGACGTGGTATGAGCTTGTAGGGTCGTGCACGACCCTGTGCGCGGGCTGGAGTGTTTCTGGGGGGGTCGTGCAGGTCGTGCACGGACCGGCGTGCTGGTTGGAACGACCCCAGTGGGGTCGTGCCCGAGGGGAGGTGGGGCGAGCAAGGCTAGAATATCATATCCAAGCTCGGGACTCGGATAACGGCGGGGGTGTCTCCTCAAAGACTCATCTTGTTTGGGGCGTTTCTTCAAGAGATATCGGTCGCTGGACCACGCCTCAAACCAATTGGGCAAATGAAGCAAATCAACCCGCTCTTTAGTGATGACAACTTGGTTACCATGGAAAGTGAAGCAATATGTGTTGGGATCATCGGGGTGCCTCGATATCATCTTTGCATTAACGAGGAACGGGATGTCCATAAATATCGACTTCTCCCCTGAATAAGCTCTCATGTTGACTCTAAGGTTGTGGGCGAGCCGAGCAATCATCCCTCCAAAGTAAACTGAATCTGACTTAGCCTTGAAATCATCCACACTCCTCATCCACTCGAAGCCAATGTTTATAGGCTCGGGGGAAGAGAATAACATCGTCCTCAGCATGATGACCTCCCTCTTATTCGGCCTAGATAACTCAGTACGTCCTCGGGAAGACCGTGCTCCGTACGATGCGAAGAATGATCCGAAAGAGCGGGTTGGCGATGTCCTTTCTAGGCAAGTTGTGGAAGGCGCCCTCCTCTTTCCCGGATAGATAACTCCATGTTACTAGGGGTCGTGCTCAAGCTTGGCATCATAAATCGGGTTAGGGAACCCGAATACATCATTGAGCTCTTTCAAGGTGAACTTGAACCACTTGTTCCCGAGCTGAAATTGGATCTTACCACCAGTGTGACGGCTCTTGATAGTGGTAGAGAAGGTGGCCAAAAACTCACAAGTGAGTATGGGATAATGGTGATTTTTCCACTGAAGCAAATTATCGCCCCCTATGTAAGTGAACGCCTCCATCAAATCATCATGGATGTGCAAGCGTTGCCCATCCTCTTTGCAATAACATCGTGTTCTATGCTTGAGCTCAAGGCAAGCATTGTACGTCTTTCTGAATTCAGAGGCCAGGGTGCATTGGTTAATCTCGGGCTTGTCACTTTTCTTTGAATTCTTCACGGGTCGAGAAGTAGAGGCCATGGTACCTACATACATCAAACACAAACTCCACATAATCCACCCCATACTTATTCAAAGGCAAGTATTGCTAGCATTATCGATTAAGCAATTCACAACGAAGGTGAGACATTAGTGGCATAGACATGAAAGCACGGATTAAATCTCAACCTAGCATGCAATACATAGCAAAAACCACCCACATAGACACGAAAAGAGCTATGGCATGACCCAAAGGGGGTCGTGCACGACTCCATAGGGGTCGGTCCAGAGAGCTCGATTTTTGGGTGGGTCGTGCACGACCCTAAGGGGGTCTTGCACGACCACCTGGTACTATTCATCGTCTTCAACCTTCACCCAAAATTCGGATCTAGCCTCCATTGGCACCAAATATCATATTTCACCACAATAACCCATAAATTTCGAGTCTAAACTCACCCTAGCATGCAAGAATCAAGAACAATACCCATTATGCAAGCAATTTCCAAATTTCTACCCAAAATCAAAAATCCCCAAATAATGCAAATTTAACCCAAAAATTCAATTTCAACCATGAATAATCACAATTAAGAGTAGAGGGTTAGAGATCCATACCGAAAATCCGAGATTCAAGCAAGAAAAGTGGAAAAAAAGGGTCGATCTCGACCTAGATCTAGGTATTGGAAGGGAAGGTCGGGTCAAACACGAGCAGATATGGGCTCGTTCTGGGCTTGTGGTGCTCGTGAGTGGCTGCTGTGGTGTGGTGTGGCGATTTGGTGGTGATTTGGTGGTTTGGTTTGTGAGTTTTGGCAAGGAAGGGAGTTGTGAGAGAGGGGGCTCGAGGAAGGCTATGGAGTTTGGGTGATGGAGGTCGCTCACGAAGTAAGGAAAGAAGGGAAATAGGGTCGTGTTTGGTGTTAATAAAAATAGGGATAAAACACTTACCTCTTTGAGGAAGGGCAAAGTTGGAACTTCCGACTAGGGTCGTGCACGACCCATATAGGGTCGTGCTCGACTCCCCTGGAAGTGGTCGAAAATTACCTTAAATTGCTCCTTTTGAAAAGTCGTCTTTTCCCGTCTTTTTGATCTCGTCTTTTAAGCTTATGACCCTGCAAAAACCCCACAAAATTCCTTCCCAAAAATATGTATTCTATCCTAGTCTAAGGATGGTTAGCAAAATCTAATCTAAAAATAAATAAAAATAAAAATAAATAAAATTAAAAATAATAATAAAACTAATCTAAAAATTTGGTTGCCTCCCGAAAGTGCTTGTTTAACGTCATTAGCTTGACGACTTACCTGAGCTCAGTCCGAGGTGGTGAGAGCCTATGTGGCTCGGATTTCTTCATCTAGTTCCACCTTTGCATAGTACTTCTTCAAGCGGTGCCCGTTGACCTTAAAAATCGATCTGTTCTCATCTATAAGGTCGACCGCCCCATGTGGATAAATGTGATGAACCGTGAATGGTCCACTCCATCTAGTCTTTAGCTTCCCGGGAAAAAGTCGGAGCCTAGAGTTGAAAAGGAGTACTTGGTCACTGGCTTTGAAGAGTTTTGGAACAAGCTTCTTGTCATGCCACTTTTTGGTTCTCTCCTTGTAGATCTTGGCATTCTCATAGGCTTTAAGCCTCAATTCTTCCAATTCTTGCAAGTCCATGAAACGTTTTGCTCCGGCCGCATCGAGATCCATGTTGAGCTTCTTAAGAGCCCATAAAGCTTTGTGTTCAAGCTCGACGGGCAAGTGACATGACTTGCCATACACCAAGTTGTAAGGAGTGGCGCGGAGTGGCGTCTTGTAAGCGGTGCGGTATGCCCATAGTGCATCATCAAGCTTTGAAGACCAATCTTTCCTTGACCGGGACACCGTCTTCTCTAAGATGCTCTTTATTTGACGGTTTGAAACCTCCACTTGACCACTTGTTTGAGGATGATATGGTGTGGCCACCCTGTGAGAGACCCCATACTTGGCCAAAAGAGCTTCAAAGCTCCTTTCAATGAAGTGTGAGCCGCCATCACTTATAAGAACTCGGGGGACACCAAAACGAGGGAAGATATTTGATTTCATGAACTTAGCAACCACCCGAGCATCATTTGTTCTTGTGGCAATGGCCTCCACCCATTTGGAGACAAAATCAACCGCTACAAGGATGTACTTATAAGGACCCGATGAAGGGAAGGGCCCTATAAAGTCTATCCCCCACACATCAAAAAGCTCGACTTCCAAGATACCGGTGAGCGGATTCTCATTTCTCCAAGTAATGTTGCCGGAACGCTGGCACTCGTCACACCTTGTCACAAACTCATGTACATCCTTGCAAAGCGTTGGCTAATACAATCCACTTTGAAGAATCTTCGATGTGGTCTTGAATCCCTTAGCATGGCCTCCCGTTGGTAGAGTGCGGCAATGGCGAATGACGCTCTCAATCTCATCATCCGGAATGCAACGCCGAAAGATGTGATCACTTCCTTGCTTGAACAAGTAAGGATCATCCCAATAATATTGCTTGACGTCGTGGAAAAATTTATTCTTGGCTTGAGGGGTTAAACCCGCCGGAATCTCGCCTCCTACAATATAGTTAGCAACCAACCAAGGGGTCTTTGACCCACGTAAAGCAAGAATAGAAGTAGAGGGAGAAGATAAAGATGGGAGATCATTGGAACTCAAAAGAACCGAAAAGGGCAAAGAAAACTTACCAGCGCGACCCAGGGTGAGGGTTGTGCACGAGCCATTGGGGTCGTGCTCGAAGTCTGACTCGAGGACAGGGGTCTTGCTCGACCCTTCTAGGGTCGTGCACGACCTTATGACGACCCTTGCAAGGTCGGTCCTGAGAGGGCAAACTTTCAATGGGGCCGTGCACGAGCCTGGCGGGGTCGATCCTGAGAGCTTGATTTCTCCACCACTCTTGTCTCCATAGGGCTCTTTGTCGCCTTGCAAAAGAGTCTCATCGGAGCGTGTATCATTGATGGGGATTGATCCGCCGGACTCCTGGATATGCTCAAGGGGCAGTCTTGATAGATGATCCGCCACTAAGGTCTCCTCTCCTTTCTTGTCTCGGATTTCGTGATCGAATTCCTGCAATAAAAGCATCCAACAAAGCAACCTAGGCTTGGCATCTTTTTTCGCCATTAGAAATCTAACCGCAACATGGTCAGTATAAACGATCACCTTAGAACCTACTAAGTAAGAGCGAAATTTCTCAAAATCAAACACCACAGCAAGAAACTCTTTCTCGGTTGTGGTGTACTTACTCTGGGCTTCATCAAGCGTCTTACTTGCATAGTAGATGGCATGAAGCTTCTTGCCCTTCCTTTGCCCAAGAACCGCTCCTATGGCATAGTCACTAGCATCACACATGATTTCGAAGGGAAGTGACCAATCCGGTGATTGCATAATGGGGGCCGTCACGAGGGCTTTCCTCAATCTATAAAACGCTTCAAGACATTTTGAAGACATGCTAAACACTACATCTTTCATTAGTAGGTTAGTCAATGGTTTAGCAATCTTATAAAAGTCCTGAATAAAGCGTCTATAAAACCCTGCATGGACCAAAAAGCTCCTAACGTCTTTAACAGAGGAGGGAGGGGGCAATTTCTCAATAAGCTCAATTTTTGCCTTGTCCACCTCTATCCCGCGTTTAGACACTAGATGTCCTAAGACAATACCCTCTCTAACCATGAAATGACACTTTTCCCAATTAAGCACAAGGTTAGTCTCCTCACATCTATTAAGGACTCTAGAGAGATTAGCAAGACATGAATCAAAAGTGGAACCATAAACTGAGAAATCATCCATAAATACCTCCACTATTTCTTTAATCATGTCGGAGAAGATGGCCATCATGCATCGCTGAAAGGTGGTCGGGGCGTTGCACATCCCAAAAGGCATCCTCCTATACGCAAACGTCCCATATGGACAAGTAAATGTCGTCTTCTCCTGATCATCGGGATGAATGGGAATCTGCCAAAAACCACTATAGCCATCCAAATAGCAAAAGTAATCGTGTTGGGCTAAGCGTTCTAGGACCTGGTTAATGAAGGGGAGTGAAAAGTGATCCTTCCTAGTGGCACTATTAAGTTTCCTATAGTCTATGCACATTCTCCACTTACTGGTGGTCCTAGTTGGAATCAACTCCCCTTTTTCATTTTCAACAACCGTCATTCCCCCTTTTTTAGGAACTACATGTATGGGGCTAACCCATTTACTATCGGAGATAGGAATATGATATCGGCATCTAACATCATAAGAATTTCCTTTTTCACTACCTCTTTCATGTTAGGGTTTAGCCTACGTTGATGCTCAATAGTGGGTTTATGATCATCCTCCATATAAATTCTATGCATGCACAATGAGGGTGAAATACCACTAAGTTCCTCCAATGAATAACCTATGGCTTTCCTATGGGTCCTAAGCACATCAAGCAATTTATTCTCTTCTTCCACACTCAAGTTAGCATTAATAATAACGGAAAGAGTAGAATTAGGACCAAGAAAAGCGTACCTCAAGGAGTCGGGGAGCTCCTTAAGATCGGGCAAGCTAACTTCCTCCTCAAGCTCCGCTTTGAGTACATCCAAGACAAGACATTGCTCCTCACTCTCGTCCAAGAGGGTCGTGCATGACCCTTGGAGGGTCGGTCCTGAGACCCCAAAAACGTGAGGTAGAGGATCCCAAGCCAATAATTTCTCCGTTGGAATTTTACACTCAATGTAGTCAGAGCGTGTGTATAGCATCTTGACCTCCTCCTGATTTGACTCCTTCATTGTTGGGTTGAATCGGAACTCAACCACTTCTTCTCCAATGTTGAAGGTGAGAAGACCGTTCTTGACATCTATGATGGCTCCCGCTGTGGCTAAGAATGGCCGTCCGAGAATAATGGGCACCACGGGATCTTCAGGCATCTCCATCACTATGAAATCGTTGGGCACAAAGAACTTCCCAACTTGCACCGGGAAATCATATACCACTCCCGTTGGCTTGATACACGACCCATCCGCCATGTATAGCCTCATGTTCACTGGTACCAATGGCCCCATGTTGGTCTTGGACCAAATTGAAAGTGGAAGCAAACTCGTACTAGCACCTAGATCACACAAAGCTTTGAAACGGTAAGCTCCAATACCAATTGTAATAGCAAACTTACCTGGGTCGCCTAGCTTCTCGGGAAGCTCCAACGATCTCACTTCATCTGTCAATTCCGACATGGATCGCTTCCTAGATAAGATCTCCTTCAAGAATTTAGTATAAGCAGGCATTTCATTCAAAGCCTTAGCGAAAGGAATGGAAAGATTTAAACCTTGAAGCAACTTAACAAAGCGCTTGAGCTTACCTTCCGTGGAGTCTTTGGATTTCTTAGAAGGGAAAGATAGTACTTTAGATGGAGAGTGGATGGAAAGAGAAGGGTTAGAAGACTTACCTGGCGAAGGGTGATCGAGCTCGACCCTTGGAGGGTCGAACATCTCTTCTTCTTTGTTATTAGTGCCCTCCGGATCGATCCCTGAGGGGGTCGTGTTCGACCTTAAAGGGGTCGCACTCGACCCAGAGTGGGTCGTGCTCGACCCTACTGGAGTCATGGCAGGGTCGGTCTTGAGAGGTCCAACCTTTGCTGGGGTCATGCTCGACCCTGACAGGGTCGGTCTTGAGGCTTCTTCTTCCTCCTTATTCTTGGATGGCTCGGGCAAAGCTTTGCGACTTCTTAGGTGCATGGCTCGGATTTCACTATCACTTGCTCGGCTTCTAGGATTCTCCTCGGGGCGGCCCGAGAGTTGTCCGTGAGGTCTCGGGATTTGAGTAGCTAGCTGGCCAAGTTGGGAATCGATATTCTTTCTCCATGAGTCAAATTCTCCCAACTTTGCATGAACACCTTTCATCTCGGCTCGTACTCCATTGATCCTGTTCTGGACTCCGTTGATCACGGCTCGGACGCCATTGATTCCTTCTTGCAGCCCTTGCACCCATGATGGTGGCTCTTGATAGCCCGGAGGACGGTAGGGAGGGGGACGTTGCTCTTGTTGAGGGGGTTTCTTGTATCGGTCGTAATTGGAATTGCCCCAAGATGGTTGAGCATTGTTCCTCCCTGCATAATTGTTTTGGTTCCTAAAGGAACCTCTCATGTAGTTCGCCTCCTCATAAGCCTCGACGGCTCGTACTTGCTGCAAGTTAGTGCAATTGGAAGTAGTATGGGCGGAAGACCCGCATTCTTGACAAGATTGAGAAGATTTAAAGTAACTTACTTGCTTTTTCAAACGGTTGATCTCATCTTGCATGAATTGGAACTTCACATCCCGATCTACCACATCAGATTGTGGCTCATACAGCTTCCTCTCCGTTGGCTTAGCTTGTTGGGTTCCATACATGGCATCATATTTGGTTAGCTTGTCCAACAAAGCCCAAGCTTGATCGGGATCCATCTCAATGAACCCACAATCGGTGTGGAGGTTGATTCTGTCCTTTGTAGCAGCATTAATCCCCTGAAAGAAAATCTCTTGAAGCACATAGGGTGGTTGTCCATGAGTAGGACATTGCCGAAGAAGTTCCTTAAACCGCTCCCAAGTTTCCACAAGCGTCTCGTTTGGAAGTTGATGGTAGGAGGTGATGCGCTTCCTAAGCTCCGTTGTTTTTGCCGGTGGAAAGAACTTGGTCATGAATAGATCATGCAAAGCCTTCCACGTTGTAATAGATCTTGGTGGCAAGCTCTCCAACCAACTCAAAGTTTTTCCTACAAGAGACCACTTAAAAGCCTTCAAGAGAACATATTCAAGTGTGAAAGCGTCAGCGGCAATAATGTCACATAAATCAGTAAAATTCTTTATATACTCCATGGGGCATTCAGTGGATTTCCCCTCAAATTGAGAACGCTTGATTAAGGATGTGAGATGAGATTTAATCTCAAAAGTGCGGTCAATCTCCGGGAGCACTACTGCCGATTCGGGCACCCTCAGTTCTGGGTGCATGTATTGCTTGGCATTCATCGGGATAACGTCCAGTTGCGCCTGAGCTCGCCGCGCATTTGCAGCCTGAGCATCTCGGTCCATTCGTATGCGCTGCAACTCAGCGTGGAGTTCCTCCATTTGTTGAGCAAGAGTCTCAGCGTCGCCCATTGCTCGTTGTTCCCTCAAACGTCATTGGAAGGACCTCTCTGGTTCGCTGTCGTAGTTAATCCCAAAAGTTCTCCGGGAAGAACTAGATGGCATACACTGCGAACAAAGACAAAGAAAACTAAATTAAAAAAACAAAAGGGTGAGGGCTAGTCCCAAACCCAAATATCAACTAAACTAGGCACTATTGCTCATTCCCCGGCAACGGCGCCAATTTGTTGAAGGGTTTCTTGAACAAATAAATTTATATCAAGACCCTGCTGAGTATAGGGAGTTAGGTTCGTCCACGTGAATGAGAATAGGGCTAAAGATTAGTTGACAAACTACGAAAAACGAAGCAAACACGAAAAAACAAGGCCAGGACTGAGCTGACTAGGGTTGTGCACGACCCTATGGGGGTCGATCCTGGACACACAAAATCACAACGAACACAAACGCACTATGGGGCTCGATCACGACCTAGGGTAAGTCGAGATCGATACAATTTAACAAGTTTTAATCAAATATAAAAAGGCAATCCTAGGGCTAGGGCTACCACAACAACAACCATACATGCTTTCAACAAGAATTCACAACCATCATGCAATATGATCATAGAAAAGTCAACTGTCGCAAACAATTCAAGTTATTCAATCAACTGTCGCAAATTAAACAACTTTCAATCTATCCTTCAACCTAGGAATATCAACTTTCGCAAATAATCCTATTAGATCTAATCAAGCAACCAACTTTACACTTTCTCTTTTAGGTTAATTAATTACAAGATATTGCCTCAACGTTCGCAAAGGGGTTTAGCACAAGATAGATGATGTTCGCATTTTTAGTATAGTTTTTAATAGGTTTTCTTTGTTTATTAGGTTTAGTTTTGATAAGTTTAGGTTTAGTTTTGTGTGTTTTTGGATAGTTTTGCATATTTCTATGGAAAGTATGGAAGCTACTCTATTTTGTGTATTTTGTAGGTTTTAGGAAGGAAAAGGTGCTATATGGAGCTAAATTTGGAGCGCTACAGTGAAAGACGGAGGAATACAAGATTGAAGAAGTCATAGTTCAAGATTTACGAGATGAAGTGTGGAAGAAACCAAGCCCAGGCTCGTTAACGAGGCCACGTGATAGAAATTTCGATGGTTGACTTTGTGACTCACCGATCCTGTGCGAGAAATTATTTCCGTGTCGGTAGAGTATCTTTTTGTAATTTTTAGGGTTATTATATTATGTATTTTAGGTCTTGTTATCTTCTTAGATTTTGTTTCTATCTTTTAGGGTTTTATTTCTATCTTTTTAGGAAAGTTTATATCTTTTAGTTTTGTTAGTTTCTAGCCTGTTTAGTATAAATACCCTTCTATCTAGCATAGAAAAGGGGGAGATTTGTTTGGAGAAAAGGAAGAGCCGAAGAGGCGAGAGGATCGGAGTCGAGTTCGGAGGTCAGTGAACGAGAGTTATCGAGTTCGTTGATCGAGATTTTGGTTCGGTGTTTTGTTCTTTTTTTCGGTTTCTTGTGAATTTCTGTAAGACAGATTTTTCTATTTATTTTGAGTAGTAATTTGTTTTCAATGATTTCTTTTATTGAATTTGTTTGTTTAGTAGTAATGATTAGTGAGTAGTCTTCTTTTCTAGGATCGGGGGTTAAGCCCGGCATAGTTGAGCATGTTTGATGAGTGAGATTGTGTGTTGAATGCCTTTTATCTATTATTGAGATTGTTTGTTGTGGTGTCCCTAGTCCTAGATCTTTGTTTTTATTTGAATTATCTTAAATGAATTTCATTGCTGAGTTACTTGGATCGGTACCGAATTTATTTAGGTCGTTAGTTGAGTCTTTTTGTGTACGGTGGTTCATTAACGACCCTGACAACGTCGTTAACGAGGCTGCTTGTGAGTGTTTTTGCTTGATTTTGTTTGTTTTTTAGTAATTGATAAATGAACAACCTTTCTTCATGTGGAACAATCCTGACTCTGCTATACTCAGCGGGGTCTTGACTTATAAATTTATTTGTTGTCAAGAATCCCTCCCAACAATAGACAGATATGATCTTTCAAACATTCAAATCATGAATTCAAGTTTAGACATGCATGATCGTGTTGGGTTTTCTCCCAACCCTAGAATCTAAGAGAACTACTCACACATAACTAAGCAAAACGAAAACATCATGATCATAAAACCGAAAATTAAGTTAACCTAAGAAGAAGTCTTACAAATTTGTCCAACTTGTTCTCCAAGTCTTCTTCTCAATCTCCCAAAGTACGTAAAATAAAAATAGAGCAAAATCTGGAACCCTAAAACAAAGAGTTTTGCCTCCTTTTATAGAGAAAAAGGAGTCCTAATTAAACTAGGAAACATAATAAAACAACTTCCTAAAATAAAAGATAGAATATATCCATAAAGATCTCAGAATCTAGTGAATTCGGCGCCATGATCGACCCAAATGGGTCGTGCACGACCCCCCTCGGGTCGGTCCTGAATGCTCAATTCTTGGATGGGTCGATCTTGGCTGCTACTGGCTCGTGCACGACCCTATGAGGATCATTCTTGGCTTGCTTTAGCTCGTGCACGAGCTCTTTTAGCTCGATTCTACTCCTTTCTTCGGCTCTCTTCCTTAGCTTCTCCTTATAGCTTGTCCATAGCTCATCCACCATCTCTTGTGATGCTCCAAATCCTTTGTTATGCTCCAAAACTCCTATGAAAAGACACAAAAGAGGCGTAGTTTCCGAATCTCAAGGAAATACGAAAACTAAGGCAAAAAGACTCAAAAACATAAAACCCTAGCACAAAAAATAACTAAATCTAATCTATCTAGATACTAAAAACCTACCTAAAAAGCGGAAATTAGCTAACCCCGTCGCGCCACACAAAGACTGCGGCAAAGCTCGCGCACGCTGCAGCTAACCCCGTGGCGGCACACAGAGATTGCAGCTAAGCTCGCGCACGCCAGGGGCAAACCCTGTGGCGCCGCACAAAGACTACGGCTAAGCCCGCGCACGCCAGGGCTAACCCCATGGCGCCGCACAAAGACTGCGGCTAAGCCCGCGCACGCCAGGGCTAACCCCATGGCGTCACACAGAGACGGCGCCAATGTTGAAGCCCGAAATAAACCGCGCTATAAACGGGATTATAGTAAATACTAACTCTTGGGTTTCGTAAAACCAAACGGTTTTCGTACGTAGATTAATCCTCCTTCCCGCCCTTCAGCTGATTGTTTTGAATCCTCATTATACATAAAGCCTTTTGGACTTTATACCGTAAATAGCGCGATCTCACTCGGAGATCAAGCACATCGAATCTAGGTACATGAAAAGATTCCTAACCCGGAGAGGTTTTTCGATCCTTTTATTATAATTGATCTCCCTCTATATATATAAGATTGCCCAGCTGCTAGCTTGCACAGTTTGGTCCGATTTGGGACGCACTTTCATTGAATTTCCTTGTGAGCCACCGTTTCCACTCTTGCACCAGACCCATTCATGTTTCTTGTGAAAGCATGTGGACGAGGTTCATTATTTCCACCAAACTCACGAAATGCTACTTGGGTTAATCACCCATCAAATTAACTAAGGGCCTCAACCATTAGATTTGTGCTTATCAGGCCAAGTTTACGCATGATATACTTGTAGATTTTTGCTTAGCCAACCTTATCCCACATAAGGATTCTTGATTGTTGATCTCATGCATGTTGATATGCATGCACAATTTTATTGAATCAACACGCTCATCAAATCCTCATTCGCATTAAATCATGGTATTAGTCCCGATTATTTAGCATTTATTTTGCGCACCATCATCCTTCTCGTATTACTTCACAATATGTTGTCTATGAGACTGATGATGGCGTCCCGATCTTTGGAAGTTCGACAATTGCCTCGTTGTAGAAGTCCTTTACACTGTATAACGATATGAGCGTTGCCTAAATATGGATTATCGATACTCTAGGCACAAACGAGGCAATTGAAAGTCGGTTGGCAGGTAAGAACTTATTACTTACACCTAATTTTGTACCAAAGTATACATATACATTTTAATATGTAGTAATATAGACACTAATTTATTGATCAATTAACTCGTGTGAACATATTAATGCATTATTTCTAATAGATCCAACCACATGTATGTGGGCTTTACAAGACACATTTATTCACTTTTTATGTCGTGACAATTGAGTTATTCAATAAATAATCATATGTAATTAAATATACACTATTATATTTTATGATTAGTATTAATTATTGAATACTTTGATTTGTCGGATGATTATGCAACGAGGTGCTGTAATTTGGATGTCCTGGTTTTGTCCTTGATCAGACAAGCCCCATTCGACATGGTCACCTGGTTGACAATGTTAATAAAGGAGAAGGAGAAGTACCCTTAGCCTCTAAAGCATTAAGGCTTAGGGTTGTCCAGGTACAATCGTACAAAAGTATAAATATAAATAGATATGTATGACATTAATTATGCGTAGTAAGGAAGACAGTGTTTTCTAAGTCAATAATAATATAATAATCTTGGGTGGGGCACTCTCAGAATGCAGCTACAGGAAATTTGGACTTCCACATGGGAGAACAAAGAGTTGGCCACTTTGCCGGCACTTGTCTACCATTTCACTTACTCCCACGCAAATGTAAAAAATCTTCCAATTTAATCTTCTCACAACGATTACTAAAAGTATTTTGTTATCAAAAGCATTATAAGAATAGTTAAGGCACTAATATGTCACTAATTTGCTAAGGAGGAAGTGATGAGATGTGGATAAAGGCAAACCAAGTACAACAACAATACTGCACTAACTATAGCATAAATCACATAGAGTTGCCTTGACCTTGTGTTCCTGATTGATTAGAAGGCTTTTCTGAAAATATTTATGAATGAACTAATTAGAAAACCATTAAATTTGTAAACAAGATATAGTAAAACAACAAAAAAAATATTGTAATTTCTATAATAATTATACAATAAAATAGCCAATCCACAAAATAGCCTAATAGCCAATTATATAAAAAAAAAAAACAAATCAAATAGGATAGAAAAGGGTGAATTTCACAAAACCACCCGCGAAATATGGGTTTGTGCACAAAATCAACCGTAAAAATTGAAATTTCAGAAAACCACCCATAAAATATTTTGTTTGCAAAAAACCACCCGTAAAAATTGAAATTTTGGCAAACCATCCATAAAAATAGTGTGTTTGCAAAAAACCACCCATAAAAATATTCTATTTGCAAAAGACCACCCAAGTCAAAAATTTCGTTAAATTTTCCGTTAGAAATATGGACTTTCATTATTTTCACTACTAAAATACCAATTTCTACTATTCAAACACCAAACCCCAAACCCCATACTCTAAATTTGTGATTTATGAATGTTTTCTTGCCTAGATCTGAAGAACGAGCTACCCGTCAGTTTATAATTCCATTATATTTCTCGTTAATCATTAAGAAAGTTACAAAAATGCTCTTATGTTTGTTGTGTATATGGATACCATTTGAACCAAACTCCATGTTGTGTAGAAACATAATTACACCGAAATCAAGCATTCTTAGCATTCTCAAGTGTACAATGAGGAAATTCAATAACAAAACCGTTTAATTAATTATACCTTAACACTATAATATTTCATAGTTCAAAAAATTCATCATTCCAACCTTCATATTTTGGTGAAGATCCTCAGTGAGCAATTTTTAATCACAAAATGATGCTTTATATACTTCTTATAAACCAACATCCAAAATACAATTAGGAATCAAGCACCAACCGAAAGACGAAAAAGGATGTCACCATGACCAATTGGTAGCATGAATTTAGGCATAGTTTTAGGACATGTTTTCTTTCATGTTTTGAGTTTATTTTGCTTAGTTTTAGTTTAGTTTTGTCTTTATTTTGTTAGTTTTGTTCGTTCGGTATCTACACTTGTGTTGTGTGGATTTTAGGCCACTTTGGGCGAAGAATCAAGCATTTCAAGGATCAAATCTAGGAGTGTTTTATGGAGTTCAAGCAATGATGGACGGAGCTTACAAGAGGTTACTCAGGTGTCAAGTCGAAGCAAGAGCGGGAAAAGGAAGAAAAGACAATCCAACCGAGTACATGACCGGGTAGGCCATACAGTCTACTACCCGACTGGGTACGTGGTCGGGTTCAAGACCGGGTACTTCAAGTGTGGCCGAAGCATCGAACATTAGAGTACCCGACTGGGTATTTGCCCACGTCAAGATTTGTCTGAGATTTCTTATACTATTTATTTCCAAAAATACTTTTTCCCTAGTTTTATCTATCTTTTTAGGTTTTAGATTGGAGGACAAGTTTTCACTATTGTAATTTTCTCCAAGCCTCTCTCTTAGAACCCTGGTGGGAGAAAATTGAGAGGATTGCTTTAGATTGCTTAGATTGGAGTTTGAATCAATTTGAAAGATATTTGGTGTATTATTTATTGAATTTGATTTGCTTTCTTTCTTTATTATGTCTGGATAATTCTCTTATTCTAAGGTTGGGTGAATTTAATGATGAAGTAGGTAGATTTAAATTGTAATGTTTGGTTGATTGGAAATTTGAATGAAGTTGGATTTAATCCTAGAATACTTTATGCCCTATTTGCTTTACATATAGGATTCTTGTCATGATTTGAGATCGAAAAGAGATAATTGTAAAGTGATATTGATTTTCCAAGTACTAAAAATTGGTTCTTAATAAGATCCCTAGGTATTAAACTAGAGGGTTATTTATGCGACAACAATCTAATTTCTCTTGTGTCAATTTTTACTATCACAGTACTTCTAGGGTTTGAATGTTTCTAGCGGAACACGACAACGAATGCTAGGATTGTTTGTCTCTAGTCTCTAAGAGCTTAAAGGGCCTAAAGCTGATTAACCTTGCACGACAACGATTGTTAGTTGAGTCTAGGCAAATTCACCCACCTTCTGAAAAGAGATTTGTGTTGGTTTTAGATAGTGACTCCTACAAATGACATTAAGTTGAAATCCAATTAATTAGATATTATTTAAAATCTACTAAAACATCATTGTGGGAATCCTAACCTTGGGAGCTTCTCTCCATTGAAATTCCATTGTTATTTTCAATACTTATTATAATTCACTTCAATCATAAACATCTTTTACTTATTTATTTGTCTTGGTCTACTAGTTTGAATCATAGTTGGTACTACATAGTCCCTGTGTTTGACACTCTGGTATTACAACCGATCATGTACACTTGTAGAGTAATTTTTGACCTATCAAGTTATTGGCACCATTGCCAGGGACTATTGCAATCGGTAGAGTAAGTCGTGTTTTTATTTTGTTTTTGTTTTTTATTTTGATTTCGGTTTTGTTCTTCTTCCTATGTGAAGATCCTTGAGCGCTAGTGCACTAGACAACTACGATTCTGAACCCGAGCGCGCTTTTCACAAAAGAAGAAGAAGAGAGCAAAGAGAAGCTAGAACCCAAGCTATGGACGATGAGTGGACAAACACACAACACTGGTTGTTGTTGCAACAACAACAACAACAACAACAACAATAGATAGAATAACTTCACTTGCAACTCAAACAACAACAGTTGAATGTGCAACCACCTATGACATTGGGTGATCATGTGTTGCTACACCATCAAGGACCCATAACTGGTGTGGTCTGACCTCTAGTTCAGGCTAGAAATTTTGAGCTGAAACCATCTCTAATTAATATAGTTCAGCAGAATCAATTTGGCGGTCTACCTTTTGAGAATCCTCACCAACATCTTAACACTTTTCTAAAGCTTATGTATACGATGAAGATTCACGATGTCTCTGATGACGCGCTTTATTTGCGTGCCTTCTCACTCTCTACGTGATAGGGCTAAAGCTTGGTTCAAGGCCTTGCCTCAAGGCACTATGACGACATAGGATGAGTTAGCCAACTAGCCAAGGCTTTCCTAACCAAGTATTTCCCACATAACAAAACTGTAGAGATGTGGAATGATATCAACTCATTTCAAATGAAGGATGGGGAATCTTTATATGAAGGTTGGGAGAGTTTCAAGGAGCTTCTATTGTTGTGTCCTCACCATGGACAAATCAAGCGGGTGCTTCTTCATACTTTCTATAATGTTATGGACAACACTACTAGACTGCTCATTGATGCCTCATCTAGAGGTACAATCATGAAGATGAATATTGATGATTCTTGGGAGCAAATTCATGATATTGCCTAACATACTCACTATTATAATGGTGCTAGATCTATTCTCAGATCTAAAAATCGGTCGGCCTTTATAAAGTTGATAAGAAGACCTTGCAACAGGCAAAGATGGAGGTCATGGCTCAAGAGATCAAGCAGTTGCAATTAAAGATGAGTGGGCCTCAAAATTTGAATGATGGAGGCTCCCAACAGTTGATCTCAAGTGTGGTGTGTCAGTTTTATGGAGTAGGTGATCACATTATATCATCATGTCCAATATTTGCTTCTAAGGAGGACCACATGAGGAGGAGGTGAGATAGATGAATAACTTTGACAGGGGGCCTAGGAATAATCTCTACTCTAATTCCTACAACCTCGGCTGGATAAATCAACCTTACTTCTCTTATGGGAACAATCATCAACAACAACGAGCACCTCTTGGGTTTCCACCTAAGGCTCCACAATCCCCAAACCAAGCTACCCTACCATCCTAAAAGCCTGTATGGGAAATTGCTATAGAGAGCCTTGCCACTTCCGTGAAGACATTGACCGAAGAAGTAAGAGCTCCAAGGAAGAATTTAAAGCTTATAGAACAACATGTGGCTCAACAAGCTTTGAATGTTCCTAGACCAGTTGGCCAATTGCTTGGGTAATCTGAAGTCAATCATAAGGAGCAATGTTGGATTGTCACTCTAAGGAGTGGAAAAGAGCTTGAAGAGCTTCCACTGGAGAAAAAGGGAGTTGTAGAAAGACAATGGAGAAGCCATCCAATGATGAAGAACCCAAATTTGTTGCTCCCCCATCTTACAAACCACCTCTGCCTTTCCCACATAGGAAGATTCAGGTGGTGCAAGAGTAACTATTTGAGAAATTAATGAGTATGATAAAGAAGCTCCACATTGACATTCCTTTCATTGATGTCCTCCCTCAAATGCGTACATACGCAAAATTCTTAAAGGAGATTCTATTCAAGAAAATGAGGATTAAGGACTATGAGACAGTAGCTTTGGTGATGGATCAAATTAAGAAGATGCCAAGAAAACTAAAGGATCCAGGCAAGTTCTTTAACCTTGTTGGTTTTGGTTCTCTTCGCTACGATTGCCTTTGTGATCTTGGTTCTAGTGTTGCAAAAACCTAAATTTGGGTGATCCTATTCCATCCAAGATGTGTCTTATCATGTCTTATCATGGCTGATAATTCAATCATTCATCTTGTGAGTATTAATGGGAGCATTCATATTGGGATCATTAAACATGGAGGTGATGAATAACAAGACTCCTATCATATTTAGGAGACTCTTTTTATCCACTACTAGAGCTAACATTGATGTCAGGAATGACAATATATCTCACTATTGGGGAAGAGAAGATAGAGTATGAATATGTTAAGCCTTTTTGAAGCCCCGTTTGAGCCTTAATTGCTTATTTATTTGTGAGCTCCACAAAATTATCCCGAGCCTAATGTTAAGCCTTTACCAATCAAAGAAATAGGAATTTTAGTGGATTTTAAGTGTGAGCTTGTGCCAAGCTTGGGGGACTTGAAAGGAAGGATTAAATATAGTCAAATAATGTGGATGGTAGTTGATGTGAGGTGAAGAAAGCAATGTAAAAAGAAAAAAATAAGGAAAAAGAGCTCATAAGAATAAGAAAAAAAAATTAGATGAGCAACGTGCTATGATGAGAAAGGTTGTAATAAGTTCAAAAGGAGAAAAGAAAAGAAAGGTGAGAAGAGAAACAAAAGAGTGAAAAGAATGAAGTGGTTTGGGGAAGAAGTACCTAAAGCTTGGTTTTGGTGTGTTGTTTAGGAATAATTCCGATTCCTAGATTAGCAGCACATGCCAAATATTTATCCCCGCCAAATTGTTCTCAACCAAGCCTCATTACAACCCTATGAAAGTCCTCATGATTATTGTTGTGTGCAAAGTCCTATGCGGTGGAGTTTTAGAATGCTTATGCAAGCTAATGGTAGCTAAGTTTTCAAAAGATGAGACTTGAGGGAAACATGTCCTATTTAAACACTTGAGGGAGAGAGAAAACACAATTGTCCCATGTGAGGTTTAGAATGAATATGTTGGCTTAATCTCCTTGATGCCACAAATGCATGCTATGATTTTGGTTATCAATCCTTGCTTCTATAATTCTCGTCTAGGCAATTGGCAAAATGGAAGCATGACTTGCTTGTCTTGTGGGGGTGTCGGATTTAATTTCTTAATTGAGGACAAGTAACTAAGTAAGCTTTAAGCTTGGGGGATTTTGATAGCATGCATTTAGGCATAGTTTTAGGACATGTTTAATTTTGTGTTTTGAGTTTATTTTTGATTAGTTTTAGTTTAGTTTTCTGTTTCTTTCGTCAGTTTTGTTCATTCAGTATCTACTCTTGTATTGTGTGGATTTTAGGCCATTTTGAGTGAAGAATCAAGCATTTCAAGGATCAAAGCTAAGGAGAGTATTTTATCGAGTCCAAGCAATGAAGAACAAAGGTTACAAGTAATTACTCGGGTGTCAAGTCAAAGCAAGAGCGGGAAAAGGAAGAGCAGACAACCCATCCGAGCATGTGACCGGGTAGGCCATACAGCCTACTACCCGATACGGTATGTGGTCGGGTTCATGACCGGGTATTTCAATCGTGGCCGAGGCATTGAAAATCAGAGTACTCGATCGGGTACTTGCCCGGGTAGTAGCTCGCTGATGTTCGCATTTTTAGTATAGTTTTTAATAGGTTTTCTTTGCTTATTAGGTTTAGTTTTGTCTAGTTTAGGTTTAGTTTTGAGTATTTTTAGTTAGTTTTGCATAAATCTACGAAAAGAGTGGAATCTACGCTATTTTGTGTATTTTGCAGGTTTTAGCGAGGAAAGGAGCTAAAAGGAGCTAAAAGGAGCTAAATTTGGAGCATCACAGTGAAGGACGGGAAAGTTCAAGACTTAAGAAGTCAAGGCTCGAGAATACAAGAGGAGGTGTTGAAGAAAACAAAACCCAGGCTCGTTAACGAGGCTGTGAAGGGTCGTTAACGAGGCCACGAAGAGAAGATTTCGGAGTATTATTTTATTATTCACCGATCCTGAGCGGGAATTTATTTCCGTATCGGTTGAGTATCTTTTTAGAATCTTTATGGGTTATTAGAATATGTATTTTAGGGTTTAATATCTTTCTAGATTTTATTTCTATCTTTAGAGATTATTTCTATCTTTTTAGGAAAGTTTTTATCTTTTAGCCTTTTTAGTTTCTTTAGGATTTTCTAGTATAAATACCCTTCTATCTAGCATAAAAAAAAGAGGAGGGGGGGGCTTAATTTTGGAGGAGATTTGGAGGAAGGCCGAAGGAGAGAGAACCGGATCGGAAGTCGGTGACGAGGGTCGGTAACGACGGTTTCCGAGGTTCGTTGATCGAGTGTGTTCGGTGATTGTTTTGTTTTGGTTTTCTTCTGGATCTCTGTAAGACGATATTTTTGTTATTAATTTAAGTTTGAGTTTTGTTTCAATGTTTGTTTTTATTGAAGTATTTAATTTCTTAATCATGAGTAGTGAGTAGTCTATTTTTCTAGGGTCGGGGTTAAGCCCGGCATAGTTGAGCATGTTTGATGAGTAAGATAGTGTGTTGAATGCCTTTTATCTTTATTGAGATTGTTTGTTGTGCTTAATACCGAAACGGGAGTTGAGGTAATTTGAGTTTTAACTTGATTGAAAGAGAAAGTTAGTAACTTGAAGGTTGATATTGTTTGAAAATGAAAGTTTCAAGCTTTAGATCCAAGACAAGCAATTGAGTGAGTTAGTTTATGAAAATAGATTAATTTACTTGTTAAGTCAATGAAAGTTGATGACTCTATCTATTTAAAGGCATGATCTTATCTTCTTACGAATTCTTATGCTTGGCTATGTTGTGGTGTCCCTTATCCTAGATTTTTGTTTTAATTGAATTATTTCTGATAAATCTTCGTTGCTGAATACTTGCTTCGGTACCGAGTATTAATTAGAATTTTATTAAGTCGTTAATTGTTATTTTTGTGTTCGGTGGTTCGGTAACGATCCTGACAAGGTCGTTAACGAGGCATCTCGTGAGTATTCTGTTTGATTTTATTTGATTTTTATTAGGTTGATAGACAAACAACCTTGCTTCCTGTGGAACGATCCTGACTCCACTGTACTCAGCGGGGTATTGACTTATAAATTTATTTGTTGTCAAGAAACCCTATCAACACTCGCGTCAAGATTTCTCCACGATTTCTTATGTTATTTATTTCCAAAAATACTTTTAGCCTAGTTTTATCTATCTTTTATGTTTTAGATTGGAGAACAAGTTTTCATCATTGTAATTTTCTCTAAGCCTCTCTCTCTTAGAACCTGGTTAGGGAAAATCGAGAGGATTGCTTCAGATTACTTGGATTGGAGTTTGAATCAATCTGAAAGACAATTTGATATATTGTTTATTCAATTTGATTTGTTTTATTCCTTTATTACGTTTGGATAATTCTCTTATTCTAAGGTTGGGTGAACCTAATGATCAAGTAGGTATATTTGAATTGGGATGTTTGATTGAATGGAAATTCGAATGAAGTTTGATTTAATCCTAGTATACTTTCTGCCCTATTTGCTTTGCATATAGGATTGTTGTTATGATTTGAGACCAACAACAGATAATTGTAATGAGACATTGATTTTTCAAGTACCAAAAATTGATTCTGAATAAGATCCCTAGGTATTAAACTAGAGAGTTATTTATGCGACAACATTATAATTTTTCTCGTGTGAATTTTTACTATCGTAGTAGTTCTAGGGTTTGAATGTTTCTAGTAGAATGCGAGATCGAATACTGGGATTGTTTATCCCTAGTCTATAAGAGCTTAAAGGGTCTAAAACTGGTTAACCTTGCGCGACAATGATTATTAGTTTAATCTAGACACATTCACCTAGTTATTTATGTTGGTTTTAGATAGTGAGTCATTCAAATGACATTCAAGTTGAAATCCAAATATATATATCATTGGAACAGAGTTAGTAGTTGCTCAAGAGCTGCAAAATGCTCTTGGTCGTAACTGTTTCACAATCAATAATTGGAGAAGTGAGCATGCAATTGACGCGTTTATGCATATAACTGCTCATTTGATAGATAAGAATTGAAAACTACAAAAGAGCATAATTAAATTTGGAGCTTTATGTCCTCCACTTGATGGTGCTTCCCTAGTAGATGAGATTTTGTTATGTTTAGGTGATTAAAAAATTATCGAAAAGGCATTTAGCTTCACTATTGATAATGCATCTTATAACGATATAATTGTTTCATCTATTAGAAGTCATTTGTTGAGGAAACAATGTTTGATGATGAATGGCTAATTTTTTCATGCACGGTGTTCTTGTCATATCATAAATTTAGTGGTGCAACATGGATTGAAGTTGACTGATGATGTTGTTTTGAAGATAAGAAAAATTGCCTCTCATTTGAAGCATTCTATGCTTAAACAGAAAACGTATTAGGAAATTACAACCACTATTTTTAGTTTGAACACTATTAAAAGGATTCATTTAGACATACTCACTAGGTGGAATTCTACATAATTGATGATTGATCATTTCATTTATTTTCGGGATGCCATTGAATGTTTTGTTAGTAAGGATGGAGACTTGAAAGTGCATCGCCTTCAAGAGGAAGAATGGGAAAAGCTGTCCGAGCTTAGAAATTTATTTAAAATATTTTTATGATGTGACAAATGATTTTTTAGCTTCTAATATATTAATTGCTAATATATATTTTCGTGCAGTTTGTAGACTTCATAAGCTTTTGACAAAGGTTGTAGATGGGCCTCATAGTATTTTATCTAGAATGGTGAATGCAATGGAAGTCAAATTTAAAAAATATTGGGACGAGTATAGTATCCTTCTTTCATGTGATGTTGTTTTGGATTCCCGTTTGAAGTTAGAAGGAGTTACTTTTCTATACAATATGTTGTTTGGGGGAGTATATGCTAATGATATGGCTAGGAAGATTAGGAGTACTTTGATTGAGTTGTTGGATGAGTATAGAGCAACATATGGTCAATGTTCCAATTCTTCAAGAGCTGATTTTGACAGCAATCCAACTAGGAGAGTGGTTGATTATGGTAGTGATTATGATTTTGATGGTGATAATGATGATAATTTTCTTCTTGAACATATGAACAAGAGGATGAGTGTTGGAATAAAGTTAGTGTTGGGCCTTTTTTTGGATGAAAAGACTACTAATTTGAAAGAGGGTTTGAACATTCTACAATTTTGGAATTCCTATTCTTTCTGATGTAGCTAGTGATCTTCTGTGTATTCCAATATCCATGGTGTCATCAAAATCTGCATTTAGCTTGGGGAAGAAAATGATAACTTCTTGTAGAAGCTCTCTTGTCGACACAACGATCGAGTCACTATATATGTTATGAGGATTGGTTACGTGCAAGAAGTTTTGATCCACAAGGTAATACTTTCACTTGTATTTCTCTAGTATTTTTATTGTTATTTTTTATGCTTACAAATAAATTGACTAATTCTATTATTGTTTTTTAAAATTGCAAGGTCAAACAATCTTTAAAATAGGCGATGTTTTTGCGGGATACACCGAAAATGACGAGGATGAAACTACATCAACAACAAGTATTGTGACTAGAAGTTGATCTTGGTTGATTTACTTTTTGCGTTTGTTGTTCTATCTTAGTTTATATTTTCGACGCATTGTTATCTAATTGAACAAAGTTTGTAATTTTGTATTGCAGTTTAGCTTTTGTTTAATGTAACTGAGAAGTGAGACTTGGATTTGCATTTAGCACTAGCAGGTATTTTGCCATTTAACATGGGCTAATTATGTTTAGGCTCTAGCATGCGCTTGTTTTGTTTAGAAAATTTATGAGATTGCAATTGAGTGTTTTGTTGCTTAAAATTTAGATACATGGTTTAACAGTTTGTCAACAACTTTTATTAATTAGCAAGTAGCTAGCAACATGTCTTTACATTTTAATGGGTTGGTCCGGTGGAAAGCCTGATCTAGAATTTTGGGCTAGTATGGACACCATTGCTAGCCCAAATTTCTGAGTTGGGCTTAACTCGACATATTTTAATGGACTATTATATTAATGATTGTGGATTTGATTGGGTTTGGAAGCTAGATATGCTACCAAAAGTGAAAATGTTTTTATGAAAGGTATGTGTAAATGGCCTACCGACTCAACACGGACTACTTAAACATCATGTAGCAGTTACCTTTGAATGCCCTTTGTGTCAACTCGAAAATGAAACCACCAACCATTTGCTACTGCAATGCCCATTTACATTAACAACTATGCAAAGAATTGACCCTTTACTGGCTGAATCGATTTTGCAAATGCAAGCAAACCACGATGTAATTTTAGGTATCTTACAAAACCTTAAAACTAGACTATCTCCTCCAAAGTTTCAAGAACTAACCATAGCTTGATGATGTATTTGGTACTATTGTAATAGAACAGTATTTAATCAACCTATAGTCAGACCATTCTCTACCGCAAAAGACTTTATAAGCTCCCAAATTGGGATATGGAAGAAGGCCAAATTAGTAGAGGTGGATCTCTAGATATCTAGTGGTGAACCGAAATCCACATTATTGAGAAGGAGAATAAAGACATGGTCAAAACCGCAATCGGATTTTGAAAAGATAAATTTTGATGGATTCAAAAGAGGGAATAAGAAAGCAACAACAAGATATATAATTTAGGATCACTATGGACATATCATTAGCATGGATGTTGCATCCAATGAATTCTGGAGTGTCCTACAAGCAGGGTAAAAGGTATGTACGATGATTTCTGCAAAGCAAAGAAAAGAAAATTTAAGTATATTGAGTTAAAAGGAGATAGTCTTATTGTTATCAATGCATTAAAAGGGGATAGATCATGCCTGTGGCTATCGAAATATTGATCGTTGATACCCTTTTAATGTTGCGGTCCTTTGAGATAATTCGTATTCAACATGTGCTACGTGACTGTATTTCAGTGACTGATTTGATTTCCCATCTACGGCACACTTGTAATGTCAAGCAGATCCAGACCCATCTCGGACTTCATGTCCTCGTCTATAAGGATGTGGTAGGTTGATTCTCTTTTCAGCGTAATGTTTACCTACTCAAAAAAAATACTTGCATAATTTGATTTGTAGTCACTAGGTTTTGCTTTACCCTTCATCACTTTCAACACTTCATTTTACACAACATTAATCAACTCATAACTGAACTATTAATCATTTGATTTCCCTTCATCAAAAGGACTTTCCATGAATCCAATAGCTTCAACATTAGGAACCATCTTGCTTGAATCATCTATGCTGCCTTTAAACCATTCTTGATATTTAATCAATTTGTAGCACTAATCCTTAATATGTCCTTTCTTGTTAAAATAAGTGCATTTTCTGTCTTGTTTTGTAGTCTTGAATCATCATTCTTTTCTCATTCAAACTCTAATTACTAGAATCATGTTGCTTTCACTCATCATCTCTCCAATTGACTGAATCTTAAGACAAATCTCCCCTTCGATAATTTGAATTTTGTCTTCGTACATGAAGTGTACTAATGTCTTGATCTCTAGATGTCAATCCAATCACCAATTTTATTTTTTTTGTAACATCCCCGACCAAAGTGGCAAAGTGCATACGTTATTTTGCATGAATATAATATTAGTAGCATATGCATAAACTATTGACATGAGATATAGTGAGTTTTTAAAGGTAATATTTATTTTCTAATTAAATTTATTATATTTTAAAAAAAAATTTAACTAAAAGTTAATTAATAATTATTTCAAGGTAAAGTTTATAGTAAAAGAGTTTTGTGTAATTTTAATAAATATTTGTCGACTTCGGCTTTGTATTTAAATGTGTGAGATGAGAATCATTCTCACCAAGTTACGTACACAATTAGGAAAAAAAACAGGGAGAAGAAAGAAGAAGAAGAAAAGAGGTTTGATTGTTTTGATTTCGGTTGTTTTTGTTGGATCTGGTACAAGATCTCTTCTATCGGGTTTTAATCTCGAAATACAAGTGTGAGGAGGATTATGAGGCTGAGGATGATGGTGGAGGTAATTGGGATGATCAAGTTACAACATACTAGTCAAGATTTTCTTCTGAGCCGAATGGACGGGCTGCTCCAGATCCACATTCTACAGCTGGTTGGGGTGTACCTAACCCAGCTAGGGGTGTTCAACGGGTCGGGTCACCCGCGACCCGCACTGACCCGACCCGTAATTTGCGGGTTGCGGGTCGACCCGCGACCCGTGCGGGTTTGGTCGCGGGTCAATTTGTTTTTATTTTGCGGGTTGCGGGTCGGGTCGGGTTAACCCGCGCGGGTTGCGGGTCGACCTGCGACCCGCAATATTTTTAAAAATATGTATATTTTATTAATACATAAACTATTTTTTATAAAAAAACCGGGTCGACCCGCAACCCGACCCGCAATGACCCGACCTGAAATTGTGGGTTGCGGGTCGACCCACGACCCGCAAGTCGGATTGCGGGTCGGGTCGCGGGTCAAAAGTAAAAATTTTTGCGGGTCACGGGTCGACCCGCAACCCGCAATTTCGGGTCGCGGGTCGACCTGACCCGACCCGTGAGCATCCCTAAACCCAGCTACATATGCATGTACTTCTGCATCCGCATCTGCTCCTTCTGGTTTTCCTTGGACTGCTGATATGACATTTGAGGAGCGAGTTTTGAGTGGGCTGCAGCATTTATCAGTACGACAGGATGCTATGGATCGGTCTTTGGAGGCACTAACTAAGCATCGGAAACAGGCTGCTATTTTCTTTCGGACTCAGTGGCCGGGTTATCCATCATTTCCTCCACCAGATCAACAGTGAGTCTTTTGATTCCCTTTTCTATACTTTGTTCTATATTTCTTAGCTTCATTAGGGACAATGAAGAGTTTAAGTATGGGGGAGGGGATTCACTGCTTTGCTTGTGATATATGTATAGTTGCATTTTATTTCTGTCATTTCAAATTGCTTTCAGTTAAAAAAAAAGAAGAAAAAAACGAAAAAATTGAAAAAAGGCATATCAAAAAATCATTGGATGAGCTGAAAACCCGAAAGGGCGGCTCAAGTAAAAAGAAGGTAACCCGGACAGCATTAGGTTGGGGTAATATGAGTTTTATGAGAGATGTGAGCATATGTGAGCACACCTAAAGAAAAATGAAATGAGTGATTAGGTGAAAACCCGAAAGGGCACCTAAGTAGAATTGAGTGGAAAAATTGGAGTGTTTAGGATTTCATTCTACTTTGGGGCTTGGTGATTATATTTTAGATGTCGGGTAGATCCTAGGTTGCTCTACACTTTTTAGAGCTTGAGAGTGATTTTATATGTATTCTGGTGAGGTGTGTGTTTGAGCTTTTATGTCTTTGCTCATTATTTTCTCTACATGGGTTCGGGTTGTGAGTTGAGAGTTTTTATTTTTAATATTCCCTCATTCTATTGGATCTTATTTGTACTGATTGTTAGATTTTGTTTGAGCTTACTCGAGGACGAGCAAGATCTAAGTATGGGGAATTTGATACGCTGGATTTAGTATAGCGTAATTATGTATTTTTATTAGGATTTCTGAGTGTTTTAGGCTAGATTATGGTGTTTATTTGTAAAGTCAATAAAGCCTACATATGAAGACTTTGAAGACAGAGATCCGAGTTTGAGCTGAAGACCCGCTTTACAACGGTTGCTAAGGAAATACAAGACTGAAGATTCTACGAAGAAGAAGACCCGCGCCCTCGGGTATGGAGCCGAGACCGCGGGGAGATCAGATTTCGCGAGGGCGGATGAGTGTAGGACCCGTGCCCGCGGCCGGTGACCCGCGCTCTCGGGTGGTTTGTTTTCGCGCCGCCTTCGTTCTTTTATTTTATCTTTATTATATTTTTATATCTAGTTTTAGTCGGATGTTTTAGTATTTAAACCTAGTTTTCGTATTCAGTTTTAGGGAGAACTTTAGAGAGACTACTGTTTAGTTTAACCTAGTTTTTATTCTGCTATTATGGAAAACTAATCTTCCTTGGAGTTTGTTCTGTCAAAGAAGCCTTTTTATTGAATTTGTGAGATTTTGATAACTTTTCTATTCCTAAGTTAATATCAAAACTCTTGTTTTAATTCCATGATCTATGTTTGATTTTATGAGCCTGATCAACTTGTTTGATTGACTTAGATCTACAGTTTAGATTAGGTTTGATTGTTGTCTGTGCAATCTTATTTATCCTGTAATAACCCCCCTTTTTCTTAGATGGATATCTAGTAAGTCGAACCTAGTTTCGGGGAAGAAACTATTTTTAAGGGGATACTATTGTAATAACCCTCTTTTCTAAGAAGGGCAATGATGTAATTTCCCTTATTTTATTTAATAAAACATATGTGGCATTATCAGAAATATTAAATGCCTCATCTTATTAAATAAAAAGTTAACAAATAATCATTATAAGATTATTTTAGATAAATGACCTTACCCGAAAGGTCATAAGTCTTACTCAATGTTAATAATAAATTTAAAGAAGTATTTATAAGTAGTGATATGAAGAAAATCATATGAAATTATTAGGAAGAATTATCCTTAAGAGATTTCAACTATTCTAAAAACCATTTTTTATGAATAAGGAGTTTTAATAAGTTACTTAGTATCTTTTAATTATTGTTGTGACAAAGGAATAAAATTTTAAGGCAAGATAATGAGTTCTTAAAATGTTGGGTATAAAATATAATTTTTGGAATTTTAAATTCCTAAGAAATGGGCGTTTTTGCTATGTTTTAAAAATATGGGCTGAAATTGTAATATTTGCAATTCACCTTCTTCCTCCAGCAGCCAGTACGCAGCTCCATCAATGGAGAATGCCAAAATTAATTTTTCACCCTTTGATCACGGAATCGAGAGTATTATATATGGAAACGATCCTTATTTCATACCCATCATAACCTTAACGCTAATTTGATCAATCGGATCCCGAAATTTTCGCTTTTCTGATTTGAACGAATTAGGGCTAAAATCAATTAGCCTTATTTGATTGCCAATCAGATAAATTGGAGTTATGGAAGGTTTTAAATCGTTTTGGGCGTTCAAATCCGACCCTTTCCCCTATAACTATAGACCAAACCCGTTCTCCCTTGAATCACAAAAAATTTCCAACCCCTTGGCTTTGTTTGCTGTTCTTCCGGTCGAACCCTGTGTCCATCAGTAGCCTCTGCTTTCTGCTCCATTTTTCAATTGAAACTGTAAGTCGATCGTGCCCATTTGTTTTAAATTGTCTAGTTCAATTTTTCAGAATTTTCAATTTGTGCCTTCGTATGCGTACAAATAGATGTATGGGTGAATTCCAATTCATTTACTTTCTGTACGTACATCCACCCATAAAGCAATTGTTTGAAGCCTCTCACTAGTTTGTTTTTAGGAAAATTCCTTTTGGTACCCCTAAGTTTTTGCCTTTTCCTTTTGGTGCCCAAGAAAAAAACTTATTCCTCTTGGTACCCTTAAGGTTTTGGCTTTTCCCGTTGATGCCCCCCTCCGATTCAAATTAGTTAATTTCAAGCTTACTATTATGTTAATCACCCTTAAGTTATTAGGATTCAACACTTAAAACACTTAAATTCATAACCAAACTACATCAATTTGAATTTTAAAACAATTCTCTATTTTAAGGGGTTGTTTAAAAAAATGTTTAAAAATTCAAATTGGGATAGTGAGGTTATGAATTTTGATGTTTTAATAGTCAAATCCTACTAATTGAAGGGTGAGAAACACAATAGTGAGCTTGAATTTAACTAATTTGAACCGGAGAGAGGCGTCAATAGGAAAAGTCAAAACCTCAGGGCTACCAAGAGGAATAAGTTTTTTTCTTGGGCACCAAAAGGAAAAGGCAAAAACTTAGGGATACCAAAAGAAATTTCCCTTGTTTTTATTAACATATTTTTATATCTAAGCATAAAACAACTTTATAAGCATTCTGTGTTCTAGTTCGTTAACTTTGAATAACTTGGTTTTGGTTTTTGTAAATGAATCAGTATAAAGTCATTTTTTATGTTCACGTTAACCTTGTTCAATAAATAAATACATGTTTTGAGAAAGTTAATAATTAAGTGTCTTATATGTAAAATTAGTTATTTTATAATGATTTAATATAAAACATTCTAATATTATAGTTTGTTATTAAATTAATTAATATTTTTATGAATAAAATATTGAGTAAGATTATGATTGAAAAATACATTATATGCATAATATAAGGTATTTAAGATCACATTCCATAAACCAAGAAAAGTTAGAATGTTCATAACATTAAGATTAATCGGGAATCATCTTACCAAATTAGAAGTTTATAAATTTATAAACTCCTAAATTATTTCTTAGTTACTCTTTAAAGGAGAAAGCGGATCAAAATAAATTAATACAATTTATTTTGTACTCTTGTTTGAAACAGGAACTAGTTTGTTTCCGCTTGACTCCAATTCATCGAATCCTCGTACTATTCGCATGCTAATAAGGCAAGTGGTGGTTCACTCTCATATTTTGTCATGAATACTTTTATTCATGTTTGCATGTTGTGTTGGGAACGCGTGTATGAATAAAATGGACTTAGGTTATTATAGAACAAATGACCGCGTTGAAACGTACAAATGAATTAGGGTTTATTATGCATAGAAATAATGACCCCATGGTAGCTTCTTGTTATTATTACTTTTATGCGCTAGAAGTTATATTTAGGTTGCAATGTTTGTGCACCTGTTTGTTTCACGGTCTCATTTTGAGATTCGTTGTTTTGGACTAGCGTAGAATTAGGGGTGGGGGTTCACTAACCCTTGAACACCTCTTTATAATATTTTGTATTAGGATGGACCTAGACCCTAAAGCTGGTCATGCCCCTGCTCTCTCAACTGTTTTGAGGAGTGTTTGGCACCTAGCTAGCGCCTTGTATCGGGACTTAGGAACCCGCTCCGCCCTTTGTGGGATTCTATATCTTATGGCATATCGTGTTGCCGTCTTAAAAGCTACCAACTTGAATGCAATATTTTGTAATTAAATAAGATAAGTGCTAATGCACGCCTATTAAAACGTGTTCAGGGTGGTGACTACAACTTGGAAAACCACTCTGGCTCCCGGCTTTGATAAATCTATTTTCCAATCTGAATTCGGACAACATGCATTCGGTGAGGTTGGTTGTAGATTTGATAAGTCGACGGAGGCTTTTCAAAATCTTGGTTGATAATTAAAGTTCCCAACATAACCTTTCTCATTCTTAAGGAACCATAGCATTGTGGTGTCCTAATCTTTTCATCATATTTCCCATTCCGTGAGATTATTTGGGTTATGTCATCGACCGACTTTCATTCGGAGTCCGATGGTCATAATGCAACTAAGATCACAAGAGCCTCACATAAAATTCCACTTGCGTAGTCTTTCATTAGACTAACCGACCGCTTTATTTCTTTTGCATGGCCGGCTGGTGTCAATCGTCCCTATACGGAACATCAAGGAGTAAAGGAGTGGTGATTCGAGATTGAAGCTGTTGAAGTTGTTGCACGTTTCTTTTGAATAACTTTTTAGTTTAAGGTCGAGATCCTTGGTCTGTAAGGACCGCCTTCAAGAATTTTACTTCTGCTTTGTTCAAGACTAATTTTTTTTCCGCAAGTATTTGAATTATTCAAGATTGTGAAAGTTGGACATTTGTTTTAATATTTATTGAATTATCATTATTTATTTATATCTTGAATACCGTGAAAGCCTTGGGTGGCTTCGGAGTGTAAATTCCGAGGTCACTAGCGTTAATATCTCCGAGGGAAAAACGGGGGTATTACATATCCTTGAAAAAACTCTTTTCCAAGACTGTGGACTGGAATTGAGAAAGAGTATTTGATGGTTATTTTATGCATGAGACTCGTTGTTTGATTGCATGATTTGATTTCCTATTATCCTTAATACTTTGCATGATTTGAATTAAGCATCCTTATTCATATCATAATTTCGCTTGGACCGTGGACAAGAGGAAATCTTTAATAAGGATTGGAATTAACCTAGGAAATATAGAAAAGTGGATGAATCAATGATCGAAAGATTGAAAAGGTGGAATTGATTGAATGAACTCTGCTTGCTTTTAACTGATTTGAAACTTAATTCTGTTTGCTTGCTTAAACCAAAACCCCTGTCTTTGCTGATTGATTGGAAATACTTATTCTCTTGGGTTCGACCCCTTACTTGCATGCTATACTTGGTTTGTAATTTAGGGTAATTTATTTTTGATCTCGGCACAACGACTTTAGTCGAGTCAATGTGTTATATGGGTGAGTATAGACCGGAGATTAAACCCTATGTGTTATATGTTTTATACGAAAATATATGCTATATATGCTATATGTGGTATATGATATATGTGTTATATGGGTGAGTATAGACCAGAGATTAAACCATATGTGCTTTATAGATATGTGTGCTATATGTGCTATATGTGCTATATGGATATATGTGCTATATGAGTTATATGGATATATGTGTTATATGTGATAACTTTGAAAATTCCAGAGTTGTTTGCATAGAAAGTATGTTAGCAGATGTCATATGATATATGATTACAGGATGCACTTGATTGCATAGCATATTGCAATGAGATTAAAAGGATCTCTGACTGTCTTGCCCTGAATTTGTATTACAGGACTTACGGATCATACAGGATCTTCAGATCATACATGATCTACGGATCATACAGGACCTACGGGTCATAATGAGGAAATCTTTGAATTTCTTTCTTAAAGCGACCATAAGAGTCATAATCAGGAGATCTTCGGATTTCATTGCTAAAGAGACAATAAGAGTCCATATATAGTAAACCCGGGGCAGATTCAAGCTTGAACAACTCACGGAATAATAAATCGAATACATCAACATTTGCATTTGCATAGTAAATTCATATTTGATATATATATATATATGTATGTATGTATATGTACATGGACTAATTGCTTGGCTATGTGTGAAATAATTGATGATGGTTTATATTCACTGAGTATGTAACCCACGTAAATCGCAAAGCAATTTTTCAGGTTCAGCTAGAACTTTCTGACGTGTGTCTCTTTTAGAGGTCACATTCATACAGGTCGACCGACTGAAGCTCTAAGCAACCTTCTCCTCCTCATTTACATCTTAGACATGGGTTGTAATAGAAGTTAGAGTAATAGATGTATTAGTTTGAGAAGTAACGACATAGAATTGTGTGTTCAACCTTATATGTTTGTTACTTTCTAATATGTGCTTACATGGATAGTTGCTATATGTGAATTATCTGTGTGTATACGAAATAAGTTTAACTAGTATACGTAACAGGGTATAAGGGTGTCATATTTTCCGTTTGTAAAACCAGGTAAAAAGAATGATTCAATGTTGGAAAATGATAAAGTGATAATATATACTTTCAAACACTATTGAATTCATCATTTAACCCCTTACGAAATTGAAGCAACTTCTCATTTGAGTCAGACTCCATAATCTTACAATCAATTCACAGAGCAATGACTTATCCCTCCACAAAAGTATTAAGGAATTCCTTCTAGTGTAAAGATTTCATCTCAAATCTTTTCCAGCTTTCCAAAGTACTCAACAACATTTGAATTTCATTGAATTATAGAATTCAAACTTCTCTTCAATTGAAATAGAAAAGGCCCGTTTGTCCGTCCATACTTCTCAACAATTTCTTCCCACATTTGTCTTATCAAATTCACATACATAAATTCCTCAAAAACATTTTTGTCACGACATTTGACAACTAACACGCCTAATCATATAATAACAATGCACCCATCTATCAAATTCATCAAAATATTTAGGGAGTCAAACAATCTTACCATCAATGGAAATTTGTATTTCATTCGAAGAGCCATGATTCCTCTACTTCAGTTTAAGAAATTGGTACCGTCGAATTGAATTGTTACAATTGTATTTCGAGATATTAGAACTTGAAAGTTTCAACGAATCAGATAACATATATTATTCCTAAAATTTGACTCAAATTGGATCACGATCTTCCACGATTTTGATCATCTAATTTTTTTTTCCATTCGTATTGTCTTTACTCTTTATCAAACGCAATCAATTTTCAAAGAAATCAGAAGCACTCTTCTTACTTCGATACCATGAAAATCTATGACATAAATGGAGAAAATGCCATAGAAGCTTATCTTCATTCAAGAACAAAAACAATCAAGTTGAGTTTACAATGATGACTTCCTCAGTTACAATATTTACTAATAATGGCCTTATTACAAAGGTAACTGACCTTATTACCAAGGTAACTCTCTAGTTACAATATTTACTTATAAGCTCCTATATTCTTCATACAATAAAAAGATAAGATTCTTAAGTGTCATTATGTTGAAAATTAAGAGAATGAGCAACAATTTTTCTATTTCATTTGAATGTGGGGTTTTAGATATTTTTTGGCCTTTTTATTGTACAATAAGTTTTCTATCCTATTTTCCAAAATGGAAATAAATACCCCATTTAATCGATTTTAAGTGACATTTTCGGAATTTACACACATATTAAGAAGAACTTTAATTTTCATCTAAACTCGTCATTTCACTATGGAAGATGGTGATACACCTATACCTATATTTTTTGGATGAAGATATTTCAATAAGGGCCAATCAAATCTCATGAAGACCATTAATCTAGAAAGGAAAAAGTGTCAACTTTATTTAAATTTTTTTGGAAATGATGTAAATAGTTTGGACAAGTCTCAAATAACACTTAAATTGGAAAAAAAAGAGAGGCTCACTAAAAATGGATCGGAGAAAGTACTAAAGTATAAGGAGCCTTCCCTAAGTTCGGAGCATTTCTCAAATTCAAATTTACTTCTTTATTTTCTTAAAGAACAAATAATCCCCAATTTGATGCTTTTGCTTGTTAAATTACTCTTAGGCAAAGTATGTTTAATTTACCCTTAATAACAATTGAAGGTCTCTATTGACTATTAATACTATTGCTAATTATTTTACTAATTTCCTTTTTCCAAAGATTGACATGATGTGTTTATTTCTTATTAATTCTTATTCTTAATTATATGAATTGAACACATTGTTATAAAATGGCCGAGGTGGGATCAAAGCTAGGAAATATTTTAGAATATCATTATTTTCTTATTATTTAAATATTTTTTTTATTATATATTAGAATTAGATTTTGTAATTTTGTAATTTTTTATTGGTTTTAAAAACTAATCAATTATTATTAAATAAATATTGTAAAATATTATATTTATATAAATAAAAGTTATAAATGCAGGATTTTTTTAAATAAAAAAGCTGTCGATGCTTTAAGCAAAAAAATTGTTTTTTTTAGAGGAAAAGAAAAAAAAAATTGTTGGACATGCTTGATGCTGCCTTCTCCAATTTTTTCTTTTGAAAAATGAACTTTGCACTGGAAAATCATGGAATTATTACGGGTATGGGCTTTGCTCCAAGAAACTTTCCGGATCAAATCCGGATTCAAATTGCCCGGCCCATTCCCAGCTTTGTTATACCCGAATTGGCAGACATTGAAAAAGAGAGCGCAGACGCCACCTACGAACGATCTCTTCCAACACCAAAACCCTCATTAAACCACACACCAGCCGCCGGGTTGAAAGAGAAAGATGAGTCCTGCTGAAAATCGTAAACAGTCGAAGGCCGGAGTAAAGGCTTTTTCGCCGGCGCAGACGGACCGGAAAGGCGATACTTCGAATAAGAGGAAGCGAATTCCTGGCGGTAAAGGCGAAGCAGAAGCTGCGAAGAAGAAGTCGAAGCCCTTGGCTGTAAAGCCCTCGCGAAGTGCTCCTCCGAGCAAAGGAAAGGTTCCATTTCTGGTTAAGAACAAGCAACCCCACGCGAAGCAGGAGGATCCTTTGTCCAAGCGGGAAAGCCGCCAACGAGCTAAGGTTCTTGTTTGTTTCCTCTGGATTTTGTGCTGGTTGCATTGGCTCTTTGCTTGAGTTTTATCGGGACTTCCTTTACATTTTTGTAGGAACTAACGGAGGCTAGGAAGAAGAGGAGGAAGCGCCATTTCGATCTTGAACAGGTGAGCACTTTAAATTCCTCTCTTTTTTTTCTTCATGGATTAATTCCTGATAAGTTTGATCCGATTTCTACTGCAAATGAGTGTTTTGAGCCACGTATGATGAGTTATTTGACATTTTCTTCGGGATGTAGCTAGATTATGCACTGTGCAATATAGGTTCAGCTTGGAAATTTGTTTCTGAAGTGCCTTAGGATTCGGGCATAGGCAGTCCGTCAAGGGCAACATTTTTTCTAAATAAATGGTATTGCGGGTAATGTTTGGTTGTGTGTTTGTTTGCTTTCATACCATACACTAAATTCCCAAGTTGTTACCCATCTTTGATGAGGGGGTTTGTTCATTCAAGGGACGGACTGGAGGCTGTTGAGGAGTCCGAATGAGTTGTGGTGGTTGGTGGGGGTGGTCGGGTTGGGGAAGGCTTGTTTTTCAGGTGAGGACCGAAGAGAGCCTAACAACAAACACTAAATACCCAACGAGGGCATAGTGGTTGTTGAGTCAATTAAGGGCAGGGAAGACAAAGCCAAACATAAATTGTCAGATACACATCTCTATGTTTTAAAAAGCAAACACTATATATATATGTTATAACTGGAATAGTTTAACCATTTCTTTTTCTTAAGCCTTTACTAACGGTAAAATGAGTGAGGTAACAACAATGGATAATCTGTCAATAGATAAACTTCTATTTGTAACCCGTCTTTGTTTGTTAGAAAAAGTTTAGAGGTATCTCCATTCTATGAGAGGGAGACAATTTGATTTGTACAAAGTGACCTATATTACGTTGGTTTTGTGTAATTTACCCCAGTATTTGTAAATGAAGATATGTTATGTAAAGCACTTGTTAACTTATCTCGTTTAATTTTTGCAAGTTTTTGATATTTGTGGCTTGTATGGATTTCGATGTGGCATATGTTTTATATTGGTAAATAAAAACTAGTTTGGAGTTGAATTGTGGAAGTTAAAGTTGTTGGGCTTGAGTAATTTATAGTCATAATCAAATTATACCTTGCAATATCGGAAAATTTTGAAGTCAGATTTAATTTATTCGTTTCTGATTATAGTTAGTGGATTTTTCCTGTCATTGTATGTCTTTGTGCACACCAGCAACTCAAGATTATCAATGTCATTTACATTTTGTAATTCAATCCTGCTCTATAACTGGTTATAAGGATTGAAATGCACTGCTCAAGTTGTTTCTTCTTGTCAAATAATTAGGTATCTTTTTTTTAGCTAAACTAAAATTTCAAATATGTTTAATTTTTTATACAGGAACTTGCATTGCTATGGGAGAAAATGAGGCGTCGGAACATTCAGAAAGAAGAAAGATCAAAGTATGCAATTTATAAGAAATAATCCTGTTTAATATATATCATATAGGTGTCACATATGTGATAATCAGTTGTGCTAATGTGCTATTAGGTTCATATCTGATGCTCTACAGAAAATGAAGGGAAAGATTCATGAAATTGCAGCCTCTCATGTGTCATCTCGTGTTCTGCAGGTACTTAAGGCTTTCTTTGCCTTGAGCTCTGCAATTTTTCTGACACAGAATGTAAAAACTAATTCTGTTCTGTGCTTAATGTCAGACTTGTGTTAAGTATTGCTCTGAGGATGAGAGGAATAATGTATATGCAGAGTTGCAACCACATATCCTCGATCTTGCTTGCAACAAGTATGCAGTGCATCTTGTGAATAAAATGTTGGATAGTGGTAAGCTTTTATTTAGGAACTTATAAATGGGCTAGATGGCTCCCTTTTGAAGGTTTTTTTTGGTTATTATTTATCGTCATTGCATTGAATTTCAGCCTCTAAAAAGCAGCTGGCTGGCTTTATCTCCTCACTCCGTGGGCGTGTCGCTTCTCTTCTTCGGCACTATGTTGGATCATCAGGTATGTTCTAAGAATAATTGATATTTATCTTGAATGTTACTCTTGGTGTTGGTCCCTTGTTGTCCTAGTGATTAATAGATCATGTGGAGCCATCACTTTGGCTTTATACTTGTTAGGCTAATCAATTCCTCTTTGTTCATTTCATTTAATTTCTTAGAAAACTAGGTTAGACAACCCCTTTGAGCTTAATTTTGTTGTTCTGTGGGTCATGTAACATGCTCATTTCTCTTTTGGTATTTGCAGTGATAGAACAGGCCTACCAATTGGGCACTGGAGCGCAAAAACGTGAAATGTTGATGGAGTTATATTCTACTGAACTCCAACTGTTTAAGGATCTGTCCAATATTAAAGAAAACAGGTGAGTGTTGTTCTGTTTTTGATGAAGACACTAAATAATACCCCTTTATTCTTGCTGATAGAGTCCATTTATTTTGGTCATTACTTTGGAGTGGTTTCAGAAACTTGTAGTAGCATAGTAGTCTATATATCTCATGGAGATTATTATGTTTCGGAGAGGAACTATTGTTTTAGGTAGGTTCTCAAATGGATTTATAACAATTATAGTTGCAAGTTGAGAACATTGCTACATATATTTTTGACACTTCTTACTTATTTAATAGTTCTTTCCTGCATAAGAGAACAAGAGGATTTTTTTATTCATATTGCCCTTCCAAACATTTTTCTAGTTATTAGCTTCCTGACCCATTCTGCCTTTTTTCTGTGCTGGAGTCTATAATCTTCTACACTAAACGAAGATAATAATTACTTGGTACAGTCACACGTTTTGGATAACTAAACATCTAATCATCTATCAATTACAGCATAAAAAAAATCTAAAAGCTGTTTATTAGTGTGTTTTTCTTTTTCTTGTAGCAAAAATTGCTTATTAGTGTATTGTTCTTTGTGCTTGTTTCTTTTAACAAGCAAAAGAGACCATTTCACTGAAGCTTTAACGTGGCTGTTCCAAGTAGTTTCCAATGAGATTTGACAACCTTGGTCTGTAATAAGTCTGACAATGTATGCTTTACAGTTTTGTTGTTCCACATAGTAACCTTGATATGTAGATTAAGCTTTTCAGTGCAGTCTAGCAGACATTTGACACCTCCCTGGTATTTTTATGCTACAGGATTGACATTTAACTCTACATTATTTTATTTCAGGTTATCAGATATTATTTCTAAACTAGGCTTTCAAAAGTCCTCAGTTTTGCGCCACATGACTTCTGTGCTTCAGCCAATCCTTGACAAAGCAATAGTTGACCACTCTATCATACACAAAGCATTAGTAGAGTACTTGAGCATTGCTGGTCAGGTATGATCCTGTTTGAAATTATGCTTATTCATCATATTTCTTCCCCTTCCTTTGCTTTTGTGGATCAATTCACCTGATGCAATTACCTCCAGTGTTGCTCAGTTACCATCTTATCTTTTTTGAGTTTTTCACTGCGCTTTTTTATGTGTAGCTTTTGTACTTACTTCCATAACCCTTACTCCAACTTTGCAGTCTTCCGCAGCAGCTGTTATACAACAACTGTGTGGACCTCTCCTTGTACGAATGATTCACACTAGAGATGGCTCAAAAATTGGAATTATGTGTATTAAGCATGGGAGTGCTAAGGTTTGTATACACTTTCTTGGGATGATGTTGTCAAAAAGGGAAGGAGGATTTGTTTTGAGGGTTGCTTGTTTAATGTTTTTCAGGAAAGAAAGAAGATTATTAAAGGACTGAAAGGACATATAGTGAAGACAGCCAATGATCATTGTGGCACCATGGTAGGATTCTTAGTGTCTATTATTATTAATTTGTCTTGTGGTGTTACTGAATTTCTGCCGATTCCATAGAACTGTAACTTTAAGGTTAACTGTTGAAAAAAGTGAAAAGATTCATCTGCAGGAGTGAGATTTGAAACTCTATTTTCCCTTTTTATATGCCAAATGATAGCACAGTGAAAAGTGTTATTTCTTTTGCTGATACGTTTTCGATTTTGTACTTTACAATTGCTTATTTGTATTTTTAGAGTGGTCTTCTAAAGAAAATCTCTGAATTTGCCAGTTTTAGTAGGACAATACACGTACCAAGATTTTTCAGATCATCTTTGATGCAAATGTCATCCTGTTTTTCTCTGCAGTTGTTTCAAGACTTGTAGTCTTATTAATGATTACTTTGGTGTCAGTTAAAATTATTACTCGGGGAAATAAACATTAAATCATCGTAGTAAAATCATATGATACCCTAACAATATGTCATAGTTTCAAACAGGATCATACCATGTGTATGCAATATTTCTTCCCCTTCCTTTGATTTTGAATTTGCGCAATTTGTCTTGCTTTATTCTACACTTCAATTCTTTTTGCTGTTGTGTAAGAGATTTACTGGACTTGTTGCCACAGGTTCTGGTCTGTATTCTGTCAACAGTTGATGACACCAAGCTGCTCTCAAAGGTTATTATCCACATTAATTTGTTGTGGGAGGTTTGCTGCTTAATAGATTAGCTATAGGTAGGTTCCTGCTTCCTAGCACTAATGGCACTTTTTCCAATCTTAGGTTGTCATTCAGGAGCTTCAATCAAACCTAAAGGAGGTTGTTTTGGAAAAGGTTAGTTTTATCTGTCTAATATTATTGTACTCAGCTTTGTAACATTATTTCCAATGCAGCTGTAAATCTTTCCATAGTGTTTTTTTTCTCGTGCAACCTAGAAATGAGATTGATGATCTGCAATTTGACTCTTTTATTTATTAACATTTCAGAATGCAAGACGTCCATTCTTGCAGCTACTAAATCCACTTTGTCACAGCTATTTTTCTCCTGATGATTTGGCCTCCCTGGATTCTTTTGTTCCGTCTCTACATTCCAAGGTTTGTTTTGACAAGTGTATGTGTATTTATCGTCTGTGTGTGTTATTTTTAGGGGGTTTGTATCTTACAATAGTTATTATTAAATATCAGGATGGAGAAGAATTGCTGCTTGTTTCAGGCAAGCAAGAAGAAGCCGTTGATGGTCATAAAGTTGACAAAGAGCAAGAGGAAGATGCCCATGAAGCAGCTTCATCCAAGGCTGATGGTGATGATGATGCTACAAATGAAGGTGTTTCCTTAATTGTCGAGGGAGGGAAAAAGGATCCTCTCGTACGAAGGCAGGAGTTGCTAGTTAAAAGTGGTCTTGCTGAGGTTTGTAATCTCCTTGGCTTATAAATCTTCTGAGGTTCAAAGCCTCTTCTGTTTTTCCTCAAGTATAATAGTTATAGATGTAGTAGCATCTATATTTAAAATCTAGATGATCTTTGCCCATCTCCTGAAAGCTGCCTCTTTTTCATGCAATATTTCTTTTTAGGATGATAAGTTTGGCCATGGGTTACGTCTTATGAATTTTCCACAGACTCTATGCAAGTACATTAGAAATATTGCATACACGTGGCAGTGCATTGAAAAAACATATAATCAAGTGTTGATATCAAACTAATCCATCTACTAATATTGCATACACATGGCATCGCCACTGATTGTATATTATTTTAATAGATAGATAATACACAATGTGTAAAATAAAGGTTGTTTGGTAGGAGACTGCAAAATCTTGAAACTACAGTAGAATGTCAGAAGTAAGCTGAGGTTGTCATGGTGTCTTTGCTGAGCCCTTTGAATATTCGGCTTCTATTTTGCTACAGCTGCTGCTGCTGCTGCTTCTCTCTCATTCTTTTTCTTATTTCTTTTTTTTAATGGTTTCTGCTTCTGTATGCAATCTGTTTCTGCGCATATTGTAGTAAAGAACATGATGCTTCATAGCTGAGCAAAGAATTTAACTATCAATGCGGTGTTTATCTTGCAGAAGCTTATCGACACATGCATTGAAAGTGCAGAAGAATTGCTAATGTCAAATATTGGGAAAGATGTTCTTTATGAGGTACTGACAATACAACTCATTTGTCATGCTTTATCATATATACCTTCCTATCATATTCACGTGAGGGAGTTTTTATGTTTTACATTCTTAGTATTAGGGTGTGTTTGGCATGACACATTTTCAATCAATTTATAGCTAATAAAAATAAAGATACATTTTGAATCCATTTTAAGCTCTTCTTAAAACAGTGAGATAACTGTTACTTTGGGTCTTAAACTACTCACACAGGTTGCTAGAGGCGGTGCTGATGGAATTCTTCTGTCACCCTTAGCTGATAAGCTAACTACCTTGCATCAACATATAGCTTCCCTCGTAGCTCAGCCGAAATCAGATGATTCAGAACATCTTCTTGAAAATTTCCATTCCAGCAGAACCATTCGAAAGCTTGTGTTAGACTGTCCTGCTTTTGCCTCCATTTTGTGGAAGGTAGCACTAGAAGGAAAGTGCGAAGAATGGGCCAAGGGTCACAGGTTCGATTAAATTCTCTCTTTTGTCTTCTATAATTTTTAGTTATATCACAATACACCTCTCATTTCCCACCCCTATTGGCTATGGTTGCAGTTCTAAGGTGATTTCAGCCTTCATGGAATCGACAGATGCCAGCACACGTGAGCTAGTAAAATCGGAGTTGCAGCCTCTGGTAGAGAAGGGGATCCTCACTATTCCTGAGCCAAGGAAAGTTGGTAAAGACAATTAAGTTGCATACAAAGGGGAGCATAGAATGCAAAGGTCATACTTCCAATTTTGAGTTCAGAGCTTTCAGTTTTTATCTGTCAAAATCAATGCTGAAGTCGAGCGATTTGCCTTTTTTTTTTTTTTTTTAAATTTTGTTTTTATAGTGCTAGCAAAATGCACTCAACTTGCTGTCGTCTTTAAGTGTATTTTCTAAAGGAATCTTACTTTGAAATTTGTCAATGCAGTTTTGATTCTTACTATTCCAGGTGGTTAATGATTTTTACGTGTTTATTATATGACCTTGTTAAATACCTTTCTCAAGTGCTATTGTAGAGTACTAAAGACCAAAAAAACCCAAGGAAAATCAATCAGTTCATTCGATAAATCTCAATAAGGATTGGCTCAAAACATTTCAATTATGTTGAACAAATAATTTCATTTGTGTTTGGATGGGTCGTTTATATAGTTGGAGTGAGCTTATAAATAACAAATCGACTCGCAATATCATCTTCCTACTGCTAGAACCAATGATTAATCAAAATTCAAAATTAAGGTGGTGAGAAGTGGTCAATGTGAGTGTGCGTGCGGGGGGTGATGATACCAATCATTAGTACCATTATCGCCCAAAAAAACCATTATACAGTAAAACCTCTATAAATGAATAGTATTGGAATTATAATATTTTATTATTTCATAGAGATATTATTTAACCGATAAATTAATACTCCCTCCGTTTCACAATAGTTGTTCATAAGAACTATTTTTCTTGTTTCACAATAGATGTTCATATATGAATTTTTTCCACTTATACCCCTAATAACTACACCACTTTAATTATATACACTTTTTCCAATGCAACTTTTAGGGGTAGTAGTACCATTTAATAGGGGTAATTTTTAGAGAATTTTTTTTCCTAAATATATGTGCAAATTTGTCTATGAACAACTATTTTGAAACGGAGGGAGTATTTATTATTAAAGAGATTTTTTTTAATAAAAGCTTTCAAAATGTACTATTATAGAAGATTTTATTGTAGGATTTTAGAAGGCCATGAGTTGATACAATCCAATCCATGTAAGATTAATGTTTTGGGTGCTATCAATCTTGTAGTCTCGGCTTGGATAGTTAATGTTAAGCAAGTGACAATAGCAAATTGTTTTAGACACTGTAAAATCCGTTCATGAGACGAAGTCTCAAAAAATTAATATAGTTGACATTGCAAAATTTGTTATTAAAACAACGCTAGAAATGTTGGATCTAATAAGAAAAGTTAGAGATGAGTTCCAAATAGAACTAAGAGAAAACAAATAACACTACAATCATATTTCAGTAGATTTTCTTAGTTGTGACTATGTAACTTTTTATATAATTATTAATTTATGATATTAATGGGACCTTATATTTATATAGTGGTTTTTTAAAATATATTATCTTATTATCTTATCGAAATTTGTTAAATTTTGCATTGGCCCAAGTCGGGACCGCAGAAAAATATTAATTTAGAGAGTTTATTAATTTACCGAGTATTAATTTAGAGAGGTTCTACTGTATGTCATCTAAACATCATTTATACATAAAACCATTATTTGTGCATAATGAGTTTTGACCTAATCATACTAGTTGTGAAAAGTTGACACTATCCTGTATATCTAGAGGAACATAACAAGGATCAGATTTTCTACTGCAAATTTTGATGCTCTTATTCATTATGAGGTTGTTCTTGCTCGAGGCATCTTTGAGAAATTTTGGCTGTGCTGTCTTTGGCTAGTTGGTGAAAAAGATACTAGAATTTTCTTACAAATATTCGTCCAAATTTTACTTTTGCACTTTAGTTTTTAAGTTGTTCTTGAAGATTCCTCGTCTTCCAAAACTCAAAATTTGTGCTGTGATTCACCATCTCAATTGTTGATTCTCCATTTCCTTGGTTACTCCCTCCCCCATCCATTCATGCTTGTCATTTTCTGAGTTTGTTTAAAATAAAATTGTACTATTAAGTAAGTTTCAAAATGTACCAAAATCCTTTTGAATGATATTCCAATTTCTTTTCTTTCATGGAGAATGAAAATAGTTTAAATTTAATTTATCTTTTCATCAAATATAAAGAACAAGTATAGATGAAAGATTTTGTCCAAAATGTGAAAAAAGTATTATTTACGCGCGAACGAGATTTCAACTCTTTTGCTTTATAATAAAAAGTATAGTGTTTTGTGAATCGTGACTTCTCTGATTATCTCTCTATTTGGTAGGATTTTTGTAGCCAAAAGCACTACTTATATTTAGGCATGCTCATTCCACGATTCAGGACAAAAATTAATACTCCGTAACCAAGATGAGTTGACGGTGGAGCCCTGACTTTGAACAAAAGTATTCAGGAGGCTATCGGCTATCCGGTGTGATTAATTATTTTCATCTTGAAATTAAAATTGACAACCTTTGCCTCGTTAACACAATGTGTGCTTAGAGAAGTCACTAGAGTGACGGACTCATGACGCTAACATTCTCTATGACACCCATCCAATTAAGTAGCAACAAATCCACACCTCAAGTCTCATCCAATTCAAAGCTCTAGCCTCTAGGACGGGCCATGTGTAGATGACTGACCCTGACCCCTTTCCTTATAAAAAATATAGACGTTAGAACTATTTGTATCCGCATCCCATTGATCGCGCCGGGGACTCGAAATTGTAGTCCAATATGAGATCGGCCCAAACTTGGTTTTGCGTATGTAAGTGTATTAACAGAGTAAACTTAGGAAAGACTACAACTATATATGAGCAAAACAGCCTAACACTTGCAATATTTTTGATCCATCTATTTGAATTTTAGGAAGGGTTTTTCTAGCAAAGACTATGAAGGAAATCAGCTTAGCACTTAGCAAAGACTAATGATTTTTTTATTTGCATAATTAGAAGCTGACTATGAAGGATATCATAACCATTCTCTCTTTATAACTTTTATCTTTCACCCTAATTATAGTAGAAAAATTAACCCTTTTAAAATCAATACATGTAAGATTAATGACCAAAGGAGAAATAAGCACATTGATATTCATCTGGTAGCGATATTCATTTGATAGCGTATTAGTAGTTTAGTACAAATGTACAATAGAAACCATATTTTCTTTAGCAAGAAAACAACATCAAATACAAGAACATTGAGCAATATGGTTATATGGTACGTGAAGTCCTAAAATGAAGCAAAAACATATTCAACTTAACTCAAAATAAATAACGGAATCTGAAGAAACAATCAATATAATTCGACCAACAAAAAGAAGAAACAATCAATATAATCGAGTATAATCAATTGGCATAAACTAATTAATCAATGGATTATATAAATTGAATTTTGATGGTCCCAATAACAAAAAGGATGAACAAGCAATAATATAATTTATTTAAAAAAATTAAAATGAAGCCACACTTAATACATTATATGTAACTGTTGAAGAAAAGAGCTTTCCGTATCTAAAGATTGAAGATAAATGTCTATGTAAGTATTTGGGTTACTCCTCCTATTATTAATTTGTGTTAGGATGTAACTCTATGAGCTTATATGCTAGGCCTATGAGAGCATCCCCAAGAGATGCTCTAAAATTTTCCCAAAAATGGAGAACCAATGATCATATTTTCAAAAAAAAATTCAACCCAACTCCAACAGATTCTCTATTTTGAAGAACATTGAATTTAATGTTTTTATTTTTACTACATAAAATATTCTACCATACATATTTAATAATTAATTAAATATTAGCTTACTTATTAAGAAAAAAAATTCCAAAATCTAAATCTTGTTGTAAATGCCTTACGTTAGTAGTTTGATGTACATGACCCTTAAGTTACTATCTCTCATTTAGAACACATAAAACACTCTTTGAATTTAACTCTCCAATTCAAGTACAAGTTCGTAACAACATCCCTCTATTAGATTATAAATAGAGGTTTGTTTAAAGAGAAAAGTAATAAGAAGAATAAGAAGAAGAAAAATAAGAATATACATGAATTTCCCTCTAAGCTCTCTCATTTCTATTATTTATATTGAGTTTAAATCTCACCAATATTACAACATATTATTAGCACGAGTCTCTATTCTCTAATTTGAGATTTGTTAATCTTCAAGATATAATTTTCTATCTCTTGTTGTTTTCAATCATGCAAAAAGTTTTATGAAAATCATTTTGAGGAGTATGCTTTGTAGTTGCCCAATTCGGGATCTTCTACATCAGAAACTCGTTTTGTCTTCCTAGATTTTGAAAAGTTTTTAATAAAATAGAAGAATAAGTATGATATTGTTTTACTCAAAATAAAATAAGTATGATATTGTTTTTTTTTTACAATAAGAACAAGAAAAAAGCTTGTTCAAAACTGATGTAAATCAGCCTTAAGATGACTCATATATAATATATGCATAATGTTAAACATATTGATTAATTCTTGTTTATAATCTTTATATGTAGTAACTTAATGACAAGCGTCCTTAAAAGAGAATTTGACATCCTTGACTTGTTGGGTAAAAAATACCTCGAATGGAGGGTTGATACCATGGCTCATCTTAAAGCAAATGGCCTTGAAAAAAAATAGCGACAAACAACGATGCCAACCCTCAAGAAAAGGCAAAAGCCATTGTGTTTCTCTGCAACCATATTCACGAAAGTCTCAAAACTGAGTACTTGTTCGTGGAGGATCCAATAGAATTGTGGGATAACTTAAATGAGTGTTATATATGGCCATCATAATGAGGCCTTTCTCCCACAAGCGCTCTATGAATGGAACACTTAAAGGTTCCAAGACTATAAGTCCATCACCGAGTACAACAGTGCTATTCATAGGATCATATCTCAATTGAGACTATGTGGGCAAGAAATGTTGGAGAAAACTTTCTCCATTATGCATGACTCAAATGTGTTGTTACAACAACAACAATATATATATATATATATATATATAGAGAGAGAGAGAGAGAGAGAGAGGGAGAGACAGATGTGTCAAGAGATATTCTGATTTATTGAAAGTATTGCTGGTTGTTGAAAAGAACAATGTGCTCTTGATGAAAAACCACAATATCAGGCTAACAGGCTCAATTGCCGCTCCGGAAGTAAATGCTCTGGATAATGGATTCCAAGATGGAAATACAAATGAACGTGAGCAACAATCACAACGCCATGATAGTCGTGGTCATGGACGTGGTCGTGGACGTGGTGGTCGTGGTGGTCATGGTCGTGGTCATGGTCAAAACTATAATAAAAGTCATGTTAACCACCATGAGAATGATGTCAACAAAAGGGGTGGAAAGTGAAAGGTCCAAATGGATCAAAAATGATCTTCTTAGAAATCCAAAACTATGTGCTGCAGATGTGGCAAGACTGGTCACTGGTCAAAGATATGCCGCACAACTCCCCACTAGGTGAAGCTCTATCAAGCTTAAAAGAATAATGAAAAGGATACAAAGACCAATTACAAGGGAAATGAAGGCGCGAGTAGACCATCGGTGACTAGTTTGTATGTATCTGATTTTCTCAACCTTGAGAATAATGCTGACTTTGCCTTAGAGGCCTAATGAAGACAATAACCTATAAATATCTATATTATATTCCTTCTTTATGACGTCCGCCTTGTAATTTAGTCGTGTTTTTAGGGCATGTTTTTGTGTTTTGAGTTGTTTTCTTTAGTTTTATGTTTGTTTTAGAGTCGTTTGTGTATGTTTTCGTATTTATTTAAGATCTGGAGTCTACATAAGCTTTGGTGGTGTTTTATAGGTTTTCGAAGCTGTTTTTGAAGCATTTTGAAGAGAGGAGAAAGTCCGAAGAAAAGCACGCACGGATTAGAGACGGAATGATGCAAGGAATGAAGTCAAAGAACCAAGATCGAGCTAAATATGAAGTCTGAAGACCTGTTACTGACCCTAAAGGAGTCGTTAGTAGAAGAATCGAGGCCAACACAAGTGTAACGACCCCCTAACGAGGGTACCCTCTCAGTTATGAGGGTCCTACCGAGGCAATTGGGGTCGGTATTGAGGGTACATGGGTCGGTAACGATGGCTTGTCTGAGAAGAATCGAAGGCAGAATTCAAGAAACCCTAACGACCTTGATGGGGGTCGGTAATGAGGTCCCCCGTGTCGGTAGAGGTCGACTAAATCGGCGCAATTAATGTTTTAATATCCCGTTTAGATAGTTTCATTTGGGGATATATCTTGATAGATTTTATTTCCTTAGGAGTAGAGTTAGTTTTAGTATAAAAACCCTTGACTTAGCTTTGTTTTGGGGGGACGTTTTTTTAGCATTGAAAGTAGAGACACATTTTGGGAGTTTTGGGAAGAACGATTGTTGGAACGAGTAAGCTTTCTCTTTAATTCAATTAAATTGTTTTGACATGAATATGAGTGAGTAGTTTCTCTCTTTTATGAGGTTGAGGTTAACCCAACAATGGTTGTGCATGCTTGCCTTTGATCATGATTTGATTGTTTTTATCCATAATCTATTCTCTTGCTCTAAATTCCTTCATCGAAAGATAAGAAAATTCTCGTCTATAGGTTGAACCGAAAGAGACAAATGTGAATCGGAATAGTTGATTAGGGTTTTGAAACGAAAGTTGATTAATCCTAAAAAGGTATTGAGATAGATAGTTAAGTTTATTAATTAATAAAAGTTAGTTAATTTGCTTGCATGGTTGACGAAAGTTGACATCTTTATGTGATAAAATCATGGTCTTTGTGATTCTTTGGTGTTTGCATGCATAATTTTTGTTGTGGTGATACCTAGACCTTATAATTCTCTTTCCTGTTGATAAAAACCCAATCTTTTGCTCTTACTTGTGCCCTAAGTTAAAAGAACTTTGAACTCACTCTCTCCCATGGACGAACCTGACTTCGCTATACTCAGCGGAGTCTTGATGTATAAATTTATTTGTTTGTCTAGTTGATCAAGAAACCATTACAACAATTAAAAAAAATGTTTCAATGTTTTTTTAGTGTTTTTTTTTCGAACTTGAAGGACTTTATATTATGATATAACTATCCTTGTATGATATATATATATAGTTTTATTATAATAATTTTTATTATTAATATCTTGATCTTTAATTTCTTCATTTATATAGAAACATGAACTCACCTAAAGTGAAACCCGAAGGGAAGGAGCAATGTCTGCTACATAGTGCAACCACACACACTATTTTAAGAAATAAAGAATACTTCACACAGTTGAAAGCTTTTGAAGGAATTGTTACTACAATATCTGGTGTGTTGAACCTTATCAAAGGCTCAAGAAGAGCTATTATTCTACACCGAAAGGGAAAAAATTAATAATAAACGACGCATTATATTCGAGTAAATCTCGAAGAAATTTATTGAATTTTAAAGACGTGCGTCAAAATGGGTTTCATATAGAAACCATGAATGAAAATGGGAGAGAATATTTGTGCATCATAACACATGAATCTCGCTATAAACATATCCTTGAAAAAATGCGAGTGCAATCCTCCGGATTATACCATACATATATCTATCCGTTTGAGGTTATAAAGGAGCTTTGATAGAAATGCTAAAGAGAAATGTTACTGTTGCATTGATTTCACGTATTACATGCCCATTATATAGGAGCAGAGTGTTACAGATTTGTGCCAAGTGTAGGCCTAGGATAGAATGGTAGGTTCTAGAATTCAGCACCCTACATAGCTGTGATGTCATAGTGTTGATGTCACTCATGTACAGCTGTGTATTCTAGTATATTCTTCTACGCCCCCTCGATCCGAGCTGGTCGGAGACATGAGTAACTCGAAGCGTGCAGTGGGCAAGGGCTTGGTGAACAGGTCTGCAATTTGCTCCTTCGTAGAAATGAAGGCAACTCGAAGGGTTTTGGCTTGTACGCGTTCACGGACAAAATGATAATCAAGAGATATGTGTTTAATCCAATGATGCATCACTGGATTTGCTGCAATGTATGTAGTCCCCAAGTTGTCACACCAAAGAATTTGTGATTGTGTGAGAGCTATGCCAACATCAGCAAGTAAGGATTGTACCCATATGAGTTCGCAAGTGGCATGGGCTAGGCTGCGATACTCAACCTCTATGGAAGAGCGAGCTACTGTTTTTGTTTTCGGGAGGACCATGAGATCAAATTGTTGCCAAGATATATACAATACGCATCGGTTGAGCGTCAATCAGAGGAGTTGCCTGCCCAATCCGCATCGGAGTATATTGCATATCAGAAGTGTAGTAGAGATAACGCAATATGCGTTTTAATGCTTGCCAGTGGCCTTGTGTTGGAGAGTGCATATGTTGACATACACGATTGACTGCTAAAGATACATCCGGACAGGTGAATGATAAGTATTGCAGGCTGCCTACTACGCTGCGATAGAACTGAGGATCAGGGAAAGCCTCGACTGAAGTGGTTGGGGGTGTTGTTGCCATCGGAGTCGCAATTGCTTTGGAGTTGTGCATGTTCACCTTCTCACAGAGATCTCGAATGTAGCGAGTTTGGGAGAGGTGAAAGCCATTTGAGTTCCGATGTACTTCAATACCTAGAAAAAAAAATGTAAAGGTCCAAGATCCTTGACAGGGAAGAGTTTAGACAAAGTCTGGATAAATTTGGTAGATAAATCAGCAGAAGAGACAATAAGTAAATCATCCACATATATCAATACAAAGACAAAATGATGGCCTTGGCGATAGGCAAAGAGAGAGGAGTCGGCTGAAGAAGGACAGAAACCAAAATGAATGAGAGCATCACTTAATTTGGCAAACCAGGCACGAGGGGCCTGCTTGAGCCTGTAAAGAGGTTTGCATAATTTACAAATATGATAAGGAAAGAGGGAATGAACGAACCTTGAGGTTGTTGGATGTAAACTTCCTCCATCAAGTCTCTATGAAGGAAAGCATTTTGAATATCAAGTTGTTTGACTGACCACTGTTTCATTGTTGCAATCGAGAGAAGGAGTCGTATGGTGGCGGGTTTTGCAACGGGAGAGAAGGTTTCGTTGTAGTCTAGTCCTTCCATTTGATGGAATCCTTTGGCGACTAACCTCGCTTTTCGGCACTTGATTGTGCCGTTGGAGTATCTCTTGGTCTTGAAGACCCATTTCACTCCTAGCACATTGCGAGAGGTAGAGGAGGGAACCAAAGTCTAGATCCCCGTGGATAGAAGGGCATTGAACTCTTTTTCCTTGGTATCTCGCCATTCAGGGTATTTGTTGGCCTCAAAAAAGGAAGAGGGTTCATCAGGTGTGATAGTGGTGGTAGAACAGTGAGGTTTGGAGAGCCAAGGTATGGTTCCATCTGTTCTGATGAGAGGTTTGTGGATGGAATGGCGAGAGCAATTGGTGAAGGTCGTCGGAGCAGTTTGTATGGGGTTAGGGTTGGTGAGTTGTCGTTCTGTGTGGTGGGAATGTGTTGCGGGCAGGGTGTTTCATTTTGGGTGGAATTTGAGTGGGGTGGGCTTGAATTTTGGGTTGGTGTAGATGAATCAGGAGAGGGGGGTAAGGTTGGGCTAGATGAAGGCCCATTAGTGAGAGGAGTAAAAATGGGTAACAAAGTGTGGGAGGTGAGTGGGGTGTAGGCCTGATTTGGTTGGGTTGATTTTTCAGTTTGGGCAAAGGGGAAGGTTGATTCATGACAAATAATATCACGTGATACATAATACTTTGAAGCTTTCCAATCATAGCAAATATATCCCTTGTGGGATCCGCTATACCCAAGGAAGATTGTGGGGGTGAATCGAAAAGCAAGTTTATGCCGATTGTATGGGCGGAGATTGGGAAAGGCTAGGCAACCAAAGGTTTTGAGAAAGGTATATCGGGAAGTTTGTTGAAGAGTAGTTTAAAGGGAGTTTTTAGATTAAGGATAGGAGTGGGGAGACGGTTTAGTATATAGGCGGCCGTTTCAAAGGCAAAATCCCAAAAGGTGAGAGGAAGAGAAGCATGTTTGAGAAGGGTTAGTCTCATGTCGACAATTCTTCGGTGTCGGGTTTCGACATTCCCATTTTGTTGATGGGAATAGGGACAAGTCAAACGGTGGTTGATACCGATTTTTTGGAAAAGAGGGATTAAGGGTTTGAATTCGATCCCATTGTCGGTTTGAATGTGGATAATTTTGGTGGAGAATATGTTGTGAATAAGATTGATAAAATTGGTCATAGTTTGAGAAACAAGAGATTTGTTGGATAATGGAAAAAGCCAAATAAATTTAGTGAAATTATCTACTATTGAAAGATAAAAACGTTTGCCCTTTTTTGACAATTGGTGGACTGGCCCCATACATCAACAAAAAGCAATTCAAAATATTTTAGTGGATCTTGAGGAAGATGATGGATGGGGAAGTGAATGGGCTTTAGCCCATGAGCATGTCTGGCATGGAAAAAGGGGAACTAGGCCATTTGGAGATGGGAAGCTTGATTTGGAGAAACCTAACTGGGCTGAAAGAAGATTGGTGATGCATGGTCCTGGGTGACCTAACCGATAATGCAGAAGCGAGGAATTATTGAGAGTGGTGAGATGAGCTTGTGACGGCGAGACAGTGGTTGCCAAAAACTTATAGAGGCCTCCTTCAACGGTTCCTCGAAGAAGAGGAGTTTGCATCCGGGAATCCTTCACAACGAAAAAAGAGTCGTGAAATTCAAAAAACAATTTATTATCATGGAAATTTTTTTGAACTGATAAGAGATTTTTAGAAATATCAGGAGTATGAAGAAGTTTAGAAAGGAATAATAAGCAATTATTGGAGAAAAATTTGTCTGAACCGTGATGATGAATAGGAATGGAAAAGCCATCGCCAAGGGACACTTGTTCTGTACCGCCATACGGGAGATTCTCGATCCTCAAATTGCTGAGATCGGGAGTGTAATGATGCGTGGCGCCGGTGTCGGGATACTAGGGAACGTTGCTGGTGTAGTTGGCCTGATGATTTGGCGGCGGTGGAGCCTGGTACGGCTGATCAAACCGATACCAACATTTGAGTGTCGTGTGATTTGGCTTGGAGCACACCTGGCAAATGGGGCGATTATCCAGGGCGCCTGAAAAAGTAGTCGGGCCATTGTTTCCATTATGTCCACGACCTCGTCCTCTAGAAGACGATCGACCACGTCCTCTACCAGTAGCGGTGAAATTGGCTTTCAGGTTTTTTGTGGTTTTGTTGGCTGAGGGTGGGGGATCAGTTGAGTTTGAGGAGCTTTGGTGAGATAGGCGGCTTTCATGGACCAGAAGATGGGATAAAATCTGATTCGGAGAGGGTAATATAGGTTGGGTTGAAAGCGAGGTTACCAAGGACTCATAGTCGGAGCCTAGACCAAGCAAGAGATAAACTGAAAATTCTTCTTCGGTGATGTGGTGACATGCTACTGTGAGTGTTGTCACCAGGCTTCTGGCCTTGTTGAAGAACTCTACAATGGAATCACCCCCTTTCTTCAAGCTTGCAAGTTGGAGTCGAGCTTGCACCACCTGTGCGTTGGACCTGGCGGCGAAAAGCTCATGAAGCCGGTTCCATATTTCTACTGAAGTTATGCAGTCCATTATTTGGAGAAGGATAGCCTCTGTTAGTGAAGAGGTGAGTACTGCCATCACTGATTGATCCTTGGACACCCAAAGTAGCATATTTTGGATTTTCCTTTCTAGAGAGGAGAATTGGTGGGCATGGTTTTGTCCCATCAACATATGAATACAGATCTTGGGATCGCAGGTAAGGAGTAACTTGTATTTTCCAAACAGGAAAATTCTCCTATGTAAGTTTGACAGTGATATAGTTGGAAAAGGCTGGTAGGCTGATTTGTGGAGGTAGCCATGGTATAAGGGTTTTAGGTTTTTTTTTGTATTTTGGATATGAGGGAAAAGGACCTCTTTTTTGTTGAGGATCAAAGAGCCCGACGTTTGTCCATTGATGGCTCTGATACCATAAAGGAGCTTTGAGAGAAATGTTAAAGAGAAATGTTATTGTTATTTCAGGTATTACATGCCCATTATATAGGAGCAGAGTGTTATAGATTTGTGCCAAGTGTAGGCCTAGGATAGAATGGTAGGTTCAGAATTCAGTACCCTACATCAGCTGTGATGTCACAGTGCTGATGTCACTCATGTACAGCTGTGTATTCTAGTACATTCTTCTAGGTTAATACAACAACCAATAAAAGGTCAAAAATGCTCAACCTACATTTACATTGTGGCATGACCGCTTGGGTCATTCAGGATCAGGAATGATGCATAAAATCATAAATAATTCACTAGGACACCCATTAAAGTTCATTAAGGTTCTTTTGTCTATTGATTTTACTTGCGGTGCTTAGTCACTTGGAAAGTTGATTATCAAACCTTCTAAAATTAAAATTGCAAGTGAGATTCCATCATTCTTATAAGGAATCCAAGGAGATATATGTGGACCAATTGTTCCACCATGTGGACCATTTTGATATTTTATGGTGCTAATAGATACATCCACGCATTGGTCACATGTAAGTTTATTGTCAAGTAGAAATGTTGCATTTGCTAAACTCGAATAGTACAAGAACGGCTTCAGATGGCGGTTTTTTAATGAAATGGATGGCGCTTTTTGCGATGCTATAATAAGGAGTGCACTAAAGGTAGCGGATGGCAGTTTTAACAAGTGCCATAAGAATGCATGCAGATGGCACTTTAAAAAAAAGTGCCATGTTGTATGTACATCCAAGGGGGAGCGTTGTAAATGCCTTACTTTAGTAGTTGGATGTGCATGACCCTTAAGTTGCTATTCTCGTTTAGAACACATAAAACACTCTTTGAATTTTAACTCTCCTTTTCAAGTACAAGTTTGTAACAACATCCCTCTATTAGATTATAAATAGAGGTTTGTGTAAAGAGAAAAGTAATAAGAAGAATAAGAAAATATACAAGAATTTCCCTCTAAGCTCTCTCATTTCTATTATTTATATTGAGTTTAAATCTCACCAATATTGCAATTTGCAACAAATCTAATAAATGATAAATTATTTTTTATTTGACTTAAAGAAAAATAAAATAGTAACCTAATGAATGATAAATTATTTGTTATTTGACTATAAGAAAATAAAATATTTTATAATTTTAGGGCATTTCAACAAATCCTCTATACTTTTTTCCAAAATAAATAACTAAACCTTATTCTCTAATTTTATTACTCCAACTCTAACAAATTCTCTATCTTAGAAAATCCTACATATATTATATTTATTATTTTATGTATTAGAATATTATATTATAAAACAAATTTGACCAATAGGAAGAAGCTATATTTTTTATACATTTAATGCATTCCCCAAATATTTTTAAAAAATTCCCTAAATTTGGGGAGATTTCTACCTATTTTGGAGAATTAATCTATAAGACCATCCCCAACAGCTTCTCCAAATTGTTGGAAATTGTATTTGGAGAATTTTACCCATTTTTTTGCCCCAATAGCTTCCCTATCTAATTCTCTATAATGGAGAATTCTCCAAAAGATTGAGGTGTATTCTCTATATTTAGAGAATTCTCCAAATTTATTTGGAGAATGCATTAATTAAAAGTGTATACATGGAAACTTGTGAATGGCCATATGAAATTTTATAAAAAAATTATGTATAAATAAAACTAATAAATGTAAGATTTTCTAAAATGAAGAAACTGTTGGAGTTAAAGTAAATTTTATTTGGAGAATATGATTTTTGACTCTTCATTTTGGAGAATATTATAGAGAAACTATTGGAGATGGCCTAATAGAGAAAAAGATAGAGACTTTGTTGGACCTAAAAAATGGTCCATAATCTCTGAAAGCTCAATCACAAAGAATTTGGGGAATATGTTGGGCTTGCTCTTACTTATACGCACGGATGGACGTGACTTTAACATGGTATCAGAGCCCATATTTATAACAGAAGTAATAATGGTTCTAAATGACTAACAAGATGATTTTACTAAGAATATATGATTTTAATGTTAAAAAATCCCAATTCAAGTGAGATATTTTATGTGCAATTAGCAAAGTAAAATGTAACTAATTAAAGTACCGTGATATTAACGAGATGATTTTACTAAGAATATATGATTTTAATGATAATAATATAAAATATAAAATACATGTATATAATATCATAATTAAAATTATGTAAGCTATAAAAATATATTTCTTTAAATCGTGGATCATATTTCAGTTGAATATATTTGAACATTTATCATTATTTGTTGAGATCTCGCCCCAAATTTAGATTGAAACTATTAAAATATTAATTTCACTTGAATTGAATATTTTTAAATAATTTTTTTGGTAGAGTTGTAAATAGTTTTTCCATTTTTTGTTGGACAATAATATGCTCTTATCTTACTTTTTTTTCAGTGCGTTAAATACTTGGTTTTTATAAATATAATAATAATTAGGGTAGACTATCTAGAAAGCGTAATATAATTATTAAAATATTTTTAAAGTTAATTTATTAAGGTTATGTATTAGATAATATAAGATAGAGAAAAAATACAATATAATCATATAAGTTAAAGATAACTAGAATAATCTATTTCCCAGGACATTCGATTCTCGCACAAGGCTTGACCAACAAACGTAACCAAGAAAACCCTAGACTCTTTTACTGTAGGAATCGATGAAGGGTTGCACTGAAATAATCTGTTTACCTTGGACATCTAATTCCCGTACAAGGCCACAACAGATTATAAGAAAGCAAGAAAGATTTAGTAGTATAACAGACTTAGAAAACTAGAGAAAGGCAAACAAGAGCAAGTAGCGGAAGCACCAAAAGGATCTAAAGAAGAAAACACATGCTCGGATACCAAACTGTAAAACGAGATATCCAAACTCCAAATCCAAACGATATACACATAACAAAACTTAAAGAACTAGAAAACAGGAATCTAAAAGCAAGTTGAACACAAAGACATTTGGTGACACAGTTCGGGTTAAACCCTACTCTAGGGAGTTTTAGTATGGGAGACCCATTCAAATCCACTAAGTTTTCGAAGAAGTTTCAAGACCGGATACAAACAGAATTAAAAAACAGAGATCTACACAAACAAAATACAAGAAAAGAAATCTCAAATCGTGTTTTTCACCCCCAATCATGGCTCAGAAAAGCTTGATATGAAGCTTTCAAGTTCTTGCGACCACGAATCTCGTTGAGTCTTCAACCGCAAGAACTCTCTCAGTCGATTGCTCCATCGCTGGTGCCGGAACCACCTTTCTCTCTCTTGAGACTTCGTCTCACTTCCATATATAGGAGAAAGTAGACTTGCTACCCGACTGCATTATAGACATGCGTTAGTCTTAGTTAATCCGTGATTGTACCCTTTCACGAGCCTCCGTAGCTTTTTAGTTTGATTGATTAATTGTTATCTTCTTTATACTACGTACTCGCTCCGTCCTCGAAAGTTTGTCTTGTATTCCTTTTCAGGTGTCCCGAAAAATTTGTCCATATTTTCATTTTTTTATATCAATCTTTTCTTACAATATTACCCTCATTTAATCTCATATTTTACTCACATTATTTAACAAAAAAATCTACCTTTATTAACACCCTTTTAGTGTTTTTATTTTTATTTTTTCTCTTTTTACATATCACCATCAAAATCTTCAATTTCCTTTTGCTATTGGTTCCCTCTTCATATTAATTTATGTGCATTGGTTCATTTTGGACAAATTTGTGGGAGACCGAGGGTGTAGTATAAGTAGTGTATAACTGTTTCGTTCTTTTTTTTTTTTCTTTTCATGACGGTTTGATTGACTATTGATTTTTTTTTTTTGGATCTCAATTTACCAAGCTCATCTTGTACATTAAACTATTTCCTTATCAATAAAACAAAAAATAAAATCAATTGTCACCTACTACGCATAAATGGAGATTTTTGATATGTAGTCTATGCAGATGGTCCCTGAAGGTGTAGCATCTTGGCTGTAACAAACATACAGGAATCAGTACTCGAAAATGACGATCATGCCTCCTGTTTCGCAAAAAAAATACTACTTTTCCTTTTCAACCCCAATTTTTTATTCTTTCCTCTTCCTTCCCCGCCTCTTCCTCCTCTCTCAAAAACTCACCTTTCATTTCATGTCTTTTTCCTCTACTCCTCCTTCTAGTATTAATCGACTCGTGGGCAGTTGAAATTTAGCTAAAATCTTCACATCCTCATCCAAAATTCTCCTTAAATTGCCCCACTTCCGATAGGATACCCGAATTTCGAATTGGATCCACCATTTTTTCAAAGCAACCATTTTTCTGTTGAACCCTAGGATGATTTCTGCTGGGTTTTTATGAATTTGAACTGGGTACCCATTTAAGAAGTCTATTACCGTGATCTTTTCCTTTTGTTTTCTTGGTCAAAGTCAAACTTCTGATTTCGCAGAGATTTTTGATGACATGAACTTGGGTGGCGGGAGAGGAGTGGGATCCATGCCTTTGTCCGGTTCTGACCCGACCCGGAAAGCCGGCGCTGCTGAATCCGATGAGTTCCCGGCGGGCCTCCGGGTGCTGGTGGTGGACGACGATCCTACTTGTTTGAAGATCTTGGAGAGGATGCTCGTAACTTGTCGATATGATGGTAATATTTAAGGCCGTTAAAGATTTTTTTCTCTCTTTGTTTGTAGATTTGTTTTTGAAGTTGAGATTAGTGTGGGTGGGTTGTTAATCAGTCAGAAAAGCACAATTTATGCATATTATGTAGTTGGAATAGTTTGTGGGGATTTTAGGAGAAAATTGGGAAAAACAAATAGTTTTTGGCTTTTCGCTGATCCAAAAAAAAATTAATACTTGCTATTTTTTTTTTGGTAGAAGGTGGTTATATTTAAACGATTCTTGCCTTTTAAAAAAAACCTCAATAATTTCACATTACCAAATCAATACATTAACTACAGCAATTCGAACAATATAATGCATGTTCCATGAATTATTTTGTTTTGTTTTTTAAACTTTGGTCCTTTATTTTTGGAAAGAATTTAAGATTCCTTTCTTTCCTTTTCTTTGTGATCATTAATAAAAGTCCAATTAGCCAAAGGGTGAAATCACGTGACCCAAATGAGCTTTTTACTTCATAATGAGGCCATGTCTAGTGAGATTTAGGTGAAATAAAGACAAATCAAATATCCAATTGCATGATAGATATTAGATAAGGTGCAATGAAGCTTGAGGATGACACTGAACTCTTACTTGTATGGTCATTGACTGAAATTCATGGTCTGTTTTCTTTGGTGGATATTTCAGTTACAAAATGCAACAGGGTGGATTACGCCTTAAACGAGCTCCGAAACAACAAGAACGGTTTCGATGTAGTTATAAGCGACGTGCACATGCCTAACATGGACGGATTCAAACTTCTCGAGTACGTCGGTTTGGAAATGGATCTACCTGTCATCAGTAAGTCCAAACAATCTACAATACATTGTTTTCTTAACGGCTAGTTCATTTTGTGATGCATTTTTAGCCTTACAAGGTTTGTACGATGCTAACAGTGATGTCAGCGGATGATAGTAAGAATGTGGTAATGAAAGGAGTCAAGCATGGCGCTTGTGACTACTTGACCAAACCGGTTCGAATGGAGGCTCTTAAGAACATATGGCAGCATGTGGTTCGTAAGAAGAAGAACGAGTGGCCTGAGCTTGAGCCGTTGGATAATAAGGGACAGAAACACGATGCGAATGAAGAAAATTGGAGGACCTCAAAGAGGAGGGGAGATGATGAAGAGGCGGATGATAAGGATGATTATGGTGGTTTTAAGAAACAAAGGGTTGTTTGGTCAGTTGAACTCCATCAACAATTTGTGGCTGCTGTCAACCATCTAGGAATTGATAGTAAGCGTCGTTCTTGAATCCTGATCCTTTCTTTTTGTATGATTGGCTGCTGACATTTTGTGGGTTCACTTGAGATTCATGGGTTACAATTACAAATGTGATGCTAATGAAACCATGAGTTGAAATGAAATTTCTACTCTATGCATAAGTCAGTATCTTCCTTTTGAATGAATATTTCTTTGCTGTTTACTACCAGAAGCTGTTCCGAAGAAAATTCTGGAGCTGATGGATGTTCCTGGACTTACAAGAGAAAATGTTGCTAGTCACCTTCAGGTATTTTCCATATTCCAATAAAAAAATAAAATTTCGATAATGACTTTTGGATCCATTATTTAAGTACTCTGAGGGTTTTCCCAACTGCTAAATGCAGAAATACCGCCTGTGTCTCAGAAAGCTAATTGGTGAACCACATTATCTTGGAGGCATGAGCAATTCTTTCATGAGCGCGCCAAACGCAGCCTTTGGGACAATGACATCACTTGGAGGAGTTGATCTCCAAACTCTCACTTCATATCAACCTTCTCTCCCTACACTTCCCATAAACCCAGGCTTATCCATGCCACTTCACCAAACAAATGCTTTCGGTTTTGAGTCCTCTATATCAAGGTTTTCGGAATTGCAGCACCTTCAACAGCTCAATAAGTCCAATAAGCAGAGTTATTTGCTTCATGGAAATTCAACTGGAATGGAGCCAAGGCGATTGACTAGCTTTTACCCATCCGCGGAGTCCCTGGAAATGATTCTTCCGCAGCCTCTATTGTCTACTGGAGAACTTGTTGGGACATTACCGAGAAATGGCTTGACTGACAGCAATCAAGGAATGCCTTATACTTCGGCTGCTCAACCTTCCCTTATGGCAGATTTCTCAGTAAATCATGCTCGACTCATCCAAGAGGAGGCGAACTTGACTAATAAGCGCTCAAGAGAATTTGACACTACTGACTATGACTTGTTCAATGTGCTTTCTCAACAAAAGCCTCAGGATTGGCTGGATGCAAGCTCAAGTTTCGGTGAAATTCAGCGTAAATCTCCTATTGATAACATTAATAATAGCGCCTCAACTTCACTTTTGGTGAATCAAAACCAAGGATACAGCAGAAATTCTATGAATGGTGGCAACAAGAACGTGTTCTCAACAACAGGTCCGGTTTTGCAAGAGAGGGTAAATATCCAGAGTGGTGACAATCTTGCTGTTGAGAATGTCCCCTCTAATGTGAAGCCGGCAGAGGCAGCTCAAGAGGCGAGTTCTGCAAGCAACCATTATCATTTTGACTTTGACCACGACGATTTACTCAGCGTCATGCTCAAGCAGGTATGCATCTTGTTCTTCTCCTTTTTTTTGGTTGAAACTTCTTGTTCTTCTCTTGGCTATGCAAATTTTAATTTGTAACTTCAATCACAGAATTTACACGTTTAATAAACTGAAACATCATTTAGCGTTTGTGGGGTCATCTTTTAAATTTGGATCATTGTTGGGTTAATATATACATAATAAGTCATTGTTAGACCTTCATACAAAATTTGGACAATGTTGGGTTAATTGCTTATATGATATATATTATTTCTAGATTCGCCTTCTAACACAAGGTTAAGCTAAAGCTTTTGCCGTCACGGATCACAATTTTGTTCATATTTTTCAATGTGTGTTAATCTGACTCCTCACAATCAATTAATTTGCAACTTATCCACTTCATATTGCAGCAAGAGGAAGTCACCGGACCAGTTGAAGGTGAATTCGACTTTGCCACTCTGGATGATATCTTCTAGGAACAATCTGTGCCACCCTCTCTCGCTTCCTCGTTGATGAGGATTAGCTTTGTGCAGCGCGACTTGTCTGCCTGGTGATGTCAAGGCGTGTGTATAAGTAGAAGACGAAAGCTAGATCAGTGATCTTTTGTCATTTCTAGAAAAAATTGGTTTTGTAATTTGTATATGGTGCCCTTGATCTGCTTAGGGCAAAACACTATTATTGTTGACTGCAAAGAAAGAACTTACATTTGAATGCTTAACACAAGGGTCTTGTAAATTTTCATTTTTTTTTTTCATGTTTCAGGTAGCTAATCTTGGTAGTTGTTGTTGTTGTATGTAGCTAATCTTGGTCTATGCCACCACTGTTATTTGTCGATGTTTGGTTCCAGGGTTGATGGTTACAAGGACTTGTTTGGATGATTGGCATTATGCAAGTATCCAAATGTAGCATCCTGATTCCCTCAGCGGTCTGACTTATTTAGTCTTATATAGAGTTAGGGTCTCATTAATCACCATGAAAATAGTACAAGGATTACATGGTGTTATGTTCTAGGATTAAGCTAAGTATTATTTCTAGTGACATAAAGTAATGGTATAGCACATATTGTAATATGAATTGAAGTAGAAAATATGCCAAGTTCAAAACTGGGTTCAATAGCATTAATAGCTTACTACGAGGTAAACCGGATTGAGCAACCCCGGGCCAAATCCGGTTGGACGGCTTAAACCGGATTAAACCGAGTTGAGTTAGCTAGAATTGCTATTGGGCTTCGTCTTTGGTTTTGGGCCGAATCATCACTTTGAAGAACCTGGCCCAATCTCCTTATTCGTTTCTAGGAGACGCTCCTCTTGACCTAGCTATAAATAGCTGATTTTGTGCTCTTCGAGCTCATTCGAAAAAAGGCGCATCTGAAAGAGAGCTTAGAGAAAGAGAGAGAAAAGAAAGAGAAAAGAGAGAGAGAGTCCGGTGGCTCGAGAGCTTCTCCGGTGGTCCGACGATTGGTGTTTGAGGAAGCCAGATCTCGCTTCTTCAACTTCGTGGTCCAAGATCCAACAAAGCTCCATCTCCGAGCTTTGTCAGCCTTAGGGGGGCGAAACCCTAGATCTTCTCTTCTTCCCTTTTCTGTGTTTCTCCATTCTTGTACCTTTGAATCTGCTTGTTCTTGGTTATTCTTTGCTCTTCGTGTTGTTGTGTGTAACCTGCTTGTAAACTTCTGAGATCTAGTGGATATTTTGAGACGAGCTTCCTCTCTGAGGCTCCGCAGATGTAGGCTTTGCCGAACTGCGTCACCAATTACTTGTGTTCACTTGTTCTTCCGTTTACTTGTTTGTTTACTATTTTTGAGTTGATCCGAGTGTCTGAGTCGAATGAGAATTACAAATTGGTATCAGAGCCAAGTTATTTTTAGATCTTGCTTTGATTTCTTGATCCTGTTGCTTCTGCTTTCTCATTCTTATTCTTCTCAGATCTTGCTTTCTTCTCGTCTTGCTTTTGTCACTGTATCTCAAGTAAGAAATTACTTGGGGCCAGGGGAATCTTGATAGAAGGATTTCGACTTATGTCGATTACTTCCCACTGTCGGTTCCTACAATAGAGTCTAGGAGTCTAGATTGGTTTCTTGACTTGTGTTTTGTTTGGTATCCTGTTTCAAAGAAATTAGGTTAAACAAATTCATTTGTAGTATCTCCTGCATTCTTAGGACTAACTACCTGATCTTGTATACATGTACCTAAATGGGAGATGCATACAGGATCAAGCCCTACGATGGGCATGCAGATTATGCAATGTGGAAGGTGAAGATGAAATCCATCCTCACCAAAGAAAAGTTGTGGCACACTGTCACTGACACTTGGGATGCTACTACTACTGCATTCCAAAAGAAGCATGCTCAAGATCTTGCCCACACAGAGATTATGCTTAGACTATCCGATGAGGTAGCTAGGCAGGTTGTAAGTATTACTGAACCAAAACCCCTTTGGGATGCTTTGGATGCTAAGTACTTGTCTAAATCTCTGCCTTGTCTCATCTCTCTATTATCTAGATTGTTTAGTTTCAAAATGGACACTAGTCAGACTATAGAGGAAAATCTTGATAGATTCCTTAGGATAATTCAAGATTTAGAAAGATGTGATGACAAGATAAAAGATTCACACCAGTTCATGCTCTTAATGAATTCTCTCCCTGCTCAGTTTGATGTTTTGAAAGATGTGTGTCAATTTGGCCGAGATGGCATGACAACTGCTAGGCTATCTGAGTTTATCATTCAAAAAAATGAGACCCTTAAGGTCTTCAAGATAAAAAATGGTAGCTCTAACAATGACAAAAAAACTGAGTCCAAAAATGAGGTCATGATGGCCAAAGGGAAAAAGAATTTCAATAAGAATAAGAAAAAGAAAACTGGTGATAATAACAATGACAAGAAAGACATGTTAAATGTTAAATGTTATTATTGTGGTGTTGTTGGTCATTATTCTACTGATTGCAACAAAAAGAAAAGGGATGATAAAAATAAATCAAAAGATAACAATGGTGTGTCTAATATTTTTGAATCATGCTCTCAATATTCTCATGAGCTTCTGATTGTTTCCAATACCTCTGATGAAAATGATTGGATCTTAGATTCTGGATGTACAATGCATGCAACCCCTAACAAGGGTTTCTTTGAATCTTTGACTCTTTGTAATGATGGTATTGTTATGTTGGGTGACCACACTGTGTTGCCCATCAAGGGTATTGGGACTGTTCCTCTGAGAATGCATGATGGAAAAATAAGGGTTCTCCAAAAGGTAAGGTGGGTGCCAAACCTTAGGAGAAACCTACTCTCAGAGTCTGTCTTTGGTGATCTAAATTGTCATATTATCACTCATCAGGGTATAAGGGATGTTGTTAGAAATGGAACAGTCCTTATTAGGAGCATTAAAAAGGGAGGGTTATATCATGTTATTGCTACTCCTGAATTATGTCTCTGCAAGTGTTAAAATTGATAAAATGGATCATACAAAGATGTGGCATGCTAGGCTTGGTCATATAGGCAATAAGGGTCTCAAATATCTGCATAAGCATAATATGATTGATTGTGATCCTTGTGATATTGATTTTTGTGAGAATTGTGTGTTGGGAAAGAAAACTTCCCACTCTTTCAGTAAATCAACCTATACTGCCTCAAAGCCACTAGAGTACATTCATTCTGATCTCTAGGGGCCTGCTCAGGTTGATACTATAGGAGGAAGGAAGTACTTCCTGTCTCTTATAGATCATTACTCGAGGAAAGTATGGGTTTATTTACTGAAAAATAAGGATGAAGCCTTTGAAAACTTTAAGACTTGGAAACTTATGGTTGAAAGGCAGACTAATCACAAGATCAAGTGCCTTAAGACTGACAATGGACTTGAATTTTGCAAATAACATGTATGATGACTTTTGCAGACAACAGAGCATAAAAAGGCACTTAACAGTTCTTGGTACTCCACAGCAAAATGGTACAGTTGAAAGGATGAACAAGACTCTATTAGAAAAGGCTAGATGCACGTTAATAAGTGCTGGAATGAAAAATTCTTTATGGGGAGAAGCTGTTACAACAGCAGCATATTTGATCAACAGATCACCCTCCTCTGTCATTGACTTCAAAACTCCACAGGAAATGTGGATGGGTAAGAAGCCTGGCCTAGCTCACCTTAGGCCTTTTGAGTGTACAGCTTATGCCCAAGTTTCACAAGGCAAGCTGCAACCCAGGGCCTATAAGTGTGTCATGCTAGGCTACCCCCCGTGGTAAAAGGCTACAAACTCTTATTAATTCAACCTAGAGGCTATAAAGTTATAACCTCTAGGTCAGTTACTTTCAATGAGAAAGAATTTTACTTTAAAGAAAAATTAACTATGCCAACTGTTGCAAGTCCAGGCACCGAGGAAGATGCAAGCAATGCGGTCCCCACACCATATCTCCCTGCAAATGGAAATTTCTTCCAAGAAGAAAATGATCCACCACAGGATGAAGAGGAGTTTGACATAGGATACTCCTCAAGTGCACTGTACTCCTCTGAACACAACAATAATGACGAGGATGATTCTGTAGAACAGAATGAAGAAGATGCTCCAGAAGCACAAAATAACGAGGGCAACAATCAACTTGATACAGCATCAACAAGTACACAACCTCACCAATTGGGTGGGGGAGTAAGCAACTCTAACTCAAATTCTTTACCTCTTCCTTCTACCTCTGTCTCTGAGCATGCTAGTTCTGGTTCTTCCTCTTCCTCTTCTGTGAATGATTTGGTTGATTACCAGTTGACTAGGGATAGGGAACCTAGGATAAGAATACCTAATAAAAGGTTTGAGGTGAATTTGCTTGAGTGCTTTGATAAAATTGTTGAGTTTGCTTTCACTGTTGCTAAGATCATTAAAAACTTTAGTCTTGACAGCTATGAACAGGCTGTCAGTTGTAAACAGGATAATGAATGGGTTAAGGCTATGCATGAAGAGATCCAATCTATGGTTGTTAATAACAGCTGGATTCTTGTTCCTAAACCTGCTAAAGCTAGGCTTATAGACTGCAAATGGATTTATAAAATTAAAGATGGGGCTACTAAACATGATCTCTCTAGGTTTAGAGCTAGGTTGGCTGCCAAAGGCTTTACTCAAAAAGAGGGGGTTGATTACAATGATATTTTTGATCCTGTTGTTATATATAAAACCATGCGTCTCTTGCTTGCTATGACTGCTGTGTTTGATTGGGAACTTGAACAAATGGATGTAAAAACTGCCTTCTTGCATGGTGACTTAATTGAAACCATTTACATGAGACAGCCTAAAGGCTTTGTTGATAAGACTAAACCTGATTATGCTTGTTTATTGAAGAAATCAATATATGGCTTAAAACAGTCACCTAGACAGTGGAATAAGAAATTTGATGCTTGCATGATTTCTCTTGGTTTCTCTAGAAGCAGCTGGATACTTGCTTATATTTCAAAGGTGTTAAGTCTTCTTCTCCTATTTACATCCTTCTTTATGTTGATGACATCTTGCTTGTCAGTAGCTCTAAGGTTGTAATTTCTGGAGTTAAACATGACTTGAAGAAACACTTTGACATGAAAGACTTAGGAGCTGCATCTAAGATTCTAGGGGTGTATATCATTAGAGATAGGATTAAGAAAACTATCTATCTGTCTCAGTCTGACTACCTGCACAAAGTACTTGACAGGTTTGCCATGAATGATTCCAAGCTTGCACCAATACCACTTGGAGGGCACTTGGAGTTCACAAAACAAGATTGTCCCACCACTGAAGAAGAAAAGAAGAATATGGAGCATATTCCATATGATGTAGCAGTGGGAAGCATTATGTATGCTATGATTTGTACTAGGCCAGATTTAGCTTTTGCTATAAGTGTACTTAGTCGCTTTATGTCCAATCTTGGACAAAAACACTGGGCAGGTATGAAATACCTGCTCAAATATGTAAAAGGGACCGTGAACTATGGTTTGGTATATGCTGAACATAGTCCGAGAACCACACTTACAGGGTATGTGGACTCGGACTATGCTAGTAACAGGGACAACAGGAAGTCTACAACTGCATATTATTACTATTGGGCAGGAAATTGCATTTCCTGGAAATCCCAACAACAATCAATAGTTGCACTCTCCTCAACAGAGGCTGAGTACATTGCAGCTACTGAGGCCTCAAAGGAGGCTACTTGGCTATGTGGTATCTTGCATGAAATTGAAGGCAAAACATAGTTGCCTACTCTTTTCACTGATAATCAGAGTGTCTTGTATCTTTGCAAGGATCCTGTTTATCATGAGAGGACTAAACACATAGACGTGAGATATCATTTTATACGGAGAATGGTGGAGGACCAGGAAATTAATGTGAAGAAAATACCTGGAGACACCAATCCTGCAGATTTTGGAACAAAAATAGTCCCCACTAACAAATTTGTGTTCTGTAGGAAAGAACTCCATATCAATGATGTAACTTGAGATATGGAACTGAGCCAATGATGATATTATGAAACTTGTCTTAAAATCCACTAGAATCAGTTTTTACTTCTAGCAATAATACTGAGCTTAAGAGGGCATTTGCTATGTTCTAGAATTAAGCTAAGTATTATTTCTAGTGACATAAAGTAATGGTATAGCACATATTGTAACATGAATTGAAGTAGAAAATATGCCAAGTTCAGAACCGGGTTCAATAGCATTAATAGCTTACTAGAACGAGGTAAACCGGATTGAGCAACTCCGGGCCAAACCCGGTTGGACGGCTTAAACCGGATTAAACCGAGTTGAGTTAGCTAGAATTGCTATTGGGCTTCGTCTTTGGTTTTGGGCCGTATCATCACTTTGAAGAACCTGGCCCAATCTCCTTATTCGTTTCTGGGAGACGCTCCTCTTGACCTAGCTATAAATAGCTGGTTTTGTGCTCTTCGAGCTCATTCGAAAAATCGCATCTGAAAGAGAGCTTAGAGAAAGAGAGAGAAAAGAAAGAGAAAAGAAAGAGAAAAGAGAGAGAGAGAGAGAGAGAGAGAGAGAGAGAGAGAGAGAGAGAGAGAGAGTCTGGTGGCTCGAGACCTTCTCCGGTGGTCCGACGATTGGTGTTTGAGGAAGCCAGATCTCGCTTCTTCAACTTCGTGGTCCAAGATCCAACAAAGCTCCATCTCCGAGCTTTGTCAGCCTTAGGGGGCCGAAACCCTAGATCTTCTCTTCTTCGCTTTTCTGTGTTTCTCCATTCTTGTACCTTTGAATCTGTTTGTTCTTGGTTATTCTTTGCTCTTCGTGTTGCTGTGTGTAACCTGCTTGTAAACTTCTGAGATCTAGTGGATATTTTGAGACGAGCTTCCTCTCTGAGGCTCCGCAGATGTAGGCTTTGTCGAACTGCGTCACCAATTGCTTGTGTTCACTTGTTCTTCCGTTTACTTGTTTGTTTACTATTTTTGAGTTGATTCTAGTATCTGAGTCGAATGAAAATTACACATGGTATAAGGAAATAATAATACACACATGTACACAATATTATCCTATCAATTATCCTTGTTGTCAAAGAGTCCAACAATAAAGTTGTGAATTTCTTTTTTAATAAGAGACATTGAAGCTAGTTGTTCAAAACAAAGCGCATTACACCATTCAGAAGAAGAGAACTGTATCAGAATCATTATTGAAGCATGCTGATTACCGAGTACTATATCAGAATCTCCATACACATGTTCAAATTTCCATTATTAGACAGACATATATATACAGCTATGGATATGTTAAAAGATGTCCCCTATTATTGTTGGTGATTTTAGTGTCATCATTATCAATGCCTTTTAGTGTAATCTAGGTTCATAACCACAACAATATAAGAGCACATTTCATTATAACATGAGCTTGGGTGTGTGAAGTAGATGCACGTATAAGTGAACTTGAGTTCGTGAGAAGGGAACAATATCCCCGAAGCATAGGGCGTAAAGGTTATCAAAGAAGTTTTGTGAGGGAACCGAGTTACTCAAGAGGAAACTTAGTACCTTGTAGGGAACAAAGTTCTTATGGCAAGTGTATCTGTCATAACCGTTTGTGTCACTACCTAGGGATAATCGTTTGGTAACTTTTGAAAACTTTTCTGGGTGTATCTGTCATATTCGTTACTATTAAGCTTACATGAATGCAAAGACAAACCAAGGTACGTAAATGGGAGTTGCCCAATTTGGAGGCCAAGCGTGTCAGCAACACTCTACGTCCAAGCTTGTTCCATGTTAGTACAGAAAAAGATTGGATTTTTTATGGTTGCAAATAAGCCTCGTAGCCTTGGATCGAAATGTTGGATGGTATCGATGATGTAGTTAACTGACATCGGGTTCCCTTTGTTGATCGAACAAGAACATGCCGTCGGCAAAAGTTAAATGCATAAGCATGAGCTCTTTACATGTGACATGGAATCTGAAATTGCTGTTGTAAGTTTGTAACTCATCTTGTTCAGGATTTTGTGCATATATTTAGCGGCTAAAGCATAAAGATAAGGAGACAATAGGGCTCTTTGACGGATCCCACACCGCCCTTCGTGTGGTGCATCTTCTTCAGTCACATGGGCTCTCACATTAGGCCCAAAATGATAACCCCACTATAATATTTGGACAAAGCCATGGTTCCTTAGCCTTTGGGGTTATTACATATCCCATTTTTATTTAAGTGTTTTGGTAATATGAATTATCATTCAACAATACTAATGCTCAATTATATCAGTGCAAACAAATTAAACCTCAAGATCATAGATGACATTTTTTTTAACAGTAGCCTAATTTGGGGAAAGTAGAGTAATATCCTTTGATTATTTCGCCCGTGGAAAGAAAGAAAAATGTTACAATTTACCATTTGGCCATAATCCTCGTATCCTACCAAGTACCTCTTGGTCTAGTGGTAATTGGCGCTAGGTCGCTTAAGCATTTGTCCAGAGGTCTCGAGTTCGAGACTCTCTGACGGTATGGATGCAGCAGAGAGGCTTGGGAGGAGCAACACCCCTTACGGGGTGCAACCACACTCCGGTCCAGACGTAGGCACAAAGTGTTGAACTGGGCGAGGGCCCAGCCCACCAAAAAAAAAAAAAAAAAATCCTCGTATCCTAGTAAGAACACACTTTAATTCAGTATAGCATTACAACTTCATGTATAAACCAACAGTTCCATCAGCTCCAAAATCTTCAACCAATATAAGTTGATAACCCAAAGAAAAAAATAATCAAAGACATAATCCAAGAAACTATAAACACATATCCCATTCATCCCTATAGCCCAAGAAACATAAAAACCAACAAACCAACAATGCACAACACACCCGAACCCCAAATCCCGTTACGTACACCACCATTGATAGGAATAACACTAGGAATAGAACACTCCTCCCCATTAAAGTAAACCTTACTAGGAAACCCATCACCCGCAACAATCTTCAAATTCCCCATACCTTTCTTCGTAAACGACATTACCGACTGCTGTTTCCCGGGAACCCTCGGATCCTTCTCCGGCTTCGTCCCGTTGGTCTCCCCAAGAAGGTAATTCAACCCTTCAAGCCCTTGCATGAAAACCGTATCATTCGTATCCGTCATAAGCGTCCCATTAAACGAGTACGCCTTCTCGAACCCAGCCGCGGCCCTATCGAGCTCGAACGCCACGAACCAGTCCGGGAAAATGTTATCCTCCCAGTTGAAAAGCGTCACCCTCGCCGTCCACCCTTTCGCGAAATCCGTTAGCAAATGCCAGTTGAGGCTAACGCCACAGTTATCTCCACAAGGCAACGGATTTGGGACGAGCTGGTGCTTCAATTCCGCCCACGCCAAGGTCAGCTTCGTCCGGTTCTCGAACGGGACGAGCTGCGCCTCGGGCGGGATGAGCACGGCGGGGGCCTTCGTGCTGCACGTGCGGGACGAGGTGGTGGGGCACCCGCACGCGCACGTGGGGCAGGGGACGATGGAGTCGTTGTAGTAAGCCGAGAACGAAACGCAGCACTTCGGGTGCGAGTTCTTGGCCTGGGTGATGTTGCACACCACCTGCCAGCTGGCGACGGCGGTCTTGTTGGTGGGAAGCCCGCCCGAGTCCACGAACTCGCTCGGGCTGACCCGGACGGGGGGCCCGCATTTGTAATCCGGGTTGAGAGTCCCGTTGATCCTCCAATTCTGTGGCGGGAAGAGCGCGGATTGGTTCAAATCGGGGGGCATTTTGTAGACCTGGATCATGAAGGCGGAGGAGGACTTGGTGGGGTCCATTGAAGGGGGCAAAACGGTGCCGTTTCTGCAACAGAACGGGACGTAGCCTAGCTGGGAGTCGTTGGCCTTGGTGGGAGGGAGGTCGACCAGAACCGGGGTCCTATGGCAGTTGAGGCCGGTGTTGAGATCCGGGTTGGAGTAGATGACGGCTTGAGGGCCGAAGAGGCAGTCGTTCATGTCGATGACGTAAGGGTAGGCCCCGCGCATGGCGTAGATGAACTCGTCGCGCATCCAGTCCCAGCTGAGCATCCAGTAATCGAGGCGTCCGAGGGGGTTGTGGTTGGAGATTGTGACCTTGGCCCAGTAGTTTTGGCCGTATGTTTGGGTGACGTCGTACATGATGGTGAGGTCGCCTTTCTTTCGGGCCATGAATTTGGTTTCCGTTATAACGGTTGGCACTGCGTCCGGATCCTTTAAGCAGCACAGGATCATGGTCGTGTTGTCTGAGCACAACAAATGTTACTAATTTGCTATATAAGATAACATATATTATAAAATTGTTAGAAATTTGGACATACCATCCATGGAAGGTTCAGGGCAAATATAGCCATCGTTGACCAGTGAAATATTGAAGGGCATGGGAACATCGGGGGGTTTGACTCCAAACTGAGTGCCCACCATCCGAACCACAACGCTCATCTGGTTGATGTCCCCGGCCGTCTGAATCCCCGTCTTGAGATCATTCTGGGGGAAGCCAGCGAAGACGGTGCCGTTTCCGACGGCGGTGGGGAGGGTGGTGGTTCCGTCGGCGATGACGGCGTTGGTGGCGGAGACGAGGAACTCGTCGTGCTGAAACCCAACGAAGACGTTCCAGGACTTGAGCTCCTCGTCGCCGTTGTTGAGCACGGTCAACGCTGACTGGAACCTGTAGGGCTGCTTGGCCGGGTCGTCCCTCTTCCGAGGGGGAAGCCTCCGGCCGCCGAGGTAGCTGTAGGATAGGAAGATTCCGTTGCAGGTGTCGGATGCCGGAGCCGGCGCTGGTGCCGGAGAGGTTGAGATGAGGGTGGGGGAGGGGGAGGGCGGCGATGGAGGGGTCACTTGAGAGAGGGTGAGCGGAAGAAGGGATGCGAGGGCGAGGACGGTGAACAGGACGCCGGCCATGGCGACGGCGGAGGAGGAGATCGTTGGCGAATGATTTTTGGATAGATGGAGAAATGTATTGTGGGGATTTTACATCAATTAAGAAAAGTTCTGTATTTTTTTTTTTAATTTGGGGAAAGGAAGTGGCTTGCTCGTCGTTGTTGGATCTTGTTTCCTGTGGGATGATATGCTGTGTAGCCAGCAAGGCAGCAATGGAAAGTTGTGTTTATTATTCTTTTGATTGAATTTAGCCGGCGAGGGTGTGGTGGCGGGTGATGGGCGCGACGTGCAGGGTTTCAAGTATGCGGATTGACGTGGATGATGAATTGATGATGACCTGAATGAGGGAGAGGGGCGATCATCATGCAAGAAATATGTTAGTTTAATCCTTAATTATTTTTATTTCCAAACTTAAGACATGCCATTATGGCATTTTCTCTTCAAATTCGATTCAGATATCGATTTGATTCGTTAAAAGTTTCCTTGATTAATCATCGATTGGTTTTGATCCTGTTCAAACCAACTATTCAACACAATTAATTTTTTTTTGATTAGAATGGAGAGGGCTATGCCTGTTTGTATTAAGCTTGCAGCAAAACAGGTTACATCAAGTTCGCATTGTCATTAGACAAAATACTAATAAGAGAAAGTGGTGGTACATCCACCTTATTGAAAGATAAATTAAAAGCTAGAGATAGATTAGCAATATGATCAGCAGCGGCATTGGCTATCCGTGGAACATGAACTAGCTGAACTTCCATGTTGACATTCTCAATCAGTTGTTTGCACTGGCGAATGAGAAAAAAATCAGGGTGAGTACTTGGTAATGCTTCACGCACAAGGGAAATAGCAATGGACGAGTCTGACTCAATAATCAAATGGGGTATGTTAAGAGATATACCCATATTAATACCATGGAAGATAGCCCATAACTCAGACCTTAAGGCAGAGCAAATGCCACAAAGGAAAGTGAAGCCCTGGAGAAAGGTGCCTTCATGATCCCTGAATAAACCCCCTCCACCGGCCAAACCCGGGTTACCCTTTGACACGCCATCGACATTAAGTTTTAGAAAACCTGCAGGTGGAGCACTCCATTTCTTAACAGCGCTGGGAAGTGTTGAAACAGCGGAGTTACCACTCACGGCCAATTGAGACTTGCAACTCCAATATAAGTCAGAAATATGCACCACCGTGGAAGAGAGTGTGTTGGCTGTATCAATTCCCTCAAAAACGATCGAATTCCGGGCTTTCCAAGTATACCATAGCATGTTAGCAAAGGTAGTAGCAGCTATGTCATAATTCTTGATATTAGTGGTAACCCATTCAGTTAAATTGAGGGAGAAGAATTGAGGTGGCATAGAATTACCATATAGAGCTAGCCAAATCTGTCTAATAGAGCCACAATCCCGAAGCATGTGCAGTTCGGTTTCTTCCAATCCACACCGTGGGCAGTCTGGAGCGTTCGCAAGATGCCTGCGATATCTGTTTGAGTTACACATCAGGCAATGATTAAGCAAAAGGTATATAAAGTTTCGAACTCGGTGCTGCACTGGAACGGACCACACATTCTTCCAATTGACAGTCGGCGTAGGGGGTGGAGGAGATTGATCCCTAACGATTTTCATTGCTGTTTTTGTGGAGAACACACCAGTGGGTGCAGGTCCCCAGTAGAAGCGATCAATATCGCTCAAATCTTGGCTCACTGTAACGGCCAACAAGGCTTGTTTTGTGGAAGTCGAGAGGTAAGAATCCAAAACTGGCCACTTCCAAGAAGATCCCGTCCATAATTCAGCAACCGTACAACCAATGATCTCATCTGGAACTGGTATAACAGCAACATCAATGAGAAGAGAGTTATGAATCCAGGGATGTAACCAAAAAAGTGTTGATCTTCCATTCCCCACTGAAATACGAACCCCTTTAGCTAAGACAGGGGCACCATGAATTATGCCTTTCCACATGTGAGACGAAGGGGAGATCGGCCTAAACATATCGATGTCCAGCCTGTTGTGACAATATTTACCCCTTAAGAGCCGACACCAAGTTGTATTAGGTTCCGTGATGATACGCCAACCGAGTTTGGCGAGAATCGCCGCATTGGCCTGTCGCATTGATCGAATTCCGAGTCCCCCTTCTGATCTAGGCCTACCAATTTTTTCTTTAGACATCAAATGCATCTTCTTTGAAGCATCAGAAGAGCCCCAGAAAATCACAAATGGTTTTATCTATGCTGTCACAAATTGATCGGGGGACAAGTGTAGCTTGCATAACATACAAGGGAAGGCTTGTAAGAACCGAGTTTGCAAGTGTAGTTCGTCCTGCCATAGAAAGGCTCTTAGCTTGCCAACCTCGCAGTCGAGAAGAGACTTTATCAAGTAGGAAAGCGTAGTGCTCTTTGGAAATTTTCCCACAGGTTGTAGGGACGCCAAGGTAGTTACCCAAATCGTCCGCAACTGGCATTGAGAGAGCAGAGCAAATATCATTTCTCACCGGGCTGCGAACTTTCCTTGAGAACACAACAGAGCTTTTATGGAAATTTACACGCTCACCAGAGATAGTGCAAAAGGTGTCAAGGCATGCTTTAATAACATTAGCTTGTTCCAAAGACGCTTCAGCAAATAAGATTAAGTCATCCGCAAAGAATAGGTGAGAAATAGAGATGCCTCTAATTTCAACCGGTTTCCAATGCAAATTTAGGACAGACTCTTGAATGAGGTGCGAAAGCCGCTCCATGCATAAAACAAAAAGATATGGCGATAGAGGATCGCCTTGCCGAACACCACGGGAAGGGTTAAACATCCCAGTACGAGCACCCTGCCATAGAACCTCCATATTCCCCTCCGTTTGAGTTTTCATAATAATATCGATAAGACAATTCGGTAGATGGGCTTGTATAAGAGTCTCCTCCAAGAAAGTCCACCTGATCCGATCGTAGGCCTTGGCAAGGTCTACTTTTATCATCATCCATCTCACCGAGCTATTATGAGCACACATAGTGTGGAGAACCTCCTGCACGACAACAACGTTGTCAATGATTTGACGCCCAGGTATGAAACTTGCTTGCGCCGGGGACACGAGATCAGGAAGGATTGGTTTCAGACGATTAACAAGCGCCTTCGTGGCAATTTTGAAAACCACATTCAGCAGTGAAATCGGGCGGAAATCAGCAGGGATAGAAGGATTTTCAACTTTTGCAATTAAGGTTATAAGAGCATCAGCCAAATTTGGAGCCAAGACACCATGATTAAGAAGATCCAGGACTGAATGTGTTGTTTGATTGCCAACTTTCGACCAATTCTTCTGGAAAAATAAAGCCGGGAACCCATCGGGGCCTGGCGCCTTGTAGGGATTCATCATATTCAAGGCAGTCCACACATCCTCCTTGGTAAAAGGTTGAGAAAGAGCACCAATATGATAACTTTCAAGAGGAGGAAAGGAAACCATATAAGAATGTCCAGTAGCATGAGTGACAGGTTCCTCAGTGAATAAATCGCTGAAATAATTTCGAATAAGCTGTTGGAGCATGTTGTGATCCGAAACCCACACACCCGTAGGATCCTTTAGAGAGAGCACCCTGTTAGAATTTCGTCTCACCACCGTTGATAAGTGATAGAATCGGGTATTTAAATCTCCTTCAAGGAGAAAACTGGTTCGTGATTTTTGAAACCAAAGAGCTTGCTCTTGCTGGAGAATTATGTGAAGATCCTTTTTCAGTTTTTTATCAAGATCAATAAGTTTTTGAGAAGCGCGAGATGCCATTGCTTTAGCAATTCCCTCAATTCGAGCCCAGAGACGTCGCTTATTAAAGAAAATGTTGCCAAAGACATTTCGGTTCCAAGCATTAAGATCCACTGTAAGAGCTTTGAGAGAGGAAAATAAATCCGTCTCCGAGTTCCAAGACTCCGACATAAAGTTTTCAAAATTAGAATGAAGAAGCCAAGCAGCCTGAAATCGGAAAGGACGATGAGCATTACTGAACGGCGTCCTCGAACAAGTCTGGATCAGAATAGGAAGATGATCAGAATAAGGCTCAACTAGATGCAAAACTGTGGCTTGAGGGAATTTAAGTCGCCATTCCTCGTTGCAGAGCCCACGGTCCAGCCGAGCAGCGTTGAAAGTATCTTCAGAGTTACCAGAAGACCAAGTAAATGGAGGCCCAGAGAAACCCATGTCGATAAGCTGAAGATTATCAACTTTTTCCGAGAAAGTCAGAGATGATTGAATTGAGCTTTCCGAGTGACGAACACGCTCATGCATTCCTAAGGTTGCATTGAAATCACCAGCGAGAAGCCAAGGCCGGTTATTGATGCGTGCAAAGTTTTGTAGATGATCCCAAAGTTCAAAGCGGCGAGCGGGGTTGGGCGCGGCATAAACAGCCGAGAGAAGCCAAGGCTCATCCCCTCGTCTGGAAATTTCAAATGTGATATGCTGTCGGTGAATAGAAATAGGGGTGACGGTGACATCCGAGGACTTCCAAAAGAGCCAAATGCCACCAGAAAAGCCGTCAGCTTCAACTCTGAGTAAGCCATCATAATGGATTCTTTGGCATATGGCGTCTGCCCTTTCCCCACTAATGTGAGGTTCAACAAGTGCGAGCACACTAGGATGGTGGAGTCGAATCAACTCACGAAGTGAGTTCTGAAATCTAGCATTGCCTGCACCGCGAACATTCCAAACCATAATACTTAGGCAATTCATGGAACCCATATTGAGAAAAGATTGAAATATTGGAAAGGCAGCAAATTGTGCAATCGCACTAGAGAGTGTCGGTGGCATTGACACCCGACATAGGAGAGATCTCTCTTCCGTCATCAAAGGTATGAAATCGACTAGCATCTTGTTCGCTAGGCGAGGTAGAGATGTCATGAAGGGGCCCGGTCTGTGATGGGACAAGAGAGTGCTCTGCCTGCTGTTTGTAGTTGATCGAAGAACTGGTGGCAATGCTTGAATCGGTCCCCTGGCCATCAGGTTCTAGGGTACGAGAATCAGATTCAGCTGTGTGGGACAAACAAGGGTTCTGAGCAGTAGGCGTTGAACAGGCAAGGGTCTTGGGAATATCAGGAATAACGATAGAAGTAGCGTCAAAAGGTTTGATTGATTGGTGCTGATCCACCGTATTTTCTGGGATCGTGATCTGTTTTAGTTTGGATAAGATCTCCTTATTTTTTGGGTGAGAATTTTTATCTTCTAAAGTTAAGGATTTGGTGCTTGGTTTGAAAGGATTACGTGTGATGGAAGATTGCATTTCCTCTCTCCTAGATTTGCGTCTTTCATTAACCGAAAGTTTTTTGCCATAATCTTTAATTTGCCGTATTTTAGGAGGCTGCTCATAAGATATGCCTTGACTGTTTTGGAAAACTTCCGGATTTACCGGGATTGACGCCACAATTTGCATCGGTGATGATTTTGAATTCGAATTTCCTCCCGCCGAATTCGCGGGTGCCGCCGGGGGATCAGAGGTGTTGTCACCAGAGCTCATTGGATCGTCGGACACCATACCAGGCACCGTGTCCATCACATTATCTTCTTCCTCCAGAATGGCGAATCGCGATCCATTCGCTTTGGGATCATTACTAGGACGAGCAAGGATCATTGACGGATGAGGGATTTCTTTAGGTTTGGCATTCTTTGCTTGGGATCCATCAGCCGGCTGTTGTCGGCTAGGCCCTTCTCCACTATCTTTGAGTAATCCAACAGATTTCTGAGATTGTTTTCTCGGCTTCATTCTCCTCTGTGGTTTCATCCACTCTCCATACACACCGCTGCCAGTGCGAGCAGCTTCATGAGCAGTTTTTGGGAGGGTTGGCATTTGTGAAGGGTTATCCATGTTATGTACTGACTGCCTCCCCCCTTGCGGTGGAAGAGGATTGCTAACAGATGTCATGGGATGCGCGACTGGTGGCCGATAAGGACAATGAGTTTTAACGTGGCCAAAGCGACCACAATCAAAACAGATCGTCGGAAGGCCTTCATATTCCACCATATAACGATCTCCATTGATGATAATCGTTCCTTTGAGAGGTTTCTCTAAGTTTATTTCCACGCAAATCCTCGCAAATTTACCTCGGTTCGTGTACAGGGTCCTAGGATCAACCCGAATGGGATTGCCAAGTCCTGCTGCAATCTTGAGAAGAACTTGTTCTTCGTATAATGTGACCGGGAGATCGGATATGCGGATCCAAGCGGGGGTTGTCTTGATTGGTGCAGAGGTTTTCAGAGTTGGAGTCCAACGTCGGACTGTCATGCATCTTCCGAAGACCATCCAGGGGCCAGTTGTAAGCGCTGTCATGCATGCTTCCTCATTAGTAAATCGAACAAGGAAACATCCATGAGTAAGGTCAACTATCTGCATATGATTGGCAAATCTCCACATCTCTCTTATCTTCTTCTCCATAATGGTAAAGGCCACTGGATGGCCAAGGAGTTTGACTACTACTGAATGTTCCCAAACCGATGCTAGTGCATTCATTACTTCAGTCGCAATGGAAATTGCCGGATCACCATCTTCGCCTTCAGGGAAAGTAACCCTAATTTTGCCTTCGAGAAACTCTTTATTGATCACCGTTTTAGGTTGATGTGCTCCTCCTGTGACCACTACATCTTTCCAAGATGAAATAGGGTCAGGTGGTTTTCCTGGAGGACGTCCGCCGGACGTGTCGTCCAACTGCATGGCTGAAACATTTGGGAGCTCCGGCGTGGGAATTCCGGTACTGGTCATTTAGAGAGTTAAATCGTAATCTAATATTCAACACAATTAATTGTAGTGATATGTTGTATACAACTATATAAGGGAGGTAGTGATCTTGACATGTTTATAAAATATGAAAATGATGTTCAAAATACATAAAAAAAAATCCATAATATCATAAATATAACTTAAGAGAAAAATATCCTTATGTTCGGATCAACTCACCTCGGATAATACACAAACATCCTCCCATTCACCCTAGCTCCTAGGAATTTACCTCTGAAGGTTCACGTAAGAGCTTCCTTTGTATAAATCTTGCATTACATGCTTACAGCTGTAACTTAACAAAAGTTAAACACGGGTGTGTTCTCCCAACATCATTACAAACACAAATTTACTTATAATGACATTTGAAGAACACACTCTAAACACTATCTTCATTTTCAGCCACTTTGGCGTATCCCATATCCCATATCTGTGCACTTCTCAACTATTCCAGCACCACATATCCTCCCTCTGTAGGAACACGAGAGGAAAATGTACCGAATTATATACCATGTTGTCAAAATTGCCTAACAGAGTTGAATCTGTGCACAATATCATGTTACATATCATTACAAGCTGGTCCTGTCAATGGCAAAAGATTCCCATGCAACCTCCTTGAACAAGACCAAAAAGTTCAACCACAGAAATCCAATACATATAATTTAACTCAAACGTCCGAACCTCAAATCATTGGCTATGTGATGATACAATTCCGTAATTCTTCAAAGTTCCCGTTTTTCATGTAAGGATTCACAAAGCATATCAGTTGCCACTCTGTTATGGTTATGGAATGCGTTTCAATCCCCACTTTCTTAGCTCAATTATCACATCAAAGGCACCACTAGCTCCGCCATTGAAGGTCTCACCTGCTAAAAAAAACTCAGGTGCACTCTGCAAAAAGATTCAAAGGAAAAACCAAATTCATATAAACTTTCCACTATGTCTGTCCAAAGAACGTTAAGAAGAGGTAACTCCAAAAATTAAACACAACAAAAAAGCTTCGATATAGATGTATGTTTACAACAACAACAACAACAACAACAACAATTACCCAGTGCAGCTCCCCTTGCGGGAAATCTGGGGGGTCAAGATGGGGGCACCCTGGCTTAACGCAAGGGGGTGCGCCCAACAGACCCGACAGGACCATAGAACAAAGAAGGAAAGCAGAACTTAGGCCGAAGCAAAATAAAAAATTAAAATCAGAAGAAAACGTAATTACAAATGAAATATGATAATATGTTTTTACATTGTTTACTTGTTTTCTAGTTATTTTTTAGGGTCCACTGGACATTTAACCTAAAAACCAGAAGAAAACAAGGGTGTTCCAAAAGTGAGCACAATGTTAATTATAACTGCATGCAAATGCAGTGTGATGACAGAATCCAAATGAGATCAGAATATTGAAAGAGGATCATAGTCAAGAAATCAGAATCCAAAGTCTTAAAGAGTTCCAGGAAACAGAAGATTAATCAGATTTGACATAAGCAACAGCAGCTGAACAGTATTGTCAAGCATGCCTTTATATCCATATTAACCAGCAGAAAGAATCACACTGCTACTATTCAGAAAGGGTTTTACATTTTATTCCTCACAGGGCCACAAGAAATGTAGCAGATTATTAAGGGCATTATGTTAATAGCTTTTTAGAATTAAGGCCCTCATCTCTCACTCTAATAGTAAGAGTGCAAAACTTGATACATCAGTCATGCTTAGAGACATCAATCAGCATATCAAATGAAACTTTACTGGAAGTAAAAGCAATATAAAAAATTATAACACTGAATCATGACTCAAAGTAGTTCTAGACAAGAGCAGATTATTGATAGCAAAAGTAAAGTAAAAACTACATATAATAACATGTTTCTTATCAGGCATTCGTTTCAATAACAACAAACAGGTCATCTAAAGAAAGTTCTATCTTGTACCTTAAATTTTATTTGATACTAGCTTAGCATCTTTATCTGTTAAAAGTTGTGTATTCCTTTAAACATTTAACAACAGAATTTAACTAAGCAATCCAGAACACAAAAGTATAATCATCAACACAGTTTTCGTACTATTAGAAAATAGAAGAGCTTTACAAACTAAAATCAGATCATTCTGAGGCCTTAAGATTAGATAAAAATATATTTTATATATCTAGAAATATTATTAAGCATACAAAAGTTTTATCTGAACTTTACATTTTTAATTGAGGCAACTTAGTCTTTTTATTCAATATATTTTACAACTTCAGGGGATAGAATGACAATTTCAGAGCTTGGAGATATAAGGATGAGATACCCAAATCTTCAAGATATTGTAAAACTTTCTCAAAAATACAATACATACTTGACAAATTTGACAGTAGGATCAGGATCCATAACTATTCTAGCATCACATTCATGATTTAGCCAGAGATAAAACCATAGAACAGTTTGAACAATGGAAAATTTTATATGATTAATATGAATCCAAAGGTATAATCACAAACTGGCAAATGGAAGAACAATCAGTAGCAACAATGATAAACCACTGGAAATGATCAATATGAATGATCTAGGGCTAGGGCAGCTCACATCAGTGAAATATTTATACAAACTTATATTTTCATTAAATATCATCCTGCACTTTCCCATTTACCAAAACATGAAACTAAGTGCCCTCAGACTACGATGGGACATGACATCAGTTAAAAGTAAGTCCATAATAATGAATAGCAATGCATCGACTTCAAGTAAGTGATAAACAGAAACATTTACAAATTCAAGTATGATAGTTAAAATACCTTGGAGCTAAATGATTCTGAAAGCAGAAAACCCAGATGGGTGAGTGGCTGTGCAGGTGTTGTCACCATAAATATGCCACTTCAGCAAAGGAAAATCGTATAAAATGGGTTTAGGAGGCAATAAGTCCAAGTTCCTTGCATTTTCTTAATACATATTCAGCCTCCTTGACTTGGCCAAGTTTCTCAAGGGTGTCAATAAATGAATTACATGTGTAAGTATCACGATTACATCCACTAACTTTCATTGAAAAGAAGATTTCATCTGCTTCGCTGAACCTACCCAATCGACACAAGGACTCAATCAAAGTGCTATATGTCATGCTATCCGGTGTCAGCCCTAATGCCACCATAGAAAGAAAGTGCTTTCGAGCATTGTCAACTTTATTAACTCTGCACATGCTTCGAATAAGAGCATTAAAAGAGTAAGTATCTGGACTTATGCCGGTGTTTTGCATTTCTTTGAATAGTGCAACTGATCTAGCAACATCTCCAACGACACATAGTGAGCGGATTAAGATGTTGTAGGTGACATTATTAGGAGCAATCCCCCACTCTTTCATTTCAGCAAAACAATCAAATGCATCCCGCATCTTGTTCTTCTTGCAAAGACCATCAATTAGTGAGCTAAAAGTGAAATTGTCCGGTTTAAATCCATGCTCCAAAAGCATCACCAAAAGCTCCCTTGTTCTGTCTAGATCTCCAACCTTGAGATACCCATGGATTAAGGTATTGAAAGTAGCAAGGTTTGGTGTAATGCCATTTTGTTTCATGTCTCTGAGTATCTCTAATGCTCTATTAGACAAGCTAGAGTTGCATAAACAGTCAAGTAGCATATTATAAGAGAACACATTCGACACCAATCCAGTTTTAAGCACCTCTTCTATATATTGATTCCCTTCTTTTTCCTTTCCTTCCCTAAACAGTGCCTCAATTAAGAAAAGGTAGGAAGTCAGAGCAAGCTTCAGATCTTGATTCACAAAACTATCCAATATTTCACACACCTCAGTAACAGGAAGATTCTTTATTAAACAAGTAATTGTGATGTTACATACTGAACTATCAAGAACATAGCCTTTTTCCTTTACTTTCTGCAAGAAAGAAGCAGCTTCTCTTGCTAGACATTTATTTGAAAGGTGATACAAGATTGTATCACAAGCTACTCTAGGCACAACAGCTTTCTGGTCTACAAATCTAGACAACAGCTCAAATGCCCTCTTCGGTTCAACAGAACGGAAAACCCCATGTACTAACGATCTATAGGTTGCTTCGCTCGGTTTCACCTTCTTCTTGGCCATTTCTTCCAAGATCCTAAATGCCTCATCCACCCTATTAGAATTGCAAAACCCATCAACCAAAATTGTAAATGTATAAACATTAGCAGAGTAGCCAGAGTTTTCCATCTGCTTAAGCAAACGAAGGGCCTCGTCTACCACTCCACTCTTGCAAACTCCATGAATAAGTATGTTGTATGTAAACCTATCAGGACTACAATTATCTGCAGGCATCTGTTGGAATTTTAAATATGCCAAGTCAATTGAATTCGATTTAACCAAGGCATCAAGTAGAGCGTTGTATAATCGAGTAGTTGGACAAAGACCAATATAATAGATTTGCCCAAAAACCTCGACGCAATACTTGGCTAGGCCTAATCTCCCCCAACTACCAATCAAAGCACAAAGGAAATCCTCTGAAATCCGAGAACCAGACGCTCTTATTACTTCAACCAACTCACCGGTCAACAATACCGGACCTTTCCTGTGAAGAGTGTTTGCCAGAACAATTCGAACACGCCGATCTTTCTCGAATGAGGGCTCGATATTTGAAACCCAGACGTAGAACTTCACACTGCTGATAGGGTGCGCTTGGTTCTGCAATACGCTGACGACAGTTCGAGGGTTTAAGGGAACTCTGCCTGCCTTGAACTCGTGGTTGAGCAACAAATGCCAGTCCTTTCTCCCAAGGATTTGAGAGATATAATGATTATCAAGCGATTTGCTCTGTAATGATGGGGAAATCGTAACGGGGGAGCTCTTCCGAATTTGAGTGTGAGAATTTGAAGAAGAATTACCTCTTGATTGTGGAGGCGCCTCAATGAGGTCGGTTTTTAGGGTTGGTTGTAGAAAGCTCTTGCCTTTATGGTTATGGGTTGCTCGTTCGATAGTGTTTTCAGAAAAGCTTTTGGCCGACGGAAAAACCCTTGAAGCCGAAGTTGAGAGGGCTCTCATGTCATTCAATGGATGAACCTTTGCAAACTGGTGAGAGTTAACTTTAGAGAGGAGCTTGGCAAGGTTTAAGAAGAGTGGTACAAATGCAATCAATACTTTCAAGTTGGCAGCTGCTAAGGGCGCGTTTGGTTAGACGACATGAAGAATGAGAAGTGTTTAATTTATAGTGGGCCATGTCCTAAAAAAGTTCCTATTTGTAAGATGTCCTCGGCTTCAAGGTAATTCGGTGAGTTTTTTTGTTTTTTTAGAATAGGAAAAAATTAGGCTGATAAAATTAACCTATAGCATCATTGCGGATGAGAACGTGAAATCCTGAGTGTGTCTGAATTTGATGAGAACTACAAGAATGGCATAGCCCAGTAATCAAATCCGCAACCTTATTACAATCACGAGGTACCGGTATTTATGGGTGTTGATATTGATATTACTTGCTGAAATTAGATGATTATATATATATATATATATATTTACTTTTCAGATAATTTAGGAATTATTCCGTAAAAATAGTTGTTTTTTTACTAGTGGTAAAAATTGTATTAGAAAGAGAGGAAAGTGTACAACCCACAAATGCCCAAAAAAGATAAATGTGAACAAAATACAACTCAAGACCAACCTAACGCTTCCGCAACCCTGTTGAATTTCTACCCATAACATTTCCACTTGCTAACTAGCACTCAAGTTATGGGAGAATTTCAAGCAAAAACGAAGGTCGCACATACTTATGTCTCCTAGTATGCTTGCTTCAACAAGCACCACTCAACAACAATATGTGAGAGCATACACAATGGTTGCCCAAAAATTTTGGTCATCAAATTAAAATAATGCTATTTCTCTCTTCCATTTTTTATTTTTTATTTTTTTAATTTTCATTCTCCTCTCTTTAATGACACTTATCATTGTGTCATTCAATGATTAAAGAAGAGTTTTGGTCATCACAACGACCAAAACAATACCCTCTCTCCTCAAATTTGATCTTCTCTCTCCCCTTTTAATATTTTTTATACTCTCTTTCCTCTACGACCAAACGTTTGGGCAACCATTGACAACACTTTGAGAGAGTGTTAAAAAGTAGGGATGCTCACGGGTCGGGTCGACCCGCGACCGGCAAAAAAATTTACTTTTGACCCGCAACCCGACATGCGAATCGCGGGTCGGACGCAACCCGCAATTTTAGGTCGGGTCATTGTGGGTCGGGTCGGGTTGCGAGTCAACCCGATTTTTTTATAAAAAAATAGTTTATACATTGCGGGTCGTGGGTCGACCCGCAACTCGCGTGGGTTTAACCCGACCCGACCCGCGACACGCAAAATAAAAAAATTCGACCCACGACTCGACCCGCACGGGTCGCGGATCAACCTGCAACACGCAAATTACGGGTCGGGTCAGTGCGGGTTGCGGGTGACCTGACCTGAAACACCCCTATTAAAAAGAGAACTACCCTTAAAAAAAGCAAAGTGAGAGTTTCCCAAAGCCTTGCTAAGATCTACTAAAACATCTTATTCTCTTACTAAAAGCACTAAAGATGCTAAAGATCACCAAGCTAAAACAAAGGCCGTTTTTCTTATGTATCCTAGTGTCCTACATCAGCAGGGAGCACTCCAGAAGTAGGATACAAGGGGACCACTCTCAAAACATAAAAAAGCACCTAACCTAAAATCAGCAACAACAATTGGAACCACGACCAACAAAACAAGACTAAACTCGAAGATGATTTCTCATTGCTTACCCTCTTCTGCCTTCCAAACTAAGTTTGACTGTGATCCGCAGTTTGTATTCTTCTAGAATTCTGTTTACACAAATATCTATATCAAGTTTTGCACCATCAAAAATCACCTCATTACGCATCCACCAAATATAATAGACTGTCTACATGCAAACAAGGAGCTTTGTTTGGAAGATATTGTTTTTTCTTGCTTCTACAAACCGAGAACCAGTTCTACCAGCTCATCAGAGAATCAAATCTAACAATCACACCTAGTCAGGACCAAATTCTGTTAGCCACATTCACACTGAAATCACAATGGAACCACAAATGATTTTCATCTTCTTCATTTGCATTACATAGGACAAAAGAGTTGTTATTAACTACACCAAACCTCTTAAGTTTCATTGCGGTGGCCGGTGGGAAGTAGGGGTGTCCATAAAAAACCAAAACCAAAAAACCGATTATTTTATAGGTTAACCAACCCGATTTTTTTTGAAACTTCGGTTTGGTTAACCGAACCGAAAATATTTTTGATTTATCGGTTTGGTTTCGGTTCACGACTTTACATATAATGGTTATTGGTTAACCGAAAAACCGAAAATATATTAATATTTTTGCAAATATTAGTTATCTGTCCTTTATTTAGTGGTTAAACTCTTTGATCTTCAAGGTGTTGGTTTATTTTGGTGGGACAAAAATAATACACACAATGTTTGATTTTACACACTATAATATATATTCTCGATATTTGTTTACAACAACCAAAATAATATGGTATAAGTACATATTTAAAATAAAAGTCAAGCTTGATCACTTTTTTTATTCAAATTTTATTATTTTAGTTTTAATTATTTAAGGTGAAATTGCATGAATGGTTATCGGTTAACCGACCAAAAATATCGTTAACCAAACTACGGTTAACCGAAATTCACGATTCGGTTACAGTTCATGATTTTAACTAACCAAAATCTCGATTAATCGGGTTTGGATACCCCTAATGGGAAGCTTTTGTAGAGTTGTTACCCAGCACAAAAAACTCCATTTTTTTGATTGTATGCCCGACCATAACAGAGGATTCTAGTCCACTGTCTCAGAGTGCAACCTAAAGAGCTCTATAGTCCAATTGACCATTCTCCTTAGTGTAGATGGACACACTATTCAAAGTAGTATCATTTGTTCCTGAATTCATATTCAGAGATTGAAGGATAGTGCTTCTAACATTCAGTATTGAATAGTTGTTGATATTACAATAAATGAGTGTAAAATAACGAAAAAGGGCTTGAATAGGGTAAAAAAAACATGTGAGACAACCCAAATTTCGGCCCATTTTTTACACACGTGACTATTTCTTCTCCCCTTCGTTTGACAACTCTTTGAGTATCAGCAATTGTTTTCCGGTTTCATGCGAGAGATGCTGAAAACATTCAATTTCACCCTAACTTCCCCTATGTTCGATGGCCACATATCTCGTTTGGCTTCTTCTCTGCTACAATCGGACTTCGATGAAGGTGGGCGTCTTCCTCGACAACGACAAATGCTCTAGACAACAGAGACGCGTTAGTTTTCACCAAAGTGAAGTTGGCTGGCAAAAACAATTCTCGGCGGCAAAGAAGGATATTAGCAAGTTGGTCGAAGATGCACCAGTTTTCGTCGCACATGAGCTTAGATCTGAGAGTTATCGAGAAGGTGGAGAAGAGAGAGATATCGAGGAGAGCACAAATCTGGCAGATCTATCGGGGGCGAGATTTGGAAAAATAAAAGTGGTATGAGACCCACCTTGCTTATATTTTGGTTTCTGATAAGTATTGTAAGGTTAGGGTTGTTGATTATTTTTTTTTTGATAAATACCGTAAGTATTGAATTGTCGAACAAGTATAACAACGTTTATTGTTTCCGGATAAGCTCCGTAAGTACTCAAATAAATAAGCACTAACGAATCATTGTTATCAAAATCGCGATCCCACTCGTACGATCCTACGATCCGGATTTACAAAATAACTCGGATCGTGCCTATTGGATCGTAACAAGTAGGATCGTGTAGAATCGTACAAGATCGTAGTAGGATCGTACAGGATCGTAAGTGGGATCGTAAGATCCTACTAAATCACAAAAATTAAGTCACAAATCATCATTTTGGATATTTTTATCCACTTTGGCTAATAACTCATTAAATTAATACATTAAATTATTCATAAATGACTCATTGCTTACTTAAAATTTACATAAAAATTCAAAAACATAAAAATTGCATTCTTTCTCTCTTCTTAAAAGAAACTTATCAGAGTATTAAAAAATAACTTCATCTTACATATGGATTTGTAATAATATATATGCTTTTTAATGATTAAATTTCATATTTGAGTGATATAAAACATATTAATATTAGTTCTTTCATTATTTTATTAATGTGGTAGGATCTTACGATCCTAACGATCCGATTCTACGATCCGATCCTACTACCCCCTTACGATCCGATCCGATCCAAGAATCCCGATCCTGACAACATTGAACGAATGGAGCCTTTATTCTTTACATCTACATCAATGCCCAAAAAAATGGCTAAATAGTAAATACCCAATTTAATTATAGGTATGCCAAAATTTTCAAATTTTCAACTTTAAGAAAATATAAGAAATTGTTAATTTCATTTAAATTTTATTCCATAACAAAAAATAAAACATTAATTATAAAATGAACAAAAAATATTGTGTTTATTGTGTAGAAGGATCAGGTGGGAATGGGTCCTTACTTGTAAAATACGAGTACGCGTATTTTTTCTAAATTATTCACGTATTTTCAAAAAAATCATTTATATAGGTAAGGTGCACATCCTTTTTGTTTGTGCATTGATTTCAAACTTTTTTTTAAAATTTAGTTATGCATATGAATATTATAGTTAACTAGTTTTTGATGCACATACGGTTAGGTTTGATGCACATGTAAAATAAGATGCACTTTCTAATTGTTTGATGCACGTGTATTATAAAACACACTTTTGCGCATCTATTTTAGCTTGTATATGCATCAAAATTAACTCTTTTCTGTATCAAAACTAACTATTTGTTCATCCATTTTTTGAATGACTTTGTACGTTTTTTCAATTTTCCATACCTTATTTATGTGTGTAAATAAAGGTTTTGTCTAATAGTTAGTTTGTATGCACATACCATTTGTTTTGATGCACATGCATGATAGAGATCCGAATGATCAGATCTCAAAAGTCATCTACACTAGGGTCGGATCTATTGAGCAAGAGTGTGCCATAGCATAGGCGCGATCGAATCCAAGTAGTGACGCTTGCACGCACGGTTATGGACATCGATGTCGGCTAGTAGAGTGAAGCCGAATGTGTGGTAGTCTTGATCTCAGCGGCGATCGAGACAAGGCCTGCAGCAAGACCTTGGGGTGACACGAGACTAGAGGTCTCGGCGTTGGACCGAAAGGGTCGTCGGCATACAAGAGGCAGTGACAGCGGAAGCAAAGAGAAAGAAAATTGAGAATGAGATAAAGAGGAGAGGGATGACGTTAGAGTTGAAGAGTAATCTCCATTAACCTTAATTCCAACATGATTACAAAGAAGAGTTAGAAGGGTTTATATAAGAAAAGCTAAGCAATTACCTAATGGACTAGTCTTCTCATGCAAGAGAAAACACACATCCAAGGTCCAACAACTCCTATTTTTCGCATTTCACATAGAAGCGCCCATAAAAAAATTCATAGAGACCACCCGAATTCTTGCGGTTGCATATACTTCTGCTTCATTTTAACATTAGACAGGATGTTTTAAAACATACAATTTTCCAATGTTTACAAGACACTGTAGAAAGAGTACATTACAATTCCTGTCAAACTGACCAAATCCGAGGAGTTCCACTAATACAACAGAAGCTCAAGAGACACAAAACTCCCCTGATTTCTTAGATCATCATTATTTATAACACAACAGGGCAACCAACAAAAGATATACCAGTCTTCTAATACAATAAAAAGTTAATTTATTATGTTTACCCCACTACTCACATCCGACTCCTCTTGACAGGTCCCATCTCTTTTGCCTTCGTCCTCAACTTATGCTTCTGTATCTTCCCAGTAGCAGTCTTCGGCAACGGACCAAACACCACCGACTTCGGCACCCAAAAAGCCGGCATCTTCTCCCTACAAAACCTCATTATATCTTCAGCCAAACGCGCCTTATCGGACTTTCCCTCCATCTCATCCTTCAACGTCACAAAAGCACACGGACTCTCTCCCCACTTCTCATCAGGCCTCGCCACAACCGAAACCTCCAACACCGCTGGATGCTGATAAAGCACATTCTCCACCTCCACACTACTTATATTTTCCCCACCAGATATAATAATATCCTTCGACCGGTCCTTAATCTCAATATACCCATCGGGGTGCTTAACCGCCAAGTCACCCGAATGAAACCATCCGTTCGCAAATGCCTCCTCGTTCGCCTTCGGGTTTTTTAAATACCCCTTCATGACAGCGTTTCCTCTCATAACGATTTCTCCAACAGTCTTCCCGTCATTCGGGACAGGTTTCATGTCACGTGGGTTGACAACGTCAAGCTGTTCCAGGGCAGTGTAGCGGACGCCTTGACGGGCATTGAGGCGGGCTTGGGTTTCGGGTGGTAAAGAGTCCCATTCGGGCTTCCATGCGTTGATTGTTGAGGGCCCGTACGTTTCCGAGAGGCCGTAGGTGTGGGCGACACGGAAACCGCGTTGGGACATGGCGAAGAGGACAGACGGCGGAGGCGCGGCGCCAGCGGTCATCACATGGACGAGTCGAGGGAGCGGGAGGATAGCATCTTCTTTTGGAGCGTTGACTATGGTGTTGAGCACTACTGGGGCTGCGCAGAAGTAGGATACACCGTGGTCAGCTATTGCTCGATATATTCCTTTAGCAGTCACCTGTAGATCAGAAATAACTAAATAGATTACCCGAAGAATCAATTGTAGTTCAAACTTCACATGCAAGAAACAGATATTCTATGGTGGCATTCTCAAGCACATATAAGGGTGTATTTGGATGACACTTGATAGACCTAAGGCGGCAAGTAAGAAATTTTTCCTTGCCCACGAATATGCCTACTCAAGAAGTCAAGATTTTAACGTAGCAGAAAAGATGTCAACAGATTAGGAGCCTTAACATGTTATTGCATTTAACTTCAGCCAAAAAAGACATGGATCAGCCAGCATGGTTCAAAGAAGTATTCTATGAAAATTCAAAGTTGTTAAGCATAAGAACTAAAAAATGATGGTGCATCAGAAACATACATCAAACTAGCAAATAATACAAACTTAGTAATGATAATTGGTAAAACATCAAAGCTTACCTGTCTGAGACATATGCTAGTTCCACAAAGAGCAGCAAGAGCCCAGGTATAACACCATCCATTGCAGTGAAACATGGGCAGAGTCCAAAGGTAAGCTGCTCCTTCAGGCATTCCCCACACAAGAGCAGCACTGAGAGACATGACATACGCCCCACGATGGCTCAAAACAACTCCCTTGGGGCTGGCTGTCGTGCCAGATGTGTAACCCAGAGTTATACTGTGCCACTCATCTTGTGGCGGTTTCCAGGCAAACTCAGGATCACCCATTTCCAAGAACTTCTCATACTCTATGGCCCCTTTACTCATAGCATTTTGCAAGTCCTTAGGATTGCAGCTCTCATCAGCTATAACAATCAAAAGCGGGGTCTTGAAATTCCCTTTGCTTTCTTTGGCTACTATGCTTAGGGCTTCCTCTGCTAGAGAAAAGAATTCCTGGTCCACCATAAGGACTTCGGATTGAGAGTGTCCCAGGAGAAAAGCTATAGTTTGTGCATTTAAACGGATATTGACAGTGTTTAATACTGCCCCACTCATTGGAACTCCAAAATGAGATTCATATATGGCTGGGGTGTTTGGAGCAATGATTGATACCTGCCATCAGATATAAGGTTCATACCATTAGCTGCTGAAATTCCAAAAACATTAAAGGGCAATAAGGACAGTCACACATTAAAACATTAGCAAACTTCATGTGACAGTTTTCCAAAAACAAGACTCGCAATCTCACAAAAAAATGAGGTCAAGACCATTTATTGTGCAATGACGTAGCTAAAAGTAGGTAACAAATGGCTTTTCAAGCCAATAATTGAGAAACCATACAATCACTGGAGATATGATCAGTTCAACTGCATTAAACCGATTATTCTTAAGAAGGACCATGTTCATCTATGTATATTTGCAACTTGCTTGCTACGAATGACAATACTTGAGAAAACTGCTTCAATATACAACTAAAGTAACAAGGAAAAACAAAATTTTGCAAAGCAATGAACACACTATAGATAAAGAAAATCAGCATTTTGCAATACAATGAAACCCAATAAAACGATATCACTAATTCTAAATCTATGCTTACAAAATTGCACCAATAGATGTCAGCATCACTTAACAGATCAATAGATAAGGTATGCACAAAATGGTTCATCAAAGCACACACATGCAATTACCGAGTGTGTATTGTAATTCTTCTCTTAGTCTGATTTTGAAAACAGATTGCAGAGACATGTAGAATTACAAAGTCTTAGATCAATATAACTTTGACAGGAACAAGCATTTTCAGTTCCCTTTTTTCAAAAAGGTGATCGCTGACTTCTTTGATTCATCCAGGTCCGGATATTATAGGGAAAAAGAGCGAAGAAAAGTAACTCTTGGTTTCCAAACAAAACCGAGACCTTATAAGGTTGTCCACGACGTGAGTCTCAAAATCGGATATGATAATTTGACAAGCCCTCTCAAAATATAATTCTTCCCAGCACTATCAACAAAATTTAATCCGTCATTCCAGCAATCCCCAAACCCTCGCTTCAATAAACATCCAATTCGAAACAGCGCGGATTTTTTCGCTAAGAAGAAAGATCCAATATACTGAGAAATCCAATTCAAAGAAGCTAGGGAGCCCTGAGCTAGCTAGAACAATCCTTCTACAGAATGAAGAAATGAAAATAAAGATAAAAAAGAAGAAGAGATAGAAAGATGACCGTGGAGGAAGGGCCAACGGAGTGGCGAGAGAGAGCAGAGGCCAATCGACGGCAGCGAAGGTAGGTCTGGCGCCACGTGTAGCGGAGGGAGCCGTGGACCACCGATGTTCGGGCGGGGTGCACCGTAGCCGCTCTCTCCAGAAACCATAGCGGAGTCAGAGCTGTGTAGTTCGCTTCGTTCTTCGGCAGATCATCTATGTCGCCTTCACGTCCGAACCCCATCTCTCTCTCTCTCTCTGTATGTGTGTAGAAATAAATTTAGAAATAGCAGCGAGATAACGCAACAAAGTGAGGTGAGGTAGTGTGCTGTTTAAATACTACTCCACCGGAGGAGTTTTTCTTTCTACCATCATTATTAGCCCCGTTTGGTATGCAGTTACAATAGGAACCAACTAGTTATACCCGTCGTGCCATGCACGACTAAATGAATTTAATATTTAATTTATCTAACGAATATGATTTAATTTAATATAAAAAATTAATTTATTAGAAAAAATTATATAGAATTTTACAATTGGTGTCATATGAAATGTGCCAAAATCATTAAGGTGATCACACTATAATTTTGATGGCTTAATGATAATTTATTTATGCAAAAATATAAATAAAAGTTACTTGAATTATAATCGTTTAATTTTGAAAATATTTTACAAACAATATGAAAAGGTAAAAATAATCTAAATTATTGTAATTTTTTTTTATCAAATTCAATTCTTAAAAAAATTGGATTAAAATTAAAAATATACTTAATAAGAAACAATGAAAATAAAATAAAGAATGAATTTTTTAATGATAATAAAATCATTTATATTTACATAAATAATTCAAAAAGAAAATTAAGGAAAAATAACGTAATTTTTTTATTATCAAAATTCAATTTAGGCTAGTAATTATCTTTTTAGATTGAAAGTTCTATTTTTTTTATCAAAATTTTATTTAAGATACATCTTTTACATAAATAGATAAAAGATAAAGATAAAATAATTTTTTTTAATTTTAAATAAAATTCGAATTTAATTTTTTCATATCAATAGATAGAAATTTAATTATAAAAACTAAATTAATATATCTATCTTAATATATAATATCTAATGTTCTATAATTTATTTTAGTTTTAGATAAAAAAATTTAGATCTATTCTAGTTCCTAATATATAATAGATAACATTTTTATTTTAGATAGAATCTTTTATAGAATAATTTATCTTATTTCTATATTATCCTAAAATAATATCAACATATATAAATTTCCAATATAAAAAATCATATGTGGCGAAATCCTAGGTGGCTTAATGTGGGAGCGACACGTAGAAAAAATCCTAGGTGGCGCAACGTGGTGGCCTTATTCCTTGCGTCTTTTATATATATACATAGATTATGTGACATATTGTTTGGTATACAATTAGAATGAACAATTTTTAAAAACTATTGTTTAAATTTTAGGTTTTAAATCTTATAATTTAGTGTTTATGGTTTTTAAAATTTATTATTTAATGTTTAGGGGTTTTAGGGTATCTATAACTAGAAAAAGTGTCCCGTGCGAATGGGCGCCTGTGTGAGAAATAAGAATAAATCTCGCTCGTTCATTCCAAAAAATCAACGTCTCTGATTAAAGATTCATTAAAAAAAATATGGCACGGGCGAATCTTCCCGTATTATTCGCGTATTTTTCAATAAAATACGACACGGACGAATTTTTCTCGTATTATTCACGAATTTTTCAAAAAATACATTTTTATGAGACGCGTCCAGTTTGTTCATCAGGAATAGCGATTTGTTCATCAATATTCATCAATTGTTCATCAATACTAACTAATTGTGCATTGAGTTTTTGATAACATTGTTCATCGATTTCGAACTTTTTTAATTTTTAATTTTATTTTTTAACCTTATTTATGTGTAGGAATACAAAATTATATAGTTTTTTATGCACATATAATTAGATTTGATATACTCATATTCGTTCATTGATATACTCGTATTTTTCCATTGATATACCCCTATTTGTTCATTGATATATCCATGGTATATCATTATTTGTTAATTAATATACTTCTCTTTTGTTCATTGGTATACCATTATTTGTTCATTGATATACCCTATTTGTTCATGGATATACCCTTATTTGTTCATTGATATAACCTTATTTGTTCATTATTATACCCTTATTTGTGAATTAAAATAAACTTATGTTTTATGTGTCAATGCTATCAACTTGTACATTTAGGACTATTAATATCATCAACTTGTACATTTAAGACTATTTATTTGTGCATTTTTTGCATTTATTTTGTGCTTTAAGGGTATCTTGAATTCAAAGTATAATACGAATGAAGTGCTTTAAGGCTAAATTGTCAATACGAATGAAGTGCTCAATATAGTACTAAAATAAGATAAGTTTGATGTAGAAACTTGAATGCAAAAGATAATAAATAAAGAATATGACTTTGCAATAATATGGCGTATGCTAAGAGAACGAGATAGCAACAAATCGAAGAGGAGTGCTTGTGCCTTATTTAGCTATGAACAAATTGATGTTATTAATGAACAAATATGCATATAGCAATGAACAAATTGAGGTTACTAGTGAACAAATATGCATCTAGTAATGAACAATTAAATGAAAAAGACAATGAACAAATATGCATAAACTAGTGAACAAATTGATGTTACTAATGAACAAATATGCACAAACCGATGAACAAATATGCCAAAACCAATGAATAAATATTTTTCTGTTTTATGAACAAAATCACAATGTTGATGAACATATTGCATGTAATTTTGATACACATTTGTTTATTTTTTTATGTACAAACAATAGATTTTTGATGCACAAGTAATAGTTTATATATGCATAAAATCACAGTTTTGATGAACAAATCCATATTATTGATGAACAAATCCACAATACTGATGAAATGATTCGCCAATAATTCGCCCGTGCCGTTTTTTCCCCTTTATAAGTGAAATGATCAGCGCATTTGATTTTTCTTGATCCAACGACTCCTGTTCTTTCTTATTTCACACCAAGGCGCCCATTCGCACTTGAACCGGACTCCTATAACTACATATTAAAGTTGTACCTTTTCAAACCACCATAACAATTCTGGCCCCCGCCTCATATTTACAAAATTAATTTTTATTCCTAATATTTTATCTTTTTTGATTAAATTCTTCCATAACTATTTAAATCTATGTGTAACATCAAAAAAATATCTATTTAGTGTAACAATATCTTTTGAAAACTTCCTTATACAAATATTTTAAATTAAAGATAACAGATTTAAAATATTTCAAAATAAATATAAATATGTTTTATCTTTTAACATGATATCTTTTCATGAATTTAATTTATATATATATATATATATATATTTTTCTTTTATAATAAAAAAATAATGATAAATACTATAATGTTTAAAAATAATAAAAATACGTAATATAATATTTAATAGATATGTTAAAATATTTGATAATCTCTAAATTAAGGTACATAAAAAGTAATTAAAATATAAAAAATATTATTTAGGAGAAATGCAATAATATTATTTTACCTCAATAATATTTTTTATTTTCAATATTAAACTTAATAATTTATATTTGATTTCTTTTATTTGATTCCGAAAAATAAACAATTTATACATTGTACAGACAATAAATTACTTACATTAAATTTTATAGTATATTTTTATTTAATATATAAAATATCGAACCATAGTCGTGCATGGCAGGATGGGTACAACTAGTTAAGGTTTAAGATGTTTTCCACGGGAGTTACTTCCGCTATTCTGATATATAGGATTCTACCGCTCATCAAGCATGAGAGTTACTTTCTCTATCCCACATAGGGTTGTTCATTGGTTCGGGTAATTTGATTTTTACTTGAAAACCGAACCGAACCAAACCAAACCAAACCGATCCAAGGTACTTCGGTTCGGTCCTCGGTTCAAGATTTTGGCTAGTTTGGTTTTCGGTTTCGTTCGGTCTCAGTTCGGTTCGGGTAAACCGATCTATTTTAATAAAAAAAAATATCCTTACACTAACCCTTACCCATGTAAGGATGTAACTCTAAATCCCATTTTGCAAGTTTTGTATTGCTTTATTTATCATTTTGCGAATTTTAGTTCGAATGGTTTGAATGATTTTAGTTCAAAATGATAAAAATACCATATGTTAGTTCTGTTTTTTAGGTATAAATCGGTTTAGTTCGGTTCTAGTTCGGTTCGGGTCAAAATTGGCTTAATTTAGTTCGGTTCTAGTTTGGTTTAGGGTGTTCTATATTTTGGATCAAATTTGTACCTAATATTCTACTTCGGTTCCTACCTGAAACAAACCGAACCGAATCGAACAAAAACCGAACCGAACCGAGCTTATTCGATTCGGTCCTCGGTTCCGAAAATTCCGAAATTCGGTTTTCGGTTTGATTTTCCTCGGTTCGATTCGGTTTTGGACCGATGAACAACCCTAATCCCACGCGGGGCGAGTGCCTCGAAGACGTCATCTGAAGACGAAAATATTGCGTGTACCATAGGACGCGGGGGCATATGACCGAGGATTGAGATCCTTTAAGAAGGTCTTAGAAAAGTTGGTTCGAGAAAGGTACTTGCGCAAGTAAATTGAGAAAAAGAAACCTTAGGACAAGGGAGAGCCGAGAAAGAAGCAAATAGAGGTCATCCAAACAATCTCGACGATATACAAAAACGAGGATGCAAGAAACTATTTGCAATTTCCGGAAATTGTGTCACGAGCTAGAGGTGATGCGGGTTCAACAAACCGAACCGTGACACTTACTGCCGCCCATACCCGCAGTTGACAGCTTGGTCTTTCGGGACAAGGACCTTGCTGATGGTGCCTGAAATAATCGTTAATAAAATATAAGCTACAAAATCATGCCACATTTTGATCAGCATAAAGGGTTCGGCAGAACTAGTAAAGCTATGGATAGACTCATCTACGTTTGAAACGTGGGCATAGAATTGGTACATATAAATTGTTTAATGGCTCGGCCCATTAAAAGAGGTGAATGATCGGCCCAATAGCACAAATTATGGCTTTGATGGGGGTTTACGTAAGGGTGTAGTTTTGATTAGGCTGAAGGCCGAATTATTCAAATTGCATGTGCATACATGAGGTACAAATGTACAATCATCTCTTGAAAGCAATGAAAGGCTAAAAGACAAAAATGTAGTCCACTCTACCGAGGCCATCTTTGGCTTTCACTAGTGTGAAATTACTCTGCGTGGGACAAAATATTGTCCAACAGTAATCTACCATACACTTAGCTTAAAAGCTAAGATTGCACACTATTTTAGAGAAATTCGTCCCGATCATCAGGATTACAGAGCAAGTAGTTGGACAACATTATATATAGAACGGAGATGTGTAACGATAAAGGATAAAAAACTTCTTCGGGTTGGGATCTTTTTCTGTACTGTAATTTAATGTGTTTGATTTCTGAGTGAGATCGCGCTATTTACGATATAAAGTCCAAAAAGTTTTATTTGTAAAGATGAGTACAAAAATAATTAGCTGAAGGACGGGGAGAAGGAATAATTTATATACGAAAACCGTTGTACAAAAACCGGAGAGTTAGTATTTAAATAAATCCCGTATTTAGCGCCATTATATTCGGATTTTAACACTTGCGTCAATCCAAATATCGCACAACGACCCCTTGATCCTGACAGTTGAACTTGAGGGCTTTAAGGTGCGTTGGGCATTGGTAGATCCGAGGAGCTCGGTGGATATCATGTACCTATGATGTCTTCAAGCTCCTAGGAAAGAAGAACGGAGATTTGATCCCGATCAAGATGCAACTCACCAGACTTGGCGGATATCTAACATTCCCACTTGGAATGTATGAGACGCAAATCTGTTTAGCAAAGGACTTGGCGGTCAAGTTCATAATGGTCGATGTGCCCGCCCCATATAACTTGATCTTAGGTAGGCCATGGATTCATGGGATGGGAGCGGTACCATCGACCCTCCATCAAATGATCCAATTTAGAGATGAAGACGCCATAATTTGAGTGTGGGCTAATCAGCTGGACGCGTATATGTGCTCGAAAGGAAATTGTCCCAAGTTGGAATTCCTTCAAAACATCGAAGATGAGCCAAGAAGTGAGGTCCAGGAGCAAAACCGCGATTGATGGCTAAATAGACGCGACCGCGGACCTGACCTAGAGAGCCTCGCTCTTTCTCTAAGGAAAAACTGCGATCGCGGGTCCATAGATCGTGACCACGGTCTCGACGCAAGATATGCTTCTCCTTCTCTAGAGCAAAACCGCGACTGCGGCCCGTGCGGGCGCGATCACGGTTACCCGAATTCCTCTACGCAAGGATCTCGGGATTATGATTTACATGTAAATAGGGCACTCTTTTTTCAAGTGGTTTTGTTGAGGCCCTTTGATTTTTATTTTAATTCATTAGTTATGTCCTTACATCATGAAATTCACGTTTATTTATTAATAAAAGTTTAAAGCTTTTGCATCAGCTTGAATCTTCAACGAAAAAAGAGTGCAACGTTAACTCATCGCATTAACGGGCTTCTACATGTGCGCGTATGTAGAGGGGAAAGGATCTCATCTTCTTCACATATGGATGTACGAATATATGAATATACGAATACACAAATATACGAATGTACGAATGTACGAATGCGCCAAGGGGATCCGACGACTAATCCGCATGCCCACTTCGAATATGCCCTGGAGTACTTGAGTCTTAGCTGCGACGCTATCTAACGCAACTATCCTTCAAGTGGGGCATTTGTGAGCGGATAAAATATTAATAATTACCTATTTTTCGCTAAACAAGTATTTTATTTCATATGCTATCTTTTTCTTTAAATAAGGTATTTATTATGGTAAACTTTTATATTCTTTATCTTGATAATTAAATCGATATAGTGGAGGATTCTATCTTAGTCGAAGAATAGAATTTCCACGTGGATTGGGGAGTGATGTTCGCATTTTTGGTATAGTTTTTGATAGGTTTTCTTTGCTTATTAGGATTAATTTTGTCTAGTTTAGGTTTAGTTTTAAGTGTTTTTAGTTAGTTTTGCATAAATCTACGAAAAGGGTGGAATCTACGCTATTTTGTGTATTTTGCAGGTTTTAGCTAGGAAAGGAGCTAAATGGAGCTAAATTTGGAGCATCACATGAAGGACGGGAAAGTGCAAGATTTAAGAAGTCAAAACTCAAGAGATCGAGAGGAGGTGTTGAAGAAAACAAAACCCCAGGCTCGTTAACGAGGCTGTGAAGGGTCGTTAACGAGGCCACGAAGAAGAAGATTTCGGAGTATTATTTTATTATTCACCGATCCTGAGCGGGAATTTATTTCCGTATCGGTTGAGTATCTTTTTAGAATCTTTATGGGTTATTAGAATATGTATTTTAGGGTTTAATATCTTTCTAGATTTTATTTCTATCTTTTAGAGATTGTTTCTATCTTTTTAGGAAAGTTTTTATCTTTTAGCCTTTTTAGTTTTTTAGGATTTTCTATAAATACCCTTCTATCTAGCATAGAAAAAGAGGGGAGGTCGAATTTTGGAGTGGAGTTTTAGAGCTAGTTTTGGAGGAGAAGGAAGGCCGAAGGAGAGGCTGCCGGATCGGAAGTCGGTGACGAGGTTCGGTGACGACGGTTTCCGAGGTTCGTTGATCGAGTTTGTGGTTCGGTGATTGTTTTGTTTTGGTTTTTCTCTGATTCTCTGTAAGACGATATTTTTGTTATTAGTTTAAAGTTTGAGTTTTTGTTTCAATGTTTGTTTTTATGGAAGTTTTTAGTTTGTTTATCATGAGTAGTGAGTAGTCTATTTTTCTAGGGTCGGGGTTAAGCCCGGCATAGTTGAGCATGTTTGATGAAGTAAGATAGTGTTTTGAATGCCTTTTATCTTTATTGAAATTGTTTGTTGTGCTTAATACCTAAACGGGAATTGAGGTAATTTGAGTTTTAACTTGATTGAAAGAGAAAGTTAGTAACTTGAAGGTTGATATTGTTTGCAAACGGAAGTTTCAAGCTTTAGATCCAAAACAAGCAATTGAGTGAGTTAGTTTATGAAAATAGATTAATTTACTTGTCTAGTTAATGAAAGTTGATGACTCTATCTATTTAAAGGCATGATTTATCTTCTTACGAATTCTTATGCTTGGCTATGTTGTGGTGTCCCTTATCCTAGATATTTGTAAGAAGAGCTAAACGCCTATCCAAGGAATGCCAAGCAATACATGCATCCGGAACTGAGGGTGCCAGAATCTCCTATTGTGCTTCCTGCGATAGAGAAACCTTTTGAGATCAAGTCTCAATTTATATCCTTGATTAAACGGGCTCAGTTTGAAGGAAAACCTGCTGAGTGCCCTATGGAACATATTAGAAATTTTCTTGATTTATGTGACACCATAGCTGCTAAAGGTGTCTCACTAGAATATGTTCTGTTGAAAGCTTTTAGATGGTCACTTACTGGAAAGGCCCTGAACTGGTTAGAGAGCCTACCTTCTAAGTCTATCAAGACTTGGAAAGCTTTGTATGATCAATTTCTTACAAAGTTTTTCCCTCCTGCTAAGACAACGAAGTTAAGGAAACGTATCACCTCTTATCACCAGTTGCCTAATGAGACATTTGTTGAAACATGGGAAAGATTTAAAGAGATGCTTAGACAATGCCCTAATCATGGGCATCCATTATATGTATTGCAAGAAATCTTTTCCTGGGTATCAACGCGGAGACCAAGAACCGCATCAACACGCATACTGCGTGCGGTTTTATAGAGATGAACCCGACAGAGGCGTGGGAACTGTTGGACAAGCTGGCGAATTACGATGCTATGTACGGAACCCAGCAGGTTCCACAAACACAAAAACGTCTCTATGTGCCCAATCGAGATGAAGTTGACCCCGATGTTAAAAATCAATTCTTACAAGATGAGGTCAACCGCTTGAGGAAACAGGTAAGTTTTCTGAAATCCTCTCAATCATGTCAAGAATGTGGTTCTTCTGCGCATAGTACTTCTGCTTGCACTAACATTGAGCAAGTTAGAACCGCTGAGACGATAGCTGAGATGAATTACATGAGAGGACCCTACAGGAACCAGCCTAATTACAATGACAGGTCGAACAACTATCAATCATGGGGCAATCAGAATGCAAATCATAATTATACAAGGCCCCCGCAAGATAGACGACCTGCACCATATCGACCTCCAGGCCATCAGGAGACACCATCATGGGCTCAAGAGATTAAAGAGGGCATCAATGGATTGGTTAAAAGATGGGGAGAGTTCGATATTTGGAAGAAGAGTGTTGATTCCCAACTAGGAGACCTTGCTGCACGGATTCCAAGACCACAAGGGCAACTCCCGGGTCGTACCGAAGAGAACCCTAGAGGCCAAATAGCAGCAGTACACCTTAGAAGCGGGAAGACACTACCGGAGAGAGTTCAAGCTGAAGAGAAGGAGGAACAAGATCTCGCCAGCCAGCTCGTTAACGAGCCAGCGAGAGCTAGTACCGAACCTACAAGCTAGGATGACGAGGCTCCGAGGATTCCTGACGAGCCCAACCCAGGTAAGTTTTCTAAACCGAGTCCTCCTCTCAATCCCAGGCTCGTTAACGACCCCATCAGCGTCAGTAACGACCCGCCGAGGACACCGAACGACCCCAGTGTCGACCCGGTACTCTCACCTCTCGAGCCTAACTTGGTTCCGAGAATGGTGAAAACTCTTCCATTTCCAGTTAAGAAATCTATGGACTCTACTGAGAGTAAGTTCAAGCGTTTCGTTAAGATTCTTCAGGGCATTAATATTTCCATCCCATTCGCTGAGGCCCTAAGCGAAATGCCGGCTTACACAAAATTTTTGAAAGATATTCTTAGCAGTAAAAGATCTATTACAGAACTGCAGGATGAGGTCAGATCCATAGCTCTTCCAGAAAAGCTTGGAGATCCTGGGAGGTTTGCAATCACAATCGGCATAGGCAACCACAAGTTCAAAGCTTTATGCGATCTTGGTGCCAGTGCTAGTCTTGTTCCACTCTCAATCTGGTCTAGAGCAAATATGGGACCATTAGAGCCTGTCAACATGCGGCTTTATATGGCATATGGATCTTGCATCAAACCAACAGGGCTGCTAGAATATTTCCCAGTTCAAGTGGGTAATTTCTTTGTTCCGAATGACTTCATCGTGATGGCAATGCCCGAAGATCCAGTTGTGCCTATTTTTTGGGAAGACCATTCCTCGCCACAGCAGGAGCTATAATCGATGTTAGGAGAGGACTCCTAACTTTCAAAATTGGGGATGAGGTGACGGAATTCCGATTCAAGCAATCCAGGGAGTCCGACAAAGCTGAAGTCAAGATGCTCTACGCCCACGAGGAGATCATTGAATGTGGAGACCCCATAGGAAGATCAGCATGCAATGATGACATTTGAAGGCAAAGATGGGCAGAAATAACCACTGTAGTCTCAGTAACGAGTCCCCCAGCATCGTTACCGATTCTCCTGGCAGAAGATGAAGGCTCGTTAACGACCCACTCAGGTTCGTTAACGACCCATGTCGAAGATGGCGAGATCTCAGCTTTCGAATGCTTTCATGAAGTTACCATGGCTCTCACACCACAAGACTAGCAAGAGAGCTCGTCGGGCTAACGACGTTACACATAGCGCTTACGGGAGGCAACCCGCTTTTTAGAATAGGTTTAGCTTATTTTATTTTCCTTTTTTATTTTAGATTATTTCCTAGCTTTCTTTTATTTTTCTTTTTTAGTTTAAATAGGATAGAAATAGGATTTTTTGAGCTAACAAGATTTCAGGAAAAAAGGGGTCGAAATTCACTCAAGGAGGCTACGGTGGCTCGTTAACGACCCACCCAGGGTCGTTAACGACCCAGTTCGGACGACCCGATTCATCACAATACGGGGCAGGTAAGTAACTGTAACCTAGTTAACTTTTCTAACCCTAGCCGCCACCCCCTGTATCTTTTCCCCTCCTATAAAAACCCTTCTACCCCTCCCAAAATTCTACCACAATCTCTCCCACATTCACTCTCAAACCCAAAACTCTCTCAAGCCCCTTTCCCTTTTCTCCCACCGAGTCGGAAATCCCACGCTAACGACCACCGGAGACGCCATCGTTACCGGAGTTCGAAGGACTTTTCACCGTCGACGACGAGCTCGTTAACCTACCCCGATTCCGACCCTTGTTCTTCAAATTCTCGGTTCCCCGGTATGATTTCTAAACCCTTGCTTGAATTTGCATGATTGATTATCTATGGGGTTAAATTTCATATCTTGAATCATGAGTTTTAGGGAGATCGATGAGCATGCCTAAATTCCGTTCTAAAAATTCTTGATTGTGCTTAGTTGTTCATGTTTTAGGTAGGATTATTCATGATAGATTAGCTATTGTAACCTTTTAGTTAAGAAAGCATGAATTTTTCTTGTTCCTGATCTAAAAGTTCGAACTTTGCATGTCAAAATTCCGGGAAATTTGTAGCATGTTCGGGATGGGTAATTGAGTAAGTATGGGGTGCTTTTAACCAATGAGGGAATTGTGGAGAATAATAGAAGATCGCATGCTTGATTTGTGCTGAATTAGAGGTAGATTTAATTTCGGAAATTACTGGTTTTGCTCTCGGCGGGTCGTTAACGACCCACCCAGGCTCGTTAACGACCCTGCACTTCATTAATGCTTGATCCGAGCCCAGACTCGTGAACAACCCAATTGGGTAGTTTATGAATAATTCCGAGGTTAATTTTGAGACCAAGTATGGGGTCTCGTACCTATTTTTTTGAGTGGATCTTATCTTGGAAAATTGTCGATTATTTTGTAGGATCCATGGCTAGTTCAAGCAGACCCGCTACCCGAGCCCAGAAGAAGAGGAGGAACCACAAGTCTCCATCTCCACCCCGGGTGGACGATGTGATTTTGAGCAGTCAAAGCCAAGTACGGCGCTACCGGGATTTCTTGGAGAAGGACCACTACACCCGATGGTTCTCGAAGTCTAGCGCCGTCTCTACGGGCATCTACACGGATGTCAAGGACGCCTTCGTCATCCTTGGGGCCGCGCACTTATTGAAGCAAGAGAGCTTGCCACATTATCCGGCCCTCACATCCGAGTTCCTAGCCACCTTGGAGACCAACTTCTCGTCGAAGATCTCGGCGGGACGCATGCGGTTCCGGCTCGGTAACGAGGACCGTGACTTCACCATGGCGGAGTTCAATGCAATCTTGGAGCTCCCAAACCCGTATAGAGACTATAGCTTGAAGGACTACCGAGTGACCCGCACTTGGAGCTACATCACCGGAGAGGTTCAATCCTCCACCGCGGCGCTATCCGGGGCAACCATAGTCAACCCCATCTTCCGGATCATCTTGAGAGTCCTCGCCGCATTATTCTGGCCGAAGAAGGAGTTGAACCGGTCTACAAGGACGGAGGTCGCTTGCTTCCGCACCATCCTCTTCGAGGAGCCCGACCCCTTGAATTTGGGGTACGAATGGCTCTACTACGTCGAGAAGTCCCACAAGTCCAAGGAGGTGTGGTGTGGCAATTTGGTTAGCCTCTTGGCTAAGAATCTTGGAGTGGATCTCACCCGCTACACACCGGCCCACGCTCAACTCCTCAACAAGAACTATTGGTATAGTTCCGGGATCTTCGTACAAGCCGAGGGAGGCTACAAAGTGAAGGTTCGAGATCAAGTCGTCATACCTTCCCTCGACATGTACGAGCTACTCTACATACCGAATTGGTACGAGGTGTGGACGGGCCAGCCTTACCCATTGGAGCCAAAACCGGAAGATGAGCTCTCACTTAGGCCATGTCACACCCGGTTTGAGCGGGATGATGTGGACGAATATGAAGAAGAATATGAGCAAGAGGATACCGAGGTCGTAGGCAATGACACCGAGGAAGCCGACACCGAGGGCGGCACTGAGGAGCTCAACTTTACTGAAGAAGACATTGAGACGGAGGAATTAGGAGGCAACATCTTCGTCAACGAGCCAACCAGGGTCGTTAACGACCATTTCCAGCCACCGCCCAACAATGTTAACGAGGCAACCAACTTCGTTAACGAGGTGCCGCAAGCTCCTGTCGACCCTCCACCAGCTCCTGTAGACCCGCATGCATATGGCTTAATGCCTTACAACCCGGTGATGTACCAAGATCATTTCCAGCCTCACTACCCACCACCTCCTCAGCCCGAGTACACAGGATCGAGCATACCACCACCATGGGCCGAGGATCTCTCTGCACGGATGCAGCAGCTTCACCTCCAGACCGATCACATTCATCGGAGGATGGATAGATGGGAAACCGTCTACTCCGCACGCATGTCGAGGGAGGACGAGCGGCAACGTCAGAGAGAGGCGGAGGATGCTGAGCGTTGGAGGACGATGTATGACTTCATGGGGAACTTTGAGCACTATTTTCCTCCACAGAGCCGTTGATCAAGCTCAAGATGAAGTTTCCTTTCCTTGTTTCCACTTTTGTAAGTTTTATGTCTTTCTTTTTCTTTTTAATTTTTTGTTTTGTTTTCTATTTCTTTTCCCTCTTCTTGTTATTTTTCTTACAGTGGGGACACTGTAATTTTAAGTATGGGGTGGGAAGAAAGTAGAAAAAATTATGTCCTAGGTGTTTTTTATGTTCTATGTAGGTGTTTTTTATGTTCTATGTAGTTGTTACTTTTTGTTAAAACGAAAAAAAAAATTTTTTTTTGAAAAATTTGAAAAATTCGAAAAAGAGTTTAGAATTGATAGATATTCCGTCTTAAAAAGTTCTATGATAGCAATCACTAGTTTGATCATATAATTCCTTGCAAACATGTCTTTGAAAGTATAGCCGGATTCTTAAAAATTGACATTATTGTTTTATTAGAAAGGAATAGCATTAGATGAAATTGAGCACATATACTTTATAGCATAGATGATGCAATCCAACAAAACTTACCTTGTGAGAAATTTTTGGCCTTATAGGGAGAACATTTATAAATCCCTCTTCTTTTTTGTGTGATTTACTCTCCTTATGCATATTATCTCTTGGAATTGTGATGGTTATCTATTTCTCGAGACCCTTATAGGATTTTTGTTTTTCATTACTTGTGAAGATCATATGATAGAGAACTTATTTTTATGAGCCCTATTATCCCCTATCTACCTTTACATTATTCCTTCTTTTTGCTAACCAATTCTGGCCTGAAACCTTTTATTTTTAGCTCCACAAAAATTGTTCCCTAGCCGAGATAAGCTTGACCCTATCCGGGAATTAGGACTTAGATTGGAGAGGTAAAGTCTTGTGTTTTGTTGAAAAGAAAAGAGTTTCTATTCGCTTGAATTAAAGGGTATTTGGGAAGGGTAGATTGGAAGTCTCTTGTTATTTTATGTGAGAAAGGTCTCTTGATTAAAAAAAAGATGCACAAAATAAAGCTTGAAGGGAAGAAAATGTATACGGTGGATCGTTAACGACCCGGATGTGGGTTCGTTAACGAGGCAGAAAAAAGAAAAAAAAGAAAAAAAAAAAGAGGAAAAGTTGAAGTGCATTTGTGTTTAAAAATAATATCAAGAGATTCTTTTATTTTTGGTTATGAGACTTTCTAGGATGATAAATGGGTGAGTGAAAATAAATGTGCATAATATGAGAGTAAGTTTGGTTATCTTTAATGAGAGTTTTGATGTTGTGTGTGAGTTTTTAGGAGTCTTTGATTCCCGGATATTATTAGCACCACATGACCAAAATATTTCCATGCCCTATTGTTATTACCAAGCCCCATTACAACCCGGCCGAATGGAAGCATCTATGAAGTTTTTCATTGAGCCTAAGTTCTCTTGATGAATTCCTTGCTTGTTTTGACAAATCTTGGGTGGAGAGTATTGGTGATATAAGTTCCAATTTCTATGAGTTTTTGTATATAGGATGAGTTGAGAGATTGAAATTATAAGCCCAAACACATGAGAGTGGAGTGAAACACATTATATCCCTTGAGAGGTTGGATTGTATTATTTTATGTCTATTTAAGTGCATATATGTGTAAGGATGTTAATAGTCTTTTGCTATAATTTTCTTATGTGTAGATGTTGCTTTTAGAAGATGGCTATGTCTTGATAAGCATGATTTGTTTTGGTTTTGGTTAATATCTTGATTATTGCTTGAGGACAAGCAAGTCTAAGTATGGGGTATTTTGATGTTCGCATTTTTGGTATAGTTTTTGATAGGTTTTCTTTACTTATTAGGATTAATTTTGTCTAGTTTAGGTTTAGTTTTAAGTGTTTTTAGTTAGTTTTGCATAAATCTACGAAAAGGGTGGAATCTACGCTATTTTGTGTATTTTGCAGGTTTTAGCTAGGAAAGGAGCGAAATGGAGCTAAATTTGGAGCAGCACATGAAGGACGGGAAAGTGCAAGATTTAAGAAGTCAAAACTCAAGAGATCGAGAGGAGGTGTTGAAGAAAACAAAACCCCAGGCTCGTTAACGAGGCTGTGAAGGGTCGTTAACGAGGCCACGAAGAAGAAGATTTCGGAGTATTATTTTATTATTCACCGATCCCGAGCGGGAATTTATTTCCTTATCGGTTGAGTATCTTTTTATAATCTTTATGGGTTATTAGAATATGTATTTTAGGGTTTAATATCTTTCTAGATTTTATTTCTATCTTTTAGAGATTGTTTCTATCTTTTTAGGAAAGTTTTTATCTTTTAGCCTTTTTAGTTTTTTAGGATTTTCTATGAATACCCTTCTATCTAGCATAGAAAAAGAGGGGAGGTCGAATTTTGGAGTGGAGTTTTAGAGCTTGTTTTGGAGGAGAAGGAAGGCCGAAGGAGAGGCTGCCGGATCGGAAGTCGGTGACAAGGTTCGGTGACGACGGTTTCCGAGGTTCGTTGATCGAGTTTGTGGTTCGGTGATTGTTTTGTTTTGGTTTTTCTCTGATTCTCTGTAAGACGATATATTTGTTATTAATTTAAAGTTTGAGTTTTTGTTTCAATGTTTGTTTTTATGGAAGTTTTTAGTTTGTTTATCATGAGTAGTGAGTAGTCTATTTTTCTAGGGTCGGGGTTAAGCCCGGCATAGTTGAGCATGTTTGATGAAGTAAGATAGTGTTTTGAATGCCTTTTATCTTTATTGAAATTGTTTGTTGTGCTTAATACCGAAACGGGAGTTGAGTTAATTTGAGTTTTAACTTGATTGAAAGAGAAAGTTAGTAACTTGAAGGTTGATATTGTTTGCAAACGGAAGTTTCAGGCTTTAGATCCAAAACAAGCAATTGAGTGAGTTAGTTTATGAAAATAGATTAATTTACTTGTCTAGTCAATGAAAGTTGATGACTCTATCTATTTAAAGGCATGATCTTATCTTCTTATGAATTCTTATGCTTGGCTATGTTGTGGTGTCCCTTATCCTAGATATTTGTTTTTATTGAATTATTTCTGATAAATCTTCGTTGCTGAATACTTGCTTCGGTACCGAGTGTTAGTTAGAATTTTATTAGCTCGTTAATTGGTGTTTTTGTGTTCGGTGGTTCGGTAACGATCCTGACAAGGTCGTTAACGAGGCATCTCGTTAGTGTTTTGCTTGATTTTATTTGAATTTTTATTAGATTGATAGACAAACAACCTTGCTTCCTGTGGAACGATCCTGACTCCACTGTACTCAGCGGGGTCTTGACTTACAAATTTATTTGTTGGCCGAGAAACCCTCTCAACAAATTGGCGCCGTTGCCGGGGAAGCAACGAGTTGTTAGTTTAGCTTTGGGATCGGGCCTAGCCCGACCCCGTTTTTTGTTTTTAATTTTTGTTTTCTTTGATTGTTTTCTCAGTGTATGCCGGTACGACGAAGAAGGCTTCAGTTTGATAGCTCCAGTTATTACTCAGAACCCGAACGTTCCCTACACCGACGACTCCGAGAAAACCGAGCCATGGCCACAGCTGAAGAGATGGCTCGAGAGCTAGAGATCCTCCGGACCCAGATGGAGGCACTGAGAGCCGAGAAGGACGGCGCTGATGCTGACAAGGCTCGATTGCAAGGACTAACGACTAACGACGTTAGTCCTTGCAATCGTTCCCAGATTGTCCCCAGATTCGGCGTTCCAAGAGTCCTAATCAGTGATGGTGGCTCCCATTTCATCGAGCGGAGTTTTGAAGCCCTTTTGGCTAAGTATGGGGTATCTCATCGGGTGGCAACACCCTATCATCCCCAAACAATTGACCAAGTTGAAGTTTCAAACAGGCAAATCAAGAGCATATTAGAGAAGACAGTGTCCCGTTCTAGAAAGGATTGGTCCTCCAAATTGGATGACGCTCTATGGGCATATAGGACAGCATACAAAACGCCTCTACGCACCACCCCCTATAATCTAGTGTATGGCAAGGCATGTCATTTACCGGTCGAAATGGAGCAAAAAGCGTTATGGGCTCTCAAGGAGCTCAACATGAACCTCGACACGGCTGGAGCAAAAAGATTCATGGACTTGCAAGCATTAGAAGAATTGAGGCTGAAGGCGTACGAAAATGCTGAAATATACAAGGAGCGCACGAAAAGGTGGCATGATCGGAAATTGGTGCCAAAAACTTACCACATCGGCGATAAGGTACTTCTATTCAACTCTAGACTCCGATTATTCCCAGGGAAGCTAAGGACACGATGGAGTGGGCCATTTGTGGTTCATCACATTTATCCTCACGGAGCAATAGAGTTGACTGATAACCGAGGCGTCATTTTCAAAGTTAATGGACACCGGTTGAAGAAATTCCATGAGCAGCCTGATCCTGATGAAGAAATAAGAGTTACCATGGCTCTCACCCCACAAGACTAGCAAGAGAGCTCGTCGGGCTAACGACGTTAAACATAGCGCTTACGGGAGGCAACCCGCTTTTTAGAATAGGTTTAGCTTATTTTATTTTCCTTTTTATTTTAGATTATTTCCTAGCTATCTTTTATTTCTCTTTTTTAGTTTAAATAGTATAGAAATAAGATTTTTTGAGCTAACAAGATTTCAGGAAAAAAGGGGTCGAAATTCACTCAAGGAGGCTACGGTGGCTCGTTAACGACCCACCCAGGGTCGTTAACGACCCAGTTCGGACGACCCGATTCATCACAATACGGGGCAGGTAAGTAACTCTAACCTAGTTAACTTTTCTAACCCTAGTCGCCACCCCCTCTATCTTTTCCCCTCCTATAAAAACCCTTCTACCCCTCCCAAAATTCTACCACAATCTCTCCCACATTCACTCTCAAACCCAAAACTCTCTCAAGCCCCTTTCCCTTTTCTCCCACCGAGTCGGAAATCCCACGCTAACGACCACCGGAGACGCCATCGTTACCGGAGTTCGAAGGCCTTTTCACCGTCGACGACGAGCTCGTTAACCTACCCCGATTCCGACCCTTGTTCTTCAAATTCTCGGTGCTCCGGTATGATTTCTAAACCCTTGCTTGAATTTGCATGATTGATTATAAATAGGGTTAGAGAGCCTACCTTTATATGTATTGCAAGAAATCTTTTTCCTGGGTATCAACGCGGAGACCAAGAACCGCATCAACACGCATACTGCGTGCGGTTTTATAGAGATGAACCCGACAGAGGCGTGGGAACTGTTGGACAAGCTGGCGAATTACGATGCTATGTACGGAACCCAGCAGGTTCCACAAACACAAAAACGTCTCTATGTGCCCAATCGAGATGAAGTTGACCCCGATGTTAAAAATCAATTCTTACAAGATGAGGTCAACCGCTTGAGGAAACAGGTAAGTTTTCTGAAATCCTCTCAATCATGTCAAGAATGTGGTTCTTCTGCGCATAGTACTTCTGCATGCACTAACATTGAGCAAGTTAGAACCGCTGAGACGATAGCTGAGATGAATTACATGAGAGGACCCTACAGGAACCAGCCTAATTACAATGACAGGTCGAACAACTATCAATCATGGGGCAATCAGAATGCAAATCATAATTATACAGGCCCCCCGCAAGATAGACGACCTGCACCATATCGACCTCCAGGCCATCAGGAGACACCATCATGGGCTCAAGAGATTAAAGAGGGCATCAATGGATTGGATAAAAGATGGGGAGAGTACCGAACGACCCCAGTGTCGACCCGGTACTCTCACCTCTCGAGCCTAACTTGGTTCCGAGAATGGTGAAAACTCTTCCATTTCCAGTTAAGAAATCTATGGACTCTACTGAGAGTAAGTTCAAGCGTTTCGTTAAGATTCTTCAGGGCATTAATATTTCCATCCCATTCGCTGAGGCCCTAAGCGAAATGCCGGCTTACACAAAATTTTTGAAAGATATTCTTAGCAGGAAAAGATCTATTACAGAACTGCAGGACGAGGTTAGATCCATAGCTCTTCCAGAAAAGCTTGGAGATCTTGGGAGGTTTGCAATCACAATCGGCATAGGCAACCACAAGTTCAAAGCTTTATGCGATCTGGGTGCCAGTGCCAGTCTTGTTCCACTCTCAATCTGGTCTAAAGCCAATATGGGACCACTAGAACCAGTAGACATGAATCTGGTCTAAAGCCAATAAGAGTTACCATGGCTCTCACACCACAAGACTAGTAAGAGAGCTCGTCGGGCTAACGACGTTAAACATAGCGCTTACGGGAGGCAACCCGCTTTTTAGAATAGGTTTAGCTTATTTTATTTTCCTTTTGTATTTTAGATTATTTCCTAGCTTTCTTTTATTTTTCTTTTTTAGTTTAAATAGGATAGAAATAAGATTTTTTGAGCTAACAAGATTTCAGGAAAAAAGGGGTCGAAATTCACTCAAGGAGGCTACGGTGGCTCGTTAACGACCCACCCAGGGTCGTTAACGACCCAGTTCGGACGACCCGATTCGTCACAATACGGGGCAGGTAAGTAACTCTAACCTAGTTAACTTTTCTAACCCTAGCCGCCACCCCCTCTATCTTTTCCCCTCCTATAAAAACCCTTCTACCCCTCCCAAAATTCTACCACAATCTCTCCCACATTCACTCTCAAACCCAAAACTCTCTCAAGCCCCTTTCCCTTTTCTCCCACCGAGTCGGAAATCCCACGCTAACGACCACCGGAGACGCCATCGTTACCGGAGTTCGAAGGACTTTTCACCGTCGACGACGAGCTCGTTAACCTACCCCGATTCCGACCCTTGTTCTTCAAATTCTCGGTTCCCCGGTATGATTTCTAAACCCTTGCTTGATTTTGCATGATTGATTATCTATAGGGTTAAATTTCATATCTTGAATCATGATTTTTAGGGAGATCGATGAGCATGCCTAAATTCCGTTCTAAAAATTCTTGATTGTGCTTAGTTGTTCATGTTTTAGGTAGGATTATTCATGATAGATTAGCTATTGTAACCTTTTAGTTAAGAAAGCATGAATTTTTCTTGTTCCTGATCTAAAAGTTCGAACTTTGCATGTCAAAATTCCGGGAAATTTGTAGCATGTTCGGGATGGGTAATTGAGTAAGTATGGGGTGCTTTTAACCAATGAGGGAATTGTGGAGAATAATAGAAGATCGCATGCTTGATTTGTGCTGAATTAGAGGTAGATTTAATTTCGGAAATTACTGGTTTTGCTCTCGGCGGGTCGTTAACGACCCACCCAGGCTCGTTAACGACCCTGCACTTCATTAATGCTTGATACGAGCCCAGACTCGTGAACAACCCAATTGGGTAGTTTATGAATAATTCCGAGGTTAATTTTGAGACCAAGTATGGGGTCTCGTACCTATTTTTTTGAGTGGATCTTATCTTGGAAAATTGTCGATTATTTTGTAGGATCCATGGCTAGTTCAAGCAGACCCGCTACCCGAGCCCAGAAGAAGAGGAGGAACCACAAGTCTCCATCTCCACCCCGGGTGGACGATGTGATTTTGAGCAGTCAAAGCCAAGTACGGCGCTACCGGGATTTCTTGGAGAAGGACCACTACACCCGATGGTTCTCGAAGTCTAGCGCCGTCTCTACGGGCATCTACACGGATGTCAAGGACGCCTTCGTCATCCTTGGGGCCGCGCACTTATTGAAGCAAGAGAGCTTGCCACATTATCCGGCCCTCACATCCGAGTTCCTAGCCACCTTGGAGACCAACTTCTCGTCGAAGATCTCGGCGGGACGCATGCGGTTCCGGCTCGGTAACGAGGACCGTGACTTCACCATGGCGGAGTTCAATGCAATCTTGGAGCTCCCAAACCCGTATAGAGACTATAGCTTGAAGGACTACCGAGTGACCCGCACTTGGAGCTACATCACCGGAGAGGTTCAATCCTCCACCGCGGCGCTATCCGGGGCAACCATAGTCAACCCCATCTTCCGGATCATCTTGAGAGTCCTCGCCGCATTATTCTGGCCGAACCCGACAGTGTTGAACCGGTCTACAAGGACGGAGGTCGCTTGCTTCCGCAGCATCCTCTTCGAGGAGCCCGGCCCCTTGAATTTGGGGTACGAATGGCTCTACTACGTCGAGAAGTCCCACAAGTCCAAGGAGGTGTGGTGTGGCAATTTGGTTAGCCTCTTGGCTAAGAATCTTGGAATTGATCTCACCCGCTACACACCGGCCCACGCTCAACTCCTCAACAAGAACTATTGGTATAGTTCCGGGATCTTCGTACAAGCCGAGGGAGGCTACAAAGTGAAGGTTCGAGATCAAGTCGTCATACCTTCCCTCGACATGTACGAGCTACTCTACGTGCCGAATTGGTACGAGGTGTGGACGGGCCAGCCTTACCCATTGGAGCCAAAACCGGAAGATGAGCTCTCACTTAGGCCATGTCACACCCGGTTTGAGCGGGATGATGTGGACGAATATGAAGAAGAAGATGAGCAAGAGGATACCGAGGTCGTAGGCAATGACACCGAGGAAGCCGACACCGAGGGCGGCACTGAGGAGCTCAACTTTACTGAAGAAGACATTGAGACGGAGGAATTAGGAGGCAACATCTTCGTCAACGAGCCAACCAGGGTCGTTAACGACCATTTCCAGCCACCGCCCAACACTGTTAACGAGGCAACCAGCTTCGTTAACGAGGTGCCGCAAGCTCCTATCGACCCTCCACCAGCTCCTGTCGACCCTCATGCATATGGCTTAATGCCTTACAACCCGGTGATGTACCAAGATCATTTCCAGCCTCACTACCCACCACCTTCTCAGCCCGAGTACACAGGATCGAGCACACCATGGGTCGAGGATCTCTCTGCACGGATGCAGCAGCTTCACCTCCAGACCGATCACATTCATCGGAGGATGGATAGATGGGAAACCGTCTACTCCGCACGCATGTCGAGGGAGGACGAGCGGCAACGTCAGAGAGAGGCGGAGGATGCTGAGCGTTGGAGGACGATGTATGACTTCATGGGGAACTTTGAGCACTATTTTCCTCCACAGAGCCGTTGATCAAGCTCAAGATGAAGTTTCCTTTCCTTGTTTCCACTTTTGTAAGTTTTATGTCTTTCTTTTTCTTTTTAATTTTTTGTTTTCTTTTCTATTTCTTTTCCCTCTTCTTGTTATTTTTCTTACAGTGGGGACACTGTAATTTTAAGTATGGGGTGGGAAGAAAGTAGAAAAAATTATGTCCTAGGTGTTTTTTATGTTCTATGTAGGTGTTTTTTATGTTCTATGTAGTTGTTACTTTTTGTTAAAACGAAAAAAAAAAAAAATTTTGAAAAATTTGAAAAATTCAAAAAAGAGTTTAGAATTGATAGATATTCCTTCTTAAAAAGTTCTATGATAGCAATCACTAGTTTGATCATATAATTCCTAGCAAACATGTCTTTGAAAGTATAGCCGGATTCTTAAAAATTGACATTATTGTTTTATTAGAAAGGAATAGCATTAGATGAAATTGAGCACATATACTTTATAGCATAGATGATGCAATCCAACAAAACTTACCTTGTGAGAAATTTTTGGCCTTATAGGGAGAACATTTATAAATCCCTCTTCTTTTTTGTGTGATTTACTCTCCTTATGCATATTATCTCTTGGAATTGTGATGGTTATCTATTTCTTGAGACCCTTATAGGATTTTTGTTTTTCATTACTTGTGAAGATCATATGATAGAGAACTTACTTTTATGAGCCCTATTATCCCCTATCTACCTTTACATTATTCCTTCTTTTTGCTAACCAATTCTGGCCTGAAACCTTTTATTTTTAGCTCCACAAAAATTGTTCCCTAGCCGAGATAAGCTTGACCCTATCCGGGAATTAGGACTTAGATTGGAGAGGTAAAGTCTTGTGTTTTGTTAAAAAGAAAAGAGTTTCTATTCGCTTGAATTAAAGGGTATTTGGGAAGGGTAGATTGGAAGTCTCTTGTTATTTTATGTGAGAAAGGTCTCTTGATTAAAAAAAAGATGCACAAAATAAAGCTTGAAGGGAAGAAAATGTATACGGTGGATCGTTAACGACCCGGATGTGGGTTCGTTAACGAGGCAGAAAAAAAAAAAGAAAAAAAAAGAGGAAAAGTTGAAGTGCATTTGTGTTTAAAAATAATATCAAGAGATTCTTTTATTTTTGGTTATGAGACTTTCTAGGATGATAAATGGGTGAGTGAAAATAAATGTGCATAATATGAGAGTAAGTTTGGTTATCGTTTATGAGAGTTTTGATGTTGTGTGTGAGTTTTTAGGAGTCTTTGATTCCCGGATATTATTAGCACCACATGACCAAAATATTTCCATGCCCTATTGTTATTACCAAGCCCCATTACAACCCGGCCGAATGGAAGCTTCTATGAAGTTTTTCATTGAGCCTAAGTTCTCTTGATGAATTCTTTGCTTGTTTTGACAAATCTTGGGTGGAGAGTATTGGTGATATAAGTTCCAATTTCTATGAGTTTTTGTATATAGGATGAGTTGAGAGATTGAAATTATAAGCCCAAACACATGAGAGTGGAGTGAAACACATTATATCTCTTGAGAGGTTGGATTGTATTATTTTATGTCTATTTAAGTGCATATATGTGTAAGGATGTTAATAGTCTTTTGCTATAATTTTCTTATGTGTAGATGTTGCTTTTTGAAGATGGCTATGTCTTGATAAGCATGATTTGTTTTGGTTTTGGTTAATATCTTGATTATTGCTTGAGGACAAGCAAGTCTAAGTATGGGGTATTTTGATGTTCGCATTTTTGGTATAGTTTTTGATAGGTTTTCTTTGCTTATTAGGATTAATTTTGTCTAGTTTAGGTTTAGTTTTAAGTGTTTTTAGTTAGTTTTGCATAAATCTACGAAAAGGGTGGAATCTACGCTATTTTGTGTATTTTGCAGGTTTTAGCTAGGAAAGGAGCTAAATGGAGCTAAATTTGGAGCAGCACATGAAGGACGGGAAAGTGCAAGATTTAAGAAGTCAAAGCTCAAGAGATCGAGAGGAGGTGTTGAAGAAAACAAAACCCCAGGCTCGTTAACGAGGCTGTGAAGGGTCGTTAACGAGGCCACGAAGAAGAAGATTTCGGAGTATTATTTTATTATTCACCGATCCTGAGCGGGAATTTATTTCCGTATCGGTTGAGTATCTTTTTAGAATCTTTATGGGTTATTAGTATATGTATTTTAGGGTTTAATATCTTTCAAGATTTTATTTCTATCTTTTAGAGATTGTTTCTATCTTTTTAGGAAAGTTTTTATCTTTTAGCCTTTTTAGTTTTTTAGGAGTTTCTATAAATACCCTTCTATCTAGCATAGAAAAAGAGGGGAGGTCGAATTTTGGAGTGGAGTTTTAGAGCTAGTTTTGGAGGAGAAGGAAGGCCGAAGGAGAGGCTGCCGGATCGGAAGTCGGTGACGAGGTTCGGTGACGACGGTTTCCGAGGTTCGTTGATCGAGTTTGTGGTTCGGTGATTGTTTTGTTTTGGTTTTTCTCTGATTCTCTATAAGACGATATTTTTGTTATTAGTTTAAAGTTTGAGTTTTTGTTTCAATGTTTGTTTTTATGGAAGTTTTTAGTTTGTTTATCATGAGTAGTGAGTAGTCTATTTTTCTAGGGTCGGGGTTAAGCCCGACATAGTTGAGCATGTTTGATGAAGTAAGATAGTGTTTTGAATGCCTTCTATCTTTATTGAAATTGTTTGTTGTGCTTAATACTGAAACGGGAGTTGAGGTAATTTGAGTTTTAACTTGATTGAAAGAGAAAGTTAGTAACTTGAAGGTTGATATTGTTTGCAAACGGAAGTTTGCAAACGGGAGTTGAGGTAATTAGAGATTGTTTCTATCTTTTTAGGAAAGTTTTTATCTTTTAGCCTTTTTAGTTTTTTAGGAGTTTCTATAAATACCCTTCTATCTAGCATAGAAAAAGAGGGGAGGTCGAATTTTGGAGTGGAGTTTTAGAGCTAGTTTTGGAGGAGAAGGAAGGCCGAAGGAGAGGCTGCCGGATCGGAAGTCGGTGACGAGGTTCGGTGACGACGGTTTCCGAGGTTCGTTGATCGAGTTTGTGGTTCGGTGATTGTTTTGTTTTGGTTTTTCTCTGATTCTCTGTAAGACGATATTTTTGTTATTAGTTTAAAGTTTGAGTTTTTGTTTCAATGTTTGTTTTTATGGAAGTTTTTAGTTTGTTTATCATGAGTAGTGAGTAGTCTATTTTTCTATGGTCGGGGTTAAGCCCGGCATAGTTGAGTATGTTTGATGAAGTAAGATAGTGTTTTGAATGCCTTTTATCTTTATTGAAATTGTTTGTTGTGCTTAATACCGAAACGGGAGTTGAGGTAATTTGAGTTTTAACTTGATTGAAAGAGAAAGTTAGTAACTTGAAGGTTGATATTGTTTGCAAACGGAAGTTTCAAGCTTTGGATCCAAAACAAGCAATTGAGTGAGTTAGTTTATGAAAATAGATTAATTTACTTGTCTAGTCAATGAAAGTTGATGACTCTATCTATTTAAAGGCATGATTTATCTTCTTACGAATTCTTATGCTTGGCTATGTTGTGGTGTCCCTTATCCTAGATATTTGTTTTTATTGAATTATTTCTGATAAATCTTCGTTGCTGAATACTTGCTTCGGTACCGAGTGTTAGTTAGAATTTTATTAGCTCGTTAATTGGTGTTTTTGTGTTCGGTGGTTCGGTAACGATCCTGACAAGGTCGTTAACGAGGCATCTCGTTAGTGTTTTGCTTGATTTTATTTGAATTTTTATTAGATTGATAGACAAACAACCTTGCTTCCTGTGGAACGATCCTGACTCCACTGTACTCAGCGGGGTCTTGACTTACAAATTTATTTGTTGGCCGAGAAACCCTCTCAACAAATTGGCGCCGTTGCCGGGGAAGCAACGAGTTGTTAGTTTAGCTTTGGGATCGGGCCTAGCCCGACCCCGTTTTTTGTTTTTAATTTTTGTTTTCTTTGATTGTTTTCTCAGTGTATGCCGGTACGACGAAGAAGGCTTCAGTTTGATAGCTCCAGTTATTACTCAGAACCCGAACGTTCCCTGCACCGACGACTCCGAGAAAACCGAGCCATGGCCACAGCTGAAGAGATGGCTCGAGAGCTAGAGATCCTCCGGACCCAGATGGAGGCACTGAGAGCCGAGAAGGACGGCGCTGATGCAGACAAGGCTCGATTGCAAGAAGAGCTAAACGCCTATCCAAGGAATGCCAAGCAATACATGCATCCGGAACTGAGGGTGCCAGAATCTCCTATTGTGCTTCCTGCGATAGAGAAACCTTTTGAGATCAAGTCTCAATTTATATCCTTGATTAAACGGGCTCAGTTTGAAGGAAAACCTGCTGAGTGCCCTATGGAACATATTAGAAATTTTCTTGATTTATGTGACACCATAGCTGCTGAAGGTGTCTCACTAGAATATGTTCTGTTGAAAGCTTTTAGATGGTCACTTACTGGAAAGGCCCTGAACTGGTTAGAGAGCCTACCTTCTAAGTCTATCAGGACTTGGAAAGCTTTGTATGATCAATTTCTTACAAAGTTTTTCCCTCCTGCTAAGACAACGAAGTTAAGGAAACGTATCACCTCTTATCACCAGTTGCCTAATGAGACATTTGTTGAAACATGGGAAAGATTTAAAGAGATGCTTAGACAATGCCCTACTCATGGGCATCCATTATATGTATTGCAAGAAATCTTTTTCCTGGGTATCAACGCGGAGACCAAGAACCGCATCAACACGCATACTGCGTGCGGTTTTATAGAGATGAACCCGACAGAGGCGTGGGAACTGTTGGACAAGCTGGCGAATTACGATGCTATGTACGGAACCCAGCAGGTTCCACAAACACAAAAACGTCTCTATGTGCCCAATCGTGATGAAGTTGACCCCGATGTTAAAGATCAATTCTTACAAGATGAGGTCAACCGCTTGAGGAAACAGGTAAGTTTTCTGAAATCCTCTCAATCATGTCAAGAATGTGGTTCTTCTGCGCATAGTACTTCTGCTTGCACTAACATTGAGCAAGTTAGAACCGCTGAGACGATAGCTGAGATGAATTACATGAGAGGACCCTACAGGAACCAGCCTAATTACAATGACAGGTCGAACAACTATCAATCATGGGGCAATCAGAATGCAAATCATAATTATACAAGGCCCCCGCAAGATAGACGACCTGCACCATATCGACCTCCAGGCCATCAGGAGACACCATCATGGGCTCAAGAGATTAAAGAGGGCATCAATGGATTGGTTAAAAGATGGGGAGAGTTCGATATTTGGAAGAAGAGTGTTGATTCCCAACTAGGAGACCTTGCTGCACGGATTCCAAGACCACAAGGGCAACTCCCGGGTCGTACCGAAGAGAACCCTAGAGGCCAAATAGCAGCAGTACACCTTAGAAGCGGGAAGACACTACCGGAGAGAGTTCAAGCTGAAGAGAAGGAGGAACAAGATCTCGCCAGCCAGCTCGTTAACGAGCCAGCGAGAGCTAGTACCGAACCTACAAGCCAGGATGACGAGGCTCCGAGGATTCCTGACGAGCCCAACCCAGGTAAGTTTTCTAAACCGAGTCCTCCTCTCAATCCCAGGCTCGTTAACGACCCCATCAGCGTCGGTAACGACCCGCCGAGGACACCGAACGACCCCAGTGTCGACCCGGTACTCTCACCTCTCGAGCCTAACTTGGTTCCGAGAATGGTGAAAACTCTTCCATTTCCAGTTAAGAAATCTATGGACTCTACTGAGAGTAAGTTCAAGCGTTTCGTTAAGATTCTTCAGGGCATTAATATTTCCATCCCATTCGCTGAGGCCCTAAGCGAAATGCCGGCTTACACAAAATTTTTGAAAGATATTCTTAGCAGTAAAAGATCTATTACAGAACTGCAGGATGAGGTCAGATCCATAGCTCTTCCAGAAAAGCTTGGAGATCCTGGGAGGTTTGCAATCACAATCGGCATAGGCAACCACAAGTTCAAAGCTTTATGCGATCTTGGTGCCAGTGCTAGTCTTGTTCCACTCTCAATCTGGTCTAGAGCAAATATGGGACCATTAGAGCCTGTCAACATGCGGCTTTATATGGCAGATGGATCTTGCATCAAACCAACAGGGCTGCTAGAAGATTTCCCAGTTCAAGTGGGTAATTTCTTTGTTCCGAATGACTTCATCGTGATGGCAATGCCCGAAGATCCAGTTGTGCCTATTTTTTTGGGAAGACCATTCCTCGCCACAGCAGGAGCTATGATCGATGTTAGGAGAGGACTCCTAACTTTCAAAATTGGGGATGAGGTGACGGAATTCCGATTCAAGCAATCCAGGGAGTCCGACAAAGCTGAAGTCAAGATGCTCTACGCCCACGAGGAGATCATTGAATGTGGAGACCCCATAGGAAGATCAGCATGCAATGATGACATTTCAAGGCAAAGATGGGCAGAAATAACCACTGTAGTCTCAGTAACGAGTCCCCCAGCATCGTTACCGATTCTCCTGGCAGAAGATGAAGGCTCGTTAACGACCCACTCAGGTTCGTTAACGACCCTTGCCGAAGATGGCGAGATCTCAGCTTTCGAATGCTTTCATGAAGTGTTGAAGACGGAACCAGAAGAGCCCATTCTAATTCCTTCCGAACCGTCCCCAACACTTAAACCCTTGCCAGATTCCCTCAGGTATGAATTCCTCGGCCCAAATTCTACTCTTCCTGTCATCATTAATGCTGGATTAAAAGATGAAGAAGTAGAAAAACTCCTAAGTGTGCTTAAGATGCATAGAAAAGCCATAGGCTACTCCCTAGATGATATAACTGGCATATCCCCTTCTCTTTGCATGCATAGGATTTACATGGAGGACAATCATAAACCCACCATAGAGCATCAACGTAGATTAAATCCTAACATGAAAGATGTAGTTAAAAAGGAAATTATTAAACTACTTGATGCAGGGATCATATTTCCTATTTCGGACAGCCAATGGGTGAGTCCGGTCCATGTAGTCCCTAAGAAAGGGGGGATGACTGTGATAGAAAATGAAAAGGGAGAGCTTATTCCGACTAGAACCACCACTAGTTGGAGGATGTGCATTGATTATAGGAAGCTCAATAGCGCTACTAGAAAAGATCATTTTCCGCTTCCTTTCATAGATCAAGTTTTAGAACGCTTAGCCCAGCATGATTACTTCTGTTATTTAGATGGCTATAGCGGCTTTTGGCAGATTCCCATTCATCCTGATGACCAAGAGAAAACAACTTTTACGTGTCCCTATGGAACCTTTGCTTATAAAAGAATGCCATTTGGGCTTTGCAATGCCCCCGCTACTTTTCAAAGATGTATGATGGCTATTTTTTCTGATATGATAGAGGATATTGTAGAGATTTTTATGGATGATTTTTCTGTTTATGGTTCTTCATTTGATTCTTGTCTTGCTAACCTTGCACGAGTGCTTAAACGATGTGAAGAAACTAATCTTGTACTGAATTGGGAAAAGTGTCACTTTATGGTTCAAGAGGGGATAGTACTAGGACACCTTGTCTCTAAAAGAGGGATAGAAGTAGATAAGGCGAAAATTGAGCTTATTGAAAAACTACCTCCTCCCTCTTCTGTGAGAGACATTAGGAGTTTTTTAGGGCATGCTGGCTTTTACAGGCGATTTATTCAGGATTTTTCTAAGATAGCTAAACCTTTGACTAACCTACTAATGAAAGATGTAGTGTTTGAGCTGTCTCCAGAATGTCTTGAATCATTTTACAGGTTAAGAGCCGCCCTTGTGTCCGCCCCCATCATGCAATCCCCAGACTGGGCATTACCCTTTGAGATCATGTGCGATGCCAGTGACTATGCAGTCGGCGCAGTTTTAGGGCAACGGAAAGACAAGAAACTCCACGCCATATATTATGCCAGTAAGACGCTGGATGAGGCGCATAGTAAGTATACCACAACGGAGAAGGAATTCCTTGTTGTGGTATTTGCCTTTGAAAAATTTCGGTCCTATCTCGTTGGATCCAAAGTGATTGTTTATACTGACCATGAGGCCGTTAGATACCTAATGGCTAAAAAAGATGCAAAACCTAGATTGCTTCGTTGGATGCTCTTACTGCAGGAATTTGATCATGAAATAAGAGACAAGAAGGGAGCAGAAAATCTAGTGGCGGATCACTTATCCAGGTTGCCAGTTGAGCATATCACCGAGTCCAATAATGAAGTTCCGATAAATGATTCCAGACCCGACGAACACCTCCTGCTAAACGAGGTTGAGCTCTGCAAGACCCTCGTTACCAACCCCTTCAGGATCGTTAACGAGGTGCCGAGGCTGGAAGACACAAATAAAAAGGGAAAATGTTCAAGTTTGGTCGACAATCAAGCCAATGGGGTCGTTACTGAGCTACGGGAGGTCGGTACCGAGGTCAATAAATGGAAACCTAGATCGTTAACGACCCACCCAGGTAAGATTTATGAACCTAAGTCTTCTCAATTAAAATCCATCCCCTCTCCTTCTTCAATTTCTTCTTCCTCAATATCAATCCATGCTATTAGAGGGCCAAAAGCTCCTTGGTTTGCGGATTTCGCTAACTATCTTGTAGGAGGCATAATTCCCGAGGGCCTTACCCCACAAAAGAAGAAATTTCTCCATGATGTGAAACAATACTATTGGGACGATCCCTATTTGTTTAAACAAGGAAGTGATCACCTTTTTAGGCGTTGTATCCCAGAAGAGGAGATTGAAAACGTGATCCGTCAATGCCACACACTGCCAACTGGAGGTCATGCAAAAGGATTCAAGACTACTGCGAAGATTCTTCAAAGTGGTCTCTATTGGCCCACCATGTTCAAAGATGTGCAAGCTTATGCGACAACATGTGATGGATGCCTACGCTCAGGCAACATAACTTGGAGACATGAAAATCCACTAACTGGGATATTAGAAGTTGAGCTATTTGATGTATGGGGCATTGATTTCATGGGACCATTTCCCGCCTCAGGACCCTACAAGTACATCTTAGTTGCGGTTGATTATGTTTCCAAGTGGGTGGAAGCTGTTGCTACAAGGACTAACGACGCCAAGACTGTTGCTAAATTCATCAAGACCAATATTGTCCCCAGATTCGGCGTTCCAAGAGTCCTAATCAGTGATGGTGGCTCCCATTTCATCGAGCGGAGTTTTGAAGCCCTTTTGGCTAAGTATGGGGTATCTCATCGGGTGGCAACACCCTATCATCCCCAAACAAGTGACCAAGTTGAAGTTTCAAACAGGCAAATCAAGAGCATATTAGAGAAGACAGTGTCCCGTTCTAGAAAGGATTGGTCCTCCAAATTGGATGACGCTCTATGGGCATATAGGACAGCATACAAAACGCCTCTACGCACCACCCCCTATAATCTAGTGTATGGCAAGGCATGTCATTTACCGGTCGAAATGGAGCATAAAGCGTTATGGGCTCTCAAGGAGCTCAACATGAACCTCGACACGGCTGGAGCAAAAAGATTCATGGACTTGCAAGCATTAGAAGAATTGAGGCTGAAGGCGTACGAAAATGCTGAAATATACAAGGAGCGCACGAAAAGGTGGCATGATCGGAAATTGGTGCCAAAAACTTACCACATCGGCGATAAGGTACTTCTATTCAACTCTAGACTCCGATTATTCCCAGGGAAGCTAAGTACACGATGGAGTGGGCCATTTGTGGTTCATCACATTTATCCTCACGGAGCAGTAGAGTTGACTGATAACCGAGGCGTCATTTTCAAAGTTAATGGACACCGGTTGAAGAAATTCCATGAGCAGCCTGATCCTGATGAAGAAATAAGAGTTACCATGGCTCTCACACCACAAGACTAGCAAGAGAGCTCGTCGGGCTAACGACGTTAAACATAGCGCTTACGGGAGGCAACCCGCTTTTTAGAATAGGTTTAGCTTATTTTATTTTCCTTTTTATTTTAGATTATTTCCTAGCTATCTTTTATTTCTCTTTTTTAGTTTAAATAGGATAGAAATAAAATTTTTTGAGCTAACAAGATTTCAGGAAAAAAGGGGTCGAAATTCACTCAAGGAGGCTACGGTGGCTCGTTAACGACCCACCCAGGGTCGTTAACGACCCAGTTCGGACGACCCGATTCGTCACAATACGGGGCAGGTAAGTAACTCTAACCTAGTTAACTTTTCTAACCCTATCCGCCACCCCCTCTATCTTTTCCCCTCCTATAAAAACCCTTCTACCACTCCCAAAATTCTACCACAATCTCTCCCACATTCACTCTCAAACCCAAAACTCTCTCAAGCCCCTTTCCCTTTTCTCCCACCGAGTCGGAAATCCCACGCTAACGACCACCGAAGACGCCATCGTTACCGGAGTTCGAAGGCCTTTTCACCGTCGACGACGAGCTCGTTAACCTACCCCGATTCCGACCCTTGTTCTTCAAATTCTCGGTTCTCCGGTATGATTTCTAAACCCTTGCTTGAATTTGCATGATTGATTATCTATAGGGTTAAATTTCATATCTTGAATCATGATTTTTAGGGAGATCGATGAGCATGCCTAAATTCCGTTCTAAAAATTCTTGATTGTGCTTAGTTGTTCATGTTTTAGGTAGGATTATTCATGATAGATTAACTATTGTAACCTTTTAGTTAAGAAAGCATGAATTTTTCTTGTTCTAGATCTAAAAGTTCGAACTTTGCATGTCAAAATTCCGGGAAATTTGTAGCATGTTCGGGATGGGTAATTGAGTAAGTATGGGGTGCTTTTAACCAATGAGGGAATTGTGGAGAATAATAGAAGATCGCATGCTTGATTTGTGCTGAATTAGAGGTAGATTTAATTTCGGAAATTACTGGTTTTGCTCTCGGCGGGTCGTTAACGACCCACCCAGGCTCGTTAACGACCCTGCACTTCATTAATGCTTGATCCGAGCCCAGACTCGTGAACAACCCAATTGGGTAGTTTATGAATAATTCCGAGGTTAATTTTGAGACCAAGTATGGGGTCTCGTACCTATTATTTTTGAGTGGATCTTATCTTGGAAAATTGTCGATTATTTTGTAGGATCCATGGCTAGTTCAAGCAGACCCGCTACCCGAGCCAAGAAGAAGAGGAGGAACCACAGGTCTCCATCTCCACCCCGGGTGGACGATGTGATTTTGAGCAGTCAAAGCCAAGTACGACGCTACCGGGATTTCTTGGAGAAGGACCACTACACCCGATGGTTCTCGAAGTCTAGTGCCGTCTCTACGGGCATCTACACGGATGTCAAGGACGCCTTCGTCATCCTTGGGGCCGCGCACTTATTGAAGCAAGAGAGCTTGCCACATTATCCGGCCCTCACATCCGAGTTCCTAGCCACCTTGGAGACCAACTTCTCGTCGAAGATCTCGGCGGGACGCATGCGGTTCCGGCTCGGTAACGAGGACCGTGACTTCACCATGGCGGAGTTCAATGCAATCTTGGAGCTCCCAAACCCGTATAGAGACTATAGCTTGAAGGACTACCGAGTGACCCGCACTTGGAGCTACATCACCGGAGAGGTTCAATCCTCCACCGCGGCGCTATCCGGGGCAACCATAGTCAACCCCATCTTCCGGATCATCTTGAGAGTCCTCGCCGCATTATTCTGGCCGAACCCGACAGTGTTGAACCGGTCTACAAGGACGGTGGTCGCTTGCTTCCGCACCATCCTCTTCGACGAGCCCGGCCCCTTGAATTTGGGGTACGAATAGCTCTACTACGTCGAGAAGTCCCACAAGTCCAAGGAGGTGTGGTGTGGCAATTTGGTTAGCCTCTTGGCTAAGAATCTTGGAATTGATCTCACCCGCTACACACCGGCCCACGCTCAACTCCTCAACAAGAACTATTGGTATAGTTCCGGGATCTTCGTACAAGCCGAGGGAGGCTACAAAGTGAAGGTTCGAGATCAAGTCGTCATACCTTCCCTCGACATGTACGAACTACTCTACGTACCGAATTGGTACGAGGTGTGTACGGGCCAGCCTTACCCATTGGAGCCAAAACCGGAAGATGAGCTCTCACTTAGGCCATGTCACACCCGGTTTGAGCGGGATGATGTGGACGAATATGTAGAAGAAGATGAGCAAGAGGATACCGAGGTCGTAGGCAATGACACCGAGGAAGCCGACACCGAGGGCGGCATTGAGGAGATCAACTTTACTGAAGAAGACATGGAGACGGAGGAATTAGGAGGCAACATCTTCGTCAACGAGCCAACCAGGGTCGTTAACGACCATTTCCAGCCACCGCCCAACACTGTTAACGAGGCAACCAGCTTCGTTAACGAGGTGCCGCAAGCTCCTATCGACCCTCCACCAGCTCCTGTCGACCCGCATGCATATGGCTTAATGCCTTACAACCCGGTGATGTACCAAGATCATTTCCAGCCTCACTACCCACCACCTCCTCAGCCCGAGTACACATGATCGAGCATACCACCACCATGGGTAGAGGATCTCTCTGCACGGATGCAGCAGCTTCACCTCCAGACCGATCACATTCATCGGAGGATGGATAGATGGGAAACCGTCTACTCCGCACGCATGTCGAGGGAGGACGAGCGGCAACGTCAGAGAGAGGCGGAGGATGCTGAGCGTTGGAGGACGATGTATGACTTCATGGGGAACTTTGAGCACTATTTTCCTCCACAGAGCCGTTGATCAAGCTCAAGATGAAGTTTCCTTTCCTTGTTTCCACTTTTGTAAGTTTTATATCTTTCTTTTTCTTTTTAATTTTTTTTTTCTTTTCTATTTCTTTTCCCTCTTCTTGTTATTTTAAGTATGGGGTGGGAAGAAAGTAGAAAAATTAGATCCTAGGTGTTTTTATGTTCTATGTAGTTGTTACTTTTGTTAAAACGAAAAAAAAAAACCAAAAACAAAAAAAAAATGAAAAATTTGAAAAATTCAAAAAAAAAGAGTTTAGAATTGATAGATATTCCTTCTTAAAAAGTTCTATGATAGCAATCACTAGTTTGACCATGTAATTCCTTGCAAACATGTCTTGAAAGTATAGCCAGATTCTTAAAAATTGAAATTATTGTTTTATTAGAAAGGAATAGCATTAGATGAAATTGAGCACATATACTTTATAGCATAGATGATGCAATCCAACAAAACTTACCTTGTGAGAAATTTTTGGCCTTATAGGGAGAACATTTATAAATCCCTCTTCTTTTTTGTGTGATTTACTCTCCTTATGCATATTATCTCTTAGAATTGTGATGGTTATCTATTTCTTGAGACCCTTATAAGATTTTTTTAGTTCATTACTTGTGAAGATCATATGATAGAGAACTTATTTTTATGAGCCCCGTTATTCCCTATCTACCTTTACATTATTCCTTCTTTTTGCTAACCAATTCTGGCCTGAAACCTTTTATTTTTAGCTCCACAAAAATTGTTCCCTAGCCGAGATAAGCTTGACCCTATCCGGGAACTAGGACTTAGATTGGAGAGGTAGAGTCTTGTGTTTTGTTGAAAAGAAAAGAGTTTCTATTCGCTTGAATTAAAGGTAATTTGGGAAGGGTAGATTGGAAGTCTCTTGTTATTTTATGTGAGAAAGGTCTCTTGATAAAAAAAGATGCACAAAATAAAGCTTGAAGGGAAGAAAATGTATACGGTGGATCGTTAACGACCCGGATGTGGGTTCGTTAACGAGGCAGCAAAAAAAAAAAGAAAAGAAAAAAAAAAGAGAGAAAAAATGAATAAAAAAAAGAAAGAGGAATAGTTGAAGTGCATTTGTGTTTAAAGATGATATCAAGAGATTCTTTTATTTTTGGTTATGAGACTTTCTAGGATGATAAATGGGTGAGTGAAAATAAGTGTGCATAACATGAGAGTGAGTTTGGTTATTTTATATGAGAGTTTTGATGTTATGTGTGAGTTTTTAGGAGTCTTTGATTCCCGGATATTATTAGCACCACATGACCAAAAATATTTCCATACCCTATTGTTATTACCAAGCCCCATTACAACCCGGCCGAATGGAAGCTTCTATGAAGTTTTTCATTGAGCCTAAGTTCACTTGATGAATTCTTTTCTTGTTTTGACAAATCTTGGGTGGAGAGTATTGGTGATATAAGTTCCAATTTCTATGATTTTTTGTATATAGGATGAGTTGAGAGATTGAAACTATAAGCCCAAACACATGAGAGTGGAGTGAAACACATTATATCTCTTGAGAGGTTGGATTGTATTATTTTATGTCTATTTAAGTGCATATATGTGTAAGGATGTTAATAGTCTTTTGCTATAATTTTCTTATGTGTAGATGTTGCTTTTTTAAGATGGCTATGTCTTGATAAGCATTATTTGTTTTGGTTTTGGTTAATATCTTGATTATTGCTTGAGGACAAGCAAGTCTAAGTATGTGGTATTTTGATGTTCGCATTTTTGGTATAGTTTTTGATAGGTTTTCTTTGCTTATTAGGATTAATTTTGTCTAGTTTAGGTTTAGTTTTAAGTGTTTTTAGTTAGTTTTGCATAAATCTACGAAAAGGGTGGAATCTACGCTATTTTGTGTATTTTGCAGGTTTTAGCTAGGAAAGGAGCTAAATGGAGCTAAATTTGGAGCAGCACATGAAGGACGGGAAAGTGCAAGATTTAAGAAGTCAAAGCTCAAGAGATCGAGAGGAGGTGTTGAAGAAAACAAAACCCCAGGCTCGTTAACGAGGCTGTGAAGGGTCGTTAACGAGGCCACGAAGAAGAAGATTTCGGAGTATTATTTTATTATTCACCGATCCTGAGCGGGAATTTATTTCCGTATCGGTTGAGTATCTTTTTAGAATCTTTATGGGTTATTAGTATATGTATTTTAGGGTTTAATATCTTTCAAGATTTTATTTCTATCTTTTAGAGATTGTTTCTATCTTTTTAGGAAAGTTTTTATCTTTTAGCCTTTTTAGTTTTTTAGGAGTTTCTATAAATACCCTTCTATCTAGCATAGAAAAAGAGGGGAGGTCGAATTTTGGAGTGGAGTTTTAGAGCTAGTTTTGGAGGAGAAGGAAGGCCGAAGGAGAGGCTGCCGGATCGGAAGTCGGTGACGAGGTTCGGTGACGACGGTTTCCGAGGTTCGTTGATCGAGTTTGTGGTTCGGTGATTGTTTTGTTTTGGTTTTTCTCTGATTCTCTATAAGACGATATTTTTGTTATTAGTTTAAAGTTTGAGTTTTTGTTTCAATGTTTGTTTTTATGGAAGTTTTTAGTTTGTTTATCATGAGTAGTGAGTAGTCTATTTTTCTAGGGTCGGGGTTAAGCCCGACATAGTTGAGCATGTTTGATGAAGTAAGATAGTGTTTTGAATGCCTTCTATCTTTATTGAAATTGTTTGTTGTGCTTAATACTGAAACGGGAGTTGAGGTAATTTGAGTTTTAACTTGATTGAAAGAGAAAGTTAGTAACTTGAAGGTTGATATTGTTTGCAAACGGAAGTTTCAACCTTTAGATCCAAAACAAGCAATTGAGTGAGTTAGTTTATGAAAATAGATTAATTTACTTGTCTAGTCAATGAAAGTTGATGACTCTATCTATTTAAAGGCATGATTTATCTTCTTACGAATTCTTATGCTTGGCTATGTTGTGGTGTCCCTTATCCTAGATATTTGTTTTTATTGAATTATTTCTGATAAATCTTCGTTGTTGAATACTTGCTTCGGTACCGAGTGTTAGTTAGAATTTTATTAGCTCGTTAATTGGTGTTTTTGTGTTCGGTGGTTCGGTAACGATCCTGACAAGGTCGTTAACGAGGCATCTCGTTAGTGTTTTGCTTGATTTTATTTGACTTTTTATTAGATTGATAGACAAACAACCTTGCTTCCTGTGGAACGATCCTGACTCCACTGTACTCAGCGGGGTCTTGACTTACAAATTTATTTGTTGGCCGAGAAACCCTCTCAACAAATTGGCGCCGTTGCCGGGGAAGCAACGAGTTGTTAGTTTAGCTTTGGGATCGGGCCTAGCCCGACCCCGTTTTTTGTTTTTAATTTTTGTTTTCTTTGATTGTTTTCTCAGTGTATTTTTCGTAGTGCATTTTTCGTACTTTTTGTAGTGCACTTTTTGTATTTTTCAATGAACTTTTGTATGAAAAGTGCGCTAATAACAAGAAAAAGTGCATTTGTTTCACATTTTAGGATAAGTGTTTGTTTCATTTGAACCAAACTCCTAGAATATATTATTATTGTAATTTCCTCTTATTATAAAATCTTTCTAAAGACATGGAACCGCCTTATGATATAAAAGGTATTAATATAACATATTATGTTATACTTTTTCTAGTACTTTATTCATCTACTAAATTTCCAAGTATTATTCTAAACAAATTATCTCATACTTTCCATATAAATATCTTATCAAAATATATTTAAGTTTATTATATGCTCTTTAAATGACATGCAACCCTCCTTTTTCAATATATAAAGTCTTAAGATAATATTTTTCCAACAACCCTCCTTTTTCCGCCTTATAATATATAAAGTCTTAAAGTTAATATTCCTTTTAGATTAATTTATTATTCCTCATAAATATCTTTCATCCACTTGATCATAAAATATCTTTCTAAGACTAGAATATAGAGTTTGGTTCAAATGAAACAAACTCTTATCCTGAAACGAATGCACTTTTTGTAGTTAGTAGTGCACTTTTCCTACTTCGGAGTACACTTTTTTGCATTTATATTTTTCGTACTTTGTAGTGCATTTTTCGTACTTTTTGTAGTGCACTTTTTGTATTTTTCAATGAACTTTTGTATGAAAAGTGCACTAATAACAAGAAAAAGTGCATTCGTTTCACATTTTAGGATAAGTGTTTGTTTCATTTGAACCAAACTCCTAGAATATATTATTATTGTAATTTCCTCTTATTATAAAATCTTTTTAAAGACATGGAACCGCCTTATGATATAAAAGGTATTAATATAACATATTATGTTATACTTTTTCTAGTACTTTATTCATCTACTAAATTCCCAAGTATTATTTTAAACAAATTATCTCATACTTTCCATATAAATATCTTATCAAAATATATTTAAGTTTATTATATGCTCTTTAAATGACATGCAACCCTCCTTTTTCAATATATAAAGTCTTAAGATAATATTTTTTCCAACAACTTGTTCTATGTGTTTTTATTTTATAGAGTCCCGTTCTGGTGATAACAATACTTAGAGTGAGAAACGAGAACAATTAATAGCCATCCGATTGTATAAATTAAGGGCGTAGATTAAATCAGAAAAATATATAGGCGGTGGCAAATTGTGTAAATTTTCTAATTTTAATGGTGGAAGACGAAATTGACCTCACCCACAAAGGTTCAAGAGACGATTTGTTCATCTCGTGATAGTTGAACCGACAAATTCTTCTCCTCCCTGCAGCGATTTGGGCGACTTCGTTCGTCCTTCGATTGTTCGTCCTTTAGTCGTTCGTCCTTGAATTGATCGTTCATCCGATTTGTTCATCTCGACCGAGGATGCCTCCTGCGAGATCGGAAGACAGCGCCCCCGCCGCTCCAACGAGCTCCTCCTCTGGTTAGGGTTTTAACAATCTAGAAATTGAATGAACTTGATTTATGCATTGAATGAACTTGATTCTGATTCCTATTGTGTATATCCAAAATTGATGCACTGAATGAACTTGATTCTGATTCCTAGCATTTTCTCTGTCTTCATTTCCTCTGGTGATCGGTCTTCATTTTCTGTGCAAGTGAACGAAATGTGCTGAATGAACTTGATTTTCATTCCACTTGAACTAGATTTGTGTTGAATGAACTTATTTTAAGTTGTTTATGGCTTCTACTTTATGTGAGGGTTTTTATAGGTTGAATTTTGCTTTCCGCTACTTTGTTTATGGTTGAATGAACTTCCGGTTTTTTATTGGAACTCCTTGAAATTGTTTCCTTGTGATAGCTTTTTTGAAATTGTGGCCATAGCTGGTAAAATTAGTTCATGCTATGAATAATAAGGTTCATGCTATTGCTCAATAAGGTTCATGCTATTGTATAATATAGTTCATGGAATAGTATAATAAGTTCATGCTATTGAACAATAAGGTATTATTAGACTTGCACCTTGTTATTTGGTTAAAACAACACTTGATGTTGATATTATTGTGTTTGTTCAGGTACATGAAAACAAAATGAAGAAGAAGTCCAAAACAGAGAAATTCCAAGCAAATTCGCTCAAGACAAAGGTTAATGAAGTAGTTCTTTTGCAAGTTCATAGTATTTATCATTAAGCTTGATGTGTGGTTCAAAAAACATGTCATCGTGGTTCATGATTGCAAACAATATGGTTCATTTTTCAGTATTGCCATGTCTCATGTTCAAATATAGGCCAAAAAGGCTCACTCATTAAGCTAGATGTGCTTATTAGTTTACGGTTCATGTTCTTATGCTATTAGGTTCATCATTTTTGCCAATAAGGTTCATTTTATTTAGTACACAAAATACTTCTAATGTGTGTTGTATTTTGAAGTTTCATATTACAATTCATGCTCTCATTTGTGTTATATTCTGTTTTATGCATATGACAGTGGCAACTTTAAAAGTCTTGAAAAGAAAGACACAATTTAGCTCCACACGTCAAAGTCCGCGAGGAAAGAAAACATTAAAGCTTTCAACTCCACTAACCGGTAGCTTGGAGTTTGAAGGATGTGCAAGTGAAGATGAACCGGATGAAGATTCTGATGATAAAGATTCTGATGATGCAGATTATGAGAAGACAATCAGTGAGGAATCTTCCGATTTTGAGACCCCACTTCGTATTGTACAGTCAAAGCTTATGTTAGCAAGGGCTTCTACATCAAAGAAGAAGGTTGACAAGAAAGAAGGAAAGGGGAGGGTAAAGCAAGTTCAAGCTATCAAGATTGACAAGAAGAAGGTGGACAAGAAAGAAGGAAAGGGGAGGGTGAAGAATGATGGTGCGCCTTTGAAAAGAGAAAAACATAAAGTATGTACTAGTAGAGGAGCAAAAGAAGATAAGTTAGTTAAAAAGGGAAACTTGGGCAGCCATTACCCTTCCTTGAAGACAAGAAACACTGGGAAAGCTTTTGCGGAGGCAATGGATGAGATCAAGAAAAGCGAAAAGAAGAAAGAAATGATTAGAGAAATGGGGTTTGGGGAGTTGCTGAACTTGACCAAAAGTGAGATTCCTCATTATCTTGCTTATTGGATTTTAGATAATTTTGATGAAGTCCAATGCAGATTGAAGTTAAAAGGTGCAAAAGGATTCTACATCACTGCAGATGATGTACATAGGGTGTTTGGGATTCCAAAAGGCCCTATACCTATTGAAAGAAAAGCAAAAAAGGAAGCGCCAGAAATATGGGCAAGTTGGAGTGCTCAGTTTGAAGGAATTAATGATATAAGGTCTTCTCACATTGCACCAAAGTTAGAGAAATGGAAAGAAGGTGAAGATGATGAAGCTTGGTTCAAGCGCAACTTCATTTCATTATTTGTGACCTCGCTCATTGAAAGTAATAAAAAAGGAACGGTTGTGAGGGAATTCATAGTGGAGAACGTTGATGATATACCAAAAATGAATTGGTGTGATTTTGTCTTCAAGAGCTTGATTGCAACAAAAAGGGACAGGAAATAAAATAAGAATGGGTTCTTCAAAGGGCCAATCCTCTTCTTACTACTGAGTAAATTTTCTAAATTGATTGTAATATAGAGTTTTTATTTTTTATACTTGACTTAATTTTTTTTGTCTATTTTTTTGTAGCTCTGCTATGTTGATAATGTCATCATACTAGGCAAGGAAAATGCAAGGAACTTGCCTATTTTCTTGAACTGGGGCGGGGAGAGATTAATAGCTCGACAAGATGAAGAAGCAATTAAAGTTGGAGGATTTGGTCTTGGCCGTGTTATTGGAAGAAAAAATGAACCGGTCAATCCAGGGGAAGGGCCTTCTAAAGAGAACATGGAGTGTAGAAAAGAGCAAGAAAGAAGACAAGAGAGCAAAATACCAGATACACTACAGGTATGAAAAAGCATTAGAAAAAATGCATGCTTCTGTACATTTAAAAGCCTAGGTTCATGCTATTGCTTAATAAGGTTCATGCTATTATACAACACGGTTCATTCTATTGTATAATAAAGTTCATAGAAATTTAGGGTTTTTGGTCGGTTCATGCAACTTAAGGTTTTGGTTCATGATATTAAACAGTATGGTTCATTGTACATTTAAGTTTGGTTCATGCAAATGTTTTTATATCTTTAATGATTTTAATGCAGGAGTGTATTCAAATAATCACCGAGAGACAAATGAAATTAGCTCATGCAATTATAGAAGTGGCTGAAGCTATTGAATTGATCCCAATACGATTCAAAGAGGATAACACACTTCAAACCATGTTGAACACTGCAAAAGCTTGGATCAGCACATCCAAAGAAGAGAGCCCCACCCAAAGTGACTTTATGCAAGCATGGGAAAACTCTCAACATTCATTTTGGTCAGATCTAGAGTTACTCAAGTGTTTGAAAGCAGTCGATGAAGCCACATTGAAGGTTGAAAAAGCTCGAAAGATAGTTGATGATCCTTTTCAGAATTATAATCAAGAAAATGGTGGAGACATCGATGAGGGACAAGTACTGGTAGGTGCAGAGAATGTTGTAGTAGCTAGTGAAGTGGATGGTGGCAAGGTGGGAGATAAAGTGGATGAATTAGTGAGAAGTGTTGGGAAGAAGGTTAGTTTTGATCTCACACCACCATCCTTGAAACTCATTACTACCCAAGAAGTCAACATGGAGGATGTGGAACATGGCAATGAGCAACCAAATGAAAGTGGTCATAATGAAATCAAATGGAGCAACCAAATGCAACTACAAATAAGGAGGTCAACATCTAACACTTATATTTAGATTGCCTTATTGTTCTTCATGTGTTTGTGTTTTAAAAATAATAATTTTGTTTTCAATTTCAATAATGCTACAGGACAAAGGAAAAGGTCCAGCTGAAGAGCAACATGACATGGATAACCAACCCAAAAAAAGAAAGGTTAGGGTACAAAACTTGAATGTTGGTTCATAATGTAGGCCTTTACAGTTCAAGTAACACAATATTAAGGTTCATACTAATTAATGCAATATTTTTTTATCCTGTTCATTTGAAGAAAAATGGAAAGAAGGGGTTAAAGATAGTAGAACCATCAAACAACCAAATGGATGAGGTGGGTCGTGGCAAAAGAATCACAAGGTTTGGTGACAGCACAAGAAGCCCATACTATAAAAGAATCATCCAAATCCAAGAAAAACCAAATGAAGAACAGAAGGCAATCTGGACATATGTTATGGAAAGACCTATAAACCCAGTCTAAGTTTTAAGATGTTCTGTATTAAATATCTTAACTTTTGTTTTGTGTTGCATCATGGTCAAATGTATAACCGAAATTAATTTGTATGCTAGTCACTTGGAGAGGATGTTTGAGTGGAACGACTTGCATCTTAATAGGACGCACTTCATGTCTTTTGACAACGATCCACTTTGTGAACTCCTTGATGCATGGGCTATGCACCTGAACTTCCTAGAAGCAAGGAAAAGCATACCGAAACCTGAAAGACTGTTTTCTAAGGTGCTCCGGCAGGTATGATAAAACAATATCTTGTAATGTATTTTTGTACTTACTCTAGATTACTTGTCATATTTAATGCTTACTTATATTGTAGGAAGGTGAGAAAAACAAGGCTGATTTTCAAAAAAACTTAACTGAAGCTGTGAATGTGGTAAAGGGACGAAAAGCCAAAGACATTGAACTGGTAAGTATGTGTGCTAAGGTCCATGCTATTGTGTGCTAAGGTTCATGCTATTGTGTGCTAAGGTTCATGCATTCTGAATGCCCAGTTTTTTGCATAGCTTACACTAATGTTAAAAAGTAAAAATTGTAGATTATTATCCCCATCCATTCTTCTGAAGACCACTATTATGTCATGAGCTTTAATTTGAAGAAGTCGGCAATTGAAATACTAGATAGTGTGAGTTCTGAAAAAGTGTTCCAAGAACGTTACGGAGAGATTCCAAACAAGCTGGTAAGCTCTATGTTAAGTATTGAATTGAAGGTTCATAAACCTTCACATACTGGTTCATTTGTAATGCTTTAAAGGTTCATATTGATTGAGTGTTTTTTTTTTGTACTTTCAGCGGGAAATGGTGAAAACTTTTCTTGGAGTAAACTCTTTGCATGTGAAGGTTAAAAGGATCAAGGAAGAGCAAACAAAGATAACAAAAGTTCAAAGTCCTTGGGAGACACTTGGTGAAAAGGTAGACTCTGGAGTTGTTGCCATGAGACATATGGAGATGTATATGGGATCGACAACTGAAGAATGGGAGACTGAAGTCAGGGCCACAACTGCAACGAACAACATTAAGAGACTCAAAACAAAGTACATGCATGCAATCATCACTTCAGAGATCAATGAATTGAAGGAGTTTTTAATGGAAGATATAAAAAAGTACAACAAGGATAAGAGTAATGAGGAGAAGAAGTAAGATGTAGTGAGATAGTTTTTTTTGGGAGTGCACAAGTAGTACATTACTAAGTATTGAAACTTGTCTTTTGGAATATTTGAAAAACAATCTCTAGGTAAATGATTGGTGAATAGCTAACTTGAAAGCAGTAGAAATGACTACAGTGCTAGGCAGTGGAAAGGGGCCATTTTGTTAAATTGGTCCTTGAATGCTTGTTGCATATGCTCATTTTGCTCAATTTTTTTGCAATGAATTTATATGTTGAGCATTTTTGTTCATTAACAGGAAGGTTCATTGTATGCAAAGCGAAGGTTCAATGTGTTTAACAGGAAGGTTCATTGTATGCAACACGAAGGTTCAATGTGTTTAATAGGAAGGTTCATTGTATTCAACGCGAAGGTTCAATGTGTTTAACAGGAAGGTTCATTGTATGAACGCGAAGGTTCATAGTGTTAAAACAAAACTTAAAACATAAAAGAAGAATCAAAAAGCAAATTTCAAAGTCTAAGAACACTTTAAAAGCAATTACAATGTAGAAAAGTAATTTCTCAAACACAAAGTATACCATAAAACAAACAACTTAATCTCAAAAACCACATAAAAAATACTAAAAAAGGACAAATAGAGAACTTCAACTTCAAATGTTTAATATTGGACCACATAAAGCAAATCACTTCCCAACACAAGTACGAATATTATGACCATCCGTTTTTCCGCATTTTCCACAACGCCTTTTCCCGGCTTTACTTGAAGACATTGCACTCTCCCTAGCACCCAATATGCGCTTGCCAGAACCAGAACCCTTGTTCTTAGCTTGTTCAGGTTGGTGTACATGAATCTCACTGGGTATAGTAATACCAGCTAATGACTCCACACTCCTAGCATTAACTGATTTGTCACTAAATGAAGAACTACTACCAGACACGAGTTTCTCTTTTTGCTCCTTGATAACAAAAGAAAACTCATGCATTAATTGAGGATGGTCTTCTAATATGCCTAAGCAACTATAAAAATTTGATATCACTGAACTCGTTAAGGCTTGTGTTTCCTCAATGGCAGCACATTGTTCTACAATAGCACCATCAAATTGTAAAAACCGGGCTAATAGTTGCAGCTTTTGTCCAACGTGAAAGGACGAATTTTGTCGGAATCGATTCCATACCAAGGTTCTTGAAAACCACGAACATATGACGGCAAGGTAAACCGATCCTCTGAAACATTCGGCACCCACAAATAACCTCATCGTTCAGCAAATCATAAACAACTTGAACTACACTCTGGCCATCCTCCTTTATACCAAAAAATTTACTTCCATTTTCTAGAGCTATTGTGTCAATGCAACATGAGAAGCATGAAGAAAAGATCTCCTTCTGGACCTCGTAAAAAACAGAAATTGAGTAAACATCAGCTGCATAACGCTCTAACTGTAGAGGTGTCTTCAGATCTGGAACCATATGAGTAGAATCATGGTTTAACTTGTCCTGAGTGTGTCTTTGGGATTCCATGGCAGTCTCAAAGTGCATCACCAACTCACAAAGCCTAAAAAATCGGTCGGTAAAATGGCCGAAAAAGCTGTTTTGAACCTCTGAAATGGAAGTAGTCCTGACTAATCCACCAAACATTTCGTCTCTGAAATACGCTGGAATCCAGAAATGACGAATGGCAAACATGTCATCAAACCATCGTCTATTCTTCGAGGAGATACGACTAACCAACTCCAACCACCTAGACTCAAACTCAGCTGGTACAATCTTATGACTCCACACTATAATGTTGAGTAGCTGCCTAAACTCATCCACATCGCCAGATTCGGTCTTTATCTTTCCAGGCACTTTTGTCATAATGTGCCACATGCAAAGCCGGTGGCGGGTCCGAGGAAACACTCTCTGAATAGCAACTTTCATGGCGGCATCCTGATCAGTCACAAGAATTCTTGGATCGTGCCCCATTGCTTTCTTAAAATGTTCAAACAACCAAACAAAAGATTCTATATCTTCCTTGAGCAAAAGTCCAGCACCAAATGTAACACATTTTTTATGATGATCAAGGCCAATAAAGGGAGCAAATACCATACAATACCTGTAAATTGAGCAAACATAATTATAAAAAAATAAGAAAAAATATCGAATACAATATTGGTGTACCAAAGTTTAAAGTTGATGGTTCATAGATACTAAGATAACAGTTCATACATTTTAACACAGAAGTTCACAAGTTTTAACAAAGAAGTTCATAGAGCAAAAAAATGATAAGTCAAAGGTTCATGAAATCTAAGATATCAAAAAAATTACCTGTTAGTCTTGTATGTAGAATCAAAAGACACCACCTCACCAAAATATGAGAAATTCTTGAGAGAAATGGGATCGGCCCAAAATAGCCTTGTCAAACGATCAGAAGAATCAACATCGTATGCATAATAAAATGCACTACACACCTCCTTTTTTTTCAAGAATCTATTAATAACCATTTGAGAATCGGAACCCTCAATGTGAGCCATCAAATCTCGTTTGTAGTTCTTAAAATCAACAACTGAAGCACCCACATTTGCATATCCTCCAACAAGGTGGTTGTACAACTTATGACTCATCATTGGACCGATATTAGATTTCTCACAGCTCAACATGAAGTTCTTATGGCCAATATCAAGCTTTCTGTTGGACTTTAGAAATTGTTTGTAATTGCTAGTTACAAGCGTGTGACTATGACGCTCAACAAAAATCTGGACCACATAACCGAGCATGCCGACAAATTTGAACTTAATTTGCGCTTCACAACCAACTCGAGTTGACGGTCTTTTACGTTTGCCAGTGTTGTGTTTCCCATCTTTGAACCCATGACGGTTACAGTATAAATACTTGTGAATTATTATCAGTTGAGTCTATACGAGAAACGCCATGTCGAACAACAAAACCACAAATAGAAGCATACTGACTGTAAAAGGAGATGCCTTCATCCAATGTGATAAAATATTGACCTTCGTGTGGTTTACACTCGTCTGGACAATTGAGAATGTAATAAGAACAATCTTGTGATATTTGAAGAATGTAGGCATCACTAGCTTCATCAACATCATCCAATGGAACCCCATCAGCACTAACATCATTATCAAGACCCTTTAATTGAACCCCATCAATACTATGATCTTTATCTGAATTAGACAAACTAGGTTGGCCGGAGCTTGATGAACAACCTACAATAAAAAAAGGGAGATAAAAGAAGAGGTCTAGTAAAAAGGTGCAAAATAACAGTGTTCTTTTGGTTCATAACAATAGACAATGCGATTCATAACAATAGACATTAAAGTTCATTGAAAATGACAATTCGGTTCACGACTTCATGACTAGTTCACTGAAAAACGGTTTAGGCATTTGATCAAACACTTGGTGGGCAATCAAATAAACATAAGAAATCAAACTATATTTTCAATCAAATCTTTCAAATTGCAAAGCAAAAAACATATATAAATCTTTATTGTGCAATATCTATTAAATCGAAATCTCATACATAAGGCTCTCTTCACCGAAATCCATGAACAAAGATATAAAATCCATGAACAAAGATTAAAAAACTAAAAACCAACAAAAAACGCACCTAAATCCATCAATAAGAGAAGGAGACGATCGAAGGGGGTTTGATAGGGTTTATTGACGTAATTTCCGATGAGCTTTCAAATCCCTAGCGCCAGTAGATTATCAGTGATCGGGTAGCTTTCAAATCCAGTCGAACAGATCCCTAGCACCAGCAGATGCCGATCAATTGAATTTAATGACGCCGATCAATTGAACGGAGGAGTTCTAGTGACGACGATTCTCTTGACCGCCTTCTATCTTGATCAATTGAACGGAGAATTTAATGACGACGATCCACGTATGCTGAGATTGAATGTAGAATGGGGGTCTAATGACGAAAATACCCCCATAATATGAAAAATTAAAAGAAGCGTGCCTTCCTCCGCTGATAATCTGGACCATTGATCCCACACAATCAATGGCCCATATTTGTTCTCATTTCTTATCCTAATAAATGTTCTCATTTGATCCCTAATCTTATTTTATATACTAAACTCCAAATAAGGTATACATATTATTTATGTGACACTTTCCATGTATATAAAATAATAAACTCTTGATCCCATAAATTTATTTATAACTTTTCATGTCTAACTTACTTTATTTCTTTATATAAAAATACATGCGATTTATTTATTCAATTTAATTCAATCCCATACTTGTTCTTAATAACATACTTTTTTCAAAATACCTTACTAATATTATTCCAAATCATATTATAGGATTAAAAGACATGCAAGACTAATTTCACTTTAATAAAGTCTTTATTTTATTAAAAACCCCTTATTTATCCTCTTTCTTTTATATTAGTATAAAAATATGACCAAGTCAATATTATTTTTAAAAACAGACTTTTCAAGCTTAAAGGTTACATATATTAATCTTATAATTTATTTGAAATTATTATATGTCTTGCCATATTTTTTTTTAAAACCTCATGCATGTTATTATTCTTTTTAAATTATCAACAACTTAATATGCTTAAAATATCATTGTTATCAATATTAATATTATATGAATTCTCATATGATTTATTAAAAATTATATTTCTCTTAGATGTGCATGCAAATTAATTTAATTACATAATTTTCGTTTTAAAAGCTCATTTGTAATATTTAGTGAATTTATTTAAATAAATATTATATATATGTAAAATTATTTTATAAAGAGATAGAAAATTAAAATATAAGTCGGGAAATTATACCGAGCAAAAACGAGAGCGGAATGGGCACGAATTTCGAGGTGGGCGGATTTTTGGACCTCTCCTTCTCTTTTATCCTTATTAAAAATCTGATGGGCTAATATTGGACATATGGGCCTATTTGAATTAGCCCATTAACAACCCAAACCACCCAAGGGATATCATCCCCTTTCTTTTTCACATAACAGAACCAGAGAGAGTTCAGGACGTGAACGACGAACTTCAGGCGAGGCACCACCGGCGTCTTGGCGGCAAGGGTGGCGGCGTGCGTGGCTGGGGCGGTGCCCTGGATGGTGGTCGACGGTGGTGGTAAGCCAAGGGAGAGACACTAGGGTTTTATGTGGATTTTTAACAAAAAAATCAGATTTGGGGAACATTTTAATTTGGACTTCTAGGCTTGATTTTTGTGTTTGTTTGAAAGCAAAAGTGCTAGAAGAGGAGAGGAGATTATTGTGTGAATTTTGCTCATGATTCTCAACCTTTAAATAGCCAAAGGAAGAGGCTCCATGGATCCTCCACTCCATGGATGGACCAATGTAGGAGGGGGAGATGGATGCCAATTGGTGGAGAGTGCTGCTAGTTTAGGATGACACAAGATGATGCAAGTCTTTGGGTGGTCTTACAAGCTACAATAGAGAATGGGGAAGCCATGGAAGCATGGATTGGTTTGGCGTCACTTCAATCAGGCAAAGTCTGATGTCTTTTGGAAGAAGAATAAGAGAATAGTTTAAAATTAAAAGAGTTGTAATTTGGGTAGATGAGTTACAACGGTCTAGCGGTTTGGAGTGTGTGTGTGTGTGAGGGGGAGATGCAAGAGGTCTTAAGTTCGAATCTTGACTCTTGACTCCTTTTTATTTATTTTACATTGTACTATTTTTAGCCTTGTAACACTCCATTATTAATAAAATCCGAACTTTATATTAATCTTATTTTATTTGAAATTTTTACCACTTTAATAATCCTTTATAATATTGTTGGATCGTAATGGGTTAGCAGTGAGCTTGGGAACTGGCAGTTAAGCTGTTCCCAAGGCAGCGGAAGTAAATAATCGCAAGTAATAAAAACAGTTAAAGGGACAGTTCCTTTATAGAGGAACCCCACTACAACCAACTAGTTGTATGGGTAAACCTCTACCTCCACTTGGAGGATTTTGAATGACTTACTTATATTGATTGCTTTGTTCCTTAGTTACACAGCCGGATTTACACTTCTCTGTTCCTACAAGTTCTTCCTAGCTCTAGCAACACTAGTAAATCCTCTCAACTGAGTTCCTAAGCTCACAACAGCAAAACACAAGTAACTCAAACCTTACGCTGACTTCTCAGTTCCCTTGCTCCAGGGAACTTCAGCTTCACCGTCGTCGAGATCACACACTCGCCGGCGGGGACTTCTCTTCCTTTTCTTTCTTCTCTCTAATGTGGGTGTTTGTAAGTTCTGGGAGAAGTACTCAGACCGAGTACTATTCATTTGGCTTTATAGTCCATTTGTCTTGGGCAGTTGCATCTTTCGTTTGTGTCCAAAATGCCCTTTGCTTGATGCCCAAGTTGTACTTTCTTCACATGTGACTTTGGTTTGAACTAGGTCAACTTCTTGAATCAATCGGACCGTTGGATGAAGTGTGACAGTCTGATCCTCAGACTGTTCCCTCTGGCTGTCTGAGACAGAATCCCGCGATCTCCGTTGAACGGTCGTTGTCTTCACATGTGAGTTCCCATTTCATGGGAACTGACTTCTTCAGAGTTCCCTTGATGGAAACTCTTCATCGTTGTAAGCTTGTGTTTTCTTGTTTGTTTCTGGGAGTTCCCACTTCATGGGAACTTTCCTCTTCAGAGTTCCCTTGATGGAAACTCTTCATTGTGGCTAGTAGTGGCTTTGTCATTCATAGGAGTTCTTGGCTGTACCTGTGTTCCTTAGAAATACTTGAACAAACCACATTAGTTCCCTATGGTATTTGTCATTATCAAAACTTAAAGAGAAGTGAATCGTTGATCCGTTGTTTAGAACCAGAGGTCCCAACAACGTCCCAACAATTTCCCCCTTTTTGATGATGACAAACCCATCACAAAAATGCAAGTATTTCAATGAATGATATGCTGATGAGTTCCTAAGTATGATTTTGGGAAGTCACTCTTAGTGAGACATTTAGATTTAGGGAACCACTTCTGGTGAGACACATAGTTCCTATTAGGCTTTTTATGCAATTGTTCTCCCTTAGCTTATGCGTGGTCTGTGATAACTTAAACTTTTAACTCATCTCACATTTTTTATCTTTCCCCCTTTTGACATCATCGAAAACTAAGCAAAGCAATATTAGGAAAGAATGGAACACGCAATCAAAATAAAGACCATTTCATTACTTAAGAGAATATGTACAATGGGAACCCAAGTACAATTTGTGGTCATTTTTGGATTAAGGGAACAAGAAGGGAGAGATCATGGGCTCTGAGGGAACAAGGCGTCACAAAGGCGCGTAAGGACTTGTGTAAGCTTTTCTTGTCCTCTGGCCAACACTGCCTGGTCCCTAGCAATCTGATCGAGGGTGTTGGCGATGCGGAGCAACACTGAAGAGTTCCCCTCTTGTGTACCAGACTCTAGGGGAGCCGCCTCCTCTACAGGCTCCGAGTGCCTCATCTTCTGGGCAACTGTAATGTCCAGTTCCCTTCCAAGCTCGATTTCTTCTTTAGAGGCATCGTAGAGACCCTCTTTTTGTAGGAGCTTCTTGATCAGCCCGGAGTAGGGAAGGGAGTGGGACTTGGAGGCCATGCACTTTTCCATGTGCCCAAGGATAATTCGGGGAAGATTGATGGGCTTCTTGAGGAGGAAGTGGTAGAGGATGATGGAATCGGGGATGTTGACGACCAGGCGCTTTTCTTGGCGTGGGATCACCACGTTGATGATGAATTGGTGAGCGAGCTTGGCGACCAAGGACAGATGATGCGTCGAGAGGACCTTAGAGGGAACCCGACCCTCAAAAATTGTGTTGTACACCTCGGCGCTGTTGAAGTCGCCCCAGAGCTTGCTGGGCACCTCGCTAAGCCCTTGACCAGGGACCTGGAGTTGAAGGCGGATCGTAGACGTTGTAAAAATGAACTCGTCGCCTTCGTGGGAGAGAGTTCCCTGAGTTCCGTCATTGGTGATAGTGAAGTTGTTGTAGAATTGACGCACTTGTGAGGGATCTACTCTCACAGTTTCTTGGCAGAGTCTCTCCCAGCCCTGGGCCTTGATCAGTTCCCACAGTTCCTCCAGACCATTTTCAGTTAGCACCTCTTTGGAAACAATGAGATGAGGAAGAAGCTTTCGGCGCTCAGTGACATGATGCTTGGTGGTCCCCTTCCCCTACTTTGACTTGCTTTTGGATTTGTTCCCCCTAGAGACCGTGCGAGGTCCTTTCTGCTGAGGGGGTGCAGCCGCTTCGATCATAAGCACGCGGTCCCTTGGTGGTGGGGAACTCGCGGACACCACCATTTTGATTGGACCACACCACCACCTTTCTTAAAACCAGTCTTTGGCAAAATATAATTAAGTTTAATATAAAGATAGTTTAATGTACGTACAATCTTATATCACTATAATCAATGGATAGAAAATCCCATTCTTAATTTTTAAAAATTATATTGTTTTGGATATGATAAATAGGAATATTATTAAGTTTATTTTATACAAATATTACACAAATATTAGGATATTTATTTTATTTTTAGATAGAATGCATAAGCTAGGTTTAGATAATTAAGTTTAATATAAAGATAGTGTAATGTATGTACAATCTTATATAACTATAATTGAATTTATTTTGAACGGTCCCATGTATATAATAAATTGATAAGTTTTTATCTTATTCCTTATATATTTTCATAATTAAATAAATTATCATGTTTTGGATATTAATTTGATTTGTAATACTAATAAAATATTATTGCTGCAAATAAACAACTTTTATAGTTTATTGATTTTAAATATTTATTAAAAAATTATATTTAAGCATTTACATGATTATTTTTCTTGGATAATAAATATATTTGAAAATATTTTCTTATTAATATTTTATTTAAGAAAAACCCGTAAAAATGCGGGAATACATACTAGTATGGCACTAAAATTATGTAATGTATAAAAAAAACTTTAAGATCGTATCACATATTTTAATTGAATAAATTTAGAAATTATTTTCATTTATTTTTTGAAATCATGTCCCATATTTTGATTACAATTTTTAAAATGTTAATTTCACTTGAGTAGAATGTTCTTAAATATTTTTTTTTTATTTTTTTTGTTAAGATATTATTAAGGTTATGTATTTGAGTTCTTATCCTATACTTTGTAATGAATGTAATAATATTTTTAAACATGGAGAACATTAATATAAAAATTGGTGTAAAAGATAACATAAAAAAAAATATAATGCTATAACTTAAAGATAATTATGGTAGAATTTCTAGTAAGGATATTATAACATATTAAAATATTTACTAAAATTTTTTTTAACATTAATTTATTAAAATTTAGGTAGACATATCAATATATACTAAAATATATCATATATTCTATCAATAATTTATTATATTGCGAAATATCAAAGTATATATAAAAAAATATACTTGGAATGCAAGATTTGTTAAACGATAAAATTCATTTATCATGTGTAATTAATATAAAAAACATTAGCATATAGATTAAGTTTTGTTAAAAGATATGCATAAACTTAATATAGAAAATATCAAAATATAGATAGATCAAGTTATTATAATATAAAATATTTAATATATAGAAAGAATAATACAAGTTATTATTAAGGAGCTTGACATTATTTTATTCAAGTAATGCCACTTGGCACAAATTTTTCAGCAGACATGGTTTCTGCTTTATAATGTATTAGGTAGATTTTCTGATTATTAAAATATTTTAAATTTATCTTGTGGATTAATAATCTAGAGTTGAGATCCAATGAGAACATGTCTTATAGTGTAAAATGAAAACAAATTTGGAGCGTTGGATTTTGGGGAATTAATGGTGATGGTGCGCAAATTAGCGGAATATAAAGTGGGACCGGGGTACGAGGAATTACGGGATTCGGCGGGAAGACTGACATGGTACTTGAAGGCCTTTGCCCTACCCCTCTTAAAAAACGACAAATCCATACCCTTGCGAGGACTCAAGACCTCAATCATGAGGTCTAAACCTCGTTGTTCAAAAGTTGACATACCCGCCCCATTCAACCTCTCAGCGACCACCGTATTCTTAACCAATGGCCAACTGCCTCGCTCTCAACCAATCAAAGAGCCTAATCTCGGGCGGCCCACATCGAGCAAACATCTAAACCTTGTTCCTCAAACTCCTATAGATAGAGGAGAATCTCGTAGGTGGAAAAGGGTCGAAAAACCTCTTGAACTCAAGAACTATCTTGTTCGTTGAAGATCGACGTGTTGACTCATCGCTAAAGACCGCGTTACAGTCAAGTGAAGGTCCACAAAAAGACTTCAAGTCACCCAAATAGACCCCGTCTCGATCAAAGATCTCGCCGCATCACCTTGCAGGCCACAACAATCGTGTGCTTACTCAGCTCTTCGACTTCGCAACAAAAGCACGCTAATAGTCTGATTGTGATAGAACCTCGTTGTAATTTGGAGATCTCGAACCTTGTTAGATCGAGATCTGGAATCCTCTAAAAAGAGATCCAGGGTGCAATCTCGTTATTTATAATCTCGCTATTTATAATCTCGCAGTCTGTAACCTCATTCTAAAGATATCAATAAAAAGCAAGTGTTTGCACAGTCTAAACAAAAGTAATCTCGTTCTTGTCTTCTAGCGCCGGTTTATTTCGGGTTTCATCACTGGCGGCGTCTGTGGGAACCTCTTCACCCTAAATAGTTTCTCGACTCGCGCAAACTTTAGCTTTTGAATCCCTCAAAATGGCATGTCCAAACAATTTCTTCCCCTAGCACCCCGATAACATGCCCGAAACCTCACAATGGATGAACATGGGGCCACCACCAGGTTGTCCGTTCAAGGTCCCTCTAGGGTGGGCGTACAATGCGCCACAAAACCCTTACCCATTCAAGGGGTACAAATCAGGCGGTGCTCCCCCGAACCCATATCCCTACCCGGGCTATGGGCAATACCAACAGGGCTTTGCCCCTTCATATGTCCCCGTTCCCGCCTCTAGCCAACCCCACTCTGAGTACGTACCCACGTACATCCCCGGGCATGCGCCAGGGCACAAGGCGTCAACCAATGGCTTGTCCCTGGAGAGGCCTCCCCGGGACCCCATGTAGATCTCGAGGTCTTGCTCACGTCGCTCGAGGATGCAAGACCCGGAGTTGTCCGAAACGGCAGGGAGCGTGATGCACACCCTGAAGTCACGCTCGCGACGTCGCCACGTCGAGGCCGGGAGCCTCTCACCTTTCGTGGACAAGATTCAGAGCGCGCCTATGCCCAAGGGATTCCATAGGCCGCAAATGGGACTTTACGACGGCACGGCAGATCCGGAGGAGCATGTGAAGCATTTCGCTGTCTAAATGAACGTCAACACCTACAACGACGCCATCTTCTTCCGCGTCTTCCCAACCACCCTGGAGAAGGCCGCGATGACGTGGTTTATAAGTCTCAAGGTCGGGTCTGTGGCCTCGTTCGCTCAATTGTGCGAGTCCTTTATCGTACACTTTAGTGGTTCGAGGAAGCGCAAGAAGAACATGCGGGATCTCCATGGTATCGAGCAGGGAGAGGGCGAGTGGTTGGGCACCTTTTTCACAAGGTTCACAACCGCGGTGGCGAAAATCGCGCATATCGACGAGTCGTTGGTATGAGACAACCTTTATGGGCAACCTCGCTGAGTGTTTTTGCAACACTCAGGCACAACCGGCTCAGCCTGAACCGGAGTGTCATCGAGAAAGTTCATGGGCTTCATGATCAGCGAGCATGGGATAGATGTGAATCCCGCCAATATTGAATCAATTCTTTCTATGAGGTCGCTACGATCTCGTACTGAGGTACAACGGCTCAACAACGTCGTAAACTATCTGGGGAGGCTCTGCTCCAGTTTGGCGGATAAGTCTCTGCCTTTCTTCGCGGCCCTAAAGAAAAACAACATGTTTGTCTGGGACGAGGAGCTAGATCTTGCCTTCTCCGGATTGAAGGCATTATTGTCAAAACTCCCCACGTTGTCACCTCCAATGGAGGGCGAGGACTTGCATTTGTATGTGGCCGTAAGTCCAGAGATAGTCAGCGCGATACTAACGAGAAAAGCTATGCATCCTATCTATTTTATAAGCCTCGTGCTCCAACCTGCAGAGCAACAATACTCTCCGGCAGAAAAAATGGCCCTGGCTATAGTGACCGCCGCGAGGCGCCTACGCTCATACTTCCATGTACACCCCATCCAGGTCCTCTCCGATCTCCCTCTTCAATAGATCCTCCATCAGCCCGCCCTTTTCGGGCGGATGACGAAGTGGGCAATTGAGCTCTCCGAGTTCGACATCAACTACCTACCCAGGACCGCCATGAAGGGATAGGCTCTCGCTGACTTCATGGTAGAGGTGACCTTCCCCGAGACTTACGAGAGTGCGGAAGAATGGAAGGTCTTTGTCGATGGCTCTCAATGCAATGCCGGGGGCGGGGCTGTCTTGTTTCTTGCCGGTCCTTCAATCGAAACGAAGTATGCCCTTAACTTCGCCTTCGACGCCACCAACAACGAGGCCGAGTATGAGGCCGTGATCGCTGGGATTGAGATGGCACTGCTCAGTAAGGCTCGCAGGATCAAGGTGTACACCGATTCCGAATTGGTGGCGCGACAGCTGAACGAACGATATGATACCAGAATGGGGTTCCTGCCCGCGTACCTAGAGAAGATCAAAGCCTTGGTGTATTGCCTAGAAACCTTTGCGGTAGAGTTCGTCCCATGCGTTGCCAACACAAAGGTGAATGCGCTCGCGAGGTTGGGGTTGGCTCTCCCCTTGGAAGTGGGCAATCGCGTGATGGTAAAGAGAAATCTCTCCCGAAGTGTAACCAACGAGGTTCTCTCTATCAAGCTCGGGGACTGGAGGATTCCCATCACGCGATATGTGGAGAGCGGCGTCCTTCTTGAGGATCCCGCAGAGGCTAGAAAGCTAAAAATGTAGGCGGCCTGCTACTGCATCATCGGGGGCCGACCATATCGTCGGGGCTTCGCGGAACCCAACTTGCTATGTGTTCCAGCCGAGGCCGCAGAGCACATCCTGTTTGAAGTGCATGAAGGGGTTGTTAGGCCCCAAATCCCTTCGGCCCATTTAGTAAACCAAGCTCACAAACAGACGAGGAAGTCATTAGTTGGTTTGATCGCAAAAGGATTTATTAACGAAGGGAAGTCATCAGTCACTCAAAGGATGGAAGAAAGCTTCCATCATGAAGAAGAGAAGCGCGTCCAAAAGATAACGGCTATGGCGTTATTCTATACGCGGGAAGTGTATAGTAGTTAGAGATGTGCCTTGTAAATCCGGAGATCATGGGAAGTGGGAATGAACTGTTGAAATGAGGGGGTATATAGGTAGAACTTTTTGGTTTCGTACAAACAACACTGTAATCGAACGAATAATCAAAAGAGAGAGATTTTGCCCTCCGAATCATAAAGAACTCTTACTTTCTCGCAGTTATTATTTTTCCTTTCAATTCGATCGTGCCCCAATCTAGGGCAGAGATTTGTTAGTCAAATTTTTGTCCAAAACAATTTGGCACCCACCGTGGGGCCCTACGACAAAAAAGGATTCCTCTCTTCGCATTGAAGAGAGTTCAGGAAGCTTGCCATGGCAACCCTAATGAAGGTAGCCAAGAGCTAAACACCGGGGATGATGGAGGCGCACGCCAGGACATATCGGCAGCCCTTCGCCTCAAACTGTCTGAGTTTGCTCAAAGGCTCCAAGCTTTACAGAAAGAACTGACTGATCAACGTGCTTGCAACGAGAAGCACAAGGCTAGCATCGAGTAGTTAACCACCGATAATAATGGTTGATGCTCCCAACTACGATCCGTGTCCTCTGTCGGCCCGCGTGCCCGAGTGACAGATCGAGCCCGAAACAGTGGGGGTGAAGGTTCCTTTGGGAACCACACCAGCCGGCGCGAGGGAAACCCTGGTTTGGAGTTCGTTACTCCACCAGCAACGGTCCCCGGGGTACCGTCGTTTACCCCTGCTAAGGGTAACCCTATTAGCAAGGGGGCAAGGGCACCCATACACCTTCGATCGACGCGAGAGGTTAGCCCCTGGCGCTTTGAAGACGAGGCAATGGATGACGACGAGGATTGGGACCGTCGTCGTCCCCGAGACCTCAAAAGTATCGTCCGGAACCAATTCAGGATGTTCACCGAGCAATTGGAAAAGATACCCGGGGTTCCACGTCCCATAGAGAAGGAAGCGGTTGACGGTTACGACGAGTCACCTTTCGCCCCTCACATTGCCCAGGTCGAGATACCAAAGAAGTTCTCCGTACCCAGTATGATCCCGTATGATGGCAGGGGGATCCTGACGAACACGTGGCCATATTCAAGCAAAAGATGATGACCAACGCAGTACCGTACCACTCCCGTGAAGCACAGATGTGCAAGGGATTCGGAGCAGCCCTAGCGGGGCCGACCTTGAAGTGGTTTGTCAACCTTGCAAGGGGAAGCATCCGCTCTTTTGCTGAGTTGATGGATTCGTTCCGAGTGCAATTTGCCAGTAGTCGGAGATTTGAGAAGCAGTCCAACAATCTATACCGGATTATACAAAAACCGGAAGAATCCACCTGGGAATACCTAGACAGGTTTATTCGGGAGAAGATCTCCATCCCGCACTGTGACTTTCCAACGTCTATGGAAGCCTTCCATCAGGGGGTAAGTCAAGACGAAGACCTCTACAAAGAGCTCACTAGACATCCTTGCCATAGCTTCGAAGACGTGCAAACCAAGGCTCTGGCTCAAATTAGGCTTGAGGAGGATTTAAAAATGAGGAAGCCCGCAAGCGTCTAGGAAAGGGTAGACAAGAAGCCCGCACCAGATCACCGTCGGGAACGCCGTGACTAGCCATACCGGCGCCCTCATCCCGACGTGGTGACGGTGAACGTCGCCGAAACTAAACCGGCACAAACCATTACCGTCGAAGTATGATGAGTTCAACCTGGGTATATCCCCCGAGGATCTCGTGAAGAACATAGCCCAAACAATACGAGGTGTTAGGTGGCCGAAGAGGAATGAAAAGGCCTATCCAAACAAGGACATGAGCAGGTGGTGTAACTTCCATGACGATTATGGTCACGTAACCAAGGAATGCGTGTCCCTAAGAAGAGAGATTGCCTACCTCGTATCTCGGGGAAGAATCATGAAAGTCGCACCAAGCGCGCAAGTCCTCCCGGACGTCATAGAAGCCTCGCGCGCAGGAAGGCCAACGTCGCCAGTAGCTGCTAAGGTCGTGAATGTGATGACCGGAGGGTCAAGTGTATGCGGCCTTACGTATTCAGCAGCCAAAAGGAATACAAGAGAAGGCATTCTCCATCGCTCACGCAAATGAAGAAAGACTTCATTAATCTTGGAATACATTTTGACGAAGATGACGTAAATGGTCTTGAAGGACCCCACCATGATGGTCTCGTGGTTTCACTATCGATCGGGAATGTCTTAATGAAGCGAGTCCTCATTGACACCGGAAGTTCAACCAACCTCATGACGTTGGAGGCTTTGAGAGGATTAGGGTTGAGTGATAAGGACGTGGAGAAGAACCCCACGACACTCGTAGGCTTCAGCGGAGAAGTGAAGCACACTGTGGGAGACATCATCCTTCCCACATACGCAAAAGGTGTGAACATCCAGGTTAGATACTCTGTTATGGATTGTCCTTCTTGTTATATTGTGATAATGGGAAGATCTTAGATCCATGACATGAGAGCCGTCCCGTCTACTTACAACCAGACGGTGAAATTCCCAACACCGTGGGGGGTTCAGGAGATCCGAGGTGATCAAAGAACATCCCAAGAATGTTACAAATCAGCGCTGAAGTTAGATGCCAGTAAAAAATCCACCTAGCAATTAAAGGAGACCACTAACTCTACCTCTCCAAAAGAAAAAGAAAAAGAAAAGAAAGATGAACAGGTAGAGGAAGTGGTCCTAGACCAATCTGACCTCAATCGGTCCATAAAGATTGGGAAAGACTTGGAGTTATCCATGAGAAATGAGTTGGTAGACTTCTTGAGTAAAACTGTAGAATATTTTGCTTGGTCCCATGAGGACATGGTGGGTATCGACTCGGAGGTTATCACTCACATGTTGAATGTGGATCCTAATCACCCCCTGGTAAAGCAGAAAAGAAGGAAATTTGCCGCCGAGAGAAATAAGATAGTGGATAAAGAAGTGAGAAAGTTGATGGAAACGGAAAAGATCAAAGAAGTCAAATACCCAAAATGGTTGGCGAACGTAGTCGTCGTGCCCAAAAGAACGGAAAATGGAGGATGTGCGTAGATTTTACGGATTTAAACAAGGCCTGTCCCAGGGATTCATTTCCGTTACCTCATATAGACGCCCTAGTCGATGCTAAGGAAGGCCATGAGTTTGTTGACTTTCATGGACGCCTTCAGTTGTTACAACCAGATTAGGATGGAAGAAGGCGACCAAGAGAAGACATCCTTCATCACCAGTAAGGGAACATATTGCTACAAGGTGATGCCATTCGGGTTTCGGAATGCCGGAGTCACGTACCAAAGGCTGGTGAATAGAATGTTCTAAGGCCAAATCGGAGAAACTATGGAAGTATACATAGACGACATGCTCGTCAAATCGAAAAAGCTGTAGATCACAAAAGTCATCTAGAGAAAGCTTTTGAAATCTTGAAGCAATAAAATATGAAGTTGAACCCGCAGAAGTTTACCTTCAGCGTGAAATCAGGAAAGTTCCTAGGGTATCTAGTCACCCAGAGAGGGATAGAAGCCATCCCCAAGCAGGTTCGAGCCATAGTAACGCTGAAATCTCCCATATGCGTGAAAGATGTTCAAAAGCTCACTGGGCAGATCGCTGCTTTGAATAGGTTCATATCTAAATCAGCAGACCGGTGTCGTCTCTTTTACGAAGTAATTAGAAAGAACAAGTGCTTCCAGTGGACCGCCAGACATGAGGAGGATTTCCAGGAACTAAAGAAATACTTCTCTAATTCCCTAATCTTAGCAAAACCCGAAGCAGGAGAAGCTCTACCCTTATACATGGTTGTTACCAAGCAAGCCATTAGTGGAGTGTTGGTCCGAGAACAAGACAGGCAAAAACAACCTGTGTACTATGTTAGTAGGACTCTCCTACCAGCCGAGACCCGATATTCTTCTTTTGCAAAGTTGGTTCTAGCCCTAGTCATGTACTCCAACAAGCTTCGCCTGTACTTTGAGGCACACCCGATAGTGGTAAGAACCACGTATCCCTTGAAGACGGTCATACATAAGCCTGAATTCACAGGAAGAATGGCTAAGTGGGAAATTCATTTGAGTGGGTTCGACATTAAGTACGAGCCTAGAACCGCATTGAAATCCCAAGCGCTAGCTGGCTTTGTGGTTGATTTTAGTCCTACGATGGAAAAAGGATTAGAACCAGCGGAGCTAATGACGCTAGAAGCTAAGTCTCCAGCCAAATGGACGCTTCACACGGTCTACCGTTGGAGGAACAGGGATAAGAGTAGTCTTAAAATCAACACAGGGGGAAAGGGTGGCATAATCCGTGAGATGCACGTTAGAGGCCACGAATAATGAAGTTGAATATGAAGCTTTGATTTTTGGTCTGATTCTTGCCAAAGACCTGGGCATACAACAGATAGAAGTCAATTGTGACTCATTGTTGATAGTCAACCAAGTTCTGGGGTTATATGAAGCAAGGTATGAGAGGATGATAGCTTATCTAGACGTGGTCAAAAATCTAATTCCTCGGTTCGAGAAGGTATTCCTCGCACAGATCCCAAGAGAGCAGAATGCTCAGGCAGATTCTCTCGCCTTTCTAGCGTCAGCTATTGATCCTAACGAGTATCCTGTAATCCCGATGATTCACATCATGGTTCCTGCTATTAGAAGAGCTCATACCGATGACATCAAGAGATCTGATAGTATGACTGAAGACGTCTGCCTTCTTAGAACTACTCCCCACAGCGACATCTTCATGAGTAGTGACGACGTCGAAGCTAGGAGTTATCAGAAAAATCCTGACCTAGATCTGCCTCTGAGTGACTCGAGTCACGAGAAAACTCCCTTTGATCCCATGGAGGCCAACGAAGCACCTTGGACTCAACCGTACCTGGATTGGCTAACCAAGGGAAAAATATCGGAAGATAAAATCGAAGCTAAGTTGCTAAGGATGAAGGCTACAAAGTTTACAATAGAGGACGGGAAACTGTTCCACAGGTTGGCAGTGGGAACATTACAACGTTGCCTAGCCAAGGAAGGTGTCCAGAGACTTCTTGAATAACTTCACGAGGGAGACTGTGGGAACCATACAGAAGGGAGAAGTCTATCCAACAAAGCCCTTCGGCAGGGGTGGTTTTCGCGTACTATGAGGAAAGATGCCGTAGACTTCTGCCGTAAATGTGATGCCTGCTAGAGGCATGCGCCAACCGCTCTAAGTGGATCAAGGCTGAAGCTTATCGAGAGATCAAGGATAAACAGGTGATCTATTTCATCATCAAAAATATCCTCTTTCGTTTCGGGATACCCTTGGAGATTGTGTGTGACAATGGGTCTCAATTCATAAGCCAGAGGACCAGAGACTTCTGCAGTCGTTGGAAAATCAGCATGGTCACCTCAACACCCTTATCCCCAATCAAATGGGAAGGCCAAGGCTAGTAACAAGGTGATCATAAACAATTTGAAGAAACAGCTTGCACAAGCTAAAGGAAATTGGGCTGACGAGCTCCCTTACGTCCTTTGGGCTGATCGAATGACGCAAAAAGTAGCAACCGGTCAGTCCCCTTTCTTGTTAACATACGGATGTGAAGCGCTCATTCCCGCCGAAATTCTCATCCTAACTGCTCGCACTAGCTTTTTGACCGAAGAACGTAATCATCTGGAGCTGTCGGCTGACTTGGATACTTCTGGCGAGCTTCGTGACCAAGCCTGATTATGCCTAGCAAGACACCAGCAACAAGTCACCCGTAGCTACAACCAAAAAGTCAGGATCCGGACATTCCGAGTCGGTGACTAGGTACTACGAAAAGTCTTCCAAAATACCCACAAAACCAAGTTGGGTAATCTAGCCCCGGCATGGGAAGGACCCTATAAGATAACAGGGATCATCGGACAAGGTGCATATCAGCTGGAATCCAAAGACGGAGAAGCCATCCCAAGAAGCTGGAATGCGATACATTTGAAAAAGTATCACTTCTAAGGGAAGTCTTCCTTTATCGGAACGTAAACTTCTCTGGAGCTCCCGGCAGGAGGTTTTATTCGCCAGACACTCAAGACACTCGAGGTCATTTATCCATAGTTATTATCTTGCTTTTTCTTTAAGTTCATCCTTTTCCTAGTACGTTTGTGATCAACTTGTTTGTGTGAAAACTCTTTGTTGTGTGACTCCTATGTTATGGTTTTTCGTTGAATGAATGAAATTTGCGTGCATCATCACTTAGTCACATTTATTTCCTCTTTGCATAAGTAGAACTTAGTGATGTTCAACGGGTCGGATCGGGTCAAACCGCGACCCGCACGTGCGGGTCGCGGGTCGACCCGCAACCCGCAAAAAAAATAATTTTGACCCCTGACCTGACCCGCGGGTTGCGGGTCTAACGGGTCGGGTCGCGGGTCGACCCGTTTGACCCGCGATTATCCATTTTTTAATCTTTCTAATCTTCTGATTATCCATTTTTTAATTTGATTTTCTGGGTAACCAAAAAAAAACATAAAAAATCCCAAATTCGAAGAGATCTAGGCTTTATAAGCCAACAAAATATCGAATGACCACAAGCAAATAAAACAATGTACAAAAAACAACAAGCAACATCAACAATTCAGCATTCAACACTCAACAGCCAAAACAACGTACAAAAAAGCAACATCAAATTGCGTTCTGGTTTTATAAGCCCGCAGTGAACACAAGCCTTAGCAAACTTGGAGTCCGAGTTAAGGAAAGCAATATCAATAGCCATAGCAAACCTGGAGGGCCGGAGCGGATGTTGGAGTCGCCGAGTCAGGGAAGGAGAAGAGGTCAAAGTCGCCGAGTCGGGGAAGAGGACGAAGTCTTCCGTCTGGAGGGATGGAGCGAGCGAGCACGAATTCTCCAGAGGAGGAGCGAGCGCGAGCCGGCGGTGTGCGAGCGTCGGAAGAGGATGACGGCCGACAACGGTAGATCTAGGGTTTGGAGTTTGGAGTTCACAAGGAGTCGGGGAACTCGGGATTATAAAATGAGATTTGTCCCCACTAGTTGTAAAGACTAAATGTAAAAAAAATTTAAAAAAAAGGTGTGGGTCGTGCGGGTCGACCCGCAACCCGGCGGGTTTGGCCCGACCCGACCCGCGGCCTTTGGGATTTGTCACCTTTGTCGCGGCCTCTATCTCTACCTTGGGTTCCAAAGGGGGTCTCTTATCACTCGACCGAATTTTACGCTGAATCAGAGCTGTAGCAGAGAAACTCCTCCCCAAGGAAGAAGAAGCTTCTTGGAAGACAAACGTTAAAACCCATAAACAAAATTGGTAAAAAATTCAAAAGCAAAGGAAAGAAGTACAGATTGGCAGGGTTGTTGATGGGGTTCATGGGCACCTCAGCGAGTTTACCAGGCGTCGGAGCACTATCCTCAATCATCTTCTTAGAGCTTCCCGATCTCGCATCATCTTCGCCGTCTCGTGGATCCCTAGTGATTGTCGTCGTCTTGTATCTGGATTCGCCTTTGAGCACTTGTTCCGCAGACCTCCAGTATGTCCTCTTTGCTTCAAGAAGAGTGAAGAGTTTCCTGCATGCTTCCGATTCCAAGACATGGGTCTCCAAGCTAGACAGAACTCCACGAGAAACCATCAAAATCAGAAACCCAATCAGAAACATCATAGTAATAGCAGGGGGTGTGGAAATTAGGGTTAGGAACACATACTCTTAGTAGTCCAAGAGTCGAAGAAAGTTGCTTGATACATCTCCCCCAGTGTAGACTTCTCCACGAAGAAGAAGTGCGAGGCCCAATCCTTGTCATTCACCTTTGATTTCGGGATCAATGGGTTCTTAGCATCCCTCGCATGGAGGGTGAAACGTCCAGCCCTAAGAGGACAAACCCAGTACCCACATAGTAAATCTTGCACGGTGAAGTCGATCTTCTCCGTTAGACAAGTTTCGCTTATCTGGTACAATATCTTCCACACCGATGGCATCAACTGCGCCGGAGAGACTCCGAGAGCCATCAAGAAGTTCAAGATCAAAGGAGAAAAAGGGAAAAGAGCCCCCAGAGTGAAGGGATACTCCAAGAAGCAAACCCAACCCTCCTTGATTCAGTCCACAACCTCGCACGTGGGGGTGTAGAAGTTTGTGCCAGAAGGAAAACCGTGGTTTCGGACTATCATCTCTACTTCGTCCGAAGAGAGAGAGCAGGGGCGACAATCATGGGGTTTGCGAATGTGGGAGGATTCGAAACCCATGCTCTTAGCGTCAATGTTGGCCATAGAAAACGCGTAGTAGAGAAGTAGGGTAAAAACTGGAGATTGAAGCAAGAAGATGATGAGGCAAAAAAGCAGGAAGAGATCATAGCGTATCTCCGAAGAGGTCTGGGCTTGAGCATTTAAAGCCTGAAGCAATTTCACTCTTCATGCTCCCGAGAATGATCAGACGAAAGGGGTTAAGCCACGTGTCACATGTTGTTTGTAGCTCACGCGGCAAATCCGATCCAAATCCCGCCTAAAAGAGTTGGATCAGGATTTGGGGGTATTTTAGGCCCAAAATCCCTTCGGCCCATTTAGTAAGCCAAGCACACAAATAGACGAGGAAGTCATCAGTTGGTTTGATCGCAAAAGGATTCAATAACGAAGGGAAGTCATCAATCATTCAAAGGATGGAAGAAAGTTTCCATCACGAAGAAGAGAAGCGCGTCCAAAAGATAACGGTTATGGCGTTATTCACTTCCGATATACGCGAGAATTGGATAGTAGTTAGAGATGTGCCTTGTAAATCTGGAGATCATGGGAAGTGGGAATGACCCGTTGAAACGAGGGGGTATATAGGTAGAACTTTGCGGTTTCGTACAGAAAACACTTGTAATCGAACGGATAATCAAAACAGAGAGATTTTGCCCTCTGAATCATAAAGAATTCTTACTTTCTCGCAGTTATTAGTTTTCCTTTCAATTCAATCGTGCACCGATCTAGGGAAGAGATTTGTTAGTCAAATTTTTTTCCAAAACAGGGGTCTGAGGTGGCCACCCCGGGTGGTGTGCTTTATCACATAAGATTGCCTACTTGAGATATTTTTAGCCCACCCTCAGACAAACGCGAGGACTTACGTTAGAAGTGTGACGGGTGCCAAAAGCACGATAACATCCAGCACGCCTCGACATCATGCTTGCGCTAGAGCCACGCACCCTGCCCCATTGCGATGTGGGGATGGACATTTTAGGGCCATTTCCCAAGGCTGTAGGCCAGGTACAATACATACTGGTCATCGTCGACTATTTCACGAAGTGGGTCGAGGCAGAGGCAATAGAAAAATCACGGGGACAAAGGTCTTCAAGTTCCTCTGGAAAAACCTCGTGTGTTGCTTCGGGATCACCATGACCATCATGACTAACCATGGCCCCCAATTCGACTGAGAGGAAACTCCAACCTTTTGCTCCGAGCTTGGAATAACCCTCAAGTTCTCCTCGGTGGCCCACCCCCAGTCCAACGGCCAGGTGGAGAACGTCAACTCCCGTATCCTGTCCGATCTTAAGAAGCGTATGGGAATAGCACAAGGACGCTAGACAGAGCTTCTCCCACTCGTCCTATGGACATACCGAACAACCATATGTCGCGCCATGACAGAGATGCCTTTCGCTCTAACCTATGGGGCGGACGCGCTGGTTCCCGTAGAAACCTTGGTCCCTTCGGTGAGGGTCTTCGACTTTGACGAGAAAGAAAACGAGGACAATCTCAAGGTAGAATTACTGTTCAGAGACGAACTTCGCAAGATCGCAGCCCTGCGCTCCAAAGAGTACAAACGACGAGTGGCAGTGTATCATGACAAGAAGGTTAGGCCCCGGGTTTTGGTTACGGTTTGTCTCGTTTTGAGGCGTACCAAGGGTGACAAACTGGATCCAAACTGGGAGGGTCGTACCTCTTTGGAGAAGAAGTCGCGCCCTGGGCCTTCAAACTCAATGATAGCGAGGGACGCACTCTAAGCAAAACATGGAATATCGCTCGGCTCAAAAGATATTACATGTAAAATTTCTGAATTCTCTCCATTACCAAAATTTTGTGAATAAAGGGTTACCTAATGTTTTCCAAATATTGTCTCAATGTGAAAACCTTGAAGCATTGACGCGATCATTACGTCCCACCCCTCGCTTCCCGCTTGGGGTTGGAGATTCTCGATTTTAAATGTGCAAGTTCCACCCCTTGCTTCCCGCTAAGGGTTGGAGATTCTCGATTTTAAATGTGCAAGTTCTACCCCTCGCTTCCCGCTTGGGGTTGGAGATTATCAATTTTAAATGTGCAAGTTCTACCCCTCGCTTCCTACTTGATGTTGGAGATTCTCGATTTTAAATGTGCAAGTTCCACCACTCGCTTCTCGCTTGGTGTTGGAGATTCTTGATTTTAAATGTGCAAGTTCCACCCCTCGCTTCCCGCTTGGGGTTGGAGATTCTCGATTTTAAATGTGAAAGTTCCACCCTTCGCTTCCCGCTTGGGGTTGGAGATTCTCGATTTTAAATGTGCAAGTTCCACCCCTCGCTTCCCGCTTGGGGTTGGAGATTCTCGACTGTGCAAAGTCCACCCCTCGCTTCACATTTGGGGTTGGAGATTCCCGGTTTTATGTGCGCTGATCCGCCCCTCGCTTCCCGCAAGGGGTTGGAGACAACAAAAACAATCATGCGCGATCCGAGCGAGGCACGTGATCGCGGCATATAATTTGTCATGCTCGATCCGAGCGAGGCTCGTGATCGCGGCATATAATCTTTCATTCACGATCCGAGCAAGGCTCGTGATCGCGGCATATAATCTGTCATGCGTGATCCGAGCGAATCTCATGATCGCGACATATAAAGTGTCACGCGCGATCCGAGCGAGGCTCGTGATCGCGGCATATAATATGCCATGCGCGATCCGAGCGAGGCTCGTGATCGCGGCATATAATCTATCATGCGTGATCCAAGCAAGGCTCGTGATCGCGGCATATAATCTGTCATACGCGATCCGAGCGAGGCTCGTGATCGTGGCATATAATCTTCCATACGCGATCCGAGCGAGGCTCGTGATCGCGGCATATAATCTGCCATGCGTGATCTGAGCGAGGCTTGTGATTGCGGCATATAATCTGTCATGTGCGATCCGAGCGAGGCTCGTGATCACGACATATAATCTGTTATGCGCGATCAAAGCGAGGCTAGGGATCACAACAAAAAATCTATCGTGCGCGATCCCAATGTAGCTAGGGATCGCGACACAATTGAAAAATTAGTCACCCGATGTGGCTCGTGCAATTCGCAAGTCTTACAGCGCTCGGGCCATGGGGTTGGATCAGGATATAATGGGGCCTTGGAACCCTCGGAAAACATGCAATATAAACCACAATCAAAGATAGAAAGAAAAATGCATAAAATAAGGTCGCAACGGCTGAAATATCATAGTTACAAACCCTAGATTGGCCACCAAAATCTTTAAAAAAATCCTTAAGATACAAAAAACAAAGATTGCAACGGCGCCCTTCATTCGCTCGGCTTATCGGCGGGAGGATCCATGGAGACTTGGCGAATGGGCGAGGCAATAATCACCTTGAGGTCGGAGGTGGGCACGTCCTTCGCAGGGTTGGGGTCGCTCAGAGTGGGGTTCAAGCCTTCTTGAACCGTGAAATCAGCGGCAGGAACTACATTCTCGCTTGGTGCAACCCCGCTTTCGTCCTCGAGGAAGAATTCGCATTCTCCCTCGGGGGCTCTTCCCCGGTTTCTTCCCCCATTGTCAGCCCGTAGTTGGGGATGAAGAAGGCGATGCGGGGGTTGATGTGCTGATAATTTGCCACCGCCTACTTTACCCCCACGCGAATGGCCTGCCGTTACATCCCATTAATGCTGCTTAACAGCTATTTCTGGTACTCGGTAGACTTCACATACTTAGGCCCCGCAGCCTCCACCTCTTCGTTAAGTTCTTTGATGCGGTGGTGAAGGCTATTTTTCTCCTCCTCGACCTTCCGGAGCTCCGACTCATTCTCCTTATAAAACATGTGCTCCTAGGAGAGTTTAGTCCGAAGCTCCTCCACCGAGGTCTGGAGATGCCCAACCAAGGCCTTCGCCTTCGCCTCCTCCTCCTTCGCCTTCACTTCCCCATCCCGCGCTTGGGCCGTTGCCTTGGCCTCATCCTTCGTCGCAACCTCCACAGCCCTAACTCGCTTCTCACCCTCGACGAGGTCTTTCTCCTTCTTTGCACACTCCTCTGTGCGAGCCTTGAGTGCCGCCTCCATCTTATCCATATTTTTGTGGAGGAGGTTGATGCGACTACAATTGTAGTTCTCGAAGAAGGTGTGCTGAAAAACCAAAAGCATGTTAGATAGGAAACAAGCGCGAAGATTTCAAACAAGACTTACAAAAGTAAGTACAAAACATACCATCGCTGAATTGCGGAGGGCCTCGTCATTAAGGGCTTCCTCGGAGATATTGTTCGCCCACACAATCTCCTCCTTCCAATCATCCTTGTTCCAGTTCCTGAGCGCACCTGGGACGACCCGGGGCAGTGGAACTTCTCGGCAGGAGGACCAACGGTGGAGAGGGCCCGACCCTCGAAGTTGAGGCTGGGTATGATCTCCCTCCCCGAGGAACTGTGTTGGCCGCCCCCTTGTGCTTCTTCCTTTTCTCTTTGCGGGGCGACGCCTCCGCGCATTTCATTTGGACTCGGCCTCGTCGTTGGATCCTCGGGGAACGTGGGAGGACGCTATGGTAGCGTCTCCTTTGCGTGGCTCCCACTCAACAATCTTAACCCCCGCGACCTTCATAGGGGTATTCTCCTTCGGAAGCGAGGCCGACGCCTTCGCCGTTGAGGCTGGCGCCTTCACTACTGGGCCCTTTGGGGCCCGAGAGTTCTGCGCGGTGGAAAGTGCGAGTTTTTTTCCTTGTGCTCTTGAAGCCAAGGTTCCCAAAAGATCCACTGCAAAAAGAAACAAGAGACAAATTAATTAAAAGAAAAAGAAGGGAGAAGGGCGCCAAACAATCAAAGTCTAGAGTGCGTGATCCGAGCGAGGCTCGTGATCATCGCCAAACAATCAAAGTCTAGAGTGTGTGATCCGAGTGAGGCTCGTGATCATCGAAAAACAATCAAAATCTAGAGTGTGTGATCTCAGCGAGGCTCGTGATCATCGCAAAATAATCAAAATCTAGAGTGTGTGATCCGAGCGAGGCTCGTGATCATAATAAACAACCAAAATCTACTATGAGTGATCCAAATCAAAAACAAAACAAGGAACAATGCAAGAGCAAGAAAAAGAAATAAGTACCCTCTACGCCCTCGCGGTTAGGAGGGGTAAGACTCATGCCGACCCGCTTAAGCCGATCTTGCGCCAGGTACTCCCAGTAAGGTGCCTGGCGCACCGGTGCAAACCGAGCCTTGAGCTTGGAACCGTCCTGCATCCCCTTGGGACGACATAATTTGTCCAGCGATGAGGGGAAGTTAAGATACCTCCGAGTGGGGTCCCGGACCAAGAACCATTTGTCCTTTCACTAACCGACATTGGACGGGGTGGTGGTGATCTTGAGCCCGAGCAGACTCAGGTTGACGAGACAGGATTCATGTTCTCACCTCGCCATGAACAAGCTTGCCATGAAGTCCAGGTCCGGCCCCTCCCCGAGCTCGTGGCTTCAGATGGTATACGCGCACAGAAGCCTCGATGCATTGGGAAACAGTTGCGGCAGGGCAGATGTGCATTGCCTGCAAAAAATCGACTATATGCCGAGCGAGCGGTAGCCTGAAGCCGGCCTGAAGACTGGGCAAATGTACAAGCATGCACTTTTTGTATAGTGCCAGGGAACAGCCTCCCCCCTCGGGAAGCGCCAACTCAACCTCCTCAGGCCAGGGGAAATCCTTTGCAATCTTCTCGAGGTGTTCCCACTTCAAGACAGTCGGAGCCCCCTTAGGCAAAAAGATCCCTCTTGACGGGTTCGGGCTCATGGGTATCCACTCCTCGAGAATGGGGGGGGGGATACTTGCACAAAATTAGTAATATACTCCGCGAAGAAGCTCGCATGGTCGTTTGAATCAGACAACCTCTCAGCAGACCCAACGACTTCCTCATCAGAAATCGAAGATGAAGCCATTTCAACCCCAAAAGATGTGCGTAGTCGGGGGAAGTGCGAACTAACGCAAATTTCGGAGTCACTAGAAGAAGGATTGTTAAACACAAGAGAAGTGGACCTCGGGTTATGAGAATCGTTGGTCTCAACACTCCCTACGGTCTTAGAAGATTCTTCGTAAAACCTCTCCTGGAACTTGAATGCGAAGCCTGGTGGAGGGCTCAGAGAAGTTCCTCTAGGCATGAAAAGTGGGGTCTAGTCCACGAAAGGCGAATACCTGGAAAAGAAGAAGCCTTGAGACATCGAACAAATCCAAAGAAGAAAGGTAGCGCGAGGTGGAAACCTAGGGTACGCAAGGCCCTAGGGCTACTCTGACAGATAGGATAACCTAGGGGGAATGTGAAACGCCAAAAGCAGGGGGTAGAATGGAAGACAACAGTTGTAAGGCCAAACGTCCCATCACCCAAGCGGTGAGACGTTTAGCTTTCCAAGACATTCGAAATTCGAAAAAAAGAGGCGGCGGAAAAAACTCTACCGTCGGCTGACACGCCGAAGGACTCGAGATGATCGCCAGACCACCAACGCCATCCCCGCTCCCACCATTTCGTCGTCATGACACCCGCGTGAAACGGTGGGAAACCACCGCCTCCTTCTAGGGCACGAGGCGGTCAAAGAAAGAAAAACGCATTAATGAAATAAGGGAGGACATGCCCATGGGTCGTCAAGTGCATGACAGAAGAGAAACCCAAGTGTTCGACCTCTCAAAAGAGATCCTTAGGCCTCGTTAACGCCAAACCTATAACCTCGCTACCCGTGACCCTGAAACGAAGACCTCACACCCTGGGTACGGGAAACCGGATATCGCGAGCTTATGACCTACGGTCCTCGGGGCGAGACCCTCATGTCATCGGGTTGTGATGGTGCGCAAAATAGCGGAATATGAAGTAGGACCCGGGTACGAGGAATAACGGGATTCGGTGGGATTCCCGAGATGGTAATCGAAGGCCTTTGCCCTACCCTCCTTATAAGACTACGGATCCATACCCTTGCAAGGCATCAAGACCTCCATCACGAGTTCTAAACCTCGTTGTTCAAAAGCTGACATACCCGCCCCATTCAACCTTTCAGCGACCACCATATTCTTAACCAATGGCCAGCTGCCTCGCTCTCAACCAACAAAAGAGCCTGATCTCAGGCATCCCACATCGAGCAAACATCAAACCTTGTTCCTAAAACTCCTATAAATAGAGGAGAATCTCGTAGGTAGCAAAGGGTCGAAAAACATCTTGAACTCAAGAACTATCTTGTTCGTTGAAGATCGACGTCTTGAATCATCGCTAAAGACCGTGCTACAGTCAAGTGAAGGTCCACAAAAAGACTTCAAGTCACCCAAAGAGACTCCGTCTTGATCAGAAATCTCGCCGTATCACCTCGCATGCCACAACCATCACGTGCTTACTTAGCTCTTCGACTTCGCAACAAAAGCTCGCTAATATTCTGTTGGTGATAGAAACTCGTTGTAACTAGGAGATCTCGAACCTTGTTAGATCGAGATCTCGAATCCTCTGAAAAGAAATCTAGGGTGCAATGTGTAACACCCCTTTAGCGGATACCTGGGGCATCACAAGGCTGTAGACCTCACAATGGGTCTACTAGAACAAACTTGACAACAAACGACTATTTTGGGACCTTGCAACAAAAGCACTGCGAGTAAATTCACGAAACCATCCAATCTAGAAGTTTAAACTCATTTCATAAAACTCATGCATGCAAAAGCCATAATCCTATCAACATGACAAGAGACGCCAAAGCTAGTCAAAAAGGCAAACACTCAACACAGACTCCCAAACAGAATCATTGTCAAAGCATGGTTTCATAGTCTAAGTAACCAAAAGACTAAAATACTAAAGTCAATCCTCTACAACTCGACACGTCAAGACCGAGCTCCACCATCCGGGATGCAACCTCCTGGCACATTTTCCATGACGGAATCCTTACCTAAAAACGCCACAAATTGATCACATTAGCCTACGCTCCCGATATGGGCTAAACAAGTAAATCAAATATGTAACAAAACATTTTTAGGAAAAATAAACTTGCATACATAAATATATTAGAAGATGCACACACAAATACAGTCACAATAGAAATATAATAGTAGTCAACAAGTATGGCCAAATGTGAAATCATTCATAACAATGTCAATAAAGATGTCAACAAGTAAAAGTATATTGTCAATACATACATAACCATAACATACATTCTCTAAGGTCATCACTCAAGCATTTTAGACATTTCAAACAATATTCATCGAATACAATGGCAATCCAACGTCATCCTCCATATATGGCACCCTCCGACCTTTCATCTATGGCGCACGGTCAGGGCGCATAACTAAACCGTGTCCATTTTCTCCTTTCATTCTTCTTTCCCCGGCTAAACCTCTACTAGAGCGTTTGCCAAAACAAATTAGTTTATTTTTAGAAGGGGGTTCCTTCCAGCCGCATGACCATGCCCGGGGGCCACTTCATCTCCAACTTGTCCCGTGCTCCATGATCATACCGGTGGAACCCATTGCACGCATAACGAAAACATTTAAAAGCGATTTCTATAATTCAAATATATATATAAGCACGTAATATGGAATCATTCCAAAATAAGGGCTACACATTCAATTTACTCGTTCAACGCATAACGAGTCGTAAACTAAGTAAGTCGGCGAGCGACTTACCTCGAAGGCGAGACACAAACACGTAACGGGAGAAAGGAAGCTCGAACAAGTCACACACGAACGTTATCGAATCCTAACAAAGCAATAACGAAAACTATAACATTCGAAGAGAAGAGAAACACAAACTTAACGCCCCAAAAGCTAAGAGTTCTTTCTACGCGATGCTCATTCACGGGTATCGATTTTAGCATATCCCTTCCGATCCCAAGCCAACCCATCCTTGTTTCCCATTCGATTCCAACCTAGGGTGCTAGTTACTAGCACCTTTCAAAGCAACACTTTTATTTTACAAGAAGGATCTACTTAACTATATAGTAGTATTTTAACCTACTAATTTAGATCAAGACTTTCAATCAAAACCACAATAAAATCTCTAACCATTATTAAATGAATTAATTAACAAGTTCATTCAAATCATCACATTCAAATTCAAGGATGTAGCAATATAACCTTGTTGACCACCATTAATAATCAAATTCAAACCAATACATTACTAATTCAGTAAAGACAAAACCCATAAATCCAACAACAAAGACAACAATTGAACCATAGATTAAAAGTCAACAATTACCCACCATGCCCTATTGAACTCGGCCAACAATAATTCAATTCAAAGCTTCCCTTGCAATTACCATTAATGACCCAAAAATGAACGATCAACCCATTAATAAGCCCACAAATCCGAATATGTATAGATTCCACAAACTACCATTACTTTTGACCAACTCCACCATTTACAACAACCATGAACATATAAAATTAAGTTTGGGGAAACAAAGGATTAGCCTGATATATATTCATTTTAATCCATCGGAACCTCAATTACAAACCTAACCCACCCCTTAAGAACAACAAGACTTTATGGAAGTAAACCTTAGATTGCAGCTCTGCCTACAATCCCGTGAGGAGGGTCTTCACCGCCACGTCGACGTCGTTTCGGGTAGCGGGAGTCGCCGGAGAGGAGGGGTTCCGAGCAACAGAACAAAGAGACGACGCCGATCAAAGGTGCAAGTACAACCTCGAATTTTCGGCCGGCGAAGTTGAGACCGGTTCTCGGTGGTGGGAGCTCGAAGTCGGAATGGCGGTGAATGGTGATGGCGGTTGACGACAACGACGACAGTGAACGGGACCACCGACGACGACGAACAGCGACAGAGGAGATGACGACTCGAACAGAGGAGGAATTACCGATGACAACGACGACTTGCTCCGGGGCTCGCGACGACGACTGGATTCTTCGAGGTTGACGACGTTCAGAGGGGTCGACCGCTTGAGCGCACGCAAGTTAAAGGGACAGGCTCGCGGTGGCCCTGGCTTTGCCGAGGTCGGAGGTGTCTTCCCCGATTTGGAATGTTTGACCGGAGGCGATAAACGAGATGAGCAAGGGATCGGAAGTAAAGATCGGAAGTAGAATGGAGGTGTGAAGATTGTGAAGATGAGAGTGTTGGTGAGGCTTGGTGTTGGTGAGGAGCGGCGTAAAAAGGAACGAAGAAGGCGATGCACAGTTGGCTCCCAAATTAGGGATAGCAGAAGAATGGGGCAATTGGGCTTGGCCTGTCAACATCCAGCCCAAATAAAAAGAAAGCTTGGAAGAGAATTAGTTGGCCCAAAATATAACCATTAGTAGATAAACTCAAGCCCGGATATTACACAATGTCGTTATTTATAATCTCACTATTAATAATCTCGCAGTCTGTAACCTCGTTCTAAAGATATCAATAAAAAGTAAGTGTTTGCACAGTCTAAATAAAAGTAATCTCGTTCTTGTCTTCTAGTGTTGGTTTTTTTCGGGTTTCATCAAATGGTGTAAATGAGATTATCAATAATATGGTTTTTTTTTTAACTAGAGGGGTAATTTCGTTATTTCTCTCCAAAATAGAACCCCTTCTTCTCCCCTCTTTCTTCTTCTTCCTTGGAGCTTTTTCAATTCTTTCCTCCATTGTTGGATTTTGATTTTTCTCTTCTTCCTCCATTTACATGTTTTAATTAAATTTAATAGCTATTTTCGACCTCATTTGAGTTTCTTATAAGTATTTTTTTGTTTTCTTAGGGTTTGAATGTCTAATTTAAAGTATGTTTTTTAAACTTGGGGGATTTCAATTAGCTTTTTAATTCAAGCCTTAATTTACCATGAATTGTATGGATTAAAATATGTAATTGTATTATTTCATTGAACACCTTGTCATTTAACCAAAATTATTTGTAATTTCACCATTGTTAGAATCCAAGTCGATATTCGAATTACTAGTTTCGTATGAACCTTCACTTGTAATACTATGAACCGGCATTTGTAATTCTATTAACCGAAAATTACGATACGACTTTAGTGTTCCTTTTTGGGGTTTTATTACTTTTAATTTGTATGAATTTGTGAATTTTTTTGTGTTTTTATATATGTATTCATTTATTTTGAATCTTTAATGTTTTGTGATATGATGAAAGAAAGCAAAACCTTCTTATTTTTCTTTATTTAGGTCTTTTTGGTTGAATTTATGAGGTGCACATCAAGTGTTTGATAAATTGCTAGTTTCAATAAAAGTTATTGTTGAATTAGCTTTGTTGGTTTTACTGAAACCTATGAAGTTTGTGCATGTTTTGTGTTACAATCTGATTGTTTTTTTTAAATAAAGGATAATGGTAAATTTTTATCAAATTGTCCACCATGTATTTGATAATATGCCCAAATGATAAAGTTTAAAATTATGTCCTCTTTTTAGGATCTTAATTTTTTTTCTAATTTTATTGTTTCTTCTTTGATGAAATGATATGAACCATATTGAGATTCCATGTGTTCATACGAGCAAAAAAATCATGAACTGTAAAAACACTTATTATGAACCTTAACATTCAAATGTATGAACTGATAACGGTGATTTCGTCGTACAAATCACGACTATGCAAAAGAATCTTAACTAACTAAGAACCGTAGTCTTTAGGATGTCCGGGTCGAATCCACAAGGAGACATATTTTATCTTTTGTAACGAATTTTGTGTCAAACAAGTAACAAATGTTTTTTTTTTGTATTTGTAACTAAATCTAAGAATGCAAAACTAACAAAAAGCAATAAAAGTTGTGAATAAAAATATTTGGAAAGATAGCTTAGGCAAATAAATATCCACAATCGTATGACAAGTTGATCATTGATTCCACCTCAATATCACATGCAATGGATTTTCCAATTCCTTTTCAATTCTAACTAACAACACAACCAAATACTATTAGTTTTAACTAATTAAACAACCATGAAACCATCAATGATTTAGTTTAATAGCAGTAGTAATGATAGCGGTGAAATGGTTGTGCAAATCACGGCTATGCAAAATATTCCTATCAAACATAAAGATTGTAGTCTTAGGGAAGTAAGGGTCGAATCCGCAAGGAGGTAGATTGATCGTTTTGTTTGAATTTTATGACAATTAAAGTAAATGGGGGTTTATTAATTAAACTAATTACTAAGCATGTAAAAACTAGTAAAACAATTAAAGTTAAAATTTTTATCAAATTGGGAAAACACTTACTCAACCAGAGATCCATATTCGTATGACAAGTTGATCATAGATTTCACTCAATATCGCATGCATATGAAATTCCAATTCCTTTTCAAAGATAATTAATAGCACAACCAGATACTATCAATTCTAACTAATTGAATAACCCTGAAACTATCAAGATTCAATTCAAAAGCAGCATTAAAAATAAGAATATAAGCAGGATACAATTCTAGCATAAAACAACCAGCTTTTACCCTAGAATGCAATTCAACTCTCTTCTCCAATTGACTAGCACAACTAGATACTAGTACAATACTACTATGAAATAGAGAAACTCAAACAATAATTTCTCTAGATCTAGCAATAGAGATTCAATAACAACAACTCTAGAAATTGTTGAACCAATCAGATAAACAATTCATTCAAGAAAATAAAATAATCCCATGCAATAGATAAAGAATAGAAATCTGACAACTGAATGTCAAACGATGCTTCAAACTGTCCGACTAAGCAATAGAGCTTAGTTCTCCATAAAAGTGAAAAACTCTAAAAGTCTGAAAAGTAGAATGAATAATAGATAGATAGATAGATGAGAGGTGCAACTCCCATAACTTAATATATAAAGCTAGGTCTAAAAGTATATCCCAAAAATACATAAATCTCGAAATAAAGTTGATAGAAAAGAAGCCAATCAGAATAAAACATGTGGCACATAAGAGATCTCGCGGCTCTCAGGGGCAGCGGGTGTGACACCCTTATACCATATGACGTATACTTCATAAAACTTATTTCTTATATAAGCAGATAATTAACATAAACCAACTATTCACGTAAGCACATAGTAGACATTAACAACCATAAAAGGTTGCACACATACACAACTATATGTCTTTACTTTTATTAATACATCTGTCACTCTAACTTCTATTACAACACATATGTCTATGATGCAAAATGAGGAGGCGAAGGTTTCTTAGAGCTTCAGCCGGCCGACCTGTATGAATGTGACCTCTAAACGGACACACATCAAAAAGAACTAGTTGAACCTGAAAAATTATTTTGCGGTTTGCATGAGTCGCATACTCAGTGAATATAAACCATCATCAATTATTTCACACAAAGCCAAGCAATTGGTCAGTATACATATTCATACATATTATATATGTCATATATGAATTTACTATGCAAATGCAAATGCTAATGTATTCGATTCATTATTCTGTGAACTGTTCAAGCTTGAATATGCCCCGGGTTTACTGTATATGGACTCTTATGGTCCCTATAAGAATTATGACCCGTAGGTCCTGTATGATCCGTAGATCCTGTATGACCCGTAAGTCTTGTAATACAAATTCAGGGCGAGACAGTCACAGGTCATTTTAATCTCATTGCAATATGCTATGCAATCAAATGCATCATTTGTTCATATATCATATGCCATCTGTTAACATACTTTTTGTGCAAACAACTCTGGAAATTTCAGAGCTATCATATAAAACACATATATCCATATAATCCATATATCACATATATCCATATAGCGCATATAGCACATATAACACATATATTCATATACCACATATAGCACATATATCCATATATTCATATTTCACATATAGCACATAGGGTTGAATCTCCAGTCTATACTCACCTGTTTAAGGCAGATACTATATTTCTCCCCCTTGAATCTGACCACGGTCTATTACTTGGTCTCCTATATGTAACCCAATACAAATTAGGCTATTTACTCTTACAAACTCTAACCCCAAATGCAATGAAATGCCAGAATGCATTATAACTCCTTGTGCATAATTCCAAATCCTTTAAAACTTTACAACAATAAACTATATATAGAAGAACATTTTTCTAGTTCAAACCTCTCTATAAGAATTGATCAAGGGTCTCCAAAAATCATTACAAAGAGAAACCCTAAAATCACTCTAAAATCTTTTACCGAATATAAATCCGATATCGAAAACACCCTCTGAAAACTATAGATCAACTGATTTTCAAATCAAAAGCAACTGTAGATCTAGATATGGAAAAATTAGGAAAATCTAGATAAACCATTAACTAATTAAAAACTTACCAAATCACGCTTGTACTTCAAGATTAAAACCCGATAGAAGAAATCTTGTACCAAATCTAATAAAAACAACAAAATTAAACTTCTTCTCTTAATACTTTCGAACTCCCCAAATCTATGAACTCTTTCTTTTTTTTTATTGTCTCATAGCTTGGTATGTACAAACAAACAAGATCTCATATTTATATTGGAACAGGGTCGACAAACAACCGAAGTCGGCAAAATTTGGATAAAATTTTATAAAAATCACAATTTCCACCCTCAAATCTCTTGTACTATAAACTTTACCCTGAATTAATTACTAATTAACTTTTACTTAAAAAACTTTTCTAAAATATAATAAACTTAATTCGAAAATAAATATTACTTTTAAAAACTCACTATATACCATGCCAATATGATGTGCATATGCTACTACTATTAAATGAATGCAAAATAACGTATGCATTTTGGTCGGGGATGTTACAGCGGGTGCCGCCTGGTTGACAGCGGGTGCCGCCAGGAACAGTCAACACTTCTCGGTTCAGCATTCTCGTCACAATTCAGGGGCTGTTTTGACCCTCTTCGAGTTGGAATTTGGACTTGGAGTAAAAACATAAATTGTAGCTCTTTGAATTAGCTTTCCAATGATACCAAAATCAACTTCATCGAACAGTTATAGCTCCTGAACGAACCCTTACAATACAGAGGTGTCAAACCAACAACTCCAATGGACGACCCAAATTCAAGCGTTCTTCCCCTAGTTTCCATTCCTTTCACACTTGTTCACTTTAAGACCTTTAAAACAACATAGAACAAGTGCAAAAACCCAAAACTCCTAGACACTCTAACAAATTAAAGAAACTAACTAAAACTACTTAAAAACAAAGTAAATGAAATGGAAACATGTATCCTAAACACTAACTATATGCAAGCTATCAAGTAAAACAAAGCAAATGGAAACATGCATCCCAATTCTAGCATAAAACAACAAGCTTTTACCCTAGAATGTAAATCAAATTTCTTCTGCATAAGACTAGCACAACCAGATACTAGTACGATGCAGTTGCTACTATGAACTAGAGATGCTCAACCAGTAACACTCTAGATCTAGCAATAGATCCAATAACAACAAACCCTAGTTGATCAGGCTAGAAACTATTGAAATAAATCATAGAAATTCAAGCAAGAGATAAGATTAAATCCTTGCAATAGATAAGGAATTAGAAATCTCACAGCTTTATTCAAAACAATGCTTCAATTGTTTGACTAAGCAAAGGGCTTACTTCTCCATAGAAAATATGTAAAACTTAGAATGAAAAGTATGAGAATGATAATTAGATAGATGAAAGTTTCTTTTCCCTAAAAACCCTAATATATAAAGAAAGAAACTAGGTCCAAACAACATAAATACAAAAAAATAAACCTAATATAAAAATACTAGGATAATAAAGCCACGTAGGGATCTGAATTCTTGGTCCATAATGGTGGCACCCGCTGCCAGCAACAGTCAGCACCCCTCGGTTCAGCATTCAGATCACACTTCGGGGGCTGTTTTGACTCTCTTCAAGTTGGAATTTGGACTCGGAGTACAAACATGAATTGTAGCTATTTGAATTATCTTTCCAATGATAATGAATTCAACTTCATCAAATGATTATAGCTCCCGAACTAACCCTCGCAAGACAGAGGTGTCGAACCAACAACTCCAATGGATGGCCTGAATTCAAGCGTTCTTTCCCCAGTTTCTACTCCTTTCACACTTGTTCATTTTAAGACTTGTAAAACAACATAGAACAAGTGCAAAAACCCAAAAGTCCTAGACACTAAATAAACGCGAACATGCATCCTAAACACTACTTATATGCAAGCTATCATAAATCGACAAAAAATCATTTATGAACTAGAATACAAAACACAAATAACGAGTATGGTGAATTAAATTTCATGAACCTTTATGAAAATTTTCTATGAACCTAACTACATAAAGGTATAAACCCATAAACCTAACTACATAAAGACAAATTTCTTGAACCTTTATGACAATTGTTATGAACCTAACTGTATAAAGACATGAACTCATAAAATATCATTTATGAAATAAGATACAAGAACAACGAGTATTTTTTGAATTAAATTTCATGAACCGTATTGACAGTTTTTATGAACTGAATCGTATAAAAACATGAACCAACATAATGTTATTTATGAACTATAATACATGACACATATGAACCTTAAAACGATATGATTATGAACCATAAGATGAAATATTATGAACCTATACTTATAAATATATGTACCGAAAGAACAAATGTCATGAACCAAAAGACATGAACCAAAATAACTAGTATACTTTAAACACATGAACTGTAAGATAAACTACTATGAACCCAAGCTTACAAAAACTTGTACCAAAAGAAGAGCTATAATGAACTAACCCTATGAAGTATTAGTCTATATGGGATTTGAACCCACATCTATGTGCACATGCACATTGCTCTACCATTTGACCTAATAGACCATCAAATATGTTGTCCTTAATTTTTTTAACTGAGATTTAGTCTTTCTTAATAATGTTCTTCAAAAATCTTTCAATGGTACCCTATCCTAACTAAATTAATTCTGGATGCTACTGCCAAGGCAAAACTATCCTTTCCAACACTCTGCTTTCACTCATCCTTCGAACTCTCGCTAACCCACCCTGCAATTAGGAAGGAAATTCAATTCAATTCAATTAGCTAGTGCAATTGTACTCCGATCCGTAACGTACATACGTACTTACAAGGAGAGAGATGAGATTGAAGATGACATCCGAGCAATCGTCAATGAAGCAATCGACCACCATCTTCAGACCGTTCCGAAACTCCACGCAATGCTCCTTCTCCGTCGATGCCACCGTGACCTCCATGCCGCCCCGTCATAGGACGTCGATCTTGATAACCGCCGACTTGGGCTCTGTCCCATTCACCACTGGAATCAACGCTTGCAACGACAAAAGCAAATTTACCCGGCCAGTATTAAACTAAAAGAGAAATTAATTTGATTAGCAAGCAGGCGAAATGTGAGAGACGAGCACAAATTTCAGAGATGATCACGAAGTTCAGTGGCGGATGTAGATGGGGCCGCCCCCACAAACGGCTGAGAGTTCTCGGCGAGGCGCCAGCGGCACAAAGCAAGTGAAAATTTGGATCTTTCTCAATTGAGAAATAAGAACCACAGTTTAAATAAAGACATCAGGAAAGAAATTCAATTGAGACGAGAAGTTCACCCCGATCAATTTTGGAGACGAATTTGTAGACATTGACGAGGCAGGAAATATGTGCCGGCGATGAAGAATTTGTTCTCCCCGAGTTCTTACTCCGTCCTGAACTTCTCTCTATTTGCAAGGGGGGAGGGTTTGGGGAATGAGGAGGGTATTTTTGGGAATACAATGGTATTTTTTTTTAAAATTACACTTCGTGCCATTATTTATTGAATCAACCTTTTCTTTTCTTTTTTGCCTAGTCTAATCTTATACGTCAATTCTACTCATCTAACGCTCTTAATTTGTTCTTAGTTTTCATCCTAACAAATATATACACTGGAACCCTACTCTAATAATCTATATATTATAATACTAAAGTAGAAACCTTATATGTAGAAAAATTTGTGTCACTTGCCATCATTTGAAAATGTTAAAATTATTTCTTTTTAATAAATTTTGTCAAAAAGTATCCACTTTCCCACTTCATCCACTTTCTATGAAACAACTACAATATATTTTTTATTGAAAATTTGATTCAAAAATAATTTATTATTCTTAAAATTTTATATAAATGGTTATTTTGAAGTAAAAAAATCTTAGTATTCTAATGATAGCACAAATCGTTTTTTGAATTTGATTCAAAAATAATTTATTATTCTTAAAATTTTATTATTCTTAATACTTTTAATGACCATTTAATTAAAAAAATCTTAGTATTCTAATGATAGCACAAATCGTTTTTTGAATTTATCCAAACACTACTTTTTAGTGAATTGTATCCAAACATTTTTATTATAACCATCTCATAAACATTTTTATATTGAATTTATCTAAATATTATTATTTGCTCAATTTTTTCTACGATCCAAAAGTTCGGAGAATATTGACATGAGACTGCAATTAAATGTATATCGTGAATTCATTTTTATAATTTCAGATAATACTAGAAGTCTATGTTTGTGCTTTGCACGGATCATTAATTTTTACTTAAATATTATGTTATGTGATTACTTATTTGATTGTGTTGGATATTATGTTTTAACAATATATATTTAATCATGGTTTAGACACTTAAAATAACATTAATATCTATATGTTTACTATTAAAGTTATAATAAAACTCTTTTGGTCATAATGACATATGAAGGGGATTTTTTGTAATACTAGAGTGCTAACCCGCCCGTTGGATAGGACAAAGTTTATATCACGTGTTTGTTGTTTTCTTAAATGTTCGGACTTTTAGATATCATAAGATGTGATTAAGAATACTAATTAATTTCGTTATGAAACATTATAAATAATTGTATACAATATATATATATATATATAAAAATTATTTGATCATTTAATCCCTGCATACTATTTTAAGATAAATGAATTTCTTTTACATTATAATTTGACATTCCAAACAATATTAGTTTCACTTTTTATACTTAATTAAAATATTACCAATATTAGGTTTAAATATTTAGATTAATGTGATTTTGATGCATATGAAATTGTGAATAATAGATATATGTATTATATGTTTCATTTACTTTCTAAAAAATAAGTATTGTTCATTATGTTATTTTATTTTGCAATAAGGAAATTTGAAACCCTTAAATAATGAATAGACAATTGTACATATTTACTTAATTTTCTTCAAAAAAAGCTTTTCTATATTTGTTACAATTTAATATTGGTAGAAATTATTATAAAAAAATAGAGCATTTATTGGACATAGAGGGACAACTTTTATAACTGTTAAGATATGCGAAAAATTAAAATTTGTGCATGTTTGACATAGGAAATGGAAGGTAATGCAAGTAGAAAGAAGGAGAAAAGAATTAACAGAAAAAAAAAAAATAGATTGCGAAGCAGAAATATAAGGATGTCATTAAATGTGGAAGACACAAAGATTATATAAGAGTGTAGAAAACTAAGAAAATAAATGTGCTATTTTATCATTTTATGTCAATAGCCATTAAAATATTCTAGAGGGAAAAACTAAGAGGTCCAGATCAAGTTTGAATTTGTATATGATTTTCTCCTTTAAATTAAGAATAAACAAAAAAATAGGGATCTCATCACTGGATTCTCAAGCAAATGTTTTAATATTTTTAAATTTGAAGTAAGAAGAAATAAAAAATATGAAAGTGTCATTAAAAGTGTAAGACAAAGAGATTATAAATGTAAGAGTGTAGAAAATTAAAATATTAATTATGATATATGGAAGTCAAAGAGATTATAATAGTAAGAGTGTTGAGTGTAGGAAGTTAAAACATTAAATGTGTTATTTTATTAGTTTGTGACAATATTCATTAAATATTATAAAATTGAAAACAAGAGGTTAAGGTCAAGTATGATATTAAGTGTATAGGAAATATTAATGTAAGAAAATGAATGCATTGAATGTAAAAATTACAAATTTACATGTAGTTAAGATTTAGAGTTAGATTTAGATTTAGATAATTACAAAGAGTTTTTTATCGGAAAACCACCCATAAGATAGGCCATATTCCACTTAACCACCCACCTAATAATAAATTACTAAAAACCACCCATAAAAAAGATTCATCAAAAATCAACCACCCGTGGACATCTCCCGTTAAAATTCAGTTAAAAATTAAATAAAAATTCCTAATTTGTTTTATTCTAATTTGTTTTATTCCTAATCTCGGCTGATGAGAAGTTTGGCGGGGTTGTTGTACTGGATAATTATCTTAGGATTTTTTGTGATCTTGTGGATGATCTTGCTCTTCAAGATATGGGTTGTTCAAGAGGTTTCTATACTTGGGAACGTTGTTATCGTGATGGGCGAGTTATTAGAGAACGTTTGGATCGTGGATTTTGTTCTCATGATTGGTATTCTATTTTTCCACATAGTATGATTTCTTGCTTACATTTTGATCATTCCTTGCTTTGTGTGCATCTTGATGGTATTCCATCCCTGATTGGTTGCCAAAAAAAAATCCGGTTGGAGTCTCTCTGGCTTGCTCATGAGCAATGTGAATCGATTGTGAGATCTTCATGGGTTGGGTCTACTTTATCTCCAGTACAGAAACTGTCTACTTGTGCTAATAATCTCACGTCATGGGCGGATACTGATTTTCGGGGTCGAAGACGACATATTGCTACCCTTGAAAGACGTCTTCTGAAATTGCAGCATCGGCCACCGGATGGTGCTATTTTACAACAATGTTTTGAAATTTGTGATGAATTGGAACGTCTTAAAAGAGAAGAAGAGTCATTCTGATTTCTTCATTCTCGGGCGAATGAGCTCAAAGATGGTGACAAAAGCACTCCTTATTTTCACCACAAGGCATCACAACGATGCTCAAATAATCGAATTCATGGTTTATTTGATGCGCATGGGAATTGGAAAACTGAGGAAGCTGACATTGAACGAATTATTGTTGATTTCTATGCTGATTTATTTAGATCAGAGGGTTCTTTCAATGTTGATGAGGTGTTGCAGGTTCTGGAACCAAAGATTACTGCAGAAATGAATGCTCAACTAGATTTGGAACCAACTTCTAATGAAATCCTTTTTGCTTTGTTTCAAATGCATCCTACAAAGGCGTTGGGGATTGATGGAATGCATGCTTTATTTTTTCAATCTTTTTGGAGAATTATTGGTAATGGTGAATTCAGCAATGGTGGCGAGGTGATACTGATCTCAAAGAAGTGAATCATATTGTTGTTGTTCTTCTTCCTAAGATAAAAGATCTGAAGCATACACGTGATTTCCGGCCTATTAGTGTATGTACTACTTTATACAAAATTGTTGCAAGAATTCTTTCTAATCGGTTACAACCTTTTTGGATGTGTTTATTAATGAAACAAAAAGCGCTTTTGTCCCAAACTGGATAATTACAAATAATGCTATTTTAGCGTCCAAAGGTTTTTATTACATGAAAAATAAGAGGTCTGGCTCTACAGATTATTTTGGTCTTAAACTTGATATGATGAAGGCTTATGACCGGGTAGAATGGTCCTTCTTTTGTAGTTTACAACAACGGCTGGGATTTTCAAGTGCTTGGATCAATCGTATAATGAGTTGCCTTCAATCCATTTCCTTGTCTTTTAAGTTTCATGGGGGTATCCATGGATTAGTTTATCCGTCTCGTGGAGTTCAATAGGGGTGTCCTTTATCTCTGTTTCTATTTATTATGTGCACGCATGCCTTTTCTTCACTGCGTCATGTTGCTGCCCATCAGAATCGTCTTCATGGATTGTCAATTCCTAGAGGTGCGCCTATCATTTCACACTTACTTTTTGCGGACGATTGCCTCTTGTTTGCTAGAGCTACGACTAGTGAATGCTCTGTGTTAACTGAGGTTCTCAGTTCTTATAAAAAAGCATCCAGCCAAAGAGTCAATATGTCAAAGTATGAAATCTGTTTTAGCAAAAATGTGTTACCGCAAAGACGTAGTGCAATTACTGGTATGTTGAATTTTCGGGAGGTTGATAGGCACTCGAAGTATTTGGGTCTTCCGATGATTGTTGGCAAATCAAAAAATCTGTGTTTGGTTGTATTAAAGATAGGTTGTGGAAGAAAATTAGTGGTTGGAAGGAGAAAATATTGTCCCAAGCTTGTAGGGAAACGTTAGTTAAGTTTGTCCTTCAGTCAATTCCTCTATACATTATGGGGGGGGTTTCGTCTTCTAGATACTCTTGTGGACGAGTTACATTCTATGATACCTCGTTTTTGGTGGGGTTCAAAGGGTAATGAAAGGAAAATTCATTGACGCTGCTGGGATTATTTACGTCGCCCTAAGAAGGATGGTGGAATGGGATTTCATAACTTGAAAGTCTTCAATGAAGCATTATTAGCAAAGCAAAGTTGGAGATTAATCCGTTCGTCTACCTCTTTGTTGACCTGAGTAGTGTGAACTCGTTATTACCGGCACTCGTCTTATATTGAATATTGTCGAGGTTACAATCTGAGTTACGTCTGGCGTAGTATTTGGGGGTCGAAGTCTTTATTTCTGGAAGGTGCGGGCTGGAGATTGGCAGGGGAATTTCGGTTTCTTGCTGGAATGATAGTTGGCTTTTCAATGGTCAATTTTTTTTCATTCTCGAAAGGTTCCGGCACATATTGATCTGGGAAGCTACTCTCCAAGAATGAAGGTATCTGATTTAATTATTTATGAAACACGTTTGTTGAATTCAGATATGATTTCACTACTTTTCCCACTTTCTAATGCTGCCTTCATTTATAGTATCCCTCTTTTACCGAATTCTTCATCTGATATTCTTTGTTGGCCTCTTACAAAAAATGGTGATTATTCGGTTAAATCGAGATATTGGTCTAGTATTTTTTGCCAGAATTCTCAGCCCTTTTCATCTCCTTCTTATGAGGGTTTTTGAAAGTGTCTTTGGGATTTGAAAGTACCACCAAAATTACAGAATTTTTCTTGGAAGGCTTTGTCTGGTGCTTTGTGTGTTAAGTCACTTCTGTATGCTCGACATATTGTACCTTCTGTTGTATCTAAGCATTGTAGAGGTGTTGATGAGACGATTTCTCATGCTCTATTTGATTGTCCAGCTTCCATCAGCTTTTGGACTAATTCGCATATGTTTGATACAGTTGTTCACTCTTCCACTAATTCTTTTGCTCAGATTGCTTGAAATGTGTTGGAACTTTTTGGTGTTTCTGGTTTTGTAGATTTTTTGTTGCTGTCTTGGGTCGCTTGGACTTTTCGCAATCAACAAATTTTTAATGGTCAGCATATGTGTTTAAATTCAGCTTCAGTTCTTCTCCATGGCTTTCGTGCTTTGATTACTGATTATCAGTAACACACAATGTCTTGGTTGGTCTGCTGCGACAGCTCCGATTGTTAAATTAAATGTTGATGCAGCGCTGTTAAATTTGACTTAGGTTGGTTTGGGTGTTGTACTACGAGACTCCAATGGCATGGTGATGGCTGTTGTTGTTTGTAGAGCCCATGTTTCATGGTCACCTTTATTATCCGAAGCTTCAACGTTGTTATTTGGTTTAAATTTGGCAAAACAGATGGGAGTTACACATGTTGATGTTGAATTTGATTCTATGGCTGTTATTCTTGGTGTTCAAGTTGCACATTCTGATTTCACTTATGATGGTTCCATATATGATGAAATAAAGTTACTTAGTACAAGCTTTGTTCATTTCTCTTGTAATCATGTACGTCGTTTAGGAAATAATGTTGCACATTGTCTAGCAAGTTTTTGTCCGTCTCATGGGCAGGAACAAATATATGTAACTAATATTCCGCAAGAATTACTTCTCTTAGAGGAAGCTGATATATAATATAGGAAACATTTTCCTCTCAAAAAAAATTCAAAATCACACTCCCCTTCACCCAAGCCCTATCCCCTAAAATTCGTCTACAGCTTCGTCCCCATCCTCTTCCTTCGCGCTGATTGTCGTCGGCTGTGCCTAGCTACCGCCCTCCAACTCCCTTTCCTCCTAGCCATCTTCCTGCTCCCTACCAATGGAAAATTGCAAATCCCCAACCTCAAATCCCCCTAGACCAACTATATTGTCATCTATCCAGTTGTTGAGGTGCTCAATCATCCCAACAACAAGGAGAAGAAAGAAACGACGAGTCCGATCACATGAAGAGCTCGACAAAAGCAACATTGTTTGGTCTTCTTCCGCCGATGTCAGCATATCCACATCTATCAACTAGAGTGGGATCTAAAATTACAAATATTCAGACACTCAAATTGCAAATTTTGTTTTAGTTTTACCTACTAATGATGCACCTAGTCTTCGAATTAAACCAAATGGGCATTCAATTGATGGATTATGCTCAATTTTTTCACCCTAAGGACACCGATCCAATATGATGGTTGATCGATTTCGCCCCTTTTTTAATCTATTCTTTTTGTCACGATACCCCGGCCCACACCCATTGAAAAAGAGATCTGAAATTAGGCTCTCAAGCATCCATTGGCAATGAGATCTGAAAACCTAATTAAAAAAGACCTAAACAATGGAAGAAGATGAGTGCAGATGAAGGAGATGGGGTTTGTGTGTTTTAGGTTTGAGTTCCTAAAATTTGGGATTTGTGTGTTGATGTTTATCATTTTGATTTTTTTTTTCTTGTAAGGAATTGAAAGTGCATAAACATTATATATTAGAGGGTTAAAATTGTATTTTCATTTTTATTAATGGATTTTGAGACGGAAAAGTGAGAATGGGTGGTTGATTTTTAACGGAGATAGGTATATGGATGGTTTTCAGTAATTTGTTATTAGGCGGGTGGTTAATTGGAATATGGTCTAGCTTACAGGTGGTTTTCGACAAAAAAACTCAACTAAAAAATAAATAAATGTGATAAAAATTATATCGGTGTTAGAAGATTGAGTTTTGATAGTTCTAGAGTCAGTGACTCCGAGTTTGCAAGTCGATTCGGCGACTTGGCAAAGTCACTGACATGACAAGCTGGCGAATAATCTATTTAAGGAAGGAACACACATCGTATTTGCGTGAATTTGGAGACAGCTGGACCGTTCTATTTTAGGAGAAGATCATCATAAGAGAGTGCTAAAATCAAGAGGGAGACGATTTGATTCTCCTAGAATATTTGGTTGTATGCGTTCATGTATATTTGGAAAGATATGTAAAGATTGAGTGTGTGTCACTTCCCTATACGAATGGGATTTGATACACACGAGATCTCTCTTGCCCTAGCTTAAATATCTTAGTGTTTAGGATAGAAGGTAAGACTTTTGAGCATCATTTTACAATTTGTGTAAGAAAGAAAGAGTGAATTTGTGCGTGAGATTCGTACAAGTGGTGTGTCGAGTGTTCTTAGGCATAGCGTGAGATTGAGAGTTTGAGTGCAAAGATAGAGTGTGGTTCAAGGGCGTGGGATTCATTCTTGTACACGGGAGAGCTTTGTAAACACTCAAGATTTCAATAGAGCGAGTCTAAGGACTCTTGAAATCCGACCAAGTGATAAGCTTGGAAGGGAGTGGTCTTTCTCCAAGTAAACTAGTTGGTTTACAAGGAGTTTCCACTATACATCGCTTGTTATTAACTGTTGGTAACGTTTTTTTTTCTTGTTTGGTTATTCCGCTGCTTTATTACTCAAAGTCGACGACGTCGCAGGAGTCGCCGACTCGTTTACGTACTAACGATCCTATAATTGGTATCAGAGCATTGGCTCTAGATTGTTTTTTAGTACTTCTCTTACAGGAAAATGAGTTCTACCAAAACCACTATCAACGACTCTTTGTGAAAGCCTCCAATCCTCAAGGTTGGAGAGTATAATTGGTGGGTGATTGAACTAGGTTCGGAAACCTTTCTGGGAAAGGATGGAAAGACGTAGAAAACCACAACTGAGTACAATGATGTTGATTTCAAGAAGCTTGAAAAGAATGCTAGAGCAAAGAAGGTGCTCCATCATGCTCTCATTGACGATGACCTCAAGAAGGTGATTGGATACACGAATGAAGAAGAAATCTGGGATGCTCTTAAAAGACTTCATCAAGGCAATGATGATGTAAAGAAGGATAGGATCATAAGCATCGAAGGAGAATATGATAATATCTTTTAAGGAAAAGGAGAATCTCTTCGTGACTATCACTCCAAATTTCAAACTCTAGTGAATCAATTGGAGTTCCTTGGTGAGAAAATTCCTCAATGGAAACAAACCAACAAGCTGATCTCAAGATTGAACAAGAGTTGGGACAACATTGGTTCGTCCCTTCTTACTCAAAAGGAAACCAAGTCGCTGACCTTGAAAGATCTTGTTGGATAACTTACCTTGTATGGAGGCATTCAGCAAATAAGAGTGGAAAGACTTGACTCAGAGAAAGTGAAGAACATTGCTCTCAAAGTTGAAAGAGATTTTGACTTGGCTCAGGGAGACGATGACACTGAAGGTATAGAAGAGGATGTTGCTCTCATCTCTAAGGCTATGAAGAGACTGTGGAATCCCAACAATGCTCCTGTCAAGACTCCAGATTCAAGCAAGGAAGGAAAGGATATGAAGGATGCCATTTGATATCAATGTCAGGCTAGAGGACACTTTGCCAAGCAATGTCCAAAAAGAAAAAGTGGAGAGGCTGGCAAAGGAATGATGGCAACTTGTGCTAGTTGTAACAAGTTGTTTTCCAAAAAACTAATATGCTGCCAAACCCAGAGGAGTTAGACAGCTCTAGGTTCGTAAGAACTAATTCTTTCAATGCAGCTTGAAGTGGGTGACAATGAGCCCTGGTTTATTGATAGTGTGTGCTCAACTCATATGTCGAGAAACCCCAGGATTTTGTCTTACTTCAAGAATACAAAGGAGGTAAGATTACCTTCAACAACAATAGTAAAGGTGGTATCTCTAGTATTGGTACGGTAAGATTTTCTGATAAGTTGACCATAGATAACGTGAATTTAGTTGACAATCTCAGTTTTAAGTTGTTAAGTGTTTCCCAAATTTGTGCTAATGGAAAATATCAAGTTGTCTTTGATAAGAAGGGTTGTCAGGTGCAAGAAATTGACTCAGGGAAGATTCTTCTGAAAGGGGTGTGTGAAAATAATCTCTACAAAGTGGACCCCTGTTTCGAACCTGAAGAAAAAATGTGTCTTAGAACAGTTGCAGACGTCGTTGACATCTGGCACAAAAGGTTTGGTCATGCGAGATTTCAACTCCTTGAAAAACTTCATAGGCAAGAATTGGTTAGAGGAATACCCAAGATTGATCCAAGCAAACATGAAGTTTGTGAGACGTGTGTAAGAGGTAAGCAAATTAAGTCTTCCTTCCAATCCAAGAAGGAGGTAAGTACCACTAAACTCTTATAGATAATTCATATAGACTTGTGTGGTCCTATGAGACTCCAAAGTCGTGGAGGAAATAGTTATATTTTTGTCATTGTTGATGACTTTTCACGGTATACATGGAAAAAAATTTCTATCTTATAAAGATCAAGTCTTTGAAGAATTTGAAGCATGGGAAAAGGTTGTTGAGAAAAAGCTTGGAGTTACTGGTTTTCTGCAAGAAAAATGGAATAAGTAACAACTTCTTAGCACCATGAACTCCTCAACAAAATGGCGTGGTTGAGAGGAAGAATCGTGCCTTGGAAAACATGTCGAGGACCATGCTTATCTTAAGTGGCCTTCCAAGGAATTGTTGTGTGATGAATCTAGCCATGCTTCGTCCACTCCTTGGAAAACTTCTTATGAATTGCTTAAAGGAGTTAAGCCCAGTGTCGCCCACTTACGCACCTTTAGATGCAAGTGTTATATTCGTAATAACGGAAAGGACAGTCTGGGAATGTTCGACCCAAGGAGTGATATTGGCACTTTTGTAGGTTATTCCCCTCATAGTAAAGCCTAAAAAGTGTTCAACAAGAGGACGAGGAAGATTGAAGAAAGTGTGCATGTTGTGTTCAATGAGAACACGATGGGAGGCTCGATTATTGAGGATCTTGATTATGGTGATCAATGATATTATCTGGTTCAAGAGGATCCACTTCCAACTACTATAACAGAAAAAGAATCGGTAGTCAGTGACAATGCTGGTGTTGCCGACTGGGACAGGTCAGGGGGAAGTAATCAAGATCAAAGTTTAGATTACAATGAGTTAAAAAATGAGAAAATGCATGAGAGAAGCTCAAGTCCAGAAGATTCTGATGAAGAGTCAAAGAGAATGCTATGGACTCAAAGAGTCAGAGAGTCAGCGACTTTACAGAGTTACAGATCACGAATTATGAACAGAAAAGTGTTCATCTTGTCACTAATATCCTTACTGATTTCTCAAAGGGTGTGCAAACTAGATCGTCCCTAAACAACTTCTTTGCCTTCAATGCTTTCATCTCTATGTTGGAGCCCAAGACTGTCGAACAAGCATTGAAAGATTCAGATTGGGTTAGTACCATGCAAGAAGAGATCCATCAGTTTGAAAGAAACAAGGTTTGACATCTGGTCCCAAGGTCAAAGGAAAGATCTGTGATTGGAACACGATGGGTGTTCAAGAATAAGATGGATGATGAAGGAAATATGGTCAGAACCAAAGCAAGGCTGGTAGTTAAGGGATATAATCAGCAGGAGGGCATTAACTATAATGAGACGTTTGCTCCAATGGCTCGTCTAGAGGCTATTCGGTTGCTCATTGCCTATTCTGCTCATCATGGGTTCAAACTACAACAAATGGATGTCAAGACTGCGTTCTTGAATGGATACCTAAAGGAGGAAGTGTATGTTAAACAGACTCCGGGTTTTGAAGATGTCGCCCACCCGGATCATGTCTACAAACTAGACAAAGCCCTTTATGGATTGAAGCAAGCACAACGTGCTTGGTATGATTGTTTGTCTTAGTTTTTGATTCAACATGATTATGTTCGAGGAGAAGTAGATAAGACTCTGTTCTTATTAAAGGAAGGAGGTCATACATTGGTTGTTCAAGTCTATGTCGATGACATCATCTTCGGTTCAACAGATGATAAGCTGGTGAAGAAGTTCGCTGACCTCATGTCTAGTGAGTCTGAAATGAGCATAGTTGGTGAGCTCAAGTTCTTTTTAGGATTTCAAGTCGTTCAGAGTGAAGATGGAACAAGAGTTCATCAACAGAAGTATCTCAGAGAATGTGTTAAGAAGTTTGGTCTCGAAAATGCTAAACCTTTTGACACTCCCATGTTGCTGACCACCTCACTTGGAAAACATGACAAGGATTCGGGGGTCAATGCTACTATGTACAAGGGTATGATTGGATCTTTGCTCTATCTTACGACAAGCAGACTTGATATTGTGTTTGGAGTATGTCTTTGTGCCAGATTTCAAGTTGATCCAAGAGAGTCCCACATGAAAGTTGTTAAGAGAATCATTAGATATCTTAAGGGGATTGACAATCTATGTTTGTGATCTCCAAGAGGATTTGATTTTGAACTTGTCGGTTACACAGATGCAAATTTTGCAGGAAATCGTGTTGATAGAAAAAGTACTTCAGGGATGGCTCAATTTTTTGGGCCTTGCCTTGTGTCATGGGGATCTAGAAAGCAAAATTCTATGGCTTTATCAACAGCGGAAGCAGAGTACATTGCGGCTGCAGCATGTTGCTCTCAACTCTTATGGATCAAGAAACAAGTCAGTGACTACGATGTGAAGTGTGGGTCAGTGCCCATACTACGTGACAACACAAGTGCAATTAACATCTCAATGAATCCAGTGCAACATTCAAAGACAAAACATATTGAGATAAGGCACCACTTTCTTCGAGATTATGTGGAAAAAGGCATGGTCACTATGGAATTCTGTAGAACAAGTGATCAAAGAGCAGACATCTTCACAAAGGCCTTAAATCGTGAACCCTTTGAACAACTCCGCATGGAACTAGGTATGATCTCTCTTCAATGATCTATTTCCCTACATGAATTCCCTCGATAAATGGCTAGAATCGATTGATTTGCATATGTTTTTAATTATGCTTTTATGGTAAAAATCTTTACATTGTTGATAGACATCATGTTTAGGAAACCCCATGCATTTGACTTGTCACTGACTTTTACTACATTCAGTATGTGTGCAACCTCCTTGAGCTCTATGTTTTAGCCCAAAAGAATCAAACTTGATGATCTTATCCCTCATTACAAGCCCAAATGATTCTAATGCTTGTCCCTAACCTATCATGCTTTGAGAGTCTCTATGAGCCCATTTTAGATCTTTCTTTAAACAGAGACTTATCATCATGATCGACAAATCCACATAAATATCATGTCTCATGCTTGGTTTGCATTGGCACTCCCTATGCAACCCCAACGCCAAGTATTTTTAATAGAGAAAGTCATGGGCCGTGCAAAAGTCACGAACATATGAGAAGAGCAGATTTTGGGATATGGGTCGCCGACTTGATCAGGGTCAGTGATTGTGTGTTTTGGCGCGTGAAAAAGATCATGGCTTAATAGTATCTTTTGAAATTGGAAAGTTTTTTTCAAAAAGGAGGAAAGAGAAGATTTGCTGATTTGACAACTTCCTTAATGATGGAAGTTCTCTTCTTTATTATTCCCCAACAATCAAAGGAAAAAGGTACTCTCTCACATTTTTCTCTCTCTCGTTCTCTGCTCTCTCTCTCGTTCGAACTCAAACCTCCAAACTCTTTCAATGGCGTCTCCCTCCAACACCTTGAGCCACCCCGCTTCTTCCAAAACTCAAACCGAGAGTCCCAAATGGGAAAAAAGGAAAACCATTCTCTCTTTAGTGATGAATTTCTTCGTGCACTGATTTTTGGGCAATCATCTCCCTCCATTGCTCTTCCAATCGCCATCGAAACACCATCCTAGAAAGCCTCTTCTACACAAAACGAAAATCATAACCCTTCTCTTCCAAAATCAACTCCCACATCTCCCATTCCCACTGAAAAACCCCAAAAATTCCTCAATCCCCACAAAAAGAAACCGAAACCCTAACCCTCTCACCGGAATCTGGAATAGTGCGCCAAACAGCGTAACCGGTGGTTATTCCAGAAACCGGTGAACCTCCACACCAAAACCCATGGAGAAAGAGATTGAGAAAGAGAGTAAAAACTCCTAACTTGGAATCGATGGAGTTTGAGGAAACGGAAACGGTTGTTGGGTCTTTTGAAGAGAAGGAAGAAGAGAAAGGCTCTGGTGTGTTGGAAGATACCCAAGAGAAAACAGAAAAGGAAGAGGTCCAATGGCTATCTCCCAAGGATTAGTTAAAGGATGTCAGTGACTCTCCTAAAGTCATTGACAAGGACACTTCTATGGAGGAGGAAGACAAGGTTTCTGATAAGAACATCTCTCCAAAGAAACCAGTTGAAATCTCTGAAGAAGGTACTCATTATGATCCTATATTGGCTTCTAAAAAATCAAAGTATGCTTATTCTGTTAAGAGAAACTTGAAAAAGGATTTGTTTGGTGATGATTCTGAGTTGCTAAAAGATGATGAAATTGAGATGCCTCCCTCCATTCGTCCTAGAACCAGATCGGCCAGTGCTAGAGCCATGGTTATGGCTCTCAAGGCTAAAAAGGCTAAGGGGTTGGCAACTCCCAATGCTTTTTCAGAGGGCGGTGACTCTTCTTTCTCTGAGAAGGTAACAAGGAAGAAATGGGGGGTCACCACCAAAATCTGGTGCTAGGTCGAGCAAAAAGAAGAATTCTGGTGTTGTTGTTGATATGGCTTCTAGGGTGTTTACAAAGGATCTGTTGTGGGAGGAAAACTTTTTGGAAGAGTTCAAACGGACGAAGGTCAATGACTGCATCAAGAAGCAGAAATGGGGTCAATTGATTCAAGGAGAGTACAAGTACAATCCTCAAATGGTCAAGATGTTCTATGAATCTCTGGATAACGAAGACACTGGGAACATGACCATAGGACGATACACTGTTGGGAAGAAGAAGTACTCCTTTACTAGTAAAGATGTTAGTGCAATCCTAGAAATACCACATGAAGGTTTTGTTGAGTACTACAAAGGAGTATGGCCAGAAGGAGTCGATGACCGTGATATCATCAAAATTGTCACTGACAGTGATGACAATTTCAACAGTCCTTACCTGGTCAACAAGATGGAATTGAAAAGAAGGTGATGTTCAATTACCTTATCAGCAACCTGCTTCCAAGAGAACTCAAGCGAAATGCTGCTTCCTTTCAAGAATTGCTGGTTATGGACAAGATTCTCAGGGGGAAGAAGGTGAACATGCCTAGACTGACGATGCTCCACATGAAACATGTGCTTGAAACTGTTAAGCACGCGCTTCCTTATGGTATGTTGGTTTCCTTGTTGATGGTTGAACACAAGGTCTATGTGGATGGTGGTGATGTCCTCAACGTTAGGGTCCTGAATAAGGAAATGATCAAGAAATTTGGCTGGAACTAGGTTGATGGAAAATGGGTTTCAAAGGCTTCTGAGGTCAGTGACAAGGATCACCAGGAAGAGGGAATGCAATCTGCTCAAGTTACCAATGAACTGAATGATCTTAAGGAGCAGAATAATGATTTTGAAGGGGATGCTCGAGAAGCTTCAGAACATGGTTGGCTCGGTGCTGTCCAAGATTAGTGCCATAGAGGAAAGGCTCAACGACTTTGGATCTTGATATCAGTGACCAACGCTCACTCATGACTATCTCTACCCCTCTCTTCTACCCTCTCCACATTATCTCCTTAGTTTAAAAGACTTTTCTTTTTAAGGTCGATATGGTTGTATTGCATCTATGAATTGTTTGTGTTTGGATCGTACATTTTTCTCTTAATGTGGTGGATCACTATCTACGACTGTTTTGATATTATGTTTTAAGTTTCCATATTTACCTTTGACTTCTTTTCTTGTTTAGTAATCTTTTTGGTGATGCCAAAAGGGGGAATTAACCGGGGGAATAGATTTATTAGGGGGATCTAAAAACTGAAACCATGTGGATACTAAGCTTAGGGGAAACCTTTTATGGCTTTTTGTGCTTTGCTCTTTATATTGTGATGTTGTATGTATGCTGCAAAGATCTAATCGGGACATGTTGTTTGTCACCATCAAAAAGGGGAAATTTGTTAGAAGATTGAGTTTTGATGGTTCCAGAGTCAGTGACTCTAAGTTTGCAAGTCGAGTCGGTGACTTGGCAAAGTCACTGACATGACCAGCTTGCGAGTAATCTATTTAAGGAAGGAATGCACATCGTGTGTGCATGCATTTGGAGACAGTTGGACAGTTCTATTTTAGGAGAAAATCATCATAAAAGAGTACTAAAATCAAGAGTAAGATGATTTGATTCTCCTATAATATTTTATTTTATGCGTTCATGTATATTTGGAAAGATATGTAAAGATTGAGTGTGTGTCACTTCCCTAATCGAATGAGATTTGATACACAAGAGATATCTCTCGCCCTAGCTTAAATACCTCAGTGTTTAGGATAGAAGGTAAGACTTTTGAGCGTCATTTTACAATTTGTGTAAGAAAGAAAGAGTGAACTTGTGCGTGAGATTCGTACGAGCGGTGTGTCGAGTGTTCTTAGGCATAGCGTGAGATTGAGAGTGTGAGTGTAAAGGTAGAGCGTGGTTCAAGGGTGTGGGATTCATTCTTGTTCACGAGAGAGATTTGTAAACACTCAAGAAATCAATAGAGCGAGTATAAGGACTCTTGAAATACGACCAAGTGAGAAGCTTGGAAGGGAGTGGTTTTTCACCATTCAACGACTATCTCATTAACGACGGGGGCGAGATCTTCGGGATTTGCCGGGCGTTTTAGCCAACGGTCAAAGTGGGGAAGAAATCTATAAATAGGGATGAGGCAAAGATAGAGGACACACAAGATCGACACTCATACTCAAAATCACCTACGAGAGCTCCAATCTTTTTGTCTATTCATTTTATTCAAGCATTCATTTGTGTTAAACAAAGGATCCACTCACAATCTCAATCTTAATACAAATCTCACTGTCATTCTGCTATTATCTTCTTGTCTTTTATCTTGTTTTACCACTTACTTGTAGCTAGTAACGTGTTACAGACTTTATTTGGTTAGGATTCCCGCATCTTAGCAGGTAACACGTTAACGCGATTATCCTGCCCAAAACAATTGGCGCCCCCCGTGGGGCCCCAGCCAAAAAGAAGTCACGCTAAAGCAGTTGCAGATTCTATCAACGAGATGGACGGAATCCAAACTACTTACAGCCATATAGGAGATCTCAACAATCACGAGGTCAATGAGGAAACCAATAACCAAGGTGTTGGAAACACTGGTGGAATTGGGAATGAAGGCGGAGTTGGAAATGTGGATGGAATTGAGCAAGGTTCCGGGAACACCAATGGTAATCCTGGCACTTCCGAAGAACGAGTAAGAGGAGGCGATTCCAATGTCATCATGGAGCTCCGTGCAACAATGATCGCTCTCCAAAAGGACTTGGAAAGCCAGAAAGAGGCAAATGCTAAATTTACCGAGGTATATGAGAAGCAAATTGAAACTTTGACAAATGAATGTAATTTGTTTCCATCTCAGGTGCAATCAACTCCAACCCGACCCCACGAAACTGATGTGGTAGAAGGAATTGCGAGATGATTAGACATGGATGACCCAAGCCTCATAACACCTGAGGTCGTCAGACCAGTAACCGGGTATCAAGTAAATGGTAATTCCCTAAGGGCGGTAAGGGAAGATACTGAGGTTTCCCAATTACGGGAATGCCTCAGCGCCCTGGAGGATCGAATCACTCAAGTTCCAGGGGCACCTCAACCGATAGCAATGGAAAGAAGGGATGGCTACACTGACTTCCCCTTCGTGCCTGCTATTGCAAGAGTTGATATCTCCCGAAAGTATCACGTTCCTGACGTACCTAAGTACGAAGGGTTAACGGATCCTGATCAACATATAGCCGCATTCAAGCAGGCTATGAATATCAGTACAGTCCCTTTTGACATGAAGGAGATTGTTATGTGTCATTGGTTCAGGAACACGTTATCCGGACCCGCACTCAACTGGCATTCGCACTTACCTCTTGACAAGTTCAAGATAAGATTGACAAGTTCAGGATAAGATTTGCAAGCAGTCGACACGCTAAGAAACGATCAAGCGACTTGTACCGCATGGTCCAAAAACCGGGTGAATCTTTGAAGACCTTCCTCAACCGCTATAACGAGGAACTAGTGACCATTGAGGGATGCGATGCCGCTATAGCTGTGGAGGCATTTCGAAGGGGCATACCGGTTTGTAATCCTGAGTTATATTGTGAATAAACTAAATACCCTTGTTCGAATTTCGATGAAGTGCAGGTGAAGGCGTTAGCACATGTTCTATTGGAAGAAGACGACCTCTTTATCGAAAAAGCAATCAGCCCTCACCGGCCCGACCGAATACAAGGGAGGCGAGAACCTAGATATGCTCCATACCCCACTGCAGCCCCTGCCAAAACAACCGTCAATACAACATTCGCTAGGCAAGGTGAAAGATATGAAAGTCCCATGTTGCCTCCCAGACTTTCCCATAATTACAACGTCTGTGTGGATGCAACAGAGGTGCTTCGAACTCTCAATAGCATGGGGGATGATGTCAAATGGCCTCGAAAGAATAATGTACCTCCGCATCAGAAAGAAAAATCCAGATGGTCTGATTTCCACTTTAATGATGGTCACCGGACGGACGAATTTATCGCGTTGCGAAAGGAGGTAAGCGAATTATTGCGCAGGGGGTATCTCAAAGATTTAATATCAGAAAGAGCGAAGGAGCAGATAAAGCGCAACAAAGAAAAAGTTAGTCCTCCTCCACCCCCGAAACACACTGGAGTAATTAACGTTATCACCGGGGGATCAGAGATTTGTGGCATAACATACTCTACAGCAAAAAGAATCGCGAGGGATACTAGAAGAGAATGTCCCAGAGCTTCTTCGCGAACGAGTCTCACCGTGATGCCAATTACCTTCGATGATGTCGAAGAAGAGGAAGTTCACCATGACTGTTTAATAATTTCTTTAACGATAGCCAATTTCCTTGTTAAGTGAATATTAGTTGATGATGGAAGCTCCACTAACTTGCTCATGTTGGATGCCATGTACAGCGTAGGTCTTGGGATGGATGACATTGTCAAAAAATCTACGACTTTAGTAGGCTTCAGTGGTGAATCACGCAACACGTTGGGCGAAATGTCCTTACCAACCGTTGCAGGAGGAATGAACTACCAGGTAAAATTTCAAGTAGTTGATTGCCCTTCACCCTTTAATGTCATTTTGGGCAGGCCATGGATACACGGGATGAGGGCAATCCCTTCTACTTACCATCAATGTGTGAAGTTCCCGACGCCATGGGGAGTTCAAGAATTTAAGGGGGCACAAAAATTAGCAAGGGAATGCTACTCCGTGACGATGAAAGCAACGACTTCCAAGAACTTACAACTTGAAACAGGGAAGAAGTCATCAGATTATCAATAAAACAACTGTAGAACAACCACTTATTACGTGAAGCCGGAGACAGCAAAACTTGAAGAAGTAGCTCTTGATCCACTAGATCCGTCAAAGAAAATTAAAATAGGAGCAGACCTGGAGCCAACTTTACGTAAACAATTCTTGGAGTTTCTACGGTCCTATAATGATTGTTTTGCGTGTTCAAACGAGGATATGGTTGGCATTGATCCTAATGTGATCACACAGGCCCTTAATGTCAATAAGAAGGTGCCCCCAGTGAAGCAGAAAAGGCTTAAGTTTGCACCTGAACGAAACCAGGTAATCAATGATGAGGAAAAACTAGGGGATACAATGGAGGTCTACATTGATGACATGCTAGTCAAATCGTTGAAGGCGGAGGATCACATTACCCACTTGAGAGACGCGTTCTAGATCCTGCAAAGCTACAAAATGAAATTGAATCCAACCAAATGCTCCTTCGGAGTAACATCAGGGAAATTCCTCGGATACATAGTAACGTAAAGAGGAATCGAGGCGAGTCCAGACCAGATCAAGGCCATAATGGAGCTGCAATCACCAAAATGCATCAAAGACGTACGGAAATAAACAGGGCGAGTAGCAGCATTGAACCGGCTCATATCCCGATCCTCGGACAGAAACAAGTTATTCTACGACGTCTTGAAGAAGAACAAGTCATTTGAGTGGACAGAGGCACATGAAGCAGCCTTCAAAGAGTTGAAAAATTATCTATCTAACCCGCAGGTGCTTTCCAAACCCAAGCCAGATGAGAAGTTATACATGTACTTGGCCGTGACCGAGGTAGTAGTAAGCGCCGTCCTGATCCGAGAAGAGAATGGAGACCAGTTGCCCATTTACTACGTAAGTAAAACCTTGCTTGATGCGGAAACCAGGTATTCACCCGTGGAAAAACTTGTATTGTCTTTGGTAATGGCTTCAATAGAATTACGTCCTTATTTTGAAAGTCATTCTATCATCGTGAGGATTAACTATCCAATGAAGAGTATCATGTCAAAGCCGGAATTATCAGGTCGGTTAACAAGATGGTTGATCCACTTAAATGGTTACGACATCACTTACGAGCAAAGAACAACTATGAAGTCTCAAGCCTTGGCGAATTTTGTGGCTGACTTCACTCCTACCACTTTAGAACAAGAAGAACAAGATGTGTTACATGTAACAGGTAGCGGCAAATGGTTGATGCATACAAACAAAGCGTCAAATCCAGTTGGCGTAGGATTGGGAGTAGTCCTGAAGTCACCACAGGGGGATAGGGTAGCTCAGGCTGTTCGATGTACGTTCAAAGCCACTAACAATGAAGTAGAATAAAAGGCGCTTATAGTAGGGTTACTCGTTGCTAAAGATTTGAACGTGCAAGAAATTGAGGTAATTTGTGGTTCGTTAATGATTGTAAATCAAGTTACGAACTCATATGTTGCCAGGGATTCAAAGATGAAGGCATACTTAGAGAAAGTTCAAGAGATCATTAAACATTTCAAACATTTTGAGATAAAGCAAGTTCCTCGGGATGTTAACACACAAGCAGACGCTTTAGCCAACCTCAGATCCGCAATCGACCCAAGAGAGTACGACAAGATACCTTTCGTGTACCTTGATGCGCCATCCATCATCAAAGAAGCAGATATGTTTAAGATTCGAGATGGAGTCTTACCAGATGACAAGGAAGAAGCTCGACGACTTAAGGTAAAAGCTTCCACTTTCACTATTAAGAATAACATTTTGTTCAAGTGGATGTCGTCAGGAACATACTTCCGATGCGTAAAGGAGGAAGAGGTACAGAAGGTGTTACAAGACATACACGATGGAGAATGCAGAAATCATATAGGGGGTCGCAACTTGGCGAGAAAGGCGAGCAGGATGGGTTGTTACTGGCCCACCATGAACAAAGACGCAGTGGAGTTCCCCCGCAAGTGTGACGCGTGCCAGCGTCATGGACCTATACCACATCAACCTTCGGAATTGTTACATCCCATAACTTCCCCTTGGCCTTATGAAGTGGGGAATGGATATCGTCGGAAAGCTCCCTCCACGTCAGGACAACGTGTCTATATCCTAGCAATGACCGACTACTTCTCTAAATGGATTAAAGTCGAAGCCTTCAAAGAAGTCAAAGACACTCAGGTCATTTCTTTCATAAAGAGAAATATCCTAAGTAGGTTTGGAATACAATCCACCATAGTGTGCGACAACGGATCGCACTTCATCAGTGATAGGACAAGATCATTCTATCAGCAATACAACATCCAGTTGGTAATGTCGACACCACGTTATCCTCAAGCTAATGGTCAGGCAGAAGCCAGCAACAAAGTAATCATCAATAACCTGAAGAAGCGACTTAAGGAGGCAAAGGTAAGATGGCAGATGAGTTACCCCTTATTCTATGCTCAGATCGAACAAATTCTAAGACTGCTACAGGCCCTACACCTTTCTCCTTGGTCTATGGGTGCGAAGCCGTGTTACCGATAGAAGTAACTTTGCCCACAGTTCGATATGGACTTACTACCGAGGATTCAAATCTACTTAACTTGTTACACCATCTAGACACGGTGGACGAGTTACAACATGAGGCATCAGTCGTATGGCGGAATATAGACAAGGAGTAGCTCGGAGTTACAACAAACGTGTTAATGCAAAGGCGTTCCAAGTAGGAGATTGGGTATTGAGGAGTGTTTTTCAAAACACGCAAGAATTAAATGCTGGCAAGTTAGGAGCGAATTGGGAAGGACCTTATCAGATCATGAAGATCGTAGGACAAGGAGCCTACGAGTTGATATTTTTGCGATTGGAAGACAATCCCCAGAAGTTGGAACGGGATGAATTTGAAGTTGTATCTCTTTCAGAACGTGCAAGTCGCAATAAGGTATACATCACATACTTTTTCCTTTACATTGCATTGTTACGACTTCATACATACACGAGACAACAACGGTTTTATAAAAACTAACAAGGGACGCCTTGTGACGTTACAGGCCAAAACATAGGCCCTCGCCTTATGATCAGGCAACGTTGTGCACACAACGACTAGTCAAAAGATGCAGGAGATGAGAACGTGTAACACAAATTCTAGAACAAATGAGAGTTTCACAAAGTGTTTGTAACTCGCTTCATAACTTTATAAATCACAAATGTTACACTCTGGCAAATACATCATTTTCTCTCTCTCAGCATCTCACATCAAAAGCGCTATTACAACAAGAAATCTATCAATAAAACTACAAGTAAACTTCCCACAACGCGTTATTCTTCATTCCTCAGTAGCAAACCTGTTTCACTTGCAAAAAAGACAAAGAACAGATCCAAAACCATAACAAATACTAAAGCATTATTAAATAACATGAACCCCTAAAAAACCAGCAAGGGGTAAAAAAATTATCCACACAAAGGCCCTAAAACAAGCGGCCACACAAAATAAAGTGTTTAAAATCCCAACACACAGGGGGTAGAGAAATGTTCAAAGTTTAGAAAAGCAAGAGAAAATCAATCTTTGGAAACTTCCTCGGCAGACTTCTAGTTCTCCATCTCCGCTTGATCCACTTCTTTGGCAACTTGAGAAATCTCTTCGACAAAGGAAGATTTATTGGATGCGGTGACCTCATCAGGGAACAAATTCTCGAATTGCTCCCTTTCCTTCACGGCGTCCCAAGAAGAGTGCTTCCCTGTGGTAAATTCCTCTATCGTCTCAACGCAGGCTCTAAGCGACCAGTAATCAGACATGTCCTCGATCTCTTGTGCAAGAGCAACGCCTTTCTTCGATACCGCATTGAACTTGTCCTCCCATTCCTTAGACTCTCCAACAGCTTTCTCGAGGGCACCCTGCAGATCTACAACCTTCTTCTCCATAACCTTCTTCTCTTGCCCCAGGATGACCGTCTTGTCCTTCTCAAGCTGCATACTAATCTTGCTTTGGGCCAATTGCTCGGGGTAGTTCTTGAAGGTTTCAAAAGCCACGAGAGCAAGTTGAAGACCCTGAGAAACAAGTGTATAACTGTCAAGAACCAAGACGATTTGCAATAAGAGATGTGGAAAGTTGTTAAATACCTGCCACTAAGTCGCTAGTATCTCGCTGAAGAATTCGGGCAAAGTAGACCGGTGGCTTGAACCGTGAAGACAATCCACTTGAAGAGACATCAGAGACCTCAGACACTTCTCAGCATCCATGTCCAGAGACATCATGGTGCAAGGAAGGTCAGTCATTCGAGAAGATGCACTTTTCGTTAATGAAGAGACCTTAGGAGTGTCGCTTGCAATCTGCGGTAGAAGTTGTTTCCGCCTTCCTCTTCTTCCTAGCTTCGACTCTTTCCAAGGTCGATAGCGCAGCAGTTGATATGGTAGTTCTTGAACCTGACAGCATGAGAGTAACAGGATTAGTGGACGTCAAAGGCGTTGGAACAAGGAGTAAGGTAAAAAGAAAACTTACTTGACATCTCGGTATCCTCAGGGTCTGCGAAGCACACTCTTACTAGTTTGGGATAAGATCTATCTTCCAGCGGAAGGGCCTCGATGTGAGAGATGACTTGGAATGATAGGTTACGAGGTTGAGGGGTGGCGAGACTCTCTGCATAAAAATAGTCAACGGTTAAATTTGAGTAAGGCATAACGGGTAAAAAGAAAAACACTACCTGTTGGACGCCATCGAGTTTTCTGAAAAGACGTGTCAATTCCCAAAGAAGATAGCTTTACGAAGAAGAACTTATCGGCCCAACCCCGGTCGGACTTCGATACGTTAAAGATCAGACCAGACTTGTTTGTAAAGGTTTTCAAGGTCAAGCGACTAGGACCACCTTTGGAAAGGCGATAGTTGAGGAAAAAATCAGCAGCTTTGAAGGGAAGGCCATGGGAGGAGCATAGGAGATCAACATACAACAGGAGTTTCCAAACTTGAGGAAGAAGTTGTCCAGGGGAAACATTAAGAGTGGTCAGGAAGTCAACGACTAGTGGGGAAAAAGGGAAACGGTGGCCAATACGAAAAGGGTACTCATACAAGTACACCCAATCATCGGCGTAGAAATCGGCATGGATGCCGGGAGGGGGAGAGAAAATTTCTGCATGCGGAGGAAATACCCGTAGAAAAGGCAAAGATGTGGGGATCCTCCAAAGTACTATCCCTCTGGTGGAATGAGGTGAGAATTCTAGAAGAGGTGAGGGAAGGAGGAATGGCGGTCTCAAGGCAGTAAAGAGAAGATTTTGGGGAAGAGTTAGGAGACGCCATAACTAAGAAAAAGGAGAAATTGAAAGATGACGAGGAAGAAGACGTACTTGGACACCAGTAAGCGCAGTTGAAGACCGAGAGATTATCATGACCGCTATAAATAGGGACTGATGGGACGTGCCTTTACCAGCTACAACTTCCAAGGAGCAAAATCAAAAATCCTAGAAAAGCGTTGTAGGGAATTTTCCCGGGTTTTTGAGGGGGTATTGTTGGGCCCTCCGAAATCCAGCCCAAAAGAAGCATACGAGCCCAGAGCAATTGGTCCGAATACTTTGATAGAAGGGGAGGTTGATGAAGTAGTCAAAGCGAGGCTGAAATCTCAGACCCCATGATCACCATTCAACGACTATCTCATTAACGACGGGGGCGAGATCTTCGGGATTTGCCGGGCGTTTTAGCCAACGGTCAAAGTGGGGAAGAAATCTATAAATAGGGACGAGGCAAAGATAGAGGACACACAAGATCGACACTCATACTCAAAATCACCTACGAGAGCTCCAATCTTTTTGTCTGTTCATTTTATTGAAGCGTTCATTTGTGTTAAACAAAGGAGCCACTCACAATCTCAATCTTAATACAAATCCCATTGTCATTCTGCTATTATCTTCTTGTCTTTTATCTTGTTTTACCACTTACTTGTAGCTAGTAACGTGTTATAGACTTTGTTTGGTTAGAATTCCCGCATCTTAGCAGGTAACATGTTAACGTGATTATCCTGCCCAAAACATAATCTTATAATAATCTTTTGAATAATAAAAGTTATAATATTTAATACTAATTATAATCGGTATATAATGCGGGCCTAATACTAGTTATTGTAGAATGTTGGAGCAATTGACCATGTATGTTTGTTTTAGCTGCATCGTACCCTTGGTATATATTCGGGTGGTGGAGTTCATTAACCCCCCATTTGGTATAATAATAGGAAAAGAAAGGGAAAATAAACAAATTCATATATAAAATGGTAGTGATGCTCTCTTTTTTGCAAGAAAAATAAAGAGATAGGGGTAATGGTTAGAGGAGAATAGGGGATATGGTTATCTCATGTTGGAAGGGTGGGAAAAACTATGTCAAATTTGACATAAAAAATAGGGAAGGAAGGGTAATGGTTACTATTTTGATCAATTAATCTTAAATTAAAAATAGACTAGATTTATTCTCTTAACCATTTCTTTTCCACAACAAATACCAAACGAGTCCTAAAAGTGATTTTCAGTAAATAATTTTTTTCCCGTGATTCCCGACAAATTGGGTTGTTGTTCAACTGTTCGTCTTCGATAATTAGCTAGTTAAAATCTACTTCGCAACTTTTTAAACATACTCCGGTTACATATCGCACACACGCAATTACGTGTCCATCATCAACTATTGTCTATTGCTATGATCGAAGGCACGATAATGTACGTAAATTTGAAAATCACGCAAACAAAATGATTACTCAGCCGATATAGATCGTAATCATTCTGTAGATCGAATCATGGTTTAATGACAAAACAAATACAAATCGTAATCACTCAACCAAATACGTTGATGGAAGGAATCTTAGAAAAAGCGATCGAATTTTCATACGCAAGTTGGTAGTGATGATCAAGTGTGACTGAGATTCCTGGGGTCCTCCTCATTAGTATTGGAGATTCTATCCGTCATCACTCGTCCATATTTTACACTCCACACTATATTTCACTCATTCGTGATTGTCCAAATTAGTTTTTAAAATTAAACTAGAAGAATTAACTAAAAATGTTAAATTACAGCTATATATTTAAATTTATTCAAATTATTACAACATGTGATTGAAATTTGTCTTTATATTGGTGGGTGTTAAAACACTCGTTATTCTATAGCTTCTTTCAGTTTTAACGATAACAAATTAACTTTGAATAGTTAATGTGTTGTGTTACAAGTATCTCAAGAAATTTTATTATTGTGTTGTAGGGAATGTTGGATGGTCTTAAGATTGCATGGGATAGAGGCTTCAGACAAGTTATTCTTGAATTTGATTCCCGACTTGCTATTAATCTTGAAAGTGCAAGTTTTTGCAAAAGCCACCCCTTTTTAGCCCGGTTTCGCAATGCCTTTGCTTTCTTTGTAGAAAATGGAGCATCCGGTTACATCATATCTATCACGAGGCGAACAACGTGTCTGATCGTCTTGCTTTTTATGCATTTAGATTACCTCTTGACCATGTGTTGTCTGCCCTGCTTGAGGGGATTTCTTTATTGTTTTTAGATGATGTAAGGGGTCAGGCTATCCCCCTCTTGTTGACTACTTATCCATTTTTTTCTCGTTTAATAAAATTCCCCCTTGAGAGGATGGAGAGTACTGCCTATCCACAAAAAAAGAAATTTCACAAGAAATAAGCATATCGTTAGAGTGAAGGAACATCGTGAGGGAATGACGGAGGGAACGACTAATGATTTGGACAGCTTTTGCGAGAAGCTACGCAACTTTCTATATTTAGCAAGTTACTATAGTTTGGGCAAACAACTTTAACGATGATTTGACAACTAAGATTGACTTGTTTGTGAAAAGATAAGATAGAAATTGGATGATTTGTTGGAGCAAAAAGATAGGATATCAAGATCATTCGGTTATGGGTATAATCTGTTTGATTTAAGATATGGTTGATTAGTTTTATATTTAAATCGGTTTTTAAGAAGATCTTCTAATGGAATTTCCTGACAATTAGACAAGTAGTGATTGAGATTAATTTCGAGAGCTTCTTTATAAATAATCTAGGTTTGTCTAGGGTTTAACTATGTGTTGAAGAGGAGCAATTGTGAGAGAGAATCATATTGTGCCAAGTGTTTCGTTAAGTTTTCCGCTGAAGACTCCATGGTGGTTTAAGTACTCAGGTTTGTAGTTCACTTAATGTCTTGGGTTTACGATTTAGGCTGTAGAAGTTAAGTTGGTTGAATTTAGGTTGGTGCCTAGTTCCTAGGGAATTTGGCTTGCCTTGTAATCATTGAAACTTAATGCATATGTAATCTAATGAAATCCTTTGAGAAGGAGTCTTAAGGTTAGAGGTTTTTCTTTTTACGACTTGTTGGTCGGACAAAAATTTTTCCTCTTTAAATACCATGTTATCCTTCATACTTATTGTTATTTTTGTTGCCCTAGGAACAAGTCTTGTTCCCTTTCTCAAAAACTAACACATTTCGATCTATCAATTGGTATTGAAGAAAGTCGCTCTAGATTTGTATGTTAAGTACATGTGATAGGATGAGTACCAACAACAGCAGCCACACCGTAGGTATTAGGAACAACAAAAAACCCCACTGCTCAATTCCTCTCACCTTCTTCTCCCAACACATATCCACTTCCTCTTCTAAACCCCTATCTCTCCATACCACCATTGTTGACACCTTTGGTCCTAATCCACCCAAAACCACAAAATCCAAAACCTCTTCTTCTAAACTTCCTAAGAAGAAGAAGAAAAAGCCTACTCTTTTCTCCTATGATTCGCTCATGGGGTCAACTCAAACTGATTCCAATCTTCCTCCTTCTCTCCATCCTCCACCACCTTCTACCTCTCCACTCAAAATTACTCCACTATCACCATCCCCTCTCAAACATCTTCTCTGACATTCTCTCTTCCACCTTCAGTCCTTGGGAACACTAATCCCAAAAACCCTTTCCACCTCCCTCTCAACCCTCAATCACCTATGGGAACTCATCAAGGTCAGGGATGGGAACGAGTGCGCGACAAGCCGGCACTCGTAGACCATAGTCAAATTCGGTTCTTCTACTACTCCTTCACATTCTCGGAAGATGGAATGCAGGGAACTCTCACCATCAAAGTGATGAGTTCATTTTCACGACAACTAATATCCGTCTTCTCTTTCTTTGTCCCATGGACGGCTTGGACTTCTTCCCCATCAAGAACTAGGACACCTTCGACCGCGAGGGAATCCTTCTTCGTCTGTATGATGGTCGAGTTTCCACCAAGGGCCTCCCCACACACAACTTGTCTCTACTAACAAAGCTGGCTCACTAGTTCATCATAAAGGTTGTGATTCCACGACAAGAGAAGATGAACCAGCTCAACATTCAAGATGATATTCTTCTTGACTTCTTCCTCTAAAAAACCCATCAATCTGCCCTGAATCATTCTTGGGCATATGGAGAAATGCATGGGTCATCCTTCCTAGTCTCTTCCCTTTGCCTCCTTGGTAAAGCAGCTCCTTTAGAAGGAAGGGTTGTATGACACCTCAAGGAAAGAAGAGGAACTCGGTCATGAACTGGACCTGGTTGTGATCCAGAAGTTGCAGCACTCTGAGGCGCCAGTGGACCAGCCAACAAGAACTCTTCCTGGTGGTGATGCACCTCTTGGGAACAATAAGGTGTTTCACCATCTCATTATCACTTGTGACCGCATGCTAGCAGTCCTTATTGAAGTCAGGGATCTTCTCAAGGCAAGCGTCTCATGATCTTATCCCTCTAGTTCCCTTACCCTCTCTCTTTCTCACAAAAATTGTATCTCTTGTTACTTTTTGTACAAATTTTGCCTAAGTAATGAATGGTGCTTTAGTATGAATGCATGTTCCCTTTATTTTTCTTTCTCATTGCTTTTCACTTTTCAATGATGCTAAAAGGGGGAAGGACAAAATTATGAGAGATGGGTTGTTTAAGTTATCTTAGAAATGCTTTTTCTAAGGAGGAACGACTACAAAAAAATGCCAAGTTAAAACTAACTAGTCTATAGATGTGGTCTTCCCCGAAAAACTTATCACTCACATGCATTACACTAAATTTATGCTTAGGAACTCAGATGCATATCGTGATCTCTCATACATTGAGATACTTGTCTTTTGAGATGGGTTTGTTTATCAAAAAGGGGAACTTGTTGGGATGGTGTTGGGAACTCTTGTTCCACAACATCGGAACAACTATCAAACTCTCCGGTTTTGATAATGACAAACACCATTTGGAAACTACTGTGTTATGTCCAAGTATTTCAAGGGAACTTCAGGTTGAACATATAGTCTCTTAAGGGAACTCAAGAATGCAAAAATGACAAGACTAGATGAAAGAAAGAGTTACCAATCCAATAAGGGAACTTATGAGAGACAAGTTCTCAAGACACGGGAACTCACATGTGAAGATAGATAGCTCAACACAAAACACGGAAGCCTATTCTAGGCAAAGCAGTGGCACAATTTGTTTCTTTGACTAAGCCGTTTGATCCAATGGCCCAATGAACTTGAAGTGTTGACAAATTCAAATAGAATCACATGTGAAGAAAGTACATATTTGGCTAGCAAGACAATGGCATTTCAGACAAGTGCAAAAATGAAGATTGAGCCCTAAGTGTAACATCACCGACCAAAAAGCATACGTCATACTGCATTCATATAAGATTAATAGCATATGCATAGCATATTGGCATGATATATAGTGAGTTTTTAAAAGTAATATAGATTTTCTAATTAAGTTTATTATATTTTAAAAAGTTTTTAAGTAAAAGTTAATTAATAATTATTTTAGAGTAAAGTTTGTAGTACAGAAGATTTGAGGGTGAAAACGTGGTTTTGCTAAAATAATGCCGACATTCCAAACCGCCTTTGATCATCATATATATGTGTGAGAGGTGGTGATTCATATACAAATGAAGGCAAAAAAAATTATGTACAGAGAAGAAAAGAAAGAGAGGAGAAAAAAGAGAAAGAGTTTGATTTTGTTTTTTTGTGTGTGGATCTGGTACACGATCTCTTTAATCGGGTTTTAATCCTGAAGTACAAGCGTGATTTGCTAAGTTTTTAATTAGTTAATGGTTTATCTGGATTCCATTGATTTTTCCAGATCTAGATCTACTGTTGATGTTGATTTGAAAATCAGTCGATTTATAGTTCTCAGAGGATGTTTTCGATATTGAATTTATATTCTGAAAAAGATTTCAGAGTAATTTTAGGGTTTTGCTTTGTAATAATTTTTGGAGACCCTTGATCAAGTTTTACAAAAAGGTTTGAACTAGAAAAATGTTCTTTCATATATATAGTTTATCGATGTCAAGTTTTAAAGGATTTGGAATTATGCACAAGAAGCTATAATGCATTCTGGCATTTTATTGCATTTGGGGTTAGAGTTTGTCAGAGTAAATAGCCTAATTTGCATTGGGTTATATATAGGAGCACAAGTCATAGATCGTGGTCAAAGAGAGAGGGAAGAGATATAGTATTTGTCCTAAACAAGTGAGTATAGACTGGAGATTCAACCCTATGTGTTATAAGTTCTATATGAGCTATATTGATACATATGTTTTATGAGCTATATGGATATATATGTTTTATGATTTATATGGATATATGTGTTATATGGATTATATGGATATATGTGTTTTATATGATAGCTCTGAAATTTCCAGAGTTGTTTGCACAGAAGGTATGTTAACAGATGGCATATGATATATGGTTACATGATGTATTTGATTGCATATCATATTGCAATGAGATTAAAAGGACATGTGATTGTCTTGCATTGAATTTGTATACAAAAGAGACCTACGGGTCGTACATGAGGCCTAAGATGTCTAAGAGATGGTATATGAGCAAATGAGGCCTAAGATGCCTAAAAGTCGGTAATGGAGGTAATGGAAAAAAAAAGAAAAAAAAAGAAAGGAAAAGTTGGTAATGGAAAAGAGTTGGTAGTGGAAACTCGGGGTAGATTCAGGCTTGAACAGTTCACAAAATAAAGAATCGGAAACATCAGCATTTGCATTTGTATAGTAAATTCCTATATGACATATGTATATTATGTATGTATATGTACATGGACTAAATGTTTGACTCTGTGTGAAATAATTGATGATGGTTTATATTCACTGAGTATGCGACTCACGTAAATCGCAAAACAATTTTTCAGGTTCAACTAGAACTTTCTAACGCATGTCTCTTTTAGAGGTCACATTCATACAGGTCGGTAGGCTGAAGCTCTAAGCAACCTTCTCCTCCTCATTTTGCATCATAGACATATGAGTTGTAATATAAGTTATGAGTGACAGATTTTTTAGTATGAGTAGTAACTGCATAGAACTATGTGTGTGCAACCTTTTATGGTAGTTAATTCCGCTTTGTGCTTATATGGATAATTGCTATATGTGAATTATCTTTTTATATAAGAGATAAGCATTACTAAGCATTCGTCATAGGGTATAAGGGTGTCACAGCTAGTTTTTGGTATCAGAGCAGGGATATGATTCTTTAAGGGCATGCATTCATAAGCATTATATAGCATATGTAATTGACATTAGAATTGCATTCATGAGCATGATGCACAAAGGAGAGAAGGTTCAGCCGTGCCAAGTCAGTCTATAAGAGCATCTCATAGAACATTACATGAACATACATCTCATACACATGAACCATTTGAAGAGAAAGTACAGAGGAAATGGTAAAGGTACTTACAGAATATCGAAATTGTCTAATACAAGTGGATACAGTGAAGTTATCAGTTGATCCGATCTTGTTATTCATGTATGAGTTTGATGTTATATTGGGTATGGATTGGTTGTCAAGACATCATGCTAAAGTGGATTGTTATACCAAAGAGGCAGTGATAGACTCGCCTGCAAAATCTAGATTAATTTTCTTGTTGACAAACAAATGGTACCCACTTGTTTAATATCTACAACATAAGCTTTCTATATGATCAGAGAAGGATTTGAGGCATATCTGACCCATGTTATAAACTTTACAGTTGAATGTGTTGAGCTCAGAGATATTCTAGTTGTTAAAGATTTTACTGATGTGTTTCTAAAGCATCTTCCTAGATTGCCATCAGATAGAGAGATAGAGTGACTATGAAATTAATGTCAGATACTACATCGATTTCTATTCTTCCATATTGGATGGCTCTTCTAGAGTTACAGGAACTGAAGAAAAAGTTACAAGTTTGTTGGACAAAGTATTCATTAGGGCTAGTGTATCTTATGACTTTGCATAGATTACAGAAAGTTGAATCAGGTGACAGTGAAGAACAAATATCCATTGCCAAGAATAGATGATGTATTTAATCAACTTCATGGAACAAAGGTATTTTCGAAGATAGATATCCGATCAGGATATCATCAGTTAAAGATAGCTAAATATGACATTATCAAGACAACATTCAGAACTCGATTTGGGCATTATGAGTTATGGTAATTCTATTTGGTTTGACTAATGCACCAGCAGAACTTATGACTTTGATGAACAAGGTGTTTCAATCCTTTCTAGACAGATTTGTGATCATCATTATTGATGATATATTGGTGTATTCATGAAGTATAGAGGAGCATGTTGAAGGGAAAACAGTTGTTTGCTAAACTAAGTAAATGTGAATTTTGGTTGGATCATGTGGTATTTTTTGGACTTATAGTATCTGGAAGACGTATAGAGGATTGATTCTAAAAAGTTTGAAGCATTTGTAAACTAGAAAGCATCAACTATAGTTACAGAAGTTCGTATCTTTCTTAGTATGGTTGGATACTATAGACTATTAATGGAAGGATTCTCTATTATAGCTGCATCACTTACTAAATTGCTATGAAAGAATGCTTCATTTCATTGGTATTCTGCATGCCAACAGGGCTTTAATGAGTTAAAGTATCGACAAACTACAACAACAATATTGAGAATTCAAGAGGATTTGGTATTTACAGTGATGTTTCATATCAGGGGCATGGCTATGTCTTTATGCTGAATGGAGAGTAATTGCTTATGCATCATGACAGTATCGATCACATGAAGTTTCTTATCTTGTACATGATTTAGAGCTGACAGAAGTAGTATTTACCCTAAAGATTTGGCGACATTATCTATATGGAGAAACATTTCAAATATTTACAAATCATAAGAGTTTGAAGTACTTGATGAGCCAAAACCAGTTGAACATGAGACAACGACGCTGGATCGAACTATTGAAAGATTATGATTGTACAATCGAGTATCATTCGGGAAAGGCCAATGTTGTAGTAGATGCTTTGAGTAGAAAGTCCAGTGGTATGATGGCTAACATGCACATGACTTCATTGTCAGATTTGATCGCTTTACGAGGTCTAAATGCTAGACTATAGTTGGACACAGATGAGTATTGATTGCTACTTTTGAGATTCGGCTAGTTCTGAGACAGAAAATTAAAGATGCACATCTGAGATGGGAAGTTGATAGAATTTATTGAACGAGTTCAACAAGGTAAAGATACGCCATATATTATTCAGGATGGCATATTGATGTTTGGCATACAAATTAGCATTATCTTCATAATTAACTCAGATTCATGATATTTTACATGTCAGTACGTTGCTACAGTATTGATATGATCCATCACATGTGTTAAAAGATTCAGAAGTGAAGTTTGCAGAAGATCTCAGCTACATAGAGGAACCGATCATGATAGCAGATTTCAGTATCAAACAGTTATAGAGGGAGATTCCGAAAGTAATTTAGAAGAATCATGGTATAGAGGAAACAACTTGTGAAACAGAAGATAAGATGAGAAAGTCATATCAAAAGATAGCGAATTTTGAGGACAAAATTCTTATAGAGGGGGAGAAATGTAACATCCCCGACCAAAAAGCATACGTCATACTGCATTCATATAAGATTAATAGCATATGCATAGCATATTGGCATGATATATAGCGAGTTTTTAAAAGTAAGTTATATTTTCTAATTAAGTTTATTATATTTTAAAAAGTTTTTAAGTAAAAGTTAATTAATACTTATTTTAGGGTAAAGTTTGTAGTAAAGGAGATTTGAAGGTAAAAACGAGGTTTTGCTAAAATAATGCTGACTTTCCAAACCGCCTTTGATCATCATATATATGTGTGAGAAGTGGTGATTCCATATACACATGAAGGCAAAAAAAATTAGTACAAAGAAGAAAAGAAAGAGAGGAGAGAAAAGAGAAAGAATTTGGTTTTGGTTTTGGTTTTTGGATCTGGTACACGATCTTTTTAATCGGGTTTTAATCTTGAAGTACAAGCGTGATTTGGTAAGTTTTTAATTAGTTAATGGTTTATCTGGATTTCATTGATTTTTCCAGATCTAGATCTATTGTTGATGTTGATTTGAAAATCAGTCGATTTATAGTTCTCAGAGGGTGTTTTCGATATTGGATTTATATTCGGAAAAAGATTTCAGAGTAATTTTAGGGTTTCGCTTTGTAATAATTTTTTGGAGACCCTTGATCAAGTTTTACAAAAAGGTTTGAACTAGAAAAATGTTCTTTCATATATATAGTTTATCGATGTCAAGTTTTAAAGGATTTGGAATTATGCACAAGAAGTTATAATGCATTCTGGCATTTTATTGCGTTTGGGGTTAGAGTTTGTAAGAGTAAATAGCCTAATTTGCATTGGGTTATATATAGGAGCACAAGTAATAGATCGTGGTCAAAGAGAGAGGGAAGAGATATAGTATTTGTCCTAAACAAGTCAGTATAGACTGGAGATTCAACCCTATGTGTTATATGTTCTATATGAGCTATATGGATATATATATATTTTATGAGCTATAGGGATATATATGTTTTATGAGTTATATGGATATATGTGTATATGGATTATATGGATATATGTGTTTTATATGATAGCTCTGAAATTTCTAGAGTTGTTTGCACAGAAGGTATGTTAACAGATGGCATATGATATATGGTTACATGATGCATTTGATTACATATCGTATTGCAATGAGATTAAAAGGGCATGTGACTGTCTTGCCCTGAATTTGTATACAAAAGAGACCTACGGGTCGTACATGAGGCCTAAGATGTCTAAGAGATGGTATATGAGCAAATGAGGCCTAAGATGCCTAAAAGTCGGTAATGGAGGTAATGGAAAAAAAAAGAAAAAAAAAGAAAGGAAAAGTTGGTAATGGAAAAGAGTTGGTAGTGGAAACCCGGGGTAGATTCAGGCTTGAACAGTTCACAGAATAAAGAATCGGAAACATCAACATTTGCATTTGCATAGTAAATTCCTATATGACATATGTATATTATGTATGTATATGTACATGGACTAAATGTTTGACTCTGTGTGAAATAATTGATGATGGTTTATATTCACTGAGTATGCGACTCACGTAAATCGCAAAACAATTTTTCAGGTTCAACTAGAACTTTCTAACGCGTGTCTCTTTTAGAGGTCACATTCATACAGGTCGGTAGGCTGAAGCCCTAAGCAACCTTCTCCTCCTCATTTTGCATCATAGACATATGAGTTGTAATATAAGTTATGAGTGACAGATTTTTTAGTATGAGTAGTAACTGCATAGAACTATGTGTGTGCAACCTTTTATGGTAGTTAATTCCGCTTTGTGCTTATATGGATAATTGCTATATGTGAATTATCTTTTTATATAAGAGATAAGTATTACTAAGCATTCGTCATAGGGTATAAGGGTGTCACACCAAGCATCAAAAGCCTATGTAAGCTAATGAATAGTGTACTTGCATACCACTTCTCATAAAAGCCTCAATCAATCAGAAAAAAGGAGCAGAATCAAGAACAAAGTATCCTATAGAAGTCCTCGATGGCGAGTGTGTGATTTCGACGATGGTGAAACTAGTTTTCCCAGATGCCAGGAAACTGAGTAACGATGCAAGCATAGAAGTGTAAGGTTTGAGTTTCTTGTTTTAGTTGTTATGTTGTCCTAGTACTTAGGTTGAGAGAGTTCGATCATTAGTGTTCCCAAAGTTCGCTGACTCTTGGGAACCGAGAAGTTTGAAATTTGTCTTGTAGTAGCTTAGGAAACTATCAATAAAAGAAGGAAGTCATTCAAAATCTTCCAAATGGAGGTAGAGATTTACTCATATAATTAGTTAGTTATAGTGGAGTTCCTCTATAAAGGAACCGTGTCCTATCCTGTTTATTCACTTGTGTTTTTCTGTTGTACTTCCTCTGCATTGGGAATAGATTTAGCTAACACTTTACGATCCAACAAAAGCCTTAATGAATAGATAATGGTATATGCATGCATGTACGTTAATTAGTTGGGCGCCTGTAAGTATCAAACATGAGAATCCATCTAATCGAAATGACCACCTTCATTCACTGGTCTCGGTCTAGAAAGGGCCGTGATGAACTCAAATTAAATTGCGTTACTCATTTAACCTACTTAATCCCAGCACTTTGACTTGCCCCATCTTTATTTATGTACGTTGTCCATGTATGCACGCATGAGTATAGCTGCAAAAGTTTTTGTATGACCAACTAAATTTTTTTTGAGAAGACCATAAGCAATTAATTAGATCGAATTAAATCAGCTTATCTGAATAGATCAAAATAAATTAACGGTTAATACTCAATATAGTTTGGCTTGATATTATTTCAAGTCATATATTAAAAGTTTAGAATTAAAAAAGTTTAGTATATAAGTCATTCATAGGCTATTTATATAAATAATTGATTTTAAGATGAAATTTTATTAGACGCCGGTACAAGTTTTATACGTATGATCTCAAATCTATATCCAACGAACTTTTACCTAGTATCAAAGGACCCAATATTTGGTTGTTTTTGTTGGCCTTAGTAAGTTGTTATTCGCTTATTATTTGGGTTTGGCTATATGCTCACCTACTATTTGGACTAATTATAAAGAGATACAGATTCTCGACCTTTTATTGAAGTATCAATTAGGTTGACTGGTTTCTTCCGCGAGGGCATGATGGAATATAATGCATGTGCATTACACATCAAAAGAAATTAACTTATTCGGCCTTAATGTTGGTGGGATGCTCATGTCTCCTATTAATTTTAGGATTGAATTTCGTTGGACTTCATATATATATATGTACGACCCAAGTCTATTGGTCGACAAAATTTCACATAGTATTTAAGTAGGTTTGGTCTTGATCAATTTTTTTTATTGTTTGGGTTGGGCTTATTAAGTTTTTACTTGACTGTTGTTTCGGTTTGGTTATGTATGCACATCCGTTGCTTAGGCTAGCCACTAAGACATTGAGATGCTAGCTAGATTGATCCGTTGTTTAAGTGTCCAGTAGACCATCGTAGTTACACTTGTATGAGCATGTTGACACATAAATAGTTTTTGCATCAAATGTTTGGAACTATTATTATATAAGGTTTAATGTTGTAGGCTATTTTTAGTGTCAATTGATTTTAGGGTGAAATTTCACTTAATTTATGTATTAGATTTATCGTATATGTGCGCATATCTCTAGTACATATACTTACAGGCTGACGTAGATCTATTATTTACTTTATTTACATTGAATTGAGCTTAGTGAGAGCTAATTGTTATCTATAAGCGTAGGCAGTGAGTGTGTGTGGGTGATAACCAACTGAACAATCTGTGAGATCTCATATTTCCACGCTAGTCTTTCAAGCTTTAATTGTTAGATATATCTTTTATTTATTTTTATCTTTATTTTATACTTTTGATTGGTCGAAGATCTTTATTTTGTACTTTTACCATGTAATTAATAGTAGTCTATTAATAGTGGTTTTTATTTTTTTATTTACATCTTTATCTTTAATTTTTTAGTTTTTATATTATAATAATAGAGTTTGGTTCAAATGAAATAAACTATTATTCTAAAACGAAAATCAGTTTTCCTAGTTCGTAAAAATAAACTCTTATCTTAATTATTAGCCATGTCTTTAATTAAACAAAAGATCGAAATGGAAAAACTGATTGTTCCTTGTAAGGAAAAGAATATATTAATAAAAATGTCCAAATTTATGGCACGTACGACTCCTCTGTTGGAATATGCAAGCATATGTACGTAATCAATAAGCCACCTAGCTAGGCATCAATTAAGGACCAATAATTATTTGTAGTTTTTATCCAACATTTTGCTATAAATAGCCCCCCTTACCCCCTCTCCAACTCAAAAAGCACAAATACCAACTTCTAGATTATACAGTTATTTCCCTGCAATTTCAATCCATCTAGCTACTCGATATATCTTCCTATAGGTTACATACTATTATACCAAGTATGGCTTTGATCACGAGAACCCGAATCCCATACCAACTCTTGTGTTCCCTAGCACTCCTGATTGCACGTTTCATCTCGCCTTCTCGACGATGTTGAGCCATCCGCTACTGTTGCTGCCGATAAGCACCAGCAGTGGATGGCTCAATATGGTCGCATCTATAAGGATGAGAATGACAAGGCTAGCTGAGCGTTTCGAGATATTTAGGGAGAACTTGATGCGTATTGATGCCCTTAATAAAATGAATCGTGGATTCACTCTCGGTCTCAATGAGTTTGCCGACATGACCAACGAGGAGTTTCGAGCTTCTCGTACTGGTTATAAGGGTATGAGCTCATTACAATACTCGAAATCAAAACCCACACTCTTTAGGTATCAAAACTTCTCTGCTGCCGGACTGCCTACCATGGACTGGAGAACTAAAGGTGCTGTGACTCCTATCAAAAATCAAGGCAATTGTGGTGAGGATCCAAGATCATATATATATTGAGCCAATTCTACTCTTTTTATTATTAATTTTATATATTTGCATTATTGGTTTTTATACGCTACGTTTGAGATGATTTTAATTCTAATATCAATTTTGGTGGCACTCTAATCAAATTCAGTTATTATTGTCATATATTTGAATTTTAGTTTTTTTTGGGTCTATCAGGCACCTTTCCTTTGTGTAAGGGTACCCCCATCTTGACCCCAAAATTCCGCTGTAGCGAAGCTGATACGGGAGAAATATCGAATGTCAGACCATCTCGGGTTCGTCGTCGTCCACGACGGTATGAGGAGTAGTTTTTATATATTTATAATATTTATTTAGACCTTTTTAGAGTAGCTATTTATAATATTCAGCATTTTATTTAATTTATGTAATTTTTATAAACTAGAGCAAAACTCTCTTCTCGGGTTTTCTTTACGGTTCTTTCCCGGGACGTCTTTTTTGAACCGTTAGGGCTTAGGTATAAATACTCTTGGTGTAATTCTCATAATTTATCCAAGAAAATAGTTTGCCCTAATTTTGTTAGTTCTTTGCTTTCTCCCGTGGCAACCAACCACGTTACTCTGAGTCGGAATCCACACCGGGTTAGGCTTAACCCCCTTGACCAACAAGGGTTCGATACGCTGATCCACATCGGGTCCGTATCAGAAGCCTCACTGGGTCAATGATGATGATGATATATTTACATGTCAACCGCGCAGGTTGTTGTTGGGCCTTCTCCGCCGTGGCAGCGGTGGAAGGACTGACCCGTATAGAAACCGGGAAGCTAGTGTCGTTGTCGGAGCAAGAGCTCGTGGACTGTGACACGGCGGGGGAGGACCAAGTGTGCGAGGGGGGCCTCATGGACACCGCCTTCACCTTCATCCGCCATAACGGAGGCCTCGCCACTGAGGCCGAGTACCCTTACACGGCCTCGGACGGAACCTGCAAGGCAGCGGCCGCTCTCCACAAGGCAGCCACCATCGGAGGGTACGAGGACGTCCCGGCCAACGACGAAGCCTCCCTCCTCAAGGCGGTGGCTAATCAGCCGGTGTCGGTGGCCGTGGAAGGCGGGGGCTTTGACTTCCAGTTCTATTCCGGAGGCGTGTTTGGAGGAGAGTGTGGGACCGACCTTGACCACGCCGTGCTGGCAATCGGGTTCGGGTCCACCCAGGAGGGCGACAAGTATTGGCTCATCAAGAACTCGTGGGGTGCCGGGTGGGGGGAGAAGGGCTACATGAGGATTAAGAGGGATGTCCCCGCCAAGGAGGGTCTTTGTGGCCTTGCCATGATGCCTTCTTACCCAATTGCATGATTCCTACGTACATATATAGGGCTCTAAGGCTTTGTTACACTATCGTAAATGTATTTGCAAATTAAATAGTGTGCGTACGTATTATGTATATATTGTGCAAAGTATACCTTGTGTACGTACGTATGTGCCTGCCCGTTGTATGAAAAGAAATTAGTTATGCAAGTATGATGTAAAATCAAATGTTAAAATGCTTTTTCATAATATAAGTCCAAATATAGCCTTTGAACATCAAGTCAAGCGGTTAATTTTCAAAGGATAGTACTTATAGGCCTCTGGTTCGACTCTTAGGGGCAGTGACAGCCTTAACAAAAAAAAAAGACCAAAAAACAACCAAAACATAAACAAAAGAACTAGAAAAAGCCACAACAAGGTTTCAATAAGATGAGTTTGACGCATCCAAATATACTATTGGAACATTCATTGTTCTATAATTTCTCTTAGTTTTGACAATGACAAACTGTGTTGATTTAATGTGTTGTTCAAAATAAGTATTTCAGGAACACTACGAGAACATCGTCAAAAGTGATGGAACGTTGTGAGGAACAACGGAGGGAACGACTGACGATCAGGAAAGTCCATTTTGGAAGATACAAAGCTTTCTATTTGTGACAAGTTAACCAATCTTGAATGAACAATTGTTGCGAAGATGTGTGAAGAGTCGACAGCTAAGTGCGTTCTTTTTGTGAGAAGATAAGATCAAATCGGGAAGATTTGTTCAACGAAAGAAGAAGAAATCTAAGATCATTCGATTATGGAACTTATCTGTTTGGTTGAAGATTTGAGAAGATTTTATATTTCTTTAATCCGTTTTTAGTGAAATTTGTCGTGTGGAATATCATCACGATTAGGCAAGTTGTGATTGAGATTATACTCGGTGTTTGCTCAATAAATAGGCTAGGATACCTAGGGTTAAAGTGTGGTTGAAACAGTGAACAATAAAGAAGTGAGAGCTTAAGTGTTGTTCATGTGTTTGTGATAACTTCGATGAAGATTTCACGTGGAAGTTTAAGTACTCAGGTATGTAGTTCATCTATTGTTTAGGTTTTATGATTAGGGTTGTAGAAGTCTAGTTGGTTGAACTTCGGTTGGTGTCAAAAGTTACATGGGAACTCTACTTGCCTTGTAACCGTTTAAACATTGCTAGTTCCCTATTTGTTTACTAACACATTAAGATCCAACAATTGATATAGAGCAGATTTGCTCTAGATTGTGTGTTAAGTGCACGAACACAAGATGAGTACCAACAACAACCACAATGTTGATCGATATTGCTTTGCCGCCTTCTCCCTTAACAAACCCCCCTCTCCCCTCCTCCTTGGTAGCAAGTAGCAACCAACATAACCTCCCCTACCTTCAGAAATCAGAATAGCTCTCTCATCTCATTCATTCACTTTTGTACCATGACAAGAACCTTCCCCTTTCTTATTCGCATCTCCCCCAAACAATTTTAGCAAAGACTTCCTCCCTCCTCCCTTCAATACTTCTCTCTTATCATCCCACAACATCTTATACAACTTCACTTCATAGCCCTTTTTGAATTTCCTTCGCATGCACTCAGTTAATACAACTCCACTCCACTTGAACCTGGGCCATAGAAACTGATGGCCGGATTGATGGTGGAGACGGTGGTGCAAAGAGATCGCCTAAGAGTGGACGGAAATCTTCACTTGGATCGAATGGAGGTGGATTGGAGCGTTGGATATGGATGTTGGCCTTGGATATTACGCACCAAGATCAACAAACTAAAGTCAAGAGATTGTCGGATATGACTCACCAATGATCAAACAACAAGATTGAAAAGGAAAGTGCAAACAAACTTAGATTGAAAAACAAACAAAAGAGAGCATATTCAAGTTTCAAGTCCAAAAGAGAAAGGAGGCCAAAAACAAGCCTTAATACCCTAATCCATGCCTCTCATCTCAGCTATATTTCCTCTCGTTATTACATAAAACAACCCATACTTTCAATAAAACAAACTAATTTTCCTTTACCACACAAGAGTCAACTCGTAGAACCAAAAGTCATACGGAAACTCCAACCTTCACCATTGTTATCCAAAGTCCAACTTATGAGTCATGATCTCCTCCTTGATCTTGTCAAGTATTGCTTTAGCTCGGGTTTGCGTGATGCGTCCAAAATAGGGTGTATTACCTTCACTTGACTTCTTAGCGTCTCGGACACCGGCCTTGGATATTTGTCCAAGTGAAGACCCTCCTTTGTCGTGCAAATTGAACTTGTCATTAGGGCTGGTATCTTCACTCAAATCATGGAGCATAGTGCCTTTAAAAGTGCCCAAAGAAGTGGTACCATCAATCAACAACAAGAGCGCGCCAAGATCGGAAACCGGTGTGTGCAAAGGCGCGACACGATCCGCTTGCAAGGGGTCCCCAGCAAGCTCGTTACCGAGCGGCGACCCCTCGGTAGGAGGCTCGGTACCGAGGTGCCATGCCTCGGTAGGTGACTCGGTAGATGGACTCACATCAAAAACCCATAGAAAAATAAAAAAAGATTATCGCAAAGCCTCTTTCAATGACAAAGAATTCGAAAAGCATAGCAACCAAAGCAATACATCTATAATTCTATAATGCATGAGGCAATCCTCTACCATTACATTCCAATAAACGTACCCTACTATCCATACTCGTTGTGCAAGCCGAAATGAAATCAATGCCAGTATAACACCTTAACAAACTGTATAATGACTAAGATGTAAAACACACATGTGACCAATAGTGAATACATATATTTGTAAATGAATAAAAATATTATTAAATGCTACATATGAACTTCTCCTGCTAGTATAATGGGCTAGCTATAATGGAGTTTGAGAATAAGTTCACAATAAAGTTCAAAATATCTCAAATACAAAAAAAAAGTCAACAACTATGATTTCAATCAATTTTTGAATTTTTTTATTTCACTTTTACATGATATATTATTTTCTCTTAAGGAATAACAAGCCATTAATGTATTTCTAGAGGACAAAGCGAACCATCCAATAAAAATGGCGACTGATAGAGGTGTTCCTCGTGATCTAGGGTTTCTCCGGCATGTGACCGGTTATCGTCTTGTTTCGATAGTTCTTTGCCTCCTCTCCTCGGCTCTACTCTTCTATTCCACTCTCCCACCCTTCTCTATCCAATTTCTTCATTCACGTTTTTCTTTGACACTTCTTCTTTTCATGGATCCATCTTTTGGTCTGTCTACGAGTGAAAATGCGTCCATTTCGATCGCTACTAGTAACTCTTTTCTTCTCTTATCCCGATTTAATTTGTACTTAGTCGAGAAATATGTTTTTGGAGAAGATCTCGGTTTTCTAGATTTCAATGAATCTGATTCAATCCATCTTGAATATGTCTTGAGGGTGTGGATAAATATTGTTGTGTCCAAGGCATTGGCAAGGGGCATGAAACTTTTTTTTTTGGTGAAGGGCATTGTCCACGAGAGTCAAACTGATGACTTCTAGATACTATTTTTGGAGGCTTAACCGATTGACTAGATGTCCGAAGACAAGGTGCAAGAACTTTTAGTTGGTGTTGGGTCGTTTAGCTTTTGATGTGTTTCCACACTGAGGCTAGAGTATATACGAGAGGCTGTTATGTCATCTTTTTATGAATTATGACTTGTGAACGCAGTGGATGTTAGGAGGTCCTAGGTTCGATCCTTACCTCCATCCCTAAACTTGGGTGAAAACTGGGGATTGGGCTGAATGACAAAAAAGCCCAAAAATTAACAACGCCCAAATGGGGTGGGAAATGTTCGCTTACGAATTACGCCCCCTACTATCATAAACAACGCCTTGCCGGAAGCGGGCAAAGCTGGAGATTTTGAAGACTATCCCCTGGTTTTCTGTTAGGGTCAGAGCGAGAGAGGCGCGAGATTTGGGGCGACAGATTCGTCGGAGATAATCAAACATTCTCTCTCTTCGCCCTATAAATAATCACTTTTAGGAATCTTCAAGATGAGTACCATGAAGTTTTGCCGTGAATGGTTAGCTTCCCACTGATTCCACTCTATGCTGTTGAAGAAACAAAATTAGTGTTTTCTTATCTTTTTCCCTTCAATCCTCGCTGATAATCGTTGCTATGTATCTGCCTTCGTTCTCAATTTTGCTGTTTCTTTTACTCTGATGTTTCATGCGTTTTGATTCTTAATTCTCTTTTCGGGTGTTGTTTGAATTGAACAGCAACAACATTCTGTACCCAAAGGAGGATAGGGACGACAAGATCCTCCTTTATGCTTGTCGCAACTGTGATCATCAGGTTTTTCTTTCTCTCGCACTCGTCGATTCGGATGTTTTCATTGTGTTTTTTCTAGGGTTTCTTGCTGTGCTTTGTGGAGACACCTATTTGCTAATTTTGTGTAAATGCTACATTTTCTTATACGGAAATTAAAAAGAAATACCTTAGTTGACGCCTATTATTGGTTACTTAATCGGTGAACATGCATCTTCAGAGTACATTCTATGGGTACATTTTGGCTGGTTTTTGTTTTTGGAGGGTTCGACTAAGGCTCCAGCTGCATATTGAAGGATTAATTGTGTAATTTGTGTTGCATTGAGTCATTATGCAGCCTGAGGAATGGGAAACTCTATAAAATTTGGGCGAATAAACTGGATTTTATTCCGCTGTTTGGTGTATGATGGTTAGGCTGGACAAACTACATTCAAAGCAAGATTTTGTTTTACAAGTTTTTGCATTTGTAAATTTTATTATTCATGATGTGATCCTATTTCCCCGAAAGTGGTTTTCATATTTTTTTAATCATATATACCATGGAGAGTTTCTGACCAGTTGTGCTCTTTTCTTAAACCAGGAGGTTGCTGATAACAACTGTGTGTACAGAAATGAGATACATCACTCTGCTGGCGAGCGCACTCAAGTCCTGCAGGATGTAGCTGCTGATCCAACCTTACCCCGTACCAAATCTGTTCGGTGTACTCAATGCAACCATGGGGAAGCCGTCTTCTTCCAGGTGATTACATATTTCTGACTTAATATGACATTAAAACTGCCATCTTTCATTAGACTATTTGGAAACTGTGAAGTTAATAGTTAAAGCTGTGTAGAAAATGTAAATTGGTTTAGGGATACATAAAATCAATGATGAAGGGTAGTACCTGTAGTTGCTTCTTAGATACATGTCATTGGAGCAATCTGAGTTGGATCTGGTAATTGATCTCAAATAGTAACTTAACAAATCTAGTCCACTTTGGTGTCACAATACATCAACGAGCACTTCTAATATTGTCTAGATGGGAGAAGATAATTTCGATCATTTTGTAACCAAGTCCTATATTGGCCTGGTTTTTTATGGAAATATGAAGTATCCTAGCCGTAGGTCAAGATCAAAGTTTTCATTAATGTATTAGTCCAACAAAATGGACTAGATTTGTTTTCTTTCTGTTTTGGTTTCCATTTCCACAGTGCACAACCAAATGGGTCATCAGCTTGTTTGATTCGAAATCAAAGTGGGAAATTTGACAGATCTGCCATATGGCTGTTTTAGTGTTTTCAATAGTGAAATTGTATTTTAACTTTTCCAGTCTGCAAAATTGTGAATTGCCTAGTTGCAACGTACAAAGTTATAATTCCATGCATCAAAGATTATCCCTTCCAAGTGCCTTTTTTTTCTGTATAAAGATTTCATCTCATTGGTTGTGGATTTTGCTTTTCAGGCAACTTCAAGAGGGGAGGAAGGTATGACACTGTTCTTTGTTTGCTGCAACCCCAACTGTGGCCATCGCTGGAGAGATTGATTGGTGTAATTTTGGTTCTGCTAACCGGCTTGTCATAATTCTCTTTCAAATCATCAAGGAGAATGAAAACGCTTTGTGTATGAAATGCTGTGAAATTGTGTTTTGGGATTCTGGATCAACCTTGGCAATTAATCCAAACCTTGATGAGAAGTAACAATTTACGTGAGTTGTGGCAAAATGACATTTGAGTAGTGAGTGGATTAATGTCAAATTGTGATGCTTATTTTATGTTTCTTTTATTTCAGCAATTGTTGGATGCACCGATTCACAAACGCAAAACAGTAGTTAGATATATAATCAACGGCACCATATATTATTAGTCATAAATTGTGATTCTAATATATGTTAGTCATACATATATAAAGAATCATTTTTCTTCTTTTCCTCTGCGATTCATCATCTCTCCATGTTTATTATTTCCACACCTATAGTTCAAATTACACAATAGAAAACACAGAATCACAATTCATCATATACAATCTTGCCTTTACACATCCCCGCGACTCATATTCCAAAAGTTAACTTCATGCTCAAGAACGTGCAACAATGCCACCTCAGCTCGAGCACGGATATCATCTGAAGCCTTTGCAAGGCAGCGGTTTGCAATCCTCTTAAGAGAATGACAGTACTGACCAAATCCCTCATTGCCCCACCTCTCACAGGTTGCTTTCAGCTCTGCAGGTGTATTGGAGTCCTCTTCAAGGCAGTGAGCATAACTTTGTTGATACACAGCCTCAATCGCCCAGAATGCAGTGGCAGCCACAGCGTACTCTGTTTCCGCTTGCATCAAACTCTCCAAGAATCTAAAGCAGTCAAAAGCATTGCAATGTTGTATGTTTTCTCATTGAAGAAAATTAACAATAAAAGCATACATAAAAGACTATACTTGTGAACGTCACTGCTATTTATAATGACATTTTTCATTACAAGTACTTATTTTGTATAAATAAGTGCCTTTTTTTAACACATATAAGTACTTATTACTTATAAATACTTTATATTCAAGCCATTACAATTGCATATAAGTATTCATGTGATGACTTTATTGTTTATAGTTACTTATTTGGTCATCTATTTATTACTAACAATTGTTTATATATTAAAAAAAAAAGTACATCCTGCCAAACACAAGATTGACACCATCATATAAGGTTTAGGACTGCAAACTATTGAAATCTGGACCAAAAGCCAAGAAACATAAATTTTCTACTTAATGTATGTTTATCACAACACTATGATGCTCGCAATGGAAATTGATTCTTTGGTTAAAAGCATGTTGAGTAACAGCCAGAACCAAAAGGACAAGGGCAACATATATTGTGCAATAGAGAAGCTCTGAAACAGTACCTGCAATATTCCAGATTTGCCTTCTGAGGAACAATGCTTTCCAACTCTACATCCCACTTGGAAGCTTCATTCTTGAACCATGAAATTTCATCGTTCAGAGCAGCCATGCCTCCCAATATAACATCAACGTCAGATTGATCATCCGACTCTTTAGAAGCTTTCAGTAATAGACTAGCTACAAAAGGGATGAATTTTCGCACAAATATGTAATCTTGTCCCTGCAATTGTCTCAACCAATATGTTAAATTTTATAAGAAGTCACATATGATATTTCCTTACAAATTTACACATACTACATCCTCATTACTTAGGCATTGTCACATAAACACCAAATGGGAGAAAAATAAACAAACAGTAAGATTCTAAACCTCAAATGGGTTTAGTGTTTAAATTCTTTTCCCCGAAACGCCCTCATACTTTTTGCACGAGCTATTGATACAGAAAAAGTTATCCTAAAGCAGAATTTTCAGTTAATCACTTAAAATTCTCATGTAAAGCACGTGTTCCGGTTTCCAGCAGATAACACAAAATCTGTTATAAAACATTACAACAAACAGCCACAATGTTCTTCTCGAAACCCATGCATTTATAAATTACTCTGAGAACTCCATCTAAAGCTGCAACTGTTTCATCAATTCTTGCCCATGCAGGAAAAATTGGAGGAAGATGGCTGAGCAGCAGCTTTTACATTAGAGAGAAAGCTTGAACAGTAGAACAATGGAAGAAACAACACAGATTGAGAAAAAGAAAGAAATGGAAATCTGTTTAGTATTTAACATATACTAGCTAAGTGACAATCAAATCAGTTAAAACTTCATTTTCCTCACCAAGATTGAGGGAATTCCGAAAAAGTTCATTCCATGTTTTTCCAACTATCATGTGCTCTGCAACATTACAGGCATAACAAAGTATCATAACAGGAAGGGTGTCAACGGGACCCAGATACAGACACCAGTAACTCCTTTTGATGAAAACTTTTCCTACTCATACTCATATTTGTGCATGTGCCATTGTAAATGTTGTAAAATCCTATGCTCAATTGAATAAAATTATCTGCTCTTGAAGTTATATCCTAATTATTGATCCTCCATTATTGTCCCTAAATCTCTCCCCCTTCATTGCATTGATAAGTAATACTTGTTGCTCCTTTACCAGGAAGGTCCGAAATTCTGAAATCCAGAAAACAAGGACTATATCTTACAATTGCTACTTTAATTTTTATATCTACGAAGATTAACAATAGCGTCATCAATTTGAGAAAATCCTCACGAACACAGCCAGATTCAATGGTTAGCGATAACATTCGCCGAATCTAGAGAAAACTTGAAATTGAAGATTCCAATCAACAATTAGGATCTGCATGTTGTTGGTAGGTCACATGAACTAACAAATTTCTCTCAATTTATGTGGATAGAGACGGAGAGACTACATACGAGCCAGCGCTTGAAGGCAGACAGGTCAACAGAGCCATCGCGAATGCTGAGGATGAAACGATGCCTCGTCGCGCCTATGTAGAGGTAGCGGTGTTTACTCAACCAGGCTTCAATGGTTCCACCAGCTTCTTCTTCCGCCATCTCCATCGCGCTTTTGATTCCTCACCTCCTCGGCAGTCGACGGGGATTGTATTTCTCGCCGTCCAATTTGATCGTGTGTTATTTCGGATTTCGGCTGAGTCCAAGTTTGTTTGGGTTGAGTCATTGTCTAGTAAGTCAAGTTTCGGGTTGATTTGGATTTTGTCCTTTCGTGTTGAATCCAAGTTTTTTTTTTTCAATAAAAATATCCAATATATTAAACTAGATCGTTTTCCAAAACAGCATAGAAGTAAATTACAAGAAATAATTCTTTTTGGTACCCCCTGTTTTGTCCAAAAATTGTACCGTAACCTGAACTTCATTTTTCATCTATTTTCCATCCAATTCCGTTAAATTAAAAAGAACTCCTATTTTATATTTACTCCTTTTTTTAATCTTTGAGCAGCCTCTGTTTTTACACTGTTTCTACGCTTTTTTTTTCACGTTTCCTTTTCAATTCTCACGAGAGAGACGGCCGCGCCATTCGACACCGCTTGTGGGACGATGCCGGTGAGGTCAGGGGTACGTACGGTTGGTGGCGACGTCGGAACATCACCCAGGAGAGAAGGCTGCTGCGGACGGTGAGGCTTATCGGGCTGATATGGGACGACTTCAGTTCATGAATTGGGGCAAGAGGCTAGCCTACAACCCCATAGGTTACTAATTCAAAAAATTCCGATCCAATTTTCACTTTCATTTGTAAGTCTTAAGCTTTAGAAAGGTTTGAATTTGTTTTGTTAACATAATAGGGTAGGGTTTGGAGAAATTTTAAATTTAGGGTTTTAATTTAGGGAAAGTGTAAAATTAGGGTTGATGGAGATGGAGATTCAATCTGCTGGTGAATGCTCATTGGAATGGTGACTGGTGCGTTTGTTTGCCTTGGTTGATACTTGAAAGATGTAAGATGGGTTAATTTTACTTGAATATTAGTTAAGTTTGATTTTATTAAGTCTGATGCATAGTCAATTGTTGATTAAGGCTCCGTTCGGTAATGGGTAGTTGATGTAGTTGATTTGAGTTTATAGAGTTGATGGAGTTGATAGTAGTTGATATTTTGCAAAAAATATAAGGTCGGGGGAGGTACATTATGTAGTTGATGTAGTTGATTTGGGAGTAGTTGAAGTTTTTTTGACATTGCCGAACGAAGCCTAAATATCTACAATAATGAAGTTGAACAATAATATTGGCTTGAATTTACCTTATGACAAGCAAAATAAATTTATTCTCTAGTCTTAAATAGAATAAATAAAAGTTGGAGTTTTTTTTAATTATTTAACGATATTGGATGGAAAAATGGATGGAAAATGGGTTTGGGTGGAGTTTAGGTTACATCACAAATTTTTAACAAAGTAGAAGGTTACCAAAAGGAATTAAAAAAAGTTTTGGACATCAAAAAGAAAAGTAAAAAGCTGAAGGGTACCAAAAGAAATTTCCCAAAAAATAATAAAAGGTTCAGACGGCCTCCATTTGCTTAACAAATCAGTTGCGTTGTTAGTCTCCCATTTATAACCCATTCATCTGCTGCAAATAAAGCACTTTTCACCGCCGCCAGCACAAGAATGGATCTGAAAGCAATGATCGGAAATTCACCACTTTTGAACGTCTATATAAGCTTCAGGGAATTAGTTTCAATAATGACCTTCTCCCGTCCTAAAGAAAGGCCAATAGTAAGCCCCCAGTACACTGCCTCCGCTTCAGCTGTTTCGACTGTAGATCCTCTTTGAATTCATTTGGCTCCTAAAAAGACAACATCCACTGTGTGTGACATGCCAACTACGCCTATTCCACCTTCCAGGTTTTTAACCGAGGCATCAACATTTATTTTCACCCAACCCGTAGGTCGTTTGAACCAGTGGGACGCTGCAGAAGACGCCTGTCATGAATTAGCTTCAAACTTCAAATTAGCCTTCTTGAATTCTTCTAGAATAAACAAGCTGTCATGAATTATGTCTCCTGCATCTTGTTGTTCATCAGAGAAGATTAATTTGTTTTTGGCTTTCCAAATCTCACAGCAAAGAACATCCCAAGTTGCTTGGATCAACTCCGATTGTTCAGCAACTTTCTCAGCCCAGTCTAGGAAAGAGTGAACCTTCTCTCCTAAATCAGCGATCTCAGCAAAGTGGTTCCACACTAAACAGGGCAGATGACATTGAAAAATAGCATGCATTATCGTCTCATTTTGTCCACAAAAAGCATAGTTTGAATCCTTGAGAATGTGCCTATTATATAAGTTGGACGTGCATGGAAGTACATCTTTCCCCGCTCTCCAAATAAAAGATTTGATTCTCGGTGGAACCTTCAAATTCCATAATTTCTTCCAAATAGAACCTATTCTTGAGTTTTCTACTTGTTCACCATGCCCAAAAGACGATCTGTTCCTGGCCTGCAGCAGCCAATAAGCAGATTTGACAGTGAATCGTCCAAATAAGCAGATTTGAATCCAAGTTGTTGAGTTGGTCTGGCTTTTGCCATTTCGGGTTGAATCGAATTTTAGTTGAATCGAGATCGGTTGTATTAAATTCCGGTCGAAACTTAAGTCAGTTTGAAAAACAATTGGTCGATGGTCCAAATTTAGCTAGAGTTTTTATTTGCATCCGATGTGTATCAATTTTGAAATAAACATTGTGGTGGATAGGGAAATGAGGTGAATCATGTAACGCAATGTTATGCAAGTACTAGTTCGACACGATTTGTCCTACAACGCGACTCGGGATAATCAACCAACGACTCTTGAAATTATATAACAATGACGGTTAGGCTAGCCACTTTCCAAGCTAACAATCACGATGATTAGGGTTGTGTAAACTTAGACCGGACCAGCAGATCGGACCGGACCCAGTCTGAAAATCTGAGATTTTCGGTCCAGGTTCAAACTCGACTTGGCAAGGAGCGATGCGGGGATGGGGAATGGGTTTTTATCCTCGGATAGGGATGGGGAATGTACTATCCGCCCCGGTTCCCCCAGATATATATTAGTATAAATTATTTTATATTATTTATATGAAAAACTATATAAGATATAAAAATATGTGATATTTTTTAATTTTCACATATGAAAAATAATTAATTTTTATAAAAATTAAGCGAAATGAGGGCTTGTTAATAAGTCCACCCCTGACAAGTATTCCCCACCCCGCTCCCCGTCGGGGATTAGACGGGGACGGAGCAGGGACATGGGGATAAATGGATAATAAAGGTCTGAGGACTGGGGCGGGGAATGCATTTCCCGCACTGCCCTGCCTCCATGTGCTTCCCTAGCCTCGTTGCATCGGATCGAAGTAACGACGTGCCTACTCCATCGACACTGCCTTGGAGCTAAGTCTCGCACCGTAGCGCAAGGGCCACTAACCGAGTGACCTAGGTCGGTGTGTTGTGCCGACTCCTCTGGCACCTTGGCGCACAAGCAAAGTTTCTCACCTTGCTTGCCAAGACACCCGGCGCGCCCCCTTGCCGACTTGTCCTTACTACTTGCCCTATTTTTGGAAAGTCTATCTAGTCCTAGATATTCTATCCATAAATCTATCTTTATTATTTTTAATTAATTTATACATTTAAGGGAATGCTCGGATGGTACCTCTCAGTTTTGCACTTTTCCGAATGGTGTCCAAAGGAAAAAATTATTCTGCATGGTACCCCTGAGTTTTTATACGAGTTCGACCTGTGCCCTTTCTTATAATTTCCTTTCACTTCCGTTAAGTAGCTATTTAAAAAAAAAAGAAACATAAATTTATAAGTTAAAACACAAATCAAATTAAAACTAAAAAAATACAGATTCTATTTTACAGTTAGGACAGTGAGAGAAGGGGCAAAAGGGCGACATGGAAGGGCAACCAGAGGAGGGACAGAGAGAAGGTTGAGGGTGAGCAGAGGCTGAAGATGGTGGACGGTGAACGGTGGGCAGTGGACGGACGACGACCTAAATTTTTTCTCTGGCCTCGCTGATTAACTAATTAAACAACATGATCAGTATAAGAAAGAAATGCGGAAAAATCACTTAAAATAATCCCAAATTTAACTCATTTATTCAAAATAATACCAACTTGCACTTTTACTAGTTTTGATACCAACTTTTACTATATTTATCAATATCGATACGAGATTGTTTTCGATGGTAAAATCAGATAAAGTTGTTGATGTGGCAGTCGAATAAGATGATTGTATTAATGGAATTGGGTGACTTATAATTTATTGCTGACTAGGATTTTAAATTAAAAAAATAAATTCCAATTCCATTGTGAATAAATTCCAAGCCCTAGATTCCAAATATGCTATTAAGCCGACGTCGGTGAACATCAAGAGCGATAACGAGGAGGATTTTTGAAGGGGGACATCAAGATTTGACATAGATGGAAGGGATGTGTTCGGAAACGTCGTTCAGCTCTTCATATTTAGGGAGAAGGGTGATTTCTGAATCGTCCATTACTAAGTGCTATCACGATTTCCCTGTAATGTCACCTTATCCGACTGCCACATCAGCAACTTTATCAGATTTTCCGTGGGAAATAATCTCGTACTAATATCTATAAATATAATAAGAGTTGGTACCAAAAACTAATAAAAGTAAAGTTGGTATTATTTTGAATAAATGAGTAAAAGTTGGAATTATTTTAAGTAATTTTTTCAAGAAATGCAGATGGATAATTAGAGAAATATGGATCAAAGAGTGTTTATATAATTACCACACCTGTCCCATATTCTTAATAGCGATTGGTTTAAGTTTTTAAATAAAAAGCTGAATAATGGTGATTAGCAAGGAGATTGGAGTTGAGAGCATGATTTCATTGATTTGGTGGAGAAGTAAAGGTTATATATCATACAAATTTACATTTACCCTGCTTAGTTTGAACGGTGGTGAAAGGAAATTATAAGGAAGGATACGGGCCGAACTCATATAAAAACTCAGGGGTATAACACGGAATAAGTTTTTTATGGGCATTATTTGAAAAAGTTTAACACTGAGGAGTACCATCCAAAATTTTCCTACATTAAATTTAGTTCATTTTGGGCCTAGGCGTGGCCTCTTGTAGTCTTGTGTGCCACAATACCTAGTCTAGGGTTTCTAGGATTTATAGTTTATCTTTAAGCAATTTCTATCTTTTTAAGTTAGGACTAGTTTCTCTATATAAACTCAAGGCTTCTAATCTTTATTTCTTAGTTCAATTTTAATCAAGTTTAAGTGATTGAGTAAAAATTCTCCTTGCTTGATTTGGGCGTCATAACCAAAATTCTTTCTTTTTATTTTGTTAGAACACACAAAGCCATCTCTTTGGAAAAGACTCGCATTTTGAGTCGAAAACCACTTGATCGAGACCTAATTCTGAGGTTCTCGTTTACCCTTGCATCACTCGAGTCCTATGCATGAGTTGTCGACGTCATGACTCATGAGTCTAGTCCTAAGACTCCCGCTTACGCTTCGACACCCTCTTGTAATGAACCTCGCATCTAGACCTTTTGTGCAAGACAACTAGGGGATTCCGCACTCTAGGACTCTACAGTGGGTCAAGACTTGAAGCGTGACTTGTCATCCAAGACAAGATCTGACCCACTCTAGGCGATCCAACCCCTTCCACGGAGTCAGAATGCATCACATATCCAACCCACCTGTCACCCGCAAGTGAGTCATCAGTCACGTGACCCGCCACCATCGAATTGTTAAATTACAAATAATAATTTATAAAATCCTAGAGTTAATAAAAGAAGCATTGACTTGCAGTGATGCTGAAGAGTGGCGGCGACCGGCATCGAGACATTGACTCCCAGATCAGCTAACCACTCTTTGTAGAGTGATGAATACTAGTGATAAAGCAATGAAAGAGAGTTATTGGCGGGGATGTTGAGAAGACGACAATGGAGACGCAAAGAAAACAATCAAAGAGTGAAAATGGCAGCGCTTATCGGGAAAGTTGAAGGCTACAAACTAGAATACGATGAATGGCTAGATGAGTATTATAGTTTGGAGGCGGCAATGTCACCCGTTTCACCCATAACCCAACCCACTCATTATCCGGTTTTGTTCAGTTTTTCACCCGTATATTTGGTTTAAATGAAGCGACTGAGAGAGAGCATGCTATTTCTGCAAGTTCTACGTTCCTTGAAAGGCTAAATGTTCATCAAAATATTTCATAACATTAGTTCCGACATTCTGAGTTCTACATCATTAGACAAGGATGTAAAAACCTTACAACAAGAGCAGAAATCACAAAAGACCCAAAGCAAAGTTACTAGTTTCAGATTACTTGGTAACACCATGCTCTTCCAATCTTCAAGTTTCAAAATCTGGTACACTTCAACCAATCGGCTTACCGAACACAAACCACCTTATTAATCCCTTCTTCTGCCGCGGGCAGGAGGAGTGTTATGATCTGTCAAGGTTTTTACAACGTCTATCAATGCTCTTAGCCGATCCCAGATGTTTTGGCCATACAGAGCTTCTACAAGCGACTGCTGAAATTCAAAGGCAGTGCCAGAAACAGGATACTGCAGAGGTACAGAGAGCAGTAGCAGTCAGTCAGGGAAGTACAAGAAGCTTCATATACCACATCTTAAATACAAAATGCCACCAATATTATCCTTGCTTAATAAATCAAAGGTAAAATCATCCGTTGAGTTTCGTATTTCATTTGATAGGTTATACAAACAGCTAAAATATTGATGCGTTTTGTGAATATTCATTGTGATATAACACCATTAAAAAGTATGATTTTAATAAAAATTCAGTATAAATTTTTACAAAAAAAAATAGTGGTTATTTAGAAGAAAATACCCTGTTTTAGAGGTGGTTTTGTAAGAATCCACAGGAATAAATTAAAAAAAAGAAAAAAGTACCCGGATTGGTTTGGGGATCACTGTTTTGATGTAAGGCCACCATCTATCTTCCACCACTGATTTAACAAGACAGCATGCCCGCAGCCCTTCTATACCAGCAAATCTCCCGAAACCACTATCTTTGACACCACCAAAAGGCAGGGACTGGAGAAGTTTCAGAAAAGTATAAGTTTGTGGTTTCACTACGAGACTCGAGAGTGTAAAATGAAGCAGTATCAACATGCTGAACCACAAGAATGACAATTGAAAGGCATGCCATGCCTATAAAGTTCCTGTTGAGATATAACTTGTTCTATATGTACGACATAAAACATAAATCATAAAAGTTCTAACTTTACAAATACTATTAACAGAATGCACATGCGCAATTGAATAGATTTGAGCATTCAGTGATCATAGTGCAGAGCTTTATATTTCATTGATGATAGAATTTCAGTCAGAAATCTTGTACAAGATTGACAATTGCTTCACTTGAAGAAATTCTTGCATGATTATATACCTCTAAACTTAAGTTCTCTACTTTGGCATTTCTTTCATGACAGGCTCCCTCCAAATTTACTAAAATTCTCATGAAATACATACATGGGTGCAAGGGCATTCCAATAGCACAGGTAACTGTTTTTCTTAAGATGAACCTTTCACAGACCCCTCAATACAAGCAATATACATACTAGCAATTAACATACAATCAACAAGAAAATATAGTTCCAGGAATGGATGAGCAGAAAAAGTTAAATACCAGAAGATTGGTGATAATAATTCCACATTTTTATGATATGTCGAAAATATATAATCTCAATAGTATATATATATTGGCTATAATTCGGGTGCATCTTGCAGCTACAGCCTATAATTACACAATACTTGGCTCCAGTCTGGTAGCCAAGTCTATTTGGTCACACCCCCTTGCGTCAAGCCAGGGGTGCCCCCATCTTGACCCCCCAGATTTCCCGCAAGGGGAGCCACACTGGGAAAATGTTGTTGTTGTTGTTTTTAACAAAAACATGTGAGCCATGTTAGAAGGTCAGTGACCATTGCTAGTATACATGGTTCTCAAGGGATGCTAATATGATTATGTTCCAGAATCACCATTTGAATCTTGAAATTCTTCTCCCATAAAAAATCAAATTAAAAGAATTCTATGAAGACACTATGACAGTGCATTAGGACAGACCATAATGAAAACAAATCTTTTCCTTAAAACCAACCTAACCTTGCTTTAGCAGTGCTACATATATGATAGAAACCCCGTCAATCTCTGTGTGCTAATGGTAGTGGTGCACTATCTTCACTTTTCTCATGAACTCAGACAATTTAGTACAAAATAAGACTATAAGAAATGTTTACCTGACACATATAGTTTGATGCAAAGTCATTGACAGCAACAACACCACATTGTATTTGAGATGCAATTTTTCTTGCTCGAGACTGTTTACCAGAGAACACTGCGCATCCAAGTCCATATTTTGAGTCATTTGCAAGTCTAATGGCTTCTTCATCAGTATTAAATTTCATTATAGGCATGATTGGTCCAAAAGCCTGAAAGATGAACATTAGAAATTTTGGTAAGAAACCTAATTACAAACAGTGAAAACCATATTTCATCATTATTGAAAGATGATGAACCAACCTCCTCTTGCATCAGCTGCATTGAATGATTCACATTCACAATAATTGTAGGAGGAAAGAACTGGTCAACTGCATCAGTACCTAAGTTTCCGAAACTTCCACGACCAACGATCTCTGCTCCTTTGTCTAAAGCATCATTTACAAGGTTTTGAAGCCTTTCAGCATGATCTTGCATGCATATAGCTCCCATATCAAACCTTCCTGCAAGAGGAGGGCCCTGCACAAAGCAATTAACGACTTACTCCATCAAGCTCATTCAACGTCGGCAGAGATGCAGAATACTTAAAAGTAAAGCACAAAATCCAGTCAAGTAGATATAGTAAAATGAATCCTTATGATTCTTATGCAATTTGATTATTTCTATCAAAAATCAATCCACAAGCACAAGCCTCTGATGGCTTCTTTGCAAATATATCATTAATTATGTAGACAGAGCCATGGTAATTTATGTACTTCAGTTTGACTTGCTTTAGAATCTACTTACAGCGGTTACAGACTTTACAATCTTGACTACTTGCGCAACGAATGAATTATAAATGTCCCGATGAACATAAAATCTCTCAGCCCCAGCACAATTCTGACCGCTTGATTGCAGAACACCTCTAGCAGCAATTTGTGCAACCTACAAGTAAAATCAGGATATTTCTCAGATATAAATTACAGCAATAGGGCATTAAGCAGAAACTGCAAGCCTTTTTATTGCAAAAGGGTTCAAGCTTTTCTACATCCGAATGGCAAAAAGAAGAGTTCATACATGAGCCACATCTACATCTTCACAAACAATGAATGCATCTTTCCCACCAAGCTCAAGCGTGATTGGAATAAGCGTCTCAGAAGCCTTTTTCATTATCTGTAAAAGTAAGCATCTTATAATGGGAGTAAGGTAAAAAAGAAAAAACTTAACTATCTCTGCTCAAACATAATAGTATGGAATCAGCATCTTGCTTCTCTTCCTTTTATGAAAGACAGGATGAAAGTACTATAAGAAAGTCATTCCTGCCCCCAACCAAAGCATGATTGCAAAGGTCGGGATGTTTGCAACAAGCTCCATTTCTCTAATACATTTTCTTATTAACCGTCGAATATATATTGCTTCTCTAAGATGCCCTTTACAAGACCCCAAATTATACCATATCCTGTCTATTTCCCATTATAATAATTGCTTCACGACCAAAGTTGTCATTTACAACTGGTTAACCTTTAGAACTCACGATATTGATCAATTGCAGATATACAGAATGCTATAGTGGAATATATACCACCCTTGAATAATAACTAGTTACCTAACAGCTACAGCAATGGACTTACATCATTGGATGCAAAAAGTACATGGCTAGTCAGTTAGCTAGATAACTTTCACGCAATTTACAATTGTTTTGCATAGTAAAAGCAAATCATTTGATCGTGAGAAGTGAAAACGAGAAGCATCAGCCGTTATAGAATCACCATACCATCTTGCCCACGGCAGGTGAACCCACAAAAATGATTTTATCAACAGAAGATACCAATGCTTCCCCTGTTTCAGCAAACCTACAAAAGAAGAGAAGAATAATAGTATTTAATATCTATCAGCATAACACAATGTCCCACTTTAATCTCACATGAACATTATAATTCTTGCATACCCGGTTATTACATCAACCAAATTTTCAGGAGCTCCAACTGCCGCTAAAGCTGCTTGGATGATCCGAAAATAGAAGCATCCAGACCAACTTGCATACTCTGAAACCTGAAACAGAAAACAGAAGGCTTCAACATTCCACAATAGTAACTATTCTTTCAGCATACATATACATAATTTAAGACAAATATTGCTAGCTCAAACAGCATTCCAACTACACCAACTGAAAGCTGCAGCAAAACATCAACATTAGATCAATAAAGTTACTACCTAAAATGATATAACCCTAACCCTAGCTGTAAGTCCTAACAGATCTCTAATATAAACATAACAGCAACTCATCATTCATCAGTTATTACTTATTAACACAGAATAAACTATATATAGAAACCATTAAATGCACCATTGATAATCAATCAGTTTATTCAAAAGATAATGTGATGTAAGCTAACGTGTCTGAATAATTGCAACTTTTTTTAGGGAGTAATATTTTGACTTAAGGTTGACAGAATAAGGATAGGATTAAGTTGTGCTTAGGATTAGGGTCACAAGTTAAGAAGAGCACTAAGGGTAACTTTTGAATGATTTATATGAAAATGTTACAAGCAGATTCTGTTCATATTTTGCAGAAGGTATCTAAAACATCTATTAGTTTTGTTGCATAAGTTGATGGAAGTGTCATAAGATTTTCGGACAATGCAAACAAACTTGTTCCAATTTCCATACATGCGAAGTCCCAAAGATATTTGGTTTGCAGTAGCAGACATGATATGAAGAATAAGTTCAATACAAATAGAAGGGACGGATGACCAGTAAGATGTATTAGACTTGAAATTGCCAGAATAAAGATTAAATTAACACAATATTGAGAATAAACAAGGCAAGGAAGCACCACTTCTGAAAATTATCTTCACAGCTTGGGTTTTTCAAGAGAAGGAATGAAGGAAAAAAGAAAAATTTGCATTAAAATGACTGCATATTACATTTTTTATAATATTCCTTTGGGGCGAGTCTGCTGATTGTATAGCTATACACCAATAAATTCAAAAACAAATTGCTAGTGTCAGTTAGTTAATGCCATCTGGAGTGCCGTTTCTTACTGATTAATATTTTCTGAAAATTGTAGAGAGATTAATACAATCAACTAATCAAGAGCCTAATTTAATAAAAATGCCTTTGAAGAATTCTGGATTTAATTAGAATGCCACAGCTGTTTCAGCTATTCCTATCTGCCTATGTGCCATACTATGTGTATTGAGATACTTCCTCTTTAATATTTATGTAAACTAAAGGACCAATCCCCTTTTCAATAAACTCATCATCATTATTGACCCAGTGAGGCTTCGCTACAGAGGAATCTGGGGTGAGGGGGTCAAGATGGGGGTACCCCTGCCAAGGCAAAGGGGTATACTCGATAGACCCAAAAGAAAAACTGAAATTCAGCTATGTGACAATAAATCAATAATAACTGAATTTAGTTAGAATGCACCAAAATTGATATAGGACTAAATCCATCTCAAAGGCAGTGTATAAAAGCCAATGAGCATGAGGATGTGCCCCATAAACTAATCCTAAAAATCAAAAGGCTGCTTCCCCAAGATCGGTATGCATGTAAATATCCCCAAGTAATGAGTTATGTCAAGGATACATTTTCCTCAGCAGCACATCAATAAATTAAACGAAAATTCAAGTTCAGGTTGCAGAGAAACACAGGATGAAGATACACACCTTGATCACAACACCATTTCCTGCAAAAACTGCTGCCAACATTGGGTTAAATATGTTATGAAATGGATAATTCCATGAGACTATAGCACCAACAACCCCCAGTGGATGGAATTCCACTCTAGATGTCTTATGAAGCATTGATCTTCCGGAGCTCCTAAAGACAACATAATGGTTAAATGAGTTAATGATGGATAATTTGCAGATCTGAGTTATAAGAATTCATACACAACATAAATTAACCAATTGCATTCAAGATCAACTACCAAAGTACACATAAATCATGCAATGAAAACTCCATGAAAAGATATTGCCTAAGCCACCATATGATGGCATTTTTTCCCCAATGTTCCCAATGTACTGTTCAAGAATATAGTAATCTATATGTACATATTGGAAAAAAAAAAAAAAAAAAAAAAAAAAAAAAAACTTTACTTGACAAGTTGCACTTAAATAGATAAAGATTGGATGTCACAGTTGTGTTGAGAAGAAGAACTAAGCGGTTCCAATAACTATAAGAGAAGCTTTAACCATAAAAGAAGTAAGTGATATAATGAATTCTACATATGACAAAATTTGTCAGTGGAAGTAAACAGACAGAAGCAATCACTATATTGTAATGATGTGTTACAAACTATAAAGACCACTTCTGATTTGATATCGCAGCAGTGTACATCATAAACCAAAATTTTTATAGCCAGAAGTAGGATGCAGTTTACTTTTTAATTGAAATTGATGGGTCATGTTATAACCCTGTGTTGAAAAATGGAATCACTATAGAGTATAGACAGCATTACTGTTAGAGAACATGGCAAGGATAGTTATAGTTTTTATTATAAAGGGGTATTTGTGTCCTTGTGTGCAGCTTAGGGTTGTTATCTTGTTTTAGGTGTGTGGGTGCGTTTGGTGTAGGGGATGTACCAGCATGTCAGCTGGCTTTTGTGGGTGCCTTAGTAGTATATATAGGAGGGTCTTTCTAGGAGAAGAGTTATCCAGAAAATATTGTGAGGATCAGGCCGTTAGTGCCTTGGGCTCTTGGAGATTCTTCTCCTTGAGATTGGCTCTTTGGAAACTTGTTTCCATTGAGATTTACCTTGTTTTCTCAGTTTAATCAAAGTTAGTTGTGTGTGTTTGAGTGTTTCCCGATTTTCCTCTATCCCCATCGTTGAAACTAGAGTAGAAATCGGGAAACACTCAAACACACACAACTAACTTTGATTAAACTGAGAAAACAAGGTAAATCTCAATGGAAACAAGTTTCCAAAGAGCCAATCTCAAGGAGAAGAATCTCCAAGAGCCCAAGGCACTAACGGCCTGATCCTCACAATATTTTCTGGATAACTCTTCTCCTAGAAAGACCCTCCTATATATACTACTAAGGCACCCACAAAAGCCAGCTGACATGCTGGTACATCCCCTACACCAAACGCACCCACACACCTAAAACAAGATAACAACCCTAAGCTGCACACAAGGACACAAATACCCCTTTATAATAAAAACTATAACTATCCTTGCCATGTTCTCTAACAATTACTTTATATTTAAGATGAGTATCATTTATCAGAAAAGAAGAAAATGAAAATTTATGATGTTACCTGTATTCAGGTTTTAGCCAACGTTCACCTTCGGACAAAAGCCAAGTTATTTTTTCACAAGTAGTCATGATTTCTCCCAGGGAAGCGTCTACCATTGTCTTTCCAGTGTCACGTGACGAGATTCTACAAGAAATTAATTAACCATGAATATTATCAAAGAATACACGAGTGTATGCATCCCAAATAAGAGGCTATGAACCTCAAATGGAGATGCTCAGGATTAGGAATTTCTTTGTGAAAATTATCAAAAATCAACACCTATGTAAGAGGCATTGAACAGGGAATGGTGACAGTTAACTATCAAATTTACCTAACTCTAGTCCATTCATTTGTCTACATATCCTCTTAGATTTTCTTTTCTCACTCTTCTTCCCTATGTCTTCCAATTGTCAGGATCCTCCCACCCTCCCTCTTCACCATACTACAAGTGCAAGAAGCAAAAGACTAGATCTGGTCTAGTATCTAGTCAATGTTGATTACATCAGTTACAAACTGAATACAGTAATAACTTTTTTGGGTAGAAGAATACAGTAATAACTAAAAGAAAGAAATCCTCACTCGCATATCAAATCCTGATGCTCAATAATGTACTTCAAGAGAATCCGCAAGAATTGGCGTCTTTGCTTGAAGCTGCTATTTGCCCATATCTTTTGGGCCTTCCTTGCTTGTGCAACACGCTCTTTCACCTGATTAATTTAAAATACATACAATTCAAAATCTAAGATCACAAGTAAACTCCTTGATGCATCAAATGGCATTACATGTTTAAATCATATTACATATGAAATGAGCAAAAAAATACACCTTCACATGCAGCCCAATTCCAAAAAAAAAATTATTCCTTCGCAAGGCTCATCAACAATCCATCCCATAAATCATCAAATGAAATGAGTAAGGCACATAGAGCATCTTCAAGTCTCAAATGTAGAACAAACTTCTTCATGTTTGTCCTTTTTTAGGTTAGGGTTTTTTAACAAAAAACCAATCACAAGTTGTAGCTTGTTCCACAATACCACCTTTTGTTTAAATTAGTTATGAAGCCACCTACTGTACGACATCTTAAAGAATCTTCAATGTATTACTTGATACAAGCTATAGTTATTTACTTACAAAACACCTTAGAAAATTTTAAACAACACTACACCAGTGGGTGTTAAACTTACAGAATAATTAATAACAACTTGGCAATTCTTTTTGATTTTACTATAATACTCTACAAAAGAATGCACAAGGAGTAACCTCATCAGACAATAATGCTGGAAAGAATCCCAAGTACTTCATTGTTGCAGGCTCATAGCATTGCACTTTATCAGTTGGCCTTCCCTTCCTAGGAATCTGCTCCAAAACACCAAAGTGAAGGATAAAGATCAGAAGAAACCTTAGAGAATCCCTTAATGATAAGTCATGAAATCTGAACAAAATCATCAGCACTCTAGGCTGCCGCTATTTCTCTTTTTTCCTTAAACCAGCATTGTTGAGTACCAGAACAGTTTCAAAAACGGCCTCCATTATATGAAGAAACTTAGAAATAGTACAAATGTTTAGTCTATTTGACAATGTAGTAACAAAGATACAACATGAAACTGAGCTGCCATAAAAACATGATAGACCTAATTTCATTTAGACCAATGTAGGAAGCTTGAAATGAATACAGATTGTTGGAAATTAGATAATCTTAGCTTCTAGACAGACTTCAAAAGCATATTTATAGAATTCTAAACATGGAAGGATGTTTCAGTTGACGCTATGCACTACATTCAAAGGAAGACCATTTTACTGCATTGCTCACCTCACAAATGAGATTCAACACATGCACAAATCCTTCATGCAGAGGCATGAACAAACAAATTTTGACATAATGGTTCCCTACGTTCAGGATTTAATACATTTATGAACCAACTTTATTACAACGAAGTGGATTGCCTAAAGCATCCTTATTAGGAGATAAAATATATTGTTCAATTTTATGTATATCTGTTAGGTTTTAGTTAAGTAAATCCTTATCTTTTCCTAATTAGATATGGTTCATGTATATATTGTACCTCTTGAACGTAATACACAGATCAGATTTCAGACACAAAACTCACATTGTTCTCAGTTTTACAATCCTCATAATCAAGACAATGTCCGAATAAGCTGGGAAAGACTCACGTATATAAAACTGTTGTCTTTGGTTTGACTTCCATCATCCAGCACTGCACATTATACGTTTTAGCAACTGAGAGTCAAATTGATTTCAAATGCCAATTAGCCGAAAAAACAGAACAGGAACTTGAAAACAAGAGAAAGAGGGAGAACCGTCGGAGGTGTCAACTTCAATGGAAGGCACATTGGGAGGGATGAGCATCAACAGGAATCTGCAGATGGCATAAGCGAAGGCAAGAACCAGCAATGGCCACCAGAACGCCATTTTTTTGTTCTACTTGAACAGCTTACAGTGAAAACCGAAATCCGAAGATGAGAAAAAACCCTAGATTCCCAGCCTTTCTGAAATCCCTTTTTACAGAGATCGAAAGATGATCGGACCTTCTTCTACGAACTCCTTTGCTTTTGATTCTCACGTCTACATCTCCCTCCTGACCACTGGCAAATAATTAAGATATGTTTTTCTTTTCCCTCTCCAATGACGCGACTGGCAAGTGACAAGTCACGACGTTTACACATGACGCTCAGAATTTATTTATAAGCATCCGGTTAATAATTAGATTTTGGAAAGTTTTTCCAAATTATTCACTAACAAAAATTAATGAGAAAGAATAAATTTTGGCGGTCCCTTCCAATTTCCAAAAAATCATTGTGCCTAATTAGACATTATTAAAAGAGATAAAAATGGCATGGGTGAATTTTTCTTGTATTATTCGCGTATTTATTTGATAAAAAACGGCACGGACGAATTTTTCTCTTATTATTCACGTAATTTTTGAAAAATACATTTTTGAGAGATGCGCACAATTTATGCATCAATACTGATCAATTGAACATCAATACTAACCAATTGTGCATCGAGTTTTTTATGAACATTGTTCATCGATTTCGAACTCTTTAAATTTTTGATTTTGTTGGTAAAATTAAAATTTACCCTAAACACCAAATTTTTTGTTTTGTTTTTTTATCAAAATGACAAAAAAAAACCTAGCAACCCAATTTAACTCCCAAAATAAATATTTATTTGAGTTTTCTTCTTAAATGCATCTCAATTCTTTTTAAGTCGATCTCTAGTAAATCAAATATCTTAGTCTTGTTCTATTTTTATAAGAAAAAGTAATTTGACTTAAAATATATAAAAAAAAAATTACATATTTTAAGGTAAGTAAAAAAAAATCTTTTGCCAAAAAAGTAAAATAATGCCAAATACAAAGCTATTCAAAAGCCATCAACAAGTGATTCCACCTAGGAAAAAATAATATTCGCAATTGATGTTTTTGTACTCTTTTTGTGGCGCTCCACACAACATGCTCCTCATATGATTCTTCCGTTCCAATTCCAACTTCAATCAACAAAGTTTGAATATTGTTTTTATTGTTTTCTAGTTTACTTGTTTGATAGTATGTTTGTTTTCTCTTGTCGATTTGTCTGATTGCCGGCTTTTCCAGCTTCTCAATCTACGACTACCTCTGATACGTAGAATTAGGGTATTAGGTTTAGTAGTTATGTTAAAGGGGTTATATGAGCCAAACAAGTGACGCTTGTGCATTTACACTTCAAATCTAAATATTCCCGACAAAACTCAGACAATTACGAGATTTCGAAGTTGGCTAGAAAACTGTCGAAGTCAAAATCACCATGTTTTCGAGGTGCTCCGGACTCATCATAATATAAATGAAGCTGTACACTTTCTCACGAATTAATCACAATTTCAGGGCGCGAGTAATTTCCCATGTAGCTACGGCATGTTCCATGGAAACACGATCTCCGAAAACCGTGCCTTGCTGACCACACTTCACCATGGCAACCATGTATCTTTCGTTCTCCAGCGATACTGGATACATCACCTGTTCCTCCTGATGTATCAAAATCCCCAACGAATTGCAATTTCAGATAAGAGTTTAAAGTTGCTTGGCTTAAAACTTGTGTAAGAGAGAGGAAACAATTTGTACGCTACATGTGCGTTTGGATTACACTTGAATGTATTATAGTATTACATTCAATCTTGTAATGCATTAATACATTCTCATGTGCAATCCAAACAGACACAATGTATTACCATTACATTAAATCTTGCCTTATAATGCAATACAATGCATTGACGTAAGATAATGCGTTATCAAATGTAATCCAAACGGACACTGAATCTTTATGAAAAAATGGAACCCCGGATGATCATGTCGATTGAACAAGTGAAAGGAATAAGAGGAAACAGTAACGTTGGTAGTGTAAAGACTGAAAAGGCAACAAATACCTCAGGCAATTGATCAAACTCATCAGGAGAAATTTGGAAGAGCTCCATTGCAGTTTGACCAGCGCACCATGCCATAACTTTTGCACTCTCATCTGCAACAGTTAGTTTCAAATGGAAAGCGCGCCTAGTTTCAGCTTCAGAGCAGCTGCAACAGCAAAACCCGCATTCCAGTGATCCTGATGATGTCTTTACCAAATGGCCACAAGGAGCATGGCATAATGTAGTGTTGACATGCCAATTTTCAATTAGGTCAAGCCTAACTTGACAAATCTGTACATATATCACAGGAGAAACGGAAAGAGAAATTAGGATTGATAGCAAAGGGGGAAAAGAAGAAGACAATATATAAATTTAGTATCCATGAAAAGGGTACCGACACAAGGGTCAAATACTGCTTTAATCCTGTAATCACAATAACTAGAAAAGGAGCATTGTGTTGAAAAACAAAGTCTGAAGTTCAAAACTTGGCCTTACATGAGTACCAACTTTCTTCATAGATATGTCCGCGAGGCAGGACAGTTCATGGAGACAAGATGAGTTGAGCATTGCAGGCAAGCAACTAAGATTGATAAAAGAAGCCTTGCCATCAGTCTCAAACCATAACGCTTCTAGTCTGCCAGAAAGCTGTTCGATATCAGAATGTAACATCTCAATAACAACAAAAAACATGTCAATCAGAAACAGAATATGTATAAAGCAACTCAAATATATTTTAGTTGCATGGATGAGTTTGAAGTAGCCAAGTTGTAAGTAAGTAGCTATTGATCAAATCTAGTGGAACTAAGAGCAAATGTCATCTTGAATTACTTAACCGTTTTTGTTTCGTCATGCAGCACGTCAAGCCTGAAATATATACAGTGTGGCCTAGACCCAATCTTCCGAGTGACCTGAGTCACAAATTATGGGGATATGGTGAGTAATGACAGTAGATATGTTTATGAATACGAGTCTTTGATGAGAAAACCTCTTACCAAGAGTCAATAAAGTGTAGCTTTGCCAAAATAGTTCCAGTTGAATCTTCAATCTTCAGGTAGAAAATAGTGCTAGCAATATCTTTTTCTCGAAAGATGTCAATGACAACACCATAAAGGCTGATACCAGTCATATTATCATGTAGATCAACTACAGAGTTCTGCAAGATTCAATTGTGTAAGACAGTAATAATATTAAGCAAATTCAGTTACTCGCACACTGAGAATAAAGCACTGCAAGAGCATAGTTTCTAGTTCTACCAAAACATTTTTTACGATAAAATTCTGAATAACAAAACATGTACAGAGATTTCATTTACATAAAATTGCTAGTCAGATCACTATAACTCACTCAGATATCATACCGAGGATATTTAAGTTGGATATCCGAGTGATTCCGGATCGAATATAGGTCAACCCTACGTTGGTTTAACAGTTTTTAGTTTTTGTAAACAAATAGTCATATTAGGTGGGATACACACCAATGGGCATCTCACCATTGTACTATTGACAAATCAGTGCATAGACGAGCTGGGGATGATTAAGCAGCAAACATCTATAAATAGAAGAGTGAAATACAAGAGTTGGGCTCACCTGAAATGGGAAGTTACTAAAATCAACAGAGCCAAGAGAATTGCAGGGTAATGTCACTTGTGATACTTTAGGACCTTGAGTTGGAGTTAAGAGATTAGAATGATTTGATCCTCGGATACGGTTTGGTGTCAATGATATACATACCTGAAAAAGACAGATTTCAATATGAGAATTTAATGGATGTTCATTACTGTACGGGAGAACATATCTTACCTGTTCCTCTTTCTGAGTGAAGGGCACCAAATATAATTGGGTTGTGCTGCCATATTCAAGGCATACTTCTTGATGAGTTTCAACTGCACTCTCAAATGAACTTGCAATAAATGGTCCATCTAGTGCAAGCATACTCCTAACACTGGAAGAGAACTATGATGTAATAATATGACAAATAGAAAGAAACAATTAATTTAATGCAATAAGGAAAACAATTTTACCTAAAAAGATTTGCTAGAATAATTTGTTCACCCCACAAGACAAACTTCAAGTGCATATCATCATAGTCAACAAGATTAACCTGTAGCCGTTGCGTTCCACCATAATTTTCCACTGCACCAATGGAATCAATCCTGCAAATCATATGAGAATCCTAATGAAGGACTATTATCAAGCTAAAAAAATTCTATCAAATATTTGAAAGGGAAAAAAATTTAAAAAATCATAATCCAATTTTTTGCAGCTATATGTTTTTATTATAATTTGCAAGTCCTGAAAGAATGCAATGCCAGGATGCCTTAAATTAAAAAGCTGATATTCCTGCAATTAGACCTGTCAAATGGGTTGCGCATGTTTGGGTTAGGCTTTGGAATATCAGGTTGCTAAGCTTTATCAATCAACCAGGTCGGGTCGTTTCGGGTTTGGTGCGAGATCGGGTTGACCCAACTACTCAAGAGCATCAATTTTTTATAGGAATTTACGGATTACTAAAGTAGCATTATAATTAAATAATATTAAATATATAATAAACTATATATAATATTCAATATAAATGATATAATTTTTTGTAAAACAATGAGTCAGGTCAACCCAGTGGGTCGAGTTTCAACCCGACAGGTTATTGGGTTCAGGTCGCTCTTTGATCCATTGGAATCAAGTGGGGTTCAACCCGATCCCACTGGGTTCAGATCGCTCTTTTACCCATTGAAATCAAGTCGGATTCAACCTAAAAAACTTCGGCATGTCAGGTCGGGGTGGGTCGAAGTTTGACAGGTCTACCTAAAATGCACAATCACATTAAAAGAATCAACAAAAGACATACCCTACACTAGATTGAGAAACCCGTGGGTGATGATTTTTTTATTATACATCAAAATTTCAAACTCAAGAGGCTTCACTTCTCTAGGTATTGATAAAGCCCAGAACAATGTCCTTATCTATTCCAAGCCAGAGATCAGAAAGTCTAAAAAGCCCAAACTCCCAATGCATCCTAGCTCATCTTCCTCGTCAATGTTTCGACTTTCAGAGTTTTAATATTCATTCCCCCCTGTCCAACAGATTGAAGCATGCTAAGCTGATGTGGAGATAGACTTGATCCATGCATTTTGATAGATATGTTCCATAAAAAATAAATTTTGATATTCGATTCACCGGCTCTTACCTCTTTCGAAGGAGGTCAATAAAAAAAAATTAGGATATGCGATAATATAATTTTATTTCTATTCAAAAGCAAAATCCTTAGAATAAACATTTTTTATTTATTAATATTCAACTCAAGAAGTTATAATTGGTCAAATGACCAAATATTTTTTTAGTGCAAGTAAATACTTAAAGTCATTAATTAAACTTTTCAAACCTATGAATATAGAGAATATCAAAAATTTATACCTTTCACTATTCTATTGGCTATCGCATTTATTTTTCTTGTTGTTGGCTGCTAGCTTAGAGTGTTCTTCATTCCCTTGTATATATATTTCTTGAGTAATGACATGTAAATGAAAATGGAAGACCATTTTTTGTTTCTCAATATAAAAAATCTTTTATGTCTTCTTATCTGTACTCTATTCTCCTTCCCTTTTCTTCTTTCTACATTTATATATTCTCCTCTAAGATTTTCTGCTATGTTTATCATCCTGTTAGATAATGAGAATCACCTAGGTTCACATTTCTGATTTTGTCAGAAGCAACTATGCAGTACCTGGCATATAATGAATAAGACATTCCTTTATTTGCAGCATCTAGTGAAATGGAAGAGAATGAATCTGAACAGAATTGAGCTCCTAAGAGCATCGCATCATCATCTTGATCCTACAAAAGAAAAAGAAGAACATGATAATCAGATACAAAGAGCATGTAACTAATCTGGTTCTGCTGTTTCACTGGGCTGAGGTTTTACAGTGGGACAATGCAAAGGCAGCTCAACAAGTATGACACATTGTTGCCACCAAGAAAAAAAAGTATGATACATTGTGAAAGGAATCACAGAAAAAGTCTCGTATTGATATAGTGGGGGCTCATTAGTAGAGAAGTTGTCAATCGCCATGAGTCTCAAAAATAGCAATCAAGTAAATACATCAGTCCCGAATTTTCAGTTGGTACAATACCAACATGACACGATAACATATTCAGTTGGTACAATATCCAAAATTGAGCTTCCCGAATTTTCATAATGATCGGAGAAAAATAGCAGTTACCTCATCTAACAATATCACCATATATTCCGTTGGCAGAAGTCGTGGATGGTCAAAGCCTTCGTTTCCACTTCGAAGATAGCATCCTGTGAGAATGACTTCCCTCTCTTTCCTCAAAATCCCATAATCTGTCGATGCTAAGTCATAATATCTGCCAAAGAAAGAGTTCCAAATTGGTGACTTGGAGAGCTTCGAAAATTCATAGTCACCACATGTAGACAATATTCAAGATCACTTATCCCCCCTCATGCAAGTATGCAACTCATCTTTGTTAGTAGACATCAAGTAAAATGACACAATATATAAACCGTGGGCCATGGGGTTCCATGTTAAAACTGATGGAGGGAGTGTCCGTCTAGACGCACATGCGCGTATGGGCCTAGCACATAAGCTTAATATGGTTTTATCCTAAAACCAATTGACAATAGAAAAGTAGCTTACTAATAAAGTAAAAGCCTACCTTCTGTGGAGATAAAGATCAATTGTATTGGAACTCCAAAAATCTCCCAATTTGAGCATATAAATGTTTGTACCTGAATGAAAACAAAAGAATTTCAATAGTAGTATAATCACATATAACATGTTTTTTAGTTTGATCATATGAATTATGTTTTCTGCATATGCTTAAAAAGTTGAGCACCATACCAGATTAGCAGTATAAGCAATAAATTTATGACTACATTGGGTTATCCAACGCCCAATTCTCAACTCTCAAACCTTCTAAGAGAATATTAACATTTACATCCAAATTCCAAAAGTTAGAATGTAATTTGAGAATGTCATCATGGTCGTCTTTTTGGTGTTGGATGATACCCATGCTTTCCAAAATAATTTCCATAAAAATAACCTTTGAACCATATACTACCTGGAAGCACGAATGCGTCAATAATAACAGCCTCTAACACACTATTAAGTGACAGGAAATTCTTCTCATATATCGAGTCAATTGAGACCCAATTTGGAAGTTTCGATCTCCGATGCTTCTTCTTCAACTGGTTTATGCACTCTGGCCTCTTCCCAGGCGCGAAAGATCTCCTTTGATCACTCCAAGCCTACCCAAAATAAAGAAAGAAAAAAAAACAGAAATTTCAACAACCAGATATCAACAAATAGAAGACTTTCCATTTCACACAAGCTTAACTTAAAAGAAGGACCTGGGAGATCTCGGAGAGAAGAATGGCCGCAGTTACACCACTAGAGTAAGAAACGCAGGTTTTCAGGATTCGAGAAGCAATCCAACTCCAACCTGGCCCGTCTACCTCTGTATTGGCGTCCCTTTCAGGGGAATCTCTTCCTCCATCTTCAGTAACCTCGGCGGCACAAAGAATCGACCTTGCGTACTCGATAAATTTGACGAATGGATCCTCGCCTGTCAATTGCATCTGATGATCGACATCCATTGTTGAAGTTCCGTCAGACGACAAATTGGTCATCGTACAGCTCGTGAATAGCTAATTGTTGACAAAATCACACGAAAATATGGAGACCGATCTGCAACCAGGAAAATAGGCAGATTGAAATGATGAGAAGAGAGAAGTTTAAACCCTAGGTCATGCGGTTTGCTGAAGAAGAATGTGACAGCGCGGGAAAACTTACTGATGTATTTTCATTTTGGAGAACTTGCATTTAACCTCCCATTATTTTGCTATTGTTGTATTTCACCTCTTTTTTTTCTACACTTTACCACCAATTGTTACAATAATGTGACATTCAACCACCTAATTGATAGAATCCGTTTAAACCTCTGTTAAGTCTAGTAAATTACCATTTTACATTTGTTTTAAATTTGAAACAATAGCACCACATATCTTTGTTTCATAATAGAGGATATGTTCGTTTCCATCATATCATTTCAAATAATATATTATACTATATTATTTCATAAAAGTTGCATTTGGCATTATCGTCATATCATATGTGCTTTATCGCATCTTTTCAGAATTTTTAAAATCTTATTTTCAAAATAAACTCATTATAATATTGTGAGCGGGTAAAACAAACATAATTACCATAGTTATTTTCGCTATAAAGGTATTTATTAAAATTACTGCGCAGTTATTTTCATTATTTTCCATATAAAATTATATGGCGGTTATGCAACTTAATGGGAGAGTCTATCTTTTATTAAGGATAGAATTAAATTGGAGAGAGGGTGAAATATTCCCGATTGGGATTTAAGGCAGTTGGCCAGCCTGGGGAGGATAATATTTTCGGCCATATGGATAGAATTTTCGGCCACCTTCTCCCCTTCTTCCATTATAAATACACGCCCTAGGGCGTGTAGGGAGAGACACATGTGCATTGCATATTCAGAAATCCTAGGCAGGCTAATATTCGCTTAGCTCGACTGTTTAGGGTTTCCTCGCTCTCTTGTTGTACCTCGACGCTCGAACGACAACTGCTCTTCTGATTTAGGCATCGGAGGTGGATTAGGGGGTCCCCGCCCCCTTTGTCCATTGTTTTGCAGGTTTTTTAGGTCAGGAGACGGAAGAGGAGCGGAAGAGGCGGAGTTCTTAATTGGTGTATTTGATACGAATTTAAGGCGAGATTTTGTACACCAACAATTGGCGCCGTCTGTGGGAAACGAGTATTCGATACACGTAGTCATGGTGTTGGAATCGATACCGGAAAATCAGGAAGTCGACTTTGGAGATAACGGAGCAGCATCGCGGAACGATTCCGCGCGAGCCACCGCCGGCGAACGAAACCGCGAGCGCGGATTGACGACCGCGAGCGCGGATGCCGAGGATCGCGAGCGTGCATCGGCGGCCGAGATCGAAAACCCTGAAGTCCGTTCAGAAAATCACGCCCCGATGGATATTGATCAAGGTAATTCCGATACTCGCTCGGAAGGTCAAACCTTGGTGCCTGAAAACGGTTCAAACCGTGATCCGACCCTTTTTGCTAATACATCTGTTCATCGCACAGGTTGTTTAGGGTTCGGGTCAGGCGACGGAATTGACAATCGTAATACTTCAGGGTCCGAGTCAACCGAATTTGACCAATTATGGGACTCGGCTATGCGTGTGGCCGAGAACGAAGGAGATCGAAGGGTTCCGGGGCAAGGCGAGGCCGTACGCGTGAACGCTGGCGCCGCGCAAAACCGCGATCGCGGCCCGGAAAGCCGCGATCGCGGTCGATCGAACCGCGCCCGCGGTCCTGAAAACCGCGACCGCGGGCTGCGAGTTTCCGAGCCCTCGGGCTCCATCCGCGAGTCGAACCCTAGCCTAGTTAGTCCACGTCTAGAGCATGGTTAGTCTAGCCGTGTCGGGTCCAATCCCGTCAGAAGAGAAGATCGCATCATCTTATCGTCCGATCCGAATGGCGGGAACAGGGCATCTACTACCAATGAAGAAGAGGACGAGATTACCCACGCTCTGCAACCACCCTGAGAGAGAACGAGAGATATCAGACGAGGTGTGCAGAGGCTGAATCTCGGTTGGAGCAAGCCCTAGAAGAGGTCGCCAAGTTAAAACATTCTTTGGAGAAGATTCAAGACAAGCGCCCCATTGATGAACCGGAAACTGAAAGGACTACTCGACGGCTCGCTAGCGTTATCGAATTCACTGATAACCGTCGTAGTCCTCAATCGATCAGTTCTGACGGGCAAGACGATATGCAGGTTGAATACGATAGCGATAGAAGGGCACCACGGAACCGACGGAGAGACCACCGCCATGGATCACCATCGCGTAAGAAGTCGCGGGCCGACCCACCACAGCCGAGCGGGTCGACATCCAGCGAGTCGGGCGGAGCTCACCGCCGCGACAACAACCGCGGTCGAAGCCGCGAGCGTCACCCGCGAGATCGCGATCACGGCAATCGCGAGCGTGGCGAGTCGGATCGAGGCCGCGGGGCAAGCGATCGGCGCGGTTCCTCGCGCGAGCGGAACGATCGTTACGTCCCTTCCCGGCGTGATCGAAGCCCGAAAAACCGAGAAAAACACCGACATCGAAGTGTTAGTTTGGAAAGGATTGAAGGAAGAGCCCGAGCGCTTGAGCGTACCCAAAACAGGTTGTTTGATCTTTTGAGAGCGCAAGGCAACACCCTGCAATCGGCTCGGGATCAAGCAGAACACAAGTTGGCCATGTTGACGTCGACGCCGTTTCATCCAGATATTCAGCGAGCTCTGCCACCGTCGAAATTCTCTCCGCCAACTTTTACTGTGTACGACAGAAACACGGATCTTGTTAATCACATAGCCTCCTACACCCATAAAATGGCGTTGTGGGTGTCCGAGGACGCGATCATGTGTAAAATGTTTCCGAGCAGCCTTGGTAAAAGCCCCCTGAAGTGGTTTCAGAGTCTGAGGCCAGGTTCGATCCGAAGTTGGGGACGATTGGCTTCGAAGTTCGTAAAGCGGTTCATAGCTAATAGTCGGGATGCCGCCTCACTCGACACGCTTTTTGGTCTCAAGCAAGAAAAAGGGGAAAGTTTGCGTCGCTTCTTCAACCGGTTTATGGAGTGCTATGCGGAAATTGAGGGATGCGATCCGAGGACTGCTATCACCGCCTTTAAAAGGGCAATCTTTGCAGACAGTAAGTTGACAGAGAAATTGACACTTCGCTTTCCCTCCACAATTGTAGAGCTTCAGGAGCGCGTTCACCAGTATGTGCGGTTGGAGGAATCCAATCTTAAAATAAGAGGAAGGTCGTCCTCTCCTCCCCGTAAAATCCGCCGCCGAGCCGATAATTTTAAGGGAGAAGGTCAAGTCAGGGCAATTTACACTACCTTTAGTGTACCAATCTATCGGATCTTGCCTCGCATTAAGCATGAAGGTTTCTTCCAATATCCCCCCAAAGAAGAATGCCGAGATGAGGATCCACGAAGCAGAAAATATTGCATGTATCACAGAAACCGGGGACATATGACTGAGCAGTGTGAGCCGTTCAAGCGGTATCTAGAGAGTCTGGTGGAGAAGGGATACTTGCAAGAGTTCATCAAGAAAGAAAAGCTTGAGAAGAATGATGAACCGGGGCAGAAACAGATTGAGGTGATCCAGACTATTTCAGCATCTTATAGACACGAAGATGATGAAGCGAGAAGCAACTTCAGAAAGTCTTGCCATGAGCTTGAAGTTATGAGAGTCCAGCAAGCCGAGCCTCGACGACCTCCTTCCCCCGTGCGTATGGTGGACGGATTAGTCTTTAGAGACAAGGACCTCGTTTCAGTCCAAGTCCCTCATAACGATCCGTTGGTTCTAGCAGTCGAGCTAGACGGATTTAAAGTGCGTCGTGCCCTTGTTGATCCTGGGAGTTCGGTCGACATTATGTACTACGAAGTGTTCAAGCTCCTTGGGAAAAGCAATGAAGATTTGGTACTTGTCAAGATGCAATTAACTGGACTTGGTGGCTATCCAACGTATCCGCTCGGAATGTACACAACCCAAGTCAGCCTTGCCAAGAAAGTGATGACCGTTGAGTTCTTGATCGTTGATGTGCCTTCGCCCTACAATTTAGTTTTGGGAAGGCCTTGGATCCATGGGATTGGAGCGGTACCGTCGACCCTTCATCAAATGGTCCAATTCAGAGACGGAATGCCATCGTTCGAGTCTGGGCAAATCAGTTGGATGCTCGTCTATGTTTCAAGGGAAGTCGTCCGAAGTCGGAATTCATGCAGAAAATAGAAGACGAGCCGAAGTCCGAGCGCCTGCCGCAAGACCGCCAACACGGCACTAATGCCGAGCGTAAGTCCCCGATCGTGGGGCAAAGCCGTTGCCGCGACGCCGGAGCTGATCACCTCGTCTCGCATGACGGGGATCGAAAGCGAGATCGCTCGGGTTCCCCTGCGCAGGGATCTCGGGATTAGGGCTTCATATAGATAGGGCACTCTTTTTCCCACGTGGTTTTGATGAGGCCCTTAGGTTTTTTCGCTTTTTGCATTTCATCTCGTTTAGCTTTGTAGTTCATAACACTCACGTTTATTTATCAATAAAAGTCAGCTCTTTTGCATTAGTTTGAGTCTAGCATAAAAAAAAATGCGCCGCGCAACATTAGTTAATCGCACCAATGGATTTTTCATAGGCGTGTATGAAGAAGTTTATGATATTCGCTCATAACACATATGATATTCGCTCATGTGGACTCGAATTACGAATATACGAATATACGAATATACGAATATACGAATATACGAATATACGAATATACGAATATACGAATATACGAAGGCGCTAGGGGACCAATTGACCGATCTGCATGGCCACTTCGATTAGAAACCCTCTGTACCCTACGTCGCCTAACACGGTGGGTCGTGTAAGGGTGGTGTAGGTGGGGCATTTGTGAGCGGGTAAAACAAACATAATTACCATAGTTATTTTCGCTATAAAGGTATTTATTAAAATTACTGCGCAGTTATTTTCATTATTTTCCATATAAAATTATATGGCGGTTATGCAACTTAATGGGAGAGTCTATCTTTTATTAAGGATAGAATTAAATTGGAGAGAGGGTGGAATATTCCCGACTTGGGATTTAAGGCAGTTGGCCAGCCTGGGGAGGATAATATTTTCGGCCATATGGATAGAATTTTCGGCCCCCTTCTCCCCTTCTTCCATTATAAATACACGCCCTAGGGAGTGTAGGGAGAGACACATGTGCATTGCATATTCAGAAATCCTAGGCAGGCTAATATTCGCATAGCTCGACTGTTTAGGGTTTCCTCGCTCTCTTGTTGTACCTCGACGCTCGAACGACAACTGCTCTTCTGACTTAGGCATTGGAGGTGGATTAGGGGGTCCCCGCCCCCTTTGTCCATTGTTTTGCAGGTTTTTTAGGTCAGGAGACGGAAGAGGAGCGGAAGAGGCGGAGTTCTTAATTGGTGTATTTGATACGAATTTAAGGCGAGATTTTGTACACCAACAAATATATTTTGCATAAATATCTATTTTTCTAAGCTTTTGTAAATGTACCCTATTTGACTTTTAAACGACTAATTTTTTGTAAGAGTACCTTATAAGTTTTCATCAAAATATGTTAATTTGTCATAGGAGCAAGGTGGGGTGGCCAGCTTAGGGGACAAAGTACGAGAGACCCGACTCCGTTGGTTTGGACATGTGCAGAGGAGGGGTCTTGGAGAGCCGATCCGAAGGTGTGAAAGATTGGTTTTGGAGGACTTCCACAGAGGTAGAGGACGACCGAAGAAAACTGGAATGACAGCATAAAGCAGGACATGAAACTTTTGGAAATTTCAGTAGATCTGGCACGGTGCAGGGACAACTAGAGAGAGAGGATCAGAGTGGTAGACATATAGCCGACTTGTCAAAGGGCAGGATCCCACGCTTCACTAGGGAGTGTTTGCTTGTGCTTTTGTTTTCTATCGTCTCTTCGTGTTTTGGGTCCCTTTTGCTTTCTGTTTGTTTGCTTTATGTTTTTGGGTTGTGTTGTGTGTTTTCATTATCTCGTGCTAACTTTCTAGGCTGTACAGTTTGGGCTCTACATGGGTCTTCGGACATATCCCCTTCCCTTTGGGCAGGGGTACCTATATCTTGACCCCCCTTGATTTTACTGATGTGAAACCTCATTGGGTCAATGTTGTTGTTGTTGTATTATCTTTTCATATTTTATCTATTTTATAGTTAAAAAATGTTTAATTATTGCTTATATTTTTGTAAGGATATCCTAAATGGGGTATCTTTGTAAATCTAAATAAAAATAGGCATTGTGTAACATACTTTTTATATGTGGTATAAATGTGTCTTTAAATTTTTTTCTTTACAAAAAAAATCCCTTAGATATAATACAAATCGAGGCTGAAATATGAGAAACGTTGACTAGGATGGGTTCATAGAAGGGAGAGAAGAGAGAGTAGAGAAGAATGCGGCTTTGTTGGTTGTTTAGGCAAAGGCGCTCAATTGGATGATTTACAAGTTCCCCTTTTAAAAGGTAGTGAATTATCTATAATCTATAATCTATATATAACAATAAAAAGTTGCGTATGAAGTGCATTTATTGCACATATCATACATCTTATTCATATTAAGCCAATTATATTATACATCAAGATCTTTTTTTTTATATTAATGTCATGCCACAACCAATTTCATACAAGGATTTTAATTGTTAAAAATGATTCAATTTCTTCTTCGACTTAATTTTTTCTTCTACAATTACTTTTAGGTTTGAATCATAGATTAAAATCTATATTATTATTTATAACTAAAAAAAGTTGTGAAACTACAATCTTAATTCCATGGTTAAGATTATAAATACAAAGATTATAGTTTTGAATCATGGAGTTGAAATATATATATAATTAATTCCATGGTACAAAACTTTATATATATATATCATTAAAAATATAATCTTAAAACAATGATTAGAAACCATATTATTAATATTATTTCATACAAAGCATATTATTAACATCTTCTAATTAAAAATTTATAAACATCAATCTACCTATTTTACTAAGGCGTTGAATTTTTCAGCATATTCATTGCCCCTAACCTAATTAAATAAGACATTAGACACAATAGAAAAATATACCCTTACATATATAATTGTTACACTTACACCCAAGTACACAATTGTTCATTTCTTACCCACTAGGGATCATGCCCGCACTTCACACGGGTTAAATTATGTATATTTTATTTTATAAAAAGTTAATAATTTAAATGTATTTTGTAAGGCATATAAATTGAAAGACATGCACATTTGGGAAAAATATATCAAGATAATAGTTTGATTAAGTTAAATTACATATATAAGGGATTTTAACATGTATGGCTTGTGAAATTTCTTTTTGAAGTATCGATAGTTTGAAAAAAAATCTAGATTAATTTAAGATTTTGATTACGAATTGAAAAGTAAAAAGTAGTAGTAATTAATTAGTTTGTGAATGATTCTATACATTAAAATGTTTTTTAATAATTTATGATATTTTTAATTAAAATTAGAACATAATATTACATTAATAATAGGTATATACGTGAGAGTGGTTAATTACACTCAAATGTAATGTTTATAGGGTTTTGCACTATATTTATTCTCTTAAAATTAAATTACAATATGTAAATTACATTTAAATGGTCAAAGATTATAAAAGGTTAAAAAATTGCAAAACGAATTATTATACAATGCGTAAATAATTCTTTTGCCTATTGTAATAATGGGTAGACAAACTATTAATATAATGGTTTTAATGGGCCAAAATCAGGCTTTATATTTTTTAAATAATAAAAATAACAAAATTATGAGATTTATTATAACCAAAATATTAATTAATATCGTATTTAATATCAAATCTTATCTTATAATAATTACAATATTATCTTTCATATTAAAAATTTGTAACCTAAATGTTAATTAATTTCAAAATCCATTGTCATATTTAATGTTGGTAATTAAAATGTTAAAAATGATTATATTTTTCTAGGGAAACCTATTCATTTTAATTGTGATGTTATAAGTTCATGACTTTTTTGATTCAAATTAAAAGGTTCTATACGGACTACGGAGTATAATGTGCCTTATAAGAAATCAATTTTTGAAACTATAACACTTAAATAAGATTAAAAAAACTCTAAAAAAAGTATATATATATTCTAAATAAAAGATTCAAAAGATTTGTCTAAAATTGGCTTATTACAAAAATATATGTAATTTTCAAGTTAAGAGATCAACATCATTATAAAATTCCATGATATAAGGATGGGAAAGAGTAAAAAATGAACAATGTAATAAAGCCTCAAAGTATTTTAACCAACATTCTTATGGCGATTGTAGACAATATAACTAACTAACCACGTTTAATAAGTAATTGAAATATAATATTGTATTAGTTTACTTTATTTAATAAGAAAAAGGTGAACCGGTTAATAATCGGGACATTTGAGTAGAATAGTTTAGTATTAAAAAAGAAAGTTTATGTAATATCCGTATTTATTTTAGGTCTCGTAAGTCTGATAACGAACTCTCTTGCTTACAAGTACTAGAGTCTCGATCCGCAAGTAACCTAGTAACGATAAATTAATTAGTAATTCGCTTTAGTAGTATTTTAGAAATCCGTTGTACACCTAGCTAATAATTAGCTTATCTATATGATAACTAATTAGATTGGCTATATCTAATATTAGTTCTATTTAATTAAAAATCTAACCAAATTGATCCGGAATAACCGAATTGATTCTGAAATCTTATCAAAAAATCCACCAATAGCTATCAATTCGGTAAAACCCTTCAACCCACTATTTAGAACCGAGCCTTGCCTTGCGTATAAGAGGCCGATCGGAACTCGTTGATTTGTTCCTCTCACGTTCAAGCGTTGTGGTGTGTACCCCGTCGGAGATCGAATCGATCGAGTTCAAGGACATCCTCTCTCGTCTTCAATCAGTTGGGCGACAACGATTTCGTTCCGGGGACTCGCCGACTCGTCTTTTCCGGTGAGGACCGAATCCTTCGTTCCCCTGTTTTTGTTTTTTTTTCTATTTGTTTCTTCGCTTAGTTGGGGTACTGTCGGGGTGTTGGGACGAGGGGGTACTCCGTGTGGGGGAGTCGACATCACCATTCCGAGTCAGAGCAAGCCGTCGTCGGAACTGGAAGCGGATCTCGTCGTCGTCGACGAGGCTGAACAGGGGCGGCAGAGGTGTGCCCCTATCCTCCTTCGATGCCGCCGAACGGGGAGGAAGAGCGAGGCCAAGCAGGATGGCGTACTCGTCGGAGGGACGGGGGGGGCGTACCCGTCAAGCGAAGGGAACCAAAAGGCGGCGAAGTCGCCGGCGAGAGGTCGAAGATGGTGTTGACCGGAGAATCGGTAAAAAGGTAGGGGTTGAGGCGTGGGCGTGAACGGGACGGCAAGTGCGGGTCGTCTCCGTTCTCCTGTGATGACCACCGGGCCGGTTGCAGAGTCGAGCGGGGAAATTCGAAGTCGAACCAGAAGGTGAGGCGAAGGAGGTTCCGTCCGTGAGGTTGAAGACGAGGTGAGAGGAAGAAGAGGAGGGGGAGGGACCACCTTGGAAAAGTCAAGTAGGAGGCTGAAATTTAGGAAAATGGGGTCTCGTTTTTTTTGGGAAGTAGAAGAGGTATTGGGTTGGGCCGGTGTGTATGTTGGGCTGGGTGTTTTATTTACAATTTTTTTAGTTGGGCTGATCAAGGTAGAGTTAAATTAGGACATATGAAAATATGAATTGGTGGGTGTGGAACAATTAATTGGGTTGGGTTAGTATTCATTTTTTTTTTATGTTACAAATATATTAGTATGGTGGGTTGAATTCGGAGGTTGGAAGAATTTAATAGTTGGGTCACTTTTATTGTTAGTCGGGTTCGTAAAGTAAGGGTCGAATCTAAATCTTTTCGTTATATATTTTATTAGGAAATCGCATTCGCTCACGCTCTTAGTCCTTCACTTCCTTCCAAAGATCCTTCGTTCGAGGTAAGTCGTTTTTCGACTTGCTCGGTTCTTTTCTCCCTTGTTAGACTGCGTATCGATATTGTAGGACGGGTTTTGGGAACTAGTCCCGAATACCTTTTAAATTGTTTTGAACTCCTTGTGTGTTGTGTGCGTTAATGATTTTAAATGTGATTTACCGGAAAATATTTTGGAACGTTTTCTCTGTGTTGGTACCGTTTCCGACACGGCCCATTGTAGCTGGTGTTGAGGAAGAGTTGGCTACTTTGACCCGTGTGACTGGGAAAATCGTACCCCTTCAAACGAAAATTATTATCTGTGTGTTTTTGGGCAAGCGCTCCAGTGGAGGCTTAGCCAGGAGTTCGAAGGGAGATTGGGAAGTGGAGTGGGAGGGCCTGCCTCTGCACTCGGCGCGGTGATGAGCGCCTTGGAAGACGGATTGTGGACCAAGGAAGAATTTCATTGATGTGTGATTGTGATTGTGAATGCGTATGTGACTTGTGTGACTGATATAACTAATATAGGTATTGACCTTTAGAGTTATGATTGCGGTTGTGGATTTGTATGCTGACTATCGATAACTGATTTCAAAACGTTCTACAGTTTCCATATTCTTTCTAGCTTGGTAGATTAGACGCTGACCCTTCGGGGAACATTTTTCAGTTCCAGGTATGAATCAGGGAGTCGTGCAGAAACCGAGGCAAGATGGCGGGCCGGAGCGGTAAAGAGCGCGTGTCATAGTGGGATTGGTTTTTATTAGTTATTTATAACAGTTAGGATGTTGATTTTAATATTTGTTAGACGGAGTTGGTATTTTGTTTCGATTATTATCTTTCGGTTTAGATAGTTCAGTTTCAGTAGGCGTTATGACGTATTTGATTATTTATAATTTTTCGGGGATTCATGCATGACACGTTTTTCTAAGTTTTACTAAATAAAGGTTGGATGTTTTATTATGTTTTTCTCGTCGTGCCCGAGTTGTAAGGTCCTACAGTGTAGTTGTCAACCTAAGTAATAGTACCTGGTAAGGTCTATTCCCTAGTAGTGCCTCGTCGAAAGACGGGGTGTTACAAATTGGTATCAGAGCGAGGTTGACAACAGGGCACATGGAACTGACCAACAAAGAGTACCCGAGGTCCAACTTAAAACCAAAACCGGCCGGTGTTTTCAAATGTTTTTACTGGGGTAGACATGTTGCATATAGGGGGTAGGTGACACGTTGCGACTCCGCCCCAGCAGCCGAAGAACCTCACGTAGAATAGTAAGAATTAGGTTGAAAAATAGAATGTTTGAGTATTGACTGTGGGACTTTCTATTATAGATGGCCCCACCAATCAGAGCTAGAGCTGCTGCAGCTAACGGAAGAGGTCGCGGAAGAGGCCGCGGTAGAGGCCGAGTAGGAGGTCGTGGCAGGGGTAGAGGAGAGATCCCTGTAGCTGCTGAGCCAGAGGTACAACATGATAACCATCAGGAGGAGGTTGCTGAGAGTCAGGATGTGGCTGCTGCTGTTCATCGAGAGGACAGTGCCTCTGTCGCTGGAGGAGGTCTCCCAGCAAACGGGGCTCAAGTGGGAGGAGGAGTACCACCAGCAGGATTGGCCCCAGAGGTGACTGCTGCGATTCAGCTGTTATTGCAGACGTTGATGGGTGCGGGAGCTGCACCGAATCTGAACGCAGCTGCAGGGCAACAAGGAGCTGAGAGGAGGGCACCTGGACCAGATTCTATTTTGGCTGCCCAGCTGGGAGCAGCGCCAGCTTCTGGAGGACCAGTGATAGTTGATCAGGTGGTCGAACCGAGGAGACAGTATCGTGAGCCTCAGCCTGATAAGTGGCTCGCAGAGTTTAGGAAGACTGGAGTACCGAACTTTGCTGGAGCTCAGGGTTCTGACGTAGAGCAGTGGTTGAGGAGAGTAAAATCTGCATTGGATTCGATTAAGGCACCGGAGGAGCGGAAGATGTCTTTAGTACAGAGTCTGCTACAGGAGAGCGCTTTTGACTGGTGGGAGCTGTGTAGGGACCACCGGACTGAGGTTACTTTCGAGGAGTTTGAGAGGCAGATTCGAGATCGGTATTGTCCTCCGGTGGTGAGGGCGGCACGAGAGGCTGCTTTTCGGGATGTTGGACCCGAAAACATCACAGTATCTGAGACTATTCTGAAGTTTCAACAGGAGTTGGCAGCGGTGCCAAATGCTGCCCCGACTGAGGAGTTGAAGATTGCGACCTTTCTGAAAAGGTTGCAACCTCATCTACGTGCTTATGTGTCTGGTCTCCGACTTACGACATTGGGAGACGTTCAGCAGTCTGCTTTGGCTTATGCTATGGCCACGACCCGACAGAGTCAGCTGGAGGTGCATACCACGGGAAGCAAGAGGCAGAAGTTGTCTGCCCCGGCAGAATCTAGGAGAGACAGTCGGCCCGGCTCTTCTCAGCCGCAACGATCAGGGTTTCAGCCACAGGGTCGTCAGGACCATCGTCGTCTGAGTCAGCCCATTGGGGGACAGAGAGAGTGCTTCAACTGTGGAAGTACTGCTCATTTGAGGAGTCAGTGTCCGAAGCCAGTCAGGAATTGTTTCAGTTGTGGGAAGCCTGGCCATTTGCAGCAGTATTGTACGGTGGGGGCACCGTCACAAGGATCTTCACCGGGAACGGTGAACCAGATGCCTCGTCGCCAGCCTCAGCAGTTTCAGCAGACACCGAGTCAGGGCAGAGGACGCGGCGCAGGAGTTAGCAACACCGGGGGCAATCAGCCCCGAGTGTTTGAGATGAGGAGGGCCGATGCCCTACACGCGCCGACTGCTACAGGTACGATTTGGATTCAGTCTAGACCTGTTCACATACTGTTTGATACGGGTGCTACCCATTCTTTTATGTCTTCTGCTTGCGTGGCTAGACTAGGACTGACTTGCACTGAGGGGGTATCTTTTGTTGTGGGGCTGCCTGACGGCAGTAAAGTAAGGGGGAATAAGGAGATTTTACAGTGCCCTATTAGAATAGGGAATAGAGATTGGTATGCAGATTTTATAGTAATGTAGTTGTCGCCAGATGATGACGTGATTCTGGGGATAGACTGGATGAGGCGTTATCGAGCAGTTTTAGATACACACAGAGGTACGGTTACAGTGACCGCAGATGATGGGACCAGACATGTGTGTCAGGAGGTAGAGCAGGAGGGGCCCGGATCGGTGATTAGTATGGTGAAGGCCGCCAAATTGCTCAATGACGGATGTGTAGGCTATTGGTGTTATGTCCTTCAGGGGGACAAGGCGGGACCGCACATTCAGGACATTCCAGTAGTGTGCGAGTTTGAGGACGTTTTTCCCGACGAACTCCCAGGATTACCTCCTCAGAGAGAGGTGGATTTTGGGATTGAGTTGGAGCCGGGAACGAGGCCGATTTCGAGAGCCCCATATCGCATGGCCCCGATGGAGATGCAGGAACTGAAGGCACAATTGGAGGAGTTGTTGGAGAAGGGTTACGTACGACCGAGTGCGTCCCCATGGGGAGCTCCAGTTCTGTTTGTTAAGAAGAAGGATGGTTCTCTCCGTCTGTGTATCGATTATCGGGAGTTGAACCGCGTTACCATCAAGAACAAGTATCCGCTGCCGCGTATTGATGATTTGTTGGATCAGTTGCAGGGGGCTATTGTGTTCTCCAAAGTGGATTTGAGGTCAGGTTATCACCAGCTGAGGATTCGGGAGGAAGATATACCTAAGACGGCTTTCCGAACGAGATATGGACATTATGAGTTTGTAGTGATGCCGTTCGGACTGACGAATGCACCCGCTGTATTTATGGAGTTGATGAACCGGGTGTTTATAGACTACTTGGACAGATTCGTAGTAGTATTCATTGACGACATTCTGATCTACTCTCGGAGTAAGGAGGAGCACGCTGAGCATCTTAGGCTGGTGTTGGGAGTATTGAGGCAGCATCGATTGTTTGCTAAGCTGTCCAAGTGTGAGTTCTGGTTGCCTGAAGTTACCTTTTTAGGGCATGTCGTATCAGCTCAGGGAGTCATGGTAGATCCTGCAAAGATTGAAGCTGTCAAGGCATGGGAACCTCCGAAGAATGTGAAGGAGGTGCGGAGTTTTCTAGGATTGGCAGGGTATTACAGGAGGTTTGTGGAAGGGTTTTCTCGGATAGCCCAACCACTTACCAACTTGCTTAAGAAGACTACTCGTTTCGAATGGAACGAAGCTTGCCAGCGGAGTTTTGATGAGCTGAAGAGAAGGTTAACTTCGGCTCCTATATTAGCTCTTCCTCAGGGGAATGAGGATTTTGTGATTTACAGTGACGCCTCCAAGATAGGCCTGGGTTGTGTGTTGATGCAGAGGGACAAAGTGATTGCTTATGCTTCTAGACAGTTGAAGCCGAACGAGCAGAATTACCCTACTCATGATTTGGAGTTGGCAGCTGTGGTACACGCTCTGAAGATTTGGCGTCATTACTTATATGGGAGTACCTGCAAAGTGATGACAGATCATAAGAGCCTCAAATACATCTTCACTCAGAGGGAGTTGAATATGCGATAGAGGAGATGGCTTGAGTTACTGAAGGATTACGATCTTGAGATCCTTTATCATCCAGGGAAGGCGAATGTGGTCGCTGATGCCCTTAGCAGAAAGACGCCTCAGGAGAGTATGTTGGCTCATCTGACGGCTCAACCAGAGTTACAAAGGGAGCTGATGAGATACGGCATCGAAGTGCAGATTCAGCGTTATCAGGGTAGTCTGAAAACCCTAGAATGTCGGCCGTCTTTACTTGAGGAAGTAAGGCAGAAGCAGGAAGATTGTCCGATGATTCAGGATTTGAGGCAGAGATTGAGCCGTGGAGAGGCACCCGACTTTGCGGAGAGGGCAGATGGTATTTTGTGTTTACGCGGTCGGATTTGTGTACCTCGAGATGCAGAGTTGAGGCAGAAGATTTTGCAGGAGGCTCATGCTACACCTTACTCAATCCACCCCGGGGCGAGTAAGATGTACAAGGATTTGCGACAATTTTATTGGTGGGATGGCATGAAGCCGGATGTAGCAAGATTCGTCGCTAAATGTCAGGTCTGCCAGCAGGTGAAGATAGAGCATCAGAGACCCGGAGGAATGCTTCAGTCGCTTCCTATCCCAGAGTGGAAATGGGAGGACATCTCCATGGATTTTGTCACCGGTTTGAGACTCAGCAGAGGCCATGATGCCATTTGGGTAGTGGTGGATAGATTGACGAAGACTGCTCGCTTTTTGCCTATCCGAGAAACGTGGCAAGTGAGCAAGTTAGTGGAGGTGTTTATTAATCAGATAGTTAGGCTGCACAGAGTGCCTAAGACGATTGTGTCGGACCGAGATGGGCGTTTCACTTCCAGATATTGGCAGCAAGTGCATGAGGCATTGGGGACGAGATTACAGTTCACGACTGCTTACCATCCGCAGTCAGACGGTCAGACAGAGAGGACGATTCAGACGCTAGAGGATATGCTGAGATCCTGCGTTTTAGACTGGGGAGGTCAGTGGTCTGATCACTTGGCTTTGGTGGAGTTTGCCTATAACAACAGCTGGCATTCGTCGATTCAGATGGCTCCTTATGAGGCCTTATATGGTCGGAAGTGTAGGACACCACTGTGTTGGGATGATCCCTCGGATGTAGTAGGAGAGAGGCCACAGATGGTTGAGGAGACGATCGGGAAAGTAGCCTTAATTAGAGAGAGAATGTTAGCTGCTCAGAGTCGCTAGAAGTCCTATGCAGACAAGAGGCGTAGACCGTTGGAGTTTGAGGTCGGAGCCCATGTTTGGTTGAGAGTATCGCCTACCCGCGGGGTAAGAAGATTCGGGGTAAAAGGGAAGCTGAGTCCCCGATATATCGGTCCATTCGAGATTTTGGAGAGAGTAGGCGAGGTGGCGTACAGGCTAGCGTTGCCGCCTGCTTTGGAAGGAGTGCACCCTGTATTCCACGTCTCACAGCTGAGACAGTATGTTCCGGATCCTAGTCACAGACTGAATTATGAGGATTTGGTGGTAGAACCAGATCACACTTTCCGGGAACAACCGCTGAAGATTTTAGATCGACGAATGAAGAAGCTGCGGAACAAGGAGATTCCTCTGGTGTTGATTCAGTGGTCTCGACGGGGAGTCGAGGAGGCCACTTGGGAGACAGAGTCTAGGATAAGGGAGAGCTATCCAGAAATCTACCCGGGTTTAGTAGAGGCATTTGAGGTTAGTAATTAGTGTGTTGTTCTCAGATTCGATGTTTGCTTCATGATCCTTGTTTGCTTGACTTATTAGTTGACTGTTTAAATTTTGTTGACGTGTCGTGTATTTTGGATAGTTAGTATGGGTTATTAGTACCGTTGTCAATCAGTTCCGGTTCGGGGACGAACCTCTTTAAGGGGGAGAGGTTTGTGAGAACCTCGAATATCTTCTTTCGTTATCCTTCTTTCGTGTAAAAGTTTCGGGACGAAACTTTCTTAAGGGGGGTAGTATGTAATATCCGTATTTATTTTAGGTCTCGTAAGTCTGATAACGAACTCTCTTGCTTACAAGTACTAGAGTCTCGATCCGCAAGTAACCTAGTAACGATAAATTAATTAGTAATTCGCTTTAGTAGTATTTTAGAAATCCGTTGTACACCTAGCTAATAATTAGCTTATCTATATGATAACTAATTAGATTGGCTATATCTAATATTAGTTCTATTTAATTAAAAATCTAACCATATTGATCCGGAATAACCGAATTGATTCTGAAATCTTATCAAAAAATCCACCAATAGCTATCAATTCGGTAAAACCCTTCAACCCACTATTTAGAACCGAGCCTTGCCTTGCGTATAAGAGGCCGATCGGAACTCGTTGATTTGTTCCTCTCACGTTCAAGCGTTGTGGTGTGTACCCCGTCGGAGATCGAATCGATCGAGTTCAAGGACATCCTCTCTCGTCTTCAATCAGTTGGGCGACAACGATTTCGTTCCGGGGACTCGCCGACTCGTCTTTTCCGGTGAGGACCGAATCCTTCGTTCCCCTGTTTTTGTTTTTTTTTTCTATTTGTTTCTTCGCTTAGTTGGGGTACTGTCGGGGTGTTGGGACGAGGGGGTACTCCGTGTGGGGGAGTCGACATCACCATTCCGAGTCAGAGCAAGCCGTCGTCGGAACTGGAAGCGGATCTCGTCGTCGTCGACGAGGCTGAACAGGGGCGGCAGAGGTGTGCCCCTATCCTCCTTCGATGCCGCCGAACGGGGAGGAAGAGCGAGGCCAAGCAGGATGGCGTACTCGTCGGAGGGACGGGGGGGGGGGGGGGGGGGCGTACCCGTCAAGCGAAAGGAACCAAAAGGCGGCGAAGTCGCCGGCGAGAGGTCGAAGATGGTGTTGACCGGAGAATCGGTAAAAAGGTAGGGGTTGAGGCGTGGGCGTGAACGGGACGGCAAGTGCGGGTCGTCTCCGTTCTCCTGTGATGACCACCGGGCCGGTTGCAGAGTCGAGCGGGGAAATTCGAAGTCGAACCAGAAGGTGAGGCGAAGGAGGTTCCGTCCGTGAGGTTGAAGACGAGGTGAGAGGAAGAAGAGGAGGGGGAGGGACCACCTTGGAAAAGTCAAGTAGGAGGCTGAAATTTAGGAAAATGGGGTCTCGTTTTTTTTGGGAAGTAGAAGAGGTATTGGGTTGGGCCGGTGTGTATGTTGGGCTGGGTGTTTTATTTACAATTTTTTTAGTTGGGCTGATCAAGGTAGAGTTAAATTAGGACATATGAAAATATGAATTGGTGGGTGTGGAACAATTAATTGGGTTGGGTTAGTATTCATTTTTTTTTTTATGTTACAAATATATTAGTATGGTGGGTTGAATTCGGAGGTTGGAAGAATTTAATAGTTGGGTCACTTTTATTGTTAGTCGGGTTCGTAAAGTAAGGGTCGAATCTAAATCTTTTCGTTATATATTTTATTAGGAAATTGCATTCGCTCACGCTCTTAGTCCTTCACTTCCTTCCAAAGATCCTTCGTTCGAGGTAAGTCGTTTTTCGACTTGCTCGGTTCTTTTCTCCCTTGTTAGACTGCGTATCGATATTGTAGGACGGGTTTTGGGAACTAGTCCCGAATACCTTTTAAATTGTTTTGAACTCCTTGTGTGTTGTGTGCGTTAATGATTTTAAATGTGATTTACCGGAAAATATTTTGGAACGTTTTCTCTGTGTTGGTACCGTTTCCGACACGGCCCATTGTAGCTGGTGTTGAGGAAGAGTTGGCTACTTTGACCCGTGTGACTGGGAAAATCGTACCCCTTCAAACGAAAATTATTATCTGTGTGTTTTTGGGCAAGCGCTCCAGTGGAGGCTTAGCCAGGAGTTCGAAGGGAGATTGGGAAGTGGAGTGGGAGGGCCTGCCTCTGCACTCGGCGCGGTGATGAGCGCCTTGGAAGACGGATTGTGGACCAAGGAAGAATTTCATTGATGTGTGATTGTGATTGTGAATGCGTATGTGACTTGTGTGACTGATATAACTAATATAGGTATTGGCCTTTAGAGTTATGATTGCGGTTGTGGATTTGTATGCTGACTATCGATAACTGATTTCAAAACGTTCTACAGTTTCCATATTCTTTCTAGCTTGGTAGATTAGACGCTGACCCTTCGGGGAACATTTTTCAGTTCCAGGTATGAATCAGGGAGTCGTGCAGGAACCGAGGCAAGATGGCGGGCCGGAGCGGTAAAGAGCGCGTGTCATAGTGGGATTGGTTTTTATTAGTTATTTATAACAGTTAGGATGTTGATTTTAATATTTGTTAGACGGAGTTGGTATTTTGTTTCGATTATTATCTTTCGGTTTAGATAGTTCAGTTTCAGTAGGCGTTATGACGTATTTGATTATTTATAATTTTTCGGGGATTCATGCATGACACGTTTTTCTAAGTTTTACTAAATAAAGGTTGGATGTTTTATTATGTTTTTCTCGTCGTGCCCGAGTTGTAAGGTCCTACAGTGTAGTTGTCAACCTAAGTAATAGTACCTGGTAAGGTCTATTCCCTAGTAGTGCCTCGTCGAAAGACGGGGTGTTACAAATTGGTATCAGAGCGAGGTTGACAACAGGGCACATGGAACTGACCAACAAAGAGTACCCGAGGTCCAACTTAAAAATTATTTGACTCTAATTGAGAGAGCATTAAGTGTTAGAAATCTTAACATACGATATGAAACTAACCAATCGGACCTTATATAACAACACTATTGATTATGTTTTGGATTTTCTTTAAAAGAAGGAAAATCAAACAAAAAAAGTCTATCTTATCCTATTTAGGAGTATTAAGTGCTACAATTTAATTCTTATATTTACCTATAAGTATTCCCAACTCTGCTAATCGAAATACTTTAAAATGATTAATTAATTGGAGCAATAAGTATTACGATTTATTCATAAAATACACACTTGTAAAACATATGCTCCGTGCGTAGTACGGGTCTGGCCACCTAGTACATATATATTTTTGTGTACATGAAAGCACTTAATGCAATTCATGATGATTCATTGCCATTACTATTAAAGTTTATTAGGATAAAATATTGCTTATTCATTATCCTTAATATGAAACCCTTTAACTTAATATGAAAATATTGTTTTTATTCCCACCTTCATGTTATACAATCTTATAATTTACTTTAACTTCAACGTATCATATATAGCTTCTAAAAAAAAGCGTATGATATATAGAGTTTGGTTCAAATGGTACGAACTCTTATCCTAAAATGAATGCATTTTTTCTAGTTTGTAGTGCATTTTTTCTACTTCAGAGTCCACTTTTTCGCATTTGCACTTTTCGTACTTTGTAGTGCACTTTTGGTACTTTTTGTATTGCACTTTTTCGAATTGCACTTTTTGTATTTTTCAATGCACTTTTGTATGAAAAGTGCACTATAAATAGGAAAAAGTGCATTCGTTTCGCGTTTTAGGATAAGAGTTCATTTCATTTGAACCAAACTCATCATATATATATAAAACTGTTGAGAGGGTTTCTCGGCCAACAAATAAATTTGTAAGTCAAGACCCCGCTGAGTACAGTGGAGTCAGGATCGTTCCACAGGAAGCAAGGTTGTTTGTCTATCAATCTAACAAAAATCAAACAAAAATAAATAAAACACCCACGCTCTGCCTCGTTAACGACGTTGTCAGGGTCGTTAACGAGCCACCGAACACAAAAATACTAAACTAACGACCTAATAAAATTCTAATTAAAATTCGGTATCGAGGCAAGTACTCAACAACGAAGATTTACCACAAATAATTCAAATAAAACAAAAATCTAGGACAAGGTACACCACAACATAGCCAAGCATATAAACTCGTAAGAAGATAAGATCATGCCTTTAAACAGATAGAGTCATCAACTTTCGTTGACTTAGTAAGTAAATTAATCTACTTTCGCATCCTAATTCACTTAATTGCTTGTTTTAGATCTAAAGCTTGAAACTTTCGTTTTCAAACAATATCAACCTCCAAGTTACTAACTTTCTCTTTCAATCAAGTTAAAAACTCAAATTACCTCCACTTCCGTTTTGGTATAAGCACAACAAACAATCTCAATAAAAGATAAAAGACATTCAACACACAATCTTACTCATCAAACATGCTCAACTATGCCGGGCTTAACCCCGACCCTAGAAAAATAAACTACTCACTAATCATAACTAAGAAACTAAAAACTTCAATAAAAAGAAACATTGAAACAAAACTCAAAACTCAAATTAATAAGAAAAATATATCGTTTTACAGAGATTCAGAAGAAACCGAAAAAACATAAAAATACCGAACCACAATCACGACCAACGACCACCCGGCGACCGTCGTCTACCGAGCCTCAGCAGTCCTCTTCCGATCCGATCTCTCTCTCCTTCGGCCTTCCTCCAAATCTCCTCCAAATTAAGCTCTAAAAACTTCTCTCCAATTAAGCCCCTCTCTTTCTATGCTAGATAGAAGGGTATTTATACTAAAAAGCTAAAAACTAAAAAGGCTAAAAGATATAAACTTTCCTAAGAAGATAGAAACAATCCCTAAAAGATAGAAATAAAATCTAAAAAGATATTAAAACCTAAAATACATATTCTAACAACCCCAAAAGATTCTAAAAAGATACTCAACCGATATGGAAATAAATTCCCGCTCAGGATCGGTAAATTATAAAATAATACTCCATATCTTCTTTTTCGTGGCCTCGTTAACGAGCCTTCACAGCCTCGTTAACGAGCCTGGGCTTTGTTTTCTTCAACACTTCCTCTTGAACTTTCAAGCTCCGTCGTCTTCAATCTTGCACTCCTCCGTCTTCCGCTGCAATGCTCCAAATTCAACTCCATTCAGCTCCTTTCCTCGCTAAAACCTGCAAAATTCACAAAATAGCGTAGATTCCACTCTTTCCACAGAAATATGCAAAACTATCTAAAAATACTCAAAACTAAACCTAAACTAAACAAAACTAAACCAAATAAGCAAAGAAAACTTATCAAAAACTATACTAAAAATGCGAATATAAAAAACGCTTTGATTTATGTTATGTTTTTTCCCACCTTCATGTTATATAATCTTATAATTCTCTTTAACTTGAACATATCATATTACTCTAATAATATTTGCTTTATTTCAATTACTATTATAGTTGATTATGAGAAAATATTGTTTTTTCATTATCTTTAATTTCAAATACGAATGTTTCAAATAGGGATGAGTCTTATACAATTAGATATTATAAGCTCTTATTATTTGAATGGGACAGTACACTAATATGCCTCATTATCTTTAGTTACTCTTATAATTTAAAATATTGATAATGCATCAATTATTTTGAAATATTAGATGGTAAATTCAATAGTGTGTGCGCACCAAATCTCCGTTCAATTGATAAAGTATACTTAACCGAGAAATATTCGTACTTATCAATATTGATATATAAGTCCATCCGTTCAATATTTCTCAGTTCAAGAGCAAACAATATGAATAATCAAACCTCTTATAATTAGGATTTGGATATTAGATATAAAATTTGAGCCTCACAAATCTCCGAATTTTGATCAATTCTAAAATTAAGGGGTGCGTGTAGAAGTGAAGGTGATAAGCCTTACCTAACCTTCATAGCCCTCAAACGTGTCACTCTTAAAAATCTACCATTTTAACATCCATTCATTACATTAATTATGGTTATTTATAAGATTATGAAATTAATATTCAAATGGGTGATGGTACGGTAGAAACGGCTAAAGCCATTGCCACATAAATTTAAGGCACCCATGGGCACATAGAGAAGCAATTAATTGTGTTTAATTTGGGATGAAGTTACGTAGTTGTTTCGAAAAATTTGTCTGCCTCTTTATATATTTTAAACGGCTGGCTAGATCAAAGTTTTGGGTGATCTGATTAGTTTAGCAGTCTATATAAGGGATTGTGTGTTAGGAGAGGTCTTTGCAAAACCAAAGAGGCAAGAGACGAGAGAAGATAAAGAGAGAGAGAAAGGCTGGTAATTTGATCCTCATACACAAAAAAGAGGTTAATTTGTCGGTTCCTTCGCAGATTTTTTTTTGTCTTATCATTATTATTTATTAGCATCTCCATGTCTATTATATGAAAATTTCTTTTCATCACACTTTGATAATATCGATTATTTTCATTAAAATTTTAAAATACTATCTTGAATAATTTGTAATGAATATTATTATTTTCACATTATATTTGAATTACACTCTATAATCTAAATTAAATTGTTGTCATTTTAAAATAAGATATTAGCTAGCACCGATAATTCTTTTTATGATATGCTATTTCGCTTATATTGTTTTGTGAAATGGTCATCCGTTATATTGTTTAAAATGACTATTTTGATACTAATTATTTGTATTTTGCTGTAGGTGATCATTAGTTCGAAAGTGGTGCTTTGTGTATTCTCATTGGATGTTGATCGATTTAATCTTGGATATGTTAGTAGCATTGCCTATACGATTGTTTGTTATTATAACAAGTTGTACAAGACCTTTGATAATTTCTCCATAATATCCAATTCTGATTAGCTTTTTCCCTTTATATTTTCAAATTTTGTATATCAATTATTTACAAATGTATGTGTCGATTTTCTATACATGGCCTTTGAAATTTTGATTACGAACTCAATGGGATTTAGCAACGCCTTCCTTTAAAAAATATGGTTTAGTGTCGATGGGAACTTGAAATTACTTTTTCTTGAAAAATAAATTGATTTGAATAGCGTTAATATCAATTATGCATGTATTTTCTGCGATGTTAGGTATGAATTCAATGGGATTTAGCAATGCCTTTCTTTAAAAAATATGGTTTAGTGTCAATGGGAACTTGAAATTACTTTTGCTTGAAAAATAAATTGATTTGAATAGCGTTAATATCAATTATGCATGTATTTTCTGCGATGTTAGGTATTGATCGAAGAGGATATGGGGATCAGATGGCTTAGTGTGATCCATAACTAGCCCTCTCATCCTACATAGCTGTTAAGGGATTGAACAAGATTGCTCTAACCGATTACTACCCAAAAGATACTTTGTGCAAAGTGAAAATACATGCTTATCTCGTGCAAAGGAAATTTATATATAAAGACCAATCTTGATAATCATTGATGAATAGGACGTTACTAAAAAAATAAACACATGTGAAAAATTTGCCCCGTGTATTTGCACGGGCCTGTTCCCCTAGTAATTTTATAAACTAGTTTACGTTTATTGGGTTCAACTTTCAAGGCACCAATATGTTAAAATAATTAAGGCATCACCTTTTTTCATGGGTTCAACAAGAGTGACAATCTAACTCTTACATAGTGTCATAGTGTCAATCTAACTCTATGTGTTTTGTTCTTTCCAGACACGTCCATTGGGCCCTCAATTTTTAGGGCCTCAAATTTTGAAAAATGCTTGTATAGTTAAAAGAGTAAATAGGTGACAAAAATATGATTACTCTAGTGGTTGGGGAGTGGGTTAATGAAACAATAGATTTAGGTTTGAATCTCAGTGACCCGAAATATGTTATAATTTGTTTAAACTATAATCCTTTTTTCCTCTCTATTATTTTAATTTTGTCTAATATTTTAAACTATATTTTTTTATCCTTATATTTTTTTTTTCCTTTTTTTACACACCCTCTCGATTCCTACGCCGAGGGAAGGATGGGTACATCCTGGCCTCCCAGACCCTGCCCGAGGCAAGTCCACACTGGGTTGGTGTTGTTGGTGTTGTTTATCTATATTTTTATTTATATAATTGGCTAATTCTATTTATTTTTTAAGTAGTTTTTATGTGGTAAAATATCACTCAATGAACTTATACTTTTATAAATAAACTAATTATTTAACAATAGTATAGTTATAGCCGGCAAATATACTAATAAGTTTTTATTCCTTTTTAATGTTAGTTTTTAGTTTGTTTAATTTTTAGGCATTTTTTCACTCATATTTTTTAGTTTTATGGACAAATTATATTTTTTCGTCTTTCATATCAATAAATTAATTAATTACATGAAAATGAACGTGAACAAAGATTTATGTTTATGACTCACAAAATTACTAAAAAATTATTAAGTAAATACATTTAATTCATTTTTATATTCATGAATTTTTGCATAGGGCCTCCAAAAACCATTGGACGGCCCTGGTCCTTTCATAAAAAACAAGGTTTTTGGCTATGTAACTGGCAACTTGTGAGTCACATTTGACGAAAATAGTTTGAATATCTAGAACATCTAGCTCATGAAGAATCCTACTCAACCATGCTAGAGTTGTTGTTACTCTTCTTAAACACTATATTCTGCTTCAGCAGAAGAGAGAGAAATAGTGACATGCTTTTTGTTTTTTCATGACAAAGGAGAACCTCCAAGTTCAATGTAGAAACCACTCATAGATTTTCTTGTTGTGGGACAAAAAGCCCAATCCAAGTTACAATAAAAGTTTACTAGCTGAATTAATGCCACGTTGCTTCTCTTCTTGAATCAAACAAAAGAGAGCAAGCTTGGTGAACAAATGGCAAATGATCAATCACGAGTATGCTTCTTCTAATAGTAGAACATGATTCATTCAAGCCCATCAAGAATTGTAAGAGCATCTGCAGCGGTGCTCAATTGTAGCACGAGCAGCAGAGAAAAAGGTGGGTCAAGCCAATTAAATAGGAGGAGCAAAAAGAAATTAAAGTGCAACGATGTAATTGAATAGAAAAGTAAGCTAGTGGAGCCCACCCATGTGCAGCTGCTTGAGCAATTTTTGCTCGCTAGGCTACTCCTCTCACTTGGTGGAGCCCACCCACGTGGGTGATGTCATGGTGTGTAAAAAGGCAAATTAAAGACCAGAAAAATTAAATAAGGCTCATTAATAGTTTGACACGTGTCAACTTAATTATCAGATTTAAACCTAATGATAAAATTGATTTGGACTGTCCATTTAAAATCCAAATTTTGATCAAACGACCCAGATTTAAAGGTAACAGGTAGATTCCATTTTTGGAAAATAAACCCTTAAAATACAAAAAAATTCCGAAAAATTGCAAAAAAAAATCCTAAAAAATTGCAAACAACACCTTAGGAAATTTCTATAAATACCACATCAATTTGTGCACAACAAATTCATCTCCACCTTCCATCTCCTACCATCTCCAAGCTCGTTCCTTCGTATTTTTTTGCTTGAAAAATGTCCAATTGGCTTCCTTCCGAAGATCTGCAATTGTGCATTTCTTATTTGTCACATTAGCGTTTGTCCTATCACCAACAACATGCAAAAGTCCGATAAATTATGGAAAAAATAATATGCCAATTTTTGCAAAAATTAGAAGATGGCGCTTAATGAATCAAGGGCGGAGCCTAGGAGCCAAACCGCGGCTTCATCTCGTTTTACCAAGTTGAAGCCGACTTTCAAAGCTTGGGGTGCCGCTCTTGCTTATGCCCGAAGGAGTTCACAATCCGGCTCAAATTTGCAAGATGAGGTAAGTATTTATAAGTTTGTCATTTCCTTTAATTTTATTTGATTTATTACATAAATTTTGTACTATGTATTTATTAAATATATGTTATTGTGACATATAAGTTTGTTATTTTATTAGCGACAAAAAGCACAATCATGGTATGTGGAAAAAATGAAGAAAGAATTTATGAGGTTTGAATGTTAGGAAGTGCTGAAGAACCATCCTACTTTTAGAGAAGTCTCAACTAGTACTCCCCCTTTTCATATATCGATATTGTCGCTACTCCGCTCGTTAGCCCAGTGCCTCCTACATTCGATGTAGATGAGGATGAAGTGATTCGAACACCACAAAGCAACCTTGAAGGTTCCTCAAGTCCGGTTATACCAATAGGAGTGAAGGTGGCCAAGGAAGCTAAAAGAAAGGGAAAGAAGGTCATGACTTCTTCAAATGATGCAAGAGATGAGGCTTTGAAAAGCATTGCGGAAAATCAAAAATCTTGGCTCGCCAAGCAACAAACAAGTGATGTGATGGAGCTTGATTTATACGAAAAACATCTTAGCCTTAAAGAGAAGGACTACAAATTAAGGGCTTTAGCGGAAGAATCAAGGATTATGGCAATGGATACGAAGACTATGACCCCAACATCAAAGAAATATTTTTCGAAGAGGAAAGCGACAATCCTTAAGCAAATGGATGACGAGGAAGGAGATGATAGCAAGGAAAAATTTTCGAATTGTTATCGCCCACTTTTCCCTTAGTTATGTACTTTTAATATGTAATTTCATTTCTAGTTATGTATTTTCAAGTAATAAAAAGACACCTTTTTTATTCCATCAAATCAAATAACATAATGCAAACATACTTGGATATAAACACAAAAAAGAAAAAAGCATAGAGAAAGAATTAAAACAACATAGTTATAGTCGTTACCGGTCTCAATAAACCAGTTATGCTTAACTAATTCCTTTTGAAGCTCTCTATGGATATAAGAAGATTGAAGATCTACAACATGATCCCGAAACCGTTGTTCATAATATGCTCCATCTCTCAAATGGAATTCGATTACCTTGTTCATCCACTGGCCCATCATAAACCATGAAAGCACTTGATCTGTTCTGTAGATCTTCTTCCACATTCTCCTCAAACTCTTCCTCCATAAATTCTTCCTCAACAATCATGTTGTGCATTATGATGCAAGCCAACATAATGTTCTTTAATGTCGATTGGCGGTGACACCTTATTGTATGATGAATAATTCCCCAATGAGATTGCAAGATTCCAAAACACCTTTCTACATCTTTGCGGTATGCCTCTTGTTTCTTTTCAAACAACGTACTTCTCTAGTAGCTCATGAGGATTGGAAATGGTTTTGACAAACGAGAAGTACCTCGAATATATTCCGTCAGCTAGATAATAAGTGTTGTGGTACGTCATACCATTGACTTTATACCTCATATTGGGCTCATTGTGGCAAGGAGCGAATCAAAGATATCAAATTGGTGAACCGAAGAAACTGTGCCATATGAAGCCACTGCCTCCAAAATAATAGTGGGATGCTTCTTTCGCCCGGAGAATGCCCCTTGTCAAATTATGGGGTAGTTTTTCCATTTCCAATGCATACAGTTGATGCTTCCGACCATACTAGGAAATCCTTGATGCTTGCCCATCCTTGAAGTCGAGTCATGTACTGCATTTGGAGCACGGAGGTAAATGTCACCCTATAGCTCGTACACTTGAATACACAACTTCTTCATGCATTCTAGTGTTGTAAATTCACCCATCCGTGTGATTTCAGCACACTGATCTGTGGCTGAGTTGTATGCCAACATTCGAAGAGCGGCAATCATCTTTTGTTGTGGAAGAAGCCCGATTAGTCCAGTGGCATCTGACCTTTGACGCCAAAAGTTGTCATGGTTGTAGAGATTCGTCAATATACGGTTGAGTAGATTCATGCTCATTCAGTACCTCCGACGAAAGGCTTGCGCATCGAAGATATGGGTTTCGATGAAGTAATCTTCCATCATATTATGTCCCCTTGACTCCCTCAACCTTACTACATTTTGACGCCGCTGAGGTGGCTCATCATCGACAATTGCATCCACCGTGGTCGCATCAATGATGAAGGAATTAGCAATCTCCGCATTTCGTCGGCGTTGCAGCCGCCTCCTCCCGAAAAAATTGTCGAAACTAAAAGGATTCATTTTATCTAATTTTGGGAATGTTTTGGGGTAGAATATTGAGTAAATTGTAGATGGTGTAAATGAGTATACAATGAGTTATATATATATAGCCGATTCTAGCTCATGTGATATTTGAAGATGGTGACACGTGTCATCTATAAATTGGTCAAGAACAGGCACAGACTGAGAGGGTGGCTGGGGTAGGCCCCAGCCCACCCTAAAAAAATAAAAAATAATATAATAGGGTAAATTTAATATTAAAAAAAATAAAAAAATAAGGTAATTTTAGTGATAAATTAGTTAAAATAAAACAATTTAGCCTACCCAAAAAATTTTAGTGTCAAGTAGCCCATCCTAATTTTAATTCCTGGGTCTGTCCCTGGTCAAGAATCTTATCGAGAATCTTATCTGATTATCTCAATGATAACGACACGTGTTGTCCACTTATTGGTCGGAAAACTCACCGAGAATCTTATTCAATTATATAGAAGATAACAAAACGTGTCATATACATATTGGTTGAAAATCCACCTAGAAAATAATTATTTAAAAAAAAGTTAATTCATGAATAGTAATAGGAGCGGCTATTTATTTGCACTGCTGCACCAAAAACTTAAATTACCCCTTCTATTTGCTGCTCCTCAAATAGTATCTGCTCCTCCTCAAATAGGATGAACAATCCTTTTTTACCTCTGCATTTGCTCTAATAATCGTTGATCATCATTCAACTTTCTTACAGCTGTGGCCAAACCACAAGAACATGGTGGGGGATTTCTCATAGAATCTTTCTCATCCCATAGTCTTTTGATACGAGTAAAAGTTCCAAATATATTATCAGAAGATTCAAAGATTGAACTTAACTCTTTCTCGATAGAATTTGTGTGCTTACTTTGCTAAAATCTAGCTTCAAGATCTTGTCATATTTGTTGTGCGTCTCTAGGCAGAGGAAAACTCTCAGCTATGTGCTTTGTCATGGCGTTCAGTAACCACGATGAAATCATTACATTATGAGGAAATAAAGAGAATGCAAAAGTGCGTAATTTGTATTAGTCTTGAAAGGATTATTTATACAGGAATATAGAGAAGTAAATCTCTATTAAGTAGGAAAGCATAACAAACCCTAACAGCCCTTATGACTAGGTCATAAGGCTTAACAAGATAATCTACGTAACTGATATTAGATAACAAATATTAAGCAAATATTAATAATCTAAATATTATTCTAACATGCATTACACCTTTCCCAACGGCTAAAATTCGGAGAATTAGGTGTTGGTCGAGCAATTGTGCCATTAAGAAAACCGAATTTGGTCTTAGCCTTGAGTACGATAATCATCGAGCTCCTCCGTGCATAGAATCCAGAACCGTCAAAGACCTTAGTGGCAAGAACCATTCCCGGGCTGTCGGATGGATGAATATAAAGAGGATTATTCGAATCCATAGCAACGGAATTTCAAACGAAACGGTCAAATGGAAGAAATCGGAACGTGTGATCGAGAGAAAAAAATGGGAAAAAAATCAACAAAAAAAAATCAACTGATATCAAGAAGAAGCAAAACAGAATGTGATCGAGAGAATTTGTAGATCAAATGGAAGAAATCGGAACGAAATTCCACTCCACTCTGATACTATCTTATTAGATTTTAAGAATCTTTAAATTGGGAAAAACAGATTTGGGAGAGAAAAACTTCATGTTTCAGATTGTTGAATCAAACTTTTACAGGATGAACTAGCTATGCTTAAGTAAGGTTCAACACCCGATTTTCCTTCTAACTACTCATCACTTAAACCGGTACTATTTACTAAACTCGGTTCAGTGTTACAAATGTTAATAGGAAGCAGCAAATGACTACTAAGCAAATTGCTTGTTTTGCAAACATTTATGAATTCTTTCGTTATACAAGTCAACTTTTTTTTGGACCTTTTTGTGATGTGCAACGTGCCCAAAATCATTTAAACAATATCACATCATGAAATTCACATGTTCCTATTTTATATGTTCATCTGCTCAAACAAAGGGATGAATCCCATCAGAATGGGTGTGTTTTCATCGCACTCTTTGCCTCGATCTCGGCGGCTTTTTGGTACTCTTGGTTTTTGCTATGGATGTCAACGAAGCTTCTAATTGATCATCAATGTTTGAGGGGTCCAAAGACAACTTTTCTTTGATGAAGTTATCCAAGTCAAAGCCAGTACCGCTCTCAGGAATGCCTTCAAGAGGAAGGAGAGATCCCATTGGAGGTCTATCACTGGTATCATTACCCTCAGCCCTTGAATTCCTCAAAGAGTTGAGTGTGTTGTAGGAAGAATTCTGGTCCAAGTTCAAGATTCTCTTCAATTTTTCAAGAGCAGGATCAAAGATGTCCAAGAATCCCATCACCCATGAAGCATCGTCCACAACCTCTGTCCGCTGTACCATAATAAGGCTACTTTTATTAGTGAATTACAAATAAATACTCCGTACTAGCCTAGCCACATTAATTGAAGTGTGATTTGAGTGGTGTTATTAAACGGCAAAGTTGTTAACAAAAGTATTGTTGAAAGATGGCTACTTGGGACTAAGGAGGAAGTTGTTCACCTGCTGAAAATAGAGGTCACGAATTTCCTCTGCGCGAACAGAATTTCCTTGATCTTCTTCCATGGAAGCCCATGTCATCCAGGTGATATAACTTTGTGAATTCACATTCAAAGAAGATCTAAATAATCTCCTGGCTGCAGATAAGTTGCCAGCTCTTTGCTCTAGAACACCCCAAGCCTGAAGTTGCAGTTACAAATATGTGGTTCTTTTTCAGTACATAATGTGAGCAACAAACAAAAAAGTCATCATTGTAATCAGAAGTGAAGCTGTCACCTGAAGGCATCGTGCTGCACTTTCAGTTGTTAAATCAATTGACAGTGCCTTTTGATAATATTCTCTTGCTGTGCCAATATTACCTTCTTTCCACTCCATCCATCCCCAAGCCTTGAGAAAAAAAAAACATTTGAGCATCAAAAAGTTTGAACACAACCAAAGAATTGTCAACTATCGAGCATTACAGTTGTTAAATTGATTAGCAGCAGCTGCAAAGAATAACATTTGATCTGCATGCCGAGTCTAGGCTTAACATTAAACTTAAAATATCAAGATTGGAACTGTATTCATAATGGAAGACAAAGGAGAGGATTAAAATGATATAAAAAGAAAGGAGTATGCCAAAATCAAGTTTTAGCAAAAGAAGGCCATTTAAAATGATATAAAAAGAAAGGAGTATGCCAAAATCAAGTTTTATAGCAGCAGAATAGAAGGCAAAGCTTTACTTACAAACCACACAGGTTGATGTGTTGGATCCAACTCTGATGCTCTTCTAAACAACACTCTAGCAAGATTTGCTGTCGAGTGTTTATACTCCAGCAAGGCCAAAGACTGAAGGATAACAGGATCTTTTGGATTTACCAGGTGACCAACTTTTAGAAGCTTTCTCGCTTTGTCAACATAACCAAATCTGGCCTCAAACAGTCCCCACACATGCCAAGCAAACCTGTTTTTGGGGCTAGCCTGAACAGCTTTCTACATACAGGAAATAGATACATCAGATTTTAGGAGTAAACTATTAAGGGTACAAATATTTAAATTTGATATTTTTAGATGCTTTTTCAGACCTATTGCCGATGCTAAGTAGCAGTCAGCCAATCACAAATTTGTATCCAATTTTCATTATATTATGCACATATCAGGATGGCGAATTCTTAAGCTAAAATGGTAGTGGCCTCAATGAAACTGTCTTGTATCATCGGTTACACTAAAAGAAAAGGCCAACTGCTGGTTTAAAAGGATGGCTTTCAGAGGACGAGTCCCGAGGCAAGACAATGGGGCTGGCAGGAATAAGGAGGTAATCTCTAACTCAGAAACCCAAACTGATGAAAGGAAAAGCTAACATGACTTGCTTTAATCTAACTGTATTGTCTTAGATAACATGCTTAACAACTAGTTTTTCTATGTAAAACATTGCAAAGGACAAATCAAACAAAACAAATAAGACAGTGTTACTACTAGGTCATGAATTAATAAGACTATGAAGATTGGTTGTTGGAGCAACTGACCTCAAAAAGCAGCCCAGCAGCAAGGTTGTTTTCTTGTTGCATCTCAAGCTGTGCCCAAGCCTAATATGAAAGAATTTGAACAAGGAAAAGGGATGCTAAGCTACTGGATTTTTCAAATAAATACAGTGAAAAAGAATCATCTACAAATTGCTGGATTAGCACTTACAAGCCAGCTGGCACAGCTTTTTGGGTTACACTTGGTTGCCTGCCTGAACAACTGACGGGCTTGCTCGTCTCTACCAGCTTTGGCTTCAAGCAAGGCAAGAGTCTGATATATGTACTCATTCCCCCCACAATACTTGAGCCCTTTTGCAAGGAGATTCCTAGCCTTCTTAATATTTCCTTGTTTTAGTTCCAAAACTGCCCATCCATGCCATGCTGCAATGTGCTTTTTATTTGCAACTGTGGCAGCATCGAATAACTCTCTCGCTCTCCTCACATTCCCTAACCTATTCTCCAGATCAGCCCAGCACTGTCAAACAAAAGAACAAGGATCAAAACTAAATATCAGCTACTACAGAGAAGATCAAGCATGATACAGCCATACTATATCTCAGTGCTCGATGCTCAGGGGAACAGGCAAAACCTGACATTATACACTTGGGAGTCAATTTATAATTCTGCTACACTGAGTCCTCATTAGCTGAGGTCTTATACCATAAACATAACCTTCTCTCATCTCCATTCTTAATGTGAGAAATATCAAGTTGTCTTTAGTTCCATTGTCTTTTTTCTTTTAATTGAAGAACTGAATGATCATATTAACACAGTACTCCTCAATCTAATAACACTCGAAAACACCTCCCAAACTTATCAATTTGGCATATTCTAATCACTCATGAAGTAGTAATTTGGTGAAGCCACAAGGTAGTAAACTGTGCTCTATCAACGATAAGTAATGGGTGATCTGCGAGTTTATAGTTGCATATAATTGATGTAATTGTAAATTGCAATGTAAAGAGACGAACCTGCCAGATGAAAGAGTTTTCTCCCTGAGTCGCTTGGCAACCCTTCTCGTAGACGGCTCTTGCTTCAGCCATCTTCGATTGCTTCCTCATAACCTTTCCTAAGGCGACGTAGGGCCTCCCGTCTTCTGGCCAGTAATTAATACACTGACAAAACCGGAATTCCGCAACACAAATTAAACAACAGCAGACTTTCCCAAATAATGTGAAGAAAAAAAAAAACGATAGAAGAGAGATATCAATACCTGTTGAAGGAGCTTCTCGGCTTCTTCAAATTGATAATTTTTAGTCAAGATCTTAGCTCGGTAGAGAGCCAGGTCCAAATTGACAGAGAGAGGCTTCTCCTGAGCGCTTGATTCCTCGTCTCCTTCTCCTCTCTGCGGCTCGAATATCGGAAGTTTCTTCGCGAACTTCTGGAGACTGGCGTCGATCGGAGTCACTTTCTCGTACACCTCTTCAACCTGGCTGATACTTGCAGTTTTTTCTACTCGCTCATCATCATTATCTTCACCTTTCTCAACATCTTCTTCTTCTTCCTTGTCTCGGTCTAATGGGTCCTTGAGAGGTCGACGGACAACAAGCAATTGCTCCAGATTTTCCCTGTTTGAGACGATATCATCGGATTCAGGTTCTTGGAGGACGGGGAGAAGGTCGTTGGAGGAGCACGGAAGGAGATTGAGAGGCGAAGGAGGGGATCGGATCCGGTTGGGCTTCAGGGGGATTCTCCGTGAAGGTCTGGAGAATCTGGGGGTCCCGTGAGAAGCTGAGAAGAGGTTAAAGCTCGGATTCGAAGCTGACGCTTGCGATGAACTGCAGGAAGACGAAGAAGAGGAGGAGGAGGAGGAGGAGGAGGAGCAAGAGCAGAGCTGCATTTCTCTCCCTCTCGCGTTTTCTCTCTCCTCCTGCAAGTGGTTTTGTTTTAACGGATAGAAACTGTTTTTGCTGGTGAAATGTAAACCACAAACACACTCCCTAAGTAACAAGGCGCGCGAGTGGCATTGCCAGCTTGCCTTCTCTTCCAGTCTTCCTAGTTCCTATTGTGAAAATTGACAGGGAATGCTTTTACAATTATACCCTTGCATAAATTTCTGTACATCTTCTTAGACAAGTGGCAAGCATGTCCATGCCTTCCTATATTGCTTTTGTTAGAACATATTGGATGAGTTGAATGAAGCGGAAAGCGGAGCTCTAGAAAGAGACACTCTCCATTCTCTCTAGAATCTCTCTTGGGTCTTTGCATGGACAACCGCCCTTGGTGGCGTCGACAACCTTCGCCGGCGGAGTGTGGGCTTGGGTGAGAGAATGATAGGACGCGTGTCTTGGCAAGGTGTCTCCAATGGGATCACTTGGTGTTCGGAGCTCTTGAGGGTGCTTGGAGGTGTGAGGAATGGGAAATACAATTTAAGAGCCTCTGGCAGTTTCTCCGGGCGTGGTTCTTGAGTGTGAGAGTTGATGGTGCTTTGTGAAGTTGAAAGCTAGGTTTTTCCACTCGGAGAAGCCTTAGCTAAGCGAGGGAGTGGGAGAAAGTGAGAGAAAACACAAATTTAGAGTTCTAAGACAGCAAAGAGCAAGAAGAAATCAGCGGTGGCCGCACCGGGCTTAGGAGCGGCGCATGGAGCTCCAAATGGAGGAACCCCTTCATGCCTCAAAGATAAGAGTTTGGAGGAGCTTGATCTTGAGGCAATTGCGGCATATCATGGTGGTTTGATGCAAGCTGATATGCCGCAATGGCCAAACATGGAACTTTCTTAGATTCCAGCGGAAGGAGCGGCGCGTCGACGTCCGGTGGTGGTGGACTGAGTGGCACCCGGAGAAACTGGACTGAGTTGACCAACTCTTCTAGAGAAACATGTGACTCCTTGCACAAAAATGGCAATCCACTTTTGGGAAAGAAGGATGGGGCTTTTTCCTCTTTGGGCACAAACTCTAGATCCAATGTTGGAAGTTGCCACACACCTTGTTTTTCATACCAAGGAGTGAATCCACACTCTTCTAGCTCCCTTGGAATGTGCCCAAGCAAGAATAAGGCCACTCATGGCCTTTCTTACAAAGAAGCCCTTTTGAATGATGGAAGTATCTTGGATGGGATTTTGGGAGCAGAAAATATAGTCTTTCCCAAATGTGGATAAAGATATGGTGTGTTTCTCTCTTGAGGAAGTTGAAGTTAAAGACAATATATGGAAGCCTACTCTTCTTGGTGTTGTTCTTGGAATCAGCATCTCTTTGGGAGCCTTGAAAGTCTACATGGAGAAGTTTTGGAAGGTAGAAACCCCTGAGGTCTGTTTCAAGGATAATGGGATTATTGTATTTCGTTTTGCAAGCTTGGAAGATAGGATTTGGGTCCTACAACATGGACCTTGGATCATTGGTGGTAACGAACCACTCATCCTTAAATAATGGACAGTTGGAACCTTAATTGATTGGGACAAACTTCTCGGCCTTTCCTATTTGGGTTGAAGTACATGATATTGACCGAGTGATCTTCTCCAACAAGAAGTTGCTTGGAATGATGGGAAGTGTGATATGCATACCAATTTGCTTAGATGGGCCCATGACTACATGGGGTAAATTTCTTATGCTAGAATGTTGATTGAGGTCACTCCACAAGAAACCAAGAGGAAGGATGTCAAACTAGAAAGCTCTTGTGGGAAATTGTTCAAATCAAGGGTGATCTTCAAATGGCTACCATGGAGATGCTTTTCTTGCAATGCCTTTGGACACTCTACCTTCTTTTGCAAGAATAAGAGAAGGCCTAAGGAAAGACAAGTGGTTGGTACTAAGGAGGAGGGGAAACTGAGATTGGGCTAGTAAGGGGGACTCTAATGATGGGATCCTTGGAAAGGGCACCAATCCTATCACTCTTACTGCATGCAAGGAGACCACCAAGGAGAAGAATGAGGAGAATGTGGAGCTAGAGAAGAAGGAGCACAAGGAGAATAGACCGGATGCCCAAGAAGCCACCCAAACCTTTCATAGGGCCGAAACCAAGGGGACAACTATCCAAGTAAGTGTCGACTGTCGAAAACCTTTCTCCTTTGCTTGATTATTCTAATTTCTCCCCTTGCTTGAAGAGAGGTGATAAGGGAAAGGTCCCTCTTGTGCTTGAGACGCGGGCACCTAATCTTGGCAAAACCCCTCCCTTGCAAGGATATTCTAAGGAGAGGAAAGCTTGAAAAAACATCCTTTCCCTCACTTGCCTATATGGCTCTATTGTGGAGTATAGGTGATGCGTTCATGCATATGCCCACATTAGGACCCAATGATCCCGAGGCGCCCAAGACTTTGGCGCCTCCTTGGATTGAGATCTTGCCATTATTAGCTTTATATTAGATATTACTATATTTAGTAGTTGATTGTTTAGAACAATCCATTTATAGTATGTTTCTTATTTTGGCATTATGAGTCTCTTGGGTATGTGATCCATATATGCTTACATAATCCGCTCAATTAGGTTTAGTTCTATCTTTTTTTTAGTTTCTCTATTTAAGCACAATTTTGTAATCAGTTTTATTTACGTCAAAATGAATTAAAATCTAAGATTGTTAAGTTGAGGGTTCCTCCTCTTAGACCCGACATCACATTTATCTTTTATTTTATCCAATTGTTCTAGCCCCCTCTTTGGCCTATTCTGCCTTAGATTCGTCTCTTCGAGTTACTTATCCCTTGGTGCTATGCTGAAACACATTAAATTTAATTGATTCTAATATATACTAAAAGCTCTATCAATAAATTAAAATATCAATATAGAAAAATAAAGCTCTATCCTAATATATTCTTAATGTATATTAAATTAAGTTAATTCTTAAAATGTTATCCTTTTTATATATTAATAGTAGACAATTATCCTAATATAAAATAAAAATTTAATAAAAAAAACCATCAACTAAGATAATGTATATCAAATTGAATAGCATATCATTTATTTACCTAAATTTGTTGAAGATTTTTTTATTGAAATATTTTTTTTCAAGTTTATAAAATCAATTAGAAAAAATAAAGATGTGTTTTGAATGAAATATAGAAGATTAATATTATTAGGATATAATATAATATTAATTAAATAATTTTAAATATACAAAAAATACATTACAAATATACCTATATATTAATTATATAGTATTAATATATATAGATTAATTTGAAACAAAAATACAATTTTTTTTTGATTTTTTTTTTGATATTTTAGGATAGAACTAATTTGTATTTTTCTAAGATTATAATTGATATATTAGGAGTTTTATTCAAAGTAAACACGAATTCAAATCAAAATATTATGATAATAATAATAATAATAATAATAATAATAATAATAATAATAATAATAATAATAATAATAATAATAATAATAACTTTTTGTAAATCCTACTAGGATCAGTTTTGCTATAGCTAGAGGAGTGGGGACCCGAATTGTATCTCGGCTTCCCACTAACTTTTTGTAAATCTCACTAACTTTGTTATAATAATAATAACAATAAATAATAATAATAATAATAATAATAATAATAATAATAATAATAAAAATATGAACATATTATAATTGTATATTATACTCGTATATTATTAGCTTTGAAACTCAATTCAAAATAATAAAATGAATTTATTTTTTAAATAAATATAAAGCATATTAGGACACACTTCGAAGTTCGAACAATGGGAGAAATCTAAACAATGGAATTAAGATGAGGACTTTGCTAGAAGTTGTCAAAGAATGAAAAAGAAAAAGGATAAATCTAAAACTTGGAAAAAAAACCACGACAAGATGTCATAAAATGTAATTTTGATGGATCAAGACTAGATAATGGACATGCTTCAGGAGGAATAATTCTAAGAGATCACAATGGTAATGTAGTGGCCGAACTAATGACACAAAACTATGGGCGTGTGTCGGTACTTAAGGACGAACCTCTTGCTTTGAGAGACGGTATTAGGGTAGCAAAACAAGGACGATATAAATGCTTAGAAATTGAAAGTGACAACTTACAAGCTATAAAAGCAGCCTAATGTGATAAGAACTGTCCTTGGAAAGTTGAAATTATTATGGCCGATATCTTGGTTCTAGTTGGTCCGAATCTCCCATGTGCCCAAGGTTCTAACATTGTGGTTGATAAAATTGCTAGAATGAGTCACAACCTCCTTGTTAACGCTATCATGAATCATTCAAAACTTATAGTTCTCTACCGTCAGAATACGCTAGGACGTCCTCCCTGAGAGGAGAGTCTCCTAATTTTTACCTAATCAAATAATAATAATAATTTTAACCACTAACTTGCCATGTGAGATTTCAACCAAAAACAAAAAACAAAACTGTAGTATGAGAAGCTGCTGATTGTTGACTCCATCTATTGAGAAATTGAAACAAATTCTACTAGGTTGTGTGATTGTGTTCGTGTTGGCCTTGTTTATTGAATTAAATCGCTGACTGTGACTTGATACTATATAGCAATATGGGAATTGAAAAGTTTGTTGGAATGGTTTGATCAAGCACACCAACCTTGACTATTCATGAGACTCGTCAGCAAAAATTAATGTAACAGTCATTAGGTCAATTTTGTACTCCAATTAAACCGGTATGTGCATGTCAACTTTGACAAATGAACTCAGTTCTTTTTTATTATCAAACCAAAGGTGAATATGGTCTTTCTATTCTATTACTTTTTTGGGGAAAAAAAACTCAAATTTGTCGGACTTGTTTGAAGTCATAAAATCTGTCCAATGCAAAGCGTTTCGCTCGTACGCAGGCATCGATCAACCATACCTAGTAAGTTTAAACTGAGAATTAAGTAAACATCTTTTAAACATTTTAAACTGAGTTGATTAATACAGTAAATTCGATCCACTTAATTTGATTCTCATGCGTGGGCATGAGTAGTTTGAATAAATGAACTAGCCTTATCATTGTCTTGATTGTCATACAAACCCACCTTGACTACGACTGTGAAGACGAAGAGGAAAATACGTGGAGTTAGAGCATCCCCAACAGATGCTCTAAAATTTACTCCAAAATCGAGAATCAATAGTCATATTCTCTAAAAAAGATTCAATCCAACTCCAACAGATTTTCTATCTTAGAGAATACTATATTTAATACTTTTATGTTTACCATATAAAATATTCTATCATACATATTTAATAATTAATTAAATATTATCTTACTTATTAAACATAAAAAAATCTAAAATATTATTCTAATAAATGATAAATTATTTATTATTTAACTTAAAGAAAAATAAAATATTAATCTAATGAATGATAAATTATTTTTTATTTGACTATAAGAAAATAAAATTTTCTAGAATTTTAGGGCCTTTCAATACATCTTATATATTTTTTTCCAAAATGAAAAATTAAAACTTATATTCTCTAATTTTATTACTCCAACTCCAACAAATTCTCTATTTTAAAAAATCCTACATATATAATAATTATTATTGTATGTATTAAAATATTATATTATAAAACTAATTTAACCAATAGGAATAATCTATAATTTATTATATACATTTAATGCATTACCCAAATATTTTAGGGAATTCCCTAAATTTGGAGAGATCTCTACCCATTTTGGAGAATCACTTTAAAATAGGGAACGGGATAGGGAATCTGTTGGACCAAAAAAGTGGTCTAAAATCTCCAAAAGTTCATTCCCCAAGAATTTGGGAAATCTGTTGGGCTTGCTCTTAAAAGTCTGAAGCCACTCTTGTCTGTTAGTCATTTGTTTATTAATTAATTGTACTCGCTTTTTTATCCAAAAATGAAAATTACATAGGCTATGGTACGCTATAATTAATTAGGAATAATTATTTATTTTAGAATATTATTTTTCTTTTTAATTAGGGATTTGATTTTATCTTATAGTAAGAGTATTTCAACAATTAGGGTTCCGTTATTATCTAGATACTAGTCATACCCGTCGTGCTATGCATGACTATGACTTGGAGTAAGTATGAGCATATTTTTTTTTAATATAATGATACATAAAAGATAAAAAATTTATAGTCACATACGATAGTTTATTTCATGTTAGATGAAAGATTTTCAATATATATAATCAAAATATTTAAAGCATATTAAATAGTTAATTTTCCTAGATAAATTTAATAAATTTAAATTTTTTTTGATGGATTAATGATAATTTATGAAAAAATATAAATAAAATTTATTTGAATTATAACCATATAATTTAAAAAATCTTTTACAAAAATATAAAAAGGTAAAAATAATCTAAAGTCTTGTAATTTTTTTATCAAATTCAATTCTTTAAAAAACTTTGAATAAAAGTAAATCTTTTACCACTCTTTGCCTCGGTAACGAACCATTGGAGGTCGTTACCGACCCGGGTACTGAATCGACAGAGGTCGTTACCAACCCGATCTCGTGTCTCGCGCCTGCTGCCTATCCACGCCTGCTGCCGCAGCGATTTCCATCAATTTTGGGCCCGGGAACTTCTTTTTTGGCGCCTGAGTCACAAAAGGGAGACCATAATCACCTCGGTATCGAAGGAAGGTCGTTACCTATATGCTTTGACTTGTTTGTCCACCAACCGTTCGATGAAAGGCGCAGGGCAAACTTCAATCACGATCTGTTGACTCAAGCACTGTTCTAAAAAACGGCCTGGGCGGCCGCCTAGGCGCTGGGCGGTGGTCCACCGTCCCGATTTTGCCCTGGGCGGTAGGCTGGGCGGGCGCCTAGGCGGGCACCTAGGCGGGTTGGGCGGCCTTCTAGGCGGGCTAGGCGGCCTTCTAGGCGGACCAGCCCACCTTCTTGGTAGCTTGGGTGGACTCTAAGAAGACTCTAGGCTTGAATTTATACATAGACATTATAATAGGATTATTCTTTATTTATATATTCTTATCAATCACAAATAATAATCTTATATAAAAAAATCATACCAATCCGCCTAATCCGCCCAGATTCTGCCTAGGCCCCCGCCTAGCCGTCTAGGCGCTAGGTCCCAGCCCACCGCCTAGCGTTTTTTAGAACACTGGACTCAAGTAGTGCTACATGTGCAATGGGACCCTGGCAGATTAATCTCCAAGATCTGTTTCATGAGTCTCCTCATGATTTTCGACTTGAGGACAAGTCGATTTTCAACAGGGGAGAATTGATACACTATAATTAATTAGGAATAATTATTTATTTTAGAATATTGTCTTTCCTTTTAATTAGGGATTTGATTTTATCTTTTAGTAAGAGTATCTTTTTAATATTTCAACAATTAGGGTTTCCTTATTATCAAGATATTGAGTTATTATAAATACCTTTAACTTGCTATCAAATCAATGAATGAAATCAATTAATAAAATTATCCCTTTGCCCTAAACTCATTCCTCATTCTCCTTCCCGTAGCAACCAACCGCGTTTATCGAGCCATTCCCACCTCGGATAAGACTCAAAGCCTTGTAACAAGGTTTCTGATACGAATCCACATCTGGCCCATATCAGACTAATAATAACTTTCGTTTTTTAGTATAAAAATCAATTTAAAAGAGACTTTTGTAATCGTAAATTTAACAAGCGTTCAACGTGCTTTTACAAAAATGACCTGTCATCTAACTAATGTATTATAAAACATAAATTATCTCTGTTTAAAAAATTATCATGTGATATAATTTTGAAAAGTTATTTTAATAAATATTTAATTGAATTATATTATTCTTACTAGATAACTTACCCTAACTAGTTGTATCTGCCGTACCATGCACGACAACGATTCGTTATTTTATAGACATTATAATTAGGATATTAATAAATAAAAATATAATATAAACTTTAATATAAGAAAATTTTATCGTTCGAAAAATGTATAATTTTTAATTTAATATAAAAACTGCGTAAGACGTAGCGCGCTAGTGCGCGTACTCTTCCTCCATGAGCGGGATTCTATCCAGTTCAACTGAACTGCCTAAGCATCCAAGCGAGACTCCATCCAAATCTGCCACTCGTTGGCGACGCCTTCTTTTCTATGAACACTCTATAAATGGTTAAATTTAATGTTGAGAATAAAAATATATTATTAAGATAAAATAATTACATTTCTCTTTTTCATTGATGATATTTCATAGATATGTAAATAAATAAAGAAGATAAAATATGAATAAAAATATATATATATTCAAATATGGAAGTGATAAGAATTTAAAAAAATAGTTAACTTAATAAATAAGATATGAAATATAAAGATATTTTAATTATATAATTTGTTTAATTTTAACTAATTTAATTAAGATGGGACCAAACTTGTTTTGTGTTTCAATAAAGTAAAGATTATATAAGATTAAATATTATATTATTCATATTTTATTACTTTCCATGTAAGTAAATTTAAAGATAATCAAATATTTCAGACTTTCAGTATATCTATTAAATATTTATTATCTATTTTTATTAATTTTAAACATTATAAATATTTATCATTAATTATTATCATAAAATAAAATCAATATATATCTAGAGTTTGGTTCAAATGAAACAAACTCTTACCCTAAAACGAACTCTTATCCTAAAGCGAATGCACTTTTTGTAGTTAGTAGTGCACTTTTCATACTTCGGATTGCACTTTTTCGCATTTGTACTTTTCGTACTTTTTAGTGCACTTTCAAAAAAAATTAGTGCATTTTTTCGTAATGCACTTTTTGTATTTTTCAATGCACTTTTATATGAAAAGTGCATTACTAACTATGAAAAGTGCATTCGTTTTAGGATAAGAGTTCGTTTTAGGATAAGAGTTTGTTTCATTTGAACCAAACTCTATATATCTATATATGAATTCGTCAAAAGATTTATGCGAAAAGATTTATATTTATATTACAATATTTAATTATTAATTTTAAATACTTGTATAAGGAAGATTTCAAAAGATATTGTTACACTAAATAGATATTTGTTTGATGTTAGAGATAAATTTAAATAGTGTAAAAAGAATTTAATAGAAAGAAGTTATAATTAATAGAAATAAAAATTAATTTTTAAATATAAGGTGAGATCAAAATTGTTCTGATAATTTAAAAAAATATAATTTTAATATATAGTTATAGATTATCTTCAATTTAAGAGGTAAGAAGCTTATATATTCTCTGTGCACTGTTGTTGCCATGTTGGACCACGTATTGGTGTGTGTCGTCGGACCACTTGGGTACCTACCCCCTTTGCAACGATAACCATAAGTCCATAACCTCAGTGGTAATTATGCCCACCAGTCTTATGTAGAAGTCATTCATCGTAGGCCCAAGGGTACCTATCCGGCTACCCACATCCCACAACCAAACAAATTATCCATCCAATCCCATTAATTCCTTTTTTTACACGTTTAAATGCACATAAAGAACTAACTCATTGTGATCATGTTTTTACCCACTCACTTGTAGAATTGTTCAAAATGCCCGATGATTCGTAATCCGACTCGACCCAACCCATAAATTATGGGAAGGGTCACGGGTTAAGATTTTTGGGATTACGTGTTACGAGTCGACTAAACCCGTAACCTGACTCGTAAAACATAATATTAATTTTTTAAATATTTTTTTATAATAGATAATTATATTTATTCTTTATAATAGATAATTAAATATTTTTTAAATATTTTTTACGTGTTACAGGTCAAATGGGTAAAACAAATTGACCCGTAATCTGACCTATACAACCCGTAATCCGTAATCCGGTTACGGGTCGGGTCATGGATCGATTAATTTTTTTCCGAGTCAACTCGTAACCCGTAAATCAGGTTACGGGTGGACTAGACCCGTTGAACACCCTAGTCACTTACATCCAAAAATAGTTAGTGAGATCAAAATTAAAAAAAAATACATTTTCTTTAAATACAATGAAGACTATAAAGCATTAATAAATTAAAATATAAGGGAGATTTTTTAAATAACAATCAATCAATATTTATAATAATATATTATAAAGTGAAAAATATCTCTATTAAAAAAAATTACACCATATGACATGATTTTAATAAACTAATTTTAAAAAATTATTTTAATAATATTTTTTAGACACTCTACTTTAATTATTTTTAATTTATAATAGCACATTATATATTTTTTCTCTATATTATTTTCTCCATCAATTTTTATCACACCCTTACTATAATTATTACTAGTATGTATTTCCGTACCTTGTACGGGTTTTTCTTAAATAAAATATTAATAATAAAATATTTCAAATATATTTATTATCCGAGAAAAATAATCATGTAAATGCTTAAATATAAATTTTGAATAAATATTTAAAATCAATAAACAATAAAATTTGTTTATTTCAAACAATAATATTTTATTAGTATTACGAATTCAATTAATATCCAAAACATGATAATTTATTTAATTATGAAAATAGATAAGTAATAAGATAAAAACTTATAAACTTATTATATAGATGAGACCGTTCAAAATAAACTTAATTATAGTGATATAAGATTGTACGTACATTACACTATTTTTATATTAAACTTAATTATCTAAACCTAACATATGTATTCTACTAAAAATAAAATAAATATCCTAATATTTGTATATATAGTATAAAAATATCTTAACAATCTTCCTATTTATCATATCCAAAAATAAGAGATTATTTTTTTTTTAAATTAAGAATGAGATTTTCTATCCATTGATTATAGTGATATAAGATTGTACGTACATTACTGATTACACCATCTTTATAAACTTAATTATTTTTCCAAAGAAAACTTAAATATTTTGTAAAAGATTGATTTTAATAAAAGGGGTGGTGTGGTCCAATCTAAAAACTACATGTATATTTTAATAATTTTTTTAACCTCATCTTTAATATATAGTTATAATTTTTATAAAAAACAGAATATTTTATGCATATCACTATTTCAACAAAAAATAAATAAATTATTATTTTGATAAATAATTCAAGAGTTTTTACAACACAATTTATATTTGCCTCATCTAAAGTAGACTAGTGATGAATACTAATGGATGAGTTAGTATACCAATTCACTAATTCATTTTACGCAGCCTTCAAAATGAATCAAACTTGTGAGCTAACTGACAGCGGCCACGTGACCATCTCTCCCTCTCCTCTCTCTATCTACTTACTACCAGATAGAGAGAGACATCATCGCCTACCCCTCTCTCCCTCCATTATAAAATCCCCCTCCCCCAACTTCTCCGCTATTGCTGTGCTCTGTTCTCTCTCGATCTTAACGAGGCTGCTGCTACTGCGCTTCAGGTTCAATTTTTTGACTCTTCGATTCTTCCCTACATACTCTCCGCTTCCTCCACTTGTTTGATCTGAATTTAAATTGCTCAGGTCGAGTTGCATTTCCTTGTTACTTCTCTGTTTGCTGAATTTATTTTCGATCTGGTGCGCAATTCGGATTTATCGGTGTTTGGTGGACTGATCATGAAGCAAATGTTGCTTACAACAATAATTTGGTTGAGATCTGGGGTTTTACGTCTGGTAGGGGGTTAGGTCATAGGTGGGATGTGTTTCTGGACTAAGTCGCATTCCGTTGTTTTTCCAATTGATTCGGTTTAATGTAAAAAAATATTGCGTGCCAGTAGAATAACTTCATAACAATTCAAAATCTTCCGTTATGTCCTACGAAGTCCGACATTCAATCATTTGAAATGGTTTCAACATGTAAGTTGAATTTGGTCTTGAATGTCACGTATTGGTTTTTACCTGAGAAATTTGAAAACAGTTGAAAAAAACCTAAGAAATGACTATGGGCGGTAAATCTGTGACGAATCTGTTTTTGATCTTGATTTGTATTTACTGATAACTGTAATGTGATGTCCTGTCCTCACAGGCCTCTTTGAGTGTAAAACCATGGCGACCGGACAGCTGTTCTCGAAGACAACACAAGCACTGTTCTATAACTACAAACAACTCCCTATTCAGCGAATGCTTGATTTTGACTTTCTTTGCGGTATGTAGAGCTGCGCTCGCCTTCTTTGTCATTTTGAAACGTGAACTGATGATGTCACCTTATTAAATTATATTAATGAACTAATGATCTGGAATAATTGTTTTTTCCAGGAAGGGAGACACCATCAGTTGCTGGTATCATCAACCCAGGGTCAGATGGGTTTCAGAAACTATTTTTCGGTCAGGAAGAAATAGCAATCCCTGTACATCCAACGTATGTATTCATTTTTCCCTGGTTGGATATTTTTTTAGTAGTTAGATGATGCCACCTTTACCATGTTTATCAAGAGAAGACAATGTTAAATGGTGAAACTGTAAAATACAACGAAAACATAATTATCAGATCCAAAAATCTAGAACTGCCGCAAATTGAAAAATATTCCTTTTATAACCATATCAATGTGAAGAGAGAAATGATCTATAAATTCACAGGCTTCATTCAGTAGACCTTGGAGATTTTCCAAGAAAATAAAAAATTTGATATTAATAGTAGGCTGCAGTGCTATATGGATTATTACTGCATTACATGGGTGAAATTGATCAATGGATGTTGTGGAAGATTGCAAATAGTGCATGGTTTTAGCATCAATAGGAAACTTGAGAGTGGCTGCTTGTTAAGGGTAATTATTTCAGTTCTTGCTGCATTATTTACATAGCGGTTACAAAGATTCACCTGCACTTTGAATCTTGTCTTAGAAATGACTTCTTGCTGCATTGTTTACATAACGTTTACAAAGATTCACCTGCAGTTTAGATCTTTTGTCTTAAAAATGACTTCAGCTTTTTTTTTAATGTGACCTGAATCCTTTTGCAGCATTGACGGGGCTTGTGCTGCTCATCCCACTGCTGATGTGTTCATAAATTTTGCATCATACAGAAGGTTCGTCATTGGCCATTCACCAGTGATATACTAAAGAAAATTGTTGAGCCTCAACTAGAGAGATATTTCTTAATGTATGCTGACATTTTTCAAAATGTAGTGCTGCAGCATCATCACTGGCTGCTTTGAAACAACCAACAATCAGAGTTGTTGCAATAATAGCAGAAGGTGTCCCTGAGTCGGACACCAAGCAATTGATTGCATTTGCAAGGGCTAATAACAAGGTAATTTTGATATCATTGTTTCATATGTTGATGAGGTGCAATATTGTAATTTCAGTTTGGAGTTGGTCTACCGTTTTAGGTACTTAATTTATCTAAATGCGTCAAATATATCTAATATCTTTTGTCATGTGAAGGTTGTTATTGGTCCAGCTACTGTAGGAGGCATTCAGGCTGGTGCTTTTAGAATTGGTGACACTGCTGGAACAATTGATAACATCATTCAGTGCAAGCTTTACAGGCCTGGGTCGGTTGGATTTGTTTCTAAATCTGTATGTATTTCTCTTCCTATCCTCAGCATCATGTTTTGCGTATTGGTTTGTATATCTTGTCTGTACTACATTTGAAATTATCTCCCACCTAACTCATAATAATGCTTTCTCACTACTGCAGGGTGGAATGTCGAATGAATTGTACAATACAATTGCACGTGTTACTGATGGCATTTATGAAGGTAATAGCTAATGGAATGGTATCAAATATTATGCATTTTTCTAAGTTCACCTCATGGCTGTTCACTGTATGTTAATCGTAACAAAAAATGGGGATTGTTTGGATATCTTAGGCATTGCAATTGGAGGCGATGTGTTTCCAGGTTCCACTCTCTCAGATCATGTTTTGCGGTTCAACAACATCCCCCAGGTAGATTTGCCTACTATGCTGATTATACTGCACATGTTGGAATTTTTCTTGGGAAAGAGTGGAGAGAGATGGAAAAGGAGCGCTATATTTATGTGAAAGAACTTTCTGTCAAATTCAGTGATGCCCTTAGCTCATGACTATAAACTTTACCTTGTAATTTGCTAAAGCTGGGGCCTTTTTTTATAAATAAAATAATGTTCATATTATTACTCTTTTTTTTTTTGTCAGAACACGGGGTTGTCCGCTGTGAAATTTCAGTTTACATTTTTTTTTGTCAGCATGAATTAACCTTTTGAGACGTGTTACTTTATCTTGATAAACCATATCTGCTAAAATTTTAGTTTGTAACCTTAGGTGTTACATTTTTTCAGCTGATGACAGTTTCGTAATATTGATGTTTGCTTTGTGGCCAATGCACGCATACTAACCTGCTTATAATGCTAAAACTTCCTAATTGATCTGATGTGAGCAAAGAGCTTTTAGTGTGCAGATTTACATGCATAGCAAGTACAATACTTTAACTCATAATTTATACATGAGATAGCTCTGTTTGCAACCATATTTGATGCTTAGCTTGCATAATATCTGCCTATTTTTAACGCATCCCTTCTCACACTGCGTTCCTGATTGCATATAAATCATACTTGAAATCTTTTTGAGACACTTATTTCTTGGTATCTTTAATAGTGATTAATATGTCCTTTTTCTGATGAAATTAGCTTTATCAATTATTTGTTAAAAATTGTTGCTTATTCAGTAGCAGTCTCTGTTTATTTGTCATACTGTGTGTTCTCCCTTAGTCCCTTAAGATTATCTATATTAACCGCTTAAAATGATTTAGGTTAAAATGATTGTTGTTCTTGGAGAACTTGGTGGAAGAGATGAATACTCTCTTGTTGAAGCCCTGAAGCAAGGAAAAATCAGCAAACCAGTGGTTGCATGGGTTAGTGGAACATGTGCTCGGCTATTCAAGTCAGAAGTGCAATTTGGACATGCGGTGTGTTGCTGGCAACTAGTCATCATATATTCCTTATCTACTAAAATTTTAGCATATATTTTGAACCCATTTTAAATTTATTCGACCAGGGGGCAAAAAGTGGTGGTGAAATGGAATCTGCACAAGCAAAAAATCAAGCACTGAAAGAAGCTGGGGCAGTTGTTCCCACTTCTTTTGAAGCCTTTGAATCTGCTATTCAGGAAGCATTCCAAAAGCTGGTACGTTACTTCATATATTCAACCGTTATCTACCTTTAGGGCTCCATTTTTTTCCTGCTGTACTGTATTAATGTCACCATGCCCATGCCAGGCGGAAGAGGGGAAGATTGCCCCTGTAAAAGAAGTTACTCCACCTCAGATCCCTGAGGATCTTAACACAGCAATCAAGAGTGGCAAAGTTCGAGCTCCAACTCATATTATCTCAACCATCTCTGATGATAGAGGTTTGGTCTAGAGTCCACATACTCCCACACATTAAGGGTGTGTTTGGATTACTCATAAAAATGCACCATTCTGCATTTTAATGCATCATAATGCAAGATAATGCATTTTCAAGTGTAATCCAAACAGGCCCTATGGTGTTTTCGAGTTTGGAGTATGAGAAAATTCTGTAACACAATACATTTTCGCCTTCCCCCTTTCTTTTCAGGCGAGGAACCATGCTATGCTGGTGTTCCAATGTCGTCCATTGTTGAACAAGGTTATGGTGTTGGTGATGTTATCTCTCTTTTGTGGTTCAAACGCAGTCTTCCTCGTTATTGTACAAAGTTTATTGAGGTAAGTTGCTAATGACTTGATCTATTACTTTTTATTTGTTATCCATTGTCTTTGATTACTAGTTGCAGAGTTTTACATTGTTCATATAGCACTTTCATTGCTTTTTCGGGAAGCTAAATCGTACATTTGGGTTTTTATATAATCAATAATTTTTGTAACAGATATGCGTTATGCTATGTGCGGACCATGGTCCTTGTGTCTCTGGTGCTCATAACACTATAGTGACAGCAAGAGCTGGAAAGGACCTTGTCTCAAGTCTTGTCTCAGGTGTGTTGCCTTCTTTTGTTTCTAGTGCTCATAACAACACTATACTACAAGCTTATGGATTTAGCGGGTTGTTCATACAACACTGACAAGCAAAAATCCGCCACAGGTTTGCTTACTATTGGTCCTCGATTTGGTGGAGCCGTTGATGATGCAGCTCGATACTTCAAGGATGCTTATGATAGGGTAATTTTTGGAAGCTAGTTGAGTTAATTTTTGGCTTTCCTTGTTTGGTGCAAAACTGACTTTAAATTTTCCTATTGAATATTAGGGTCTGACACCATATGAGTTTGTTGAAAGCATGAAGAAGAAGGGCATTCGTGTCCCTGGAATTGGACACAGGTAGGATTAGTTCTCATGGCTTGCACATTTTGTATCTTTGTTTCATGAAAATAAGGAATTAATCCTACTCTGCAACTGGTTCAGTTTTATCTCTGTTCTGACTAATGGATGCTTGGTTTTAATAGGATTAAGAGAGGTGACAACAGAGATAAGAGAGTAGAGCTTTTGCAGCTATTTGCCAGAACAAATTTCCCGTCTGTCAAGTACATGGAGTATGCTGTTCAAGTTGAAACCTATACTCTTTCAAAGGCAAACAACCTCGTCCTTAACGTTGATGGTGCAATTGGAACTCTGTTCTTAGATCTCCTTGCTGGAAGTGGCATGTTCAACAAACAAGAGATTGATGAGATTGTTGAGATTGGTTACCTGAACGGACTCTTTGTCCTGGCACGTTCAATTGGTCTGATTGGGTGAGTTAAACCGCTCTCTCTAATAAGCTCATACATACATGCTCTTACCATAGTATACTCTCATTTTTAGTTACAAGTATTTATTGTCAACAAGTATGTTTGGCATAGCAACTGTTCTTTTCGCCCAAAAGCCCATTAACTGTAAAACTCATTATAATTAGGTAGACCAAACAAGGCCTAATAATTGACCTATATTAAGATCATCATCCATCATCATTGACCCAGTGAGGCTCCGCTACAGTGGAATCTGGGGGGGGGGGGGGGGTCAAGATGGGGGCACCCCTGCCCAAGGGAAAGGGGTACGCCCGATAGACCCAAGAAAAACTAAAATTCAGCTATGTGACAATAATAACTGAATTTAGTTAGAATGCACCAAAATTGATATAGGGACTAAATCCATCTCAAAGGCAGTGTATAAAAGCCAATGAGCACGAGGATGCGCCCCCGAAACGCTGTGATTGCTCTGAATCATGACAAATTTTTACAACTAACTTGGTTCATGGTTTAAAAATATCAGGCACACCTTCGATCAGAAGAGATTGAAGCAGCCACTATACCGTCACCCATGGGAAGATGTTCTCTACACCAAGTGATGTACTCTCGGTGATGACACGATAGATCCTGAATTCCTTACTTGCTCTCTCTCTCTGCAAGCATTTTTTTTTTTACCACTTTTCTACTGCAATTATTTTTTCTTGCAAGTTATTGAGATGTTCTGAAATTATCAAGACTAGGATTCTCTTTTGTGCTGTAAGCCATTCATTAGCTGGGTTGCAAATCTTTTGTATGTTAGAAGTAAACCTACTATGAAAAAAAATGTTGTGCTGGAGAAAAGTGAATGTTGGCGATGATAGTCATTGCCTTTTCCATCATTTTGAGATGAATAATTGTTGAAGGCTGGATTGTAATATCAACTTTGTAGCATTTTACTGATCAATAAGATGTCTTCCTTCCGCTCTTCATACATCACCAACCTTGTATTATTTTTTATTTTCAATTATTACCTGAAAATTAGAATCCTTTGATCAGATTCAAAATTCATTGCATACCAAATACAGCAATAATGCAAGTCGTCATTTCAAAATGCTGCAACAATATATGAAATATCAGTTTCTGAGGTGGTTATATTCGTCTATGTTTCATTAATCAAAACCTCTTGGAAGGTGAGACCAACACTAAATTGAGAGTATTCCTTGGTCTCTAAGACCATTCACATCCCACAACCCAATTCCATTCTGTAAAATCCATTTTCACTTTTCTCACTTCACCTCATTTTAAAACTCTTTTTTCATTTTTTAATTTTTCATCTTGAATTACCCAATTACACTATTTATAATATAATAATACTATACATATCCTACGTTTTTTTAATTTTTAGGGTGGATCGGGTAATATTTGTTAATATGGTGTAATATTTAATTAAAATAATTTGAAATTAATTATAGGAAAAATTGCTTAAAATATCTCAATCTTTCATGTGGTTGTGCCCTCTACCCGGATCTTTTTGAATTTCACAATATCCTATGTTTCAAGGGTCGTTGTGCACTCTATCTTTGAAATGTCCACACCTTGGATTAAAATATATACTAGTCCAGTAGTCCCTTACCTTTTTATTTTGTGACAAAATTGCCCAATTGTGTACAAACAAATTTTTAAAAATTATAAATCTGTCATTAAAAGATTAAAACATTAAAATTACCATTTTAGATCTTTTTTGTTCTAAAACATTCTTATTGAAAATTAATTATAAAAAGTCTATTTTCTGTATATAAAAATATATTGGGTAAGATTAATAACTTTTTGGACAAGGTCCAAAGTTATAACATAATCTTATAGGTTTAACTTTCTCATTTATAAGAAAATAATGGGTAAGATTAATAACTTTTGGTATTTTTAGAGGATAATTTTTTAAGGAAAACAAACTAAATTAGATAGGTATATTGATAGGACCATAGGTGATCTTGTATGAAACCACCAACATTGTCTTGATATGCTCACAAGAAGAACTATTTAAGACCTTGGAATCTCTCCTAAGGTTTAAAAGAACACAATTTTCTCTTAATTGTTACTCAAATTCAACTTGTCCTACAAAGTGAGAAGAGAATGCCTTTTATAGCCTAAGGCCCACACCCTCATACATGTACCATTGTTGAGTAAACAGAATTGAACACGATCTGTTGTGAATTTAGAGTTTGATTTAGAAAAGAAGAAGAAGATGAGGAAGAGAACTCGAGAGAGTGCGTGAGAATTGTGGAGCAAGTAATGCTCGATTCATTCATCTTCTGTGTATCAGAACCAAAAGATTCACACAGTATATATAGTCTCAACAGAGTTAGAAAGTCACATGGTAAGCACGTGAGCTAAACACATTAATAAAACTAATACATTTCAACACTCCCCCTCAAGCTAAGCATGTTTAAAGACATTAACAATGCCTAGCTTGGACAATAACTTCTTGTTTTGATCGACTCCCAGAATCTTTGTAAAGAGATCAGCTGGTTGTTCTCTTGTGTTGATGTACTTCGTTTCAACTTCTTTGCTCAACACCATATCTCTTACCAAGTGACAGTCGGCTTCGATATGCTTGGTCCTCTCATGGAAGACCGGATTCCTTGAAATGTGAATTGCAGCTTGATTATCACAGTATAACTCAACTGCATCTTCGTTATACACATTTAGATCTCTTAACACTCTCACGAGCCAGATTATCTCACAACATGTAGCTGCCATGGCCCTATACTCTGATTCAGCCGTGGACATTGCAACAAAGGTTTGCTTTTTGGTTCTCCATGAAACTAAGGAATTCCCCAGTAAAATGCAAAATCCAATAAGTGATTTTCTTGTCATTGGACAGGATTGCCAGTCTGCATCACAGTAAGCTCTCAGCTTCAGATCAGACTCTTTTGCAAGCAACAAACCTTGTCCTGGAGAGCCTTTTTAGGTATCTCAAGATGTGTTTAGCAGCTTGCCAATGTTTAGTTGTTGGACTTTGCATGAATTGACTCAAAATCTGCACAACATAGGTAATATCCGGTCTGGTGACTGTTAGATAAATCAGTTTACCAACCAACCTTCTGTACTGATGAGGATTTTCCAACAACTCCCCCCTCTCTTGTCAATTTCTCATGAATGTCAAGAGGGGAGTATAAAGGCTTAGATTGTGTCATACCAGTTTCTTCCAGCAACTCCATAGTATATTTTCTCTGATTTAAAACCATGCCATCAGAATTTCTGTCTACTTCTATTCCTAAGAAGTACCTCATTTCTCCCAAGTCTTTCACTTGAAAGTGTTGTTGTAGATGCTTTTTTAATTTTGTGATTTCTTCCTTGTCACTGCCAGTAATCAACATGTCATCTACATAGACAATGAGAACAATAAATCCACTCTTGGTCTTCTTAGTAAACAAAGAGTAATCAGACTTTGACTGAGTATAGCCTGCTGCTTTAATTACTGATGAAAATTTGGCAAACCATTGTCTTGGCGCCTGTTTGAGACCATATAGTGATTTATTTAGCTTACACACCATAGGAGAGCAATTGGACTCACTATATATCTCCCCCTGAGAACAATTGAGAGATAACTTCCCCTGGTTTGAGGCTTGCAGTTGTTTAAGAAAAGCATAAGCAGGTGGTAAAGTCATGAATACCTCTTCCTCTAAATCTCCATTGAGGAAGGCATTTGTAACATCCATCTGAGAGACATGCCAACCTTTTGCAGCAGCCACAGCCAAAACAACCTTGACAGAAATCATGCGTGCAACTGGTGCAAAAGTCTCAGAGTAGTCAAGCCCTTCAACTTGAGTAAAGCCACGAGCAACAAGCCTAGCTTTATGTCTTTCCAATGTGCCATCAGCATTAAACTTTAATTTAAACAACCACTTGCAAGTGACAACAGATTTATCTTCAGGCAGTTTCTGCACAATCCAAGTGTTGTTATTTTCTAAAGCATTTAGCTCTTTTAACATAGCTTCACACCAGGCTTTGTCTTTTATAGCTTCCACTACAGATTGAGGTTCAGAATAGTGGGCCATATTGTTCACAAAGGCTTGATATTGGGGTGAGCAATTTTGATAGGTTAAAAGAGCTGTGATAGGATATAAAGATTGAGAGAAAGAAGGCTTGGAAGTCACAGCTTTTTGAGTAAGGCATACATAGTCTTTCATCCACATGGGAGGTTTATGAGTACGAGTAGAGTGTCTCAAGATAGGTAAAGAGGGGGCTGGATTAGAGGAATGAGCAACATCTGAGTATTCAGACTCGAGCATAGTGGACACTGGAGAAGGAGAATACTCTGCTAAGGACTGAGCAGGTGAAGACTCAAAAGATTCCATAAGGCCAGGAGTAGCCATAGATGGAGAATGATCAAAAGAGACAAAATCCATGGGAAAAATTTGCATCCAAAAACTCTGGGAAAGATTTAGAGTGAGTAACATCAGTAGTACACTCAGAATACAACTTATAAGGAAAGACATGTTCATAGAATTTAACATCTCGGCTAACAAATGGCTTATGAGTTTTGAGATTGTATAGTTTAAACCCCTTTTGTCCATACGGATAACCAATGAACACACATGGATCACATTTGGACTCAAACTTTTTGAGGGGAGGACTCAGTTTGGAGGCAAAACATAGAGATCCAAAAACTCTCAAATGAGCATAAGAAGGCGGAGTTCCATAGAGAATGTCATAAGGAGTTTTGTGTTTCAAAATAGGGTTTGGTAGACGATTTATAAGATAGGTAGCAGTTAGAATACTCTCCCCCCAGAAATGAATAGGAAGATTAGATTGAATCATCAAGGACCGAGCCACTTCAAGAACATATCTATGCCTTCGTTCAACTTTTCCATTTTGTTGTGGTGTATATACACATGAACTTTGATGGATTATTCCTTGAGATTGTAGAAATGAATTCATAGTGGAATTAAAAAATTCAGTGCCCTGGTCAGACCTTAGAGTCTTGACCTTAGTATTAAATTGATTTTGAATGAGAGTAATGAAATGATGAATATGAGTAGCAACTTCAGATTTGTGTTTCATTAGAAATGCCCAAACACTTCTGCTTTTATCATCAACAATAGTGAGAAAGAATTTATGCCCATTATAGGTAGATTGATCATAACGACCCCAAACATCACAATGGAGCAACTCAAAGACATTATGAACAACAGAATTACTAATAGGAAAAGAATTCCTGGTTTGTTTTGCTTGAGGGCAAACCGTACATGAGTGATCAAAAGGTAATTGAACATCCCTCTTAATTGAAGGAATATGTTGTAGCTTTACAATGGGAGCATGTCCACTACGCAGATGCCATAAGGCAGTAGAATTTGGAACAACTGAAACATCTTTTGACAAAAATAAAGGAGGAAAAATTTGAGCACAAGGAGGCTGGACATGTAAAGCATGCTTGAGGTCAGAGAAAAGGTCTGGATTGGCTTCAGAATCCATGTAGTATAGTCCTCCTAGGTATTTACCAACAACAATCATCTTCGTCCTTGCATGGTCCTGGACAACACAATAGTCAAGGAACATAGAAACATGACAATGAAGTTCTTGAACTAGTTTGGACAAAGAAAGAAGATTGAACTTAAAGCTAGGCACACAGAGAACATTGTCAAGAGTTAAATTGAGAAGTTTGACAGACCCTACATGGGTTATAGCTTTGACACTACCATTAGGAAGATGAATAATAGTGTTAGGAGGTGTAGGTGAGACATTAGACAAATTGGCAAGGTTAAATGTCATGTGATCAGTGGCACCACTATCCATGATCCACATTGTAGAAGATTTGGAAGCATTAAGACAGAAAGTACCTGCAAGATTTGCTTCATAATTTGCATCACCTGTCTGCTGTTGTTGTAGTTTCATGAAACTCAAAAAGTTATTGAACAACTTCTGCTGATCAACTGAAGTAGTAGCTGAATTGAAACCACCAGAATGTGCATTCCTATTGTTGACATTCTAAAACTCATTAGCAGCATTTAGAGCCCTGTTGTTGCGTGGACCAGAATCTCCCTTCTCATGTCTACCACTCTCAGCTGACTTTCTGTTGCTGGATTCCCGAGGTTTAGTCTTACTTTTATAATGCCACCGAGGGTAACCTATGATCTCCCAGCATCTGTCAGACTTATGGTTCCCAGAACAGTGACTAAAATTTTCTCCTTTCCCTTTATCATCACCATTCTTAGCCATGAGAGCTGTGGTTGACATCTCAGTTTTGATGCTAACTTGAGTAGTAAGTTTCTTACTCATCTCATCTTGTAAGAGGAGAGAATGAGCTGTACTGGCTGAAGGTAGAGGCACACTCATCAGAAGTTGCCTCCGAGCACCATCATATTTGTCATTGAGTCCCATAAGAAACTTCATCAACTTATCCTCTTGTTCCATCTCTTCAGCCTGCTTTTGAAGATCACACTCACATATGCCACATTTACACTTGACAAACGTAGTGACAACAACAAGTTTCTGCCAGAGACCCTTTAGTTGTGTAAAATAGTCAGTGAGAGTCAAATCTCCTTGCTGACACTCCTGAATTTCCCTTTTTATCTGAAATATCAGTGGTCCATTTTTCTGACCATAGCTCTCCTCTAGATCATTCCACATATCCCTAGCAGAGTCATACTCATCTATTGTGTTGTAGATCTCTTTTGAAACCGTATTAAGGATCCAGGAACAGACAATATCATTACATCTATTATATTGACCTGCATTCTCTAGAGTTCTAGCAATAGAACCATCAATAAGCCATAATTTGTTCTTTACAGACAAGGCTTTAGTCATAGATTTTCTCCATCTCCTATAATTGTCACCAACAAGCTGTATGGAGGATAACACCATGCCAGAATTATCCAAAGGATGTATGAAAAGAGGATTGAGGAGATCACTTACCGTAATCGAGTCTCCTTTCTTCCGATCCTGGCTCCATGGCGAATTACTCCAGGGATTCAAACTGTCGATAGTCGTCATCACAAACAGACCAAAAGCAGATGTGACAGAGACGACAGATTAAGCACGAGCAAGATCGATCTAGAATAGATCAGCTCAAAACACAAGAACTCGGCGACTCAGAAATCGCCAAAACCTAAAATCGCTAATCGCTCAGCTGAAAGAGAAGCTTTGAGCAACGCAATTGGAGCTTCGATCGTCATCGCTGCTCTGATACCATGTTGAGTAAACAAAATTGAACACGATCTGTTGTGAATTTAGAGTTTGATTTAGAAAAGAAGAAGAAGATGAGGAAGAGAACTCGAGAGAGTGCGTGAGAATTGTGGAGCAAGTAATGCTCTATTCATTCATCTTCTGTGTATCAGAACCAAAAGATTCACACAGTATATATAGTCTCAACAGAATTAGAAAGTCACATGGTAAGCACGTGAGCTAAACACATTAATAAAACTAATACATTTCAACAACCATCCATCAAGTAAGTGGTGCATGAATCTTCAAACAGAATACCTTGACTCTTTTCCTTGGGAGAGACGTAAGCACTTATTGAAGATGCATTGGATCTAGACTCTTTTAACCATAGAAGACACATGAAACCCTCTAAAAATAAAATGCTAGACGAAATGACTCTTTCGGGAAATCTTTAGTTCTAATTGCCTAAAGTAATAAACATGAAAGTTCTAGCCCTGCCTCTTAGATTTCCAACGAGCCTTCAACTTCCTCAATCAGACTAGTACAACCTCCAAACGAACAAAAATATTGAATCAATATTGGAAGGTTTGCAGTAGGATAGTGGACTGAAAAGATGCGTGCACCTTGTGTTTTTTGGACTCGAATCTCATCATCTTTGGAATGGTGAATAATGACATGAATGTGGTGCCCATATTGCAGGAGGATGATGCACAAAAGTGTAGAAATCAAGGCCATGCATGCCAATGGGCACACTAGGCGAAGGTGGTCATTGAAGGGACAGGTTGAGTAAAACATGATGTGCCCTAGGTAAGGGTCACATAATCCTCACCTCCTTGAAGAGGATTCAACCTCGAATCCATGCCATAGTAGAATTCCTTGGTTCTTTGAGGGCTCAACACCATGAACTCCACACTCACTTCTTTATGGACAATCTCCTCATCGAATATGGGATTGTCCCATTTGGGTGAACCCTCAAAGACCCTTAGAACCTACTCCTACAATGGAATATACCATTTGGGCTCATCATTGAATATAATCTATGTTCACGCCTCAATGTTTTTCTCCTCTTGTTGGCACACAAGCAACAAATCAACCATGGTAATGGATGCTCTTTATCTTTGTAATGTGAAATTTTCTCCTCTATTTGAAACATTCATGTAGATGGCTTTAATACCAAACGATACAAAATCAAATCGTGGATGTCGTTTTGGTCACAAAAAAGTTCCAATTAACTATGAGACTGTGGATGGACTACTTAAGGAGAGTGGGATGCACATGAGGGGAGGGGTGCATTCCCCACCCCACCATAACCTCCTATTATGTCCCATTCCCCATCCCATCCTAGCGGAGGACGGGGTAGAAATTCGTCATTGGTTAAGGGGTTGTTAACAGGGCCCCGTTTGTTAAAAAATATATAGGGTTAATAATTTTATATTACAAACTTTTAGATAATTTACAAATATCAAACAACATAAAATTTAATTATCATTCTATAATTTGAAGACATATCTAAGTTCTAAAATTAAAAAGTATAATTATATTTAAATTTTATCTTTTTGTATTTTATGAATTAAAAAGTAAAAATAACTTATCAGGGATTCGATGCATATAATACCTTCTTTGTCCTTGCCCCGTCCCAATTCGGGGATATGAAATTAATCCCCGTCTCTACCCTAGGTATGAGATATTCAACTCCTTTCTCGATACAAGTTACAATGGGTAATATTTATTATATTTAGATGGTCTTATCTGAATCAAACATGATGCATGTAGTATATCATGCCCCCATGCCAAAGCTAGTAATTTGGATTTCATCAATAATGGTCTAGCTATTAGGTGCAATTGCTTGATCAATGATTCTGCAAGATCATATGTCCATGAACATGTGCAATCAAATGCTCCATTGTAATCCCGATTGACATACAATAGTCAATAAAAGCTTGGGATGTGAATTCTCTTGCATTATCAACCTGGATTTTCTTTATGATGTAATTCAGGAATTGTAACTCTTAGCCATATGATTTGAGAAAAGAGTTTAGCAAATGTGACATTTTTTGTGGACAATAAACTCACATTTGACCAACAATTGGATGCGTCAATTAGCACCAAAAAGTAACGAAATGGTCCACATGTTGGAGCAATTGATCCACATATAACTCCTCAGATTCTTTCTAGAAATGCAAAAGCCACAATACTATCTTATTGTATGAGGGTCTGATAATCAGTTTGCCTATATAATTATGATCACTTTTTACAATAACTTTCTTGTTCTTTAATGAATGACCAAGTAAATTTTCAAAAAACATGTGCATCATTGATTTGATTGAGTGACTCAATCAGTCATGCTATAATTTAAATAACCCTTGGTCATCTAAATTTTGTTTAGACACCATATTTGCTTCAATGGACTAATGTGACTATAATATAGTCTAGGGGAATACATAATCATTTTCTCAAGGATTTGCCTTTCGCTAGACACACATTCAATCAAGCACAAGTATTCCTTTTCATAAGTATCCACGATTTTCATATTGTTCATTTTGACACACATCTTTACAACTCTATAAATTTCTTTGAGATTTACTTGAGTACAATGCATCCTTGATTGTTAATTTTGCCTAATTTTGCCCCCTTTAGAAGCATGATACATGCTTTTTCAAACCCTTCTATGAGTTTTGAAAAATCAGATATTGTTGACATTTCTCTTAAATATTATCAATTGAGTTAAGTAATCTTTATTTTTCAAGATGTTGTGGGTCGTAGCGCACAGTCCAATAGACATTTCTTTTCAAAATTTGAGTTAAACTCCAAATGGATCCACGCTTCAAGAATGAAGAGAAACACAATTAATATAAATAGAACTTTATTTTACAACATTACCTTGAATTACATCAAGTAATATACATGAAAATTCAACAATATAAATAACCAACCATGTTTATAACATAAATGAAAATACTACAAAAATTAAACATTGGTTTGGTAACATAGAAGTTTAGAACTCAACGTTTTCACTTAGATTAAATTCACCCACTAGTCTTTTCATTATCCATGAAGAAGTGAGAGACATTCAGACTAGTTATCTGTGGATTATCATTAGTAACAAAGTTTGATTCCACAAACTTTTCTTTCTTTTCTCTCTATAGGAGGCTTGATATAGTCAATCAATTGTTTCGGTGTACAATATAAATAATTTAGCCCAATGACTAATCCTTCCAGACCTATAATGCTATGACTTTTGTTTGTTATTAGGTCTTGAACAACCCTTTGGGACCTTGGGGTTCATTCTCTTGGATGATGATTCTCTAGCATTGCCTTATTTGGGGGGAAAAGGCTGACCTTGTCATGTCCTCGTTTATGATCATTGCCACAACCCTTTTCCTTTTTATACCCTCATTGATTTTATAATTGTTATTCCCTTAATTTTGATGACGCATTGGAAACATTCGATCTGAATAGGATGCTACTCTAGAGGGTTTCATTTATAATTTCTCATTAAGAACTCATTGTTTTTAACTATTACAAGCATCATAGTTAGAAAGTCAGAATATTTCTTAAAACCTCTATGTCTATATTGTTGTTTCAGTAGTACAATATATGTGTGCATTGTGGAGAATGTTTTCTCCATCATTTGTTATTTGTGATTTCGTGGTCGCATAACTTAAGTTTGGATATATGTTATGCGAAATACGACAAAGTTATACTCCTTGATGCTTTTAAAATGACTCCTCGTGCATCGTGGAGAATGTTTTCTCCATGATATTATTTTCTTTATGAGTCTCTTCAAGACCATTAGCCTTCAAATGTGTTAGGGTTTCTACTCTCTCCATCCAAGTTATCTATCTCTTGATAGGTCCATGATGTTAAACTCTCTCTTGATGATATTTCCCATGAAATCACCGAAAGTAATTTAACAAAAGTGATTAGTAATATTATGAAAGTGTAACATTATCGTGCATATATTATAAAAATTTAAAGATTTTTCTATACCAAAATAAGTATAGAAACATGTAACATTAGTATTATATTTTAAGAGCAATAATGAAAACAAGAAGCATAGATTTTTTATTACACTTTTCTTACCTAAGCTTAAGGTACATTTTTCACAAAAGCTTCTACATATTAGTAATAAATGATATGTATACATATGTAATACAATTAGAAAAGATTGAGGCTGCAAATCTGCTTTCCATTGATCACAAAACAAGCATATATATGCTAGGGTTACAAGACTTTGGGCCCTAAGGATTTTCTCTATACATAAATACAATATTAATATATCCTAAGATAACAATATCTATCTAAATATAACTCAATACTCCCCCTCAAGTTGGAGCATGGAGGTCACAAATGCCCAACTTGCCAAGAAGGAATTGAAACTGCTGAGCACCAAGCGATTTGGTCAAAATATCAGCAGGCTGAGAATGTGTCCGAATATGTGCAGTCTGAACAACACCAGATACAAGCAAATCTCGAATGAAATGACAATCAACCTCAATATGCTTTGTACGATCATGAAATACTGGATTGGCGGCAATATGCAAAGCCGCCTGACTGTCACAAAACAATCGCATAGGAGAACGAAGACGAACACCTAAAGATGTAAGAAACGATCTTAACCACAACAACTCACAACAAGCAGCAGCCATTGCACGATACTCAGCCTCAGCGGATGAACGAGACACCGTTTTTTGTTTCTTCGTACGCCAAGAAACAGGAGAGGAACCCAACTGAACAAAATACCCCGTAATAGAACGACGTGTGAGAGGACATGTCGCATAATCAGAATCACAAAAGACAGTAAGCTCTAGACTAGAAGAACGAGACATGAAAATACCCTGACCGGGATGACTCTTAAGATATCGTAGAACTCGGATTGCAGCATCCCAGTGGTCATCAGTCGGACTCTGCATGAATTGAGCCAAAGTATGAACAGCATAGCAAATCTCAGGTCTAGTAATAGTCAAATATATAAGTCGGCCAATAAGTCGTCGATACTGATCAGGCTCAGCAAACAAAGGTGCACGAGACTAGCAAGCTTGTGATTTTGCTCCATAGGGAAATCACACGGCCTGCCTGCAAGAAGACCAACCTCAGACAGAATATCCAAAGTATACTTGCGCTGACATAAAAACAATCCCTCAGAAGAACGAGCGATCTCAATACCCAAGAAATACTTCAAAGTACCCAAATCTTTCATATGAAAGCAAGAACTGAGCTGACCTTTGAAAGTAGTAATGGCAACGGAATTATTCCCAGCAATGATCAGATCGTCAACGTAAATCAACACATGAAGACAAATACCCGAACGAGAATAAGAGAATAGTGAGTAATCAGCTAAAGACTGCACAAAACCGAACTGACGAAGAGCAGAAGCCAATTTTGCAAACCAATTCCGTGGAGCCTGTCTAAGACCATACAAAGATCGATTTAGCCGACAAAATCGTCCATTAGCAGAACCAGAAAAACCTGGAGGAGGTCTCATATAGACCTCTTCATCAAGATCACCATGGAGAAAAGCATTATGAACGTCCATCTGATGGAGTTCCCAATTACAGCTAGCAGCAACAGCCAGAAAAGTCCTCACAGAGACCATTTTCGCAACAGGAGCGAATGTCTCATTATAGTCAATGCCCGCCTTTTGATTGTTACCAAGCACAACCAGACGAGCCTTATAACGCTCAATGGAACCATCTGACTTATACTTAACCCGGAAGACCCATTTGCAACCAATAGGCTTCTTCCCTTTAGGAAGAGCAGACAAAGTCCAAGTCCCATTTCGCTCTAAAGCGTCAATCTCAGCCTTCATAGCCTCCCTCCAGTGAGGACTATGAACGGCATCAGAAAATGAAGTAGGCTCTGCAGTGGCCTGAACAGCAGCAATAAAAGCACGATGTCTATGCGAAAAGCGATCATAATGGACAAAGTTAGCTATGGGATAGGAGGTACCTGATGAAACTGACAGAGTTGATGATGGAGACGAGAGTGAGTCGTCCTGTATTCGCACGGTATTGCATACATAACCACGTAACTTCACAGAGGAGGAACGATTGCGGGTAGAACGACGGACATTGGCTTGAACAACAACAAGAGGAGATTGAACCCCACTCCTCCCATCAGTTGTCTGCGAATGGTCATTTGAGGAGCTTGGCAATGGAATGTCTTGAACAGTGGCAGGAAGAGATTGAACCCCACTCCCCCTGTCAACTATCTGCGAATGGTCATTTGAGGAGCTACAGACTGGTTCTTGGACGGGCGAAGGAGAAGATTGAACCCCACTCCCCCTGTCGCCCGTTCGCGTTTGGATTACGGGACGTGGTAAATCATCAAAAATTGAAGGATGCATATAATCAAGCTCATGTTCAGTTTGGGTCGGTTGTGGAGTAGCAAGTTTGAATGGAAAATGCGTTTCATAGAAAGTGACATCAGACGAAACAAAACGTTCCTTAGTTTCCAAATCAATAACTACCCAACCTTTTTGACCTTTTGGATAGCCCATAAGAACACATTTACGAGCACGGGGTGCAAACTTATTTTTTGAACGTGGAATAATAGAAGCGTAACAAAGACATCCAAAAGTACGTAAATGATCAAATGTAGGAGAACGCCCATAAATGATGTCAAAAGGAGTTTTGTGTTCAAGTAAAGCAGTGGGAGTTCTATTGACTAGATAACCCGCTGTTAAAATACAATTGCCCCAAAATTTCAAGGGAAGGTTAGCATGAAAGCGAATAGCCCGAGCAACATTAAGAATATGACGATGTTTCCGTTCTACTCGACCATTTTGTTGAGGTGTCCCTACACAAGAAGTTTCAAAACCAATGCCATGTTTGTCAAAAAACGCACGTAGGCACACAAATTCGGTCTCGTTGTCGCTTCGAAATTTCTTAACATGTTTATCAAATTGACGGTGAACCATAGAACAAAAATTTTGAATCAGAGAAGCAACTTCAGTTTTATTTTTCATTAAAAAAATCCAAACTCCTCTAGAGCAGTCATCAACTAGAGTAAAAAAATAACGAGCACCATAAATAGTCGGGGTTCGATAAGTACCCCAAACATCACAATGAACTAAATCAAAAATGTCTAAAGCATGCGAGTTACTAACAGGAAAAGAGGAACGAGTCTGTTTCGCCCTATGACAACTATCACAAGGGTCAAGGGTGTTGCTTATTCTAATATTAGGTAAATATTTAAGAGCAGATAACGACGAATGTCCAAATCGGGAATGCCAAAGGGCAGGTGAATCGGCCTCTAACCGTGAAGTGTACGCAGTTGGTGCCACCACACGAAGCCAGTAGACCCCATTACGCTCCTTACCCGCTCCAATCAGCCTCATCGAAGCCCGGTACTGTAAGATGCATAACTTGTCAGTCAGAGTGACAATACACCGACAATGCTTAAGTAACTGAGCAGTAGAAATTAAGTTACAATGCAAGTTCGGTACATATAAGACATTATGTAAAATCAAATCGTCGCTTAATTTCAATTGCCCTGCAGTCTTGGCAACCGTAGACAGCCCATCAGGAAGCAATATCGTGGAGGACGGTACTTCAAATAAATCAGTCAAAAGTGAAGCATTACAGGTCATATGAAATGAAGCCCCGGTATCTAAAATCCATAAGAAATTAAACATACCCGAAAGCTTGGAACTGGCTCCAATATTACCCGTCTGGAGTAAATTCAGTAAAGTGGCAAACTGGTTTTCGGACAAGCCTGTCCCTGCCCGATCCTGAGGCTCGATAGAAGAACCAAGAGAGCCGCTGACCTGATTGTTCTGTGCAGCGTTAGCCACGCCGCCACGACCCCGCCCGCGTCCAGTTGAGGGGTCAGAATTTCCACGTTGCTGAGTCTGGTCACCGGAGCCATATTTAGCAACCCACCAGTCGGGATATCCATGAAGTTTATAGCAGGTCCTTTGGAGATGCCCAACCTCGCCGAAGTGAAAACACACAGGACGTTCAGAATCTGGCCGTCCTCCTCTGCTGCGACCCGAGCCCCTGCGATCAGACTTGCCGTCGCGTTTCTTGTCGCCGCCAGTAGCAGAGTCTCGCCGATCAGAATCACGCCGATCTGAGCGACCTCCACGACCCTGAACAGCAAAGGCGCCTCCGTCTACTATTTTTTCATCACGATTTCTGGTGGCTGATTGCTGAGTTTCTTCTTGAATCAGCCAGGAATAAACTTTGTTCAGCCTCGGGAGCGGCTCTTGCGCCAGAGTATGGGACCGGACAGTAGAGAAATTGGAATCCAGACCCATTAAAAGCTGATGCACCTTCTCCTCTTCTCGATCAGTTGCAGCAGATGTGGACCACGAACAAAGACACTTCCCGCAAGAGCAAGAACGGTCAGTGATATAGTGAGACAATTCGTCCCATAGCTTCTTCAAGGAGCCATAGTAATCAACGATCGATTGTCCATTTTGAGTGCATCGGGACAACTCAGATCGCAATTGCTGAACGCGAGGTCCATTACCGATCGAAAAACGCTGTTGAATATCATCCCATAACTCCCTCGCGGTATCAAAGTACGTAATCGTCGATCGAATCGACTCTTCAATAGACTGTATTATCCAGCCCATAATCATGGAGTTCACACTACCCCAGTCATCCAAATCCGCCAAGTCGTCAGGCTTGGTTATCGATCCATCAATGAATCCTAACTTCCGTTTTGCTCGAAGAGCATTGCGAAAGCATAATTCTCAGTCTTGATAGTTGTTGCCCTTAAGGACAACCGGACAAATCTTCATCCCCGGGTGATCCGACGGATGAAGGTAGAACGGAGAATTGGTGGGACGAGCGACGAAAGCGTCGAGTTTCCCATCGGTGGACATGATTTACGTGATTTGCTCTGATACCAAATTAGAAAAGATTGAGGCTGCAAATCTGCTTTCCATTGATCACAAAACAAGCATATATATGCTAGGGTTACAAGACTTTGGGCCCTAAGGATTTTCTCTATACATAAATACAATATTAATATATCCTAAGATAATAATATCTATCTAAATATAACTCAATAAATACAACAAAACACTAACATCATATGAGCAAAATCGTATGATATATAAAAATAATTGTATAAGAAATATCGCTACATAGATCAAGGCCAAAGTGCACACTATGTGAGATGAATTTTGCATCTATGTTGCGTGCAGGCATGTAGAAGCAAGATGGTGTAATCATGAGCTCTACCAAAAACTTTACTATCTCTAGTAGCTTCATTTAATTTTTCTTAAAATATATGCAGACATGTGATCATGCAATGGAGATTATGGAGTAGGCTGCTATGTAGCAAAGTACTCATAAATGAAGTCTATTTGTAGATGTTTAAGTACAGGAGTACAGGACAAGACAGTACATGAAGATAAATCGCGTGTAATGTAAAAAATTTACTATTCAATATATGTTTGAATGAAGCACGTGTAATTTGATAGAAAGATAAATCATGTGCAATGTAAAAAAAATTATTATACAATATATGTTTGAATGAAGCACATGTAATTTGATAGAAAGATAAATCATGTGCACATATACATTGATTTAAAATATTGGCACTTAAATAGTTCAAAATATTATTTCAGGCTATATATTTCTAATTTAAACTCTTCTATCTTTTTTTTAACGAGGGACCCACCTTTGATAGTAAACCTCGGGTCCGTAAACTAACCGATAAAGCACACGAACTAGGTAAACCGGTAGGGCTGTCAATTACCCACGGGTGACCGACCCACCCGTTTAACCCACCCGAAATAGACGGGTGAAACCCAATCAAAGCGGGTGACGGGCGGTTCGGGTGATGGGTGAAACGGGTTATGGGTCGGGTAAGGGTGAGATTTTATCACCCAATAACCCACCCAATAACCCGACCCGTCAACCGACCCATCACCCGTTTCACCCAAACCACCCATATAACCCGTTTTAGCCCATAGTTTCTAATATGTGTAGGTGTTTAAAGTCACCATATAAGCCATTTCAGGTCTTTGATAAATAAGCTAATTTGTTTCCCAACCCATTTATTTATACTTAATTGACTTTACTTTCTAAGTAATTCTAATTTCTAACCCTAGTATATCTTTCACCTGATAACATACTATCACCGCTCGATCACTAGTCACCACCTCTGAGTCTCTGATCTCTCTCTTGAAGACTTCTCTTCAACCAGAACCACCAATAACATAAAATACAATGAGTATACATCGATTATACAACGCTTATACAACAGTTATACGGGTGAACGGGTCACCCATATAACCAGCGGGTGACAGGTGGTTTGGGTGATGGGTAGAACATTTCACGGGTGACGGGTGGGTCGGGTGGGGTATTTTAACTTGCGAGTCGGGTGGTGGAAGTGCTCCACCCACCCATAACCCGACCCATTGACAGCCCTAGGCTCCACCTAGTGGTGGAAGAATGGTGAAACTTGATTTTTCACTTAAGTGTAGGGACGGAGGTAAGGAACGAACTTGTTATCTACCAAAATCCCCTCTTCTATCTTTTCTTCTTTCCTCTCTTTTTGCCTTTTTAACTCCTTCATTTGGCCCTTTTCATCCATACTCCTCTCTCTCTCTCTCTCACTCTCATTTCTTCCACTTTATCTGATCTTTCATCAATTTACGGTATAACGATGACATGACGATAATAGATTGGGTGTTGTTAAAGATAGCTCTCCTCATGATATTAATTATGGTTCTTGTCATAGTTTATCATATACAGGGCTGAGTAAATGGATATATCCGATCCGATCCGATCCGATCCGATAGGATATCCGGTAATTTTTTTCCTTAAAACATCGATCCGTATCAGATCCGTTATCTGCCGGATATCTAGTAAGAAGTATCCGTTTGGAACGGATATCCGGTAGCGGATATTCGAACTATCCATTTTGAAAAAATAATTCTACTATTTTTGATTTAGTCCCAACTAATATGCATAATTGACGGATATCGAAACCGGATATCCGCCGATCCGTTTAAATTTTAAGAGAAATTTACATGGTTGGGGAAAATTGAACCCTTAATGAGTTGAAATTTTACATAATACTCATTAAAACATCTATGTTACTTAGTATTAATGTGTATTTTCCAAAAAATATATATAGTATCGGATATCCGGTTGCTTTAATACCCCGATCTGTATCCGGTATGGATATCCGGAAAAAATTCCCGGATAGGATCGGATAGAAAATAAAATTTTGTGATCCATTAGGATCCGGATATTATCGGATCGGATAGGCCGGATCGGATAAAATTTTTATAGATCGGGTATTTTTTACTCACCCCTGATCCTATATGGATCTCCAAAAATTATCAGTGTGATTAAGGGGAAGAAGCATGATAGTATGAGGATGAGAGTCCCAAATTAGCAACATATAAAGTACTTTTCCTTCCAGACTGTATGCAAAATAAGTAAATTTACATGTTTGTTCCAAGTGGGTTATATCAAAAAGTTCCGTTAATGGGATTTCCGTATTTTGGTTCATAAATTTTTTTCGTATGCAAAAATGGCGATCTATAAAAATATTGTATTAAATGGTCTAACTAAAAAAAAATAAAGAAAACAAGTATATTTGATGATTAATTTACAAGTTTATGAACAAAATAGTGAAGGATTTTACCTTAAGATTGGATTCTACAACTCATTACATATTATAAATTGGTGGAGATTGAAATGGAAAACTGGTAGTTTTTATTGTTGTATTTTACTACTTTTAAGTTTATCCCAATTTGTCCAAGAGTCTTTAGTACATAAATGCAATAAATTATTCCTGAAAATCTAATTGAAAATCGGTATGGGGTTATATTTCGCATTTACAATAAATTAGTGAGGTTACGTTCGACATTCATTTTTTATTGTGCTTATAAGAACTCTATTGCTTATTTGAAGAAATAAGTATATTTGAAGAAATAAGTATCCGAGAGACGTGTTCGGCAACACATACTTATTTCAAATAAGTAACTTATTTTGGATGCTTATTTTTGGAAAAAATAATCTACAACCCATACTTATCACAAATAAGGAAACCTATTTCCCAACAAATATGCACGTGGGCCCCATTTACCATACCCCTCAATTACCCCCATCACATTTCTCTTCAACTCCTTCTCTACGAACACAAGATTCACCCCCTAACGACACTTCTCGCCCCTGCCAGAGCTCTTCATCAAGGCGGTGTTCGCCTTGACGACCAATGCGACCATCTCCTTCGGCAGGAGTGGGAGCGCGAAGTAGAGTTGACCAGACTAGAGCTCCTTGTCGGCGTAGACTGTCGAAACGACGTCCCATCTCTGTAATATCCCTGATTTTTCAGGATATTTTTCGAATTTTTCCGGACATCTTTCTAAGACCCGTTCACTCAATCTTGTTGCGTGCTCCAATCATACTAATGGAAATTATTTCTAGAAAATTCTTGGTAAAGTAATAAAATCACCGGAATCGATTTTATTAACCAACATGATTTTAGGATCATTTTCATGAAAGAAGTATTTTGATCGGGTAAGATCCGCTTAATTAATTAAGTACCTGTTAAGGTTATACTCTGAAACGAAAACCTTAAAATTAAAAGTAGCAAAATAAAATCATTCGAGTTGATTTTATTAGTCTACATAATTTTTAGGACCATTTTTATAAAAAGAGTATTGTAATCCGAGATATATAATATTGTCGCCCTGACGCGAATCCCTATCCAATACGGGTATAAAATTCTGTGTCGCCTTTAACGAATAGCTATCCATTCTTTTATACTTACTTTCTAAGTATACCAATGCAACTTGCATTTATCTCCTACGTGTCTATATAATACAAGAAGGCTAGTTAAATTTTTCTTTGTTCAACCTTTCTTTCTTTATGTCTGTTCAAAGTCTATCTTCTAGCACACAAATCAAATTGTGACAGACTTTAAAGTCAAACATGTCTATACAAAATTATACTTGCATGCTAAGTATACATGCAGACATATATTGTTGCATGTATTGCCACTTGTAGTCTTCTATACCAATTTACCCTCTCCTACGTATTCATATATACATCTACCCTCGTTTTTTCCTCATCCAAATTCCTTCTTCTGAGAATGAATTACACATAAAGCGGAAGTGAGCCTCCAGCAGTCAACTCCCTCTCAAATTTATTTTGTGAGAAACATTTCTCTAGACCCACCTCTCTCTTTTAATTCTTTATTTTCCTCCCTCAGTTCAAAAATTCTTCACGACAAACACTTACTTTTTCGACCTCGTCTTCGTTCGAATCTCTACCGCTTCCGTCACCAGAAACGACCACCAGCTAGAGGTCCACCAACCTGGAGGCCCGTCGCTTAATGGGCTGTCCTTCTACGCCGGTCGCTAGCCACCACCGTTAAATCGCCGTCGGTTTAACCTCACCGATCGACGCCATAATCATTTTTGGAGTCTCTTTCGAGCAACCCGGAGCCGTTACACTGCTCACCGTTGACGCCGTTAGGATCGTGACGTTGCATGCACGACGCCATAGGATTAATCCGTTCTTGGAACCGACATCCCGAAGTTTCATAACGGCAATGTTTGGTAACGAACTTTCGACCCCTTTATATTTTCCGTTGGTCCATATTAAATTTCGAAAATGTAACGTACACCACCTACGAATGATATAAATAAACACTTTTCATTTACAAAAAAAGTACCAAAAACTGGACATTATGTTGTCAAAATCTTAGCCTAAGTAACGACGTAATAAATGTTATTTATAACTTTATATATATAAGAAAATAAGTCGTTACCTTGTCCGAATACATTAAAAATTCAATAAACAGTTAAAGGAGTTTATTAAGAAAATGTTTTTATATTTATTCTTACCAAAAAAGCTATAAGGATCCACCTTTATTGTCTTGATCGGACATAAAGTCGTTTTTCAAGGCAAGTGGGTGGTTCACCCTTTTCTGAACTCGATATCTTTAAACTCTGTTTTAGATATCATTTTTGGAATAATCGATAATTAGGAACTTGTGTTCCGTTATCGTCTTTGTTGGGAATATTTGCTTGCTAAATAATTGAATTAGGTTTATTTACTACTTAGATTTAACATGTAATATCCGCTAAATTCTAAATATAATAAAACGGGTATTTATTCCAATAATTTTTCTTCCTCTTCTCTAAAATAAAGAATTTAATAATCTTTATAATTTCATATTATATTATAAAAGGATATAAAAATTTACTACAATGGCAATTAAGAATTTAATTAAATATATTAAGCAAATCGGGTGTGCATTTAAATATTTTCTCTTAAATAGAGAGTTTAAATACTTTTATAATTTTTTTAATGAATTATTAAACTGTTATAATGAATTATCAAAGTGAAAAATAAAATTTCAAACAAATATAAATCATAGTATTTTTGGATTTATATTTAATGTCATAATTACAAGCAAAAGCAAGCAAAAATAAGAGGTAAGGCAAATAAAAAGGTGTCAAGAGGGAAACTCGAATCCGAGACCTCTTGCACTCAAATCCGCTAGGCTATTGTAACTTTTCTACTCAAATAAGATTTGTATTTCTTTTATTTCCTTTTCTTCTTCTTCCAAATTGAGACATCAAACATGTCAAGTCTGATGTACGTAGAACCAATGCATGTAAAATCTCCCTCGCAATTGCCATGATAGCTTCAATTGACCGCCAACCATCATCCCATGTCATCTTTGAAGAAGCACAACCCCCACCAATCCTCTTCAAGCTTCTTCCCTTCCATTGGTCAATTTCCACCATGGAGGATCAAGGGAAGCTCAAGTTTTTGTTATTTAAAGGGCTGAAACTTCATTGTAAATTCCCACATTATTCTCTTCTCTTCTTCTATCACGTTTTGCTCTCTTTCAAACACAGAAATCATCCTTTTAATTGCTGATTTTTTCATAAAACTCCATTAAAAACCCTAGTTCTTCCACCGGGCCACCACCGAACCAACTCCGGGCCATCATCGGACCCTCTGTGCGACGTCGGAGCCTCGCCGGACCACCATGCCGGCCACCGCCGTTCCTGCTGAGCCGCCCATTGGTGTATTGCCCTTGCCTCTTCCCCTCGTCTTCCCCTCTGTTCAATTATACACTTATCGTGTACATAGAGAAGTTTTAATTTCTTTTTTTTTTATTTTGTTTTTAATCCCTTTAAATTTATAACAAGTAAATAATATTTTGGCATATCTAAATATCTTAAGAGATTCTAGTTGTTAGACAAAAATCAGATTTTATGATTATTATTACTTACTAGTAGAGGTGTCGAACGAGTCGGTCAGGTCGGATTCAGGTTCGGTTATTTCGGGTTCGGGTTGAGTTAGGTTTGGGTCATAACTCGTAACAGGTCACCGGTCAAATCGGGTCGGGTCGTTGCGGGTTGTCGGGCGGGTCGGGTCGACCTAACAGGTCAAGAAATTGATTTTTTTTACAATTATTAATATATTTTTAATTTAAAAAATGATATTCAATAATAAATCTATTATTTTTATATGTTTTAATAATAAAATATATTACTATTTTCAAAATATATTTATTCTTAAGATATAACAAATTGGGTCAACCCAACGGTTTTTTCGGGTTTGAACCCAATGGGTTTCAGGTCTATCGGGTTCGATTTATTTTGGGTTTCGGGTTCAAATTTTCGGGTCTTGGCCCTAAATTTTTCGGACGGTTCGGGACGGTTTTTCGGGTCATGTCAGCTTTTAACAGCTCTACTTACTAGTAAATAAATGATTTTATTACCATGCATGTGTTTTTATATAAATAAATAAAATATGGATATACATGGGAAAATTTGAAATAAATTATGAGTTTACTATATGAGTTTTATAAACATAAAAAGTGTGATTTAATAATATTTTTACATTACTTGGAATTTAATTTAATGAATAAAAGAAATAGAACAAGATGATTTGGATTTATTTATTTGAGACATTAGTAAATAGAAAAATGCTTGCATGTATTTCAAAATCATCTTATAAACTTAAATATAATATGGATAAGATATTTTTGTCATAAGATTTATATGATTAAATTGAGGACTAAAAAGATGAGTTTGGTTCAAATGAAACAAACTCTTATCCTAAAACGAACTCTTATCCTAAAACGAATGCACTTTTCATAGTTAGTAATGCACTTTTCATATAAAAGTGCATTGAAAAATACAAAAAGTGCATTACGAAAAAGTGCACTAATTTTTTTTTGAAAAGTGCACTAAAAAGTACAAAAAGTACAAATGCGAAAAAGTGCACTCTGAAGTATGAAAAGTGCACTACTAACTACAAAAAGTGCATTTGTTTTAGGATAAGAGTTCGTTTTAGGATAAGAGTTTGTTTTATTTGAATCAAACTCCTAAAAAGATACTTTAAATATTTGCATCTATAGAAAGGAAGTTCCCTTGAACTTATACGAAAAGTAGTTTAATAATAACAATATTAGATTTAAATAATTTTTTTAGATAATGTTTTATTGGTAGACTTTATTTAATTTGTCACCTTACATATAATTAATTAAGACTTACCTATATTTTAAGAATATTGTTTTAACTTTTTTTTGAGAAGAGAATATTGTTTTAACTTTGGGAACTTAATAAAAAGATTGAGTATCTTAATGGATTTAACCATAGATTATAAATATTAATTAATAAGTTATAAGGTGAAGTCTTGACCTTCAAACCTTGCATAAAACTTTATATAAATATAATTATTTTTATAAAGTACTCTTTGGATATTACAATTAAAGAAATAATAATCAAGAATATTATTATTTTAACACCTTCATCTAAATTTTTATTTTAATAATTTAATTTTACAAATTCTCTTATAAAAAGGAAAATAAGAGAAAATAAAACCTTAGAAGAGATAAGGAATTTTTAATAAAAATTCTCTTGTATCTCTCGTGTCATTAGGTTGAGATCCCGATCCCGTCTAAGCCATCAAATTCCGTTTTGTTCGACCGTAAACACACACAAATTAAGGCAAGTGGAATTTCTCCTTGTAGACTCGATACTTCGTTTTCGTGAAATTTCTCGATGTTGGAAACAACTTGTTTCCTAGAAATAAATGAATCTAGGAATATCGATTGTTAGAAATAATGATCCACTTGTTATCGTTATTATGATTATTAATGTTCGATAGGACTATTATGCTAGTCTTATTTGTGTGACCTTAATTGCTAGTTTAAGATCTCTTTTCGAGATCGGTAAGGATTAAATAGTAAGGGGTGCGGGATTAACTCGACACCTCTATATAACCTACTAAACCGCAAGGCACCAGGCCTAAATTCAGCGACTTTAAGGATCATGATCTAATGTCTGCTCCTGTTCAGAGGAGGGATACGCGCACCCTAGCTAGGTGCCGGGACTTCGTTCCCATAAGTGGACCCGGGCTCTTTCATGCCCCCCACACTCTTAAAAATCATTAACGTAAGTGAAAGTTTTATCACGACATAAGATAAGTGCCAAAGAACATTTAAAAGAAGATAAAACCGGGTCGGAATAGTACAACTTGGAAGACCATCTGGCTCTCGGTTCTTGAAACGATCGTCTTTCCAATTTGAATGCTTATTCGGGCTTGTCAAGGTGGGTTTGGTACTTAAGCGCCTTCGGGCCACCTCCCCGATTTGGAGAATCGAATAAGATGAGGTTGGTTAAGGTCCGACAAGTGCGCGAGAGGTTTTCAAAACTTCTATGAATTAATAATGTTCCCAACATACTTCTTACTCTATGAAGTTCTACAATCTCGTAATTCTTCCTTTCATGTTTAATAGTTATCTCATTTCAAGATCAACTAATTTCCTTCCTTAAAGCTCCACATAGAGTTTATAACTTTCAACTACATCTCTTCCACTTATCTCATCGATGAAATAATAAAATTACCAAACTACCCTTGAGAATTTCCATTCTCACTTGTTTAGTCTCCTTAGACTAATTTCACTATTTCCGCATTTTGCCTGATATTTCTCGCCCTTCGCGACAAATGTCAGACTCTAGGAGGTTTCCACCGAAGTTTGAAGACAAAGGCTAGAAGATTCGAGAAGAGTGATGCAAGGATAGAGGGCCAAGGCAAGACGACGTTGAAGGAAGGAAGGATTTTTCAAAGAGCAAAGCATTCAGAAGAGAGTGCATCAGCTCTCGCGTTTTAGGCCAAGCAAATCATCATCATATTAGCTGTCTTGGGAAAAATATACTTGTACTTTCAATACGTCTTTTCAACCCTTTTAAAATGGGCTTTATTTTCCGCAGCTACATCATTTGTAAAACTACTACCAATGTAATGAACAAATGTTCTTATCAATGAATAAAATTCTGCTTTTAGTCATTACTCCTTTAATTATGCCTCAATAAATTATTTAAAGCCTTGGGTGACTTTGGACGGTAAAATCCGAGGTCATTGGCGGTAATACCCATCGTTGCAAAATAGGGGTGTTACATAACGACTGTTCGTTATTTCATATTATTCATATTGCTAGTATTGTTTAGGGCCGTTGATTGTGCTCTTATGTGTTTCAAGAGTCTCCTTTGAGATCTCTTTGTTGTGGATAGGTTTTAGAACTAGGGATATCGGGCATAAGCTCTGAGAGTCTCTCTATAACAACGTGTTGGGAGGTATACTTTGGTATCTGCGCCTGACACTAGTCATGACTTACTTTCTCAACCAAGCGTGAGAAAGTGAAGCATCTGTGTGTGCTTTGGGATTTCATCCCTTTCTCTTGTCGGTATATATAAGTCTCACTAGTTGAGCATCGACATTTAAAAATCTTCAACTGTAATGCAAAGTTTTATGACTAATAAAAGACTAGTGCCTTGGTTATAGTAATGATAATCTGCAAGGTGGTAAAGTACAACTTGGAAAAGACACTCTGGCTTCTCGCTATGAAAGTTCCCATTTTCCACTCTGGAGATGCACAACACGTATGCTATGAGGGTGGTTATGGATCTAATTAGTCAATGGATGCACCTTTTTAAAATTAATGTGTGTTTAATAATATTTCCAACAAATATCCAAACACATTATCTTTCTTAGGAACTACTTTTGGTAGTTTCCTAATTTCCAAGCCATTAATCGATTTACTACATATTCTGAGTATTATCGACCTGTTCTTTATAGTCATTTTGACTATTATACCTTTACCTATTTGAGTTCGGGTTATGGTATTAACACATCTTGACCTTGTTTTTTTGAACCAAAACACATTCGCCTACTTGCTTAGTCTCTTGGAAGAGTAATACCCTTGCTTCTTCCCGGTTCCGTCCGGCTGGTATTGTTGTCCTCTATGGAAATATCAGGTTTTAGGGAGAAGACTAGAGAATTTAAAGCTTGAAGACCACAGAAGGATAGAAAGGAAAGGAAGTCGGGAAAGGAAGGAAAGAAGAAAGTTTTGGAAGACGTGTTGTCTCCACACAGGCAATTACGAGATTTTGAAAGTAATTTCAAAAATAACGATTCCTGTTTTATGTATTTCGATGTAAACTCTTGTAACCATGTTTATGAAAATAAGACAATCTGTTTTATCTGATTACATTATTTAAACATGTCTTTATTCATTTTCGGTCACCTAAGCCTTATCGACCTTGGACGGGGAAGTCTGAGTCTGCCGGCGGTAACATCCCATTATAAGTATGTAAAATGGGGGTGTTACAATCTCATCGGGGTTGCAAGGAATAAATCGGGGATGTCGGAAGTGCGTTGGAGGATAGCGGAGACCCTCAACAGAGACGAGAACTCTAGAGCCGGTCGTCGTGGAGGATCACCTTTGTCGTCGACGCAATCGGTGTCGCACGATGTGCAAAATTCCATCCCTACGCTACAAAGCATCGGTGAAGAAGATGATATTTTTGAGAAAATTACAATTTTAGCCCATCATTTTTGGGAAAATTAAAATTTCAACCCATTTTTTAAAAATAAGAAAAGTCTCAAACCAAAACACCCACATAAATATTTGACAAATAAGTTTTCACTTTGAACATCAACTAGGGGTGGGCATTGGTCCAAAATCGGACCAGACTGAGACCGATTTCCCTAAATTTTTGGACCGAGGACTAGACCGAAATGTTCCGGTTCGGTTCGGTGTACTTTCGGACTGGTTTTGGACCAGGATATTTTTTTAAATTAATATTTTTTAAAGAAAAAATTATATTTTTATAAAAAATTATGTTTTTATTGAGAAAAATTATATATTATTTATGAAAAAATATAATATTATAAAGTATATAACATAAAAGTAAAAATTAAATAGTAAAAATAAAATTTAAGTATATAAATTTATATTTATAATTATATTTTTAAAAAAGTCGGTCCGGATCAGACCGAACTAAAGACCGGTTCTTAAAAATTTATGGACCGAGGAACGAACCGGAATTACCTTAGTCCGGTCCGATCCATGCCGATTCGTCGTGGATCGGAACGAATTTTCCGAGCCCTAGTATCAACAATAAACATCTACAATCAGCATCAACTTCAGCTTAGCTCAACGAACCAACCCTAATTACAACGGTTCATGATGTTTTTTGAAGGAATTTTCAAGATTTTTTTTGAAGGTATTTGTGTGAATTTTATTTCATTTTTTGGTTGAATTTGTGTGGATTTTATTGTCAAGATTATGATAACAATAATTGATGTCAGCAAAATTTAAAAGCAAAAAGGCAACTCGTTGAAACCTCTCTCTTCTCTCTTTCTCTCTCCTCATAGGTCGCCCAAATGCCCAATTGACTGCTCTTGCCTTCTCTCACAGAGAGGGATCCATGAATTTCTCCATCTTATCTCCTCTTCCTCCTTTTCTCCTTGAATTCTCTGGTTGAATTTTTGAAATCGGAAATTCTGCTTCCGTTGCGTACGCCTATTTCTGTTGCCGTTTCTGCTGCTGCACTTGTTTCTCTCTGACTCCTTGTCATGGAGACGCCACCAGCTGACGAGCTGCTGAGGAAGATCCAGGAGCTGGAATCAGGACACGCTCATCTACGGGAAGAGATGTCGAGGCTTATGCTCTCTGGCAACCAAAGATCGGAGAACCACGCCGCCGCCGCAGTCGCTGCTCGTCAGAGGTCCCATTCCGTCTCGCCTCAGCGCTCTAGGTTGCCTGCAGCTGGACCTGGTCGCCGGAGACATGGTGGCGGAAGCCGTGTTGGTAGTGGAGGAGTTGCTGGTCATAGTGGAGGATCGGATACTTCTGCTTCGTGGAAGAGGGGCTCCGCTTCGTTCGGACATTCGTCTTCGCCGTTGCAGAGAGAGAGCCGGAGTGATGGCCTGCCGTTGGTGGATTTACGTGACGCTAGGCATGGTGAGGATTCGCCAACATCGGTTCAGTTCACTGATAGACAGTATTTGAACATTTTGCAATCCATGGGGCAATCTGTTCATATATTTGATCGCGATCGTCGAATAATTTACTGGTAATGTTTTGTTTTGTTTTGTTTTATAATTGTGCCTTTTGGCTATAGCTGTAGTTTTCAAGTTCATTCTTTAGATTCTCTTAATTTATTGCTGTGGATAGTAGTGAGAAGAATTGGAATTCGACTTAGATTTGAGCTTCTGCGTTGGCAAATAGTGGAAATGGAATCAATTACTTTGCTTTTTCTACTGCGATCGATAGTCATTGGTTTGGTGTTTAAACCCTAGATGATGGAAGGGAATTTCAAGCATTTTAGAGATGTTTTCTCTGGTGGCATTTACGCCTTCCTGCTAGGCAATAGACATACTATTACTATCAGAGGGAAGTTAATATCTGCTAGCCTTTTTTCTATCACTTAGTCATATAAGTGCTGTCTATTCAATGGCCAATGAATTCATCTCCCTTCTATGTTACTATATATTGCTAATAGTCATCTACAAAGTTGCCATCTGTTTAGGAGAATTTGATGAAGCAGAGCAGAATCCAATTCTAATATTGAATGGGTAGACTGGATTTCTATGTTTAGATTTTTCACCATGGGGACATTCTAGTTATCCCTATTCGCTTATCATAACATGCTTTACAAATAGAATTCTGCTTGTTATTTACGTATTTTGCTTGATCAAATTAGAACACTTTCTGAAGGTTCTTTTGGTTGCAATGTGTAAAACTGATAATGCAGGAATCGAACTGCTGAAAACCTGTATGGTTATACTGCAGCAGAAGCTCTTGGTAAAGATGTTCTTCACCTCCTAATAGATGAGAAGGACTTCTCAGTAGCATATAATACAATACATCGGGTCATGTTAGGAGAAAATTGGACAGGACAGATCGCTGTAAAAAATAAAATGGGCAAGAAAGTTTTGATGATTGCAACTGAGACACCATTTTATAATGATGATGGTACATTGATCGGGGTTATATGTGTGTCAAGTGATGCAAAACCATTCCAAGATGTGGGATTCACTACGCCAGATGGACAGAGCTCTGAATCAGATAACAATTCTAGCTGGCCCAGAAATCGTGTTGCAACCAAACTTGGTCTTGATCCCGAACAGCCTTTACAAGTTTCAATTGCTTCGAAAATAACAGACTTGGTAAGCTGTGTAGTTTTTTCTGTTTCTGTTGTTAATTGTATTTCATCTCATTGATTTTTGGACCCCTGAAACAGGCTTCTAAAGTGAGCAACAAAGTGCGGTCTAAACTGAAAACTGGGGACAATTGTGTGGAGCATGAAGGTGGGAGCGGTGATAGTCGTCAATCTGATCATGGATCTGATGTTGCTTTTTCTGATCTTAAGGATGATATCAATTCCAGTGAATCTGGCACACCCAGAAGGAATGCTGCTCCATCCTTTTTTGGTGTAATTTCTCAGGCTATTGCTGACAAGTCCCCAGCAAAATTGAACAAAGACTCCGAGGATGAGAGTGACGGAAAAGCTTCCATCCGTAAAATTACTTCAAAAGCAGAGGCTTGGATTGGCAAGAAAGCACAATGGCCCTGGAAGGGTAATGAGCCAGAATCATCAGAAGCCAGATCCAATCAATTTACTTGGCCTTGGGTGCACGGTGATCATGACAATGATCGTTTATCTGCTTATACGAAAGCTGAAGTTCAGGTTAATGAATGTAATCGACCTTGTATCACTGAGGCCTCTGGATCATGGTCATCTTCATTTAATGTAAACAGCACAAGCAGTGCAAGTAGCTGTGGAAGTACAAGCAGTAGTGCTTTGAACAGACTGGACATCGAGACTGATTGCTTGGACTATGAAATCTTGTGGGAGGACCTAACAATTGGAGAGCAGATTGGACAAGGTAACATTATTATGATCGTCTAAAATCTGATTCCAGAACATGAAAGAGAGAGTCATTCTAGTACAAGAGTTGAAATGACTCTTGTACTAGAATGCTCATAAAGGTTCTTTTTTTTTGGTCAGAAAGAGGGCCTATTTTCTATGAAAAAACTTATTGATAGACTTGTCAATCCTATTTTCTATGACAGTATAATCTCCTGCCAAACCCAAGCCTTTTGAACCATTTTGACTACCTAATTTTAGGTTTATGTCTTCTCCATTTAAAAATCATTTGAACTTAGGAAAATGCCATGAATTACCCTATACAATGTTGAGTTTAAGATTCTAGTCCACAATAATGTAAACCCTATCTGTTAACCAATGGTTGCAGCTTTGAGCAATATTTACTTGCATTGCTAGACAGTATGCAAGGTGTTTGCTGTTGTGCCAGTTGTAACGAACTAAGTCATAAAGCCAAGCATTCAAAACCCTTGGGTCAGTTTTGAGTCCTCAAGGTTGAAAGATAAAACTCTTCTTGATAGTCTAGGGATGTTAGGCTCTACAGTAACGTATATGAATAAATAAACTGGTGAACTTTGGGATCTCACCTTATAAACTTTCTGTAAAGCCTTATTCTATGTGAAATCTGTGCTAGAGCCTCACTTCTTGTAAATAAAAGCTTTCCCTTCTTTGGTTTGAGTTGTCAAAATATCAGCTGAAAGGCTTGGTTGGTAGCAGCTGATCTCAAAAGCGATATTGGTACTCTGCTATGCACTCTCTACCTCTTTGTTTTGGCGTGAGGAGAGGGTTGGATGAGACTGCTGACAATGGCTTCATCATCGTTTCTTGAGGCCATTGAGAAAACGCCATTCCGTTATATGAATCCTTGGACCCAATGTGGATATCTAGGTTAGAGGGGAAGTCTATTGTGAAACTGAAGTAATTGTATTGTCAAATCAGGGATGGAGATATCTTTATTAGAAGTTTGTGAAGTCTTATGGCCACAGTTTATTCCAGCAAGCCTCAGGAAACCTTAGTCAAAAGTTGTATTACCTCAACACTTCACCAGCTGTGTTGCCTGCCATCACCAAGGATATGGAAACAGTATATGTTTCAGATGCTTTGTTTAACAATGGCACATGCCAAATGGAAAGTGGTTAAGAATTCATATACGTCTATGATTAATACTTGCAAAACACTTGCATCATTCTTATTCATGTTGCAAATTATATTTATAAGTATTAACTTTTTCAACTTTTGTCTTAACTAATTCTTTGCACCTGGAATATTTGAAGACAAGAAGTGTCAATCACTTAGGTGGTCACACACCTTTGAGAATTGTATTTGCATTCTACCCCCAAACCGTGCTTATGAAAGGATATGTATTAGGATAGTTTTATTGTATAGAAGTTTTTTTTACAAGAAATTATACTTGGCTGAAACTTATACTATTTTTCGTGCAATGCTTTGTTTGTAATTTTGTGTTTCTTGTTTATTGTTTTGCAGTTTGAAGGTTTAGGCATTCGCCAACTATTGTTTTTTTTTTGTTGGTCAACTAATGGTTTACAAAGCTGCATTCTCTTTGCCTTACTATGAATCTGATACACATTCGTTTCTCTTTGCTTTCTGCAGGATCCTGTGGAACAGTTTATCATGGTTTATGGTATGGATCGGTATGTTTGGTAACTTATATATACCCTTTTATCCCCAAGCACTTTAGACAACTATTTGAATACTGACTTGCAGGAAAATGGAGGTTTATTGAACTGATATTTGGATTCTTGACACAATTTTCTCTCTATTACACGAGCTTATGGGCCCGGAAAATGGAGGTTTATTAAACTGATATTTGAATTCTTGACACAGTTTTCTCTCTATTACACCAGCTTATGGGCCCAACCCATCTTTCCTTCTACATTAGCTACTTTAGCTACAAAGTTACATTCTCTCCAACTTTTTGATGTTGATACTTCCTATAAAAATCATCTTCCATTCTCTTCTTCCTCTCCAGTACATGTTTGATTACAAATGCTATAAACTCATCCCATTTCCAACTCTCTTCCATAGTTCAATGTGCTTCTCTCTTCGAATCACATAATTTCACCCCCTCTTGTCGGACTTTATGCATGACAAATTGTGTAATGTCGAGTTCCTAGCTTGGCTGGGATTTACATTTTCTGATGATGATAAACAATTAAGATCATATTTTTATGTTTGTACTTTGGGAATGCTAGGTTTAGGTAGGATTAAAATACCTCTGTTTAACCTTTACATGGTGCGGGTCCATTCTTGTATTTTGTGGGCAAAATGACCCATCCTGTTTCAGGCCCATCCCCACCCTTTGTGTCATGATCACTAGAACCCCTTTGGCTGCAGTAAACTGGAATACATACCAATATTACATTTGTACTTTGATTCTGTGTCGAAATGGGTAGGGGGGGAAGCTCGTATTCCCCTATCACCCCTATTCTTCCCCACCTACAATTGGACTGTAGTGGATATCTGCAGTTTCTGATTGATGACTTGTATTGAATCTTGGAACATGATCGTGTGTACTTGTACCTTTGTTCAATTGTGTTTGTAACTTTGTACAAGCTCTAATATGACATGTACGATCACTATATGATGCTTTATAAATCAATGACAATGTTTTTTTTTTTGCAGGATGTTGCAATCAAGGTTTTCTCAAGACAAGAATATACAGAAGAAGCTTTATATTCTTTTAGACAAGAGGTATCTTTAAATTTCTCCTTGAAATAAGTATATTTAGACATGAAGTTGATTTATTTATTTTAGAAACCGGGCTTTTATGTAGAAGTGAATTTGATTGTGTTCTTATTTTTTCAACATTATTGTTTTCTGAAACCTTTCTTCCATATTATATGTTGGGAGCTTTATAGTGGATGAATAACTGTTATCTCTTGCTGGGGCTGGTTCATGGTCTGAGCCATTTAAACCAAGATTGAGATATCCCTTTTCTTTCTTGAAGGTGTCTCTCATGAAGCGGCTTAGACATCCAAATATTCTGCTGTTTATGGGTGCCGTAACCTCACCTGAGCATCTTTGTATCGTTACTGAATTTCTCCCTAGGTTTATTCTTATCCTTCTATTTTGCGTTTATGTTGATTAATGATTATATTGCTATCGATTTTAAGACAGCATAACACGAGCTTTATCGAGTTGTCACATTAATCTAACTTCTGTAATTCATTTCATTCAGGGGAAGCTTATTCCGCTTATTGCAAAGAAATACTTCTAAACTTGATTGGAGACGTCGAATTCACATGGCCTTGGATGTTGTCAGTGTTCCGGTTTTTTATTAGTGATTCTGTTTGTGTCTTGTTTTCCTCTTGCCACTTTGTGAGATTCATATGGTCATTTGTTTTACAGGTAAGAGGCATGAATTATCTACATCATTGCAGCCCACCAGTCATTCATCGTGATTTAAAGTCTTCAAATCTGCTAGTTGATAAAAATTGGACTGTGAAGGTCTCCTGGGTTTTTTCAGAGCTCATTTGTCTTGATAAACAAGGCGGTACTTTTAAAACATATGATCATTATTTGTTTGTTCACATTCATGAACAGGTTGCTGATTTTGGCCTTTCACGCATAAAACATGAGACATACCTTACAACAAAGACAGGGAAAGGCACGGTATGCTTGCTATGCTCGACCTTTCTTGGATGTTCTCTTAGAGCATTATCTTGGAGTTTGCTTCCGACAGGTTTTGTAGAGTGATGTTTTTTTTTCATGCTTTGCAGCCTCAATGGATGGCGCCTGAGGTCCTTCGGAATGAACCTTCGGATGAGAAGTATGTTCTAGTCATTTGGTGTAGATGCTGTATTCAACTAGTGACTTCTGTATATTTTTCCCTAGTATAATGTCTCATATATATACTGTATTGCACGAGTCCTTTTGCCCACATGAGTCAACCTTTAAAATTAATCACTATTTTATTGCATGAGTCCTTTTGCCCACATGAGTCAACCTTTAAAATTAATAACTATCTTTATAACAAATATATATATATATATATATATATATACATATATATATATATATATATATGATAATTTTTCATAATATTCAACACAAATTTAATTTAGTTATATATTGTATATGATTCTGTAAAATTAAGATAAGGTTAAGCTATGTTCATAATAGATATTTGTCAGTAGCTAACAATAATTAATAGTGGGCCTGTTTTAATAAATTTATTAAATTAATAGTTTTTTAGTCTTTGAATATTAATTAACACGAATTCTTATCAACAATACACACAAAAACAAACAAAGCGCGACACATAGGATCTATTTGAAGTACATGAAGTCATATCAACAAAATAATGCTTCTATTCTAGTATATACAGTGTATTCTTTTATTTTTTTTTGGTCTGTTATATGCATATTTTAAAATATTCTTACAACAGCTTTATTGGATTATTTAGGTCTGACATATACAGCTTTGGAGTCATATTGTGGGAACTAGCAACAGAGAAGATCCCTTGGGAGCATCTCAACTCAATGCAGGTAATTCTTATTAAAGTTGGAAAAGTACTGGTCCAATTTCCACTCTGATTTACTTTTTAAGAAATGTTGCTTCACAAAATGCATTTGTTATGCTGCTATCTTTCACTTGTCTGGAGAACTCAGAAGTTAACTACGGTACCATTTGGTTTCTCAAATTGCTCATTTTTTTTTTCTTTGGTTAAAAGGATCCATGAAGAGCCGAATGGGATTTTTGTCTAGATGGCAAAGTTTGGTCCTGTTTTCAAACTAAGAAAAGTTGGATCAGAGTTAGGGCCCGTTTGGTTTTCCATTCCGGAAACATTAACGGAAAGGAAACGAACCTAGTCTATATTAGTGTCATACATCAACAACAAATTTCCTCTTGCCTTGAGTCACCTCATTTTTCATGCAAAATGTACCATAAGCTCCCTTGCGGTACTCTTATCTTTTTCCCTAATTTGAACATGGGGTCAGTATATCCCCCATTCTCCTCTAACCATTTCTCTTCCCCCTTCCTAGACCCACAAATAAATTTTATTGTCAATGTATTGTGACACATAAGTGGGCTATATTCGTTTCTTTTCCGTTTACGTTTCCTTGGTTGGAAACTAAATGGGCCCTTAGATTGATCTTTTTGAATAACGTGCTTTTTTTTCCCCCCTCCCACTCCCATATCTGCAACTCCTTTCAGTCCTCTCTCACCCCCTGAACAATGAGAAATCATGACAAAGCCACAATAAACTTTCTATGCCAAGCACCCCACAGTCTTTCCCTTTAATTAAAAGTATGAAGGCATATACACAAATGATTATGACAATATAAATTCGTAATCAGAGTTAGACCTTTCTGTTATTGAAGCAATGAAGCTTGAATTTTACCTTTGGTCAATGGAAGGAAGTTATCTGCCATGATCTTATGATGCACCTGTTGACAAATCCATGGTGGAATTTTATTTAGCAGCGGAAGTGGAATTCGTGCTGTATTTCACATTAAGTTGAGATGCTTAATATCATATTTATCTAGCAGCTTCTGTTATAGTGTGTGTAGGCTTTTGCTTTAGATATGGTAATCCATGCATAATTAATATTTCCAAACTATTTGCTGTATAATTTGCATGTAACTATGTGAGTAAGAGGAAGCTAAACTAGTTATAATTTATGCCTTCTACAGGTTATTGGGGCCGTCGGATTTATGAACCAAAGACTTGATATTCCAATTGATGTAGATCCAAAGTGGGCTTCTATAATTGAAAGCTGCTGGCAAAGGTGTTTGCTTCTTCTGATTGCTATTTGACTCATTCTTCCCCCTCCCCTTGCACACTATTTTTTCTTAAAAATTTCTTCCATAGATTGAATAACTATCCAGAGCAGAGAATTTTAGGTGACTGAATCATTTATTACTCCTTCATTATCAGTGACCCACAGCGCAGACCTTCATTCCAGGAACTGCTTGAGAAACTCAAGGATTTAGCAAGACAGTACGCTGCTCACTTCCAAGCAGCCCGATCTAGCTCAGCAGATGTTGCGCAAAAAGACCAATAACCGATTAGTTTGCCCATGTTTTGGTGCTTCCATAAGCAGTGCAAAGTCAAGTTTTTGAAGTACCTGGATGGTGCAGACAACACATTCTTTGCAACCCAGATGATTATGGCAAGTCAAGTGGACATACAAAGCGGCCTTAGGCTAGAGTCAGTTAGCCAGAGGATGGGTGCACAAGATGCTGGTCCCCATGGGTTCTCACAGAATTTGATTGGTAATGATTTTTTGATATTGTGAGTGATGAATTGGCATTTAAGTGAAAGCACGATCAACCATTTTGTACTCAAGGAGTCGTCACAAAACGGAAGGATCCTGCACAGAAGTCAATCCACATTTTTTCCATTGTAAGTAAATGTAGAACTCTTCAGAGATGTGAATACGATTGATTCTTGTGTGCAAAGGAACGTGTGTTTTTTCCTGCCCCTCGTTTGGTTGGCATTTAAATTAACGGCAAGGCCAAATTTCAGAAAGTAGATAAGATTTTCTTCGTTTATGGTTGATTATATTCTCAAATTTTACAAATGTCAAATTGAACCAAACAAAGCAAAATACAACAATTTACTCAAGAATTTAGTTCCAACTGAACGTATTTTTCTGCTCGCACCCTATGAATTTGAATCCCTAGGAAATACATTTTGAAGGGTTGGTTTTAAAACTTTCTTGAGCCTACATTTCAATTAGTGCACTTCACCGATAGAGGATGGAATTCATAGAGGTAAATCCAGAAGTAAAGCCACCATCAACAACCAGATTATGGCCGGTTATGAAACCGGCGTCGTCATCACTAGCTAAGAAGAGGGCAACCCTAGCTACATCTTCAAGCCTTCCTGCTCTGCCTCTTATCAGGCTACCATGCTCCCCTACCACTTTGGACACGTCTTGATGGGTCGCATCTGGGACTCCTAACAACCTTTTGAAGGCGTCGACAAGCATCTCGGATGGAACTCCATGAGGAGAAATGCAGTTTACTCGGATTCCGTGTGTCCCGAGCTCACAAGCAGCGCTCTTCATGAGACCGATAATTGCCTCTTTTGACATGGTGTAGGAGTGAGATGCTAGTCCTCCCATGATGGCCGCCGAGCTTGACGTGCAGATTATGCTTCCGCAGTTTTTACCTTTCAAATATGTATAATATCAATCACATATATAATAACAAATGCAATATCAATCACATAAATTTGTAGACATACCTTTGATCATGGCTCTGGCAGCATGCTTGATTCCATGCATCATCCCATACACATTCACAGCAAGAAGAGACTTGACATGCTCCATCTCAAGCTTTGTGATGCTACCGTCCGGCCCCGAGATGCCTGCATTGTTGAACATAACATCTATCCTCCCTTTCCATTCTACGGCCGCCTTCACTGCGTTCTCCACGTCGCCTTCTATTGACACGTCACAGTGGACAAAGAGGCCTCCTATCGAATTCGCCAATCTCAAGCCTTGCTGGTCGAGTATATCCGCCACCACCACGTAGGCCCCGTTTAGGGCAAATAGCTTCGCAGTCGCTTCCCCTATCCCTCTTGCGCCGCCTGTTATCACCGCCACCTTGCCCTCTAGCCTGCATGAGTTTGGTTCCAGAGATCTTGGCCTGGGATAAAATGACAAGTTTATTTTTTCCTTAACTATATATCCTTTGAATGCGAACCATGAAATTTTGTTAGCTACCTAGATTGAGGTACGTGACTAAATGTGGAGTTTATGACATACCATATGTCTTACCTTTGGCCATTGCATGTTGGATGACTACCGTTCTCCATGGGCTGATGCATGAATGATCTTGATCTTTTGAAGAGTTATGTATGTTTTGAGACATATATAGAGGAGTGCGAGAAGATAAATTATCTTATGTTAGATACAAGTGATTTTAGGTACGTAGGGCGCTTTTCGGATGATCCATTATTTCTATGATACCATGCTTTCCATTCCTACAACTACCACCATATATTATTTAGTATGTTATTTCTTTGTTTATTTGTTCATTGTTGATTCATGATCGTATTCATCAGAGGGCAATGGAAGGATTATATAAGTTAGCTTATTATGGGTATAAAACTTGGCCGGCCGATAATTAATGGGGCTACATTATTGTTTTAATGTACAAGACCACAACAACAACAACATCTACTCAGGTGGCCAACTCGGTATGGACGGGATCTGGGGGGTCGAGATCTTGACCCTGGGATAAAATGACAAGTTTATTTTTTCATCTTTTCTTATTAATTATTGAGAAGTGAAATGCGGAAAAAACAAAGAAGTACTCAAGTAAACAGAAAAGAAGAACAAAGACAAACCAAACAACGTTTTATTTGGCTTTGAGTCTCAATCGAAATGCCAGATATCCAAAGGGAATATCAGAGAGCAAAGAGAACTGTAGAACAAGCAAGCGATCGAAAGAGAGAAGAAAGTTTAGAGAAGCACAACTCGAACAAATTGAACAACCACAAAGGTCTCCAAGGTGCTCTCGTCTTCTCTCTTCCTTGTTTGGATTTCAAAGGGAGCTCAGGTCGCCGACGTCGAACTCAGGCAAGCAAGGCCGAGCAAACGCTCTCGAAGCTAACCCTAGAAGAGCTCTCTGAATGATCCAACAAGAGGTACAGAAGGAGAAGATGTGCTTTTATATGGCTCGCACTAACCCTAGACCTCAAACAACATCGTTCAAGTAAATGAGACAGACTCATCAAAATGGGATGTCTCGAGTGAACTTGTATTGGGCCGTTTGGCCCAATACAGCCTCCAGCGAGAAGTTGACCCAATCTGACAAAGCTCTCATTCACCAAACATATACATACAAGCCTAATGTTCCAAACTTAGGAGATTACAAGCCCATCAATACAACTCTACAATTTTCCCTCCTAATTCCTAAGTTTACATCAATAGTAAATCTTGTTTCCTTGTTTTGTTGATCAATGGTCTTACAGTCTTTCTATCACCAACCCATTGTACCCTTTTCAGCTCTGTTCTAACCACGTGTAGAAAATCCCTGCAAAAGTTAAACTTATCAGTTGTGACAATTTTGGTGCCAAAGTCAGCATGATGTTTCTTACCATCAATCTTTTCAACTAGAATGATTTTCTTAGGTACCTTTTGTCTGATGAAATGGTACCTCCCATCAATATGTTTGGTCCTTTCATGATACATAGGGTCTTTGCAAAGATAAAAGGCACTATGACTGTCCATGTGCAACTTGGACATATAGTTTTTACCTTCAATTTCCCTTAATAGTCCGTGGAGCCAGATTGCTTCCTTAGAAGCTTCAGTGGCAACTATGTACTCTGCCTTAGTAGAGGATAGAGCTACAATAGAGTGCTGCTGAGACTTCCAAGATATGCAATTCCCACACGCACCAAGAGTAGACATATGAGTTTCTATTGTCTTTGTTGCTTACAAAGTCAGAATCAACATATCCATAGAGTTCAGAAGGAGAAGAATGAACACCATAGAGCAAACCAAAGTTGGCAGTACCAACAATATATCTCAAACAAAATTTCATGGCATGCCAATGTTTTTCACATGGCGCAGACATATATATCTACTCAGAACACTGATGGCAATGGCAAGATCAGGTCTGGTGCAAATCATAGCATACATAACTGAAACAACAACAACATCATAAGGGATAGAGGACATTCTGCCCTCCTCATCTTTGGAGAGAGGCAGCTTGGCTTTTGTCAAGTCAAGGTGCCCTCCTAAAGGCATGGATGAGGGTTTAGCATTCAAAGCATGGAATCTATCAAGCACCTTATGCAAGTAATCGGATTGAGTGAGCATGATTTGTTTCTTAGACCTGTCTCTAATAATCTTAATGCATAGGATCATTTGAGCATGACCTAGGTCTTTCATGTCAAAGTTCTTTCTAAGGGACCTTTTCACATCATTGATTTTAGACATGGATTTGCAAATCAAAAGCATATCATCAACATAAAGCAAGACATAAATGGGCAAATCATACTTGACATGCTTGAAGTATAAACATGAATCATACTTGCTAGACTGGAACCCTAAAGATTTCATGCATTTATCAAACTTTATATTCCATTGCCTAGGTGATTGCTTCAAACCATATATGGATTTCTTCAACACGCATACATGATCAGGCTTAGAAGGATCAACAAAACCTTTAGGCTGTTTCATGTAAATAATTTCTTCAAGGTCACCATGCAAGAAAGTTGTTTTAACATCCATTTGTTCAACTTCAAGATCATAGACAACAGACATAGCAAACATCAATCTCATGGTTTTATACTTAGCAACAGGAGCAAAAAAATCATGGTAATCCTCTCCTTCTCTTTGAGAGAAGCCTTTTGCTACTAGCCTAGCTTTGTATCTAGGTGGATCAGTAGCAATGGCCCCCTCTTTGAGTTTATAAATCCATTTGCAATCAATAACTCTTGAATTTTTAGGTTTGGGAACCAAAATCCAAGTGTTATTGTCATGCATGGATTTAATTTCCTCATTCATGGCATTTAACCAAAGATCAGAATGAACACATTAAATAGCATGCTCAAACAAGTCAGGAGTATAAGCATTCAACACATCAGCAATTATGAAAGCAAACTCATCAACATTATTCACATACTTCTTGTTAGGAATTTTAACCCTAGGGGCTCTATCTCTAGTCAATTGATAGTTATTCAAATTTGGCACCTCATCAAAGGGAATTTCCTCAACAGGATCATCCACATCATGCATATCAGAGATAGAGTCATGCACATAATCATGCAAGGAATTATGCACATTATCAAGAAGAGGCTCATGCACAGATGTGGAGGGTGAAGGATGTACATAATCCAAACAGTAGAATATCAATCAAATTCAACAAGTTGCACACCAAAAAAATCAATTGATAATCATAAAAATAAGCACAAGAGTTTTGATATTAACCAAGGGATAGAAAAGTTACCAGAATCTCACGAATTACATAAAAAGGGTTCCTTGATCAAACAAACTCCAAAAGGAAATTAGTTCTTCATAATAGAAAATAAAAACTAGAAAATAAAAGTATGAATTGTGGTAATGTCTAACTAAATTCTCCCACGAAACTAAGTTTAAATAGTAGAAAAACAACCGAAACCTAAAGATATAAAAATATATAAAAGATAGAATAAAACGGAAAGTCGGCGTCTCGGATACAAGGCCACTCGCGAGCGCGGATTGTAACCGGGGGCGCGGGTCTAATGATCTCCTCGACCGCAGAATCTCCTCGAACCGCGAGCCCGGTTTGCAACCGAGGGCGCGGTTCTCGTTTTCTTCGACTCTTCAGCTTTGACTAGCTCCGCGGTCCTGGCTCCAAATCCGAGGCCACGAGTCTTGATCTCTGTAAAATCTTGAGTCTCTTATTCCTTGCAACCGCTGTAGAGCGGGTCTTCAGCTCTGTTAGGACTTATGTCTTCAAAATCTTCAACTGTATGCTATTCTGATATTACAATTAAACACCCTAATCTATCCTAAAACACTCAAAAATCCTAATAAAATACAGAATTACGCTGTACTAAAACCAGCGTATCAGAACCCTAGTGGACAAATTGTAGCCATACACCTCAGAAGTGGCAAGGAGTTGCTAGATCGAGCCAAGCCTAAAGACACTAAGCACGACAATGAAGATGATGCCCCGGTCAGGCTTGTTACTGACCCCAACAAGGTCGATAACGAGGCTCCCCAGCTCGATAACTCTCCATCCATGCCAAGTAAGTCTTCTGAACCAAATTCTGTGTTCGTTACCAACCCCACCAGGGTCGGTACCGACCCCTTATCTACACCGATTGACCCTCTTGTCGATTTGGTAGAACCTCGATCCGGGTCTCTCTCTATCCCGAATCCGTCAAAAACTCTTCCTTTCCCGATTAAGAAGTCTAATGATGTCACAGAAAGAAAGTTTAGACGGTTTGTTAAAATTCTTCAAGGGCTAAATTCAATTCCATTTACTGATGCCCTTAATGAAATGCCTGCCTATGCTAAATTTTTGAAAGAGATTTTCAGCAGGAAAAGATCTATATCAGAGCTGGATAATGAGGTCCATTGCATAAAGCTTCCTGAAAAACTCGGTGATCCAAGTAAGTTTGCAATTTCAATTGGTATTGGGACTCACCGTTTTAAAGCTCTATATGACCTCGGTGCCAGTGCTAGTTTATTACCATTATCTATCTGGACTAAGGTTAACATGGGACCACTAGAGCCTGTCAAGATGAAACTCTACATGGCGGATGGATCTTCTGTAAAAGCAACTGGAGTCGTTGACGATGTTCCTGTCCGAGTCGGAAAATTCTTTGTCCCAAACGACTTCATTGTGCTAGATATGCCTTAAGACCATGCGGTGCCAATCATTTTAGGCAGACCATTTTCAGCCACCTCAAGAGCACGTGTAGATGTCGGAAAAGGACTTCTCACATTTGATATTGGAGAAGAGAAGGTTGAATTCCATTTCAATTCGCCCATAAGTGAAGTGGCTAGTTGTAGTACTGAGGAGCCTACCGACCCACCATGGCTCGGTAACGACCCTTCTCTGAGTACAGAATTCAGCAAAATCAAGGATGTCACGCCCACCAAGAAGCCTACCGACCCCCATGGGTCAGTAAGGACCCTTATTTGAAGGAAATGAGGTGGGAGGTGGATACAAGCACGATATCAAGCCACTTTCAGATCCAGCAGGGTCGTTAACAACCCACACCACCTCGGTAACGAGCCACTTCCCGAATGACCCTAGTGAGTTTTCTTGTTCTTATCCAATCAATTCTGGTATTGATCCTTTCTCTTATCCTTGTTCTATGTTGAATCCTACTGCTAGTACTGTGAAGGAGTCGAAACCTCCTTGGTTTGCGGATTATACTAACCCAGTTGTAGGATTACCGAGCATACTTATTGATGATAGATGACCAAATATTTTGGAGAGAAGCTATGATGTTTTTCAGGCTAAGTATGGGGTTTCTTATGATCCCTTCGATACTGGATGGCAACCACCCTAGGTAAGATAAGGTAAGTTTGTCGGGCTAACGATGTTAAAAAATAGCGCTTACGGGAGGCAACCCGCTTTTTGTTTTCGGTTTTAAGTTTTTGCTTTCTTAGATCTTTTTGCTAGCTTTCTTTTGACTTGTTTTTAGGATAGATTAGTATAGTAGGGATAGAAGTTTTTTCTAAAGGGACTCAGGTACAAGAAGTTAAGAAGTGCTAAAATCAAGAAGAGTCAGTGTACAAGCATACAACAGGCTCGCTAACGACCCCCACAAGGTCGGTACCGACCTCTATCGAATCGGAGAAAAATTCAACAATGCTCCTCAAGTGATCAATGGTTTCAAACAGCTTCAGTTTTATTTTGTGAGTTCCCTTTTCCTTATTCTCTTTATATTTCTATGTTTTAAACACTGAGGACACTGTTTGGTTTAAGTATGGGGTATGGGAAAAGGAAACTCAGTTTTGTGTCAGTTTTTTGTCTTTGTTTGTGTTTTAGGATTGATAATATTCCACTTAGATGTCCTATGATATACTTTAACTTGCTTGGTCATGTAATTCCATAGCATGTTTGGAGAGCTTTGCCTGAATCATGTTAAAATTTGTTTTTATGTGGATATTTAGCATGTGATGAAATTGAGCACATATGATCTTAGGTAGAAGTGACTGAAATCCAACAAAAATTGCTACCTTGTGAGTTATTTTTGGCCTTATAGGGAGAACATCAAAAATCCCTCTTCTTTTCTTGTGTGATTTACTCTCCTTATGCATATTATCTCTTGTCATTAATATGGTTATCTATTTCTTGAGACCTATATGAGATATTAGTTCATTGCATGTGAAAATCATATGATGGAGAACTTATTTTTCATGAGCCTATTAATCCTTATCCTACCCTTACATTATCCTCTTTTTGAAGCCAATTTGAGCCTTAAGCCTTTTATTTTTAGCTCCACAAAATTATCCCTAGCCAATGAAAGCTTGACCCTATCCGGGGATTAGGACTTAGTGTTGGTTGTAATGATTTTATTGAGTGAGATTGTTTGGTTCAAGTGTGGGGTAATCTGGGTTGGGTAAGTGAAGATCTTGCAGTTTTCTATGTAAAAGGAGTTTGGTTCCCTGAATGTACTTACAAAAGAAGTGGAAAGTAAAGGGGAAAACAAAAGAAAAACAATGCAGAGTCGTTACCGACCCTAGTAGGGTCGGTACCGAGCCCCCTCGGAAAGAAAAAAAAGAAAGATCATGAAAAATCCGAAGGAAAGAGTTGAGTAATAGTGAAAGTGTGCATGAGCCAAATTTCCTTGTTATTTATAAGCAAGATTAGTTGGGATAAATGGGTGAGTGAAAGAAAAAGTGCATGAAGAGAAGTGAGTTTGGTAAGGTTTTTATGAGAGTTTTGATGTTATGTGTGAGTTTTTAGGAGTCTTTGATTCCCGGATATTATTAGCACCACATAGCCAAAATATTTACACGCCTTATTGTCTTTACCAAGCCCCATTACAACCTGGCCGAATGGAAACTTCTATGAAGTTTTTCATTGAGCCTAAGTTCTCTTGATGATTTTTATGTGTTTTGACATCTCGGGTGGAGAGTTTAGTGATATAAGTAACAATGACTATGTTGATTTTTGCATATTGGATTGAGTTGAGAGTTGTTATTATAAGCCCAAACACTTGAGAGTTGAGTGAAACACATATCCCTTGTGAGGTTGGATTCTTGGTTGCTTTTGCTTGAGGTTACATATATGTGTGATGACGTTAGAATCACTTGTCTATTTATTTCTACTTGTGTTTTTGATGTTGCTTTTTGATAAGGGCATTGACTTGATATATGTGTTAATGGTTTTGGTTCTTGTCTTGTTGATTGCTTGAGGACAAGCAAGTCTAAGTATGGGGTCTTTTGATGTCCGCCTTTTTAGGGTGTCTTTTTAGTGTGTTTGAGTCTTTTTTCTTTAGTTTTGTGTTTTGTTTTGAGTCATTTGTGTAGGTTTTCTTATTTTCTTAAGATATGGAGTCTACATAAGTTTTGGTGGTGTTTTGTAGGTTTTAGAAGCTATTTGGAGCACTTTTGAAGAAAGGAGCAAAGCCGGTGAAAGATAACACTCAAGAATGAAGAGAAGATGAAGATTAAGCACTCAAGTAAAGTCATTGAAGATCAAGTTTGAGCTTGGAAAGAGATAGAGAAATTCTTTACAATAACATAGGAAAAAGAATCGAGTCAAACAGAGTTGTAACGAATCCACTACGCTAGTTTTACTCAAGGCTGTTCGAAGTGCTGAACAGGGTCGTTAACGACCCTGACAAAGTCGTTAATGAGGCACCCCGAGACGCAGCGGAGATCCGAGTTGGTGCATTTAAAGGCTTTTATCTTGTTTTCTTTTATGTTATTAGATAGATATAAGGGATATACCTTATTAGAAGATTTATTTCCTTAGAGATAGATTTAAGATAGAATAGTTTCTCTATAAATACACTTATCCCCTCTTTAGTTTTCTTATCATTCAAGTTAGAAGAGGATGAGGAGAGATGATTGAGGGGGGGGGGCGTGTGGATAGAGTAGAGAGACGAGTTTGAGTAGCTTAGAAGACAAGTTTTTGGATTCAAAGTTGTAAGCTTTCTCTTTTATTTAATTCAGTTGTTTTTAATTATGCTTTGTGAGTAGTCTTCCTCTCTAAGGTTGAGGTTGAACCCAACAGTGGTTGTGCATGCTTGTTTATGATCATGTCTTGATTGTTTTTATTGCATGAATCTATTCTCTTGTTCTTAATCCTTGAAACGAAAGTTGAAGGGAATTTCTCGTTCATAGTTGAAGCGAAAGCAGAAACCTTGAATCAGAATAGTCAAATTAGGGTATTTGAAGCGAAAGTAGATCTATCCTAGTTGAAGTAGAAGAGATTAGATAGTAAGTTTATTAATTTAGCAAAAGTTTATTGATTTACTTGCTTTAGTTAACGAAAGTTGACACCTTTATGTGATAAAAGCATGATCTTTATGTTTCATAAGCGTTTGGTGTGCATAATTGTTGTTGTGGTGACACCTTTACCTTAGAATCTCTCTCTTTCTTGTTAAAACCCCTTGCTTTGTTTGATTTCTTGCGTGAGAAGTAACAAAACTTAGCACTAACTTTCTCCCTGTGGACGAACCTGACTCTGCTATACACAGTGGGGTCTTGACTTATAAATTTATTTGTTGTCAAGAAAACCTCTCAACAGCCACCAACTGTATCCACCTGGGTAGGTCCCCATAGGTCTGCATGCACATACTCAAGAGGCTTTTGAGCAACAAATTTGGATTTGGTGAAGGGAGTTCTAGCAAGTTTCCCAAACACACAGTTTTCGCACTTGCTCAAATCAGAGGGTTTTTGACTTATATATCCATTCTTGAACAGATAATGCAATCCCTTGTTACCTATATGACCTAATCTAGCATGCCACAACTTGATTGAATCAACACTCATAAATGCATTCACTTCAGAAGACATAGTCATAACAAGGGAACCAATCAAATGATAAAGCCCACGCTTTTTAATTCCTTTTACAAGGAATTTCCCATTTCTGGAGACATTTTTGACTCCATTATGGGTGTGGATATGACACTCAAGGTCATCAAATATGCTTTCAGACAACAAGTTTCTCCTTAAGTTAGGTACCCACCTAACATTTTAGAGTATTCTAACAACACCATCATGCATTTTAAAAGGAACAGTACCAACACCCTTAATCTTAAGAGAAGAATGATCACCCAACCTAACCTCACCCTCATCATAAAGATGCATGCAAGTAATCAAAGACATGCTTATGAGGAGTAACATGCATAGTGCAACCAGAATCAAGTATCCATGCATCATGATCAGAATTAACATGATGTGCACACATAAGCAACTCAACAGGATAGGAAAGGTGTGACTCAACAATTGCAAAAGTACCATTCTGTGTTTTTGTGGAGGCAACTAAGGCCTCATCTTTCTTCTTCTTAAAGCAATCATTAATCAAGTGAATATCCTTGCCACAATAGTGACATTTAGGGTTCTTTTTCTCAGACTTGGGTTTGGCATTCCCATAATAAGAACTAGAAGAGTCAGATTCCTTTTCTTTCTTCTTATAAATCTTCTTCTGGTTTTTAGATTTTCCCTTAGTGAATATGACTTCAGTTTTAGACTCTTTGTCAGATTTACACTTAAACACTTTCATAGTCTCATTTTTCTGAGTCACAACATCAATAATTTTCTTTTTAGTCAGACCCTTAATGTCATCATGATTAAACTCAATCACATTTTTAAAGTTATCAAATTGGGAAGGTAGGGAGTTTAACAAAATCACATCTTGGTGAGATTCAACAACTTTATCACCACACCTTTCCAAATCCTGGTTCATCTTAAGAAATCTATCAAGATTATCATTCAGAGACACAGAGACATCCATTTTGAATGTAAAGATGCGACTAAGCATGCTAATTACAAAGGGAAGGGATTTTACCTGTTAGAGGTCATTCAACGCCTTCCAGAGATTCCTGGAAGAGTCTACTGCGACCACTTGGCGAGCTACTTCATCAGACAAGCGAATGATAATTTCAAAATGAGCAATTTGACCCATTTCCTTCTTTTTAGCAGCATCAAAAGAGTCAGGCCATGATTCATTAATAGCAACCCAACATTTTTCTTTAATCAGGATAGCTTTCATCTTTAGTTGCCACATAGCAAAGTCAGAGGTGCCATCAAGTGGCTTTATGCGGACAGATGAGTGATTAGACATAGTGAGCCAAGCTCAGAGAGAGAGAAGCAACTCAGAGAGTTCAAGAGACAAAAAGCTTAGTGAGTGAGAATCAAATAGGGACCCTCACAACAAATAACCTGCACCTGCAAGATGTATGCAAAGAGGCTACGCAACAGGACCAACAAGAGATGGCTTTGGCCTGTTGCAAGTCTCAACTGATATCAAGTGAAGTGGTAAAATAGCAAAAGTAACAATCAAGTCACAGATAAGGATCAGAAGCCCCCAAATCAAGCTTTAAGGTTTCAGATCTAGACAGAGACGCTCTTTTGCAAGAGCTTTGTGTAGGATCTGACAACGGGATTGAACTAGAAACCTCAAACCCTAGATCTGTTTGAGGCAACCTGGCTCTGATATCAATTTGAGAAGTGAAATGCGGAAAAAACAAAGAAGTACTCAAGCAAACAGAAAAGAAGAACAAAGACAAACCAAACAACGTTTTATTTGGCTTTGAGCCTCAATCGAAATGCCAGAGATCCAAGGGGAATATCAGAGGGCAAAGAGAACTGTAGAACAAGCAATCAATCGAAAGAGAGAAGCAAGTTTAGAGAAGCACAACTCGAACAAATCGAACAACCACAAAGGTCTCCAAGGTGCTCTCGTCTTCTCTCTTCCTTGTTTGGATTTCAAAGGGAGCTCAGGTCGGCGACGTCGAACTCAGGCAAGCAAGGCCGAGCAAACGCTCTCGAAGCTAACCCTAGAAGAGCTCTATGAATGATCCAACAAGAGGCACAGAAGGAGAAGTGCTTTTATATGGCACGCACTAACCCTAGACCTCAAACGATATCGTTCAAGTAAATGAGACAGACTCATCAAAATGGGTTGTCTCTGGTGAACTTGTATTGGGCCGTTTGGCCCAATACGCCTCCAGCGAGAAGTTGGCCCAATCTGACAAAGCTCTCATTCACCAGACATATACATATAAGCCCAATGTTCCAAACTTAGGAAATTTCAAGCCCATCAATACAACTCTACAATTATCATTTTCACTTTCTATTTAAAATATTTTTAAAGAATTGAATCATATTAAAAAATTATAAGAATTTACATATTTTTGCGTTTATATCTATTTTGTAAAAGAGTAATTAAAATAATTTATATTTATATTCTTCCATAAATAAATTATCATTAAGCCATCAAAATTATATTGGACTCACTTTAATGATTTTGGCTTTGTCTCATGTTATAACAAATGTAAAATTTTATATAAAATATTTATAATAAATAGGTTATTTTGATTTTTTATACTATTACATTAAAATCATTCATTAGATAAATTAAGTATTAAATCCATGTAGTCGTGCATGACACGACGATTATAACTAGTTTAATTTCAAAAAAAATAGTAAAATTGCATTATTTTAGTTAAATTAAACAAAAAGTATTGTTCCAATTTTTTTAGTATTTTGATGCTATAGTATTTGTAGGTGAATCAGGCATGAACAAATAACAAGAAAGCTTGGGTCGCATTATCCCAACAACTATACACATTTATCCTCGTATAGCTCTGTTGTCAACTTGTCATAGGCCTATTTTTGTGGCTCTAAGGACAATTGGAATTTGGCTGTCAAACATTGAAGAAGGACATGTCATTCTCTTGACGAGCTAAATGGAGTGCTGAAATAGAGCCTACTCTTGGGGGATTTATTGGCACTTTTCTGGGATCATGTACCAGGATTTGCTCTCTTCATATGTCACCTTCTTACTCTATGAACAATAATTTGAATTTGTTAAACAAGCATGTAATAATATAATCATATACTAGACTACTAGTGCTACGAATTTTCCTTGTCTTCAGGGATGCAGAAGGAGGACCCACAAATTTGAAATTCCAGCTTTAGGGGGTTATAAAATCCAGCTTCATTTTTTGGAGTTTGAATCAATCCGCCAGTTGTATTTATTTCATTGTCCACAATGGAAACACGAGTTTGCCCAATTCCAACTCATCCAAATTTATTATCTTACACAAGCGCACCCTCTAGTCCTGGTAGAAGCACAAGCAGCACCCCTCTCAATGCCTACTTCTTCAGTGTGCCAACAAGTCCTTCAAGATCTAGGAGCCTATCCAGAAACGCATCTGGGCATGAATCCGACACAAGAACGCCGGGTTCTGATGACTTCAAATTCCGATCTTTGGAGTATCCACAAGTATATGAAGAAGATGGTTTTCATCAGCATAGGCCTGTGATCGCATACGCTGATGAGCTTTTCTATGGAGGCAAAATGCTTCCTCTTAAGCTTCCACCTCGACTCCAGTCTGCAGATAATGCTACTTGTTGTTCCTACAGAAAATGGAATGGTGGTAGGAGGATCATAAGACCGGGTTCAAGAAGCTTGAGGCTTAAGATCCCTTTTCCGCCGCGTAGATCCCTCTGGAATGATGAGTGCGATCCATTCGTTCTAGCTCTAGAGAAGGTCAAGGAAAACCACCAGCAGCAGCACCACCAACTTCCTAGGAGGTCACGTTCCTTGTCCCCGCTCAAATGGGGATGGGGATTGAGTCTGAGAAGAAGCAAGTCCATGGGGTCCGATGGGCCGGCCAGTTTGAGAAGAGTCAATGAGCGTAGCCCGATTGAAGCAATCCCGTTGGCAGTTGAGCTTTCGAGGCCAGCTGGAGGCAAGGCTGAGGCTAGGAGGCAAAGGATCAAGAGGTTTCTGCTGAAGAGCGCGTCTTTCGGGTGGAAGGCGAATAAGTTGGACAAGAAGGAATGCAGGTCAGCTCTGTTGCGGAGCCCACATGAGTCCATGGAAGAAGCTACCACAACAAGGCCTGGAAACGCCGTAGTCAGGATCTCTAGAGGGGTAAAGTCACTTGTAAAGCACAGGCCAAGGCTCTTTGGTAAGACCTTTGGCCTTCGATGCCCCCAAACATGAACTCGCTCTGTTTCTCATCACAAAACTATGCACATCTAGAAAGAAGGCTTGGAATACTAGTTGTTCAATCATAAACTAGTATATATAATGCTCTCAGACCACCAAAATATGTTAGAGAGCTAGCTACAAGGTCAGATTGATAAAAGAAGAAAGGTCTAGCTTTTCGGGGTGATTGATACAATGCTATTCCAAAATGTCTCTTGGCCAAAAGCTCTTCCAAGTAGCAATGTCGTCATGGCTGTGAAGCTTTCTAATTCCGCCATAAAATCCATCTGCCTCATTGCGCTCTTCTATTTGTTTCTTTCTGTTGATGGTTGCACGCCTCCATCGCGATCCTGGGCTTTATTGTTTGAACTCTAGCATCACATCGTCTATTCCAAACCATTCGTCACATTAAACAACCATCAAACTCTTTATCTTGTTAGTAAGAAACCTCCGAATTACATATGATACAAGTTAATTAAGCATGGTTAAAGCCAAGACAAGGTTGGTAAATTATTGACAATCTTGGCTTTTAGCGATGCTTTACTTCTATCATATGTTATTCAGAGATTTCACTACTTTTTAACCAACCTTGTCAATTATATCACAAATATATGCAACGAGGACTGAAGATCCAGATCTAACATGTTCCCAGCAGTAGTCCATCAAACAAGAACAGAATGAGAACATTTAAGATAATTTCTTAGATTCATGGAGCAATCGGATTAAAAGCACTCAACACTGCTATGATACAGACAATGTTTTTCGTTCCTGTCGCACGATTCCAGGTGACCTACAACACAATACCACCAACCTGCAAACAATACATATATGAAGAAGACTAGCAAGTCAACAAGGGAAAGCAATAAAAATAAAATAAATAAAGAAGCTCATTTTAGAGGAAAACGGAACGAGAAAGCTCTGATGGGCTAAATGAACCATCTATACAGCAGAAGAAACAAACAAACGGAACATACCATAAGATACGTCTTTGTTCTTTCTCCATTGAATCTCGATGTGATCTCCTGGGCGCAAATCATTCAAGCAATCTGATTTATCTAAAGGTATCGCCCTCACCCTTTCCCACTCGATACCAGTCTCTATTGCAACGGCCTTCCTTCCGTGAGATGGATACCTGCAATCTGGTCATTCATCAAGGAGAGAAAGGCCATTCAATTTGCAAACAAAAGAGATATATAGACAGGTACCTGGCCTGAAAGGTGTCAGTTCGGAGATCATATGTAAGTTGAGCATCATAACAAGACAGCATGAACCCTGCATGGAAATCCTTCTACAGAGGAATAGCAATTGAATTAATTCACGGAGGCCTGAAACAACTAAAAATCCTTCCTCTACAGAGAATGAAAATGAAAATGTGGTCTGTATTACCTGACGGTTATAAACCTGAGCAGGCAAACCGAACTTGCCAGTTTCAAGAGCCAGATACCAAGACATGGCAGAGCCAATGGGCAACCCACTTGTCTGCCTAGAATTTGACTTGGTAGGGTCAAGCTGTGAAAAGGGCCAAACTTGCCATAAAAATTGGACGAGCCCAGAATTTCTCCAGGCGGCCATAAAAGTAAAACGCTGCCACTCAGCATATGCAGGTGGGCCCAAAAGCCTCCCCCATTTGAGCTTCAGGAGCCTTTCCCAGAGGTGATCCCTCGAGCACCTCTCTCTGAATGAACCACAAACACTTGCCAAGCTACGCAAGTCAGCAGGAGGCAGCCTCTCAAGAATGCAGTCTAGTACTTGGTCAGGCAAATCAACGACTGATGCCTGAATCTTCTCAGTCTCTTTACTTGAGATCACATTCATGTGCTCCATTGAAAAGCGAATGTCACCTGCCCATGGTGGGCATGATTTGGGACAAATGGATTTCATGAAGAAGAGGAAGGAAAGGCCAGTCACTAGAAACAAAAGCATTTTTTACAAAGTGAAAAGAGAATCAAATTTCATCAATTAATTAGCTCATGCTCTTCTTGGTTCTTACTTTTTTTTCTCCTTGCAAAACAGTGCCTTGGTGTAGCTCCTCAAATGAAGGAAAGAGACAAGCAATAGCGTCAATGGGTTTATAAGAAGAAATGAAGCTAGGAGAACTGAAGGTGGGGGCTTCTTGTGGTATATTATTATGATGCCACATGTCATGGAAGAGCTTGATAGGTCCTGATGCAACGAATCTTTCAGGATAAAAGGCAAGAAAGACAACCCAAATCTGAGTATTTTGAAGACTTTTTGTACACTAGCTACAACCAACCTCTTTTTCCTGAGATAACACAACCAAACCCGTGATAATATTTCTTGTAGGTTGTGGTTTGAAGGTAAAGCTTCCTGTTGAGTCACCCATAGTGTAATATTTCTTGCACATTTATTACAAATTAAAAAGTCACTTTTGTAAAATTGTGTCTTTGTGTCGGTGGGTGTAGAAGAGTCTTGGAAGGGTCGATTTCCCTACAAATATTAGAGCCGAGGTTTTCGAAGGTTCCCGGTGTTGGTGTAGCGTGTGGTTAGAGCTCATCTGTGGAAGGATCTCGTGTTGGCGTGAGGACGAACAGCTTTTTGAGGGCGTTTGAGATCTCACTTTTTGATGGGAAGATCAACTTCACGTTGTGACAATGCGTGATTCCTATTGATGTAATAAGCGAGGGAGGAAACAATCAAAAGATGTTTCCAGATGAGGGAGGGCCTAAGAAAATTCAAAGTGAGATCCTTGCGGAAAAGAGTGTCGGTGACTGATACACCAGTATGGTATGTGTTGTTGGTGAGGATGATATTTAGTTGGCAACGAGAGAGATTGCCAAGTCTTAATGGTTGATGTATGTCGCCTCAATGGGCGTGTGAGGAGATCAAGCTTGTTTGACACCTTGAAGAGAGATGGAGAGTTTGGTCACCTCAACGTAAAAAATATGGAGATAAGTTGAAGGTTGTAGGTACCGAAAGCGTGAAAATAGGACGATATACGCCATACTCTTTTTATATGTGGTGAGATACGTGCCTTTAAACAAAGTCAACATTGTCTAGTTGGTTGCGATAATGTTAGAGGGTGTGGGACGTTTGTCAACGTGTAAGTGGTGCAAGGTGTTTAGTGGGAGGCGCCTGATCGTGCAAAGACAACAAGACTGAGAAGTAAATGAATGTGGGATTGCTAAATATGACGGAGATATTTGAAAATATTAATTAAGGGAGGAATTGTTAGGATAATTAACATTTGTAAATACATAATTTCAAAAAGCTGAAATTCAGGAAGAATTTTAACGCTCAATTTAAGTATGCAAATGGGATGAAATTCAAAAACAAAAATGGGTTGATGGAAGGCCAATAAGAAGGAAGTTGAGGAAGATATTTTGATGGAGGGTTCTAGAATTTGGAGGAACGATTTTGTATTGAGCAACATATATATTTTGATGAAAATATCTAGAATTGTGATGGTTGGGCTAGTAATAAGTAGAATTATTTTAGTTGCTCTAGACTTAAGGAAAAAGTTGTATGCTTTGAGCAAAGTGATTGTTGGTGGTGGACAAGCCTATTTAACCGACCTTAAATCCTATAAATAGGCATAGGTACCTTGTATTTAGGCAACACTCAAGTGAACGATCATTTGTGAACAAGAGTGCTAGATCGAGCTATAGTGTGGAGTGGGCTCGATTGAGAGTTAGTGTGCGTAGTGTTGTTATACGTCTAAATTAGAGAGAGTGTGTGTGTCCCATTATTAAAGAGTGTCAAGTTATCCACCTGTAATATTTCTTATACATTCACTATATATTGCAAAGTCACTTAGTAAAATTCTTTGTATCGGTGTGTTTTTAGTGGTGTGCAAAAGTCCTGGGAGGGCCGATTTCCCAAAATTGTCTTAGCGGTTGATGGATGTCGCCTCAATGGGCGTTTGAGGAGATCAAACTTTTTTGACACCTTGAAGAGAGATGGAGAGTTTGGTCACCTCAACTTAAAAAATCTGGAGAAGTTGAAGGTTGTAGGTACTAGAATCGTGAGAATAGGACGGTATGCGCCGTACTCTTCATATAAGTGGTGAGATACGTGCCTTTATACAAATTCAACATTGTCTAGTTGGTTGCGATAATTTTAGAGGGTGTGGGATGATGAGGTATTTTCAGTGGTCGTTAATACCTATCAAAGAAACCTTAGCTTAACCAACTCAGTAGAGCGGCAAGTAAGGGTCGAACCCACAAGGACTCGTGTATTTGTGCTTTTACTTATATGCCAAGTAACCAAAGGGGGGTTTTTGAATGAAAATCTAATCTAAATATGCAAACTAAGAACTAATTATGAATGCAAAGTTTGGTTGTAAATATATGAGAGAAATATGTTTAATAGTTACATCCATTATAGATATGCTTATTGATCATTGATTCTCTTGACTTTCAATTCCCTTGAATAATCTATTGTGGATTATACTCCTACTACGGATTATGACCCAAACTTCAGAAATAGTTGAAAGAGCTAACAGTCTAAACAAACCTAATCATTTAACAACCTAAAACAACGTCTAGATTCAATTAAACGACAGCTTTACGAGTCAAGTTATTAATAGAAACAAACACTTAGAGAAAACAAACATCTAAGTTATTTGTGGTTTATTCCCTTCTACAATTGAATAGTCCGAACGGGTCTAAACAATTATAGATGCTACTTTATCTAATCAACCCCGAACGGGCATTAATCAGATTACTTGTAAATTAACCTAGAAATTCTATTATCTAGCTAATCTAACAAAACCCTAGAATAATTCTGATTCAATTAAGCACAGGGAATAAATCCTATTCAAGTTGATGAGAATCAATCAAACCTCACAATATTATGCAATCTATGATTTCAATAACTAGTCAAACATAAAGAATTTAGCAATGCATAATTAAATTGAAAACAAACTTACAAGGGTTTCAAAGTTGCTCTCTTAAGAGAAAAACCTAGCCTCCAAAGTTTGATAAAAAGTTATGAGAAAAATAAACTAACATAAAGTATATATGTGTCTTCCAAATAACCCTCACAAATCTATCTTAAACATACTACTCGGATATAACCTAGCCCAAAAACCAAGAACTCGGCCCAAATGTCGGCCCAATTACGCCCGCGTGAAATTCCAGAAAGCGCGGTTTGTCCCAATGCGCGGCCGCGCAATACGCCATCCCGCGTAATCAACTCCAATTGCGATTGCTCGGCTTGATTGCTCGGCATGCATCCCGAGCTTTTGTCTCTTGTATTGGCTCTTCCTTTGCAATTCTCCAAGCTTTATTGTACCATCTCCTAGCTTCTTCAAGTCATCCACCACGATCATGATCAATCCAAATCTCGCCCCGCTGTTGCTCATTAACCTAAAAACCTGCAAAATCGAGCAAATAAGCGCAAACTACCCGACAACACAAAAACCAAAAAACTACATAAAAACCAACCTAAAACTAGCTGACACATATATAAAACATGCATCTAAACTACTCCTATATGCAAGCTATCAAATTCCCCCATGCTTAACCCTTGCTTGTCCTCAAGCAAGACATAAATCCAAATCACACCATTGAAATGCAATCATACATCCATCTCAAGTCAAACAAGCATTTCACATATCATCAAAAACCCGACGAAGACTTCCTAACATGCATTATAATAAGCAAAGAGCAAAGACCATTCATTCATTCTAGACCTCACCAAAGTAATTGTGTTTTCACTCAAACTCTCAAGTGTTTAAGGGTATGTGTTTCACTTAAAATCAACCATGAAAACTAGACTACCATATGCTTGCATCAGAGTTCTAAATCTCCACCATTGGGGATCAAACACATAACAAAAATCATGAGGTCTTTTTAAGGCTTGTAATGGGGCCAAGGTAAAGAGAAATTTTGGAAGGGGTCATATTTGGCTTGTGGTGCTAAATCCGGGATAAAGAACTAATCCTAAATCCAAACTTCAACACACTTCATCTCATCTTACTTCTCCCAAACTTTTCTTTCTCAACTCCATACACAAATTTATACACTTTGTTTCTTTCTTCACTTTTTTCTTTCTTTCTTTGCCTCTTCCTCAACTCTTTTCTTTGCTTTATGAAGACTACTAAAAATTAAACTGAACTTTTTCTTTGCTTTTGCAACATACTGTTCATCTTCATTTTTTTTTCACTTCACTTTTCAACCAAGAGTTTCATTTCCTCTTTTTCCACCTCTTTCTTCAACTTCCCCCATACTTATACCAAACTCACACAAAACAAAAAAAAGAACCTAAAGTCCTAAACCCGGATGGGTCAAGCTTATTAGGCTAGGGATCGTTTTGTGGAGCTAATAAAAACAGGCTTAAAGCTCAAAGAAGTGGGGTGTCAAGAACATGGATCTTGTAAGGTAGGAATGGAAATAATAGGCTAATAAGAAACATTGCCTCAATCATTTTAATGTCATGCATTCACTCATATAAAGCAGCCTTGACAAAGAGTCATAACGCAAGTTCTAGAGCTAGATAATCATGGTGATATACTCAAGAATGTAGAGAACAAATATAAACATGAAAGGCCAAAAAAATCTCACAAGGCTAATTTTTTGTCTAGAACTTCAGAATGAATCAAATACTCAAGCTAAATACATGCTCCATCCTATAATCAAGGTAATTAATCAATGATCATGCTTATATCATATCAACTTCAGCATATCATGCAAATCATGGGTTATGACTCATACTTAACTTAGAGAAACAAGAGGTATCAAACAATGGGGAAATAAGACCTAAATGCAATATTTTTGTATTTTTTTCAAAATTTTCAATTTTTTTTTCATTTTTCAAGATTTTAATCAATGCATACAAAAATTAAAAATTTAAATATGACCTAAACTAATGCTACTATATGCAATGCAAACAAGTATTCCCTTCCCCATGCTTAAAACTTACTTTGTCCCCAAAGTATAATAAAAAGTAAAGAGAAGAGAAATACTCACAAAACTTTAGTTATCCGGGTAGTATGGCGGGTGATCCTGTGGTGGTGGCGGTGGCGGGTACTTTGCAGGTGGTGGCTGGTACGGCAAGAACTGAGGATATGGTGGATCGGGGAAAGCATACTAAGGGTAGGATTGGTGAGGTGGATAGCCCACCGAACTCCATCCATCAAGTCTAGTGTTGAGCAGCCTGAACTGCTCATCCTGGCGGGCCTGAAAAGCAGCGAACCTCTGATCCACGTAACCCCTCATGTTCTGATAGCTCTGATCGATGCGGGATGACATATCATTGTATCGCTGTGTGTTGTCCACTTACATCTGCCTCATCAACCCAATCATCTGATTAAACTGATCATCATAATAGTGAGGACCACCCCCAGCAGGCAAAGACGGATCAAACTGTCGCTGCTAGTCTTCTTCCTCATATTCTTCCTCCTCCTCAGATTCCTCTTCAGATTCTTCTTCTCCTTTAGCCATAACAAAGTCTTCATCATTCTCTTCTTCTTCCTCAAATTCTTCCTGAATAGCAACTGGAGCCTTCTTTTTACCCCTAGCAGGGCCCTTGACATCACTCAGCTCTAGATCACCACCCCGAGCTTCAATAAACCAGTTGGCCGGGCTGTTCCCAATCTTCACTCGGCTTCCATCAGAGAGATTCATCACTCTCTTGGAATCCCCAATAGCCCAGAAGTAAGAGTTCCTGTACTTGTAAAGAGCACCCTTCTTCTTAAACATGGTGAAATCCATAGCCAGAGGCGGAATGTCAACCACTAGACTGTCAAAATCAACTCCAAAATGCTTGGCTAGATGGGTCACAATCCCACCAATACAAATGGCTCCACCTCCCTTGTTTCCAACATGAGCCAGATGGTGCATCAGCATAGCACCCAAATTCAGCTTCTTCCTCTTAAACAAGCGCCCAACACATCAACATCTTTCTTAAGGCGGTTGTTTCCACCATCTCCCCGCCCATTAAGAGTACAAGCTATAAACCTCTGTAGGACTCGAATGGCGGGATGAGTAATGGGAGAGGCTTTTTCCCTGGTAGGATTATATGTGGATCTCCCCCACTACCTAGAAAAATTTAATCAAAATTTAATCTAAATTCTAGGTTAAAATCAGATTTTATGTAAAAGCACCTGCACAAACACCACAAACAAACCAAGCAAACACAATTTTGTTGTCCCGACAAGGACAACCACAACAATATATATAGAAATCAAGCAAATAATTCCCTCAATCACTCTCTTCCCCCACTACCTAGAACAATTTAATCACAAATTAATCCAAATTCTAGGTTAATCTCGGATTTTAAGTAAAAGCTCAAATAAAACACAAATCTAGGCTACAATCATGCAATAAACGAACTTTTTTAAAGGAATTAAGCCTAAATCCGAGCTTATATGGAGGAATTTCGGATTTTCTGTGCAAAACCTAGATCTAGACTCAACACCTAAAAACCGAATTTTAAAAGGGATTTTGAGAAAACTTACTTAAATCCCGCTTGATTTTGAGTTCCTTGCTTGATTGGGGTTGAAAATCCGACTTGAATGGGCTTCAATGGAGCTTGAATGGATGAAGTCTTCAATGGAGGTTTGAGAGAGATCAGGGGTGGCGGAAAAGAGTAATGAAGGAAGAAGAAATGAAAGCTCGGGTTTTAATCTAACCCTCGCTAAATCGGGTTTGATGAGGTAATTTCAGTGCTCGTTAATACCTATCAAAGAAACCTTAGCTTAATCAACTCAGTAGAGCAGCAAGTAAGGGTCGAACCCACAAGGACTCGTGTATTTGTGCTTTTACTTATATGCTAAGTAACCAAAGGTGGGTTTTTGAATGAAAATCTAATCTAAATATGCAAACTAAGAACTAATTATGAATGCAAAGTTTGGTTGTAAATATATGAGATAAATATATTTAACTAGTTACATCCATCATATATATGCTTATTGATAATTGATTCTCTTGACTCTCAATTCCCTTGAATAATCTATTGTGGATTATACTCCTACTAAGGATTATGACCCAAACTTCAAAAATAGTTGAAAGAGCTAACAGTCTAAACAACGCTAATCATTTAACAACCTAAAACAATGTCTAGATTCAATTAAACGACAGCTTTACGAGTCAAGTTATCAATAGAAACAAACACTTAGAGCAAACAAACATCTAAGTTATTTGTGGCTTATTCCCTTCTCCAATTGAATAGCCCGAACGAGTCTAAACAATTATAGATGCTACTTTATCTAATCAACCCCGAACGGGCATTAATCAGATTAGTTGTAAATTAACCTAGAAATTCTATTAGGTAGCTAATCTAACAAAACCCTAGAATAATTCTGATTCAATTAAGCACAGGGAATAAAACCAATTCAAGTTGATGAGAATCAATCAAACCTCACAATATTATGCAATCTATGATTTCAATAACTAGTCAAACATAAATAATTTAGCAACGCATAATTAAATTGAAAACAAACTTACAAGAGTTTCAAAGTTGCTCTCTTGAGAGAAAAACCTAGCCTCCAAAGTTTGATAAAAAATTATGAGAAAAATAAACTAACATAAAGTATATATATGTCTTCCAAATAACTCTCACAAATCTATCTTAAACATACTACTCGGATATAACCTAGCCCCAAAACCAAGAACTCGGCCCAAATGTCGGCCCAATTACGCTCGTGTGAAATTCCAGAAAGTGCGGTTGGTCCCAATGCGCGGTCGCGCAATATGCCATCCCGCGTAATCAGCTCCAGTTGCGATTGCTCAGCTTGATTGCTCGGCATGCATCCCGAGCTTTTGTCTCTTGTCTTGGCTCTTCCTTTGCACTTCTCCAAGCTTTATTATACCATCTCCTAGCTTCAAGTCATCCACCACGATCATGATCAATCCAAACCTCGCCCCGCTATTGCTCATAAACCTAAAAACTTGCAAAACCGAGCAAACAAGCGCAAACTACTCGACAACACAAAAAACCTAAAAACTACATAAAAACTAACCGAAAACTAGTTGAAACATATATAAAACATGCATCTAAACTACTCCTATATGCAAGCTATCATGGGACATTTGTCAACGTATAAGTGGTGGAAGGTGCTTAGTGGAAGGCGCTTGATCGTGTAAAGGCAACGAGACTGAGAAGTAAATGAATGTGGGATTGCTGAATATGACGAAGATATTTGGAAATATTAATTAAGGTAGAAATTGTTAGGATAATTAACATTTGTAAATACATAATTTCATAAAGCTGAAATTCGGAAAGAATTTTAAAGATCAATTTAAGTATGCAAATGGGATGAAATTCAAAAACAAAATGGGTTGATGGAAGCCCAATAAGAAGGAAGTTGAGGAAGATATTTTGATGGAGGGTTCTAGAATTTGGAGGAACGATTTTGTATTGAGCAACATATATATTTTGATGAAAATATCTAGAATTGTGATGGTTGGGCTAGTAATAAGTAGAATTATTTTAGTTGCTCTAGACTTAAGGAAAAAGTTGTATGCTTTGAGCAAAGTGATTGTTGGTGGTAGTCAAGCCTATTCAACCATCCTTAAATCCTATAAATCGGCATAGGTACCTTGTATTTAGGCAACACTCAAGTGAACGATCATTTGTGAAGAAGAGTGGTAGATCGAGCTATAGTGTGGAGTGGGCTCGATTGAGAGTTAGTGTGCGTATTGTTGTTATACGTCTAAATTAGAGTGCGTGTGTGTCCCATTATTAAAGAGTGTCAAGTTATCCACGTGTAATATTTCTTGTACATTCACTATATATTGTAAAGTCACTTAGTAAAATTTTGTTTGTATCGATGTGTTTTCGGTGGTGTAAAAAAGTACTGGGAGGGTGGATTTTCCAACATGTTGTTAGTGCATAATCAATTATTTATTAATAAGACATCCTGATCTAGCTTTCCTTGTGCCCTATCTTTATGTTCTAGGCCTCTATCCGAGCCCTTGTATTGTACAAGAGCAACTAGATTAGTTAGAACTTTATATTTTCTTGGAAATTTCCATTTGGTACCCTTGGAATTTTCACTTTTTTAGACAATGCCTTCAAAAAATCATATTATGGAGGCACCCAATATTTTGGATCGGGTTTGTTCTGTAAGCCTTTGTTTGTTTTTCTTTTACTTTATGAAACTTCCGTTAGATTTTTAAATTAACATAGGAAAAGATTTGGAAAATAAAAAAGTTCTATTTCTAAACAAAAAAAAACCAAAGGCAAGCTAATGTAAAACAAAATACACCTTATTGGCAGTTGAATGTGAGCAAAAGAACTAAAACCCTAATTGGGTGTGAACAAACTAAAATTAAGAGAATGTACATGGTCTAATTCCAAAATGAGCACTAACAAATACAATTTAAAGACAAGCTAGCGTTACCTTAACCAAGGATGATTGACAAGAACCAGAGAGTGTTATGTTGATAAAAGAAGAAGCAATTGTTGATTTAGTTTTGTTTTTCTTTTTTGTTTTGTTTAGAACTTTTTTTTAAAATTTCCAAGTCTTTTTCGTTTTTATTTTATTTTAAAACATAATGGAAGTTTGTATTAATGGTGCACGAATAAAATCGTGCTCTAACGGACAAAATAGTTGACATCCATGGAAAAGGAATGACACTAACAATCCACAGGTCTCACACGAAGAGGGCTTTTAGGAAGATTTAAGGCGCAGAATACCAACAAAGCTTCCCGCACCCATCAAGAACACAAAGCTACATATGGAAAAACCCTCTAATTCACATGCAACGCGCACTTTATGCATAAAAGACGAAGAATACAAGACCCAAAGAAGAGAAAAGATGGAGCTAAACAATTCGCTCCTTGAACTAAAGATGACGAAACACTAGATGATTCTTGGCGTGATTGGTATGCTATCTGAAACCGCGCGATCATTCCAAAGGAAGCGAGAGCACACCTTACGCTGAGAGCGATGATTCGTCCCACACCGAAAGATTCAGAAAGGTCAAAACTGCATCCTCGACCAATCATTGTGTTACACTTTTTGCACCAATCAGGATCCACCTCTTTTTCATCCAATCAGGATCCACCTCTTTTTCATCCAATCAGATGGAAGCAACTCATTCGCCGCACCTTTTTTTCATCCAATCAGATGTTCGCCTTTTTAGTCGTGTTTTTAGGGTTTATTTTTAGCGTGTTTGAGTCTTTTTCTTTAGTTTTGTGTTTTTTTTTGAGTCATTTATGTAGTTTTTCGTATTTTTTTGAGATATGGAGTCTACATAAGCTTGGTGGTGTTTTTATTGGTTTTTAGAAGATGTTTGGAGCACTTTTAAGGAAAAGAGCAAAACCGAGGAGAAACACTTAAGGAAAAGATCAAGGAATGAAGTCCATAAAGTTATTGAAGATCCAACCTGAGCTTGGAAAGAAGTATAGAAATTCGTTACAAAGACATAGGAAAAAGAATCGAGTCAAACGGAGTTGTAACGAATCTGCTACGGAAGTTTTACTCAAGGTTGTTCGTAGTGCTGTAACATCTCGGTACCGAGGTGTAGAGATGACCGAGTTGGCACGTTTTAATGATATTTTATCCTATTTCATTTTATGTTATTAGATTGATAGAAGTTAGAAGATTTATTTCCTTATAGATAGATCTAGGATAGATTAGTTTCTCTACAAATACCCTTGTCCCCTCTTTAGTTTTCTTGTCCCACAATTCACCTAGTTTAGAGTAGAGAGGAAGAGAGAAGATAGAGAGGGGCGTGTTGAGAGTGAGAGAGGAAGGATTTGTTGATTTGTGGAGGAACGATTTGCTTTCAATTCAGCTTGTAAGTTTTCTTTCTTAATTCAATGGCTTTGTTTTTAAATATGATTTGTGTGTAGTCTTCTCTCTCTAAGGTTGGGGTTAAACCCAACAATAGTTGTGCATGCTTGTTTATGATCATGTCTTGATTGTTTTTATTGCATGAATCTTTTCTCTTGTTCTTAATCCTTGAAACGAAAGTTGATAGGAATTTCTTATTCATAGTTGAAGCGAAAGCATAAACTTTGAATCAGAATAGTCAATTTAGGGTTTTGAAGCGAAAGCGGATCTATCCTAGTTGAAGTAGAAGAGATTAGATAGTAAGTTTATTAATTGAACGAAAGTTAGTTGATTTACTTGCTTTGGTTGACGAAAGTTGACACCTTTATGTGATAAAAGCACGATCTATGTGTTTCATTAGCGTTTGGCATACATGATTGTTGTTGTGGTGATAACTTTACCTTAGATTTCTCTTTTCTTGATAAAAACCCTAGCTTTGTTGATTGCTTGCGCTCTAAGTAACAAAACTTGAAATAGACTTTCTCTCATTGACGAACCTGACTCCCCTGTACTCAGCGGGGTCTTGGTTATAAATTTATTTGTCGTCAAGAAACCCTCTTAACAAAGTGGCGCTGTTGCCGGGGAAGAAACAATGCTTGTTTGATTACTCGTTGGCTTGGGAATAGCTCGACCCCGTTTTTATTTCTAAATTTTGTTTTCTTTTGTTTGTTTTCTCAGCTTATGCAACCAAGACGACGCCGGCTTGAATTTGATCACACTAATTATTATTCTAAACCCGAACACGTCCTTCATCGCAGAAGACGAGAAAACCAAGCCATGGCGATGACACGTGAAGAGATGACACAACAGATGGCTGCACTCCAGAGGCAACTCGAAGCCACACAACCTGAAAAGCCCGCTCTACAGGAACAACTCAATGCCTATCCAAGTAATGCTAAACTTTATATGCATCCAGAACTGAGGGTGCCAGAGTCCGCAATTGTGCTTCTGGAGATAGAGAAGAATTTTGAGATTAAGTCTCAATTCATATCCTTAATAAAAAGGGCCCAGTTTGAAGGGAAACCTACTGAGTGCCGTATGGAACATATTAAATTTTTTCTTGATTTATGTGACACTATTGCTGCTCAAGGTGTCTCTTTAGAAAATGTTATGTTAAAAGCTTTCAGGTGGTCTCTTACAGGAAAGGCCTGAGCCGGTTAGAGAGCTTACCTCCTAAGTCTATCAGGACTTGGAAGGCTTTGTATGATCAATTTTTGACAAAGTTCTTTCCTCTTGCTAAGACAACGGAGTTAAGAAAACATATCATCTCCTACCACCAGCTACCTAACGAGACCTTTGTGGAGACGTGGGAGAGATTCAAGGAGATGCTCAGACAATGTCCTACTCATGGGCAACCACCATATGTGCTCCAAGATATCTTCTTTCAAGGGATTAACGCTGACACAAAGAACCGCATCAACATGCACACTGCTTGCGGTTTTATTGAGATGGATCCAACTGCTTGATGGGAGTTGCTAGACAAATTGACCAATTAAAATGCCATGTATGGGACCCATCAGATATCCCAGCCTCAAAAACGTCTCTACATGCCAAATAGAGATGAAGTTGATCCCAAAGTCAAACATCAATTTTTACAGGATGAGATCAACTGTCTGAAGAAACATGTAGGTTTTCTGAAAACCTCTCAACCTTGTCAAGAATGCGGCTCTCAAGGCCATAGTAGTTCTACTTGCACTAACATTGAGCAGGTTAGAGCCGCTAAGACTTATGTTGAAATAAATTACATGAGAGGGCAATACAGAAACCCGCCTAATAATTATGATAGGCCAAACAATTATTCTAGTTGGGGAGGATACAATCAAAGTCAAAATCAAGCACCTCCACCACAAGAAAGGAAGGCTCCTCCTTACCGACCTCCAGGTTATCAAGAGCCACCTTCATGGGTACAGGGTCTACAAGAGGGCATCCACAATAAGATAGACGGAATCCGATCTGACCTTAATAATCAAATGAAGGGTGTACATGCCCAATTGGGAGAGTTTGAAACATGGAAGAAGAGCATTGACTCCCAGCTTGGAAACTTAGCTGCACAAATTCCGAGACCTCAAGGGAAACTCCCAAGCCGCCCGACGAGAACCCGAGAGGACAAATAGCGGCAGTACACCTTCGGAGCGGAAAGACATTACCGAACCGTGCCGAGGCCAAGGACAAAAACAACGATAACGAGAAAACTGCTCCTGCAAGGCTCGGTACCGACCCTCATACACTCGGTACCGAGGCTCCACGGGTCGTTACCGACCCCAACCTAGGTATGTCTTCGAGTTCAGGTCACTCTCTTAGTCCCAAGCACGGTACCGATCCCACCAGGGTCGATACCGATCCCTCTGCAACACCGATCGATCCTCTTGTTGATTCGGTAGGACCTCAATCCAGGCCTCTTTCTATCACGAGTCCCTCAAAAACTATTCCTTTCCTGATTAAGAAGTCTAATGATGTCATAGAAGGAGACGTTTTGTTAAAATTTTTCAAGGGTTAAATATTTCAATTCCATTTACTGAAGCCCTTAATGAAATGTCTGCCTATACTGAATTATTAAAAGAGATTTTGAGCTGGAAAAGATCTATCTCAGAGCGGTCAAGTGAAGTTCGATCTATAAAGCTCCTTGAGAAACTTGGTGATCCAGGTAAGTTTGCAATTTCAATTGGTATTGGGACTCAACATTTTAAAGCTCTTTGTGATCTAGGTGCCAGTGTTAGTTTATTACCATTATCTATCTGGACCAAATCTAACATGGGACCACTAGAGCCTGTTGATATGAATATTTACATGGCGGACGGATCTTCTGTAAAAGCAATTGGAGTCGTTGACGATGTCCTTGTCCAAGTTGGAAAATTCTTTGTTCCAAACAACTTCATTGTGCTAGATATGCCCGAAGACCCTGTGGTGCCAATCATTCTTGGAAGACCATTCTTAGCCACCGTAGGGGCACGTGTAGATGTCAGAAAAAGGACTTCTCACATTTGATATTGGAGAAGATCAAAGGGTCGAGTTTCACTTCAATCCGACCGTAAAAGAAGTTGCTAGTTGCAGTACTGAGGAGCCTACCGACCCACCATGGGTCGGTATCGACCTCTCCCTGAGTACAGAAAAAGGCAAATTCGATGGAGACACGCCTACAAAGAAACCTACCGACCCCATGGGTCGATAACGACACTTATTTGAAGAATTACGAAGCTGGAGGTGGATTCAAACCCGGTACCGAAGCACTTCCTGACCTAGTAGGATCGGTAACGATCCCCTACACCTCGGTGCCGAGCCCTTTTCTACTTAATCAAAGTAAGCATTCTTTCTCTAACCCAATAGATTCTGGTCATGATCCCTTTTCCCATCCTTGTTCTACATTAGATCCTACTGTTAGTTCTATGAAGGAGTCAAAACCTGCTTGGTTTTCGGGTTTTACTAACCCTGTTGTAGGATTACCAAGCATACTTGTTGATGATCGAGGGCCAAATATCTTGGAGAGAAGCTTTGATGCTTTTCCATCTAAGTATGGGGTTTCTTATGATCCCGACATAGCTGGATGGAAACCGCCCTAGGTAAGTTAAGGTAAGTTCGTCAAGCTAACGACGTTAAACGTAGCGCTTACGGGAGGCAATCCTCTTTTTTTTTCCGCTTTTAGTTTTCAATTTCTTAGATCTTTTTGCTAGCTTTCTTTTGATTTATTTTAAGTTAAGATTAGTGTAGTGGGATAGAAGTTTTTCTAAAGTGACTCAGGTACAAGAAGTTAAGAAGTGCTAAGAAGAAGAAAATCAAGAAGAATTGGTACAAGCATACAACGTTCTCGGTAACGAACCCCCCCATGGTCGATATCGACCTCTGCAGATAACTAAGAAAAATTCAGACTCCTCAGTGATCAATGGTTTTAAACAGCTTGAGTTTTACGAAGTGAGTTCCCTTTTCCTTATCCTCTTTATTTTTATGTTTTAAATAGTGAGGACACTCTTTGGTTTAAGTATGGAGTATGGGAAAAGGAAACTCAGTTTTGTGTCAGTTTTTGTGTTTTTAGGATTGATAATATTCCACTTAGATGTCCTATGATATGATTTTACTTGCTTGATCATGTAACTCCATAGCATGTTTGGATAGCTTTGCCTGAATCATGTTAAAAAACTTGTTTTTATGTGGATATTTAGCATGTGATGAAATTGAGCACATATGATCTTAGGTAGAAGTAACTTAAATCCAACAAAAATTGCTACCTTGTGAGTTGAATTTTAGCCTTATAGGGAAAACATAAAAAATTCCTCTTCTTTTTCTTGTGTGATTTACTCTCCTTATGCATATTATCTCTTGTCATTGATATGGTTATCTATTTCTTGAGGCCTATATGAGAAATTAGTTCATTGCATGTGAAATCATATGATGGAGAACTTATTTTTTAAACCACTTTTTCTCCTTTCTTTTTACCTAACTTTACATTATTCCACTTTTTGAAGCCAATTTGAGCCTTAAAGCCTTTTATTTTGAAGCTCCACAAAATTGTTCCCTAGCCGATGAAAGCATGACCCTATCCGGGGATTAGGACTTAGTGTTGGTTTATAATTTGTTGAGTGAGATTGTTTGGTTCAAGTAGGGGGTAATATGGGTTAGGTAAAGTGAAAAGATCTTGCAGTTTGTCATGTAAAAGGAGTTTGGTTCCCTGAATGCATTTACAAAAGAAGTGGAAAGTTAAGAAAAAGAATGAGCAGACATCGTTATCGACCTAGTAGGTTCGGTACCGAACTTCCCAGTAGAGAAAAAAAATAATAACGATGAGAAGGGAAGAAGAAGAAAAAAATAAGAGAAGTTGTATAGTAAAAGTGCATGAGCCAAATTTCCTTGTTCTTTTGAGCAAGATTGGTGGGATTATAAAAGTTGTAAAGTTAGAGAAATGAGTGTGCATAATGTTTAGTTAGTTTGGTATGTTGTTTTTTTTTGAGAGTTTTTGATGTATGGTGAGTTTTTAGGAGTCTTTGATTCCCGAATATTATTAGCACCACATAGCCAAAATATTTCCACACCTTATTGTTATTACCAAGCCCCATTACAACCCGGCCGAATGGAAGCTTCTATGAAGTTTTTCATTGAGCCTGATGATTTTTGCATGTTTTGACATCTCAGGTGGAGAGTTTGGTGACATAAGTAACAATGACTATGTTGATTTTTGTATATTGGATTGAGTTGAGAGTTGTTATTCTAAGCCCAAACACTTGAGAGTTGAGTGAAACACATTACCCTTATGAGGTTGGATTTCTAGTTGCTTTTGCTTAAGGTTGCTTATATATGTGTGATGACGTTAGATTCACTTGTCTATCTATTTCTACTTGAGCTTTGATGTTGTTTTTGATAAGGGCATTGACTTGATATATGTGTTGATGGTTTTGGTTAATGTCTTGTTTATTGCTTAAGGACAAGCAAGTCTAAGTATGGGGTATTTTGATATCTGCCTTTTTAGTCGTGTTTTTAGGGTTTGTTTTAAGTGTGTTTGAGTCTTTTTCTTTAGTTTGTGTTTTGTTTTGAGTCGTTTATGTAAGTTTTCGTATTTTCTTGAGATATGGAGTCTACATAAGCTTTGGTCATGTTTTGTAGGTTTTTAGAAGCTGTTTGGAGCACTTTTAAGGAAAAGAGCAAAACCGAGGAGAAACACTTAAGGAAAAGCTCAAGGAATGAAGTCCATAAAGTTATTGAAGATCAAGTTTGATCTTGGAAAGAAGTAGTGAAATTCGTTAGAAAGACACAGGAAAAAGAATCAAGTTAAATGGAGTTGTAACGAATCCGCTACGGAAGTTTTACTCAAGGCTGTTCGTAGTGCTGTAACAGCTCGGTACCGAGGTGCAAAGGTCGGTACCGAGGTGTAGCGAAGACCGAGTCGGCGCATTTTAATGATCTTTTATCCTATTTTCTTTTATGTTATTAGATAGATAGAAGGGATACATCTTATTAGAAGATTTATTTCCTTATAGATAGATCTAAGATAGATTAGTTTCTCTATAAATACCCTTGTCCCCTCTTTAGTTTTCCTATTCCACAATTCACCTAGTTTAGAGTAGAGAGCAAGAGAGAAGATAGAGAGGGGCATGGTGAGAGTGAGAGAGGACGGATTTGTGGATTTGCGGAGGAACAATTTGCTTTGAATTCAGTTTCTAAGTTTTCTTTCTTAATTCAATGGCTTTGTTATTAAATATGATTTGTGAGTAGTCTTCTCTCTCTTAGGTTGGGGTTAAACCCAACAATAGTTATGCATACTTGTTTATGATCATGTCTTAATTGTTTTTATTGCATGAATCTATTCTCTTGTTCTTAATCCTTGAAACGAAAGTTGATAGGAATTTCTAAATCATAGTTGAAGCGAAAGCATAAACTTTGAATCAGAATAGTCAATTTAGGGTTTTGAAGCGAAAGCGGATCTATCCTATCTGAAGTAGAAGAGATTAAATAGTAAGTTTATTAATTGAACGAAAGTTAGTTGATTTACTTGCTTTGGTTGACGAAAGTTGACACCTTTATGTGATAAAAGCATGATCTATGTGTTTCATTAGCGTTAGGCATGCATGATTGTTGTTGTGGTGATACCTTTACCTTAGATTTCTCTATTCTTGATAAAAACCCTAGCTTTGTTGATTGCTTACGCTCCAAGTAACAAAACTTGACATAGACTTTCTCCCATGGACGAACCTGACTCCCATGTACTCAGTGGGGTCTTGATTATAAATTTATTTGTTGTCAAGAAATCCTCTCAACAAATAAAGGAGTGAATCTCTATTTGCCCATTTAAATAACATAAATCTCGATACTAGCGCTCGTTTAATTCGGGTTTCAACATGTATAAAGTAAAGAAAAAAACGAACAATGGGGTATGCGATGAATTCGGTTTAAGACTCGAGGGTATCATTTAGAATAATTTTTCAGGGCATCGTCAAGAAAAGCAAAAAGTCCGGGGTACCAAACAATTTTTCCTTGTTTTTTTAGGGAATCTAGTCAAACACCCATGAATTTGCAAAAGTAGATTGTTGCACATGGAAGTATTGGTAGCAACGAATGTTACAGGTACTACTCTGCTCTTAAAGATTCACATGCTCAAATGTTTTATTATTAGTTTCGTCTACCCTTTCATCTCCACAAATTACCCCTTACTTCTTTGTCTTATAAATTGGGCTCCCAAGCTATTTTGCCTATAACTTCCAAGTTTCATCCTCCATTGTATGTTTTTCCCCGCCCTTCCATCTTCCACTAAGCTCGATTTTTCGACGCCAATAAAAAGTCATCATGTATGGACCGCGAAAAACGTGTTCGAAACTTGTTTTAGAATCCTGGAGTACGTACTAGTTAAATCCTCCATTGTGTGTTTTATTTTTTTCAAATCAAATAAAAATATTTTATATATAAATAATATTATTAAATGGCTTAAATAGACTGCATACAATTGAAAATTTTATTACAATTATCAATGTGTAAAATTTTGTGATTTGTTTTAACTTATGAAAAGTTGGTGGTATGAGTATGCGAATAAGAGATGATTTTTTGTATGTGTTATTTAAGTGACATAATTTGTGAAATCTTTTTTTTTTTTGAAAAATAAAGTTTCACTCTCAAATTGGATAGAACGTATGGTGTATTTTTTAAAATAAAAACTAGTTGAATCCCCATGATACTTATGATATTGATATAAAATTTAAAACACATATATATTATCGTAATAAAATTATATACTTAACCCTAGTCTTGTTAAAAGACAAAAAAATTATTATGCATAAAATTAATAAAAAAAAATTAGATCAAGTTATTATCAACGTATAGATAAAAAACTATATATATGGATCCCAAATCTTGTTATAAGATTAAAAAATGCGTATAAAAATATCAACATATATAGATCAAGTTATTATATTATAAAAAATTGGATATATAGAAAGAATGATACAAGTAGTTATAATAATTATTATTAAAAATATAGCATTATTTTACTCAATGAATGCCACGTGGCACAATTTTCTCAAGAGATATGATTTCTGCTTTATAATGTATTAGGTAGATTTATTTATATTTAATAATGACGTAATATTTTAATATATAAGCTAGGTCTACGTATGTCTATATTTATTTTAATCAAAGTTCATAATATATAATTTTTTATTAGGGTTGCATCAAAGGAAGATCCTCAAAGTTCTCGTAATTCCGGTGGGCATCATTTAGACAATGGGGCCTCGCAAGAGAATGTTGTTGGGTCGGGGTTCAAGAGGAGGTTCAAATTACAACTCCAAACACCAACTTAAACTAGAATTTGCACACCCCCTTCTGTGGTTTTGGTACATAGTATTACTATGTCTTTAATTTTATCTCATCTATTATACTTCTTTCATTGAATTAAGTCATTTATTATGTTGTTCAATTTAATGGCGTTTAATTTTATTTTAGTTATAATGTCGTTTATTATGCAATACTATTAGAATATATATTTTATCTCATCATTAAAATATACCTTTTCATATATTATAAGTTCTTTATCCAATTATTTGTTATATGTATATTGTTAATAATTATAGATATGCAAGATCATGGATCGATTTCAAGGTTTTTGGAGTCAAGTGGTGGTAATTTCCCAAACGCTTCCCAATTCACAATGAGAAGCGATTCCCAATTCCATTTGAACCCTTCCCAATTTGTATTCAATCCTCCCCAAGATTGAAGGAGTGAATCTCTATTTGCCCATTTAAATAACATAAATCTCAATACTAATGCTCGTTTATTTTTAGTTTCAACATGTATAAAGTAAAGGAAAAACGAACAATGGGGTATGGGATGAATTGCGTTCCAAACTCGACGGTATCATTAAGAATAATTTTTTCAGGGCATTATCAGGAAAAAGTAAAAAGTCCAGGGGTACCAAACAATGTTTCTTATTTTTTAGAGAATCTGGTCAAACACCCTGAAATTGCAAAAGTAGATTCTTGCACATGGCAATGTCCGTAGAATCCAATGCTACCATTACTACTTTGCTTTTAAAGATTCACATGCTCAAAGTTTCACTATTAGTTTGATATACCCTTTCCTCTTCGTAAATTACCCTTTACCTCTTTGTCTTATCAATTGGGCTCCCAAGCCATTTTGCCTAGAACTTCCAAGTTTCATCATCCATTGTGTGTTTTGCGCCGCCCTTCCATCCTCCACATGAGCTCGATTTCTTAACGCGTCAGGAACCGCGAGAAATGTGTTCGAAACGTTTTTCAGAATTCTAGAGTACAACTAGTTCAGGAACCGCGAGAAATGTGTTCGAAACGTTTTTCAGAATCCTAGAGTACAACTAGTTAAATCCTCCATTGTGTGTTTAATTCTTCTAACCAAATAAAAATATTATATATAAATAATTCTTATTAAATGGCTTAAAATGTATTGCATACAATTGAAAATTTAAATACAATTATCAATGTGTACAATTATTGATTTGTTTTAACTTATGAAAAGTTGGATGTATGAGTATGACTAATAAGAGATTTTTTTTAATAAGGAAAGGGATTAGGGGAACCACTAGTAGGCTAGTGGTCGCCCTAGAGCATCCTCTCGGATGAGGGTCGACAAATCCGAATCAACTGCAAGTGGGATGGAGGAGACACGTCGGAAGGAGCCAACGATGAAGTCCTCCGCAGAATTGCACTCCCGATAGACATGAGTGATACTCAATCCTGGAAGTGGGCTAACAAGCAATGGATGCCCGAACGCAACAACTCAATTTCCCACGGGCAGTGCCAGTCACCTAGAACGGCCTTGACCAGCTGAACATTATCCCCTTCAATTTGAATCCGGGGAAAGCCACGACGAATGGCTTCAAGAAGTCCCTGACGTAAGGCGATGGTCTCGGAGATCAGAATAGACTGCCGACCGATCAATCCTCCGTCAAAAGAAATGGGGGAGCCAGTAGAGTCCCTGAGAATGAACCCGAACGAGGCTACACGATCTGCACACACAGCACCATCAAAATTAAGTTTAATATAATCTCTCTTGGGTTTTTCCCATTTAGCGCGTTTTCTTCTTGCTTTTCTGCGCCCTTTGACGGTGTGGGAACTTGAAGGATCAGGTGTTCCTGCGAGATTCCAATCTTTGATTTGTTTTTGGGTAAATTCGCTTATGTTACTCGCGTTGTTTAGGTTTGTTCCGTTGTTGTTGTCAAAAACTTTCTTATTTCTAGCGTACCAAAGGTACCACCAGGTGTGAATGAGGAGTTCCATTTCCTCCTTATTTGTTATTGCCCTAATTTCATCCAGGACCTGGTGTGGCTTTTTATCGTCTGGGGAGATTTGGTCGATGATCCTACTTAGTTTAGGTTTTATGGAATTGAGGGTTTCCTTTGTGAGGGGGCATGAGAGTAGAAAATGGTTTATGTCTTCGACCTGGTTGTTACATGATATACAGCCTTGAGGTACCGGTATGTGGTTGGCAGCAAGCCTCGATTTGGTTGGAAGCCCATTTCGTGCCACTTTCCAAATGAAGTTTTTCATTTTGGGATGAATGTTAAGTTTGTTAATCAATTATAGGTTAACTTTGGGTTCGCTTTTAACAAGGTCGATCCATTGCATGGTTGAGTGGGTAGAGTACCAGCCGTTTTTACTTGGTTTCCAATATAGCCTATCTTGAATTTTGTTGACCGGGTTAATGATTTTGGAAATGTTTTCAAGGTCCTTGGGTTTGACTACCTCCCTCAGTTTATCAATGTTCCATGAGTTGTCCTCTTGGAGGTACGAATCAACACGTTCCTCCCAATTAATGCGAGTCTCGGCTCCAGATTTTGGGTGGATAGGACCATAGCCGATCTAGTTGTCTTTCCAAAATCGAATTGTTTTTCCGTCCCCCACTTTCCAGATGAACCCAGAAGCAAACATGTCCCTAAGACCAATTAGCTTGGACCACTACCAAGACGTGTTGTGTTTTTTCTTATAGTTTAGGATGTTATGTTTTGAGGTATTTTTCCGTTACTATTTTAACCCAAAGGTTATTTGGTTCCGCTAATATTTTCCAAAGCAATTTCATTTGGAGTGCTTGATTCATATCTTGCGCTTTGGCAATTCCAACTCCACCATGAGCAGGGGGCCGACATATGGAATTCCAGCTAATAAGGGGTTTGTAGTTGTTTTCTTTGTTCCAAAACAAGTTTTTGTTGATTTGTTCTAGTTCTTTTAGTGTTGAGTGGGGTAGCATAAATGATTGCATGATATAGTTTGGTTGTGCAGAGAGGTTCGCTTTGATAAGGGTTTTACGCCCCTCTTGCTATAGGGCGTTTGCTTTCCATTTTGATAGTTGGATTCTAGTTCGCATAATTAGGGGTTTGAACGTATTTGCGTTACTTTCCCGTTGATGATTGGGCACCCCAAATATTTTTCTAGGGCAATTGTATTTGTTATCTGGAGGATCTGTTTTATTTGCTCCTTCGTATTGCTGTTAGTGTTTTTTGTCAGTTGAAATGCAGATTTATGAAAGTTGACTTTCTGACCAGAAATCTGGCAATAGTCATCAATAATTTCTTTGATATTTTTGCATGCGTGACCATTAGCTTTCGCAAAAATGATGATATCATCAACAAAAGCTAGGAATGGAATTTTTGTTCCATTTCTTGAGATTTGGATCCCGATCCCACTTTTTGGGTTGGTGCTTACCAAGTTGAGCTATCTTGCCAGAATTTCGACATCGAGAATGAATAAATATGGTGATAGGGGGTCCCCTTGCCTAAGGCCCCTCTGGGGATAGAACTGTTCTGTTGGTCCATTGTTCACAAGGACGGAAAATGATACGGTTTCGACGCATTCACGGATCCAACCCAAGAATTTTTCGTGGAAGCCGAATTTGTGTAGTATTGCAGCTAGGAACTCGCAACTAACCCGGTCGTAGGCTTTTTCCATATCAAGTTTGACTGCAATCCACCCCTCCCGCCCTTGTTTGTGGCGAAACGAGTGGAAAATCTCGTGTGCGATTAGGGTATTGTCGTGGATACTGCGGTTTTGGATGAATGCACCTTGCATTGGGTGGATGAGTTTGTTTAAGATGTTTTTTAATCGATTTGTTAGTATTTTTGATACTACTTTATATATGGTGTTACATAGGCTGATCGGTCTATAATGATTATGGAGTTAGGGTTTTCACACTTGGGCAGTAGAGTAATGAATGTATGGTTAATTTGTTTTAGGATTTTACCATTGTGAAAGAAGCTTTTGACAACCTTTATAACATCCGGCCCCACAATGTGCCAGTATTTTTTATAGAAGCACGCCGACATTCCGTCCGGGCTTGGAGATTTGTCATCCCCAATCTCGAATAGAGCATTCTTGATTTCAGCATTGGAAACTAATTTGGTGAGTTCTATGTTGTCGGCATCGATTATTTCTTTTTGGACGGTTTTTGTCATGTTTTGGAGTTTACCATGGTTAATTTTTAGGGATCTGAATCGATTTTGGAAATCCCTTTTGATTTCGGTTCTGATATTGTCTACACCAGTGATTTGCGTTCCCTCTGTTGTTCGGATTTCTTTGATATTTGTTCTATTTCTACTACTAGAAGCAATCCGATGGAAATATTTGGTGTTTTTATCATTTAGTTTTATGTGTGTGTTCTTTTCTCTTTGTTTCCAGTAGGAATTGTGGACGTCCCAGAGGCACGACCGTTTCCTTGACAACCTTTCTTGTTTTTGTTTTAGTTGTACATTGGAGTGTTCGATGATTTCCTTTTGCATATGGATAAGTTCATCCTCAAGTTTCTTGATTTGTTCAAAGATGTTTCTAAATGTTTGTTTGTTCCACGCCTTGGCTTTAATTTTTAGCATTTCAGTTTTTTTGATAAGGTTGTACATGTGGGAGCCACCTGCATTGTGGCGCCATGCTTGTTTAATGACGTTTTGGAAGTCTTTCCTAGAGGTCCACATCATCTCAAATTTGAACGATTGCGCTTTAAATTGTGCACCAATGGGTAGGTCGCATGATATAGGACACTGATCGGAGGATGAGAATGTGTGGTTTTTCGTTGCAATGGATGGGTACCATTGGATGATTTGATTGCTTACAAGTGTGCGGTCTAGTTTTTCAAAGGTGATGTACCAGGTGAATTTATTTCCAATGGTAGGGATGTCGCACATGTCACATTCATTTTTAAAGTTGATGAGCCGTTCGAATCGGGTTTGGGAAGGGATGGCACCCCCTAGTTTCTCATCAGGGTGTTGAATTTCGTTTAGGTCCCCCATTAGTAAACATGGAAGATTACAGTTTTGAATGAAGTCCATCAACTTCGTCCAGAATTGGTTTTTTTCTTGTGCCCTTGGCGGCGCATAAGCAAATATTAGGATTATTTTCCTATTGTTTTCGAGGTCCGCGTAGTGGAAACCAATAAAGCGGTTATCTTTATGGATGGTTTTGATGGTTTCATTAGAAAGCGATGTGCCCTTCCATAAGACGCAAATACCGCCCGATAACCCATTGGCCGGGATGAATTCAATGGAGTCAAAACCCCTAATTCTCCACACAAAACCTACCGAGCCCCTACTGCGCCTTCGGCATCGCCAAGGGAGAAAGCCGTCTCCGACCAGCCTCGGCCCGTTGAACCGACCATCTCTCACCCCCAATGGAAGGATAACCCTGAAATCCCGTCAAGCAAAACAAATCCATCCCCAATTCGGTTTCAATCTGGCTTGTTGTGGAAGCTCTGGTTGTATCTTGTATGGCTCCTCCTCATCTCATTAGCCCGAGATTTCCTTAATTTTTCAAGCTTCCTCCCCAAAAATCAGTGGAAATGTATAAGGATTTACATCCTCCTAACAAATTGCATAAAAAATCCTGTGGGAGTGCAAGAGACGTATCTTCTTGTCCGAATCCAACCCTTCGACGGTTCGATGAAGGAGGTTGGGTGGGGTTGCGGCTCCTCCTACAAGCGGCGTCTGGGTGTCCTGGTGGTGTCCGGTTCCGATCCATCTCTTTCTACTCAGTGGGTCCGTTGTGTGGAAGTTCCGACCTTCTCGATTGTTCACATCTCGACTCGGTGGCCTAGCTCCCGCGTTTGGCCTAAGGGTCCCACATCTCATGCGCGCGGTTCGGGTCATGTCCCTTGGAGGCTCCTCTTCGTCTACCCATGCGGTGTTGTGGCTCGTGGGCTCCAACCCCTTTCTTTAGCGTCCATGGATATCGCCGGTCACACCATCACAAGCTCTATTGGAAGGCTTTTGTGCCTTCTGATTTCTCTCAAGGTACTGGCAGACCTAACTAACAAACTCACACCAAATGCACCATTGGAACCAGACTGGCGTTTCTTACTTTTAATAGCCTCTAAACCATTGTGTCAAAATATTATTTCTTCTATTGTTCGGATCCATCCACAATACGGTTTCTTCACAATGTCTTACTTTGGTCCTTGTGATGCTTATTACACACTGTTGGAATCTTCATTACAGCTTAAGGCTTTATTGGTTAATATTGTCTTGGTGGATCTTAACCCATCTGTGTTTACCACTTATGGTACTAGTTTTCAACCTGATATGCTTTAGGCTTTCAAAAAAACATGTGTAAAAACAAGAATTCAATACTCAGGGTTCAAACCCCCAACGAAATCTCTCACATTTGGAATAGCACTTGTTAGTGCTTACCCCAATACCCCAAACGGAATAACCGTTGATATGTGGACCAACGTCCTAGAATTCTCGACCTTTATGAGGATACAACCCCTTACTTTCGCCGGTCCCGACTCGGGGTCGGCCGGTGCAGCGCCTAACCAAATCACTGGAGAATTTGAACCCCATGTGCACCACCTTAGATGGCACCCGATTTTGTTCACGGCTATGTCATAGTCGGTACAACTACCCCGAGCCTAATTTTAAATGCCCATAAAACAAAACAACAAACCAACCCATGTTTACCAAAACAAAGATTGTCCAACCATTACTAGTGGGGAGAACCCACTTAATTACCATTACCAAGATGGGTCGGGTCCCCACCCAGAGACAATTAACGCCCACAAGCAACCTCACCCTTTACGTAAAACCACAAGATGCTGGTCTGGACCCTTAATTTTTGCCTAAATTGTTCTTTCGGGTTTTCAGGTCAACAAAGGACTTAGTGTTTTTTTTGTTTTTTAAACCAAAATAACTGAATAGAATAACAAATGTACATATAAAACACAATGAGTACTCCCTCCCCCATACTGGGAATAATTAGGATATTCAGGCCACATGGCCCTGAAGAACTCCTCGTGTCTATCTTGGGTGCGCTAAATAGACTCAATGTTGGATGCCATGGTAGCCTGTTGAGCTACCGTCTCTCTTTGGGACACAAAAAGTCATCCCATATCTACAAATATACGATCCTGCCAAGCAGAATCCCAACTCGAAGTACCAACAACTCTATAACCTGATGCTCCAATAGAAGCATCCCAAGCCGAAGTGTCATAACCGCACCAAGAGGTATAAGTACTGAAACCTCCATCACCATAGCCAAGACCATGCCCACTTGACGCCCAACCACCTCCCTGAGGAGCACCCCCAAAGTTGGCCTCCTGCATCACTTGGTCCTCAACCTACTCCTCCACAATAACCTCAAAATCCGACCTAAAAAGAAATCCTCAAACTCAGATCCAAAAACCAACACCTTAGGAAGGCAAAGGTATGCCAACCCTAGAGAACCAACCTTCCACACCCAGCTCTCATGCTCGGAACCAGCTAGAAAATGCTCCCTCTTAAGTATGTGCTCATCATAGAAACATCTATCACCTATCGGCTCAAGACAACGTGACCTAATCCACTCAGTGGTCACAAAAGGAAGGGCGATCAGAGTAATCATACACCCAAAGCTAATCCACCTAGGCTTAGTCCTAGCCGTCTTCACACTGACTAAGAACACTCCAACCAAATCAGGGACCACAGGCTGCTCCGGTGTCATGCACCACACTACACTCACATCTCTCCCCGACATCTTATTGACCTCTCTTTGGCCAAGGAAGGTGATGGCTAACACCTTATGGCATAGCCTCAAGCAATGGTGCACTATACAATAGTTATAAGCCCTTGATCTAGTGTCTAACCCCTTCACTATCAATAGTGGCATAGCTAGGAATTTGACCCAGATGGGGCTAAATTTTTCTAGGTCAAATTCCCGGCTATAAAAAAAATTCCTAGGTAGAATCGATAGAGGCCACAAATCATTTTACTATATTTATTTATTTTTCCTAGTCAATTATATATAATACAAAATTTTAGAGTTATAATATTATGAATTAATAAAGGGCTGAGCATGTGTCAATTCAAACCCAAATATTAAACCAAACCAATTAAAACGAACCAAAATCGATATCATTTTGGTTTTCGGTTTGAATTTTCCAAATTATTATTTCGATTCGGTTCGAATTTTCCAAAAAATATAACTTTCTATCCATCTTAAACCAATAAAACTAAAATAAAAAAAAAACCAATCTAAATATGCCCAACTCAAATTTTTTTAAGAAAAATGTTTTTTTTTTAAGTTGAGTGGGGGCTGCACCGATCGTCACTACATACTTCCTCCCATGACTGTCCCAGCATACTAAAAATCATATACTCCCTGACTCTTCTCAATACTCCTCCAATTAATAGTAGGAGGAGTCGTCATACCAAATGCATTGGCTAGCTCAGCCCTAGTTACCGTGTACTCCTTATCAAACATACGAAATCTAAACACATTCTCCCCTTCCTCAAAAGTGACTAAACACTCATATACCAAGTCTCTAAATATAAAGGTCTGTAAATCAATTCAACCTCATACACCACCCTGCACTTGCATCCTAAGGGTGAAATCATATAGTCCAAATGCATGCAATGTAGGTACATGAAAAAAACTTGGTAGAGAGTAACTCTTTTTCACACAAACCATGCCCCAACTTCTTCTGATCTCTAATTAGATGTGTAACCGGATAGGTCATAATGGAAAGCTAAACACGCAAGCAAAAGTGGGAAAGAAGAACTCACAACCCAAAAATCAACGCTCTCTGTCGGAAATCCGCGGTCATTGTTTTTGTAACTAGAACTTTGCGTCTTTTGCGGCGAATCTGCGGTCGCAGTAGCAAATCAACACTCTCCGTTGGAAATCCGCGGTCGCAGTAACAAAACCTAGATCGCGGTTTCTAGGCTGAGCGAGAATTCTTTCCTACGTCAGTCCGCGATTGCGGTGGCCGGAGGGGACCAATGGTTGTCTCCGGTGCTTTGCTCAAAGGATAAGAGGGAAAAAATAGGGTTTTGGTGGATATTTGAGAGGTGTGAAAGACATTTGTGAATTTTTTGTAGATTTGGTTTTTGAGAGAAAGTAGAAAAGTAAAAGTGTTATTGGTTTAGATCTTTGACTGTGGGGAAGAAAGGAAGAGGAATTTGGATTTTTTAGGGGATTTGGATAGAAATTTTTAGATTGAAGGTTTGAAGCTTGAGTGTAAAAGAAGAAGGTAGGGCCGGCGGTAGGGTTCTTGGTTTTTTTTCTTTTTTCCGCCTCTTAAAATCTCCCGGTGAACATTATTGCAGTCGCGGTTTTCTAGTAAAGTATTGCAATCAACCCGCGACCCGACCAGTTCGGGTCGGGTCGGGCAAACCCGCCGGGTCGGGTCGGGTCGGGTAAACCCGCCGGGTCGCAGGTCGATCCGCACCATTTAAATTTTTTTTTATACTTCAGTAGTCATTTTAAATAAAATTCATTTTAGTTTTCATTTTTCAACCCCCGACTCTTACTTCTCGTCTTCTCCAAGAGCACGCCTCGGCTCAGAAGCCCTAGATCTATCGCCACACGACCCGCGGGGAAACTCCGTCGTCTTCACTACTTCTCCGACGCCAAACGCCGTCGCTCAACTGCGCAGAGGCGACTCCACTACTTCTCGTATTCGCGGGTCGTCCTCTTCCTCTCCGCTCCTTCGGCGACTCCGTCCTCTCCCGTCGCCAAACTCCGTTGTCTTCCTCTAGAGAGGCCACTACTTCGCCGTCGCTCGACCGCGCGGAGGCGACTCCACTACTTCTCGTCTTCACGGGTCTTCCTCTCCGCTTCTTCAGATCTAGTAGATCTGATGTTGCTTATTGGCTCAATTGTAATGACTATTAGAAAACAAGAAAGCAATTTTATAATCTTTTCATTTTTTTATATGTTGTTTTTTTGTGGTTACCCATAAAATCAAATTAAAAAGTGGATAATCAAACGATTAAATTTTTTCGCGTGTCTAACAGGTCGACCCGCGACCCGACCCGTTAGACTCGCAACCCGCGGGTCGGGTCGCGGGTCAAAAATAAAAATTTTACGGGTTGCGGGTCGTCCCGCGACCCGCACGTGCGGGTAACGGGTTGACTCGATCCGACTCGTTGAGCATCCCTACTTAAAATCGTAAGATCCTACTATCCTATATGGAATTCTGATCCGGATCGTAAATTAAAATCGAAATTTGTCAGAATTGGTTTAGAATCGTGTAGAATCGTGTTAGAATCGTATAGGATCGTATAGGATCTCATGAGATCCTGTATAAAATCGTATGATCCTACCCGGTTTTTTACTTTGAGCTTATACAATTTATTTTAGCACCAATTGGCTTAATTATTAGTGAAATTACATTGCTTAAATGCTCATTTTGTCTCTTTTAAACTCATTTACCTCCCAATTTCCATCTTCTCAATTCCCAATTGTTGAATTTACAACATTTTTTGCCCAATAAAGACCCATAATCTTTCCTCGACTCTTTATGTGAGCATATATATATTTTACTTTTTAGATGTGCTTCTTGTGCATATATAAGTTTGGAATGTCAATTTTCGGCATTATGATCATTAAATTTTAATAATATTATATATTTTGTAGTTTTAGTGCCTATATTTTTTGGGAAATTCCTTTTGGTACCCTTAAGGTTTCGACTTTTCCTTATGGTGCCCAAAAAAATTTCTTATTCCTTTTGGTACCCTCGTGGTTTTAAAAATATCCTTTCCATAGCCTAAACATACCCAAAAACAAAATTTCATCCATTCCCTAAAATTTCCGTTCAAATTAAAAAAAAAACAGAAAATTCATTCTCCTAAAATTCCATCCAACCATTACATGTGTTTAGTGCCATCCCAATTTTGTAAAAGCTCCAGTGGATGATCGAGAACAACAATTATTGGTTCCATTATTTAGATCAACTTCTGTTGAATCATGAAATTTAGGGGTTGGGCTAATTGTTGGTCAATTTACAGTTTTAGGGCTTTTCAAAGTAATCAAAGTAGGCACAGGACACATGAGACTATTATCCCTCAAATTCAGATCCACAAGATTGTCAAGTTTCGATAGGTCTGGAATCGGATCTATAGGGTCGGTATCGAATTTCACACTTGTGTCAACGGATTCGAATTCACACCTTGTGTGGCCGGACTCCCACCTTGGGACTTGGGTAACACTTGATTCGCACCCTCTTTGTCACACTCGAATTCCGACCTCACTAGTGTTTGGTTCTCGGCCCCAACCGCACCAGCAGGCGGTCGCCTAATATCCCCTTGAGTCACCCTTTTGGACTTTTGTTGAGAGAAAGATTACAGTCAAGAGAGATAGATGACGTGAGTAAAAAATAAAGAGAGATCTTTTTTAATTTTTTTTAACGGAAATTTGAGGGGAATGGATGGAATTTTGGTTATGGGTGTGTTTAGGCTACGAAAAGGACTTTTTTAAAACTAAGAGGGTACCAAAAAGAATAAGATATTTTTTTGGGCACCAAAAGGAAAAGTCGAAACCTCGAGGGTACCAAAAGGAATTTCCCATATTTTTTGTATCATATCTATATTATATTACTTTTAGTGATATTATAGGATCTTACGATCCTATGATCCGATTTTACGATTCGATACATAAGACCTCCCGTGATATGATCCGAGAATCTCAATTTTTATAACCTTGGCGCTCATCCTCGACCTTAGGATCGATGGGGATGTAGTTGCGCCAGAGATGGAGCCGGTGGAGGTGCTCAGACTTCCCGATTCACAAAGTCCTTTGAGATGGATGATAGTTGGATGGGACACCCACATTACAATAAGGTCGGGGTTGCATATTCACATCTACAAGAGTATTGCATGGACCCGGATAAAGACCTTGATCCTAAGATTGTAGCTTCTGGGTTTCTACTGTATTTGGTAGGGTTTCTAAAGAGTTGTTGGGGAAACCAAAGCAAAATTTTCTCTACACGTGGGTTTTACGAAGCATTCTATTTGGCACCCACTTTACCAAAATCTACCCAAACGCCACCATAACCTACACCTATATATAACAATTTCTCACAAATTACCTCCATGCCACTCTCATTCTCCCTTTCTCTATCACTCAAAAACTCTCTTAAAACCCTATTAAGATTTTCCCAAATCCACTCTCTGATCTAGAATTTCACTCAATTTCTTGGATTTAAGGCTTGAAAATCAAACATATCAAGTGTTAAGAGGTATTTTTCTTCCATTTTCATTCAAATTCAAGGGAAAATGACTTTCATTTTAAACTCTTAAGGGTTTCGGAATATTTTTTTAATTTGTTTAAATGTAGCCAAATTAATGCTTTGTTATTGATTTTAATACAAAATTAGTATATATGGATCCATTCTAGTACATAAACGATTCAAAAACGAGGTTGAAGACGACCATAGACATTCGGCCCGTGAAAGCGCTGAGGCGCGAGGTTGAAGATGACGGTTGTGGCTGTAACGGCCAAAACGGCCTTGGTCGTTACGACCAGGACGACCAAGGCCGTGACAGCCGTGAATCTTTCAGCCGTTGCGGCTAAGCGATATAGAGTCGCAATGGCTGATGCCATTTCCCATTTTTTGCTGTTCGATTTATATTTTAGTACAGAAGTCTAGATCCTTAGAGACTTGTATAGAGACCACGAGGTCTGCTCTTCTTTATCATTGCAGCCAGAAACTGAGCAGTAGAGAGATGCTGGTGTGTCGGCTCTAGAGGTTCCGTTGGCCCGGTTGCGCCGGCACCAACGGTCTCGTCGGCCTTGGTGGTCCAGTCGGCGGCTCATTAGTTTCGAAGGTTACCTCGATGAGTCTTGTTTGATTCATCATAAGAGGAGGTTGGGAGCACCTCACAACACTTAGGTCCGACACCAGTGATACTTACTGTTGAAAGGGATTTACTTGACAACAAATAAATTTATAGTCAAGACCCCGCTGAGTATAGCGAAGTCAGGATCGTTCCACAGGAAGCACGGTTGTTTATCTATCAACTACTAAAAATAAAACAAATTAAAACAAAACAAAACACCCTACGACCAACCTCGTTAACAACTTTGTCAGGGTCATTAACGAACCTGGGAAAAATTCGAACACACACTAACGAACAATCTAAAACACAGGTTCGGTATCGATGCAAAGGAACTCGATAACGAATATTACGAATAATAAACCTTATAAAATAAAAGACCTAGGACAAGGGTTACAACAACATAGCTATGCATATAACTCATAAGAAGATCAACATCATGCCTTTAGATAGATAAATTCATCAACATTCACTGATTAGCAAGCAAATCAATCAATTCTCATAAATCAATTCACTCAATCACTTGTTTTGGATCCAAAGCTCGAAACTTTCGTAATCGAACAATATCAACCTTCAAGTTAACAACTTTCTCTTTCGATCAAATTGAGAACTCAAATTACTTCGACTATCGTCTAAGCATAAGCACAACAAGCAATCTAAAATATATAAAAGGCATTCAAAACATCCATTCACTTCATCAAACATGCATAACTATGCCAGGTTTCAACCCCGACCCTAGATATATAAGAAAACTACTGACTACTCTTCATAATAAAGCTAACAACTTTGATAAGAGAAAACATTGAAAACAAAGCAAACTTACTTGAAATTAATAAGAGAAATATTGTCTTACAATCTCCAGAAGAAACCGAAAATACAAAACAAAACCCTAGCTCTTCTCTGGAACGAACCAGCTCGTTATCTTCTCTCTCGTCTTCTCGTCTTCTTATCTGATTCCTCTCTAACTTCAATGATCTATATAAACTAAAGAGGGGACAAGTGTATTTATAGAGAAACTAATCTATCTAAAAATCTATCTTATTAAAAAGCCTAAAAGATAAAAACTAACCCTAAAAGATAACAAGATAAAAGATCTAAGATAGAACTACCCAAAAGTCGGTTAAAACCCTACCGACACTGGGCCATCGTTAACGACCTCCGCACAGGGTCGGTAGAAATCACAGAATTCATTCGAAAAATCCTATCTTTAAGCCTCGTTAACGACCTTCACAAGATCGTTAACGAGCCTGGAATTCAGCTTTTCTTTAACTCCGCACAAGGTTGGTAGTTCACTTGATCTTCATGTATTTCGACCTCCACCCCAACGCTTCATTTTAGCTCAAAAAGCGCTCTTTCTTGCTCAAAAACGTGTAAAAAGACACAAAACGGAGTAGCTTTCATACTTTTCACAAAATATGCAAACTCATCCAAAAACACACAAAACTAACTCTAAAACCTACTAAAACTAAACTAAACAAACTAAGAAACACACTAAAAACTATACTAAGAACATGAATATCACTTACTACTGCTCTACCAAGCACCCGAGGTGGAGGCCGAGCAGTACCACGTTCTTATCGTGGTGGGGGCGTCGACAGGGGTGATGTAGACCCTACACAAGCTCCGATTGGGGGGGGGGTAACAAGTGTAATAGGAGATATCTCCGACCAGGTGAGCGTCAGATCGATCCGTTGCTCACCCATCCTACACCAAGAGACCCAGAGATCCCGGAGTTGCTGTTGGGCTTCGAGGAGCATGTAGCCCACCACATCTACGATGGCACCGTAAGTCAATTATTTATAATATATGATAATTACGTGTGATATTTATGGTTGAATTTGAAATTAAATTATGGTATTATGTTAATGTATTATAGGAGCATCCTCAAGGACCTTTGAAGTTTCAGTTCCAACACAAACTAGAGATGGCGACTGGATTGATATTGTCAAGGATAGCGAGTTTGCCCATCTGTAGAGCATTATGCACCATCATGTTCATATTGGCCTTATAGAGGCATTTATTGAGCGATGGCATCTAGAGACCAGTTCTTTCCATATGCCATCGGACGAGATTACGATTACGCTGTATGATGTGGCGCCCATCCTCGGCCTTATGATCGACGGGGATGCAGTTGTGGCAAATGGAGCTGGTGGAGGTTCTTAGACTTCCCGATTCACAAAGTCTTTTGAGATGGATGATGGTTGGATGGGACGGCCACATTACGATAAGGTCGGAGTTACACATTCACATCTGCAGGAGTATTGTATGGACTCGGATAAGGACCTTGATCCTAAGATTGTAACTTCTTAGTTTCTACTGTATTTGATAGGGTCGACGATTTGTCTTGACAAGTCTCAGCGTCAGATCTCTATTACATACTTGGACCTTGAACGGGATCACGATGAGGTACAAAGCATGTCTTAGGCTTCAGATGCACTGGCCCATCTGTATAGGAATCTTGGTGAGTGCACGAGGGTTGGGGCTATAGTGTTTTCTATGTGTTACATGCTATTATAGGTAATTGATTGGACCTAATTTTTTGTTTTTCTCATTTTGGCCAATATTATAAGTTGCGCTTGCTCATAATATGTTTTTGTATAGTCTTAGATCTTCATGTACTTTCCAGCATTTCTCCCCGCCAGGATGCCATTAAAAGATGGATCTACATGGGTTAAGAGGTGTGGAGATGGAGGTATAGTGTAGGCTAGGCGCAACTACAAAGTAGAGCTTGATGCTATGACCGCGACAGATGTACGTACACCCCTTAGAAGTTGTATTTAGGGTTATATTATTCCAAAATAACTTCATTTATAATGCAAAATTGAATCAGGTGGATAGGATGTTGTATGGGAAGTTGAATTTTTACGATAACTATGCTTCGTCTTGTTTTCATGGTTTACTATCATTTATGGCTATATCAAAGCCATACATGCCAGATCGATGTGGTAGGCAGTATGGGCGTGTGCAGAGGAAACCAACAACCATCGTTATACAGAAGACTGCCATCCAACCAACAGAGTTGTCGAGGTACAAAGTAGAGTTCGACAATGCCACTTGGGTTTGGAGTGCTTGGAACTTGCACTGCATCAACTTAGGCACGATGAGATCTCTAGTTACTGACGATCCGTATGAGTGTGCAGATGACTACATGGATTGGTTCTTGCCACGATGAGATCTCTAGTTACTGACGATCCGTATGATCGCAGTACCACTGCACCTAGAGACGGCAATGACGATGTCGAGTCCGAAACTAGAAGAGAGCCAGGAGTGAATCCACCTCATGCACCAGTAGCGCCAATCGCATTCAATGCAAAGACTGTGAATGCGCTGCGCACTCTCGTACAACAATTGATACGAGAGGAGATTCCTGCGGGAGTTCCCAAACCTGTGGACCCCGAATTCCCAAACGTAGTGCCAGATGAAGGGCTGGAAGAAGTAGGACAAAATGCAGAGGTGATTCCCGTGAGACAGAACTCGATTAGCTTCACTGAGGGAATCAGGGCTTTCAACGCCATGAAGCCTGATTCGTACGACGGAACTGGAGATCCGTCAGGAGTGCAATACTGGTTCTCTCATATGGAGCGATTCCTACGTAACATACCATGCTCGGAAACAGATAAAGTGCACATGGTTGCACTTAAATTGAAAGATGAAGCAGGCGAGTGGTGGGAGAGCTCTAGTCTAGCCGGCCGCCCAGACTTAAGCTGGACAATGTTCAAAAGCAAGATGATGCGCAGATTCTTCACCGAATCAATGAGAGATGAGAAGCTGAATGAATTCCACTCCCCAAAGCTGCATGGATTGAATGTGCTAGAAAGAGCTAAGAAGTTTAACCACCTGCTACAGTATGCTGATGAGGAGATCACCACAGAGAAACAGAAGATCAAACACTTTCATCGATGGATGAGTGATCGCATTAAACCTTGGATGGCAAACCGTTCTTTCACAACCCTGGAAGAATATGTGGATCATGCGCATAAAATGGAGTCGACTCTGAAAGTTCCTGAACGCAAGAAGTTCGGTGGAGGAAAGCCTCACCACTCTAGTCATAGTGGGTTTAAGAGGCCAGCTTCGCCACAAGAATCTCAGTGGTCAAAGAAAAGCAAGCATAAGGCTTCGTCGGTTGGTGCAAGACCAAGCCATGGAACTGAATCCATAAATACCTCAATCATCTGTCACAACTGTGCTGAGCCCGGGCATATAAACCGGAAGTGCCCCAAGCCGCCAAGAAGATGTTACAACTGCAATAAAGACGGACATCTCCGTCAATTCTGTAGGCAACCAGCGAACCCATTAGGTCAGACCCGTTCAAACACAGTGTCCCAAAGACCTCAAGCGTCAAACAGGCCAGCAGGAACCACTTCAGTTCAGTCCACGACCAACCAGAAAGGCAAAGGGCCTGTGAACCCGCAAGGACAAGGACAGAGATTGTACGAGATGCGTACCACTGACAAACCAGAAGAACCCATCTGCCAAGGTACTCTCCATATCCGTTCTAAAGACGTGTTTATACTCTTCGATTCCGGTGCATCACATTCATTCATATCCGAAAAATGCATAGAACTCCTAGGTTTAGATAACCTCGAGAAGTGTGAACCGTTCATAGTGAACCTTCCGAATGGAGAAAAGATTTTAGGAGCCAAACAATTAGGAAAATTTCCCTTATGCATTCAGGGAGTGAAATTCTGCTCCAATTTAATATGCATCCCGATGGATCCCTATGATATCATTCTCGGAAGAGATTGGCTGTCTGAGCATGGAGCAATCATTGATTTTTACACCCGAACGGTGACCATCAACTCAGGAGGAAAACACATCTGCAAGTTCAAAGGGAAACGGGAAGAAGAAAACGGAAAGGTGATCAACGCCATGAAAGCCAATAAACTACTAAGGCAGGGCTGTGTTGGATATCTCTGCTATCTTGAGTCAACAGAAAAGAAGATTGTAAACGTGCAAGAGATCCCCGTGGCCAGAGAGTTTCCCGACGTCTTTCCAGACGAACTCCCCGGGTTACCTCCTCGACGAGAAGTCGAGTTTTCAATAAGCCTCGAGCCTGGTACCGGCCCGATCACTAAGGCGCCATACATAATGGCCCCGCTGGAGATGAAAGAACTCAAGAGTCAGCTCGAAGAACTGCTTGAGAAGGGTTACATTCGACCGAGTGCTTCGCCTTGGGGAGCGCCCGTTCTATTTGTGAAGAAGAAGGACGGAACCTTCCGTTTGTGCATCGACTACAGAGAACTGAACAAGGTCACCATCAAGAACAAGTATCCTCTTCCAAGGATAGACGATCTCTTAGATCAACTCAGAGGTGCAAAAGTCTTCTCAAAGATTGACCTGAGGTCAGGCTATCACCAGCTTCGGATCCGCGAGGAAGACATTCCGAAAACCGCCTTCCGTACCCGTTATGGTCACTACGAGTTTGTAGTGATGCCATTCGGGCTGACCAATGCACCTGCAATATTCATGGATCTAATGCACCGATGCTTCCATGAATATCTCGACAAATTCGTCATTGTTTTCATAGACGACATCTTGGTATACTCCGGAGATCAAGCAGACCATGAAGAACATCTTCGAACCGTGCTACAGATCCTAAGGCACAACCAACTCTACGCCAAGCTGTCCAAGTGCGACCTATGGCTTAGAGAAGTGGCTTTCTTAGGCCACGTCATTAATCAAGACGGAGTGTTAGTGGACCCAAAGAAGATTGAGGCAGTCTCAGAATGGAAGCAACCCAAGAATGTAAAGGAAATTCGCAGCTTCCTAGGACTCGCCGGGTACTATAGAAGGTTCGTTGAAGGGTTTTCAAAGATTGCCCTTCCCATGACAAAGTTACTCCGAAAGACTCATAAGAAGTTTGTTTGGGATGAGAAGTGCGAGGAGAGTTTCCAAGAACTCAAGAAGCGCCTTACTAGTGCGCCAGTGCTAACATTGCCCAATGGACACGACGATTATGTGGTCTACAGTGACGCCTCAAAGCAAGGGTTGGGATGCGTACTCATGCAGAATGGGAAGGTGATTGCCTACGCATCTCGACAACTCAAGGTCTATGAAGTAAATTATCCGACGCACGACCTCGAATTGGCAGCAGTAGTATTCGCGTTAAAGATTTGGCGACACTACTTGTACGGGGTTAAGTGTCAGATATACACGGACCACAAGAGTTTGAAGTATGTGTTCACGCAAAAAGAGTTGAACATGAGACAGAGAAGATGGCTGGAATTGCTGAAGGACTACGACATAGAGCTACTCTACCATCCGGGTAAGGCTAACGTCGTAGCAGACGCTCTCAGTCGAAAGACACAACAAGAGGGCATTGTAGCAATGTTAACCGCCCAACCAAAGTTGCAGCAAGAACTCATCGGAGAAGGCATTGAAGTTTGGTACGAAAGACAACAAGGTTGTCTCAACACCCTAGAAATCCAATCCGATTTGCTGATAGAGATCAAAGAAAAGCAAGTTGATGATATCATGCTGATCAGAATCAGTGGCGAAGTACAAGAAGGCAAAGCACCTGGGTTCGTCATTCAAGATGACGGTTCCCTTCGGTTCCAGAACCAGATTTGTGTGCCAGCAGTGGACGAGCTTCGGAAGAGCATCCTAAAAGAAGCCCACTCATCTGCCTATTCAGTACATCCAAGAGCAAGTAAAATGTACAACGATGTACGCAAGAATTTTTGGTGGCCCAACCTAAAGAAAGATGTCGCAGAGTTCATATCTAAATGCTTGGTCTGCCAGAAAGTAAAGATCGAACATCGAAGACCTGGAGGAAAGTTGCAATCCCTCTCCGTCCCCGAATGGAAATGGGAAGATATTGCAATGGACTTCGTTACCGATCTGCCAAAGACCCAAAAGCAAAAGGATTCTATCTGGGTTATTGTAGACCGACTCACCAAGTGTGCCCACTTCATCCCCATTCAAAAGAAGTGGAAGGCTCCAAAGCTAGCAGCAGTTTTCGTCAAGGAAATAGTCCGCCTCCATGGGACCCCTAAAACGATCACCTCCGACCGAGACGGTCGCTTCATGGCCTCTTTCTGGAAAGGACTACATAAGGCCATGGGCACAGAACTGAAATTCAGCACCGCCTTCCATCCTCAAACTGATGGTCAATCAGAAAGGACCATCCAAACTCTGGAGGATATGCTGCGAGCTTGCGTGCTAGACCGCACCACAAGCTGGGATGACAGCTTACACCTCATGGAATTCACCTACAACAATAGCTGGCATTCTTCCATCAAGATGGCTCCCTTTGAAGCCTTGTATGGTCGGAAATGTCGTTCTCCGCTCTGCTGGGACGATAACGCCGACAAGATTCTCCTAGGCCCAGACCTAATAGAGCAAACTGCCTCCGAAGTCGCCCTAATCCGTCAAAGAATGTTGACCGCTCAGAGTCGACAGAAGTCTTATGCAGACCTGAAAAGATGAGACATAGAACGGTCTCTTTGAAACTGAAGGAGGCTCATGTAGAATTTGTTTTTTTGGGCAAAAGGGTGAATTTGTCAATGATGGTTGGGGACATCTGAGATTATATTCAAAATAAAGTCTCATTTACACATTACATAAAATATTTTACACCAAAAACCATCCCCAAAAGTATTGTGAAAATATATTCCATATCATCCAAGAATAGCACATTAATGTACTATTCTGGGATGATGTGATCTTGTTTCTTCATGACTTGCTTAATTTGCAACTGGTTGTGATTCTTCTTGACTGCCTTCTCTTTGAGTTGATGTCCCTTTTGATGCACAATATCCCATGCTTCAAAAACTGATTGCATTGGTGTCTTGACTTGAGTTGGTAGGTTTCCTTGTGCTTCCAACTTGTTCGTTTTTGCTAATGCTTCCAACTTTTTCTTGTTGACATTTGGCAATTCAAATTCATTTTCTCCTTTTTCTTTGAGGATTTCATTACAAATTGTAGTGTCATCCACACATTGCTTAGAGTTTTTGGATCTAATTCATAAAACACTTTATTCATAACCTCAATCATTTTGTCAACATCCTTAGGCAATTTCTTATGCATTAAGGATTGGATGCTTCCAAAGAAACCTTAATCTAATATTTTTAGATCAGGACTGTTAGGGGGTTGTTGAAAAAGAATAAATGTAAACCCATCTTGGATGTGTACTTGTTGTCATTCTGGATCATCTTGTGTTATGCGGGCCTTAGCATTATCCTGTTGAATGAAGATAACTTTCTGATGGTCATCATTTGTCCATTTTGACTTGATTATTGGAATTATGTGGTTGATCAACATGCTTCTGGTGGTTGTTTTGTAACTGATTCCACTGCTTTTGTGACAAGTGTGCCTTTGTCTCTATTTTTTGATGCTCTCTTTGCTGCCTCTTTGTATGTGAATGGAAAGATTCCAATCTTTCCATCAAAATTGCAACGGGCTTCTGAATTAAACCTAAGTCTAGCAACAACTGATGTGAACATGACTTTTGGGATAAATTTGCTTGACTTTGAAGCTCTATATTGAACCTTCTCTGCTAGTGCAAGATATACTCTATTGATTTTTTTTTGCTAAGATTGAACCATTTTTCATCAATATGAACAAAGTCATATATTGTGTAATACTCCCTCTTTGCTTCTTCTGTTTCCCCCAGAGTAGCATGAGTATCCATTGCAATTTGACTATTTTATTTGCACCATTTAAACCTGGATGAATTGCATTTGTTGTGGCTTTAGGTGTCCCCTCTTGACCATCCTATGCATTGTGCTCTTTGAATGCTCAGTTTTGTTGATAAGTCTTGAATGCATGATTGTTGAGAGGGTTTCTCGGCCAACAAATAAATCTGTAAGTCAAGACCCCGCTGAGTATAGCGAAGTAAGGATCGTTCCACAGGAAGCAAGGTTGTTCGTCTATCGATCTATTAAAAAGCAAACAAAAATAATAAAAGCACTCACGAGCAGCCTCGTTAACGACGTTGTCAGGGTCGTTAACGAGCCACCGAACACAAAATACTTAAACTAACGACCTAATTAAATTCTAATTAAAATTCGGTACTGAGGCAAGCACTCAACAACGAAAATTCACTAGAAATAATTCAAATAAAACAAAGATCTAGGACTAGGGACACCACAACATAGCCAAGCATAAAAACTCGTAAGAAGAAAAGATCATGCCTTTAAACAGATAGAGTCATCAACTTTCGTTGACTTAGCAAGTAAATTAATAAACTTTCGCATCTTAATTCACTTAATTGCTTGTTTTGGATCTAAAGCTTAAAACTTTCGTTTTCAAACAATATCAACCTTCAAGTTACTAACTTCCTCTTTCAATTCAGTTAAAAACTCAAATTACCTCCACTTTTCGGTACAAGCACAACAAACAATTCTCAATTAAAGATAAAAGGCATTCACAACTCAATCTTACTCATCAAACATGCTCAACTATGCCGGGCTTAACCCCGACCCTAGAAAAGGAAACTACTCACTAATCATGACTAAGAAACTAAAAACCCCAATCAAAAGAAACATTGAAACAAAAACTCAAACTCGAATTAATAAGAAAATATTGTCTTACAGAGATTCAGAAGAAACCGAAAAACATCAAAATACCGAACCACAATCGCGACCAACGACCCCGGTGACTGTCGTCTACCGAGCCTCGACGGTCCTCTTCCGATCCGACTTTCTCTCTCTCGGCCCTTCAAAAATCTCCTCCTAAAAATTCTCTCTAAAAAGCTTCCCTTTTCTATGCTAGATAGAAGGATATTTATACTAAAAAGCTAAAAACTAAAAAGGCTAAAAGATATAAACTTTCCTAAAAAGATAGAAACAATCCCTAAGAGATAGAAATAAAATCTAAAAAGATATTAAAACCTAAAATACATATTCTAACAACCCCAAAAGATTCTAAAAAGATACTCAACCGACACGGAAATAAATTCCCGCTCAGGATCGGTGAATTATAAAATAAATACTCCAAATCTTCATCTTCGTGGCCTCGTTAACGAGCCCTCACAGCCTCGTTAACGAGCTTGGGCTTTGTTTTCTTCCACACTTCCTCTTGCGATCTCGAGCTTTGACTTCTTAAATCTTGCATTCCTCCGTCTCTCGCTGTAATGCTCCAAATTCAACTCCATTTAGCTCCTTTCCTCGCTAAAACCTACAAAATTCACAAAATAGCGTAGATTCCACTCTTTTCACAAAAATATGCAAAACTATCTAAAAACACTCAAAACTAAACCTAAACTAAACAAAACTAAACCTAATAAGCAAAGAAAACCTACTAAAAACTATACTAAAAATGTGAACATCAAAATACCCCATACTTAGACTTGCTTGTCCTCAAGCAATAAACAAGACACTAACCAAAACCAAAACAAATCATGCTCATCAAGACATAGCCATCTTCTAAAAAGCAACATCTACTCATAAGAAAATTATAGCAAAGACTATTAACATCCTCACACATATATGCACTTAAATAGACATAAAATAATACAATCCAACCTCTCAAGGGACATAATGTGTTTCACTCAACTCTCATGTGTTTAGGCTTATAAATTCAATCTCTCAACTCACCTTGTATACAAAAACTCATAGAAATTGGAACTTATATCACCAGTACTCTCCACCCAAGATTTGTCAAAACAAGCAAAGAATCATCAAGAGAACTTAGGGGGCTCAATGAAAAACTTCATAGAAGTTTCCATTCGGTCGGGTTGTAATGGGGCTTGGTAATAACAATAGGGCGCGGAAAATATTTGGTCATGTGGTGCTAATAATATCCGGGAATCAAAGACTCCTATAAACTCATACTTCCAAAAACTCATAAAACAACATACCAAACTCACTTTTCTTTATGCACACTCATTTTCACTCACCCTTTATCATCCTAGAAAGTCTCATAACAAAAATAAAAGAATCTCTTGATATTTCCTTTAAACACAAATGCACTTTAACTCTTCATTTTTTTTATTTCCTTCTTCCTTTTCATTTTTTTTATTTCCTTCTTCTTTCTCCTTTTTTTTATTTCCTTTAAACACAATAAGGAGTGGAAATATTTTGGTCATGTGGTGCTAATAATATCCGGGAATCAAAAGACTCCTAAAAACTCACATCTCACCAAAACTTTCATATAAGATAACATACCAAACTCACTCTTCTTTATGCACACTCATTTTCACTCACCCAAAATCATCCTAGAAAGTCTCATATCAATTAAAAGAATCTCTGATATTATCTTTAAACACAAATGCACTTCAACTCTTTACTTCCCTTTTATCATTCTCCTTCTCTTTTTTTTTCTCTCTTTTTTTTTCTTTTTTCGTTGCCTCGTTAACGAGCCTACATCAGGGTCGTTAACGATCCACCGTACACTTCTTCTTCCTCTTTTCACTACATCCTTCAAAAACTTTATTGTGTGCATTTTTTTCTTATCAAGAGACCTTTCTTACATGTAATAACAAGAGACTTCCAATCTACCCTTCCCAAATACCCTTCAATTCAAGCAAAATATAAGCAACTCTTCTCTTTTTAACAAAACACAAAACTTACCTCTCCAATCTAAGTCATAATTCCCGGATAGGGTCAAGCTTATCTCGGCTAGGGAATAATTTTTGTTGAGCTAAAAATAAAAGGTTTCAAGCTAGAATTGGTTATCAAAAAGAAGGAATAATGTAAAGATAGATAGGGAATAATAGGGATTATGAAAATAAATTCTCCATCATATGATCTTCACAAGTAATGAACTAAAAATCTTATAAGGGTCTCAAGAAATAGATAACCATCACAATTCCAAGAGATAATATGCAAAAAGAGAGTAAATCACACAAGAAAAGAAGAGGGATTTATGAATGTTCTCCCTATAAGGCCAAAAAATAACTCACAAGGTAAATTTTGTTGGATTGCATCATCTATGCTATAAAGTATATGTGCTCAATTTCATCTAATGCTATTCTCTTCTAAAAACATTAATTTCAAGTTGAGAATCCGGCTATACTTTTAAAGACATGCTTGCAAGGAATTATATGATTAAGCTAGCGATTGCTATCATAGAACTTAAGAAGGGATATCTATCAATTCTAAAACTCTTTTTGGATTTTTCAAATTTTTTTTTTAGATTTTTCAAAATTTTCCACATAAAGGAATAGAAAAGACATAAACACCTAGGACATAAGTTTTCTACTTTCTCCCACCCCATACTTAAAATTACAGTGTCCCCACTGTAAGAAAAATAAGAAGAAGGAAAAGAAATAGAAAAGAAAACAAAAAAATTAAAAAGAAAAAAGAGACATAAAACTTACAAAGGTGGAAACAAGGAAAAGAAACTTCATCTTGAGCTCAATCAACGGTTCTGTGGAGGAAAGTAGTGCTCAAAGTTCCCCATGAAGTCGTACATCGTCCTCCAACGCTCAACATCCTCCGCCTCTCTTTGACGCTGCCTCTCATCCTCCATCGACATGCGAGCGGAATAGACAGTTTCCCATCTATCCATCCTCCTATGAATGTGATCCTGCTGGAGGTGAAGCTGCTGCATCCGTGCAGAAAGGTCCTCGGCCCATGGTGGTGGTATACTCGATCCTGCGTACTCGGGCTGAGGAGGTGGTGGGTAGTGAGACTGGAAATGATCTTGGTACATCACCGGGTTGTAAGTAGACCTGTCAATCGGGTCGGGCGGGTCGGGTTCGGGTTTTTACATGTCGGGTTCGGGTCAACTACAGGTCGGGTCATTTCGGGTCACAAATTTACCAGGTCAAAACGGTCACTACGGGTTTATTACGGGTTCGGGTCAACCCAACGGGTCAAATGATCCGACTGTAATTGACCCGAACCCGACATACAAAAACCCAAATCCGATCCACTTGACCCGATCGAGAGGTCTAGGTTTACCCGATTGACAAGTCTACCCACATTTGTTTTTGTTATGCCAAAATAAGTCCATTTAAATTTGAATTATTCATTGCTCGTGCAGTCGTGCTTGTTTTAATACATTCATTTCTCGTGCTTGTCTTCCCAAATACTTACTTGAAAAATCATAATAAATGTGCACAATACAATTGTACAATACAAGTCATTTCAGCAAGGTTTGATCAATCTATGTACAAGTCATTTTCTGTTGGAAAGGGAGTATGTATGGCCGTATGAGACATATTCACATGCACATTAAAGTGCAAAATAATACCTGGCCATGACCCAATGATGAATAATAAGTGCACTAATTTTGTGATCTTAAATTAGCAAATAACAATTGCAAGCTTGATAAAACTAGTAATAGTTTAGTCATAAAGTGACCAGAGACAAAAACCTAAAATAAAACAAAATAATCCATCTCATTGTTAAATGTTAAGGCAAAGCCATCAGCAAATTCAACATATAAGAAACTAAGACAAAAAGACAACTAATAAAGTGAAGTTTCATTAATCTTCTATACTCAAGCCATTACCCAAGGGACCTAGTCACCAAGACAAATAAACAAGAAAACTAATCAAGAAGTTATGTGAATCGTCCATCTCCATCTCCATCATCAGATTCATTGCCAATGTGTAACTTGGTAAAATCGAGTTCTAATCCGTCTTCTAGATTATCCTCCTCATCCACTGTACGTTTGTACAATAGACAATAGTCAAAAGAACAATGTGAGAATCTCATATATGTAAATAACTATAAATTTGAGTTTAAAGTCATGTAAAAAATCCTAACAAAGCTGAATTTGTTATCAAAAGAACAATTTATCAAAGTTGAATGTTATCAAAGCTCATACTCTTAAAAGGCAAGATAGAAAGGTTAAGAGCACCATCACTATGAACTCATGAATCAATCAAGCACACTACTATGAAAGCAGTAAATCCCCATTTTTTTTTACAAAAATTCAGAATTCTAGGTCAGTTTTATGGGTCACCACTCCATTCCATGTTTTGACAGTTCATTCTGCTAAATATTATGAAAGCAAACTTAAATATCAACAAATATTCATTTTAGGCATTTTCAAATCATCGGTCTAGTGGTCCAAGATTCAAACTACTGACCTGAGATGAATTTGCCTTCTTTGATGGCTAGGACTTTAATTTTCTTTTGATTCTTCCACTCCTCTGAAAATGCGTCAAAGCCAAAAGGTCCTCCAAAACCAAAAGAGGAAAGGCTTATAAAATTTTAAGATGTCTTTCTGCATTGTTAAAAGTCTGGGTCATTACTGATGGATAAAATCATACAATTAAACTGATAGCTACTCTATTTCATTGCAGATTCATAGGATTATTAAAATTTGAGATTATAAACAGAGATACCAATATTTGTTTAGTACTTGATTGATGTTCTTGTTTCAACCAGTTGAGGTGATTCAAATGTCAACATCAGTTGAGGACCTGAGGCGATTCAACAAGCATGAATACTCATCATCATCAACATCTACCTAATTCCTACTTATCATCCTTCAATTAATCAATTAGCTAGTTAATGTAGATTGAAACTCACCAACAAGGCAACAACATCTCGAAGGAGGTGGAGCAAAGCGAGGTCGTCGGAGTCGAGGTAGACCGTTGGGTCGATGAAGAGCCCGACGACACGAGCAACCAGAACAAAGCGGAGAAGGAGTAGCGGCGACGGAGAGAGAGCCCGACGACACGAGCCTTCCTGGGAGGAGCCCGACGACACGAGCCTTTGTGGGAGAAGGAGCCCGACGACACGAGCGAGCCTTCAACAAAGCGATTTGCGAGCGAGCCTTCTAGGGAGCAAGCAGGGAGTCGCGATTCACGAACAGTGGCTAGCGGCGGAGCGAGCCAGAGAGGAAAGAAACGGAACGAGTGTCACGAATTAGGGTTGAGAAAAAATGGGAATAAAAGTGGGCGGGATATTTTACAAGAATTAGAGAAATCCCGCCTTCCTTTTCATTTTCACGTTTGACCCGTTCGGGCAACCCGACCCGACCCGTTTTGACCCGGAATTTTTTCGGGTCATCGGGTTCGGTTAAACACGGGTTTCGGGTTTATTTTTTCGGGTTATAACCTAGTATTTTTCGGGCGGTACAGGTCGGTTTTTCGGTTCGGGTCATATTTTGACAGGTCTAGTTGTAAGGCATGAGTCCATATGCAGGAGGGTCGACAGGAGCTGGTGGTGGGTCGACAGGAGCTCTCGGCACCTCGTTAACGAAGCTGGGTGCCTCGTTAACAGGGTTGGGATGAGGCTGGAAGTGGTCGTTAACGAGCCTGGTGGGCTCGTCCACGAAGATGTTGCCACCTAAAACCTCGTGTCTGTAATATCCGCAATATTCCAAACACTTATAATATAATATTTTCAATTATTTTATATAAGTTAAAAAGAAGGATTTGGATAACGAATTAATTCATCGTATGTTCTTCGAAAAAGGCTATTAGCAAAAGTCGAAATAGATGAAGATGTAATAAAATAACTTGAGGGGTATAGTTTAATAAAGTGAGGTAAATCAATGAAAAGAAAATTTATAAAAATAATATCCTTTGGCAATTTAATTCATTCTAGAAAGTAAATTACATAAGAGCTTAGAAAATTAATTACAAGTCTTGCAAAAAGAATGCAAGAGCCGGGATTTGAACCCGAGATCTCTTGCACTCCAACCTCACACGCCCCTCACCAAATCCCGCTAGACCATTACAATTTCTTGTTCACTTAACCCAACCTTTTAATCTTATACCAACTAAACTTCCTTCTTCCAAATTGAACATCAGACTAATGTCTGATTGAGTTACGTTGATGTGAAAGTGTCCAATGCATGCCATTCCCACCTCCTCTTTGCTTGCTTGACTCAATTTGTGTCATCACCTCTCCTCACCATGGAAGAAGCACAAGAGTGACCAATGGTGAGACTCCTCTCCTTCATCCATTGGCCTCTTTCCATTGCCATGGATTGAAGACCTCATCACCTTGTCTATATAAGGCCTCCTTCAAGCTCTCATTCAAGCCTTTGCTTCTCCTTCTACTCTTTCTATCAATTGCTCTCTATTCATCCTCAAAAATCAGCACAAATACAAGTCAAAATTCTCCATTAAAACTCATCCAAACCTCCCTCTCCTCCACTTGGAGCCTCACCGGACCGCCCCTGGAGCCGTGCCGGACCACCAGGCCGCCGCCGAGTCCGCCAGTGCCGCCGGAGTCCACGCCGCCGCTGTCGCCGTCGCCCCTGGCCGCGCCGCCCGTCCGTCGGTCCTCCTCCTCTGTTTCCTCCTGTGTTCTGTATTCAACAGAATACTAAGAGTATAAATTCTATCCTTAAAAATTATATTATCCTTATGTATTTATTAAATTACAAGTCTTTTATAATTGTTAAAAGTATATTTTAGATTTTATGGAATAAAAATATGTGAGGGAATCTTGTTAGTTGAAGAAAAACTAGAAACTATATGTTTTTACTATAGTAACTTAAGCTAGATAGAAATAAGTAATTATATTCATGAAATTATTACATGCATGCTATTACAAGATATAAATAGATGAAATAAAATTAGTATAGTATGAAAAGTCCATATTTAGCATTATCTTACCTTAGATCAAAATAAAAGGTAGAGATACATCATGCATGTATTTTATTACAAAAGAGGATATGATTTTTATGACTATATAAATCAAAAGTTTGTACAATAAAAATAATACCATATTTTCAAAGATTTATAATAAAAGTTCAAGTAGAGAAAAGGCTTGCATGGCATATAAAATATATAATATAGAAATTATAAAGTAGAATAAAAATAAGGATTTTTGTACAAAGCTATTTTCCATATCAACTTAACATATATTAGTTATGAAGAGAATATTCAAAAGATGCTAGTTATGTGGAAAAATAGGATAAAATATTATACTAGCATATGAATATTAAATAAGAAATATTACTAGAGTCTTGCATGGAAAAGAAATCAAAAATAGAAAAGATTCTATGTTAAGAACTATTATATCATACTATATAATTATGATCAAAGAAGTTTTATGAATCTTAAAGTATAAAAGAATTTTTGGAAATAGATCAAAGAAGGGAAAAAGCTATTTTAGGCAAGTTACCTTATAAAGAAAAGTAGAGATTTCTATTTAAGGAAACTTTTAATAAAAAGGATTAATTAAAATAATTATTTTAATAGAGTATTTTCGGAATTAAGGATATTACAAAAACCAAAATAATAATAAAGGAATATTATTATTTTAAGGAAAATAATTTTCTAAATTATTATTATAATAATTTAGAAACGCAAACCTCTTATAAAAATATTATAAGAGATGATCCGAACTTTAGTAGAAGAATCGCGTTTTGAACTTTTCGTAAATTCTCTATCATTAGGTCGGAATCCTCGCTCGTAGTAGGAAATCGCCTAAGTTTCGTCAAAGCTCGTTACTAAACTAGTAACACTAAGGCAAGTGGAGTTTCCCCTTGTACCCTTTTTATATCCGTCTTTATGATATCTTTCGATGTTGGGAACTTCTTGTATGCTTAATAAAAATGAACCTAGGAAATATCGATTGCTAGAAATAACGACCCTTGTTAGTATAGTAGATATTATCTTCTTTGTTAGGATTATATTTGCTAGTGTGTGTACTCTTGATTGATTGCAAATCTCGTTCAGAGATTTGTTTTGAATAAACTAGAGAGGGGTGCGAGTTAGTCGACGCCTCTATATAATCTTACTAAGTCGTACATCCATACGACTTTCGGGATCATGATCTCCATCCGCTCCGATTGCAAGGAGGGATTGAGCGCACTCTAGCTAAGTGCAGGAGAATTGATGTTCTCCATCAGGTGGCTCGGTTATCCGTGTCCCACCACTCTCTCTTGTAAAAGTCATTAACAAGATTGAATATTCATCACTAATTAAGATAAGTGCGTATGCACATTTAAGATATCAAAACCGGACCGGTCTCAAATGATCGTTCCGGCTCTCGGTCCGCCCAAAAGCGCGAGAGGTTTTCACTTGTATGAATTAAATAATGTTCCCAACATCCTATCGAAATCTTAAGGAAGACTACAATCTAGTAGTACTTCTCTTGCTCATCAAGCTATCCCTTTTGGATATGCTATCGTTATCGTTCGCATCTTAACTCCACATGATAAAGCCCATCGTAAACACAACCCTCTTTTCTCTCATTATACCGTTAAGTGTAATTACCAAATTACCCTCGGGAAGTTCTATTCCCGCTTGCTTAGTCTCCTACACTAATTCTTCTTTCCGCATGTTTGCCTGGCATTCTATCGCCCCTCGCGAATTATGTCAGATTCAGGAATCCATAGCAAGGCGAAGTGAAGGGAAGTGAAGGAAGTCAAGATTGCTCAAGATGTACTTTTATTTTCGTTTTGGTTTTAATATTACTTTATCTCCGAGACATGACGGATTTGGTATTTGTTTTCAAGTAGTATTAAAGTTAAAGACAATGTAGGGTGTTTTGTAATGAACTAAGTCTCCTTCGGGAGCATGTTTTCCTATTTATGTAATATGTTTATTCCGCAATTAATCGTTCTATATCATTCTAAAAGCCTAGGGTGACTTTGGACGGTAAAGTCCGAGGTCACTGGCGGTAATACCCAATGTTGTAAAATAGGGGTGTTACAGTGTCGATGTCTTCTTCCTCGAAATTGAGCTCCTCAGTGTCGCCCTCGGTGTCGGCTTCTTCAGTGTCATTGCCTACTACCTCGGTGTCCTCTTCTTCATCTTGTTCTTCATCCTCATCCATGTCGTCCCGCTCAAACCGGGTTTCACATGGCCTAAGTGAAAGCTCGTCCTCCGGTTTTGGCTCCAATGGGTAGGGATGTCCCGCCCACGCCTCGTACCAATTCGGTACGTAGAGAAGCTCGTACATGTCGAGGGTGGGTGTAACTACGCGATCTTGAACCTTCACCTTGTATCCTCCCTCGGCTTGAACGAAGATATCGGAACTATACCAATAGTTTTTGTTGAGGAGTTGGGCGTGAGCCGGTGTGTAGCGGGTGAGATCGACTCCAAGATTCTTAGCCAAGAGGCTAACCAAATTGCCACACCAAACCTCCTTGGACTTGGTAGATTTTTCGACGTAGTAGAGCCATTCGTACCCCAAGTTCAAGGGGCCGGGCTCCTCAAAGAGGATGGTGCGGAAGCAAGCAACCTCCATCCTTGTAGGCCGGTTCAACTCTTTCTTCAGCCAAAATGTTGCGGCGAGAACTCTCAGAATAATCCGGAAGATGGGGTTGACGATGTTTGCCCCGGATAGCGCCGCGGTAGAGGATTGAACCTCCCTGGTGATGTAGCTCCAAGTGCGGGTCACTCGGTAGTCCTTCAAGCTATAATATCTAGAAGGGTTTGGGAGCTCCAAGATTGCGTTGAACTCCTCCATTGTGAAGTCACGGTCCTCATTACCGAGCCGAAACCGAATTCGTCCCGCCGAAGTCTTCGACGAGAAGTTGGTCTCCAAAGCGGCCAAGAACTCGGATGTAAGGGCCGGATAGTGTGGCAAGCTCTCTTGCTTCAAAAGGTGGGCGGCCCCAAGGATGATGAAAGAGTCCTTGACATCCGTGTAGATTCCCGTAGTTACAACGCTAGACTTTGAGAACCATCGGGTGTAATGTTCCTTCTCTAGAAAATCTCGGTAGCGCCGTACTTGGCTCTGACTGCTCAAAATCACATCATCCACTCGAGGTGGAGATGGAGACCTATGGTTCCTCCTCTTCTTCTGAGCTCGGGTGGCGGGTCTGCTTGAACTAGCCATGGATCCTACAAATAAATCAAGATTTTTCCAAGATAATAAATAGGTACGAGACCCCATACTTGGTCTCAAAATTAACCTCGAAATTATTCGTAAACTACCCAATTGGGTCGTTCACGATTCTGGACTCGGATTGATCGATGAAGCATTGCAGGGTCGTTAACGAGCCTGGGTGGGTCGTTAACGAGCCGCCGAGAGCAAAACCAGAATTTTCCGAATTTTAATCTACCTTAAATTCACCACAAATCAAGCATGCAATCTTCTATATTTTTCCACATATCCCTCATTGGGTATAAGCACCCCATACTTACTCAATTACCCATCCCGATCATGCTAAAATTACCCGAAATTTTGACATGCAAAGATTGAACTTTAGATCTAGAACAAGAAAAATTCATGCTTTCCTAACTAAAGGATTGCAATAGATAATCTAACATGAATAACCTTTCCTAAGACATGAACAACTAAGCACAATCAAGAGTTTTCATGGACAAAAATCAAGCATGCAAATCGAACTTTCTAAGAACACGATTCAAGACACAAAATTTCGACCCTATAGAAAAATCAATCTTGCAATTTCGAGCAAGGGTTTAGAAATCATACTGGAGAATCGAGAAATTGAAGAACAAGGGTCGGAATCGGGGTGGTTAACGAGCTTGCGGCCCTTCGGTGATCGGTTTCCGAGCTCCGGTAACGACGGCCTCTCGGTGGTCGGTGGAGTGGGGGATTCCGAGTCGGTGGGAGAGAAGGGAGAGGGATTGAGAGCTTTTTGAGTTTGAGGGAGTGTGAATTTGAGAGGGTAGTGGTAGATTTGGGGAGGGGTAAAAGGGGTTTATATAGGAGAGGAAAGGGTAGAGGGGGGGGGGGGGGGGCGGCTAGATTTAAAAAAGATAGATTAGGTTAGAATTCTTACCTGCCCCGTATCTTGACGAGTCGGGTCTTTGAACCGGGTCGTTAACGACCCTGGGTGGGTCGTTAACGAGCCACCGTGGCCTCTTTGAGTGATTTTTCGATCCCTTTCTCCTGAAATCTTGTTAGCTCAAAAATTCTAATTTCTATCCTAACTAAAACTAAAAAGAAAAACAAAAGAAAGCTAAGAAATAATCTAAAAAGAAAAAGAAAATAAAAAGAAAAGAAAAGCTAAACCTATTCTAAAAAGCGGGTTGCCTCCCGTAAGCGCTATGTTTAACGTCGTTAGCACGACGAGCTCCCTTGCTAGTCTGATGATATGAGAGCCATGGTGACTTTTATCTCTTCAGCCGTGTCAGTCTTCTCATGGAATTTCTTCAGCCTGTGTCCATTAACCTTGAAGATGACGCCTTGGTTATCGGTCAACTCTACTGCTCCGTGAGGATAAATGTGATGAACCACAAATGGCCCACTCCATCGTGTCCTGAGTTTTCCTAGGAATAATCGGAGTCTAGAATTGAAGAGAAGTACCTTATCGCCGACTTGGTAAGTTTTGGGCACCAATTTCCGATCATGCCACCTTTTGGTGCACTCCTTGTAAATTTCAGCATTTTCATACGCCTTCTGCCTCAATTCTTCTAATGCTTGCAAGTCCATGAGTCTTTTTGCTCCTGCCGCGTCGAGGTTCATGTTGAGCTCCTTGAGAGCCCATAATGCCTTATGCTCCATCTCGACCGGTAAATGACATGCCTTGCCATACACTAGATTATAGGGGGTGGTGCGGAGACGCGTCTTGTATGTTGTCCTATATGCCCACAGAGCGTCATCCAATTTGGAGGACCAATCCTTCCTAGAACGGGAAACTGTCTTCTCCAATATGCTCTTATTTGCCTGTTTGAAACTTCAACTTGCCCACTCGTTTGGGGATGATAGGGCGTTGCCACCCGATGAGATACCCCATACTTAGCCAAAAGGGCTTCAAAACTCCGCTCAATAAAATGGGAACCACCATCACTGATAAGGACTCTTGGAACGCCGAACCTGGGGGAAAATATTGGTCTTGATGAATTTAGCCACAGTCTTGGCGTCGTTGGTCCTTGTAGCAACAACTTCCACCCACTTAAAAACATAATCAACCACAACTAGGATGTACTTGTAGGGTCCTGAGGTGGGAAACGGTCCCATGAAGTCGATGCCCCACACATCAAATAGCTCAACTTCTAATATCCCAGTTAGTGGATTTTCATGTCTCCAAGTTATGTTGCCTGAGCGTTGACATCCATCACATGTTGTCACATAAGCTTGCACATCTTTGAACATGGTTGGCCAATAGAGACAACTTTGAAGAATCTTCGCAGTAGTCTTGAATCCTTTTGCATGACCTCCAGTTGGATGTGTGTGACATTGACGGATCACATTTTCAATCTCTTCTTCTGGAACACAACGCCTAAAGAGGTGATCGCTCCCTTGTTTAAACAAGTAAGGGTCATCCCAATAGTATTGTTTCACATCATGGAGAAATTTCTTCTTCTTTTGTTGGGTAAGGCCCTCGGGAATTATGCCTCCTACAAGATAGTTAGCAAAATTTGCAAACCAAGGGGCTTTTGACCCTCTAATAGCATGGATTGATATTGAGGAAGAAGAAATGGAAGAAGGAGGAGTAAAATTTATTCGAAAAGACTCAGTGTCAGAAAACTTACCTGGATGGGTCGTTAACGAGCTAGGATTTATTATTTGGACCTCGGTACCGACCTCCCGTGGCTCAGTAACGACCTGATTGACTAGTATGCCGACCCTATCTGAACATTTTCCCTCGTTTTTTGTGTCTTCCAGCCTCGGCACCTCGTTAACGACCCTGAAGGGGTCGTTGATGAGGATCTTGTGGAGTTCGACCTCGTTCAACAGGAGGTGTTCGTCAGGTCTGGAATCATTTATTGGCACCTCATTGTTAGACTTAGTGCTATGCTCTGCTGGCAATCTGGACAAGTGATCTGCCACTAGATTTTCTGCTCCCTTTTTGTCTCTTATTTCATGGTCAAATTCCTGCAGTAAGAGCATCCAACGAAGCAATCTAGGTTTGGCATCTTTTTTAGCCATTAAGTATCTAACACCTTCATGGTCAGTATAAACAATCACTTTGGATCCAACAAGGTAGGACCGGAATTTCTCAAAGGCAAATACCACAGCAAGGAATTCCTTCTCCGTTGTGGTATACTTACTCTGCGCCTCATCCAGCGTCTTACTGGCGTAATGAATGGCGTGGAGTTTTTTGTCCTTCCGTTTCCCTAACACTGCGCCAACTACATAGTCACTAGCATCACACATAATCTCGAAGGGTAGTGTCCAATCTGGAGACTGCATAATGGGGGCAGACACTAGGGCAGCTCTTAACCTGTAAAATGCTTCAAGACATTCTGGAGACAGCTCAAACACTACATCTTTCATTAGTAGGTTAGTCAAAGGTTTAGCTATCTTAGAAAAATCCTGAATAAATCGTCTGTAAAAGCCAGCATGCCCTAAAAAACTCCTAATGTCTCTTACAGAAGAAGGAGGAGGTAGTTTTTCAATAAGCTCAATTTTTGCTCTATCTACTTCTATCCCTCTTTTAGAGACAAGGTATCCTAGTACTATCCCCTCTTGAACCATGAAATGACATTTTTCCCAGTTTAGCACAAGATTGGTTTCTTCACATCTTTTAAGCACTCGTGCAAGGTTAGCAAGACAAGAATCAAATGAAGAACCATAAACAGAAAAGTCATCCATGAAAACCTCTACAATATCCTCTATCATATCTGAAAAAATGGCCATCATACATCTTTGAAAGGTAGCTGGGGCATTGCAAAGCCCAAATGGCATTCTTTTATAAGCAAAGGTTCCATAGGGACATGTAGAGGTTGTTTTCTCATGGTCATCAGGATGAATGGGAATCTGCCAGAAGTCGCTATAGCCATCTAAATAACAGAAATAATCATGCTGGGCTAAGCGTTCTAACACCTGATCTATGAAAGGAAGCGGAAAATGATCTTTTCTAGTAGCACTATTAAGCTTCCTATAATCAATGCACATCCTCCAACTAGTGGTGGTTCTAGTCGGAATAAGCTCTCCCTTTTCATTCTCTATCACAGTCATCCCCCCTTTCTTTGGGACTACATGGACCGGACTCACCCATTGGCTGTCCGAAATAGGAAATATGATCCCAGCATCAAGTAATTTAATAATTTCCTTTTTAACTACATCCTTCATATTAGGATTTAACCTACGTTGATGCTCTATGGTGGGTTTATGATTGTCCTCCATGTAAATCCTATGCATGCAAAGAGAAGGGGATATGCCAGTTATATCATCTAGGGAGTAGCCTATGGCTTTTCTATGCATCTTAAGCACATTCAGTTATATCATCTACTTCCTCATCTTTTAATTCAGCATTAATGATGACAGGTAGAGCAGAATTAGGATCGAGGAATTCATACCTGAGGGAATCTAGCAAAGGTTTAAGTGTTGGGGACGGTTCAGCAGGGATTAGAATCGGCTCTTCTGGTTCCGTCTTCAACACTTCCTCAAAGCATTCAAAGGCTGAGATTTCGCTGTCTTCGGCTAGGGTCGTTAATGAACCTGGAGTGGTCGTTAACGAGCCTGCGTCTTCTGCCAGGAGAATCGGTAATGATGCTGGAGGACTCGTTACTGAAACTGCAGTGGTTATTTCTGCTCATCTTTTCCCTGAAACTTTATCACTGTATGCTGATCTTCCTATAGGGTCTCCACATTCAATGATCTCCTTGTGGGTGTAGAGCATCTTGACTTCAGCTTTGTCGAACTCCTTGGATTGTTTGAATCGGAATTCCGTCACCTCATCCCCAATTTCGAAAGTTAGGAGTCCTCTCCTAACATCGAATATGGCTCCTGCTGTAGCAAGGAATGGTCTTCCCAAAATAATAGGCACAACCGGATCTTCGGGCATTATCATAACGATGAAGTCGTTAGGAACAAAGAAATTGCCCACATGAACTGGAAAGTCTTCTATCAGCCCTGTTGGTTTGATGCCAGATCCGTCTGTCATATAAAGTCGCATGTTGATGGGCTCCAGTGGTCCCATTGAGAGCGGAACGAGACTAGCACTGGCACAAAGATCGCATAAAGCTTTGAACTTGTGATTGCCTATGCCGATCGTGATTGCAAACCTCCCGGGATCTCCTAGCTTTTCCGGTAAAGCTATCGATCTGACTTCATCATGCAGCTCTGTAATGGACCTTTTCCTGCTAAGAATATCTTTCAAAAACTTTGTGTAAGCCGGCATTTCGCTTAGGGCCTCAGCGAATGGGATGGAAATATTAATGCCCTGAAGAATCTTAACGAAACGCTTGAACTTACTCTCAGTAGAGTCCATAGATTTCTTAGTTGGAAATGGAAGAGATTCCACCATTCTCGGAACCAAGTTAGGCTCGAGAGGTGAGAGTACCGAGTCGACACTGGGGTCGATTGATGTTCTCGGCGGGTCGTTACCGACCCTGGTGGGGTCGTTAACTACCCTGGGATTGAGAGGGAGGCTCGGTTCAGTAGACTTACCTGGGTTAGGGTCGTTAGGGACCCTCGGAGCCTCGTCATCCTTGTTTGTTGGCGGTATGTGCTCTTGCTGGCTCGTTAATGAGCTGGTTGGCGAGGTCTTATTCCTCCTTCTCTTCAGCTTGAACTCTCTCCGGCAATGTCTTCCCACTCCTGAGGTGTACCGCTGCTATTTGGCCTCTAGGGTTCTCCTCGGGGCGGCTCGGGAGTTGCCCTTGTGGTCTTGGAATCCGTGCGGCTAGGTCCCCTAGTTGGGAATCAACACTCCTCTTCCAAATATCGAACTCTCCCCATCTTTTATCTTGTCGGTTCAGTTTGGCTTGAACTTCATCAACTTTGTTGTTCTCTCCGTTAATGCTCTCCTTTATCTCCTGAACCCATGATGGCGTCTCTTGATGGCCTGGAGGTTGATATGGTGCAGGTCGTCTATCTGGTGGGGGCCCTGCATAGTTTTGACTTGTATTCTGATTGCCCCATGGTTGATAGTTGTTCGACCTGTCATTATAATTAGGCTGGTTCCTGTATGGTCCCCTCATATAGTTCATCTCAGCTATTGTCTCAGCGGTTCTTACCTGCTCAATGTTAGTGCAAGCAGAAGTACTATGTGCAGAAGAACCACATTCTTGACATGATTGAGAGGATTTCAGAAAACTTACTTGTTTCCTTAGACGGTTGACCTCATCTTGTAAGAATTGATTTTTAACATCGGGGTCAACTTCATCTCGATTGGGTACATAGAGACGTTTTTGAGTTTGTGGAGTCTGCTGGGTTCCATACATAGCATCGTAATTCGCCAGCTTATCCAACAGTTCCCACGCCTCTGTCGGGTTCATCTCTATAAAACCGCACGCAGTATGCGTGTTGATGCGGTTCTTGGTCTCTGCGTTGATACCCTGGAAAAAGATTTTTTGCAAAACATATAAAGGTTGCCCATGAGTAGGGCATTGTCTAAGCATCTCTATAAATCTTTCCCATGTTTCAACAAATGTTTCATTAGGCAACTGGTGATAGGAGGTGATGCGTTTCCTCAATTTTGTTGTCTTAGTAGGAGGGAAAAACTTTGTAAGAAATTGATCATACAAAGCTTTCCAAGTCTTGATAGACGTAGAAGGTAGGCTCTCCAACCAGTTCAGGGCCTTTCCAGTAAGAGACCATCTAAAAGCTTTTAATAGAACATATTCTAACGAGACACCTTCAGCAGCTATGGTATCACATAAATCAAGAAAGTTTCTAATATGCTCCATAGGGCACTCAGCAGGTTTCCCTTCAAACTGAGCTCGTTTGATTAAGGATATAAATTGAGACTTGATCTCAAAAGGTTTCTCTATCGCTGGAAGTACAATAGGAGATTCTGGCACCCTCAGTTCCGGATGCATGTATTGCTTGATATTTCTTGGATAGGCATCTAGCTCTTCTTGTAGTCGAGCCTTGTCAGCTCGTTGACGCTCAGCTTCTGCATCTACGCCGTCCTTCTCGGCTTTCAGTGCCTCCATCTGGGTTCGGAGGATCTCTAACTCTCGAGCCATCTCTTCTGTTGTGGCCATGGCTCGATTTTCTCGGAGTTAACGGTGCAGGGAACATTCGGGTTCTGAGTAATAACCTGTGTTATCAAACTGAAGCCTTCTTCATCCTACCGGCATACACTGAGAAAACAAAAAAAAAAAAAAACGGGGTCGGGCTATTCCTGAACCCAAAGATAAACTAACAACTCGTTGCTTCCCCGGCAACGGCGCCAATTTGTTGAGAGGGTTTCTCGGCCAACAAATAAATTTGTAAGTCAAGACCCCACTGAGTATAGCGAAGTCAGGATCGTTCCACAGGAAGCAAGGTTGTTCGTCTATCGATCTATTAAAAAGCAAACAAAAACAATATAAACACTCACGAGCAGCCTCGTTAACGACGTTGTCAGGGTCGTTAACGAACCACCGAACACAAAATACATAAACTAACGACCTAATTAAATTCTAATTAAAATTCGGTACCGAGGCAAGCACTCAGCAACGAAAATTCACTAGAAATAATTCAAATAAAACAAAGATCTAGGACTAGGGATACCACAACATAGCCAAGCATAGAAACTCGTAAGAAGAAAAGATCATGCCTTTAAACAGATAGAGTCATCAACTTTCGTTGACTTAGCAAGTAAATTAATAAACTTTCGCATCTTAATTCACTTAATTGCTTGTTTTGGATCTAAAGCTTGAAACATTCGTTTTCAAACAATATCAACCATCAAGTTACTAACTTCCTCTTTCAATTCAGTTAAAAACTCAAATTACCTCCACTTTCGCTTCGGTATAAGCACAACAAACAATTCTCAATTAAAGATAAAAGGCATTCACAACTCAATCTTACTCATCAAACATGCTCAACTATGTCGGGCTTAACCCCGACCCTAGAAAAGGAAACTACTCACTAATCATGACTAAGAAACTAAAAACTCCAATCAAAAGAAATATTGAAACAAAAACTCAAACTCGAATTAATAAGAAAATATTGTCTTACAGAGATTCAGAAGAAACAGAAAAACATCAAAATACCGAACCACACGCGACCAACGACCCCGGTGACTGTCGTCTACCGAGCCTCGGTGGTCCTCTTCCGATCCGACTTTCTCTCTCTCGGCCCTTCAAAAATCTCCTCCTAAAAATTCTCTCTAAAAAGCTTCCCTTTTCTATGCTAGATAGAAGGGTATTTATACTAAAAAGCTAAAAACTAAAAAGGCTAAAAGATATAAACTTTCCTAAAAAGATAGAAACAATCCCTAAAAGATACAAATAAAATCTAAAAAAGATATTAAGACCTAAAATACATATTCTAACAACCTTAAAAGATTCTAAAAAGATACTCAATTGACACGGAAATAAATTCCCGCTCAGGATCGGTGAATTATAAAATAAATACTCCAAATCTTCTTCTTCGTGGCCTCGTTAACGAGCCCTCACAACCTCGTTAACGAGCCTGGGCTTTGTTTTCTTCGACACTTCCTCTTGCGATCTCGAGCTTTGACTTCTTAAATCTTGCACTCCTCCGTCTCTTGATGTAATGCTCCAAATTCAACTCCATTTAGCTCCTTTCCTCGCTAAAACCTACAAAATTCACAAAATACCGTAGATTCCACTCTTTTCACAGAAATATGCAAAACTATCCAAAAACACTCAAAACTAAACCTAAACTAAACAAAACTAAACCTAATAAGCAAAGAAAACCTACTAAAAACTATACTAAAAATGCGAACATCAATGATCTATCTCCCATATGAATTGATGTGATTGCTTCAACTAGCACTTGAATTCTTTTCCTACACAATTCTTGAATTTTGTACTCACATTGTACTGTTGCCCTTGATTTCTCTGTTGTTTGGTTGTGTTCCATATTTTGCTTATGGTTCTCCTTGAAACATTAAATTGTTGTGCAGCTTCTTGTATTGTCCCATGTTCAATTCGCCCTTTTGTTGCTCTGTTTAACAACCATATTAGAATATGGAATTTGTCATCATTGTTGAGTCTTCTATTGGCTGGATCATGATGTTCCGCTACATGGTGATGCTCTGTTTCCTCTTCAGTTTCTATTGGTTGGTTGAGATCAAAAAACGTATCCCCTTCTTCAATGTCCCTAACTGCCTCATTTAGATCAAATGAAAATGGAGCTGATTCCAAATTAAGGGCCGAAGCCATCAACAACATCCAATGATGCTATAAGTAGTCCCCTTTTTTATGTTTTGAAGAGCTTTGAATGAGTTGTTTGAGAGCTTTAAATGTGTTGTTTTAGAGCTTTGAATGCTTTGGTGAAAATGTGTGTGGATTGAGATTTTAGGCTTAAATAGCAATAAAATGTCCCCTTAATTGGGTTTGGTGATCCGTGGCTTGTAAATGCTGAATTGTGATGGGTCCAATTTTTTTCAATTAGGTTTCTGATTGCCTTCGGGCATTTGAACCGGCGGTTAAGCCTCTGGGGTTGTACCCCGAGGTCACCGTTTTGAATCCCACGGGTTGTGGTTTGCCCTTTCATCTTTAGAATTGGGTAATAATCAGTTCTCGTCCCTAGTGGATGCTCTAGGCGAGCCCAAATAATACTTGTGGCGACCCTAATCCTTACCTAATAAAAAAAAGTAGGTTTCTGATTTGTGCAAATGTGTAGACTAAAATTTATAGAAAGGATAAATGTGGCCAATGATTTTAATATATTTATTTCTCTTTCCAAATTGTACTTTGTGTCTAATCATAATTGTACTTGAAACTTTCCTTAATTTTTGTGTATTTTCTCAAATGGTTAGAAAAAAAAGGGACCAAGGAGTGGTATAGAAATGGATATTTTGTGTTTTATAAGGGGTGTTGATTTATACACATGGAAATTTTTGTAAGCGCACACAGAGCGCGAAACGTATTGCGCGCTAGGGGTAAAACCGGCATTTAGAAGTTAAGGATTTTCCGGGGCGAGCGGCACAAGGCCGCGCAACAGTGTTGCACGCGAGACAGTGTTGTGCGCCATTGCGCGCAATTCAACGGCGCTTTTTATAAAAGTAAAAAGTCGTCGTTAGACTGACACGATCCGTCATTGCGCGGATCTCAAACGGTAAAAAAAGGGTCAAATTTTCCCCTATAAATACCTATTTCGATTCTCATATTTGGCATACCTTCATTCCCCATCATTGCTAAAAATGTCTTCAGGAGAAGAAGAGACGTCATCAAGCGATTATCATCCCGAGGAGGAAGATTCGTCGTCAATCGATAGTTTCATAGACGAGGATGAGGAAGGTGTACCGGGAGAGGAGTACGGAACTGATTCTGATGCATCAAGCGAGCCATTAAAGGTACTTTTCAAAAAAACATTGTTCTAAGTATAGTTAAAAGTACGAATGTAGTATATTGAAATTATAGTATTAGGATAGTGTAAATTTTATTATTCTATTTATACATTTTGAAATCATAGGTTGTCGGAATAAATTTTTCTATTGCTTTCCACTACGATGGCTTGTGGAGTGACCGAAGAGAAATGCTTGATTGGGCTAGAAAAACTGCAGTTTCGAAGAATTTTGTACTGGTCATGAAAAACTCAAATCCAAATAGGGTCATACTCACTTGTGACCTAGCCGGTACATATAGATGTGGCAATAGGGTATTGCCCGAACCGAAAAATAGGAGCATTTATAAGCCACTTGTCGATACTCCAACCAGGAAGTGTGGATGTCCATTTGATCTGAATGGGGTATGAATAAAGGGAAACAATGGATGGGTCTTAACTGTAAAATGCGGACAACACAATCATCGTCTCCCCACTAGTTTGTTAGCTCATCCATATGCGAGCCGAATGACAACTGAGCAGAAGGAGTTTGTGAAATGGAAGTTCCTATATCTAGCCACCCCGAAGATGGTACTTCAAGAGTTTAGGGCAATGTATTCGGAAAATGTGACCTCAATTAGACAAATCTACAATATGAGGGAGAAGTTAATGCTTGAGGATTGCGGAGAACTGACGGTGACACAATGGTCTTTAAAGTTCTTGAAAGACCGATGATACATTGCCCATCTAAGACGGGTAATGAGTTTTGATGCTATGAATGCCTTGTTTTTTGTGCACCCTACGAGTCTGCACATGCTGAAGATGTTTCTCTGTCTCGTCATTATGGACTCCACATACAAATCCAATAGGTATGTTTTTTTATTTTGTAATCGACTTGATTAGTATTTTTCCAGTATAAATTTTTAAAACAACTTGTTTTGCTAGGTACGACATGCCTTTATTGGAGATGGTTGGCTTCACTTGCAATGGAAATACATTCAGCATCGGGTTTGCATTTATGTCAAACGAAGATGTCGATAGTTATAGGTGGGTGTTAAGTCAATTGAAATTTGTGTACGACGAGCTTGGAGTCCAGGTCAATGCAATCATGAAAGATCGCGAGCAGGCTCTAATCAAGGCGATAAGTCAAGTTTTTGGGGGTGGAGTACAACATTTGATGTGTTAGGTGCACATCAGACACAAAATCCTGGCGTACGGCCTAAAGGTGTTTGCCAAATCTGAAAATCCACATGAGTTGTCACGCGGCTTTGCAAACGCATATTGGGTGCTCTTTTCGTCCACCACGGAGGCGACATTTGAAGAAAGGTATGTACAATTGAAGATAAGATGGCGACCGACGCTTATTGCATGCGTGGATAAGGTGTGGCTTAATTCATACAAGAAGAATATAATTCGTGCTGGACCGATCATACCCTCCACTTTCAAACTAGAACCACCAATAGGTAATTTCATTTTTAGCATTTCAATTCATTTTGAATATTAGAAAGTGTAATCGTTCAATATTTAAACTTTGACATGTATTTTTTAGGGTCGAAGGTATGCACGTTGTGCTGAAAAAGATATTGGATTCAACTAAAGGAGGCTTCAAAACCATTATACTATATATAATCGTGTATGGGCGGTTCTGTATGGAAGCGTGTCGGGTCAAAACCGAAAGCTGCAATGGTGGAGGACGGATGGTTTGGATGCGACTAAACTGGCGCAACGCCCTCTCTAGATGGTACACCTCATGTTCGTGTCCAAGTACCAGAATGCCCCTAAAGCGAGACACCTGGTACGCGCCATCAAACTGCATCTCAGCACCCCACGACATCCATCGAATTTGCAAGCGGAATACAAATAATCAATCATCACACTTTTTTACAACACCAAGAATGGAATGTACGTCAGGTTGATATTGAAGTATTACCTCCTATGCACGGACCATGTCTAGAATCTGCCGCAGCTCCATCAGTCACCCTGCGTCTCGGTTGGGAGCCCGATCTCTAGTCTGTCGTGCGGCTGCACGACCATCATCTAGTGTCCCCAATGCCAAGGTGATCCGACTCCGGGTGTGCTCGAAATAAGTCATGATCCATGTCTGAAACAATACTCATAAGATATTGAACCCAACCAAATTCGAAGATTGAAATAAAAAAGACGAAGCACGTACCCTTAGAATAAGAGCGCAACCCGAGAATCCCGCCGCTTCGGCACGCGATGTCATCCCGAACTCACAAAATAGCCCCGCTAATAAACCCGCACCCACGCGTATCGACCCCTCTTGTCGTGGTCGAATAGGAATGCCAATATCCACGTTTTGATACAATTCCCGGACTTGTCGACAAAACAAGTCATCCCGAGAAAGTACCATAGAAACACTGTGGCAATGGTCTTTGGGGGCGCGGCCCGGACCTTGGTAAACATCTCCGTCATAATAGATGCGATAGCATCCAATGGGGTCGTGTCCTCCACGCGTGTGCGGTTTGTGGATCGAGATCCAACATCTCCGCCATACGAGCCTGGGTCGCAAATGCATCCATCGGGGGTATAAGAGCATCTTCATTGATAGGCACCCCGAAAATGTGGTGCATATCATGGAGAGTGATGGTCATCTAGCCCCACAAGAAGTGGAAGGTGTTGGTCTTGGGATACCAATGCTCCCGAAAAGCAGAAATGAGAATGTGGTCCATCGAGCCATAAACTAGGTCGATCATCCCGGTGAGACCCCACCGTTGGGAGATGCCACACCAAGAATCGGGTCCTCCATACCGTAGCCGTAAATGTCGCTCGGGTGCGGATCGGGCTACAAACAAGAGAAGGAGCAGTAGCCCCGGAAGTCGTCAGAGCTACCTCCGTCAAGCACCCTGCTACCATCCGAAATCGTCGCATATCCGGATCTCGCAGTCGCCTTTTCTTCCCGGAAATCCGTTGAGCATCGATGGTGGAGCCCGGATTTGTGGCGGTTCTGACCGGTGGTGGTGCGGCCTGATATGCGGCGGTGCACGCTGGTGGTGGTGCGGCCTGATCGGAGGCGGTGTAGGGTAGTGGTGGTGCGACCGGATCGATGCCAATGTTGGGGTGTGGTCTGGCGGGTTGTGCACTGGGAAGGGTGGTCGGTGGTGCGGCTTGAACCGTCGTGATTGGTGCAAGATCGCGCGACGCCGGGCTCTATGGAGACGACGACAGTGCACCTGCGGATTTCTTTTCAGGTATGTGATTTGCACGAGCTCTCGTTTCGCGTCTTGAGGAAGAAGACGAAGGACGGTTGGAGGAAGACGACGATGCCCCATGGCATTTAAATCTAACCAAGCGCGCAACCGGCTTGCGCGGATCCTCGAAGGCCCATTTTGCGTAGCCTCGAAGGCCCGTTGCGCGTCAGCTCGAAGGCCTGTTGCACGACCCCTGCTCACCTTTCGCCTTAACTAGGTAATTCTGATTTTACCCCTTCCGCGCATCCTCGTAGCACGCGAATCCATATTTCGTGTTGATTCTGTGCGCTCACCAAAATTCACATTGCGTAAGTCGCATTTATAAATGGCCTTGTCTATTTGGCACCCACTCTAAAAAGCCTATTCAACACCTACCCTACCCCCCTATCACATATAAATTAAATTTTATTATAATTTACAACCCCCACCCTTCTCATATTTTACCCTCTCTTCTCCACATGTCTCTTACCCCAAAGAGTTTCCAAGCTTCAATCAAGTTGTTTAAGGGCTGAAATTCAAGTGTTTGGTGCATAATATCCATTAAATCCACACCTACAAGCAATTAGGGTAGTTTTCTCTACAAATTCACCCATTTTAAGTCAAATCAAGTTCTAGATCTAGGTTTTTATAGAAATTTAGGTTTAACTTTAAAATTATTCTAAGGAAGCTTTATACTAAAGATTTGGACCTATTTTGATAGATTAAAACCGATTTAGGCATAGATTTGATAATCGGAGGTAGAAAATTAGAGAAAAAACGGCCCGACTCGCATGGTCTGTCACGGCCTTTGCGAGGTTGAAGACGACATGTGGCCGTGACGACCATGTCGTCTTCAGCCATTACGGCCAAGACTCGAATGGCCGTCACGACCATTCTGTGCACGGACGTCACGGCCCTTCTGCGCAAGGCCGTCATAGCCATTCTGCGCAAGGCCATCACAGCCATGCTTTGCAAGGCCATCACGGCCATGCGTGTGGCTGTTCAAAGTCGTGATGCCATGCCTCCGACTGTAAATTCCACTTGAATAATTTTGATCATATTTTTTTTGTATGTTAGACGTCGAGGTGCTTAGAGACGGGTTTAGAGACTCAGTCTGCTCGTTATCGGCGTCGTGAGGCGCGTAGTGAGCAGATGGCACCGATTCCCTTGGCCCCGGTGGTTCCGGAGGTCCCTTTGACCGTCGAAGTTCATCCCTTCTCGGTGTTACCTACCACTTCAGACGGGGGCAGCGCCGGACCTTGTTCGATTCCTCATAGCACGAGACGGGGAGTAGCTCACAAGATCAGACACCAGTCCATACTTCTACTGCACCGATACCACGTTCTCGGCATGGACGAGGGGCTGGAAGGCGAGGCGCAGACCCTGTGCCAGCTTCGATGGGAGGGTCTAGACAGAGGAGATAGACTCGACCCGGTCAGCGTCGTCGGATCGAGCCGTTGCTCACCAATTTTGCACCAGGAGGCCTGGAGATCCTGGACTTACTGTTGGGCTTCAAGGAGCATGTGGCCCACCACAAATATGCTGGCAATGTAAGTAAATTACTTAAAATGTATGATAATAATGTGTGATAGTTATGTTTGAATTTTAAATTAAAATATCTTATGTACTTTAATGTATTACAGGAGCGTCCTCGAGGACCTGTGAAGTATCAGTTCCGACACACATAGCTGACAGAGTGGCCACAGACAGGAAATGGCTGCTGGATTGATATTGTATGGGCTAGCGGGCTTGCCCATCTGCAGAATATTATGCACTAGTAGGTTCATACTAGCCTTATAGATGCATTTATTGAGCGATGACATCCAAAGACCAGTTCTTTACATATGTCATGGGGCGAGATGACGATCACACTTCATGATGTTGTGCTCATCCTCGGCCTTCCGATCGACGGGGATGCATTTCTGCCAGATGATGTTGAAGGCTCTCAGAGATCCTAATTCGCAGAGTTCTTCCCGATGGATGATGATTGGATGAGCCGCCCACATTTTGATAAGGGCGGTGTTTCACATCTACATCTGAAGGATTATTGCATGGAACGGGACCACGGCCTTGATTCTGAAATTGTCGCTTCTGGTTTTCTACTGTACTTGATAGCGTCAACTATCTATCCTGACAAGTCTCAGCATCGGATCCCTATCACATACTTGGACATTGTATTGGATCACGAGGATGTACAGAGTATGTCTTGGGCTTCTGTTGCACTGGCTCATCTGTATAGGAGCCTTGGTGAGTGCTCGAGGTTTGGGGTTGGAGGATCTTCTATGTGTTGCACGCTATTACAGGTAATTGATCGAACCTAATTGTTTTGTTTTTTTTATTTTGGCTAATAATATCAGCCACACTTGACCAGTCCGATGTTTTTTTGTCTAGTCTTGGATCTTCATGTACTTTCCATCACTTCGTCCCGCCGAGATGCCATTACCATTACATGAGGGAGCAACATGGTATAAGATCTAAGGAGATGGTGTCGTACAGTGCAGGTCGGGCACAACTACAGAGCAGAGCTTGATGCTATGACGGCGACAAATGTGAGTATACTCTTTACAAGTTGTATTTAGGGTTATTTTTTCCAAAAGGACTTCATTTATCATGCGAAATTGAATCAGGTGGCTTGGATGCCCTATGGGGATTTGGATTTTACCGATGCATATGCTTCATCTTGTTTCCAAAAGGACTATGACGGCGACAGATGTGAGTATACTCTTTACAAGTTGTATTTAGGGTTATTTTTTTCGTGGCAGTGAACAATCATCAAGGAAGAACACCTGCAAACAATGAATTAACACATTAAGTGTTATACATAATCGAAAAAAGCCCGAAAGAGTTGAAAAAGTCACTAACTTACCGACTCAAAATGTGCACAAACGGTCTCGAAGAAAATGAAGATGACTCCATTCTCCAAGGTCCCATTCCAATTGGGGGGATAGTTAAGGGAAGATAAGTTTGGTGTTGTCGCCCCACAACAACAAGTGCGCAATTGTATGTTGTATCAGCCAAATGCCCCATGTCTGGAAGGCTAAACCACCTCTCCCGGGGGGCGAAACCTGGACTATCCCACTCTAGCTTGCGGGACATCACAATAGCCGTATAATGAAGAAAAGTGCGGTCAAATATGTTGGCATGCTCGAGTACAGTCATCATCATCTGAGTTTGGACGTCGCGCCATCTTTCTTGACCGAGCCCTAGACATTCTGCAACGGCTCTGAACCCACAATTTACATCAGCAACAATCGCATAGTGACCCCTAAAGTACTCCTTCATACACATCAGAATGAACTGCAAAGGACCGGGTGATGGATCCAAAGTAAGTGGTGGAGTGCTAGGAGAGATCTTTTCAGATGGAGTTGGAGGTGGACTTGGGTACTTTGGGGGCCGCCCTCTAGGCTTCTTTGGAGGAGTCTCGTCCAGCTCTTTGTCAATTTTCTTCCACCCACATAGAATTCTTTTGTTTGGACTATTCTTGGGTCTTCCCTTTGGCTTTCGAACTATGAGTTCTTTTATTGTCCTCTTATCTGATCGGGCTAGCTTGCAGATATCATGAGCATAATTGTATTGTTCATCAGCTGTCATTTCAGAGAACTCGTTCTTCATTAAGTCATCCATCAGTGATCTTGCAACTCTGCAATTTGTACCTTCCGCCTCTTCATTGGGCAATACGGGAGTGTCTAGGTCAAGTGTTCGCCAAAAGATATGCACTACAGTAGGAGGAATTGGTGTCTCCTAGGACACATAACGTGCAATGCTGTGGACACATGGCAACCCGTGTGTCACTGGCAACAAACATTTGCAGTTAGGGTCATGGTGTGTATCTTCCCCTTTCTCATACTCGTCCATCAGAAACTTCATTCCTTTATCTGATACCGTGTAGTTCAACATTCTGAAAATGTCAACTCCAATCAACTCAGACATCATCCTGAAACGACACCGATTCAAAGAAGCTTTTATCTCGTTCACTTGGATCTGCAATAAGGAATGATATTGATCAAATGTTGTGTCCAATCTCACGTGGTCTGTAGTCAACCAGTCTTTGAATGTTGAGTGTTGTCCTTCCACCCTACAACAAAATGTCAATAATCAGCACAATGTAAAATTGTTTTCTGCAAAAAGAGTCGTTACGGCCATAGGAATAATGGCCATAGGAATAATGGCCGTAACGGCCATACTAATAATGGTCGTAACGACCATTATTCCGCTGGCCGTAACGGCTCTTTCGCAACTGGCCGTTACGACCTGTGTCAACAGAAACATGTATAAAAATCAGATCCCAGTTGACATACATGTTTGTTGTGCTGCATTGAAAGTTTAAAACCGTATTTGTCCAAGCTGACAATTCTTGTCTTATACGACTCAAGCCACTCGCTTCTGACATATCGAATGAGATTTTTTCGAGCATCCCACTTTGCCTCTATTCTAGCCAACTCTCTATTGTAGCGCTCCACACTTGTTACCCTAAACAATGCTTGGTAATCATGTGTGAAGGATGTTGCAATTGTGGCATTCTTAGTCATGCTCTTTGCTCTTTCTTCGATGTTATTTAGAATGTGAAACCTACAGAGGAGGTGTTTTGAACATGGAAATAAGGCATCCAATGCATTTATCAAAGCCTTCTCTCTGTTTGTCACCATACAAGTGGGCTTCCTCTGCACACTTTCACAAAGCTCTAGAAGTTGTTGTGCAGCCCAAGTGTAGTCTTCAACCCGCTCGTTGGCTAAGAATGCACCTACCACAGTATAGTTCTTCCATGTGGACGTAAAGCCGACGATTTCCAAAAATGCATTTGTTAACCCTTACACTTAAAAAGTAAATAGTAAATTGTCGAATTTTCACATTACTTACTTATTTGTGTTGTATATGGAGTCCAATAGTAAAACATAGGGAAATGCTTGGAGGAGAGATATCGAATCAGGGCTGGCAAAGAACAGATTCGTAATCCGTTTCGTCTTGTCATCTTCCAAGTGTCTCACAAAGTACCTATTCTCCCTAGCTTTATGGAAGAATTCTTGGACCGTTATTCTACCTTCCATTAGTTCAGCTCGCACACTATACCGTTCATTATATACTTTCCTCTTGTTGGTGTAGTTCAACGGGAATTCATTCAATGCACATGCAACTTGGTTTGCTGTACAATTGCTACGTGACATCCTCTTCAGCACATCTTTCTTCTCTGGTGTGATCCTTCCATCTAGTGGGTGGCCTTACAAACTGGAACCAATCTTATGGTTGTGAATAGCATAAACAACAACAATCTTCCATGCTCCTCCAGACTTCTCTTGACACTTTAATCTAAAACGACATCCACATTTCTTGTTCTGGCACCTCTTGCGAACTGACTTATTTTCACTTTTCGATGGGGTGTGCTTGCCCTCTCTCTCATAAAGTAGTTATGTCTTTCCAAGATGAGTCATATCTGACTTTCTATCCCGACCTATTATTATGCACATGTTATTTTCTATACCGACTTGTTTAGCCTAAGAAATGGCCTCCTCTCGGGATTCAAATGATGTATAAGTGGTAAACAAATGCGAATAATCTTCTGACACCTCCTCTACAACCTCATTTGTGTGATTTGCAAACTGTGGATGACTACTCAGAGGTGGAAAACCGAACATGGCCGATGTAGATTGTACGTGCTCAGTCGGTGCTGGTGCATGAGGTGGAAAACCGAACATGGCCGGTGTAGACTGTACGTGCTCAATCGGCGCTGGTGCATGAAGTGGAAAAATCGAACATGGCCGGTGTAGATTGTATTTGCCACGGCTGTACTGGTATAAACCCCGGGAATCCGAACATGGTCGGTGTAGACTGTATGTAGGTCCGGTGTATGAAAAAATTGCCCTGAGGGCAATGGAGCATGACATGGGAATCCGACAACCGGTGTACTTTGGACATAATTCGGAAATCCAAACGCGATTGACGTGTCTGACACATTTTGATACGTACTCTCATCATTTATTTGAAGATCATTTAGCCCAATGTATACCTCATTTTCCTCTTGTAATGTTGGAAAACAAGCTGTAAGAATTGACCGTTAAGGCTAAACGAGACGCGGTCGTTATGGCCAAGACTACCAGCCGCAACGGCTATGTGTCCCATGGCCGTAACGGCCAGAGCCGTCTTGGCCATAACGGCCGCGTCTCGTGATACTAACCAAGATGAATCGAAAAGGCACAATTGTTGTAGTGGATACAAAACTAAAACGAGGGCCTCAACTAGATACAACCCTAAAATCACAAAACTAAAACGAGGGTATAACAACTTTGGTATGAAGTAATTACCTCGTTGTGATCTATTCGAAGCGAGTTTTCCGTCAAATTATAGTTATACATGTAATCCTCATTGGACATTGTTTTTTATTGTTTTTGGAGAGAAGAAGAGTATAGAAGATAAGAGAGGAGAGTTTTTGAGGGTTTGAGGCTCGAGTTTAATGTGTATAATGTTAAAAAGAGCGGACAATAAATGTTGTTAGGTAGAGCGTTGACAATAAATGCAATTTTTTTGAATTTATTAAACATCTAACCGTTACGGCCATAACGTCATTGGCCGTACGACCGTAACGGCCACAAGCCTTATGGTCGTTACGGCTCTAAGGGGCACCGCATAGGCCAGCCAGCCTAGACCGGGCGCCAAATAAAATCTTGGTTATAAATATAACGGATTAAAATTTTATACATGTAACGTAGAGGTGTCAAACGGGTCGGTCGGGTCGGGTTCGGGTTCGGTTATTTCGGGTTCGGGTTGATTCGGGTTCGGATCATAACGGGTCATCGGTCAAATCGAGTCGGGTCATTGCGGGTTCTCGGGCAGGTCGGGTCGACCTAACAGGTCAAGAAAAATGATTTTTTTACAATTATTAAAATATTTTTTATTTAAAAAAGGATATTTAATAATAAATTTATCATTTTTATATATTTTAATAATAAAATATAGTATAATTTTTAAAATATACTCCCTCCGTTTCACAATAGTTGTTCTTAGACAAATTTGCACATATATTAAGGTAATTTTTTTTTACCAAAATTACCCCTATTAAAAGATACTTTATAGTACTAAAAGTTGCTTTGGAAAAAGTGTATATAATTAATGTGGTGTAATTATTAGGGGTATAAGTGGAAAAATTTCTTATATGAACAACTATTGTGAAACAAGAAAAATTGTCTATATGAACAACTATTGTGAAACGGAGGGAGTAGTATATATTCTTAAAATATAACAAATTGAGTCAACCCAACGGTTTTTTCGGGTTTGAATCCAACGGGTTTCGGGTCTATCGGATTCGGTTTAATTTGGATTTCGGGTTTAAATTTTCGGGTCTTGACCCTAAATTTTTCGGACAGTTCGGGTCGGTTTTTCGGGTCGAGCCAGCTTTTGACAGCTCTAATGTAACGTGGTCAACCTAGATAATTGAAAAACAATCTTCACATAATTATCAAAATTTCATTGACCTAACTCGCAAGCTAATCGAGTCGAAACGCATCGGAAAATGGACAGCTCGTCGCCGGAAAATCTGATACTCGTCCGCCAGGACCCCAGTGGAGTCGCCTACATCACAATCAACCGTCCAAAGTCACTCAATTCGTTGACGAGGCCGATGATCGTTGACCTCGCCAAAGCCTTCAAGAGATTGGACGCCGACGATTCCGTGAAGGTGATAGTGCTGTCTGGATCCGGAAGAGCATTCTGTTCCGGCGTCGATCTCACGGCGGCCGAGGATGTCTTCAAGGGAGATGTCAAGGACGTCGAAACCGATCCTGTAGCTCAGATGGAGAGGTGTAGGAAGCCTATCGTCGGCGCCGTTGCAGGCTTCGCCGTCACCGCTGGATTTGAGATAGCCCTCGCCTGTGATATTCTGGTAGCCTCTAAGGGAGCGAAGTTTATTGATACTCACGCTAGGTTTGATTCTGTCCTTCTCTCTTTGACTGCGTTTGCCTGATGAATTGATAACAATAAGGGATTCATTAGCTGAGGAGATCTGGCCGAAATTCACTAGTCTCTGAAATGTTTCCTTATCGATTTTAATAGCTTTGTCTTTTGCAAGCCTCGACTTGTCGAGATCATATCTCTTGTTTGTGGAATTCTTAGAAGAGAACTTCCTCTTAGGTTTTATTTTTTGAATGAATCGAGTGCCAATATTGTTTCTTCACCGTGCTGTGCACTTGTGCAGGTTTGGAATTTTTCCTTCATGGGGTCTATCACAGAAGCTCTCTCGTATTATAGGCCCGAACAGAGCTCGTGAAATCTCCTTAAGTGCATCACCTTTGAGTGCAGAAAAAGCCGAGAATTGGGGATTGGTTAATCATTTGGTTGAAGGGACTGAACTGATGAGTAAAGCCCGTGCAGTAGCAGAGGCCATAATTAAAAATAACCATGACCTGGTTTTACGGTACAAATCTGTGATTAATGATGGCCTCAAACTCAGTTTGGGAGGCGCACTTGCATTAGAAAAGGTAGGAAGTTTTATGCTATATACTGCCAGGATACATTGATTGTTCATTATAAGTATGGCATTTTAAACTTATTGTGCAACCTTCTTTCTTTCTAGGTTCTGTTTATGTGTTCAATATTCTTTCTTCCTAGATTCTGTTATCCTTGCAATAGTCTTTCTGGGGATGGTCGAGTGCTTAATCTGGGGAAAGGAACATGATCGTGATAAATTTCACTTGTATTCTTTTTTGTTTGAATTTGTCTTTTTTTTATATCTTTCACCTTGCATTCTTCCCATTTCTTCCGGGAATTCAACTTTGTTGCGGATTTCATTGATGGATCATTTCGTCACGTCCCCTCTGTCCTGATTGTAGCTGATTTTGTCCTTAGGGGCCTCATCCGAAAGGATGCTTTAAGGCAGCCCATCTCCCGTTAGTGTTGGCCCCCTAATCTCTTTCCTTATTAAAAAAAATCTGTGCAATCTTCCCAATCTTTGTCCGCATTGATGAGTTTGGTTGTGCCTGTTAGCCTTTACCTGCATAAGAAGTATGTGTCAAGCTCTAATGGCTTTGTTTTCGCTACAACTTCTTCAATTTATTTTAGCAGATTCAACAACTCCTGATCCTTTCGGGTCAATCTGGATCACCAAATATTTTGGAAGCTGTCCCACTATTCTCAGATTTCAGCAAATTAGAAAATGGTTCTGCTTTCAGCAAATTAGAAAGGAAATATGAAGAACCAAAAAGGTTATAGATCATTCCTGCTGAAAGATTCATAGAGCTCAGTCATCCATGACAAATATAAGCATCTTCATTAAACATGTATGGGTAGGAGTTACTCCATTTATGTTAGAATGCCTCACTAGATCTTTTCAGACTAAAGTGCTCTCAAACTCTCTATGTAAACCATAGAATACCAGGATTTTAATGAAAGTCAGTAACATTTCTTGGAGGTGGTGCATTTCTGGAAGCAATTAGATCCATGTACAACTTACCTGCCACAGATCTCCTTTCCTTCTCTAACTACTCCTTAAAGTTCATAATTTTGCTTTGCATGTTAAAAGGCTGAAAAGTAACTACTCGTTATTGGGGCGCATCCTCATGCTCATTGGCTTTTATACACTGCCTTTGAGATGGATTTAGTCCCTATATCAATTTTGGTGCATTCTAACTAAATTCAGTTATTCTTGTCACATAGCTGAATTTCATTTTTTCTTGGTTCTATCGGGCGTATCCCCTTTCCCTTGGGCAGGGGTACCCCCATCTTGACCTCCCAGATTCCACTGTAGCGGAGCCTCACTGGGTCAACGAGGACGAAGCTTTCCTTAATACCTTGAAGAGAAATATGGCCTTGGTGAATAATTAGTGTACAAGTGTTGTTCATAGTTCCATATTTTGTTGTGATTTGCATCTTTATGTTAGTCTTGCAAGAAATTTCCCTTCATCCTTTGTTCTGTGGTGGCAGAATATATTGACTACCACTTTTCTTACGAATTTTTGTTGGGTGTGGTGTGAAGAATGATGAAGCAATTACTTGATGTCCCCACTCCCGACCTAACTGATTGTGAATTAGCATGCAACGCTCCAATTCTTGGTTTTGACATGATATGGATTTACATAGTCGATTCTTTCACTATTGATTCTGTTTGTACAATGTCTGTTCGAGTTTGGTTCAAATGGTTTTGTATCTTGCCGCATAAATTATTGATTAGCGTTTTTCTGCAAATGTGGTAAATCTGGTTGTTCTTTGTTTATGATTGTTTGTTGTCTTGGATGAAAAGGGTGGTTTAATAGAAAGGGAGAAGCAATTGATTGGATGGAATTAAGGGTTCTAGTAGCTTAATAAAGTCAGGTTATTTTGTTTGGTTTATATTTTGCAGGAGAGGGGACACGAATACTATAACGGGATGACAAAGGAGCAGTTCAAGAAAATGCAGGAGTTCATTGCAGCAAGAAACTCTGCCAGAGCTTCCAAATTGTAAATTCAAAATTTGCTTTTTTTCTTTCTAAATAAAAACTTATGCTGGAATTGCCTTTCTCTCAAAAGAAGAAACAAGAAGCTTAGCTTCTTTCAGCTGAACCATGTTGTATATGTAACCAATATAGTGGCTTGCTTTCTTATACTATTCGATCTCTGTTATCTTTTTTCTGCAAAACGAAATGCTTGGTACTGTTACTGGATTTTATGATATAATAGGAGAGGGAAGCGCAAATGAGCCAGAACCTTACATTGCAGTAAATGCGTGTAATATGAAACTGGATATTGTCGCTGTTGGATCTTAAAAAAATAGGAGTAAACGTTTTTTATTAAAACATTATTTTAATAAAAAAATATGGAAAAATTCTACATGACTGAATTTATTTGAAAAAATGCGTATTATAAATGATTGTTTTATGTTATAATTGATTATGCTTACTTTTATTACTGATTGTGCTTTATTTGTTATTGAATGTACTTTATCTTATTATTGACCGTGCACCATTTTTCCACTAAGTGTGCATGATTTCCCGGATGAGTGTGCATGTTTTTTATGATTGCGCATGATTATATAACTAACTGTGCATAATTTTGTAAGTAAGTGTGCATAGTTTTTTAATTGCATATACATGCTACATTTTAGATGAGGGCGTATGATGATATGATTATATAAGTGAATGTGCATAATATTGCTGTTGAGTGTGCATAATTTTTGAAACTAAGTTTACATGATCTTTTATAATTGAGTGTACATGACTTTATATCATTATTATTTATTAACACTTAGTTATAGGATAATGTACACTCAACTATAGGGTCATATTACTCATATACACACTTAGTAACAAGATTATGCACACTTAGTTGTAAGATTATGCACAATCATTATAAAGTCACATACACTTCTTCTCTAAAGTAGAGCATGTACAATCGATGGAAAAACCATGCCCACTTTACTTACAAAATAATGCACAGTTCATGCGAAAATTATGCAAACATAGTATGCAAATAATTATTTCCATGATTCATTTTTCAAACCTATCATGGAAAACCTAGAGCACCATCGAGTCCATGAGTCCTATTTCTTGGACGATGGGTTTCTATACAGTGTCGGGAAACTTTGCATTTCGCGCTCTTCAATTAGGCACCTATTGCTCAAGGAAGCTCATGACGGTCGGAGCCACTTTGGCATCGCCAAAACCCACACAACACTACATGAGCACTTCTTTTGGCCACACATGGCTAGGAATGTCACGAAGTATTGTAAGGGTTGCATGTCGTGCCAACACTCTAAGGCCAAGAAGAGTCTGCATGGTCTCTACATGCCTTTAGTCATTTCAGAGGTCCCGTGAGAAGATCTTTCCATGGATTTTATTACGGGTCTTCCTATGTCGAGGTACGGTAGAGATTGAATTTTTGTCGTTGTGTACCACTTCTCCAAGATGGCTCACTTTATTGTGTGTAAGGGAAACAACAATGCAACTGAAATTGCGCACTTGTTTTTCGAGCATGTGGTAAAGCTACATGGTGTTCCTAAAACTATCGTTAGTGATAGGGATACTAAGTTTTGTAGTCATTTTTTGGAGAATGCTTTGAGGAAAGCTAGGGACACAACTCTTATTTTCTAAATCTTACCATCCCCAAACCAATGGTCAAACTGAAATGACAAATCGGACCTTAGGCATCCTTCTTCAGACGGTGCTCAAAGCTAACCCACGTCGGTGAGCAACGTGGGATGACTACTGTGTCATTTTGAGTTTGCATATAACATGTCCTACCATTCAACGACTCAGAAGACACCATTCGAGGTTGTCTACGAGCATAACCCTCACACACCATGGACTCGGTGTCTAGGCCTTTGAAGACCGGCGAACACATCAACACGGCCAACCGCGGCGAGACCATTTTTCGCCTCCACGAGCCCACCCAGATTCAGCTTCAGCGCCGCTAGGATCAATACGTCGTCCAACACAACAAGGGGCGTTGTAAGCTGATCTTCGAGCCTAGCGACTTGGTATGGCTACATCTTAGTAAGGATCACATCCATGACGCTAGGAAGACAAAGCTATACCCATGGGGTGACGGTCCATTTTGAGTCTTCAAGCACATTGGGGACAACCCCTACCACCTCGACCTCCCGAGTAAGTATGGCGTCCACGCTTCATTCAATGTCTCAGATCTCTCTCCTTTTTACAAATCCGACTATCATGACAAGGAAGCGGGGACGTTTCCCACCCAAGGGGTAGGGGAGGGTGTCACCCTACCCATGGATGCCACCCAAGAGGAGGACACCTTCTTTGTACGCTCCGATGGACCCATCACTAGAAGCCGCACTCGTTCCATCACAGCTGCGACATGGTCCTTAGTAGCTTGAGCCTTCGCTAGCCATGGCGCGCCTTCCACCGCGCCATTGCAAGTGTGCCTCGTTGCCCTTGCCACCGAGGAACCTCGCATGTGCCCGCTCGCATCATCCACCTTCCATCGGGCCAGCTTGTGCTTTCCATCTTGCCAACAGGCACTTGAGGTTCAGTGTTGCTCGCCAGGATCCAAGTCTTGGCACGGTGATGACGTGTCAGGGCGCGCCCCGGCGTGACTTGGCCTTTTGGCCATATCTTTCCATTTCTAGCATTACTTTCCATTATAATACTTTATATGTTTTTATGTGTTATTTAGTATTATGGATGTTGGTCCTTGGTTGCATCCTATCCCAAGTCCGATCCTTTTCTAGAACCTAGGGTTTCGAGAGAGCTTTGCCTATATAAAGGGCTCTCAGACCATGTACTAGGTTACACACATTTTAATTCCAACTTTAAAGTAAAGGTTATCTCCTTAACTTGGGATCGTGCGCTACCCATCATTCCAATTGAAATCTATCAAACACACTCATTCTCTCATCATTTTGAACGAATCATCTTAAGACTCATCACATTGATCGAGTCTCGGTTTTGGTCCATAACATTGGATCTAATGTTGTAAGGGTTTCTTGAAAAACAAAAAAAATTATAAATCAAGACCTCTCTAAGTATAGCAGAGTCAGGTTCGTCTAAGGGAGAGAGTCAGTATCAAGTTTCGCTTAACTTAGAGCGCAAGTAATAGCAAAAGTTTGGATTTTTATCAATAAGAGAGAAAATTCTAAGGTCTAGGTATCACCACAACAAAAATTATGTATGCCAAGGCCAATGAAACACAAAGATCAATGTTTTATCACATAAAGTCGTCAGTTATGCAAGTAAATCAACCAATGTTCGTTAAATCAATAAACTTATCTATCTATCTCTTTGCTTCAATTAGGATTGATCAACTTTCGCTTCAAAACCCTAATTGACTATTCTGATTCAAAGTTTTCGCTTTCGCTTAAACTATGAACGAGAAATTCCTTATCCACTTTCGTTTCAAGGATTTAAGAACAAGAGAATAGATTTATGGATTAAAAAACAATTAAATCATGATCAAGAGCAAGCATACACAACCATTGTTGGGTTAACCCCAACCTTAGAAAGAAGAGAACTACTTACAATTCATTATGCAAGAACAATTAAATTCAATTAAAATTAAACTCACAATCGAATCCGAAAACACAATTGTTCTCCAATCTCCAACTTGTCTCTTCTCTTTTCTCTAAACTTAGGTGATTGCAGGATAAGTAAACTAAAGCTAAAACAAGGGTTTTTATAATAAAACCAAAACTACTCCTAAGGAAATACTAACAAGATAAATCTCCTAAGGAAACTATCTAAACTGGATAAAACATCATTAAAAGCGCCGACTCGGATCGATCCCTACCGACACGGTTTCTTCGAATTTCCTTCGATTTCTTCTTCACTGTGTACCTCGTTAACGACCCTATGCACCTCGGTACTGACCCTACTGCCTCGACACTAGCCTCGTAACTAAGAGCATGCTTCGGTAGGGGGTCGTTACACCTTGCTTTTGCCTCGATTCTTCTTCCTTAGGTTCGGTAACGAGTCTCTGTACTTCCTTCTCGGCTTGATCTTGGTCTTTTCTTCTATTCCTTCTTCATTCCAACTCCATTACTAAAGTGTTTTTCCTCGGCTTTGCTCCTCTCCTAAAAAACGCTCCAAAAAACTTCTAAAACCTGCAAAAACACTACCAAAGATTATGTAGACTCCATATCTTAAGCAAATACGAAAACCTACACAAACGACTCTAAACAAAACACAAAAACCAAAGAAAAAGAATCAAACATACTAAAACACACCCTAAAACACAACTAAAAAGGCGGACATCAACCACCAATCGAGTTCCATCATGTTGGTTCTCGATTCATTCAAGTCTTCAACTTCGCTCGTGAGACCTACTACAAGGTCCAAGTGAAGGTCCGTGACATTCTCTTATCCTTTTGGAAAAGAGGTCGCATCAGCGGTTTAGTGGCCAAACAAGTGGTTTAGCCATAACGGCAACAAAAAAACTAGCCATTGGGGCCAGATAACTAGAAAAAGCAGTACTTTCCAAAAAGTAAAAAAAAATATATGTTCCCATTTGGTTGGTTTCGGTTCCGGTTTGGTCAAACGATGTTTGAACCTTCCCAAACCGCCAATTCGACGATTCGGGCAAACCTAAGCCTTTATTGGACCCAAACCATCAGTTTAGGTTCTGATTTTGTTTATTTTGAACCGAACTGGTTTGCTTGTTCAAACCTAAACGGGCACATGCCTATGTCTATGTTGGATATGTTGAGCGATCTGTCATGTCATCATAAACGAGAGATGATGAGAGGTTCATCATGATATTATTTGGTCGATATGGTGCTCATCACCTTTGGTTAAACCATCATCTTGATGAGTGAAATGATCAACATAACTAGTTCCATAATCATCTTGGCGAATAGGAAGTTCATCATAGGCTTGATATGATGATTGGTTTATTCATTATGGGTTACTAGCTATAAATATACGACTTTTAATGATATTTCCTTAATAACCATGCCTCAAGACTTTTATGCCTTTTAGAGGGCATTTGGTATATGAGTATGAGGAATTAGGTATCGGTTTAAGGAATGGGAACCTTATACTAAGTGTTTTATTTGCGGGTTCTTCAAATTGAAACCCATACCTCATACCACCTAGGTATAGGTTTCTTAAACCTTACATTGGGGGTGATTTTGCATCTCATTCCCACTCTCATTTATTGTAATGACTAAAAATCTTCTCTCGTCAAACCCTAACTTATTTAAAATACCATTTTTCAAGTTTGGGTTCCCAACGTACCCTTAAGTGTAGGTTGGGAACCCGATATCTCATCGTTTCCCATATAACCAAAGTTATACCAAACACCCGCTTGAATGGTTGACAAATGTCATACAATTGAGGGTCTACATAGCGAGCCTGTTTTCAGTTGTCAATTTTTTAGAGCGGACCCATAGGCGCATATTAGAAATATTAAATTTGGTAAGAATCTTAAATTTCATTAAATTTTTGTAAATATAGAAATATTTATTAAAAGTCACTCATTCTAATCTTGTAAGCAATTCGGATATATATAGTTCCCCGTTTTTTACATTGTTAGCATGTGTCCATTTCTTACCAAGAAAGCAATTTGAGGGATCAATGTCATCGAGACGTTGATCGACCTAAGGCATATTTATTAATGAGATCGCTAAGATTTAAGACATCTACCAAGTTGTGAGCAATTGGTATATGGTCCATTTTAACGATAAAGTCTGCACAAGTCGAGCATAATGTCTACAACAATGATCTCAATGTTCCATGGGCAACTCCATTTATCATTGATGTCATTGATAAGACATAGGTTGTCAGCTTCAATTTCGAGATCTAAGATACCACTGGCAATTGCTTCTCTAACACCCTATTGAAAAGTAAGTGCTTCGGCCATCAAGGTGAACTGCATGTTAGTGGCTCATTATTCATCACTATTGGGGAGGTATTACTAGTCATTATGATGACCAAAAGTTGATTGTTTTCCTATCACTGACACTCCATTGAAAACCTTGTTTGTAGTATGTCCATCAATTATCTAATTTTTCGTCATAGGATGAGAGATGTAATAAATAAATAATAAACGTGGAGACAAGGAAAGAAAAAATGTACGGCTAGTCATTGTACGTCATAATCAAATTTTCAATTAGCCATTTACTGAAATGAAGACAAGTGTTAGAAAGATAAGAAAACAAAATTGAAAAATTGAAAAGATGAAGAATCCCAAGAAATTGATGACCAAATTTTATGGACAACCGTTGTATATGTTTCAAGGGCCCACTGGTAGGACGTATTACCTTTTTTCTTATAGTCTAGAGTAAATTGATGTTTAAGGTATCTATCACTAATAATTCTTATCCATGGATTTAGCATGTGTCCGTGTAAACAATGGACCTCACCTTTCTATATTTGGCTTTGTAACTTCTAATTTGGAAGAGTTGCTATATATGTTCGCTAGTTCAAATCTCCCTTTCTATATATATTTAGCTCTGTAACTTCTATCTTTCATATTGCGCGCATTGTACTAGGGCCTATATGCATGCCTCTTTTTTCTACTATCGCAAATCCTTACTTAAAATTGAAAGTTCCATATTAATCAAATTCAAAAACCCATTTTTTTTTGAAGTTAGCATTCCACGACCTTCCTCTATTTTTTTACTTCCCAATAACTCAAACATTAGTCTTAAACACATCAAAATCACAAACGATTCCTTTGTATTGCATATTCTTGTTTTTAAGTGTGGTTTAATTGCCAAATTTGGTTGTCTTGAATGTCAAAGGGGCTTGTGCAAATAATATATGAGCCTAAATAGGTCATAAGATGAGCTCTTCAAGATCAGAAGAAAGTAGTGATGAACAAGGAGGTGATAATGTTGATGGTAAAAAGAAATTATTTCGACATGATTCTCTTGAGCTCGAATCGTCGGTCATCCGTGGCCAAAGGAAGCCTGGTCACCAGGTTCGTAGATTCATCGATCGTGTGTTTGATCAGATGTGCCAATTCAGAACAATGATTATTCATGCATGTAAATAATATTGTTATAATTTTTTCAACGAATGAAGGATGCAAGTGTGGCTATGATATTACATCTTGCGTTCCAAAGCATTGGAGTAGTATATGGAGACATCGGAACATCACCTCTTTATGTGTTTTCGAGCACCTTCCCAGACGGCATCAAGCATCAAGATGACATTCTCGGAGTACTCTCCCTCATTCTTTACACCATTACGCTTTTGCCCCTAATCAAGTACATTTTCATTGTCCTTTGGGCCAACGACAATGGCAATGGTAATTATTCAAAAAGACGACCACCCTATTCATTAACTTCCTTTGAATTCTTTGTATATTGCCGCGCGAGGATATAATTTTTATGTCTGAAAGTTAGGACTAAACATAAATGTATTGCTTGTAGGTGGGATTTTTGCATTGTATTCTCTACTTTGTCGAAGCGCAAAGGTAAGTCTGCTACCAAACCAACAAGCCGAGGATCAAGAAGTGTCCAATTACCAACTATATCTACCAAGCGACGGCGTCGCAATGAAGTTGAAATATGCACTAGAAAGTAGCAAAATAATCAAGTACGTGCTTTTAATGCTCACCATGCTCGGTACATCGTTGGTGATCGGTGATGGGATCTTAACTCCTTCCATGTCAGGTGACATTACTTACTGAATGTCTTGTTAACTAATAAATCTTAATCGTATGCATAATATAAAAGTATTCCATCTGACATACATATGCTTCCATTTTCAAACTTGATTAGTTTTATCGGCTGTGGGGGGCATCAGAGTGGAAGTGCCATCATTATCACAAGGTATAAAAAGAGCATATTTGTATGTGATCTTCGTCTATTAGGAAAAGTGGTTTCATTAACTCATATGTCTGTATTTGATAAAAAAAAAAATGATGCAGATGCAGTTGTTTGGATATCAGTGACGATCTTAATCCTCCTCTTTTGGTTCCAACGATTTGGAACGGACAAAGTTGGGTACAGTTTTGCTCCGATCATTTCCATCTGGTTCACTGCAAATCTAGTGATGGGAGTTTATAATTTTGTCAAGTTCAGACCCTCGGTTATCAGGGCCCTCAATCCATGGTACATTTTCAAGTACTTTGAAAACAATGGAAAGCGTGCATGGGTTTCCCTCGGAGGAGTAGTTCTATGCATCACAGGAACTGAGGCATTGTTTGCGGATCTTGGGCATTTTACGGTGAGATCCATACAGATTAGCATGACATGCGCGGTTTACCCATCGCTCCTATGTGCTTACATTGGTCAAGCTTCATATCTATGGGCGCATCCCCAAGATGTTGGTGATACCTTCTTCAAAGCTATACCGCGTAAGTTTTTTGATCTTAATTAGTAGTAGTGAATTTATTTGCTGTGTTTCTAGATCAAGAGGTTGAATCCTAAAACCAATTGGTAATAAGAGGAGTAAATCTATACGACGAATGCAGATCAAGTGTATTGGCCAATGTTTGTTGTGGCCGTTTTAGCTGCAATCATAGCGAGCTAAGCTATGATATCCGGAACCTTCTCAATCATCAAGCAATCTCTTTCGATGGGCTGCTTTCCGAGCGTCACCATCATTCACACCTCGAACAAGCATGAAGGCCAAGTCTACATCCCGGAGCTCAATAACTTTCTCATGGTTGCCTGCGTACTCGTCACTCTCTCATTCAGAACAACAGAGAAGATCGGGAACGCTTACGGGATCGCAGTGGTATTCGCGGAGTTTCTAACCTCATCCTTCACCGTTCTCATCATGATCCTCATGTGGAAGAAGAACATCCTGACCGTGGATCTCTACATAATGGTCATCATGTCCGTCGAGCTGACCTATTTGAGCGCCGTCCTCTACAAGGTTCCTTCGGGAGGGTACCTACCACTCGCCTTCGCAACGTTCCTCATGATGTTGATGTTCATATGGAACTACGTCTTCCGAAAGAAGTACTCGTACGAAGTGGTCAACAAGATGTCCACCGAAGAGCTGAGGCATGTCATCACTCAGCCAAGCGTCACCCGTATCCCGGGCCTTGCAGTCTTCTACTCGAAGCTCGTTCACGGAATCCCTCCCATCTTCGAGCACTACATTGACAATGTTCCCGCTTTGCATTCGATCCTCGTCTTCGTCACCTTCAAGCCACTCCCCGTGAGCAACATCTTGCCCGAGGAGCGGTTTCTATTTCGTAGGATTGAGCCGAGGAGTCTTTTTGTGTTTCGTTGCATCGTTCGGCTAGGGTACATGGACACCAACGTCGACGAAAAGGAGCCATTTGAAGGAGTGTTGCTCAAGCACTTGAAGGAGTATGTCACGCAAAGCGCGTATGCTACTCAAAAAGAGCCCGTAGAAGCGGACATCGACGAGGAGATACAGACCCTCGACGAGGCGGCTAGGATACGAGTCCTCCACCTTATGGGGCTTAGTGAGGTGGTCGCGAGCAAGGAGTCAAACTTTGTGAAGAAGATAGTCATCAACAATATATATAGTTTCATCAAGAGATTTTTAAGACAAAAAGACATGGTTTTCCATATGCTTCCAACCAGGTTGCTCAAAGTTGGGATGGCTTATGAGATTTAATGGGGATCTAATGAACATCAATTGTGATCGCACAGATCAATTGAGCACGTACGCACATGCTTGGAGGTACCCTATACTTTTCTAAATTTTACATGGTACATTTGTGCAACAATAATTATCATTTGATGATATATAAATTTCAAGTTTGCCTCCTTATATGTAACAAAAGAGGAACTTATCGATCTTCATGATGGGTTTCGTATACATGTTAATGGGTTCGAACTCAATACAGATGCTTTAACAAAAGAATTGTGCTTCATTATGAACTCAATACATGAAAAAAGGTCTATCTTTTCTTGGATGATGAAGCATATATTTTGTTGCTTTATATACCAATTAAAGTTCTAAAGGATTTATTAACATAAGAAAGAGGGAAATTATACTTCGAAATGCATGCCATACCTTTTCTTCGGCTTAAAACATATACAGCCCCCTGTACTTGTGCGAATTTGTCACTTAGACACCCCACCTTTGGTTTGGACCTATTGAGCACTTAAACTTAACAATTTGGACCTATTAGACACCTGGTCGCTGACAATCTCGTTGAGTGTAACACACTCGCGCTGACATGTCCAATTTTTTATCCAAATGTGTTCCACAAAAGCCTATTTTTTGTCCACATATGTGCCACATAAGCGTATTTGGTATTTTGCCACAAAGGCATAATTTATGCCAGATAATAATTTGGACCTCCGTCAACAGCTGGTTCACTCCCGCCGTTCTCTTCGTCGTCCTCAACCTCGTAATCGGCACCATTGCACTTCGCCACATCAGCGAAGAGGTGTTTAATAGGTCCAAATTATTAAGTTTAAGTGTTCAATAGGTCCAAACCAAAGGTGAGGTGTCTAAGTGACAAATTCGCACAAAGTATTCTTCTGATCGATGTTGATGGTGACAATCGTTAATGTATATGAGTGTGTTTGATCAAGAGTTTGTGTCCGTTTAAGGAGTAATGTTCATGATGAAACTAAAACAAAGATATGTAGCATGCAATGGCCAATTCCTTCCTCAAAGAAAGCAGTGAGATTATAAAGGGAATAGATGGTCTTATAAAGGAAGGCCCATCTCATTAATTCTTGATTTTAGATGTTTCCAATCCGTTCTCTTTTCTGTTTTTTAATTGGATTTGGATTGCATGTTTGTTTTTCCAGATCGATTATATGTTCGTAGGGCTATCATTGAACCGAGCTGAGCGTTGAGCAACCAAAGCTCGACTTGGTTAAAAATATGCGAGCTTGGTTCGAGTTGTTTGATGTAGGTTCATTAAATATTCACCAAGCTCGAGCTTAGGCCGCGAACCTCTCATCTAGTTTCTTCATAAGATAAATTTGAGCACAACTCGTTTAAATGAAAAATTATACAAGCAAGTGAAACTAAAACTTAAATTATGTAGTTTGAGAGAGACCACCAAAACTATGTAATTTAACATAAACTATATATTGTACATAATATATATAGTAGAGCTTATTCATGAACATATATATAGTAGAGCTTAGCTCGTCGAGCTTGCTCATGAGCAAGCTCGACGAGTTATTTTGTGCTCAAGCTTAGTTCGTTATCTTTCGAGCCTTAAAATTGTGCTCAAGCTCGGCTCATTTATAAACCAAGCATAACACGGACAACCTTTAACCGAGCCGAATACCGAATTTCTCACGAACGGCTCTTTTATTTACAACCCTATATGTTCGTTTCTTTTCTTTTTGGTTCAATTTGTTTTATTCCCTTTTTATTCGGATTTGGGTTATTTCCGGCTTTGTTTGGTTAAAATAATTAAAAAAAAGTGTTTAAATTGAGAACAATTTTATTCTTAACCATTAATTTTTTTTATTTAATGGTTAAGAAATTAACTGTTAAATAAACCTGTTTTTTATTTTCTAAATAAATCCATTTTAAGAAGTATATCTAGACTAAGGTTGATTCACATGGATATGGGGCTTATTATGAAAACTAGAAAAAAATAAAAATCCTTAGATTTGATGAATGGATTGCTATCATTAAAAGAGATAGGGGTAAAATGATAATTTTTTCATTTAAAAAAACTTTTTAAAATTTTTTTTTTGTTTTTACCAAAATCATAACATTTGACCTTTTAAATCATGTTCACATATTTTATACATATGTTCACACTATTACAAGGCTTATTCACATATTATCTTCTTAACAATTCGAAGATTTTTATCATTCGTTCACATATATTATAAGTGTATTCACATATTATTATTATGTGTTCGTGCTTTATAGTTATATGTTCATGTTCAATTATATCATTACAAAAATTCAAAAATATAAAATTCAAAAACAATTAAAGCAAAATTTAACATTTTATCCCTATCTCTTTTAATATTAGTCATTTTTTCCTCAAATTCAAGTACCATTATTTGTTTTTAGTTTTGATGATAAGGCCCATATGCATGTTAATCAACCTTTTCTAAATACAATGTGTACACATATGACAGTCTTCTTGAAAATCTATTAATTTGTATAATCTATAAACATATAATCTGGACAAAAATGACAATTAATATTCATATATTTTATACAAACTGTATAATTTCTATAGAGCTTAGTTGATATGTATTTCAAAAGTTATTAGGTTTGTGGAACTCTTGTAATATTGATTATGTGAGAGTTTGTTATAATTTTTGGTTTTAGAGGCATAATGATTTAGATTGTGCCAAATGGCCCAAACTGATGACCTTAGCTCTGTCCAAAAGTCAACACCGGGTTCTAATATTTTGAATGGCGTTATTTGGGTTTTTAGAGCCAATATATATGCTATATGAAACCCTAGGATGCTTCAGTTGGAGCTTTCAAGAGACGCCTCTGAGAACTTAAAGGTAGGGTTTTTCTCCTTTGTTGTTCTCTAGCCAATCTTCTCTGCTCCCGCTCAATGCATCAATCCAATCTTGAAAGGAGAGATCTTGTAGTGGTTCCCTGGCCATTCGGCTATTCTTGCATAGAGAGACCTTAGTTTCTTCGGAATTGCTTGACTTGCTTCGCCACTTTTTAGATCTTCTTACTTTCTTCTTGAATCTCTTTGACCTCTTCTAGATTCCACCTTGTGTTATTTTTGACATTCTAGTTGAGGCCTAAAATTAATGCATCTTATATCTCCTTTTCACTTAATCATTTGTTTTTTTCTACAATTTTCAAACAATGTCATACATAACCCATTTTAATCAAACATTGAATGCTAATATAACAAATTAAAAAAACGTTTCTCCATCCCATTCATATTATCCCACATTTCTCATTCAGGTTGGTTCGGTTTGATTTCGGTTTTATAGTTTAAAATGGATAGAAGATTATCTTTTTTGGAAAATTTCAACAGAAACGAAATTGAAAATTGGAAAATCCAAACTAAAAACCAAAACGATATCGATTTTAGTTTGGTTTAATCAGTTTGGTTCAATCAGTTCGGTTTAATATTTTGGTTTGAATTGCCCCATACTCAACCCTTTAATAATTCATATTGTAATATCCGCTAAATTCTAAATAAAATAAAACGGATATTAATTCCAATAAAAAAAATTCTCTAAAATAGAGAATTTAATAATCTTTATAATTGCATATTATATTATGCAATCTTTATAATTGCATATTATATTATGCAACGTACACCCATTCCATGGGTTGGTTCAAAATAAGAAAAAGGCTCATTTAAATTTTATTACGCCCATCAGTTTTTTTTTAATTGAAGGTAGAAAGGAGATTCAAACCCAAAAGATTCACCCCTCTAGTTTTGCGTGCCCATTTCCGTCTCGTTGTCGCTCGGTATAATTTTTCGAATCATATTTTTATTATAACTCTTTATAAAATATTTTTCACAATTATATGATATTTATTTAATTAAATTGAATAAATATTACATGTGGACTAAAAATGAATTTATATTATTAAATTCACTTTGCATGCACTTATAGTTAAATATAAAATTTTATAAGAATTATGTAAGACCTCACTTTAAAAATAATAATAATAATAAATGAATATTATTATTTGGGTTTTTCCACCTAATAATAGAATATAATGCTTTTTCTAAGAGAAAGAAAATAAAGAAAAGATTGCATAATAAATAAAATAAGTAAGAAAGGACTTTGCATGTCAACTTAGACTTATTATAATATTGAAATAAATTATATATGACCTTGTTACCTTATATAAAGCTTATTATAAATAAAAATCTAAAACTAGTTGTTGGAAAAATATTATTTAAGACCTTTTATAATATAAAAAGGGGTTGCATGTCTTTTTTAAAGATGCAGATTATAAATTTAAATATATATATATATATTAATAAGATATTTTGATCATAAAATATACTATATGGATAAAGAATAGAATAAAAAGATAGATGGAAGTTAGACTAGAATTATAACATAAAAAGGACCTTATTATTTTTTTCTATAAAGAAAGTAATGTATATGATCAAGTTGGAATATAAATAATATAGAAAGTATATTGCAAATGGACTTTAATTATTCAGTCGCATATCTTTAAGAAAGACTTACCTAATATTATAAGAAAATATTAATTTGACTATAAGTTGAATAAAAAGGATATAATAAAGGAATATTAACCATAGATTAATTTATAATTTAACAAATTAAACAAGAGTGTGTCTTGACTTTCGAAACCTTATAATAAGTGATATAATATAAAAATCTTTTTAAAGAAGACTTGGGATATTACAAGTAAGAAATAATAATAAGGAATATTATTATTTTACCACCGGCCTCCATCTAAATTATTATTATAATAATTGAGTTTGGTTCAAATGAAACAAACTCTTATCTTGAAACGAACTCTTATCTTGAAACGAATGCACTTTTTGTAGTTAGTAATGCACTTTTCCTACTTCAGAGTGCACTTTTTCGCATTTCCACTTTTCGTACTTTGTAGTGCACTTTTCATACTTTTTGTAGTGCACTTTTTCATAGTGCACTTTTTGTATTTTTCAATGCACTTTTGTATGAAAAGTGCACTATTAAGTAGGAAAAGTGCATTCGTTTCACGTTTTAGGATAAGAGTTTGTTTCATTTGAACCTTTAGTATTAGTTCTCTTATAAGAGAATATAAGAGACATTTAGAACTCTAGAAGAATTAAAGAAATTCGTATTAAAGTTCGTTCGTATCTATCGTATCGTTAGGTCAAGTTTCCATTCCGACTAAGGCAACGTTTTCCGTTCATTCGTTCGTAAACGATCGCTATGCTAAGGCAAGTGGAATTTCTCCTTGTAGCCTTAATTATTCGTTTCGTGAAATTTCTCGATGTTGGGAACAACTTGTTTGCTAAAAATAAACGAACCTAGGAATATCGATTGCTGGAAATAATGACCCCACTGTTATCGTTATTCCGTTATTTAAATATTAGATAGGACTATTATGCTAGTCTTGTTTGTGACCTTGATTGTTTACGATCTCGTTTAGAGATCGGTTTGGATGAAATAGTGAGGGGTGCGGGACTAACCTGATGCTTCCTTGCCCCAGCTCGGACCCAGCTCCGACGGACCCGAGACGGCCTAGACCTTGGAGACCCCCTTGGCGTAGGACTTAGTCTCATATTATGCTATTATTTATATTTCCGTCATTTATTTCTGTCATTTCTATTTTAGGCGTGTGTTCCATTCTTGTAGAATGGGCTAGCCTTGTTATTTCCCTTTCTAGCTAGTTTCCATATTTAGTATGTTGTTATTTCCCTTTCTAGCTAGTTTCCCCTTTTTAGTAAGTTGTCTTATTGGGCCAGGAGTCGTTGGGCCTTGTTTGCATACAAGCCCTAGGCGCCTCTCCCATTAGGTTTAGGATTTTGTGTGGCCTCCTCTATATAAAGGAGCCACACCCCCTTATAATAATTACGTCCAATTTGAGTAGCCAGAGCTTGAGTCGAGAATCTCCTCCCTTTGGCCCGGGCGTCACCCATTTTTGTCCCTTTTTCCCTCGCCCTTAATTCTACCTCGCTCAACCCTCGTTCCGACGAGCATTAGAGGCCCGGGAGTCCACTTTTATGCTCTCGTATTTATCCGGTTACCCTTGTCGGAGAAGATCTGGACGTTTCGAGCCTAGATCCGCCCCTTGCCAATCGAGGAACACATCAGTGGTATCAGAGCCTAGGCGGTTCGAACAGTTCCTTCTCCGTCCCTACAAAAAAATCGAAGTCGAGACTTCTGTCCAGATTTTCGAAAAACAAATATTTCTTTTTCTGCAATTTTCTTCCAGAATCTTGTAGGTCTTTTTGATACGAGTCCGGGCATATAAAATTCGCCCAAATCGGACGTCGTTTGCCCCTCCAAAAGGCCGAAATACCAACAAGACGCGCGAGTCCGGCGCCCAGCCAGCAGCAGCGTGCCAGCATCCGAGTCCCGGCGCAGCCGTCTCGCGCCGACCAGCGTGCCAGATCCGAGTCCTGGCGCAGTCCCGGCGTCGCACCAGCAGGAGCAAGGCAGCGCGCCACCACGCCGAAGGATCCAACGCCGCAAGTCCCCGTGCCAGCCTATTTTTTTCGAAAACCCTAGATCTTTCCGAAGATTGTGTTGGTTGTGATTTGGGAGCATATATTTTGGTATCTTATTTTATTTTATTTATTTTTGATTTTATTCCTTTTGTAAAAGATCTTAATTATAAAAGATCTTCTAGTTATTTTATTTTTAGGATAGAATATTATTTCCGTTTTTAACGGGATCTTTCGGATTGTGGAAGATCTCGTAATATTGTAAAAAAAAAAAAAAAAAACAAAAAAAAACGAGAAGCCCGAACCATGTCTTGGACTTGCTCGGTCGTATGGGACGATTCGGACTCTTGGGATCGGCCTCGTCGACGAGTCAACACTCGTCCCTATAGGCCGCTTCCGAGGGACGATCCGGATTGGATCCCACCATATAGACTCCGGGAGAATCGGGCCCGCTAGTTTCCCTTTTTAGTAAGTTGTCTTATTGGGCCAGGAGTCGTTGGTCCTTGTTTGCATACAAGCCCTAGGCGCCTCTCCCATTAGGTTTAGGGTTTTGTGTGGCCTCCTCTATATAAAGGAGCCACACACCCCTTATAATAATTACGTCCAATTTGAGTAGCCAGAGCTTGAGTCGAGAATCTCCTCCCTTTGGCCCGGGTGTCTCCCCTTTCTATCCCTTTTTCCCTCGCCCTTAATTCTACCTCGCTCAACCCTCGTTCCGACGAGCATTAGAGGCCCGCGAGTCCACTTTTGTGGTCTCGTATTTATCCGGTTACCCTTGTTATCGTTATTCCGTTATTTAAATATTAGATAGGACTATTATGCTAGTCTTGTTTGTGACCTTAATTGTTTACGATCTCGTTTAGAGATCGATTTGGATGAAATAGTGAGGGGTGCGGGACTAACCCGACACCTCTATATAACCTACTAAGTCGTATGCCTCTGTGCTTAAAGTACGACTTTCAAGATCATGATCTATGTTCGCTCCCACAAAACGGGGGGATGAGTGCACCGTAGCTAAGTGCCGGAATTGGGTTCCCTTCAGTGGTCCGAGGCCGTGCATGCCCCCCATATTCTTTAAAAAATATTAACGTAAGTGAAAGTTTTCATCACGATATAAGATAAGTTCCAAAGCACAATTAAAAGAAACCAAAACCGGGTCGGAATAGTACAACATGGAAGACCACCCGACTCCCGGTTTTTGAAAAGATGGTCTTTCCAATCTGAATGCTTATTCAGGCTTGTCTAAGGTGGGCGGGTACTTAAGCGCCTTCGGGCCACCTCCCCTATCTGGAGCACCGAATAAGATGAGGTTAGTTGAGGTCCAACAAGGGTGCAAGAGGTTTTCAAAACTTGTATGAATTAATAAACGTTCCCAACATACTTTCTACTCTAAGAAGTCTACAATCTCGTAGTTCTTCTCTCGATTAACGAGTTATCTCCTCTCGAGTTATACTTTTCTCCGTCCGATAAGCCCCACATAAAGTTCTATATCTAAAAATACATCTCGATAATATCTCTCGAATATTATAAATGACCATAATACCCTTGAGAATTTCCATTCTCGCTTGCTTAGTCTCCTTAGACTAATTCCACTTTTCCGCATTTTTGCATGACATTTCTCGCCCTTCGCGACTTATGCCAGACTCTAGCAAGTTCCTACCAAACTTTGAAAACAAAGGATAGAAGATTCGATGAGCATTATACAAGGATAGAAGATCAAGGCAGAACGACGTTGAAGGAAGGAAGGAATTCTAAAAAAGCAAAACATTCAGAAGATAGTGCACCAACTCTTCTATTTTAACCAAGCAAATCACCATCCTATGATTTGTCTTGGAGAAACATACATGTATTTTTAATTACGTCTTTTCAACCCTTTTTAATATGGACTTTACTTTCCGCTGCTACATCATTGTAAAATGACTCTCAATGTAATGAACAAAAGGTCTTATCAATAAATAATATTTCGCTTTTAGTCACTTCTTCTTTAGTTGTGTTTAATTAAATTATTTAAAGCCTTGTGTGACTTTGGACGATAAAATCCGAGGTCACTAACGCTAATACCCAGTGTTGCAAAATAGGGGTGTTACACATATTATTATAATTTTATATCAGAGTATATAACTGACTAGGAAAAACAAACAAAAAAATAAAATAAAATGATTTCTGACCACCTATGATTTTTTTTCTATAGCCAAGAATTTGACCTAGAAAAATTTAGCCTCCATTGGGTCAAGCTCCTGGCTACGCCACTGGTTTAAAACACACATTTCTCGTTCTTAAACATATCTGTTGGATCGTAAACATTAGCAAAGAGCTTGGGAACTAGCAGTTAAGCTGTTCCCAAGGCAGCGGAAGTAAACAGTTTGCAAGTATTAAAGACAGTAAAGAACGCAGTTCCTTTATAGAGGAACCCCACTATATCCAACGAGTTGTATGGGTAAACCTCTACCTCCGCTTGGAGGATTTTGAATGACTTACTTATATTAATTGCTTTGTTCCTTAGTTACACAGCCGGATTCACACTTCTCTGTTCCTACGAGTTCTTCCTAACTCTAGCAACACTAGTAAATCCTCTCAACTGAGTTCCTAAGCTCACAACAGCAAAATACAAATATCTCAAACCTTACACCGACTTCTCAGTTCCCTTGCTCCTGGGAACTTCGGCTTCACCGTCGTCGAGATCACACACTCGTCGGCGGGGACTTCTCTTTCTTTTCTTTCTTTTCTCTGATGTGGGTGTTTGTGAGTTCTGGGAGAAGTACTCAATCCGAGTACTATTCATTTGGCTTTATAGTCCAGGTGAGCTTGGGCAGTCGCATCTTTCATTTGTGTCTAAAATGCCCTTTGCTTGATGCCCAAGTTGTACTTTCTTCACATGTGACTTTGGTTTGAACTAGGTCAACTTCTTGGATCAATCGGACCGTTGGATGAAGCGTGACAGTCTGATCCTCAGACTGTTCCTTCGGGCTGTCTGAGACAGAATCCCGCGATCTACGCTGAACGGTCGTTGTCCTCACATGTGAGTTCCCATGTCTTGGGAACTGTCTTGTTCAGAGTTCCCTTGATGGAAACTCTTCATCGTTGTGGGTTTGTGTTCTCTTGATCATTTCTGGGAGTTCGCATTTCATGGGAACTTTCCTCATCAGAGTTCCCTTGATGGGAACTCTACATTGTGAACTACCGTGGCTTTTGGTCATTCATGGGAGTTCTTGGCTGTACCTGCGTTCCTTAGAAATACTTGAACAAACCACATTACTTCCCTATGGTGTTTGTCATTATCAAAACTTAGAGAGTTACATCGTTGATCCGTTGTTTAGAACCAGAGGTCCCAACAACATCCCAACAATTTCCCCCTTTTTGATGATGACAAACCCATCACAAAATATGCAAGTATTTCAATGAATGATATGCTGATGAGTTCCTAAGTAAGATTTTGGGAAGTCACTTTTAGTGAAACAATTGGATTTAGAGAACCACTTCTGGTAAGACACTTAGTTCTTACTAAGCTTTTTATGCGATTGTTCCCCCTTAGCTTATGCGTGGTCTGTGATAACTTAAACTTTTAACTCATCTCGCATTTTTTGTCTTTCCCCCTTTTGACATCATCGAAAACAAGCAAAGCAATAATAGGGAAGAAGGGAACACGCAATCAAATTAAAGACCAATTCATTACTTAAGAAAATATTTACAAGGGAACTCAAGTACAATTTTGTGGTCATTTTTGGATTAAGGGAAAAAGAGGGGAGAGATCATGGGGCTTGAGGGAACAGGGCGTCACAGAGGCGCGTCAGGACTTGTGTAAGCTTTTCTTGTCCTCTGGCCAACGCTGCTTGATCCCTGGCAATCTGGTCGAGGGTGTTGGCGATGCGGAGCAACAGTTGAGAGTTCCCCTCTTGTTCACCAGACTCTAGTTGAGCCGCTTCCTCTACAGGCTCAGAGTGCCTCATTTTATGGACAACTGAAATGTCCAGTTCCCTTCCAAGCTCGATTTCGTCCTTAGAGGCATCGTAGATACCCTCTTTTTGTAGGAGCTTCTTTATCAGCCCAGAGTAGGGAAGGGAGTGGGACTTGGAAGCCATGCACTTCTCCATGTGCCCAAGGATGATTCGGGGAAGGTTGATGGGCTTTTTGAGGAGGAAGTGGTAGAGGATGATCGCATCAGGGATATTGACGACCAGACGCTTCTCTTGGCGCGGGATCACCACATTGATGATGAATTGGTGAGCGATCTTGGCGACCAAGGACAGATGGTGCGTCGAGGGAACTTTGGAGGGAACCCGACCCTCAAAGATGGTGTTGTACACTTCGGCGCTGTTGAAGTCCCCCCAGAGCTTGTTGGGCAACTCATTGAGCCCTTGACCGGGGACCTAGAGCTAAAGGCGGATTGTTGACGTTGTAAAAATGAACTCGTCGCCTTGGTGGGAGAGAGTTCCCTGAGTGCAGTCGTTGGTGATAGTGAAGTTATTGTAGAATTGACGCACTTGCGAGGGATCGACGCTCACTGTCTCTTTGCAGAGGTTCTCCCAGCCCTGGGCCTTGATCAGGTCCCACAGTTCCCCTAAGCCGTTGGCATTCAGCACGTCTTCAGAGATGATGAGCGGAGGAAGGAGCTTCCGGCGTTCATCCACAGGGTGTTTTGTGGAAGAGGTCCCCTTCCCCTTCCTTGTAGTACTATTTGACGTGTTCCCCCTAGAGACCGTGCGAGGTCCTTTCTGCTGAGGGGGTGCAGCCGCTTCAATCATGAGGACGCGGTCCCGTGGCTGTTGGGAACTTGTGGACACCACCATTTGGTGTCCAGGTGTTGGGATCTGCGCTTGCTCCTTAGCTGCTGGAGCCTCTTCTTCTTCTTCGATCTCATCAGGGGAGGTCCCTTCTTCTTCGGAGGAGCTCGAGCTGGAGCCCTCCGCGTCATCTTCGGGATGACTTGTTGTTGCCCCAGCACCACCAGCTGGTGCGGGGTCCCTTGTCTCCGTGGGCTCTTCCGGAGCCACCTTCTCTGGGGACTTGGTCCCGTGATCAGTTGTGTGTTCAGAGGGGTCCCGGTTGTAGGGAAGGGAGTGGGACTTGGAAGAGACCGTGCGAGGTCCTTTCTGCTGAGGGGGTGCAGCCGCTTCAATCATGAGGACGCGGTCCCGTGGCTGTTGGGAACTTGTGGACACCACCATTTGGTGTCCAGGTGTTGGGATCCGCGCTTGCTCCTTAGCAGCTGGAGCCTCTTCTTCTTCGACCTCATCAGGGGAGGTCCCTTCTTCTTCGGAGGAGCTCGAGCTGGAGCCCTCAGCGTCATCTTCGGGATGACTTGTTGTTGCCCCAGCACCACCAACTGGTGCGGGGTCCCTTGTCTCCGTGGGCTCTTCCGGAGCCACCTTCTCTGGGGACTTGGTCCCGTGATCAGTAGTGTGTTCAGAGGGGTCCCGGTTGAGCTCTTCTTTGATTGCCTTGAGCTGGGCCTCCTCTTCCACAGTTCCCATTATGATAGGAGGAGGGTCCTTGGTCATTTTGCCGATGACCACGGAGAGAGGGAGATCATCGTCGTCCGAGGTGAGAGCGATGGCACTTTTGGATGGTGAGGGAGAGGGGAGTTTGGTGGTGGTGGGGGATGTGGTGGAAGAAGGGAGAGAAGAAGAAATGGGAGTAGAGAGTTGGGTAGAAGGAGGAACGGTTTTGGTAGCTTGGGGAGTAGAGATCCCCGAGGTAGGAATGGGAGAGGTGGAGGTGTGTTTTGGTGAGGAAGGAGGAGAAGGAGTTTTGTGAGGTGGAGGTGGAGTTGGAGTTCCCGTTGTTGTGGGAACGGAAGGGAGTGAAGGCGGTGGAGTTCCTTTTGGAGTGCGAACAGAAGGAGGTGGTGGTGGAGGAGTCTGTTGTTTCGTAGGAGGAGGTTTGGAAGGTCCCTCGGTTAGAAGAGGAGGGAGAGAGGAGGAAGAAGGGAGTAGACTTTGGGATTGAGAGGTCCCATCGTCGGAGGGCAAAGGGAAAGGAGGTTTGGGCGCACAAGAACTCTCCTTGGAGCAGTTCAAGTAGTCCTCAAACATGAAGAAGGCTTTCTTTCTGGGCTCCGAAAATTCAGAGACCTCAGAATGTTTGCGTTTTTTGGATTTGGAGGGATCTTTGGAATGTTTGGATTTTTTGGGTTTTGAGGGGTCTTTTGAGGAGTGGCGTCGTTTGGATGAATGGCGGTGTTTGGATTTTCGGGGTTTTTCATTGATGGAAGGACGAGCATCTCCGAAATTGTCAAGGATGACAACGCCGGAGGAGGTGTTGGTGGTTGAAGGAGGAGGAAGGGATTCAGAGGAGGAAGAAGTCCAGGCGACAGTGTCGTCGGCCGGAGGAGGGGGCAAGAATGGGCTTACTTGGTTGTAAAGCCCTTGGATTAGAACGTCTTTCATGACGGGGTCTTGCTCTTTTTCGATCTCTCGTAATTGAGAGATGAAGAGGATTTGAGGGTTGGCAAGTACCCACTCTTTGATCTGGGAAAAGGTGTGTTGAGGGGACATTTTTGTAAGGTTTTTGAAGGTTTTGGAGGTTTCTTGAAAAAGGGAGTGAAAGGGATGTGGAGAAGAAGAATGGCAGAGATGGAAGATGGAATAAGATCCAAAAAATGGCAAATGAGGGTTTTAAGAGGAGAGGGGGCGAAGGGTAGAAAGGGAAGTGGAAAATCTCGATAACTGTCGCCCAATGAACGTGGGGCATCGTTTCAACTTCCATGGCACGCTTCTGGACACGCGTCACGATCTATCGGGAAGTCCTTTTCAAAATTTGAATACTTGGCCTTTAACGCTTCTGAGCCTCTAACACAAAAGTCCGCTTCCCAAGTGACGGTTCGTCTTTGTAGATGAGTCAGCGTTCCCTTGCTAGTATTTATCAGTTCCCATGATCTTATCAAGGTCAGGGAGAGTGAAGTGGTTAAGGGAACTTCACACTCATCCTTTTGTGGGGCTAGGGAACTCAAAGGGGAACCAGACAATTTGCGACTCGATAAAGGAGTGAATATGTTGGCTCATGAGAAGCGTTTGTCTGGTCCCTAGCTTAGGGTAGGTCATATGATCAATCGTTATGGTGGCTTGTAAAGAGGGATAAAGGGAACTCTGGTTAATCATTTTGGGCCAAAAGAAATAGAGTTCCTTTGTATACATTTATCTTTAGACTAGTAATCATGGCATAGTGAAAGCAATAAGTCCAAGTTCTCTATCATGCAATCTTGTATAAACTAGTCAGGCATTGAGGGAGAAACAAACAGGGACTTGTTTAGTTTAGAGTTATCATCCCTAGAAGTATTCGAAAACGCTGGTAGGGACGTCTATCTAAAGCTTTGGTGAGAATGTCCGCAATTTGCTCTTCAGTTCCATAGTGTTCCATCGAGATGTTCCCACTTTCAACATTGTCACGTAGAAAGTGATGCCTTATATCTATATGCTTAGTTCTAGAATGATGCACAGGATTTTTGGAAATGTTTATGGCACTAGTGTTATCACAAAGTATGGGAACTGGGCCAAAAGACATACCGTAATCCTGGGGTTGTGACTTAAGCCATAGAACTTGGGAACAACAAGATGCAGCAGCCACATATTCTGCTTCAGCTGTGGAGAGTGCCACTGAGTTTTGCTTTTTAGATCCCCATGAAACTAAGCATGACCCTAGGAACTGGGCCATTCCAGATGTGCTCTTTCTATCAACTGGGTGCCCTGCAAAGTCCGCATCTGTGTATGCAATGAGCTCAAGGGAACTGTTCCTTGGATACCAGAGGCACAAGTTATCGTTCCCTTTGAGATACCTGAAAATTCTCTTCACCTCTTTCAGGTGTGATTCCATAGGGTTAGCTTGAAAACGAGCACAAAGACATACGGAGAACATGATATCAGGTCTACTAGCTGTTAAGTAGAGAAGGGACCCGATCATAACTCGATAGTTCCTTTGGTCCACACTTATACCTGTTTCATCCGCATTGAGCCTTGAATTTGGAGAGATGGGGGTGTCGATGGGCTTGGAGTGTTCCATTCCATACTTCACGAGCATTTCCTTGATGTATTTCTGTTGATGAATCTTTGTTCCCTCCTTGGTTTGGGATATTTGAAGTCCCAAGAAGAACGTGAGTTCCCCAATGAGACTCATCTCAAACTCACTGCTCATGAGGTCCTTAAATTTCTCTACAAGAGTTTCGTTAGTTGCTCCAAACACAATGTCATCAACATATACTTGCACAATCAAAATGTCTTTAGACTCTTTCTTTAAAAACAAAGTCTTGTCTATGGAACCGCGAAGGTATCCATGGGACAAGAGGAATTGAGCAAACCTGTCATACCAAGCTCAGGGAGCTTGTTTGAGTCCGTAGAGGGCCCTCTCCAGGAAGTAGACATGGTTGGGTAGCTTTTCATCTTTGAATCCTGGAGGTTGGGCCACATACACTTCTTCCTTGAGATGTCCATTGAGGAAGGCTGTTTTCACATGCATTTGATAAAACTTGAATCCCTTGTGAGCAGCATAGGCAATTAAGAGTCTGATGGCCTCGATCCTGGCAACCGGTGCTGTAACACCCTCGTTTTTTCCTCGGAGATATTACCGCCAGTGACCTCGGAATTTACACTCCGAAGCCACCTAAGGCTTTCACGGTATTCAAGATATAAATAATAATGATAATTCAATAAATATTAAAACAAAATGTCCAACTTTCACAATCTTGAATAATCCAAATACTTGCGGAAAAATAAGATAAATAGTCTTGAACAAAGCGGAACTAAAATTCTTGAAGGCGGTCCTTACAGACCAAGGATCTCGACCTTAAAATAAAAAGTTATTCAAAAGAAACGTGACGTGCAACAACTTCAACAACTTCAATCTCGAATCACCACTCCTTTACTCCCTGATGTTCCATATAGGGACGGTTGACACCAGTCGGCCATGCAAAAGAAATAAAGCGGTCGGTCAGTCTAATGAAAGACTACGCAAGTGGAATTTTATGTGAGGTTCTTGTGATCTTAGTTGCATTATGACCATCGGACTCCGAATGAAAGCCGGTCGATGACATAACCCAAATAATCTCACGGAAATGGAAATATGATGAAAAGATTGGGACACCACAAAACTATGGTTCCTTAAGAATGAGAAAGGTTATGTTGGGAACTTTAATTATCAACCAATATTTTGAAAAGCCTCCGTAGACTTATCAAATCTACAACCAACCTCACCGAATGCGTGTTGTCCGAATTCAGATTGGAAAATAGATTAATCAAAGCCGGGAGCCAGAGTGGTTTTCCAAGTTGTAGTCACCACCCTGAACACATTTTAATGGGTGTGCACTAGCACTTATCTTATTCAATTACAAAACATTGCATTCAAGTTGGTAGCTTTTAAGACGGCAACGCGATATGCCATAAGATATATAGAATCCCACAAAGGGAGGAACGGGTTCCTAAGTCCCGATACAAGGCACTAGCTAGGTGCCAAACACTCCTCAAAACGGTTGAGAGAGTAGGGTCATGACCAGCATTAGGGTCTAGGTCCATCCTAATGCAAAATATTATAAAGAGGTGTTCAAGGGTTAGTGAAACCCCACCCCTAATTATACGCTAGTCCAAAACAACGAATCTCAAAATGAGACCGTGAAACAAACATGTGCACAAACATTGCAACCTAAATATAAGTTCTAGCGCATAATAGAATAATAACAATATGCTACCATGGGGTCATTATCTCTATGCATAATAAACCCTAATTCATTTATACGTTTCAACATGGGCATTATTTCTATAATAACCTAAGTTCATTTTATTCAAACAAGCGTTCCCAACACAACATGCAAACATAAATAAAAGTATTCATGATAAAAATATGAGAGCGAACCACCACTTGCCTTGTTTGCAGGAGAACGGTACGAAGATTCGATGTATTGGAGTCACGTGGAAACCAACTAGTGCCTGTTTCAAACGAGTGTACAAAATAAATTGTATTAATTTATTTTCATCCTCTTTCTCCTTTAAAAGAGTGATTACGAATTAATTAGGAGTTTATAAAAATTATAAACCTCTAATTTCGTAAGATGATTCCCGATTAATCTTAACGTTATGAACATCCTAACTTTTCATGGTTTATGGAGTATGATATTAAATACCTTATATTATGCATAAAAATATTATCTATTTATTTTATATGCATATAATGTATTTTTCGATCATAATCTTACTCAATATTTTATTCGTAAAATTATTAATTAATTTAACAATTATAATTTCGAAAGTTAATGTTTACCATAATTATATTCTCAAAGTTTTATTCTTCAAACATAATATTAGGATAATGACTTTCTTAAGAGCAACAACATATATTTAAATATTTAGCCTATAAGTTTAGCTTGAATCATTATAAAAAGATATTTTTAACTTAAGGATAACCTTTAGAATAATTTAATTTATATAACAAAAAAAACAGATTTAATAATAATTTTTTTATAGATTTCTCCCAAAATATGTAGAACCAATTTAATTGTTCAAATTAACCATTTCTAGTTAAAATCAAATTAAAATAAATTAGGGTAATAAAAATAGAATAAAAATAAAGCATAAAAAAACTAAAAATACAAATCTGTGAACTAAGAAAAACGATGTTGGCTTACGGTGGTGGTGACGATGTTGTGTGCGGTGCAGAGGAGGGCGGCCAAAGGACGGATGGTGGTGGTGGTGAGTGTTCGCCGCGGTGGTCGAGGTCGATCTGGTGGGTCGAATTTGAACGGGCAAGACAAACGAAAATTCGGTCTAGTGGGTTGAAGAAAGCTATGGAGTTTTGGTGGTGAAGGGGGATCGATTCTGGTCACAATTTATAGGGCAAAGGGTCGGATTTAAACGCCCAAAACGATTTAAGACCTTCCATAACTCCAATTGATTTGATTGTCAATCAAAATAATGCTAATTGGTGTTAACCTTAATTCGTTCAACTCAGAAAAACAAAAATTTCGGGATTCGATTGCTAAATTAAGACTAAGATTCGGTTTGAGCACGAGAAAATGATCGTTTCCAAATATAATAAGCTTGATTCCGTGATTAATGGGTAAAAATTGATTTTGGCAAAACTCCATTGATGCTTGCACTATTCACGCGTGTTGCTGCTGGAGAAGAAGGCATTTTGCTGAAATTCGCAGCTTTTGCACCATTTGTAAGGAAAATTACAATATCAACCCATACTTTTAAAACGTTATAAAATACCCATTTCTTAGGCATTTAAAATTCCAAAAATTACTTTGTACCTAATATTTTAAGGACACATTATCTTGCCTTAAAAGTTTATTCCTTTGTCATAAAAATAATTTTAAAAAAATACTTAGTAACTTATTAGAACTCTTTATTACTAAAGAAAATGTTTTTAGAATAGTATTCTCAGAACTCTTAAGGAAGATTTTTCCTAATAATTTCGTATGATATTATTCATATCACTACTTATGAATACTTCTTTTAAATTTATTATTAATATTTGAGTAAGACTTATGACCTTTCGTGTAAGGTCATTTATCTAAAATAATCTTATAACGATTAATTGAGTAAGACTTATGACCTTTTGGGTAAGGTCATTTATCTAAAATAATCTTATAAGGATTATTTGTTAACCTTTTATTTAATAAGATGAAGCATTTAATATTTTGATAATGCCACATATATTTTATTAAATAAATTAAGAAAATTACATCATTGCCCTTCTTAGAAAAGAGGGATATTACCATAGTACTCCCTTAAAAATAGTTTCGTCCCCGAAACTAGGTTCGACTTACTAGACATCCATCTAAGAAAGAGGGAGGTTATTACAATAGTATCCCCTTAAAAATAGTTTCGTCCCCGAAACTAGGTAGAGAACAACTCTGGAAACTTTCTATGCATATCCTGTTCTGTCTCCCATGTTTCCCAAGTGACTTCTTCTCCACCGTTCTTGGACCAAAGGATCCTCACTAGTGGGACTTTTTTGTTACGTAGACTCTTCACTCGTCGTTCCAGCACGCGAACGGGTCTCTCCTCATATGTACCATTGGGTTGAATCTCAATATCATCGTAGTTGAGAATATGGGATTCATCCGGAACATACTCTCGCAATAGTGATACATGGAAGACATTATGGACTGGATGCGCAGATGGCGGGAGGGTAAGTCGATAGGCAAGCTTGCCAATTCGTTCTAAAATCTTGAACGGTCCAACGTAACGAGGGTTATGCTTTCCTCGTTTTCCAAAGCGGAAAACCCCTTTAGATGGAGACACTCGGACGAAAACCTTGTGCCCTACTTCAAACTCAATATCCCTTCGCTTCAGATCAGCATATGATTTTTGTCGACTCTGAGCTGTCAACATTCTCTGTCGGATTAAAGCAATGTCGGTAGTAGTCCTCTCCACTAATTCTGGGCCTAGTAGAATCTTATCAGCATTCTCATCCCAACAGATTGGTGAACGACATTTCCGTCCATACAAAGCTTCGAATGGAGCCATCTTAATGGTTGAATGCCAACTGTTGTTGTAGGTGAATTCTACCGAACTTAAGCTGGTATTCCAACTAACAGGACGGTCTAGCACACAAGCCCTAAGCATATCTTCCAGTGTTTGGATGGTCCTTTCGGATTGTCCATCGGTTTGGGGATGAAAAGCAGTACTGAACCTTAGCTCTGTCCCCATGGCTTGATGTAGCTCCTTCCAAAATCCCGACATGAATCTTCCATCACGATCAGATACTATTGTCTTCGGAGTACCATGTAAACAAACTATCTCATGCACAAAAGTCTCAGCTAACTTTTGGACTCCCCATGTTTTCTTTATTGCTATGAAGTGTGCACTCTTTGTGAGCCTGTCAACGACTACCCAAATAGCATCCTTCTGTCCTTGAGTCTTAGGAAGGCCCGTCACAAAATCCATAGCAATATCTTCCCATTTTCATTCTGGCACTGGCAATGGTTGCAATTCGCCACCTGGCCTCTTGTGTTCAATCTTCACCTTCTGGCACACCAAACATTTTGCTACAAAATCTGCCACATCATTCTTCATGTTTGGCCACCAAAAGTTCCGACGTAAGTCTTTGTACATCTTACTCGATCCCGGGTGGACTGAGTATGCTGATGCATGTGCTTCTTTCAAAATCAGAAGGCGAATCTCCTCATCGGTTGGCACACAAATTCGGTTTTGAAACCATAGTGATCCATCATCCTGAACGATAAAGTCAGGTGCCTTTCCTTCTTGCACCTCACAGCTTATCTTAACTAGCATGACATCTTCAACCTGTTTTTCCTTTATTTGGTCCAGAAGAGTAGCATGAATCTCTAACATATTCATACTACCAAGTTGACGTCCGAACCAAACCTCGATCTCGCACTAGATCAATTCTCGTTGTAGCATTGGTTGAGCAGTGAGCGCTGCCACCATGGATTCCTGAGAGGTTTTGCGACTCAGTGCGTTAGCTACAACATTAGCTTTACTTGGATGGTAAAGCAATTCGATGTCATAGTCTTTCAGTAGTTCTAACCATCTCCGTTGCCTCATGTTCAACTCCTTCTGAGTGAAGACATACTTCAAACTCTTATGGTCAGTGAAAATCTGACACTTCACACCATAAAGGTAGTGACGCCAAATCTTCAAAGCAAACACAACTGCAGCTAACTCCAGGTCATGAGTCGGATAGTTCACCTCATATGTCTTCAGTTGACGAGATGCATATGCAATAACCTTCCCATGTTGCATAAGCACGCATCCGAGACCTTGTTTAGATGCATCACTATATACTACATACCCATCCAATCCATCGGGTAAAGTCAAAATCGGAGCACTAGTCAAACGCCTTTTAAGTTCTTGAAAGCTTGCCTCACATTTCTCGTTCCACACAAACTTCTTGTGAACCTTAAGGAGCAAACTAGTCATAGGAAGAGCGATCTTTGAAAATCCTTCCACAAATCGCCTATAGTATCCTGCAAGACCAAGAAAGCTACGAACTTCTTTCACATTCTGAGGTTGCTTCCAATCTGCAACTGCTTGAATTTTCTGAGGGTCTACCATTACCCCTTCTTGGTTGATAACGTGGCCTAGAAATGCAACTTCTTTCAGCCAAAAATCACACTTCGACATCTTAGCATACAACTCGTTTTCCCTAAGGATTTGTAGAATGATCCTGAGGTGTTCTTCATGAGCTGCTTCGCTAGGTGAATAGATCCTGATGTCGTCAATGAAGACCACTACAAATTTGTCGAGATATCCTCGAAAACACCGATGCATCAAATCCATAAATACTGCTGGAGCATTTGTAAGGCCAAAAGGCATGACCACAAACTCATAGTGTCCATACCGTGTGCGGAATGCCGTCTTCGGGATGTCCTCCTCACGAATTCGAAGTTGGTGATATCCTGACCTCAAATCGATCTTGGAGAATACCCTTGCTCCTCGCAATTGGTCTAAAAGATCGTCAATCCTTGGCAATGGATACTTATTTTTGATGGTGACCTTGTTCGATTCTCGGTAGTCAATGCAGAGTCTGAAGGTTCCATCTTTCTTCTTTACAAACAGAACTGGTGCTCCCCAAGGTGAAGCACTCGGTCTGATGTACCCTTTTTCTAGTAGTTCTTCCAATTGTTCCTTCAGTTCCTTCATTTCCAACGGGGTCATTCTGTAGGGCGCCTTGGAAATAGGTCTGCTCCCTGGTTCCAACTCAATGGTGAACTCCACTTCACGATGAGGTGGTAATCCTGGAATCTCCTCTGGGAAGACATCAAGAAACTCTCTAGCAATGGGGATTTGTTGTAATTTTACCTCTTTCTTTTCAGTCGTTTCCATAAAACACAAGAATCCCATGCACCCCTGTCGAAGCATCTTTATCGCTTTCATAGCATTTACCATTTTCCCGTTCTCAACTTCTCGTCGTCCTTTGAACTTACAGACATACTTGCCTCCTGCTGTGATGGTTACGGTTCTGGTGTTGAAATCTATCACAGCTCCATGACGAGTTAATCAGTCCATTCCCAAGATTATATCATATGGAGCCATCGGTATGCAGATAAGATCAACATCAAACTTCCTCCCTTGGATGGTGATTGGAAAGTCAGTGAGTTGCTTGGTACCGACAATCTTCTCTCCATTAGGAAGATTCACAACGAATGGCTCACATATAGCATTACATTCAAGTCCTATTTGATCTACACAACTTTGTGATATAAAAGAATGAGTAGCCCCAGAATCGAAAAGCATAAAGGCTGGAGTGGAACGAACATACAAAGTACCTTGAGCAACTGGGGCATTAGGTTCATCTTCCTGACGCATCTCATACAGTCGCTGTCCTTGGCCAGATGACGATGTAAGAGTATTCCCCTTGTTGTGGGCTATGGTGTGAGCAGAAGCTGATTTCCCAGATGCAGTTAGAGCGCGATTGTTATAGGACACCAAACCCTGTCGTGACTGTGTTGGACCATTCTTTTTCTGAGGGCAGTAAGTCTGAACATGGCCCTCCTTCCCACAATGATAACACTTTCTTTTCTTCTGCGTACACCCCCTGCTAGTGTGCCCTGGCTCACCACAGTTGTAGCACACGATCGGTCCTTTTCGTGGTCCAAAATTCTGAGTCGTTTTGGAATAAGTTGACTCTGTCTTGGCCCGATTGGACCGCTCAAAGTTTTGAGGTGGAGCTGGCCGCTTGAAACTCTGATAATGAGAACCAGATTGAGGTGGCTTTCCCCAACCTTTCATCTTCAAAGCGGACTCTTCTAGTGTCATCTCTAGCTTGTACGCCGCATTGACGTACTCCTCCAATGTAGTGCAGGTATGATGCACCATAAGTGGCTTGACCTTCGGGTTCATCCACTCATGGAATTTTCTTATCTTTTGCTCCTCAGACGAGACCTCAGATCCTGCATACTAGAGCAGGTGGTTGAATTTGGTAGCCATTTCCGGTACCTTCATCCCATCAATTTGTGGATAAAGAAATTCCTTCAGCTTCTCTTCTCTCATTGCCGTCGAGAAGAACCTATCCAACATCTTGTTCTTAAACATGTCCCAGCTTAGTTGAGGATGTTCGGAGAGTCCAGAGTTCTCCCTCCACTCATTTGCTCCTTCTTTCAGCTGTAGAGAAGTTATGTGCACCTTTTCAGAAGGAGTACACACCACATTGCGTAGCAACTTCTCTATGTGCGAGAACCAGTAAGTGATCTTCACCGGTTCCCCGATGCCATCATAGCTATCGGGTCTCATGGATGTGAACGTCTTCAACGCTCGAGCAAAGTTGGACCCATTGTCATGAGGTGGATTTTGCAAAGTACGATCTCCGTTGCTAGCAGATTGCTCTCCTAGCTCAACCTCAGGTGCTACCAATGGAACTCCTTGGTTCATTCCTTGCATGGTTTGAACCACTATAGCTTTGATTGCCTCTAGGGTGGCAGCATTGAGGTTCAAATCCTCCTCAATGTTGGTAGCTTGTTGACGATCACGTTGAGTTCCTTGATTGTGGGACTCTGTGCCTTCCCTGTTGTTGTCCTGATTTCGGGCACTCCTCAATTCAATTCTATTCGTGTTGCGAGTATTGACCATCTGAACATTCATAAGCGAAGTTCTATCCATTTAGATATTGAATCACTAACTCAAAATCTCATAACATAAAATGTAGTTGCTTTATTTATAATGGTTCAAACCAAAAAGGTTCAACACTTCCAAGCGTCAACATAGAAAAGAACAACATATCCTAAGAACGGAATGACATAAAACATAACTGATAGCAACTACTCAAATAGGTAATGACTAGATTCCAGGGCCGCTCGAACCAGCCGGAGATGGGGGATGACAACACTTGTCCAAAATATTTGGGTCAAACATTAGGGGACTCATCATGGTACCATCACGCTTCAACAACATCTCCCCTTGTTCGATTCTATCCTTGAGGTTATGCGCCAGCTCGCGCTCCTCGTCCGCAAGATCTTGGAACCTTTGTGCCATGAGCTCACGGTGTTTCATCTTGCAATGCCACTCCTCTAGTTGTGGGATGGTGGCTTCAAATTTGGCTCGAATCTGCCTGGGCTCAATGCGTTCCTTAACTGATAAATCCACCCAACGCCTCACCCTTGCATTGCTCTCATGCTCCACGTTCTGAGGCCCCATAGGTGGTTGCGAGTTGGTAATGTCATACTCCTCTGGTGAGTACTCTTCAGTTATTTGCACATTGGCAGGCGGGGTGAGTGGGGAATACACCTCCTCGGGTTCTTCCTCTAGATCCTCCTCGGGATCCTCTTCGAGGTCCTCTTCAGGTTCTTCCTCGAAGTCCTCCTTAGGCTCCTCCTTTGGCTCCAAGGGGAACACAGGAGTTGGTGGAGACTCAACTTCCATAGAGGCGACTTCATTTTCCTCCATGAATTCTTCAGAGGTAAGCAAGTCCTCAGTTTTGATGGAAGGTGGAGGGCTAGCTTCATGGACAGGTCGTAGGGCTCTGGCTTGACTCCTAGTGAACACCATTGTCTTCCAAATAGACAAGGTAAAGCATGGTCAATAACTTATAGAACAATCCATAATTCTATAGTCATAGAGTGGGATTATGAAGTCGTTGAAGAATAAAAGATGAAAACAACTATTTTATTTCAAGCATAGTTTTCAATCCAAAAAGGAAAACGAATATTTTTCGAAAACAAGTATGAAGACTTGGTTTTAAAAACGTTTAGCTCTGATACCATAATTGTAACACCCCCGTTTTTCCCTCGGAGATATTATCGCCAGTGACCTCGGAATTTACACTCCGAAGCCACCTAAGGCTTTCACGGTATTCAAGATATAAATAATAATGATAATTCAATAAATATTAAAACAAAATGTCCAACTTTCACAATCTTGAATAATCCAAATATTTGCGGAAAAATAAGATAAATAGTCTTGAACAAAGCGGAACTAAAATTCTTGAAGGCGGTCCTTACAGACCAAGGATCTCGACCTTAAAATAAAAAGTTATTCAAAAGAAACGTGACGTGCAACAACTTAAACAACTTCAATCTCGAATCACCACTCCTTTACTCCCTGATGTTCCGTATAGGGACGATTGACACCAGTCGGCCATGCAAAAGAAATAAAGCGGTCGGTCAGTCTAATGAAAGACTACGCAAGTGGTGGTTCGCTCTCATACTTTTATCATGAATACTTTTATTCGTATTTGCATGTTATGTTGGGAACGCTTGTTTGAATAAAATGAACTTAGGTTATTATAGAAATAATCACTTGGGTCTTTGTTCCCATCTTTACAGATTTCTCGTTGAAGACGACATGAATGCTTTCTTCTATCTTCTTGGTCCTCTTATTATAGACCCTGTAAGCTTTGCTTTGTGCTGAGTATCCCAGGAAGATCCCTTCATCGCTTCTGGGGTCGAATTTTCCAAGGTTGTCTTTGCCGTTATTGTGAACAAAGCACGTGCAACCAAATGTTCTCAAGTGTGAGATGTTTGGTTTTCTCCCTTTGATGAGCTCATAGGACGTTTTGTTGATCATGGGCCTTGTCATGGCTCGGTTCAAGATGTACGTAGTTGTGGAGATGACTTCAGTCCAGAAGTACTCAGGAACTCCACTTTCAATCATCATGGTTCTGGCCATGTCCTCCAGGGTTCTGTTCTTTCTCTCGACCACTCCATTTTGCTGAGGGGTGCGAGGAGCTGAGAAATTGTGAGAGATCCCATTTTTCTCACAGAAGTTTAGGAACTCTGAGTTTTGAAACTCAGTTCCGTGATCAAATCTGATTGCTCTCAGTTTGAGTCCCAAGCTTACTTCTGTTCTTTTGATGAAGGGGTCGAATTCTTCAAATGCTTGTGATTTTGCCTTCAAGAAAATAACCCAGGTGAATCTTGAAAAGTAATCAATTAAAACATACATGTACCTTTTTCCACCGTAGCTAGCCGTTCTCATGGGACCACAGAGATCCATGTGAATTAGCTCTAAAGGCCTGGTTGTGCTCACCACCTTTTTGGGTTTGAAGGAGTTCCTGGTCTGTTTCCCTCGAACACATGCTTCACACATTTTGACTCCTTCGAGATTGATCCGTGGAAGACCAATGACCAGATCCTGTAGATAAAGCTTCAGGATTTGATTTACACCTGCATGTCCCAGTCGTCTATGCCAGAGTTCCGTGTCATCTTGGGAACTTGCAAGACACAGCTTCATTGGTAGTTCAAATTCTGTGTCTACTACATAAACGTTGTTGTGCCTTCTTCCTCTCAGAATCACTTTGTTGGTCTTTTTGTTGATGACTAGGCATTCGTCTGAGTCGAAGGTGACAACGTTGTTCCCTTGATCACATATCTGGGCAACACTTAAGAGATTGTATCCCAGATCTTTCACCAGGTTGACATTGCTGATTTTGATTGATCTATTTAGCAACACTTCTCCCTTTCCAATTACTTCTCCCTTGCTTTTATTGCCAAATGAGACATGGCCTCCTTCGGCATGAGTGTGGAGTGAGATGAGGATATCCTTGTTTCCGGTCATATGGTTCGAGCATCCACTGTCTATGAACCATGCATTGTTCCCTCTCACTGCCACCTACAAGGTAAAGTTAGTGTTTTGAGACCCAGGCAAGATGACTCTTGCCCGGTCCCTTGCAAGGGAAAATATTCTCATTTAAAACGTAGTCAGCGATGTTGATATCATGAGAGTTGGAGTTCCTTTGATGATTGGTATGATGTTTTTGTTTGTTTAGGAACTCACGGTTTCTAAGGGTTTGGGCTCTTTTCTTGGGACATGCTTCCTTGTAGTGCCCATGAGCACCACAGTTCCAGCACGTCTTGTAGTATTCTCCCAGGTAGTACTTTGGGTGTGGTCTCTGGATTCTGTTCCTATCCATGGTTTCCTTATTGTACACCCGTGACCCGTTTCCCTTATTAATTTGGACATAAAGTCTATGTCCAGTGTTCCCAATATAATAATCTCTCTCACCACCGTTCCCACTTTCTAGGACCCTGATTTTTTCTTCAAGATGAGCATTTTTCTGTTTCTCACATTGAAGTTCTAAGGCCCTACACTCATGGATTTCATGTTCACTCAGGGGTGACTTTCCATTCTTTGAGCACTCACCTTTGTATCCTATGCCGTGTTTGGCTGGGACAAACTTAATTTGGGAACTAGAGGCTTCAAGATGTTCGGGAGTCTTACTCAGGTTTTGCAAGAGGGTGTTCTCATCTTTCTCTAAAGTTTTGATTTCTCTTTCTAGATCTACGATGTAAGACACATGGGACTTGAGTTTTTCGAGAAGGGATATGCAGTTGGGACAGGGATCAATACCAACTAATTGAGCATTTATGTGTTCCTGTTTTTCCAACTTGTTTTGCAGTTTTATGTTATCTTTGACAAGACTTGAAAGGATTTTCAACAGTTCAGGTTTTTCATAGTTATTTAGAGAATCAAGAAAAGTTTCAGTGGTTACCTCACTGGGTTGTTCCCCAGTGGTTTCTCCTATGGCCATGCCACACATGTCTGGGAGTGTCCATGACTCGGGATCTTCGTCTTCATCATCGCTCTAGGTAGCGATGTAGGCCTTTTTTCCTTGCTTCCGGCCATCAGTTCCCTGTGGGCATTCCTTTGCGAAGTGTCCTTTCTTGTTGCACTTATAGCATGTGACATCCGAGAGATCCTTCTCTGCGGGTTTTCTTTGGGAACTCTGTCCTTTTCCCCAGTTCCCACTGTTCCTTTGGGACTTCCCTTTGTCGAAGTTTCGAAGAGCCTTTGTTACGAGAACTAGCTCCTCATCCTCTTCTTCTTCGGAGTCTTCGTGTTGTTCTTGGGTTGATTTGAGCATCTTCTCGATCTTGAGTGCGATCCCTCGATGAGCTCGAGTCTGTTCCTTATCATCGATCTTTCTCTTCTCGTATCCCACTAGCTTTCCAAACACTTGATGGAGCATGAGTGTTCTATTTTCCGGATTTTCCTTGAACATTGTTCTCTCGTTTGCCCATTCTCCAGTCAATCCGTTGAAGAGTTGTTGGACCTTCATCTTATGGGTGATTTCTTCTTTGGTGATCCCCAAGCCTTCCATTTTGGTGCAAAGTCCTTCAAATCGGGACTGGTAGCTATCGACAAACTCTCCCATCTCCATTTGGAAGTTGTAGAACTCCCTTTTTGCATTCATCTGAAGATCTTCTCGGAGATCTGAGTTCCCAACGTGCATTTGTTGGATGGCTTCCCACATTTCTTTAGCTGTGTCAAGGTTTGCTACCCTGTCACAGTCTTGTACGCACATGGACCTCTTCAGGTATTGTTTGGCTTTGTAGTTTGCCTCCATACACTTGTATTCATTGGGTCCCCACTTTGAGAGGTCGTTGACTATAGCTGGATCGATTTCGAAGTTGCCTCTCTCGATAACACACCAGGCTTGGTAGTCTTGGCCACGCATCCAATCCTTCATGTCGCGTTGCCAGCTTTCAAATCTTCCTGTAATAAGCCTTGGCGGCTTACTAGTGTTGTTCCCCACTTGAGTAAGTTCCTGAGCCATTTGATACCTGCGATGCTAACACAAATCTAGAGCACAGGCTCTAATACCAATTTTTGGATCGTAAACGTTAGCAAAGAGCTTGGGAACTGGCAGTTAAGCTGTTCCCAAGGCAGCGGAAGTAAACAGTTCGCAAGTATTAAAGACAGTAAAGAACGCAGTTCCTTTATAGAGGAACCCCACTACATCCAACGAGTTGTATGGGTAAACCTCTACCTCCGCTTGGAGGATTTTGAATGACTTACTTATATTAATTGCTTTGTTCCTTAGTTACACAGCCGGATTCACACTTCTCTGTTCCTACGAGTTCTTCCTAACTCTAGCAACACTAGTAAATCCTCTCAACTGAGTTCCTAAGCTCACAACAGCAAAATACAAATAACTCAAACCTTACACCGACTTCTCAGTTCCCTTGCTCCTGGGAACTTCGGCTTCACCGTCGTCGAGATCACACACTCGCCGGCGGGGACTTCTCTTTCTTTTCTTTCTTTTCTCTGATGTGGGTGTTTGTGAGTTCTGGGAGAAGTACTCAATCCGAGTACTATTCATTTGGCTTTATAGTCCAGGTGAGCTTGGGCAGTCGCATCTTTCATTTGTGTCTAAAATGCCCTTTGCTTGATGCCCAAGTTGTACTTTCTTCACATGTGACATTGGTTTGAACTAGGTCAACTTCTTGGATCAATCGGACCGTTGGATGAAGCGTGACAGTCTGATCCTCAGACTGTTCCTTCGGGCTGTCTGAGACAGAATCCCGCGATCTGCGTTGAACGGTCGTTGTCCTCACATGTGAGTTCCCATGTCCTGGGAACTGTCTTGTTCAGAGTTCCCTTGATGGAAACTCTTCATCGTTGTGGGTTTGTGTTCACTTGATCATTTCTGGGAGTTCCCATTTCATGGGAACTTTCCTCATCAGAGTTCCCTTGATGGGAACTCTGCATTGTGAACTACCGTGGCTTTTGGTCATTCATGGGAGTTCTTGGCTGTACCTGCGTTCCTTAGAAATACTTGAACAAACCACATTACTTCCCTATGGTGTTTGTCATTATCAAAACTTAGAGAGTTACATCGTTGATCCGTTGTTTGGAACCAGAGGTCCCAACAACGTCCCAACAATTTCCCCCTTTTTGATGATGAAAAAACCCATCACAAAATATGCAAGTATTTCAATGAATGATATGCTGATGAGTTCCTAAGTAAGATTTTGGGAAGTCACTTTTAGTGAAACAATTGGATTTAGGGAACCACTTCTGGTAAGACACTTAGTTCTTACTAAGCTTTTTATGCGATTGTTCCCCCTTAGCTTATGCGTGGTCTGTGATAACTTAAACTTTTAACTCATCTCGCTTTTTTTGTCTTTCCCCCTTTTGACATCATCGAAAACAGGCAAAGCAATAATAGGGAAGAAGGGAACACGCAATCAAATTAAAGACCAATTCATTACTTAAGAAAATATTTACAAGGGAACTCAAGTACAATTTTGTGGTCATTTTTGGATTAAGGGAAAAATAGGGGAGAGATCATGGGGCTTGAGGGAACAGGGCGTCACAGAGGCGCGTCAGGACTTGTGTAAGCTTTTCTTGTCCTCTGGCCAACACTGCTTGATCCCTGACAATCTGGTCGAGGGTGTTGGCGATACAGAGCAACACTTGAGAGTTCCCCTCTTGTTCACCAGACTCCAGTTGAGCCGCTTCCTCTACAGGCTCAGAGTGCCTCATTTTCTGGACAACTGAAATGTCCAGTTCCCTTCCAAGCTCGATTTCGTCCTTAGAGGCGTCGTAGAGACCTTCTTTTTGTAGGAGCTTCTTTATCAGCCCAGAGTAGGGAAGGTAGTGGGACTTGGAAGCCATGCACTTCTCCATGTGCCCAAGGATGATTCGGGGAAGGTTGATGGGCTTTTTGAGGAGGAAGTGGTAGAGGATGATCGCATCAGGGATATTGACGACCAGACGCTTCTCTTGGCGCGGGATCACCACATCGATGATGAATTGGTGAGTGAGCTTGGCGACCAAGGACAGATGGTGCGTCGAGGGAACTTTGGAGGGAACCCGGCCCTCAAAGATGGTGTTGTACACTTCGGAGTTGTTGAAGTCCCCCCAGAGCTTGTTGGGCAACTCATTGAGCCCTTGACTGGGGACCTGGAGCTGAAGGCGGATTGTTGACATTGTAAAAATGAACTTGTCGCCTTCGTGGGAGAGAGTTCCCTGAGTGCAGTCGTTGGTGATAGTGAAGTTATTGTAGAATTGACGCAGTTGTGAGGGACCGATGCTCACTGTCTATATGCAGAGGTTCTCCCAGCCCTGGGCCTTGATCAGGTCCTACAGTTCCTCTAAGTCGTTGGCATTCAGCACGTCTTCAGAGATGATGAGCGGAGGAAGGAGCTTCCGGCGTTCATCCACAGGGTTTTTTGTGGAAGAGGTCCCCTTCCCCTTCCTTGTAGTGCTTTTTGATGTGTTCCCCCTAGAGACCGTGCGAGGTCCTTTCTGCTGAGGGGGTGCAGCCGCTTCAATCATGAGGACGCGGTCCCGTGGCTGTTGGGAACTTGTGGACACCACCATTTGGTGTCCAGGTGTTGGGATCCGCGCTTGCTCCTTAGCAGCTGGAGCCTCTTCTTCTTCGACCTCATCAGGGGAGGTCCCTTCTTCTTCGGAGGAGCTCGAGCTGGAGCCCTCAGCGTCATCTTCGGGATGACTTGTTGTTGCCCCAGCACCACCAGCTGGTGCGGGGTCCCTTGTCTCCGTGGGCTCTTCCGGAGCCACCTTCTCTGGGGACTTGGTCTCGTGATCAGTTGTGTGTTCAGAGGGGTCCCGGTTGAGCTCTTCTTTGATTGCCTTGAGTTGGGCCTCCTCCTCCACAGTTCCCATTATGATAGGAGGACGGTCCTTGGTCATTTTGCCGATGACCACGGAGAGAGGGAGATCATCGTCGTCCGAGGTGAGGGCGACGACACTTTTGGATGGTGAGAGAGAGGGGAGTTTGGTGGTGGTGAGGGATGTGGTGGAAGAAGGGAGAGAAGAAGAAATGGAGGTAGAGAGTTGGGTAGAAGGAGGAACGGTTTTGGTAACCTGGGGAGTAGAGATCCCCGAGGTAGGAATGGGAGAGGTGGAGGTGTGTTTTGGTGAGGAAGGAGGAGAAGGAGTTTTGTGAGGTGGAGGTGGAGTTGGAGTTCCCGTTGTTGTGGGAACGGAAGGGAGTGAAGGCGGTGGAGTTCCTTTTGGAGTGGGAACAGAAGGAGGTGGTGGTGGAGGAGTCTGTTGTTTCGTAGGAGGAGGTTTGGAAGGTCCCTCGGTTAGAAGAGGAGGGAGAGAGGAGGAAGAAGGGAGTAGACTTTGGGATTGAGAGGTCCCATCGTCGGAGGGGAAAGGGAAAGGAGGTTTGGGCGCACAGGAACTCTCCTTGGAGCAGTTCAAGTAGTCCTCAAACTTGAAGAAGGCTTTCTTTCTGGGCTCCGAAAATTCAGAGACCTCAGAATGTTTGCGTTTTTTGGATTTGGAGGGATCTTTGGAATGTTTGGATTTTTTGGGTTTTGAGGGGTCTTTTGAGGAGTGGCGTCGTTTGGATGAATGGCGGTGTTTGGATTTTCGGGGGTTTTCATTGATGGAAGGACGAGCATCTCCGAAGTTGTCAACGATGACAACGCCAGAGGAGGTGTTGGTGGTTGAAGGAGGAGGAAGGGATTCAGAGGAGGAAGAAGTCTAGGCGACAGTGTCGTCGGCCGGAGGAGGAGGGGGCAAGAATGGGCTTACTTGGTTGTAAAGCCCTTGGATTAGAACGTCTTTCATGACAGGGTCTTGCTCTTTTTTGATCTCTCGTAATTGAGAGATGAAGAGGATTCGAGGGTTGGCAAGTACCCACTCTTTGATCTGGGCAAAGGTGTGTTGAGGGGACATTTTTGTAAGGTTTTTGAAGGTTTTGGAGGTTTCTTGAAAAAGGGAGTGAAAGGGATGTGGAGAAGAAGAATGGCAGAGATGGAAGATGGAATAAGATCCAAAAAATGGCAAATGAGGGTTTTAAGAGGAGAGGGGGCGAAGGGTAGAAAGGGAAGTGGAAAACCTCGATAACCGTCGCCCAATGAACGTGGGGCATCGTTTCAACTTCCATGGCACGCTTCTGGACACGCGTCACGATCTCTCGGGAAGTCCTTTTCAAAATTTGAATACTTGGCCTTTAACGCTTCTGAGCCTCTGACACAAAAGTCCGCTTCCCAAGTGATGGTTCGTCTTTGTAGATGAGTCAGCGTTCCCTTGCTAGTATTTATCAGTTCCCATGATCTTATCAAGGTCAGGGAGAGTGAAGTGGTTAAGGGAACTTCACACTCATCCTTTTGTGGGGCTAGGGAACTCAAAGGGGAACCAGACAATTTGCGACTCGATAAAGGAGTGAATATGTTGGCTCATGAGAAGCGTTTGTCTGGTCCCTAGCTTAGGGTAGGTCATATGATCAACCGTCATGGTGGCTTGTAAAGAGGGATAAAGGGAACTCTGGTTGATCATTTTGGGCCAAAATAAATAGAGTTCTTTTGTACACATTTATCTTTAGACTAGTAATCATGGCATAGTAAAAGCAATAAGTCCAAGTTCCCTATCATGCAATCTTGTATAAACTAGTCAGGCATTGAGGGAGAAACAAACAGGGACTTGTTTAGTTTAGAGTTATCATCCCTAGAAGCATTCGAAAACGCTGGTAGGGACGTCTATCTAAAGCTTTGGTGAGAATGTCCGCAATTTGCTCTTCAGTTCTACAGTGTTCCATCGAGATGTTCCCACTTTCAACATTGTCACGTAGAAAGTGATGCCTTATATCTATATGCTTAGTTCTAGAATGATGCACATGTTTTTTGGAAATGTTTATGGCACTAGTGTTATCACAAAGTATGGGAACTGGGCCAAAAGACATACCGTAATCCTGGAGTTGTGACTTAAGCCATAGAGCTTGGGAACAACAAGATGCAGCAGCCACATATTCTGCTTCAGCTGTGGAGAGTGCCACTGAGTTTTTCGTTTTAGATCCCCATGAGACTAAGCATGACCCTAGGAACTGGGCCATTCCAGATGTGCTTTTTCTATCAACCAGGTGCCCTGCAAAGTCCGCATCTGTGTATGCAATGAGCTCAAGGGAACTGTTCCTTGGATACCAGAGGCACAAGTTATCGTTCCCTTTGAGATACCTGAAAATTCTCTTCACCTCTTTCAAGTGTGATTCCATAGGGTTAGCTTGAAAACGAGCACAAAGACATACGGAGAACATGATATCAGGTCTACTAGCTGTTAAGTAGAGAAGGGACCCGATCATACCTCGATAGTTCCTTTGGTCCACACTTATACTTGTTTCATTCGCATTGAGCCTTGAATTTGGAGAGATGGGGGTGTCGATGGGCTTGGAGTGTTCCATTCCATACTTCACGAGCATTTCCTTGATGTATTTCTGTTGATGAATCTTTGTTCCCTCCTTGGTTTGGGATATTTGAAGTCCCAAGAAGAATGTGAGTTCCCCAATGAGACTCATCTCAAACTCATTGCTCAGACCATATATCGAATGATTATTTTTTGTAGTTTAACTACTCTAGGGTCTAAATATTTAATGTGACATTTTATTTTTGATTCAGACCATATATCGAATGATTATTCACTATTATTAATATTTTAAAACATAATGTAAGTTTTGGATGGTTTCGGGTCGGGTAACTTCAGATTTTCGGATGGTTTCTGGTCGGGTAACTTCAGATTTTTGAATGACTTCGGGTCGGGTAGCGTCGGATATCGGGTTGCATAAGGCTATTCCAATCGGGTATAATCAGTTTTGGGTTAATCTCGAGTTCGAGTTATTTCGAATTCGGGTCAAATCAGTTCGGGTCAAACATGTCTCGGGTATAAATTTTTTTATTGTTTTCTCGAGTCGGGTTCGGAGTCGGGCGAGTCAGGCGTGTTTCTCGGGTCGGATCAAATTTGGACATCCCTACTTTTGTGCATCGTTTCGCCTTGGTCTGTTCGCCTTGGATGTGCATCGTTTTTTATTTTAAAAGTATTTTTAATTTTAAACCTTTTATATAATTTTATGAATCTTATAATTAGGTAGTTTTTATGTGCATATCATTAGTTTTTGATGCGCATGCAAATAACATACACTTTTTAGTTATTTTGATGCGCATATGGTTAGTTTTAATACACATACATAATAAGACACTCTTTTAAGCATCGCTTTTGTCTTGGATGCACATAAGATAGTTTTATTTTAATGCATATACGACTAATTTTAACGCACAAACACATATCTAAGCAAGGGCGGAAGGAGAGGGGGCTACAACCCTCACTTGCGGAGGAAGGAGTGGGGATATGTACAGAGCAGTCCGGGGTTGGAGCGAGGATGGGGCGGAGCCGCATAGAAGAAATAACATGGGAGCCGGATGTTTAGGCGTGAGAGACTTGGTGGAGTCGAGAGTTCAGTGACGCCGTCGGTTGCAGGAGATCGGAGTCGGGAGTTTGGTTGAATTGACGGCAGATATCAATTTGGCCATCTAGAGAAGAAGGGTTTTTTATATTTTGTAATTGTATTTGAGTAATTGTCAATTAGGCTTGTAAGTTGTTTTGCACTTTTTAAAATATAATGAATTGGGCATTTTATAATATAGTGAGTTGGGCTTTTTAAATTTTTTTTTAAAGCAACCTAATCAGTTAGGTCAAATACTAACATAATGTCTCAACCTTCAATCGAATTTCTGAGTTTCAATTGGGGATTGTCAAACCGTCGACGAACAAGTCATATATGTCAATTATCACATAGAAAAAAAAATATAGCTTGGTTTGTATTTTTTTATTTATGTTAAACTACCTTAGAATTTACTTTTTTTTTCTCATTTTAAGTGAAACTTGATTTCTTCCCCCATCCAACGACTACTGTTCATTCTTATTTCATACATGGGTATTTATTCGTACATGCATCGGACCCATACGTTTATCGATAGGCAATTATATAGTTAATTAGAAGATTTGATGACTGATCAAACTAGTTTCCTTCATGTGCAGTAGGCATGGCAATTTCACCCGGACACGATGGATACCCGGTGTACCCGACCTGAAAAAACGAGTGAAAACCTGATGAAAAAAAGGCGAAAAACGGATTCGGGCGTAACGGGTGATGGATCGAGTCGGATTCGGGTGCAAGGTTCATCCACCCATCACCCGATTCAAAATTTATTAATACTTAAATATATTTTTAAGCATATTTTTGTATGTGAAGTATTTGTGAAAACTAAAAGTCCCTTTTGTTGCTTCTCTGAACCACAATAATGTTGTCCATTCCGGATCCAACCCTGCTAATCCCACTATGGACATCTGTTGTCAAGTGTATCTCACGTGCTAATTAGATTAATTTAGAGGATTAAGTACTATTGAGCAATAGAGTGTACATAGCATGGTTTATTACAATCATAATATATAGGACTTAGAATTAGTAGGGTGATTGAATCATATCGAATTTATGTGTGGAGTTTGCGTTATGAAATTATTGACATAGTCATAAAATGAATGCTTGTAGTTTAGTTTGAGAGTGAGATCAAAATCATAAAAGGAGAATATATATCCTTGATACTTTTCTTGCTGATGCTATTGATTGGTTACTAAATCCTCTCAATAATGTGTTATTGGTACATTTGTTAACACCCGAAATTTAACCCGATCCATCCAAAAATATAAAATGGATTGGGTGACTTATCCCACCGGTTGAGGTCGGATTTGGATGGATTAAATTATGAGGTGGGTCGGGTTTGAAAATATTCATCTAAAACCCGACCCATTACCATGTCGTTGCAGCAGCCCGGGCTCCTCCCGTGTTTTTTCCATAACGGGGGCATTTATGTATTTTTAATAGAACTTATAAAGGTATTATGAAACATTGCAACAAGTCAGGGACCAGAAATCAAAATTCTGAACACAAATAAATATCCCAAAAGAAAAAGCCTCTTTCGTTTGGGGTTTATCATCACTTCCTCGTTCCCAGCCAGGCGTCTAAAAGACTAAAACAGAGGAAACTATGTCAGCCCCACCGCCTCCGTTCATGCAGCCAGCTCCGGCGCCGGCGCCGTCGTTTACGCCGCTGCAGAGCCCGGTGGTAGTAGTGGGACCGCAGTATCTGGCGCCGTACCCGGCGGATCTGGTGGTGACGAAGAAGTTGATGACGCTGAGAGAAGGGCAGTTCAACGTCACCGATGTGCAAGGAAACGTCATGTTTTCGGTGAAAGGCTCCGTCTTTAGCATCCACGATCAGCGTCTTATCCACGACGCTGCCGGCGCTCCGATCTTGTGCCTCCGTCAGAAGGTTGACTTTAATTTCTTTCCCTTCCTCCTTCTTCTTCGCTATTTAATTTTCATTCTTGTCCAAATTTTCCTTTTTATGCTTCTCTGCTTTTGAGATACACAGTTATTATATCTGCTTTTTTGGTTAATTGAGATAATTTTTGGGTAAATTAGGGTAGTTGGAAATATATAAACAAATCAAAGTTATGTTGTAGCTGGATACCAGATCTGGAAAACAGAGAAATTCAGAAGGTTGAGAAAAGTACCAGATCTGGCTACAAAATTATGGAACATCAGCCCAGTCGTGCAGGGGATTGTGTGATTAATTTTAATTTAATTCTTTGTTTCGGTCAAGTGTGATTAATTTAATTTTACTAGTCGCTTGTCAAACAATCAGCCAAAAAAATTTAGTCATTTTTTTTGGTGGAAAATTTTTTTAGTCATTTAAAAACAAAAAAAGGATCATTTATTGATGCCTTATTCCTTAGAGACCAAGTCAGATTTTGTGACCAAGTTGTGGGGTTGACTTCGAATTTGGCCAAGACGATCAATAATCAAACTCAACCGATCCAATTAGAGGTAAATGAATCATCAACTCATCGATCTCATATTCTCATAGTTGGAGTTTTTGAAATAATCACATTGATCAAAGAATAATGCCAGCGAATATTTAATTTTTTTGGTTTTTAATTTCGTTCAAAATCAATGTGAATTACAATGCTACTGTGCTAGGGTCGCGTCTTCAAGAAATTCTATACATGGAATAAATTGCTACTACAATAAAGATGCTAGGAATTAGGGGAAAAGCGTGTTTTTGTGTCTCAAAGTTTAAGCTATACATTTTGATTTTTTTATTTGATTTGAGTTATACTAATCTGTTGAAAGGAACGGTTTTGTACTTGTACATATGAATGAGTAGGTGTTATCGGCACATAGAAGATGGTATGTGTATAGAGGGGAGAGCTCAAACTCTCAAGATATGCTTTTCACGGTGAAGAAATCCTCCATGCTACAAATGAGAACAAAGCTTGATGTGTTCTTAGCAAGCAACCCTACTAAGGAAGATGTTCCTGATTTTCACATCGAAGGCAAGTTTATGGAGAGCGGATGCACCATCTACTTGGGAAACACTACAACTGTTCTTGCCCAGGTACGTACCTAATATACATTATACATGCATGTTTCGATCATATATATTTATTTAGTTATTTGACAAGTTTAATTAATTATATTGATGGATTATTGGCAGATGCACAGGCACCACAGCGTGCAGAGCATTGTGTTTGACAAGGATACGTACGGCGTAACGGTGTATCCAAATGTTGATTATGCATTCATCGTTGCCTTGATTGTGGTTCTTCATGAGATCAACGCAGACAGAAGTGGTGAAGATTGATATATATATGCGCAACCGTAACTTGTTCGTGTGCTATCCAACCGGTTCTTATCATCTAAATGTGTGCTCTATCTACCTAATTTGCATAACAATATATGTATTATGTGTGCTCCCACGTAACTATCGTCTTCCTTTCAACATATATTCTATACAGTGAATTGTTGCCACTTGAGACAAGCAATGTGTTATCTGTTTTTTAAGCTTATTTGATGTGTTATTATTGGTGAGCGGGCAAAATAAACATAGCTATTATAATTATTTTCGTTATCGTCGTAAAGGTATTTTTTAAATATTACTTATTTATTATTAGTTTTATCTATTTTCCTATTATATTAAATAAGGTATTTTTTAAATATTACTTATTTATTATTAGTTTTATCTATTTTCCTATTATATTAAATAGGGTGTTTAAGCAACTTAATGGAAGATGTTATCTTTCATTAAAGATAGAATTAAAGTTGGAGAAGGGGGAATATTCCTTGTTTGGGCTTTAAGGCAATTGACCAGCCTTAGGAGGATAATATTTTCGGCCTTATTGATAATAAATTTGCCCCCTCGATCCCTCAACCTCTCATTCTTCCATTATAAATTATAAATACACGTATTCGCTGTGTAGGGTGAGACACAGGTTGCATATTGATTGATAGACTGATATTCGCTCAGGCTATTGAACACACCTATTGAGAGCTTGAACAGGCTAATATTCGCTTAGCTCGACTGTTGAGGAATATCTATATTCGCTGTTCAGGAATATCTATATTCGCTGGATCTCTCGCTTTTTTGTTGCACATCGACGTTCAATTCGACAAACTGTTCTTTTGACTTAGGCATCAAAGGTGGATTAGGGGATCCCCACCCCCTATGTCCATTGTTTTGCAGGTTACAGGTTGAAGGAATCAGTTTGGAGCGGAAGAGAAAAGGAGCACTCAATTAGTGCATTGAAAGCGGAATTTTTATGCACCAACAATATTGGATAATTCTATGTATAGGATCTATATTGTGGCCTGTTTGATATCAATATGAGTTTCCGGTTTTTATTTTTAAAATCAAAAATATAAAACAAAACTTGATCGGCAAAACTATTTCCAAAATGAAAATCCTATTAAGTTTTGAGCACTTAACCTTAAAATATGAAACCACAAAATCTTATTTTAAAAAACTAAGAACAACTTCACCTTCATCGCTACCAATACCAACATCACCTTGTAATTGCCTACCGTCGCCGCCGCCACAAGCACCACCAAAGCCACCACTACCCCCGTCACTACCACCCCCGTCACCACTATCACCACCTGCTTCACCTCCACTATTGGATCAGTGTTAGTTCTTAACACTGAAACAATGGTTTCTCCATTCGAGCAATCGAAGTTTTGATAATGGCAAACACTTGGAACTAATTCTCTATACAAGTGAATACAAGAATATAAGAAAAGCAAGGAAAACATTCCCCGCGATCTATCTGGCTACGTACGTGTCAATTAAATGAAGGACAAAAGGGACTTTTCATTGTTGTCTTGGGCGGAAAGCACAAAAGAATAAAAATGTCCCAAAATGGAAAGTTTCCAAAAGGGTACGCTGGTCTTTTGAACAGTATTGTGTGCCCCAAGAGTTAAAGGACAAAAGTGTCAAAAGAAAAGAAGCGACCATTATAATTAAAAAAAAGATGAAGCTAGGTCAAGCACGCTCTCAGAAAGGAATGAACAGCAGTCACTGAAAGAAGAAAGTAACCCAGAGTAAGAGAGAGTGTGAGCAACTCAATTGAAGACGACGAACCAAATCCTAAGAAGGAAGAGCCAAATCAAAGTGATGGGAATTGTGTGAAGCGCGCCATCGACTTGAAAGTTGGTTCCTGTGCAAAAGGGGCTTGCATCAGGAACGAGTCAGGTTCAAGTACCATATTGATCGATTGCGTTTAGATCTAGATCCATGATGACAAGTCGCTAGTATCGTTTGTATTTGGATTTACGAACAATAGAGAAGTTCATCTTTGTATTGTGTATCTAGAGATCATCAATCTAATATAGCACTTGTTAAAAATCCTCCAAAGGAGGTAGAGATTAACTCTCCAGTTAGTTGGCTGTAGAGGTTCCTCTATAAGGGAACGTTTCCTTGCTATTGCATTATAGTTTATTTTTTGTGTTGTTTTATTTTGCTACGTAGGAAACTATCTCTGGAACAGTTTCCGATTTAACAGATCTATGATCCTCACATCCACGACCAACACCTTCACGTCTACGTACTATCATTGTCACCACCACCACCGTCACCTCCACCGTACCACCACCTCTACGTCATGTACCACCACCGCCATTATCACGTCCACCACCACTGTCACCTCCACCTCCATTACCACCTTCACCACCACCACCACTGTCACCTCTACCTCTATTACCACCTTCACCACCACCACAATTGTCACCTCCACCACCACCGTCACCATTAGCTCTGCCACCACCACCACCACCACCATATGATAAAAGGAAGTCTACTCACTTTAATATAGAGTCTCATGTTAAGCATGGACCATTATATAACAACAAAATCCAACTATCAAAACCAAACTACATATATTTTAATTATTTATTATTTTTATACATAAGTCAGTGAGACTGTATTTGTAAAATCAAATGAAAATAAGAGGATTAACTCTTTATAGCCAAATTAAGAAAATCCAAACAAGAACCCAACTCAAACATTTACAATATAGTTTCGATGACATGTTAAAGTTGGTGTGCTTAGTGAAATTTCATCATAACCAATAATAAGATAACTAATTCGTCAATCGTATAAACTATGTTATTTGATCCCAATCTTTTTTGGTAAACGATTCCAATCTTTCCATGTAATGCTATATAACAACCAAGTCAAAATTACCCAAATTTAGTCCGCAAAAGACAAAATATGTGGAAGAAAAACTTTCATGCACATCGGAAATCTAAAGAGAAATTAGCTTAAATATATTCTTGAATTACTCATTCTATTATCAATTGGTTTTAGGATGGAGCATTATGAACTTATGTGATGGGTCTGTAACGCATGTGCGCTGAGACAGTATCTCCCCTTCGTCCGTATTTGGCCCGCCAAACTTTGACATGGTACCAAAACAGTTTGATCTTGGGTCCTTGGTTATTTGGATTGGGCCGAAATGTTTCCCGCCCATTATATTGGGCTATCCTGCCATGATGGCTTGATTTGAGCTAGTTGTTTTGGCTCGTCGACGATCCATCAGCTCTAAGGTCATTATGTTGTTAAGTGTCAACTGAGTCAGGCCAGTTACCACTTGAGGGGACGTGTGGAAGAAAGACTTCCCACATCGGAAATCTAAAAAGAAATTAGCCTAAATATACACCCTTGTGTTACTCCTCATATCGCTAATTTGTTTTAGGATGTCATTGGACTTGTATATTGAACTTATGCACACACGACCCTCTATTATAGCCCACAGACATATCCGATCAACTAAAAATCGTATTGGATCCATCCATCATCCAAGATTAGTCACGACCCGTCCAAAAGTGCGTAATGTAAATTTTTTCACTCAAAATCCGTCACAAATTATATATTTGTGGAATACAGTATATGTTTTCCTTAATTAATTCTATGTTTTTTTTGTTTTTGTTTGGTGATGCTTCTAACGGGGTCAAATAGTAATCCTGTCGACTGCCTGATCATAAATGAAAGCGAAGCCAATGCGCGCTACGTACCCCACCAGTACCAGAGCTACCCAAGTTGGTTTACAATGTCTAGCAAAATTAACATGCCTCCCAGCTAGCCGGCCACCGCATACTTATATTTTTTTTATTTCGATACAATCGCGACAATGATGTAAAAGATTTGGCGTGTTTGGATGTCCAAGTTAAAAAACAAAATTATTTCTGTTTACTTTGTCTGATGGGCATAATAAAAATTCATAAATGCAGAAGCCATTAGATTATTTCATGCTATACAAAAAGCTCATAAAAGGAATTTTCGACATATAGAAATTGAAGGTGATAATCTAATTGTGATCAATGCATTTAAAGGAAGTCGATCCATCCGCTGGACAATTAATATGTTAATAGCAGACACTTTGGTTATGTTGCAGTCTTTCGAGAGGATCATTACCAAACATATCCCTCGAGAGTGCAATTTTGTGTCTGATTTGATTGCTAAGCTACATCAAGATTGTAGTACCAATCAGATTCTTAACCATAGAGGGATCATAACCCTCATCCGTAAAGATGACCTAGGCTGACCTAATCTGCCTAATTTTTACCTATTAAAAAAAATAATGAAAATTGCAGAAATGTACGTGTGGTGGAGCATATCAATGCAGCATGCATACGTATAAATAAATTAATGCATGTCTCAATGTTTTACTATATGTTTGGTGGACATGATGAGGACATGCATGTTGCTTTGTTGCATGCTATTAATTAGATCGATTTGCAGTCTTCTTCTCCAGCTTAATTTGCTTCATATTAATAGTTAGTTCGATTATATATGTGGGTTGTTCACTGCTAGAAAAATGGTAGTTTCCGACGCCCATGTTCCAACGGACTAAACAATTGGATGCTCACCAATGGAACTTTCCGTTGGAAAACACCAGTTATTACACACTAATGGTATAAACTGTTGGAAGTATAAAATTTCCAACGGTCAATACTGTTGCTTTGGACCATTGGAAAATAAAACTAACATTTCTATTGGAATGGGGGACCGTCAGAATTTGTATGCAATATGAGCCTACAGGAGTGCCATTGAACCCATTTTTTTAGTCTGGAGCAGAGCAAAAGGAGAGAAAAAAGACATATTTTGACATGAAAAAAAAAGAAAATTGAGATAGTTTGAACGAGAATTGGGTTGGATTGGTGAGTCTTCTTGGCCCAATATAATTTATTTCATTTTTTTAAGAACTTTACTAGCTTTTTAACTCATGAAAAAATTACTATGAGTAGTTGCTAACTTCTCCTCACTATATATACACCCATTCGATTGAGTATAAGGTATGAAACACAACATTTGCAATTTTTCTAGTGAGTTCCAACTATATGTCATTCATTTTTTGGTGAATGTGATTGAGTTGAATTACTACAAGTTGATTCAGCATTTTCTTTTAGAGATTCAATGTTTTTAAAGGTAAATTCAATTCAAATTTATAATATTTTTTATTTTATTGTTGTAGAAGTATGAAATGTATATTGGTATTGCTTAATATTTGTATTATTATTAAATTGAATCTGATATTTTAGTTAAATATATGATTTCAGGCTATATATTTTACAAGGGAGAAGTGGATATATTGATCATCCCCTTAAAAGCTCTTGAATTAATTGAGGTAAATTTTAAATTATTATTGTTAAATTTTGGATGAGTTAATACTTTTAGACTTTTATTATTGGATATTATTTAAATGTTTCTTTAATTTTGAGTTTTATTTATTAGGTCTTGAATTATTAATTACTTTGAATTTGATTCTTTAATTTATGATAGATAGAGGTGGTGAAAATATGATTCAACTAATATCTTTAGAGTTATGAGTAGCTATAGGTGACATGTATTAATTCTTTCTTCCTTATTTATTAAAACTTATCTATTTAAGCTTTTTATATTATTTTTATGATGATATTCTAAACATTTTTAGAACTAGCTAATTAATTTTTTTATATTAGTAAGAAATGGTGTTATTTATATTGTTTTTCCAAATTAACAATATTTATTTTCTTATGTATAAGATCTGAATTAACATCTAAGATATTAAGTTTCATTTTTTTATGAAATATTAAAGAACATAGACATTACAATGTGTATTAAAGTTTCCATAAAGTTAAATTTGTTTTAATAATTTGCCATTCCTTTTATATACTAGTATAATATGATAAATTATTTTTTTGTTCAGAATTATAACATCGTTATAATACATATATACACATTCCAACAAAGATTTTTTTAAAAAAATAATTCATTTATTTTAACAAAATTTAAGTATGTTGATTATCAACTTTTTATTATAATAAAAGAAAGGAAAAATACGGACGTATTATCTTAAAAGCATATATGCACTTTTAATTTATAACTTACATCATTTTTTATTTCAAAATTGTCAAGTAGGTTTGTTTAATATTGCAAATATGAGTCGTTCATGGATGTATGAGAAAAATCTAGAAAATCGTGGTGGTTTAACAAAAGAATTTTATCGAGGGGTGAAAGAGTTTATCAGATTTGCAAAATCGAATGCTATTGGAAGTGATATTAGATGCCCTTGTCAGAAATGTGCTAACCAGAACTATGAAAATCTTGAAACCGTTCAAAAGCATCTATATCGAAAAGGCTTTACTCCAAATTACTTTCGTTGGATTTGTCACGGGGAAGCTCCTATGCAATCGTTGCCGGATTCCATTCCACCACCCCACTATGACCAAAATTTTCCAATGAGGGAAGGATATGAACTTTTAAACCCGCAACAAAGGATGGTTTTTGATGTAGCCGGCCCTAACTTTGTTCCGTTTTGGGTAGATCAGCCTAGCTCAGATCAGTTTCAAACACACCCATCATCTAGCAACCATAATGTTGATTTTTCTTACAATAGTCCAGAATTGAATGTTAATGTGGATGACTCATCCTTATCTGAGCGATTTTGGGACGTTTTGAAAGCTGCAGAAGAACCGATATGGGATGGTTGTGAAGGAGAATCTCAGTTGTCTACTGTGTCTGAATTGCTCCAAATCAAATCAGAGTTTAATATGCCTGAAAGCTTGTACAACAAGATTGTTGACTGGGCTGGAAAACGCATGCCTCGAGACCATAAACTTCCTAAGAATTTATATCAATCAAGGAAGTTGGTTAGGTCACTAGGATTACCCGTGGAAAAAATTGATCTATGTCCAAAAGGGTGCATGCTATTTTGGAAGGATGATATTGAGTTACAAGCTTGTAAATTCTGCAATGAGGGAAGGTATAAGCATCGTGCAGGCAAAAAAAATGTTCCTCGAAGACAATTGCAATATTTACCTTTAGTTCCTAGATTACAAAGATTATATGCATCACCGGTTACAGCTGAGCTCATGAGATGGCACGATGAGCATCGTTCCACCGAGGGGATTATGTGTCATCCTTCCGATAGTGAAACATGGAAGCATTTTAATAGAATACATCTAGACCTGTCAATCGGGTCGGGCGGGTCGGGTTCGGGTTTCGGTATGTCGGGTTCGGGTTAATTTCGGGTCGGGTCATTTCGGGTCACAAATTTATCGGGTTCAAACAGGTCGGGTCACTACGGGTTTGTTGCGGGTTCGGGTCGGTCAACGGGTTAAATAACCTGGGTTTTCCTATTTATTTTAACAGTTTATTTGTTATTTTTTAGTTAATTTTTTTTCATTCTCGCTTATTTACCTAAAAAGTTATAGTATAATCTAACTTGACCCTAAATATAAGGATTTGGATTTTGGATACAAGACGCTCAAATTTTGTATTCATTAATATTAATATTTAATCATAAAGTGATATCTCACTATTTTAGGAACATTTTTGTATTGGCTCAAAAAAAAGGAACATTTTTATAACCAATCATGTGTTAGACTAAGGGGGTGAATAAGCACAATGACAAGTCCCAATTTCACATTCATGGTGCTTGGTGGCAGAAGAATTTCAACAAGAAATGATTGACCTCAAAGTTCAAATCGTAAGAGATTCAAAATTGATTATGAAGAAAAAATAACACATGACCTCATAGAGTTCTTGTATGCATATACTAGGAAACACATATCAATTCAGAATAGGAAAACTTACAATCCACGTATTATTAAAAAGTACGGTATTCCCCCATTTTGTATATATTTCAGCTTTAATAAAATCATAATCATTTTTGTAACCTAGAACATCTTTAATCGATTGGCTATTAATAATTTTAATTGGTTACTATTAATCGTTTGCCCAAACCTTGAGAAGTATATATATACATCTTTTTCGGAGATATTAACTTATAACATCTTCAACTAATTGGTTTGTTTAATGTTAATAATCTAGAAAATTAGTTTTTCAAGCAATCAATTGGAGTCAAGTCCAACTATTGATTAGAGGAAGGAACGAGACTGCAACCAAACTTGACTTGGTGTGAAATTTTTTTCACCATTCTCGCTTTTTAGTTTGACCCAACGGGTTGAACCAAACCCGGTTGGGTTTGACCCAGAAATTTCTCGGGTCATCGGGTTCGGTTAAAATCGGGTTTCGGGTTAATTTTTTCGGGTTATGACCAAAAAATTTCGGACGGGTCGGGTCGGTTTTTCGGTTCGGGTCATATTTTGCCAGGTCTAAATACATCCCAGTTTTGCAAATGAATCACGTAATGTTCGTTTGGCATTGTGTACTGATGGTTTTAGTCCATTCAATCAATCTGGAAAACCATATTCATGTTGGCCAGTCATTGTGACACCGTATAATCTTCCACCGTCGATGTGCTTAAAGACCCCATACATGTTTCTGTCAATGATTATCCCTGGTCCGCGCAATCCGAAAAAGTTGATAGACATTTGCCTACAACCTTTAATTGATGAGTTGTTGTTGTTGTGGGAGCAAGGTGTGCCGACATTTGACATATCACGGGGTGAACGTTTTCTCATGCGAGCTGCCTTGTTATGGACAATTAATGATTTTCCAGCTTACGGAATGTTGTCTGGATGGAGTACAGCTGGTTTAATGGCTTGTCCATATTGCATGGAGGACACTAAATCATTTTGGTTAGATAATAGTAAAAAGCCATCATGGTTTGATTGTCATCGAAGATTCTTAGATTATGATCATCCGTTTAGAAAAAACCGAAAGGCGTTTTACATAAACCGTGTTGAAGAGTCTTCTGCTCCTCAACGCTTGACAAGTGTCGAGATTTGGGAGTGTGTTAAAGATTTGCCAACTGTGATGGAAGCTCCTCATTCAACCATTCAAGATTATGCAACTCTACATAAATGGACAAAACAAAGCATATTTTGGCAACTCCCATATTGGAAAACACTTTTGGTTCGCCATAATCTTGATGTTATGCATATAGAAAAAAACGTTTTCGATAACGTTTTTAACACCGTCATGGATATAAAGGGGAGGAAAAAAGACACATTGATTTCACGAAAAGATTTGAAGAAATATTGTTATCGTCGAGCACTACAAGTGGATGAGAACTATTCAGGTCCAAAAGCAAAAGCTGTTTACACGGTAACAAGAGATCAGAGAAGAGATGTTTGTGAATGGCTTATTTCTTTGAGATTCCCAGATGGATATGCTTCAAACATTGGCAGTTGTGTGCAACTAGATGAGTATAAGTTGATTGGTATGAAGAGTCACGATTGTCATATATTTATGCAAAGGTTGATTCCGATTGCTTTTAGAGAAATACTGCCTTCTTCAGTTTGGGGGCCTCTTGTTGAGTTGAGCCAGTTTTTTCATTCTTTGTGCTCACCGAAATTATCCGTCACACAAATGTAAGAGCTAGAATACATAATTCCTTTGATTTTGTGCAAGTTAGAGAGAATATTTCCTCCATCATTTTTTGACTCTATGGAACATTTATTGGTTCACTTGGCCTATGAAGCAAAAGTTGCAGGACCAGTACAATATCGATGGATGTATCCATTTGAAAGGTAATACTATATTATTATTTTAAGTTTTTTTTTTAAATTTCCTATTTTGTTATCTTATTGATTTTTCTCCTTTAGATTTTTGCATCACTTGAAGGAAAAAGCAAAAAATAGCAACAAATCACGTGTGGAAGCTTCCATCCTCTCCTCTTACATAGATGAAGAAACTGCAACATTGTCTAGTCATTACTTTACACCTGAAGCTTCATCTTCAACAAAGAAAGCTCGACGTTGTGATTTAAGACAATTTTCAATCTTTAACTATCCCGGTCGAGGTTTTGGCAAGCCTTCATCACGTTGGTTGAATGATCCAATTGAAAAACATATAATTCAAACATATGTCATACTAAATTGTCCAGAATGTCAAAGTCTTTCCAAGTAAGTCTTTCCAAGCATTTTTTTTTACTTTATGGATTTGTTCAATATTCATTCTTTATTTTTTATTATATTTAAATCATGTAATATTTGTATAGTGAATTTTCAATTCAAATTGGTGGGGCCGATGATAGAAGATTTGATAACGAATATGCTCCTTGGTTCAGCAATTATGTAAGTAACCAACTCATTCCTATCACTATTATTACATACATAATTAATTTTACATATATATATTTTCATTTTGATGGCGCACTCAACTTATTTGAACTTTGTTTCCAGGTTTTGAGCAACAACAATATAGAAGATGAATTATTAAAAAGTCTAGCATGGGGTCCAAAAGCAGAGGTAATAACATGGCCAGCGTATGTTGTTAATGGCTTCACCTTTCACACTTTGCAAAGAGGAGAAGGAAAATCCACAATGAATAGCGGTGTATGGGTCAAATCATCGGGCTCCAATGAAGATGAATATGATTTTTATGGGCTTCTTGAAGAAATAATACAACTCGAATATCCAGGCATGCCCAAGAAACAAGTAGTGCTTTTCAAGTGTCGTTGGTTTGATCCATATGAAGGAGTGCGGGTGCACGATAAGTATGACCTTGTAGATATCAATCCAAGTAAGTTGTATAGGAAAAATGATCCGTTCATTTTTGGCACAACAAGCTAATCAAGTTTATTATGCTCCATATCCTGGTGCAAAACGAGACCGTGCCAATTGGTGGGCTGTTTGTAAAACAAAAGCTCGCAGTACAATAGAAAAAGGATGGACAGATGACATTCAAGAAGCTTATCAACCAAAAGACCCAATTAGGGCTCCTATAATCGATGATGCACTTATAGAAAATCTACAAGATCCAAGTGGTGTTCCTGTGTTTGCGGATTTTGAGTCTGAAGGTGATGATGATGAAATTGAAGCAAATGAAGAAGATGACTTCAATTTAGATGAGAATGAGGATTATGATCTAAGTGAAGATGATGAAGATGATTTTTAGCCTCATGTTAGAGAGTGTTGGCGACCTAGTCGTCTGAAAGACTATTATTATTATTTTTTAATTAATGTAAGTTTTAAATAGAGTTTACGGACTCCTTCATGGGTTTTCTTTTCGGTTCTTTCCCATGATGCTTTTATTGAACCGATAGGGCAGTGTTATAAATACCGAACACTTATTATCTTAAGAAATAAGAAGAATACTATTTTGCCCTAATCTCGCTTCTCCACTTGCCTTAGTCCATGTTTTTAAATTTAAGGCTTTGATTATCCTAGTTTGTTTGACTAATGTCTTGTAATATTTTTTAGTTTGATTAAATTATGAATGCTTCGTTACTTTTAAAAATATTATTATAAAAATTAAGATATATGTGCATATATATGTAGTTTATAAACGTGTTACGTGTAGATTGTATTCAATCCGGTGGCTTATTAAGCGGAGCTCATAAAGAACTTTTATAAATAAAAAAGAATTCTTATAAAATTAAATATACGCGTATATATTAAGACATCTATCTATATACTAAAGAAGGAGCCTTTCTAACACATGTCAATCTTTGGTTGATTTCGCCTATGTGTCGACTTTATATTCAATTCGTATATGTGGCGCCAAGTCATCAAAAATCTCAAAACAATTAATTCAAAACTAATTTTAGTCAATAAATATTTTCTTAATTACCTAAATTTCATTTGGCCTTATCTACTCAAATCTTTAATTTCTTCTTATTACTCATACACTTACTTAATTATATATTATCCTTAATTTTTAGCAAAGGAGCCTTTCTAACACATGTCAATCTTTGGTTGATTTCGCCTATGTGTCGACTTTATATTCAATTCGTATATGTGGCGCCAAGTCATCAAAACTCTCAAACAATTAATTCAAAACTAATTTTAGTCAATAAATATTTTCTTAATTACCTAAATTTCATTTGGCCTTATCTACTCAAATCTTTAATTTCTTCTTATTACTCATACACTTACTTAATTAATTATATATTATCCTTAATTTTTAACAAGAATTATAAATAATTAATATCCTTCACATAAAAAAATTTTGTACGTTATGATGTTCACTATATTTTTTTATTAGTTATATACTACCCTAAGTTTTTTTTTAATTAAAGATATTAGATCTTGAATTAAAAAATCAATTTTTTTTATTCATATTCTTGTAAAAACAATAAGGAATTACAATATCTATAAATAAATTTATTATTAAATTATTTAATTATATTTAACCAAATCCGTACATGGTACAAGTATATATGCTAGTAATCTCTATAAATACGCCTTCCTTTTTCACCTAGATAATTTTGCCAATTATCCATTAGGAGAAGAAGAACTTTAGCATAGTAAGTTTAAATTATACTATCCTTTATTATCTCCTTACCGTTAGTTTTATTTTTGTATAAAGATAAGCCTCTCCTCTTGTAATTCATACAATTGCAATATCTTCCCATATCTTTACTCTGTCCTTATTTTACGTTCTATAATATATAGGTGTAGATTGAAATCAATAGTGTAGTATATTTAAGTAAATAAGTAGGCTTATTAGTTATTAGTAGGGCTCGTAAGGACTGGTTACAAAATTAATAAAAAAAAAGGGAAGAATTGTTATAACTGGGGAAAGATTTGGATATGGTATATTTTTGGGCGGTAGATTGAAACGAGTTTTGGGGAAAAAATTTAGCTAGAAAATTAAAATTTATTTTAGGCGGTAGATTGAAATGAGTCTGAAAAAAATTAGCTAGGAAATTTAAGTAGGCGGTTGATTTGAAAGAAATTTGGGGGAGAAAAATTAAGTAAAAAATTTAAAGAGCGCTAAATCCTAACCAATTTGGTTTCAAATTAATTTACATAATTAGATAGCGTTTAAAAATTAGAGGACCTATTTGGAAAATGAAGATAGCGTGTAAAAATTACCTCGAAACCATAACGCAATCATTTCTGTTAGAGTTCTTCTTCGGCGCAAGTCACTGTAACTTCAAGGGAAAAATCAATGATTTTATTTTTCTTTTTTTTTTTGTAAGAGTCAAAAAATTTATATGCATACAATTACTGCCTTTCCCACTTTCCAGTGTAGTACAGTAGTATATTTACCCTACTCATCTCATATACTCCGTATGTTACTGTATATCCAATACTTTTTTCAGATCATTCTCTTTCTCTCGTCTGTTCATTTCCAAAACCCTCCTTTCTCTCCAATTTCTTTGATCTTCCATCTTCCGATTTCTTTCATCTTCCCCTGGTCCAAGAAATGGACGGTGATTTCGACCAATTTCGGTATGGCCGTTCAGCATCCAATGAATCACCGAGGTCAAACAGAAGGAGAGGAAATCCGGGTTCAATCCTTATTGGGAACCATACTAGTCAATCACAACACGGATCTCCTTCATGCAGTCAACCTCATGGCTCACCGGATAGCTCAGGCAGAAATAGTGAAGCAAATCGTTTCAATCCGTTAGAGCCAGAGAACCAAGAAGAAAACCTTATTGACGCCGGGTTTGACACCGATACAGATGATGACGATGATGAAGGTCCACCAAGAGTTGGTGACGACTCGGACACTTCAGGGGGCGAGGAAGTCGATGCTCGAGACCGTAAAAGAATCTGTCCCATTGGAGACACGTATAGTATCCCATTTAAATTTTTCTATTATGCATGCCTTCATTCTTACTTCTATTGATGATTTTGTGTATTTCTTACTAATTTCTTGTGTTTGTATATGGTAGATTTGAGAAACGTACTGACGTCTTAGACAAAGCTTTTTCCATTATGCGTTCTCACTACAATGGACCATGGTCTTGTTGGAGCAAAGTTCCCAAGGAAACGAAAAAATTTTGGTGGGAAGAATTCTCGGTATGATTTTTTTTTCTCATGTGTTTGTAAAATTTTACATATATACTGATATGTGAAAATAGAAAATGTTTATAGATTCATGCTTACTGTATCTTGGCTTGAATATGTATTGTTAGAATTGCTACTTTTGGAAAGATAAACATGCACAAGCTGTGAAGGTGAATTGGAATAAAAAATGCAGTGGGCACCTCCGGTATACTTTTTCTTATGCTAGAGGGAAGAATAAAAAGCCTAAATTCATCAACTCTCTATATTGGGATGAGATAAAAAAATATTCGGAGACTGATGAATTTAAGCACCAATCTGAAGTCAACATGTGTAATAGAGCTTCTGGAGGTCCAGTGTATACAGGGGGTGCTAAGCCTGTTGTCGATTATGTTGATCAATATGTAAGTAACTTGATTTTGGATGACATTCTAATATTCTACAAGGCTGATTTGCAAAACTTAAACTTTCAAGAACATTTAATTAGTTTGTTAGTTATTATTTTTCTTTTGATTATTTGTCTTCCAGGAGAAGAAGTACAAGAAAAGAATGTCCCAAGAGCGTTTGATGAAGACCACATATCAAAAGAAAAATGGTGAATGGACAGGTCCACGTGCTCCAACAACTGTTGTATGTTCCTTTCCTTTTGCAATGTTTTTAAGTTAAACCACAATTAGATACTATTATTAAGAATGATAGTTTTTTTTATCAGGAAAGATTCAAACAATTGTGTAAGGATATGTCGGAAGCACGTCATGAACCTTTAACACAAAAAGAAATGAATGCTTTGTGGGCTGAAGCTGTTGGGGGCGAAAAAAGAGGACGGTTATTTGGTAAAGGATCATTACACACTTCGGTCCCAAATTTCAGAAATCGGGGTGCTCTAGGTCCTTCTCCTCGGTCCGCATCCAGTAATGCTACTAATCGTGAAATGGATGAGCTTCGAAGATCCATTGAAGAAGAGGTTAAGAGATCGATGGAAGAAAAAATTCAACAGCAAGTGCAAGAACAAGTGGCTCGATATCAACAAGATTTCCAAGCTTCTTTGTATCATACTCAACAAAGGCATCACTATCAACAAATGCAAAGGAGTGATATTCTACAATCCCAAGCGTATGTTCCTCCACCACCACCTCATCATGATATGTCATATATATCTTTGTTAAACTCTAATATGTATCCTCCACCACCACCTCCTAGTCATCCTCTTGGCCCTTCCTTTTATCCCACTGGATTATCTAATCCTAGTCATCATCGTGGCCCTTCCTTTTATCCTCCTAGTCATCCTCTTAGTCCACAAGGTGCTGGCATTGGTGGTGGTTCTTCAAGTGGTGGTACTAGGCTATTAGGCCACAATTCCGGCGGTGATCGTAATAGGTTGGAAAATGCTAGTTCAAGGGGTGGAGATAGATTTTCTGTTGGGCAAACTGATGGCGATAGTGTTTCTAATGGCCAGGTTAATTGATGGTTAGCGATGGTTATGCATTTTTGTATGTCCTAGTTGTTTTTGGACAAACTCATTTACTTGTACTATTTTGATGATTTTGCTTATCTTGATAGTTGTAAACTTTGGGTATATGTGGGAACTCTTTGTGGTGCCCAATTTTGATGTAGTATGTACGGATGTACCTAGTTTTATGGTCTAAGCTGGCATGTTATATTAATGAATGTTACTTAATTTCGTCTATGCAATGATATTATGCATTATTATAATATTATGTTTCTTTTATCATAAATGTTTAATTAATTAAATAAATTTACTATATAATAATGTGGTCGAGTTTGAGTTGAATATATTTTTTTCTAGAATGATAATTCTATTGTTCCAACGGAAAATGAAGTGGAAGTATCATCTTTTAAATAACAGAAATATTCACCTAAATGAATTAAAAAGAAAATTAAACAAAGTTGTAAAAAAAGTTAATTCCAACGGAGGAAGTAGTGGGAAAAAGGGTTTTTGATTGTCCAACGGCTTACTCCGTTGGAATATAATTAATACGGCTAGAACCATTGGAATATGATTAAGACGGTCAAAACCGTTGGAATTAAATTATGACGGGCTGTTTTCCAACGGTTTGACTCCCGTTGGAAATTCCAACTGATTTTTAAATCCCCGTTGGAAATTCCAATGGATTAAACTATTGAAATATGACATTTTTCTAGTAGTGGTTCTATGTAGGGTATGATATTAAAGAATAATTTTGAGGTTGAAATTATGCTTATCTTATTAAGATAACAGGTTATATATATGAGAAAGTATAAGGTTTAAATAATACATAACTAAATATTGAATATATATAAATTCTAATACTTTTCTTTGGTTTACGAACCGTGCGAGCAGTGGCGCAGCTAGAAATTTTTGTCGGGAATTTTTGCCAATGGGGCTAAATTCTTTTCATATTTTTTATAAAATTAAACTTATTAATAATTAAACTTTTTAATTTTTACTAAACTTAATAATTAAACTTATTAATAATTAAATTTTTTAATAAGCTTAAAGTTTAATAATAAACTTATTAGTAATAAACTTAATTTGTAATAGGAGAGGAGAATAGCATGTTATATAAAGGAGAGGAGAAGAGCAACTTTCAATGAAATGTCGATGTGGGAAGATGTTTTTTGAACTTGCTCGCTACTTTTATTTTTTTTGTATCCAACATCGAAATGTTTGTAGGAGGAGAGGGGAAGAGTAGCTTAGGAAAAGGAAGGATAGTCTTTTGAGTAGCCTCGATATAAGATTTAAATTTTAGTTTAAAAATTAAAGCTTTAATTTTTTTTTTACTATATTTAGTTTTTTATAAATTCCAGTGGGGGTGGACACCATGTAGCTCCGCCCCTGCGTGCGAGCAAGGAGAAGCCCATGAATAAAATGACAATCAACTTCAATATGCTTAGTCCGATCATAAAATACCAAATTAATTAGGAGCATTACGAAAAGCATCTTGACATAATTAGAGGAAATTGTTATTTATTTATGTCACTATTATTGTAATCGTATTTTTATTTTAAATAATTAGAGGAAATTATGTTATATAAGTTTGGATTAATTTTCTTTCGTATATTTGAAAATTTATTTAGTATCGTAATATGACATCTAGCAACCGGATAAACGCTATTTAACGTCCATGTGGTCGCTAAATGCTTGAAAAAAAACCTCTCAGACAAAATAATTTACAAGGGTAGAAATAGATTTTAGGCTGTAATTAGCGACCATATGATCTATATATATATCTATAACAATATAAACTTAAATAACTTGACAATCAATACTCATACAAATAATAAGTTTTTTATAATGTCATTGCAAGCATACATACATATAAATATTAATAAGATATTTTGTAATTTCAATACAAACTTTTTTGGTAATAAATGCTCATTCAATTAATAAAATTCATAAAAATTAGTGAGATATTAGAATTTATTGTATTCTAAATTAATTTTTTATATTCTAAATGAATTTTACTATGTTTCATTTTAACTCTCCTTTTTTTTTCTTAAATTATACCAAATAATTTTATAAATTCCCATCAATTGTAACGATTTTTTTCAAAAAACCAATCTTATAAAAACAATAATATTTCTTTTATCTTATAATGATTTGGATGATTATACGAAGTTGAAAAGTCTTCTATAATCATTCAAAATACATAAAAAACTATCAACATAATCTTCATTGGAAAAATAAAATAGATAAATTATTTTAAATCTTTTTTACTCATAGCTAAGATAATTACATATTATTATAAAATAAAGATAATTTTAACATTAAAAACCACAAATAATAAGAAGAGGTTGAAATGAAAAGGAGATTACTTAATCTTCCATTTAAAAAAAAGATAATTATTTCAAATTCCTAATTGTTTTGTAACTTACAACAATAATGCATAATCTTATTCCTATTTGGATTGGAAGACATTAAACACTACTTAATCTTCCATTTAAAAAAAACGATAATTGTTTCAAATTCCTAATTGTTTTGTAAGTTACAACAATAATGCATAATCTTAATCTTATTAGGATTGGAAGACATTAAACACTAATGAAATGTCAAAACAAAATGGTCAAAATTCACATTAAATAAATGTAAATGTCCCTAGCCAAACGTTCCACATTAAACAAAATTCTAATTTCCACTTAATGACATTTATTTGTGTAGTTAATATTTGGTTGTCAATGTAACGTTCAACCTAGCATCTAGGTAGGATTAAACTAGCTCCTTATATATATGCTTCATTGTGGCTTTATGAGTTTTTAGAGATTATGAAAAAAAAATCTCAATCTCATATATATTCACCCATTTTACTTACTATGTTGATATATGAGATTTTGTTTGAAAAATTATTGTTTTTTAATTTTGGTGTTACTTTAATTTGTGGTTTATAATTTAGGATGTTAATTTTGTACATATTGGTTTATGGTTTGAGGGGTGGAACTGATGCTATATATTACATTTTTTTGTTGCTAGGTGAGCGGGAGGAGATAACAAATTATTTTAAGAGGTTTAATCCTAACTACATCAAAGGTAATTTCTAATAATATCAATCTCATATTCACCATTTTTTACTATACTATGTTGATATATGAGATTTTATTTGAATTGTTATTTTTGAATTTTGGTTCTACTTTAATTTGTGGTTTATAATTTAGGATGTCAATTTTGTACATATTAGTTTATGGTTTGAGGGGTGGAATTGATGTTAATATATTACATTTTTTGTGTTGCTAGGTGAGCGGGAGGAGATAACAAAGTATTTTAAGAGGTTCAATCCTAACTACATCAAAGGTAATTCTAATAATATCAATCTCAATTCACCATTTTTACTATGCTATGTTGATATATGAGATTTTATTTGAATTGTTGTTTTTGAATTTTGGTTCTACTTTAATTTGTGGTTTATAATTTATATTAACAATTTTGTGCATATTGGTTTATGATTTGAGCGATGGATTTATTGCTAATATTTTACCATTTTTGTGTTGCTTGGTGAGCATGAAGAGATAACAAAATACAATATTCTAATAGGTTCAATCCTAATTACATAAAAGGTAATTTCTAATTTTTTACTAACCTTAGGTTGCATTGTAATTTTTACCATTGATATCCAATTGTGCTTATTACAAGAAATATTTTATGAAATTCAATTAATTTTTATGTGTTATTTTTCAATTTAAAAATAAAAAATTAATAAAAATCAACTCATAAGAATAATATAAACCATCGTTTTAGTTACTTTCACAATCTCCCAATTTTTTTTTGTAACTCCTAGACATATTTATATAGTAGGTATTTTCATTAATTTTAAATATGCATTAATTATAACTAATCACCTCCACCTTTTCAAATTCTAAACGCCTCTTATTCTAATAAATAACAAAGAAAATAAAAGGCCTAAAGATAAGAAGAAAGAAGATGACGAAGCCATTCCACTTTCATTTAACCAATATTAATCTAGACTAAATACAAAGATCCTCTTTTTTTTATTTTGTTGAAGGAATGTTTATATGCTAACTAATTTATCACTTATTTTGTGAAACAGGTTTTAAGATCACCAATGGACAATGCTTGATTAGAAAATTTTCATTAACAACTATAGAAGTATTGAAGTGGTTGTTCTTTTTCATAAATTTAGTGTTTATGTCATTAATTCACATGATAACAATTACATTTCTAAAACACTATCCTTAAAATTCCTTAACAGGAATTTGCTATAATTGTAACATCCTAAAGAACTTGATACCCTTTTTAATGAGAAAATTTACTATAAACATACATATATTATTCAATTCAATTGTAAAATCCTAAAAAAAATCAATGTCCCATTTTAATGAATGAATATCCTATTACAAATCTGTATCTTATAGACTAATTATATATTTTAGTAATTTTACAACATTTGGTATTACACACAAAAATAATAAAATTCGCATTAATATTTGATATTATATCATTTATTTAGCAACTTTTGTAGTAACCTTTGGTATTACACACAAGACAACAACCTTTGATATTACAATATGAATTTAAAGTCATTAAATTATAACCATTGATATTACAAATAAAAGTAAAAATAAAAGAAGATAAGATCGACTTTTGGTATTTCAAACAAAAGATAAGATCAAATTTAATATATAACATTTCGTATTCTACTGTCTTTCAAACTATATAAGTTTTTCACTTTTGCATGATCACATCATAATTTCATTCACCAAAAAGTAAAAAAATAAAAGACAACTTTCAAATTGTTGAAATATAAGGATCAATCAAGAAACCCTTAGAGATAGAAAAAGTGAAAAAAAACAATCTATTTATACTTTAAAATATAAAATATAATCAATGAGAACCCGTGCGATAGCACGGGCCATCTACTAGTATATTATAAAATAGAAAAATTTTAGGCAATTAATGCCTTATTCAAATGCCTAAATATTAATACTAATTCTATTATTACAACCTATAAATTAAATATATATATCTATTCTATATATAACATATAGAGAAGAAAAATTTGGTCAATTCATTTAATAAAATAAAATAATTAATTAATTGAATTCATTATAAATATTCTTTCAATTGAACTTTAATCTTCCATAGGAAATTTTTGATCTACCATTTTGTGTATTAATAATCCTCTTTTAACTTAATTTCTCTAATAAAATGGGTGATGAAATTCTCTAATTAATTGGACACTTATTAACTTTCTATTAAACTCCTCCAACTTTTCACATTTCTAAACAACCTTTCATATTTCTAAATCTCCAATTTTTCTAATATACAAGGTCATCTCATCCTCTTCATGTGGACACCATCCATTGTAGGAGAGTTTTGGAAGATTTCACAAAAGGCCAAGTTAGTAGTGAAGAAGAGATAAATATGTAGATTATCCCATGTATAAAGCCTAGATATAGAATATGCAACATCCTGGTTTAATTTTTTAGATGCTTTGTATTCAACTTATCTTCATCGTAAAGACATCCTCTCATCATGTTGCTATCATCATTCCCCTAATCCTCCTTCTCTAAGTATAATTTCTTCCTTCATTTTCATGTATATGTATGTGTGTTTAATGTTTCCTCTAACTTTCTAATGGTTAACTTTGGATGCAATTGATTGACATACACCACTTCGATGTAAGTATGATATCAAGTATATGGATTTTTCTTTAAAGTAAGTTTATGTTTCATCTTATTGTACAAATAATTTTATATATATATATATATTTGTGTTGCTTCATTCCCTACGATATTTCGCGTATGTTCCATGTCATATAAAGATTAAAATTTTAGTCATTTATCCACAATTAAGGTGAAAGAGTAAAAAAAGAAAAAAGAAAATCTATTGATTTGGATATGTGTTTTGGTTTTTCATTGAATTAAAGAGAACATTAAAAAATATAAAAACACACAAGGTTAGTAATATTAGGAGTATTAATAAGTGTATTAATTTACTAACTATTACCAAATGTCTTTATAAATTCTTAAGCCTTTTATTCCTCTTTTAAATTCACAATGAAGGTGAAAGAGTTAAAAAATAAAGAAAGGAAAATTTACTCTTTATTGGTTGATTTGGTTGTGAGTTTTAGTTTTCCATTGAATCAAAGAGAACATAAAAAAATATAAAAACACCAAAGGTAATTAGTAAAATTAGGACCATTAATAAGTAGTTTAATTCACCAAACATTACCAAATATCTTTACAAATTTTTAAGCCTCTTATTCATCATTATCTAATGCCTTTACAAATCCTTAAGCCTCTTATTCCTCTTTTTAATTCACATTTAAGGTGAAAGAGTAAAAAAGAAAGAAAAGTTACATCTTTGGTTGATTTAGTTGTGACTTTTGGTTTTCCATTAAATTAAAAAGAACATTAAACTAATATAAAAACACCCAAAATTAGTAAAATTGGGAGTATTAATAGGTGTTTTAATTCACCAGCCATTACCAAATGTCTTTACGAATTCTGAAGGTTCTTATTCCTCATTATATAATGTCTTTACATATTCTTAATCTTCTTATTCCTTTTTTAAATCCACAATTAAAGTGAAAGAGTTAAAATCCTTTAAATCCACAATTAAGCTGAAATAGTTAAAAAGAAAAGAAAACTTACTCATCTTTGATTGATTTGTTTGTGAGTTTTAGTTTTTCATTGAACTAAAAGAAAACACCTAAGGTTATTCTTTTATAATATGTAAAATTAGTAAAATTAATAGGTGTTTTGATTCACCAACCATTACTAAATATCCTTACAAATTCTTAAGCCTTTTATTCGTCATTATAGCCTTTACAAATTAGGACCATTGATATATTACATTGTTATCCTTCAAAAATAAATTTGTATTGGTCTTTACTCTTTAATACTTAATTGCACAAGAAATTTATATGTCATATTTCTCCCTTGAATGGTTGATTCGTAAATAAAATATTTTAAGAATTATAATGTAGCTCAAATTATAATAGTTAAATCCAATAAGACTAAAGTTGAAATAAACGACCTTAATTTCTTAAATAAATATCTACACACGATACTGAAATTTGTATAAAAATTTCGACTCGTACGTAGTACGGGTATGACAGCTAGTAGATATATATATATATATATATATATATATATATATATATATATATATATATATATTTTACGACCACATGATCAATAAATGCTTGAAAAATCAAGCTTAGACAAAATTTTGGTTTGATTTTAGGCTATATTTAGCGACCACGTGATCGTTAAATACTTCTTTAAATTAAACACGAAGGTTATATTGGTTTACACATAAAAAATGTGTGAATAAATGTATTTGCGTATTATGGGTGGGTATTTGAACGACTGGTTTGTTGCTGGAATTGAGCAATTTATTGAGTTTTGCAAGTTAATGCCGATATTTAACCCTTAAGAATTATGGTGTCCTTGTCGAAAGTGCAAGAATAGGAAGCTTATTTCTATAGATGAGGTGAGAATCTTGTTTCTAAGGATTTTGTTCCTCACTATTATTAGTGGAGTTCTCACGATCGGGGAGGAGATAGATGAAATGTTTACTGCATTGATGGCTAAGTCTAAACAGCATGAAGGTTGTGCTAGTACTGATCCGACACCAATAGTTCTTGGGTATGAGAAACAAATGGAGCATATGGTCTATGATAGTTTTAATTCTCGGCCTCATTACACAAATCACGTCCAAAATGAGGAGGTGGGGGGGAGAGTAATATTATACTAAAGCACCCAATCCCGATGCACAATATGTAGACATGTTGGCAAACATGAATAAGCAGTTGTGGCTTGGATGTGATGTCACCTAGTTGGAGGCGGCGAATGAGTCATTTAGCATGAAGTCAAATTTAAGGTTGACGGAGCGAGGATAAACATGATTTCAGATTACTTCAAATGCATATCTCACCCTAAGACAACATTATCAGCGACATTTTATGACACAAAAAAAAAATTGTTGAGGATCTCGGCCTTCCATACAAAGCCATAGATTATTTCCCAAATTTTTGTATGGTATATTAGGGTGATGATGTAGAGTAAGCGTCCTGCAAGATATGTAAGAATCCAAGATGGAGGCAATAATTTGCTTCTCGTATCGACGAAACAAAAAAAGGTAACACGAAGCTCATTCCTACTCTCGTATGTTTTACTTGTCAATCACTCAACGATTGCAGAGGGTATATGCATCAATGGTGACTTATGAACACATGTGATAGCATGTAGAGCGTGTATAAGAAGATGAAGTGATGAGACACCCGTCAGATTCAGAAACATGGAATCATTTCGATGCAGTGTGGCCAAATTTTGCCGCGTGATCACGAAATGTTAGACTATACGTACGATTTCAATCTGTTCGGGATAATGAAACATGGAATTAAGTGAGCAGCTGTTGAGAAACCAGAGAGACAAAGGAGGTGAGAGGTGTTTTTTGTTATTAGGTTTAGCTCATTCCTTGGTTTTTAGGAGGGTATGTGAATTGGTATAATGAGCTGGTATAGTCCATACCATAGAATGGATTTCATTTCCAACCCAACTCCTATCAAACACAAAAATGGATTTGACTCATTCCAATCCCAACTCCCTATTCCATCGGTATAAAATAAATAGGCCATAAGTGTCGCTTGAACCATGACCATTTCTAATTCACAATTATGATTTCTTTTCCAAAATAAAAAAAGTAACATTAGTACATCACTCATTTAACTTTTAAGTGTCGCTTAAACCCATAATGTTTCTAATCCACTCAAATTGTGCACAACCCAAAGTTCATATTATTCATTCATATTTAAGTTAATAATTTTGAGAATCATAATAACCAAGAACGAAAATTTAAAATCGACGCAATGGAGTCCTGAAAAACGAAATACTCCGTATTTGAGGGGACGTGTGTATTTTACCCAGCCGAGGCCCGAGGGACGCAAAAAAGTCATTGTCGCTGTTTCTCTCCCACCGAACAAACCCCAGCCATTCTCCCTTCTCCTCCTCCGCCTTCTAGCTGGCCCCCGATCCTGTTTCTCGATTCCCGTCTCTGATCCAGACATCTGAAAAACCAACCTCCTATTCTCTCTCCCCCCACCCAATTTGGAGGAATTGCTTCCTTCGATTGCTTCCGGGGCTATTTATTTAGGGCTAGGGTTTCTGAGAGATGTGGTATGCTCCAAGCTTTGATGAACCTTCTCTCCCTCTGCTGGAAGCCTTTCGGCGTTAATGTCGTCGGCGACAATGGCCCCTCTTCTGACGGCCGCGACGGCCTCCTCTGGTTCCGTGACTTCGGCCGCTGCTCCTCCGGGGACTTCTCCATGGCAGTCGTTCAGGCTAATCAGGTCCTCGAGGATCAGAGCCAGCTCGAATCTGGCCCCCTTGGTACCTTTGTCGGAGTCTACGATGGCCATGGCGGCCCTGACGCCGCCCGATATGTCTGCGATCACTTGTTCCGCCATTTCCAAGGTTCCAATTTTTCACTTTCGATCTGGGTTTGTCATGCCTCTGTCTTTTCTTCTTCTTCCTCTGTAGGCATGTGATTTTCTTAAAAATTCAGTTGCCTTGTGAATCTCGTCTTTCAAAGTCGTTGACGCCTGTGATTATAATTCAATCCGATTTCCTTTCGTACCTTTGAATTGGCTGTCACTATCTCTATTTGTTATTTTTATGCTGTACATTTCAGAGTGCAAGTAAATTTATCCTTTGAAGCATTGTATAGAAGATGCTTTATCATAGTAATCTTAGACTCTGTGTTAATGCAGCAATATCAGCAGAGACTGATGGGGTTGTGACTGAGGAGACCATAAGAAGGGCTTTTCTTCAGACAGAGGAAGGTTTCACTGCCCTCGTATCTGACATGTGGAACAGGAAACCAAACATTGCAACAGTAGGGTCATGCTGCCTGGTTGGTGTTATCTATCAACAAACACTTTTTGTAGCAAATGCGGGGGATTCCCGTGCAGTACTGGGAAAAAAAATTCGTTATACTAAGGATGTCGTGGCTGTTCAACTATCAACTGAGCATAATGCTAACCTAGAATCTATTAGGGAGGAACTTAGAGAGTTGCATCCTAATGACCCCCAAATTGTCTTTTTAAAGCATGGAGTTTGGAGAGTGAAGGGCATAATTCAGGTTAGTTTTTTTAATTGATGTCTTTCATTTTAAAATCTTGTTTCCAAGTTCTCTATCATTTATTTGTATCTGATACTGATTGGCTTTTTTACCATAGTACTATGACCAACCAAAGAAGTTTTTTGTGCTGTACTTTTTGCACATTGAATGAAACTAGTCACCCTTTTTGTGTAATCCAGTGTTTTAAAGCTGCAATTTTATTATAATAATTCAAAATCTAAAGAAAGTGTAATAAGCTAGTACGAAATCCAAGTGTAAAGAGAGCAAAACAAATTGATAAACTGAAGTCTTTTTCAATAAAACAAAAAAAGTCTGTTTATTTTTTCATCACAGACTGATTTTTTTTTAATCAAAGACTATAGCTTGAGAGAAGGCTATATAAAAACCAACATCAAACACTGATTTTTTTCATAACATACGAACTAGAAAGCATGTACTGATTTTTTCACAACTTAATATGTTTAGAATAGAGACAGAATTGTAAAGAGAGAATTTGTGTGATGAATAGAATAGAGACTGAGAATTGTCGTGAAATTAGGTGAGAGGACTGTTGAAGAGGTTTCTTATATTTCTAATACAATTAAAAAGATAAATTGGAAATATAAACTAGCATTAAAAAGATAAGTTGGGAAAATAATAAGGAAGTAAATATTTTTAATAGGAAGAAGTAATATATTGAATACACATTGAAAAGATAACAAATTTCATTGAAAAAAAATGTTCAATCTGCATACATGTAGCATTAAAAACAATCAAACATGGAAAAGGCAAGGTGTCTAGGCATGCCTAGGGGTTGCGTATTCATGGCACCCTTGCCTGAATATGGATTTGGTATTCCAACTTTTAAAGAATTTGATTTTTTGGCTTGGACTGAGAGTTGAGCCGACCTTCTTAGGGCTCGTTTGGTGTCAATATGTGCGTATGGTATAAATGTGCATGTGTTCGGTTTGACTGGAAATGCAAATCTGTTTGATTCCCAGGAAAGAAAGTTCCATTCTCCCGTAAGGCTCTTTTTTCCTCTTTTGGATGAGGGAATTTTCCAGCAATAGTGGGATAAGGGAGTGGATGATGAAGGGGGTGTTTGGGCAGCTTGTGTTGGGACAAGGGGGTTTTGTGGCAGTAGATGAATTATAAGAACAAAGAAAAAGCACGAGAATGAGAATTAGTAGCAAAAGAAGAATAATGGAGCAGCGGCACAAGGACAAAGAAGTAGAAGGGAAAGAAGAGGAGTATGAAGAAGCAACTGGTGCAGGGGTTGTGATCAGATAAAAAGACCCTAATTTGATTTAAGTATTTTGACCAAGCACCTAATACAAGAATGAGATTCAGTACCATACCATTTCATACAAGTGAATAAGTGATTCATCAATCAAACACAAAATGGGGACAAACCGACAAACTGAAACTTGTCTATTTATTTGAGATTGAAAATTGGTAGCGTCTTATTTTTTGAGTGTTGTGGTTCTGTTTCTTCCACTCATCCCATCCCCTCCCCCACTTTGAATTGATTGTCTGACAAGAGCTAGGAACCTATTGGTAGGAAAATGATGAAAGTGAACTTGATGCTCAATTAGTTACATAATCACCATAAAGGATTATCAAGCAAGCTCTAGAAAGTTTGAATTATGTAAGTCTTACAAGGCATGTTAGTTTTGCAATCTGGATACATTGGCTTTGCTAAAATTACTATCCAATGGCTCGTATATATTATCAGTATAATACTGTTAAATTAAAATCTAGATGAATGCTAATTACAAATTGGAGATAACTGCTCAATCTTTTCTTTCCCCCTCTGTGGAATACAAAATAAACTCCTATGTTTTTCAACATGTCAAATTGGAGACAGCGGCCAGAATTTTTTCTTGCCCTTCAATAAACAAGATTTATTTGTTCCTCCCTATAAATTAGAGTTACGTTCTACTACTTATGAAAGTGATAAGCTGATGTACAATTGATTATTGTCTCATGACTGCTGATTTCTTTCCCACTAAAACATGAAAAGGGGAATCATACACCAGTGGTTAAGATACAGGACTCACCACTTGAAAGTTAGGATTCAGGATCAATTTTTAAATTTGTCTTGCTCTTGTCTGAACTTGTTATTTATAAGTTGATCCCGATTTTAATAAAATAAGACAACCTGAATTTCAGTTATTCTGATCATTATGCAAATTACTGAGCTCCTAGTATTTGTTATCATCTTTGCACTATGCAATCTTCTTTACTATTTATTATGACAGTAGTCTTATAGGATTATTTTCATTTCAAGATTACGATACTAATCTAGAGATATCTATTGTTGTTTTTTTAACTTTTATTTTTTATTTTTGCAGGTTTCTAGATCTATAGGTGATGTATACATGAAACATGCACAGTATAACAGAGAACCTATACAGCCAAAATTCAGACTCTCTGAGCCAATGAATATGCCAATAATGTCTGCAAATCCATCTATTTTTTCTCATCATCTGGAACCTGATGATTCTTTCATTATTTTTGCTTCTGATGGTTTGTGGGAGCACTTAACTAATCAGAAGGCAGTTGAAATTGTCCACAATAATCCACGCGTGGTAAGTTTCTTCTGCCGCATTAATTTGTCATCTTTTATTTTAGCTTTCATCATTTCTTTATCATTTAGAATCGGCAGCTTTGTGACATTTGACTGATCGTACTCTTCTGCTTTATATTTATGCTATCTAACATAAGAGTCGTTTTGTTATATGGCTGAAATTGGCTTTATTGTTTATCTGTAAGATATCTCTGCTATTGTCCCACAGAAATTAATAAGCTTTGTGGAATGGAAATGCTAAACATTCAAGCTCTTTTCGAAACTGTAGAGGTGCCTTTGTTTGATAGATGCAAATATAGCCTCCAATTCCATTAAAAACAAATTACAAATATAAACTAAGTTTAGCTCCTTATCTGCCCACAAACTATTCTTTGTTGTTCTTCAGGATCATTCTGATTTGATTTGTACAGGCATGTAGAATTAAGATCTCATTATAGAAATACTATTTCTGTTCAAAAGATGATGTGATTCTGTACATGTAAAAGCTATACCTTCTAAAACCTTGATGCTATTAGCTGATATGTAAAAACACTTAATCTAATGGATTGGATATCATTTTGAGTATTGGATCCCCTTGTGTTGTAATTAGCTGAGATATATTCGTCTGGTCTATTATATTACCCCTTTTTTTTATTGAAAAAAAATTCCACTATAGTACCCGTTTGAAATCTGTGTTACTGAAGTGACACTTGCTAATGAACATTTCATTTGGTTATCCTGATATTTAAATTTGGATCTCTCAAGTGACAGTCACTCCCTTAGATTCTGTCTTCAGTTTATGTTGTAATGTATTATTTGTGCAAGTCCACTTTGTTGCCCATTAATGCTTTAACAGAGCTAGTTAGAGTTAGTGGCTATAACTCTAATACAAGTTCAATACATTAAGGTATCCAATGACATTTCTCACTCAACAAACAGCTATCTGCATGCATTCATATAAAATGTCAGAGTACTTGCATCAAAATTTCCTGAAAATAAATTATTATAATCATTGCAGTAAATGTGATTACACACCTGAAAATCCTCCCCAGCCATTCTCCGAGCTGACTGCAATTTTCCTTTAAGCTATGCCCCAGTTACATGTAATCATAAAATGTTTTGGAAATATACTATGGAAAATTTATCATGGCCATAGCTTGGAAGAGAGTGAAATTGAGCATGGATGAACGGAGAGCATTCATCTAATATGACATTTTGATGTCTCATTATTGTCAAAGAACCTTTGGTTACGGTAGCTTAAATTTCCCAAGCATCTGAATCCCGTATGTGATTGGACATCATGTTTTGTTACTTTTTAGCTACTTTATTACAGAGGCAGAACTGAGGACTGATATCACTGACAATGTTGGGGAATCTCAGATTTATAATTGCTTCTACACGAGGGTTGAAATATTCTGATTTCCTTGCCTTCTAAAGTTCTAGTTGTGTCAAGTTGGTTAAATGGCTTTTATCAAGCATACTTTTCTTGAGAAACTTAATTGTGGTGGAGGAGATGAATATGCTGGTTTGTTTATATATAATTGAATCAGCTCAAAGATCAATTGTTTCGAAGCTTAACTGGTGTTTCTCTTCATGAGTAGAAAAAGATTTAAAGATTGTAGTGGGCTGGACTTCCCTTTGAAGTCTTATAAAGATCAATTGGAGCTTGAACTGGATTCTACTAAATTATTTATTTTTGGTTAAGTGGGTTTTGAACCACTCTGCCATCTAACTGTTTATTCGAACTCCATTTATCCATTCTTTTTTATTTGTCATCTGCTCTGTTAGTTATTTAATTGTTTTTTTTTCCTGAAGCTATGTATTACTTACAAACAATGTCCCAGTCTCCCAGATCAAAGTTCTAGTCTTAAAAGGATTTTGTACCTTTCTGAAACTGTGATATATCCTTGATTTATTTAAAAAAACATCTAGAGTTCATGTTGGCTGAAGCAATAAATTGTTTTTTGGAATACCTTCTTGAGTTCCACATGTGATCACCATAAACTTCGAGGCTTAATGTTTTTGTATATATATGAGGTTTTCAATTCTACTGTGCTTTTTTTTTGTTAGAGGTTATATAATCTTATTTAACTTGCCTACCGGATGTATTAAATTATAAATGCAGGGAAGTGCGAAGCGGCTGGTGAAGGCTGCACTTCAAGAAGCTGCTAGAAAAAGAGAGATGCGATATTCAGACCTGCATAAGATTGACAAGCAAGTGAGACGCCATTTTCATGATGACATAACGGTCATCATTTTATTCCTAAACCATGATCTTATATCGAGAGGCGTGATGCTGGATCCACCTTTGTCTGTCCGGAGTCTACTGGATCACTAACTTTCCTGATTTTTACATATTCAGTCAGGTTTTTTTAAAATTTTGGGCTATATACTACAGTCCCAAATTTAAGCATAAATGCCATTATAAATTTAACAAGGCTAACAAGAACTATTGTCTGCAAAGCATTTTTGCTAGTTTATCTATCCATATGTTATTCAACAAGATAAATATTTACAGTGATTTTCCCATATTGGCCATGCTCGAGCTCATGTTGGAGCTCTGGAGAGACTACATAAGTGGTATCCTCTTTGAAGGCGAGAGCTGTGGTGCTACACAACTCATGCCAAGTCCTTGGGCCAAATGTTTTGTTGGTGGAAACCACAGAGATATGTTACAAGTTGCTGACAAAGAGGGCGATGAAGCTAGAGTTGTTTGAAATGGTAGGGTGATTGTGGTTGGGTGAACTTTTGAAGTGAGTGGAATGGCAATAATATGATTTGTTATCATGTTTGATGGTTATATGCTAAATCTGCAGTTTGCAGTGCTGTGAATTGTGCAATTGTGAAAGTCTTCTAAATAAACAATGTAAGTAAGGAGATGGCTGTCCCCGAGGTTGGTCACTGCAAGTTTCAGTAATCACTGCTTGCAATGGTGTTATTGTCCTTAATGCTCTTCTGCACGGCGCTGGATCGTTTTGACGCAACGTTACACCATTTTGAATAATCATAAGGAATGAATCTTCTCTGATTGATTCAACTTCTAGGCTCCCTTTCCTCGTCTTTTTTTTTAGAGTATGCATGGTGTTGGTGTCCATTTTCGCTCAATTAGTAAGACATTGGCACGCCAAAGAGCGAAATATGGATACGTCTTGCGTTAATGCAAGATATATAAGTAGAACATTAATTTGATGTATTTCAAACATAGTAGAACATTAATTTATATATTTCATACACATTGGTTAACTCACTAAAGATATATGGGCACCTCCTGTAAAAAATGCAAGCTATGTATAAAGTATAGCAGTAAATTTAACAATATTTCAAACAGGGGTGGGTTCGAAGTAGGGATTTAAAAGAACAGAGCCGTTCGTGAGCAATTTAGTGTTTAGTTTGGTTAAGTCTTGTTCGTGTTAGGCTCGATTAGTAAACTAGCTAAGTTTGGGCACAATTTTAAGACTTAGAAGATACATTAACTAGGCTTGAGCATAAAATAATTCAGTTTGTCTGTTCACGAGCAAGCTCGATTATACGTTTATAACAAACTATATTATACATTAATGGATAAGCTCCACTATATAAATATATATTGACGATGAATTATTTGAGAATGATATTTGTTGAGATAAATGAGAACGTGTAGTGGCTGTTCGATTTGGAAAATTAACGACCCAAACTAAATATATTTTTTACTTTGAGAGTGTAAAATATTACAAATGACTATGCAAAAGTTTGTTACTGATTGTGCATAATTTTGTTATTAACTATGCATGATCTTGTACTTGATTGTGCTTGGCTTTTTATCAAAGTGGGCATGGTGATCTTATAATGTGAGCAATTTCTTTTCTTTTCTTTTTTTCTGAATGTGCATAATTTTTGTAAGTAAGTGTATATAATTTTGTTATCAGTTGTGGATGACTTATTTAACTAAGTATATACATGATGAAATTATAATGAGTGTACAAAAGACATGCACACATATTTTTGTTATTATGCACAAACGGTAATATGATTGGGCACAATCATTTACAAAAGTATGTACAGGCAGTTGTAATATATATATAATGTACACTCAATAAAAACAAGTCATGCACACTTAGTTAGAATATTATGCATAAACTCTTAACCAATTATATGATCATGCACAGTTACATACGATATTATACACAATCAGTTACAAAATTTTGCACAATCATATGTAAAATCTTACACACTTGAGTAAAACAAAACTTTTTTTTTTCGCGCGCGATCAAACAACCAAGATGCATCTCATTTCTCTCCTGAAGCACCATTGTCATAGGAACCAAACCCATATCTATTATATAATATATAATTTAAATAAAATACATAGTTTTGTTGGTCTCTCTCAAACTATGTAGTTTAATATTTAGTTTTATTTGCTTGTATAGATGATAAGGTAAAATGAGTTGTTCGCGATCTTGTCTTATGGGGAAACTAAATGAGAGGCTCGCAAACTAAGCTCAACCTGATTGAGAATTTAAATTAACCAAGCTCAAGCAAGATTATGATCTCAAACCAAGCTCGTGTTCGAGCTTGAGCTCGAGCTCGCCTATTCTTAACTTAAAATCTTACACACTTGAGTTAAACAAAAGTCTTTTTTTTTTGCACGCACAATTGAAAGACCAAGATGCATTCTCATTTCTCTCTTGAAGCACAGTTCACACCAGAACCAAACCCATATCTATTACATACAATATATAGTTTAAATGAAACTGCATAGTTTTTGTGATCCTCTCAAACTACATAGTTTAATATTTAGTTTCATTTGTTTGTGCGTATAGATGATCAAGTAAAATGAGTTGTTCGTGATCTTGTCTTATGAAGAAACTAAAAGAGAGGCTCACAAGCTAAGTTCGAGCTTATTAAACATTTAATAACAAAGCTCATACAAAATTTTGAGTTCAAACCAAACCCGCGTTCGAGCTTGAGCTCACCTATTCTTGACCGAGCTTGAGCAATTCAAAACTCAAGCTCGGTTAATATAGTAAAATGAACTCATGACATATAAAAAATAAACTACTATATTCAATTATAATATATGTTTTAAATGTTTTTTTTTGCAAATTCGTTAGATTTTTTTTGTGTGAAAATCAAACTATATAAAAATTGAGCTCATAATACATAAAAATTAACTAATAAAATGTAAAAATTTAACTTATATAATATAGAAAATCGAGTTTTGAACTACGATATTTAAGAGTTTAAGTGTTTTAATTTTTTTTTGGAAACGTAAAAAAAGAAAACAAATATTCTGAAAATAAATCTTGACCATGTAAAATTGATTAAGTAATAAATCTAATAAACAATATTTATTTTCACCACAAGTTTCTTCTCACTTGAATCAAAATCATTACAAACATATTTATTCTCACCACAAGTTTCTTCTCACGTACAATATCTATCTATGTTGTAACAAGCCAAAGACACGGCAACATAACGATCTCACACTTGAAACCCTATAAACTTGATTGGTTGATTCGTGCGCGACCAAGTCAAACAAGTTCACTCATTTACAATTGGAGCAATACTGATATATCACACAGGTTCTCAATTTTAAGTTGATATAAGTCTAACATCATGCAAATATTATTTGATCTTATACCTTCAAGGTCGGTTTTGATTGAACTCGTGGCGCCCTTCTAGTTATAGGAGGTCTATCACTAGCATAGTAATGGTGAGTCTCGCTTCCTGAAGTTCCATGATCAAATGTATTGAAACTCGGGTTCTCATCTTCATCCTCATCATCGTCATGTCTATCATCGTTGCCAAGATCAGTACTAGCGTCGGTTGAAGGAGCTTCGGCTACTTTTTCATTAATACCAAAACTACCCTTTATACCAAGAAGGACTACTTGTTCCTTGCTGCTGGGCGACATTATCGTCGTTCCCTTTGTATGAGACGTAGCCAGGATTAGCAAAAAGGTTGTAACAACAGCGATTGGGTGTGATATCTTCATGACGACAATTCTATCAATTCCCTGCAACAAAATAGTCAAAATGTTAAGGAGAGATTGAAAACTTGTGTAACGAATAAAAACCGGTTTTAAGAACTAGATGTATATATACACGTAGGTTTTGGTTCAAGTGAGATCTACTCTTGTGGTGAGACCTTGGACTTAAATGAGGACTAATCTCAACCATTAGATTTACATCATCACTATATATTGGATGATCAAATATTTTTTATTTATTTTTTTCGGAATTTTTTTCGTATTTTTTATATTATATTCTTTGTTAAAAAAAGCTTTAAAAATATTAAATATGACAGTTCAATTTTTATATACTACGAGTTCATTTTTATACACTAGAAGTTCAATTTTTTTATGTTAGGAGTTCAATTTTCAATATTGTATGAGTTCAATTTTTATATTCTACGAGTTCATTTTTTATCTATGATAAGTGCAATTTTTATGTGTTTTGAGTTCATTTTTAAAATAATTCAATTTTCGCAAAACTAAAAAAATAGCAAAATTAAAAAAAAATTAAAAATTTAAAAAAAATGAAAAATGAAAAAATTTGAAAAAAGCTTTAAAAACGTTATATATAACGGTTCAATTTTTATATACTACTAGTTCATTTTTATACACTAGAAGTTCAAATTTTTATGTTAGGAGTTCAATTTTCAATATTGTATGAGTTCAATTTATATATTCTATGAGTTCATTTTTAATCTATGATAAGTTTAATTTTTATGTGCTTTGAGTTCATTTTTAAAATAATTCAATTTTCGCAAAACTAAAAAAATAGCATAAAAAAATAAAAAAATAAAAAAATAAAAAAATAAAAAAATAAAAAAATAAAAAAATAAAAAAATAAAAAAATAAAAAAATAAAAAAATAAAAAAATGAAAAAAATAAAAAAATGAAAAAAATAAAAAAATAAAAAAAATAAAAATTGAAATTTTTTTGAAAAAAGCTTTAAAAACGTTAAATAGGAAAGTTCAATTTTTATATACTACGAGTTCATTTTTATACACTAGAAGTTCAATTTTTTTATATTAGGAGTTCAATATTCATTATTGTATGAGTTCAATTTTTATGTTCTACGAGTTCATTTTTTTATTTATGATAAGTTCAATTTTTATGTGTTTTAAGTACATTTTTAAAATAATTCGATTTTAGCAAAATTAAAAAAATAACAAAAAAAAATAACAAAAAAAAATAACAAAAATAAAAAAATAAAAAAAATAAAATAAAAATAAAATAAAAAAAATAAAATAAAAAAAAGAAAAAAAATTGAAAAATGAAAAAAATTGAAAAAATCTTGACCATTGAATACATAATAGAGGGGTAAATCCAATGGTTGAGATTGGTCCTCATTTTAAGCAACGTGTCTTACCACAAGGGTGGTACTCACCGGAACCATGCCCTATATATTCATCGTGATTTCTAGAGAATTAAATCATTTATTTAAGAGTACAAATACACACCCAAGGATTTGTTTTCTGCATAATAGAAGCCAAGGCTGAGAAACCAGAGAAAATTGTTAGAAAGTGAGGCAGAGGGTCACTTGTATTTATAGCGTCATTGCTTAGTTTGGGATTTAGAGCTTGCTATGCCCTTAAGTTTGATAGGTGGAAGTGAAAGCTTGTTTGGATAATATGGGTTTCCACATCAGATCAATGCAAAGAAAAGTTGGTAGTATGTAAGGAAACTCTACCGATCGATTAGCTTAACTTTTTGGGTTAGAAAGTGATTCTCAATTTTATATGCAAAAAATGGTTTTAAAATCTCACACAATACCCCTTTCATCACAACCCACCCAAATTTTAAAATGGTAACAGAGTATGTTCGGTCCAGGCTTGTTTCTCCTAGTTGCAGGATTATAGCTATATGTTGAGATATAAAAAGCTATCCCACATCAGGATTTATGAAAAGATTTGCCCAACATATATACCCTTGGGCTACTCCTCCTATTGCCAATTGGTTTTAGGATAGAACCCCACGGGCTTATGTGTTGGGCCGAACGCGATTGTGCGCATGAACCAACGTGTGTACCCCCCACGTCATATTGGCTCGTCGGAATTCAAAATGGTATTAGAGCCTGTTCGGTCTGGGTCTCGACTCCTGGTCTATATGAGCCGGCCGGCCGGCCTAAATGCATGTCGCCGGCCTAAAGGCATGTCATCAAGTTGCAGCTGGCATATTGCGGGACCAGACAGTTGCACTTGAGGGGGCGTGTTGAGATATAAAAGCTATCCCACATCGGGACTTATGAAAAGATTTGCCCAACATATATACCCTTGGTCTACTTCTCCTATTGCCAATTGGTTCGTGGATGAAACCCCACAGACTTATGTGTTGGGCAGAACGCGCTTGTGCGCATGAACCGACGTGTGTACCCCCCACGTCATATTAGCCCGCCAGAATTCAACACTATAATCTTTAAGGGACTTGTTCCTCATTGATCACTAGACTAGATATAAAGAGATGAGATGCTAGTCTATCTTTCAAGTATCAACTAAGTTAGGTCAGTTGCACTTGAGCGAGCATGTTGATTAAATTTTGGTTTCTCATATTAGACACTGCAAATAAAAAATAATAGTACATAAGAGAAAATAAGACTCTACCAATTAACTTACTCTTGGGTTGTGCATGTTCACATGGCTCAACGGTTGAGTCTCTTGCCAATGTTCAAGAGGTCTTAGGTTCGAATGTCAGGGCGGCGGTTTACAGATGCTCTAGGCTAGGTCAAGTAAGTACTTGGCCTACCCTAAATCTTACCAAATAAAAAAAAAATACTCTTGGTTAGAAAAAAATAGATCCCATTTTATATATAAAAAATGGTCTTAAAATCCCAACAGTACCTCTGTACATAATAATGACTCACCGGAATTCTAAGAAAGTTGTTAATTATTTCAGGGCAAAATCCTTTTTTATGATTCGACCAAAATAATCTTTTGGGAAATTCCGTTTGGTACCCCTGAGTTTTGTGCTTTTCCGAGTGGTGTCCAAAAAAAAAATTTAATCCGCAAAATACCCCTGAGTTTTTGAAAACTTCCGGCCCGTGCCCTTTTGTACAATCTCATTAATCTACCGTTAGAATACGTTAAAAAGAAAACACAAATAAAAAAGTAATTAAAATTAAAAAGCGCACTTTTAGAACGCCAGATATCTTCGTTTCTCGTCTCCATCAAAATACAACTTTCCCAATTTTGAATAAAAATTAGATGTACTAGTACCCTCTCCAAAATCAGAATCAATTCCATTCAGATCTTTTTTATTTTCGTTTGAATGATAAGCTCTTCTTTAGAACTCTTTTGGGGACTCTAATTCCACAGCGAGAAATCGTTCATCTATGTCGGGAAGCCATCTCCTTCTCTGATAATTTGTGAGAACTTGATGGATCTGTAAGCCTCCTTTCTTCAACGACTAAAAATATTCTCTCAACCCAAGAGTCTATTTAAGAAATAAAACAAAATCATAGATTTTAATGGCTTGATACTCAAATTTGAACCGACTGGTGAACCCACCGCTCGATCGTTTCTCACATATCGTTGCCGGCTAATTATGTTTGATCTCCTCTGATTTTCGAATATCATCTCTCTCTTTTTTTTTATTCTTGTCTACAAATTGCCGTTCTTGATTCCCGACCATGAATTTCGTCGGTGAAGATGTTCGGTTTTCTCCGATTGTTATCGCCGGCCCGTTCACTTTCGCGGCATGGCGGTGGCGGTGCTCTTGGTCGATGGCAGCCGCGAAATTGGTCTTGGGCCACTCTTCGCTCTCATTCAGTTGCCCTCCACTTGATTTGGCATTTTGACAGCCCTTAGTTTTGTTGTTTGCAGACTACCGCCCATTATCTCCATGCTCTAAAATTTGACTAAGACTACAACAAATTGAATAGGCAAAACAATGCTTAAGATCTTTTATAAAATTGATAAAGATGGAGTTCGTTTTTTAGACAAAAGACAAAAGTAGACGATGGATGAGAGTGGAAGGATGCATCCACTTTGGCCGAAGAAGAATGTAATTAATTACCCATTTGGGTTTTGTTTTCTCTCAAATAAATTTAAGAACTTTAAAAAAAAAGGACCCAATTGAAGAGATTGAAGGAGATAGAAGTGATGAATTAGGGCAGAAAGAAATGCAGAGATAAAAATTCAGTACAAGGAAGTGAGAACGACAGATTCAAACCAATCAATTTTGAAGATGAATTTGTAGACGGAAGTTGGAGTATAAGGTAAAAGGAGCTTTACAATTTCTTTTTTTTTTATAAAAAAATAGAAATGTAAATGGAAGTTGGAGAATATTTAAGAAAGGGCACAGGCCGGAAGTTTTAAAAAACTCAGGGGTATTTCGCGGATTAAATTTTTTTTTGGGCACCACTCGAAAAAGCATAAAACTCAGGGGTACCAAACGGAATTTCCCTAAACTTTTTTTTTAATGAAATGCACGCGCGCACATACGATATCTTTATCTTGAATACATATTTGAAACTAATGCATGTGGACTGTAGAGGGAGTCCATGGTTTACAATAAAAAGAGAGAGAGAAAAAAGTGCAATGTAGAATATATATGTATTCAAATGAAAAACAATGTAGATTAAGTGGAGGGGTTAATATTGTCTCCACCAAATTAAAACTAATTATGATTTAGGTGATCAATCAAAGTCGTAAAGTAAATGGTATTAGTCGGATAATTGATCATGGTTAATAGGCTGAAGTAACATTTGGGTTTAATAATTTTTTCTTACACATAATTTAAAAATTTTTACGGGAAATTTTTATGCCCAAAAAAAGGCACGTCGCGCACGAAAAATCACGCTTCACGAAACGTGAGAGTCATCGATACCCGATGAAGTCACACGAAACCCACGCTTAATGAAGCGTAAACCAAACCCTTTTAAAAGCGTTACGCTTAAATTAGTCATCTTCTTCCGGAACGCATTTCTCCGAATCCCATATCTGAATTCGACCAAAAATTACCTTATTCCAAAAAAATTATTCATCTTCCTCCTTAGTCATTTTGCAATGGTGCGATTTCGTGGTGTTGGTGGTTGTGCAGGGGAGCAAGTCCGTTCCGGCGGGGAGCACACGACAAGGGGGACTCCGACAATGGTGAGGATGCCGGAAGAAGTAAGTAAGCGTGAAATGATTAAGTATTTAGCTTAAATTTCCAGGATGTTTTTTGTTTGGGGCATGAGGGACGAAAAGTTCGTTTACATTGTCTTTTGGCAAAAAAGGAACGAAAAGTTCGTCCACATGCCTTTTGGACAAAGAGGGATGAAAAGTTCATCCACATACCTTCTTTGAGTGTTTGATGCATTTTTCGAGTGGATGTGTTTCTGGGGCTCCGAAATAGGTGTGTGCAAAACATTTTTTGAAATCGTGCCAGTTTGGTACTTTTTTAGGATGTTCTTTATTTAAGGCATGAGGGATGAAAAGTTCGTCCACATAGTCTTTTGGTCTAAAAGGGACGAAAAGTTCGTCCACAAGCCTTTTGCACATTAAGGGACGAAAAGTTTGTCAATGTATTTTCTTTGGGTGTTTGATGTACTTTTAGGGTTGTGTTTCTAGGGTTCCAAAATAGGGGTGTTTAAAACATATTTTGGAATCGTGCCAGTTTGGGACGTTTTCGAGGATGTTCATTGTTTGGGGCATAGGTGACAAAAAGTTCGTCTACATTGCCTTTTGGCCAAATAATTACGAAAAGGTTCTTATTATTCCTTCCATATTTTGCCTCCATATATTCCATCTCTTGCCTCCATATATCATACCTAACAATAGCATTGCACGCTTGCCTCTTCCTGGTGTAGTTCAATGAAATTCATTCAATGCTACATCGTACAGTCGCTACGTGATATGTTGTATTTCATATAGCATAATTAGGACTAGTTAATACATTTTATATATAGATTTAGGTCCATTTAGTGCTTGTAACGACATATGAGTAGAAGACCGAAGACTTGAAGAAATTGGAAGAATTGAAGTCGGGATTAGAAGATCGAGAATTGAAGGCCGCGGAGCTGAGCAGTCCGCGGTGGAGCCAAGATGCAGTGCCACGATCGCGGAGGCCTAAGGCCGCGGTCGCGGGTCAACGTTGACTCGGAGGGAAAGTTTGCAGCTCCGCGCTCGCGGAGGTTGTTCACCGCGATCGCGGAGGTCCACGTCAACAGGATCCGAGGCGGCGTTTTATCTATCTATTTATCTTTTATTTTAGTTTCCTTTTATATTTTTATTCCGAGTATGTTCGAGACTATTTAAGTTTAGTTTTCAAACTTTGTTTTGTATTCTGCTAGACCTAATTTCAGACCTTTTGTGTTTTTCTCTCTTATGGAGAACTAAACTCCTTATATTCTATTCGAGTTGAAGCTTTTCAGACTCAAGTTGTTGTGAGATTCATCTATTCAGGTTTATTTCTACAGGTTATTTCAATTCTCTTGTGCTTAATTATTATTGATTGTGTTGATTTCTGCTTGTCTGGCCAACTTGTTGGAATTGATATTATCTATTGCTAGATCTAGGTTTTCTCGTAGCAAAGCCTGATCTTTGTAGCAACTCGATTGATTTAGGACTCGTTGGACTAAAACAATTGAGAAGAGATTTGAATGCATGTTGATTGTTTGACTCGTTGGAATTCAATTACATGTATCCTATTTATCCTTGTTCTTAATGCTAATATCCTTATTATTTATGATCGTTTCATGAATTGTTTGGATGTTAAGTTGCATTACTCGTTGCCATGTTATAATTCAGATCAGGATAGGAATAACTAAAAGAAATAACTTGTTTGAATCTAGGATCAATAACTCGAGGAAGAAAAGTGGATACTTGAATAGGATTGTTTTCCCTAATTGATAAAAATCCAACCTTTGCTCTGTTTGCTTGTTTTGTCTGCTTTAATTTCCCTAGTTTTAGATTAAAATACCAAAAATCCCCCCTTTTTGTTACTTCCTTGAGTTGATAATAATAAAACTTAGGATACAAGTGTCTCTTGGGTTCGACCCCGACTTACTGACTATACTAGTTGTGTAACTAGGGATTTATCTTTGATTTGGCACGACGACTTTAAGCCAGTCAAATTTTGGCGCCGTTGCCGGGGACACTTTTGTTTCATTCTAAGTTTTTATTGTTACCAACTCTGGTGCGGGCCCTAGTTTATGGTCCACACTCGTGCTACTGATTCTTCTATTTTGCCTCTTGATTCAGAAATCGAAATGACTCTTTCCAGGTTGAGACGTGAAGCTCGGGAACAACTCCGTGAATTACCTTTCAACTTGGATTCTTCTGAAACTGAGACAATGGGAGATCAGACTTTGAGGCAGCTAACTGCCCCAAACTTTCAACAGCAGCCCCTGGCTGTTGAGTTTCCTGCGCTGAATGAAGTTGTTAAATTTGAGTTGAAGTCTGGTTTGATCCATCTTTTACCCCAATTCCATGGGCATGGTGGAGAAGATCCAAACAAGCATCTTGCTGAATTTGATTAGGTCTGCTCAAGTATGAAGCCTGCTGATGTAATTGAGGACCAGATCAAGCTGAGGGCGTTTCCTTTCTCTTTGAAGGATTCGGCCAATGAGTGACTCTACTATCTTTCTCCAGGATCAATAAATACCTGGAATAAGATGAAAGCGGCGTTCTTGGAGAAATACTTCCCTGCCACCAAACAGAACAGTCTGAAGAAGAGCTTGAGCAACATTGAGCAATAGACTGGGGAGAGCCTGTATGATTATCATGAGCGATTCAAGAGACTCTGTGCCTGTTGTCCATATCATGGGTATTCTAATCAAGACCTGGTATTGTATTTCTTTGGTGGATTACTGGATGAAGAGCGTAGAATGGTGAATGCAACTTGTGGTGGAAGCCTGATGAATAAGACACCAGTAGATGCCCTTGAGCTCTTCTCTGAGCTATCTGAGAACTCAAGGCAATTCAACAAAAGAACTAGCACTAAAGGAGTCAATGCTATGGACTCCTCGTCTATTATAAAAGCTGAGACGGCAGAGTTGAAAGATATGATGAAGATGTTCATGCTGTCAGGAACCCATCAACAACTGAAGGAATGTGAAATCTGTGCTGATACACTACATCCTACTGATGCATGTCCACAACTCCAGGAACCTCAGGATGAGGTTAATGCTGTAGGAGGATATGGACCCCCTAGACCTCATTTTGATCCATACTCTAATACATACAACCCAGGTTGGGGGGCCCATCCAAATATGAGGTATGGGAATCAAAATCAGCCTCAATATAATCATCAACAAGGAGGAAATCAGCAACCCAGGCAACCCTATGTTCCTAGACCTCCAGTTCAAATCAAAACAACTCACTCAATGCTGAAGAGATGTTTGCCAGGCTAGCTAACACAGTAGACCAGCTGGGACAGAACACGCAAACTAGCATCAAGAGTACTCAAGCTAGTATCAAAAATATAGAGACACAGATCAGTCAACTAGCTACTGCAGTTAGCAAATTGGAGGCCAGAGATTCTGGAAAATTGCCATCACAGCCTATCAATCCAAGGGAGAATGTGAGCGCTATCACATTAAGAAGTGGAAAAGAGCTAAATAGGGACGTGGAGGTGAATGACGATCCACGAACTAAAAGTTCTGATTTTCTAAAGACCGATTCCGCGCCCGTGGTGAACAATTGCCGCGATCGCGGAACCCCAACAGAGAGCATGGAAATTCTGGACGAAGCCTCCGCGCCCGCGGTGACCAACCTCCGCGATCGCGGAGACGGTGAAAATTTGGATTCCGAAAAACCCGAAAATCCGCGACCGCGGGACCCTCTCGACCGCGCCTGCGGATCTGTTGCTGAGCCCGAAAATTCTTACGTTCGCCCAGATTTCCCTTCTATGGTTTCTCAGAAGCCACCCCCTCCTTTCCCTGAAGCACTGAAAGACACAAGGAAGCCAGAGAATGACAAGGAGATCTTTGAGACATTTTCCAAGTGTGAGGTAAATATCCCTTTGCTCAATCTGATTAAAAGTCTTCCTAGATTTGCTAAATCTCTGAAAGAGCTATGCACTATCAAAAGGAACCAAAAATTAAAAGGGAAACAGAAAGTTAAGGTCAGTGAACATGTCTCTGTTGTATTTCAAAGACGAATGCCTAAAAAGTGCAGTGATCCAGGCATGTTCAACATTCCCTGCATAATAGGAGACACTAAAATAGATAAAGCCATGCTTGATTTAGGTGCTTCTATTAATGTTATGCCTTACTCTGTTTACACTTCACTAGGCCTAGGACCCTTGCATGAAACTGGTGTTATTGTTCAATTAGCTGATAGGTCCACAGTCTACCCGAAAGGGGTTGTTGAAGATGTCCTTATTATGGTAGATAATCTGATTTTCCCTGCTGATTTTTATGTGCTTGATATGGATCATGATGTGCATGCTGCACCCATTCTGTTAGGACGTCCTTTCATGAAAACTGCTAGAACAAAAATTGATATGTGTAAAGGTGTCCTAACTATGGAATTTGATGGGGAGAAATTTGAATATAGTATGGATAATGCTATGAAATACCCCCAGGATGATCACTCTCTATGCTCAGTTGATGTAATAGATCCTATTGTACAAGATGTATTTGATACTACTTGTGTAGATGAGTTGCAATCTGTTCTAGAGAATGACATAGATCCTGCATGCTTAGATTATGACTTACCTGAAAGGTATCATGAAATTTTTGCTGATCTGAATGCATGCTGTGACTCTTCTGCTGATGCTTTGGCCATTGGGCCCATACCACTAACTCTCCCTAGCGAGAAATTGCTTCCTTCTGTAGTACATGCACCTGAAATTGAGCTTAAACAGCTCCTTGAGCATTTAAAATATGCCTTTCTTGGAGATGGTGACACTTTGCCTGTCATTATTTCCAACAAACTGTCCAAGGAGCTAGAAGAAAGACTGGTGCAAGTACTGAAAGAGCACAAGACAGCTCTAGGATGGACTATTTCTGACATTAAAGGGATTAGTCCTTCTACATGTATGCATAGGATCCTCCTAGACGATGGTGCCAAGCCATCCAGACAGCCACAGAGAAGGCTCAACCCACCTATGATGGAGGTAGTAAAAAAGGAGGTACTGAAGCTCCTACAAGCAGGTATGATTTATCCCATCTCTGATAGTCAGTGGGTTAGTCCGATCCAAGTTGTGCCCAAGAAGGGTGGTATTACAGTGGTAGAAAATGTGCATGGGGAATTAGTCCCCACACGAGTTTAGACTGGTTGGAGAGTCTGCATTGATTACCGTAAGCTGAATGCGGTAACCAAAAAAGATCACTTTCCCTTGCCATTCATTGATCAAATGCTTGAGCGACTTGCCGGTCGTTCCTATTATTGCTTTTTAGATGGCTATTCAGGGTACTTTCAGATTGCTATTGCACCAGAGGATCAGGAGAAAACGACATTTACATGTCCGTTTGGCACTTTCGCATAACGCAGAATGCCATTCGGATTGTGTAACGCACCCGGTACATTCCAATGGTGTATGGTAAGCATCTTTTCTGAGTATATTGAAAATTTTATAGAGGTTTTTATGGATGACTTTACAGTACATGGTGATGACTTTGATGCCTGTTTAAACCATCTTTCTTTAGTCCTTCAAAGATGTGGAGAGACCAATTTGGTTCTAAACTCTGAGAAGTGTCACTTTATGGTTGAGCAAGGCATCGTTTTAGGTCATATAGTGTCATCCAGGGGTATTGAGGTCGATAAGGAAAAGATTGATATCATTCAGTCCTTGCCTTATCCTACTAATGTGCGTGAAGTGCGTTCTTTTCTAGGCCATGCAGGTTTCTATCACGGGTTTATTAAAGACTTTTCCAAGATCTCAGCCCCATTATGTGATTTGTTGAAGAAGGATGTGCCCTATGAGTTCAATGAGGCATGCAAAAAGGCGTTTGATGAGCTGAAATCACGCCTAACAAGTGCACCAATAATTCAAGCCCCAAATTGGTCTCAACCTTTTGAGATCATGTGTGATGCAAGTGACTATGCTGTTGGGGCTGTTTTGGGTCAAAAAGAAGCTAGAGCATCCCATGTTATACATTACGCTTCTATGACCTTAAATGATGCCCAAAGAAACTACTCCACCACTGAAAAGGAAATGCTTGCTGTAGTGTTTGCTTTGGAGAAGTTCAGACAGTATCTTTTGGGGACAAAGGTGATAGTATATTCAGACCATGCAGCGCTTCGTTATTTAATGACGAAAAAGGAGGCTAAGCCAAGACTGATTAGATGGATTCTCCTGCTGAGTGAGTTTGATATAGAGATCAGTGACAAAAAGGGAGCTGAGAATCTGGTGGCTGATCATCTAAGTCGGCTTGTGCATGAAGAAAATACACCAGGAAGCCAAGATCAGATTCAAGGACGTTTCCCTGACGAAACATTGTTCGAGGTTCGAAACAGAGATTCCGCGATCGCGATGAAGGCGTCCCGCGCCCGCGGAGCTGTATCTGAGACCAGTGATTCTGCTGAAACTGGGCCGCGATCGCGGAAAACCGGCCGCCCCCGCGTAGCTGAGTTCGATAGCAATTCTGAACCTCGATTTGAAGAATTCATTTTTGGGATCCATTCATTCCGGCCATGGTATGCAAATATTTTCAACTACCTCGTCTCGGGGGAGTTCCCACCTACTTTTACCAAGGCCCAGAAGGACAAGGTTCGTCATGAATCCCGATTCTATGTCTGGGATGATCCTTATTTATGGAAGCACTGCACAGATCAGGTAATCCGACGATGTGTTCCGAATTCTGAGGTACAATCTATCCTTTCTTTTTGTCATTCCTATGCATGTGGGGGTCATTTTGGGACTAATAAAACTGCTAGGAAAATTTTAGAAGCTGGATTTTATTGGCCTCATATTTTTAGAGATGCTTATGCTTTTTGTAAATTATGTGATCGTTGTCAGAGGGTGGGTAATATTTCTAAAAGACATGAGATGCCTCAATCTCGCATGATATTCTGTGAAGTTTTTGATGTTCGGGGCATTGATTTTATGGGACCCTTCCCGTCTTCCTATGGGAATCTGTATATTTTACTTGCGGTGGACTATGTTTCCAAGTGGGTGGAAGCAAAGGCCACTAGATTTGATGATTCAAAAGAAGTTGCAGGTTTCCTTAAGGACAACATTTTTTCTAGATTTGGGATTCCAAAAGCTCTAATAAGTGACAGGGGTACTCATTTTTGCAACAAGACTGTAAGCGCTTTATTGAAGAAGTACCATGTCACTCAAAAGATCTCTACAGCCTATCATCCCCAGACCAATGGACAAGCTGAAGTGTCCAACTGGGAGATAAAATCTATTCTGGAGAAGACGGTGGCGCCTAACAGGAAAGATTGGAGTTTGAGACTCAATGATGCTTTATGGGCCTACCGTACTGCTTACAAGACACGCATCGGGATGTCTCCCTTCAGATTGGTTTATGGCAAAGGTTGTCACTTGCCGGTTGAGCTTGAGCATAAAGCATATTGGGTGGTCCAGAAGTGCAATTTCAACATTAAAGAGAATGGAGAGTTCAGGAAATTACAATTGCAAGAGTTGGAAGAGTTGAGATTGGATGCCTATGATAATGCTGTGAATTACAAGAACAAGACCAAAGCATGGCATGACAAAAACATCCTAAGGAAGGAATTCAAGGTTGGAGACAAGGTCCTTCTATTTCAGTCTCGTCTCACACTCTTCCCAGGCAAACTCCGTTCCAGATGGGCTGGACCATTTACAATTACTCAAGTCTTTCCACACGGGGCTGTGGAATTATTGGATGGGGACTCTCAAAATGTGTTTAAAGTTAATGGTCAGAGACTAAAGAAATATCATGAGGGAGTCAACCAAGAAGTATTAGAAGAGTTGGATCTTTCTGATCCAAATTCCGGTGCTGAATAAAAGGGCTAAAATGTCGGGCCAACGACATTAAATAGAGGCGCTGCTCGGGAGGCAACCCGAGGTAAGTTTTTTGTTAATTATTTTTTTGGGATAGTTTTTAGTTTTTAGTTTTAGTTTTGTTTCTTTTCAATCTTGTCGGACTAACATGCAGGTACTAGGTTCGAAAGAACAAAATATTTTGGGGAATTTATTCCTCGAAGTACACAGAAAAAGGCGAACAGGTACCAGTACACAGCACCGCGATCGCGGAGGTCCTTCACCGCGATCACGGTACTGTTCATCCGCGAGATAATTAAAAAAATAAATATAAAAGGACTTGACGGAATTGCCGGTTTTACCCCTCACCTACCGGCCGGCCCTACCATCTTCTTCCTCCCTTCCTTCTACCATTTCTACCATTTCCACCATTATCAAACCTTCAAACCTCCATAACCTCTCAAACCAAAATTTTCCAACTCCACAAAAATCAAATCCGAATCCGTTTCCTTAATCCTTTCGCCATTCTAAACCCAAATCCGTCTTCCAAGTTCCCGAATTTCCACTCAAAAACCCACAAATCCCCATCTAAAATCCAAACAAAAATTTTCGGAATCCGAATTTTCACCGTCTCCCTCAAAAACCTCTCCAAATCCACTCGTTCCTCTCGGGTTTCCCATTAGCAAGACGCCGCGAGCCACCGCGTGCGAAAAACTGGATCTCGCGGAGAACTGCACTTCCGCGATCGCGGTGACCAGCCTCCGCGCCCGCGGACCTTGACAGAAGACGAAAATTCCACTTTGTGAGTTTGATTTCGCCTTTCTTCGGTTTATTTATTTCTATGGCGTATCCAGTTAGGATGAGTAGGGATGAGAAGGCATTGTGGAATGAAATTGATAGGAAAATCATGCTGTCTACTAAATTTTTCCATGAACCGACATTGCATACGTTGGGCTTATATTAGTCGGTTCAACAGTTATTACAGCAGGGTGGTTTAGGTGGTTTGATCCCTTAGCATGCATATACATATAAGCCTCTAGTGTTGGAATTTCTAGTTACTTACAGAGAGCTTGAAGATGGTAGTATTGGCTTTAGATTGCTTGAGAGGAATTAGTCACTGACTAGGAATCAGTTAGGTGAGTGTTTTGGGGTGACGAGTCAGCCTACAGCTGGTTGGGCTGATATTGAGGATAACCCGAGGGCGATGCATTTCTGGACTGCAGTGACTCACACTCAGTATAGTCTTGGCCCTGGGTCACAGAATTACAATATTGTTCATCCGGGGTTGAGGCTTTGTCATAAGGTGATTTCTAACACCTTTTTAGGGAATGGAGATGTTAATAAGATGGCCGCTAAGGATGTTTCTATGATGTGGTGTTTGATGGGGGATCAACCTGTGGTCCCTGATTGGGTGGCATTGTTCTTACGAGCTGTGAGGAAGGCCCGGTCTTAGTCCGGGAAGATTGCTTTTGGAGGATTGGTTACTTTGATAGCCTTGAGTTTTGTGAGCTTAGATGTTATACGAGGCAAATATAGAGTGGCAGTAAGTGGTGGGATTCACTTTGATCTGTCATAGCTGAAGAAGGCCAAGTGTTTATCTGAGGGTGAGAATGGAGGTTGGATCTGGCACTGTGGTAAGGATCATGATGAATATTTACGTTTGCCTAGGGAGTTTGGAGCTGAGGCGACAGCTGATGATTTTTATTTGGAGTCTAATGTGATGGTAGTGGAGGATGTACAGGAGGAGGAGGAGGCAGAGTATGAGCAGTACGATGAGCCTCCACAGGGACAGCACGAGGCTAGTCCTTCTAGTGATGGAGACGCTCCATAATGGTATGAGGGGATGACTTCTGCTATGACGCACTTGAGTATGAGGCTTGATTCTATGGCTGATCGGAAGGATTATTTTATCAGAGAGCAGGCTAGTATGAGGAGTACTTTAGCAGATCTGGGGAGGAATGTCAGAGACATGTCCCTCACCATGGATCAGATGAGGGAGCGACAGGAGGCATTTTATCAGCATTATTGGCCTCAGTACCCTCAGTATTTTCCACCGCCAGGTCCCCCACAGTGAGTCTTCTGTTTTCCTTTCCTATATTTTTTATCTGATTTGTCTTTATTTCATTGAGGGCAATGAAAGGTTTAAGTCTGGGGAGGGAGTACTCACTGTTGTATATATGTACAGATGCATCATTTCAGAAGTTTAAAAAAAAAATAAAAAAAGCCATAAAAATTAAAAAAAAAGGCATAAAAATCCTGGGATGAGCTGAAAACGCAAAAGGGCGGCTCAGGTAATAAGTAGGTAACCCGGACCAGCATTAGGCTGGGGTAATAAGAGGTTAATGAGAGATGTGAGCAATTGTGAGCACACCTAAAAGAAAAATGAAAAGAGTGATTAGGTGAAAACCCGAAAGGGCGCCTAAGTAGAATGAGTGGTAAAATCAGAGTGTTTAGGATAATATTCTACTTTGGGGTTTGGGGATTACATTTTAGATGTCGGGTAGATCCTAGGTTGCTCTACATTTTTTGGAGCTTGAGTGTTATATCTTGTATCTGTGAGGTGTGTGATTTGAGCTTTCATGTTTTTGCTCATTATTTCTCTACATGGGTTCGGGTTGTGAGATTATTTTGAGTGTTTTCTAGTTTTAGATCATTTTCTCCCATTGCTGTCTGTAGACCTTTGTTGATTTATCATGCTTAATTTTATTTTTTTGAGCTTACTCGAGGACGAGCAAGGTCTAAGTATGGGGGAATTTGATATGCTGTATTTCATATAGCATAATTAGGACTAGTTAATACATTTTATATATAGATTTAGGTCCATTTAGTGCTTGTAACGACATATGAGTAGAAGACCGAAGACTTGAAAAAATTGGAAGAATTGAAGTCGGGATTAGAAGATCAAGAATTGAAGGCCGCGGAGCTGAGCAGTCCGCGGTGTAGCCAAGATGCAGTGCCGCGATCGCGGAGGCCTAAGGCCGCGGTCGCGGGTCAACGTTGACTCGGAGGGAAAGTTTGCAGCTCCGCGCTCGCGGAGGTTGTTCACCGCGATCGCGGAGGTCCACGTCAGCAGGATCCGAGGCGGCGTTTTATCTATCTATTTATCTTTTATTTTAGTTTCCTTTTATATTTTTATTCCGAGTATGTTCGAGACTATTTAAGTTTAGTTTTCAGACTTTGTTTTGTATTCTGCTAGACCTAATTTCAGACCTTTTGTGTTTTTCTCTCTTATGGAGAAGTAAATTCCTTATATTCTATTCGAGTTGAAGCTTTTCAGACTCAAGTTGTTGTGAGATTCGTCTATTCAGGTTTATTTCTACAGGTTATTTCAATTCTCTTGTGCTTAATTATTATTGATTGTGTTGATTTCTGCTTGTCTGGCCAACTTGTTGGAATTGATATTATCTATTGCTAGATCTAGGTTTTCTCGTAGCAAAGCCTGATCTTTGTAGCAACTCGATTGATTTAGGACTCGTTGGACTAAAACAATTGAGAAGAGATTTGAATGCATGTTGATTGTTTGACTCGTTGGAATTCAATTACATGTATCCTGTTTATCCTTGTTCTTAATGCTAATATCCTTATTATTTATGATCGTTTCATGAATTGTTTGGATGTTAAGTTGCATTACTCGTTGCCATGTTATAATTCAGATCAGGATAGGAATAACTAAAAGAAATAACTTGTTTGAATCTAGGATCAATAACTCGAGGAAGAAAAGTGGATACTTGAATAGGATTGTTTTCCTTAATTGATAAAAATCCAACCTTTGCTCTGTTTGCTTGTTTTGTCTGCTTTAATTTCCCTAGTTTTAGATTAAAATACCAAAAATCCCCCCTTTTTGTTACTTCCTTGAGTTGATAATAATAAAACTTAGGATACAAGTGTCTCTTGGGTTCGACCCCGACTTACCGACTATACTAGTTGTGTAATTAGGGATTTATCTTTGATTTGGCACGACGAATTTCAGCCAGTCACTACGCCAACCTTCCTATCCGGAGCTACTTTTATCCACATACTATTTTCAACACAAACAACTTTAACCCACAAAATGCCCTCTTTTGGGGTATCAAATATTGTGTCGATGGTAAATGACTACAAATAATCATCTAAAAACTCTTGCACCTCCTATGTTTGTTTTGAAAATTATGAATGACTAATCAGAGGTGGAAACCTATACATGTTTAGTGTGGATGGCAATTGCTCGGTCGACAATGGCGCATAAGTTGGGAATCCAAACATGCTCAGTAGGTTGTGCTTGCATGGTCAACAATGGTGCAATAGGTGGGTATCCAAACATAACCAGTGTAGACCGTACCGGCTTGGTTGACAATGATGGTGCATGAGGTTTGTATCCGAACATGACCGGTGTAGATTGTACTTGGCCCAACTACAATGGTACAAAAACTAAAAATCCGGATATGGTTGGTGTAGTTGGATGTCAAACAATCGGTGTAGACTATGGATAAGCATGGACATCGAACATGGTTGTTGTGGAAGTCACATTATAATACGTACTCTCATCACTAATATGAAGGTCGTCCAACTCAATATACACCTCTTTCTCTTCCCGAAACAACGTCAAAGTTTATGTTAAAAACAACCATTCCAACTAAAATGCCCCTTCCACCGTTACGACAAAAGCTACATCAACCGTAACGGCTGAAGAGTCCTTGGATGTTACGGTAGAAGTCGCTTCTATCGTAACGATTGATAAGGTTCTTGTTATTGTCAAGATGCACTACTTGTATTAGACTCGAATGAAGTCGTAGGCAACGAAATAGCAACAACATGAGTATTATTCTCATTTGAACTATTTCCCACCAAACTTTGAACTGTTTTTTCTTGTTTTTGTCAATTTTACAATATTACGAACAAGAAAAACAAAATTTTGACTTCAGCCAAGTCAAAATCTTAAACTTTTAAACAACTATAATAAAACTAAAGTTTCATATCTTTGAAATAAACCAAAATATAAAGAGAAATGAGATAGTTTATAAAGAAACAAATGACCTCATTATATCTATTCTAAGCGCATTTTCCACCAAATCAAAGATGTACGTGAAAAAAGGGGAAGTTTGAGAGAATGGAGTCTAAGAGGAAAAAAGTGGGAGAAAAAGAGGGGGTAAGATTATTAGATGAAATTTTGAGAGTGGAGACTAAGGATCTGTTTGGCATAACTAGGTGGAGTTAGAATCTAGCGGAAGCTGGAACTGGTAGCGGGATTTTTGATAGTAGCGGAAGCTGGATTTATGAACGAAATGGATAAAAAGAGGTTGGCAACATCATATCTGAATTGAAAAAAGGAGACCCGAAAATGACGAATTTGCCCCCAAATTACCAAAAAAGGAATGCCCCTCACTTGCAGCTCACGTGACCCCCAAACCCCCAAATATCGGACTCCTCTCGTGAAAGGGTTTCCAACTCATATTTACCTCCTTCCAATCCCAGCCCGAGCTCTCCATTGTTTGCAGCTTGTGGAGGTCGAGTTGCACTTGGGTTGCCGCCGCCACTGGTCGAGGAAGGTGGAGCAACCGTCGAAGGCTGATCTAGTAGGGCTTTAATGCAGCCCGAACGGGGTCAATCGTAGTATCTCAAGTGTCGATCCCACAAGGACCAATGTAATACCAATTGAAACTCTACTAGTAAATTAGGCCAAAAGTATAAGAAATATGAAAAAACTATGTCTAAGAAAACAAGTAATAAACTGAAGGATAAAACCAATGTGATAGATGTGTCTAAGGTTAAGGATCACCACAACAATGTTTCAACAGATAAAATTATACTCTGCTTGAATTTATTTCCAATTATTTGAAGGTAGTTATCTAAGGTAATCACTAAGTCCTTTCGAACGATAGCAACATGCCTAAACCCAACGAACATTCGCTTTCGCGACTTGCCAATTGAAATCTAGACCAGTAAGCACTTAGAATTTAAGATTAAACAAAGTTAACATCCGCTTTCGCAACTTGCTAACTCAACCCAACCTTAAGGTTTCTATGACAACTATTATTCCACAAGAGAAATCAAAACACTTTCGAAATAAAGAAATCTCAGGTTCAAATCCTAGGGTTCCGACAGAAAAAAGTACCTTTCAGTCTCAGTTCCCTGTTTGACTACTTATTGAAGTTTTTACCTTTTAGTCTCAAACTTTAACAAGTTTCCATTCACAAAAGTTACTAAGGCATAAAGCATCTAGGATTGAATCAAATATATTTCAATTCAGGCAAAGATTATAACTTTAATTAAATACACATTGAATGGATCACCAAAACCCTAGAACTAGGAATTTAACCAAACATGATTGAAGACATAATCATAATATATAAACTTTTTTTTTGGTAGAAAATCATAATATATAAACTAACCGAGAATTATTCAAAACAATTAAAGAGTAAGAAAACTTAGTCTCATAATATAGATAATCCAAAGTGTGGGCTAAATTTTGAATAACAATCAAATTCTTCAAAACCCCGGCGAACTCCCTCGTCAAAAGTTGTCATGTGTTGTGCGGCACCAAAAACAACGAAAACTCAAATCTAGAAATACACCCTAAGCTAATATATTAATCCAAACTCCCCTAACCTATGCTAATATCTAATCTATATATACTACGTAACCACCACCCCTTGCCTAATATATCTATAATATAATCAAATAGAGTTGAGATCAAATGAGAACATGTTTTATAGTGTAAAATGAGAACAAATGTGAAGCATTGGATTTTAGGGAATCAATGGTGTGGATAAGCGTTTCATTAATGGGGTTTTTTTTAACCAGAGAGGCAATTTCGTCATTTCTCCCCAAAATAGAATCCCTCCTCTCCCCTCATTCTTCTTCTTCCTTGGAGCTTTTTCAATTCTTTCCTCCATTGTTGGATTTCGATTTTTCTCATCTTCTTCCTCCATTTACATGTTTTAGTTAGATTAATAGCTATTTTCGACCTCATTGAATTGCTTCTAGGTATTTTTTTTTTGTTTTCTTAGGGTTTGAATGTCTAATTTAGGAGTTTTTTTTAAATTTGGGGGATTTCAATTAGCTTTTTAATTCGAGCCTTAATTTACCATGAATTGTATGGAATAAAACATGTTAGTTTATTATTTCATTGAATAGTCATTTAAGCAAAACTATTTTTCATTTTACCATTGATAGAATCCAAGTCGACATTTCAATTTACTAGTTTCGTATGAACCGTCATTTATAATACTATGAACCGACACTTGTAGTTCTATGAACCAAAAATTACAATACGACTTTAGTTTTTTTTTGGGTTTTATTACTTTTAATTTGTACGAATTTGTGAATGTTTTTGTGTTTTTATATATGTTCTCATTTATTTTGAATCTTTAATGTTTTGTGATATGATGAAAGAAAGCAAGACCTTCTTATTTTTATTTATTTAGGTCTTTTTGTTTGAATTTATGAGGTGCACACCAAGTGTTTGATAAATTGCTAGTTTGAATAGAAGCTATTGTTGAATTAGCTTTGTTGGTTTTATTCAAACTTATTAAGTTTGTGCATGTTTTGTGTTACAATCTAATTGTTTTATTGAAAATAAAGGCTAATGGTAAATTTTTATCAAATTGCCCATCATGTGTTTGATAAAATGCCCAAATGATAAATTTTAAAATTATGTCCTCTTTTTAGGTTCTTAAATTTTCTCTAGTTTTTTTGCTTCTTCTTTGATAAAATGATATGAACCATGTTGAGATTCCATGTGTTCAAATTGCAATTAAAGTCATGACACTAATTAATAGAAGCAAAAAATTCATGAACTGTAAGAACACTTATTAGGAACCTTAACATTCAAATGTATGAACCGACAAAGGGCTTGCTACACTTATAAAAAATAAGTATTTTTTTGAAAAAGTTGCTTATTTATCTTGAAAAACGTAAAATATAATTACTTTTCACATATTTCTAGATAAATAAGCAATCATTTTTAATAAAAAGTGCTTATTGTTAAGAAGTGTAGCAAGACCAAATATCATTTATTAACTAGAATACACAACACAAATATTGAGTATGGTGAATTACATTTCATCAACCTTTATGACAATTGTTATGAACCTAACAACATAAAGACACGAACCCATAAAATAGTAAATATTATTCATGAAATATGATAATTGCCACAAATAACAAGTATTGTGACTTAAATTTCATGAACCTTTATGACAATTGTTATGAACCTAACCGTATAAAGACACAAACCCATAAAATACCATTTAAGAAATACGATAAATGACATGAACGACGAGTATTTTGAATTAAATTTCATGAACCGTATTGACAGTTATTATGAACCTATTCGTATAAAAAAATGAACCAACATAATGCTATTTATGAACTATAATACATGACACACATGAACCTTAAAATGATATGGTTATGAATCATAAGATGAAATATTATGAACCTATACTTATAAATATATGAATTGAAACAACAAATGTCATGAACCAAAAACATGAACCAAAATAACTAGTATAATTTAAACACATGATCCGTAAGATAAACAACTATGAACCTAAGCTTACAAAAACATGAACCAAAAGAAGAGCTATAATAAACCAACCGTATGAAGTATTAGCCTATGTGGGATTTGAACCCACACTATGTACATGTGCACATTGCTCTACCATTTGAGTTAATAGGCTATCAAATATGTTTGTCCTTAACCAATATTCCACGAAATTATACAAATTCTAAAATGCACTTCAAGCTTTGAGCCAACGACAATCACTTTTTTAGATTCATGTAGGAAGAGAATCGGTGACCTCAAGAGAAGGAGATTAAATTAGTGCACACATGCAAAATGAGTGAAAAACAATAATTTCAAGTATAAAAATCGCAATAAACAACACAATAATTTTTATAAACTAGTATGGCAGAGAACATACCAAGAAGTCCTTTTGGGGCATTCAAACAAAGACAAGTGTCTTCCACCAGAATTGGTCAACAATTATACACTATTGGGTGAACACACACTCAACACTGAATAGTGAACAACAGATGATACTTAATTTCTTCAATTTAAATTCATTTTTCCTACATGGTATACTGGAGCTTCTAATAGAATACCCATGTCATTTAAGCCAATGTTGAATAAGTGGTTTCATTGATTAAACTAAGCTACTGGAGCAAATTGTGATAGGCGACAAGAGTGGACTAAATACCGGTGACAATGTTGTGTTGTACACCGACTAAGAAAATCAAAACCCTACTTCAACCACCTTCCAATGAAACCCCGCCGATTTCTCGATCGGAGTTTTGGAATCTACAAAAATCCCCCTTTTTGATGCCAACAACTTTAGAACCCTAGAAAATTCAAAATTAAGTAGGAGAAGACACCAACCTTTTGCGCTTGTTTGTACATAGATTGTACAATTTGATTAGTGAAGAGGAATTGGCGAGAGAGAGAGAGAGTGTGAGAAGAACTCTGATATGCGAGAGGGAGGGCAAATTTTCTATGAGATAGAGCAAGCTAGGGGTTAGGGGTGTAGACAAGGTTATTATTGGGTTATCATAAAATCTTAAGTAAAATTACACTCCGTGCCACTATTATTGAATTGTCCTATTTGTATTCAGTTTTCTTCTAAATTGATTTGCTATAATCTGTGCCGTCAAACACTATAATCCAATGACGTAGATTTGTTCTTATTTTACAGTGTAACTACAATAAACACCGGAACGTGACTCTAATCACATATGCTGATCAGATCAACCGCCACACCCAATTAAGGCAATGGGCCTCTCTTATAACATGGGCTTTGGCCTAAAAACACGAAACAACATTAGCCCATCATCATTGCTTTGCCATCATTCTCCTTATTTGGCTTCTTAAAATTAGTCTTTAAATCTCCCCAAAAATAACCTTGAATTACCTAAAATATATAGAACATGAGTGCAGATTTCAAATGCAAAATAAAAGAAAATAAATATAAAATATGAGAAATATGCATGAATAATGCATAAATTAATATGCATCTAGACACCTAGAATATGACTAAATTAAGCATTATTAGGCTTCATCTCACATTTCCGGTAAGTGAAGGAACCCTAAACTGAACTTTGAGCTCGAAGATTGAGAATTGTTGTTGATAATGAGCTCAATTGATTATGCCATTTTCACCAATTTGATTAAGGATATTGAAGCTAGAAGTTGTAGCTAGTTTGTTGATGTTTCGACATGTGCATTTTCAAATAAACATACAAAATCGGGACTTGGTTTTGAGTGAAATCTAATAAATGATTGGTCGAGCTGGGTGTTTGATTTAACTCATATGATGAATTCGGGAATGATTGTTGAACTTCTATTGAGTAAAATCCAATATATATGAAAGTTGGAATGAAGTTTTGTTGATGAATTTGGTTTTTTCCCCTTCATAGGCATATAATTGTCTCAATTAAGTGATTGCATATTGTTAGTGTTAGGTTTTATTGCTCATTGTTTGCTTGGAAATATATGTATATGTTGGTGTGTGCTTTTAAGTAATGTACTAATGTGTTTTCTTGGAAAGGAAGAAGGAACAATGTCTGAGTCACAAGCGAATGTGAAAGGAAAGGTCACTAATGGGGAGTTTGTTTGGAGTGATGAACAACCAAAATAATTAATGACAAGTTGTCTATAGTACCACAAGTAGAATGAGAAGGACACTCACTTTCAATGGGTTGAAATTGTTGAGAAGTTTTCCAAAGAGGGAGGCAGGAAGATTGATAAAGATATTGTGAAGAACAAGTTTGACTACATGTAAAAGATTTGAAAACTTTGGGTCGGTTTACGGTACAAAGAAACCGGGGTAGGATAGAACTCGACAGATGGAACAATTACAGCAAATCCTGAATGGTGGGAGCGAAAAATAAGGGTATGCTTAATATGGTGTTGTTTGATATTTGTGTTGTTTCATATTTAGGGAGTCTTGCATAATGTTTGATATTGGTGTTGCTTCATTGATAGGAAAAGCCAGATTACAAAAGGTTCCGCCGAAAGTGTCCCGACCCGGAGTTGAGACATCTTTGGGACATCTTGTTCGGTAACATATGTGTGTCGGGGCAACATTGTGTGGTGGCCACTATGGATTCCCTAGAAATTGATGAGTCTCAAACTCTAGTGTCGCAATCTGGTGTTTTCGGTGTAAGAAGTTTGGAGGACCTCTTGTGGATGGATGATGACTTGGATGAGGACTACCTTCTTAGGGACCTGACTGATACGCTCGGCCTAGCTAGTTCTTCTCAGCAAGCAAACAACTCTGCAACCAAGCATCAAGCCAGCGACGATAGTAGCCAACGAGTTCCTAAGCGTAAAAAGAAACAAATCGGGACTGCCTTCTTCCAAGAATAATTGGTTGTTACTGCACACTAAGGTGAACGGTTTGTGACGCTCTTGGAGGGGGATTTAAACGGTAAGGAAAGGCAAGACACAAACCGGATTTTCAATCTTGATGAAGCAATGGAGGTTCTGGAAGGGATGGTAACGACGGGCATGATGGAAGAGTACCACGATCTATGGTGTTATACCGTGGATTAGTTGAACGCTGAGAACATCCGTCTCCTCTTCATGACACTGATGACAGATGATGCAAGGATCGCTTGGCTACACTACAAGTTTGCGTAGGAGGAAGGGTCGAAGAAGACCAGTTGATTTGGGATGTTAATGTTTTACATTATGTGTATGTTTTATGGGATACTTTATGTGTTTTTTAGCGTGTTTCTTTGAGGATTGTTGATTTTGGAAGAAGTTTATGATTGATTGACAATGCCATTTTCATGAATAAGTTGTCTTTTTAATTGATGTTTTACATGGCTTGCGTTTTTCGTTTGCTTTTAGGATTGCAGCTATGTATTAGTTTTTATCTATCTCAATGTTTGGGTGGTCTTTATAGGATAGGGCAAGAAGCATGACTCGTGCTCCAGTGAGGCCGCTTTGTCGGCGGAAGAAGATAATGATTGTGTGGTTTTTGTTTATGCAAAGGCAGTGTTGTCTTTTAGCGAGGTGCTACCTCAAATACATGCGTAAGACACCATGCTACACCTCGTTGTTGACGGGTTGCCTATGGATGAGAGAGATAATGGAGTCCGAGTCCAAGGTTAGATGCATTAATGGTTTTCGAATGGAGAAACATGTACTTCGGAAGTTGTGTGATGAGCTACAATACAAGCATGACCTTCGCCCTTCAAACAATATGTGTGTGTTGGAGAAGGTTGGCCTTCACCCTCCAAGCTCCTTGAACCGACACCATGAACGCCATTGGCTCCTATGGAAGTCCAGGCAAAATTTGAGTTTGATGTTTTCCCGCCTATTTCCAGTGGCACTCTCGAATTGGTTGACTAACTCACAAGAATGTATGGGTGCATGTGGATTTGTTCTCTCCCTCCTCATGGCAGGGAGCCCAAGGTTGAGGAAGACCTTGTCTTGGTGGAGTGTCCACCTGGAGTTATCAGCCATCTACAAAGTATGAATAATAGCCGTAAGTAATTGCGTATTATGTATGAAAATGAAGAATAGAACAAATAGTAAAAATATGAACTTAAGCAAAGGAAGAAAGCATACCTTCGTTTGAAGTTCTTACAAGATAGAAACTGATGGCAATGTGAAGGAGAGGAGTTATGGTATAGAGTGAATGAAAATGTGAAGGACTAGCTTTGGGGTGGTAGGATATATAAAAGGGGGAAAAAGTCATTATTAAAAACCAAAATGGAAAAACATTAATAAATTCAAAATACTATATATATATATATTTCGAATTTCCATACGTAGAAACATTGATACTTTTTATAGATGACATAACCATAACTCATGTTAATTGCAAATCTCCATTCATAACAACAACAATATTATTGTTTTTATGAAATTACAAATATTCCACTACCAATTTGATATGTTACTTTTTATAGATGGCATAGCAATTAATCATGTTGATTGACTATGCCATAAAATCTTACATATTAATGATTAATTTAATAGATTACCATACAACTATCAAATATGAAATTTTGCTTTATATACTAACTCAAACATCCCAATATTTGTCACCCACAACATAACCATAAATTAAGTCAAGACAAACAATAGTCAATTACAAACAAATAACCAACACAACATAGAATCAATCTTCATTATAGATAACCACAAAGACATCTAAAGTCCAAAGAAACCTAAAAGGATACACAATTAAGGGAATAAGGATTATATGGATAAACGAGAAAAACAGACACGTGGACATGAGGGCAATGCTGCTTTGTTTCCAACGAGTAACAATTTGTCTTGCCTTATCACGCTCCAAAGCACGCTCGATTGTACAGGTTGACAACTCTTCGATGAGTTCAACCTATTCATCAGTCTTGTGAACATGTGCATGAATACTCATTTCCAAACGCGCCACATACCTCTCAGCTTCATCAACTCACTACTTATGATGCATTGCTACTTTCTATAGACGCGTAAAGCATGGTTGCTGGCTAAAACGGTGCATTATTTCTTTATCCTCCTCCTCAAAATTGCTCTGTTGAAAAAAAACATTGTAGTTTTAAACCCTAAAAAATTGATATTAATGTACTACTTGAGTCTTGAGGCAATGTTATGTTTGTATCATTACCTCTTCATTATAAAATTCTCCTTCAGAGAGCGAGAAAAGACCGTGTTCTTCACTCCATGAATCATGGGACACCATAGTGTTGCACTATTTCTATGCACACGAGTAATTATGAATAAAATAATCCCACTTCTTATCATCTATACATAGAAGACAAAATTCAACATATGGTATTCTAAAATCTGTTAACCTAATCCAACAAATATAAACATTCACAAAAAAACTCAAACTCAGCATATGGTTCATCTAGAGTTTTGCATCTAGGGTTTGAAGCTCAAATCAAGTTGGTTGTATTTTTTGTTTGCAGCTTGATGGGATCCTTTTTTTCCATAAAATCCTACTATAAGCTAGGTCTCAAGTCTACTGAATTATAAGGCTTACCATAAAGAACTATCCTCTGAGATGCTATATCCATAAATCATGCAACCTATTACTTAATTTCTAACATTTGCTATTATGATTTTCTTCAGATGTATGACACCTACATCATATATATTAAAATGTTGCACAAAGTCTTATAAAATTAGCTATGTTATTGAGTTTCACTCAGTTTCTTCACTGTTTCTATAAAATTAGGTTTCATTTTTGTGAAAGAAAGCTGATATTTTATTGAGTTAATCTCAGTTTCTGCACTGGTTCTATACACTCAATTCTTACAGTTTTCCAACAAGATGGCTTGATGGTGATCAATTCATAAGATCATCAATTAAAAGAATACACACATAGCAAGTGAAGGAACACATGCATCATCAATTGAAAAAGGATACATACATAAGAAGAACAATTCAATTGAAAAGGATTTTGTGAAGAACATCTCAAGATGCATACCTATTTTCGGGACAAAAACGACACTGAATCCGGCCTCCACTTCCTCTTACAACTGAATCCGACCTCCTCCTTTTCTCCTATCATGGTAAAAACGTCGAGATATGAGCTATGCGCCTATGCCGACAAATTTTACACTTTCGAGCTAACCTCGAAGCTGGATCGAGCTCTCCTAGACCACAACCTTCATCAATCGGCTCTCAATCGAGGAAAAGTGATGAGATAGAGCTCACCTCAAAGCTGATATCCTCCGTGGTCGCCAATCACCGCTATTGCCGGATGGAGCTAAGGTTTTTGTTTCGAAAATAGGGGATTGGGCTTGCAGGGGTATTGGGGGCAACAAAAGGGATATTTGGGATTAGCTAGGGGAGAAAAAGTAGCAGAATTAGGATAAAGGTGGGGGGAGTGGGCGAAAATGAGCTGAACCATGCTAGCGTCCCACCGTTCTGCTGGACTCACCCGCTGGTGCCAAACAGGGTAAAAATCTCCATCTTCCCGTGAACACTCCCTCTTCCGATCTGCTCACTCCCGCTGGTGCTGAACGGGGCCTAAGAGGAAAGAAAGTGGGGGTTTGAAGTTCTATTATCATGGTATTGTGTTATAGAGATTATAAACATATATAATAAATGTAATTAAGTAAGATTATTAGATACATTAAATTCGATAGCTCCTAACCCTTACAACCAATATGACGTTGGCCATAATGACCAAGGTGGACATTGGTTTAACGTAAAAAGTAGAACAAGTGCATATATTTTAAGAATGTTTAAAATAAGGAAAATTCCTTTTGGTGCCCTCCAGTTTTCGACTTTTCTTTTTGGTGTCCAAAAAAAAACTTATTCCGTTTGGTACCCCTCTACTTTGTATAAATGTTATCCCGTAACCTAAAGTCACCCAAAATTAATTTTCCATCCACTTTTTTGTTATTTCCGTTAAAAGTATTAAAAATCTAACTTTTACTTCATCTCATAAAAAAGCACCAAAAAAGGCTCTAGTGTTTTCCCAACTTATTCGTTACTCTACCAAATCAAATCAAACCAACTCCATTTTATATACCTACAACTTCAATGTTGTCATGCTTTAATTCTCCATCCCAACATTTTAATGATTCCCACCTCCAGCCAGCCATGGCTTCATCGTCCTCCTCTTCACTACCGCCCTCTCATCATCGCCGCGCTCCTCCATCGCCTGCAACTCCACCCGCAGCTCCACCACCTCCCCAACCCCTTCGACTTCTCCACCGATTTCCCCATCCGCCTCCTCTACACATCCAAAATCGCCATTCTCTTATCCAACGCCGTCAGATTCCCCGTCCACGCCTCCTCCTCTAATTTTACATTTCCCTAACAAGATAAACCTAATCCCTACCCATTCCAGGGGTACAGACAGAGCAGCGTCCCCCTAACCCATATCCCTATCCAAGTTATGTGCAATACCAACAAGGCTTCACCCCTTCGCCCCTTTGCCCGTCCACGACCATGCACCTCTGATGCCTGAGTACGTTCCCATCCCTGGGCCTAGACAACCCCATTCTGAGTATGTACCTAACTACGTCCCCGGACATGTGCCAGAGCTTGAAGCATCGACCAACGACTCATCAACGGAGAGGCCGACTTGGGACCTCATGCAAATCTCGATGTCTCGTTCGCGATGTTCCCGAACGCAATATCGGAAATGTCCGAAACCGCAGGGAGCGTGGTGCATACCTTGAAGTCGCGCTCGTGACGTCCTCATGTTAAGGATGACGGATTTTCACCTTTCGTGGACGAGATCCAGAGCGCGTCGATGCCCAAGGGCTTCCGTAGGCCGCAGATGGGGTTCTACGACGAGGCGACGTATCCCGAGGAGCATGTGAAGCACTTCGATGTCCAGATGAATGTCAACTCCTACAACGACGCGATCTTTTTCCGCGTTTTCCCGACCACCCTGGAAAAGGCCGCGGTGACCTAGCTCTCAAGATCGAGTTTGTGTCCTGGTTTGCCCAGCTGTGCGATGATTTCATCGCACATTTCAGTGTTTTAAGGACGAACAAGAAGAACATGCGAGATCTTTGCGGCATTGAGCAGGGGGAGGACGAGGCGCTGGGCTCTTTTTTCACAAGGGTCACAACCACGGTTGTGGAGATCGCGCACATCGATGAGGCATCAGCGCGAGACACTCTCATGGACAACCTATGTCACGGGGCATTCACGAATTATATTTTCTTGAACTATCTAGAGACATACGACAACATGTGTGCCCGATTCACCGCCAAGGTGTATGCCGAGGACGCGGCCAACCAGAGCTCTAGGCCGAGGACCGACAAGGAAATCGCGACCGAGGCTAAGGGAAAGGAGAAGGTAGGTGTGCCCGCCGCCAATGATGCGTATGTAACGCATACCCAAAACCTCGTGAACAACAACAACAACAACAAAAACAACAACAACAACAACAACAAAAGCAACAACAACAACAATAACAACACAAGGAGAAACAACGACGACGGAAGTTGGAACTGCTTCGGAGGAAAGCAGCGAGGTTACAAGGGAAAGGGCGATCCTCTGTACAAACCAAAAGATAAGGGCCATGGCAACCCTGCCTCAGAGGCGAACAATGTGCCGCAAGGCCAAAACCAAGGGAGAGCCAACAACATCGAATAGTAGGCTCCAACGAAGCAGGCACAATCTGGGCATGCCGCGACGCCCGACAATTACATTTACACCATCTCGGGCGGTCCCCCATTGGTGAGCTCGAGCCTGTCAGAGCGAAAGAGGTAAGCGACGACAAGCCATCATGAACCCTCGGTGAGGTATAGAAGAGTCATCAATCCCTTCGACGATGAGGTATAGAAGCTCTACTTGGGCGAATGTCTCTCCAGGGAGTCAACATTGTTGCTAGAGTCCTTGCTTGTTGGGTCCCGCAAAGTGTTCACTTGGATTACGAAAGATCTTCGCGTGGTCCAGCAAACTATGGCCCAACATTCCTTGAATGTCGATGGTGCCACTCGTCCTGTGGTGCAGCGACGGAGGAAGATGAACGACAAAAGGGCGAACGCCGTGAATGCTGAGGTGGGGAAGCTGCTGGCCGCGGGGTTTATCCATGAGGTCCAGTACCCTAGGTGGCTATCTAACGTCGTGTTGGTAAAAAAGGCCAGCGGGAAGTGGTGCATGTGCATGGATTTCAAAGACCTAAATAAGGCTTGCCCCAAGGATAGTTATCCCTAACCATTGGTCGACAAGCTGGTCGACTCCACAGCAGGTCACGGGGTCCTGAGCTTCCTCGACGCGTATTCGGATTACAACCTAGTCTTAATGAACTCGCAAGATGAAGAGTAAATAGCCTTCATCACGCAGCGGGGGACATATTGCTACAAGGTCATGCCTTTATGTCTGAAGAATGTGGGAGCCACCTTCCAGCAGCTCGTGGAACAAATCTTCAAGAATCATCTGTCGGCTAATTCGACGACATCGTGGTGCGGAGCAAAATCCCGAAGGAACATCTGGTTGACCTCGCCGAGGTTTTTGCGACACTCAAGCACAACAGGCTCAGCCTCAATCCTGAAAATTGTGTGTTCGACGTGTCATCGAGAAAATTCCTGGGGTTTATGATCAGTGCGCGGGGAATATATGTGAACTCTGCCAAAATCGAATCAATTCTTTTAATGAGGTCACCCTGGTCTTGGACCTAGGTTCTGCTCTCGTTTGGTGGACACGTCGCTGCCCTTCTTTGCAGCCCTGAAGAAAAACGAAAAGTTTGTCTAGGACGAGGAGTTAGAGCTTGCCAAGTTGTCGCCTCCAAAGGTGGGCGAAGATTTGCAACTATACGTGGTTGTGAGCCCGGAACAGTCAGCGGGATGTTGACAAGGGAGGCAATGTACTCCGTCTATTTCGTCAGTCACGTGCTCCAGCCTGCGGAGCAACAATACTCCCCGACACAAAAAATGGCCTTGGTTGTGGTAACAACCATGAGACGTCTGCGCCCTTACTTTCATGCCCATTCAATCCAAGTCCTTTTGGATCTCCCTGTCCGGCAGATCCTCCACCAGCCCGCCCTTTTTAGGCGAATGACGAAGTGGGAGGTCGAGCTCTCCGAGTTCGACATCAGCTACCTGCCAAGAACTGCGATGAACGTGTGTGTCGGGTAAGGTGAAAGAGCACATCCTATTTGAGGCGCATGAGGGGATATATGGCGGCCACCCCGGGTGGCGCGCCTTGTCACACAAGATCATCCGCTTCGGGCAATTTTGGCCTGCTCTTAGACAAGACGCGAGGACTCATGTCCAAAACTGGGACGGTTGCCAAAGGCACGCCAACATCCAACATGCTCCAGCCTCCACTCTGCGCTCAATTCACGCACCCTACCCTTTTTCAATGTGGAGGATGAATATTCTAGGACCCTTCCCTAAGGCCGCAGGGCAGGTGCAGTTCATCCTAGTCATCGTTGACTATTTCACGAAGTGGGTCGAGGTAGAGGCAATGGCAAAGATCACGTGAGCAAAGGTCTGCTCTTTTCTCTGGAAAAAACCTCGTGTGTCGCTTCGGAGTCCCCGTGACCATCATAACGGACCACGGTCCCTAGTTCTACTGTGAGGAATCCCGAACTTTTTGCTCCAAGCTGGGCATAACCCTCAAGTTTTCCTCAGTAGCCCATCCCCAATCGAACGGCCAAGTAGAGAACGTCAACGTTCGGATCCTGTCTAATCTTAAAATGTGGCTTGGCACCGCGCAAGGTCGCTGGGTGATAGAGCATATAGATGTAGTTGTTAGAGCATGTTTTTATTCTCGCTTTATGCATTTCTAGCTAGAGTTTTGCTTTAAGTTGTAGTTTAGGTTTTATTTCGATTTACTTCGGAATCTACGCGTTTGTGTGCTTAATTGTAGGTCGGAAGGTGAAACATGGTTGGTGTGAAGCTAAGGACCAAAGCTTAGGGGTCTATGGAGGAGTTTGATGAAGCTTAAATTGATTCAAGTGAAGATTAGAAGATCGAGCTAAGGCCCAAGAGCTTGAGGGATAAAAACGCTTAAACCCGGATCATGCATTGGAGTCTTGTTTTGACACCTCTATCTTGCAATGCTTGGTTTGGGAGCTACAGTGGTCGGATGAAGCTGACTTTGGTATCAATGGAAAGCTAACTCGAAGAGCTACAATTCATAGTTTTACTCCGAGTTCAAATTCGAACTCAAAGGGGGTCAAAACAGCCTCCGAAGTGTCACTAAAGTTGCTGCAGGAGGAGCGCGGCCAAAAGCCTCATAGCGCGACCGCGCTCACAATGAACCAAACCGCGCTTTGGCACATTGATCCGACGCTGACTCGGGCCTCCGTGTGATCTTACGGGCCGACCTTATTAGTATTCTTGGGTGTTTTTAGATACTATATAAATACTTTTCCCAGGGTTTCTTTGGATGATCTTATGCTATCTATTATTCTTGTGCTCTAAGTTTGATTGAGTTTTGAGATTTGTGGGAGACAAAACCCTAGTTTTGCAATTGAAGATCAATTTGACTCTTGCAAGTTTTATTTTTCTTCAATGACAATTTCTAGCTAAATTTCTCATGTCCAACTAGTTAGTTGAAGTTGTATGCATGATTGTTTGTGAGATTTGAATTATTTTAGTTTGCCTTGACTAGATTGAATCTCTCCGTGCTTAATTGATTAAATTCACTTAGGATTATAATAGATTGGCCACCTTTTTTATTTCTAGGTTGAATTATAACTAGAATAATTAAATAGACGGTGGAATTTGATTATTCATGGATGAATCCTTTGATTAAACTTATAGACGGTGGAATAAAGTTAATCAAAGGCAAATAATTTAATCACAAGATTTCATGAATAGACGGTGGAATTCATGATTATTGTTTCTATTGAATGCTTTGAACTTAATTGCATGATCAATTTGACATAGAAGGTTTTCTAGGTTAATTGGTTAAAAGGTTGTTAAAGACGGTGTATATTAACAACCACTTTAAGCTTGAATTCATAAATTCATAATAGATTAGTCAAGGGAAATCGAAATAAGGATAATCAATGATCAAAACTCATGTATGAAATGGATATGAAACTAGTTGGACGCTTTTCTCCATATTTGATTCTTCAACTGTATTAGTTGCTTTGGTTTAATTACTTAGATTTTAGTTTACAATCACAAAAATCCCCCTTTAAATTAGTAATATTACTTAAATACAAATATTCCGAGTCTCTGTGGGTTCGACCCTTACTTCCACTTTGCTAAGGTTAGGGAGTTAGGAATTTTCTTTGTTAGTGCTTTTATAGCGACGTAAAAGTGTTCGTCATTGGGTGGAGCTTCTTCCCCTCGTCCTGTGGACATATCGAACAACCGCGCGCCGCACCACGGGGGAAACCCCCTTCGCTTTGACCTACGGGGTAGACGCGCTGGTTCCGGTCGATACCTTGTGTGACACCCCTATACCCTATGACGTATGCTTAGTAATAAGTTATTTCTTATATAAACAAATAATTCATAGATAGCAACTAACCATGGAAGCACAAAGCAGAAAGTAACAACCATAAAGGGTTGCACACACACACATAGGTAGTTACTTCTTATGCTAAAACATCTATTACTCTAACTTCTATTACAACCCATATCTAAGATGCAAAATGAGGAGGAGAAGGTTGCTTAGAGCTTCAGCCGGCCGACCTGTATGAATGTGACCTCTAAACGGACACACGTTAGTAAGAACTAGCTGAACCTGAAAAATTATTTTGCGATTTACGTGAGTCGCATACTCAGTGAATATAAACCATCATCAATTATTTCACACAGAGTCAAACATTTAGTCAATATACATATTCCTACATATTATATATGTCATATATGAATTTACTATGCAATTGCAAATGCTGATGTATCCGATTCATTATTTTGTGAACTGTTCAAGCCTGAATCTGCCCGGGTTTACAGTATATGGACTCTTATGGTCCCTGTAAGAATTTTGACCCGTAGGTCCTGTATGATCCATGTAACACCCCGTCTTCCGACGAGGCGCTACTAAGGAATAGACCTTACTAGGTACTATTATTTAGGTTGACAACTACACTGTAGGACCTTACAACTCGGGCACGACGAGAAAACATAATAAAACATCCAACCTTTATTTAATAAAACTTAGAAAACGTAATTATGCATGAATCCCCGAAAATTATAAATATTCAAATACGTCACAACGCCTACTGAAACTGAACTATCTGAACCGAAAAGATAATATCCGAAACAAAATACCAACTCCGCCTAACAAATATTAAAATCAATATTCTAACTAATATAAATAAACTAATATAACCAATCCCACTATGACACGCGCTCTTTCCCGATCGGCCCGCCATCTTGCCTCGGTTCCTGCACGGCTCCTTGATTCATACCTGGAACTGAAAAATGTTCCCCGAAGGGTCAGCGTCTAATCTACCAAGCTAGAAAGAATATGGAAATTGTAGAACGCTTTAAAATCATTTATCTATAGTCAGCATACAATTCCACAACCGCAGTCATAACTCTAAAGGCCAATACCTAAATTAGTTATATCAGTCACACAAGTCACATACGCATTCACAATCACAATCACAATCACACAGCAATGCAATTCTTCCTTTGTCCACGATCCGACTTCCAAGGAGCTCATCACCGCGCCGAGTGCAGAGGCAGGCCCTCCCACTCCACTTCCCAATCTCCCTTCTAACTCCGGGCTAAGCCTCCACTGGAGCGCTTGCCAAAAACACACAGATAATAATTTTCGTTTGAAGGGGTACGATTTTCCCAGTCACACAGGTCAAAGTAGCCAACTCTTCCTCAACACCAGCTACAATGGGCCGTGTCGGAAACGGTACCAACACAGAGAAAACGTTCCATAATAATTTCCGATAAAATACATTTAAAATCATTAACGCACATAACACACAAAGAGTTCAAAACAATTTAAAAGGTATTAGGGACTAGTTCCCAAAACCCGTCCTACAATATCGATACGCAATCTAACAAGGGAGAATAGAACCGAGCAAGTTGAAAAACGACTTACCTCAAAAACGACCCTTGCTGCGATTTAACGTACACGAGTAATGCTAAAAACCTAAGAATATTAACGATCAATACTAATTAACTTGCATGTATATTTGAATTAAATAACTGAGTCAATCACCTACACGTATGTATATAAATATCTAACTAACTAAACTTATATACATGCTGTGATCGAACACACAAACATACATGTATATATTTAAACTAAACAAAATACTAATCAATACAAATTATTTGTCCTATTCGAACCCCAATTCTTACAGTTTAATACCACTCAAAGCCTTAACCCCATGGAACATAATCATATATCTTGACATAGCCAATAACTTAATAAAAACAAATTAAAGTGGCATCTCCAAAACCAAGCCACCACCAGAACCGACCCTAACAAAAATAACACACCATGCCTAGACCCTCTGTATCAGATTACCAATCAACCATCAACCAGATAACGAAAAAATTAAAATAACAATAAAATAAACTAAACAACAATTTAATACCCCTCTCGCACTATTCATCTGCCCCAACCAACACTCCCGATCGCACCGAGTACATACCCTTGGCTCTGAGTAAATAAAAAAAACGTAGAAGCAATAAAAAGGAAACAGGTTGAACGATACTCACTATCGGCGGTCGAAGATCATTACGGTGATGATGGCTACAATTTCACATGAAACAGCAAGGACAATTCGACAACTAAGAACAACGACGCTTGTATCACAGTTGTGAAGGCGGAAAACTTCTACAACATCGGCGAGACAAGAGAGTTACTGAATTCTCCAAAGAGCGTAGCTTGTGTGCAGGCGGCAACGCTAGCCTGTAAGCCACCTCGCCTACTCTCTCCAGAATCTCGAACGGACCGATATATCGGGGACTCAACTTCCCTTTCACCCCGAATCTTCTTACTCCGCGAGTAGGCGATACTTTCAACCAGACGTGGGCTCCGACCTCAAACTCCAACGGTCTACGCCTCTTGTCTGCATAAGACTTCTGGCGACTCTGAGCAGCTAACATTCTCTCTCTGATTAAGGCCACTTTCCCGATCGTCTCCTCAATCATCTGGGGATCATCCCAACACAGCGGTGTCCTACACTTCCGACCATATAAGGCCTCATAAGGAGCCATTTGAATCGACGAATGCTAGCTGTTATTATAGGCAAACTCTACCAAAGTCAAGTGATCCGACCACTGACCTCCCCAGTCTAATACGCAGGATCTCAACATGTCCTCTAAAGTCTGAATCGTCCTCTCTGTTTGACCGTCTGACTGCGGATGGTAAGCAGTCGTAAAATGTAATCTCGTCCCTAATGCCTCATGCACCTGCTGCCAATATCTGGAAGTAAAACGCCCATCTCAATCCGACACAATTGTCTTAGGCACTCCGTGCAGCCTAACTATCTGATTAATAAATACCTCCACTAACTTGCTCACTTGCCACGTCTCTCGGATAGGCAAAAAGCGAGCACTCTTCGTCAGTCTATCCACCACTACCCAAATGGCATCATGGCCTCTGCTGAGTCTCAAACTGGTGACGAAATCCATGGATATATCCTCCCACTTCCATTCTGGAATAGGAAGTGACTGAAGCATTCCTCCTGGTCTCTGATGCTCGATCTTCACCTGCTGGCAGACTTGACATTTAGTGACGAATCTCGCTACATCCGGCTTCATGCCATCCCACCAATAAAACTGCCGCAAATCCTTGTACATCTTACTCGCCCCGGGGTGGATTGAGTAAGGTGTAGCAACAGTCTCTTGCAAAATCTTTTGTCTCAACCCTGCATCTCGAGGCACACAAATCCGACCATGTAAACACAAAATACCATCTGCTCTCTCTGCAAAGTCGGGTGCCTCTCCACGACTCAATCTCTTCCTCAAATCTTGAATCATCGGTCAATCTTCCTGCTTCTGCCTTACTTCCTCAAATAAAGACGGTCGTCATTCTAGGGTTTTCAGACTACCCTGATAACGCTGAATCTGCACTTCGATTCCGTACCTCATCAGTTCCCTCTGTAACTCTGGTTGAGCCGTCAGATGAGCCAACATACTCTCCTGAGGCGTCTTTCTGCTAAGGGCATCAGCGACCACATTCGCTTTCCCTGGATGGTAAAGGATCTCAAGGTCGTAATCCTTCAGTAACTCAAGCCATCTCCTCATATTCAACTCCCTCTGAGTGAAGATGTACTTGAGGCTCGTATGATCTGTCATCACTTTGCAGGTACTCCCATACAAGTAATGACGCCAAATCTTCAGAGCGTGTACCACAGCTGCTAACTCCAAATCATGAGTAGGATTATTCTGCTCGTTCGGCTTCAACTGTCTAGAAGCATAAGCAATCACTCTGTCCCTCTGCATCAGCACACAGCCCAGGCCTATCTTGGAGGCGTCATTGTAAATCACAAAATCCTCATTCCCCTGAGGAAGAGCAAGTATAGGAGCCGAAGTCAACCTTCTCTTCAGCTCATCAAAACTCCGTTGACAGGTTTCATTCCACTCAAAACGAGTAGTCTTCTTAAGCAAATTGGTAAGTGGTTGGGCTATCCGAGAAAACCCTTCCACAAACCTTCTATAATATCCTGCCAATCCTAGAAAACTCCGCACCTCCTTCACATTCTTCGGAGGTTCCCATGCCTTTACAGTTTCAATCTTTGCAGGATCCACCATAACTCCCTGAGCAGATACCACATGCCATAAAAAGGTAACTTCAGGCAACCAAAACTCACACTTGGACAGCTTAGCAAACAATCGATGCTGTCTCAATACTCCCAACACCAGCCTAAGATGCTCGGCGTGCTCCTCCTTACTCCGAGAGTAGATCAAAATATCGTCGATGAACACTACTACAAATCTGTCCAAGTAGTCTATAAACACCCGGTTCATCAACTCCATAAATACAGCGGGTGCATTCGTTAGTCCGAACGACATCACTACGAACTCATAATGTCCATATCTCGTTCGGAAAGCCGTCTTAGGTATATCCTCTTCCCGAATCCTCAGCTGGTGATATCCTGACCTCAAATCCACTTTGGAGAACACAATAGCCCCCTGCAACTGATCCAACAAATCATCAATACGCGGCAACGGATACTTGTTCTTGATGGTAACGCGGTTCAACTCCCGATAATCGATACACAGACGGAGAGAACCATCCTTCTTCTTCACAAACAGAACTGGAGCTCCCCATGGCGACGCACTCGGTCGTAGGTAGCCCTTTTCTAACAGTTCCTCTAATTGTGCCTTCAGCTCCTGCATCTCCATCGGGGCCATGCGATATGGGGCTCTCGAAATCGGCCTCGTCCCCGGCTCCAGCTCAATCCCAAAATCCACCTCTCTCTGAGGAGGTAATCCTGGAAGTTCCTCAGGAAAAACGTCCTCAAACTCGCACACTACTGGTATATCCTGAATGTGCGGTTCCGCCTTGTCCCCTTGAAGAACATAACACCAATATCCTACACATCCGTCATTGAGCAACTTGGCGGCCTTCACCATACTAATCACCAATCCGGGCCCCTCCTGCTCTACCTCCTGACATACATGTCTGGTCCCATCATCTGTGGTTACTGTAACCGTACCTCTGTGTGTGTCCAAAACTGCTCGATAACGCATCATCCAGTCCATCCCCAGAATCACGTCATCATCTGGCGACAACTGCATTACTATAAAATCTGCATACCAATCTCTATTCCCTATTCTAATAGGGCACTGTAAAATCTCCTTATTCCCTCTTACTTTACTGCCGTCAGGCAGCCCCACAACAAAAGATACCCCCTCAGTGCAAGTCAATCCTAGTCTAGCCACGCAAGCAGAAGACATAAAAGAATGGGTAGCACCCGTATCAAACAGTATGTGAACAGGTCTAGACTGAATCCAAATCGTACCTGTAGCAGTCGGCACGTGTAGGGCATCGGCCCTCCTCATCTCAAACACTCGGGGCTGATTGCCTCCGGTGTTACTAACTCCTGCGCCGCGTCCTCTGCCCTGACTCGGTGCCTGCTGAAACTGCTGAGGCTGACGCCGAGGCATCTGATTCACCGTTCCCGGTGAAGATCCCTGTGAAGGTGCTCCCACAGTACAATACTGCTGCAAATGGCCAGGCTTCCCACAACTGAAGCAACTCCTGACTGGCTTCGGGCACTGACTCCTCAAATGAGCAGTGCTTCCACAGTTGAAGCACTCTCTCTGCCCTTCAGTGGACTGACTCAGACCGCGATGGTCCTGACGACCCTGTGGCTGAAACCCTGATCGTTGCGGCTGAGAAGAGCCGGGACGACTATCTCTCCTAGATTCTACCGGGGCAGACAACTTCTGCCTCTTGCTTCCCGTGGTATGCACCTCCAGCTGACTCTGTCGGGTCGTGGCCATAGCATAAGCCAAAGCAGAATGCTGAACGTCTGCCAATGTCGCAAGTCGGAGACCAGACACATAAGCACGTAGATGCGGTTGCAACCTCTTCAGGAAGGTCGCAATCTTCAGCTCCTCAGTAGGGGCAGCGTTTGGCACCGTTGCCAACTCCTGCTGAAACTTCAGAATAGTCTCAGATACGGTGATATTTTCGGGTCCAGCATCCCAAAAAGCAGCCTCCCGAGCCGCCCTCACCACCGGAGGACAATACTGATCTCGAATCTGTCTCTCAAACTCCTCGAACGTAACCTCAGTCCGGTGGTCCCTACATAGCTCCCACCAATCAAAAGCGCTCTCCTATAGCAGACTCTATACTAAGGATATCTTCCGCTCCTCCGGTGCCTTAATAGAATCCAACGCAGATTTCACCCTCCTTAACCACTGCTCTACGTCTGAACCTTGAGCTCCAGCAAAGTTCGGTACTCCAGTCTTCCTAAACTCCGCGAGCCACTTATCAGGCTAAGGCTCACGATACTGTCTCCTCGGTTCGACCACTTGATCAGCTATCACTGGTCCTCCAGAAGCTAGCGCTGCTCCCAGCTGGGCAGCCAAAATAGAATCTGGTCCAGGTGCCCTCCTCTCAGCTCCTTGTTGCCCCGCATCTGCGTTCAGATTCGGTGCAGCTCCCGCACCCATCAACGTCTGCAATAACAGCTGAATCGCAGCAGTCACCTCTGGGGCCAATCCTGCTGGTGGTACTCCTTCTCCCACCTGAGCCCCGTTTGCTGGGAGACCTCCTCCAGCGACAGAGGCCCTGTCCTCGCGATGAACAGCAGCAGCCACATCCTGACTCTCAGCAACCTCCTCCTGATGGTTATCCTGTTGTACCTCTGGCTCAGCAGCTACAGGGGCCTCTCCTCTACCCCTGCCACGACCTCCTACTCGGCCTCTACCGCGGCCTCTTCCGCGACCTCTTCCGTTAGTTGCAGTAGCTCTAGCTCTGGTTGGTGGGGCCATCTATAATAAAAAGTCCCACAGTCAAAACTTAAACATTCTATTTTTCAACCTAATTCTTACTATTCTACGTGAGGTTCTTCGGCTGATGGGGCGGAGTCGCGACGTGTCACCTACCCCCCTATATGCAACATGTCTACCCCAGTAAAAACAGTTGAAAACACCGGCCGGTTTTGGTTTTAAGTTGGACCTCGGGTACTCTTTGTTGGTCAGTTCCATGTGCCCTGTTGTCAACCTGGCTCTGATACCAATTTGTAACACCCCGTCTTCCGACGAGGCGCTACTAAGGAATAGACCTTACTAGGTACTATTATTTAGGTTGACAACTACACTGTAGGACCTTACAACTCGGGTACGACGAGAAAACATAATAAAACATCCAACCTTTATTTAATAAAACTTAGAAAACGTAATTATGCATGAATCCCTGAAAATTATAAATATTCAAATACGTCACAACGCCTACTGAAACTGAACTATCTGAACCGAAAAGATAATATCCGAAACAAAATACCAACTCCGCCTAACAAACATTAAAATCAATATTCTAACTAATATAAATAAACTAATATAACCAATCCCACTATGACACGCGCTCTTTACCGCTCCGGCCCGTCATCTTGCCTCGATTCCTGCACGGCTCCTTGATTCATACCTGGAACTGAAAAATGTTCCCCGAAGGGTCAGCGTCTAATCTACCAAGCTAGAAAGAATATGGAAACTGTAGAACGCTTTAAAATCATTTATCTATAGTCAACATACAATTCCACAACCGCAGTCATAACTGCCAATACCTAAATTAGTTATATCAGTCACACAAGTCACATACGCATTCACAATCACAATCACACAGCAATACAATTCTTCCTTTGTTCACGATCCGACTTCCAAGGCGCTCATCACCGCGCCGAGTGCAGAGGCAGGCCCTCCCACTCCACTTCCCAATCTCCCTTCTAACTCCGGGCTAAGCCTCCACTGGAGCGCTTGCCAAAAACACACAGATAATAATTTTCGTTTGAAGGGGTACGATTTTCCCAGTCACACGGGTCAAAGTAGCCAACTCTTCCTCAACACCAGCTACAATGGGCCGTGTCGGAAACGGTACCAACACAGAGAAAACGTTCCATAATAATTTTCGATAAAATACATTTAAAATCATTAACGCACACAACACACAAGGAGTTCAAAACAATTTAAAAGGTATTCGGGACTAGTTCCCAAAACCCGTCCTACAATATCGATACGCAATCTAACAAGGGAGAATAGAACCGAGCAAGTCGAAAAACGACTTACCTCAAAAACGACCCTTGCTGCGATTTAACGTACACGAGTAATGCTAAAAACCTAAGAATATTAACGATCAATACTAATTAACTTGCATGTATATTTGAATTAAATAACTGAGTCAATCACCTACACGTATGTATATAAATATCTAACTAACTAAACTTATATACATGCTGTGATCGAACACACAAACATACATGTAATATTTAAACTAAACAAAATACTAATCAATACAAATTATTTGTCCTATTCGAACCCCAATTCTTATAGTTTAATACCACTCAAAGCCTTAACCCCATGGAACATAATCATATATCTTGACATAGCCAATAACTTAATAAAAACAAATTAAAGTGGCATCTCCAAAACCAAGCCACCACCAGAACCGACCCTAACAAAAATAACACACCATGCCTAGACCCTCTGTATCAGATTACCAATCAACCATCAACCAGATAACGAAAAAATTAAAATAACAATAAAATAAACTAAACAACAATTTAATACCCCTCTCGCACTATTCATTCGCCCCAACCAACACTCCCGATCGCACCGAGTACATACCCTTGGCTCTGATTAAATAAAAAAAACGTAGAAGCAATAAGAAGGAAACAGGTTGAACAATACTCACTATCGGCGGTCGAAGATCGTTACGGTGATGATGGCTACAATTTCACATGAAACAGCAAGGACAATTCGACAACTAAGAACAACGACGCTTGTATCACAGTTGTGAAGGCGGAAAACTTCTACAACATCGTCGAGACAAGAGAGTTACTGAATTCTCCAAAGAGCGTAGCGTGCGTGCAAAGGGGCGATCGTTGGTGTGGGTAGCGATAGAAAAAAAGAAAAGGAATCGATTGTTTAAATATGGGTTGATTAGGTTAATTAGGAGGGTAAAGTGGTAATTAGGGTAGGGTAATTAATATCATAAGAGTATTCTAGGTTAGTTATAATTCTCGTAAGATAGAATAATTATGTGAATAGGACAACATTAATTTTCTTTTTCTTTTTTTTTTTAAAAAATAGAAGTAGCTAAATATTAATATTAGCAATTACGTACAATTTCGAGTTTATTTGTGGCTCAAGAAATCACAATTACTTGTAATCTAAGAAATCTCGATTCTTGACCTCAAGGAATAGAATTATCCCGATTATTATAATCCAAAGATCCTGTATGACCCGTAGGTCCTGTAATACAAATTCAGGGCGAGACAGTCACAAGTCCTTTTAATCTAATTGCAATATGCTATGCAATCAAATGCATCATGTATTCATATATCATATGCCATCTGTAATCAAACTTTCTGTGCAGACAACTCTAGAAATTTCAGAGCTATCATACATATCCCTATAACTCATATAACACACATATCCATGAAGCACATATATCCATATCACATATAGCACATAAGGTTGAATCTCCGGTCTATAATCACCTGTTCAAGACGATTACTATATCTCTCCCCCTTGACTCTGACCACGGTCTATTACTTGGGCTCCTATATGTAACCCAATGCAACTTAGGCTATTTACTCTTATAAACTTTAACCCTATATGCAATGAAATGCCAGAATGCATTATAACTTTCTGCATATATATCCAAATCCTTTAAAACTTGACAACAATAAACTATATATATAGAATAACATTTTTCTAGTTCAAACCTTTCTGAAAAACTTGATCAAAGGGCTCCCTAATATCCTTACAAAACAAAACCCTAAAAGTACTCTGAAATCTTTTACCGAATATATATCCGATATCGAAAACACCCTTTGATAAGTATGAATCGACTGATTTTCAAATCAAAAGCAACTGTAGATCTAGATCTGGAAAAACTAGGAAAATCTAGATAACCCATTAACTAATTAAAAACTTACCAAATCACGCTTGTTCTTCAAGATTAAAACCCGATAGAAGAGACCTTGTACCAGATCCAACAAATACAACCGAAATCGAAAACAACGAAATTTCTCTCGACCTACGCCCTTTCCTTTGTTTTTCTTTCCAAATGTGTACGTAAGTGAAAATGATTTCTCATGTGAAAATATAAATACAAGGCAAAGTCGGTGAAAATTTTGGCAAATTACATTTTTCACGCTTAAATCCTCTTTACTACAAACTTTACCCTAAAATAATTAATAATTAACTTTTTCTTAAAAACTTTTTAAAATATAATAAACTTAATTAGAAAATAAATATTACTTTTAAAAATTCACTATATATTATGCCAATATGCTATGCATATGCTATTACTCTTATATGAATGCAAAATGACGTATGCACTTTGCTTACAATAACCAGTTTCACAACAACATTAGGATGGCACCATATGACGCATTGTATGGAAGAAAATGTCGAATTCCTTTATATTGGGATAAAGAGGGTGCATAAATTTTAGAAGGGCCTGAGATTATACAAGACACAGTTGATAAGATTGACTAAGTCAGCACATTTCTTGCCTATACGATGGGGTTGTTCATTGGATCAATTGGCAGAGATATACATGAAAGAAATTGTTCGACTTCATGGAATACCAGTGTCCATCGTATCAGACAGAGATCCTAGATTTACTTCTCTATCCTCCCCCTCTATAAGAATTTTGTCCTCAAAATTCGCAATCTCTTCATATGATGCAGGATGATAGGGAATCAATTACCATTAAACAAATGCGGATATGACTTTCGCATCTTATCATCAGTTTCCCAAGTGGTTTTCTCTAAACCATGATTCTTCCAAATCACTTTAACCATCGGAATTTCCCTATTTCGTAACTGTTTGATTCTGTAGTCCACTATCATGACTGGTTCCTCTATGTAGCTCAAAATTTCTGCAAGTTGTACTTCTGAATCTTTTAGCACATGTGATGGATTAGATCGATACCGTCGTAACATTCTAACATGGAATACATTATGAATCTGAGCCAATTCTGAAGCTAATGCTAATCTGTATGCCAATGGTCCCACCTTCTCTATGATGCCATATGGCCTACCACGCTTCCACTGCGCAACTCTAATGTCAATATGCTTATGAATGCAGAATGCCCCTAAAGAATCATATCCTTGCTCTGATACCAAACTAACTGTGACACCCCTATACCCTATGACGTATGCACTTTGGTCGGGGATGTTACACCTTGATCCCTTCAGCAAGGGTTTTCAATTTCGATGAAAAAGAAAACGAGGCCACTCTCAAGGTGGAGTTGCAGTCCAGGGATGAACTTCGCGAGGTCGCGGCCTTGCGCTCCATGGAATACAACCGACGTGCCGTGGTGACTTTTCTTCATGAACTTATGAGTTTCACCATAACCATCTGGATATTGAAGTGGACTCTCCATGGCGGTCGGCAAATTGTGAAAACGTTCACCTCTTCACTAGACAAATACGGAATAGGAGGATCGTCCTCCTTTCGCGCTTTGTAGAAGTTTCTCCTGTTAGTCCTGAATGGGTGATCTAGTTCCAATCTGCACCTATGACAATCAAACCATGAAGCCTTTCATCCATGTTGTAATCGAAAGGCTTTTGTGTTCTCTATGCAATGAGGACAAGAATAAATACCAGCAATGCTCCACCCAGATTACATCCCATATGTTGGGAAGTCATTCATTGTCCACATAAGTGCATCATGCATCCTAAAGTGCTTCCCCGTAGAGACATCAAATGTTGGCACACCCGTTTTCCACAATAATAACAACTCATCAATCAACGGTTGCATACAAATATCTATTAACTTCTTCGAATTTTTTGGGCCTGGAACAATAGTGCTTAAGATAAAATATGGATCCTTCATGCACATGATGTTGGTAGGTTGTAAGGGGTGACAATCAGGTGACAATCACCGGCCTTGTCAAGTATGTCTTGCCAAACTTACCAAAGGGGGAGAATCCATCTGAACACAAGCATAATCTTACATTACTAATCTCCTTGGAAAAATTCGGGTACGTTCGATCAAAATGCTTCCAAGCCTCAGAATCAGACGGGTGACTCATATATCCTTCATCTGCTTGGTGCTCGGCATGACAACGCATCTTTGAAGTCATTTCCTCCATAGCGTACAATCGTTGCAAGTTGCAATTGTGGGATCAATGGCAAATATCGTAACACTTTATTGGGTATTGGCTTTCCTTTTTGGGACAAACAAGATTAATACCTTGGACTGTGGCAAAATTTGCACTCAACTACATCAGCATCATCCTTCCAAAACAACATACAACCTTGGGGGCATAGGTGTATCTTTTGTTGGGGCAATCCTAACTCTCTAGTCATCTTCTTCTGCTCATAGAAATTTATTGGGAAGTCGTTGTCCCTTGGCAAAACCTCATTGACTTTTTGAAATAGTGCACCATATCCAGCTTGTGGCATGTTGTATTTAGTCTTTAACTCCATAAAAGATCCAACATCATCTAATTGTGAGATGTGAGAACCTTCATATAATGTGAGAACCTTCATATCATACACCCAATCATGATTCTCCATTGATAATTCTGTAATTTGTCCAAACAAACTTAAGTTAACATCAACAAGAAAGCAAAACCTCACAAATATATAATAAATACCCTAAACCTAAAACTTATAACCCTAAAACCTCTTTGCAACTAAGTTGCCTGATCCAAATCAGATGTAAACCTCTTAATCTTATCTTCAAAATGTATAGAGTATTATCTTCAAACTATCAAGATTGATGATCCAAGATTTGAGTTTGTTTTTTTTTTGTGAGAGAATGCTGGGAGAATGAGAGGGAGAATGTTGAGAAACAAGTGGCGAGAATGAGCATATTGACGTATCATAGACAACGGTAGTTGAGAATTAAATGAGGTTGGTATGAGGAGCATTTAATGAATATGCAAGTTCAAATTAGCTAGCAAAATGGCCACAAATACATTTTGGGCTCATTAAAAAGGCCAAATCCAATTCGGCACATATAATATATATGTTAGTGTTTTTTCCCCTCATTGTTGTCGATCTCCATCTCCCTCTCCCTCTCGATACCCTCCCTCGCCATCTCCATCAAATCTCCATCGAACGTCATCTCCCTCTCCCTCTCGTTCTCCATCTCTCTCGAGCACCATCTCCTTCTCCCTCTCCCTCTCCCTCTCTCGAGCCACTTCTTCTCGCCTCTCTCTCGCTCTCGATCTCTCCACCGGTTACACCATCGACTAGATAGGCAACACCGTCCACCACATCAGCAACACCTTCTTTTTCTCCAATTTCTTTTTCTCCACTTGTCAATCGACAACACCGTCCACCAGATCGGCAACACATCTCTCTCGCTCTCCTTCTTTTTCTCCACTTTCTTCATACAGGTATGAAGCTTGAAAATTCAATTTGATAGAACACAGAAGAATCTGAATTTTTTGTTGACACTTAGTTGAAAATGCAACATTATGTTACTTTTTTGAGTTGGTATGTGATGGATTTTGATTGCAATTGAAAGAATATTAAGAATCTGGATTTTTTGTTGGAAATGAAAATGCTTGAAAATTAAGTTTTGATTGAAAATGATCTTCATCACCATTTTACTTGGTTAGGACTTGGGAGATGTATATGAATATGGATTCCATTTGCTCATGTTTTCGGTTCAAATAGTTGCTCTCCCTTCTTGTTTCTTTGTTCTACAACTAAGTGTATTTTTCCCACACATCGGATGTATATTGGTTGATGTATATGAAATTTGATTAATATTGGTTGATGTCATGAGTATACCAGTGCACCTTACTTCTCATCTATCTAGGGCTTGGAAATTGTCAATGGCCTCTATTTTATTTTTTTGTATCTCAAACTTTTTTTCAATTGATGACAAGTAAAATGAAATTAGTTTGATTGCTATAATATGCTGGTTGATGAAGATCATCACTTTGTTCATGCCATTTGTGTGTCAATTGTTTTTATCTGGGTTTGGACAACTACTGTGATAATTTTTCCACTCATATTTTGTTAATTACGATTGATAATTTTCCATTTCTTCTCTTGACAGATTCTTGTAGTGCCAATGAACCGGACTCATGACCAAGAGATGATCTTCCTCAAAATTGTTTTAGAGCTTAGTCCTCCCCTTGATGATCTGATGTCCGCCTTTTTAGTCATGTTTTAGGGTGTGTTTTTGTGTGTTTGAGTCTTTTTCTTTAGTTTTGTGTTTTGTTTCTAGTCGTTTGTGTAGGTTTTTATATTTTCATGAGATATGGAGTCTACATAAGCTTTTTTGGTGTTTTGTAGGTTTTTAGAAGCTTTTTGGAGCACTTTTGAGGAAAAGAGCAAAACCGAAGAGAAGCCCTTAAGGAAGATAACACTCAAGATTGAAGATAAGATGAAGATTAAGCGCTCAAGTAAAGTGATTGAAGATCAAGTTTGAGCTTAGAAAGAGATAGAGAAATTCGTTACAAGAACATAGGAAAAAGAATCGAGTCAAACAGAGTTGTAATGAATCCGCTACGCAAGTTTTTCTCAAAGTTGTTCGTAGTGCCTATCAGGGTCGTGCTCGACCCAACCAGAGAACAAGCCCTCAGACACGACCCTATGAGGTTCATGCTCGACCCAAACACAAATCAAGCCCTCAGGACCGACCCTATGAAGATCGTGCATGACCCATTTTGGGTCGTGCATGGCGCCGACTTTGCCCTATTCCGAGATCTTTATGATATATTCTATCTTTGTATTTTTGGAAGGTTGTTTTATCTTATTTCCTAGTTGTTTTAGGGCTCCTTTTCCTCTATAAAAGGAGGTTAAACCCTTTAGTTCAAGGTTCCGGTTTTAGTTCGATTTTATTCCGCTTTTTGGCATTGGAGGAAGACTTGAGGAACAAGTTGGAGACTGTTTGTAAGACTTCCTTTTAGTTTAATTTGAGTTTTGATTTGGATTGGTCATGTCTTCTTGTTTCTTTGCTATGAGTGGGTGCTTTTCTTAAATTCTAGGGTTGGGTAAAAACCCAACACAATCATGCATGTCTAAAACTTGAAATCATGACTTGAATGCTTGAAGATCATATCTATCTATCTTGTGCTAAATACCTTTGCGAAAGTTGTGGCATGTCTTGCGATTAACCTAAAAGCGAAAGTGTAAAGTTGATTGCTTGACTAGATCTAATAGGATTATTTGTGAAAGTTGATATTCCTAGGTTGATGGATAGATAGAAAGTTGTTTAATTTGCGACAGGTGATTGAATAACTTGAATTGTTTGCGAAAGTTGACTCTTCTATGATCATAATTGCATGATAATTGTGAATTCTTGTTCAAAGCATGTATCATTGTTGTTGTGGTAGCCCTAGCCCTAGGATTTGTCTTTTATATTGATTAGAATTCTTGATTTTGATTCGATCTCGACCCCATTAAGTTGTGTTCGAGCCTTTGCTCTTGTTTTTGTTCATTCGTGTGTGATTTGTGCCCAGGATCGACCCTCATAGGGTCGTGAACGACCCCCTTCGATTCGGTCCTGGCATTATTCGCTTGTTATTTCCTTACTTTTCGTAGTTTATCAACTAATCTCTCAGCACTATTCTCATTCCTGTGGACGAACCTGACTTCGCTGTACTCAACGGGGTCTTGAATATAAATTTATTTGTTCAAGAAACCCTTCAACAAATTGGCGCCGTTGCCGGGGATTGAGCAATAGTGCGTAGTTTAGTTGATATTTGGGTTTGGGACTAACCCTTACCCTTTTGTTTTTTTTTTAATTTTGTTTTCTTTGTTTTTGTTCGCAGTGTATGCCGTCTCGTTTTTCCCAGAGAACCTTTGGGATTAACTATGACATTGAACCCGAGAGATCCTTCCATCAACGTTTGAGAGACAACGAGCAATGGCCGACGCTGAGACTCTTGCTCAACAAATGGAGGAACTCCGCACTCAAATGCAGTGGTTGCAAGCGGAACGAGATGCTTCGACTGCAGCTGCGCAGCGATTTCAGGAGCAACTGAACGCTATCCCAAGGAATGCCAAGCAATACATGCACCCAGAACTGAGGGTGCCCGAATCGACGATAGTGCTCCCGGAGATCGACCACACTTTTGAGATTAAATCTCATTTTATATCCTTAATCAAGCGTTCTTAATTTGAGGTGAAACCCACTGAATGTCCCATGGAGCATATTAAGAACTTTACTGATTTATGTGACACTATTGCTGCTAATAGTGTCTCATTTGAATATGTTCCCTTGAAGGCTTTTAAGTGGTCTCTTGCAGGAAAAGCTTTAAGTTGGTTGGAGAGTTTGCCACCAAGATCTATTACAACGTGGAGAGAATTACATGATTTATTCATGACCAAGTTCTTTCCACATGCGAAAACAACGGAGCTTAGGAAGCGCATCACCTCCTACCATCAACTTCCAAACGAGACGCTTGTGGAGACATGGGAACGATTCCAAGAGCTTCTATGCCAATGCCCTACTCATGGGCAAGCTCCCTATGTTCTCCAAGAGATCTTCTTTCAAGGCATCAATGCGGCTACCAAGGATCGCATGAACCTTCACACTGATTGTGGGTTCATTGAGATGACCCCCGATGAGGCATGGGCATTATTGAATAAGCTAACCAACTATGATGCCATGTACGGAACCCAATAAGCTAAGCCGACAGAGAGGAAGCTGTATGAACCATCGCCCGATATGGTTGATCGGGATGTGAAGTTCCAATTCATGCAAGATGAGATCAATCGATTGAAAAAGCAAGTAAGCTACTCTAAATCTTCTCAATCTTGTCAAGAATGCGGGTCTTCCGTCCATACTACTTCTAATTGCACTAACTTGCAGCAAGTACGAGCCGCCGAGGCTTATGAGGAGGCGAACTACATGAGAGGTTCCTATAGGAACCAAAACAATTATGCAGGGAGGAACAATGCTCAACCATATTGGGGCAATTCCAATTATGACCAATACAAGCAACCCCCTAAAAAAGAGCAACATCCCCCTCCCTAAACGTCCTCCGGGCTATCAAGAGCCACCATCATGGGTGCAAGGGCTGCAAGAAGGAATCAACAGAGTCCGAGCTGAGGTCCAGACCGGGATCAATGGAGTACGATCTGAGTTGAAAGGTGGCTCTTGATAGCTTGAATTTGAAAGGTGGCTCTTGCATGAACATCTTTCAACTCAGCTCGTACTCCATTGATCCCGGTCTGGACCTCAGCTCAGACTCCGTTGATTCCTTCTTGCAGCCCTTTCACCCATGATGGTGGCTCTTGATAGCTTGGAGGATGGTAGGGAGGGGGACGTTGCTCTTGTTGAGGGGGTTGCTTGTATTGGTCATAAGCAGAATTGCCCCAAGATGGTTGAGCATTGTTCCTCCCTGCATAATTGTTTTGGTTCCTATAGGAACCTCTCCTGTAGTTCGCCTCCTCATAAGCCTCGGCGGCTCGTACTTGCTGCAAGTTAGTGCAATTGGAAGTAGTATGGGCGGAAGACCCGCATTCTTGACAAGATTGAGAAGATTTAAAGTAGATTACTTTCTTTTTCAATTGATTGATCTCATCTTGCATGAATTGGAACTTCACATCCCGATCAACCATATCGGGCGATGGTTCATACACCTTCCTCTCTGTCGGCTTAGATTGTTGGGTTCCGTACATGGCATCATAGTTGGTTAGCTTATTCAATAGCGCCCATGCCTCATCGAGGGCCATTTCAATGAACCCACAATCAGTGTGAAGGTTAATGCGATCCTTGGTAGCCGCATTGATGCCCTGAAAGAAGATCTCTTGGAGAACATAGGGAGGTTGTCCATGAGTAGGGAATTGGCGTAGAAGCTCTTGGAATCGTTCCCATGTCTCCACAAGCGTCTCGTTTGGAAGTTGATGGTAGGAGGTGATGCGCTTCCTAAGCTCCGTTGTTTTCGCCGGTGGAAAGAACTTGGTCATGAATAAATCATGTAATTCTCTCCACGTTGTTGGTGGCAAACTCTCCAACCAACTTAAAGCTTTTCCTGCAAGAGACCACTTAAAAGCCATCAAGAGAACATATTCAAATGAGACTTTGTCAGCAGCAATCGTGTCAAATAAATCAGTAAAGTTCTTAATATGCTCCACAGGACATTCAGTGGGTTTCCCTTCAAATGGAGAACGCTTGATTAATGATATAAAATGAGATTTAATCTCAAAAGTGCGGTCGATCTCCGGGAGCACTATCGCCGATTCGGGCACCCTCAGTTCTGGGTGCATGTATTGCTTGGCATTCCTTGGGATAGCGTTCAGTTGCTCCTGAAATCGCTGCGCAGCTACAGTCGAAGCGTCTCGTTCTTCTTGCACGCGCTGCATCTGAGCGCGGAGTTCCTCCATTTGTTAAGCAAGAGTCTCAGCGTCGGCCATTGCTCGTTGTTCTCTCAAACGTTGATGGAAGGATCTCTCTGGTTTGCTGTTGTAGTCAATCTCAAAGGTTCTCTGGGAAAAACGAGATGGAATACACTACGAACAAAAACAAAGAAAACAAAATTAAAAAACAACAAAAGGGTAAGGGCTAGTTCCAAACCCAAAAATCAACTAAACTAGGCACTATTGCTCACTCCCCAGCAACGACGCCATACTTAGACTAAATTTATATTCAACAAGCAATTTGTTGATGTCCACCAACAATTTCTTGTAGGGCAGATTGAACTCGATAACAATCAAAATTTGTAGTCAAGATCCCGCTGAGTATAGCGAAGTCAAGATCGTCCACGAGAAGCAAGGATGCTGTTTACCGAACTAAAAACAAAGAAACAAAGCAAAACAAAGCAAAAACAGCTACGACAGACCTCGTTAACGACCTTGTCAGGGTCGTTAACGAACCTGGATTTCTACTGAAAAAAGAACAAATAATGATGCAAGTGCAGGCTCGGTACTGATCCAAAGTGCCTCGGTAACGAGTGAAATCGAATGCTAAACTTAAGAAAATCAAAGGAAAAAAAACTCTAGGACAAGGGTTACCACAACATAGCTATGCATATAAACTCATGTGAAGATAAAGATCATGCCTTTAAAGATAAATCTATCAACTTTCACTGACTAAACAAGCAAATCAATCAACTTTCGTAAATCAATTCACTTTATTACTTGTTTTGAATCCAAAGCTCGAAACTTTCGTTGTCGAACAATATCAACATTCAAGTTCACAACTTTCTCTTTCGATTAAGCTAAAAACTCGAATTACTTCGACTCTCGTCTAATCATAAACACATCAAGCAATTCAAAAGATAGAATGCAATAAAAAAACTCAAAACATTCATTCAATAATGCTTAACTATGTCGGGTTTCAACCTTGACCCTAGAAAAGTAAACTACTCACTATTCATAGAATCAAAGCAAAAAACTTTAATCAAAGAGAACATGAAAAGCAAAACTTACTTGAAATTGAAAGAATATCGTCTTACAAATACTTGTGGAATTCGAAACAACCAAAGAACAACGAACAAGAGCTTGATCATTGAACCCTTGCTCTCTCTCGATCGGAAACAACCCAATTTCTCTCTCTCTCTCTCTCTCTCTCTCTCTCTCTCTCTCTCTCTCTCCTAAAACTAATCGAATCCACCCCCCTTGTCTAGGCTTAGAATAAAGATATTTATACTAATAAAGCTATCTAATAAAAGATCTAAAAGATAAAAACTTCCTAAACTAAAAGATAATAAGATAAAAGATATAAATCCCGAAAGTTGGATGCGCTCTACCGACACATATCACTTCGTTAACGACTTGCACAGGGTCGGTAGACACCTGCTAAATCCCTTAACAAAAACTCTGATGCACAGCTCGGTAACGACCCTCACAGGTCGTTAACGAGCCCTCTATTTTGGGTCATTACAACTTCTTCCTTGGCTTTGACTTGCACTCTAACTTGATCTTTCCATGCAATCTTCTTTCTCATCTTCTATGATACACCACACACACCACTTCACTTCAGCTCAGCTTGAAAAGTGCTCAATTCCTCTTCAAAACCTACAAAAAGACACAAAACGGAGTAGCTTCCATACTTTTCACAAAATATGCAAACTTATCCAAAAACACACAAAACTAACTCTAAAACCTATTGAAACTAAACTAAACAACCTAAGAAAGACAACTAAAACTAGATCAAAAACATGAACATCACGATTCAAGGCTGAAACTAGGTGTTTGTCCACGAGAATCACTGCGCAATCAAGGTATAACCACTATTTAAGCTTTAGAAGATATGGAGCCTTTTCCAACAAACGAAGGGGGTTATCATGTGGGATTCAAGTACCTGGCAAATTACTGGGCAAAATGAGTGGTGGGCGGTGAAATACAAAGTAAGTGCAAATTCTCCTTTTTACTTAATACAAACTTGTACTCTACGTCTCTACCCCCTCCAAAATAATACCAAGTTTATACTTCTCCTTTTGGTACAAACTTTCATCATATTTAACAAAAGTAATACAAGGTCATATTTAGCAAAATAATACCATGCTAATTGGGGTTAGAGTCTTGGAGATTCGATTTTAGATCTAGATTTAATTAATTGCTAGAACTTTCATCTTATTTAGCAAAAGTAACACAAGTTCATAATTTTACCTTACTTCTCATCTAGGGTTTACTTTGCCTTGTATTCCATGTTGTTTTGGAGATTTTAGTCCTACTTCTCGACTAGATTTTAGTAATACAAGCTCATAATTTTACCTTACTTCTTATTATTGGAGATTTGCTTTCATTTTTTAAGGTTTACTTTACCTTGTTCCAAGTTGTTGTTTTTCTTTCATTTTTTAGACTCTTAGTAGGTTTACTTTGTCTTGTGTTCCATGCTGTTTTGTTTTTGTTTTTAACTTGCAAATCTCTTGTATGGTAGGAGTGCAAAGCTTACAAGTTTTTCAGGAAAAAATGGCATGGATCCCAATATGAGTTCTCTTTTGGACAAAATCTTCTAACTCTCGAACCATGGAAGATGAAGATGTGGTGCTTTACCTATCTAGTGACGATGATGAGGAAGTGGGATGTAGCAAACAAGAGGAAGAGGAAGAGGAAGAGGAAGAGAAAGAGGCGGAAGATGAAAACATTTAGAGGATTGTGTTGGTTTTAGTGATCTTAGACTTGTAGTTTGTATGCCTTTACTTAGTTTTACTGACATTAGAGGATTGTGTTGAAGACATTGAGATTGTGTTGGAATCTAATTGTGTTGAAGCCATTGCACTAGTTAAAATTGTGTTGGACATTTTATGCATTTTTATGTGCAGGTTTGTATGTGCATTTTTAGGCCAAGTTATGGCAAATTTTATATGTGCATTGTTTGAGTTTGGTACAATCCTTTGAGGAGTTAGATATATAGTTTAGACAAGCTATGGAGTTGGATAGTTAGTTTAGAAAGCTTATGGCATTAAATAGTTTGATAGATTATAAGACTAATCTTCTATCTTGGTTAATTTGGGATACATTGGTTCAAAGCATAACCTTGTAGTTGTATATATATATGCCCTAATTCTTAACAAGTTTAATGCATTCGCGTCAACTTGACCACAAATGTAGAACCAAATTTAGTTTCGTAATCCATTCGCGTTAATATTGTCGCAACTATAGCCGCAAACTTTATTTTCCTAGCTATATCGCCACAAACTAAGAATCGAACTTAGCTACATGCTTATTTTCGTGACAATTTTCCCTTAAAATTAGAACCGAATTTAGCTTCGTAATATATTCGCGTCAATATAGCTCCAATTATAGCCACAACTCATGTTTTTATGGCTATGTGGCCACAAACATAGAAACGAACTTAGCTGCATGATTATTTCGCGACAAATTTCCCATAATTTTAGAACCTAATTTAGCTTCGTAATATTTTCGCGTCAATATAACTGCAATTATAGCCACAACCCACATCTTCATGTCTATATGACCACAAACTTAGAATTGAAATTAGCTGCATGATTATTTCGCGACAAATTTCCCATAAATTTAGAACCGAATTTAGCTTTGTAATATATTCGCGTCATTATAGCTTCAACATTGGCAACAACACTTATCTTCATGGCTATATGCCCACAAACTTAGAATCGAACTTAGTTGCATGATTATTTCGCGACAAATTTCCCATAAATTTAGAGCCGAATTTAGCTTCGTAATATATTCGCGTCAATATGGCCACAACTATAGCCACAATGCATATTTTCATGGCTATATGGCCACAAACACTAGTACACAAATGGGATTAAAATACACATATATAGACAATATAATGGTTGTTGAAAGCGTGTTGTCTATAATATGAATTTGAGTAGGTTGGAATGCGAACAACGATAAATTTTAATGTCAATTGTCTATTATCGTAAAATAAACAACAATTTTCAAAAATATGTTGTATTTTAAAAGCATTTTAGACGCGGACAACGGTTGTTTGTATAACCATTGTCTATAATACATATCATAGACAATGGTTATCCACAACTGTGATTTAAATAGTATTATTATTTATGCGGTCAACGGTTTTAAAAACCGTTGTCTAATAGGTAATAGTAAAAGTATCGTTATTTATGCGTCAACGGTTTAAAAAATCCGTTGTCTAATAGGTAATAGTGGTCTATACCAAACAACTAATAATATATACACCACTTAATAAGAGAAAGATATTAATCCCTGCTGCCCATTTTTTTTTATAAAACTTAAGTTATCATACAACGTACCTCTCTACTTCCTTTTCCGCTTCGCCAATTTGTCATTTCACTTTCGTCTATCTCTCTCTCTCTTTCCCTTCCTTATTCTCCTTTTCCATCTCATCACACAAAATTCTCCTTCCGTCTTGTTCTTATTATTCGGTCCGCATTCATTCTTCACTTCCAATTTCCCACTCCACCAGTTCAAATGCGCTCTTCAGTGAGTTATACACTATTTGTTTGTTTGGAATTTGGTTAACCTAGGTCTAAATTCGATTCGTTCGGGTTTTAAATTGATTTCATCTTTCTCTTTTCCAGATCCCATTTATCATCCAGTCGTTTCTCTAGTCGATGTCTCCAGGTTTGTGTGCTTTTGTTCTTCATACTTATTAGATGCAGTTCTTGTCTCCCATCGTTGCGCTCTCGTCTTTTGAACTTTGCCTCTTCTCTAAATTGTTTGATTTTTTTGTTAATTGTTTTTCTCCTATGGGATAAATTGTTGATTGTGATGTTCATTGCGTTTTGAATATGAAATTTGATGATTTACGATAAATTTATTTTCGGTTGAGCTGGTAAATTCTAGATTGAGTTAGGGGTTGATTTTTTAATCTCATTAGGTTTTGTACACCGTGTTCTTTCCCTTGCTCACTTTTGGTCAAATGCACAACCAAAACTTATGACCTAGGTGAAACTTGAGTATATATCCATATAAAGTCCTGTTTTTTTTTTTATATTTTCTTCTCTGAGTTGGTGACCTAATTCCACATTTCTATTAATAAAGCACTCTAGGTGGTGTAGCTATACTAGATAAGTAAGCACTTCAAATCCTATAAGAATGAAAGTGAGGTTAAGGGTCATAATTTCTACCATGATTACACAATTTTCTCCTTAGTCCATCAATATAAATACTTAGTTTGATGAAAGTTTATCACCCCCAATAAAAGATCATATATATGTTTTCCAACACCACGTTCGCTTGTTATTCGGCTGGTTTAGGTTTCTTATTTTAGCTAATTTTAACACAGTTTATACATGTTGAAGTTATGCGTCGAATTCTTATAGCATTTTAGTCGAGAGTTTGTTGTGTGTTGTGATGTGAATTATAACCGAATGGGTAATGGATATTTGGTTCGGTTTCGTGAAATGCATGCTTTTAAAGGTGTTGTGTCATTTGACTATATACATTTAGCAAATGTGGCTAAGGCTTTGGTGCTAGCTTGCCTATGTATGATATGTTTTTATGTATATAGAGCTATTTCTGAATAGTGAAATATGTCTTCATATTTAAGTATTAATGTTCTCATCATATATACTTCATACTTTCATATTTCATAGTATGATACCTACACTTTGTGCACAGTTTTTCTCCTTCATGCAACCTACTATTGGCTTGAAGAAACGTGGATTTGTGTTTGTTTATAAGATTTGTTTCTCAATGACAGTAGGTTTTTTTTCTCAACTACAATCTTTGCTCTTGTTCTGATCATACTTGTGTGTCTTGGAATTTTTTGGATCCGGGTCATGGATTTTTTGTCTCAACTCGGTCAATTTTTTGCCTCTTTGAGGCCTTTTGCTCGGATTTGGAGATGTCTTCGTTCTTCAACTACAATGGTGAGCATATATTATTTAGCCTCTTTTTATTATTTATCCGAATAATCAATTATTGGTGATACTTGTTTGCCCCTTTCTATGTGAATATATGGTTGAGGATCGTTTTAAAATGTGTTAATGGAAAAATTCTTTTGTTGGTTGTTGTTGGATCCTTGTTTTCTTATTATTCATCCATAAATTGGGTATTCATTTAATTTAAAGAGTTTTGGCAAGATTGTTGATGTGAGTTTGTCTATCAAGACTTCTACGAACCCTCTACCGAGTCTTGGAACCTCGGTACCGCGCCAACTGGCGATGTTGCTCTTAGTGACAAGGACACTACCGACCCATGGCTCCTCGGTACCGACTCCCGGTATCTCGTGCCTACTAGGGTGCCGTTGCACACGCCGATTTCCAACGTTGGCGCACCTTGGCCTTTGATGGATGGTGCCACTTCTTCGGGCATTTTTTATGGAACTTTGTTCCATGTTTTGAGTGAAGAATCCCGCTCTAATGACAAATCCAATTTGCATGACAAGAGAGGGTCTTCGCTTGGACAAGTAACCAAGGCCGGTGTTCGAGGCACTAAGAATCTAAGTCAAGGTGCCACGCCCTATCTTGGGCACATAACTCGAGCACATGCTAGGGCAACGCTTGACAAGATCGAGGAGGAGATCATGGCTCATAAGTTGGAATTTGGTTAGCGAAGGTGAAGGTTGGAGTCTCTTTATGACTCTTGGTTCGAGTTGACTCTTTTGCGATTAAGGACAATTAGTTGTGTTTTTTGAAATTATGGGGTTTATTTTGTAATTTCCTTGGGAGTTGTGGCTCAATGGGTGAGGCGTGGGATTAGGGTTGTTTAGTCTCGTTTTGGCCTCATTGCTCGTTAGACTTGAAACATGACTTGTTTGTTCTCTCTTTTGATTTCAATCTAGTTTTCTTGCATTTTTCTTTCATGAATCTTGTTGCTTGATTGTTGGTGCGTAATATCCGACAATCTCTTAACCTTAGTTTATTGTTCTTGGTACGTCATATCCAAGGGCAACATCCATATCCAACGTTTTCATCAATCCACCTCCATTCGAACCATCTACATCACAAATTAATTGTAACACCCCCCATTTTAACCACTTATAATGGGATGTTGCCGCCGGCGGACTCGGACTTTCCCTTCCAAGGCCGTTGAGGCTTAAGTGACCGAAATGAATAAAGACATGTTTAAACAACATAATCTGATAACAAGATTGTCTTATATTCATAACCATGGTTACAAGAGTTTACAACGGAATACATAAAACAGGAATCGTTGTTTCTGAAATTACTTTCAAAATCCTGGAAACGCCTGTGTGGAGACAACATGTCTTCCAAAGCTTCCTTCCTTTCTTCTTTACTTTCTCTTCCCGACTTCCTTTCCTTTCCATCCTTCCACGGTCTCCAAGCTTGAAATTCTTCAATCTTCTTCCTTAAACCTGATATTTCCATAGAAGACAGAAATACCAGCCGGACGAAACCGGGAAGAAGTAAGGGTATTAGTCTTCGAAGAGACTAAGCAAATAGGAGAATGTGTTTTGGTTCACAAAGATAAGGCCAAGACGTTTTAATACCATAACCCGAAATTAAATGGGTAAAGGTATAATAGTCCTAAGGACTAATAGGACGGCAATAATATGATATGTGGTAAACCGATCAAAGGCTTTCATGAAAAATAGGAAACCACAAAAAGTAGTTCCTAAGAACGATAATGTGTTTGATATTTGTTGGGAATATTATTAAACAAGCATTTACTTTCAAAAGGTGCGTCCATTGACTAATCAGTTCCATAACCACCCTCATGTTGGACATCTCCAGAGTTAGACATGGAAACTTTCATAGCGAGGAGCCATAGTGGAAACCACCCTACAGATTATCATTACTATGCCCGAGGCACTAGTCTTTCATTAGTCATAAAACCTTGCATTGCAGTTATAGATTTTTAAATGTCGATGCTCAACTAGTGATGCTTATAACGACAATATAATAAGCACTCAAAGGTGCTTCACTTTCTCAATAATTGTTGAGAAAGTAGGTCATGACCAGTGTCGGACACGGATACCAAAGTATACCTCCCAACACATGTTATAGAGAGACTCTCAGTGCATCCCCGAGATCCCTAATTCTAAAACCTATCCACAGCAAAGTGATCTCAAACGAGACTCTTGAACAAATAAGAGCACAATCAACGGCCCTAAACAGTACTAGCAGTGCGATTAATATGAACAATCGTTAAATCTAAGCAGTAAATAAGCCTAATTTATTTATTTAGCAAACAAGTATTCCCAACATAGAGATGATAACGGAACACAGGTTCCTGATTACGGATTACCGATTCTTCCAAAAATAACGATATCTAAAATAAAGTTTAAAGATATCGAGTTTAGAAAAGGGTGAACCACCCACTTGCCTTGAAAAGCGAGCTTAGGTCCGATCAAGACAATAAAGCTGACTCCTTATAGCTTTCCTGGTAAGAAAAAGTATACAACATTCAAAAAGACATATGAATAAACTCCTTAATTGTTTATTTAATTCTTAATGTCTTCTCGAAAACGAGCAGTGTAACGACGTATTATAAATAATTTTTATAACGTCGTTACTTAGGCTAAGATTTTGACAACACTACGCCTTATTTTTGGTAATTTACTATAGATGAAAAAGTGTTCATTTATATCATACGTACATGGTATTAAATTCTCGGAATTTAATATGGACCAACGAACGTATAAAAGGGGTCGAAAGTTCGATACCAAACATTGCGTTATGGAAGTTTGGGACGTCGGTTTAAAGAACGGATTGATCCCATGGCATCGTGGCAATGTCACGATCCTAACGACGTCAAAGATGGGCAACGTAACGTCTCTGAGAGGCTCAACGAAGACTCCGAATCAGCGTCGGGCCTTGGTGTTTCACGACTTTACTCGTAGCTACGCGATGTTATCTTGTGCGTGAACTAGCTAGTTGAACTGGGTAGTTCGACACGACGGCGTGACCAAGAGGGAGGTGGTGGTTGCTGGTGGTCACGGTTGATGGTGGTGGTTAAGGGGTGAGCTCACATAGAACAAAAGTTTGAACGGAGGGAGTTATATAATATTTTTTTTGTTTTGAACGTGGCAATTTGAAAAAGAAAGAACGAGAGGAGTGAAAGAGGGGTGGGGGCCACACGTTCGCTTCTCACCCAAATTCCATGAAATATGTTTTGAACGGAGGTAATTATATATAGGGAAATTCCTTTTGGTAACCTTGTGTTTCAGTGTTTTCATCTTGGTGTCCTAAAAAAAAATCAATTTCCTTTTGGTGCCCCCGTACTCTTATTTCAGTCCACTTCGTGACCTTTCTTAGTATAAACCTTTAACTCCGTCAAATATAATGTTTTTAAAATGAAAAATAAAAGGAAAATGATTTCAATTGCAAGTACTGTATTCTTTCACTCCCCGTGGAACACCCAGATCAGCTTCCTGCTTTCCTTCCTAATCCTTCCCCCTTTCCTCTTTTCCCACTGAACTACTTCAGGTCAAAACTTCATTCATCTTTGCATTTTTTTTTGAATCTTGATTTCGGCTGATGGATTTAGCATTCCTAACTTTCTATAAAAAAATTTCTTTTTCTTTAGAAAGTTTCTTATCATTAAATTGCTACCTGGTCTTAAATGTTTCTCTCATTCTCTCTCTTTGAAGTTAGCATCTTGAATCAAAATTAAGCCTATCTAACAATTGGGGGTTTCTTTAATTTTACTTTTTTCAGTAGGTTTTTCACTGCAATAATTTGAGTCTTACCCCTCTTGTAACAATTGGGGGTTGGGGGATGTGGAGAAAATAATTTCAGTCAGGAGTTTTGATTTTGTTGGTGGACAAGATGTAAATGGCGATGATTGAAACTTAGAGATGGGAAAATGAGGTTGAATGTCCGTACTCGGTAGTCAAAGAGGTTGAAGGTGTCGTGCAACGATGGAAGGTTAGGGATGAAGTGTTTTTAAATGATTTTTTTTATTTTTAATGATATTTACAACAGAGTTAAGACATTTATCACACTTAGGGAACGAGGTGGACTTTTTATATACTACAAGGCTACCAAAAGGAAATTGATTTTTTTTAGGACACCAAGAGGAAAACACTAAAATTTAAGGGTACCAAGAGGAATTTCCCTTATATATATGTATAATGAATGTGGGCATCAAGGATACGTGAACGTGGGCAACAAGCTAGGAAAAAAAATACGTAGCAACCAAGTATACAGATAGATAAGATAGGTGAAGTCGGTAAGAATTTATACCCGTATTGGATCGGGGCTTGCGTTCGGATGGTAAAATTATATACCTCGGATTAAAATACTCCTTTTATAGAAAGGGTCTTACAAATTATGTAGACTAATAAAATCAGCTCGAATGATTTTATCTTGCTACTTTCAATTTTAAAGCTTCCGTTTCAGAGTAAAACCTTAACGAGTACATAATTAATTAAGCAGATCTCACCCGATCAAGGTACTTCTTAAATGGAAGTGATCCAAAAAATTATATAGATTAATAAAATCAGTTCCAATGATTTTATTCCGTCACCTTGAATTTTCTAGGAACAGTTTCCATTAATCCGATCGTAACGCGTAACGGGATTGATAGAACGGGTCTTTGGAAAGATGCCCGAAAATTTATGAAAATATCCATAAAAACTACGGATATTACATTAATTGTGTTGTTTTCATGCAAGATTGAACTCAAATATATTAATTATGAATGATTGCAATTGAATATTATTATTGCAAGTTGAGGAAATTGTTTAGTATGGGTCTATTTTTAATAGAAACATAGACAATGAAAATCAAACCATTATCTATATTATTTTTAAATAATGCCATTAGTTTAAAATAATACAGAGAACGGTTACGACTATAGTAAAGAGATCAGTTGTAATTATCTCGTGTTTATACCACAATGGTATTAGGAAACAATGACAACAATTAACACTATATTAAAATTTCAAAATTCATTTATTGGGAATATAAGACAATGCTTATGTAAAACCTTAGACAATGAACACAATTGTGGTCTTAACATACATTGACAATGACATTACAACCCAAAGACAACAGTTTTAAGCAACATAGCTAATGGTTCACATTATATTTAGATTTTAAAAAATATGAAATGAAAATGGTTAGTAAAATATTGGACAATGTACACTACTATGGTCTAGGAGAATCATTGTCTAATAATTAATCGTTGTCTTCACATAGACAACACTGGATACGACAACGGTTCAACGACTGTTGTCCGTACACTTTCTCAACCGTTGTAAAATCCCTTTTTTGTACTAGTGAAGATTAGAATCAACCTTAGATGTGTGTTTATTTCGCGACAATATTCCCCTAAATGTGGCGCCAACCGTGAATTTCATGGGTAAACAGCCAGAAAATTTGAGAATTGTGGGGGATGTTGTGGCAGTTACCCGCAAACTTACCCACACCAGATATTCCTGGCTATAATTTCCTGGATATACACGCGTTTTCTAGTAGTGGAAGATAGAAAGATAAAAAAAAAGTGATTTGCTATTATTTCAATTGGTATAGCATCACCTACCTAAAATCTTAATTGAAAATGATCAAGCAATTAAAATAAGTACCTTAACAACCTTTAGGAAGGTAAGGATTGCCATAATAGTATGGATACTTGCAGGAGCAAGCGTATGCTCCATGTGGTGTTTTATCATTAGAACAACGTGCATTGGAAGTGTTGGGGACATTTTGGGGTATTTCTAGAACCTTCCATTGAAGTACAGTAGCAGGGCCATCATAGTAATCATTTCTTGGGTTCTTACCATCGTTAATTAAATATGAAGTCTTGTTTCTGGGGGGTGGCAACCATATTTCTTACCACCATTTGATGAGACACAATTATATGAATAATGCTTACATTAATTATTTGAATACTGAAATAATAATAATAATAAAAATAATAATAATAATAATAATAATAATAATATATTAGCTACACAATACTCAAACAAATAGAATGCAACACTAGCCTTTTTAAAAATTAAAGAACGACTCGATGAATTAAATGCTTAGGAATCATTAATTTTTCCTATTTTTAAGAATTAAAGAACGACCCATTGAATTATAATATGTGTAGGAAGAAGATAGAAGATAGAAAGATTTAAAAAAAAGTGATTTGCTATTATTTCAATTGATATAGCATCACCTACCTAAAGTCTTAATTGAAAATGATCAAGTAATTAAAATACGTACCTTGACAACCTTGAGGAAGGTAAGGATTGCCATAATAATAGTATGGATACTTGCAGGAGCAAATGTATCCTCCATGTGGCATTTTATAATTAGAACAACACGCATTGGAGGTGTTGGGGATGTTTTAGGACAATTCTAGAACCTTCCATTGAAGTACAGTAGCAGGGCCATCATAGTAATCATTTCTTGGGTTTTTATTGTCGTTTATTAAATATGAAGTCTCTGTCACATCGGCTCAATAGAAGAATAACTGCTCCCTAGTGTTTGTCCAAGTTGCATTCGAAAATAGTCAAGTGGGGTCATAATGGATGTTTGGCAACAATTGATCCCGTAACAACTTTTTTCAGACAGGCTATCATTTGCAAGAATCTTTGGCATAGCACTAGCATTGGGACAAATGGAAGTGCATCCGACAGGAAACTTATTGTGGATATTAGCGAGGACAACGGTACCATTGCAACCAAGTAGAACTAAGGAATTGAGGAGAGGCATGAGGAGGAATGGACTCCCCCTCATATCTAATCTTGAATGGTGGTATCATAATTCCCACTGTTGATGCGATCTTGTTAAGGGACACGCCGGATCGTTGACTTGGAATGAGTATTAGGTCTCGAATTGGCGAAGCGGAAGACTTGAATACTCGAACCAACGTTTGATTGGCTCGAACAAGGACTAGAACCGAGTGTTTTGATAACTTAGGTGTAATCAGACCAACGGGACGACGCGAGACCAAATCAAAGGAGAGCTCATCGACTTCCAAATCTGGTATATATTCTGCGTAACCCTAAGAATAACAAGCTAAACCCCATATATAGTGGAGGCTAGCAAAAACCCTAAAACAAAGAGACGCGCGCCTAGGGCTTGAATGCAAGCAAGGCCCATAAGAGCAAGGCCCAAGAAGAACCTTCCATTATTGTCAAACCAAGTCTAGTAATGTCTATAAGAAGAAAACATACTAAAATAAGCAAGAAAATGTAGACATCCTTGTTTGTCGACACCAGAGTGTCATGACAAGGCCAAGGCGCGGTGTGGCAAAGTCATCGCAAGTCCTGGCATACTTTCGTGTGCGCTGGAGAGGGCGAAGGCGTGCCAGCGCTGGCTGAAGATGGAATGAACCTCAAGTGGCGATGCTCGTGGGTGACGCGGTTTCGAGGTTTGGTGCGAGAGACAGGTCCGAGGTGGATGGTGCCGAGGACTCGTCATGAGGTTCTTCAATGCCTAGGATGCACACGGTGGCGTGCGCCGGCATGGAGAGGGGCGCGCCATGGCCTGCGGAGATGCGTGACACCAAGGACTACGTTGCAATCTCAATGGCCCGGGCCCGGGCATGAGTGACCGATCCGTCCGAGTGTAAGGCGAATGTGTTGTCTTCTTGGTTGGCGTTTATGGATGGGGTCGCATCACCCTCCCCCACTTGGTTGGGAAACGTCCCCGTTTCCTCATAAGCAGGCTCAATATAGGAGTGATGAGCACTTTTATGTTGCAGTAAAAGCGTTGTCAAAGAAAAATCCTAACTTTCAAACCTACGTACAGTGAAAGCAAGGGTCGTACCCACAGGGACTCAGATTTCTCGTGTTTAAATAATATTATTAAGTAATAAAAGGGGATTTTTAGAATTCAAACTATTAATCTAAGTAAATAAAACAAAGTAAGTAAAATAATTGAGTTTCCAAGTATAGAGAAAGCGTCCAACTAGCTTCGTATCCATTGCACACGTGAGTTTTGATCCTTGATTATTCTTATTTCAATTCCCTTGACTAATCTTTTGTGAATTCATGGAATTCAAGCTCAAAGTGGTTATTAATATGCACCGTCTTTAATAACATTTTAACCAATTAACCTAGAAAACCTTCTATGTCAAATTGATCATGCAAATTAATATAAAGTATTCAATAGAAACATGTTTTATAAATTCCACAGTATATTCATGAAGTTTTGTGATTGAATTCTCCTCCTTTGATTAACCTTATTCCCTCGTCTATAAGTTTAATCAAAGGATTCATCCACGAACAACCAAATTCCACCGTCTATTTAGTTATTCTTGTTGCAATTCAACCTAGAAATAGAATAGGTGATCAAGCTATTATAATCCCAAGTGAATTTAATCATTTAAGCATGGAATAATTCAATATAGTCAAGGCAAGTTGAAATAATTCAAATCTCACAATCAATCATGCATGCAACTTCAACAAACTAGTTGGACATGGGAAAATTATCTAGAAAATGACATTAAAGAAGAAAATCAACTTAGAAGAGTTAGGTTTCTCTTCAAATTTGCAATCTAGGGTTTTATCTCCCAAAATTTTCTCTACAGTTGAATCGCGTAGTATAATAAAAGCATAACCTCTCAAATACAACCCTAAAAGAGTATATCATATCCACAAATATCCTAAAATAACATAAAGTCGGCCTAAAGATAACACAGAAGTCGAAATCAGCGTCGGATCAACGCGCCGCTGGGCGCGGTCAAACCCCCTAGAGCGCGGTCGTGCTCTGGCCTACTCTGCCCGCGCTCCAGCCTCAGCAACTCTAATGACACTTTAGAGCGCGGTTATAGCTCTTCGAATTATATTTCCAATGATAACAAATTCAACTCCATCCAACCACTATAGCTCCCAAACGAAGCATTGCAAGATAGAGGTGTGAAAACAAGACTCCAATGTATGACCCGGGTTTAAGCGTTTTTATCCCTCAAGTTCTTGGACCTTAGCTCTTCCCATCTTTACTTGCACCACTTTAAGCTTCATCTTGTTCCTCCACAATCATCTAAGATCCATCGCATCCACGCTTGTTTACCTAAAGATCTGCAAAACCGAACAAAACAAGCGAAAAACCGAATTTCCTAGAAAACCTAAATACCTAAAAACTAAGCTAAAACCAAACTATGCAAAAACCAACACAAATATGAATCCTAATCTACTCTTAAATGCAAGTTATCAAGGGGGAGAGATCGTCGACGTTGACCATGGTGTGAACGTTGTACTTGCCTTCAAGGTCGATGTGATATGCGTTGTAGTAAATGCGCTCTAATATCTGGGAAGGACTGTCGCCACGCTGATGAAGCTTGGTTTTGCGGGCATCCGGAAAATGGTCCTTGCGGAGGTGCAACCACACGAGGTCCCCGGGCTGGAAAACAAGGCGACGATGGCCTTTTTTGTGTTGCGCCTCATACTGGCTCGCCCGGTGCTCTAATTGAACCCTAGTGCGCTCGTGCAATCGGAGAATGTTGTCGGTGCAGTTGGCCGCGTCGATGTGTTCGCCGTTCATCTTAAGGAGTGGCACTAAGTCCATGTGAGAATGTGGATTGAGCTCGTAGACCACCTCGAACGGTGTCTTCTTTGTTGTCGAGTGTTTGGACCTGTTGTCAGAAAACTCAACAAAAGGCAGTAAGTCCTCCCACCGGCGTGGGTTATTTTTGAGCATCGTTTGGAGAAGGGTGCCCAAGGTCCGATTGGTCACTTCAATTTGACCATCGGTTTGTGGATGATAAGCAGTAGAAAATAGCAATCGCGCACCTAGATTTCCCCACAATGTTCTCTAAAAATGGCTACAAAACTCGATGTCCCTATCACTAACGATAGTCCTCGGAACACCATGTAATTTCACGACGTGCTCAAAGAATAACTTTGCAATTTCTATCGCATTGTTGTGCCCTTTGCGTGCAATGAAATGGGCCATTTTGAAGAAACGCTTCATAGCTACAAAAATCGAGTCTTTTCCACGCCTTGTCATAGGGAGGCTTGTGATAAAATGCATGGAGACATCGTCCCACGGAGCTTTCGGAATAGGTAAGGGAGTGTAAAGACCGTAAGGTAGAGACCTCGCTTTAGCCGTTTGGCACGGCACGCAACCTTGACAATAGTTGTGAACATCTGAGGCCATGTGATGCCAAAAGAAGTGTTCACAAAGTGCTGCCAACATTTTGGCTATGCCGAAATAACCTCGGCCATCATCAGCCTCCTTGAGCAACAAGTGCCTTACCGAAGAACTCGGAATGCAAAGCTTTCCGGCTCGGTATAGATACCCATTGTCCACTCATGGATCTTATTGTGCTCGAGGTTCTCCATGATCGGTTTAAAAAATTGATCATGCAAATATAGCTTCTTAGTCAAGGAGAACCCTAGCAAGTTGGCTTGAAGTTGGGTTAATAAGACATACCTGCGCGAGAGAGCATCTGCCACGATGTTCTCTTTCCCTTTTTGTGGGAGATTACATACGAAAAAGTCTCCATATATTCCACCCAACAAGCATGGCGGCGATTTAGAGTCGTTTGACTCTTTAAATACGCTAAGGCCGCGTGATCTGTATGAATTACGAACTGGCTTGGCTAAAGGTAGTGCTGCCAAGTTTTCAAGACCCTAATTAAAGCATACAATCCTTGTCGTACGTAGGGTAGTTCAAGGTCGCCCTTGTCAGTTTTTCGCTAAAATAAGTGATAGGGCGTTTGTCTTGGAGGAGAACGCCGCCTACGCCGTAGTCGAAGGCGTCGCACTCAACCTCAAAGCGCTGTGAAAAATTTGGCAATTACAAGACTGGAGCGCGGCATAAAGCATCCTTTAAGGCCTAAAAGGAGGCCTCATGGACGGGCATTCACTTGATTGTGGTTGCTTTCTTGGTTAGATTGTGGAGTGGCGCGACGATGGAACTAAAGTCCTTGACGAATCACCTATAGAACCCCGCAAGCCCTAAGAAGGATCGAACCATCGTCAGGGTCGTGGGGGTTGGCCACTCTCGGATGGCGCGGATCTTGTCGTCATCCACACGTAGGCCATCCTTGGACACAAAGAAACCAAGAAACTTCATCGTGTCCGTGCAAAACAACACTTAGTCATGTTTACAAACAAAGAGTGCTCGCGAAGGCAATCTAACACCGACCTACGGTGTCTCGCGTGAGAATCCATATCATTTGAAAAAAACAAGTATGTCGTCACAATACACGACGACGAAACGTCCTAAAAACTTACGAAACACATGGTTTATCAACCGCATAAAAGTACTAGGGGCGTTTGTCAAGCCAAACGGCATGACAAGCCATTCGTACAAACCATGCTTGGTCTTAAATGCGATCTTCCATTCGTCTCCTTCATGCATTATGATTTGGTGGTAGCCGCTCCAAAGATCGATCTTTGAAAACAAGGTGGCTCCATGAAGCTCATCGAGCATATCATCCAAGTGTGGAATTGGATGCTTATACTTGACGGTAATCTGGTAGATGGCTTGACTGTCGATACACATACTCGACGAACCGTCTTTCTTTAGTACCATGATGACAGGTACGATGCATGGGTTAAGAGACTCTCGAAAGAACCCCTTATCCAAAAGTACTTGGACTTGGCACTGTAATTCTTGAGTATCCTTTGGAGACGCCCTATATGCCGTCCTGTTTGGCAGTGAAGGTCCCGGCATGAAATCAATCTTATGCTCGATCCCTCGGATCGGTGGAAACCCTTGCGGCAACTCGTCCGACATGACATCTTCATATTCCTTCAACAAAGGAGCAATAGAATGAGGTAGTGAGTGATCTAAGGAAGGAGAAATAGAAAGTAATGGACAACGAATGAAACAAGTAGAACTCCCCTGAAGTGACTTATTCATGTCGCGACGCCGAGCTAAGAGCAAGCGATCTTGGCACGAGCCTAAGAGAGGGGGCTCGGCGTCCGTAACCACATGTGGGGGTTCTGGGGCCATTTTTTGTGGTGTGCTAGCCCTTGGAATTTGTGGAAGAAAGCCCCTGGAAACGCTTGTAAACTCGTCCCGTAGCTCTTGAAATCCCAATTTCCGTGATGCAATGGCGTACGACGCGTTGTTGGACGAAGGCAGCGGCGGTCAACGACTTAAATTCATTTCTCCTGGCCATTTTTTCTTTTTTTCTGTTGGAATTCTAGAATGAAAAGGATCCCCCTCCAGAAACTCCTATCAAATCCTCAGAAAATTGTTGAAGGCCTTGTTTTGTCATTTCGGCGTAACTCGGCGTGGCATTATTAGAGGCATAACCGTCCGGAAATCTCAAGCTTTGTAACCAAGTAAGCATCATTGTCTTTTTCCTTCTATCAAATGCATACCCTGCTTTTGGTTTTGGGCCCTTGAGGTCATCCTCCACTTGAAGCTCTAGGCGATGGCAATATAAGCGTAGGTCCTTCCTTGAGCTCAAGTTGTCCTGTATCTTACCCATAACATCCAATACAATGTTAATCACATTCTCAAACACATTTTTCTCAATATGCATGACATCAAGGTTGTGGCGGAGCAAATTATGCTTCCTATAAGGAAGCAACCAAAATAGTGGTGGTGTAGGCAATGTTCTAAAAAACGTTAGGCGGACGCTGGGCGGAGAGGGACCGCCTAGCGCCTAGGCGGCCTGAACGGTGACCTAGGCGGTCTTAGACAGGTGCCTAGGCGGTCTGGACGGGTAGGCGGGCTAGGACATTCCAACGCCTAGGCGGGGCCTAGAAGGGATTCTTGCAACAGTGGGTGTAGGCCTTAATTTTTATAGTGATGTTGTTTGTGTAGTGGTGTGATGTTATTTATATAGTGGTGGTTGTGGAATTTGATTGTCACGTTAACAGGAGCTAGCTAGCAGGCGTGCATGTACAACAACTACCATTCAACCCACAAATTCACAAATGCAATTTTATTTCAAGTTGCATAAAACTCCTAGCTATATTTAAAGTTGACTCGTTTTTATTTCAGTTTACTTACAAATATCATACATTAATGAAGATGTTGTTTCAAATTGATGTAACTCTTGACATAAAATGTTCGCAATGTAGTTGCAATTGAATGTCGGCAAGAACTGACGAGGCATGTGGGTTTCATAAGTGAACAGTTGTTTGTGTACTCGTGGTGTAGGCCTTAATTTTTGTATTGATGTTTTTGCAGTGATGTGATGTTATTTATATAGTCGTGGTTGTGGAATTTGATAGTCACGTTAAAAGGAGCTAGCTAGAAGGCGTGGATGTACATCAACTACCATTCAACCCACAAATTCACAAAAGTAATTTTATTTCAAGTTGCATAAAAGTCTTACTATATATTTAAAGCTGACTCATTTTTATTTCAGTTTACATAAAAATAACATACAATAAAGAAATGTTGTTTCAAGCTGATGTAACTCTTGACATAAAATGTTGGCAATGTAGCTACAATTTAATGTCGGCGAAGATTGACAAGGCATGTGGGTTTCATAAGTGAACGGTTGTTTGTGTGGTGGTGGTGTAGGCCTTAATTTTTGTAATGATGTTGTTTTTGTAGTCGTGTGATGTTAGTCGTTGTGGAATTTGATAGTCACGTTAATAGGAGCTAGCCAGAAGGTGTGCATGTACATCATCATTCAACCCACAAATTTAAAAATACAATTTTATTTCAATTTGCATAAAAGTCTTAGCTATATTTAAAGCTCACTATTTTTTTATTTCAGTTTACATACAAATATGATACAATAAAGAAGATGTTGTTTCAAGTTGATGTAACTCTTGACATAAAATGTTGGCAATGTAGCTACAATTTAATGTCGGCAAGGATTGACAAGGCATGTGGGTTTCATAAGTGCGCGGTTGCTTGTGTAGTGGTGGTGTAGGCCTTAATTTTTGTAGTGATGTTGTTTGTGTAGTGGTGTGATGTTATTTATATAGTGGTGGTTGTGGAATTTGATTGTGATGTTAACAGGAGCTAGCTAGCAGGCGTGCTTGTACAACAACTACCATTCAACCCACAAATTAACAAATGCAATTTTATTTCAAGTTGCATAAAAGTCTTAGCTATATTTAAAGCTCACTCGTTTTTATTTCAGTTTACAGATAAATATCATACAATAAGGAAGATGTTATTTCAAGTTGATGCAACCCTTGACATAAATTGTTGGCAATGTAGGTACAATTTAATGTCGGCAAGGATTGACAAGGCATGTGGGTTTCATAAGTGAGCGGTTGCCTGTGTAGTGGGTGTGTAGGCCTTATTTTTGTAGTGATGTTGTTTTTATATTGGTGTGATGTTATTTAAATAGTGGTGGTAGTGGAATTTGATTGTCACGTTAACATGAGCTGGCTAGCAGGCGTGCATGTACAACAACTACCATTCAACCCACAAATTAACAAAATATAATTTTATTTCAAGTTGCATAAAAGTCTTAGCTATATTTAAAGCTCACCCGTTTTTATTTCAGTTTAGATAGAACTAGTAGTGATGCCAGTGCATGCACGGGGCAAGTTCTTCGTAAAAATATATTGAGGTTTTTATGTCATTTTCCTTGTTTATTTGTTCATCTTACATTTTTTTTAGTTAAAAATTGACGTACAAAATAATTACATGGTCCCAATATTAATATTATAAAGTATATTTCTATTTTCTTAAATAAGATACTTAATGTAATTTTTTTAAAACCGCTAATGTTACTAATTAAAGTATCTCACTTATAATTCTTTCCAAATACCATAATCTTTGTAATTGTAATTGAAAATCATAAATATAAATAAAGTTTGAGACTAAATAATTTAGGTTTTTAGATTTTTTTTCTTTAATACTTTCAAAAGATTTTTATTTTATTTTTCATTTGGATAAATAGAGTAGTACAATCCTTTAACCATCACAATATATTTTTTTCTTTTCCGTCAATTGATTAGCATGGCCTTTTTATTCTTATAATTTCTCATGATATATATTTAGTTATCGATAAGAAAAAGTATACAATAAATTAATTAAATCAAAATAATCATTTTACCTATGCTTATAGTTTCTCATGATATATATATATATAGTTATCGATGAGAAAGAGTATACAATAAGACAAGTTAATACCGAAATGTCATTTGACCTCTTTCACAATGATAAATTTGACCAATCAGTCCTTAAGTTTGAATTTTTTTATTGTCTCCTTAAGTTTGAATTTTTATAATCATTAATTACCTAATTGAAATATTTGCAACATAGATCTTTTGGTTCACAAGAATTTCAACTTAAATTTATTTTTCACTTGAATATCTATGCTCTATATTTTAGAATTTAATTTTTAATATTATCATTTGAGAATTTTTTTTTGATAAGGAAAGAGGTTAGGGTGGTCGCTAGTAGGAAAGCGACCCTAGAGCATCCTGAAGGATGAGGTTCTGAAGAACCGGATCAGCTGTAAGAGGGACGGACGAGACACGGCGAAACGAAACAGCAATGTAGTCCGCCACTGAATTGCACTCCCGAGTGACATGGGCAATACTCCAGCACTGGAAACGGGCAAGAAGACAGTGGATATCAGCACGTAACATCTCGATCTCCCAAGGACAGCGCCAATCACCAAGAACGGCCTTGACTAGCTGAAGATTGTCGCCTTCGATCTGGAGGTGGGAAATACCACGTCTGGTGGCCTCAATAAGTCCCTATCGTAAGGCGATGGTCTCGGACATAAGCACAGACTGTCGACCAATCAGTCCTCCGTCATAATGGATGGGGTCTCCGCTGCAATCCCTGAGGACAAACCAGAACAACGCCATCCCATCTGCATTAACTGCACCATCAAAATTAAGTTTAGTAAAATTAGTTGTGGGCTTTTTCCATTTACCGCAATTTCGAGTGTTCTTCGCGATTTGGTTGCTCGGTTGTGGGTTAGGGGCACCATTCTTTTTAGTGTTATGCCAATCCATTATTTGATTGCGAATAAATTCACATAGTTTTTCCTGTTGGCCTGTTTGGTAGGAGTCGGTAGGCTCAAAAACAGCCTTGTTTCTGAAGAACCATATACTCCATCAAGAGAAAATGAGGGTTTCCAGTTCAGAGTTGGATGACAACGCCCTTATCTCATCTAGAATCTGAGCAGGTTTTTTCTCCTCTGGTTTGACTTGGTTGACAATCCAAGCTAGTTTAAGGTTGATTGTGTTAAGGGTAGTTTAGGTACGAATGCATTCAAGCATTATATGGTTGATATCCTCATTAGGTTTATCGCACGCAACACACCCCTGGACAACACTAATGTGGTTGTCGGCGAGTCGACATTTCGTGGGCACACCGTTTCGAGCAATCTTCCAAATAAAAATTTTCACTTTTGGTGGGATATTTAACTTACATATCTAGTATAAATTAATTTGGGGTTCTCGCTTGTTACTATGAATCCACTGCATAGTCAAATGGGTGGAGTACCAGCCGTTCTTGCTTGGTTGCCAGTAAAGCCTGTCAGGGATTTTGTTCCGCGGGGTAATAATTTGGGTTACTCGTTGGACGTCGTTTGACGACAACACTTCTTTAAGTTTTTCAAAATTCCAGGGGTTGTCCTCTAGGAGGAATTCCTCCACGAGGACCTCACTATTCGTGTTGTGCACAATGTTTCCTTTTGGGGTCAAACACCCGGATCCAATCCAGTTGTCTTTCCGGAACCGGATCGTTTTACCATCACCGATCTGCCAGATGAGCCCTTTGAGGAAGAGGTCTTTGAGGCTCATTAGCTTGGCCCATTGCCATGATGTGTTTTTTTTTGTAGTTTAAAAGTCCATCGGATTTTAGGTATTTTTCCGTGATTATACGTAACCATATGTTTTCTGGTTCTGCTAGAATTTTCCAGAGGAGTTTCATTTGGAGAGCTTGATTCATCTCTTCCGCCTTTCCTATCCCCAACCCAACACAGGACGGCGGCTGACAGATAGAATTCCAGCTTATTAGAGGTTTATAGTTACTTTCCTTATTCCAAAAGAAATTTTTGTTTATTTGGTCAAGTTCCTTAAGGGTAGTTTTTGGAAGGAGGAAATATTGCATAAGGTAATTTGGTTGTGCTGAGAGGTTAGCCTTAATCAAGGTTTTCCGACCCTCTTAGGAAAGGGAGTTAGCTTTCCATTTGGAGAGTTGAGATCTTGTTTTGAGTGTTAAAGGTTTGAAAGTGTTTTTAGTGACTCTGCCATTGATTATTGGGCAACCGAGATACTTATCCAACGCGACAGTATTGGTGATCTCGAGTATTTGTTTGATCTGATTACACGTGTTGTGGTTTGTGTTTTTAGTCACCTGGAACGCGGATTTATGGAAGTTAACTTTTTGGCCAGAGATTTGACAATAATCATCGATTATGTTTTTGATTCTCTTACAAGCTTGGCTTTTGGCCTTTGCAAAGATGATGATGTCGTCAGAAAATGCTAGGAACGGGATTTTCGTCCCATTACGTGATACTTGAATACCAATTCCACTTTTTGGGTTGGTGTTTTCCATGTGAAGTTGTCTCGCGAGAACCTCAGCTGCTATAATAAACAGGTATGGTGACAAAGGGTCACCCTGTCTTAGTCCTCTTTGAGGAAAGAATTGGTCCGTTGGTCCATTGTTGACAAGGACTGAGAATGATACGGTTTATACGCATTCTCGGATCCATCCCAAGAATTTGGCATTAAACCCGAACTTGTTAAGTACGGACACCAGGAATTCCCAGCTTACACGATCGTAAGCTTTTTCCATATCAAGTTTGATTGCAATCCATCCATCATTCCCTTTTTTGTTACGGAAAGAATGGAAAAACTCGTGAGCAATGAGGGTGTTATCATGGATGCTCCGTTTTTGGACAAAAGCTCCTTGCATAGGGTGGATAATTTTTTCCAACACAACTTTTAAGCGGTTTGTAAGTATTTTAGAGATAACTTTGTAGATAGTGTTGCACAGGCTTATAAGACTATAGTGATTCGTGGAGTTGGGGTTTTCACATTTAGGGAGAAGAGTGATGAACGTGTGATTAATTTGTTTGAGTAGTTTCCCCGAGTGGAAGAAGCTTTTCACTGCTTTAATGACGTCGGGTCCGACGACATGCCAGTACTTTTTATAAAAGCAGGCTGGCATTCCATCAGGACCCAGGGATTTATCTTCCCCAATATCAAACACGGCCTTCTTAATTTCCACGTTCGTCACAGGTTTAGTAAGCTCAACATTATCATTTTCTGTTATTTCTTGTTGGATTGTTTGGGTCATATACCGGAGTTTTTCATGGTTGATTTCTATTGCCCGGAAACGGTTTTGAAAGTCCCGTTTGATTTCTGTTTTAATATTTTCTGATCATCAACTCATTTAATGTTTCAAGGTTCGTATAATGGAATCCGATGAACCGATCATCTTTGTGTTCGGTTTTTAGAGTTTCGTTTGACAATTGATATCCCTTCCACAGGATGCAAAGGCCGCCAGCAAGGCCGGAGGCCGGGATAAATTCTAGGGAGTCAAAACCAACTTTTTGCCAAACTTTACTGTCTGGTGGGTCTTTCGCTTTTGTTTCAACGAGGGCAATAAGGTTAATATTTTCCAGGCGGCATAACGAAATAATTTCAGTCCAAAAAGACTTTCGTTTAATGCCCCTACAATTCCATAAGCAGGCTTTCATAATAAACCTGATTTGGAGTGGTTTTTGGCCAATTTGATCTCGGGTGGGACCCAAATGGATTGTAGGATTAATACGCTTTTCGACGTTTTGTATCCGTGTTTAGAGTTGTCAATTCCGGCCAAAGCGCGATTTGAATGGAAGCACATGGATTCAAACCCGAGCAAATTAGAAGTGACGTCCATGCACAATTTTGATTGGGTTGGATTCTTATATCCAGCCGCCATGTCCCGGTTATAAATATTATTAGTTATTTTACTTTTTGAGATGTGAGTGATTATCCTGCTTAATCTGGTAGAGGCCAAATTAAGCAGAGGCCACTTGATTGCATAGTCTTTGCAAAAGGCGGGTTTTCCGCAAGAGATTTCGACGGGTTTTCCGCAAGAGATTTCGATTTTAATATGTGAGTGTAAACCCAGTAGTAGAGTTGAGGAAGAAATAGGTTTAGAAAAGCCCAAAAAGGAAAAAAGAGCACGATAGGTGTATTCATTGTTCTTTACAGAAATCGAAAGTTTAATGTAGGATTGAAGCATATTGTATCGATTTTTTCGACAAGTGTTGCCGTTGTAGGCCGATAGTCTAGGGTCTCCCTTTTTTTCCATAGCTGTTGTTGTAGTTTTAATCGTTGCTTCCAAAGAGTCATGCAATAATATTATCATTTGAGATTGTTAGTGATGTTTTTTTATGAATATCTAAGTAAATTTTGTAAATTTCTACTATGTTGTTGTTGTTGTTGTAGTATTGTTTTCATAAATTACTTTCTCATGGCTTGAAACTCTTAAAAATATCCTCAATTTAATGTAATTTTATATTATGTACTATGTATTGCATATTTTAGATTTTTAACTTGGTATTATATGTATTATGAACAATGTGAAAGTGTCCATCGATTAACCTAATGTGAATTATGTACCCGTATTTTATATTTTAAAAATCACATTATTGGAGTAAAAATAATATATAATAAATGCCATAGATCCAAAAAATGAAAGAAATTAAGATTCTACAAAATTACATGAAAGAAATTAATGAATATGTCCAATAAATATATTGATTTTTTTTATTTCAAATACCATTTTAATAAAAAATATTAAGATTCTACAAAATTACAATCCCATTATTTTAATAAAAAAATTTGTGATCATGATTAATGAGTGCAATAAATGTTCTACCAAAAAAAAAAATGAGTGCAATAAATGGAGGCAAATCCCATTCCTATATGTATATAAGAAAGATTGTTTGATTTTCTTTATGCAATTATAATTATATTAAATATTTGTGATCATGATTAATGAGTGCAATAATTGGGGGCAAAACCCATTCTTATATATATATATATGATTATCATACAATAAAGAAGATGTTGTTTCAAGTTGATGTAACTCTTGACATAAAATGTTGCCAATGTAGCTACAATTTAATGTTGGTAAGGATTGACAAGGCATGTGGGTTTCATAAATTAGCGGTTGTTTGTGTAGTGGTCGTGTAGGCCTTAATATTTGTAGTGATGTTGTTTGAGTAGTGGTGTGATGTTATTTATATAGTGGTGGTGGTGGTGGAATTTGAATATCACATTAACAGGAGCTAGCTAGCAGCAGTGCATGTACAGCAACTACAATTCAACCCACAAATTCACAAATGCAATTTTATTTCAAGTTGCATAAAGTCTTAGCTATATTTAAAGATGAGCCGTTTTTATTTCAGTTTAGATAGAAATATCACACAATAAAGTAGATGTTGCTTCAAGTTGATGTAACTCTTGACATAAAATGTTGGCTATGACACCCCTATACCCTATGACGTATACTTTGTAATAACTTATCCCTTATGTAAAGAGATAATTCACATATAACAACTATTTTCACATAAGCACATATTAGAAAGTAACAACCATATAAGGTTGCACACACATATACATTCACTTTTTATACTAAAACATCTATTACTCTAACTTCTATTACAAACCATATGTCTATGATGCAAAATGAGGAGGAGAAGGTTGCTTAGAGCTTCAGCCGACCGACCTGTATGAATGTGACCTCTAAAAGAGACACACATCAACAAAAATTAGCTGAACCTGAAAAAATTGTTTTGCGATTTGCGTGAGTCGCATACTCAGTAAATATAAACCATCATCAATTATTTCACACAGAGTCAAACATTTAGTCCATATACATATACATACATATTATACATATGTCATATAGGAATTTACTATGCAAATGCAAATGACGATGTATCCATTTCATTATTTTGTGAACTGTTCAAGCCTAAATCTGTCCGGGTTTTCATTACCGACTCTTTTCCATTACCAACTTTTCCTTTCTTTTCTTTATTTTTTTCTTTTCCATTACCGACTTTTAGGCATCTTAGGCCTCATTTGCTCATTTACCATCTCTTAGGCATCTTAGGCCTCATGTACGACCCGTAGGTCTCTTTTGTATACAAATTCAGGGCAAGACAGTCACAGATCCTTTTAAATCTCATTGCAATATGCTATGCAATCAAGTGCATCATGTAACCATATATCATATGCCATCTGTTAACATACCTTCTATTCAAACAACTCTGGAAATTTCAGAGCTATCACATATAACACATATATCCATATAATCCATATAACACATATATCCATATAGCTCATATAGCACATATATATACATAAAGCACATATATCCATATAGCTCATATATCCGTGTGGCACATATAGCACATATGGTTGAATCTTCGGTCTATACTCACATATATCCATATAGCACATATATTCATATTTCACATATAGCACATAGGGTTAAATCTCCGGTATATACTCACTTGTTTAAGACAGATACTATATCTCTTCCTTTCCTCTTTGACCACGATCTATGACTTGTGCTCCTATATGTAACCCAATGCAAATTAGGCTATTTCCTCTTACAAACTCTAACCCCAAATGCAATGAAATGCCAGAATGCATTATAACGACTTGTGCATAATTCTGAATCCTTTAAAACTTGACAACAATAAACTATATATATAAAAAATATTTTTCTAGTTCAAACCTTTCTGAAAAACTTGATCAAAGGTCTCCCTAACATCCTTTCAAAACAAAACCCTAAAATTACATTGAAATCTTTTACCGAATATAAATCTGATATCGAAAACACCCTCTGGAAACTATAAATCAACTGATTTTCAAATCAAAATCAACTGTAGATCTAGATCTGGAAAAATTAGGAAAATCCAGATAAACCATTAACTAATTAAAAACTTACCAAATCAAGCTTGTACTGCGAGATTAAAACCCGATAGAAGAGATCTCGTATCAAAATCAAGATCAAAACAACAAAACTTCAAAATTCTCCTCCCTTCTCTCGGGCTCTCTTTCTCTGTGTCCTCTCTTTTTCTTTCATTTGTACATATCTTCATATGTTAGAAATGAGAAATATCTCATATATACATTGTCAGCCAACATAAAGGAAGTCGGCAAAAATTTTACAAAATCACACTTTCTACCCTCAAATCTTCTTTACTACAGACTTTACCCTGAAATAATTATTAATTAATTTTTACTTAAATTTTTTTAAAATATAATAATTTTAATTCGAAAATAAATATTACTTTTAAAAACTCACTATATACCATGCCAATATGACGTGCATATGCTACTACTATTATATGAATGCAAAATGACGTATGCATTTTGGTCGGGGATGTTACAATCCTCCCCCTCTATAAGAATTTTGTCCTCAAAATTCGTTGTCTCTTCATATGACTTTCTCATCTTATCCTTTGTTTCACAAGTAGTTTTCTCTATACCATGATTCTTCTAAATTACTTTCAGAATCTCCATCTGTAACTGTTTGATACTGTAATCTGCTATCATGATCAGTCCTTTATGAACCTCAGATTTTCTACAAGCTATACTTCTGAATCTTTTAACACATGTGATGGATCAGATCAATACTGTAGTAACATACTAACATGTAAAATATCATGAATCTGGGCTAATTCTAAAGATAATGCTAATCTGTATGTCAAACATCAATATGTCATCCTGAATAACAAATGGCGTATCTTTACCTTGTTGAACTCGTTCAATAAATTCTATCAACTTGTGTGCATCTTTAATTTTCTGTCTCAGAACTAGACTAATCTCAAAAGTAGCAATCAATACTCATTTGTGTCCAATTATAGTCTAGCATTTAGACGCTGCAAAGAAATCAAATCTAATACTAAAGTCATGTGCATATCTGTCATCATACCATTAGACTTTTGACTCAAAGCATCTACTATAACATTTGCTTTTTCCGGATGATACTCGATTGTACAATCATAATCTTTCAGTAATTCCATCCAGCATCGTTGTCTCATGTTCAACTGCTTTTGGCTCATCAAATACATCAAACTCTTATGATCTGTAAATATTTGAAATGTTTCTCCATATACATAATGTTGCTAAATCTTTAGGGCAAATACTACTGTTGTCAGCTCTAAATCATGTACAAGATAAGAAACTTTATGTGATCGATACTGTCATGATGAATAGGCAGTTACTTTTTCATCCAGCATTAAGACACAGTCAAGACTCTGATATGAAACATCACTGTAAATACCAAATCCTCTTATACATGTAAGAATTCTCAGTATTGTTGTTGCAGTCTGTCGGTGCTTTAACTCATTAAAGACCTGTTTGCATGCAGAATACCAATAGAATGAAGCATTCTTTCATAGCAATTTAGTAAGTGGTGCAACTATAATAGAGAATCCTTCCACTAATAGTCTGTAGTATCCAGACATACTAAGAAAGATACGAACTTCTATAACTGCAGTTGATGCTTTCCAGTTTACCACTACTTCAAACTTTTTAGAATCGATCCTCTATACCTCTTCCAGATACTATATGTCCTAAAAATACCATATGATCTAACCAGAATTCAAACTTTCTCAGTTTAGCAAACAACTGTTTTTCCCTCAAGACTTGTAGCACAGTACACAAATGATCAACATGTTCAGTTGTACTTCACGAATATACCAATATATCATGAATAATGATGATCACAAATCTGTATAGAAAAGATTGAAATACCTTGTTCATCAAAGCCATAACTTCTGTTGGTGCATTAGTCAAACCAAATAGAATTACCAGAAACTCATAACGCCCATATTGAGTTCTGAATGTTGTCTTGATAATATAATCTTTAGCTATCTTTAACTAATGATATCCTGATCGAATGTCTATCTTCGAAAATACATTTGCTCCTTGAAGCTGATCAAACAAACCATCTATCATTGGCAATGGATATTTGTTCTTAACTATCACCTGATTCAACATTCTGTCATCTATGCAAAGTCATAAAATACACTAGCCCTAATGAATACTTTGTCCAACAAATCATGTAACTGTTTCTTCAGTTTATGTAACTCTCGAAGAGCCATCCAATATGGAAGAATAGAAATCGGTGTAGTATATGACATTAATTTATAGTAAACTCTATCTCTCTATCAGGTGGGAATCTTGGAAGATCCTTCGAAAACACATCAAAATCTTTAATAACTAGAATATCTCTGAGCTCAACACATTCAATTGTACAGTCTATAACTTGGTTCAGATATGCCTCAAATTCTTCTCTGATCATATTAGAAAGATTTTGTTGTAGATATTAATTAAGCAGGAACCATCTGTCTATCACCATAGAAAATGACTCTAGATTTCCCAAGTGAGTCTATCATTACCTCTTTGGTATAACAATCCACTTTAGCATGATGTCTTGACAACCAATCACATCCAATATAATATCAAACTCGTGCAGATAAAGATCAGATCAACTGCTAACTCTATTGTATCCACTTGTATTAGACAATTTCGATAAACTGTATGTACCTTTACCATTTCCTTTGTACTTCTAATGGCTCATGTGTATGAAATGTATGTTCACGTAGTGTTGTATGAGATGCTCTTATAAACTGATGTGGCACGGCTGAACCTTCTCTCCTTTATGCATCATGCTCATGAATGCAATTCTAATGTCAATTACATATGCTTATGAATGTAGAATGCCCCTAAAGAATCATATCCCTGCTTTGATACCAAAAACTAACTGTGACAGCCCTATACACTATGACGTATACTTTGTAATAACTTATCCCTTATATAAAGAGATAATTTACATATAACAACTATTTTCACATAAGCACATATTAGAAAGTAACAACCATATAAGGTTGCACACACATATGCATTCACTTTTTATACTAAAATATCTATTACTCTAACTTCTGTTACAAACCATATATCTATGATGCAAAATGAGGAGGAGAAGGTTGCTTAGAGCTTCAGCCGATCGACTTGTATGAAAGTGACCTCTAAAAGAGACACACATCAGCAAAAATTAGCTGAACCTGAAAAATTATTTTGCGATTTGCGTGAGTCGCATACTCAGTGAATATAAACCATCATCAATTATTTCACACAGAGTCAAACACTTAGTCCATATACATATTATACATATGTCATATAGGAATTTACTATGCAAATACAAATGACGATGTATCCATTTCATTATTCTGTGAACTGTTCAAGCCTGAATCTGCCCCGGGTTTCCATTACCGACTCTTTTCCATTACCAACTTTTCCTTTCTTTTCTTTTTTTTTCTTTTCCATTACCGACTTCTAGGCATCTTAGGCCTCATTTGCTCATTTACCATCTCTTAGGCATCTTAGGCCTCATGTACGACCCGTAGGTCTCTTTTGTATACAAATTCAGGGCAAGACAGTCACATATCCTTTTAAATCTCATTGCAATATTGTAATACCCGAATTCGTGTTTGGTCGGAAAACGTGTTTCTTGGCTCCCAAGTAATCAAAATTCTTGACCCACAAGTAACTTCGGGTTTAGATTTACTGCGTAACTAACTTTGTGTTTGATATACATATAATAAAATCTGATCTTATCCCCTCTAACAACCCAGATTTTCGTAAATCCCAAACAAAAATTCCATTATATTTAATCTAGCTATTACGTTTTAGGTTCCGTAACTTGCTAAACAAAAAAAAGGGCCAACCTTTTACTCGTTTCCCTTCTACGGCGCACTTCCATCTTCATCATCCTTCTTGTACGTTCTTCACCATCGACATCTTGTATTTCCCAGCCAAACTTGTTCTTCTTCTCTATTCTGGTTTTGGGAGTTGTTCTTCTACAACACCGATCGTGCCAGCGCTTTACTGGATACTCTTTCCGGTTGGTAAGTTCTCGTTCCTTTATCTTCCTTCTTCCTCGTCCTTTTAGATCGACGATCATGCCTACATGTCATGATTGAAACCCGGTGGTTAATCGAGGGTTGGTTTGGGTTCGATTTGATCGGTGGCTGTTCTATTTGGGGTTTAATCTCTTTGGTGTGGTTAGTTGGTGTTGCACTGTTGTTTAGGGCAGAGGGTACTGGTTAGGTGGACTCGTGATATGGGTTTGGGTTTTTGTCAAGATTATGACTCCATAATCGTGGTCTTGAAAGATTATAAGTTCTTCCATTAAATCCACCAAGTGGTATTAGTATACACGTTTGAAATTAAATAAAAATAAAAATAATAAAAATTGTTATATAGCCCAGATCTTTTATGTTGGAACCAAAGAGAATGGATGGTTCAATTTTTTTTAAACCTGGTTGAATTGCAATTCCGAGGGTACGAGATCAGTATAACTAGTTGATGTTTTGCCCACTTAACTTACAGTAATTAATTAAAATTTAATGTTATATCATGCTAGTCTCTCGTACAATCATACTTAAATATATATATGTAAACATGATCTATCTACAAGAATTAACGAAACTAATTAAGTGCTAGTTAGTGTGTATGATAGCTTAAGTATTATAATTAGTTCTTATTAGTTTATAAGTGGGTTAATGTGAGTAATCTTAATTGAGTGGGTTTTGGTAAAAGTGGTGTTTATTAAAAAAAGGGTTGGGTTCAGGTTCGGTTTGTAGTTTAATAATTCTTAGGTGCTCCAATAAATTCTTGTTATTAATCATCATCATTTTACACTAGGAAGCACGCTTAACTTGGATTCCTAACTTTTTGTAGCGTCAACGATTCTTCATTAGAGGTAAGTCGTTTTTGGACTTGCTCGATTCTTTTCTCCCTTGTTAGACTGCGTATCGATATTGTAGGACGGGCTTTGGGAACTAGTCCCGAATACCTTTTAAATTGTTTAGAGCTCCTTGTGTGTTGTGTGTGTTAATGATTTTAAATGTGATTTATCGAAAAATATTTTGGAACGTTTTCTCTGTGTTGGTACCGTTTCCGACACGGCCCATCGTAGCTGGTGTTGAGGAAGAGTTGGCTACTTTGACCCGTGTGACTGGGAAAATCGTGCCCCTTCAAAACGAAAATTATTATCTGTGTGTTTTTGGCGAGTGCTCCAGTGGAGGCTTAGCCAGGGGTTAGAAGGGAGATTGTGAAGTGGAGTGGGAGGGCCTGCCTTTGCACTCGGCGTGGTGATGAGCGCCTTGGAATTCGGATCGTGGACAAAGGAAGAATTGCATTGCTATGTGTTGTGATTGTAAATGCGTATGTGACTTGTGTGACTGATATAACTAATTTAGGTATTGGCCTTAGAGTTATGATTGCGATTGTGGATGTGTATGCTGACTTTAGATAACTGATTTCAAAACTTGCTACAATTTCCGTATTCTTTCTAGCTTGGTAGATTAGACGCTGACCCTTCGGGGAACATTTTTCAGTTCCAGGTATGAACCAGGGAGCCGTGCAGGAACCTAGGCAAGATGGCGGGCCGGAGCGGTAAAGAGCTCGTGTCATAGTGGGATTGGTTTATTCTAGTTTATTTATAATAGTTAGGATGTTGATTTTAATACTTGTTAGACGGAGTTAGTACGATGTTTCGTTTATTATTATTTTATTTTTTTGTTTGGATAGTTCAGTTTCAGTAGGCGTTGTGACGTATTTGAATGTTTATGATTTTCGGGGATTCATGCATGATTGTGTTTTCTAAGTTTTATTAAATAAAGGTTGGATGTTTTATTATGTTTTCTCGTCGTGCCCGCGTTGTAAGGTCCTACAGTGTAGTTGTCAACCTAATTAATAGTATCTTGTAAGTTCTATTTCCTAGTAGCGTCTCGACGGAGGTCGGGGTGTTACAAATATGCTATGCAATCAAGTGCATCATGTAACCATATATCATATGCCATCTGTTAAGATACCTTCTATTCAAACAACTCTGGAAATTTCAAAGCTATCACATATAACACATATATCCATCTAATCCATATAACACATATATCCATATAGCTCATATAGCACATATATACATAAAGCACATATATCCATATAGCTCATATATCCGTGTGGCACATATAGCACATATGGTTGAATCTCCGGTCTAAACTCACATATATCCATATAGCACATATATTCATATTTCACATATAGCACATAGGGTTGAATCTCCGGTATATACTCACCTGTTTAAGACAGATACTATATCTCTTCCTTTCCTCTTTGACCACGATCTATGACTTGTGCTCCTATATGTAACCCAATGCAAATTAGGCTAATTACTCTTACAAACTCTAACCCCAAATGCAATGAAATGCCAGAACGCATTATAACTTCTTGTGCATAATTCCGAATCCTTTAATACTTGACAACAATAAACTATATATATAAAAAACATTTTTCTAGTTCAAACCTTTCTGAAAAACTTGATCAAAGGTCTCCCTAACATCCTTTCAAAACAAAACCCTAAATTACTCTGAAATCTTGTACCGAATATAAATCCGATATCGAAAACACCCTCTGGAAACTATAAATCAACTGATTTTCAAATCAAAATCAACTGTAGATCTAGATCTGGAAAAATTAGGAAAATCCAGATAAACCATTAACTAATTAAAAACTTACCAAATCAAGCTTGTACTGCGAGATTAAAACCCGATAGAAGAGATCTCGTATCAAAATCAATATCAAAACAACAAAACTTCAAAATTCTCATCCTCTTCTCTCGAGCTCTCTTTCTCTGTGTCCTCACTTTTTCTTTCATTTGTACATATCTTCATATGTAAGAAATGAGAAATATCTCATATATACATGTGAAAGTGGTTGTCGGCCAAAATAAAGGAAGTCGGCAAAAATTTTACAAAACCACACTTTCGACCCTCAAATCTTCTTTACTACAAACTTTACCCTGAAATAATTATTAATTAATTTTTACTTAAATTTTTTTTTAAAATATAATAAACTTAATTCGAAAATAAATATTACTTTTAAAAACTCACTATATACCATGCCAATATGACGTGCATATGCTACTACTATTATATGAATGCAAAATGACGTATGCATTTTAGTCGGGGATGTTACATTGGCAATGTAGTTGCAATTGAATCTCGGCAAGGATTGACGAATGTGGGTTTCATAGGTGAGCGGTTGTTTGTGTAGTGGTGGTGTAGGCCTTAATTTTTGTAGTGATGTTTTTGTAGTGGTGTGATGTTATTTATATAGTTGTGGTTGTGGAATTTGATAGTCACGTTAATAGGAGCAAGCTTGCAGGCGTGCATGTACATCAACTACCATTCAACTCACAAGTTCACAAATGCAATTTTATTTCAAGTTGCCTAGAAGTCTTACTATATTTAAAGCTCAATCGTTTTTATTTCAGTTTACATACAAATATGATACAATAAAGAAGATGTTGTTTCAAGATGATGTAATTCTTGACATAAAATGTTGGCAATGTAACTATAATTTAATGTCGGCAAGGATTGACAAGGCATGTGGGTTTCATAAGTGACCGGTTGCTTGTGTAGTGGTGGTGTAGGCCTCAATTTGTGTAGTGATGTTGTTTGTGTAGTGGTGTGATGTTATTTATATAGTGGTGGTTGTGGAATTTGATTTTCACGTTAACAGGAGCTAGCTAGCAAGCGTGCTTGTACAACAACTACCATTCAACCCACAAATTCGCAAATGCAATTTTCTTTCAAGTTGCATAAATGTCTTAGCTATATTTAAAGATCACTCGTTTTTATTTCAGTTTACATATAAATATCATACAACAAAGAAATTATGTCAAGTTGATGTAACTTTTGACATAAAATGTTGGCAATGTAGCTACAATTTAATGTCGGCAAGGAGTGACAAGGCATGTGGGTTTAATAAGTGAGCAGTTGTTTGTGTAGTGGTGGTGTAGGCCTTAATTTTTGTAGTGATGTTGTTTTTGTAGTGGTGTGATGTTATTTATATAGTGGTGGTAGTGGAATTTGATTGTCACATTAATAGGAGCTAGCTAGAAGGCGTGCATGTACAACAACTACCATTCAACCCACAAATTCACAAATGCAATTTTATTTCAAGTTGCATAAAGTGTTAGCTATATTTAAAGCTGACCCATTTTTTTTCAATTTAGATAGATATATCATATAATAAAGAAGATATTGTTTCAAGTTGATTCAACTCTTGACATAAAATGTTGGCAATGTATTTGCAATTGAACGTCGACAAGGATTGACGATGCATGTGGTTTTCAAAAGTGAGCGATTGTTTGTGTAGTGGTGGTGTAAGCCTTAAATTTTTTAGTGATGTTGTTTTTGTAGTGGTGTGATGTTATTTATATAGTGGTGGTTGTGGAATTTGATTGTCACGTTAAAAGGAGCTAGTTAGCAGGCGTGCATGTACAAAAACTACCATTCAACCCACAAATTCACAAATGCAATTTTATTTAAAGTTGCATAAAAGTCTTAGCTATATTTAAAGCTCACTCGTTTTTATTTGAGTTTACATACAAATATCATAAAATAAAGAAGATGTTGTTTCAAGTAGATGTAACTCTTGACATAAAATGTTGACAATGTAGTTACAATTTAATGTCGGCAAGGATTGACAAGGCATGTGGGTTTCATAAGTGAGCGATTATTTTTGAAGTGGTGGTGTAGGATTTAATTTTTGTAGTGATGTTGTTTTTGTAGTGGTGTGATGTTATTTACATAGTGGTGGTAGTGGAGATTGATTATCACATTAACAGGAGCTAGCTAGAAGGCGTGCATGTACAACAACTACCATTCAACCCACAAATTCACAAATGCAGTTTTAGTCAAGTTGCATAAAGTCTTAGCTATATTTAACGCTGACCCGTTTTTATTTCAGTTTAGATAGAAATATCATACAATAAAGAAGATATTGTTTCAGGTTGATGCAACTCTTGACATAAAATGTTGGAAATGTAGTTGAGTTCAATGTCAACAAGGATTGATGAGGCATGTGGGTTTCATAAGTGAGCGATTGTTTGTGTAGTGGTTGTGTAAGCCTTAATTTTTTTTAGTGATGTTGTTTTTGTAGTGGTGTGATGTTATTTATATAGTGGTGGTTGTGGAATTTGATTGTCACTTTAAAAGGAGCTAGTTAGCAGGCTTGCATGTACACCAACTACCATTCAACCCACATATTCACAAATGCAATTTTATTTAAAGTTGCATAAAAGTTTTAGCTATATTTAAAACTCACTCGTTTTTATTTCAGTTTACATATAAATATCAAACAATAAATAAGATATTTCAAGTTGATGTAACTCTTGACATAAAATGTTGGCAATGTAGTTGCAATTGAATGACGAGGCATGTGGGTTTCATAAGTGAGCGATTGTTTGTGTAGTGGTGGTCTAGGCCTTAATTTTTGTAGTGATCTTGTTTGTGTAGTAGTGTGATTTTCTTTATATAGTGGTAGTTGTGATATTTGATTGTCATGTTAACAGAAGCTATCTAGGAGGCGTGCATGTACAACAACTACCATTCTACCCAATAATTCACAAATGTAATTTTATTTCAAGTTGCATAAAAGTCTTAGCTATATTTAAAAATCACTCGTCTCTATTTCAGTTTACATACAAAAAAGAAGATGTTGTTTCAAGTTGATGTTGTTAACAAGAGCTAGCTAGTGGGCGTGCATGTACAACAACTACCATTATACCCACAAATTCACAAATGCAATTTTCTTTCAAGTTGCATAAAAGTCTTAGCTATATTTAAAAGTTGATTTGTTTTTATTTCAGTTTAAATAGAAATATCTTACAAAAAAGAAGATATTGTTTCAAGTTGATGTAACTCTTGACATAAAATGTTGGCAATGTAGTTACAATTTAATGTCGGCAAGGATTGAAAAGGCATGTGGGTTTCATAAGTGATCTGTTGTTTGTGTAGTGGTGGTGTAGGCCTTAATTTTTGTATTGATGTTGTTTTTGTTGTGGTGTGATATTATTTATATAGTGGTGGTTGTGGAATTTGATTTTCACTTTAAAAGGAGCTAGTTAGCAAGCGTGCACGTACATCAACTACCATTCAACCTACAAATTTACAAATGCAATTTTAATTTAAGTTGCAAAAAAGTCTTAGCTATATTTAAAGTTGATTCATTTTTATTTCAGTTTAGATAGAAATATCTTACAAAAAAGAAGATGTTGTTTCAAGTTAATGTAACTCTTGACATAAAATGTTGGTAATGTAGTTACAATTTAATGTCGGCAAGGATTGAAAAGACATGTGGGTTTCATAAGTGAGCGGTTGTTTGTGTAGTGGTGGTGTAGGCCTTAATTTTTGTATTGATGTTGTTTTTGTTGTGGTGTGATGTTATTTATATAGTGGTGGTAGTGGAATTTGATTGTCACGTTAACAGGAGCTAGCTAGAAGGCGTGCATGTACAACAACTACCATTCAACCCACAAATTCACAAATGCAATTTTATTTCAAGTTGCATAAAGTCTTAGCTATATTTAAAGCGGTTGTTATTGTAGTGGTGGTGTAGGCCTTAATTTTTTGTAGTGATGTTGTTTTAGTAGTGGTGTGATGTTATTATATAGTGGTGGTTGTCGAATTTGATTTTCACGTTAATAGGAGCAATCTAGCAGGCGTGCATGTACAACAACTATCATTCAACCCACAAATTCACAAATGCAATTTGATTTCAAGTTGCATAAAAGTCTTAGCTATATTTAAAGCTGACTCGTTTTTATGTCAGTTTAGATACAAATATCATAGAATAAAGAAGATGGTTTCTCAAGTTGATGTAACTCTTGACATAAAATGTTGGCGATGTAGTTAAAATTTAATGTCGGCAAGGATTGACAAGGCATGTGGGTTTCATAAGTGAGCGGTTGTTTGTGTACCACAATAAAAAGGTTAGACCTCGGGTTTTAATATCGGGAAATCTCGTTTTAAGGCGCACCGATGGAGGGAAGCTAGACTCTAACTCAGAGGGACCATATCTACTTGGAGAAGAGGCCGCGCCTGGGGCCTTCAAGTTAAAAGATAGCGAGGGGCGCACCCTAAGTAAAACTTGAAATGTGGCTCAGTTTAAAAGATATTATGCACGAATTTTCTAAATTTTCGTTGTCACCATATTCTATGAATAAAAAGGTGACGACTAGTTCAAATCATTGTCTCAGTTGGAACACCCGCCCACCACCCCAAGCTTCGCGCTTGCGGTTGGAAAACTTCACCCCAAGCTTCGCGCTTGGGGTTGGAAAACTTCACCCCACGCTTCGCGATTGGAGTTGGAAAACCTCACCCCTAGGCTCCCCGCCTGAGGTTGAAAACAGTTAATGTGTGATCCGAGCGAGGCTCAGGATCGTTGCATACAATAAAAAACAATCAATACGCGATCCGAGCGAGGCTCGTGAACGTTGCATACAATCAAAAACAATCAATGCGCAATCCGAGCGAGGCTCAGGATCGTTGCATATAATCAAAAACAGTCAATGCGCGATCCGAGCGAGGCTCGGGATCGTTGCATACAATCAAAAACAATCAATGCGCGATCCGAGCGAGGCTCGGGTTCGTTGCATATAATAAAAAAAATAAATGCGCGATCCGAGCGAGGCTCAGGATCGTTGCATATAATCAAAAATAATCAATATGTGACCCGAGCGAGGCTCGCAATCATTGCATACAATCAAAAACAATCCATGCGCGATTCGATCGAGGCTCGAGATCGTTGCATAGAGTAAAAAATAATCAATGCGCGATCCGATCGAGGCTCGGGATCGTTGCATACAATAAAAAACAATCAATGTGCGATCCGAGCAAGGCTCGGAATCATTGCATACAATCAATGCGCGATCCGAACGAGGCTCGGGATCGTTGCGTATAATCAAAAATAATCAATATGCGACCCGAGCGAGGCTCGCGATCATTGCATACAATCAAAAACAATCCATGCACGATCCGAGCGAGGCTCGAGATCGTTGCATAGAGTAAAAAATAATCAATGCGCGATTTGATCGAGGCTCGGGATCGTTGCATATAATAAAAAACAATCAATGTGCGATCCGAGCGAGGCTCAGGATAATTGCATACAATCAATGCGCGATCCGAGCGAGGCTCGGGATCATTGCACATAATCAAAAACAATCAATGCGCGATCCGAGCGCGGCTCGGGATCGTTGCATACAATAAAAAACAATCAATGCGCGATCTGAGCGCGGCTCGGGATCGTTGCATACTATAAAAAAACAATCAATGCGCGACCCGAGCGAGGCTCGGGATCGTCGCGTAATATAAAACAATCAATGGCCCAAGTAGTCTGCAGGCTTTGCAGCACTCGCGCCATGGGGTTGGATCGGGATGGAATCAGCCTTTGGAACCCTAAAAAAGAAACACAACGCGTAATATAAACCACAAGCAAGGATAAAAAAAGAAAGATGCATAAAGCTAAGGCCGCGAGGGCCAAAATGTTATATTTCAAGCCCCAACAAGGATATCAAGTGTTCCAAAAAAGAAAGAAAATTACAAAAAAAAAACACAAGCTTCATTCCTTTGGCTTGTCGGCGGGAGGGGCCATGGGGAACTGGCAAAGGGGCGAGGCGTTGACAACTTCAAGCTTGGCGGTGGGATTGGCCTGGGCAGGGTTCAGATTTTCCTGGCCTGCGAGGTCTGCGGCAGGAGGTTCATTCTTGCTCAATACGACCATGCCTTCATCATCGAGGAAGAATTCGCATTCTCCCTCGGGATCCTCCTCGGTCTCCCCCATGGTCAGCGTGTAGTTAGGGATGAAAACGACGATACGAGGATCGATGTGTTGATACTTCGCGATCACCTGTCTCACCCCTATGCGGATGGCCTGCCGATACATCCCGTCTATAGCGCTCAGGTTCGCCTCCTTGAATTCAACAAACTCAACGTATTTGGGCCCCACAACCATAACCGCCTCGTTGAGCTCTTTGATGCGGTCGTGAGGGCACCTTTACCTTACCCTTTGTGTTGGTTGAACTCTAACGCCCCTTTCCAAGTCAAGGAGAGGGCTCGTGTTTCTTTTTCTATAGGGCCATACAAGGATGAGGTGGAGTGTGACATTCTCCCGATGACCGCTTGTCATCTACTACTGGGACGCCCTTGGCAATTTGACAAGAAAGCGATCCATGATGGAATATCCAACGAATACCACTTCCAAATGGAGGGAAAGAAGGTGATTTTGCACCCGATGTCTTCCCATGAGATCATGTTGGATTACGCAGCCAAGGAGCAAAAGAAGAAGCTTGCTCATCGAGAGGAAAATAAGGGCAAGAATCTAGCCAAAGGGAGCCCCTCTACGTCCCTATTTTTGGCCAAACCGAAAGACGAAAGTGAAACTTCCTTCTCGGATAAATCTGCACTACCTTGAAAAAATGGTGTAACTTACAACTCATTGGTCGAATGATGCTCAAATTTGGAGGAAATGAAGTAGACTCCTTTAGCTCAATCTGGAACTTGGAATCGCTCAATTTGGAGTTCGGATCTAAGAGAAAGACCTTGAACAGGTCGGAGCTGAAACCTGTCCCAAGCTACGATGTGCATGCCATTCGGGGAAGTAACACTTCTTCCTTACTTTTATCTCAAAACTTGACATCTTGGCTGAATTATTCTAATATTTTTTATAGCTTTGTCATGTACCATACCAATAGGATTGCAAAAAAAAGTGGCATAGCTTTTGCTTGTATTTTGTCATATCATGTTGTGCTTGGAAAGGAGGTTTGTGTGCTGACTTGTTTTGTAGGTCAGCTGGGTTCCTGGATGCATCCTTTTGAAGGGGAGAAGACTTCCTTACAACAAAGATTGATGAGTGACATAGAACAACCAAAAAGAGAGACTCTTTTCCATGAATTGGAACAACGCATCACCATCAAGTGTCCAATAAAACTGATGCACATATTGCAAAAAGAGGAGGAAGTTGTGGAATCATCTCCTAAAATCAAGCGTCTTCCTACCATCACTCCTAGCTCCATGAAATCGTTGGCTACACCATGGATGGATGCATTCCCTATGATTCCTTCAAGTTTACCCTTCTTGCTCCATGAGGAGGATGAGGCTGTTTTAGCCACTCCAAGCGGTGATTACATTCCTTTTCTGGTGGAGGCCAAGAAAGATGTCTTTGTCATGGAGAATGCCACACCAAGGGAGCTAGAAGCCCTACCTCCATTGTTGAGCTCACAGGGTGATACGAGTGCACCGCTCAGGGAAGTTTCTCGCACTCCTCCATTCTATATTTATGACTATGTGTTGGTTGTGTCACATGCATTTGATCAAGTAATTTCACTTTTCTTTCATGCATTTGTGACATCTAGGACTAAGTACTCTTGCTTCCATTTTAGTTCTCTTGCCCAACACATGTCATCTAAGATGCATATAGGTCATATAACTCCATTGATGCCTACTTACACTCAATCTCTTCATTGCTCTATTATGAGATGTACCCGTAAGAATACGAAGAGAAGTGGTGTAGCTAGTGCACACTTTTTGGCCTATCATATTGAGATTGGAAATGTTATTCTTAACTTGACTTCTATAGATTGTACTTGCTTGTACTTCCCTCGATGTGTCCTTGGTTTTACAGGCTTGATAGATTTGAGGACGAATCCTTTTAAAGGGGAGGAGGAGGATGTGATTCCATCTATCGAGTCATGGCCCCACGGTACCGTGCATATCGGGGCGCCGTTGCACACGCTGATTTCCGACCTTGGCGCGCCTTGGCCTTTGATGAATGGTACCACTTATTCGGGCACTTTTAAAGGCACTATGCTCCATGATTTGAGTGAAGATCTCATCCCTAAAGACAAGTTCAATTTGCACGACAAAGGAGGGTCTTCACTTGGACAAATATCCAAGGCCGGTGTCCGAGGCGCTAAGAAGCCAAGTCAAGGAACCACGCCCTATCTTGGGTGCATCACTCGAGCACATGCTAGGGCAATGCTTGACAAGATCAAGGAGGAGATCAAGGCTCATAAGTTGGACTTTGGTTAGCAAAGGTAAAAGTTGGAGTCTTATGATACATCATGGTTCGATAAGTGACAATTTAACGGTTGAGGACGATTAATGTGTTCTCGGTTTTTATGGGTTCTTTTTGTAATTTTCTTTAAATGAGGGGGCTGATTTTGTGAGGCTTGTTGTCTAGGTTATATGGTCGTCATCCCCCTCCTCCCTTGGTAGACTTGGACGAAATTTGCTTCTCTTTTCCTTGCATTTTCAATTCAAAGTTTTTGTTTTGTTTCGTTCAATTCTCGTTGTTCAATTGTTGGTGAGTCATATCCGACAATTCGAGCATCCTAGTTTGTTTGAGAGCTTGGTGAGTCATATCCAAGTTATCAAGAATCCATATTCCCTTGTTCTCTCCATTTTTGAACCATCATCCATCTCGGAGGTTTCTGCACCATCTCAGTAAATTCGACATAACTTTCAATCCACTCATCATATTTCTCTCATATTTTGAGGGATTAAACTAGACTCAGAGATCTAACTTCTCGAATTGAAATCACTCAAATCCGAGTTTGGGCGAGGACGATCCATCCAGTTGAAGACGGGTCAGTTGCGTGGTGTTTGTTGTCGGAATTCCTTGGATTCTCGTGGCGATCTCTTTGCACCATCATCCCCTCAATCGATCCTTTCATCACCTCCTCCAGCGAAGGGTCTCTTGAATGAGCTCTTGGTCGGAAAGACGGTTTGCCCAGCCAATCTTGTCCTTGAAGTCTTCCCTCTTCCAGCTGATAAGCGAGCTCCAAGATGGCCCGGGGCAGTGAAACCGAGTGGTGGACAGGCCCCCCTCCACGGGCGACACCCCCTCAAGGTTAGAGCTCAGAGCGAGCTCCCTCCCCTCACGACCGTGTCTGCTGTCCCCCTTGTGTTTCTTTTTCTCTTTCTCCCCCTTCGACGACTGGCCCGGGTCCTTCCGTTTGGACCCCACCTTGTCGTCCTGGTCGTGAGAGGCCTTATAGGACGTCTTCGCGACATTCCCCTTCTGTTGAGAGGCGGTGGTCCACCCCTTTGGATCCTTCAAGGGTGCGGGGACATTCGAGGTCCTAGGACTTGGCGCGGAAGGTCCCGCGGGTGTCTTCTTCTTTGCCCTTTGGGCCAACTCCTCCAAAAATGAGGGGTTATTGAAAGAAAAGAAAATAAGGAAACAAACCATCTAAGTTAAAAACGCGAGGTCCGAGCGAAGCTCGGATCTTTGCAAACCATCTAAGTTCAAAGCGCGAGGTCCGAGCGAAGCTCGGATCTTCGCAAACAATCTAAGTTCAAAATGCGAGATCCGAGCGAGGCTCGGATCTTCGCAAACAATCTAAGTTCAAAATGCGAAGTCCGAGCACGGCTCGGACCTTCGCAAGTAATCTAAGTTCAGGGAGCAAGAGACGAGCAAGGCTCGAATCATTAAAAACGGTCAAAATTTAAAGATAAAAAAATCAAGAAAGAAAGGCGAACAAATACCCTCTACACCCTCGTGGTTTGGGAAGGGAAGACTCAGTCCCGGTCACTCGAGGCGTTCTCGGGCCAAGTACTGTTTGAAGGGGGCCGGAGTCGGCGTCGCGAATCGGTTCTTGACCTCGGTAAATCTCGCGACTCCATGGGCCGTCGGAAATTGTCCGGTGCTGAGGGGAAGTTAATATACCTCCTAATACGGTCGCGCACCAAGAACCACTTGTCTTTCCACTGACCGACGTTCGATTGATTGGTGGTGATCTTAAGCTGGGCAAATTGAGGTTGACGAGGCATGATTTCTGCTCTCGCCTCCCTAAAAACAATATTGTCATGATGTCAACATCAAGCCCATCCCCGAGTTCGTAGCTTCCAATGGTATACGCGCATAGAAGCCTCCACGCATTGGGGAACAATTGCGCGGGGCAGACATTTATCACCCACAAAAAAGCAGCTATGTGCCGGGTAAGCGGTAGTCAAAAGCCAACCTGAAGGTTGTTCACATGAACGACTGCGCAATTGTCATACGCCACCATCGAGCAACCCCCTCCCTCGGAGAGCGCCACCTCAACTCCCTCGGGCCAAGGAAAATCTTTTGCGATGTTTGCAAGGGCCGTTCTATCAAGAATGGTCTGGGCCCCCTCAGGCAGAAATATCCCGACCGCAGGTTTTGGGGTCATCGGGATCCGCTCCTCAATGACTAGCGGGACATGAGACACATTGTCGGTGAGATACCACGAGTAGAAGCTTGGTTGCTCGTTTGAGTCAAAAGACTACACGTCGGAGCCGACAGGTTCTTCGTCTGAAGTCGAGGATGAGGCCATATCAACCCCAGAAGACATGCGTAATCGGGAAAGTGCGAGGTAATAGAGGTATCGGAAGCGTTGGGTGAGGGATAGCTGAACACAAGCGAAGGGGACCTCGGGTTTTGAGAGTCGCTAGACTCGATGATCCCTGCGGACTCAGAAGATTCTTTGTAATACTTCTCCCAAAATTTGAATGCGAGGCCTGGTGGAGGGCTGGATAAGCTCCTCTAGGCATGAAAAGCGAAGTCCAGGTCACGAGAGGCGAATACTTGGAAAAGAAGAAAAATCTTGAGAAAAAGGGTAGATTAGAAGAAAGAAAAAAGCGAGGTACATCGGCGTAGGATAAGCACGACCCTAGGACTACTCTGACAGATTAGACAACCTAGGAAGAATGTGAAGGGAGACGAACAGGTTTGCAGACCAAAAAGCAAATCTTAGAAGATCAATAGGGCAAATGTCCCATCTCCCAACGGCAAAATGATTGAACTTCCCAAGAACGTTCAAAATTCGAAAACCCAGGTCGATAAACTCAACCGTTGGGTAGAGCACTAGAAGGTTTGAGCGCATCGCCGGACCCTTGGTTCTACCCCCGACCATTTCCCAACATGCCGCCACCGCAACGCCGACGCAAAAGTTGGGAAAAATCACCGCCTCCGCCTAGGGCGAAGGGCGGAAGAGAAAGTAAGAACGCCGAAAAAACATGCAAAAGCCAAAGGTGATACTTACTTGTCAAAAATCGTTGTGAAGAGGGCGGTTGCGAGCCTTGGCTGGTGGTGATGCTTGTGCTTGGGTTGCCGGAAACCGAAAGGTCACAAAGAGAGAGGAAGGTTTCTTGGGGAAGACGATGAAACGAGAAGGGAAGATAGAGGGGAACGCGCTTGGTATTTATAAACAAGAATCTTGGACCTCTCCCTGCTTGGCGCCTTAATGAGCCTAACTCCCCCGCAGGCCGATTAACCAGAAAAGGCAAGGCAGGCCCAAGGCCTGCTAGGGCACAACGGAAAGAAATCAAGAACTCCCAAAAATGGCTAAGGGAAAATGACCTCGTGGAAAGTTCACAAAAAACCTCGGGCTTCGTTGGCCCAAACCCCAGATCTCGTGAAGAGAAGTTCTCGATGTAGCCCCCGCGATAGGCTTCGTCGAAAAGAAGGTTTAGGATTCACACATCTCGCATGTATGCCTTGAGGTCGAGAACCACCTCCCTAACCCCTTTGACTTCTCCACTGATTGCCCCATCCACCTCCTCTACACATCCCAAACCTCCATTCTCTTAACCAACGTCGTCGGATTCCCCGTCCATGCCGTCACCTTCGACAACATCTAAATCTCCCTGAATCCAACAAGATAAACCTAATTATCCTCACCATTTCCTACATAATTAAACTCTAATTTTACATTTCCCCAAATTAAACCCTAAATTAAAATTTTCTCAAAATTAAAACCCTAATTCATACCTAAATCAAAATTAAAACACACAAATTGATACTGAAATTGGGACGGATTTGCCGAATTCGTACATATAGGGTCGTGAATGGAAGCTCCAAACTCGTCGCTCGTCGATCACCCAGCCTATCGATGGCCACAACGACTACCCTCGTCGCCCCGGTGTTGCTCCGATGTCGTCAGCAACCCTTGAACTCATTGATGCGTCATGGTTCTCCCCTTTCACAATGTATCGAGGGGGAGAGGTCGATCGATACCTTTGTAAATGTATCGTCGGAGAAGGAAGATGCATAGTAAAAAAATAAGAAAAAATTGGATTTATATATTTATTTTTTATTTTTTTAACAGAAATAACTAAAAGTGGATGGAAAATTAATTTTGGGTGACTTTAGGTTACATGATAACGTTTATACAAAGTAGAGGGGCACCAAAAGGAATAAGTTTTTTTGGACACCAAAAGAAAAAGTCGAAAACTGAAGGGCACCAAAAGGAATTTCCCTTAAAATAAAGAGGTTGCACGAATTTTAAGAATTTTGAAAAATATAATTTTGGGATAAAATAATATTTTGGAATAAAATATAATTTTGGGACAAAAGTACATTTTACTTTACACTTCAATATAAATAAAAATACTTTTGAATCAAAAATACATTTTGGGTGCAAAATGCATTTTTTATTAATACGGTTTCTCTCTGCCCTCCCTACTCTGAACTCTCGCGTGATGGTGCGGAAAGTAACGATGTGTGAACAGTGGGCACAGAACGCGAGGTAAAAGAAACAGGCGAGGTCCCGATATCTTTTCCCAAGATCTTTTCCGTACCCATCCAAAAAAGCGAAGTCCCTACCCTCGCGAAGTCTCAAGTCACGCGAGGGAGGTCCAAAGCTCGCAAAACACACCAATTAAGGTGGTCAGGCAACTAGCCACTAGAAATAACGAGGACGAATCTCGCACATTCAAAAGCTGACATTCCCGCCCCACTTGACCAGTCAAAAACCGCCTAACTCTCGACCAATAAGTAGCCACCTACGTCTCAACCAATCGAATGGTCAAAACTCAAGCATCCCACATCGGAAGTTGGCAAGAACCATGGTCCTCAAGCGTCTATAAATAGAAGAAGACCTCGATTCTAGGGGGTCGAAAAACATCTTGAACTCAAGAACTATCTTGTTAGTTGAAGATCGACGTGTTGGAATCATCGTAAAGAACACGCTACAACCAAGAGAAGGTCCACAAAAAGACTTCATGTCGCCCTAAAGAGACCTCGTCTCAAGCAAGATCTCGCTAACCGCTTTGCAAACTACAATCTTTGTGTAAACGCCTAAGTTTTCAATCCGCTGAATAGATATCAATTCCCAATTTGTAATAGGAACAGAGTTCGCTGATAGTTTGTAAGTGGTAATCTCGTTATAACAAAGAGGTCTCAAAGTTCGTTAGACAGAGACCTCAAATCTTGTAAAAAGAGATCTAGGGCACAATCTCGTTGTTGTAATCCGCTCGAAAATCATAAATAAAGTAAGGGTTTGCCTCGTCAAATATATATACAATATGGTTTCTTGTATTTAGCGTCAGTTTATTTCGAGTTTCATCACTCGCCTGCCTCTCGATCGATCTCTCACTCGCAAGTCTCACTGTCGCTACGTTCGCTCTCAGCCAATTTTCGCTCGCGCCTCGCCCCGTCTCCAGCCAGTGGCTCGCATTCTCTTCGTTCACTCACAATCTCGCGTCGGTGCTAAGTGGTTGCCGCCACCACTACTTTTGTGGACTAGGCAAATTTAGTGTTGATTTTATAGATTTTCATTTTATTTCATTTACACTCTCAATTAATTTCGAATTGTCTTGTGTGAACCAGGCCGATTAAGGCTGCCGACTGTCTTCTCATTCATCGACGCCAGGTGATTCCCTCCTCTTATCGTTGTTAATTCTTTCTTTTAGTTAGTCGTTTTTGTTGTTCAAGGCTTGAAAGTGTTGCATTAGAAGAATGGCGAAGCCATGAAGTGTAGTGTATTGTTAATTACATGATTTCATTCACATTGGTTTTGATTACAATTTTACCTTTTTGTATGGTTTTATTCTCTATAGTTAATTTGGAAGGTTGTTTTCTTTCTAATTAATTTTTAGCTTTCTATTTTTTAATTAATTTGTAAGATTTTTTCATCAGAGAATGTTCATTCTTTTGAATTAGTTGAATTTACAACTAGTGGTAAAATGACTTGGTTTTTCAGATAAAAAAAAAGGGAAATTCCTTTCGGTGTCTCTAAGTTTTTGCCTTTTTCTTTTGGTGCCCAAGAAAAAACTTATTCCTCTTGGTACCCTTGAGGTTTTGGCTTTTCCTATTGAGACCCCGCTTCAGTTCAAATTAGCCAATTTCAAGCTTACCATTATGTTCATCACCATTAAATTAGTAGGATTTGACTATTAAAATGTTTAAACTCATAACCAAACTACACCAATTTGAATTTTTAAACAATAATTCAAATTGATGTAGTTTGGTTATGAGTTTAAACGTTTTAAGAGTTGGATCCTACTATTTTAAGAGTGATGAACATAATGGTAAGCTTGAAATTAGCTAATTTGAACCGAAGATGGGAATCAACGGAAAAAGCCAAAACTTCAGGGGTATCAAGAGAAATACGTTTTTTTTGTACCAAAAGAAAAAGGCAAAACCTCAGGAGCACCAAAAGGAATTTCCAAAAAAAAAAGACTTGGTTTAACTTTTACTAACTAGTATGTATTCTCGTACCTTGTACGGGTTTTTCTTAAATAAAATATTAATAAATAAAATATTTTCAAATATATTTATTATCTGAAAAAAATAATCATGTAATTGTTTAAATATAAATTTTTGTTATGATCTGCGTAAAAAGAAAAAGCAATTATCATATAACTAATCAAGATCTTTTCATATAAGGTAACAAATGATTGGATTATAATACTAACCAAATTCGCAAGGAGATTGCTAGTAATATACGGTTACAAAAATAGAGTCCAGTTCTAGCGATAACAATACTTAGAGTGAGAAACGAGAACAATTAATAGCCATCCGATTGTATAAATCAAGGGCGTAGATTAAATCAGAAAAATATATAGGCGGTGGCAAATTGTGTAAATTTTCTAATTTTAATGGTGGAAGACGAAATTGCCCTCACCCACAAAGGTTCAAGAGACGATTTGTTCATCTCGTGAAAGATAAACCGACAAATTCTTCTCCTCCCTACGGCGATTTGGGCAACTTCGTTCGTCCTTTGATTGTGTGAGAACATTTCGTTCGTCCTTCGATCGTTCGTCCTTGCTCCGTGTGCGGCGATTTCGTTCGAGTTTCCTTTCTCTAGTCCGGCCGAGGATGCCTCCTGCGAGATCGGAAGACAACGCCCCCGCCGCTCCAACGAGCTCCTCCTCTGGTTAGGGTTTTAACAATCTAGCAATTGAATGAACTTGATTTATGCATTGAATGAACTTGATTCTGATTCCTATTGTGTATATCCAAAATTTATGCACTGAATGAACTTGATTCTGATTCCTAGCATTTTCTCTGTCTTCGTTTCTTCTGGTGATCGGTCTTCATTTTCTGTGCAAGTGAATGAAATGTGCTGAATGAACTTGATTTTCATTCCACTTGAACTCGATTTGTATTGAATGAACTTATTTTAAGTTGTTTATGGCTGCTACTTTATGTGAGGGTTTTTATAGGCTGAATTTTGCTTTCCGCTACTTCGTTTATGGTTGAATGAACTTCCGGTTTTTTATTGGAACTCCTTGAAATTGTTGCCATGTGATAGCTTTTTTGACATTGTAGAGCACCGAGTCAAGCAATTACGCAACAAAGAAGTACCTTTAGTCCGTGTATTGTGGTCCAAGGATGGCAACGAAGGTACAACGTGGGAAACCTGGGAAACCGAGCAAGACATGCAGAGCCGTTTCCCAGAGTTAATGTCTTCTTAAACGTCATTAGTATAATCCTTTTAAGGGGGTACTAGACCCCGTAGTTCCTCTCAGGTTATGAACCTTGTAATTGCTTTTGTCTCTACATCCGGGTACTGCCCTATTTTCTCTAAGTTTCGGGGACGAAACTTATTTAAGGGGGTACTATTGTAATATCCGCGATATTCCAAGCTTTTTATAATATAATAATTATTATCAATTATTTTCTCTAAATTAAAAAGGAGGGTTTTTAATATCAAATTAATTTCTATTATTCTCTTTTAAAAGAGATTATCAAGAAAGTTGAAATAGATAAAAATTTAATAAATAACTTGAGGGGCATAGTTTAATAAAGTGAGGAAATAAATGTTCCCAACATTCAAGATATCAAAACTGGACCGGTCTCAAATGATCGTTCCGGCTCTCGGTCTGCTCAAAGGCGCGAGAGGTTTTCACTTGTATGAATTAATAAATGTTCCCAACATTCTATTGAAATCCTAGAGAAGTCTACAATCTAGTAGTTCTTCTATCGCTTTTCGAGTTATCTTTGCCTAAGATATACTCTTCTTCGAACCATTAAAGCTCCACATAAACAAGCCTTATCGTATAGCCTCATCGTAAACACAACCCGTTTATCTCTCTTGAAAATAATTAAAAGTTACCGAATTTACCCTCGGGAAGTTCCATTCCCGCTTGCTTAGTCTCTTAGACTAATTCTTCTTTTCCGCATGTTTGCCTGGCATTCTATCGCCCCTCGCGAATTATGTCAGAATCTAGGAATCCCCATAAGGCGTGAAGTGAAGTGAAGACGAAGGAAGAACAAGGATTTTCAAGATGTACTTCGTTCATCATTTTGTTTTAGTCTCAATATGTTTCAAGGACAAGTTAGTTTCGCATTTAAATTTCCGAACAAATCTTTTTATTTGAAAACAATGTAAGGTATTTGTAAGAACCAAGTCTCCTTCGGGAGCACCTTTTTCTCATATGTAATATGTTTTTATTCCGCATTTAATTGTTCTATATCATTCTAAAAGCCTTGGGTGACTTTAGACGGTAAAGTCTGAGGTCACTGGCGGTAATACCCAGTGTTGTAAAATAGGGTGTTACAATTGTGGTATCAGAGCTAAACGTTTTTGTTTTAAAACCGAAAAGTTTTTAAACCAAGAATTTTTGAAAACCGAGAACTTTTAAAACCTTAACTTTTACTTCCTCTATTTAGGACTTCCAATTTTAGAAGATTTCCTTCTTTACTCTTTTAAAATAAACCTAGGAATAGTAACCTTCCAATTTCAAATTCTTAGCTAAGAAAAATGATTCCCGAAAATATTAGAAACCTTAAATGGCAAATACTTAGTTCTAGAACTAACTAACTTTTTCTCAAAAATCTTTTTCTATCTTTTGAAAAACTTAAGCGGTATGAACTTTTCTTATCAATAATGTAAGTCTTCCTTTAGGAAACTTATAACTAGAACCTTATACCTTCACCTTTAAAAAAAAAACTTATACCCTTATACGAGAAAACTTAATTAGTAATCACAAAACTCATTTCGTAAATTCCCAAGGTTAAAAGAGAAAACCTTAGCACTTTAATAGGGCCAAGAAAATGAAAAGCATAAAATAAAGTTTTGATTTAGTAATTTTCAAGATTTTTGACTTCGTTCACTACGTCTTCCTTTCATAGAAATTAAGGAGGTTCTATAATAACGCCTTTTCTTTTTCTTTCTTTCCTCAGAGAAACCATGGCTAGCCCAAACCACAACCACCATGAAAACCATATCGACGGAGCCAACTTCGGGATGCAAGCCCCGAACCCGTACTTTCCCTATATTGACGAGTATGGCCACCTCGGGGTCAATATGGAAATTGACCAAATCGGAGAGTCGTGGGAGGAGTCGGAAGAAGATCCTGAGGAAGATCCTAACCTACCCATAGAGCTACCGGAAGATGATCTAGCACCCGTCGATTTTACCCCCATCACCCGTGTATGAGCCCGAGGATTACCCCTCGGAATATGAGGAGATGGCACCGGGTTATGAACCCGAAGATTACTCCGACGAGGAGAATGAGGAATTGGAGCCTAAGTACCAACAAGATGGGGATATACCCGAACATGATGTTGAGCATGGGGAAGAGGACGAATTTGATGATGAGGAGTTAGAGCTACTGTGGCAGGCACAGGCAGATTGGGACGCTATGAACGAAGCATCGGAAGAGGAAGAGGAAGACGAGGTGGTAATCGACCCAAAAACACCACCACCACCGCCGCCAGCGAGTCCCGAGTGGGAATATGTTCCTCCGGCCCCGATGCCCCCTATGATCGAAGTCCCGAGAGTCATGCCGAGATTGGAGGTTGTCTCGCGAGCCCGAAGGGCCTATGCCGCCGATGAGACATTTCTGGTGCCACGAGGACGAAGAGCTCTTACGACAGCTCCAATCCATGAATGTCAATCACTCCGAGGAGAGACGCTATGGACCGCCCTCTCTATTTGAGCGGGCAAGGCAGGCACCTAGGGAGGTACAGATGGAAGGATTCACCACTTGGATGGAGGGGGAATCTTCCAACCGCCAGGCTCGTCAACCCTTGGTCAACGCTCCCCACCATCCGGCGTGGTCCCCACCAGAAGTTGGAGGGTGAACCGTGGCCTGCTTCAGAGCCACCAAAGAGAATGGATCATGGAGATGGAAAGGGAGAGAGCGGAAAGGCTCCAACATCGGATTTGCATCGCGGAGCTTCAGGCTCGCGAAAACCGTCGCCACCGAAGGATTGAGCAGGCCAACATCCTCCTTGGTAACGACACGGGGATCATAGACGAGACCCTCTTCGAGGAAGGATTCCTCGATACTTACGCCGACCGCATTTAGATTTCCTTAACTTTGTATTTCTGTTTCCAAGAAGTGAGCATAGACCACTTCTTTTCGACTTCAATTTTTGTCTTCAGGAAGTCGAATCGGCTTGTTTCTTTTCCTAGTTAGAAGTGGCTTAAGTTATAAAAGCCTTGTACTCTCTATTATGAACCTATTAATAAAGTTCCTCTTTTTAATTATTAGAACTTGATCTATCTATTCTTTCTTCATACTACACCGAATTAACAAGTAGAAACAAACCCAAAACCTTCAGATGGTCAACACGAGAGCCACTAATCGCAGTACCACGGAACCTAGAGATGACAATGACGATGGCGAGTCCGAAACCCGAAGAGAGCCAGGAGTGAACCCACCTCATGCACCAGTAGCGCCAATTTCATTCAACGCAGAAATTATGAATGCGCTACGCACTCTTGTACAACAATTGATACGAGAGGAGATTCTTGTTGGGGTTCCTAAACCCGTGGACCCCGAAGCCCCAAACGTGGTGCCAGAAGAAGGGCTAGAAGAAGTAGGACAAACGGCAGAGGTGGTTCCCGTGAAACAGAATCTGGTTAGCTTCACTGAGGGAATCAGGGCTTTCAACGCCATGAAGCCTGATTCGTACGACAGAACTGGGGATCCGTCAGGAGTGCAATACTGGTTCTCTCATATGGAGCGACTCTTACGCAACATACCATGCTCGGAAACGGATAAGGTGCACATGGTTGCACTTAAATTGAAAGATGAAGCAGGCGAGTGGTGGGAGAGCTCTAGTCTAGCCGGCCGCCCAGATTTAAGCTGGGCAATGTTCAAAAGCAAGATGATGCGCAGATTCTTCACAGAATCAATGCGAGATGAGAAGCTGGATGAGTTCCACTCCCCGAAGTTGCATGGGTTGAATGTTCTAGAAAGAGCTAAGAAGTTTAACCACCTGTTATAGTATGCTGATGAGGAGATCACAACGGAAAAACAGAAGATCAAACACTTTCATCGATGGATGAGTGATCACATTAAACCTTGGATGGCAAACCGCTCCTTCACAACCCTGGAAGAATATGTGGATCATGCGCATAAAATGGAGTCTACGCTGAAGATTCCCGAACGCAAGAAGTTCGGTGGAGGAAAGCCTCACCACTCTAGTCACAGTGGGTTTAAGAGGCCAGCATCGCCGCAAGGATCTCAGTGGTCAAAGAAAAGCAAGCACAAGGCTTCGTCGGTTGGTACAAGACCAAGCCATGGGACTGAATCCACGAAGACCCCAATCGTCTGCCACAACTATGCTGAGCCCGGGCATATAAACCGGAAGTGTCCCAAGCCGCCAAGAAGATGTTACAACTGCAACAAGGACGAACATCTCCGGCAATTCTGCAGGCAACCAGTGAACTCATTAGGTCAGACCCGCTCAAACACAATTTCCCAGCGACCTCAGGCGTCAAACAAGCCAGCAGGAACCGCTTCAGTTCAGTCCACGGCTAACCAGAAAGGCAAAGGGCATGTGAACTCGCAAGGACAGGGACAGAGATTGTATGAGATGCGTACCACTGACAAGCCAGAAGAACCCATCTGCCAAGGTAATCTCCATATCCGTTCTAAAGATGTGTTTATACTCTTTAATTCCGGTGCATCACATTCATTCATATCCGAAAAATGCATAGAACTTCTAGGATTAGATAACCTCGAGGAGTGTGAGCCGTTCATAGTGAACCTTCCAAATGGAGAAAAGATTTTAGGAGCAAAGCAATTAGGCAATTTTCCCCTATGCATTCAGGGAGTAAACTTCTACTCCAACTTGATATGCATCCCGATGGATCCCTACGACATCATTCTCGGAAGAGATTGGTTGTCTGAGCATGGAGCAATCATTGATTTCTACACCCGAACTGTGACCATCAACTCGGGAGGAAAACACATCTGCAAGTTCAAGGGGAAACGGAAAGAAGAAAATGGAAAGGTGATCAACGCCATGAAAGCCAATAAACTACTAAGGCAGGGCTGTGTTGGATATCTCTGCTATCTTGAGTCAATAGATAAGAAGGTTGTAAACGTGCAAGAGATCCCCGTGGCCAGACAGTTTCCCAAAGTCTTCCCAGACGAACTCCCCGGGTTACCACCTCAACGAGAAGTCGAGTTTTCAATAAGCCTCGAGCCTGGTACTAGCCCAATCTCTAAGGCGCCCTACAGAATGGCCCCGCTAGAGATGAAAGAACTCAAGAGTCAGCTCGAAGAACTGCTTGAGAAGGGTTACATTCGACCGAGTGCTTCGCCTTGGGGAGCGCCCGTCCTATTTGTGAAGAAGAAGGACGGAACCTTCCGTTTGTGCATCGACTACAGAGAACTGAACAAGGTCACCATCAAGAACAAGTATCCTCTTCCAAGGATAGACGATCTCTTAGATCAACTCAGAGGTGCAACAGTTTTCTCAAAGATCGACCTGAGGTCAGGCTATCACCAGCTTCGGATATGCAAGGAGGACATTCTGAAGACCGCCTTCCGTACCCACTATGGTCACTACGAGTTTGTGGTGATGCCATTCGGGTTGACAAATGCACATGCGGTATTCATGGATCTAATGCACCGATGCTTCCATGAATACCTCGACAAATTCGTCATCGTCTTCATATACGACATCCTGATATACTCCGGAGATCAAGCAGACCATGAAGAACATCTCTGAACCGTATTACAGATCCTAAGGCACAACCAACTCTACGCCAAGTTGTCCAAGTGCGACCTATGGCTTAGAGAAGTGGCTTTCTTAGGCCACGTCATTAATCAAGACGGAGTACTAGTGGACCCAAAGAAGATTGAGGCAGTCTCAGAATGGAAGCAACCAAAGAATGTGAAGGAGATTCGCAGCTTCCTAGGACTTGTCGGGTACTATAGAAGGTTCGTCGAAGGGTTTTCAAAGATTGCCCTTCCCATGACAAAGCTACTCCGAAAGACTCATAAGAAGTTCGTATGGGATGAGAAGTGTGAAGAGAGTTTCCAAGAACTCAAGAAGCGCCTCACCAGTGCGCCAGTGCTAACATTGCCCAATGGACACGACGACTATGTGGTCTACAGTGACGCCTCAAAGCAAGGGTTGGGATGCGTACTCATGCAGAATGGGAAGGTGATTGCCTACGCGTCTCGACAGCTCAATGTCTATGAAGTAAATTATCCGACGCACGACCTCGAACTGGCAGCAGTAGTATTCACGTTAAAGATTTGGCGACACTACTTGTATGGGGTTAAGTGTCAGATATACACTGATCACAAGAGTTTGAAGTATGTGCTCACACATAAGGAGTTGAACATGAGACAGGGAAGATGGCTGGAATTATTGAAAGACTACAACATAGAGCTACTCTACCAACTGGGCAAAGCTAACGTCGTAGCAGACGCTCTCAGCCGAAAGACGCAACAAGAGGGCATTGTAGCAATGTTAACCGCCCAGCCAAAGTTGCAGCAAGAACTCATCAGGGAAGGCATTGAGGTTTGGCTCGAAAGACAACAAGGTTGTCTAAACACTTTAGAAATCCAATTCGATTTACTGACAGAGATCAAAGAAAAGCAGATTGACGACATCATGTTGATCAGAATCAGTGGCGAAGTACAAGAAGGCAAAGCACCTGGGTTCATCATTCAAGATGACGGTTCCCTTCGGTTCCAGAACCGGATTTGTGTGCCAGCAGTGGACGAGCTTCGAAAGAGCATCCTAAAAGAAGCCCACACATCTGCCTATTCAGTACATCCAGGAGCAAGTAAAATGTACAATGATGTACGCAAGAATTTCTGGTGGCCCAACCTAAAACAAGATGTCGCAGAGTTCATATCTAAATGCTTGGTCTGCCAGAAAGTAAAAATCGAACATCGAAGACCTGGAGGAAAGTTGCAATCCCTTTCCGTCCCCGAATGGAATTTGCAATGGATTTTGTGACCGATCTACCCAAGACCCAAAAACAGAAGGATTCTATCTGGGTTATCGTAGATCGACTCACCAAGAGCGCCCACTTCATCCCCATTCAAAAGAAGTGGAAGACCCCAAAGCTAGCAACAGTTTTTGTCAAGGAAATAGTCCGCCTCCACGGGACCCCTAAGACGATCTCCTCCGATCGAGACGGTCGCTTCATGGCCTCTTTCTGGAAAGGACTACATAAGGCCATGGGCACAGAACTAAAATTCAGCACAACGCTTCATCCTCAAACTGATGGTCAATCAGAAAGGACCATCAAAACTCTCGAGGATATGCTACGAGCTTGCGTGCTAGACCGCACCACAAGTTGGGATGACAGCTTACACCTCATAGAATTCACTTACAACAAATAGCTGGCATTCTTCCATCAAGATGGCTCCCTTTGAAGCCTTGTACTGCCGAAAATGTCGTTCTCCACTCTGTTGGGATGATAACGCCGACAAGATTCTCCTAGGCCCAGACCTAATAGAGCAAACTGCCTCCGAAGTCGCCCTCATCCGTCAAAGAATGTTGACCGCTCAGAGTCGACAAAAGTCTTATGCAGATTTGAAGAGACGAGACATAGAATTTGTTGTAGGAGATAGGGTTTTCGTCAAAGTATCTCCTTCAAAGGGCGTGTTCCGCTTCGGAAAGCGAGGCAAGTGTAACCCTCGCTATGTAGGACCCTTCGAAATCCTAGAAAGAGTCGGCAACCTGGCCTATCGAGTTGCTTTACCACCTTCTGCTCACCCCGTGCACAATGTGTTCCACGTGTCGCTCTTAAGAAAGTACGTGCCCGATGAATCCCACGTGATCAATTTCGACGATATCGAGATCCAGTCGGATGGCACATACGAAGAGAGACCGATCAAGATTGTAGAGCACCGAGTCAAGCAATTACGCAACAAAGAAGTACCTTTAGTCCGTGTATTGTGGTCCAAGGATGGCAACGAAGGTACAACGTGGGAAACCTGGGAAACCGAGCAAGACATGCAGAGCCGTTTCCCAGAGTTAATGTCTTCTTAAACGTCATTAGTATAATCCTTTTAAGGGGGTACTAGACCCCGTAGTTCCTCTCAGGTTATGAACCTTGTAATTGCTTTTGTCTCTACATCCGGGTACTGCCCTATTTTCTCTAAGTTTCGGGGATGAAACTTATTTAAGGGGGTACTATTGTAATATCCGCGATATTCCAAGCTTTTTATAATATAATAATTATTAGCAATTATTTTCTCTAAATTAAAAAGGAGGGTTTTTAATATCAAATTAATTTCTATTATTCTCTTTTAAAAGAGATTATCAAGAAAGTTAAAATAGATAAAAAATTAATAAATAACTTGAGGGGCATAGTTTAATAAAGTGAGGAAATTAATAGAAAAAGCATTAATTAAAAATAATGTCTTTTAGAAGATTAACTTTATTCTATAAAATAAATTACATAAAAGCCTAAAAATCTATTTGCAAGCTTAGTAAAAAGAGTGCAAGAGCCGGGGCTTGAACCCGGGACCTCTTGCCACTCTACCTACACGCCCCACACACTCATCCGCTAGAACAATTGCAATTTCTTACCACATCACACCATCCTTATTATCTTATACCAACTTAGTTTCCTTCTTCTACAAAATAATAGACATCAGACTATGTCTGATGTGATTTACGTAGATTGGACTCCCTCCCAATGCATGTCTATGGAAGCTTCCTCCACCTCCTTCTTGCTTGCTAGACCACTCTTATGACCTCACCTCTTATCACCATGGAAGAAGCACACCAAAGACCAATGGGTGATCACTTCCTCCTCCTCCATTGGTGCAATCACCATGGCATGGATCCATAGCTTCACCCAACTTGCCTATAAAAGGCCTCATATTCATCCATTCTTCTCACACACTTCACTCTCCTCTATCTCTTCTAGCAATTGCTCTCTCAAGTTTCAAAAATCAGCCATCATCCAAGTTGTTTTTCTCCATTAAAGCACCACAAAAACACCACAAATCTTCCCCTTCTCTCCCTTGGAAGTCGTCGGCCACCACCAGCCCGCTGCCGCCGAACCACCGGAGCACCGCCGCCGCCGCCAGCCTCGCCGGAGCTCTAGCCGCGCCGTCCCTGCCCGCCGGTCCTCCTCCTCTGCCTTTCTCCAAGTGTTCTGTAATTACAGAATACCAAAAGTATATTTTTCTATCCTAAAATTATATTATCCATTTATGTAGTTATTTAATTAAAAGTCTTTTATAAATTGTTAGATTATATTTAGGATTTAAGGGAATAAAAATAATGAGTGAGATCTTGTTAGTTGGAAGAAACTAGAAACAAATTGTTTTTACTATGGTAACTTAGCCTAAATAAAATTAAGTGGATATATTCATGATTTTATTACATGCATGCTATTACAAGATATAAATAGATATCATAAAATTAATATAGTATGAAAAGTCCATATTTAGTATTATCCTACCTTAGATCAAAATAAGAAGTCTAGAAATATTATGCATGTTCTATACAAAAGATGATATCATACTATGACCTTAGAAATCAAAAGACTATTAAATAAAACTAATATCATCTTTATAAAGATTTTTAATAATGTTTTTAATAGAGAAAAGTCATGCATGGCCTAATCCATAAAAGATATAGAAATTATAAAGTTGAGTAAATATAAGGAATTTAGTATAAAATATTTATTCAATACAAACTTAGCATATCTTTTATATGAGGAACATATTAAAAGGTGTTAGCTATTATGAAGGATATAATAAAATATTATGTCATTAGCATATGAGTTTAAATTATAGAATATGATGGAGATCTAGAGACTATAGTTTAACTTAGACAATGATTTCATGAAAATATGCTACTATTAAATAAAATATTATTAGAGTCTTATATAAAAATATAGGATTGTTAATGGGCTTCTAGTGTAGAGATTTATGGAAAGACCTAAGTCCAAAATTAAATATATCAAGTATGATATTATAATAAAACTAGTATGTTTTATAACATCAAGTAGACTTGCTTGAAAAGAAATCAATTAAATATAGTGGTTGTGGTTGATAAGGATTAGGATTCATTTGACATTCTTGTGAACCACCGACAACACCACAAAATTACTCGGCCAACAAATCAGCAAATCCTTCACCTTGGTTTTTCATGTTTCAAAAATATTAGGAAGGAGATTAGGAAGGAGAGTAGTAAGAGACTAGTTAAGAAATTTAAGAAGGGATTTGCAACTTGGAAGCTTATAGAATTATGAGAGTAGTAGAGAGAGATAAGAGAGTATGAGATTGGTGTGAATGAAATTGAAGGAGAAATATGGTATTTATATGGGTAAATTGAAGGAAAATAGTCATTGGAATCCACTTAACCGATGGAATATAGCGTTGGAAATATATAAATATGATCAAAGATATTTTATGAGTCTTATAGTATAAAAGGGGTTATGGAAATAGAACAAATAGGAGTAATCTAAATTAAAGGAAGTTTAGGTAAGTTACCTTATAAGGAAAGGTAGAGATTTCTATTTAAGGAAACTTTCTAATAAAAAGGATTATTTAATAATTATTTTAATAGAGATTTTCGGAATTAAGGATATTACAAAATCAAAATAATAATAAAGGAATATTATTATTTTAAAGAAAATAACTTTCTAAATTATTATTATAATAATTTAGAAATTCAAATCCTCTTATAAAAAACATTATAAGAGGTGATCCAAACGTTAGTAGAAGAATCGTGTTTTGAACCTTTTCGTAAATTCCATATCATTAGGTCGGAATCCTCGCTCGTAGTAGGAAATCGCCTAAGTTTCGTCAAAGCTCGTTGCTAGAACTCGTTACGCTAAGGCAAGTGGAATTTCCCCTTGTGCCCTTTTATATCCGTCTATATGATATTTCTCGATGTTGGGAACTTCTTGTATGCTTAATAAAAATGAACCTAGGAAATATCGATTGCTAGAAATAACGACCATTGTTAGCATTATATTCCTTGTTAGGATTTTATTTGCTAGTGTGTGTGTACTCTTGATTGATTACAATCTCGTTCAGAGATTTGAGTTGAATAAACTAGAAAGGGGTGCGAGTTAGTCGACACCTCTATATAATCTTACTAAGTCGTACGTCCATACGACTTTCGGGATCATGATCTCCATCCGCTCCGATTGCAAGGAGGGATTGAGCGCACTCTAGCTAAGTGTCGGGGAATTGAAGTTCTCCTTCGGGTGGCTTGGTTTATCCGTGTCCCACCACTCTCTTTTAAAAGTCATCAACAAGATTGAATATCTTTCGTCGCTATTTAAGATAAGTGCGAATGCACATTTAAGATACCAAAACCGGACCGGTCTCAAATGATTGTTCCGGCTCTCGGTCCTCTCAAAGGCGCGAGAGGTTTTCACTTGTATGAATTAATAAATGTTCCCAGCATTCTATTGAAATCCTAGAGAAGTCTACAATCTAGTAGTTCTTCTATCGCTTTTCGAGTTATCTTTGCCTAAGATATACTCTTCTTCGAACCATTAAAGCTCCACATAAACAAGCCTTATCGTATAGCCTCATCGTAAACACAACCCGTTTATCTCTCTCGAAAATAATTAGAAGTTACCGAATTTACCCTCGGGAAGTTCCATTCCCGCTTGCTTAGTCTCTTAGACTAATTCTTCTTTTCCGCATGTTTGCCTGGCATTCTATCGCCCCTCGCGAATTATGTCAGAATCTAGGAATCCCCATAAGGCGTGAAGTGAAGTGAAGACGAAGGAAGAACAAGGATTTTCAAGATGTACTTCGTTCATCATTTTGTTTTAGTCTCAATATGTTTCAAGGACAAGTTAGTTTCGCATTTAAATTTCCGAACAAATCTTTTTATTTGAAAACAATGTAAGGTATTTGTAAGAACCAAGTCTCCTTCGGGAGCACCTTTTTCTCATATTTAATATGTTTTTATTCCGCATTTAATTGTTCTATATCATTCTAAAAGCCTTGGGTGACTTTAGACGGTAAAGTCTGAGGTCATTGGCAGTAATACCCAGTGTTGTAAAATAGGGGTGTTACAGAAAACATTAAAGCTTTCAACTCCATTAACCGGTAGCTTGGAGTTTGAAGGATGTGCAAGTGAAGATGAAGCGGATGAAGATTCTGATGATACAGATTCTGATGATAAAGATTTTGATGATGTAGATTATGAGAAGACAATCAGTGAGGAATCTTCCGATTTTGAGACCCCACTTCGTATTGTACAGTCAAAGCTTATGTTAGCAAGGGCTTCTACATCAAAGAAGAAGGTTGACAAGAAAGAAGGAAAGGGGAGGGTAAAGCAAGTTCAAGCTATCAAGATTGACAAGAAGAAGGTGGACAACAAAGAAGGAAAGGGGAGGGTGAAGAATGATGGTGCCTTTGAAAAGAGAAAATCATAAAGGATGTACTAGTAGAGGAGCAAAAGAAGATAAGTTGGTTAAAAAGGGAAACTTGGGCAGCCATTACCCTTCCTTGAAGACAAGAAACACTGGGAAAGCTTTTGTGGAGGCAATGGATAAGATCAAGAAAAGCGAAAAGAAGAAAGAAATGATTAGAGAAATGGGGTTTGGGAAGTTGCTGAACTTGACCAAAAGTGAGATTCCTCATTATCTTGCTTATTGGATTTTAGATAATTTTGATGAAGTCCGATGCAGATTGAAGTTAAAAGGTGCAAAAGGATTATACATCACTGCAGATGATGTACATAGGCTGCTCGGGATTCCAAAAGGCCCTATACCTATTGAAAGAAAAGCAAAAAAGGAAGCGCCAGAAATATGGGCAAGTTGGAGTGCGCAGTTTGAAGGAGTTAATGATGTAAGGTCTTCTCACATTGCACCAAAGTTAGAGAAATGGGAAGAAGGTGAAGATGATGAAGCTTGGTTCAAGCGCCACTTCATTTCATTATTTGTGACCTCGCTCATTGAAAGTAATCAAAAAGGAACGGTTGTGAGGGAATTCATAGTGGAGAACATTGATGATATACCAAAAATGAATTGGTGTGATTTTGTCTTCAAGAGCTTGATTGCAACAAAAAGGGACTGGAAAGAAAATAAGAATGGGTTCTTCAAAGGGCCAATCCTCTTCTTACTAGTGAGTAAATTTTCTAAATTGATTATAATATAGAGTTTTTATTTTCTATACTTGACTTAATTTTTTTTGTCTATTTTTTTGTAGCTCTGCTATGTTGATAATGTCATCATACTAGGCAAGGAAAATGCAAGGAACTTGCCTATTTTCTTGAACTGGGGCGGGGAGAGATTAATAGCTCGACAAGATGAAGAAGCGATTAAAGTTGGAGGATTTGGTCTTGGCCGTGTTATTGGAAGAAAAAATGAACCGGTCAATCCAGGGGAAGGGCCTTCTAAAGAGAACATGGAGTGTAGAAAAGAGCAAGAAAGAAGACAAGAAAGCAAAATACCAGATACACTGTAGGTATGAAAAAGCATTACAAAAAAATGCATGCTTCTGTACATTTAAAAGCCTAGGTTTATGCTATTGCTTAATAAGGTTCATGCTATTGTACAATACGGTGCATTCTATTGTATAATAAAGTTCATAGATATTTAAGGTTTTTGGTCGGTTCATGCAATTTAAGGCTTTGGTTCATGATACTAAACAGTATGGTTCATTGTACATTTAAGTTTGGTTCATGCAAATGTTTTTAAATCTTTAATGATTTTAATGCAGGAGTGTATTCAAATGATCGCCGAGAGACAAATGAAATTAGCTCATGCAATTATAGAAGTGGCTGAAGCTATTGAATTGATCCCAATACGATTCAAAGAGGATAACACACTTCAAACCATGTTGAACAATGCAAAAGATTAGATCAGCACATCCAAAGAAGAGAGCCCAACCCAAAGTGACTTTATGCAAGCATGGGAAAACTCTCAGCATTCATTTTGGTCAGATCCGGAGTTACTCAAGTGTTTGAAAGCAGTCGATGAAGCCACATTGAAGGTTGAAAAAGCTCGAAAGATAGTTGATGATCCTTTTCAGAATTATAATCAAGAAAATGGTGGATACATCGACGAGGGACAAGTACTGGTAGGTGCAGAGAATGTTGTAGTAGCTAGTGAAGTGGATGGTGGCAAGGTGGGAGATAAAGTGGATGAATTAGTGGGAAGTGTTGGGAAGAAGGTTAGTTTTGATCTCACACCACCATCCTTCAAACTCATTACTACCCAAGAAGTCAACATGGAGGATGTGGAACATGGCAATGAGCAACCAAATGAAGATGGTCATAATGAAATTCAAATGGAGCAACCAAATGCAACTACAAATAAGGAGGTCAACATCTAACACTTATATTTAGATTGCCTTATTGTTCTTCATGTGTTTGTGTTTTAAAAATAATAATTGTGTTTTCAATTTCAATAATGCTACACGACAAAGGAAAAGGTCCAGCTGAAGAGCAACATGACATGGATAACCAACCCCAAAAAAGAAAGGTTAGGGTCCAAAACTTGAATGTTGGCTCATAATGTAGGCCTTTACAGTTCAAGTAACACAATATTAAGGTTCATACTAATTAATGCAATATTTTTTAATCCTGTTCATTCGAAGAAAATTGGAAAGAAGGGGTTAAAAATAGTAGAACCATCAAACAACCAAATAGATGAGGTGGGTCGTGGCAAAAGAATCACAAGGTTTGGTGACATCACAAGAAGCCCATACTATAAAGAATCATCCAAATCCAAGAAAAACCAAATGAAGAACAGAAGGCAATCTGGACATATGTTATGAAAAGACCTGTAAACCCAGTGTAAGTTTTTAGATGTTTCATATTAAATATCTTAACTTTTGTTTTGTGTTGTGTTGCATCATGGTCAAATGTATAACCGAAACTAATTTGTATGCTAGTCACTTGGAGAGGATGTTTGAGTGGAACGACTTGCATCTTAATAGGACGCACTTCATGTCTTTTGATAACGATCCACTTTGTGAACTCCTTGATGCATGGGCTATGCACCTCAACTTCCTAGAAGCAAGGAAAAGCACACCGAAACCTGAAAGACTGTTTTCTAAGGTGCTCCGACAGGTATGTGCTTAAACATAAAACAATATCTTGTAATGTATTTTTGTACTTACTCTAGATTACTTGTCATATTTAATGCTTACTTATCTTGTAGGAGGGTGAGAAAAACAAGGCTGGTTTTCAAAAAAACTTAACTGAAACTGTGAATGTGGTAAAGGGACGAAGAGTCAAAGACATTGAACTGGTAAGTATGTGTGCTAAGGTTCATGCTATTGTGTGCTAAGGTTCATGCATTCTGAATGCCCAGTTTTTTGCATAGCTTACACTAATGTTAAAAAGCGAAAATTGTAGATTATTATCCTGATCCATTCTTCTGAAGACCACTATTATGTCATGAGCTTTAATTTGAAGAACCCGACAATTGAAATACTAGATAGTGTGAGTTCTGAAAAAGTGTTCCAAGAACGTTACGGAGAGATTCCAAACAAGCTGGTAAGCTCTATGTTAAGTATTGAATTGAAGGTTCATAAACCTTCACATACTGGTTCATTTGTAATGCTTTAAAGGTTCATATTGATTGTGTTTTTTTTTTGTACTTTCAACGGGAAATGGTAAAAACTTTTCTTGGAGTAAACTCTTTGCATGCGAAGGTTAAAAGGATCAAGGAAAAGCAAACAAAGATAACAAAAGTTCAAAGTCCTTGGGAGAAACTTGGTGAAAAGGTAGACTCTGGAGTTGTTGCCATGAGACACATGGAGATGTATATGGGATCAGCAACTGAAGAATGGGAGACTGAAGTCAGGGCCACAACTGCAACGAACAACATTAAGAGACTCAAAACAAAGTACATGCATGCAATCATCACTTCAGAGATCAATGAATTGAAGGAGTTTTTAATGGAAGATATAAAAAGTACAACAAGGAAAAGAGTAATGAGGAGAAGAAGTAAGATGTAGTGAGATAGTTTTTTTTGAGAGTGCACAATTAGTATATTACTAAATATTGAAACTTGTCTTTTGGGATATTTGAAAAACTATCTCTAGGAAAATGATTGGTGAATAGCGAACTTGAAAGCAGTAGAAATGACTACAGTGCTAGGCAATGGAAAGGGGCCATTTTGAGAAAACAATGTAAAAATTGGTCCTTGAATGCTTGTTGCATATGGTGCATTTTGTTAAATGCATATACTCATTTTGCTCAATTTTTTTGCAATGAATTTATATGTTGAGCATTTTTTGTTCATTAACATGAAGGTTTATTGTATGCATCGCGAAGGTTCAATGTGTTTAACAGGAAGGTTCATTGTATTCAACTCGAAGGTTCATAGTGTTTAACAGGAAGGTTCATTGTATGAACGCGAAGGTTCATAGTGTTAAAACAAAAGTTAAAACATAAAAGAAGAATCAAAAGGCAAATTTCAAAGTCTAAGACAACTTTAAAAGCAATTACAATGTAGAAAAGTAATTTCTCAAACACAAAGTAACATAAAACAAACAACTTAACCCCAAAAACCACATAAAAAATACTAAAAAGGACAATACTATGATCTTTATCTGAATTAGACAAACTAGGTTGGTCGGAGCTTGATGAACAACCTACAATAAAAAAAGGGAGATAAAGAAGAGATCTAGTAAAAAGGTGCAAAATAACATTGTTCTTTTGGTTCATAACAATAGACAATGCGGTTGATAACAATAGACATTAAAGTTCATTGAAAATGACAATTCGGTTCACGACTTCCTGACTAGTTCATTGAAAAACGATTTAGGCATTTGATCAAACACTTGGTGGGCAATCAAATAAACATAAGAAATCAAACTATATTTTCAACCAAATCCTTCAAATTGCAAAGCAAAAAACATATTTATTGTGCAATATCTATTAAATCGAAATCTCATACATAAGGCTCTCTTCACCGAAATCCAGGAACAAAGATTAAAAACCTAAAAACCAACGAAAAATGCACCTAAATCCATCAATAAGGAGGAAGTTCAGGTTGGATTTGCTTGAGAGGATTTAATGACGATCGAAGGAGACGATCGAAGGGATTTTGATAGGGTTTATTGATGTAATTTCCGATGAGCTTTCAAATCCCTAGCAACGAGAGCAGATTATCCAGAGCAGCTTTCAAATCCAGTCGAACAGATTGAAGAACGGAGGAGTTCTAGTGACGCTGATCAATTGAAGAACGGAGAATTTAATGATGCCGATCAATTGAAGAACGGAGGAGTTCTAGTGACGACGATCGAGAGAAGAGCCTTCCGAGAGAATTGAATGACGACGATCGAATTTTTTTTCAGTATGCTGAGATTGAATGTAGAATGGGGATCAAATGACGAAAATACCCCCAAAATCTGAAAATTAATGACGCATGCCTTCTCTCATGATTAGCATATGTGGACCATTGATCTCACACAATCAAAGGCCCATAATTGTTCTCATTTCTTATCCTAAGAAATGTTCTCATTTGATCCCCATTCTACAAGGATAACTATTCAATTAAGATATCTTAGTTAAAAAATAATTCTATCTAAAAATAAAATAAATATTCTAGAATTTGTATGATAGCATAAAAAATATCCTAATGATCTTCCTATCTATCATATCCAAAAATAAAATTTTATTTAATAATGGAATTTCTTATCCTATATTCTAAAAACATGAATAAGAATTTATCATATTTATTCAAATTTTATTATTTTAGCCTTAATTATGTAAGGTAAAATTACATTAAACGGTTATCGGTTAACCGAGAAAACCGAACCGAAAAATTGGTTAACCAAAGTACGGTTAACCGGGATTCACGGTTCGGTTTCGGTTCTTGATTTTAACTGACAAACTCATGGTTAACCGAATATCGATTAACCGAAATCTCGGTTAACCGGGTTTTGGACACCCCTAGTTCTTTGTATTAAAAAGAAAGATAAAATTATCGGATTAAATAAATTCAAAATATTTAATAAAGTAAAGTTGAGAAAATGTCATGCATCTTCATCTATAAAAATTACTCTAAATTTTTTTTATCAAATATAAAATTATTATTTGAGATATTTTGAAATTTCATATAGATCTAATTATTTAAAATAAAAGACTATTATATTATAATTTCTATGATTAAAAAGCTCTAGTTGAAAAAAATAATAAGTTAATTAATAAATTTTATATTCTTAAGAAAGAATATAAATAATATTCTAAAAATAAAAGTGACATGTGTCGTTTAATAATTTTTTTAACCTCCGCTTTAGGTTATAGTTATGATGATTTGTAGAATAGTTCAATTGATTTTACAACTGTAGGTAGACCTGTCAAAAACTGACCTAACCTGCTAACCCGATCCGACCCGTCCGATAATTTTAGGGTCAAGACCCGAAAATTTGAACCCGAAACCCGAAATAAACCGAATCCGATAGAACCCGAATCCGTTGGGTTGAAACCTGAAACCCGTTGGGTTGACCGATTTAGTATATTTATAGAATTTTTTAAATTTATTTTGAAACTTATAATATATTTTATTATTAAAATAAATGAAAATAATATATTATAATTAAATATTATTAATTAATTAAAAATTGATTTTAATAACCATAAGAAAAAAGGAGATTTTAGAGCTCGTCAACCGACCCGATCGAAAACCTGCTACAACCCGACCCGATTGACCCGTGACTCATAGCGAAGCGAAACCCGATTTTAATCGAAACCGAATCCGAACCCGCTCGACCCAACCCGATTGAGAGGTCTAACTGTAGGATTTTAATCTTGTTTCATGAAATTTGAGTAACCCTTCATGAAATTTGAGTAACCCTTACCAATGTGCAGGTTTATAGGACCGTCAAACAATATTAGATCCCTAGCGGCCTAGCCCCCATTCCTTGTTTACAGAAAACCCCAACCGGAGCCTTTGCACCCTGCTAGTGCTTCATACTTGCTTCAAGGGATTTGTAAGTTGATGGTTTTGTGATTTGGCTCACAGTTAGGTTGTCCCTATGTCTGCCGAGGACGATACTGTTGTCAATCATGGTGGTTTTGAAGAGTGTCCGTTCTCAGTTTTGGTCTCGGGTGGTGAAGAAGTAGAAGAAGAAGAGGAGGAGGATGCTGAAGAAGAAGAGGAGGGCGGGGGAAGAGTAGGGGAAGAGGATGATGACATTGAGGAAGAAGACTCTGGCATTGGATTTCAAGTTGAGATGATGAATCCTCTAGATTTTGTGAAGGATGATTCTTCTGGTGCCCAACTCTATGAACAATTTGAGCGTATAGAGTACGAAGCTTTGGCTCAGAGGAAGCGGAAACAAGATAATGATAAAGGGTAATTTTACAATTTTTGTTTTCTGTGAACTTTGTTTGGACTTTGTTTGTCTGGAATCTACACTTTATCTGTGCATATAGAAAAGCACGCAGTCATTGCATCAATTACAGGATTCCTGCAAAATTTCATCATAAATTAAAAGGTTTTAATTTTATAGGTTGCCTGTGAAATACCTTGGCCGTTGAACTTCATCACAGTTTGGTTTAGCTAAACATAAAGTTGCCTGTGAAATGCCTTTGCTAGCTATTTGAACTCCACACTGTTTGGTTAACTTGGTTTAACCAAACATGAAGTTGCCTGTTAAATTGTGGTGAAGGTGTAATTGCAACAATACCATTGCCATATGAACTCCACACAGTTTGGCTGTAGATTGTATTGTCTGAATCAAGAAATCACCTAACTAACAAAATATTAGAAAGTTTTATCCTCTATTTTAAGATGGCAAATCCCACTGATGATTATCTTCTCTTACTTTTTTGTATTCTAGAGATCTATTATCTTCTTTGTCCCCATTCCTCTTCATGTATTAAGGGGCATTGTTGGAGCAACCTTGTTTTGCTGGAGCAGAATCATCAAATAATAATTTTTCTGCATTTTCCTATTTCATTAAAAACTTGTTCTGTGATATAAAATGTTCACAGTGAAGGGTCTGCCAAGAAGTTCAAGCAAGTTGAAACTGCTGGAGCAACCTTTGAAGAAATGATGGAAGCCATGAACTACGGTTCTCGGAAGAGAAGAAGAAAGAAGGTGCAATTCGTGAAATATTTGTTTGAAGTTTCATTAATTTTATCCATTTAACCTGTCATACTTTGCAGGCAAACGTAGTCTATAATTTGTGAAGATCCTCTTTTTTAACATGAATGAGATTTCTACTATACCCTTTTGTTTGGATTTGCCGCATAATTTTTTATTTATCTTTAAGAGGCTCTCTCACCTGAGTGATACCTTGAGGCGCTGTTTGAACGTCTCCGAAACTATATCTAGAATATTGATTCGTTTTGCTTTTCCTTTCTGGTTCAGATAGTGGTAATTATGCTGTAACTTGTTTCCCACTTTTTCTTATTATGCTCAGCAAAAGAAGAAAGGAAGGCGAAAAGTAGGAAAAAATAGAGTAAGCCCAGAAGTAATAAAAAAAATGGGGGATGCTAATCTACATTTTGCTCTCGGGCGTTATGAGGAGGTATATTGCAGTAAAGAAAATCACATTACTTTGCTCCCATTGAATCTGGAATATATGTACAGGTCTTAATTGATGCCTTATGATCAATATCATTTGACATATAATTCAGTAGTATTTCATGTTCTCACTCATTATGAAGCCTGTTGATCGATGAAGTTTAGAGTGCATCACTCTTTTTGTTTTGAGTATAAGGCAATTTGCATCTTCTTCTCGGCTTGTTGATGCTGTTATGCATTCTTTCCCATTTTCTGTTGTAGGCTATCAGCGTCTTGAATGAGGTTGTTCGTCTAGCACCAGTTCTCTATGATCCTTACCATACGCTTGGTCTTGTCTATAAAAAGATGGGAAATGAAAAGAAATCAATGGGCTGCTATATGATTGCTGCGTTTTTGAGTCCAAAAAATACATCACTTTGGAAACACCTTGTGAACTGGTCCATGTAAGATTTCTAAGGCTATCACTTCATGCTTACATAGATTAGATTTTAACTTAAAGATTACGAGTTCTTGCATCACTGAAGTGCTTAATGATGAATTGTTGCAGTCCTTTTGTTTGTTACTTTATTCTGTATGTTACTCATCTTTGAAGTGCAATACTTGTTTTACCAATCTACCTTGTGCTTACTATAGGTTAAAATTAAATAACTTCTGTAAAGTAGCTGACATGTGCTCACCAAGTTTCTAGGTGGATTTAACTAGAAGCTTTCTTCTCTAAATATTTCGTTATATAAAGTTTCATTTTGTTAAATACTGTTTACGCCATTATGAAAGATTGGATTGGTTATTTTTAGTTAAATCATAATGCCCCACCACCACAAGTAACTTACCTTTCTAGTGGCATCAATCGGAATTGTCATATATAATTGCATTTTCTATCTTCTGAAGAGTTCTCTGTATCTGAGACTCGAGCAACAGTGATTGTTCTTACCCTAGATCATAGATTAGCTACAACATTCTGATTTCAAATTCATGTATATGTAGAGAGCAAGGAAATATCGGTCAGGCTTGGTATTGCCTTTCAAAAGCTATAACTGCTGACCCCAAAGATATCTCTCTCAAATACCTCTGTGCTTCGTTCCATGTGGACTCTAAACAATATAAAAATGCTGCTGATACATATTATCAAATTGTTTCCTTGCGCCCAGATGATGTTGAAGCACTCAAGAATGCAATAAAGGTACAGATCTCAGATAGGAGTTTTTGTTTTCCTTCTGCTTACTGGACATAAGGTTTATTCTGAGCAGGTTATTTGTCTTAATGCTCTTTCAGTTCTACAGAGAATCTGGTGAGTCTGAACGTTGTGTCAGCATATTGGAGGACTATATCAAAGATCATCCTCCTGACTCCAATCCAAGCCTGCTTAATTCGGTGGTCTCTCTATTCATTGAAAACAATAACTATGAGAAAGCACTTGCATACATTGAGAGTGCAAAGAAGCTTTACTCTTTCGAAGAAGTTCAACTATCCCTAACCATAAAAGAAGGAATATGCCATGCTCATCTTGGGAATCTTGATAAAGCAGAGGTATCTTGTTTATGCCGTTCTGTTGATTAATAAATAAGTGAAGTAGAGTTTCTGCATTAGGGCTTTTAATTGGATTATTCTGTTTGTATCATGGTATAAATGGTTCCTTAGTTATGCGCTGATGGCAAAGTCTTCCAGATTCATTAGTGCAGGTTAGAAAACTTAGAAGGAATGATATAAGGGATATCCTTGCTCACTAGATGACAAGCCATAGATTCACCCCGAACCACCAGAAGAAGATAACATGGTGAAACAAAATAGCTAAATAGGGAATTTGAATTTTGTAACCAAGATGATTTTCCCATTCCGTCTGTTTCTGTTAGAATGTCACTTTCAAATCCCAACCGCTTGGTCCTAATTCCTTGATTCCACATTCATGTGGGTTTCACATTATCCTACCTTGAGCTGATCCTTGTTGCTTTGACAGTTTGACGACGACATTCTCACTGCTTTGAGTCTATTGCTTTCTCCATTGACCCTTTCCTTTTAATTGGCTTAGATTTTTGAACAACAATTCAGCTTAGCTCATTGCTTTATGCTTTAAACCTGTAGAATCGTAAAGAGCTCCTGCTGTTGCAATAGGTAAAAGTTTTTGATTAATTAGCTTACAAAACTTACATCAGATAGGTAACTATATAAAAAGAAACATGACTTTCATTGAACAATTATATGAGATAATATGACATTCAATTTTTAACTTTTGGTAAAAGTTGAAATCAATAATAATAAATAATAAATTAGTAATAAATTTAAGTTATATGAGGTTTATTTATTATATAGTGAAATCATATAAAGATTATAACAAATTTTAAAATTGGGCCTCCATGCAAGACATGGGTCTTCTACTACTTGTTATATAGATGTATGAACTCATTGTGCTTCTTCAGTCTATTATGTTTCTTCCCAATGGCTCTTTTGGTATTTCTTTTTTTGTTAGAATCGTGTCCATTGGATGTTAGCTCCATACTAAACAGTACACAAAGTATAGTTACTGAATAGTATTTGGATTTTTTTTTTCTACTATTCGGCGATTCGCTAGTGGTAGTATAGCGTTTTCCTTTCATGTATTTGTTCCTTATGTTTATAAAACATCATTTGGTTTAAACTCTACATAGTTCATGTTTTTTCGCTCCTTGAAGGCTTTTATTCTTCTTGTTCCTTTGTTTATTGGGTAATTACATGCTCTTTGGACATTCATGCTCAACAAGTACTTCGCATTATCCTTCTATAATCACCTTCAAACATTGCCAGCATGATCACTTTACCGGTTTTACCAAATAACTCTAGATTTTTTGTGTGCTATTTATTTTGCAAAACAACTATAGATCACTGGGAGATGTTAGAGAGTGAATTCAGGAAGAGCATAAACACACCCAAGCTTAGGGAGACTCAGGGATCCAGAGTATTCCCAAGGCAAAATAATTTTAGGGAGACTCAGGGATCACTGGGTTGATGTTGTTGTTGTTGGCTATACTTATAGTACTTTAACCCTTCTCTTCCGTTTTTTAGATGGTGTCTTGACAAGAAAGGAATCTATCACCTCTTCCTTTTTCTCTTTCTTTGTTTCTCTTTCTACATAGTCAAACAAAACATATTGAAGTTTACCATTGGTTGATCATTTTTTTTTGGGTGTGTGTGTGTGTGGAATATGTTCTTAGGCAACGGGCTTAGGTTGTTTTGGCCCTGTAGTTGTATTATTCCTGAGTTATGGCACTATGCTGAACTCTTGAAGTCTAAAAAGAAGCTCCTTGTTTTGCAACAATTTTAGGATGTTACTGTTTTTTTCATGCTCCCAATTTGGATGGTTATGAGTTTTGATTTGCTGACATCTATAAATTGCCTTTCAGGACTGTTTCAGTGTTCTACAGGAGGTGCACACCCATGATCAGATTGACGTAATTACATCAGTGGCAGGCTGTTTACTAGATCTTAAACATTATGAATCTTCACTAAAATATTATTTGATGTTAGAAGGCAAAGCTTCAGATGAGGTATGTCTGAAATTTACTATTAAATTGCACATGATTGCAGATTCAGTGTAGTGCAATAGGCTATCTTTTATCCAGAATTGGATAGGGCTACCTCTATTTTTCTGTGTCTTACAAAGTGGTGGCAGTGGCTTCATGTTAGTGATTATCAGTTATAAAGCGGTCACATACTGTGTTTCTCAGGTTTTTGTAGGAAGAATTTGTAGAACTGTGTGCAACATGAGTTTGATCATATTTTTGTAGAGATGTGTCCCCGTGTTTGTTAGGGTCACACCATGTACAAATTATGGAATTTTGATCTTATTACAGTAGTATGTAAAATAAGTAGTGCAACATCAACTTTGTATGTTATTGTTGACGAAAGTACTGTTTTTGTTTCTACATGCTCACCCTAAAATTGATGTTATTTTTGTTAATGATTTCTATTATCCCTTTATAGAAATTTGATCCCTCCTTCATAATGTTTCTCTGTGTACTATTTATTGTATATACTTGATTTTGCATGTTTAAGCTGGAATTTAAATTCAGAGTAAAATATAATAGGTTGCTGAGTGTGTTTATATAACTTGTGGTAAGTTGAATTCAGTATGATTAATGCAGTACTTTATCCAATGTTCTTGTAGGTGCTCGTGTTTTTGAAAGTTGCTCAGTGTTACTTAGCTTTGAAAAATACATTGTCGGCAATTCAAGTCTTGTTTAAAGGTCATCTATTCCTCTAAGATCTTATGATTTGAATAATTCAAATGGGATGAAAATCATAAAATTTTGCTTCTAGTGTAATCAATCTTAAAATTGTTTTCCAATTTCTGATGGTGATCTGGTGCAGCAATTTTTGGAGGAATAAAGCTGCACTAGGTAGTTATTAATATGAAAATGTTGATAGACGGGTTCTAATTTGGACGTCACTTTGTTAACCAAGTTGATATGGGTTTTGGTCACTGTCAAATGTGAAGCTTCAAACTATTTGTATTTCTTCTATGTGATCTCTTCAACCAATCTGTCCACTGTATTTTTTTAGTTGAGTTGGGCAAGCAGCATACTCCATCTTGAACCTTGCATTATTAGTTTCTTAACAATTCTCTTTTTTCAGCTATAGAAGCGGACGAGAACAACATTGATGCTCGTCTAACTCTAGCTTCTCTTTTGATTGAGCAAGAAAGATATAGTGAAGTTGTATTATTGCTTTCAGCTCCACCAAATGCAGGTAATGTTGTCAACACATCTTCCTTTTTGAAGAGTTTGTAGAGGTGTATAATCTGTCATATTTTATTTATTGGACTTTTCACTAGGATCATATGTCGAGACTCATGGAGAAGGACCTATATCATGGTGGCTCAACTGGAGAATTAAGCTGAAGTTATCTCATTTTTACAGAGATAGAGGGATGCTTGAGGATTTTGTTAATCTTGTCTCTCCTCTTGTACGCGAATCATTGTTGTGTGTACATAAGAAGGTAATCTTATCTCCTCTCTTATTGAAGCTTCCTTGTTTGTGTTTCCGTGCTCCCCCACACGTCATAATCTTCCTGGGCTAAACATTAATAGCCCACATTACAAGATTGTTGTGGATGATGGAACTTGGCAATTTGGGGCTTGTGCAAGCTAAAGTATAAAGCCATCTAAAAGAAATTGGTTTGATCAAGGAATTCTGGATATGTAAAGGCACTGCCTTCTATGTGTTTTAGAATGTGGCTTATGATGTCTATCTATGTTGCCTACTTTCTTTAAATATGAGGAGTAGCATGTTGTATTACTAGCTAGTAATATTCTCAAGTAGATCATATTGTGCTTTCGATTTTTTTGAGATCATGTGTTAATATTATCCTGAGTAATCATGCAACCTATTTCCTTACCTGTCAAAATATGTTTTTATAGGTGAAGCACAAAAAGCTTCCTAGAAGCGTTCTTTCAGAAAGGGCAAAAATTCTTGAAGATGGTCAAGCTGATTCTGTGTTCCAAAAATTTAGAGTGCCAGTTCCCAGTAATGATCGGTATACATCATCAGGCAAACATTTTTTGGTCTCTTCTCTATAGTATACATGTGGCAGAGTATCTGCTTTATAGTATACTTTGCCATTGTTGTAATGGTCAAAGCTGGCAATCATTGTTGAATCTTCAATTCCTCAGCGTTGGCTATGTAGTCAATACTCAATAGTACTGCCTTGTGCATTATTTGTTTTAGGACTAAAGCTTCACGTGCCAAAAAAACGCTTGAAAAGAAAGCAACATTGAAGGAAGAAAAGAAATCAGCAGCTTTGGCAGCTGGACTTGATTGGGAAAGTGATGATACGGATGAGGAAGTTCTGGTAACTATTTCCTTTAGAGGGATGAGCTATAGCTAAATTACTAATGCATAGCTTACATCTGAAAGTGCATGTTTGAGCGGATTGTTGAATCTATATTCATTCTTGATATATTCTGCAGCAATCATCAAAAGAACCCCCCTTGCCTGCCCTACTTAAGGATGAGGAGCAGTTTTGTCTAATCAAAGATGTAAGTCTCTGAAAGATATCATATTTTCCCCTCTCTGTCTTTTGCTTAAGATAATTGAAGCATCTTTTCTAAGTGTTATACTTGATTGGTGTTTAGGAAATTTTCTTTTTTAATTGTCAAACTCTATTTTCTTTCTTGCTTATTTTAAAAACAATATATAGGTGGAAATATGTGGAATTTTTAAGTCTCCCATTGTAACTGGCATGGCTGTTAATGTGTACAACAAAACATTTTACAAATGGAATTACATACCAGGAGAATCAAATTCACTTTATTCTTGAATAATTTATTCTGCTGAGTGCTGAGTTAATAATTCAAAGTTCATTCTGCTATTATGATTTTGAATCTACTTTACGCCTTTATGGACAGGTCACAAAAACTAATTTTGTGGATAAATACTTGTAAATTTCTCTGTATATATAAGCTATCTACTACTGCCTGCTGGCACTAGTATTCATCTATATTTTTTTATCTGGCATTATGGTGTATTTGCTTTGCTTTGGGCTATGCATAATCCTTCAAAAGAATTTATTTGGAAAAATTCCACTTATGGGTAATGAGGTATGAGGAAATTCCATACAGTCAGAGTGGTTTGGAGATTTTTATCAGCTATGAGGTTGTAAAAGTTTTTGTTCTTTTTATCTTTCTCATCTTCTTTTGTTGCCTCTTTTCACCCTGACTGGAAAATTGATTTATTTGGTATGCTACCTTTTGGTGCATCTCTTGAGATGACGTATATTGGAGGAATTTACCCTATCTGAGCTTTTGTTTGAATTGGTCATCAATATGATGGTTTTAATTTACTGATACCCTGTGAAATTGAGGGGGTTTTCTTTTGCTTTCATTCTTGTTTTTTGTGTTTGTTTTTCTGATCCATTACAACTTTCTTTTTTAATACAAGGATCATATACCTTCTTTAGCCACTTTCTATTAAGAATATGTATCTATAGGCTCTTCTTTTCCACTAGTCTAGGATGGTCCTTGACATCCACTTTGCCAAGATGGTATGAATGTTATGTTCCATTGATATTTCCCCTTTTCTTGTAGTTATGTCATGCATTTACATCCTTGGGGAGGTACAATGACGCATTGGAGATCCTCAGGCATGCACTGAAATTGTCTCACAGGGTTTTGCCCACTGAAAAGAAGGAGGAACTTCGGTGTCTTGGTGCTAGTGAGTATTATTATGAGAGCTCTTTATATTCTGGAAAAAATCCCATATAGTGTATAGCCACTTCTGGGCTTGTGATTGTTTCCGCTCTGCTGCAGGAATGGCTTTTAAAGTGAATGATCCTTATTATGCGTTTGACTATGTAAAAGACATTGTTTTGCAAAATCCAAGGAGTATAGCAGCCTGGAATTGCTATTATAAATTAGTTTTAAGGTATACTTCTTACAACTAATATATTTTTGTTGTATATTGATGAGGTATGGACAGTTTTATTCCTGGTGGAAAGTGACTTTTAAATTCATGCAATATTTCTGCATTATGGAAATTCTTCATGGCTCTCTTGATAAATTCAGTTGATGTCAAAATTTGAAATTATATGATGCATTTGATTTTATGCTATAACCTCTTACTGTGAAAGTTCTAGTTTGAGATTGACAGCTGATGTAGTAAATGATCTTATCTTGAAAATACTATGAAGTTTCTAAGATCCTATTCTTTGTCCAGGTCAAAGCTCGTAAGACACACTTCACAAAAAGTTGGCTTAAAAAAGGATTTGATTCAATAAGTTATGATTTACTCTATATAGGCTTCTTACAAATTTTGAAACAAAAACTTCTATATTAGAAAAAAGTCCAAATTTAGCAAAATATGGAAAGGGTTCTATATAGCATTTCAATATTTTGGGGGAAAATTCCAAGGATCAGCAAAACCAATTAAAAACTAGAACTTCCTAATTGTGGATATTTAAGTAGCAGTATTCTTTTGCTTGTTTGGAGATTAGGTGTTTGGATTCATCTTATTATACTGGAAGCATTTCATGAGGGCTTAATTCGTCTTAAAGGTAGTATTGTGCACGCAACTATATAGCATTTTGATATATAGGGAATTTCAAGGATTTGATAAAAAAATTTCCAAGGTTTAGCAGAACTTCTCTAGAGTTCAAAACTTTCTAAGTGTTGATACTTGAAGACCAGTATTGTTTTCTTTGTTTGGAGATTAAGCGTTTGGAATCCTATGATATTGGATGCATTTCCTTAGGGTTTAATCTAAATAAAAACGGTGTTATTCTTATAAAGGTGAGAATAGTTTACTCAGAATATTGCTAAACATTAGTACCTTGCCATCATACATTCATCAGCCTATTACTTCATGTTACTGGATTTCAGATCGCTTGTTCAACTATTCTATTTCTTAGGTTGGAGAGCCGAAATTCGAAGCATGTTAAATTCTTGCATCACATGCGAGGTTTACACAATAATTTGGTGCCTCCTATGATTATCACTGGCAACCAGTTCACCACGATCAGTCAGCACCAGATAGCTGCTAAAGAATATTTGGAAGCTTACAAACTAATGCCTGAGAGTCCTTTGGTGAACCTTTGTGCAGGTGTGTCTCTCTCTGCTTTATTTACAACATATGTAGATAATTGAATGAAGAGATCTAAAACTACTATTCAAATCCCGGATGTAGGTACTTCCTTGATCAACTTAGCACTTGGACTTAGGCTTCAAAACAGGCATCAGTGTGTTGCACAGGGGCTAGCATTCCTGTACAACAACTTGCGCCTATGTGGAGAAGATAACCAGGTGACATATATCATAATTTTTGAAGATTTTCTTATATATTTTTTTGGCTTCAATGAGGTTGTTATCTGTATTGTTAAATCTGTTTTTTTGTAACCTATTCTTTTAGGGCATAGAATAAGACCTGATTTATTACTTTTTAGGATCCTTGTTCATTCTGGAATGTGTTCTGATCACTGAAAATCTTACATTGTTGCTGACTGCTGTACAGGAAGCTCTGTATAATATAGGCCGGGCATGTCAACACGTGGGACTTGTCTCACTAGCAGCTTCGTACTATGAGAAGGTCCTTGCAATCCGGGAGAAGTCTTACCCTTTTCCAGAGGTAGTTGAAAAGGATCAAAAGATTGTCCAAAACGGTAAAATTGTTTATTGTGATTTGCGCAGGGAAGCAGCTTTCAATTTGCATTTGATCTATAAGACTAGTGGCGCAATTGATCTTGCTAGGCAAGTGCTCAAGGATCATTGCACCTTCTAATGTTCATGTTGGCACGGAACTTGGAAAGCATATTTATGGTTTCGGATAATTTTTTTTTCTAATTTATTCTAGAGATTTTGTAAAGAGAAAATAGAGCTAACCGGTGCTGGAGTAAATAATGGTTCCTTGTGTGGGTTTGGTTGGTAGCTAGATTGGCTTTAGGATAAAAATTCGAAATGGTTTGTAATTTATTAGTCCTGACTCCTGAATCTGAATAGAGAAAATGTTTTACAAAAACAATTGACATGATTATCTACAAGGATGAATTACGCTGCTGATCTTGCAACTGAAAGAATGAATGGCTGCAGCTATTCCTCTCGCACTGAAATGCGTGATATCATCTCGGTTCCAACGTGGCCTGATCTCCACCCTTCCTTTCTTAAAAGCTTTTTTCCTTATTAATTTTTATGTACAAGGGAAACTCTGAAAGTTGAACTGGGAAATAGCTAATTTTTTCAAAGCAAATTTCCAGATCTGGTGATTGCCGAAAACGGGGAAGAAGAGCTAGCCTCTGACTGTCGACCGCCGACACCACCAGCAAAATTCCTCTCCATCTTCACCTTCCTGCACAGTCCTCCCTCTTTCTCCTCCTCTCTCCATTGCAGAGAAGAAAATTTCTCTTTCTTCACCGTACACTTTTTGCTTCCAAATCAGTTGGAGCCAGATCTTGTACTCACTTTTGACGCCCAAAATTTGACAAACAGAAAAACCAAACCTACTAACTAGCTTGATGAGGAAGACGAATTTGGAAGAAGGCCAAGAACAAGAGCAGTTCATTGCTCAATTGCTCTAACCATCTTCTGTTATCTTCTTGTTGATACAAGACTAAATCATGAAAAGAAGAGAGATAGATCTATTGGGTTTTGTTGTTTACTTTAATCTCAACATGTAATGCCTCACACAACTCCTTTCTTCTATGGATAGATAATTTTTGTGTTCTGTTGTAGATTTATGATTGTAATTGGATGTGATTTTGTGAATTTCAATCAATCTTGAATGAGATGAGACTGTAAATTCAGAGGTACTACTTTCCCATATTCACCTTTCCCATTTACATCAAAAATAATTAAGTAAAAAGGATTTTAAGAAAAGAAGTGGATGGGGGACCACGCCACGTTGGAACCGAGATAATATCACGCATTTTAGTGCGAGAGGAATAGCTTTTTCCTACTCCCTCCGATGATTCATGTTAAATTGGAGTCTGTCGAGCATCTGGTGGAGTCGTTCATTGAAAGAGACAACTCTAAGAAGAAATCTAAAGAAGGAATGGATGAGATGTCTATCATCATGGCTAAGAAGAACGATGATGCGTAGTCATGGAGAATGTCAAGGACCCTGATGAAGGCACTCCAACATTTGGAGAAAAGTTATTTGGAGATGATGATGATGATGAATTGATAACAGGGGACTTTGAGATTACTAAGGAAGTTCCTAGATCTAAGACTCGTAGGGCCTTAGCCAAAGTTGTTGGTGTAGATTCCCTTAAGAGGAATATCAAGGAGTCAGAGACTCTAGATGCTTGTTCCAAAGGTGGTAAATCCACTCTTTCCATGGTGGAGTCGTCCATGATGCTTGATACCTGGTTTCTATAGACTCTTTTTCTGTTTGGTTTATGTGGCCAGAATATATGATTTATGAATCTTCAAAAATATTTGTTAATCCAGACCATGTGTTTGGTTTATGAAGCTCTTTCAGATCGTGAGCTTGTTGTTAGTTTCAGAGGTTTTTCCCTTTTCCGACTAGTGTTGACGACCTCAGTTGGCTTCCGACGTCGTGCCCGATTGATTGGTGGCTTTCGCTTTGCCACATCGTCATGCTTCTGACGCCCTAGCTCTGTTACTGTTGTGCTTGATCTTGTTAAATTGGTGTTGGGCTAGGGCCCTTATTTTTTTGTTGGTCCATCTTTTGGGCTTTTTTTGTGGTTTTGTTTTCTTGCAGTTGTTTGCCTTCCTGAGTTTGTTGTTTGGATCAAGTCATTCGTTGTCCGATCGACTTTGGAGGTTTGACGTGAACTTAGTTTGTACAATGCCGAGGTTTGGATATGTAATTGGGTGTGGCTTCTTTGTGATTGGCGAGGTCGCTTGGACGTTAGTGGCTGCTGAACACCCTTCATCTCGGTGGAGGCAACGTCAGTTGTCCAATTTCTAACCTGATTTGTCTGTTTATAACCCGAATGTTAAAGGTGTTGCCGTTTATCCCCTTTTGCTAGTTGTACTTTCTTTACGTGATGTTTATTTTTGCTTATGTTTGTTCTAGTCGGTTTTGACCGCCGTTTACTCGGCCTCTCGGTTGTATTAGGCTTGTCTGATAAACCGAATTCTTACCTACTAAAAAAACTACAAACAACTTTTTTCTGATACAATTTTTCCCTTTTCGGACTTTTCTTATACTTATTTAAATTTTTTTTAGGGTTTTAAAAAACTCTCAATCTCATAATTGGAGATACTCTAAATATGATTATAAAAAATATGAGTTGAATATCTATGAAAAATAAATTTAATGAAAGTAATACTTTGACATTTTTGTACCTAGACAGCAATCCTATGAAAGTAATACTTCATTACTTTTTTAGGATAATGGAGTATATGACTGTATGAGTTGTATGCATTAAAACAAAAATCAAGTGAAATATGTGACGAGCAAGCGATGCTTGGGATATATTTATTATAAAACTCCCATCATTGCACCATTTTCCCGGTCACTCCCAATCCCCTGCTTGCTTTTTTTAGCCCCGTTTTTATATTCTTCCAAACGGTGTTACTTTACTTTTTGTTGCTGTTGTTGTTTCTACTGGTTGATGAGGCATCTTCGTCTCTAATTAACTTTGCTCTCCTCGAGGTATATTTTGATTGTTGTGTTAATTCTTGCTTTCCTCAATTGATTCTTGAATTGGTTTAATTCATCTTTGTATTTTAATTCAGCTCGTATGCAATTGCTATTCCTGAATTTTGTTTTCTAGCTTAATCTTCGTGATTCAAGTCTCTGTGCCTCTGTGGCTTGAATCAATAGAATCTGAACTGACACGAATATCCTGCAAATTTAGGCATGTTTGAGTTGTATCTGCTCTGAATCTAGCCAATCGCTTCGCCATCTTTTTGCAGAGGCGTTATCTTCATCTTCATCTTTAATTCTATATATATTTCCTAGGAAAGAGACATCTCGAAGAATCCAAAAGAAAAGCCTAATTGAGCATCTTGAGCGCGCGCAATCGATCTACCATCTCGATTCGATTTCGGAAGCTTGAATTACCGTCCCAATCGATCATTGAAATTGGCGATGGAGTCGTTACCGGCGGGCTCAAATCCCGCTATGAGGTCCGACAGAGCACGAGAGTACAGGAGGAGGAAGAAGAAAACCAAATCATCTCCTCAATCCAGAGATCAAAGCTTGAGCCAAAACCCTAGCAACGGTGACAACCAGTTCTCATGGAAATCGGAGAAGACAGAGCAAATCTACTCCTCCAAACTTCTTCAGGCGCTCAAAAAGGTCCGACTCAGCCCTTCGTCGGAGCCGCGCCGCGGCCGAGCCGTGCGGGAGGCCGCCGACCGCGCTCTGGCGGTGGCGGCTAGGGGGCGGACGAGGTGGAGCCGCGCTATCCTCAACTGCAACCGCATCAAACTGAAGTTCATGAAGAGCAAACGACCGAGAGGAGCGTCGGCGTCAGGCGGAAGCGGCGGCCGCTCGGCGGCGAGGAACCCGAGATTAGGTATTTTGAAGCTCAAGGGGAAAAACTTGCCCGCGGTACAGCGAAAGGTTCGAGTGCTGGGCCGCCTGGTTCCTGGCTGCCGGAAAGAGCCGTTACCGGTGATTCTGGAAGAAACAATCGATTACATTCCGGCTCTGGAGATGCAGCTTCGAGCCCTCAAGACTCTTGAGGAGTTGCTCAATCGAACAAGATCGAGCTCCCATACCGGCGCCGGGGAGGCGTCCAGCTCGTTCGTGCCGGCGGTTGATTTGCCGGCCGACGATATGTTGCCGGAGAACTGAGTACAGATGTCATATTTTTTTTTCCTTTTTTTTTTGGGTTCGTCCAGCGAGCGTTTTATGATTGTCCACAGTCCACTATTTAACAATTTACCACCCTCGTGGATTTGTTTTTCCCTTTTCTTTGAATTGCAACCTTGTCTTTTTTTTTCCCTCCTTATTTTCTTTTCATTTTCGCGGTAAATTGTTGAATTTTATGGGTTTTAGGTGAAATTGTATTTTGTATGGAAATTGTGGTTGTGTTTTTTTATCCTAGAAATTAAATCTAGGAGTCCGACATATACTTTAAATAAATTGGATTTGTATAATTGTATATCAATGGGGGATGTGAACCTTCAATTCAAGGCTTCAATGGAACTATAGCTGTATGAAAAAAAAACATGAAGCAAGGATGAATAATATGACTTTCTGGTTCGTTGTATCAATGCGTATGAAATGCTATGCGTATACTATTAAACAAATGTGAAATGCTTATCATATGTTTGTAATTGTAATTTAATAATCTAAGCTCTCTTATGTTTTAATGATAAAAGTAGGATTACAACACCAACGTAAAGAACCAATGTCCCGATGAATGTGCGTACTTCGGAGCGCAGACTGGAAATTTTCAAAAAAAAAATATACATATGTTCATATATTAGATTGCATGGTTCATTTTTGATAGTTTATGTTCAGAGTTTGTGGTTCATGCATAAGTAGTATAAATAGTACGATAAGTTCATATTTACTTCGACTATATAATTCTACAAATATGTTCATAATCAGGGACGGAACCAATATTCCAAATCTGGGTGGGATGGATTTAGTAGCGATCCTAGAAAAATTTGAAAGGAGAGTCACAATGAGTTGTGATTATGGGTAGACTGGGTAGTGGTGATCGACGATTTAATAAAATTTTGGATATTATTGGTATCAACAATATAATCTGCAAATTCAAATCATTTTCTTATACTTAGTTTCAAATCCTATTTTTACTAGTATAATACCCGTGCCCTGCACGGGATTGGAATAAAATTTTATATTTTTTAACCACCTTTTCTTAATTATCTTTTCAATTTTTGTAGTTGAGAATTTTTTGTTAAAAAGATTTGTTTGTTGCAAACCAAAATAATTTATACTTTTCAGATTTAGCTTTTAAATTCTCATAGATATACAGTAATATATTTTTAAATGTATTGAATTTTAAATATATTATTATTTTTCATCCAATTTAATAATGATTTAATATGTGAACTTGATAACTTTAAATTAATTATTATTTTTTGTTACTAAAAATCATAACAATGAGTTAAAATTTTGTGTTAACATTTTTTGGAGCAAAATTTATATTGTCTAGTTTTACCCGTCGTATCATGTACGACTACGATTCGATATTTTATAGACATTATAAATAGGAAATTAATAAATAAAAATATAATATAAATTTTAATATAAGTAATTTATTGCTTGCAGAATGTATAATTTTTTTTATCAAATATTATATTCTTCACATTTTATTACTTTTTATTTTTGTAAATTTAGGGCTTCTCAAATACTTTAATACATCTATTAAATTTTTTTATTATCTATTTTTATAAATTTTAAAATTATAAATATTTATCATTAATTTTTTATAAAAGAAAATCACTATATATATATTTATCTATAAATAAATTCGTCAAAAGATATATGCTAAAAGATTTATATTTATTCTAAAATATTTTATTTTTAATCTTAATACTTGTATAAGGAAGTTTTCAAAAGATATCGTTATACTAAATATATATTTGTTTGATGTTAAAGATAGATTTAAATAGTTAAAGAAAAATTTAATAGAAAAAGTTAAAATATTAGAAATAAAAATTAATTTTGTAATTATAAGGTGGGGTCAGAATTGTTCTGGTGGCTCGAAAAGGAACATCTTTAATATATAGTTATAGATTAAAAGACAGTAAAATTACAATATATATACAAACTATATTTTTAGATTGGAGGTAGAATCATTCCAATAATTTAGAAAGATTTATGGTATAAAGAGGTTTCAACACTAACTAATTAATCAGTTAGTAGATAAATACATCATATATTAAAATTTTAACTGCTAATGAATTTATACTTTTTAAAATACTAATTATATTCACTTAATCATGAGAAAAAAAAAATGAACTGAGAGGGGGGTGTTGTTGGAGTGAACGTTGGGTATATATATTAAAAAATTAGTACGATAAGTTCATATTTTACTTCGATTATATAATTCCACAAAAATTAAAACACTTAAAAATGTTAAAACATAATAAAATAATTTTTTTTACAGACAGGTCGAACGATCGAAATTGGCCTATTCCACTTGGAAAAGTATTTAGCCTTAAACACTTGCCATGTACTGTTCTTCCTTCAAGGATTCCAAGTTCCACCACTAATTATACTCCTATCGTTAAAATAAACTTGAAGTTTTAGAGTTTGTCTTACAAAATAAGGAAATCGCATGATTTGATTTAAATATCCTCAATCTTTCACCTTATTTTACAATTTGTGTAGATATTTTCAATTAAAAGGGATATTATTAGAAAAAATGGGTTAAAATAAGTCAAATGATAATTTTTATTGAACAATAAAATAAAAATAGAATGACAAGTTTACCTTCACGGAAGGAGTAGTGGTCAAGTAGGAGAGGATTCATACATGAGGTCTTTAAATCCTTAATTATAGAAAACTAGTTGAATATAAAATTCAAAACACTTATGTGATATTTTAATAAAATTATGTAATTTATAAAAAAATATGTAAGATTGTACCCCATATTTTATCAATATATAGATACAAAATTATATACTTTAGCCCGAGTCTTGTTAAAAGAAAAAAAATTATTATGCATAAAATTTAATATAAAAAATATTAGATGAAGTTATTATCACCATATATATATAAAAAAATTATATACTTGAATCTCAAATCTTATTATAAGATAAAAAAAAATATGCATAAAAAATATCAACATATAGATTAAATTATTATATTATTAAAAATTGGATATATAGGAAGAATGATCAAGTAATTATAATATTTATTATTAAAAAATGTAATATGATTTTATTCAAGGAATGCCACGTGGCAAAAATTTTCAACCGATATGATTTCTGCTTTATGATTTATTAGGTAAATTTCGATAAGGGACAGGAATAAATAATCAATATTTGTGTGTTTATCTTCTTAATTGATTTCTTTAATATAAAGCAAGACTCAATGTCTAACGTTTATATATGAAAGGTTGAAAATCATCATGTTTTATATGAAAATAATGAAATAAATCTTTCTATGAGATCATCTGATATACGAAAGGGCCTTATTTGAAGCAAATATTCGGTTTAATGGTTTTTCGCCTCATTATAACTCCGTTGAAATAAAATTTTGGTTTTATGGTTTTTCACTTGTTTTTAACTCAGGCATTGCATTTTCCACATTCGAGTATTATTGATAAAATCATGGAGGTCAATTTACCAAAAAATGATATAAAAGACCGTATGTACTGAGCACCAAGTAGAAATGGGTGGTTCTCCACAGACTCAGTAATTGATCACATCACCAAAATTAGCAATATCAATCCAACCGCGAATAGTTGGCTTTGGAAGCTTGATACATTCCCTAAAGTGAAAATTTTTATGTGGAAAATTGACAATAACGGACTCCCTACAAAATCAAAACTCAGGGAAAAACATGTACCGGTCTCGGGAGGTTGTCTGATGTGTCATTGTTCTTATGAAGACATAAGTCATTTATTGATCAAATGCCCCCATACCCATACAATTTGTAACAAAATTAGTTCACAAAGTAAGCAAATTCTACGACAATTTGATATTACGAATAAATCTCCAAGGCAAATTTTGAGTGAACTTAAACAACAAATGAGTACAAAAGAATTTACGGATCTAGCTGTCTGCTGGTGGGGAATCTGGCATCAACGAAATAAATTAGTGTTTCAACAAATGCCTAATGATTTCATCCCAGATTTGGCACAATACATAAAATCCCATTTGACGGCATGGGAATAAGCAAAAAAATGGAACGGAGTGGAGAAAATAAGAACCAACCATAGCCCAAGAAGTGGTAGAAACAAAAAACAAAAATGGAAAAAACCGCCCGAAAGTTTCTGTAAATTAAATATTGATGGATCTAAACTCAATAATGGATCGACGACCTCAGGTATTGTAATTCGGGGATCCAATGCGGAAGTGATGTTTATAGGTAGTACCAAGTATGGACGGGTTTCAGTTGAACTACTAGAAGCGTTGGCCCTTAGGGAAGGTGTTTTATGTGCCCATAACATGGGGATAAAAAATTTGAAAATAGAAGGGGACAACCTCACAATTATTAACGCAGTTAGAAAATAAAGCCAATGCCCTTGGGACACTGACATAATTGTCTCAGATATTTCGATATCCCTCCAACATTTTGATTCTATTCGTATTAATCACATTAACAGAAATTGTAATGCTGTGGCCGACAAAATTACTAAACTGGGCCACAGCTTGCCTGTTGGCACCATTTTAAATCACCCAGAGCTTAGGACAACTTCCGTGAGGGGAAGTCCTAATGCTTACCTGTATCAAAAAAAAAAAAAAAAAACCCAACCTAGCTTGAAATGAATTGTACGAGGAAGAAGTTGGTATTTTTGGTTGATGGTTCATCATCTTGCTTTCTTCATTTCCAATCAACACGTTATAATTGTTGGTATCCTTAAGTTTTTGACTTTTTATCTTTTATTTTTATTGTTTAAGAAAAAAATTTATCCCTCTTGACATCCCTGAGGTTTTGGCTTTTCCCATTGATGCCCATCTTCGGTGAATTAGTTAATTTCAAGCTTACCATTATGTTCATCACTGTTAAATTTGTAGTTATTAACTCTTGAAACAGTTAAATTTATAACCAAACTTGATCAATTTGAATTTTAAAGTAATATTTTATTTTAAGGGGTTGTTTAAAAAATTGTTTACAAATTCAAATTGGGATGGCATGTTATAAATTTTGATGTTTTAATAGTCAAATCCTACTAATTTAAGGGTGATGAATACAATCGTGAGCTTGAATTTAACTAATTTGAACCGGAGAGGGCATCAACGGAAAAAGACAAAACATCAGGGGTACCAAAATGAATAATTTTTTTTTATCTTGGATACTAAAAGAAAAAGGCAAAAACTTAGGGATACCAAAAGTAATTTTCCTAAAGTTTATCAAACAGGATAGATTTGCGTTCTTGAATGATTAGAGGCCCATGTTATGCACCGCCCCATAAAATTAGTATGCAACATTCAATTTATTAAAAATTATAAAACTAGTCCAAATATAATTTTCCTCCCTTTTTCACATTCTCTAATGTCTGCAACCCTAATTGAAATCTAAATTTCTCCATACTGTTATTTTTTAAAGAATGTCGAGTGACAACGGAAGAAGTTCTCAAGACGAATTACATAGTCGAGATTCAACGGTACGTGTACTAGACTACAATTATTCTACTAATTTTCGGAAGAATGTCGAGTGACTTTATATAATCGTTTTTTCAATTTTCGGAAATATATATGCACGTGCGCAGATTGCGTGTAAAACAACTATGCACGCAATTAAGTGGTGTGCACAAACGCTTTGCACATCGAAAACTGGTGTGCACAATCGCTTTGCACATCGAAAACTGGTGTGCATAAAGAAGTAGATCTTTGCACACAAAAGATTTGCGTGGACATATTTTATATCCAATTATCTGCTTCTTTATGCACACCAATTTTCGATGTGCAAAGCAATTGTGCACACCAGTTTTCGATATGCAAAGCGTTTATGCACACTACATAATTGCGTGCATAGTTGTTTTGCACGCAATCTGCGCACGTGCATATATATTTCTGAAAATTGAAAAAACGATTATATGAAGTCACTCGAAATTCTTCCGAAAATTAGTAGAATAACTGTAGTGTAGTACACGTACCGTTGAATCTCGACTATGTAATTCGTCTTGAGAACTTCTTTCGTTGTCACTCGACATTCTTTAAAAAATAACAGTATGGATAAATTTAGATTTCAATTAGGGTTGCAAACACTAGAGAATATGGAAAAGAGAGGAAAATTATGTTTGGACTAGTTTTATAATTTTTAATAAATTGAATGTTGCATACTAATTTTATGGGGCGTTGCATAGTTGGACATTTCTACCCGGCCGCGTATGGAGTGGAATGTAATTGCACGGTCTTTAAAAGTTAATTAGTTTTTCGACTAAAAAAAGTTATTAGTTTATTAAGAATTATGTATCAAAAAATTGACTAAATTTATTTTCAAAAGCATGTTATTATACTATATTTTTTGGCGAAACAAATTAAAAGAATGTTAATTTAAGTTGTGACAAGTTTCATTAGTAATTTTGAGTAATGTCTTACGAGATACTGGCCAGTTGCCTGCCTAATCTTTGTCTTTGACATACAAAAATACCTATGAAGTTTAGTTGTGGTTGAGAAAATGAATCTAATGAGTCATTCGTGATCATAATGACCTTGTTTTGACTTCAGCTGTGCATCCGGTTAGTGTGTCTGTTGGGTTCTAGGGATGCAAAACGCAGTGGAAAAGACTAAAACTTTCATCCCAAATTTCCAAGGATAAGTATGATAACATAGAATAAATAATCGGATCAGATCGTTACCTCAAACGCGAATCCGAATAGCAAGTTCAAACCTATCTTGTCGATCAGCAAAGAGCCCCAAGTGTTGCTCCTCTAGCGGTATCCACACACACGAACGGGGACAATTTTCTATACCGAAAACTATCTTGCTAGAACGTTGATCGATATATCTTCAACAAGAATTGAGAATGATTGGTTTTTTTTTTTACTCCTGGAGTCTCCAACGTGTTCAGCCAATATATCATATATATCGGCGCTATTACGTTTTCAATCTTTGTGGAAAAAACAATCTTAACCATATATATTATTATTTTAATAACTTGTTAAGATTTCTACTTATCCACTTGTCACAAGAGATAAACTCTATCTATTATCTCTTTATTTAATTTTCTAAAATCACAATTATTTAAATTACTTTATAACCAATTATGATTATCTAAGAAAAATAAATATATGATCGCCATAATATTCTATAGGTCTAATTATAACTAAGACTCATAAAACCCGATCCGATAAATCTAGGCCCGCTAGACTTAGTTATAGTGCATATTCCATCAATCTCCCACTTGCACTATTACTAAGTTCGAGTCATTATCTTATTAACCTTGGGTACAAAGTCAACTCTCATATTCAAGATTCCTTTCGAAATAGTTACTTAATTCCGAAACCACGTCGATTCATTTCTAGTAACTTTAGAAATTTCCAATCAACAACTTTTATAATTTCCCATCTATCGTGCTTATGCGTGCGACCCTCTAGGTTTCTATCTTGAAGGTAGTGTTATCCAACACAAGTCAAGGTAACCGTCTAGCAACAGTTGTTGACCACCCAACAAAACAGAAATGGTTGGTGAACCATATACCACTATGAACTGATTACTGTGTAGTTCAATCTCTTCATCACCAATATCAAGATTAATTTAGTGCACAATGCGTCACCACTAAGCTCAATCATTTACTTGGTTTTGCAAAGATAACTTAGACTTAAAATTCTCTAACATAACCATGGATTTTACAGTCACTTATATCTCAACCAAGTGGCCAGTGATATTTACTCTCTAATCCAAGAGAGGGATGAATCCTTTCTTGACTCAATCACTATCCTCTCTACACTTTGCCTCAAACCTAATAACCGTATTAGTTGCAATTCATAAAAGCTACGTTTAACGGCATCAAAGTTAAGACTCCATGCATAGGACTATGTGACAGTCTCAAGTCATGAGATCACGAACACTCATTCATTTAGAGGAGGAACCAATGACGCTTTCACATTTATGTGGTATCCTCTAATTCGGGCCGGTCCAGTAGCTCTACTTATTCTTGAGCACCCATGCAAATGACTTGGAAGAACTAGCCCTCGGTTCAGCGAGATGAACCTACAGTCTATTTACATGTTGGTATGTAGTTTCGATATCCCTTCTCGATACTAATCCGACCAAGGACGTTTTAAGAATATAACCTTGTTTGTAAAATTATCACTGATGATAAATAACTATATCATCAATTTACACAAGACATCATATTCTAAGGATTTTATCAATATTAAATGTTAGCAGAAAAAATAAAATAAACATGATAAACACTGCCTTTTAAATAAAATGTATCAATGTCATATAAATAAAACTAGTTCGACAAACTTGCATACTATAATAGTATCTTGCATACATCAATGCCAAACTCTAAGTCCTAGTCCCCTCACATGAGCATCATGTTTCTGCTGAGGTAAGGCCTTAGTTAATGGATCAGCAATGTTTTCATCACTTGAAACTCTACTTAGTGCAACTGATAGATTTGAGAAGAGAAAACAAATTTGTGAAAATTCTCATTCATTGAATTTGGAGAATATGTTGATTACAAAGCATTTATACAGATCACTTATACACGCTCCAAATATTTCTAGCCATACACGTGTCCTGTAGGCCTAACTAACTCAGTTGAGTGATGATCCTCTATGATCACCCTCATACAAGCTATACTACTCCATCACCCCCTCAAAATTGGCGTGGATACAAGGCCAAGTTTGTCTAAATCGTCTTTGAGCCTGTAACCTGGAAGCTATTTGGTGAGAAGATCAGCTAGCTGATTGTGAGTTGTAACATGAGAGATTTGAATCAAACCTTCCAACAGCTTCTCTCAAACAAAGTGACAATCAATGTCAATATGCTTTGTTCTTTCATGAAAGACAGGGTTTTTAGCAATGTAGATAGCATCCATGTTATCACATTTGACTGGGATAGGAGTAACATCAGGAAGACCCAATTCAAACAACAACCTACTTAACCAAGCTAATTCGGTTGTGACATTTCTCAAGGACCTGTATTCTGCCTCTGCTGAACTGAGGGAAATGGTTTGTTGCTTCTTTGATTTCCAGGAAATCAGAGTATCTCCCAAAAATATGACGAAGCCACTAACAGATTTCCTAGTATTGGGGCATGATGCCCAATCACCATCACAAAAAGCCTTGAGATCGAACGTTGGAAGAGAACTAAAAAGGACAGCTTGATTTATGGTGCCTTTTAAGTATCTCAGAGTATGAAGAGATGCAGACATATGAGCTGTCGTAGGAGCATTGAGAAACTGACTAAGAAGTTGAATTGTATATGCCAAATCTGGTCGACTGTGAACCAAGAAATTCAATCGACCAATGAGACGTCTGTTTATGGTAGGATTAGACAGAGGAATACCAGAATCTAATAGCAATTTGGTGTTAAGCTCAAGAGGAGTAGCAACAGCAGAATCTGTGCAGTGCAACTCTTCTAGTAATTCAGAAATATATTTCTGTTGACTCATCAGTAATCCTGCATCAGTTTTGCTGAAATTGAAGACTAAGGAAATAATGAATGGCACCAAGATCTTTAATTTTGAATGTGTCATCAAGATATGCTTTAAGAGAAGTGATCTCAGACTGATCATTTCCTGTCACAAGGATATCATCAACATATATTGCAACAAATGTGGTAGAAGTTGGATCAGTTTGTTTATGAAACAAAGAATAATCATTGGGTGATTGCTTGTATCCTCTTGTTTTCAAAGCACTAGTTAATTTGGCATACCATTGGCGAGATGCTTGTTTGAGGCCATATAAGGATTTTTTGAGTTTGCAAACCATGTTTTTCCCTTCAACTTTAAGACCCAATGGAATCTTCATGTAGACTTCTTCTTGAAGATCTCCATGTAGGAAAGCATTGTTTACATCTAATTGATGTATTTGCCAACCCTTTTTAACAGCCACAGAGATTAAACATCTAACTGTTGTCATTTTTACAACAGGAGAGAAAGTTTCGTTGTAGTCCACTCCTTCTTTTTGAGTGAAACCTCGAACTACCAAACGAGCTTTATATCTTTCAATTGTGCCATCAGCTTTTTGCTTGATTTTGTATACCCATTTACAACTTATTGGTTTCTTTCCTTTGCGCAAAGACACAATGTCCCAAGTATGATATGCTCAAGAGCTTGAAATTCCTTGGTCATTGCCTCTTGCCATTGTTTGTGTGTAACAGCTGAGTGGTAAGTTTGTGGTTCGAAAGGTACATCAAGTGGGGAAGAAATGGGTTTAGGAAAGTTTAAAGTGGTTGTAAGAGTATGATGACAATAATGATGAGTATCATGTAAAGAAGCATGACACACATACTGATCAAGATGAGAAGGTCTATGATGTTGTCTTTCAGATCTTCTCAAAGGTGGGAAAGGTTGTGGATCTTGTAGATTTAGAATTGGTGGAGAAGGTGAAGGAGGATTAAAAAACTGAGGGATGTCATCATCAACAAAAGGTTGAGGGTTAGAAGAATTAGATGGGATAGAAAAATTGGAAGAAGAATGAAAGGGTAAAAGATGTTCATGGAATATAACATCCCTGGAAAAAATGATTTTGTTTGAATCAAGAATAAGGACTTTATAAGCTTTCTTACCGCTTGGATAACCAAGAAAAACGGCAGGTTGGGCACGAGCTTGTAACTAATCTCGGCCTTGTTTGAGTGTTGAAACAAAACACAAAGATCCAAATACTCTAAGATGATCATAGTTAGGCTTTTTATGAAAAAGGATCTCAAAAGGAGATTTGTTGTGAAGGATTTGATAGGGAAATCGGTTGATAAGATGAACAACAGTAAGAACTGCTTCACCCCAGTATTTGGTAGGTAGTTTTGAATGAAAAAGCAAGGCACGAGTTACTTCTAGAATGTGGCGATGCTTTCTCTCAGCCACCCCATTTTGCTGAGGTGTTGCAACACAACTTGTTTATAACAGAATGCCTTTTGAAGCTAAAAAATCAGATGCTACTTTGCCTGATCCCAATTCTAGAGCATTATCTGTGCGTAGTGTCTGAACTTTGCAAGAAAACTGTCTTTCCACCATAGAAATAAAGGACTGAACAAAACCAAAGGCACTTCCTATTGTGGCTAACAAATGTACCCAAGTTGCTCGGGAAAAATCATCTACAATGGTTAGAAAATATTTGTATCCATTGTAGGTTGGTGTTGGAAAAGGTCCCCAAACATCTAAATGTAACATTTGGAAAGGGTAAGAAGAAGTAATAACACTGTGAGAAAAGGGAAGTCGATGCATTCTTGCTTTAGCACAAGGAATACAAGATTGCAATTGTTCAATATTCTTGACAATAGTCAGAGTTTTGAGTTTAGAAACAGGAAGATGCCCAAACCGAGCATGTAAGACATGATCAGAGATTACAGTGTTAACAAAGGAAGGAGCTAAACAAGAATCAGAAGGTGAATGTTGAGTACAAGACTTGATAGGGTCTGTATTATGCAGGAAGTATAAGCCTTTGTGAGCTTTACCAATCATCAGTTTCTTCTGTGATGTTGAGTCCTGTAACAAACATTGGTTGTGAGAGAAAATCACCACAGAGTTCAGATCAGAGACAAGCTTTTCAATTGAGATCAGATTACAGTTGAATGAAGGCACAACCAACACATCATGAAGCATCAATTTATCACAGACGCGGACTGAACCAGACTTAATAACCCTGACTTGATGATTATTAGGCAGAGTGACAGTAAAAGGCTGCTTCAACTTAGTAATATTGTGTAATAACGAGGAATTACCACACATATGGTTACTTGCTCCAGTATCCAAGATCCATGAATTAAAATGTACGGAATTAGAATTGGAAGTGGAAGAAAGAACTTTACCGGCGAAAGCAGCGAAATCAGATTCCTTGAAGACATCTGCAAATGAAGACTTCGAATTGAGTAGAAGAAGAAGCTTGTTATACTGTTCAGGAGTTAACTGCTGAGACGAAGAAGCACCAGAATCGACTTGACCAGCAAAAGATTTAGAAGAATCGTCTCCTGACTTCTTGTTCTTGGATTTGTAGTTGGGAGGAAATCCAATAATAAAGTAGCATTTATCGACAGTGTGATTTCCTTTCTTGCAATTTGTGCAATAGCATTTTTCTCCTTTCTGGTGTGGCTTAGATGTAGGATTAGTTGAAGGATTCTGATTCGATGTAGCACTAACATGAAGCGAAGAAGATGAGTTCTCCTCTATTGAAACAGAGGATGTCATAGAGCGTTGCGTCTCTTCTTGAGTGAGAATACCATAAGCCACATGAAGAGAAGGAAGTGGTTGCTTCATGAGAATCGTACCACGAATTTGCAGATACTCATTGTTAAGCCCCATTAGAAAATGGAAAAGCTTCTGGTTGTCTTCATAATCGAGTATTTGTTTCATAGCACCACAAGTACAGGAAGGAAAGCGAGAAGCACTCACAATTTCATCAAAAATCGACTTTATTCTAGTGTAATAAGTCGAAATAGAATCAAAACCTTGTTGAAGATTCATAAGATCCTTTTTGAGAGAGAAGAGATGCGCTCCATTGCAAACACCAAAACGAGCATCTAAATCCTCCCAGACGTCTTTTGCAAGATCTGTATAATTGACAGATCGCTGAATTTCTGGAGAAAGACAATTGATGATCCAAGAAAGGATCATGTCGTTTACTCGCTCCCAGATTGCACTCTCAGGCTCTGTAGAAGGTGGCTTTGGAGTAGCGCCATTGATGAAGCTCCATTTTTTCTTGGCTGATAATGCTCGCCACATTGATCGACGCCAGTCACCATAATTTGTGCCGTTGAATCGCGTGGAGACAAGAATAAATCCAGGATGATTTGAGGGATGCAGATACAAAGGATTTGCGGGATCCATGATCGTTGATCAAGGAAGATATTTGTGCGGAATTACCAGGAAAAACCTACTGATACCATGATAGATTTGAGAAGAGAAAACAAATTTGTGAAAATTCTCGTTCATTGAATTTGGAGAATATGTTGATTACAAAGTATTTATACAGATCACTTATACACGCTCCAAATATTTCTAGCCATACACGTGTCCTGTAGGCCTAACTAACTCAGTTGAGTGATGATCCTCTATGATCACCCTCATACAAGCTATACTACTCCATCAACAATATCTCCTCTTTGAATAATTTCTCTGATGATGTGGTACTTCCGAAGTACATGCCTGGATCGCTGGTGAGATCTTGGTTCCTTAGCCTGTGAAACAACCGCTTTATTGTCACAGTACAATCTAACTGGACCTTCAATGCTAGGAACCACTCCAAGCTCTGTAATAAAGTTCTTGATCCAAACTGCTTCCTTAGCTGCTTCCGAAGCTGCTATATACTCGGATTCTGCCGTAGAGTCAGCAACTTTATCTTGTTTGGAACTCTTCCAACAAACAGCTCCACCGTTTAGGCAAAACACATAACCCATTTGCGACTTTAGATCATCTTGATCAGTTTGAAAACTAGCATCAGTATAACCTCTGACAACCAACTCCTCTTCTCCCCCATAGACCAAAACTTGATCTTTGGTTCTTCTCAAATATTTGAGAGTAGTCTTAACAGAACTCCAGTGACCTTCACCTAGATCAGAATGATATCTACCCGCCATAATTATTGCATACGAGACATCAGGCCGTGTACATGGCATAGTGCACATAATGGACCCAACCGCAGAAGCGTAAGGTACATTACTCATTTTGTCTCTCTCTTGTTGTGTCTTTGGAGACATCTTCTTAGAGAGACGTACACCATGTGACAAAGGCAAATGTCCTCTCTTGGAATCTTGCATCTTATATCTATTCAAGATCTTGTCAATGTACGTGCCTTGACTTAGACCAAGCAGCCTTTTAGACCTATCTCGGTGTATCTTAATTCCTAAGATATAGGCTGCCTCACCTAGGTCCTTCATGGAGAAGCACTTGCATAACCATGCCTTGGTAGATTTCAAGAATGGCTTGTCATTCCCGATGAGGAGAATATCATCCACATACAAAACTAGAAACACTAATGTGCTCCCACTAACCTTTTTATAAACGCAAGGTTCTTCTGAATTTCTAATGAATCCAAATTCCTTGACTGCATAATCAAATCTCAGATTCCAACTCCGAGACGCTTACTTTAATCCATAAATGGATCTCTTCAACTTACAAACCTTATTTGTACTCGTACACGTTTCAAACCCTGGAGGTTGTTCCATGTAAACTTCCTCTATTAACTTCCCATTTAGGAAAGCGGTTTTCACATCCATTTGCCAAATCTCAAAGTCATAGTAAGCTGCTATTGCAAGCAAAATCCTGATAGACTTTTGCATGGCTACCGGTGAAAAGGTCTCATCATAGTCAATTCCATAACGTTGAGTAAAACCTTTTGCAACCAACCTTGCTTTATAGGTACTAATATTACCACCCATGTCTGTCTTCTTTTTAAAGATCCACTTGCATCCAACATGTTTAACCCCAATTGGTGCATCTACCAACTCCCATATTTCGTTGGTGTACATGGAGTCCATTTCAGAATTCATGGCATCTATCCATTTCTCAGAATCTGGTGAAGCTAAAGCTTCCTTGTAGGTTGAAGGTTCATCATCATTCTCGATGAGTAGAACTTCACCATGCTTAGTGACGATAAGGCTCATTCTCTCTGGTTCCCTTCGCACTCCTGAGGACCTACGTAACTCTTGCATTTCTACAATCTCAGGTTCTGGCTGGGATGGCCTAACCAATTGCTCTTGTTCCAACTCACTTGTTGAATCTTGAATGTCCTCAAGACTTACCTTACTCCCACTACTATCTTTAGAAATGAACTCTCTTTCCAAGAAAGTAGCATACCTAGCAACAATAACCTTGTGCTCATTAGGAATGTAAAAGTAATATCCTTTAGTTTCCTTAGGATATCCAACAAAATTGCATTTAATAGACCTGGCTGCAAGCTTATATGAGTATGTGCTCTTCACATAAGCTTCACAACCCCATACTTTGAGATAAGACATATTAGGCTTGTGACCTCGCCAAATCTCATATGGTGTCTTATCTACTACCTTGGTTAGAACACGGTTAAGTGTGTGGATTGCTGTTTTCAAAGCGTAACCCCAAAATGCCAATGGAAGACTTGCATGACTCATCATTGATCTTACCATATCTAAAAGAGTGCGATTTCTCCTTTCTGAAACTCCATTCCATTCCGGTGTTCCAGGAGGAGTTAGTTGTTAAACTACTCCACACTCCTTAAGGTAATCAATAAACTCTTGACTTAAATATTCACCACCTCAATCCGATCGAAGAGCTTTTATTTTCTTGCCAAGTTGATTCTCTACCTCGTTTTTGAACTCTTTGAATTTATCAAAGGTCTCTGACTTGTTCCTTATTAAATAAACATATCCATATCTACTTAAATCATCTGTGAACGTCACGAAGTAAGAATAATCACCTCTGGCTTGAGTTGATAAAGGTCCACACACATCACTGTGTATGAGCTCTAACAACTCTCCAACTCTCTTACCTTTCTTGGTAAAAGGTGCCTTAGCCATTTTCCCTTGTAAACACGCTTCACATCTATCTACGGATTCAAATTCGAAAGAATCCAAATAGCCTTCAGAATGAAGTTTAGCGATGCGTTTCTCGTTTACATGACCAAGTCTATAGTGCCATAAATAGGTAGCATTTGAGTCATCCTTTTTCTGTTTCTTTTCAGTGATGCATGATATTGGCTTTTCTAAGTTCAAAAGATATAAACCATTATATAATATTCCATTACCATAGAACAAACCATTCAAGTAAAACGAAAAAGTTCGATTTCCATACTCAAATGTAAAACCTTCAATATCCAAAACCGGAACTGAAATAATGTTCTTGGTAGAACTAGGAACATAATAACAATTGTTCAAATTTAAAACTAATCCACTCGGCAAAGTGATAGAATATGTGTCCCGACGGCTAAAGCAGCAATCCTTGCTCCATTAACACCTCGTATATCCACCTCGCCTTTGGAAAGCCTTCTGCACCTACTAAGATACCTGAAGGTCCAACATCCTTGTTTTTCTTCTCTAAGAAGATTGTGCAATTCCTCTTCCAGTGACCCTTCTTGCCACAATGGAAACATGTAGCTTCTTTCTCCTCAGCTACAGGTTTCTGCACCCCTTTCTTTGGCTTGTTTTCTATCTTCACACTCTTGGCCTTGGGATTCTCTTTTCCCTTGCCCTTTCTCTTGTTCTTGTTCACATTGAGAACCAGTGAAGATTGATTTGCTAGTTTTGATGTTTTTATGTCCTTTTCAGCAGTTCTTAGCATAGCCAAAATATCTGGTAGAGTTTTCTTCATGTTATTCATATTGAAATTCATGATAAACTGAGAGAAACTCTCCGACAATGATGACAAGACAAGATCCATTGTTAAATCTTGATCCATAGCTATACCCAAGTTTCCGAGTCGCTCTATGTACGCGATCATTTTTAGGACATGAGTCTCCACTGGGCTACCTTCTTGCATCTTGCAATTAAATAGGGCTCTAGAGGTATTATAACGCTCAATCCTTGCATTCTCTTGGAACAGATCACGTAGGTGAGCATCAATTTCCTTGGCACTCATGCCATCATGTTGCTTCTGCAATTCAGGAACCATTGCAGACATCATGATGCATTCTACATCTATCTGATCCTCCGTGAATTTCTCATAGGCCTTTACTTCGGCCTTTGTGGCGTCATCTGCCGGTGCAGCCGACTCTTCTTCTTCTAGGACATACAACTTTCTTTCATGTCTCAAAACGATTTTCAGTTTCCTGAGCCATTCAAGATAGTTTGGTCCACTAAGAAGATTTTCCTTGTTCAGGATGTGTCGCAATGTCATGGTTCCATAGTTGTTACTTGCCATGATATCTACATCAACAATGCACAGAAGATAAATAAGCATAACAAATACTTTAAATAAAAGGACTTTTATAATAATTCGAAACTCCCACTATTTATTCAAAATCAATAGCCCTCACTAATGATCTCGGAGAATTTTGTTGCTTAAATTCTCTAGCGGGACTAAAACCCCAACTCGTCTAGTTTGCACACAACTTTGGATGTACCTACAAACTAGATTCATTAGGTAGGCCTTTACTTTGCCAATTGCAACTTCATGCAATTTTCAGTATCTATCGGATGGCTCTCTCGCCTATAAATGAAATCCATGAAATATATATCCAACACTTGCTCGTTGAACTACTTAACCTTAGCTTTGACTAACAAGTTAAAAGTTCAAGTTAAGTCGACCCATTAACTTAATCAAGAAAAACTGTAGACATTCAAATATGGGCCCACAACTGACCTGTACCGACCCAAATAAGAACTCTACCTATTTTCTTAACTAATTAATGGAGAGCATAAACATACTTGACTTAATATTTTAACGAGGAATTTTACTTTGCACAAATTCTTATCTCACCAAATATATATACCGAATACTAAATCATATCATTTATAATCATATATCATTAAAACGATACATAAATATTCATATATATATATATATATAATCACGTGCTGTCTTGGAACAGGAAGTTGTATATCACTACAATATGCATATCACTATATCCACAAACTGCAACTCGCACTATATAAAAAAAATATATATAATACATATGCACGAATTCATCATTAGCATATATATTGATTTAGTTATTTAATTGTATTCATACTATCGCATAAATGTAATCATATCTACGTAAAAACGTATTATATACACTTATAACTTTATGTATTTGAATATGATCGTATGCACACACGAAAACCTTAAACAACGTTTAATCAAGCACATAAAAAATAATTTTATGCCTTCTAAGATCCAATCCAAAAGCAATCTATAAATTACATACAATAGATCAAAATAGTAATTAAATATGCTCTTATATGCATACAATCATACGAATCTCTGATACCATTGTTGGGTTCTATGGATGCAAAACACAGCGAAAAAAGACAAAAACTTTCATCCCAAATTTCCAAGGATCAGTATGATAACATAGAATAAATAATCGGATCAGATCGTTACCTCAAACGCGAATCTGAATAGCAAGTTCAAACCTATCTTGTCGATCACCAAAGAGCCCCAAGTGTTACTCCTCTAACGGTATCCACACACACGAACGAGGACAATTTTCTATACCGAAAACTAGCTTGCTAGAACGTTGATCGATATATCTTCAACAAGAATTGAGAATGATTGGTTTTATTTATTTTTTTTTACTCCTGGAGCCTCCAACGTGTTCAGCCAATATATCATATATATCGGCACTATTACGTTTTCAATCTTTGTGGAAAACATAATCTTAACCATATATATTATTATTTTAATAACTTGTTAAGATTTCTACTTATCCATTTGCCACAAGAGATAAACTCTATCTATTATCTCTTTATTTAATTTTCTAAAATCACAATTAATTAAATTACTTTATAACCAATCATGATTATCTAAGAAAAATAAATATATGATCTCCATAATATTCTATAGGTCTAATTATAATTAAGACCCATAAAACCCGATCCGATAAATCTAGACCCGCTAGACTTAGTTATAGTGCATATTCCATCAGTGCCCTGGTCTGTTGTTTTTGTTGAAGCTTTAGCTCTAAGGTTTGGGCTGTTGTGCAAGTGCAAAGGCTCGGCCTCCAACAGATTATACTTGAATCTGATGCTTTTTCAGTTGTTACAACAATAAATAGTAGTACTAATTTTATAGATGTCTTAATTATCTAGGTTTAATCCTAGCTAGATGATATTAGATGCGTATTTACTGATTTTTTAAGTACTAGGCATGAAAATATTGTGCCTTATTATGTAGCACGTTTGTTGTTGTAGGATCGTTGTTAGTCAAGACAATCGGGAACTGTTCCAGTGACGGTTCCCTTACGCAGCGGAATAATGTAAAATAAAGATTAAACAGGAAATCAAGACAGGGACACGGTTCCTTATAGAGGAACCTCTTTAGCCAACTAGCTAAAGAGTAAACCTCTACCTCCCTTGGAGGATTTTGAACACACACTATATTCTATTGATAATTCTTAGGTTCCACAATACAAAGTCGAACTTCTCTATTGTTCGCAATCCCACTCACAAACAATACTAATGACTAAGACATAGTAGTTCCTAGATCTACACACAATTGAATATAGATAGTGAACCTTACTCGTTCCTGTGCAGTTCCCTTTAGCACAGGAACCTCCTTCTTCAAGTTGATGAAGATCTTCACGCAGCCTTCATCACTTGATACTTCCTTCCTTGAACTTCTGAATTGATATCTTCACTGAATCAGCTCGGGCTCTCAATTTCACGCAGCCTTCATCACTTGATACTTCCTTCCTAGCGGCGTCGCATACTATTTATAGAGTTTCCATCTTTAGTTTTGACGCTTTTTCCCTTCTTGTCTTGGAGAGTACGACACTATTCAAAAAGACTAGCGTACCCTTTTTCATCTCTATTCATTCGGAGCTTTGGCTTGCCGCCCAAGACAATAGTGAAATGTCTTTCCTGTCCTTTTAATTACTTGCCACGTACACAGGTGGCTTGACAGGGAACGTTTCCCTTTGCTTTTCTTGTGAACCTGCTATCTTTCCTGAGATCACTTGTACAGGGAATTAGTTCCATCTGTTTGTCATTATCAAAACTTCGATTGCTCGAATGGAGAAACCATTGTTCCAGTGTTAGTTCCCTAACACTGTTCCAACAATTCCCCCCTTTTTGATGATGACAAACTTTCATAAAATGCAAGTGTTAAACACTCTGGGATACAGGAAAGATATGAGAGAATTAAACATCAATAACACAGGCAATTCTTTGTAAATACTTAGTTCCCCCTGAAATGGACAAGAAGTTAAATTTTCAAGATTTTTAAGCTTATAGTTCCCCCTCAGCATATGGCTAATTATTTTGTATTCTCTTAGACACAACGCATCTCTGCATTTTTCCACTTTCCCCCCTTTTGACATCATCGAAAAGAATCGAGTATAAGCATGCAAGGATAAGCAAGTAAAGCACAATCATAACTAGAGAATAAGAGCAGAATGCATTTCATTGAAACATTGTTCAAGCAAGTATGGAAACAGACAAGTCAAAAGCATTGAAGGAGGATTAAGACAGCTAAGGATTGTTCTTGTAGAGGGCTTGTTCATGAGTTAGAGGAGGAAGAGGAGGAAGGCAACTTCTTCTGGATATCTTGAAGAACAGCAAGGATGTGATCGTTGGTTCCCTTTGTCTGTTGGATGTCTAGAAGAACATCAAGAATTCGCTCAGTGACCCCACATAGACGGTTGAGAGCTTGAAGGACTGTTTTTGAGTCTCCTTGTTCAATGAAGACAGCAGGAGGAACTTCCTCATTTGGTTCCTGAGAGTGCTTCATCCAGAAAATGTTGGACATGTCCATCTCTTGTCCAAGCTCTTCTTCTTCTTGAGGATTGTAAACGTCGTTCTTCTTCATTATTTCCTTCACCACAACAGCATAGGGAAGGGCGTGAGATTCTTTGGCAACACACTTGCACATGTGCAAGATCATGATCTTAGGCAGGTTGATTCGTTCCTTGCGTAGGAACAGATCCAGGAGAATGGCATCGGTAGAATTGAGTGTTGTTCTCTTCTCCTGTCTTGGAATCACTACCCTAGTGATGTATTGGTGTGCCATCTTCCCCAGTTGACTCAAACTATGAGTCACGATCTCCTTCCCTTGGGCAGGCACATGACCTAGAAGCCTTTGTAGGATGGCTTCTCTTCCATCAGTATCTTCCCAGGGTCGTTGGGGAAGCATGTCAAAGCCCTCTCTTGGAACTTGAAGAATTTTCTTGATCTGGGCAGAGGTGAAGGTGAAGTCATCCTCTTCTGTCTTCCACCTTATGACTAGGTAAAGTTCAGTTCCCTTTGTTAGGGTGAATTTGGAGTAGAAGAACTTGATTTGAGCTTGATCAACCTTAGCTGGTTCGGAGCAGAGCTTTTCCCATCCTTGAAACTGGATGAGTTCCTGAAGCTCGTTGAACTCATGTTCTTGAAGAAACTCAGCTGTGACAACTAGAGGAATGACCAACTTCCTCTCTTCTTTCTTCTTCTTTTCCTTCTTTCCTTTCTCTTTTTCCTTCTTTTCTTTCTTTTCTTCCACCTTTTGCTTCTTGGAGCCTCTTGTTGAAGGTCGCCCAGTTGGCGGTTCCTTATAACCTATTCGGAGAGCAGGCTCTGTGTACTCCTCTATTTCATCATCGGAGCCCTCAACAGGGACGATTTCTGTTGATGGATTAAGGGCTCGTAGTTGTTCAGAGAGAAGAGGCTGAAGTTCCTCTTCATTTTCTTCTTCTTCTTCTTCTTCACTCAATTTTCTGAGTTTTCTCTTGTTGGATCGTGGTCCCGTGGGAACTTTAGGAAGAGGAGCTTGAGAAGAAGATCGTTTTGTGGGTGTGGGAGAAGAAAATGGTTGGGTTGGTTTGATGAGTGTAGTGCCCTGTGAGGTAGGGAACTCTTCTCTCTCAAATTGGGAAATAGATTGATCGAGAGTTGAGAGGTCTAGTTCCCTGTGAGATGGAACTGGGATTGAGGGAGCGTTTTGAGCGATGGCAATGGCTGATGAAGGATTGGATACGAAGCCACGATTATCAGGCATGGGCTGTAATCAAGAGAGGGAACTTCACCATCAATCCAGAAATCGAGAATGATCTTACAAAATGGGGACCGAATGAGTGGAAGTGCATGGAAGCCAACTACAAGGCAAAGATGTATCTCAACTACTCCATGAGTGAGATCGACTCAGCCAAGGTTGGAAATCTAAAAACCGCTAAGGAAATGTGGGCTTCAATCGAACAGATGCACATGGGAAGCTCAGATCTAAAGGAAGATCATCAAATGGATGTTCGTCAGGAGTTCTACAACTTCAGAATGGAACATGGAGAGACGGTATCATCATATCAGTTCCGCTTCGAGGGACTAGTGACTAAGCTTGAGAACTTGGGAATCTCAGATAGAGAAGTCACTGAACGAATCAAAGTCAAGAAGGTGATAGATGGTCTCTCTGGTGAATGGACTCATGATCGAACAACCTTCAGAGAAAATACATCCAACGGGAACCTCATGCTTCATGAGATCTTTGGAAAACTGAAAACCTACGAGAGAAGGAGGAAATCCGATAAAGCACAAGACAAACCTGAAAAGGGAATTGCGCTTAAGCTTGAGAAAGTACTTAAGTCTGTTCAGGAACAGTGTGAAGAATCTGAAGATGAAGAAGAGGATGACATAGTGCTCATCACAAAGGCACTACGTAACCTCTACAAGAAGGGAAAGTTCCGAAAGAATTATGGAGGGAACAGTCACTCACGAGATTACAACAAGTCAGGAGAAAAGGATGCAAAGTACATCACGTGTTTCAAGTGCTTCAAGAAGGGTCACTATGCCAAGGCTTGTCCTCTGGGAAATGACGAGAATAAGTCTGGGAACAAAGCCTACATAGAAACATGGGATGACTCTGACGATGATGATCTTGAGGCTTGGGCTACACCAAACATGTGTGCTATGGCAATCAAGGGAGACCCAAAGGAACCTCAAGAGGATGTGAGTATTCTGTCTCTAACTAGTTGCTTTGATAAATACTCTAAATCTGATCTCATTCGTATACTCTCTAAACTTGTTAAAGACAATATGAAGTTACAAAAGGAAGTGAGAGAAATTGAAGAACATTGTCTTAAACTTGAAAATGATGCCTCTGAAAGGGAACTTGACTTAAAAAACACTGAATCTATTAAATGCTCTGAATGTGATAGATTGAAAAAGGAACTTGACTCTACTATGACTGCTAAAAATGAGCTTATCTCTACTCTTGCCATCGTCACTTCAGAGAAAGAAACTCTTAGTAAGAAACTAGAGATAACTGAGGGAAAGAAAGTAGTAGAGACTCCTAAGGTCACATTTGTCCCTTCTAGACATGGTATAGGATACTCTGAAATAGACTTTGGAAACGATCAAAAAACTCTTACTCTAAGGGAACTAAGTGAAAGTAGAGCTCTAGAGTTGCAAACTGAAAAAATTAAGAATTCTCACCTAGAAGAGAAGATTAGGGTTCTAGAGAGTGGAACTATAGGAAAAAGGGACTACTACACTGGGAACAACTCTCATAAGATATATGTCAAGATAGCTAAGGGAAATGGTTCCAGAGGACCAAATAAGGAAACAGTTGAGAAAAATAGAATTCAGAGACCACATCCTAAGTATTATCTAGGTGAATATTACACAACTTGTTGGACATGTGGAGGTCATGACCATTACAAGGAACAATGTCCTAAAGTTAGTTACTCAGAAAAGTTCACAAACAGAAACAACAACAGGACATCACACTTAAAATACTACAGGAACTATCATTCGATTGATGTCAACATTGCAGATTATTTGATTACTATCCCTGTAAGGAACCAGGCAAGGGACACCTTGACTGGGTAACCAAACATTGACTCTTTTGCAGGTAAAAGCGAGGGGGAACTGTATGTGGTTCATAGACAGTGCTTGCTCCAACCACATGACAGGAAACAGGAACTATCTAACCTCGCTTAACACCCAAGTTGAAGGAGGAAACGTTTCCTTCGGCAACAAAAACAAAGGGGCAATTCAAGGCTCAGGGGAAGTAAAGCTCAACAAATCAATCAAAGTCAACAATGTAAATCTTGTGGAAAATCTTGGTTACAACCTACTGTGTGTGGCACAACTCTGTGATCAAGGGAACAACATAGTTACATTTGATTCGAATGAATGTCTTGTTGTGAACAAAGAGACTAACAAAGTTATTCTTAGAGGGAAACGATTCAACAATGTTTACATTGTTGATCAAGATTTTCAACCTCCAAGAAAGCTATGTCTCACAGTCTCTACAAATGATACCGATCTCTGGCATAGACGTCTTGGTCATGCAGGTCTAAATCTCATCCAGAAGTTGTTCATGCAAGATCTTGTGGTTGGTTTACCAAGGATAAATCCAGACACAGCAAAATTGTGTGATGCATGTACCAGAGGGAAGCAAACCCGAAGTTCCTTCAAGCCAAAGAAGAATGTTAGCACTTCCAAACCTTTGGAAATGCTACACATGGATCTATGTGGACCAATGGACACATGTAGCTATGGAGGAAGCATGTATATGTTTGTTATAATAGATGATACCAATTGTTACGGGGGAGACGGGCCCAACTGCCAAGCCTAGCATACAAGTCCATGGGGTTCCATCCCAAAACCAATTGGTGATAGGAGGAGTGACCCATGACCTTATATACTAGCTTGTTTTCACTCCCAACTTCCCATGTGGGATTCACAATTGAACCCCAACAATCTCCCCCTCACTTGTGAATCCCTCACAAGCCCGAACGGCGGACCCTCCCGGTCCCTAAGCCGAACCATCGGCTTTGATACCAATTGTAGGATCGTTGTTAGTCAAGACAATCGGGAACTGTTCCAGTGACAGTTCCCTTACGCATCGGAATAATGTAAAACAAAGATTAAACAAGAAATCAAGACAGGGACACGGTTCCTTATAGAGGAACCTCTTTAGCCAACTAGCTAAAGAGTAAACCTCTACCTCCCTTGGAGGATTTTGAACACACACTATATTCTATTGATAGATCTTAGGTTCCACAATACAAAGTCGAACTTCTCTATTATTTGCAATCCCACTCACAAACAATACTAATGACTAAGACATAGTAGTTCCTAGATCTAAACACAACTGAATATAGATAGTGAACCTTACTCGTTCCTGTGCAGTTCCCTTTAGCACAAGAACCTCCTTCTTCAAGTTGATGAAGATCTTCACGCAACCTTCATCACTTGATACTTCCTTCCTTGAACTTCTGAATTAAAATCTTCACTGAATCAGCTCGGACTCTCAATTTCTCTTTTTCCTTTTGTAGATCTGGTTTTTGGTGTGTGAGAGCTCAATTAGACCTAGCGGCGTCGCATACTATTTATAGAGTTTCCATCTTTAGTTTTGACGCTTTTGCCCTTCTTGTCTTGGGGAGTACGACACTATTCAAAAATACTAGCGTACCCTTTTTCATCTCTATTCATTCGGAGATTTGGCTTGCCGCCCAAGACAATAGTGAAATGTCTTTCCTGTCCTTTTAATTACTTGCCACGTACACAGGTGGCTTGACAGGGAACGTTTCCCCTTGCTTTTCCTGTGAACCTGCTATCTTTCCTGAGATCACTTGTACAAGGAATTAGTTTCATCTGTTTGTCATTATCAAAACTTCGATTGCTCGAATGGAGAAACCATTGTTTCAGTGTTAGTTGCCTAACATTGTTCCAACAGTTGTAAGTCTAATTTCGAGCGTAAATAATTTTACTGCTCCGATTCTCCGTCAGGTATTTTAGCATTGACGAAGATGGAAGTCTAATATATATACTGCAACTTTCCTCTAAAAAAATTGAATCCGACGAATTTGGGATGAAAAATATTGAGAACAAAAGGATGTGTGGATTAGAGTGGCTTGATATATTCTACCCATTTAAGAATATCACCATATTTATATCACAATTAAAAGCTGCACTCCGTATTATACAACTAATTAAATATTCTAAATTAACAATAAACTAATTAAAATGTTAAGCTAGTAGAATATAATAAAGGTGTCAAAGAATTAAAGGTGACAAGCACATGGCATGTTTGGAAACCCACCAGTAATTAGATAGAGACGTCCACTTAAACAAGATATTAATAATTAATCTTTGAAATGATTGGATAGTTCAACAAATTGAAGTCCCCACTAATCCATATTCCCAAGAAAAGTTTTAAAATATTTGGTACGTAAATGGCAATCTAGATCCTACTTATCATTCACGGAAACTGTAATTTAACGTTTGGATTAACACCAACAATGGTTAAAACTTACAAGATGGTTGGCAAGGGCGAAAAATGAGAAATTCATATCTCACCACTAGTAGAAGTAGAAGAAAACACGCAAGTGTAAAATGTCTTTTTGAAAGAAGTAAGAATTTGATTGACCAAAATATCTTTGGTGTAACTGAGACACCGGAAAAAAAATTCGATGATCGGATAAGTCGGTATAAGATGAAAACTGGTAACAATCAGACGACACTAAGAGTAAGCTCCGCACTACCATGGACCAGCTCGGAAGAAAGGGTTGAAACAACGAATCCGCCAAAATATACTCCGCACACAAAGGAGTACATTCACCAGATTGGAAAACCACACATACCAACACAGTTGGCCATAACAAGCAAAGCGCAACACGGCTAAAATACCTCGAAATGCAAACCATCTCGATCTATTTATGCTCTTAGAGGGGTTTGAACATCTAAGGCCGGAAAAGTGTTCTTGGGCAACAAGATAACTAAGCAACCACCTTAGCAACTCAGAAGGCACACCCGCATCTCATGCCTTTGCGTTGTTTCCCTGAGACCAACGAACACAAATTTAGCTTTTACTTTGTTTCTCCCGTTCCTTGAGACTTGTCAATTCTTCTTTGCATCTTTCTCCTTGAGTTAAGAACCTAAAATACCTTGAAATGCAAACCATAAAATCCAAAAGGTTTTCAAAACAAAAAAGGTAGATTTAGCAATCACAAAAGTGGTCGCTAATCATAAATATGGTCGCTAAATCGATTTAGTAACCATATTGTGGTCGCTAATCGGTTAGCGACCATCCGACATTTGTGTGACCAAGAAGTGGTCGCCAAATCCTGGCTCAGATCTACGACCACTTAGTCGCTGATTAGCAAACACTCGGTTGCCAAATCTGGCTCGGTTTTTGCGACCACTTGGTCCCCAGATTTGGCGGCCACTTAGTCGCTGATTAGCAAACACTCGGTTGCCAAATCTGGCCCAGGTTTTGCGACCAAGTGCTCCAAGGGGTGGTTGCATTTTTCACATGCATCAAACCTGCTTTTTTTTTTTTTTTTTTTTTTTTTTGCATTCCATCGCAAATTCATCAACAACACCTTTAGAGGGAAAAACACATTTGAAAAGAGAGTATAAAACTTGATTACCAACAAAAGTACATGTCAATATTTAAGATGGAAAGTTGAGTTATATATGAGCTTAAGGGTGTGTTTGAACATACAAGTTATTTAACTAGTTATAGTTGAAATTGGCATTGTAGTTAACTATATAAAATATGAGTTGGAAATAAAATAAATTACTTAACTACATTTAGACATAAACAACTACTTATAAATAGTTAAGAGTTAGAAGTTACAATTCCTATATTTATTAAAAAAGAATTTATTACTATTAATTCTATTGTGATTATTTTGTTAAACGACTCCATATGACTATCAAAAATCCTTTATTTTATGAGATTTTTACCTAAACTAGTTAATAAATTAAAATGTTATTATTTTTTTAAAACTAGTTAAATGACTACTTAAAATGATCCTAGAAAGTGTGTGGTATTCTATTAAAAAGAATGTGTGTGGTAGACTAATTAACAACTTTCAGCCCAAAAAAAGTTTCGTTTCATGGCCCAAAAATAACAATCCCGTTGTGTTAGTTTTGTATTGCCCAAACAAAGATAGATGAATTTGAGGTCCACACTCGCTGAACGAACCCACGTCACGGCCTCCCTTTCGCACCTGTCACAAACTGCACTCACTAGCGCACGCCGGCGGCCGGAGAAACCACCTGCCGACCCCCACTGTCGACGTCGTAGCTGTGCTCTTTGTTTCCTTCATTCCCAAACCATACTCGGTTCTGGTTCTACCTGGTGAGTCCACTTGTCCCTTAATCGATCCTCTCCCGCAGCTTTCTAATTACTTTTGATTAGTTTCTATCTTAACATGATCAATTTTAGTTGGAGTTGCGCCTTTCTCAGCATAATTGATTTCGCTATAGGTTTTGAGTCATGTTGCAGATTTCGAACATTGTTAATCTAGGTGATCTGTGGTGTTCAAGTGTTGACTTGTTGTGATTAATCTGTGGCACTATTTTGATGCTTTTAAGTGTTGACCTCGCTTGTATTGAAAAGAAAGGCATATGAAGAGGAACTTATTGAAACCAATTGGAATAAATAAAAAGTAAAGGAAAAAATAGAAAGCCCTGAGCTGCCATTCTATTATTTATAGGGGCATTGACTGTGGTTTTGAAGATATTCTGTTGCTGAATCCATTTGGATCTGGTTAGAGCATGTAAAAGGCATAATCTGAGCACATGGGTGATAGCTGATAACACTCATGAAGTGATATTGAAGCTCTTCAGTTTCTGTGAAGTAGACAATCTTGATTTCTTCTGCATTCTAAATTGTTCTATTTGCCTTCTTAGATTGGGAGTTACCTAGCAATCCTTCCCTACATTGCAAGAATGCAGGGAATGTCATTGGTTTCATCATTATTCACATGTGACCGTGCAACTCTTCGGTATTTTCCAACTGTGAGTGCTGCATTTTTTCATTACAGATACCACAACCTTGTATCACGTACTTTCTGATGATATTATGGATCTCTGCTCAATGCTTTAGTATTTTATGAAAAGCTTACTATGTTAGGGCTTGAAACTTTAACAGCTTCCCATTTATACTTTAACCAAATGAACATTATGGTGCAAAAATCGTGATATATTTTCGATTTTCTTCAAAACTACTCGTTCAAATCCCAAAATCCAAAGATCTATCTGTTGAATATCTGTTGTCATCCAAATGCTACCATCCTAAATATTCCATTACAATTCTGTTACATACAAGGATAAGTATAAGCTGGAGAGAACGAGGAAGCATGCCAAGTCCTGAGAAACGTATCTTCGAAGCTCTAATTGTGATGTAAAGGTCTAATTGGTTGGCTTGACTCATATACGGATAGGATCCATCAGCCATGTTAGGTTGTGAGGGAGATAGGCTGAAGCCACTGGTAGTTGAGGGGATATAGTATAAATAAGCTTAGGGGTTATCCTTTATCTTTTTAGGGTACCTTACTTTATGATAGACAAATATTTTCCTTCAGCAAGCTGGTGTCATATTCAAAGAGGGTTTCATTCCCTCAGGTGTTTTCATATGATTTGGGTGTGTGTTTGTCATTGGGTGTTGATCCTTTCTCTTAACTCTAAAAGATACGATTATCATTCCATTCAACTCTTAGAAAGACTTAAAATTCCCTTTATTCTGTTTGAAACATTCTGATTAGAACCCTAAGCATTTGGCTAGCCAGTTCTAATTTTGTCTTTAATGGGTGTTAGTGTGATAAATAGAGTACTCAAGGGGTGTTTTGCTGTAATTTATGACGTTATAAATTATACTAGATTTTTGACATGTATGTTTCAAAGTGGTTATATGGGTGTTATATTAAAATAAAAATACAGAGGAAGTTTACAAGACATGGTATGGCAGTGTCTAGTCTAGATATGTGAGTGGAGTGGGAATTTTCTGCCATGGGGACGAGTTTGGGAGGGTACTTCCTTTACCAAACCTGCCCCATTGATGCTCCTATTCCACCAAACTTGTTTTTATGTGGTTGAGATGGCACCCTGCTAAAAGTGTCAAGAAACAGCATAAATACAAATCATAGAACTCTTTTTCAATCACATGTAAAAGGCAAGCGGAATTTGATGGATTAATTATTACTGAATTGCACAATATATCATCATATTTGTCGATACCCAATCGCTATAATAACATGCCAGTAGTTGTTCTGCAGCCTGATCATGTAACAGTTTTATCAAACACCTTGGTTCTGAATCTCGAGCTACGGAATGATGCTGCTTTGCTGAGAAAACTATCAATATTTTCTTGTGCCAACAATCAGTCAAGGAGATGGCTGCTGAAATCAACTGCACAAAATGCAGAAGTAAAACTGACCGATGAGCATAGGAAGTCATGGGAAACTTGCAGAGAAGCTGTGTCGGAGTTTGGTTTCACCTTGGAGGAGCAGGACAAGATACTTGGAAAGGCGTTCGGTCATATCCACTCACCTTATTGGAGTGAAGAAAGGAAAGTAGAGGTCCCAAAGCATGAAGTTGTAAACGAGATCCTTGACTACTTGAGGAGTTTAACCCTTTCAGATGATGACCTCCACAAGGTGCTGAAGAAATTCCCTGAAGTTCTTGGTTGCAACCTGGAAGAAGAGCTGAAGAAGAATGTGATGGCTTTAGAAAAGAATTGGGGAATAAAGGGGAAGACTCTGAGGAATCTCCTCATTCGTAATCCGAAGGTATTGGGCTTCACTGTTGATTGCAAGGGGGATTGTATTGCTCAATGCACTCGATGCTGGGCTCGATTTTAGTCATCATCAGTTTTGTAATCCTATGCTTGAAATTACATTTGTATATTTGTCTTCATGGAAATAAATTTTTCATGTATATGAATTCGAGTTTGTGTTTATACATACATGCTACTTGCTATGTACAAATAATCTAACATATACTATTTGTGAAAAATATAGTTTTACTGTTATGCAATTTGGTTTTGTTGGACCCTCTTATATGGCTTCTTGTAGTGGAAACCGATTCAGTACGCTTGTGGTTTATGCTGGATACTCTTTTGAAGAGGTCTGCAACTTTGAAGTCCATTTGTGGTTCTTCCTTGTGTATTAAGGGTGCGTTCGGGTAAACTTTGCTTATATGTTACTTATAAGCAAACTGTGCTGATAAGTTATTTAAAGTGGATTGTGCTGTAAAGTTCTGTTGCTGAAAAGTAAAAACTTATTTCTGTTGTAAGCAAGTGGTGTTCGGTTGAAGTGTTTGCTGATTTTTAAAAGGTAATTAATGAAATGACCAAAATACCCTTAAAATAATTTTTTTAATAAAAATTAAATTAATAAAAAATCAATTGAGAGTTGAGACATTTATGAGTTGAATGAACCCAACGCTCTTTCTCCCGAGTCCATCATGCTGAACGAAGCCGGTGCTCTTCCTCCCGAGTCCGTCGTGCCGTCCGACGGTGAAAGCTTGGGTTGGGCGTTAATGGAGTTCTTCAATGGGAACCCGAGAGAGAATGAGGATAGATCGGAACGAGTGAGAGAAGAATCCAATTGGGGGTAGTAAAATTTCAGCGAGTCCGTCGTCGTGAAGAATTTCATTGAGACCATTAATGGCGGTGAAGAATTCTGGAACTAGAGAAAAGGGGGAGGAAGGAGATAGAAAAATCAAAAGGGGATAAGGGGTAATATAAAATTGGGCTTGGTTGTTTATCAGTTGAATGAACTTGGGCTTGTCGAGGAAGAGAAGATCGCCGCCGGTGAAGAACTTCTTCTCCCGAGTCCATCGTCCGTCATCGTTCCACCATGGGGCTAGAGAAAAAGATGGAGGAAGGAGAGAGAAGGGAGGAAGGAGAAAAAAGTGGGGGTATTAAAAAAAAATTGAGGTGGGGCCCACGTGCTTTCATTTTTGTGGGATAAGCATGCTTAAATCGAAAAGCATGGGGGGTATGCTTTCATTTTTTTGCTTATAAGCATGTGCTTACACGTTGCTTAAAATAACGGAGAAATGAGTGTTCGGCAATACTTATGTGCTTATTTCTGCATAAAAGCACTTTTGTGCTTATAAGTAGTACAAATAAACATTCTCAAACGCAGCCTAATACTTGACATATATATTACATGCATTATGCGTACTAAGTTTCTACTGTCTTGTGTTATTCTGCTGCAAAATAATGCATTTCTGCAGTAAAACTGGATAGGGTTAAAGACCGCGAAGTTCTTTTTGGTGATCTATCTTCAACAGACAAGTAACACTAATGAAGGCACACTTGCATTGTTTATTATTGTTCATGTATTTGTAAGCCAAATGCTGGATTGTTGCATCCAATTTTTTTGGTTCCTCTGTTCATTATTCACCTTCTTTCTCATAGTGAAAACTTGAAAAGATCAACTTCCGTTTGACTTTCTTGATATATCTATCTCATCAACCGATTAGGGTGTTTATAAATACATATACATGTATGTATCATCGGAAATATAGATTATAAAAGGTTGTTACATTGAAGACTAATTGGATCACTCACTAAATATAATTCACATTATCCTAATTGATACTGCTAGAATTTGTATAGGTTTGACCCGTGACAGGTGGGCCAAAAAGAGATCTCATCAGTCATCGCTGTTGTGTGTAAATGGGAAATGGGTGATATTATTGTTTGACATTTGAAGAGGGTTTTCAACTTTCTAGCATTGATTGAATATTCAAATGGGTTGGCAGTCCATCTCATTATTAAAATGGGTCTGTCTCGACTCATCAACTTGAAAAGTCAAAATCTTTTAGTAGCAGTTTTGTTGTTGAGCAGCTGTTTTTGGGGACTCATCCCACCTACCAGTAACTTTCTTTGTTCCTTTTGAGTTCTGACAACACTGCCTATATTCCGCACTTATTCTTCTCTTGCATATTGTTTTTGTTTGGTGCTTTCAGATTGGTTTTTACTTTTTATAAATAAATTAATTTCAGTAATTTTCTACATACACCAGAGATTGGATGAGAATGGACGAGTCTGGTGGTAGAACTTATAAGCCTAAAATAAATAAAAAACTGAATTCGAATATTTGAGACAGAAATTTGATCACACAAAGTCAACCAAACAAGCGACTTGTTGTTCTTATAATCAGCTACACTAGAGGTCAATTGTTTTTCTTGGGTAGTGAGTGGATTTAGTAGTATTTAGCAGAAAGAATCGTTTAAAGTTTTTTGGGGAATTTAATACTAGAATGCTATATCATTTTATGTATTTAGTTGAAGGATACTTTCGAATATATCAGTACTAGCTAGTGTAGTTAAGAGTACTTTTACAACATATAAATTCAATTATTCTCCTCTCTCCTCATATTTTATTGTTAAAAAAAAAGCATAGATACAAAATGTGTAAAGATGCAATTTCAAAAGTTTACAAGCGGTTAAAAATGGGAGAATAAGGTTTATTTAAAGCTCACATGAAACTGAATTTGAATGATTTTTGGTATTTCATATATGGTTTGTTTAGATCTAAAAAGAATTGGAAAGACTTTGGCAGTCTTCACACATTTAGGTCTAGTAGTTAGGACTTTAAGATAGTAGTAGGCGGTTCATTTGCGCACTCTCAATATTGTGTTGCGCACTCCGATATGGGCGGATTTCCATCCCGCATAAAAAAAATGGCACAAATATGGGCGGGTTTTAAACTCGCACAAGAAAATGGCACAAATACATGGGCGAGTTTTAAACCCGCACAAAAAATTCATATATTTATGGACGGGCGGATTTAGGATCAGACAAACCAGAGTGGCATCCGAAAAACCGGGGTGCGCAAAATTTCGCCGTAATAGTAAGAGATTTCCGTTTCAATTTTTATGGACATCTTGGCTAAAAAAATTCTCATTAGGTGTTAGAAAATTTCAATTATGAAAAAATAAAAAAAAACTAACCTATAAAGTGAAATTTTACTCTAATGTACTCGTTTTTGTCTAAATTTATATTCTTACAAATCGTACACTAATTTTCCTTCAGCTAAAGCTCTACATACTACAATACTCGAGTTTTGAAGGTTTTTTTAGACCATTCACAATAGCCATCCCATTTTTGAGATTTTAATTCCCAAATTCTATTTTCTCACTCTCCACCTCATTTTAAAATCCCATTTTCACTTTCTCCCTACAACCTACATCTTCATTTCTTTCTTTAAATCAACTACTTTTTATATTTTTTATTTTATTTATTCAACTATACTATTTATAATTAATGATAATGTAAACATCTAATGATAATATAGACTTGATGTATATTAATTTAATATTATGATAAAAAAGGATGCACCTAAATAAGGTCTTCTCTATAATTACAAAAATTGTATTTGGATCCCTTTCAAAATTGAATGTTTTGGTCCCCGTAACCGACTTCCCTCCTTGTAGTTTGACAATCCCCGTTTTGGTTTGATTAGTCGGCAAATCACCAAACCAAATTCTCCTTCAACCCCAATAGAAAATGACCTTTGAAACCCTCATCATTGGTCAATTTTTTGACGAGATATTGATCAATATATTCCAAGAAAAATTCCCCTTTCAAGATCTGTTATGCTTTAGGGTTTGCTTAAACGAAATGCAATATAAAATTTTTTTATGCAGTTCTTAGTATTAAAATAAAATTTTAGTACTGTTTTGGTCAATTTCCGACCGGTGGTGATCGAGAATGAGCTTTTGAATTTGCGGGGGCGATCTTACCGATAAACACAATCTCAATGAACAAAGCGATCGTTTGTATTGAAGGAAAACGAGAATTACAATGGATGGTTTACAATCACTTCGAATGACCTCCTCTTTCTGGGCTAATCCCCTATTTAAGTACCAGTTTTGATCTCAACTTCCCTTCTCGCGACTCCATCTTCCCACGTCCCTAGCTCCACCTTCTGAGTGGTTACTTCCGAGCTGCAACCGCCAAATTCTCCGTTCTGGAAGACGATCTCCACGATCTGGGTTCTGCTTTTGGGCCTAACTGTTGATGGGATGGGCCGATCGTTCATCTGGTGATTCTTTGGGCCCAACAATAGCCCCAAAAAGATTTGGATGAATTTGAATTCACCGGATCTTTTTTGTCTGTTGGTTTCCGGGATCTTGGCTATCTCAAATCTCACACGTGTAAGGTGGGGATCTCTCTACGCGCTTTGCTCTGGCAGGTGAAAAGACGTCAGTCTCCTATATTTACTGCGCCTCGCGGAGAGAACTCATTATTCACTGCCCTGTTATTGATCTCTCCCGAGGTACGAATCTTCTCTTTCCTTCTCTTTCCTCTTTGTTTTCCAGTTCTTTCTTCCTCTTTCTATGGCGAGGGATAGGGCGTCCTCCCGGCATGGTTTCTCGCCTTCGGGCATCCTCCAAGAGTGTGACCGAGTCCCGAACACGATGGGCCTAGAGGAAATGAACCAGGTTCTTTTAGAGGGTGGTTTTCCAGGGGGTAGTAGCTTTATGTCCTAAGGATGAGCATTCCGACTGGGTTCTCCCTGGCTGGGCCTGTTTCTTTGAATTTCCGTTCACTATTTCTTGCCGATTCCCTTTTCCTCCTATCGTCCAGGAGTTTCTGGCCCGGTTCAAACTCTCTCCTGCGCAACTTCTACCTTCTGCGTGGAAGATCCTTTCTTGGGTGAGTAAGATGGCAGAGGTTGCTGGGGTGGATTTTACTGTTTCCGATCTACTCCAGGCCTACCGTATTACTACGGTGAGGCGGGGTCGATTCATCTTACAATCCCGAACCGCACGCCAACCTCTTGTTTTAAACACAAAGGTCAATGGGAAGGGTTGGGCAAATTGTTTTTTTTTTGTCGAGATTGCGTCCCTGACCCTTGAAAGCCGTCTGTTTTTGCATGACAAGTGGAATCCCGCTAGTAAGATTATTCTGTTCTTTTTCTGCGTCAAAAGATGATCTTCTCTTAACGCCTATTCATCCTCCGTTCCTTTGATTCTGCAGGTATCCCGGACAACGTCGAACCGCCGAGCCATTCAGAGAGAGTTTTGTCAAGGCTTTTTCAGCTGACTTCTGCACAGAGGACGTTCGGGGCGTCTCTTTCTGAACCGTCGGACGAATCTTCGGGGGACGGAGGCAGTGCCACTTCGTCTTGTTCTAGAGAAAGGAGTGAGAAGGTTTGCCTGCCTATTGTCAAGATGTCTGTTGTGCCGACTTCAACCCTTGCTTCCGGTCCTTCCGTGGGTGAGTTCTGTTGTTCAACGGTCTAACATGGCCGCCGTTGTGCGTTTTAACCCTTTTTCCTTCTGTTTCAGAAACACGCGCACGCAGATCGGGTTCTTCCTTTTCTGCCTCGGATCTGATCCTTAAGAAGACTCGCTCCGGTGATTCGAAGCCTCCGGCTGCCCAGGTTGTCAAGAGAGAATCTCAGGAGGCTCCCAAGGCTTCCCGCAAGCGCCCTGCTCAGAGCAATGATGATTCTCCCGAGCTTCAGGATGACGCGTCCTCTGATTGGCAATCTCTCCAGCGGTACCGGGACCGTAATTTCAAGAAGTATCCGGCCCCCGTTTCTGCTCATGAAATGGCAACCGAGGTAGGCTTTGGAGCCTGGAAGGTAACTAGTCTCTCGTTCTGTTCGTTTTGGCGGGCAAGGTTAATGTCCGACTTGAGGCCATGTTCTAATTCCCTTTCTGGTGTATGCAGCTCTTTCAGGAAGTCGGTTTGTTTATTGACGAGATGGACAAGGAGTTTGCAGAGCACGAGCGAAGGAAGCAAGAAGTTGCCAAGCACTGCGAGGAGATTGACAAAGCGCGAGAGCGGTCTGCTGCTCGGGCCAAGGATCTGGCCGCTGAGGAAGTGGCTGCGAAGGAACGTGTCGCGGAGCTGGAGCGGACAATTGCTGTCAAAGAAGCCAGGGTGAAGGAACTTGAAGTCAAGCTGCTAGTACTCCTTCTATGGGGAAGGCGGACGCGGAAGATATTGGGGCCTTCTTCAGTATGCTGGCGCGGCTGGAGACCATCAGGGAGTTCGAAGCGGGGAAGCTTTCAGTTGGAGATGCTGATAAGTTTAACGAGCAATTCCTGGACGCTTTCCCTGGCGGCGTGCCCTCGGCTCGCATTGCTTCCCTGCTGAGCTCTCCGGCGGCGGCGGCAGGACAGGCGAACCCGGAAGGAGGAGAGCAGGTGGAGGAGACGGGCGTTTCTGGAAACCCTGCATGATGACTCTACGAGTGTGAAGAAGTCTGGCGGCTTAGGCCGTTTGTAAAAAAATTTCTTTTGCTTTTTGGGAACGAATTCACTAGAAGACAAGTAGTACCTCACTGGCGTGCCGTTTATCGGGCGTCTGTTGAGGGTTTCTCGGATGGTGGCGAGGCCACGAATACTTTGTCTGACGTTTTGCCCCCCGTCACGGGGCGGGGGTGTTTATTTATCGTTATGCTTTTGCTCTATTGTGTTTTGCTTGTGTTTTCTTTGCTGGCTTTCGTGCAGGTGCTTCTCTGCTTCGTGCCGATCGGTGTTCACTTAGCCCCTGCAGAAGGCTAAGTGCTTTAGGAGATGCATAGCTATGGATTTAAAAGGTGAGGAAAACCCTAACCAGGGTTATGGGTGACTTGATTTCCTATTTTCAAGCCCCTGTTGGTTGAAAGGGATTACCTGCCTGAAGGCGCGCGAAGGACGAGATCTGTCGTTTTCTACGGTGCCGTGACGACGGCCGTCGATGATCTGGCGTTTGCTATTGGAACTGGCGACGCGGGATTTTACTCCGTACTGCCGACTGGCGAGTTTTTGCGAAGCGACCTTGCAACGTTGCTTGTGGCTGGCGAATCTGCCGGAAAGCGGGCGTCTAGGAGATTGCTTCCTGTACCCTGTAACTAAGCTTGTAAAAAACGTCGTTTGGAATATAAGAAAAGTAGTCATAATTTTTTGGAAAGCTTGTTACCGCTTTATTGCTTTATTTTTGTTTTCTTTTCCGCTTTTTAGGGTTTCTCTTTCCTGGCGATGGCTGCCGAGAGTAACTCCTTTGGGAGGATTTCTGTGTTATTTTCTATCGTTGTTCTTTTATCTGGAGATAGGTAACACACATGTTTGGAAAAACGCTTACCTGATTGAATTTATTCAAGTGAACTCGTACCATAGTTTATATCTTACTTGGGTTTTATTTGGCCGAATCTGGCGACCTGATTGCTCTTCTAGAAGTGGTATCTCCGTAAGTGCGTGGCGTTCCAGCTACGCGGGACGGATTTTCCATCTTTAGACTCTAGTCGGTAGGCTCCTTGTCCGGTGATGCCGACTATCCTGTAGGGTCCTTCCCATGCGGGGGAAAGCTTCCCTGCATTCATTTCGGCAGTGTTCTAGAATACCTTTCGAAGGACCCATTCGCCAATGGCGAAGGCTTTGATCATACGTTCTTGTTGTAACTTCGGGCCACCTGCTGGTGGTGCCTGGCCAGGCGCAGTCGGGCTCTCTCTCTCAGTTCTTCCAAGGTATCGAGGTTGGCCGCTATTTCCGCGGCGTTCTGATCGGGCGTTTGCAACCCATACCGCGTAGTTGGTACAGTGACCTCGGCCGGTATTACTGCATCACATCCGTATACCAGGGAGAAAGGGGACTGTCCGGTGGCAGCTTTTGGGGTAGTTCTGTCGGCCCACAGAACGTACGACAATTCATCGGTCCAGCGTCCCTTGGCCTTCACCAATCGTTTCTTGAGGTTATTGATAATAACCTTATTGCTGGATTCTGCTTGTCCGTTGGCCTGTGGATAGCGGGGGGTGGAAGTTACTAGGTTGATGTTCCACTGTCGACAATAATCACGGGTCTTCTTCCCGATGAAATGTGATCCATTATCGCAAACAATTTTTTAGGGTATCCCGAAGCGGCAGATGATATGCTTCTTGATGAAAGCCACCACATGGGATTCCTTAATCTCCTTGTATGCTTCAGCCTCGATCCATTTGGAGAAATAATCCGTCACCGCTAAGAAGAATACTCGCTGTCCTGAAGATGGCGGCAATTTCCCTACGATGTCCATCCCCCATCCCATGAAGGGCCACAGAGTTAGTGTTGGATGCAGCGGTTCTGGTGGCTGGTGAAGAGTTGGAGCGTGCTTCTGACAAGCTTCGCATTTTTGAGAGTATTCTACGGCGTCTTCACGCATGGTAGGCCAATAGTACCCCAGGTTGAGAGCTTTGTTGGAGAGGTTGCGCCCCCCGGAGTGGTTTCCACACTCTCCCTCGTGCAATTCTTTGAGTATCCTGGGTACTTCTGTTTTCGTAACGCAGCGGAGTGAGGTTCCTACTGCGGATTGCTTGAATAAGACACCGTCTTTTGTGCTCTATCGGGTGCCTCTCACACGTAGTGCTCTCGCCTCGGACTTCTCGGACGGCAGTCGTCCATGATCGAGCCACCATAGATAAGGTTCCGTCCATCATTCCGGTTCTGGGGAAGTACTTGGAGTGCCGGTCGTAGGATTGCTGTCGCGTGGCGTTCCTGCCTCTTGGGGATCTTCTTCACAGGGCATATCTCGCCTCTTAAGATCTTCGCTGGCGAGTATCTTTGGGATATGGTTATTCCCTCTGATCTCATCTTTTCCGTTCTCGGCTGTCGCCGGGCCGTCCCAAGTTTCTTGTTCTGCCAAGTCAGCTTCTCGTTCGATTGTCGGAGCCAGCACATGGATTAGGGGAACTGATGTGAACTCCTCGGGATCTAGAGCGGAGGCCAAGTTGGCCAAAGCATCTGCCTGTGCGTTCTCCTCTTTGGGGACTTGTTGGATGGTGAAGTTCTCGAACGATCGCATGATTTCCTTGACTTTCTTCGCGTATGCTGCCATCCTGGTGTCTCTGGTAGTGAAGATTCCCAGAATCTGGTTCACGACTAGCACCGAATCGCACTTCACCTCTATTTCTCCGATAGTTAAGTCTTTGGCGATTGTTAACCCCAATACAAGGGCTTCGTATTCTGACTCATTGTTGGTGGCTTCGAAAGTGCATCGTACAGCTTGAGCTATCTTGTCCCCCTTGGGCGATTTCAACACTACTCCAATTCCTACCCCTCGAGTGTTGGAAGCCCCATCTGTATGCAGAGTCCAAATTCCGGAATACTCCTTTTCTGTCACGAAGGCTTCTTGTTGTCTGGCTTCTTTATCCATTGTAGGGCTGAAATCGGCCACGAAATCTGCCAGCGCCTAGGCCCGGATAGCCGCCTTTGGCTCGTAATCGATGTCGAATCCGCTCAGGTGTATTGCCCATTTGGCCATTCTGCCGGTGATCTCTGGCTTCCTCAGTATGGCCTTCAGTGGGTAATTGGTGCGAATCGTGATAGGATGGGATTCGAATTACGGCCTTAATTTTGTAGAAGCCATGACCAGAGCAAGGACCAGCTTCTCCAAGGGCGAGTAGCGTGTCTCTGCCTCGAGCAAGGTACGACTGACGTAGTAGACGGGAAGTTGGCTGCCCTGATCCTTACGTACTAACACTCCGCTAACAGCAGTCTCCGTCACCGCCAGATATAAAAGAAGATTCTCGCCTTCCTCAGGTTTGGACAGCAACGTCGGGTTGGACATGTAGTGTTTGAGCTGCTGGAAGGCCGCCTCATGGGCTGGAGTCCACTCGAATCTTTTGTTTTTTCGCAGCACATCGTAAAAAAAGCGACACCTATCGGATGAATTCGAGATGAAGAGATTTAGGGCTGCCACTCTCCCGGTCAGTTTTTGCACATCTTTTACACATCTGGGTGATCGCAAGGCTGCTATGGCTCGAATCTGATCGGGACTAGCCTCGATCCCGCGCTGGGTGACCATGAACCCGAGGAAGCGGCCCGAGGTTACTCCAAACGCGCATTTGGTCGGGTTCAGCTTCATACGATAGCTGTCTAGGATCCCGAAGGCCTCTTCCAAGTGCTGGACATGGTGCACAGCATGTTTGGACTTTACTAGCATATCGTCGATGTAGACTTCCATTTTCCTGCCGATGTGCATTTGAAACATACGATTGACCAGTCGCTGGTAAGTGGCTCCTGCGTTCTTGAGTCCGAAGGGCATTACCTTGTAGCAGTAGGTACCTTGGCTGGTAATGAACGAAGTTTTCTCCTGATCTTCTTGATGCATTCGAATCTGATTATAGCCGCTGAAGGCATCCATGAAGGTGAGCATCTCATGGCCGGCCGTGGCGTCTACCATGGCATCGATGTGCGGCAGGGGGAACGAATCCTTCGGGCAAGCTTTGTTAAGATCTGTCAAGTCGATGCAGACTCTCCACTTTCCATTTTTCTTGCTCACCACTACGACGTTCGCCAGCCATTCCGGGTATTTCACTTCCCTGATCTTCCTTGTTCGGAGTAAGTTCTATACTTCCTCGTCCAAAATCAAGTTCTGCTCAGGTGCGAACTTTCTTCTCTTCTGTTTATTTGGGGGATGGCGAGGATCCACATTCAACCGGTGCGTGATGAGGGCGGGGTCGATTCCGACCATATCCTCATGCGACTAAGCGAAACTGCTGCTGTGTTGCATGAGGAAGCTGACTAACTCGACTTTCTTATCTGGAGACAGGTCCTTCCCGATTCGTACGGTTTGCTCGGGTTTTTGCTCGTCGAGGATGACCTCCTCGATCTTATCGGCCTCGGGGTCCACTTTCGGCGTGGGCCCTTTGGCTTCTTGTAATTGCTATGCGGTGTGGGCGACGGTCGCCTTCAAGGCGGACTTGTAACATTCCCTCGCTAGCCTTTGGTCTCCTCTGATCTCCCTCACTCCCCAGGGCGTAGGGAATTTTATGGTTTGGTGATAGGAGGAGGGGACCGCTTTCAGGTCGTGTATCCAGGGCCGTCCCATGATGATGTTGTAGCAAAATGGGCAATCGAGCACGGAGAATCTGACTTGTAGGTTGATTCCTTTAGCTTAAGTGGGGAGGGTTATTTCCCCCAAAGTGTGAGCAATCTCTCCGCTCAATCCCACCAGGGCTACCGACTTTCTGAGGATGCTTTCCTCTTTTAGCCCCATCTCTTTGAGGGCGTCAAGTGTGATCATGTTGGTGGAGCTTTCGGTATCAATGAGGATCCTCCTCATCAATACGTTTCCCACCGACAAGGACATGACCAGCCCGTCGTGATGAGGTCCCACCAAGGCAGCCGAATCTGAGTCGCTGAAAGTGATGGTATTTCCCGGACGTCCATCGGATTGGCGGATGTTTGCTACCAATGGTCCCTCTAGGTGCCCCCGAGCGTGGCGCTTGGCTGCCGAATAGGTAACTCCACAGATATCATATCCACCGCTGATAACATTTACTACTTTGGCATATTCCGGAGATGACGGGATATCCATGGGCTCGGTCAAATTCTGGCTGGCGGGAAGACTGGTGTTGGCGGAGATCTCTGACAGCAGGCCTCTTGAGTGTAAGTACGCTAACTCTTTCCTGAGGGGGAAGCACTCGTCTGTCTCGTGCCCATAGTCTTCGTGGAAGTCACACCATTTAGTTTTGTCCTTCTTGGGATTCGGGTTTTCTGCCTTCTTCGGCCATCTGATGTGGTCTCCAAATTTCTCCAGGCCCTTCACGATCTCGGCGTTTCCCAAACCCAAGTTGTACTCATGAACCTTTGGTCGATTGGGTGCGTCTTTCTTCCCACTCGACTGTTTGATTCCTGCCATGTGTACTCCAGGTGCTACGGTTGCCCTCGGCGCTCCCTTCGCTGGTTGATCGCTCGGTTATGCGAGGGTCTAGAGATACAATTTATAACCCGACCCCGTTGTAGCACGTGGTGGGTGTCGAACGCTCGGGAAATCTACTCGATTGAGGTGCCTAGACACTAGAAAGCTGGAAAGGAGAACTTAAAACAAAGGAAAACAAAGAGAACAGTCGGGACCGACACAAGTGTCACGTCGGGCCCGATGTCGTGTATCACGGTCCTGGGGCAGAGTTGAGGCAGAGTAGTCGGATCGACATTTGGGAACGTCGGGCCCGACTTACTCTCAACCTCGGTCCGGGGTAGAGGAGTCGATCTTCTTGCTGGATCGACTTCAGGGAACGTCGGACCCGACTTGCTGGGTAAGTCGGTCCGGCTCTCTTCATTCTTCTTAGGCATGTGTGGCTCGGGTAGGTTTCGGCCACTTCTCAATCCAATTGCCCGGACTTCATTTTGATTGTTTTGAGCTCGGGGGTTCTCCTTGGGTCGGCCCGGAAGTCTCCCATTCTCTCTCGGGGCTTGAGTTGCAATTTGGGCAAATTGATTGTCGACTTGCCTCCTCCATGCACCAAACTCATTGAATTGGGTCCTCATCTCCTTGAACCCATCCCTCATCTCTTGAGCAAATGATTGTAGCTCATTGAATCCCGGTGGCCTATATGGTGGTGGTTGCGGCGCCCTTGGCTCATTTTGGTTGAAGTTGTTGTTGTAGCCTTGAGCTTGACCGTTGTTCCACCGGCCATTACCACCATTGTTGAAGTTGCCTCTTCCACCAAAATTTCCTCGAACATAGTTTGCCTCCTCAATTTGCTCGGCCAAGCGCACTTGGCTCGCATTCGGACAAACTTGTGTAGCATGTGCAATGGATCCACACTCCTCACAAGCTCTAGCATTTTGCTTGTAGTAGTGGACTTGCCTCTTAAGCTTGCTCACTTCACCTTCAAGGAATTGGAGCTTCACATCCTTGTCAATGTCTTCTCCCTTTGGATCATATAACTTCCTTGCACCTTCACCTTGAACTTTCACCTCTTTGCTAGCTTGACTCACCCCATACATGGCCTCATAATCGGATAGCTTGTCAAGTAGCTCCCAAGCTTGATCCGGTGTCAAGTCTATGAACCCACAATCGGTGTGGAGATTGAGCTTGTCCTTCGTTGCCGGATTGATGCCTTGGAAAAAGATGTCTTGGAGCACATATGGTTGTTGGCCATGAGTAGGACATTGGCGCAACATCTCCTTGAAACGGTCCCATGCTTCGAAGAGAGGCTCATTCGGACCTTGTTGAAAGCTTGCAATCTTCCTTCTTAGCTCGGTTGTCTTTGAGGGTGGGAAGAACTTCATCAAGAAAGCATCATAGAGTGCCTTCCAAGTTGTGATTGACCTAGGGGCTTGGCTCTCGAGCCAATGTGTGGCCTTGCCCCCAAGTGACCACTTGAACGCCTTTAGAAGCACATACTCCAACGTCTCCTCGTCGGTAGAGATCGTCTTACACATGTCCACAAAGCGTTTGACGTGCTCTATGGGACACTCATGTGGACGGCCCTCGAATTGATCACGCTTGATGAGGGAGATGAATTGCGTCTTGATCTCAAAATTCTTGGCAACCTCGGGAAGCACAATAGCCGGTTCGGGTACCCTCAACTCCGGATGCATGTATTGGCGTGCATTCCGGGGTAGAGCGTTGAGTTGAGCCTCGACCCTCATCCGTTGCTCCCGTTCTCTTCTTGCCACCGCCTCTTGATTGTCCTTCTCAAGTTGCAATCTAGCCATTTCGGCCCTAAGTCGAGCCAACTCCTCATCACCATGGAGAGCTTGATTCTCCATCCTTTTCCTTCTTCGGGCTTCTTTGAGAATACTTTCCGAATCACTCACAAACTCAAGCTCAAGTGTTCCTCGGGAGGAACGAGCTCGCATACACCTACGAAATAAAGACACAAACCAAAACAAATCAAAAACAAACAAAGGGTTTGGGCTATTCCCTCACCCAAATCACTACCAAAACACAAGAAACTCACCAAAATTGGCACTCAATGCACTTAGAATTCCCCGGCAACGGCGCCAATCTTTTGATCGCTCGGGAATGCGAGGGTCTAGAGATACAATTTATAACCCGACCCCGTTGTAGCACGTGGTGGGTGTCGAACACTCGGGAAATCTACTCGATTGAGGTTCCTAGACACTAGAAAGCTGGGAAGGAGAACTTAAAACAAAGGAAAACAAAGAGAACAGTCGGGACCGACACAAGTGTCACATCGGGCCCGATGTTGGCGACAAGAGGGAAGTCGGGACCGACGTAGAGCAAGTCGGCCCGAGGTATCTGGGTTTGTCGAACTCAAAGATTGAAAGTAGATCTTGGGCTTTTGGTTCCTTCTCTAGTAGATTAAGGCTTTTCCACCCCAATTCAAGCAATAAGTGATGATCGGAATAGGATCGAGTGCTTTCACCCTCGTTCCAACCACTTCTACACATCGATCATTGGGGAAATCCCCTTCGAAGCAAGGTCTTGAGATGGACAAATGTTCACTTTCGCTACTTTGCCAATCACAAGCCTTGATTCCTTACTTTCGTAAGGAATTTTAGCTCTATGTAGAGTGGGTTCCTAGATCAAGCACTCAAGGATATGGAATTGGGGTTTCTAGCCCAACCTAGCTAGAGTTTTCCCCCATAACCCAAGATCAAGGAGATCTACTCCATATGGCAAACAAAGAAAGCAAACAAATCAAAAAGCAAAGCAATCAACATCATCAATCTCAAACCAAAGCCAAGTTTCATTCACAAATCAAAAGCAATCCACAAACTTCAATCAAAGGTTTCCAAATCCACAAAATCAAAACAAAGCAAAGCTAATCTATCAACCAAACCTATCAAATCTCCCCCTCTTGGGACGATTCCCTCTCTTCTCCTTCTCCTCTCCTTCCTCCTTGCTCTCCAAGTATCCTCTTGAGAGTTTTTGAGGGTTGGTTCCTTGCTAAGTGTGGGAACCTCTTCCATTTAGAAGATAAGAGAGCCTTTATTGATGAGGGGCAAAAGTGGTAGTTTACAATTTCGTGCCTTGGAGCCCAAGCAGTCAGCGACCGACTCGGCCCGACACGGAGCAACCTCGGGCCCGACTTACTGTGCAAGTCGGTCCGAGGTCGAAAACTCATCTTCGGGCCCGACGTTGGTTGCAAGTCGATCCGGACCTCGTTCCACCTTCTTCTTGTTGGCTTTTCTCTTGTTCTTCTTCATGGCTTGCTCCTCTCTTTCCCTCTTAAGCTCGGGCCTTGCTCCATGTTCCGATTCTCCTTCAAAACGACCCTTGATCCATGCCAAAACACCTACAAAACACATAAAACGCGCATAGTCTCCGAATCTCATAGAAATACGGGAACTAAGCTAAAAAGGAACAAAACACACAAGAAAAGGGGAAAAAGAAGCATATTTACAAAGGAAATCATATATAAAAACACCACCAAATAAAGAGACATCACTGGTCGGAGGAGGCTTTCCTTTCGACCCTGTCGAAGACTGAAGCGGCTCGAACGGGAATTTCGTCCTCTTCGAGCCGGATGTGCGCCAGAGCTTTCACTTGGACATCCTCAAAGCTGTGGCACGGGTATTTAGTAAGTTCCCTATAGAGCTCGCTGTCAGGCAGCAGGCCTCTCCGGAAGGCTTCTATCGACGTGGGCACGTCGCAGAGCGATATCGCCACTTTCTCCCGGTTGAACCTGTTCAAGAAGGCACGCAGAGATTCCCCCGGTCTTTGGGCTACACGGTACAGGTCGTTGGACTGCTTCATGAGTTTCCGGCTACTGGCAAACTGCATCCTAAAGGTATCCACCAATCCAGCGAAGGACGAGATTCCCCCCTTGGGGAGGTTGATGAACCAGGTCAGGGCGGCGCCGGAAAGCGTGGCGCCGCACCCTTTGCACATAATCGCCTCTCTGGATTCTCGCAGTATCGAGCTGGTCATCATTTTCTGCTTGAAGATGGCCACGTGCTCGTCGGGATCCCTTGTCCCATCATAGGTGGGGACTGCTGGGACCGTGAATCTCTTCGGGATGTCTACGCTGGCGATCGAGGTCGCAAAGGGGGATTCATCGTAGCCATCGAAAGCTTCTTTTTCAAGGGGTGGTGGTACTCCGGGTATCTGAGCGATCTTGTCCTCGAGCCCCTTGAGCCGATCCTGCATATATTTATTGAACAGTACTTCTAGTAAAGGTTCAGTGGGGGGTACCTGTCTCTCGGATCCTTCACTGTATTGGGGGTGGAAGACTCCCGTCCCTGCAGCTCGGTTCCCCGGCGTTTAGGTGCCAGGCACTCCTGGAAGGGTGGCTGCCGGTGTATCCATATTCACTGTGGGGGATGGCCCTCTGATTTGCGAATTAAAGGCCTCCCCTAGGTTGAGGCGGGCAGTGGCTTCCCGAACAGTTACGGTCGGACGGGATCCGCCGTGCGATACCGAGGCTGCTTGTAGTTGTTCGCGGAGGTTTGCATTTTCCGTAGTGAGCTGCGTGATGTAGTCCATGTGTGTTTGGCTGCGATCCTTCTGACTAACCATATCCTGCTGTAGGGCAGATATCTTGGTTGCGAACTCGTTCAGAACGCTGCGCAGGCCTTGGACCTCCTCGGGGGTGCCGTCGACGACATCCTTTTCGAGGCGGCCGCCATGGCTTCCCCCTTCTCCTCCGTTTGTGGGAGAGGATGGCTGTGAGTTCATCATCTTCTTCGAGCGAGAATGTTCCTGCTTTGATCGAAAGAGCGAGCGAAAACCGGCTAGGGCCCCACGATGGGCGCCAAATTATTTTGGTCGATTTCCGACCGGTGGTGATCGAGAATGAGCTTTTGAATTTGCGGGGGCGATCTAACCGATAAACACAATCTCAATGAACAAAGCGATCGTTTGTATTGAAGGAAAATGAGAATTACAATGGATGGTTTACAATCACTTCGAATGACCTCCTCTTTCTGGGCTAATCCCTTATTTAAGTACCAGTTTTGATCTCAACTTCACTTCTCGCGACTCCATCTTCCCACGTCCCTAGCTCCACCTTCTGAGTGGTTACTTCCGAGCTGCAACCGCCGAATTCCCCGTTCTGGAAGACGATTTCCACGATCTGGGTTCTGCTTTTGGGCCTAACTGTTGATGGGCTGGGCCGATCGTTCATCTGGTGATTCTTTGGGCCCAACAAGTACCTGATTTAAAGCAAACATATATAACGTGTAAGAATATATATACTCCTTGAGAAAAAGCCTTTGTATTTAATTGAGAGAGTTTGGTTCAAATAAAACAACTCTTTTATCCTATAAAATAAAAAGCGTTTAGAACCCTTTGATCTCCTTGATGCAAGGGCTAATATTCTCGGAAATTCAAGATGAGGTGGCATTTTCGTAATTTCTCGTAAATTACAAAAGTGTATCGTTATGCTGACAAAGTGCATTATTAAAGCCAAAACATACATTACTAAACCCAAATATTTTGGGCGATTAAGTTCAATCTAAATAAATTCAATTCCAAGCCTAGGATGATGCATTTTTTGATTTAGTAATGCAATTTTCGATCTTCGCAATACACTTTTCCACCATAGATGCACTTTTACAATGAACTGAACATGGAGTGTGCCCTGTTGTCTTCATTTTTGTTTGCATTTTTCCGGATTACTAATGCACTTTTCGTATTTAGCAATAGCGATGCACTTTTGTAATTTTGAGAAATTACCAAAATGTCATTACGTCCTTAAAAGGAATAGAATATCAGGCCTTGGATCACCTTGATCCAATGAAACTAAACGCTCCTTATTTTGTAGGATAAAGAGTTGTTTTATTTGAACCTTACTTTTAATTGAGAATATATATTCTCCTTGAGAAAAAGCCTTTGTATTTAATTGATATTAATAGGAGAGTCCCGTTCTGATGTTAATATTTCTTAGGGTGGAAATTAAGAAAAAATTTAGATTGTTCGATTAGGAGAAAAAAAGGGTCGATTCATTAATAAATGGTACGGAATGTAACCTTCTATATCTATCTATACTACATATATAAAGTTGTGTACATGTCCACATTTACTGTCTCTAATAAATTCATAGCCCTTAAATTACATGCCCACTCAATCAAACTATTTTGTATATATTTTGTATTTTTCCTCTTAATTAATTGTATGTAATGAGCTTGCGATGCATTTCAACTCTTGCGATGTATCCTTGGGGGATTTTGATCATTCATTCACATGTACGAAAAGAAACCAACTCTAGCTCTCGAAAGAAAAACACTTATAACTACTTCTTGAATCAATCCATTCGCCTTTTTCATCGACTTCCCTTGAATCGAGTCGATGGTGGCCCCAATCAAGGACAGAAGTTAGATCATTAATTTTTTTTGGTGTAAAGGTAAATTCGTTTTAAATATGACCCTTAAAAGGGTAAATAATCAACTACAAACAAGCATAAAAGGACAGGCACGCAGGCCTTCCTAACTATGCTAAAACAAGCGCAAATGGAATGGCATGCAAACCATCCAAACTACGCAAAAAGCAACTACACACTCGTCACCATACAAGTAGGGTAAATATCATAAAGTAACCGAAACACATGGGTAAAATCAGGCGCGCCAGCACATCGAGAGAGATGAGGTTCACATTGAAGATGCAAGCATTACGAGCGTGCCAAATGTAGTACACCGTAGCCGAGAGGCTAAAATCCTGGCACGGGCAAGGCAGGCGCGGCCACAGGCGCGCCGACGCAGCCAATCAAGGGCGCGCTGCACTGAATTAACTCTAGCGGGGATCATGAATCTTGTCCGGACTTCTCTCCAAATGCCACTCGAGTAAGGACACTCAAAGAAGAGATGATCATGTATTTCTAACTCAGCTCCACAAAGTCGACAATGTGGCTCCACATCAAGAAAGAAAATTCGGTCATAAGTAGAGAGTTTACCGAGGTTGGCGAGCCAAAGTATGAACATATGTTTGGGCGTATGATGCGTGGCCCAAACCACTCTATGCCACTCCACCACCGACCTCCTAGAGCGAAGCACCTCATAAGCCTTGGTGATCTTGAATTTGCCATCTCACACCACGACTCAAAGTAACTCCCCGACACTCATTTCCCTTCTTTTGAGCCTCACAATCTTGTCCCTAGCATATATTATGGCCTTAATTAATGGCGAGTCTTTCGGATGGATGGTCCAATCAAGAGGCTCGACAATACTAAGATACCAGTGGTGGATCCACCGCACCCACAAGCAATCCCTCATATCAAAGATGTGCCAAAAGTGTTTTAACATGAAGCATTCATTCCATCTCTCAAGGTCAATAAAACCAAGCCCCCCTTCTTTTCTTGGTACACATAAATTATCCCATTTGACCCGGGAATTTTTCCAAAGGAAATTGCGGCATATGGAGATAAGGCTAGTAATAACCGCACCGGGAACTGGAAGGATGGACAACCAAAACCATTCACACCCTTGAAGAATCGAAATGATTAATTCCCGACGCCCGACAAAGGAGATGCTTTTCTTGGCCCAAGCATTAAGGTACCCACTAATTTTATCAAGGAGAGGCTTATAGAAAATAACCCGAAGGCCATGTGGAGCAATAGGGATACCCAAATAACGGAAGGGAAAGACTCCCACCTTGAACCCGGTTGCGGCCAAAATGGGACCCCTTTCGAGGTCCGGAACCGAGCCAAAGAAAATGGAAGACTTCCCGACATTGACACTCAAACCCGACATGTGTTTAAACTTCTCTAAACAGCCCATAAGCACTTGTACCGGTCCCACATCCCCACGACAAAAGAGGACAATGTCGTCGGCAAAGATTAAATGTGAGAGGCGGAGGGACTCACAATTTTGATGGTGGTGGAAGGAAGGTTTAGAGGTTTCTTTTTTAATCAAACGAGAGAGAAGCTCCATGCATATGACAAAAAGGAGGGAGAGCGGGTCACCTTGTCGGAGGCCACGTTTGCCGGGGAAGAAGCCGTGGATGCTTTTGTTGGTTTTAATGGAATAGGATGCCGTATACACACACTCCATCACCCAAGTAATAAAAACCGGAGGGAAGCCAAGGTGGTCGAGAGCATACCGGAGAAACTCCCAAGAAATGGAGTTGTAGGCCTTGGCAAGATCCACATTCAAGAAGCAACGACGCGTGTCCCTTGTAACATTGTATCTTCGAAGAAGCTCTTGGACTAGGAAAATGTTATCCGACATCAACCGACCCTCCACAAAGGCGCTTTGGGCCGGATCGATGAGGGAGCCGAGGCACTTTCCTAGTCGAGTTGTCATCACCTTAAAAATGATTTTGTAAGCCACGTTGCAACATGAGATATGACGAAATTGATCCACACAAACCGGAGACTCAACTTTCGGGATAAGAGAAATGATCGAATGGTTGAGCCGAAGAAGCTTCCCATTGGTGAAGAAATCCTTCACCGCCGCGCACACCTCGGGGACGGTTAAGTCCCAAGATGCCTTGATGAATTTGGTGGTGAAGCCATCGGGGCCGGGAGCCTTGTCGTCCCCCATAGACCAAAGCGCTGCCTTAATTTCATCGTTGGACACTGGCGCAATAAGCGACGCGCTGACCTCGGGTGCAAGGCGCACCCCATGCGCAAACACACCCGACGCGGGTAAGGAAACTGCCACATCCGATCCAAAGAGCCCTTTGAAGAAAGTCTCGAACTCGGCCACCACCTCACTCATGGACTCGGAAGGGCTCCCATTTTTCGTAATGGAAGCGATGTGATTGCGACACCCATTAGCTTTCATCATAGCTGATGTCTCTCTATTTGGTGGTGTTTTCATATGTGATTTCCTTTGTAAATATGTTTCTTTTTCCCCTTTTCTTGTGCGTTTTGTTCCTTTTTAGCCTAGTTCCCGTATTTCTATGAGATTCGGAGACTACGCACCTTTTATGTGTTTTGTAGGTAATTTGGCATGAATCAAGGATCGATTTGAAGGATGGTCGAGACATGGAGCAAAGGCCGAGCTAAAGCGGGAAAGAGAGAAGCAAGCCATGAAGAAGAACAAGAGAAGCCAACAAAGAAGAAGGTGGAACGAGGTCAGGACCGAGTTGCAACCACATCGGGCCCGACTTTGAAGTCTCCAACCTCGGACCGAGTTGCACAGTACCTCGGGCCCGAGGTTCCTCCGTGTCGGTCCAAGTCGGTCACCGAACTACTTGGGCTCCAAGGCACGAATTTGTGGACTTCCACTTTTGCCCTTCATCTAATCTATAAAAGGCCCTCTTGTCTTCTAAGAAAGGGTTCCCTCACACACACACAAAAGGGGGGTTCCAAGGGAGCCAAGAGGATACTTGGAGAGCAAGGAGGAAGGAGAAGAGGAGGAAGAGAGAGAGAATCGGCCAAGAGAGAGGAAGGCTTGATAGGTTTTGTTGATTGTTTAGCTTTGATTTGCTTTGATCTTGTGGATTTGAAAACCCTTGATTTGAATTTGTGGATTGCTTTGGATTTGAATGAAACCTTGCATTGTTTTGAGATTGATTATGATGATTGCTTTCTCTTTTGATTTGATTGCTTTCTTTGCTTGTCACATGGAGTAGATCTCCTTGATCTTGGGTTATGGGGGAAAACCCTAGCTAGGTTTAGGCTAGAAACCCCAATTCCATAGCCTTGAGTGTTTGATCTAAGGAACCCACTCTACATAGAGCTACAATTCCTTGCGAAAGTTGGGAATCAAGGCTTGAGATTGGCAAAGTAGCGAAAGTGAACATGTGTCAATCTCAAGACCTTGCTTCGAAGGGGATTTCCCCATGGATCGAGGTGTAGATGTGGTTGGAACGAGGGCGAAAGCACTCGATCCTAGTCCGATCATCACTCATTGCCTGAATTGGGGTGGAAAAGCCTTAATCTACTAGGGAAGGAACCCAAAAGCCCAAGATCTACTTTTAAAATCTTTGAGTTCGACAAACCCAGCTACCTCGGGTCCGACTTACCCAGTGTCGGTCCCGACTTCCTCTTGTCGCCAACCTCGGGCCCGACGTGACCTCAGTGTCGGTCCCAACTGTTTTCTTTGTTTTCCTTTGTTTTATGCTCTCCTTTCTAGCTTCCTAGTATCTAGGCACATCGATCGAGTAGACTTCCCGAGTGTTCGACACCCACCACGTACTACAACGGGGTCGGGTTATAAATTGTATCTCTTGACCCTCGCATCCGAGAGCGATCAATAGCATGGAAGTACTTAGAGAAACGGTCACTTTTAAGCACATACTTCGCCTTGGCTTGTTGTCGAAGAAAACTAGCCTCCGCTTCATTTAACCTCTTGGCATTCTTTTTCATCTCCTCAGCTTTGTTTCTAGCCTCCATGCAGCCGGGTTTTTAGACGACATTCCTCAAGAGCTGAAGAGAGAGCGAGGTTGGCCTTTTTAGAGCGAGGTTAGAAGAGATGTGTCCAAACTCGATTTTGTTGAGCAACTTCAAGTGCACCTTCAATGCAAGGAGCAGCTTGGAAAGCCAAAATTGGTAGGTGCCTCGGAGTGGAGACACCTGATGTTCGTGTTTTTAGTATAGTTTTTGATAGGTTTTCTTAGTTTGTTAGGTTTAGTTTTGATAAGTTTAAGGTTAGTTTTGTGTATTTTTGGATAGTTTTGCATATTTTGTGAAAAGTATGGAAGCTACTCCGTTTTGTGACTTTTTGTAGGTTTTAACAAGGAAATGATGCTGTTTGGAGTTGAATTTGAAGAGTTACGATGAAAGATGGAGGAATACGAGGTGAAGAAGTTGAAGTTCAAGTTTTTGGAGTGAAGAAGTATTGAAGAAGCCAAGCCCAGGCTCGTTAACGAGGCTGTGAGGGCTCGTTAACGAGGCCACGAGATAGAATATTCGAGAGGTTGATTTTGTGACTTACCGATCCTGTGCGGGAATTTATTTCCGTGTCGGTAGAGTGTTTTTATATGATTTTAGGGTTATTATATTGTATTTTAGGTCTTGTTATCTTTCTAGATTTTATTTCTATCTTTTTAGGGTTTTATTTCTATCTTTTTAGGAAACTTTTTATCTTTTAGCCTTTTTTAGTTTCTAGCCTTTTTAGTATAAATAGCCTTCTATCTAGCATAGATAGAAAAGGGGGGATCGATCAGAGAAGAGAGGAAGAAGAGCCGAAGGAGAGAGAGAGACGTATCGAGATCGGAGATCGAGAGCTCGGTGGACGAAAGTTACCGGGGTCGTTAGTCGAAGTTTTGTTCTAGTTTTTTTGGTATTCTCGGGTTTTCTTCTGAATCTCTGTAAGACGATATTTATTAATTTGAAGTAGTGTTTTGTTTTTAATGCTTTCTTTGATTGAAGTTATTTGTTTCTTAATCATGATTAGTGAGTAGTCTTTTTATCAAGGCTCGGGGTTGAAACCCGGCATAGTTATGCATGTTTGGTGAGTAGGATTATGTGTTGAATGCCTTTTATCTATTGTTGAGATTGTTTGTTGTGCTTATACCAAGATGAAAGTTGAGGTAATTTGAGTTGTTAACTTGATTGAAAGAGAAAGTTATAAACTTGAAGGTTGATATTGTTTGAATACGAAAGTTTCAAGCTTTAGATCCGAAACAAGCAATCAAGTGAGTTAGTTTATGAAAGTAGATTAATTTACTAGCTAAGTCAATGAAAGTTGATGTATCTATCTATTTAAAGGCATGATATTTATCTTCTTACGAGCTTGTGTGCATGACTATGTTGTGGTAGCCCTTGTCCTAGATCTTTGTTTTATTTGATTTTTCTTAAGATCATATTCGTTACTGAGTTCGTTGGCTCGGTACCGAACCTGTCTAGGTCGTTAGTTTTGGAATTCTGTCTACGGTGGTTCATTAACGACCCTGACAAAGTCGTTAACGAGGCTGCTTGTGTGTGTTTTGATTGCTTTTGTTTGATTTTTAGTAGTCAATAGATAAACAACCTTGCTTCCCGTGGAACGATCCTGACTCCCCTATACTCAGCGGGGTCTTGATTATAAATTTATTTGTTGTCAAGAATACCCTCTCAACAAATTGGCGCCGTTGTCGGGGAAGCAACGTGTTTGTTTGTTTATCTGTGGGTCTGGGAATAGCCCGACCCCGTTTTTGTTTTTAATTTTTGTTTTCTTTGTCTGTTTTCTCAGCGTATACCGGTAGGACGTCGGAGGCTTGAATTTGACAGCGCTGGTTATTATTTAGAACCTGAACGTTCCCTACACCGTAGACGCCGAGAGAACCGAGCCATGGCCACACTTGAAGAGATGGCTCGTCAGTTGGAAGTCCTCCGGACTCAGATGGAGGCGTTGAAAACCGAGTAGGAAGGCGCTGCTGCCGAAGCTGCGCGCCAACGAGCTAACAATGCTCGTCTACAGGAAGAGATGAATGCCTATCCGAGGAATGCCAAACAGTATATGCATCCAGAACCGAGGGTGCCAGAGTCTCCAATTGTGCTTCCGGAGATAGAGAAAACTTTTGAGATTAAATCTCAATTCGTATCCTTGATCAAACGGGCTCAGTTTGAAGGGAAACCTACTGAGTGCCCTATGGAGCATATTAGAAATTTTCTTGATTTATGTGACAACATAGTTGCTGAAGGTGTCTCACTTGAATATGTTCTGTTAAAAGCTTTCAGGTGGTCTCTTGCTGGAAATGCCCTGAGCTGGTTGGAGAGCTTACCTCCTATGTCTATCAGGACTTGGAAAAACTTGTATGATCAATTTCTTACAAAATTCTTCCCGCCTGCCAAGACAACAGAGTTGAGAAAACGCATCACCTCATATCACCAGCTGCCTAATGAGACTTTTGTTGAAACATGGGAAAGATTTAAAGAGATGCTTAGACAGTGTCCCACTCATGGGCAACTTTTATATGTTCTGCAAGAAATCTTTTTCCAAGGTATCAACGCAGAGATCAAGAACTGCATCAACAGGCATACCGCGTGTGGTTTTATACTGATGGACCCTACGGCTGCATGGGAATTGCTGGATAAGCTGTCCAATTATGATGCCATATATGGAACCCAACAAACTCCACAGCCCCAGAAACGTCTCTACATGCATAGCCGAGAAGAAGTTGACCCGGATGTTAAAACTCAATTTCTACAAGATGAGGTCAACCGTTTGAAGAAGCAGGTAAGTTTTCTGAAATCCTCTCAATCTTGTCAAGAGTGTGGTTCTTCTGCCCATAGTACTTCTGCTTGCACTAACATAGAGAAGGTTAGAGCCGCTGAGACAATTGCTCGGATGAATTATATGAGAGGCCCATACAGGAACCAGCCTAGCTATTTTGACAGGTCAAACAATTATCAGGCGTGGGCAATCAAAATCCAAATCCAAACTATGCAGCCCCTCCGCCGGATAGACGACCTGCGCCTTATCGACCTCTAGCCCATCAGGAGCCACCATCATGGGTTCAAGGGTTATAGGAAGGCCTTAACGGAGTAACTAACAAAGTTAATGAAGTTCAAGCCAACCTGAACCAACAAAATAAAAGATGGGGAGAGTTCGATATATGGAAGAAGAATGTCGATTCCCAACTAGGGAAACTTGCTGCACAGATTCCGAGGCCTCAAGGGCAACTTCCGGTCCGTCCCGAAGAAAACCCTAGGGGACAAATAGCAGCGGTGCACCTTAAGAGCGGGAAGACATTGCCGGAGCGAGTCCAAGCTGAGGACAAGAAGGAAGAGGACGCCACAGTTTAGCTCGGTAACGAGCCAGCGAGGGTAGTTACCGAACAAGCGTACCATGGAGACGAGGCTCCGAGGGTACCTAACGACCCTAATCTAGGTAAGTTTTATAATCCGAGCCTTCCTCTCCATCCCAGGGTAGTTAACGACCCCACCAGGGTCGGTAACGACCCGCCGAGGACACCTAACGACCCTAGTGTCGACCCGGTACTTTCACCTCTCGAGCCTAACTTGGTTCCGAGAATGGTGAAATCTCTTTCATTTCCCACTAAGAAATCTATGGACTCTACTGAGAGTAAGTTCAAGCGTTTCGTAAAGATTCTTGAGGGCATTAATATTTCCATCCCATTCGCTGAGGCCCTAAGAGAAATACCGGCTTACACAAAATTCTTGAAAGATATTCTTAGCAGGAAAAGATCCATCACAGAATTGCAAGATGAAGTCCGCTCTATTGCACTACCAGAAAAGCTTGGAGATCCAGAGAGATTTGCCATCACGATTGGCATAGGAGACCACAAATTCAAAGCTTTGTGTGATTTGGGAGCCAGTGCTAGTTTACTCCCTCTCTCAATATGGTCAAAAGCCAATATGGGACCATTAGAGTCAATCAACATGCGGCTATACATGGCCATTGGCTCTTGGATCAGACCAACAGGGATTGTAGAAGATTTTCCAGTACAAGTGGGCAAATTCTTTATCCCGAATGATTTCATAGTCATGGCAATGCCCGAAGACCCGGTAGTTCCTATTATTCTAGGGAGACCGTTCCTTACCACCGCTGGAGCCATAATTGATGTTAGGAGGGGAATCCTAACTTTCGAAATTGGGGATGAGGTGACGGAATTCCTATTCAAACAATCTATGAAGGATATCGATAGAGCCGAAGTCAAGATGCTCTACACCCACAATGAAATCATTGAATGTGGGGACCCTGTTGGAAGATTGGTGTCGCATGAAGAGTTCTCCAGTCAAAGATGGGCTGAGATAGCCCCTGCAGTTTCGGTGACGAGCCCCCGTACCTCACTACCGATTCTCCTGGCAGAAGAAGCAAGCTCGTTAACGACCCCATTAGAACCGTTAACGACCTTGGCCGAGGACTGTAGCATTCGAATACCTGGAAGAAGTGTTGAAGACGGATCCAAAAGAACCAATTCTCATTACAGCCGAACCTTCTCCAACACTAAATCCTCTCCCAGACTCTATCAGGTATGAATTTCTTGAGCCTAATTCTACTTTACCGGTCATCATTATTGTCAAATTAAAAGATGAGGAAGTAGAGAAACTGTTGAGTATACTTAGAATGCATAGAAAAGCCATAGGCTACTCCCTTGATGATATAACAGGCATATCCCCTTCTCTCTACATGCATAGAATATACATGGAGGACAATCATAAACCCACCATAGAGCATCAACGTAGATTAAATCCTAACATGAAGGATGTGGTTAAAAAAGAAATTATTAAATTACTTGATGCTGGGATCATATTTCCTATATCGGACAGCCAATGGGTGAGTCCGGTCCATGTAGTTCCAAAAAAAGGAGGGATGACTGTTATAGAAAACGAAAAGGGAGAGCTTATTCTGACTAGAACCACCACTAGTTGGAGTATGTGCATTGATTATAGGATGCTTAATAGTGCCACTAGAAAAGATCATTTTCCGCTTCCTTTCATGGATCAGGTATTAGAACGCTTAGCCCATCATGATTATTTTTGTTATCTAGATGGCTATAGCTGTTTTTGGCAGATTTCCATTCATCCTGACGATCAGGAGAAGACTACCTTTACATGTCCTTATGGAACCTTTGCTAATAAGAGAATGCCATTTGGGCTTTGCAATGCCCCCGACACCTTTCAAAGGTGTATGATGGCCATTTTTTCGGATATGATATAAGAGATTGTAGAGGTTTTCATGGATGATTTCTCTGTTTATGGTTCTTCATTTGATGCTTGTCTTGCTAATCTTGCACGTGTGCTTAAAAGATGTGAAGAAACCAATCTTGTTTTGAATTGGGAAAAATGCCATTTCATGGTTCAAGAGGGGATAGTACTAGGACACCTTGTCTCAAAAAGAGGGATAGAAGTAGACAGAGCAAAAATTGAGCTTATTGAAAAACTACCTCCTCCCTCTTCTGTAAGAGACATTAGGAGTTTCCTAGGGCATGCTGGATTCTACAGACGTTTTATTCAGGATTTCTCTAAGATAGCTAAACCTTTGACTAACCTACTAATGAAAGATGTAGTGTTTGAGCTGTCTCCAGAGTGTCTTGAAGCTTTTTACAGGTTAAGAGCAGTCCTCGTGTCCGCCCCTATTATACAGTCTCCAGATTGGACACTCCTCTTTGAGATCATGTGCGATGCAAGTGACTATGCAATAGGCGCAGTTTTGGGAAAACGGAAGGATAAGAAACTCCACACCATCTACTATGTCAGTAAGACGCTGGATGAGACGCAGAGTAAGTATACCACAACAGAGAAGGAGTTTTTCGCTGTGGTATTTGGCTTTGAAAAATTCTGGTCCTATCTTGTTGGATCAAAAGTGATTGTTTATACTGACCATGAGGCCGTTAGATACCTAATGGCCAAAAAGGATGCCAAGCCTAGATTGCTTCGTTGGATGATCTTATTTCGGGAATTTGACCATGAAATAGGAGACAAGAAGGGAGCAGAAAACCTAGTGGTAGACCACTTATCCAGGCTACCGGTTGAGCATATCACTGAATCTAACAACGAAGTGCCAATAAACGATTCCAGACCAGACGAACACCTCATGCTGAACGAGGTCGAACTCAACAAAACCCTCGTCACCGACCCCTTCAAGGTCGTTAACGAGGCACCAAGGCTGGAATGCATAGATCACGAGAGCAAAGTCCCAAGGAGCATCGACACATCAGTTGGGGAGATTGCTATCATGACAGGAGGTCGTTACCGAGGGTCACACAACCTCTTTAGGGTCGTTAACGACCCACTCAAGTCCGATGAGGAATTGGTCAGGTAAGATCTCTGAACTAGAACTAGCTCAATCCAATTCAATTCCTTCTCCCTCTTCTACTTTTTCTTCTTCTTCATTATCAATTCATGCGGTTAGAGGGTTGAAAGTCCCTTGGTTCGCGGATTTTGCTAACTATCTTGTAGGAGGCATAATTCCCAACGGACTAACTCCACAGAAGAAAAAGAAGTTTCTCCATGATGTAAAATAGTACTATTGGGATGATCCTTACATGTTTAAGCAAGGAAGTGACCACCTCTTTAGACGCTGCATCCCAGAAGAAGCGATAGAGAATGTGATCCGCCAGTGTCACACACTTCCAATTGGAGGCCATGCAAAAGGGTTCAAAACCACGGTGAAGATTCTTCAAAGTGGTCTCTATTGGCCGACCATGTTCAAAGATGTTCAAGCTTATGTGACAGCATGTGATGGATGCCAACGCTCAGGCAACATTACTTGGAGACATGAGAATCCATTAACTGGGATACTAGAGGTCGAGTTATTCGACGTATGGGGGATAGAATTCATGGGGCCTTTTTCCGCATCAGGCCCCTACAAGTACATCCTAGTGGCAGTCGATTATGTCTCTAAGTGGGTGGAAGCCGTTGCTTCAAGGACCAACGATGCTAAAACCGTGGCCAAGTTTATTAAGACTAACATTTTCCCCATATTTGGCGTTCCAAGAATCCTCGTTAGTGATAGCGGTTCCCATTTCATTGAGCGGCGTTATGAAGCACTTTTGGCAAAGTATGGGGTATCACATCGGGTGGCAACACCATATCATCCCCAAACTAGTGGCCAAGTTGAAGTTTCAAACAGGCAAATAAAGAGCATATTGGAGAAGACAGTGTCGCGTTCAAGGAAGGATTGGTCTTCTAAAATGGATGACGCTCTTTGGGCATACAGGACAGCATACAAGACGCCTCTGCGCACCACTCCTTATAACCTAGTGTATGGCAAAGCATGTCACTTACCGATCGAGATAGAGCATAAAGCACTATGGGGTCTTAAAGAGCTCAACATGAACCTCGACACAGCTAGAGCAAAACGATTCATAGATTTGCAAGCACTGGAGGAGTTGAGACTTAAGGCGTATGAAAATGCTGAAATTTACAAGGAGCGCACCAAACGGTGGCATGATTGAAAACTGGTGCCCAAAACCTATGAAGTTGGTGACAAGGTACTTTTCAACTCTAGACTCCGTCTATTTCCAGGGAAGCTTAAGACAAGATGGAATGGGCCATTCGTGGTCCATCACATTTATCCCCACGGTGCTGTAGAGTTGATCGATAACCAAGGCACAATCTTCAAAGTTAATGGCCACCGACTGAAAAAGTTCCACGAGCAACCTAGCCAAGGGAAGTACTATGGCTCTCACAACGTCAATCTAGCCAAGGGAAGTACGTCGGGCTGACGACGTTAAACATAACGCTTACGGGAGGCAACCCGCTTTTAGTATAGATTAGATTTTTCTGTTTAGATTCTTTTTCTTAGTTTTCTTTTGAGTTTTTTTAGTAGTTTTTTAAGGATAGAAATTATGATAAATTTAGAGCTAACAAGATGCAGGAAAAGGGGCTCGAAAATTACTCAAGGAGGCTACGGTGGCTCGTTAACGACCCACCCAGGGTCGTTAATGACCCGGTTTGGCGAACCGACTCGGGCAGGTATGTTTTTCTAACCCTAATCTATATTTTATCTTCTACCCTATTTCTTACCCTCCCATCCGCCACTACCTACCCCTCCCCTCCTATTTCTACCCCCTTCAATTTAACTCTCCCAGAACTCTCAAAAACTCTTACCCAAAAATATCAAAACTCCAAATCCTTCAAACCTCCACCGAATACTCTCACCATCGATCGGAATCTTTCACTCCACCGACCGTCAGAGACCCTGTCGTTAACGAAGCCCGGAACACCGTTTTTCCTACCGACGAGGTCCACGCTCGTTAGCCACCCAATTTTGATCTCTTGTTCTTCAATTTCCCGATTCTCCGGTATGATTTTAACCCCTAACTCTTAAATTGCATGATTTATGGTTCTTAGGGTAGAAAATTTCATGTCTTGGATCTTGTTTATAGAGAAGATCGATTTGCATGATTGAATTTTGCTCATGAATTTTGATTATGTTTAAGTTGTTCTTGACTAGGGAAAGTTATTCATGCTAGAAACTCCATTGCAATAACTTGATTTAGAAAGCATGAATTTTTCTTGTTCTAGTCTTAAGTTCAATCTTTGCATGACAATTTTGGGTAATTTTAGCATGATCGGGATGGGTAGTTGAGCAAGTATGGGGTGCATACTAGTGAGGGAGTATAGAGGATGCATACTTGATTTATGATCTGATTTTTGAAGTTGATGACAATCGGAATTTTGCGAACTGGCTCTCGGCAGCTCGTTAACGACCCACCCAGGCTCATTAACGACCCTGTGTAGCATCAAAGATCAATAACCAGTCCAGATTTGTAAACGACCCAATTGGGTAGTTAACGAATAATTCCGAGGTTTATTTTGAGACCAAGTATCGGGTCTCTTGTCTATCTTCTTGAGTGGATCTTATCTTGGAAAATCATGATTGTTTTGTAGATCAAATGGCAAGTTCCAGTAGACCCGCTACCCGAGCTCAGAAGAAGAGAAGGAACCAGAGGTCCTCATCTCCACCACGCATGGATAATGTGATCCTGCGTACCTAGGGGCAAGCGGATCGTTACCATGCCATCTTAGACAAGGACCACAACACTAGGTGGTTCTCGAAGTCAAGTGTCGTACACACGGGGATTTACACAGACGTCAAGGAGGCCTTCGTTATTCTCGGTGCCGCTCATTTGGTGAAGAAGGAGAATCTACCACACTTTCCGGCCCTCACATCCGACTTTCTAGCGACTCTGGAGACTAGCTTTTCGTCGAAGAATTCGGCGGGGCGCATTCGGTTTCGGCTCGGTAATGTGAACCGTGCGTTCACCATGGAAGAGTTCAATGCAATTCTGGAGCTCCGAACCCTTCTAGGGAGTACAGCCTAAAGGACTACGAGGTGACTCTGACTTGGAGCTACATAACCGGGGAGGTCCAGTCCTCCACAATGGCATTATCTGGGGCAAGCATCATCAACCCCATTTTTAGGATCATCCTCCAAGTCCCAGCCGCTATATTCTAGCCAAAGAGAGAGTTGAACAGGCCAACAAGGACGGAAGTTGCTTGTCTTCACACTATCCTTTTCGAGGAGCCCGACCCTTTGAATTTAGGGTATGAATGGCTCTACTACATAGAGAAATCAACCAAGTCCAAGGAACTATGGTGTGGTAACTTGGTTAGTCTTTTGGCTAGAAACCTTGGAGTCGACCTCACTCGCTACACGCCGGCTCATGCTCAGTTGCTCAACCAAAACTATTGGCTTAGCGGCGGAATTTTCACTCGAGTTCGGGAGGGGCTCGTTACAAAAGTTCAAGGCCGAGATGTACCGCCCACCTTATTGAAAATGAAGTTACTTTACGTACCAAATTGGTACGAGTCATGGACGGGGCATGCTTTCCCGTTAGAGCCCAAGCCGGAAGATGAGCTATCACTTCGGCCGTGTGTGTCCCAGTTTGACAAAGAGGAAGATGCGATGGATGAAGATGAAGTTGAAGATACCGAGTTAGTTGGAGAAGACACCGAGGAGGCCGACACAGAAGGCGACACAAAGGAGCTCAACCTCGAGGAAGAAGACCTCGATACAAAAGTTTTAGGCACCAACGTCCTCGTTGATGAGCCCACCAGGCTCATTAACGATCATTTCCAGCCTTCTACATCTGCTGCTAACGAGGTACCCAGGGTCGTTAACGACCCGCCGAGGGCAGCTACCGACCTTCCGCAAGCTTCTACCGACCCCTACTCTTATGGGCTTGTGCCATACCACCCGGTGCTTCACCATGATCACTTTCAGCCTCACTACCCACCACCTCCTCAGCCTGAGTACACTGGATCGAGCATTCCGCCACCATGGGCCGAGGATCTTTCTGCACGGATGCAACAACTTCACCTCCAATAGGACCACATTCATAGGAGGATGGATAGATGGGAGACTGTCTATTCAGCTCGGATGACATTTGAGGATGAGAGGCATCGCCAGAGAGAGACAGAGGATGTTGAGCGCTGGAGAACGATGTACGACTTCACGGGAACTTTGAGCACTATTTTCCTCCACCTAACTGTTGATTCAGCTTGAAGACGTTTTCCTTGTTTTCCACTTTTGAGACTTTGTAAGTTTTTGTTTTCTCTTTTCTTGTTTTCTTGTGTTTTTCTTTTCTATTTCTTTCCTTCTTCTTATTTTTCTTATAGTGGGGACATTGTAATTTTAAGTATGGGGTGGGAAAAAGTAGAAAGTTTTGTGTCTTGTTTGTCTTTTGCGCTTTGTTAGTTTTTATTCCCTAAAATAAAAAAACAACAAAAAATCGAAAATTCTTTTGTGTCTTGTTTGTCTTTTGGGCTTTTTTAGTTTTTATTCCACAAAATAAAAAAAACAAAAAAATCGAAAATTCTTGAAATTTTTTTAAAAAAAGAGTTTTAGAATTCATAGATATCCCTTTCTTATGTTCTATGATAGTAGTTGCTAGCATGATCATGTAATTCCTTGCAATCATGTCTTTGAGAATATAGCCGGATTCTTTATTATGAAGTTGTTTTTAGGAAGGAATAGCATTTGATGAAATTGAGCACATATACCTTTTTAGCATAAGTGATGCAATCCAACAAAAATTAACCTTGTGAGAAAATTTTGGCCTTATAGGGAGAACATCAAGAATCCCTCTTTTTTTTGTGTGATTTGCTCTCTATATGCATATTATCTCTTAGAATTGTGATGGTTATCTATTACTTGAGACCTGTATAAGATTTATAGTTCATTACTTATGAAAATCAGATGATAGAGAACTTATTTTTAGAAGCCTTATTATTCCTTATCCACCCTTGCATTATCCTTCTTTTGACAGACAATTTGAGCCTGGAGCCTTTTATTTTTAGCTCCACAAAATTGTTCCCTAGCCGATATAACCTTGACCCTATCCGGGGATAAGGACTTAGATTTGGAGAGGAAATTATTTTGTTGAGGGTTGAAAAGAAAAGAGAGAGATGTTATGTTTGGTTTGACATTGAAGGATTGTTGGGAAGGGTAGATTGGAAGTCTCTTGAGTTAATTGTGTAAGAGAAAGCTCTCTTGGTAAAAAAAATGCATAAAAGGTTGTAGAAAGAGGAATACACGATGAAGATCGTTAACGACGCTGCAGTGGTTCGTTAACGAGGCAGCGAGGTAAAAAAAAGAGAAAAAAAATGTTGTTGAAAAAAGAAAAAAAAATGAAGAAGTAAGAAGTGCATAGTATTTACGAGATAAGCTAGAGATTCTTTTGTTTTATGAGACTTTCTAGGATGAAAGGGGTTGAAGAAATAAGTGTGCATAAGAAGAGTGAGTTTGGTTATTTTATGAGTGTTTTGGTATTTTGTGAGTTTTTAGGAGTCTTTGATTCCCGGATATTATTAGCACCACATAGCCAAAATATTCCACGCCTTATTGTCATTACCAAGCCCCATTACAACCCGGCCGAATGGAAACTTCTATGAAGTTTTTCATTGAGCCCCCTGAGTTCTCTTGATGATTTTTGTTTGTTTTGACAAATCTTAGGTGGAGAGTTTGGTGATATAAATTCCAATTTCTATGAGAATTTGCATATAAGATGAGTTGAGAGATATGTTTATAAGCTTAAATACGAGAGTTGAGAGAAACACAATATCCCTTGTGAGGTTGGATTGTATTTTCTTGTGTCTATTTTTGGTGCACAGATGTGTGTGATGACGTGAATAATCATTTGTTATTTTTCTTCTATGTGTAGATGTTGCTTTTTAGAAGATGGCTATAATTTGATGAGTATGTTGTTTGGTTTTGACTATTGTTTAGTGATTGCTTGAGGATAAGCAAGTCTAAGTATGAGGTATTTTGATGTTCGTTTTTTTAGTATAGTTTTTGATAGGTTTTCTTAGTTTGTTAGGTTTAGTTTTGATAAGTTTAGGGTTAGTTTTGTGTATTTTTGGATAGTTTTGCATATTTTGTGAAAAGTATGGAAGCTACATCGTTTTGTGTCTTTTTCTAGATTTTAGCAAGGAAATGATTCTGTTTGGAGCTGAATTTGAAGAGCTACGATTAAAGATGGAGGAATACGAGGTGAAGAAGTTGAAGTTAAAGTTTTTGGAGTGAAGAAGTATTGAAGAATCCAAGACCAGGCTCGTTAACGAGGCTGTGTGAGGGCTAGTTAACGAGGCCACGAGATAGAATATTCGAGAGGTTGATTTTGTGACTTACCGATCCTGTGCGGGAATTTATTTCCGTGTTGGTAGAGTATCTTTTTATGATTTTAGGGTTATTATATTGTATTTTAGGTCTTGTTATCTTTCTAGATTTTATTTCTATCTTTTTTGGGTTTTATTTCTATCTTTTAAGGAAAGTTTTTATCTTTTAGCCTTTTGTAGTTTCTAGCCTTTTTAGTATAAATAGCCTTCTATCTAACATAGATAGAAAAGGGGGGATCGATCAGAGAAGAGAGGAAGAAGAGCCGAAGGAGAGAGAGGGAAGGATCGAGATCGGAGATTGAGAGCTCGGTGGACGAAAGACATCGGGGTCGTTAGTCGAAGTTTTGTTCTAGTTTTTTTGGTATTCTCGGGTTTTCTTCTGAATCTCTGTAAGACGATATTTATTAATTTGATGTAGTGTTTTGTTTTTAATGTTTTCTTTAATTGAAGTTATTTGTTTCTTAATCATGATTAGTGAGTAGTCTTTTTATCTAGGGTCGGGGTTGAAACCCGACATAGTTATGCATGTTTGGTGAGTAGGATTATGTGTTGAATGCCTTTTATCTATTGTTGAGATTGTTTGTTGTGCTTATACCAAGATGAAAGTTGAGGTAATTTGAGTTGTTAACTTGATTGAAAGAGAAAGTTATAAACTTGAAGGTTGATATTGTTTGAATACGAAAGTTTCAAGCTTTAGATCCGAAACAAGCAATCAAGTGAGTTAGTTTATGAAAGTAGATTAATTTACTATCTAAGTCAATGAAAGTTGATGTATCTATGTATTTAAAGGCATGATATTTATTTTCTTACGAGCTTGTGTGCATGACTATGTTGCGGTAGCCCTTGTCCTAGATCTTTGTTTTATTTGATTTTTCTTAAGATCATATTCGTTATTGAGTTCGTTGGCTCGGTACCGAACCTGTCTAGGTCGTTAGTTTTGGAATTCTGTCTATGGTGGTTCGTTAACGACCCTGACAAAGTCGTTAACGAGGTTGCTTGTGTGTGTTTTGATTGCTTTTGTTTGATTTTTAGTAGTCGATAGATAAACAACCTTGCTTCCCGTGGAACGATCCTGACTCCCCTATACTCAGCGGGGTCTTGAATATAAATTTATTTATTGTCAAGAATACCCTCTCAACGACATCCACCTTCTCGAACCACCTCCTTGAATTTCGAGTGTGAAGCCCACATATTGAAAAACTTGAAGTACTACTTGCCATCACCGGAGACCCTACGCATAGACACAAGGCCTGGTTTGTGGTCGAAGAGATGCCACATGTCCGGATAATTAGTATGACAATAAAAATCAGAATTTAGCCAAGTAGGATTTACCAAAACTCTATCAATTTTGCTCCACTTCGTTCCGTTAGTCCAAGTGAATGAATTGGCGCTAGTGCAAGGAGTATCAACAAGGCCGTGTTTCCGACAAGCATCCACCATGTCTTTGCATTCATACATGGTGACTCTCTCCCCATTGATTCTTCATATTCGGCCATGACACCATTAAAGTCTCCAAACACAATCCATGGCAACAAGTACGCCTCGAAAAGATCCTCAATTTGCTCCCAAAGTGGCCGGCGCGCCGTGAGACTATGTACGCCATAAACATAACAAGCACCAAATTTTTGCCGAGTGGTTTTGCAAGTAATGATGCAGCCAATATGTTGTGAGGACATGCTAAGGAGCTCAACATCAACACAATTAGCATCCCAAAGCAAAAGAATACGAGCACAGTCATGAAGATGAAAATTCGAGGCAAAATTCCACCTCGGGGCCACACGGCCCACTAAAACATTTAAATCCCAACCACCACATTTAGTTTCAAAGATTCCACATACCTTAGCTTCAAAATTTCTAATCACATCAAGTAAGCCGTTTTGTTTCTAGGCTTGGCCAAGCCCTTGAATATTCCATGCGAGGAGCTTCATTTTGGCACTACGGCCTTGGCTTTGTTGTTTCATGTGGTGCTTTGAAGTGATCGGTGGTGTGTTGGCCATTTTCCCTTGTTCGGGATCCCAAGGACAACCGGTTGAGCCGAGGCCTTATCCTTGGCCCGAGCTTTCTTCTTTTGGGATCTTGAGAGGACGTCCTTAAAAGGAGTGTCGTACTCCCCTTGGCCTCCTCCTCTTCCATCCCCGGCAGAGTTAACCGGGACTTCATCATCTCCCTCCAGACTAGCCTCTCCCTCTTCCGACGAAGACGCTCCGGGATCATTGGACACCTCGATGTCACTCTCATCCTCACGTGTTTGACTCTCATCCTCACTAGAATAAACCCCTTCAATTTCGCTCTCCTCGTAATCAAGGTTTAGGACTATCCGAGGCAAGGAAATCACCCTCACTTTGTGAACCACTCATGTCCCCACGCTTAAGGTGTTTGGCATTTTTGGATTGTGTTTTTGAAAGACTAGCCCTCGAGGACTTGCCTTTCCCACACCCACTCTTAGAGGTGCCCGTGTCCTTTGGTGCTTCGTTGTTGGAGGACGCGCCGGTTCTAGGGGGCATTGGATCCTTCGTGACGGAGTCATTCGGAGGAGGTCGCACATTCTTGCCATTGGTGTCCAAGCCACTACCATCCCCGGCTAGTGTTGGATCTCTCCGAGCCTTGCTCTTTGAGTCCTTAGATCTTTTCTTAGCTTTCGTACCAACGACATCTCTCTTGTCTTTAAACGAGCAATCTACAAGATCATGCCCAAAACAACAACATCCCTTGCAATACAAGGGCTCATTTTCCACAAGAAAAGGAACATCAATAGAATTACCATCATCGAAATCAATGCTTACTTCTTTTTGGATGTCCTCGACAAAGTTGAGCTTCACAAAAATCCTAGCATACGATCAACGCTTTCTCCCATCGGTGACGGGATCCAAAAACAAAGGCTTGCCCTCGTATGACGCAAGCTTGCCAAGCACTTCCGAGGTCCAAATATTTTGAGACAAGCCATAAACACGAACCCATAGAGGAATGGTTGCAATGTCTCGCCTATTGAAGGAGAATTTGTTCGGAATTAGCTTCAAAATCATCGGTTTGCCAGGAATAAAATAGGGGCCTCCACGCAAAACCTTAGCTTGATCCTCCTCGGACTCAAATTGGAAAATAAGCCACCCTTCCTCCTCACGACATCTAGCCTTCACTCCCCAAGAGCGCATCATCTCGTTGATCATGAAGTGTCCGGGATAGAACCCGACATATTGCCCAAGAAGGGACCATCCCCACACGGCTTGGTGTGAAAGCCCTTCCAAAACTTTGATTGAAAGGCGCTTTGAAGAAGGAGGAATGTAGGACAATTTACCTCCGAGTCCCGAATTCATGAAAATTTTCTTTCACCTTGTCGCCCATGCATTAGGCCGAGGCACACCATTACCGGGTTGAGCAGCCTTGTCTTGATTTTTCGCAGCGTCAGCGTACGCCTTGGCACCAACATTGCTTGTGCCAACATGCCCGCTTGCAAGGGGAAGGACCATGCCATGGCTAGATCCAGTCGTAAGGCCAGGCGTAGGAGAAGTGGGAGCGGGCGCGTTGCTGCCAAGCGCGTAGCTTGGGTTTCCATTCTCGGGACTCGGAGTCGCATTTAAAGTTGCGGCTGCATGCGCAGGCTTTGGGAGCAGGTGCGACACTTGGACTTCAGCGTCACCATCAATGGCACGCTTGTTGGGATTCTCCATGGCTGCTGGTTTAGCAATGGTGCCATGGTTAGCGGTCGGCGCCGAAAGGTTAGAGACCACAACAAGAGGAGGAGGAAGCTCCGACTCTTCTTCTTCCTCGTCGGACAAAAAATTTTGAGTATGGGCAACCACTTCACCATCCTCGATTTCATTGTTGTTTGAGACAAACATGGTAGAACTCTTCTTGTTAGCCTCGGCAGCCACCGAATCCACCACCGCCAGAGCAATCTTGGATTTTCGAGAAGGTGGCTTTGGAGTTTTTCCATTTCCGCCATTAACATCATTCAAGTTTGCATCTTCTTGCTCATCGTATCCCAACTTCACACACCAAGAGAAGAGGAACCCTTCTTCTTGCTCATCGTATCCCAACTTCACACACCAAGAGAGAAAAACCGAGAGGAAGAAAAGTAGATGAAAAGTCACGAGAGAAAGTGGAGGAGCGCTGGCGGCACAAGGGGATTCCGGCTCGGTGGTGGCGCGAGAGGCTACCACGAGCACTTGAGCGTGGGTCTCCTCATGAGACCCACGTCGGAGAGGGGTTCAGAGAAGGGGAAGGAAGGCCGCCGGTGGAGTCGCCCAAAAAATCGCCCAAAAAGGGTTGAGGAGCCTCGTGAGCGCTTGGGAAGGGTAGAGAAGAAAGCAACACCAGATCACCGTCCGAAACATCACGACCAACCATACCAATGCGCTCACCCCGACGCAGTGAAGGCAAACGTTGCCGAAGCCAAGCCCACCAAGTCGTTACCGCCAAAGTATGACGAGTTCAACTTGGGTATATCCCCTGAAGATCTCATAAAGAACATAGCCCTAACGGTGAGGGGCGTAAGGTGGCCTAAAAGAAATGAGAAATCCTACCCAAACAAGGATATGAACAAGTGGTGCGACTTTCGTGACAACTACGGTCATGTAACCAAAGAATGCATAGTGCAAAGAAGAGGGATTGATTATCTCATGGCTCAAAGTTTTGCTTTCACCTAGTTGTTCTTCTTCATTTTTCAGACATATTCCTCTTTTCCTCTTTGTTTTTTTACCTCATCGCGGATGATGACCTTCTTTGGTGCATAGGCCTTACAAGGCATTCTCTCGCGGTCGAACGCCAGAAGATGGATGCAGGCAAGCTTGCGAAACTCGCTGAGGCTGTCAAGCGCCATTCCTCTCAAGCTGCTTTGAATCGATCCAAGATTGCCGAGCTTGAGGTCATGAAAAAAAAGATTCATAAGGAAGCTGACGAGATTGGTGCCTACTAAAGAGTGGAGACGATCAAGCAATTCGTAGCTGGTCAGCATTCGGAGTGGGATCCGAATGCCGAGATCGCGTCCTTTCATGATTGCTACCCCCCGATCAGAAGACTCCTGGCGATGAGCTCTTTGCTTCTCTTAACGTGAAGGAAGACGGTGGCGATTGTGGTCTGAGCGCTGGCGTAGCACCTGATCAAGGCAAGGGGTTGGATGGGCTTCTAGCGAGCGAGATAGAGCAGCCGAGGGACGTCTCGGACAAGGATGAAGATTACGGATGCGTGCCCTTGTAATTTTACTTTGTGATGGTTTCTTTTGGGACAAACTTTTGTTGAGATGTATGGGCCGTCTAGGGGCAAAAAACAATATTTTTCCGTTGCACGGGAGAAGTCTCTTCCTGAGGGAGAGAAAGTGGATTTTTTTGTGCATGCATGCTTTAGATTTCTTGCGTATTTTGCTTGGTAGTGTCCTTCCTTTGTGTGCAGGTTTTTCAAGATGCTCGGATGCTTCAGATTGAAGGCTTTAAGACAAGGACTCCTGCAGAAGTCTTTGGTCACGGGTGTCAACTGCGCTTATCAAAGGAGGTTTCTAGGCGGGCAACGAGTATCATGTCGGAACTTGCGCTCGGAAGTTTGGTCGATTGAAGAGGTCTTAAGTCTAGGGTTAGTTACCTCTAATGTTTGGACTTGTGTTCGATTGTATGATGTACTCTATATGATAGTGAATAAAATATATTTTATCTTAATCTTTCTACTTATGCAAAAAATGAAATAAGTATGATCAAGAAATAATGCATGCATATATCATACATTGAATGAAATACCGCAATCATAGAAGTCATACAATAGGGAATTTTCACACAAACAGGTTGGTCACAACCGAACTATGAAAAAGATAAACTTAGAGCAGAAACAAATTAACAACTATGGATAGATGACCTCGAATGTCTTGAGTGTCTAGCGAGAAAACTTTCTGATCAGAAGTGTCAGAGAAGTTTACGTTCCGATGAAGGAAGACTTCCCTCGGAAGTGATACTTCTTTATGTGTACTGCGTTCCAGCTTCTTAGGATAGCTTCGCCATCTTTGGATTCCAGCTGGTATGCACCTTGGCCGACGATCCTGGTTATCTTATATGGCCCCTCCCATGTCGGGACTAGCTTTCCTAATTTGGTTTGATGGGTATTTTGAAAGACTTTTCGTAGTACCCAATCACCAATTCGGAAGGTCCGGATCCTAACATTTTGATTGTAGCTCCGGGTGACTTGTCTCTGGTATCTAGCTAGGCGTAATCGGGCTTGGTCACAAAGCTTTCCAAAAGTATCTAAGTCAGCCGACAACTCTAGATGATTCCGTTCTATGGTTAAGAAACTAGTGCGGGTTGTAGGGATGAGAATTTCGGCGGGAATGACCGCTTCACATCCGTGTGTTAACGAGAAAGGAGACTGCCCGGTTACTACCTTTGGAGTCGTTCGATCGGCCTAGAGGATGTAAGGTAGCTTGCCAACCCAATTTCCCTTAGCCTTCGCGAGGCGCTTCTTTAGATTGTTTATGATCACCTTGTTGCTAGCCTCAGCTTGCCCGTTAGACTAGGGGTAGTGAGGTGTTGAGGTGACTAGATTGATGCTCCAGAGACTACAAAAGTCTCTGGTCCTCTTACTTATGAATTGAGACCCATTATCACATACAATCTCCTAGGATACCCCGAAACGACAAAGGATGTTCCTAATGAGGAAGGAAATCACCAGTTTATCCTTGATCACTCGATAAGCTTCAGCTTCAACCCACTTAGAGAAGTAATCAGTCATTGCGAGGAAGAATACTCTTTGCTTGGACGAAGGGGGTAACTTCCCGACTATGTCCATTCCCCATCGCATAAATGGTCATGGCGTGAGCGTAGGTTAGAGTGGCTCAGGAGGTTGGTGAGTCGTTGGCGCATGTCTAAGGCACACGTCACATTTACGATAGAAATCTACAACATCGTTTCTCATGGTGGGCTAGTAGCACCCTTGCCGAAGGGCTTTGTTGGACAGAATTCTTCATCCGGTATGATTCCCACAATCTCCCTCATGAAGCTCTTCAAGAAGTCTCTGAACGCCTTCCCTGGATAGGCATTGCTGGAGTGTACCCACTTCCGACCGGTGGAACAGTATCCCATTCTCAACTGTAAACTTTGTAACTTTCATCTTCAGCAACTTAGCCACGATTTTATCTTCAGGAACCTTTCCCTCGGTTATCCAATCGAGGTATGGCTGAGTCCAAGGTGCTTCATTGACTTCTGAAGGGTCGAGGGGATTCTCTTCACGACTCGGTCTACTAAGAGGCAGACCCGGGTCGGGATCGTTCCGAAAACTCTTGGCATCAATTTCGTCGCTGCTCATGAGGACGTCATTGCGAGATGGGGTTCTGAGATGGCAGATGTCTTCGGTCATACTATCCGACTTCTCGGTATCATCGTCATAGGTTCTTCTAATGGCGGGAACCATGATGTGGATCATCGGAATTACGGGATACTCATTAGGATCAATGTCTGAACCATGATGTAGACTTAGCTTCTAGCGTCATTAACTCCGCTTGCTTTGTTCCTTCTTCCATCCTAGGACTAGAATCAACCACAAAGTCAGATAGTGCCTGAGACTTCAATGCGGTCCTAGGCTTGTACTGAATGTCAAACCCACTCAAATGAATTGCCCATTTAGCCATTCTTCTGTGCATTCAGGCTTATGCATGACTGTTTTCAAAGGGTGCGTGGTTCTCACCACGATCATGTGTGCCTCGAAGTACGAGCGAAGTTTGTTGGAACACATGACTAGTGCTAAAACTAATTTTTCCAAGGAAGAGTAACGGGTTTCAGCCGACAGGAGAGTTTTACTTATGGAATATACAAGTTGCTGCTGCCCGTCCTGTTCGCGGACAAGCACTCCACTGATGGCTTTCTTGGTAAGGTCCATGTATAGGGGTAAGGCTTCTCCTTCTTCAGGTTTTGCTAAGATTAGAGGATTGGAGAAGTATTTCTTCAATTCTTGGAAAGCCTCCTCATGTCTGGCGGTCCACTGGAAGCATTTGTACAGGGGTAAGGCTTCTCCATGATCTTTCCAGTCTCCATCAGCTTTCTTACTTCTTCATCCACTATCTTATTTCTCTCAGTAATGAATTTCCTTCGTTTCCGCTTTATCGGTGGATGATTAGGGTCCACGTTCAGCTTGTGGGCATTGATCTCCGTTTCGATTCCCACCATGTCGTCATGGGACCAAGCGAAACACTCTTCATTTTTACTCAAGAAATCTACCTGCTCATTCCTCATGGATAGCTCCAAGTCCTTTCCAATCTTTACGGACCGATTGAGGTCGGGTTGGTCTAGGGCCTCTTCCTCTACTTGTTCATCTTTCGTTTCTTTTTCTTTTGGAAAGGTAGAGTTAGTGGTTTCCTTTAATTGCTAGGTGGACTTTTGGTGGATGGTCGCCTTTAGCGCCGACTTGTAACACTCTTGGGACGTTCTTTGATCTCCGCGGATCTCTTGAACCCCCACCGTGTCGGGAATTTTACCGTTTGGTGGTAAGTGGATGGGACAGCTCTCATGTCGTGGAGCCATGGCCTCCCCATTATTACATTATAACAAGAAGGGCAATCCATAACAGAGTATCTGACCTGGATGTTCACGCCTTTGCGTATGTGGGAAGGGTGATGTCTCCTACTGTGTGCTTCACTTCTCCGCTGAAGCCTACGAGCGTTGTTGGGTTCTCATCCATGTCTGTCTCGCTTAACACCATTTCTTTTAGAGCCCCCAACATCATGAGGTTGGTTGAGCTTCCGGTATCGATGAGAACCCACTTCATTAAGACGTTCCCTATCGAGAGAGAAATTACGACACCATCATGGTGAGGTCCTTCAAGACCGTTGACGTCGTCCTCGTCAAAATGTATTGAGAGATTGATGACGTCTTTCTTTATTTCCGTAGGACGATGAAGAGTGCTTTCTCGCTCATTTCTTTTTTCCGTTGAGTATGTAAGGCCGCCTACGCTTGATTCTCCAATGATCACCCTCATGACCTTGGCAGGCACTAGCGACGCTGGCCTTCCTGCGCGTGAGGCTTCCACGACATTTGGGGGGACTTGCGCATTCGGCGCAACTTCTGTGATCCTTCCCCGAGATACGAGGTAGGCGATATATGTCCTAAGCGCCACGCACTCTTTGGTTACATGACCATAATCGTCATGGAAGTCACACCATCTGCTCATATCCTTGTTTGGATAGGGTTTTTCGTTCCTCTTCGGCCACCTAACACCTCGTATCGTTTGGGCTATGTTCTTCACGAGATCCCCGGGGGATACACCCAGGTTGAACTCGTCATACTTCGGTGGTAACGGCTTGGCAGGTTTGGTCTCGGTGACGTTCACCTTCACCGCGTCGGGGTGAGGGCACTGGTACGGTTGGTCACGGCATTCCCGATGGTGATCCGGTGCTTCCTTCTTATCTACCCTTTCCCAGACGCTTGTCTTCCTCACCTTCAAATCTTCCTCAAGTCTGATTTGAGCCAGGGCCTTGGTTTGGACATCTTCGAAACTATGGCAAGGATGCCTTGTGAGCTCATTGTAGAGGTTGCCATCTTGATTTACCCCCTGACGGAAAGCTTCCATAGCCGTCGGCACGTCACCGTGCGGGATGGAGATCTTTTCTCTGTTGAATCTGTCCAAGTACTCCCAAATGGACTCTTCTGGTTTTTGGATAACCCGGTACAGATCGCTAGGTTGCTTCTCAAATCTTTGGCTGCTAGCGAATTGCACTTGGAAGGAGTACATCAAGTGTTTACCCTGTGTAGGGGTAAACGAAGACCCTCCAAGGACTGTTGCCGGTGGATTAACGAACTCAATGCCAGGGTTTCTCTCTCGCCAGCCAGTGGGGTTTCTAGAGGAACCTTCACCTCTTTTATTTCGGATCCGATCTGTTGCTCGGGCACGCGGGCCGACAGAAGAAACTGATCGGAGTTGGGAGCGCAAACCATCATTATTGGCGGTTAGCTGCTCGATGCTAGCCTTGTGCTTTTCATTGTAAGCATGTTGGTCAGTTAGTTCCTTCTCTAAAGCTTGAAGCCTTTGAGCAAACTCGAATAATTCGAGGTGAAGAGCTGCCGATGTGTCTTGACGTGCATCTCCATCACCCCGACGTTTGGCTCTTGATTACCCTCGTTAGGGTTGCTCATGGCGACTTCCTAAACTTTCTTTAATGTGGAAAGACGAATCCTTTTCGATCGTTGGACCCCACGGTGGGCGCCAAATTATTTTGGACAAAAATTTGACAAGCAAACTTCTGCCCTAGATTGGGGCACGATCGAATCAAGGAATGAGTAAATATTCAAGAAAGTATGAATTTCTGAGATACGAAGGCAAAGCTCTCTTTTGATTATCTCTTTTATGTCAAGTGTGCGTACACACATCAATAAACCGTAAAAATCTACCTATATATCCCTTCAGCCCAACATTCGTTTCCCACTCCCCACGATCTCCAGGTTTATAGGGCGTATCTTTAACTACTATCCACTTCCTGCGCATATCGGAGGTGTGAACCGCCATAGCAGCTGCCCTTTGAGCATGCTCCTCCTTCTCGTGACGGAAGCTTTCTACCTTCACCTAACTTACCAGTGATTTCTCTTCGATCCTGGATACTTCTGCGATCAAGTCACCCTATGATTTCCCGTTTGTTTTTGGGCTCGCTTTATTAAATGCGCCAATGGGATTTTGGGCCTAACAATTCCTATTTAGGAAAAGAATGTAGTTACAAGTGTTGGAATCCGAATTAAAGCCAGTCGAAACCCAATAGCTACATCCTTCAAGGAAACGTTATGAACTTTCGAAAGAGTTAAAATTAGATCGTTACCAAAGGTGACACCTCGGACATTAATTTAGATATGTTGGGAATGTTGTTACACATAGAGCATTATAGTCGGTTCATTAAACCCCCGTTGACCCCGCACACCTCAACCAACCTTACCGCATATGTGTCGTGCAAAATTCAGATTGGAACCAAATGACAACGGAATCCGAGAGCGAGGACGGTTTCCCATTTTGTACTGACCATCCTAACCAGTTGTGTACGAGTACACTTATCTGAGTTACTTTTAAGCGTTTAATAATGATTCCACTTGGATTATTAGGTACTTTAATTACGAGAGACAAAGTCTCAGATCACTACTTTACGATATATGGGCACCTACGTCCCATGGCACATAAAAGTGCGAACACCCCTTAGCGGTTGAGGGATATGGGTGATGGCCTTAGATAGGGTTTTAACAAAAACGACCTAGCGAGAATTAGTTTTTTTATGATATAAGTCATAAGACATTACGTTCGGCTCCTTACAATGGAGCTTAAATAAATGTGCACACAACAACACATAGCAATAAGGCCTACATCCATAACTAATGCAGCCTAAAATATGACTAGGAATTACAATCGCTAAATCTAGGAATGTAAAACAATCCTATGTTCAATTTTATTCACACAGGAATTCCCAACATATATTTAAGAACATCATGATATGAATCATGCTTTGGAAACGAATGCGAAACATAACCGATTTCACTTGCCTCGATATCCGACGATAACTGATTACGAAAGAGATCACTCGTGTTTCTAACTCAGGCTTGTTCATGTAACGATCAACCACAAAATAAATTGTCGTCAATTTATTTTTCTAATCCGAAAAGATTGACTCTTAAGGAACTATACCCCACCCAAGATTATAAGAGATTATAAACTTACATATTATATTAATATTATCCTTACATAAGATCTATTACTTAAAATAATTTAATTGTAGTTAACATAATACTCCAATAAGACCCATATTAAAACCTATTAATAAGATCTTAAAGTTACACACATTTTATAACATGTTAAAAATGTTATAAAAATTATAACCTTATTATATTAAAGGGAATGTGAAAATTACATTTTTACCCTTTACAAAAATGAGACCGACATCTCTAATAAAGGGAATGTGAAAATTACATTATATTAAAGGGAATGTGAAAATTTCATCGACCGTGAGAATGCGTATAGGAAATAAGAACGATAGTGTAAAGACAAAAATCTACCTTCCAGACCATCAGGCCGGCATCTCTAATCAAGGCAGGGGTGGGAACATCCAAACAAGGTTTTTTGGAGTTGTGAGTATACCGAAGCTTCAGTCACTATTCTGAAGGAACTTTGTCTTCCAAGTCAATGACCTCAGTGATGTCCGGTGATGACCGTTTGACTGGGGTAACAAGATCACATACCAGCAGGTTTCATAAGAGGATGAAAAAGTCACAACACGAAGAAGTAGATACAAGTAGAGGAGGGGTAACAAGATCACATACCAATAGGTTTCGCCAGAGGCTTGAACATTTCCTTGTTAACAGCCACGGACACAAGAATCTCATCCTCAATCGTCTTTTTATAGTCCCCCGACTTTGCGTCGTTATCCCCATCCGACTGGCCTTTAGAAGGAGTTGCAGTCTTGTTGCTGGACTATCGTTCGAGCATCAGCTCCGCAGACATTCGGTAGGTCCTCCTCCCCTCTGGGAAGGTGAAAATCTTCCTTCATGCCTCAGATTCAAAAACATGGGCATCTAAACCCGATGGGACTGCACACAAACATCACCAAGGAACTTGAATGATAAGGCGAAAGAGAAGGGAGATTAGAGCAAACGATCACGTATCTTCGAGGAGCCTGCGCTCGGGGTAAATATGGCCTCAAGTGATATGACTTCTCACATCTCCGAGGATGATCGGTTGGATGGGGTGAACCCACGTGTCTTCCATCGCGCGCGGAAAATGCTACAAATCTGATCAAAATCACGCCCTCTGATTTGGATCAAGATTTGTGGGTATTGTTAGACCCAAAAAATAGTCTCATTTAACAGTACATCCCAGAAATAAAAGGTGCATCACGGTAAAACACGAAGACAAGAATCTAGATTACAAGAGTTTTCTCTCCGAGAGTTTTTGTTACATATGTGTGTGTTTCCATGGAATGTCTCCTCGTTTCTATCTTTTTAGCCTATATTCTTATCAGATAAATCGTTCTTTCCTCTTCCCCCACGATCTTTATGCTGTTAGGATATACCTTAAACCACCTAGCCACTACCCACGTTTATCGGAGAAGATAACTGCCACAAGCGATCGACCCCTGGATGCAAGTTTCTAAATCTTTCTGTCTTCATTTCCTCTCGTGGTTTCTCACTTACTCTTAGGTCAATACCATTAAATGGGCCGACTTGGTTTTGGGCCTAACAATACACCCAAATCTTGATCCAAATCCTTTAGGCGGAATTTTGATCAGATTTGACGCGTGAGCTACATGTGATGTGTGACACTAGGTTTTGCCCCCTCTGTCCAATCATTATCGGGGAAACGAGAGTCCATGTCAACTAGGCTTTAAATGATCAGATGTAGATCACTCGAAGATACGCGATATTCCACCTTTGCTTCCCTTCTCTTCATCTTCCTATAATCCCTTTCTTTCTTTTCCCTATTTTCATCTTACGCGTTTTCCATGACCAAGGTTGGAACCTTAGACATGGGTTTTGAGTCTTCCCACTGCCGTGAACCCTACGATTTTCGTCCCTGCTCCATGTCCTTTGAAGTGGTGGAGAAAATCATTCAGACCCATGGCTTCTCGGTTGGCACCAACTTCCACTGCCCTACGCACGAGGTCGTGGATTAGATCAAAGAACGATGGGTTTGCTTCCTCGAGTATCCCTTCATATTGGGGCCTTTTTCTCCGGTGCAACTGATGCCGTCTGTGTGGAAAATCTTATACCAAATAAGTGAGGTGTCTTCGGAGGAGTGGATTGAATTCTCGGTGTCGGACCTCCTATGTTCTTATCGGGTGTGTCCACTCAGGGACGATCGTTTTACCCTTCATGCGAGGGACAACTAAGAATCCATTGATTCCCAAGTCGAAGGTGAATGACAAGGATTGGGCTACCCGCTTCTTCTTTGTGGAAAGTCTACGCTAAGTTCGGCATATCAAGCGACATTCTTTGACTCGTGGAATTCTAAGGGTAAGCATTCCTAACCCTAATTTCTGTTTCATCCTGCCAGTGTATAGACACACTTCTTTATCTTTCTGTTTGGATGGATTATGTATGCAGTTCCACTAAATTTAGACACCCATGTTTTGGAATCGAAAGAATGCAAAAAGCTTTTTGCTCTTCCCGAGGCAAGAAGGACATATTGGAAATTTGTAGAGCAAATGCTTGAGGATGAATCTAGTAACAGGACGACGGCTCCCTCTGAGGACCAGTCGGACGGGGAGGACGATGCAAAGTCGGGGGACTTGGAGAAGACGATTGAAGATAGAGTTCCGGCACCCGCGGAGGTTACCAAGGCTGTTGCAAAACCTCTAGTGAAACCTACTAGCATTTGCCTTTCACTGATAGTTAAATATTCAGTAGCTTGGAATACATAATTTATTGTTATTTTTCTTAGAAGCTTTCTCTTCTTTGGGGTGAAACTTTTCTGCTGCGGCTATGATCCAACGTAAATTGCGATCAAGTGACAAGAAACCTCCCTTGGATGCTAAGGTAAAGACGGAAGTCTTGGCCAAGATAACCCCTGTCAAACGATCATTGCTAGATTCCACAGAAGTCATTGATATGGAAGACAAAATTCCCTCAGATTTATGGCAAAAGCTCAGTGGCGCTCATGGATCTAAAAAACCTCGCTTGGAAGTCCCCACCTCTACTCTAGTTAGGGATGATGGTATGCAGTATGGAAGGTAGATATCCACCTTTGCTTCGTTGTTTCTTCTTCTTACTTTTTATGTCGTGACTGATACTCTTTTTATAGGCCTTGCAAGGTGTTCTGTGGGTGGCGGATGCTACCGATAGGGAAGACTAGGGTCTGAAAGAGCATCAGGTAAAGTGGGACGTTGAGAAGGCTATCTTGGAGAGAGAAGTGGCCCCTGCAGTCGAACGACAGAAGGTGGATGCACGAAAAATTACTAAGCTTACGGACGCAATCAAGTGTCATTCTTCACAGGTTGCCTTGGACGGATCTAAAGTTGCTGAGCTCGAAGCTGTGAACAAGAAGATTCTCAAGGAAGCTAGTGAGATCGGTGCTTACTTCTCAATGATGTCGCAGGTAGAGACGATTATACAATTTGTGGAGGGTCAACACTCTGGTTGGAATCTAGATGTTGAGATTGCGACCTTCCATGAATTCTGGGGATAAGTCGGCTCCTGCCGTTGAACTCATGGCCTCTCTGGGTCTCCTAGAAGAGGACATATAAGAGAACGATCATGACGCTGAAGGGGACGGTAGCGATCGTGAAATGGGCGCTGACGCTACATTCAGATTTGGCAAGGGATTGGACGGTCTTCTGGCGAGCGGGTTGGAACAATTGAAGGATGTCTATGACAAGAATGAAGATTAGGGATGCGTACCCTTGTAATTTTTTGGCTTTTGTGATGTTTTCTTTCTGAATAAATTACTTTTGATGTGTACAGGCCGTTTGAAGGCCGAAAATAATGCTTGTTTGTAATATTGACAATGCTCCCTGCTAGGAGGGGGAATCTAGGTTATTTTGTGTGCATGCATGCGTTATGCTTCTTGCGAATTTTTCTTGGTTGTGTCCTTCCCTTTGTGTGCATGTGTTCCGGGATGATTAGATGCTTCCGATCGAAGGCTTTGGGGAGAAGACCCCTACAGAAGTCATTCATTGTCGGTGGCAACTACCCTTACCGAAGGGTATTTCCAAGTGAGTGACGGATGTTGCGTCGAAGCGTGCGCTCGAGATGCTCTGTCGATTGAAGACGTCTTAAGTCTAGGGTTTACTACCTCTACCGTTTGAAACATAGATCAATTGTTTTACTTAAATGATGTACCTTATATGATAACGATGTGAATAAAATATGCTTGACTTGCTACACTTACTTATGCAAGAAAAGAAATAAGGACGAGAAAGTAATAACATAAGCAAATTTCATTCATTAGATAAAACACTGCAATATGGAAATCACATAACAAGGAGTTTTCACATAGTCAGGTTGATCACAAGCAAACTACGAAAAGGATGAACTTGAATGAAAACAAACTAACAACTAAACATAGATGACCTCGAACGTCTTGCTTATCACATGCGGAGAATTTTGATTAGAAGTGTCCAAGAATTTTGCGTTCCAAGGAAGGAAGACTTCTTTTAGAAGTGATTCTTTTTTAGTTGTATCGCGTTCCAACTTTGTGGGACGGCATCACCATCTTTGGACTCGAGCGGGTAATCGCCTTGACCGACGACTCTGGTCATCTAGTACAGCCCTTCCCATGCTGGGGATAGCTTGCCCGATTTGGTTTCATGGGTGTTTTGAAAGACTTTTCGTAGTAACCAGTCACTAACTCGGAAATTCTGAATCTTGACATTCTGGTTGTAGCTTCGGACGACCTGTTGCTAGTGTCTAGCTATACGTAATCGGACTTGGTCGTGAAGCTTGTCAGAAGTATCCAAGTCCGCCGACAATTCCAGACGATTCTATTCTTTAGTCAGGAAGCTAGCGCGAGCTATAGGGATGAGAATCTCGGCGGGAATGACTGCTTCACACCCGTGCATCAATTAGAAGGGAGATTGACCGGTTGCTACTTTAGGCGTCGTTCGATCGGCCCAGAGGACATAGGGTAGCTCATCGGGCTAGTTTCCCTTGGCTTTCGCGAGACGCTTCTTTAGGTTATTTATGATCACCTTGGTGCTAGATTCGGCTCATCCGTTAGACTGGGGGTAGCGAGGTGTCGAAATGACTAGATTGATGTTCCAGTGACTGCAAAAGTCTCTGGTTCTCTAATTTATGAACTGAGACCCATTGTCGCATACAATCTTCGAAGGCACCCCAAAACGACAAAGGATGTTTCTAATGATAATGGAAATCACCTGTTTATCCTTGATCTCTCGATAAGCCTCATCTTTAATCCACTTATAGAAATAATCAGTCATGGTGAGGAAAAACACTCTTTGTCCGGACGAAGAGGGTAGCATCCCGACTATGTCCATTCCCCAACACATGAATGGACATGGCGTGAGTGTGGGGTAGAGTGGTTCGAGAGATTGGCGAGCCGTTGGTGCATGTCTCTGGCAGGAGTCACATTTACGGCAGAAGTCTACAACATCTTTTCTCATGGTAGCCTAGTACCACCCCTAAGGAAGAGCATTGATGGATATACTTCTTCCTCCTGTGTGGTTCCCACAATCTCCTTCATTAAGCTCCTCGAGAACATTCTGAACGCCTCCCCTGGCTAAGCAACGCTGGAGTGTACCCATTGCTGATCGGTGGAAAAGCATCCAATTCTCGACTGTGAACCGCCTAGCTTTCATCTTTAACAACGTAGTCTCAGTATTATCTTTTGGAAGCTTCCCTTCGACCAACCAATCAAGGTATAGTTGGGTTAGTGTTCTTCACTAACTTCGGAGGGGACGAGGGAATTTTCTTCATGACCCGGAGGCTTTTTGCTCTTCTAGAGGCAAGAAGGACATACCGGAAGTTCGTAGAACAATTGCTCGAAGGCGAATATAGTAACAAGACGGCGGCTGTTTCTAAGGACAAATCGGATGGGGAAGATGATGCAAAGTCGGGAGACTCAGAGAAGAAGATTGAAGACATAGTTCCTGCGTTTGTGAGGTTTTTGAAGCGGTTGTGAAACCCTTGAAGAATATAACTAGTATGTGCCTTTCTCTAGTAATTGAATATTTAGCAACTTGGAATACAACATTTGACTTTTATTTTTCTCAGAAGCTTCCTCTTCTTTGGGGAGAAACTTTTTTGCTGCAGCCATGATCCAACGTAAGTTGCGATTGAGTGACAAGAAACCCCCTTTAGATCCTACGGTGAAGATTGAAGCTGAAGCTGAAGCTAAAGTAACCCTGTCAAACGACAATCACAGGTGCTACAGAAGTCATCGATCTGGACGAAAACGTTCCCTCGGATTTGTGGATGAAACTTCACGGTGCTCATGGTTCTAAGAAACCTCCCTTGGACGTTCCCACCTCCACTCTGGTTAGGGATGCCAGCCTGCCGGTTTGGAAGGTTCGTACCCGCTCTTGCCTAATTGTTCTTCTTCTCTTTTTTTTTTGTCACGGCTGATCCCCCCCTCTCTCTCTTTTTTCTATGTATAGGCCTTGCAAGGCGTTCTATGGGTAGCGGATGCTACTGCCAAGGAAGACTAGAGTCTGAAGAAGCATCAAGCAAGGTGGGATGCTGAGAAATCTACCTTTGAGAGAGAAGTGGCTCTTGCGGTCGAACGTCAAAAGATGGATGCGAGCCAACTTGCGAAGCTCACGGAAGCGGTCAAGAGTCATTCTTCTCAGGTTGCCTCGGATCGGTCTAAAGTCTCTGAGCTCGAGGCCTGAACAAAAAGATTCTCAAGGAAGCTAGCGAGATCGGTGCTTACTTCTCGATGATTTCGAGGGTAGAGACGATCAACCAATTTGCGGCGGGTCAGCACTCTAGTTGGGATCTAGACACTAAGATTGTGACCTTCCATAGAAGAGAAAGATCTTGACGCTGATGGGGATGGTGGTGATCGTGGAACGAGTGCTGATGTGGCATCCAGTCTTGGCAAGGGGTCAGATGGTCTTCCGGCGAGCGAGGTGGAACAGCTGAAGGATTTCCCCGACAAGGACGAAGGTTAGGGCTGCGTGCCCTTGTAATTTATTTTGTTGTTTGTGATGTTTAACATGTTACTTTTGGTGTGTACGTGCCGTTTGAAGGCCGAAAACAATGTTTGTCCGTAACACGGACAAAGATCCCTACCATAAGGGGGTATCTAGGTTATTTTGTGTGCATGCATGCGTTATGTTTCTTGCGTATTTTGCTTGGTTATGTCCTTCCTTTTGTGTGCAGGTGTTCCGGGACGATTGGATGCTTTTGATCGAAGTCTTTAGGACGAAGACTCCTGCAAAAGTCATTCGCCCCTGGTGGCAGTTGCGCGCTTACCGAAGGATCTATCGAGGCGAGTGATGGATGTCGCGTCGAAGCATGCGCTGGGGATGTTCTGTCGATCGAAGACGTCTTAAGTCTAGGATTTATTACCTCTACTGTTTGGGCCTTTTCTCAGTTGTTTTACTTAAATGATGTACCCTATATGACAACGATATGAATAAAATATGCTTGACTTACTATTCCTACTTATGCAAGAATAGAAACAAGGACGAGCAAGTAGTAACGTAAGCAAATTCCATTCATTAGATAAAACACCGCAACGTGAAAATCACACAACAAGTAGTTTTCACATAGTCATGTTGACCACAAACAAGCTATGAAGGAAGAGTACTGGAATAAAGATAAACAAGCAACTAAGGATAGATGACCTGGAACATCTTGCGTATCACATGCGGAGATTTTCTGCTGGGAGTACTTAGTAAGTCTGCGTTTCGAGTGGGGAAGACTTCTTTTAGAAGTGATACTTCTTTCGGTGTATCGCATTCCAACTCTGCGGGAAAGCATCGCCATCTTTTGGATTCAAGTTGGTATGCGCCTTGACCGACGACCCTGGTTATCTTGTATGACCCTTCCCATGATGGGGCTAGCTTGCTCGATTTGGTTTCATTGGTGTTTTGAAATACTTTTCGTAATACCTATTCGCCAACTCGGAAAATCAGAATCCTGACGTTCTGGTTGTAGCTTTGGATGACCTGTTGCTGGTGTCTAGCTAGACGTAATCGGGCTTGGTTGCGAAGCTTGTTCGAAGTATCCAAGTCGGCCAGCAATTCTAGACGATTTTGTTCTTCAGTCAGGAAACTAGTGCAAGCTGTAGGGATGAGAATCTTGGCGAGAATGACCGCTTCACACCCGTGCGTCAATGAGAAAGGAGATTGACTGGTTTCTACTTTAGGCGTCGTTCGATCGGCCTAGAGGACGTAGGGTAGCTCATCGACCCAATTTCCCTTGGCCTTCTCCAAACACTTCTTCAGGTTATTTATGATCATCTTGTTTCTAGCTTCGGCTTGCCCGTTGGACTGGGGGTAGCGAGGAGTCGAAGTGACTAGATTGATGTTCCAACGACTGCAGAAGTCTCTGGTTCTCGGACTTATGAACTGAGACCCATTGTCACATACAATCACTAAAGGCACCCCGAAACGACAAAGAATGTTCCTAATGATGAAGGAAATCACCTATTTATCCTTGATCTCTCGATAAGCCTCGACTTCAATCCACTTGGAGAAGTAATCAGTCATATCGAGGAAAAATACTCTTTGTCCGGCTAAAGGCGTAACTTCCCGACTATATACATTTCCCCATCGCATAAATGGTTATGGCGTGAGTGTGGGATAGAGTGGTTTGGGAGGATGGCGAGCCGTTGGTGCATGTCTCTTGCAAGCGTTGCATTTACAGCAGAAGTCTACAACATCTTTTCTCATGGTTAGGCCATCACCAGCCCTGACGAAGGGCTTTGTTGGATAGACTTCTTCCTCCTGTATGGTTCCCACAGTCTCCCTCATGAAGCTCCCCGAGAAGTTTCTAAACTCCTCCCTTATCTTCCGGAAGCTTTCCTTCGACCAACCAATCAAGGTACGGCTGGGTCCAGGGTTCTTCACTAACTTCGGAGGGGACGAGGGAATTTACTTCGTGGCTCGGACCATATAGAGATAGATCTGGGTCAGGGTCATTCGAAAAACTTCTGACGTCAATAACATTACTGCTCATGAAGACGTCGTCCCAGGGCATGGACCCGAGATGGAAGACGTCTTCGGTCATGCTATAACGCTTCTCAACGCCATTGGCACGGGTTCTTTCAATGGCGGGGATTGTTATGTGGATCATTGGGATTACGGGATATTCTTTAGGATCTGTGTGAAGGATATCTTCTCAAACTGAGGGGTTAGACCTTTCACTACGTCTAGATAAGCCATCATTCTTTCATCATTGGCTTCATACAACCCCAGAATTTGGTTCATTATAAACAATGAATCACAATTGACCTCAATTTGCTGTATGGCGAAGTCTTTGGCAAGAGTCAAACCGAAGATCAGAGCCTCATACTCAACTTCATTATTCATGGCTTCGAAAGTGCATCTCACAGATTGTACCACCCTATCCCCCTTTGTTGATTTTAGGACTACTGCTATCCCTGTTCCCCCAGCGTTGGAGGCGCGATCAGTATGAACCGTCCATATGACTGGAGACTTATCTTCTAGCGTCATTAATTCTACTGGTTCCGTTCTTTCTTCCGTTGTAGGGCTAAAATCAACCACAAAGTCAACCAATGCCTAGGATTTTAGTGCGGTTCTAGGCTTGTACTGGATGTCGAGCCTAATCGAATGGATCGCCCCCTTGGCCATTCTCCACGTAAATTTGGGTTTGTGCATGACCGTCTTCAAAGGGTGCGTGGTTCTCACCAAAATCGTGTGTGCCTCAAACTACGGGAGGAGTTTATTGGAGCACATGACCAATGCTAACACCAATTTTCCAGGGAAGAATAATGGGTTTCAGCTGGCAAGAGAGTTCTACTTACGTAGTATACGAGTTGTTGCGGCCCATCCTGTTCGAGGACAAGCACTCCACTGATGGCTTGCTTGGTGACATCCATGTACAAGGGTAAGGCTTCCCCTTCTTCCGGCCTTGCTAATATTAGAGGATCAGAGAAGTATCTCTTCAATTCTTGGAAAGCTTACTCATGTCTAGCGATCCATTGGAAGCACTTGTTCTTTCTAAGCACTTCGTAAAATAGACGGTAGCGATCCGCTGACCTAGAGATGAATCTATTCAAAGCAGCAATTTGCCGGTAAGCTTTTGAATATCTTTCATGCACCTTGGAGATTTAAACGATACTATGGCGCGATCTTGTTCTAGGCCCGCTTCTATCCCTCTCTGGGTGACCAGATACCCTAGGAATTTCCCAGACTTCATGTCGAAGGTACACTTTTGCGGATTCAGCTTCATGTTATATTGCCTCAAGATCTCGAAAGCCTTTTCCATATGACGTCGGTGATTTGCAACTTTTTTTGATTTGATGAGCATGTCATCTATATATACCATCATAGCCTCCCCAATTTGTCTTTGGAACATTTTATTCACTAGCCTTTGGTATGTGGCTCAGGCGTTCCGTAACCCAAAGAGCATTGCCTTGTAACAGTAGGTTCCTTTGCTAGTTATGAAGAATGTCTTCTCTTTGTCGCTTTCTTCCATCTAGTACTGGTTATAACCACTAAAGGCGTCCATGAAGCTCAACAATTCATGCCCCGTCGTGGCATCTACCAGGGAGTCTATGTGAGGCAACGGAAATGAATCCATGGGACAAGCCTTGTTCAAATCCGTGAAATCTACGCACATTCTCTATTTTCCGTTTTTCTTAGGTACAACGACTACAATAGCTAGCCATTTTGGATACTTGACTTCCTTAATCTTCCCGGTCTCCATCAGCTTTCCTACTTCATCATTGATGTTCGCATCTTTAGTATAGTTTTTGATAGGTTTTCTTTGCTTATTAGGTTTAGTTTTGTCTAGTTTAGGTTTAGTTTTGAGTATTTTGAGTTAGTTTTGCATAAATCTACGAAAAGAGTGGAATCTACGCTATTTTGCAGATTTTAGCGAGAAAAGGAGCTAAATGGAGCTAAATTTGGAGCATCACTGTGAAAGATGGGAGAGTGCAAGATTTAAGAAGTCGAAGCTTAAAAGTACAAGAGGAGGTGTTGAAGAAAACAAAGCCCAGGCTCGTTAACGAGGCTGTGAAGGGTTGTTAACGAGGCCACGAAGAGAGAGATTTCGAGTATTATTTTTTATTATTCACCGATCCTGAGCGGGAATTTATTTCCGTATCGGTTGAGTATCTTTTTAGAATCTTTATGGGTTATTAGAATATGTATTTTAGGGTTTAATATCTTTCTAGACTTTATTTCTATCTTTTAGAGATTGTTTCTATCTTTTTAAGAAAGTTTTTATCTTTTAGCCTTTTTAGTTTTTAGGATTTTCTAGTATAAATACCCTTCTATCTAGCATAGAAAGGGGGAGTCGAATTTTAGAGCTAGTTTTTGGGGAGGATTTGGAGGAAGGCCGAAGGAGAGAGAACCGGATCGGAAGTCGGTGACGAGGTTCGGTGACGACGGTTTTCGAGGTTCGTTGATCGAGTTTGTGGTTCGGTGCATGTTTTGTTTAGTTTTCTTCTGAATCTCTGTAAGACGATATTTTTGTTGGTAATTTAAGTTTGAGTTTTGTTTCAATGTGTGTTTTTATCGAAGATTTTAGTTTCTTAATCATGAGTAGTGAGTAGTCTATTTTTCTAGGGTCGGGGTTAAGCCCGGCATAGTTGAGCATGTTTGATGAGTAAGATTGTGTGTTGAATGCCTTTTATCTTTATTGAGATTGTTTGTTGTGCTTAATACCGAAACGGGAGTTGAGGTAATTTGAGTTTTAACTTGATTGAAAGAGAAAGTTAGTAACTTGAAGGTTGATATTGTTTGAACACGAAAGTTTCAAGCTTTAGATCCAAGGCAAGCAATTGAGTGAGTTAGTTTATGAAAGTAGATTAATTTACTTGCTAAGTCAATGAAAGTTGATGACTCTATCTGTTTAAAGGCATGATCTTATCTTCTTACGAATTCTTATGCTTGGCTATATTGTGGTGTCCCTTATCCTGGATTTTTGTTTTAATTGAATTATTTCTGGTAAATTTTCGTTGTTGAGTACTTGTCTCGGTACCGGATATTAATTGGAATTTAATTAGGTCGTTAGTTAGTATTTTTTTGTGCGGTGGTTCGGTAACGATCCTGACAAGGTCGTTAACGAGGCATCTCGTGAGTGATATTTATTTGATTTTTATTAGATTGATAGACAAACAACCTTGCTTCCTGTGGAACGATCCTGACTCCACTGTGCTCAGCGGGGTCTTGACTTACAAATTTATTTGTTGGCCGAGAAACCCTCTCAACAATCATCCACTATCTTGTTTCTTTCGGCGGCGAATTTCCTTCATTTCTATTTTACTGATGGGTGACTGGGGTCCACGTTCAACTTGTGTGTGATGATCTCCGGATCGATTCCCACCATGTCCTCGTGGAACCATGCAAAGCATTTTGCATTTTTACTTAAGAAATCTACCAACTCATTTCTCAAGGATAACTCCAAATCTCTTCCAATATTTACCGACCGATTAAGGTCTAATTGGTCTAGGACCACCTCTTCTACCTATTCATCTTTCATTTCCTTTTCTTTTGGAAAGGTAGAATTAGTGGTTTCCTTTAATTGCTATGTAGACTTCTAACTGGCTGTCGGTTTTAACCCCGACTTGTAACACTCTCTAGACGTTCTTTGGTCCCCTCAAATCTCTTGAACCCCCCACGGTGTAAGGAACTTTATCGTCAGGTCATAGATGGAGGGAACAACCCTCATGTCATGGAGCCATGGCCTCCCCATTATTACATTATAACAAGGACAATCTATGACGGAGTACCTAGCCTAGATATACATGCCCTTCGCGTATGTGGGAAGGATGATGTCTCCTAATGTGTGCTTCATCTTAGAGATTTCACTGTTTCGGGATCGATTTGTCGTTCGGGCGCGCGGGCTGACAGAAGAAACGGATCTGAGTTGAGAGCGCTAAACTTCATTATCGGCGGTTAATTGCTCGATGCATATCTTATGCTTCTCATCGCAAGCACGTTGGTCCGTTAGTTCCTTCTCAAGAGCTTGAAGCCTCTGGGCGAACTCAAATAACTCGAGGCGGAGCACTGCCAATGTGTCCTGGCGTACGCCTTCGTCATCCCCGGTGTTTACCTCTTGATTATCCTCATTATATTGCTCATGGTGACTTTTTGAACTTTTTCCGATATGGAAAGACGAATCCTCCTCGATCATAGGCCCCACGGTGGGAGCCAAATTTTTTTGGACAAAAATTTGACAATCAATCTCTTGCCCTAGATTAGGGCACGATCGAATCGAAAAACAAGGTAATACTCAGGAAAGATCTGAATAAAAGTGTTCTGTTTTTTATAATTCCGTTGTGGTCAATCCGCATATACAATAGCATAATCTGGTTTTTCTACCCCTCCCCCTTATATTCTTATCTGAGTAAACTGGTATATCTCTTTTTCCCATGATCTCTATGCTGTTAGGGTGTATCTTCAACCGCCTAGCCACTTCCCACGTTTATCGGAGAAGATAACTGCCACAAACGGTCATGCCCTGGATGCGCGTCCCTTTCTCATGGCTGAAGCATTTTTTTTCATTTTGGTGACCGCCGAATTCTTCTTACTCCTAAAGACTTCTGTTTTCACATTCTCTCGTGGTTTCTCGCTTGCTCTTGGGCTTATACCATTAAACGAGCCGGCTTGATTTTGGGCCTAATAGTCCGTTGACTTGGAGATGAATCTATTCAGAGTAGCAATTTGCACGATGAGCTTTTGAACATCTTTCACGCATCTCCGAGATTTTAGCCATACTATGGCGCGAACCTGCTCTAGGCTTGCTTCTATCCCTCTCTGTGTGACCAAATACCCTAGGAATTTTCCAGACTTCACACCGAAGGTACACTTTTACGGATTCAGATTCATGTTATAATGCCTCATGATCTCAAGAGCCTCTTCTAAGTGACGTTGGTGATCTAAAACTTTCTTTGATTTGACGAGCATGTCGTCTATAGATACCTCCATAGTCTCCCCGATTTGGCATTGAAACATTTTATTCACTAACCTTTGGTACGTGGCTCCGGCGTTACCTTGTAACAGTAGGTTCCTTTGCTAGTTATGAAAAGATGTCTTCTCCTGATTACTTTATTCCATCTGGATCTGTTTGTAACCACTGAAGGCGTCCAAGAAGGTCAACAATTCATGGCCCGCTGTGGCATCTACCAAGGAGTCTATGTGAGGCAATGGAAATGAATCCTTGGGACAAGCCTTGTTCAAATTCGTGAAGTCTACACACATCCTCCATTTTCCATTTTCTTGGGTACAACGACTACATTAGCTAACCATTCTGGATATTTGACTTCCTTAATTTTCCTAGTCTCCATCAGCTTTCCTACTTCTTCATCTACTATCTTGTTTCTTTGAGCGGCGAATTTCCTTCGTTTCTGTTTTACCAGTGGGTGAATGGGGTCCACATTCAGCTTGTTTGTGATGATCTCTTGATCGATTCCCACCATATCCTCATGGAGACATGCAAATCATTCTGCATTTTCACTTAATAAGTCTACCATCTCATTTCTCATGGGTAACTCCAAATCTTTCCAATCTTTTTCGCACCAATTAAGGCCTGATTGATCTAGGACCACTTCTTCTACATGTTCATCTTTCTTTTCTTTTTCTTTTGGAATGGTAGGATCAGTGGCTTCCTTTAATTACTATGTCGACTTCTGATTGACGGTCAATTTTAATGCCGACTTGTAACACTCTCTTGATGTTCTTTGGTCTCCTCGAATCTCTTGAACCCCTCACGGCATTGGGAAATTTATTGTCTGGTGGTAGGTGGAGGGGACAGCCCTCATATCATGGAGCCATGGCCTCCCCATTATTACATTATAATAAGAAGAGAAATCCATGACGGAGTACCTAACCTTGATATTCACGCCTTTCGCGTATGTGGGAAGGATGATGTCTCCTACCTTGTGCTTCACTTCTCCACTGAATCCCACGAGCACGGTCGGGTTCTTTTCTACGTCTTTCTTGCTCAGCCCCATTTCTTTCAATGCTCTTAGCGTCATAAGGTTGGTTGAACTCCCGCTACCAATGAGAACCCGCTTCACTAAGACGTTCCCTACCGAGAGAGAAATCACAAGACCATCATGGTGAGGTCTTTCTGGACCGTTGATGTCATCCTCATCAAGGTTTATCGTGAGATTGATGACGTCTTCCTTCATCAGCATGGGGCGATGGAAAGCATTTTTTCGTGCATTTCTCTTGGTTGTCAAGCACGTGAGGCTGCATACGCTTGATCCTCCGGTGATCACGTTCATAACCTTGGCGGGTACCAGCGACGTTGGCCTTCCCGCGCGTGAGGCTTCTACCACATCCGGGGGAACCTATGCGTTGGGCGCTACTTCTGTGATCCTTCCTTGAGATACGAGGTAGGCAATCTCTCTTCTTAGTGTTACGCATTCCTTGGTTATAGGACTGTAATCATCATGGAAATCGCACCATTTTTTCATATCCTTGTTCGAGTAGGGCTTCTCGTTTCTCTTTGGCCAGCTAACACCCCGTATCGTTAGAGGTATATTCTTCACGATTTGCTCGGGGGATATTCCCAGGTTGACAAGTCTAGCCTCCTCGAAATTTACTTTCACGACATCGGGGTGAGGGCGCCAGTATGGCTAATTGCAGCGTTCCCAACGGTGATCCGATGCTGCTTTCTTGTCCACCCTTTCCCAAACACTTACGGGTTTCCTCATCTGATCTTCTTCAAGTTTGATTTGAGCTAGAGCCTTGGTTTGAAAATCTTCAACACTGTGGCAAGGGTGCTTGGTGAGTTCTTTGTAGAGATCTCCATCTTGGCTAACCCCTTGACAGAAAGCTTCCATAGCAGTCAACACGTCACAGTGCGGGATGGAGATCTTCTCTCGGTTGAACCTGTGTAAGTACTCTCGAGCGGATTCTTCCGGCTTCTGGATAACTCTGTACAAATCGCTAGACTATTTCTTGAACCCTCGGCTGCTAGCGAATTGGACCCTGAAGGAATCCATTAACTCAGCAAAGGAACGGATACTTCCTCATGAAAGATTGACGAACCACTTCAAATCCGGCCTTGCGAGGGCCGCTCCGAAGCCCTAACACATCAGTGCTTCACGAGAGTGATATGAGATGACATTGGTCATCATCTTCTACTTGGATATAGTTACATGCTCATCGGGGTCTCCCATGCCATCATAGGGACTCATGCTAGGTAGCGAGAACTTCTTCGGTATCTCGACTTGGGCAATATGAGGAGCGAAGGGTGACACATCGTAACCTTCAACCGCTTTCTTCTCTATTGGTCGAGGGACCCAGGTATCTTCGCCAATTGCTCCATCTTCAATTGGTTTCGAATGATGTTTTCTATGTCCCGGGGACGACGGCGGTCCCAATCCTCATCATCATCCATGATGTCGTCTTCAAAGCGTCGAGGGCTAACCTCTCACGCCGATTGAAGGCGAATGGGTGCTCTTGCCTCTTCGTCGGTAGGGTTGCCTTGCGCAGGGGTGAAATACGGTACCCCAAGGACAGTTGCTGGTGGGGTAATAAACTCCGTGCCAGAGGATATCTCGCATCGACCGGTAGGGTTTCTAGAGGATCCCTCACCCCCACTATTTCGGACTCAATCCATTATTTGGGCGCGCGGGCCGGCAGAAGAAACGGATCGGAGTTGAGAGCGCTAGTTCCTTCTCAAGAGCTTGAAGCCTCTGGGCGAACTCAGATAACTCGAGGCAGAGCACTGCCGATGAGTCCTGGCGTACGCCTTTGTCACCCCCCACGTCTTGCTCTTGATTTCCCTCATTGGAGTAACTCATGGTGACTTTTTGAACTTCTTCCGATATGGAAAGACAAATCCTCCTTGATCGTATGACCCCACAGTGGGCGTCAAATAGTTTTGGACAAAAATTTGACAATCAAACTCGTGCCCTAGATTGGGGCACAATCGAATTGAAAGATAAGAGAATACATAAGAAATAATCGGATTGACAGAATATTGATTACAAGAGTTTTCTCTCCGAGAGTTTTTGTTACATATGTGTGTGTTTCCATGGAATGTCTCCTCATTTCTATCTTTTTAGCCTATATTCTCACCAGATTAACCGTTCTTTCCTCTTCACCCACGATCTCTATGTTGTTAGGATATATCTTCAACCACCTAGCCACTACCCACGTTTATCGGAGAAGATAACTGGCACGAGCGGTCGACCCTTGGATGTGCGTTTCTTTCCTGTGATCGAAGCTTTATTTCTTCATTTCTGTGGTTGTTGACTTCTTCTTGCTCCTAAAGATTTATGTCTTCACTTTTTCTCGTGATTTCTCACTTACTCTTAGGTCAATACCATTAAATGGGTCGACTTGGTTTTGGGCCTAACACTCTATAAGGTAGTTTTTACTTAATTAACTAGTTGGTTGGCTAAATGTTATATATTTTATGTAATTTTGTCCAAACCCGGTTAACCGAAATTCGGTTAATCATGATTTCCGTTAGTTAAAATCATGAATCGTAATCGAACTGTGAATCCCGATTAACCGTGTTTGGTTAACCAATTTTTTGGTTCGGTTTTCTCTATTAATTTATAACCATTTATGTAACTTTACCATAAATAACTAAAACTAAAATAATAAAATTTGAATAAAAAAGTGATCAAGCTTGACTTTTATTTTAAATATATGTACTTAAATCATATTGTTTTGGTTGTTGTAAACAAATATCGAAAGTATATATTATAGTGATTGAAATCAAATACAATAATTATTTTTTATCCCATCAAATTTAATAAGCGAGTTTTATATCAATGATGAATGAAAAAATAGCGTGTAAATTGTTAAAATTTGAGAACGAGTGACTGAAACTAGATCAAACCTTGAAAATCATAGAGTTTAACGACTAAATAAAGCAAAGATAACTAATATTTAAAAAGATATTAAATATTTTTTATTTTTTAGTTAATTATTATATGTAAAATCGTGAAGCGAAACCAAAAATAAACCGAAAATATTTTCTGTTCGATTAACCAAACTAAAATTTTGAAAAAAAAGTTATTTAATTATTTAGAAAAAATAATCGATTTTTCGGTTTGGATTTTTCATAGGCACCTCCCCAGCATGTATACTTTTTTTGTTGGGTGTAAAGGAGGGCAAAGCCCCGAAAGCTTTTTATTTAACTTAAACAAGTGCCAGAGGAGTGTTCGAAATGCCTAACAAAGGCAAAATACAATCAGGGGGGTCCTGAAAAAATGCAAAAGAGGAAGCAAGAGTAAGGGCGTAATTAGCCATAACATCAACAATGGAGTTAAGACGTCTGGGAATAAACTAGATCCAGACTTGCCATTTAGCTCGATCGATCAAAACACGGAACCGATATAAAATATGAAAGTCAGGATGGGTTGACACCCTATCTGTAGTAAGCAACTTGCAAGCCACCATGGAGTCGGTCTCGACAATCAGTTGATTGAAATGAAGCTCTAATCTTGTCCTGAGTGCATGAAAAATGGACCATAATTCAGCTGTCAAAGCCCCTGTAGAACCACAACGGAAAGCAAAAGCCCCTTTGTGAGCCCCTTTGTAAGTCCCATAGTGGTCGCGAAAGACGCCGCCCCCACCCGACATGCTCGGGTGACTCTTCGAAACGCCATCCACATTATCCTTGATCCAACCAACCTCCGGTGGGCTCCAATCTGTGATAACAGTAGCAGCAACACCAGTATTCGACTCCTTTTGTCGACGATCAGCATGACAAATCATATAGTTTCCAGCAGATCTCGTAGCCAAAGCTGGAACACTATCAATTTGATCCGATTGATGGAAGATCAGATGATTGTGGGCTTTCCAAATGTACCGAATAGCGTATGCAAAGAGAGCGCTTTGATCATCTCAGAGTCGAATATTAGTCGAAATCCACTCCTTGATCTCAAAACAACCAAAGAAAGTCACTCGATCCGTCGTAGCTGGAAGAAAGGACTCCCATAAAACCCGGACCTTATTGCAATCCCGTAGCACATGAAAAGCTAATTTTGACAGTGTGCAGCGAGGGCACGCATCAGATAAAGTGAGGCCGCGACTCAATCTATTAGCATTACAGAGGAAAGCGTTGTGGCAAGCCAGATGGATGAAATGACGGACTCGTTGTTGGGATGGGTGATAGCTCGCATATAGGAGTAGTTTAGATGAATGTTTTATATATGTTTTGGTTAGGTTTTGGTTAGTTTTTATGTAGTTTTTAGGTTTTTGTGTTGTCGGGTATTATGCGCTGGTTTGCTCGGTTTTACAGGTTTTTAGGTTCAGGAGCAACAGTGGGGCGAGTGTAGATGGATCATGGTGGTGGTGGACGAGATGGACGAGGCTAAGGAAGCTAGGATGCACTAGGATGAAGAGCCAAGGCAAGAAAGATCGAGCCAAGAAGTCAAGAAAGGGTGCGGGATCGAAGCCGCGTAGCAGCCCGCGCAATCTCATCTGAGAGCCAATTGCGCGGGGAAGACAATGCGCGGTCGCGCAATGCCGAGTCAAGCCGCGCAATCTGGGCTTTTTCACGGACGTTGGATTTGGGCCGAGTCTTGATGTTGGGCTTTGACATTTGGATTTATGGGCTTATGATTTCCGAGTTGTATGGTTTATTATATCTTATGAGGGTTATTTTTAGAGACATATAAATACTTTATGTTAGTTTATTTTTAGATAACTTTTGATCAACTTTGGAGGCTAGGGTTTTCTTTGGAGAGAGTTTTCTCAAATGAGCAATCTTTGAACCTCTTGTAAGTTTGATTTCAATTTCAATTATGCATTGCTAATTTTCCTTTGTGTTTGGCTAATTAGTGAAGTTATGATTTGTGTATGATTGTGAGATTTAATTGATTCTCAACAAACTTGAATAGAAATTATTCTCTGTGCTTAATTGAATCTAAACTAGGGTTTTGTTAGATTGATCACCTAATTGAATTTCTAGTTAAAACTGAATCTGATTAATTACCGGTCGGAGCCAATTGGATAAAGAGTAGACTTTAATTAATTTAGTACCGGTTGGACAAATTGATTAAAGTAGGGAATAAATTCACAAGTCACTTAGATGTCTGGTTGCTCTAAGTGTTTGTTTCTATTGATAACTTGAATCGTTATGCTGTTATTTAATTGAATCTAGAAGGTCTTCTAGGTTATTAGATAATTAGGGTTGTTAGAATTGGTTGGTCTATCAACTAAATCTGAAGTTTGGGTTTTATTCCTTAGTAGGATCATCATCCACAATAAATTATTCAAGTGAGGAGAGAATCAAGAGAATCGATGTTCAATAAAGCAATATCATGATGGATCTAATTAGTTGAACACGCTTTTCTCATATTTGTTAAACTCAATCATATTTGCATTTTTAGTTAGTTTCAATTTGCATAGTAGTTTAGATTTTCAATCAATAAACCCCCCATATTAGTTACTTGCCATATAAGTAATAACATTAATACACGAGTCTCTGTGGGTTCGACCCTTACTTACCGCTCTACTGAGTTTGGTAAAGTTAAGGATTCTTTGATAGGTATAACGACCACTGAAAATACCTCATCAAATTTGGCGTCGTTGTCGGGGACTCGTCGCTATTTATGTTTATTACTTTTGTGCTGTTTTGGGTGTGAACTTGTTATATGGTTCATACCCGTGCTACTAACTCATCTCCTCTACTTTTTGATCCAGCTATTGACAGGACACTCTTCAAGCTAAGGAAGGAAATCCGGAATCACTTTCAAGCCCTGCCGTTCTTTCTTGAAGAATCTGACTCTGACTCTGAATCTGCTGAATCTGTTGAGATGGGTGATCAAACTCTGAGACAGTTAACTGCACCAAATCTGACACAACAGCCATTGGCGGTGCAATTCCCTGCTCTCGGTGAGGGAGTCAAGTTTGAGCTGAAATCCGGGTTGATCCATCTTTTTCCTTCATTCCATGGGCATAGTGGTGAAGACCCCAACAAGCATCTTTCTGAATTTCATGTTGTGTGCTCTAGCATGAAGCCTGCTGATGTGACTCATGACCAGATCGCGCTGAGAGCCTTTCCTTTTTCTCTCAAGGATCAGGCTAAAGACTGGTTTTACTACTTGGCTCCGGAAAGTATTGATACATGGGCTAAGATGAAGGAAGCTTTTCTGGAAAAGTACTTCCCTGCTACAAGGCTCAACGATCTGAAAAAGCGAATCAGTAACATCGAACAATAAGCTAATGAGTCCTTGTACGAATACTATGAGAGATTCAAGAGGTTGGTAGCCAACTGTCCTTTCCATGGCTACGCTGATCAAGATCTGATTCTGTATCTTTTCAATGGCCTCTTGGATGATGAGAGAAGAATGGTCAATGCAGCTTGCCAAGGTCACATTCTCAACAAAACTCCTGCTGCTGCATTTGAACTATTTACACAACTGTCTGAGGGCACAAGACAGTTCAGAAAAGAGACTAGCTCGAGAGCTGCGAATTCAGTGGTGGCTAATAAAAGAATCCAAGATGAAGTCACTGAATTGAAAATGATGATGAAGCAGCTGTTGCAGCAAGGTGGTAGGCAACAGGTGAAATCTTGTGAAATCTGCTTTGATAACATGCATCCCATTGACGCTTGCCCTACACTCCAAGATCAAAAAGGTGAGGTGAATGCAGTTGGAGGATATGGACCACCTAGGCCGAGGTATGACCTTTTCTCCAACACCTACAACCCGTGCTGGAGGGATCATCCTAATCTGAGGTATGGCAATCCAAGCAATCAACAGTTCAACAATCAAGGTGGCCAAGCTCAATACAGACCACCTTTCCAATCTCAGGCTCAGGGAGTGAATTAGAATGATATGTCCACTGACCAGATGATCAGAAGTCTACCTCAGACAGTTTCGACAATACATGGTTCTCTAACTCAGCTTCAACAGGAAACAAAGTCCAGTATAAAGAATCTGGAGAATCAAGTCAGTCAGATTGCTGAGGCAGTGAGCAAACTGGAAGCCAGAGATTCAAGTAAGCTACCGTCCCAAACAGAGCTTAACCCGAGGGCGAATGTCAGCTTTGTCTCTATTTATGATGGTTCGGAGGCGGGGCAAGTATATCAGTTGAGCAAAGCTGAAGAATCAACAGAATGAAATGAGGGCCAATTGCGCGGTTTGGCTGCTAAAAGGGCGGCCGCGCAATGTGCAACCCGTGCAATGTGCTCCCAGTTGGGATTGCGCGGGATCGAGGGTGAAAGCAAAGCCGCGCAATCAGGCGCGACGCCGCGCAATCTGGGCGATCTGAAAGGCAACTCTGAACCCCTTCTGAAAGCCTATGTGCCTTTCCCACCATTTCTAGAGGCCTTGAAAGAAACCCGGAAATTAAAGAATGACAAAGAGTTGTTCGAGGTCTTCAGTACATGCAAAGTTAATGTCCCGCTACTGAATCTAATCAAGAGTGTACCTCGGTATGCCAAGTTTTTGAAACAGTTGTGTACTCTGAAAAGGGGGCAGAAAGAGAAAAGTCAGAAGCAAGCCAAAGAAAAAGAACATGTGTCTGCTGTGTTTCAAAAGCGTTTGCCCGAGAAGTGCAGTGACCCTGGCATGTTCACTATCCCTTGCACTATTGGAAGCACCAAAGTGAATGAAGCTTTAATTGATTTAGGTGCATCTGTCAATGTGATTTCTTCGTCCCTATATGAGAAACTTGGTATGGGACCATTAAAAGAAGCTCGGACCATAGTAGAGCTGGCTGATCATTCCACTGTAAGGCCTAGAGGAAAATTGAAGATGTATGGGTTACGGTGAATTGCTTGAAGTTTCCGGCTGACTTTCTAGTGATGGACATGGGATCGGGAGTTGGAAAGATTTCAATGTTGCTAGGACGACCATTTTTGAAAACTGCGAATACAAGGATCGACATACCGCAGGGCACATTGAAGATGGGATTCGATGGGAAGGAGGTCGAATTCCATAGCTCGTATCCTTCTTAATATCCTTTTTAAGTCAAGCTAAAGACGTTAAACAAGCGCTTCTTGGGAGGCAACCCATGTTTTAGAATAGTTTTGCTTTGATTTTTGCTTTCTGTTTTACAAATTTTGTTTTTATTAGTTAGTTTAGGTAGAAATAATCCTCAAATTTCAGATAAACTCGGGCCATCCATGAAGTACAGAAATACTCGGAAGAGGGACAAAAATTGCGTGGCCAAGCAATCTGTAGCCAAGCCGAGCAATGCCAACTCAGTTGGGATTGCGCAGCTTGGGTTGCTAAATGCGCGGCCGCGCAATCCAGAGACCCGACGCCGCGCAATCCCAACTGGGAGGCAATTGCGCGGCCGCGCAAACCGGCGCGATGCCGCGCAATCGGCAATTTTTTTTCAGGATCCCTTTTAATTAAACCCGAGCCTTCTTCTCTCCCTTCCCACTTCGCCGCCCCCTTCTCCTACCCCTCTCTCAATCCTCCATTGAAGACCATCTCAAGCTCTTTTCAAGCTCTCAAGTCGGGATTTCAACCCCAAATCGAGCCAACAACTTCAAAATCAACAAGGATTCAAGTAAGTGTCTCAAATCCCCACTCAATTTCGGTTTTTACTTAGTTGAATCTAGATCTAGGTTTTGCTAGAAAAACCCGAATTTGACCCCTTTAGGCTCGGATTTAGGCTTAAGTTCTTCACAAAAGTTCGTTTATTGCATGATTCTAGCCTAGATTCGTGTTTTATTTGAGCTTTTTGCATAAATCCGAAATTCACCTATAATTTGATTAAAATTTAATTAAATTTTGATTAAATTGTTTTAGGTAGTAAGGGAAGTGAGTGATTGAGCGCTTATTTGTGAAATATTGTTGTGGTTGTCCTTGCCGGGACAGCAAAAATTGTGTTTGCTTGGTCCGTTTGTGGTGTTGTGCAGGTTTCTGTGAAATTTTGATATACATGGCTCCGAAAAGAAGTAGAAGAGATATTGCATCATCATCCCGAGCCGCTTATGCTCCCCCTACTGTGGTGGGAGAAAGGACCCAAGAAAGTTTTGGGATCAGTTTGGCAAAGAACAATCATGTGATCAGATTTGAGCTTTTGAAGGATAGGAAATGGGCAGCAACCAGGTTCATTGATTGGAACCTGATGAATGAGACCGGAATTACTCATCTATTGAATGAGATAGCGGCACCTCTAAAAATGGGCGAGTTCTTGAAGCTGTGTGAACCAACTTATAAGGGGTTAACACTGGAATTCCTGAGTACCTTGTCCATTGATTTCAGAAGAGAAGGGGAGATTAGTTTCTGGCTCGGAGGTGTCGGGAGGAAGATGACCTTGAAAGAGGTCAACCAGGTATTTGGGTTCCTTCATATTTATGATAATGATGTCGTGCTTACTGAGAATGGTGCTACATGGGCTGATAAACATTTCTGGAGAGCCATAACAGGGAGAAGAACTTATAACCCAACCCAAGAGAAGGCTTCTCCCATCACTCATCCCGCCATCAAAGTGTTTCAATGATTTATTTCTGGTAGCATGAATGGACGGGGTGAAGGTGGAAACAATTGCCCAAAGAAAGATGTGGCTGTATTGGCTGCTTTGTTGAAAGAAAAGAGGATGAGTATGGGTGCTATTCTGATGAATCATATGTATCATGTTGCAAACAAGGGTGGAGGAGCTATCTGTATTGGTGGGATTGTGACCCATCTGGCCAACCACTTTGGCGTTGATCTCAGCAGGTTACAGGTTGACATCCCACCGGTGGCAATCAACTTCACTATGCTTAAGAAGATGGGTGTCCTATATTTCTACAGGAACTCCTACTATTGGGTGCTTGGGGATTCTGGGCGAGCAATGAAGCTTCCTGATGGGAGCCGAGTCAATATTGGGAACAGCTCGGCTAACTGGTATATTGAACCCCGGGATGAAGATTTGGATGTGATTACTGTCAGGGGCACAGTTAGAGGTAAAAATAAGGCCCCTATTATTGTTGAGGAGTCTGAAGAGGAGGAAATGGATGAGGATTTCACTATGGCTGAGGAAGATGAAGAAGATGAAGAGGAAGAGTCTGCTGAGGCTGAAGACACATAGGAGGAGGATGAGTCTGAGGAGGATACCCAGCAACGACAATCTGTACCTGTTGGAGGTGATCATCAGTATTCTGATACGCAGTATAACCAGATGATGGAGATGATGAGACAGATGCAGCTGGACAACACGCAACTCTACAACAGTATGACATCTCACATCGATCAGGGTTTTCAGAACATGCGAGGTTATGTGGATCAGAGGTTCACATCATATCAGACTCATCAGGATCAACAGCTTGCTGCTTTTCAAGCCCGCTAGGATGAGCAGTTCAGACTGCTCAACACTAGATTGGATGGCTGGAGTTCAGCGGGCTATCCTCCTCATCAGTCTTATCCACAGTACGCCTTTCCAGATCCACCATATCCTCAGTTTCCGCCATATCAGCCACCACCAGCTCAGCAGATTCCACCATACTATCCACCGCAGCCAGAGGTTCATCCGGAGTACCAGCCACCGCCACCATAGGATTTTCCGCCATATTACCCGAATAACTAGTTTTTTGTGAGTTTTTCTCTTTCCTTACCTTTTTACTATACTTTGGGGACAAAGTATGTTTTAAGCATGGGGGAAGGGGATTACTTGTGCATTGCATGTAGTTGCATTAGATTAGGTCATATTTCAATTTTTGCATGCATTGATTAAAATCTTGAAAAATAAAAAAAAAATAAAAAAAATAAAAAAAATATCGCATTTAGATTCTTATTTCCCCATTGTTTGATTCCTCTTGTGTTTCTAAGTTAATTATAAGTTCTAACCCATGAATTGCATGATTTATTGAAGTTGATATGATATAAGCATGATCGTTGATTAAATGACTTGATTATAGGATGGAGCATGTATTTAGCTTTAGTATTTGATTCATTCTGAAGTTCTAGACAAAACAATTAGCCTTGTGAGATTTGATTTTGGCCTTTCATGATTATTTGTTCTTTACATTCTTGAGTGTATCACCATGATTATCTAGCTCTAGAACTTGCGTTAATACTCTATTTTGAGGCAGCTTTATATGATTGAATGCATATCATTAAAGTGATTGAGGCAATGTTTCTTAATAGCCTATTATTTCCCTTCCTACCCTACAAGATCCATGTTTTTGACACCCCTTTCTTTTGAGCTTGAAGCCTATTTTTATTAGCTCCACAAAATGATCCATAGCCGAAAAAACTTGACCCATAATCCGGGATTTAGGACTTTAGGTTTTGGTTGTATTGTATGAGTTATGTATAAGTATGGGGGAGTTGGATGAAAAAAGGTAGAAAAAGAGGCAATAAACTCTTGTGTTCAAAGTTGGAAAAAAATGAAGATGAAGTTTGTTGCAAAATAAGCAAAAGCAAAAGTGCTTAAATGTTATTAGTCTTCATTAACAAAGCAAAAAAGAGTTGGAAAGAGGCAAAAGCAAAGAAAAAAAAAGAAGCAAAGTGTTTGAATGTAAATGTAATGAAGTTGGTAGGAAGAAGTTTGGAGGAAGTTGAGAAGAAAGTGTTGAATTGGGTTTAGGATTAGTTCTTTATCCCGGATTTAGCACCACAGGCCAAATATTATCCCTTCCAGATTTCTCTTTACCTTGGCCCCATTACAAGCCGGAAAAAGACCTCATGATTTTTGTTATGTATTTGATCCCCAGCGGTGGAGATTTAGAACTCTGATGCAAGCATATGGTAGTCTAGTTTTCATTGGTTGATTTTGAGTGAAACACATACCCTTCATACACTTGAGTGTTGAGTGCAAAACACAATTTCCTTGGTGAGGTCTAGGATGAATGAATGGTCTTTACTTTTTGCTAGTCATAATGCAAGCTGAGAAGTCTTGGTTGAGTTTTTAATTATATGTGAAATGTTTGTTTGACTTGAAATGGATGTAAGATTGCATTTCTATGGTGTGATTGGATTTATGTCTTGCTTGAGGACAAGCAAGGGTTAAGCATGGGGGAATTTCATAGCTCGCATATAGGAGTAGTTTAGATGCATGTTTTATATATGTTTTGGTTAGGTTTTGGTTAGTTTTTAAGTAGTTTTTAGGTTTTTGTGTTGTCGGGTATTATGCGCTGGTTTACTCGGTTTTACAGGTTTTTAGGTTCAGGAGCAACAGCGAGGCGAGTGCAGATGGATCATGGTGGTGGTGGATGAGATGGATGCACTAGGATGAAGAGCCAAGGCAAGAAAGATCGAGCCAAGAAGTCAAGCAAGGGTGCGGATCGAAGCCGCGTAGCAGCCCACACAATCTTTTTTGAGAGCCAATTGCGCGGGGAAGACAATGCGCGGCCGCGCAATGCCGAGCCAAGCCGCGCAATCTGGGCTTTTTCACTGACGTTGGATTTGGGCCGAGTCTTGATGTTGGGATTTGACATTTGGAATTATGGGCTTATGATTTCCGAGTTGTATGGTTTATTTTATCTTATGAGGGCTATTTTTAGAGACATATAAATACTTTTGATCAACTTTGGAGGCTAGGGTTTTCTTTGGAGAGAGTTTTCTCAAATGAGCAATCTTTGAACCTCTTGTAAGTTTGATTTCAATTTCAATTATGCAGTGCTAATTTTCCTTTGTGTTTGGCTAATTAGTGAAGTTATGATTTGTGTATGATTGTAAGATTTAATTGATTCTCAACAAACTTGAATAGAAATTATTCCCTGTGCTTAATTGAATCTAAACTAGAGTTTTGTTAGATTGATCACCTAATTGAATTTCTAGTTAAAACTGAATCTGATTAATTACCGGTCGGAGTTAATTGGATAAAGAGTAGACTTTTAATTAATTTAGTACCAGTTGGACAAATTGATTAAAGTAGGGAATAAATTCACAAGTCACTTAGTTGTCTGGTTGCGCTAAGTGTTTGTGTCTATTGATAACTTGAATCTTTATCCTGTTATTTAATTGAATCTAGAAGGTCTTCTAGGTTATTAGATAATTAGGGTTGTTAGAACTGGTTGGTCTTTCAACTAAATCTGAAGTTTGGGTTTTAGTCCTTAGTAGGATCATCATCCACAATAGATTATTCAAGTGAGGAGAGAATCAAGAGAATCGATGATCAATAAAGCAATATCATGATGGATCTAATTAGTTGAACACGCTTTTCTCATATTTGTTAAACTCAATCATATTTGCATTTTTAGTTAGTTTCAATTTGCATAGTAGTTTAGATTTTCAATCAATAAACCCCCCATATTAGTTACTTGGCATATAAGTAATAACATTAATACACGAGTCTCTGTGGGTTCAAACCTTACTTACCACTCTACTGAGTTTGGTAAAGTTAAGGATTCTTTGATAGGTATAACGACCACTGAAAATACCTCATCAATGGGCAACGCCAAAGAGCTTTCCACACCTGGTGCAGTTGGGGCGGTGTAGGGTCTTGTAGGAATGCTCGAGCTGAGGCAGAAGAGAATTGGCCCGAGGGAGAAAGACCCCAAAAATAACGATCATGAGCATTCTCATCAGTTCTAATCACCACAGACATCATCTCGACACGAATCTCGCTAGGCAACAGTTGATTTAGTTGGGACCAATTCCATGTATGCCCATTCCAATATTCAGCGACGGTACTCCCCATCTATTCTTCGGACAGAGGCTGCAGAGCAAAATCAGCGAGTGGCTGATCTCTCAGCCAAAGATGTGTCCAGAATAGTGTACGATTACCATTCCCAATCGTCGTTCTTACGCCCCTGGCAAGCAACTGGCCGCCATGAACCAGACCCTTCCAATTATATGATTGACGGGGACGACGCTGGAAAATATCCATGTCAGTACGGTTGTTGCAGTATTTCCCATGAATTACACGACTCCAAAGCCGGTCCGGCTCTTCAATCATGCGCCAACCCAACTTAGCCAAAACAGCAGTATTTGATTCACGCATGGGTCGGACTCCAAATCCACCATGCTTCTTTGGCCGAGTGATTTTTTTCCCAAGAGAGCAGGTGAATTTTCCGTTTTTCGTTTTGCGATCCCCATATAAAACCTGGAACAGTCTTATCTATAGAATCACAAATCGATAGAGGAATTAAAGTCGATTGCATCATATGAAGAGGCAGACTAGTCAAGACGGAATTCACAAGCGTCACGCGGCCTGCAAAAGACAATGACCTCGCTTGCCAACCACGCAGCCTATTAGTGACTTTTTCAAGCAAGGGCTGGAAGCGCACATTCTTCACCCGCCCCTGCAGCGTCGGAACACCCAAATAGGTACCCAGATCCGTGGTCAATGGAATATTCAATTGTGTACTAATGCCGACAGCTGAGGAATGCAAAACTGCCCGGGAGAAAAGAACAAAGCTCTTATCATTATTGACCTACTCACCCGAATGCCAGCAAAACGAGTCAAGGCAACTCTGAATAATTGCAGCTTGGGATGTTGATGCTTCAACAAATAAGAGCAAATCGTCAGCAAAAAATAAATGGGAAATCGGAACGCCTCCAATCAACAATGGAGACCATAAACCAGCCCCGACTGCCGATTGAATGATATGGGATAAGCGCTCCATACATAGAACAAACAAATACGGGGAGAGCGGGTCTCCCTGACGGACTCCCCTTGATGGATTAAAAGAGCCTACGGATTCGCCATTCCAGAGAACGTTTGTTTTCCCATTCGTTTAACACGCCATGATGGATTCTACAAGCCTCGGAGGGAAACCCGCCTCAGACAGAATAGATCTCAAGAACGACCAGCGTAAGCTTTGGCCAAGTCTACTTTGATAACCATCCATCTGCCAGTGTTACCTATATCTTGAAAAGTATGAAGAACTTCTTGAACAACAACGACGTTGTCAACAATTTGCCGACCCGGGATAAAACTTGATTGCATAGGAGAAACGAGATCATCAATAAACGGTTTCAATCTCCTCACAATCATTTTCGTACTGATCTTGAAGACAACATTCAAAAGCGAAATGGGCCTAAGTTGAGCAGGGCTGACAGGTTGCTCGACTTTGGGTAATAAGACAAGCAAGGTATCACAGAAATTCTGTTCCAGTAGATTGTGATTGAGAAAATTCAGTATTGTAGTGACTACTTTATCTCCCACCGTGGCCCAACCTTTTTGGTAAAAGATCGCTGGAAACCCATCCGGGCTCGGCGACTTAAAGGGCCCCATTTCACGCAATGTCGTCCACACCTCAGCAGATTTGAATGGCTCAATGAAAATGTTCACTAGGCCTGGTACAGTAGGGAAGCCATGGTTAACTGAAAACGGCAAGACCGGTTCAACCACTTGTTGTGTTTCCTCAGTGTAAAGAGTAGCAAAAAACTGGACTACTAGGCGTTGAAGATCACTCTTGACTACAATCCACTCGCCGGACGAGTCTTGGAGCCGTTCAATTTTATTTGCCCGACGACGAATAATTGTAAAGAGATGATAGAATCTTATTTTTCGGTCTCCATCGCTGAGAAACGAGGCCCTAGATTTCTGAAACCATAGGAGCTGCTCCAACGTAACTGCAAAAGCAAGCTCTCCATGCGCATGTACGATATGATTATTTATGAAGTGAAAGCAGCAGTTGTTGACCATTAAGAGTCAACTATTTTCCAACGTGTGTTTACAGTTTACACACTGTTTCCTTATTAATTGGTTGCAATATAATTAACGACTCCGATAAATACGTTACCTTCCATTACGTTAATTCACTCCAAAAAAAAATAAAAATAAGATTTTGGTAACATACTATTTATTAATTTACTCGGAAAAAGCGTATATATATTTCATTTCTATGTTGCTCAAATGATGGGAATATATATATATATATACATATATATATTTGTATGAATTAGCTAGCGAGCATTTCTACATATAGGTATGTGAGGTTTGATCAAGAAAACTAGTTAAGAAAACTAGATATGATAGATAAATGAGAAAACGGTATATATTACGTACAGATCATGTGTGATCAGAATTATTGATGATTATGATTGATTAAAATAATTATTGATATAGATTAAAAATGAGTAATATGAAACTAAATAATTAAGCATATATATATGATGATCGAATCTGTGTTTCAAGTTTGACCATCGTTTGACCCGACTAGAAAAGGAATTTATCTATAAAAAGAATGTGTATATAGTTAGAATGGGTGACGTGGATCGTTTCCGAGGAGATCGAAGTTGTGATTGGGAGGAGCGGTGGATTGTACGTTGTCGGAAGCTGTGAGGGAGGACGCGTTACAGCCTGCCCGGCTTCGTAGCGTTGCGTTGCAACCTGAAATGTGCTTTCCCACACTATTATATTTAATTTGAACGAAATTAAACTAGTCAATTTAGCTATATATAGATGGGGTTTATAATATATATAGGTCTGATGTGGATGCATGTTCTCAGGAAGAGATCGGGGAATACTGGTCTCTATCGCATCTCCAGTCCAGTCCCCCAGATCCGACGCGGTTTTTCACCTCTGTTGTGTTTTTTTTTTTCACATCCCCTTTTCATTTAACAAATTAATTTTCATACTACTATATTGTATATGTCATCACTCATCATCATCATCATCATCATCATCAAGAAAAAGCAAACAAATTCCACATGTCATCTTCAACGTTTTTATCTTATCTATTATTCGGGTCCCTACTGATCAATTTATCTTAGTAATCTTAGTACAATTCAAATCTTTAGGGTTTAATTCCTCAAATTTCTAACATGAAAATGGAAAATAGGAAAGTATATATTTACAAAAAACTAACTCAAAAACAAAATTGGAGCCTTTGAACCAAGTAAATTAAACCCTCGGAAGTGTCCCTCGTCAATGAATGTATTGAGCGGCCACTCGAAGCGAAGGCACAATGATACGAACTGATTCAGTTCGATACCAAGGATAATAGTGTAGATGCACTTCGGATGTGAATGGCCAAAGGCTGAGGGTAAAGGGTGAACACTGGGTAGAGAAGAATTGGGTTAAACTAATTAATTTTCTGATTTCTCGTTCATTGCCTCCATATAACCAATACATGAGTATATATAATAATAAAATCCTAACCCTAATTGCTGAAATATTAAAAGATAACCTTACTTAAAGATAAAATCAAATCGCTAATTAAAAGAAAAGATAATATTGAAAAGATAACAAATATAACTAATATAATCTTAGAGTATCAGCGTATCACACAATTTAAAGATGCTCGTACTCAAGGAACTTTGGAAACTCAGTCGAAAGAGGATCGTTAGACCCAAAGCAGCATATCAAGCCGGGAAGCCTCATTCACCAAGGACGACCTGTTGAGCGTAACGAAGGGAGGAGATGACCGGAATCTGATCCGAGCCTTGAAGTTGGTTGTGTGGGAAAACGATCAAATTGAATCTGAGTCTGCATGCCTCAAATTGCTACTGTCAGAAGAGGACGAGGAAATACAACGTTTGAACCGCAACACAAAAGAATTACAAAACAATATCTCTATAAACGCAACCGTGTATTGAGAACAAGAGCTGGAACTGTGTGAGGCTTATAAGGAGAACCAACACTTGAAGGAGAAGTTGGACAAAATTCGGAAGGAACCATTGGCGAAAGACATCAAGGGCACTTCCGTGAGCTTAGGAGACAAAACGCGGAATGACGCTCGCGCCTGGAGCCCAAGTAAAGAAGGACATAGGAGCAGGGGTCAGAAGCAGTCGCCGATACAAGGACGAGAGCTAGTGTCGCGGCTTGAGGAATAGCGGAGAGCACCATCGCAAGGAGACGTTCGGATCAAGGAGCATCATCCAACCCATAGGGAAAACTAAAAAGGAAGAAGATTGAGGTCAAAACTGGGACCGGTCTCGAGGAAGGAAACGAAGTCAGTCTAGAGAGAGAAGGTGAGATAACCCATGAGGGAGGGAAGAACGTGCGAGGACAGACCGAAGAGCTAGAGAAGAAGCGAGAGAAGTTGCCTGGGCGAGGCGTTGAGCCGGATTTAATCGAGTTTAGAAGATTCCGAATAAAGGAGTACTCTTCTCTTGGGAGGGGTTTAATTTGTACCATGAGGTTTTTTTTAAAGGCTAAAAAAATATATTAGATGAAAGAGAGGGGATTTATAGCTCAACCAACAAGAGAATTCAAAAGCTTGTTAGTGCAAGTTACTGGGGTAAAAAAGAACTAGAAAAAAGGTGTGAGAAGCCATATTACAAGCCAAGAGCATGTTGCCAGGAGGTGTGGTTGGGGCTGCTCCTGGTCCAATTCGCTTGGGTCTTCAACTCCATCGAGCTAATAATGCGATGGACACAATCTTCAACCGTGGGGGAGGTGTTCTAGTGGATCTTCAAGTTTCTGGCTTGCCAAGTGAAATAGACAAGGGTAAAGAGGGCGTTGCATCTGAATTTGTAGAGAACGGAGTTATTGGGAGCACCATTAGCGAGCCAAGTGATCCAGAAGTCCATGTCGTTGAAGGTTGTGCCTATACGAATCCAGTCAAAGATCTCTCGGAGGACAGAATTGGTGAAGGAGCAATTGAGCCAGAGGTGTTTCTAAGTTTCAACTGCATTGTTGTAGAGTACACAAGTGTTGCTTGGAGTAATGCCCCAGCTGTGGAGCTTAGAGAGGGTGGGCAGCCGTTTGTGGATGGCGAGCCATGTTGTGAAGCTGCATCTATTGACGTTGATACCGCCCCAAATGATGTTGGACCATGGAACTAGGGGGCCTGGGGAGCGAAGGAGGTTGTAGACATTGTTGGTGGCATAGCTTCCTGCTGTAGAGGTCATGATGTTGGCAAGGTCATTGGGCCTTTGGATAGCAAGGAGCTCGTCTTTTGTGATAAAAATGCCTTTCCAAATCCAGTTGTCAGTTTTCTTTGCTCGGGCGTCCCAAATGGAGCCTGTTTTGAGGTAGTGATCTCGAGTCCAAGAGCCCCAAAGACTTGGCTTGTTAGTGTGGAGTTCAAAGATGGTTCGAGCCATGCAAGCTTTGTTCCATGCTAGGAGTTCTTTGAACCCTAGGCCGCCTTCTTCCCTTGGCTTTGTGACGGTATCCCATGCGACAAGATTGCGTCACCCGCTATCTTTTCCGCTCCATAAAAATTTCTTGAGAATGGCTTCAATTTTGTCTATAACGTTAGCAAGTATATAGAAAATAGAGCACGAGTAGGAGCTAATGCAATAGAGAACAAAGGGTATAAGTTATTGCCGACTGGCGTAGGATAGATGTTTTTCTATCCATGCTTGGACCCTTTTTACAATTTTTCTAATGAGAGGCCTATAGTCAGCACAAGAGAGTTTTCGAGATCCCATAAAGGGGGCCAAGGTAGGTCATGGGGAGGCTTCCAGAAGGAATGTTGAGGAGGTTATGTATGGCACTTTGGGTTGTAGGGCTGACTCCGCCATAGTAGATGCAAGATTTTACGAGATTGATTTTGAGCCCCGAGGTGTCTCCGAAAAGATCAAGAGCCTCCTTGATGATTCTGACGGATTCCAAGTCACCTCGGGCAAATAAGATAAGGTCATCAGCGAAGGTGAGGTGTAGGATTTTAAGGTTGCCCTTCGAGCTTGCCATTGATATTGAACGAGTATTTGACAGTAGTGATACAGGCTTGGATCCATTTGATGAAATTCTCGGGGAAGTTGTAGGATTTTAAGGTTTGAAGGATGAAGCTGTGGTTTACGGTGTCAAACGCTCTCTGAATATCAATTTTTATGGCACATCGAGGGGATATGTGGGAGTGGGTGTAGTGTTTGAGGAGCTCTTGGCAAAGGAGAGAGTTGTTCCGAATGGATCGGCCCGGTATGAAGGCTCCTTGGTTCCCATCAATAAGGTCTGGGAGGATAGATTTAATTCTTTTGGCAAGAATCTTGGCAATGGCTTTGTAAAGGATCGAGCAACATGAGATGGGGCGGTAATGGGAGATGTGGGTAGGGTCAGGAATCTTCGGAATGAGGGTGATAGTGGTATGATTGACTTGTTTGAGGATTTTAGCAACTTTAAAAAAATCTTGCACAATAACCATCACCTCTTTGCCCACAATGTGCCAAGATTTTTTGTAGAAGAGAGACCCGTAGCCGTCAGGGCCAGGAGTTTTGTTGTTCCCGATGCTGAAGAAGGCTTTCCTAATTTCGGGGTCAGTTATTTGAGTGGTGAGTGAGGAGGCAGCCGAGGGGTTAAGGGTGGGCCCTGAGGTGATGAGGTTGGAGTTAAAGGGGGTGGTGTGGACGGTGTTTCCTAATAGGTTGGAGAAGTGAGTAGTGAGGGCTTTAGTAATAGCAGAGTTGTTGTAGAGGGTGGTACCAGCGCTTGTGGTGAGGGAAGAAATTTTTGATGCGGATCTTCTGGCTTTTAAGTGGTTAAAGAAGTAGGCACTATTTTGATATGAGAATTTCATCCATTTTATTTTAGCCAGTTGGGAAGTGGTGGTGTGGAGATCCTTCATAGCATTTTTTGAAAGGCAAGGATTGTATTTTCAGCACCATGAAGGGCGGGTCAAGAGGGGTGGTTTGGAGAGAATTTTGGATGTTTTTGAGATTTTCATTGAGGGTGGAGATGGTTTCTTGGAATTGTTCGATCTTTGAGCTTGGAAATTTTTTGAGGGCGGGTTTCAGCTGGCGAAGTTTGGTCATGATCCAGAACATGGGAAGCCCATCAACGTGTGAGCTCCAGATGTTATGGACAGTGGGGAGGAAGTCCTTGTGATCGGCCCAAGAATTATTGAATCTAAAGGGTGGTTTGGTGAAAGTGGGAGTGTTATAGAGGTGTAGAAAGATGGGGGGGGGAATGATCAGATCTTTCGGTTGTGTCAAAATGGACAGTTGAGTGTGGGAAAGTAGTGCCCCAGTGGGTGTTGATAAGGACACGGTCAAGCTTGCACCAAATTCTATTAGATGCATCTTGCCTATTATTCCAAGTGAGGTTACAACTTGAGTATGGATGGTCAAAGGTGTTGGTTTGAGTAAGGAAGTTGTGGAGTTCAAGGGGAGCGTAGTGGGGGTGGCTGCTGTCGGGTAGGAGCTTTTCAGTGGGAGATAGGATGGTGTTAAAGTCGCCAAGGATGGTCCTGGGGGAGTTGTGGTTGGGAGAGAGGGTAAGGAGATCATTCCAGAGAGATGAGGAGGGAGGAGTGTTGCATTTGATAAGGATGGAGGTGTGAATTAGTTGGTTGGTGATGAGGAAGGGATTGATGGTGAGCTTAGAGGGGTCCCGCCATACTAGAATTCTGTAGTTGCTAGAGAGAGCTCCGTTAGAAAGGGAGGTCATGCCAGGGAAAAGTTGCTAAGGTTTGCATCAGGCAACTTTCCATTTTCCCATTCCATTTCATTAACAGTAGGGGGAGTGAGAGAAGAGATGGTTTTGCCAAGGGTCTCACTAGTTATATTGGAAGTGTTCTTTTGAGCATTGTTTTCAACTGCGCTTGGGGGTGGAAGCAGAGAGATGGGTCTGGAGTTGGGAGAAGTGGAGGGGAGTTTTTGGGTGGGGGAGGCATTCTTTTTGTGGTGCTTAGGGTTTTAGAGCTTGTGGGGCAATTGCAATCATGGCCAAAGATCCGACAATTGTTGCATCTGATGGGAAGCTAGTCGTATTCGAGGACTTGTTCAATCACCTCATTGTTCGGCCCTAGAAATTTGACCTCACGTAGGAGGTTTGTCGTGGCTGAGATTTTAACAAGGACCCTTGCAAAGGAGAGCCTTTCTTGGTAGGAGGAGTTAAAGTCGGTTAGGATCGGTGTTCCGACAACAGAGCCAATTCTGGCCAGTATATGTTCGGACCAAAACCGAACATCAAGGTTGGGTAGATTAATCCAGATTGGGACATCATCAAGACAGGATAAATCAAGATCCATACCTTTGTACCATCTCTTCAAGATTACTGACTTCCTTCCTGGCATCATCCAAGGGCTTCTTTCAAGAATTGAATGGAGGTCTTCTTCATTGGAGAAGTGGAATACAAACAACCCATTTTCCTTCCGTAGCATTTTTGGAAGAGTGATATTGGTCCAATTGTTAGCTATGTAGCGCTCCATGGCATGGAATTTGACCTGTTCTCCCATTAGAGCACCAATGAGTGTTAATTTCCATTGATTGACCAAATCAGCGACATCGTCCGATGTGAATTGGATTATTCCATTTTCAATGCCACTGACAAAGCTGCGTGGGATGGGTTTGGGCCCAGATTTTTGGGAGCGAACAATGTTTGAGAAGGATTTAGGTTGAGGGAGATGACCGAAAGGGGCTAAATGCGACGTTTGAGAAATTGGCAAGCTAGGGTTCGAGGGTCTTAGCAAGGGAGCTTGAGGTGGTGGAGAGGGATTTGCAGGGGGGGTAGAGGAGCGAAGGACTAGGCGTCCGGGGGGGTGGTGTTGAGTGTTGTTAGTGGAGAGCGAGTTTCTTCGAGTGCTCTCGAGCTTGGAGAGGAGGTGGATCCACAGAAAAGGGCTTTGGTAATTTCGAGTTCTTGGTTGTTGGAAGGGGGAAGGAAGGAAGGGGTGGGGAAGGCGGAACTCTGCCGGAGGCGGGCATTGTTGATGGCAATAAGGTCCTCCGAGTTAGGGCTAAAGGGGCTGGATTCTAGTTCAGAAATTGGGGATGAGCAATGGGCTGAGTTTGAGGAGAAGGGGGCGAGGGGAATCTCGAAAATTTTCGTGGATTTTGGCTTCTTCTTGGTCTTGCGTTTGGAGCCTCCCATGTCGGGAGAAGCGGCGCCGGCCGCCGGGGATGTCTCGGCCTCTCAGTCGCTCTATCTTTCTCTCTATTTGGTTGTATTTTTAGTAATTGGGGGATATTTTTCTACCATGAGGTTTTCCCCCAAGGTTTAACGAGGCTTTGTAGGCTAGGAGTAGCTTTTGTTTCCATTTTGAACAATGTTTTGCAGAAACACTCTTGTTGAGAGGTTTGATTGAAATCTTTTGAATTGTTAAGGCTTGTTTGAGTAATTCGCAGCTCATCGAAGCCTCCAGAACATGTTATAGAGAGTAAACGGTGTGATGGCGTCGGCAAAAGTGAACAACATGTTTTGCGTTGGCAAGAAAGTAGGCGACATGTAAGCCTCTGCAAGTATATATAAAATGGTCTGTTGGAGCCTATGAGGCTAAGACGACGCATAGAGATCCATGAGGAAGAAAGAGAGGCGGGGTGACGCCAGATCTGAGGCCCTTCGGCACTCGTAGAAGCATGTTGACGCCCAAATGAGGCTTCTCCCAAGGAAACGATTACCATGCTTCCCGCCATGCAAAGTGGAATTAATGTTGCATATAGCCATAAAATGAGGTCCATAATTTTTTCTAATTTGTAAAGTGGAATGTGGAATGCTTCCTGTCATTCCAATTGATCACGCAACCACTTTAACAACAGGAGTATGTAAGAAAGTATCCAGGCTGAAAATTTGATTACTGGCCTACACTTGATTATTATTATTATAAAGGGTGCAATAACTCAAATAGTTTTATCTTTCATCTTCACCATTTTTTTTAAATTGTATGAGAAACCTGAAAAACACATATATCAAATGTGAATCACACCAATGGAGTAGTAGTCTTGATTAAGGAAGATTGTTTTCCGGCAAGTACTTTTTCAGAGCTAGGATGGGATCTCTAGAAGCAAATTTGGCCTTCTCATCTACCATGAAAAAACAATAGATATTAAGATCAAATGGGTTTATGGTATCATTGAATTTGAAATGGTTCTCAAGCTATTCCTCAAATCAATAATATCACTGTGCATAAGAATTTTGTCTTGCATTGCACACACCTCAACTTTTCCCCTAAAGGCATTTGTTCAAAGTAATATGCTCAAATTATAGGAGTTATAAATTGAAGTATTGAACTAAGCTTAGTAAATTGCATTCTCTTATTAGCTACAAAAAATGATGTTCAACTAGATGGAAAACAATAATGAAAACCAACTCCTATCAAGCAAATCAATTAATCACTAATTCTATTGTAAAGATAGATGAAGCAACTTTAAATTTTGTAAAAACAAATGAAGCAATCTTGATTTTGTTGTCTCTATTCAAGACATACTCCAATTTATCATATTCAAGCAACTAACATTTATAAAGTTTTATATCATGTAAAAACGAACCTTGTGAAATTCAATGATCGGGAAACTTACTAGGGTCACGAAGCTCATCAAGATCAGCCAAAGAGTGTCCCATAAATCTGTAAGCCTCACATTCAACCAATGTTGGACCCTCACCATTCCTAGCTCTAGTAATCGCCTCCTTAGCCACTTATCTCACCTTCAAAACATCCATCCCGTCAACATAAACCCCTGGCATCCCAAAAGCAGGTCCCTTCTTCCATATCTCCGGATTAGAAGTCACTCTCAAATGAGACATCCCAATCGCCCACAAATTGTTCTCCACCACAAAATCAATGGGCAGTTTCCAAAAGGCATCCATGTTCAAGCACCCAAAGAACTGCCCATTGTGGTTCAGAAGACGAGAGATGTGCTCAATTTTCTAATGGATGGAGATGAGAAATGTTGAGCGAAAGGGAGGAGAAAAAAAGGCGACCAGAGAGGCTGGAGAGGAGGCGACCTAGGAGGAAGTCGGAGAGGCGTGAGGTGAGGGCGTCGGAGAGGAGTCAACCAGAGAGGAAGTCTGAGACATGAAGAAGGCAAAGTGCGGGAGTTAGGATTTAGGGTTATACGGGTAATTAAAAGATAGGGGCTACACCTGATTATGAAGGTTAAAAGGGCTATTTTACCTAAATTCCTCGAGAAGAAGAGGATATGAGAATGAAGCCTAAAGGATAATTCTGGAATAAATTCGACAGTGTTTTTTTATCTTAAATCAAGTGTAAGAAGTAACAAAGGGGTGTGGCTCCTTATATAGGTGAGGTTGTGAGAAAACCCTAGACAAGCATGAGTGGCGGTTAGGGGTAAGTATGCAAGCAGCCCAACGCCTCGAAGCCCATTAACAAACATACTAAGTCTAGCAAAATCATATTGAGAAGTTCTTAAGATAGAAATAATACTAATAAAGGCAATAAAAGATAAGTGTCATGGTGGTCATGTCACGAGTGTCGTGACAAGGCCATGGCACGACGCAACAAGGTGCGGCTGTGTGCTAGCGCGCGAGAGGGTGTCGCGACACTGTGTGTGGCGCAGTGAAGGCCCCCAAGATGCATGAACCTCATGTGCCCATGCCGGGGTGCGCTCGAGGCTGGCCAAGGGCTAGCGAGGCGCGCTGAGTCTGGCTCGGTGGTGGCGATGCATGCGAAGTCCAGGCTTGGGTCTTCCGTAGTGCCAATGGTGACAACGCACGCGAGCGATGGCTCAGTCATGGGCATGCCATGGCTAGCGAGTGTGCGTGCCACTATATAGCTCGTGGCTCGAGCGATGGCGCGAGTTCGAGCTCTAGTGATGGGTCCATCGGAGCGCAAAGACAAGGACTCCACCTCCTAGCTTGCGTCCAAAGATGGGGTCACATCATCTCATCTCTTAAAGTCCATTCTGATTTTCTAGCAACTTTCATATATGCTTCCAATTATGTGATGTTCGTGTTTTTAGTCTAATTTTTGGTGTGTTTCTTAGTTTGTTTAGTTTAGTTTTAGTAGGTTTTAGAGTTAGTTTTGTGTGTTTTTGGATGAGTTTGCATATTTTGTGAGAAGTATGGAAGCTACTCCGTTTTGTGTCTTTTTGTAGGGTTTTGAGCAGAAAGGAGCGCTTTTTGAGCTGAGTTGAAGTCTTGTGGTTGAGGATGGAAGACATGAAGATAAGGAGGAGATTTGCATAGAAGATCAAGTTAGAAGTCCAAGTTAAAGTCGAGAAGAAGTTGAAGAAAAGCCAAAATAGAGGCTCCTTAACGATCCTGTGAAGGTCGTTAACGAGGCTAAAAGATAGAATTTTCAAGAGGAGTTTGTGATCTCTACCGATCCTGTGTGGGGTCGTTAACGAGGGTCCCATGTCGGTAGAGGGTTAGCCGACTTTAAGTTGTTATATCTTATATCTTTTTAGTAGGGTAAGTTTTTATCTTTTAGGCTTTTTAATAGATAGTTTCTTAGTATAAATACCCTTGTTCTAAGTCTAGACAAGGGGGAGAGTCAGACTAGTTTTAGGAGAAGTCGAGTGGGAGAAGATCTCGAGCCAGGGTCGATCGAGAGAAAGAGTCTAGGGTCGTTAGTCGGATTTCTACTCGGGTTTTTTGGGATTGTACAGAAGTTTGTAAAACGATATTTTTCTTATTAATTTCAAGTAAGTTTAGTTTAGTTTTCAATGTCTTCTTTTGTTAAAGTTGTTTGCTTTATTTATCTTGAGTAGTGAGAAGTTTTTTTTGTATCTAGGATCGGGGTTGAAACCCAACATAGTTATGCATGTTTGAATGAGTAGTTGATGTTTTGAATGCCTTTTATTTATTAGATTGCTTGTTGTGCTTATGCTTAGACGATATTCGAGGTAATTTGAGTTCTCAACCTGATGGGAAGAGAAAGTTGTTAACTTGAATGCTTAGACGATAGTCGAGGTAATTTGAGTTCTCAACTTGATGGGAAGAGAAAGTTGTTAACTTGAATGTTGATATTGTTCGTTAATGAAAGTTTCAAGCTTCGGATTCAAAACAAGTGATAGAGTGAATTGATTTATGAGAATAGATTGATTTGCTTGTTAATTAGCGAAAGTTGATGAATTTATCTTTTAAAGGTATGATCTTTATCTTCTTATGAGTTTATATGCATGGCTATGTTGTGGTGACCTTGTCCTAGATATTTTATTTTATTGAATTTGCTTTCAGAATATTCGTTATCGAGTTCACTTTGCCTCGGTACCGACCCTGAGTTTAGGTCGTTAATTATTTTGTGTTCGTAGTTTTTCTAGGTTCGTTAACGACCCTGACAAGGTCGTTAACGAGGTTGGTCGTAGGTGTTTTTGCCTATTTTGCTTTGTTTTTCTTATTTTTAGTAGTTGATAGACAAACAACCGTGCTTCCCGTGGAACGATCCTGACTTCGCTATACTCAACGGGGTCTTGAATATAAATTTATTTGTTGTCAAGTAAATCCCTCTCAACATTATGCTAGTGAAAGAACGGTTTTGTGGCAAGCTCTTGAGCAAATAGCAAATGTGTGTATGACAGGAAAAACTCCTTGGATGTAAAAGAAACGTTTATTGAGAATGGGGCTAACACTGCATACATGTAAGGAGTTTAGGTGCTGCTTCGATAAGTAGGTATTCTTTGACTTGAACTTCACAAGAGCCTTTTATACCTGGACTAACAAGCATGAAGATGGAACAAGAACAATGTGCAAGTTATATAGAATACTGACCAACCAGTTCTAGATAGATGTGTTTGGGTCCTATTCTGGCTTGCCTGAATGCTCCGACCACAACCTTGCAATCCTCAAAGTTAATGGAACTCACCCTTTGAAGAAGACCTCCTTCAGGTTCAACATTGTGTGGGCATATTATCCCGATTTTCTACAGATAGTGTTTGCTACTTGGAAGGGATGAAGCAAAAGAGGAGTCAAAATGTTTAAAGTGTTGTCCAAGTTGAAAAGACCACTTAAAATCTCAAAGGAGGAAACATGAATTCAGAAGAGATAGAGGTCACAAATTTGTAAGGAAGACTTCAGATTGTGCAACATGAGCTCATTTCTAGGCCTTATGATCAGAACCTGCTCAGCCTTGAGAGAGAGGTCTTGGAGAAACTGAGGGAGGCCATCAAAGGAACAATTACCAAGTTGCAACAAAGTGATAAGCTAAATTGGTTCAAGTAGTAGCTACGTCTACAACTCAATCAAACAAAGAAGAGCAAAGAATCAGATGAACAACATTATTGACGATGACGACAATACTCTTACAAAAAAAATCTGACATTATTAGGCACTTAGTCAACCACTTTAAAAGAACAGTTAGAATTAGTAACAGTTGCCTACCTTGTGACTTTTCCATTATAAATGAGGGAAACTTGATGAGTGAAGAAAAAAGACAAGCTATGATTCTTCCCTTCTCCAAAGAGGAGGTTAGGAAGGCCATGTGGGAGATTGGGAAAAATAAGGCGCTTGGCTCAGATGGTTACAATGCTTGCTTCTTCCAAAGAGGTTGGCCGATCATAGGAGAGGAAGTCACTAATGCAGTTTTGGAATTCTTCAGTTGTGGAAGGATTCTCAAGGAAGTTGGATGTACAACCATTACTCTCATCCCAAAAAGAGAAAACCCATCCATCATCAATGATTTTAGGCTATCTCTTGTTGTTCAGTCATTAACAAAGTAATATCTAAACTGATTGTTCAGAGATTTCAAACGGTGCTTCAAAATCTAGTAGACAGTAGCCAAGGTTCTTTCATTAAGGGTCGCAAGATTCAACATAATATTGATGTTTGCCAGAACATCCTGAAGAGCTACTCGAGGAAAAATGCTAGTCCTAGGTGTGCTTTTAATATAGATTTAAAAAGTCCTATGATATGGTTGAGTGGAATTTCTTGTTCCAAGTCTTACAAGGTTTGAGATTCCACTCAAACATGATCTCTTGGATAAAAGTGTGCATCACCAATAGCCAGTTCTCAATTAATCTAGGTGGAGAAAAGCATGGCTTCTTTAAGGATGAGAAAGGATTGAGAAAAGATGATCTTATTGCACCCTATCTTTTTGTGCTTATTATAGAATATTTGAATAGAGCCATGAAGGGGTTGAGTTTGACAAGGGAGTTTAAGATTCATCATAGTTTCGCAAGAGTGGAAGTCACTAATCTCTGATTTGTCGACGCCTTGTTCATTTTTTTACACATGGAAGCCTTGAGTATGTTCAGGCTATCAAAATAGTGCTTGACAACTTTTGTGCAATGTTTGGGCTTGTGATTAACCTAAGAAAATCCAAATGTGTTAGTGTTGATGATCACACTAGAGACTCAATTGTCAGGATAGCAGGTATGGGGATAAGACATCTGCTTGTGACTTACCTTGGAGTTTCTCTTTGTAGTTCAATTGTCACCAATAGTGAATACAACTCCCTTATTAGGAAAATAAATTCAAAAATCAATGTCTGGGCTCCTAGACATCTGTCTTATGTTGGGAGATTAGAAGTGGTCAGAGCTGTTCTATATGGCATTCTCCACTACTAGTGTAAAGTCTTTATCTTTCCTAAAAAAGTGATCAAGACGATCACAAGCCTACTAAGGAATTTCCTTTGGACTAGGAGTAGTGACGAAAGGAAAACACACATGTCTGGGAAGAGAGTAAGTAGACCCAAGGAGGAGCGTGGGCTAGGAATGAAAGAGATAGATACTAGCATGGAATAAAGCTATTTATGCTGATCTAATCCATGATATTCTACATGATTCTGACACTATTTGGCATAAGTGGAATGAGCTTGTGCTTCTTCCAGGAGGAGATTTCTAGGATGCTAGATGCAACACAACTGTTAGTGCCACCTGGAGAAGTGAGTTGAAAGTAAAAAATGACTTAAAAGAGACCTTGGAAGTTGATGCTACTCCAACAACCATCATGAGTAGAGGAGACAAGTTGGATTGCAGAAGCCTTTATAACAACATAAGAGACCGAGGACAATTGTTGTTCCTTGGAGCCAATGGGTGTGGAACAAGTTCACTACACCACAAGTTGCCTTTATCACATGGAAAACACTCAAAAAAGGCGTGCTCTATAAGAATAAATTAGTGACCATGGGTGTACTGCAAGAGAATAGTTGCATCTTTTGCAACGGTAATGGCTAGGAAAGTGTTGGATCGTAAGGGGTTAGCGAGAGCTTGGGAACTAGAGGTTAGGTTGTTCCCAAGGCAGCGGAAGTAACTAAAAGCAGGTAGAAAGAAAGTAAAAGACACAGTTCCCTTATAGAGGAACCCCACGACAACCAACCAGTTGTGTGGGTAAACCTCTACCTCCGCTTGGAGGATTTTAAATGACTTGTATTATTGATTGTTCCTTAGTTACAAACAGCAGATTCAAACTTCTCTGTTCCTACGAGTTCTACCTAACTCTAGCAACACTAATGAATCTTCTCAACTGAGTTCCTAACCGAACAACTCAACTAAAACAAGTGAATCAAACCTTACACCTTGACTATCTTAGTTCCCTTGCTCCTGGGAACTTAGCTTCGCCGTCGTCGAGATCAGACACTCGTCGTCGGGGACTTCTCTTCTTCTTTCTTTCTTTCTATGGGAGTATAAGTGAGTTGTGAGAGAAGTGCTCTATCCGAGCACTTTTCACTTGGGTTTATACTTGTGAATACTTGGGCTCCAATCTTGACTTTTATTTGTGTCCGAAATGCCCCTTGTCTTGTATGCCAAGTCGTTGTCCTTCACATGTGACAATTTTGAATTGAGTCAACTTTGAGAGTTGATCGGGCCGTTGGATCACTCTTTGACAGTCTGCTCCTCAGACTGTGCCTTTGTTTTGTCCGAGACAGGATCCCGCGATTTGCGCTGAACGGTTTTGTTTGCACATGTGAGTTCCCATGTGACGGGAACTGTCTTCTTCAGAGTTCCTCCGAGAGAAACTCTTCATCGTGTATGTTTTTGTTCCTTGGACGTTCATGGGAGATCTTTACTAGACCTGTGTTCCTTAGGAATACTTGGACAAAACACGTTAGTTCCCATATGGTGTTTGTCATTATCAAAACTAGAGAATGGTATCGTTGTTCCGATGTTTAGAACCAGAGGTCCCGACACCGTCCCAACAATTTCCCCCTTTTTGATGATGACAAACCCATCACAAATAAGCAAGTATTTCAAAGCATGATATGCAGATGAGTTCCTAAGCAAAGTCCTAGGGAGCCACTTTTGTGAAACAATGAGTTCTACTTAGCTTTTTATGCAATTGTTCCCCCTTAGCTAAAGCATGTTCTGTCATAGCTTTTAACTTAACTCATCTCGCATTTTTTGTCTTTCCCCCTTTTGACATCATCGAAAACATATGAAAAACATAATAAGGCAAATTTTAGGAACACGCAATCATACTAAAAACCATTTCATTACTTAAGCAAAATTATGTACATAGGAACACAATACATTTTGTGGGGAAGCAAGGATAAGGAGAAAAGAGAGGGGAGATCATGGGCTTTGGGGGAGCAGGATTTCACTGAGTCGAGATAAGACGTGCAAATTTTTTTCTTAGTTCCCTGCCATCTGGTCAAGCGTGGCGGCGATGTGCCTCAACACTTGAGTGTTCCCATCCCTTGGGCCTTCAGCAGAGGGAAGTGCCTCTTGGTTCTCTTCTTGCTCAGAGTGATGCATCTTTTGGACCACGGAAAAATCCAGTTCCCTTCCAATGGTCACTTCTTCCTTATCAGAGTCGTAGAGCCCCTCCTTGACCATCAACTTCTTGATCAGACCAGCATAGGGAAGGGAGTGAGAGACAGAGGCCATACACTTCTCCATGTGCCCATGGATGATGCATGGTAGATTGATGGGCATCTTATGGAGGAAGTAGTAAAGAAGAATGGCGTCTTGAATGTTGAGTTGGTGACACTTCTCCTGCCGTGGGATCACTACGGTGATGATGAACTGGTGAGCCAGCTTAGCAATGAGGGACAGATTGTGAGTGGGTGTTACAGTCCTGGGAACACGGCCCTCGTAGATGGCGTTGAAGATCACTTCACTGTCGAAGTTGCCCCACGCCTTGATAGGAACAGAGTTGAGGCCCTTGGTGCCCTGGAAGGAGAGAGTTACCTTGGTGCCCTCGTCATGAATGACGAAGTTGTTGTAGAAGAGGCGCAGCCTCACAGACGTGTTCCCATCCTTGAGCTTTGATGAGATCCCAAAGTTCCCCGAGTTTTTGGTCTTGAAGTTGTTGCTCGGTGAGGATGAGTGGAGGGATGAGCTTGCGATCCGCAAGTGTGGGAACCTTCTTTGAGATAGTTCCCTTCCCTTTCGTTTTCTTGTTCCCCCTGGAGACGACAACCTTTCTTTCTGCTGAAGGGTTGCAGCTGCTTCAATCATAAGTGGAGGGTCCCTTTCTTTTGGGGCACCCTCAGACACCACCATTTGGCGTCCTTGATTTTCCTTCTCAAGAGCTGCAGCATGCTCTTTCTCAGTGTCGGCTTATTCGTGTACCTCGGTGTCAACATCATCGGCCGAGGTCCCTTCAGCTTTAGAGGACAGTCCCATGTCCTCTTCATCATCTCCTTGATGACCAACACTTGTCCCAGCACCATCAGATGGTGTTGGGTTCTCATCTTCTTGGGTCGTGCTCCCTTGCTCTTTGGAAGGCCCTCTGAGCACACATCGGAGCTCCTCCTCTATAGCGTCAAGGCGAGTATTCTCCTCGGCATTTCCTATGATTATAGGAGGCTGCACTTTGGCCTTTTTGCCTATGACCTGAGCGATGGTGAGCTCGTATTCATCGGAGTCGAGGTCTATGTGGTGCTTGGTCGGAGAGGGAGAGGGGAGTTTAACAGTTGAAGGAGATTTTTGCGGGGAGGGTGATTGATGGATTGGAGAGATTGGTGGAGTTGGGACCTTAGGGGTTTAAGAAGGAGGAGGAAGAGGGGATTTTGGTGGAGAGGGAGTTTTTGTAGGAGGAGAGGGAGGTGGTGTGGGAACTTTGAGTGGGGAGGCGAGTGGGTTGAGTGTTCCCTCAGAGGGGGGAAGGGACTCAGAGGGAGTTACCTCAGTGGAGGGAAGAGAAGAGGATGTGGGGTTGGGAACTCTAGGATTGGGATTCTCAGAGTCCGAGGACTCTAGTAGAGAGGAGGTTTGAACAGGTGGTGGTGGAGGTTGATTCTGGGATTGAGAGTTCCGAGAGTCGGATAAGAGGGGAAAGGTTAGAGGAGGTTTGATGGTGTAGGAGTCAGGCTTGGAAAGGTAGAGGACTTCATCCATGGCGAGAAGAGATTTCTTCTTCGTCATGGGAAGAGAAGGTGAGGAGGGATTAGAGATCTGTGTGAATTTCCTTTTGGAGGAAGATTGTTTGGATTTAGAGAAGGTGTTTGGATTTTGAGGGTTTGATTTTTCGTGTTTGGATGGGGATTCGGGACCAAAAGTGTCAACAATGACGGTCCCGGAGGAGGAGACTAAGAGAGGAGGAAGAGATTGAGAGGATGTGGTGGTAGAGGAAGGCATCGCTAGGGTTTGCGCTACCGGGAGAGGAGGAAGGAAAGGACAAACATATTCGTAAAGACCTTTGAAGAGGGCTTCACGAAGAGCAGGGTTTTGTTCTTTTTCGACATCCCTCAACATGGTAATGAAGAGGGCTTTAGGGTTGTTGTGGATCCATTCACGGACTTGTTCAAAAGAGTGAACTGGAGCCATGAGAGAATCTGGGGGGAGAAGGGTTTTTGGAGGTTTGCTTGAAAGGGAAAGAGAGTAGGTTTCAAAGAGAATGAGTTGCAGAGGGTGAAGGATGAAGAAGGGCCCAAAAATGGTAATGGGGGGTTATGTGAGAGAGACGAGGGTAGAAAGGGAAAGAAGAGTAACCTCGATAACCGTTGGCCAATAGATGCGGAGGAGCGTTTCAACTTCCATAGCACGCTTATGACACGCGTCGCTTTCTTCCAAGGGAAGTCACTTCGGGAGCTTCAAACGCTTGGCTCATAATGCTTCGAATTCTGACACAATTTCCCGTTACCCAAGTGACGTTTCAATTTTTTTAGAGATATCAATGTTCCCTTGCTTGTGCACACCAATTCCCATGATCTTTGAAAAGGTCGGATTGATTGGAGTGATTAAGGGAACTCACACTCAAGTTCTTTGTAAGGCTTGGGAACTTACAAATGAACCAGACAATTACAACTCGATAAAGGGATAAGAAGTTTGGCTCATGAGAAGCGTTTGTCTGGCCCTTGGCTTAGGGTTGGTTTTATGATCAACCATCATGGCGGCTTGTAATAAGGGTTAAAGGAAACTCTGGTTGATCATTTTGGGCCGAAAAGAAATAATGTTCCACTATACATAAGTAAGCTCTAGACTAGTAATATGGCAAAATGAAAGCAAGAAATCCTATTGTTCCCTATCATGCATTTCTAGTTATACTAGTCAGGCATTGAGGGAGAGACAAACAGGGACTTGTTTAGTTTAGAGTTATCATCCCTAGAAGCATTCGAAAACACTGGTAGGGACGTTTGTCTAAAGCTTTAGTGAGAATGTCTGCAATTTGCTCTTCAGTTCTATAGTGTGGTCCATAGAGATGTTCCCATTTTCAACATTATCACGTAGGAAATGATGCCTAATGTCTATATGCTTAGTGCGACAGTGATGCACAGGATTTTTGGAAATGTTAATGGCACTTGTATTATCACAAAGTATGGGAACTGGGCCATAAGACATACCGTAATCCTGAAGTTGAGACTTAAGCCATAGAACTTGGGAACAGCACGATGCGGCAACCACATATTCTGCTTCAGCTGTGGAGAGTGCCACTGAGTTTTGCTTCTTAGATCCCCATGAGACTAAGCATGACCCTAGGAACTGGGCCATTCCAGGTGTGCTCTTTCTATGAACAAGGTGCCCAGCGAAATCTGCATCTGTATAAGCAATGAGCTCAAGGCAACTGTTCCTTGGATACCAAAGGCACAAGTTATCGTTCCCTTTGAGATACCTAAAGATCCTCTTCACCTCTTTCAGGTGTGATTCCTTAGGTTTAGCTTGAAAATGAGACATACGGAGAACATGATATCAAGTCTACTAGCAATCAAGTAAAGAAGGGAACCAATCATACCTCGATAATTTCTTTGGTCCATACTTATACCTGTTTCATCCGCATTTAGCGTTGAATTAGGTGAGATGGGAGTGTCGATGGGCCTGGAGTGTTCCATCCCATACTTCACGAGCATTTCTCTGATGAATTTTTGTTGATGAATCCTTGTTCCCTCCTTTGTTTGAGATATTTGAAGTCCTAAGAAGAACGTGAGCTCCCCTATGAGACTTATCTCAAACTCACTACTCATAAGGTTCTTAAATTTCTCAACAAGAGTTTCGTTAGTGGCTCCAAAAACAATGTCATCAACATATACTTGAACAATCAATATATCTTTAGACTCTTTCTTAAGGAACAGAGTTTTGTCTATGGAACATCGAAGGTATTCATGATATAAAATGAATTGAGCGAACCTGTCATACCATGCTCGGGGAGCTTATTTGTAGAGGGCTCTCTCCAAGAAGTAGACGTGGTTAGGTAGCCCCTCATCTTCGAATCCTGGGGGTTGAGCTACGTATACTTCTTCCTTGAGGTACCCATTGAGAAAAGCCGTCTTCACATGCATCTGGTACAACTTGAATCCTTTGTGGGCTGCATAGGCTATGAGGAGACGGATTGCCTCAATTCGTGCAACTGGTGCGAAGGTCTCATCGTAGTCGATTCCCTCCTCTTGCCTGTAGCCTTGTGCAACCAGGCGTGCCTTGTTCCTTGCTACAGCCCCAGTATCATCAAGCTTGTTTCTGAAGACCCATCGAGTTCCTATGATGTTCTTGTTCTTGGGCCTAGGAACTAGCTTCCACACCTTGTTGCTTCCGAATTGATGAAGTTCCTCTTGCATGGCTTGAATCCAGTCTAGGTCTTTTAGAGCTTCCTTGATGCTCTTGGGTTCCACCATTGAGACAAAGTCGTTGAAGGCACATAAGTTGTTGAGGGAAGAGCGAGTCTGTACGCCTTTATCATAGAGGGTTATGATGTTATCGATGGGGTGGTCCCTCTTCTGGTGGTAGTTCCTGGTTCAGATATGTGAGACGTCAACTTGTTCCCTTGTCTCTTCATCTGTATCTTGGGCTTCCTCTTCTTCAGGGGAACAGTTGTGCTCAACTTCTTCGTTGAGACTCTCGTCAGGATTCTCTTCAAGGTTCCCTCGTTGTTCCCCCTGAACACTGGACTCTGGTACAACTTCATTGTGGGGAACAAGAGAGTTCGATGCATCTTGTGGCTCTTCTGTTGAATAGGGAACTTCAAAGGACCTTTGATCTTTGGAATTTTGATCTCTTTCGTTGTTCCCTAGTTGTGGGACGTTGTTCTCACTTGGATAGTACTCATCTCTCTTTCTTGGTTCATCATCGTCGTCTTCTTCTTCTTGTCTGACTAGCTTGAACAAAGTTCCCTTTCCTTGGGCCTCTGTTCCTAACTTTACAGATTTTTCGTCTAAGATGACGTGAATGCGTTCCTCTATCTTCTTGTTCCTCTTGTTATAGACCCTGTACGCCTTGCTTTGGGAGGAGTACCCCAGGAATATCCCTTCATCGCTCCTAAGGTCGAACTTGCCAAGGTTGTCCTTGCCGTTGTTGTGAACGAAGCATTTGCATCCAAAGGTCCTTAGATGAGAGATGTTGGGCTTTCTTCCTTTGATCAGCTCGTAGGATGTCTTCTTGATCATAGGACGTATCATGGCTCGATTCAGGATGTAAGTGGCTGTGGAGATGGCTTCGGCCCAAAAACTTGCAGGAACTCCACTCTCTAGCATCATGGTCCTTACCATGTCTTCCAAAGTTCTGTTTTTCCTTTCCACTACGCCATTTTGTTGTGGAGTACGCTGAGCCGAGAAGTTGTGGGATAAACCGTTGTTGTCACAGTACCTTAGGAACTCTGAGTTTTTGAACTCAGTTCCATGGTCAGATCTGAGTGATTTGAGCTTGATTCCCATGCTAACTTCCATCATCTTGATTAGAGTCTCAAATTCTTTGAAGGTATCTGATTTTGATCTCAAGAAAAGAACCCATGTAAATCTTGAAAAATGATCAATTAAAACATACATGTACCTCTTTCCTCCATAGCTTTCGGTGTCCATGGGACCACACAGATCCATGTGGATTAGTTCCAAGGGCCTTGTTGTGCTGACAACCCTTTTTGGCTTGAAGGAACTTCTGGTTTGTTTGCCACGAACACAAGCTTCACACATCTTAGCTCCCTCGATGTTGATTCAAGGAAGACCAATAACCAGATCATGTAGATAGAGCTTTAGGATCTGATTGATGCCTGCATGGCCTAGTCTCTTCTGCCAGAGTTCCGTTTCATCAAGGGAACTCGCCAGGCACAGTTTCCTCGGTGGCTCAAAGTCTGTATCCACCACATAGATGTTGTTGGACCTTCTTCCTTTTAGGATGATTTTGTTAGTCTTCTTGTTGATTACTAGGCACTCCCTAAGTCAAAAGTGACAATGTTGTTCCCTTGATCGCATATCTGAGATACGCTCAAGAGGTTGAATCCCAAGTCCTTCACCAAGTTGACATTGCTGATTTTGATTGATTTATTGAGTAGTACTTCCCTTGTTCCTATGATTTCCCCTTTATTCTTGTTGCCAAAGGACACATGACCTCATTCGGCCTTTGGGTGGAGTGAAGTGAGGTTGTCTTTATTCCCAGTCATATGGTTCGAACATCCACTATCAATGACCCATGTGTTGTTCCCCGTCACTTCCACCTCACTGGGTTGTTCCCCAGTGGTGTCTCTTATGGCCATTGCGCACATGTTCGGGGATGCCCAAGATTCAGGATCTTCATCCTCGTCATCGCTCTAGGTGGCGATGTAGGCCTTCTTCCCTTGCCTTCGATCGTCAGTTCTCTGTGGGCACTCCTTCGCGAAGTGTCCCTTTTTTTAACACTTGTAGCATGTGACGTCTGAGAGGTCCTTCTCAACAGGTTTTCTTTGGGAACTTTGTCCTTTCTTTGAGTTCCCATTGCCTCTTTTGAACTTTCCTTTGTAGAAGGATCGAAGGGCCTTTGTTACCAGGACAAGTTCCTCATCCTCTTCTTCTTCAGATTCTTCATGTTGCTCTTGAATCGACTTTTCAAGTTTGAGAGCAATCCCTTGATGTGCCCTTTTTTGTTCCTTGTCATCTTGCTTCCTTTTCTCATGTCCCACTAGTTTTCCAAAAACATGGTGGAGCATAAGATTTCCGTTTTCAGGATTTTCTTTGAACATGGTCCTTTCGTTGGCCCATTCACCAGTTAGGTCGTTGAACAACTCTTGGACCTTCATCTTGTCAATTATCTCTTCCTTTGTGATTCCTAGTCCCACGAGCTTAGTGCATAGGCCTTCAAAGTGGATTGGTAACTATCAACAGATTCTCCCATCTCCATCTGGAAGTTGAAGAACTCCGATCCCTTCTTGCATTCATTTGGAGGTCCTCTCTGAGGTCAGAGTTCCCAATGTGCATTTGTTGGATGGCTTCCCACACCTCCTTGGTTGTGTCTTGGTTAGCCACCCTGTCGCAATCTTGAACCGTCGTAGCATTCTTGAGATATTGCTTAGCTTTGAAATTGGCCTCCATACATTTCCATTCATTTGGCCCCCATTTGGAGTATTCGTCCTTGATGGTTGGATCCACTTCAAAGTTCCCTTTCTCTATGACGCACCAAGCTTGATAGTCCTTGCTCCGCATCCAGTCCTTCATGTCGCGTTGCCAGTTCTCGAATCTTCCAGTAATGAGCCTTGGAGGCTTGCTGTTGTTGTGGCCGACTTGGGTGAGTTCGTGAGCCATTGTTGAAACCTGCGATGCTAACACAAATCTAGAGCGACCTGCTTTGATACCAATTGTTGGATCGTAAGGGGTTAGCGAGAGCTTGGGAACTAGCGGTTAGGCTGTTCCCAAGGCAGCGGAAGTAACTAAAAGCAGGTAGACAGAAAGTAAAAGACACAGTTTCCTTATAGAGGAACCCCACGACAACCAACCAGTTGTGTGGGTAAACCTCTACCTTCGCTTGGAGGATTTTAAATGACTTACTTGTATTATTGATTGTTCCTTAGTTACAAACAGCCAGATTCAAACTTCGCTGTTCCTACGAGTTCTACCTAACTCTAGCAACACTAATGAATCTTCTCAACTGAGTTCCTAAGCGAACAACTCAACTAAAACAAGTGAATCAAACCTTACACCTTAACTATCTCAGTTCCCTTGCTCCCGATAACTTAGCTTCGCCGTCATCGAGATCAGACACTCGCCGTCGGGGACTTCTCTTCTTCTTTCTTTCTTTCTCTGGGAGTATAAGTGAGTTCTGAGAGAAGTGCTCTATCCGAGCACTATTCACATGGATTTATACTTGTAAAATACTTGAGCTCCAATCTTGACTTTTATTTGTGTCCGAAATGCCCGTTGTCTTGTATGCCAAGTCGTTGTCCTTCACATGTGACAATTTTGAATTGAGTCAACTTTGAGAGTTGATCGGGCCGTTGGATCACTCTTGACAGTCTGCTCCTCTGACTGTGCCTTCGTTCTGTCCGAGAAAGGATCCCGCGATTTGCGCTGAACGGTTTTGTTTGCACATGTGAGTTCCCATGTGATGGGAACTGTCTTATTCAGAGTTCCTCTGAGAGAAACTCTTCATCGTGTATGCATTTGTTTCTTGGACGTTCATGGGAGATCTTTACTGGACCTGTGTTCCTTAGGAATATAATACTTGGAAAAAACACGTTAGTTCTCATATGGTGTTTTTCATTATCAAAACTAGAGAATGGTATCATTGTTCCGACGTTTAGAACCAGAGGTCCCAACACCGTCCCAACAGAAAGTCGGGACATTTATGGTTCCAGTGTAGATTCTCCAAGGATGTGTTAAGGAAAGTGTTGCTTTGGACCAAGATTGGGAGATACTCAGGTAGCATTGAGAGTTGGACGGACCAATCCAACTCTATAGACAGAAGGTCAATCTCTTGTCTTCAACTTGAATGCTAGTCATGTAGTACGTAGCTAGTGATTTATTACATCTGGTAAGCTAGAAATAGAAAGTTGTTTAATAAAGAGGATTGCAACACAGTGCCACCATTGCAATTGTACGAGTTTGTGCATTAGCCACATGAGAAGTTGCATTATTGCAAGATGGAGAGACAAAAATAAGAGTTCTAGGAGATGAATAAAGAGATTGGGTCTTACTGACTCTGTAAATATTTAGGCTTGTTTACATTTTTTTTGTCTCTTTTTTTTTACTAATGAATGATTCACCGTTTTCATTCAAAAAAATATTCCAAATACTTTTATACTATGCATTTTTTAATAAAATTCCAGATTTATGATATATTCTTTCTCAAATATATTAAGGGCGCGGCACAGTCACAAATCGATCAAGGTTCTTATAATTCTTGTAACTCTATTTACTTACAAATAATAACCAGTACGTTTCGGCTACAATTATAAATCACAAATATAAGTACATAACTGCCTTAATTAAACTGATATTAGTTTAAGTAAACTCATGGATGTCTTGATCGTTGACGTGTAATTCTATTGACTGCTTACGATGACTTATGCCGACTAAGCCAATAGAAATATAGTAATAATGTACCTTGCAGTTGGGTTTAGACTAAATCTTATGCTACTATATATTGATATTAAAATGATGTGAATTATATGGGACGTACGTATTTGACATGTCTAACCGATTCAATAGTTCGTTGATAAAACCTAATTATGAGCTTCTACAGTAATATCAAAATGAGTTTATGTTTTAAAAGCTAGGGTCCAAAAACATCAAAAATGGAGGAAAAAGAACAATAGACAACTTTTTGAAATGGCCGGGAGAAAACTTTTGAAATCACGTAGTAATTAATACATATGTTTGACCATATATATAGAAGGATTTAACCTTTAAAAAGGTATACGTTCTTTCAAAAAACAAAAAAAGGAAGAAGAAGAAGTAAACGTTGACGGCGGTCAATTTTTTTATTTTTGTTAGAGATTGGACCTGGATATAAAAACAACTAAGCCTACTATTAAATCTCGTACGTATAGCAAAAGAAAACGAAAAGACATGACTTTACTTAGTGGCTAAGTGCTATAGGCACAATGTTAATTAGCAAGGTGTTAAGACTTTGAATTACACGACATATATATAAAACGATGAACAACATAAAATAATTTGAAATCATATATTTTTATTTATATATGTGTGTATGTATGTAGCTTTAGTATGTAAAATATTTGTTTTTCAATTAGGTGAAGTGATGAAACTTAATTGACTAACTATATGATTAAATGCTGTTCATATGTAAGTCGTACATGCATGGATATATCTTGTAAGAAGAAGAAAAAAGAGTTCATAGGTTACAGGTGCATTTTGTAACTATTTTTCCTTTCAATGAATTACCATTAAAACTCTAAAAAAAACAGAAAGAAGGGAAGGTGGGGCCGGATAGAGAAAGCGAAGGGAAGCAGGCAGCAGGTGGAAGAGAAGGCGTCTGAGTCTGAACTCCCAAACCCCGTTTACACACAAAAAACAACACACACACACAATGGAGTATAATTTTATAGAAATATAAATCTCGAGTTAAAAGAAGATGGTGGAGGTAGGGAATGGGAATCGGGTTCAGCGGGTCAAAACCCACCACGTTGAAATGAATAAATGAATACAGCTGAAAAATTCCACCCACCGGCAATTCCCGGTCACCCCCTCTCCTCTCTTCAGCTTAGCTTAGGAGATGGGGTTGAATATATATATATATTTGTGTATAGTTCACATACAGCTAGCTAGGGTCCGTATCGTATTTATCAATATACAAAACCTCTCTGAATTCCCCTTACTTGTAAATCTAACTCCTCCTCCTCCGATCCGTAAGAAAGAACCCCAAGAAACCAAGCATCAAGAAAGTGATCATCAATCATGATATAGCTAGGCCGGTCTCTCTTTTAGATGGAAGGTAAACAGAATGGAGATGATTCAATAACCGTAACAACAACAACCACAACCTCCAATAACTCTGCTTCCGCCTCTCAAAACCAGATCCCTCCATCGGCCGCCATGGCTGACAACTCCGTCTTCTTTGATCATACCTACTACTCAGCTTCCACCTCTAGATCAGCTGCTCCTTTTTTCGATGATCTTTTCTACACAGGTGGAGGCGGCGGCGGAGGTGGAGGATCCCTGTTCGATCTGCTGAGCCAGGAGTACTCGAGGGCACCACCGCTGCTTCCGGAGGCCTTAGATCTGTCTCCCTCCACTCATCCGAATCCGACCGAGTCATCGGCCACCACTCCCAACCAGCACTTCTCCCCGTCCATTTCCACATCCGACGAGGACGACGACTCCAGGCCGCCGCCGCCTCCGGCAGTTTCCGGCGGCAACGTCAAGGACGATCCCGATTGCGACGACGTCGACAAGGCCCCAAAAGAACAGTAAGCCCCCAATCACGGCGATACCTAGCTATACTATTACTATGATCTATATAATTATATATATGTATAGAGTATTAATTATTTAATTAATTGGTCAATTAAATTCACTCAACTTTGCTAATTAATTTGCACTGTATGAACGCGTATATAGGGAAAGGGAAAAGGACAAGGAGAAGAATGAGACGAAGAAGAAGGGGCAGAAGAGGCAGAGGGAGCCCCGATACGCGTTCATGACCAAGAGCGAAGTCGACCACCTCGACGACGGCTTCCGCTGGCGCAAGTACGGCCAAAAGGCTGTCAAGAACAGCCCTTTTCCCAGGTATATACGCAACGCACGCACGCGCGCTTCCTACTACGCATATATATTTACCATCTAATTATTACCCATTTCTCCCTATCTATATATATAATGGATTTTTCTAATGTGTGTCCATGACACATATTTACAATTCTAATTTTGGTAAATCTGAATATTGTTTATTAATTTTAATTTTTTTAAAAGGATTCACTAATTCCAATTTAGGGAATAGTTTTGAAATAACTTTCCAAATTAACACTTTTATTGTGTGCCCATGGCACACATTAACCGAACTGATATATAATTACCATGGTTAACTTTATCAAATCTAACCTAATTACTGTATATATGTAACGCGCGTACAGGAGCTACTACCGGTGCACGGCAGCAACGTGCGGGGTGAAGAAGAGGGTGGAGAGGTCGTCGGATGAGCCCGGCGTCGTCATCACCACCTACGAGGGGCAGCACACGCACCCGTGCCCCGTCACTGTCCCACGTGGCTCTCCCTGCTTCCTCCTCCAATCCAACTCTTCCCTTCTTTCTCACCACCTCCTCTTCCAGAATCAACACTCGTCCTCCTCCGCCACCGCCGCCCCCTACTATCATAGCTTGTCCCCTCTCATGACTTTCCATGATTCTCCTCCTTCTGCATTGTCTACCGCTACGACGTCGTTTCAAGCCACCGATGATCCCAAGCGGTTCCGCCCGACCATGACCACGACGGATGGTGGTCTGCTAGAGGACATGGTTCCTTTCTCCCTTCATCAACAACATCATCAGCCAAATTAAACATGGGTAGCTACCTACTTACCTATATATAATCCTTTTATGGTGATCGATCACTTCTTACTTAATCTGTTTTAATTAGCTTTAATCTTTAATTAATTAGTTAGTTTCTGAGCCCCCATCTGGTTTTAATTTCGATGTACTACGTACTACAAGCTCTACGTATATGCGCTTCACTACGTTTTTACTGGATTTGAGGGCCAGAGATCGCGATCAGAATTTTACTGATTTTTGCCTCCTAATATATTATCTCCTGCCTGTATGATCCGGCGATTTCTATTTTGACTGCTCAACATTACGCATATATATGCTCTTTGTACAAATTAAACTTCATATTAATTATTCAGCAGCTTAGCTAGTTTTAATCACGACATTAGAGTACTGTGTTATTTAATTCTTCATTTTCTCTTCTTTATATGTGTTTGTTTGTACCTAGCTAGTTAGCTACCTTAATTCATCTAATTAAATAATTTTCCCGTTGCTCTACGTACCCTCACACATTATCTGCATTTTTCTGCTGTATATTCTCTTTAATTATCTTTACAAGCTCTCAACTTTCAAGAAATATATTTATCTCATACTTATATTTTATACAACATTGAAATCCGCTGAATTTTCTATATATTCTGCTGGTGGTAATTGAACAAGTTAACGTGTTGCACTAGTGAGATGAAAATAGTGGAGAAATCTACAAAAGAGGAAACCCTAAGGAATTTATATTGGAGAGTGATGGCCTCGTTTAGGCCGAGCTAGGGATCGAGCTTAAATGACGCATTTATTGTGCATGGAGGGTATGCATTTATATATATAGTACGTACCCTTATCACATTCAAGTGCATCAAAGATACATGTATAGTAGTACGTCCTGATTAAATATTGTTCATTTATACATTGCTTTAACCTAGCTAGGCATATAAGATAAGATCGAGTGATGGTTTGGCGCATTGTCCTCCTTATTAATTCATAAGGATCCTAGCTTAATCATAAGTAACGATTCTACCAAAAAAAATTATAAGTAACGAGGACTAAATTTGTGTGCGCACGGCCCAAAAAAAAACTACGTTATCGACCAAAAAAAACAACGTTATCGCACATTCGTTCTAGTCTATTTGCAATTAATACTTAATATTTGAGGTTATTCTAATTCAATTGTGCTCTAAGTTAATTTTAAAAAATATCACACGAATCTAGGATATATATAGTTATATTATTAAAATATTCGGGTATCTAGTCTAACGGTTAAAACTCTAAGAATAGTATCTAAAAATTTTTGGTTCGACTTTTAATTATGGACAGTGTCCTTCAATAAATTATAAAACAAGAAGTTATATTAATAAATCCACATAGGACTTGTAAATTTGTTCTCAATCAAACAAATCTATCATTCCCTAATGATCGATCGAGCTATATATGAGAGTAAGTATATCTATACGTGTTTGTTGGTGTCAAACTGTGAATGATATATTGTCTATTAAAATGCACTAGGTCATTACAAAAGAACCAGTGTGATTGAAATTAATTGATGTGTGACCTCTCCGTTGAGAGTTATCCTTATTGGAAATCTACTATATATATAAAAGCAATAAGGTTTGGAGCTACCACAATGCGTCACCTAGGATTTCGCCACATGTCATTCCGAAATTACGCCATCTCAGCTTTTACCACATGTCGTTACCATATTAAATAACATAACTTTTCTTTTTTTCTAAAAATATCATATAAACTTATTCTATTAATATATTTGTCATATCATTTACACATCATAAAAATATTTTCATAAAAAAACTAAAATTACCATATAAAAATTGTCGTAATTTTTCTTTTTTCTAAAAATACCATATAAACTTATTCCGAGATTACATATATGGAAGAAGTTTTTTTTTCCAAATTATACAAAGAAAATCTTAAGTCTTCTAAAAATAGATCAAAATTTGAAAAGATTTGGTGAATCTTTTATTTAAGATATACTTAATTTTTTTCTAAGATTTATTTGTTATATTTTCGGATTTTAGCTTTTTTATTTAACCGTATGAATGTTTTACAAACTAATAAGATAATTTGGTTACAGATAAATTGATGAAAATCACAATTTCGAACAAGGAAAGTTCGATTTTATAAATCAAGCAAAATTGATATTATTGTAGTTAAGAAATTCTAACCATATTTATAATTATACGTACCTATTTTCTTTATTATTTGAAAATTAAAACATATATTGGGTCTTATTTACTAAAATTTTAAAATAAAAAATATACAAATTGACAAATATGTTTTTTTTTTGCTCCATGGTGTGACGTAAATTAATTTCACATAGTTAGGTCTTAACTCATTTAAGTTTTTTAGTTTGCATAATAGTCCATCTGAACCATCTAGGTAGATGATCTTCTCGGCTTAGAATCAATATATCTATCTATTACTAATAACGGAAGCCGGAGCAATTTCTGCCACCATATTGCACCACATCACACCTTTATTAAAATAATAGTTTTTTATAGTTAATTAAGCAAAGAAGTTATCTCCAAGTAAAAATATAGATAAAACAATATTTGTAAAAATTTATCTCCAAATAAACATAAAAATAAAATAATATTAGTATATTTTACCAATATAGATAAAAAAGGACATTATATTTATCATATTTGTAAAAGATAAATTAAAAAATATAAGAAAAACATGTACATGGTCACATATATATCTTTGAAATAAAAATATCCATATAAATGATAATATCTTTGAAATATCCATCTATATATCTATAACTATATATTAAATCCAAACTTTTCCGATCCACCAAAACAATTCTGGCCCCACCTTATATTTTAAAAGTAATTTTGTAGTCTTATTATTTATAATTTTTCTTTTAAATTTTCTAAAAATCTATAAATCAACGTTCTAATATATTTAATAAAAAATTAAAATAAAGGAAAAATAAAACATAATATTTTTTAATATATAATGATAGATTGTTATCATAATAAGGTAGGAAAATATTTTTACTATTAATTTTTTCTATCTAAAACTAACATTACACTATATTTCATATTTGGAAAAATATAATTCGAATTTTAATTAAAAATTAAAAAAATTTAATTTATCTTTATCCTTTTATCTATTTATGTAAGAGATTTATGTAAAAGATTAAAAAATTATGTTAAATCAAATTTAGATAAAAAAAATTAAAATTTTAAAATATGCATATAATTACTTACCTAAATTAAATTTATTAATAATAACTAAAGCCGAAGCAATTTCTATCACCACATTGCGCCACATTACACCTTTATTAAAATAATAGTTCTTTATAGTTAATTAAGCAAAAAATTTATCTCCAAATAAACATAAAGATAAAATAATATTTGTAAAAATCTTTCTCCAAATAAACATAAAGATAAAATAATATTAGTATATTTTACCAATATAGATAAAAAAGGACATTATATTATCATATTTGTAAAAGATAAATTACAAAAATATAAGAAAAATATGTACATGTGGTCATATATATGTCTTTGAAATAAAAATATCGATATAAATGATAATATCTTTGAAATATCCATCTATATATCTATAACTATATATTAAATCCAAATCTTTTCGAGCCACAAAAAAAATTTTGACCCCACCTTATATTTAAAAAGTAATTTTGTATCTTATTATTTTTTCTTTTAAATTTTAAATTTTCTAAAAATCTATCTAATTTTTATAAAAACCAAAATTCTAATATATTTAATAAAAAATTAAAAGAAAGGAAAAATAAAACATAAGATTTTTTAATATATAATGATAGATTTCTATCATAATAAGGTAGGAAGATATTTTTAATATTAATTTTTTCTATCAAAAACTAACATTACACACTATATTTTATATTTGGAAAAAATTAATTCGAATTTTAAATAAAAATTAAAAAAATTATTTTATCTTTATCATTTTATCTATTTATGTAAAATATTAAAAAATTATCTTAAATAAAATTTACATAAAAAAATAAAAATTTTAATATTTATATAACTACTTGCCTAAATTAAATTTTTTATATAAAAAAATTATATTATCTTTTCCTTAATTTCCTTTTTGGATTATTTATGTTAATATAAAAGATTTTTTATCTTTAAAAAATTCTATATTCATTCATATTTTTTATCTTTCTTATTAATTATATTTTTAACTTTTTATTGAAAATTAAAGAATTGAATTTGATTAAAAAAATTATAGAATTTACATTATTTTTAACTATTTAATTATTTTTATAAAACATTTATAAATTTTACTTATTCTAATTAAAATAATTTTTATTTATACGTTTTCATAAATAAATTATCATTAATCTATCAAACATATATTGGACTCATTTTAACAACTTTAGTTGTACCTCACATGATATTGGCTCAATTTAATGATTTTTTTAACAAATACGTTATTTTTATTTTTTATATTAAATTAAAATACTATTCATTAAATAAATTAAGTATTAAATCCATATAGTCATGCACGACACAACGAGTATAACAAGTTAAACCTGGTTATGAAATATTATCAAGGAAAAAGAGCAATGTAGATTATTTTATCTTAATAATCTATGTTTATCTTCAATTTTAAACTTAATAATCTAGATTTAATTTGTTTAATTTGATTTCAAAAACAAAATAATTTTTACACTTATTATAGGCAATAAATTACTTACATTAAATTTTATATTATATTTTTATTTATTAATATATTTTTATAATATATCTAAAAAATGTAAAGTCATAATCGTGCAAGGCACGACGGGTACAACTAGTTTGAGACTAAAATTGCTTAGTATATAATTCAATGAAATATTTCATCTATTGTCATACAGTACGGTTGAAATCTCATTGGACTTGTATGCTAGGCCCGTTATCGCACAACTCTTAGATTATTAGCTCACTGGACTTTACTATGATATCAGAGTGGGTTTCGGTGTGGGTTTCTTTCCGAGACTCTTTGGGCTTGGTGGCCTCATAGGTCCTTTCAGGCAGTCCACTCAATAAAAGAGCAACCGATCCAAAAAACGATGATGGTTCGCGATCTTTGAGGAAATTTATTTAGTCTTGCCAGCCTTAATTATGAGCATATTCAAGCAGCCCATCCATTAAAGGAACGACCGATCCAAAATAGAGATTGTTCGCCAGCCTTGAGGTGTTATATCCCAGTGACAATTGACCTAGGCAGTTGCATTTGAGAGGGCGTGTTGTGAGTTATCATACGTAACAAACTTGAGACTTAAAATGTTTAGTATATAACCCAATGAGTTACTGTACCCATTTTCATATGGTTTTTTGGGTTGGAACCTCATTGAACTTGTATAATAGACTTATTATCGCACGACTACTAGATTATCGATTTATCAACCCACCAGACTTTATCAGTACTATAGATGTTGCGCTGCGTTATCACTTACCTGTTAAGTGAGACTTGACTATTTGTGAAAAAATCCTACTAGCTAGACATATAATTAGTGTATTGATTGATAGGCCTAAGGATGCATGATTCCTAAACCTCGCTCATCCATGTGCCCATGTCTTTCTTTAAAGAAGATATATACGGAGTATTAATGTTTAGCTTTAATTCCTAGCTCTCATCCAAGTATAGTATAGTACGTTCTTCATTTTGATCTTTTGCTACCACTCTACCTAGAGCTACCTAGCTAGCTCTTTGGATTGTACGCTTGAGTTGCTAATTAATCGCACTTGTCAAGAGCAGTTTTTGAATATCAAATGGGCCTCGCATAGGGTAATTTTAACGTGGTGGATTTCCCCTCTTCCGCAACCAGTTTTACCAGCCTGCTTAAGCTATGTTTAATTTCTGATAGCAAATATGTACGATGTAATTGCTATGTGATCTAGATTGTTATCTAGTGTGACTAATTGTGGCATATCCTGTAGAATCATCACTTGGTATATGTATATTGTGAAAGAATATATCTATCCTACATTCCAATTATGAGTAAAAATACATTAATATATAAATTTACAAGTTACTCGTCCTATATATTGCTAATTAAAGTTTCATGTGCATATGTGTTGAACCTAATGTGCATATATACGCGCATAGATGGATGTGTCACGTGTGGTCTGAGTGGATCCTGGCCTATATTATATTAGCTCGCTGACTTTAACCTAGCAATACAATTATCCAGTATTGATTATTCTATTATCTTATTGATAATAAAATCATTAATTTGTGATTTATCTGGAAAGAAAGAGAATTTGGAGGAAATATATCCCTTCCAATGTTGTAATAGGAAAATAGACCCTCTTAATAATTTTCTAATTAAATGTATCTTTTATTTTGAAAAGGCTAAAATACCCTTAATTAATGAGAAAGAAAATATCATTAATGAAAAAGAAAATATATTTTCACTTAGATAACTAAACCTACCTAGGGAAATAGTCAAAACATTCTACGTTATTCTTCTTACAGTTTCTTCTGTTTTGTTCTTCACCGATTCTTTCTTCATCGATTATTCTTCCTCATCAGTACATTCAAATTGCTCGTTACAATGAAATTAGGTAATTTAAGTCACGATGGCAAATATATACTACTATTATTTAATGTCAATTTGTTATTTCTAGTTCATAATTAGTTGGTTTCAGTAGTATCTACATGAAATTATATCTGAATGTTGGGAAAATCGTCACCTACTAGGAACAAGAGCCAGTTCGTTAGAATGAATACGCCTGTGGGCACTACCAAGCCAGGGACATCCACGTATTAGATCCACAAGAATTACAAGACCCCAGTCTAACCTAATCTCTCTAGCACTCTGATTTTCCCTATCTCTGCTCTCTGGTTTTCAGCACACCAATTACAATAACCTAGTTGGGTTTAAATAGAGAAAACAAGGCCTAAAAGATATTACAATATATATGCAATGATAGAATATTCCAATATCACTTAGATATTATTCTCTCCTAATATCCTATATCTTCTACCCATTAATGATAGAAAATCTTATTTACCAAAAATAACCCGAACTTGAAAGACACGAAACATTCAAAATCGACACGAATCAACTCGAAAATCCACGCGCAACGAGCCGCGGGAGCACCCCCAAGCAGCACGGTTGCGCTCCTCCATGGCTCGGGCGCGATACCCCGTAGTGCGGGCGCGCCATCCACTGCCCAGCCCGCGGCTTGCCCACTGTTGGCATAACACGGGCACCGGCTTTGTGCCGCGGTCGCGCCGACCTGCAGCAATCCCGCGTCGGCGGTCTTCTCTCGAGCCCTTTCATTTCGTCTTCGATTCTCTCGCCTTTGTCTCTATTCCACCAAATCTGAATCAGGCTCCATAAATCCTAACAATCTCCCACTTGGAGACTGATTCCAATTGTAATTGTCTTCTTCTTCAGTAGAGTCTTTCAGTCTTGGTAGTGTCGGGCCTTCAACTTACGTAAGCCCATCTGAGGCCTTGCCAGGCCTCAATTCCTCCTCTTCTGCCATGTCAGTCCACTTGACTTTCTTGCCAACTGCACAGTCATCTGGCTCAGCTAACTCAACAAAATTCAGATAGAACTCAGAGGATGAATCTCTATCCAGCTCCTCAATGATCTTCTGACCATCGGTCTGTGGCTCTTTCTTCAAGGCCTCCTGCCTACTAGGAACCACTGCCCTACTCCCACCAGAACTTGTGGAACTCAAAATCAATACATCATCTCCAAGATAATCCGCTGTTGTATTTTCTTACTCCTTCTCTCCTGATGCCTGACACTCGTTCTTGTAGTGACCAAATTCACCACAATTCCAACACTTGATCTTGCTCTTGTCCTTGGTGACTTTCTCCTTCCCCTTGGAATTTGACCCACCATGACCAGATGTGCCCTTATTCCCTACATTCAAAGCTGATCCAAATGCAGGGGCTGCTTCTTTTCTGCGAATCTCTTCGCTCATCACCAAGTCCCTCACATCATCAAACTTAAGTTTCCCTTTACCAACTGAAGCACTAACATCAGTAGTAGTTGCGCTCCAACTTTCAGGCAAAGAAGGCAGTAGAATTAGGGCTTGTACCTCATCATCGAATTCAATCTCAATCGACTCCAGTACGTTGTGCAATCGTTGTGCTGAATTCGTTCAAGTGCTTGGATACCAATGTGTCCTCTCGCATCTTTTGGTTGACCAATCACCTTATCAAGTGCACCTTGTTCACCGTTGATGGCTTCTCATACAACGCGAACAATATTGAAAGCAATTCCTTTGTCATCTTAGCCTTCACCATGTGATGGGCTACATTCCTGGACAAGGACAAGCAAATTGCACTAATCGCCTTCCTATCCAACATGTTCCACTCATCATCCTTCATGCCCTCTGGCTACTTTCCAAGAGGCAAGTGAAGATCTTTACCATAGAGGTAATCTTCCATTTGCATCTTTCAGAAGCCAAAGTCTGTCCCATCATACTTCTTTCCCGGGTTTCCGCTTAGTGCCATCGTAGGAACCAGCAGCTCTGATACCAGTTGTTGGAAAAATCGTCACCTACTAGAAACAAGAGTAGCAACACAGATTCACAAGAGAAATTAGAAACAAACAATAACAATAACACAAGAGATTTGTTGACCTAGTTCGTCAGAATGACTACGTCTGGGGGCACTACCAAGCCAAGGACATCTACTAGATCTGAAACATACAAGGATTACAAGACCCCAATCTAACCTAATCCCTCTAGCACTATGATTTTTTCCTCTCTCTACTCTCTGGTTTTCGGCACATCAATTACAATAACCTAGTTGGGTTTAAATAGAGAAAAAATAAGGCCTAAAAGATATTACAAGATATATGCAATGATAGAATATTCCTAGATATTATTCTCTCCTAATATCCTATATCTTCTACCCATTAATGATATAAAATCTTATATACCAAATATAACCTGAAGCTTGCAAGACACGAAACATTCAAACCCGACACGAATCAACTCGGAAATCCACGCGCAAGGAGCCGCGGGCGCCCCCCAGGCAGCGCAGTCGCACTCCTCCATGGCGCGGGCGCGACACCCCATAGCGCAGGCGCGCCATCCACGACCCAACCCGCGGCTTGCCCACTATTGGCATAACGCGGGCACCGGCTTTGTGCCGCGGTCGCGCCGACCTGCTCCAAGCCCGTGTTGGCGGTCTTCTCTTGAGCCCTTTCGTTCTGTCTTCGCTTCTCTTGCCTTTGTCTCTAATCCGCCTAATCTGAATCAGGCTCTATAAATCCCAACACTCAAAAGATTTCTCTGCCACTTGAAATCCAAGCATTAATGCTAATTAATGTTGTGATTTTGATCTTTAATTAGTTAATTACTGGTTTAAGAGAAAAAAAATTTGTATACGCTATTCTCTGCCATATCGTTATATGCAAAAATTTTACGCAAAAAATTGTGTAAGCATTAATGCAAAAATTTAAGAGAAAAAATTTAACTTTATTTGTAACTTTATTGCCCACTTGAAATCTTTCTCTGCCATATCTTTGTATGCCATGTTACAAGATATCTGTATACGCCATGTTATAAGAAATCTTACAAGAAACCTACAAGACTCTTACAAGACACCTACAAGACAATTACAAGATTTATACAAGACACCTACATAAGACTCTTACAAGATACCTACAAGACAATTACAATACATCTACAAGACATGAGTTCAAGACAAGTTCAAAATATATTACTAGAAAAAATATACAAATATATGTATAATAACACAAAAAACATAAACACAAGCTACAAATCATGTACAAGAAACGTACAAGAAATATACAAATATTTAGTTTTAAAAAATACCAAATTGTGTGGTCGTCGATGGTTATTGATATCGCATATGTACAACAGCCCTTCAATCCTTGCAAGCACACAAAACAACCATCACTAGAGTTATGGAAGAACAAGCAATCCTTACATGAAATTGATGATAGAGACGGATTTTGTTAGAAATCGGTTTGTGTTCTTAATAGAAAGAATGGATAAAAGGCTACAAGAGAAGAGAGAATTTGAATTTACGTAGAATAGAGAAAGAGGAGAGAGGAAATTGAGAAAACTTAAACGTAGAAAACTGATAATAGGCGGCTAGTTAAATGAAGCAATATAGAGAATATAGGATTCACAAAAGGGCAAATCTGTCTACCGACCAAAATACTAGGGGATCACTTAATTATAAAAATCATAGCGGAATATTTAATTAAATCTACTATAAAAACGGCACACAAACCCAATTTTCTCGGAAAGAAATGGCACACTCATAGAGTTAGGGAGCAAGATTTTAGTAATAAATCCCCAATTTTATCTACAATTATTTGGTTGATCATGTCAAAACTATTGAAATATTCACACTTATCATCATCTCCTTTAATTTTGTACTTATTTTGAAGGTTAAATAAATAATGGAAAGATGTATTCGATCTTTATTATTTCTTTCATATTTTTTTTTTCGAAAGAAGTATTCCATCTCTCTGACGCGCACACAAACTCTTAGTATATATACCGACTTTTAACGGTTATTGCTAGAGCTGTCAAAAGTTGACCGAACTCGCTAACCCGATCCGAATCGTCCGATAATTTTAGGGTGAGACCCGAAAATTTGAACCCGAAACCCGAAATCAACCGAACCCGATAGAACCCGAAACCCGTTGGGTTGAAACCGAAAACCCGTTGGGTTGACCGATTTAGTACATTTATAGATTTTTTTACATTTATAATATAATTTATTATTAAAATGAAGAAAAATAATATATTATAATTAAATAATATTATTTAATTATAAATTGATTTTAATAATCATAAACAAAAAGGATTTTTTGACCTGCTGGTCAACCCGAACCGACCGAAAACCCGTTACAACCCGACCCGATTGACCCGTGACCCATAACGAAACCGAACCCGATTCAACCCGAACCCGAAATAACCGAACCCGAACCCGCCCGACCCGACCCGATTGACAGGTCTAGTTATCGCTGATTAAAGGAATTTAGGCTACCACCTACCACGTTTTACTCATTTAAACCTAGGTTACTTTGCGTAAATTTCTATAATTATTGGGTTACTTGTGTAAGTAAATTTCAGAAATAGTATAACAAACTAGCATAAGTACCCGTATCTTGTACGGGTTTATTCAAATATAAAGTATTTACTTTAAAAATAATTTAATTTAATTTTTTATGTCAATATGAATAAAATTTACGTATTGTTTTAATATAAGACCAATTTTTCTTTTTTTTTCTTTACTAAGAGAAAATAAATTAGTTTAGCAATTTTTAAATTTGTACACATATGTTTAAATTTAAACTCTATACATATAATATTAAACAAAATTTTAATTCTAACTTATATAAATTTTTTCGTTATAATATGAAATTTTTTGTTATTATCATTTTGTGTAGATTTATGTACGTAGATTCAACAAAATATTACTAATTTTTTTGATCAAGATATTTAAGTAACTAACAGATCATAATTTGTCTGTAAATAAAGAGAAACACAATGCACATATATAGGTATAAAGTTTTAAATTAATATATTTTTTAGATAAACACTAAATATATTAATTAATAGGATTGAAATTCCCATCCGTAAGAATTTGTTAGAGGGAAATTGGATATATGCAAAGGATAAAAATTACTTAGGATACGATAATGAATATTCATTTGTTTTGATTTTCATTTGTTCTTATCCTTTTGTTATTATTATTTTGTGTAGATTTATGTATGTAGATTCAACAAAAGATTACTAATTTTTTGATCAAGATATTTAAGTAAGTAAAAAATCATAATTTGAATGGATTAATAATAAATAAATATTATTATTGGAGGATTAAATAAATCTAAAGAAAAGGATAAGAACAAATGAATATTAAATCTAAAGAAAAGGATAGGAGCAAATAAATATTTGAATTTTTTTATTAGGATTTAATGGGTGATTAATGTTTTTTGTTGAATTATTTTTTCCTTAGTCCTGATGACATGGCGTCAAATGTGCGACAAATAGGCAAATTAAATCACAGGTTGACATGTGTCACAGAGGTGACTTCTTTAATATAGGTATAGATATGGAGCAATAGGGAACTCGAAAGATGGAAACTCTTCTTAAATCCGATTAAGTTCGTTTCCTACGTTAATTAAGTCCCATTATTTGAACTGAATAAGTACGTACTGATGATCATTCCTTAACTGATATGATCGATCCATAACTGAACCTATAAAGTTTTTTGTCCCATTCTTGTTGCATTTTTTTTTTCTGAATGCATAGTATAAGATACTAAGATTGTATCATCATATTAACATTTGATCACCTCTTTAGCAACAAAGGTCGATCAAAAGGCAACCTTTTTCCCGTAGTGGTGCTTTTGAGGGAGAAATATATATATGCAAGCATATTTATAAAGCGCTAGTCTTACTATTTTCCGACAAAAGTTTAATTTTTTTTGTCATATACATGTATATATGTGCGCTCCTGAATATGTTCAACCCAAGTTAATTGGATCCTCCAGCTATAAAAGCAAATCATACGTTGCCCAAAAATAAAGTTCTTTTCGACTTGAGTTCGAATATATACATGCATTAATGCATATGATGATGCGTCCACCATTATGCATTGCCACTGCTTAAATATAAACTATAATTTTGTGACGAGGATCACGCAATTGCTAATCTTGGGTCGGATCGATTTCGTAAATTAATTACTCTTCATTACAAAACATACAGATAGTATAATTGCAAACCGACTCGATCAACAGGCTCCTGAATAACTTAAATTAATTAATTTGTGAGCATCGCGGCTTAAATTTTATTTGAAAAACGCGCGCATAGTACTACATAAGCAATTAAACATCTAATCGAGTATCAAACTCTTAAAGTACACTCTATTGCTTGATCATTCATCCCAATTAGAGTTGTTAAAAGCTGACCAAACCCACTAACCCGACCTAAACCGTCCGATAATTTTATGGTCAACATCCAAAAATTTGAACCTGAAACCCGAAATCAACCGAACTCGAAAGAACCCAACCATTGGGTTGACCGAATTAGTATATTTATAAAAACTTTAAAATTTATTTTGAAAATTATAATATATTTTATTAATAAAATAGTTAAAATTTAATATTATTATTTAATTAAAAATTGATTTTAATAATCATAAACAATAAGATATTTTAGATCCGCTGGTCAATCCGACCTGATTGACCTGTGACCCATAATGAAACCGAACACGATTTAACCTGAACCCGAATTGACCGAACCTGAACACGTCCGACCCGACCCGATTAACAGGTCTAATCCCAATACATTTCTTTTTTTCCTATCAAGAGGTAAGCGCACTCTCTTAAAGAGTGGAAATTTTATTAAAAAAACACTAAGTAGAAATCAAGGCGAAGATAGATCAACCATAATATCACAAAAAAAAAAGCAAAGAAATAGCATCCTTCTGCAGGTCAAATAAGACATAAGGTCCCAACCTAAACGAAAAAACAATAGAAGGTACAAAATCCGCTACACTATTACCTTTCCGAAACACACACCTTTTCTTGGTTGAGTATAGGATCATCCTATATAATTTTCGTGAGTTACATTAGTTACAATATAAAATGTATATGGATATGCTAGTTATGTTCAAAATAGAAACTCTGCTAGGTAACTTATTTATCACGTGATTTGATTAGATTAATCTATCTATATACTAAAGAAGAAGCTTTTTGGCCACATGTCATCCTCACATTTATTTTGCCCATATTTCATTTTTTGGTATTTTTGAATTATTTTTTATCAAAATTTTAGACCCCACTATATTTTAAGTAATTATTTTTTATACTAATTAAAATAAGAATTGAATACTTCTCCTAAAATGTAGGCATTTCAAGTTTTAAAATTAATTGAATTACTTTATTGAAAATTTAAATAATATTTACTTAGGAAAAATTTAAATAAAACTCGTGCATGGCACGGGAATTCAACTTGTATAACCTGAAGTAGTTAAATGACAGTTTTATCATTAAGATTTTATATCCCAATCACCCTATTTTTAATAATGAATTCTTTTATATTATATATAATATACACATTAATTCTCTATCCATATAATTTTTTATTATCCATATATATATATATAATATATATATATATATATATCTTACACGTAATTTTTTTTTTAAAGTTACCTTAATGTAGCGTACTCTATCTATTATATTATATATGATATTGTAATTTTTCTCTATCTATTTTTTTATCAGTGTAATTTTATGCTAGATAACCTTATACTATATAACTTTTTATTGTAAACGTAAATTTTTTTTTTAAATTTTCCTTAATGTATTTTTATCTAGGCATTATATACAACATATACATATCGTACACATTATATTATAAGGTTAGTTAATTGATCTATTTAATTTTATATTCTTAATAAATCTATAAATTATACATAAGTCAAATATACTATAGGACTATAGGAGGTAAGATGTATTGCTAATTAAGAGAGGCTTGAGTCAAAAACTAACCTCGAAAGTAACATATTTTCGATTCCTCGGTTAACCGATCGCGAAATTTTTTATTTTCATGTCGTTAAAATTTACCGATTGATTAGATCAATTCTTTGCGGTTTTTTTTGTGGATTTGGGTTGACCCAAAACGTCAAGATCATTAATTTTTTTTTATTTTTTCACTATATAAATTATAATACATACATCATATGTAAATCAATATATTACAATTTTTTCTTGAAAAAGCCCCTGGGCAAGGCCCGGGATCATAACTAGTATCATTCTATTAAAGGTTAGTTTCAACATAAAATTCTTTATTTTATACGGGCTCTGTATCGCTAACATTTTTACCTTTTTTAACATTTTTACCTCTTTTAGGAGGGATATTATTGTAATATTTTATTTCTTTATTTGATTTCAATAAAGGATAAGTTTATTTTCTTAAAAGGATAAGAAATATAAATAATAACTTATAATGGTTATTAGGTTATTCTAAACCTTACCCATATAGTCTTGATTATAAGAGGGTGCTATTTCGAGGCTACTCTTTTTCATAAAAACAAAGAATAATATTATGATATTATTCTCCTAATTATATATGGGATAATATAATTTATTTTGTTCTCTCTTGTATAAGAAGAGCATGAAATAAGTATAACTTGTAGCAAAAATAATTCAATAAATATTTGTAAACAAGTAAAAATTGACTTAATAATTTATATGATCCAAATAATAATTTAGGAAATAAGATAGGAAAGAATAATCATAATTTAAATAACATTATAGTTGAAGAAAGGGCGGAAAATGGATGAAATAAGAAAGGTTGGAAATTTTCGTAATTACCCTTAAACTGTGGGTACCCGAGCGTAATTACGGATTTTTACAAAGCAGATTGGGTTGTTGTGATTCGATCTTGTAAGGGTTGATTCGGACTCGTTTCTTAACCAAATTCAATTCCGAAAGAACCGGCATACTCTCCTAGTTGTTACCTACGAAAGCCCTCAACAAACTAAGTATAATTCTCAGAAAAGCTTATCCAAATCTACGGTTAAAGATGAGAAGTTAGTAAAACGCGTTTCGGAGTAAAGATCTGATTTTTATCCGATTTGAAGATCGTTTTGGCCGAGATTTTTGTGGGAAACGAAGATATGAGATCCCCTAGTCCTCCCCTATAAATAGATACGAAGACCCATTACTTTTCCCCATCCAAAAACTCGATTCAAGCTACCCGAACTGCCCAGCGAAAACAGAGCATAGGCTGCTCGGGAAGCCCTGTTCGCCGGCGTTTTCCGCCACCACCTGACAACCTCCGGCGCCGAAAGTGCCAACAGTAGAAATCTGCTGTGTCGTACTCTCAACTGTCGCCGCCCCCTAGCCGTTCCGCCGCCCGAGACGCCGCCCCAAGCCGTCCCAAAACCACTGTTCGAACCTTTTTCCCCCTGTTTTCAGCTTTTATTTATTTCTTTATAATTTTTGTTTTTGATTATTTTATGGAATTTATCTTCGATTTTAGTAAAATAAATTACTCCTAATTGAAATTAACATTAATATGGGTTTTAATGCATTTTTTACAGATTTATAAAAATTATAAGTAGTTTATAATATCAAAGTATGATTTTTATAAGTGAATTAGTTCATGTTTATATAAAGGGTTGGAAATTATGATAAATATAGAAATAATATAATAATTGTCTTATAAGTAATAAAAATCAGAATATTAGTCGTTTTCTCATTTACATATTATTTTAATATTTTATAAACAATTAATGAGTTGTGTATAAATTATAGAAAATAATTTACAAGACTTATACTATTTGGGTAATATTTTTGTATAAATACATAGTTGTGCTTATGCATATATTATAAGTGTTTATATGAATTAATAGGTTGACATGAGATACATTATGACAACCTAAGATAGCTACATTAATATTTGAAAGTTGTTAATGTAAAAGATACAAGTTTATATGAATTTATAAACTTAAACAAACCTTAGGGAGGAAAGATCCAATTTTTATAAAGTAACACAAAATAAATAATAATTTATTTTTTTACTTTTATGATTAAAATAGGAAGGAGAACTCAATATTTGGATCTCAGTCCCGTTAAGTCAATTCGTTCCTTCGCTTACGAATCAAGGCAAGTGGTGGTTCGCTTTCATAGTTTGTCATGGATATCGCTATTCATGTTGCATGTTTGTTGGGAACGCTTGTTTGAATAAAATGAATCTAGGTTGTTTAGAAATAATGACCCATGTGCCAGGTAGCTTACTATTAGTAGTATTATTCATTTGTGCTAGAATTTATACTTAAGTCGCGTGCTTGAACTTTGTTTGTTTTACGATCTCCTATGTGAGTCGTTGTTGTGCTTCTAGCGTAGAATTTGGGGTGGGAGTTCTAAATTCCTGAACACCTCTTTATAACAGTTGCATTAGGATGGACCTAGACCCTAGTGTTGGTCATGACCATACCCGCTCAATCGTTCTGAGGGGTGTCGCACCTAGCTAGTGCTTCGTATCGGAACTTAGGAATCTGTTACTCTTTCTCTTGGGGACCTCAAACCCAATATCTTCGGCATACCGCGTTGCCATCTTAAAAGCTACCAACTTAAATGCAATGTTTTGTCATTAATGTAAGATAAGTGCCAATGCACATAATAAATGAACACGGGTGGTGACTACAACTTGGAAAGCCACTCTTGCTCCCGGCTTTGAAAGGTCTATTTTCCAATCTGAATTCGGACAACACGCATTCGGTGAGGTTGGTTATAGGCCCGATTAGTTGACGGGAGTTTTTCGAAAACTTGTATGATTATTAAAGTTCCCAACAAATCTTTCTTCCTTATAGGAACCATATTCTTGTGGTGTCCTTATCTTTTCGGCATATTTCCTTTTCGTGGAACTATTTTGGTTAGCTATCATCGACCGACTTTAATTCGGAATTCGATGGTCTAATTAAAACAAGCCACAAGATTCCTCACATAAATTCCACTTGCTTAGTCTGTCACAAGACTAACCCGACCGCTTTATTTCTTTTGCATGACCGGCTGGTGTGCATCGTCCCTATACGATACATCAGAAAGCAGAGGAGCAGAGTTTCAAGACTGAAGGAGTTGAAGAATTATATTTAAGTTTTCGTTTAAAATAAAGGTCGATATCCTTGATTTGTGAGGACCGTCTTGAATGTTTCCGCAATGATTAGAAGATTTATTTTGTATTCCGCACAAGTTGGATAATTTATTGTTTTAAAGTCACATTAATTTATCAAATGGTTTATGAATTATTATTTGTATTTGAGTTTGTATACTGTGAAAGCCTAGGGTGGTTTCGGAAAGTAAATTCCGAGGTCACTGGCGGTAATATCTCCGAGGGAAAAACGGGGGTGTTACAATTAAGTTGAAGAATTATATTTATGTTTTCGTTTAAAATAAAGGTCGAGATCCTTGATTTGTGAGGACCGTCTTGAATGTTTCCGCAATGATTAGAAGATTTATTTTGTATTCCGCACAAGTTGGATAATTTATTGTTTTAAAGTCACATTAATTTATCAAATGGTTTATGAATTATTATTTGTATTTGAGTTTGTATACTGTGAAAGCCTAGGGTGGTTTCGGAAAGTAAATTCCGAGGTCACTGGCGGTAATATCTCCGAGGGAAAAACGGGGGTGTTACAATTATGGTATCAGAACTAAAATCTTTTTATAATCCATTCTTTACTATTTTCCAAAACACGTCGACAATTTTTGAAAATTAGGAGTTGATTTGTTTTTCCTTCTCTTCAACAACTTGATTCTTGCTCTCTATAACTATAAAAAAAAAGATGTTCTATGAGTTACTGACCGTGGCTGAGGTGGAACCTCCTGTGTACGAGCCAAAGGAACCTCCTATGAACGAGCCTATGGAACCTCCTGTGTACAAGCCAGAGGAACCTCCTATGAACGAGCCTATGGAACCTCCTATGAACGAGCCTATGGAACCTCCTGTGTACGATCCCGAGGACCCACCAATGCATGAGCCTATGGAGGAACTTCCAGTGTATGAGGTCAAGGAAGAAGAGCCTGAGGAAGATCCAGAGGAAGACCCTAAGGAGGATCTTGAGATGGAAAACCCCGAAGTTGAGAACTTGGAGCAGCCTCCAATGTTGATTCCAAAACAGGAGATGCTCTCACCTCTACCCTACCTTGTGGAACAAACAGGATCCTTGCAGGATTTTCCCTGGGAGGACGAGCTGATGACTGACTATGGGGAGGCAACGCTTCATCAGGAGGCACCACAACATTGGAACCTCACTGCAAATATTGACCCTAGCTTAGTCAAGCATCGTCAAATGGATCTTGACACGCTCGAGCAACAGAGGAACGGTTGGGTCATTGATGCGATGCACTACCAAAGTCAAATGGCCTACCATAAAACCTGCTTCGAGACCCAGGCTGGCTATGTCGGTACACTGCACCGACAGATCGATCAAGCTAACCTTTTGCTGAGTAATGAGGGAAAGATCATTGATGAGGGATGGTTTGATGAAGGGTTCCTGGACACCTACAACGTTCCCCCGCCTCCGCCTCCTCCCAAGAAGATTATCACGGGCCAAGCCTACAGAAACCTTTTCCGGAGCAAGTGAATGTTTAGTATTTAGACCTTTCAGTTGCTAGTGTTTTTCCTTGTCAAGAATTCTATTATCGTTTGGTTGTTTGTGTTGAACCTGGTTGACATTATGTTTTACTTATTTCAGTATGAATAAAGCAACTGTGTTTTGTTTTATATGAGTTGAGAAGTAATGAACGAATGTCTAAATGGATAAAGTTGCATGTATAAATGTTCAGATGGTTAACACTCGCAACACAAACCGAATTCCACTAAGGAGTGCCCCAAATCAGGGCAACGCGGAGGGTACAAAGTCTCACAACCAGGGAACCCAACATGAACGCCAAAACCTCAACCCTAGGGGCAATGTGAACTTGAATGCTGCCACTCTAGAAGCAATACGAGCAGTTGTGACTCAAGTTATGCGAGAGAATAATCAAGCTTTTCCTCCAGTGATACCCGGAGAAGAATTGGGGGAGCATTCTGCTAGCACTAGAGGCCATCAAGTGCCGAATATACCTCACAACAACAACGGCTCAAATTTTTCCCGTGCTTTAAAACCTTCACCTCTATGGACCTGACAGCTACGATGGAACTGGAGAACCAGTGAAGATAACTTATTGGTTCTCTCACATGGAGCGGTTGCTCCGAAATGTAGCCTGCACTGAAGCTGAGAGAGTGCACATTGCCTCCTTGCAATTGAAAGAAGGAGCTAGTGAGTGGTGGGAGAATTCAGGGCTAACAAATCATCCTCTATTGAGTTGGACCATGTTCAAAAATAAGATGATGGATAGGTTCTTCTCGACTGCTATGAGAGATGAGAAGATGAAAGAGTTTTTGTACCCGAAGGTTGATGGTATGAAAAATTCCTGAGATGACCACCAAATTTAATCATCTACTGCAGTATGCTGGACCTGAAGTCTCCTCTGAAGAGGAGAAGATTAAGCGTTTCCATGAGTGGATGAATCCAAAAGTCAAACCGTTGATGGTACACCACACTTGTACTACCCTGGAAGAGTATGTCAATAAGGCATACAAGTTAGAAATGACTTTGGAGGAATCTGCTACCAAGATGAAGAGTTGGGGAAAGCCACCTCAGTCTGGATCTCAATACAATGGCTTCAAACGACCAGCTCCACCACAACAGTTTGAGCGGTCTAACCGAAACAAATCTGGGTCAACACAGTCAAGCACAACTCAGTCTTCCAGGCATCAAAAGGGACCAATAGTGTGCTATAATTGTGGTGAGCCAGGGCATACTAGCAGAGCATGCACCAAGAAGAAAAGAAAATGCTACTTTTGTGGGAAGGAGGGGCATATGCAGACATATTGTCCTCAAAAGAAAAATGACCCAACTCAGTCACGACAGGGGTCGATGTCTTATAACAATCAAGTTCCATCTGCATCTGGAAAATCGGCTTCTGCTCAGTCCACAGCTCACAACAAGGGAAAGACCCAAGTAGCATCAGCTAGCCAAGGGCAACGATTGTATGAGATGCGTCGTGCTGATGAGCCAAACGCCCCGGTTGCTCAAGGTACTCTATACGTTCGCTTTACTCCTGCTTTTATGCTTTTTGATTCTGGTGCCACACATTCTTTTATATCCGAAAGTTGTGTAGAGAAAATAGGTCTTGAATGTAATGACACATGTGAACCTTTTATTGTGAACCTTCCCAACGGGGAAAAGATCGTGGGATCTAAGCAGCTCACGGATTTTCCGATCACAATTCAAGGTCGGAAGTTTGATGTCGACTTGATTTGCATACCGATGGCTCCTTACGATATAATCCTAGGAATGAATTGGTTAACTCGACATGGAGCAGTGATAGACTTCAGCACTAGAACAGTGACTATCACCGCAGGAGGCAAATATGTTTGCAAGTTTAAGGGTCGACGTAAGTCTGAGAATGGGAAGATGGTCAATGCCATGAAAGCAATGAAAATGCTCCGTCAAGGATGTATTGGATTTTTGTGCTACATGGAATCAACTGAGAAGAAGGAAGTTAAGCTGCAAGACATTCCCATCGCTAGAGAGTTTCCTAATGTTTTTCCAGAGGAAATTCCGGGGTTGCCACCACACCGTGAAGTGGAGTTCACCATTGAGTTAGAGCCTGGAACCCGACCCATCTCCAAAGCACCTTACAGAATGGCTCCGATTGAGATGAAGGAACTAAAGAAGCAGTTGGAAGAATTTCTAGAGAAGGGGTATGTCAGACCAAGCGCTTCACCTTGGGGTGCACCGGTTTTGTTTGTGAAGAAGAAGGATGGGACTTTCCGGTTGTGCATTGACTACCGAGAATTGAATAAAGTTACCATCAATAACAAGTACCCGTTACCAAGAATTGATGACTTGTTAGACCAACTAAAGGGGGTGAAGGTGTTTTCCAAAATTGATTTGAGGTCGGGGTATCACCAACTTCGAATTCGTGAGGAAGATATTCCTAAAACGGCATTCCGCACGCGGTATGGACACTATGAATTCGTTGTCATGCCTTTTGGTCTTACGAATGCTCCAGCCGTGTTTATGGATCTAATGCATCGGTGTTTCCGGGAATACTTAGACAAATTTGTGGTTGTCTTTATCGACGACATTCTCATCTACTCTCCTACTGAAGCAGCTCATGAGGAGCATCTCAGGATTATATTGCAAATACTCAGGCAGAATGAGTTATATGCTAAGATGTCAAAATGTGATTTCTGGCTGAAAGAAGTTGCATTTCTAGGGCACATCATCAATCAGGAGGGAGTGATGGTAGACCCTCAAAAGATCCAAGCAGTTGCAGAATGGAAGCAGCCTCAGAATGTGAAAGAGGTCCGTAGTTTTCTTGGCCTTGCGGGTTACTATAGAAGGTTCGTGGAGGGATTCTCTAAGATAGCTCTGCCTATGACCAATTTACTCCGCAAAGTACACAAGAAATTCATTTGGAATGATAAATGTGAGGCGAGTTTCCAAGAACTCAAAAAGCGTTTGAATAGCGCTCCAATCTTGACCTTGCCTAATGGACACGATGGGTATGTGGTGTACAGTGATGCATCCAAACAGGGTTTGGGATGTGTGCTGATGCAACATGGAAAAGTGATTGTCTATGCTTCCCGCCAGCTCAAGACGTATGAGGTCAACTATCCGACTCATGATTTAGAACTAGCAGGAGTAGTGTTTGCTTTGAAGATCTGGCGGCATTATTTATATGGTGTGAAGTGTCAGATATTTACCGATCATAAGAGTCTGAAATATGTCTTCACGCAAAAAGAGTTGAACATGAGGCAGCGAAGGTGGTTAGAACTGCTCAAGGATTATGACATAGAACTATTGTACCATCCCGGAAAGGCCAATGTTGTAGCCGACGCATTGAGTCGCAAGACCTCTCAGGAATCCATGGTGGCTGTGCTCACTGCTCAGCCAATGCTCCAGCAAGAGTTGATTCGATGTGGGATCGAGGTGTGGTTTGGACATCAACGTGGTAGTCTGAATATGATAGAAATTCAAGCTACTCTGTTGGATCAAATTAAGGAGAAGTAGGCGGATGATGTCATGTTAATAAAGATAAGTCGTGAGGTGCAAGAAGGAAAGGCACCTGGGTTTGTCATTCAAGATGATGGCTCGCTTTGGTTTCAAAATCGACTTTGCATTCCTGCTGTTGAAGAGCTTCGTCTTCTGATCTTAAGGGAAGCGCATTCCTCTGCTTACTCGGTCCACCCTGGATCGAGCAAGATGTACAAGGATTTGCGCAAGAATTTCTGGTGGCCAAACATGAAACATGATGTGGCAGAATTTGTAGCGAGATGTTTGGTTTGCCAGAAAGTGAAGATTGAGCATAAAAGACCAGGAGGTGAGTTGCAACCTCTACCAGTACCAGAATGGAAATGGGAGGATATTGCTATGGATTTTGTGTCTGGGCTTCCTAAGACTCAAGGACAGAAGGATGCTATCTGGGTAGTCATTGATAGACTCACAAAGAGTGCTCACTTCATCGCAATAAAGATGAATTGGGAAGTGAAGAAGTTGGGAGAAATATTCATACATGAGATCGTTCGATTACATGGCACTCCGAAATCTATAGTGTTAGATCGGGATGGTCGATTCATGTCACGTTTTTGGAAGGAGTTGCACAAGGCCATGGTAACAGAGTTATGCTTTAGTACTGCTTTTCATCCTCAAACAGATGGTCAATCTGAGAGGACCATTCAAACACTAGAAGACATGCTCCGGGCCTGTGTGTTAGATCGATCTACTAGCTGGGATGTCAGTTTAAGCCTGATAGAGTTCACCTACAACAATAGTTGGCATTCAACTATTAAGATGGCACCATTTGAGGCATTGTATGGTCGAAAATATCGCTCACCAATTTGTTGGGACGAAAATGCCGACAAAATTATTCTCGGCCCAGAGTTGGTTGAAAGAACAGCTACAGACGTTGCAATAATCCGACAGAGGATGTTGACAGCTCAAAGTCGTCAGAAATCATATGCTGATCTGAAAAGAAGAGAGGTTGAGTTTGAAGTTGGAGACAAAGTGTTTGTTCGGGTGTCCCCATCGAAGGGCGTGTTTCGTTTTGGAAAACGAGGGAAGCTCAACCCTCGATATGTTGGACCCTTCGAGATTTTGGAGAGAGTTGGCAAGCTTGCTTATCGACTTGCACTACCCCCATCTGCACATCCGATCCACAACGTTTTCCATGTGTCACTGTTGCGCAAGTATGTGCCGGATGAGTCTCATGTTCTTAACTATGATGACATCGAGATCCAATCTAATGGAACTTATGAGGAGAGACCCGTTCTCGTGCTAGAACTACGCGTAAAAAGTTTACGCAATAAGAATGTGGCATTAGTGCGAATCTTATGGTCAAGAAATGGTGGAGAAGAGGTGACGTCGGAAACATGGGAGACAAAGCAGGATATGCAGAATAAATTTCCGGATTTGTTTTCGAACTAGTTTCGAGGACGAAACTATTTTTAAGGGGGTACTATTGTAAGAACCCTCTTTTTTCTAACGGAGGTTAGTTAAGTTGTTAACTTTTCTTTTCTTAGTTTCGGGGACGAAACTATTTTTAAGGGGGTACTAATGTAATAACCCTCTCTTTTAGGAGAGATATTATTGTAATATTTTATTTCTTTATTTGATTTCAATAAAGGATAAGTTTATTTTCTTAAAAGGATAAGAAATATAAATAATAACTTATAATGGTTATTAGGTTATTTTAAACCTTACCCAAATAGTCTTAATTATAAGAGGGTGCTATTTTGAGGCTACTCTTTTTCATAAAAACAAAGAATAATATTATGATATTATTCTCCTAATTATATAAGGGATAATATAATTTATTTTGTTCTCTCTTGTATAAGAAGAGCATGAAATAAGTATAACTTGTAGCAAAAATAATTCAATAAATATTTGTAAACAAGTAAAAATTGACTTAATAATTTATATAATCCAAATAATAATTTAGGAAATAAGATAGGAAAGAATAATCATAATTTAAATAACATTATAGTTGAAGAAAGGGCGGAAAATGGATGAAATCAGAAAAGTTGGGAACTTTTCGTAATTACCCTTAAAGTGTGGGTACCCGAGCGTAATTACGGATTTTTACACAGCAGATTGGGTTGTTGTGATTCGATCTTGTAAGGGTTGATTCGGACTCGTTTCTTAACCAAATTCAATTACGAAAGAACCGGCATACTCTCCTAATTGTTACCTACGAAAGCCCTCAACAAACTCAGTATAATTCTCAGAAAATCTTATCCAAATCTACGGTTAAAGATGAGAAGTTAGTAAAACGCGTTTCGGAGTAAAGATCTGATTTTTATCCGATTTGAAGATCGTTTTGGCCGAGATTTTTGTGGGAAACGAAGATATGAGATCCCCTAGTCCTCCCTTTTAAATAGATACGAAGACCCATTACTTTTCCCCATCCAAAAACTCGATTGATGCTACCCGAACTGCCCAGCGAAAACAGAGCATAGGCTGCTCGGGAAGCCCTGTTCGCCGGCGTTTTCCGCCACCACCTGACAACCTCCGGCGCCGCAAGTGCCAACAGTAGAAAGCTGGTGTGTCGTACTCTCAACTGTCGCCGCCCCCTAGCCGTTCCGCCGCCCGAGCCGCCGTCCCAAGCCGTCCCAAAACCACTGTTCGAACCTTTTTCCCCCTGTTTTCAGCTTTTATTTATTTCTTTATAATTTTTGTTTTTGATTATTTTATGGGATTTATCTTCGATTTTAGTAAAATAAATTACTCCTAATTGAAATTAACATTAATATGGGTGTTAATGCATTTTTTACAGATTTATAAAAATTATAAGTAGTTTATAATATCAAAGTATGATTTTTATAAGTGAATTAGTTCATGTTTATATAAAGGGTTGGAAATTATGATAAATATAGAAATAATATAATAATTGTCTTATAAGTAATAAAAATCAGAATATTAGTCGTTTTCTCATTTACATATTATTTTAATATTTTATAAACAATTAATGAGTTGTGTATAAATTATAGAAAATAATTTACAAGACTTATACTATTTGGGTAATATTTTTGTATAAATACATAGTTGTGCTTATGCATATATTATAAATGTTTATATGAATTAATAGGTTGACATGAGATACATTATGACAACCTAAGATAGCTTACATTAATATTTGGAAGTTGTTAATGTAAAAGATACAAGTTTATATGAATTTATAAACTTAAACAAACCTTAGGGAGGAAAGATCCAATTTTTATAAAGTAACTCAAAATAAATAATAATTTATTTTGTTACTTTTATGATTAAAATAGGAAGGAGAACTCAATATTTGGATCTCAGTCCCGTTAAGTCAATTCGTTCCTTCGCTTACGAATCAAGGCAAGTGGTGGTTCGCTTTCATAGTTTGTCATGGATATCGCTATTCATGTTGCATGTTTGTTGGGAACGCTTGTTTGAATAAAATGAATCTAGGTTGTTTAGAAATAATGACCCATGTGCCAGGTAGCTTACTATTAGTAGTATTATTCATTTGTGCTAGAATTTATACTTAAGTCGCGTGCTTGAACTTTGTTTGTTTCACGATCTCCTATGTGAGTCGTTGTTGTGCTTCTAGCGTAGAATTAGGGGTGGGAGTTCTAAATTCCTGAACACCTCTTTATAATAGTTGCATTAGGATGGACCTAGACCCTAGTGTTGGTCATGACCATACCCGCTCAATCGTTCTGAGGGGTGTCGCACCTAGCTAGTGCTTCGTATCGGAACTTAGGAATCCGTTACTCTTTCTCTTGGGGACCTCAAACCCAATATCTTCGGCATACCGCGTTGCCATCTTAAAAGCTACCAACTTAAATGCAATGTTTTGTCATTAATGTAAGATAAGTGCCAATGCACATAATAAATGAACACGGGTGGTGACTACAACTTGGAAAGCCACTCTTGCTCCCGGCTTTGAAAGGTCTATTTTCCAATCTGAATTCGGACAACACGCATTCGGTGAGGTTGGTTATAGGCCCGATTAGTTGACGGGAGTTTTTCGAAAACTTGTATGATTATTAAAGTTCCCAACAAATCTTTCTTCCTTATAGGAACTATATTCTTGTGGTGTCCTTATCTTTTCGGCATATTTCCTTTTCGTGGAACTATTTTGGTTAGCTATCATCGACCGGCTTTAATTCGGAATTCGATGGTCTAATTAAAACAAGCCACAAGAACCCTCACATAAATTCCACTTGCTTAGTCTGTCACAAGACTAACCCGACCGCTTTATTTCTTTTGCATGGCCGGCTGGTGTGCACCGTCCCTATACGACACATCAGAAAGCAGAGGAGCAGAGTTTCAAGACTGAAGGAGTTGAAGAATTATATTTAAGTTTTCGTTTAAAATAAAGGTCGATATCCTTGATTTGTGAGGACCGTCTTGAATGTTTCCGCAATGATTAGAAGATTTATTTTGTATTCCGCACAAGTTGGATAATTTATTGTTTTAAAGTCACATTAATTTATCAAATGGTTTATGAATTATTATTTGTATTTGAGTTTGTATACTGTGAAAGCCTAGGGTGGTTTCGAAAAGTAAATTCCGAGGTCACTGGCGGTAATATCTCCGAGGGAAAAACGGGGGTGTTACAAAGTTTATGAGCTTTACAAGCAATGGACAGAAATACAAGCTTCAGGGTGTCAACGTTCCACAAGTAGAGCCGGGTTGAGAGATTCTTTTCGACTTGAGGAAAAATCGATTTTTCAAGCCAGGTGTATTGATACGATCTCAGCAAAGAATAGACCATGGATAACTTATTTTAGGAAGCCTAAAATTTAGTAATAAATTAGTCTACTATATTGAGTCTTTTATTTTGTGTTTAAGGAAATAATCCCTAATTGTTAGGGTAGCTTATCTCTTATCTATCCTTTCTTAATTATATATTTGTGGTTGATTATATAAAGCCATGGCTAGAGTTTGTAAAAGGGCATTCAGATTATGAAATAGGAAGCCTTTTCTTGTGTCAATCCTCATTCTTTGAGTGGTTTTAACTACGGACTTGAGGTTCAAGGTTGTTAGAAAGCGAAGCTTTGATTTTGATGGTTCCAAACTTGAAGGAAGTCGACAACATGGATTCTTCTATGAAGTCGTGGACATGTGAGAAGTCGCGAACATGTGAACCAAGATGGAATGGAAGAGTTGGTTTAATGTGAGTTCAAGACTTTGATAGGTCGCCAACGTTAGTCACATCCCTGACCTATGTGAGTCAGGTAGCCGACCTCGAGTCTGTGAAACAGGTTGCCAATGTGAGTAACGACCCCGACCTATGCAAGTCAGGTGGCCGACCCCGAGTTTGTGAGCCAGGTCTCCGACATGAGCCAAGTCCCCGACTTGACAGGAAGGCGGACTGAAAGCGCGTAAGAAGATTGAGCGAGATATCATATCAGTTCGGTTAAGGAAAGAATCTTCTCAAGATAGGAAAGGACGTGGATTTTGCTTATGCCATAAGGATTTTATTTATTGTAATATTTAATTTATCCTTAGGAGGATTAGTAAGGATTAGATTTATATTATCTTCCTTAATCAAAGGAAATAATATATCTCTAAACCCTAGAGTTAGACCTGGGTCCGGTTTGCAAACCGGAGGTTCCAGTTCCTCGGAACCATGGAACCAGAACCAGAACCGGGCATGGGCCGGTTCCCCGGTTCCGGTCTCAATTCCGGTCCGGTTTCGGTTCCGAAACCGGTTTCTCCCGGTTCCGGTTTGGAACCGGCAATTTTAAAATAAAATAAAAAATTGGGCCTTGATCCCTTGATCGCCGTGATCGCGGGTTACCCAAACCGCGATCGCGGATGAAGAACCGCGATCGCAGGTTAAGTGTCGCGATCGCGGGTTGGGTGTCGCGATCGCGGTCCCGACTTTGTTACAGGAGAACCAGCGATTTTCGATTCCGGAACCGCCGATTGACTGGTTCCGAGGGTGGACGAACCGGAACCGTAAAGGAAATCGGACGCGGCGGTTCATGAACCGGGACCGCCGATTCCGGTCCCGCCGGTTTCCCACCGGTTTTTGAACCGGCAGTTTGCCGGTTCATTCGAATTGGAACCAAGGTCTACCTAGAGTGTTGGCCTATATAATTTGTGGTCTTTAGGTTAGAATTTCGTGGGTTCATATTGCATATATTGTGAGAAGAAAGAGAGAGCATTTTTTGTATTTTGTGAGAGAGAAAATCAGTTGTTCGAGTGACTCGTTCGTGGGATTCGATCGAGTGGTGTGATCGATAGTTCGAAAGAGGAAGAGAGACGTAGACTTGTTAGATTGGTTGAGGGTTGTTATTACTCGGTTCACAAAGTGTTTTAGAGTACTTGGGAAGTAGGTCTTAGATCTAGGGTGTTCTTGTAATTAGTTCAAAAGATCAATAAAGCAAGTTACGACTTTTAATCCTTCCAAGTGGGAACTTGGAAGGGAGTGGCTTTCACACTTGATTTATAGAGTTCATTGATCAAGTGTTTCCACTATAAAAATCATCTTGATATGTAAGTTTTTCCTGTTGAATTAAATTTTTGTTGCCTATACACTCAGGTTGGTGACTTTGTTTAAGTCCACAACCTTGACTAGGTTGGCGACTTTGGCTAGGTCAATGACCTAGAAGTAGAAACAATCATACATTGGTATCAGAGCATTGGCTCTGCATTTGTTTTATTACTTAATGTTTTATAGGAAAGATGAGTTCAAAGAACACAATAATCAACGACTCACTTTGGAAACCGCCAATGCTCAAACCAGAAGAATATGATTGCTGGGTTAAGCAAATGGAAACCCACATATGTTCTCTTGATGGAAGACTTTGGAAAGTGATTGAGATTGGTCTTGAAACCTTTCTCACTACTGACGGGAAGGAGGTGAAGGAGGACTACATTGATGACAACTTCAAGAAGTTGGAGAAAAATGCCCGTGCAAAAAAGGTTCTCTATCATGCTTTATCTCTCGGAGACTTGAAGAAAGTCGTTCACTACAAGACGGCCAAACAAATTTGGGATGCTCTCAAACGACTTCATCAAGGGAATGGTGATGTGAAGAAGGACCACATCATAACACTGGAGAGAGAGTATGAAGGAATGAGTCAAGAGAAGAATGAAGTCTTGGGTGATTATCACTGGAGATTTCAGGTTGTGGTTAGCCAAATTGAGTTTCTTGGTGAGAAACTTCCTCAGTGGAAGCAAGTTAGCAAACTGATCTAAGGGCTCAACTCAAAGTGGAATGAAGTTGTTGTTGCGTTGCTAACTAACAATATGACCAAGTCACTCTCCTTGTAGGATGTCATTGGAAAGTTCACCATGTATGGTGGAATCAAACAACATCGGGATGACCGTTTTGAAATTGACAAGGTTAATAACATTACCTTGAAAGTGGAAAGAGCTTTTGATCTCACACAAACTGAAGAACACCAAGTTGATGATGATGACGATGTTGCGCTCGTGGCTAGAGCAATGAAGAGGTTGAGGAAGTGCAACAAAGATCCGACACAACCCTTTGAAGATGATGTGTGCTACCATTGCCAACATATGGGATACTTTGCAAAACATTGTTTGAAGAAGAAAGATGAGGAAAGAAAGTGATCAATGTTCACAACTTAGGAGAATTCAGACGTTGGGGAAGATTCTAAACCAAATGGAGTGTGCTGCGTGACAAAAGTTGAAGACTCTTCAAGAAAGGAATGTGACACTGAAATCTCCTCTATTTTGTCTAATAAGTCTAGAGAACAATTGTTGGTCATTATTGAGAAGTTGGGAACTCAGGTTCGTGAACTCAATCAAACTGTGAAGAGAAAAATGATACTATTTCTATTTAATTGATGATAATAAAGTTTGGTCTCATAAAGTCATTGAATTAGAAAAGGTGATCTTTGTTTCTACTTCATATGTGTGCAACACTTGTACCGATCTGAAACGTGAAGTTGAGAACTTAGAAAAGAAAGTCACTAACCTAGAAGGTGAAAAACTCATGCTAAAATTAGGGAATGCTAAGATATCAAGTGACTTTGAAAAACTAAAACTGGATGATGAATTCAAGAAAAAAAAATCGGTTGATGAAAGTGTTGATAATCAAGTTGTTGACGTCAAGAAAGACTGTCCAAATAAATTTGTGAAGCAAAGGCCTGGAATTGGGTACACAAGTACACCAAATAATCAAAGTACTAGTAAATGTTTCCCAAAGTCCAAGGGTAAAACCCCCATATGAAATAACAACACGAGTTGTTCCACATCTGGGGTGGTCAACCCAGACAAAGATAAGCAACTCTTGTACTCTAGTCAGAAGGTGCACAACGTGGGTAATAACCAAGTCCAGAATCCTAAACCTTCATAAATCAATTCTTATGCTCTTACTAGGAACAAACCTGTGTATCCCATGCATAAAATACCTCCTTTATCTCGGTATTTCTTTCTTCTCCTTTATCTTTGTCCTCCCCCCTCAGATTCTTCTACCTCGCAATTGAACCCCCTCATTTAAGTTGACACCTAAAGAAATTAGGTGTATCACTCATACCGATGGAAAAAGGAGTATATGAAATGGGGAGAAATTAGTATATCAAGATATGAACATATATCAACCGATATCGATATCTAACCATGCCAAACGCAAGATATCACCTGATACCCATATCTGATATCAAGCTATCAATACCAAACGGGCACTATAGCACTTCATAAATGGGAATCTGAAACTTGCAAATGAAACCCTAAAACCCTTTAAAATGTACCCGCATCTAGAAGAACAATTGACCCCAAAAAAGCACAAAGCACAAGTCAGAAGTTCGATTTTAAGATGGCCAACCTGAATTTGGAAGTACAATCACACGACGCGTCGCAAGGGCTCTTCACGAGCTGTGCAGCAGGCTAGAAGAAGTAGGAGAGATGATTGAGGGGGCTATTGTGGAAGGGAATGTTGTCGGAGATGGGTAGGAAACAACACAAAGAGGAGTAAAAATCGATGGAAGATGGCCGGCGGTGGATTTCGTGGTCGAAAAAGGTCAGAAGAAAAGGATGAGCGAGAGGGAACGAATAGAAGGGGGCAAGAGAGCGAGATAGAAAACGTACCCAAATTTCCTTGTGAACAGTGTTTTGATTGCCTAAAACTTAAAATTCTCAAATACCTCGCCTCTCCCTTTCTCTTTTCGGATCCACAAAACCCGCAGAAAAAACACCCGTCCACTTCTCGCTGCTTCGTTGCTCGCTGTCGTCGCCCAACTGCCCCGCCACACAGACATGGACTGCCCCTAGAAAGGCGGTTTCTGCCCCGCCTTCGGTGAAACACCCCAGAACGGCGGTTTCTTCCCCGCCTTCGGTGAACCCCCCAGAACGGCGATTTCTGCCCCGCCTTTCTAAAACTATCGTGGTCGTCCCCAAGCGCCACCATGCCCCGAAATTCCGACCCGCCATCCCAATTCGATTCCCAATTAGGTAAATTCCCTATTTCGCTTAGCTAATTACTTATCTAGGTTTCGCATTTTGTATTTGCTAATGCAATTAATGTGGTGATGTTGTGCTATTCGGCTATTCCCTAAGGTGTGGTTTTGATTCAACCAAATCTATGAAACTTGACAGAGGTATGTTGTGTTTACCCTTGTTGAATGTGTTGATGCTGTGTAATTATGTGATCTTATGATTGGAAATTTTGCTTTATGTTTTTTGTAATGGTGTGACAATTTGCTGCTTGTTTGGGATTTAGGGTTTAGGGCTTTTGGCCTTGTTTTCCCAATAAGAATTGCTTGTAGTTTGAGATAGGATTGAAATCATGCAAGTCAAAGATGCTCTGTGACATGTTTAGATTGGTTTAGTTACAATATGGATTGTAGAATATCAACTGGTGTTTGTAGGTATATATCAATTCATGAAATTTAAGTTTTGCTGGACTTGGTTTTCTTTTCTTAGCCAATAAATAGGTTTGGTCATAGCTGTTGAACTCTCTCATTTAAATCTTTGTTAAATATGAAGCTTCGCCCAACTTGCAGAGATAGATTTCTACTTCCTTCAACCACTCAAATCCTCTCGGTTTTTATCTTCCCCTGTTGATTTTGGTGTGTTGCAAATTTATCTGAATTTGCATTATTCCCTACCTATGCAATTGCAGATTGCTTCGTTTTCGGATATGAAAGCGGAATTAGGTTTATAGGTTCTTGCAATTTGTTTATTCTAATTGATGTTCTGCTGTTCTACGTTACTCAATGGGATTGATAATTTCGAATTGATAATTTGCATTATTCCAAAGTAAACATATGTCTACCTAGCGTTTGGGTTTTCATTTCTTAGCCAATAAATAGGTTTGGTCATAGTTGTTGACCTTCACCTACTCACAATTTAACACTTAGTCATACTTGCTCTAAGTTGATTGAGGATAGTGTAACATTTGTTTGTTTGTTTTGCAAAATCTTGTGTCTCAATTCCTCATCTCGAGGCACCAAAATTTGACCATCAAATCTTAAAGAACCATCAACTCATTCTGAAAAATCAAATATATCTCCTACTTTTGGCTTATTTTCTCTAGTAAGGTTGACTAACACTTCCATAAAACTCATTCTACTTTAACATCATTGAATCTGCACCATAATCCCATACCTCATTAGTTATTTCACATAACTCTGATTGCACAATCACATAAACTAAAATACATTCTTGAAATGTCTTCCTACTAAGAACATAAATGATTACATTCTCTTTTCTAGGATGATAAAGGATCTTTAAATTATAATCCTCTACAACTCAAGCCATCTTTGTTGTCTCATACTCAGTTTCTACTGCATAAAGATATACTTATAACTTCTATAATCCATCATCACCTTGCATGTATTTTCTTACTGACAATGGCACCAATCCTCTAAGAATGCACCACTACTACTAATTCCAAATCATGCCTTAATCAATTCAACTTATTCAGTTTTGACTATCTAGAAGTATATGCAATAACTTTATCCCTCTACATTAGCACACAATCGAGCCCTTATTCCCCCTTTCCCAACTTAACTTCAATCATCAAGGGGACCACTTTAACTCTTTGCGGACACGACACATCCTAGTAAAGTAACTTTTGACTACCAGAAATCCTAATTGGATAACTTTGCACACAAGATGTAATTTATGCTTTGACTATGGTATCCAAAAGATGCTGATTCATAGACTATTTCTTTATATTACAACCCTAGTTCAGCCACCCATTACATGCTCTCACTTCCTGAACTTTTAATCCGCTTCAATCAGCTCACGATATTAGTATAATATTTTGTGACACAATAGAAACCTAGGAGCTAAAAAAATCAGGACATCCTAGGGAAAAAAAGGAAACACCAAATTTGATTGTTGATTGCTAGCTAAACTAAATGCAATGAACTCAGGGCTCGTTTGGTATTGATATCTAAGGTATGGGATATCGGATATCGGTATCGGTATGGATATCAAGATATCGGTATGAGTGATATCTAGATATCGGATATGGGTATGGGTATGAGTGATATCTTTGATATACTAATTTATTGGGGTATATGGAAATAACACTCTAATATCACTCTGATATACTCTTGATATCAGCTGATATCGATATACTCCTATACCAAACAGCAGATATCAGTTTGATATCAATATCAGGATATACCAAACACCAGATATGGGTATCAGTCATATCCATACCCATATCTGATATCCTGATATGGATACCAAACGGGCCCTCAGTACATTTTAATTCAATTCGGAGAGTAAATTTCAGCTCCATTTCTACGTTTAAAAGCACACAGTACCATTATCATTAATGTCATGGAGGGTCAACACTAAGCAGCAACACCTCATTTGGATTCCAAAATAAGGGTTTGTCTAGATTATACCTAAAAATACATCATCTTGCATTTCAATACGTTATATTGATATGCTTTGTTTAAACAATCTATCCAAATTATAGCTACAAAAGGAAAATACAACTCATGGAACAATGTTCTCATTGATTCCTTGTACAGACCCTAATGCTAAATAATGTTGCATTAGAGCATAGAATAGGGAATATGATACAGGTTCTACATATATCACAACACACAACTAATAGTCAGTAGGTGCAAATTTATAAAACAAACCTTGCTACTCACCAATAAGAATCATAACACACAACTCTAAAATGACAAAATTTGAGAGTTAAAATGACAATCTTTTCCAATCAGAGGTAGTACTATATATATATATATATATATATATATATATATATATATCATATCCAATAGTGAGTGTGTGAGAGAAAGGTGTACTTACAGCAGCAAGGTGTTGAATGTCTATTTCCAATTTCGAGGTTTTTCCAATCACAGCAGAAGCAGAAGCACCCTCCTTCTGCAAGCAATGAGCACACAAATGGCTTCCAGCTTGTATAAGCTCTCCACAAAGAGCCTCAAGTCAGACATTAGTGAAGCAACTAACAAAGTTTACGCATCCAAAAGAAATTTAGCTCAGATTTCATTAAAAGTAATCCAGAAAATGCTCTCTAAATTAATGCTTTCTGACTCATTCAGCCCAAAAGGTAAACATGAAAAGCACTATAGCATTTAATAGATGGGGATCTGAAACGTACAAATGAATCCCTAAAAAGCTTGCAATTTCGCTAATAGCCAGAAGAACAATTAACCCCAAAAAAGCTCAAAGCACAACTTAGAAGTCTGAATTTAATAGGGCGAACCTGAAATTGGAAGCACACTCGCATGAGGCGTCGTGGGGGTTCGTCGGAAGCTGTGCAACAAGCCCAAAAGTAATAGCAGAGGGGATCGAGGGGGTGTTGTGGTAAGGGGTGTCGTCGTAGATGGGTATTTTAGATACACAGACTTGGACGGTGCGGCTACAGGCGGGTGGTGGTGCGGTCGGCGACGGAATTTTTGATCGGAAAAATTAGAAGAAAGGCGAGCGGAAGAAAGGCGATCAGGAGCGAACTCAGGGAAGGAATAGACAGAGGCGGAAGATCGAGATAGAGAATCTAGGTCAATTAAAGAAGAAGGGTAAAATTAATGGTTTAATAATTTAATAAAATATCTTTTTCGGCTTTGGCTCAGCTTCAACTCGGCTTGTGTGGCTCAGCTCGGCTCCCTTTAAAACTCCTCCATCTTTCGCAATCACTTTTGTTCCCCTTTCCGGCTCACCGTCATTGCTTTGTATTGTTGCTCTCCTCTCTCCTCTCATAACTCCGTCTGAAATTGTTGTCTGCTCATCAAACTGACGTCGTCTTTTTCCTTGCTTTCCGTTTGGTTGCCTCTCTCACAATTTAGAATCAGATTTGCCCCTTTTTTATTCCAATCGTTCTTCTTCGATCGGCCCTCTCGCTGCAACCTTTGAGTTCAATCTTCACCGATTGCTGCTACCTTTGAGTTCAAACCCTCATCTTCAGTGGTGCATACGAGCAACCTCTCAGGTGATCTTATGTATTGTCTCTGCCTTCTCTTTTTTGCTTTCCACACCGGTTCCAATTTTTTTTTTGGTTTGTAGCTTGAGTTTCCATTTTTAATTGTTTTCCTTTGATTTTAAGTGTTTCGTGCCTATAGAATTTTTTAGAGGGCTATGGAGTTAGGTTTATTAATTGGTAGCTTTAGGTTGGGTTAAATTGGACCGAAAGTTCAGATTCGGGTTCATTATCAAAGATCAAGAGGAGACACTTCGAGATTGAAAGCCTTCTTCAATTGAATTTAAAAATTAGGGGTCACGCACTTAGAGTGTTTGATGAAATGCCTAAAAGAGAGTATTATAAGAGATACAAGTGAATCAAAGAAATTCTCTTTTACCCTTCTAGGATGATATAAGGCTACTTAAAAGTTAAAACAAACCTGCATAATCATGTCTTCTACTCACTTGGTCCTGCTAGAATTTTTAACGTATTAGTAGGATTTATGAGCCACACAAAGGGTTGTTTTGGATAGATGGACTGGGATTGTCTATTTCTTGCCAATCAAAGGGATTTGGCTAGTGTACAAGGTAGTGAAATTGTTCTGAACGGATTATAAGGATTGTTTAAGGTACCTAAAATGAATGTTCTATGAAGAATATTTGTTTTTTCTAGATGTTGGCAGCATAAGTATGAGGCAATTGAAATGGGTTTGCACTTAAGATTATCATATCATCCACATACAGATTGTTAGACTATAAGGAGATTCAGATTATAAGAATATATTAAGATCTTGTGTGTTGGATTGGTGATGTACATGGTTTGATTACTTGAAAATTGGCAGAGTATGTTTACCATAATTGTTGGTAATCCTTGAAACATATGGCCCTGTATGAGGTTTTGTATGGCCACAAGTATAGAGTGTCATTGCATTGGGATGACCCATTAGATTTGGTAGAGAAAGTGGTTAAGACTCGAGAGTGCATGATATTGCGCAGAATTCTTAGCAATCTTACAAAGATAAGAGGAGACGACCCATAAAGTGTGAGGTAGGAGTACATGTGTGATAAAAAGGGTTTGCCTACCCGTGCAGTGAAAAAAATTTGGGGTGAAAGGAAAGTTGAGTCCTTGGTACATCAGGCCATTAGAGATTCTTGAAAGGGTAGGCAAGGTGGCCCACAAGTTAGCATTGCCACCAACCTTGGATGGGAAGCAATTAAAGGACACTCTAGTTTGAGCTATATGAGAACTCAAGCTTCATATAAGGTTAGTGAGAGAATAGTGGTTGCTATACCATGATTGAGGACAATGAAAACTTGAGTGGAGTTGAAATTTCCCCAAGACCACAAAGACTAAGAGTTTCCAAAGAAAGATGCAAGTAAGCTAAGGTCACAACAGTGGAGCATAGAGTTGGGAACTTCTCCAAATGGTTTAGGATGAGGAGAATAGTAAGTCAAAATGAGAAAGGGAGAATTCAGAAAATGGATCCAGTTTTAGTCGATTGCAAGGGCTTATGGCTATGTTAGAAGGTCTATTGGAGATTTGCAAGCTTATTGACTGCGAAAATGATATTCTGGCTTTGTAGTAAAATTAATCAGGTCATAAGGATCAAGCAATAGATGTCCTTATGTGTAACTTAGACAAGGATAATGGTAATGAAAAACTGATCCAAGGGGAGTAGGGATATGATCTTGGATGAAAGGAGAAGTTAGCCTGTTAACATGAGTTGTGTGGTTCAATGTGAAGTGTACCGGTTAGTTGAGACAAGTCCTTCATGAGTCATGTAGTGTAGGTGATTCTTAAATAGATAAGTCAAATGAGCATTGGAGTATATATATCTTAACGAAGAAAGTTTTAGACTAAGGAAATATCGTTGGTATTGATTCAGTGATCTCAACGAGGAGTTAAAAAGGACAATTGGGAGACTGGATGAAAATAAGATAAAGCTATACAGATTTATAACCGAGCTTAATTAAGACCTTAAAGAGTAGAAGTTAGATATGTGTGAGAACCTTGTGGATGGTAAGTAATCGTGTGCTTTATTTGACTTGACTTTTTGTGTTTGAGTTGTTTGATAATTGCATGTAGTGTACTGATGGTATGAATTACATGATGTTTGACTTAATTGGTTGTTGTTTTTGGTATACTAAGGGTATGATATGCGTGTTGTTTGTCTCGTGTGAAAGATTTTTAAGTAGTGGTATGATTTTGTTTTTCGTATATCTCTAGAAGTTTTGGAACAAAACTTTCTTTAAGCGGGGTAGAATGTAATATACAGGAATATTTTTAAATTTTTAAATTTTCGAAAGTCATGTCGGGATTGTTTAGCTATTAAGTAATCTCAAATAACCTCGTTTTACCAAGATTTTATCTATTAAAAATATCTAGTTGTCAAAGTTTTCCATTAGTTCATTTCTTAGTCATTAAGTAATCCCTTTTCTTTGTGGAATGAAGATAGACTTGTAAATATTTTGATCTTATCCATTTTCATAGATATTCGTGCCAAGTTATCTTATCTTCTAGATCTGTGTGTCCTGCTTATCCTTCTTCCTCAATATTCACGCCATATCTTCTACATTTGTGTGCATGATCTTTATTTCTTATACAAGCCAAATTGAATTTGTCTTCTTCTATTTCTTCTATATAAAGGCTTAAAGGTGCCTTGAGAAAACCATTCTTTCCTCCCATTTTTGCCCCTCTCTCCCTTGCTCTCATTTCTTTGTTCTTTCCACCATTAAACCACTTTGTCACCACCTTCTTGCTTGTTGTTGGTCGCCCCTTCCGCCGGAAGACAAGGCTCATCCTTCTCCTCATCTTTGGAAATTATTTGTCAAGTTCTTGTTTCACTGGTGTAGTTGGAATCCTAGTTTCGAGGTAAGTCGCATAGACTTACTTAGTTATCAGTTTTGATGTGTGTTGGATGTGTAGATATGATGTGTAGAGTTGCATTTTGGGATTCATTCCTATATATTAAATATGTCTATTTGAAAATAATTCGTTATTTTGGAAAATATAATAGATGGATACTATTCTGTATTTATTCGGATTTCTAAGCATTGACACCTATCTAATACGGCTATGATCAAGGTTAGTCGGAAAGGCGAAGACATCCCTGACTTAGTTGTATGTCAAGGAGGGCCCCTTCAAAATTATAATAAAATGTTTTGGCGAGTGCTCTAGTGGAGGCTTGACCAGGGGTAAGAAGATGAATGATGAGGGTGTGAGTGGTTCGGATAAACGGTGGAGGTCGTCGTCCACTACCCCGTGTAAGGCTAAAGGATGTCATGCTTTTTAAATAAATGACGTTGATCAATGTAAATTGAAGAGTTATGATTCAACTATTATTGATGCGAAAGATGGGTGAGGTGATATTAAAGTGAACTGATGTACTATTATGTGTTGTATGACTTTAAGTATTATTATGTGTGTCTTATGATTATAAGTATTGTTGTGCACTTGTTTGTTGTTGTGAATATATTATTTGTGAACTATTCTATTACTATTATTATTATTATGTAATTCAATAAATTGATTTTGTTGCTGCATATTGGGTTTACCATTTGGTGCATGTCAGAATTGTTAGTTAACCCTTCAAGGACTTGTTTTTTAGTTACACGTAAGGACAAGAGACCCATGATGAAACCTCGGCAAAGTGATGGTACGAGTCGTTGAAGGCTGTGTCATTAGGATTGGGGTTCATTTGGTGAAATGCTGGTTACCTATCTTGTATATTATTATATAATGTTTGGTTTTTTTAGGATAGAGTAGTATGATGTTAATAAAAAGTGTTCACAAATGGTGTTGTAGTTTATGTCAATTGGGAGTTCACGCATGTTTTACATACATTAATTTTATAGATACTTGTTGAATGGTTTCTTTGTATTTTCTCGTCATGCCCGAGGTGTAAGATCCACGTGAACTCGTTGTCAGGTTAGCGCATGTGGACCCATGTGTGGTCTACTACCAATTAGTGCCCTAGTATAAAGATCTAGATGTTATAGTTTGCACTCCTTACCTGCCTAGTTATTAACTAAGACAAACAAAAAAGAAGTCATGATACAAGTCATAACTAAATCAACCCATCTTAAATGGAAACCGAATTTAAGTAAAATTAGCCTTATGAAATTCTAATCAAGTTTATCATAAGTTTTTTCCATATCAAGTTTTAAGGGCATGCAATCCATTTTTCTATTTTTTCTTTTATGGAATAAATGGAACACTTCATGGGAAAGTAGAATATTATCTTGAATCAAACGGTCCTTTACACAAGCGCACTGTAAAGGATGGATGATACGTGGAAGAATTTAAGCTAGACGATTGGAGATAACTTTCGTAATTGTCTTGTAAATAGTATTGCATAAGCTAATTGGTTGGTAATGACTAATTGTACTTGGGCTATCAAATTTCGGAATTAAGGCTATGAAAGATTTATTAAATGAGCTCAACATGTAGCATGAGTGGAAGAAAACATTCACTGCCAAAATAATCGAGGATCCAACAATAGACCAATAATGTTGGAAGTACTTAGCAGAGAATCCATCAGGATCAATAATGTTGGGTTATCTGATGACATATCAAAAATTACATTCTTAATTTCTCTAAGAGTAGGGGGACGACAAAGAATATTGTTATCAAAAGTCAAAATCAACAAAGGAATAATATCAAGATCATTATCAGTAATACAACAATTCAGATTATTTTTCTTTTTGTAATTCTTGGTTCAGTGATCATCCTCTGTTATTTGATTTTCTAAAGATCATTCGCCGGGATGATTTAGGTTAGCCTTGTTTTTAATAGGTAACCTAGTGTTGGCCTTGTAATGAGCGTTTAGCTCATTTTATCAAAAAAAAACAATACAGATTACATCAAACAATTTGATTTGTTTTAATTCGTTGGAGATTGCCAAAGATATAGACATGGTCAAATATAACTGTCCCTTATTGTGTCTGAAATGGGGGTGTTTAGTTGAAAAGAAGGCATAGGTTTTTTTTTATTTTTTATTTAAACAATAAGATAATGGTTTTTTGGTAAAATAATTGTGAGGGATAAACCCTAAAGATAAGGGGTGGTTAAGTCCAAAAAGAATCTTTTATTTATAAACAGATTACATGAAATAGATGTGATAATAAATTAATACTCCCTCCGTCTAGGTCTATTAACCTATTTCGCCTTTTAGACTCAAATATTTATCTAATTCTATTTGGTCCTTTTGCTATTTTGTTCAAAACTTTTCACATTTACCCTCAATTAAATGAATTGGAAAATGTAAAGTGTATTACATGCAATAATTAGATTGGAAGTTGTAAGAAAAAAGAGTTAATAAATAAGGGCATTTTGGTAAGAGTAATACTTTTCTTAATGTGTGTATATTGCTCAAAAGCCAATTAGACTTAGACGGAGGGAGTAAGTATGAAATAATCATTAATTTTAAATCATTATGAGTTCTAGATGTACTATGAGGTAACATAGGCCTCCAGTAAGCTCAAAGAATAACTCCAATCTAGAGGAGTTTTAACAGACATGAACAACAAATTAGAAATATTTTAATAACACAATAAGATTATGATTGTTTAGAATGACAATTAGTAAAAATAAGTTTAGTTTAACCTCTAATCCTACACAGGAAATTTGGACCAACATAATCAACGTCTTCAACTCACTATTATCTCTATCTAAACTCTCTGCCAAAACAACCCATGAACTGCTGATTCACCTTTATGGTTTCTGCAACAAACGTCATGGAAGAACAAAAGCAGCTTCCACAACTCAGTTGATAACCAGGGTTTGTATGTAGGTCGGGTAATAATTTAGTATCGAGATTAATGTTTCAAAAGCTTCCGTCAAGTGAATGGATAGAAGTTTGAAAACAACAAACTACCCAAGTATATGTAGGTTGTAGAGTAGACCCATATCAAATATGAGCACCTCTTATCCATACGAGAGCTCATCAGATATGCTGCAAACCAATACGAAGGAGGATTGGCCGATAAGAACCGTGTAGCAACCTCTAAATGGTCTTAAGCATTACAAACATTTTCCAAAGAGTGCAAACCAAAAACAAGTATACTTGTGAAAACATTCACTTTTGTTACCTGAACATGCATGACAAAGAAAGTTGTAGTTGTCATGAAGGCTAGGTGCAAAATAAAAGGAAGAACATCAGGAGAATAATATCCTGACTTGACTGAGGAGTCAATTTCTTTAGGAAATGGTAATGATACCCTCTCTGATTTGACTGTTCTCCTTCTCTTCAGATTTTGATTTTCTGTAATGAATCATCGAATATAGACTTGCATAAAGGAGCAGTAGAACTGGACGAAAGTGTATAAATAACAATACAACAAGTGAACTGAATTCGAGAAATCCTCTTCATTTCAATTGTTGACTAATTATTTAGTGATCATCGTGATTCATTGACCAAACCTAATATGGAAATTTCTTAGAAATCTACGAATTTCTTTTCAAGAAGAGACAAAAACACGCGTCATATAGGGAGAAGGCTTATTTGATGATCCTATCGATTACAACTATATAGCATCATTATTACCTTGGTTTGTCCCAAGTAAGGCAGAATTTTGCACAGTGCCTATATTTTCAGAGGAAGGCATGTTGTCAGAATGCTTTTCTTCAAATGTAGATGAGATACCAAGGGTAAAAAAGTAGCTCCGTCGAGATTTTGCATAAGTACATATGCAGAAAACTGCCAAAGATAGAATGGGGGATGCAAGAAGAAAGTTTGGCAACTGTTTTAGCTTGAAATACCTCAAGAAACCTACATTCTTGAAAAGATAAAACAAAACATATCCCCTCCAATAAGACCATAATATGTAATCAATTACAATTACAGGTGTTGAACAAAAAGGCTGGATAATTGTAATTGTATGCACTTGAGTAATTAACACCAAAGACACATAAAAGAGCAAAATGCATCATCCCTGGTTCTGGTTAATTCTTCAACAACTGATATGATATACAAACAATGTGTAGTATAAACTGTGTAGACATGCAGTGCAACAGGGATCAAAACCCTGTTACTGATGAAACCATCCTCAACCAATTAAAGAATATTCTTTTGAGATTAAATACTTGAACTCAAATTCTAAAAGATTGATAGGGTGGGGGAGGGACTGTTCCAAACAACTCAAAACAAATACTTACCAATAATGACTCTAGATGAAATTATAAAACAAGGGAACGGTAGCTTTGCACCAGGGCCTTGTTACCTCTGAACTGCATCTTCTACCACAAAGATTGTAGTATCCAAATGCTTGAAATGCAATAAAAGGCACAAAAATGCAAATGCATCGCAGCAGTCCAACAACAAGAACTCATACTAGCAATTGGAAAAACCAAAGCTTTGCATAAGAAATTCAATGTAGCCCATGCAACTAAACAAAGAAAGTCAGCAAAGGACGGTTCTTACGGAAACTTGTCTTTTCACAAAAATGGCACTACAACATTGATGCATGGTCTGGAAACAGAAATAGCCAGCATTAAGCACTCCATTAGACCTTGCAGAACCAGAAAGAGCATGCCAAGGAACAGAAATGTTCTTCGCACCACTCATTAAGTAGTAGACTCCTCCAAATGTAAGCAAAGCATAAAGACTCTCGGAATATCTACATTATAGAAAAGAAAACTGCATATAGAAATAGAACAAGTGTAGATCATAGTTGAACAGAGAAAGAAAAATGAGCTGAGTACGTAAAAGTACATTGATGAATGGAATATCGATGCTGGGTTAAGACAGAACAAAACTGATGCCCGCAAAGAAGCTTCATGATCCTTCAGAATAATACATGAAAGCCTGTATACCAACGCATAAACAAAGTAAGTAGCAATATAAAGTGACACTGACATAAATAGTCTGAGTCTTATTAGTCTGTAAATAGTGATAATAGAAATGAAAAGAAAACTTGTATAAATAGAAAGCCGCCAAGAAAAATGCCAAGTTATTAATCACATAACCAGAAAATCCCAATACAGCTTTGTATCCAAACCACGGCACAAATAGCCTCAAAACTAAATAATGAAAGCAGTTGAATACTTACACAGGAGTTCATTTTACAAACATTATTTAAGAAAAAGATGGTGAAGTTTTATACTTCTGTATAAACTAGACAAACTTGTGTTGGAGAATAGAGAAATGAGGGTTGGTAAGAGAGGCAAAAAGGCATAGGTTTGCTCGTATTTGTAGCCGCATTATGCGATCCTGACAAAGTAGACGGAGTCCCAGACGATGCTTTGCTCGATTGCGGATCCAATAAACGGAAAGAGAATGTGCTTGCGATTAGGGTGGGAAGAATTGGGAGAAAGGCAACTAGGGTTTATGGATGCAGAAGTATCATTTGGGTTGAGAATTGATCTCCAAAACACAATTAAGGTCATTAAGAGAATTCTAGATCCAATTGCGAACCAGAGAACTCTACCAGTGTAGTCAATTTTCAACATCTGAAACATCTGTCGAGCCCCATGTTCAAATAATAAAAATTATAGACAATAGAATCAACCAAGCGCAATAGGAGCAATAGGAGCAAGTGAATCGAATTATAACTTATAAGCAAGCAGCAACACAATTCATAACGATGAAGAGATAAGAAATCGGAACAACAAGAATACCAACTCATTCAATCCAACCGGAAATGAATTATGAAATAAGCATTGCCACCAAATTCAACAACTAGATTGATACCTCACGTCGTTACGCGTAGTAGATGGGATTCAACGGCGACAAGGTTAATCACATGATTCACACTAGACTCGTCTGCGAAAGAGGAAATTCAGCGGTGATAGCTACTCAGCTAGGGTTGCGTGGAAATGGCAGTCGTCGGCGGCTGGTTCGGTGAAACAGATTGGTGACGGCGATCATCAATGGCGTCAGAGGAGTGATTTTTTCGCTGGGTGGTACATTCTGATCAGCTTATTCCACATGTCCCTCTATCCCAAACAGAAATAGATGTACCTGCACCATATCCTCTCAACCTCTTTCTTTGGCACATGTTTGTACAAACTCATAACTTCTACAACAAGATTATAACTCCAAAACAAACAATCTTTTATTCTTATTTATACGATAGTCAATACTTGAATTTGTTGATAGTTGACAAAGAAATCAAACCTGGGAAAAAAATGTTATTGTTAGACATTCACTTATAAGAGAATTAAGACATGAAACTGAAAAATATGCCTTGGCACCTGTTTTTTCACACATGGGAAAAGAAAACTAAATTTGTTCTCGACATAGAATTGAAGAACAAACTCTTAATTAATACGCTATTAGATACATATAATATTAGAGACTTGAAAAGTCGGGAATATGTATATACAATGTAAAACTCAAACACAACCCTGGTATGTACTCAAGTTTCATTTTACACATAAGGCTGAAGATAGAGATCGCGGAATTTTTTTCTGAAATGGGCGTTTTGAAGATTTTAAGAAAAACGTTTTCTGATAATAGGCTGGCTTTGTGAGGCTTGGAGTTGTAAGTACATCCAACAATTTTCTGCTTTAAATTGTACACGCATGCTAAGTCGTTGTATATAATTGAGATTTACTTACAAAAAAAGTATAAGCCGCGCGCTTGAGACGTGGAGGTGTGAGTACATTCAACGATTTTCTGCTTTAAATTGTACACGTAGGCTAAGTCGATGTATGTAATTGAGATTTACTTAAAAAAAGTATAAGCCGCTTGAGGGTGCAACGATTTTGACATATAAACAACATAACACTATCCAAAACATGTTTGGAATTTTTTACTAAACCTAATTTATACAACGCTTTTTTTATATGTTATAACTAGATCATATATAATAATACTTTATTCAAAAATGTGAGAATGGTGAAAGATTTAACCATTCGGAAAACTTTTTAAAAAAATAAAATAAAATAAATACCATGTTAGTGAAATGAATGGTTTAACTATACGGATGTATGATTTATAGACTGAATATATTCACTAAAATGGATTTCCTTTTGTTTTGAGTGAGCGAATATATTCAATTTTTAACGGTCAAACGACGATGGTGAGGATGACGAGGACGATGCATAAAATTTAAGTTAAAATAATTTTCAATAGACAATACTTTAATATAGTCTGTTTAAAACCAATTTAGATTGTCTATAATGAACATATTTATATTATAATAAATATATTTGCTTTAATCTACAAACTTTATACTGTATTTATTATTTCTTGTCAAACAGTTATATTTTTTTGTCATAAAAACAACTCTTATATTGAATTAAATATAAATTTAAACAACAACTCAACTGATTTTTATTTGTGGTCAATTATCTCACAAACTCAATTTAAAAAAAATTACAAGTGAGTCGCTCGGTGTATGCATGTGGTTTTGTAAAAGATTAAAAAGTTAATGATGTTACATTACTTTCTTTGCTTTTACGTTGAATTAAAAAAATTAATTAATGCTAGAAAGTTGTTGGCTGATCCTTTGATTTAGTTAAACCTCTGGCCATGTCGACGACTTCGGTCCACACCTCGCAAGCCTGCCTATATCAGGAAATATTTTTCGATCTAGCCTACATCCGAAATATATTCTTCTATAGTGCCCATTTCAGAAAAAAAAAATTTGAGATCGCGTACATAAATATTTTGTCGACAAATTGGCCCCATTTTAAAGGCAAAAAGGTAGCTTCACTACAAGTCGTAGTCTACAAGATATAACGATCGAATAGGGATGTAGTTTTACTAGTTTATAAAGACCTAGACCATTCGCAATGGCCATCCCATTTTTGAGATTTTAACCCCCAATCTTATTTTCTCACTCCTCTATTTCATTTTAAAATCCCATTTTCACTTTCTCCCCACAACCCACATCTTCATTTCTTTCTTTAAATTAACTACTTTTTATATTTTCTATTTTATTTATTCAACTATATTATTTATAATTAATGATAAGATACACATTTAATGTTTTTGTTTTTGTTTTTATTTTAGGATGGTTTCGGTATTATTTATTAATATGATATAATATTAATTTTGCATATTTAATTAAATTATTTTGACTATTATATATATATATATATCAATATATCAATTAGGCGATTAGAGTATTGAGCTTAAAGTTAATATAATCAACAAACATCACATTTCATTTCACTTAAAATGGAAAACATTGAAATACATGAGAACAGATACATGAAATACACTAAAAACACACACTAAAGTACTAAAAAAAAACACAATTGAAAAGCAAAAAAAACACCACACAAGTTCATATGAAATCATACATAAACTAGTTTTCAAGATAAATATGCCCGAATTGCCTCCATACATGCTCAACTAAATCATCATGCAGTTTTTGTGGGTACCCCTGTTTTGAAGTTCCGTACGAGTTTTTATGTATTGTGACATGGACCTTGCCCGATTTGAGGAAAATGTGTCATCCATAGTCGGTGGTATCTCAAAACGAGATACATCACAATACAAACTATACGTATCTCGTTCATCCTCTACTATCGTATTATGCAAAATTATGCACACTTTCATTATTTTTCCTATGTGACGAGGATCCCAAGCAAGTGATGGGTTTTTCACTATAGCAAATCGAGCTTGCAAGACCCCGAAAGCTCGTTCCACATCTTTTGGGTATGCCTCTTGGTAATGAGCAAAACACTTTGCCTTAGACCCTCGTGGAAGTCGAATAGAAGGCATAAAGGTAGCCCATGATGGGTAAATACCGTCGGTGAGATAATAAGCCATGGGGTACTCATGACCATTGACGATGAAATTCACCGGCGGTGATCTCCCTTCCAAAACATCATCAAAGACAGGAGAGTGCTCAAGAACATTAATGTCATTGCACGAACCTGGTGTTCCAAATAATGCATGCCAAATCCATAGATCGTATGATGCAACCGCTTCTAATATAATTGTAGGCTTACCATGACCTCGTGCAAATTGACCTTGCCATGTAGTTGGGCAATTCTTCCATTCCCAATGCATGCAATCAATGCTACCGGTCATTCCAGGAAACCCACGCCTTTTTGCAAAATGAAGGAGTCATTGCATGTCTTATGCGGTTGGTCTACGGAGGTATGTTTCACCATAGAAAGATATTATGCCCTCCACAAAGTGTTTTAGGCAAGATCTTGCAGTACTATCACCCATCCGAAGGTACTCATCCACTGGTCCGCACACATGCCATAATCCAACATGCGCATGACTGCAATGCATTTTTGTAGGGGAGATAAGCCTTGCCGACCTATAGCATCCCTCCTTTGTCGAAAAAAATCGAATGTGGATGAGATTTGGTTGACAATGCATAAGAACAAGGGTTTTCGCATTCTAAACCGTCTACGAAAGTGCTCATCAATATACACCGGCAGTGGGTCGTCAGAGAAATAATCTCTGACGAGTTGTTGATGACCGCTTTCTCGATCTCGCTCAACGTATCTTCACCTTCTCCTTGGTTGAGAGAGTTCTTCTTGTTGTTGGGTTACTAGAGCCTCCACTCTATCCAATCTTTCATTAATGGCATCGTCAAACCCATCAGAAGATGAGCTTGATCCAAAATTAAAAAATGATCCTATGACATTTTGAAAGTGATCCATGTGTGATTGAAATATGACTGATTACCAAAATGAATAGGAGGGTAGAATATAGGAGAACGATTTGGGAGTAGAGTGAACTTGTTTGGCAATTGTTTCTTGAATGTAAAGGGTGTAAATATAGGCTAATCTTTTGGTGGGTTTGAAGATGGCATGGTTGAATGGAGTGGTATATGGGGCCCCTCGTCAGAAGCATGGTTGAATGGAGTGGTATGTGGGGCCCCTCGTTAGAAGCATGGGTTGAATGGAGTGGGATGTGGGGCCCCTCGTCAGAAGCATGGTTGAATGGAGTGGTATGTGGGGCCCCTCGTCAGAAGCATGGGTTGAATGGAGTGGATGTGGGGCCCCTCGTCAGAAGCATGAGTGGAATGGAGTGGTATGTGGGGCCCCTTGTCAGAAGCATGGGTTGAATGGAGAGGATGTTGGGCCCCTCGTCAGAAGCATGAGTGGGATGTGGGGCCCCTCGTTAGAAGCATGGGTTGATGAAGTGAGATGTGTTGCCCTCCTATAAATAGATGTTGTGTTATAAGGAGATACTTGCACCTTCTTAACCAATCTCCTCTCTCATTTTCTGAAAGTAATATTTCATCTTTCCTTCAAAATGGATCCTCGTTTTCCCTACAACCATCAACATCCCTTCCATTTTGATCAACACTTGTGGAATGCAACTAGCAAAAATCCAAACCCTCAATTCAATACCACTCAAGTTGAAGACCCTTCTCCTCAAACCCTGAGTTCTTATGGAAGTGCTTCTGCATTTTCTCAACCATGGATCCCACAACAACATGTCTAAAGCCTAGATGATATCCAAGCTACACCAGAACCAAACGCCACAACACAAAAGGACTCTAGAAAGAAAAAAAAAACCGTGCTCATCCACCTCGTTCTCAAGCAACTCAATAAGTCGGTGGAACCCAATCTAGAGCAAGGTGGGAGCGCAAAGAAGATTTCTAACTAGCTAGTGCGTGGGTGAATGTTTCAAACGATTCGATCATAGGCACCGGTCAAAAGAAAGAGCAATTTTGGTGTCAAGTGGTTGCCTTCTACAACCAACATAGACTAGAAGCGTCTCCCCCTATTGAGCTTTCAAGGACATGGAGTGCATGTAAAAATAGGTGGACCACCATCTCAAAAGCTTGCACAAGCTTTGTGGCAAATATCGTGCAGCTGAAAATCAAAGAGCTAGTGGTTGGAATCTAGATGACATGGAAAACCATGCACATATCCTTTTTCGTAATGATGAAAAGGAGGACTTCAAGTTCATACATGTATGGGGTGCACTGAAGAGAGAACCGAGGTGGAACAATTCATGGGGTACTGATGACGGGGCAAGCCCTAAACGCTCCAAGCTGGATGAAGCCGACCATTACTCTTCCGGCTCCAATCCAAGCACTCCATGCAGTGGATCTGGCCCAGAAAGTGTTGAGGTTACGACACGTAACACTACTCTTGTTTTCCCCATGGGTAGGCAAGCTGCAAAGAACAAGGGGAAGCAAGTGGCTAGGAGCTCAAGGGATGAGGTAAATTCCACACTAGAAGAAAGTGAACCTAATTAGGTTGTCTGAAGCTGAGGCACGTATGCAAAAACAAGCGGCTAAAGATGAGACATTGCAAAAGCAACAAGCAATGTTGGACGAGTATGCTCATATTCAAAATGAGATTGTTCGTGCTCAAAAGATAACGGTGTTAAGTTGCCTTATGGAAATAACCAACCGAAACTCAGTGCAAGAGAGAATGATGGAAAGCTTAACAAGGGAGTTGTTCCCAAGTGATGAGTAACTTGATGCTATGTTCTTACCTTACCTAAGTGAAGAATAGTTTCACATATGTGTTCGTTTATGTTTTTCAATTCCCTAAGTGAAGAGTAGCTTCACATGTGTGCTAGTTTATGGTTTTTAGTTACCGAAAGTAAATAATAGCTTCACGATTAGGTTTTTAAATTCCCTAAGTGAAGAATATATTCACAATGTGTTTAGTTTTTAACTTAATGTAACCTCGTGTTATTGTAATATATTTCATTTTATGGTATAAATCCTTCAAATGTTTTAATTTACATGCATAATGCCTTATACTATATTTATTTTATGATTATAATGTTTAAAATTAATATTCATGTCTCTAATATATTAATTATGTTATTTTGTATAATGCATAAAATTAACTACCCAGAAAAATACTAAAATTAATTTTTAAAAATTAATTTTCTTATATTTATTATTTATGTCAATTTTTCTTTTATCATAAGACCATTCAATATTGGTGTCCATAGGTAGATAAAATAAAAATATTAAAAATATTTGTTTGTATCAATAAGATTATTTCATGATTGAAAAATAGCCTAAAACATATCCATGTGCGTTTATAATCAAAAACTAGTTATACCCGTCGTGTCATGCACGACTACGACTCGAATTAAGTATGAACATATTTATTTTAATATAATGATACATAAAAGATAAAAAATTATACTCACATACGTACGATAGGTTTTTATTTTTAGAATCAAATAAATTATGAATTTTTATAAATAAATAGAGAGAAAAATTATTTGAAAAAATAAATTAATAAAAATAAAAGTTGAAATGTTAAAAATAAAGTTGGGCCAAAGTCGATGTGGTGGCTCAAAAAGATACAATTTTACTATAAGTTATTAGTAATAGATAGCAAAAATACTATAAGTTGTTACAAAATTTATTAAAATATAATTTCATTAATTTATTCACAAATGCTACGTGGCGCAAATTTTACAAAAGACTTGGGTTCTGCTTTGTAATGTATTAGGATAGATAGCCTAAATCAATAAGATTATTTTTTTTTTATCACACTCTCCATACAAAAGCCCATTATTTTATTATTATTTTCAATCAAAATATGGGCCATGCGGGAAAATAGTGGAGGCGGAAACAAGAGCTGGAGAGATGGAAATAAGAGCCAAATCTATCTGATTATATAGGGCATGGTTCCGGTGAGGACCACCCTTGTGGTAAGACCCATTGCTTAAAATGAAGACTAATCTCAACCATTGGATTTACCCCTCTAATATGTATTCAATGTTCAAGATTTTTTCAATTTTTTTCATTTTTCAAATTTTATTTATTTTATTTAATTTTTAAATTTTTAAATTTTTTTATTTTTTTTTTTATTTTTTTTAATTTTGCGAAAATCGAATTATTTTAAAAATGAACTTAAAGCACATAAAAATTGAACTTAGCATAGATAAAAAATGAACTCGTAAAATATAAAAATTGAACTCATACAATATTGAAAATTGAACTCCTAATATAAAAAAATTGAACTTCTAGTGTATAAAAATGAACTCGTAGTATATAAAAATTGAACTTTCATATTTAACGTTTTTAAAGCTTTTTTTCAATTTTTTTATTTTTTTATTTTTTTATTTTTTAATTTTTTAAATTTTTAATTTTTAATTTTTTTTATTTTTTTTTTGCCTTTTTTTAGTTTTGCAAAAATCGAATTATTTTAAAAATTAACTCAAAGCACATAAAAATTGAACTTATCATAGATCAAAATTGAACTCGTAGAATATAAAAATTGAACTCATACAATATTGAAAATTGAACTCCTAACATAAAAAATTGAACTTCTAGTGTATAAAAATGAACTCGTAGTATATAAAAATTGAACCGTCATATTTAACGTTTTAAAGCTTTTTTTCAGATTTATTTATTTTTCATTTTTTAAAAATATTTTTTTATTTTTTTTATTTTTTTTTTGCTTTTTTTATTTTTCTGAAAATCGAATTACTTTAAAAATGAACTCAAAACACATAAAAATTGAACTTATCATAGATAAAAAATAAACTCGTAGAATATAAAAATTGAACTCATATAATATTGAAAATTGAACTCCTAACATAAAAAAATTGAACTTCTAGTGTATAAAAATGAACCCGTAGTATATAAAAATTGAACTGTCATATTTAACGTTTTTAAAGCTTTTTTTAACAAAGAATATAATATAAAAAATATGAAAAAAATTCCGAAAAAAATAAAAAAATAAAAAAAATAAAAAATAAAAAAATAAAATAATAAAAATAAAAAAAATAAAAAAAAAATAAAAAAATAAAAATAAAAAATAAAAAAAAAATAAAAAAATAAAAAAATCTTGACCATCAAATACATGATGATGATGTAAATCTAATGGTTGAGATTAGTCCTCACTTTAAGCCAAAGGTCTCACCACAAGAGTGGGTCTCACTTAAACCAAAACCATTCTAATGTACTTTAAAATTCTATTAATTTTTTTTAAAAAAACCAGCGTTATGAGTGGTAAGGAGCTAAGAGAACAATTATACTGAAGTTTTTATTTTTAAAATCAATAAAATAATTTTCTAAATTAATAATTTTATTGTAGTTAAGCTGATAAGCTCATACGAAGTCATTTTTTTCATGCAAATTGATCGGCAAAAATTATAAATCACGTGAACATGGGAGTGGGTATTTGATCCTCATCAATATTGATTCATTATGTTATAAATTATAAGCAAAGTACGTAGTAGTTGGCCCATACGATTCATGAAAAGCATATATTACTTGACTTGTTATTATGGAGTTTGATTCAAATGAAACAAACTCTTATCTTGGAAAATAAAATGGATGTACTTTTTCTAATTCGTAGTGCATTTTTACTATTTCGGAGTGTACTTTTTCGCATTTGCACTTTTCGTACTTTGTACTGCATTTTTCATACTTTTTGTAATGCACTTTTCGGATTGCACTTTTTGTATTTTGTGATGCACTATTCGTACTTTGTAGTGCACTTTTTAATTTTCAGGATAAGTGTTTGTTTCATTTGAACCAAACTCCATTATTATGTAGTAAAAAAACAAGCTGATAATGTAAGAGTTTGGTTCAAATGAAACAAACTCTTATCCTAAAATGTGAAACGAATGCACTTTTCCTAGTTAGTAGTGCACTTTTCATACAAAAGTGCATTGAAAAAATATAAAAAGTGCACTGCGAAAAAGTGCACTACAAAAAGTATGAAAAATGCACTAAAAAGTACAAAAAGTGCAAATGCGAAAAAGTACATTCCGAAGTAGGAAAAGTGCACTACTAACCACAAAAAGTGCATTCGTTTTAGGATAAGAGTTCGTTTTAGGATAAGAGTTTGTTTCATTTGAACTAAACTCGATAATGTAATGCGATTCTCTATTTAGTACAAGTTCCTTCCTTGACATACTTTTTATTTTATTTTATTTTATTTATTAGCGATTTTTTTTATGTACTCATCATTTGAAAAAAAAAAGAAACTTTTATCCTTAACAAATCTACTATCTTTTTTAAAAGAAAATTTAAAATAATATGATAAAAAAATATAAAGTTAAGATTTCACTTAATATTAAAATAAAATATTACAAGTTCCTACTTAAGTAGGAACCAGGCACTTGCACTACAATATATACTACCCTTTCTCCCACACCGAAAAATAATATAAACAAAAGAGGAATTGGCTGAAAACCACCCGTATAATATGGCATATTTCAATTAACCACCCTTATTTTGGGAAATTATTTAGAATCACCCCTATAATACGTTCCGTTAAAAACTAACCACCCCCGAGACATTCTTTGTTACATTCCGTCAAAAATAATGACGTGGCATTTTTCTTTAATTTTCTTTTTCCTTTTATTGCCATCTCATCACTTTCAATAATATAGAAAAATAAAATGGGTTGCATCTCCTCCGTACCCTCCGTCACCGTCACTTGGGCTTGGATCGGATGACCGCACGACAACGAAAGCACAGATCTGGGCAAAAGTGGGCCGGTTGAGGCCGAACGAGGACGAATTTGGCCGGACAAGGCTAGATCTGGGAGAAAGCGGGGCTAGTCGAGGCCAATCGAAGTCGGATATGGTCGAACGAGGTGAAGGCGAGAGTGAAAAGGAGGAGATGCGGCTGGGAGAGAGAAGGAGAAGGGAGTGCAAGAGAGATCTGGGCGAAAGCGGGGTCCATCGAGGCTGGACAAGTCTAGTCGAAGCCGTGTCTGGCCGGACGAGGCCGAACCTGGCGAAGGCGAGAGCGAGGAGGTGGAGATGCGGCCGAGAGAGATAAGTAGACGAAGTGCGAGAGAGATCTGTGCAAAAGCGGGGTCGGTCGAGGCCACACAAGGCCAATTGAAGCAGGATCTGGCCGGACCTGGCAAAGGCGGGCCTGAGGCCGGCGATGGCCTTCTCCGGCGAAGGCGAGAGCGAGAAGGAGATGCAGCCAGGCGAGAAGGAGATGGGTTGGCTAAGATTTATGTCCAATTTGGCAAGGATTAGGGAAAAAAATTAAAAGAAATGACACATCACATTTTTTTGACGGAATGTAACGGAGAAGGTCTCGAGGTGGTTAGTTTTTAACGGAACGTATTATAGGGGTGGTTTTAAATAATTTCCCAAAATAAGGGTGGTTAAGTGAAATATGTCATATTATACTGGTGGTTTTCAGCCAATTCCTCTAAACAAAAATCAAGAGTTGTTGAAAAACATTTCTCAAAGCATTCATATAGCCACTGATGTTGTGCTAGCATGCCAGTAAACCTGCTGCTTGAAACACTGAAACACCAAATGTATTGCACAATGATCCAAATCGAATAATACAAAAATATATATATATATATATATATATATATATATAGTCATGGACAATGATAAGAATATATAAAATTCGTGTGGCTCATAAATCATACTAATACTTTAAAAATTCTAGCAGGACCGAGTGAGTAGAAGACATGATTAGGCAGGTTTGTTTTAACTTTTAAGTAGCCTTATATCATCCTAGAAGGGTAAGAGAGAATTTCTTTGATTCACTTGCATCTCTTATAATCCTCTCTTTTCGGCATTTCATCAAACACTTTAAGTGCGTGACCCCTAATTTTTAAACTCAATTGAAGAAGGCTTTCAATCTCGAAGTGCCTCCTCTTGATCTTTTATAATGAACCCGAATATGAACTTTCAGTGCAATATAATCCAACCCAAAGCTACCAATTAATAAACCTAACTCCATAGCCCTCTCAAAAATTTTATAGGCATGAAACACTTAAACTCAAAGGAAAACAATTAACAAATGGAAACTCAAGCTACAAACTAAAAAGAATTGGAATCGGTGTGGAAAGCAAAAAAGAGAAGGCAGAGACAATACATAAGATCACCTGAGAGGTTGCTCGTATGCACCACTGAAGATGAGGGTTTGAACTCAAAGGTAGCAGCGATCGGTGAAGATTGAACTCAAAGGTTGCAGCGAACGGACCGATCGAAGAAGAACGATTGGAATCAAAAAGGGGCAAATCTAATTCTAAATTATGAGAGAGGCAACCAAAGGGAAAGAAAGGAAAAAGACAACGACGATTTGATAAGCAGACAACAATTTCAGATGGAGTTATGAGAGGAGAGAGGAGAGCGGCAATACCGAGCAATGACGGTGAGTCCGAAAGGGGAACGAAAGAGATTACGGAAGATGGAGGAGTTTTTAAGGGAGCCGAGCTGAGCCACACAAGCCGAGTTGAAGTTGAGCCACAATAATGTCTAGCGTAGTATTTTGTTGCCATTTAATTGATTTGATCAATACATAAATTACATCAGAGAAAATAAATCAAACTGAAACCTAAGGGAAAAAAACAATCCATATAAACACAAATCTGAGCCATGAATCCCGGGAATAAAGATATCATATTCACAACATTAAGAGTTATAATTTTTTAAACTTGTTTTAATGAAAAGTGAATTTCACTACTCTAAGAAGGCAAATTATGTAGGCAAATTCTAGGAAGAAAAGAGTTTACAAGTAGTTGATAACTAAGGGCACCAATGCACACCTACAAAACAAGGAGGTTGTTTAGAATGAATCTGTAAGAAATCAATGTAGTGTTGTCAATACAGATAACGAAACAGGTTTTCAGTATGTGCAATTGGAGGGAAAAAAAGCAGAGGGATAATTCAATGTTTGAATAACTTCACCATGGAATCTATCCTATCCCATGGATGAAATGATACAACCAGCTTTTGCACCAAAAAAAATTAGGAAAAAAAATACAGTCAGAAATCGAAATCAGTCATATCTAAGTACTTGAAATGAAATAACTAAATGAAATTAATCAATGTCAGAACTGTAAGCACCATTAACCATACAAAAAAGAAGCGAGAGCAACAAGGTGGATTGCATAAAAAAATTCAGTAGCGAACACAATTTAGTGACTAAAGAAACCACCATGGGCAACAAAGGGCAATTTGCCAACTCTGGATTAACTAATCTTTGGGAAAAAATGTCTGCAAAACCCTAACCCGAAAATTGTCGAAAATACGAGCACCAATTTTCAAACCGTAGAAACGAAATTGGGCAATGCGAAATAGGGGATTTACCTATTTGGGGTTGAAATCAGGGGGGCGGGACTGGATTGCGGGGCGTAGCCGCGGTTGTGGATGGCCGCCGCCAGTGTAGCTAGAGACGGGAGGCCCCACGTTCGTGCGGTAGGCGGCGGCCGAGTGATGGTGCGGAATGATAAAGGCGAGATGATAGCAGGCGACTGAGCGGAAAGAGGGTGAGCGGGAAGGATCTGTATGTTAGCCAGCTGAAGAAGAGGGATGAGAAAGAGGAGGAGTTCGAGAGACGACGGAGCAGGTGGAGTCTTGAGAGAGAGGCGATAATGGATGCGCGATAAGTCGTGTTGACTTTGCAAGTAGCAAGGTTTTATGTTTTAGGCGTGTAATTTTTTTTAAGAAAGCATTGTTCACAAGTAAACATTGGTACGTTAATACTACTCTTTAGGTGTAGTATAAATGTACCAATGGCCACATCTTATACACGACTTTATTTTAAACCACCAAAAAATTTCCTTCTATTAAAATTTACCCCCCACGAGCTACTTCCGTCCAAAATTTTTTTTTATCTCGTGTATATTTACCTTATTACCCTCAATAGTTGGTGAAATTTACCAAAAATCAAGAGATCTGGGTGTATCTTCGATTTTGTGAATATTGGAGTGGTCCGATTCGAGTTTTTACTCCACCTCCTTCAAATGAACTAAGGGAGACAATTAAAATTTGGGGGCTTAACTCACCTAGGTTCAATTTCTGCTCGAGAATAGTGCGCAATTTGGATGCAATTTGGCACGGAACCTGGTGGGGTTTGGAGGTTTTCAGCGGCAATTGTGAACACCTGAATAATATTTCGTGGTGGATTGACATTGATGGAATAGTAGGTGGTGGAAAATTTTTGGGACGATCTTTGTGCCATATTTTGGGGCGGATTTGGGTTCACATCTTTTGGTGAAGTTCGTGCGTATTAAGGTAAGTTCTTCTATAACTTCAAGTTGAAATTCTATTTAAGTGAGTAAGAATTGTGAATATGCAACTTATATTATTAATTTGAAAATGTGTAAGGGATGTCTTCGAGTAATAACTATTTGTCCAACAACGAAGTGCATTTCCATTTCCACTTGGCTGCAAGCATTTGCACTGCCTACACTCCTAGCAACTATGGGAGACGGATTTTCACCAAATGTTGACAAGGGTTGCGTATTCTTTCTTGGATTGACTTACCATTTGAGGCCAAGACATTAAACATAATAAAGAAGCTCGCACACTAGAAAAATTAGTGGGATTCCTAGTGCGATGACCTGTAAAATCAGATGAAAGCTAAGGATCAAGAAAATCAGAAATTGCAATTTGATTCTAGATTGAATAATGTGCTCATGACAAGGTTTGTATTTGTTGCTATATTTTTTGATGATGTGGTGAAAAAGTTTTTAGTTTAAGGTGTGGTTGTTCTATATGTGATAAGGAAGTTTGAATTGCTTTTGACTAAGTTGGGGGCTTGTATTTTGGTTTAGGTGTATTTGAATGAATTTTTGATTGACCATCTTTTGAATGAATACATTTTGTCTTGCTTGTTTCCTATTTTGTCCCAAAGTGATTGATGCACTCTCTTTAGTATAGGTTAACTCTTGTATTTTAGGTATGATTTGAGTGTATTTAGGTTAGTTTTGAGCATAATTGTCATATGAAGATCGAAGACACGATTTGAAGAATTGCAAGAGTTTTGAAGACAAGTGTTGATTTGGAGTTGTTTTTACGCCACTTTTTTGTGACGCATCGTTCGAGAGCTACGGTGATCGGATGAAGCCGAATTTGGTATCATTGGAAAGCTAACTCGAAGAGCTACAATTCATGTTTTTATGGAGAGTTTTAATTCCAACTCTAAGTGGGTCAAAATCACCTCCGAAGTTGACACCAGTAAGTTGTCAGATAAATCCGCGTCCGCGGATTATTTCCGCGCTCGCGGATCGAAGGGATTCCGCGGCCGAGGTGACGAGCAGATCCGCGCTCGCGGATCGAGGATTTTCAGCGCCGCCTTCGTTTGTTTTATTTTATCTTTTAGTATTATTATATCTTAGGGTTTCGGACTTATATTCTACTATTTAAGCTTTGTTTCGAGTTTCACTTGAGGGTTACACAATTCTAGCATACTTTTACTTTTAGGTTTTTATTTCAGTATTATGTAGAACTAATTTCCCTTTGGAATTTGTTTAATCAAGAAAGCCTTTTTATATATTTCGTGATATTCTGGTAACTTTTCTATCCCTTGATTAATATCAAAACTCTTGGTTTTACTTATATGATCTATGTTTGATTTGATAAGCCTAATCAACTTGTTTGATTGACTTAGATCTACTATTTGGATTAGGTTTGATTGTTGTCTATGCAATCTTATTTATCCTTGAAACAACTCTTGTTCATATCATCGTTTCGCTTGGACCGTGGACAAGCGGAAATCTTTTATAAGGATTGAAATTAATTAGGGAATTAATAGAAAAGTAGATGAATCAATGATCGAATGATTAAAAAGGTGGAATTGATTGAATGAACTCTGATTTCTTCCAATTGATTTAATCCCAATAATATTTGCTTGTTTGTTTATTTGCCTGAACTTCCAAAAAACCCTGTCTTATTTCCTGCTGATTATTCAGAATCCCGATTCTCTTGGGTTCGACCCCTTGCTTGCTTACTATACTAGTTAGTAGAATAGGGTTATTTATTTTTGATCTTGGCAACAACGACTTTAGCCGAGTCAAATTTTGGCGCCGTTGCCGAGGAATCGGTTTTTAATTTTCTGTTTAATCGGCGTTTCTAACGAAACCGCGCCCTCAAAATTTTTCCGCGACCGCGGTAGATCCGCGACCTCGGAATTTTTCCGCGCCCGCGGATCGGTTCGTCCAGATCCCCCGAATTGGTAAGAACCTATCTTATGGTTCTTACCCGTTCTACTGATAGTTCTCTTGTTGTTCCGTTTGATCCAGAAATTAACAGGACTCTAAGACAATTGAGACGTCAAGTTCAGGCTCAAGTGCTAGGCATACAGTTTGATCCAATTTCGTCTTCTTCTTCATCTGATTCAGAGGTTGAAGAGCAGCTAGTAACCATGGAAGATCGCAATATTAGGCAACTGACTACGCCTAATTTAGAGCAGCAACAACTTGGTCTTCATTTTCCCATTCTTGGAGAAGGAGTGAAGTTTGAGCTTAAATCTGGTCTTCTCCATTATTTGCCTAAGTTCCATGGGCTGAGTGGGGAAGATCCAAATAAACACCTTGCAGAGTTCCATTCTGTCTGCTTGGGAATGAAGCCGGCTGATGTGACTGAAAATCAACTTATGTTGAGGGCTTTTCAATTTTATTCGGCTGATTCAGCTAAGGAATGGTATATGTACATAAAACCTGAGACGATCACTACTTGAGCTCAGATGAAGGATGCCTTTCTGGAGAAATATTTTCCTGCTGCCAAGCAAACGTCCATAAAAAAGCAACTGAGTAGTTTTGAGCAAGGAGATGATGAGAACTTGTATGAGTACTATGAGCGTTACAAGAGACTCATAGCCAGTTGTCCCTACCATGGCTATTTTGACAAAGACCTGATTTTCTATATTATTGAAGGTCTTTGTGATGCTGATAGGCGCTTGATGAATGCTTCATGTGGAGGTTCTTATGAGAATCTCACTCCTAGGCAGGCGTTTGAGAAGTTGGAGACTCTAGCAGAGCAATGCAGAAATCAGAGAAAGAGATCCAACAGTAGGTTTGTCCATTCTATTAATGACTACCTGAATGCTGAAGTAAGGGAGTTGAAAGCTATGATGAAGCAATTGTTGGCGGGCAATGGAGCTTCAAGTTCAAGGGCTTGTGGAATGTGTGGTGAATCTAGCCATCCTTCTGATGCATGCCCTATCATGCACGAGCCTGCAGCTGATGTGAATGCTATATGGAACTATGAACAGAGGCCCCAGAATGACCCATATTCAAATACCTTTAACCCGGGGTGGGCAAACCATCCTAAGTTTAGATGGAATCAACAACCTCAACATCCTTTTCCACCACAGGGAGGTCAGCCCAACTATGTTCCCAACCCTAATTATGTGCCAAGGCCCCAGGCTTCTCAGGAAAATCCAGCCATTATCAATCAACTTATGAAGGAAAACCAAGAGACTAAGGCTGCGATGAAGAGTTTGGAAATTCAGTTAAGTGAGATTGCAACCACTCTGAATCGTCTAGAAGCTAAGGACTCGGGAAAACTGCCATCTCAGCCCATTAACCCGAGAGAGAATGTGAGTGCAATGACCTTAAGGAGTGGGAAAGAGCTGGATATTGAAATTTCATCCAATGGAAACCAGCCGAGTTCGCCGGAGGACAGTTCCGATCACGGCACAAAAATCGAGGTAGACGCAGAATCCGCGCCCACGGAAAATTTCTGCGCCCGCGGGTCCCATTCCGCGCTCGTGGATCGCCCCTCTGACAGAATCTGACGGGTATGTTAGACCTTCGTTTCCCCCCATGGCTTCACAAAAGCCCGCTCCACCATTTCCTAAGGCACTGAAGGACACCAGGAGGCCAACCAATGACAAGGAAATTTTCGAAACCTTCTCCAAGTGTGAGGTAAATGTTCCTTTGCTTAAACTTGTTCAAAGTATTCCTCGTTTTGCTACATTTCTGAAAGAATTATGTACTATCAAGAGGAAGCAAAAAGAAAAGGGGCAGGTTAAGAAAATTAATCTTGTTGAGAATACAGAAAATGTATCTTCCATGCTTCAAAGGCAATTGTCTAAGAAGTATGGAGATCCAGGGAGGTTTACTGTTTCCGTTACAACTGGGGAGGCCAAACTTGAGCATTCTATGCTTGATTTGGGTGCTTCTATTAATGTCATGCCACTTAGCATCTATGAGAGGTTAAGTCTAGGGCCATTACCCGAAAGGGCGGCTCAGGTAATAAGCAGGTAACCCATAAAAATATAAAAAAAAGGCATAAAAATATAAAAATATAAAAAAGGCATAGAAATATAAAAAGGGCAGCTCAGGTAATAAGCAGGTAACCCATAAAAATATAAAAAAAAAGAAAAAAAAAGCCATAAAAATATAAAAAAAAAGGCATAAAAACCCTGGGATGAGTTGAAAACCCGAAAGGGCGACTCAAGTAATAAGCAGGTAACCCGGATCGACATTAGGCTGGGGTAATAAGAGGTTTATGAGAGATGTGAGTATTTGTGAGCACACCTAAGAAAAATGAAAAGAGTGATTAGGTGAAAACCCAAAAGAGCGCCTAAGTAGAATGAGTGGTAAAATCAGAGTGTTTAGGATCATATTCTACTTTGGGGCTTGGGGATTACACTTTAGATGTTGGGTAGATCCTAGGTTGCTCTACACTTTTTAGAGTTTGAGTGTTATATCTTGTATTGTTGAGGTGTGTGCTTTGAGCTTTCATGTCTTTTGCTCATTACTTCTCTACATGGGTCAGGGTTGTGAGTTGAGAGTTATATTTTTCATATTTCCGTTTACTTCCTGTGGATCTTTGATAGGATTTATTGTTAGATTTATTTTGATCTTACTCGAGGACGAGCAAGGTTTAAGTATGGGGGAATTTGATACGCTCTCTTTAGTATAGGTTAACTCTTGTATTTTAGGTATGATTTGAGTGTTTTTAGGTTAGTTTTGAGCATAATTGTCATATGAAGACCGAAGACACGATTTGAAGAATTGCAAGAGTTTTGAAGACAAGTGTTGATTTGGAGTTGTTTTGACACCACTTTCTTGTGACGCGTCGTTCGAGAGCTACGGTGATCGGATGAAGCTGAATTTGGTATCATTGGAAAGCTAACTCGAATAGTTACAATTCATGTTTTTACGGCGAGTTCAAATTCCAACTCTAAGTGGGTCAAAACCACCTCCGAAATCGACACCAGTAAGTTGTCAGATAAATCCGCGTCCGCGGATTATTTCCGCGCTCGCGGATCGAAGGGATTCCGCGGCCGAGGTGATGAGCAGATCCGCGCTCGAGGATTATTTCCGCGCTCGCGGATCGAGGATTTTCAGCGCCGCCTTCGTTTGTTTTATTTAATCTTTTAATATTATTATATCTTAGGGTTTCAGACTTATTTTCTTCTATTTAAGCTTTGTTTCGAATTCACTTGAGGGTTACACAATTCTAGCATACTTTTACTTTTAGTTTTTTATTTCAGTATTATGGAGAACTAATTTCCCTTTGGAGTTTGTTTAATCAAGGAAGCCTTTTTATGTATTTCATGATATTCTGGTAACTTTTCTATCCCTTGATTAATATCAAAACTCTTGGTTTTATTTATATGATCTGTGTTTGATTTGATAAGCCTGATCAACTTGTTTGATTGACTTAGATGTACTGTTTGGATTAGGTTTGATTGTTGTCTATGCAATCTTATTTATCCTTGAAACAATTCTTTTCTAGGACCGTGGACTATAATTGAGAAAGAGTGTTTGATTGTTATTTTATGCATGAGACTCCTAGCTTGATTCCATGAATTAATAACCTTTTATCCTTAACATTTTGTATGATTTGAATTAAGTGTTCTTGTTCATATCATCGTTTCGCTTGGACCGTGGACAAGCGGAAATCTTTTATAAGGATTGGAATTAACTAGGGAATTAATAGAAAAGTAGATGAATCAATGATCGAATGATTAAAAAGGTGGAATTGATTGAATGAATTGTGATTTCTTCCAATTGATTTAATCCCAATAATATTTGCTTGTTTGTTTATTTGCCTGAACTTCCAAAAATCCATGTCTTGTTTCCTGCTGATTATTCAGAATCTCGATTCTCTTGGGTTCGACCCCTTGATTGCTTACTATACTAGTTAGTAGAATAGGGTTATTTATTTTTGATCTTGGCAACAACGACTTTAGCCTAGTCAGTGATACAAAGTTGGTTTGATTATTGTTTGTCAAAAGTGCTAGAAAAGTGATGATAATTACAACATAAAAAGCATATGTCCTAAGTGGTATAAATTCATACTTATAGACACATATTTGTAATAAGATGATTCACAACATGCATCTATCATAAGTGATAGCAAAAGTGATACATAAAAGATAATGCACATGTCATACATATATAGTTGTAGAGGCTTGCACAATCATATTACAAGCATTAACAAAAGTGGTGCATCATAAGGTACGTAGTTACCCTCAAGTTTTTGAGTCTTAAAGTAGCCTTCACATACAATAGTTAGAACCAACACAATATAGTCTTACACACCCACAACAACCAAAATCCTTCATCCAAAATAACTTTTCCTAGTTTTCCTTCTCCTTGAGCCTTTGGCTTCGCCTTACAACAATAGGCAACTTCGTGGCAATAACTTTTACTCTTGTGGTAGTTTTGCAACCTGCTTGGAGTCAAATGAAGTCATACTAGCTCAAGGCCCACTTCCCACTATTGATTGCATCCTTGAGAGATCTTGGCTTACTTGCACCAGAACAGAAGTCATTAGCAAACTGAACATAAGGAATTCATGTCAAAAAGAGATAATTTTGTAGAAAGAAATAATTCTTTGAGGATTTTGAACATAAGGAAATCATGCCAAAAAGAGATAATTTTGTTGAACAAACTTATATTAATGGTAAATCATAAAAATTTTACATATAAGATTTAAAATACCTTAACAATTAAGAGAGGATCTCTCGACAACTTACTTGCTAATAATCGATAAATGAAAGATTTTATGCAGATTAGCAATTTATTATTATTATTATTTTGGTCGTATATATATCTTGATAAATTAATCCTATATATCATTACTCATTTGATTTAATAAATTAGTCACAAAATAGTTTTATAAATTATTATTAAACTTTTATTTTTGTCATATATCTTAATAAATTTATCCTAAATTTTTATAATTTTGTTAAACTATAATTTTGAAATCAGATTTTAACTAACAAATATGATCAACTAATATAAATCATAATTTAACTAATGCAACTTTGAAATCAAATTTTAACTATCTTTTATTTTAGTTATTCATTTATTCTCAATAACTAACCATAATTATATATAATAACTTTTTTCTATTATATAAGAGATTTAAATATTAGGTCAAATCTGATAAAAAAAATTCAAGAAAATCTGCGCAAAGCGCGGGAAACTACTCTAGTTAATTTAATTTAAGAAAACCCAAAAATGCAAATAGAACGCGCCATTACACACGCCTTTACCATTCTTCCTGAACAGACCCAAAACCTAGCAATCCAATGTCCGCCGCCGCCGCCGGTGAATGGCGCCCCCCCCAGCAATGTCCCAACCTTGGAACCGGAAAATCCTGGTACTAAATTAAAGATCTGGCTGAATAATCTCTCGTTCCACCCTTTGTCACCCCAGATCCATAATTGGGGGAAAAGCCGAGCTTTCAATTTCTTCATGGTGGCTCATATGGGCATGAGGCGATCTTCAGCGCCATCGCACAAGCCCTTGGAGTGGGCGTCTCATAAAGGTATATCCAACAATCGATCGACTCCTTCTATGGCAGATCGAGAAGTGTCTATCCCTCCTTGGCCCCGATTCCTTCTCCAAGGCTCGTTTATTGGCGTTCTGGGGATTTGGGATGTCGACTGGCGCAATCTCAGCCTTGTGGGGTTGGCGGAGCGCCGTTCTCATAGGCGGTGTGCGGGGATTGCATCTCGGGGAGTTCGGATGATTAGTTCGTGGAAGGCGACGGCGCATGGGTGCTCCTTCCTCGCCTCTTTTGAGTTCTTGTCGGTATGTTCCTTTGTTCATTCCCGGTATGGTTTGTGCTCCGAATCTACCTTCTGCTGGTCAAGATTTGCTCGTTTGGCCGTCTCAAGCCTCTGACTCTATTTGTAACATAGTTAGAACCAACCGTTTCTCTCCTTTTGGGGAATCGTCTACAACCGTCTGTTCTCTTTCTTTTTCGGATTCTTTACCTCTTCTTTCTTTTGTTTTTGGGTCTGCAGCTCAAACAATAGAAACTCAGAGATCTTCCAGATCAAATAAAACATAATTTTCAGGGTTAAACCTGAATGTAATCATCTTTTTAGGCCTAATTACCTTCAATCTCTGCATTGTACAACATTGTTGACTGTTGTTTTAGTCAATTACAAGCATGTTCTGTGTGTGTTCAAACTTTTGAATTTGCTGACCAACAATGCAATTTGTGGTAAACCCACGGTTAATATTCGATAGCATCCTCGAGGTGTTGTACACTTGTGCCAAACGCACCCGCGATCAACCATCAATTGATTTTCGTCCTGGTGTTAAGGAACTTATTACAAAAACAAACCTTTTTTATGAGCAAATTCAAAACAATATGGGAATCAAAACCCAAGCATTTCTAAAGGCGAGTAAAAATCCTAACTGTGTTAGGCATCCTACAAAATACAGAAGCAGAATAAGGGGCATAAACCCCAAATGTAGTATTAAAATAATTGATTTTGCAACCCAATTTCTCCATGCCCCGAAGAACTTGACAAAGACGCCTCTCTTAAAACCCAACAACATATTAATTAATCGTAACCCACGAAATTTTTGTAGAAACAAAATGCTAATTAATCGTCACAAAAACAAAAGGTTCAACACATACTACCGTATGCAGATACACATATCAAAAATTATGGAGAACTACCCCATTGTCCACAAGTTATATAAAATGAAGAAACAAAATTTTTGGAGTAACTCCTCTCCACCCAAGGCCAAAAGCCACAACATAATAGGTTGCCTATGAAAGTCTGCACATGGAATTGTAGGGGCATCAAATGCAAGTCCTTTTGGATGGAGGTTAACGCGTTCTGTCGCATTGAACACATTAATCTCATTGCACTTATGGAAACGAAAGCTCAATCGCTACCTGATAATGGTTGGCAAATGGCGGGGTTCGACTCCGTGGAATTTATCCTTGCAAACGGATATTCGGGCGGTCTATGCGTCCTTTGGAATAGCACACTCCTCTTAAATGAAACAATTCAAACCATCCACAAAGACAGTCGTTTTGTTGGGTTCCTTTACAAGAACCTTGAAACAAAAAGGAAAATAATCCTAATATTTGCGTATGTGCCACCCAGTCCGCAAGAAAAAGACCAATTCTTGAACATTTTGAAGGAGTTCATACAAAATTGCAACCACCCATGTTTACTTATGGGTGACCTTAACGAAATCCAACACCCAAATGAAAAAGTAGGTGGCGCGAACTCGGCCCATTCTCGTTTCGAGCGACTCATTAATTTCAAAAATGAATGCGACATGTGCGACATCCCTACAATCGGGAATAAATATTCATGGAGAAAATCCAAAAACCTTGACAATACCATGCTTGAAAAGTTGGACCGAACCCTGGTCGCCAACCAAATCATTCAATGGTTCCCGTCCATAGCAACGAAAAACCATGCTTTCTCTTCTTCCGACCATTGCCCAATATCTTTTGACCTCCCCACGTGGATCGCATTTAAAACACAACCATTTAAATTTGAAATGATGTGGACATCAAGAAAGGATTTCCAAAACGTCATCAAACAAGCTTGGAGACACAACGCTAAAGGATCCCATATGGTCAATCTAGTGAAAAAAAAACACAACTTCTCAAAGCAAAAGCCAAAGCATGGAACAAACAAACGTTCGGCAATATATTCGAACAAATCAAAAAACTCGACGAAAACATTGCTCAAATCCAAAAGGATATAATTGAACACAACAACGTGGAACTCATTCAAAAGCAAGAATGTCTTTTGAGGAAGCGGTCCTGCCTCCTGGACTTCCATAACTCGTATTGGAAACAAAGGGCCAAAAACACCTACATAAGACTAAATGACAAGAACACCAAATATTTCCACCGGATTGCCCCCGGACGAAGGAATAGAACCAACATTAAAGAACATCGGAAGGCACACACATTACGGGTGTTGAAAACATCAGAAAGGAAATCGAACGAGATTTTCGTAACCGATTTCGAGAATTGGAAATTAACCACGAAAAGCTTCAAAACATGACACAAACCATCCAAAAAGAAGTTACCGATGAAGACAACTTAGAACTTACCAAACCAGTATCAAACAATGAAATCAAAAAGGCCTTATTCGACATTGGGGACGATAAATCTCCTGGCCCGGACGGAATGCCGACATGCTTTTATAAGAAGTACTAGCACATTGTAGTCCCGGATGTCATAAGGGTCGTTATAAAGTTTTTTCCACACCGGGAAACTCCTAAAACAAATAAACCACACATTCATATCCCTATTACCAAAATGTGAGAACCCCAGCTCCACCAACCATTATAGGACCATAAGCCTATGCAACACAATATACAAAGTAATATCAAAAATCCTAACAAACCGCATTAAAAACATCTTAAACAAGCTCATACATCCGATGCAAGGGGCGTTTGTCCAAAACCGTAGTATCTAAGATAATAACCTCATCGCACACGAGATTTTCCATTCCTTTCGCAAAAAACAAGGGCTGGAGGGATAGATTGTTGTCAAACTGGACATGGAAAAAGCTTATGACCGAATAAGTTGGGACTTCTTCACAATAGTCCTACACAAATTTGGTTTTAATAATAAATTCTTGGGCTGGATCCGAGAATGCGTCGAAACGGTTTCTTTCTCTGTATTGGTTAATAACGGATCAACAGAACAGTTCTAACCCCAACGGGGACTTAGACAAGGAGACCCCCTATCACCTTACCTATTCATTCTCACATCTGAAATTCTTGCAAGACAACTCCACTTGCAAAGCACTAACCCTAAGAGTGGCATCAGGATCCAAATTACTAGAAATGGAACAAAAATCCCATTCCTCGTTTTCGCCGATGACATCATCATCTTCGCTAAAGCAAATACCACTGCATGTAAAAACATCAAAGAAATTGTAGACAACTACTGCCAGGTATCTGGCCAGAAGGTCAATTTCCAAAAATCCGCCTTCCAAGTCACCAAAAATACAAGTAATACAACTAAGGAACAAATCAAACAGATTCTCGAAATCGCAAACACGGTTGCGTTGGATAAATATCTAGGATGCCCAATTATCAATGGCAGAGTAACACAAAACACCTTTAAACCACTAACTAGTGTTTGTGCCCGTGCCTAAGGCACGAGATGAGGTAGAAAAATTAAATTTAAATTTATAAGAAAAATTTTCAAAATAAACAAAACACACATAAAATGACATATAGTGAATAAAGAAAATATCTATACTCTAAAGCATAAACTAATGTCATATTCATAAAATACGTAAGGTACATCGAAGATTAATTTTTGCAAGAGTTACGTCCTTCAAGCAAATCCCCAAGAATATTTGTCTTCATACCCCTTGAACAACAGAGAAACAATATAAACGTTAGTTAGCAGAGAAACTTACATCAGTATAATAAATGGTAAAATATGATAGTGGAAAAATATCATATAAACAACTAAGAGATTGACTTACATGACCAATGATGATCATCAAATTCTTTGCAAGACTTCTTTGTACACAATATTAATCTTGTGCGACAACGGTTGATCATTATTGTCCAATATCAACACTTTAAGGCCATTCATATCAGTGACTCGAGACAAGGCAACATATAGTTGGCCATGTGTGAAGACAGGCCTCCGAAGGAACAAACCAACATCGACGCCTTTGGAACTTGAATGGCAAAGTGAAATCTGAAGGACTTAGAAGCATGCGTGGAATGGGAACTTTTAGACCTATATTACTACCTGAAATAATGATCACTTCCATGATTCTTGTCCCAAGCTTAGTAATCATCAATCATGTACCATTACATAAGCCTAATGATTGATCTATATTCCGCAATAACATCAGTGGAGGACCAACCTTTAGCTTCAAGGCATGATTTGGGAGTCCCGAGCATTTAATGCTATGCAAATTGTCAGACGTATACAAAGTGTCATTGATAGCGGAACCTCCATCAGTCTTGCAAATGTTGTCCACACTATAATATTCCTTTTCTTCGCCTAGAAGTAAGAATAGCATATACTTGTTGACTTCATCAACAATTTCATGTGTAGGTGCTAAAATGCCTCTCTCTCAAAAATACTCATAACTTGTTAGGTTTTCGAGAAGGGAAGGATATGTGGCATTCACTATAGATGCGATCGGATTAGCCTTATCCACTTCGGTAATTGACGAACATGCTCGTGGAACCTAGTATGTTTCACTGGTGGAGGGAGCATAATCCAACTTCAAGTGATCACAAATTATAAAATCTACAAAAATCATGTAATAGACTTATCATTTCCATCAAATAGGAGAACAAAGGCTGAATAAAGAATGACAAAAGTAGGGAGATTTCCTTATGAAAAAAAGTCAAAAATGCACTCCCTGTTTCATCTTGTACTCGTACCTTAATCCTCATCCTGTTACATATAACATTAGTATTATAAGCTTAATTAGTTCAAATGCGAATGTGATATTGTGATGCTAAATAATATAAAAATATAAATAAAACATGACAACAACATAATAATTATAGGTATACCTTGTGTAGCGGAAAATCACATCCAATTTACAACCTCCACATGAAAATTTTTCTCCATCATAACTAAGCTTTTTCATATATTCTTTACACGCGTTATAGTACCAACCATAACTTTTTTTCCAAATGATCAATGGATGCAACTATGACAAAGGTTGATTTCTACAAATAAATATAAATAATTAATATAACGATGATAATTTTACGTATGATAATTTATATACCTTCTCAAGCTTACGTTTCCCTTATCTTCTTCATTTCTTTTGAAACTTTGATACATATTTTATTGTCAAGCTTAAAGTAATCTTCAGTGGTGGGTTGTGAGAATTTGATAGATGATTCAACCCAATTAGGCGTTGCATGACCTGTTTGAACAATGGTTGTTCCATGGTTTCTCTTAGTTTTGATGATAACAAACTTAGTTGGTATAACTTGCTTCTACATGTAAGTGTTTTAGGTAAACAGGTACATGGTCATGAGTGACGGAACATTGTGAGGAACGATGGAGGGAACGAAGCGCATCTCAAACGGAACGCGACTTTCTATTAATGGCAAGTTACCAGATCTTCTGCGAGCAATCTTTTACGAAGATATGATAGCTATAGGCGGTTGCTTAAGGAGATCAAAGAGAGGATAAGATCAATCTTCACACGATCTTATCTAAAGAGTTCCGATATCATTCGGTTTTGGCAAAAATCGACACGGATGAAGATCGCAAATCACAAACAATACTTTTCCTTATTGTGTGGGATTTGTTAAGTGGAATATCAACGTAATTAGACAAGAATTACGTGTCAGATCAAACTTAACTTATCTTATAAATAGCTAGGTTTAGCTAGGGTTAAGTAGTGGTTGAAGACGACGAACTTGAAGAGAGAGCTTTTTAAGTGTACGAGTGTGTGGCTTTTTCCGGTGAAGAATCCACAAGTAAGTATGTAGTTTACTTTGTCTTAGGTTTACGCTTAGGGTTGTAGAAGTCTAGTTGGTTGAACTTTTGTTGGTGCCTTAGTTACCAGGGAACTTGACTTGCCTTGTAATCGTTGAAACTTAATAAAAGTATTCTATTGAAAATCCTTTGAGAAGGAGTCAGAAGTAGAGGTTTTTTGTTTCTACGACTTTTTGGTCGGACAGAAAGTTTTTCCTCTCTAAATTCTGTGTTCTTATTGTTTATTTCCGCTGTCCAGGGAACATTACTAGTTCCCTGACTTGTTACTAACGCGTCACGATCCAACAATTGGTATCAGAGCAGATTTGCTCTAGATTGTGTGTTAGTGCAGGACTATAGAATGACTTCAAACAACACTCACAATGTCGGAATTGGAAACAACAAGCCTCTACTGCTGTTGCTAGGGAGTATGACCATTTGAAGAAGCTCTTCGCCACATGGCTCAAAAGCAATGACTACCAAGCCTGGTCGATTATTGAGGATGGAGACTATGTCATTCCCGAAGCCAAGAAGAACAAAAAAAACCGAATGGGGCCAAACTGAATGGACAGGAATGGAGAAGAACTACAAGGCACAAATGCTACTAAACAATGCCTTGGGTGTTGAAGATCTTCTAAGAGTAGTCAACTGTGAAACTGCTAAAAAGAGGCATGGGAAGCCATTGAGCAAATGCATATCGGAAGTGTAGATCTGAAAGAAAGCCATCAAAAAGACGCCAAAAACGAATTCTACAATTTTAAGATGAAAGATGGAGAAATCATTGCCACATACCAATCTCGGTTTGAAGGCTTGGTCAATCGCATTAATCATCTTGGAATTGGGGATTCTATCAAACACGCTGAGAAAGTCTCTACAATTGTTGATGGCCTAGGTCCTAAGTACGTGGTCACTAGAGGACTCCTCAAGGAAAATCCAATAACAAAGACTTGCAAACTTCATGAGATCTTTGGAAAGCTGACTGACTATGAGCGATATGAGAAAGACAATAGTGGTGCTTCAAGCTCTAAGGGTATTGCTCTTAAGGTGGAGAAGGCCATTGAAAATATCGTTGCTGGAAATGATGATGAGCTAGAGAATGACTTTGATGTGGCTCTCATAACCAAAGCAATGAGATCTTTCTACAGGAGAGGCAAGAAGCAAGGTTCCATGAAGGAAAGGGTCAACTTCGAGAAGAAAGAAATCAAGGACGTCACCTGCTTCAACTGTCAAGAAAAGGGTCACTATGCAAAGAGTTGTCCCAAAAGTAACGAGATTGGGAATGAGAAGAAAAAGGCCTACATCGCTGCATGGGATCTTGACTCAGATGATGAATCTGAATCAAAGGTATGTGCCATGACTCTGAAGACTGAAGATGTCGACCAAGAGGTAACTCCTGAACAATTTCTTTCTAGTTTAGAGAATGCTAAACAATCTGATCTTGTCATCCTTGTCAAAAGGCTTTTTGAAGATAACTTAAAGATGCAAGATGAAATAGAAGCTTCTGATGAGAAATGTCTTAATCTTGAAGAAAAATTATCAGAAACTACTGTTACTAGTGTTGTTCCTTGTTCAGAGTGTAAAGATTTAAAGAAAGATATTAAGACTCTAACTGAAACTAATAACGAACTTAGGTCGGATTTGCTTGTTCATCAACTCAAAGGGGAAGAATTAGAGCGTGAGCTAAGTAAACGAACTCAGATTGAGTCTAATCCGGCTAGGTGTGGTAATGGTTATGGTAAAAATAAATCTGAGTATCCTCCTGATGATCTTACCTTTGAGGAGAAAATGGAAAAAAAAGCTAGGGAACTTCAATCCGCTAGAGATAAGGTTACTCATCTAGAGAGTAGAGTCAAGATTCTTGAAAGTAATTTGAATGATAACTCTGAGTGGTATTCTGGAAAAATGGCTCATAAAATATACCTAAAACAGTCTCAAGGGAACCAGCATAGAGTTCCTTCTAAGGAACATGCAAAGGAATGTACCCTCCAGAAACCACATCCTAAACACTATCTCGGCGAATACTATAGGGTGTGCTATCACTGTGGTGGTGGAGGTAATGTTCAAAAAGACTTTAAGGTTAGATAAGAAATGTCAAACAAAAGGGCTCAAAACCAGAATACAAGGAACAACAAGAAACAGTGGTTGATAGCTTTCATTTAGGTATAGCTTAGGATGCATATTTATGTTTGTTTTGCATGTGTTTTAGCTTAGTTTAGTTTAGTTCTTAGTTGTTTAGGTTTTCTAGGAAATTCGGGTTTTGCGCTTGTTTTGTTCGGTTTTGCAGATCTATAGTTAAACAAGCATGGACGAGATGATTGTGGTGGAGTTTTATGAAGCTTAGAGTGATACATGTGAAGATTAGAAGAGCTAAGACCCAAGAGTTTGTGAGAAATGAACGCTTAAACTCGGGCTATGCATTGGAGTTCTTGTTTCAACACCTCTATCTTGCAATGCTTGGTTTGGGAGATATAGTGCTCGTATGAGGCTCAATTTGGTATCAATGGAAAGCTAATTCAAAGATCTACAATTCATATTTTTACTCCGAGTCCAAATTCCAACTCTAAGTGGGTCAAAACAGCCTCTGAAGTGACACTTGAATGCTGAACCGAGGCAATTGCGCGGGATGACTGCTAAAAGCGCGTTCGGTCAATTCAGCACCCTATCCCGAGCAATCCCAACTGAGGGATGATTGTGCGGGATGGCACATTGCTCGGCCGCGCAATTATACGATCCCGCGCAATCGGGAATTTCACGCGGACATCATAGGCCGACATTTGGGCTTGATTTTCGGGCCTAGGGTTATATCATATCCGAGTATAGCTTAAAGATAGATCTTTTAAGGATTATTTGGAAGACATATTTAAACCTTATGTTAGTTTATTTGAGGAAGAACTTTTGTCAAACTTTGGAGGCTAGGGTTTTTCTCTTTGGAGGCAGACTTTGAAACCTTTGTAAGTTTGATTTTAATTTCAATTATGCATTGCTAATTTCTCTTGTGTTTGACTAGTTATTGAAGTCATGATTTGTATGTAGTTGTGAGGTTTGATTGATTCTCAACAAAGTTGAATAGAAATTATTCTCTGTGCTTAATTGAATCTAAACTAGGGTTTTGTTAGATTGATCACCTAATTGAATTTCTAGTTAAAACTGAATCTGATTAATTGCCAGTTGGAGTTAATTTGATCAAGAGTATACTTTAATCAATTTAGTACCGGTTGGACAAGTTGATTAAAGAAGGGAATAAATTCACAAGTCACTTAGATGTCTGGTTGCTCTAAGTATTTGTTTCTATTGATAACTTGAATCGTCATGCTGTTATTTAATTGAATCTAGAAGGTCTTCTAGGTTGTAATTTAATTGGGGTGTTTAGACTGGTTGTTCTATCAACTAAATCTGAAGTTTGGGTCTTAATCCTTAGTAGGGTCATTATCCACAATAGATTATTCAAGTGAGAAGAGAATCAATAGAATCGATGATCAACAAATCAATATCATGATGGATTTAACTAGTTGAACACGTTTATTTCTCATATATTTAAATCATCCTTGCATTCATATTTATTTCTATTTTTGCATAGTAGATTAGATAGTCATTCATAAAAAAAACCTTTAGTTTCTTGGCATACAAGTAAAAACACAAATACAAGAGTCTATGTGGGATCGACCCTTACTTACCGCTCTACTGAGTTGGTTAAGTTAGGTTTCTTTGATAGGTATTAACAACCATTGAAAATACCTCATCAGTGGTCTGGTAAGAAAAATCAAGGGTATGATAAATCTCATTAGAACAAAAAGAAACCGGCTCCACAACCACAAAAGAAGCAAGATTTCAAAACTGATTCCTCAAATACTGCTTCTAGTTCCAAAAGTCCACATAAAGCTACTTTAGTTCAATCTCAAATTTATCATTCTGTGAGCTATGCTAACCGACCCGGGAAGGCTAAGCAGACCTGGGTCGTTAAAACGCGATTTCTTTCTTGCAGGTTGAAGTGAGGGGGAACATCCGCTGGATCCTTGACAGCGGGTGTTCATGTCACATGACAGGGAACGAGAGTATTCTGTCCTCACTTCAGATCAATGCTGGAGGAAACATTTCCTTTGGCAACAACAATCAAGGAGAAATCATTGGAACAAGTGAAGTCAAGCTAAATGATAAGACCAGTATTAAAGACGTAAGCTTGGTAAAAGGTCTTGGTTACAACCTGTTGAGTATTGCTCAGCTTTGTGACCAAGGGAACAACGAGGTACCTTTTACCTCAGATGGTTGTTCGATCAAGAACATGAAATCAAATCTTGTGGTCCTGAAGGAAAAGAGACGCAACAATGTGTATTTTGTCGACTCAAGTTTCCAACCACAAGAAGAACTATGCTTTGTTACAATTGCTGATAAGACCGATCTCTGGCATAGGAGGTTTGGTCACGCAAATCATCGAGGAATTCACAAGCTCTACTCACAAAATCTGGTAATTGGACTTCCCAAAGTTCTTACAGAAAAGGAAAGCTTGTGTGAAGAATGTGTGAAGGGAAAACAAAGCAAGTCATCTTTTCATCCAAAGTTGTCAGTTAACACCTCTCATCCTCTTGAAATGGTACACATGGATTTGTGTGGTCCCATGTGGGTGAGAAGCCACGGTGGTAACAGGTACATTTTTGTTATTGTTGATGATTTTACTAGATATACATGGACTCTCTTTCTAGGTTCAAAAGATGAGACATTCATGGTGTTCAAAAGCTGGATCAAGAAGGTAGAAGCATCAACATGGCAGAAATTGAAGTCTATCAGGTCTGACAACGGAACAGAGTTCAAGAATTCCATGTTCCATAGTTACTGTGATGAACATGGAGTGTCTCAGAACTTCTCAGCGCCGAGGACTCCTCAACAAAACGGCGTAGCAGAGAGAAAGAATGGAACTTCAAAACATGGTTCGTACTACGATGTTGGCAAGTAACTTGCCTCGGTCCTTTTGGGCAGAGGTAGTCGGTACCGCTTGCTACATCATTAACCGAGTCAACATACGTTCCAACTTCTCTAAAACTCCATATGAAATGATCAAGGGCAGGAAGCCAAATATTTCTCACTTGAAAGTCTTTGGATGTAGATGTTTTATTCACAACAACGGAAAAGACGAGCTAGGAAAGTTTGATCCAAGGAGTGACGAAGGCATCTTTCTGGGGTATGCATCCAACATCAAGGCTTACAAGGTGTTCAATAAAAGGACTAAGAAGTTTGAACACAGCATTCATGTTGTCTTTGACGAGTCCAAAAATGGAGGGAACCTATCTAGTAACGAGGATGTACTGAAGGTTCTAAATTCAGATGATGAAGTCGATCCAGATTCAAGTGCACAAGCTCCAGATTCAAGTGCACAAGCTCCAGATGATGATGTTATGCCTCCGAGTCCTGACTTGGATGGAGATGACAGAGAAAATGCTCTGGTTCCTGAAGATGATACTTCACAAAATGAAGAAATTGGGGAAGATCATGGGGAAGGAACATCACATGGAACGACAATCCAACAGGAACAAGAGGAGTCAAGAATAGATCCCACTCAGATTGAAGTTAGAAACTATCATCAAAAGAGGGATCATCCTGTTGACAACATCATCACTTCATATGATAAAGGTGTGCTTACTCGTTCCTCTATTAAGAATTTTGTGCTTTCAATGTGTTTATCTCTCTTGCAGAGCCAAAGAATGTGAAGGAAGCATTAAAAGACCCTGACTGGATAGTTGCTATGCAAGAGGAACTATAGCAGTTTGAGAGGAACAAAGTATGGAGATTAGTTCCCAAGTCAAAGCACAAAATGGCTATAGGAACAAAGTGGGTATTCAGGAACAAACTTGATGACACTGGAGCTGTCATAAGGAACAAGGCAAGGCTTGTAGCAAAAGGGTACAATCAACAAGAAGGAATTGACTACGATGAAACGTACGCTCCTGTTACAAGAATAGAAGCCATCCGTCTTCTAATCAACTATGCTGCTCACAAAGGATTCAAATTGTATCAAATGGATGTGAAGACAGCTTTCCTGAATGGGTACCTACAAGAGGTTTGTGTGTTGCAACCTCCAGGATTTGAAGATGTTGATCACCCTGATCATGTCTACGTACTGGATAAGGCTCTCTATGGTCTTAAACAGGCTCCTCGTGCTTGGTATGATAGATTCGCTCAGTTTCTATTAGCCAATGGATATAGACGTGTTTTGATCGACAAGACGTTGTTCCTAAGAGAACAAGACGGTTAGGTTTTAGTAGTTCAGGTGTATGTCGATGATATTATATTTGGTTCTACTAACCCTAATCTTGTAGAAAGTTTCAAGAATCTTATGAGCAGTGAGTTTGAGATGAGCATGATCGGTGAACTCACTTTCTTTCTTGGTCTACAAGTGGTACAAAGTGATGAGGGAACAAAGGTACATCAACAGAAGTACATCAAGGAACTATTGAAGAAGTATAGTATGGATTCTACAAAAAGTTTTGATACCCCTATTTCTCCTAATACTTGTCTTGATGTTGATCTTAATGGTGTTGATGTTGATCAAACGATGTACCATGAAATGATTGGTTCCCTATTGTACCTAACGGCCAATCGGCCAGATATTATGTTCAGCGTGTGTCTTTGTGCCAGATTTCAAGCTAATCCTAAAGAAACACATCTGAAAGAAGTGAAGAGAATTCTGCGCTACTTGAAAGGGAACGATATCTATGGTATCTAAGACACAACTCGTTCCATCTTGTCAGATTCTCGGATGCAGATTTTGCAGGTCACTTGGTAGATAGGAAGAGCACATCAGGCATGGCCCAATTCCTTGGTCCTTGTCTGGTGTCTTGGGGATTGAAGAAGCAAAATTCGGTTGCTTTTTTAAACGGCTGAAGCGGAGTATGTCGTAGCAACTGCCTGTTGTTCCCAGGTATTGTGGTTAAAACAACAACTGGGGGATTTTGGTATGTCTCTTGGAACTATCCCTATTCTATGTGATAATACAAGCGCAATCAATATCTCCAAAAATCATGTGCATCATTCTATAACCAAACATATCGATATTCCACATCATTTCTTAAGAGATAATATTGAAAAGGGTCTCATCAAGATGGATCATTGTAGGACTGAAAATCAAGTGGCAGATATTTTCACCAAGGCTTTGGACAGAAAACCCTATGAGCATCTGAGGATGTTGCTAGGCATGATTTCCTTGGAGTAAACAAGTCTCGGTCCTTTATTCCCTCGGTCCTTGACTAAAGAGGTACCTTCTCAGGTAACTACATATCATTTAACAAGTTTTCTAATGGCTTATATCCTTCCTCTTTGCATAGATGTTGTATATATTAGGAATTTCTAAGTGTTGCATGCTAAAAGGAACTAAAACTGAATTGCTTACATCCAAGACTTTCTTTTGGCCCAAAATAACCAACTTGATCTATTTTATTCCTCACTTCAAGCCGAAATGATGGTTGGTTATAAGACTGTCCTTTAGCCTGGTCCACACAAACGTTCCCTATGAACCTCCTTTGATTACCTTTAAACGGGGAATAATTGTGTGGATGTCAAAAATATTCCCAGTCCACATAAAGTTTGAATGGAACGTCTATTTCCCTTAACTGTTCAAACATAGCCTTTTTATGCACTCATGGCAACGAGGTATGGAACTAGTGGTTGAGAATAGTGTCACTTCAAAGGAACGTATTTGATTACATTTGAAGATTTTGTTTGGAAAGGAATAGTCGTGAATCACTTCAGAAAACGCAGTTAAGTTCTAGCAGTTGTGACTGCTCGTTTGAAAAATCCAGTCGTTGCACTATGCTTTTGCAGGGAACGATAGGACGTTTAGCACAGTCAAGAATTAATGGTGGTGAAAATTCATCATTATGGAAACTCTTAGCCGTTAAGATTTGGATAGAAGATCTCGGGAAGATTATGATCTTTTTCAACAAGGAAAGAGGTGTGCTATTTAATCCCTTTTCTCGGTCAATTTCTTTTACCGCATCTCTGTTTTACCTTTTGAACCCTAATCTTCTCCAAGCTTCAATCTTTCCTCTCTACTGCTTCAATGGCTTCCACTTCAAACACCCATGTCCTTAACTTTGAAGGTCTCGATGCCTCTGATATCGCAGCCCTTCAAGCCCAACTCGAAACTCTCAAAAAGGCCAAGCTTTCTTCACCCTCTCCCATCTCAAACCTTGAAACCCAGTTTGACGCTGTTGCCGACATCGGTGTAGTAGCCGTTGCTAAGGTCTCGACAGAGAAGGAGACTATGGTTGAGGAATCTGAGAAGGATCACTCGATGGTCCCTTCCGAAAACCCCTCTAAAAAGGCTGCTAAAACAGGGGAAGTAAAAGAGGAAAAAGACGAGTTTGAGAAGGAAGAGGTGAACTCGCCTCCTAAGGAAACCACCGATGCTCAAGAAAAGGTGGAAACTTTGCCGGCGCATCTCCGTCCAGGATGGGTTAAGCCGACAAGTCATGGCAAGCGAAAGGCAAGGAAGCAGGTTCCTCCCCTTCCCTTTAAGATTTTTCACATCCTTGAGTCAAATCGAACCCCTTACCCTGCCTCCAAAAAGGCAAAGCCCACTCTAGTAGGGACCAAGTACAACCTTCGCTCCACCGCTTCAAAGAAACTGGTGGCTCAGAAGTCCTCTAAAGAAGAAGATCCTGAAGAAGACGAGGAGGAGGTTGAGTCTGACCCTGAAGAGGTCAAAGAGGAAGAAAAGAATGAATCTGGTGATAAAGGAGATGAAGAAGAGGAGGAGTTGGAGGAAGAGGTTGAAGCAGACCTCAAATCAGCCAAGGCAAAAGGGAAACTGCCGATGGAACTTGAGCTTGGTTCCAAGAAGTCTTCCAAGAAAGTCGTTGCTCCTCTGGTGATTGATGAAGAATTCTTGAAAGGGCATGACTTGGAGGAGTTCTGGGAACTTCTCAAGTTTCAAGGATGGGAGAAGATTTGTGCTTCTGGTGTCAAGGTAGATGTGTCTTTTCTTGCTCAATTCTTTGAATCCTACCAGCTTGTTGATCTTTTCACCGGTCCTATGGGATTCGCAACTGTTTGTGGAAAGGAAATATCTTTTTCTCTGGGTGTTGTTGCCAAGATTTTGAAGGTTCATGGTGAAGGCTATGGTGAGTTGCATACGTCAAGCAACTGGCCAAGGAACAAAGCTCAACTGATCAAGCGTGTCATGGGAAAGGCGTCTGATGTTGGTCCTTATTCCACGAATGACTTAAGCTACACTGCAAGGATTGCACATCAGTTTTTGATCAAGTTTGTTGTTCCTAGGCTGGAGAAAAGAACCACCCTCACTGATCGCTCGAGAATGCGAGGGTCTAGAGATACAATTTATAACCCGACCCCGTTGTAGCACGTGGTGGGTGTGGAACGCTCGGGAAATCTACTCGATTGAGGTGCCTAGACACTAGAAAGATGGAAAGGAGAACTTAAAACAAAGGAAAACAAAGGGAACAGTCGAGACCGACACAAGTGTCACGTCGGGCCCGATGTTGGCGACAAGAGGGAAGTCGGGACCGACGTAGAGCAAGTCGGGTCCGATGTAGCTGGGTTTTGTCGAACTCAAAGATTGAAAGTAGATCTTGGGCTTTTGGGTTCCTTCTCTAGTAGATTAAGGCTTTTCCACCCCAATTCAAGCAATAAGTGATGATCGGAGTAGGATCGAGTGCTTTCACCCTCGTTCCAACCACTTCTACACATCGATCCTTGGGGAAATCCCCTTCGAAGCAAGGTCTTGAGATGGACAAATGTTCACTTTCGCTACTTTGCCAATCACAAGCCTTGATTCCTTACTTTCATAAGGAATTGTAGCTCAATGTAGAGTGGGTTCCTAGATCAAGCACTCAAGGCTATGGAATTGGGGTTTCTAGCCCAACCTAGCTAGAGTTTTCCCCCATAACCCAAGATCAAGGAGATCTACTCCATATGGCAAACAAAGAAAGCAAACAAATCACAAAGCAAAGCAATCAACATCATCAATCTCAAACCAAAGCCAAGTTTCATTCACAAATCAAAAGCAATCCACAAACTCAAATCCAAGGTTTCCAAATCCACAAAATCAAAACAAGGCAAAGCTAATCTATCAACCAAACCTATCAAATCTCCTAGAAATCTCCTCTCCTAGGCCGATTCCCTCTCTTCTCCTTCTCCTCTCCTTCCTCCTTGCACTCCAAGTATCCTCTTGAGAGTTTTTGAGGGTTGGTTCCTTGCTAAGTGTGGGAACCTCCTCCAATTAGAAGATAAGAGAGCCTTTATAGATGAGGGGCAAAAGTGGTAGTTTACAATTTCGTGCCTTGGAGCCCAATCCACCAAGTGACCGACTCGGACCGACACGGAGCACCTCGGGCCCGACTTACTGGGCAAGTCGCTCCGAGGTCGAAAACTTCATCTCGGGTCCGGCGTTGGTTCTAACTCGATCCGGACCTCGTTCCACCTTCTTCTTGTTGGCTTTTCTCTTGTTCTTCTTCATGGCTTGCTCCTCTCTTTCCCTCTTAAGCTCGGGCCTTGCTCCATGTTCCGATTCTCCTTCAAAACGACCCTTGATCCATGCCAAAACACCTACAAAACACATAAAACGCGCATAGTCTCTGAATCTCATAGAAACACGGGAACTAAGCTAAAAAGGAACAAAACACACAAGAAAAGGGGAAAAAGAAACCTATTTACAAAGGAAATCATATATAAAACACCACCAAATAAAGAGACATCAAAATACCCCATACTTAAACTTGCTTGTCCTCAAGCAATAACAATGTAAGCAAGACCGAAACATAATCTTCAAGTAAAGCCTCGTATGAAAACACATTTAAGCACAAGTGATTGATATTCAAGCAAGATTACATCATCACACATGATTAATTGTTCCAAGGAATAGAGTCAATGCAACTAAGCCTCACTTTAGGGATATGTAAATGTGTATCACTCATCATGTGTTTGGGTATAGCAATGAACACTCAAGCTCAAAAATCATGCAAGTAAGGACTTTACTATTGAAGCTAATATCACCAAATCCTCCACCTAGATATGCCTAATACAAAGTACACAAATAATTCGAACTTGGCTCAATGGAGGTCCTCAAAGAGGTTCCATTCGGCCGGGTTGTAATGGGGCTTTTGGTAGTTCTCAATGTGGGAATTATTTGGTCTTGTGGTGCTTACAATGGGGATTGAACAACCTAAACTCTCACCAACTTCACCAAAATTCCACAATCAATTTCACACTCATCCAAAAGACTTAACATTTTTCATTTCAACCCAAAATTTCACTTAACATTCCACTTCATCTTTGCTCTTAGGCTTTTTGTTGGATTTTCCACACTTTCTACACTGGACCGACTTTCTTATGACATCGGGCCCGATGTGGTGTGTAACTCGGTCGGACCCTTTTTCTTCACTTAAGCTCTTTACTTTCATTCCACTTTCCATTTCCAACATTTTCTTTCTTTCTTTGTTTTTTTCATTTTCTTTTTGCACAACAAAGATGCACTACCCACATGATTCATAACACCATTCTTTGCCCTTAAACCAAAGAGAATCTCAACTCTTCAAATACAATCCAAACCTCTCTTCTAAAGTCCAATCTCATAAGTGTCAAGTCATATAAGGCTAGGAATAATATTTTTGAGGAGTTTCAAACAAAGGCCTAGGCTAAAACGGGGCTACAAACAAAGGATTCACTTCATGGTAGGATATGGAACATTTATGTGACTAAAAGAACAAAGTTCAAAATCAATGTGACAATGCTAGGACAAATCTCATGACGGTCTTGGAAAATAGATAAACAACGCAATAGCAAGTTTTACTAAGCATGCATGAGCTAATCACACAAGAAACATGAGGGATATGCAAATATGAACAAGCATCCCTAAAATGGCCAAAAATCAATCTCACAAGGGTCACTCATACTTAGTTGCATAAGAACTCATCCTAGAACTCACATGTTCAATAAAACAAGCAAGATATCATGATCACATCAAAAGCAACATCTTTTTAGAGGCTAAACCATCCAAAAATATGCAAAGGAATTTACATGCTCACATCATCATTAGCTTTCATTTGGCAATCTAAGATGGGAATTTCTAATCCAAAAACTACAAAACACAAAATCTTTTTGTTGTTTTCAACACAATTTTTCAAATTTTTATGGATTTTTGCAAAAATTTCTCTATACAAAACCAAAAACAAAGACTCATCCATTCAAAACCAAATCAATCATCCATGTCATTCATCAAACCACAAACCAAGAAACAAACATCCCAAACACAAACTAGAAACCGAAAACCAAATATCCTCAAAATAACACACACAAGCAAGTGAAATCATGAGCACACTTACCCCCACCCCATACTTAAAATTTTGATGTCCCCATCAAACAAGGAAACCAAAACTTAAAAGCAAGAGAGAAGAGTGCAAAGAGCTCACAATTTCTTTATTCTTCAATGGCAAGTCTAGATCAATTGGCGAGGACGAGAGCCCATGAGGCTCTAACTTCTTCGCTTGATTCGGCCTTGTCATAGAACTTCTTCACTCGATGACCATTCACTTTGAAAATATGTCCTCGTTCATCAACCAAGTCCACCGCACCATGAGCATAGATATGGTGGACCACAAATGGTCCACTCCACCTAGTCCTTAACTTCCCCGGGAAAAGTTTAATCCTTGAATTGAAAAGGAGAACCTTGTCACCGGTTTGATAAGTCTTTGGAATTAACTTCCTATCATGCCACTTCTTGGTCTTCTCCTTGTACAACTTGGAGTTCTCATAGGCTTTCAACCTCAATTCTCCCAACTCATGAAGCTCTAGAAACCTTTTCTCACCGGCCAAGTTGATATCCCAATTCATCTCCTTGAGAGCCCATTTTTCCTTGTGCTCAAGCTCTACCGGAAGATGGCATGCCTTGCCATAAACTAGATTGAAGGGTGTAGTTCCCAAAGGTGCCTTGAAGGCGGTTCTATAAGCCCAAAGTGCATCATCGAGCTTAGAGGCCCAATCTTTCCTTGATCGAGATACGGTCTTCTCCAAGATAGCCTTGATTTGACGGTTTGACACCTCGACTTGCCCGCTTGTTTGAGGATGATAAGGAGTAGCAACTCGATGAGACACCCCATACTTGATCAACACATTCTCGAAGCACCTCTCAATAAAATGAGGTCCTCCATCACTTATGAGAACCCTAGGCACACCAAACCTTGCAAAAATGTTGCTTTTCAAGAACTTCATCACCACCCTAGCATCATTGGTTCTTGTTGGTATGGCCTCCACCCATTTTGAGACATAGTCCACGGCTACCAAGATGTACTTGTAAGGCCCCGATGTGGGGAATGGTCCCATGAAATCGATACCCCATACATCAAATAACTCAACTTCTAGAATGCCAATTTGAGGAGTCTCGTTCCTCCTTGATATGTTCCCCTCTCTTTGGCACTCCTCACACTTCCTCACATAATCATGCACATCCTTGAACATGGTTGGCCAACAATAACCACATTGAAGAATTTTTGAAGTGGTTTTGGAACTCTTAGCGTGACCCCCCGTAGGCAAGGAATGGCAATGGTGAATTATGCTCTCAACCTCTTCACTTGGCACACACCGTCTATAGATTTGATCACTCCCTTCCTTGTAGAGATATGGATCATCCCAAAAATATTGTCTAGCATCATGTAAGAATTTCTTCCTAGCTTGATAAGACAAATTTGGTGGGATCACTCCCCCTACGGCAAAGTTAGCAAAATCCGCAAACCAAGGGGAAACCCCTCGTCTTACGGCACTAATAGAAAGAAGGCAAGTGGGAGAGAAAGAATTAATCAATTGAGAACGAGAAGGAATGGAAATCGAGTTAGGAAACTTACTTTCTTCCGCGGACCGACATTGAAGTGTACCGAGCCCGACATGGTTGGATGCCGGTCTAGCTTCGCAGACACACAGGTAACTCGGGCCCGACCCTGAAGACCTCGGTCCCGACTCACTGGTACCTGCTCTGCCTTTGGTCCGATGTTCTGGACCTCGGGCCCGATATACTTGGTTCGTCGATCCACCTTTCCTTTCCTCCTTTCCACTCATGAGAACTTCATCTGCCCTTGAATCATCTATAGTCAAACCATCCTCCATCTCCAACATGTACTCAATGGGCAAACGGGATAGATGATCAGCTACCACATTTTCCGCACCGGTTTTGTCCTTGATCTCATGGTCAAGCTCTTGGAGAAGGAGCATCCACCTTAGAAGCCTCGGCTTTGCATCTTTCTTCTTCATGAGGTATTTGATTGCCGCATGGTCCGTGAAGACTACCACCTTTGATCCCACAAGATATGAACGGAATTTCTCAAATGCAAACACTATCGCAAGAAACTCTTTCTCCGTCGTTATGTAATTGCACTGAGTTTCATCCAAGGTTTTGCTTGCGTAGTAGATGGCATGCAACTTTCCATCCTTCCTTTGCCCAAGGACGGCCCCTACGGCAAAATCACTAGCATCACACATTACCTCGAATAGAAGATTCCAATCGGGTGCCGCCATTATTGGAGCCGAAATCAAGGCATCTCTCAACCTACAAAAAGAACTCATGCAATCCTCGGAAAATTCAAAGGGCACATCCTTTATCAAGAGGTTAGACAATGGTTTTGCAATCTTAGAAAAATCCTTGATGAACCGTCTATAAAATCCCGCATGACCTAAGAAACTCCTAACATCACGAACACAAGAGGGAGGAGGTAGTTTTTCAATTATCTCAACTTTAGCTTTATCTACTTCTATCCCCCTACTAGAAACTAGGTGTCCTAGTACTATGCCCTCCTTCACCATGAAGTGGCATTTTTCCCAATTAAGCACCAAGCTAGTCTCCTCACATCTAGTCAAAACCTTGTCTAAGTTAGCTAAGGAAACATCAAATGAGGAACCATAGATGGAGAAATCATCCATAAACACTTCTATTATATCCTCAATCATATCGGAGAAGATGGACATCATGCATCTTTGAAATGTTGCCGGCGCATTACATAAACCAAAAGGCATGCGTCTATAGGCAAAAGTCCCATAAGGACATGTGAATGTCGTCTTCTCTTGATCATCGGGATGAATAGGGATTTGCCAAAACCCGCTATACCCGTCAAGGTAGCAAAAATATTCATGTTGTGCTAATCTTTCTAGGACTTGGTCTATGAAGGGAAGAGGAAAATGGTCTTTGCGAGTGCCACTATTAAGCTTACGGTAATCAATACACATACGCCATTTTGTTGTGGTTCTCGTAGGTATCATTTCTCCCTTTTCATTTTGCACAACGGTGAGACTTCCTTTCTTAGGAACTACATGCACGGGACTCACATACTTGCTATCGGAAATTGGGAAGATGATTCCCGCATCCAACATCCTAAGTATTTCACTCTTTACCACTTCTTTCATGTTAGGATTTAATCTTCTTTGTGGTTCAATAGTGGGTTTATGGTTATCCTCCATATAAATCCTATGCATGCAAATTGAGGGAGAGATTCCCTTTAGTTCCTCTAGCGAATACCCTAAAGCTCCTCTATGTTTTCTTAGAACCTCTAACAACTTAGACTCCTCCTCATCATTCAAGTTGGCATTTATGATTATGGGCAAAGAAGAGTTGGGACCAAGAAATGCGTACCTCAAATCTTTTGGAAGCTCCTTGAGTTCTTGAGATGGTTCCGGTGGTGCTTGAACTTCTTCCTTCTCGGCCTTGAACACCTCCAAATAAGACATCCCTTCCTCCAATTGCTCATGCTCAATCATATTGAGGGCTAGACCTTGGCGCTCTATCTCAATTTCTCTAGGTGGTGGGGTGGCTTTCAACCTAAGCTCCCTTGGCCTTGGCTTCTTAGAAACGGCTTCCCATTGCAATCCAAAAAGACTTTGGATCATCTTAGCTTCCTTATGTACGACCCCTTTTGAAGTTGGCCTAAAGAAAAACTCAATCTCTCTTCCTCCAATGTCAAGAGACAAGTGGCCCTTTTTTACATCAATGATTGCCCCAACCGTAGCAAGGAAAGGTCTCCCTAGTATAATCGGTTCACCCGGCACTTCTATCATGTCCACCACAACAAAGTCGATTGGGACATAGTGGCCTTCAATGCAAACGGGGTAATCCTCGACGATACCAATTGGCTCGATAGACGACCCATCCGCTATCGTTAACCTCATGTTGACCGGAGCTATGAGACCCATGGATGTGGATTTCCATATGGTGTAAGGAATGATGCTCGTGCTTGCTCCAAGGTCACACAAGGCTTGGAAGTTTTGAGACCCCACACCAATAGTGATAGCAAAGCGACCGGAATCTCCTAGCTTTTGCGGTAACTCCAAGGTCTTGACCTCATCTTGCATTTCAACTATGGACCTCTTCTTGCTCAAAATCTCCTTTAAAAACTTGGCATAGGATGGCATCTCGCTCAATGCATCGGCGAACGGGATAGAGATGTTCAAACCTTGCAAAAGCTTGAGAAACCTCTTGAACTTGTTCTCAACAACATCTTTCGGCTTCTTTGAGGGATATGGAAGAGTTGTTGCACCTTGAATCTTGCTTGGATCAACCTCCTTAGACTTCCCCACTTCACTTGCAACATTTCCTGGTTGGACCGACTTAGGCACCACGTCGGGCCCGATGTCGTGTATCACGGTCCTGGGGCAGAGCTGAGGCAGAGTAGTCGGATCGACATCTGGGTACGTCGGGCCCGACTCACTCTCAACCTCGGTCCGGGGCAGAGGAGTCGATCTTCCTGCTGGGTCGACTTTAGGGAACGTCGGACCCGACTTGCTGGGTAAGTCGGTCCGTCTCTCTTCATTCTTCTTAGGCATGTGTGGCTCGGGTAGGTTTCGGCCACTTCTCAATCCAATTGCTCGGACTTCATTTTGATTGTTTTGAGCTCGGGGGTTCTCCTCGGGTCGGCCCGAAAGTCTCCCATTCTCTCTCGGGGCTTGAGTTGCAATTTGGGCAAATTGATTGTCGACTTGCCTCCTCCATGCACCAAACTCATTGAATTGGGTCCTCATCTCCTTGAACCCATCCCTCATCTCTTGAGCAAATGATTGTAGCTCATTGAATCCCGGTGGCCTATATGGCGGTGGTTGTGGCGCCCTTGGCTCGTTTTGGTTGAAGTTGTTGTTGTAGCCTTGAGCTTGACCGTTGTTCCACCGGCCATTACCACCATTGTTGAAGTTGCCTCTTCCACCGAAATTTCCTCGAACATAGTTTGCCTCCTCAATTCGCTCGGCCAAGCGCACTTGGCTCTCATTCGGACAAACTTGTGTAGCATGTGCAAAGGATCCACACTCCTCACAAGCTCTAGCATTTTGCTTGTAGTAGTGGACTTGCCTCTTAAGCTTGCTCACTTTACCTTCAAGGAATTGGAGCTTCACATCCTTTTCAATGTCTTCTCCCTTTGGATCATATAACTTCCTTGCACCTTCACCTTGAACTTTCACCTCTTTGCTAGCTTGACTCACCCCATACATGGCCTCATAATCGGATAGCTTGTCAAGTAGCTCCCAAGCTTGATCCGGTGTCAAGTCTATGAACCCACAATCGGTGTGGAGATTGAGCTTGTCCTTCGTTTCCGGATTGATGCCTTGGAAAAAGATGTCTTGGAGCACATATGGTTGTTGGCCATGAGTAGTACATTGGCGCAACATCTCCTTGAAACAGTCCCATGCTTCGAAGAGAGGCTCATTCGGACCTTGTTGAAAGCTTGCAATTTTCCTTCTTAGCTCGGTTGTCTTTGAGGGTGGGAAGAACTTCATCAAGAAAGCATCATAGAGTGCCTTCCAAGTTGTGATTGAACTAGGGGCTTGGCTCTCGAGCCAATGTGTGGCCTTGCCCCCAAGTGACCACTTGAACGCCTTTAGAAGCACATACTCCAACGTCTCCTCGTCGGTAGAGATCGTCTCACACATGTCCACAAAGCGTTTGACGTGCTCTATGGGATACTCATGTGGACGGCCCTCGAATTGATCACGCTTGATGAGGGAAATGAATTGCGTCTTGATCTCAAAATTTTTGGCAACCTCGGGAAGCACAATAGCCGGTTCGGGGACTCTCAACTCCGGATGCATGTATTGGCGTGCATTCTGGGGTAAAGCGTTGAGTTGAGCCTCGGCCCTCATCCGTTGCTCCCGTTCTCTTCTTGCCACCGCTTCTTGAATGTCCTTCTCAAGTTGCAATCTAGCCATTTCGGCCCTAAGTCGAGCCAACTCCTCATCACCATGGAGAGCTTGATTCTCCATCCGTTTCCTTCTTCGAGCTTCTTTGAGAATACTTTCCGGATCACTCACAAACTCAAGCTCAAGTGTTCCTCGGGAGGAACGAGCTCGCATACACCTACGAAACAAAGACACAAACCAAAACAAATCAAAAACAAACAAAGGGTTTGGGCTATTCCCTCAACCAAATCACTACCAAAACACAAGAAACTCACCAAATTGGCACTCAATGCACTTAGACTTCCCCGGCAACGGCGCCAATATTTTGATCGCTCGGGAATGCGAGGGTCTAGAGATACAATTTATAACCCGACCCCGTTGTAGCACGTGGTGGGTGTCGAACGCTCGGGAAATCTACTCGATTGAGGTGCCTAGACACTAGAAAGATGGAAAGGAGAACTTAAAACAAAGGAAAACATAGGGAACAATCGGGACCGACACAAGTGTCACGTCGGGCCCGATGTTGGCGACAAGAGGGAAGTCGGGACCGATGTAGAGCAAGTCGGGCCCGATGTAGCTGGGTTTTGTCGAACTCAAAGATTGAAAGTAGATCTTGGGCTTTTGGGTTCCTTCTCTAGTAGATTAAGGCTTTTCCACCCCAATTCAAGCAATAAGTGATGATCGGAGTAGGATCGAGTGCTTTCACCCTCGTTCCAACCACTTCTACACATCGATCCTTGGGGAAATCCCCTTCAAAGCAAGGTCTTGAGATGGACAAATGTTCACTTTCGCTACTTTGCTAATCACAAGCCTTGATTCCTTACTTTCATAAGGAATTGTAGCTCAATGTAGAGTGGGTTCCTAGATCAAGCACTCAAGACTATGGAATTGGGGTTTCTAGCCCAACCTAGCTAGAGTTTTCCCCCATAACCCAAGATCAAGGAGATCTACTCCATATGGCAAACAAAGAAAGCAAACAAATCACAAAGCAAAGCAATCAACATCATCAATCTCAAACCAAAGCCAAGTTTCATTCACAAATCAAAAGCAATCCACAAACTCAAATCCAAGGTTTCCAAATCCACAAAATCAAAACAAGGCAAAGCTAATCTATCAACCAAACCTATCAAATCTCCTAGAAATCTCCTCTCCTAGGCCGATTCCCTCTCTTCTCCTTCTCCTCTCCTTCCTCCTTGCTCTCCAAGTATCCTCTTGAGAGTTTTTGAGGGTTGGTTCCTTGCTAAGTGTGGGAACCTCCTCCAATTAGAAGATAAGAGAGCCTTTATAGATGAGGGGCAAAAGTGATAGTTTACAATTTCGTGCCTTGGAGCCCAATCCACCAAGTGACCGACTCGGACCGACACGGAGCACCTCGGGCCCGACTTACTGGGCAAGTCGGTCCGAGGTCGAAAACTTCATCTCGGGTCCGGCGTTGGTTCTAACTCGATCCGGACCTCGTTCCACCTTCTTCTTGTTGGATTTTCTCTTGTTCTTCTTCATGGCTTGCTCCTCTCTTTCCCTCTTAAGCTCGGGCCTTGCTCCATGTTCCGATTCTCCTTCAAAACGACCCTTGATCCATGCCAAAACACCTACAAAACACATAAAACGCGCATAGTCCCCGAATCTCATAGAAACACGGGAACTAAGCTAAAAAGGAACAAAACACACAAGAAAAGGGGAAAAAGAAACCTATTTACAAAGGAAATCATGTATTAAAACACCACCAAATAAAGAGACATCACTCACCATCAATGACATGATTCTGTTGGACAAGTTTCTGAGGAGGGAACGAATCAGTCTTTCCGGAGATAGTGATGAGGCAAATGGCTAAGTGCACTGGGAAGAAACATGGCCTACCTTATCCTCAATTTGTGAAGGCCATACTGAAGGAGAGAAAGACATACAAGCCTTCAAGTGAGGAGTTCTTTGGATTACCCCTGGATATGCGCAATATCTCGAGGACGAAGTTTCAGGGTGATTCAAAGGGAACAACTGCAAAGAAGACTGCCCAGATGGACGTTGGGAGCTCTTCGATGAGTGAAGGTGTTACTGCCAAGATGTTGTCTGAGCTTCAAAAGATTTCCTCTCAGTTGAGTACCATCATTGGTTACCTGGCTAAGAGAGACACTGACACTGCTACTGCTGATTCCACCTCCTCCGAACCATGATGTGGACCCTCTCTAGTTCCCTAGCCTATCTACCTCCAATGTAAAGTTTTTTTTGCTTCTTGGATGTTAAGACTTTTATGTTTTTATGTTTTCTCTGGATGTGATCCCTGCGACAATTATCTATAATAATAACTATCTTTTGCCTATGAATGGTTTAAGTTTCAATTGAATTTGTTCATTTGCTCTATGTTTTTGCTTGATGATTGTTGATCTTTTGATGATGTCAAAAGGGGGAAGTTTGGAAAATACAAAGATGCGTTCTATCTAGGAAATACAGAGGGAACTTTGGCTGAGGGGGAATATGTTGTTAACTCTGATGAGTAGGAACAACTATGCATCTGTTAAGGGGGAACCATACAGGAATTTATTTTCTTTGATCTATATTTCTACTAGTTTCTAAGACATGCATTTTTGTATAGATTTGTCATCATCAAAAAGGGGGAAATTGTTCGAACAATGGTTGTTCTATGGTTTCTCTTAGTTTTGATGATAACAAACTTAGTTGGTATAACTTGCTTCTACATGTAAGTGTTTCAGGTAAACAGGTACATGGTCACGAGTGACGGAACATTGTGAGGAACGATGGAGGGAACAAGTGACAGATTTAGGAAGCGCGTCTCAAACGGAACACCACTTTCTATTAATGGCAAGTTACCAGATCTTCTGCGAGCAATCTTCTCCGAAGATATGACAGCTGTAGGCGGTTGCTTAAGGAGATCAAAGAGAGGATAAGATCAATCTTCACACGATCTTATCTAAATAGATTCGATATCATTCGGTTTTGGCAAAAATCGACACGGTTGAAGATCGCAAATCACAAACAATATTGTTCCTTATTGTGTGGGATTTGTTAAGTGGACTATCAGCGTAATTAGGCAAGAATTACGTGCGAGATCAGACTTAACTTATCTTATAAATAGCTAGGTTTAGCTAGGGTTAAGTAGTGGTTGAAGACGACGAACTTGGAGAGAGAGCTTTTCAAGTGTATGAGTGTGTGGCTTTTTCCGGTGAAGAATCCACAAGTAAGTCTGTTGGATCGTAAACGTTAGCAAAGAGCTTGGGAACTGGCAATTAAGCTGTTCCCAAGGCAGCGAAAGTAAACAGTTCGCAAGTAATAAAGACAGTAAAGAACGCAGTTCCTTTATAGAGGAACCCCACTACAACCAACTAGTTGTATGGGTAAACCTCTACCTCCGCTTGGAGGATTTTGAATGACTTACTTATATTAATTGCTTTGTTCCTTAGTTACACAGCCAGATTCACACTTCTCTGTTCCTACGAGTTCTTCCTAACTCTAGCAACACTAGTAAATCCTCTCAACTGAGTTCCTAAGCTCACAACAGCAAAATACAAATAACTCAAACCTTACACCGACTTCTCAGTTCCCTTGTCCATGGGAACTTCGGCTTCACCGTCGTCGAGATCACACACTCGCCGGCGGGGACATCTCTTCTTTTTCTTTCTTTTCTTAGATGTGGGTGTTTGAGAGTTCTAGGAGAAGTACTCAATCCGAGTACTATTCATTTGGCTTTATAGTTTAGGTGAGCTTGGGCAGTCGCATCTTTCGTTTGTGTCCAAAATGCCCTTTGTTTGATGCCGAAGTTGTACTTTCTTCACATGTGACTTTGATTTGAACTAGGTCAACTTCTTGGATCAATCGGACCGTTGGATGAAGCGTGACAGTCTGATCCTCAGACTGTTCCTTTGGGCTGTCTGAGACAGAATCCCGCGATTTGCGCTGAGCGGTCGTTGTCCTCACATGTGAGATCCCATTTCATGGGAATTGTCTTGTTCAGAGTTCCCTTGATGGAAACTCTTCATCGTTGTAAGGTTGTGTGCTCTTGATCATTTCTGGGAGTTCCCACTTCATGGGAACTTTCCTCTTTAGAGTTCCCTTGATGGAAACTCTGCATTGTAGGCTTCTGTGGCTTTTGGTCATTCATGGGAGTTCTTGGATGTACCTGCGTTCCTTAGAAATACTTGAACAAACCACATTAGTTCCCTATGGTGTTTGTCATTATCAAAACTTAAGAGAATTACATCGTTGATCCGTTGTTTAGAACCAGAGGTCCCAACAATTTCCCCCTTTTTGATGATGACAAACCCATCACAAAATATGCAAGTATTTCAATGAATGATATGCTGATGAGTTCCTAAGTATGATTTTGGGAAGTCAATTTTAGTGAAACACTTAAATTTAGGGAACCACTTCTGGTGAGACACTTAGTTCTTACTTAGCTTTTTATGCAGTTGTTCCCCCTTAGCTTATGTGTGGTCTGTGATAACTTAAACTTTTAACTCATCTCGCATTTTTTGTCTTTCCCCCTTTTGACATCATCGAAAACAAGTAAAGCAATAATAGGGAAGAAGGGAACACGCAATCAAAATAAAGACCATTTCATTACTTAAGAGAATATATACAAGGGAACTCAAGTACAATTTTGTGGTCATTTTTGGATTAAGGGAAGAAGAAGGGAGAGATCATGGGGCTTCAGGGAACAAGGCGTCACAGAGGCGCGTCAGGACTTTTGTAAGCTTTTCTTGTCCTCGGGCCAATGCTGCTTGGTCCCTGGCAATCTGGTCGAGGGTGTTGGCAATGCGGAGCAACACTTGACAGTTCCCCTCTTGTTTACCAGACTCCAGTTGAGCCGCTTCCTCTACAGGCTCAGAGTGCCTCATCTTCTGGACAACTGAAATGTCCAGTTCCCTTCCAAGCTCTATTTCGTCCTTAGAGGCGTCGTAGAGACCCTCTTTTGTAGGAGCTTCTTTATCAGCCCAGAATAGGGAAGGGAATGGGACTTGGAAGCCATGCACTTCTCCATGTGCCCAAGGATGATTCTGGGAAGGTTGATGGGCTTCTTGAGAAGGAAGTGATAGAGGATGATGGCATCAGGGATGTTGACGACCAGACGCTTCTCCTGGCGAGGGATCACCACATTGATGATGAATCGGTGAGCAAGCTTGGCGACCAGGGAGAGATGGTGCATCGAGGGAACTTTGGAGGGAACCCGACCCTCAAAGATGGTGTTGTACACTTCGGCGTTGTTGAAGTCCCCCCAGAGCTTGTTGGGCAACTCATTGAGCCCTTGACCTGGGACCTGGAGCTGAAGACGGATTGTCGACGTTGTGAAAATGAACTCGTCACCTTCATGGGAGAGAGTTCCCTGAGTGCAGTCGTTGGTGATAGTGAAATTGTTGTAAAATTGACGCACTTGTGAGGGATCTACGCTCACAGTCTCTTTGCAGAGGTTCTCCCAGCCCTAGGCCTTGATCAGGTCCCACAGTTCCCCGAGACCGTTGTTGTTTAGCACGTCTTCTGAAACGATAAGTGGAGGAAGGAGGTTCCTGCGCTCATCCACATGGTGCTTTGTGGAAGAGGTCCCCTTCCCCTTCTTTGTGGTGCTCCTAGACGTGTTCCCCCTAGAGACCGTGCGAGGTCCTTTCTGCTGAGGGGGTGCAGCCGCTTCGATCATGAGCACGCGGTCCCTTGGCGGTTGGGAACTCGTGGACACCACCATTTGGTGTCCAGGGGTTGGGATCCGTTCTTTCTCCTTAGCAGCTGGAGCTTCTTCTTCTTCTTCGACCTCGTCCTGGGAGGTCCCTTCTTCCTCGGAGGGGCTCAAGCTTGAGCCCTCCGCGTCACCCTGGGGATGACTTGTTGTTGTCCCAGCACCACCAGCTGGTGCGGGGTCCCTTCTCTCCGTGGGCTCTTCCGGAGCCACCTTCTCTGGGGACTTGGTCCCGTGATCAGTTGTGTGTTCAGAAGGGTCCCAGTTGAGCCTTCTTCGATTTCTTTGAGCTGGGCCTCCTCCTCCACAGTTCCCATTATGATAGGAGGAGGGTCCTTGGTCATTTCGCCTATGACCACGGAGAGAGGGAGATCATCGTCGTCTGAGGTAAGAGCGACAACACTTTTGGATGGTGAGGGAGAGGGAAGTTTGGTGGTGGTGGGGGATATGGTGGAAGAGGGAAGAGAAGAAGAAGGAAGAGGAGTGGAGAGTTGTGTAGAAGGGGGAGGAATGGTTGTGGTGACTTGGGGAGTAGAGATCCCCGAGGTAGAGATGTGTTGTGGTGAGGAAGGAGGAGAGGGAGCTTCGTGAGGTGGAGGTGGAGTTGGAGTTCCCGTAGTTATGGGAACGGAAGGAAGTGAAGAGGGTGGAGTTCCCTTTGAGGTGGGAACTGAAGGAGGTGGTGGAGGAGGAGTCTGTTGTTTTGTGGGAGGAGGTTTGGGAGGTCCCTCGGTTAGAAGAGGAGGGAGGGAGGAGGAAGAGGGGAGTAAACTTTGGGGTTGAGAGGTCCCATCGTCGGAAGGGAAAGGGAAAGGAGGTTTGGGAGCACATGAACTCTCCTTGGAGCAATTCAGGTAGTCCTCAAACTTGAAGAAAGCTTTCTTTCTGGGCTCCAAAAATTCAGAGACCTCAGAATGTTTGCGTTTTTTGGATTTGGAGGGATCGTGGGAATGTTTGGATTTTTTGGGTTTTGAGGGGTCTTTTGAGGAGTGGCGTCGTTTGGATGAATGGCGGTGTTTGGATTTTCGGGGTTTTTCATTGATGGAAGGGCGAGGGTCTCCGAAATTGTCAACGATGACAACTCCGGATGAGGTGTTGGTGGTTGAAGGAGGAGGAAGGGATTCGGAAGAGGAAGAAGTCCAGGCGACAGTTTCGTCGGCCGGAGGAGGAGGAGGGGGCAAGAAGGGGCTTACTTGGTTGTAGAGCCCTTGGATAAGAACATCCTTCATGTACCCACGCTTTGATCTGGGCAAAGGTGTGTTGAGGAGCCATTTTTGTAAGATTTTTGAGGGTTTTGGAGGTTTCTTGAAAAAGGGTGAAAGGGATGTGGAGAAGAAGAATGGCAGAGATGGAAGATGGAATAAGATCCCAAAAATGGCAAATGAGGGTTTTAAGGAGAGAAGGGCGAAGGGTAGAAAGGGAAGTGGAAAACCCTGATGACCGTCGCCCAATGAACGTGGGGCATTATTTCAACTTCCATAGCACGATTCTGGACACGCGTCACGATTTCTCGGGAAGTCCTTTTCAAAATTTGAATACTTGGCCTCTAACGCTTCTGAGCCTCTGACACAAAAGTCCGTTTCCCAAGTGACGGTTCATCTTCGTAGATGAGTCAGCGGTCCCTTGCTAGTTTGTATCAGTTCCCATGATCATATCAAGGTCAGGGAGAGTGAAGTGGTTAAGGGAACTTCACACTCATCCTTTTGTGGGGCTAGGGAACTCAAAGGGGAACCAGACAATTTGCGAATCGATAAAGGAAATATTTAGGCTCATGAGAAGTGTTTGTCTGGTCCCTAGCTTAGGGTAGGTTATATGATCAACCGTCATAGTGGCTTGTAAAGAGGGATAAAGGGAACTCTGGTTGATCATTTTGGGCCAAAAGAAATAGAGTTCCATTGTACACATTTATCTTTAGACTAGTAATCATGGCATAGTGAAAGCAATAAGTCCGAGTTCCCTATCATACAATCTTGTATAAACTAGTCAGGCTTTGAGGGAGAAACAAACAGGGACTTGTTTAGTTTAGAGTTATCATCCCTAGAAGCATTCGAAAACGCTGGTAGGGACGTTTGTCTAAAGCTTTGGTGAGAATGTCCGCAATTTGCTCTTCAGTTCTACAGTGTTCCATCGAGATGTTCCCACTTTCAACATTGTCACGTAGAAAGTGATGCCTTATATCTATATGCTTAGTTCTAGAATGATGCACAGGATTTTTGGAAATGTTTATGGCACTAGTGTTATCACAAAGTATGGGAACTGGGCCAAAAGACATACCGTAATCCTGGAGTTGTGACTTAAGCCATAGAACTTGGGAACAACAAAATGCGGCAGCCACATATTCTGCTTCAGCTGTGGAGAGTGCCACTGAGTTTTGCTTTTTAGATCCCCATGAGACTAAGCATGACCCTAGGAACTCGGCCATTCCAGATGTGCTCTTTCTATCAACCAGGTGCCCTGCAAAGTCCGCATTTGTGTATGAAATGAGCTCAAGGGAACTGTTCCTTGGATACCAGAGGCACAAGTTATCGTTCCCTTTGAGATACTTGAAAATTCTCTTCACCTCTTTCAGGTGTGATTCCATAGGGTTAGCTTGAAAACGAGCACAAAGACATACGGAGAACATGATATCAGGTCTACTAGCTGTTAAGTAGAGAAGGGACCCGATCATACCTCGATAGTTCCGTTGGTCCACACTAATACCTGTTTCATCCGCATTGAGCCTTGAATTTGGTGAGATGGGAGTGTCAATGGGCTTGGAGTGTTCCATCCCATACTTCACAAGCATTTCCTTGATGTATTTCTGTTGATGAATAGGCATTCGTCTGAGTCGAAGGTGACAACGTTGTTCCCTTGATCACATATATGGGCAACACTTAAGAGATTGTATCCCAGATCTTTCACCAAGTTGACATTGCTGATTTTGATTGATCTATTTAGCAACACTTCTCCCTTTCCAATTACTTCTCCCTTGTTTTTATTGCCAAATGAGACATGGCCTCCTTTGGCATGAGTGTGGAGTGAGATGAGGATATCCTTGTTTCCGGTCATATGGTTCGAGCATCCACTGTCTATGAACCATGCATTGTTCCCTCTCACTGCCACCTACAAGGTAAAGTTAGTGTTTTGAGACCCAGGCAAGATGACTCTTGCCCGATCCCTTGCAAGGGAAAATATTCTTATTTGAAATGTAGTCAGCAATGTTGATATCATGAGAGTTGGAGTTCCTTTGATAATTGGCATGATGTTTTTGTTTGTTTAGGAACTCACGGTTTCTAAGGGTTTGGGCTCTCTTCTTGGGACATGCTTCCTTGTAGTGCCCATGAGCACCACAGTTCCAGCACGTCTTGTAGTATTCTCCCAAGTAGTACTTTGGGTGTGGTCTCTGGATCCTGTTCCTATCCATGGTTTCCTTGTTATACACCCGTGACCCGTTTCCCTTAGCAATTTGGACATAAAGTCTGTGTCCATTGTTCCCAGTGTAATAATCTCTCTTACCACAGTTCCCACTTGCTAGGACCCTGATTTTCTCCTCAAGATGAGCATTTTTCTGTTTCTCACATTGAAGTTCTAAGGCCCTACACTCATGGATTTCATGTTCACTCAGGGGTGACTTACCGTTCTTAGAGAACTCTCCTCTGTATCCTATGCCATGTCTGGCTGGGACGAACTTAATTTGGGAACTAGAGGCTTCAAGATGTTCGGGAGTCTTACTCAGGTTTTGCAAGAGGGTGCTCTCATCTTTCTCTAGAGTTTTGATTTCTCTTTCTAGATCTACGATGTGCGACACATGGGACTTGAGTTTTTCGAGAAGGGATATGCAGTTGGGACAGGTCTCAAGACCAACTAATTGAGAATTTATGTGTTCCTGTTTTTCCAACTTGTTTTGCAGTTTTATGTTATCTTTGACAAGGCTTGAAAGGATTTTCAACAGCTCAGGTTTTTCATAGTTATTTCAAGAATCAAGAACAGTTTCAGTGGTTACCTCACTGGGTTGTTCCCCAGTGGTTTCTCCTATGGCCATGCCACACATATTTGGGAGTGCCCATGACTCGGGATCTTCGTCTTCATCATCGCTCCAGGTAGCGATGTAGGCCTTTTTTCCTTGCTTCCGGCCATCAGTTCCCTGTGGGCATCCCTTCGCAAAGTGTCCTTTCCTGTTGCACTTGTAGCAGGTCACATCTGAGAGATCCTTCTCTACAGGTTTTCTTTGGGAACTCTGTCCTTTTCCCCAGTTCCCACTGTTCCGTTGAGACTTCCCTTTGTAGAAGTTTCGAAGAGCCTTTGTTACGAGAACTAGCTCCTCATCCTCTTCTTCTTCGGAGTCCTCGTGTTGTTCTTGGGTTGATTTGAGCATCTTCTCTATCTTGAGTGCGATCCCTCGATGAGCTCGAGTCTGTTCCTTATCATCGATCTTTCTCTTCTCGTGTCCCACTAGCTTTCCAAACACTTGATGGAGCATGAGTGTTCTATTTTTCGGATTTTCCTTGAACATTGTTCTCTCGTTTGCCCATTCTCCAGTCAATCCGTTGAAGAGTTGTTGGACCTTAATCTTATGGGTGATTTCTTCTTTGGTAATCCCCAAGCCTTCCATTTTGGTGCAAAGTCCTTCAAATCGGGACTGGTAGCTATCGACAGACTCTCCCATCTCCATTTGGAAGTTGTAGAACTCCCTTTTTGCATTCATCTGAAGATCTTCTCGGAGATCTGAGTTCCCAACGTGCATTTGTTGTATGGCAAGTAATAAAGACAGTAAAGAACGCAGTTCCTTTATAGAGGAACCCCACTACAACCAACTAGTTGTATGGGTAAACCTCTACCTCCGCTTGGAGGATTTTGAATGACTTACTTATATTAATTGCTTTGTTCCTTAGTTACACATCCAGATTCACACTTCTCTGTTCCTACGAGTTCTTCTTAACTCTAGCAACACTAGTAAATCCTCTCAACTGAGTTCCTAAGCTCACAACAGCAAAATACAAATAACTCAAACCTTACACCGACTTCTCAGTTCCCTTGTCCTTGGGAACTTCGGCTTCACCGTCGTCGAGATCACACACTCGCCGGCGGGGACATCTCTTCTTTTTCTTTCTTTTCTTAGATGTGGGTGTTTGAGAGTTCTAGGAGAAGTACTCAATCCGAGTACTATTCATTTGGCTTTATAGTTTAGGTGAGCTTGGGCAGTCGCATCTTTCGTTTGTGTCCAAAATGCCCTTTGTTTGATGCCGAAGTTGTACTTTCTTCACATGTGACTTTGATTTGAACTAGGTCAACTTCTTGGATCAATCGGACCGTTGGATGAAGCGTGACAGTCTGATCCTCAGACTGTTCCTTTGGGCTGTCTGAGACAGAATCCCGCGATTTGCGCTGAGCGGTCGTTGTCCTCACATGTGAGATCCCATTTCATGGGAATTGTCTTGTTCAGAGTTCCCTTGATGGAAACTCTTCATCGTTGTAAGGTTGTGTGCTCTTGATCATTTCTGGGAGTTCCCACTTCATGGGAACTTTCCTCTTTAGAGTTCCCTTGATGGAAACTCTGCATTGTAGGCTTCTGTGGCTTTTGGTCATTCATGGGAGTTCTTGGCTGTACCTGCGTTCCTTAGAAATACTTGAACAAACCACATTAGTTCCCTATGGTGTTTGTCATTATCAAAACTTAAGAGAATTACATCGTTGATCCGTTGGTTAGAACCAGAGGTCCCAACAACGTCCCAACAAAGTCAATAGTTTACTTTGTCTAGTTGGTTGAACTTTGGTTGGTGCCTTAGTTACTAGGGAACTTGACTTGTCTTGTAATCGTTGAAACTTAATAAAAGTATTCTATTGAAATTCCCCTGAAAAGGAGTCTCAGAGGTAGAGGTTTTTTTTCTACGACTTGTTGGTTGGACAAAAAGTTTTTCCTCTCTAAATTCTGTGTTCTTATTGTTTATTTCAGCTGTCCAAGGAACATTACTAGTTCCCTGACTTGTTACTACGCGTCGCGATCCAACATGACCCTCATTATTATTAGCAGCCCAACTACATAAACATAGAAATTAATTAATAAGATTAAAAAGAGATAAATCATTTTATTTGGAGTATTGAAGAGATAAAAATATCACCGTTGTTTAAAGTCGACAACTTTAGTGAGATCTTGATTAAGAATCAATTTAGATCCAAAATACGCAATAACTAATTGAAGGACACCTACAAAAAAGGGAAAAAACATGTATATAGTTAATAATTGATTAAACCAAACATCTTATTAAAAATATGTCAAATCACTAATCACCTCCAATGTTTCTCAGTTTTACAAATTGAATGATAGCCACAATACCAAAGTCACCATGTTTATTGATACGAGAAAGCAACTCCATAGCATATGAGTCCCAAAGCGTGCATTTGATACTTTCACCGCTTGAAGAAAATTGGAATAAATAATATATATATATATTAATTATATTAAACTAAGTAAAAAAATTACATTTACTTATGATCCAAGGTGACAAGGGCTTTTGAAGTTAAAGTTGCTACCGTCATTGGTGGTTGTAGTGGATTAAGGTTGTGAAATCGACACCAATGGGATGTACATGTGGTGAAGAAGATGAGGTTAAGGAGGCCGAAGAAGGGAGAGCTAGAGAGAAGGAATGGAAGGGAGAAACTGCCGAAGAAGAGAGTTCAAGAGGAGTTTGGAAGAAACTGGTTGGAAGGGAACGGAGAGAATACATTTTGAGAGAAGAGGATCAATTCGTCAGATTGTAATTTAGGAGAGAAGATGAACAGTTTTAGGATAAGAACGTGGTTAAAGAAGTTGAGAGAAGTTAGGGGGTTGAAGTTGGGAGAGAAGAAAAAAGACAAAAAATTGGCTTAAAAAATGGACACGTGGCAGAAGCAGAAGGCTTGAAGCCTTATTGTTTTAATTAGATAGTAAAATTACGCGGACCAGATCCCAACTTGCAAAATGGAAAGCAAACACTCTATCCCGGGAGGGACGTAAAACCCTAATTAAAGCAAATCTATCAGCACAACCTAACTACATTATGCAATCCTTTATGGTACCCCAAACCACCTTACAAGAACTTGATCAAATCAATAAAAAATTCTTTTGGAACAAGGATTACAACTACAAACCACTCATTAGTTGGAACTCTATTTGCCGCCCACCTGCGCATGGCGGGGTGGGAATCGCCAAGGTAGAAGAGATGAACAAAGTACTCCAAATGAAACTGCTCTGGAAAATACTAGCTGAACCAGACAATCTATGGGTCAAAATTATTACGGAAAAATATCTTAAAACGGAAAACCTCCTAAACTACAAGAAAAAACATAACACCTCTTGGCAGTGGTCCAAGCTAATAGGCCTTAAAGACCTATTCGTGAAAGGACTTATCTGGAAGATAGGGGATGGAAAAACCGTCCGTGTATGGAAAGACAACTGAACCGGTAAGGGCCCTCTCAACCCAAGGACAGATGCAAAAAACCTCATTAATTGGGACGAAATCGTGGATGAGTACCTCAGAGAGGATAATTCGTGGAACATCGAGAAATTGAGCAAGGTAATTAATCCAGACGACCTTGAAACCGTATCCAAAAACATAAACCCCATTAACAAAATCTCGGACAGACTATACTGGCAACCGAGTAAAAATGGTTGGTACTCAACCCATTCAACCATGCAATGGATCCACCAATCTAAAGGCGAACCAAAAATAAACCTAGCATGGATCAACAAACTTAACATCCCCCCAAAGTGAAAAATTTTGTTTGGAAAGTAACCAGAAATGGTTTGCCAACTAAGATGAGACTCGCTGCCAACCATATCCTGATTTTGTCGGGTTGCGAGGCCTGTAACAGCCTAGAGGAAGACACTAATCATGTGTTACTCTCGTGCCCTTTAACCGAGGAAACCATCAAATCCGTAAATCCCAAACTCTGCCGAATCCTCAACCAAATTTCCCCTAGGGATAAAAAACCACACCTTGTGCTGGATGAGATAAGGATGCGATTAACAAAAAAGGAAATGGAACTCCTCGCTAACACCTGGTGGTGCCTATGGTACTCTAGGAATAAAAGAGTTTTCGAAAACAACAACAATATTAACTTGAATAACGCTGCAAACATTTGCGACTTTATTCACAACCAAATTAAAAATTGGAAAAATGCGGAAGCCTCGGTCTTGGATTACCCACGTTTCGGAACGGCTAGAGGTTGGCCTAAGAGAAAGCCCACAAAATGGGCAAAACCCAGAAGTGATTTTACTAAATTGAATTTTGATGGTGCAGTTAATGTGGATGGTGTGGCTTCTTACGGGTTCATTCTCAAGGAGTCCTACGGCTCCCCCATCCATTTCGATGGAGGATTGATTGGTCATCAGTCCGTTTTGACTTTCGAGATTATCGCCTTACTCCAGGGACTTCTCGAGGCCATTCGTCGTGACATTCCTCGAATCCAGATTGAAGGCGATAATTTGCATCTGGTCAAGGCCGTTCTTGGTGACTGGCGCTACCCGTGGGAGATTGAGTTGCTTCGTTCGGACATCCACTACTTGTTGGCTCGTTTCCAGGATTGGGGTATCGCTCACGTCAACCGTGAGTGCAATTCGGTGGCGGAATACATCACTGGCTCGTTCAGACGCGTCTCCTCTATTCCACTTGCAGTCGACTCGGATTTGCACACCCTCATCCATCATGATGCTCTTGGGCGATCACTAGCCTGTTAGTGACCCCCCAAATTCCTTTCCTTATCAAAAAAAAAGTTAATTTAATTTAAGATGGGACAAACTCATTTTGTTTTTCGATAAAATAAAGATTAGATTCATATTTTTATTACTTTTCATGTACGTAAATTTAGAGATTATCAAATATTTCAATATATCTATTAAATATTTTATTTTTTTATTTTTATTAATTTTAAACATTATATATATTTATCATTACTTTTTTATTATAAAAACAAAATCAATATATCTATACATAAATTATCAAAAGATATATGCTAAAATATTTATATTTTTAAAATTTTAAATATTTTATTTTTAATTTTAAATATTTGTATAAGGAGGCATTCAAAAGATATTATTGTACTAAATACATATTTGTTTGATGCTAGAGATAAATTTAAATAGTTAAAAAAAATTATTTGAAAAAGTTCATTATAATAGAAATAAAAATTAATTTTTTAAATATAAGGTGGGGCCAGAATTTTTTTGTTGGTTCAAAAAGGTATAAATTTAATACAGTACATAGTTATAGATAGATAGATTTTATTTTAGCTAAAAACATATTCGCTCTATATAATCTCTCTTATATATTAAAAGAGCAGCAATGTCTTCACAAAGGAATTAGCCACTTGGCACTTTGTGCATCTGACATGTGTAAATTTATAATTTAACTAGAGTGCTAACCCGTCCGTTGGACGGAACAAAGTCTATATCACATGTTTTTATTTTCTTAAATTTTCGTACTTTTAGATAGCATAACATGTGATTAAGAATATTAATTAATTTTGTTATGAAATATTATAATTGATTGTATACAAAAAAACAAATAATCAAAAAATATACATATATAAATAATTTGATTATTTAATTAGTGCGTACAATTTTAAGATACATGGATTTCTTTTACGTTCTAATTTGACAATCCAAGCATTAATTTCACTTTTTATACTTAAACTATTGTCAATATTAGATTTTTTTAATCTATATTTTTAGATTTAGATTAATGTGATTCTCATTCATATAAAATTGTGAATAATCAATATATGTATTGTATGTTTCATTTACTTTCTAAAAGATAAGTATTGTTCATTATGTTATTTTATTTTAAAATAAGGAAAATTGAAACCCTTAAATAATGAATAGACAATTGTAAGTATTTATTTAATTTTCTTCAAAAAAACCTTTTATATAGTTTTTGCAATTTAATATTGGTAGAAATTATTATAATAAAATGAAGCATTTATTGGACATAGAAGGACAACTTTTATAATTGTTAAGATATTGGTTTTTCTTCCCATAACTCATGTTCCACTACCCCACTACCACCCATCATATTTTTTTCTTTTTTTTTAATATTTAGATTTTTTTCAAATTTTGTATAAATCTGTTATTTAATGTTGTGATTTCATTTATGAATTATTAACACTTTTAAAGTTAATATAACTATTATGTAATATTATCAATCTAATTTTAAAAAATTTAATACATAAACTTTTTATAATATTTTCACTTTAAAATATATAATTAAATTCATGTAGTCATGCATGACACTACTATGGGTATAAACGTTAATTTTGGCCTCACATTAACTTTAAAAATTAATTTATTTATATTAATTTAGCCTTTTTAATTAATTTCTTTTTTCTATCTAATTTTTGAATTCGAAATTTAATTAAAATAGTGAAAATTATTCTATCTTTATCTTTTTATATATTTTTGAAAAAGATTTATCTGAAACAAATTTTGATAAAAAAACAAAAAAAATCAATATCTAGATAATTACTTGCCTAAATTGAAGTTTGATAAAAAAAAATATATTATATTATATTTTCTTAATTTCCTTTTTGACTTATTCATGTAAATATAGATGTCTTTTTTAACTTAAAAAAGTTCAGTCCTTATTCATATTTTTCATCTTTTCTTATTAATTATCAATTTATTTTTTATTTAAAAGATTTTAAAATAACTGAATTTAATTAAAAAATTATAACAATTTACATCATTTTTAGTTTTTATCTATTTTTAAAGAAGTAATTAAAATAATTTATATTTATAATTTTCCATAAAATATTATCATTAATTCATCAAAATTATATTGGGTTCACTTTAATGATTTTGGCTTCGTCTTCCATTATAACAAATGTAAAATTTTATATAACATATTTATAATAAATGAGTTATTTATTTTTTATATTAAATTAAAATCATTCATTAAGTAAATTAAGTATTAAATCAAGATGGTATAACTAGTTAGAACAAATTTAGCCCAAAAGCATTTTGGGCCACCCTAATTAGGCCCTTGTTAAGCTTCCATATTAAAATTAGCTATTTGTTAAGTATATAAGGCTTAAATATTTTTTTTTACTTTCTCCTCTCTCTCTCTCTCTCTCTCTCTCTCTCTCTCTCTCTCTCTCTCTCTCTCTCTCTCTCGTCTCGTGCGACCGGTATACTCTTCCCCGTCACTTGCAAAAACCGATTCTCAACTGCAAAAAAACGGTTTGAGTACGTCGATTTTAAGTCGGATTTCGTAGTGCAATGTGTATTTGAAGTTAATTTGAAGTTCGTTCTCGAGATTCTGGTGTTTTTGCGCAACTGGATTTCGTCCACTGATCGTCCATAAGCCTCTGCTTCAGGTTAGGGTTTTTTGTTTGTGTTATCATTGATTTTTGTTCGATGTTTCTTCGTTTTTGTGTTTGGATTTTGCTGTATGTTTTTGCTTTTTTGGTTTGTTTGTTGATTCGAAGATGAGTTGCATGTGATGATAGTAATGACATGTTTTGGTTCGTTTGATGACTTTGTTTTCGTGTTTGTTTATTTTTTGTGTTTGAATTCTTGTTTTTTGTTTTGCATTGTTCATTTGTTTGGATGTTTTGAAGTCAAATTCTCGATTTCGAGATTATGTTTGAATAGTGATGACAGATTGTAACTATGCTTATGGCATTACGTTTTTGTGATGACAGATTATAACTATGAATTAGAGCATCACCTTCCCCGATTATTTGTGATGATAGTAACATATTCATGCAATATGTTGTGATTATAGTTGTTTGTGATGACAGTTGAGTCATGTTGTATTTGCTTGTGATTACATTGGCTTTTTTAAATGTATAGGGGTTGTGATGACAGTTGTTGCTATTGATGATAGTATATTGATTTATAATTGTGTTTTATTGACATTAGTGATGACAGTTGCCTTTCTTATGTTTTATTGACATTAGTGACGACAATTGCTTTTTCTTGTGATGATAGTTGTTTGTGATGACAATGTCTCTTTCTTATGTTTCTAAGTTGTGATGACACTTGTTTTATATTGATGATAGTATATTGATTATAAGTGTGTTTTATTGACATTAGTGATGACAAAGACATTTTTTACTTTTTTTATGTTAGGGGTTGTGATGACAGTTGCCTTTTCTTATGTTTATATGTTGTGATGACAGTGTTGCTAATGATGATAATATATTGTTTCTAATTGTGTTATAGTGACATATTTGTGATGACAAAGTGTTTACTTGAAAGTTGAAACATGTGGTATTTTTTTCTTTATGATGATAGTTGTTTGTGATTGCATTGTCTCTTTCTTTTGATTTCCAAGATAAAGAATGGAGCCTAAGCAATTGCAATATATGGTACATGTATCAAAGCGATATAATGGAAGAGCAAACCAGTATCACACTCCAGATGTTTTCCACCTCATCAAGTTTCATCTTACATCTGATGAGTTTAGTAGGTTAGGTTAGGGGCACTTTGGTGCAGTGTTAAAGTTAGGTGATACTATACCACTTCGTTACAAAGTTATGCATTATGCCATCATGTGTGAGTTAAAAACTTCATATAAGCATGAGATGTGGTTTAGAATAGGGGGTAATGTGTGTCGTTATTCTTTGATGGACTTCGCTACTGTCACTGGCTTGAATTGTAAGAATTTAGGTAATGTTGATATCCCGAAAGTTGACCCCGTAGATGTCGTAGGTGTGGATAAGTGTGATTTGGATCATTTACGGTCTGTTTTTATAAAAGAAAAAGATCATTCTAGGAAGTTTAAACTTGCACACCTGTTGATCCTTGAGGCTGTTTTGCTTCCTAAACGGGATAAGGTTCCTATAGATCCAATTCATATTGCTCTTTCAAGTGATTTGGAGAAATTTTATGCTTATCCTTGGGGTAGATTGTCCTATAATGCTTTGCTCGATAGCTTGTTGCATGTGAATCGTACCCCACGTGACCCGGAGATGATGAAAAAGCCAAACTATATACCTGGCTTCAATGTGTTTGGATATCCTTTTGGATTTATGGTAATGTGTTGATATATTTTTTGATTTTTTTTATGTTAATTGCATCTACAATGGTTTTTTATTGTTTCTTTTTTGTTTTTGTTATAGTTTTGGATTGTGGAGACTTTTCCAGCTTTTCGAGGCATTTGTCATCTTGCTGAGAGAGGAGGTAAAAAAGAAGTTCCTTATATGATGTGTTGACGTAGCACTTCATCGCAACTTGTTGGTTGGAAAGCAATTTTTGATGTTGGGGACAAGAAACTGGTATGTTTAATTTTTTATTTATTTTGATGACAGTTGAATTTGATGACAGCTATAACTTGTAGAGTTTATTTGATGAAAGTTTAATTTGTTTTATTTTGATGACAAAAATGTTTGTATCCGTCGTACTCATAATATGCTGCATTCATCACATGTGACTATCCCGATGAGGTTGTTGACCTTGTGTACAATGATCTTGTGAAACGCATTATACTGAAGCAAAATGCGATTGAAGGTGAAGGATCTGAGTCTGATACGGAGGATGAACTTGTTGATTTTGTTATTGCTCCACGAGATGTAGTTATTGAAAAAGCCAGTGTTGGTGGTAAGAGGAAGATTGGATGTCCAGACGCAAAGGCTAAAGGTGCAAAGGCTAAAGGGGTAGGGAAAAAGGAATCTAAAGAGAAACCAAAAGAGCGATCTGAAATTGTGAAGAGGGAAGATAGGAGATTACAACTTCCTAGAGTGGATAAAACTAAGGTTGATGACAATATGCATAAGATTCCGAGGATTGGAAAGGATCACAAGAGCCCGAAGGATTCAAAGGGTTCAAAGGATTCGGGTGTGAGTGGTCGGAAGAGTCGTGTCAACAATGTGCCTGAGATTATTGAAAAATGCAAGAGGCCAAAGTTGAAGAAAGATTCTAATGAAGTTGTAGAGAAGGACTTTCTAGAGAAAAAGGATGTGGATGACAATGAAACTGATTTTGAAGTTGCTAGGATTTTGTCAATGGCCAAGGAGAAGGCGAAATTTGATGAAGTTGATGAGGATCCAGTTTCTTCTGAGGGAAAGGAGAAGGCAGAAGAGTACAATAAAATGGAAGAGCCAGCTTGGGTTAAGTCTTTGAGGGAAAGTATGTGTTCTCTGCAAGATGATATGATTAGAATGATGAAAACTCTTCAATGTCAAGTGTAGCGTGTTGAGATGCAAGTTGTGAAAGTTAACAGCAGGGTTGATAAAATCGAAAAGAAACTGAAATCTAAAGACCAAGAATCTGTTTCTAATGATAACATTGATGAGATTCGCATTGTAAGTGTGGAACCAGTGACAGAAAGTGATTGCAAAGGCATTGAGTCTTTGAGGTTGTCCCCTGATGATGACATTTCTGTTAAAGATGGAGGTGAAGGTATGAATTTGCAGTTGGTGAAGTATGTTCCACTAGATATAATTCCAAAGCAAGAGCAAGGCCACTGAGTTGGTTGAGCCTGTGATGACAAAGATGACAACTGAGTTGGTTCATGACAAATATGCTCAAAAGCAAGGTGGTGATGACAAAGATGTTAATGATGATGAACCAGTGAAGGATCAAGTTGGTGGTGATGAAAGGGAAGTTAATGATGAAGAACCAATTGTGGATGAAGGAAGAGCAAGGCAACTGAGTTGGTTGAGCTTGTGAAAGATGGTAAAGAGCATGGTGGTGATGACAAAGAAGTTAATGAGGATGAACCAGTAAAGGATCAAGTTGGTGGTGATGACAGGGAAGTTAATCATGAAGAACCAGTTGTGGATAAAGCAAGGGTTGGTGACAGAGAAGATGTTGATGAACTTGTCAAAGATCAAGCAGAGGTTGATGACAAAATTGATGACCCAGGTGAGTTAGGTTCAAGCTTTTTTTTCTGTCTCCTCAGATGAGTTAGGTTTTGACATGCGTGGACTCTTACAAGATGTAATGGATAACTGTTCTCAACTTACTGAGCATGGTCATTTGTTTGGTTCTTTGTTTCAAGCTTCAAAAGAAGGTGCAACCTCTGAGATTGATGAAATTTTTCATAATCCAACGGTTCAATCTAATGATGATGCAAAGGAAACAGTTGAACTTAGGAGGTCTACCAGATTTTTGAAGCCAGGTGCTTCAACCACAACTCCATATACTGTTGAGAAGGATAAGAAGTTAAAGAAAAAGAGGGTTGCTGCATTTCCTAAGGCTCCAAAGCATTCCTTTTATGAAGATGATGTTCGTAAACCATTTTACGATTGGTATAATAACGGGTATGTTATTTATTAGTTATATTATCTGTTTTTTGTGATGATAGTAGTGTCTGATAGTTTTGTGATGATAGTATTGTGATGATAGTGTGTTTATAATGTTATGATGACAGTAATGTTATGATGACAGGTTTTTTTGTGTTGATTGCATTGTGATGACAGTAATGTGATGATGATGATGTTGACTGCATGTTTATAATGCTCTAATGACAGTCTTTTTTTTTGTGTTAGTGATAAAAATGCTACTGTGGATGGATCTGATCAAATGCTGAACAAGAAAATTTTTAGACTGCTCAAGACTAAAGGTCTTTGGTTAGGAGATGAGGTAAGTATATGATCAAATGATATTTTGTTGTTGTCAAATTAATTATGTGACATTTCATGTCTTTTTGTAGCATTTCTGCGAGGCTTTGTATTATTTGAGGAAAATTATACATGATCATGCTGATGACTTCAAGAATGTGATTATTATGGATTGGATTTGGTACAAGAGATTCACGCCTTTTGAAGTGGAGTGTTATATCGTTCGAAATGATAATGTGCCAAGCGATGTGTTTGATTATTTTACTGGTTGGAAGCCTCGTCTCTTTGAAAAATCATGGGTTCGTGGTGAGGTGACAAAGGTTTATACACCAATTCACCTTTCAAAAGAGAGGTGTCAACATTGGGTTGTATTGGAAATTAACTTGCATCGTCGCCACATGACTATATTTGACTGTTTTCGGGATTTGTATACGATGGAGGAGCTTTCCAGTTATATACAGCCTTTTACCAAGCTGCTTTCGTTTCTAATGAAGAAAAGTGGGAGGTTTGATCATCTTGAGGGCTTGGATGTTGATTTCACTTGGTCTAGAGACGCTTTGGTTTGTCAAGATTATTCTGGGTAGGTTGCCTTGTGTTATTTTAATTCAGTTATCCTGTGTAATTATGTATATTTTTTTTGATCAATTCAGTCATTTTGTTTTATTTTTCAGTGGCAATTGTGGTGTCTATTGCATCAAGTATATTGAAGTTCTTGCATTGGGACTTAGCTTGGATGGTCTTGCTCATGCGAACATGCTGGAGATTAGAGAGAAGATGGCCATAGATATTTTTAACTGCAATTGGGTGGTTGATCAAAAATTGGATTTGGTTGTTGGAGATGGATATAGATGTATTGCTAGTGCAATGTAGTCTGTGATGATAGGTGATGACAGTGTTAGTTCTAGTGGTTGATGACAATGTTTTAGCTTTTGATCACAATGTTTTAACTTTTGTTTATGTGTTTGATGACAATGTAGGAGATGGATATAAATACTTTTAGAACTTTTTATTGTGATAATAGTAATTGTTCTTGCAAAATTTATGTCTTTTTTTATATTCAACTGTGATGACAGTAATTGTGATGACAGTAGATCTTACGAGATGCTACTTACTAATATTAAAATGGGAAACAATTCGATGACAGATAAAGAAAGAAAATCCCATGAAATGCAACATACAACAGTCAAAACGACAACTAGAAGATTCATGGTATAATCATATTAAAAGAGAAAAATATTGAATAAGAAACCCTTCATTGCTGTATTGTTGGTTTGATTGCTTTGATCTCAGAATCTTCATTAAGGCCAAGCTGCAAAGAAAGCATTATCATGATGTCATGTATATGTTTTGATGATAAGAAATTGGATTATCATGAACACTTACATAAATATAGGTGTCTCCTTCAATCCGTGATGTGATATCGGTTTCGCTTAAGAAGAATTTCATATATCCTGGTGGTACCCCGTTCATAATGCTATAACGGTTCACCAATATCGACAATTATGTGTGTGCTCTTATTCTTACTGGTGTTCTCTCATTAGTCTATGCATGGAATAGAAAATTTGTTAGTTTTCATGAAATATACGGTGTACAAAAAGAATTATATGGACTGATTGCTACATCAACGTTCACCATTGTGAAGGTGACGAATGGATTGGCGTAGTTTCTTCTGGTTATGGCATTCCTTCTTGACATGGTTGAATTGAAATGTGTTTTCTATTGTTGTTGAGAACTTTTTTTTTCTGAAATGAGAGTGTTTTGTGATGATAGAAGTATACTTTTTATATGAGAATTTTAAAATAGCAAATTAAAAGCAAATCTTTTTTAATGCATGACCTTTTTCACAATGTATTTATGGATTTTATCTATTCATTGGTCTTATTTAAAGCTATTTTTGATGATATGCTTCGAAAATAGAAAATTGCTTTTTTTGATGATAGGTTGTTTGATATTGTCATCAGAATAGGGGTAAAGGTTCATGTGCACCAATGCATGCATGGATCTGTAATAAATGAATGTGATCTGAGAGAATTCAAACATATTCAATTCAATATATGCATTTGCTGATTTGATTTTGTTTTAAATGACAATTGTAAAGACAACAGTGATGACAACTTTATGATGACAGTAATAAAAACAGTTGAATAGTACTGGATATTGATGACAACAGTTTTATGATGACAGTAACAGAAATATTGTATATCGATGACAACAATCTGATTGTAGTGATGACAGCAGAAGGAAATGAAGGAAACTCTATTCTATAATATTTGTGGTGTTGCTTGATTCAGCTGAAACCTTATCCTTCTTAGCATTCTTGCTTCTCTTTGTATTGAACTCGCCTTTGGAAGGGATTCTTTTTCTTTTAGGTCTCCCAGTCATCCTTCTCACATTTGGTGGATGACATATTGTGCTTTTAACTTCTACAAGCACATCCCAATCTGTTTTTGAAGGAAGTGGGTAGATTGAATCTTCGTATGTTGAGGACCAAGCTTCAAATTGGTAGTACTCATTGATAAAGCTTCTCAATGGGTATTGCATTTGCTGAATTGCAGCAAGGGCATGAATACAAGGGATTTTTTCTAAGTCAAACATCCGGCAACTGCATGTTTTCTTAGCTAGATTGACCACACCGGAGAAGTCTCCACTGAAGACTTCGAACTGAGAATTATTTAGGACTTTAACGCCATATCTCTTTGATTTCTTGCATCTTAGCTCAAGAATCTTATGTATTGTTGGTGGCAGCTAGTTGGTGTTCTCTTGGATTGTTTGCTTATGCTCTACAAACCATCTTGACAACAAATCTCTGATGAATTCCAAGAGAGCAACAATAGGGAAAGATCTTGCTTGTTTCAAAACGTTGTTGAGACTTTTTGAGTTGCTGGTGGTCATTATGTTGTACCTATCTCCATTAAAGTGTACTCTTGACCACTTTTCTAGTCCTGCATCCCTTAAATATTGTCCCATATCTGGATTTTGTGAACAAATGTCTTGGAAGTATTTGTTGAAGTCTGTCATCGTGTAAGATTCAGCTGCTTGTTTGAACAACTTTGCAATCCCTTTTTCCTTGAATCTTGTAATGAGATTTTGCTTCAAATGTCGAATACATATCACGTGTTTTGCACATCTGTAGACTGATTCAACAGATTTTCCAATGCTTAAATGCCGATCTGACACGAATACTAACTCACTAGAGCATGGAATTACAGTTAGCAACTGATCAAAAAGCTACTTCCAAGCTTTATCATTTTCAGAATTCACTATGACATAAGCGAGAGGATATATCTGTTGGTTTGCATCTTGTGCTGAAGCAGTAATTAAAACTCCCAAATATTTGTTGTGGAGATGCGTTCCATCTACTTGAATGACCTGCATTTGATTATAAAGATAGATGAGAAATCAAAATTGATGACAGTTGGTCATGAATATAAGTGATGACAGCTTATCATAGTGATGACAGTACCTTTCTCAATTGATTAAAACCTCTAATTGATGCTCCGATTGATACGAAGACATACTTGAATCTGCCTTGGCTTTCAACTTCGAGGCATGTGTACGTGCCTTGGTTTGTTCTTTTGATCATGTGACAATATGATGGGAGCATCTCATAGTTTTCTTCCGGTGATCCTCTTATCAGCACTTGTGCCCATTGTTGTGCCTTCCAAGCTTTCTAGTAGCTAACATTTTGCAAGTAATCATTTCTCATGTCATTCATGATCATACTTGGGTTTGGTCCCTTGTTAACACCATCAAACCTGTGATGACAACGATGTATTTTGAAGAGGTGACAGAGATAACAACGATGATAGTGATTAAAAAATAGAAACATACCTTAATTTTATTTTCTGTGCAATAATTTGATATGGTGGTTGCATATGCCTTGAACATCTCACTTCGAATGGGCATGTATGGTTTTCATTGAATTTCTTCACCTCAAAATAACTCAAGCCTTTCAATTTTGGTGCCACCAATTGTCATTCGCATTCTTTATGTACACATTTCAGCGAGTAGTAATCTTTCCTTGATCTGTACACTTTGAAACCATAGCTCTCCTTTATTGCTTGGTTATATATTGCAGTCTTTAGATCATCTTTTGTTCCAAACAGTTGCCCTACTTGAACAAACTGACTATTTGGTGGATGATCAACTTCTTCATCATCATCATCAAATATCATTGCATTTTCATATGCATCATACATTTCTAGTGGTTGGTAGCTGTTGTTTACACTTGATGACAGTTGCATATTCTCAATTGCAAGCTCTTTTTCCTTCAATGACAGTTGCATATTCTCAGTTGCAAGCTCTTTTCATTTCCTTCTTCAATTTATTGTAACATAGATAGGCAAACCCCAAGCAACTTGAGGTGTATTGCTAATCTGGTAGAATGATTTGAGATCTTCATATGTCTCAATTGTGAAAGGACTTGTCACCTTTTTGTTGGATGTAGGTGTGATAGGTTGAGTTCAGCTGGTTGTGAGTTCATTGCAAACCTTGCAACAATCTTTTTCTTTAGATCGTCTAGTGTTACATCCTCCTCCAACAGAAATGCTTTCGAATTTACATCACCAATATAAAAACATTCACCATTGTTTGTCTTCCATCCTCCACCAACACAGACAGTTAGAACCTTGATATCCATTTGCTGTTATCATTTGTAATCAACAAACACCAATTAGAGACATCACAAACATTGTCATCAACTAACATCTATCATAAAAAAATATATCATCATCTAAACATGAAATATGTCATCAAATAACATGAACACTGTCATCATGAACGATTGTCATCACTAACATCTATCATCAAAACACTGTCATGATGAATCATTGTCATCAAATAACATGAACACTGTCATCATGAACCACTGTCATCACTAACATCTATCTTCAAAACACTGTCATGAGGAACCACTGTCATCAAATAACATGAACACTTTCATAATGAACCACTGTCATCACTAACATCTACCATCAACACTATCATGATAAACCACTGTCATCAAATAACATGAACACTGTCATAATGAACCACTGTAATCACAAACATCTATCATCAAAACACTATCGTGATGAACCACTGTCATCACTAACATCTATCATCAAAACACTGTCATAATGAACTATTGTCATCACTAACATCTATCATCAGAAATTTGACATCATCTAACATCGACAATGGCATGAACTAACATGAATAATGTCATCACAAAGACTGTTATCAACTAAACTTCACCACTGTTATCACAAAAACTGTCATCAAATTGGCTATAATTATGAACAGTGTCATTAAATTGGAGATTTTTCAAAAAAAATCGTTCTATTGAATTGTCATCCCATAAACCTGATGATGACAGTTTTTCCATGGCAGATCTAACATCAAAATTGAAACTTTGTTACGTATGTAGATTAAATCTCGTGAAATATGATGACAGTGTCTGAGAAACTTGCCTCGTTGTAGATGACAGGACAAAGGATTTTGATTGCCTTGTAGATAAAACGATTGTTGTAGATGACATGATAAAGGATTCGATCTCGAAAAACGACTAGTAATCGGTCGTGATGACACCTGGAATGAATTCGACGAGCTTTCAATGGCGAAATTTGCGCGAAACTTTTGATGACAGGAATCGACCGCGAAAACGAAGACCAATGCGTTCGTGACGACAACTGGAATGAAATCGACTGATTTTAATCGCGAAAGCGATGACAATAGGATCGCGAAAGCGATGAGAATTTAGCGTGAGGACGGAAGAGATCGAGTTTCACAGAATATGAGTGCGCGCGAGCCGTTTTGCTATTTACCTAATTTTCCCAATTTTCCTAATATCCACCTAATTAGCCTTCTAAGAGCAAGCCCAACAGCTTCTCCATAACTTTCTCCAAAATAGAGCACCAACTGCCATATTCTCCAAAAAAATACAACCCAACTCCAACAGATTCTCTATTTTGGAGAACACTACATTTAATACTTTCATTAATTATATATTATCTTACATAAGAAAATAAAATATTATAGAATCTTAACCTAATAAATGATAATTATTTGTTATTCGACTTTTAAGGAAATAAAAATATTTTATAATCTTAATTTAATAAATGATAATTTATTTGTTATTTGACTTATAAGAATAAAAATATTCTAGAATCTTAGCCTAATAAATGAAAAATTATTTGTTAGTTCACTTAAAAAGAATAAAAATATTCTAAAATCTTAACCTAATAAATGATAAATTATTTTTTATTTGACTTATAAGGAAATAAAAATATTCTAAAATCTTAATTTAATAAATCATAAATTATTTGTTATTTGATTAATAAGAAAATAAAATATTTACATTTTTGCATATAAATATCAACATTTTTGTTATTTCATTCACACAATTATATAATAAAAGAAAAAAAGAAAAGGAAAGTAAATGGATTTGGGGATTTGGACATCACTATAAATTTAGGGAAAGCTCAACCCATTTTGGAGAATAACTCTAAAATAGGGAATGAGATGGAGCATCTATTAGACCACTTTTTTGATCCAAAATCTCCAAAAGCCCAATCCCTTGGGGAAGCTGTTGGGCTTGCTCTAACTAGTTATTATCCATGAGAAAAGCTGCATTATCTCAAAATCTGTTCACAATATCCACCTCCGAAAGAAACGGTTTAATAACGGCCCGGATTGGATAATCCCATTGTCTTCTTTCATATAAACACACCTCCTCTGCGAACACTCACGAGAATTGTGAGAATAGCGAACTTCGATGGCGAAACACGAAGAGCTTCCGATTCCTATCTACTCCTCGCTGTCCCCCGTCTACGGCGACGGCTCTCAGCTCGAGGAAGCACAGCAACGCTTCGACAAGATCAAGTCTAAATTCCTCGAAGTTTTCGGTCAATTTCCTGACGTCTTCGCTAGATCACCAGGTTCGTGTTCCCGTTCCACAATTCAGCGACTAACGCTGTTCCTAATCAACTCTAATAATTGTTCGCGTGCTTGAATTGTTTCCTGTGTGATTTTTATTGGCCGTCCCTGATGATATTTTGCAGCCTAAATTTTTTAGGTCATCCTCGACAAAAATTGACTGTGTTTGGATTGTAATTAGGGAGGGTGAATTTGATCGGAGAGCACATAGACTATGAAGGCTACTCTGTGCTGCCAATGGCTATACGCCAGGACACGATTGTCGCCATCAGGAAACGTGAAGATGGAGACTCCGAGAAACTCCTTCGGATTGCTAATTTGAACGATTCGAAGTATCCAATGTGTACTTACCCTGCAGATCCGAAACAGGTATAATCTGATCAATGGCTCTTAAACTCTTTAAATGGGCTCCTTTTCTAAAAGCAGAGGATTGTTAATGATTTTTTTTTTTTATGCCGGTAGAGGAGTTCTTGATTAAAAAAAAAAATCCGCGAATATTGATTAGAACAATTGGCTTATACTTCTCAAATTCTTACAAGTGTGCAGACCAGTTCATGGTAGTTAAATTTATGAGTGAATTTTGCTGGTGGGCCTGTTTTCTTTTCAGGCGCTTGTCTTTTACTTACTTTTGTTAATAAGTGTTGGGTTGACAGCCTCTGCATTTAGTACAAAAGGTATAACTGGTCCCAACTGAGATCTTAAGATAATTTGAGTTTCTATTACAATTACCAAGTGTAGGTTCGTGGAGGATAGTATTTCAGACTGTGCAGGAAGAGCACTCTAAGGATTTTTTTTTTTTTTTTGAAATAGGGCAGCACCACATGGGTTAGGGGTCCATGTTCACCTATATCACATCCTATGAGTGATTAAATAGGATGATTAAACTTATCCATTGTGCTACTATCATATCATTCATGCCATGGACTTATTCTATTGCAAATAATGGTGCTTTTTTTGGCACTTACATGACTGATTAAACTAATAAGGTTTTGTTTGCATTTACAAGAAAATAAGATGGAAAATGTACATTTATAGTTCAATCATTTTTCACGTAAAAAGAAGAGGTTCACAAACACTTGTCAAATTGTGCATAAAATTTCCCTCCAGTGCTCTAGAAAGAATAGCAGAGTTCCTTCTGGGTTTAATGCGATGACATAGGACCGAATTCGAATGCCTACTTACTGCATACTGTTGTTACTCTTTAATTGTGATTTTAATTATATTTGCTCATTTGGTGTACTTATGTATTGAGTTGGAACAAATGTAGATCAATCCCTATTAATTCATCATGTCATTATCATTTCTTGAATATGATTCAACATGATGTTGGCAAGAACATACCATTAACATTGAGTACTCCATGTGCAGGAAGTTGATTTGGCAAATCACAGGTGGGGGCATTACTTCATTTGCGGGTAAGACAATATGATCCTGTGCTGCATATTAACACTTAAAAGACATCATTCCTGTTACCATCTGAAGGCTGAAGGCTCAACTTAAATTTAGCAAGTCTCAAATTCTAGTTCATGTTGTGAAGGGCCCTTGAATATTGTGTGTTGGTTATAGACACGAAAGCCCTTTTTCATTTGACTGCTACTTGTAAAATTCACGTTTTGTTCTCTAGTTGAAATTATCTTGAGCAGTAGTAGTCCATAGATCTCTTATATTCTGACATACTAGTGTTTGCAAGTCATTTATAAGATTGATATTGCAGATACAAAGGTTGCCATGAATATGCGAAATCAAAAGGGGTTGAAGTTGGCACAAATTTCGGATTGGATGTGTTAGTTGATGGAACCGTTCCAACAGGTTTCTTTTCTCTCAGTCTAACTTTCAGATAACACTTTTTTAGCTTATATCGATGAAGAAAAGAAAAAGAGATGTTTTATCTCTGCTAATACAAATCTACTGATTTTGTTCAATGATTTTAACATTTTAGGCTCTGGATTGTCAAGCTCAGCAGCATTTGTTTGCTCTTCTACCATTGCTATTATGGCTGCTTTTGGTATAAACTTTCCTAAGGTATTTTACTTTTGTGGTTGGTCTAATATATATGCTTTCGTTCTTGAAGGGAAAGAATTTCTTTTATTAATGTTTACCTGAAGAGCTTGGTTTCAGCCACATGTTATTTGCATAGTTCACTTTACACTAATAGTGGCAAAAGGTGCACAAATTGAACAAGCACTGAACTCCGAAAAAATTCCTCTCATCTTCTCCCTTTCTCTTCTGCTCCCTTTTTTTTTTTTATCATGTTACATATTGAGTTTTATGACTAGTGATCAACTCTGATTTAGTACTTTTAAAAGGTTGCAAATTTGTTCCTGGACTTCTCATCTCCTGAATTGGAAATACTTCTTTTCTTTCAACAAGTGTTGATGGTGAAATGTTTTTGGAAATTGCTTCAACAATTTATGTTTTGAGTCATTTATTACTTTCACTGGTTTAATGAGTTAGTTTAAGTTGTACAGTTGGATAGTCTTTTATTTTGATCATATTTATGCTGCGTTTGCTTTGGATGTCTAGTAATTTGTTAGTTTACTACTTAATGATGTTTTCCGAAAATTTTGACTGCTTCGTTTCGTTTACAGAAAGAAATTGCACAATTGACTTGTGAATGTGAGCGGCATATTGGGACTCAATCTGGTGGAATGGATCAGGTTTTTCGCTGTTACCTCATTTTTACTGAAGAAATTATTAGTACTTTGTGTTTTTCCTATATTCATTAGTTACAAAATAACGGTGTTATAAGTGTGTAAAAGAAATAATATATAATGTGCCTCTTCTGATGAATCATGAAAGGGCCTTGATTAACATTTTAATTTGTCAATGGAATCACTATCATTTTTAATTTACTGTCTTTTTTCTTTATAAGAAGAAAGAAAGGAGAAAAAAAAATGAGCATGGGGCGCATCCTCATGCTCATTGGCTTTTATACACTGCCTTTGAGATGGATTTAGTCCCTATATCAATATTGGTGCATTCTAACTAAATTCAGTTATTATTGTCACATAGCTGAATTTCAGTTTTTCTTGGGTCTATCGGGTGTACTCCCTTCCCTTGGACAGGGGTACCCCCATCTTGACCAGTTGACCCCCCAGATTCCGCTGTAGGGAACCTCACTGGGTCAATGTTGTTGTTGTTATCTTTTTTCTTTATAAGTTGGCACATGCATGTTTGTTATTTTTAGTTTAAAAGGGCTTTAATGGTAATTTGACATGATGATATGATCTCCTTCAAAATAGTTTAGTTCTGTTAATATTAGTTGGCTGCAAGTCTTGGTTTCCATCATTTTGTTTTGGGAATGCACTTGCAACTCGGAGCGCCTTATAAAGATTACAAGTTCTTTTATAAAGATGGTGATACTAGACAGGCGCATCTGTATTACGTTCAAAATAAAGTACGGTTAGGTTAAGCTTTCTGTGACAATTCTCCGTGATGCAATATAAGATAGTTTGGTACTGAAGTTATTCTGACCTGAAGGCAGCATAAGTAATACTGTCAACAGTGTCACTACATGCCAACTCAATCTCTTGTAGCTGGAGTTAGCTTTCCCAAGTACCTTCCCTCTTATTTTGTGAATGATGCTAGAAGAAATATGGGAATGTTTAATGCATAATGCTTACTCAACATGGCTACTTTACTTGTCTTGGTTGCAAAAATGTAGTTGCACAGCTGGTGAGATTTCAGCATCTTACTTATATCATTATATTGCTCAAAATTTCTGTTGTAAGATGTCTCTTCCAGTCTTTTAGAAGTATATGTTTTTAACCAATAAATTGTAAGAAAAATGCTCTAATAAGTGCTTCAAAACCTCAGCAGAATTTACTTGTTTATTTTTAACACATTATATTCAAATCATCCACTATACAGGCAATTTCCATCATGGCAAAGACTGGGTTTGCAGAATTAATTGATTTTAATCCTATTCGTGCAACTGACGTTGGCCTCCCGGCTGGCGGTTCATTTGTAATAGCACATTCACTGGCCGAATCCCAGAAAGCTGTCACTGCTGCTACAAATTACAACAATAGGGTGGTTGAATGCCGGCTTGCCTCTGTAAGATAATTCATTTTTCTCTTATTTGATGTGAGAGATTATACTATAGGATATTTTTTGCTAAATATAGATGGAAGTGGATATTTTTCATTGTTTCAGATGTAATCATAATTTGGTTTGAGTTTGTAATGATCTTTGGCACTTTTCAGATTGTTTTGGCAATAAAGATGGGTATGAATCCTAAAGACGCCATTTCCAATGTGAAAACTCTTTCAGATGTTGAGGATTTGTGTTTAACCTTTGCAAGTAGTCGTGGTTCTTCTGACCCCGTTGATGCTGTGAAGGTACATATCTTCCAAAAGCAGCCGCTTCTGCAAGTGATTATGCAGATGCCTGTTGAGTAGCACTAGCATCTCTGCTGTATGATTTAAAATGCTTTACCTTGTGAATTTCTAATTTGTTCAGGAAATTCTGAAAGAAGAGCCATACACAGCTGAAGATATTGAGAAAATCACTAATGAAAGTTTGACATCCATATTTAGCAACTCTCCTACTTCCTTGGATGTGCTGAAAGCAGCACAACACTATAAGTTGCATCAGGTAAATTATTCATCATGTAGATAGTTGTTTGAGTTGCTTCTTACTTTCTTACAGAGACTAAATGTTTTGGCATCTTAAATGTATACTCTGAAGCACTATAAGCTGCGTCAGATAATATGTAATGCTCTAACTAATAATTTTGCCAAAACAATTTAGAGAGCTGCTCATGTATACTCTGAAGCAAGGCGTGTCCATGCTTTTAAGGATACGGTTTCATCAGATTTGAGGTCAGTTTTTAAATATCATAAGGTTATTAATTTGAGAACGTTCCTGGTTTTCGAAACTTTTGCAGTGCACTTAAACCTGTTCACATAATCACATTCAGATATGAAAGATGGCAATATGACTCTATAATCTGGAGACCCTTGAATTTCAATGTAATTTGCCAGTGATGCTGCAAATTAAACCTGATCAACTTTTTTTTTTTTAAATCATCTAAATAATGCTCTTCCTACAGCAAATGTTTTCTGAGAAAAACTCCTTTTGAAAGCTAAAATTCAGAAACCAGTTACTAATCTATTTTATGTACATGGCCTGAATTTTTTATTTTTTTACATATGGTGCAGCGAGGAGGACATTCTCAAGAAACTTGGTAATCTAATGAACGAAAGCCACTACAGTTGCAGTGTTCTTTACGAATGCAGGTACATTAATGAAAATTGATCAGTTCATATGCGTATTATGACCTTATAATACTTGAAACTATTTTTATGATTTTTTTTTATAATTGGGGACAGCTGTCCTGAGCTGGAAGAACTCGTCAAGACCTGCCGTGATAAAGGTGCTCTCGGAGCAAGGCTAACCGGCGCTGGATGGGGTGGCTGTGCGGTTGCATTAGTGAGGGAAAACATTGCTGATCAGTTCATCCTGAATTTAAAGGTTAGTTTTGGCAGTTGTTCGCTTTGTTCAGGTTCCAAAAGTTTTGACACTGGCTAAAGATTTTTGGGCTATGGGGTGTGTATAACCAGGAGAGCTTCTACAAAGCAAGGATTAACAAAGGGCTCATCAATGAAAACGACATTGGCCTCTACGTATTCGCGTCGAAGCCATCCAGTGGAGCTGCTATATTTAAGTTCTAGAATCTGACAGAGCCTGTGTGAATAGGTTTATCCCCAGGCAATTGGCGTTGACATTATAGTTGATTAATTGTGTACGTAAATCATTCAAGATATTTATTTCTGTGTTCTGCCCGAAAACCACCGTCACGTGTAGATTTGTGATTCAAAATATTTTGTTTATGTTTTCTTCCGGGGGTAATTAAAATAGTGTGATTTCTTATAATCTACTGTATGTTCATTTGATGACTTGCATTTGAAGACCCTTGAAGGAAGGATAGAAGCGGAGAAAATAACGATGTGCTGTCTCTTGACTAGTAGACTACTTTCAAAGTACGTGGACGATTTGGATTTTTGACTTTACAATCAGATATGGCAAGATAAGGTTTATAGTTGAACTTTTGAATTTGGTGATTTAAAACGTTTACTTTCTTGGGCATAATCAGATCCTAAAGTTTGGACCACTTTAGTTGCATAGAGTCGGATTGTTTTATGATTGAACTATTTGAAGTTGGATTATTTTCTGTTTTTTTCTTTTGTTTCAATAGAGACAATACGATAATGACAAGCAAATAATCGTGTAAATGACAACACTTTATCAAACAAAATTAAAGGACAAAACACTTTTGTATTTATTTAGAAATATAGAATTACGATCAATGTGGTTGCAGGTAGCTTAGCTTCGCTTCTTTCTTCTTTTTCTTTTTTAAATACCAAATTTCTAATCTATGTCCTAAGCGTATAGGATAAGCATCTTATTTTTGGAAAGATTGGTTATTTTTATTTTTTTAGTGATTTAAATTTTTTTTCCTAAGGGTTTAGACATTTTTTTTAGGGTTTTAGTTTCCAAAATTAGTATGCTTATCCTATACCCTTAGGGCATAAGTTAGAAAGGCCGTTTTAAATACCAACATTATTGGCAAAATCTGCATAAAATTGAATCAATTAGATAATGGAGGGGCCTTGGGTGGGGTTAATCTAAACATCAAATAACTATTTTGGTCCCATCTCTTAAAACTAAACCCTTAATAAATTCCAAATTGAAGCAAAAGGTGGTATGTTAATTAATGACGGAAGTGGAGCATGTGCGCATAGCGCAATGGTTGAGCCTCTTGTCTATGTGCAAGTGGTTTCAAGTTCGAGCGTCCAGGGCGACGGTTTACCCTTCTTTCGTAGAATTGGTTAGTAAATCAGTTTTCACCCGTTTATAGGTGCTCTAGGCTAGTCCAAGTTGTACTTAGGCTACCTAAATCTTACCAAATCAAAAAAATAAGAAAATTAATGACGGAAGTGAAAAATGAAAATAGCGTTGTTTGTTGATCCCTAAATCTTACCAAATAAAAAAAAATAAAAAAAATAATGACGGAAGTGAAAAATGAAAATAGCGTTGTTTGTTGATTCGCATTATCTCTTACTCCCTCCGTCTCCATTTGTTTGTCCAAAATGACGGATTTTACGGTTATTAAGAAGAGTATAAAGTAGTATTAGTAAATGGGAAAGTTGAATAATGAGAGTAAAAAATGAGATTAAATGGGGTAGTTTTGTAATTTAATGAATGTAAAAAGTTGAAAATTGATAAAGTAGTTGACAAAGTTGGATAAAATGAGTAAAAAATAATATTGTGTAAGGGTATTATAGTAAGAAAAGTGTAGTTATAAAAGGAAAGTAGACAAACAAAATGGGACAACAGAAATGGAAAGTGCACAAACAAATAGGGACGAGGGAGTAGCTTTTTAAATGGTGGAGCTTCTTCTATTATGACCTGTCAGCGAATCTGGCCGTACAGTAAATAATTTGAGGGACCTACAATATTACTTGCAAGGTTTTAGTGTGAAAGATGAGTAGAACATGTAATAAGTTAAGCTTGTATGATCAAGATATGATTAAAAGGGCAAACTTCTATAGGTGAAGTTTTAAAACCCTATAGTAATTTAATAAACTTTAGGAGAAATAATTAAAAGAAAAAAAATCAAAAATAGATTTGATGAGAGGTTAATTTAATCTCAACCACTGATTTTTTATTTAATAATTAAGATCTCTTCAATTTCACATATAGAGTGTTTTTTACAATTCTATTGGAACTAAACCTTGGATTAACCACTCGATTCGCTTTACTTGATCTGTCATCATGTATGAAATGGTTTGTAATGAACCGTGCATTAATTTTGAAGAATTTATTATACACCCCACTTTCACAAGATTGAAAACTACTTATTGATCACTGTAAATTGCTATATGTCTCACCTTTTATGTCTGAAAAGAATCTCATGTCTACGTAGACTAGTCCCACTACCCTCTTTTTTTAGATTTTTTTCCAGCAAATTCACTTTAATTTCCCATCCTCTCTCAGTCTCTTCACGTCCTCTCTCACTATCCTTTGTTTGGCCTTTTTTGTCCTTTCAGTACATTCTCAAGAAGAGGTGAGACAAGTTTTTCTCTCTCACAACCTATTGGCTCAGGTCGTCGATCGCCGCCACTGGCGCACCTAAGGGGCTCAAAATCATGCCACCATCCTCCGTCCACGCACCCTCGTCCGTACTGCTCGTAAAATATCCCCCCCCAATTTCAAACCCTAAATTAAATGTTGATTTTTTAGAGTTTTAGACAAACTTTCCCCCAATTCCGTCAATGATACGGGGTTTCAACATTCAAAACTATATTTTTTATTTGTAATTAGATCCAAAATTAGGATTTCGAGAATTTTTATCACATTCTAATGAAATACAAAATCCAAACGGTAATCTTCAATTGGAGGGGGCAAAGACAAGTAGAAACTAGAATAAACGAAATTGGATCCAACAGTTGTAGATTAATTTGCTCGATATTATATTGTCACCCTAATGGAAGTGATGAACTAGCAATTTGGAAGCTTCGATTAAGCACTATAGTCTTGGGAATGCTGTGTAATTGCACTATTTCTTGAACATACAACTCTACTAGTCGGTCTGGTCCCCACACCTTCTTCATAGGTAGAAAGTGGGAGGACTTGGTCAACCAATTGAATATGATCCAAACGACATCCATGCTCCTCTGTGATGAAGGTAAACCTGTTACCAAAATCCATGGAGATATGTTCCCATCTTCACTCTAGAATTGGGAGTGGATGTAATTCACCTGCTGGCCTCTAATGTTTAATTTTAACTTGTTGACAAGTCAAGCATCTAGCTACACATTCAGCTACTTCCATCTTCATATAGCTCCACCGGAAATTTTGTTTGAGATCCTTATACATTTTGTTGGCACCGGGATGTACTAAGTAAGGTGATGAGTGGGCCTCTTTCCATGTCATGGTCATAATCTCCTCGTTAGCAAGAACATAAATTCAGTTCCTAAATCATAATATTCCATCATCATTCACCACAAACCCCGATGACTTTCCTTGGTGCACCTCACTTATGATTCTACTCATTTCCATGTCTAGTGGTTGCCTTTGTTGTATCAACTCTAACAAAGAGGAACAAATCTCCAACAAGCATAATTCTCATTGACTCCTCTAAAGTCGAACCTCAATCTCATTTTCTATGAAATTTCTTTACACCATGGTCGTAGCATTAGGCACGCAACAATCTTAATTTTTTTTCTGAGTCGACTTTCGACTTAGAGCATCAACTACTACATTGGCTTTGTTCGGTTGATTTAATATCTCAATGTCAAAATCTTTTATCAGTTCTACCCATCTTCTCTGCCTCATATCTAGCTCTTTTTGTGTAAAAAGTATATTTTAGGCTCTTGTGGTCAGTGTAAATCTGGAAAGTCACTCCAAAATGATAATGACGCCAAATTTTCAAAGCAAAGACCATAGTTTCAAGTTTCGGATCACGAGTAGGGTAATTCACCTCTTGTTTTTTCAATTGGCAGGAAGCATAAGCTATCACTCTACCATGTTGCATTAATACACATCCAAGTCCCTGACCTGATGCTTCATTGTACACTAAGAATCCATCTGTTCCCTAAGGTAGTGCCAAGACTACAGTACATGTGAGCCTCCTCTCGAGTTCCTCAAAACTCTTGTGACATTTCTGGTCCCACTCAAAATTTCCAACCTTATGTAAGATGTTGGTTAATGGATGGGCAATCTTGGAAAGCCCCATCACAAACCTTCTAAAGTAACCAGCCAAGCTTAAAAAAACTCCACAATTCCATCACGTCTTTTGGGGATTGCAAATTTGATACAGTCTCAACTCTTTGTGGAACAACCTTCACACCTTTAGTGAAAACTAGATGCCCTATGAAAGCCACTTACAATCATCCAAAAGTCACATTTTGAAAATTTTGCATACAAGTGTTGCTTCCTTAGTACATTAAGGACAATTCTAAGATGCTCGACATACTCCTCTCTACTATGAGAGTAAATTCGTATATGATCTATGGACACCACAAGGAACCATCCTAGATATTCAATGAATACATGATTCATCAACTTCATAAAAACTACAGGACATTACTGAGTCCGGAAGACATCACAACAAATTTGTGATGACCATACCTCATTTGAAATGTTATATTAGCAATATCCTCATCTCGAATCCTCAATTTGTGATAATTCGACTGTAAGTCAAAGTTTGAGAAGATGATTGAACCTTGTAGTAGGTCAAATAAATAATCTATCTGAGGCAGAGGGTATTTATTCTTGTTTGTCACTTTATTCAATTCCCTGTAATCAATGCAAAGACGAAGAGCCTCATCTTTCTTCTTCACAAAAAGAACAAGTGCTCCCCCATGGGGACACAATCGGTCTAATTAAACCTTTCTCTAACAACTCCTCTAATTGTTTCTTTAATTCTTGCATCTCTAAAGGCGCAATTCTATAGGGTGGCTCAGGAATTGGAGTTGTCCTTGCTTCAAGTTCGGTTGCAAAGTCCACATCTCTATGGAATGAGTGTAATGAGTGTTTATGAGTACAACTAATTTTACAATTAAGCCAAGAAGATCAACATCCTATAAAATGATTGTTCTTTTTTCATGCTCAAACTCTTATTTAATTATAAGATTAATAAGATTAATATGAGAAATACACCTACAAAACACTCATTTGTTGATTTAATCAATTGTTTATAGCAAAAGTTGAATATTCTTTTAAATGATAAAAATAATGAATAATTATAGGATTTATAACCGAAATATAAATTAGTATCTAAAATGTTGTCAATTTAATTTTACAATAATTGCAATATTATCTTCTATTTAAATGATTTATAACTGAAATGTCAATTTATATCCAAATTTATTTTCACATTTATTAGTGGTAGCTATATTGTTAATAATAATCTTATTTTGGTGAAAAATACAATAATTATATTTTTCAATAAAAATAACATGTACTGTTAAGATGAGACATAATAATTCATCCTTATAATATTAATTAATAATTAAATTATTAGTCATTGTCACATTTACTAGTATTATCTATAAACTCTAAAGTTAATAATATTTTTCAGGTGCAAATTTACAGTTTAATTTTCAAATAAAAATGTAATGGAAAGATGAGAAATGTTAGCTCATTTTTACAAATAGTCGATGAATCTATAATAATATCATAAATCCAAATTGATATAGAGTTATTTATAATCCAAGTTGGCTCTCATATTTCACATCTTGTTTGTGGTGTATTTGTTTACTACATGGCTGCTGCTAGGCTTTCTCTTGTTTTTGTTTTTATTTTTGTTTTTGTTTTTGTTTTTGTTTTTTGTTTTTTCTTTTCTTCGTTGTGTTCGGTTTTCTCCATTTTTGATTCTAGGATTGGGTGTGCTTTGTTTTGTGGATGGCGTGGTCGTCAGGATATTTTCGAGGCTGCTAAAGATCCTTCATCTCGGTGTAGGCAACGCTAGTAGTCCACTCCATCTTACCTGAGTTGTCCACTTTGACCCGAATGCTAATTAAAGGCATTGCGCCTTTTAGTCTTTCACAATATTCTCTTCCCTTTTAGTTCTAGTTTCCTTTTTCGTGAGTTATACTTTCTTTTATTTTGTTTTGCTTGCACTTGTCGGGTTATCGGTTGCCGTGTTCACGTTCTCTCGTTTTTACCGGGCCTGTTCGATAAATCGAATTCTTACCTACTGAAAAAAATAATAATTATTGATTTTAGTACTTAAATGTACAAGCAATTTGTATTTCATATTTCTTCCTAGAAAATATTTTAAGAATAGGTATATCCAATAAAATCCGTGAAGAAAATATTTAAAGAATTATATTCTAACTTAACTTAGAATAGTTAAATTCAACAAGACTAAGTTGTTATTTTTATAAAGATAACAAAAATACAAAACATCGAGAGTTAAATATCAAGTTGTTGGTTTGAAATTGAAATTATTTTTTTTATTCTGAATTGTTTGAATTAAAAGACATTTGCACGCATAATACTGAAATTTATATATAAAATTTGACCCGTACGTAGCACTGGTATGACAATTAGTATATATTGATTAGTTGGCTTTTATTAAACCTGTATATTGAGAGATTGAATTAAATGAAAATGGGGCTTATCATGAAAACTTAGAAGAAATCTGGACCATCCGATTGAAACACTAGAAATAAATCTAGGTCATCTGATTAAAAAAATTATTTTTTTAAAAAAAATTTTTACTTTATTTTTTAAAGTCTTTTTACGTATGTAGAATGATATAAATCGAGTACGAACATAAGGCTATAAAACGTGAACATGCAATACTAATATGTGAACGTACCTATATTATACGTGAACGTATACTAAATTTTCTGAAGTTAAAACACCCTTGTAATAATGTGAACATGTGTATAGAATATGTGAACAGAACGTAAAAAGTCAGCCGTCGTGTTTTTGACAAAAATAAGCAAAAAAATAAAAAATAAAATAAAAAAATATTTTTTTTTATTATTTTGTCAAACTTTTTAAGCCGTTTAACGCTTGTATTATGATTTAATCGAACATGAACATATGTCCATAAAACATGAACAAACAGTAATAACATGCGAACACAATTGTAATATATGTGAACATATTATAAAATCTCTGAACTGGAAAATGTGATAATATGTGAACATGTCTTATAATAGTGTGAACATATGCATAAAATATGTGAACGTAATATAAAAAATCAAATTTCGTGTTTTTGGCAAAAACAAATGAAACTAAGAAAATTAAAAAAAATATTTTATTTTTTTATTTTTATCAAAATTACCATTTTACCCTTATCTCTTCTTATTTTAACCATCTATTTTTCAAATGCAAAGATCCTCATTTATTCTTAGTTTTCATTATAAGTCCAATTTTCATGTGAATCAACCTCATTTATTAGTGGACTTTTTAAATTTCCCTACAATTCTCATCTCAAATAATCGTGGTTTAGGCGTTTAGCTCAAAGAACCGTAGTGAATTTGATTGAACTTAAAGAGTTAAATAAATAAGGGAAAATTGCATTTAACCACCCGCTATTTTACTATTGTTGCATATAACCACCCATTATATTATTTTCTACATTTAACCACCCGTTATATGTTATAATGGTACATTTAAACACCTAATTGACAGAATCCGTTAGTATCTCTGTTAACTACAGTACATGAAAATTTTATGAGGTTGAGAAAAGCTGAACTAGATCTGGGAACACCATTTTTTTTGAGCTCTGGGAACACCATTAGATTATATAGCTATAGCTAAAAAACACTTAATGGAGATAAATCTATCCAGCAAGATAGTTTCCCATTCATCTTGCACCCTCTGAACCACCGCCTTGATACACTGTCCACAATCTGGCGAGCTCAAATCGCTTCGCACTGCCCCCCATGGCATAAACCTATCGTTGTGGCGTAGAAGCCATTGTTGCCGGTCGCGACTACGTTCTCCATGACTGAGAACGTCGTGTCGCGCTTCAAATCGAAGCTCGTCCCCGACGCGTCGGCACGGGAGCAGACCTTGAGTAGCATTTTTAAGCCGAAAATCTGCGTTAAGTCGGAGACTTCGTAGAGGATGTTGTTGAACCCTAGCGGCGGCGACTTTTCCGGCGCGGAGCTTGCCGGCCAACGGCGGGATTGGTTGACGCAGTCCTAGCAGACGCCGGTGTTGAGGTCGCCGCTGAATTGGAAGAGGATGGTGACGCTGCCAATGGTGGTTTGAGATGGATTGGGAGTAGGAACCGATTGGATCTAAGAGAGGATGCTTCGAGTAGTCTTTGTAGACTAGAGATGAGTAATGGGGCTTCTGCACAAAATGGGTTTTGGAATCTCCAACGGATTTATGTAGCAATATCTTGATTCTTGAACTGTCATCGGATTAGCCACCGGATTCCATATAACCACACATTGAATTGCTATCTGGCTTTTCCTTTCAACACAACGGTGATTGAACACGCTTCCAAGTACTTCGTCTTTGTTAGTGGTGGATCTGTTGTTCTTGGTAGAGATGACGACAGTTTAGTACGGAGTATTTGATTTTCCAAACACGAGCTCCTCCCTAATCCAACTACTTGAACAATTGAACCCAAACGAGAAGACGGCAAAAAAAAAGAGAGAAGCAGGGCAAAATTGAATTTTTTTCTGCTATAGGCTCTCTGTGCATTTTAATTCTGGATATAGGCTCGACAAATAAAAAATCCCGTGTATAGGCTGGCTTCAGAGGTTCGGACTGAAGTTGCCGAGTCAGACAGAAATTTTTGTGAAAGGTGAACACGTGGCCAAAGAAGCTGTACAACACAGCGACTTTGCCTCTCAATTATTTTTAGATGTAGGCATGTACCTAGAGACTTAGTTAAAAATTTGACTAACAAATTTGACTAACAAAAATTTGGAAAAAGGGCCGGATTTTTTTAATTAAAATCTATAACTATATATTAAAGCTGTTCCTTTTCGAGCCACCAGAACGATTCTGGTCCCACCTCAAATTTAAAAAATTAATTTTATTCCTATAATTATAACTTCTTTCTATTATTTTTTTTTTTAACTATTTAAATTTATCTCTAACATCAAACAAATATCTATTCAATATAACAATATCTTTTGAAACCTTCCTTATACAAATATTTAAAATTAAAGATAAGTTATTTCAAAATAAATATAAATCTTTTATAATAAATCTTTTGACAAATTTATTTATAGATATATAGTGATTTTATTTTATAAAAAATTAATGATAAATATTTATAATGTTTAAAATTAATAAAAAATAGATAATAAAATATTTAGTAGATATATTAAAATATTTGATAATCACTAAATTTACGTACATGAAAAGGAATAAAATATGAAGAATATAATATTTTATTAAAAAGTATACATTCTACGAGTAATAAATTACTTATATTAAAGTTTATATTATATTTTAATTTATTAATATCCTATGTATAATGTCTATAAGATATCGAATTGTAGTCGTGCATGGTATGACGGGTAAAACTAGTTATATTAATATTTCAATAAAATTTTACATTCACAAACAATCAAGTCGGGTCCTAGGTCGGTCGAGTTTGGATCGTATATTCTCAAGTCAAAATTAAATTAAAATTGGGTTTAGATCGTATATTTTTCGGGTTTGGTCAACTTTTGATGGCTCTAGTAGTAAGTTTTATAAAATATGGAATAAAAAATATTTTAAAAAAGAATTTTTTTGAAAAAATTGGAAATAAATACAAATATTTATCCTTGATTAAAACCATTTATATTGGGTACATCTAAATCTATTAAATTAAATTAGGAAAAGTTCTATCTAAAATAAATATTTTATCTAATATTAAATATTTTATATACTAATTTATTTGACTTAAAAATATTTTATCTAAAATAAAATTAACTAAAGGAACATTAAATATTAATACTAAACATTTTTATAATAATTTATTTAAGTTGTTTTTTCTACCACATTTTAAACTACATGTCACGTAAGGGTGCCGCCTAGGATTTTTCATACATGTCATTCACACATTAAGTCATCTAGAATTTTGTCACATAAAATTTTATATTTTTGGCAATTTACATATGTTGAAAAAAATTCTATCTAAAATTAAATAAAGTATATGAAAATTATTAATATTGATGCTAAATATTTTTTTATGATAATTTATTTAAGTTAGAAAGATTATATCTAAAGTAAAATAAACTATAGAAGTATTAAATAGTAATGATAAATATTTTTTATAATAATTTATTTAAGTTATATTTTCTAACATATTATAATTTTTCCATGTATATAATTGTTTGATATAAAAGTTATTATAAAGATTCTATTCAAAAATATAAGAAATAAAAAAATAATTCTACTCTAATATAGTGATATATTGATATATATTTTTATTAGACCTGTCAAAAACTAACCTAACCCGCTAACCCGACCCGACCCGCCCGATAATTTTATGGTCAAGACCTAAAAATTTGAAACCTGAAACCCGAAATAAACCCGAACCCGTCCGACCCGACCCGATTGGTCTGGTCTAATTTTTATGTTTAAAAAATATATAATTTCTAGTTTATGTATACACCAATTTTTTGTCCATATTGTAAAGCACGTCTTTAACTAGCTGTATCGATTATTTTTTTTGTCTATTTTCTTAGCTACGTCTTTAACTACATCTAATTTTTGTTGGTCTAATTTCTGCAAGTCAAATTTTTAACTAAGTCTCTAGCTACATCTAAAAAGAGGCAAAGTCGCTGTGTTGTACAGCTTCTTTGGCCACGTGTTCACCTTTCACAAAAATCTCTGTCTGACTCGGCAACTTCAGTCCGAAGTCCGAACCTCTGAAGCCAGCCTATACACGGAATTTTTTATTTGTTGAGCCTATATTCAGAATTAAAATGCACAGAGAGCCTATAGCAGAAAAAAATTCGGCAAAATTAGGGTTAATTTTTTGTAAATAAAAATAATATTGAAGGGAAAATGCGTAATTTTATAATACTTAACAGATAAAATACAGAATCTGTTAAAAAGGTGGTTAAATGAAATATTTATAAAAATAAGGGGTGGTTTTTTGTTAAAAATAATATAAGGAGTGGTTAAATACAAAGAAGGTAAAATAAGAGGTGGTTAAATGCAATTTTCCCAATAAATAAACATACCAACTATGCAACGCCTTGTAAATTAGTTTGCAGTTATTGCTATGTTACATTTGGGAAACTCTTTGGTCATTTGGGTGTGAGCTAGTTTTATGTGGTTTAAAAAAATAGCTTTATCTGGAGAATGCATATGAGAAGCTGAGAGCTGCTGTTTTGGTTTCAAAGGCTGCTTTCAGTTTATTCAGGGTGTATCTTCAACCGAGTACACTGTCCTAAAGAGGTAAAAGCATCAGGCTTTGACATTTGGGTGATGTCCAATTAGTCGACTCTAGGCAACTGAATTTTGCTGTGAATGCTATTTCCCACCCAATACCCTTCATTGCAACCAGCTGAGTTTACACACGCCTACAATTTTAGCTAATGCCTATTGTCTCCAGCAAATGATGTAAAAGTGTGCTGAATTTTAGGAGATTGCAAGTATAAGAGGAAATAGCACTTCATCCATTAAGTAGCAAACAAAAGCACATTTGGAGAAGCACATCAGAAGAGAAGAAAAGGAATTGATGGCTACTCTGAATAAATCTGGAACAAATTCACATTCATTACATTCTAAATAAAATGAGTACTGGGATGAAAGTCTTGTAAATTTATTTCTTTCTGATACTTGTATGTCTGATGCTTGTATGGTAAATGTTCATAGTAGTAAGTTAGTGGAGATTAATTCTACCATGTTTAAACAATCAACAGCTCAAGGAGGGATCATTTTCATCTAACGGGTTGTTTGGGTATTATTATCCATGTCTCTCACATTCCAACGTCGTTTTTTTAAGACCACCAACACCACTTTTGACACTAGATATAACTACACTCGTTTTATACTTCTTCCCAACACTTCTAACCCATTTTATAGCTCCATCACGGGTAGTAAAAGTTTCATTTGTTGTAAAAAACTCTGAATAATCAGGAAAGTGACCCATATCAACGCTTTCATCATCATTAGAGTCCAAATCTTCACCTCCATCATTACAAAAATCGATATCATCTAAATTTATTGAGTCATAAATATTATGATCCTGCACCAAATAAAAAACGTAATCTAAATTTGTTAATGATGGACCTCTACATGTTGCAAACATTATGCAAAATTTGTGAACTACAAGTTTGTGCATGCAATAAAAGTGTGTCTAGTTTGCTGATGCACACAGATTATCTGGGCGAATACAGATATTGCATGCATAAATTTTGTGTGCATTTCTAATACCCACACAATAATAGGTCGTGCATTACTTCTTTGCATACAAAAGATTTGCGTGGACATATTTTATATCCAATTCTCTGCTTCTTTATGCACACCAGTTTTCGATGTGCAAAGCGTTTGTGCACACCAGTTTTACATGTGCAAAGTGTTTGTGCACCCCACTTAATTGCGTGCGCACGTGCTTATATATTTCCGAAAATTGAAAAAACGACTATATAAAGTCACTCGACATTCTTTCGAAAATTAGTAGAATAACTGTAGTCTAGTACACGTACCGTTGAATCTCGACTATGTAATTTATCTTGAGAACTTCTTTCGTTGTCGTTCGACATTCTTTAAAAAATAACAGTATGGAGAAATTTAGATTTCAATTAGGGTAGCAGACACTAAAGAATGTGGAAAAGAGAGGAAAATTATATTTGGACTAGTTTTATAATTTTTAATAAATTAAATGTTACATACTAATTTTATGGGGCGGTGCATAACATGTGCCTAAATAAATATGAGCCCATGTAAAAAAAAAGAAATCCTAAGGAAAGCGGGATAAAGTATAAACTAGAAACAACGTGGATCATTCGATGTGTCGGTGGGCAGACTTTTTTTTTTCCTCTCCCAATTGTTTTTTTTTTAAAATTCCATTTTCGAAATTTGTGCTTCCCAGAAATCAACAGCTCTTCCCTCAAATGCCGCTCCTAATCTCTCTCAAAGTAAAAGCAGTGACGCTATCACTTTCTTCGCGCTCTTGTCGGCATCGGATCTGAGGCTTCTTCTTCGCTTTACTCTCAAGGTATTTACTACTTCATTTCCATTTCAATGGCTGCCAATTTCTTACCATTCTTATCATTGTCTGAAGCAATTAATTCCATTAATTTTATCCTCAAATCGCTGGCAATATTAATGCTGTGACTACTGATTCACTTGCTATTGCGGTTTCCAGTGGTGAGATTCTCTAATTTTGCGTTTTCCGTTGCTTATAATTTGGGGAAAAAGGGTTTGCATGTTCGGCTGTGACTCGATTTCGAGTTTGTGTGTGATTTTAGCCGAATTTGTTGATGTGATTGCGGTGGTAGTTTCTTAATTTGTTACTTTTTCTGTTGTTTCTTGGCTGCATTTTGATTTGTTTGGCTAGTGGATGATTGATTGCCGTCTCAATTTCCGAATCTTCAATTGCAGGGTTTCACTACAAATCTTTTTTGGTTGAAGGCTTCAAGTGGCGTTTGCTTCTTGTCCTCTCTGTTGTTTTGAGAACAGTCCAGCTCGTCGGTCAGAAGGAGTCCCTGTACAGTTCATTCTACACCCCATCTCTGTGTTGATAGCTTTGCTGCTTTTATGAATGTTGATTCATTTTGAATGATGTAAGTTTTTAGGTAAGGAATGAGTTAGACATAGCCTGATACTGCGATATTGCTGCTTAATTAGCCAATGGGACTTCTATTGGAACAAGCTGTTTCTGAATGCGGAAATTGTGATGCTGATCTTGAAAGTGGAGAAGTTGTTGATGGTAGTATAATCAATGATGAACGGCTGTCTGGTGGTGGCTTCATTGACAGTAGTTTGTTGTTATCTGATGCTTGTTATGGGCTTGAGAACTGTGATGGATCCATGCAGTGTGGTGAGACAAGGGTGACTCTTTCTCTTGCTAATGATTACAGTGATGTATCATTGGAGAATGCGAAGCTACTAGTAGATAGGAAGGCAAGTGTGGGAGAGAAGAACGAATGCAATTTTGAGAAGAAATCAGTGAAGGAGAAGCCTAAGGCAATGAGTGCTAAGAAGCCCCCCAAGCCACCACGACCACCAAGAGGGTTGTCATTGGATTCAACAGATCAGAAGATAATCAGAGAACTTGCTGAGATGGCCAAACTGAAGCGTGCAAGGATGGAACGTATGAAGGCATTGAAGAAGATGAAAGAAGCTAGGAACTCATCATCAAAGAATCAGTTGTTTGCTACACTGTTCACCATTTTGTTCTGTCTTGTCATTCTATTTCAAGGTACTTTGCCCTAATCTTTTTTTTTGTAACAATTACACTTACTAAATTATAGAGAGGTGATGTGGCTTGGAAGTTAAGTTTTATTAAAGTGAGATAGTGACGTCTGTTAAGAAGGCTAATTTGTAATGTTAAATAAAAGGCATAGAAAGGAGCTCTTGACTTGTAATGATATTTTTGTTTCTCTTGAGCATCTTTTCGAGGGTAAACTTTCCTATTAGAAGAGTTATCCTTGTATTGCTAAAGGTATCTGTTGTTGAGACTTGAGAGATAGAGCTGATATTAGAGTTTGCTAATTGAGGTTTATATATCTTGCAAAATTGTAAAATATCTATGAAGCATTTGTTAAGTCACTATGTGACCTTTCTTATAAGATAATATATCAGTAGAGCTGCATTTCCTTCCTGTATCCTGTTGCAATTTTATTATCGTGACTAATTGACTATTTTCTCGCCTTCATTGTTTTTGCCCTGATTCTTGCAGTCCTAATGAAAGTCAAGATGTTATGAGTTGTTGATTAAATTGACTAGCATCATTCTCTTGTTTTCTGGCAAACTATTGTTTTTAAACTCATGAGTTACGCCAATTTTACAGGTATTTCATCAAGATCTAACTCGGCTACTACCTTTCAAGGATCTCCCATGACATCTCGGGCAACGGATGGTGGAACAATTCCCATAACACACTTCCAAAATTTGCCTGTATCTGGTTACGAGTCTCCCAGGTAAATTCCCTCCTTCCATGCCTATATTGAGGGATGAAGAGATGTTTAGGCGGCTACAAGATGCTAATGCCCCATGGGTTTTCCGATGTTGTAGTTTGTTGGAGCAGGTTTCAGCTTCAAACACCCAAGAAGAAGTTGGAAGAGTGGCAGACTAAGATAAGACAGCTTTTCTGGTTAGTCTGTCAAAACTTGTATGCTTTTGTGGAAAGCATTTTGCATAGGAAACAGAAGTTCACTCAGCTAATAATAAAATTCCAGTAGCCTGTCTTCATGTGTAGAGAGTTAGTTGCCTCTTAGACAACTAAGAACCTAAGTTTTGGCCTCCCATAAGTGATAAATTCGGGCCAGTGCCTTCGTGTTTCCTATGTCCAGCTCTGGGATTTGATGTAAATGGTGTTTCTCTGTTTTTTTTTTGTTGTAACATGAAGGCTTTTCTCAAAGGTTTTGCAAGATTGCTACAATAGTATGTAAATTTCCATCATAAAGTTTCAACAAGTGAGTTTAACATTACTGGTTAATTTTTTCTCCTGGCAAATACTCATTTTTGCTGTGGATATCTGATATAGCTAGGAATTTGGCAATTGGGTTGATTGAGTTGGGTTTGGATGAAGATGAGCTTTTACTCTCACAAAATTTACTTTTTTTTTTTCTCTTTTAATTATTTTCCTAGGGTTTACCAAATTACTATAGGGTTTTAAAACTTCATCTATAGAGTTTCAAATAAACTCTATGGGAACAAGACCAGGTCATTTTGGATTCTAAAAACCAAATAGATCTGTTCTGTGAATGGATATGATGATAGAACTGAAAATATAAACTTTAACTTTCAAAAAAAAATAAAAAATGAACCACCAATTACCTACTCGGTTCAGATTAGAGAGCCCATGCTCAAAAATCCAAAATTGACAAGGCCAAGAGCCCAAGACACTTCAATAATTCCAAGTGTTATCAAGATTCAGGTAAAAAGCCTACAAAAATACAAAATGCTTTGAAAAGTTCTAAGTTGCTAATTGGGACTTCGGTGAAGTTGAAGCTTCGTTTGATTAACACTATTGTGGGGCAAGATGGCGAAATGCATTCGCAGAGCGGCGTATGGCGTATTGGGTTTGTCGAGAGGCTTTTCTGGCAACAAAAGAACAATAGCTTGGTGGAATAGCTTGGTGGAATGATGAGGTTCAGGAGAAAGTTAGGGAAAAACAACAAGTCTACAAAGCTTGGCTATGTAGCGCGGAATCAGAGAGGAGACAAGGTTGACAGAGCTCAAGGTAGCAAAGAAGGTAACCAAGAGAGTAGTAGCGGCCACTAAAGAGAAAGCGTTCGAGGGAATGTATAAGGTTCTAGATGAAAAGGGTGGGGAACGAGTCTTGTACAAGATGGCTAAGGCTAGGGAAAGAAAGAGAAGAGACATAGACAAGGTGAAATGTATCAAAGATGAGGATGGACGGGTACTAGTGGATGACCTACAGATCAGACAACGGTGGGAGAGGTACTTCAGTGGTCTTCTGAACGAGGGTTCTGTGATGGAGGAGAGACGACAAGTTTCCATGGGCCGTGAGAGCCGGGAGTCCCCATTTGCTTTTACAGATGTTTCTCCATGGATGAGATAAAAGGAGTGTTCCGCCAAATGGGTAATAGGAGATCAGTAGGGCCGGATGAAATCCCAGTGGAAGTTTGAAAGTATTTGGGAGCGAGAGGCCAAGCATAGTTAGCAACGCTATTTAATGTTATTTTCAAGACGACCAAGATGCCAGATGAGTGGAGACTTAGTAAGCTGATCTCGGTCTACAAGAACAAGGGAGATGTACAACAATGCAACGACTACAAGGGTATCACACTGCTTAGTCAGACAAGGAAAGTATGGGAGAAGGCTATTGAGTTGAGGTTGAGGAGGCTAGTCAGAGTGCTAGAGAATCAATTTGGCTTTATGCCTAGAAGGTCTTCCATGGAGGCCATTCACCTGCATAGGAGGCTAATAGAGGCATACAGAGAGAGGAAGAAGAATTTGCACATGGTTTTCATCGACTTGGATAAAGCATATGACAGAGTTCCGAGAGAGCTGATTTGGGAATGTTTGGCAGCTAAGGAGGTATCTAGGACGTTTATCAAGGTAGTCAAAGACATGTATGCGGGCTCGATGACTAGTGTGTGCAACTCAGGCGCGGATATCGAGTTCTTCGAGGTAGAGGCAGGTCTACATCAGGGGTCAGCCTTAAGTCCCTTTCTTTTTACGCTGATGATTGCCGTTTTGAAGAGGCAGATTCAGGGGGAGGTCCCTTGTTGCATCTGTTCGCATACGATATTGTGTTGGTAGACGAGTATAGAGGAGGAGTCAATAATAGGCTTGAGATTTGGAGGGAGAAGCTGGAGTCAAAGGGTATCAGATTAAGAAGGACAAAGTCTGAATATGTTGAGTTCAGGTTCAGACATGATGCAACCCCTAATGAGGAAGTTCTTTTAGGAGGGGAAGTCATAACGAGGAAGGAGAGTTTTAGGTATCTGGGGGTCAGTTTTATAGAGTGATGGAGGCATAGATGAGGATATTACGCATCGGATCCAGAGGGGTTGGCAAAAGTGGAGGGCGGCGTTGGGTGTTCTGTGCGACAAGAAGGTTCCTCTTAAGCTAAAGGGAGAGTTCTACAGGACAGTGATCAAACCGGCCATCCTCTATGGGGCAGAGTGTTGGCCCACCACAAAAGCACATGAACAAAAGGCTGATGGTAGCAGAGATAAGAATGTTAAGGTGTATGAGTGGGCACACGTTACTAGACAAAATCAGAAATGAAGTGATCAGAAGCAGGGTATGGGTGGCCAGTTTAGGAGATAAGTTACGAGAAACAAGATTGCACTAGTTTGGACACATCAGAGATGAGACCCTAGGGAGCCAGTTCGCAGATGTGAGAGTTTGGTCATTGGAGAAGTACGTAGAGGGAGAGGAAGACCGAAGAAATGTTGGAAAGATAGTATAAGGCAAGATTTCAGTCAGTTGGGGATTTCGACAGATATGGCGGTATGCAGAGATAGCTGGAGAGAGATTATACGAGTAGTGGATAGCTAGACACCAATGCAGACCCGTTCTCAGGGGCCTTGAGGCTTCGTCGCCATGTTTTTGGTTCTAAGTTCCTTTTACTTTAAGTTCTTTGTTTTTGGCTTCGGCCTTCGTTTCTGCTTTATTTTTGTGTGTTGTGGTCCTTTCGGGTCTGTTGGGCGCACCCCCTTGCGTTAAGCCAGGGGTGCCCCCATTTTGACCCCCCAGATTTCCCACAAGGGAAGCCGCACTGGGTAAATGTTGTTGTTGTTGTTGATCATAACACGGAAAAGCAACAATTCTGGATGCCCCCTTCCTCACATGGCGAAAAACCACAAAACGCTCTGTTTCCTATGAAGATTTGTTTGTGGAACTACATAAGCACCAAACGTAGGTCTTTTTGGACTGAATTCAGCACGTTCTGTTGCCTAGAATATATCAACCTTATTGCCATAGTGGAAACTAAAGTCCAAACTCCGCTTGATTGTAGCAGGTGGCTTAAAGTGGGTTTCGATTCCATTGAATTTTTACCAGTCAACGGATACTCGGGCAAGATTTGTGTTTTGTAGAAGGGTTCACAACTCTCGAATGAAAAAATCCATACCATCCATAAAGATGAAAAGTTCATTGGCTTCTGCTACATCAACTTGGAAACCAATAATGAAACGATTTTAATCTTCGCATATGCGCCACCTAGGGCACAAGATAAGACTAGTTCTGAACCAAGTTGAAAGAGTACATCCAAAATTGTAACCTACCATGTATCCTAATGGGAGACCTCAACGAAATTCAACACATTGAGGAAAAAATTGGGGGTGCGAACCCATCCCAATCCCACATTGAATGACTCATTAATTTCAAAAATGAGTGTGATGTTTGTGATATTCCCACTATTTGGAATTAACTCACTTGAATGTGGTCCAAAAACCTCGAAAACACCACCTTCGAGAAACTTGACTGAACCCTAGTTAGTAGTTAGATAATCCAATGGTACCCATCCATAGCAACCAAAAACCACGCATTCTCATCCTCAGATCATTGCCCAATATCGTGCGACCTTCCTACGGGAGTTCCTTTCAAAGCACAACCGTTCAAATTTGAGATGATGTGGACCTCTAGGAAAGAATTCCAGAACATCATCTAACAAGCTTGGCGCCCCCGCCTCAACACGGGTGGATCACACATGTTCAATCTAACGAAAAAAAAACACAACTACTAAAAGCGTAAGCTAATGTTTGGAATAAACAAACGTTTGGAAATATATTTGAACAAATAAAAAAACTTGATGCAGATCTTATTCAAATCCAGAAAGAGATCATCGAACACAACAATCTACAACTAATCCAAAAGCAAGAGAGGTTGTCAAGGAAAAGTTCATGCCTCTTGAACTTCCACAACTCTTATTGGAAACAAAGGGATAAAAGCATACATATAAAGCTAAATAATAAAAATACCAAATATTTCCATAAGATTGCCAATGGTAGAAGGAACAGAACCAACATCAAAGAGATCCAGATAACGGAGGGCACACAAATCACATGAACATTAGAACAATAGAACAAAAATCAAACGAGACTTCCACAACCGATTTCGAGCCTTGGATATAAATCGTGGAAAACTACAGAACATGACACAAACCATCCAAAATGAAATAACCGATGCAGACAACTTAGAGCTCACAAAACCTGTATCGAACATCGAAATCAAGAACGCCATGTTTGATATTGTGGATGACAATTCCCTCGGTTCGGACGGAATGCCTACATGCTTTTATAAAAAATATTGGCACATTTTTGGCCCAACTGTTATCAAAGTTGTCAAAAGCTTCTTCTACATCGGCAAAATCTTAAAACAAATAAACTACACTTTTATTACCTTACTACCCAAATGCGAGAACCCCAATTTAACCAATCATTATAGGCCAATTAACCTATGCAATACTATCTATGATTTAATCTCAAAGATCCTAACAAACCAACTAAAAACATCCTAAAGAAACTTATCCACCCGGTGTAGGGAGCGTTTGTTCAGAACAAAATATCCACGACAACGACACACTCGTCATGCATGAGATTTTCCACTCATTTCGTAACAAACTAGGGCGGGAGGGGTGGATTGCAGTCAAAATAGACATGGAAAAAGCCTATGACCATATTAACTAGGAGTTCTTGGCTACCACCCTGCACAAATTCGGCTTTAACGATAAATTCTTGGGCTGGATCCGTGAATGTGTTGAAATTGTCTCCTTTTTTGTCCTAGTTAACAACAAACCAACATAACAATTCTACCCCCAACGAGGCCTTAGGTAGGGAGATCCCCTATCACCATACTTATTCATTCTTGCCGCCGAGATCATGTCAAGAGAACTCCACTGGTTCAGAACCAACCCTAAAAGTGGCATCGAGATCCAAATCTCAAGAAATGGAACAAAAATCTCATTCTTGGCCTTCACAGATGACATCATTATCTTTGCTAAAGCTAATGGCCATGCATGCAGAAATATTAAAGAAATCATCGATGACTACTGCCAAATTTTGGGCCAGAAAGTCAACTTTCACAAATCCGCCTTCCAGGTCACCAAAAATACAAGTAACAACACGAAGGAGCAAATTAAACAGATTCTCTAGATAACGAACATTGTTGCTTTGAATAAATATCTAGGATGCCCGTTTATCAATGGGAGAGTTACACAAAACACCTTTAAACCCATGATTTTGTGAATCAAATCCCTATTATCTAAATGGAAAGCCAACACCCTGTCCTAAGAGGGGCGCAAAACTCTAATCAAAGGAAACCTCTCATCACAACCAAACTATATTATGCAATCATTTATGCTAACTCAGACAACTCTAAAGGAACTAGACCAAATTAACAAAAGTTTCTTTTAGAACAAGGAAAACAATAACAAACCACTTATAAGATGGAATTCCATTTGTCGTGCACCCGCTCAGGGGGGGGGGGGTTGGAATTGCCAAGGCGGAAGAAATGAACCAAGCGCTCCAAATGAAATTGCTATGGAAAATCTTAGTCAAACCAGACAATCTTTAGGTTAAAATAGTGATAGAAAAATACCTCAAAATGGAAAGTATCCTGAACTACAAGAAAAAACATAACACATCATGACAGTGGTCCAAACTTTTAGACCTAAAGGACTTGTTCGTGAAGGGGCTCATTTGGCAAGTAGGGGACGGGAAAACCGTTTATTTTTAGAAAGACAACTGGATTGGCAATGGTCCTCTCATCCCAAAAGCCGAGGTCAAAACCCTCATTAACTGGGAGGAAACTATTAATGTATACCCTCATGAGGACAATTCTTGGAACATTAAAAAATTGAATAAGTTCGTTAATCATGATGAAATTTTCCAAAATTATTAATCCCATCAATAAAATCCCTAATTGGTTGTACTGGCAAACAAGTAAAAATGGATGGTACTCTACCCATTCCACCATGAAATGGCTCCACCAATCCCACCAATCCAAAGGTGAACCCAAAATTAACCTAGAATGGATTAACAAACTCAACATGCCACTCGAAATGAAGAACTTCCTTTGGAAAGTGACACAAAATGGCCTACCAACCAAAACAAGGCTTGCTGCCAACAAGATATCGATACCAAAAGGCTGTGAAGGGTGTAAAAACTAGGTCAAAAACACAAATCACATCTTACTCTCATGCCCCCTTACGAGGGCAACCCTTAATTCTGTTAGCCCTAAACTACGTTGGATTGTGAACCAAGTACCCCCGGGTGACAAAAAAATACACCAGATCTTGGAGGAAATAAGGATATTGACAACAAAAGAGGAAATAGAACTCCTCACTAACACTTGGTGGAGTCTATGGTTCTCGAGAAATAAGAGGGTATTTGACAGCACAAAAAAAAACAAGAACAATGCCGATAACCTAAGCGAGTTTACTCGAAACCAAGTTAAAGAATGGAAACTTGCGGGAGCCTCCGTGTCCCCCAGCTCTCGCACTTACATTGCGAGAGTTGGAGCAGGGAGAAAGCTTACTAGTGGGCAAAACCCAAGAGAGATTATATTAAATTAAACTTTGATGGTGCAGTGAGTGCGGATGGCGTAGCCTCGTTCGGGTTCATCCTCAACCCCGTGTTTTTTGGCAGAAAAATGGCTATTTGAGCTTAAAAGTCAAAAGTTCGTATCTAATGATATTCCAAGTTTTGAACCTGATTTATGGCCGCGTAACATAGGGGCCGGAGGTACGGTAAACTCGGCCAAAATATGACACCCGAAGGGCCCGGCACGCACAATCCTATCCTATCCGAGTCCGAGTTTACCCCTTGCACTTTGGACAGCCGTCCGTAGCATCATAAAGAGGACCTCCCTTTCAAAGTAAAAAAAAGAGGTACATAGGAGGTTGGTCTTTCTCAACGTAGTGTATAGCACGAAAAACCTGGTGACCGGCTTCGCGAGACCCTTTCGGTCCACACTGGAGAACTCGTCTCTCGGGCGTTGCTCTATTGGGCGGAGTTTCCTCGATCAACTAACTCGCTCTAGTTCTCTTGATATCTACGTACTTGATGAACCCAGCCCGAGCGCCCTTCGCCTTCGACTAGCACTTCGACTTGAAAGAAGCCAACACCATCACTTTCAAGATGCCTTGGTGGTGAAATGGTAGACACACGAGACTCAAAATCTCGTGCTAAATAGCGTGGAGGTTCGAGTCCTCTTCAAGGCATAGAGAATGCTCATTGAATGAGCAATTCAATAAGAGATCTTGGAATTGGAATAAGTTCGGCAGCGGATCACGAAATCTTAGTGATCTTCTCTATCTAATGAGGGGGGAGTCCGCCTTGAAATCGTCTACCCTGAACCCCCCCCGAGTATATGCTTCAACAGGAATCACACAAGGGTAGATTGATACAATAGAAACCTCTGGTAAAATGCCCGCCCGTAACGTAACTCAACAGAGAAATTACATAGTCCGTTTTAGGGATTGGCGACTTACCCATTCAGTGACTTTGGCACTGGACGTTCTCCCCCAAAATGGGTACTATCGGGTCGGGTGAATTCAAGAATAGACGCCTGTTGGCATTCCAGCCCCCCCTTCTCCTTTCGGGGCCTATCCGAAAGAGAATCCAGTACTTCTTGGTCGTGAATATCTGAATGAATAGGACGAACGACCCCGCGGATACCTTTGCTTCGTGCTTGCTTCGTGCTTCGGAACAAAACAATTCGGTCAACCGGAATGTGTATTATCCCTGGTATTTTATTTAGTTATTCAGTCAAACCAATGATTCGTTATTGGAGCAGATAGCAACTTTCATCAGACATGCGTATCTAAACCCCGTGTATCTGAGACTACTTCTGTCGCTTCAACGAAGGATCTACTTCAATGAAAAGAATTCTTTCACCGAGTAGTGGAACGAAATCTGTCTCTGTCTCCCGATGGGATGCTTTTTTTGAAACTTTTCATCATACTATTCATATCATAAGAGAAGAAAGCTCTTGGTCACGGATTCCCCTTTCGAACCAGCGCCCAAAGGTGCTCTATTGAGCCGGTCACCGTCTGGTAGAGGGAACCACCACTCTTCGTCTGGAGGCAGTTCAAGCTTAAACAGCTTGTGCTCCTTCAGAACCCGGCCTTTAAGATAGGGACTGAGAGGTTTCCCTCTTCCAATCCACCATTCCAAAGGAGTTTTGGTAGTGAGTGGGCACTTAGTCTAGTCTTCCAAGAGATCTTCTTCCCTTTATCCTCCTTTATTCAATTTAAACCTACGAGAAAAGAGATCGAAAGAGAACTTTTGCTTTGGTCTCGAGGAATTGTTGAGCGAGGCTGACTAGCGATAACGAACTGACCTCTTTATAGGAAGATCACAGCAGGAAAGGAAGCTTCAAATTGATAGCGGCTTTTCTTTCCCCGGACCGATGACTCGCTTGTTCAGTACTTCTAACTATTTTTTTTTATAGGATGATGCCGTCCCCTCGGGACTACTAGTAGCTTCGGTTGTTGAATCTCGTGCAAGTTAGGTTGTGGTGGTTGTATTGGCTGCAAGCAGAACGTAGGCGCTTTAGGTCTGTGTTGACCATGATTGTCGCCTAACCAAGGCAAAAATCTGGACCCACTGGAATCCTACACTCTTCTCAGTTGGATCTTTTTCCTTAGCGTGGATCGGGTATGAAGTCGCTTATGCGATCGTCGGCGAATAAGAATGGAGAAGCCTTCCATCGCAATACAGAAGAGCAGAAGGAGGGGAAGTTAGATCCGCTAAGATCGAGATACGTCTTACGGGAAAGAAACCGTAGGGAGTGTCGCTAGAACAATTCATTTACTTCAGCCCCAGGAAGGTGTTTTCTTGAATGAATTGGGGGGCAGGTTTGGGTGCTTGCTTGGTCTCTGGTGTCTCCCCCATCCATTTTGACGGAGGACTGATAGGTCGGCAATCTGTTATGATCTCCAAGACCATTGCCTTGTGCCATGGACTTCTTGAGGCCATTCGTCATGGCATTCTCCGGATCTAGATTGAAGGCGATAATTTGCAGCTGGTTAATACCGTTTTTGGTGACTGGTGCTGCCCGTGGGAGATTGAGTTGTTATGTTCGGATATCCACTGCTTGCTTGCGTGCTTCCAAGATTGGAGTATTTCTCATGTCTTTTGTGATTACAATGTTGTGGCGGACTTCATCGTTGCATCCTTCAGACTTGTCTCCTCTATCCCGCTTGTAATTGACTCGGGTTTTCTTACCCTCGTCCGATAGAATGCTTTAGGGCGACCACTAGCTTGTTAGTGGCCACCCTAATCTCTTCCTTATAGAAATAACATATTGTTGATATTATCGTATGAAGTTAATGATCTTAATATTGATGTGGACAAATACATATTTTGTTGAATGCTTGAAAGTTGAAACATGGTATAAAGTCGGCAATAGAGTCTTTTCCACTGTTAGGCACGGATTTGGGTACCATCTGGTAGCTAAATCGGATTTGGCTACCATGTGGTTGCTAATTCTGGTTAGTTATTTGAGTGAAGTTTTAGCGTCCACGCAAGTTGTGGTCGCTAATTTTGCGACCACGTGGTCACTGATTTTTTTATATTTTTTTAGCTTAGATTTGGGGATAATATGGTCGCTAAATAGCGACCATATTTAGTGGTCGCTAAATCGTGGACCCTAAATCAACGTATGGTGCAGTGTTTGTTTTAACGGTTTCTCTAACCTATGCCCTTAGGGCATATGATCATAAGAATATTGAATATGGAAACTAAACCCTATGAAGGAAAGCATAAACCCTTAGGAAATAATTTTAAAAATATTAAACAATCAAAATATACTTGAAAATTCTAAATAAAGGTTCTTAACCTATGTTCTTAGGCATAGTTTAGAAAAATCGTTGTTTTAATGAAATGAATCATGTGCGAACTTCTAAGTTGGTGTAAAATGTGAAAGAACTTGAAATCATTGGATTCGAACTTCTAACTTGGTGCAAAATGTGAAAAAACTTGAAATCATTCGATTGATGTTGGGAAATCTGGTTCCAAACATTCGAACAACGATGCTTATTTCCAGTTTTGATAATGAAGAACGCCATAAGGGAACTAACGTTTTACATCCAAGTATTTCAAGGGAACACCTTGTTTGACAAAGTCTCTCCAAGAAGGGAATGCAAAAGGAACACAGGAATACATGACACCAAGTTCCTATCAAACGAATTCTGGAGAGAACAGTTCCCATCGCAAGGGAACCCACATGTGAAGACAAGACCATTCAGCGTGAAACGCGGGATCCTGTCTCATACAAAATGATACACTCTATTTAGTATAGGTTAACTCTTGAATTTTAGGTATGATTTGAGTGTGCTTAGGTTAGTTTTGAGCATAATTGTCATATGAAGACCGAAGACACGATTTGAAGAATTGCAAGAGTTTTGAAGACAAGTGTTGATTTGGAGTTGTTTCAACACCACTTTCTTGTAATGCTTATTCCGGGAGCTACGGTGATCGGATGAAGCTGAATTTGGTATCATTGGAAAACTAACTCGAAGAGCTACAATTCGTCTTTTTATGGCGAGTTCAAATTCCAACTCTAAGTGGGTCAAAAATACCTCCGAAGTTGACACAATAAGTTGTCAAAAGATCCGCGCCCGCGGAAATATTCCGTGCTCGCAGATCGTTGAGCATCCGAGGGCGAGGAAAGCTGGATCCGCGGACGCGGAATATTTCCGCGCTCGCGGATCGAAGGGATTCCACGGCCGAGGGTAGAGGATTGATCCGCGCCCGCGGATTTTGGCTCGTTTTATTTTATCTTTTTAGTATTTTTATATCTTAGGGTTTCGGACTTATTTTTACTATTTAAGTTAGTTTCGAGTTTCACTTTGGGGGTTGGACAATTTCTAGCATACTTTTACTTTTAGGTTTTTATTTCAGTATTATGGAGAACTAATTGCTCTTTGGAGTTTGTTTAATCAAGGAAGTCTTTTTATGTAATTCGTGAGATTCTGGTAACTTTTCTATCCCTTGGTTAATATCAAAAACTCTTGTGCTTAATTTATGATTATCAATTGATTTCTCTTGGTGCGCAACTTGTTGAATTTGATTGATATTCTATTGTTTGGATTAGTTTGATTGTTGTCTATGCAATCTTATTTATCCTTGAAACAACTCTTTTCTAGGACCGTGGACTAGAATTGAGAAAGAGTATTTGATTGTTATTTTATGCATGAGACTCGTAGCTTGATTGCATGAATTAATATCCTTCTATCCTTAATACTTTTCATGATTTGAATTAAGCGTTCTTGTTCATATCATCCTTTCACTTGGACCGTGGACAAGCGGAAATCTTTTATAAGGACTGGAATGAACTAGGGAATTAATAGAAAAGTGGATGAATCAATGATCGGATGATTGAATGAACTCTGCTTTCTCCCAATTGATTAAACAATATTTGGTTGTTTTGTTTGTTTGCCTGAACTTCCAAAACCCCCTGTCTTTGCTTTTGCTGATTGATCAGAATTCCGATTCTCTTGGGTTCGACCCCTTGCTTACTTGCTATACTAGTTAGTAGTTTAGGGTTATTTATCTTTGATTTTGGCAACAACGATTTTAGCTGAGTCAAATTTTGGCGCCGTTGCCGGGGAATCGGTTTTTAATTTTCTGTTTAATCGTCGTTTCTGATGAATCGGCGCCCTCAGAATTTTTCTGCGCCCGCGGAAAATCCGCGCCCTCGGAATTTTTCCGTGCCCGCGGATCGGTTCGTCTAGATTCCACGAATCTGTGTAAACCTATCATAGGGTCTACACTTGTATATACTAATGTCTGCGTTTAGTCTTGTTCAGTTGGAGGATGAACCCTTTCATGAGTACTTCACTAGGTGCCAGGAAATCTTGCATGATCTCTCTGTTTGGGGGTTACACATTGGGCTTGATGACGCTTTCTATCACATCTTTTTGGGGATGACTCTTGAGTCCCAACTAAGGATGTACCGCGAGAGCGATGCAAAATACGTCCTTTGGAAACCCATTGACCGATGGAATTTCTTTTGTATGCTCCGAGCCAAAGAGATCGAGATACAGAAATTGGAGAACCAAATTTCTGAACAAAGAAAACTAGAGGAGGTGTTGGCCATAAAGACGGAAATTCTCGAAGATCAACCAACAGATCCCCCTGAAGAGCCAGTTCCATCCTCTCCAGAGGCACTTAGAGACCCTTCATTGGATGAAGAGATGGATGATCATAGTCATGTGATGACGGAGGAGGAATATTTCCTTCAGTTTGACGACTCCTGGAGTGATGACGACGATCCCGATGAGTCGAAGAAGGAGCCAGATGATGATATGGATATTTCCATTCCACCTGAGGAGATGTCTATGTCTCCTACCGTGGAGCCCTTTGTTATGATCGATCATGATCCCTGTATCCTTTCCTCTTCTTCCTTACTTTCTATTGATATTTGTTTGCCTGATATTTCTGCAAAAGGTTCTGAGCATGATAGTTTACCTAGTGATTTCTCAAATTTTAAGGGTGGTAATGCTAACATGAAAATCATTACTCTTGATTTATATTTTGAAAAACTACCTTGTCCTTTCAACTGGTTCTATCCTAAACCTGCTAATCCTGATTTCTCTAGTGGGTTTGATATACTGAAACGATGTCTGAATGCTATATTATTTAGTTTCAAGTTATCATTGTGTTATATTTACCTTCATGAGAGTTGTTCGCAAGATTTTGATAGATTGCTTCAGGCTTTGACGATGTCCGAGTCTTGAGACAATAAGGACGTCGGGCCAAACGACGTTAAACAAAGGCGCTGCTTGGGAGGCAACCCGAGGTAAGTTTTTCTTTTTCTTTTATTTTTATCTTTTTAGTCTAGTTTTAGTTTTAGTTTTAGTTTTTGTTTTGGTTTTGTCGGGCTAACTTGCAGGTATAATTTTTCCCATCAAAAGAAGCCAGTCCCAGGCGAGTCCGAGCCTGCGGAAAATCCGCGACCATGGAAATTTTCTGCGCCCGCGGAAAATCCGCGCCCTCGGAATTTTTCCGCGCTCGCGGATCGGCCTGGAGGAATTAAAATTTTATTAATTTTTTTTTAAAAAATAATAGTATAAAAAAATAAAAGGTTTTCGGGTGAAACCCCCGAAATAAAAGGCTTTCAGGTGAAACCCCTGAAATAAAAGGTTTTCGGGTGAAACCCCCGAGATAATTTAGGGAAAAAAAGAAGAGAAAAAAAGAGTGTTCTTCCATATTCTACCATCACCCATCAATCCATTTTTCTATATCTTTCCATGTCTAGTTCCTTGAAATTGTTAGTTACTATTATCAGGTTCCATCCCATTGTGGTGATTGCGCGTCTGCACCATCTTTGCGGTATAGTTCAAGTATGGGGGTGCTACCGTCGTCAGAGTTTTATTATTTTGAGGAGTCCAGTTCATTCTCATTGGAGACGTCCTATGGTGTGGATTTGGTTGATGAGTTGTGAAGATGACGTTCTTGGTTGGTTCCCAGACGAATCGGTTTGTTCCTGAGTTTGGTGCTTATGATTCCGGGAGTTCATTCCATCTCTTCTTTCATATGTGAGTCTTCTGATTTTTCTCTTCTATGCTTAATTCCTTTCTCTTTACTTCATTGAGGACAATGAAGGATTTAAGTATGGGGAGGAAGTACTCACTACGCTTATCTTAGATAGTTGCTTTTCAGTTTATATTTCGTTATTTTATGGGATCCTTATTCCCTGTTTTGTATAGAGAAATTTTTGAAAAAAAAGCCATAAAAAAATTCAGAAAAAGGCATAACAATCCTGGGATGAGTTGAAAACCCGAAAGGGCGGCTCAGGTAATAAGCAGGTAACCCGGACCAGCATTAGGCTGGGGTAATATGAGGTTAATGAGAGATGTGAGTATTTGTGAGCGCACCTAAGAAAAATGAAAAGAGTGATTAGGTAAAAACCCGAAAGGGCGCCTAAGTAGAATGAGTGGTAAAATCAGAGTGTTTAGGATCATATTCTACTTTGGGGCTTTGGGATTACACTTTAGATGTTGGGTAGATCCTAGGTTGCTCTACACTTTTTAGAGCTTGAGAGTTGATATCTATATGTATATATGTGATGTTTGTGTTTGAGCTTTCATGTCTTTGCTCATTATTTCTCTATTTTGGGTTCGGGTTGTTGAGGTGAGTGATTTTTGTCTTCCCTTGCACTATGTTGTAAACCTTGATAGGATTTATTGTTAGATTTATTTTGAGCTTACTCGAGGACGAGCAAGGTTTAAGTATGGGGGAATTTGATACACTCTATTTAGTATAGGTTAACTCCTGTAATTTAGGTATGATTTGAGTGTGTTTAGGTTAGTTTTGAGCATAATTTTCATATGAAGACCGAAGACACGATTTGAAGAATTGCAAGAGTTTTGAAGACAAGTGTTGATTTGGAGTTGTTTCAACACCACTTTCTTGTAACGCTTATTCCGGGAGCTACGGTGATAGGATGAAGCTGAATTTGGTATCATTGGAAAGCTAACTCGAAGAGCTACAATTCATCTTTTTACGGCGAGTTCAATTCCAACTCTAAGTGGGTCAAAACTACCTCCGAAGTTGACACAATAAGCTGTCAAAAGATCCGCGCCCGCAGAAATATTCCGTGCTCGCGGATCGTTGAGCATCCGAGGGCGAGGAAAGCTGGATCCGCGGACGCGGATTATTTACGTGCTCGCGGATCAAAGGGATTCCGTGGTCGAGGGTAGAGGATTGATCCGCGCCCGCTGAAATATTCCACGCTCGCGGATTTTGGCTCGTTTTATTTTATCTTTTTAGTATTTTATATCTTAGGGTTTCAGACTTATTTTTAGTATTTAAGTTAGTTTCGAGTTTCACTTTGGGTTTGGAAATTTCTAGCATACTTTTACTTTTAGGTATTTATTTCAGTATTATGGAGAACTAATTTCCCTTTGGAGTTTGTTTAATCAAGGAAGTCTTTTTATGTAATTCGTGAGATTCTGGTAACTTTTCTATCCCTTGGTTAATATCAAAACTCTTGTGCTTAATTTATGATTATCAATTGATTTCTCTTGGTGCGCAACTTGTTGAATTTGATTGATATTCTATTGTTTGGATTAGTTTGATTGTTGTCTGTGCAATTGATAGCTCGCATTAGGTAGTGTTTAGGATGCATATTTATGTTTAATTTGTATGGTTTTAGCTTAGTTTAGCTTAGTTTCTTGTTTTTTAGTTTTTCTAGGAAATTCGGGTTTTGCGCTTGTTTTGTTCGGTTTTGCAGATCTTTAGGTAAACAAGCATGGACGGGATGGATCTTAGATGATTGTGGAGGATCAAGATGAGGCTTAAAGTGGTACAAGTGAAGGAAAAGTCAAGAGATAAGGCCCAAGAGCTTGAGGGATAAAAACGCTTAAACTCGGGTCATGCATTGGAGTCTTATTTTAACACCTCTATCTTGCAATCCTTGGTTTGGGAGCTACAGTGGTCGGATGAAGCTTAATTTGGTATCACAGGAAAGCTAACTCGAAGAGCTACAATTCATATTTTTACTCCGAGTCCAAATTCCAACTCGAAGGGGGTCAAAACAGCCTCCGAAGTGTCACTAAAGTTGGTGCTGGAGGAGCGCGACCAAAAGCCTCAGAGCGCCCCCGCGCTCTCAAGTGCACCAAACCGCGCTCGGCGGTTGACGCGGCGATGACTTGGGCTTCCGCGAGATCTTGTGGGCCGACTCTATTATTTCTTTTAGATATTTTTAGACTTGATATAAATACTTTCCTTAGGGTTTTATTTGGATTGGAGGATGCTATCTTTTGGATGCTATCTTTTGGGGTTTATGCAATTTGGAGATTTGTGGGAGACAAACCCTAGTTTTGCAATTGAAGATCAATTTAACTTTTGTAAGTTTGATTTCTCTTTAATGTCGATTTCTAGCTAAATCTCTCATGTCCAACTAGTTAGTTGAAGTTGTATGCATGATTGTTTGTGTGATTTGAATTATTTTAGTTTGCCTTGACTAGATTGAATCTCTCCATGCTTGATTGATTAAATTCACTTAGGATTAGTATAGATTGACCACCTATTCTACTTCTAGGTTGAATTACAACTAGGATAATTAAATAGACGGTGGAATTTGATTATTCATGGATGAATCCTTTGATTAAACTTAAAGACGGTGTATATTAAGGTTAATCAAAGGCGGAGAATTTAATCACAAGATTTCGTGAATAGACGGTGGAATTCATGAATATTGTTTCTATTGAATGCTTTGAACTTAATTGCATGATCAACTTGACATAGAAGGTTTTCTAGGTTAATTGATTAAAAGGTTGTTAAAGACGGTGTATATTAACAACCACAATAAGCTTGAATTCATAAATTCACAATAGATTAGTCAAGGGAAATTGAAATAAGGATAATCGATGATCAAAACTCATGTATGCAATGGATACAAAACTAGTTGGGCGCTTTTCTCCATATTTGAATCTCAACTTACTTTACTTGTTTAGTTTTAATTAGTTTAACTACTTAGACTTTAGTTTAAAAATCACAAAAACCCCCTTCTGCTTAGTAATATTATATAAATACGAATAATCTGAGTCCTTGTGGGTTCGACCCTTGCTTCCACTATACTTAGGTTAGGAAGTTAGGAATTTTCTTTGACAGTGCTTTTATAGCGACGTAAAAGTGCTCGTCAAATTTATCTTATTTATCCTTGAAACAACTCTTTTCTAGGACCGTGGACTAGAATTGAGAAAGAGTATTTGATTGTTATTTTATGCATGAGACTCGTAGATTGATTTCATGAATTAATATCCTTCTATCCTTAATACTTTTCATGATTTGAATTAAGCGTTCTTGTTCATATCATCCTTTCGCTTGGACCGTGGACAAGCGAAAATCTTTTATAAGAACTGGAATTAACTAGGGAATTAATAGAAAAGTGGATGAATCAATGATCGGATGAGTAAAAAGGTGGATTTGATTGAATGAACTCTGCTTTCTTCCAATTGATTAAATCCCCAATAATATTTGTTTGTTTTGTTTGTTTGCCTGAACTTCCAAAAACCCCTGTCTTTGCTTTTGCTGAGTCACAAAACAAAGGCTCAGTCTGAGTTAACAAACTGAAGCGAGCGATCCAACGGTCTGATTGACATTTGAAGTTGACTAAGTTCAAATCAAGTCACATGTAAAGATTGCAAACTTGGCGTGCAAGACAAAGTGCATTTTAGACATCATGAAAGTGAAGAGTGCAGCCCATGTTCAAATGAGTGTAAAGCCAAATGAATGGTGCTTGGAATAAGCACTTCTCCTAGAACAAATATCCTCATAGAAAGAGATAAGAAACACAAAGAGAAGAGAAGTCCCCGACGACGAGTGTGAGATTTCGGCGACAATGAATCCAATTTCCCAAGAGTTAGTGAACTGTAAGCTCAAGGTGTAAGGTTCGGTTTATCTTGTATTTAGTTGAGTTGTTCACTTAGGAATTAGGTTAAGAAGACTTGCTAGTGTTTCTAGAGTTAGGAAGAACTGCTAGGAACAGAAAAGTGTAAGTCTTGTCTGTTGTAACTAGGGAACAATCAGTAAAACAAGTTGATCGTTTAAAATCCTCCAAGAGGAGGTAGAGGTTTACCCACACAACTAGTTGGTTGTCGTGGGGTTCCTCTATAAAAGAACCGTGTCTTTTATATTCTGTTTTACTTGCGATTGTTTTACTTCCGTTGCCTTGGGAACAACCTAACCGCCAGTTCCCAAGCTCTTACAAACGCACGTCGATCCAACAATTCCTAAATCTCTCTTTCATTAAATAGGAAAAATTCAACACAATCATATTTTGTCCGAATAAAACAATGTTCTTTTGAAAAATATGCTCACGAGGTACACACATTTTATGTGTATAAATTTTTGTCCGCATGAGCACATTGTTTTGTACTTGGTGTGCACTGGTCGATCCAACAATAAGTGTCAGAGCAGGCTTGCTCTAGATTTCTGTGTTAGTATCGCATATTACATGATGTCCGAGGAACTTACTCAAGGGTGACATGGGAACAACAAGCCTCCAAGGCTTATCATAGGAAGGTTCGAAAACTGGCAACGCAAAATGAAGGATTGGATGCGCAACCACGACTTTCAAGCTTGGTGTGTCATCGAAGTAGGGAACTTTGAGGTAGACCCAACCATTTGCAATGACTTCTCCAAGTGGGGGCAAAACGAATGGAAGTTCATGGAGGCCAACTTCAAGGCCAAACAGTACCTCAAGAACGCCATGTCGGAACAAGACTGTGATAGAGTGGCAAATTTGGAAACGGCAAAGGAGATGTGGGAAGCCATCCAACAGATACACATTGGAAACTCTAACCTCATAGAGGACCTCCAAATGAATGCTAGAAGGGAGTTCTTCAACTTCCGAATGGAGATGGGAGAATCAGTCCACTACCAGTCTCGCTTTGAGGCCCTATGTACCAAGCTCACTGGACTTGGGATCACCAAGGAGGAGATCACCGACAAGATGAAAGTCCAACAACTCTTCAACGACCTAACTTGTGAATGGGCCAACGAAAGGACCATATTCAAAGAAAATCCTAAAAACAGGAATCTCATGCTTCACCAAGTCTTTGGGAAGCTGGTGGGACATGAGAAAAGGAAACAAGATGACAAGGAGCAGGAAAGAGCACACAAAAGAATTGCCCTAAAACTGGAAAGATGATCAAATCTGTTCAGGAGCAACACGGGGACTCTGAAGAAGAAGAAGCTGAGGAACTCGTCCTTGTCACCAAGGCTCTTCGATCCTTCTACAACAAAGGGAAATTCAAAAAGGGGAATGGGAACTCGCAAAGGGGTCAGAATTCCCAAAGCCGGCCCACGAAGTAGGACCTCACTGACGTCACCTATTACAAGTGCTACAAGAAGGGGCACTTTGCCAAAAACTACCCACAGGGAACTGACGACAGGAAACAAGGAAAGAAGGCCTACATCACCGCCTGGAGAGACGACGAGGATGAAGATCCCGAATCTTGGGCACACCTAGACATGTGTGCAATGGCCATAGGGGAGACTACTGGGGAACAACCCAGTGAGGTAACCATTGAAACCATTCTTGAGTCATTGTCTAAGTATGAAAAACTTGAATTGTTAAAATTGCTCTCTAGTCTGGTTAAGGATAACATAAAGTTGCATAAGAAGCTAGATGAATCGGAACACACAAATGTTGAGTTAGTTGGTCTTGAATCCTGTTCCAATTGTGTGAAACTGATTGATAAGCTTCAGTCCTACCTATCCCACATAGTGGCCCTTGAGGATGAGATTAAAACCCTAGAGAGTGACAAAAATGAATTCCTACAAAAGCTGAACAAGGGAAATGTGAGTCCTGAAGGCTCTAGTTCCCAAACCAAATTTATCTCAGCCAAACATGGGATTGGGTACAAGTCTGAGTGCCCAAAGAATGGGAAGTCTCCTCTAAACGAACAAGAGATAAATGAGTGTAGGGCCCTAGAACTCCAATGTGAAAAACAAAAGAATACCCATCTAGAAGAAAAAATACGTGTCTTGGAAAGTGGGGTAAGTGGAGAGAAGGACTACTACACTGGGAACACTGGGCACAAACTCTATGTCCAAATAGGCAAGGGAAACGGGTCAAGGGTCTACAACAAAGAAACCATGGATAAGAATAGGATACAAAGACCCCATCCCATGTACTACTTAGGTGAATATTACAAAACCTGCTGGAATTGTGGTGTGCATGGGCACTACAAGGAAAGCTGCCCCAAAAGGGAAGCTCAAGCTCAAAAGATTCACGAGTATTGGAACATGCAAAAACAACAAGCTAACAAACCTGCTAGAGGTCCCACTCATGGGAACCAACATAGGAACCCCACCTATCACTCTAGGAACTCTCGTGAAGTCAATATTGCTGATTATGTTGTGTTTGAAACTATCTTTCCTTGTAAGGGACCAGGCAAGAGTCATCTTGCTTGGGTCACCAAAAACTAACTCTCCTTATAGGTGGCAGTGAGGGGGAACAACATATGGGTCATTGATAGTGGCTGTTCAAATCATATGATTGGGAACAAATACAATCTCACCTCACTCCACATGAAAGCCGAAGGAGGTCATGTGTCCTTTGGCAACAAAAATAAAGGAGAAATCATAAGTACTACTCAACAAGTCAATCAAGAGCAGCAATGTAAATTTGGTAAAGGATTTGGGATACACTCATATATGTGATCAAGGAATCAACGTTGTCACCTTCGACTCAGAGGAATGATTGGTCATCAACAAGAAAACAAACAAAATCATTCTAAGAGGGAGAAGGTCCAACAATGTCTATGTGGTGGACATGGACTTTGAACCACCAACGAAGTTGTGACTCGCAAGCTCCAATGATGACACGGAACTCTGACACAAAAGGCTAGGTCACGCAGGCATAAATCAAAATCTAAAGCTATATCTACAGGATCTGGTCATTGGTCTTACACAAATCAACATTGAGGGAGTCAAGTTGTGTGAAGCATGTGTTCCTGGTAAGCAAACCAGGAGTTCCTTCAAGCCGAAGAAGGTGGTAAGCACAAAAAGGCCCTTGGAATTGATTCACATTGATCTATGTGGTCCCATGCAAACGGCCAACTACGGTGGTAAAAGGTACATGTATGTGTTAATTGATGATTTTTCCAGATTTACATGGTTTTTTTTCTTGAGATTCAAATCAGATGCATTCAAGGAGTTTGAGCCCTTCATCAAGAGAATGGAAGTTAGCATGGGATTGAACCTCAAGTCCCTCAGATCTGATCATGGAACTGAGTTCAAGAACTCAGAGTTCCTAAAGTTCTGTGACAACAATGGTGTGTCTCACAACTTATCGGCCCCACGCACACCCCAACAAAATAGAGTTATGGAAAGAAAGAACAAAACCCTGGAAGACATGGCTCGCACCATGATGCTTGAGAGTGGAGTTCCCGAAAGTTTTTGGGCCGAGGCAATCTCCACAGCTACATACATCCTAAACTGAGCCATGATCTATCCTATGATCAAGAAGATTTCTTATGAGTTGATCATGGGAAGAAAACCCAACATTTCTCATCTCAGGACCTTTGGATGCAAATGCTTTGTTCACAACAATGGGAAAGACAACCTTGGGAAGTTTGATCCCAGGAGGGACAGAGAAATCTTCCTAGGATACTCCTCTCAAAGCAAGGCATACAGATTTTACAACAAGAGGACAAAGAAGATCGAGGAAAGCATTCATGTCGTCTTCAACGAACAATCTATCAAGATGGGAACAGAGCCCCAAGGACAGGGAACTCTGTTCAAACTAGTCAAACAAGAAGAAGACGATGATAATGATGAGCCAAGGAAAAGAGATGAAGACTATCCAAGTGGGAACACTGTCTCACAAACAAACAACAACGAAGGAGATCAACATCACATTGATCAAGATTCCTTTGAAGTTCCCTCCACAACAGAAGAACCTCAAGACGCATCCAACTCTCTAGTTCCCCAGGACGAAACCATACCAGAGTCTAGTGTCCAAGGGGAACAACGAAGGAACAATGAAGAAGATCTTGAGGAAATACTTAGAGAAGAAGTTGAGAACAACTATTCCCATGAAGAGGAAACTCAAGTTGAAGACGAAGAAGAAACAAGGGAACAACTTGATGTCACACATATTCAAACAAGGAACCACCACCAAAGGAAGGATCATCCCATTGACAACGTCATCACTCCTTATGACAAAGGTGTGCAAACCTGTTCCTCCCTCAACAACTTTTGTGCCTTCAACACCTTCGTCTCACTGGTGGAACCTAAGAATATCAAGGAAGCTCTAAAGGAACTAGACTGGATCCAAGCCATGCAAGAGGAACTCCACCAATTCGAGAGAAATAAGGTGTCGAAACTGGTTCCTAGGCCCAAAAACAAGAACATCATAGGAACTCGATGGGTCTTCAGAAACAAGCTTGATGACATTGGGGCAGTGGCTAGGAACAAGGCCCGTTTGGTTGCCCAAGGATATAGGCAAGAAGAAGGAATCGACTATGATGAAACCTTTGCACCGATTGCAAGGATTGAAGCCATTCGACTCCTCATAGCATACGCCGCCCACAAAGGCTTCAAATTGTATCAAATGGACGTCAAGACAGCGTTCCTAAACGGGTACCTTAAGGAAAAAGTCTATGTGGCACAAACACCTGGTTTTGAAGATAAGCATTTCCCAGACCATGTCAACTTCTTGGAGAGGGTCCTGTATGGCCTCAAGCAAGCTCCCAGGGCGTGGTACGACAGGTTTACCCAATGTTTCTTGTCTCATAGATACCTTCGTGGTTCCATAGATAAAACCCTTTTTATTAAGAAAGAATCAAAAGCTATTCTAATTGTCCAAGTCTATGTTGATGATATTGTGTTTGGTGCTACTAATGAGCTTTTTGTGTAAAAGTTTAAGAATTCGATGAGTAGCGAGTTTGAGATGAGCCTCATAGGGGAACTCACGTTCTTCTTGGGACTTCAAATATCTCAAACCAAGGAGGGAATAAGGATCCATCAACAAAAATACATTAGAGAAATGTTAGTGAAGTATGGGATGGAACACTTCAGGCCCATCGACACTCCCATCTCACCAAACTCAAGGCTCAACGCAGATGAAACAGGTATAAGTGTGGATCAAAGGAACTTTGGAGGTATGATTAGGTCGCTTCTTTACTTAATTGCTAGTAGACCCGACATCATGTTCTCCGTGTGCCTATGTGCGCGTTTTCAAGCTAACCCTAAGGAATCACACCTAAAAGAGGTGAAGAGAATTTTCAGGTACCTTAAAGGGAACGACAACTTGTGCCTTTGGTATCCAAGGAACAGTTCCCTTGAGTTCGTTGCATACTCAGATGCAGACTTCGCTGCGCACTTGGTTGATCGAAAGAGCATATCTAGAATGGCCCAGTTCCGAGGATCATGCCAAGTATCATGGGGATCAAAGAAGCAAAAATCCGTGGCACTCTCCACAACAGAAGCGGAATATGTGGCTGCTGCCTCATACAGTTCCCATGTTCTATGGCTTAGGTACCAACTTTAGGATTATGGTATGTCTTTTGGCTCAGTTCCCATAAGATGTGATAACACAAGTGCCATTAACATTTCTAAGAATCATGTGCATCATTCACGTACCAAGCATATAGACATTAGGCATCACTTCTTGCGTGATAGTGTGGAACATGAGAACATTTCTATGGAACATTGTAGAACTGAAGAGCAAATTGCAGACATTCTCACTAAAGCTTTAGATAGACGTCCCTACCAGCATCTCCGGATGCTTCTAGGGATGATAACTCTAAACTGAACAATTCCCTTTTTGTTATTCCCTCGATGCTTGGCTAGTTTATCTTGAAATGCATGATAAGGAACACTAGGAATAATTGCTTTCATTTTTCCATATTACTAGTCTCAAGCTTTTGGTGTACAAGTTGGAACTTCATTTCTTTTGGCCCAAAATGATCAACCAGAGTTCCCTTAACCCTCATTACAAGCTATTATGACAGTTGATCATAAAACCAACCTTTAACCGCGAGCCAGACAAACGCTTCTCATGAGCCCAATCTTTTGTCCCATTATCGAGTTGTAATTGTCTGGTTCCCTTTTGAGTTCCCTAGCCTCACAAAAGATGTTGAGTGTGAGTTCCCCAGCTCACTCCACTCAAACCTGACCTTTCAAAGATCATGGGAATTGGCTTGCAAAATGATCACGAGCAACGAAACACTGGTACTTTTGAAAAGTTGGAATGTCACTCGGGAAATGGGAATTTGTGTCAGAATTCGAAGCATCAAGAGCCAAGCATTTGAACTGATTGACGTGACTTCCCATGGGCTTAATGACGCATGTCCCAAGCGTGCTAAAGAAGTTGAAACGCCTCTTCGCTTTCATTGGCCAACGGTTGAAATGGACAAGTGCGTTTACCCTTTTACCCTCATCCTCTTTCCACTTAAAAGACCCAAATTTTGTCATTTTTGGGATCTTCTTCAACCTTCGTCGTCTGCAAACTCTTTTCTCTGAAATCTCTTTCCCTTCCTTTTCAATCAAACCTCCAAAGCCTCTCTCTTCCCAAAATCATTCATGGTCCCAGTTCACCCAAACGAGCAGGTCCGTGAATGGATCGAAACAAGTTCCAAATCTCTCTTAATCACCAAGCTCAGAGAGGACGACAATGAAAAATATCCCGTCCTTCGCCAAAACATGTACAAATGCCTCCATGACTACATTCTTCCCCACATTCATAAAGATTGAACTGGTTCCTCGCTTCTCGAATACGAGATTCTAGGACCGCCCGCTTCTTTTCCGGCGGCGCAAACCCTAGCGCTTCCATCCACCACCACATTCCAACACCTTCCTCCTTCTTCTTCCTCCCAACCTCAACCTCTCTCCACATCCTCCGGAACAACCATTTACGATAGTTTCTGTCCCGAACCCCCTAAATCCAAAATAAAATCCAAAAAACGCAAAGACCTTAAATCCTCTTCTTCATTTGAACCCTCAAAGAAGAAGAAGAAGAAGTCTGTTCTCGCCATTGACGAGATCGTCAATCTCTATCGTTCCATCCTCTTTCGCTCCACCGTCACCCCCCCTACCCAACCCTCTACTCCTCCTCCCTCTTCTGGTTCTGGGAACTCTCAATCCCAGAATCCTCCACCACCTTCTCCTTCCAACCCTAATCCCATCTCTGGGAACTCCAGTCTTAGAGATCCCATCGTCACCCCCTCTTCTCTCCCCACTGTCGATGGGACACTTAATCCCATCGACCCACCTCCATGCTCTCTAAACACCAAAATTCCTACACCACCCACCTCCCCCAAAGCCAAATCCCCCTCTCCTCCTCCGGTCTCCTCCACCCTCCAGCACATAATTCTCATCCTCCCCCTCCCCGGCTAAACAACAAATCAACCTCGACTCGGACGAGGACTCTGTGCCCATTGCTGAGGTTGCTCGCCACAAAGCTGCAATGATGGCTCCCATTGTCATGGGAACCGCTGAAGAAAATGCTCGCCTCGATGCTATAGAGGCTGAGCTTACGGATATCATCCACCTTCCCTCCTCCTCCAAGCGCCCAAGGGAAATAGGCGCTCACGATGAGGGCGTGACAGACGAGGCGAAGGACGCCCACAAAGAAGGGAACCCAGTACAAGCTGATGTTGCTGGCACAAGTAAAGGCCGTCTCGAGGACGAAGATGATGAGGACATGGGCCTGTCCTTCGACATAGAAGGGAACTCGGATGGCGATGCAGCCACCGAGTTTCTCGATGCTGAAGGGCTTGACAAGGAACACTCCCAAGCGTTGGCCGAAGAAGATCAAGAACGCCAAGGAGGAAGTGACCATCGAAAGGGAACTAGACCTTTTTGTGGTCCAGAAAATACGTCAGTCAGAGCAATCCGAGGATCAAGGGACTCTGTCCGCTGGTGAGGGCTCAAGTGTTGGGAACACTCATGTGCTTATGCACATGGTAGCAACTCTCGAGAACATCTTGTCGATCATGACTCAGCTTCATGATCACTTGATTCCCAAGGCCCCATGATCTTTTCTTTTTACTCCTTAGCCTTATTTTCTCCACAAAATGTAAGGAGTTCCTATATTGTACATCTTTTGCTTAAGTAATATAAATGACTTTTAGTATGATCGCGTGTTCCTTTCTTTCTTAGTATACTTTCTATTTTCGATGATACCAAAAGAGGGAAGGACAAAATGTGTGTGATGAGTCGTGTTAAGAGTTATCACAGAATATGCTTTGGCTAAGGGGGAACTAATGTATAAAATGCTAAGTAAGAACTTAATGTTTCATAGAAGTGGCTCCCAAGGCTCATACTTAGGAACTCAGATGCATGTCATGCTTTCTCACACATTGAAATACTTGCTTATTTTGTGATGGGTTTGTCATCATCTAAAAGGGGAAATTATTGGGACAGTGTCGGGAACTCTGGTTCGAAACATCTAAACAATGATGCTTATCTCCAGTTTTGATAATGACAAACGCCATAAGGGAACTAACGTTTTACATCCAAGTATTTCAAGGGAACACCAAGTTTGACAAAGTCTCTCCAAGAAGGGAATGCAAAAGGAACACATGAATACACGACACCAAGTTCCTATCAAAGGAACTCTGGAGAGAACGGTTCCCATCGCAAGGGAACTCACATGTGAAGACAAGACCATTCAGCGTAAAACGCGGGATCTTGTCTTAGACAAAACAAAGGCTCAGTCCGAGGAACAAACTGAAGCGAGCGATCCAACGGTCCGATTGACATTTGAAGTTGACTAAGTTGAAATCAAGTCACATGTGAAGATTGCAAACTTGGTGTGCAAGACAAAGGGCATTTAGGACATCATGAAAGTGAAGATTGCAGCCCAAGTTCAAATGAGTATAAAGCCAAATGAATAGTACTTGGAATAAGCACTTCTCCTAGAACAAATATCCACATACAAAGAGATAAGAGAAACAAAGTGAAGAGAAGTCCCCGACGACGAGTGTGCGATCTCGGCGACGATGAATCCAAGTTCCCAAGAGTTAGGGAACTTTAAGCTCAAGGTGTAAGGTTCGGTTTATCTTGTATTTAGTTAAGTTCTTCACTTAGGAACTAGGTTGAGAAGACTTGCTAGTGTTGCTAGAGTTAGGAAGAACTGCTAGGAGCAGAGAAGTGTAAGTCTTGCCTGTTGTAACTAGGCAACACTCAATAAAACAAGGTAGATGTTTACCCACACAACTAGTTGGTTTTCGTGGGGTTCCTCTATAAAAGAACTGTGTCTTTTATATTCTATTTTACTTCCGCTGCCTTGGGAACAACCTAATCGCCAATTCCCAAGCTCTTACAAACGCACGTCGATACAACAATTAAAAAACCAAATTCCTAAATCTATCTTTCATTAAATAGGAAAAATTCAACACAATCGAATTTTTTCCGAATAAAAGAACGATCTTTTGAAAAATATGCTAATGGGGTACACGCATTTTATGTTTATAAATTTTTGTCCACATGTGCACATTTTTTTATATTAGGTGTGCATCGATTTTTAATCATGATTTTAACTAATATGTGCATGATTTTGTAAGTATACGTGCATAAATTGTAATGTGCATAATGTTTTTCTTATATTTTCATGAATATTAACATAAAAGTGCATTGATTTTATACTCGGCACATATATCGTTTTTCTTTGGAATTGTGTGTGCAAGAATTTTGGAGTTTATAAATTTTGCCTACGTATGCACAAATACTTACCTAAATGTGCACAAATTTTGTACTAATGTTAGAAGATTTAGTTTTGATGGTTCCAAAGGTCACTGACACAGAAGTTGCATGGATAGTCAGCGACATCAAGTTCTTATAAAGAAGTCACTGACAAAGGATAACTTGCAAGAAAATATTGTTGAAAAGTTGTGTTTTGATGGTTCCAAGGAAGTCAGTGACTTCGAGTTTGCAAGCCAAGTCGGCGATTTGGCAAAGTCCTGGAAAAGTCACTGACATGACTAGCTAGTGACGGAAACTATTTATGGAAGGAACGCACAGATCATGTGCGATTGTTTGTAGGATAGCTGAGGCGTTTATTTATGGAGAATATCATCGTAAAAGAGTGCTAAAATCAGAAGAAGATGATATGATTCCATTGAGATATTTTATGTGTACGTAAATGTTATATTAGGAAAGATCTTATAAGATTGTGTGGGATGTTATTTCCTTAACCGAATAGGAAATAATATCACACGAAATCACACCTTATTCTAGATTAAATACTACATTGTTTTAGGTTAGAAGTAAGGAATTTCGTGCATAATTGTATATCTTGAAAAAAAAGAAAAGAGAGAGTTCTAGGTTGAAGAAGACTCGTGCGTGGGATTCGTACGAGTAGTGAAGAAGACTTGTGCGTGAGATTCGTGCAAATGGTGAGTTCGAGTGTTCTTAGGCATAGCGTGAGGTTGAGAGTGTAAGTACAAAGGTAGAGCGTGGTTCAAGGTTGTGGGATTCAACTTGTACACGGGAGAGCTTTGTAACACTCAAGAAATCAATAAAGCGAGTCTAAGGACTCTTGAAATCCGACCAAGTGAGAAGCTTAGAAGGGAGTGGTTTTTCTCTAAGTAAACTAGTTGGTTTACAAAGAGTTTCCACTATACATCGCTTGTCATTTACAGTTTGGTAATATCTTTCTTGTTTGATTAATTTTTCCGCTGCTTATTTCAAGGTCACTGACTTTACCAAAGTCAGTGACTTCAACTGTTACTCAAAGTCGACGACTTCGTAGGAGTCGCCGAATCGTTTAAGTACTAACGATCCTACAATTGGTATCAGAGCGAGGCTCTAGATTGTGTTTTTAGTACTATTATTGCAGGAAAATGATGTCCACCAACACTTCTGTTAATGACTCTTTCTGGAAACCTCCAATTCTAAAGGTTGGAGAATATAACTGGTGGGTTGAGCAAATGAAGACCCACATCTGCTCACTTGATGGTCAGCTATGGAAGGTGATTGAATTGGGTCCAGAAACCTTTCTAGGAAAGGATGGAAAGACTGAAAAGACCACAACTGAGTATGATGATGTGGATTTCAAAAAGCTTGAAAAGAATGCTAGAGCAAAAAAGGTACTTCATCATGCTCTCACTGAAGGCGATCTCAAGAAGGTAATAGGTTACAAAACGGCTAAAGAAATCTGGGATGCCCTTAAGAGACTTCATCAAGGAAATGATGATGTAAAGAAGGACATAATCATTAGTCTCGAAGCAGAGTATGACAATATCTTTCAAGGAAAGGGAGAATCTCTTCGTGATTACCATTCCAGATTTCAAACGATCGTGAATCAATTGGAGTTTTTTGGTGAAGAAATTCCTCAATGGAAACTCACCAACAAGTTAATCTCGGGATTGAACAAGAGTTGGGACATCATTGCTTCATCTCTTCTCACTCAAAAGGAAACCAAGTCACTGACATTGGAAGACCTTGTTGGACAACTTACTATGTATGGAGGCATTCAGCAAAGAAGAGATGAGAGACTCGACTCAGAAAAAGTCAAGAACATTGCTCTCAAGGTTGAAAGAGCCTTTGACATGGCACAGGGAGATGATGACAATGAAGGAGTAGATGAGGATGTTGCTCTCATCTCTAAAGCTATGAAGAGATTGTGGAATCACAACAAAACTCCCATGAAAGCTCCAGAATCAACCAAAGAAGGGAAGGATATGAAGGATGTCATTTGCTATCAATGTCAGGCTAGAGGACACTTTGCCAAGCATTGTCCAAAAAGAAAAAGTGGAGAAGCTGGTAAAAGCATGATGGCAACTTGGGACATGTCAAATGAAGATGATGAGGTGGCGCTGACAAGAGGAAAATGTTGCATGGCCATTGAAGATAAATCATCCCAAGAGGTAAATGATTCTGAACTTTCTTCTCTTTTAGCCAAAAAGTCTAGAGAACAGCTGGTTGCTATCATTGAAAAGCTTGGAACTCAAGTCACTGAGTTAAAAGAAAAGTTGGAAGATAATGAAGAAACAATCTCCAATCTCTTCGATGATAACAAACACTGGTCCTCTAAAGCTATTGAACTTGAAAAAATTTCATCTCCTAAGTCAATAACTTGTGAGTCATGTTCAGATTCAAAGAACCAAGTTGTTGACTTGCAAAAACAAGTTAGCAACTTGGAAAAATAAGTCACTGACCTAGAAGGTGAAAGACTCATGCTTAGACTGGGTAATGCTAAGTTGTCTAACGATCTAGAGGACTTAAAGATTAACGACGAGACTAAAAAGAAGAAATGGCTAGATGAGTTTGTTGCTGAAAAAGCTCAAGAGGTCAGAAATGACTATAAAAAGAAATTTGTGAAGGAGGTAGACAGATCTGGAATTGACTTTGTTCGTGCACCCAATACTCAGGGTACCAAGGCTACTCCCCTTGTGTCTAAAGGTAAAACCCCTATGTGTAGTGACAATGCATGTTGTTCTACACATGTGGTGGCTAAGCCTGACAAAAGTAAGCAACAATGGTATCCTGATCAAAAGGTGCACAACATATGGCAAAACAACTCTAGAACTCGACTCTATCACAAATTGATTTTCAATATCGCATCAACAACAAACCCATCTATCCAGGTTATAGCAAATATGTGGCCCTAAATTCTCATAGAACATGTTGGTACTGTGGCAAACCTGGTCACTACCAACATGATTGTCACAAAAAATCAAGAGATGATGAATATGTAAGGTCACAGACACTGAATGACAGTTATGGCAAATCCAATGTCACTGACTGTCATCCAGGATCTGTGTATGGTAATTGTGACAAAAGTTATTTTAGAAGTTAGTATGTTGCCAAACCTAGAGGAGTTAAACAACTCTAGGTTCGTAAGAACTAATTGTTTCAATGCAGCTTGAAGTGGGTGACAAGGAGTCATGGGTTATTGATAGTGCGTGCTCAACTCATATGTCGGGGAACCCTAGAGATTTCATCTCACTTCAAGAATACAAAGGAGGTAAGATTACCTTCGGCAACAATAGTAAATGTAATATTTCAGGTATTGGTCAGGTAAGATTTTCTGAAAAACTGACTATCGATAATGTGTACTTGGTTGAAAATCTTGGTTTCAAGTTAATAAGTGTTTCTAAGATGTGTGCTAATAGAAAAATTCAAGTTGTTTTTGATAAACAAGGTTGTCAGGTGATAGAAAGTGACTCCGGTAAAATCCTTCTAAAAGGGGTGTGTGAAAACAATCTCTATAAAGTGGACTCCTGTTTCGAACCCGAGGAAAAAGTGTGTCTTAGAACAGTTACTGATGTTGCGGACCCCTGACACAAAAGATTTTATTATGTGAGCTTTCAACTCCTTGACAAACTTCATAAGCAAGAGCTGGTTAGAGGACTACCCAAGATTGATCCGAACAAGCATGAAGTTTGTGAGATTTGTGTGAGAGGTAAGAAAGTGAAGTCATCCTTCAAATCCCAGGAGGTAAGTACCACTAAACCCTTAGAGGTGATTCATATAGATTTATGTGGTCCCATGAGAATCCAAAGTCGTGGAGGAAATAGCTATATTTTTGTCATTGTTGATGACTTTTCACGGTATACTTGGACAAATTTTATGTCTTCTAAAGATCAGGTCTTTGAAGAATTTGAAGCATGGGTGAAGGTTGTTGAGAAAAATCTTGGAGTTACTCTTGTGTCTGTCAGGTCAGATCATGGAACGGAATTCGACAACTCTGAGTTTCTGATTTTCTGCAAGAAAAATGGCATAAGTCACAACTTCTCAACGCCAAGAACTACTCAACAAAATGGCGTGTTTGAGAGGAAGAATCGAGCCTTGGAGACCATGTCGCGGACCTTGCTTATCTCAAATGGTCTTCCAAGAAATTTCTGGGGTGAAGCCATTAATGCATCTTGCTATGTGATGAATCAATCCATGCTTCGTCCACTTCTGGGAAAAACTCCTTATGAGCTGCTTTGAGGAGTTAAGCCCAGTGTCGCCCACTTACGCACTTTTGGGTGCAAATGCTATGTTCATAATAATGGTAATGACAGTTTGAGAAAGTTCGATCCAAGGAGTGATGTTGGCATTTTTGTAGGTTACTCCCTTCATTGTAAAGCCTACAAAGTATTCAACAAAAGGACGAAGAGGATTGAAGAAAGTGTTCATGTTGTGTTTGATGAGAACAATATGGGAGGCTCGATGATTGAGGATCATGATGATGGTGATCAAGGATATTACCTGTTACAATATGATCCACTTCCAGTTGCTGTGTCAGAAAAAGTGATAGTAGTCAGTGACAATGCTGGTGTCGCCGACTCAGACAGAACAGGGGGAAGTGATCATGTCAATGACAATGCTGGTGTCGCCGAGTCAGACAGAATAGGGGGAAGTGATCATGATCAAAGAACAAGTGACGATGAGACAAATGATGAGAAAACGCCTGAGAGTTGCTCAAGTCTAGAAGATTCTAATGAAGAGTCAGAGAGAACGCCACAGACTCAAGTCAGTGACTTGACAAATCTACAGGTCAGGAATTATCAACAAAAAGTGCTCATCATGTCACCAACATCCACACTGATTTCTCAATGGGTGTGCAAACTAGATCTTCTCTAAACAACTTCTTCGCTTTCAATGCTTTCATCTCAATGTTGGAGCCTAAAAATGTTGAACAAGCGTTGAAAGATTCAGATTGGGTCAGTGCCATGCAAGAGGAACTTCATCAGTTTGAACGAAATAAGGTTTGGCATTTGGTCCCAAGGCCAAAGGGAAGATCTGTGATTGGAACACAATGGGTGTTCATAAATAAGCTGGATGATGAAGGAAATATGGTCAGAAATAAAACAAGGCTAGCAGTTATGGGATATAATCAACAAGAGGGCGTTGACTATGATGAGACGTTTGCTCCAGTGGCTCGTCTTGAAGCTATACGTTTGCTCATTGCCTATTCTGCGCATCATGGATTCAAGCTACATCAAATGGATGTCAAGACTGCATTCTTGAATGTATATCTAAAACAAGAAGTGTATGTTGAACAGACTCCGGGTTTTGAGGATGTCACCCACCCGAATATGTCTACAAACTGGACAAAGCTCTTTATGGATTGAAGCAAGCATCGCGTGCTTGGTATGATCGTTTGTCACAGTTCTTGATTCAAGATGGTTATCTTCGACGAGAGGTTGACAAGACCATGTTCTTGTTGAAAGAATGAAGCCATACGCTTGTTGTTCAGGTCTATGTCGATGACATTATCTTTGGTTCAACAGATGATAAGCTGGTGAAGAAGTTCGCTGACCTCATGTCCAGTGAGTTTGAAATGAGTATGGTCGGTGAGCTCAAGTTCTTTTTAGGACTTCAAGTTTTGCAAAGTGAGGATGGGACATGAGTTCATCAACAAATGTATCTCAAAGAATGTGTTAAAAAGATTGGTCTCGAAAATGCTAAACCTTTTGATACTCCTATGTCACTGACTACCTCACTCGGAAAAGATGACAAGGATCCAGAAGTCAATGCTACTATGTATCGGGGTATGATTGTAAAATCACTCTGAAATCTTTTACTGAATATAAATCCGATATCAAAAACATCCTCTGAGAACTATAAATCAACTGATTTCGAATCAAAAGAAACTGTAGATCTAGATCTGGAAAAATTAGGAAAATCCAGATAAACCATTAACTAATTAAAAACATACCAAATCACGCTTGTACTTCGAGATTAAAACCTGATAGAAGAGATCTTGTACCAGATCCAGCAAAAACAGCCGAAATCAAACTTGTCTCTTTTTTTTCCACTTTCGAAAACTCTCAGTAGTTTGTCTTTTCATTCTTATGGCAAGGACAATCTCCATGAGCAATATATACAGAATCACGAGAAAGTCGGCAAAAATTAGAAAAAATTACAATTTTCACCCTAAAATCTCCTTTACTAAAAACTTTACCCTGAATTAATTAATAATTAACTTTTTAGTTAAATGTTTTTAAAAATATAATAAACTTAATTCGAAAATAAATATTATTTTTAAAAAATCACTATATATCATGCCAATATGCTATGCATATGCTCTTAATCTTATATGAACGCCGAATGACGTATGCACTTTGGTCAGGGATGTTACAATCCTCCCCCTCTATAAGAATTTTGTCCTCAAAATTCTCCCTCTCTTCATATGACTTTCTCATCTTATCCTCAGTTTCACAAGTTGTTTCCTATATACCATGATTCTTCTAAATTACTTTCAGAATCGCCCTTTGTAACTATTTGATATTGTAATCTGCTGTCATGATCGGTTCCTCTATGTAGCTCAAATTCTCTGCAAGTTGTACTTATGAATCCCTTAACACATATGACATATCAGATTGATGCTGTAGCAACAACTAACATGTATAACATTATGAATCTGTGTCAAACATCAATGTGCCATCCTGAATGTCAAATGGCGTATCTCTACCTTGTCAAACAAGTTCTATAATTTCTGCCAACTTCCCATCTCTTACTTGTGCATGTTTAGTTTTCTGTCTCAGCACTGGTCAAATCTCAAAATTAGCAAATCTCAAAAGCAATCAAATTTGATAATGAAGTCATGCGCAAATTTTCTGTCATACCAATAGACTTCTGACTCAAAGCATCTGTTACAACATTGGCCTTTCCTGAATGATACTCAATTGTACAATCATAATCTTTTAGTAGTTCCATCCAGCACCTCTGTCGCATGTTCAATTTCTTTCGGCTCAACAAATACTTCAAACTCTTATGATCTTTAAAGATTTATAATGTTTCTCCATATAAATAATGTCTATCAAATCTTTAGGGCAAATACTACTACTTCCAGCTCTAAATCATATACAAAATAAGAAACTTCATGTGATCGATACTGTCATGATGCATAGGCAGTTACTTTCCATCCCGCATTAAGACACAGTCAAGACTCTAATATGAAGCATTAATGTAAATACCTAATACTCTTGTAACCTGTAAGAATTCTCAGTATTGTTGTTGTAGTCAGACGGTGCTTTAACTTATCAAAGCTCTGTTGGAACACAGAATACCAATGAAATGAAGCATTCTTTCATAACAATTTAGTGAGTGATGCAACTATAATAGAGAATTCTTCCACTTATAGTCTATAGTATCCAACCATACTAAGAAAGATACGAACTTCTGTAACTGTAGTTGATGCTTTCCAGTTTACCACTGCTTCAAACTTTTTAGAATCAATCCTCTATACCTCTTCCAGATACTATACGTCCTAAAAATACCATATGATCCAACCAGAATCCACACTTTCTCAGTTTAGCATATAACTGTTTTTCTCTCAAGACTTGTAGCACGGTAGACAAATGATCAACATGCTCCTCTGTACTTCGTGAATACACTAATATGTCGTCAATAAAGATGATCACAAATCTGTCTTGAAAAGATTGAAACACCTTGTTCATCAAAGTCATAAATGTCGCTGCAACATTAGTCAAACCAAATGGAATTATCAGAAACTCATAATGCCCATATCAAGTTCTAAATGTTGTCTTGATAATGTCATCTTTAGCTCTCTTTAACTGATGACATCCTGATAGAAGGTCTATATTCGAAAATACCTTTGCACACAGAAGTTGATCAAATAAATCATCTATTCTTGGCAATGAATATTTGTTCTTCACTGTCACCTGATTCAACATTCTGTAATCTATGCAAAGTCATAAGATACACTAGCCCTAATGAATACTTTGTCCAACAAATCCTGTAACTGTTTCTTCAGTTCCTTTAACTCTAGAAGAGCCATCCAATATGGAAGAATAGAAATCGGTGTAATACTTGACATTAATTTCATAGTAAACTCTATCTCTCTATCAAGTGGCAATCCAGGAAGATCATTTGGAAATACATCAGGAAAATCTTTAACAACTGGAATATCTCCAACCTCATCACATTCAACTGTACGGTCTATAACATGGGCCAGATATGCCTCAGATCCCTTTCTAATCATATAAACAGTCGTTGTTGCAGATATTAAGCAAGTGGGTACCATTTGTCTATTACTATAGAAAATCATTCTAGATTTATCAAGCGAGTCTATCACTACCTATTTGGTATAATAATCTGCTTTAGCATGGTGTCTTGAAAATCGGTCCATGCCCAAAATAACATCAAACTCATACAAGAATAGCAAGATCAGATCAACTGGTAACTCTACTGTATCCACTCGTATTATACAATCTCGATATATTGTATTTACCTTTACCATTTCCTTTGCACTTCCTCTTCTTATGGTTCATGTATATGAAATGTATGTTCATGTAGTGTTGTATGAGATGGTCTTATAGACTGACTGGCACGGCTGAACCTTCTCTCCTTTATGCATCATGCTCATTAATGTAATTCTAATGTCAATTACATATGCTTATGAATGCACACCCTTAAAGAATCGTATGCCTGCTCTGATACCAAAAACTAGCTGTGACACCCTTATACCCTATGACGTATACTCTGTAAAACTTATCTCCTATATAAGAAGATAATTCACATATAACAATTATCCATATAAGCACAAATCGGAATTAACAACCATAAAAGGTTGCACACACACAGTTCTATGTCGTTACTGCTCATACTAAAACATCTGTCACTCTTAACTTAAATTACAACTCATATGTCTATGATGCAAAATGAGGAGGAGAAGGTTGCATGGAGCTTCAGCCGGCCGACCTGTATGAATGTGACTTCTAAACGGACACAAGTCAATAAGAATTAGCTGAACCTGAAAAATTGTTTTTGCGATTTACGTGAGTCGCATACTCAGTGAATATAAACCATCATCAATTATTTCACAAAGAGTCAAAACATTTAGTCCATGTACATATACATACATATTATACATGTCATATATGAATTTACTATGCAAATGCAAATGCCGATGTATTCGATTCATTATTCTGTGAATTGCTCAAGCTTGAATCTGCCCCGGGTTTCCATTACCGACTCTTTTCCATTACCAACATTTTTTTTCTTTTCCATTACATACTTTTAGGCGTCTTAGACCTCATTTGCTCATATATCATCTCTTAGGCATCTTAGACCTCATGTACGACCCGTAGGTCTCTTTTGTCTACAAATTCAGGGCAAGACAATCACAGGTTCTTTTAATCTCATTGCAATATGCTATGCAATCAAGTGCATCATGTAACCATATATCATATGCCATCTGTTAACATACCTTCTGTGCAAACAACTCTGGAAATTTCAGAGCTATCACATATAACACATATATCCATATAGTGCATATAGCACATATATCCATATAGTTCATATAGCACATAGGGTTGAATCTTCGGTCTATACTCACCTGTTCAAGACAGACACTATATCTCTTCCCCTTGTCTCTGACCACAATCTATGACTTGTGCTCCTATATATAACCAAATGCAAAAATGGTCTATTTACTCTTACAAATTCTTACCCCAAATGCAATGAAATGCCAGAATGCATTATAACTTCTTGTGCATAATTCCAAATCCTTTAAAACTTGACACCGATAAACTATATATATAGAAGAACATTTTTCTAGTTCAAACCTTTCTGAAAAACTTGATCAATGGGCTCCTTAATATCATTACAAAGAGAAACCCTAAAATCACTCTAAAATCTTTTACTGAATATAAATCCGATATCAAAAACACCCTCTGAGAACTAGATCTGGAAAAGATTTCAGAGTGATTTTAGGGTTTGTCTTTTCAAATCAAAAGTTTGTCTTTTCATTCGAAAACTCTCAGTAGTTTGTCTTTTCATTCTTATGGCAAGGACAATCTCCATGAACAATATATACAGAATCCCGAGAAAGTCGGCATAAATTAGAAAAAATTACAATTTTCACCCTAAAATATCCTTTACTAAAAACTTTACCCTGAATTAATTAATAAATAACTTTTAGTTAATTTTTTTTAAAATATAATAAACTTAATTCGAAAATAAATATTATTTTTAAAAACTCACTATATATCATGCCAATATGCTATGTGTATGCTCTTAATCTTATATGAACGCCGAATGACGTATGCACTTTGGTCGGGGATGTTACATATACAGATGCTGATTTTGCTGGAAATCGGGTTGATAGAAAAAGCACTTCAGGGATGACTCAATTTCTTGGGCCTTATCTTGTCTCATGGGGATCTAGAAAGCAAAATTATGTGGCTTTATCAACGACAGAAGCAGAGTATATTGCAGCTATAGCGTGTTGTTCACAACTCTTATGGATCAAGCAACAAGTTAGTGACTATGGTGTGAAGTGTGGGTCAGTTCCCATACTTTGTGACAACACTAGTGCAATCAACATCTCAAAGAATCCGGTGCAACATTCAAAGACAAAACATATTGAGATAAGGCATCACTTTCTTCGAGATTGTGTTGAAAAAGGCATGTTCACTATGGAATTCTATAGAACAAGTGATCAAAGAGCAGACATCTTCACAAAGGCCTTGAATTGTGAACCCTTTGAACAATTCCGCATGGAATTAGGTATGATCTCTCTTCAATGATCTATTTCCCTACATGAGTTCCCTCGATGATTGGCTAGAATTGATTGCTTTGCATATGTTTTGAAGTCATGGTTTTATGGTATAATTCTTAGCATTCTTGATAGACATCATGTTTAGGAAACCCCATGCATTTGACTTGTCGATGACTCTTACCATATCCAGTATGTGTGCAACCTTTTTGAGCTCTTTGTTTTAGCCCAAAAGAATCAACCTGATGATCTCAACCCTCATTACAAGCCCAAATGATGGTTGATTATAATGCCTGTCCCTAATCTATCATGTTTTGAGAGTCTCTATGAGCTCATTTTGAATTTGCTTATGAAACGGAGACTTATCATCATGATCGACAAATCCTCAAAAATAATGTTTCATACTTGGTTTGCTTTGGCACTCTCTGTGCAACCCCAACACCAAGTAAGTTCTTTAAAGAGAGGGTCATGGACTCTGCAAATGTCATGGCAAATATGTTGAGATGAGAAAATAGGTTTGATGGTCGCTGACATGAGCATGGTCAACGATTGTGAAAATTGGCGCATGGATCACATCAGAATATTAAGAAGATTAGTTTGTTTGTTTTTGGAAAGAAATTTTTTGAGCGGAGCTTCATTTGATTGAAGTGATACTTTTCAATTAAGAGAGAATAAGTTGCTTTATCACCCTACCTCCATCCTCATGTAAGAGCTTCATGAACCTAAACACAAACCAAGAAACCCTAACTCTGTCACTTAAAACTGGAACGTTGCGCCAAACGACGCAACCGGTAAGCGTTTCCGGAATCGAGTGACACACCCAAAAAGGCACAAGGAGAGTGCTAAGGAGGATTTGGAGAAGGAGTTGGTTAAAACTCAAAATTTGGAGGCAAAGGAGTTGAAAAATCTAAGAAGAAGGAAACAAGGGCTCTAGAACTGGAAGGAGACAAACAAGAAGATGGTGACCAAAGAGTAACCAAGAAAAAAGAAGAAGTCGGTGACATGCAAAAAGTCACTAACAAAGATGACTCAGGTGATGTCAACGACAAAGTTCTGGAAGAGCTCACACCTTCTAAGCAACCTATAGTTCTATATGAAGAAGGTACTCATTCTTATCCTAATGTTAAAATTTATGAAGTTTGAGGAGAGGCTTGCTTGTCTCGGTTCTGAGTCACTGACTGCTGCATGTCCATGACTCTCTCTATCCTTCTCTTCTACCTTACCACATTATCTCTCTAGGTTAAAAGATTTCTCTTTAGTTCGATATGGTTGTACTACATTTTTGGATTGTTTGTTTTTGCATCGTACATCATTTCTTGCTTTGGTGGATGACTATCTATGACTGTTTTGATAGTATGTTTTAAGTTTCCATATTTTGCCTCTGATTTCTTTTCTTGTTTAGCAATCTTTTTGATGATGCCAAAAGGGGGAAATAACCGTGGGAATAGATTTAAAGGGATGGATCTAAAAACTGAAACCATGTGGATATTAAGCCTAGGGGGAACTTTTTATGATTTTTGTGTTTGCTCTTTATGGTATGATGTTTCTTGTGTGTTTTAAAGATCATATCAGGACAGGTTGTTTGTCACCATCAAAAACGGGGAATTTACTAGAAGATTTATTTTTGATGGTTCCAAAGGTCAGTGACACAGAAGTTGCATGGAGAGTCAGCGACATCATGTTCTTATGAAGAAGTCACTGACAAAGATAACATGCAAGAAAATATTGTTGAAAAGTTGTGTTTTGATGGTTCCAAGGAAGTCATTGACTTCGAGTTTGCAAGTCAAGTCGGCGACTTGGCAAAGTCCTGGCAAAGTCACTGACATGACCAGTTGGCGACGAAAACTATTTATGGAAGGAACGCACAGATCGTGTGCGATTGTTTGTAGGACAGCTGAAGCGTTTATTTATGGAGAATATCATCATAAAAGAGTGTTAAAATCAGAAGAAGATGATATGATTCCATTGAGATATTTTATGTGTACGTAAATGTTATATTAGGAAGGATCTTGTAAGATTGCGTGGGATGTTATCTCATTAACCGAATAGGAAATAACATCACACGAAATCACACCTAATTCTAGCTTAAATACTGCATTGTTTTAGGTTAGAAGTAAGGAATTTCATGCATAATTGTATATCTTTAGAAAAAGAAAAGAGAGAGTTATAGGTTGAAGAAGACTCGTGCGTGGGATTCGTACGAGTAGTGAAGAAGACTTGTGCGTGAGATTCGTGCAAGTGGTGAGTTCTAGTGTTCTTAGGCATAGCGTGAGGTTGAGAGTGTAAGTACAAAGGTAGAGCGTGGTTCAAGGTTGTGGGATTCAACTTGTACACGGGAGAGCTTTGTAACACTCAAGAAATCAATAGAGCGAGTCTAAGGACTCTTGAAATCCGACCAAGTGAGAAGCTTGGAAGGGAGTGGTTTTTCTCTAAGTAAACTAAAGTGAGAAGCTTGGAAGGGAGTGGTTTTTCTCTAAGTAAACTAGTTGGTTTACGAAGAGTTTCCACTATACATCGCTTGTCATTTACAGTTTGGTAATATCTTTCCTATTTGATTAATTATTCCGCTGCTTATTTCATGGTCACTGACTTTACCAAAGTCAGTGACTTCAACTGTTACTCAAAGTCGACGACTTCGTAGGAGTCGCCGGCTCGTTTAAGTACTAACGATCCTACAGCTAATGACTTGTCAAACGGGTCAGTCAGGTCGGATTCGGGTCTATTTCTGGTTCAGGTTGAGTCAGGTTTGGGTCGTAACGAGTAACAGGTTAAATCGGGTGGGTTCATTTTTGATGAGGCCCTTGGGTTTTTATTTTCCATTCATTAGTTTTGTCCGTAAAATCATGTCATTCATGTTTATTTTTAAATAAAAGTCAGTTTTTGCATTAGTTTGAGTCTTGCATAAAAAAGAGCGCAACGTTAGTTCATCGCACTAACGAACTTCTACATATGCGCTTCTGTATAGGAGAAAAGGATCTCATGATATTCGCTCATGGATGTACGAATATACAAATATACGAAAACACACGTAAGGGGAACCCGACGACTAATCTGCATGGCCACTTCGAATAGGTCCGAGAGTACTTACGTCTTAGTTGCATTCTAACATAACTAACACCTAAGTGGGGAATTTGTGAGCGGGTAAAATTAATTACCATAATTATTTTCATTATTATCTGCCATAAAGGTACTTTTATTTATTAGGCTTGTTTTTATTATAAAATTAAATATGGCGGCTATTCGTTATATTGGAGGATTCTATCTTAGTCGAATGATAGAATTTCCGCATGGATTGGGGAACAAGAAATCGCTTGTTCGGCTTTGAGCATTATCGGCCCACCCTAAGAGGCTAAGAGATAGAGTTTTTGACCTTCTCTCTGTCTCTCCTACATTATAAATACATGTCTTCGCCATGTATGATGAGCACCTCATATTCCCTGAGCTCGCTAGCAAGTCTTGTCCTTTACATCGGTGTTCGATCAACAAACTACTCTTTCGACTTTGGCATCAGAGGTGGATTAGGGGTCTCAGCCCTCTGTGTCCATTGTTTTGGAGGTTCTAGGTTGAAGAGAAGCTTGGAATGGGATACCAAGAAGAGAGTAAAGATTAGTGTTTTGGGCAGATTTAACACGTAAACGCATTATCTGCTATAATGAGGGAACTCTAGTAAAAAATCAGTTTAAAACACGTTAATTTGCAAATAATAAGGGATTCACGAAGAGAAATAGAAAACGAACTAGTAAACAAGTAGAGAAAGAGATATCAGTCTAGAATAGTAAAATAAGATTGCATTTACACTGCTGCGAGTTACTCCTTTTGATTCAAGATACCAATGATAAGCAGTAGACACGTTAATTGGTAAAATAATATGTATCGAAATAGATAGGCAAAAATATAGAATAATGAGGGTAAACTTCACTATGATTTCATTCAGATATAGAAGAACAATTGACGAGTACGCCGGAGAGAAGATGAAGAGCAAAATAGCTTTTGAGATCGTGGATGAATAATCGAAAATAAAAATACAATTGTATGTAGATTATTTTGTTGTAGAGAGAGCGTGTGAGAGTAAGTCCGAGAGGATCGATGTGAGTGTCTGTTGAGAGGGATTTACTTGACAACAAATAAATTCATAGTCAAGACCCCGTTGAGTATAGCGAAGTCAGGATCGTTCCACGGGAAGCACGGTTGTTTGTCTATCAACTACTAAAAATAAGAAAAACAAAGCAAAATAGGCAAACACACACGACCAACCTCGTTAACGACCTTGACAGGGTCGTTAACGAACCTGGAAAATTCTACAAACACACACTAATGAGCTAAAACACAGGTTCGGTACCGAGGCACTAACTCGATAATGAATATAATCGAAAGATAAACCTTATAAAACAAAAGACCTAGGACAAGGGTTACCACAACATAGCTATGCATATAAACTCATATGAAGATAAAGATCATGCCTTTAAATAGATAAATTTATCAACTTTCGTTGACTAGCAAGCAAATCAATCAATTCTCAAAAATCAACTCACTCAATCACTTGTTTTGGATCCAAAGCTCGAAACTTTCGTAATCGAACAATATCAACCTTCAAGTCAACAATTTTCTCTTTCGATCAAATTGCGAACTCAAATCACCTCGACTATCGTCTAAGCATAAACACAACAAGCAATCTAAAAAGGATAAAAGGCATTCAAAACATCAACTCACTCATCAAACATGCATAGCTATGTCGGGTTTCAACCCCGATCCTAGATAAGAAAACTACTCACTACTCATATCAATAAAGCAAACAATTTCAACAAAAGAAAACATTGAAAACAAAACAAACTCACTTCAAATTAATAAGAGAAATATCGTCTTACAATATCTAGAAGAAACCGAAAACACAGAACAAAACCTGAGCAAAAGCCGACTAACGACCCAATTTTCTCTCTCGATCGACCTTGGCTCGCAAATATTCTCCACCCTTCTCTTGTCAATTTCGGTTCTTCAAAAAGAAAATAAAACTCGTCCCCCTTAACTTCCACACCCCTTAAACTAAAGAGGGGACAAGTGTATTTATAGAGAAACTATTCTATCTAAAAAAGCTATCTTATTAAAAAAGACATAAAAGATAAAAACTAACCCTAAAAGATAACAAGATAAAAGATATAAGATAGAACAACCCTAAAATCATCAAAAAATCTACCGACACGGAATCTTCGTTAATAACTTCCGCACAGGGTCGATAGATATCACAAAATCCGCCAAAAAAAATTCTATCTTTATGCCTCGTTTACGACCCTTTACAACCTTGTTAACGAGCCTGGGATTTGACTTCTATAACTCTTCTTCTCTTAACAGCTTAGACTTCACTTGACCTTTTCATGCCACTTTCCTCTTTAACAACAAATCTTCCATCCTCCACCATAGCATTTCCGTTCAGCTCAAAAAGCGCTCTTTTCTGCTAAAAACTTACAAAAAGACGCAAAACGGAGTAGCTTCCATACTTCTCATAAAATATGCAAACTCATCCAAAAACACACAAAACTAACTATAAAACCTACTAAAACTAAACCTAAACAAACTATGAAACACACCAAAAACTATACTAAAAACACGAATATCAAAATACCCCATACTTAAACTTGCTTGTACTCAAGCAATCACTAAACAATTATCAAAACCAAAAACCATACTCATCAAGCTAATAGCCATCAACTAAAAAGTAACATCAAGACATAGCAGAAAATAGCAAATGACTATTAACGTCATCACATATATATAAGCTCTTAATAGACATAAGCAAATACAATCCAACCTCACTAGGGATATATGTGTTTCACTCAACTCTCATGTCTTTAAGATTATAAATTCAATCTCTCAACTCATCTTATATGCAAAAACTCATAGAAATTGGAACTTATATCACCAAACTCTCCACCTAAGATTTGTCAAAACACAAAAAAAATCATCAAGAGAACTTAGGCTCAATGAAAAACTTCATAGAAGCTTCCATTCGGCCGGGTTGTAATGGGGCTTGGTAAAGACAATAAGGCGTGGAAAATTTTGGCTATGTGGTGCTAATAATATGCGGGAATCAAAGACTCCTAAAACTCACACATATACCAAAACTCTTATAAAAACATATACCAAACTAACTTCTTTATGCACTTTCACTCACCCAACTTATCCTAGAAAGTCTCATAAAACATTAAAATAATCTCTGGCTAATTATCTTTCAAACACAAATGCACATCTTTCTTTCTTCTTTTTCCCTTTTTTTCATATTTCTTATTTCAGCTCTTTTTTTTCTTCTTTCTTGCGCAACCTCGTTAACGAACCAACTAGGTCGTTAACGAGCTTCATCGTGTACACTTCCTTTCCTCTTTCAACAACAACTTCCTTTTGTGCATCCTTTCTTACCAAGAGATCTTTTTTTACAAATAAACACAAGAGACTTCCAATCTACCCTTCCCAAAAATCCTTAATTTTCGAACCAATTACAATATTTTTCACTCAACAAAATAGACCTCTCCAAACTAAGTCCTAATCTCCGGATAGGGTCAAGCTTATCTCGGCTAGGGAACAATTTTGTGGAGCTAACAATAAAAGGCTTCAGGCTCAAATTGGTTTCAAAAAGAAGATAATGATAAGGGTGGATAGAGATTAATAGGGCTTATGAAAACAAGTTCTCCATCATATGATATTACATGCAATGAACTATAAATCTTATATAGGTCTCAAGAAATAGATAACCATCACAATTCCAAGAGATAATATACATAAAGAGAGTAAATCACACAAGAAATGAAGAGGGTTTTTTTATGTTCTCCCTATAAGGCCAAAAATAACTCACAAGGTCAAATTTTGTGTTGGATTCCATCACTTATGCTAAAAAGTATACATGCTCAATTTCATCAAATGTTATTCCTCTATAAAACAATTTCATAATAAGCATCAGGCTATACTATCAAAGACATGCTTGCAAGGAATTATAAAAGGCATTTATCCATTCTAAAACTTTTTTTTAAAATTTTCAAAATTTTCAATTTTTTTGTGATTTTTTTCTTTTCTTTTTAAAGCAAAGAACTACTTAAAACAAACACAACACCCAAAACAAGACACAAGTTTTCTATCCTTTCCCACCCCATACTTAAAATTACAGTGTCCTCACTATAATAAAAATAAGCAGAAGAAAAGAATAGAAAAGAAAAAGAAAAAGAAAAGAAAACAGAAAAACTCACAAGATTTTTTGAAGCAGAAAAGAAACAACTTCTCAAACTGGATCAACTCCTTGGTGGTGGGAACCGTTGCTCAAAGTTCCCCATAAAGTCATACATCGTCCTCCAGCGCTCTGCATCATCCGCCTCTCTCTGCTGATGCCTCGCATCATCTAGCACCATGCGAGCAGAATAGACACTCTCCCACCTATCCATCCTCTGGTGGAGATGATTCTGTTGAAGGTTAAGCTATTGCATCTGAAATGATAGTTCTTCGGCCCATGGAGGTGGGACACTCGATCCAGTGTAAGAGGGCTGAGGAGGTGGTTGGTAGTAGTTGTGAGGCTGGAAGTGGTCTTGAAAAATTACCAGATTGTAAGGCATAAGACCGTAGGACTGTGGCTCGGTAGGTGGCTTCGGGGGGTCATTACCGAAGTTGTGTGCCTCGGTAGTAGCCTCGAAGTGGTCATTAACGACCCTGGTGGGCTCGTTAACGAAGCTGTTGTTGCCCAGAATTTCAGTAGCGAGGTCGTCTTCCCCGATGTCGAGCTCTTCTGTGCCCGCCTCTATAGCTGCCTCAGTCTCATCATTGTCTTCATACATATCCTCTCCTTCTCTAGCAAACCGTATCACACATGGCCTCAACGATGGCTCATCTTGCGGCTTGTGCTCTAACGGGAATGCATGACCCGTCCATGTCTCGTACCAATTTGGTACGTAAAGAAGCTCCAACTTGTCCCCGATGGGGATAACATCTCGGCCGTGTACTCTAGTGGTACACCCTCCTTCAACAAGGGTAAAAATGTTGGAGGCAAACCAGTAGTTCCTGTTGAGTAACTGGGCACGGGATGGCGTGTAGAGAGAAAGATCGACTTCGAGGTTGGCCGCCAAGAGACTAACCAAATTCCCGCACCACACTTCCATTGACTTCATCCCTTGCTTCTCGATGTACTGTAGCCATTCATACCCCAAATTTAATGGGGCAGGATCCTCAAATAGTATGGTTCGGAGGCATGCTACTTCCGTCCTTGTCAGCCTGTTCAACTCTCTCTTGGGCCAAAATGTAGCAGCTAGGACTCGAAGAATGATCCGGAAAATGGGGTTGATGATGCTTGCCCCAGAAAGTGCTGCAGCGGAAGGCTCTACTTCCCCGGTGATATAGCTCCAAGTCCTTTTAACCTTGTAGTCCTTGAGATTGTAATCCCGAGAAGGATAATTAGGAAGCTCGAGAAAACCATTAAACTCCCCCATAGTGAGCTCGTGGTTAACATTGCCCAAACTGAATCGTATCCGTCCTTCTGAGGTCTTGGTTGGGAATCTTGTCTCAAGCGTGGCCAAGAACTCGGAAGTAAGATCCGGGTAGTGCGGTACCCCTTCTTTCTTCAACAACTGAGGCACTCCTAGAATTGCAAAGGCCTCCTTGACATCCTCGTATATCCTCATTGCCTTAGCACTCGACCTTGAGAACCACCTAGTGTAGTGGTCCTTCTCTAATATGGCATCATAGCGGTCGGCTTGAGCTTGGGTGCGCAGAATCACATTATCCATGCGCGGGGAAGATGGGGACCGTTGAGTCCTCTTCTTCTTCTTTTTTTTTTTTTTTTTTTTGATACGGAAAGTAATTAGGGTGACCACAAACATCATAATGGTCGCCCTAGAGCATCCTGACGGATGAGGGTAAGTAAACCCGGGTCAACTGCAAGCGGGAAGGAGGAGACACGTCTGAAAGATCCAGCGATGAAGTCCGCCACAGAATTGCACTCCCAATAGATGTGAGTGATACTCCAATCCTGGAACCGGGCAAGCAAACAGTGGATGTCCGAACGCAGCAGCTCAATCTCCCACGGGCAGCGCCAGTCGCCGAGTACGGCCTTGACCAGCTGAAAATTATCGCCTTCAATCTGGATCCGGGGAATACCACGTCTGGTGGCCTCGAGAAGTCCCTGGCGTAAGGCGATGGTCTCGGATATTAGGACGGACTGTCGACCAATCAGTCCTCCGTCAATGTGGATGGGGAAGCCATCAGAGTCCCTGAGGATGAATCCGAACGAAGCCACGCCATCTGCATTCACAGCACCATCAAAATTCAGTTTAATATAGTCCATCTTGGGTTTAGCCCATTTCGTATGCTTTCTTCTTGTTTCACCACCACTTGTATGAGTGCGAGGGCTAGGGGAGTCCAAAGCACCAGCTAGTTTCCATTCTTTAATCTGGTTTCGGGTAAATTCAGCAATGTTATCAGCATTAGTCAGGTTTGTTCCGTTGCTGTTATCAAAAACTCTCTTATTTCTGGCGAACCATAGGCTCCACCAAGTGTTTATAAGGATTTCTAATTCCTCTTTTGTTAACTTGTCCTTAATTTCTTCGAGGACCTGATGTGGTTTTTTGTCGTCCAGGGATACCTGGTTAGTAATCCTGCGGAGTTTTGGGTTTATAGAATTTATGGTTGCTTTTGTAAGGGAGCATGAAAATAAGATGTGTTTTGTGTCTTCAACGTGGTTATTGCATGCTTCGCAGCCTTGTGGAACCGGGATATGGTTAGCCGCAAGTCTAGTTTTAGTCGGAAGGCCGTTACGAGCAACTTTCCACAGGAAATTTTTCATTTTAGGAGGGATGTTTAACCGGTTAATCCATTCAAGGTTAATCTTAGGTTCACCTTTGGATTGGTGGAGCCACTGCATTGTCGAGTGAGTGGAGTACCATCCGTTTTTACTTGGTTGCCAGTACAATCTATCCGGTATTTTATTGATGGGGTTAATAATTTTGGAGATTCTTTCGAGGTCATCTTGATTAACAACCTGTCTCAACTTTTCAATGTTCCATGAGTTATCCTCACTGAGGTACACCTCAATAAGCTCCTCCCAGTTAATGAGGGTTTCAACCTCGGGCTTTGGGTTAAGGGGACCATTGCCGGTCCAATTGTCTTTCCAAAATCGGATGGTTTTGCCGTCCCCCACTTGCCAGATGAGGCCCTTAATGAAAAGGTCTCGTAGGCTAAATAATTTGGACCACTGCCATGATGTGTTTTGCTTTTTCTTATAGTTTAGGATACTCTCTGTTTTGAGGTATTTTTCAGTCACTATTTTGACCCTGAGATTATTTGGTTCAGCTAGGATTTTCCAAAGTAGTTTCATTTGGAGTGCTTGGTTCATTTCGGCCGCCTTGGCGATTCCCAAACCTCCGTGGGCAGGGGGGCGACAGATGGAATTCCAGCTTATGAGTGGTTTGTAATTATTTTCCTTGTTCCAGAAGAAGTGTTTGTTAATATCGTCTAGTTCTTTCAAGGTTGACTGCGGTAACAGAAATGATTGCATTATATAGTTTGGTTGTGCTGAAAGGTTTGCTTTGATTAGGGTTGTACGCCCCTCCTGGGATAAGGCGTTAGCTTTCCATTTTGTTAATTGGGATCTGGTGCGTAGTACCAAGGGTTTAAAGGTATTTTGTGTTACTCTCCCGTTAATTATCGGACATCCTAGATATTTATCCAAGGCAATTGTGTTTGCAATTTGGAGGATTTGTTTTATCTGCTCCTTTGTGTTGTTGCTTGTGTTTTTGGTCACTTGGAACGCGGATTTATGGAAGTTGACTTTCTGGCCAGATATTTGACAATAGTCATCGATAATGTCTTTAATATTTTTGCAGGCTTGGCTATTGGCTTTTGCAAAGATAATGATATCGTCCGCAAAGGCCAAGAAAGGGATTTTTGTTCCATTTCTCGCGATTTGGATCCCGATGCCACTTTTTGGGTTAGTACTCAACAGGTGGAGTTGTCTTGCCAGAATCTCAGCGGCAATAATGAATAAATATGGTGATAGGGGGTCCCCCTGTCTGAGGCCCCGTTGGGGGTAGAATTGTTCTGTTGGTCCATTGTTGACTAGTACAGAAAACGAGACTGTTTCTACACATTCCCGAATCCAACCCACGAATTTGTCGTGAAAACCGAATTTGTGGAGAGTATAGGTTAAGAATTCCCAGCTGATCCGATCGTAGGCTTTTTCCATATCGAGTTTGATTGCAATCCAGCCCTCCCGCCCACGTTTGTTGCGGAAAGAGTGGAAAATTTCATGTGCAATGAGTGTGTTATCGTGTATACTCCGATTCTGAACGAATGCCCCTTGCATCGGGTGGATTAGTTTGTTTAGGACGTTTTTAAGGCGGTTTGTTATAATCTTCGAGATTACTTTGTAGATGGTATTGCATAGGCTAATTGGCCTGTAATGGTTAGTTGAATTAGGGTTTTCACATTTGGGTAGCAGGGTTATGAATGTGTGGTTGATTTGTTTTAAAATCTTCCCCGTGTGGAAGAAGCTTTTAACAGCTTTTGTCACGTCCGGTCCAACGATATGCCAGTATTTTTTGTAGAAGCTCGCCGGCATTCCATCCGGGCCGGGAGATTTATCATCCCCAATTTCGAACATTGCCTTCTTAATTTCACTGTTTGAAACTGGTTTTGTAAGTTCTATGTTGTCTGCGTCTGTTATTTCTCTTTGAATGGTTTGAGTCATGTCATGGAGCTTGCTGCGGTTTATTTCCAAAACCCTGAATCGATTTTGGAAGTCCCGTTTAATTTCTGTTTTGATGTTTTCTAGTCCGGATATTTGTGTTCCCTCTGCTGTACGGATTTCTTTAATATTGGTTCTGTTCCTTCTACCGCTGGCAATCCGGTGGAAATATTTGGTATTTTTGTCATTCAGTTTAATGTGCGAGTTTTTAGCCCTTTGTTTCCAATAAGAGTTGTGGAAATTAATGAGGCACGATCGTTTCTTCACCAATCTCTCATGTTTTTGAATCAGTTGCTGGTTTTGGTGTTCAATGATATCTTTCTGGATCTGAAGTAGATTCTCGTCTAGTTTTTTTATTTGTTCAAAAATATTTCCAAATGTATGTTTATTCCATGCTTTCGCTTTTGTTTTAAGTAATTGTGTTTTTTTGGTGAGGTTAAACATGTGTGATCCACCTGCGTTGTAGCGCCAGGCTTGCTTGATGACGTTCTGGAAATCTTTTCTAGATGTCCACATCATCTCAAATTTGAATGGTTGTGCTTTGAAAGGTACTCCTGTTGGGAGTTCACATGAGATAGGGCAGTGATCGGATGATGAGAAGGCATGATTTTTTGTTGCTATTGACGGGTACCATTCTATTATCTGGTTGCTTACTAAAGTACGGTCTAATTTCTCGAAAATAGTATTTTCGAGGTTTTTGGATCTTCTCCAAGTGAATTTGTTACCAGACGTTGGAATATCACAAACATCACAATCGTTTTTAAAGTTGATAAGCCGTTCAAACCTGGAATGGTTAGGATTAGCGCCCCCTTGCTTTTCGTTGGGGTGTTGGATTTCGTTTAGGTCTCCCATAATGATACAGGGAAGATTACAATTCTGGACAAACAGTTTAAGTTTCGTCCAGAACTGGTCCTTGTCTTGTGCCCTTGGCGGAGCGTAGGCAAAAATTATGATCAATTCATTGTTGGATTTCAGATTTGTGTAGTGAAACCCGATGAAGCGGTTATCTTTGTGGATAGTTTGGATTCTTTCATTCGAGAGGTGTGATCCCTTCCAGAGAACACAGATCCCCCCAGCGAATCCATTAGCTGGAATGAACTCAATAGAGTCAAAGCCAGCTTTTTGCCATGCTTTACTTTCCGGCGGGTCTTGGGCTTTTGTTTCAACTAAAGATATTAGGTGAATATTTTCAAGGCGGCATAGCGCATTGACTTCAGTCCAAAAGGACCTGCGCTTAATGCCCCTACAGTTCCACATGCAGATCTTCATAAGAAACCAATAATGGTGTGGTTTTTGGCCAGAGGTGGACGGGAAACCATCCAAAATTCCGATTTTGTCATATTTTGTTGAAGTATTGTTATTTCGAATTTGTTTGTAGTAGGTTTGTTAAGTGATATATTAACAGACTTGAAGCTTTTAGACTTCGGGAACTCAAAATTGTACTTTGGGGAGGTCATCCCATAAATAACAGTTTGGTCATGGGTTTTTAAAATACGAGATATTTTAATATAGGCAATTATATCAATTATGGCACACAAAATATCCATAATTGAGTGCCACCGAGGCGTAACATTTGCATGTATCAAGTTGTTAAGCAATTTGATTATTTTCCGAAAGTCGGTACAATTTGTAATGTCTGTTTGTTTCGTAAAGGGTCGAGTTTTGCGACAGGTATTGCCTTTGAAAACCACATGGGTACTTCCTTTTGTTTTCATGTTGTTAGTCAAATGTGTTAATTTAACGAAGTACCTGAAAAATATTTTAGTGGTTTGTATTTTGGTATTTTCACCGGCCTTTACCATAAGTCCTATATGAAGGGGGTAATGGGTGGCACTTTTAGTAGTTTTTGGACCATTGAATGGGATTGAAACCCCAGATTTTTGGCGGTATTCCAATTCAACAAATTGGTGGTCTTTCAACTCACACAATTTGAAACCAGAAGTTGTGGGTTTACCACAGGTAATGCTTTTCTTAAGCATGCAAACAGGTTTGACATACAAAAGATGTCCTAACTGCACGGTTTTGTGTACAGTTTTCTTATCCCGCAACATATAATCGCCGGTATTACAATCCTTAATTTTGTCAATATTCTTCTTTTCTTCCATTATTTTATTTTTTTGATTTGGAGAATTCATGCTCACGCCGCACTTGTTGTGTACATCAATACCATTTGGAAGCTTTCCATTTTCTACAAGTTTAATCATGTCATAAGTTTGTTTAGTGGAATTGCTTTTGGTATTAATTTGGTTTTTGTACCAATTGGAGAGTTTTGCCTTGAGGCATTTCTCATGGGTTAGAGGTATTATTTTGAAAGCCGAAGTTCCTGGGGATCTCCCTTTCATTCTTGTTGTTTTTGTAGTAAGATAAGACCTGCTAGTTTCATAACAAATTTTACAACATCCAGTAATGTAATAATAATCACAAGGCAAGAATTTAAACTTGGTGGTTGCACCATAACAAGGTAGTGCACAACAACGTACACAAACGGTCATTATGTCACCAAACAACTGTAAAAGATCTTTTAAAAGAACACCACTATTGTATGGTGCGACAGGGGTGGGTTCTCCACCTAAATTGGTGTTGTTAAGCATCTCACTTTGTTTAACAAAGCTCAAATTGCTCATGATTTGGATAATCTGGACAACATGTTTATCTAAGGGAAACATGAGAAGGTTAAAAACCAAACAAAATTTATTGGTTAAAAAAGTGGTTCCAGTAACACACAAACTTTGTTTGTTAACAAGCTTCAAAGGTTTCAGAGGAAACAACTTGACCTCAGGTTGGCAGAAATTCAGCATTAAAACTCCCAAGGAAGCCTTAACAGCCAACACACATAAAGGAGAACCGATTGAGGGTCTAAAAGAGATAAACCAAGAACCAACACCAGGATGTTGATTAACTAAAGTACTACTACTGTAATTGGGTGTACTTTTGGGCATCTTGTTGTCACAACCACGAAAAAGAACAGGGTTACAAAAGAACTCAACTGGACACACAAAGAAAGGGTTGAGAAAGAGAGTAAGGTGCCCCTTTAAGGGCAAGAAAGAAACGCAGGCTAAAAAAGAGTAGAAGGGGAGGACGTAACAGGACCTTGACGAGAACGCCAAAGAAGAACGAGTGATTGACAAAAGGAGAGTTGTTACCGGGAACGAAGCACGGACCAAACGTGTTGGCCGGAAACAAGAGCGGACGAAGCCAAAATGCACGCAACGGGCATCCGGACCCGCACCCCAGCCCCGTCTCCACCGCCACCACTTAGGAGAGCACCCCCAACCGCCACGCACCGGCAAGGGACGACTACGGACACTCCACCTCCACGTAGGAAGTCGAAAGACCCACCGCAAACACATCGAGATTGAAACCCAGGTCAGCCGGGAAGCGGAATCTTGATCCACGACGACCATCGGAGGGAACACGATTGCTGAATTTTGATGCCATTGAAGCGAGAGAGCCCCGAAGGTGCCTTGATAGGGCCTGTTCAAGGGCATCTGATAAACTTTAGTCGACATGGCTTGAAGGAGGTTGAGCAGCAATACCAGCGAGGGGCCCAAGAGACACGAAAGCGCCGGCCGCCGCCGCTCCAAACGAAATTGATTTTTCAGATCTAGACATTTGAGAGCAACATACTGGTGGAATCTTTGCAAGTGTATAGTCTTCCAATGGCGTTTTGTCCATGGAGAGCGTGGAGAGACCTCTTTCTTGGTTGGTGGTCGGTCGGATCCGAGCTCCTTTAGTAGCGGCGGCTTGAGACACGCTAGGGTTTGGGACATCTTTTGGTTGACTGTTGACGTTTTTAATTTTTACTTCTGTTAAGTCCTCTTCTTCTTTTGGGCCCTTGTTGGAGCTCTGCTAGTACTTGCCATATGGTCCTGCAAAATATGAATTGTCCAAGATAAGATCCATACACATCAATAGAAAAGAGACCCCATACTTGGTCTCGAAATTGCTCTCGAAGTGCCTCGTTAACGACGCAACCAAGGTTGGTAACGAGCCTGGACTGGTGTTTTGACTAGGAAAATTTGCAGTGTCGTTAACGAGCCTGGACAGGTCGTTACCGAGCGTGTTCGAGAACCAGTTTGCAGTTTCCGAGTGCAAATACTTCAAAATTATGCAATAAATCCATCATGCATTACTCACAATCCAACATAAGACACATAATCAGGTATATGCACCCCATACGTGCCCGATTACCCATCTCGATCATGCTAAAATTGCCCAAAAACTCATGGTGAAGATCACTCAATTCTAGAACATGGTAATTCATGCTTTTCCTAATCAAATTTCAATGAAAGATCAAGCAAGAACAAACCTACATAAATCAAGATCAAACACCAATATATGAAGCAATAAAATCATTGAGCAAAGATTAACACGTGATTTTCGATTCACTTACGCAAGCAAGATCAAGATATGAAATTTCGACCCTATAAACCATGAATCATGCAAATAGAGAGTTAGGGTTTAGAATTCATACCGTTAGATCGAGAAACTGAAGAACAAGATCGAAATTGGGAGTGGTTAACGAGATTGAATGTTCGACGGTAACGAATACAAGGGTTGCGGGTTCATTAACGGGGTTGATTCCGGGGGTACGGTGGTGGTGCGAATTCCGATCGGTAGAGAGGAACCGGTAGGATTTTTGAGAGTTTAAGCTTTGGATTGAGAATTTGAGAGTGGGTTTTGGGAATTTTGGAAGGGTTTTATAGGAGAGGGCTAGAGGTAGGTGAAGAGGATGAAAGGGGTGGCACATAGGGTAAAAGATATAGGATATATTAGGTTAAAAAAAACTTACCTGCCAGTTTCCTTATTCGGGTCACCGAACTGGGTCGTTAATGACCGTGGATGGGGTCGTTAACGAGCCTGTGTATCCTCTTTCGAATGATTTTCCGAGCCCAACTTCCTGTTTCAGGTTAGCCTAAAAATAATTCTACCTTGCTACCCCAAAAACTACTAAAAAAACTCAAAAGAAAGCTAAGAAAAAGATCTAAAAAGAAAGAAAAAAACTATACTAAAACTAAAGCCCAGTTGCCTCCCGTAAGCGCTATTTTTAACGTCGTCAGTCCGATGTACTTACCTTTCTCAAGGTGGTTCTCTTGCAGCTAGGTCAGGTTTTCGAGGGACCCCATACTTAGCTCTGTAAACATTATCGGCTCTAGTCACTAAAGTTGGTCCTTTATCTTCTAATAATATGCCCGGTATTCCTACACAATGGTTAGTGAAATCCGAGAACCATGGGGGTTTGGACTCCTCTATTGCATAAATGGTGGGATACGGTGTAGGAATAAAATATGGAGAAGAGTTATAACCAGTACTAGTGAGTTCATGGTTAGAGTACTCACCTTGATTTATTTGAAACAATGTTGACACTGAGGTCGTTGGAGCCCGTTACCAATCCTGTGCTAACGATTCCCTCATTATAGCCTTGCAAGAGGGACTCGGAACTGGACCAAGGAGGGTCGGTAGCGATTCATGTGAAGTTCTCATCCTCTTTGGTAATTGGAGGAGGGTCGTTAGGAAGAGCTGTATCGATTTCTGGCTAGGTCAGCTAGATCTGTGCAACCGCAGTTGGGTCATTAGCGTTTTGGTCAAGGTTGAATTCCACGCGTTCCTCTCCAATATCAAAAGTGAGGAGTCCTTTCCGCACATCTACCCTAGCAGCTGCTGTAGCTAAGAATGGTCTACATAATATGATAGGAACATGAGGATCTTCAGGCATGTCGAGGACGATAAAATCATTTAGAATGAAGAATTTCCCAACTTGGATGGGATAATCGTCCACAACTCCCATAGCTTTTACACATGATACGTCTGTCATGTGGAGATTCATGTCTACCGGCTCTAGTGGTCGCATATTTGCATTAGACCAGATTGAAAGAGGGAGTAAACTAGCACTGGCTCCCAAATCACATAGAGCATGTGGTCGCCTATGCCAATTGTTATGGCAAATCTCCCTAGATCGCCTAGTTTTTCTGGTAGAGCGATAGATCGGACTTCATCTTGCAGCTCTGTAATGGATCGTTTCCTGCTAAGAATATCTTTCAAGAATTTTGTGTAAGCCGACATTTCGCTTAGGGCCTCAACGAATGGGATAGAAATATTAATGCCCTGGAGAATCTTTACGAAACGCTTGAACTTACTCTCACTAGAGTCCTTAGATTTCTTAGTGGGAAAAGGAAGAGAATTCACCTTTCTCGGAATCAATTCGGGCTCGAGAGGTGATACTACCGGGTTGACGATAGGGTCGATTGGTGCTCTCGGAGGATCGTTACCGACCCTGGTGGGGTCATTAACGAGCCTAGGATTGGGAGAGGAACTCGGAGTAGGAAACTTACCTGGGATTGGGTCGTTAACGACCGTGGAAGTATCGTCACCATGGTGTGTAGGTTCGGTAACGACCCGCTCTGGCTCGTTACCAAGCTGAGCCGTGGCTTCCTCATCTGTTTCAGGGCTCTTCTCCTCATCTTGGACACGCTCTGGTAGTGTCTTCCCACTCCTAAGGTGTATTGCTGCTATTTGTCCTCTTAGGTTCTCCTCGGGTCGGCCCGGGAGTTGCCCTTGTGGCCTTGGAATCTGTGCAGCAAGGTTCCCTAGTTGGGAGTCCACGTTTTTCTTCCACACATCGAATTCTCCCCATCTTTTGTTTTGAATGTTAAGGTTGGCTTGGATTCCATCTATCTTGCTGTGCACTTCATCGAATTTATTATGGACTTCGTTAATGCCTTCTTGTAACCCTTGTGCCCATGATGGTGGCTCTTGGTAGCCTGGAGGTCGATATGGCACCGGTCTTCTATCCGGTGGAGGTGTTGCGTAGTTGGAATTCGGATTTTGATTCCCCCACGTCGGATAATTATTGGACTTGTCAAAATTACTAGGCTGGTTTCTGTATGGACCTCTCATGTAGTTCACTTCAGCATATGCCTCAGCGGCTCTTACCTGCTCTATGTTAGTGCAAGCAGAAGTAGTATGGGCAGAAGAGCCACATTCTTGACAAGATTGAGAGGATTTCAAAAAGCTTACCTACTTCTTCAGGTGGTTGACCTCGTCTTGCAAAAATTGAGTTTTGACATCTGGGTCAACTTCTTCCTTGTTAGGCATGTAAAGACGTCTTTGGGGTTGGGATGATTGCTGGGTACCATACATGGCATCATAGTTGGACAGCTTATCCAGCAGTTCCCATGCAGCTGTAGGATCCATCTCTATAAAACCGCACGTTGTATGCGTGTTGATGCGGTTCTTTGTCTCTGCATTGATACCCTGGAAAAAGATTTCTTAAAGCACATATAAAAGCTGCCCATGAGTAGGACACTGTCTAAGCATTTCCTTAAATCTTTGCCATGTCTCTACAAAGGTCTGATTAGGCAGCTGGTGATAGGAGGTGATGCGTTTTCTCAACTCCGTTGTCTTGGAAGGAGGGAAAAACATTGTAAGAAATTGATCATACAAAGCCTTCCAAGTCCTGATAGACTTAGGAGGTAAGCTCTCCAACCAGCTTAGGCCCTTTCCAATAAGAGACCATCTAAAAGCTTTTAACAGAACATATTCAAGTGAGACACCTTCAGCAGCTATGGCGTCACATAAATCAAGAAAATTTCTAATGTGTTCCATAGGGCACTCAGTAGGTTTCGCATCAAACTGAGCCCTTTTAATCAAGGATATAAATTGAGACTTAATCTCAAAAGTCTTCTCTATCTCTGGAAGCACAATTGGAGATTCCGGCACCCTCAATTCTGGATGCATGTATTGCTTCGCATTCCTCGGATAGGCATTCAGCTCTTCTTGTAAATTTTCACTGTTTACTCGTTGATGTTCAGCCTCAGCAACAACGGCATCTCGGTCAGCTTGTAACGGCTCCATCTGCCTCTGGAGTTCAGCCATCTGACGAGCCATCTCTTCCTGTGTAGCCATGGCTCGGTTCTCTTGGCGTCTACGGTGCAGGGAACGTTCGGGTTCAGAATAGTAATCGGTGTTGTCAAATTCGAGACTTCGACGTCCAGCTGGAATACGCTGAGAAAACAAACAAAAAACGAAATTAAAACAAAAAATGGGGTCGGGCTATTCCCAGACTCACAGATAAACAAACAAACACTGTTGCTTCCCCGACAACGACACCAATTTGTTGAGAAGGGATTTACTTGACAACAAATAAATTTATAGTCAAGACCCCGCGGAGTATAGCGAAGTCAGGATCGTTCCACGGGAAGCACGATTGTTTGTCTATCAACTACTAAAAATAAGAAAAACAAAGCAAAATAGGCAAACACACACGACCAACCTCGTTAACGACCCTGAGAAGGTCGTTAACGAACTTGGAAAATTCTACGAACACACACTAACGAGCTAAAGCACAGGTTCGGTACCGAGACACTAACTCGATAACGAATACAATCGAAAGATAAACCTTATAAAATAAAAGACCTAGGACGAGGGTTACCACAACATAGCTATGCATATAAACTCATAAGAAGATAAAGATCATGCCTTTAAATAGATAAATTTATCAACTTTCGCTGACTAGCAAGCAAATCAATCAATTCTCATAAATCAATTCACTCAATCACTTGTTTTGGATCCAAAGCTCGAAACTTTCGTAATCGAACAATATCAACCTTCAAGTCAACAATTTTCTCTTTCGATCAAATTGAGAACTTAAATTACCTCGACTATCATCTAAGCATAAACACAACAAGCAATCTAAAAAGGATAAAAGGCATTCAAAACATCAACTCACTCATCAAACATGCATAACTATGTCGGGTTTTAACCCCGATCCTAGATAAAAAAAACTTCTCACTACTCATATCAATAAAGCAAAAAATTTCAACAAAAGAAAACATTAAAAACAAAATAAACTCACTTTAAATTAATAAGAGAAATACCGTCTTACAATATCCAGAAGAAACCTAAAACACAGAACAAAACCTGAGCAAAAGCCGACTAACGACCCAATTTTCTCTCTCGATCGACCTTGGCTCGCAAATCTTCTCCACTCTTCTCTCGTCAATTTCAGTTCTTCAAAAAGAAAATAAAACTCGTCCCCCTTAACTTCCACACCCCTTAAACTAAAGAGAGGACAAGTGTATTTATAGAGAAACTATTCTATCTAAAAAAGCTATCTTATTAAAAAAGACCTACAAGATAAAAACTAACCCTAAAAGATAACAAGATAAAAGATATAAGATAGAACAACCCTAAAATCATCAAAAACTCTACCGACACGGAATCTTCGTTAACAACTTCCACACAGGGTCGATAGACATCACAAAATCAGCCAAAAAATTCTATCTTTATGCCTTGTTAAGGACCCTTTACAGCCTCGTTAATGAGCTTGGGATTTGACTTCTACGAATCTTCTTCTCTTAACAACTTAGACTTCACTTGACCTTCTCATGCCACTTTCCTCTTTAACTTCAAATCTTCCATCCTCCACCATAGCACTTCAGTTCAGCTCAAAAAGCGCTCTTTTCTGCTAAAAAACCTACAAAAAGACAAAAAACGGAGTAGCTTCCATACTTCTCATAAAATATGCAAACTCATCCAAAAACACACAAAACTAACTATAAAACCTACTAAAACTAAACCTAAACAAACTAAGAACCACACCAAAAACTATACTAAAAACACGAATATCAATGTCCCTTTGCTGATGTGCTTCCTCCCCTTTTATAGGCTTACAATCTGGTCATTTATGAGTCAATCCCGAGAATCTCGCCGATTATTAATGCTTTCCAACGACTAGTATTGACCAGTTATTGCTTCTGTTGAATTGTCAACGCGTTAGGCATTTAAGGCGTCCGTGATTTTCGCCCATGTAGTTAATGTGTTCCAACAACTCCTTTAATGCTCCTTTATTTCCTCCATGCAGTTTAATGCTCCATTAATGGTGAATATTATCTTTAATTCATTCCGATCTCTTCATATCTTCGTGGTCCCACCTCATAAATTCGCCCGATATTTTAGGGCCCAACAATACCCCCCTAAACCCGCTCAAAATTTCTCTCGTATATTTTGGTGCGGGTTTGAATTTGCTTTGGGAGCCATTGCATGAAATCGTCAAACTAATGATCTCCTCATGTTGTCTTTTTTGGTTTGTGAAACTTGATGTTTAATCGAGATGCCGTGTTGTGTATGCTTCGTTTGAACGAAGGCTTTCTCAAGAGAAGCTGCTAATCAAGATGACGCATTTGTCATAACGTGTACCCGGGGTTTAGTGTTGGCGACAGAGACTGATGTCGTAAGTGTTTGGCTACAAAGGTCGATGTTGTAAGTGTTGGCTACAGAGGCCGATGTTGTAAGTGCTGGCGACAGAGGCCGAGGTTGTAATTGTTGTAGCGCGCTTGTGTAAGAATGCACTAAGGGAGTTTTTTGTATATGTAGTGTGATGACACAAATGACAAATGTAATATGCACGTACACTGTTACATGTCATTTGTGCTTAAGGGCTCCCCTTCTCTAGAACGCCTTAAGTGTACTCCACCTTAGCATCTTTGACCGGTCATGTGTGCACATCGTTTGCCTGATCATAAGGCAAGGGCCCATGTTTTGGCCTGTAACGTCACAAGGCGCCCTTTGCTAGTTTGATGTATACTGGCGACTAAGGCCGATTTTTCGTGTGCTGCGACTAAGGCCGATGTTGTACGTGTTCGCTACAGAGGCCGATATGTAGTATGTAAAGAATGTATTGTTATGTGTAAAATGGAATGGCAAAGTAGCTTTGTCCCGAAGATTAGGTTGCCAGCTCTTAACGCGTTCATGATGATGAATCTTTGTGTGTTACATCTTGACTTTGCTGAAGATAAGTGACTCGTGTTCCACTATCGTTGTATCGTTTGAAAGTACGTCGCACAAATTGGGCTACCTCCAGTGGTGAGCTCAATGCCACCCCAAGTCCTATGCCTCGTTAATTTGATGCACCATTTGTATGTAGTAACCATTTTCCAGTTTGTAACTTGTAAGGTGTCATCAGTTTGGATAGGAATGAAGTCGTCCATAAAATTATTTTGTAACACGTCCTGATAATTTTAGTATTGACATTGTACTCTTCATAGGAAGGTTAGTGCGCACTTTATGAAATGACTTTCAATGTAAAGATGTAACATGATAGAATTTATAACTAGTACACATACCAAATTTTTGATAGAAGAATACCTAGCTCCAGCATGGAGTAAAGTTTTGCTTACATGGTAGATTGATAACTTGTTTGTATTTTATTTCCTTACGAGTTCAATGATGAAAAACACCTTTGTAACGCGTTACCGGGCTCTTCTATTTATTCGAACGTCTTGTCCTTTCTCTAGGGTACGGACGGTACCCCTGCCTCCGATCAGATCGTAGTACTTCCCTCATGTCAGCTACAAAGAGTTCATCCTCTTTTAGTCGAATGTGTGCTAATGCCTTTGCCTGTACTTCATCAATGTTGGAGCAAGGATACTTAGTTAATTCATCATAAAGTTAGAGGTTACCTATGGATATCCCTCTTCGAAATGCTTCTACTGAAGTTGCGACATCACATTCTTCAATGGCGACGAGTTCCTCATTGTACCTATTTAGAAATGTCTTCAAAGATTCTCCTGTGTAATGTGGATAGATTAAAATAAGATTTAGAAGTTGTGATTTGTAATGTGTGCAATGTGTTGAAATAATCAATTGGAGAATTAAGGGCAAAACACAATTGTAGGTGTTGAAAGAGAAACTAGCTTCATTGGGACAATTTAGGTTGTGCTAAAAAATCACACATCACAAAACACAAACAAAATTGCACACACACACAAAACAAAATCATATTTACAAGCTCTTACTCTAGAAATTTCGTATCATGAACAATTACAAACAATCATGATGTCGAATTGAAAGAAATTTTAGGGTTTCAAATTTACCTTTGTCCTTTGATTTGGAAGGCGTTTGATGCTTGAAGTGTACAATGAACGAGAGATATCGAAGGGCTGAGAGGAACGAGCAAGAGAAAAGGAGAGTGGTGGCTGGAACGAGAGAGAGTGACGTGAAGAACAATGGCGGACGAGAGAGGAGAGGGAGAATGGTGAAATTTTGGGTTATATTAGGGGCATGCAGTTTAAAATATTTACTTAAATGCCACCGTTCCACTTATAAGCCTTATTTTGTCATAAATCCATCTTTTAATCTGAACCTTCCATTTTTTCAATCTAACGATCCATATACCTCTTAATTTTTCACCATAAGGCTCCTCCTCACAAGAACCACACTCAGACACTCTAGATATAGATATAGTTGTATGTATATACATCAATACATGCACTTGTTGCCACTAATTAAGTTGATCAAGTTTAATTAATCTAATTAATTAAGTGTATTTTATTGCAGGGTCGAATCTCGATTAGGGCATGCATGCACCTATTAAAAAAACAGAAGCAAGCTGTAAAAGCATATACTCTATATAGATCACGAAATATGAAAAAGGAATCAAAGGTGAAGATTGAGAATCTGGCCACTAGTTTGAGCCACAAAAGAAGTATGCTTGTACGTGGGCACGAGGGAACCCATAAATTGATAGCAATGCAAACGGCTTTGAATTGTACTGGGTCTCACCTTTTTTGTTCCTTTTCTGCAAAAGAGAAACCTTTATTTGTCTATAATGGAGAGGGAGAGAACGACTGAATGAGAATCGTGTTCTTTAGATTCTATCCTCCTCCAATACTTGATATTATTATGATCTGGCAATCAGGCCAGATGGCCCAGATACATCGGGTGTGTAATATTTATACGTCGGGTTGCATCTTATATAATACGATTTTTCTAATATATTTCCCAAAAACATAGATAAAGTTTCTAAAAATAGCAATTTTTTATAAATTTTTACTTATTTTAGATTAATTAATTTTTAAAGGGTTTATTAATTTTCTAATAGGGTTTAATTTTCTTTATTTGTATGCTTAAACTATGTCCTTAAGGCATAGGTAAGTGTGAGCGGGTAAAAAAATAACTACCATAATTATTTTCATATCTATCGTTTTAAAGGTATTTTTTATTTATTATGTATTTATTATCTTTTATCTATTTTTCTATTATATTTAATATGATGGTTATGCAATTTAATGGGAGATTTTATCTTTCACTAAAGATAAAATTTACTTGGAGAAGAGGATAAAATATTAATTGATTGGGCTTTAAGGCAGTTGGCTAGCCCATGGGATATAATTTTCAGCTTTAATAATAGAAATTACGGCCCCTCAACTCTCCTTCTTCCATTATAAATACACAGTTATTCATCGGAAGATCAGACTTTTATGCCTAGAAACGACTTGAACCGTGACCAAACCCCTCTCGTTGACACGGTTGTTCATCGCACAGACTGTTAAGGACCCGAGTCGAGCGACGGAATCGTCAGTCGTATTATTTAACGATCTTAATCTAGTGGATTGATCAAGCTTGGGACCTAGCGACGCGTGTCGCTGAAATCGAGAATAATCGAATAGCTCAAGATCGAAAGGAGTCGGTCCAAGCGATCGCGAGCGCTAAGTAGAACCGCAATCGCGGCCAGTCAAACGGCGCCCGCGATTCTGAGAACCGCGACTGCGGGCTGCATATATTTGAGCCTTCGTTGTCTATTCACGAGCCAAACCCTAATTTGGTTAGTCCTCGCTTTGAACAAGGCCAATCAAGCCACGCCGGGTCCAATCCCGTTCGAGGTGACAATCGCATAACTTTGGCATCCGCTCCAAACAGCGGGAATGGGGCATCCACCACCGTTGGAGATGAAGAAGAAGATGAGATCACCCATGCTCTGGCTACTATTCTGAGAGAGAACGAGAAGTACCAAACTAGGTGTGTAGAGGCTGAGTCCCGCTTAGACCAAGCCTTGGAAGAGATCGCTAGGCTAAAGCGTTCCTTAGACAAGGTTCAAGGCAAGCGCCCTATCAACGAAGCAAAAATTGAAAGGACTACTCAATGGCTTGCTAGTGTTATTGAATTCGCCGATAATCGTCGTAGTCCTCAACTAATAAGCTCTGACGAATCAGAGGAGATTCAAGTTGATTATGATAGCGATCGTGGGGCGCCGAGAAGCCAGCGAAGGAACCGCCACAATGAGTCACCCTCATGCAAGAGGTCTCGAGCCGCGGACCGCCCTCAGTCCAGCGACCCGTCCTCGGACGATTCAATCGATCCAAAGACCGTAGAGAGTGCCGCAATCGAAGCCGCAACCGTGACGGAAGAAACCGCGGCTGCGGTGACAGCGACCACGACCGCGGATCTGGTGATCAATGCGACTTTTCACGCTAGTGTGATGATCACTATATTCCTTCTGAGAATCCCGAGCCTATACGTCATCAGGGCAGAAAGAAGAAAAGACAACGGATTCAACGTGGGAGTGAGAGTAGAGAGAGACTTGAAGGAAGGGATCGGGCTCTTAAGTGCACTCAAAGGAGGTTGCTTGATCTTTTAAGAGCGCAAGGTGGGACCTTGCAATCGGCTCAAGAACAAGCAAAGTATAAATTGGCTATGGTGACATCGACACAATTCCATAGAGATATCCAACACGCCCGACCCCCAACCAAGTTTTCTCCCCCATCTTTTACTCTTTATGTTGGTCAATCGGATCTTGTAAATCATATAACCTCTTGGAGAAGGGGATAAAATATTAATTTTTTGGGCTTTAAGGTAGTTGGCCAGCCCAAAAGGATATAATTTTCGCCCTTAAAGATAGAAATTACGGCTCCCTGACTCTCGTTCTTCCATTATAAATACACGTCTTCGCCGTGTAGAGAAAACATACATTGAACAGACTGATATTCGCTCAATTTATGCATTAACACCTATTAAGAGCTTGAATAGGCTAATATTTGCTTAGCTCGACTTTTCAAGGAGATTCATACTCACTGATTCCCTGGCTTTCTTGTTTATTCATCGACGCTCAATCGATAACTACTCTTTTGACTTAGGCATCGGAGGTGGATTAGGGGGAATTTTTTTGCACTAACAGTTAGAAAAACCGTGTATAATATATTTGGGGAATTAGTATATGATTTTAGGTTTTGGATACACCCGGGTCTTGGCCCGTGAACGTTTTTAGAAGTTATAATACATTAATTTAAAAATAATATAGATATTATAATTTATATAATAAAAAATAATATTACAAATAATTAAATTAATTATTACAAATCACTAGTTGCTTTGAAGACAGTTTGTAAAGATAAAGAGGAGTGTGGCTTAGGACTCAAGAAAGCGCTCTCTTGGAACAAAGCTAGTTTTACAAGCTAGCCCACGAGGTGTTACAGGAATCTGACACAATTTGGCACAAATGGGCCAATGTTGTCATACTCAAAGGTGAAGACTTTCGAAGCATAGAATGTAAGTCCAATGCTAGTGCTAGAGCCATATGGAGGGGGAGTTTTGAGGATTAGAGACGAGCTTGTGGAGTCCTTGAATGGAAATGCAAACCCTACAATTTTGATCTCTAGAAATGGAAAGCTCAATGCAATTTTGATGTCGAATGGGGTAAGTGGGTCTGGTGGAAGGTAAACACTTCTACAAATGCCTTCACATTTTGGCCGATTTTGAACAAGGGAGTCAAAACAAAGGATAAGTTGATGCAAATGAATATTGTGCAAGTGGAGAGTTGTGTACTTTTTCACAACAACTATCAAGAGTCCTATGAGCACATCTGGTTCAAATGTGAGTTCTCATAGAAGGTTCTTAGAAAGGTTTTACAATGGGCAAAGAATAAAAGAACTTCAATCATAGAAGAATGGATTGGAAGCTTAAGATCGACATTTCAATGGTAAGAGCTCTTTTATGTTCAACTTGTGGAATGTTGACCATTGTGTTATCAACTTGTCATGTATTATACATGTTTGGGCTGAAAGGCATAAAAAAATCTTCAAGAATGAAGATAAATCGATAGATGATTACTCATGAATGTTCATTTTGCATATTAGGAATTGAATAATGGTATAGTGGAAGAAAATAAATAGGAAAATAAGGAGATCTTTTGTAAAAATTGGACTAATTGAATTGTAAGTACCTAGGAAGTTTTGTAACATTTTTGAGACTAAATAAATAAATTACCCTTTTTTATTAAAAAAATTTATATACAGAACAATTCAAAAGAGTTTTAGATTGTAGTGCATGTTGAATGTTGAGAGCATCTACAACAAAATTTCCATTTTCTTGAAAAGGGTGAATTTGGAGAATTTAGTTTGTGTTTTAAGTCCAATAATTTCTCCATCTATTTCTCTAAAATGGAGATAGTTTCCAAAATATAGCTAGACATCTCTACATTTAGGAAATTTCCCAAAAATATTTAGAGAATGCATTAAATGTATATGTAATCATATCTTCTTCCAATTGGTTGAATTTGATTTTATAGCATTATATAAATAAAAATAATATTAATATAAATATGATTCTTCAAAATGAAAATTTGTTGAAGTTAGGGTATAAAAAATTTAGAAAATATGAGATTTTGTTCTCCAATTTGAAAAAAATAATGGAGAATTTATTAGAGATGCTCTAATCAGTCAGCTTCGGCCTATTTACAAAAATGCCACATATATGTTATTTTAAAAAATGCCACATATATCTCCAAATATTATTAGATTCCGGCTTCACTTATTAAAGGGCCTAAAGGTGATGTTACCATTTTTTCCCAAATTAGCCCTTCAAATACTTGATCGAATATATATAGTTCTTTCTATAAATAGAAGTAGCTAGCAATGTTACGTTTTGACCGGTGCAAGGAACCTGGGGAAATCTTGTTCAACACGACGCTTACTATGAGTGTTTTCTACAACAACAATCGACCGCTCATATATCTTCGTCCTTCTATAATTGGAGGCAATTAACGACCATGCCTTGGCAGGCCCGTCTCAACATTTTTAGGGGCCCTGTTCTAAATTATTAAAGTTTTAAAAAAAGATAAATGATTATATAAATATTTTATTAATGAATTTAGTTTTGATGTATGATACTAGTTTTTTTTAGTGTATTTTATAATTTAGAGATCATCAATTATTTATCAAAATGAAAATATTAAATAATTTAATATACTTAATGGTTGAAAATATTATTAATAAGAAATTGAATACATTGTGGCATAAATGATAAAAATGAAAAGCAAGGAGCTTAAACAGTTGTATTGAAAAAATATACAGTAGAAAGTAGAGGGAGGTAACTAACTGGAATTTCGAAAGGAGCTCGAACATTTGTATTTATATTTAAAAAATAAAGAAAGTGGATGTTAGAGCACACAACAACGCTCGAACACGGGGCTCCGTTCTCTCCTTGCTCGCAAACGACCATCTGGGCTATTTCATCTATTGTATATATAGCAGTTTTTATTAAATATATTAGGCCCTTATTTTTTCGGGGCCCTGTGCAATTGGGCCTCTTGCACACCCTTATCTACGGGCCTGTGCCTTGGTAACTTGTCATTCTTATTCATTAATTCTTACATGCACATGTATGTATATAACTTATAGACTGATCCTGTCATCCTGTGACTCTTATGCTTATACGATCATATAAGCCATTGTTTTGCTTGAATGCATCATTCTTATTATCTCGTGATACACAAAGTTCATTATTAACACACGCGCGCGCGTACTGATATTTAATCAGTTTAGCTTGACGCAGGTAATGATGGATATGGATGCTCCAAGTTCAAGTAACCCTTGCGTGAAGGAGTGCTTGCACTGGTAATAATTAACAATAAAATGGAACACTCGATCTATTAGATTTAGTGTTGGATCGTGATGCGTTAGTAACAATACAGGGAGCTAGTAAGGTTCCCTGGGCAGCGGAAATAAACAGTAACAACACAGAATTTATAGAGGAAACCTTCTGTCCGACCAACCAGTCGTAGAAAGAAAAACCTCTACCCCTGAGACTCCTTCTCAGAGGATTTTCAATAGAATACTTTTATTAAGTTTCAACGATTACAAGGCAAGTCTAGTAACTAAGGCTCCTACCAAAGTTCCCTTGGTAACTACGGCTCCGACCGAAGTTCAACCAACTAGACTTCTACAACCCTAAGCGTAAACCTAAATCGAAAGTAAACTACTGACTTACTTGTGGATTCTTCACCGAAAAAGCCACACACTCATACACTTGAAAAGCTCTCTTCTCAAGTTCTTCGTCTTCAACCACTCGAAAACCACACATTTAACCCTAGCTAACCCTAGCTATTTATAAGATAAGTCAAGTCTGATCTCACACGTAATTCTTGCCTAATTACGTTGATATTCCACTTAACAAATCCCACACAATAAGGAAAAAGATTGTTTGTGATTTCGGATCCTCAACCATGTCGATTTTTCCCAAAACCGAATGATCTCGGATTTCCCAAGATAAGATCGTGTGAAGATTGATCTTATCCTCTCTTTTATCTCCTTAAGCAACCGCCTACAGCTGTAGAATCTTCGTAGAAGATCGCTCGCAGAAGATAAGGTAACTTGCCATTTATAGAAAGCCGCGTTCCTTCTCAGACACACTTCCTAAATTTGTCACTCGTTCCCTCCATCGTTCCTCACGATGTTCCTTCACTCGTGACCATGTACCTGTTTTCCTGAAACACTTACATGTAGAAGCAAGTTATATTTACTAAGTTTGTTATCATCAAAACTAAGAGAAACCATGGAACAACTATCGTTCCAACAATTTCCCCCTTTTTGATGATGACAAACCTATACAAAAATGCATGTCTAGAAACCAATAGAAATATAGATCTGAAAAAAATTCTTGTGTGGTTCCCCCTTAACAAATGCACTGTTGTTCCTACTCGTCAGAGGTAACAACTTATTCCCCCTCAGCCAAAGTTCCCTCTGTATTTCCTGGATAGAACGCATCTCTACATTTTTCCTTACTTCCCCCTTTTGACATCATCAAAAGGTCAACAATCATCAAGCAAAACATAGAGCAAATGAACAAATTTAATTGAAACTTAAACCATTCATAACAAAAGATAGTTATTATTATAGATAATTGTCGCAGGAATCACAGCCAGAGAAAACATAAAAACATAAAAGTCTTAACATCCAAGAAACAAAGAAAAATTTTAAGCTGGGGATAGATGGGCTAAGGAACTAGAGAGGGTCCACATCATGGTTCGGAGGAAGTGGAATCAGCAGCAGCAGTGTCAGTGTCTCTCTTAGCCAGGTACCCAATGATGGTACTCAGCTGAGAGGAAATCTTTTGAAGCTCGATCAACAACTTGACAGAAACACCTTCACTCAGCGAAGAACTCCCAACATCCTTCTGGGCAGTCTTCTTTGCAACTGTTCCCTTTGAATCACCCTGAAAGCTCATCCTCGAGATATTGCGCATCTCCAGGGGTAATCCAAAGAACTCCTCTTTTGTAGGCTGATAAGCCTTTCGTTCCTTCAGTATAGCCTTCACAAAGCGAGGATAAGGTATGCTATGCTTCTTCCCAGTGCACTTAGCCATTTGCCTCATCATAATCTTCGGAAGACTGATACGTTCCTTCCTTAAAAACTTGTCCAGCAGAATCATATCATTGATAGTGAGCGTAGTCCTCTTCTCCAGCCTTGGAACAATAACCTTGATGAGAAACTGATGTGCAATCCGTGCAGTGTAGCTCAAGTCGGTGGTTAAGTAGGGACCAGAGGCAGGAACTTTTCCCATGACCCGCCTGATTAACTGAGCTTTGTTCCTTGGCCAGTTACTTGATGTGTGAACATCCCCATATCCTTCAGCAGGCACCTTCAGAATTGTGGCAACAGATCCCAAAGAGAAAGAGATTTCCATCCCACCCACAGTAGCAAAACCCATTGGACCAGTAGAGAGATTGGCTAGTTGATAGGATTGAAAGAATTGGGAAAGTAGGGACACATCTACCTTGACTCCAGCGTCACATATTTTCTCCCATCCCTGGAACTTGAAAAGTTCCCAAAACTCCTCCAAGTCATGGCTTTTCAGGAATGCTTCGGCGATCACCAGAGGAGGGACAACCTTCTTTAAGCGATCCTTCTTGGAGCTTGCCGCTGGTTCCATTGGCAGTTTGCCTTGCGCCTTTGCAGACTTGAGGTCCTTTTCAACCTCTTCTTCTATCTCAGCCTCTTCTTCATCACCTTCACCATCAGAGTCGTGCTTTTCTTCTTCTTCTTCCTCACCCTCATCAGAGCCCGAGGCAACCACTTCTTCCTCTTCCTCTGGATCTTCTTCTTCTTCTGAGGATTCCTGAGCCACCTGTTCCTTTGGAACGGTGGAGCGAAGGGCGTACTTGGATCCAGAAGGAGTGACCTTCGGCTTTTTGGTTGCAGGGGAAGGGGTTCTTTCCGAGTCAGAGATGTGAAAAATCTGAGACGGTAGGGGATGAACACTCTTTTTCGCCTTTCGCTTGCCACGACTTGTCGGCTTCACCCATCCTGGTCGCTCACTTATCGGCACGAACGCCTCCTTTTCAGGTTCAGCGGTGGTGTCCTTCGGAGGCGAGTTCACCTCTTCCTTCTCCATTGCATCCTTGCTTTCCTGGGCATCCTCTGTTTCAGCAGCTTTCTCAGAGGGGTTGTCTGAGGGAACCACAGAGTGATCCTTCTCAGATTTGTCACCCTCAGTGTCTTTTGCCGATGAGGCCATGTCAGCGGTGGCCGCACCAGTGTCGGAAACAACATCGAATTTGGGTTCGAGTTTGGAGATTGGAGAGGGAGAGGAAAGTTTGGCCTTTTTGAGGGTTTCAAGTTGGGCTTGAATTTTGGCGATCTCAGCAGCATCGAGACCCTCAAAGTTTAGGATTGGAGTGTTTGAGGAGGAAGCCATTGTTGCAGAGGAGAGAAAAGATCGAAGCTTGGAAGAAGATTTAGGGTTTGAGAGAATTAAGGATGCGGTAAAGAAAAATTGACCGAGATAAGAGTTTATACAGAACACCTCTTTCCTTCTTGATAAAGATCACAATCTTTCCTAAAGATATTCTATCCAAATCCTAACGGCTAAGAATTTCCATAATGATGAATTGTCACCGCCATTAAGTCTTGTCGGCGTAGACGTCCTATCGTTCCCTGCAGAATTATTGTGCAACGGCTGGATTTTTCAAATGAGCAGTCACAACGGCTATAACTCTACTGCATTGCTTCTGTGATTGTCGTCTGTTCTTTTGCAAAAATCTTCAAGAGTAATCAAAGTATGGACTGCAATCTTGACTTTTATTGTGTCTAAAATGCCCTTTGTCTTGTATACCAAGTCTTTGTCTTTTACATGTGACTTCATTTGAATTGAGTCAACTTTGAGAAGCCATCGGGCCGTTTGATCATTCGCTTCAGTCCGTTCCTCGGACTGAGCGCTTGTTTGGTCTTGAGACAGAATCTCATGAATCGCGTCGAGTGGTCTTTGTTTACACATGTGAGTTCCCATGTAATGGAAATTGTCTTCTCCCAAGTTCCTTTGAGAAGAATTCTTCGTCATGTATTCTTGTGTTCCTTTGGCATCCTTGGAGATTCTTCATTAGACCTGGTGTTCCTTAGAAATACTTGGATGTAACACGTTAGTTCCCATATGGAGTTTGTCATTGTCAAAACTGGAGAATGATATCATTGTTCCGATGTTTTGAACCAGAGTTCTCAACACCGTCCCAACAATTTCCCCGTTTTTGATGATGACAAACCCATCACAGACAAAAACCATGTATTTCAATGTATGAAAGTATGGCATGCAACGATGTTCCTGTGTGTGATCCTAGAGATCCACTTCTATGAAAAAGTAAGTTCTTACTTAGCATTTTATGCGATAGTTCCCCCTTAGAAAAAGCATGTTCTATGATGACTCATAAAAAGACTTATCTCACATATTTTGTCCTTCCCCCTTTTGGCATCATCGAAAACAGAAAAGCATAAGTAAGGAAGAAGGGAACATGCAATCATACTAAAAGCCATTGATATTACTTAAGCAACTAATGTACAATAGGAACGCATTACATATTGTGGAGAAAGATAAGGCTAAGGAGAAAGAAGAGGGGAAGATCATGGGGCCCGGGGAGCAGAATTGTCACGCAACTGGGTCATGACAGACAGGATATTCTAAAGAGTTCCCGCCATGGTCTTTAGAGTGGCTGCGATGTGCATTAACACTTGTTTGTTGCCAACACTGGAGTCCTCACCAGAGGGAATAGTCTCTTGATCCTAAGATTGTTCCGAGTGACGCATCTTCTGGACCACAGAAAGGTCCAATTCACTTTCGATGGTCACTTCCTCCATTGTAGCATCGTAGAGACCTCCTTAAGCATTAGCTTCTTGATCAGACCAGCAGAGGGCAAGGAGTGGGAGGTAGAAGCCGTGCACTTCTCCATGTGCCCAAGCATGATGAGTGGAAGGTTGATGGGCATCTTGTGGAGAAAGTGAGAGAGGAGGATTGCGTCTTGGATGTTGAGGGTGTGACGCTTCTCTTGCCGAGGGATCATGACAGCGGTGATTTCGTCGTGCAAATCACGGCTATGCAAAAAAATCCAAACTAAGAACCGTAGTCTTTAGGAAGTCCGGGCCGAATCCATAGGGAGGTTGATTTATCTTTTTATGTGAATTTTATGGCAATTAAAGTAAAAAGAGGTTTATGAATTAAACTAAATCTAAGAACGCAACACAAATGAAACAATACAAGATTATGAAAAATAATAATTAGGAAGATAGCTTAGGCAAACAAATATCCACAATCGTATGACAAGTTGATCATTGATCTCACCTCAATATCTCATGCAATGGATTTTCCAATTCCTTTTCAATTGTAACTAACAGCACAACCAGATACTATTAGATCTAACTAATTAAACAACCATGAAACCATCAATGATTCAGTTTAATAGCAGCAGTAAGGATAGGAATATAATAGGATACAATTCTAGCATAAAACAACCAGCTTTTACCCTAGAATGCAAATCAAATCTCTTCTGCATAAGACTAGCACAACCAGATACTAGTACGATGCAATTGCTACTTTAATCAAGAGATGCTCAACCAGTAACACTCTAGATCTAGCAATAGATTCAATAACAACAAACACTAGTTGATCAGGCTAGAAACTGTTGAAACAAATCATAAACATTCAAGCAAGAGAGAAGATTAAATCCAAGCAATAGATAAGGAATTAGAAATCTCACAACTTTAATCAAAACGATGCTTCAATTGTTTGACAAAGCAAAAGGGCTTAGTTCTCCATGAAAGTGAAAAACTCTAAAAGTCTGAAAGAGAGAATAATAGATAGATAGATGAATGAGAGGTGCAACTCTTAAAACCTAATATATCAAACTAGGTCTAAGACTATATCCCAAAAATATAATATTTCGGAATAATACTGATAGAAAAGGAGTCAATCACAACATAACACGTGGAAAATAATGATTTCCGCGGTTGTTAGGGGCGGCGGGTGCCGCCAGCACCTCGGTTCAAAACTCAAGTGACATTTCGGGGGCTGTTTTGACTCAATTCTAGTTGGAATTTGGACTCGGAGTAAAAACATGAATCGTAGCTCTTTGGATTAGCTTTCTAATGATATCAAACTTAACTTCATAAGACCAATATAGCTCCCGAACGAGCTCTCACAAGACAGAGGTGTTGAACCAACAACTCCAATGGATGGCCCGAATTCAAGCGTTCTTCTCTCGTTTCCATTCCTTCCACACTTGTTCACTTGAAGACTTGTAAAAAAACATAGAACAAGTGCAAAAACCCAAAATTCCTAGACACTCTAAGACACTATATAAACTAACTAAAACTGCCTAAAACAATGCAAAAGAAACGGAAACATGCATTCTAAACACTACCTATATGCAAGCTATCAGATCACCACGGTGATGAAGAACTAATGAGCCAGCTTGGCTATAAGCCCTAGGTTGTGGGTTGGAGTCCCTTGGTTGGGAATTCTACTTCGTAGACGTGGTGCAGAATTGCATCTTTGTTAAAGTCTCCCCAATTCTTGATGGGAAGAGCTCCCAAGCCTTTTCCAGGGACTTGTAGCTGGTGATGAATCGAGGAGGCGGTGAAGACATAGTCATCACCCTGGAGGAAGAGAGTTCCCTTGGTGGCCTCGTCATGAATGACGAAGTTGTTGTAGAAGAGGCGCACCTGTGCAGGGTCGACGGTCACAACAGCTTCGCACACATGTTCCCACTCCTGGGCCTTTATGAGGTCCCAAAGTTCCCCAAGCCCTTGCTCTTGGGGTTGGTCCTCAGTGAGGATGAGGGGAGAGATGAGTTTGCGGTCCTCTAAGATGGGAACCCTCTTCGACCCTGTGCCCTTCCCTTTCTTCTTCTTGCTTGTGTTCCCCTTGGAGGCAACAACCTTTCTTTTCTGTTGAGTGGAGACAACCGATTCGAGCATTAGCGGAGGGCCTTTTTCCATGGGAGCACCCTCCGACACCACCATTTGGCATCCTTGTTCTTCTTCAGCAATGGCATCGGCATGCTCTTTTGCAAGACCCTCTAGGTCAAGGACATCGGTGGCAGCTTCATCATCTGAGTGCCCTTCTTCAGCGGAGGACATCTCCAAGTCCTCATTGGTTTCTTCCTCTTGACAGCCTTGGCTTGTCCCAGCACCATCAGTCGGTGCTGGGTTCCCTTGTTCTTGGACCTTTCCTTCGTCCCTGGAAGGCGGTTGATTGATGAACTCTTGGAGCTCGACCTCAAGGGCATCGAGGCGAGCATTCTCTTCGGCAGTTCCCATGACAATGGGTGTTGTGTTCTTGGCCTTCCGGTGAGAAACCTCAGCGATTGGTAGCACATCCTCGTCGGAGTCGAGGTCTATGTGTTGCTTGGCCAGAGAGGGAGAGGAGGTTATATCTGTGGTGGAGGGAGGGGCGATTTTTGAGTGGGGGAAGAGGATATTTTGGAGGAGAGGGAGTTTTTGTAGGAGGAGAGGTAGGGGGTGTAGGAACCTTAGGTTGTGAAGAAGAAGGATTGGGAGTTCCCTCATCGATGGGAAGGGAAGAGGAAGTGGGAATGGAATCTCTAGGACTAGTGTTCCCAAAGATGGGAGTAGGGTTGGAGAGTGGTGGTGGTAGAGGATTTGGAAGGAGGCTCAGAACCGAAACTGTCGTAGATGACAGTTCCAGAAGAGGAGATGGACAAAGGTTGAGGAGGAAGAGGTGGAGGAGGAGGAGGAGGAGGAGGAGGAGGAGGAGGAAGGGATTGAGAGGATGTGGTGGTGGACGGCTGCACTAGGGTTTACGCTGCCGAAAGAGAAGGAGCCGACCCTAGAATCTCGTACTCAAGGGACGAGACACTAGTGCGTTCTCGATGGACATAAGGAAGGGCATATTCATGGAGGGCTTTATAGAGGGTTTGGCGAAGGGCAGGATCCTTTTCATTATCTGCTTCTCGAAGCCTTGTAATGAAGAGGGTTTTGGAACTGGTTTCGATCCATTCACGGATACGGTGGTCTGGATGGACAGGTGCCATTGGAGAGGATTTTTGGAGCTTTGCTTGTTTTGGGGAGAAAGGAAGTTGCAGAGAAAAGGAGTTGCAAAGTGAGAAGGTTGAAGAAGGTCCCAAAAATGGCAATCGAGGGGTTTTTATGTGAAAAAAGGAGGAGTGTAGAATTGGAAGGGCAAAAGTCCTCGATAACCGTTGGCCAATAGATTCGGAGAATTGTTTCAACTTCCTTAGCATGCTTATGACACACGTCGCTTTCTCCAAGGGAAGTCACTTCGAGAATTTCAAATGCTTGGCCCAGAACTCTCCTAATTCTGACACAATTTCCCGTTTCCCTAGTGACGTTTCATCTTTCCAAAAGTACCAGTGTTCCATTGCTCGTGATCGTTTTTGAACACCAGTTCCCATGATCTTTTAAAAGGTCAAGTTGAGTGGAGTGGACAAGGGAACTCACACTCAAGTTCTTTTCTGAGGCTAGGGAACTCAAAGGGGAACTAGACAATTACAACTCGATAAAGGGACAAAAAGTTGGGCTCATGAGAAGCGTTTGTCTGGTTCTCGACTAAGGGTTGGTTTTATGATCAACCGTCATAGTGGCTTGTAATGAGGGTTAATGGGAACTCTGGTTGATCATTTTGGGCCAAAAGAAGTAAAGTTCCAAATTGTACACTAAAAGCTCTAGACTAGTAATATGGCAAAATGAAAGCGATTGATCCTAGTGTTCCCTATCATGCAAATCAATATAAACTAGCCAAGCATTGAGGGAATAACAAACAGGGATTTGTTAAGTTTAGAGTTATCATCCCTAGAAGCATCCGGAGACGCTGGTAGGGACGTATGTCTAACGTTTTAGTGAGAATGTCCGCAATTTGCTCTTCAGTTCTACAGTGTTCCATAGAGATGTTCCCATGTTTCACATTGTCACGTAGGAGGTGATGCCTAATGTCTATATGCTTAGTACCAGAATGATGCACATGATTTTGGATATGTTAATGGCACTTGTATTATCACACCTTATGGGAACAGGGCCGAAAGACATATCGTAATCCTGAAGTTGGTACTTAAGCCATAGAACTTGGGAACAGCATGAGGCGACAACCACGTACTCCGCTTCTGCTATGGAGAGTGCCCCTGAGTTTTACTTCTTTGATCCCCATGAGACTAGACACGATCCTAGGATCTAGGCCATTCTAGAGGTTCTCTTTCTATCAACCAAGTGCCCAGCGAAATATGCATCTGAGTATGCAACTAGCTCAAGGGAATTGTTCCTTGGGTACCAAAGGCACAAGTTATCGTTCCCTTTGAGACACCTGCAAATTCTTTTCACCTCTTTCAGGTGTGATTCATTAGGGTTAGCCTGAAAGCGTGCACATAGGCATACTAAAAACATGATGTCGGGTCTACTGGCAGTTAAGTAGGGAAGAGACCCAATCATACCAAGAAAGTTCCTTTGATCTACACTTATACTTGTCTCATCTGCGTTGAGCCTTGAGTTTGGTGAGATGGGAGTGTCGATGGGCCTGGAGTGTTCCATCCCATACTTCACTAGCATTTCTCTAATGTACTTTTGCTGATGGATTCTTGTTCCCTCCTTGGTTTGGGATATTTTAAGTCCCAAGAAGAACGTGAGTTCCCCTATGAGACTCATCTCGAATTCGCTACTCATCAAGTTCTGAAACTTTTCAACAAGAAGCTCATTAGTAGCACCAAACACAATGTCATCAACATATACTTGAAATTTTAAAATGTCTTTTAATTCTTTCTTAATGAAGAGAGTTTTGTCTATGGAACCACGAAGGTATCCATGAGACAAGAGAAATTAGGCAAACCTATCATACCATGCCCTGAGAGCTTGCTTGAGACCATATAGGGCCCTCTCCAAGAAGTATACGTGGTTTGGGAAGTGCTCATCTTCAAATCCTGGTGGTTGCGCCACGTAGACTTCTTCCTTGAGGTGCCCATTTAGGAACGCCGTCTTGACATCCGTTTGATACAACTTGAAGCCTTTGTGATTTGCATATGCTATGATGAGACGAATTGCTTCAACTCTTGCAACTAGTGCGAAGGTCTCATCATAGTCGATTCCTTACTCTTGCTTGTATCCTTGGGCAACCATACGGTCCTTGTTCCTAGCCACAGCCTCAGTGTCATCAAGCTTGTTTCTGAAGACCCATCGAGTTCCTATGATATTTCTGTTCTTGGGCCTAGGAACCAGTTTCCACACCTTGTTTCTTTCAAATTGGTGGAGTTCCTCTTGAATGGCTTGAATCCAGTCTGGGTCCTTTAGAGCTTCCTTGATGCTCTTGGGTTCCACCAAGGAGTTGAAGGCATTGAATGCACAAAATTTGTTGAGAGATGAACGAGTCTATACTCCTTTGTCATAGGGAGTGATGATGTTGTCGATGGGGTGATCCCTCTTTTGGTGGTAGTTCCTGGTTCGAATGTGTGAGACGTTAGTCTGTTCCCTTGTCTCTTCTTCATCTGTAGCTTGGGTTTCCTCTTCTTCATGGGAACAGTTGTTCTCAACTTCTTCACTGAGTGTCTCTTTAGGATTTTCTTCAATGTTCCCTCATTGTTCCCCCTGAATACTAGACTCTGGTATGGCTTCATTTTGGGGAACAAGAGAGTTGGATGCATCTTGAGGCTCTTCTATTGAGGAAGGAACTTCGAAGGAATCTTGATCCGCTGAATTTTGACTTCCTTCGTTGTTCCCTGGTTGTGAGATGTTGTTCCCACTTGGATAGTCCTCATCTTGCTTTCTTGGCTCGTCATCGTTATCTTCCTCTTCTTGTTTGACCAGTTTGAATAGTGTTCCCTTTCCTTGGGACTCTGTTCCCATCTTTATAGATTGTTTGTCAAAGATGATGTGAATGCTTTCCTCTATCTTCTTGGTTCTCTTGTTGTACACTCTATACGCCTTGCTTTGGGAGGAGTACCCTAGGAAGATCCCTTCATCACTCCTTGGGTCAAACATCCCAAGATTGTCTTTGCCATTGTTATAGACGATGCATTTGCACCCAAAAGTCCTGAGATGAGAGATTTTGGGCTTTCTTCCCTTGATTAATTAATATGATGTTTTCTTGATCATGGGACGTATCATGGCTCGATTTAGAATGTACGTACCCGTGGAGATTGCTTTGGCCCAGAAGCTTTCGGGAACTCCACTCTCAAGCATCATGGTCCGTACCACGTCTTCTAAAGTTCGATTTTTCCTTTCCACCACGCCATTTTGCTGAGGAGTGCGAGGGGCCGAGAAGTTGTGGGATGCACCGTTGTTGTCACAGTACCTTAGGAACTCTGAGTTTTTGAACTCAGTTCCATGATCAGATCTGAGGGCCTTGAGCTTTAGTCCCATGCTAACTTCCATCCTCTTGATTAGAGTCTCAAACTCTTTGAATGTATCCGATTTTTATCTCAAGAAAATAACCCATGTAAATCTTGAAAAATCATCAATTAAAACATACATGTACCTTTTTCCACCATATCTAGTGGTTTCTATGGGACTACAAAGATCCATGTGAATTAGCTCCAATGGCCTTGTTGTGCTCACCACCTTCTTTGGTTTAAAGGATTTCCTTGTTTGTTTGCCACGGACACATGCATCACACATTCTGACTCCCTCAATGTTGATTCATGGGAGGCCAATTACCAGGTCTTGTAAGAAGAGCTTCAGGATTTGATTGATGCTTGCGTGGTCCAACCTTTTGTGCCAGAGTTCCGTATCATCATGGGAGCTTGAGAGGCACAATTTCCTTGGTGGTTCGAACTCCGTGTCTACCACATAGACATTGTTAGACCTCCTTCCTCTTAGAATGATTTTGTTGGTTTTCTTGTTGATGACCAAGCATTCTTCCGAGTCGAAGGTGACAACATTGTTCCCTTATTCACATATCTGAGATACACTTAGTAGATTGTATCCCATATCTTTAACCAAATTAACATTGCTAATCTTGATTGACTTGTTGAGTAGTATTTCCCCTGTTCCTATGATTTCTCCTTTATTTTTGTTGCCAAAGGACACATGACCTCCTTCGGCTTTTGTGTAGAGTGAGGTGAGATTGTCTTTGTTCCCAGTCATATGATTTGAACAGCCACTATCAATGACCCATGTGCTATTCCCCCTTATTGCCACCTACAAGGAGAGTTAGTTTTTGATGACCCAGGCAAGATGACTCTTGCCTGGTCCCTTACAAAGAAAGACAATTTCAAACAAAACATAATCAGCAATATTGATATCACGAGGGTTCCTAGAGTTATAGGCAAAGTTCCTATGTTGGTTCCCATGAGTGGGACCTCTAGCAAATTTGTTGGTCTTTTGGTTTTGCCTGTTCCAATAGTCGTGATTTCTCTGAGATTGAGCTCTAGCTTTGGGACAGCTTTCCTTGTAGTGCCCATGAGCACCACAAATCCAGTAGGTTTTGTAGTATTCTCCTAGGTAGTACTTAGGAGGGGGTCTTTGTATCCTGTTCCTATCCATGGTTTCTTTGTTGTAGAGTTTGGACCCACTTCCCTTGGCTATTTGGACATAGAGTTTGTGCCCTGTGTTCCCAGTGTAATAGTCCCTCTCTCCATTTACCCCACTTTCCAGGACACGTATCGTTTCCTCTAGATGGGCATTCTTTTGTTTTTCACTTTGGAGTTCTAGGGCTCTACACTGATTTATCTCCTGCTCACTTAAAGGAGACTTCCCATTCTTTGGGCACTCAGACTTGTACCCAATCCCATGTTTGGTTGGGATAAATTTTGTTTGGGAACATGAGGCATCAAGACTCTCGCATCCCTTACTCAGCTTTTGAAGGACATCGTTTTTGTCGCTCTCTATGGTCTTAAGCTCATCTTCAAGAGCTACTATGTGGGAGAGGTAGGATTGAAGCTTATCAATCAGTTTCACACAATTGGAACAGGATTTAAGACCAACTAACTCAACATTTGTGTGTTCTGACTCATCTAGTTTCTTTTGTTGCAATTTTATGTTATCCTTAGCAAGACTAGAGAGCAACTTTAACAACTCAGGTTTTTCATAATTAGCTAAAGAAGCAAGAACAGTTTCGGTGGTTACCTCATTGGGTTGTTCCCCAGTGGTTTCTCCTAAGGCCATAGTGCATAGGTGTGGGCGTGCCCATGATTCGGGATCTTCGTCCTCATCATCGCTCCAGGTGGCGATGTAGGACTTCTTCCCTTGCCTTCGGTCATCAGTTCCCTGTGGGCACTCTTTCGCAAAGTGCCCCTTTTTGTAGCATTTGTAGTAAGTGACGTCCGAGAGGTTCTTCTCAGCAGGCTTTCTTTGGGAACTTTGACCCCCTTTGTGAGTTCCCATATCCCTTTTTGAACTTTCCTTTGTTGTAGAAGGATCGAAGGGCCTTTGTGACACTAACGAGTTCCTCGTCTTCTTCTTCCTCAGAATCTTCATGTTGTTCTTGAACCGACTTGAGCATCTTTTCCTGTTTTAGGGCAATTCCCTTGTGTGCCTTCTCTTGCTCCTTATCGTCCAGTTTCCTTTTCTCATATCCCACCAGCTTTCCAAAGACTTGGTGAAGCATGAGGGTCCTATTTTCAGGATTCTCTTTGAACATGGTCCTCTCATTTTCCCATTCACCGGTGAGGCCGTTGAAGAGCTGTTGAACCTTCATTTTGTCAAATATTTCTTCCTTTGTGATCCCAAGCCCTACGAGCTTGGTACATAGGCCTTCGAAGCGTGATTGGTAGTTGTTGACTAATTCTCCCACCTCCATTCGAAAGTTGTAGAACTCCCTTCTGGCGTTCATTTGGAGGTCTTCTTTGAGATTAGAGTTCCCAATGTGCATTTGCTGGATGGCTTCCCACATTTCTTTAGTTGTCTCGATATTTGCCACTCTGTCACAGTTTTGCACTGACATGGCATTTTTGAGATATTATTTTGCCTTGAAGTTTGCCTCCATGCACTTCCATTCATTTGGTCCCCATTTGGTGAAGTCGTTGGGAATGGTTGTGTCTAAATCAAAGTTCCCTACTTCGATCACGCACCAGGCTTGAAAGTCATGGCTTCGCATCCAGTCCTTCATGTTGTGTTGCTAGTCCTCGAACCTTCCGGTGATAAGCCTTGGAGGCTTGTTGTTCCCATGTCCAACTTGAGTGAGTTCTTCAGCCATTCTGTAACGTGCGATACTAACACAGAAGATCTAGAGCGTTCCTGCTCTGATACCAATTTTTGGATCGAAACGTGTTAGCAAGAGCTTGTGAACTAGCGGTTAGGTTGTTCCCAAGGCAGCGGAAGTATAAAAATAAACAAGTAAACAGAATGCAATTGACACAGTTCCTTTATAGAGAAACCCCACAACAACCAACAAGTTATGTGGGTAAACCTCTACCTCCGCTTGGAAGATTTTGAACGATCTTCTTATCTTATTGATTGTTCCCTAGTTACACAGGCGGACATACACTTCTCTATTCCTAGCAGTTCTACCTAACTCTAGTAACTCTAGTAATCGGCCTTGTTCCTAAGCGAACATCTCAAGTAAGCATAAGACAAATCGAACCTTACACCTTGAGATTAATGTCACAGATCCCTATCTCCTGGGAACTTGGATTCGCCGTTGTCGAGATCCCACACTCGCCACCGGTTACTTCTCTTCTCTTGTCTTATTTTCTTTGTGAGTGAGTGAATTTTGGGAGAAGTGCTTTATTCAAGCACTATTCACTTGGCTTTATACTTGTCTTTGCTTGGGCTGCAATCTTGACTTTCATTGTGTCCAAAATGCCCTTTGTCTTGTATGCCAAGTCTTTGTCTTTCACATGTGAATTGATTTGAATTGATTCAACTTTGAGAAGCAATCGGGTCGTTGGATCATTTGCTTCAGTCTGTTCCTCAGACTGAGCGCTTGTTTTGTCTTGAGACAGAATCCCGTGAATCACGCTGAGTGGTCTTTGTTTGCACATGTGAGTTCCCATGTAATGGGAACTGTCTTCTCCCGAGTTCCTTTAAGAAGAACTCTTTGTCATGTATTCCTGTGTTCCTTTGGCATCCTTGGAGATTCTTCATTAGATCTGGTGTTCCTTAGAAATACTTGGATGTAACACGTTAGTTCCCATATGGAGTTTTTCATTGTCAAAACTGGAGAATGATATCGTTGTTCTGATGTTTTGAACCAGAGTTGCCAACACCGTCCCAACATCATTAAATTAGATCAAGTGGATTATAAAGTGTTTTTCTAGCGTATGACTACTATTTTTTCCCATAAGAAAAAAAAATTTAAATATATCACACAAACCATGGTAGATCTAGACACCAAAGTAAATCGGTAGCCAACAATATAGCACAAACACATAAAATTCCATACAAGCAATATATAAATCTAAGAAATAATAACAAAAACTAATAAAGAATGGGAGGGAGAGTTGATCACTACTAGAAAAAACATCGTTCTTATGCAGGAAAAGAGGTCAACTCCATTTGAAGAGTCCACAACGATGAGAGATTTTCAGGGGCTTCAAAAATAACCACAACCTCAACCAAACAACGTTTCTAGTGTATGCTCATGGAAACACATTAACAATGATTAAAATTTCATGTAAGTTATATTAATTGTATATTAATTAAAAATTCTCCTAAGGTTTATCTTAGTCTAATAAATTAAGGGTTGGTACGAAAGGTCACTTAGGTCTAAAATCTGAATAAACAAGATGAATAGGATGAAGATCGAGAAATTAAGGGTGTGGAGTGTTTTATTAAAAAGGGGGAAAAACAGTACGGCCTATTACACCGCTAGATATTCTTCAAAAGTGATTTTTTATGCATAAAAAATATGCATGCACATATGTTTGTACATCAAAATTAAATAGTTGTGCGTATGTGCATATAACCAAACATTTTATGTGCTCAAAACAACTAAAAAGTGTATCTTGTTTTTGTATGCATCAAAACTGATTGCATTTTCATAAAAACTAACCATATGTGCATTAAAATAACCGAAAAATGCATCTTAGTTATGCATGTGAATCGAAAATAACATTATGCTCATCAAAACTAGTTAACTTTATATAGGTGAAACCTCATGCATGTTGACATTCATGCATATAAATAAGGTTAAAATTTTAAAAAGTGTGAAATCAATGTACATTTATCTAGTTTTTATGCATGTAAAAATATTTTTGATGCACATTCAAAAATATTTTTATAACCATTCATCTAGAGTGACCATTCTTCTCCAAGAAGGCAATCGAACAGTCATGGTCGTGCCACGTGTCTCACATCGTGTTTGGAGCGGCAAATCCGATCGAAATTCCGCGTTTAAATTTGGATCGAATTTGGGGGTATTGTTGGGCCTAAAAATCATGAGTCCATTTAGCATGTTGGCCCAAGAGGAAGATAGAGTTTCGCTTACTCATAGAAGACGATCAAAGATAGAACGAAGGCGGTAAGAAGATAACAATCATCAGAATGAAGAAGGAAGATCATCGTCATGGGGACAAGCTACACGCTCGGAAAATAGTTGCAAACGACTAGGCCCCTCTTCCTGCGAACGTGGGATGTGGCGGACGGTTAAGGTATGCTCCGGTAAATGTGGGCATATGGAAAACAAATGTGAGTAACTTAAGGCTAGGCTAGGGAGATTAAGAGGGAAACAACCAATTTGTAAAGCCCACATTGTAATCACCAGAAAAAACACTCTCGAGTATAGAAAAGTGAATACACTTTTGTTGATCTATCTTCTATTTCAAACCCAACTTTTTTCAATTCCTTAATTGTTCGATTGTAACCCTAATTCAGGGCGTAAATATAGTTAGCTATTTTTTGTCCAAAACAATTGTGACACATCGCGTCTCCCATAGTGATCACGCGCGCGCGAACTCTGATATTCGCTAGGAGGATCGAACCCTAGTGCGCACCGATCACGCGAATTCTGACCTGTGACCCGGCCCCACCCGTTAGAACGGCCGCTCATCGTGCGAACCGTCAAGGGTCTGAATCTGACAGGTTTGGCTGCCTATGGGACTCAGCCATGCGCTTTGTTGAATCCAAAAGCAATCGAAGTTTAAAACTCTTGGGCAATCGCACGAACCAGGACGAGTAAGCGCGATCACGGATCGTAGCCGTGACCACAACTTGGAAACCCACGACCGTGGTCGAGCGCAAATGCGCATCTCGCATCCTGCATCGACCCTAATCCGAGAGTAGAATTCTCATTCCATTAACCCACGTTACGAGAATGGTCAATCAAGCCATGCCGGGTCCAATCCCGTGCGCGGTGACGCTCGCATACCTTTAACATCTAGGCTGAATGGTGGCAATAGGGCACCAACCACTACCGAGAACGAGGAAGATGCTGAAATCACATAGGCCCTAGCCACCATTTTTGGAGAGAACAAGAAGATTCAGAGTAAGCGCGCGCACGTAAAGTACCACCTGGACCAAGCCTTGGAAGACATCGCTAGATTGAAGCACACCTTGGATAAGGTTCAATGGAAGCGTCCCATCGACGAAGCGGTGATCGAAAGGACTAACCGACAGCTCACTAGCATTATTGAATTCGTCGATAACCGTTGTGGTCCAAGGCCGGTAAGCATCGATGAGGAATCCGAAGAGATGAAAGTTGACTGCTGGAGCGATCGTAGAGCACCTGTTGACGAAGGGCGAGCAATGCGAGTCACCCCGCAAAAGAGGACTCAACCTCGTGACACAAAGAATTCTCGCGATCGCAGAAATTGTTGCGGTCACGGAAGACCTAGCCACGGTCACGGTAAGTATTGGGGCGACTGCGACAGCCCCCGCGGCGGTCGTGGCTAAAGCAATTACCGTGAAAATTTGTGCGATTGCGACAAGGATCGTTATGACCCATCCATTAGGCCCGAGTTGCTTCATGACCGGGGCAATGAGTGGAGACGACGACGTGATCGACGCTGAAACTAAAGTGATGAAAGGTGTGAAGTAGAGAATCAAGCCCGAAGGCGTACCAAAGGAAGATTGCTTGATCTTTTAAGAGTGCAAGGTGTAACTTTGCAATGGGCTCAAAAGCAAGCCTAGCACAAGCTGGCTATGGTGAGATCGACACCATTCCGTAGAAGCATCCAACACGCCAAGCCTCCACCACCATCATTCATTCTATATGATGGGCATTCGGATCTCGTGAACCACATAGCGGATTTCTCGCATAAGATGGCGCTATGGGTTTCCAAAGATGCAACCATGTGCAAGATGTTCCTGGGTTAAAGGTTCATTGAAGTGGTTCCAAAGCTGAGACTTAGACCAATCCAATCATGGAATCAACTTGCTACTAAGTGGAGCATCAATCGAAGTAAAGGAAGGCCCTCCTGAGGAGAGCTTCTCCACTTTTATCTAAGAGATACATACTAATAGGTATAATGCCAAATTCGCATCTTCCCGTCCAGCAAAGAAAGAGGTGGGGAGAACCATCATTTGGAGCACCCAAAAAGCATGGATAATTGCTTTTCTGAGCCGCCTACCTATTACCTATACCTATCTGCTACTCGTTTGTAAGGAACTACATAGCCGGTAGTCGGGATGCGATGCTTTGGACACACTTTTCGGCCTTAGAAGAGAGAGAGTGAAAGCTTGCGCCGCTTTGCTAATAGCTTCATGGAATGCTATGTCGAGATCAATGGGTGTGATGAGGAGACCGCAATCACCGCGAGGGACATTCTGTTTGAGAACAAGCTAAAGGAAGACTTGACACTTCGTCTCCCTTCCACCATGATGCGACTCTGCCCTAGCTCGGATCCAGCTCCTACGGACCCGAGACGTCCTAGACCTTGGAGACCCCCTTGGATTAGGAGTTAGTCTCACTTATGTTATTATTTATATTTTCGTCATTTATATTTCCGTCATTTCCCTTTTAGGTGTGTGTCCATTCTTATAGTATGGGTTAGCCTTGTTATTTCCCTTTCTAGATAGTTTCTATTTTTTTTAGTATGTTGTCTTATTGGGCCAGGAGTCGTTGGGCTTTGTTTGCATACAAACCCTAGGCGCCTCTCCCTTGCTAGACTAGGGTTTCGTGGTTCTCCTCTATATAAAGGAGCCACGCCCCATTGTAATCCTTACGTCCAATATGAGTTAAGCCAGAGCTTTGAGTCGAGTTCCTCCTCCCTTTTGGCCCGGGCGTCACCCTATTCTTTTCCCGACCCAATATTCTCCTGGCCTACGTCAAAATAGGCCCCCTTCTCAATCCTTTCACTTCACCTCTCATCTCAAGGTCTAGGCTTCGACCTCAAATCTATCCGTTTACTATTTGTCGGAGAAGATCCGAACATTTCGAGCATAGATCCATCCGCTGTGTCCCTAGGGTCGCATCAATTGGTATCAGAGCGTCAGGCGGTTCGAACGGTCCCTTCTCCATCTCTACAAAAAAAACATCCTAGACCTACTTGACTCGTTCAATTGATTTTGGTAAAATTGCATCTTTGTCTTGCTAGTTGCATGCTCTTAGTTGCTTTGTTTACCGATTTCTTGCCCTGATTGTCGAGCTCCATCTCAAAAAAAAAAATTTGTCGAGCTCCATCTCAAAAAAAAAAATTGGCTGATTCGTACGTGATTGGTTGAAAGCCCCGAACGTAATTGTTTTTCATGAGTACGATCTCTTAATTGCATCGGCCGAATCATGCATAATCTTTAATTTGCCAAATCCACTCGTGAGATCTTTTAAAAATTGTTGTGCTTTCCAATTCAACCACATGTAGAGAGCAATCCCATATCTTTTATTTCCTATTCAAAGCATATCGATCTTCTTCTAGTTAGCGGAAGGAAGTTACAAAAAGAAAGTGTAAATTCGGCAATATTAAAAATAAAATAAAACAGCCGATCGTTTTTATTTTTTTTCATTTATTTGTTATCTTTTTGTGAAGATCTTATGTTATAAAAGATCTTTTAGTTATTTCCTTCTAGGTTAGTTTATATTTTCCGTTTTTAACGGGATCTTTCGGATTGTGGAAGATCTCGTAATATTGTAAAAACACAAAAAAAATACAGGGTCGAGCCATGCCTTGTCCGACCCACGTCAAAGCAAGGACGCTTCGAAGCTAAGCGGGGGAGAATGATGCGCCTCTGCCCTAGCTCGGATTCAGCTCATACGGACCCGATACGTCCTAGATCTTGGAGACCCCCTTGGATTAGGAGTTAGTCTCACTTATGTTATTATTTATATTTTCATCATTTATATTTCCATCATTTCCCTTTTAGGCGTGTGTCCATTCTTATAGTATGGGCTAGCCTTGTTATTTCCCTTTCTAGATAGTTTCTATTTTTTTAGTATGTTGTCTTATTGGGCCAGGAGTCGTTGGGCTTTGTTTGCATACAAGCCCTAGGCGCCTCTCCCTTGTTAGACTATTGGGCTTTGTTTGCATACAAACCCTAGGTGCCTCTCCCTTGTTAGACTAGGGTTTCGTGGTTCTCCGCTACATAAAGGAGCCACGCCCCATTGTAATCCTTACGTCCAATATGAGTTAAGCCAGAGCTTTGAGTCGAGTTCCTCCTCCCCTTTGGCCCGGGCGTCACCCTATTCTTTTCCCGACCCCATATTCTCCTGGCCTACATCAAACTAGGCCCCTTCTCAGTCCTTTCACTTCACCTCTCATCTCATATCCGAATTTTTCGAGCCTAGATCCGCCCCTTGTGACCCTAGGGTCACATCACACAATTGCCTGGCTTCAAGAGCGCATCCACCAATATGTGCACCTAGAAGATGCCAACTACAAATCAAGAGGGAAATCGACCTCTCCGCCTCGAATGTCACATCGTTCTTCGAGTGGGAACTTTGGGTGTAAAACTCACTCATCGGGAGAGCAAGCTAGGGCAGTCTACACAACCTTCAACGTCTCGATCGATAGGATTCTACCGCGAATCAATCATGAGAGCTACTCCCGCTATCTCGTGCTAGATGAGTGCCCCTAGAACGACGTCCGAAGCCTGAAATATTCTATGTATCATAGGGTGTGGGGCCATATGACCGAGGATTGTCAATCCTATAAGAAGTTCCTAGAAGAGTTGGTTTGAAAAGGGTACTTGTGCGACTACATTGATAAAAAGGAACCAAAGGACATGGGAGAGCCGAAAAAGACACAAATCGAGGTCATTCAAAAAATCTCGACGACATACAAAAAGGACAATGCGGAAGCTATGAGTAATTTTGGAAATCATGTCACGAGTTAGAGGTGATGCGGGTTCAACAGTCCGAGTCGCGACCGACGTTGCCACCCGCGCCAATGGTTGACGGTTTGGTCTTTCGGGATAAGGACCTTGTGTCAGTCCAAATCTCGCACAATAACCCCTTGATCCTCACAATAGAGCTTGAGAGCTTCAAGGTGCGTCGGGTATTAGTGGATCCATGGAGCTCAGTTGATATCATGTATTATGATGTCTTCAGACTCCTAGGAAAATATAATGAAGACTTGATCCCGATCAAGATGTAGCTTACTAGACTGGGAGGATATCTAACATACCTACTTAGAATGTATAAGAAGTGAGTCTGCTTAGCAAAGAAGGATTTGGCAGTCGAGTTTATAATAGTTGGTGTGCCTGTCCCATACAACTTGATCATGGGCAAGCCATGGATTCATGGGATGGGAGCGGTGCCATTGACCTTTCACCAAATGATTCAATTTAGAGATGAAAACGTCACATTTCGAGTGTGGTCTAATTAGTTTGATGCGCGCATGTGCTTTAAGGGAAATCGCCCTAAGACAGCGTTTCTGTAGAGGAGCTGAGAAGTGAGAACCAGGAGCGAAACCGCAATCTTAAGCTTAGTAGCCGTGACCGCAGATCTGGTCCAGAGAGCTTTACTCCTTTTCTTTGGCAAAACTATGATCGTGGGGCCATCGACAGCAACCGCGGGTCCACTGATCACATTTATTTTTTTAATAAAAGTCAGTTTTTTGCATTAGTTTGAATCTTGCATAAAAAAAGCGCAACGTTAGTTCATCGCGCTATTGGACTTCTACATATGCGCGTATATAGAGGAGAAAAGGATCCCATGATCATCATTCATGGATGTAAGAATATACAAATATACAAATATACGACTGCGCTAAGGGGACCCGTCGACTAATCTACATGCTGCATGACCACTTTAAACAGGTCCTAGAATACTTGAGTCTTAGTTGCGACACTATCGAACGCAACTAACACTCAAGTTCTTTAACTATGTTAATTATTTTCCTCATTAAATTATTGCTTTAATTATCATTATGATGGAGGAATCTATCTTAATTGAAACATAGAATTACCGAGTGGATTGGGGAGCAAGATATTGCTTGCTTAGGGGTCAAGGCATCTCGGTCGACCCTAGCGATAAGAGTTTTCAACCTTCTCTCTCCCTTTTCTCTATTTTAAATACATGGGATCACCATTTATGGTTGATATATGATGATATTCGCTCAACACACAGGCATACACTGATATTCGCTCAGCTCGCTCGCAGTCTACTTTTACCTCGACGTTCATTCGACAAACTATTCTTTTTACTTAGGCATCGAGGGTGGATTAGGGGGATCTCGCCCCCTTTGTCCATTGTTTTGCAGATTTTAGGTTGAAGAGAAGTTTGGAATGGATCCGTTTCAAATTTCTCTTTACCTTGAAGCGAATTAAGATGAACATTCAATTAGCATATAAAGGCGAATTTTTATGCACTAATAGAATCTAAATAATACAATTCTTATTTCTTTTTAGAAGAAAAAACAAAACAAAAAGTAGGACCCACAACTCAAAGTCGCATGCTTTGTTATCAATATATGGATTCCCCGTGCCCACATGCATATATCAATACAATCAATTTTGTGGCTTAAACGGGCGGATCCTTAATCTTCACTTTTCATTTCTTCACATCGATCTGTATATATATATATATATATATATGCTCTATTCAGGGCCGTCCAATGGTTTTAGGGGGTCCTATGCGAATTAATATATCTGTAAAAAGTCTAAAAATATTTAAAAAAATTCCAAGATAAATTAAATAGATTTATGCAAAAAAAGACTCTATTTATAAAATGAACAAAATAAAATATTCATCTTTTTACAATTTACACTTATTCATTGATAAATATAAGACTTCCTTATTAAAAAATGAGAAATTTCGTATTATTTAACAATGAAGTTCAGTGTCACAGATTAAAATGTTAATATTTTATATAATATTTTTATGTATGCTTAAATTTATGTATGTAGTAAAGTAAATAAAAGATTGAATCTTGAATTTTCTTTAAAATATTATGAATAAATAATCAATTAATTTACGTTCTTTCTAACCTATGCCCTTAGGGCATAGGATAATCTTCCCGATTTTAGAAACTAAAATCTTAAAAAGGAAACAAATAAACCCATCATAAAAAAAATTAAATCTCTAAATAAATAAAAATACCAAATCTTTCTAAAACAAGATGTTTATCCTATGCCCTTAGGGCATATGTTAGAAAATCCGATTAATTTATTAAGTACACATGTAAAATAATTAGACTTATTTAGCGGAATAATCTCAATCTTTACATTTAATTATCAAAATATTATAAAATTAGGAATTCTCTTTTTATTATGTAAATTCTTTATAATAAAACTAGTTAGACTTTAAATAAAAAAAATTGATAATTTCCACACAGAATAAAATTCGTAACTATGTGGAAATTTGTTACGAATTTTACTAAAATTCGTAACTATGTGGAAACTATAAAGTTGTTTTTAATTCGAAAAAACTACTAAAAACTAGTGAAAAAGGTTTAAAAACTAACTTTATCAAAAAACTATTTTTGCAACTAGTTGCTAGTTTTTATGTGTCAAACAAACAACTTTATACGAGGTTTTGCAACTAGTTGGAAAACTCCAACTAATTTTTGGTACCCAACAAAGACACTCTTAGACTATGCACCTTAGAAAATTTGAGAGAGAAGGAAAGAAATAAACAAAAAGGCGTAGATTTAATTTTCTTTTTTGGAAAGTATATAGTGATTCACAAAATAACCTCTTAGTATATGCTTTGTAATTAAATTGAATGTTGTCCAAGGGCAAGTGGCCCAATAGTTAGAAATATATCTTACATGAGTACGTATTTTTTGCTTTTATGTACCGAGTAAACTTCAGTGGTAGCCCAAGAGAAATGATCCACCAACTTAGATATCATGCAAATAGATATTCAAGCTAAATTTCAGATCATTTTTTTTAATAGATTCTTGATTAATTGCATGGATTTGTACACCGAATATGGGATACTTAGTTAGGGTCACACACAACCAAGTACGGAGTCAGGAATCCAGTCCAGACGGGACTAAATATATAAAATATGAATTAAAACTAGACAGGTTTGTCTTTTTAGGCGGATCAACACTAGACAAACTTGAAACACAATTGGGATTAGAACTAGTATTGGATCGATGTGCGTTAGTAAGATATTGGGAACTAGCGGTTAGGTTGTTCCCAAGGCAGCGGAAGTAAAACAATCGCAAGTAAAACGGAATATAAAAGACACAGTTCCTTTATAGAGGAACCCCCACGACAACCAACTAGTTGTGTGGGTAAACATCTACCTCCGCTTGGAGGATTTTGAATGATCTACTGGTTTTATTGATAGTTCCCTAGTTACACAAGCAAGACTTACACTTCTCTGTTCCTAGCAGTTCTACCTAACTCTAGCAACACTACAAAGTCTTCTCGACCTTGTTCCTAAGCAAACTAAACAACTAAACACAATGTAAATCGAACCTTACACCTTTGAGCTCACAGTTCCCTAACTCCTGGGAACTTGATTTCACCGTCGCCGAGATCGCACACTCGTCGCAAGGGACTTCTCTTCACTTGTCTCTCTTTCTCTCTTTCTTGTTTGTGTGAGGATGTGAAATCTGGGAGAAGTGCTTATTCCAAGCACTATTCATTTGGCTTTATACTCTGCCAAACTTGGGCTGCTGTCTTCATTTGCATTGTGTTTAAAATCGGGCCGTTGAATCACTCGTCCCAGTTTGAGGAACTGACTGTGCCATTGTTCTGTCCAAGACAAAATCCCACGATTTGCCATATGGCGTTTTTCATTATCAAAATTGGAGACAAGCATCGTTGTTCAGATGTTTGGAACCAGAGCTCCCAACACCGTCCCAACAATTCTCCCATATGATGACAAACCCATTACACAATAAGCAAGTATTTCAAGGTATGAAAAAGCATGACATGCACCTGAGTTCCTAAGTATGAGCCTTGGGAGCCACTTCTATGAAACATTAAGTTCTTACATAGCATTTTATGCATTATTCCCCCCCCCCTTAGCCAAAGCATATTCTGTGACAACTCTTAACATGACTTATCTCACACATTTTATCCTTCCCCCTTTTGGCATCATCGAAAATAGAAAGCATAGGAAGAAAGATAGGAATACGCAATCATACTAATAGCCAATTCATTACTTAAGAAAAAGATGTACAAAGTGGGAACTCTTTACATTTTGTGGGAAATGATAAAGATAAGGGAATAGAAGGGAAATATCATGGGGCCTTGGGACTCAAGTGATCACGAAGCTGAGTCATGATCGACAAGATGTTCTCGAGAGTTTCCGCCATGTGCATAAGCACCCGAGTGTTCCCAAAACTTGAGCCTTCACCAGAGGGTAGAGTCCCTTGATCTTCGGATTGCTCAGAATGACGCATCTTTCGGACCATAAAAAGGTCCATTTCCCTTCCGATGGTCAATTCTTCCTTTCTGTCGTTGTAAAGGCCTTCCTTGACTATGGGCTTTTTTACCAGACCATCATATGGCAGGGACTGGGAGGTGGAGGCCATGCACTTCTCCATATGCCCGAATATGATGCAAGGGAGGTTGATGGCCATTTTGTGGAGGAAGTGGTAGAGAAGGATAGCGACTTGGATGTTGAGTTGATGACGCTTCTCTTGACGAGGGATCACAACCGTAATGATAAACTGGCGAGCCAACTTTCCAATGAGAGAGAGGTTGTGAGTAGGGGTCCCAATTTCCGGAACACAACCTTCATAGACGTCGTTGTAGATCACGTCCTTGTTAAAGTCGCCCCAGTTCTTGATGGGAACAGAGTCCAGGGCCTTGACAGGGACATTAAGTTGGCGATGAATTGAGAAGGCAGTGAAGACGTAGTCGTTGCCTTGGAGGGAGAGAGTTCCCTTGGTGGCCTCGTCATGGATGACGAAGTTGTTGTAGAAGAGGCGCACCTGTGCAGGGTCGACGGTCAAATTAGTGTCGCACACCTGTTCCCATTCCTAAGCCTTGATGAGTTCCCAGAGTTCCCCGAGCCCTTGTTCCATGATGAGGGGAGGAATAAGCTTGCGCTCCTTAGTGATGGGAACCTTCATTTTAGCGGCGCCCTTGCCTTTTTTGTTCTTGGAATCCTTGGCAGCCACCTTCCTCTTCTTTGGAGGAGTAGGAGCAGACTTCAGTAGAAGGAGAGGCTCCTTTTCCTTGGGAGCACCCTCCTACACCACCATTTGGCGGTCTTCTTGTTGGTCCTCACCTAACGCCTGGGCATGTTCTCTCGCAAGCCCATCAACATCGAGAACCTCGGTGGCGGCATCGCCATCCAAGTTCCCACTAGAGTTGGAGGACAGGCACATGTCCTCATCTTCATCTTCTCCTGGATGACCTTCACTTGTGCCAGCACCAACAATCTGCGCTGGAGCCCCATCCTTGTGGGCGTTGTCCTCCTTTATATGTAGTTCTTCATTATGGGCGCCGATTTCGATTGGGTGCTTGGAGGAGGGAGGTCGGTGGATGATGTCCGTAAGCTCAGCCTCTATAGCGTCGAGGCGAGCATTTTCTTCAGCGATTCCCATGACAATGGGAGCCATCATTGCAACTTTGCGGCGAGCAACCTCGGCAATGGGTAGAGAGTCCCCGTCCGAGTCGATGTTGATGTTGTGCTTAGCCGGGGAGGGGGAGGAAGAGATTTCAGTGGTGGTGGGTGGAGGGGATTTTTGAAGTGAGGGAGAGGGTACCTGAGGAGGAGTGGGGGATTTAGCTTTAAGGGAGGTTGGTGGTGTAGGGATTTTGGTGATTAGAGAAGAAGGGGGTGGGTCGATGGGATTTCTAGGACCGGGGTTCCCAGAGATGGGATTAGGGTTGGAAGAGGGAGGTGGTGGAGGAGGATTCTGGGATTGAGGGATCCTAGAACTAGAAGGAGGAAGAGTGGAGGGTAGAATAGGAGGTGGTGGTGGTGACGGTGGAGCGTAAAAAGAGGGACAAGAGAGATTGAGAATCTCGTCGATGAAGAGAACAAATTTCTTCTTCTTCTTCTTGTTTGGAAGATCAGAAGAGGAAGGGTTTTTTGCTTTTTGCTTTTCGGATTTGTGTTTGGATTTGGGGGAGTCGGGGCCAAAGCTATCAACGATAGTGGTCCCGGGAGTGGTTGAGAAGAGATGGTGAGAGGGATACGAGGAGGTTGAGAGGCGGTAGATGGAAGCGCAAGGGTTTGTGCCACCGGAAGTGAGGAGGGCGGTCCTAGAATCTCGTATTCGAGAAGCAAGGAACCGGTACGTTCTTTGTGAATGTAGGGAAGAATGTAGTCATGGAGGCCTTTTTAAAGATTCTCGCGAAGAGCGGGATCTGGTTAATTGTCGGCTTCGTGGAGCATGGTAATGAAAAGGGGTTTTTGAGCTTGTTTTAATCCATTCACGGATTTTCTCGTTTGGGTAGATAGGGGCCATAGTAGCGATTTGGGGAAGAGAGTGTTTTTGAAGGTTTACTTGAATTGGAAGGGACGGAGGTTTCGGAGAAGACAAGTTGCAGAGGGCGAAGGTTGAAGAAGGTCCCAAAATGGCAATTTGGGTTTTTATGAGAGACGAGGGTAGGGGTAGAAAGGTAAAGACGGTTTTCCTCGATAAACCGGCAGCCAATGAAAGCAGACAGCCGTTTCAACTTCCTTAGCATGCTTGTGACATGCGTCGTTAAGCACATGGGACGTCACGTCGAGCAGTTCAAATGCTTGGCTCTTGACGCTTCGAATTCTGACACAATTTCCCACTTCCCGAGTGGCGTTCCAACTATCCAAAAGTACCAGTGTTATGTTGCTTGTGATCATTTTACAAGCTTGTTCCCATGATCTTTGAAAGGTCATGTTTGAGTGGAGTGGTCAGGGAAACTCATACTCAAAATCTTTTGTGAGGCTAGGGAACTTAAAAGGGAACTAGACAATTACAACTCGATAAAGGGACAAGTAAATGGGCTCATGAGAAGCGTTTGTCTAGTTCACGCCTAAGGGTTGTTTTTATAATCAACCGTCATAGTGGCTTGTAATAAGGGTTGAGGGAACTCTAGTTGATCATTTTGGGCCAAAAGAAATGAAGTTCCAGCTTGTACATCAAAAGATCTAGACTAGTAATGTGGCAAAATGAAAGCAATTATTCCTAGTGTTCCCTATCATGCATTTCAAGATAAACTAGCCAAGCATTGAGGGAATAACAAAAGGGACTTGTTCAGTTTAGAGTTATCATCCCTAGAAGTATCTGGAGACGCTGGTAGGCACGTCTGTATAAAGCTTTAGTAAGAATGTTCGCAATTTGCTCTTCAGTTCTACAATGTTCCATAGAGATGTTCCCATGTTCCACATTATCACGTAGGAAATGATGCCTAATGTCTATATGCTTAGTACGTGTATGATGCACAGGATTCTTAGAAATGTTAATGACACTTGTATTATCGCATCTTATGGGAATTGGGTAAAAAGACATACTGTAATCCTGAAGTTGGTAGTTAAGCCATAGAACTTGGGAACAACACGAGGCGGCAGCCACGTATTCCACTTTTGTTGTGGAAAGGGCCACAGAGTTTTGCTTCTTTGATCCCCATGAAACTAGGCATGACCCTAGGAACTTGGCCATTCCAGAGGTGCTCTTTCGATCAACCAAGTGCCTAGCGAAATCTGCATCTGAGTATGCAACAAGCTCAAGGGAACTATTGCTTGGATACCAAAGGCACAAGTTATCGTTCTCTTTGAGATACCTGCAAATTCTCTTCACCTCTTTCAGGTGTGATTCCTTAGGGTTAGCTTGAGAAACATGATATCAGGGCTACTAGCAGTTAAGTAGAGAAGGGACACAATCATACCTCAAAAGTTCCTTTGGTCTAGATTGATACCTGTTTTGTCTGTTTTGAGCCTTGAGTTTGGTGAGATGGGGGTGTCGATGGGCCTAAAGTCTTCCATCACATACTTCACTAGCATCTCTCTAATGTACTTTTGTTGATGGATCCTTGTTCCTTCCTTGGTTTGAGATATTTGAAGTCCCAAGAAGAACGTTAGTTCCCGTATGAGACTCATCTCAAACTCGCTACTCATCAAATTCTTATACTTTTCAACAAGAAGCTCATTAGTAGCACCAAACACAATATCATCAACATATACTTGAACTATTAAAATATCTTTTAATTCCTTTTTGATGAAAAGAGTTTTGTCTATGGAGCCACGATTGTATCCATGAGACAAGAGGAATTGAGCAAACATGTCGTACCACGCCCTGGGAGCTTGCTTAAGACCATACAAGGCCCTCTCCAAGAAGTAGACATGGTCTTGAATTGCTCATCTTCAAAAACAGGTGGTTGTGCCACATAGACTTCTTCCTTGAGGTGCCCATTTAGGAACGTTGTCTTGACGTCCATTTGATACACTTGAAGCCTTTATGGGCGGCGTAAGCTATAAGGAGTCGAATGGCTTTAATCCTTGCAACTGGTGTGAAGGTCTCGTCATAGTCGATTCCTTCTTCTTGCCTATACCCTTGGGCAACCAAACGAGCCTTGTTCCTAGCCACTGCCCCAGTGTTGTCAACTTGTTTCTAAAGACACATTGAGTTCCTATTATGTTCTTTTTTTTGGGCTTAGGGACCAATTTCCACACCTTGTTTCTCTCCAATTGGTGGAGTTCCTCTTTCATAGCTTGGATCCAGTCTGGATCCTTTAGAGCTTCCTTGATGCTCTTGGGTTCCACTAGTGAGACGAAGGCGTTGAAGGCAGTGATGATGTTATCGATGGGATGATCCTTCTTTTGGTGGTAGTTCCTTGTTTGAATGTTTGTGACATCAAGTTGTTCCCTTGATTCTTCTTCATCTTCAAATTGAGTCCCTTGATATGTGAGCACACCTATAAGAAAAATGAAATGAGTGATTAGGTGAAAACCCGAAAGGGCGCCTAAGTAGAATTGAGTGGAAAAATTGGAGTGTTTAGGATTTCACTCTACTTTGGGGCTTGGGGATTACATTTTAGATGCCGGGTAGATCCTAGGACGCTCTACACTTTTTAGAGCTTGAGAGTTTATTGACTATGTATATATGTGAGGTGTGTGTTTGAGCTATCATGTTGTTGCTCATTATTTCTCTATTTTGGGTTCGGGTTGGTGAGGTGAGTGATTTTTGTCTTCCCTTATATTTTCTATAAACCTTGATAGGATTTCTTGTTAGATTTATTTTGAGCTTACTCGAGGACGAGAAAGGTTTAAGTATGGGGAAATTTGATACGCTCTAGTTTAATATGGTTATCTCTTGTATTTTAGGTATGCTTTGAGTGTGTTTAGGTTAGTTTTGAGAATAATTATAATATGAAGACCGAAGACACGATTTGAAGAATTGCAAGAGTTTTGAAGACAAGTGTTGATTTGGAGTTGTTTTGACGCCATTTTCTTGTGATGCATCGTTCGGGAGCTGAGGTGATCAGATGAAGCTAAAATTGGTATCATTGGAAAGATAACGCGAAGAGCTACAATTCATGTTTTTACTGCAAGTTCAAATTCCAACTCTAAATGGGTCAAAACCACCTCCGAAGTTGACACCAGAAAGCTATCAGAAGACCGGCGACCGCGGCCTAGTACCCGTGCCCGCGGTGTTGGCCTTATCCGTGAGGATGGAGAGACGCAGAAGACCCGCGCCCGCGGCTATGGACTCGCGCTAGCGGGTGGCGAGTTTCCAACGCCGACTTCGTTTATTTTATCTTATGTTTTTATTTTATCTGTAGTATTTAGTTTTATTCGGTTGTTTCTAGTATTTAAGACCTAGTTTCGTATTCAGTTGAGGGAAGCCTCTTTTTAGTTTTAACCTAGAGATTCTTTCAGTTTTTATGGAGAACTAAACCCTTTGGGGTTTGTTTGAAGGTGAAGCTCTGATGTATGAACTCGTGAGGTTTTGGTAATTGATTTCTATCCTTTGGTTAATATTAATTCTCTTGTGCTTCATTATATGAATGTTGATTGATTCTGCATGAGTAGCTAACTTGTTGAATTGATTGATTTTCTATTGTTGGATTAGATTTGGACCATGGAAAAATTTGTTTTGTGAAAACAACTTAGAACTTAGTTCTGTTGTCTATGCAACTAGGTTTTAAGAAGAGAATTGATTATAAGTTATTTCAATCGACTCGTAGCATGGTTGTCTTGACTTGTATCCTGTATATCCTTGTTCTCTCTGCTAATTCTAGGTTAAGCGTCCGTGCCTAGGGTTAAAGAATTGTTTGGACCATGGACTTGCAATTGCTAATGATTAGAATAGGAATTAATCATTGGTGTAAAAGGAAACAGTGGATGAATCAGTGATCGAATAATTATTTCAGAGTGGATCTTTTGAATAAACTTGTTTCTCTATTGTTCTGTTTGATTGTTTGTTATTTGTTTCTTAGTTTAGTTTAGTTTACATCTTTCTCTTGATTTCCCCTGTCTTTAGTTGGTAAAAATATTGATACTAGAAGCCACAAGTTCTCTAGGGTACGACCCCGACTTACTCGCTATACTAGCTTGTATTAGGGTTACTTATCTTTGTTCTTGGCATAACGACCTAGGTCGAGTCAACATCTGATTTGGATATCAAGAAAATGACCCATGTAAATCTTGAAAATTCATCAATTAACACATACATGTACCTTTTACCATCGTGGTTGGCCGTTTGCATGGGACCACATAGATCCATGTGAATCAGTAACAAGGGCCTTGTTGTACATACCACCTTCGTTGGCTTAAAGGAACTCCTGATTTGCTTACCACGAACGCATGCTTCACAAAGCTTGGCTCCCTCAATGTTGATTTGTGGGAGACCTATGACCAAGTACTGAAGATATAGCTTTAGAATTTGATTTATTCCTGCATGTCCTAGCCTCTTGTGCCAGAGATCCATGTCATCATGGGAGCTTTCTAGCCATAACTTCCTTGGTGGTTCAAAGTCCGTGTCCACCACATACACGTTGTTGGACCTCCTTTCCCTTAGAATGATTTTGTTGGTTTTCTTGTTGATGACCAAGCATTCTTTTGAGTCGAAGGTGACATTGTTGTTCCCTTGATCACATATCTGAGATACACTCAAGAGATTATATCCCAGATCCTTCACCACATTGACATTGCTGATCTTGATTGACTTGTTGAGTAGTACTTCGCCTGTTCCTATAATTTGTCCTTTATTTTTGTTACCAAAGGAGACGTGACCTCCTTCGTCTTGTGTGTGGAGTGAGGTAAGTTTGTCTTTGTTCCCAGTCATGTGATTTGAATAGCCACTATCAATGACCCAAGTGTTGTTCCCCACCCACCCACCCCCCTCACTGCCACCTACAAGGAGAGTTAGTTTTTGGTGACCCAGGCAAGATGACTCTTAAATGGTCCCTTACAAGGAAAGACGGTTTCAAACATAACATAATCAGCAATATTGATATCACGAGAGTTTCTAGAGTGATAGGTGAAGTTCCTATGTTGGTTCCCATGAGTGGGACGACCTCTAGCAGGTTTGTTAGTCTTTTGGTTTTTCCTGTTCCAATACTCGTGATCCTTTGAGCTTGAGCTTTCCTTTTGGGACAGCTTTCCTTGTAGTGCCCATGCGCACCACAATTCCAGCAGGTTTTGTAGTACTCACCAAGGTAGTACTTGCGATGGGGTCTTTGTATCTTGTTCCTATCCATGGTTTCTTTTTTATAAACCCGTGACCCGTTTCCCTTGGCTATTTGGACATAGAGTTTGTGCCCACTGTTTACAGTGTAGTAGTCCTTTTCTCCACTCACCCCACTTTCCAAGACCCGTATTTTCTCCTCTAGATGGGCATTCTTTCAATGACGTGTATCTATTGTTCGTTTAGAGGAGACTTCCCATTTTGTTGACACTCAGACTTGTACCCAATCCCATGTTTGGCTGGGACAAATTTGGTTTGGGAACTCGAGGCTTCAGGACTCACATTTCCCTTGTTCAGCTTTTGTAGGAACTCATTTTTGTCACTCTCTAGGGTCTTAATCTCATCCTCAAGGGCCACTATGTTGGACAAGTAAGACTAAAACTTATCAATCAGTTTCACACAATTGGAACAGGATTCAAGACCAACTAACTCAACATTTGTGTGTTCCGATTCATCTAGCTTCATTTGTAGTTTCATGTTATCCTTAACAAGACTAGAGAGCAATTTTAACAATTCAGGTTTTTCATAGTTAGACAATGACTCAAGAATGGTTTCAGTGGTTACCTCACTAGGTTGTTCCCCAGTGGTCTCCCCTATGGCCATTGTACACATGTCTGGGTGTGCCCAAGATTCGGGATCTTCATCCTCGTCGTCACTCCAGGTGGCGATGTAGGCCTTTTCCCCTTGTTTCCTGTCGTCAATTCCTTGTGGGCAGCTTTTGGCGAAGTGCCCCTTCTTGTAGCACTTGTAACATGTGACGTCAGTGAGGTCCTTCTCTGTGGGCCAGCTTTGGGAATTCTGACCCCTTTGCGAGTTCCCATATCCCTTTTTGAATTTCCCTTTGTTTAGAAGGATCGAAGTGCCTTGGTGACAAGGACGAGTTCCTCATCTTCTTCTTCTTCAGAGTCGTCGGGTTGCTCCTAAATGGATTTGAGCATCTTTTCCAATTTTAGGGCAATTCCTTTGTGTGCCCATTCTTGCTCCTTGTCATCTTACTTTCTTTTCTCATGTCCCACCAACTTCCCAAAGACTTGGTGAAGCATGAGATTCCTGTTCTCAAGATTCTCTTTGAACATGGTCCTCTTGTTGGCCCATTCACCAGTTAGGTCGTTGAAGAGTTGTTGGACTTTCATCTTGTCGGTGATCTCCTCCTTGGTAATCCCAAGTCCACTGAGTTTGGTACATAGTGCTTCAAAACGAGACTGGTAGCTATCAACAGATTCTCCCATCTCCATTCGAAAGTTGAAGAACTCCCTTCAAGCATTCATTTTTAGGTGCTCTCTGAGGTCAGAGTTCCATATGTGCATCTGTTGGATGGCTTCCCACATCTCTTTCGCCATTTCTAGATTTGCTACCCTGTCGCAATCTTGTTCCGACATGGCATTCTTGAGGTACTGTTTGGCCTTGAAGTTTGCTTCCATGCACTTCCATTCGTTTTGTCCCCACTTGGTGAAGTCATTGTGAATGGCTAGGTATACATCGAAGTTCCCAACATCGATGACACCCCAAGCTTGAAAGTCGTGGTTGCGCATCTGATGTTCGTGTTTTTAGTATAGTTTTCGAGTGTTGTTCTTAGTTGTTTAGCTTAGTATAGTTGAGTTTTAGTGGTTGTTTTGTGTGTTTTAGGATAAGTTTACATATTTTGTGAAAAGTATGGAAGATACTCTGTTTTCGTTTTTTGTAGGTTTTGGAAGCAAAAAGGGAACATTCCGAAGGAGTTGAGATCGGGAGGTTGATGGTGGACCATGGTGGAAGAGAAAAAGAAAAAGAAGACGCTTTAAAAAGTCCTGACAAATCCAAAAGAATCTATGCAAAAGTAAAAAGAACCAGGAAAAAGACCTCGATACCGACCCTGTGGGTTCGGTACCGAGCTGTGTAGCAGAGTCCAAGTTGAGAAGTTCAGTCAATAGTTTTACCGACCATGTGCAGGTCCACACTGAGGTGACCTGTGTCGGTAGGCGGCGCCGACTTCAGTTTTTATATCTTTTATTTCTTAATCTTTTTAAGTCAGGAAAGTTTTATCTTTTGGAAACTTTATAGATAGGCTCTGTAGTATAAATACCCCTTGTTCTAGACTAGAGGGGGGGAATTGAGAGAGGAGAGGGAGACGCACGTTAGAGGTCAAAAGATAGACTTTTCTCTTGTTTTCTAGTTCTAGTTTGAGATTAATTGGAGTTCAAGTTTGTGTTTGAAGACATTTTCGACTTTTTAATTCAAGGTAGCCTTTGTTTTGTTTTCATTCAATGTTCTCATTCAATTTAATTACTTGGTTTGTTTCAACCATGAGTGAGTAGTCCATTTTTCTAGGGTCGGGGTTGAAAACCCAGCATAGTTGTGCATGATTGAATGTGTGATGAATGTTTGATTGACTTCTATCTTTTATCTACTTGTTTTGTGCTTATACTTAGATGAAAGTCGAATTAATTCGAGTTTATGGCTTAATCGAAAGAGAAAGTTGTAATCTTGAATGTTGATATTGTTCGATAACGAAGGTTTTGAGCTTTGGATCAAAAATAAGTAGAGAGTGAACTAATTCATGAAAATTGATTGATTTGCTTGTTTAAATCAACTAAAGTTGATAGCTTTATCCTCAAGGCATGTTATTTATCCTTCACACTATCTTGAATGCATGATTATATCGTGGTAAACCCTTATCCTAGATCTTTTTCTCCATTTGAATCACATTCGTATTACTCTGTTTAAACTCGATACCGAGGGTTCCAGGTCGGTACCGTGCATGCAGTTCGTTCGTGTTAGTTGTCTTGTTTGTAGTTGAAATCCAGTATCGATACCGACCCTGAAAAGGTCGGTACCGAGGTTGTCGTAGCCTTGTTTTACTGTTGTCTCTGTCTTTATTTCTGTGTTTTCTTGTTATCTAGTATGGTAATCAAACAAAACTTGCTTCTCGTGGACGATCCTGACCTCCCTATACACAGCGGGGTCTTGACTACAAATTTATTTGTTGTTTGGAAACCCTCTCAACAAATTGTCTCGAGGGAGTGGTTGTGGGTTGTTGTTGCGCATGTGAGAGGGATTAAACTCTTTAGTTTTTTTAAAAAAATTGAAAATATAGCCCCCACTTAGCACCATTTAGCTCCGTCGGTACACACAACGGTTCACCCGATCCAATCCATATCCAAATTTCTGGGTACAAGTCGACATGGGTATTTGTATAAATAATGGTCGGCTCGTAATCTAACTTGAACACAATAGTTACGAGCAAGGCTCGTAATGAATGTTTGTTGACGATCTTGGACCTCATGGTGGTTGTAACACCCCAACTATCAAATCGGGATGCTACTCGATAATAGACCTCATGTGAGTCCACTTAAGCTAGTTTTAACAACAATTCAACATTTGGACCTTACAACAATAACACGACGAAAAAATAAGAAAAACATCTAACACTTATTTTATTCAAATTATTAAATTCAAAACAAGAATTGTAGGATCGTTAGTACTTAAACGAGTCGGTGACTCCTACGAAGTCGTCGAATTTGAGTAATAAAGCAGCAGAATAACTAAACAAGAAAAACAAACGTTACCAACAGTCAATGACAAGCGATGTATAGTGGAAACTCCTTATAAACCAACCACTAGTTTACTTGGAGAAAAACCACTCCCTTCCAAGCTTCTCACTTGGTCGGATTTTAAGAGTCCTTAGACCGCTCTATTGATTTCTTGAGTGTTTACAAAGCAGCAGAATGTGTGATGAATGTTTGATTGCCTTCTATCTTTTATCTATTTGTTTTGTGCTTATACTTAGATGAAAGTCGAAGTAATTCGAGTTTATGGCTTAATCGAAAGAGAAAGTTGTAATCTTGAATGTTGATATTGTTCGATAACGAAGGTTTTGAGCTTTGGATCAAAAATAAGTAGAGAGTGAACTAATTCATGAAAATTGATTGATTTGCTTGTTTAAATCAACTAAAGTTGATAGCTTTATCCTCAAGGTATGTTATTTATCCTTCACACTATCTTGAATGCATGATTATATCGTGGTAAACCCTTATCCTAGATCTTTTTCTCCATTTGAATCACATTCGTATTACTCTGTTTAAACTCGATACCGAGGGTTCCAGGTCGGTACCGAGCCTGCAGTTCGTTCGTGTTAGTTGTCTTGTTTGTAGTTGAAATCCAGTATCGATACCGACCCTGAAAAGGTCAGTACCGAGGTTGTCGTAGCCTTGTTTTACTGTTGTCTCTGTCTTTATTTCTGTGTTTTCTTGTTATCTAGTATGGTAATCAAACAAAAATTGCTTCCCGTGGACGATCCTGACCTCCCTATACACAGCGGGGTCTTGACTACAAATTTATATCTTGTCGGGAAACCCTCTCAACAAATTGGCGATGTTGCCGAGGAAGCAACAATGCTTGTTTGATTACTCGTGGGTTTGGGAATAGCCATGCCCCGTTTTTAATTCTAATTTGTTTTTTTATTTTGTTTGTTTTCTCAGCTTATGCTAGCAGGGCGATGTCGACTTGAATTTGATCAATCGGATTACTATTCTGAGCCTGAACGTGTTCTTCATCGCATGAGAAGCGAAAACTGTACCATGGTTGTCACACCTGAAGAGATGGCCCAACAGATGGTTGTTCTCCGCAGACAGATAGAGGCATTGCAAACTGAAAGAGATCAAGAAAGGGAGCAACGTACTCAATTACAAGAGCAGTTGAATGATATCCCTAGGAATGCCAAGCAATACATGCACCCGGAACTGAGGGTTCCAAAATCAGCAATAGTGCTTCTTGAGATAGAAAAGGCTTTCGAGATTAAATCTCAGTTTATATCCTTAATTAAGAGGGCTTAGTTTGAGGGGAAACCAACTGAGTGCCCTACGGAGCATATTCATAATTTTGTTGATTTATCTGACACCATTGCTATTGATGGTGTTTCTCTTGAATATGTCCAACTTAAAGCTTTTAAATGGTCTCTTGTAGATAATGCCCTGAGCTGGCTTGAAAGCCTACCCTCCTAGATCAGTCAGGACGTGGAGAACTTTGCATGACTTGTTCATGACCAAATTCTTCCCTCCTGCCAATACTACAGAGTTAAGGAAGCGTATTACTTCTTATCACCAACTGCCTAACGAAACATTCGTGGAGACGTGGGAGCGATTCAAGGAGATGCTAAGGCAATGCCCCACCCATGGTCCACCATAGTATGTCCTACAGGAGATATATTTTCAAGGTATAAATGCTGAGACGAAGAACCCCATCAACTTGCACACTGTCTGCGGTTTTATAGAGATGGAGCCTGATGTTGCATAGGAGTTGTTGGATAAATGACCAATTACGATGCCATATATGGGACCCAACAGCCACCCTCCGCCTCAAAAACGACTCTATGTTCCAAACAAAGATGAAGTTGATCCCGATGTTAAACATCAATTTTTACAAGATGAGATCAACCGCCTAAAGAAACAGGTAAGTTTTCTGAAAACCTCTCAACCTTGTCAAAAATGCGGCTCTCAAAGCCATAGTACCTCTGCTTGCACTAACATTGAGCAGCTTAGAACCACTGAGACATATGATGAAATGAATTATATGAGAGGGTGGTACAGAAACCCACCTAACAATTACGAGTGGCCAAACAGTTATCCTAGTTGGGGAGGTTACAATCAAAGTCAAAATCAAGCACCTCCACCACAAGAAAGGAAGGCTCCTCCTTACAGACCACCAGGATATCAAGAGGTAACTTCATGGGTACAAGGGCTGCAAGAGGGCATCCATAGCAAGATTGATGGAGTCCATAGCAAGATTGACGGAGTCCGATCCGACCTAAAAGGTGTACAGGTTCAATTGGGGGAAATAGAAACATGGAGAAAGAGTGTAAACTCCCAACTTGACAACCTTGCGGCACAAGTTCTGAGACCTCAAGGGCAACTCCAGAGCCGCCCCGACGAGAACCCGAGAGGACAAATAGCAACCATACACCTCCGGAATGGAAAGACACTACCAGATTGTGCTGAGGCCAAGGAAAAAGACCCGGTACCGAAGAAAATACCCCGGCCAAGATCGATAACGCACAAAAGAGGATTGTTACCGAGCCTAACACCATCGGTACCGATGCCCCAAAGCTCGTTACCGACCCTAATCCAGGTAAGTACTCGACACCTAGCCACTTCCTTAGTCCCAAGCTTGATACCGACCCCACCAGGGTCGGTACCGAACCTTCTACAGCACCAATCGACTCGATTATCGATTCGGTAGCACCACCTCTCGAGCCCGCTTTGGTTTCGAGATTGGTGAAGTCTCTTCCCTTCCCTACTAAGAAGTCTAAGGACTCAACAGAAGGAAAGTTTAAGCATTTCGTTAAGATTCTTCAAGGCTTAAATATTTCTATACCATTTGTTGAGGCCCTAAGCGAAATGTCGGCTTACACCAAATTCTTGAAAGCCGTTATTACTAGGAAAAGGTCGATGTTAGAGTTGACGGACGAGGTCCGATCCATAGCCCTTCCAGAAAAGCTAGGTGACCCAAGGAGATTTGCTATCACTATCGGGGTCGACGACCACCGTTTCAAGGCACTATGTGATTTGGGGGCCAGTTCCAGATTACTTCCCTTATCTATTTGGTCAAAAGCCAATATGGGACCTCTGGATCCCGTTGATTTGAGGTTATAAATGGCAGACAGGTCTAGTGTAACTGTGTAAAGGCTATTGGGGTCGTTGATGATTTCCCCATTCAAGTGGGCAAATTCTTCGTACCAAACGACTTTATAGTTCTTGATATGCCTGAAGACCCCGTAGTACCCATCATTCTAGGCAAACCATTCCTTACCACAGCAGGTGCTCAAGTCGATGTTCGGAAGGGACTCCTCACCTTTGACATAGGGGAAGAGCGTGTTGAGTTTAGTCTCAATCAAGCTGCCAATGACACAGCCGCAGTTGCAAAGATCGAGACGCTCCAGCCAGAGCCTGACAATGTTAACCCAAAAGTTTCTCTCCTAAGCAACAATGAATACAAGAGCAGTACTAAGCCAGCTACCGACCCACCTTGGGTCGGTACCGATCCCTTCATATAGCAATATGACGAGGGAAACACATTCTGGCGCGATACCAAGGGGGTTCGTGCTCCAGACAGGTCGATAACGACCTCGACCACCTCGGTACCGATGCTCTCGCTGACTAACCAAGGTGGGTATTCTAACTCCAATTTCATTATCCCCAATTATAATCCTTCCTTATATCATATTCCTACACCATATCCTGGTATTCATACTATAGATGAGTCGGAACCCCCTTGGTTCTCGGACTTTTCTAACCCCCGTGTAGGAATACCAAGCATATTGTTAGAGGGTGAAGGACCGAATTTAGTACAAAGGAACAACAATACCTTTTCAGCTAAGTACGGGGTCTTCTACGACCCTGATAAAGCTGAAACAAAACCACCCTGAGCCTAGCTAAGATAAGTTCGTTGGGCTAATGACGTTAAAAATAGCGCTTACGGGAGGCAACCCGGTTTAATTTTTTATTTTTATAGTCCTTTTTGTTAGCTTTCTTTTGATTTTTTTAGTAGAATAGAAGTTTGCGAAATAGAATGCTTTAGGCTAACATGTCACAGAAGTCGGGTCATTAACGACGTTGGGAAAGAGTCGAGCCAATCTCGGTACCGAGCTGTGAGGGTCGGTACCGACTTGTGATAAAACCCATATTCAAGAATGCGGCACAGGTACTAAAATGGTGAGTTCAAGTCGAGCTAACTCAAGGGCGGGCAAGAAAAGGAGGACCCAAAGATCTCCATCTCCACCGAGTATGGATGATGTCATATTGCCGACTAAGGATCAGCTGTCAATTTACAATTCTGTCCTCGAAAAGCCTCATCTCACAAGATGGTTTTCAAGGTCAAGTGCAATGTCCTCAAGCATTTATGAAGATGTAAAGCATGCCTTCTATCCTCGGTGTGCCACACCTCTTGAAAAAGGAAGACGTCCCTCATTATCCGGCTCTCACCTCGGAGTTTGTAACCACTCTCCGCACCAGCTTCAAGTCCAAAACATCTCCAGGGAGGATCAAATTCCGGTTAGGCAATGCAGACCATGATTTCAACATGGAAGAGTTCAACCAACTTCTCGAACTTCCTAACCATTCCCGAGACTACAAAGCACCGAACGACTTCAAAGTCACGGATACTTGGGGCTACATTTCTCGAGAAGTTAATCCTACCGCACCTGCACTTCTGGGGGCACATATCATCAACCCCATTTTCCAGATCATTCTCAGAGTTTTGGGTGCAACCATTTGAACTAAAAAGGAGCTCTCTAGGCCGACAAGGACGGAGGTTAGATGCCTCCGTACCATTCTCTTTGAAGACCCCGCTCCTATGAATTTGGGGTATGAATGGTTGAAGTATGTAGAGAAAAATTGGGCCAATTCACAAGGAGTTTATTATGGAAACTTGGTAAGTCTCTTGGCAATAGCTCTCAACGTCGACCTCTCACACTATAGTGCATACCGTCCACAAAAGATGAACTCGAACTAGTGGTTGTCTTCTAGTATTTTTCAAAGACACGAGAGGGTAGTCGCTACCTTGGTTCATGGACAGACTATGGTAGTCACTCGAGACAAGTTCGAGAAGTATGGACGTCTCAACCATTCCCCTTGGCCAAGAAACCTCAAGATGAGCCGTAATTACGGATATCCATGACGAGGTATGAGCGAGAGGAGGCCGCCATGGACGAGGACGAGCCAGCCTCTACGGAAGGGCTCGGTACCGAGGACCACCAGGTCAGTATCAAGGCCCCTGTACAGACTGCCAACCTCGGTACTGAGCCTCCTGGCCTCAGTACCAAGTACTTCGAGGCTAGCACCTAGGCATTCCACTTCGATACTGAGCCTGCTCAGCGTCCTACCGGGCCACCATCATTCAATGTAGTGCCATATGCCCCCTTTGTCCAGCACACACACTACCAGCGACCGCCACATGCCGATTACTCTAGTTCAGATGCCCCTCCTCAGTGGGCACAAGATTTGTCATTCTAGATGCAACAGCTGAATCTGCAACATTCTCAGCTCCACCAGCAGATGAATCATTGACAGGATGTCTACTCGGTTCGTATGGCACTTGAGGATGTACGGCAGCAAATGGCTGACGCTTGCTGGAGGACAATGTAGCAGCGTGTTAACAGTTGAAGATGAACGCTGGCAAACAATGGTTGAGTTTATGAGCAACTTTGAGCACTACTTCCCACCACTAAACCAAAGATGATCCCTCTTTCAAGAATGTTTCCTTTGCTTCGACAATTGCTTTGTAAGTTTCTTTTCTTTCCCTATCTTTTCTTATGCTTTGCTTTATTTTTACAGTGGGAACACTGTAATGTTTAAGTATGAGGTATGGAGGGAAAAGAAAACTTGTTTGTTTTTGTGTGTTTTCATGTTCTTGCTTTAGTTTGTTTTTCTAATACTTGTTTCACTTGTTTTCGTCTTCTTATAAAAAAAATCAGAAAAAATTGAAAATTTTGAAAAAATTCAAAAAAATATATTTTAGAATAGATAAGTACCCTTGATCTTTTGTTTCTATGATTTCTTTTACTTTGCATGACCATGTAATTTCCTTTTAGCATGTTTTTGATAGTATAGCTTGAGTCTCATGTTGAAATTGTTTTTATGGTGGAATACATATGATGAAACTGAGCGTGTATAACTGTTAGCATGAGTAGTTGCAATCCAACAAAAATAACCTTGTGAGCTCTTATTTTTAGCCTTGATTTTTCATGTGTGATTTACTCTCTATATGTAATATTATCTTTTTGAATTGTGATGGTTATCTATTTCTCAAGACCTATATTTTTAGTTCATTACTTGTGAAAATCGTATGATAGAGAACTTATTTTTCATAAGCCTTATTAATCCATATCCACCTTTAGATATCCTTGTTTTTGACAACCAATTTGAGCTTTAAGTCTTTTTGTTTGTTGCTCCACAAAATTACCCCTAGCTGATATAAGCTTGACCCTATCCGGGGATTAAGACTTAGTTGGAAAGGAGTTGTTTATGTTGAGTGCAAAGATATTTGTTGGTTCAAAAAATACAGGTTTGGTTGGAGTAGATTGGAAGTCTCTTGTTTCAACTATGTAAAAAGATCTCTTGGTTAGAAGAATGCACAAAGGAAGAAAGGAATTTTAGCTCGATACCGGCCTATGTGGGCTTGGTACCGAGGTTCTCAAAAAGGAATCCAAGAAAGGGAGTTGCAGCTCGATACCGACCCTTTCAGGTCGGTACTGAGGCTTACCGTGAAGGATAAATAAGGAAGAAAATGCAGAAAAAGAGAGGAAAAAAAGGGTGAAAGGAAAAAAAAGAAGGAAAGAGGAAGAAAATGTGAAAGTGCTTCAAAAGTTTAAAACCAAGAGATTCTTATGTTTATATTTATGAGGCTTTCTACGATTTTAATGGGTGAGTGAAGAGAGTATGCATAAAGAAAAGAGAGTTTGGTATGTTCTTTTGAAAAGTTTTGGATATGTGTGAGTATTTAGGAGTCTTTGATTCCCGGATATTATTAACACCACATAGCCAAAAAATTTCCACGCCTTATTGTTATTACCAAGCCCCATTACAACCCGACCGAATGGAAACTTTTATGAAGTTTTTCATTGAGCCTAAGTTCTTATGATGATTTTTGCTTGTTTTGACAAATCTTTGGTGGAGAGTTTGGTGATATAAGTTCCAATTTCTATGAGTTTTTGCATATAAGATTGAGTTGAGAGATGAATTTATAAACCCAAACACATGAGAGACAAGTGAAACACATTATCCTTGGTGAGGTTAGATTGTGATTGCTCATGTCTATTAGTTGCATATATATGTGTGATGACGTTAAGAGTCATTTTGTTATTTTTTCTATGCTTTGAAGTTGCTTTTTAGATGAGGGCTATTACTTGATGAGCATGTTGATTGGTTTTGTTTTATGTCTAGTGATTGCTTGAGGACAAGCAAGCTTAAGTATGGAGTGTTTTGATGTTCGTGTTTTTAGTATAGTTTTCGAGTGTTGTTCTTAGTTGTTTAGCTTAGTATAGTTGAGTTTTAGTGGTTGTTTTGTGTGTTTTAGGATAAGTTTACATATTTTGTGAAAAGTATGGAAGTTATTCCGTTTTCGTGTTTTTTGTAGGTTTTTGAAGCAAAAAGGGAACATTCCGAAGGAGTTGAGATCAGGAGGTTGATGGTGGAGCATGGTGGAAGAGAAGAAGAAAAAGAAGACGCTTTAAGAAGTCCTGACAAATCCAAAAGAAGCTATGCAAAAGTACAAAGAACAAGGAAAAAGACCTCGGTACCGAGCTGTGTAGCAGAGTCCAAGTCGAGAAGTTCAGTCAATAGTCCTACCGACCCTGTGCAGGTCGACACCGAGGTTACCAATGTCGGTAGGCGGTGCCGACTTCAGTTTTTATATCTTTTACTCCCTCCATTTCACAATAGTTGTTCTTAGACAAAATTTCACACATATTAAGGAAATTTTTTCCCCAAATTGCCCCTATTAAAAGTACTCTTTCTTTTTGGAAGATTCAACCAAATAAAAAAGAAATTTGGGGAGAAATGTAATGTGGGGTATACACCAAGGGTATAAATGGGTAAAAATTTTATATGAACATCTATTTTGAAACAAAAAATAAAGGCTTTATGAACAAGTATTGTGAAACAGAGGGAGTATTTCGTAACCCTTTTAAGTTAGGAAAGTTTTATCTTTTGGAAACTTAATAGATAGGCTCTCCAGTATAAATACCACTTGTCCTAACCTAGAGAGGGGGTGGTTGAGAGAGGAGAGGGAGACGCACATTAGAGATCAAAAGATAGACTTTTTCTCTTGTTTTCTAATTCTAGTTTGAGATTACTTGGAGTTCAAGTTTGTGTTTGAAGACAAGTTCGACTTTTTAATTCAAGTAAGCCTTTGTTTTGTTTTCATTTAATGTTCTCATTCAATTTAATTACTTGTTTTGTTTCAAACATAAGTGAGTAGTCCGCTTTTCTAGGGTCGGGGTTAAAAACCAGACATAGTTGTGCATGATTGAATGTGTGATGAATGTTTGATTGACTTCTATCTTTTATCTACTTGTTTTGTGCTTATACTTAGATGAAAGTCGAATTAATTCGAGTTTATGGCTTAATCGAAAGAGAAAGTTGTAATCTTGAATGTTGATATTGTTCGATAACGAAGGTTTCGAGCTTTGGATCAAAAATCAGTAGAGAGTGAATTAATTCATGAAAATTGATTGATTTGCTTGTTTAAATCAACTAAAGTTGATAGCTTTATCCTCAAGGCATGTTATTTATCCTTCACACTATTTGAATGCATGATTATAACGTGGTAAACCCTTATCCTAGATCTTTTTCTCCATTTGAATCACATTCGTATTACTCTGTTTAAACTCGATACCGAGGGTTCCAGGTCGGTACCGTGCATGCAGTTCGTTCGTGTTAGTTGTCTTGTTTGTAGTTGAAATCCAGTATCGATACCGACCCTGAAAAGGTCGGTACCGAGGTTGTCGTAGCCTTGTTTTACTGTTGTCTCTGTCTTTATTTCTGTGTTTTCTTGTTATCTAGTATGGTAATCAAACAAAACTTGCTTCTCGTGGACGATCCTGACCTCCCTATACACAGCGGGGTCTTGACTACAAATTTATTTGTTGTTTGGAAACCCTCTCAACAAATTGTCTCGAGGGAGTAGTTGTGGGTTGTTGTTGCGCATGTGAGAGGGATTAAACTCTTTAGTTTTTTTAAAAAAATTGAAAATATAGCCCCCACTTAGCACCATTTAGCTCCGTCGGTACACACAACGGTTCACCCGATCCAATCCATATCCAAATTTCTGGGTACAAGTCGACATGGGTATTTGTATAAATAATGGTCGGCTCGTAATCTAACTTGAACACAATAGTTACGAGCAAGGCTCGTAATGAATGTTTGTTGACGATCTTGGACCTCATGGTGGTTGTAACACCCCAACTATCAAATCGGGATGCTACTCGATAATAGACCTCATGTGAGTCCACTTAAGCTAGTTTTAACAACAATTCAACATTTGGACCTTACAACAATAACACGACGAAAAAATAAGAAAAACATCTAACACTTATTTTATTCAAATTATTAAATTCAAAACAAGAATTGTAGGATCGTTAGTACTTAAACGAGTCGGTGACTCCTACGAAGTCGTCGAATTTGAGTAATAAAGCAGCAGAATAACCAAACAAGAAAAACAAACGTTACCAACAGTCAATGACAAGCGATGTATAGTGGAAACTCCTTATAAACCAACCACTAGTTTACTTGGAGAAAAACCACTCCCTTCCAAGCTTCTCACTTGGTCGGATTTTAAGAGTCCTTAGACTCGCTCTATTGATTTCTTGAGTATTTACAAAGCTCTCCCGTGTATATGAATCCCACACCCTTGAACCACGCTCTAAATATGCACTCACACTCTCAATCTCACGCTATTCCTAAGAACACTCGACACACCACTCGTAAGAATCACACACGCAAGTTCACTCTTTCATTCTTACACTAGTTGTAAAATAATGCTCAAAAGTCTTGTCTTCTACCCTAAACACTGAGGTATTTAAGCTAGGGCAAGAGAGATCTCGTGTGTATCAAATCCCATTCGATTAGGGAAGTGACACACACTCAATCTTTACATATCTTTCCAAATATACATGAACACATACAATAAAATATTCTAGGAGAATCAAATCATCTTCCTCTTGATTTTAGCACTCTTTTATGATGATCTTCTCGTAAAATAGAATGACTCAGCTGTCTCCAAATGCATGCACACATGATGTGCGTTCCTTCCTTAAATAGATTACTTCGCCAACTGGTCATGTTAGTGACTTTGCCAAGTTGTCGACTCGACTTGCAAACTCGGAGTCACTGACTCTGGAACCATCAAAACTCTATCTTCTAACAAGAATGTACTGAGTGTGAATCCGAAACAACAAACCACATTTAATTTTTTAAAAGAAATCCCAACTAACATATAAGAGAAATCGCCCGAAAATAACCCAATTTGTCCTAAGACACGTCACGTCGAGTCGCTCCACCATCAAACTGGTCCTTTCCCTCGGGTACCTCGCTCTTACTTGGAATGTGACCTAAAAATAAAACCCCTAAAGGGTTTTTCTAATATACGAGAAATAAACATGCAAAGAAAAACAATTCGAAAAAGAAGGGTAGCATCCATTTAGCATGAAAAACAATTTCAATCTTAGTAGAAGTCCACCACCGTGCAATTTCATTAATTATATTCTCAATTTGATCACAATCGAGACATTATAGCACATACATGTAATAACACACATGGCATCCTCCAGCCTTATGCGGTGTAGTGTTCGGTGGTTTCTATGGTTAATGCGAACCACTCCCACCCTCATCCATCAAATTCTAACCCTCGGTCAAGCGTACTTGCCAAAATATTTGATTTTTTTGAAGGGGCTCTCCTTTCTATGCCACCATGTTGGGACATCTGCACCTTTCTAATTATTGATAACATGATTGTCCTGGTAGATGCCAATTTTAAAAATAATTCAGACATTTTCACAACACATGCTTCACAAACAATGCACATTCATGTCACGCACATTATGGAAAGTTAACCAAGTAAGTTGTCAAGCAACTTACCTTAACGACAAATTCTTGAAGAAGATGAACAACTAATTAAATTGAGCAACGTGAAATCTGTTGGACCCATAATTTTCCGGTACACTTGCTCCGGAGGATCTAAGCCTAGCTCGTGAGGATCACAATGAAGATTGTTGGGCCCTAAGTCCAATGACCCATTAGAAGAATCCTAGAGTATGAAGGCCCTCCAAAGGATCATCGAAGACTTGCTATTGAGTGTCTAAAAGACGCCTACCGTCCAAAGATAGTGAGAAGAAGAAGAAGAGCACCCCGGCAGCGTCACGGGATACTTAGCTACTCAAAGTTACAAGATGCTCACCGTCCCGGAACAGTGAGAAGAGGCTATGTATCTAGACGTGCTGCGCAAATTGGATGTTTTATGGAAGGAAGGAAGATATATCATAGAAGGAAGATAAATATATGGAGAATATATCTTGGAGAACATATAGAAAGTTATCTTTATATATTATCTTGTAATCACTTTGTAAAGATATGGCGTGGCATCCAAGAAACCCAAAGTTTTAGAGTATAAAAAATCCTAATAAGGATCTCCCAAACGGGAAATTCATTCGAATATATTATTTTATCTCAATAAATAAAAAGAAAAATCTCATTCCTATGAAATCTCAACCCTTCAATACGACCCTCGATTGTGGCATCGTCCGTTGGATAATCAAGTCAATGACTTCACTTATTCCGCCAATATAATTTGGTGCTCGATGAGGGGTCAAAGTCGAGAAAAGTCGTAACCAAAATTCAAACCAACATGTTGCCGAAGACCTGGAGAATTCTCGTAGTTGCCGAGAGAACGCCCGTCCAATGACTAGCTATCAAGGAGAATTAGAAAACTTCTCGCAAAGGCTTCACAACCTTGAGAAGGAACTCGCTGAATATCGATTCAAAAAGGAGATATACCAAGCACATGCACATGGCACCAAGCACATGCACATGTCTCCAAACCCAATAATAATTAACCATGTCTGTACGGCCTAACGTAGGAACGAAAGGGATCATCGTCAGGCCATCGGCTAAGGGTTGGGAAGGAATATTGCACCACCCATCACGATTCGTTCCGTCGGTATCACTGTCAACCAAGTGTTCTACCTAAGGGACTCACGAACTGGGGGTGACAATTCTAAATGAAGGCACCCACTCGACTTGGATGAGATCGAGAGTAGAAGTGTCAAGGAGCATCTATAGAGTCAAGATGGTTACTCAATAGATAGCCAGGATCCACGAAGTCCCCCGACCCATTGAGAAAGAAGCCACTGGCGATTATGACGAGTCTCCCTTGACCGTCGCCATCGCTCGAGTGGAGATTCCGAAGAAATTCTATAGGCCCACTATGCTCGCTTATGAGGGAACTAATGACCCCGACAAGCATATCGTTGTCTTCAAGCAAAAGATGATAATCGTCACTATCCCTCATTACTCTCGAGAAGCATTGATGTGCAATGGAGCGACCTTAACCGAATCAGCCTTCACCCGATTTTTCAATCTACCTAGGGGTAGTGTTGGGTCGTTCATCGACTTAATGGACTCCTTCAAGATTCAATTTGCCAATAGCCGCAAGTTCCTAAAGTAATCCAGTGACCTTTACCAGATTGTTCAGAAATCTAGTGAGACTCTCAAAAGTTACTTTGATAGTCAATAGAGAGAATGTCACCAACCTTAATGTGACATGTCAATCATTGTTGAAGCTTTTTGACAAAGGTTGGTCAAGGGAAATGATTTGTACAAACAGTTGACCAAGCATCCATGCTATAGTTCTGAAGATGTACAAGTGAAAGCCCTTGCCCGGATCTATTTTGAGGAAGACGAGGAACCAATGGATCTCAAAAATGACCAGAGTCCTGATTCCGACCACCAGACCCCAACAAATAGTGAATCTAATTAGGAGACCCTAGATGGTGACGAGGACGGAGCTCATCACAAGCCAAAGAATGCGGGTTCTATCCATAACATTTCTGAAGGCCTTATGATATGTTATCATTACGCTTTTTGTTTATCTTATGCTATTTTATTATTATGTATCTTAACAAGTATAAAAGTTGTCCCTCTATATCCAATAAATGTACTATCCTTTTAATAATTTTACCAATAATAAATTGCAACAAATATGTAAAAGCTTTTTTGAAGAAAATTAAATAAATACTTACAATTGCCTATTTATTTTTTAATCGATTCAAATTTCCTTATTTCAAAATAAAATAAATAATGAACAATACTTATGTTTTAGAAAGTAAATGAAACATAAAATATTATTATCGATTATTCACAATTTTATATGCAAAAGAATCACAATAATCTAAATCTTATAAAATAGTTAAAAAATAAACCTAAAATTAGCAATAGTTCAAGTATAAAATGAAATTACTACTTGGATTGCCAAATTAGGACGCAAAAGAAATTCATGTATCTTAAATTAGTATGCTCTGATTAAATGATCAAATAATTTATATATGTATATTTTTTAATATTTCGTTTTGTTTTTTGTATACAGTCAATTACTCCCTCCGTTCATAAATACATGATGTTTTAGGATTTGCCTCTAAAATTATAGGATTTGCCTCTAAAATTAAGAAAGTATGTGATTTGACTTAAATACCGTATAATCTTCTGAAGATCTTTCCTTTTCCATTTTATATGTTTATTATTCCTTTTAAAATAATGAGGACAATATTGAAAAAATATGGTAAATTATGTCAAACATCAAGTATTATTGAACAAGAAAATCAAGTTAGAACATCATGTATTTCTGAACGGGTGGGAGTATAATATTTCATAACGAAATTAATTAATATGTTTAATCACATCACATGTTATGATATCTAAAAGTCCAAACATTTAAGAAAATATCAAATACATGATATAAACCATGTTCCGTCCAACAGAGAGGTTAGCCCTAGTTTCATTTACAAATGCCTTATAAATATAACTACTGACTTAAATGTCAGAGGGCTATTGAGGAAACTCATGGCCAACCCTCCTAGTTGCTTGATATTATCTTGGAAGAGGCGCACTACTCGCTAGAACAAATGAGGCATCACTATAAGAAAAAGGTGTTTCAACGAGAAAAAATTTCCTCACTAAAAGTGGAGATTCCGTCGTTGAAGGTGTTTGGCGAGAAAATTAATTTCTTCATCAGTTCGTCACAGAAAGCTCGTGAAGGAAGGGTTCAACGAGGAAGCCTTTTCACAATGACAATAATTTTTATCTTTATTATAATTTTGGGACCATTAATTTTCTCGCCAAAAGGTATATAATTTTGTTGCCAAGTAAGATCAAAGATTAGACAATGGTCGTTGAATATTATTGTCGACCAAATAACTTTTCTTGCTAATCCTTTTATTTCCTCATTAAAAATGGCTTGTAATTAAAATACTATAAATAAAATCTTTAAATAATAGCAACGAATTTTTTTCTTGAGATAAGTACTTTTATCGAGAAAATCAAATTCCTCATTATTTATTCTCTTTTAGCGAGAATATATTGTCTCGGCACAAACACCTTTTAACGACGAAATCATTTTATCGGTTTAGGAATTACATGTATCATCGCTAAATATTGTTTTTTGGTGAGAGGGTTATTCCTCGCTATTGCCCGACCTTGCATCATTGAATTATGTTTCATCGCTAAACGTATCCTTTTATTGAGAAAAATATATTATGGTCGGTATAAGGAGTTGTTTTAGCAACAAAACTTGGTAAAATAAATTAGAAAACCTACATAATATCAAGAAAATGAGTACTATTGTTTTAATATAAATAACTATTATTTAATAATATAGTAAAAATCTGATAAAAAATAACTTAATATAATATATTATATGTATTTCTAGCATAACTAGTCATTGTACTAATAAATGCAAACTAAATTCCAAATTAAAAATAAGTTAAAAGTCTTTAATTATCAAGTGTTTAGTTGCTGAAGGTTGTCATAAAGTCTTCAAATGTCTTTGTCCTCTCTTTCACTACATTGATATGCGCATTTTTGAGCTTTGATCTTATCTTTCAAGGTTTTTTTTCTCATGCACTCCATGTAATGATGATTAAGAATGCTTAGATGGTGTAGGCCGAGGTCCAAAACCACAGCCATTGACGTAGCCTGATTTTGCTTTAAGAACTTGTTTGTAGATTTCATCATCATCAATCATTGTGCGAGTTCCATCTTCTTTAGTTGTCTCTGTTCGTATCAACACCATTTGATGATGCAAATGGAGTAAACCATAACATTACATTGTGTGAGCAATAACTATAAACCGCAATGGTAAAAAGAAAATAGATGGCATACATATTTTTCTTTGGCTTGCAAGTCCCACCTATTTATAGTGCTCATATACTGACTTTCAAATCAATCAATAACACCTAGTATCTCACCTTTTTGTACAACCTATACAATTAAAAAGAAGAAGAGAATATATATGTACACATGAATGCAGTGCACCTACATGCTCCAAAATCTAATTAAAGACCTACTCATAATTAAAAACAAACCTAGAAATAAAGGTTGGTATATATCAACAACATTAGATAGTTGTTAAGAAACAAATGGGTCCTTCCACTATCTACAAACCTAGAAATAAACTACAAGTAACTTTAACTTACTCAACAAAGCAACAAAATCAATAAAGTAAATAATTAAAATTACCATATTATATATTAAGACTCGAGCACTTTTAATTTTCATTTTCACATACATACACAACGGTGGTTGTTGTGACAAGTTTTTTTGCCAGGCATTCGGCTACAATCAAGTAAAACTAATGATAAATCATACTTGATATAGGAAGATATTACAGGCCCTAGTTATCAAGAAAGCATGCTTCTTGACAACAATTTAAACCGAAAACATTATTTACAAGCAAATATATGCAATAGCATTCATGGTAGAGTCAATACAATAGTTGATGCACACCAGATAATCCACCATCATTTTCGTTCTGAAGATCATCATTACATTCCCTTGGATTGAAACTTGTTTCAACTCCGCAAAATACATCGAGCAAAATGTAATTGTCTCATTCACAATATATGTTTTAACAACTAGACCTTCAGGCCGAGCTTTGTTTGACACGTATTTTTTTAAGTCCCCAAATCTCTCTTAATGGGATACATCCACCAAAAGGAGACTGGTGACAAGTTGAAAGTCGTGGTACCTAATCAAAAATAAATCACTATTACTAAACTTAGTATTATTAGTAAGTTGGAGTCGTCCCCAAGAGAATCTTGTATTTCCAAGTTGTTATCTTTATCAACAAGAGCAGCAAACAAGGGGATTGTAGATTGGCTTCTAACACTAGGGAAAAATAAAGCTAAGTAAACAATCAAAGTAAATATTGAATTAGTTATCAATTAGGTAAAAGCAATTTCATTCGTGTATCCACTTTTATCATCGAAGTTTGTTGATTATTGATTCATAACAAGAAATTCACTTTCTAGTTATTCATGTCCTGACCAGACATAATAAACATGTCAATGAGTCATGTAAATACTTAATATCAAACCAAACACGAAACAATTATAAATTATAGTAATATTAACAGTAAGAACAAGGATATGTAAGATACATGCAATTGAGTTCCAAAGAGTTAAACAAACTCTTAATTCTCCTTCGTTGTTCCTCAGTTGCTCCATCGTGGTCACGGTGGTGAAAACCACGATCGTTGTTCTTCCTACAACATGTTAATTCCAAAAGACGTCCACCACGATCGCTGTTAGTAGGACGTCAATTCTCCAAACTCTTTAATTCTGAAGAATCGACAATTAATACTAAAATGCATAATTAAAAATATGATCATATTTAAAAATATAATCCATATTTAAAGAAGTTTTCATACTTATGGATAACAAATTGATATAAAAAATCGGTAATAAAAATATGGTGACAGAGATATTAAATTTAAATAACAATACAACTTTTAATTGTTTCAGGTTTACAAGATATATTTTGATTAGTTAAAATCTCCACATAAACTATAGCTATCTGAAAATTGAAACCACACTTCATATTCTCAAGGATTGCCAGATTGCGTAAGAATTCAGGAATAATTTCCCTATTGATGGCAGGAGAGGGGCTTTCTTTGCTTCTTCCTTGACTGAATGGCTGGGCAGGAATGTTGCAGCGATGAGTAGTTGGCTGAGGACCTTTGCTTATGGCTTGTGGTGGCACTAGAAGTGGAGAAATGGAAATATCTTTGGGACGCCTTTTGAGTGTAATGAACCAAGGCATAAGTTTGTAGTTGCGAGAGCTCGTGAATACCTTCAACTGTTGCAGGCAAAAAACCCGTTTGAACAAACTTCGATCAGAATCATGGCACATTGGAACTGGCCTATTAAGTGATGGTGGAAACTAAACACTGATGGTGCTTTCTTGAATGGGGAGGTTGTGGTTCGTGCTGGAGGACTTATCAAAGACGAGAACGAGGTTTTTCTAAAAGGGTTCTCTCTACAGGTGGCTAGGCACTCAGCTTTCAAGGCTGACGCTATGGGGTTACTACAGGGATTTACGATTGCTCATGAGATGAAGGCAAATAGGTTAGAGGTTGAGCTAGAATCTATGGAGGTTATTTAGAAAGTCACAAAGGAGGATCCAAAACCAACAACTGATTGGGATGTTATTTCAAGAATTCGAACTCTCTTAGCAGCAAGTGCCTGACAGGTGTCCATCAAACACACTCATCGCCAGGCCAATCAAGCGGTCGACTATTCAGCTAGCATTAGCAAGAATCTTATTGGAGATTTCATCTTGCTTGAACACCCCCTTAATGGACTTAAGAACATTTTAGAGGTTGATTGTTGGATGAGTGAACTTATATAATTTGTTTGGTTATTTCAATAAAACAATCTAACCCTCTTATCTACCAAAAAAAAAACTATAGCTTCCCTATCTCTCCAAAAATATATGCATTAGCCTCATCTCCCCTATAAAGGAGGCATGATCTCACTATAACAAAACATCTTAGGCCTTACAATGATCCACACGTTTTTTTTACGTGAAGTAGAATTAATGTACTAAATATTCACTTGCATTTTTAGTGTATATATAGACTATGAACTTTAAATCGATATTTATATTATATGTGCTTAATTAGACATGCACCTCAAATATAATCTATTATATATATCAAAGCAATAAGGTTAGGAGCCTCCACATTAACCCACGTCAGCTTTTGCCCCATATCGTTCCTAAAATGTGATATATCAGATTTTGACACGTGTCATCTCCTCATTATTTCATATAAATTATACAAATAAATTGGTAGGTTTGGAAACAAATCTTATGAATTCAAATATTAGATATAGAAGTTTTGATATCATCCAATATTCTAGAAAGAATCCAAATTGCAATTTTGGAAGTTTCTAGCATATTTAATTGAACGTTATATACTTTCATTATTTTTTCAACTATTTTTTATATTATATTATTTAATTGTAATCTTTTTATTAGATATTTGTAAAAAGAAATGTGAGAATTGACAAACATAATGCCAGTAGCGACGGGGTAAGAAATAGCAGTCAAAATAGCAAATTATTATAAATGTAGCTACAACCTTTGTTACGAAGGGGTAAGAAATAACAATCAAAATAGCAAATTATTATAAATGTGGCTACAACTATAAGATATAGTACACGTATAGAGACCCATAATTAATGGTTGAATTTCTTATGTCATTAATAACCTTTTTTTTTAAAGGATGTCATATATAACCTTTGTTACATGTATAAGTGATATGTAATCTAATTAAGCTAGATGTTGATTGGTTGTATAAATAAAAAATAAAGTTTTTTTTTATAGGGTAAGGATTAGGATCGACACAAGTACTACTAGGGCTCGCCTAGAGCATCCACTTGGGATGAGAACTGGTTACAATAAAATCACGCATCTTTTTAATATATTCAATATATGTATGAATAAGCCATTGTGTCTTCATCACATGTTTTGGGTAAGAAACAATGTCATCAAATTAAGTCGCCTTATTTTCACAACATGTCGTTTCCACGTTAATCCACCTAATTTTTGTCACATATCACGGGTAAGAGATAAGGACACAACATTAGTCGCCTCATTTTTGTCATGTGTCGTTGTCATGTTAATTTAACTCATTTTTTTGTCATATGTGTCGGGTAAGAAATAAGGTCACCACATTAGGCTATGTTTGTTAAGTCACCAAAAAAACTAGTTGGAGATGCAAAACTAGTTGAAGTTGTAAAACTAGTTGTAAAAGTAGTTAAAGTTTCAAAAATATATATAAACAGTGTTTGGTAATGTTCAACTTGTTTATTGTAATAATTACTAATTTAAATTTCATTTTATTTTAGAGTTATTCTTGTTTAGGAAGTAATTATTTTTTAATTTCGAAAAACTACTAAAAACTAGTGCAAATGCTTTAAAAACTAGCTTTGTCAAAAAAACTAGTTTTACAACTAGTTGCTAGTTTTTATGTGTCAAACAAACAGCGTTTATGTGAGTTTCTTCAACTAGTTGGAAAACTCCAACTAGTTTTTGGTACCCAACAAACACACCATAAGTCATCTCATTTTTCATGTCTCTCCTCCTTAAGCCATCTCATTTAAAATATTAGACCTTGCATTAATTATAAAATTGATAAAAATTAATTACTTTAATTAAATAAAATTTATGTTCAAATATTTTATCAAATTTTGTTAAAAGTTGGTTAATCATTATATTCAATTTGTAGGTCATACTTAATTCATTTTTGTGTTTAATATTAGTATAATATACGTATAAGGATATTTTATTTTGTATATTTAGTCTATTAATATGACTATGCAATGAATCAATGTGTAAAATGATACATTTTCGATATAAAATTCAAGTAAAATTGTAACAAGATCCGCGCATAGCGCGGGTACTTACGCTAGTGTGTGCTAACAAAAATTAAAAATTTACATTATTTACGGTTGTAACACCCAATCTTATGATTTTTCTTTTTTCTCCTCACTTTATAGTCTAAGAGAGCTCCTTCTCATAAAATAAATTAAAATTAGCCTTGAGACTATCGGTGAATATGATTTTATTTTTTTTTGATTAGGTAATAATTAGGAGTCCTCCCTTCAGGGATGGCGTCCTAGCGCATCCTGACGGATGAGAACTTGAAGTTCTGGGTGATTCGTAATAATATCAACAGGGAAGTTGTGGCCCAGCTTGACAATTTTATCGGTCACAGTATTACAGACCCTGTTGACATGAGAAATGTGGATATGATGTATTCAAGGTATACAATCTTCATTTTCTTTTTTTTCTTTTTTTTTTCTTGTGTGAAATACGGATAAAATCTGAATGAGATCAGCCCTATTCCAAATCAGTCCACTAGCCATGATGAGGCCGGAATTTCATAAGCCCATTTGAACGGATAAAATCAATCCACTATTCCAAATCAACATGAAATGCGCTATAATAATTTGGGATATGTAATAATACTACTACATTGACACCAATATTATTTCTTACTTAAAATGCATGATATGATATGATCGTGTGATTCTTTGATCTTCCGACCAAAAGAAATCGATGGTTAATTTGTTCTATAAATACCGCACAAAATCCCCATCCTTTTTCACCACATTTTTTTACACCCCTCAATCAATTAAGCAATCAATCAACCAACGAACCAAGCATGGGTCTGGGATCTCTCATCGTGGTCTTCATGGCACTCTCGATTTCGCTCAACGGCTGCAAAGCAGCGGACGCCAACTCGGCGCTGAGCCTAATCCAGCAGGACCTGGCCAAGGCAACCGAGACGCTCAACCACGTGGCCGACCTTTTCAAGAAGGAGGCGGACCGAGGGCAGGCGGAGCGGTTCGGCACGTGCATCGAGGAGTACAGGGCGGTGGTTTCCCGTAACCTCCCGAACGCGGCCTCGGGCGTCAAGCAGGGCGGGGCGGCCGGGTTCGGTGTGGCCGTGAGCGAGTTGCAGGCCACCCAGCAACATGCCGACAACTGTGAGAACCAGTTTGCAGGGGCCGCTGTTTCGCCTTTTACTGCTGAGACTAAGGCTGTCAAGGATTTGGCCCAGCAAGCCATTGATTCCATCAAAAATTCTGGCCCCATTTTCCGTAGGCTGAGATGAATCCTGTTCCATCTATAGCCTTCCATTTAATTTATATGTGTCTCTTTGATTGGCTTACTGAGAAATAATCCTAGCCTTTATGACCCGGGGTATGCATGTTTTGTTACGCACGTACGTATGCATGATTTTTTTATGATCGGGTGTGATCGATGTGATGAATAATAAGTAGTGTGTGAGTTTTTTTTGGGTAATTAAGGAGGGCTATGATATAGTATATGCACAATAATTAAGCTAGCGGGTCTAAATTTATCAAATCGAATTTAATAGGTCTTAATTATAGTTAGACCTATATAAAATATTACAAAGAACATATATTTTTTTTAGATAATCATAATTGATTATAAGGTAATTAATTAATTATGATTCTAGAAAATTGTATAAAGGGATAATATATACAGTTTATCTTTTGTACCAAATGCATAAGTAGAAATCTTAACAAGTTATTAAAATAATAGTATATTATTAAGATTGAGTTTTTCACAAGATTGCAAAATCCGTAGAATGCCGATATATATGCCAAGCATATATCAGCGAAGGGGCGTGAGTTCTCCAGATGAAAAATTCCAACTCTCTCGTTCATAAATATAGATATATTTTTTTATATACAATGAGCAACCAGCTCATTACAAGGCGAACATTAGACTGCCTTAAAAGAACAAGGTCAGCCTAAATTATCATAGCGGATGATCTTTAAGAAATGCAACAATAAATGGTAGTCTTCATGGACTTGTCGACAATGTCCAATATTGACATGTCTTCTTGCAAAGAAGTCTGCCGTAACATTACATTCCCTAAAATAATGGGGGAAAAAACCACCTCTTGAAACCCACCAACCAAAGCTCTGATCTCTTTGACTAAGAGTTTAATTTCCCAAGGGATCTTCCAAGTATTTCTGAACCAACCAAAGGTCTGATCTCTTTCACTAAGAGTTTAATTTCCCAAGGGATCTTCCAAGTATTTCTTAAAGAATTAATAAGCGTTAAATTATCCACTTCTATTATCAAATGCGAAATATTGTGTAATAAAGCAATTTTAATTCCTTGAATCATAGCAGTTGCTTTTGCTTGAATAACTGAAACATGCAATATTTTTTGGCAATCAATTATTTGAACATTACTATTACTATCTCTAATAATAAAGCTTATATAAGTGTCATAATTAGATTGTTTAGAAGCATCACAATTTAGTTTAGACCATTGAGGAGGAGATTTTATCCGAACCGCATTATTTTTCTTTTGCGTACGTTTTGTTTAATTTTAACAGGAGTCTTATGATTGGATTGATTCCATAAGGAGAATTCTCTGAAAGCTAGCTCAGAGGGACTTAAATTAGAATTCAAATTTTTTTCTTGAAAATAATTGCATTTCTATGATTCCAAATATACCACTAAAGAAAACATAATATCTCGGAATTTATATTTAGTTTTAACGTCTCATATAAATCAGACATAAAAGAGCTTGTTGTATTATCGATTCTAAAATTGCAGTTTAATTTTGTTCCTAAACTAGTCATCATTTTCTCCGTAAAAGGACATAAAAAAAATAAATGATGAAGAGATTCAAGTGTAGACTCACACAAATCATCATTTTCTCCGTAAAAGGACATTAAAAAAATAAATGATGAAGAGATTCAAGTGTAGACTCACACAAAGAACAAGTCGCATATACCGAATTACAATATTTATTAATTCTTTCAGTTGTAGGTAAACAATCAGAGCACGCTTTGCTTAACAAATTTTGAATTTTAGGAGGAATTCTCATCCTTCATATCCAAGAAAAACCCGTCCTAGGCAAACTTCTTAAAGATGTAATTAATTTAGAAGTTGATTTGACTGTAAAAGAACCATCCGGCGACGGGCTCCAAATTATAGAATCTTGCAAATTAGTAAGAGGCAGAAAAATAGAAGAGATATTTTTAATTATCCAACGAGGCAACAAACTAGACAGTGCTACTATATTCCATGTTTTATTAGGTAAAATAAAGGAGCCAACTTTTAAATGAATATTACCATTGTCAAATATTCCATTAAATTAGAATTTCCGACCCAAATGTCTGACCAAAATAGAATATTTTGTCCATTTCCAACTAACCATTTAATACCTTTAGAAAAGATTTTCTTGATATGTAATAATCTTCCAAATTTCCATGAAGTAGCTTTTGGTTTATAATTAAAAATATGTTGAGTTCGTAAATATTTTCATTAATTATTTTTACCCAAATATTATGAAGATCAATTAAAATTTTCCATAACGATTTCATTTGAAGAGCAACATTATTATTATAGGCAGTTCTTAAATCCACTCCACCATTTTCCTTTGGGGAACAAATTTTTCCCAACTAATTAAAGGATGATGGTTAGGTATATATTTATTACAAAAAAATGTTCTATTAATTTTGTCAATTTCATCACATATACTTTTCGGAAGAAAGAAACTTTGCATTAAATAACTAATCTTGCCTAAGAGGTTTTGATTGAATTAATACAGTCCTTCCTGCCTGAGAAATAGAGTTAGCTTTTCACTGAGTTAATTGATGTTTTAGTTTATTTGTAATGTCATTAAATATAGAATTCTGAACACGACCTTTTAAAAATAGGAATTCCTAAATATTTTTCCATTGAAGTAGTAATTTGTATATTTAAAGTAACAGCTAACGAAGCAGCCATAGGGCGTGAAACATTTTCAGAAGTTTGAAACGAACTTTTATTATAATTTATTGATAACCCAGACAGAGTACAAAATTTTTGTAAAAAATATTTTATATACTAAATATTATCCAAATTTCCATTTGCAAAAATAATAGTATCATCTGCAAAACTTAAAAAAGGGATACAGGTTCCATTTCTAACTAATTGAATTTCGATTTTAGGAGAGTTCATCGAGGAATCATATTGCAATAAATGATTTATTAGAAGCCTGAAGCATATAACCTGAGTGGAAAAGGGCTAATAGCTAAACAAACAGAATTCCCAACAATATGCCAATAGTTTTGAAAAAATTCAGTTGTGAAATCATCAGGTCCTAGAGTTTTTTCCGGTGCCAAATCACCTACAGCCTTTTTAATTTCAAATTGAGTTGGAGCTTTACTAAAGAAGAAATTATCCTCATGTGTAACAAGACAAGGTATAATGTCTAAATGATTTGTTTGAATAGAACATAATGGATTTGCTAAAAATCTATCCTTAATTTTCGAGAAAATTGACTGGGTAATAGCCTCTTGATCATGAACAATTAAACCTTGAGAAGTAGTAAAATTAACAATTTTTTGTTTAAAAGATCTTACTTTTGAAATAGAATGAAAATATTTAGTATTTTTATCTAAATTTTGAAGATGTTTAATTTTCGCGTGTTGTTTCCCATACATATTTTGAAATTGAAGAAGGGCATTATATTTATTCAAATGTAATTGGAGTTTATTAAGTATAGCACTAGAATTTGGATTGTTTAAATCTCTTATCTTGTAAGTCATTCAGTTGTGCTAATGAAATTTTCATTTGCTCATAATTATTATTAACATTAGTCTTTGCCCAACTTTTAGCATTTTTTTTTTGGTAGAAACTTTTAGCATATTTTTTAAGTAAGCACATTTTCGCTGAAACTTTAAACATATATGAACCAGTTAAATTATATTTTCATACCTTAGAGACAAGATCCTCAAAAGCTGGTTTAGATATCCAAGCATCCTCAAATCTAAAGGGAAATTTTTTAAATGAATGATAGTTATTTAAGTTTATCGAAATTAAGCAATGGTCTGAAGTTGTAAAAGGATGGTGCAAAGTTTTAATAGAAGGATAATGTTTAATTAAAGAATGATGAATTAAAATTCTATCTAATTTTTCAAAAGTATTATCCAAAGAATTTGAACTCTTTCTCCAAGTAAACGGAACACCCGAAGTAGGAGTATCAATAAGTCCTAATCTTAACTTCATATTTATTAATCGCATGAATCTTGATTGGGATGGAAGAAGACCCCCTAATTTGTCCTGGTCAAAATTAATTTCATTTAAATCTCCAATGATAAAAAATGGAAATTCAGTCTGTAATAAAAAAGTTTGTAAGAAATCCCAATATTCTTGTTTCTCTTCTTCCCGAGAAGGTGCATATACAAAAACAATCAAAAATTTAATTGATCTATATTCGTAATATAAATTTATAAGGTTTGTAGAGTTGTAAAACTCCGTACAATGCTGTGAAAATGAATCATTTGTCAGTAAAATCCACATACCACCTCGAGATCCTACACTAGGACTAAAAATAATTTTATGAAAACCGCATTTGTCCAAGAATTAAAATAAGGTAATTGGTCCGTCTGAGTTTCCGCTAAGCACAAGATATTTAACTTATTTGATTTTCTAATAAACCCAATTTCTTCCCAGAAATTCAGTCTACGAACACCCCTAACATTCCAATAGGCGATATTCATAAAAAACCTTGTAAATTAAGAACATATAAATTGAGAAGATAAATTATATAAGGAAAATTATAAGGGAAAAAGGACCAAAAATTATAAAATAAGGGTACATAGATCATTGTACAAACCTCAAAATTAGAATGGGATAAAGTAGAAGAAAAATTATTATTGACTAAAAGAATTCTAAGGCTTAAGTACATAAAATAACAAATTAAGTAATATGAACTTAAGAGTGAAATTTAAATTACAAGAATTATATAACACCATTATTGTAAAAAGTTGCTTAAATGAGTTGATAATCTATAGATTAAAATACCAATTAAACATTGAATATTAGAAGACCAATCATTTAATCTAATAACAATTACATACCATAACCAATATTTATATAAGCTGTTATAAAGCATATCATAACAAATTGGTAAATGTACACAACTGAAAATTCGAAAATGACACTCAAAATACCAAAAGAGTAGTCTTAATATTTCACATAAACTTGGGCCATACATAACCATCCAAAAACTTACATTCTTCATGAAAACATCATCAACAACCTTCCAACTTAAAACAAGTAATAAAACATCATAACCAAGTACTAAAAGTCTTTGAAACATAATCTTACAAACAATAAAACAACATAGATAACCAGACTTCAAAAGATGGGAAGATGAACATCCCCAAACCACACCAACCTTGAAAGAGACACTAATCATTAAACTGCATTTGATTTGCGAGCCCTGGACCTTTTATGTTTCTTGGAAGAAGATGTCACCACATTTGCCTTGTCACCATTGTCATCTTCAATCTTCCTTTTTGGGGAATCAGTAGAGCTCTCACATGTTGGCTTGATTTCAACCGAATTAAGATTGTTCCTTAACATACTATTGGAGGACTCAGTTCCAGGTTCATTGATCATACCAGTCATTCCAAGATAAGGAAACTGAGGGATAGGAGTGACAGAAGCTAAGCCTGAACCTAATCCAGCAGAAACCATGGGAGAGGCACAAACAAATGGGGGAATCATCATTGTCTCTAGGAAGGGGACATTCATAGCAGCAAAAGCATAGGCCATCTGCTCTCGAGCATGCATGGCAACAACAAGATCAACAAATAAAGTTGGATCCACAGCAGAGTACAAATCAAAACTTGCAGCATGATTCAAATGAGGAGTTGGAACTGGAGGAACTGGCATAGGAAAACCAGCACCTAACCCAGTCTCACCAGCAGCATATACAGTAGACACAGGGGGCATCATATTTGCAGCAAACATGTTGTTAACCACATTTGACCTTACAAAGGTCAATGAAGTAGATGATTTAGGGGCAACAGACTTTCCAACCAGATTAGCATGCATTTTGGATCTTGGTTGCTGAATTAAATCAACATCTGCAGTATTTGTATCCACGGTAAGCTTAAGCTTTCTGGGTTGGATATTGTTTAAGGGACACTCTTCAAAACCATGGTCAGGTTCACCACAGTAACCACAACCAAGGGAGACAGTTTCATACCAAACCTTAAGGGTAATCTCAGAATTATCATGGGCAAGGATCTTAACACAACCTTTGAGGGGGACAAATACATCAGTATTAATTAGCACCCTACAAAACTTCATTTTATTTTTTGCATTTGAGAGCTCATCTAGCCTTAAAAATTCACCCACCAGGTCATCCTTTAGAATGAGGTCGAGAGCAGAAGGAGTTAAAAGGTAATATGGTAAAGAAGGAATTCTTGCCCATATATCAACTTTTATAACTTCATCATTAGAAGGGTTGAACTCAGGATAAAAAGGAAGAAGAGCAACCAACTTACCCTGAACATGATATGGCCTTTTATTGTAAACTAAATCCCTTGACTCTCTATTAGCAAACTTGAAGAGAATCCAGAAGTTTGAAAACTCTTGGAACAATATTTCTCCCTTTGCAAGCTCCTTCCAAGCCTCTTTCATTTTTCCATTTATCAAAGTTGTAGAAACAGGCTCCTCAACCATTTTAAAAAGCAAGGTAAAATGCATGAGCTCATGTAGATATTTATGCACAGATGGGATAGCAATTGGGTTAGGTAGAGGGAGGGTAGATGAAAAAGTGTTTGGTTGTAAGATAGAGTTTGAAGGCACATAAACAAACTCGGGAGATGGAGATATGCTATCATCAGACTGATGGGAAAGTGTTTCATGACATGAAAGGGGACCAGTAGGGCTAAACTGCTCAGGCATAACTAGAGTAGGAGTAATCTGATTATGAGAAAACAAAGCATTTGGGAAACCTGTTCTATTTCCATCGAAGATGGAAGAGAAGGAAGGACTGGGAAGTTAACAAGAGCATCTTGGTAAGTCTGTGAGTCAGGCATTGAGAGAGATTGAAAAGTACTTGCTATTGTAGATAAAGAGAGGACAAAAGGCAGTGGGATGAGATGAATAGGAAAGGACCCGAGAGTACTCTTAAATAGACAAGTTATTGTGAGGATAATTTCTAGATTTGGTATAATTAATAAGTAATAAAAAGAGGCATGCAAAGAGAATATGACATGAGAAAAAGGAAGTATTAAATGAAAAAGCTTAACTAGGAAATAGGGTAAAGTATTTAGTCTGCACCAAAAATAGCAAAACACATTAATTATAGTAGAAGTAAACGAGGAACAGTGTAACATGCAGCTATATCTTAGTGTAGCATTTAATAATAATGCAAAGCAGAAGTCTAACCAACAAGTGCAATAATAAAGGCTAAGAGAGATATGCACCACGGGTGCAATGATTACCAATCTTAGGAAAAGATATTCAATAAATGATAAAACTGAAAAAAAGAGTTCAAAGGAAAATCATGCATAAAATTATCAAGATAACACCCTCTCACAATATAATTAATGCTTAAACCATTATCGATGTGACAATAAATTGGAACCAATAAGTGACACTTCAGATTGCTAACCAACCAATAGTTTAACATGCAAATTAAGAAAATTGCTTTAAAAAACTCCTCAATTACAAAGTCAACTCTTATCATGTAATGATGATAAAAAAAATTAGAAATGGTAAATCTGAAAGAAAATATAGTAGAAAGGAAAGATAATAACAAGTGTCATAAATAACATTTGAAAGAAATCACTTGTAAGATTTGGTGTGCAGAAAAGATAAGAGCATAGAGGATAAAATCTCATATTATAAACCCTTAACCATAAATTTTGAAAATTCCATATGAGTGCAAAGGATACAGTCAAGGTATACCTGAAATGGGATAATCTATTCAGAACTTGAGAAATTGGCCATAGAACAAGTTCATCATTATAGTGTAATATGTTCTTAAAGCTCACCATATGAAATGCTTCAACCCATAAGAGATCAACAAGATCAAATATAAGGAGCATACTCACACAATAAACTTTAAAAACTATGATAAGTATATAACATATACTATGATTATAGGCAACCTGTATAATATAATGAGGCATCAAAGGATAACCTGGAGTTCTACTAAGACTATCAAAACATCCAAAGCATCTTTGTCGCCAATAAATATAGATATATTGATCAATGCTCTTTGGATTCGCGTTTGAATTCGCGTTTGAGGTAATCATCAAATCTAATTATTTGTCCTACGTTATCATACTGATCCTTGGAAGTTTGGGATGAAAGTTTTAGTCTGTTCCGCTGCGTTTGCATCCCTAGAACCCAACAGTGTATCAAAGCTTCGTATGATTGTATGCGTAGAAGAGCATGTTTAATTGTAAATTTTTTTATCGTCTTTGGATTGGATTCTAGAAGACACAAATTAATTATGTTATGCATGTTTATGTATGCTTTAAGGTTTTCGTGTGTACATGTGATGTATTTAGATAAAAGTTGTGTGTGTAATTAATACAGTTCACAGTTTTTCACGCATATATGATCATAGGTCAAATCGGTATATATATATATATAGTTTATATATGATCTGTTTTTTAAGTCAATTGACTATATCAGTATATATGCTAGTGATTAATTTCATGCATGTGCATTATGAATTATTTTTTTATATAGTGCAAGTTGCAGTGAGTTGATTTGAAGACGTGCAATGATTGATATTAGATGTAGTTTCGTATTATATATATTGTGCGTGATCTTGTCAGTGTGTGATGCTATTATATTATTATGGTTAAACATGTATACATATATAATTCAAGTTCGGTAATATTTATATATCCATGTGAATGATATAGTGTATACATATGTTTGGTGAGATAAGAATTTGTGCAAAGTAAAAACCCTTGTTAAAATATTAAGTCAAGTGTTAAGCTCTTCATTAATTAGTTAATAAAATAGGTAGAGTTCTTATTTGGGTCGGTACAGCTCAGTTGTGGGCCCATATTTGAATGTCTATAGTTTTTCTTGATTAAGTTAATTGGTCGACATAACTTGAACTTTTACCTTGTTAGCCAAAGTTAAGGTTAAGTAGTTTAAGGAGCAAGTGTTGGATAAATATTTCATGGATTTGATTTATAGGCGAGAGAGCCATCCGACAGATACTGGAAATTGCATGGAGTTGCAATTGGCAAAGAAAAGGCCTACCTAATAAATCTAGTTTGTAGGTACAACCAAAGTTGTATGCAAACTAGATGAGTTGGGGTTTCAATCCCGCTAGAGAATTTAAGCAACAAAATTCTCCGAGATCATTAGTGAGGGCTATTGATTTTGAATAAATAGTGGGAGTCTCAAATTATTATAAAAGTCCTTTTATTTAAAGTATTTGTTACGCTTATTTATCTTTTGTGCATTGTTGATGTAGATATCATGGCAAGTAACAGCTATGGAACCTTAACATTGAGACACATCCTGGATAAGGAAAATTTGCTTAGTGGACCAAACTATCTTGAATGGCTCAGGAAATTGAAAATTGTTTTGAGACATGAAAGAAAGTTATATGTCCTAGAAGAAGAAGAGCAGGTTGTACCGACAGATGGCGCCCCAGAGGCCGAAGTAAAGGCCTACGAGAAATTCATGGAGGATCAGATAGATGTAGAATGCATCATGATGTCTACAATGGTTCCTGAATTGCAGAAGCAACATGATGGCATGAGTGCTAGGGAAATTGATGCTCACCTAAGTGATCTGTTCCAAGAGAATGCAAGGGTTGAGCGTTATAATACCTCTAGAGCCCTATTTAATTGCAAGATGCAAGAAGGTATCCTAGTGGAGACTCATGTCCTGAAAATGATCAGGTACATAGAGTGACTCGAAAACTTGGGTGTAGCTATGGATCAAGATTTAACAATGGATCTTATCTTGTCATCATTGCAGGAGAGTTTTTCTCAGTTTATCATGAATTTCAATATGAATGACATGAAGAAAACTCTACCAAATATTTTGGCTATGCTAAGAACTGCTGAAAAGGACATTAAAACGTCAAAACCAGCAAAGCAGTCTTCACTAGTTCTCAATGTGAACAAGAACAAGAGAAAGGGCAAGGGAAAAGAGAATCCCAAGGCCAAGAATGTGAAGATAGAAAACAAGCCAAAGAAAGGGGTGCAGAAACCTGTAGCTGAGGAGAAAGAAGCTACATGTTTCCATTGTGGCAAGAAGTGTCACTGGAAGAGGAATTGCACAATCTTCTTAGAGAAGAAAAACAAGGATGCTAGACCTTCAGGTATCTTAGTTGAGTGCAGTATGTCTATTTCTACTTCATGGGTATTGGATACCGCCTGTTTTTCTCACATTTGTGTGAATTTGCAAGGAATAAGTAGGTGCAAAAGGTTTTCCAAAGGCGAGGTGGATATACGAGGTGTTAATGGAGCAAGGATTGCTGCTTTAGCCGTCGAGACTTATTCTATCACTTCACCAAGTGGATTAGTTTTAAATTTGAATAATTGTTATTATGTTCCTAGTTCTACCAAGAACATTATTTCAGTTCCGGTTTTGGATATTGAAGTTTTTACATTTGAGTATGGAAATCGAACTTTTTCGTTTTACTTGAATGGTTTGTTCTATGGGAATGGAATATTATATAATGGTTTATATCTTTTGAACTTAGAAAAGCCAGTATCATGTATCACTGAAAAGAAACAGAAAAAGATGACTCAAATGCTACCTATTTATGGCACTGTAGACTTGCTCATGTAAACGAGAAACGCATCGCTAAACTTCATTTTGAAGGCTATTTGGATTCTTTTGAATCTGAATCCATAGATAGATGTGAAGCGTGTTTACAAGGAAAAATGGCTAAGGCACCTTTTACCAAGATGGGTAAGTGAGTTGGAGAGTTGTTAGAGCTCATACACAGTGATGTGTGTGGACCTTTATCAACTCAAGTCAGAGGTGGCTATTATTACTTTGCGACGTTCACAATGATCTAAGTAGATATGGATATGTTTATTTAATAAGGAACAACTCTAAGACCTTTGATAAATTCAAAGAGTTCAAAAATGAGGTAGAGAATCAACTTGGCAAGAAATTAAAGGCTCTTCGATCGGATCGAGGTGGTGAATATTTAAGCCAAGAGTTTATTGATTACCTTAAGGAGTGTGGAATAGTTTCACAACTAAATCCTCCTTGAACACCAGAATGGAATGGAGTTTCAGAAAGGAGAAATCGCACTCTTTTAGATCTGGTAAGATCAATGATGAGTCATGCAAGTCTTCCATTGGCATTTGTGGTTACGCTTTGGAAACAGCAATCCACACACTTAACTGTGTTCCAACCAAGGCAGTGGATAAGACACCATATGAGATTTGGCGAGGTCACAAGCCTACTATGTCTTATCTCAAAGTATGGGGTTGTGAAGTTTATGTGAGGAACACATACTCAGATAAGCTTGCATCCAGGTCTATTAAATGCATTTTTGTTGGATATCCTAAGGAAACAAAAGGATATTAATTTTACATTCCTAATGAGCACAAGGTTATTGTTGCTAGGTATGCTACTTTCTTGGAAAGAGAGTTCATCTCTAAAGATAGTAGTGGGAGTAAGGTAAGTCTTGAGGAAATTCAAGATTCAACTAATGAGTTGGAACAAGAGCAATTGGTTAGGCCATCCCAGCCAGAACCTGAGATTGTAGAAATGCAAGAGTTACGTAGGTCCTCAAGAGTGTGAAAGGAACCAGAGAGAATGAGCTTTATCGTCATTGAGCATGGTGAAGGTTTGCTCATGAGAATGATGATGAACCTTCAACCTACAAGGAAGCTTTAGTTTCACCAGATTTCGAGAAATGGACTCCATGTACATCAACGAAGTATGGGAGTTGGTAGATGCACCAATTGGGGTTAAACCTGTTAGGTGCAAGTGGATCTTTAAAAAGAAGACGGACATGGATGGTAATATTAGTACCTATAAACCAAGGTTGGTTGCAAAAGGTTTCACTCAACGTTATGGAATTGACTATGATGAAACTTTTTCACCGGTAGCCATGCAAAAGTCTATCAGAATTTTGCTTGCATTAGCAGCTTACTATGACATTGAGATTTGGCAAATGGACGTGAAAACCGCTTTCCTAAATGGGAAGTTAATAGAGGAAGTTTACGTGGAACAACCTCCAGGGTTTGAAACGTCTACGAGTACAAATAAGGTTTGTAAGTTGAAGAGTCCATTTATGGATTAAAGCAAGCGTCTCAGAGTTGGAATTTGAGATTTGATGATGCAGTCAAGGAATTTGGTTTCATTAGAAATTCCGATTAACCTTGCGTTTATAAAAAGATTAGTGGGAGCACATTAGTGTTTCTAGTTTTGTATGTGGATGATATTCTCCTCATCGGGAATGACAAGCCATTCTTGGAATCTACCAAGGCATGGTTGTGCAAGTGCTTCTCCATGAAGGACCTAGGTGAGGCACCCTATATCTTAGGAATTAAGATGCACCGAGATAGGTCTAAAAGGCTCCTTGGTCTAAGTCAAGGCACGTACATTGACAAGATCTTGAATAGATATAAGATGCAAGATTCCAAGAGAGGACTTTTACCCTTGTCACATGGTGTACGTCTCTCTAAGATGATGTGTCCAAAGACACAACAAGAGAGAGAGACAGAATGAGTAATGTACCTTATGCTTCTGCGGTCGGGTCCATTATGTACACTATGACATGTACACGACCTGATGTCTCGTATGCAATAAGTATGGCGGGTAGATATCAGTCTGATCCAGGTGAAGGTCATTGGAGTGCTGTTAAGACTACTCTCAAATATTTGAGAAGAACCAAAGATCAATTTTTGGCCTATGGGGGAGAAGAGGAGCTGGTTGTCAGAGGTTATACTGATGCTAGTTTTCAAACAGATCAAGATGATCTAAAGTCGCAAATGGGTTATGTGTTTTCCCTAAACGGTGGAGCTGTTTGTTGGAAGAGTACCAAACCAGATACAATTGCTGACTCTACGGCAGAATCCGAGTATATAGCGGCTTCGGAAGCAGCTAAGGAAGCAATTTGGATCAAGAACTTTATTACAGAACTTGGAGTGGTTCCGAGCATTGAAGGTCTAGTTAGATTGTACTGTGACAATAATGCAGTTGTTGCACATGCTAAGGAACCAAGATCTCACCAGCGATCTAGGCATGTACTTCAAAAGTACCACATCATCAGAGAAATAATTCAAAGAGGAGATGTTGCACTAAGCAGAGTTTCAAGTGATGAAAACATTGCTGATCCATTAACTAAGGCTTTACCTCAGCAGAAACATGATGCTCATGTGAGGGGTCTAGGACTTAGAGTTTGGCATTGATGTATGCAAGATACTATTATAGTATACAAATTTGACGAACTAGTTTTACTTATATGACATTGATACATTTTATTTAAAAGGCAATATTTATCATGTTTATTTCGTTTTTCTGCTAACATTTAATATTGATAAAGTCCTTAGAATATGATGTCTTGTGTAAATTGATGATATAGTTATTTATCGTCAGTGAGAATTTTACAAATAAGGTTATATTCTTAAAACGTCCTTCGTCGGATTAGTATCGAGAAGGGATATCGAAACTACAGACCAACATGTGAATAGACTGTAGGTTCATCTCGTTGAACCGAGGGATAGTTCTTCCAAGTCATTTCCATGGGTGCTCAAGAATAAGTAGAGCTACTGAACTGACCCGAATTAGAGGATACCACATATATATTAAAGCTTCATTGGTTCCTCCTCTAAATGACTGAGTGTTAGTGATCTCATGACTTGAGACTGTCACATAGTCATATGCATGGAGTCTTAACTTTGATGCAGTTAAACGTAGCTTTTATGAGTTGCAACTAATACGGTTATTAGGTTTGAGGCAAAGTGTAGAGAGGATAGTGATTAAGTCAAGAAAGGATTCATCCCTCTCTTGGATTAGAGAGTAAATATCATTGGTCACTTGTTTGAGATATAAGTGACTCTAAAATCCATGGCCATGGTAGAGAATTTTGAGTCTAAGTTATCTTTGCAAAACCGAGTAAATGATTGAGCTTAGTGGTGATGCATTGTGCACTAACTTAATCTTGATATTGGTGATGAAGAGATCGAACTACACGGCAATCAGTTCATAGTGGTATATGGTTCACCAACCATTTCTGTTTTGTTGGGTGGTCAACAACTGTTGCTAGACGGTTACCTTGACTTGTGTTGGATAACACTACCTTCAAGATAAAAACCTAGAGGGTCGCACGCGTAAGCACGATAGATGGGAAATTAATAATTGTTGATTGAAAATTTCTAAAGTTACTAGAAATGAGCCGACATAGTTTCGGAATTAAGAAACTATTTGGAAAGGAATCTTGAATATGAGAGTTGACTTTGAACCTAAGGTTAATAAGATAATGACTTGAGTTTGGTAATAGTGCAAGTGGGAGAATGATAGTATATGCACAATAACCAAGCTAGCGGGTCTAGATTTATCGAACCGGGTTTAATGGGTCTTAGTTATAATTAGACCTATATAAAATATTACGGAGAACGTATATTTATTTTTTCTTAGATAATCATAATTGATTATAAGGTAATTAATTAATTATGATTTTAGAAAATTGTATGAAGGGATAATAGATAGAGTTTATCTCTTGTAGCAAATGTATAAGTAGAAATCTTAACAAGCTATTAAAATAATAGTATATTGTTAAGATTGAGTTTTTCAAAAGATTGCAAAATCCGTAGAATACCGATATATATATATATATATATATATATATATATATATATATATATATATATATATATATATATATATGCCAAGCATATATCAGCCAAGGGGCGTGAGTTCTCTAGATGAAAAATTCCATCTCTCGTTCATAAATATAGATATATTGATCAACGCTCTAGCAAGTGTTTTTCGGTTTAGAAAAGGATCTCGTTCGTGTGTGTGGATACCGCTAGAGGAGCAACATTTGGGGCTCTTTGGTGATCAAAAGAAAGGTAATCATCTAATCTAATTATTTGTCCTACGTTATCATATTGATCCTTGGAAGTTTGGGATGAAAGTTTTAGTCTTTTTCGCTACGTTTGCATCCCTAGAACCCAACAGACTATTCACCTGAACTTTCCTTGTGTGAGTTGATATCTTGTTAAATTAATATAAGGGAAAAAAATTTGGTGTCTAAGAAAAAAAAATTATTTTGATATCCATGAGGTTTTGGCTTTTCCCATTGACGTCCCTCTCCGGTTCAAATTATTTAATTTCAAGCTTACAATTATGTTCATCAAGTACCTTAAATTAGTTTTTTTTTTTCAAAAACCCCCTGCAAGTGCAACTACGAAATTAGCCCAGTTGACACTTGGACAAGAACACGGGTGGTAGGAAGACCAACACTAGGTTTGCGGCCCGTAACCTTGGCTGTGATACCATGTAAAGTATTCCGTTGGCCACCATATGAAACTTCATGGGCCACGTACGCGCATACGTAAGCCTAGTGGGGTTCCATCCTAAAACCAATTGACAATAGGAGGAGTAACCCAAGGGTATTTATATTGGCTTATTTCTCTTTAGATTTCTGATGTGGGATGAGTATATCAATACATGTTCAATACGGGGATGTGTAATGCTCTGACAACGGAGCTCAAGGCCATTCATATTGGTTGTTGAAATGGAGTGCCCACGCCTACTAGTTGAAACTAATTCGATGATGGCAGTCAACCTCATCAACAACAGCAATTTGCTCACACATTCAGCCTAAGCCTTAATTCAGCAATGCAGGTCTCTCATCCGGAATGAAAGTTGAGAAATAAAACTATTACATGTCAAGAGATCAGCAATTTCGGTTGTTGATGCTCTAGCAAACCAGGCTGTTAAAAAAGTATCTAATTTCATTACTTTTGATGTCCCTCGGATTGTATCCTTAGCAAACTCAACTATGATATTGTAGCTCTTAATGAGCATATTTAAGTTTCTTATGCAATAAAATCGCAGAGGCACTATCCTCCTTTACTAATAAAAAAACAAGATGCATTTCTAAACGCATGTCCTCCTTTGATTGCTTTCCACACTACTTGCCTACTCTGACGCATGACTCGATCTGATCGATACTGTGATTAATTTCCAAACGCTACATCCTACAGAAAATTTAAATCCAAAGATCCTAATTATAAATTCTTACCCAAATCTTCTATCTTGATTTGCAATATCCAAGATTTATCTAATTAAATATTTTCGTAGATAAACTTAGCTAATTAAATCCGATCACATGGAATTATATAAGGAACAAACTAGAATTAATTTTTAGAAGTATAGCTAGCCATCAAACAAAGACCAATTCAAACAAAATCTCAACTGATGAGAGCCAAGTCAATAATAAATTCAATGAAACCAAGCCAGCCAACATAAAACCATCTAAGCTATCAACCTAACTTCGAAGGCTTCTCTACCGTCTTTGTCTTCCCTTTCCTCCTCATGTCCTTCAACATAGATACAAAGGCATTCTTCAACATCTCATCATTAACTGCTTCCCCTTTCTCTCTTTTGTCCCTCAACTTAGCCAAAAAGATTTGCGTTTGAATCTCATCATCATCTGCCTCCTCCTCAATTGCTCTAACCGGCTTCCTCATCGCCTCCTCATCTACTTCAGCTGCTACAGCCGTCAGATCTATTACCTTCCTCGTCGCATACTCATCTACCTCAGCTACTGCAACCGTCGGATCTACTACCTCCCTCACCGCCTCCTCCTTCACCTCCTCCTCCTCAATCTTCTCGGTCTTCTTGTACTTGTTTGGATTTTGCATCATGTATGCCACCTCAAAAGTGAGATTGCCCGCGAATATACTAATTATAGTTAGCTTCACCAGTATGATAAGTACAATGACAACCATCTCCGGAGTTGTTCCTGCGTGAAAATCTCCAAACCCTACAACAATCATACCAAATATAGAAAAAAATAATTAATTAGGCCGATCAATCATTCATGATAAGGAGTTAGGAAAACAGATGCATTTTAAACTTATCCACATTACTAATAACTAACCACAAACGAGAAGTATAAACAGCTGATATACTTCTTTCTAAACGAGCCCTTAGCCTTGAACACCCCTCAAGAATTCTTCGGGTCACTTGCAGACATGTAGATGCAAGTTTAATCTCTTCAAGTAGAAAAAAAAATCTTACATAATATTAATATTGTGTAAGTTATCTATTTATATGCATTTTTATAAGAAACCCACAATAACTAATCCTTCAAAAATGCAAAAAAACTATAAATTCGGATGTGCCCCTCCAACTAAATATTTATATGGTAAATAAATATTTATTTGGGATTTTTCTTTTGGTACCCTGGGGTTTTGTCAATTCCTTTTGGTGCCCAAAAAAAAAGTTATTCCTTTTGATACCCCTAGGGTTTTAAAAGTTTTCTTTCCGTAGCCAAAATTTGTCATTTTCCCCTTTTCCATCCAATTCCGTCCAAAATATTAAAAAAAAACTAAAATTCTTTTTAAAAAATGCTGAGTCTAATTCCCTTTACCCATTCACCCCAGTCTAATTTACGCATAATTAAATTCAGCCTTTGCTTCTCTCTCGATACATTACTGTGTGGACGGAAGAAATCCAAACGTCGGTGATATCGGAGGCGAGAACCACTACACCGGTGAGGTCGGGGGCTTCTGCGGTCGACGACATTGGAACAACACACCAAGGCGACGACGAGGAGGCCAGCGGTCGAAGAAGCTTCAGTTCGATTTAGGTTTCACAAGAGCAATTAAGTTCTGACAATGCTTTAGTTCTGATTTAGGTTTCAGAAGAACCATTAAGTTCTTACGAGAAGCCTAGCAGCCAATGACGCTTCAATTCCTCAAATCCAATTTAGTTCTGATTCAATTTAGGGTTTGAATATGGAATTAGAGAAATGGGTGGATTTGAGCCTGTTTCAAAAGAGCCATTAAGTGACCTGGAAAATGCAATGTTTGGATCAGTAAAAAGAGGCGGAAAATCACCCAAAAAAATCGAGATTTGTGAGCAATGCTTATCGAAACAGTAATAATACACGTGAGAATGCTACGAAATCTAGACCGAGCAAGACGGGCTATGGAAGAATTTGAAACTGACCTAGAAATTGGAGTGTGGGATTCAGAAGATATGGAAGATCTTGACTTGAAGGCACTGAAAGTAGATGATATGGAAGATCTTCTAAGAGTTCCCTTGAAGATGCTAATTATGGAACCAATGAAGATAATAATGACAGGAAGAAGAAGAAAATTGCTCAAAAAAAGGATGAGGGTTGGTAAAGTGATTGGAATTCTAGAGTTACAAATTGGGCTATGATCTCAACTAATGACTTATTGCAGGAATGTGAAGAATCTGCTGATTTGTTCATATCTGAAGAATGAAAATGGGTTGTTAAATTGCAGGTTGGCTTTAGGGAAAAAATGAGTTACTGGGTAAAAAATTAAGAAATTCTGTACTTTTTTAAGATTTCTTTTCCTTTGTTTTTTATTTTTAATGGAAAATTTATAATTTTTAACGGAAAATGTTTGAAAATGGATGGAACTTTGGTTTTAGGTAAGTTTAGGTTATGTAAAGGACATTTGTACAACTAGAAGGGTACCAAAAGGAATAAGAAATTTTTTTGGACACCAAAAGGAAAAGTCAAAATCTTGAGGGTACCAAAAGGAATTTCCCTATTTATTTTTTCAATTATTTGTTGAATTATAAAGTTATATTATTTTGGCTACTATATAAACAAATTGTTTTTCGTTTGTTTGTTTTTAGACTCCTAAGATGAGATTCGTTCTACTTTGCTCATCGATTAGGCTAGTGGGTTTCTACATTAGTGAGATTCAAAGTTAAAATGATTTGTTAGAGTACACATCATTAATGAGTTTAGAACTTCTTATGATAGTAGATATGACCACTATCATGTTTTAATACATTTGAGACATCATTTATGCATTTCAACTTAGATCCACATATTTGTACAAGTTATTTGTGTTGCGTCATCTTCCTATTATTACCAATTTATTATATTTTTGAACTAAAAACTTTGTTGGTTATGTTTGTATCTTGTTCAGCCTATCTCTCTACAAAAGGATTTCCCATTCCAATTTGAACATATAGTTAACATAGTACATTCTTAAAACTATGATCCATACATTCTCTTTTTTATTGCGTTTCATATCAGCACAACATGCCAAGAGATTTACAAAGTTTAGAAAACATGATGAAAGTCTTTGTAAAAATAATAAAAGTCTAGGATAGGTCTAAATGCTCTTAGAGTGGGATTATGCATTTTGATACAAAATTTAAAAATTCAAAGTTTTAATTTAAAAACTAGGATAGGCCTAGATGAGACACCTAACAATTAGATTTACCTAATTAAGTTGACCCAGAGCCTTCTCAAGAAACTAATATTTTTCATCAAAAAAATAAAAACTTGCCAAAAATAACATTTAATTAATGTATTTTTTTTCCAATGTACTTATAAATACTAAAAAATATCACCCATTGGGTGATATTATATGATTTAATCTCGTATTAATTTTTTACACAAAAAATAAAATCTTATCAATTCCACTTTAAGCTTGTCTTAATATATGTGCAAAGTTCTAAAAACCCCTAAATCGCGAAACGGAGGGAGTAAATAAGATATGTTTGTAATTAGTTCTGGCCGATTATATTGTAATTAATCTCAGGAAAAGACTATGTGCTACTACTGGGCTAGTGTGCTACTGTTGCTCTAAGAGGGAGATTAACTTTGTTTTGCTTCCTTGCAAGCACTGGATCCTAGGTGACGTTTGCCTTGATCGATACTTATTTAAATTTGTTGGTTAATTTTTTTTGGTAGAAGGAGTGGCGGTATTCTCCGGCCCCTCGAGGGGGCATTTTATTAATAAGAATAAAAATGGGCTAAGTAGTCCTCAAGCGGGATAGCCCGACCCCTTACATCATCATAGAGCAATAAATTAATCCCCTCAGGCGGGGCAACCAATCATGAAAACCAACCGGAAAAGAGTGAGCTATAGACGCAAGGCAATCTGCAACAAAATTTGCCTCACGGTACACATGTCGGAATCAGATATCCCAATTCCTACTAAGGAAGCCTTGGCATTGCAAAACCAGGCTGTACAACGGATGACACTTCTTAACACTGGAGTTCAACAAATTAATAGTTAATTGAGAATCAGATTCTAAAATAACCTTCTTGAAGCCTTTCTCCCACGCGAGCTTGAATCCGTTGAGCATGCCCCACAATTCCGCCATAGGAACCGAGCACACGCCAAGATTGTGGACAAAGCCGCCAACCCAAATGCCATTGTTATCTCTTAGCACACCTCCCGCAGACGCCGACCCATTGTCTTCGACCGAGCCATCCGTGTTGATATTAATCCACCCCTCATCGGGTTTTTCCCAACACACATCCTGCACCATTTTATTTCTAGTAAAATTTGACAAAGAAAGCTTACCAGCAGCAAGATTGTACTCCCTAGCATAGTCCTTAATGAACACAACTTTATCCGTAATTGACACCGTCTCATTGAAAATTTTGGCGTTCCTCCACTTCCAAATCCACCAAACAGCTATTGCAAATAGAGAATTCCATTCCACACCATCCGTGCCCCAAGCATTAGCATACTCTATCTGTTTAGTTTTACTTATCTTTCTAACCTCAAATTTTTATTCATAAAAATAAATTTTGTTAGAGTTTTTATTTGATTAATGTTTGTATTGACTTTTTTCTTACTATTTTTTGACTCTAAATGATGGTTAGTTAGTAATTACTTAGTGATTACATTTAAAAACTTTTGGATTTTCGATAGTACTTTTTATATTTTCAATTTATTTATTAATATATTTGTCAAGTGTTTAAAAGAACAACTAAAATTAAACGAGGGGAATATTAATTTGGGACATCCAATTAAATTCATCCTAAGATTTCATTAAATAGATTTGGTCGAAATATATTAGAAATAAGTGTTATTTTAACTTTTGACATAAATTTTAGGAAAAACTTTAATCAAACTCAAAATTTAAAATTTTTCTCAATTTTATTACTTTTTAAATATTTACTACCTTTTTTTGTCAATGAATGAAGATTATTAGTACGTCAAATTAACGAATTTCAATAACAGCTCTCACATTTCTAATAAATTGTCTAAAAAATCTAAGCGAAAAAGTATTTCAAAATTTAAGCATTAAAACGACACTTATTTTCAGTCGATTTTTTTTAAATCTTGTATCATAATACATGTTGCTTCTTTGTCATCCATGAATTTGTGAATTTAAAATTTTCAGGAGATGCTCCTTGAATAGCATATACTGCCGAAAATGCGATAAGACCTTTAGCTCGGTGCATCTTGTACATTCTACATAGAAGCCTTGATTGAGATGTTAATGTTAACGCAAGTTCAATTTAGATTTGTTGATACAAGTTTCATCTGTCTCTTCAATCAAGTCTTGTAAATGTAAGTGGTGGACTCTGATTTTGATGAGGTTACAATTATTTCCATTTTTGTTGAGTATTATTGGTATCGTTTAGAACAAAAATATATGTAAATTGGTCATAAATTCTACTTAATGCAAAAAAAAAAGTTACAATTTTTAAAGGGTATTTGGTTTAGGCATATTGTAAAGTTGAGTGTTTATAATTTATAACTTTCCTAACTTTAATTTATTTGTAAGAAAATGTGAGAAGTATATGTATTCGCACATTCGTAATGTATTGATATTTGATAATCTGAGCAAACTTGTCCAATTATCATATCATATATATTGAAAAATGGAGCATATATACATTCTCATAATTGATAATTGATAATCTAAGAAGGGTACATATGTAGTAGTATTCTCTTAGATACAAAAAAAAAATTTAAAGAAACCCTAATCGATCATAATCAATTGCCCAAAACCCCCGATTTGGGACAAAGAACATAATCTATTGTGATGTCATGTATGCTTGCCCATTTCTTCTTGGTGGGGTTGAAGTATTGAGCTTGTTTGCTTGACAACGAAGGAAGTACTTCTGAGCATGGCTTTCGATTTGAATTGAGCTTTTTTGTCTTCACAAAATGTGTTGAAATATTCTTCCAACATCCTCTCCCGTAGAATTTGAGTCCCTTCATTAATTGCCTACAATTCAATCCACAAAAAATTTTTAAAATCAGACCACAATTGGTTAATATATGTTCTAGTTAGCGAATTACTAGTAGATATAATAGAACAACTATTATCTTAAAATATCAAATTAGGGAGCATTATGGGTATGGATATGATTGAAGAGTTTGGTTCAAATGAAACGAACTCTTATCCTGAAACGAACTCTTATCGTGAAACGAATGCACTTTTTCTAGTTCGTAGTGCACTTTTCCTACTTCAGAGGGCACTTTTGCGCATTTGCACTTTTCGTACTTTCTAGTGCACTTTTGATACTTTTTGTATTGCACTTTTTCGGATTGCACTTTTTGTATTTTTCAATGCACTTTTGTATGAAAAGTGTACTATAAACTGGAAAAAGTGCATTCGTTTCACGTTTTAGGATAAGAGTTCATTTCATTTGAACCAAACTCTATGATTGAAACCCAACTTATATATATTTAGGGCCGGCTAATTGTGTGGGTCAAGAGGGGCGGACGCCATGAGCCCCCAAAATATAAAAGACCCCAGATCGAAAATTATTATTAGTAAAAATAGGTCCATTACTATTAAAAAACACTTATTGATTTTCTGATTAAAAAATAAATAAAAATGTCATCTTGGATTTTATATTTAGAATGTTTTTTATTATTTTTTTAAAAGGGTTTAAACTTTCCTAGGGTTTTAGTTTTTATATTAGGATTCTTATCATATGCCTTAAGGGCATATGTTAGAAAAACCGATGTATTTATTATACTAAAAAAGGCCAATCTGAAAAAAGATTAAATAAAGCATATATAGTACAGGCCTTGGAAAGTTAAACTCATTAACTTTTTCTGCTTATTAGTATAAACTACTACTAAATTGCAATATCAATATTAGGCTCAAACGACTATTAAAAAGAAACGGAGGGAGTAATAACTTTCTAGTAATATTTTCCAATATGCAACCAGTATATGTGAAATTAGAAGATGGGTTATGGACACACAAAAGCAACAGACAACGTAACGCATCGGTTTCAGCTTGAACATGAGTAGCGCCAATGTGTTTAGGCAGTTTAGCAATTGTTAAACCAAACTGTACAACACATGCCTCCTCTAATTCAGACGGCCAAGCTACCTCAAGACGTCACACTGTTGCAGCAATGATTAAGCCAAAGGAATTGTCTTATGACAACATCCAGACCGACCAGATCAGGAGAAAGAATGGCACCGTCCACATTCAAATTTAGGATATTAGGAAGTGGAGTCCATATATCCAGAGGTGGGCACACTTACCTTTGAAGCATAATGATACTAGTCCCCATTTGGTTGTAATTCATGAAAACGTAAACGGAATGGAAATGAATGTAGTCCATTTTAGTGTTATGATACATTGATAAAAAAAATCCACTTGTTTTGTACAACCTCTTATCCATTGTAAAAATGGAATTGCTCCACCTCAATCATTCTTCCATCAAGGGGATGGGTAACAAAATGGTGGAATCATCCCCTCCTATCTCACTCTTACAATGGACAAGTTGTTAGATGGTTTTTTTTGTATAAATTTATTATAACACTAAAAATGGTCTAGATTCATTTCGTTTCCGTTTTCGTTTACATTTCCATATGTCGCCACAAACCAAACGGGGTCTAACTATCTAGTAATCCGCAATCAGAGAGTTAAAACCTTGTAATAGCATTTGACCGGTACTAGAGGAAACGAAAAATTGGTTCCATGCCATGCTAATCTGTTTTTGTAAAGCATATTATAGACGATCTGATTTTTTAGCATTATTCTTTATTGCCTCCGATTCGGCATTCAAACATTTGAATGCTATTGCTTTGAATTGACTTCCAGAATTGAGGTTGGTTTTATCTTGTTCCCAACTTCACCTGCCTGCCAACATAGCCTTGCCGACTTCTTTGGAGTTTCCTATTTACTTCAAAATCAATTCATAAACCACACTAATTGATAAACCCAAATTTGTACGTTGGTAATGATATGTACTATGTAGACCTCAGTAAAGCTGCATAAAAACAAGCCTAGGAGGGGATGACCCATAACTTGCCTTTGGCCCAACACGATCCCAAGGTATTTGGAGCATTTTGGGTTGTGCTGTATCCAAGCAGCTACTCTTATGGAGACTTGTAAAAAATATCCCAAAGTTGGGGCATAAAGTAAAATCAAACCAAGCAAGTTGATATAGTAGTCAGAAACATGATGCTATTTGATCATTTTACTTGCAACTTGACAGCTACTTCAATCTATTCCTAGCAGAGTGGCATTTACAGCACAATGTCCCGATCAAAAGGTATTTGAATCCATTAGTATTTTCCACTGTTTAGCTACCAAAAGTTTAAGGATTGCACTTGTGTTAGATATATCTTGTCAGGAGCTACTATGTACTTGTGCTAACAATCTGTCATCATTCTTTGTTCACCGACTCGTATGAATCTGAACACTGCTGCTCTTCAATGATGCATGCCACAGAAGTCATGTTATCTGCCCCGGTAATATTCTCTGAAACGCATTTTGAATCCAAGATCAAAAAAGGCTGTTCATCCCCACAAGCCGAGACTTCAGCTTCCATATTAGTTTTCTCAGCAACAGGCTCTGCGTTGTGCATATTAGTGAATCCAGAAATATCTTTTACAGGTGGGTTTGAAGAATGCTGTTCATCATCAGACACGGAGACTTGGGCTGCCATGTCGATTTTCTTCTCTGCAACAGACTCTGCATTGTGAGCATTCGTGCATCCAGCGACGTCTTTCATTGGTAAGATCAAAGAATAATGCTGTTCATCCTCATAAGGTGAGACTTGGGCTCCCATGTCAATTTTCTTCTCTGCAACCGACTCTGCATTGTGAGCTTTCGTGCATCCAGCACCGTCTTCCACGGGTGAAATCAAAGAATAATGATGTTCATCCTCAGAAGCCGAGACTTGGGCTGCCATGTCAATTTTCTTCTCTGCAATGGACTCTGCATTGTAAGCTTTCGTGCATCCAGCAACATCTTTCATGGGTGAGATCAAAGAATCATGTGCTTCATCCTCAGAAGCTGAGACTTGGGCTCCCATGCCAATTTTCTTCTCTGCAACCGACTCTACATTGTGAGCTTTCGTGTATCCACCAACGTCTTTTATGGGTGAGATCAAAGAATGTTGTTCATCCCCAGAGGCTGAGAATTCGGCTTCCATACTGATTTTCTCTACATCAGACTCTACCACAATGGGCATATCAGAGGAGGAGGATCCAGCAATATCTTTTACGGGTGATATCAAAATAGGCTTTTGAACCCCAGAAGCTGAGAAATCAGCTGCCTCGTCGGTTTTCTCAGCAACAGACTCTGCATTGTGAATGTTGGAGTTTCCAGAAACGTCTTTTACAGGTGACATCAAAGCAGGTTCTGGAACAGATTGTTCCGATACTGCTGACTGCTGAGCAGGCCTTTTGGTGTAAGAAACTGCTGGTGAGGTTGATACAGCTGGTAATGTATCTTTCTGTTTGTATTTAACAACCTGGAGAAGTTTGTCAACAGTTAGATGTGCATTATAATGGACTTGCATTTTTCCAGCTTTGTGTCGCACAAGGTGTACATGACGACTAGTGGAAACCGCAATATTTAAAATGTTGCCCCACTTAAAAGGGAAAATTACCTTCAGAACTCTGGAATAAAATGTTGCCCCACTTAAACTCAATGCTTTGTCAATAGACTCCGTACTTGCAAAAGTGATGTAAGCAGACCTGACAAAGCTAAATCACCAGAAAATCATGGATAACCAAAACATAAGACAGGTAATTAGATAACATAATGATAGTGGCCATAATTTATCTTAGCTACACAACTTATTTTACCTATCTGGTGCAAAAGATGTAAAGTCAGACATGAGGACAACATTAACAACTCGACCACATCGTGTGAAGTATGAAGACAAAGCTTCCCTCTTTGCGGCATAATGCACCTGAGAGACATGTCCAAATCAGTTTTGACTGAACATGAGAATCTCTTTCTGTTCTAATCGGAGAAATCTGGCTTGCATTTTCAAGACAAGCAGTTTTTTTTTTTAAGGTAGGAGTCTAGTTAGTTAAACAAACGAAACGCAGAAAAAGAATGAAGCACAACACAACTTACATTAGACACTATCACTGATCTTGACTCATGATCCTCTACTGTTGATTCAGTTACACCTGCAAAAGCAAAGTCGTAAGACTTTTTACAGAGGTGAACCTTGCAACATGATAACTGAAAAGAAAACAATATCCATGTCTAATACTAAAAAAACCTTAAGAGTTTCTACCAAAAAAAAACTAAAACCTTAGAGTGCAAGAATGTTAAAACAACTACGAAAATTTTCAAAGAAAGAGACAAAATATCAACTCAAATAGTGGATATCAGTAAAAAGGTAAGAAAGTAATATTGAGAGGATCTATTTGCCTATGAAGGTTATGGGCAAGGTGTATATTCGGTTATCGATACAATATCTTTTAATAGAGTGGTATTATTTGTTTCAATAGGAGTTCGAAAGAAATAGTCCTAAAAAAAAAGCAGCAGGCCTAAGTTATGAAGAAGAGAACAGTGCTTGATTGACACTTTCATGAATGCCCAAATTTAAGTCTGAGAGAATCTGGAGTTGAGATCAAAACGTTTATGTAAGAATAGTGGACTTGAAAAATGTTGGAAAGGAGAAAAAAAGCGCTAAATAGAATCTCATATATTTATATTCTTAAGGCCCATTTGGATAAGACTTTAAATCAAACTGAAGATATATCAATCACCCCAATAACTTGTTCAAATTTTGGAAAAATCGACCTACAGGAAAGCCTTCCTCAGTGCTCTACCTTGTTTTCATAATTCTCATGGTTCAACATATTGATACCGATAGCAGAATATTTTTTAAAAAAAATCCAAAAACAAGTGTCACAAGACTTGGGTAATGAGGTATCATAAAACATAAGAAAACAAGGCCTCTCAATACTAAATTCACATCAGAAGAAGAAATCAGACATATGACAACAAAATCCATAAAACCTGAAAATATCACAAAACTTATCTAATGAGGTATCATTCAAAACAAAAGACAATCTCATCATGCTTACCTGAAAAAGTGTGTAACACTTTCTAAATACCGCCAAAGAATCTATTAATTTGTATTATAAAATGTCTAGACAATACACTAAAGTTAACAAAATACATACTCTCATCATGCTTGTTGATGAGCAGTGTTACCACAAGGACACTTACCAGAATTTATTGATGAGTTGTTCCTTTGATCATTTCCCATTCCTATATTCCTTGACCGCAGCAGAGATATTTCTCTTTCCATTAGCTGCAAACGCAGTTTTACAGCTTCCACGGTCTGCATTTACAGCTCTACATCTAAGTATTTTTATAAACTTGAATATCTAACCTTAAGAATGATTATTCATTTAACCTTTATTTTCAAAAGAAAGTTAAGCTTCAGTAAGGTCAACAATCAGATATTTAGGAAGTCATGGTATCAAATTAAAGGCTTCCAAGTAAAGAGAACCAAATTTCTCAATCAGCTTAAAAAGAAGCTGTTTGTAATTTAGCTTATATGATTATCTGTTGAGAAGTCCCTTGGCTAGTCTTGACGAAGAAATACATAGATAGCTTATGTCTTTTGACTCGACACCTATAATATACCTTTAAGGTAATTGAAGGTTCTTATGCAAGGACCATTGGTACAGGATAATTTTATTACATACAGATCATGTCATGTCAACAAAGAGAGCATACCGAAAGAAGATCTATTGGAGCCTTGGCCACAAATTTTGACCTCTTATCTGGTCGCCGCAGATTATTATAGAAGTTATCTGCACGCCTTGCTCCTACTAAACTTGAATCAGATTGATTAATCTGAAAAAAGCTTCTCTTTCTCCAATTGTCACTCACAAAACGATCTCCACGTAAATTGTTATGGAAATTATGCATTCTAACATGCTTAAAGGCATGAGCATGAGCATGAGCATGAGCATGAGCTTGAGCATGGTTTCTTTTGCATTGATGAACCACTTCCCGACGAACCTCTTTATGTTTTTTTGCATTATCCACATGAACCTTATCAGTAAGAGCAGCCTTGGCTGGCCTACTCAAACGATCCCAAACACTTACCTGAACCTTATCGCAATATAGTGAACCAAGGTCTGTAGGAGAAAGACCGTCCTTTAAATTGCCTGAAATTTGCCTATTCTGAGCATTTTCTGCACCAAGGAAAAGAGATAAGATGTCAATTGTAAGTCGAATTGCTTGAGGGAGAAATTATATGATCTAATGCCAAAAAGAAAACTGTTCTGGTCTGGAGATTGAAGGAGTACAGAGTACTGAGCTCAAATACTTAAATCGACTTTATGATATATTATACCTGACAGAGGAGATGTAGCTCCAGAGAGAAGGCCTCTCTCTGGTGATGAAGTATTTAGTTCAGGCAAGACACTGTTCTCAGTCTTCTGATGATCATGCACCTGTTTACCAGTACAGAGTTAATGTGTTAAGGGCCACAGAAAAATGAAATTCAATAGCTTATTATAATAGTAGTTTCAAATCCATATACCTTGAATTTAAAGCGACATTCAGTATCACTAATGTGTGGCTCTGATGTTGTAGAATTTGTTTTGTAATCTTTAGGAGCTTGGTAAACACCCTCCATCTTCACCAAAATATTGTAGTCAGAACAATAAGTAAAAGTGGTTTAGTTTTTCATCTTTGTGACAAATGTTTCAATATCGAAACCTATTCAACCAATTGAAACACTAACTTTTCCATCTTAAAGGAAGAAAGGCATTACCTGTATTAAAGTGACTGCATGCCCAGTTTTCTCATTATTTACTTCCAAAGCATTTCTTCTTCTTTCAGTATCTTCAGAATAGGTCAAAATATCATCCCTATCCTTCAATATAGCAGCAGTTTTACATTGTCGCTCATTTTTTAACAGAAAATCCCATAGCCTGTAAGAAAGTTAAAGCACAGTTAGTGCAAGAGAATTTTAAAACAGGGAAGATATAAACTATATGATATAAGGCGTATATTCTAAAGATTAATACCAGGTAAATGCTGCAAGCCTAAAATTTCAGGCATTTAGCTGTGGTTATGATAGAAAGCTACAGCATAGCCACAGCTAGATGCTAATGGCCTCTAAAAGGATTAGGTGTAGTTATGATAGAAAAGCTAAAAGCATAGCCACTGAGCAAAGAGAAAAAAAAATGCAGACCAAGATACAAAGGCTTCACTCCTGTCTCCAAGGAATGCATCCAAATCGTCCCGTGCCTGATTCTGAGTCTTTCCATTACATACAAGCACTGTAACATATTCCTGCAGGTGAAATATTGACAGAAACGTTAACTTACTATGGAAGGGATAAATCAAGAAAATTATTATGAAAAAAGATGTTTAAAACTTGCAATCATGTTCACGGATAACTTCATCATGCTAACTTTGCACATGTCCATGCTAACTACTATCAATTAGCAATGAAAGAGATTCAAAGCTAAATGAAAACAATACATTGAAGTCAAGCACACAGACATACTCCTAGTTTTTATTTAACACGTGATGGATATCATCAACAAGAGAACATGCTTCTTTGAATGGAATAAGCAATACAAAGATACCAATTGCATCATATATCTGTTCAAATGTCATGAAGTGAAACTAAGCTAGGAGTTGCATATATAGTAGACTAAAGAAAAAATGGTATATGACGATGCATTGAAGTTTTAACAATTTTGCTTGGTAAAAACAGTTTGTGCAAGAGAAATTATTTTTTTAACAAGAGGTCAATTATTGGTTTCAGTCATTTGACCAAATTAAACTACTCAAGATATTGCACAAAGACAGCACACATATATTGTTTAAACATTTGAAATAATCAATGGCTAAAAGCCATATGAGTACCAACAAGGATAAAAACTATAAGTGGAGCAAGGACAACCAACGGAATGAAGGCCAAAGCCTGCAGTAAATTGTATATAAAAATCGAAATAGTACCATGGCATCGGACTTCAACTACTTGTATAGTAGCAGCATTCAATATGGTATAATCTAATTTAATAACACACCATAATAATTAGTAATAAGTATATACAATATATTCCGTTAGTACATTACATACAGCATAATAACGTGATATAAGAAAAAATATAACATTATCCATCGAAAAAATAGTGAAATTAGTCGACCCAAACGCCCATTTAGCACGAGATGTCCCCACAATCGCTTTGTAGCGACGACCATGCAAAAGGTGTGTATGTGCCCCTTCTTGATTGTGGCATTAAAAACAGACAAATTATTCACAATAAAAAGGTAAATCTGGCCACCACGCCATTTTTTTTAGTCAAATTGTTACAAACTTCATCCAGCCGCAGATAGATACGTAGTCAATTTCTCTATCTTTATATTGGTCAATTTTGTTCCCGATTCCCGTCAAAAACAGTCGAATCTCCAAGCCATCTGTACTCGATCGGCTTATCTTTCTCCCAAGAAAACGAAAAATCCTTTCGAGAAATCGAACAAGTAAAGCACAGACAATAACTCACTACTGTAATACTGATTACATAGTTGAAGTAAAAACCTCAAACCACTCAGAAACACGAAAAGGAAGCAGACACTGACGATTTTGAGGAGTCAGAAAACAGAACCCTAGCTCAAAACACGGAGACGATCCCATTTCAAACATACGAACAAAACACAGTACAGAGAGAAGAAGAAAAAAAGGCAAGAAAACGAGAGTTTCGAGAAGGAAGAAGCAAGAGAAAGAGAGTACGGTAAGAATATCGTCGGCAAATACAGAACCGAGGAAGAGTGAGAGTTGATCGGAGATAGCAGATTTGAGGTCGGCAGCAAAAGGCGATTTCCTGTCGAGCTTGAACGATTTAGGCGGTTTCGAGAAGATTCCCATTCTCTAGCTAGCAGAAGGGACCCGAAAGGCCTCTCCTTCCTCGCTCTCCACTCTCTTTCTGCTGGTGTTAGGGGTGCTGGTGCTCGATTGTCGAGTAGCTATTTATAGCTATGATGGGGGAAGAAGTGGAAGCGGCGCCAAAGGAACTCCCAGTGGGGAGTGGGGACACGGGATTTTGGGGGAAGAAGTGGAAGCGGCGCCAAAGGAACTCCCAGTGGGGAGTGGGGACACGGGATTTTTTTATGTTATGCTACACTTTTTGGTAGCAAAATGGCAATGAGGTTTGATTTGGGTTTCATATAGGATGTTAAGGCCGATTAACATTGTTTGTTATTGTTAATTAACTAACTAGGTGAACAGGCCCGTGTGTACGCAGATGACATGTATTTTACAATTGTTTTTTATATTTAAATTTGCTTTTATTTTATAAATATATTTATACATTTGGAGTTGTAAGTGTGTTGATTTCACGGTCTGTTATTTAGTGTTATCGTTGTCTTATTTGCTATGCATTTAGATAATCATACACACTTTATCAGTTATAATACAATATGTGCACGCTTAGTTATATCACACTGCAAATTTGGTTATATAATCATATACACTCGAAATGCACACACTTAATTATTAGATCATGCATGTTAGACAAAAATTGTTAAATGAAAACAACATTGTATAAACACATCTAATTTGATTTTGAAGTTCGACCCTTATCTATATATACATGTTTACAACTCTACTAATAATATAGACACATTAGAGATTTTTGAGTTTAATATAATTTCGGATTTGCGTTGCGCCCGAATTATAACGTGTTGCATAGGTATGTCTTTAAAGAGAAGCAAACCTTACGTAGTTCAGAGGTTTAATAGTTGAATTTTGATTTTTGAATTTTGATTTTCATTTTAAACAATATAAACTGATGATCATTTCACAAAACAATAGAGGCAAAATAACTAATCATAATTGACAACAATTGTTTGTTTTTTTTGAAGAAAATTTTGTTAGATCTAAATTGACAATAATTTAGTTAGATAATAAAGAGCAATACCAATATGATATTAAAAAATAGTAATATAACAAAAAACATTCAATATACCATTTTTATATTTAATGAGAATAGACTTCCAATATAATATCGAATGAGAGATTTACACTAATACGTATATAATGATAGTATTAAGACCCCAATAACGAACAAGACATAAAGAAAAAAATAATTTATACCTGCCTTGAGCTATTCGAACATGTTGGTAATTGTTTATAAACATAATTGTAACTATAGAGAGAATAGTATACATAAGAGAGGGAAAATATGTACACCAATTGCATCTCTTTGTACAATACCATATATATAGGTCAATTCATGAAATTTAATTGGTCAAATATATATACACATAAATAGGGGTGTAATTAGGGCAATAAGTGCACATATAAGAGAATAAGCATCCTAAAAGAATCTCTATGTGTAGTTAATCCATATTATACATTTAAATACTTATAACATTTACACAATATTTTAACAAAAAATATTGTTTAAGCAATTTAAATAAGACTATAAAAATTAGACATAATGTTCACTATGAGACTTGAACCTTAAATATTTACCATACATATAGGTCAATTCATGAAATTTAATTATATTGGTCAAACATATATATACATAAATAGGGGTGTAATTAGGGGTGAGCAATAAGTACATATATAAGAGAATAAGCATCCTAAGAGAATCTCTATGTGTAGTTAATTCATATTATACATTTGAATACTTATAACATTTACACAATATTTTAACAAAAAATATAGTTTAAGCAATTGATATATATTAATGGACACATACATTCGTAAATAATTGATATAAAAAAATAGAGATATAAAGGGAAAAAACTATTCACATTTTGATGATATGGAGAAATCATCAAAGGTCATGTACAAATATTTTATAACAATAAACAACCGCATAGCCAATGCAATTTTCACTTCTAAAATCACCAAGATCAAACCGAACAACATCCAAAAAGAATATACAAAGTACCACTTTCTCCAGTTTGCCAACAACAACAAAAAAAATCAAATAATTAGTATCAAAATTTTCATTGTAAACAATATAAACCGATTATCATTTCACAAAACAATATAGGAAAAATAGCAAATAATAATTTACAACAATTGAGATTTTTTTAAAGGGAAAAAATTTTAGATCTAAATTGACAATAATTTAGTTAGATAATAAAGAGCAATACCAATATGATATTAAAAAGTAGAAATATAATAAAAAAAACATTCAAGATACTATTTTTATATTTTAATGAGAATAGACTTCCAACATAATATCAAAGGAGAGATTTTCACAAATACATATATAATAATTGTATTAAGACCCCAATAACCAACAAGACATAGAGAAAAAATAATTTACACTTACCTTGAGCTATTCAAACATGTTGATGATTATTTATAAACTAATTGTAACCATAGAGAGAATAGTGACACAAGAGAGGGGAAATGTGTACACCATTGGATCTCTTTGTACAATACCATATATAAGTCAATTCATGAAATTTAATTAGTCAAACATATATACACATAAATAGGGGTGTAATTAGGGGTGGTAATGTGGGCAATAAGTACACATATAAGAGAATAAGCATCCTAAGAGAATCTCTATGTGTTGTTAATCCATATTATACATTTAAATACTTATAACATTTACACAATATTTTAACAAAAATTATTGTTTAAGTAATTTACATAAGACTAAAAAATTAGAAATGTTTTTCACCATGAGACTTGAACCTTAAATATTTACCATATATATGTCAATAATGCGCCAACCATAGCATATGTACGATAAAAAGAAACGTGTCTATTCGAAGTCGAATATTTAAACAACGTGTCTAGTGCCAAATTAATATTTTAATTGGAAAATAAATAAATTTCTTACATAATCAAGCTTGGTAGTTTTAAAATACAAAAATCTCATATTCGAATACAATCTAGTTTCGTTATTTCCTACAACATGTATAAATAATGTTGATTTTGGCAAAAATAAGTGTGTAGAGACTCGAACCTTAGATATCCACTACAAAGGTCCAAGCTCCTTGAACTAAAAAACTTATCTTGACAATCTAGCAAGAAATTTAATATAATAAAATTTGTGTACCAAGTGCAATAAATGCTTCTTGTACACAACTTTTTATTGTTATATATAGATACTACTATACATATTGTTTGTTGTAGCATCCAAATGTTTTGCAGGATATAGAAAAATGGAATATGGTGAAGCCATGTCGAATATATCAGATATTAGTTTCAGTCATATTTTTTTTTAATCAAACTATGCGGGCGGAACATTATAATTAGTAAGGGGGAATGTGGGGGAGAAGAGAGAAACTCCCAAATTTATACGGGATTTCCGAATAGCGCACCCCGCTCTTTTCATAATAGTGCACCCTGTAGTCGTAATGCCGGGGTTTTGTTTTTAGGTTTTAAGTTAATGTATGTATCTATGTATTATTTCCTTTATATATGTATGTATGTATCTATATCTATATGATTTCATTTTGGATCTTTGGGTGGATTGTTAAAGCCCTAACAAATTTATCATGTTCAACTTTATCATTTTTGTGAGCTATTAGATGACAAAACTAAAGTGTAAAAACAAAAAAAAACAACTTTATTGCTTCCAAACAACAAACTTACAAACAACACTTGCTTCTAAATGAAAACACATCGACATATAACTTACTGAATCACAAAATAACAAACAACACTTGCTTCTAAAGCCTCAACATGAAAAAACAACAAACAACATCAATTCTCATGTGAAATATTATCAATTGCTAAAATCTCAACACCTTCGAATAAGCGAAGTTGCGCGGCCGTTTCTTTGGCTAACATACGATCTGTTATATCGTTGTTGTCTAAGAAAAAGCGGCAATATCCTGGTGGTACTCCCTCGCCAAATTGGCTCTAGGATATGATCACGTTTCTTAGAGTGCCCCGGGTAACATGGTTCATTCCGTTCTTCTCTCCATAACCCCACGCACAAGCACAATGGAGAAGTTGATGAAGGGTGGAGCAAAGGGGAAGGTTTGCGAGGAACACGCTTTCTTTTGAGCCATGGATGAATTGGAGATGGAATTCTGGTTGGCTTTAAGGTTAGAGATCAAGTCTCCTTTTATGCTTGGAAATTGCTCTAAATTTGTGATGTGCATACATGTGTCTTGTCATAAGAAAAGCTGATAATATAGTGTCATCAAAACATTAAATGGCATAGTGTTATCAGAACATTAAAGTGCATAGTGTTATCAGAACATTAAATGACATAGTATCATTAGAAGAACCACTTTTTTCATAATAGCGCAACCTTTGTCCGTTACGGACAAAAGCCCCCTACCGTAACGGCCAGAGGGACCCCAGCCGTAATGGCCAGATGAATTCCAATCGTTACGGCTGGGGGCCATCTAGCCGTTACGGTTGGGGGCCTTTTGGCCGTAATGGCTGGATTTTTTCTGAAACCGAGGAATTAAATGCACTCAACTACCTTAATTCATTCCGTCATAAGCCTTTAATTCTCCGTCTTAAGCCAATCCACTCCATTTCATCTCTTCTCCAAAAAACACAAAACCTCTCCATGGCTATCAATCTTCAACAATGAACAACAATGGAGATTACCAATATTTCTTGGATTTGGATAATCAAGCCTTGAATATCAATCACAATGAGGTATGTTTTATTTGTTTGCTCCATCTTATCTTTCTTCCACCACTCTACTTCACTTCACTTTACCATATTTATCTATTTTTGTTGTGTAAAACTACATGTTTATCTAGAGATGGTTTTAAAGTAGGAAAAAAAGTGTGTTTAATCTTGCATGTATTGACTAGGCAAATTTATATAATTATTAGTAAAAAACTAGGTTAAAGATGATTACTTTGTTGAGAAAAGATCGTAACTTTTGATTTAGGACTTCGAAGTGTTCTTGACAAAAAAGATTTGATCTTTGAAAAAAAGAAGCGTAGTGGCCGTTACGGCCAGAAGGCCCCAGCCGTACTGGTCAGAGTGTGCCCAGCCGTAACGGCTAGAGGCACCCCAATCGTAACGGCTAGAGGTCCTAGCCGTTACGATTGGGGTGCCTCTAGCCGTTACGGCTATAGTTTACAAAATCCTCATTTTAAGTTTTGTTTTAATCATTGTAGGAAGATAATGAAGTCTACATTGGACTTGATGCATTGAGGATCGAAGATAGACAGAGTGATCCCGTATACAATAATTCTGAATATGGATGTCCCCAGGTGCAGCCAGAACCGATTCCATTTATTGGAGATTGGTATAGTACTGGATATTCGTCGATGCATCCAAGTCAGATGCCATCTATAGGTGATTGGGTTGGATACTCTCAGATGCATCCATATCAATACGACAGTAGATATGCTCAGAAGCAGAGCGATTAGTACAGTAGTGATTATACACAGATGGAGTCAGTGGCAAGGCATGGGCTTCCATCTTTGAGCGGCATGCCACAGTTTATGGAACCCGTGGAGGAGGTGGTGCAAGAGTCTGATGAATATACAAAGTTATTTACTACATATAGGATATTTGATAGCAGAGAGGAGGCCATACAGTGGGTTAAGACAACATGTATTCAAAATAACATTTTCATACGAACTTGGCGGACCAAAAAGTCTACACTATTTGGTCAACTTGGCAAGACTTGGTTGGTATGCGAGAGAGAAGGGGTTCACACCCCGAAGAAAAGGGAAGTAAAGGAGGTCCAAGAGACCATTAAGTCCAAAAAAATGTGGCTGCAAGTTTGAAGTGACTTGTATTGAGGGTCCAAGAGGATCGTGGAGGATTGAGGTTGTTCATAGAATTCACAACCACATGATAAATTCTAGTTTGCATGGGCATGCACTCGCTGGAAAACTCACCTGTCAAAAGCTTAAGTTGGTGGAGTCTATGACATCAAGCAATTGTACCCTGATTCAAATTGTAGTGACATTGAAAGATTTCCCAATGAACTTCACGAGTAAGAAACATATATACACAACAAGATATGGTTTTAAGAAGGCTGGGTTGGAGGGTTGAACTGTTGTTCAAGAATTCTTCCTTCGAGCTAAGGAGAACAACTATTTCGTGGAGCACAGAGTAGATGATAAAAGCAATAGGATTAGTCATGTCTTCTTCCTCGGTCCTGATTCGATATCACTTCTTAAGGCATTTTCCTACGTCTTAGTAATCCACTGCACCTACGCTACAAACAAGTAAGTCATACACTTCATTTTTAAGTTTTATGCACTTAGTATGCATCGAATTTAGAATTTGTTGAACATGATCGTAACGGCCAAAGTGTCTGTGGCCGGTACAGCCAGCACGCCTCTGGATGTAACAGTCGTTGCGCCTTTGGCCATTACAGCTGGTTTCAACAGAATTAAAATCCCCGCATCTAGTACATTGCTAAATCTACAAGTACGGTATGCCTTTCTTAGAAATTGTTGGATTTACCTCAACATGGTTGAATAACACTATAGCCGGAGCTTTCTTGGCCTTTGAGAGGGAGGACAACTTTGCTTGGGTCATGGAACAACTTCAAAAGCTTTGTGCATTCATGTAGATTGAGCCTACCTGTTTGGTGACAGATCGTGAGCTAGCTTTGATGAAGCCATTGGATAAGATGTTTCCGAGATCAAAGTGCCTTCTTCGTAGGCGACACATTGAGAAGAATATTGAAGCTAGAACAAAGAGTCTAATGAAGAATGCAACGAGTGCAAAATACTTTTCGAATGATTTTTGGGTATTGTTTAAGGAAACGACAATAGATGGTATGAAAGGGAGTTGGCAAGGCTAGAAAGAAAATGGTGTATGCGGTCGCGTCTTCTGCAATATGTCAGAAAACAATGGCTTGATCCATACAGGACAAGATTTGTTTCTGCCTGGACAGACACAGTATTGACATTTGAGTGTAATACAACAAATAGGTATGCACATCTATTCCTTTAAAGACAACACGGTATGTGGTCTCATTCTTTAAACATTTGGGAGCTAATAGTTATTCTGAATTGCAGGGAAGAAGCACAACATTCATCCTTGAAACATTGGATTGAGAATGCAAACAACCATTTAGATACAACATTTAGCATATTCCATACATCGCTGGAGATCCAAGTGAATAACATAAAGGCCTCCTTCAATGCATGTTGTCTAAAGACGCGGTCTCATTTGGCAGCGGTTGATGTTTTTAAGCAGTTGAAGTACGTTTTTGACAAGTGCATGGAGTTTATGATAGAAGAGTATCGTAAGGGTGAAGGTACGTTCCTTGACATGAGGTGTACATGTACTAGAACGTTGACACACAATTTGCCTTGTTTTCATACTATTGCATGGTATGTGACTCTAGAGGTTCCCATTCCTCTGAGTGTCGTGCACGTGTTTTGGAGGACACTTGACATAGAGAGATTAGTACAGAACGAGGATGTTGAAGGGTGCAGGGGCAGAGTTGCAAAATGTTTGATGCATGACTTGTACACGAACACATTCCCACAAATATCTGCCGATCTACAACATGATTCTGCCAATGTTGTATATGATATAGTCTACCCCGAGATGACCACTGCACGAGAACCGGCAACTGAGAAGAAGAAGCATAGGGGCGGCCCAAGAATAGCCCTAACAAAAGATTTCTTAGTGACTAGGAGCATGTTAATAAGGAGTTAAATGAAATACTACCAAAGAAACCTAGAGGCAAGCCACCAGCACACCCGAGAACCCCCCAATTCACCAACTATTTCGGGGTGCCCAAAACTCCACCAACACCCCTGACACCATGTGCTTCGAGGGTGCCCAAAACTCCACCAACACCCCTGACACCATGTACTTCGAGCGTGCCCCAAACTCCACCAACACTCCTGACACTCCCCGCCCGCAAAGCACTTTTCCCATACATGGATGACATCCCTAATTCCCTATGTGTATGAGGCCATACTTCACTGGTTTTTCATATATTGTATCGGACGAAAATTGTGGTTATAGAGCTGTTGCACACTCTCTTGGCATCACTCAAGAAAATTGGAGACAAGTGCATCAAATCATGATTAATACGCTCAATGAGAATGAAGGGTGGTGTACGGGTAGTTTCTATGAGCATACAGTTGAAATAATAAGGCAAAGACTTAATTTTTTTAATAATGGATTCGCCCCCATCAATTATTGGTTTACACTTCCAAAGATGGGATCCTTGGTTGAAACGACATTCAATTGCGCTTTGACATGTATGGGGACCACTATTAATCAAACTTACCTTCCATTAGTTTCGAGGATCGACGAGTTGGACAATGGGGTAATTTCAATTTTCTTCTTGCCAAAGGAAGCTCATTATATATCGGTAAGAGAAATTTATTAAAGCATCCATGAATACATGTTTAAAGACCTTCATACTTATACTATGTCATACTATTGTTGGTGTCTTTCTCGGACGACTCGTCGTTGCCGCATCTTTGTTCACTATGGAAGCTTAAATGTGATAATAGTGCACTATTTCTACTACATGAAATCCAAGACCGTATGAACTTATTCAAGGGTGATGGTGATCATGTTATGCTTGATTTGGGGACTCAATAGAATGACAAACTTTGAGAACTGAGTTATGTAAATTGTCTGTTTTCTATTTTTCACTATTTGTTTTCTGTTTTGATGTAAACATTTCAGATCCCTAAATTGTCTAAGAATTGTTTTCTAATTTGTTGTATTTTGCCCTGGGCTGTAACGGCTAGAGGCACTGTGGTCGTTACAACCGGAGAGCCTCGGGTCATAACGGCTAGAGGCACTCTGGCCGTTACGGCCCGGGGCTCTCTGGCCGTTACAGCCCGAGGAAAAATACAACAATTGGTTTGCTCCCCAAGTCTCAAATACTCTCAAGCAAAACACAACAAATGTCAAAACACAACAAACCACAACAACTTCCAATAACAAATTCCATCACTTAAATTCCGATAATACATTTTCAATCATGTCTAAACATCATAAGTCTGAAAATATCTAAACGTCAAGTACGAAAAATACATCCCAAGTTTCAAAATACCCTAAATGTTAAGTACGAAAATACAACCAAAGTTTGAAAATATCCAAACGTCAAGTACGAAAATACTACTTAAGTCATAGGAATCATAAGTCAAAACAACATAAAAATCAAGTGGCAGGACCATCATCATCATCGTGGGGTCCGATACCACTCCCATGGCTGGCCTCTGGCGGGGCCACTGTCCTCCTAGATCAATGATAGATCTCCTAATGGTCTCGCGCATATCTCGATCGGGAGCAATAGCAAATGGTGCAAGATAACCCACAACCCGCTGCATGCGTGGTAAATATATCTGCTCTGCTGCCTCTACACTCTGCGGACTCACATACATATGAGTACGAGGCTCATACCACTGCATATAATCTGAGGAACAAGCCGACGGGTCATCCGTCATTGGAGGTCCCATGAGGCCTAGACTAATGGAGTGGAAGTTTTGTGCATACCAAACCCACCGAGACGCGTCATAGTCCACTATGTAACTCCGTACGGATGCTGGTCGTGTGGCAGTGTGAGGCATGATAGGAGAAGTGGTATTTGCTGCACACAGCGGTATTGCCTAGAGGCTCGATCAGACATGTACGGCTCTGAGATATCAAGAACAGATATCACGCCGTGGAAACGTGAAGGGGCTAGACTGTCAATGAAATCTAACTCTCCGTATGGCGACCAGTCGACCTAATGTATAACATTTTTAATATACATTATGTAATAAACAAAACAATATTTATAAGGTGTATTTTGTATGTACTTACATCTCTCGCAATCATATGATCGAGCTCCGCTCTGAAGTTACGCGTCTCATCAAGGGTACCACCATCGCCCCATCTCACAGCCCATGGTGCATCGCCTCCCCAATCCGGATCGTCAACAGGGCGAAAAGCTGGGATCTACAAGAAGATCCAAGCCTACATTGAAATTATAAGAGAATTAATGACTTATTTAATGTACATAATTGACATAGCAGAAACATGACGGGCGCCCGATTGTGTGCACTCACCGAACCCTCGGTACAAATAAGCGAGCATGGTTGAACCCCAAGACATGTCATCGAATGCCCTGACATCTCGCACTAGGCCGATATATGAAAGAGGAATCTGATGTTGGGAACTGTTTGGAAATAATGTGGACGCCAACAAAAACAATAAAAAAAACCCGCCGTTGGAATCATCGAATCAACCCTCTGACGGATCCGCTTCTCGCATACGTCCTTCAGCTCTGCATGTGTTATCCCTCCCTTATCATAGCTGTTGTTAAACTAGTTCTCATCTAACCCAAACAACACAAGAAATTGTGAGATATGCTTCCTTAACTCTCCCTACTTTAGTATCCGCTCATCAGTCGGAAGAATAACTGCATCTCCATTAATCTTGAAACCGAGGATAAGTGCCACATCATGCAGCTTGATCGTCATCATCTCTCCCCAAGGCATATGGAACGAGCTCGTCTCTGGCTGTCATCACTCGATAACTGCTAAAATCAACGGAGTATGAACACGACTATACATGAGGTGTTGTAGATGAGCAAGTGCATTATCCCTAACTATGTCAATCCAGTCTCCCTCCCCAGTCGGCCACCAACTAGACAACTGGGAAGTACGTCCCATGAATCCTAAACCCAACACGCTCCTATGCAATAAAAATCCTAATAAGATCAAACGTATAAAAGGAGGTTAATGAAAGTGTACAAATAAATAAACAAACCGGCCAGCATAGATGTGGTGAGCGACATACTCCTCAAATCCCAATAGCAACTCCAGTATTTGCGGGCCACCAGGTACATGACCGGTCAAAAATAGACGAATGTTCAACCTGTCGGCGCGTCTCCTAAGTCTCTGGCTAGACGAAGGACCAGCTGGAGTCGTAGAAACTCCACCACCTGTAGCCTCGGCCTGAGTACTATGAGTCCGACCTCGGCCTCTAGCGCGAGGTCGTGAAGGCTGAATCGCAGTCCTCGATAGTCAAGTCTAACTCGTGTGTGTCGACGTCGTAGCTTGACTCACGGGCGCATCATTCAGAGCTTGTACTACCTCTTCCTCCGGCTCAACACTATGAATCATAACAGGCTCTGAAGAGCACCGTCGACGCTGCCTAGTATATGCAGTACCATAATCATGAGTATCCTCCTGGTTCGGGGGAGCCGAAGCCTGCGCTTGGTCCACTGGCTCATCCTGTATGTCGTCTAATCCTTCTATCTGAGGATCTGTCTGCGACACAACATGCTCTCTCAGTGCATCTCTACGATGATGACGAATCGACCTATCTCCCATTTGAAATAGTTAATTAGAAGGATCAATACAAATTTCTTAGAAAAAGGAATACAGAATCCAAAAGACAAAAGGGGTCTGGATGTAACGGCCAGACGGGGTTGAGCCGTAACGGTCGGGCGATCGTCTTCCTCGCGCAGCTCACATCCCAAACCCGGATTCCGGCCGTCGTGTTTGAAGCTTCTTCGAACAACTACGGCCATGGCTAGAGCATCCTTAAATTCCTAAATCTACAATGTAAATTCCCTTTTTTTTATAAATCTAATCACTTACCCTAAACCTAATCCCTAAATCCAAAACAATTGGTTCTCAAATCTCTAATTGAATTTTTTGCATAAAACTCAATGAAGAATAAGATTCTTACCTTGTTATGGATGAAAGTGGTTGTAATTTACAGATCTCAAGCTTTTTTGTGGATGAAATTGACATTTGAAGAAGGAAGGGAGAAGAGTGAAGGAGAGAGTGAAGGAGAGGGGTAGAGATTATGAGAGGGGTAAGGTTGTAAATTTTAGAATTTTTGTATACATAGGTGCTCTATCGTGAAATAATGAGGGTGCTCTAAAATGAATGCCCCAATTTATATTCATGTCTATTCAACTTTATTACGAGGCTATGGGAGAGTCTCTAGCCATAAAATAAAAGAGAAAAGTTATATAAAAATATAAGTTGGGTTAAATGATCTTTAAGGGTCTCTCATTTGAAGAATATGGACTTTGAAAGACCCTAAAAATTAAAAAAATATAAAACTATATTTGTTTATTGGTTGAGATATCCAAAGGGTCTCTCACCATTGGAGATGCTCTTATCTCCAAATTTCAACACCGCCTTGCTAAAAAATTAAGCAATCTTTCTTCCAACTCTAAATACTAGATCCAAGATCTTCAAACTCCTGTTGAGAGCTTTAGGTTGAAAAGGTCATGGTTGAGAAGGCATTTCAAGTCCGAGAAGGATGTAGCTCATAGATGAGAAGGCTTATGCCGCTTATTAGTCTTCATGAAGATGGTTTGATCTATGCTAAATATTATGAAATTTGCATAATTGCTCTCTTTATACTTTCATGTTAAACACATAGAATGAAAACCCCCCTTGATTTTACTCCAATATGATATTTGGGATCCTAAATCTTGTTGAGTTTGCTCTGAATTTATTTTTGACTAGGTAGCTTTTTCAAATCTCTTTGGAGGATGGGTGCTTCTCGCCTGTGTTGTAGCCCCTCTAAGGGACGCAAACGGATGTGTTCTGAGGCGAGCTCGTTCTCTCGTCGTCCTTTATCTAATAGAATTTGATGTTTGGTTGTTTGCGTACCGACAGGAGAGATTTGAGTGGTGGTCGTTTGGCCTTTCTGACGAGGAAGTTTTTTATTGAAACCTTCCTGTGTGGCTTGTCTTTTTCACCAGATTTCTCCCGATTTGAGTTTTGCCTTTGTGTCCAAGTGGTCTTTCTATGTTTTTTATGCTTAGCTTTGGTAGTTGTTGACTTTATGAAATCATCTAACAACCTTTTCATGTTTTGGCCTTTTTTGTTTGGTTTTGGTTGGCAGGTTCAATCAAGTTGGCTAGTACTTTCTCGCTTTACTCGTGGTGAAAGGGATTCCTGACAACAAATAAATTTATAATCAAGACTCTGCTGAGTACATGGGAGTCAGGTTCGTCCACGTGAGATAGTCAGTATCAAGTTCTGTTCTTACTTAGAGCGCAAGTAAGATAGAAAAGCAAGGATTTTTATATCAATAAATAGAAAATCTAAGATAAAGGTATCCCCACAACAACAATTATGCATGCCAAACATTAATGAAACACATAGATCATAATTTTATCACATAAAGGTGCTAACTTCCGTTAACTTTAAGCAAATAAATCAATCAACTTTCGCTAAATGAATAAACTTACTATCTATCTCTTCTACTTCAACTAGGATTGATCCACTTTCACTTCAAAACCCAAAATTGTCTATTCCAATTCAAAGTTTTCGCTTTCGCTTCAACTATGAATGAGAAATTCCCTTCAACTTTCGTTTCAAGGATTAAGAAAAAGAGAATAGATTCATGCAATAGAATCAATCAAATTATGATCACAAACAAGCATGCACAACCATTGTTGGGCTCAACTCCAACCTTGGAGAGAGAAAACTACTCACAATTTATAATTAAAAACATCTAAATTAAATTAAGAAGAAAAGAAAAGCTTACAACCGAATCCACAACAAAACTTGTCTTCCAAGTAATCTCAAAAATTGGTTCCTCTCTCTCCTCACGCCTCCTCTCACACCTCCTACCCGAAAACTAGGTTAATTGTGGCCTCTTCAAACTAAAGCTAGAACAAGAATATTTATAAAGAAAAACCTAATCTATCTAGAAGCTATCTATAAGGAAATAAATCTTCAAAAGATATATCCCTTCTATAAGAAAATAAATCTAATAAAAGATATATCCCTTCTAACTATCTAAATAACATAAAAGGAAACTAATAAAAAGGGATAAAAATACATTAATTGCGCCGACTCTAATGTCTTCTACCGAAACGGGACCCTCAGTATTAACCCCGCCAGATCGGTAGATCTTTCTTCTGAATTCTCGATCTTTGCTTCTCTGCGCACCTCGGTATCGACCTGGGCAGGGTCGATATCGACCTCCATCAGCATTGAAAACAACTTTGAGTAAAACATTCGTAGCGAGTTCATTACACCTCCGTTTTACTCGATTCTTTTTCCTATGTCTTTGTAACGACTTTCTCTACCTCTTTTCAAGCTTAAACTTGATCTTCAATGTCTTTATTGGAGTGTTTTTCTTCGGCTTTCACTTCATTCTTGAGTGCTATCTTCAAGTGCTTTCCTCCTTTCTTCAAAATATGCTTCAAAACAGCTCCAAAACCTATAAAAACACCACCAAAGCTTATGTAGACTCCATATCTTAAGGAAATATGAAAACCTACACAAAAGACTCAAAACAAAACACAAAACTAATAGAAAAGGACTCAAACACACAAAAACACTCCCTAAAAACACAACTAGAAAGGCGGATATCAAAATACCCCATACTTAGACTTGCTTTGTCCTCAAGCAATCACCAAAAATAAATCAAAACCATCAACACATATATCAACTAGTAGCCCTTATCAAAAAGCACATTCAACACAAGTGAATTTTAAACAAGTGACTTTAACGTCATCACACATATATGAGCAACTAATAAACACTAGCAATCACAAACCAACCTCACAAGGGATATGTGTTTAACTCAACTCTCACGGGTTTAGGCTTATAAGTACAACTCTCAATTCAATCAAACATGCAAAAACTTATAGAAATGGTAACTTATATCACCAATCTCTCTACCAAAGATTGTCAAAACAAGCAAAATCATCAAGAGAACTTAGGCTCAATGAAAAACTTCATAGAAGCTTCCATTCGGCCGGGTTGTAATGGGGCTTGGTAATGACAATAGGCTTGAAAATATTTTGGTTATGTGGTGCTAATAATATCCAGGAATAAAGACTCCTAAACTCTCAACATAACTCACCAAACATTCATAACAAAATATACCGAACTCACTAAAATATTATGCACACTCTCATTAACCCTTTTATCCCAACTAATATTGCTTACAAACACTAAGGAAAGTTTGGCTCATGCACTTTATTCACTGCTCAACTCTTCCCCCTTTTTTTTAGCTTTTTCTTCTCCCCCTTATATCTTCATTTTTTTTCTATGGGAGGTTCGGTACCGACCTTGCAGAGTCGGTAACGAGTTATGCTCATCATTTTCTTCTTTCTTCCTCTTTACTTTCCACTTCTTTTGTAAGTGCATTCAGAGAACCAAACACCTTTTACATGATAAACTGCAAGATTTTTTACTTTACCCAACCCATAATTACCCCACACTTGAACCAAACAATCTTACTCAACAAAACCATCACAATAACCAACACTAAGTCCTAATCCCCGGATAGGGTCAAGCTTTCATCGGTAGGGAACAATTTTATGGAGCTATAGATAAAAGGCTTTAAGGCACAAAGAAATCGGTTCAAAAAGAGGGATTATGTAAGGGTGGATAAGGATTAATAAGGCTCATAAAAAATAAGCTCTCCATCATATGATTTCACAAGTAATGAACTAAAATCTTATAGAGACTTCGAGAAATAGATAACCATCACAATTGCAAGAGATAATATACACATAAGAGAGTAAATCACATAAGAAAGAGAAGAGAGATTTTTGATGTTTTCCCTATAAGGCCAAAATTAACTCACAAGGTAGATCATTTTGTTGGATTGCAATTAAATTCATGCTAAAAGTTATACATGTTCAGTTTCATCACAAGCTAAAATTCGTACAAAAACAATTTTATGATAGGCTGGGGCATAAACCATCAAAGACATGCTAAATGGATTACATGATCATGCAAGCAATTTACTACAATAGGACATCTAAGTGGAATATTATCAATCCTAAAAACACAAACAAACCAAAAACTGAGACTAAACTGAGTTTCCTTTTCCCATACCTCATACTTAAACCAAACAATGTCCTCACTGTTTAAAACATAAAAAACAATAAATAGGATAAGGAAAAGGAACTCACAAAATAAAACTGAAGCTGCTTGAAACCATTGATCACTGAAGAGGTTTGAATTTTCTCAGATTACTATAGGGGTCGGTACCGAACAAGATGGGCCGGTAACGAGCTTGTTGTCTATACACCGATTCTTCTTGTTTTCTTCTTCTTAGCACTTCTTAACTTCTTGTACCTGAGTCACTTTAGAAGAAAATTCTATCCCTACTTTACTACTCTAACCTAAAAAACAAGTCAAAAGAAAGCTAGCAAAAAGAACTAAGAAAGCAAAAACTAAAAGCGGGTTGCCTCCCGTAAGCGCTATTTTTAACGTTGTTAGCCCGACGAACTTACCTTGGCGGATCAGGGCGGCTTCCATCTAGCTTTTTCGGAATCATGAGAAACCCCATACATAGATGGAAAAGCTTCAAAGCTTCTCTCCAAGAGATTTGGTCCTCTATCGTCAATAAGAATGCTTGGAATGCCTACATTAGGGTTAGTAAAATTCAAAAACCAAGGAGGCTTCGACTCTTTCATAGTATGCTCAATAGTAGGAGTTAATATAGAACAAGGATATGAGAAGAGATCATGACCAGAATTAATCAAATCAGAATAAGAAGACATACCTTGATCGAGCGTAAAAGGGCTCGGTTCCAAGGTGTAGGGGGTCGCTACCGACCTTGGTAGGTCAGGAAGTGTTGCGGTACCGTGCATGTCAGACTCGGTTGCGATGCTGGATTCGGTACTGACCCATGGTAGGTCGGTAGGCCCTTCGATATGCGCCTTGTCCTTGCATTTGCTCGTTTTAGTACTCAGGGGAGGGTCGATCCCGATCCACGACGGGTCGGTAGAAACTTTAGTACTACAACTAGCAACTTCATTCACGGCCAAGTTGGAGTGAAACTCGACCTTCTCTTCTCCAATATCAAACATGAGAAGTCCCTTCCTGACATCTACATGTGCTCCTGTGGCGGCTAAGAATGGTCTTCCAAGAATGATTTGTACCACAAGGTCTTCTGGCATATCTAGCACAATGAAGTCGTTTGGGACGAAAAATTTGCCAACTTTAACGGGAACATCCTCAACGACTCCGATTGCCTTTACACAAGATTCGTCCGCCATGTACAACCTCATATTGATGGGTTCCAGCGGTCCCATGTTAGCCTTGGTCCAGATAGACAATGGTAATAAACTGTCACTGGCACCTGGATCACCGAGTTTTTCAGGGAGCTTTATAGATCGGACTTCATTTGACACCTCTGAGATAAATCTTTTCCTGCTCAAAATCTCTTTTAAAAATTTAGTGTAGGCAGGCATTTCATTAAGGGCTTCAATAAATGGTATCAAAATATTTAACCCATGAAGAATTTTGACAAAACGTCTAAACTTTTCTTCCGTGGCATCATTAGACTTCTTAATCGGGAAAGGAAGAGTTTTTGACGGACTCGGGATAGAGAGAGGCCCGGATCGAGGCCCCACCGAATCGACAAGAGGGTCGATTGGTGCAAATGGGTCGGTACTGACCCCCCCTAGGGTCGGTATCGAGCTAAGAGTTAGGTGCAGAAGACTTACCTGGCCTGGAGGGCTCACTATCAACCTGGGTGAGGTCGGCAATGACCTGTTGAGCCTCGGTATCGACCCTGTTGGGGTCGGTAACGGGCTTGACTAGGGCGTTATCTCCATCGTTGTGCTTAGTATCTGTAGGCTTGACTCGATCTGGCAACTCCTTTCCACTTCTCAGGTGCACTGCTGCAATTTTTACTCTAGGGTTTTCCTCGGTTCGGCCTGAAAGTTGCCCTTGAGGTCTTGGAACTTTTGCAGCAAGGTTGCCCAGTTGGGAGTCAACGCTCTTCTTCCATGTTTCTAGCTCTCCCAACTGTTCTTGTACACCATTTAACCGATTGTTAATGTTGGCTTGGACTCCAACGATCTTGTTGTGGACGTCATTGAATTTATTGTGGACGTCATTAATGGCCTCTTGTAACCCTTGTACCTATGAAGGTGGCTCTTGATATCCTGGTGGTCTGTAAGGAGGAGCCGTCCTTTCTTGTGGTGGAGGTGCTTGATTTTGATTTTGATTGTAACCTCCCCAGCTGGGATAATTGTTTGGCCTATCATAATGGTTAGGCGGGTTTTTGTATTGCCCTCTCATATAATTTATTTCAGCATATGTCTCAGCGACTCTAACTTGTTTCTTCAGTCTGTTGATCTCGTCTTGCATAAATTGGACTTTGATATCTGGATCAAAATCAGTGTTCGGGTTGTAGAGTCTCCTTTGAGGTTGGGGTGTCTGCGGCGTCCCATACATGGCATCATAGTTGGTGAGTTTGGCAAGCAACGCCCATTCTTCATCGGGATCCATCTCAATAAAACCGCAATCGGTGTCCAAGTTGATGCGGTCTTTAGTTGCAGCATTAATCCCTTGGAAGAAGATCTCTTGGAGCACATAAGGTGGTTGCCCATGAGTAGGGCATTGTCTAAGCATCTCCTTGAATCTCTCCCATGTCTCCACAAGGGTCTCATTAGGCAGCTGGTGATAAGAAGTAATACGCTTCCTTAATTTCGTAGTATTGGCAGGAGGGAAGAACTTAGTCATGAATAAGTCATGCAAGGTTCTCCACATCCTTAATAATCTAGGAGGTAAGCTTTTTATCCAGCTCAGGGCCTTACCTGCAAGAGACCATTTAAAATCTTTTAGTTGGACATATTCTAAAGATACACCATCAGCAGTAATGGTATCATATAAATCAACAAAATTACGAATATGCTCCATAGGGCACTCAATAGGTTTTCCCTCAAGCTGAGCCCTCTTAATTAAGGATATAAACTGAGATTTAATCTCAAAAGCCCTTTCTATCTTAGGAAGCACTATTGCTGATTCTGGCACCCTTAGTTCCGGATGAATATATTGTTTGGCATTCCTTGGGATAACGTTCAATTGCTCTTGTAAACGTGCAGCATTAGCAGCTGCAACGTCTCTTTCTCTCTGCATTGCCTCCATCTGTATGCAGAGGTTAGCCACTTATTGAGCCATCTCTTCAGGTGTATCCATGGTTTTACGTTCTCTTAATCGGCGGTGGAAGGATCGCTCGGGTATAGAGTCTGCTACTGGATTAGAGACAACTCGGCGTCCTTCAGCTGGCTTACACTGTAAGCAAAAACAAAAAACGAAATCAAAAGCAAAACGGGTTTTCAGAGGAGGATCGGTACCGAGGCCCAGGGGGTCGGTATCGAGCCTGCTGTGATCCCGTAAAATTAAAACTAAAAAGAAAGAACTTGAATCCTAACAACAGGGTCGGTACCGACCTGGGTAGGGTCGTTATCGACTCGACAGTGTTTACGAAAACAACTAAAAATAGAAAAGAAAACGGGATTTGCGTCGGTACCGACCCTAGGGAGGTCGTTACCGACTCGGCTGAGTCCCGAAAAACGCTAAAAAGAACAAAACTTGGCAATATTGGAATTTCCCCGGCAACGACGCCAATTTGTTGAAAGGGATTGTTGACAACAAATAAATTTATAATCAAGACCCCGCTAAGTACAGGGGAGTCAAGTTCGTCCACGGGAGATAATTAGTCTCAAGTTTTGTCCTTACTTAAGAGTGCAAGTAAGAGAGAAAAGCAAGGATTTTTATATCAATAAATAGAAAATCTAAGGTAAGGGTATCCCCACAACAACAATTATGCATGCTAAACGTTAATGAAACACATAGATCATGCTTCTATCACATAAAGGTGCTAACTTTCGTAACTTTAAGCAAGTAAATCAATCAACTTTCGCTAAATTAATAAACTTACTATATATCTCTTCAAAAATCATCAAAGATTTGTAAAGAATCTTACCAAATTTCTTTACTTATAATCGAACTGTTTTGGGAAGTTTGAACATACTCCTTAAATGGTATAGGATACCAAGGACGTACTAACTCAAAAGAGTTTTACAAGATACTAGATATAGAAATTGCTATAATGCAAAAGAAAGCTTGCATCTTTTCATCTCAACCAACTGCACTTGCAAAACTCATATGATTACAAAACTTATATGATTTCCAAACCAATCTAGAAACATTTTATTCTTTACAACCCAAGTGAAATCACTTATCAAATGGTTATTTCCAAATTTCTATCACAATTATTGTGCAAATCATTCAAACCTTGACAAGAAATGTAACTTTTACAAATTCTTTATTTCAAACTTAAACTTGAGGAATTATGTGATCTTATTCCACCATGTGATCAGGACGGGGAAACAAAACCAACACAACCCTTTACTGCATTTTCAAAGGAATAAGACATGTAATCTTGCCTTACCATGTGATCAAGATGGAAGACAAAATACATTCTTACTCACCACTATGAAAACCGTAGAAAATTTATTCATGAATCCTTTATAACAAACGACCATTACTTTTAGAAATTCATACTTGAATTCTATAAGGTCCAAAGAATTTTCTCAAAAGAGAAAATCATGAAACAATCTCAAATATCCTTAAAATCAAGACATCTTGACTCACATAAATCCTTACCCAATTTGACATAGAGATGTCCAATAAGATCATATAAGATCACAACCCAAGAGTAAAATATAACAATTTTACAAAGATTAACAAATGGGTAACACGATTAAAATTACTCATGAAAAGGAATAGCTATCAACGAATCTCAAAAGATGTTGAGGCTTGACATGAGCTTGACATAGGCTATTAGCATACTTGCTTTAACTTAGAAAACTACGGAAACGAAGATTAGCTACTCTATGAAAAATTGGGCGCGTTAACCGATGCAACATATCAAATTGTTGACCCTATTTTCACGATGCTACTGACGCTTTGCCCTAGTTCTGTGCTGACATTTGCACATTAGCTGGCCTTACCAACTTGGCCAAAAGTTTTGAATCAAAACCGAGTCTCAAAGGAGCTAAGATGCTCCAATTCACTTCTAAGCCCAAAATTTCCCTTTGAATGTAACACTTCATTCCTTCCTCAAGGTAGAACTTGATGACATACCTTGACTTTTCTTAATTAGACATATTGCTAGACATTTCTATAATCCATAGTATTGAGAAATCTCTGCCTGATTTAACTCAGTCTTCTTAACCCAACTTAACTTCGCAAGTTCACTAAAAGAGTTGATTGCTCAAATCCACTTACTTGCAATCCTTACGGAAAATGTGATTCCAACATCTTCTTACTCATAACAAATTCTTCCAAGGTCGATCTCAACTTGTATGTCTCCTTGACATCCCACTTTAAAGTGATGTAACAATGATACATTACCAAAATTCAATGCTTGAGATCATCCATTTGCAGAACAATATCCCTTCTGCAACTTAATTGTCATTTAAATTCCGATATTCAAAAGTGAAAGCTATCAAACTCTCGTGATGAGTTTAACCATAAGGAGAAGACATATACCCTTTTTATTAGCTCAAGTTCAAACCACATTGCAAAGGAAGAGATTGTGGTTAGGAAGCTTGCCGACAACTTAACAGTCTCACCAGTACCACCTTAGGCTTTTGATTGACTGATATATAATCTTCAAAACCCAAACACAACTGAAATTATTTTTCAACGATAAGGTCTAAGCCTTATTGACCATAGATGATTGATATTTTTCTCCCAAACGTTTAAAATATCAAAGACAAATATGCTAAGATCATTCCTTGATTGATCTTCTCAAAACTGAACTTTATCATTTCCATCCTTGAAGAAACATAAGCCAATATCATTGGCAATATAGAACATCTTATTGTTGGTTCCATTACTGGTCAGTTGTAGACCTCAAGTCTCTTCTCATTATCCCGAGTTGGGTATCATACAATGAAACTCCAATAACGTGGTCACATAGGTTAATCATCGGAATATCAACAACTCATGTAATCAATTAACACTGATACTAAGTAGTTAATTGAACATAAACACATTACCGATGAACTTTTACATGTTCAATCCATTTTGACCAATCAACCTTATTCACAACAACCCAGATGATTAACCATTTGTTCACAACCTAAACAGAAACAACATTCTTCCTTTCTTTCTTACTATAACCAAAAAGAAGTTCCCATTCCATTTAGGATTCTCAATCCTCTTAACTCAAAGGATAACAACATATATGAAAATCCGAGTTCGAATACTCTTAGATTCAAAATTGGACTGCATCTTCCAATATTTAACAATTCAATTGATCCAACACTTGAGCACTTCAAAGCTCTTTAACTTCCAACTATACAAAGAAAATATAGAATATCCATGATTGTATACTATAGATTCACAAGCACAAATGTTGAAGAAAGTTTCCAAAGGAAATCCTTTTCTATTCAGGATTCTTTTACCTTACTTCATGATCCATACTGATCTCTTAGAATCACTCAAGACTTATAAGATTTTTTTCCAAATCTTAACATTGAGAAGTAGAGGTTCCAACTCATTCCTTCTATTGGAAATCGAATTTCAACAAAATTCAGAAATTCCTATAAAAATATTCTCATGAAAACTTTTACTCTTATGACTTCGATGTCAAAGAAACTCACTTTAAAAATTTCCTTTTTAAAGAAAACTCTTGAACTTTCACATTTCAAGAAAAGAAGTTGACAATTTCTTTCACTTTACTTTGAATCATGACCCTTTTAAACAAAATTATTAACTTGGAATCTTCCATCATGTGAGCTTAAAATAGGAAACCTTCAAAATAGAAAGTCTTTATGAAGTACAATACTTAACTTCAAAATCTCATAAGAAGTTTCCTAATAATGTGGAAGAAACAACAAGGGTACACTCAATTCAGTGTCTCAAGAGAGAATAGGAATTTATTGAGAACTTGGTCTAGAACCGGTTCAACTTTAGGAATCTTCACCTGATCTTACTATGGATCCTTCTCGGAGTCCATTCCCATCTACAGGGAATCAAAAGTCCATCACAAGACCTTCTTCAAAGAAGTTATTACAAACTTATTACCTCATGTTCTCCAATTCCCTTTTCTCCTTCAATCTCTTTCACGAGTCTGACCTTCAATATTAGCCACTTTCCGTAAATGGTTCTAAGACAACACCAATATAGAATTCTCCATCGTTCTATATGAAAGGATGAAGGTCTTAAAGAAGACTTGGAACTTTTCGCTCTAATACCACTTCTGTAACACCCCCTTCCTACCCTAGAGGTATTACAGATAGTAACCCCGATTAAGACTAAATCGAAACTACCCAAGGCTTTAAACTGACTGAACAAACTAAAAATCCTAAAGTTGGATTCATTTGAAATAGAAATATGAAAATGGAAGACCACAAAATATTGTAAAAGAACTTAATGTTTACCACTTGATAACTCAAACTTTACAAAGTTGAAGATAACGTTACAGCGGAATAAATACAAATAGTCTTATAACAACATTAGCTTTGTAGTGGCCCAACCATAAACTTCGCTCAAACACAACTTCTAGAAAATTTTGTTCAACTTCTTGATCCACTTCTCAAATCCACTTCCAAGAAATATCTGATGTGTCGTATACAACGGTGGACACCAGCCAACCATGCAATTGAATAAGGTGGTCGGGTTAGTCTAATGAAAGACTAAGCAAGTGAACAAAATGACTGGTTCTTATGGTAGTGACTAAACATATTGGCATCGTAATCTGAATGACAACCGGTCGATGATCCAACAGTTAGCAGTCCCATAGAGGATAATAATGAGGCATGCATAATCAAGAGAGAGGACACCACAGCTTGTGGTTCCTTTACGAAACATGAACAATTGTTGGGAACTCACATTTATCACATAACATTTTGAAAAGCAAGAATGGATTTCCGACTGGACGAACCATTCAGGTATGTATTAATGTGCCTAACGCACTTATATTATATTACTTTCAAAACTTTTCACAACCAATTTGGTGGCTTTTAATCGGCTCGAACTACTGCCGTAATATTTTGGTATTGTAGAGATCATCGGAGTATTTCATCCATTGTCATCTACCATGTACCAAGATCACAGGATTTAAGCTATCCTTGATCTTTCATTTGCATATGGTGAGGTAGAGATCAGAGAGGCCTATTACCCTGTCGTCTACACTGCATCGTGCCAAACTTGCACTTAGCTAGAGTGCGCATCACCCCTCTCACACGAAGAGTAGGGGAAGAGTCATGACCCACCATTAGGATTAGGCCCCTCCTAATGTAATTTTCTTTTAAAGAGAGGATATGGAACCACGTTCCCCTCCCTGAATCTACCTTAATAAACAACAAAGTCTCAGTAAGAGACAACATACAAGGTCGCACATAACGGACCTAAATCCAGTTCTAGCGCAAATTGAATAAACAACATGGTCATTATTTCTAACAATATAACAACCTATCATATTTTATTAAGCATATACGTTGTTCCCAACACAAATATTAAACGGGATTCAATTCCTCAATTAATAATATTAATGCAAGAGCGAACCGTCCACTTGCCTTATAAGGCGTGCTCAACGTTCTCAGCAATTCCAACAGAAATCTTTATCACCCTTCTGCCAAATATAACAAAACATTTCTCAACAACGGGCTCATGGATACACTTATTAGTTGTATACTCAACTCCTAAAACTTTCTAATCGATAAACGATTTGATTTCCGAATATCGAGTCATAAATAATCCTTAGTTATTATGCTTTAAGGAGCCATCTTGGCGGAATTATAACTAATTATCCGCTTCACTTTTGAAACAATTTTCTAAATAAAATTTTTTCAGTAGCAACAGTTTTTAAAGGTGACCAAATCTCGGATCAAACGGATTAACAACGAATCCCGAGTAATCATCTGAAGTCCTTTACCTGCCAATCGACGTCAAAACTTGTATTCGCTATAACTGAAGATCTGGACGTCTGTTTCCCGAGAGGTTTGAACCCGTGGGATCGTATCAACATCAAGATTATAAAAAACATAAATTTAATTAGCAAAGCGGAACTGAAAGGTCCTTACGGTGGCTCCGTAATCAACCCGCTAATTAATTTCGATCGTAAATACCTTCACTCGAGCCCATGGCTCATTTAGCTTGATAGTGGCTCGATCCCCGAGCTCGAGGGTGGTCGAGTATTGCCCGGAAGCAGCTCTCGCAGTGGGTGGTGGTCGGACAGGCTGATGGTCGCCGACGACGACGTACGGCGAGGCGAAAAGATGACCGACGGTGAAGAGGAGTTCGAATCCTTTCTTCCCGAGCCGTTGTCGTCCCGCTCAGATTCTTTCTCTGGTTCGTTTAAGAACCCAAAGAGAGGATGAAGAAGATGAGGTGGAGGTGATAAAGGAGGTGGCTGGCAAGGAGAAGGTAGATAGTCGGCGGTGAAGGAGCTCACGAGACTGTCGTCGTCTGCTCTCGCACTCCCTCTAATTTCCTTTATCAAAAGTTAAATGAGATAGAAATTCTGATCCTATACATATAACTCTCCTTCCCCCTTAAGTAAAGAAGAGGCGGTTTAAAAAAATCCAAAACCCGTCTCGGAACGGGATTCGCGTTAAAGCGGTAGAATTATGTACCTCGGATGGAAAAACTTACTAAATACAAAACGTCTCGTAAATTATGTACGCAAATAAAATCAATTTTCTATGATTTTATAACGCTACCTTCAATTTTTAAGGCTTCCTTTTTGTATTTTAAATCCTTTACAATACATAATTAAAAAGACGGTTTGTTCAATAAATATTCTTTTTCCACTGAAAAATCCTAGAATTCACACAGATCCATCAAATCATTTCTTTTTGATTTTAGGATATCACCAAGAATTTTCTAGGATTTAATCTCCAACAAAAATATTGGATTAAGCGTTAAAACGGATAAAGAGGTTAAAAGGATATCCGAGAAAAATTCAAAAATATCATCAAAAACCACAATTATTACAGCCCAAAACCAACATTTTGTAGACCAATGATCTACTGATATCGTTGTTAGTACTTACGTTTACTTTCTTGCTTTTTATTCGTATTTATTACTCCCATCATTAATTTAATTAAGTTAGGTTTTTAACTTTTTTTAGGTGTAGTCCCATGATATGGTCACCTAGAGGTCCTCCCAGTTCGACACCCCGCCATCTTTTTAGGACAAGTGCGACGCATTCTTGGATGTTGCTGGAGGGGTCGGACCGGGAGGAGCTACTTTTAGGCTCGGTCGCATCGCAACAGATTACTACGTGCCGGTCAACTAAGAGTGCCCAACATGCAAGCTTCCCAAATAGTGGAGATGTAGTAGGAGAATGCTTCCTTGTGTGCTTGCATTGAGCAAATCCAGCATAACCAAAATGCATAGCAAGCCCAGATTGAATGCTTGTAGAGATTATGGAAGACATGCAAAGAAACCAAGCACAATCGTCCACGCCTCGTTTGCCTGAATCCGACGATGCAGTCCAGGTGGATTGGTTTAGATTCGTAAATATTTTTGTATTATAATATTTAATAATTTTATTTTAATATCTATAATTCATTTAAATAAATAATTAAATTAAATAATATTAAAATTTAAAAATATATATATAATGCTAGATTTAGCAACCAAATGATCGCTAGATTCATACAAGGGTCGTGCACCTACGACGCTCGATCGTGCACCATTATTAGGGTAACGGGCAACGGTATGTACCATTTTTTTGTTATTTAGCAATTATGTAGTAGCTAATTGGATACCAGGTGGTCGCTAACTCTAGTTCAGATTTAACGAGCACATGTTCACCACCATGTAGTCACTATATATGGATTCAGATTTAGTGACCACATGGTTGCCAATTAGAGACCACATGGTCGCTAAATCTGGGTTCAAATTTAGCGACCACAAATTAGAGACCATGTGGTCGCTAAATCTAGACTTAGATATAGCGACCAGGTTGTGGTCGCTAAATCCATTTAGCGACCAACCTTATGTACTTAATGACCACTTTTGTGGTCGCTAAATCGTCCCTTTTGTAGTGAAGGAAAAACTTCTTAGAAAATAATAGTCCATAAGGAGATTTACCATTAAGAATTGTAGAAGGGTATCCTATTTATAAACAATGCAGTAGTTAAAATAAGAAATCCCCAATATGAGACAAGGAAGTGTGCATCAAATTGATGTGCACGACAATCTCCAATAAATACCTATGTTTACATTCCATAACTCCATTTTGTTTTGAAATATAAACAAAAAGAGGTCTAGTAGATGATTCCCTTGGAAAGAAAGAATTACAAAGATAAATGACAACTACCAAGTTTAAGAGCATTGTCTGTTCTTATCACAATACATTTTTATCAAAATGAGATGTACCATTGCCAAGAAATTCTTCAAATTTGTGAAATTGCTTGCATTGTCTTGTAAAAAATGAACCCAAGTTATTTAGTAAACATAAACTATTGTCAAGAAGTAATTACAGTCATCATGAGTAGGAATCTCACATAGTCCTCAAGTGTCGACGTGTACTATCTCAAAGATACAATTTGAACAAGTTGAACTTTGTGAAAAGGCAATCTCCTTCCTAAAATCACATTCTATACAAAGAGGTAAATCACCCTTCCTAAAATCTATATTACAAATAGGTTTCATCTTATGTAAGGATCGTAACCTAATCTTCTATGAAGAAAACTATTTTTATTCACTACTATTTTTATTCACTAATTTCTTGGTTAAAGAAAAAGCAAAAAGTTGATGATGTAATGAAATTGTCAAAGACATCCCTTGTTAAGTATTAGATCAAATTATTCTAAGGAAACAATCCTTTACATGCCTTACCAATGATTATAGACTTAGTAATTGCTAAGTAGACCCTACAATAGACAAAGATCACTAGAAAATATAGCCAAGTAGTTAAGTCGCCTGACTAATTTGCTAATAGAAAGCGAATTGTACTGAAAATGTTGGCACAAACAAAACTTCATCATGAATAATAGCCTTAGTGACTAGTACATGACCTTTTAATGAAGTAAAATTCTTTCTCCATTTGGAAAATACACAACGATTGCAACAAATAACTTATTATAGTCAAGAAAAAAATTCCAAATTGTGACACATGTGGTCACCCACACCAGTGACTAGTATCAATATATTACTAAAACAAGATTTTCCATGTCCTACAAAAGAGTAATTTGGATTACCAGAAAAAGAGCTGAATGCAACAAGGGAATCAAAAGTGTTTATTGACTATTGAAGAAGACTCCTCAATTGAGACATTTTCAAAGCAAAAAGAGCTGGAATCTCAAAACCCAAAGTAGTTTTTCAAGATGAATCTAAAGACTGAACAGAATTGGAAGAACATGCTTGTTTACCATCATTGGAAGGATAACAAAAAAATCTTATAATGAGAATCAACCAAATAACTAATTTTCTTGTAAAAGATACAAAACTTAGTGTTCTTGCCTTTATACTTAGATCTTGGTGCAAAGTTTTACATGAAAAGAGCTAACATATGTAGATTATTGTGGGCTCACAACATATACAACTCCTTGTACTTGTGCAAATTGGTCACTTAGACACCTCAACTCACCTTTGGTTTGGACCTATTGAGCACTTAAACGTAACAATTTGGACCTATTAAACACCTGATCGCTGATGTGGCAATGTGCGTGCAAGCCAAATGCACATGGGCGAGTGAAGGCTCTTATTCTAACTGACATGGAATTAATATAAAAAAAACAAAACCCCTAATTCATCTTCTTCTACGCTTGTTCATAAGGAAAAAAAAACCCTAATATTAAGATTGCAACAAATCATTCCAGATTCGGTGTTTGGAGGAACATTGACAGCTCGAAGTCGTACATCCACTTCTCCGTCAGATCGGAGAGTACGGACCAATAATCAAAGACAACGCAAATGGCAAAATCAGTGTACGGGAGGTGATTGTGCTCGGGATTGAAGAGGAGGACGAGGCGGTGATAGTGAGAGGCGATTAGGTCAGGCTCGCGGACGAGCGGGGAGAGATGGAGGATAGAGTACCAATCGTGGTGGCCAGAGTTGATGAAGCGCTTCTCGGCGGCGAGAATCTGCTCGGAGATAGGGTTCGTAGGGTCCAATTCACACGCTCGGATCGCGAAGGAGCGGCTTCCGACTAGGTCGTGAGAGGCTAATAGCTTCTCGGAGAACCCTAGCCACCGCTCCGCCTCCACACGCGGCGTGTTAGGATCCATTTTTGGGGCTTCGGTTTTGCTCTCTAGCTTTCTCTGTGTGTTGTTATGCTCGCTAAACTCCGGATCTAGGTTTTTGATTCAGATCTGGGGGAGAAACCCCAAATCCCAAATCTAGATCTAGGGGAAATTAATTCATGGTTTTTTTCATTTTTTGTTTTAATAAAAAATAAAATTAATTCACCTTTTTTTTGGTAGAAAAAATTAATTCATTTTTGAATGTAGGTGGCAAGAGTTAGACCTATGTGGCACAAATTTGACTTATGTGGCAAGTTTTGATCTTATGTGGCACACATGTCAACGTGCATATTTTACACTCAATGAAGTTGTTTGCGACCAGGTGTTTAATAGGTTCAAATTGTTAAGTTTAAGTGTTCAATAGGTCCAAACCAAAGGTGATGTGTCTACGTGACCAATTTGTACAAGTACAGGGGGCTGTATATGTTTTGAGTCGATTATTGTGGTGAAGATCGAGTCTCCCTCTGTTGTTGTTCTTGGATCAACATAGCATAGGCTTGACTTAACTTGGGAATTGGATTCAACATTAAGATATTGCCTTGAACCATTGAATAGGAGTCGTTGAGGCCCGTCGAAAAATTGAAAAAAGGCGTTGTTCATATTTGCTCATAATCTAGAGTAGAACCACATGAAGAAACAAGAATCCCTCTCAATGCACTCATTTAATCCCATAATTCCATGAGGTGAGTAAAGTGAGTTGCTATATCATCTGTGCCTTGAGATGAGCTTGAAAATTTCTTTATTGAGCACTAGTAAAACAAGCAAACTTGGATCTAGAACGTTCTAGATTTCTTGTGCAAAAGTAGCGAACAAACACTATCAATCATTGACTTATCCAAAAGCATTAAGAATCCAATAAATCATGGGATCATTAAATCTATCCAAACTCGTAATTTCAAAGGATCATATGTCTGACTAATCGTGGAAAGCTACCATCAATGATTGAATGATTTGGAAAACCTTTACCATTGAATGATTTGGAAACCAGATTTGTTCCAAGATTGTCAAAAGGATGTAAGTAAAGAGGATCTGAGGTATCAAGTGAAGATTCTACCCAAACCACGATGAAAGATTAATCAAAGAAACCTTAATTTCAACAATAAAACCCCATTTAATCAAGAAATGAACAAGAATGATCAACGAAAAACTGAAAAATGATCGGGATCGTTTAATTTGTTAATGTGTCTTGAATCTATTATTAATTGGTACCCACGAAGGGTTTGAGGGAAGATCCCCCAACCCACCACGAGTTCTAGGGGGTGAAGCTCCTTGATAGTGGGTTCAGGGAGCAGCGCTCCCTGTTGAAACGATATGCCTATGCATTCTATTTTTGGGCCTATCGTGGTCTATTTGGGCTTGTGCCCCATAATCTAAATTAGAGTTTCAAGAGTCTTCGTATATACTCTTGAAATGCCTCATAATCTATAATTTGGATTGTTTGCCTCCTAATAAAATCAGTTATCCTTCTATCCGTGGATGTAACCAACCCAATGTTGGTGAACCACGTAAATCTGAGTGTTCTTATTCCCATTCTTATTGAATCTTTTCACATTCGTAATACCACAATCAAGAAAAGAGGTGTTATTTTATGAAAATCAATCGAAAAAGTAAAAGTGCAGAAGTGAAAGACGTGAATCGAAATGAGCGTGATACCATGTAGAAGTTCACATAATTTGAACAAGTTGAAACATAATGATGATTGAAGGAACATTTCTTATTAATTTAATTAAGAGATTACAAGCTAGAGCTACTTATAGACCAAACACAACTTACTTCTGTTACAGAACATAAAAGCAAACCACTAGCTTAACTAATAAGAGGTGTGTGACCTAACTAATCAAGCACACAATCAAGTTTTACATGTGTTCCTATTCTCTAATAGTGATAAATAACATCCCATCTTCTGATAAACAACTTCATAATAATTAAGAAGATGGCATGGAGTCCTTCCACGATCCACCTTGGGTTTGCTCGTGGCTCTTATTGTTGAAAGCTATGATATTTCCTCGTGTTGTTGGGAGTTTGTTCGTAGAAATGCCAACCAAGTGGCACATCGGCTTAGTCATTGGTACCCGACATCTCTTTTAATTTTGACTTGTAATTTCTCTTACATGTCCGATTTCTATGATGTTTAGTCGAACAATTTGGCTTCAGTTTAATGATATTGGGGTGTGTTTTTGATAAAAAAAAACTTGTGATTTGTCGTATGTACTGACATTAATAAATATACTTACCTAATATGCTTGTTTCACTTCTTGTAGAAAATGGTTTTTGGGTAAAAAGTGATTTTAGTGTCTTGAAAAAGTAAAAAAAATAAAGAGAGTTGCATAAATTTCAAGAATATTAAAAATAGTTTTTGAGTACAAAGAAATTTTGTGGGGAAAGTGAAACAAGGCGAACTCTAAGGGCATGAATATCGGTTGGTTTCAACCCAATTTCACCATGGGTTTCGTTCAAAAAAAAAAAGAAAAATGAATTTTGTATCAGTGAAACCCAAGTACTGCTCCAAAATTTCTATTGGTCAACTTGGCAATCCACAACTAATTGATTATTTCTATTATTATTTTTATTTCTCAATTTCCTCATCTCTTACAGAATATCCGTTCATTTTTTTAATTGAAGGTCTCCATTAATGGTGGTTGCTTTAACAACTCCCTTTTGTCTGGCTGGTTTTAACCGAGCACCATCATCGTACTTCATTTCTAGAGTGCAACAAATGTTAGAATTTAAGTCAAAATCAGGAGGAATTTGAATCAATTTTCCATGTTTTTGCTATGTTTTGTTATTGCTTTGATTTGTTTGGAAATTAGGGTTTTAAATCTTCATTTAATTTGGGCATGAAACCAACTAATTTCCAAACATGAAAATTGAGTGACGAATCTGGGATGGTGGGACTTAATCTTCAAACCGAAAACTGATTCAAAATTAGGGTTGGTTTTGATTGGAAGGCTTGATTTGATTTCAAATCAAAACTAACATTATATTTGGCTTTCTTACAAAACATAACAAATCAAAACCAACTAATTTGGTAAGGCAAGAAGTAAGAACCTGAATGACTCCCTTGCTCCCAGCCCCTCGTTCCCAAACCTCTGAACAGTACCCACGACATCCCAATCGAAACCCTAGATCTCGAAACCTAGCCCAAATTGGTGAAATAATCATTCTAGTCCTCTGTCAAATCCAGAATAATGAAGAGAAACTCCATTTGTGGGGTGTTTTTGGCAAACTATTACCCCAAAATCCCGAAACTGCTCGTAGTTCTGACGGCGGCGATAATTCAGCCCCGACACATGCCGACGCCCTTGAGGTCAACAAGGCTAGAAACAACCACATACCATCCAAGAGAAGGCGTCGAAAGAGGCTTAGGAGGCTCTATCTCTCGGAGCCCAAAGTGATTTGGAGTCTAGGGTTTGTTAAACTATGGTACTGTTCATTCCGGTTCTTCGTGATTCTGTTCGGGGCAGCAGCGAGGCGTCAAACGGCACGGCGTTTCAAGGAGAGAAGACAGGTGGAAGTTCTTTGGGAAGGAAGTTGCCTCCTTCTCTGGATGAGCCATGATGGGCATAGTAAAGTCAGATCGATCAGGTTGTTTCTTTTCTCTCTAATCCTTGTGAAACTAAATTTACACTTGATAATCTCTGAGTGGGTTTCTTATGCCGATAATCTGAACCGTTGGGAAGTCAACCTCCTCACACAAATCTTGCTAGCTCTTCGTTACTACTCTTTTATGCACTCTGAAGATTGCAAATTGTTTACCTGGAAACAACAAAGCTTAGGCATATTAATAAAGAAACAAAGCACCATAATGAAGAAAAACAAGAAGTCCTTAAAGAAGGTCTTATTCTCTGATGAAAAATTCTCTAAAGAACAGTATGAGCATGTGGTTCCACATGATCAGTTGAACATTCAACTTGCCATGGTCAATGAGACCTTTAAGGGCATTGGCTTTTAGAAGTCTTTTGAGGGTGGCCTTTTACTGTCTTTGAAAAACAACGGTGAAACAAAAGGAAATTTTGATTTCCTGAGAAGGATGAATATTGAGTGTGACCATGATGATGCTTATTCCTATGCTGGTTATGATGCTGAGAAATCTTTGAACCACATTATAAACTTCACCTCAAATAAAGAAACGAAAAGGAATCTTGCAACTAAGAATTATAAGAACATTTGTATGAATGCTAAGAACCAAGAACGCTTAAGGGTGTGTATGTATTTCTATAACCAGGGACCAATTAGAAAAGACAATGATCAGTTACTCAAATACTATAAATAGAAAAGAGGAAAAGAAAATTATAGCTGATATGTCTTGTGTGTGCAAAACTGTGATGTCAAAAGTTTGTTGGTGGAGGAATTACTGTGATGTAAATGATAAGATGAAGGAGATTGTGGCAAAACCACCTGCATCTGTTCGGTGCACTGAGTCCCTAGGGGGCTGGTTCATGGTTGGTTTTGCCATGATATCCTCCCTAAGAATTTTGAACCTGATGTACTATTGCATATATCAACTTAAAATGAAGAAGCTTAATAAAATATAATTGCCTTTACTATATGTACTTGATGTGAAATGATAGACAAAATTTATATAAGGAAAGAAAAATACCAAATGGAATGATGGCTTGTAGTGACAGTTGGGTTCTGAACTTGATCATGGTAAGAATTAGAACTAAGATACATAGTTTTTATGATAGGAAATGTATTGTGCAGAAAATGTACACGGGAGTTATGAATAATAGGAAAGGTTGTAGTTCCTTATAATACTAGTTTAGTTTCTTGATATCTACTTTACACTATTGCTTGCCTAAAACTAATGATTGCGATGCAACTTTATGTGTTGATTCTAGATTATATCATGAAAACTGGATACTTGGGAAAAAATGAGATATTTGATCAGTCATACTATTTGTAGGCTGTTTGCTCTCCTTATTGTTAAAAATATGGTTAAGCATGCTTTTTATTATGTTGTAGTTGTTTGTAACCCCATTATTGCATAAATCATGATGAAATGGGATCCACTATTTGAGTGTAGCTGGTGGAAGGAACATAAAGAAAGGAAGGAATCAAATAAAAGAAGAAAAGGAAAAAAGCTGACTTATGGCATTTTAAATTATCAAAATGCTACATCAAGGGTAAGGTTCTTTCAAAATGATATAAAGAATCACTGGAATAAGTCTAAATTAATAAAATGGAATGGTTATGACAAGTTTATAACCTCTTCTGTCAGTGACCATAAGGGAATAAATCCCTTTAAAACTGTTCATGGAACCTGCTTGTCTGTCTGCAGCATTAGATTGAATCAGAAAAAGGGAAATCAAGATCAAAGAAGATATAAAGAAAGACAAAGCAATGGAAAAACTACGAAGACTGGATTTGCTCTAGAACTTCCAAGTAAATGGAAATTTCTGAATCTCTTTTTTTATGGATAAGAAAAATGAAAAGAAAGAATGTATTGCCCTTGGTGATGTAAAGCTAAGCTGGTTAATGGAGACAGGAAGTTGTTGTACAAATATGAACATTGAAAATATTGTTTTATGGAAGATTTGTATACAAGGTGACATGAACTGGATCGTTCAGCAGGGTTGTAGTTTGGATTATGAAACCAGTTTCAATATAAGATACTGGTTTAGATTGAGCTATAATTATTACAGCAATTGGAACTTATATTTCTGTTTGTATGATACTCACATGGAAGGTTTAATTGATAAGGAATATGAACATGTAAAGCCAGGAAAAGGTAAGAAATCAGGAAACTCCAGGATTAGGAAACTTATTACCCAAATTATAGCTCCCATTTGGAATCAATTACCAAAACAAAGATGGGAGTGGGTGCAAGGTCATAACAAATCTGTTTAACATGAAGATTGGCTTATGGAATTGTAGGGGAATGGGGAGAAAATCTTTCTGTCCTGAGTTAGACTCGTTCAGTAAAATTGAGCGGATACAAATTATGGCAATCGTAGAAACAAAAACTGATAAATTACCAAGTGACCAAGTCTGGAGGCGAGCTGGGTTTGATAACTTAATTTGGTCTCCTACGAATGGTAGAGCAGGAGGTATTGCAGTTCTCGGGAAAGAACACCAATTGGTTAACGAACAAATATCAGTAGTAATTCAGCATCCAAGGTATGTCATCCTAAAATACTATAATGTTATTACAAAATATACAATTGCAATCTGTTTGGCTTATGCACCCCCTAATGCCGGGGACAAAGAAATATTTTGGAAACAGCTAACTGAAACACTACAAAATTTACATCTTCCCATGCTGTTATTGGTGACCTAAATGAAATTCAGGATCCAAGTAAGAAAAAAGGGTGTGTCTCCCCTGAGCCTAGTCGATTTGAAAGACTAACTAGATTCAAAAATGACTGCCTTGTTGAGGATATCCCATATATAGGCAATATATTCACATGGAGGAAAACTAAAACGGAAATTGATAATATATACGGGAAACTCGATAGAGTGTTGGCTAGCAACAGTATTATTCAGTGGTTCCCAAACATCTCTACAACAAACCATGCATTTACTAGCTCAGATCATTGTAAAATCTCGGTGGAACTTAACAATGAAATCATGAATAAAGCCTTGCCTTTTAAAATAGACAAAATGTGGATGTACAGGAAAGATTTTAGAAATGTGGTTAAACAATCTTGGTGAGCCCAATATACAGGATCAAATATGTTCCAACTTATGAAAAAAACACAATTACTTAAGAAACAAGCTAAGAGTTGGAACAAACACACTTTTGGAAACATTTTTGAACAATTAAAAGAAATTGAACAACAACTTCTGGAAATCCAAAATACGATCCTGATATCACCACAACCCAGTATCATACAAAAACAAAATCAATTATTACAAAAGAAAGAATGTACTCTCAAATATCACAAGACATACTGGAAGCAGCGAGCCAAGACAAAACATATTAAATTAACAGATACAAATTCTGGTTATTTCCACAAAATAGCAAATGGAAGGTGTAATAGGAAAGTTATCAAAGAAATAGTAACAAATGAAGGAACCCATATTGTTCGAATAGATAATATCCAAGATGAAATTCGAATGGACTTTAAAAAGAGATATACAAAAGAACCAACGAATCTTAATAGTGCCCAAGAATTCCTTAACTTAGTCACGAAAGAAATAAAAAATGAAGATAATGCTATGCTAATAAGTCCGGTTACCAATGAAGAAATCAAATCGATAGTAATGGGATTAGGAATAGACAAATCCCTGGGGCCGGATGGGATGACGGCAGAATTCTATAAGAGATATTGGGACATTGTAGGCCCATCGGTCATTAAAGCGGTTAAAAGCTTCTTTCATTCTGGAAAATTGTTAAATTAATTCAACCATACCTTTATAACACTAATCCCAAAAATTGACAATCCGAGCTCAACTAATCATTATAGACCAATTAGTCTATGCTCAACAATATATAAAATTATATCTAAAATTATAACGGAACGAATTAAAAAGGTGATAAACAAGATAATACACCCTCTACAAGGTGCCTTCGTTTCAAACCGAGCAATTCAAGACAACGTTCTCATAGCACATGAAATATTCCACTCGTTCAGAAGTACCAAAAATAAAGACAGATGGATTGCCATTATATTGGCTATGGAAAAGGCCTACGATCGCGTTGATTGACCCTTTCTCTTCGATGTATTACATAGATTTGGCTTTGACAACAAATTCATTGATTAGGTTAGGGAATGTGTTTGTTCCGCATCCTTCTCGGTTCTAGTAAACAATGGTCCCACAGATCCATTTTTTCCTGAAAGAGGTCTAAGGCAAGGTGACCCGTTGTCACCGTTCCTATTTGTTATTACAACATAAATTTTGTCAAGAAAGCTACAAATCACTACCCAATTAGACAAAAAAAAACAATCGGATTTCCGATATCTAGAGGGGGAACCAAGATTTCGTTCCTTGCTTTTGCAGATGATATTGTTATCTTTGCTAAAGGATCCCAAGGATCTTGCCTAAAAGTTAAAAACATCATTGACAATTTCTGCAAGATTTCAGGACAAAAAGTGAATTATAATAAATCTGCGTTTCAGGCTTCTAAAAATATGACGAACAATAAAAAAAATCAGGTACAACAAGTTCTAGGAATCACAACAATGACGGATATAGAAAAATACCTAGGTTGTCCGATTATTAATGGTAAAGTCAATAAACACCTTCAAAGAACCAATCGGAAATGCTCAGAAACAATTAAAGAAATAGAAAGCAAACTCTCTCTCTCAAGAGGGGCGTACAACTCTAATTCGATCCAACCTAGCAACAAAACCTAATTATGTCATGCAAAGTTTTATGCTACCTAGCAGTGTGCACACTGAAATGGATAGAATTAACAGAGGATTTTTTTGGAATAAAGATAGGAACTACAAGCCACTAGTGGGATGGGATAAAATATGCAAACCAAAGACATGTGGAGGACTAGGAATTCGAAAAACAGAACACATGAACAAAGCGCTTCAAATGAAACTTCTATGGAAAATACTAGCTGAACCAAATAATATATGGGTACGTATAATCAACCAAAAGTATTTTAGGAATGATAATCTATTTTCATACAAACTTAAATCAAACACATCCTTGTAATGGAAAAAACTTATGAATCTCAGAGAGGAGTTCTTTAAAGGTCTCATATGGCAAATAGGTGATGGAAAAACAGTAAACTTTTGGAAAGACAACTGGAACCCAAAGGGACCTTTATATCACTATGCCTTAAGTCCAAACAATATTAATGAAAATTCTAAGGTTGCATATTGGATCTCTAACGACCACAAATGGAAAGTGGATGAGTTGAATAAAGTATTGCCTAATGAGATTGTGGCTCAAATCCAAACGACTCCGCTACCGGACAATCACATCCAGGATAGGCTCTACTGGGCACCTAGTAAAAATGGATGGTTTTCTACCTCTTCAGCCGTGGAATTGATTACAAAAATAGAAACACAAGCATATTACTTGAACCAATGGATTTGGAAATTGGATACTTATCCAAAAGTGAAAAAATTTCTTTGGAAAGTTGATAATAATGGGCTTCCTACGAAATCAAGATTAAGGGATAAACAGGTCGTAACACCGGATGGGTGTGTACTTTGTGACTGCTCATTTGAAGATTCAACACACTTGCTAACTAAATGTCCCTATATGTTATATATAACTAGCAAAATAAACACACAAATAGCAAACATACTTAAAAAATATGACTCTAACAATAAGACACCAAGACAGATACTAAGTGAATTGTATCACATCCTTGGAAAGAAGGACTTCACAATCGCATTGGTCATCTGGTGGTGTACCTGGCACCAAAGAAATAAATTGATCTTTCAACAAAACCAATGTGATGGCATTAAAGACTTAGCAAATTATATTCGTAATCAATTATCCAATTGGGAAAAGTCGAAACAATGGACAGAGGATGAGGAAAGGATTGGGAGCCCACAAAACCAAGCAAAGAAAAGGAGAATACAATTGCCTAGAAAATGGAAAAGACCAAGGGAAGGTTTTGTAAAAATCAACTTTGATGCCTCTAGACTCCTTAATGAGCAGACATCAGGAGGAATCATTATTAGGGACCAAAGAGGACAAGTAATTCATATGATCGTGCGGAATTTCGGGCGCACTTCTATTCTGAAAGCCGAAGCTCTAGCTGTTAGGGAGGCGGTTAGAGAGGCGAAGAATTTGAACTCAGGAAAGGTGGAAATCGAAGGAGATAACCTGCAAGTCATAAATGCTGTTAATGGAAAAAATAAATGCTCGTGGGAAGTAGAACTAATTATTTCTGACATATTGGTGTCTTTGTTTGGAAATAAAGATATTACAGTTAGTTATATTCCTAGAGAGTGCAATGTTGTGGCCGACAAAATTGCTAAATTGGGCCACAGTATCTCAATTGAGAGTATTAAGACTCACTCAGAACTTAAGGTTCTCATCCGAAAGGATGCTCTAGGACGCCCTCCGTAAGGAGTCCGCCCTAATCCTCACCTAATCAAAAAAAAACCAACTAATTAGGTACTATGGTGGTGGCTGGTTGCTAGAGGTACGACGACCGCCGTTAGACGGACGGCTCAAAGGTCGAAGATTTTTTTTTTGATACAATGAGCAACAAGCTCATTACAAGCAAACATTAGGTTGCCTTAAAAAAACAAGGCCAACCTAAATCATCACAACGGATGATCTTTAGAAACTGTAACAATAACGGATAACAAAAAATAAAAGTTCTAGAATTGCTAAAACTAAAACTTGAACTTGAGTCTTGAAGAACTTGTCGACAATGTCCAATATTGACATGTCTTCTTGCAAGGAAATCTGCCGCAGCATTAGATTCCCTAAAACAATGGAAAAAAACCACCTCTTGAAACCCAACCACCAAAGTTCTAATTTCATTGATTAAAAGTTTAATTTCCCAAGGGATCTTCCAAATATTCCGTAAAGAATTAATAAGCATTAAATTATCCCCTTCTATTATCAAATGTGAGATGTTAAGTGATAACGCCATTTTAATTCCTTCAATCATAGCAATTGTTTTCGCTTGAATAACTGAAACCGACATAATTTTTTTCGATCAATTTTGTGAACAATACTATTACTATCTCTAATAATAAGACTTATATAAGTGTCAGTGTTAGTTTGTTTAGAAGCATCACTATTTAATTTAAACCATTGTGGAGGCGGTTTCTTCCAAACTCCATTTGACCTTCTTTTTCGACGATTATTGTTTGGATTAGTTTTCGGAAATTTCGCCTGGTACCCCTCTAATTAAGGCAAATTCGCACGGTACCCTATAGTTGTAGGAATTTCGTGTGGTAACCCTAAACTATTGAAAATTTTCGCAATATACCCAGCCGTTAACATTTAACTAAAAAATCGTTAAATGGGTAAATAAAAGCAATACGCACGTGACTTCTCTTATTTTTTCATAAGATGAGAGTTCGCTCTTCCCCTCTTCAGTGAAGGTCAATGGTGGCTAGGACTAGTAGAGGGAGGGACGACATGGTGGTGCTTCGATTGTGGCCTCGAAGACGACGACGATGTTGTTCGACAGATCCTATATTCCTATTCAGGTACAATTTTTAAGCTTCAATCCTCAAAAATTCAGAAATTTTAGGTCTTCCAATTTTAGAATTTGAAGGTTAAATTTATAAAATTTTAGGGTTTCATATTGCTTGAGGGTTGGTTGAGCTACTAACCATGGAAAAGTGTGTTCCTTGACCTTGTTTATTTGTAATTGCATCATAATCAGATTCTAATTCTAAAATTTGGTGATTAAATCTGCTGATAAGATTATGTGGAACATAGTGAAATTTATCTGATGCTTTGATCAATTACACTGTTTAGAGGTCAAAAACGAATCAAGAATAGAATACATCATAAAAATACTCAATTCCGTCTGCTTTTGATATGCGATTTGGTAATGGTAGAGAGCGTACATCATATTGTTCAAAGGCCACTAAATGCTTAGCAACAGTAAGAGAATCAAACTTAATGAGTAAGAAATTTAACATCATTGATGTTATTAGACACATGATGTTTAATGTTGAAAAGGTGGTCACTTTGAAGAATTATAAATGGTGCCTGGTACCAAAAGGATCACTAATTGTCTTATTTTTGTTGAAATTCCCTTTAAAAGAAAGTGTAGGAGCAGAGCAATAGAGACTCCATTCTTTGCTTATGATTGAATAATGCATGTGAACTTGCTCACAATGCACGGCTTTAGGTGAATTATATTCTCAACTCTTTTTAAAAAGAGGCCCTCATACCATCAAGCCTGCAATTAATAGTAATTGGTAGAGTGCATTTTCTTCAAATATTATTTGCCCTTATTTTGATGCTATTGTTAAAGGTAATTTCACCCTTTGAAGCATTAGTAAGGATGAAAGATCTATTTGAGTTTTTGTTCTCAGAAAATTAGTTTTTTCTTGTCAATGTCATTGTTAGTTGGCTATTAGCCCACGAGTGCCATGGAGGAGCATTGTCCCCACCCTTAATCACACGGGTAGTGTGAAGCTGTTGAGGTTCTAAACTAAGGATAGTTACACTAGGCTTAGATTTATGACCACCCAAGAGTAATATTTGATATGTGAATCTTTGATGCACTACCTCTAGGATTCGGTTTTACTGGTACTTTAAGTTTTTAACACAATGGCTATTTGTCTTTGCAGTCCTAATTGGAAGTTTTAATATTTAGTATTTAATATATTTATACTAGTCTAAGTAAACTACTTGCATGTGGTCTTCTTTGAAATGCTTTTATTGGTGGTATTGAGAGAGAACACAAGCTTTTTTATTGGTCTTTTGATATCTTGACAAGTTAGATAACTGATGAAGCAATTGAAATGCGTCACTAATTATTTTCTATATTGTAATGTTTGATAAAAAGTAATACTAATAACTCCCGTCTTTACTAGGAAATTCAGAATTTATCAGCTTTGAGATGTAATGGGCTAAGGAAAGCAGATCACTAAAATTTGTCTTCTGCATTGATCTAGCCTTAAAAAACTTGTCTTCTCTAAAGCTAGTGATATATTGATCAAGTTGAATAATGATTGTAAACTACATAAGCTGATCACAATATGAATATACATTCTTTAAGTCTATTAGCTCAAATGGTAGAGCAATGTGTTTTAACACACATAAGATGTGGGTTCAAATCCCACATAGGCTTTAAATACTCAAATATGATTCATATAATAAAAAAGGTGATGCATACAATTAGCAAATAGAGAATACGGAGCCAGTAGAATTCTGCCATTATCTTAGTTTCATATGATGCAAAAATACCAAATACTTCAAGAATTGATAAGCCTATGGGGGATTCGAACCCACATCATAGTGCATGAGCACATTGCTCTACCGTTTGAGCTAACAGGCTTAGACATAAGTGTTTATACACTTTCAAATAAGCTTTCATATGGCAATTAAAGGGTATCTTTAAAGATCAGGAAATTTCCCATGAGGGCTGCCAATCAATATATGATTGGCAAACTATGAGAGTACAGTCAACTAACTCAAATTTAGACACATTAGGGGTATGCAAAAGGTACAACCTCTTGTGACGACTGCGCAGCGGAGACCATTTCCATGACCAAGATATGCATCGCCACCAAATGGAAGGACATGAGTGCTAGAAGCAACTCATGGTCCAGTGCACTCGGCATTGGCCTCCCTTGATTTGTCTTTAGCTTTATTACTCTTTGGCCTTTTTGATGGTCTGGCCATTTTGATACAACTTACATCATATGTTTCCATTCACGTGATGTACAGCTAATCTGAGCTTCTTTAGCTCTGTAAATTCCTCCTAGTCAATATTGCCTTTACCTTTTCAAAAAAAATGTACAATCTCCGTAGGATTCAAGGCTCTTTTAATGCATAGAATTACAACCACACATGCCCAGAACAAACACCACTTTTTAGTTTAGACAAACTGGAACTTTATCATGAAAACTCAAACTCAGAGTCATTAAAATCTTTACTTAATCAGTAATCCACAAATTGGAAACAGAACTCCATCAACAAGAAAGACAAAACTCCTAAACCCCTACATATGCATTTCATAGTTGTTTTTTCACTAATCGAATTTATAATTTGAACTCCTAGATTTTGAAACTCAAATTTGAGAAATTTAACCTAAATTCCCAAATTTTGAAATCTTAAAGTTGTAAGTGTTCAACCATAGAATTCGTACCTTAAGTACGGTCTAACGCCACCGTCGATGTAGAAGTCACCGTTTTCGTTGTCATCAAAGACCAAGGTGGACTACCTTCAGTGTGTCACCGTCCCAGTATACCTTGCGAAGTTGTCTAAACCTCTCCGTCTACCAAGCGAAAATTGTCGATCATGTTAAGGTCAATGTACTCCGCAGACATTTCTACTGTCGTCAACCTGCATACAGTAGAAGAGGAAGAGAAGTGATATTTGGAATCGAGGAGCAGATGAGGGAAAGTAGAGAAGGTGAAGTTGTAAGAAAATAACCTAGACTTCACGGAGTTCTCAATTAAACTAACGGTTGGGTATACTGCGAAAATTTTCAATAGTTTAGGGTTACCACACGAAATTCCAACAACTATAGGGTACCACGCGAATTTGCCTTAATTAGAGGGGTACCAGACGAAAATTCCGATTAGTTTTCTTACCAGGGGTTTTATAATTCGCTAAGTCCCATAAGGAGAATTCTCTGAAAGCTAATTCAGAGGGACTTAAATTAAAATTGAAATTCTTTTTCTTGAAAATTAGTGCATTTCTATGATTCCAAATATAACACCAAAGAAAACATAAGATCTTTGAGTTTGTATTTAATTTCAACGTTTCCGATAAATCAGACATAAAGGAACATGTTGTATTAGCAATTAAAAAATTGCAATTTAATTTAGCGCCTAAACCGGTCATCATTTTTCCAGTAAAAGGACATAAGAAAAATAAATGACGAAGAGATTCCGGTGTAGACTCACATAAAGAACAAGTGGCATATACCGAATTATAATATTTATTAATTCTGTCAGTTGTAGGCAAATAATCAAAACATGCTTTCCATAAGAAATTTTGAATTTTAGGAGGAACTCGTAGTTTCCAAATCCAAGAGAAACCCGTCTTAGGTAATTTTCTTAAAGATGTTAATAATTCAGGTGTTGATTTTACTGTGAAGGAGCTGTCCGGCGACGGACTCCAAATTATGGAATCCTGTAAGTCAGTAAGAGGCAGAAAAATAGAAGAAATATTTGAAATTATCCAAGGAGGCAATAAAGTAGAGAGTGCCACTGTATTCCAAGTTTGATTAGGTAAAATGAAAGAGCAAACTTTTAAATGAACTAGAGGGCTAACCCGTCCGTTGGATAGGACAAGATTTATATCATGTGTTTATTATTTTCTTACATGTTTGGACTTTTAGATATCATAACATGTGATGTGATCGATTACGCATATTAATTAATTTTGTTATGAAATGTTATAATTGATTGTATATTAAAAAACAAAATAAAATATTGAAAAATGTACATATATAAATTATTTGTTGATTTAATCAGTGCCTACTAATTTAAGATACATGAATTTCTTTTACGTCCTAATTTGAAAATTAATTAATTTCATTTTATACTTAAACTATTGCCAATTTTAGGTTTATTTTTTAACGATTTTTTTTAAGATTTAGATTAATGTGATTCTTATGCATATAAAATTATGGATAATCGATAATATTATTATATGTTTCATTTACTTTCTAAAACATAATTATTATTCATTATTTTATTTTATTTTGAAATAAGGAAAGTTGAATCACTAAAAACATGAATAGGCAATTTTAAATATTTATCTAATTTTCTTAAAAAAACTTTTATATATTAGTTACAATTTAATATTAGTAGAATTATTAAGAGGATGAGCATTTATTAGATATAGAGGGACAACTTTTATAGTTGTTAAGATATTACCATTGTCAAAGTACTCTATTAAAGTAGAATTTCCTATCCAAATATCAGAACAAAATAGAATATTTTGTCCATTTCCAACTAACCATTTAATACCTTTAGAAAAAACCTCCTTAATGTGTAATAATCTTCCAAATTGCCATGATGTAGCCTTCGGTGTATAATTAAGAATATGCTGAGTTCGTAAATACTTTTCAGTAATTATTTTTACCCATATATTATGAGGATCAGTTATAATTTTCCGTAATAATTTCATCTGAAGAGTAGCATTATTATTATAAGCAGTTCTAAGACCCACTCCACCATTTTCCTTTGGGGAAATTTTTTTTATCCCAACTTATTAAAAGATGATGATTAGGTATATATTTATTCCAAAAAAAACTTATATTAATTTTATCAATATCATCACATATACCTTTTGGTAGGAAGAAACTTTGCATTAAGTAACTAATTTTTCCTAAAAGGTTTGATTGAATTAACACAGTCCTTCCCGCCTGGGAGATAGAGTTAGCTTTCCATTGAGTTAGTTGTTGTTTAAGTTTGTCTATAATATCATTAAACATGGAATTCTGAACACGGCCTTTTAAAATAGGGATGCCTAGATATTTTTCCATTGAAGTAGTAATTTGTATATTTAAGGTAGCAGCTAAAGAAACAACCATAGGACGAGAAATATTTTCTGAGGTTTGAAAGGAACTTTTATTATAATTTATTGATAAACCAGATAAAATACAAAATTTTTCCAAAAAAGATTTAATGAAATGAATATTCTCCATATTTGCATTTGCAATTATAATAGTATCATCTGCAAAGCTTAAAAAAGGAATACAAGTTCCATTCTTAACTAATCGAATACCAATTTTAGGAGAAGCCAAGGACGATTCATATTATAAGGTACGCGCTAAATATTCCATTGCTAAGACAAAAATAAAAGGGGACATTGGATCTCCTTGCCTAATTCCACATTGAGGAGTAAATTCAGGACCCGGTTCATTATTAACAAGAACAGAGGATGAAGAAGTAGTAATACATGTCATAATTATATGAACCCAGTGAGAACTAAACCCAAATTTTAACAATATTTGTCTGATAAAGTTCCAATCTATTTTATCATACGCTTTTCCATATCTATTTTGATTGCCATCCAACCTTGTCGACCTTTTTTCTTCTTGGAAATTTTCATGAGCTATTAAGATATAATCTTGGATAAGTCTGCCTTGTACAAAAGCTCCTTGCAAGGGATGAACTAAGGTTGGAAGAATATAAGATATTCTTGAAACAATTATCTTAGTAATTATTTTATATATTGTGTTGCACAAACTAATAGGCCTAAAATGATTAATATTTAATGGAGATCAATTTTTGGTATCAATGTAATGAACGATTTATTAAAAACCTGAAGCATGTGACCTGAATGGAAAAAGGAGCTAACAGCTAAACAGACTGAATTCCCAATAATATGCCAATAGTGTTGAAAGAATTCAGCTGTGAAACCATCAGGGTCAGGTGTTTTTTCCAGCGCTAAATCACTTACTGCTTTTTTAATTTCTGTTTGGGTCGGGGCCTTACTAAAGATAAAGTTATCTTCCGGTGTAACTAGACAAGGTATAATGTCTAATTCATTTTGTTGAATAGAGCACAATAAAAGTCGAAGATTTGAAGGCTTAGTTTGATAGTAGTCGTTGACGGATAAATTAAAATATAGAGATGGAGGATTTTTTTTAATTATAGAAAAAAAATTGCCAAGTGGACCAATACAAATTTTGGAGTAGTAATTGGTACTAAATTGTTGGAGCAGGAGATCCGCTGATTCAGACGGCACCAAATGGGTTTCACCCTTTACAAGTTGTAAAAGCATCTAATTAAAATGTACCATGTGGCATGTACAATTTTTTTTTTTTTGGATAGTTAAAGGCTTAATTTAGTATTTGATGATTTCGCCTAAATTTTTAATTAACTAATAATAATAATTAGAGCTGTCAAAAGCTGACCGAACCCGCTAACCCGACCCGAACCGTCCGATAATTTTAGGGTCAAGACCCGAAATTTTGAACCCGAAACCCGAAATCAACCGAACCCGAAAGAACCCGAAACCCGTTGGGTTGAAACCCGAAATCCATGGGTTGACCGATTTAGTATATTTATAGAATTTTTAAAATTTATTTTAAAAATTATAATATATTTTATTAATAAAATAAATGAAAAATAATAGATTATAATTAAATAATATTATTTAATTATAAATTGATTTTAATAATCATAAAAAAAGGAAATTTTTGACCCGCTGGTCAACCCGAACCGACCGAAAACCCGTTACAACCCGACCCGATTGACCCGTAACCCATAACGAAACCGAACCCGATTCAACCCGAACCCGAAATGACCGAACCCGAACCCGCTCGACCCGACCCGATTGACAAGTCTAATAATAATTATTTCTACCAAAATAATAATAATTATTATTATACTAAAATTCATAATTTTTTTATCTACCCATAGACACTAATTTTAAATATGTTTGATTCATTTTAAAAGTAATTTTTTTTGGGTTGGTTTAGAGTAAACAAACGCATATAATATTTAACTAGATATATATATATATCCATTTGAATTTGCACCAATTTTATAAAATTAAATTAATTTTGTTAATGATGACTGAGAAGATTATGATCGTCGGAAGCCGCGTTATTGGCAAAATTAGCCAAACTTATATTCAATTTTATTTTGGAATTTAAAACATATTTTTATAAACTCGAAACTCAAAAATATAATAAAATTAGCCAAATTATAATTTGTTTAATTAGATAAAAAATATTTAAAAAATGAAGGATATATTTATAATTGTGTATAGAGAAATAAATGGTTGTTGAGAGGTGGAAAAAGTAGAAAAGTGGATTGGATTTCATGAACTAGATTTGAGAGAGGGTAGAATGACCTAAAAGAGAAACAAATAATAAAAATGGGTAGTTTTTTTAGATTTGATGAGCTTCATTAGAATTCATGGCCTAAAAACCTATTTAGGCCATGAATTCACGGAGGGCACACAAATCACTCGTGTTGATAACATCCGGATTGAAATCAAACGCGATTTTCAAAACCGATTTCGGGCGCTCGAAATGAACCACGACAAACTCCAAAACATGACAAGAACCATCCAAAAAGAAATAACTGATGCAGATAACTTAGAACTCATCAAACCAGTTTCTAACACATAAGTAAAGAACGCCTTGTTCGATATTGGGGACGACAAATCCCCCGGCCCGGATGGAATGCCAGCTAGTTTTTACAAAAAATACTGGCACATCATTGGCCCGGATGTAATTAAAGTTGTTAAAAGTTTTTTTCACAATGGAAAAATCCTAAAACAAATAAACCATACATTCATCACCCTACTGCCAAAGTGTGAAAATCCCAACTCTACAAATCACTATAGGCCAATCAGCTTATGTAACACCATTTACAAAATAATATCAAAAATACTGACAAACCGTCTAAAAAACGTTTTAGAGAAACTAATCCACCCTATGCAAGGTGCGTTCATTCAAAACCGAAGTATCCATGACAATACACTAATTGCGCATGAGATTTTCCACTCCTTCCGTAACAAACAAGGGCGGGAGGGATGGATTGCAGTCAAATTGGACATGGAAAAAGCCTATGACCGCATAAGTTGGGAATTCCTATCTATAGTTCTACAAAAATTCGGGTTCCACGAAAAATTTCGGGGGTGGATCCGTGAATGCGTCGAAACCGTATCTTTTTCAATCCTCGTGAACAACGGGCCAACAGAACAATTCTTTCCCCAACGGGGACTCAAACAGGGAGAGCCCCTTTCACCCTACCTGTTCATCATTGCTGCCGAGATTCTGGCTAGACAGATCCATCTGGTAAGCACCAACCCAAAGAGCGGCATCGGGATCCAAATCTCAAGAAATGGAACAAAAATTCCATTTTTAGCCTTTGCAGATGACATTATCATCTTTGCTAAAGCTAATTGTCAGTCATGCAAGAACATGAAAGAAATCATTGATAACTACTGCCAGATATCCGGCCAAAAAGTCAACTTTCATAAATCTGCGTTCCAAGTCACAAAAAATACCAACAACACCACGAAAGAACAGATAAAACAATTGCTCTAGATAACGAACACAGTCTCTCTAGACAAATATCTAGGTTGTCCGATAATCAATAGGAAAGTAACACAAAACACTTTTAAACCCCTGATAATGAAAACCAAAGCTCAGTTATCAAAATGGAAAGCAAACACCCTATCACAGGAGGGACGAAAAACCCTAATCAAAGCAAACCTTTCTGCATAACCAAACTATATAATGCAATCATTCATGCTACCCCAGACAACTCTAAACGAATTGGACAAAATCAACAAAAATTTCTTTTGGAACAAGGAAAACAATTATAAGCCTCTAATCAGCTGGAATTCCATCTGTCGGCCGCCTGCGCATAGGGAGGTTGGAATTGCAAAGGCGGAGGACATGAACCAAGCACTCCAGATGAAATTGCTATGGAAAATCTTAGCAGAACCAAATAACCTCTGGGTCAAAATAATTACAGAGAAATACCTCAAAACGGATAACATCCTGAATTATAAGAAAAAACGTAATACTTCTTGGTAATGGTCCAAGCTTATGGGTCTTAGAGATCTTTTTGTGTCTGGACTCATCTGGCAAGTAGGGGATGGGAAAACTATTCGTTTCTGGAAAGACAACTGGATCGGGTACGCCCTTATCCAACCAAAAAATGGAACTGAGACCCACATTAACTGGGAGGAACGAGTCGAATCGTACTTACGTGAGGACAACTCATGGAACATAGAAAAATTGAGTAAGGTTGTTAATCCCGGTGACCTAGATAATATAGCCAAAATAATTAACCCAATTAACAAAATCCAAGATAGACTTTACTGGCAACCAAGCAAAAAGGGCTGGTATTCCACCCATTCAACTATGCAGTGGATAAACCTCGCTAAAAGCGAACCTAAAATCAACCTAGAATGGATTAACAAACTCAATGTCCCACCTAAAATGCACAATTTCCTTTGGAAGGTGGCAAGAAATGGTCTGTCAACCAAATCGAGACTTGTTGAAAACCACATCTCGGTACCACAAGGTTGTACTGCATGTAATAACCAATGCGAAGACACAAACCATATTCTGATTTCATGCCCCCTGACAAAGGAAACCCTTAACACCATAAGACCCAAATTACGGAGGACGATCGACCTTATCTCCTCCGATGGAAAAAAACCACACCAGGTCCTGGAGGAAATCAGAGTAAGAATAAATAAAGAGGAAATGGAAATCCTTACCAGCACTTGGTGGTGTATTTGGTACTCCAGGAATAAGAGGGTGTTTGATAACAACACTGGAACAAACCTAGACGATGCAAGTAAACTTAGTGAATTTACCCAAAAACAAATCAGAGAATGGAAACTAGTTAGGGCACCAGACTACACTGACCCACAACCTAACAAGGGTCATATAAGAACTGAAAGGAAAAATATTAAGTGGGTAAAACCCAAGAACGACTATATTAAACTTAACTTTGATGGTGCTGTGTGTGCAGATGGCGTGACTACTTTTGGGTTCATACTTAGGGACTCCAACAGCTCTCCTATCTCGTTCGACGGAGGACTGATTGGTCAACAGTCTGTTCTGATATCCGAGACCATCGCCTTACGCCAGGGACTTCTCGAGGCCATTCGTCATGGCATTTCCCGGATCCAGATTGAAGGCGATAACTTGCAGCTGGTCAAGGCCGTTCTTGGCGACGGGCGCTGCCCGTGGGAGATTGAAGTATTGCGTGCGGACATCCATTGTTTGTTGGCTCAGTTCTAGGATTGGAGTATTACTCATGTCTACCGTGAGTGCAATGCTGTAGCTGACTTAATCGCTGGCTCCTTCCGACCTGTATCTTCCGTTTCACTTGCAGATGACTTGGGTTTCTGTACCCTCATCCGTCAGGATGACCTAAAACGGTCACTAGTTTGTTAGTGACCTCTCTAATTCCTTTCCTAATAAAAAAAAAAGGCCTAAAAACCTATAATCGGGGGCCATACCAGAAAAGCATTGAATTTCTTGATAGCGTTTACGCGTCCTTGTTTTCTTCTCTCTCTTTCAGGCACAATTCCACCAGCTGTGTCACACTCTCTGCAAGCACTAGAGCTTCACACCGACACTCAAATTTTAAGTTTCTTCACTCTATCATTTCGCCGTTCAAATTTAGTTCTCACCGGATCTGTCAATCTTCAGTTGTTCTTCTTGCGAGAGCTATGCTGCTTGATCCGCTCCCTCACTGATTCCAATTGGTCACAGTTCCTGCAATTTCTACTTTTCCTCTGCTCGATCGCTTTCGGAATCAATGGAGATTGCTCAGACGACCACTCCTGGTCAGGTATTATTGCACTTCGCCTCTTGCGTTACGCGGATCTGTTCTTGGACGCCGTGTGCAAATTTTGAGTTGTTGATTTTCTTCTGTAATTTATTGGTTTGATGATATCTTTGAGAGTTTCCTTGATTTTATTTATTCATTTGTCTTACATTACGATTTACGAATTGGAATGATGATATGCAGGTCTCTTTTCTCCTTGGACTTGTTGGAGTGATCATAGCTTGGTTATACTCTGAACTCTTGGAATACAGAAGAAAATCGTCTATTTTCAAAGAGTGAGTCAATATGTATTTGCATCGTTTATGTGCTTTTTAGGTTGGGTTAGGGGATTAAAAATAGGTAGAACTGAGTGATCCTGCCATATGCAGTTGATTACTTTTAAGTTTTAACTTTCAACCATACTGGTTTGACAGTGTTACATGATTCATTTGCATAGATTTACGTATCAATTTTGATGTAGTGTAGCTGTAGACCTGAAGATCTAAAGCAAGCAGTCTTTTGGTATCTGCATTATATGTAAAGCATATTTCTGTCATGCTCCTTCTATCCTTGCTGCAATATATGCAAAAAGTGGATGTCATATTGTAAAACCAGTTGAGCCTGTTGTTCAATCTCCATCGAGAAGAGCTTGTGGAAGCTTGGTATTGTTGATTTTCTTGTGCTTGTATGCAATAAGAAGAAGACTTGGAATGAATGGGATATGCATTAAACTGATAAAAGTTGCACAAAATCGTTCTATAATGCTGAGAGTTTTCCACAAGAGGTTTCTGCTAGTTTTAACAAACATACCTATTGAAGTCATGGATGGAGTCAGTAGTTTGGATGTGGGAGAGGAGGCACTTGACGGTATGTCTGTGGTTCTTGTATAAAATAAATTTTAGACAGGACTTTGGAGGATACGGGTCCAAGGATTTTCAAGTAATTCTTGTTTTGTAGTTGAAGGCATTAAGATACGTTGCTATTTCATGTGTTTAAATTGAGAGGGTTGACAACTAGTTCTGAGCTGATTCAATTGTTACCCACCTTTTATTGAAGCATATGGTAGAGAAAATTTGTGGAGGATATTATGTTGCAATGTGAAATTATTTGTTTATGTCTATTTATAGTTTATACTGATTGCAAGAAATGATATATTTTGTGTAATAGTACAAAATGTAAAAAATAAGGTATCTCTACATGTATTAAGCATAAATTAAAATATCAGCTTGTTGCTGTTATAGCAATCAAATCTAAGATAAAAAAAAACTTCTACATCCTGAATTTCATGGTGTGTCCTGACTCCTGAATTGATTGTTGCTAGGCATTCTGAGATTTCTTTGGTCCCAGTTACAAATGAGGCAGTGAAGGATGAAGAGAGGGCTGTTTTATTGGAAGGTGGAGGTGTCCAATCAGCTTCTCCCGGAGCTGAGAGTTGGTCCATGACATCCCAAATTTCAAGGTTAAACCAATATTATTATTTATCATGAACAATTAGATCTTTGGTGATATCATTTGTGTTACAATAAGAGCTTGTCAACTTGCTTTCAGGTTCCTTCTCATGGACAAATCATTTTTGATGGACAACCGATTGGTATTAAGAGCCATGTGAGTGAGTGAACTTTGCTGTCATAGAGTCGCTACCTTCTGTTTGCTTGTTTTCTTAAACGAGGTAATCTTACACTGACTCCACTTCCTTAATATATTCTTTTCAGGTCTGAGTTTGGCATTCTTCTGGCTTACTTCTATCTATGTGACCGAACAAATTTTTTTGGGGAGTCAAAAAAGGTACATATGTGCTGCATCAAGATCCCTTCTTCCAGTTCTTATCTCTTGGCTGTTGTTATTGAGAATATCTTGTAAAGTAGTGTAGTTAAAGGTTACAAATCCTGTCTTTGCAAATGTCTCAATGCTTTTATCTGTATCGATGTTGTGAAATTATACTAGTGATAGTCTATTTTCCCTAGGGTACATTAAAATTGGCCAGAGATCTTTTTCTAAAATCTTTTCATTTAGAATCCAAACTTCCAAAGGCAAACCTCTTTAAGATATATAGTGCTCTAAATCTGATACTTAATTTACTTAAGAGTTTCCTTTTTAGATGCTTGCCCTCTTGGCTGGTCTGGAGGTGTATATATCAGAAGATATTCAGCTTTTGACTTTTAAGACATTGGAGTTGGTGTACATTGTTGCTCTTTCTCTTATGATCCCTTTATAATTCTGTTGACAATCTTCAGCAACAAAATTCATAAGAAAGTAGATGAACTTTGATCTTGTAACATAGGCGCTCATTAAAAGTTTGATCCACCCATAGTGATACGTTTAAAGTGCTATGATTTACTGAACTTTAGTTTTTGAAGGTCATGTTTGTAGTTTTTGTCATTCTTAAACTGGTATGATCTCAGTACTTACTTTTTAAACTTGAGAATTAGTGAATAATTTCTGTAAAAGTAGGTATACACATCTCGTTTGCCTATTATTCAAAAAAGGCCACTGGATTATGAAATAGTTGGTATAGATGCAAACTGTTACCGATACCCATATTCACACTACTTTTCAATTCTTGGACACACTTCAAAATTTTGCGTTCAGTTCTAGGGGCATCTATGACATACCCAGGCTCTCCTAGAAGGTATCTTATCAAGGGCCACACATGAGTAGTTTTAGAGATTTTCTGCATCTTATAAGCTTAACACCACAGCCATGTCTGAATATCCATGTTATGGTAGGATGGAATTAAGTGTACAAGACATGGATAATTTACTTCTCTATATTACTTCTAATGATGGTTATTTCTCTTTTCAGAGCTACAACCGAGATCTGTTCTTGTTTCTTTACTTTCTCCTTATCATAGTCGCAGCAATCACTTCGTTCACCATTCATCATGATAAGTCACCATTCTCGGGAAAATCAATTCTCTATCTAAACAGGCATCAAACAGAGGAATGGAAAGGTTGGATGCAGGTGAGTGCTGACTTGGAGCAGTATTCTTTTTTTGAGGGAAACTTGAAGCAGTATTCTTTCCAAAGCAAGATTTATTAAATTTGATTCTGCCCCTTTCTTAAAGGGTAATGGAATCAGGAGATTTAAATTACAAACATAGAATTAGAGGTGGCTACAGCTGGAATATGTAATGAAAACCCGTCTACAGTGAGAGGTTCACAGATAAGATATCGAAGTGTCCATCCAAATACGAGATGTCATTTACTTATTTATATCACTTTTTCACTTTTCACAGGTACTATTTCTGATATATCATTACTTTGCTGCAACTGAAATCTACAATGCAATTCGTGTTTTTATTGCTGCATATGTATGGATGACTGGGTTTGGGAACTTCTCCTATTACTATATTCGCAAAGATTTCAGCCTTGCAAGGTTTGCTCAGGTATGTAGTACTCCCTATCCATTAAATTTATGTTGGATAATGTTGAGCAAGTTGCTTCCAAAAATGTCTAACTTCATTGATTGTATATTACAGATGATGTGGCGGCTTAATTTCCTAGTGCTGTTTTGTTGTATTGTACTGAACAACAGTTATACGCTATATTACATCTGCCCAATGCATACTTTGTTCACCCTTATGGTTTATGGGGCACTTGGTATATTTCACAAATATAATGAAATTGGATGGATCATGGCGTTGAAATTTGGTGCTTGCTTCTTGTCAGTAATATTAATATGGGAGGTACCTGGAGTATTTGATATTGTGTGGAGCCCTTTCACTTTTCTTCTTGGTAATTTTTTTCTGTTAAGTCCATTATAAGCTTCCTATATATTCTAATTTTGTGAAATTTTGCAAATCTAAATCTGTCTGGTGAACATGAAGGTTATACTGATCCTGCGAAACCCCAACTGCCTGTCTTACACGAGTGGCATTTCCGATCCGGCCTTGACCGCTATATATGGATAATTGGGATGATATATGCTTACTATCATCCTACTGTAAGTTTCTACTCGTATTGTGATTTCTTCATTCAGATTAAGTTTATGGGTCTATTTCTTGCTGAATTGTATTTTGAATTTAAGAGTTGGCTAGTTTGAAGGGACAAACTCTTCATTTAATCCTAATTTCACAATATTAATGGTAATGTTGGCTTCCTAGGTTGAAAGGTGGATGGAAAAGCTAGAAGAATCGGAACTGAAACGTAAAATTGCTATCAAAACTCCTATTGTCCTTGTATCTATACTGGTAATGTCATTAATCAATTTGTGCTTTAGCAAGCCAATCCTAAATAATTGTTTCTGATATGGTTTTATCTTACTCAATATTCTCTCTAGGTGGGGTATCTTTGGTTTGAGTATGTGTACAAGCTTGATAAGATTACTTACAATAAATTCCATCCTTACACCTCATGGATTCCTATAAGGTAAGCTAATCTACCCTTAATTACCTTTGAGTTAAAGTTAATCTTTCTCCATATTTACATATGTTTTGGATTTCCTTTACCAGTGTCTATATATGTTTGAGGAATTTCACTCAAGAGCTTCGATGCTATTCATTGACACTCTTTGCGTAAGTATTCCCTTAACAGCCCTAACTAATATCTTCAAATTATTTTATGGGAATCGTTTAAAATTTATGGATAGAATCTCCAACAACAGAGCAATATATACATTCAAGTGCTTGTTCAAAGGTCGTCATTTTACCTCTAATTTGGTTTCAGATGGCTTGGAAAGATTACTCTGGAGACATACATCGGCCAGTTTCATATATGGCTCAGGTTTGTATAGCTGCAATGTTGGAATCTTAAATGGCGTACTGAAAATCATATCTTTAATTGATAAGATAAATCATATCTTTCTTGTATGCAGATCAAGTGTCCCTGATGGACAACCCAAATTGCTACTATCTCTAATTCCAAACTATCCTATGTTGAACTTCATGCTTACGTCTACCATTTATGTAGCTGTAAGTAGAATAATTTATTTACCATTTCAATTAGCCAAGCACCAAAAGCTATAGCCATTTAATCTGTACTCTACCCTTACCTTTTGCAGATTTCTTACCGTCTATTTGAACTGACAAACACATTGAAACTTGCATTCGTCCCAACAAAGGACACCAAAAGATTAACAAACAACTTCGTGTCAGCAGTTGGGATCTTTTGCGTACTTTATTCATTTTCTTTCATGCTTCTAAAAGTCCCGACGGTTATGGTAAGCACTTTTAATCTTTCATGTGGTTGTTATCTTCTACTTTCTGTAGGCTCATTTGGATTACACCTAATGATACATAATTGTGCATTATAAGGTATCATATTACATTAAATCTTAACTTATAATGTAATATAATACATTGTAATGCAAGATAATGCATTATCCAGTGTAATCCCAACGAACCTTTTCCTACAATTAATCTCTCAGCTTCTTATCTGACTTCTTAATTCCAATAGGTCTGAATTGAGCAAGAATTAAGGTCATCCATGTTTCAAATAGCTCAAAAAAAAACCCGTTCTTTCTCAAATGCAAATTTCTGCTCCAAGCTTGAGATTTTATTAAATTTCCTAGCTTACCAGTGAGAGATATGTCGTTATCACTTGAAGAAAGCAAGGATGGATACGAAGTATATTGTACAGAGAAATATGTGGCACTCTCATGTATGTTAGGCAAACTTTTAGAATTATTCTTTCCCACTATAGAATCATGTGCGATAGTAAATACTGTGTTTTCAGTTGAAAATGAGCAAATGAGCTTGATGATGTTCGTATTATCCTGGAAATTTTGAATGATAGTCATTTTGTTGGTTGATTACATTTGGCAGTCTCATTTAGTATGAGAAGTCAGCTGCAATAGTTTTCAACCCAAATTTCTTCTTAGCAAATGGAAGAAAAAAAAATTGCATATTTGGAAGAAAAAACTTTTACTAATATCTGATGGTGGTTCGTGTGGATATGCTCATATGTTCCTAAGGGTAGAGAACTTGGGGACTTGGGACCATTAGATTAAGAATGAAGGGCTATAATTAGAAAATACATGGACATAATGATGCAACATCTACCCGGTTGATCCTGGTATAAGCGAAATTTGGGGAGTGAGGTGTACGTACCCTTGCTCCGAGTGAGAGTCGGGAAGGTATGTTTAACGGGTCGGGTCGGGTTACAACCGCGCAGGTCGCTGGTCGACCCGTACGTCTGCAACCCACAATATTTTTTAAAAATATTTTTTTTTTATAATTTTTTAATATATAAAATATTTTTTTTTATAAAAATCCATTGGGTTTTTGTCTCCCACACTCCTGCTTTTTTCTCTCCCTTTTCTCTCTCTCTCTCTCTCTCTCTCTCTCTCTCTCTCTCTCTTTCATTCTCGTTCTCCCTTTCTATCTCTCTCTCGTGGTGTTTTCTCATGGTTTATTAGGTCTGTAGGCCTCTCTTACACATCCTTTCGATCTTTAGGTCGAGGAAAGGATGGGTACATTCTGGCCTCCCAAACCCTGCCCGAGGCAGGTGTACACTGGGTTGGTGTTGTTGTTGTATAAAAATCCGTTGGGTTTGCTGGTTGATCCGAGTTAATGACACGAGGAATATATATTGAAAAAATATTTGGATTGATGAAGGGCTCGAACTACGGTGTGACCCGATTCGGATCATCTGTCCCAAACTTGTGTCTCATTTATATAAAATTTTAATTATTTTTTTATTTAATTTAGAAAATCTACACACCTCTAAAAATTGTACTCCCTCCGTCCCATAATGTTTGTCCATAAAGCGGAATTGCACAAGTTTTAATAAAATAAAGAGATGAAAAAGTAACCAATAAGAATGTGAGAGAGATTGTGATGTTGATGGATAAAGTTGAGAAGAAAGAGAAGATAAAAGGAAATGACTAAAAAGGATATTGAGGTAGATTTTTAATTCGTTTATATGGATAAAAGTGATATTGAATAGGGATAAAATTATAAGAAAAGTGTGGACATTAAAGGAAAGTGGACAAACATTTTGGGACAACGAAAAAAGAAAGCGGACAAACATTATAGGACGGAGGGAATTAATCTACTATATATAAAAGCAATAAGGTTTGGAACCTCCACATTGCGCCACATCATCTTTTGCCACATGTCATTCCTAAAATACGCCACATCAGATTTTGACACGTGTCATCTCCTCATTAATTCATATAAATTATACAAATAAATTGGTAGTTTTGGAAACAAATCTTATAATATCATCTTATAATTGGTAGTTTTGTAATTTTGGAAGTTTCTAGCATAACTACTATGTATATTAATTATTCTTTCCACTTCATATTCCATATTATGAGTTTGGTTCCCATAAAACATCCCCTTATCATGAAACGGAAGGAGAATTTTATTAGAGGCGGGGCAATTACGTCTTTTCCCTCTCTAATTAATAATCCTTTTTCTCTTTTTTGTTTTGTCTAGGGTTCGTTCAAAAGCAGATCGAAGATCGTGCCCTTCGATTGAAACGGAAGGAGATCGCACGGAACAAGATCGCCATCGCCGAATCCGAAATTCAAAGAGTTTGAATTTGCGAGTCTCGTTCCAACCATGACAGAAAGTGGTAAGAGGGATTCACAAGATTGAACAATTTTCAGAATCTGTGTGATTGAATCTGTGTGAGGGATTGAATTTGTGTGATTGAATCTGTGTGGTAAGTGGTAAGAGGGATTGAATCTGTGTGATTTTTCGGAATCGATTGAACTGGTCAAGTGTGAAGTGTGAATCTAGTTGGATTTCGATTGAACTGTGTGAATCGAAATTAATACTAGGCCAATCTTGAACTGAGTGAATCGATTGAACTGTGTGAATCGACGTTGCACTTTTCGGACTTAATACTGCACTTTTCTGACTTAAGAATGCACTTTTAGGACTTACTAGTGCACTTTTCATACTTAAATAACGCACTTTGCACTTCTCGTTGATAATGCACTTTTAGGACTTAATAATGCACTTTTCATACTTATTAGTGCATTTTTCATACTTACTTGCACTTTTCATAAAGGAGTATAACTAGTATATGACAATGCACTTTACAACCTTACTAGTGCACTTTTTATATTTAACAATGCACTTTTCATTTTTGTTTAGAGAATATATATTTGACCTTATAGAGAACATATTTTTATTGCACTTTTCACAGTTAATAATGCACTTTTTACACTTAAGAGTGCACTTTTTCTACTTAATAGCATTTTGTATATCTTTTACTTTCCACTGATTTAAGTAATGCACTTTTCCTAGTATACAATGCACTTTATTATACTTTCAATGCACTTTTACTGATTTTCAACTAACACCTTTATATTTCCCTTTTATGTTAGTTGTAGCGGGGACATCAAACTCTTCATCAACTACTATTCTGAATGAGGAATCACCTAAAAACAGTGGTGAATATTTCATTGAGCTATCTCAAGGGGGAATGACATAATATTTGCCCACATGTCCATCCGAGTTGAAACCATATGAAGGTCAATGTTTCACCACTTTGGATGAAGGTATGAAGTTCTATATAAGATATGCATCTTCTTGTGCATTCTAAGTTCGTCACGGGACTCGCCATACAAAAGATGACACTGTCATAACTAAGTGGATGACATGTTCAAAACAAGGTTACAAGGATACTCGGATTCAACGAATTCGTCAAAGGAGATCGAAACGGGCTGGTTGTGTGGCAAGAATTGTTTTTAAATTTGCTGGGAGAAAGGGCTTTATAGTGAGCACATTTGTAGAGCGTCATACACATAAGCCCGTGAAGAAGTTTATCCTCGATTGTTCTAAAGCCAATGTCGGTCCTACAAAATGCCATAGGGTGTTTAAGGAACTTGTAAGTGGCTATTCACACGTGGGGGCTTCTGTTGTTGATTTCAAAAACTTCCGAAGAGATTTATTGGCATTCTTTGCTGGTTCAGACGCTCAGGTGTTAATCGATAAATTCAATCAAAAAAGAGAACTTTGTGATGCATTCTTCTTTGAATACGATGTGGATTCCCAAGACCGGTTGACAAGGTTGTTTTGGGCTGATCCAATCTCAAGAAAAAACTTTGCCTTCTTTGGAGAAGTTGTGTCCTTTGATGCTACATACAGGACTAATAGGCATATTTTTTCTTATGCGCTATTATTAGTTTCGGGTGCACTTTTACCTGTTAATAATGCATATTTAGCTGTTTTTAATGCACCTTGACATATTTTTAATGCACTTTTTCACATTATACTTGCTCAGATTTCTTATGCGCTATTATTAGTTTCTGGTACACTTTTAGCTGTTTTTAAAGCACTTTTACATGTTTTTAATGCACTTTTTGACATTATACTTGCACTTTTTTCTTATGCGCTATTATTAGTTTCGGGTGCACTTTTAGCTGTTTTTAATGCACTTTTACATTTTTTTAATGCACTTTTACCTGTTTTTAATGCACTTTTTGACATTATACTTGCACTTCTTACTTATGCGCTATTATTAGTTTCTGGTGCACTTTTAGCTGTTTTTAATGCACTTTTACTTGTTTTTAATGCACTTTCATGCCATGTACTCTCTTTTTGTTTTTCATATAGGTATGAAATGGTTTTTGCTCCATTTACCGGTTTGGATCACCATAAAAGGTGTGTTATATTTGGTGCCGGGTTGTTGTTAAATGAAAATATTGAATCCTATGTTTGGCTTTTCGAGAGGTTTAAGAAAGCCATGGGGAATGATCCAAAAATAATAGTCACAGATCAAGATATGGCCATGAAGTCTGCAATAGCGCGTGTATTTCCTAATGCACGTCACCGTCTTTGCATGTGGCACATCATGCAGAAGGTTCCCGAGAAGACAAAAGCTGATGCAGATGGTCCAGCTTTCAAGGAGAAACTTCATTCTATTGTGTGGAATTATTCTCTCGAGCCGGATGAATTTGAGGAGAAATGGTTGGCTCTGGTAGATTCTTATCCACTCGACAACAAAAAGTGGTTCCATGATATGTTTGCTATTCGTCAGTTTTGGAACCCAGCCTACTTCAGAGATATAATGTTCGGTGGGTTGGTTAGGACCAATTCTATATCTGAGGTACAGAATAATTTCTTTGGTCACTTTACCGATAGAAATTACAGGCTTGTGGAGCTATCAGTGCACTTTGATAGCGCATTAGACGCTCAAAGACATACACAGTCGAAGTTGAACTACGAGTCTTCCACTATGGTTCCTGATTTTACTACACTTGAGTTAGAGAGGCATGCAGCAGAGGTTTTCACATTGACAGTCTTCAAGTTGATTCAGATGGAAATATGTTCTGCTTGTTTTGATTGTCGTTTGACTAGTATGGTCCCAGAAAACGAAGCCATCACGTATACCATTGTGCAAGCTGGTAGGCCCACAGTGCAAACTGTGTACACTCAGAATGACGACAATGTGGTTTGCTCATGCAGAGAGTTTGAACGTGTTGGCATGCCTTGTCGCCACATGTTTTTTGTCTTTAAAAACTTGGACATGACACGCATTCCCAGCAGATTTGTCCTCACTCGGTGGACTAAACTTGCAATCGTAAAGCCGATTTTCAGTATTGCCGGTTCATTGGTTGATCATTGTGCTGAGTTGGAAGAGAGGCAAAAGTTAACAAATACACTAATTTCTGACTTTTTCTGCTGCATGGGACTTTTAGAGCGAGATACTACTCAACATCTGAAGGACTTTGTGTGCCTTATTAGTGATCAGAAGGAAGCTCTTATGAAAAAAGGCCTGGTTATGCAATGTTCTAGCTCCTTTAATGCACAAATTATTGAGGAATTTGCTGGTACATCATTGCCTACCACAATAAGTATCCATCCACCAGAACAAGCTAAGACCAAGGGGAGTGGGAAGAGAATTCTAGGTGGTAAGGAGTCCGAAATTCAAACCAGCAATAAGAAGAAAAGAAAATGTGGCAGATGCAAGAAGTATGCAAATCACAACATGTCAACTTGTAAGTATATTACTTTTGCATTTTAACTTGTATATAATGCACTTTTTCTATTTTATAGTGCACCCTTTTATCCATTAGATGCACTTTATTAAGTTTGTAATGCACTATTTGACACTCTATGCATTGGCCAAAAATTTACATTTTTGTTTTCCAAATGCAGGTAAGGAAAACATTGAGGAAAGTGAAGAATCTGCTGAGATAGAAGAATTTGACCCAAATACATCATGTAAGTATTTTTGTTGTGTTTTCTTTTTTGTTTTAAGACTTTCTTCTAATGTGTCCCCTTTTTTTATTTTCAGGTTGATTACATTCTTCAGGGCAACCATCAACAAATCATTTTATATTTTTTAGTTTACCTATCTAGACATTTTTGACCTTATCAATATTAATTTTGCACTTTATCATTACCAATTTAAGTATTTTTTTTTAAGGAATGTAATGCACTTTAGCTTTATATCGATGCACTTTACTGGTATTTGTAATGCACTTTAACTATATATTAGTGCACTTTTACTAGTATCCTAATGCACTTTATCTTTATATCGATGCACTTTTCAAAGTGTAAAATGCACTTCTTAATGAGCTGTGTGAGCTGTGTTCGATGCATAAAGATAATGTCGCCTGCTGAAGTGCAACAGATGAGCAAGGAAGGCGTAGAGCTTCTTAATGCTGATACAAGCCAAGGCATCAACAGTTACTAAACAGGCCTTGATAGCAAAATTGATGAAGTAGATCCATTGGTGGTTCATGCCATCACTAATCATTTGGCTACGAGAACAACTTTAGATGTATTATTATGAGAACTTGTGAAGCAGGTTAGGCAGGTGTTAGTAGCCCCTTTTCACAGTGTGGAAATGACATACCATGTACTTTACAGTCTTTGCCGCCCTTAGCTTTTACTTGTTTCCTAAAATGAAGAGCTCCAAGAAGGAACCTTTTTTAATATTTATGTACTGATTAGTCTACCAACTTTTGCATAGAGCTTCCACGTTTTGAGATATTTGATAACCTTGGTCTTCTGCAAGATATAAAATTACAACATAAGATATACAATTACATCATTTTAATAATTATATTTATGAATGCACTTTTCACAGTTTAAAATGCACTTTTACTACTTCATGGTGCACTTTCTATATACAATTTGGAAGAAACTTTTTCTACTCTATGACGCACTTTTTATACTCTATGATGCACTTTTTCTGATTTACGATGCACTTTTCCTATTTACAAAACTAGCTACATTTCAAACATCTATAGACTAGATGCTGCAAACGATGATGATGATGTCCAAAACAGTAAAAGCAAAAGGTGGGCCCAGAGGGACCTCCACAGGCAATTTAGGGACCCACGTCCATGTCCGATTATTTAAAAACAAAACTCCCGATCGATGCGAGGTCTCTCAACATTCCGGAACGAGTTCTCGACCTCGTCACCGACTCTACTAACACACCCGCCCGCTCGAACCAATCACAAGCGACCTCACTCCCGAACCAATCACCAGCAACCTCACTCCCAAACCAATCACAAGTGACCTCACTCGCGGACCAATCAAAAACCCTTATTTCGGGCATCCCACATCGAACATTGGCCTAAACTCGGCCCCCCAATTCTCTATAAATAGAGAAGAACCTCGTAGGAAGAGGGGGTCGAAAAACCACTTGAACTCAAGAACTCTCTTGCTTGTTAAAGATCGACGTGATAGGAACATCGTCAAAAGACCTCGCTACAGACAGGAGGAACCCACAAAAAGACCCCAAAGTCGCGCAGGGACCTCGTTCACGCCTAAAACCTCACTACAGAAACTCACAACTCTCTACATCATACCCTCAAATCTACCTCGCCCTAGAATCGACCTCGCAACATTTAGGTGCGATCTCGGAACCTTGTAGGAGGTCTAGGTGTGATTCTCAAAGTTGTACATCAACCTCGGGTTTCATCAGATGATACTGAAATGCTCAAATGTGATATGTATAGCATGCAGAACACTCATAAACACAACTCTCATTAACTAAAGAAGATTAGGACAACCATGGCAAAACATAGGCTAAGTGATGCACTGATGTATATTCCAATTTACTTGCTATTCTACTCGTGCAATGTTGAAACAAAATGAAGTACAAGGACCCAACAAGCTAACACTCAAATCTAAGATGAAAAGCCTAAACAAAGACTATTGTTGGCTTAACTATGATTGGATTTTCCATTTATGGATGGACACACAAACAAATCCCACATAAAAGTTGCTCAATCCGTGCAAATTTAAAAAGCTTACCAGGTCAAAAAACTTGAATTGAAAGAAGTCTTCAATTTGTTCCTTCTTTGTTGAGTTGTGAAGAAGCTCCATAATTTCATTGATCTTCAAATTGAAACTTACTACAACGTAAGTTTCATTTTCCAAAATCACAAGAATCAATATCTACAAATGGAGAGAAAACCTTTGTTAGTTTTTCAAGTACTACAGAATTAAAGTGAAACAGTTTACTTACAATTTTAATTAAAAAAATTACCAAGTCGATATTCTTCATTAGCCTTCCCTCAACCATTCCTACAGCCAAGTCCATTCCATCATCGAATACATCTTGGGTAACTTCATCAGACTGTTTAAATGGAGTTTCTTTAAAGTCAAATTAAAATTAAAGTAACAACTACAACATACACATTTAATCCATTGAAAAACCACTTGAACTCAAGAACTCTCTTGCTTGTTAAAGATCGACGTGATAGGAACATCGTCAAAAGACCTCGCTACAGACAGGAGAAACCCACAAAAGACCCCAAAGTCATGCAAGGACCTCGTTCACGCCTAAAACCTCACTTCAGAAACTCACAACTCTCTACATCATACCCTCAAATCTACCTCGCCCTAGAATCGACCTCGCAACATTTAGGTGCAATCTCGGAACCTTGTAGGAGGTCTAGGTGTGATTCTCAAAGTTGTACATCAACCTCGTAGGTTTGTAACCTCACTACCACGGAAAAATCATAAATAAAGGAGCAAGTGTTTGCACTCAAATATAATAATCTTGTTTCTTGTCTCGTAGCGTAGCCGTTATTTCGGGTTTCATCACTGGCGCCGTTTGTGGGAACCTCTTCATCCTAAGCAGCTTCCCATTTTAGTGCAAACCTTGATTCCTAAACCCCCCTCAAAATGGCTTGTCCAAACAATTTCTTCCCCCAACATCCCGACAATATGGCTGAGACCCCTCCATGGACGACGGCAGGTCCGTCAGGATACCCTTTTGTGGTCCCGCCAGGTTGGACATACAACGTCCCACAAAACCCATATCCGTTCCAGGGGTATGAACAGGGTGGCGCTCCTTTCAACCAGTATCCCTACCCGGGGTACGGGCAGTACCAACAGGGCCAAGCTCCCCCATATGTCCCGATCCCCTCCCAGGGGCAACCTCACTCCGAATATGTGCCCGCGTATGTCCCGAGCTATATGCCGGGGCAGGAGGCGCCCACGAACGGATCCACCACGGAGAGACCCTCCCGAGATCCGATGCAGATCTCGCGATCCCGTTCGTGACGTGCAGAAAGGCGTGACATGGAGTTGTCCGAAACAGCGGCAAGCGCGCCACGCCCTCTGGCAAGGTCAAAGTCGAAGTCTGCTCGCCCATCCGTCGAGAGTGGATACAAGAATCCCTTCGTGCCCGAGATCCAAGAGGCACACATGCCCAAAGGTTTCCATTGGCGGCAAATGGGACTTTACGACGGCACGGCCGACCCCGAAGACCACATAAAACACTACGCCGTCCAGATGAACGTCAACTCCTACAATGACGCCATTTTCTGTCGAATCTTTCCGACCACTCTGGACAAGGCGGCAATGACGTGGTTCACCAGCCTTAAGGTCGAGTCGATAGCCTCGTTTTCCCAGCTATGTGAGTCCTTCGTCGAGCACTTCAACGGCTCAAGAAAGCGCAAGAAGAACATGCGCGATCTCCGTGGCATTGAGCAGGGCAAGAACGAGAAGCTGGGTACCTTTTTTACAAGGTTCACCACCGCGGTCGCTGAGATCGCGCAAATCGACGAGGCCTCGGTACGCGACATCCTCATGGGCAACCTTCGCCAGGGGAATTTCAAATGTCGCATTTTTCTCAAAAATCCGACCACATATGAGAGCCTGTGTGCTCGGATCACGGCACAGGTCTATGCCGAGGATGCTGCCAGCCAGAGCTCGTGACCGAGGACCGACAAGGAAATCGTGACCGAGGCTAAGGGAAAAGCTAAAGTGGATGCGCCGGCCGCGAGGGACGCGTACATGACACAAACTCACGACCGGCGTGTCGATTACAAAAGCAACAACAACAACAAAAGCAACAACAATAACAGAGGCAACAACGACAATAGAAACAACAACAGCTACGACAACCGTGGCGGTGGGGGTTGGAGCTGCTTCGGCGGGAAGCCACGAGGTTACAGAGGCAAAGGTGGCCCCGCCTACAACCCAAACGAGAAAAAACGCGCCAACCCCGCGTCGGAGGCCAACCTCATGCAGCAGGAACCAACCCGGTCCCGACCAAGCAACGCAGAGAAGCAAGCTCCGCCGAGACCGTCGCGCTCCGGACAAGCCGCGGCGCCCGATGGGTACATCAACACCATCTCGGGTGGACCCTCGCTGGCGGGTTCGAGCCAGGCGGAAAGAAAAAGATACGCGAGAGCAAGTCACCATGAGCCCTCGGTATACAGCGTGACACAAACCTCACGGTCCCACGCGGGTATGGCCTTCACCTTCAAGGACGCCGAGGGACTCCATATGCCCCACTCCGACCCCCTGGTGATACACGCTCAATTGGGCTCGAAGATAGTGAAGCGGATACTGGTGGACACGGGTTCCTTCGTGGACATCATGTATTTTGGCGCTTTCGAGCAGCTGGGGATCTCCGCGACATCCTTGAGGCCCTACGCTGGGAAGCTCACCTCCTTCTCGGGAAACAAGGTCGATGTCGCTGGTCTCATAGACTTGTGGATGACCCTCGGAACTGGCTCGACAACGAGAACCGAGGTGATAGAGTTTACGGTGGTGCATCTGCCCTCGGCCTACAATGCAATCATCGGGAGAGTCTCCTTGATGAAATTCCAGGCGGTGGTCTCTATCTACCACCTTAAAATGAAGTTCCCCACCAGCGGAGGTGTCGGAGAGGTGAAGGGCAACCAAGAAGAGGGCCGCGTCTGCTACATGACCTCGGCTAAACAAAAATGCTCTGTTTTCATGGTAGAGACTTCAGGCGAAGCAGACCTCGAGGTTCGGGATTTCACAATACCCACTCCCGAGACAAAAAGAAGGGTGATTACCCCCTTCGAAAACAAATCAGAGAAGATCTACCTCGGGGGTTGCCCCACTAGGGATGCAGCAGCGTCACTAGAAGCCTTGCTTGCTGGGTCCCGCGACGTGTTCGCCTGGACTGCAAAAGATCTCCGAGGTGTGCCTCGAACCCTGGCCCAACACTCCCTGAACATCGACGTCGCCATTCGCCCTGTGGTGCAGCGTCGAAGAAAAATGAACGAAGAAAGGGCAACCGCCGCAAATGAAGAGGTGGCCAAGCTGCTGGCCGCAGATTTCATACGCGAAGTCCAGTATCCGAAATGGCTGTCCAATGTCGTGTTGGTCAAAAAAGCCAGCGGCAAGTGGCGGATGTGTGTAGACTTCAAGGACCTCAACAAGGCTTGCCCCAAAGACAGCTACCCTCTGCCCTCGATCGATGCACTTGTAGATTCGACTGCTGGGCACGAGGTCTTGAGTTTCCTCGACGCCTACTCAGGGTACAACCAGATCTCGATGAATCCTCGTGACGAGGAGGAGACATCCTTTATCACCCAGCGGGGGACATACTGTTATAAGGTCATGCCGTTTGGCCTCAAGAACGCCGGGGCCACATTCCAACGCCTCGTCGATCGGGTTTTCAAAGACCACCTAGACAGGAACGTATCCGCCAACGTTGACGACATCGTGGTACGGAGCAAGGGCCCCGAGGAGCAACTGGCTGACCTCGCCGAGGTTTTCACCACCCTCGGACACCACCAGCTCAGCCTGAACCCCGAGAAGTGCGTTTTTGGCGTGTCCTCGGGGAAGTTTTTGGGATTCATGATCAACGAACGCGAGATCGACGTCAACCCCGCCAAAATAGAATCTATCCTCGCAATGAGGTCTCCCCGATCTCGTACCGAGGTACAAAGACTCAACGACGCTGTAAATTACTTGGGCGGTTTTGCTCCCGCCTAGCAGACAAGTCCCTCCCATTCTTTGCCGCCCTCAAAAAGAATGACAAGTTCGTCTGGGACGAGAGACTCGAGATTGCTTTCTCCGAGTTAAAGATCTTCCTCACCAAGCTCCCCACCTTGTCAGCTCCACATGCGGGCGAAGACTTGCAACTATATGTGGCGGTGAGTCCCGAGACCGTCAGCGCGGTGCTCACAAGAGAGGCCATGCACCCGATATACTTTGTGAGTCGCGTGCTCCAGCCTGCGGAGCAGAGATACTCCCCGACAGAGAAGATGGCGCTGGCTGTAGTGACCGCCGCAAGGCGCCTACGCCCATACTTCCACGCACATCCCATCCAAGTTCTCTCGGACCTCCCACTTCGTCAAATTCTGCATCAGCTCGCTCTCTCCGGACGTATGACCAAGTGGGCCGTCGAGCTCTCCGAGTTCGACATCAATTATCTTCCGAGAACCAAGATGAAGGGACAAGCCCTCGCCGACTTTATGGTGGAGGTCACCTTCCCCGAGACAGACACAAGCTCGGACGAATGGAAAGTGTTCGTTGATGGCTCACGATGTGACGCCGGTGGCGGGGCCGGGGTGTTCCTCGCTGGCCCCTCAATCGAGACGGAGTATGCTCTCAACTTCGCCTTTGATGCCACCAACAACGACGCCGAATATGAGGCCATGATCGCCGGGATCGAAATGGCGCTACTTAACGGAGCCCGCAAAATCAGGGTCTACACAGATTCCGAATTGGTGGCACGACAACTCAACGGCCAATACGACACCAGGACAGGTTTTCTGCCCGCCTACCGAGCAAAAGTCAAGGCCTTGGTCTCATGCCTAGAGACCTTCGCGGTGGAGTCAATCCTGCGGACCTCAAACACAAAGGCGGATGCCCTCGCCAGGTTAGGCTCCGCGCTTCCCTTGGATGTGGGGAACCGCGTAATGGTGGAGAGAAAGCTCTCACGAAGCGTCGATAGCGAGGTCATGTCCATAAGGACTGAGGACTGGAGGTTCCCGGTAACGAGGTATATACAAAGCGGCATCCTCCCAGAGGATCCCGCGCTGGCCAGAAAACTAAAAATGCAAGCTGCCCGCTACTGCGTCGTCGACGACCAGCTTTATCGTCGGGGCTACGCTGAACCCAACCTGTTGTGCATACCACCTGAGACCACGGACCACGTCCTCTACGAGGCCCACGAGGGAGTTTGTGGAGGGCCCCCGGGGTGGAGGTCTTTGGCACACAAAATCGTCCATTTGGGGTACTTTTGGCCCACTCTCCGACAAGACGCAAAGGCTTACGTCCAAAGATGCGTCGGATGCCAGAAACATGGGAACGTCCAGCACACCCCGACGGCTCCCCTCCGCAGCATTCACGCGCCATGCCCATTCGCAATGTGGGGAATGGACATTTTAGGCCCTTTTCCTAAAGCTGCTGACCAAGTGCAATACATTTCGGTCATCGTGGATTACTTCACGAAGTGGATCGAAGCACAGGCAATGGAAAAATCACCGGGGCAAAGGTCTGCGAATTCCTATGGAAGAACCTCGTCTGCCGTTTCGGTGTCCCCATGACAATCATGACCGACCATGGCCCCCAATTCGATTGCGAAGAAACTCGGACTTTCTGCTCCGAGCTGGGCATCGACCTCAAATTTTCCTCCGTGGCTCATCCCCAGTCCAATGGCCAGGTAGAAAACGTTAATGCCCGCATCTTGACAGACCTCAAAAAGCGCCTGGGCATGGCACAAGGCCGCTGGGCCGAGTTACTCCCACTCGTCCTTTGGACGTATCGCACGACCTCGCGCCGCGCAACGGGCGAGACCCCCTTCGCTCTTACCTACGGGGCAGAAGCCCTCGTTCCCATAGAAACCCTGATCCCATCAGCAAGAGTGTACAACTTCGACGAAAAAGAAAACGAGGCCAACCTCAGGGTCGAACTGCAGTTCCGAGATGAAATCCGCGAGGTGGCTGACCTGCGCTCTAGAGAATACAAGCGACGTGTCGCCGTGTATCACGACAAGAAGGTCAGACCTCGCATCTTGGCCACGGGAAACCTCGTGCTAAGACGAACTGAAGGGGGCAAATTGGACCCTAACTGGGAAGGACCCTACATCCTCGAAGAAGAAGTCGCGCCCGAGGCTTTCAAGCTCAGGGACGACGAGGGGCGCACACTGAGCAAAACGTGGAACGTCGCGCGACTCAAAAAATATTTCTTGTAAAAAACTCGAAACCTCGTTGTTCCTCACGATTGGTAAATAAAGGATTGCAGGCTTTTCTAAAAGAAAAAACGCTCCCTCCCTGAAAAGTTCCACCCCTCGCTTCCCGCTTGGGGTTGGAGAATCTCGTTTGAAAAAAGTTCCACCCCTCGCTTCATGCTTGGGGTTGGAGAATCTCGTTGAAAAGGTCCACCCCTCGCTTCCCGCTTGGGGTTGGAGAATCTCGTTGAAAAGTTCCACCCCTCGCTTCCCGCTTGGGGTTGGAGAATCTCGTTGAAAAGTTCCACCCCTCGCTTCCCGCTTGGGGTTGGAGAATCTCGTTGAAAGAAGTGCCACCCCTCGCTTCCCGCTTGGGGTTGGAGAATCTCGTTTGAAAAAAAGTTCCACCCCTCGCTTCCCGCTTGGGGTTGGAAAATCTCGTTGAAAAGTTCCACCCCTCGCTTCCCGCTTGGGGTTGGAGAATCTCGTTGAAAGAAGTTCCACCCCTCGCTTCCCGCTTGGGGTTGGAGAATCTCGTTTGAAAAAAGTTCCACCCCTCGCTTCCCGCTTGGGGTTGGAGAATCTCGTTGAAAAGGTCCACCCCTCGCTTCCCGCTTGGGGTTGGAGAATCTCGTGGAAAAGGTCCACCCCTTGCTTTCCGCTTGGGGTTGGAGAATCTCGTTTGGAAGAAGTTCCACCCCTCGCTTCCCGCTTGGGGTTGGAAAATATCGCTTGGGAGAAGTTCCACCCCTCGCTTCCCGCTTGGGATACGAACGAGGTTCGTGGACCACCTAAGACGCCAGGATTCGCGGACGGTTATTTTTAGGTTGGAACGAACTTCCAGAACAACGAGGTCCGAACAGAGGCTCACGACTTCGTTGCAGGACTACAACGCCCGGTGTGGTCCGAGCCCCACAAAAGATGTGACACTCGAACCATGGGGTTGGACGGTACGCAAGAAAAGTCTAAAACAAACAAACGAACAAGCATAGGAAAAGAAAGTAACACAAGGCATAAAGAAGAGGATGTTTTGATTACAGACCCCGTAGGGTCACCCAAACAAAAAAAAAAAGAAAAAAGAAAGAGATGTTTTAATTACAGACCCCGTGAGGCCACCAAAAAAAAAAAAAAGAGGTCTTCATTTCTTCGAGCTTTCAGCCTCAGGACCGGTAAGATCAATGGTTCCGCCCTTGGAGGTTTCAGCAGGGGTAGCGGAGGCTTCAGCAGGGGCGGCAGAGGCAACAGGCGCGGGCGCTTTGGTCACGGGCTGAGGTCCCGTGGAGGTCAACTCTGGTTTCTCTCCAGTAAGCTCCACCTTGGGGGGCGCGGTGCTGGACACGGTCCCGTCCTCGTTGAGGAAGAACTCGCATTCCCCCTCGGGATCCTCCGACCCCAGCTCCCCCATGGTTTCATTATAGTTGGGGTTGAAAAAGACAATCTGGGGGTCGAGGTGCCCATACTTGTCCACCGCCTGTTTAACGCCCATGCGGACCGCCTGGTGGAACATTTTCCTCACGCTCTCCACCAGTTCCGCCTTGTACTCCTCCGAGTCCACATACCTAGGACCCGCGTTAACAACCTCCTCGTTGAGCTCAACAATACGCTCCTCGAGGCGCCGTATTTCCTCCTCGGCCCTCAGAAACTCCGCCTCCTTCGCATTGAAGAATTCATGTTCAGCGGAGATCTTGCCCCGAAGCCCCTCAACCTCGCCCCGCATAACAGAGGCCTCTTCCTTCGCCCTTTTTACCTCGTCCTTCGCCGCCTTTACCTCCTCCCTCGCCGCGGCCTCCGCGGCCTCGACCCGCTTCTGGGCCGCGGCCTCCGCGGCCTTGGACCTTTCAACGACCTCGACCAGCTCTTTGGCCTGTCGCTCGCACACCTCGTTGCGGCTTTGAAGCGCCGCTTCCATCTTATCCATCCTCGAGTGGGCGAGGGCGATACGACTCCGGTTGTAATTATCAAAAAAGGTGTGCTGCAAATTCACAGGAGGGTGAGAAAAGAAACAAGAAAGAGACAGGAATCAAACACACAAAAACGGAAAAGCTTACCATGGCCGAGTACCGAGCGGCCTCGTCGTTAAGCGCCGCCTCGGTGAGGTTGTTGGCCCACGCGACCTCCTCCTTGTAATCCCCCCGGGCCCACTCCAACAGGGCCCCTCTGATTAGTCCAGGGCAGTGAAACCTGGCAGGATGGGGGCCTGCGTCCCCGCGACTTCGCCCCTCAAAGTCAAAGGCAGGGATGAGTTCCAGATCCCGCGAGCCTCGTTGATGGTCGCCCGACCGGGATTTCTTCTTCTTCTCCACGGGGGAAGACCCCGCTTCCTTCCTTTTCCGCCCGGCCTTGTTGTCAAACGCCCGAGGTGGATGGGAGGGCACCTTCGCGGTGGCCCCTTTCGACGGAACCACCTCAGGCCTTTTTTCCCCTTGGGACGGCCCCGCGACGTCCCACTGCGACGCCCTCGCGACGTTCCCCTTGGGCAGGGCTCCCCCTGTCGCGGCCGTAGGCAGAACAGGTCCCGGCTGCGTTGTGCTTGTCCTCGCCTGCGAGCTCGGCTCGTTAATTGAAATCCCCTTGAGAACCCGGGGAGCAGGGGTTTTGGAACTAGAAGTCAAAGGCTGTTTTCCCTTCGACTTCGCGGTGGTAAGAGCGTGCAGAAAATCCACTGTCAAGAAAGAAGGGGTAAAAAAGAAAAAGCAGGTTAAGACGAGGTCAGAAACAAATGTAACGAGGTTTATAACCTCGTAACCTTACGAGGAAAAAGAAAGCAATCAGAGAAATAATAATAATAAAATACCCTCTCCACCCTCGCGAGGAGGGAAACTGAGGCTCAGCCCGGCCCGCTCAAGCCGGTCCTGAGAAAGGTAACGCTCTTATGGCGCCTGGTACGCTGTGGCGTACGGAGCCTTGAGTGCCTGGAACTCAGCGACCTTGTACGGACACACGCATCTCTCGTAGTTACCCGGTGCCACAGGGAAATTAAGGTATCTCCCACTGAGGTCTCGGACCAAAAACCATTTAGGTTTACACGTCCCGACGTTTGACTGGGTCATGATGATTTTGACATTCGGCGTGCTGAGGTTAACCAGGGAACATCGAGGTTCTCTCCTCGCCAAGACTAACGCCGACAAATCGTTGAGGTTCGGCTCGTCCAGAAGCTCACAGCTTCAAATTGTGTAGGCACACAACAACCGCCAGGCATTCGGGAACAACTGGGCGGGACAGACGCCCATGGCCCACAAGAAATCAACGATGTGCTAGGCCAAGGGCATCCTAAAGCCCGCTTGGAGACTGACGAGGTGCACGACCGCACACCCTTCATAGGACGCCAGGGGTCGCCCCTCCTCCTCTGGCAGTGCCAGCTCGACTCCCTCGGGCCAGGGGAAGTCCTTAGCTATGTCCGCGAGGTCGTCCAGCTTCAGATCGGTGGCCACCCCCTCGGACAGATAGGCCTCGGGCTCATTGGAATCCGTTCTTCGAGGACGACAGGAGTGTCGGACACGGCGTCGGTAATATAGGCCTCGGGGAAGCTCGCTGGCACATAAGCAGCCAAGGCTGAGGCAATTGCCGCGTCCAACCTCGCCTCGACCTCGGCGGTGATCTCATCAGGAGAGGAAGAGGAAGCCATTTCAACACCAGAATATATGCGCAGACGGGGGAAGTACGAATTGATCAAAACAGCGGAGTCGCTGGATGAGGGCTCGCTGAAGACCAACAAAGGGGAACTTGGGTTCTGAGAGTCACTAGGCTCTACACTTCCTACAGATTCGGAGGCCTCCTGATAGAAATTCTCTTGAAAATTGAAGACAAAACCGGGTGGTGGGCTCGCAGAGGCTCTCCTAGGCATGAAAAGACAGCGTCCAGGCCGCGAAAAGCTAGCACCTGGAAAAGAAAAGGTCAGTAAGACACCAAGGGCAAGGCAACCAAAGAGAAAAACACGAGGTCGTAACTTCGGAAAGGAAGAAGAACGAGATCGAGGGATGAGATCATGACCCCGGGAAAAAGGGAAGAACGAGGTCAAGCCCGAGAATTAAGCACAAGATCATAACCTCGAAAAGAAAAAAGCACGAGATCATAACCTCGGGAGGAAATGAGCACGAGATCGCAACCTCGGGGAAAAAGCAACGCGAGGTCATAGAGGAAAAGGCCACGTGGCATCCTACGAGCTACTCTGACAGGATAGAACGGCAAAGAAGAATTTGAAGCGCCAAAAGAAAGGAAAGAGAAAGAAGGCCAACCAACGGTGGAAGCCAGCGGTGGAAGCCCAAACGTCCCGTCAATCGGACATCATGACGTTTGGGCTCCCGAGGGTTTTCGAAATTCGAAAAGCTGTGGGCGGAGAAGCGGAAGTTTAACCGCCACCCCAAAAAAGCAATAAAACCGAAAACCCAGCGGTACCCTCACGGCGGCGACCGCCCCTCACCACCGTCTCACCACCACAACACTAGCAAAAACACACCAGGAAACGACCATCGCCCCCCCGAAGCGTAACACAAAAAAGATGCACTTTTAACTTGTATATAATGCACTTTTTCTATTTTATAGTGCACCCTTTTATCCATTAGATGCACTTTATTAAGTTTGTAATGCACTATTTGACACTCTATGCATTGGCCAAAAATTTACATTTTTGTTTTCCAAATGCAGGTAAGGAAAACATTGAGGAAAGTGAAGAATCTGCTGAGATAGAAGAATTTGACCCAAATACATCATGTAAGTATTTTTGTTGTGTTTTCTTTTTTGTTTTAAGACTTTCTTCTAATGTGTCCCCTTTTTTTATTTTCAGGTTGATTACATTCTTCAGGGCAACCATCAACAAATCATTTTATATTTTTTAGTTTACCTATCTAGACATTTTTGACCTTGTCAATATTAATTTTGCACTTTATCATTACCAATTTAAGTATTTTTTTAAAGGAATGTAATGCACTTTAGCTTTATATCGATGCACTTTACTGGTATTTGTAATGCACTTTAACTATATATTGGTGCACTTTTACTAGTATCCTAATTCACTTTATCTTTATATCGATGCACTTTTGAAAGTGTAAAATGCACTTCTTAATGAGTTGTGTGAGCTGTGTTGGATGCATAAAGATAATGTCGCCTGCTGAAGTGCAGCAGATGAGCAAGGAAGGCGTGGAGCTTCTTAATGCTGATACAAGCCAAGGCATCAACACTTACTAAACAGGCCTTGATAGCAAAATTGATGAAGTAGATCCATTGGTGGTTCATGCCATCACTAATCATTTGGCTACGAGAACAACTTTAGATGTATTATTATGAGAACTTGTGAAGCAGGTTAGGCAGGTGTTAGTAGCCCCTTTTCACAGTGTGGAAATGACATATCATGTACTTTACAGTCTTTGCCGCCCTTAGCTTTTACTTGTTTCCTAAAATGAAGAGCTCCAAGAAGGAACCTTTTTTAATATTTATGTACTGATTAGTCTACCAACTTTTGCATAGAGCTTCCACTTTTTGAGATATTTGATAACCTTGGTCTTCTGCAAGATATAAAATTACAACATAAGATATACAATTACATCATTTTAATAATTATATTTATGAATGCACTTTTCACAGTTTAAAATGCACTTTTACTACTTCATGGTGAACTTTCTATATACAATTTGGAAGAAACTTTTTCTACTCTATGACACACTTTTTATACTCTATGATGCACTTTTTCTGATTTACGATGCACTTTTCCTATTTACAAAACTAGCTATATTTCAAACATCTATAGACTAGATGCTGCAAACGATGATGATGATGTCCAAAACAGTAAAAGCAAAAGGTGGGCCCAGAGGGACCTCCACAGGCAATTTAGGGACCCACGTCCATGTCCGATTATTTAAAAACAAAACTCCCGACGGATGCGAGGTCTCTCAACATTCCGGGATGAGTTCTCGACCTCGTCACCGACTCTACTAACACACCCGCCCGCTCGAACCAATCACAAGCGACCTCACTCCCGAACCAATCACCAGCAACCTCACTCCCAAACCAATCACAAGTGACCTCACTCGCGGACCAATCAAAAACCCTTATTTCGGGCATCCCACATCGAACATTGGCCTAAACTCGGCCCCCCAATTCTCTATAAATAGAGAAGAACCTCGTAGGAAGAGGGGGTCGAAAAACCACTTGAACTCAAGAACTCTCTTGCTTGTTAAAGATCGACGTGATAGGAACATCGTCAAAAGACCTCGCTACAGACAGGAGGAACCCACAAAAAGACCCCAAAGTCGCGCAGGGACCTCGTTCACGCCTAAAACCTCACTACAGAAACTCACAACTCTCTACATCATACCCTCAAATCGACCTCGCCCTAGAATCGACCTCGCAACATTTAGGTGCGATCTCGGAACCTTGTAGGAGGTCTAGGTGTGATTCTCAAAGTTGTACATCAACCTCGTAGGTTTGTAACCTCGCTACCACGGAAAAATCATAAATAAAGGAGCAAGTGTTTGCACTCAAATATAATAATCTTGTTTCTTGTCTCGTAGCGTAGCCGTTATTTCGGGTTTCATCAGATGATACTGAAATGCTCAAATGTGATATGTATAGCATGCAGAACACTCATAAACACAACTCTCATTAACTAAAGAAGATTAGGACAACTGATCGCTCTCGGATGCGAGGGTCAAGAGATACAATTTATAACCCGACCCCGTTGTAGTACGTGGTGGGTGTCGAACACTCGGGAAGTCTACTCGATCGATGTGCCTAGATACTAGGAAGCTAGAAAGGAGAGCATAAAACAAAGGAAAATAAAGAAAACAGTCGGGACCGACACTGAGGTCACGTCGGTCCCGAGGTTGGCGACAAGAGGAAGTCGGGACCTACACTGGGTAAGTCGGGCCCGAGGTAGCTGGGGATGTCGAACTCAAAGATTTTAAAAAGTAGATCTTGGGCTTTGGGGTTCCTTCCCTAGTAGATTAAGGCTTTTCCACCCCAATTCAGGCAATGAGTGATGATCGGACTAGGATCGAGTGCTTTCGCCCTCGTTCCAACCACATCTACACCTCGATCCATGGGGAAATCCCCTTCGAAGCAAGGTCTTGAGATTGACACATGTTCACTTTCGCTACTTTGCCAATCTCAAGCCTTGATTCCCAACTTTCGCAAGGAATTGTAGCTCTATGTAGAGTGGGTTCCTTAGATCAAACACTCAAGGCTATGGAATTGGGGTTTCTAGCCTAAACCTAGCTAGGGTTTTCCCCCATAACCCAAGATCAAGGAGATCTACTCCATGTGACAAGCAAAGAAAGCAATCAAATCAAAAGAGAAAGCAATCATCATAATCAATCTCAAAACAAAGCAAGGTTTCATTCAAATCCAAAGCAATCCACAAATTCAAATCAAGGGTTTTCAAATCCACAAGATCAAAGCAAATCAAAGCTAAACAATCAACAAAACCTATCAAGCCTTCCTCTCTCTTGGCCGATTCTCTCTCTCTTCCTCCTCTTCTCCTTCCTCCTTGCTCTCCAAGTATCCTCTTGGCTCCCTTGGAACCCCCCTTTTTGTGTGTGTGTGAGGGAACCCTTTCTTAGAAGACAAGAGGGCCTTTTATAAATTAGATGAAGGGCAAAAGTGGAAGTCCACAAATTCGTGCCTTGGAGCCCAAGTAGTCCGGTGACCGACTCGAACCGACACGGAGGAACCTCGGGCCCGAGGTACTGTGCAACTCGGTCCGAGGTTGGAGACTTCAAAGTCGGGACCGATGTGGTTGCAACTCGGTCCTGACCTCGTTCCACCTTCTTCTTAGTTGGCTTCTCTTGTTCTTCTTCATGGCTTGCTTCTCTCTTTCCCGCTTTAGCTCGGCCTTTTCTCCATGTCTCGACCCTCCTTCAAATTGATCCTCGATTCATGCCAAATTACCTACAAAACACATAAAAGGTGCGTAGTCTCCGAATCTCATAGAAATACGGGAACTAGGCTAAAAAGGAACAAAGCGCACAAGAAAAGGGAAAAAAAACATATTTACAAAGGAAATCACATATGAAAACACCACCAAATAGAGAGACATCAAAATACCCCATACTTAAACTTGCTTGTCCTCAAGCAATAACAATGTAAGCAAGACCGAAACATAATCTTCAAGTAAAGCCTCGTATGAAAACTCATTTTAAGCACAAGTGATTGATATTCAAGCAAGATTACATCATCACATATGATTAACTGTTCCAAGGAATAAAGTCAATGCAACTAAGCCTCACTTTAGGGATATGTGAATGTGTATCACTCATCATGTGTTTGGGTTTAGCAATGAACACTCAAGCTCAAAAATCATGCAAGTAAGGACTTTACTATTGAAGCTAATATCACCAATTCCTCCACCTAGAGATGCCTAATGCAAAGTACACAAAGAATTTCGAACTTGGCTCAATGGAGGTCCTCAAAGACGTTCCATTCGGTCGGGTTGTAATGGGGCTTTTGGTATTTCTCAAGGTGGGAATTATTTGGTCTTGTGGTGCTTACAATGGGGATTGAACAACCTAAACTCTCACCAATTTCACCAAATTCCACAATTACTTTCACACTCACCCAAAAGACTTAACATTTTCCTTTCAACCCAAAATTTCACTTAACATTCCACTTCATCTTTGCTCTTATGCTTTTTGTTGGATTTTCAATACTTTCTACATTTGGACCGACTTTCTTATGACATCGGGCCCGATGTTGCTTGTAACTCGGTCGGACCATTTTCTTCACTTAAGCTCTTTGCTTTATTCCACTTTACATTTCCAACATTTTCTTTCTTTCTTTTCTTTCTTTTTTTTTTCATTTTTGTACAACAAAGATGCACTACCCACATGATTCATAACACCATTCTTTGCCCTTAAACCCAAGAGAATCTCAACTCTTCAAATACAATCCAAACCTCTCTTCTAAAGTCCAATCCCATAAGGGTCAAGTCATATAAGGCTAGGAATAATATTTTTGAGGAGTTTCAAACAAAGGCTTAGGCTAGAACGGGGCTACAATCAAAGGATTAACTTCATGGTAGGATATGGAACATTTATGTGACTAGAAGAATAAAGTTCAAAATCAATGTGACCATGCTAGGACAATTCTCATGACGGTCTTGGAAAATAGATAAACACCGCAATAGCAAGTTTTACTAAGCATGAATGAGCTAATTACACAAGAAACATGAGGGATATGCAAATATGATCAAGCATCCCTAAAATGGCCAAAAATCAATCTCACAAGGGTCACTCATACTTAGTTGCATAAGAACTCATCCTAGAACTCACATGCTCAATAAAACAAGCAAGATATCATGATCATATCAAAAGCAACATCATTTTAGAGGCTAAACTATCCAAAAATATGCAAAGGAATTTACATGCTCACATCATCATTAGCTTTTATTTTGGCAATCTAAGATGGGAATTTCTAGTCCAAAACCTACAAAACACAAAATCTTTTTGTTGTTTTTAACACAATTTTTCAATTTTTTTTTTTATGAAAAATTTCTCTAAAACCAAAAGCTAATCCATTCAAGACCAAATTAATCATCCACGTCTTTCCTCAAACCAATAAGCAAACATCCCAAATACAAACTAGAAACACAAACTAAATATCCTCAAAATAACAAACAAACATAAACAAGTGAAATCATGAACACACTTACCCCCACCCCATACTTAAAATTTTTGATGTCCCCATCAAATAAGGAAATCAAAACTTAAAAGCAAGAGAGAAGAGTATGAAAAGCTCACAATTTCTTATTCTTCAATGGCATGTATAGAATCAATCGGCGAGGTTGTCACGTCTACGTCCTCTTTGGAGCCTTGCTTGCCGCTCCCTCTCGTACACTTGTTCTTGGTAGAAGTCTTGTGGTGGTGGTTGGAGTTGAGGCTCCGGGCGTGTCCATTGGTCCTCACAGGAAGGGAAGTTCCCGCTCATCCACGTGTTGTAGCTATCTTGGACTCGCCACCTTTGGTCTTCCACCTCCCTAAGCTCCTCTACCTCTCGTCTAGTGTAGCCGAGGGCCCGGTTCATCTCTTGTTGGCTAGCTTGGAAAGCACTTTGTTGTTGAAGCAATTGTTGTTGTTGTTGGTACATTTGTTGTTGATGTTGGTACATTTGTTGTTGATGTTGGTTCACTTGATGGACCTCTTGAAGAACATTCTCTTGTTGAAGTTGGAGATGAGCCATTTGGTTGGCTAAGAAGGACATGTCCACCGGTTGTTGTTGCTCGGGAAACACCATTCCCGGACCGTACCATTGGGCATAGCCTTCATAACCGCCACCTTGGAATTGCTCTCGCCTTGCACCGCTCCCTTCTCCTCGTTCATAATGCCTCGGGACCTCACCACCATGGAATGAAGTGGACCGACGTTGAGGGAAGTCGGGCCCGACTTGGTATGTACCTCGGTCCGCCAGTGTTGGAGCTTGGTGCGTGGCTCGGAGGTTGGCCATCAAACCTTGGAGGCGCTCATCTTCTTCACTTTGCCCTTGATCGACATCCATGTCCTCCCCACGAGGTGCAAACACGAAGTTGTCTTGGTCGGAATCCGGTGTAGATGGAGGGGAAGTAAACCGAATGTGTTGAGGTTGTTGTCGCCGCCCCTCTCTTGTACCTTCGGGGTCACCAAATGAGTGTGGCTTGCCGGCCCACACTTGGTACCAATTTTGATACCGAGAAAGATCATAGAGGTTGTGCACTAACCGGATCGACACACCATCATAGTTTGAGTGAGGGGCCAAGGAAATCATGTAGAGCTTCTCCTTGATGATGTTGGCCTTCTTGAAATACTTCATGTTCATGAACTCAACACTATTCGGAGTCGGAGAATACTTGTCAAGATCAACTCCTAGACGCATGGCGAGCCTTGCTATCATCCCGCCGAAGTAGATCCAAGAGGAACTTTGGAAGTCCCGCACCATCTTGACCCACTCCCATGCAAGGTTCATGGGCTTCTCGGTGTTGAAGAGCATCTCATGGAGCAACATGATCTCCTCCTTCATCGGCTTGCTCAACTCATGACGAGCATAGATTGCACACCCCAAGACTTGCACCATGACCCGAAAAAGAGGGCTAGCAATCTTGGTTGTGGAGGCGCCCTTTCCCATCTCACTCTTCCCGGCCACATGACGCCACACTTGGTTCACCTTCTCATTGTTGACGCCGGCCTCTTCTCTTGGGCATGGGAACCCGAAGTAGGTAGCCAAATCCCTAAGAGTGAGATTGTGGTCCTCGTTGCCCAATCGGAAAGTGATCGCCCCTTCCTCATCCTCCACATTATCATAAAAGGCACTCGAATGTGGCCATAAATTCCGAGGTGAGGGCGGGGTAGTGAGTGTTGTCCCACCTTAGCATTCCATTAAGACCGATGTGGGAGTAGCATCTTGGAAGGGCTTGATCCATGTCCATCTTCCTCACGGCTTCCCAATCAAGCCACCTCGTGTGGTGCTCAAGCGCCATATATCTTTCATAATTCTCCACTTGCTCGTCATCCTCCAAATAGACATCATCCAACTTCGGCTCTTTCCTCGTCTTCTTGGACTTCTTCCTTGGCCTTTCCACATGAGAGGATGAAGCTCTTGTCTCCATTGTACCTACACACATCCAAACAAAAGGATCCAAGATAAACTCCATACAACCCAACAAAAGCACTTATCAACACACAACAACATTCCAACACAAAGGGAACCCCATACTTAGTCTCTAGACTCACATGCATCTCAATTCAACATAAATCATCATGGACATCTTCTAACAATAGCTAAGCAAATGATCATTCTACATCATGATTAGGCTATAGCCAACAATTAAACACATGAATCCACGTGATATCACAAGAAGAGAGCAAAAACAACAAGGATCGACTTCCAACCTATGTCGGGCCCGACTTACACAACCTCGGTCCGACTTGTTGGACCGACTTCCACAACTCGGGCCCGACTCTCCTGGGCACGTCGATCTCGACCTAGTTCATGCTTCGATTCTAACGTCAAATCAACCCAAATCACTCTATCATGCACTTAAATTTCAAATTCAACCATCAAACATCCCTAATCGAAGTTCTAAATGGATCTAAGCATGCATAAACAACTTTAAAGCTCAATTTCACAAATCATGCAAATCCACCATTGATGCTAAAGCTCAAGCTCTCAATCAAACATGGCATTACTCAATCTACGCAATGAAAGCACAAAATTTTCAAAGAAATAAGTAGAGATCGAGTAACACATACCGGATTCGAAGAGTATTTGAACTTTTGAACAAATAAGCAACTTAGAACTCAAATTTCCTAGATCTAGATCTAGATGGGGGACGAAGGACTATATTGAACTCGAGATTTCTACTTGGATTCGGGTTTGGGAGGCCTTTTTGTGGTTGGAACGAGATGAAGTGGGATGGATGTGGATCGAGTATGGTGAGGGTAGGGGCGGGCGACTTTGAAGGCTTTTGAGGGAGAGGGGTTGTATTTTGGGAATGGTAGTTGATAATGAAGACGGTAGGTAGGTGGGGGATAATATTTAATGGGGAAAAGGGACAAATTAGGTCAAGGGCAAAATTGGCATTCTAACTAGTCGAATCAAGTTGGACCGACTTCATGGACCGACGTCCCTATGTCGGGCCCGACTTACCTGGGCTCGATGTGGGAGTATTCGGGCTACCAATTTTACTCCATCCTCATGCAACTTCTTTCCCATATTTCCATTTAAATATTTCACCTCATATCCTACACAACTTTGAAGGATGCACAACACCATAAATCCACAAAACACTAGATAAGGATTGGTTAGAGAAAAGCTAAGCTATACTAAGAAAATCAAACTAAAATTACGAAAAGAAAGCTACTAGCTCGGGTTGCCTCCCGAGAAGCGCTCGTTTAGAGTCACTAGCTTGACTTCCTAACCTCAACCTTATGGCGGGTGAAACACGGTGAATTGCTCGCCATTGTTATGCCCATTCCCATTGCCTTCATACCCATAAAACCACCAACGATGGTCTACATAGGCATGGCTCTCCGATCTCGGGCCTATCTCATCATACTCCTCCAACGGATGAGATTTCTCCTCCTTGCTTGCTCCATCATGTTTTTCTTGTCCTACACCATAGTCATCCAAAGTATTCCTAGGAGATTCTACCAATTCACCTTTTAAATCACTAAGGCAAATATAGGAGTCTCCTAAGTCATCATTCAAATCACTCAAGCAAATGTAGGAATCAAAATTTTGGGAAGAATTGTGATCTTCACCAACATTAAAAGGATATGAGTAAGGATACTCTTCATCTCTTCTTGAGCTAGCATTGTTCCTTGACTCATCTTGATCCTTAAGTTGCTCCAACAACTCCCTCACTTGTATTTGTTCATTGAAGCTTTCATCACCCCCTAATGCAACAACCTCCCTAGCAACTTCCACTTCTTCACTTTCTCTCTTGGCACTCTCTTCAAGTTTAAGAATGGCCAAGGCGTCCGGCTCATTCAAAGCTTTGTTGAAGTGAAAATCAACCTTCTCTTCCCCAATCTCAAAGGAAACCTTGCCGTTCTTGAAATCAAACCTTGCCCCCGCCGTAGCTAAGAATGGTCTCCCTAAGATTATTGGAACCAAGGGATCCTCATGCATGTCCAAGATCACGAAATCATCGGGGACAAAGTACTTTCCAACCCTCACCGGAACGTCATCCAATATTCCTTTGGCCTTGATGATGGAACCGTCGGCCATGGTTAGGGACATATCGGCCGACTCCATTTCACCCAAATTTGCTCTTCTCCAAATGCTAGCGGGCATTACCGAAACACTTGCCCCAAGGTCACATAAGGCTTGGAAATTTTGAGACCCCACACCAATGGTTATAGCAAAACGACCGGGATCTCCTATCTTTTGTGGTAACTCCAAGGTCTTGACTTCATCTTGCATTTCCACTATGGACCTCTTCTTGCTCAAAATCTCCCTTAAAAACTTGGCATAAGATGGCATCTCACTCAATGCGTCGGTGAACGGGATGGAGATGTTCAAGCCTTGCAAGAGTTTGAGAAACCTCTTGAACTTGTTCTCAACAACATCTTTTGGCTTCTTCGAGGGATATGGAAGAATTGTTGCACCTTGAATCTTGCTTGGATCAACTTCTTTGGACTTCCCCGCTTCATTTGCAACACTTCCCGGTTGGACCGACTTGGGCACCATGTCGGGCCCGATGTTGTGAATCTCGGTCCTGGGCAGAGGGGTCGGATCGAGGTCTGTGTACGTCGGTCCCGAGTTGCTCTCAACCTCGGTCCGGGGTGAAGGGGTCGATCTTCTTGCTGGGTCGACTTTGGGGAACGTCGGACCCGACTTGCTGGGTAAGTTGGTCCGACTCTCTTCACTCTTCTTAGGCACGTGTGGCTCGGGTAGGTTTCGGCCACTTCTCAATCCAATTGCTCGGACTTCATTTTGATTGTTTTGAGCTCGAGGGTTCTCCTCGGGTCGGCCCGGAAGTCTCCCATTCTCTCTCGGGGCTTGAGTCGCAATTTGAGCAAATTGATTGTCGACTTGCCTCCTCCATGCACCAAACTCATTGAATTGGGTCCTCATCTCCTTGAACCCATCTCTCATCTCTTGAGCAAATTTTTGTAACTCATTGAATCCCGGTGGTCTATATGGTGGTGGTGGCGCCCTTGGCTCGTTTTGGTTGAAGTTGTTGTTGTAGCTTTGAGCTTGACCGTTGTTCCACCGGCCATTGCCACCATTGTTGAAGTTGCCTCTTCCACCGAAATTTCCTCGAACATAGTTTGCCTCCTTAATTCGCTCGGCCAAGCGCACTTGGCTCTCATTCGGACAAACTTGTGTAGCATGTGCAAAGGATCCACACTCCTCACAAGCTCTAGCATTTTGCTTGTAGTAGTGGACTTGCCTCTTAAGCTTTCTCACTTCACCTTCAAGGAATTGGAGCTTCACATCCCTATCAATGTCTTCTCCCTTTGGATCATATAACTTCCTTGCACCTTCACCTTGAACTTTGACCTCCTTGCTAGCTTGACTCACCCCATACATGGCCTCATAATCGGATAGCTTGTCAAGTAGCTCCCAAGCTTGATCCGGTGTCAAGTCTATGAACCCACAATCGGTGTGGAGATTGAGCTTGTCCTTCGTTACCGGATTGATGCCTTGGAAAAAGATGTCTTGAAGCACATATGGTTGTTGGCCATGAGTAGGACATTGGTGCAACATCTCCTTGAAACGGTCCCATGCTTCGAAGAGAGGCTCATTCGGACCTTGTTGAAAGCTTGCAATCTTCCTTCTCAACTCGGTTGTCTTTGAGGGCGGGAAGAACTTCATCAAGAAAGCATCATAGAGTGTCTTCCAAGTTGTGATTGACCTAGGAGCTTGGCTCTCGAGCCAATGTGCGGCCTTGCCCCCAAGTGACCATTTGAACGCCTTTAGAAGCACATACTCCAATGTCTCCTCGTCGGTAGAGATCGTCTCACACATGTCCACAAAGCGTTTGACGTGCTCTATGGGACACTCATGTGGACGGCCCTCGAATTGATCACGCTTGATGAGGGAGATGAATTGCGTCTTGATCTCAAAATTCTTGGCAACCTCGGGAAGCACAATAGCCGGCTCGGGGACCCTCAACTCCGGATGCATGTATTGGCGTGCATTCCGGGGTAGAGCGTTGAGTTGAGCCTCGGCTCTCATCCGTTGCTCCCGTTCTCTTCTTGCCACCTCTTCTTGATTGTCCCTCTCAAGTTGCAATCTAGCCATTTCGGCCCTAAGTTGAGCCAACTCCTCATCAACATGGAGAGCTTGATTCGCCATCCTTTTCCTTCTTCGGTCTTCCTTGAGAATACTTTCCGGATCACTCACAAACTCAAGCTCAAGTGTTCCTCGGGAGGAACGAGCTAGCATACACCTATGAAACAAAAACACAAACCAAAACAAATCAAAAACAAACAAAGGGTTTGGGCTATTCCCTCACCAAAATCACTACCAAAACACAAGAAACTCACCAAATTGGCACTCAATGCAATTAGACTTCCCCGGCAACGGCGCCAATCTTTTGATCGCTCTCGGATGCGAGGGTCAAGAGATACAATTTATAACCCGACCCCGTTGTAGTACGTGGTGGGTGTCGAACACTCGGGAAGTCTACTCGATCGATGTGCCTAGATACTAGGAAGCTAGAAAGGAGAGCATAAAACAAAGGAAAACAAAGAAAACAATCGGGACCGACACTGAGGTCACGTCGGGCCCGAGGTTGGCGACAAGAGGAAGTCGGGACCGACACTGGGTAAGTCGGGCCCGAGGTAGCTGGGGATGTCGAGCTCAAAGATTTTAAAAAGTAGATCTTGGGCTTTTGGGTTCCTTCCCTAGTAGATTAAGGCTTTTCCACCCCAATTCAGGCAATGAGTGATGATCGTACTAGGATCGAGTGCTTTCGCCCTCGTTCCAATCACATCTACACCTCGATCCATGGGGAAATCCCCTTCGAAGCAAGGTCTTGAGATTGACACATGTTCACTTTCGCTACTTTGCCAATCTCAAGCCTTGATTCCCAACTTTCGCAAGGAATTGTAGCTCTATGTAGAGTGGGTTCCTTAGATCAAACACTCAAGGCTATGGAATTGGGGTTTCTAGCCTAAACCTAGCTAGGGTTTTCCCCCATAACCCAAGATCAAGGAAATCTACTCCATGTGACAAGCAAAGAAAGCAATCAAATCAAAAGAGAAAGCAATCATCATAATCAATCTCAAAACAAAGCAAGGTTTCATTCAAATCCAAAGCAATCCACAAATTCAAATCAAGGGTTTTCAAATCCACAAGATCAAAGCAAATCAAAGCTAAACAATCAACAAAACCTATCAAGCCTTCCTCTCTCTTGGCCGATTCTCTCTCTCTTCCTCCTCTTCTCCTTCCTCCTTGCTCTCCAAGTATCCTCTTGGCTCCCTTGGAACCCCCCTTTTTGTGTGTGTGTGAGGGAACCCTTTCTTAGAAGACAAGAGGGCCTTTTATAAATTAGATGAAGGGCAAAAGTGGAAGTCCACAAATTCGTGCCTTGGAGCCCAAGTAGTCCGGTGACCGACTCGGACCGACACGGAGGAACCTCGGGCCCGAGGTACTGTGCAACTCGGTCCGAGGTTGGAGACTTCAAAGTCGGGCCCGATGTGGTTGCAACTCGGTCCTGACCTCGTTCCACCTTCTTCTTAGTTGGCTTCTCTTGTTCTTCTTCATGGCTTGCTTCTCTCTTTCCCGCTTTAGCTCGGCCTTTGCTCCATGTCTCGACCCTCCTTCAAATTGATCCTCGATTCATGCCAAATTACCTACAAAACACATAAAAGGTGCGTAGTCTCTGAATCTCATAGAAATACGGGAACTAGGCTAAAAAGGAACAAAGCGCACAAGAAAAGGGGAAAAAGAAACATATTTACAAAGGAAATCACATATGAAAACACCACCAAATAGAGAGACATCAACAACCATGGCAAAACATAGACCTAAGTGATGCACTGATGTATATTCCAATTTACTTGCTATTCTACTCGTGCAATGTTGAAACAAAATGAAGTACAAGGACCCAACAAGCTAACACTCAAATCTAAGATGAAAAGCCTAAACAAAGACTATTGTTAGCTTAACTATGATTGGATTTTCCATTTATCGATGGACACACAAACAAATCCCACATAAAAGTTGCTCAATCCTTGCAAATTTAAAAAGCTTACCAGGTCAAAAAACTTGAATTGACAGAAGTCTTCAATTTGTTCCTTCTTTGTTGAGTTGTGAAGAAGCTCCATAATTTCATTGATCTTCAAATTGAAACTTACTACAACGTAAGTTTCATTTTCCAAAATCACAAGAATCAATATCTACAAATGGAGAGAAAACCTTTGTTAGTTTTTCAAGTACTACAGAATTAAAGTGAAACAGTTTACTTACAATTTTAATTAAAAAAAATTACCAAGTCGATATTCTTCATTAGCCTTCCCTCAACCATTCCTACAGCCAAGTCCATTCCATCATCGAATACATCTTGGGTACCTTCATCAGACTGTTTAAATGGAGTTTCTTTAAAGTCAAATTAAAATTAAAATAACAACTACAACATACACATTTAATCCATTGAATTACTTACAGTACTGTACACTTTGCCAATTAATCTTGAAGGCGCCTCGTTGCTCTTCAATCTCTCCATTTCGTTGACATAAAGAGTGAAAGAATCCAATACACAAGGATCCAAGTCCTCTGACATGGAAGAGAAATTTTCTCTTGTGGCAGTGAAATCACCATGTTTGAACAACACCTCTCTACATAGGAAATACACGCACATTAGGTTTATGAGTTTATTACAGTCAAATTGTAGAGACAATGCCCAAAAGGGAGAAAGTGAAGAAGTACAGAAACAATTAAAAAAAAAGCCAGCTGCAAAAAAGTGTACTTTGTTTAGCCAAATTACATTCACTCACATAGTTAAATCCAACCAATCATCCTAAACAAAAATTTAACATCTACTTTTTGATGATTTGTTTCACCACTAGTGATCATATGGGCCAAGGTGATTAGCTAGATAGAGCTTAAGCCTTAGTGATTAAAATGCTACCAATAAATCGAATCAATAAGTTAAAAGAGACTCATATGTATGGTCCAGTATACCAGATATATATACAGAGGGCATCTGACCCTGTTTTACTTTATTGCTCTTTAGCAACCTCTTTGACAGCAAGGTTGTTCCACCATTAATGAATGTGCAAGTGCTAGACTAAAGCATAACATAAAGATGGGGGCCCAAAAATAACCCCTCAGTAAATGAAATCTGTGTTGTTCCTTGTACTAGAAACTCATCAACATTCATCATGGAAAGAGTTTATTCTTTGAACATTTAGCATAATGCAATTTCCATAGACATTTATGCAGTACAAGCCTAAGAAACTACAGCTAAATTATGTAGGGAGTTTCCATAGACATTTATGCTTTTTAGGCCTAAGTGCTTTATAAACTGATAAGCATGGTACATGTGACGTAAGAATGCACTTTTCACGGATAATAATGCACTTTTAACACTTAAGAGTGCACTTTTTATACTTGTATAGTATTACCCTATATCTAGAATGCACTTTTCACATTTTATGATGCACTTTACACATTTTACGTTGCACTTTTTCTTATCATAAAGGGAAAAGAAAACAATAAGAATTTGAATAGAGAACTTTCTTGTTCACTGCCATATATTTCCTTTTCCTTCCCAAGTGGCTTAACCGCAAACTCCCACATGTGCCTTTCCTCTTGTCTTAAATCATAGAATATATTGATCATTCTGATTTGGAAAGGGCTTACCACTGCAATTCCAGCTTTCTTGGTTCGTTTTCCTACTACAACAGGATTTGGACTATCCATCTTTCTTTTTTCCTGTCCAATATACAACATTAAAACAATTAAATATATATTTATTAAAAGATGAACACAATGTATCAAATGAAAAGAGAGAATTTTTTTTGACAAGTATACCCGCTTCTTTCTTGGCTTTTGTACTTTTAATGGCTCCTCCTTTTCAACCTTCTCTTCTCCCACTTGTTTCACTTCCTCTTCAACCTTTTTCCCTTCATCCACGTGTTGAACAACTTGTTGGTCATACTCGTTAGCAATCTCAGTCGCGATCACAATTGCATTTTCACCTACTAGTTGTTGTTCATTAGTCCCCTCTTCTAGCCTAGTGGATGCATTCTCATTTGCAGAATCTGTTTTATCTCCAACTATGGTGAGATCTTCCCTTTCTTCATGTGTATTAAGTTCTTCACCTTCATTTACTTCTTGTTCACATTCTATTTTTTGCTCGTCTCCTCCTTCAGATTCAACCTCATCCTCTTCAGATTCAAACAAGTTAAATGAGGGAGGAGTGAAGTCGGCTGAATATGGCTTCAGCTTCTTCTTTGAGGTTTCTGCCTTTGCTGCCTTCTCCAATGCATCCAGAAGTTCTGTATCATTCCAAAACGGATCCTGCGAGTTGTCCCAAAAGGTTTTCCAATCTGCAAGAGGGTCAGTTGGAGAATCTGTGGCAACTTCAAAAGATGTAGTCTCTACCATATTCGAGAACTTCTCTATTGCCCGCCCGACAACATTATTTTTCTCCTTTAGCTGCTCCTTGATACCTCCACAATAGTCTGAGAGCTCTGCAATGCTCTCTGCAGCTTTGCTTGCTTTTCTTGAGATTGTCTTCACAATAACCTGTTAAAACATATTACTTTAAGTTAATATGTATTCATTGTTTAAGGATGCACTTTTCACATTTAACAATGCACTTTTCATATCTTAGGATGCCCTTTTGCAGAAATCCAGCTTAGTTGATCATATTTTGAGACTACTGGTGCTTATTGAAAACTCAATTTAAATAGTTTAAACCAGCACTTTTCATGCTTCACAATGCACTTTTTTTATACTAAACAATGCACTTTTTAAGAATAGAATCTAGAATGCACTTTTTATTCTACACAATGCACTTTTCATATCTTACAATGCACTTTTAAAGAAAGAAAACTAGAATGCACTTTTTAGTCTACACAATGCACTTTTTAGTCTACAAAATGCACTTTTGACTAGAAATAGCATTTCTACAAAGTTGAAAATAGGATCATGACCAACTTTGAGGTCTAGAATTGCTCATCAGGAAAAAGAATTGAGATGTAGGGAATGTTATGATGACTTGGTAAGAGTTTTAGAACTTGAGCTAACGTAACTGCTAAAGTTGCAATGGTAGTTTTGTCTTCTCTAGTTTGTCTTTCTACTATATTTAAACTACTTGTCAAAACACATCTTTGTTTATTTCGTTGCAACCTGAAAATTTCCACTGGAATTCACACAACATCCTCTCCTTCTGGTTTTCTTTCTACACTAGTTGCTAGAGAGCCCTTCTAATCGGATATGATATGTAGTTATGTGCTACAGTTTCGGTGGTTCTCCTTAAATGGCAGTCAATGGGTAGATGGCATCACTTCTATGACTCTGTTTGTGAAAATAAAACCACACTCACTGAGATTTTTAAAATTTTAGGACTCTTTTTTACTTATGCCGACTGCTATGACAATAGTTTTTTCTATTTAAAATGGCTGAAGAAAACAACTTAACTGAAATGTACTTTTAAACCTCACAACAACCTAACAGATCTGGCCACAGTTCCCTATATTTTTCTACCATGAATGGCTAACATGCTATTGTACTGAAAAATGAATGAAGCAAAGAAAAAGCTTGAATGAACAATGCATCAGGAAACAATAGCAGCAACAGCCAAAAAAGCATAAATCAGGCTAATAAAATAGTCCATAGATCCCAAGCGATCTACTATAAGACCAGAATGCACTTCCATTCAATCAGTTCCCCGAATAAAGAGAGAAATCAAATTTGTTGTCTCTTAAAAAACAAAAGGATAAGAAAAAATGTAGAGAATCGAAAAGAGGAAGAATTTAAATATATCTCTAACTCTGATAAATCATCACGATGCAAATCATCATCTGAATCAGCTGGTTTAGATGTTGTCGGGCCTTTCGCAAAAATGCTAGAATTTGCTCTTGCTTCCCGTATATGTACTTCCCCGAAACTGCCCACCTTTTTCCATTCATTGCTTTGCCTCTCAAGCAAAAGCTTCTCATTCCAACCCAAGAAGACTGGAAAACTTAGTTCATGCTCTTCGCCCAAAAATATGCATCTATCAGCATATACGAGCTGCAAAAATTAAGAGAGCAAGAGGTAAAGTTAAAAACATATATTCTATCAATAGATAAAAGATAATTGAAAAGACTAGAAAGTTATACTTACAAGGAGCAACAATATAGGTCCCTGAAATTTCCTTCCTCTTTTCTTCTTCCATTGTAAACTTCTCTCAATGAGTACTTGCCTTAGAAACTTGCACCAATCCAAGCCTCGAATGTCATCAACATTGTCAATCATAATACTATGGTTTGCAAGTCCATTGCCCCCGCCTTCAATTATTGATGACACGGATAATACAATGAAATGCCTTTTGAACCAAATACCTCCATCGGTGCATTTCACCATCACTTCCTCAACTGTCGCAGTTGTAATTGAAGCGTTTAACTTGGCGAGTCCTCCTCATCTTTAAAAACAGTCCCTATGAATTGCTTCTTCCATTCTTGAAGCAAAGCAACTGAATCCTTCCTTTTTCTCTTGTGTATCTCCTTCCCACCAAGAGGTATTCCAAAGACCTCATGCACGACTTGATCATTGATGTGGATGATTCTATTGGTATCAAGCTGTATCTCACACCTAGCTCCTTCAAACTGTTGTAGCAACCACAAAGCAAGGTTGTTCGGGATGTCCTTTATCTTGAAGTGAAGTAGATGGCCAAAACCCATAGCCTTCACGCTTTCTTTTTGGACATCATTTAAGGATGCCATAGCTTTTGAAAATACATCTGGCACAATCCTAGTTACCAAACTAGGATACTTAGTCGAGATCAAATTCTTGACCTTCTTCTGGTTTTCAGTTTCGGGAGGCAATATACTATTCCTAGTACCTGTTTTTAAAATCATAGAAAAAAAAAAGAATCTGAGTGTAATTAAATAGTTTTGGAATGAGACTTTCTATTTGTTAGGAATGCACTTTTGATATTGTTGAGTGCACTTTTTTTACTTCATAATGCACTTTAAAACTATCTAAGAGCGTGTGAGTAGAGGAGGAATTCACAAAACTGTTTAATGCACTTTTCCTATGTGATCACAATGCACTTTTGAAACTTTTCAATGCACTTTTGGAACTTTTCAATGCACTTTTTCAATCAGATGATGCACTTTTCATATATGTCATTTATCAATGCACTTTAACTATGTCGCAATGCACTTTTGAAACTTTTCAATGCACTTTTGTAATCAGATGATGCACTTTTCCTATGTCATTTATCAATGCACTTTTGAAACTTTTCAATGCACTTTTGAAACTTTTCAATGCACTTTTGAAACTTTTCAATGAACTTTATCAATCAAATGATGCACTTTTATTATGACATTTATCAATGCACTTTTTATATGTCACAAATGCACTTTCCATCGATTAACATACAAAATTCATCAGCAAATTTCCTTCTTCAATCGCATAAACAAAGAACAAAAAATATCAGAATCTGGCAAATTTCCTTCTTCAATCGCATAAGGTGAAGAAAATTAGGGCTTATACCTTTTCGATTTGTTTTTGGAGGCATCGTGTAACGTGGGAGAGATTGAAGGCGAAGGTGAGATCGTCCGCCGTCCTTCGATCGTCCGTCGTCCTTCGTTTGCTTTGGAGAGTTCGATCGATTAGAGCCTTGGATCGATTGCTGGAGACTTCGATTTGGGCGAGTCGGGTCGTCGTCCCGTTTGCTTTGGAGAGTTCGATCGATTTGGGCGAGTCGAGTCGTGAGAATTCGATTGGGCTTATTTTTTATATTTGAGAGTTAACTTAAGGGTATAGAAATTAGGTGTATTTACAAAATTGCCACCTTGTTGATTTGTTTTATTTTTTTTTTGCAAAATCACAGAAGTAATCTCAACCCTTGGATCATGTGATCCGACGGCCCAAAAATCTCCTTCCGTTTCATGTTAGGGGTTGGTTTCATTTGAACCAAACTCTCCATATTATATATTAATTATTCTTTCCACTTTATATTCCACATGACAAATTTTTTCCACTTCATATTCCATATTATATATTAATTATTCTTTCCACTTTATATTCCACCTAACATATTTTTTCCACTTAATTAAAATTTATTTTTCTTTCTCAAATTTAGATACTATCTTAATTTTTGTTAGGATATAATATCTTAACTAAAAAAATTTAACTAATGATTGGATTTTTTTCCTCATAAGCCAATAAAATATATATATGCTCAATTTCATCTCTTCCATATTTTCAAAATATATCTTTTTTGCTTTATTTTCTTCATATTTTATCTCCTTCTTTTAAATTAATCTTATTTATCAAATATTGTCAAGGAAAATGAGTAATGTAGATTATTTTATCTTAATAATCTATGTTTATTCTCAATTTTATACTTAATAATCTAGATTTAATTTTTTTCATTTGATTTAAAAAATAATTTTTATACATATTACGGGCAATAAATTACTTACATTAAATTTTATATTATATTTTTATTTATTAATATCTTTTTTATAGTATTCTAAAAAAATCGAGTCATAGTTATGCAGGGCACGACGGGGACAACTAGTAAGTACAAAATGAACATAAGAGCATACATAATGGTTGCCCAAGAATTTTGGTCATCAAATTAAAATAATGTTAGCTCTCTCTTCCATTTTTTATTTTTTATTTTTTTAATTTTTATTCTCGACTCTTCAATGACAATTGTCATAGTGTCATTCAATGACCAAAGAAGAGTTTTAGTCATCACAATGACCAAAATAATGTCCACTCTTCTCAAATTTGATTTCTCTCTCCTCTTTTAATATTTTTTTATACTTTTTTTCTCTATGACCAAATTTTTATGCAATCATGGACAATCTTCTAAGAGGAGACACAAAGGTTGGGACAGAAGATCTCATGACCGGCATCATAGCGCGAGCTGCTTTAATCTTACGGCCACAAATGACCTTCATTTTCCGGCCGGTTTTATTTTCTTGGGTATCTAGATTTGGCGTCATGTTGCAAACTGAATCGTGATACAAGGCATTTTGTATAGGGTGGACAAAAATTTCGTCTGTATAAAGATTTCCCATACTAGAATACCAGAAATGCTAGTTTAATTCGAGTATTTAGAATTTAATCAAACGGTAATTTCTTAATTTTAATTTTAGGCTATTCTTCCTGAACAATCGCCAGTTTCGCCTTGAAGCCATCGTCACTGGACTCAGAGTCCGTTTGGATTACACTACTTATAATGCAATTTTGCATTTTTTTTTTACTATTCATTAACTTTCACTGTTTGGAAGCTAAAAAGGTAAAGCATCAATTTGTTTTACTTTGTACCATCTCCCTCCTCCCTCTCACCAATCACCATTACCACCCAGCTCCAAGAAAAATTAGATCTCACATTCCTCTATTTCATTTCTCACAATTATATTTGAAATCTCGTTTCCATTAAAAAAAAATTGAGTAAATTTTGGTTGAAAGCTTGATTTGGTGGTGAATGGTGGTTTAGGGTTTGTAATTTGTAAGTAGGAGTGGGTGGTTTAGTCAGATCTATTGAGGTTGGGTTAATTAATGAAAAGTGGCAGCCGACTGGTGGTGGATCCGCGGTTGGGTGTCGGATCTGGGCAAGAGATGGTGAGATAGAGTGTTAGATCTGAGTGGTAATGGCGGTGGCAACTGTTGTTGGGCAATCGGCATCAATGGAGAGCGGCTAGTACAACTAATGGTCGAAGATGGCGTGGTCGGGGCTGAATGCTCAAGAACGGTGGTGTAGCAATGGAGAGTGGCAGCATTGGAACCATCAATGAACTGGGCGATAGTGAACAGTGACACAGTGTATTTCATATTTGATGGAAGGAGGACTAAAATATCCCTCTAACAGAGAAAAAAATTATAGTCATCCAAACAGGCTTTTTGAAAGAGAGAACTTATAATGCAAAGTTTGATTTATAAAGCATAATGCAAGGTAATCCAAACGCACCTCACTGCGTTTACTGCATTGTTTATTGCCTTCTCAAATTGGCATCCGCTCTTGTTTTTGTTTCTGTATCACTCATTTCATTGCTCTCTTTTTATCCATCCAATTCATGCATTTGATCAGCTCGTTTCTCTAACCTAAGAGCTCCTTGGTTGAATTCTCAGTTCTTTTTAAATTCTCAGCTTTCAACCTTCTTCGTTTTGCTTTCAACTCTGTAAAAAACACCAAAGCAATGAATCTGAAAGAGGGCTGTTCGCTGTTGCTAAAGACCCGGAAACCTTCAATCCCCTTCTTCCTCACCCCCAAATCAAACCCTCTTATCGATTTAGACCTACAAACCGAAAAGAAACGGAAGCTATTGAGCGAATCTCAAGTTTTGAACAGGCTCAAGTACGAGCGCAATGATTCACTGGCATTGATGTATTTCAGGTCAGTTTCGAATTCAGGGGAATTTAAGCACACGCCTCTTACTTATCAGACAATGATCAAAAGGCTCGGACAAGTCGGTGACATGGATGGGGTTCAGTACTTGATGGAAGATATGAAGCTTGGAGGTATAGGCTGCTCCGAGAACCTCTTTGTTGATCTGATTCGGTTTTACAAGCAAGTGGGTGCCTCTGATCGGGCTCTGCAGATGTTCTATAGAATTAGGGATTTCAACTTTGAGCCCACGGTTAAGATTTACAATCATGTGATGGATGCGTTGGTTGCGGACAACCAGTTTCATATGATTAATTCTGTTTACGGTGATATGAAGAAGGATGGAATTGAACCGAATGTGTTTACTTACAACATCCTTTTGAAGGCGTTGTGTAAGAATGGCCGCGTTGATGGTGCACGCAAGGTGCTCGATGAAATGTCCAGTAAGGGTTGCTCCCCTGATAAAGTGAGTTATACCACGGTTATTAACTCTTTGTGCAAGGAGGGGAAGGTAGAAGAGGCGAAGGCGCTTGCTAAGCAGTTTGAGCCAACTGTTCCAGTCTACAATGCCTTGATCAGTGGACTTTGTCTGAGTCATGATTTTGATGGTGCAATTCTGATGTTGGAAGAAATGCCGGAGAGGGGCATTGCTCCTAATGTTGTTACTTACACAACAATCATCAACTCTCTTTCTGATGCGGGGAATGTTGAGTTAGCTGTAGTTGTTTTTGGAAGAATGTTAAAGAGAGGATGTAGTCCAAATGTTCGTACCTTCATTTCCTTAGTAAAGGGATTTTTCTCAAGAGGGAGATTTGATGAAGGTTTTGATGTCTGGAGCAGGATGACAAGGGGAGGATTGTCGCCTGACGCTGTAGCATATAATACACTAATTCACGGTTTATGTGCAAGTAAGCTAATGGATAAAGCCATGTCTGTTTTCCACCAAATGGAACAAAAGGGTTGTGTGCCAAATGTCATAACTTACAGTACGCTTATTGATGGATATGCAAAATCTGGACAGCCAATGGGTGCATTGATAGGCTATTTTCCTACACCGCAAGTATACGGTTCGGTTGTAGTGATCAAGGTGTCGAACACAGGAAACTTTGTAGTATTGATTATAACACGATTCAGTAGACTAAGCCAAAAATAAGAAAAGGAGTTGTAATTGTATTCCGAAATAATTAAAATCAAAAGTAAGAAGAAACTATCAATGGAGAAAAGCATTCCAAGGTCAAGATCCCCACAATGATCATTTAGTAGATTACCGGTGATATTTATTTGGATTACAATTCAAATGTTGTTTGAAGGACTAACTATCTCAAATGTTAACATTAACTCTTTTCAGACGATTAATGCATGTACCTAGACTCGACTAGCAATCACTCTCGCACAAAGCAAGTCTTATTTAGGTCCTTTAAGTTCTTTAGAGATCAATGAATCAATAGAAATAACATCCGCTCTCGCGCTCCGTTAAGACTACTCAATCAATAATTCCTAGGATAGGTTAAGTTCCACAAGTGAATTAAGTCACTCTCGCACAAATAATTCAACAAGTTCAAACCTAGGGATCTAGCATGAATTAACAATTTGTAAATTCAATTCAATCAACCTCTTGTTATTTTTATCTCCTCTCGGTCTCAAATCATAACAAGATTCCTAATTCAAGCAAATTAGGTCATTAAGCATCCTAGGTTGAATCAAACAACAATTCAAATCTCAATTCGACCAATCATCACCATTAAATCTACCTATTAAACCATTGGGTTCACCCTTCCTTAGAACTAAGAAATTAGCTAGACATAATATGGAGAGATAAGAAATCTAAATCAAAGAGAAACATACCAATTGTCTTTTCAATAGATCTAAATTCAACTCCAATCAAGTCTTGCCAAAAATCCACAAATCTCCAATCTAGGGTTCTTCAAAGAGAGAGGCTAAGAAAATAATACGTAATCCTCATCCAAACTTAATCTCTAAGTATTTATATGAAACCCTAAAAACAAGATAGAAAAGGCCCGAAATTAATAAATAAAACACGCGGAGGAGAAATTTTGGAAAAAGACGCGACTCGGTCTGAAACTCGGTCGAGTTTCAGACCGAGTTTTGTAAAACTCGGTCCAGAACTCGGTCGTGACCTGGACCGAGTTTTTGCCTGGTGGACCGCTACGTTCAAAACGTTGAATGAGCTTTCTTCTGTGTCTTCCACCGAGCTTTTTGCCCATCTTCTCTTCAATTCCTTGCATCCGCTTAACTCCTAGACACTTCCTATCGGGTTGCTCCTCTTGCCCTTGTCCTTGTCGTTGCCAAAACTCCTTGAATCCACCTCCAAATGATCCTGAAATCGAACAAAGCAAGAGTAGAAACCGAAACTACAAAATCTACTAAAAAGACAATAAAACCAAGAGGAAAATAAAATAAAAACAACTAAACTAAGGAAATAAACATGCTTTATCCTAGACTAAAATGCATGCTATCAAAATCCCCCAAGCTTAAACCTTGCTTGTCCTCAAGCAAGAAATAGAATCTGACACCCCACAAAACAAGCAAGTCATGCATCCATCTTGACAACGAACTAAACAAAGAGTTTAGAAGTATAGATCAACAATCAAGATCATAGCGTGCATTTGAGAAATTCAAAGAAACTGAGTCAACATATTCATTCTAGACCTCACTTAGGATAATGTGTTTTTCGCTCTCTCTCAAGTGTTTAAATAGGACGTGTTTCACTCAAATCTCACATTTGAAAGCTTAGCTACCATAGGCTTGCAAAAGCGTTCTAAATCTCCACCGCATGGGACCTTGCATCCAACAATGATCAAGAGGTCTTTTATTGGGTTGTAATGGGGCCAAGGTGATAAGAAATAGGTGGGGAAATATTTAGGCCATGTGGTGCTAAATCCCGGAAATCTAGACTTAACTAAACTCGATTGAACACCATGTCTCATGATTTTCTTTCCAAGCAACTTATTCCCATACACCAACACCCTTTATTCCCTTATTTCTCATACTCTTTTTTTTTCTTTTTGCTTTGTTTTTTTTTCTTTTTTTTTTCAAAGCATTTTATTGATTTTTTTCTTTTTTTCTTTGATTTTCCAAGATAAAAAAATACTAGAACATTACACAACCCAATCACCAAATACATATAAGTCTCCCCCAAGCTTAGCTTGCAACCACAGAGTCAATCAAGTAATTATCCTAGTTCCCGGATGGGTCAGGCTTATAAAGGATCGGATTAATTTTGTGGAGCTTCAAACGAATAAGGCTAATTTAGGCTCGAAAAGGGGCTTCAAAAAAAGATAATATGCAAGGTGGATAAGGAGTATAAAGGCTAAGAAAATAGTGCCTCAATCACTTCAAAGTCGCATGCAAGAGTCATAAGAGCGGTCTTGACAAAGAGTCTAAAGCAAGTTCTAGAGGAAGCAATCAAAGTGAGCATCACACATAAAAAGAAAGGACATCATGACATTATTTAGTCCTAAGAAAGGCAAACAATAATCCTCACAAGGCTTTTTGTCTAGAATTTCAATATTAACTCAAGTTTCAAAGAATATGCAAGCTCATTCAATCATCAAACTAATTCATAACATAGTCAGTCATCATCAAAACTTCAAGCATTTCAAGCAAGTCAAAGGGGTAGAATTTCATAGAGAAAATTTTGAGGACAAGGGGTGTTTCACTTGAAGAGAAATCCATAGCTCCTAGAATGCAAATTTTATATATATATATATATATATATATATATATATATTTTGCAAGCAAAATTCAAACTAAATATGCAAACTAAACTATATGCAATGCAAAACATGAAAATGTTCTCACCCCCAAGCTTAAAACCTACATTGTCCCCAATGTAGAGAATAAAAGAGATAAATAAGAAAACACCAACCTTGGGTTGCCTCCCAAGCAGCGCTTGTTTAAGGTCGTTAGCTCGACCTCCCATCTTCTTCAAGTGCTTGGGTCAGGAGGGTCTTTGGTACTCACCTTGACTGGATCAGGGTCTTCTACAAGCTTCAACCTATTTCGTTGCACTTTGAACTTCCCTGAGGTTTTATGCCAAAGCTCAGTTCCTCCTTCTTTTAAAACTCGAGTTACTATGTATGGCCCTGACCATCTTGTTCCTTTGCTCCCAGAAAACATGTTGGATCTTTCATGGAATAACATCACCTTGTCTCCTCTTTTAATCTCAGCTTTTGCTCGATCCTTCTTCTTTTTGTTGTGATCTCTACCCTTCAAATCCGTAGCAATATCACCATCCATGAAGCTTTTAACTTCCAAGGTTTCTTGAAAGGGTTGAGCAATATCAGATTGAATCTCCTCATTACCCAGCTTCACTTCAATATTACAACAAGCTACTTTGACAGTCTCTTGTGGAGGATTTTTTTGCACTTCAAGGAAGTTATCTTTGAAATATTCATACTCTATCTTCTCTTCCCCAATAGTGAGTGAGATCTTGTCATTCCTGAGATCAATGTTAGCTCCAGCAGTGGCTAAAAAGGGTCTCCCAAAGATGATAGGAGTCCTATCATTCATCATCTCCATATCAAGGATCACAAAATCTCCTGGTATAAAGAACTTGCCCACCTTCACTGGAAAGTTCTCAATAATGCCCACAGGATGAGTGACTGAATTATCAGCCATGATAAGACGCATCTTGGTTGGAATAGGATCACCCAAATTCAGATTTTTGCAGATTGATAATGGCATGATATTAACACTAGAACCAAGATCACAAAGGCAATCATATTGAAGAGAACCAAAACCAGCAGGGATAAAGAACTCGCCTGGATCTTTTAGCTTTCTTGGCATCTTCTCAACTTGATCCATTACCAAGGCGACTGTCTCATAGTCTTCAATCCTCCTCTTTTTGCATAGAATCTCCTTCAAGAATTTCGCATATGTAGGCATTTGAGTGAGGACATCGATGAAAGGAATGTCAATGTGGAGCTTCTTTATCATACTCATGAATTTCCCAAATAGTTGCTCTTGCACCACTTGAATCTTCCGTTGTGGGAAAGGTAGAGGCGGTTTGTAAGGTGGGGGAGCAATATATTTAGGTTCTTCGTCATTAGATGGCTTCTCCATTGTCTTCTCTGCAACTCCTTCTTTCACCGGTGGGAGCTCTTCAAGCTCTTTTCCACTCCTTAGAGTGACAACCCGACATTGCTCCTTAGGATTGACTTCAGGTTGCCCAGACAATTGACCAGGCGGTCTAGGAACATTCAAAGCTTGTTGAGCCACTTGTTGTTCTATGATCTTCAAATTCTTCCCCTGAGCTCTCACTTCTTCTGTTAGCGTCTTCATGGAGGTGGCAAGGCTTTCAATAGCAATCTCCCATGCAGGCTTTTGGGAGGGTTGAGCATCTTGGTTTGGGTGCAGTGGAGCCCTTGGTGGAAACCCAAGAGGTGCTTGTTGTTGTGGCTGATTGTTCCCATAAGAGAAGTTAGGGTGATTTCTCCAACCAGGGTTGTAGGAATTAGAGTAGGGGTCATTCCTAGGCCCCCTGTCAAAGTTACTCATGTATCTCACCTCCTCCTCATGTGGTTCCTCCTTAGAAGCAAACAATTCACAAGATTTGATGGTATGATCACTAGCTCCACAAAACTGACAAACAACACTCGAAACAACTTGAGAAGGACTTCCACTAGTAGAAACGGGAGAACCATTCATCTGTAATTTCAACTGTCTGATCTCCTGAGTCATGGCATCAATCTGTGCCTGGTGCAAAGTCTCTTTATCAACTTCATAAAGCCCAGTTGATCTCTTAGAACTTGGAAGAGAACGAGCATCATTATAATAGTGAGTGTGTTGAGCAATGTCCTCAATCTGATCCCAAGCATTATTAACATTCATCTTCATAATAGTACCTCCAGATGAGGCATCAATGAGCAGCCTGGTGGTGTTGTCAACAGCATTGTAAAAAGTGTGAAGAAGCACCCACTTGTCTATTCCATGGTGAGGACATAACAATAGAAGCTCCTTGAACCTCTCCCAACCTTCATAAAGAGATTCCCCATCCTTCATCTGAAATGAACTGATCTGATTCCTCATCTCTGCAGTCTTCTTAGGTGGGAAATACTTGGTCAGGAAAGCTTTGGCCAACTCATCCCATGTAGTGATAGTGCCACGAGGCAGGGCCTTGAACCATGCTTTAGCCCTGTCTCTTAGAGAGAATGAAAAGGTGCGCAAATAAAGCGCGTCATCAGAAACGTCATGAATCTTCACCGTATCCATAAGCTCCAGAAAAGTGTTGAGATGTTGGTGAGGATTCTCAGAAGGTAGACCTCCAAACTGATTCTGCTGAACCATATTAATCAGAGATGGCTTCAGCTCAAAATTCCTGGCCTGAATGGGAGGTCGGACCACACCAGCTGTGGGTCCTTGATGGCGTGGCAACACATAATCACCCAATGTCATAGGTGGTTGAGCATTCAGCTGTTGTTGCAACAATAATTGTTGTTGTGCATTTGCCTGATCGCCTTCCATAGCTTGTGTTTCAGCTTCCCTTTGCTCTCTTCTTCTTCTATGAAAAGCACGCTCGGGTTCAGAATTGTAGTTGTTAAGTGCACTAGCGCTCAGAGTTCTTCTCATAAGAAGGAGAACAAACTGGAACCAAAACCAAAAAGAAACAAATTAAAAATAAAAACAAGACTTAATCTACCGGTTGTGGAACACAACCAATACTAGAAAAGTTCCCCGGCAACGGCTCCAAAAACTTGATAGGCTATTTTCCTACACCGCAATCACTCTCGCACAAAGCAAGTCTTATTTAGGTCCTTTAAGTTCTTTAGAGATCAATGAATCAATAGAAATAACATCCGCTCTCGCGCTCCGTTAAGACTACTCAATCAATAATTCCTAGGATAGGTTAAGTTCCACAAGTGAATTAAGTCACTCTCGCACAAATAATTCAACAAGTTCAAACCTAGGGATCTAGCATGAATTAACAATTTGTAAATTCAATTCAATCAACCTCTTGTTATTTTTATCTCCTCTCGGTCTCAAATCATAACAAGATTCCTAATTCAAGCAAATTAGGTCATTAAGCATCCTAGGTTGAATCAAACAACAATTCAAATCTCAATTCGACCAATCATCACCATTAAATCTACCTATTAAACCATTGGGTTCACCCTTCCTTAGAACTAAGAAATTAGCTAGACATAATATGGAGAGATAAGAAATCTAAATCAAAGAGAAACATACCAATTGTCTTTTCAATAGATCTAAATTCAACTCCAATCAAGTCTTGCCAAAAATCCACAAATCTCCAATCTAGGGTTCTTCAAAGAGAGAGGCTAAGAAAATAATACGTAATCCTCATCCAAACTTAATCTCTAAGTATTTATATGAAACTCTAAAAACAAGATAGAAAAGGCCCGAAATTAATAAATAAAACACGCGGAGGAGAAATTTCGGAAAAAGACGCGACTCGGTCTGAAACTCGGTCGAGTTTCAGACCGAGTTTTGTAAAACTCGGTCCAGAACTCGGTCGTGACCTGGACCGAGTTTTTGCCTGGTGGACCGCTACGTTCAAAACGTTGAATGAGCTTTCTTCTGTGTCTTCCACCGAGCTTTTTGCCCATCTTCTCTTCAATTCCTTGCATCCGCTTAACTCCTAGACACTTCCTATCGGGTTGCTCCTCTTGCCCTTGTCCTTGTCGTTGCCAAAACTCCTTGAATCCACCTCCAAATGATCCTGAAATCGAACAAAGCAAGAGTAGAAACCGAAACTACAAAATCTACTAAAAAGACAATAAAACCAAGAGGAAAATAAAATAAAAACAACTAAACTAAGGAAATAAACATGCTTTATCCTAGACTAAAATGCATGCTATCATGCATCTAACATATGGAACAAAATGATTACAGGTGGTTGCCAACCAAATGTTGTAGCATATACTAGCATGGTGGATGCTCTTTGTAGAGCTGGCGAGTTTGACCAGGCTCATTCTCTAATTGAGAGTATGGTGAAGGAAAATTGTCGGCCAAATGCTGTTACTTTCAATTCTTTAATAAAAGGATTATGTGGTTCGGGACGAGTTGATTGGATAATGGAGGCCTTGGATTTAATGGAACGTCATGGGTGTGTTCCAAATGTCACTACTTATAATGAGATATTGGATGGTCTGTTCAAATCAAACTGCTACATTGAAGCTCTCAGGATAATTACAGAGATGAAAGAAAAGGGTATTAGGATGAATTTAGTGACATATAATACGATAATCTATGGACTATGTCACTCTGGGAAGCTGAAGGAAGCATCGTATTTACTTGGTAAAATGCTGGTACAAGGTATCCAGCCTGATTTCATCACATTTAATAGTGTGATCAATGCATACTGTCAAAATGGTGAGGTGGAAACTGCTATTCGGCTTTTAGAGAGAATGAAAGTAGTAGAGGTATCTCCAGATTTAACCACATATACTAGTATAATTTGTGGGATCCTTAGATGTCTTAGATTAGAAGAGGTTGATATTTATCTTGAGAAGATGCTAGACGAGGGGATTGTGCCAACTGTAGCCACATGGAATGCCTTTGTTCGGTGCTTGTTCAGCACAACTGGAAGTTTAGACCTTTCGGATTTTAAATGTTTGTTGTTGGAGATGAAGTAATAGTCCATTGTGAACGGCAAATTGCCAATTTCTCAATGCTGCATTGTTGGGGCAGAATAACATTTGATCAGTTTCAACTTTTAACAATTCAGGTATTGCAAAATTCTATATTTGAGACTGGTTCCTTCTGAGATAATTTTGCTATATTTGGAGCAGAATAGACTGATGGAGATGAAACAAGGGAGTTTCTTTTTCTATTTGCATCCTTCTGTTTTATTCTATATTTTGAGTAGATTTTCCGCAATATCATTTTTGTTGCATCTGCTAACTGATTTTAGGGTGCTTTGAAATCTGAATAGAGAATCCTTAGATGAGGTACTTGCTTCCATGTTTCTTAAATGAGGAACCTTGTATATCAGTATATGTAAGCTTTAAAAGCGAAACAATACTGGTGACTTGTGATTATATGAGAAAAAGGGTCGTCCTGATTCCGTTTCAAAAGACTTGGTTTTTCATCTGTATCTTTATTGGCTGTATTGTGCTTAATAATGGACCTCCTAGTGGAGCGAGTTATTTGTTTCCCCTGACTGGTTAAGTATTATACTTATATGTATTCTTCTTTGCTATTTCTTTCAGTGCACATAAACGAAAGGCAAATAAGCCATAGTGGTGCTATGAAATGGAGGTGTGAAGGCATCGAATAAGGGATCTGAATCCTGAAGTATAAGCTGCATCATGTCGCTCAAGTACAAAAGAAGATGAAGATCATCAGCAATGAGAGTAGAATATAGAGAATATATGAGGAGGTGAGAGCTTTGTCCAAGCTATTGTATTAATGAACCTTCTAAACAGTTCTTCCAAGAACTGAAGAAAATAAGATCAGAAAACCTGTATCCTCCAAAAGAGTAATACTGCTACAAAAAGGGTCTGTTTTTGGATTAAGATACCCTTTGGGATCACTTGTATAGCATTACCCTTGCCTTAAATATGATCCATGCAATTTCTAGATAATATGACTGTCTTCTGATCTTCAGATCACTTGCTGTATATTGCTGGGGTAGCCTATGGGTGGAGCACTGAGTCGATTCAATGCTTCTTACAGTGGAAAATCGATCTATAATACATCGTGAGTGATTCGGTTGTGGAAGTGTAAAGTGATGTAGTAAACTTTGCACTATAATCATAATCTTATACTACCTCTGTGCAGAAAAGCTTGTCATTTTAGCTTGTCATTTTAGAGTTTTAGGTAATGAATTATTGGTGAGTTACGAAGTTTCTTATTGAAAAATGTTCATATTGACTGTTTTGATGCAAATTCCCTATATTCATGGGCTAGAAATGGGGTGGACAATCTTTAGTGTTTTAGAATTCTTTGAAAGTTTTCTAGTGTTGTAGAATTCCTTAAAAGATCTTTAGTGAACAAGGGGATTACTGCTGATAACATGAAAACAGAACAACACTTGTAAGACACTGAAATCTCCCAGTTTATTCAAGTGTAACAAGTCCTACTAGGCTGAAAGATAAGCCCTTGCTATACGACCGAGCCCTCCCTCGGGATAAAACCCACCGGGCACACTTTCATTTCCACTGCCATAAACAACTCTCAGAACCTCCTCCGGTGTTCTCTCATACCCGATTGAGAAGTCGTTGCCTGCAAGCACGTTGCCTCGTACCTTTCCTTCCGCTCCTAACTGGTAAGGTACCACCAGTCCTTCATCCTTCACTCCCATTTTTCCAAGACTGTTCCTTAGAGCTGAGATTTTGTCAGTAAATTCAGCTACCGTGATTCCATAGGGCTTCACTTCCCGCCTAGCAACCTCGTAGAGGAGTGTTCGGATCACTGCATCTTGTCCTGATTCCACCGCCAAAAGCCCTGCTACGAGCTGAGATCACACAAAAGATACAACAAACTAACTTGTTAGTAGTGCTTTGAAGTCCATTCAATCAAATTTGAAAAGAGTGAATGTTGTTGTTAATTACCCTCTTTGAAGCGGGGTCTTGGAGCTTAGAGTTTGCACCGACATAGCCGGTGAGTCCAACGTAAGGGATTAAGTAGGAGGCGATGAGGAAGTTGATGCTGTTGACATACGGGTTGAATGGCGGTACCAATGTTCTTCCTATGGCTTTATTCATCACATTGGCGAATTGAGCAACCCTCAAGTCTAACTTAGGCCTCGGGAATCCAGGTACTGCATTCTTGATTGCCCTGCATCAATTAAAATACCAAATCGGTTTTCACTCATGGCATGGATCTTACATATTAGAATTCATGATAGACTAGATTTAGAACAAGTAAATGTGAATGAAACTGACTTTAGGTGACCGACTTCTTGGTAGGCGAATTGGGTGATCACGTTTCTAGTAAAAGGATCAAGCTTGGCAATGCTAGCCCCAGTTGGAAATGGACCGCCTTGCACAAGTTCAGGATCGATTATATCTAAACCATAGCCTAGAGCGCCCCATGAGAAGAACTCCGCCTCCAAGTACTCCAAATTCAATGGAAACTCCAAGAGATCCACGTCGCTCTCTGCGATACTCTCAACATTGACGCTCCAAAAGGCTGAGGCGAAGAGGATGAACGTACAAATCAAGAAAGAAGGAGATTTGAATCCTCTCATGTTCTTAGTATTTGTAAAGATGGAGTAGGAGACTAGGAGAGTGCAATGTGGAGGTAATTAAGGGAAACATTGGCCTATATATATATATATATAGGGAGGGAGAAGCCTGTAAAAACGCACGTACCTTGGTATTAGAATCTCTCCACCTTGAATGGTTCTATCAACTATATGGACCGTTGGATCACTTGCAAGATATTCAATCAACGGTTGCTACTGATGCAAGACAGTAAAAGATGGAAATGGGTTTCTAGTGTATTCCATTTAGGCCACGTGGCGGAATTTAGCCATTTTCTAAAAAAAAGAACAATAATTAGAGAAGCCTATATTATTTGTCGTGTGGGAAAGGGGAAAAGGGTGATGATTTCTATCTATATTATCTCTACAAAGGTGCGTAAGTTAAGTGTAGAGTACGTGATCATCACACAAGAAAAATGAGCAAGAATGACGCAGAACAATGAAAAGAATATGGTAATGAGCTAGGATTCAGCATTCTCTCAAGTCAAGTAATCCACATGAACATATTTTATATATCTTGATATGAAATCAATTTCTATAATTTACTTGTGTCAGAGAAACTCTAATTTTAAAAAGATTTTTTGAATATGTATATATGGCCAACGGCGGTCAATGATACTTTGAGGCTCTGTTCTAAATTAAAAAAAAAGTCCTAATAAAAGTATTCAAATTAAAAATGGGTCCTAAAAATTAATCTTTGTTATTGGAAATTGAGAATTTTAAAAGAGAGGAGATTTGAAAATCAACAACTGCAAGTATATGCAACTAACTTAATATTTATTTGAGAGTTTCAAGATAAGGGTATTATTAGGATTTTTTTTTTTGATAAGGAAAGAAATTTGGGCGACCGCTAACACGCTAGTGGTCGACCAAGAGCATCCTGGCGGATGAGGGCTAGAAAGCCCGGGTCAGCTGCAAGAGGGAAGGAGGATACACGCCTATACGATCCAGCGATGAAGTCCGTCGCAGAATTGCACTCCCAACGAACGTGAGAAATGCTCCAATCCTGGAATCGGGCCAGCAAGCAATGGATCTGTTCTATAGGCTTTTTTTGTTTGTGAGAAGGTATTAATATTCTTTCAATTAATAGGCTTTAGAAAATATTTGGGCCCTTCCTTTGCTCTTTGGGGTCTTGTGCAGGTGCACAACTTGCACATGCCATGGGCCGCCCCTATACATGGCAAAAATTTAACAAGGTCGAGAATACATACAATGACCTCCGAACTTGTAACTTTTGTACTATCAAACTCTTGTACTAAAAAACCCACTAAAAACACCCTAACTTACTGATTTCGTTCTATTTAACCCTTTTTGCTAATGTGGCATCGCACGTGTTCATTACCCGATGCAGTGCGACTGTGCGAGTTCTCTTAAACGTACTAGTTATATTATCATCTTATAAAGTAAAAAAAATAATTATTTAAATTCTATCATCTTCTTCTTTCTTTCTTCGTATTCTTCTAAACAATTGGAGGCTTGGAGCTTTGCCTTGCTTTCTTTATTTGAATTTTTTAAATTTGATTGTAAACTTTCACAATGGAGCATTAATCAAACTAAAGTCCTAAAATAATTTGGTTTTTATATAAGCAATTGGAGCTCAAAAAATCAGGGTTCATAAAAAGAGATTGGAGAAAAAGTTAGATATGGAAATATGGTGGGATGAAATCGATTATCTCAGTGAGAGGCACCACTCCAATAGAGAAGAGCCAGGCGGAGAGGATAAGGAAGCAGTTGTTCCAGTCTAGGTTGTGGTCGTATGCGCCATTGAAGTCGTCGAAGAGCTCCCTTCACCCGTTGGTGAGCAGAAGGAGGTATGGGCCTCTCATGGATGAGCAACACACAAGATTCGATTTCTCCCTCCCTCCAGATCTCGTTGGAATCGATAGTGGGCAAATCAGATTTGGAATCCCCTTCAAAGTCTCTTCCTAGATTGGCGCGGAACAGACTCTTTCCTCTGAATCAGATCTGGAACTTGTCGTGGCTCTCCTTGATTATCTCGATAACACTTTCTCACCACAACCTTCTCCACTTAATCAGATTTGGAACTTGCTCCAAGAACAGTGGCTCAACGGCGGCCACAAGCGTACCCTATCGACATGTGTTCGCGAGCACCGTTCATCTGGTCGTTCATCTCCTTCGTCTTTCATTTGCTTTCTTTTTATTTTATTTTAATTTTCTTTTAAATTGTTGTCTAAGAGGGATTAGAATAACTAAATAAGGTGTATTTTTTTTTATGAAAAGCAGACATTGTAATTAGCCCAAATCAAAAGTCAGTACATCATAGAAATCTAACGGGAAATAAAAATTACTAGAAACAAAGAACGGCTCGAACGGTCGCTATCTACTCAACCAATCTTCCGCTTTGTTAGCCTCATGTATATAGAACATCCACTTGCAAGACAGAAAAGAAGCGATGAGATCAATAGCTAAAACTAAAACATCTCCGTTGAGGTATAGATCTTTATGTGTGGCTTAACGAAACAAGGAAGAGTGTATCTCGAGAGGAGATAGTTTGTTAATCGAGAGAAGAACTACGAGATTGTAGACTTCTTTAGAGTAGAAAGTATGTTGGGAACGTTATTATTCATACAAGATTTGAAAATCTCTCGCGCCCTTGCGGATCGAGAGCCGGATCGATCATTTGAGATCGGTCCGGTTTTGATGTCTTTTAAATGTGCATTGGCACTTATCTTATATTGTGACGAAAATGTCGATTACGTTAATGATTTTTAGAGAGTGTGGGGGCTTGCATGGCCCGGACCACTTAAGGGAAACTCAGTTCCGACACTTAGCTACGGTGCCACTCATCCCTCCGTTGCACTCGGAGAGGACATGGATCATGATCCTGAAAGTCGTACTTTAAGCGCAGAGGCATACGACTTAGTAAATTATATAGAGGTGTCGGGTTAGTCCCGCGCCCCTTACTAATTCGTTCGAACCGATCTCGTGACGAGATCGTAAACAATCAAGGTCACAAACAAGACTAGCATAATAGTCCTATCAAATATTAAATAACGGAATAACAATAACAGGGGGGTCATTAATTCTAACAATCGATATTCTTAGGTTCGTTTATTATTAGCAAGCAAGTTGTTCCCAATATTGAGAAATTTCACGGAATGAATTATCAGGCTACAAGGAGAAATTCCACTTGCCTTAGATTGTAGGAGTTTGTGTTAGCAAACGAGCGAAAACGATGTTCTTGTCACGGAACGAAGATTCGACCTAAGACACGGGATATTCCGATAACTTTATTTAGAATGCTCCAATTCTTCTAACGTTGTGAATATCACTTTTTATTCTTTTTTTAAGGGATGAAATTTCCTTAATAATTTAGATGGATGTGAAAAAAAAATAATATCCATTATTATTAATTTAAATATTATAATATCCTTTTATTCCTTAAAATCCTTATTTTAATATTATTTATTATTATTCTAGAAAACCAAGTAAAACCTTTAATTAAAATATTCCTTTATAATCTTAACTTGTTATTTTATTAATATAACTAAGCAAGGAATATCTTTATAAAATCATATGATATAGTTTTCAACCTTATAATATATATTGTATTTTTAATATCTTCTTAGGATTGTAAAAAGTCTAAAATGCCCTTATTATTTAATATCTCGTATTCATAGCATTATTGTAATATTATATTTTGTCAAACCATATCTTTTTATCATATGACCTTATTAGAATATTTTCTCATTAAATCCTCATTTAAAAAAAATACATGTAATATTAAATAGAGCTAAAATATTAGTAGATGCCCTTCTAGCACTTTCCATAAAAAGGAATTTCTAGTCAAGTTTATAATATATGCTTTCCATAAACTAGGATATGATGTTAAAATAATCTAATTACCTTATTTAAAGAAGTTCTCCCATATCTTTAGTTCATAAAACTAGAATCATGTCTTAAAATATTATTTTATAACCTAGAGCATATAATTTATTTCAATTAGAACTTAGATCATAAAATAGTATCCTCTTTATCTTTAACCTCTTTTTATGCAAGATAACTTTTAACAACTAGTATACTTAACATCTTATTACATTAATTATATAACAAACATTATTATCATATCTACTATTATTATTAAATAAATCTTATGTCTTTAAATCCACTACACTTATAGATATATCATATCATAATATCCTTTTTCTTCTTGTAAGATATTTTCTAACAATCAAAAGCTCCATATTTTAAAACAATATATTTTATATAAAATACTTTCTACATAAGTTTTTTATTTAATAAAAACCATGACTTGAGATTTATATTTTTATTAAATTTATATGCAAGTAAAAGCTCTTATCTAGTATAATATAATTGACTTATTTGATTTTATCTAGTTCAACTAACAAGATCCCAAGGCCATTATCTTAATTTAATTACCTTTGTAAATCCACAATTATTATTGTGAGGCTAACTAATTTATTTAAAAAGAACTAAAACAATTTAATAAAAATTGGTTGGATAGAATTTTAGACATTTTCTCTACAAGTTGTACGTACAGTACTACAGGGGAAGCCAGGGGAAGGGGGCAGCTCAACGGCGACAACCAGGGAGGACGGCGGCGATCACTAGGAAGGGCAGCGGCGGCGGGCGGCGAGCACTCCGACGGTCAGGTGGAGGCTGGCGGTGATCCGAAGAGGGAGAAGAGGTGGCTTGATGGTGCTCCAATGGTGTTTTTAAGGGGAAAAAACAGAAATTTAAGGGCTGATTTTGGAGGATTGAAGGAGAGCAATTTGATAGAAGAAGAGAGGAGAGTGTTTGTGTGTGAGTTTGATGATGATTGAGCCCTTTATATAGGCAAGGGAGGGCAAGGTAGTGATCCATGGCAATGGAGTCTCACCAATGGAGAAGAGGGAGATGGGTAGAGATTGGCCATTGTTGTGCTTGTTTGATAATGAGGTAAGGATGGATGTCACTAGGGTGATCTTGCAAGCAAAGGGGAAGGAGGAGGAGAAGCCATTGCCATGCAATGGTTGAACATCTCTTCAATCACACAAGCGTCTAATTTGTTTTTGGGGGAAGAAGAAGATTAAGATGATATAAAAATAAAAGGGTGGGTTTAAGTATTGATGAGTTATAATAGTCTAGCGGTTTATGTGTGTGGGCGTGTGGAGGAGAGGAAAGAGGTCTCGGGTTCGAGTCCCGGATCTTGCCTCCTTTTTATTGATTTTTCATTGTACTATTATTAACTTGTTGTACCCTTTTTATTTAATAAAATTCGAAATTAATAAAGCATTATTTTTATTTAAATGTTTTTATTCCTTCATAACCCTTATGACACATCCTTGACTTTATTTATTTAATTTATTTAAAATCTCTTTTTATAGAGAAGAAGGGTTATAAACTATATTAAGAATTCTCTTTTATATGGAGAAATGATTATAAAATTATATTATAACGTTTTTAAAAACCTTGGAATATTGCGGATATTACAATACCATAGTCATTATGCTTAACTACCGCGTCCACACATTGGTTTTAACCCATCCAATCGGTGGCTTGGTCCATCTCGGCGTATGTGTGGTTGTGATAGTTGGAGGTATATGTGGCATCTCTTTTACTTTATCAAATTCCATCAATAGCCCTTGGCTAGTATGAATCAGGTTGCCCACGTCGGTTTGTTCATTAGCAAATATTGCTTGGTTTCTTGCTTGCCAAATTCTCCAGCAAAGTACTGGCCAAATGCGCTCTTCATATTTTGTTAAATCCAGAATTTGCTCTGCCCAATCCAGGTAATATTTAGAGCTCTCTGCAGTGTTTGCCAAGACATGAAACATGTTCCACACATGTGAAGGGAAGAGACATTGAGAAATAGCATGCATTGTGGTCTCTTCCTTTCCACAAAAAAGCACAACGGGGATCCGTAAGAATGTGCCTTCTACAAAGATTAGTTTTACGTGGTAAGATCTCCTAAGCTGTTTGTCATAGGAAAGATTGAATTCTTGGTGGAATTGAGAGCTTCCAAATTTTCTTACACAACAAGCTTGTAGGAGCACCATCATTCGACTCCCCTTTATCATTCTCAAACTTTTTCCTTCTCTCTAATAATCTATACGGTGATTTGACTGAAAAGTTCCCATCCTTGGTGTAAAACCAGTATAACTTGTCCTAAAGCATAGCATCAACAAGATGGATACAAAGAATAAAATCGACATCTTCATTCTAAAAATTCTCTCATACCCGATCTTCTATCCACTTGTTCTTTTGTCAATCAATCAGATCAGATACCTTGAGGTATGTTGAAGCTCCATAGAAGTTACCTATAGGAGAGAGCATAGTAGGTCTTGGAATCCAGCGATTTGTCTACACGTTTAGTGAAGATCCATTACTTACTTGCCATAGTGATCCCGCAGCTAAGACATCCCTTGCTTTAAACAAACTTCTCCAACAGAACCTAGGGTTAAACCCAAATAGGCTTCCCAAAAACTTGAGCTAGGAAAATACCAAGCCTTCAATAACCGAGTAGCTAAACAAGAAGGATTTTGAATTAACCACTAGCCTTGTTGCTCAAACAAAGAAAGGTTAAACAACTCTTGGTCTCGAAAATCTAGTCCTCCTTCACCCTTTCTGACAAAATTTACTGCAGTTCATCCAATTATAATGGTGTTCGACATTCTCCCCCCCCCCCCCCCCCTCCCCAAAGAAAGTTGCACAACAATTGCTCAATCTATCGGATTAATCCCGTAGGCAGTAAAAAAACAAGACGTTGCATACATCAAGATTGTATGAGCAACTGACCTGATGAGTACCTTTTTGCGTGCTCATGATAGGGTGCTAGCTTTCCACCCTTTTAATTTCTTCCACACTCTATCTTTTATTTGAGAGAAAATCATCATCTTATACTTTCCGATCATAGTTGACAAACCAAGATATTTTTCATGCTTCTCCACTTCTTGAATATTCAAATACCCTGGATTGAGTCCCGTTGATCCGACCCCACATTCTTGCTAAATGATAATTCAGAATGGAGGATATTAACAATTTTCGTAGTCTATTGACTAGTTGTTGTTGATTTGTGAAAAGGCATCAATCCCATTATTTGCATGATGAGAAAAGGAGTCACATAAGAATATCGATTAAGAAGATCGACCTTTGTGACTTGCCATGATATGATTAGAGGGTTGTAAAGTGGTCGTAGAAAAGATAAGAGTTCAAGAGATGCACCTACGCCTAGGCACAGAACCTCATGTGCCGATGGCACAACATGGGCACGACACTTGTAAGGGCGCGCCTATGTCGGCGGTGACATGGTACAAGCATGGCGCTCGGAAGAGGCGCGCCGGTGCAAGGTGTGTGGCGTGAACATGGTACAAGATGTGCGATGCGAGCGTAATGCACGGCTGGGGCGTGCCTACGCCTTGGATGTGGGCTTGTGGAACGCCAAGTGCGCATGATTGATTGGTAGCAAAGGCAAGGTTTTGCGGCGCACCTATGACTTGGCACGAGGCGCACTTGTCTTGATGTTCAACTAAGCTAGATTTGATGTTTTGAGCAAGGAAATTATGTACTTTAGCTTTGTGCATTACCATGTGAATGAATAAAAGCTTATCTAAGCTTGGTGAATGTATTAGACAAATACCAAAGCATAAGATTAGCTTAGCACATAGTTATGAAAACTAGAAAGGAGTTTGAGAGCTTCAAACTAGCTTGTAAGTTAGCTTTATAATCTTGACTTAGTTCCTAACTCAAAGAACTAGCTTGGAAGGAAGCTCATCTAGCTAGGGCTAAGCTCAAGTAAGCTCAACTAGCTAGGGTTTAGCTCAAATAGCTTAGAAGTTAGCTCAACTAGATGAAACTCAGCTCAAGCTAGCTCAACTAGCTGGATGTCAACTTAACTAGTTGAGGGCCAACTACACTAGCTAAGTGACCTAGCTAGGTACTTAGCTATGCTAGCTTAACCTAGACCATGTGGGCCAGCCCATGGGGCATGGCTATGGGCTTAGATAGGCCGATCACATGGGCTGAATTTTGGGTCAAATGGATTGCCATCTTGGACTTGATTTTGGGCTTGACAATGGGCTTTCTAGAAGCAATTTTTTGGACCAACTCTTTGGGCCTCCTTGGCTGGTTTTTGGACGACACACTTGGGCCATATTAGGGTTTCTTTGGCCGCCTATTAAAGGTGAGTAGGAGAGAGATTTGTGGATAAGGGTGAAGGTGGTTATTGGGAAGAAAACTACCAAATAACTTCCCAACTTGCTCTAACTTCTCCAACGCCTCTAATCACTTGTAAACCACCCTATAACCGATTGTTGGACAGCCTTGTACTCGCCTATATAATGGCTTGTTGAGCGTCCATGATGACACAAGTGCAAGACACAAATCGGTGGAGTCTTAGGGTGATTCAAAGTGAGTGCTTACAAATAAATCAAACACGGTTTTGGTTGCTATCATGGATTGGTCTTCTCATGTCAAGATCAAGAAGGAGCCTCAAGATCAATCATGGATCGATTCACTCATGTCAAGATTAAGGAGGAATCACAAGGTTCGAATAAGGTATGTTTATTCTTAATGGAAATCGTTTTGCCAACCTTTTCCAATGTCGTTTTGTTGGAATGTTTTATCTCGCAACAATATTGTGGAATACATTTGGCATGGAATAGGGGCAATATTCTTTGAAGGAAAACTTGATCTAATTGAGTGACTCGTTGCCATTATCCAAGTATCTTATATAAAATGTTTTAAATAGTCGGTGGTGATTACCTTTATGGTCTACACCCAAACGAGACTACCCTTCGGGGTCTACTCAAACCGCTTTGACTATCCTTTTGGATCTAAAGGGCCGACTTTACTTCAACTTGACTTTGCAAAAATGCTATTCTATATACCCTAAAAATCAACACAAGTTGCCTCAGCAAAAACTATTTTGTCGTCAACAAAAAAGAGATGTGAAACGGTGGGAGTGGTTTTAGCAATGTGGATGCCTTTCAGGCGTCCTTCCTCTTCTTATCTAATTGGCATAGAAAACCCTTCAGCCACAAATAAGAACATATAAAGAGAGAGCGGGTCGCCTTGCCGGAGTCCTCTAGTCGGAATAAATTATGTAGATGGACTACCTCTCATAAGAATGGAGAATGAGATGCTTGAAACACATTTCATCAACAACCCAATCCACGTCTCATTCAACCCTAATCCATGCATGCTCTATTCCGAAAAACTCCACTCAACCCGGTCGTACGCCTTTGCCATATCTAACTTTAGAGCCATGTAACCCTTCTTCCCTTTTCTTGTACATTAGGGTCTATCTTGTACATTAGGGTCACTCTTTGTTGATGATTTGAACTTCGATTATGCTCAAGTAGGCAGTTTATCTGTTGAATCAAACCAAAGCAATGCTCTCGGGTTGTCCTCTCCATGGGAAAGCACCTCAAATTTCTTTTGTTTTTCGGATCATCTATGAACTAATTAGGGCTCTTTTTTTCTTTTTACCTTAGACATTCTTGTTAGTTTGTATTCTGTATTGGATTCACAATTTTGAGCTCTTAAGAAATGGATTTAGAAGTTTAATATGCACTAGACAAAGTTCATGATTTTGTTGAAGTTTTTGAGACATTTTCGATTTCAATTATTCAGAAGTGCACTCATATAACCTAGATGCTTCAAATCAACCACTATAACCTACAATGAACTCGAAATTCCCAAATTTCTTCAAATTCAAGGCTATACATAAACATCAACCTAGAAGATTTTCATATATGCTCTTCAATAACAATTTGCCCCAAATCAAATAAACAGGGGTAGTGGAATCTAATCTGAATTTGCAATTTACCCGGGAAATGGGTGTCTCTCCCAACGTCGGCCTCCGCATCTGTCGTTGCACATTGCCGCCGACGTCTTCCTCTGTCAAAGCACGACCTCTGCCGCCACCAGCCATACAACTACCAACAACACGCATCATTGACGAATGAGTAGGAAGAAAATGGTTTCCAAGAATAACCAATCTCCGGATTTGAGCTCTGATTTGTCTATCGGAAGGAAGGGAGGAAGACGATGATAACATAACACCTTTAAAAACATTTAATATAATTCCATCGTTATAAAGCGTGATGCTTCTCCACCCGGTATGGCTCCCCTCCAGCAGCAGCGGGTACTGATATAAGTCTTCTGTGTCCTACGGTCAATTTTTTGGTGTGCGAAAAGATTTAGCGGAAAAAAAAAATTCGTATAACCAAAATTCATATCTATCTCGCTCGTTCCCCGCTTAACATCTTGCTCAATGTCTTTCAAGCAAAAACTTTCTTCTGCACTCGGCCATGGCAAACACAGCAAGCTCCACAGAAAACATGGCGGAGGATCTACAAAAACCTCTTCTAGAACTTTCCAGAAGCACAGACCTCACAAGCCCCCTTCCAAACCTCGGACTCCGATACCGTTCGTCGATGATCTCAAGCAAGTACATGACCCCGATCTGGCGCTCTCTCTTTTCCATGATTTCCAGCAAATGGGAGTCAACCACGGCTACCCTTCTTTCTCCTCTCTCCTTTACAAGCTCGCCCGCTCTCGGAGATTTGAACAGATAAAGCCCTTGCTCCATTTTATCAGAGAACGTAATATACGGTGCAAAGAGGCAGTATTTGTTGCCTTAATGAGGCACTATGCCAAGTGTAATTTGGTTGATGAGTGTGTCGATTTATTTCACCAAATGCCTACTTTCAATTGTGATCGTACCCTGCAGTCTTTGAATACTCTGCTTAACGTGCTTGTGGATTGTGATCGAATATCGGATGCCAACGATCTTTTTAGTAGGTATTCTCAATTAGGCTTTAAACCAAATCCAGTTTCTTTCAATATAATTATGAAGGCATGGCTTGAGAAAGGTGAGATTGAGAAAGCATGCCAGGTGTTTGATGAAATGCTTGAAAGAGGAGTACAGCCCTCTGTTGTTACCTATAATAGTCTAATTGGCTTCTTATCTAAAATAGGTGAGATAGAGAAGGCAACTGAGCTGCTTAATGATATGAGAGGAAGAGAAAAACTCCCTAATGCAGTTACTTATGCCTTAGTGATGAAAGGTTTGTGTGATTTAGGGAGATATAAGGAGGCACAAAAGCTGATGTTTGATATGGAATACCAAGGGTGTAAAATCAAAGTTATCAATTTTGGTGTTTTGATAAATGACCGCGGTAAGAAAGGGGTGATAGAAGAGGCAAAGTCCTTGCTGCTTGAGATGAAGAAAAAGGGGTTGAAGCCAGATGTTGTGATATACAATATCTTGATAAACTATTTGTGCAAACAAGGGAAGCCTGAAGAGGCATATAAGACGCTCCTTGATATGAAACTTAAAGGGTGTGAGCCGAATGCTGCTTCATATAGGACCTTGGTTGATGGGTTTTGCCAAGTGGATGAGTTTGAAAGAGCTGCGAGTATTTTCAACGTGATGTTGATGAGCAGGCATTGTCCACGCCCCGACACACTTTCTCGTTTGGTTGTTGGTTTACTGAAGTGTAAGAATATCAACAATGCTTGCTTTGTTTTGGAGGAGATGGAGAAGAGGAAGATGAGATTGGAATACTCGTCTTGGGAGTCCTTAGTCAAAGATGCTTACGGTGAGGGTATGGATACTTTTGAAAAATTTGATCTGGCTGTTTCCAAAATCGACAAAGTTAAACCCCCTTGAATGGTTGGGACAATACTTTCCATCTGTGCTTGAAATACAGTTGTTGTTTGTCAAAGTAAATGAATCGTGACCTTTTGATGTTAGAAGGTGAATGCGAGGATCAAGCTGAGCGCCTACCATTTGCCATCAGAGTACTAACAGCCACAGGCAATGCCGAAATAAGATGCAGTTGAAGGTGTTTGTGTTTTTGGTGAAATATTTATAGGTGGGTGGAGTGGTCCACGAATATTTTTACATTGGCGATTCCTTGTGTGTTTTTCCGGCTAAAATTAGGGAATCTTTTTTAGATAAAGAATGTTATTATCGATCTATTACTAGTATGCTCTTACCTGGAAAAGGGTCCTCTTTCCTGCATCGCATTTGATTATGGAATCCTACTGCATTTGAAGTGTACCAAGAAAAAGTGTAACCAAGTATAGGTGTTGGATCACAAACAGATAAGTATCTTGTTCTTGTGACTTGTTTTCTTAGCCTTGTGACTTGTTTTCTTAGCCTTGTGGAAGAAAAAGTATTGGAATTCTTGCAGGATGTATGATGAGCTCTGGGAAGATATTTCTGATGCCATCTCTGTGAGCAATATTTTGTGTTTTATTTCTTATACAAAACTTAGGAAGGTGGAACTTTTACAGTTCAGTCTTGTAACAAAAGTGTGTAATATTTCTGATAATATCAGCTATAAACAACTCGGTCTCTACATATTCCGATCTCTTTACTGCACTATTTGCCTCTTTTACTCTCTATTTTATTTACTGCTCTATGAACTCGGTTGGCCCGTGAGAAATTAATGTTGATGCAAGTATGAAGTTTGAATCCTATCTTTCAATTGGCTTGCCTCCCTTGTTTGTTTCTGGCTGTGGCCTGTGATCAACTACAGTACCTGCTTCTAAGCATCCTAAATATTCTCAAGTCATAATGGAAATAACACATTCCAACTTGGTACCATCTCTTGTGATGTTCGAACAAATATGCATTATCATTTAAAATTTGAAAGTGTATATTTCATTCGATGATAGTTTGTGGCCAACATTACACAGGTTGGAATGTTACCGTTACAATAGTATCCCGTAATTGTGACTTTTCACAATTTTAATAGAAGAATTTAGATAAAAAGCACATATTAGACCTTTTTTTTTTAGATAGGGAAAGGAATTCGATGTATCATACAAGTCTGGTAGATCGAGAGGCCGAAACAATGGCAATACAAGCCGACAAAAGACCACAAACACGAAGAACTCCTAACAAGCAAAGAAGACACCCAAAGACAATTAGAAGCTATCAAAAAGGATGGGATGGGTGAGCCAAGCACTACAGAACGCAGCAACGCCGATGCGCGGGAAAACGGATCATCTCCATTAGGGAGTGCATAATGAACCTCCTCGACGTTGCCCCCACCTAGATGAGGGATCTTCGAGAAGCAAGCTCGACCACGACCTCGACCAGACAGGACTCGACCCAATCCAACTCAGCTCCAAATCCACGCAAGGGGCCCATAAAATCAGCTTGAAAGGAAGAGTGATTCAATTGAGAAAAAATTTCGAAAGATGCACATATAGTCTTCATTAATTTACTCAAATGGCATTCTAGAAATGCACCTGAAATACACATCATACATTCTCGAAATACACATGAGACATTTCATAATTGCACACCAAGCATTCTATAAATACACATCAGGCATTCTCCAAATTTTTTCTTCAAGTGACATTTCATTAGAGCATATTATTGATCATAGATGTGTATTAATCAGGCCCGTCTTAGAAAATTCGGAGGCCCTGTTCTATTTATAAAATTGGACCCTTATATATATTATAAATTAAAACTATGCAAATTTTAATGCACACTAAATATAAGGTGTATTTTTTCGGTGACATGTAATTTAAATAAACTATATATTCTAACATATTTTCATATAATGATACATCTATTTAAATAATTAAAAATAGGTTATTTTATTTATATTAATAACATTTCAATCTAACTTCAAACATATATATATAAATCTTCTATTTAAAAAGTGGGTAGATAACTTAACCGAAAAATGGGTAGATAATTATACATGGAAGATATGAGAAATTATTGAAGGAAGATTGAAAGTTAAGAAAATTAAGGTGTGAAAAATAAAAATTAAAAGTTTGAAAATAGGAGAAATTTTGGCATTGAGATTTGAAAGAGACTACGTAAATACTAGTTATATATGGAAAAAGGAGAAATTAATTAAAGAACATAGAAATTTGAAAAAAAATATTAAATGCATGAAAAAGGAAAGTTGAAAGCTGGAGATCACTGTATTATAAACGTGAGATTCTCTCGATTATATTTAAGTGTCATTTATTGATTGATTTAGAGTAGTAGATTTTTAAAATAATTGGGCCTTATATTTTTTGGGACCCTGTGCTATTGGGTCTTTTGCACTTCCTTATCTACGGGCCTGGTATTAATTGTCAACAAAAAATTCTAATAGGCCGTGAACCGGTTGTGTCTTGGGCTTGTCTGTCCCATTGGTCATGTCAATCATATCTTTGGAGGCAAAGCCCATGACTTTGTGCTTTATATTCCACGGGATTCCATTTATCCTTTTGTCTATTCACACTACGCGTTTTTTTTTTTTGAAGAAATGAGTAGGAGACGACTTATTATTGACACTTTGAAGAGCCTCCTTATGGCTGCTGTGCAGAACTAAATTGAAGGGGGGTCATAATTCATCCTAAACATTAAATTGAAGAGGAGTTTCAATACTTGGAATTGACAAGCATATAGGCCCTATATGCTTGTCATGTGAAAATAATGCCCAATGATAGGATTTGGGCTTTTATTCCATGGATGCATATGATTGAAAACGTTGCCTTGAGAATAGTCTAAGTGAAATGAGGCTTTTCTGATGCAGAGGTGGAAAGACTTGCTTTGAAGAACCAATCAAGTTGAGTGCATTTGTGTTGTTGGGAAGAAATCTTGAACATTTCATTTTCACCATCAAAAGCTTACTTTTGGTTAATTACGGTAAGGCTCCACTTCAACAGGTGAAGTTCCTTCTGGCAATCTTGCTGTTTTTACCTATCTTGTCAGAACTTGTCTGGAAACATATCATTTACAGGACTGCATTCCAGCCGACGGAATAGTCAGAGCTGGTAGAAGCACAGTTGATGAACGCAGCTTCACTGGAGAGCCTTTCCCTGTGACTAATCTTACTGGGGTTGTTTATTATTTTTTTGTACAGGTCCATCATTTATGTAAGAGCCCACAAGCATGGTTGTGAAAATAGCATTCAGATTCATCAATTCTAAAATACTTACAACTCATAAGCAGTTGTCCCATGCTCAAGTGTTATTATCCCTTTCATGTTCCTAAACTTCAGCTTAGAGGCTACTACACTGATCCATAAATCCCCAATAAGCAATATATCATCAGACACATAAGCCAACAGTAAATATTATGAACAAGATGAGTACACCAGTATAATCCCTAGCATTCGCCTTTCACATACAAAAAACTAAAGAAAAAAAATGAAGGCACTCCCAATCTGCACTTACCTATTTATGTACATACCATCATAACAGAAACTATAAACTTCAAACTGCAATTTATTTACAAAATTTACTTGCACTACTTAACTTATTACTTATTAGCTATGCACAGGCACGTCGTCAATATAATAACCCACAAAGTATAAATCCTACTAGCAAGGAAATATGGTGCTCCGAAATGCAAAAGCCGAGAAGCACAACGGGAACAACGAGCTGTTCGTCACAGAATACATTTCTTTCCACACTCTAGTATTTCTCACATACACAAGTATCTGCTTGTGTGTAGCTAGAAACACAAACTGACCCGTTTGGCTTATCGGATACATTCCAGGAACAAGCTCTCTAATGCAACCAAGACTTACCTTATCCACCATTTCCCATTTTTCTAACTCATAGTCCTTCAAAACCCATATACTCATCCAAGAATCGGCGATTTGGATCACAGAGACACACCCATTTGCTTCCAACAAATACATTCTTCGCCCCGAACCAGAAAACATATAATCAGGCAAATGAATCTTCCTCCAAACATCCTTATCCAGATCAAGAGCAAGTATATATGTATACCTATCTGTCAACCAATGCAAAGCCCGGTTCGAGTAAACGACTTGATTCTTGTTCATCAAAGTGAAATGATCATCCTGTAAAGACACAAACTTTCTCCACTTGTTGGACTCTGAATCATACACAGTACACATGAATGTGCCATCAGGACTGTGACTAAAACGACGCTGGTAACCAGCCAATACGACATTGAACTTCTGACCTGACAAATCACAAGCGATTCCCACCAAAGTGGCTTCTCCATCGGGGTGAAATCTGGTCACAGGCCTCTCTCTAAACCTAGGAAGCAGCTTAAACTGCCTAGTTATGGGGTTGCACACGTAGTAAACGCCCTTATCAGGGACGCTTGAACAGCACAGCAATCCATTGCAAGAAGCCCTAACCCTAACCCTATCTCGTAAGAAATTCAACGAGTAATCGGACGCGCCCGTCGAGTAATCCACGCAGACCAAACTGGATTTCGATTCCGACATCTCATTGACCTCAATCAGCACCATAGGGTTCTTAATTGATACATTGTTGAAGAGCTGAATAAAGTACCTGTCCGATGCCAATCTGCTCCACAGTTTGCAGACGGATCTGAATCTGAAGAGAGATTTTAAGGGGAGCCTCGCGAGAATCTGGATTATAATCTCATCGGGAAAGAAGCAGTGACCTGAGTCGATCGAGCCCATCTTGTGATGACGAAACTTTCTATTGTGAAATTGGTGGGCTCTGTGGAAATGGCAAGTGGATTGAATTGGAGGCGTAAGGATTAAAGGAATTGAGAGACGTGGCTTTCGAATTTAAAATCGATGGGAAGCTGAAAATGACAATCAACAAAAATGGAGAACTTGATTGAAAGCATCAAGGTTTGACCCAAACAAAAACTCTCCCGTTTTCATCATGGGTTTGTGTTGTTGATTGGAGTTCTTGAAAGTCGCTTAATTACGAGTTTCATTTGAAAATGGGGAAAAAATGAGTTTGTTTAGAAAATCATATTAATATCAATTTTGTAATAAACACAGGATGTAAAGTATTTTCATTTTGGTAACAATATTATATTACTAAAATGTGAATGATTCCTGTACGGAAAGATTAAAAAAGAGTTTGGAATACGGTTCAACATACCATTCATTAGAAAAAGACCTGATTAATTTAATCAAGAGATTTATCTACTTTTTAATTATAGTTTGTTCTTGCAATTTTTCTAAACATTTTGGGTGGAAAATTGGAGTTCTCTCGTTATTCCTTATATTTTATAAATAAAAATTATTATCTAAAAGAAAAGAGAACGTTTCTAATTTATTAACAATATTTTTTTATATAAAAATACGCGGAAACTTTATACACACGGGTTTTTTTGTTTTCGCACAGTACTCGTCCGAAAGAGCGCTCCTCCGAAAAGAGCGCTCGTTCGGAAAGAGCGCTCGTCTTAAAAGAGCGCTATTTCAAAAAAAATGCTAGTCTTACAAACCCAAGCCCAAAAAATTGGCCCATTTTCGGCCTTAATGGGCCGCTCGTTTGAGATGAGCGCTCGTATGAGACGAGCGCTCGTTTAGGTTAAAAAAATGGAGCGCTCCTCCGCTTCTCGCCTTCTTCGTGTTCTTTGTTAAACGCCCAACGAAACCGCCGACTTCCTTCGACTTCCAGATCTGCAAATCCGGCCTCCTTCCTCCCCGATTTTTGTCCAGATCTAACCTAATCTGGTCTACTTTCCAAATTCGGCCTCAATGGAAGCGGAAAAGGACCCAGCAGATTTGAAGCCATCGAAGATCTCGGCGACGCCAGGGACATCAGCGACGGTGACGACTTCGGCTGGGACGGCGGCGGTGATGCCGGTGACATCCTAAGTAGCAGGTAGGCATCGTGGTAAGCTCCAGCAGAGGAGCGGTGGTGGGACCTCCGAGCATGCACCTACAAATCCGGCCATGGCAGCCATGGTTGACGGCCATGGCAGAGGAGCGCTCGTTTAGAACAAGCGCTCGTTCTGGAAGAGCGCTCGTTTCGGACGAGCGCTCGTTCTAGAGAAGCGCAAACATAAACCGTGTTATTGTCAAAAAATTTGTCTATATGTTAATATTTTCTAATATAATAAATTATTTCTAAAATATATGATCCAAGTAGATGATGCAAATTTTGACCAAAAAAAAGTATGTGAATATGCAATTGCTTAATATACATTTTTAAAAAAATTCTTCTAGTAAGATTTTGGCCTCCAATTATATAATTTTTTGTTTATATGTTGATATAGACAAAAAATTACATATTGTTTTTTATAAGAATGATTGATTGCTTAATATCGATTTTTAAAGAATATAATAATTTTTTTATAAGAAACATCGATTCTAAATGAATATAAGAATTTCTTGTAAAAAGAACGATTTTAGATGAATATAACGATTTCTTATAAGAATGAACGATTCAAAATGAATAGCAATTTCTTATAAGAATGAACAATTCGAAAGGAATATAACGATTTCTTATATGAATGAACCATTCTAAATAAATATCTCTTCAAATACGTACTTGAATAAGGGACCACATAAATTCTTATAAGAATGAACAATTCGAAAGGAATATAACGATTTCTTATACGAATGAATCATTCTAAACAAATATCTCTTCAAATATGTACTTGAATAAGAATGAACAATTCTAAGGGAATATAAATTCTTATAAGAATGAATACCATAGAGAAAATTTAATTAAGAAAAAGAAAAAAAATGAAATATAAAAACTAAATTTGTTCATTGTAAGTAAACCCAATTAATAATGTGAGAAGTCATAACTTATAGAATTCTTATGCATCTCTTTCTAATTTACAATGATACATAAAATTTTACAATTAAGTTTTATTATTACTATTGAATTTTGATAAGATTTGAATTCTTTATAATAATTTTTTTTTTGATACGGAAAGTAATTAGGGTGACCACAAACATCATAATGGTCGCCCTAGAGCATCCTGACGGATGAGGGTAAGTAAACCCGGGTCAACTGCAAGCGGGAAGGAGGAGACACGTCTGAAAGATCCAGCGATGAAGTCCGCCACAGAATTGCACTCCCGATAGATGTGAGTGATACTCCAATCCTGGAACCGGGCAAGCAAACAGTGGATGTCCGAACGCAGCAGCTCAATCTCCCACGGGCAGCACCAGTCGCCGAGTACGGCCTTGACCAGCTGAAAATTATCGCCTTCAATCTGGATCCGGGGAATACCACGTCTGGTGGCCTCGAGAAGTCCCTGGCGTAAGGCGATGGTCTCGGATATTAGGACGGACTGTCGACCAATCAGTCCTCCGTCAATGTGGATGGGGAAGCCATCAGAGTCCCTGAGGATGAATCCGAACGAAGCCACGCCATCTGCATTCACAGCACCATCAAAATTCAGTTTAATATAGTCCATCTTGGGTTTAGCCCATTTCGTATGCTTTCTTCTTGTTTCACCACCACTTGTATGAGTGCGAGGGCTAGGGGAGTCCAAAGCACCAGCTAGTTTCCATTCTTTAATCTGGTTTCGGGTAAATTCAGCAATGTTATCAGCATTAGTCAGGTTTGTTCCGTTGCTGTTTCGGGTAAATTCAGCAATGTGGATGGGGAATTCTTTATAATAATTTATTAATTGTATTTTCTCGCTATGTTATTCACAACTATTTTGTTTGAGATGCTTTATGAAAGTTGAATAGGTTGTTATACTTTGATATTTGAACTAGTTAAACCCATTGTTTCATGCATGACTATGACTCAAACGTTAAATTATTTTATTATATATATTAAAATTTAAAAAAATAGATACATAGAAAAAAGATGGAAAATTAGAAAGAACGAACAAAACTATTGCATTTATAAAACTATTTTTTTAAATAGATAAATAAAATTTTAATAGATAAAAAAGGAAATATGTATGAAAAATAATTTTTTAATATGAAGTGGGACTATAATCCAAACCCTAAACCCTATGTCATAAACCCTAAACCTCTAAAACCCTAAGTCATAAACCCTAAAACCCTAAACCCCAATAGATAATTTCATTAACATATAGATCCACACTATTCATAAAAACTAATATATAATCTCATTTTCAAATTATAAAAAAGTTAATAGATAACTTCATTGTCAAATTACGAAAACATATAAGCCTACGTAACACCAATCTACAATATCGTTGACCAGTCAACTACAAGGGTGGATCCGAGTTGCCCCATTCTGGATTCCTTTGGAGCGTCAGGCAAGCTTGGCTTGTCGATCATCTCACACATGCTCGTTATAAAAAGCAATTGAGAAATCTATCCTAGTGACCTATAGATAAATTGATTCATCTTAATATATCAACTATGATCACAATATTATGAAATTAATTTATCAAAAAAATAAATAAAAATATATCTACTTAATTTAAAATATAATATTTCTACACTATCAACCGAATAATTCTTCTTAAAATTTTTTATAAACTTCGATTAGAGGAATACCAAATTCATTTCAATAATATCAAAAGAATATTTCTATATATTATAAAATCTATTTAGTAATTATTTAAAGGTTTGTAAATATAAAAAAGACTAATATAAAAATTGGATCTATAAAAAGAACAATATAAGTTATGATAATATTTATTTAAAATATTAGGATTAATTAATTCAAATAATACCACATTACATTAGCTCTCAAATAGGACGAGCGCTCTTCCTAAAGGAGCGCTCATCCGGGTGAAGTGCTCCTTCAGGATGAGCGCTTCACCAGGATGAGCGCTCCACCCGGATGAGCGCTCATTCTGGATGAGTGCTGTGCGCGTACTAAAAAATCCGTGTGTATATTTCATCAGCCATAAAAATATCATAATATTATTATGAACTTCAAGTCTCCAACATATTACTACTCCAACAAGTTAAATGATCTTGACAAATTATCTATTACTTTATCATATATATGATTAATAGATGAACAATTGAATATTGTAGTAGAGTTAACTTGTACAAGGTGATTTATTCATCTTTTTCATCTCCTAGATTTTATGCATGAATCATGGAGATTCACCACAGTTTTACTCAAGCCTTGACCTATAAATAAAATTATCATCCATTGTAAAACTTGCATCAAAGAAGAGTAAGAAATACACTCTCTAAAGTTCTTACTCTCTCTCCCTCTCTTCTAATGATCTAAAAGTTCATCTTAAGTTGTCTAAGTATCCTCGTCATAAAGTTTAAGTGGTCTAGTCTTTATATCTCCCTTTATAACACGTAATCAACAAGAGTCTCTAATTACCAATTGAGTTTCTCTAATCATCAAGGTACAAACTCTATTTCTTCCTAATTTTAATCGTGCAAGTAGTTTATTTCCTAAAACCGTTTTGAGGAGTTTGCTTTGTAGTTGCCCAATTTGCAATCCTCTACATTAGAAACTCGTTTTTCCTCGTAGATTTGAAACAATTTCTTACCAAAATAAATCATGCTTTTGGATATGACAAAATGCAAACAAAATATTAGATTTCGTTACCTCTTTTGATGTTTAACCCGGTTTCTCCTCCGAAAATCTTCACTTTCACTACTTGGATTGGAAGTAAGTTTTAACGAAAAGGATTATGACTAATTGACTATGATGTTAGTAATCATAATAAGAGCAAGACAAATGAAAAGCTCAATCATAAATCTCCTATTACCGGCTCTACGACGACACATAATCTCGTCGTCGGGCATGGAGAATGTTGAAAGAAAATTTTGGTAAAGGAGATCGAATATGAAGTGGAGGAGGAGATAAGGTCGAAAATGAAAAAAATGAAGGGATGAAAGGGAATCGGGCTTTAAGGATTTTTCAGACCCTAAGGACTTAAAGACTCTGAAGATTTCAAAATTCTCGCTAAATATTTTCTTTCATTTTCGTATGATCTTTTACTTTTATCTTACGATATTGTCCATGCATATATATTGACTGAGTATTTCTTTGATTTACGCCATCTTTCTTTATTCAATGCATATTGAATATATCAATGACTAATTTGTAAATATTTTTAAACAAAAATAATACAAATTTGTAAATAATATAAATTTTGATGAGAAAAAAATTAATAAAATAAATAATTTAAAAGCTTTTTGATCAATGACTAAATGTTAATTGATAATTATTTTAAGAATATTTATAAATAAAATACGAGCAGTATTTTTATTTTTTATAATTAATTAATATATAACTTAAAAATAAAGATTGGATAAAATTAAATAAAATTATTCTAACTACAACAATCATATTATAATAATGAATAATATTAAATTTTTACAAAATTCATAATTATTTTTTTGCGTTTTTTAATTTTTAATTTTTTTTACCTTTTTAATGTTTATATTTTAGTTCTTTGTTTTTTTCGTTCTTTTTATTTTTTGATTTTTTCGATTTTTTTTTCAAAATTTTTAAAAAAATTCAATTTTTGTAATTTTTTTTTTGTTTCTAGATTTTTAAATTTTTTAAATTTTTTATTAAGGAAATTTAAAATTAATAATTAATGTTAATTTTAACTTTTTGGTTATGTGATAAATTTAGTTTGACCACAAGGTTATTTTGCAGATTTTGGCTATACCTCAAGGTTACCGCATAAATTATGTCAAAGTTTAGTACACTTCGTGAATTATGTCATACCTCAGGGTTACCCTGTGGAATTTCCGTTTTTCATATTTACCGTTCTTGTTACAAGAAAAAAGCGCCGAGGCATTGACGATAACGGCAAAGGAAGAGGAGAAGGGAAACTATCAATTTCCATCCCTCTCAATTGCATCGGGGAGGAAAGGAAAGTCAAACCTAAGAGATCGGGAAGACTGAGGGAAACGAGAGCGTTTGAAGTTTTTTTATTAGAAAACAAATGCTATAATTACTTGGAAGACATTGTTGATGATGACTTCTAAAACAAACTCCATTTTCCTCTACCTTGTTCTGAGTTCTTCAGTGGTCCCTTTTCTTCTTTCCGGAAGTACACCGACTTGGAGTAAAACACCAATATCAGACTTGCATCATAGTTGGGGCAAATTGTTTCTAAGGCAGTGGTATTTCAGCAATCATTTCGTGCAAATATTTCATTTTCCCTTTGCCCTGCAGTGTACTTTTTCCTACAATGGGCTATGCTCAAGGATGTCAAGGGTCAACTGATTCAGGTAGAAGAACCAACTCCACATCCTCCTCCTCCTCCTGTGGTTTTGGTTTTGGTTTCAGTTTCAGTTTGAGGGATAGAGGTCGACTTATGAACCTGCAGAAGCGACTCAAAGGGTCCTGTAAGCTTTCCATCTCGTAATGTCCAAATCTCCAGTCACGGTCAATGTAAGGTCGCATCATCGGCTCATCAAGGCCTCCTACAACCACCAAAAAATAAAAATCAAACTTAAATTTTGTGACATGCTATATCTCCAAACATATACAACACATGCATCATATAATGCGTTAAATCTTAATTAAGATGCAATTTCATGCGACTTAATGTAATGCATTATCCCAGCTAATCCAAACACATTCTTAATATATTACATCCATTATTTTCCTTCAGTAAAATATCACAGAATCCAAAAGAAACAACATTCATAATGAATTCTTCACCTGCATACATGAAGCCATGTTTATCCGCTGCTCGGTAAAAGGGCCGACATTTACCTTCCTTGGCAGCTTTAGATAATTCATACCATGCTCTTTCTCTATCTTCACGAGTGACTCTACCTGTAGCCACCACCTATGACCAAAACCCAGCAACCTTTGAGAATGATAACACACTTTTGGGGTTAAAATAGACTTTAACAAAGATAGACCCAAAAAAACAATTGCTACCTTTGAAAACAAATGATAAGACGGCCGTGGATTCCTTTGGAGATTATTTGCACGATCAACAGCTACCAATCCAAACTTAGGACCATATCCATCGGCCCATTCCCAGTTATCAGAGATAGTCCAAAACAGATAACCAATCACACGAACTCCCTGACAAGGTTAAAAAAGATTCAGCATTTTGCACTAACGTACACATGGGGTAACTTTTTTTTCCATACGTAAAAAACAAGAGGGTGCAAGTCAAAACCATTAGCATAGCAGCATAAATAGCAATCAGATGTTCCAATAGATAAGGCCTTCTGATGATGTCAGTCTCATCAGCAACACCGTTTTCTGCAATGATGAATGGCACATTTAAGTGCTTGTATCTTGCGTGGAACTGAAGTAGCATACGGAACAGTCCATCAGGATATACACCTCGCCCGGACTCACTATACTCATCAGTCTCCACTAGCTTTAATCCAGCTCCAGAAACAACTTCCTGTTAAGCAATTGAAAGCCATTACCACTAACTCAAGATGAGTTATTGTTGTGTATATGTTACAAACATAAGAATCATATACTAACCTGTCCATAGTAGTTTATTCCAATATAATCCATCTTATCTGAGATACTATCCAAGAATGGGTAGAGGGACATTGAGTTAGCCACCATGACAGCTGCGAGATCAAAGAGACCATATGGACGCATGAAGGAGACGTGATGTGCAACCCCAACTAGTGGCTTAGGTGTTACACTGAAAAAGAAGAAGAATAAATCATCTAAGCAGATAGGAATTACCAAGAAACTGTTCACTTTTCTTAATATGGTTTGCTTTAGAAATTATGAAGTGTATTCTCCTTTAATTAAGGAAAACCAATTTACACAACTATTTTAAACAACCATGAGCCAATTCCATCCCAAGTTACTACATACTGTGGCAACTAAATCAGAAATATTTCAAACTGAGGCAAAGCTAAACCTATGTTCATGGATGTAGTCATAGGCTTTCGAGTGTGCAACAGCTATCCAGTGCATGGCTTGATTAAAGACACCCATAGGCAGAGCAGAAGTTGCCACCTCCAACATGTCTGGATTACCGCCAGGCCAGGCACCTGCACAGTAAGTCAGCATGCAGAAGACATGGGGCTCATTAAATGTCACCCAATAATCCACCACATCTGATACACTGTCAACAACAAGCCTGCAAAATCAAAGATACAAGATCTTACCAAAAAGCATAGAAATATCTAACCTATCATGTGTGTATAAGCTACACAAGATAGTTTGCAAGGTCCTCAAATTCACGTTACAGAAGTACTCGGTAAGCCGGTAAGCTCATCTTTTCAAAATTTGATGAACCCAAGATCAGACTAAAATTTGATTAAACAAACCAGGGCATTAGGCCCTAAATACCCGTCATGGGTAATTTTTTTACAAAACCCAGGGTATTATATACATTTCATCTGGATCTTATGCTGCAAACAGATTCCAAATGGTACTCGCATTACTAGCCTTTTTAGTAGTCAGGATCATCAGATGGCTATAAATTTATGACTTGCTGAAAGTTTTATATTATATTTAAACACTTTTAGTACATTTGTTTTCATAAGTAAATATATCATATACCTTATAACTTATGAATATATGGTTGTCTTACACTTATCTTCTACAGGTAGTAGACTAGTTGTCTCATGTCAACTAATTGATAATTACAAAGAGATACGGAAAAATTATTACCTGGTGAAGTCCATAAAATAATCAACTGTTTTCTCCAATTTCCAGCCTCCATACTCTCCAGCCCATGGAGGCAGCGAGTGGTGAAACAAAGTCAACATCACTTTCATCCCATATGAGCGAACCCTATGAATGATCCACTTGTATCGCTCCAATGCTGCAAAATTAATCTAGAAAGGAGAAAGGAAGATAGGCTTCAAACATTTAAAAAAAAGTGATCAAGTCAAAATTGTTAGAATCTATGAAATGAGGAAACAAATAACAGCATCCAATACTACTAATTATATGGGGAACTACTACTTCTTTCTTGCAGTGGGTTTAAGACTCACATTTCCCTTTAGCCCATCAGACGGCTCATTTGGCATAATCCTTGTCCAATCCACTCCCATCCTAAAGACACTAACGCCAGTGTTCTTAGCAAGCTTCAGTTCTGTGTCAGGATCAGACCAAAACCTCAACCTCTCCTCCCTAAGATAGATGCAAAGACATTATAAAAATTTTAACGTCAACGATAAGCAGTGTAATAACCATATGCTTTGAGCCATTACTAGATAGATGAATGGATGGATGGATGGATAGATGGGTGTACACAAGCACTCAGAGGAAAGCAATTAAAAAAAGATATGCAGCAATCAGCGTCAAACGTACGGGTGTGGAACATTATGCCAAGCAGCTACATTATGAACATGGTCACTGCTTGGATCAGGCTCTTCTTCTTCTTCTTCTACAAACTTTTCAAATCCACGTATCATGGCTTCCATAGCAACTTTCAAAGCCTTTTTTTTCTTCCTTGTATTCTTACTTTCAGCAGCAGATGCAGGGTGAGATGTGCCATCTCCAGCTGCTGCAGCCACAAGGGCATCAGGTGGTTTAACTTGATGTTCCTGATCAGAATCTTCACAAGGTTTTTCTTCTGCAAATTGTAGCCAAGCATCATTGAGCTTGTCCTCCACATGTGCAGGTGCTGTTGCCAATCCAAATAAGAACCCATCTTCCTCGCCTGACACATTAATGAGTTTTCTTCAGTATACAGGACAACAAAAATCAAAGGAATGAAGACCTTGAGTAAAAGCATCCAGCCAAGCACACACAAGTCCCCCGTTCACATCATTTGGTAGGCATGAATATGGAGTGAAGAAGACTTTAAGTACCCGTTATAGTTTAGCAGATCCGTCAATTTAAACAAATAAACACCATTGAATTGATGATCTGGTGGAATTGAAGAGGAGTTATGACTAACCACTTGCGTTGGGGCACCAAGTTATTGTCATATTTTTTACACCATAACGAACGACGTATTCCAATTTGGCAGGATGAGAAAGCGGCGAATTGGCATTATTCGGCAAATTTATTAAACTAAGCAACTAAAAATATTATTGCAACAAACAAAACACTGTTGTCCCTAACACACAACACCAGCACCAAAGCAGAATGTAACCAAAAAAGCAAGTAGCAAGCAACAATTTCAACTTTTAGCATCTGCAAGCAACAAATCCAAATGAAACGAAATGGTAAAACATGATTAATAGCAAAAACAGATACACGATTAGACGCCCAAAACAAACCATCAGAGGGGTTAACGTTGAAGTCGGCGATTGTATCGGCTGATTCGTCGACAGGAGAGTGAAAGCGGCCAAGATTCTTTCTCCGGTAGCGAGAGAATGAGATAGCGTTGGCGACGACAGTAACCGTGGCGAGGACTCCGGCGAGCTTGGCAGCGGTCACCGCTACCGCCACCAAAGGAAAAGTCATTCAATTCCGCTATTCACAACCACAACTCTTGCATCTTGAATTGAACTATTGAAGGGGATGGGGGTAGTGGAAGGAAGATAGAAGAAGGATGTTCGTTGCGTTGTGGTAGAAACCGAAAGAGGGAGGGAGGGAGGGAGGGCCCTACATCCTGTCGCTTTCCTCCTCGGAAGACGGACCCCGGTTCAAGAAGCCACGACTAACTTTACTTTTTGTTTGCAAATTTACAGCATTTCAATCATGGATGGAGGTTTATTAAAGAGGCAAAATAATATTCGTATTTGGATTTAGCGTGGGAGAGAATGATTATTTTCTACTGAACGTACATTCAGAAGCAAAATTGCAAGCTTGGAGGAGCAGCTATCTAGTTAAGGCCAGCCTGAATGAAGGAGCAATTTCACTGAATCACTGGTTCAAACATCATAACGAAAATGGTTGTGATGAAGTGCAGGGCGTCAAAGATTTCTAGGACCCTATGTAAAATTTTATAAGCCTAAAAATTTGATTAAACGTATTTACTAATTAAATTTTTAATAAATTTATGAGCCATAGGTGTTTGATTTTTTTTAATTTTTATTGTGTGGGCTTACATATTTAATAGAATAATTATATTATATGGCTAATTATTAATGAGTTTATTTTAAGTGATTTAATTATGTGAAAAGTCCTCAGACTTCTAATAAATGGTATGGGCCCAATGGGTGGATACCGGATTTGACCCAATAGGATTCTCTTGGGTTAAATAAATAGAGATTTTAAGTTATGGTCTCCAATATGCTAAATTATTCAGGTTTTCTACAGTACTCTCCCCATCAGAGTGAAAGCACAAACCCTAGATTTGGCTGAGGAAGATCACATACCTATGGTTCTCGTTTGCCAACAGGATCAAAGGTATGTCAAATTTGGTGTTTCTTAATAACCTAGTATGATCGATCTTGACGTTTTAGGTCTAAAGGGGATTAATTTTCCAATAAGTGGTATCAGAGCCCCGATCATATTAAGTTATTAGATCTACATTTATCATGTTTTTAGGGTCAATTACGATACCGATCGACTATATCTAGAATCCGTTTGATTAAATTACGATTGGAGGCACTATACGTGATATTTCTGATCGAGTTCTTCATGTGTTCCCATATGTTAATTAAAGCGTATTGTATACGTTAAAAGTCCGTATATACGATGCTGCGTTTGTCTTAATTCTGGTTATATATGGTTGACTTTTCAATTCGTGTAATCGTGTTCAATCTAATTGAAATTAGCGTTTCAATTTCGGTTATGAATTTTTTGTACGCGAATTTCAATTGAAGTACTGTACACAATATGGTAAATCGTCCTTGCTACTGGTGTAGTGTACAGTATATACTACGGAGTAGTTGTGATCATTTTTTTTTTTTTTTTTTTTTTTTGATTAGGAAAGGAATTAGGGAGGTTACTAACAACTTAGTGACTTCCCTAGGGCATCCTGACGGATGAGGGAACATAAGCCCAAATCAGCTGCAAGTGGAACGGAAGAGACGCGTCGGAAGGAGCCAGCGATGAAGTCAGCAACAGAATTGCACTCACGATAAATATGAGCAATACTCCAATCCTGGAACTGAGCCAACAAACAATGGATATCCGCACGCAACACTTCAATCTCCCACGGGCAGCGCCAGTCGCCAAGAACGGCCTTGACCAGCTGCAAGTTATCGCCTTCGATCTGGATCCGGGGAATGCCATGACGAATGGCCTCAAGAAGTCCCTGGCGTAAGGCGATGGTCTCGGATATCAAAACAGACTGTCGACCGATCAGTCCTCCGTCAAGCGAGATGGGGGAGCCGTTGGAGTCCCTAAGTATGAACCCAAAAGTAGCCACGCTATCTGCACACACTGCACCATCAAAGTTAAGCTTAATAAAGTTGTTCTTGGGTTTTATCCAATATTTATTTTTCCTTTCAGTTCTTGCATGACCCTTGTTTGGTGGGTCAGATGTGTCTGGTGCCCTAGCAAGTTTCCACTCTCGGATTTGTTTTTGAGTAAATTCACTAAGTTTGCTTGCATCGTCTAGGTTTGTTCCGGTATTGTTATCGAACACTCTCCTATTTCTGGAGTACCAAATACACCACCAGGTGTTAGTAAGGAGTTCCAACTCCTCTTTGTTTATTCTTGCCCTAATTTCCTCCAGGACCTGGTGTGGTTTTTTGCCATCAGAGGAGATGAGATCGATCGTCCTCCGTAGTTTGGGACTAATGGTATTAAGAGTTTCCTTCGTAAGAGGGCATGAAGTCAGGATATGATTTGTATCTTCGCACTGATTATTACATGCAGTGCAACCTTGTGGTACCGGGATGTGTTTTTCAGCAAGTCTCGATTTAGTTGGTAGGCCATTTCTTGCCACCTTCCAAAGGAAATTGTGCATTTTGGGTGGGACATTGAGTTTGTTAATCCATTCTAGGTTGATTTTAGGTTCGTTTTTAGCAAGGTTTAACCATTGCATAGTTGAATGGGTAGAATACCAACCGTTTTTACTTGGTTGCCAATAAAGTCTGTCTTGGATTTTGTTAACTGGGTTGATTATTTTAGCTATATTATCTAGATCATCGGGATTAACAACCTTACTTAATTTTTCTATGTTCCATGAGTTGTCCTCATGTAAGTACGTTTCGACTCGTTCCTCCCAGTTAATGTGGGTTTGAGTTCCAGTTTTTGGTTGGATAGGCCCGTACCCGATCCAGTTATCTTTCCAGAATCGAATGGTTTTCCCATCCCCCACTTGCCAGATGAGTCCAGACACAAAAAGCTCTCTAAGACCCATAAGCTTGGACCATTGCCAAGAAGTGTTACGTTTTTTCTTATAATTCAGGATGTTATCCGTTTTGAGGTATTTCTCTGTAATTATTTTAACCCAGAGGTTATTTGGTTCTGCTAAGATTTTCCATAGCAATTTCATCTGGAGTGCTTGGTTCATGTCCTCCGCCTTTGCGATTCCAACCCCCCCATGCGCAGGAGGTCGACAAATGGAATTCCAGCTAATTAGGGGCTTATAGTTGTTTTCCTTGTTCCAAAAGAAATTTTTATTGATTTGGTCCAATTCGTTAAGAGTTGTCTGAGGTAGCATGAATGATTGCATTATGTAGTTTGGTTGTGCAGAAAGGTTTGCTTTGATTAGGGTTTTTCGACCCTCCTGTGATAGCGTGTTTGCTTTCCATTTTGGTAACTGAGCTATGGTTTTCATTATCAGGGGTTTAAAAGTGTTTTGTGTAACTTTCCCATTGATTATCGGGCAACCTAGATATTTATCTAGAGCAACTGTGTTCGTTATTTGGAGTAGTTGTTGTATCTGTTCTTTCGTATTGTTGTTAGTATTTTTTGTGACTTGGAACGCAGATTTGTGAAAGTTAACTTTTTGGCCGGATATCTGGCAGTAGTCATCAATGATTTCTTTCATGTTTTTACATGATTGGCAATCAGCTTTAGCAAAGATGATAATGTCATCTGCAAAGGCTAAGAATGGAATTTTTGTTCCATTTCTTGAGATTTGGATCCCGATGCCGCTTTTTGGGTTGACGCTTACCAGATGGATCTGTCGAGCCAGAATCTCGGCAGCAATGATGAACAGGTAGGGTGAGAGGGGATCTCCCTGTCTGAGTCCCCTTTGGGGAAAGAATTGTTCTGTTGGTCCGTTGTTCACGAGGACTGAGAAGGATACGGTTTCCACGCATTCACGGATCCATCCCCGAAATTTTTCATGGAACCCAAATTTTTGTAAAACTACAGCTAGGAATTCCCAACTTATGCGGTCATAGGCTTTTTCCATGTCTAGTTTGACTGCAATCCACCCCTCCTTCCCTTGTTTGTAACGGAAGGAGTGGAAAATCTCATGTGCTATTAAGGTATTGTCATGGATACTTCGGTTTTGAATGAAAGCACCTTGCATTGGGTGGATTAGTTTCTCTAGGACCTTTTTTAGACGGTTTGTCAGAATTTTAGATATAATTTTGTATATGGTGTTACATAAACTGATTGGTCTATAGTGATTGGTAGAGTTGGGATTTTCACACTTTGGTAGTAGGGTGATGAAAGTATGATTTATTTGTTTTAGAATTTTGCCATTGTGAAAAAAGCTTTTAACAGCTTTAGTTACATCCGGGCCCACGATGTGCCAGTATTTTTTGTAAAAGCTAGCCGGCATTCCATCCGGGCCGGGGGATTTGTCGTCCCCAATATCAAACAAGGCGTTCTTGACTTCTGTGTTAGAAACTGGTTTGATAAGTTCTAAGTTATCTGCATCGGATATTTCTTTTTGGATGGTTTTTGTCATGTTTTGGAGTTTGTTGTGGTTTATTTCAAGAGCCCGAAATCGGTTTCGGAAATCGCGTTTGATTTCAATTCGGATGTTATCAGCACCAGTGATTTGTGTGCCCTCCGTTGTGCGGATTTCTTTTATGTTTGTTCTGTTTCTTCTACCGGAGGCAATTCGGTGGAAATATTTGGTATTTTTGTCATTTAGTTTTATATGTGTGTTTTTAGCCCTTTGTTTCCAGTAGGAATTATGGAAGTTCAGTAAGCATTCTCGTTTCCTTGATAGTCTCTCTTGTTTCTGAATTAGCTGCAGATTTGCTTGTTCGATGATCTCTTTTTGCAGATTGATGATTTCTTCATCAATTTTCTTTATTTGTTCAAATATGTTTCCAAAGGTATGTTTGTTCCATGCCTTCGCTTTTGTTTTTAGCATTTGAGTTTTTTTGGTAAGGTTGTACATGTGGGAACCACCAGCATTGAGACGCCAAGCTTGTTTAATTACGTTTTGGAAGTCCTTTCTGGATGTCCACATCATCTCAAACTTGAAAGGTTGTGCTTTGAATTGTGTGCCAGTTGGTAATTCACAAGATATAGGACAGTGATCCGAAGATGAAAAAACATGATTTTTGGTCGCAATGGACGGGTACCATTGGATAATTTGGTTATTAACAAGGGTGCGGTCTAGTTTTTCAAAGGTGGTATTCTCCAGGTTTTTTGACTTTCTCCATGTAAATTTATTTCCAAAAGACGGGATGTCACACATGTCACATTCGTCTTTGAATTTGATGAGTCGTTCGCATCTAGATTGTGTGGGTTTAGCCCCTCCCAGTTTCTCGTCTGGTTGTTGGATTTCGTTAAGGTCCCCCATAAGTAAGCAGGGAAGGTTGCAGTTCTGTATGAAGTCCTTCAACTTCGTCCAGAACTGGTCTTTATCTTGTGCCCTCGGGGGTGCATAAGCAAATATTAGGATCAATTCCCTATTATTCTCGAGGTCCTTGTAGTGGAAACTAATAAAGCGATTATCTCTATGTATGGTTTTGATGGTTTCATTTGTAAGCGATGTGCATTTCCAAAGAACGCATAATCCACCAGAGTAACCGTTAGCTGGGATGAACTCTATTGAATCGAATCCAGCTTTTTGCCATATTTTACAATCTGGAGGTTCTTGGGCTTTCGTTTCCATGAGGGTGATAAGGTTGATGTGTTCTAGGCGACAAAACGCATTGACCTCAGTCCAAAAGGATTTGCGCTTGATGCCTCGACAATTCCAAGTACAAATCTTCATAAAAAACAGTATTTGGTGTGGCTTTTGGCCGTGGGTAGCGGAGTATTCCACCAACGTTTTTGTAATTTTTTGTTGTTCGACTTCATCGGTAGGTTTTGGGTGTAGTTGTTTTTGGTGTTTCTCTTTATATGTTTTGTGGTATTTTCTGTCCTTTTTTTATGTTTGAGTTTGGCGAATCCAAGGCCCAATAATGCAACCTGGATCATATTTGGTAATTTTGTTTGTTCAATTTTGTTTAGTATTCTCATGAGGTGGTTTGTTTTGTAATGACGTGGTTTTCGTTCAATGTCAGATTTTCTTACGGGATTAACCACTTCACAATTATATTTATTGTGGTGGTATGGGGTTAGTTTCCCATTATCATTTAGCATGGTTTTTATGTTAGTAGTTTTGGGTTTAGAAGATAGCCTCCTGCTGAGTTTCATCACCCATTTGATTAATTTGGTATTTAATTTCCTTTGTGGGAACGTGTCGATGAGGTTCATCACCCATTTGTTTAATTTGGTATTTAATTTCCATTGTGGGAGCATGTCGATGAGTGCTTGATTTTCGTAGAACACACCATAAATATAACGGTGCAAATAAGATCGGATAGTTTGTCTGATGTAGTTTGTATTGGTTGTCAAGTTTGTATTGGTTGTCACTTGCTTATGCAACATTTTTTTTCCTATTGCTGGTGTTGAGTTGGACCGTTTGGTGGAAGGGATCATGACTGGGTTGTTAAGCATATAGTTTGGTACTGCAATGCAAGGGTAACCACCTTGTGACAATTGGTACGCATTTCGTCGAGGTTGTCGACTTGTAGTGGGTGTAAATGCAGCCATTAGTAATAGCATCACATCGACGCCCACGTTTGGTTTTGGGGTGTTAACATTGACAGTGCAAGCCGGTTTCTGATGCGGCAAAGCAAGCAAGGAACCCACCACTTTTATTATTGGTGCAGAGTAGTTGATTTTCATAATTGGTATTGAATTGTTTATGCTATTGGTAATGGTCCTTTCCAGGGACACCAAGATGTACACAAGCAAGCTAAAGGACCTGACAGAATCCAAACCCTTGTAGTCATAGGTAACATGACAAGAGAAATTGTTAATAATAAACAACTTATTAGTTAACAACGCCCCTAAAGCAACAGGCCTTGAGTTAGTTTTAGTATATTGGTACACCCCTGTTTTGAGATGGAATTTGTGTATAACAGCTTTGTTGGATACAAAATTCCATAGCCTCAACCAGTGTTCCAAGTAAATGAAGGGAACATAAACCAGTTCAACGGTGAAAGGTGAGGTGGGGAAAAAAACAAGAAAAACATGGGTATTTCCCAACAGTCGGGTAGCAGGGTTAGGATTTTTGACATTTTTCTCGGCCATGAAGCAGAGCATGACGCCGCACGGCGATCGACGACGGAACGAAACAAAGGACCAGATCAGGTTGGCAAATGAGCTAGGAGTTATGAGATTACCTTTCTCGTGGACTATTAACAAGAGTGTGTACACAAGGAGATTGGTGAGGGAGTTGAATCGACCACAGCAGACAACCGGAGATCCGCAACGCATCAGATCCGCCGACTGGGAGCTAACGAGGAATACTAGGGGACGCGAACTACCGCTGCCATTCACACAACCGACAACGGCGGAATCGCCACCGCCACCCCGGATTGCGCACACGCCCGATCGGGATCCCCCACATATTCCACGGGATTGGATTAGCGCTTGAATGCTCGACACGCTGATACAATTACTCTTTTGTTTAATTTTGGCCTTCTTCTTAGAGTTGGTGATCTCCTTTCCGTCGCGGCGCAATCGTTCGTGCCCCGCCGGGAACTTCTTAAATTTGTCTTTAACATGTGGCTGTTGTTGAGCGAAGCCATGAGAATGTTGCCTTGGTTGCTTGTATTTTGAGATCTGTTGATCGGCGTGGTGATTTGACGGGGTTGGGTCGAGTTGCGGGCAAATCCAAGGGAGCGGCGGTTCAAACACCGCTAGGGTTCTAGTAGATAGGCAGGCGGTGAGGAAGGCGCGTATAAGCGCGTTGATTTTACTCATTTTGGGTTTTTCCCTTTTATTGCTGGAATTACATATGGTTCCAAAGGGAAATGTAATTGCTTCCATGGGAATGGATAATTCGGTGAATTTTCTGTTTTTGTAATTTTAGGTTTTCAACGTTTTGGGGGTTTGGTTGGTTAGTTGTGATCATTGATCTATATATATTAATGCTCTTTCGTTTTTTTTAATATATTTTTATGTATAGTTATTCTTTGATGGAATATATGGGTGTTAAAAGCATGATTTCGGTGTATAATATTGACATATATTAATATGTGTTTACAGTATATACAATTGGGCATATATGATCTAAGTTTTGATCTGTTATTGCCATATATGTATATAATATAGTTTAGTTTCTTTATTCTATCATGAAAGAATTGTTTCCATTTGGTATAATTATAGTTTTAAATTAAATTAATTAAGGTAATAAGCATAATATTAAGATAATTTTAGTATGTGTATTAATTTAATTTGAAATATAAGGATTGTGTGTTCTTATTTATGCGAATATTGATCGGCCCAAAGGAAGGTTAATATTTGGCCAAGTAATGAATACACATGCGATAATAAATATTGATATTATAAAGATATTATCCATGTGAACAATAGTCGATCCAAAGAAAGGCTATTGTTTGACCGGAGTTATTATCAATATTTGATTATTGCGTTGAGAGTACCACTTACGATTGATATTTCTAGTGTAAACACTAGATATCAAGTTGTGCTAGGTATCTCACTTAAGATTGTATAATTATGTGGGGCTTCGTCCATGTGAATGGTAGTCGGTCCAAAGAAAGGCTATCGTTTGACAGGATTTTAAGTAGTCCTCAATGATTTACTAGAGAGTTATAGTTGAAGTATTCATAAAGTTTATTTAGGAAATATAAGGATATTGAATGCGCATTGTGGACTTCATTTTCTCACATGTTTTCTATTTTTCAATTTGGGCCTAGAGGCTTGTTTGGTTCTTGACAAATAGAAATGTGAATGTGGTGTGTTTTGAATTACTTTGTTTAATTTTCTTTTATACTTTTCAATTTTTGGGGGCATCAGAGCCACATTTGGTATTTGAATTGTTACAAAGGAAATTTAAGATTAGTTTTTAAAGAATTTTTTACCGACAATTTTTGCTCATTATATCAATGCACATTACTGTTTTGATATGCGTTTTGTGTAGAAGATTGTAATTTATTTATGTTTTCCAGTGATTATATGTATTGGATTGTACATGTTTGACATTTTAAGTGAATGGATTAAAGCATGATGCCGCCAAAGTGACCTCTCTTGTGTAGATTGTTCATAAGAAATGTTGAATGTTGTATGTATGCATGTCAAAGCGGGTACTATTCGACCCAAAGGTAGTTTAGTGCTTGGTCGGATTGCAAACATACTTGTAAGGGTAAACATGTGACAATTATAAAGTTGTACATATGAATAGTAGATTGATCCAAAGATTGATTTATTATTTGTTATGAATTATTGTCAATGTTTGATCATTACAACAAGAGTACCACTAGCAGTTCATACTATTGTCCAAAGACTTGGTATTAATGTTGCACTTGGTATCTTGAGATGGGTTGTACAATTCTTGAATATCTGTTATTGGTAATTTTGGTTCACAATGCAAATTCTTAGTTATATTGCTCCCGTTTTAGTAAATCTCATGACAGTATCTGCTGCTTTAAGCTATAGTTTAATCTTTAACTATGTCAATCTTAAGGAATTGGATGACGCTGATTGGGTGTATAGATCTTGACTTTTTATAAAGATAGAACCCCTTCTCCTACAGATTCGACTCTTTTTAAGAGAAGATGATTTTTTTTGAGATGTGGGAACATTCTAATTGCTAAGGTCATATGATCATGATAAGCAACACCATTTCTGAAACCTTTAGGTAAAGAAGAGATTAAGAATCTCAAAGTGTTTCCATTGAGAGTAAATGATGCTTTACTAAAAGCAATAAGGCTAGTATAAGGTTCTCATCGGTTAACACATAAAGAAAAGGGAAAAATAAAGAAAATAAGGTAATTAAAGTTAACCTTATTCTGTTTAGAAATAAAAGAAGCATAATAAGGATTAAATAAGAAAATTTGCTTTTTTTGTTATAAAAAATAAGGTTTGGACATTTTAAGAATAAATGTGCCTAAATGTCAATTGAGACGTATAAAGAAAGTCACATTTCTTAAATTTGTCTTGCTCTTAAGTAAAGTGCTACCTAGAAACATTTGATAGTTTGTTTCAAGTGTTACTACAAATATTAGTGTTTCTATGGAATAATAAAGTTACTTGAGGATGTAGAGTTTGGAGGGGAACGATTGAGGAACGTCTCTTTGATGAATATGAGGTTGAGAACATAATTTAATTTCTTAATCGTCTCTTTGAGGAAGTTGTCTTAAGAAGAGGATTTAGTTTCTCTATCAAGTGTTATCATTGAAAGCAATCAGGGCAAAATTATAATGCTTTCTAGTAACAACTTCGGTTTTAGACAACATTAAAGTTCCTCCCATATATCAAACTCAACAACCTCAAGAAGTGTCACTACAGAGATCCAATAAAGAAAGAAGATATGCAACTTTGAATGATCATATTGTATATCTTGTAGAACAAGAAGATCTTGTGGGTGTGATTTTATATGATCATTTTGCACACCATATGGAATAAGAAGATATTGCGGAAATTGCATAGGATGATCCAATTAATCTTCATGAAGATCTCCAAAAAAAAAGTTATTGTTCTTAAAAAAATGGATCATTTAAGATGAGATAGAATCTATGACAAATAAGATATTTGGGATCTTGTTGAGTTGTCTTATTGTGTGAAACTCATTGGTTGCATATTGATAGTTAATGCCAAAAGGGATTCATCAACAACATCAAAAGGTATAAGACTCTGATCGCAAAAGGATTCACTCAAAAGAAAGCTAGTGACTTTAATGAGATATTTAAGAAGAATGATGACACTTGTAGTTCATTTGGATTTAGAGCTACATATGATGGATGTAAGGATAACATTTCTCAATAGAAATATTGAGAGAATAGTTTATATGGTTGAACCAGAAAGTTCAAATCTAAAGATTTAATCTATGGTCTATAAGTTAAAGAAGTCCATCTATGGTCTCAAAGAAGTTTAAAGATATGGAATCATATGTTTCATCAAGTGATTGTCTCATTTGGTTTTGAGGTAAATAAAGTTAAAGATTGTGTATATCACAGATTCAGTGGGAGCAAGTTTATCTTTTAATGTTATTGACATACTACTATCTAGTCGCGATATAGGCCTATTGCATGAAACCAAGAAATATCTCATTAGGAAATTTGAGATAAAGGATCTTGGGATATAGGCATAAAGCGATTGCAGGCATGTTTTTTAAGATGCCATTGCGTATCATAAAAGAGCTATATCGTTAAAATATTAAGTAGATTTGACATGAAAGGAAGTCCACAATAAGGTACATATATCACTAAAGGTGATAAATTCAGTCTCAATGCCCTATAAAGAATTTTGAGATTCAAAAGATTGTTGACTCACTCTACATTGATTAGTGAGAAGTTAAATGTTTATATACACATCTGGATATGGTGTATTGAACTATAATATTTAGCAGGTATTAATGGACCTCATTGGAAAGTAACCATAAAGGAGGTCATGAAGTTTTTTTATAGAGAATGAAGGAATATTTTCATATAAAGGAAATCAAAAGGCTTGGAGATCTTTGGGTATTTTAGCATTGATTTCATTAAGACTATGATTTTATTTTGCCTAGAAGAGCTATATTTTGGAGTGTGAATCAAACACTTATAACTGCTTCTACTACATTTGCATAGTTTTGTCATTAGGGTGTATTCAATTGCATTGAGAGCCCATTACAGATTTTATGTGACAAATTACAATATTGTTCTCCAACAACAACAAGAGTTGAGTAATGGAGAAACACATTAACATTAGGTTTTTTGTTAATGAAGGAAGAAGTTCAGGATGGTCAAGTATTTTATAGAATACATAAGGACAAACTCCAAGATATTGGATCCGTTCACCAAGGATTGTCTCCTAAAGTCTTTCATGAGCATTCTGCTCTTTAAGTGTTGGCATTCTTAAGGTACTTTGGTTTAGTGGGAGTTTGTGTTGATATTCTATGTTTTATTTATGCATAATAAAGTTGTTATGATTTTAGTCATAATAAAGATTACTGAACTTATTTAAGAATTTTTGGATAGATCTCCAAATAAAGTAGGACCAGTTAGACATAGACATGTTTTGAGATCACATTGCATGTAATTTCCATGCCACTCATCCGTACTTGATCTATGTCACTGATTATACTAGTTTGGTGAACACGGAAGGTTTAGTTACGATAATCTGTGAAGAATGCCGTCGTGATCTCATATTAGTATAAGAGATGGACCAGATTGATATAAAGTTGAAGTCTATAGAATTAGCCAAGACGTGTACACATAAGGAATTTGGTTAATATAATTGTTCTTTTGGTCATATGTAGCCCAAGTGGGAGATTGTTAGATTTTTTTAATTTCCATTATGTGGGCTTACATATTTAATAGAACAATTATATTATATGGCTAATTATTAATGAGTTTATTTTAAGTGATTCAATTATGTGAAAAGCCCTCAGACTTCTAATAAATGGTATGGGCCCAATGGGTGGATACCGGATTTGACCCAATAGGCTTAATGGGATTCTCTTGGGTTAAATAAATAGAGATTTTAGGTTATGGTCCCCAATATGCTAAATCATTCAGGTTTCTACGGTACTCTCCCCATCAGAGTGAAAGCACAAACCCTAGATTTGACTGAGGAAGATCACATACCTACGGTTCTAGTTTGTAGTTCCGCATAAAGGTTCGATTGCCATCAGGATCAAAGGTATGTCAAATTTGGTGTTTCTTAATAACCTAGTATGATCGATCTTGGCATTTTAGGTCTAAAGGGGATTAATTTTCCAACAATAGGCCCATAATCATAACCCTTTGTTTATGGTCATATAAACAATTTATTTATTGGCCGAATACATAAATAGGTCCCTGAACTTTGACAATTTTGGCAACCAAGTCCCTGTACTTTTCGGGTTTCAGATAGATCCTTGGACTATACATTTTTTTTGTCATTTAAACACAAAAATAGGTCCTGGCAAAACGCGTGTACGTGACTCTCTTAGATGCGCGTTTGATGACTTACAAAAGCACACGTGGAACCAGAGGCAGCCAACCAAAGCATATGTGGAGAAGAGGAAAAAAAAAAAGGAAAAAAAAACAACTTAAATAAAAAGGCTTCTTCCTCTCCAACGGTCATTTGGCTTCTTCTCCAACTTCTCCATTATCACCATTTCCGAACTCTCCTTACTCTCCTTCCTCATCTTCGTCTTCTCTAACGGTTCTCTCCTTCTCCTCTCCAACGGTCATTTTCGTCTTCTCCTTACCCTCCTTTCTCACGTCTCAATCTAGCGGCTTCTCTCACTTCGATGGCGAGCAACTTCACTTCCCCGCATGCGGGTGTGGAGTTTCATGGCATTGTTGATGGATTTCTCTGCAAATTGTGCGGCATTGTTGATGAATTTAGGTGAAAATTCTAGGGTTGTATAACTATTGTGTCTAATTTCGTGTGTTGATACAGAGGAGAGGGGCGTGCGGTTTTTTCCAATGGCATGACGATCCAATGACAGACCATACAAAACATGTTATTGTTGGGTTGCAGAGACGAGTGAAGGAGCGGGAGACAGAGAGGGACAAGGTCAGGCGTAAGGCAAATGTTTTGGTGATCGTGTTGGTGTTGATTTTCACATTTCATGCTTTCAAACTCATAATGTAACTGTTGGCAAGGCCAAGCTGTGTAACTGTTGGATCGATTGTAATATGCACCACTGTAAGCTTTGCAATGGAAGTGTAATCTTTGTAACTGATTTAGGTACTTTGAAATGGAAATGTAAGCTTTGTAATGTTGACATTAGTTGTGTCCAATTTGACAATATTTGGAATGGAAATAAGAGATTGGACAAAATTGCACAAATTGCATAATGTTCTTAGCAATATATAGCAAGATAAACCTGTTTACATAAGGAATATTTAGCTCCCTTTGTTGGTTACACAAGCTTGGCAATAATGAGCAAAAACACAAGCTTGGCACACTTAACCTAGAATATTGTTTTACACAAGCTTGCCAATATATAGCAAAATCACAAGCTTGCAACACTTAACCTAAAACCAGTTTTACACAAGCTTGCCAATACAAATCAAAATCACAACCTTGCAACAGTTAACCTAAAAACCAGTTTTACACAAGCTTGCCAATAATGAGCAAAAACACAAGCTTGACACACCTTAACCATCCTACTTAACACCTAAAACTAGGTTACTAACTTAGGGTTTGTTTGAACTTGTCTGGCTACTGAATGGGACATCACTTGGGTTGCCTCTTGAAGCAGCATCACTTTGCAACTGCCTTTTTGTCATTGCAGCTCTCCCTTGCCATTTCAGCCCCCTTTTCTTTGTACCAATCTCAACTGGCGTGCTTGCATCCCACACAGCTTTTGGAACCCTCAGGATCTTGCTAGATTCATGGCCAGGCTACAACAGGTAATGAAGAAATCAAAATCAAAATCACAAGCTTCTAGATTCATGGCCAGGTGATAGCTTGCATATAGGAGTAGTTTAGATGCATGTTTTATATATGTTTTGGTTAGGTTTTATGTAGTTTTTAGGTTTTTGTGTTGTCGGGTATTATGCGCTGGTTTGCTCGGTTTTACAGGTTTTTAGGTTCAGGAGCAACAGCGGGGCGAGTGCAGATGGACCATGGTGGTGGTGGACGAGTCAAGGAAGCTAAGGAAGCTAGGACATGCTAGGAGAAGAGCCAAGAGAAGAAAGAACCGAGCCAAGCCAAGAACCAAGGGCGCGGGATCGAAGCCGCGTACCAACCCGCGCATTCCCAACTGGGTGCCAATTGCGCGGGGAGGCAAATGCGCGGCCGCGCAATGCAGGCCGATGCCGCGCAATCTGGCGTTTCTCACGGACGAAGGACTTGGGCCGAGATTTGGTTTTTGGGCTTTGGTGTTGATCTTATGGGCTTATAATTTCCGAGTATATGTGTTTAAGATAGATTTTGAGGGATATTTTTAGAGACATATAAATACTTTATGTTAGTTTATTTTTAGATAACTTTTGATCAACTTTGGAGGCTAGGGTTTCTTTGGAGAGAGTTTTCTCAAAGGAGCAATCTTTGAACCTCTTGTAAGTTTGATTTTAATTCAATTATGCATTGCTAAATTCATTGTGTTTGACTAGTTATTGAAATCATAGATTGCATATTATTGTGAGGTTTGATTGATTCTCATCAAATTGAATAGGTTTTATTCCCTGTGCTTAATTGAATCAGAATTATTCTAGGGTTTTGTTAGATTGATCACCTAATAGAATTTCTAGGTTAATTTACAACTAATCTGATTAATGCCCGTTCGGGGTTGATTAGATAAAGTAGCATCTATAATTGTTTGGACCCGTTCGGGCTATTCAATTGTAGAAGGGAATAAATCCACAAATAACTTAGATGTCTGTTTGCTCTAAGTGTTTGTTTCTATTGATAACTTGATTCGTAAAGCTGTCGTTTAATTGAATCTAGACGTTGTTTTAGGTTGTTAAATGATTAGGGTTGTTTAGGCTGTTAGTTCTTTCAACTATTTATGAAGTTTGGGTCATAATCCTTAGTAGGAGTATAATCCACAATAGATTATTCAAGGGAATTGAGAATCAGGAGAATCAATGATCGATAAGCATATCTATGATGGATTTAACTAGTTGAACATATTTCTCTCATATATATTTACAATCAACTTTGCATTTTTAGATAGTTTTCAATTTTGCATAGTAGTTTAGAATTTCATTCATAAAACCCCCCATATTAGTTACTTGGCACTTAAGCAATAACACATTTACACGAGTCTTTGTGGGATCGACCCTTGCTTACTATTCTACTCAGATTGGTTAAGTTAGGATTCTTTGATAGGTAAACGACTGAAAAATACCTCATCACCAGGCTTGCCAATATAAATCAAAATCACAAGCTTGCAACAAGTAATGAAGAAAACCAGTTGGAGGATTGATGTATAAAGTAAAAAAAATATAGGAGAATTGAAGGAGCGTACTAACATTTAAAATGGTCAAACCAGTTGTAGGATTGATGTAGGTGCCCAACCCCACCATCCTTCCCCTTTTCTGACCAACACTTTGAGGAACATCTGTTGTTGTACCTGACTGTTGGCTGCCTCTGGTTCTTGGAGACTAATGAAAAAAAATAAGTGTATGAAGATCCTTTAGTAAGAATATAAATTGCATAATGAATAAAATAAGTTTATGAAGATCAAACCTTGCGTGTTGGAGCCACTGGTTGTGACAATCCTGACTGTTGGCTGCCTCTGGTTCTTGGAGCCACTGGTGGAGCACCTCTTGGAGTAACTGGTGGAGCACCTCTTGGAGTAACTGGTGGAGCACTGGCTTTCGCAACTGGTGGAGCACTTGTTGTGGCCTTCCTTGAACACCCCCTTTTGTTGTGGCCTTTACACTTACAAATACTACAAGTCATCTCAGAGCCCTTCCTTGACATCTTGTCAGCTTTCTTGGGCTCATCTCTTGCCTTTCTTCTACTAATCTTTCTCCTTCCTCTCTTTTTTCTAATCTGAGGTGGCTCCACAGGTGGGTAATCTGATGTTGGCCATAACTTCATGCCTAAGACAGGCTGAATATGGTGAGCATAAGCCTTGACATATGTCTACTTCTTAAGCCAGTGAACAACATGATCATCTGGGTTGATTTTCATATGAGCCATTTCACAGATTGCATGTTGACAAGGGATTCCTTTCAACTGCCAAGCATTACAACTGCATTTCATTTGCCTCAAATCAACTATGTGTCCAAAGTTACCATCTTCAATTTCAAATCCCCTATCACCATTCCACATCAGATTGCACTGCATAGACAAATCCTTGTTTTTCTCCAACATGTACAAGGCCATGGGAGCAAGATCACAGATCCAAGTTCTATCAAAAGCATTCATCTTGTTTATCCTACACATCACTTGCTTCCTGATTTCTTCAAGCATGGAGATAATTGGCCTATGCCTAGCTAACAGAATCCAACTGTTGAAGGTCTCACACATATTATTTTCACAGGTATCACATTGGCTATGAGATCTGAAATAAGCCTTACAGAAGTTCTCTTTTCCATAAGCTAGGAACTCATCCCTAAGACCATCACCTAACATGGCTAGGGCATCAAGGTTGTCTTTGAGTTGCATTTCAAATGTCGACCAACAACATTGCCAGAATTTCTTCCTCTTGTCACCCCCTCTCCATACTTTTGCCCAATTGGCATAAATATGCCTTGCACACAACATGTGCTCTGCTTCTGGTAATTCAGCCTTTACAGATGCTGCTATACCCTGTTTCACCAAGAAAAAAACATATGTGATATCATAAACCAAATGCATAAAATAATGAAAAATAAAAAGGCTTAAACAAGTTAGAGAAAGGAATTACCAAATGCATATCAAAAATGATTGTTAGCCCTTCTCCATTCCCAAGCTCTATATCTTCCTTTAATGTCCTGATGAACTTGGTCCATGTGATTGTTGACTCAGACCCTGTGACCTCCCAAGAAATTGGGTACATTTGCCTATTTCCATCCTTCCCTACAACAGTAAATAGTTGTCTCTCAACAACCCCTTTCAAGAAGCATGCATCAATTCCTATTATTCTCCTGCACCCTTCCTTCCAGCCTAGTTTCAAAGCATTGAAACAAGTGTATAATCTCTTGAAGATTTCCTTTCCTGGCTCAGATTCCTTGTCAACAACTAGAAAACATGTGCTCCCTGGGTTTGATCTGTTTATCTCTTCAACATATGCATGCAACTTGGCATATTCTGCAGTGTAGTCAGCAACATTCTTACCCAGAGCCTTAGCTTTTGCTCTCCTACATGTAGACAGTCCCATATACAACTTTAGCTCCCTCCTACAAATCTGTTGAATCTCCCAAAGTTTTAAGGATGGTTGTGAGATGATTCTAGCCTCAATGTATTTGGCTAGGAATTTGGCACTACACAGCTTGTTAGTGTTGTACCTTCGACACTCATGTTTGGGCATGTATGTCTTTATCATGAAGTTCTGGCTTGCACCATCTATGCTAGCATGTATTCTCCATTTGCATCCTCCATGGGCACACTTGGCTGTAACTCTTGTCTTGTCATTAGGTTTTAGTACTAGCTTCACACCCCTGCGCACTGCATACTTGGCCAATGCCTCCCTAAACTCTTCTACATTTTGAAAAACCATTGTTACCTCCCAAATTGGTATCTCACATCCAGGGTTGTACACAACATGTCTGCTTCTCCTTCTTCTCACCTCTCTTTGTCCATCTTCCTCACTTTCACTCTCCATGTTGTAATCTGAGTCACTAGCATAATATGGCTCTTCTCCAGCAACCTTTCCCTTGTAGTTATGCCCCTACTCTGTCCAGTCTTCATACCCTTCATCAGGCCCAACCTCACCCAATGTGACATCCACATTTGTAGTATTCTCCTTCTTATGAGCCTTCTTTTGAGCATTAAGCTCTTTTACAACTTGTCTCACTTCTCTTAGCTCATCATCAATATCATTGTTATCACTCATATCCAATGTTAAACTATCACTTGAGTAAGTTTCTTCTGAGCTAGTGAATGATCCACTATCACTATCACTATCACTATCAGTTGAGGAATCTGTGGCATCATCAACTGCCAAATCTGTGACATCTTCAACTATCAAATCTGTGACATCTTCAACTATCAAATCTGTGACATCTTCAACCCCTACACCTGTCTTTTCTTCAACCCTTGCATCAGTTTCTTCTTCATCACTTGACTCTGGCAACACAACAGTTGGCTCCTTTGGCCTATAGGGAACAATCAGTAAATTTGTCACAACTGCCTCTTGAACATGGTCAACATAGAAATGGACCACCTCCCCATCAACAACTTTGTTGGCAAGTTCAACCAAGGTTCGATCATTCATGTAAGTAAATTCACTATCATTCAAGCCTTTGTATAACACCCCCGCGGCTGCTTTATAGCCTAACTGTCTAACATGCCAACTTAACTCACAAACACTCAGATAATCAATGTCAAAGCCATTGGTATTGTGGACCAACTCACCAATGTATGCAGGGCCAGCCACAAAAGTCCCACCGTGGTGCCAAACAATATTGATTCTCTTCTCTGCCATTCCTAGCAACCTTACAATCCTAAAAAAAGAATCAACAAATCATTCTCAAGCTCAATTTTGATTCTCGATGCATGAAAACCCTAATTCTAAGCATGAAAACCCTTATTCGAAGCATGAAAACCATTACGAGAGCCTTGGAAACAATGGAATCATGGAAACCCTACACTAAAATCCCCAATTTCGATAGTAATCGAACAATGGAAACCCTAAACCAAAATCCCCAATTTCGCACACCATTAGCCCTAAATCCCCAATTACGCACTACATTAGCCCTAAATCCCAATTTTTTGCTAGTAATCGAACTCACCTTAGCTTGCGAGAACCTTGGACTTCGATTGCGCCTTCAACTTCAACCTTCAACTGTCTTGCAATGGCGCCTAACTTCAACCTTCGACCGTCGCCATTCAACTTCTGTCTCTTGTAAATCGTGGGATTTGTAAATGAGGGGGTTAATAATTAATAACACCATGTTTATATATAAGTAGTTATAAAATAGTTAAATTTATTCCATAAAAAATAGTTAAATTTATTAAGTCTATGTGGCATGAGTACGCTAAGGTGGCAAAATATGTGTACAGTCAACGTGAGTATATTGCACGCATATGAAATCTGTGTGATTTGTGTTTAAATGACAAAAAAGTGTATAGTCCAGGGGCCTATCTGAAATCCGAAAAGTATAGGGACTTGGTTGCCAAAATTGTAAAAGTTCAAGGACCTATTTATGTATTCGGCCTTTATTTATTGATACGAAAAAAAATAATTATAATCATTTATCCATAAAAATAAAAAATGAGTGTAAAATGTCTAAAAATTAACAATAATATTGACCCAATGAGGTTCCGCTACATCAGAATCATCTAATCGAGGCGCCCATTTCAGGTTTTACGAACGCCCCAATCGGTCACCTCGACCGACGTATTGGGGCCTCGAAAAGAACAATGTAGTCGGTTGAATATCCACCTGTTTGAATTATTTCCAAACGAGTGGATTTCGTTCTCTATATAAACCCATACCCCCAACATATTTTCACATCTAAAAATCCATTTCATTCTTCACTTTCAAAAATCCATATTATTCACTTTCAAAATTTTATCGAAATGGCGAATTGGTTGATTGCAAAATTCAATGTAAGTTAATTAATTATTTTTCAAGCAATTTATTAAGTTTTTCCATTAAATTCATATAATTTGATATTATTTCCTAAATATTTCATACTTTTACGTAGTCGTTGATGGTGGGAGGGTCAAAACCACCGGCTCCATTTGATTTAAACGAGGAGTACATTGATGACGATGATGGAGGAGATGAGGTCTCGAATGAGCACAATTACGGCGACGTTTATAATCTAGAATCAAATCAGGTATGTAAATGTCATTTTATTAAGTTTAGAAATCAAGATAAAAAATTCTAATTAGTTTTTTATTATAATAGGTTATTCAGTTTCCAGATTTTTCTAGTTATTTTGCAAATAATTGCGAGTGGGAGGAACGAGAACATATGATAAAGTGGGCCCGTGAGATAGGGAGGGGGTTAAACATTGTACTCACCACCAAAAACTCATGGCCGGCAAAGATCAGTTTGGGATTTGTATTAGGCGGTGAGTACAAAGCGGGGGAAAAGGGCATACCGCGTAAAATGGTTAAGAATTTAGGGGTCAGTGATGAGCTTAAAGCTCTTCCTCGTACTAGAAAGAATGGTTGCCCATTCGAGTTGATAGGTTGGAGGGACAGAAAGACCAAGAAGTGGCACTAAGGGTGGAATGCAGTAACCACATATACGCATTGAGACAGGAGTCTTGTTTCGACCACGATTTGCTATGAAATTCTCCCTTAGCAATCGTGTGATATCGTGATTGATGTGACCTTGAAGTCCTAGAAAGTACCTCCAAATGAAGCCTTACAAAATAGAGAATATGTTATATTCAAATAAAATCGGACTAGCAATTTAAACAGAACAGGGTATCATCACTCACGTGTAACACATATACGCACCCTCTGATCTGCGCTCCTTCAGCTTGGGACGCCATTCCGAGCTGCCTTAATAGCCATGCAAGTGTAGCGGCACACCATGAATACTCCGATATGTGATTGTGGTTCAACATTAATACTCCGATATGTGATTGTGGACATTATGGAGGGTGATTGATATTTTTTCCTTAAGGAAAATGAAAATTGTTTGTTTCTAGATGCCACCTTTCGACAAAAGCATCAATCAATGCTTCATTTGTTTGATTAAACCTCCATTGTGGTAGGCGCATTAATCTGCTACGTTGAGCCCAAGTGACCCACTCCGACGAAAACGTCAACAACTCAACCCAATCCTTAATGTTCCCTCGCTTATGCACTCTCAAGGGTTTACTATGTTGAAACATTATTACCAAAATTATTCAGTATAACTATTTATGCATAAATATAAGGTAATAATGTTTCAACATAGTTTTGGTAATAATGTTGGTAATAATGTTCTCTGAGATCTGAGATACAATTTATAACCCGACCCCGTTGTAGAAGATCTTCTCTGAGATCTTCTCAGATCTCAGAGAAGATCTTCAGATGAATGCAAAAAGGGAGTTGTTGGGAGGGTCAAGAGATACAATTTATAACCCGACCCCGTTGTAGTACGTGGTGGGTGTCGAACACTCGGGAAGTCTACTCGATCGATGTGCCTAGATACTAGGAAGCTAGAAAGGAGAGCATAAAACAAAGGAAAACAAAGAAAACAGTCGGGACCGACACTGAGGTCACGTCGGGCCCGAGGTTGGCGACAAGAGGAAGTCGGGACCGACACTGGGTAAGTCGGGCCCGAGGTAGCTGGGGATGTCGAACTCAAAGATTTTAAAAGTAGATCTTGGGCTTTTGGGTTCCTTCCCTAGTAGATTAAGGCTTTTCCACCCCAATTCAGGCAATGAGTGATGATCGGACTAGGATCGAGTGCTTTCGCCCTCGTTCCAACCACATCTACACCTCGATCCATGGGGAAATCCCCTTCGAAGCAAGGTCTTGAGATTGACACATGTTCACTTTCGCTACTTTGCCAATCTCAAGCCTTGATTCCCAACTTTCGCAAGGAATTGTAGCTCTATGTAGAGTGGGTTCCTTAGATCAAACACTCAAGGCTATGGAATTGGGGTTTCTAGCCTAAACCTAGCTAGGGTTTTCCCCCATAACCCAAGATCAAGGAGATCTACTCCATGTGACAAGCAAAGAAAGCAATCAAATCAAAAGAGAAAGCAATCATCATAATCAATCTCAAAACAAAGCAAGGTTTCATTCAAATCCAAAGCAATCCACAAATTCAAATCAAGGGTTTTCAAATCCACAAGATCAAAGCAAATCAAAGTTAAACAATCAACAAAACCTATCAAGCCTTCCTCTCTCTTGGCCGATTCTCTCTCTCTCTTCCTCCTCTTCTCCTTCCTCCTTGCTCTCCAAGTATCCTCTTGGCTCCCTTGGAACCCCCCTTTTGTGTGTGTGTGTGGGAACCCTCTCTTAGAAGACAAGAGGGCCTTTTATAGATTAGATGAGGGGCAAAAGTGGAAGTCCACAATTTCGTGCCTTGGAGCCCAAGTAGTTCGGTGACCGACTCGGACCGACACGGAGGAACCTCGGGCCCGAGGTACTGTGCAACTCGGTCCGAGGTTGGAGACTTCAAAGTCGGTCCCGATGTGGTTGCAACTCGGTCCTGACCTCGTTCCACCTTCTTCTTAGTTGGCTTCTCTTGTTCTTCTTCATGGCTTGCTTCTCTCTTTCCCGCTTTAGCTCGGCCTTTGCTCCATGTCTCGACCCTCCTTCAAATCGATCCTTGATTCATGCCAAATTACCTACAAAACACATAAAAGGTGTGTAGTCTCCGAATCTCATATAAATACGGGAACTAAGCTAAAAAGGAACAAAACGCGCAAGAAAAGGGGAAAAAGAAACATATTTACAAAGGAAATCACATATGAAAACACCACCAAATAGAGAGACATCAAAATACCCCATACTTAAACTTGCTTGTCCTCAAGCAATAACAATGTAAGCAAGACCGAAACATAATCTTCAAGTAAAGCCTCGTATGAAAACACATTTTAAGCACAAGTGATCGATATTCAAGCAAGATTACATCATCACACGTGATTAAGTGTTCCAAGGAATAAAGTCAATGCAACTAAGCCTCACTTTAGGGATATGTGAATGTGTATCACTCATCATGTGTTTGGGTTTAGCAATGAACACTCAAGCTCAAAAATCATGCAAGTAAAGACTTTACTATTGAAGCTAATATCACCAATTCCTCCACCTAGAGATGCCTAATGCAAAGTACACAAAGAATTTCGAACTTGGCTCAATGGAGGTCCTCAAAGAGGTTCCATTCGGTCGGGTTGTAATGGGGCTTTTGGTATTTCTCAAGGTGGGAATTATTTGGTCTTGTGGTGCTTACAATGGGGATTGAACAACCTAAACTCTCACCAATTTCACCAAATCCCACAATTACTTTCACACCCACCCAAAAGACTTAACATTTTCCTTTCAACCCAAAATTTCACTTAACATTCCACTTCATCTTTGCTCTTATGCTTTTTGTTGGATTTTCAACACTTTCCACATTTGGACCGACTTTCTTATGACATCGGGCCCGATGTTGCTTGTAACTCGGTCGGACCATTTTCTTCACTTAAGCTCTTTGCTTTATTCCACTTTACATTTCCAACATTTTCTTTCTTTCTTTTCTTTCTTTTTTTTCTTTTTTTTGTACAACAAAGATGCACTACCCACATGATTCATAACACCATTCTTTGCCCTTAAACCCAAGAGAATCTCAACTCTTCAAATACAATCCAAACCTCTCTTCTAAAGTCCAATCCCATAAGGGTCAAGTCATATAAGGCTAGGAATAATATTTTTGAGGAGTTTCAAACAAAGGCTTAGGCTAGAACGGGGCTACAATCAAAGGATTAACTTCATGGTATGATATGGAACATTTATGTGACTAGAAGAATAAAGTTCAAAATCAATGTGACCATGCTAGGACAATTCTCATGACGGTCTTGGAAAATAGATAAACACCGCAATAGCAAGTTTTACTAAGCATGAATGAGCTAATTACACAAGAAAAATGAGGGATATGCAAATATGATCAAGCATCCCTAAAATGGCCAAAAATCAATCTCACAAGGGTCACTCATACTTAGTTGCATAAGAACTCATCCTAGAACTCACATGCTCAATAAAACAAGCAAGATATCATGATCACATCAAAAGCAACATCATTTTAGAGGCTAAACTATCCAAAAATATGCAAAGGAATTTACATGCTCACATCATCATTAGCTTTTATTTTGGCAATCTAAGATGGGAATTTCTAGTCCAAAACCTACAAAACATAAAATCTTTTTGTTGTTTTTAACACAATTTTTTCAATTTTTTTTTTATGAAAATTTTTATAAAACCAAAAGCTAATCCATTCAAGACCAAATTAATCATCCACGTCTTTCCTCAAACCACTAACCAATAAGCAAACATCCCAAATACAAACTAGGAACACAAACTAAATATCCTCAAAATAACAAACAAACATAAACAAGTGAAATCATGAACACACTTACCCCCACCCCATACTTAAAATTTTTGATGTCCCTATCAAACAAGGAAATCAAAACTTAAAAGCAAGAGAGAAGAGTATGAAAAGCTCACAATTTCTTATTCTTCAATGGCATGTATAGGATCACTCGGCGAGGACGAGAGCCCATGAGGCTCTAACTTCTTCGTTTGGACCGTCCTTGTCATAGAACTTCTTCACTCGATGACCATTCACTTTGAAAATATGTCCTTGTTCATCAACCAAGTCCACCGCACCATGAGCATAGATACGGTGGACCACAAATGGTCTGCTCCACCTAGTCCTTAACTTCCCGGGGAAAAGTTTAAGCCTTGAATTGAAAAGGAGAACCTTGTCACCGGTTTGGTAGGTCTTTGGAATTAACTTCCTATCATGCCACTTCTTGGTCTTCTCTTTGTATAGCTTGGAGTTCTCATAGGCCTTCAACCTCAATTCCCCCAACTCATGAAGTTCTAGAAACCTTTTCTCACCGGCCAAGTTGATATCCCAATTCATCTCTTTGAGTGCCCATTTCGCCTTGTGCTCAAGCTCTACCGGAAGATGACATGCCTTGCCATAAACTAGATTGAAGGGTGTAGTTCCCAAAGGTGTCTTGAAGGCGGTTCTATAAGCCCATAGTGCATCATCAAGCTTAGAGGCCCAATCTTTCCTTGATCGAGATACGGTCTTCTCCAAGATAGCCTTGATTTGACGGTTTGACACCTCGACTTGCCCGCTTGTTTGAGGATCATAAGGAGTAGCAACTCGATGAGACACCCCATACTTAATCAACACATTTTCGAAGCACCTCTCAATGAAATGAGGTCCGCCATCACTTATGAGAACCCTAGGCACACCAAACCTTGCAAAAATGTTGCTTTTCAAAAACTTCATCACCACCTTAGCATCATTGGTTCTTGTTGGTATGGCCTCCACCCATTTTGAAACATAGTCCACGGCTACCAAGATGTACTTGTAAGGCCCCGATGTGGGAAATGGTCCCATGAAGTCAATACCCCATACATCAAATAACTCAACTTCTAGAATGCCAGTTTGAGGAGTCTCATTCCTCCTTGATAGGTTCCCCTCTCTTTGGCACTCCTCACACTTCCTCACATAATCATGCACATCCTTGAATATGGTTGGCCAATAATAACCACATTGAAGAATTTTTGAGGTAGTTTTGGAACTCTTAGCGTGACCTCCCGTAGGCAAGGAGTGGCAATGGTGAATTATGCTCTCAACCTCTTCACTTGACACACACCGTCTATAGATTTGATCACGCCCTTCCTTGTAGAGATATGGATCATCCCAAAAGTATTGTCTAGCATCATGTAAGAATTTCTTCCTAGCTTGATAAGACAAATTTGGTGGGATCACTCCCCCTACGGCAAAGTTAGCAAAATCCGCAAACCAAGGGGAGACCCCTCGTCTTACGGCACTAATCGAAAGAAGGCCAGTGGGAGAGAAAGAATCAATCAATTGAGAACGAGAAGAAATGGAAATCGAGCTAGGAAACTTACTTTCTTCCACGGACCGACATTGAAGTATACCGGGCCCGACATGGTTGGACGCCGGTCCAGCTTCGCAGACACACAGGTCACTCGGGCCCGATGTTGAAGTCCTCGGTCCCGACTCACTCGCACTTGCCTTGCCTTCGGTCCGATGTTCTGAACCTCGGGCCCGACGTACTTGGTTCGTCGATCCACCCTTCCTTTCCTCCTTTCCGCTCATGAGAACTTCATCTGCTCTTGAATCATCTATAGTCATACCATCCTCCATCTCCAACATGTACTCGATGGGCAAACGGGATAGATGATCCGCTACCACATTTTCCGCAACGGTTTTGTCCTTGATCTCATGGTCAAACTCTTGGAGAAGGAGCATCCACCTTAGAAGCCTCGGCTTTGCATCTTTCTTCTTCATGAGGTATTTGATTGCCGCATGGCCTGTGAAGACTACCACCTTTGATCCCACAAGATATGAACGGAATTTCTCAAATGCAAACACTATCGCAAGAAACTCTTTCTCCGTTGTTGTGTAATTGCACTGAGTTTCATCCAAAGTTTTGCTTGCGTAGTAGATGGCATGCAACTTTCCATCCTTCCTTTGCCCAAGGACGGCCCCTACGGCAAAATCACTAGCATCACACATCACCTCGAATGGAAGATTCCAATCGGGTGCCGCCATTATTGGAGCCGAGATCAAGGCATCTCTCAACCTACAAAAAGAGCTCATGCAATCCTCGGAAAATACAAAGGGCACATCCTTCATCAAGAGGTTAGACAATGGTTTTGCAATTTTAGAAAAATCCTTGATGGACCGTCTATAAAATCCTGCATGTCCTAAGAAACTCCTAACATCACGAACACAAGAGGGGGGAGGTAGTTTTTCAATTATTTCAACTTTAGCTCTATCTACCTCTATCCCCCTACTAGAAACTAGGTGTCCTAGTACTATGCCCTCCTTCACCATAAAGTGGCATTTTTCCCAATTAAGCACCAAGCTAGTCTCCTCACATCTAGTCAAAACCTTGTCTAAGTTAGCTAAGCAAACATCAAATGAGGAACCGTAGACGGAGAAGTCATCCATAAACACTTCTACTATATCCTCAACCATATCGGAGAAGATGGACATCATGCATCTTTGAAATGTTGCCGGCGCATTACATAAACCAAAAGGCATGCGTCTATAGGCAAAAGTCCCATAAGGACATGTGAATGTCGTCTTCTCTTGATCATCGGGATGAATAGGGATTTGCCAAAACCCGCTATACCCGTCAAGGTAGCAAAAATATTCATGTTGTGCTAATCTCTCTAGGACTTGGTCTATGAAAGGAAGAGGAAAATGGTCTTTGCGAGTGCCGATATTAAGCTTACGGTAATCAATACACATACGCCATTTTGTTGTGGTTCTCATAGGTATCATTTCTCCCTTTTCATTTTGCACAACGGTGAGACCTCCTTTCTTAGGAACTACATGCACGGGACTCACATACTTGCTATCGGAAATTGGGAAGATAATTCCCGCATCCAACATCCTAAGTATTTCACTCTTTACCACTTCTTTCATGTTAGGATTTAATCTTCTTTGGGGTTCAATAGTGGGTTTATGGTTATCCTCCATATAAATCCTATGCATGCAAATTGAGGGAGAGATTCCCTTTAGTTCCTCTAGTGAATACCCTAAAGCTCCTCTATGTTTTCTTAGAACCTTCAACAACTTAGACTCCTCCTCATCATTCAAGTTGGCATTTATGATTACGGGTAAAGAAGAGTTGGGACCAAGAAATGCGTACCTCAAATCTTTTGGAAGCTCCTTGAGTTCTTGAGATGGTTCCGGTGGTGCTTGAACTTCTTCTTTCTCGGCCTTGAACACCTCCAAGTAAGACATCCTTTCCTCCAATTGCTCATGCTCAATCATATTGAGGGTTAGACCTTGGCGCTCTATCTCAATTTCTCTAGGTGGTGGGGTGGCTTTCAACCTAAGCTCCCTTGGCCTTGACTTCTTAGAAATGGCTTCCCATTGCAATCCAAGAGGAACTTGGATCATCTTAGCTTCCTTATGTACGGTCCCTTTTGAAGTTGGTCTAAAGAAAAACTCAATTTCTCTTCCTCCAATGTCAAGATACAAGTGGCCCTTCTTTACATCAATGATTGCCCCAACCGTAGCAAGGAAAGGTCTCCCTAGTATGATCGGTTCACCCGGCACTTCTATCATGTCTACTACAACAAAGTCGATTGGGACATAGTGGCCTTCAATGCAAACGAGATAATCCTCGACGATACCAATTGGTTCGATGGACGACCCATCCGCTTTTGTTAACCTCATGTTGACCGGAGCTATGAGACCCATAGATGTGGATTTCCATATGGTGTAAGGAATGATGCTCGTGCTTGCTCCAAGATCACACAAGGCTTGTAAATTTTGAGACCCCACACCAATGGTTATAGCAAAACGACCGGGATCTCCTAGCTTTTGTGGTAACTCCAAGGTCTTGACTTCATCTTGCATTTCCACTATGGACCTCTTCTTGCTCAAAATCTCCCTTAAAAACTTGGCATAAGATGGCATCTCACTCAATGCGTATGTGAACGGGATGGAGATGTTCAAGCCTTGCAAGAGTTTGAGAAACCTCTTGAACTTGTTCTCAACAACATCTTTTGGCTTCTTCGAGGGATATGGAAGAATTTTTGCACCTTGAATCTTGCTTGGATCAACTTCTTTGGACTTCCCCGCTTCATTTGCAACACTTCCTGGTTGGACCGACTTGGGCACCATGTCGGGCCCGATGTTGTGAATCTCGGTCCTGGGCAAAGGAGTTGGATCGAGGTCTGTGTACGTCGGTCCCGAGTTGCTCTCAACCTCGGTCCGGGGTGAAGGGGTCGATCTTCTTGCTGGGTCGACTTCGGGGAACGTCGGACCCGACTTGCTGGGTAAGTTGGTCCGACTCTCTTCACTCTTCTTAGGCACGTGTGGCTCGGGTAGGTTTCGGCCACTTCTCAATCCAATTGCCCGGACTTCATTTTGATTGTTTTGAGCTCGAGGATTCTCCTCGGGTCGGCCCGGAAGTCTTCCATTCTCTCTCGGGGCTTGAGTCGCAATTTGAGCAAATTGATTGTCGACTTGCCTCCTCCATGCACCAAACTCATTGAATTGGGTCCTCATCTCCTTGAACCCATCTCTCATCTCTTGAGCAAATGTTTGTAACTCATTGAATCCCGGTGGTCTATATGGTGGTGGTGGCGCCCTCGGCTCGTTTTGGTTGAAGTTGTTGTTGTAGCTTTGAGCTTGACCGTTGTTCCACCGGCCATTGCCACCATTGTTGAAGTTGCCTCTTCCACCGAAATTTCCTCGAACATAGTTTGCCTCCTCAATTCGCTCGGCCAAGCGCACTTGGCTCTCATTCGGACAAACTTGTGTAGCATGAGCAAAGGATCCACACTCCTCACAAGCTCTAGCATTTTGCTTGTAGTAGTGGACTTGCCTCTTAAGCTTGCTCACTTCACCTTCAAGGAATTGGAGCTTCACATCCCTATCAATGTCTTCTCCCTTTGGATCATATAACTTCCTTGCACCTTCACCTTGAACTTTCACCTCCTTGCTAGCTTGACTCACCCCATACATGGCCTCATAATCGGATAGCTTGTCAAGTAGCTCCCAAGCTTGATCCGGTGTCAAGTCTATGAACCCACAATCGGTGTGGAGATTGAGCTTGTCCTTCGTTACCGGATTGATGCCTTGGAAAAAGATGTCTTGAAGCACATATGGTTGTTGGCCATGAGTAGGACATTGGCGCAACATCTCCTTGAAACGGTCCCATGCTTCGAAGAGAGGCTCATTCGGACCTTGTTGAAAGCTTGCAATCTTCCTTCTTAGCTCGGTTGTCTTTGAGGGAGGGAAGAACTTCATCAAGAAAGCATCATAGAGTGTCTTCCAAGTTGTGATTGACCTAGGAGCTTGGCTCTCGAGCCAATGTGTGGCCTTGCCCCCAAGTGACCATTTGAACGCCTTTAGAAGCACATACTCCAATGTCTCCTCGTCGGTAGAGATCGTCTCACACATGTCCACAAAGCGTTTGACGTGCTCTATGGGACACTCATGTGGACGGCCCTCGAATTGATCACGCTTGATGAGGGAGATGAATTGCGTCTTGATCTCAAAATTCTTGGCAACCTCGGGAAGCACAATAGCCGGCTCGGGAACCCTCAACTCCGGATGCATGTATTGGCGTGCATTCCGGGGTAGAGCGTTGAGTTGAGCCTCGGCTCTCATCCGTTGCTCCCGTTCTCTTCTTGCCACCTCCTCTTGATTGTCCCTCTCAAGTTGCAATCTAGCCATTTCAGCCCTAAGTTGAGGCAACTCCTCATCAACATGGAGAGCTTGATTCGCCATCCTTTTCCTTCTTCGGGCTTCCTTGAGAATACTTTTCGGATCACTCACAAACTCAAGCTCAAGTGTTCCTCGGGAGGAACGAGCTAGCATACACCTATGAAACAAAAACACAAACCAAAACGAATCAACAACTCAACCCAATCCTTAATGTTCCTCGCTTATGCACTCTCAAGGGTTTACTATGTTGAAACATTATTACCAAAATTATTCACTATAACTATTTATGCATAAATATAAGGTAATAATGTTTCAACATAGTTTTGGTAATAATGTTGGTAATAATGTTCTCTGAGATCTGAGATACAATTTATAACTCGACCCCGTTGTAGAAGATCTTCTCTGAGATCTTCTCAGATCTCAGAGAAGATCTTCAGATGAATGCAAAAAGGGAGTTGTTGGGAGGGTCAAGAGATACAATTTATAACCCGACCCCGTTGTAGTACGTGGTGGGTGTCGAACACTCGGGAAGTCTACTCGATCGATGTGCCTAGATACTAGGAAGCTAGAAAGGAGAGCATAAAACAAAGGAAAACAAAGAAAACAGTCGGGACCGACACTGAGGTCACGTCGGGCCCGAGGTTGGCGACAAGAGGAAGTCGGGACCGACACTGGGTAAGTCGGGCCCGAGGTAGCTGGGGATGTCGAACTCAAAGATTTTAAAAGTAGATCTTGGGCTTTTGGGTTCCTTCCCTAGTAGATTAAGGCTTTTCCACCCCAATTCAGGCAATGAGTGATGATCGGACTAGGATCGAGTGCTTTCGCCCTCGTTCCAACCACATCTACACCTCGATCCATGGGGAAATCCCCTTCGAAGCAAGGTCTTGAGATTGACACATGTTCACTTTCGCTACTTTGCCAATCTCAAGCCTTGATTCCCAACTTTCGCAAGGAATTGTAGCTCTATGTAGAGTGGGTTCCTTAGATCAAACACTCAAGGCTATGGAATTGGGGTTTCTAGCCTAAACCTAGCTAGGGTTTTCCCCCATAACCCAAGATCAAGGAGATCTACTCCATGTGACAAGCAAAGAAAGCAATCAAATCAAAAGAGAAAGCAATCATCATAATCAATCTCAAAACAAAGCAAGGTTTCATTCAAATCCAAAGCAATCCACAAATTCAAATCAAGGGTTTTCAAATCCACAAGATCAAAGCAAATCAAAGTTAAACAATCAACAAAACCTATCAAGCCTTCCTCTCTCTTGGCCGATTCTCTCTCTCTCTTCCTCCTCTTCTCCTTCCTCCTTGCTCTCCAAGTATCCTCTTGGCTCCCTTGGAACCCCCCTTTTGTGTGTGTGTGTGGGAACCCTCTCTTAGAAGACAAGAGGGCCTTTTATAGATTAGATGAGGGGCAAAAGTGGAAGTCCACAATTTCGTGCCTTGGAGCCCAAGTAGTTCGGTGACCGACTCGGACCGACACGGAGGAACCTCGGGCCCGAGGTACTGTGCAACTCGGTCCGAGGTTGGAGACTTCAAAGTCGGTCCCGATGTGGTTGCAACTCGGTCCTGACCTCGTTCCACCTTCTTCTTAGTTGGCTTCTCTTGTTCTTCTTCATGGCTTGCTTCTCTCTTTCCCGCTTTAGCTCGATCTTTGCTCCATGTCTCGACCCTCCTTCAAATCGATCCTTGATTCATGCCAAATTACCTACAAAACACATAAAAGGTGCGTAGTCTCCGAATCTCATAGAAATACGGGAACTAAGCTAAAAAGGAACAAAACGCGCAAGAAAAGGGGAAAAAGAAACATATTTACAAAGGAAATCACATATGAAAACACCACCAAATAGAGAGACATCAGGAGTTCTACAACTTCCAAATGGAAATGGGAGAGTCCGTCGACAGCTACCAATCCCGGTTTGAAGGACTTTGCACTAAGATGGAAGGATTGGGGATCACAAAAGAAGAAATCACCCACAAAATGAAGGTCCAACAGCTCTTCAATGGATTGACTGGAGAATGGGCAAACGAGAGAACGATGTTCAAGGAAAACCCAGAAAATCGAACGCTTATGCTCCATCAAGTATTTGGAAAGCTAGTGGGACATGAGAAGAGGAAGATCGATGATAAGGAACAAACTCGAGCTCATCGAGGGATCGCACTCAAGATCGAAAAGATTCTCAAATCAACCCAAGAACAACCTGAAGACTCCGAAGAAGAAGAGGATGAAGAGCTAGTTCTTATAACAAAGGCTCTTCGAAATTTCTACAAAGGAAAGTCTCAACGGAACAGTGGGAACTGGGGAAAGGGACAGAGTTCCCAAAGAAAGCCCACATAGAAGGATCTCTCAGAAGTGACTTGCTACAAATGCAACAGGAAATGACATTTTGCGAAGGAATGTCCACAAGGAACTGATGGCAGGAAGCAAGGAAAGAAGGCCTACATCTCTACCTGGAGCGATGATGAAGACGAAGATCCTGAGTCATGGGCACTCCCAGACATGTGTGACATGGCCATAGGAGAAACCACTGGGGAACAACCCAGTGAGGTAACCACTGAAACTGATCTTGATTCCTTGAGTAACTATGAAAAACCTGAGTTGTTGAAAATTCTTTCAAGTCTTGTCAAAGATAACATAAAACTACAAAACAAGTTGGAAAAACAGGAACACATAAATTCTCAATTAGTTGGTCTTGAGCCCTGTCCCAACTGCATATCCCTTCTAGAAAAACTCAAGTCTCATGTGTCTCACATCGTAGACCTAGAAAGAGAAATCAAAACTCTAGAGAAAGATGAGAACACCCTCTTGCAAAACCTGAGTAAGACTCCAGAACATCTTTAAGCCTCTAGTTCCCAAATTAAGTTTGTCCCATCCAGATATGGCATAGGATACAAAGGTGAGTGCTCCAAGAATGGAAAGTCACCCCTGAGCGAACATGAGATCCATGAGTGTAGGGCCTTAGAACTCCAGTGCGAGAAACAGAAAAATGCTCATCTCGAGGAGAAAATCAAGGTCCTAGAGAGTGGAAACAATGGTGAGAAAGACTACTATACTGGGAACTCTGGACATAGATTCTATGTCAAAATTGCTAAGGGAAATGGGTCTCGAGTGTACAACAAAGAAACCATGGATAGGAACCGTATCCAGAGACCACACCAAAATACTACCTGGGAGAATACTACAAGACATGTTGGCACTGTGGTGCTCATGGGCACTACAAGGATGCATGTCCCAAGAAGAGAGCCCAAACCCCTAGAAGCCATGAGTTCCCAAACAGACAAAAACGTCATGCTCATCACCAAAGGAACTCCAACTCTCAAAATTCCAAAGACATCAACATTTCTGACTATATCTTGAATGAAAATGTTTTCCCTTGCAAGGGACCTGGCAAGAGTCATCTTGCCTGGGTCTCAAAACACTAACTTTTCCTTGTAGGTGGCAGTGAGAGGGAACAGTACATGGTTCATAGATAGTGGATGCTCGAACCATATGACAGGAAACAAGGATATCCTCATCTCACTCCACACTCATGCCGAAGGAGGCCACGTCTCATTTGGCAACAAGAACAAGGGAGAAGTTATTGGAAAAGGAGAAGTGTTGCTCAATAGATCTATTAAAGTTAGCAATGTAAATCTGGTAAAGGATCTGGGATACAATCTGCTGAGTGTCTCCCAGATGTGTGATCAAGGGAACAACATCGTCACTTTCGACTCAGATGAATGTCTCGTCATCAACAAGAAGACCAACAAAGTAATTCTGAGAGGAAGAAGATACAACAATGTGTATGTGGTGGACACCAACTTTGAACCACCAATGAAGTTGTGCCTTGCGAGTTCCCAAGATGACACGGAACTCTGGCATCGAAGACTGAGACATGCTGGTGTAAATCAAATCCTGAAGCTTTATCTACAGGATCTGGTCATTGGTCTTCCACGGATCAATCTCGAAGGAGTCAAAATATGTGAAGCATGTGTTTGAGGGAAACAGACTAGGACCTCCTTCAAACCCAAGAAGGTGGTAAGCACAACCAGGTCCCTGGAGTTAATTCACATGGATCTCAATGGTCCCATGAGAACAGCTAGCTACGGTGGAAAAAGGTACATGTATGTTTTAATTGATGATTTTTCAAGATTCACCTGGGTTATTTTCTTGAAGGCAAAATCACAAGCGTTTGAAGAATTTGAGCCCTTCATCAAAAGAACAGAAGTAAGCTTGGGGCTGAAACTGAAAGCAATCAGATCTGATCACGGAACTGAGTTTCGAAACTCGGAGTTCCTAAACTTCTGTGAGCAAAATGGGATCTCTCACAACTTTTCAGCACCTCGCACTCCTCAGCAAAATGGAGTGGTCGAGAGAAAGAACAGAACTCTGGAGGACATGGCTAGAACCATGATGATCGAAAGTGGAGTTCCTGAGTACTTCTGGACTGAAGCCATCTCCACAGCTACATACATCCTAAATCGAGCCATGACAAGGCCCCTGATCAACAAGACCTCCTATGAGCTCATCAAAGGGAGAAAACCAAACATCTCACACTTGAGAACATTCGGTTGCACATGCTTTGTTCACAACAACGGCAAAGACAATCTTGGCAAATTCGACCCCAGGAGCGACGAAGGGATCTTCCTGGGATACTCATCACAAAGCAAGGCTTACAGGGTCTACAATAAAAGAACCAAGAAGATAGAGGAAAGCATTCATGTCGTCTTCAATGAAAAGTCTATAAAGATGGGAACCGAGATCCAAGGGAAAGGAACTCTGTTCAAGTTAGTCAGACATGAAGACGATGATGATGACGAGGATGAGCCAAGGAAAAGGGATGAAGACTATCCAAGTGCAAGCAATATCCCACAACCAGGGAACAACGACGAAGGTCCAACCCTCACTGATCAAACCTCACTCGAGGCTCCTTCCTCAGAAGAACTACAAGACACCTCCAACTCTCTCGAGGTCCCCTCTTCAGGGAACAACTCTGCTGTTCCCCAAGACAATACCCTGCCAGAATCAAGTATTCAAGGGGAACAAAGAGGGAACCTGCCAGAAATCTCTGAAGAAACATCAAATGAAGAAGCTGGAGATGAGAGTTCCCATGACAAAGAAACACCAACTGAGGATGATACACATGCAAAGGAACTCACTGATACAAGAACCTTTCAACAAAGGAAGGACCACCCCCTTGAGAACATCATCTCCCCTCTTGATAAAGGTGTGCAAACTCGTTCCTCTCTCAATAATTTTTGTGCTTTTAACGCGTTTGTTTCAATGGTGGAACCCAAAAATATCAAAGAAGCATTAAAGGACCCAAATTGGATTCAAGCCATGCAAGAGGAACTCCACCAATTCGAGAGGAACAAAGTTTGGAAGCTAGTTCCTAGGCCCAAAAACAAGAACATCATAGGAACTCGATGGGTCTTTAGGAACAAGCTCGATGATACTGGAGCTGTAGCAAGGAACAAGGCTAGGTTAGTAGCACAAGGATACAGGCAAGAGGAAGGGATTGACTACGATGAGACCTTCGCACCAGTTGCTAGGATCGAGGCAATCAGACTCCTCATCGCCTATGCCGCTCACAAGGGATTCAAACTTTATCAAATGGATGTGAAAACATCCTTCCTAAATGGACATCTCAAGGAAGAAGTGTATGTGGCACAACCTCCAGGATTCGAAGATGAGAAACTACCCAACCATGTCTATTTCCTGGAAAGGGCCCTTTACGGACTCAAACAAGCTCCCCGAGCTTGGTATGACAGGTTTGCTCAATTCCTCTTGTCCCATGGATACATTCGTGGTTCCATAGACAAGACTTTGTTTTTAAAGAAAGAATCTAAAGACATCTTGATTGTGCAAGTATATGTTGATGACATTGTGTTTGGAGCAACTAACGAAACTCTTGTAGAGAAGTTTAAGGACCTCATGAGCAGTGAGTTTGAGATAAGTCTCATTGGGGAACTCACGTTCTTCTTGGGACTTCAAATATCCCAAACAAAGGAGGGAACAAAGATTCATGAACAAAAATACATCAAGGAAATGCTCGTGAAGTATGGAATGGAACACTCCAAACCCATCGACACTCCCATCTCACCAAATTCAAGGCTCAATGCGGATGAAACATGTATTAGTGTGGACCAAAGGAACTATCGAGGTATGATCGGGTCCCTTCTCTACTTAACAGCTAGTAGACCTGATATCATGTTCTCTGTATGTCTTTGTGCTCGTTTTCAAGCTAACCCCAAGGAATCACACCTGAAAGAGGTGAAGAGAATTTTCAGGTATCTCAAAGGGAACGATAACTTGTGCCTATGGTATCCAAGGAACAGTTCCCTTGAGCTCATTGCATACACAGATGCAGATTTTGCAGGGCACTTGGTTGACAGAAAGAGCACATCAGGAATGGCCCAGTTTCTAGGGTCATGCTTAGTCTCGTGGGGATCTAAAAAGCAAAACTCAGTGGCACTCTCCACAGCTGAAGCCGAATATGTGGCTGCCGCATCATGCTGTTCCCAGGTTCTATGGCTTAAGTCACAACTCCAGGATTACGGTATGTCTTTTGGCCCAGTTCCCATACTCTGTGATAACACTAGTGCCATAAACATTTCCAAAAATCTTGTGCATCATTCTCGAACTAAGCATATTGATATAAGGCATCACTTTCTACGTGACAATGTCGAAAATGGGAACATCTCGATGGAACACTGTAGAACTGAAGAGCAAATTGCGGACATTCTTACCAAAGCTTTAGACAGACGTCCCTACCAGCGTTTTCGAATGCTTCTAGGGATGATAACTCTAAACTAAACAAGTCCCTGTTTGTCTCTCTCTCAATGCCTGACTAGTTTATATAAGATTGCATGATAGGGAACTTGGATTTATTGCTTTCACTATGCCATGATTACTAGTCTAGAGAAAAATGTGTACAAAGGAACTCTATTTCTTTTGGCCCAAAATGATCAACCAGAGTTCCCTTTATCCCTCATTACAAGCCACCATGACGGTTGATCATATGACCCACCCTAAGCTAGGGACCAGACAAATGCTTCTCATGAGCCAAAATATTTCCTTTATCGAGTTGCAAATTGTCTAGTTCCCTTTGAGTTCCCTAGCCCCACAAAAAGATGAGTGTGAAGTTCCCTTAACCACTTCACTCTCCCTGACCTTGATAAGATCATGGGAACTGATTCATCTACAAAGGGAACACTGACTAATCTGCAAAGAAAAACCGTCACTTGGGAAGCGGACTTTTGTGTCAAAGGCTCTGAAGCGTTAAAGTCCAAGTATTCAAAATTTGAAAAGGACTTCCCAAGAGATCGTGACGCGTGTCCAGAGGCGTGCTTGAGAAGTTGAAACGGTGCCCCACGTTCATTGGACAACGGTTATCGAGGTTATTCCACTTCCCTTTCTACCCTTCACCTCCTCTCTCCTTTAAAACCCCTCTTTGCCATTTTTGGGCCCTTTATTCCCTCTTACATCTCTGTCAATCGTCTTCCCCAAATCTCTTTCACTCTCTTTTCAAGAAACCTCCAAAACCTCCCAATCTCTTACAAAAATGGCCCCTCAACACACCTTTGCCCAGATCAAAGCGTGGGTACATGCCAATCCTCGCATCCTCTTCGTCTCTCAACTAAAAGAGATCGAGCAAGAATCGGACCCAACGATGAAGGATGTTCTTATCCAAGGGTTGTACAATCAAGTAAGCCCCTTCTTGCCCCCTCCTCCTCCTTAGGCCGACGAAACCGTCTCCTGGACCTCTTCCTCCTCCGAATCTCTTCCTCTCCCTCCTCCAAACGTCAACACCTCCTCCGGAGTTGTCATCGTTGACAACTTCGGAGACGCTCGCCCCTCAATCAATGAAAAACCCCATAAATCCAAACACCGCCATTCATCCAAACGTCGTCACTCATCAAAAGATCCCTCATAAATCCAAAAAATCCAAACACTCCCACGACCCCTCCAAATCCAAAAAGTGTAAACACTCTGAGGCCTCTGAATTCTCGGAGCCCAGAAAGAAGGCTTTCTTCAAGTTTGAGGACTACCTGAACTGCTCCAAGGAGAGTTCTTGTGCTCCCAAACCTCCTTACCCTTTCCCTTCCGACGATGGGACCTCCGAACCCCAGAGTCTACTCCCCTCTTCCTCCTCCATCCCTCCTCTTCAAATCGAGGGACCTCCCAAACCTCCTCCCACAAAACGACCAACTCCTCCTCCGCCACCTTCTCCAGTTCCCGCCACGATGGGAACTCCACCATCCCAACCTTCTTCACTTCCTCCCGTTCCCATCATTACGGGATCTCCAACTCCACCTTCACCTCACAAAACTCCTTCTCCTCCCTCCTCACCAAAACACATTTCCACCACTCCCATTTCTACTTCGGGGATCTCTACTCCTCAGGTCACCAGATCCCTTCCTCCCCCTTCCACTCAACTAACCACCCCTCTTCCTTCTTCTCCCAAGATGAGGTCGACGAAGAAGAAGAAGCTCCAGTTGCTAAGGAGCCAGCACGGATCCCTACACCTGGACACCAAATGGTGGTGTCCACGAGTTCCCAACCACCAAGGGACCGAGTGCTTATGATTGAAGCGGCTGCACCTCCTCAGCAAAAAGGACCTCGCACGGTCTCTAGGGGGAACACATCTAAAAGCACTTCAAGGAAGGGGAAGGGGACCACCAAGCATCATGTCGATGAGCGCAGGAAGCTTCTTCCTCACCTCATTGTTTCAGAAGAAGTGCTGACTGAAAATGGTCTAGGGGAACTGTGGAACCTGATCAAGGCCCAGGGCTGGGGGAGACTCTGCCAAGAGACTGTGAGCGTAGATCCCTCACAACTGCGTCGATTCTACAACAACTTCACTATCACCAACGACGGCACTCAGGGAACTCTCTCCCACGAAGGCGACGAGTTCATTTTTACAACGTCGACAATCCGCCTTCAACTCCAGGTCCCTGGTCAAGGGCTCAGCGAGGTGCCCAGCAAGCTCTGGGGCAACTTCAACAGCACCGAGGTGTGCAACACAATCTTCGAGGGTCGGGTTCCCTCTAAAGTCCTCTCGACGCATCACCTATCCTTGGTTGCCAAGCTCGCTCACCAATTCATCATCAACGTGGTGATCCCGCGTCAAGAGAAGCGCTTGGTCGTCAACATCCAAGATGCCATCATCCTCTACCACTTCCTCCTCAAGAAGCCCATAAATCTTCCCCGAATAATCCTTGGGCACATGGAGAAGTGCATGGCCTCCAAGTCCCACTCCCTTCCCTACTCCGGGCTGATCAAGAAGCTCCTACAAAAAGAGGGTCTTTACGACGCCTCTAAAGACGAAATCGAGCTTGGAAGGGAACTGGACATTACAGTTGCCCAGAAGATGAGGCACTCGGAGCTTGTAGAGGAGACGGCTCCCCTAGAGTCTGGTCCACAAGAGGGGAACTCTCCAGTGTTGCTCCGCATTGCCAACACCCTCGACCAGATTGCTAGGGACCAAGCAGTGTTGGCTAGAGGACAAGAAAAGCTTACACAAGTCCTTACGCGCCTCTGTGACGCCCTGTTCCCTCAGAACCCATGATCTCCCCCTTCGTGTTCCCTTAATCCAAAAATGACCACAAATTGTACTTGGGTTCCCATTGTAGATATTATCTTAAGTAATGAAATGGTCTTTATTTTGATTGCGTGTTCCCTTCCTTCCTATTGCTTTGCTTATTTTCGATGATGTCAAAAGGGGGAAAGACAAAAAATGCGAGATGAGTTAAAAGTTTAAGTTATCACAGACCACGCATAAGCTAAGGGGGAACAACTGCATAAAAAGCTTAATAGGAACTATGTGTCTCACCAGAAGTGGCTCCCTAAATCTAAGTGTTTCACCAAAAAAAATGACTCTCCCAAATTATACTTAGGAACTCATTAGCATATCATTCATTGAAATACTTGCATTTTTGTGATGGGTTTGTCATCATCAAAAAGGGGGAAATTGTTGGGACGTTGTTGGGACCTCTGGTTCTAAACAACGGATCAACGATTCAATTCTCTTAAGTTTTGATAATGACAAACACCATAGGGAACTAATGTGGTTTGTTCAAGTATTTCTAAGGAACACAGGTACAACCAAGAACTCCTATGAATGACCAAAAGCCACTGCAGGCCACAATGAAGAGTTTCCATCAAGGGAACTCTGAAGAGGAAAGTTCCCATGAAGTGGGAACTCCCAGAAACAATCAAGAGAACACAAGCTTACAACGATGAAGAGTTTCCATCAAGGGAACTCTGAAGAAGTCAGTTCTCATGACATGGGAACTCACATGTGAGGACAACGACCGTTCAGCGCAGATCGCGGGATTGTGTCTCAGACAGCCCGAGGGAACAGTCTGAGGATCAGACTGTCACGCTTCATCCAACGGTCCGATTGATCCAAGAAGTTGACCTAGTTCAAACCAAAGTCACATGTGAAGAAAGTACAACTTGGGCATCAAGCAAAGGGCATTTTGGACACAAACAAAAGATGCGACTGCCCAAGCTCATTGGACTATAAAGCCAAATGAATAGTACTCGGTCTGAGAACTTCTCCCAGAACTTACAAACACCCACATTAAAGAAAAGAAAGAAAAGGAAGAGAAGTCCCCCGGCGAGTGTGTGATCTCGACGACGGTGAAGCTGAAGTTCCCAGGAGCAAGGGAACTGAGAAGTCAGCGTAAGGTTTGAGTTACTTGTGTTTTGCTGTTGTGAGCTTAGGAACTCAGTTGGGAGGATTTACTAGTGTTGCTAGAGTTAGGAAGAACTTGTAGGAACAGAGAAGTGTAAATCCGGCTGTGTAACTAAGGAACAAAACAATCAATATAAGTAAGTCATTCAAAATCCTCCAAGCGGAGGTAGAGGTTTACCCATACAACTAGTTGGTTGTAGTGGGGTTCCTCTATAAAGGAACTGTGCCTTTTACTGTTTTTATTACTTGCGATTACTTACTTCCGCTGCCTTGGGAACAGCTTAATTGCCAGTTCCCAAGCTCACTGCTAACCGGTTACGATCCAACACTCCTTTATATTGTCCTTCTAGCACTTTTTCGGACGTTCCTTGCCCCTATGAAAGTCCTCCAAAACCAATCTCTTGCACCTTCGGACCGGCTCCTCGAGACCTCGTCTTTGCACATGTCCAAACCATCGGAGTCGGGATTCTCGCAGCTTGTCCCCAAAACTGACCACCCATACCTTGCTTCCTATGACCTCATTCCTAATCTTGTCAAATCTAGTGTGTCTTGATAATATGAGTTTATAACACCTTTTGAATTGATTAATCTCCACTTTTGTGCATAAAACATACAATTGCATGATCATTTTAGCATGATTATGGTTGTTTGTTCGGATATTTGCTTTCTTTTTGCTTTTGGTTTTGTAGGTGTAAGAATTTGGATTCTTCTATGATCAAATGGACTTCAACTCAAGAAAAGAAGAACTTAAGGGATTCAACTTGAAAATTTAATGGAGAAGAATGAGTTACAAAAACCATACAAGCTAAGGAAGCACTCAAATCCAATCAAAAGTTGTCAAGATGTCTTCCCAAGATATTGCATGAGGTGCTCGTGCCACTCGGCATGCCCATTCCAAGAGCCAAATGCCCAATCTCAACATTCAGTTTTTGGCATGGCATACCCGTGCCAAACGACATGGGCATACACTTTTCAACACATCTCCTTTCTAGGGTTATATCTCTCCCACCTTTTTGGGGACTCATATAGCTCTTGTAGAGACTTTTACAAGACTCATGCCCCATTTTAGACTCTCTTTCTAGGGTTTTAGTTCTCTCTCATTTCACCTTTTAATTTCTCTAGATTTACATTTCTAATTAGGCTTTTAGTTAGCTTATAACTTAGATCTAGATTCAAATTCCCACTTTTGGTTGTTTGAGCTTCTTGTACTTGGAGAAATTGGAAGAGGAACTCAACCCCAACTTGTTTCCCATAGATGAATGAAGAATCAAGACTTGATTTGAATGATAAGTGTCTCTTATCCATTATCTTATTTCTTTTTTTTCCCTTCATTATTTCCATGTGTGTGATTGTTGGATTGATTTCTTATGCCATGTTTTTGCCAATTATGAGTGAGTAGTTGCTTGTGTTAGGATTGGGGGTAGCCCAATGGTGATTATGTGATGTATTAGTGAAAATTTCTCTTTAGTTGAATGAGTTTTGGTTTACTACTCAATTCTTGCACACCAAGTGTTTGTGAAAATGCCTAGCTAGTATTTTTCTCATATTTTGGATGTTGAGTATGCATTGAAAGATGATATATGACATTGGACCTTTAAGAATTGAGTTAGGGATTTTAGGACCACGAAAGTAGGCCTAATTTCCTAGTGGTTACTTATAATTGTCTATGTAATTAATGCACTTAATCTAGGATTAATTACCACGAAAGTAGGAATTAAGCTAGATTAAAGTAGTTTTCCTTTACCTTGAAAGAGGATTGGAGATATTTTAGGACAATTGACCATGGTAGACCATTGCTTGCAAACCATAGAGAGATTTTTGCTTGACATTGTATAATTCCATTGTGGTGAACCCAATCCTAGCCTCCCATCATTAAAACAACCAAAAACCCTTTTCTAGTCTTTCCTATTTTTATATTTTGTTCTTGTGTTTGCTTTTATTATAAAAATTTCAAATCCCAATAAATTGTTTGTGGTCTAGATTACTAGTTTGTGTGAAATTTGTGATCAACAAGTGCTCCCTTGGATTCGATATCTTTTATATTACTTCGATAGTACCGTGCACTTGCGGGCCTATCATGTCCACACATCCATCTAAGCATCAGCATTGCAAGCTATAACCATATCGTTTTGTTGAATTAAAATTTAGTTTATTGATTTTTTTAAACGAATTCACTTTACTTATAGGCAAAATTGCATCAATTAGTCTAACCTATTAAGATTGTTGCAGTTTTTAGACTAACCTATTAAAATTGTAGATAATAGCCTAACCCTTTTAAGTGATTGCAAACTCTAGCCATATGCTTCCATCTTACAAGATACTTAATGAGTTGGCAAATATAAAAGTCCATGTGTCGTAGTAGTTATATGATTGATGAAGTATTTTCGATGGTCGTTATACCTATCAAAGAAACCTAACTTAACCAACTCAGTAGAGCGGCAAGTAAAGGTCGATCCCACAGAGACTCGTGTAAATGTGTTATTGCTTAAGTGCCAAGTAACGAATATGGGGGGTTTTGTATTTGTAAATTCTAAACTACTATGCAAAATAGAAAACTATCTAAGAATGTAAAAGATGGTTTAAATCAAATAAGAGACAAGCGTGTTCAACTAGTTACATCCATCATAGATATGCTTATTGATCATTGATTCTTTCGATTCTCAATTCCCTTGAATAATCTACCGTGGATTATTTATCCAAAACTTTATATTTAGTTGAAAGAGCTAATAGTCTGAACAACCCTAATCATCTAACAACCTAGAACAACGCCTAGATTCAATTAAACAACAGCTTTAAGTTCAAAGTATCGATAGAAACAAATACTCAACGCAAACAGCTAATCAAGTTATCTGTGATTTATTCCCTCTACAACTGAATAGCCCGAACGGGTCTAGACAATTATAGTTGCTACTTTATCTAATCAATCCCGAACGGGACTTGATTAGATTAGTTGTAAATTAACCTAGAAATTCTATTAGGTAGCTAATCTAATAAAACCCTAGAATAATTCTGATTCAATTAAGCACAGGGAATAAAACCTATTCAAGTTGTTGAGAATCAATCAAACCTCACAATATTATGCAATCTATGATTTCAATAACTAGTCAAACACAAAGGAAATTAACAATGCATAATTAAATTAAAATCAAACTTACAAAGGTTCAAAGGTTCTTCCTTGAGAGAAAACCTAGCCTCCAAAAGTATGATAAAAAGTTATGATCCAAAGTTATGAGAAAATAAACTAACATAAGGTTTAAATATGTCTCTCAAATAACCCTCAAACAACTATATCTTAAGCATACTCGGATATGAAATAACCCTAGCCCAAAAGTCAAGCCCAAAACTTCCCCGCGTAGAAAACACCGATTGCTCGGTTTGCATGAGGATTGCGCGGCCGAGCAATTGTCATCCCGCGCAATCATCCCTCAGTTGGGATTGCTCGGGATAGCATCTGAATTGCGCGGCCGAGCAATTGTCATCCCGCGCAATTACCTCGATTCAACATTCAGGCGTCACTTCAGAGGCTGTTTTGACCTACTTAGAGTTGGAATTTGGACTCGGAGTAAAAATATGAATTGTAGCTCTTTGAAATAGCTTTCCATTGATACCAAATTGAGCCTCATCCGAGCACTATATCTCCCAAACCAAGCATTGCAAGATAGAGGTGTCGAAACAAGAACTCCAATGCATAGCCCGGGTTTAAGCGTTCTTTTCACACAAGCTCTTGGGCGTTAACTCTTCTAATCTTCACTTGTATCACTCTAAGCTTCATCAAACTCCACCACAATCATCTAAGATCCATCCCGTCCATGCTTGTTTACCTAAAGATCTGCAAAACCGAACAAAACAAGCGCAACTACCCGAAAACACAAGATCTTAGAAACTAAGCTAAAACCAACTAAAACTAACTAAAACTTATGCAAAATAAACATAAATATGCATCCTAAACACTACCTAAATGCAAGCTATCAAATTCCCCCATGCTTAACCCTTGTTTGTCCTCAAGCAAGACATAAATCCAAATCACACCATAGAAATGCAATCTTACATCCATCTCAAGTCAAACAAGCATTTCACATATAATTAAAAACTCAACCAAGACTTCTCAACATGCATTATGGTAAGCAAAAAGTAAATACCATTCATTCATTCTAGACCTCACCAAGGAAATTGTGTTTGCACTCAACTCTCAAGTGTATAAAGGACGTGTTTCACTCAAAAATCACCCATGAAAACTAGACTACCATATGCTTGCATCAGAGTTCTAAATCTCCACCGTTGGGGATCAAATACATAACAAAAATCATGAGGTCTTTTTCCGGCTTGTAATGGGGCCAAGGTAAAGAGAAATTTGGAAGGGATAACATTTGGCCTATGGTGCTAAATCCGGGATAAAGAAATAATCCTAAACCAAAATTCAACACTTTCTTTTTCTCAATTTCTTCCAACTTTCACTCTACCAACTCATTACATTTACATTAAAGCACTTTGCTTCTTTTTTTTTTTTCTTTTGCCTCTTTTCAACTCTTTTCTTGCTTTGTTAATGAAGACTACTAATAATTTAAGCAATTTTTTTCTTTTGCTTATTTTGCAACTAACTTCATCTTCGTTTCTATTTTTCACTTTGAACCAAGAGTTTTATTTCCTCTTTTTCCACCTTCTCATCCAACTCCCCCATACTTACATCAAACTCACACAAAACAAAAACACAACCTAAAGTCCTAAATCCCGGATCTTGGGTCAAGCTTATTAGGCTAGGAATCATTTTGTGGAGCTTAATAAAAACAGGCTTAAAGCTCAAAAGAAATAGGGGTGTCAAGAACATGGATCTTGTAGGGTAGGAAGGGAAATAATAGGCTTATAAAAAAACATTGCCTCAATCACTTTAATGTCATGCATTCAATCATATAACCAGTCTCGAAATAGAGTATTAACGCAAGTTCTAGAGCTAGATAATCATGGTGATACACTCAAGAATGTAAAGAACAAATATATCATGAAAGACCAAAAATCAAATCTCACAAGGCTAATTGTTGTCTACAACTTCAGAATGAAACAAATACTCAAGCTAAATACATGTTCCATCCTATAATCAAGTCATTTAATCAATGATCATGCTTATATCATATCCACTTCAGTAAATCATGCAAATCATGGGTTAGAACTTATACTTAACTTAGAAACACAAGAGGAATCAAACAATGGGGAAATAAGAACCTAAATGCAATATTTTTTTGTATTTTTTTTTTCAAATTTTCTAAATTTTTTTTTCTTCAGAATTTAATCAATGCATGCAAAAATTTTAAACATGACCTAAACTAATGCAAACTATATGCAATGCAAACAAGTAATTCCCTTCCCCCATGCTTAAAACATACTTTGTCCCCAAAGTATAGTAAAAAGAAAAGGAAAGAGAAAAACTCACAAAGAAACTAGCTATCCAGGTAATGCGGCGGGAAATCCGACGGTGGTGGTGAAGGCTTCTTCGGGTTATCAATCTTCAGACCTAGGATATCTAATACACACACAAAACTACCTAAAAAGCAAAAGATTATAACTGAAAAATAAAACTACTCTAAACCTTGGGTTGCCTCCCAAGAAGCGCTTGTTTAATGTCATTAGCTTGACCCTTAGCATAAAATGACAAGATTAGACATTGTCAATGCCCTTAGCAACTTGTCAAATCCCTGTGCACACATCTCAGAAAAATATAAGTAACACCATGATAAATTAAAGATGCATAATATAACTTTCAAAGATCGTTTTAACTTATCAAACATGTGTGCCCAGTTGGCATGAAATGGCATATGCTCAAAAGAATTCAGCACAAGTGGTGGCTTTAGAAAATACTTACAGTATGAATCAAAGCACTTGTCAGCAATACCACTTTTATCCAGCATGAACTCCATATATTCTCCATCTTCCACCTTATGTTGTAGGCTTGGCTCCTTATCTTGGAACTCCATAAGCTCTGGATGTGAGAAGGTGGGGAAACTGAAGCATGGGATGTCAAGGCCTAACATAGGGCACACCATGACATCGGGAGACTTAATAGATGCATCATGTTGTTTTTCTCCCTCATGGTTGTCTACTTCATTAGCAAAGAAGTCAGCATGGTCAACAAACGAGTCTTCTTCCAAAATCACAAAACCCTGTAACAATTTACTCCACGTGAGTGAAGATGATTCAGGCTCCCTAGGCTCTGTAAGAATCTCTATGCCAGAACAGACTTCATTTGGCTCTGTGATAATCTGCTCAGCATGACTTATAGGTGTGAATTCATGTTGGGCATCAAATTCATCTTCATAACTCACATCAAGTGTAGTAGATTGCTCCTCAACTTGAATCTGAGTGTCTGACTCATGATCGTTTGACTCCAATGTGATTTCACCACTTCTTCCACATAAATCAAAAGGACATGAGATTGTGGAATGAAAACTTGAAGAACATGACTCATAGTGATCCATGATTAAAGCATCCGCCCTTTTTGAGATATCCTTGATTATATCCTCAAGAGACTTATCAACCGGTTGGGGTGGTTGGGAAGATGACTCAACCAGAAAGCTTTGATGGCTCATGAAACATAAGAAATCCCAGCATTCCTCAGGTCCCATATATAAAAGCCTCCCATTGCTCATGTAATCTGCCAATCCCCTTGTCTCAAAATTCATACCATTGATAACTCCCATGTTTACCTCTCCTCTATCACTATATTGTAATCCCCAAGCACCAAGTTGCAACACATGATCTTGAAATCTTGAAAAATAGTCATGGAAGTGTTCATCCTGCAGCTGTCTACAATCGAACAAAGCCATAGATTAGTAGCACGGGTGTTATGAACCGTAAGATAGGTTCACAACACCAAGAATAGCACAAAAGTAAAAACACAAATAGCGACGAGTCCCCGGCAACGGCGCCAAATTTGATGAAGTATTTTCGGTGGTCGTTATACCTATCAAAGAAACCTAACTTAACCAACTCAGTAGAGCGGCAAGTAAGGGTCGATCCCACTGAGACTCGTGTAAATGTTTTATTGCTTAAGTGCCAAGTAACGAATATGGGGGGTTTTGTATTTGTAAATTCTAAAGTACTATGCAAAATAGAAAACTATCTAAGAATGTAAAAGATGGTTTAAATCAAATAAGAGACAAGCGTGTTCAACTAGTTACATCCATCATAGATATGCTTATTGATCATTGATTCTTTCGATTCTCAATTCCCTTGAATAATCTACCATGGATTATTTATCCAAAACTTTATATTTAGTTGAAAGAGCTAACAGTCTGAACAACCCTAATCATCTAACAACCTAGAACAACGCCTAGATTCAATTAAACGACAGCTTTAAGTTCAAAGTATCGATAGAAACAAATACTCAACGCAAACAGCTAATCAAGTTATCTGTGGTTTATTCCCTCTACAACTGAATAGCCCGAACGGGTCTAGACAATTATAGTTGCTACTTTATCTAATCAATCCCGAATGGGACTTGATTAGATTAGTTGTAAATTAACCTAGAAATTCTATTAGGTAGCTAATCTAATAAAACCCTAGAATAATTCTGATTCAATTAAGCACAGGGAATAAAACCTATTCAAGTTGTTGAGAATCAATCAAACCTCACAATATTATGCAATCTATGATTTCAATAACTAGTCAAACACAAAGGAAATTAGCAATGCATAATTAAATTAAAATCAAACTTACAAAGGTTCAAAGGTTCAAAGGTTCTTCCTTGAGAGAAAACCTAGCCTCCAAAAGTATGATAAAAAGTTATGATCCAAAGTTATGAGAAAATAAACTAGCATAAGGTTTAAATATGTCTCTCAAATAACCCTCAAACAACTATATCTTAAGCATACTCGGATATGATATAACCCTAGCCCAAAAGTCAAGCCCAAAACTTCCCCGCGTAGAAAACACCGATTGCTCGGTTTGCATGAGGATTGCGCGGCCGAGCAATTGTCATCCCGCGCAATCATCCCTCAGTTGGGATTGCTCGGGATAGCATCTGAATTGTGCGGTCGAGCAATTGTCATCCCGCGCAATTACCTCGATTCAACATTCAGGCGTCACTTCAGAGGCTGTTTTGACCTACTTAGAGTTGGAATTTGGACTCGGAGTAAAAATATGAATTGTAGCTCTTTGAAATAGCTTTCCATTGATACCAAATTGAGCCTCATCCGAGCACTATAGCTCCCAAACCAAGCATTGCAAGATAGAGGTGTCGAAACAAGAACTCCAATGCATAGCCCGGGTTTAAGCGTTCTTTTCACACAAGCTCTTGGGCGTTAACTCTTCTAATCTTCACTTGTATCACTCTAAGCTTCATCAAACTCCACCACAATCATCTAAGATCCATCCCGTCCATGCTTGTTTACCTAAAGATCTGCAAAACCGAACAAAACAAGCGCAACTACCCGAAAACACAAGATCCTAGAAACTAAGCTAAAACCAACTAAAACTAACTAAAACTTATGCAAAATAAACATAAATATGCATCCTAAACACTACCTAAATGCAAGCTATCAATGACATGGCTGTTATTTATGTAAATCAATTAAAAAAAATTGAAAGTAAAAATAAGACTTAACCTAAAAATACAAAATTTAATTCAATTAAAAAACCCTATGAGAGTACACATTCACGTCGGTTATTCTTATCCATTCTACGCTTCAGAAAACTCTGAATTTGAGCCCCTAGTACATCGCAACCATGGCTGCAGTGTTCTCTCAAACCAATCCAACCCCTTGTTCATCGCAACCATGAAGAAGTTGATGTTTTTATTCCACTATTTTGTTGCCACTAATTAAGTTGCTTATGGTAATTTGGTGTTGTTATGTTACTGGTGGTCTTATTTTGAGTAGTTGGTTAGATATTTGACATCAGTGCCATCATTGATTCATATACCTTAGAAGCTTTCAAGGTGTCTTACTCTTCTCATGAGATCACTGGTGCAACTTATAGGCAAATCACATTACCAAACAGTTTTTTTAGCAGTCCCCATAAATTCAAGATAGTTTTTTGAGCCTAGCATTACAACAAACACATGGTGTGCAACCAAGACCAACAACTCCTTTATGATGATCGGTTCATCCATTAACTTCACTTGAAAATTTTCTTCAAATTGATTCAAAGATCCATCAATTTGCAACAACTCCTGGATCAATAGATCACACTTTATATTTCACAAGTATGACTCTCGATGAATAACGCGTGGACAATGAAATTATGAATATTGAAGGTTTGTTCATTATTAGTAGGAATTACCTCAAATTCATTGTAAACAACTAATTTGAAGGCTTCACCAAAACAATAGGCTCCTGGATTGGAATATTGAAGACCATATAGGATTAGGAACATTGAAGATTTAACTCATATAATATAGAAAATTGAACTCCTAAGATAAAAAATTAAACTTCTAGTGTATAAAAATGAACTCGGAGTATACAAAAATTGAACTGCCATATTTAGCATTTTTAAATCGTTTTAAACAAAGAACAAAATATTAAAAAAATAAAAATAAAAAATCTTGACCATCCAATATATAGTGATGAGGTAGATCTAATGGTTGGGATTAATCCTCATTTTAAGCAAAAGTCCTTACCACAAGAGTAATCTTAACTTGAACCAAACCTATGTGGATATTTATAAAATTTAGGACCCTAAAAAAATAGGGGCCCTGTTCCATTGGGCTCTTTGCACAATCCAATGGATGAGCTTGATGAAGTGTATAGTAAGAGAGAGGAGTACATTAATTTTTGGAAATACTTGCAAGTAAAACAACTTCAAATTTGTCTTTGCGATAAAAAAGAACAATTATTTTTGTTCCAAAAGATGTATTTTGTAGGCATATAAGCAAACATCAATTGCAACTACTTTTATGGAAGAGTTCATGTCAAATTTAATTTATAATAAAATCAATGATTTTGACAATGAAGCTCTTAACCATCCACAACCCCAAACCTCAAAATGGATTGTTAATACGGAGAAAAATAAATATAATTATTTATCCATAAAAATAAAAAAATGAGTGTAAAATGTCTAAAAATTAACAATAACATTGACCCAATGACGTTTCGCTACATCAGAATCTAGGGGGTCAAGATGGATATATTCTTGTCAAAGGAAAGGGGGTACATCTGAAAGACCCTCGGGGAGCCCAACCTGCAACATCAAAGAAAGTTAGCACGAAAGATACTAAAACAGTAAAAACAACACAAGGAATTGTAAAGCATGAAACAACCAAAGCAACAAACAAACACGCCTAGTAATGTGTGCAATCATGTCCTTTGTCATGGTTGCTAGCTGTCTACCATTCCGATCTTCTCCCTCCATCTGTCTCTACACTCTGCCAAATCTATTGAAATCAACAACTATTCTATAATCTCCTTTATATTGTCATTCTAGCACTTTATATTGTCCTCCTTTATACTGTCCTTCTAGCACTTTTGAAAACATGAGAGTACATTAAAACACAGACATGAAATATTGCAAAAAAAAAAACACTAGAAAAAATACAGAAAATAAAAACAAGAAACGGGTACATTTGAAATCAAAGAGAACTAGTTTTGAAGATGAAAATGCCCGAAGTTTAATGTAACCTCATGTTTTTTCAATGCATTTCATTTATGCTCTAAACCCTTAAATGTATTAATTTATATTCATAATTCTGTAAAATATTTTAATACTAAAATGTATACAACTAATATCTTATGTTATCTACTATATTAATTATATTATTTATATAATACATAAAGAATACAAAGATTAATTTTTAATGATTTTTAACTTGTATTTCTCATATATATAAATTTTTTAATCAAAACATATACAAATGGATGTCTATAGGTAGATAAAAAACAAAACAAAAATATTTAAAATAATATTTTGAAAAGATAATATCGTATTATTGTCAAAATAAGAGTTGATATATTAATGTATATAACGAAAAATGAAAAAATATCTTATTCGTTGATCAGATCCAATGGCTCAGCACATGCCATGTGTGCATGTAATCCTTTTTATACCATGTGTGGGCTTTGTTTGGTTGTTGACCAAAACGACGCCTTTTTAATGTCCTAGGGACGGAATTTTGTTTATCAGCCAAACACTACTTGAAGAAAGGGGAGTTTGAAGTCTCATTTTTTGGACTCTTATTTGTAATATGAAATCACGGTTCTTAATTTTTTTTCTACTGTATGGAAGAATTTAAATAGTTTTTTATTTTAACAATCTGATGAGGTATTTTTAGTGGTCGTTAATACCTATCAAAGAAACCTTAACTTAACCAACTCAGTAGAGAGGCAAATAAGGGTCGATCCCACAAGGACTTGTATATTTGTGCTTTTACTTGAATGCCAAGTAACAAAAGGGGAGATTTATGAATAATTATCTAATCTAATATGCAAACTAAAAACTAACTATGAATGCAAAGTTTGATTATAAACATATGAGAAATATGTTCAACTAGTTAAATCCATCATGAATATGCTTATTGATCATCGATTCTCCTGATTCTCAATTCCCTTGAATAATCTATTGTGGATTATACTCCTACTAAGCATTATGACCCAAACTTCAAATCTAGTTGAAAGAACTAACAGTCTAAGCAACCCTAATCATTTAACAACCTAAAACAACGTCTAGATTCAATTAAACGACAGCTTTACGAGTCAAGTTATCAATAGAAACAAACACTTAGAGCAAACAGACATCTAAGTTATTTGTGGATTTATTCCCTTTTACAATTGAATAGCCCGAACGGGTCCAAAAAATTATAGATGCTACTTTATCTAATCAATCCCAAACGGGCATTGATCAGATTAGTTGTAAATTAATCTAGATATTCTATTAGGTAGCTAATCTAACAAAACCCTATAATAATTCTGATTCAATTAAGCACAGGGAATAAAACCTATTCAAGTTGATGAGAATCAATCAAACCTCACAATATTATGCAATCTACGATTTCAATAACTAGTCAAACACAAAAGATTTAGCAATGCATAATTAAATTGAAAACAAACTTACAAAAGGTTCAAAGGTGCTTCCTTGAGAGAAAAACCTAGCCTTCAAAAGTTTGATCAAAGTTATCATAAAAATAAACTAAAAAAGGCTTATATATGTCTTCCAAATAACCCTCACAAATCTATCTTAAGCATATTACTCGGATATAACCTAGCCCAAAAACCAAGAGCTCGGCCCAAAAACTTTCGTCCCAACTGATGTCCGTGTGAAATCCCCAATTACGCGGTTTGTCCTAATGCACGGCCGCGCAATATGCCATCCCGCGTAATCAGATCCAGTTGCGATTGCTCGGCATGCATCTCGAGCTTTTGTCTCTTGTCTTGGCTCTTGATTTGCACTTCTCCAATCTTCATTGTAACACCTCCTAGCCCTCTTTTAGCTCGTCCACCACCACCATGGTCAACCAAACCTCGCCCCGATGTTGCTCATAAACCTAAAAACCTACAAAACCGAGGAAACAAGCGCAAACTACCCGACAAAACAAAAACCTAAAAACTACATAAAAACCAACCTAAAACTAGCTAAAACATATATAAAACATGCATCTAAACTACTCCTATATGGAAGCTATCACAATCCCTCATTGGGGATGGTCTAAGAGGCTTGAGGCATTGATTTTTATGCATTTGGTATTGTTTATAACATCTTTAATATTTTTTATGTTAAAATCTAAGCGTTGCGAATGGCCTTACCCAACCTATAATAAAATGAGGAGATTAAATATGCTATCTTCAACATTGAAAGTGATAAGTTACCAGGTTCACATAGTATATTGGCATGCCTTTCGAGTTCTATCAATGATATCGGAAAATTATCATTGAACACTTTAAAATAGTAATTATGGAAAATTTCATTCTCCCTTTGAGGTGTCATTGTGAAAAAAAAGGCTATCCAAGATAATATTTTATAGCTTGTGATATTATCCACATTTTTCCACAAATGAAAGGTATGTTGCAATGATATTGGATATGAAAAAAACTCCTCCCAAGAAGGACGACTAATTTTAATATGATCAAATCTTGCAACCAACCAAACTACCTAATGTAAAACTTTATGCTACCCACAAATGTGCACAATGAGTTAGATAAAATAAATAGAGGCTTCTTTTGGAATAAAAGTCAGGAATACGAACCACTTATGGGGTGGGATAGAATATGTAAACCCAAATCTCATGGAGGACTCAGAATTAAAAAAAGCGAAACACATGAACAAAGTGCTACAAATGAAATTGTTGTGGAAAATTCTGGTTGAACCAACTAATATATGAGTACGAATAGTGATGAAAAAATACCTTAGGAATGACGATTTTTTTTCATACAAACTCAAGTCTAACACCTCATGACAATGTAGAAATTTGATGAAACTAAAACCATTATTTGAAGAGGGCCTTATCAGGCAAGTTGGTGATGGCAAAACCTTAAACTTTTGGTCTGAAAAATGGGTTATACAAGAGCCACTTAAAAACTACGCTACTAACTTAAACATGATTAACCTTGAAAATAAAGTTGCTGACTTCATACTAGTTGATAAAACTTGGAACATACCCGTACTAAGGCAACAAATACCATCAAAAATTGTAGAGATTGTCAACACAACCATTCCAAATAATGAAATCAGAGCCGAATCTACTGGGTGCCGAGCAGAAACGGTTGGTTTCAACAACCTCGTCTATAGACCACATAACAAAACTAAATTTTCACAACCCAAGCTTGAACAACTGGATATTGAAACTTGATACGTTCCTAAAAGTAAAAAACTTCCTGTGGAAAATAGATAACAATGGACTACCAACAAAATCAAGGCTTCGAGCGAATCATGTTCCGATCCGAGGGGGGTGTATCATGTGCCACTACACTTATGAAGACATCAACTATCTTTTTATCAAATTCACTCACCCACATAGAATTTGTAACAAGATAAATCCCAAAGTTTAACAAATTTTGCAACAATTCGATATAAAAAACAAGACTAATTATTAGTGAACTAAAACAACAAATAGTTACTACAAATTTCATGAGTTAGTTGTAATCTGGGGAGGGATTTGGCATCAACGAAATAAACTCGTATTTCAAAAAGCACCAAACAATTTCATACCAAATTTAACTCATTGTATCAAGATGCAGATACTGGCTTGGGAAAGAACAAAACAATGGAGTGAAGATGAAGCTAAAACAAGAAATAAAAATAAGGCAAACAAAAAGCAGAAATAGATAGGGTGGAGGAAGCTACAAATTGGATTTTGTAAATTAAAATTAGATGGTTCTAAACTTCCGAATGGATTAGCAAGATCTGGAATTGTAATCCGAGGACCAAATGTCGAGATTGTGAATATGGCGACGTCGAAATATGATCGGGTTTCGGTTGCTAAACTCGAAGCACTGACACTTAGAGAATGAATAATCTAAGTTAAAAACATGGGGGATTAGAAATCTAGGAATAGAAGGAGACAACTTGACAATCATAAATGACGTTCGAAAAATGGGTCAGTGCCCATGGGACTCCGATATCAGCATTTCAGATATTTCAGTCTTGCTTCTGTGGTTTGAGACTATCCGTATCAATCATGTGGACAAGATTTTCAACTTTGTGGCCGATTAAATTACTAAATTGGTCCATAGCTCGTCCTTGGTTTCCATTATGAATCATCCAGAATGTCTTGTTCTCATTCGAAAGAATGCTCTAGGACGTCCTCGGTAATAGTACTTCCTAATTCTTACATGTTCAAAAAAAGTTTAATTTAAAAAAACTTTTATTTAGAAGCCACAATACTAATTAGATTTACTTTTATTCATGCTACTCGACAAAATATTTGATTTTTTAAAATTTGGGTACGATTTTTTTTTATAGAGTAAGGATTAGGATCGACACAATACTTGGGCTCGCCTATAACACTTACTAGGGATGAAAACTGGTTACTAAGAGCATCTGCATTGGGTGAGACAAAATGGGGCTCTCACTTAATAAAATATTAATATTTTTCTACTATTTTGTGAGGGACGGTCCCTTATTGTCCCTCGGTCTCTCACACGTGTTCACTCCAATTCATTTTTTTTTTCTGTTTTTAATGTTGGTGAGGGACTCTCTCAGGGACCTCCAATGGAGTGCCCTAACCAATTTTAGTGAGTAATGGGCAAACCGCTGTCCATGGTATTCGAAATAGTAACATTGGGGTACTATCCCAAAGTTTTAACCGCTGAATTAAATGTTCAAAGACTGAGAGGAAAAAAGAGAGGAGAAATTAGAGAGAGGATGAGAGAACAACTAGGATTTGAAAAAAAAAAAAAAAAGGTTATTAATGAAGAGTGATTAATTGAGAGAAGTACATTAATGAATCACCCTCGGCCTCGGCAAAAAGGGTGATTGTTGATAAAAAGAAAAGTAAGAGGTCTGAACTCTGAAAGTGAATAGGATGAAGGCACGTGTAGCGGGGTTTTGATAGGCAAAATGGAAGACGTTAACTCCGATGCTGATGCGCCACACTGAATCAAATTACAAAGCTGTGTTCTTCCATCACTTGTGTCGTTTACTGACTGCACTAACCCTTCACCTACCCCCACACCAAAACTCTGCACATTTCCTTGTACCGCCATTTCTCCTACCTCCTCCTCCTTCTTCGTCCAACTTCATCATCTACCATTCTAACTTACAGGCTTGTTTGCTTCGTTGCTCCTCTTTTCCTCTCGTTTTATTTCTCGATCAAGCACTGCAGCCGCTGCCGCGTTCAATTTGCAGCCGACAGAATGTTGCTGATTCGGTCACTTCGCGGAGGCATAAGGCCTTCGATTTTGGCTTCTTCTTCCTCCTCCTGTTGGTATTCTTCTTCCGCAGCGGCAGCTCAAGCAGATCGAACCATCAGAGACGGCCCCAGAAACGATTGGACTCGTCAAGAGATCAAATCTATCTACGACTCTCCCATTCTCGACCTCCTCTTCCACGGGGTCAATATCTCTCTCTCCCTCTCCCGCTGTGCTCTAGATTTGTTAGCCTTTTCGTTTCCAAGCAAATGCAAATTGTTCCTATTGTTTTTCTGCTTGGATTTTTGCTAGTGTTTAAGAATACTTCTTTTTAGCTACCTGATTGAAATGCTCTGTTGATTGCGAATTTATGCTCTTTATTTTCGGCAATCAATCTAGGTCATAGGGCTATATTTTCTGTTTTCTGTTGCGCAATTCATAACTATGCTTCCTATTTGGATGCAATAATTGTCTTTTGTTTGCTGAGAGCCTGAGACTGAGCTGGAAGTCCAATCTTTGTCCAATTTTAAAATGGTATTCAGATGAAATTGGCGGACGTTTCAATATGGAATAATGTGCAGTTCTAACTGATGTGCTTCTAATTATGAATGATTACTAGTTTTAATGTTCACAGAGATAAATGAGAGCACTAGTTGAATAATGTCTTCTTTAATAGTGTCAATCTCGCTCTATCATATCATGTATACTTTGGTGTCTTTTCCTCATAAATTTCTTCTTACCCTACTTTATACTTCTTTGATGTCATCTTGTAACATTCCTGTCTTGTTCAACAAAGAAACTCTTGACCTGCTTATTTATGTCTGTTTTATGGTTTGTTGCTATAGTAATATGAATGATATTATGAGGAGTTTGTAGTCGTTCTAAAAGTGAGTCAATGGTATTTTAGGCACAAGTTCATAGACATGCTCATAACTTTAGGGAAGTTCAGCAATGCACCCTTCTCTCCATTAAGACTGGTGGATGTAGTGAGGATTGCTCATACTGTCCGCAATCATCCCGATATGACACTGGATTGAAGGCACAAAGGCTCATGAACAAGGAGGCAGTTCTGGAGACTGCAAAAAAGGTAGATTAAATTGATTGCTTGTATTGTTAATAAAATTAATTTGATGCTAATTCACTTTGTTATTAGTTGTGGGAATGTATTTTGGGATTTGATACTGAGTTATGGTGTTTTTTTCTTCATATTATGATGTATATTACTACTACGAATAGATTAGTAACAATGTAACATCAGCCTCCATTGCTTATTTACTTCTAACTTGATTTTGCAATAGGAAAATGTCTTCTTCCTATATATAAATTACTTGTTAATACATAAATTGCTAAAATGAATACTTCAACTAGTGAATGAGTAGACTGTTTCAAGGAGCACATTAGATTAAAAGAGTCTGGAAAAGTAAAAAGGAGTAGGCCTGTATATTAAGTCATTAAATGTATGCTGGTCATGTCGAATCATTAGTTTGCTCCTGAAGGAGTTCAATTTTTTTATATCTCAAGCAAATGCAACTGTACTTCAATTTTTCAATAAGCTGTACAACATCATGTCTTCCATGTGAGAGTTTCTTCAATTTTTTAGGCAAAAGAGGCTGGCAGTACCCGCTTTTGTATGGGTGCTGCATGGAGGGACACAATTGGAAGGAAGACCAACTTCAACCAGATTTTGGAGTATGTGAAGGAAATAAGGTAACTGCTTGCATTATACTCATTCGTTGTGCTTAATAAATTTGAAGAAGGATATATATTTTGTTAGTTGGCAGCTTCTTTGTGATACTGTCAAAGTGCTGCGACATACTATCAACCAACATAGTGTAAACTTTTCTAACTATCATTTTGCTTGTTGCTGGTTTCATTCTTTTGTGTTCCAACTTATTTTGAGTATATGCTTGAACTGTTTTCCAATTTAAGGGATGTTGACCCTTCATCCTCTTTCAAAGTTGCATTGTTGATTCTAGTCTATGGTACAGAGATTCAAATTTAGATAAAATTCATTTTATACATTTTGAAAATCTGACCTGACCAACTACATTTTCTTAATAGTGGTATTTATTTTACAATGCTGCTAGGGAAATGGGTATGGAAGTATGCTGCACATTGGGAATGTTGGAGAAGCAGCAAGCATTAGAACTGAAGAAGGCTGGTTTAACAGCCTACAACCATAATCTTGATACCTCGAGAGAATATTATCCCAATATCATAACCACTAGAAGTTACGATGAGCGCCTGCAAACCCTTGAGCATGTACGTGATGCTGGGATCAATGTGTGTTGTGGTAAGTTAGCTATATGTAGGGTTGTAACATTATGTTAGATGATGTGCTTTGTTTTTTTGCTCCTGCCCATTTTTTTGTTGCAACTATAAGGCTTGTGATATAGGCCCTATCTGCTTCCATGTGATCTATTTTTCAATTTTACTTCCAAAGCTGGTCTTTTGCAGTATAACTTACTGTTGTGAAACTCAGCCTTGTATATTTTGGATGTACGAAATCAGCCTATGGTGAGATATGACAAAAAATAGTTCTATAATGCATGTTATATCAATTGCCAACTGAATGAAAAGTGCCTGCTCATGCATCATGCTTATTTGTAAATTTCAAGTCCAAAGCCCTGATTTGACGTCATTGCCCATCATTGATATTATAAATTTAATATTCTTATTTGTAAGTACCCTCCCGACTTCTACTCGGGGCAAGGGTATGTACATCTTGACCCCCCAGATACCGCACACTTCGGTTTCCAATTGGGTAGATGTTGTTGTTGTTGTATTTGTAAGTACATATAATTCGTATTGCTTACATGTCTTTTCCTGTTCATAGATAATTATTTACTTGTTTGGCAACAGGGGGAATAATAGGGCTTGGTGAGGCCGAAGAGGACCGAGTGGGGTTGTTGCATACTTTGGCAACACTCCCTTCACACCCTGAAAGTGTTCCCATCAATGCACTTGTTGCAGTTGAAGGCACTCCTCTTGAGAATCAGAAGGTTAGTTACTGGATATATATCCTCAGTGGCACTCAATTTGTTAGTAGCATTTTCCAGCTAAAATGTTTTAGTTTGAGATGTTGTATACTATCTATCCATCATTATGTAATAACGGTTTTTCTATCCTATGCCCTTAGGGCATAGGTTAAGAGTACTAGTTATAGAAACTAAAACCCTAAAAGGAAAATAATGAACCCTAAGAAAATAATCAAAATCATTTCATATAATATAATTCAACAAATCATTTCCATTTTAAGGTTCTTAACCTATGCCCTTGGGGCATAGGTTAGAAAAATCGATGTAATAATTGCAGATATATTATCAAATGAACCTATGTTTACTTTTGCAGGCTGTTGAGATATGGGAGATGATTAGGATGATTGGGACAGCCCGAATAGTAATGCCGAAAGCAGTTGTTAGATTATCAGCTGGCAGGGTTCGATTCTCAATGCCCGAGCAAGCACTGTGCTTTCTTGCGGGTGCGAATTCAATCTTCACTGGAGAGAAGCTGTTGACTACTCCAAACAACGATTTTGACGCTGACCAGCTCATGTTCAAGACGCTTGGTCTAATTCCCAAAGCCCCAGAGTTCCCTGAAGACGAACCCTGCAAGGAAGCAGCAGCTTCCAGCTCTTGATTCGAATTCATGTTTTGTTTACTATTGTTGAGTATTGGCATTGGCATGAAAAAATGCAAATGGTAGATCTGCGTAGTGTCTTGAGAAGATTGAGGGGTGCTGTAGTAAACTTATTGCTTGGGTTTAGGCTGTACTACTAGATACTTGTTTTGTTATTTGAATTTGTGAGAAACAGCATTGTCAAATGCAGCGATTGGAAAATATACGTAGCTTTTGATTCTCAAAGTTCACGTCTATAATTCTAATATCTGTTACCGCAATCGAGACCATTTTCCGGTAATATTTCTGGTGAAAATGATAACATGGCAACCGGAAAATCTACGTGACACATCAATAGAGAGCGCCCATTGCCTTGTGCCCATTTCTGGATATTTCTCCCCCAATTTCCCTCTCTTCGATGTTCAATTCGTTCGTTTGGGCGTCGTTCCAAGTTCTCAACCGTTTGTTTCATATGGAAACGAATTATTTCTTGATTTGATTTTAATTTGGTTTCATTTTAAGAAAAATTGTATTTAACCACCCTTTATTTTATACTTGTTACAATTGACTACCCTTTATATTTTTTTCTACACGTAACCACCCCTTATTTGTAAATATGTGCATTTAATCACCCATTTTGATGAAATATGTTATTTTCTTCGTTAATTAAAGTAAATTACATTTTTACCCTTTTTCTTTAATTTTATTTAGAGAAATTTGTCGGAAACCACCCGTATGATAGGCCATATTTTGCTAAACCACCCGGATATTTGGATATTATTTTGGACCACCTGTATGATGGTCTCCGTTAACAAAGAACCACCCCACCCCATATTCCGTCAAAAAAATCGTTGAAGCGCGTGACATTTTAATCTTTTTCCTTTTCTTTTACACCATTTAACACCTAAAAAATCTCAAATAACCCAAAAACCCCAAATTAAAAAGGAGCCCTAATTTCAAACCACCCCACGACCTAGACTGTGATTCTGCGATGGAGGAGAGTTGTGATTGAGCTCCAATCGTGGTACAACAGCAACGTTAACAAAAAATTGAGCTTGGGCAAGCATCGAAAAAGGCGATTAACTTGTCCAATAAGCAATTCGAGAGGATTAGGTTCGAAATCGAGCAAGGGCAAGGGCTCAGACTCACATCTTGGTAGATCGGGACAAATCGAGACATCCTTGAGTGATGATGGGAAGAAATCCTTGTTGTACAAGGTGGCGGATCTGCTACAAATTGAAGACATTCCGGAGGGATACCTAGCCCTCTTGGATGATGTCGATTCGGAAACCATTGAGCAGTTGGAGAACGCGGTGGTGCAAGGTAGAGAGGCGGTGCAGGCGCTACTCATCAAATGTATTGAATCTGCAGAGACCGAGTCCAGATCTGCCTCGGTGGGGGACGAGAATGAGTCAAGCGCTGGATCTGATCTAGATCTGGAAGGTATGGCCACAGGAAAGCAAAACGATGAGGTTCTTAGCCCAGATCTGTTATGAATTAGTGAAGAGAACACCTTGGGCGAAACCCTAGATTCGCCTCCAAGCCCAACATGTGATCTGGGAACATCATGCCCTCTTCGTTTCTATCTCAAGCTGGTTTACGAGCCATTGAAGATGCAAAGGTGGTCGTGGGGGTGGAATGTGAGATTAGGGCTCCTTTTTAATTTGGGGCTTTTGGGTTATTTGGGATTTTTTAGGTGTTAAATGGTGTAACAGAAAAGGAAAAAGATTAAAATGCCACGTGGCCACGCGCTTCAACGATTTTTTTGACGGAATATGGGGTGGGGTGGTTTTTTTGTTAACGGAGACCATCATACAGGTGGTCCAAAATAATATCCAAACATCCGGGTGGTTTAGCTAAATATGACCTATCATACGGGTGGTTTCCGACAAATTTCTCTTTTATTTATAATAAATAAAAGAATTTAGGAATAAATTAAGTTTGGAATATCATTATCATTGGACTTCGACCTACATCTCAACCTTTTGAATCTCGAGTCGTCGTCCATCAACTTAGACACGGTCGACTCCAAAGGACGCTCAAAGCTGTCAGAATCAGATCCAGAACCCATGGGATTTGCATTGGCGAAGTCGTGGTTCTTCTTCGCCATTGGATGGAGGAAATGAATTATTATGGAGGAAATTAGGTTAAGGTTATCGGCGTATTGAAACTTAAAAGTGTCAATATGGTTTTTCCTTAATTTATTTATTATAAATAAAATTTAAAAAGAAAGTAAAAAGCGTAATTTACTTTACTTAACGGAGAAAATGACGTTTTTAGTTAAAATGGATGGTTAAACGCACATTACAAATAAGGGTGGTTAAGTGTAGAAAAAAATATAAAGGGTGGTTGATTGCAACAAGTGTAAAATAAAGGTTGGTTAAATGCAATTTTATTAAGAGTTTCCAATTTGATTTCATTAAATTAATAGGATCTGATTGGATTTATGGCAAGATGGAGGTGATATGGCGTTAAGAAAATAAGAAGAAAAAAAAAGTGTAAAATATAAATATGCAATGTAGATTATTTTTACCGGAAAACGGTCTTGTATTGTAGTGGGTTATTCAAAATTGTTCGTGTTGGTTCGGGTGATTTTTAAAGTTGGTATTATTATTGTTTGAAAGTTGATACATTGATATTATTAAGAGTCATTTTTCCATGTTGTTAAGTAACAGAAATCCGTTAATCTAACTTCGGTTAACCAAACCGGTTTTACCACCCTTCAATTTTAAGGAAAGAACCAGAACTAGAGAGAATCAGGACGGAACGAACGACGGACTCGTCTCCCGAGTCCGAAGTCTTCACCGCCGGCATATCTTCTCTGCCTCGTCAAAGTCTACAATTTCGTCTCCAAAATTGATCGGTTTGAACTTGCCGCTCTCAATTGAATTTTGTTTCCTAATGTCGTTATGTCAACCGTGGTTTTTATTTCTCAATTGAGAAAGATCCAAAATTTCACTTTTTTTTTGCGCTGGCGCCTGGCTGAGAATTCCCGGCCGCCGGTGGGGGCGGCCGCCCCCCGTGCCCCCACCTGCCTCCGCCACTGTATCAGTCAATGGAGTTATGATTTTCTGATGTGAATTTGTTTGATTTCTTCCCATCTGTGGGTTTTATTACAGTTTTTGCTGAAGATAAGGCTATGGCAGCTAAGCAAATGGAAGAGATTCAAAGGAAATTGACAATGCTGAACTATCCAAGAGCAAATGCCCCTGCCCAGTCTCTCCTTTTCGCTGGTATGGAGCGTTATGCCCTTCTCGAGTGGCTCTTCTTCAGGTTGGTTTTTTTGTGCCATCTTCAGGTAGCTATATAGTGATTTGTTCACTTTCTCCATGCGCATTTTTTGAAGATTGATGCTTCCTACAATAAATGATTAGTAAGAGTTGCTGACATCTTCATTTGACATTGTTGTGGAAAGATGGAGAACTGGGTATGCTTCTCAATCTCAATTTATAAGCCAGTTATGTTGAATTGAAGTGAGGTGATGGTTGTGTATAAGAACTAGAGCTAATCTCTTAAAATGATCTTGTCTTTTATTATTTTATTTTTATTCTGACAGACTCTTGGGTGATAAATCCCCGTACTCAGCAAAATCTGCAAGGTGACGGTGTTGACCGTGATGAAGAGACTTCTCGAATCCAATGTATGCCATCATTAGTTCTTGAAGTAGTCATAACAGATCATGTACTCTATATCAAGAGGCAGAAAATCTCTCTTTTTGTCATTGATTTATTGCCCTTCTGGTTCTAATATTCTATTTAGCACCAAGGGGCTACTATTATCCAAGCTAAAACGTTTTTGTTTATCACAGTTATTGTCATCTTTTCCTCGTGGGTTTTTGGATCCACTAATCATCCTGTTTCATATCCTAGAAAAGATCATGGTTAAAAATTTCTCATCTTGTGTATGGTTCCTGATCTAATAAATGCTTATCAGCTTAGTAATTGTGAGAATTATTGCTAAAGTGCATCCTATACAGTTGCTCTGTTGTATTTGAATGTGCAGACTTGCAAAAACTATAGAGCTTGGTGACGTAATTTGTTTATTTTTGTCTAAACATGAGCTTCTGCTTCACAGACTTGGCTGAAATTGCGAAGTTTTTGGGTATTACAACAACTGTTGATACTGAGGTCATCCAGGTTAGTGCCTGTAACTGTTTGATTTTGGAACACTTATTTGCTTCAATACTTACTGCTGGTGCAAGGTCTAGTTCCCTTTCAAAATTAAAACACCTTGTGGCAAACCCTTTCCTTTTAGATGGAGGGAGGTACTTGAACAAATTTCATAAGTGAAAGGTTTAGGGAAAGGGCTATTTTATTTATGAACTATGGACACTTGAGCAAATTTCATAAGTTAAAGGTTTAGGTGTGAGGCCTTGAAGACACTCCTGGTGGTATGGATATGCTGTTGAGTATGAGGGTGGGGTGTTAAACAATGGTGGGAATATAAAGTTTGAACTAGGAGGTTTTAGCTTATGCTTTGGCAGAGTTCAGCTCAACTAGGCGTGCTCTGTTGTCGTTTTGTTACAGAATTTATTGCATTTGCATTGCTGGTCGGCTGATTAAATAGTTTTGAACATGTCTGTGCATCTTTTGATATTTTATACAAGAGGCTTGTCCTGTTGCAGTGATGAAACCAATGCTTTGTGATCTTTTTTGATACTTTCAGGGACGAGGAAGCTATGAGGATCGTACTGAAATGCTTCGTCTTCTTGTTGATCTCGTGGAGGCCAGTATCTATGCTGACAATCCTGATTGGAGGTTATAACAAATTATATTCTGCCATTTGTTTCAATGTTATAGAATTATGGATGTCTATATGATACTGGTTTCTTCTTGTGCTACTAAGGTTTGATCTTTTATCCCTCCTTTTCTTACTCTTTGCTTTTCCCCTATTTTCAATGAAGTGTTGACGAGCAGGTGACGAAAGACATACAACTTATCGAAGCCATTGCTGAAAAACAAGGCCAGATCTTCTCTGAAGAGTATAAATTGTTTCCTGCGGATGTGCAAATCCAATCCATATATCCATTGTAAGATAATTTGTCTTCCAAGGCTTTCCTGAATTAATTGATGCAAGTGCTCTGCACTTTTCTGTTTCACTGAATAGCATACATGTATCATAGGAAGGAAATGTGAACACTCCTTTAATTGAAGTTGGTTTGCAGGCCTGATATCTCTGATCTTGACTCCAAGTTGTCAGAACTTTCAAAGAAGCTCCTAACTCTTCAGCAAAATGTTGATGACTTGGCTTCAAAGGTTTGCTGCTAGTTGCATGTCATTGCTTGCTCATTTTTCATATTTCTAGAATCTGCTCATTTCCCCACTGCCTGCTGATATACATGTAATATTTTGATTTGGCTTGCTTTAGCGTTCAAATTTTTTTTTAACTGAGAAGTTAGACAAATGTTAAAATACTCTGGAAGCTTCTTTATTTTGAATTTCCTTTGCATTTGTTTGTGCACTTTCCTATTATCCCTTCTTGACCTTTTCAGTTGTTAAGTTTTATCTTTTACTACATCTTATTTTGATATAATTTTATGTATGATGAATAAATATTTCGTAGCTGGATTGGAGCATCTTTTAGCAAGTGTATCTGAATAGAGCATTTAGAGAATTTCTGTAGAGCTGTTAATGTTGACGAATTATCAGTGTAGCTTCTTGAATAAGAGTTATGTAAATGCAACAACCATTAATTTCAAAGATTATTTATTTTAAATAAAAGCAAAGTCCTTTACAGATTATTCCTCCAGTTAATTTGTCAAGCCTATTGCTGTGGAAGTATTAAAGAGTTGGCTACATTATTCACTTTGATATCTTGTCACTTGAGCTGTTTAATAGTAATTATGCTCTGCCTATGAATCTAGTGTTGTGTTTCTTGGATCTTAATGTGTTCTTGAAAAGATGGACTTGGCATGGACTACCGATGACGAGATATTCAGTAAACAGAGACTTGAATGCAAAATTTTGTTTTTGCTTTTTTATGCATAACTGCTATTCACTAATGCAATTTTCAACTTCTCCCTGAAATAATGTTCCTCTCATATTTATGCATAACTGCTATTCACTAATGCAATTTTCAACTTCTCCCTGAAATAATGTTCCTCTCATATTTAGCATCCGTACAACCCGGATGAAGATTACACTGAAGTGGAGAGCCAGCTGCGTTCACATTTGGAATCTTTTCTTGAAACTGCAAGATCCTTCAACCTAATTTACACCAAGGTTATCCTCACTCTTTCATTTTTCAATAGTTTCATTGAATATACCAACATCCTTCTATCACTTTCCCAATTTCCTCCGAAAACTCTGTGGCTATTATTAGTACCATTTCGTAGTTGGTGGAACCAAAGAAGGATCAGTGAGCAGAATGTTCATGGTTATAGTCCTCTGCTCAAACCATAGGCTCTTTATTTCTTCACAAGTCGCAATAATAATAGGTGTTGTTGCTTTACTTGATAAAACTGGCCATTAATCACAATTGTGACTTGTGAGTAGGTGTAAACATTACAGTTTCTTTCTGCTAGTAGAATATTGAACATTGCAATAAAGGAAAATTCAGAACAGGGAAAAATTAAACTGAGCAACACGTATGTCTGTCTTTTATGTTAAGCTGAACTGCAGACTTGCGCATTTTTCATATTCCATCGTCTCCTATTGTAGGAAATTAGGCCGTGGACTCATATGATGGAAGTTCCACAGCTTCATGGTTTTGGCCCTGCTGCCAACCGTCTTCTAGAGGCATACAAGACACTATTAAAGGTAATATAATAGTACCTTTTTATCACCATCTTACTCATTCACATGTGCATATATATTGAATCCATGCATGCGATCTCTTTCTCTTATGACTAAAATTTAAAGCTGAAGATCTCTAGGACTCTTTTTATCACCATCTTTCTCATTGTATAAATGGTTTTCTATAACCTGAAGTCGGAATTTGATTATCATGACAATAATCACTTCTAATGATACCCATGTGTACCAGTTTCTGGGCAACTTGAGGAATCTCAGAGACTCGCACGCAGCAGTGGCTGCTGGGTCATCTGAAACAATAGCAGGCGAGCCATCTTCAGTTGTGAGGATAATCTCTGAATGTGAATCCGCTCTCACACTCTTAAACCGAGACCTGGGAATCCTCTCAGCTTCTATTGCTCGTGAGCAGTCCTGAACTTGATTGCAGAAATAGAATGGCCAATCTTAGGCCTTCAATTTTATTCGGATTGTATGACTCTATACATCAGAGTATAGGCTGTATGGTGTGTTGTTATTTTTTTGTTTGGTCTTTCAGATATGACACATTTTTTAGTGGCGATTTCCTTGATCCCATGGGCTTAAACAAGTTCATAGTTCAGAAAGCGTTTCTAATACGTTTAACACCTATTTTATGATGGTTTTGACTCCTGAATTGAGATATGCTTAATACATTTATTCATCACATAGTATATAACCTTTATTACTGGAAGATACAATAGGGCTCTCTGCTTTTGCATCAGCTTCATAATTGCATTTGCATGTACATCCTTGTTAGGGGTGGCAATGGGGCGGGCGGGATTCCCTGTTCCCTATAGGGATTCTCTATCGCAAAGATGGGGATGGGGAGTTTAAACGGGTATGGAGATGGGTATGAGGAGAAAATAAATTCCCCGCATGGGGATGGGGATGGGACGTGGATATGGGTTCTCATCCTGCCCTTGCCCCGAAGACGAACTCGATGTGGAAACTCATGGGGAATCATCTCGCTGGGGAAACCCTATTGAGAAAACTCCATAGGTTTAATATAATTTTATATTAAAAATTAAAATTTTCTAAATTAAATTATTTTATTTTACCTTTCATTTTGTTAGAATTCTAATAGGAAATTTTATTTTCCAAGTACATAATTACAAAATCGGTTTTTCTAACCTATGCCCTAAGGGCATAGGATAAGAATACCGAATGTGGAAACTAAACCCTAAGAAGGAAAGCATAAACCCTTAGAAAATAATGTTAAAAATGCTAAAAAATCAAAATAAACTTGAAATTTCCTATATAAAGGCTCTTAATTTATGCCCTAAGGGCATAGGTTAGAAAAATCGTTACAAAATTTGTGATTTTTTTTATAGGAAGTTAACGGGGAATCAAAAATCCCCGATGGGTACGTGACCCGTTGGAGATAGATTCGGGAACAAGGATCAAAATTCTAAATGGAGAGGGGGGGGGGATTCCCCCACCCATTGTCACCCTCAATTGCCGAGAAAGATTAGGAAATGGATTGAACATTTCCTTCATTTGTCGGTCTCAACAATTGATGATAGAGATCGCTCTCGAAGGTTATTTGAGGTGACCAATTCTGAAGCGAGCAATTTTGACCTAGAGAGTACACCGATTGTTGATGGAGATCGTTCTGGAATGTTATCTGAGGTGCCCAGTTCCGGTCCAACTAATTTGTCTGATAAGTCATCTTTGCCTCTTAGTGATCAATTTGTTCTGTTGTGATAGCTCTTTGGCCCGGGGGATGTCTTAATTCGTCGCTTGAATGGTTAAAGGTGGCAGAAGCAAGAGTAAATGGGGTGACGCTGGCAACTACGGGCTAGGCACTAGAGTCACGCAAGCAAGGTTAGCCTTAAGTCCTAGATCTAGTTTAGACTTTAGAGTAGGTCCAGAACTTGAGATCTGAAAGGGTTGATGAAGTCACCTTTGGAATGACAACAACGAGGGATAGGTGATCGAGGGGATCGATCAAGAACAAGGTGAGGAAAAAGAACAAGATGAGAAGAGAGTGTTTGGTGACGTTCCGATGCACAAAGGAGTCTCGGCTCAACAATTATGCAACTAATCAAATGCGAGTACAAAGAGAGACAAAGAGGGCTTATATAGAGCAGTCCTCCCTAGAAACCTAAGTGAACTAGTTTTGGCATGCAAGCCAAAAACACACGTCCACCATACAAGACATAACTTAAATAAAATTACATGGAATATAAATAAGTTATACAACAATAATAATAGTAAAGTAAATACATTGGCACCGATAAGTAAGGGCACACTTCCAAGCACGGGTGTGCCTAGTCTTGAATGTCTGGTGCATCACATATCAAGGCTAAATAGAACATCATGAAGTGTGGCTCGACATGTTGGGTGAAATCTAGGTCGGCACTCATGATGACCAAACTAGTAGAACGAGTGATGGCCTTAGCGCAAGAATGGGTGATAGAACCATCGGATCGTACACCCATGGTCTGCTCCTCCTTCTTGGCCCTTGTAACACCCCCTTCCTACCCTGGAAGTATTACCGCCAGTAACCCCGATTAAGACTAAACCGAAGCTACCAGAGGCTTTAAACTGACTGAACAGACTAAAAACAAGGTAAATGAAACCATTTGAAAACCTAACAAACTTAAGTTGAATATTACAACGGAAAAACACGTAAAAGGTCTTATACAAACCTTAACTTAAAAGAATAAATAAATAGAACAACCTTCTATTTAAACAAAATCTTCATCAAGTCTTCTTTGAGTTCTTATTTCTGAAACTCAGCTTCGCTTTGAAGTAGTTCAACCATGATCTTCACTCAAGTATAGCCATTGGAAACCTTTCTTTCATCAACTTTTGGAGCTTCAAACTTCTGAATCCACCTCTTGAATCAATTTCCAAGAAGAACCTGATGTGACGTAAACCAACGGTGGACACCAGCCGACCATATAAAAGAAAAGAAGATGGACGGCTTAGTCTAATGATAGACTAGCAAGCGGAGAATCTAACTTGGTTCTTATGGCTAAAACTAAACATATTGGCATCCAAATTCGATTAGACTCGGATTATGATCCAACAGTTAGCAGTCTTATAGAGAATAAGAAGGAGACTCACATAATCAAGAGAAAGAACACCACCGCTTGTGGTTTCCTTAATAAGCATAAACAATTGTTGGGAACTCGTATCAATCACATAACACTTTGAAAATCCTCCATCGACTATTCAGATTAACTTAATCAAAGTTTGATTAAGAATCCTTCATAACCGGGAGCAAGAATGGCCTTCCGAATGGACGAACCATTCAGGTATATTAATGTGCCTAACGCACTTATCTTATATTATTTTCAAAACTTTTCACAAACAGGTTGGTGATTCATAATCGGCTCGAACTACTGCCGAAATATTTTGGTATTGTAGAGATCATCGGAGTATTTCCTCCATGTTCATCTACCTTGTACCTAGTGATGGGTCCGGTTCCGGAACCGGCGGTTCCGGTTCCTCGGAACCCTGGAACCGGGACCGGAACCGGGAACCCTCCGGTTCCTCGGTTCGGTTCCGGTTTCGGTTCGGTTCCGGTTTTTTCCGGTTCCGAGGCGGTTCCAGTTCGGTTCCGGTTCGGTTCCGAACCTTAAAAAAAATTTAAAATTGCAAAACCGCGATCGCGGTTTCGGAGCCGCGATCGCGGTTCCCCATTTTCACACTATTTTTTCTTTTTTTAAGGGAGGGAATCGGCGGTTCCGGTTCCGGTTCCGGTTCCGGAACCGCCGGTTCTCCGGTTCCAAGGAACGTGGAACCGGGACCGGAACCGGCCAACCCTCGGTTCCACCGGTTCCGGTTCGGTTCCGGTTCCGGTTCTGGAACCGCTGGTTTTTTCCGGTTCGGTTCCCCGGTTCCTTGGAACCGAACCCACCACTACCTGTACTAAGATCACAGGACTTAAGCTATCCTTGATCTTTCATTTGCATATGGTGAGGTAGAGAACAGAGAGGCCTATTACCCTGTCGTCTACACTGCACCGCCAATTGCACTTAGCTAGAGCGCGCATCACCCCTCTCACACGAAGAGCAGGGGAAGATTCATGACCCACCATTAGGATTAGGCCTCTCTTAATGTAATATTCTTTTAAAGAGAGGATATGGAACCACGTTCCCCTCCCTGAAACTACCTTAATTAAATAACAATGTCTCAGCGTGAGACAACATCCAAGTTCACCCATAACGGATCTAAATCCAAATCTACCGCAAAAATGAATAAACAACATGGTCATTATTTCTAACAAATATAACAACCTATCATATTTTAATAAGCACACAAGTTGTTCCCAACACAAATATTAAATGGGATTCACTTCCTCATTTAATAACCATAATGCAAGAGAGAACCGTCCACTTGCCTTAGAAGGCGTGCTCAACGTCCTTAGCAATTCCAACAGTAATCTTTATCATCCTTCTGCCAAATATAACAAAAAGGTTTTTTCAACAACGAGCTCATGGAAACACTTTTTAGTTGTATACTCAAATTCTACAACTTCCTAATCGATAAACGATTTAATTTCCGAATATCAATATATAATAAATCCTTAGTTATCATGCTTTAAGGAGCCATCTTGGCGGAATTACTAATTATCCGCTTCACTTTTGAAATAATTTTCTAAATAAAAATTGTTCATTAGCAACAGTTCTTAAAGGTGATCAAATTTCGGATAAAACGGATTAAAAAAGAATCCCGAGTAATTATCCTAAGTCCTTTACCAGCCAATCGATATCAAAACTTGTATTCGCTATAACTGAAGATCCGGACGTCCGTTTTCTGAGCGGTTTGAACCTGTGGGACCATATCAACGTCAAGATTATAAAAACCCTAAATTTAATTAGCAAAGCGGAACCGAAAGGCCCTTACGGACCTTACGATGACTCCGCAACCAACCCGCTAATTAATTTCGATCGTAAATACCTTCACTCGAGCCCATGGCTCGTTTGGCTCAATAGTGGCTCGATCCCCGAGCCCAAGGGTGGTCGAGTATTGCCCAGCGGCAGCTCTCACAGTGGGTGGTGGTCGGACGAGCTAGCGATCGCCGGCGGCGACATACGGCGAGGCAAGAAAGTGACCGGCGGCATGGAATTCTTTCCTCCCGAGCCACCGTTCCGTCCTTACTCACTAGCTGGTTCTGCTTCCTTTTTACAGCAGCAACGTGCCCATAGAGGAGAAGAAGATGAAGTGAAGGAGGAGGTGAGGTGGTGGCAAGGAAGGCGAGGAAGAGGAAGGCAGCCGGCGTGAAGAATTTGAATTATATCTCCATGAGGTCGTCGTTCTGTCCTGATTTCCCTCCCCTTTAGTTTCTATCCAAGACCACAAATCGATATAGTTTTCCTCCCCCATTAAGTAAGCAAAGGTCGGCTTATTAAAGGGATTTCCCGTTTCGGAACGGGATTCGCGTTAAAGCGGTAAAATTATGTACCTCGGATGGAAAAACTTACTAAATAAAAAACGTCCCGTAAATTATGTAGACCAATAAAACCAATTCTTCATGATTTTATCTTGCTACCTTTAATTTTTAAGGCTTCCTTTTCGTATTTTAAAACCCTTACAGAACATAATTAAAAAGACGGCTTATCCAATAAATATTCTTTTTCCACTTAAAAATCCTAGAATTCACACCGATCCATAAAATCATTTCCTTATGATTTTAGGATATCACCAACAATTTTTTAGGATTTAAATTCCAATAAAAATATTGGATTAAGCGTTAAAACGAACAAAGAGGTTAAAAAGATATACGAGAAAAAATCAAAAATATCCTCAAAAACCACAGTTATTACAGCCCTCATAGGGGAAGGCGTGGTGTCATCACCCTCCCCCTTGAGTGTGAAGTGTACATGCTTCACCATCGTCGAACTCGGGCTCAATGAAAGAAGTACGGTCTACGACATTAAATGTCAAATGAACATTGTAGTTGTCTGGTATATCAATCTGGTAGGGCGTTATCGCCTATAGCAAGGACCACTCGGAAAGGACCATTTCCCCGGGGCGATAGCTTTGTCTTGCATTGAGCAGGAAAGTGCTTCTTGCGCAAATGTACCCAAACTAGGTCGATCCCGGTTATGCTGAGACACGTACTAAGGGGCGTGTCGCTCTGCTGCTCCCGAGTCAGCCTATGGAGCTCTCTAATTTGATTGGAGCAGTTGGCCGTGGTAGTCTACTCTCCATCAGCTAGGGGCCTCGGTGTGAAATCCAACGCCATCAAAGAATTGTGGTCGTAAACGACCTCAAAAGTTGTCAGTTGAGTGGCCGAGTGCCCCAACCTGTTATAGAAAAACTCAACAAAAGGTAGTAAGTCTTTCCAACGTCGAGGGTTCACCTTCAACATAGTGCGAAGTAGATCCCCAAGCGTGCAGTTGTTCACCTCAATTTGACCATCAGTTTTGGGGTGGAGCTCGTAGAGAACAAAAGTTTCGTATCAAGCTTCCCCCAAAGTGTGCGACAAAAGTGACCAACAAATTTGGAGTCACAATCACTAAAAATAGTGCGTGGAACTTCGTGAAGGCGGACTATGTTGTCATAGAAGAGGTCAACAATCTCACTAGCACTATTTGTGGTCTTACAAGCCACAAAATGGGTCATCTTCGAAAATCGATCAACGATGACAAATATGGAGTCATTCCCCCTTCGAGTTGTGGGCAAGCCCACAATGAAATCCAAGGACAAGTCTTCCCAAGGTCTAGTCAGGAGGGGAAGCGGAGTATACAAGCCATGGGGATGAGAAGAGGCGTTGGAACGCTGACAAGTGATACAAGCACGACAGTACCATGCCACCTGATGTGCCATGTGAGGCTAGAAGAAGTGCTCCTTAAGAGCAGCGAGGGTCTTTGGGATGTAGCATCGTGGTAGGATCATAGTACATGATCGGAAGTAGGTCATAAGATGCTACTAAATTACACAAATTAAGTTACAAATCATCATCATTTTGGATATTTTTTTGCACTTTGACATTAAATTTATTTAACTTGTTCATTAAATTATTCATAAATAATCCAATTTTTCTTAAAAATTAAATAAATTTTTTAAAATATGCAAATTACATTATTTTCATCTCTTATCAAAAGAAACATATTGAAGCATTGGAATAATAATTCTTATATATCGATTTGTTGTCTATGAGATGTTTCATGATTTACTTTTATATTTAAGTGATATATAACATCTTAATGTTAGTCTTTTCATCATTTTATGAATGAGCTAGATCATAATCAAATCCTACTACCCTTGCAATCCGACCTATGAATCTCAACATTAGTGTTGGGAATTTGAGTAAAATGCTACCACTTTTGAGAATATTTTAGCTTATTCTATTAATCGGACATTTTTTAGGTCATAATCAGACATTTTCTTTCATCATACCTATAAGGAAATATTGATTTAAAAATATTTAAAATTCAGTTTTTAAGCGAGGAATAAAATGACTTGGAGTAGTTAATTTTTGTTTGAAAATTCTGAATTTTTCTTACGTTGCAGTAGGATAAAAATATCTGCAAAGCCAATTTTATAAAAAGGGAAAAAAGGAAATACGAAAACAGAAAAAGGAAAAGAAAATTAAACGCACAGCCACACTTGTATAAAAGAAACGACAACTGGATTTCACAAAAATCTGGAAAATTGATCATCTCAACGAGGTTACAAAAGCAAGAGTCAGCATTGGAGGGCCAAACTTTGCAGCTGACTGTTTCTGGTAAACTACTTTGTCCTTCGTCAGCAGGCACTAGGGAAGAAGTGTAATCAACTGTGACATCCAACAATTCAGACATAAGCCACATGCCCAATTATCTTTCAAGAGCAGTTGACTGATAAAGTGAAGCAACATTGCATATTTGAAAGCACATGTTTTAGTGTTAAAACAAAGCATCAATCTCAAGTTTACCTGCTTTTTGTGTTTAAATAGTGTTCCCCAACTGTCAAGAACACATGTTTACCAATAATCACCTCCGCTGCAGGTTGATCTTGGATGCAGTCAACCACAATCTGCAGAGACATGAATTCACACCATCATTGACAGTTATTTAGTTATTGATGTGGCCAAGCTAAGAAGTTGATGAGTGAAGTATCCATTTAAGTCAAAGATATACATGAAAAAAAGGGTCGTACCTTGCCATTTCCGGCCTGAAATTCAGACTTTAGCTTGGGATAATCTCTACTTTGAAGAAAAACCTCCAGACCCTGGGCAAATTTGTGGTCACCTGCAAAACAGTATGATTCCAAAATCAAGTCTGTATGTTGACGAGTAAACACAAAATCAAGATTTGTGAGGCGGAGAAGGATAAGTCATACCTCCAAACAATTGAAGGATAGCATTGGAATTGAAAACCAATGCTGTCCTTGAGAGAATGATAGTAAATGACATATTTGAAATGCCATGGAAAGTTTCTTCGCAAAGAATGACCTGAGTACAACAAAGAATTAAATAAAGTAACATCAGCACTTTGAGCAGAAACCGCAGAGAAAATATTCAGGCAAATATTGCAAAATATACATCTATCTATTTGTCTATCTGTCTATCTTCTATATAATAAAGTCGTCTTCTTCACCAATAAATGCCCCATAAATTAACGATTAAGAGATTTAACAAATGTAAAAATAATTACAATTGGTCCAAAAATTAATAAATAAGTAAAAATATTTTAATTTATGAATTTCATATCTTCCTAAAACTCTTCATCTTCCTTTTTTTTTGAAATCAAACATTCAATTCCTTTAGGCTTTGTTTTCTTGATTACTATTAGAGATATAGTCTTTTATTGCTTTGTCTGTTGCCATTCTTTGTCTGTTGCCATTCTTTTCTGTTCATATTCTTTCGTTGTATTGGCAAGTATATATTGTAAACTTGGTTATCTTAATCAGCAAGAGGAATTCCTCAGTTTTTAGCGTCTCTGATTTCACATGGTATCAGAGCGACGATGATTGATTCTGAAATTATTCAAGCCGCTGCTCAAGCCGCCGCCAAGGCTGCCGCTTCCGAGACTGCCGCTAATGTTACCTCTGAATGGATTGCCAAGGCCGCCGCGGATGCCGCCGCCAAGGCCACTGCTGATGCCGCTAAGCAGCGGTCCATCTACTACCTTCATCCTTCCGATCACACGGGCATGAAGATCAGTCCGGTGACCCTCAAGGGTGATAATTACCAGGAATGGGAGAGGGCTATCCGGAATGCTTTCCGGGCTCGTCGTAAACTGGTTTTTCTTGATGGTACTGTTGAATCACCGAATGAAGATTCCGATGATTTTGACGATTGGTGTAGTGTTAATTCGATGTTCGTCGGGTGGATTCTCCAATCAATTGAACCCACTCTACAGTCATCCTTGACCTACTCTGACTCCGTGAAGCTGTTGTGGGATGCCATTAAACAGCGATTCTCCCTTGGCAACACTCCACGAGTGCATCAACTTCGTACTGAAATTGCTCGCCTACAACAGAACGGCCAAACTGTGGCTGCGTATTTTGGTCGCTTGACTCTCTTGAATGATGAGTTATCTAATTATGTGAAGAAACGTGGCTGTAGTTGTGGCCAATGCAAGTGCATTCATGCTTGGTCTGCTGCGATTCAATCTGATCGAGATGAAGACATGGTTCATCAATTTTTGATGGGCCTAGATGATGATACTTATGGGACTCTTCGATCTAACATTCTGGCTCGAGATCCCCTTCCAAATCTCGACCAAATTTACTCCCTGGTTGTTCAAGAAGAACGCCATAGAATGATCTCTAATGAACGAGCAGGCCGTACTGACGCCCTCGCTCTTGCTGCTCGTGGAACTCGATCCACTCAAACCCGTTCTCAGTCTCGTTCATCGGCATCCAAGACCAACTCATCTTCGACGGGGAACAAACCCATGTGCACTCACTGTGGTGTTATTGGCCATGAAAAGTCGACTTGCTTCAAGATTATTGGATATCCGGACTGGTGGGCCGAATACCGTCAAAGTCGAGGCGAGTCCAATACTTCTGCTGCTGGCCGTGATAAGTCTCAGACTCTTTCCACGCTCGCTGATCCTTCTCGCCAGCAACAGCATGATACCTCCAACGTTAATTCTGTCCAAGGTGTGGCGGCCTCAGTGTCTTCTGATTTCACTACTCATGATCGGGATGGGTTTCGGCACAACCTTAATGATGGGAAATGGAAAGATATGCTCAATATGCTGCATGAATATCGGTTGTCTGGTAATGACAAGATGAATGGTACGTCTCATTCTAATCATTGGATCTTAGATTCGGGCGCTTCCTTTCATATGACGGGTCGTCGCGAACTTCTAGCTGATATCCATTCTATTACTCCTTCACTGATTTTGCTACCAGATGGATCTCGTTCAACTGCTTGTGAGGCTGGAACTGTTGCTTTGGGCGACAATTTGAGAATTACTGATGTGTTGTTAATTCCTAAATTTTATTGCAATCTCATATCTATTGCTAAGTTAACCACTGATTTATGGTGCCTTGTCACTTTTACTGACAAATTATGTGCAATTCAGGACCGCACATCGAGGATTTTGATTGGCGTGGGTGAAGCTCGGGACGGGGTCTATTGGTTATGCTCGGTTTGTTCGTCTTCAGCGTCAGATCGGGTTAGCTTTGCTGCAGCATCTTCTACTTCTCCAGTTTTATGGCACAAGCGAATGGGTCATCCTGCACTTGCATCCAATTTTGTTTTACCACGCATAGGCTCTACTAAGTGTAATTCTCAAACTCCTTGCGATGTCTGTTTAAGGGCAAAGCAAACTAGAGATTGTTTCCCTTTAAGTTTGAATAAAGCAGCAAAAGCTTTTGATTTGATTCATGTTGATGTTTGGGGTCCATATAATACCCCCTCCTCTTGTGGAGCGTTTTACTTTCTTACCATTGTAGACGATTTTTCCCGTTGTGTTTGGGTTTTTCTATTAGCTCGTAAAACTGAAGTTGTCCGGGTAGTTCAGAACTTTTGTGCTTATGTGAAGACTCAGTTTCAGACCGAAGTCAAGATTTTTCGATCTGATAACGGCACCGAATTCCTGCCGCTCCGACCATACTTTGATTCAGCTGGCATCATTTTTGAAACTTCATGTGTTGCTACTCCGCAACAGAATGGTAGGGCGGAGCGCAAGCATCGTCATCTTCTCAACGTTGCTCGTGCTTTGCGATTTCAAGCACATTTGCCGATCCAGTTTTGGGGTGAGTGCGTTTTGACTGCGGCATACCTAATCAATCGCACTCCCTCCCCGATTCTTCAAGACCGGTCGCCCTATGAGCTATTGTTCGGTAAAGTCCCCGCTTATTCTCATCTTCGTATCTTCGGGTGTTTGTGTTATGCGTCTGTTATTCCTCGGGATAAAGACAAATTCGCTTCTCGAAGTCGCCGGTGTGTTTTTATGGGATATCCTTTTGGCAAAAAGGCTTGGCGTTTATATGACCTCGATAAGCACGTCTTCCTTACATCTAGGGACGTTGTGTTCTCCGAGACTGAATTCCCATATGCATCATCTGTTCCAGCCCCTACTGAGTCATGTGCTGAGGATTTGCCATCTCCTACACACTTTGATGACGCCCCTTTGTTGGACAGGGGGAGTTCTTCCGATCACACACCAGCTCCGCTTGTGGTGTTGTCTTCCGAGACTCTGGCTGCTCCACCTACCTCACCTCCAGCTTTGCCGCCTGTTATTGATCAGCTTGACCATGATTCTCCTCCTCCCGAGCCGCCAGTGCTTCGTCGTAGTGTACGGCAGACACAAGTATCCTCTCGGCTTCGTGATTTTGTGTGCAATACCACTACTCGCTTAGACCCCCCCCCCCCCGAGCATCGACTTCACCTACTCCGTCAACTTCCTCAGGTACTTTATATCCTATAGCTAAGTATGTTGATTGTAATAATTTTTCAGCAAATCATGTCCATTTTCTAGCTTCAGTTACAGCCCACACCGAACCAGAATGCTTTTCTGAAGCTATGAAACACTCAGTTTGGCGCCAAGCAATGGCCGAAGAACTTGCTGCATTGGAGAAAAATCAGACTTGGACTATTGACTCGCTTCCGCCTACCAAAAAGCCCATTGGTTGTAAATGGGTTTATCGTATCAAGTACAAGTCTGACGGTTCTATTGAGCGTTATAAGGCTCGTCTTGTCGTTCTTGGCGACAAACAGGTTGCAGGTATTGATTTTAATGAAACTTTTGCTCCTGTCGCAATGATGTCTTCTGTTCGTGTGTTCCTATCTGTTGCTGCAATTCAGGGATGGCAACTGCATCAGATGGACGTTCACAACGCATTTTTGCATGTCGATCTTGCCGAAGAGGTCTTTATGCGGCCACCACCTGGTTATCCTACACCTAATGGCAGTTTCTGTCGTCTTCAGAAGTCATTATATGGTCTTCGGCAGGCTCCTCGGAATTGGTTCTCAAAACTTGCTTCCGCATTGCTTAAATATGGATTCCGGCAATCTCGGGCAGATACTCCCTATTCTCTTATCACCGGCAGTCTACCGTTCTTCATGTCCTTGTTTACGTTGATGATTTGATCATTTCTGGAAACGATTCTGCCACTATCTCTCGTTTCAAGGATTACTTGCATACTTGCTTTCATATGAAGGATTTAGGTACCTTGAAATATTTTTTGGGTATCGAAATTGCTCATGGCGAGAATGGTCTATTCTTATCTCAACGGAAGTATGCTCTTGAGATATTAACGGAAACGGGCTTTCTTGCTTCTAAGCCGGCTGCCTTTCCGCTTCCTCAAAATCATCATCTTAGCTTGGCTACAGGACCGGCTTTTCCAAAGCCTGATCAGTATAAGCGCCTTATTGGCCGGTTAATCTATCTTACAATAACTCGTCCGGAGCTCTCTTATGCTGTTCACACTTTATCTCAATTTATGCAAGCCCCTAAGGAGGCTCACTGGCAGGCCGCCACTCATGTGCTGCATTATTTGAAGGGCTCCCCTGGTCAAGGCATTGTTCTATCCCGTCATAGTTCTATGCAACTAACGGCTTATTGTGATTCGGATTGGGCAGCCTGTCCTCTGACTCGACGTTCGTTGACTGGCTACTTTGTTTTCTTAGGCGAGTCTCCTATTTCTTGGAAGACGAAGAAGCAACCTACAGTTGCTCGTTCCTCTGCCAAGGCGGAATATCGTTCCACGGCAGCTGCATGTTGTGAGTTGTTGTGGCTCCGCTCTTTCCTTACTTCTCTTGGTTTTCGTCCTAAGCGACCTATGCGGCTATTTTGTGATAGTCAAGCTGCCATGCACATTTCTGCTAATCCGGTCTTCCATGAGCGGACTAAGCATATTGAGATCGATCTTCACTTTGTTCGGGATCATATTCAGTCCGGCTTGATTACTACCTCCTACGTTCGTACTACCGAACAATTGGCTGATATTTTTACCAAGGCGTTAGGGCACCGACAATTTTCATATCTTCTTGGCAAGTTGGGCATTCGAAATCTTCATGCACCCACTTGAGGGGGAGTATTAGAGATATAGTCTTTTATTGCTTTGTCTGTTGCCATTCTTTTCTGTTCATATTCTTCCGTTGTACTGGCAAGCATATATTGTAAACTTGGTTATCTTAATCAGCAAGAGGAATTCCTCAGTTTTTAGCGTCTCTGATTTCACAATTACTTATAAACACTTTATTATTTTTCAAGTATTTCAATGTTTTTTAAAGACCTTATTTACAAGTAATCAAGAATAACAATACCTTAGTCTTTAATCTTTATCAGCTTTTTTTTATACTCAGATAATTATCACAAATATTAGAATTATTATTTTATTGAATTTAAAATACTATATTACAGTTTTAAAATATTTTTGTCCGCCTAGTATCATGTAAAGCAGGAGAAATTTCATAAATTTAGGGTGTTTATCATGAGTGCATTTTAACAGGCAAATTACTGAAATAATTAAACAAGTCCATCAAAGAACTTACAGCATGAGTAGGAATCAATTCACAGGGCAATAGTGGTGAGCCAATTGCTTCCCTTACATAAGGTTCCTGCATATTCAATTTACAATTTCAACTTATCACATGGTAACATGACATAAACAAGCATAAAATTTGAATAGCCTTCAATATTTATCTCCAAAACCATTTATAATTATTAAACTTATTACTCCAAATGTTGAAACATCTCTATTAGTTACCTTAATTTTGAAAACCAGCAAATCTGAAAACCTGTTTTAATATTTGTAGAATAACTAAAAACAAAACTAATCATGCCCAAGCTATAAGCTTGTAGGATGATTGCACAGTACTAGAAAAAATGTAATGCTATGAAAAAATCATTAAAAATCCAAGACCAGAAAAATCAACAAAAACCCTTCAATCCAATACATTTGCATTAATTCAAATTTCAATTATTTTTCCTTCTCGGCTCAAAAATATAATCTTGTCTAAATATTCTGCACCTGAAGTATGCTTTGCAAAAATCAAAGGAAAAGGAGTTGGAAAAAGTGTAATTGTAATGTATCCATGCCACATTCCAGCCAGCTAATCTGGATAATCACAGAAACAGGAGACTAAAGCCCACAATCTAACCTGTGAACTCAAAACGTTTTGTAAAGCCGATGCATCTTGTTCTGATGGCCTAATGTACACCTCCACCACATCAGTGGGCTCCAGGCCAGCTTTTTTCCGCAACTTCTGGATCCTATTTACAACCTATGTCAATTGAGAAGGAACTGAAGTTTAGAGCAATTAATGTACGCTTTTATTTGGGAGAGAAAAAAAAACTCCAGAGACTGAGAATTTTCTTATAAAATATAATAAATATACACCAATGGAGCATTCCTCCCACAAACAATGGCTATATGATTAGACTGTTAACATTTGTCTTTTGCAGTGAGTCGTAGAGGCTCTCCATGAGACAATTGAGCTAAAAAATGTAAAAAAAAAAAAAAAGCATTGCCATGTACTTGTTATATGATTTAAAATATACAAGAGTGAATAAAGTCACGAAAAGAAACTACATCAAAAGATTTTGAGATGTCATCCTACAGAATAACCAATGAAATAAATCAAAGCAAGAAAACATTTGGTATACTAAACTCTTCTGAGGTTTGACACATGGAACTTCTCTAAGAAAACAACCTGCATGTGTCAACCAGAAGAAACCAATAAAACCATGGGAGGTCATCAGACCAAAACTGAGTAGGAAATATCATAGGATTCAGTTCAAACCAAAAACCATTTGACAAAACAAAAACAGCAAAAGCTGATCCTTAATGCATCTAAAGCCTTGTAAACAACTAATACTTCTGATCACACCCAAGACCATTAGACTAAAGCAGCAACAACATCAACCCAGCGTTAACCCGCCCCCCAGGCAGGATCTGGGGGGCCAAGATGTACACACACTTGCCCCGACATAAACTCGAGAGGGTGTATGCAGAAGGCCCAAGTATTATCATCATCGCCCGGAAGACCAAAGGAAAACTGAAATTCAGCTATGTGACAATGATAACTGAATCTAGTTAAAATGCACCAAAATTGATATAGGGGTTATATTCATCTCAAAGGCACTGTATAAAAGCCAATGAGCATGAGGATGTATGTAATGTAAAGATCTTTTACAGGAAGCATGGAGCAAAATCACTATTTACATGAAGCATGTAATATAAAGTTCTTTTAGATTATGAACAAAAAAAACTAATGGAAAATGAATTGTGTACAAGAGGATACATCAGAGCAACAGAAAAAAATACAAACAAGATTTACAACATCAATACAGGAAGCAACTACAAAGCTTTATCTAACTCACCTCACGAGCAATTCCAGCCTCAAACAATGACTCATCAGCACGTAGATCAAGCACAACAAGAACATCACCTGCACACATGAGAGTAGGTTCATGGATTACTGTTTCGCAAGAGAAAACTATTCTCGGAACAGTTACATGAAAACAAATTTTCTACAGGTCATTTACCATCTCCCTTAGCATCAATCTCTTCTCCTGCTCTGTCTTTAGGAGGCTTAAATTCCCTGATAACCTGAAAGTAGGATCCAGATGGACATATGAACAGATATCCAGTAGTAAAATGGAAACAAAATCAATAAAAAATCTCCTATAAGCCAACATCAGCACACCACAGGTTCAAGAATAATAGTACATACACATAAATACATGGACAATGAAAAGATGGGTCAAAGAGTCGATCTTGATTTAAGCTCATATACAGGTTAAAAGATAAGGAGGTAGAAGCATTAAGTGAAGGGTCAAATGTTCCAATGGAAGCTTATTATCTTTAGGAACAGATGTTCTTTGGCTCTCATCCACCTATGCCCCACCCTGACCAACTATTAAAACTACCCAAGGAACTGGACTTTTTTTTGGCCGTTGTGATATTACATGTTTAATGGACATCTTAGAATAATATTTCCATCTGAAAAGATCCTTGGCCTCTCTATGACTAAGATTATGATTTCAGGAGTACGGTTGTACATCTAACCTTGCTTGTGACACACTGAGTTATTGTTGTAAAGAAAGATGGTTGTTGAACACACAACATGAAAAAAAAATGATGCATGCTATTTATCAAAATTAGAGTGACGCATGCTTGAAAGGTATCCATGGCAAGGTGCATCAAATGTAGCTCTTCCTTGTTCATTAATCAGACTGATATTCACTCACTACCAGCATAAGCTTGCCGATTGAAGAACTTAACGTGAATGATCATATCTTTTGAAATATCAGACAAAAAGGAAATGTTTACAGAATAAAATAATAACAAAATCATGTGACCACCCATATGCAACAAAAGTCGAAGATAAAGTTAAACACAGACTCCTACCTTGATGTCACTCAATTTCAGGCAATGTGAAGCAATAGTAACTTCCCCAGCTTTCTCAAATGCAAGAATCTCTTCTTGTGACATGCCCTTGACTTCCTTGGCAACTATACCCATAGACTTCCCAAGACGTTTTCCCAATGTACTACAAGAAGCAATGTTTAGTTATCATATATGAGATCCAAAATATTTAAGAAATTAAAGATGATTGTTGCACATGAAAATCAATACCTGAAATCGGGTTCTGCTCTGAGCGAAGCATATTTCAGTGGATCATTGCATGCGATAACGGATCTTACATTCAGTTCCTCCAGAAGATACTGCACAGAAATGAAGTTGAAAATTTTAGCAACAAGAGAAACTAGCATAATGACATTTCTTCAATAATTTTATCTTGCCATATTGTTCTAGTATATATATCAGCTTCTTTGGATCATATGCTACTTTCTGAATAAATCTATGTCAATAATCCGGACAATATAATTGTATACAACCATCTTAGATCGTGAAGGAATCTACAAGACACGGAATGCAAATATCAGCCAGTGCATCATGAATATTTCTTTGGTTTCTATCAGAGGCGTGTTCCAACTGTATCAGAATATGTTCAAGGTCATATATTATCCTTTTAGCCGATAAGATCCTTATCCTTTTAGGCAATAAGATCGTACTGCTGAGTTATAAATCTTGGACAGATTGAAAGGATTATGAAACTAGGAGATTATAGGAGAACAGAGAAAATGATATCAAAAGATCAGCACATTAAGATTCTGGTAAACAGACCTCCTTAAGTTTCCCAGTGATGTCATGGAGAAAATCATTATCAGGATGTACTACCACCATTTCCCTGCAAATAGACAGATTACAATTACAAATTAAGATGTAATGAAAGAGAAACAACAAACTAACAAAGTTATAAGCAAACCTGAGTGGTGTCTTCAGAGGCTTGTTGTGGCGCTCACGGATATTGCGAGCAAGATCAATGATTGTCATCATCCTTGACACACTTTGCTCAATGCGATCTCCTCTCTAAACAGAGAAGAAGAATAGGCGTTAATATTGTCTTAATGCTCAAAGCAATCAGATTACTTATGAAATAAAATATTGTGCATTATCCTATCAAAAAATGGATGAGCACACTTAATACCTTTCCTTCCTCCTGAGGGAACCTACAATAATGGATGCTCTCTTCTGCTCCTTCGCTAACTTTTCTCAAATTCTGATACAACACTTCTGTAAAGAATGGCGTAAAAGGGGACATTGCCTTGCATGAAGTAAGAAGAACCTACATTCAAAGTTTTAAAGGAAAAATAGTAAGAATTTTGCAATAGTATGGCATTTAAGTACACACCTGATTGCATTAATATAGAGTATAAATTGGATATATTTGGGCTAATAATTTATAACTAAACTTGTCCCAGAAACTATATTTTTCATCTAAATCAAACATGTTAAAATCCACTCTTTACACTAGGAATGATACTCAATCCTCTTCAATAGCCCAAAAGGGTTTTAGACACTTTCTGGCTCTACCACTCAACTCAATGGAGAATGCAGATCAGACACCTAGATATACATACTAGGGTTGTTCATGGCTTTTAGTCGATACAGGAAAAAACTGCCTTAATGCAAGAACTTAAAAAACTCTGCAGTAGAAAAGATCAACTCCACAGTCCATACTCCATAATAGGATAACAGCACTCCAGTGAAGCTCTATCTTCAGGTACACAAAAGACCGCAAATGCACAAGGAAAAACTATACACTAACTGACAAAAAACCATATTAATAAGAGGAACATCAACACTTATAAAAACATACATGGTACAAAGTGGACAGAGCGGTCTTGCAGTCTTCCTCCCCTGTCCGGCCTTTGAGTCTCTTACGATTGAAGCGCACATATACATTTGTCAGGTTGTCCAGAAATTTCAAGAGATAAGGAACTACCTGCAAATAGTATGCGTGAAATATGATGAATCAGAAAAGTGTGTTTTTTAAAAGGGGGGATAAATAATACATTAATACCCCAATACGAAGAGAGATTAAAGTAACATAACAAAATTAGAGGGAGAGATAGGAATGCAGATTTCACATAAATAATCTGCAAGTTACATGCAAATTCAACAAAAGCATAGACAAACCATGTCATGGTAATTTCAAAGATATGCATCTCACATCTGAGAGAGAGAGAGAGAGAGAGCATACTGTGTATAATCTGTAAGCATCCATTTCTTGCCGAACAAAGTGTACCAGACTCTGCGTTGCTGAATTGATCCACTGATCAAGCACGTTGGATGAGCTTTCCAGAAGGCTTCGATCAATTGGGATGAACTGTCCAAAGCCTTCAACTTCTAGTCTCTTTGCATTCTGAACTAAAAATCTATATGCATTGTACCATGGTAGGAAAACATCTTTCACCTGATTTAGATTAATCAAAATAATTACACAGTAATCAGAAATTCAGAGTGACCAGTGATTTACTGATTACTGCTAGTAAATTGGAAAAAAAAAAAAAATTTGGTCTATATCAATTTCCTTAGATCAACAAACTAAAATTAAGAAATAAGGTAAAGCAGCAAAACAAAGAGGATAACTTACTACATTATACACTCCATCCTTCCTAAAACGTAATGGTTCAGCCCGTACAACTGGAGAGTTAATCAAGTACAGCCGTAATGCATCCTAAAACGTAATGGTTCAGCGATTGACATAATCATTAGTCACATGTTATACATGTGATATTCAAAAACAAGAAAAAGGGAATGAAATATCCAACAAAGAATAACATTCTGCATTAATATTAACTTACAGCCCCATAGTCATTTAAGATTTCTGTGGGTGCGGGATAATTTTTTAATCTTTTGCTCATCTTTTTCCCATCCTCGGCTAGGACAAGTCCATTGCAAATAAGATTTTTGAATGCAGGCTTTTCAAATAATGCAGTGGAGAGCACCATAAGGGTGTAGAACCTGCAAATGAAGATTGGGCTCAAAAAAGTTAAACTCAAAAGTCAGGATAGCAGAACCTTAATACTTCAGTTTCTATGGAAATAATAGTCAACAGAAGAAGATACTAAACCATCCCCGGGTCTGGTCCAGTCCTTCAGCAACAAAATGCCCAGGGAAGTTGTTCTCGAAAAGGTCACGATTCTCAAAAGGATAATGGATATATGCATATGGCATGGAACCACTCTCGAACCAGCAATCAAATACCTGCAGAGGGTTGCATTAACATAAAGCTTGTAAATGTTTGATTGATATTAGAAATTTCAATTATGTAGCTTCATTTGCAATTCAGAAAGAATCATCTTGCAATGCTTATGTATGCTAATGCAAATTAGAGATGAGTATCACAAAAAATAAACAGCATTTGATTGTGCCACAATCAAAAGACTGGTCCTTAGCATATCCCATGACCTTGAGAAAAAAAATCGGAGAAAGCTAATGAAAATTGATGTATTGCATAATAATCCAGATAGACTGTATTTCTGAAACCAGCATTGGTATTGGGCTATCAAATGTGAAATCCGAATGGAATATCATGTACAACTTTTGAGTTAAGAATGCAAGAACATACACTTCGAATTCCAATGGGAATTAAAACAAGTCGAACATTTAATCATAACATGTAAATGCAACAATAAAAAAGAATGGACAGCAAACAAACACAAGGATTTTTGGAGAATCTAAACAAAATTATCCAAAAGTAATGATCAAAGGCTCATATATTATGAGTTCTATTTATAAAAAGGTCTCTATCATAGTCCACCAAATAAAGTCTTGATTACTTCCATACAAATACCTTCAGATGCAATTAGACAGAACACAATAGAAAGTACTAGTATGTGACATTCTCTACATCTCAATACTTTGAGATGCCTAATTTGAGCTCTAGAAATTGATTTTAAAAATAGGGAAACAGCCAAAACTGATATAAAATAAAAAGCATGGAAATGTTCTTGCACTATGACAAAGTCCTTACATCTTCTACACGTTTGAGGACACCAAATTCCGGGCCACGGCTGGAGGGTATGACAATATGATCAATTTTGTGACGGTGTATATCAGTCACCTGCATAACAGATGCATTGGTTAACACATGCAACCAGCATAGTGTATTATTATACAACTAAACGAATATCTCCAGCAAGTGCCATGAAAATACTGAAGAAAAGTAAATGGAGTAAAAAGGTTAAAGGGGCAAGAAAATGCAAAATAAATACACTGTCAGTGAGAAAAGATAAACTTCTATCAAAATCAAGATCATAGATTCTTTACGACATAGATAGCTGATTTAGTTTCTTTGCAGGCACATTCCATATGCACTTTTGGAAGACTTGGTACGCGTAAAAGTCTATGACATCTTTTCTTTTTTTTGTTGGTCGAAAGAAATCTTTTCTTTTTATTTCAAGAACATCTTGCCCTCTTTTCAGTATCTTCTTGATCTCGACAATAGTTGATCCTATATCAGATACATACAAATTACCAGATACTACAGAAACAAAAAAAAATCTATAACAATTACAAACACAAATAAGCATAAGAACAGAAGAAGAAAATAAGTCACCAAGAGATATACAGAATAAACATATGTAATACAGAGAATCTGCTTCACAAGGAAAACATGAGTCAACAAAATGAACAGACATATCTATTGCGAAGACAAGACGAAAAGATAGAAAAATTACAGCATGGACAAACCTTTTCCCCTGAAAGCCTTTCTAACTTCTCAATAGAATCTATGACAACTTTCTCCTCACCATCCTGACTAATCCATACAGGAAGAGGGGTGCCCCAGAATCTGCTTCGACTAACAGCCCAATCTCTAGCATTTTCAAGCCAGTTATGGAACCTTTTTTCCTGTTGAATATTGAAAACTGAATATTAATCCTGATAATATATAGTAACATTTAACAAACAATAAGCAAAAATCCTTTCATCTGCACATTCAGAATAGAGTGAAGCATAACAGAAAAATGCAGGCAATTAGCTCAAGGATTGCAGCCAGAAGGATCCCATTTAGCCATCTCAGGAGTAAAACACCAATGGAAAACCAAGACCACATCAAATATTACACTGATAATTCAGGAAGAATTTTTCCTCGACTCAAAAATTTTATTGCGATCTATTGCAATCACGTAGCATGAGCTTTTTGTATTTGATATACAATCAATGCAGCAAATCAATATTAAGGCATGGCTCTGTTAGTGTCATTATAATGATAAAGAGAGGCAAAGAAAGACGAGCTGACCTTGACAAAATCAGGTACCCAGTATGTCAACTTATTGTTTTCAAGCAATTTATCTTTTAGCTTCTCCACTGCAACAAACCTATACAGGAATTCATCAAAATTGTCAAGGAGCACAACGGAACAAACTCAAAAGAAAGGAACTAATAGACATCGAAATAAGCTTTTCATTCTATTGAGAAAAGGAGGCTGTTTTTAGTGGTTATCCATGTTATCGTTGCATAATCATTACAATTGGTCCATTAAAAATTTGCGAGATACTGAATATGTACAGAAGTTGTCGAACACCAATAATATAGCAGACAATGAGATCCAGTCACACTAGTCATTTAGAAGTTAAACATCCACAAGGATGAGCAAATGGGTACTGAAAATGTTTAACAATACTGTCCAAAAATATGGCTCATGAAAAAATGTCAAGTTAAGCCTGTGCTTAAGATAGTTGAAGGGTCTTATTGTTTTCCTAAGACCAACGATATACCAAATAGAAAAGTGAATTAGGAAGAAATCCGATCATCTTCTAACAACTGGTGCCAAATAGAAGATGAGCTCACAATCATCTTAGTAATGATTACGTACCAGCTTGGAACAGCTCTATAAATAAGAGGCGTTTCAGATCTCCAACAGAAAGGATAAGAGTGGGTAAAGTTTCCCTGCTTCAGCAGTCTACCCTTTTGCTGCAAAAATAATCAAATATGAGAATGAAATCTTGGTGCACGACACATACAATTTTCAAAATGCCCAACACTTGCAACGAAAGTATACTATTTCTCAAATCATCCAAATAGCTTTGAATCACCTCTAATATGTAAATGGAACAGCTTGTACACACACAAATGATTCATAACCAACTAGCCACCACAGTACACATCCAATGGTATTGTCAACCCAATGCGCCCCAACAAATAAGTGCTTGGGCCACGAAAATCAAAAGGCACATCAAATTTTACAGCAATAGACCTATAGAAGACTATTCAAAAGTTTCATCTCAACACACATATCTGTCCAAACATCCCAGAACCATCTGCTTTAAAACCAGCCAACAAGAGGGGAAGAAAGACATGACAAAACTACCAAGAGGGTTGCCAATGAAAGAACAAAACTTGTTTTTGGTCCTACAAAATGAAGAAGAGGTAGTGAAAGATTTTGGGAAGTTGGCTAGGCATGGTGTAGAGGGTGGACTGATAAGCCCACCTTAAATGAAACCACTTATGTTTATTAAAATAAGATTAGTAGTTTAGTTGGTTACATAAATAAATAAGGCAGCTATTCCTTCCTAAGGACAGTAATGAACATGTCAATGTCACAAAATCCAGGCTAATGAATTTGTGATTAAATCTAAAATGTGAAATCCACATGACGCCCTAATGCCAACTCACTGTCTAATGTTCCCAATTAACTCCTATTACAAGGCTCTTTTGACCAACCCATCCCTACAGCCACAAGCCATACTGATCACCACATTATCAAGCTCGGTCTGGTTACTATGGTGGTATTTGGATTGCCCACCGTCACGTTCATCTGAAATTCAAGTGAAGGTTGGAAAAGAGCTAAACTTACCTTTACAGCATTGATGATATCCTTGTCAGCTTCCTTGACATATCGCCCTTTGAAATCAGATACTTTTTCAATAAAACAGCCATCATCATCAACTGCTACAATTAAGTCTGCTCCCTGGAAAAGTCAATTAAGAGAATAAACCTGATATGTCCACAACCCACAGCCAATAAAAGTTCGAGTTACAAGTATGGGATACCTTTTCGATGATCTGATTATTCAAGCAAACTCGATAATCATCCTCACCAAAAGCAGGGGCACAGTGTACAATTCCGGTTCCACTATCATCGGTTACATAATCGTCAGCTACAACTCTAAATGCCACATCTGAGAACTCCATGAAGTAATCAAACAAGGGCACATATCTGCAGGTAGTCAGATATAGGTACAATGAAACAATATTAAAAAAAAAACAGAAATAATACACATAAAGCTTGATTTAGGCCACCAAATTCAAGTAACAGCAAAAATAAAATGGAAAGAATACAAATACATTACTTAAGAAGAAGTATGTTGTCAACAAGCTCACCACAGACACTTACCTAGGTGCATAGGCGAGAGACAATTTGGCCATGCTTAATCAGCATGCCTTAAATGTGTAATTTCCTTACTTTCCTAATAGGAATTGCAATATACACTACTCCATTTAATCATGTTACCTATTCTCATGGGTACAACTTTCATTATATCTATATTCATTATATTCCATTTTTTCCCTTCAATAAAATATATGGTGTGTACCTTTATTAGCTTTTTATTCAAATATCAATATCAATCGATTTAACCTAATTTTTACAGAATTGCAGAAGGCATGGAGTTCTGAGCACAAATTCACCTGCCTCATTCAAATTCCCCCTCGTATCTCCCATCCCTCCACTTTGGTCTAGCACTCTAGCCCATCCCATTTCTCTCTTTTCATATCCTCGTAAATTATCTAGCTATTTTTTGTTAAATACTGAAAGATGTTCCAAGACCTTTGTAAGTTTCAAGTCTAACATCTACATTTTGCCTGTTGTTTTTTAGAAACTTTCTAAGACGCCCATGAGTTAAAAATAAATACATTTTACCACACATGTCTAATAACATATCGATTCTAATTACCAAAACAATTTCTCATATATGCTAAGAAACCACCTACAAAACATTTTGAACTTGTATCCCAGTATCTTGTAAACCTTGGAAATTTGCCAAAAAAAAATTACAGTCTATCACCCAGGTAAATATACACAAACCTTTTAAACACCGTCACATCAAAACTGATGATGACACATAGTAAAGTTTGGAAACATTTTTATGATACAACATGAGGGTAACTATATGAAAATAGGTGATAAAATGAAAGCCCCTACCATATGGGTAGTTTGCTGCAAAACATCCTTTTTGATCCATATATGACTATGCACATCAAAAGAAAACTGTTCCTTTCAGGATTTTTACTTTTTTTTTCTCAGATTCAACAGCATCTTTATAGCAAACTACAAGCACGAGCTGGACCATTTCCACATCTAGCATCAGGTATAGATCAAGCCACAAAGACTTATCCAAAATAAATCAATGAATAAGCCTCTTGTTTGAAAGCAATAAGACACAGTAACACATCAACGGCACAACATGACAATGAAATCCCCTTGTCTCACACTCTGGAAATCCCACACATCATACAAATGCAGCACAAGTCCCCACCAAAGATGGTGGCTAAACTTCTCCCAAAGAAAAAGAAAGCATAGTGCGTTCAAATAAAAAGAAAACATTTTGAGAGAGACAGAGAGAGATCTCACTTTGTTCCCACTAAAGCCGAACCTTTAACCTTCTCCAGCAACTCATAGCAACCATCATCAACTGGTTTTTTTGTTTTTTCACTCGACCCTCCCTTACTTTTGGATTTTGTGTTTTTTGCCTCACTGGCCGATCCATTTGGAACAGGATCTGCTTTTGGTTTGTCTTTGGGAAGTTGTGACAGTCGAGATTCAGCAACAACAAATACTGAACCAGTGGATTTACTCTTTACCTGCGTACACATATCTGTCATTTATCGTTGCTAACAAATATAGTAGACCACTTTAAAACTTTTATTTGACGAAATGGACAAAACATGTGTTTTGAACAGAAATTCAGAGTGTGAAAGACTATTATCAATGGTAAGCAACTTACATAAACGATGTAGCCTTATTATGATTGAAAATTAAACCAACTTTGAAACAAAATATTTTGCATTGTTGGCATATATAGCTTAAATATTTACTATGGTTTGCATAAAGTGTGTTCAAATTCAGCAATTTCAATGAATCAAATCAAATTTCAATGATACACAAGCATATTCAACTATGCATACGGACAACATAACATTAGGACTGGACAATTTGCTTAACTTAAGAGCATTCTAGGTAACCGAAAAGACTAAATCCTACTAAAGAACTTCATACAGTGAATATGATCACATAGGGAGAAAATGTCCTTTTTCCTATCTGCAGGATGAAAGACATAATCGAATTTGGTACAAAGGGGGGTACGGGATTCATTTTGCTACTTCAGAAAGTTAAATCCAAGATTCTAAACTAATAAAGACAAAGGTAAATGAGTCATATGACTGTACCATTACAAGACTTACTACAAAGTGACAAAGGGTAGCCTGCAATAGTGAGGCTCCCAATAGCCATACTAGCCTTAGCAAAAGCGAAGAAGTAATAGAAACTTGCTTGGTAGTTTACTCTGGTAAAAAATTTCAAGCTGGCATATTAAAATGTAGAGAAGAATTATATTTTGTGTGAAGTCCCATAACACATTGCACAGCTTAGACTAACTACTACACCTATTTAGTATTTCACAGATGTGTATTTATCGAAAGTATTTCCAATCTTTTAAGTCTGAACTTGTTGCGTTAGATCTTGATACAAGTTTCAAATTCAAAGTTTCACTAAAACTATATAGACAGTGACTTCGACTTTGCAAGGAGCTCAGAGCATTTCCCACCATGAATCTCATCTAACTTGGCTTCACCTTATGTAAGAAGATACAAGAATAAGGTGCTTGAATCCAAGCAGACAACTACAAAATGATTTTAACGGGTGCAAGTTTTGAACCATGCAAGGTTGTAACCTTAACGTAAAATTTTAATCACGGGTGGTTTCTTTAGTTAAAAGAAGCAACAGAAAAAATTGATAACTATCATCGCTAATACCTGAAGAAAGTAGAAAAAAATTACCTTAACATAGTCTAAATTCTTATTGACACACAATGCAAGATTACTGGGGAGCGTCCAAGGCGTTGTCGTCCATGCCACAAAGGATGCATTGTGAGGATCATCAACAATGGGAAAAGTCGCCATGATTTCAGGATCAGGAACTTCCTGCAGTAATCAAGAATCATGATAACTATTGAATCAAACTAAAATTATTCGAAACTAAATTAGTAATAAACACAATGCTGCCAGACCTTATAGTTCAGATTGGCTTCAAAGTTTGACAACGGTGTCTTCAAACCAGTGCTGTATGGCATGACCTGCAGAACACAATAGCACTTCAGCACAACAGAACCAATTTAACATAGCCCTACATAACTTATAAGTTGACTTCAATAAAAAAAAAAAAAATCAACTAATGAGACTGGGATTGATAGAATATATGTATGCCCTAACGTCAACATTTCAACAATGCAAACCATTCACATGGCCAAATTCAATCTACAAACACCTCTATTTCTATCAATAAACCCTAGCTACTGGAGTTTGAAGGAATTTGCAGGCACCTTAAACCCCCGATACACAAGCCCCTTCTCAAACAGATTGGCAAATACCCACCACACGCTCTCCATATACTTCAAATCCATAGTCTTGTAATCATTCTTGAAATCGATCCACCTGCCAACCCTTCTCACAACCTTCTCCCACTCCCCGACATACCTAGTCACAATACTCCTACACTCCTCATTATACTTGTCGATCCCCATGGCGAGAACATCTGATTTCGACTTGATTCCGAGTTTAGTATCTATCTCGTGCTCGACGGGGACACCATGGCAGTCCCAACCGAAGCGGCGGGTGACGTGGTGGCCGGTAATAGACTGGTAGCGGGTGACGACATCCTTGATTGTGCCGGCGAGGATGTGTCCATAATGAGGGAGTCCGGTGGCGAAGGGAGGGCCGTCGTAGAAGATGTACTCGGGCAGGTTCTCTGTGAGCTTGAGCTGCGTCTCGAAGGCCTTGATTTCTTCCCAAAGTTGGAGGATTTTCTCTTCCTGTTTGGGGAAGGAGTAGTCCTTGCCTTCGCACACGTCCTCCATTGTTGATTGAAGCTCCGAGCTCTACAGAGAGGTATGACGGCGGGAGATATAGGGGAGAGGAAAGGGAGACAGGGGAAAGAGGATTCAGTGCTGCTTGTGCTCTCAAGGGTTTTACCTGCAAATTATTTTTGGATAAATTACACAAAAAACGCCTACGACCGGAAATTTTTCAGAATATCACCTTACTAAAAATATATTGTTAAGGTCTTGCACTCTTGCTAATAGTTGCTTAAAAGCGGTCTCTTTTAAAGGCATATTAAGCACCGTCCCATAAAATTAGTTTATAATATTTAATTTATTAGAAATTATAAAATTAGATCAAAAATATTTTTCCTCCTTTTTCACATTTTGTATTGTCTGCAACCCTAATTCAAATATAAATTTCTTAACATAACTGCTATGCATAACACGCTTAAATCGATAATAAAGTTCTGTTCAATTTTTTTTTTGCAACCTAGTCCTTAGATGAGCAAAGCTAAATATCGCACTACAAACCAACGAGTAAAAAACTTTTGCCCGGTAGCTTATGTAGGCAAAACGCAGTTATCTACTAAGAAAACGTTGGGCGAACAAAAAAGCCCCATATTTCGAGATAAGTAAGAAGAAGAAGCCCACTACAAGGAGACGTGCTAATATAAAAAGCTTGCACACGCTGATTGGGCAAAATTAAAACCCCACCAGATCCCACCGAGCTAATGTAGAACCCTCACACGAATGCACGGGAACAATTCAATACCCTCGAAAGATACGAACGAGGACATTTTGTTTTATGCGAATTATTCGGGGATTATCTTAAACCGTCTGATCCTCTTTTATTTAGTGTTTATTATCGATTTAAAACGTCTCAAACCCTAACCCTACAATATTTTCATTTTAACTTTATTTAACAACTAGAAGACCAAACTAGTTGAAGAAAAACCGAGAAGAAAGCATGTAAGAGGGTCAACAACACAACATCAATCCTGAGGTAAACTCTTTAAAATTAAAATATTGATCCAATATTATTTTTTTGGATGGATAAAAACCTTTGTTATAAGGACTACGATTTTATTTTTTGTTCATGTCATTGTTGGGGTGTTTGTATTTTGCTTTGTTTGTTGTAGCGAGACAACAGAGATAACTCGTTTGTTGAAATAAGGTTTTTCCTATTCATAGTCTTTTTTGAAAGATTGACAATATGCATTGAACCGTTTTATAATGTGATGTTTAATGATTTTTCGTATTTATTATGTAGAGAGTTGATGTTGAAAATCTGATTAATTTTGAAGATTTGGGTGATGACATAGAGTTAGGTACTGATGATGATGAATATGAGTTTGACCACATTGATGCTAATTCTATAGACTATTCAGAGATTTTCAACACAACAGAATTATTTAAGACCAAAGATGATGCTATTAAGTGGATTCGTGGAGTTGGCAGAGCACACAATATGGTGTTGGTGATAACTCGCTTTGTTAAATCTTCACCTGGTCGACGTGGAAAATGTTGGATACAATGTGATAGATATGGCAAGAGTGTTCCTACTCGGGGGAGAAAGGTGGCTATGAAACCAAGGAAGGCGTCAACGAAAAAGGCTTTGTGTCCATTTTGTATCAAGTGTCATGAAGCGAAACCTAACGTGTGGCTAGTGAAAGTTGTATGTGGGGAGCACAATCATCAGTTAGCCCTTTATAGAGAGGGAAATGCATTTGAGAGGTGATTTACTGCAGAGGAGTATGAATTGGTAAGAGATTTGACTGCTTCTCATATGAAGCCGAAAAACATACTCGACATTGTAAAGAAGAATAATCCATGTAGCGCAAGTACAATTGTAACGATCAACAATGCAAGACAGAAGGCAAAAAGAGAAGGGCTATAGGGAAGAACGATTGTACAACAATTCATGCATCAGGTAGCTTGTTACACTGCTGGAAAACGCGTCTTTAGCCACGACAGTTGGCCACGCGACATGCCACAAAATTTGCCAAGAAACAGCCTTCGCCATAGAGGTAGTCACCAGTGTTCCCAAGACGAAAAGTTTGTGGTTAAAACGCTCGCGGGTATAGCATAGCGTGAACACTGCCCACAAACTTTTGAGTCGTGCCCATTTAACCACAATATTGGGTACGAAAATCATGTTCTGTTAAATACATGGTATAGCCAGAGACACTTTGTGGCTGAGTTTGTGTCTATTTTACCACAAAGTTAGCGTCGAATTGTTTGGCTGGCTAAATTTGGGAGGGATAAGTCGTGTTCATCAACCAACTGTCGTGGCCATTTAGTCTCAAAATTTGCCTCGAATATATTTGGTGGGTAAAGTAGTGGCGCTTTTAGCATTAAATTTGGCTACGAATTTGCAGAATAAATTCATTGACAATGTCGTGGCCTTTTGCATGAAAATTGGCTACGAAATGATTGAGTGGATTTAATAGCCAATGTTGTGGCCTTATTGTCTCAAACTTAGCCTCGAAACCATTTTGTGTCAAATTCTGTGGTTATAAAAATCAGTACAATCCACCTATTTAATTGCAATATTAACCTGCACCATGCAATATTAAATACATGTACCATAAGCATCACATAAAGCAAAAATGGTTTGATCATCAAACCATGTGGCATATGGCCAAATCCAAACATCAACTTGCACCAAATATCCAAACATCAACCACAACCAAGAACCAAATATCCAAACATCAACCAACCTGCAAAACCTGCACCTACCAACAACCATCTAAAACCTTACATAAATCCAAATATCCACAATGGCATCACTAACAGCCATAAGTTTCCCAAAATGCACCAACACAACTAAAGACCTTAAATTACCATGGAGAGAGTGAGAGAGCTAATTGCTAGCAATGTGTTCCATCAACTTTTCAAGCATGCCTTTCAAATCCTTGTTTTGGCTTTGAATTTCTTGATTCTGAGCTTGAAGAGCCTTCATTTGGTCCTGCATTTCCTTCATCTCGTCCTTGAGATGCTCGGTAGATGGTTGTGGGTGGAAAAGGCTGGAGGAAGGAGAAGAAAAGCATGCATCAACCTTGCCGCTACGAAGGAGGGCTATACCATGCTCAGCAAATGCGAAAATCTTCCGATCTTTATGGCCCTTAGCAGCTTTGATCCACAACTCTATCATCTTTGTGTTTGATAATGGTTGACCCGATGCATTGTTCAGTTGTTCCTCAGCAACCATCCGTTCAAACTCGGCCTTGAATAGAATGAAAATGCATTAAAAAGAAGATATGAAAGCAATATATGACTATAAGAACAAGCTGAAAAACAAATGTAAAATAAACAAGCATGCAAGATAAAGCACATTCAATTCACAAACATATATCATTCACAAATTTGCTAGTGGTTAAAAGATTCACAAATTGGATTCACATATACACAAATTGGATTCACATATAGCTTGATAGATTCACAAATTGAATCAGATAACAACATATTGGATTGGCAAACATCTCTATCTTTGGCACAAGATAGATCACATATAGCATGAGCATCGAGCACATACCTTATAGAAAATTGCATTCATAAACATGACTTGCTAACTAAGGGAGCATTACACATGCCAAATAATACTAAACATGACTTGTAGTATTTCCATCATTCTTGTAGTATTTCCATTTCCAAAATATAGTAATCATGATTTGCTAACTAGAAAAGGAAGTCAACAGTACATCCCATCATAAAATGCAACCATAAAGCAACCATAAAAGCCATATTTTGACAATAAATGTCAACCCAATGAGATGTGTAAATGAGCCAACCATAAAGCAACCATAAAAGCCATACTATGAGAATAGATTTCAACCCAATCAGATTCGTAAATGATAAGGAATATTCAGCCTAATACTTACAATGATAGCAGTTGGGCGTTCACCAACGGTTCCATCTTTGGTTGACCACAACTTCTTTACAACCTCAGAAATCATAGGCATGGTACCCGACTCACCACCCTTGAAAAAACAAGAGTAAAATTGAGTTCAACATCAAAAGAAAAGAGAAGTAATATGTGAAACTGGATTGCAATTACCATCGTTTCCATCCACTTTGTGAACTTGCGAGAACCCCCTCGGTATGGTCCAGACTCGAGTGATTTCTTTGAACTCCTGTTCTCCTTATTCACCTTAGCTTGGAGCACCAAGTTGGGATCAGTTCTCCACAAGGTCGTCATCCTTGTCCAGTGCCTGCTCGCTAACCAGATTGGGGGTGCATTTTTAGCACGCGCATTCTTGAAGACATTGCTAAGGTGCTTCCCCATTTGGTGTAGAAAGGCATCCTTCATCAGCTCATCCGTCTCCCTCCAACAGAAATACCTCTACATTGAGAAACAAGAAATAAGTAGCCTTTGTTTCATTAAATCAAAGAAATAGAAAGCATGTTACATCATATTTTCCTTACTAGAATTAGATCACAATAGAATCTCAGCAATAGATATCAAACAAAAAGTTTGTTTCATTAATTTAAACAAGAAATAGGTAGATTTAAGCTAAAATGTATTGTTCTTTCATTTTTAAAGAGAAAGAAAGGCATAATTAATTTGAAGCAAAAGATATCAAGCAAAAGATTAATTTCTAACTTCAAACAAAAGATTACCAAGATCTCAATCATATTTTCCTTACTAGAATTAGATCACAATAGAATCATGCTATCATGTACCAAAGATATCAATTTCAGCCAAGACTATAATACATATCACACAACTAATCAGCTCAAATAAGATAAACAGATCACCCAGCGATATCACACAACGATTTTGTGTTTTAAGAAGTAAAAAATAACCTGAAACTCATGAAACCACACGGTCTGCACATGTTTTGGCACTCTAGATATACTGGTCCAAGGACCTCGATAATGGCCATGGACGATTTCCTTAGCCTTTGCAAACGCTAACTTTTTTGGTTCAAAGTCGCTACAAAGAATTAGATAAAGTTATTAGTAATATTCAAAATGAAACTTAGGATTAATAGAGAGTTGTTTAAGAACTGACCGACTACCTTCCCCAGCAATCCATATAAGCTTTTGTTGTGTGCCTTCTTGCTCTCTCTCTCTTCTTGCTCTCCTTCTTGTCCTCCTTCTTGCTCTCTTTCTTCTTGGTCTTGTTCTTCTTGTCCTTCTTCTTCTTGCTCTCCTACATGTTGTTCTTCATCACTAACCTCCTCTTCTTCCTCAGCTTCTTCCTCAGCTTCTTCCTCAAGTCCATCCTCAACTTCCATACGAACCCCAGGCTCATTATCCACATTGAAATCATCCTCATTTTGGTCATAAGTTTCTTCCTCAACTGGTAGTAGGGATGGTGGAACAACTTTCTTTGTACGAGGTATGGGAACCGGGCTAGGAGTTCTTGAAGGGTTGAGTGCTCGTCGGACAGGAGGGGTAGTCTTTGGAGGAGCTGGTGGGATAGTTTTTGAAGGAGCTGGTTGAGAAGTTTTTGAAGGAGCTGGTGGGGAAGTTTTTGAAGGAGGTGGTTGAGAAGTTTTTGAAGGAGCTGGTGGGAAAGTTTTAGAAGAAGCTGGTGGGGAAGTTTTTGAATGAGCCTTTAAACGTGCAACAGGTTGTGAAACAGCCTGTTGTGGAAGGGCTGCAGTTGTTGCTGATTTTTTAAGCCTGGGGCTACTACGAACAGGGAGCTGGAGGGGTCGTTTCAGAGGTCTTCTAGGGCTTAAAGCACCCTGCTTTGGAGAAGAAAGAGGTGGACCACGCGCAAAGTTGCAGCTAGTAACCCCAGCACGTCCACGAGCTGTGCTTCGAAGGTGACGCATGATGACCTAAATCAGAGAAGTACAAGGAAACATAATTAGAACTAAAAGAGCATGCTATTGATGAATGCCTCAAGTATATTTAGGGCATTTGTCTAAGAAAAAAAGAGCATGCTATTGATGAATGCCTAAAGTGAGTCTAGAATTAAAATGTCACAAATTATTAGAACTCAAGTATATTTAGAGCATTCAATTGATCATGTTTGTCTAGGAAAAAAAGAGAATGCAATTGATGAATACCTAAAGTGAGTCTAGAATTAAAATGTCACAAATTAATAGAACTCAAGTATACTTAGGGCATTCAATTGATCATGCAATTGAATGCATGTTTGTCTAGGAAGAAAGGAGCATGCAATTCATCCAAGATATTAAAAAATAGAAGAAATAGGGAGAGAGTAGGCACTTGTAACTTTACTGAATGAATTGAAGTAGATATGGTGGGTTTGTCCAGGAAGAATCCGGCAGAATTAAGGACCCATGAAATCGCCAGCATTAAGGACCCATGAAGAGAGACAACAGAGATGAATTAAAAAGAGTCAAAGTTAAGCAAGAGCAAGGGAGAGAGGGAGAGAGACTTACCAATCGGCTGCCTTGAACAAAAGCGAGCTTGCTCTGAAAAAACACCAAAGATGGTAGTGAGAGCCCAAAATCAAACATGATTGAGCAAATGATTGAGCAAAGGAAAGGAAAGAACACCAAAAAACACCAAAAAAGCTTGCTTGAAAGAACACCAAAAAACAACAACAAAGCTTGCTTGAAAGAACACCAAAAAAGCTTGCTTGAAAGAACATCAAACTCAAAGGAAAGGAGAGATGACTTACAATCGCCGGATGTCTTGTCCAAAGGGCTGCAATAAGCTTGCTTGAAAGAACACCAAAAAAAAATTAGAACAAAACCCTAGATTGAACCAAATCGCCAGGGAAAGGAAGGTCGAGAGGGAGAGAGGCTTACCGACGAGATTGAACCAAATCGCCAGGGAAAGGAACGCCGGCGAGATTGAACCCTAGATTGAACTCAAAGGAAAGGAAGGTCGCCAGGGAAGCGAGCTTGCACTTTGAAAACCAAATCGCCAACCCTAGCTTGAGAGAGCGGCGAGAAGAAGAAAATTGATGGAATGACCGAATGAGCAAGCTTGCTAACCAACCCTAGCTAGATTGAACAATTCACTAACGGGCCTACCAAAAATGGATCAAGCTCGCTAGCCCAAAATTTCCCCCTCAGCCCAAAATTGCAATTCCCTCCCAACTAAACCCGAAATTAAAACTTCCCTGTCAAACCAAAATTTGCCTCCTAAATTTCCCTCCTAAATGCATTATTCCATCCTACATCAATTTCTCCTTCCTACCTCAAAATTGTCCTCTTAAACCAAAAATGTAGTTGGTAAAATGAGCAAATAATTACATATATAGATGATAGAATGAGGGAAAAATAATTACAAATCATATTGTTCGGAACTTGAAGATGATGGAAAATCATCTTCTTCGTTGTCATTTTCAATATTGAAGCTATCATCGCCACTTTCCACATCGTATGCTTCCTCATGCAATGACACTGGATCATTAAGATTTGTAGGTAAAGATTGAATTGTCGACCTTATGAAGCCATCAATCTCAAAGTCATCCGGTTGTAATGGTTCAAACATGGTTGGTTGTTCAAGATTGTTCTCTGCCCATCGTTGCTCAACATTGACTCTTGGTTTTGTCTTACACACGTATCTCCAATCTGCACGACTTCGGGGTGCGCCAGGGTAGTCAAGATAGTAAACTTGGATGCATTGTTGAGCAAAGACAAAAGGATCATGGTTGTTGTAACGTCTCTTCACATTAACCTCTTGGAAATGGTAATCTGGATGGACTTTTGTCCCATTAGGGCTAGGGTCAAACCACAAACACTTGAACATGACAATCTTCTTACACGGCATCCCAGTGAACTCAAACTCCAAAATCTGTTCTATCAACCCAAAGAAATCTGATTGTGTATCACCATTACAAGCTTGCACACACACACCACTATTCATGGTTAACTTTCCTTCTCTGCGTTTCAACGTTTCAAATTTATAACCATTGATGCAATATGATGGCCAGGACAACACCTTTCGGGATGGCCCCCAAGCTAAACTATGTATCAAATCATGATCCTCAAGTGGGGGGTGTAGGGCATTTGCAACTAAAACCTACAAAAAATAGACACATATATTGACCATATACATGAGTGATGTTAGAATTTTGTATCGTTGACACAATATGAACTAGTACTTACAGTTTCATGAAACCATGTACAAAAAAAGTTGGCAAGTCCGTGCGGATCTCCTTGGCCTACAGTATGTTGAAATTCCCTGCATATGGAAAGAACAACATAAGACTAGTACTTAAGTTTCCATAAAATAACACATATATATATAAGTTTAATTGACTTACTCGACCTAGGAGTCGACTCTCTACAATTAAGTAGGATGTAAGTATGTGCTGCATGAAAGTCCGTCTCATCGGACAACCAAATAACATTGCACTTTCCACTTGCACGTCCCGGATGGTTGAAAATTGAAATTTGAGGATGCACACTCACCTCATCCGTGGTGGTTTTCTTTCTCTTATAGGAGTCTTGATGATGAGGATAATGTTGAGCGAAACTTGTTATCTCCTCAAACAAATATGATTCCACTATGGACGCCTCCACCTTTTGCGGGTTCATCATGTTCCCTTTCAACGTGAATAATAATCTTTCAACTGGATACATCCATCTGTTCTGTACAGGACCCCTTAACCTTGCCTCTTATGGTAAATGAACAATGAGATGCTCCATGCAATCAAAGAACGATGGTGGAAATATCCTTTCCAATTGGCATAGTAAAAGAGGTGCAGCCCGTTCTAGATCCTCAATCATTTGGATGTCAAGTGTAGATGAACATAATGATTGGAAAAACAAGCTTAGCTCCGTCAATGGCCCCCACACACCCACGAGAAGAAGTTCTTTGAAAGCAGCTGGTAGAAGTCGTTGCATGAACACATGGCAATCATGACTCTTCATTCCTTGTAGTCTACCCTCTTCCAATTGCACACATCGACCAATATTAGAGGCATAACCGTCCGGAAATCTCAAGCTTTGTAACCAATTAAATAGCATTGTCTTTTTGGGCCTATCTAATGCATAAACTGCTTTTGGTTTTGGGCCCTTGTGATCATCCTCCACTTGGAGCTCTGGGCGATGACAATATAAGCTTAGGTCCTTCCTTGAGCTCAGGTTGTCCTTTGTCTTACCCTTAACATCCAATACAGTGTTAATCACATTTTCAAACACATTTTTCTCAATATGCATGACATCAAGGTTGTGACGGAGCAAATTATGCTTCCAATAAGGAAGCAACCAAAATATACTTTTCTTCGTGAACTTATGAGTTTCACCATAACCATAAGGATATTGAAGTGGACTCTCCATGGCGGTCGGCAAATCGTGAACACGTTCCCACACCTCTTCACTAGACAAATACGGAATAGGAGGCTCGTCCTCCTTTCGCCCTTTGTAGAAGTTTCTCCTGTTGGTCCGGAATGGGTGATCTAGTTCCAATCTACACCTATGACAATCAAACCATGAAGGCTTTCGTCCATGGTGTAATCGAAAGGCTTTTGTATTCTCCATGCAATGAGGACAAGAATAAATACCAACAGTACTCCACCCAGATAACATCCCATATGCTGGGAAGTCATTCACTGTCCACATAAGTGCAGCACGCATCCTAAAGTGCTTCCCCGTAGAGACATCAAATGTTGGCACACCCGTTTTCCACAATAATAACAACTCATCAATCAACGGTTGCATACAAATATCTATTAACTTCTTCGGATTTTTTGGACCTGGAACAATAGTGCTTAAGAACAAATAAGGAGCCTTCATGCACATATCTGGGGGTAGGTTGTAAGGGGTGACAATCACCGGCCATGTCGAGTATGTCTTACCAAACTTACCAAAGGGGGAGAATCCGTCTGAACACAAGCATAATCTCACATTACGAATCTCCTTGGCAAAATTAGGATAGGTTCGATCAAAATGCTTCCAAGCCTCGGCATCAGACGGGTGACTCATATATCCTTCATCTGCTTGGTGCTCAGCATGCCAACGCATCTTTGAAGTTGTTTCCTCCATAGCGTACAATCGCTGCAACCGTGGGATCAATGGCAAATATCGTAACACTTTATTGGGTATTGGCTTTCCTTTTTGCGACAAACAAGATTGATACCTTGGACTGTGGCAAAATTTGCACTCCAATGCATCGACATCATCCTTCCAAAACAACATACAACCTTGGGGGCATAGGTGTATCTTTTGTTGGGGCAATCCTAACTCTCTAGTCATCTTCTTCTGCTCATAGAAACTTTTTGGGAAGTTGTTGTCCCTTGGCAAAACCTCATTGACTTTTTGAAGTAGTGCACCATATCCAGCTTGTGACATGTTGTATTTGGTTTTCAACTCCATAAAAGATCCGACAGCAGCTAACCGTGACATGTGAGAACCATCATATAATGGCCGATCTGCTGCTCTCAATACATCAGCAAAGCGCTCAGATAATAAAGACATTTCCTCGTTGCCAGGACCAAACACTGTTGCCGATTCTTCTAAGTAACTTCCTTCTTCAAGGTCATGGCTTTCACCCACCTCTAAAGGACTACTACTTGGCTCATTATAAGAAGTGCTTGTGTCAAACCATGGGGGTGGAACAAAACTTGGACCAGCTGCATCAAACACCATTCTTTGCGTGGGATTCAAATTATCAAACAAATGCATCCCAATCCCAAAGAGATTCATATCACTAGGATTTGAGGTGGAAGACAACTCCTCCAAAGGGGGCGCATTGGCAAATGGTGACTCTCCATGTGCAGTCCAACAATAATAACTGTCAACAAAGCCTTTTCTAAACAGATGAACGCGGACATTATCTACATCCTCAAATCGCCCATTCTTACATTTCAAACAAGGACATTTTATCTTATCCCCATCCATGAAATGCTTTTGAGATTTTGCAAATTCAAGAAATCTCTGAACACCATCAACAATTCGCTATTGTAACCACCACCACCAGGAAGCCATCTATCATACATCCAATCACGATTCTCCATCGATAATTCTGTAAATTTGTCCAAACAAACTTAAGTTAATATCAACAAAAAAGCAAAACCCACAAATATATACTAAATACCCTATATCTAAAATTAAACTTGTAATACTAAAACCTCTTTGTAACTAACTTACCTGATCCAAATCAGATGTGCACCTCTTAAATTATCTTCAAAATGTGTAGAGTATATATAATCTTCAAGATTTGAGTCACATTATTTTTTGGTGAGAGAATAATGTTGAGAGGGAGAATTTTGAGAGAGAATGAGAAATAAGTGGTGAGAATGAGGGTTTTGACGAATCATATGCAATGGTAGTTGAGAATTGAATGAGGTTGGTACGAATAGCATTTAATGAAAATGCAAGTTCAAATTAGCCAGGAAATTGGCCACAAAAATGGCCACGAATGCATTTTGGGCTCACTAAAAAGGCCATATCCAATTCGGCCCATATGCTTGGATGTTAGGATTTCCCGGCCCAACCCGAGTAGCCTTTATCTCCCTCCCTCACCCAATTTTTAGGGTTTCATCTCAATTTCGGCCTTTACGATCGCCTCCCTCTCCCTCTCTCTCCTTCTCTCTCACGAGCGCCTCCCACTCTCTCCCTCACCCAATTTCGGCCGTTACACCGCCTCCCTCTCACAAGCTGGAGCCGCCCACCACACCGGCAACGCCTTCAAACGCCTTCAAATGCCATCTCCCTCGCTCTCCATCTCTCTCGAGTTAACTTCCGCATCTCGGCGCCATCCTCAACTTCCTCAACTTCCACACCGGCAACGCCTTCAAACGCCATCCTAGGAGATCACAGGTTTTTAGCTTTATTAATTTCTTGTGTTATGTTTATGACAATGTTGTGTTAGTATGTGAAAAGATAGTAGATTGAAAACATGGATAATGCTCAGTGATCTAGTCGTCAATTCCACATTGGATCTAGATCTAGTCAAAATCTTAGGTATAATTGAGGTTTTAATCTTGTCTTTCTTCTACAACTAAGTGCATTTTCCCACAGGACCTATCCAATTATTATATGTGACATTCCTATCCAGTTATTATATGTGACAAACTTTTCTTAATAGTATAATGTTGGATGCTTCCTTCATTTGATAGAATACTACACTAGTTTTTATGTGGTTGTTTATCATGCTAAATCTTACAAGTGTGTAGAGGGAAAATTTGCACAACACCAAGTAAATGACCTATGGTATATGAGAGGATTCCCACAAAACCCAAAGGAGAATGATATCTGTGGTATCCTACTTACAATTGACTAGTAAATTTTCTGGATAAATATCTAAAGGGCACAATTATTTATAAGCAAGGCTAGGTGATAGTTCCAGTCGGTCACCTTGCACATGGCTCTTCTTACCTAATCTTAACTCCTGTGAAACACTGTGTAACAGAATCAGGCTCTTTTGCTCCCATACCAGCCATCTTACCTTGCTTGAACCTCTTCATAACATAAACCTTCATGGGCTTCTTTGTGCTATCACTTGCTCTTAGAGAATGGTACATTAGTATCCTGTTCTGACTCCTCTTGTGGAAAAATTTGACCTTCATAGTGCGGAGTAACAATTTCTTGAGGTTGGTCAGGTAATTGAAAATACAAGCTTGGTAGTTTTGAAGGTGCCCATGTGAAGGTGTGGCCTGGGAAAACAGAGTACATCTTGTTCTTTGATGATCTATATAGTATAGGGTTTATGTTACTCTCTCCACTTTCTTCTCTGTTTTCAGGAGGATTATTGTGTGTTTCAATCTGAAAATGTTGCAAAATAGATTAGTTTTTTTTCTCCTGATAGTGCTGAATTTTTGAATCTTCCTACCAATTACGCCATTTCCATTTTGGTTTGATCTTTCTAATAACTGGATAGGAATGTACCACTTTTATTGATTGCTATTACGATTGATTTTGTCAATTAAATTGTCAATGGCCTCTAAATGAAGTTAGTTTGATTGCTATAATATGCTGTGATACACAACTTGACCACTTTTCTTTCACCATTTTTTCCACTCATGATCTTGTCAATTACGATTGTTATTTTTCCATTTCTTTTCTTCACAGATTGTTGCAATGCCAATGAACTGGAATCATGACCAAGAGATGATCTTCCTCAAAATTGTTTTAGAGCTTAGTCCTCCCCTTGATGATCCCACCCCCCCTAACTGGGTTGATGTCCACCAGCGATTCATGGTTGAGACTAGGTGTTTGTCCACGAGAATCACTGCGCAATCAAGGTATAACCACTATTATAGGCTTTGGAAGATATGGAGTCTTTTCAAAGAAACGAAGGGGGGTCTCATGTGGAATGAAAGTACTTGGGAAATTATTGGTCACGACGAGTGGTGGGTGGGAAAATACAAAGTAAGTGCAAATTCACCATGCTTTCATTTTTAAAGTGTATGCGTCTATATCATCTATTTTCTTGTATTCCTATTTCTTGATTGATTATGGTTGATATTTGTGTTTATTTAAGACTTAGACTTGTAGAGTTAAAGAAGTTGTGGGCTTGTGACATCTTACTGCCGAATAATGAATATTCTGCTAGAACGTATCCTAATAAAATTTAAAGGTTCGACCAGTAATTGATGACTTCAAACCTATTGATTCTAATGAATGATGTTTGTTTTCACGGTCATAATTTTATCTTACTTATCATCTAGGGTTTACCTTGTAAAATGTAATAGAAGAGTATTGGACATTTGCTTTCATTTGTTAAGGTTTACTTGGACTTGTGTTCCATGCTGTTTTTATTTATATTTTTTAGACTCTTAGTAGGTTTAATTTCTCTTGTGTTCCATGGTGTTCTATTATCTTTTTTAACTTGTAAGTATCTTGTATGGTAGGAGTGCAAAGCTTACAAGTTTTTCAGAAAAAATGGCATGGATCCTTATATGAGTACTCTTTTGAACAAAATCTTTTATGCTCGAGAAATGGAAAATGAAGATGTCGAGCTTTACCTGTCTCGTGACGATGATGAGGATGTAGGCTGTAGCAAAGAAGAGGAAGAGGAAGAGGAAGAGGAAGAGGTAGAGGAAGACGTTTAGAGGATTGTGTTGGTTTTATGGATTTTAGACTTGTAGTTTGTTTGTATGCCTTAACATGGTTGTAGTGACATTAGAGGATTGTGTTGCCCATTGTGTTTGAATCTTATTGTGTTTGAAGTCATTTGTTAGGATTGTGTTGAAGACATTGAAATTGTGTTGAGATTGTGTTGAAGACATTTGCTAAGATTGTGTTGGATAATTTATGCATTTATATAGGAGCTTTGTATGTGCATTTTTAGGCTAAGTTTTGGCAAATTTTTTATGTGCATTGTTGGGTTTTTTAAAGTTCTTGTTGTTTAATTATTGTCTTACGATTTCTCATAGAAATTGAGGATCCGAGCTACTAGGTCCTTATGCAGTTGTTATGTAATTTGGGAGTCTTGATATGTTTTTTGAATAATAGGTTTCAAGATTTCTTTTTCATTTTTTTTGCTTAATTAATAGATATAGCCACAAACTTAGAATCCAACTTAGCTGCATGCTTATTTTCGTGACAATTTCCCCATAAACTTAGAACCAAATTTAGCTTCGTAATATATTCGCGGTAATATAGCTCCAATTATAGCCACAACTCATGTTTTCTTGGCTATGTGGCCACAAACATAGAATCGAACTTAGCTGTATGATTATTTTGCGACAAATTACCCAGAAATTTAGAACCGATTTTAGCTTCGTAATATATTCGCGCCAATATAGCTCCAAGTATAGCCACAATCAACACTTCCATGGCTATATTGGCACAAACTTAGAATCCAACTTAGCTGCATGATTATTTCGGGACAAATTGCCCAGAAATTTAGAACCGAAGTTTGCTTCGTAATATATTCGCGTCAATATAGATCCAAGTATAGCCACAACCCCTATTTTCATGGCTATATTGCCGCAAGCTTAGGATCGAATTTAGCTGCGTGATACTTTCGTGACAAATTGCCCAAAAATTTAGAATCGATTTTAGCTCCGTCAAAAATTCGCGTCAATATAGCTCCAACGCTAGCCACAACCAATATTTTCATGGCTATATGGCCACAAACTTAGAATCGAACTTAGCCGCATGATTATTTCGCGACAAATTTGCCATAAATTTAGAACCGATTTTAGCTTCGTAATATATTCACGTCAATATGGCCACAGCCATGGCCACAACCTATTATTTCATGGCTATATGGCCACAAAATTAGAATCGGACTTAGCTGTGTGTTTATTTCGCGACAATATTCCCACAAATGTAGCACCAACCGTGAATTTCATGGGTAAACAGCCAAAAAATTTGAGATTTGTGGGAGATGTTGTGGCCGTTTCCCGCAAACTTACCCACACAGAATATTCCTAGCTATAATTTCCTGGCTATATGCGCGTTTTCTAGTAGTGTTATCAATATTTTAAGCGTCATAGAATCACAGACCGTGGAGTTGTGAGTGAGTAATTCATTGCCCATCATGAATCCCTCAATCGGTTGAGGTCATTTCCCTATGTGTTGATCATGGATTCAACATACAAGACAAATAAGTAAGTGATTTTTCTAATAATATGAATAATTATTAGCTTAACACATGTAGTTGTAACAAACTTTAAACTTTATGTAGTCATTGCATGCCATTTCTTGAAATTGTGGGATTTACATCTACATGGAAGACTTTCCCTGTTGCTGGTGCATTTATGAGACGTGAGACTGAGGAAAACTACACGTATGCTATGAAATGGCTAAAAGAAATGCTACTTGTAGTTCAAAAGGTGCCTAACGTTATAGTGTCAGATAGAGAGCAAGCGCTACTTAATGCTTTAAAAACTGAATTTCCTGACATAAAGCATTTATTGTGTCGGCGCCACATCTACAAGGATATTGAGGCAAGATGCTTGAAGGAAAAGAGAAATAAAAAAGAAGCAAATAAGTTTGAATTTCGATGTAAGGGATTATTTGAGTCAAAGACGGAGGAGGAGTACAACACCAAATTAGCCAATTTAGAGTTAGAATGGAAAGGGCGACCAACTCTTATTCAATATTTGAAAGATACATGGTTGAACTCATACAAGGATAGGTTTGTGTCTGTATGGACATACGATATCACCCATTTTGGCACCAACACATCAAATAGGTAAAAATTTGACAAACCCTTTTACATACTCACTTTTAATAGTTGCATCTTTTATGAAGTTTAATATTTAAATTGTTAACCATTCATACATGTATTGTAATTTCAGGGCTGAAAGCGTGCACTCATCCATTAAAAGTTTTTGGGAAGTAATCGAGGGGGTTTCGATTCAGTTTTTTCTCATGTTCACACAAACATGGAATTGTTGATCACCGAGCTGAAGGCGTCGTTTGAGTTTTCACGCAGCCATGTCCGACATGATGTTAGTAATGTTAATTGTTTTAGGTTGTTGCACAGGATGGTCTCCTATCACGCATTTGATATTTTGATGAAAGAGTATCAACATGTTCAAACAGATGCTTCAGGTACTTGTGATTGTAAGTTGCCTACAACACATGGTCTTCCATGCGTCCATCAAATTTTACCATATGTGACATAGCAACGTTTGATTGACCCTAATATGATTCATCAAATGTGGAAGACCCTCCAAATCGAGGGGCCTAATGTAGAAGAAGATGAAATTGTAGTTCAGAGACGACAAGTTTTCAAAGCCGGGAGCCAGAGTGGTTTTCCAAGTTGTAGTCACCACCCTGAACAAGTTTTAATGGGTGTGCATAGCACTTATCTTATTTAATTACAAAACATTGCATTCAAGTTGGTAGCTTTTAAGACGACAATGCGATATGCCATAAGATATAGAATCCCACAAAGGGCGAAACGGGTTCTTAAGTCCCGATACAAGGCACTAGCTAGACGCTAAACACTCCTCAAAACGGTTGAGAGAGCAGGGTCATGACCAACATTAGGGTCTAGGTCCATCCTAATGCAAAATATTATAAAGAGGTGTTCAGGGGTTAGTGAACCCCCACCCCTAATTCTACGCTAGTCCAAAACAACGAATCTCAAAATGAGACCGTGAAACACACAGGTGCACAAACATTGCAACCTAAGTATAAGCTCTAGTGCATAATAGAATAATAACAATAAGCTACCATGGGGTCATTATTTCTTAGTATAATAAACCCTAATTCATTTATAGATTTCACATGGTCATTATTTCTATAATAACCTAAGTTCATTTTATTCAAACAAGCGTTCCCAACACATCATGCAAACATGAATAAAAGTATTCATGACAAAAATATGAGAGCGAACCACCACTTGCCTTGTTAGCAGGCGAAACGATACGGGGATTCGATGTATTGGATTCACGTCGAAACCAACAAGTTCCTGTTTCAAACGAGTGTACAAAATAAATTGTATTAATTTATTTTGATCCTCTTTCTCCTTTAAAGGAGTAATTACGATTTAATTTAGGAGTTTATAATTTTATTAACTTCTAATTTAATTAAGATGATTCCCGATTAATCTTAAGGTTATGAAAATTATAACTTTTCATGTTTTATGGAGTATGATCTTAAATACCTTATACTATGCATAAAAATATTCTCTATTTATTTTACATGCATATAATGTATTTTTTTTCAATCATAATCTTACCCAATATTTTAGTTATCAAAATATAAATTAATTTGATATAAAAAACCTCAATATTAACACTTTCAATAAAATTATAATCTCTTAAAAAACTCTTCATATAAAACACTTGATTTTTGGGATTAACTTGTAATATTAAAATAATAGTTTAACCAAAAATGTATATATAACTAACGTGGAGGACTAGTGGATGAATTCCTAAACCTAGGTTTGTATTAGAAGTGGATAGGTATTTTAATAAATAAATAAATAAGTAAATAATAATAAAAAAACAAAATAAAAAGAATTAGGTGGCTACTGATTTAGTAGTTCATGGAACCCATTTACTAGTTGAACACACGAGCCTACCAGAATATAGATTGGAAAGCTTATACACACACATGAATATGCACATCCGAATTAGAGAAACATAAATTGGAGAAATGAGATTTAAATCTTACAAGTTTAACTGGAGGAACGAATTAAATCTACAGTGGTTGTAACGAGGGTTAAGCTTTCCTCATTTTCCAAAGCGGAAAACCCCTTTAGATGGAGACACTCGGACGAAAACCTTGTGTCCTACTTCAATATCCCTTCCCTTCATATCAGCATAAGATTTTTGTCGACTCTGAGATGTCAACATTCTCTGTCGGATTAAAGCAATGTCGGTAGTAGTCCTCTCCACCAATTCTGGGCCTAGCAAAATCTTATCAGCATAACAAATCGGTGAACGACATTTCCGTCCATATAGAGCCTCAAATGGGGCCATCTTAATGGTTTAATGCCAACTTTATTGTAGGTGAATTCTACCAAACTTAAGCTGGTATCCCAACTAACAAGACGGTCTAGCACGCAAGCTCTAAGCATATCTTCCAGTGTTTGGATGGTCCTTTCGGATTGTCCATTGATTTGGGGATGGAAAGCAGTACTGAACCTTAGCTCTGTCCCCATGGCTTGATGTAGCTCCTTCCAAAATCCCGACATGAATCTTCCATCACGATCAAATACTATCGTCTTCGGAGTACCATGTAAACGAACTATCTCCTGCACAAAAGTCTCATCTAACTTTTGGACTCTCCATGTTTTCTTTATTGCTATGAAGTGCGCACTCTTTGTGAGCCTGTCAACGACTACCCAAATAGCATCCTTCTGTCCTTGAGTCTTAGGAAGGTCGGTCACAAAATCCATAGCAATATCTTCCCATTTCCATTCTGGCACTGGTAATGGTTGTAATTCGCCACATGGCCTCTTGTGTTCAATTTTCACCGTTTGGCATACCAAACATTTTGCTACAAACTCCGCCACATCATTCTTCATGTTTGGCCACCAGAAATTCCGACGTAAATCTTTGTACATCTTACTCGATCCCGGGTGGACTGAGTATGCTGATGCATGCGCTTCTTTCAAAATCAAAAGGCGAATTTCCTCATCGGTTGGCACACAAATTCGGTCTTGAAACCATAGTGATCCATCATCCTGAACGATAAAGCCAGGTGCCTTTCCTTCTTGCACCTCACAACTTATCTTAACTAGCATGACATCTTCAACCTGTTTTTCCTTTATTTGGTCCAGAAGAGTAGCATGAATCTCTAACATATTCATACTACCAAGTTGACGTCCGAACCAAACCTCAATCTCGTACTGGATCAATTCTCGTTGCAGCATTGGTTGAGTAGTGAGCGCTTCCACCATGGATTCCTGAGAGGTTTTGCGACTCAATGCGTCAGCTACAACATTAGCTTTAACTGGATGGTAAAGCAATTCGATTTCATAATCTTTGAGTAGTTCTAACCATCTTCGTTGCCTCATGTTCAACTCCATCTGAGTGAAGACATATTTCAAACTCTTATGGTCAGTGAAAATCTGACACTTCACACCATATAGGTAGTGACGCCAAATCTTCAAAGCAAACACAACTACAACTAACTCCAAGTAATGAGTCGGATAGTTCACCTCATATGTCTTCAATTGACGAGATGCATATGCTATAACCTTCCCATGTTGCATAAGCACGCATCCGAGACCTTGTTTAGATGCATCACTATATACTACATACCCATACAATCCATCGGGTAAAGTCAGAATCGGAGCACTAGTCAAACGCCTTTTAAGTTCTTGAAAGCTTGCCTCGCATTTCTCATTGCACACAAACTTCTTGTGAACCTTACGGAGCAAACTAGTCATAGGAAGAGCGATCTTTGAAAATCCTTCCACAAATCGCCTATTGTATCCTGCAAGACCAAGAAAGCTACGAACTTTTTTCACATTCTGAGGTTGCTTCCAATCTGCAACTGCTTGGATTTTCTAAGGGTCTACCATTACCCCTTCTTGGTAGATAACGTGGCCTAGAAATGCAACTTCTTTCAGCCAAAAATCACACTTCAACATCTTAGCATACAACTCATTTTGCCTAAGGATTTGTAGAATGATCCTGAGGTGTTCTTCATGAGCTGCTTCGCTAGGTGAATAGATAAGAATGTCGTCGATGAAGACCACTACAAATTTGTCGAGATATCCTCGAAAACACCGTTGCATCAAATCCATAAATACTGCTGGAGCATTTGTAAGGCCAAAAGGCATGACCACAAACTCATAGTGTCCATATCGTGTGCGGAATGTCGTCTTCGGGATGTCCTCCCTCACGAATTCGAAGTTGGTGATATCCTGACCTCAAATCGATCTTGGAGAATACCCTTGCTTCTCGCAATTGGTCTAAAAGATCGTCAGTCCTGGAATCTCTTCTGGGAAGACATCAAGAAGCTCTCTAGCAACAGGGTTCTCTTGTAATTTTACCTCTTTCTTTTTAGTAGTTTCCATAAAACACAAGAATCCCATGCACCCCTGTCGAAGCATCTTCATCGCCTTCATAGCATTTACCATTTTCCCGTTCTCGACTTCTCGTCGTCCTTTGAACTTACAGACATATTTGCCTCCTGTTGTGATGGTTACGGTTCTGGTGTTGAAACCTATCACAACTCCATGATGAGTTAACCAGTCCATTCCCAAGATTATATCATATGGAGCCATCGGTATGCAGATAAGATTAGCATCAAACTTCCTCCGATCCCTTGGATTGTGATTGGAAAGTTAGTGAGTTGTTTGGTAGCGACAATCTTCTCTCCATTAGGAAGATTCACAATGAATGCCTCACATATAGCATTACATTCAAGTCCAATTTGATCTACACAACTTTCTGATATAAGAGAATGAGTACCCCTAGAATCGAAAAGCATAAAGGCGGGAGCGGAACGAACATACAAAGTACCTTGAGCAACTGGGGAATTAGGTTCATCTGCCCGACGCATCTCATACAGCCACTTTCCTTGGCCAGATGACGATGCAGGAGTATTCCCCTTGTTGTGAGCTGTGGTGTGAGCAGAAGCTGATTTCCCAGATGCAGTTGGAGCTCGGTTGTTATAGGACACCAAACCCTGTCGTGACTGTGTTGGAGCATTCTTTTTCTGAGGGCAATAAGTCTGAACATGCCCCTCCTTCCCACAATGATAACACTTTCTTTTCTTCTGAGTACACCCCCTGCTAGTGTGCCCTGGCTCACCACAGTTGTAGCACACGATTGGTCCTTTCCGTGGTCCAGAATTTTGAGTCGTCTTGGAATAAGTTGACTCAGTCTTGGCCTGATTGGACCACTCAAAGTTTTGAGGTGGAGCTGGCCGCTTGAAACCCTGGTAATGAGAACCAGATTGAGGTGGCTTTCCCCAACCTTTAATCTTCAAAGCGGACTCTTTCAATGTCATCTCCAACTTGTACGCCGCATTGATGTACTCCTCCAATGTAGTGCAAGTATGATGCACCATAAGTGTCTTGACCTTCGGGTTCATCCACTCATGGAACCTTCTTATCTTTTGTTCCTTTGTGGAAACCTCAACTCCTACATACTAGAGCAAGTGGTTGAATTTGGTAGCTATTTCCGGTACCTTCATCCCATTAATCTGTGGATGAAGAAATTCCTTCAGCTTCTCTTCTCGCATTGCCGTCGAGAAGAACCGATCCAACATCTTGTTCTTAAACATGTCCCAGCTTAGTTGAGGATGTTCGGAGAGTCCAGAATTCTCCCACCACTCATTTGCCCCTTCTTTCAGCTGTAGAGAAGCGATGTGCACCTTTCCAGCAGGGGTACATACCACATCGCGTAACAACTTCTCTATGTGTGAGAACCAATAAGTGATCTTAACAGGTTCCCTAGTCCCATCATAGCTATCGGGTCTCATCGATGTGAACGTCTTCAATGCTCGAGCAAAGTTGGAGCCATTGAACGAGGTGGGTTTTGCATGATACAATCTCCATTGATAGCAGATTGCTCTCCTAGCTCAACTTCAGGTTCTACCAATGGAGCTCCTTGGTTCATCCCTTGCATGGTTTGAACCACTATAGCCTTGATTGCCTCTAGTGTAGCAGCGTTGAGGTTCACAGCCTCCTCAATGTTGGCAGCTTGTTGGCGATCACGTTGGGTGCCTTGGTTGTGGGACTCTGTACCTTCCCTATTGTTGTCCTGATTTCGGGCACTCCTCAACTGAATTCTATTCGTGTTGCGAGTATGGACCATTTGAACATTCATAAACGAAGTTCTATTCATTTAGATATTGGATCACTAACTCAAAATCTCATAACATAAAAATGCAGTTGCTTTATTATAATGGTTCAAAACAAAAAGGTTTAACACTTCCAAGCGTCAACATAGAGAAGAACAACATATCCTAAGACAATAGAATAACATAGAATAAGAACTTATAACAACTACTCAACTAGGTAATGACTAGATTCCAAGCCCGCTCGGACCAGTGGGGGATGGCAAAACTTGTCCAAAATCTTTGGGTCAAACATTAGGGGACTCATCATGGTACCATCACGCTTCAACAACATCTCCCCTTGTTCGATGCTATCCTTGAGGTTATGCGCCAGTTCACGCTCCTCATCCGCAAGATCTTGGAACCTCTGTGCCATGAGCTCACGGTATTTCATCTTGAAATGCTACTCCTCTAGTTGTGGGATGGTGGCTTCAAATTTGGCTCGAATCTGGCTGGGCTCAAGCGTTCCTTAACTGATAAATCCACCCAACTCCTCACCCAAGCATTGCTCTCATGCTCCATATTTTGAGGCCCCATAGGTGGTTGCGGGTTGGTAACGTCATACTCCTCTAGTGAGTACTCTTCAGTTATTTGCACATTGGCAGGCGGAGTAAGTGGGGAATACACCTCCTCGTGTTCTTCCTCTAGATCTTCCTCGGGATCCTCTTTGGGGTCTTCTTCAGGATCTTCCTCGAAGTCCTCCTTAGGCTCCTCCTTCGGCTCCAAGGGGAACACATGAGTTGGTGGAGACTCAACTTCCATAGAGGCGACTTCATTTTCCTCCATGAATTCTTCAAAGGTAAGCAAGTCCTCAGTTTTGATGGAAGGTGGAGGGCTGGCTTCATGGACAGGTCGTAGGGTTTTGGCTTGACTCCTAGTGAACACCATTGTCTGCCAAATAGACAAGGTAAAGCATGGTCAATAACTTATAGAACAATCCATAATTATATAGTCATAGAGTGAGAATATGAAGTCGTTGAAGGATAAATTATGAAAACAACTATTTCTTTCAAGCATGGTTTTCAATCCAAAAGAAAACAGATAATTTTCGAAAACAAGGATGAAGACTTGATTTTAAAAACTTTTAGCTCTGATACCATTTGTAAGGCCCGAAGCCTTAGAAGCGCTATCCCATGCCAACCCGAGGACTTCCTAGGAGGTCACCCATCCTGATACTACTCTCGCCCTTGCACGCTTAACTTCTAAGTTCTTTGTCCTCAATTGAACTTAGAAAAGGAAGAGCTCTTGTTGACGTGGGAAGCACCTCAATCCCTTTTAAATTATTGGGGTGTTATAATCTTCCCCACTTAAACACTTGACATCCTCGTCAAGACCCAAGCACCGCCCTCTAGGTCGAGTCACCGCCCTCTGGACCAAGTGCACTCGTAACCTAGAGTCGGCTCTGATACCATAATTGTAACACCCCTGATTTTCCCTCGGAGATATTACCGCCAATGACCTCGGAATTTACACTCCGAAGCCTCCCAAGGCTTTCACGGTATTCAAGATATAAATAAATAATGACAGATCAGTAAATATTAAAATAAAATGTCCAACTTTCACAATCTTGAATAATCCAAATACTTGCGGAAAAATGAGAATAAATATTCTTGAACAAAGCGGAAGTAAAATTCTTGAAGGCGGTCCTTACAGACCAAGGATCTCGACCTTAAACTAAAAAGTTATCAAAAGAAACGTGTAATACTTCAACAACTTCAATCTCGAATCACCACTTCTTTACTCCCTGATGTTCCATATAGGGACGGTTGACACCAGTCGGCCATGCAAAAGAAATAAAGCGATCGGTCAGTCTAATGAAAGACTAAACAAGTGGAATTTTATGTGAGGTTCTTGTGATCATAGTTGCATTATGACCATCGGACTCCGAATGAAAGTCGGTCGATGACATAACCAAAATAATCTCACGGAATGGGAAATATGACGAAAACATTAGGACACCACAAAGCTATGGTTCCTTCATAACGAGAAAGGTTATGTTGGAAACTTTAATTATCAACCAACATTTTGAAAAGCCTTCGTCGACTTATCAAATCTACAACCAACCTCACCGAATGCGTGTTGTACGAATTCAGATTGGAAAATAGATTAATCAAAGCCGGGAGCCAGAGTGGTTTTCCAAGTTGTAGTCACCACCCTGAACAAGTTTTAATGGGTGTGCATAGCACTTATCTTATTTAATTACAAAACATTGCATTCAAGTTGGTAGCTTTTAAGACGACAATGCGATATGCCATAAGATATAGAATCCCACAAAGGGCGAAACGGGTTCTTAAGTCCCGATACAAGGCACTAGCTAGACGCTAAACACTCCTCAAAACGGTTGAGAGAGCAGGGTCATGACCAACATTAGGGTCTAGGTCCATCCTAATGCAAAATATTATAAAGAGGTGTTCAGGGGTTAGTGAACCCCCACCCCTAATTCTACGCTAGTCCAAAACAACGAATCTCAAAATGAGACCGTGAAACACACAGGTGCACAAACATTGCAACCTAAGTATAAGCTCTAGTGCATAATAGAATAATAACAATAAGCTACCATGGGGTCATTATTTCTTAGTATAATAAACCCTAATTCATTTATAGATTTCACATGGTCATTATTTCTATAATAACCTAAGTTCATTTTATTCAAACAAGCGTTCCCAACACATCATGCAAACATGAATAAAAGTATTCATGACAAAAATATGAGAGCGAACCACCACTTGCCTTGTTAGCAGGCGAAACGATACGGGGATTCGATGTATTGGATTCACGTCGAAACCAACAAGTTCCTGTTTCAAACGAGTGTACAAAATAAATTGTATTAATTTATTTTGATCCTCTTTCTCCTTTAAAGGAGTAATTACGATTTAATTTAGGAGTTTATAATTTTATTAACTTCTAATTTAATTAAGATGATTCCCGATTAATCTTAAGGTTATGAAAATTATAACTTTTCATGTTTTATGGAGTATGATCTTAAATACCTTATACTATGCATAAAAATATTCTCTATTTATTTTACATGCATATAATGTATTTTTTTCAATCATAATCTTACCCAATATTTTAGTTACCAAAATATAAATTAATTTGATATAAAAACCTCAATATTAACACTTTCAATAAAATTATAATCTCTTAAGAAAAAACTCTTCATATAAAACACTTGATTTTTTGGGATTAGCTTGTAATATTAAAATAATAGTTTAACCAAAAATGTATATATAACTAACGTGGAGGACTGGTGGATGAATTTCTAAACCTAGGTTTGTATTAGAAGTGGATAGGTATTTTAATAAATAAATACATAAGTAAATAATAATAAAAAAACAAAATAAAAAGAATTAGGTGGCTACTGATTTAGTAGTTCATGGAACCCATTTACTGGTTGAACACACGAGCCTACCAGAATATAGATTGGAAAGCTTATACACACACATGAGTATGCACATCCGAATTAGAGAAACATAAATTGGAGAAATGAGATTTAAATCTTACACGTTTAACTGGAGGAACGAATTAAATCTACAGTGGTTAAAATCTGCTGGTGAGGAGGCTCGAACAGAACAAGAGGACGGAATGAGAAAAATTGTGATGTTGTGGTAATGTGGTGGTAACTAGAGGACTATTTTGGTCTGTATTTATAGGGTAAAGGGTCGGATTTGAACGCCCAAAACGATTTCAAACCTTCCATAACTCCAATTTATCTGATTGGCAATCAAATAAGGCTAATTGATTTTAGCCCTAATTCGTTCAAATCAGAAAAGCGAAAATTTCGGGATCCGATTGATCAAATTAGCGTTAAGATTTTGATGGGTATGAAATAAGGATCGTTTCTATGTATAACAAGCCTGATTTGGTGATTAATGAGTGAAAATAAAAATTTGGGGGAAATCTCCATTGATTGGCACTGCTCAATCGTGCTGCAGCTGGAGGAAGAAGGAAAGTTGCTGAAATTCGCAGCTTTTGCCCCATTTGTAAGGAAAACTATAATTTCAGCCCATACTTTTAAAAATGTGATAAAAATACCTATTTCTTAGGCATTTGAAATTCCGAAAATTATATTTTGTACCCAACATTTTAAGGACACATTATCTTGCCTTAAAAGTTTATTCCTATGTCACAACAATAATTAAAAATAATATTAAGTAACTTATTAAAACTCCTTATTTATAAAAATAGTTTTTAGAATAGGAAAAACTCTTTAGGAAAAAATCTTCCTAATAATTTCATGTAAATTTATTCACTTTACTACTTATGAATACTTCTTTAAATTTATTATTAATTATTGAGTAAGATTTATGACCTTTCGGGTAAGGTCATTTATCCAAAATAATCTTATAACGATTATTTGTTAACTTTTAATTTGATAAACTAAGACATTTAATACTTCTGATAGTGCCACATATGTTTTATTAAATAAAATAAGGGAAATTACATCATTGCCCTTCTTAGAAAAAAGGGTTATTACAACCACGAAGCGGGATCCGAGCAACTTTGAACATGCACGCAATAACTGCTTTACTAGTTGTGGTCGAGGACGACCACGTACTAATTTAAAATGCTCTTCTTCAAGTACTGGTTAGGAGAGATCAACTTCTTCAAAAACAACTACATCGAATCCTTCACAATACCCAATGGATATTCCTTCCTTTATTACTAGCTTCATTGAAAGATATGTTAATGTTCTTGGAGATGGTCATTGTGGCTTTAGGTCTATAGCTGAGAGCCTTGGATTTGGACAAGGAGAATGGAAAAGAATAAGGAAGGAGCTCATTGTTGAGGCATATAAGAACATTAACTTGTATGAGGCCGTAGTCCATTTAGGTGACGTGAGATCTATTATCGCTAAGATGGAATGTTATGAGGAGTCTGCCATCCAATTCCATTGGTTCTCACTACCGGATATGGGACACGTAGTAGCAATATGCTACCAATGTGTTTTTTCAGTGATCGGTTCAGCGACTTACCTACCCCTTATTGCCTCTGCATCCACAAATTTGGAGAATATTCGTGTCATATCAGCAGCTTATTTACAAACACAAAATCACTTTGTATCGGTAAGATTTCTTCAAACCTGATGTGTTATTAAAATTTAACCTTTTCAAATGTTAAATCTTGCTCTTAACTTTATGTTATGTTAATTGACAGATTCAACTAAGTCTAGGATCTCCATTGCCTCCTCTTACTTTGTTTTGGGCTCGTAATCACCATATCAGCGTAGATGGTTTAGACAAACGCTTTTCTAGCAACTTCGAGGCGTATGAACTTGGTCTTAGATCAAGATCATGATGTAATATTTTTCGGTTTACTCTACCACTAGATCTATCTCATTCTCTTAGTAGTATGACATTATTGATAGTGGTCTTTTATCTATGATTTTGGAGAACTATCTCACTCTTTTAGTAGTATGACTTTATTGACATTGCTCTTATAGCTATGATTTTGCAGAACTATCACATTCTTATTAGTATGACTTTATTGACAGTGGTCTTATATCTATGATTTTGGAGAACTATCACACTCTTCTTAGTGTGAATTATTGACAAAGTTGAATGTAACAGAAACTTTGAATCAACAGATTATCCCATCTCCAAGGGCACACAATAATAGATAAGAGATCTGCAAAGAGCATAACAAAACAGTTATAGCTGTACCCAAATGTAAAAAGATGGAACACAAAAAATAAACAGAAATGCATGGCATGAATATTCAGATCATACCACTACTTCCCACTTCATTTACAAACACAAAACAAACAAGGAAATTCTTACTCGTGCTACTCCTGTTGAAGCGTTCAATCGGCATGAAATAATCTCTCCTCCTAGCTGGTCCTCTGTTTAAACCTTTAAATTTCTGCTCCGGTCAATTTAAAGCGTTTAATCGAAAGAACACAAGAGAACAGAGCGGGAAATAATCTCTCCTCCTAGCTCGTCCTCTGTCTTCATATTAAGACCAGGAAGAGAGAAAACTCTAACACTAATATTGGTCCACATCCCAACAACAGCCAGTTGATTGTTGTTTGAACTACTTCGGTCAACGTTCCATCACCAATTTCTAAATAAACAAGATTCCAACCACTGGTTGCCAATAACACCTGTCAGGATAAGTGAACATTGGATTAAGATCATAGTACTAACTCTAATTAAATCACTACAGTTTGAGATTCAGAACAAACCTGTGTTGAACAGAATATCAGGAGGGCATACATAAAAAACTAACTAAACTAAGTATTGAGTGGAAATAAAAAGAGAGACATGTTCGTTTATTCCTATTCCATTGCGAACAACACGAAGAGAACCATCTTTATATGCACCAGAGCATGTTACAACCTGGCCTTGACCTTGCCGCTCAAGGTCCACCACACAGAAGTCAACAATAGGGCCCAAATTAACTTATCTTTCCAAAACTTCAACATATGATCCTTTATCATCAGGTTATACATTCAATTTTACGAACTGGTGAGGCCGTCAAACACACATGAGAATCTCCAAAATTGCTTGAAACTAAATACACCATCATAGATTGCTTGAGAAGGGAAAGATTAAAGTAAATTGCAACTCATAACTATAATTTTAACACTGCATCTAAAACCAAAAATAGAAATGAGTAACAATCTCCAAAATTGAATCAAACACACCTGAGAATCTCCATAGCTTGAAAATAGAGAATAACAAATATATTAATCTGAATCATACCCCAAGTGAAAAAGCATACTAGTAAGAGATCGATAATAACATCCTTCTTTATCTAAAAAGGATCTCTAATTTTAGTGGATAACCATAAACTAACTAGTCTTCATCCATAATATCATTCCCATGACCACGACCCTCGACGCCATCTTGATTCCCACTATTGTCGGCAACGTTCTTGTCTTCATCCTCACCCACATAGCCGTCCTCGACATCCTCGTCCTTGTCCTCATTATCATCATCATCATCACCCTCACCGCCGTCCTCGACATTCTCACCCTCGTCCTCGAGATCATCTCCGACATCCCCATTAGTGTCCTCATCATCCTCACTCCCATCGTCGTCATTTTCATCCTCATTCCACGTGTGGTCATCTTCCTCGTCATCATCGTCTACCTTGCTGCTAGAGTTTCCAGCCTCGAGCGTAGAATATTGAGGCTCATCTAGAAATTGAGGATATCGAGTCAAATGCTCTAAAGCACGAAGAGCCTGCTGCCAGTAGTCATGTGGAACATCTTCCCTCATTGGCTCCACCATCTTACGCAAAAGAGGAGCAACACGGTTTATGCGTTGTTGATTTCACACGTCAATAATCTAGAATACACGACTAGTAAAAAAAATTAAAAATGTGAAATGAAAATGTTACCTGTGATGCAATATAGTCTCCCCCTGGACCCGGTCTTGTGTAATTACGCATAGAAGAATGCTCTGGGTGGCACAAGAATGGGTGAGTCCTAGGGAAGTACCAACTCATGTAATTAGATACACAATCATATGATGCCAAGACTGGGTCCCCCATTTGATCTAGAATGATGGTGTGAGTAGTGTGCCATGTAGCCCATGCCCACTCGGCATTTGGATACTTGACATTATAACGAGAAGGATCATGATGCCTATGAGCATGATCCGGAAGAATAACTAGTCCCGGTATGCGTTGTACACGTCAAAACTGACGACCTGCTCGATCTGGCATCCATGGTTTAGATATCTTCAAACATGATATAGGTCCATGGTAACGAGACACCCTCAAATGGGTCGTCTCAAAGTCAAGAGGATCGTATGGCATTCACTCCACCTGAATACATATTTAAGATAGATATAATAGTCAACATTTTCAAGGAATTTCACTAGTTTACAAGATTGAAACAAACATTAAATTAAAAACATGTTGCAATGTCATCCTGTCACGTGCTATTCTATATTCAAATAGTGCCTTATCACTTTGATCTGGTGTAGCTGAAGTCATCCACCTCATTGCTCGAGGCTCATGTGACCTATACCGAAAGTTGCATTGAGGGCGCAATAATGGGAAATACTCGTATATCCATGACTATAAAACAAAAAAAAGATTAATTTCCCGATTTATGAAAACCATAATAACTCATTCATAATTATGATATCTTACACACCTGCAATAGAGTACCACATCCTGATAATTGCCTACAATCACCACGAGATGCCTCCCCAAGGCTTCGATAGAGTGATGCCAGCACAACAACACCCCATGCATATTTAGGCACCCGATCAACATCTCGTAACAGCCTAAAGAATCTGTCTTGAGCTTGGTTTTGGGACTTATCAATGAAAATAGTGGTGGATAATAAATATGTCAGATATGCTGCAGCAATGGTTTTTCCATCTTGAATTGCCTGCCCCGCTTCTCTTAAGGTCTTGTATGTAATGCTGCCTTTTTTTCATCTCTTTACTAAGCGTCGAGTGGTCGATGCATAGAGCTTCAACAAGTTCCTTTATCTCTTCTTGTCGTTTGGTAGATTTCTCAAAGACCATTACATCTCCTCAATTCTAAGTTGGAGGATCTTCCACACGTCATGGAGCGTAATGGTCATCTCACCCCATGGCATGTGGAATGAGTTAGACTTTGGCTGCCAACACTCTACGAAAGCAATAAGGAGTGGGAAATCTAAATGTTCGTGCATGCACATCCTCAGATGTGCCAGGCCACTTTGCTCAACAAAATTCCACCAATGACAATAATATTTTGGGATCCATTGTTTCATTTGGGAAAGTCTTTGATGACACTTAAGACGTCCACGCTCTTCTCTAATCTACATATTTTGATTTGCAAATATATGTCAAATGCATCAAGTATTAATTATACTTTTTTGTAATTGTATATTTGATCTAATAGTGCATGAGTACTAAAAAAAACGTATGCATAGACATGTATTTTTCTAGTTATATAAAGGAGGCTCACAACTTACGTGACGGGTATCCCATATGCTAAATGCGACATGATCCTCGAAGGAAATGAGCAACTCAGGATTTTGTGGACCTCCATCTACACCTTTCTCAAGCATAGGGATATAGCGTGCACATGGATCGACCTGATCATTAACGTCATCGTCTTCATTATAAGCCTCAGAAAGACTTTGTAAGACAGACCTATGTCATAAGCAGTAACTGAACTATCTTTTTTCTTATCTTTCTTCATATCTGTACCACAAAAAAAAGAGAAGAGCTTTCTTTCAGCAATAGAAACTCCTATAAATCTCATATTATGTGTAGCGTAAGAGACATCTCTATTTTTCCCCAGAAAATCATTAGATACTGCTTAGCTTTCAATTCGCCCATCTAAATTCCCCAATAGTTCATGGAAATGAAAACTAGCTTCTCAATTTTTCAGAATAATTAAAAATAAAAAAAATGAAAACTTTGATAACAAACATACTTAATTACTTTTTATGCCTTACCATTCACTGGTGAAACAACTTACACATACACAGCTTGAACGATCAATACCTATACCTATGGCATATATATAATTATATATTTATAAACAATTGACCCCATGAACACTATGTATACTTGCCATCTGCAATAACTTATAGGGCAACTTCAATTGCAGGTTTATACAACAAAGAAGTCAATCAATTTGATCGACAAGCTCCACAAACTGCACTAACTAAATTAAAATAACAAAACCCACACAACATAACTCTTCTTCTATATAGATCAATCTCCTTAATTGAATTAATTGATCTTATAATCCATCTAATTAGTAGCAGATTCTCTATGCTGAAATGAGAAAGGCATACCAAGAGAAAAAAAGATGAACCTGACACAGTGATGGTGCAAGATCCAACGGAGATGGACGGAGACCGCATCCGGTGAGGGTGAGCAAAGACCGGAGGTGGCGGCAGTTCGGCGATCACGTGTGGCTAGACGATTTCGGATGTCGGGTGGACAAATATGTGATCGATTTAGGGTTTAGGGGAGAGATGGGAAGTAAAATAAAACTCTGGTAAAGACCTTAAAGAAGCCCACTAAGGCCTTCTCCAACAGCTTCCCCAAATTCTTGGGAGCTGTGTTTTTGGAGAATTTAGATAAAAATTATGCCCCAACAGATTCCCCAAATGATTCCCCATTATAGAGAATTCTCCAAAAAATTGTCCTTCATTCCCTATATGTGGGGATTCTGCATTTGAGTTTTTTTACTTTTACTTTTTTTTTTCATTTTTTAAAGCATTCTCCTCTGAAAATACAAGGCATTTGTACAGACGAGACTACATACCTTCTCCTCTGAAAATCCACCTTCTCCTCTGAAAATCCGAAGGGGAAACTCCGAAGGTCGAATTCGCGCCATTGTCGATCGTCCAACTTGCAAGGTGAACCCTTCAACTCTTGCCTTCTGAAATCTCGATTATTAGGTTAGATTTGATTGAATTCGAGTTTGAACCCTCTATTCCCCTTATCTCCTCTGCAATATCGATTATTAGGTTTGATATCTCAGTTTTGGGGATTTTTGTGCTTGAATGTGTGTTTGAAATTAATTGTTCGATCTTAGAACTCTGCTCCGTTTTCTTGGCTTGTTTTTTCAGCTCGAATTGCTGTAAGTAATACAATAATTTAAATGGTTTTTCTGGAATGAGACAAGTGAAAATGTGTATGCTGTTCTGGAATGAGACAATATGCCTTGCACACATGGATATATAGGATGATTTGGTGTATTTGTGAATTGTGATGCTGAAACAGTAGGAATTTGCATACATATGTACAACTCTGCTGCGTTTTCCTCTTTGGAAATACACCTCTCAGTTGCGTTTTGTTTTTGCTGTTGCTGAATTTTTGTGATGGTAGTGCATACATATATACAACTCAGCTGCGTTTTCTTTTTCTGCTGTTGCTGAATTTTTTTTATGGTAGTGTTTTTTGTTGTTGTATTTTGGATTAGGAGAGATGTTGTCATTTTTTTTTTTTTGCTGAATTTTTTTGTTGGTAGTGGTTTTTTGCTGTTGCAGGTTAAGGAAAGATGCTGAGTTTTTTTTTTTGTTGCTGAATTTTGTTGGGAGTGTTTAATACTTGTAGTGCTTACAACAAGTATTGTTTTATTAATGATTTTGTAGATGAGTTTCTCTGAGCTCCTCAACAATGAAGGGTCCCTTGATGATCTCAATGAGTTTTCATTTGGTCAATACCAATCCAGTGGCTCTACTTTGGAAGAGACATCTACCGTTGAAGCTCAAACTAATCTAGAGATGCCCCTGGCACCTCTAGACAAGAAATCACAAAACCAACTCAAAGAAGTACGAACTTTTCGCCCGAGGAGACAAATAATAAATAATTTATCATTTATTAAGTTTCGAGAATATTTCATTTCCTTATTAGTCAAATAACAAAAAATATTATTAGTTATTAGGTTACGATTCTAGAATATTTTTATTTCCATAAGATGTTGGATAAATTTAATTATAATTAAATAAGTATTGTAGAATATTTTATATGGTAAAAAATAAGTATTAAATGCTGTATTCTCCAAAATAGGGAATCTGTTGGAGTTTAGCTGAATTTTTTTTAGAGAATATGGCAGTTGATTCTCCATTTTGAAGAAAGTTTTGGAGAAACTGTTGGAGATGGCCTAATAAACCTTCTCAAACAAAACAAAAGCCCACTAATACACACCGAGCTATTTTGATCTCTCCCTAGTTTAATGATGGGTAATTTGTATAAGTTGCGTATACATATCAGAGATATTTAAAATGCCCAATAAGACAGAGCAAGCTTTTAGAATATTTTCGTCAAATAAAGCCGAACTAATTTATTTATTGTGCTAGTTCCGTGTGGGTAGAGTTAAAGAGCACGATCAAATACAGCGAGGCTAGTTAAGTTCCTCGGTTGCCTCGAGTGTGCAAAATAACAACGCCCCATCTCCTTCATGACGATCATCGTGCAGCAGTTCGAACCCTAAATTCACCCCTAACTTGTCTAAACTCCTCACCAACTTGATTTCAATCCAAATTTATACAAATTCATGTAATTAAATATCAATCCAACCTATAAATGTAAGTATAATCATCAATTTTTACTCAAATCTACATAAATTTCTCTGGAAACAAACAAAACTCTAAAATGAATTATAATCCATCATTTAGGGCTTATTCTCTAGAATTCTGGGTTGAAAACTAAATAGAGATAGATGCTAGGTAATCATTGATTCAAAATTGTCCATAAAACACTTTCTAATTGAAAGTAATTTGCTTAGGTGAGTTTGAGGGATTGTAATCGACGTATCGCACATGGAGGAAAGAAAAAAGTGAGTTTGGAGGATGAAGGACTAATTTGCAAATAAGATAATTTGGGTTTTTTAAATTATTTTTAGTGTGTTATGAATAACAAAGGCCTTTCTTAATACTGTTATTTCTTAACAAATGTTGGGTGACAATGAAAGAAGCTCTGAAGACAAGTTACATAGTCAAGATTCAATGGTACGTTCACCATTCATATGAGCGTTTTTCTATTTTCGTAATTGTATGTGCACTTGTGCAAATTATGTGAAAAAGAACTATGCACGCAATTAACAAATGTGCAAAAAAGCCTTGCACGCCAAACACTTGTGTGCATAAACAAATTGCACGCAAAGCTTTTGTGTGCAATGAAGCAACGCACATGATATTATTGTGTGGATATTATAAATGCACACCAAATTGTTGGGTGCAATATCTGTATTCCCCCAGATAATTTGTGTGCATCAGCAAACTGCACACACTTTTAATGTGTGGACACTTTTAGCTCACAAAATCTGTAAATACCAAGTGCAACATGAAGAGGTCAATCCATTAACAAATTTAGATAATGTTTTTCATTTGGTGTAGGATCATAATATTTATGTCTCAATAAATTTAGATGATATTAAATTTTGCAATGACGGAGGTGAAGACTTGGACAATTGGACTCTAGTGATGATGAAAGCCTTGATATGGATCCCTTTCCAAATTATTTAGGAGTTTTTTTTAGAACAAATGAACACATGCTTATGGAGCTTTCAAACTTTTGCAGATGCTAGCCCATATGGATCTCCCCCAAACCAGATTTATGATATAATGTTGTTTTGCTGTTTTACAAGGATATTGATTTTGCATGAATGTTTTTTTAATATAATATAATATGAATAAAATATAAAGTGTTTGACTGTTAGCTTACATTGCACTCAATAAATGACATCGGTAGCTAATTTACACGGGAAAATAAATAACTAAGATTAATATTTGATTGTACAATGTCATTTTGCTTGGTGTATCAAAATCAACTAGCTTAAGCTAAGATGCTATCTACAAAAGTTCGATTCAGAATTGAATTCCATTGATAGATGAGAATTGTACGCATGATACAAATTGTTGTTGCCTTGAACTTGTATAGACAACCGACATGTTGTCTCTCAGTCATCTTGAACCCACAATAAACCTAGAGATGGAAGAGAAGGGTAAGCCTAATAAATAAAAATCAGGGTAAATTGAAAAACAACGTGAAAATGCAAGCAATGAATGAAAAACTCTCAAGTGTGACAAATAAATACATGCCATAAGCTTGTAATGCAGAGAAATAGGCATTAGGACAAGCACTAGCTAAAATTTATTTGAGGATAACGTTTTATATATTTGAAATCAAATTCAGACTTTTAAAATCATGAAGAGAGGGGAGGATCTTGAAGAACAGCTTTCACTATAGAATTAGCTTATGGCTTTGGCATGCTTGCATGTAGAGATAATGATAGGTTGGTTGTCTATTATAGTTTCTATCCGTACAACATGAATTAGCTTATGGCTTTGGCATGCTTGCAAGTAGAGATAATATTGAACAAAATCAATAAAAGGACAACTATCAGAATTTAAATGGCATTGATACAAACTGAGCATATCATTATACATAACCCATTTTTATAGAAAAACAAACCAATTGGCCAAATTGAATGTGAAGATGGAAAATATAGAAGTGCAAACCTCTTGAAAATTAATATACAAAAAAATATGGAAAATTTAAGGGCGGGTAATGTATTTAAAAATCAGCCCATAGTGATTTCAAAAACTAAAAACAAAGAAAGAAACAACAAGTATATCATAGTGACACTTTGAAATTATTAATTATATAAATTTCATATGGTAAGTTGTCCAGAAGTATAATATCTTTCAGGCAAGTATGTCATAGTGAATCATGCCACTTGCAATAATCAACCACACAAAAGAACATCCATCCAGATTAAAATATGACCGACTATTACACTAAACAGGGCCAACACTAGCAGATTTTTAGAATAGTCCACTATAACATGTAAATAAAATAGCAAACATCCATGTTGAACATTCCAACTATTAGGAAGGGAACAACAACAACAATTACATACTTGAACTCCCCTTACGGGAAATCTGGGGGTCAAGATAGGGGTCCCCTGGCGTAACTATTAGGAAGGGAAAAAAAAGAGCAGCACATTCAGTAGACACGAAAGACTTTTGAGACAACATTGAGCCACAAATTTAATTCCCTAAATTCTTTTTTGATCTCAACTATATTTTATTAAGCGGAAGCCAAAACAAGGCTAGGCAGGGAGACCCCAATTACATCACAATACAACAACTCGTGGAGGTACATCAGTAGGAGGAACATGGAGAATATGCAGACCCAAATGAAAATTATGTGCAAGACCGGCGAGGCGGTCCCCAACTCTATTTCCTTCCTTAGTCGTATCCGAGTCATGTCAAGCATAAATAAAATGTTGACAAGCAAAAGTTAACAAAACTTGTAAGAGCAGAATAGTTTTTTTTGACAAAAGGAAAGAGATGAGAGGACTATGAAAATGCATTGTCTTCATAAATAGATGTCCCTCACACGCAATGAGCTCGAACTAGCTACAGAAGAATGATGAAGGAAATTCCATGTGCTTATGATGATTTTAACTAGGTCCATTAGTGATTTTTCACAATTTTATATAAAGAAAATGATCCTTGTGGACTAGTGTTGGATTGAACCCATCATGCCATCAGAACAAGTAACCATTACAACTTTCAAATTAGTGCAATGTCTTATAAAGGTCCATCAAGTCCCGCAAATAGTTCACGGCTTAAACGCAAGCTAGGTCACCATTCAAAGGCCAACTATTTAACAAAGAAAAGTCAACAAAGTAGAACTTGAGACTTATTTCTGTTATTTCTCAACTTACCAATATCCAATAAGCCTAAACTAGTCCAATTGCAGTGAATAAACAAGCAAATTTGGCCTAAACTACACGAGAATTACACTCTAATCTTCATTTATCATTGGATAAATAAACAAGAATTTTGGGCAATCAAAATCACATCAATTAAAACTCATAAACTTACCATTGCAATCCCTAGAAGAGCCCGCGTAGGGTCAGTAGAAGAGTTACGAAGAAGAAGATCGACGATAGTACGGTAGAGGACATACACGACGAGCCCCAGGGTAAGCGCTGCGTGGAGGAAGGGAAGGGTGAGGAAGAGGAAGGTAAGAGAGACTATGTAGGGAAGAGGAAGGGAGGAGTAAGGCTACAGGAAGGCGTCAATCTTCCCATGATCGGAAGGGAAGGCAACAGTCTTGTTCCAGGCAGAGCAATCGAGATAGAGAGAAAGACGAGGAAGAGAATGTCGACAAAAGTCGGCTTATTTTGTAATTTTTGATGTAAAAAAAGCTGCATACTAAAATGAAAGGTGTTGCATAGTTGCTAGGCTTTTAAATGGCATAAAAATAAAACGGAAATTTCGCATGGTACCCTTTAACTTAATGCTTTTTTGCATGGTACCTAGGCGATTTTAAAATTTTGCCTAGTAACCCCCATAATTTTAATTATTTCGTCACATACCGATTTGTTAAGTTAAGCCCATCTTAAGTCATTTCAGCGTTAAATTGGAACTAAAAAGATTTAAAAAAAATGTAAACAAAATCACTTCATCTTCTACATACTCAAGCAACGCCATCTTTTTCTCTCTTTGCAGTGGAGATTGTTGAGAGCACGACAGTGAAATCTTTCAAGTGGTGGATGATAATAATTTCCTTGGTGTTTTGGACGTCGTCAATTCCGATTAAGGTATGAGTTTTATGATTTAGAAATTTTAGGGTTTTATATTTCAAGGATTTAGGGCAAAGTTTTAGGGTTCTAAATCTTTTCTCTCAATCGCTCTTAATATTTTTCAAATTGATCTACTCAAAATAATTAATAAGTTGTTGTTTAGTCTCAGTTAAACAAGTTTTCTTCATATGAACTAGTGTATATATATGATTATGTATTGTATGAGAAAACAAGAAGCTAACAGTTTGGTGCAATTCAAAGAATGTTGGTAAGTACGGCCCTAGATGATTATTTGCTCTCCTAGAAGAATCGTACAACATTAGATGATCATTTGCTCTCCTAAACGGAATGAATTCATGTACAGTAGTTGAACGTACACTTCCAATCAAAATTGTACAGTAGTTGAACCCTACAGCCCTAATTTAGGTTCTTACTGGTGCAATTCAAAATTATTTATTGGTGCATATATAATATGTATTTGTGCTCAATCTTTGTAAGCTGCAAGTTGAAAGTTGGATTGACACTTTTGTTTATTATATATTTATTATAGAATCGGAGATGCACTAGTGTTGAGGTTACGCTACAGCCATCAACAATATGTTGAAATAATGGTGGATGATCCAGATATGTGTACTATACTCGATATATTTGTTGATTTACTAGAGGGGGCTCTAAAAAAGGGGATGCTTCTTCCCAAACAACCGAGTCTATGGTGTGCACATCAATCTCAAAATTTCAAGTTGGAGAATGACAATGATCTTATGAAGATGTTCACCTTGTTACATGATAAAAAAGTGATTAACTTAGCTATTGATCCTGTTGATTTGCCATGTTTGAATCTAGAGTTTGCTCGAGGCTTGATTGATCGAAGCGAAGAATCCTTTAGCTCCTAGCAATGACATTATATTACCGCCAAGGTCAAGTAATGTGACAACACCCATGTCTATCGATTTGTGGTCGCATCCTCCAAGTAGTAGGAAAATTCCAGCCACTTCTGCAAGAAGGAAAGGGTTATGTGTTCCAAAAGTTGGAAGCACTTCTAGTGCCTTTGGTAGTGGATCCTCTACTAGTGCTCATTTTGATTATAATAATGATGCTTCTGCTCTTTTTGATGATTCACATGATGGACATGCTCCTTTTGATGATGCACATGATGGTCACACTCCCTTTGATGATGCACATGATGATCACATTCCTTCTGATGATACGGTTTTGATGATACAAGATGACTTTTTTTTACCACGAGTTTATGATTGTTTTGATCCCGATGCTTGCAATGCTTGGAGACTAGATAGGGATGCATACTTTGATATTGTATGAAGAACATGACTTTGGCAAAATCGAGCTTAGGGAATGGATGATTTTTATCAACAAAGATCACTTGATGGAGGTTTTGAGAGATTATTGTGTCCAAGAGGGTTTCTCTTTTGTAGTTATTAAAGCAGAACAGAAGAGTTATACAACTATTTATGGTGATTTAAATTGTGGCTGGAGAATTCATTCTGCTAGATTGTCAGATGGAGTTACATGGGATATAAAATCATTGAAAAGCTCACACACTATCATGAGGTTGAGCTTACACAATTCCATGGCAACTTAGGAATGGGTTGCGAGAAAGAGTCTCAAACTAGTGAGAATAAGTGAAGAAATCAAAGGGAAGGATATCAACAAGTACTTGTTTCGAAAATTTGGTATTCATCTAAAGACAACATCCTTGTACAAGGCAAAGAAACTTGCCCTTGATATGATTAGAGGAGACGAGGATACTTCATATGGGAATCTACATACATATTGCGAGGTTCTGAAGATGACAAATTCTAAGTCCAAGGTGCATTGCGTTTGGAGAACTGTTGAAGATCAACTTAATTTTTAGGTTTTTATCCTAAAACAAGATGTACTCTTTTTCCCTGTGCTATGGTTTTTATCCCACTGGGTTTTTCCTAGCCAGTTTTTAACGAGGCAACATATATATAACCCCAAAATGAAAAGATGGATATTTAAGGGGGAGTGTTAAGAGATAATTAATTAAGAGTGAATTATCGATCCATTTTGTATTGTACTTGTTTTGTACTTGGTAGGGTTTGGTTTATACGGATTGTAAACATACGACTGGCGGCCCTTACGACCTTCTATACTCCTAGCTACATACGGCAAGATTAAGCCAAACCTTTGGACCTATAAATAGCATGTACTGATCAATGTAATACAAGCAAGCAAAAATTAGATCTGAGTTCATAAGCTTTTCTCCCAAATTCTCACAACACGTTATCCGCACGAGAGATTTCTCAAATAAAAAATACCAACTGAGTGGCTAGATCTCTTGAAGGTAGTACATATTTCATACTGTTTTCAAATTTTCAAATCAGTTTTATAGATCATCCGTTTTAATAGCTCAATGATATGAGAGCTTGCATCAAAAATTATTTTCTCATACAAAACAAAAGATTTTTGAGCATAAACTTCGGTATTTTATTAGATTTGAAAGGGTTTTACAACAAGATCGAATTTTACATTCAAGATCGAAATAAATCCCCTAGTTTACATCAGATCTAAACTAAACTTAAAAAAAAGAATTTTACATACCTTTCAAAACTGAGGCTTGTTGATCCAGATGAGGATACAGAAGATTATCATGATAATTATAAGGCATATAGAAGTTTCAATGAAAAATTGGTCGGAGTGAGACATGTCGATCGAAAAAAAAACGATGAGGAGGAAGAAGATGAATAGAGGAAGTCGAGAGTGGATAAGAAGGGAGCAGACAATACGTGGAGGAAATATAAAGGAGAAAAAGAGTGATTATGGGGTAGAGATTAAGAGAATGGTAGACATAGAAGAAACGTAAAAATACCTATAAGAATTTGTAGGGTATATTTATTAAGAACTTTCTCCTTTGATTGCATATAAGCAAGACTTTCTTCTTTTTCATGTTCCTTGAAAATAAAGCCTTCTTCTTCTTCTTCTTCTTCTTCTTCTTCTTCTTCTTCTTCTTCTTCTTCTTCTTCTTCTTCTTCTTCTTCATGTAAACTTTCCGATTGAGGAAATTTTAAGAGAGTGTTTTTGAAAAAGAGATAGAGAGTTTTTAATGATTCATATGATAGATAGCTTTTCACGTTCAAGACACTTGATCTAAATACCACTAGACACTATTCTAAATTTAAGTTTTCATGTCTCGTGAATAAAATTCATTCAAATCTACTAACTTGACAAGACAAATGAATATCCTAAAACCATTGTTCTAGATATACACTGATAGACTGGTTTGAACGTTGATATTCTGACTTGCGTGTACACATAAAAGAACCTCTGCTATTTTCACGAATATCATTACAATCTTCTACTACTGCACTAAGGTACACGTGGATGTTGGACTATGACATGAATCTTTCACTTTGCCTTTATATAATAAAAGCATGTATTATATTAAGTTTTTTTAGCTTTAGTGTACGTATATATAACAAAATCATGCATTGTATACATAACTAGTGTAAGCAGGATTTTATTAAGGTACAATTATGTATAGATAAATCATGTGTGTGTTAATTTTAAACTTTATTAATATAAATAATTTATGGTATTAATTAAATTATTCTTATGTGTATCAATAATTAATATTTGATTTAATTGTGTAGTTGATCAAATGGAAAATATTGCAAAGTGGGAATTTGATGTTCTCGACATATCGGGTCAGAAATATTTAGAATGGAGGGTTAGCGCACTGGCTCACCTCCAAGCAAATGGTCTACAAGAGACCATAAAAGATAATGAAAACATTTCCCCGCAGGAAAAGGCCAAGGCGATTATCTTTCTTCGCCATCATATAAATGAAAGCCTAAAATCTGAATATCTATTGGCTGAAAATCCCAAAGAATTATGGAAAAGCCTAGAGCAAAGATATGGGCACCAACAACAAGTTTTGCTACCTAAAGCAAGCTATGAATATGCTAATTTAAGGTTTCAAGACTTTAAATCAGTCAGTGATTATAATTATGCCTTGTTCCATATAACCTCTCAATTACGTTTATGCGGGCAGAAAATCTCTGAAGAGAACATGCTGGATAAAACTTTTTCAACCATGCATGCTACTAATGTGTTGTTACATCAACAATACAGAGAGAGGAATTTTAAGAAATATTCAGATTTGATACAAGTACTACTTGTAGCTGAGCAGAATAATGAGCTGCTCATGAAAAACCACAACCCGAGGCCAAGTGGTATTACACCTTACCCTGAAACAAATGCCACATATGCCTCTCAAGGAAATGATAGTATTGATCAAGATAACCATGGACACGATAGCAATCGTGGTTGTGGCCGTGGTAGAGGTTTTGGTGATTATCATAAGTGTAACTTTTCTAATGCGTCCATGTCCAAGGGGAAAGATAAGCAAATGGTCTAGAAAGGTCCTACAAGACCTTCCCATAAGCCCAAATCTATATGCTATAGATGTGGTATGGCAAGTCATTGAGCAAGAGTGTGTTGCACAACCAAACACTTGGTTGAGTTGTGCCAAGCTTCTCAAAAAGATAAGGAGAAGAATGTGGAGACTCATTTTGTGACGACACTGAACCTAAACCGAGCCTAGACGTCTCTGATTTCATCATAGATGATGGATTTGGGATAAATGCAAATGTCAACTACTGAAAATTAAAATCTCGATCCATGTAATATTATGTAAAATAGTGCAGTATGTTTTCCTTTACCAACATCCTAGTAAAATACTCTATGTTTCATAAATAAATCTGTTGTTTATGTTTTTTAATTCTGTTTTTCTTTATCTTGAAGATATAGAAACAATTAAAGATATATTAAGTAGCAAGAATCAATGTCTAGTGGACAGCGCTACTACACACCATCTTGAGAAATAAAGAATACTTTACTCAGCATCAGGAAAGAGCTCTTAGTAAGCAAGAGCTCTCAGTAGAGAATCTCTAACTTCTCTCTAGAAAACACTTCCGGCCTCCCACCCCCTTTCACCACCGGTTTCTTGCTCCGGCGAGGGTTCACCTCACGTGACCCTCGCCCAAAGCACTCGGTGGCATCCTCACGAGCCGCCGCCGTGCCGGAGCCACCGGTGGTCCCTTGGGTCGTCGACGTCTTGATCCACACAATCACGCAACCCACTCGCCCTCCCCCAGCCCCCTCTTCTTCCCCAAACTCACGGCCACCACTCTTTTCGTTTTGAGGTTTCTACCACCACCACCGGCCATTGGCTGCTCCTCCCTTGATCTCCTGGGCCATGGGGAAGAAGAAGAGGAACACCCCTCCACCACCTAACAAGGAGGAGCTAAAAAAGATGAAAGGGAAGATGGCCAAGCTAGAAATGAAGGTTTGATGGGCAAGGAAGGAAGTGAAGATGGTGATTTTCGAATCGAGCATGAGGAGGTTGTGGCTCATACAAGATGGATTTTGTCCGATGAGGAGAAGGAGTATGACGACTCCCTCAAGGTCCAACCGGCGCCACCGGCCAAGAGTCCAAGCACCTCCCTCAAATCGGTCTTTCTCAAAGCCTTGGAGGAGGAAGAGGCAAGATGTTGTGCAAATCCAAAGGACAACAAGAAGAAGAGCTCGAAAATGGGTGAAAATTACTCCACCACCGCCCCACCACCGCCGGACGTGGAGGTGCCACCGCCAGAGCTTGGTGTGGCCGGCCACCTTCCCTTGGCCTTGGAGTCAGACCCTAGTCAAGGCTCTAAGGAGGAGTCACATGTCTAGCCTAAGGAAAAAGAAGCATTGGTAGAAGGAAATGGAGTCAAGCCAAAAGAGGCAAAGTCAAAGGTTCAACTTTTGGAAAAGGAAGAGCTTGTCAACACCAAATCAGTTAATGTTTCCTTGCCCTCTTCACATGTGATTTCTAAGCTTTCTTTTGACTTTTCTAACCGAAAGACAAACCAAGACTGATCGCCTCTCGGTGGTGCGAGGGTCTAGAGATACAATTTATAACCCGACCCCGTTGTAGCACGTGGTGGGTGTCGAACACTCGGGAAATCTACTCGATTGAGGTGCCTAGACACTAGAAAGCTGGAAAGGAGAGCTTAAAACAAAAGAAAACAAAGAGAACAATCGGGACCGACACAAGTGTCACGTCGGGCCCGATGTTGGCGACAAGAGAATGTCGGGACCGACGTAGGGCAAGTCGGGCCCGAGGTAGCTGGATTTGTCGAACTTCAAAGATTGAAAGTAGATCTTGGGCTTTTGGGTTCCTTCTCTAGTAGATTAAGGCTTTTCCACCCCAATTCAAGCAATAAGTGATGATCGGAGTAGGATCGAGTGCTTTCGCCCTCGTTCGAACCACTTCTACACATCGATCCTTGGGGAAATCCCCTTCGAAGCAAGGTCTTGAGATTGACACATGTTCACTTTCGCTACTTTGCCAATCACAAGCCTTGATTCCTTACTTTCGCAAGGAATTGTAGCTCTATGTAGAGTGGGTTCCTAGATCAAGCACTCAAGGCTATGGAATTGGGGTTTCTAGCCCAAACCTAGCTAGAGTTTTCCCCCATAACCCAAGATCAAGGAGATCTACTCCATGTGGCAAACAAAGAAAGCAAACAAATCAAAAAGCAAAGCAATCAACATCATCAATCTCAAACCAAAGCAAAGTTTCATTCACAAATCAAAAGCAATCCACAAACTCCAATCAAAGGTTTCCAAATCCACAAGATCAAAACAAAGAAAAGCTAATCTATCAACCAAACCTATCAAATCTCCCTCTCTAGGGCCGATTCTCTCTCTTCTCCTTCTCCTCTCCTTCCTCCTTGCTCTCCAAGTATCCTCTTGAGAGTCTTTGAGGGTTGGGTTCCTTGCTAAGTGTGGGAACCTCTCTAAATTAGAAGACAAGAGAGCCTTTATAGATGAGGGGCAAAAGTGGAAGTTCACCATTTCGTGCCTTGGAGCCCAAGCACCAATCGACCGACTCGGCCCTACACGGAGGACCTCGGGCCCGACTTACTGTGCAAGTCGGTCCGAGGTTGAAAACTCAAGTCGGGCCCTGCGTTGGTTGCAACTCGGTCCGGACCTCGTTCCACCTTCTTCTTGTTGGCTTCTCTTGTTATTCTTCATGGCTTGCTCCTCTCTTTCCCTCTTAAGCTCGGGCCTTGCTCCATGTTCCGATCCTCCTTCAAATCGACCCTTAATCCATGCCAAAACACCTACAAAACACATAAAACGCGCATAGTCTCTGAATCTCATAGAAATACGGGAACTAAGCTAAAAAGGAACAAAACACACAAGAAAAGGGGAAAAAGAAACATATTTACAAAGGAAATCACATATGAAAACACCACCAAATAAAGAGACATCAAAATACCCCATACTTAAACTTGCTTGTCCTCAAGCAATAACAATGTAAGCAAGACCGAAACATAATCTTCAAGTGAAGCCTCGTATGAAAACACATTTTAGCACAAGTGATTGATATTCAAGCAAGATTACATCATCACACATGATTAAGTGTTCCAAGGAATAGAGTCAATGCAACTAAGCCTCACTTTAGGGATATGTGAATGTGTATCACTCATCATGTGTTTGGGTTTAGCAATGAACACTCAAGCTCAAAAATCATGCAAGTAAGGACTTTACTATTGAAGCTAATATCACCAATTCCTCCACCTAGAGATGCCTAATACAAAGTACACAAAGAATTTCGAACTTGGCTCAATGGAGGTCCTCAAAGAGGTTCCATTCGGCCGGGTTGTAATGGGGCTTTTGGTATTTCTCAAGGTGGGAATTATTTGGTCTTGTGGTGCTTACAACGGGGATTGAACAACCTAAACTCTCACCAACTTCACCAAATTTCCACAATCAATTTCACACTCACCCAAAAGACTTAACATTTTTCCTTTCAACCCAAAATTTCACTTAACATTCCACTTCATCTTTGCTCTTAGGCTTTTTGTTGGATTTTCCACACTTTCTACATTGGACTGACTTTCTTATGACATCGGGCCCGATGTGGTGTGTAACTCGGTCGGACCCTTTTTCTTCACTTAAGCTCTTTGCCTTTATTCCACTTTACATTTCCAACATTTTCTTTCTTTCTTTCTTTCTTTGTTTTCATTTTCTTTTTGCACAACAAAGATGCACTACCCACATGATTCATAACACCATTCTTTGCCCTTAAACCCAAGAGAATCTCAACTCTTCAAATACAATCCAAACCTCTCTTCTAAAGTCCAATCCCATAAGGGTCAAGTCATATAAGGCTAGGAATAATATTTTTGAGGAGTTTCAAACAAAGGCTTAGGCTAGAACGGGGCTACAAACAAAGGATTTACTTCATGGTAGGATATGGAACATTTATGTGACTAGAAGAATAAAGTTCGAAATCAATGTGACAATGCTAGGACAAATCTCATGACGGTCTTGGAAAATAGATAAACACCGCAATAGCAAGTTTTACTAAGCATGCATGAGCTAATCACACAAGAAACATGAGGGATATGCAAATATGAACAAGCATCCCTAAAATGGCCAAAAATCAATCTCACAAGGGTCACTCATACTTAGTTGCATAAGAACTCATCCTAGAACTCACATGTTCAATAAAACAAGCAAGATATCATGATCACATCAAAAGCAACATCTTTTTAGAGGCTAAACCATCCGAAAATATGCAAAGGAATTTACATGCTCACATCATCATTAGCTTTCATTCAGCAATCTAAGATGGGAATTTCTAGTCCAAAAACTACAAAACACAAAATCTTTTTGTTGTTTTCAACACAATTTTTCAAATTTTTATGGATTTTTTGCAACAATTTCAAAAACAAAGACTCATCCATTCAAAACCAAATCAATCATCCATGTCTTTCATCAAACCACAAACCAAGAAACAAACATCCCAAACACAAACTAGAAACCAAAAACCAAATATCCTCAAAATAACAAACACACATAAGCAAGTGAAATCATGAGCACACTTACCCCCACCCCATACTTAAAATTTTGATGTCCCCATCAAACAAGGAAACCAAAACTTAAAAGCAAGAGAGAAGAGTATGAAGAGCTCACAATTTCTTTATTCTTCAATGGCATGTCTAGGATCACTCGAAGGGGTTGTCATGCCTACGTCCTCTTTGGAGCCTCGCTTGCCGCTCCCTCTCGTACACTTGCTCTTGGTAGAAATCTTTTGGTGGTGGTTGGAGTTGAGGATCCGGGCGCGTCCATTGGTCCTCACGGGAAGGGAAGTTCCCGCTCATCCATGTGTTGAAGCTATCTTGGACCCGCCACCTTTGCTCTTCCACCTCCCTAAGCTCCTCCACCTCTCGCCTAGTGTAGCCGAGGGCTCGGTTCATCTCTTCTTGGCTAGCTTGGAAAGCACTTTGTTGTTGAAGCAATTGTTGTTGTTGTTGGTACATGTGTTGTTGTTGGAGATTCACTTGATGGACCTCTTGAAGAACATTCTCTTGTTGAAGTTGAAGATGGGCCATTTGGTTGGCCAAGAAGGACATGTCCACCGTTTGTTGTCGCTCGGGAAACACCATTCCCGGACCATACCATTGGGCGTAGCCTTCATAACCGCCACCTTGAGCTTGTCCTCGCCTTGCACCGCTCCCCTCTCCACGCTCATAGTGCCTCGGGACTTCATCACCATAGAAAGCACCGGACCGACTTTGAGGGAAGTCGGGCCCGACGTGGTGTGTACCTCGGTCCGCCAGTGTTGGAGCTTGGTGCATGGCTCGGAGGTTGGCCATCAAGCCTTGGAAGCGCTCATCTTCTTCATTTTGCTCTTGATCGACGTCCATGTCTTTCCCACGAGGTGCAAACACAAAGTTATCTTGGTCGAAATCCGGTGAAGATGGAGGGGAGGTAAACCGAATGTGTTGAGGTTGTTGTCGCCGCCCCTCTCTTGCACCTTTGGGGTCACCAAATGAGTGTGGCTTGCCGGCCCACACTTGGTACCAATTGTGATACCGAGAAAGATCATAGAGGTTGGCCGCCAACCGGATCGACACACCATCATAGTTCGAGTGAGGGGCCAAAGAAATCATGTAGAGCTTCTCCTTGATGATGTTGGCCTTCTTGAAATACTTCATGTTCATATACTCAACACCATTCGGAGCCGGAGAATACTTGTTAAGATCAACTCCTAGACGCATGGCTAGCCTTGCTATCATCCCGCCGAAGTAGATCCAAGAGGAGCTTTGGAAGTCTCGCACCATCTTGACCCACTCCCATGCAAGGTTCATGGGCTTCTCGGTGTGGAAGAGCATCTCATGTAGCAACATAATATCTTCCTTCATCGGCTTGCTCAATTCATGGCGAGCATAGATTGCACATCCCAAAACTCGCACCATGACCCGAAAAGGAGGGCTAGCAATCTCGGTGGTGGAGGCGCCCTTTCTCATCTTGCTCTTCCCGGCCACATGCCGCCACACTTGGTTCACCTTCTCGTTGTCGACGTCGGTCTCTTCTCTTGGACATGGAAACCCGAAGTAGGTAGCCAAGTCCCTAAAAGAGAGATTATGGTCCTCATTGCCCAATTGGAAGGTGATCGCCCCTTCCTCATCCTCCACATTATCATAAGTGCATTCGAACGTGGCCATGAATTCCGAGGTGAGGGCGGGATAGTGGGTGTTGTCCCACCTTAGCATTCCATTGAGACCGATGTGAGAGTAGCACCTTGGAAGAGCTTGATCCATGTCCATCTTCCTCACGACTTCCCAATCAAGCCACCTTGTGTGATGCTCAAGCGCCATATACCTTGCATAACTCTCAACTTGCTCATCCTCCTCCAAGTAGACATCATCCAACTTTGGCTCTTTCCTCGACTTCTTGGACTTCTTCCTCGACCTTTCCGCATGAGATGATGAAGCTCTAGTCTCCATGGTACCTACACACATCCAACCAAACAAAAGGGTCCAAGATAAACTCCATACAACTCAACAAAAGCACTCATCAACACACAACAACACATCAACACAAGGGAACCCCATACTTAGTTTCTAAACACACATGCATCACAATCCAACATGAATCATCATGGATATCTTCTAACAATGGCTAAGCAAATGATCATACTACATCATGATTAGGCTATAGCCAACAATGAAACACATGAATCCACATGATATCACAAGAAGAGAGCAAAAACAACATGGATCGACTTCCAACCTATGTCAGGCCCGACTTACTCAACCTCGGTCCGACTTGGTGGACCGACTTCCACAACTCGGGCCCGACTTTCCTGGGCACGTCGATCTCGACCTAGTTCATGTTTCGACTCTAATCTCAAATCAACCCAAATCACTCTATCATGAACTTAAATTTCAAATTCAACCATCAAACATCCCTAATCGAAGTTCTAAATGGATCTAAGCATGCATAAACAACTTTAAAGCTCAATTTCACAAATCATGCAAATCCACCATTGATGCTCAAGCTCAAACTTTCAATCAAACATGGCATTACTCAATCTATGCAATGAAAGCACAAAATCTCCAAGGAAATAGGTAAAGATCGAGTAACACATACCGGATTTGAAGAGTATTGAACTTTTAAACAATCAAACAACTTAGAACTCAAATTTTCTCAATCTAGATCGAGATGGGGGATGAAGAACGAGATTGAACTCGAAATTTCTACTTGGAATCGGGTTAGGGAGGCCTTTTCGTGATTGGATCGAGATGAAGAAGGGAGGTGTGTGGATCGAGTATAGTGAGAGAGGGAGGGCCGATTTTGAGAGTGTGAGGGAGATGAATTGTATTTTGGGAATGGTGGTTAGTATGAAGATGGTGGGTAGGTGGGGGATGGTATTTAAATGGGGGAAAGGGACAAATTAGGTCAAGGGCAAAATTGGCATTCCACCTAGTCAAATCGGGTCGGACCGACTTCATGGACCGACGTCCCTATGTCGGGCCCGACTTACCTGGGCTCGATGTGGGAGTTTTCGGGTCACCAATTTTACTCCATCCTCTTGCAACTTCTTTCCCATATTTCCATTTATATATTTTTCTCACCTCAAATCCTACACAACCTTGAAAAATACACAACACCAAAAATCCACAAAACACTAGATAGAGGTTGGTTAGAGAAAAGCTAGGCTATACTAAGAAAAATCAAACTAAAATTATGAAAAGAAAGCTACTAGCTCGGGTTGCCTCCCGAGAAGCGCTCGTTTAGAGTCACTAGCTTGACTTCCTAACCTCAACCTCATGGCGGGTGAAACACGGTGAATTGCTCGCCATTGTTGTGCCCATTCCCATTTCCCTCATACCCATAAAACCACCAATGATGGTCTATATAGGCATGGCTCTCCGATCTCGGGCCTCTCTCATCATATTCCTCCAATGGATGAGATTTCTCCTCCTTACTTGCTCCATCATGTTCCTCTTTTCCTACACCAAAATTATCCAAAGAATTCCTAGGAGATTCTACCAATTCATCTTTCAAGTCACTAAGGCAAATGTAGGAGTCTCCTAAGTCATCTTTCAAGTCACTAAGGCAAATGTAGGAGTCTCCTAACTCATCTTTCAAATCACTTAAACAAATGTAGGAATCAAAAGTTTGGGAAGAATTGTGGTCATCACCAACATCAAAAGGATATAAGTAAGGATACTCTTCATTTCTCCTTGGGCTAGCATTGATCCTTGACTCATCTTGTTCCTCAACTTGCTCCAACAACTTCCTTGCTTGTATTTGCTTATTGAACCCTTCATCACTTCTCAACACAATGACCTCTCTAGCAACTTCCACTTCTTCACTTTTTCTCTTGGCACTCTCTTCAAGTTTGAGGATGGCCAAGGCGTCCGGCTCATTCAAAGCCTTGTTGAAGTGAAAATCGACCTTTTCTTCACCAATCTCAAAGGAAACTTTGCTGTTTTTGACATCAAACCTTGCCCCCGCCGTAGCTAAGAATGGTCTTCCTAAGATTATTGGGACTAAGGGGTCCTCATGCATGTCCAAGATCACGAAATCATCGGGGACAAAGTACTTTCCAACTCGCACCGGCACGTCATCCAATATTCCCTTAGCCTTGATGATGGAACCGTCGGCCATAGTTAGGGACATATCGGCCGGCTCAATTTCACCTAAATTTGCCCTTCTCCAAATACTAACGGGCATCACCGAAACACTTGCCCCAAGGTCACATAAGGCTTGGAAGTTTTGAGACCCCACACCAATAGTGATAGCAAACCGACCGGGATCTCCTAGCTTTTGCGGTAACTCCAAGGTCTTGACCTCATCTTGCATTTCAACTATGGATCTCTTCTTGCTCAAAATCTCCTTTAAAAACTTGGCATAGGATGGCATCTCGCTCAATGCATCGGTGAACGGGATAGAGATGTTCAAGCCTTGCAAGAGTTTGAGAAACCTCTTGAACTTGTTCTCAATAACATCTTTCGGCTTCTTTGAGGGATATGGAAGAGTTGTTGCACCTTGAATCTTGCTTGGATCAACCTCCTTGGACTTCCCCACTTCACTTGCAACATTTCCTGGTTGGACCGACTTAGGCACCATGTCGGGCCCGATGTTGTGAATCTCGGTCTTGGGGCAAAGCTGAGGCAGAGTAGTCGGATCGACGTCTGGGTACGTCGGGCCCGACTTACTCTCAACCTCGGTCTGGCTCTCTTCATTCTTCTTAGGCATGTGTGGCTCGGGTAGTTTCGGCCACTTCTCAATCCAATTGCCCGGACTTCATTTTGATTGTTTTGAGCTCGGGGGTTCTCCTCGGGTCGGCCCGGAAGTCTCCCATTCTCTCTCGGGGCTTGAGTTGCTATTTGGGCAAATTGATTGTCGACTTGCCTCCTCCATGCACCAAACTCATTGAATTGGGTCCTCATCTCCTTGAACCCATCCCTCATCTCTTGAGAAAATGATTGTAACTCATTGAATCCCGGTGGTCTATATGGTGGTGGTTGCGGCGCCCTTGGCTCGTTTTGGTTGAAGTTGTTGTTGTAGCCTTGAGCTTGACCGTTGTTCCACCGGCCATTACCATCATTGTTGAAGTTGCCTCTTCCACCGAAATTTCCTCGAGCATAGTTTGCCTCCTCAATTCGCTCGGCCAAGCGCACTTGGCTCTCATTCGGACAAAGTTGTGTAGTATGTGCAAAGGATCCACACTCCTCACAAGCTCTAGCATTTTGCTTGTAGTAGTGGACTTGCCTCTTAAGCTTGCTCACTTCACCTTCAAGGAATTGGAGCTTCACATCCTTGTCAATGTCTTCTCCCTTTGGATCATATAACTTTCTTGCACCTTCACCTTGAACTTTCACCTCCTTGCTAGCTTGACTCACCCCATACATGGCCTCATAATCAGATAACTTGTCAAGTAGCTCCCAAGCTTGATCCGGTGTCAAGTCTATGAACCCACAATCGGTGTGGAGATTGAGCTTGTCCTTTGTTGCCAGATTGATGCCTTGGAAAAAGATGTCTTGGAGCACATATGGTTGTTGGCCATGAGTAGGACATTGGCGCAACATCTCCTTGAAACGGTCCCATGCTTCGAAGAGAGGCTCATTCGGACCTTGTTGAAAGCTTGCAATTTTCCTTCTTAGCTCGGTTGTTTTTGAGGGCGGGAAGAACTTCATCAAGAAAGCATCATAGAGTGCCTTCCAAGTTGTGATTGACCTAGGGGCTTGGCTCTCGAGCCAATGTGTGGCCTTGCCCCCAAGTGACCACTTGAACGCCTTTAGAAGCACATACTCCAACGTCTCCTCGTCGGTAGAGATCGTCTCACACATGTCCACAAAGCGTTTGATGTGCTCTATGGGACACTCATGTGGACGGCCCTCGAATTGATCACGCTTGATGAGGGAAATGAATTGCGTCTTGATCTCAAAATTCTTAGCAACCTCGGGAAGCACAATAGCCGATTATGGTACCCTCAACTCCGGATGCATGTATTGGCGTGCATTCCGAGGTAGAGCGTTGAGTTGAGCCTCGGCCCTCATCCGTTGCTCCCGTTCTCTTCTTGCCATCGCCTCTTGATTGTCCTTCTCAAGTTTCAATCTAGCCATTTCGGCCCTAAGTTGAGCCAACTCCTCATCAACGTGGAGAGCTTGATTCTCCATCCTTTTCCTTCTTCGGGCTTCTTTGAGAATACTTTCCGGATCACTCACAAACTCAAGCTCAAGTGTTCCTCGGGAGGAACGAGCTAGCATACACCTACGAAACAAAGACACAAACCAAAACAAATCAAAAACAAACAAAGGGTTCGGGCTATTCCCTCACCCAAATCACTACCAAAACACAAGAACATCACCAAATTGGCACTCAATGCACTTAGACTTCCCCGACAACGACGCCAATCTTTTGATCGCCTCTCGGTGGTGCGAGGGTCTAGAGATACAATTTATAACCCGACCCCGTTGTAGCACGTGGTGGGTGTCGAACACTCGGGAAATCTACTCGATTTGTCGAACTTCAAAGATTGAAAGTAGATCTTGGGCTTTTGGGTTCCTTCTCTAGTAGATTAAGGCTTTTCCACCCCAATTCAAGCAATAAGTGATGATCGGAGTAGGATCGAGTGCTTTCGCCCTCGTTCCAACCACTTCTACACATTGATCCTTGGGGAAATCCCCTTCGAAGCAAGGTCTTGAGATTGACACATGTTCACTTTCGCTACTTTGCCAATCACAAGCCTTGATTCCTTACTTTCTCAAGGAATTGTAGCTCTATGTAGAGTGGGTTCCTAGATCAAGCACTCAAGGCTATGGAATTGGGGTTTCTAGCCCAAACCTAGATAGAGTTTTCCCCCATAACCCAAGATCAAGGAGATCTACTCCATGTGGCAAACAAAGAAAGCAAACAAATCAAAAAGCAAAGCAATCAACATCATCAATCTCAAACCAAAGCAAAGTTTCATTCACAAATCAAAAGCAATCCACAAACTCCAATCAAAGGTTTCCAAATCCACAAGATCAAAACAAAGAAAAGTTAATCTATCAACCAAACCTATCAAATCTCCCTCTCTAGGGCTGATTCTCTCTCTTCTCCTTCTCCTCTCCTTCCTCCTTGCTCTCCAAGTATCCTCTTGAGAGTCTTTGAGGGTTGGGTTCCTTGCTAAGTGTAGGAACCTCTCTAAATTAGAAGACAAGAGAGCCTTTATAGATGAGGGGCAAAAGTATAAGTTCACCATTTTGTGCCTTGGAGCCCAAGCACCAATCGACCGACTCGGCCCTACACGGAGGACCTCAGGCCCGACTTACTGTGCAAGTCGGTCCAAGGTTGAAAACTCAAGTCGGGCCCGGCGTTGGTTGCAACTCGGTCCGGACCTCGTTCCACCTTCTTCTTGTTGGCTTCTCTTGTTCTTCTTCATGGCTTGCTCCTCTCTTTCCCTCTTAAGCTCGGGCCTTGCTCCATGTTCCGATCCTCCTTCAAATCGACCCTTAATCCATGCCAAAACACCTACAAAACACATAAAACGCGCATAGTCTCCGAATCTCATAGAAATACGGGAACTAAGTTAAAAAGGAACAAAACACACAAGAAAAGGGGAAAAAGAAACATATTTACAAAGGAAATCACATATGAAAACACCACCAAATTAAGAGACATCAAAGACCCATCACTTTCAACCTTGTCTTCCAACAAGGAGGTGGTCCCTACTTTCCCACCCTTGCCTACCAACCTTGCCACCTCATCCATGGTCCCACAAATACCTTTTGCTCATTATCCTCCCTTGCCACCTTACCATGCCACCTCACACTCTGCCCCACAAGTTCAAAATATTGAAAATCAAGCTCTAACTTTGCCCTCACCCGCCAAAAATCCCCCGAGCACTCCTTGCGCCTTGGCAAAGGGCGCGCCCAACTCTTACCCATGCCAATTGTCCCACCACTAAAACCGGCCACGCCCCACACAAAACGACCACTCCGGGCGCGCCAAAACCCGACCCGAGAACCTCAAGTGGCGCCCGGTGGAATCCAAGGCGCGCCCCACCCACCCTGAGCCTTCCCTTGGCGCGCCTAGTGCCCGCGTTGGCACAGTTGCCACCACCCGCAAATCCTACGCGGCGGCTCTAGGCACCCGTGGCCCCGATAATGCCCGAGCCGGTAACCTTAGTCCGAATTTTTTTTTTATGAATGTCGGGCTTGGATCAAAACTCACCTACACCCCTCCAACCTCCAACCGTGTGGCTATCAAGTGTTCCGAGGGGCTTCCAAAGCAAGTCGTTTGGGGTTGGTCTTTACTTGGCCAATTTGTTGGTTACCATCCCGGACACTTCTTGATTTATGAGATGATCAAATCATGGGGAGTAAGAGCAAGATATCGGGAAGAAGAAGGTTGGTTTATTTTCAAATTCGAGTCCGAAGAGGACCAAGAGAAAGTGATCAAGGGCGGCCCATATTTCATCCATGGGAAACCGTTCCTTCTCAAGAACATTCCGGACAAATTCGGTTTCAACCGGAAAGAAAATGCAACAACTCCCTTATGGGTACGCATTCATGGGCTAGCTAGCGAATATTGGACTCTGGAGGTGCTAGTCGAGTGACATCACAAGTGGGCAAGCCCTTGTACTTGGACCCCGTGACGGATGGGAGGAAAAGAGGTACGTACGCTCGGGTCCTAGTTGAAATCAATTTTGCTAATGAAGTGGTTAGACCTTGTAGCCTTGACTTTGATGATGGGGCGACCGTTGAGTGCACCTATCTTGTGGAGAATGAACCAAAGTATTGCACGATGTGTTGCTCTTTTGGCCATGATGGCCACGAGTACACTTTCAAAGACAAGAGAGAGATCATGGGACCGAGAGCTAGGCAAACCCCCAAGGGCCCTAACCGAGGGCAAGCAAGTGAGCAAGGAAAACCCGGGGAGGAAAACAAGGACAATGAAGAGTGCTCTACAAATGCGACCAATGTAGTAACCTCGGTGCCATCACAAGTGATCTTGGCACCCAACAAAACTATGCAATCATAAGTCAAAATGGCAGCAAGCAAAAGCGCCCCAAAAGGCAACAAAGGCGCCAAGAATGTGGAAAAGACTCAAGAAAGCTCGGAGAGTGAATTCACAACCACGCAAGAAAGCGATGATGAAAGTGAGTCCACCACCATGGACTCGGCTAGCATAGGGGACACGAATGTACAAGATGAAAATGAAGAAGAGGAAACAAGCACCACCACCAACAACAAGGACATTGAGGAGGGCGGCCATAGAGTTGAACCTCAAGATGAAGAAGGTTGGGAGCCGGTCAAGAACAAGGCAAGGACAACACCGAAGAAGGTCGTGGTTCAAGGCCTTAGAGCACGGCCTAAATGGCCCGATCCACCATCACCCGCAAGGACTACGCGTCGCTCCACTAGGGTCGCAAATTTGCCTCCCTAGTTTGATCTTGATTCGAGTAGTACCTTTGGCTTGATGTTTGGTTATGTTTGGATGTATGTTTTGATTTTCTAGCTCACCTTAGATTTTGTTTGTTACCTTGTTCGTTCTTATGTTTTGACTACTTGGGGCATAATATGGGAGGCCTACGCGCCTTCCCATGTATGTCCCATTTAGAACTCAAACGCTTGTACTAGCCCTTCGGGGCTCATATTTTAACACTTTATCCAAATTAGCATTTCAGCAAAAAAAGAATACTTTACTCAGTTATATTTGCTTGAAGCAAATGTTAAAACAATCTCTGGTGTGATAAAATTGATCGAAGCTCTGGTAGAGCTTGTGTTTTGCTCCCTAAAGGGACAAAATTGATCATAAATGACGCATTATATTCAAGTAAGTCTCAAAAGAACTTACTAAGCTTTAAAGATGTGCGTCAGAATGGTTTTCATGTAGAAACCATAAATGAAAGCAATAAAGAATACGTGTGCATCACAAAACAATTATGTGGCAAGAAGCAGATTTTAGAAAAACTGCCATCCCATTCTATCGCACATATATAAGTCCAATAGAGACAAATGTAACATCTTATGAGAGATTAAATGATAAAAGGTTGTTTACATTATGGCATGAACGGTTGGGTCATCCGGGTAATGGAATGATGCATAAAATCGTTGAAAGTTCAACTGGGCATTCAATATAGAAAGAAAGTGTCCTTAAATCAAGTGATTTTAACTGTAGTGGATGTTCACTTGGTAAACTAATCATCAGACCTTCCAAGAATAAAGTTGGGATTGAAAATCCAACGTTTTTAGAACGAATACAAGACCACTTCACTCGTTACGGCCAAGAAAGTCTTGGTCGTAATAGCAAAGCATGTCTTGGTCGTTGCGGCTGATAACGCCTATATTAGTCATATTTTAGGAGACTAGTTGCATACTAATTTAGGTCGTTGCGGCCTGGAAGTAGGACCTCAATCTCCGTGTTGTGGTGACTACTGCCAACTCCATCTTTTCTGTCGGGGAATAACGTTGTTTAGTGGGCTGAAGCACATGACTAACACAATAGATAGGGTGCATTGAATCCCTCGTTAGGGCCACGATGATTGTTTGTTGATTCACGGATATGTATAATTACATTTCCTCTCCAACGATGAGAGGTGATAAAGTTGGCAGCTTTGATAGAAATTGTTTCAATTCTTGGAATGATCGCTCCAAGTCATCATTCCATGTGAACTTTTTTCTCTTCTTGAGCACCGCGAAGAAGGGAAGCGATCAATCAACTAAACAGGAATAGAATCTCTTGAGATAGTTGACTGCGCTATTTAGCTATTGCACCTTAGTACGGGATTAGGGTGACCGCATCTCAGTGATAGATGCAATCTTTGCCGGGCTGACATCAATTCCACGCGTGTTGATCATGAAAACTAAGAACTATCTAATGAAATACCAAAGATGCACTTCTCGTGGTTGAGGATCAACTTGAATTTTTGAGGGTATCAAACACCTCGGCTAAATCGACTAGGTGTTCTTTCATTGTTTTACTCTTAATAAATATGTCATCTACATAGGCCGATACGTTCTTACCCAATTTCTCCCTAAATACGCAATCTACGAATCTTTAGAAGGTAGCCCCTACATTCTTCAATCCGAAGGACATAACTTTATAACAGAAAGTCCAACGCTAAGTAATGAACATGGTGTCCTCTTCATCTCGCGGATCATGGTGACTTGATTGTATCCCAAATACGCGTCTAGGAAGCTAGGGATTGTCTGACCCTACGATTGAGTCCACGAGCTCGTCAATGGAAGGAAGGGGTAACTATCCTTAGGGCATGATTTGTTGAGGTCCTTGAAGTCTATGAACATTATCCACTTGACATTAGCCTTCTTCACCAAGACGATGTTGGACAACCACTTTGGATACTACACCTCACGGATAAACTCCACAGCCAATAGCTTGTCAACTTCAACATCAGTGGCTTGCGTCCTCTTTGTGTTCATTTTCCATTTTTGTCGTACTATCGGTCAGGTTTTGAGCAGGGACGGAACCAGGATTCAAATTCTGGGTAGGCTGGGTTTACTACGATAATAGAATAATTTGCAAGAAGGGTCACTTTACGATTACGGATAGTACCGAACCAACAACATAGGAATGATCAATCACATATTATAGTTATCAACAATATAATTTGCAAAATCAAATAATTTTCTTATATTTATTCTCAAATCCAGTCTTTATTATAGCACATTACAATTACTATTACAATACATATATAAAAAAATATTTTTTAAGAGCGAGGTAAAATTTCAGTGGCGGAGGGGGGGGGGGGGCGGCCACCCCCACCGCCGGCCAGAGGTGTAGGACATCTCAAAGGGCCGCCCCCAGGGCAAGGGTGAGGGTGGGAGCGGAGAAAAAGGAAGGAAGGGTGGGTCTGCCCAATACTGGAGGGGAAGAATAGTGAGGAGGCGGTGTGGCCATTGTTGAACAACTTTTAAGCTTTTACTAGGTATTTGTGTACTGATTTACTAGACGAGAGGCTCCAGGAAGAAGAATTTAATCTGAACTTTGGAGTTTGGGCATGCTTTTTGGTAAAACTAGGGGGTTTACCCGTCCGTTGGACGGGATCATATTTTTAAACCTTTATAACTTATTTATAATATTTATAACTTGGATTATTATTGCTTTAATTTTAACTAAATAATTGAAGAAGTTTATGAAAAAGTATTTAAAGACTATTATTTATATAAATATGCAAATAACGTTTATGATACAAAACTGGACGTAATTATAATTTGAATACATTGGGTTTTATTGATAGGAATTTAATCTACTAATTGATTGTTAAAATTATTGATTATAATCTTTTAGATAATAATGAACCAGTACTATTTATATAACTTTTACTTATACACTACATACATGAGTGATAATTAATCATATCTACTTATGAAGAAATAGCTAGTAAAGCTCAAATTGGAATGTAAGAACCAAAATGTCTTTATATATAATTGCAATGTAAGTGCGTGAATGTTGGTTTAGTAAAGATTAATATATATATTTATATATATAATGGCTTTTTTGGAGAGAAAAATATCATTTTATCTCCAATTTTGATCTTGTAAAGCATGGTATAATGATGATGATGAGGATAATTCACCTAAATTTGAAGGACATTGGGACAGTTAATATATGTATATGTAAATAAATTCATTATAAGACATACAAAAAAGTTCTTTATGATGATATACTAAAAGAATAGAGATGACATTTTCTTGCAATGTTGATTAGTCGGAAGTCAAGCTTGCCAAATATGAGATGAGACCATATTGTCTTTGTTTCTCCCCATATAAAAATGGAAAAAAGTGTTTGAATATACTCTCTACTCCTTTTTCTATGAAACTAACAATTTATATCCACCTATATATGACTGAAAAGTCATGTTGTGCATCATGAGCAAATTAATTTACCTAGTTTAGTAACTAATAAAATATAATTTAAACTAATTCAAATGGATACACATAAATCTAGTTTTCTCCAAAATAAAAAAATTCAAATGAGTTTCAAATTTTTGGTTTGAAACATTTTTATGTACCTTTGATTTCCCTAAAAGTGAATATTTCCTTCAAAATCACATAATAAGTATTAAATTTAAGGAACAAATAAAAAATATGAATTTGACAATTTGATTAAACGAGCGTATTACCAGTTTCAAGTCTACAATAGATGGATTAGCTTGGACCTCTTTTAATAAATAAAAAATATGAATTTGCAAGCATATAAAAGAAATTAAACAATTTGATCAAAAGAGCATACTTAATACGCTAGTCTTGAATTGATGACTATTAACGAACAAATTACAATGAATCTCATCCGTCTCCTGATCCGGAAAAATAGAAGCCCTCAACTCTCTAACTCCTAATTGGTATTTATAAGAGAAATAAGAAGCTTATGAATTTGAAAAGACATTCGATAATATAATGCTTGGTGAATTGAAATACGTATTAATTCTCCCAATTTTATTAACTTCTAATTCATTGGAAAACCAAAGTCCTAGGGCTCTACGGAGCATTAAGCTTCAATTCATTGGAAAACCAAAAGTCAGGTTCGTTGGTCAATTAGAGTTTTTATATCCCTTTCCAGCTTAGCCTATGTACTTAAGGACCTAATAGCTGACCTATTGAAATTCAGGGACATCAAAGAGATGTTATTCCAGGTGCCATGCTTTATGGGTTTCATACCACACCTGCTCTGGATGTTGAAACCACATGGACTGAGATACATAATGCATCTATTCAGCCTAATTTCCACAAGGTAAGAAAGAGGACTTGACTATGTATGGTTGGTTATATAACCTTGCTCTCTTAGAATCAATCCAATACAACAGTGATTCTGAATTTGAATGCTAGCTACTGTGAATGAACATGTCATCATGTGTGCAGGAGTGGGTTTATAACCTGAATGCAAGATCAAAACTGGATATCACTTATGATATCATGAGCCCAAATACGCCCCCTTTGTCACTCATAATTGCACAAGGTAAGACTTAATCTGCCTGCATTTTACATCCAAAAAATAGAAGCAATCAATCACAGATTTCAAATGGCCCCTACAACATGTGTAACCAAACAGAGTCAAATAATTACCATGTTTCCACTTTCTTTTGCACATTATTTCTTGAAAGTTGTCTATGAACTTTTATTTTAAGGAACCTTAACAAAGGCAATTCAAAAAAAAATCAATGATCTTTTATTATAAGGAACCCTAACAAAAGAAATTCACTAAATCAACAACTCAAATGAATGACCAAATGGAATAAAAGCACAAGCAAATGAAATTACATACCCGAAATTGGAACCCTAAAAGCACCTGATTTCGATTGCAAAGGTAATAGAGCTACAATAGGGGGTAAAGAGCCTCGACCGACCAACGAGCGGCAAGGGCGTGGTTCAATCGCGAATGTCAACGCAAATTAAGGGATTAACCTGAATTGGGTTGGGATCTAGGTGGAGCGTTGGAATTTCGGGGCAACTGCAATGAGGACGGGTGCGCGAGGGTGCGATTGGATGCGGGAGACACAAAGGCCTCGCAAGTCTGGCCGTGGCGAGGTGGTGTGATTGGTTTTCAGTGGTGGTCGAAAGGAAGGTGAGAAGAGAGGGAGGCGAAGACCTGTAGAGGAGAAAAGGGAAGGGGGTAGTAGTAAGAAATATATTACAGGTTTATGATTAAAAGCTCAATAAAACACTGTTAAAAAGCGTATTGCTAGAATTGTGCTATTGTTCACGAGCAAAAAGTGTTGTATTTATAGTTTTTTTTAATTTGATATGATTTTGATTATAAGAGAGTTTGTACTAAATTCTACACTTTATAAAGGTGAATTTAACTTGATAAATTCTGATTTTATTTAGATTAAAAGGACCTAGACTTCCATTATTTTTATACAAAAATTCTTGGTTCTATAAAGGCATTTTTGATAATTATTTAAGATATAGTTTTCATGCATGTCATACATAAACCTTGAAATGAACTTTTATTACGAATTTTAATTTATATAAGTTTAACAAACACAAGTTATGATCAATTAAAATAAAAGTGCCTTTGCATGTCTTTTTAAGGAGATTTTTATGAATTAAATCTTCATGCATGTCCTATATAAGCAATTGGTTGATTTATATGAATTTTGAAGATAAATAGGTCTAATAAAAATATGACATGCATAATTAAATTATACATATTCTTGCATGTAACTTTAAATGAATTTTAATGAAGTAAAATCACCTTGCATGTCTTTATAAACCTTAAGAATATTTTGTAAGATGAATTTTTATTAGTGAAAGTTTTATGAGAATAAAATATGTTCAATTAAACTACATATGCCTTGCATGGATTTTTAAAAGGAATTTTATGAATTAAATCCTATTGCATGTACTTTTTCCTTAAAGTGTTAACACTAGAATAAATTGTTTATGAATTTCTAGAACCGAAAAGAAATTTATAATAGTACTAGATACTTAAATAAATCATAGAAGGTTATGCATGTTTAGTTTATGGAGTTTTTGGAATAAATCTTCTCATGCATGTGTTCTGGAATTACTAAGATAATGATATACTATACCTTTTAATAAAAAGAAATATTTTTTATAAGCATAAGTTATATGAAATCATTTAAAGTATTGCATGTGTGATTAAAAAGTATTTTTATAAGGTATTATACACATGCATGACAATCCTAGAAACTCTCTATAAGTTTACATCAAGTAAATCATGATTTTTAGGAAAATTGGTTAAAAGGATAATTTTTAATAAAGTAGTCTTACATAAAAAATGATGCATGCAAACCATATATATATATATATACATGTGGGTTAAAAAGGTTTTCATTTGAATAATTAAAGCGTTGCATTACTTTTGTTAAAATAAGTATTCTTAAGTTATAAAATATTTTCAAAGTATCATGTTGAAAATAATAATAAAAGAATTATTATTTTAACATTTTCGCTATCTAAATTATTAAACTAAATAATTCAGATTAACTTGCCTTCTCTTAGAATAGGAAAATAAGAGAAAGGTTGAATTAAATTAAAATAAGGATTTTAATACGTGTTGTTTGTCGTTCTTTCGGTTAACTAGGTCGAAGTTTTCGAGCGTCGTTAAAACTTCCATATTCCAAGTCGTAGAATCTGGAAGGAAATTTCAAGTCAAGTGGATATTCTCTTTGTAACCTTTTCCATATTTCAATTCCGTTAAACTTCTCTATATTGGGAACAAACTTGTTTACTTTAATAAATAAACATAGGATACACTACCACAATTAAGGCCTTATGAAACGGTTTAAACTTAATGAAACGGTATTTGTAACGGTCTATCTTATTGAAACACTAAGAAACGGTTCTTATTAATGAAACGCTCGAATGAAACAGTCATTAGTAAAACGATTTATCATAGATATTGAAACGGGCCACTTTATAAAAAATTATGTGCGCCAATATTTTCCCACTCCCGCCCTATTGCGCTAAAAATTAACCCTACTGATGTTCACATTTCTAGTATAGTTTTTAGTAGGTTTTCTTTGTTTATTAGGTTTAGTTTTGCTAAGTTTAGGTTTAGTTTTGAGTGTTTTTAGATAGTTTTGCATATTTCTATGAAAAGAGTGGAAGCTACGCTATTTTGTGTATTTTGTAGGTTTTAGCAAGGAAAAGTGCTATATGAAGCTGAATTTGGAGCGTTACAATGAAAGACAGAGGAATGCAAGATTGAAGAAGTCAGAGTTCAAGATTTACAAGAGGAAGTGTGGAAGAAAACAAAGCCCAAGCTCGTTAACGAGGCAGTGAGGGCTTGTTAACGAGGCCACGTGAGAGAAGATTCAAAGGTTGATTTTATGATTCACCGATCCTGAGCGGGAATTTATTTCCGTGTCGGTTGATTATTTTTTTAGAATCTTTTAGGATTATTAGAATATGTATTTTAGGTCTTATTATCTTTTTAGATTTAGTTTATATCTTTTAGAGTTTTATTTCTATCTTTTAAGGAAAGTTTATATCTTTTTGCCTTTTTAGTTTTTAGCTTTCTAGTATAAATACCCTTCTATCTAGCATAGAAAGGGAGGAGAATGAGGGAGAGAGAAGAAGAAGAGGAAGAACCGAAGGGGCGAGTCGATCGAAGTCGAGTTCGAGGGTCGGTGGACGAAAGTTACCGAGTTCGTTGATCGAGGTTTTGTTTGGTGTTTTGTTGTTTTTCGGTTTTCTTCTTAGCTTCTGTAAGACAGATTTTTTTTAGTAGTGATTGGTTTTCAATATTTTCTTATATTGAGTTTATTTGTTTAGTAATTATGATTAGTGAGTAGTCTTCTTTTCTAGGATCGAGGTTAAACCCGATATAGTTGAGCATGTGTGATAAGTAAGATTGTGTGTTGAATGCCTTTTATCTTTTATTGAGATTGTTTGTTGTGCTTATACCGAAACGAAAGTTGAGGTAATTTGAGTTTTTAACTTAATTGAAAGAGAAAGTTAGTAACTTGAAGGTTGATATTGTTTGAATACGAAAGTTTCAAGCTTTAAATCCAAAACAAGCAATTAAGTGAATTAGGATGCGAAAGTTGGTTAATTTACTTGATAGTCAACGAAAGTTGATGACTCTATCTGTTTAAAGGCATGATCTTATCTTCTTACGAGTTTATATGCTTGGCTATGTTGTGGTGTCCCTAGTCCTAGATCTTTGTTTTATCTGAATTATTTTAAGTGAATTTTCGTTGCTGAGTTACTTGCCTCGGTACGGAATTTATTTAGATCGTTATTTGAGTATTTTTGTTTACGGTGGTTCGTTAACGACCCTGACAACGTCGTTAACGAGGCTGCTTGTGAGTGTTTTTGTTTGTTTCTGTTTGCTTTTTAAATAGATTGATAAACGAACAACCTTGCTTCCTGTGGAACGATCCTGACTTCCCTGTACTCAGCGGGGTTTTGACTATAAATTTATTTCTTGTCATTTAAAACCCTCTCAACACCTACCCGCCGTTACCGGGGAAGCAACGAGTTTGTTAGTTTATCTTTGGGTTCGGGAATAGCCCGACCCCGTTTTTGTTTTTAATTTTTGTTTTCTTTGTCTATTTTTCTCAGTGTATGCAGGTAGGACGACGAAGGCTTTAGTTTGATAACACTGGTTATTACTCAAAATCCGAACGTTCCCTGCACCGTCGACTCCGAGAAAACCGAGCCATGGCCACGTCATAAGAGATGGCTCAATAGTTAGAAATCCTCCGGACTCAGATGGAGGCACTTAAAGCCGAGAAGGACGGCGCAGACGCCGAAGCTGAGCGTCAACGAGCTGACAAGGCTCGTTTACAAGAAGAGCTTGATGCCTATTCGAGGAATGCCAAACAATACATGCATCCGGAACTGAGGGTGCCGGAATCTCCTATTGTGCTTCCGGAGATAGAGAAACCTTTTGAGATCAAATCTCAATTTATATCCTTAATTAAACGGGCTCAGTTTGAGGGGAAACCTACTGAGTGCCGTATGGAGCATATTAGAAACTTTCTTGATTTATGTGACACCATAGCTGCTGAAGGTGTCTCACTAGAATATGTTCTGTTAAAAGCTTTTAGATGGTCTCTTACTAGAAAGGCCCTGAGCTGGTTGGAGAGCCTGCCTTCTAAGTCTATCAGGAATTGGAAAACTTTGTATGATCAATTTCTTACAAAGTTCTTCCCTCCTGCTAAGACTACGGAGTTAAGGAAACGAATCACCTCCTATCACCAGCTGCCTAATGAAACATTCGTTGAGACTTGGGAAAGATTTAAGGAGATGTTGAGGCAATGCCCCACTCATGGGCAACCTTTATATCTTTTACAAGAGATTTTTTTCCAGGGCATTAATGCAGAGACCAAGAACCGCATCAACACGCATACTGCGTGCGGTTTTATAGAGATGGAACCTACTGTTGCGTGGGAATTGTTGGATAAGCTGGCTAATTACGATGCTATGTATGGAACCCAGCAAGCTGCACAAACTCAAAAACGTCTCTACGTACCTAACCGAGAAGAAGTTGACCTAGATGTTAAAAATCAATTCTTACAAGACGAGGTCAAACGTTTGAAGAAACAGGTAAGTTTTCTGAAATCCTCTCAAACATGTCAAGAATGTGGTTCTTCTGCACATAGTACTTCTGCTTGCACTAACATCGAGCAGGTTAGTGCCGCTGAGACAATAGCTGAGATGAATTATATGAGAGGACCATACAGGAACCAGCCTAGTTATCATGACAAGTCGAACAACTATCAAGCATGGGGCAATCAAAATACAAATCAAAACTATGCAGTGCCTCCACTAGATAAACGACCTGCACTTTATCGACCTCCAGGCCATCAGGAGACGCCATCATGGGTTCAGGAAATAAAGGAAAGCATTAACGGAGTGAACAACAAAGTTGATGAAGTTCAAGCCAAACTGAACCGACAAGATAAAAGATGGGGAGAGTTCGATATTTGGAAGAGGAGTGTTGATTCCCAACTAGGGGACCTAGCTGCACGGATTCCAAGACCACAGGGACAACCCCCGGGCCGCCCCGAGGAGAACCCTAGAGGCCAAATAGCAGCGGTACACCTCAGAAGCGGGAAGACATTACCGGAGAGAGTTCAAGCTGAAGACAAGGAGGAACAAGACGTCACAAAACGGCTTGTTAACGAGCCAGCGAGGGCAAATAACGAGCCTACAAACAAGAATGACGAGGCTCCGAGGATTCTTGATGATCCTACCCCAGGTAAGTTCTCTAAACCAAGCCTTCCTCTCAACCCCAGGGTAGTTAACGACCCCACCAGGGTCGGTAACGACCCGCCGAGGACAATAAACGACCCTAGTGTTGACCCGGTACTCTCACCTCTCGAGCCTAACTTGGTTCCGAGAATGGTGAAATCTCTTCCATTTCCAACTAAGAAATCTATGGACTCTACTAAGAGTAAGTTCAAGCGTTTCGTTAAGATTCTTCAGGGCATTAATATTTCCATCCCATTCACTGAGGCCCTAAGCGAAATGCCGACTTACACAAAGTTTTTGAAAGATATTCTTAGCAGGAAAAGATCCATTACAGAGCTACAAGATGAAGTCAGATCAATAGCTTTACCGGAAAAGCTAGGAGACCCAGGAAGATTTGCAATAACGATTGGCATAGGCAACCACAAGTTCACGACTTTATGCGATCTGGGTGCCAGTGCTAGTTTAGTTCCTCTCTCAATCTGGTCTAAAGCTAATATGGGACCACTAGAGCCGATAGACATGAATATGTACATGGCAGATGGGTCATGTGTCAAGGCCACATGACTGGTGGACGACTATCCTATCCAAGTTGGGAAATTCTTTATACCGAATGATTTTATCGTCCTCGATATGCCTGAAGACCCTCATGTTCCCATAATTCTCGGTCGACCATTTTTAGCCACAGCAGGTGCAAGAGTTGATGTGCGGAAAGGACTCCTCACTTTTGATATCGGAGAGGAACGGGTAGAATTCAACTTGGATAAAAAAGCCAACGACCCAGTTGGAGTCGCACAAATCGAGTTGACTCAACCAGAACTCGACACAACCTTCACTACCGAGTCTCATTGGCCGATCACCAAGTCCCACGTGCAAGAGTACCACCAAGGTAAGTACTCTAATTATGAATCGGCTAAAGAGGAGCATGATTGTTCCTTATCTTTTGTTCCTACACCACGCCCTATTATATGCACTACAGAAGAATCCAAACCACCTTGGTTTTCGGATTTTACTAACCATCATGTAGGAATACCGGGCATACTGATAGAAGGAAAGGGTCCCAATTTAGCAACTCAAGCACATAAAAACTGCAAAGCTAAACATGGGGTACCTCAAGACCCTAACATGGCTACACAAGAGCCACCGTGAGCCAAAGGAGCACGTCGGGCTAACGAAGTTAAAAATAGTGCTTACGGGAGGCAACCCGCTTTTAGAATAGATTTAGTTTCTCTTTTTCCCTTTATTTTAAAATTATTTTTCTTAGCTTTCTTTTGAGTTTCTTTTTAAGTTTTAGATAGGATAGAAATTAGAATTTTTGAGCTAACAAGATTTCAGGAGAAGGGATCGAAAATCACTCCAAGAGGCTACGGCAGCTCGTTAACGACCCGACTCGTCAAAAAACGGGCAGGTAAGTTTTTTTAACCTAATCTATCTTTTACTACCCTAGCCGCCACCCTCTACCCCTTCCTATCCCTTCCCTCTCCTATAAAAACCCTTTTACCCCTTCCAAAAATCTACCATCACATTCTCTCAAATCTAAACTTCTCAAAAACCCAACCAAAGAGCTGGAAATCCCCCTCCCACCGTTCGGAATCTCGCACCAGCCACCACCGAGCAACCGTTGTTACCGAGGCCCGGAAACCCTACCCGACGAGGATCCAAGCTTCGATAACCCTCACCGAGCTCGTCACCCACCCAATTTCCGATCCCTTGTTCTTCAAATTTTTCGGTTTTCCGGTATGATTTCTAAACTCAACTCGAAATTGCATGATTTATGGTTTTTAGGGTAGAAATTTCATGTCTAGAATTGAGTTCATATAGAGGATCGATGTTCATAATTGGATTTTGCTCTTGAAAGTTTGATTTTGCTTCATAATTCTAGATCTAGAGAAGGATATTCATGTTAGATGTTCCATTACGATTGATTGTGAAAAAGCATGAATTTTTCTTGTTCTAGTCTCAAGTTTTAGATTTTGCATGTCGAAATTTCGGGTAAAAATTTAGCATGATCCGGGTTGGGTAATCGAGCAAGTATGGGGTGCTTATATCCGATCATGGGATTTGTGGAGAATTATAGAAGATTGCATGCTTGAATTATGCTTTATTTTTAAAGTAGATTAAGCTCGGAAATTCTGCGATTTGAGTCTCGGCAGCTCGTTAACGACCCACCCAGGTTCGTTAACGACCCTGCAATGCTTCAAAAAAATCCATACCAGTCCAGAATCGTAAACGACCCAATTGGGTAGTTAACGAATAATTCCGAAGCTATTTCAAGACCAAGTATGGGTCTCTTGCCTACCTATTTTGAGTGGATCTTATCTTGAAAAATTCTTGATTATTTTGTAGGATCTCATGGCAAGTTCAATCAGACCCGCTACTCGAGCTGAGAAGCAGAAGAGGAACCAGAGGTCACCATCTCCTCCTCGCATGGACAACGTGATTTTAGGTACTCAAGGCCAAGTGCATCGATAACGTACCATATTAGAGAAGGACCACTACACCCGTTGGTTCTCAAAGTCCAGTTCCGTAAACCAAGGGATCTACATAGACGTCAAAGAGGCTTTTGTTATTCTTGGCGCCGCTCATCTCCTGAAGCAGGAGAATTTACCACACTATCCGGCCCTCACATCCGAGTTTTTGGCCACCTTAGAGACTAGCTTCTCGTCGAAGATTTCGGCAGGACGAATCCAGTTTCGGCTCGGCAATGTGAGCCGTGAGTTCACCATGACAGAGTTCAATGCAATTTTAGAGCTCCCAAACCCGTCTAGAGATTCCAGCTTGAAAGACTACAGAGTGACTCGCACTTGGAGCTACATTACCGGAGAGGTCCAATCCACCACAGCGGCATTATCCGGGGCAACCATCATTAACCCCATCTTCAGGATTATTCTCCGAGTCCTAGCCGCTACGTTTTGGCCAAAGAAAGAGTTGAACAAGCCAACGAGGACGGAAGTTGCTTGTCTCCGCACCATCCTTTTCGAGCAACCCGGACCCTTGAATTTGGGGTACGAGTGGCTCTACTATATTGAGAAATCAACCAAGTCCAAGGAGGTTAGGTGTGGCAATTTGGTTAGCCTCTTGGCTAAAAACCTTGGAGTAGATCTTACTCGTTACACACCGGCTCACGCACATCTCCTCAACAAGAACTATTGGTATAGCTCCGGTGTCTTCATCAAGCCGAGGGAGGATTCAAGGTGAAAGTACAAGATCGCATCGTTACACCGACCCTCGACAAGTTTGAGATTCTCTACGTACCAAATTGGTACAAGGCATGGACGGGACATGCTTACCCATTGGAACCCAAGCCGGAGGATGAGCTATCACTTCGGCCTTGCGAGACAAGATTTGAGCGAGAGGATGAAGCAATGGATGAAGATGAAGATGAGGAGACCGAGGTAGTTGGCGACGACACGGAAGAAGCCGACACCGAGGGTGGAACTGAGGAGCTTAACTTTGAGGATGACAACATCGACACGGAAGTATTGGGAAGCAACGTCCTCGTTGACGAGCCCACCAGGCTCGTTAACGATCATTTCCAGCCCCCTTCCTACACTGTTAACGAGGCACCCAGCTTCGTTAACGAGGTGCCGAGAGCTCCTGTCGACCCACCACCTGCCCCTGTCGACCCTCATTCCTATGGACTCATGCCCTACAACCCAGTGATGTATCAAGATCATTTCCAGCCTCACTACCCACCACCTCCTCAGCCCGAGTACACAGGATCGAGTATTCCACCACCATGGGCCGAGGATCTTTATGCACGAATGCAGCAACTTCACCTCCAACAGGATCATATTCATAGGAGGATGGATAGATGGGAATCCGTCTATTCTGCTCGCATGTCTATGGATGATGAGAGGCATCGTCAGAGAGAGGCGGATGACGCTGAGCGTTGGAGGACGATGTACGACTTCATGGGGAACATTGAGCATTACTTTCCTCCACCAAACAGTTGATTCAGCCTGAAGATGCAGTTTTTCCTTGTTTTCCACTTTTAAAACTTAGTAAGTTTTTATGTTTTTCTTTTTCTTATTTTTTTTATCTTTTGTTGTTTTCTTTTCTATTTCTTTTCCTTCTTCTTATTTTTCTTACAGTGGGGACACTGTAATTTTAAGTATGGGGTGGGAGAAAATAGAGAACTTGTTGTCTTATGTGTCTAGGTGTTTTTAGTAGTTTTTAAATAGAAATAAAAAAAATAAAAAAAAAATCAAAAAATTTGAAAAAAAAAAGAGTTTTAGAATTTATAGATATCCCTTTCTTAGGTTCTATGATAGTAGTCGCTAACTTAATCAAATAATTCCTTGCAAGCATGCCTTTAATAGTATAGCCGGACTCTTCACTTGAAATTATTTGTTTTAGAAGAAGATAGCATTTGATGAAATTGAGCACGTATACTTTATAGCATAAGTGATGCAATCCAACAAATTACCCTGTGAGCTTATTAGCCTTGATTTTCCTGTGTGATTTACTCTTTATATGCATATTATCTCTTGGAATTGTGATGGTTATCTATTTCTTGAGACCCGTATGAGATTTTTAGTTCATTATTTTTGAAAATCATATGATGGAGAACTTATTTTTTATAAGCCCTATTATTCCCTATCCACCTTTACATGATCCTTCTTTTGATAGCCAAACTTAGTCTGAAGCCTTTATTTATAGCTCCACAAAATTATTCCCTAGCCGAGATAAGCTTGACCCTATCCGGTAATTAGGACTTAGATTGGATAGGTATGTTTTGTTGTGTGTTAAAAGAGAGGAGTTTCTTATAATTATTTCTTTAATTTAAGGATATTTGGGAAGGGTAGATTGGAAGTCTCTTGTTTTTACTTGTAATAAGAAAGATCTCTTGATAAGAAAAAGAAGATGCACAAAATAATGTATGTGATGTCGTTAACGACCCTGAAGTAGGTTCGTTAACGAAGCAGCGAGAAAAAAGAGAAAAAAAAAGGGAAGAAAAAAAAAGGAAGTGAAGAGTTGAAGTGCATTTGTATTTATAGATAATATCAGAGATTCTTTTATTTCTTATGAGACTTTCTAGGATGATAATGGGTGAGTGAGAATAAGTACATAATGAGAGTGAGTTTGGTATGTTGTTTTTATGAGAGCTTTTGGAAATGTGTGAGTTTTTAGGAGTTTTGATTCCCGGATATTTTTAGCACCACATGACCAAAATATTTTCCACGCCTTATTGTTATTACCAAGCCCCATTACAACCCGGCCGAATGGAAGCTTCTATGAAGTTTTTCATTGAGCCTAAGTTCTCTTGATGGTTTTTGCTTATTTTGACAAATCTTGGGTGGAGAGTATTGGTGATATAAGTTCCAATTTCTATGAGTTTTTGTATATAAGATGAGTTGAGAGATTGAATTTATAAGCCTAAACACTTGAGAGTTGAGTGAAACACAATATCCCTTGTAAGGTTGGATTGTATTGTCTTATGTCTATTTAGTGCATATATGTGTGAGGACATTAATAGTCTTTTGCTATATTTTTCTTAACAAGGCCACGTGAGAGAAGATTCGAAGGTTGATTTTATGATTCACCGATCCTGAGCGAGAATTTATTTCCGTGTCGGTTGACTATTTTTTTAGAATCTTTTAGGGTCATTAGAATATGTATTTTAGGTCTTATTATCTTTTTAGATTTAGTTTCTATCTTTTAGAGTTTTATTTCTATCTTTTAAGGAAAGTTTATATCTTTTTGCCTTTTTAGTTTTTAGCTTTCTAGTATAAATACCCTTCTATCTAGCATAGAAAGGGAGGAGAATGAGGGAGAGAGAAGAAGAAGAGGAAGAACCGAAGGGACGAGTCGATCGAAGTCGAGTTCGAGGGTCGGTGGACGAAAGTTACCGAGTTCGTTGATCGAGGTTTTGTTCGGTGTTTTGTTGTTTTTCGGTTTTCTTCTTAGCTTCTGTAAGACAGATTTTTTTTAGTAGTGATTGGTTTTCAATATTTTCTTATATTGAGTTTATTTGTTTAGTAATTATGATTAGTGAGTAGTCTTCTTTTCTAGGATCGAGGTTAAACACGACATAGTTGAGCATGTGTGATAAGTAAGATTGTGTGTTGAATGCCTTTTATCTTTTATTGAGATTGTTTGTTGTGCTTATACCGAAACGAAAGTTGAGGTAATTTGAGTTTTTAACTTAATTGAAAGAGAAAGTTAGTAACTTGAAGGTTGATATTGTTTGAATGCGAAAGTTTCAAGTTTTAAATCCAAAACAAGCAATTAAGTGAATTAGGATGCGAAAGTTGGTTAATTTACTTGATAGTCAACGAAAGTTGATGACTCTATCTGTTTAAAGGCATGATCTTATCTTCTTACGAGTTTATATGCTTGGCTATGTTGTGGTGTCCCTAGTCCTATATCTTTGATTTATCTGAATTATTTTAAGTGAATTTTCGTTGCTGAGTTACTTGCCTCGGTACCGAATTTATTTAGATCGTTATTTGAGTATTTTTGTTTACGGTGGTTCGTTAACGACCCTGACAACGTCGTTAACGAGGCTGCTTGTGAGTGTTTTTGTTTGTTTCTGTTTGCTTTTTAAATAGATTGATAAACGAACAACCTTGCTTCCTGTGGAACGATCCTGACTTCGTTGTACTCAGTGGAGTTTTGACTATAAATTTATTTGTTGTCATTCAAAACCCTCTCAACACCTACCCGCGCCCCTTAATTCATCAAAATTTTCTAAATCCCTAAAAACTCGGAACTACGCCCCTTTCCTTCATCCTCCCATTTCCCTTTGTTGAATGGTATTCATCTCGACGGCTCGCGCAATTCCGGACATCTCACTCCTCTCTCGTTCGGTGAATTTTTCTCCCCTAAACCATCCTCCAGCCTCTAGCCTCCATCTTGCATCCTCCATCCTCCAGCCTTCGTCCTGTGAAACGCGCCAGGCGATTTGCTCCAGCTTTCAAGTTCACTTACGGCTCTAAAACCCTCTCTCAAAGCCTGCTTCGTGCTCAGGTGAGTTCAATTCGATTTTCATGCTATCACTTCAAGTAATTTTTGTTCGGTACTCAATCTAATTCAGGTTTTATTCCATTCGATTTTGTGTAGGAGAGGGTGTTTCTTGTTAGAGAGTAGGTTGGATTAACAATAATTCTATGGTAGTGGTAAGTGGTTATATGCTGTAGAGGTCATTTGCAAACTCGTTACACCTTTTCTCAACTACGGCTTGTTTTGTAGGCTGATTTGATACAGATTTTTCTTCATGTCTTTACCAACATATAAGTTGAAAAGATCAATGATCAGTCAAATGAAATTGGCAACAAAAAGCCGATTGCGTTATGTTAGTAGCTTCCCTACTATTATCGTTGATGGTGCGCGAAATAATCGCTAAATAATCAAGGGGTAATTAGCAACATAGAAAAGGGAAAAAGAGATAAATGTGTCATATATACGCGTTTGAAAGTATATATGAATCTATGCCGACTATATATATATATATATTTCATTGTAAGGGCAATAATCATAAGAGTATGCATGTACGAAATGAGCTACGTACGTATGCATGGGTTTCGTGTACTTCTTGTTTTGCTAGTCTACATTGGCATATATACGTATATGGGGAATGTTGGAAAGATGGGCCTAATAAATCTTAATCAAATGGTCCATCAAAATGTATAAGCAATCATCCCAACAAACAAAACGCATGGGCTTAGCCCACAAAATCAATCAAAATCGTTAAAGCCTTAAAGGGCTTATATATCCGATCAATCAACTAAACCAAATTCTTGCATGTTGATAAAAAACTCCACGTAAGGTGCGCATCACTCATACTTGCAAATATCCAATGTTGTCCCACATCGAAGATAGTCAGCACAAGCATGCAGCTCAAACTCTCCCAAACTCTCCCACATCGAGCAATTGAGCAAAACTCTAGAATCCATTTGCTATAAATAGAATGGAGGAGGATCGAAATAAAGGGTCAAAAATCCCCTCTGGCTCGAGAACTATCTCGTTTGCCAAAGCTCGACATGTTTGATCTCTGAGTGAGATCGCTCTATTTACGGTATAGGGTCTAAAGGCTTAATTTGTAAAGAGTACAAAGACAACCGACTGAGGGGTGCGGAGTAGGAATAATCACGTACGAAAACCGCTCGGTTGTACGAATCCCGAGAGTCAGTATTTATTAAAATCCCGTTTATTGCGCGGTTTATTTCAGGTTTCAACACTGGCACCGTCCGTGGGGACTAACTCTCCCTATCCGACCTACTCTCAGGTAACAAGCGAGGTTGTGGGCCTCCTTCCCTTCAAAAGCAAGTGGTGCGAGAGCTAGCTAGTTGTCGGGGCCATGAGGTGTAAGATGCGAAGCGAGGCCATGGGGTGTAAGATGCGAAGCGAGGCCATGGGGTGTAAGATGCGAAGCGAGGCCATGGGGTGTAAGATGCAAAGCGAGGCCATGGGGAGTAAGATGCGAAGTGCGGCCGTGTTGAAGTAAGGTGTGAGGTCATTCCAAGGCCGATATGAGGGGGTGGCCAAGCAAGCGAGGTCAAGGTGCAAGGCACCCCACGATCTACTCCGAGGCAGGTGTTTGTGGCCTGCTCCGAGGCGAGTTGGCGCGATCCTCCTTTCTACATGGCCTAGTGCATGGTGCACATGCGGGGTGTATGTCGCCGAGAGATGTGCGGTCTCTAAATGGACCAAACATCTCGATAAGTTGTGGGAGTAGCTAGCTACTAGCTAGTGGGGTTGCATGGCCCGCGTGGAGCATGGCAAGGGCTCACGATGCATGGTATTGACGTGGTCATCTATGGCGTGAGCGTGCCTCTTCCACAACAAGCAGGCGAGGTCGGCCAAACATCGCGGCCTTTCACGGGGTTACAATCAAGTAGGTGAGGCGCATGCCACCGAAACGTCGCGATCTTTTGCGAGGGGCAAGGCACCTCGGACCTTGTGGGAGGCCAAAAAACATCTTGGCCTTCGTTGTAGACCAAGCATCGCGGTCTCCGTGTTGACCCAATATCGCACTTTTCCTAAACGCCGCTTCAACTCGGCGCGTCGTGCGGGTTTGCCTCATCTCTTGATGGGTGAAAGGATTGACCGACTATCCTCAGCGCTCGATGCCTCGTTTTCGGTCCATGGCACGGAGCGCGATTCTTTGCCTTGGCTTGCTAGCTGGCGATGGTCTTTAATGGCGTCGCCTTGCGAGGGCCGCTCTCTCCAGAATTGAATGATCCCATTCGCCTCATGCATGTGTACACGACATGCACATAATCTCGAACGTGGCCGACACTTCGTAAAGGGGGATGACATGCCCATATCCTTGCATGGCCAAAGAATAATGGGGCAACGCTTGTCAAAGATAGCAAGATGGGTGAATGCCTCAGATGAGTTGGGCCAAGCCTTGCTTTAGGCTTGCCCTTTATTTGGGTCCAGCTGATGAATTGGCCCATTTGACTAGAACAAATCATCAAAATAAAATGTGGCAGTAGAGTGGTGAGCTATAATTTCCGAGGTATTGGCCCAAGTGTGACACATGCCTGTGTCATGAGGATGGCCTTCGTTCCAAATAACACGTGTTGCATGATCGTGGAATGAGGTAAGCTTTGTAAATTTGACTCGCTAATTAATTATACTCGATATATACTTGCGAGTTGGAACCAAGTTCCTAATTCTCTGTTATAATTAATCCACCTCTCGCTTCTCGCTTGGTGTTGGAAACTCTCGGTTCTAAGTGCGCAAATTCACCCCTCGCTTCCCGCTTGGGGTTGGAAACTCGCGGATCTAAGTGCGCGAATCCACCCCTCGCTTCCCGCTTGGGGTTGGAAACTCTCGGTTCTAAGTGCGCAAATCCACCCCTCGCTTTCCACATGGGATTGGAAACTCTCGGTTCTAAGTGCGCAAATCCACCCCTCGCTCCCCGTTTGGGGTTGGAAACTCTCGATTCTAAGTGCGCAAATCCACCCCTCGCTTCCCGCTTGGGGTTGGAAACTCTCGGTTCTAAGTGCGCAAAACCACCCCTCGCTTCCCACTTGGGGTTGGAAACTCTCGGTTCTAAGTACGCTAATCCTCCCCAAGTTTCCCGCTTGGGGTTGGAGACAATCTAAAAGGACGAGGTCTTAACTCTCTAAGAGAACGAGGATCGCTAACTCTCAAAAGGACGAGGTCTGTTGATGGGTCTCTTCTCTAGACAACAAATAAATTTATAAGTCAAGACCCCACTGAGTATAGGAGAGTCAGGATCGTTCCACGGGAAGCATTGTTGTTTGTTTATCAACTACTAAAAATAAAAACTAAGCAATATCAACACAAAACACCCACAACCAACCTCGTTAACGACTTTGTCAGGGTCGGTAACGAACCTGGATAACACTACTAACGACCTAAAACACAGGTTCGGTACCGAGGCAAATACTCGATAGTGAATATAACGATAGAAAACTCAAATAAGAATAAAAATTTATGACAAGGGTTACCACAACATAGCTATGCATATAAACTCGTAAGAAGATAAAGATCATGCCTTTAAATAGATAAATTCATCAACTTTCGCTGATTAGCAAGCAAATCAATCTATCCTCATAAACTAATTCACTCAATCACTTGTTATGGATCAAAAGCTCAAAACTTTCGTATTCGAACAATATCAACCTTCAAGTCAATAACTTTCTCTCTCAATCAAGTGAAGAACTCAAATTACCTCGATTCTCATCTAGGCATAAACACAACAAGCAATCTAAAGTAGATAAAAAGGCATTCAACACTTCAACCTACTCATCAAACATGCATAACTATGCCGGGTTTCAACCCCGACCCTAGAATAAAAAAAACTACTCACTACTCATAACTATAAAGAAAATAACTTCAATAGAAGAAAACATTGAAAACAAAATTACTTCAAATTAATAAGAAAATTATTGTCTTACAGACTTCAGAAGAAACCGAAAACAACAAGAATACCAAATACAAAACACGATTAACGACCCTGGCTTCGCTCTCGTTCCACCTCAACTCGATAATCCTCCACTCGACTTCTCCTGTTCGGCTCTCCTAAAGCTGAATTCCAATTCGCTACCCCCTTCCAGGCTAGAAAGAAGGGTATTTATACTAATAAAGCTATCTAATAAAAAGGCTAGAACATAAAAACTTTCCTAAAAGATATAAACTAACTCTAAAAAGATAGAAAGATAACCTAGAAAGATAACAAGACATAAAATATAAAATATAATAACCCTAAGACTCATTAAAAACCCTACCGACACGGAATTATCAGGATGAATTTCCGCACAGGGTCGGTAGACATCACTAAGATCCCTCGAAAAATTCTATCTCTAAGTCTCGTTAACGACCCTTTACAGCCTCCTTAACGAGCCTGGATTTGTTCTTCTTTAACTCTTCGACTCTTAAAAGCTTGAACTTCAACTTCTCATCTCCATACTCTTTTGTCCTTCACCATAGTACTCCAATTCAACTCCAAAAAGCACTGTTTCCTTGCTAAAAACTACAAAAAGACACAAAACGGAGTAGCTTCCATACTTTTCACAAAATATGCAAAACCATCCAAAAACATACAAAACTACCTCTAAAACTACTAAAACTAATCCTAACAAACTAAGAAAACACACTAAAAACTATACCAAAAACATGAATATCAAAATACCCCATACTTAAACTTGCTTGTCCTCAAGCAATCACTAAACAATAATCAAAACCAAACAATCATACTCATCAAGCTAATAGCCATCATCTAAAAAGCAACTTCAACACATAGAAGAAAATAGCAAATGACTATTAACGTCATCACACATATATGAGCACTAAATAGACATAAGCAAATACAATCCAACCTCACCAGGGTAATGTGTTTCACTCAACTCTCAAGTGTTCAGGCTTATAAATTCAATCTCTCAACTCATCTTATATAAAAAAAACTCAAAGAAATTGGAACTTATATCACTAAACTCTCCTCCTAAGATGTGTCAGAACAAGCAAAAATCATCAAGAGAACTTAGGGGGCTCAATGAAAAACTTCATAGAAGCTTCCATTCGGTCGGGTTGTAATGGGGCTTGGTAAAGACAATAAGGCATGGAAAACTTTTGGCTATGTGGTGCTAATAATATCCGGGAATCAAAGACTCCTAAAAACTCACATATCTTACCAACACTCTCATAAAACAAGATACCAAACTCACTCATCTGTAATAACTGCGGTTTTTTAGGATATTTTTGAATTTTTCTCGGATATTCTTTTTAACCTCCTTGTCCGTTTTAACGCTTAATCCAATATTTTTGTTGGAATTTAAATCCTAGAAAATTGTTGGTGATATCCTAAAATCATAAAGCAATGATTTTATGGATCAATATGAATTCTAGGATTTTTCAGTGAAAAAAGAATATTTATTGGATAAGCCGTCTTTTAAATTATGTATGTTTTGGGCAGGATAATCGCACTAACGCATTACCTGCTAAAATAGGGGAAATCCTAACCAAAAAACAGTTGTAACACGTTATGAACTAAAAACAAGACATAGAGTTGAGTAAAAAATAGGAACAAAGAGCAAGCAAGTTGTAATGTGTATATTGCGATCGTAGTTGCAGATAGATTTCTCCAAAGTAAATAAGAACACTCGAATGAAAATGGAATGATTAAACAGAAATGATTTGAGCTTTGGGTTTTGGTTCAAAGTGCCAGTGTTGATCGTCCCTCTACTTTCGCCTCAACATTGTTTTATAGTCCTTTCCTCCGTTTGGACCGTTGGTGGAGTGCTCATCCAATCCCGAAGATCTCGCCACCGAAATTCATAAACTAGCCGTTTATGCGTATTAACTGCGGGATCCGAGATTTCCGCCATATCCCTCCTTGCTTTCATTACTCGTCTGTTCCCTTGGATCTTTCTTGCTAATGGCCCGCGTCAACTTCTTTGGGCTCACCGTGCCTTTTTGGGCTAAGTTTTAGAGGGCCCAACAATACCCCCATCAAAAACCCGGGAAAATCCCCGCCTCCACTTTTTTAGGGTTTTTGATTTCGTGTCTTGGAAGTTGTAGCAAGTCATGACACGTCTAATCAACTCCTATTTAAGGCGGTTATGATGGCTTCAAGACTTCAATTGTGCTTCTCGGTGTCCAGGTACGTTTTACCTTACTTTTGTTTCTTCTTCTTTGACTTCTCTCCTTCCCCTACTATGGCAACTTCTGGTTCTCCTCCTATCTCCCGCTGTCTTGATCCGCAATTACTTCCTTCCCTAACTTCCTCCAAAATTCTTACTCCCATCCATCGTAGAAGTAGTATTTCAGAAGATCCCCATGCACTCGCGTTTTCCGTGGGGTTTCCCTCTTCTGCAGAAATCTTCCTTCCTCCTCCTGGAATTTGGGCAAATCTTTACAACGATGACTTGGTTTGCTTATACGAGTACCCTTTCCGCATCGGACATCGTTTTCCTTTCTCTCCATTAGTTGTCGATTTCCTTTCTACCCTCAACGTCTCCCCTGGTCAAATACTCCCACAGGTTTGGAGACTACTACTATCGGTTGATCTGTTGTGCTCCTCACATGGTCTCCCTTTCAAAGCTGTCGACTTTTTCCACAACTATCACCTTTCCAAGGGTAGCCCGGGTCGATTGACCCTGAAAATCTTCCAAGATAATTTTGACCTAATCTTCAATATTTCCAAGTTCGATCGGGCCTGGGCTGACAAATTTTTCTTCGTAAAGCTCTCTTCTCTAGGGATTGACACATCTTTCTTAAAAACTCGTTGGAGGTCAACAGGTCACACTTCCTTCTTTTCCTCTTACCTCACTTGATTTTTTCTAACCATTGATCATTTCCATACTGTATGCAGAGAATTTTTCTTCCCCCCAACCACGTTCAGTATCGGCGCTAGTGATATCTCACATTGAAGCTATCCCCTTGGAAGAGAGATCCTATCCTAAACTGGTACAAGCGTGCTTCATCGATTCAGAGGATACCGAAATGTCGAGTACGTTACTCTTTTCCCTTTCCTCTTTTGTTGCTATTACTTTCCCTGTGCCCTCTTTATCTCTTTGATAACAGGTTCCAAGACTACCCGTTCTACCACTGCGCTGACTACCATGGAACGAGTTGAAGCTCGGAAGAAGAGGAAGGCTGAATCACCTTCAACTGCGGATACCGCGTTGACGATCTCAGATCCTAAGAAGTCTTCCGAGGCTCGGATTTCTTCCCCTAAGAAAAAAGCATGCTCGACCCTTTCTGATCGCCCAAAGACAATGATGTCCCTTGACATGGCTGCTGAAAAGTGTCTGAGCTCCTTGGCGCCTCTTCACGTGGGTTGTTCTCGTGGCAAGGAGGACCAACCTTCTTTCTCGGAATTTTTCGGTGAAATTCTAGCGGCACAATGGCAGGTACGTATTCTCCAGCTACTCTTACTCCATGTCCTACTCTTTACCTGATTTTCCCTTTTCTTATGCAGGGCTTGCAACTTTCTCTTTCTGCCTTCGAAGTCTTCAAGGATCTGCCTGATCAGTTGGCTCAAAGCAAGATCAGCCTTCATCTTGAGAAGGACAAGAGCACCATCCTAGGACATGAGAAGGCCGCTCTGGATAAGAAGGTTCGCGACCTGACGAATAATCTTGAGAAGGTTTCTAAGGAATCCAAAGAGTGGGAAGAAAAGTTCGTGGCCTCTTCCGGTAGAGAAGCTGCTTTGGCTAAAGAGATTGAGGACACTGCGGACTACTGGTCCTGCCGAGCTCGAGTGGAAATGATGGAAGAATTCGCGGCGGGGAGGCACACTTCGTGGGATGCTGTGAAGGAAAGGGAATTGTTCGAGAGCTTGTTTTCTGACGAGGTGATCGCGGCTAAAAATTCCTCAGTCATTGATGACATTGCCTCCGTTGCCAAGGTGGTTGCTCAAGTGGAAATGGACAACCAGTCTAAAGAATGATCCAATTGATAGTGAGATTTGTGATTCAATTATTGAAGAACGAGGAGAAGAGGAGAAAACGATTTCTGGATTCAATTTCTGAGAGTCGCAATTTTGCTCTGATCGTGGTTACATGCCTTATATACTGACATCCAACCTGAGTTCTAACAGCTTACTAAAGTAGCCTTTTCTAACTAACTAAAGTTACTTTTTAATCAAAACAAGCTCACTCATTAAAGCTAATTAATAAGTCTAAACAACATGATTAATTCATCACCCCCCCCCCCCTCAAGTTGGAATATCTGTCAAACCCAACTTGGACATCAAGAATTCATGTTGTGCCTTGCAAAGAGCTTTAGTCATAGCATCGACAAGTTGTAGACTGGTGTGGACATAAGCTGTGCGCAGAAAGCCACTTTGAACCTTTTCTCGAGTGAAGTGGCAGTCGATTTCTAGGTGCTTAGTTCGTTCATGAAAGCACGGGTTAGCAGCTATTTGTTGAGCGACTTTGTTGTCACATAACAAAGTGATGGGTAAAGGCACTGGAAGATGCAAATCCTGGAAGATATAACTGGTCCAAACTAACTCTGCCGTGGTAGAAGCCATGCTTCTGTATTCTGCTTCAGCAGAGGAGCGTGACATTGTTGCTTGCTTCTTTGTCTTCCAAGATATGAGTGAAGTCCCCATAAAGACACAAAATCCACTTAGAGATCTTCTTGTAGTTAAACAAGACCCCCAATCAGCATCTGAATATCCAACTAATTTGAAATCATTCTGGACTGAGTAGAACAAACCTTTTCCCATTGTTCCTTTGAGATACCTGAGCAAATATAATGCTGTCTGCATATGTGGTTGCCGCGGTTGAGAAACAAACTGAGATAAGTGCTGAACTACATAGGAAATATCAGGTCTTGTAATAGCCAAATATAGCAATCTTCCAATCAGCCGCCTGTATTGTTCTGCATCGGCCAAAAGCTCACCCTCTAAACTGGATAACTTCAAACCAGTGGGCATAGGACTTGGAGTCTCTTTGGAATCTAGCAAATGTGTGTCATATAATATGTCATGCACATATTTTCTTTGGCTAAGATAAGTACCTTTCGCTGTTCTTTGAATTTCAACTCCAAGGAAATATTTAGCAGAACCTAAGTCTTTGATGGTGAACTTTGCATCCAAAGCAGCCTTGACTGAGTTCATTTCATCATTGTCATTGCCAGTCAATAGAATGTCGTCCACATAGACCAAGAGTACTGTGAGTGAATCACCCCGAGCTTTAACAAACAGAGAATAATCATTGGTTGATTGAGTGAAGCCAAAGGTGACCAGAAAAGAAGTAAGTTCATGATTCCACTGCCTCGAGGCTTGCTTGAGGCCATAAAGAGATCTCTTTAATTTGCAAACTTGTTGATTAGTTGCCTTTGTGTACCCCTCTGGTGGCTTCATGTAGATATCTTCTTCTAAGTATCCATGAAGGAAAGCATTATTTATGTCCAATTGACATAATGGCCATTGTTTTGTTGTTTCCATAGCTATGACTATCCTCACAGTCGACAGTTTAGCCACAGGACTAAAAGTATGTTTATAATCCTTGCCTAACTTTTGATTGAAACCTTTGACAACCAGACGTTCCTTATACCGATCCACAGACCCATCTGCCTTGAATTTGATCCTGTATACCCACTTGGAGCCAATTGCTTGACATCTTGGAGGCAATGGCATCATTTCCCATGTACCATTCGCCTCTAGAGCTTGTAATTCCTTCTGCATGGCTTCTTCCCAGTAAGGATTACCTTTTGCTTGTAGATATGTTGATGGCTCATGCATAGTATCCACTTTGCCCATGAAAGCAAAGAATTCAACTGCTTGCTCATCATAAAACTGTGTGCCATCAGCTGTCATCACATAATCTTGTGTCCAAACTGGTAGCCTTCTATCTCGAGATGATCTTCTTGGTGGGAGCATGTCTACCTCGGGCACTGGCAATTGGACAGGATTCCTAATAGACTGTGTGCTGGTGGATGGCTCCGTGGCACTCAGCTGTGGCATTTCTGACATTTCATCTTCTGTAGTAAATGGTGCAACAGCAGGGAATATGGGTGCCTTTTCTGTAACAGAATCAAGGTCAGTTTTGAAAGGGAATACGCCTTCATGGAACTCAACATCCCTGCTGTAAAAGACCTCTTTGGTCACCAAATCAAAAAGTTTATACCCTTTGTGATGGACTGGATACCCTAACAGAATGCACCTTCTTCCCCTGGGATCAAACTTATCAATCCCTCTTCTTAGGGCAGCTGCATAACAAAGGCTTCCCATAACCTTAAGATTATCATAAGAAGGTTGTTTGTGGAACAACAACTCAAAAGGTGTCTTCCAATTGATGCTTACCAGTGGCATTCTGTTGATCAAGTAGGTTGTTGTGAGTATACAGTCTCCCCAAAATTCTTTAGGAAGGTTGGCATGCACTCTCAAAGCCCTTGCTGTCTCCACAAGATGCTTGTGCTTCCTTTCAACAATCCCATTTTGTTGTGGGCAATAAGGCATACTCTTCTGATGCAAAATCCCCATTTCTGACAGAAATTGACCACACTTAGCATTCACCAGTTCAGTTCCATTGTCTGATCTGATCCTCTTAGGACACAAGATTATGATTCAATTATTGAAGAACGAGGAGAAGAGGAGAAAACGATTTCTGGATTCAATTTCTGAGAGTCACAATTTTGCTCTGATCGTGGTTACATGCCTTATATACTGACATCCAACCTGAGTTCAAAATGGTTTACTATAGTAGCCTTTTCTAACTAACTAAAGTTACTTTTTAATCAAAACAAGCTCACTCATTAAAGCTAATTAATAAGTCTAAACAACATGATTAATTCATTAGATCCCTTCTTGTTCTATTGTATCTTGTTGGATTCTGAACAATTTCTTACCCCCAGCGTGTTGGGGTTCTTAAACTCTTGTTTTGTATGGCTGCTTGTTCTAGGGACCTAGCGTGGACAAGTTTGCGCCCCGTGTTGGTTTATGGGGTTATGTTTTATTTTGATAATGTTTTATTAGTTGCTATGGCCTTGGATCTGTGTTTGATTTTTTGCAGGTAAGCAGGTTCAACGTTGAAGAAAGAAGATCAACGCGTTCGTGGGGAAGTCGATTTGTCTAACACACGTACTTGTAATTTTAGCAATAGATTCTTCATTGTATAGCGCTTTTTATGTTAGATGCGGAGAGAGAGAATGATGTACTTTTCTGAAATGTAAACATTTGCAATAAATTCATGAATCGTGTTACAAATGAAAAATTCCACTTGTTATAGAATTCTTGTTACATGTTCTCGTCTCTTGCATCTTTTGACTAGTCGTTGTGTGCACAGCGTTGCCCGATCACAAGGCGAGGGCCTATGTTTTGGCATGTAACGTCACAAGGCATCCCTTGTTAGTTTTCTCGAAACCGTTGTTTTTGTGTATGTATGAAGATGTAATGATATAATGTAAAAGGAGGGAATTTTATGAGAATTACCTTATCAAAACTCGTTGTGTTTCAAAAGTGGTACAACTTCAAGTTCATTGCATTCCAATTTCTGGGGATCGTCTTCCCCTCTTGTGACATTAATTCGTAGGCTCCTTGTCCTACGATCTTCGTGATCTGATATGGTCCTTCCCAGTTTGCTCCCAACTTGCCAGCATTCAATTCTTGCGTATTTTGAAAGACTCTCCTTAATACCCAGTCTCCCACTTGGAACACCTTGGCATTAACACGTTTGTTGTAACTCCGAGCTACCCCCTGTCTGTATGCCGCCATCCGAATTGAAGCCTCATCTCGTAACTCGTCCATTGTATCCAGATGGTGTAACAGGTTGGATAGGTTTGACTCTTCGGTGGTGAGTCCATATCGGACTGTAGGCAAAGTTACTTCTACTGGTAATACGGCTTCACATCCATAGACTAAGGAAAGAGGTGTATGACCCGTAGCTGTCTTAGCGGTTGTTCGATCTGACCACAAAATAAGGGGTAACTCCTCTGCCCATTTCCCTTTTGCCTCTTTGAGCCGCTTCTTCAAATTGTTAATAATCACCTTGTTACTTGCTTCTGCTTGCCCATTGGCCTGAGGGTAACGAGGCGTTGACATCACCAACTGTATGTTGTATTGCTGGCAGAATGATCTCGTCTTGTCGCTGATGAATTGGGACCCGTTATCGCACACTATAGTCGACGGTATTCCGAATCTGCTCAGGATGTTCCTTCTTATGAAGGAGATGACTTGGGTATCTTTAACTTCTTTGAAGGCTTCGACTTCAATCCATTTGGAGAAGTAGTCAGTCATTGCCAAGATGTAAACACGTTGCCCCGAAGTTGGAGGAAGTTTTCCCACAATGTCCATCCCCCATTTCATGAATGGCCAAGGAGAGGTTATAGGATGCAACAACTCAGAAGGTTGATGTGGTATAGGTCCATGACGCTGGCACGCGTCACACTTGCGAGCGAACTCCACTGCATCTTTGTTCATAGTAGGCCAGTAATAACTCATCCTGCTTGCCTTCTTCGCTAAGTTACGACCCCCTGTATGGTTTCCACATTCTCCATCGTGTATGTCTTGTAACACCTTCTGTACCTCCTCTTCCTTTACGCACCGTGCGTGTATCCCTAACGACATCCACTTAAACAAGATGTTATTCTTAACAGTGAAAGTAGATGCTTTTACCTTAAGTCGTTGAGCTTCTTCCTTGTCTTCTAGCAAAACTCCCTCTCGTAACCACTTCAGATAAGGGGTTACGCATGACTTGTCTTCATCGGGTCCTCGAATCTCCATCATGTCTACTTCTTTGGTTATAGACGGTGCATCGAGGTATACAAAAGGTATCTTATCGTACTCCCTTGGGTCGATTGCAGATCCAAGGTTGGCTAAAGCGTCCGCTTGTGTGTTGGCATCTCGGGGAACCTGCCTTATCTCGAAATGTTTGAAGTGCTTTACGATTTCTTGAACCTTTTCCAAGTACGCCTTCATCTTTGAATCCCTGGCAACATACGAATTCGTCACTTGATTCACAATAAGTAACGAGTCACAGATTACCTCAATTTCCTGTACGTTCAGATCCTTAGCAACGAGTAACCCTGCAATAAGCGCCTCGTATTCTGCTTCGTTGTTAGTAGCCTTGAATGTACATCGAATAGCTTGGGATTTCCTATCTCCCTGTGGTGACTTCGGGACTACCCCCAATCCTACGCCAATTTGGTTCGACGCCCCATCTGTATGCATCAACCATTTGCCACTCCCTGTCACGTGCAGCACATCTTGGTCTTCACTCTCTGAAGTGGTAGGAGTGAAGTCAACCACAAAATCTGCCAACGCTTGAGACTTCATTATTGTTCGAGGCTCGTACGTTATGTCGTAACCATTTAAGTGGATCAATCATCTCGGTAGCCGACCTGACAATTCTGGCTTTGACATGATACTTTTCATTGGGTAATTAGTTCTTACGATGATAGAATGACTTTCAAAATAAGGTCGCAACTTTATTGAAGCCATTACCAAAGATAATACTAATTTTTCCATGGGGGAATACCTCGTTTCTGCATCAAGCAAAGTTTTACTTACGTAATAGATGGGCTACTGGTCTCCATTCTCCTCTCGGATCAGGACTGCACTTACTGCTACTTCTATCACGGCCAAGTACACATACAAGTTCTCGCCCGGCTTGGGTTTGGATAGCACATGCGGATTAGACAAATAGTTTTTTAACTCTCCAAAGGCTTTTTCATGTTCTTCTGTCCACTCGAACGACTTGTTTTTCTTTAGAATGTCGTAAAACAATTTGTTCATGTCTGAAGATCTCGATATGAACCGGTTTAATGCAGCTACTCGTCCCGTTAGCTTCTGGACATCCTTGACGCACTTTGGTGATTGCAACTCCATTATGGCCCTGACCTATTCTGGACTCGCCTCGATTCCCCTCTGCGTCACTATGTAGCCGGGGAATTTCCCTAACATTACTCCAAAAGAGCACTTGGTGGGGTTCAACTTCATCTTGTAACTTCGCAGAATCTCGAACGCGTCTCTCAGGTGATTAATGTGGTCCTCCGCCTTTAGTGATTTGACCAGCATGTCATCTATGTATACTTCCATTGTATCCCCCAGTTTTTCCTGAAACATCTTATTAACCAATCTCTGATAAGTAGCACCTGCGTTTTTTAACCCAAAGGGTATAACTTTATAACAATAAGTTCCTTGATTGGTCACGAATGCGGTTTTTTCCTAATCGTCAGGGTACATCATTATTTGATGATATCCGCTAAATGCATCCATGAAGGTCAATAGTTCATGCCCTGCCGTTGCGTCCACCATTGCGTCTATATGTGGCAAGGGGAACGAATCTTTGGGGCATGCTTTGTTTAAATCGGTAAAATCTACGCAAACGCGCCATTTACCATTTTTCTTTTTAACAACAACCACATTCGCAAGCCAATCAGGATATTTTACTTCTCTAATCTTTACAGACTCAAGTAAGGATTTTACCTCATCGTTGATTACCTGATTTCGTTCGGGAGCGAACTTAGGCCTTTTCTATTTCACTGGTGGCACTTTTTTGTTGACATTTAAGGCGTGGTTGATCACGTCAGGATCAGTACCTACCATATCCTCGTTCGACCAGGCGAAACAATCATTGTAGGACCGTAGAAATTCCACTATTTGCTCACGTAAAGTCGGTTCCAAATCTGCTCCTATTTTGATTTTCTTAGATGGCTCTAAGGGATCAAGAGCCACCTCTTGGAGCTCGGGCGTCTCCTGCTTTGCGTAGTAAGTGGCCGTTCTGCAGTCCTTTAATTGCTAATCCGACGCCTTCTTCCCCGTTCCAAGTTGCAAGTTTTTGGAAGTCGTTGCTTTCATTATTATGGAGTAACATTCCCTTGCCAGTTTCTGTTCCCCTTTAATCTCTTGAATCCCCCATGGTGTCGGGAACTTTACGCATTGATGATAGGTAGAGGGAATAGCCCTCATCCCGTGTATCCATGGCCTGCCCAAAATGACATTAAAAGGTGAAGGGCAATCAAGTACTTGGAATTTTACCTGGTAGTTAACTCCTCCTGCGACGGTGGGTAATGATATCTCCCCGAGCGTATTGCGCGATTCTCCACTGAAGCCTACCAAAGTCGTCGATTTTTTGACGATATCGTCCATCCCGAAACCTAAGCTGTATAAGGCGTCCAACATGAGTAAATTAGTAGAGCTTCCATTATCAATTAAAATTCTTTTGACAAGGAAATTAGCTATCGTTAAAGGGATTATTAAGCAATCGTGGTGAACTTCCTCTTCTTCGACATCGCCGAAGGTGATTCGCATCATGGCAAATTTTGCTCGTGATGGTGCTTTCGGTCACTCTCTTCTAGTATCCCTTGCGATCCTTTTGGCTGCAGAGTAGGTTATACCACAAATTTCCGACCCCCCTGTGATGACATTGATTACTCCAATGTGCTTTGGTGGGGGTGGTGGACTGGCTCTTTCTTTGTTGCGCTCCAACTGCTCTTTTGCTTTCTCTGATATTAATTCTCTGAGATGCCCCTTCATAACAATTCGCTTACTTCTTTTCGTAACGCGATACACTCGTCGGTCCGGTGCCCATGATCGAAGTGGAAATCGCACCATCTGGATTTGTCTTTTTGATGCGCCGGCATGTTACTCTTTCGAGGCCATTTGAAGGTGTCCCCCATGGTGTTGAGGGTTCGAACCACTTCGGTCGCATCCACGCAGAAATTGTAGTGAGAGAGTTTCGGACGCAGCCTAGGATTCTCGTATCTGTCACCTTGTCTAAACATCGTTGTATTAACGGTAGTCTTAGCATGAGGTGCAGTTGGATACGAAACGTATCTTGTGTCCCGTTTTCCCTGTCTCCGATCGGGTCGATGAGGACTCGTTGCTTTCTCAGCGAAGAGGTCGTCTTCCTCTAACCGGACATGGGCTAAAGCTTTTACCTGTACTTCATCAAAGTTTGAGCAAGGATATTTAGTTAGTTCTCGATACAACTCAGGAGTACATATTGATATGCCCCTTCGGAATGCCTCCACAGTCGTAGCGGCATCACATCCTTCAATGGTCACCAGTTCTTCATTGTAGCGGTTGAGGAAAGCTTTCAGAGATTCTCCTGGCTTTTGGACCAAGCGGTATAAATCACTCGATCGCTTTTTGGCATTTCGACTGCTTGCGAACCTAATCCTGAACTTGTCAATCAACTCGGCAAAAGATGAGATACTTCCAAGAGGTAAGTGCGAGTGCCAATTGAGAGCGGGTCCAGACAACGTGTTCATGAACCAACGACACATGACAATTTCCTTCATATCAAAAGGGATTGTACTAATATTCATAGCCTGTTTGAATGCGGCTATGTTTTGATCGGGATCTGTCACCCCTTCGTATTTAGGTACGTCGGGGACATCATACTTCCGGGAGATATCAACCCTTGCGATAGGGGTACGAAGGGGGAGTCGGTGTAACCGTCTCTCCTCTCCATCGCTATCGGTTGAGGTGCTCTTGGGACCTGAGTAATTCGGTCCTCCAAAGCTCGGAGGCGTTCCCGTAATTTGGAAACCTCGGTATCTTCCCGTATCGCCCTTAGAGAATTACCGTTTACTTGATACCCGGTTACTGACCTGATGACATCGGGTGTCACGAGACTCGGATCATCCATGTCTAATCGCCTGGCGACTCCTTCCACCACATCGGTTCCACGGGGACGGGTTGGAGCCGATTGTACCTGTGATCAAAGCAGGTTGCGTTCATTAGTTAAAGTTTCAATTTGTTTTTCATATACCTCGGTGAATTTGGCATTAGCCTCTTTTTTGCTTTCCAAATCCTTCCGAAGAGCAATCATCGTTGATCGGAGCTCCATAATGGCGTCGGCGTCGCCTCCTCCCGCTCCCCGTTGCTCGGAAGTACCAGGATTGCCATTGGTGTCCCCAGAACCTTACTCGATTCCATCACCATTCCCTGTTCCATCCATGTTTCCTGTACCGACTACGTTTCCCATTCCGTCCATGTTTCCATCGCCTTGATTATTCGTCTCCTCATTGACCTCGTGATTGTCGAGATCCCCTACGTGGCTGTATGTAGTTTGGATCTTGCAGTTGTTTTAGCGTGACTCCCTTTTTTGGCTAGGGCCCCACGGTGGACGTCAATTATTTTGGGCAGGATAATCGCACTAACGCGTTACCTGCTAAAATAGGGAAATCCTAACCAAAAAACAGTTGTAACACGTTATGAACTAAAAACAAGACGTAGAGTTGAGTAAAAAATAGGAACAAAGAGCAAGCAAGTTGTAATGTGTATATTGTGATCGTAGTTGCAGATAGATTTCTCCAAAGTAAATAAGAACACTCGAATGAAAATGGAATGATTAAACAGAAATGATTTGAGCTTCGGGTTTTGGTTCAAAGTGCCAGTGTTGATCGTCCCTCTACTTTCGCCTCAGCATTGTTATATAGTCCTTTCCTCCGTTTGGACCGTTGGTGGAGTGCTTATCCAATCCCGAAGATCTCGCCATCGGAATTCATGAACTAGCCGTATATGCGTATTAACTACGGGATCCGAGATTTCCGCCATATCCCTCCTTGCTTTCATTACTTGTCCGTTCCCTTGGATCTTTCTTGCTAATGTCCCGCGTCAACTTCTTTGGGCTCACCGTGCCTTTTTGGGCTAAGTTTTAGAGGGCCCAACAATGTACTGTAAAGGATTTAAAATACGAAACGGAAGCCTTAAAAATTGAAGGTAGCAAGATAAAATCATGGAAAATTGGTTTTATTGGTCTACATAATTTACGGGATGTTTTTCGTTTAGTATGTTTTCCACCCGAGGTACATAATTTTACCACTTTAACGCGAGTCCCGTTCCGAGACGGGTTTGGTTTTGTAAACCGCCTTTCTATTCCTTAATATGGAAGGAACCGAAAGAGATAAGGGGTGGGACTTTTGTTTGGTTCGTATTATCACAACACCGAGAGAGTGAGATAAGAGTGCGAGAGAGTTTGGACGAGAACGACGGACTCGTTGAGCCTCTGCACCGCCGACAATCTTCTCCGCCCCGTCCACCTCCTTTCCCTCCTCCTTCACCTCTTCTTGTTCTTCCTCTATTGGGCTTGAGCTGCTGCAAGAGGAGGCTGAACCAGCGAGAATCAGGCGGAGCGACTGGCTCAGGAGAAAGAATTCACACCGCCGGTTATCTTCTTGCATCGCCGAGTGACGCCGCCGCCGACCACCGGTCTCTCCGACCACAACCCACCGCAAGGGCCACCGTCGGCCAACTCCCATCCACCCTTGGGCTCGGGGATCGAGCCACTATCGAACCAAACGAGCGATAGGCTCAAGTGAAGGTATTTCGATCGAAATTAATTAGCGAATTGGTTGCGGAGCCACTGTAAGGACCGTTTGGTTCCGCTTTGCTAATTAAATTTATGGTTTTTATAATCTTGACGTTGATACGGTTCCACAGGTTTAAACCGCTCGGGAAACGCACGTCCGGATCTTCAGTTATAGCGAATACAAGTTTTGACATCGATTGGCAGGTAAAGGACTTCGGATAATTACTCAGGATTCGTTGTTAATCCGTTTGATCCGAGATTTGGTCACCTTTAATAACTATTGCTAATGAACAATTTTTATTTAGAAAATTGTTTCAAAAGTGAAGCAGATAATTAGTTATAATTCCGCCAAGATGACTCCTTAAAGCTTGATAGCTAAGGATTAATTATGAATCGATATTCGGAAATGAACTTACATGATTTCTAGATATGAATCCCTAGCCTATCTAGAAATGAACTTACATGAACAACGAATCCATTGTAACATCTTCCCACTTCCATTCTGAAACAGGAAGAGACTATAACATTTTGTTTGGTCTTCTATGCTCAATCAAGACTTCCAGACAAACCAAACATATCAAAATGAACTCGTTGACATTTCGCTTTATATCAGTCCATCAAAAGTTTTATCTTAAATCCTTATATATTTTCTGGTTCCAGGATGAACTAATTAAGCAAATAAATATGCTTCCTTTGAAATAAGCTTTCAAAGCTCATCAACAACAGATACTCATGAACAGTTTCAAAACCAAGCAACCTATAATCTTGAATAACAAATCCCGGTGTCTTACCTTATTGATCTTCTCCATTGATCTTAAACAATATTACTTTTCCCATATTACTTTTCCTTGATTTGGTCAACAAATTCTGAATAAAATCTTAGGGTATTCACACAACCTTGTTGTCATCCAAACTAAACCTTTAGTCCTTCTCAAATTATTTTCTTTACAAGGATTACTTAAAATCCTTACTCAATTTCCTTTTTGAGATAAAATCTCAGTATTACTTTAACCAAGAATATGAGATTTATCCAACACATGACAAGATAATAACCTATGTTGTCAATCCTTTACATCCTTCTCTCAACCAAAACTCAGCTTGGGCATATTGACATTCAAAAGTAGTTATCTTACTCAACCACTTCAAACTAAACTCTTATGCATTACTATACCAACATATTAGACAATAATACCTCTAGTCCAATAATTTCCAACAAAATTGTCTCCATTGACAATTTTCAGTCTTTCTCATCAAAGAACTGTTTAGACTTCACTTAACATTCTGACTTATTGAGCAACCTAATTCTTAGGATTAAAAAGATATCCTCACGTGTCCACTCTCTATATCCAAAAACTTATCAGGCTGAGATTGAATATCAATACTAATTTACATATCCAAACTCCAAACCCATTGGAGTTCTGCTTAAAGTCCTCACTTGACTATCTTATCTCAAAGAGATTTAAGTTTTCAAGACAACCTGAAAAAAAAATAACAACTAATGGAGAAATTACTAGTACATCCTTTATTCCAAACAAAGGATTACTACAATATCATTCCTTAGGAAGGGTTCCATTCCAAGAGTCCATATCAACTTACTTTCAAGGACAATTCCGCTAAAAAGGCAATGACTTTCTTAGGTCATGACATCAACCAAGATGAACTACTAGCAAACTGCTTAGAGAATTCCAATAAACGTTGACTGAAAACAATCCCAAACTTTTAGAGAAGTACAGAGTTACTCCATGTTCTTCAAAGATCAACATAGATTTGTAAAGAATCTTACCAAATTTCCTTACTTATAGTCGAACTGTTTTGGGAAGTTTGACTATACTCCTTAAATGGTATAGGATACCAAGGATATACTAACTCAAATGAGTTTTACAAGATACTAGACATATCAATGACCATAATGCAAAAGAAAGCTTGCATCTTTTCATCTCAACCAACTACACTTGCAAAACTCATATAATTGCAAAACTTATATGATTGCCAAATCATACTAGAAACCATTCTTTAAAACCCAAGGAATTATGTGATCTTATTCCACCATGTGATCAGGATGGGGAGATAAAATAAACATAATCCTTTACTGCATTCTCATTGGAATAAGACATGTAATCTTGCCTTACCATGTGATCAAGATGGAAGACAAATCACATTCTTACTCACCACTATGAGAATCGTAAAAACATTTACTCTCAAATCGTTTTAACCACTAACATTGCTTTAAAATTTCATATTTGAAATTTTCTCAAAATCAAAGATGAGTCTCAGAGGAGCAAAGACAAACGAATTCGTTTCTAGACATATTACTTCCCTTTTGAAGAATAACACTTCTTTTCTTCTTTAAGGTAGTTCCTGGTGACGTACCTTGACCTTTTCTCACTTCCAATACACTATCATACTTTTCCGTATTCCATAGTATGAAGTAATCTTCGTTTGATACGAGCTGGTCAGAACTCATCTTAACTTTACAAGTTCTAATAAAAAAATTGATTACTTGAATTCATTTACTTGCAATCCTTACTAAAGGAAAGATTTCAACATCTTTATACTTATAACATAGATTCTGCTTAGATCATTCTCGATTTGTATATCATCTTGACATACTGCATCTAAGATGAGGTATTAATGATTCCCTACTAGAATTCAAAGCTTGGGTTCATCTATTCTCCAAAACTATAGATCTTCTAGAGCTTACTTGTCATCTCAACTTCTATGCTCAAAGGTAAACAAACTTACCTTATAACAAGTCCCAAGGTATTTACTACCCTTTTATCCTTACATAAGGAAATTCTTCCAATTTCCGATTCCTTATCACATATGAAAGCACATGGCTCCACATAACCTTTTGAGATCCTTCCAAATTCTACCTTGGTTAAACAAACTAGACTTCTCTGTCATTCTTGTCTTCTTACTTAACCATAAGGAGAAGACATATAGCTTTTTATTAGCTCAAGTTCAAACCACATTGCAAAGGAAGAACTTGTGCTTAGGAGACTTGCCGACAACTTAATATTTTCACCAGTACCACCTTAAACATTAGATTTGACAGATATAAAATCTTCAAAATCCAAACACGAATGAAATTATCCTTTCAGCGATAGAGTCTAAGCCTTATTGACGATAGATGATTGCTATTTTTCTCCCAACTGTTTAAAATATCACAGACGAACAACCAAAATCATTCCTTGAATGATCTTCTCAAAACTGAACTTTATCATTTCCATCCTTGAAGAAACATAAGCCAATACCATTGTTAATTTAGAACATCTTACTACTGATTCCATTACTAGTCCATTATAGACCTCAAGTCTTTTCTCATTATCCCGAGTTGGGAATCATACAACGTAACTCCAATAACGTTGTCGCATAGGTTAGTCATCTGGATATCAACAACTCATGTAATCAATCAACACTTGTGCCAAGTAGTTAATTGAACATAAACACATTACTAATGAACTTTTACCTGTTCAATCCATTTTAACCAATTAACCTTATTCACAACAACCTTGGTGATTAACCACTTGTGCACCATTTGATCTGAACCAATATTCTTCCATCCTTTATTACTATAATCATAAGAAATTCCCATTCCATTTAGGATTCTCAATCCTCTTAACTCAAAGGATAACAACATATATGAAAATCCGAGTTTGAACACTATCAGGTTAAAAATTGAATTGCATTTTCCAATAGATTAACAATTCAATTGATCCAGCATTTGAGCACTTCAAAGCTCTTTAACTTCCAAATGAGCAAAGAAAAGTACAGAATATCCATGATTCTATACTATAGAGTCACAAACATAATTGTTGAAGAAAGTTTCCAATGACAATCCTTTTCTTTTCAGGATTCTTTTTCATCCCTTCATGATCCATACTGATCTTTTAGAATTACTCAAGACTTATAAGATTCACCAAATCATACCATTGAGAAGTAGAGGTTCCAACTCCAAACTTCTATTGATACTCGAATATAAAAATTCAGAAATTCCTATAAGAATATACTCGTGAAAGCTCTTAATCTTATGACTTCGATGTCAAAGAAACTCACTTTAAAATTTCCTTTTTAAAGACAACACTCATGGTTGCTGGCGCACCCTGGCATGCTGGCACTATGGATGGTTTGGGTTGGCACGCGTGAGGTTCTTCGGTGGCAAGGGCAAGCACGCATACATGCGATGACACGGTGTCAGGTGCGTCGTGGCCTGCGGTGAGGCGCGACACGATGGACTGGGAGGCGGCGGTGATGGCACGGGTCCGTGCACTACTGACCGGCTCGTCTGAGCGCAATGAGAGAGCTTGCTCCTCCTGGTGGACATCCATGGTCGGGGTCACATCTCACTTTATTAATAAGAAATGATCTTAAAAGTTATTTTATATTAGATTGCTTGTCTTAAGCTAGAGATGTTTTTCGACTCTTGCAACCTCTGCTTTTTTCAACTATTATAAACGTTAGGAAAGGTCAAAAGTTGGAGTTTTTCAATGTGCGATAGACTTATTGATCTTCAAGTGTCGACCGTTGATTGGTGGAGTGTGAGGTGTGTGACTTTTTGTGTTGTCGTTGGTGGAAGATGCAGTTTGAGTTGGAGTTTCGGGATTTTTCGATTTGGGAAAGTTTTATTAATCTTCAGAGTGTCGACCATTGATTGGTGGGCGAGGAAGTTTATGTGACTTGTACATTAGGTCGGTGAGTTAAGCATGCGACGTCATGAAACATCACCACTAGTTGGAGCCTTCGTAGATTGCGACTTCATTTGGTATTTACATGTGCACTAAGTAGGCATGATAGTCGGCTGCTATACTATGTTGGATATGCACACTGTTTACACTTGAGTGTCGTGGTAGTCGCACTTGAACCTTTATTTTTTTAATTGATTCTGCACATTGTTTGTATAGTGCCGAAAAACGTCTTGCCAAGTTGAGAGTGTTGTTGGGTGAGGAAACTAGTTTTCATACGTTTTTGTAGGGTGAGTAATTTCATAGGGGTCACTATGCCGTATCACAATTTTGAGCTTGCACACGTCATACTTTCTTGATTTCCTCTCTTGCTTAGGTCACTTTTTTTCTCGTCTAGCACACAAATTATTTGCACTCCATAAATATACTCTTTCTGCAATCATATATATATATATGTGTGTATGTATATATATATATATCATTTTCAATGTAAGGCAATCTTAAGTGGACATTCACATACTTACAAAATTCTTGAATACTTGGTATATGTCATATATTCAATACCTTTAAGAAACAAAATTAACTAATTATCAAAATTTAAGTCCATAGTTGAATTCAAAATATTTTTAAACACTACGATGAATATATCAAATTAATTATTGAAGGTGATAACCATGTGGTTATTAATTTTTTTTAAAAATCTTTGGAAAATTCATTGGGAAATTGAATCAATCTTATTCTTGATTGATATTCATTTTCTTACTTTACATATTTTGCATGTAATTTTTTCACCATTGCTTTAGGTAGTGCATTTTGACGACATATATCTTGGCCAGAAGGCATTATAATACGTCTCTTCTTCGGCTTGCAATTCTTAATTTTGTTCCGATTTTTGTTTATGACCCTTTCTCTTGTCTTCGGCTTAGACTTTTGTTTAGTCAGTTTTCGCTTCTTTTAGATTTTTTTTTAAAAAAATCATCCGTTATGATGATTTAAGTTGACCTTGTAATACTCACTAGACCTAATGCTAATATTGTAACGAGTTAATAGCTCGTTAATTTATTTAAAATTTTTATACACAATCCAATTCTTTGTCCTTTTTGTTGATAATTCAATAATTCATAATTTCCTAGCTTTTAGTACGTGTTTTTAACTCAATCCATTAATTAAAAAAACGTCATTCCTATTGGCTAATATGAATAGATAGTCCCCGAAAAATGCTCTCCCTTCTCCTTTGCTCCTTCCCTACAAACAACCACCTCCGAACAACTTGAAATCAAAAATCCTTGAACCTTCCCTCTATTTGCTTCCTAATTGAGATAATCTTCCCTCAAATCTCGTATGGTAATCCCTACTCTTCAAATTATGAACCAATTCAGTGCCTTTTTCATGTTGGGTTTTGGCTTCAAGCGAGTGGCGCAAACCCTAACTCGAACAACCACAATAATCGAACGACTAACATTTTGAAGGTTCGTTTGGATAGCAAAGTGAACCTATTTCAAGAGAGACGACCGGGGAAATGGTATGGGTTGATGAAATGGAAGGCTTCAGCCTCTCGTTTAGGGCAAAACCGGAAGCGTCACTACTTATATTCATTTGGGGAACGAGTGGTGAAAGCAATGAAAGGGGGGACTGGTGAGCGGGCTCCCTGCTTTTATCCTTTGGAGGATGGGTGGAGCGGCGAGGGTATGGCATACCTCTTTCGACATACAAGGTGTAATCACTCCTCTCACTCACTTTGGTGTGTTATTTTCTATGAACAATTGTGTGTCTATAATCTGAATCCTTGGGGCCATAAGAAAAATTGTCATCTGATTTGTACCTTGTATGTCATAGTTTTGTTTCCACATAAAAGCCCTAACTCTTTGATTTACTGGTGAAATCACTCAAAATTGTACTTTGCTCTGCTATGAAATCTCCTATTGAACAATTGTCTACTGAACAAGGTCTTGAACTGAAACCCTTTGAACAAATTGATCCTAAGCCCACTATCGTTGAAGAAACGGTAAATAGTGGTGCTATAATGAACAAAAGCATTGTAAATGCGATGGAATTGAGAAAGGAAAAGGAAATGCTAAAATTGAGAACCCCTTAGCTTGCAAGCAGGCTAATGTACTCAATGATCTTCATAAGCCCATTGTTTTAGTAGAATTATGTGGATGCCTTACCTATGAGAAAATGCCTCTTGTTGGGATGCTCTTTAGAACTAAGTTTGTGTGGATACGGTCCTTCTTGGACTCATCAAAAATGAATTCAAATGTGAACTATTATAGGATGATACAACCTTATGGTACAGATCAAGGTGAAATTTACTATTCCAAGAACTTCTTTTTGAGATATGACCAATTGATTAATGAACAAGAACAATTATATATATGAAATGGAAGTTTAGGGCTTTCTTTGCCTGCCTATAGACGGGTTTGTAGAATTTTTTACTCTAGACCAACTACTAGTAAATGTCCATGGAAGAGCTATGTTTATGTTTTTGCCTCTCAAGAAGGGCATCCAAAATGTTTCTGTTTGAAATATAATAACAAGGAAGTATATGAAAGATTAAGGAACTATACTACTTACAAGGTGCATTCAAGCTTGTCCTATTTTGTTGCTGGATTGAACCTTTATGATCAAATGAATGTAGATAGATGTAAAAAAATAGGAAAAAAGACACCAAATGATCAATCAAAGAATGGTTGGTGGAAGGAAAAGATTAGAAAGCGTTTTGCTAAACCAATACAAGGAGATGAACGAAACAAGGATATCAAGAAGAAGATAAAATTTTAGAAACTGGCTATAAGCTACTATCAAAATCAGACAGCGATGAATAAGATCAAAAATGATCTTAACTTGTTCAACTGTGATTTTCGAATCAAAATTACAAGGATTGTAATAAGTAGTGGCCTCTTAGCCAAGGTTATCAGAATCCCGATTCGATTCTACGATTCTAGCGATCTTACGATCCATAACACGCAAAACGATCCACGATCCCAAGTAGGATCTTATTGGAGTATGATCTTAAATGATTTAGAACACAATCTCGATCCAATCCCGATTTCACATACGATTTTAACGATCCTATAAACGATTCTAACGATCATACAAACGATTCTTACGATCCTATAAAATGATAATTATGACTATATATTATTAATAATCTTACGGTTAACGTATCATTTCCATTAAAATAGTTGACTAGTCCATCCCACAACATTTTTAATAATCAAATTAATAATGTCTATCATTTTATTACTTCATATATAACAAAATATACAATCTATTAGGTTATCCTGGCATACTTTTGGTTATAATGTAGGATCTTACGATTCAGTGATCCGATCTTACGATCCGATCTAAAAGACCCTCAACGATCCAACCTAGAATCCCGATCCTGATAACCTTGCTCTTAGCATGTGCTAGTGATCAAGAAAGCAAATATTGGTGTGGTAAATTGAAATAGAAGCCAACATGTAAATGTGAAAAAGGAACACTATTGATAGGGATTTACTTAACAACAAATAAATTTGTAGTCAAGACCCCGCTATGAATAGGGAGGTCAGGATCGTCCACAGGAAGCAAGGTTATATTTCATTACTAATCTAGAAAGCAAAAGAACGCAAAACGTAAACAAAACAAGGAAGATTAACCAAGTAACTGCTCAAACAGATCGGTACCGACCTTGTCAGGGTCGGTATCGATCTTGGTCTTGTACTAAAACGAAGCAAAACAATAGAGAAACACACATGTTCGGTACCGATGCTATGACCTCGGTATCGACTCTAAATAGAACATAATATGAGATTTCAAATAAGAGAAAAAGATCTAGGACAAAGGGTTTACCATGACATAATCATGCAATTGAGATAGTGTGAATCATAAATAACATGCCTTACCAACTTTCGTTGATTAAAGCAACCAAATCAATCGATTTTTATCAATCAATTCACCTTCTACTTATTTTTTATCCAAAGTTTGTAACTTTTGTTATCAACCGATATCAACATTCAAGTTCATAACTTTCTCTTTCGATTTAAGAAACAAACTCGAATTATCTTGACTTTCGTCAAAGCATAAGCACAAAACAAGTAGAGAAAAGATAAAAGGCATCCAATCATTCAACACATATCATTCATGCACAATCATGTCGGCTTTTCAACTCCGATCCTAGAATAGAAAACTACTCACACATGATTGAAGAAAAACAAACAAAGAGTTTGAAAGAGAACATAATTCGAATAAAAACAAAAGACTCACTTGAATTAAAACTCAAAAACTTGTCTTAGAACATAACTCCTTCTCCAAGTAATCTTAAGAACAAACTAAATCAGCCAAACCAAGAGAAAAAGGTGCGTCTTTTCTTCCTTCGAACTTCTCACGTCTCTCTCTCTCTTAATTCGCCAACCAACTAACCCCTAAAACTAAAGCTAAGACAAGGTATTTATATTAGAAAAGTTATCTAAAAAGTTTCCGTAAAGATGGAACTTTCTAAACTAAAAAGATTATGGAATAAAAACATAAAAATCTCGAAGTCGGTTGCGTCTACCGTCACAGGGCACCATCGGTATCGACCTTGTCAGGGTTGGTAGACTCCTGCTGAACTCTTTTTGACTTTGTCTTCACTGCAAGCCTCGGTACCGAACCCACAGGGTCGGTAACGAGCCTGTTTTGCCTTTATTTCTTGCATTTTCCTTTGGATTTTCTCGGGGTCTTCTCAAGTGTCTTCAAATCTTCCTTAGCCAGCTATATTCCTCTGTCTCCTCGGCGTCTCAACGTCTCCAAAATGCTCCAATTTTGCTCCAAAAACCTACTAGAAAATACAAAAACAAAGTAGCTTTCATACTTTTCACAAAATATGCAAACTCATCAAAAAAATACACAAAACAAACACACGAGCACAACTAAACTAAGTTAAACAACCAAGAAAAACACTTAAAAACCAAGCTAAGAACACGAACATCAAACACGATGGAATAGAAAGTTACAAAAGATTATATTTGTAATAAAGAAGCATAACTTTGTAAAAGGACTTTTCTATGTTGTCAAGAGTCCCATATTAGTACTTAGATTGAATTGCCCGTAAAGGGTTAAACCTATTTGGAAATTATTTATTCCTGCTAGTGGGACTACACGAACAAGGATACTAATTCATCTCAATAGTTATTTATGAAGATTTGCCTATGGAATAGCAGAGGTATTGACCGGAAGTCGTTTTGGCCGGAGATTGATTCATTCTGTAAGATAGAAAGAATTCAAATCATGACCATAGTGGAAACAAAAACAGAAACTCCACCCTCTGATCAAGTTTGGAGACGATCCAATTTTGACTATATGGTATGGTCACCTACTAGAAGCCGTTCAGGGGGCATGTTTATCATGTGGAAAGAATATAAACTCCATAATGAAATTATTGAAGTGTTAATTCCGGAAGAAAGATTCATCATCCTAAAGTATACTAACCTAGCAATGAAATATATAATTGATATTTGTCTAGTCTATGCTCCACCACAAGAGAACCAAAAAAACACCTTCTGGGATCACCTAACCCAATGCTTACAAAATCTTCATCTTCCCATCATTGTAATGGGTGACTTGAATGAGATTCAAGACCCTATTGAAAAGAAAGGGTCTCCTCCAAATCGTACAAGATTTGATCGACTAATAAAATTTAGAAATGAATGTGAGCTTCTAGACATAGCAACCACAAGAAGCAAATATACTTGGAGAAAGAACAAAACTGAAGAGGATAATATTTATGAAAAATTAGATCGAACGCTAGTTAATGTTCAAATACTCCAATGGTTCCTAGAGATCATAACACAAGATTTTGCTTTATTGTCTTCTAATCATTGTAAAATTGCAATAGACCTCTCTAATGGAAAAACTTTCAAAGCACAACCATTCAAATTTAAAAAAATGTGGATCCAAAGAAAAGACTTCAAGAATATAGTCAAGCAAGCTTGGAGAGTTAACTACAATGGCTCCTTTATGTTCCAATAAGTCAAAAAGACGCAACTCTTTAAAAATCACGCCAAACAATGGAATAAAAGGACATTTGAAAATACCTTTGAACAACTACGTACTATTGAAGAAGATCTCTTAGAATTGCAAAATCAAATCAACATAACACCTTCACCGAAGAAAATTCAAAAGACAATTGCGCTTGATTGGGAAAAAGGAGAGAATCCTAAACTTTCATAAAACCTATTGGAAACAGAGAGCGAAGACAAAGCATATTAAACTTACAGATACTAATTCCGAATACTTCCATAAAATAGCAAATGGACGACGAAACAGAAACATTATTAGAGAAATTATGACTAATGATGGAACACAAATCTATGGTGAAACTAATATCAGAAACGAGATCCGCAATGACTTCAAAAAACGATACACCAAAGAACCAATAAGCACAACACTTTTAGATGACTACTTGAACTTAATATCTAATGAAGTAACAAACAATGCAAACAATGAACTAATAAAAGCCATCTCTAATGAAGAGATTAAGAAGGCACTCATGAACATAGGATCCGACAAATCTCCTGGACCGGATGGAATGTCTGCAGAATTTTACAAAACATACTGGGATGTGGTAGGACCATCAGTCATTAAAGTAGTTAAAAGTTTTTTCCACCTGGGTAAATTATTGAAACAAATTAAGCACACTTTATTACTTTTATCCCTAAAAGAGATAACCCGAATTCCACAAACCACTACAGACCTATCAGTCTATGTTCCACGATTTATAAGATAAAGTCATGGGGAATCTCATCCACCCTACAAGGTGCGTTTGTGGCTAACAGAGCTATACGTTATAACATATTAATTGCGCATGAAATTTTTCATTCCTTTAAAAGCAGGAAAACTAAAGACGGTTGGGTTGCCATCAAATTGGATATGGAAAAGGCATATGACAAGGTTGATTGGGATTTTCTATTTTTAGTCTTAGATAAATTTGGGTTTGACAAAAGGTTTATACAATGGATAAGAGAATGTGTTAAAACGGTATCCTTCTCTGTGTTGGTCAACAATGGACTGACGGATCCCTTCTTTCATGAGTGTGGACTACGGCAGGGTGACCCGCTATCCCCCTACCTTTTCATACAAGGCACAAACATCTTAGCAAGGAAACTTCAACAAGTATGGAATCGAACAAGACGGTGGGCTTTGCTCTTGCCCGAGCAGGAACTAAAATTCCATTCTTGTCCTTTGTTGATGATATCATCATCTTCTCAAAAGCAACCCAATCAGCATGTCTCTTTGTTAAGAGAATCATTGAAGACTATTATGCTATTTCGGGTCAAAAAGTTAATTATCACAAATCTGCATTCCAAACATCCAAAATAGTCTCAAATCAACAAAAACAAAGAATTCAAATGGCTCTAAATATCACAACAATGACGGACCTGGATAAATACTTGGGATATATGCCCGATTATTAGTGGTGTAGTGAATAAGGAAACTTTCAAGGAGACAGTCGGAAAATTAAAGACCAACTAAGTAAATGGAAGACAAATTCTCTATCCCAAGAGGGAAGAACAATAATAATACGATCCAACCTAGCAGCTAAACCAATCTATCTAATGCAAAGCTTTATGCTATCCACGAGTGTTCACAATGAACTCGATAAAACAAACAGAGGCTTCTTTTGGAATTAATACCAAGATTACAAACCTCTCATTAGATGGATAGAATTTGTAAAACAAAGACACATGGAGGCCTTGGAATAAAAAAAAAATCAGAACACATGAATAGAGCGTTGCAAATGAAACTACTTTGGAAAATTCTAGCCGAACCCCACAATATTTGGGTGCGCATAATCAAAGAAAAATACCCGAGGAACAATGATATTTTCTCATACAAAATAAAATCTAACACCTCATGGCAATGGAGAAACTTAATCAAACTAAAACCATTTTTTGAGAAAGGACTCATTTGGCAGGTGGGTGATGGAAAAACTATAAAATTCTGGTCTGACAGGTGGGTTATGCTTGAACCACTAATAAATTATGCAAGTAATGCAACTACGAACAATTTGGAGACCAAAGTAGTTGATTTCTTAGAAGATGGAAAGAAGGGGACGTGTCTACTCTTCAACAACAATATTACCACTTGAAATAGTCAATAAAATTGTTGATATAATCATCCCAAATAATGACATCAAAGACCGATAGTACTGGGCACCTAGCAAAAATGGGTGGTTATCCACTAACTCTGCTATAGACCACATTACAAACATAAGTAACTACAACCCAAATGTGAACAATTGGGTATGGAAACTTGATATATTTCCAAAAGTCAAAAACTTCCTATGGAAAATAGATCACAATGGACTACCAACTAAGTCTCGGCTTCAGGTGAACCATGTCCCAATCCCGGGGGCGGTGTCTTATGTGTCATTGTTCCTTCGAGGACATTGGCCACTTACTCATCAAATGCCCTCATAAACAAGAGATTTGTAAGAAAATTAATCCTAAATTTAACCAAATCCTACAACAACTAGATATAAGGAACAAGTCACCACTTCAGATTAATAATGAAATAAGACAACAAGTAAATGCTAAAGAGTTCATTGAACTAGCTGTGTGTTGGTGGGGTATATGGCACCAGCGAAACAAACTAGTTTTCCAACAGGCACCAAATGATTTCATTCCTGATTTGTCTCAATACATTAAAATGCAAATCCTAACCTGGGAAACAACAAAACAATGGTGCGATGATGAACCAAGGACAAAGAACCCTAGCAAGGAAGTACGGAAACAGAATAAAAAAATGGAAAAAACCACCTATTGGGTTTTATAAACTCAACTTTGATGGGTCTAAATTGCAGAATGGAGCTGCAACGTCTGGCATTGTAATTCGAGAGCCTAATGCGGAGGTCATTGACATTGCGACATCAAAATATGGGCGGGTTCCAGTGGATAAAATAGAAGCTCTTGCTTTAAGAGAAGGAATACAACGTGCTAAAGACATGTGAATTAGGAATCTAGAAATTGAAGGCGATAACCTTACAATCATAAATTCCATTCGTAAACATGGTCAATGACCTTGAGATTCCGACATGGTGGTTTCAGATATCTCGATTTCGCTTGTTTGGTTTGATTCTTTGCGTATCAACCACGTTAATCGGAATTGTAACACTGTGACCGATAAAATTGCTAGACTGGGTCACAGCCTCCCGTTGGTCTCTATTTTGAATCACCAAGAGCTTTTAGTTCTCATCCGAAAGGATGCTCTACGGCGTCCTCCGTAAGGAGGATCCCCTAATCCTAACTATATACTAAAGAGAAGGTTAAAAAAATTATTAAACGACACATGTCGCTTTTAAATTGGACCACACCATCCCTTTTTATTTAAACCAATCTTTGAAAAAATAATTAAGTTTAAAATAAAGATAGTGTAATGTACGTAAAATCTTATATCACTATAATCAATGGATAGAAAATCTCATTCTTAATTTTAAAAAATAATCTTTTATTTTTGGATATGATAAATAGGAAGATTATTAAGATATTTTTTATGCTATATATTATACAAATATTAGGATATTATTTTATAAAGATAAATATGTTTAATATAAAGATAGTGTAAGATACATACAATCTTATATCACTATAACTAAGTTTATTTTGAACGGTCTCATACTCCCATGTATATAATAAATTGATAAGTTTTTATCTTATTACTTATCTATTTCATAATTAAATAAATTATCATGTTTTGGATATTAATTTAATTTGCAATACTAATAAAATATTATTGTTTCAAATAAACAAGTTTTATAGTTTATTCATTTTCAATATTTATTCAAAGTTTATATTTAAGCATTTACATGATTAATTTTCTCGAATAATAAGTATATTTCAAAATACTTTATTATTAATATCTTATTTAAGAAAAACCTAGTACAAGTTCTTCCCTGTTTCGAAAAAAAAACTCAAACTTACCCAGATCAAAGCAGGTTCGCACGTTTACTAAGCTTTAAAGATAATTGTAACCTTTTTGACATCCCTGTTATAGGAAACAAGTTTACATGGAGGAAGAATAAAACAGAAATTGACAACATATATGAAAAACTGGACAGAACCCTAGTGTGTAACCAAATTTTACAATGGTTCCCGGACATAGCTACTAAAAACTATTCATTTTCTTCCTCAGATCATAGAAAAATAGCAATTTCCTTAACCAACAATAGTATTAAAAAAGCTCAACCTTTTAAATTTGAAAAATTGTGGATGCATAGGAAAGACTTTAGAAATGTAGTCAAGCAATCATGGAGACTGTCGGTTCAAGGATCTAACATGTTCCAATTGGTCAAGAAAACTCAACTGTTTAAAAATCATGCTAAACAATGGAATAAAAGAACCTTCTGTAACACATTTGAACAACTTCAACAAATTGAAAAGGAACTACAGACTATACAGGATAAAATCCTTTTATCACCTGAGGAGAAAATCATTAGCAAACAAATGCGTCTTTTAAATAAAAAAGAAAGTATCTTAAAGTTTCATAAGACCTATTGGAAACAAAGAGCGAAAACTAAACATATAAAATTCACTGACACTAATGCAGGCTACTTCCATAAAATAGCCTGCGGAAGAAGGAATAGAAAAATTATAAAGGAAATCACTTCTGCAGAAGGCACACAAATTATAGGGGAAGATAATATTAGAGAAGAAATTAGGAAAGAATTCAAATCTAGATATAAAAAGGAGCAAACAAATAGGTCTATATTTAACCAATACTCACAGCTAATTAGCAAAGAAATAACAGATGAGGACAATAGGAATTTAACGAGACCAGTTACAAATGAAGAAATACGTAATGCCTTAATGCAAATCAACTCAGAAAAATCACCTAGGCCTGATGGTATGTCATCCGGCTTTTATAAGAAATATTGGGATATTGTAGGACCAAGTGTGACAAAAGCTATAAAGAGCTTCTTTCACTCAGGGAAAATCTTGAAGCAAATAAATCATACCTTCATCACACTAATACCGAAAAAGGAAAAACCCGACTACTACAAATCATTATAGACCAATTAGTCTGTGCTCCACTATTTACAAACTAATTGCCAAACTTATAACAGAAAGGCTTAAACAAGTAATGCCAAAATTGATCCACCCCCTCCAGGGAGCTTTTGTTGCAAAGCGATCAATTCAGGATAACATTTTAATTGCCCATGAAATTTTCCACTCATTCAAAGGAAAGAAAGGGAAGGAAGGATGGGTAGCTATCAAACTTGATATGGAAAAGGCATATGATAGATTAGACTGGGACTTTATCTTTCAAGTACTAGAAAAATTCGGGTTTGATAACCAATTTGTGGGATGGATTAAAGAGTGTGTCAAAACGGTCTCCTTCTCAGTTCTTGTCAACAATTGCCCAACGGAACCATTTTTACCGGAACGAGGATTAAGACAAGGTGACCCCCTCTCACCATTTCTCTTTGTTATTGCAACTGAAATTCTTGCCCGAAAGCTTCAAGAAACAAGCAACATCGTAAGAAACACTATAGGTTTCCCCTTAGCTCGGGCGGGATCCAAAGTTCCATTCCTTGCGTTTGTAGATGATATCATAATATTTTCTAAAGCAAATCAATCTGCCTGCTTAAAAACTATAAATATCATTGAAGAATATTGTGCCATTTCTGGACAAAGAGTCAACTACCATAAATCGGCCTTTCAAGCCTCAAAAAATGTGGATAATCAGCAAAAACACAGACTGCAACAAATCCTAGGAATTACGGCAATGTTAAACATAGACTCATATTTAGGGTGCTCGATTATCAATGGACGCGTTAACCAAAATACGTTTAAAGACACAATTGGAAAGACTAAGATACAACTAACAAAATGGAAAGCCAACACCCTCTCGCTTGAAGGGCGGTCTATTCTAATAAAATCTAACCTAGCTACAAAGCCCAATTACCTAATGCAAAGTTTTATGCTCCCAAATCATGTACACATGGAACTAGATCAAATTAACAAAACCTTTCTATGGAACAAAGATGCCAACTATAAACCACTAATTGGATGGGATAAAATTTGCAAACCAAAAGTACATGGAGGATTAGGAATCCAAAAATCAGAGCATGTTAACATGGCTTTGCAGATGAAACTCCTTTGGAAGTTGCTGGCAGAACCAGATAACATATGGGTTAAACTCATGAATGAGAAATATTTGAAAAATACACCCCTATTAGTATATAAAAAACAGAATAATACCTCGTGGCAATGGACAAAATTAATGAACCTCAGGGAAGAGTTATCTAAAGGACTAATATGGCAAGTTGGAGATGGCAAATCAATTAAATTCTGGACGGATAGATGGTTATTTCAAGAAACTTTAGATAAATTGGCTATACACCCAAACTCGGTAAATGTATCCACGATTGTAGATGAATTTATCACTAATGAAAAGACATGGAGATACGATGTTCTGAAACGTATTCTCCCAATAAATATTGCTAATCAAATTATAGAAGTACCAATCCCGGAAAATTGGATTCGGGATAGGCTCTATTGGGCCCCGAGTAAAAATGGATGGTTTCAACTGCTTCGGCTGTCGAGCTCATTACAAAAGCCCATCAGCAAACCCCGCATCTTACCAACTGGATCTGGAAATTAGACACATACCCAAAAGTTAAGAATTTTCTTTGGAAAATTGCTCTTAATGGCCTACCCACAAAAGCTAGACTATTAGAAAAAAGAGTAGCCACTCCCCCTGGATGCCTATGTGCTTCTGTACAAATGAGGATTCGAGACATTTACTGTTAGAATGTCCGCACACTAGAAAATTGTTGCGTAAAATCAATGTAAAAGTAGAAAACGCCATAAGAAATTATGATAGTACGAACAAAAAAACGGCTGAAATTCTCAATGATTTTCATCAAAAATTGGAAAAAAAATGAATTCGTACAGCTAGCAATTTCCTGGTGGGGTATTTGGCACCAACGAAACAAATTAGTCTTTCAACAATCTTCTAATGACGTAATTCAGAACCTCGAACAATATACAAAAAATCATATTGCACAATGGGAACAAACAAAGAAATGGAAAGAAGATGAGGAAGACAAGATAGAAACAAATCAGATTGTACAAAAAGGAACGAAACGTGTAAATCAATGGGATAAACCACCACAAAACACCTTTAAGTTAAATTTTGATGGCTCAAAAATAATCAAATTACGGCCTCCCCAGGATTTGTTATTAGAAACCATAATGCTGAAGTTGTAGGTTTAGGAGCTAAAAAACACGGAAATATATCTATCCTTCAAGCAGAAACAATAGCACTCAGAGAAGGGATACGAGAAGCTAAAAGACTAGGAATTACAAATATTGAATTGAAGGAGACAACCTCACGGTAATTAAAGGTGTTAATAATACAGGGCAATGTCCATGGGAAATCGAAATGCTAATTTCTGATATTATGGTCTCCCTTCAACAATTTTCACTCTACTTTGTTCGCCATGTGGCTAGGGATTGTAATGCTGTGGCCGATAAAATTGCTAAGCTGGGCCACAGCATCCCTACAAACATCATGTTGGATAATCCAGAACTCAGTGTTCTCATCCGCAAGAATGCTCTAGGACGCTCTCCTTAGGGGCCTCCTAATTCTTACCTTAAAAAAACAAACAAAAAAAACTCAAACCTAATTTAATAATGGCATGATTCATATGTGGCGTATTGCAACCCCTAAATGACGGATTTGAAGAAGATATCATCCCATATACAAACAAAACAAAACCAACATTATGGCACCTTGTTTTCCACTTCAACCCATAAAAAAAAAATGCCAACTACATTCCATTTGAAAACCTTAGCCCCAACTAATCCTACATTTATAAGAGTAAGCCCCTGATCTTATGCAGCTGCACTCTTTAGTTCTCTCTCTAGTCTGAAACTTGGCTTTGCTCAATCAACCTTCACAGGTATGTACTTAATTTATTTTTTTCTTATTCTCATTTTTTCTGTATATATAACAATTTCTCTAAATTCTTAACGCCTTTCTAATTTATGCATGTTTACTCCTTCCTAATTTTTTTTATATGCTGTAAATGTCAAACAATGAAATCTAATTGAAGTTGATCATGGCGGCACGATAACTGCAGGCTAATTTGATGTAGACATTCATATTCTGTATTATAATTAAAAACTGTGTTAGAATTTATCAGTACTGTATTTCAATTGATTTTGTCTTAATTAATCTCTCAGTGATAAAAGTTTATCCTTAGAATGATGACTTCCAATATTGAAGCCGGCCACTTTTTCCTCCTCTATTTAACTACTACAAAACATAATTAATCCAACCAAAATGAGAAGTGAGAACGATTGAACGAATAGCATAGTTATATATTGGTACATTATTGACTAGAGAGCATAAGCTGTGCATATAACCCATTAAACGACCCGAATCCGACCCGCGCAACTTAAACCCGATTGACAGGTCCTAGCTTTCAAAAGCAAGACTTCGTTTATTCTTTAGTGGCCATGATAATGATGCCACTGATATTATAACCTAAAAGGTCAAACATAAGTTCCTGCAATCCGATATATATAATCATGTTTACATTTGCAAATCCTTCCACCCTCCTCCTAAGGCCATTAGGCCATCATTCCACCTTTTCTCTGAGTTCATACGCCCCCTTCAATTCCGTCACACCAAAAAACCTTGAAAAAATTCCACCATTCCTCATCAGATATTTTTCATTTAGTTCACTTCCATAATTTATCAATTCTGTCGAGTTTCGATCATTTAAGTTGTTGCTGTTTTATCAGTTTCTGTTATTTTTTTCTTACATTGCCCACCATGTGTTTGTAGAAATAGCACAAAGATGGTGTTCCACGGAAAACCAAACCCCTCCACTAAGACCACTATACATGAAAAAACAAAGGTGCTCAAGAAGAGCAAATCTCTGCCTCCCCACCTGAATGATCCTAGAAGGAACGCCAATGGATCATCCGTTGGCGGATTGAAATCAAGAATCAAAGATATGGGTCCTATTTGCAAAAGCCGAAAGAAGTGCGAAAAGGACTCTCCTTTATCAGCAAAGCAATTGGCAGAGGAGGATGCTGAGTTTGATTGGGTTTTCAATTTCAACAAGGCCGGCCAGGTAAACCAAGAAGAGTTTTTATGGTTGTCTTCTGAGAGCTTGTCTCCTTTATACAATGTTGGTGACTTTAGGTTCATGAGCCCTCGTGATTACTCAATTGATGAACGATTGGTTTCTTTGCTCTCAAGCTGGGTGGATTGTAGCTTGTTTCAAAATAAAAGAGTCAATTTCTTTGATGGTGCTAAAGCTAATCCTATAAAGGAAGCTTCAGGCCTGATCAGTCTTGAGCGAGAAGATATCTGGGTTTCCTTGATCAATCTTGAGGGAGAGGATTCTAAGCTGATTTCAAATGTTGAATCAGAATCTGAGAATCTTGAATCTGATTTTCCAAGCCCATCTTACAAGATGAACTCGGTTGCTGAGGTTGATGCTTCATCATCCTCCGTGATGTCAGCTCGTGACGATGAGCTTTCATCTGAGCTCCTCTCCGGGTCTGTGGATTTGGATGAAATGAATTTTGATGAGCCTCTGATGTGGCCTTTTGGTGACAAGCTCAATTGGAGCTCCACTTGGGAATTCTTCTGTCAATCTCCACGCAGGGGACTCGAAAAGTCGAGTGCTTTTTCGGATGGTGGCAAGAAGGGTAACTCTAAGGAGTTGTGGAAGAGAAGAATTTTGGTTGCATCCTCCGGCTTAAGTGCGTCCAAGATTGTCGAGTTCAAGCGTGGGACCCGTAGGATCGCCATTGCTACTAGAAACTCCAAATTTAATCATCCAAGGGCTACTAATAGTAATTCAGCTGAAGACATGATCAAAATGATGTCTTCTGGTTCAAAGCAGGGCATTCTTGGAATGATTGGCAAGAAGCAGAAGCTTGGGAAGGAGAAATGCTTCATGTCAGCTAAAAGACTTCGAACGATGTCTTTGGGAAGGGCAAATTCTTGTTCGTCATCTATGGATTTTGATGCCTCGGGTTGGTCGGTCTCTTTAATCAATTTGGATGGGGAGGATTCGCAATGGATATCAGAGGTGGAGTCAGATATGGGAGAGGGCTTGAACTCTAACTTTCCAAGCCCTTCTTTCAAGAACCAAGAAGAAGCCCTTTGTGGGTCCAACAACTGGGACCAAATGGAGGCTGACGAGCCACTTTTCTGGCCATACGAGAAGGATCAGAATTGGAGCGTGGCGTTGGATAACTTCAACGTGTCACCACGTAAGGGCTTGTTTGGCATCGAAGTTACAAACCAAACTTCAATCCGGGTGAGAATACATGACCAAAGAGGAGGGGGGATCAGGAGGAGTTTAATTGGTGTCTCGGGTTTGAGCGCTTCCAAGATCACTGGGTTTAAACGCGTGCATAGTAAGAAGGGCAATGCCAAACGGGTCAAAGCCATGAACTCGGTATTTGGCGGATCTGGTAGGAGGAGTTTTGCAAGAAGTGTGCCACAAAAGATGGATGTTGTAATGGAGAATGAAGCTGAGGAAGTTGCAGTTGAGAGTATGTTGGGACTTTGTGAGTTTGATGGGCATGAGGGGATTGATATGGAGTTTCAGATAGACAGTTTCTCCATCTTGGAGGAATGCAAATGAGGTTGTATTATGAAGGTTGTCAAGGATCAGTTTGGTATTTTTTTTTCTTACAAAAAAAACGAAAGCAAGAAACAAGAGGGAAATATTTTAACATATGAGGTGTGTGTGTTCTGCGTGGTGCAGACGTGTGTGTTGCTGTTGCCATTTCATAATTTGCAGAGAAAAAGGAAGAAGAAAGTTTTTTTTTTTTTGTTATTTGATTAATAAAATTTCCTATATATGATATTTTTATGGGACTTGTTTGCCTATGCTGTATTATATACTTCGGTAAATTGTTTGTGATAGTCCTTCTCCTTAATCCTTATTGCTTGTTTGCGTGTATGGCGTCCCGGTATTTAGAGTTGTGGACTCTACCGATGCACATAACAACAGTAAAACCTACCGCTTCATTAATTTTTTTTTAAAAATACGGTCAAAGGTGCAGATTCCCGCGTGGGAATCTACACCTGCATGCCTCTGGGATTCTGCAATTGCATAATCCCAGTTTGACTGGTGGTGGGGAGCAGGGATTCACCGCGGGTTTAATTTGCTCTTCGAGCATCCCCCATTCACTTCTCCACTCCAACTCCTCCTCACTCCTTCAATCCTCTACCTCTTCACTACCTTTCGAGCCTCCATTTTGCCCAAATCCTTTTCAAAGTGGTCCAAAATCCGTTAATTCGATTCAAGTGGTCCCAAATCCTACACTAATTCGATGAAGTAAGCCGCTATTCAAGATAATGAGAAGTTTTTCGCTATCGGTATGTATGATTTTTTTATTTTAATTGAATTATTTTAAGTTATTAAGGTTAAAACTAACGTAATTTTTTTATTAGAATTTGTTTGACTCGAAATCATCTTCAAGCTCCCAACGTAGACGGCGGAATGAATCCCGAGAAAATATTAACTTGAATGAGAGTGAGGCAACCTCGAGAGTTCGAGAGGAGGTTGAAGTCCTGCTTCCAGAAACGACGACGAGCCAACCCGTCGCCCCCGTGTCGGGTTTTGGTACACAAAATATTAAATTTATTTTTAATTTGTGGATTAATTATTAGTTTTATGTATTAAGTAGTTTATAGGTTAATTACCGAGAGTTTGATCGATTAAGTAATTTACATGATAGTAAATTTATATGTTAATTTATGTGGTAAAAATAATTAATTAATTAATCAATGTATAATTTATAGACTAATGTATGTGTAATTATCAATGATTATGTAGTTGTAGAAAATAATTATAAATTTTCATAATTTGAATAGTTAATTTATTTATGGTGTAATTATTAATTTTTTTCCATTAATTATGAGTTTAAATTAGGTTCATACATTTTATTAAGTTAATTCATATTTTTAAAAATAAATAATTAAGTAGTTGTTGAGAGTGAATATGAATTTTCTTAATGTGCATGGTTACTATATTTACAGATGAATTAATAGTTTGATATATTAATTATGTGTTTAAATGAGCTTTATGCACGATTTTAGATTTTAGAGAAATATTGTAAAAAATGCATGCAGACGATATTTCAGCAATCAAAAGATTGTTGAATAGAAGTGGTGATATATTTACGGACCTCTATGTGGACCCTAGCCAGCCCACATATGCTAATACGGGTTATGCTGAAGCTGGTCCATCATTCGCTCATGGGCAATACGGGGGTGGGGAACCCTAGACCCTACTAAACCCTAGAAACCCTAGACCCTAAACCCTAGAAACCCTAAACCCTAAACTCTATATCCTACAAATACAAGTACCAATACAAATACAAATACGATTACACAAAACATCCCACAAATAATAATATCCTACAAATACAAGTACCAATAGAAATACATATACAAATACAAATACAAATACTAGTCCTACTCTAATAAAAAACTAGGGGGCAACCCTGATGCGTTGTGGTAACTGACGTACCGGGCCATGCGTTCATGAAAGCGAATATCCACCCCATCAACGCTATAATGATGATATTGGGTCCAAAGCTTCGCAGAGGTCGGCATGGGGGCTTCATCTACGAGCGTAACCTACAATGAAAAATTCGTAAATAATATAATAAAAGCTAGTAGACTATGGAATTTATGTAAATGTATGACGCTTACCGAGACATAGTGGTTCCCTAGATGAGCTATCGCCACGACACTGTCCCACACAGGAGTACTAGGAGCTTCACTAGATATCATCGAGAGGCATGTATGAGGACCACGCTCGGATAGTACGACAAGTGCACACTGGAATCTAGTAGCAAACGCCAATCCGACTGTTGGCGTCTCCATCCAGTAGTAGTCAGTACTGACTTGATTGATCAATTCATCAATATGCGTAATATAAGGATATAAGCGTGCATACGTCTCGTAATGGGTCCTCAACTCCAAAGCCATCTCCTCTCGCATCCTCCTCCAACAATCCTGCCCCCACCCAACAAGACAAGCAAGTGCCCTATACCCACAATTACCATCTCCTAGGACATCAGGCGCGCTGACGATGAATCGCCTCATGAATGTAGGTACATGGACACCAAGATCAACTTCAATGTGACCTCCTTCTTCAACCGTCGGACGATTTGTATCTTCTCCCTCATGCTCCTCCTCCTCCTCCTCCTCTTGAACATGGCTATGTGCGACCCCAAGCATAGAACGAGTGCCTTTCCCGCGCTGTTGAAGATGCTCTAGCCTATTCAAGTTTCTTGGTTGAACCTTTGAGTTCTTCCTTGGCCTAACCTTCTTCTTCCTATGGAGAGATGGGTCCACCAAATCCCCCTCCTCGGGATAATTGAGGTTCAAGTATTTTCGACCAACCTAGTGTTTGACAGTAGAATCAATCTTGCCTTCATAGAAGTCTTGCATCATCCTCGTCCAAATCTCATCAGTTGGATTTAGGGCTGTGGGGGCCACCTATTCATCTACTCCCCTTTGGCCTTCCCACACCAATTGTTTCTTGAAATCATGAATCATTGAAAGTTGAATAGGCCTGTATTCATTGATACAAGCATGGACTTGGTGAGGGCATGGTCGTCCACTGGCGGTTGTCCACCATGCATCGTCACATATTCGACGGAAAGGCTTGTTCGGGTCATATATAGCACGGACATGGGCAAACAACTCTCTGATACAATTGTTGGAAACCTTCCCTGGAAGACGAGAGAAGACAGTTTTGAGTGGCTCGTCCATATGTTTGATGGACAACGGTTCGCTGGTACCGTCTCATTCCATCTCTCTCCTAATAGTGTGCACCTGAATGTTCATCACGGCGTGCATCTTTCTCAAGACCATGCTGAACTAATCCCCAACAGAAGAATCCAAATAATCCTTCAACACAGAGTGTTGGGTCTCGACCTTGATAAATATTTCGTTAATTTAGTGCCAATAGCTAATATTTGTGTTTAAGAGTTTTCTCGTAAGGATAATTGATTAGCATACCTGTTTGTGGTCCTTGTAACCAAATGTAGACAATGATCAGTGTAGGCTCCAACAATGTGATCACGCCAATGAGTAAGCCAGTTCCTCTAGAGGTACGCTAACAACAATGGATTGAGCGGCTTTTGTACTCCAATCTCACCAGTTTGCAATAAACGAAGTCGTGCCTCATACTTTGCTATGGTCGTTGAGCAAAATAGCTCCCATGCTTTGTTTCCAAACCACTCCGCAGTCCTCGCAGAAAACCCGTTCGCCAAAGCGTACGCCTTGTAATTCCGCTGGATATGCACCCAACACAACAGGTGCTTGGCGTTGGGAAACAGGACCGCAACGACGTTAACCTCGGCAATATCCCGATCTGTGACAACAATTTCTGGCATTTTCCTAACCATTTCGAACACCTCCCGCAACTGATATAACACCCATTCGTAGTGATCTTGGGTCTCTCTTGCCATAAATGCAAACCCAATGCAAAAAATGTGACCGGTGCAAGTAAATCCTACCATCTCACTCAAAGGCATGTTATACCTGAAATGTTAATTAATTTGAATAAGTTAACGTGCAAAACTGAAATTTCAAGTAAAAACACTTTTATTATAAATACTTACATGTTGGTTTTGTATGTCGCATCCATGATCACAACATATGGAAACAACTTCAGCATATTCAACGACTTGGAATGGGCAAAGAAAAAGTCTATTATCTTGTTGCTTCCTTCCTCGGCTCGATAATCAAGATAATAGCCATTTGACTTTAAGAAATAGAGTGAGAATTGAGTTACATTCATTGAGCTCATCTCTTTCTTCAATACATCATGCCGAAAAGTGTACAACCATCTCATCGAAGTTGTGATGTCCGACCACTTTTCGCGCAAGTATGTCATAACAAACTTTGGCGCATCATGTGCGAGGGTTAATAGCCTTGCATCCTCCTTTTTCTCATCGGTTAAGCAGCCGACAAAAGGATATCCCTCCAAACTAGTGAAAAGGTCGTGGTTGTGGCGACCGGATTTCACGCTTAGCCGCCAATGATGGGTCCTCCTGTCTCGTTGGCCAACCAACTCGAACGGGCAGCCCATCTTCCTGCTACGTGGTTTTTCCTTTAGATCATTACCAACTTGTAGGGTCCGCATATTAACGCCGGATTTACCCTTCTTCTTTGGCTTGTACTCACCGGCCAACACGCATGCTAAAAGGACCTTCGTTTCCCATGAGTTCTTAATTGTCAACACCATGTTCAAATTACATCCTACTTCTCTAGCCCATTTTAGCATATGATTCCGTTCCGACCACTCATAATCAGACTCAAAGTAGGTAGAAAAATCGGGAAACTGGAAACAATTATGACAAATACTTCATTAATTAGTTCGATTATAAACTCACAAATTCAACACAATATGAGAAATTAAAACGAAAATTTGCACTAAAACAACTAATTTAACAATTATAACAACTACAAAATATGATTAGTTATAACAACTATAACGATTTCTACTCAACTAATTTAACATTTATAACAACCAAAACAATTATAAACATCAAATTCGTCATACTAAAGTATAAAATATGATTGATTATAATAAAACTAATAATTTAGTAAATAATCGATTACATACAGCTTCTTCATTTTGATGCAAAACCACCTCGTTTTGATGTCCACTATAAGGAATTCCTTCTAAACCGCCATATTGATCGTCGTTCACATTCACCGGATTTGAACTAAAATGTCCCTGCCCTTCAGAGAATGGCCAAAAACCCGACATTATTTTCGTAGAGGTGGATTTGGGAGTTTCACATTGCCTTCATTGCTCGTCTTATAAATAGCCGCGGTGAAGCGTGTGTTTTTTACTGTTGGCAAGGGATCGGTAGCTGTTACCGCTACCGATCGAATCTTTTTTTTGTTTTACACAGAGCGGCAGCGGTGGCAGCAATTCCGCTCGCATTATAAAGGGCAAAAAAAAACTGACTCTTGCGGGTATCCGAGTTGCTCACACTATAGTTGTATAAGGTCTTGCGTAGTTAGTTATCTAGATTAAAGGCTCGTTTGGTTGTAAACGGAAACGGAATGAAAAATGAGCGGAATGGAAAGGAATAATGTTTCAATTCAAAATTGTTTGGTATGAGCAAAGAAACAAATTCCCAAAATTTTGACTCGTTCTAGTCAATATTTAGATTAGGAATCATGAATTTTAATTTATAAAATTACATCCCCAATTATTTATTTCAGATCTTGAAATTTAAGGCTCTCAATTAACAAACTTTATTCCCAAATTCAGATCTGGAAATAAAAAAAATTAGGTTTGTAATTCACCAAATTGCCTCCCTAATTTCAAATCTAGAAAATGAGTTTGATTCAAATGAAACGAAGTCTTATCCTGAAACGAACTCTTATCTTGAAACGAATGCACTTTTTCTAGTTCGTAGTGCACTTTTCCTATTTCGGAGTGCACTTTTTTGGATTTGCAATTTTCGTACATTTTGTTGTGCATTTTTTCGGATTGCACTTTTTGTATTTTGCAATGCACTTTTGTATGAAAAGTGCACTACAAACTAGGAAAAGTGCATTCGTTTCACGTTTTATGATAAGAGTTTGTTTTATTTGAACCAAACTCTCTAGAAAATAGGGTTCCACAACTTGACTTAAATTCCACAAACTAATGGTAGTAGTGAGCACGACGAAGGCCAATAGGAGAGAGAGGGGGGGGGGGGGGCACGACGAGGATGCCGGTGGCCGGTGGGGTGAGGCTGATTGGAAAATGAAGAAGAAGGACATATGTGGCAGGGAGAGGGTGGGTGAACTCTGTGGGAGAATGGGAGGGACAAAGGAAAGGATTTTGTTACTTCATTAATTTTTGGAGGAAATAAAATAAGAGTTGTTTCCTACTTTGAATTGATTGAAAAAAAAATAAAAAATTTGGCTATCAAACACATAGGAGGGACTGAAAAGTCTGTTCCATTTCCCCAATCCAAAAAGTGGACCACCAAACGGGTCCTAAGACGAGAGATATGGATAGTGAGAGTACTCGAGTGTGTATGAACCTGTATAAGAGCATATGCAATGATTAACTGAATTTTTTGGTCATCCAATTATAAAATTATATCTACCTTTTTCATCTAATATATAACCCAACTTATGCCCAATCATTTTTGTTTAGTCCCATTGGTTGCCCGAACACATATCTCTCTTTCATTTAAGTTTTCTATTTTTTTTATTTTTATGGGACACTTGTCATCACATCTTTTATTTTTATAGGCAACTCCCGAAAACTAAATTACCTGAACACTGGCATGGGTAAGCACACCGTCATGCACACGTCTTCTACAACATAAATAAAACATATAATACAATAAAGTTATGCAACATAAATAATAATAAAATAAAAAGACACCGATGTGACTGGGCTTAACCAAAAGGGTTGCGTCGTGGCACGCCCGTGCCAAGGGGGATGCCATGGTCTAGAGCGCCTTGGAGTCGTTGAAGCCCGACTTGGATCATGGTTGGATGCCATCAATATGGCATAGTTGTGTCGCCCACATTTCACTATTAACACCCAATTATCGATTTCAAAATGGCTAGAGTAATTTGTAAACTGTAGACACTACAATGTCATCAAATAAATTATTCTATTATTTACGTCTACCATAAAACCTAAAATTTAATAAAATCATATATTAATTACCACTTCTAACGGCGCATTAAAATCGCCATCATGTTGATTAGCATGCTCTTCATCCTCCTCAATAAGATCCAATGGATCCGTTTGTAAAGAAATAACCGAATGAGGATTGGGATCGTTGATAAGGACTTTTCCTTTCAACCCCTTTTTAAACTACATACAACATCCATTTATCAAAAACACAATACAATATTAGAATTAAATACATGATTAAAATAAATTCAAATTTATAAAAAATATAAAATAATGTAACATTAATACCTTAAATAGATCGAAAAAAGAAGACATTTTGCTTGTGATGAATATAATAATCTTCTCTTACTCTCTTGCCTTATAAATAATCAATTTTTTTTTGTGTGTGAATGGAAAGACAAATGGGGAAATCGCAAGACATATGAGTGCTTTGAAAGTACTAAGGCTTTTATAAGTGAAAATCCGACTTCCCTTTTTTTTTAACTTTGGTCACATAGATCAACGTAATAATATATATTTTTTTACTTCGGTTATATCTATCCAAGAGAGACTTTATTAAATTGAATTTTGATGGTCCAGTTTGTTCGGGTGGTGTGGCCTTTTTCGGTTTCATCCTTAAGGACTCCGATGGCTCCCCTATCCATTTCGAAGGAGGACTGATTGGTCGACAATCTATTCTTATCTCCGATATCATCGCCTTACGCCATGGACTACTCGAGGCTATTAGTCGTGGTATCCCCCAGATCCAGATTGAAAGCGATAATTTGCAGCTGATCAATGTCGTTCTTGGTGACTGGCGCTACCCGTGAGAGATTGAGTTGTTACGTTCGGACATCCACTACTTGTTGGCTCGTTTCCAGGATTGGTGTATCGCTCACGTCCACCGTAAGTGCAAAGTCGGTAGCGGACTACATCATTGGCTCCTTTCAACGTATTTCTTCTATTTCATTTACAATTGATTCGGATTTGCACACCCTCATCTGTCAAGATACCCTACTACAGTCACTAGCTTATTAGTAACCATCCTAATTTCTTTTCTTATATAAAAAAAAAGTCTTGCACGGTCGCCTTGCAATCGCCAAACCAAAATAGTGGTAATTTATTGCGAGTTGTCAGCTAATGATCTCACTTATGACCGGACTTGGGTAAAGTAACTCGTAACGCACGTGAAAACCTCGCAAAATGTGGAATACATTACATACACGCACCCAAAAAATTGCATGAAATTTAAAAATTTTTTTATTACATTACATTACGGAAAAAAAATAATACAAAAACCCAAAACAAATGCGACTGCACGGTACGGCGCTACCCGCCCCGCCTGCCGAATTCCTTCCTTCTTTTCCTCCTTTCCCGATCCAATAAAGCAACTATTTTTCCTTTTTCTGAAAATAATTTATTCTATTTTTTCTTGACCAAAATACCCGGGTATTACAAAGGGCCGAAAGAGCAACGGCAGGGGCAGTTTCGTCATTGAAATGACATGGGCAAAGGAGTCTGAATCGAAGCTTCTCTCGCTCTGTCAAGTGTCAAACTGCAACCACCACCTCCACCAATCCACCATCACTTTCGTCTTTCAACTGGGGTTGTTTTCGACTTCTCTCTTGACTCCCCTTTCCAGTTGTTTCTAAGAAATTACCTCCTCCGCTTTTTTTTAGATTGATCGGTTGTTCTTCTAATACACGCACTCTTCCTGTGAGATCAAGATTCAAGTGTTTATTGCTGCTTCCCCGTTTAATCTTGTTCGCGATTTAGTGGTATGTGCCATTTCTACATTTTTCTAGCAACTGTTTTCGCTTTAATCTATTGGTTGGGTGCTTTTAATTGTATTTTTTTAAAAATAATGTGTTCTTTGTTCAATTTTCATTAGGATGAAATGCTTTGTCATAATTTGGGGTAAATTGACTTGGATGTTTCATCATCCCCGACGAATTTTCCATTTGAATTATATATATGTAGCAGTTTCTCTTTAAAATCTCTGGATTTTGGGTTTATGATTCTGATGATTTGTCTTCTGTACATGTTTTCTTGTTCAATTTTCATTGGAATGAAATGGGTTGTCATGATTTCGGCTAAATTGACTTGGGTTTTCATCATTTTCCCTCTTATGAGTTTTTCATTGAATTTGATGGATGTCAATTTAGCAGCTGTGGTTGTAAAGATACTTGAAGTTATGTAGGAAAACTAGAAATGAGAGAAGTACTGTCCTATTTTTCTTGTTTATTTGGAAGTAGGGGTAGGGGGGAAAGTGAGAGGCTGTCATTAATAGGGCAAGGGGATTTTTATGTTTGGATTGTGTGATCTCTACTTTTGTATTTGGAGTTTCTGCTCTTTAGAATTTGGAACCTTTCTGTTGCTCCTGTTATCTTGTTGTTAGTATTGTGATTTGTAATAGATTGTTAATAATCGACACGTGCAGAGCCTTTCCTGTAAAGAAATCACTGAAACTTAAAAGTTTGTATTTGGAGTTTCTGCTCTTAGCATTACTTTAGAATTTGTATTTTTTTCTGTTGCTCCTTTTATCTTGTTGCTAGTATGGTGCTTTGTATTAGCTTGTTAACAATCGACACGTGCAGAACCTTTCCTGTAAAGAAATCACTGAAACTTAAAAGTTCTTAACGACATAATTAAAATCTTCCTTGTAAATATGGTTGATATATTAGCTCTGGCATAGTTAATGGTTATGAGCTATTAACTATTTTACCCGGAAACTCCAAAGGGGTAGTGTTTCCCATTTCGGTTTCCTAGGAAACCTAGAAACACGGAAATGCATACACACTTGTCTTTAAACTATGGTAACTAACATTGACTTTTTGTGACCTTTTCCTGTTTGGTGTTTCTGTATCTGTTCTTGTAGCATAGGTTATAAGAATCTGCATTTTGTACTTCACTTTTTTTATGATTTGATCTTGTGGCATAAGTCACTGTCTTGTACTCTGTATTAGGGGCTAAAGATAATCTGTAGTGAACTGATACGAAACTGTAGTGGCTGTTCAATCATCTTGGTGGTAGTGGATGGGTTTTACTACATCTGCACAGTTATTTTGTCGAAAACTTGTTTTTTTAGTAGAAACTAAGTTTCTCTTTGAAAAAAAAATTGTTTTGAAAAGCTTCTTTTTGATGTCACGTTGAATGTATTACAAGCATGTGTTTTTAAAGTCATATATGGATTTAGACTTGGTACATATGTGATGTTTTTAGTTCTCTCTCCTTCGTTAAATACCTTGTGCATTTCGTTTTTGGTAATATGTGAGGTAATGTTAATGCTTTGGTAGCTTATCGTGTTCTCTATTAGGTTGATTTTTTTTCCCTTAGAAGTTTGTCCTAAAATTCTTCAAGAAGAACCAAATGAAGTGTTTGTATTCAAAATATTCAGTTTTTTGTTTGCTTTTTTTTCCCCTTTCAGAAATGAAATGCTGAGCATGAGATACTCTCTTACCTTTGAACCAACACATTACCGCCAGTCGAAAAGAATTAATAATAGTATAATCATGGTTTTTCCTTCTTCAATAGTAGCATGCACCATCTTTGCTGGCACAATGCATAGGGCTGTTTATCTGACACTTTTTGCTTCTGAAACCTTTTGGTTAATAGGTTGAGCAGAATGCGTGCACCATCTTTGCTGGCACAATGCATAGGGCTAGCACCCCATGATCGAGGAAGTCATGTCTCTACAATGTCAGAAAGAGATGTATATCTTCCTACACCAGCAGTTGAAGTTGTTCCGTCAAAGGTAAAGATCTTTATATTTTCATGAGAGTAGATTATTATTGTTGCTAACACCTGTGTTCAAACCTTTAGCTGTTGGTCATGATTAGGAAGTGATATGAAGATTGATATGCGGCTTCTTTGTTTTACTTGAAGAAAGTGAGTTCCAAGAGATTGTGCTTTGAAGTAAAAGTTTTCACATATCCAAAGAAATTTTACTGAATAACTAGTTCTCAAAGAAAGAAACTTGGAATACCATTGATGGTGATATGCTGTAATTCATTTCTTAATATAAGCTGAGATATGTAATATAGAATCTCTTTGGGACAGTTTGATTATGTTTTGAGTTAATTTGCATTCAGTTACCAAGTATACTTGCTTTCTTTTCTTCAGATGGCACATCCTTACAAGTATGCTGGAGAGAATGTGGAGTTACAAGGTTTGAGTGTCTACAAGGTATTCTTTTTATGGATTATGTGGAGTTACAAGGTTTGAGTGTCTACAAGGTATTCTTTTTATGGATTATGTCTGAGACTTGGCGTGTTCAATCTAGTAAATCAAACTTGATTCTATCCATAAAGTAGTCCACATAATAGGCATTGCCGCATTTGTGCTAAATCTGTAGCCCACTTATTTAAGGCATTTCCCAATTCTCCCTTTCTTGTTTGGATTTAATGCTAGCATAAACCATAATGATTGAATTCATTGGAGTAAGGACTGTTGTAAGATTTAAGTGGCTTATAAATAGAACTACCAAGTACTAAAAGGAAGTAGGTACATGAGAGTAATGTATCTTTAAGAACTTTGTGTGTTCTTTTTGTTAATATTTTGAACTTTGTTGCTGGTCCGCCAAAACCACCCAAAACATGTTTATTTGTTTGATGGTTTTTGAAAATAAGAATATTTGTCAGCTGATTTTAACCTTGTTGAAAACAAAACACTTTACTTTTCTGAAGTTGAGTAGACTTTTTGATGATGGAATCCACACTGCATGTTCCAGCTAATCACTAATAATCATGATGAATCTTTTCCCGTTTGCATCATCTATATAGCCTTGATTTCTTGCAGGGAAGAGTTAATGTTGCAGACATTGGCGGCTTGAATGGATCAGAGGTTATATGCTCCAAAACTGATGGTAAATGACAATTGAAGTTAATAATGTGTTCCTTATATATTTGCATAGGCTCAAAACCCTTGGTCAAATCAGATTGTTCAATTATCTTTTGGATTGAATTGTAGGATCATTCTCAGTGTTTTTTTTTTTTGTTAATGTTGGCTAAATTTTTGTCTATTTTGCAGGGTCCTTAAAATCTTGGGATAGCTCCATTAATCTTGTAAATGTTTTAAAAGATGAGATTCGTGATGGACAGCTGAGCTTCAGGGGTAAAAGGGTACTTGAGGTATGTTGAATTGGGTATATGAATTTCGTGATGCCTATATAGTGTTAAAAATGTAGTACGGAAATCTAGAATCCACTTTTTTATGTTGCATACCTTGCTAATTATACAGTTTTTGTTATATTCTTTATATCTATGTTATGTGAGAGTTTCATACTTGATATTTAGCTGTGGGTCTATGTAGCACAAAATAATTTATTTTTTTTACAAATGTTTTACTTCTTTCTTTGCTGCTGATATCTTCGAAAGTTAAATATGCGCACATGGTTGACAGTAATATGTGGTTTTGCTTTTTTGACAGTTAAGCTGCAGCTATGGACTCCCAGGAATTTTTGCTTGCTTGAAGGTACTTCATAATGTCTTATCATTGCTCCTTGTTATATTCGAACTAATTACCTGTCTTTATATATTGCTAAAATTTAATTTATTGAATGAAATTTGATTGATTGCTTCAGTGCCATTGATTTTTTTGAAAATCTATATTCCCTTCTACACTGTCGGAGTTTGCCTAATGGCCTGTTAGATCAATAACTAGTTTTAGTTCTTATTAGCTTTTACCCTTTAAGGTTCAGTTTAACTGTTTAAGCAAACAGCCTGAACTGCACTGTGGAAGTGGCATCTGCTTTTTCATGTTGCTTGTGAATTTTAATTTGCCACGGTTTTTTCTAGTACTTCCACCGCCCAGGAATGAAATCCATGCCTGAGTGTATGAAATTATATAAGCCAGTACCTTTGCAGATATGTAGTAGAGATTCAACATCTGATTGTCCAACAGCTTAAAATATTTCCAAATCTTTTGTGCCATTTTTTTATGTTGTTTCAGAACAGCTATTGGTTGAATTATTTCTGTTCCAAAGTTACTCTTGGCATATTGGTAGACTAATTAAATATATTTCTTGGAAATGTCTAAAATGATAAACATCCAAGGAATATCACCTCTGTTGTTCTCCCCCTTTTTAATTTGAGGTGAAGTTGTTCACTGGAGTACTAAGAGTTGCATTCTAAAGGAGTTCCTTAAGAACTTTTTCCGTTCCAATAACATAAACATGAACGACAAAAACTACTTGCCTACTTAGTCCCACGAGAGGCTTTACTTCTGTTACTTGGAATAATCATATATAATCACATTTGTTGCCCTTTTCTTAATATGTTTTTTTGTAAATTTTCCAGGGTGCTGGTACCGTTCACTTTCAAGACATAAATGCAGAAACTCTAAGGTGCACAACTATACCAAACGTATTGGCAAACCTTGAGCAGGCACGTGACAGGCAAAGTCGGCAGCCTGAGGGTCCCGTGACTCCATCAAGGCAACCTCTTGCACCGATTGTCAATTTTTATGCAGGGGAATGGGAAGAGCTATCCACGGTTTTATCAGTTGTCAGAAGTGAGGGGGGATTTGAAGCTACACATGGTATAAGCATGTGCTTCTCGGAGGAAGATTTCATGGATAATTGTAGCAGCCAAGACGGTAGCATTCTTGGCCAAGAAGCTTCTTTAAGGCGTTCGAGGAAGCTTTCTGGTAGCAGAGCATGGGAAAGAGGTAACGAGACTGATCAGGGGGATGGTGGTTATGATGTCATACTCATGTCAGATATTCCCTACTCAGTAACCTCTCTGAAGAAGCTTTATGCTCTTATAAAAAAGGTTTGTCTCTCTCTTTTGCTAGATGTTCCCTCATTTTCATAAAATTGGTAATTAAGATCACCTTCTTCTTGGAACATGGTTCCTCAGTTTTATGTTCTATGTTCATTTGTGAGTTCTTTGTAACACTATTCTTCTAACATTCGTCTTTGTTTATTTGTTATAATATCAGTGCTTGAGGCCACCCTACGGAGTGTTGTACTTGGCAACTAAGAGGCATTACGTAGGATTCAACAGCGGAGTGCGTCACTTGAGGAGCATAGTCGACGAAGAGAACATTTTTGGAGTTCATCTAATCAAAGAGGTGTCTGACAGGGAGATCTGGAAGTTCTTCCTCAAATGAAACCAAATATGTCTTGATTAGAAACTCTCTCAAGACTTGGAAAAGGTATAAAAAAAAAAAAGAGGAAAAATTGTTCTTCATTCTTTGATAGATGTTTGTGTTACATGTAGCAAAAAGTTTCATATCCCGCCTTTATGTGTTGATCAATAATGTACTATGATTTCAGAAAGAAGTAAAAAGCACTACTCTTGTATTTGCTTTTGTTAGCTAAATATTCATTCTTCTACAATACGGAGTATTCAATCAACCAAATGCATTCCAGAATTGAGTTTTTCCAAAAATACTAGAGTTTCAATTCACAAGGGCAACTTGCCAGCCCTGAAAACAGCAAACTTGGAAGACTCGGAGTAGGAAAACGGAATCCCATTCCTAAGCAACAACTCCTCAATCAAGGACTTGGCCTGAAGAGGCTCGTCACTCTCACACTCGATCTCGTAACTGGTTCCGAAATCGAACAGAGTCTCATCCACCTCCAAATTCAGCCCCTTCCAATCAAACACATTCCTCACATTCTTAAACCCGCCCAGGCAAACCAATCCAGCCGCCTCTTGATCCCCGACGATCTCCCTGAGCCTCTGAATGACCGTATTTGGCTGGACCGGGCCGAGGCGGGCCAGGAGGCCCGGGTCGGCGACGCAGGCGCGGGCGGAGAGGGGGTCGACGTCGAGCTCGAGCTCGTCGGCGCGGCTGATGCCGAGGGCTATAGAGGGGGAGGACTTGAGGGAGAGGACGGCGCGGAGGTCGGAGTGGTAGAAGCGGAGGCGAAGGGCGGAGCGGCGGGCCGCAGATACCAGATTTGCTATTTGGATTTGAGGAGCATATCGCCCACCACATCTATGCTGTCTGGGTACGTTATTTATTTGTACACTTTTATTAACCTTCTTTTATTCGTTTGATCTTATTAGGATTATTATTGCATAGGAACGTGTTGGATTTAGGATTCATGGACGTACTTCCCAGTTGTCTGGATGGGTGCCGACTGGGGAGGGCGAGTGGATTAACATAGTTAGGCATAGTGGACTTGCTCATCTACAGGACCTCATGTATAGCCGCATTCATACTCCGTTGATGTGGCATTTCTCGAGCGATGGCAGCCAGAGACGAACTCGTTCCATATGCCTTGGGGAGAGATGACCATCACGCTGCATGATGTGGCACTTATCCTCGGTCTCAGGATTGATGGAGATGCAGTTATTCTTCCGACTAATGAGCGGAATCTGAAGCAGGGAGAGTTGAGGGAGCTGCAGATCTCACAGTTTATGGAGTTGTTTGGATTAGATGATGAGTGGTTCAACAACAACTATGATAAGGGAGGGATTACACATTCAGCTCTGAAGGACGTATGCGGGAAGCGGATACATGAGCAGACTGATCCGAAGATTCCAGCAGCGAGTTTTCTGATGTTTCTGCTGGCGTCCACATTATTTCCAGACAGGTCACAACATCGGATTCCTCTTTCATATATCAGCTTAGTGCGTGATTTCATGGCAATGGATGACATGTCATGGGGTTCAGCCGTGCTTGCTTATTTGTACCGAGGGCTCGGTGAGTGCACACAATCGGGCGCCCGTCAGATGGCTATTTGTACCACTCTCCTACAGGTAAGTGATTGTTTCTACTATGTTAATTATGTACATTAAAGAAGTTTATAATTCTCTTATAATTTCTATGTAGGCTTGGATCTTTTTGTACTTCCCAGCTTTTCGCCCTGTTGACGATCCGGCTTGGGGAGGCGGTGCACCGTGGGCTGTGAGATGGGGCGATGGTGGATCAGTTGATGTTACGCGCAACTTTAGAGCGGAGCTTGATCATATGACTGCGAGAGATGTAAGTACATACAGAATACAACTTATAAATATTGTTTTGTTTATTACATAATCTATATTAAAAATGTTATGCTTTAGGTTCATTGGTCGCCGTACGGAGTGTTAGATTTCAGTGACACTCTAGCACCTTCACGTTTCCACGGCGTGATATCTGTTCTTGATATCTCAGAGCCGTACATGCCTGATCGAGCTGCTAGGCAGTACAGCCGTGTGCAGCAGATACCACGTCGGCCTATCATGCCTCGTACTGCCGAACGACCAGCATCCGTACGGAGTTACATAGTGGACTATGATGCGTCCCGATGGGTTTGGGATGCACAGAACTTTCACTCCATTAGCTTAGACCTCATGGGACCTCCAGTGACGGATGACCCGTCGGCTTCTTCATCAGATTATATGACGTGGTATGAGCCTCGTACTCATATGTACGTGAGTCTACATATTGCAGAGCAGACATATTTAGGACGCATGCAGCGTGTTGTGGGTTATCTTACACCCTTCGCTATGGCTCATGATCGAGATCTGCGCGAGGACATTAGGAGATCTATGATTGATCTAGGAGGACAGTGGCCCCCGCCAGAGGCCGACCAAGGGAGTGGTCATGGACGCCACGATGATGATGATGATACTGCCCTTTGATTTTTATGTTGTTTTGACTATGATTGCTATGACTTATCTCGTACTTTCGTACTTGTCGTTTGGATATTTTCAAACGTGGGTCTTATTTTCGTACTTGGGTTGTATTTTCGTACTTGATGTTTAGATATTTTCAGACTAGTCTATTATATGCGATGACGTTTAGATATTTTCAGACTTGAGTTGTTGTTTAAATGCTTTCATTTAATTTCTCAAACTTTCACCCTAAAATGGCACATGAGGAAGACAATTGTTTACCATTTGGGCGAGTCTTCAAGATCATTCTATTCCCCCAACCATGGTCAAATGGTCAGAGGCGCTGAGGCCGGCCAGGGGACTAGTTACAGAAACCAGCAGAAACCAGTTTGCAGAACGGCTGGTCTCGGAAGACAATTTTTTAGCTTAAATCCAGCTGTTACGGCTGGAGGCGCTCCGACCGTAACGGTTGGTGTCGCTCCGGCCGTAACGGCCAGAGGCGCGTCGGCCGTAACGGCTGGACGCGCGCCGACCGTAACGACCAGAGGCCATCCAGCCGTCACGGCTAGACAGTTACAGAAACCAGCAGAAACCAGTTTGCAGAATAGAATATAGACAGACAGCTTACACAGAACAGTTTACATAACATAAAAAACAGACAGTTTACAGCTTACAGCAGACAGTTTGTCATCCTATTGAGTTGCCAAATCAAGCATAACATGATTGCCATCACCCTTGAACAAGTTCATACGGTTTTGGATTTCATGTAGTAGAAATAGTGCACTATTATCACAATGAAGCTTCCATTGTGAACAAATATGCGGCAACGGCGAGTCGTCCGAGAAAGACACCTACAATAGTACGACATTGTATAAGTATGAAGGTCTTTAAACATGTAGACATGGATGCTTTAATAAATTTCTCTTACCGATATATAATGAGATTCCTTTGACAAGAAGCAAATTGAAATTACCCCATTGTCCAACTTGCCGGTCCTCGAAACTAATGGAAGGTAAGTTTGATTAATAGTCTTTCCCCACACATGTCAAAGCACAACTGAATGCCATTGCAACCAAGGAGCCCATCTTAGGAAGTGTAAACCAATAATCGATGGGGGCGAATCCATTATCAAAGAAATTAAGTCTTTGCCTCATTCTTTCAACTGTATGCTCATAGAAACTACCCCTGAACCACCCTTCATGCTCATTGAGCATATTAATCATGTTTTGACGCACTTGCCTCCAATTTTCTTGAGTGATGCCAAGAGAGTGTGCAACAACTCTATAACCACAATTTTCGTCCGGCGCAATGTATGAAAAACCAGTGAAGTATGGCCTCATACACAAAGTATGAAGGTCTTTAAACATGTAGGGCTATTCTTGGGCCGCCCCTTATGCTTCTTCTTCTCAGTTACCGGTTCTCGCGTAGTGGTCATCTCGGGGTAGACTATACCATATACAACATTGGCACAATCATGTTGTAGATCGGCAGATATTTGTGGGAATGTGTTCTTGTAGAAGTCATCCATCAAACATTTTGCAACTCTGCCCTTGCACCCTTCAACATCCTCGTTCTGTACTACTCTCTCTATGTCAAGGGTCCTCCAAAAAAGTGCACTGCAGTAAGAGGAATGGGAACCTCTAGAGTCACATACCGTGCAATAGTATGGAAACAAGGCAAACCGTGTGTCACCGATCTAGTACATGTACACCTCATGTCAAAAGACACACCTTCACCCTTACGATACTCTTCTATCAGAAACTCCATGCACTTGTCAGAAACAGCGTACTTCAAGTGCTTAAAAACATCAACTGCAGCCAAATGAGATCGTGTCTTTAGAAGACATGCATTGAAGGAGGCCCTTATGTTATTCACTTGGATCTCTACTGATGTATGGAATAGGCTAAATGATGTATCTAAACGGTTGTTTGCAGTCTCAATCCAATGTTTCAAGGATGAGTGTTGTGCTTCTACCCTGCAATTTAGAATAACTATTAGCTCCCAAATGTTTAAAGGATGAGACCATATACTGTGTTGTCTTTTAGGGAATAGATGTGCATACATGTTTGTTGTATTACACTCAAATGTCAATACTGTGTCTGTCCAAGCAGAAACAAATCTTGTCCTGTATGGATCAAGCCATTGTTTTCTGACATATTGCAGAAGACGCAACCACATAGACCATTTTGTTTCTAGCCTTGCCAACTCCCTTTCATAGCCATCTATTGTCGTTTCCTTAAATAATACCCAAAAATCATTCGAAAAGTATTTTGCACTTGTTGCATTCTTCATTAGAGTATTTGCTCTAGCTTCAATATTCTTCTCAATGTGTCGCCTACAAAGAAGGCGCTTCGATCTCGAAAACATCTTATCCAATGGATTCATCTAAGCCATCTCACGATCTATCACCAAACAGGTAGGCTCAATCTGCGCGAATGCACAAAGCTTTTGAAGTTGTTCGACGGCCCAAGCAAAGTTTTCCTCCCTCTCAAAGGCCAAGAAAGCTCCGGCTACAATGTAAGTCAGCCATGTTGAGGCAAATCCAACAATATTTAAAAAAGGCATACCGTACCTGTAGATTTAGGAAAGGATTAGGTGGGGGATTTTAATTCTGTTTAATCCAGCCGTAACGGCCAGAGGCTCTCCAGCTATACTGGCCAGATTGTATCCAGCTGTACCGGCCAGAGGCTCTCCAACTGTACTGGCCAGAGGCGCTCTGGCCGGTACGGCTGGATACAATCTGGCCGTTACGACCATGTTCAACAGAATCTGAATTTGATTCATAATAAGTGCATAAAAACTTAAAAACGAAGTGTATGACTTACTTGTTTGTAGCGTATGTGCAGTCGAGTACTAAGACGTAGGGAAATGCCTTAAGAAGTGATATCGAATCAGGACCGGCGAAGAAGACCTCACTAATCCGATTGCTTTTATCATCTAATCTGTGCTCCACGAAGTAGTTGTTCTCCTTAGCTCGGAGGAAGAACTCTTGAACAACAGTTCTCCCCTCCAGACCAGCCTTCTTTAAACCATATCTCGTTGTGTAGATCTGTTTCTTACTCGTGAAGTTCATTGGAAAATCTTTCAATGCCACTGCAATCTGGGTCGGGGTACAATTGCTTGATGACATCGACTCCACCAACTTCAGCTTTTGGCCGGTGAGTCTTCCGGCGAGTGCATGCCCATGCAAACTGGAATTTATCCTGTGGTTGTGAATTCCATGCACAACCTCAATCCTCCACGGTCCTCTTGGACCTTCAATACAAGTCACTGCAAACTTGCAACCATATTTCTTGGACTTAATGGTCTCTTGGACCTCCTTTACTTCCCTTCTCTTCAGGGTGTAAACCCCTTCCCTCTCGCATACCAACCAGGTCTTGCCAAGCTGTCCAAATAATTTAGACTTCTTTGTCCGTCCAGTTCGAATGCACATGTTATTTTCAATACATGTTGTCTTAACCCACTCTATGGCCTCCTCTCTACTACCAAATATCCTATCTGTGGTAAATAACTCTGTATAGTCATCGGAAACTTGCACCACCTCCTCCACGGGTTCCAAAAACCGTGGCATGCCGCTCAAAGATGGCAGCCCATGCCTCACCAGTGACTCCATCTGCGAATAATCAATATTGTACTGATCGGTATTCATCTAAGCATACCCACTGTCGTACTGATTGGGACACATCTGAGAGTATCCACCCCAATCACCTATAGCTATCATCTGACTTGGATGCATTGACGGATATCCACTACTATACCAATCTCCAGCAAACGGAATCGGTTCTGACTGCACCTGGGGACATCCATAAACAGAATTGTTGTATGCGGGATCACTCTGTCCATCTTCAATCCTCAATGCATCAAGCCCAATGTACACTTCATTATCTTCCTACAAAGATTAAAACAAAGCTTAAATAAGATTCTGTAAAATATAGTCGTAACGTCCAGAGTGTGCCAAAGCAGTTCCGGCTGGAGCACCTCCAGCCGTTACGGCTGGGAAGCACCTGGCCGTTACGGCCAGGAACACTCCGGCCGGTACGGCTGGATGCTGTCTGGCCGTAACGGCCAGACAATTTCTTCCTTTCAAAAATCGAATCTTTTTGTTCAAGAACACTTCGAAGTTCTAAGACAAAAATTACGATCTTTTGTCAACAAAGTAACATTTTTTAACCTAGTTTTTTACTAATAATTATATACATTTGCATATTCAATACATGCAAGATTAAATACACTCTTTTTTTTCTACTTTAAAACTATCTTTAGATAAATATGTAGTTTTAGACAATTTTTTTCTTCCAAATATAGTAGAATGAAGTAGAGTGGTGGAAGAAAGCAACTTGAAACAAACAAATAATACATACCTCATTATGGTTGATGTTCAAGGCTTGATCTTCTAAATCCATGAAATAATCTCCTTTGTTGTTCATGGTTGAAGATTGAAAACTATGTAGAAGTGTTGTAGGTTTGAAGAAGTGTTGTGGGTTTTGGAATAGATATGAATGGAAGTGGTTGAGTGCTACGACAATGGGGCATTAAAAAGGGCAGAATACATCAACAGGCCCCTGTACTTACACTTTTTTTCCTTTTGGACCCCTGTACTTAAAAATGTTCAACTAGACCCCTGTACTGCCCCCAATTTTGCCTATTGAACATTTTTTCTTGCGTGGACTAGCGCGTGATTTACAAACCACGCTGAAGAGAGTTATGCCACTTATTTTTGGTGACATGGAAATTAAAAAAAAAGACAAATGTTTTTTATAAAACCATACTGAAGGATCGAATGCCGCCATTGTCTTCGTCTCCAATCTCGAATGCCGCCATTGTTTGCCCTCTTCAGCAATCGTCTCCAATCTCTTCTTCTCGACACTCATGGCTTACTCTGATGCTAGAAGCACGGTGAACTCAAACACGAATCCATGGCAAAGGCCTCACAGCAGGGGTGATTTGGGTTTCCCAAATTGTTGGTGTGGAATCACAGCTTCGATCAAATACTCAAGAACAGCTTTGAATCCTGGAAGACGCTTCTTTGGATGCTCAAATTATCCTCCTACAACCATTTTTCCATCCTTCTTTCAATGGTTTGAAACAAGTGTACAACCTCCTAAAGACTTCCTTATCAGACTCCTTATCTGTTACCACAAAGCATGTGGATCCTGGGTTGGATCTGTTTATCTCATCCACATAATCATATAACCTAGCATACTCTGCTTTGTAATCCCTAACATTCTTCCCTAAGATCCTTTGCTTTGCCCTCCTACATGTGGATATGCCAACATACATTTTCAAGTCCTTCTTACATAACTCCTGAATCTCCCAAAGCTTCAATGATGGTTGTGACACAATTCTGGCCTCCAACTTAGCAGCCAGGAATTTGGAATTACACAACCTGTTACTACTATACCTCCTACATGAATGTGTGGGCAAGTATGTCTTGATCTTGAAATTCTTGCTTGCTGCATCATGGCTGGCACGCAGTGTCCACTTGCATCCTGGATGCTGGCACTTAGCCACCACCCTAAGCCTCTCATTAGGTTTAAGCTTAAGCTTTACACCCCTGTGGATAGCATACTTAGCCACAGCCACCCTAAACTCCTCTACACTCTCAAAAACCATGCCAAGTTCCCATATGGGGTATTCACAGTTTGGGTTGTACAGCTCATGCTTTGTCCTTCTTCTGTTCACCTCTCTTTCATCACCTCCATCAGACCCAGACCCATCACTATCCAAACTATAGTCAGATTCAGACCCATAGTATGGCTCATCACCACCTATTTTCCCCTATAATCAGTGCCCTTTCCATTCCACTCTTCATAACCCTCATCATTTCCAACCTCTCCCATAGCCATCTGCACATGAGCCATCCTCTCCTTGTGCACCCTCCTTCTAGCCCTAAGTTCCCTAGCAACAGCTCTCACCTCCCTCAATTCATCATCAACATCACTGTTTTCACTCATATCTAGTGAAACAGCCTCACTTTCAGAACTCTCTTCATCCTCTCCATTCACATAGTTCTCATCATCATCTCCTTGTTCAGGGTTCTCATCAACATCTCCTTCTACAGGATTCTCATCACCCTCTCCTTCTGCATAGTTCTGATCACCCTCTCCTTGTGCTGAGGACTCATCATCCTCTCCTTGTGCAAGATTCTCACCCTCTCCTCCAGCTATCATCTCTTCCTCATCCATATTTTGCTCAACTCCTAACCCTTGAACCTCCTCTATCCCTTCAACCTCCTCCACCACCACTGGATCTGTTGGAGTTAGACCCTTTGGAAGACTTTGCAAGTATTCCTCAACATCAATTTCCACATTAGCCACCACAGGTTCATTTATTTCGTGCTCAATGTAGAAATCTAACTCAGCCCCATCCTCAACTTCTTCCACAATTTCCATCAAAACACTATCTGACAATATCCTAAATGAGTTACTATCTTTCCCCTTGTAGTATAATGCCTTGTATCCCTTGTACCCAAGGCCCTTTATATCCCAATCTAGATCAGGGATACTAAACATATCACTGTCAATGTTTGAACTATAAGACAGAGGAAAGAAAAGAAAATGGACGGGTTAGTCTAATGAAAGACTAGCAAGCGGAGAATCTAACTTGGTTCTTATGGTTGTAACTAAACATATTGGCATCCAAATCCGATTAGACTCGGATTATGATCCAATAGTTAGCAGTCTTATAGAGAATAAGAAGGAGACTTGCATAATCAAGAGAGAGAACACCACCGCTTGTGGTTTCTTTAAGAAGCATAAACAATTTGTTGGGAACCCATAATAATCACATAACGTTTTGAAAAGCCTTCATCGACTAATTAGATTGACTTAATCAAAGTTTGATTAAGCATCATTCATAACCAGAAACAAGAATGGTTATCGAATAGAATAACCATCTGGGTACATTAATGTGCCTAACGCACTTATCTTATATTACTTAACTTTTTACAAACATGTTGGTAACTTTTACTCGACTGAAACCGCCGAGAATCCACATGTACATGGAGACGTCAAGATGAGAGGGATGAAATCCATGATCATTGACGAACACCTAGTACCAATTTGCACTTAGCTAGAGTGCATAAACACCTCTTCCAGCGTTGAGTGAGGTAAGAGTCATGACCCGAATGTTGGGACATGATAGTAACGAGCTAAACCTCCCAACATAGACTGTGTTATAAAGAGGTCATCGGAGACTCGACTCCTACCCCTGAAAAACTAATTTACTTCACAATAATGTCTCAGCATGAGACAACATACAAGGTCACACATAACGGACCTAAATCCAGATCTATCGCGAAATCGAATAAATAACATGGTCATTATTTCTAACAAATATAACAACCTATCATATTTTATTAAACACACAAGTTGTTCCCAACACAAATATTAAATGGGATTCAACTCCTCATTTAATAACCATAATGCAAGAGAGAACCGTCCACTTGCCTTAGAAGGCATGCTCAACGTCCTTAGCAATTCCAACAGTAATCTTTATCATCCTTCTGACAATATAACAAAAGGATTTCCCAGTAACGAGCTCACAGAAACACTTCTTAGTTGTATTCTCAACTCCTACAACTTCCTAATCGACAAACGATTTAATTTCTGAATATCGATATATAACAAATCCTTAGATATCATGCTTGAAGGAGCCATCTTGGCGGAATTATAACTAATTATCCGCTTCACTTTTGAAACAATTTTCTAAATAAAAATTGTTCATTAGCAACAGTTCTTAAAGGTTACCAAATTTCGGATCAAACGGATTAACAACGAATCCTGAGTAATTATCCGAAGTCCTTTACCTGCCAATCGGTATCCAAAACTTGTATTCGCTATAACTGAAAATCCGGACGTCCGTTTCCCGAGCGGTTTGAACCTATGTGACCGTATCAATGTCAAGATTATAAAAACCATAAATTTAATTAGAAAAGCGGAACCGAAAGGTCCTTGCGGTGACTCCGCAATCAACCCGCTAATTAATTTCGATCGTATATACCTTCCCTCGAGCCCATGGCTCGTTTGGCTCAATCATGGCTCCATCCCCGAGCCCGAGGGTGGCTGGGCGTTTCCCGACAGCAGCCCTTGCCATGGGTGGTGGTCGGAGAAGCTAATGATCCCCGGCGACGTCGCACGGCGAGGCTAGAAGGTGACCGGCGGTGACGAACTCCGTTCTTTCTTCTCGAGCATGTCGCCCCGTCCTGCTCCTCTCGCTGGCACCATTTGCAGCAGCTCAAAAGAGGAAGAAGAAGGTGATGAAGAAGGAGATGAGGCGGTGGCGGGGCGGAGAAGATAACTGGCGGTGAAGGAGCTCCCATGTCCATCCTTTCCTCTCGCTCCTTCCTCCCGAGTTCCGTCGATCCGTCCTTACTCTTTCATGGTACAGTTGCAGCCAGCATGCCCAGCAAAGGGGAAAGAAGAAGAGATGGAGGATAGTGAGCTAGAGGAAGAAGAGCTGTCGGCGGTGAAGACCGAATTCTAGCCGAGTCCGTCTTCGTCCGCCTCTCTCGGGTTCCTTCCTTTCCAAAACAAAATGGTAGATTTTGACGAGGCATAAGAAGATATGTATTGGTGAAATTCTATCCACTTAGCTTTCCTCCCCCCTTAAGTAAAGTGAAGACAAAAAGAATTTCTCGTTTTGAAACGGGACTCGCGTTAAAGCGGTAAAATTATGTACCTCGGATGGAAAAACTCACTAAACGAAAAACGTCCCGTAAATTATGCAGACCAATAAAACTAATTTTCCATGATTTTATCACGCTACCTTCAATTTTTAAGGCTTCCGTTTCGCATTTTAAATCCTTTCCGGTACATAATTAAAAAGACGGTTTATCCAATAAATATTCTTTTTCCTCTGAAAAATCCTAGAATTCACACCGATCCATAAAATCATTTCTTTGTGATTTTAGGATATCACCAACAATTTTCTAGGATTTAATCTCCAACAAAAATATTGGATTAAGCGTTAAAACGAACAAAAAGGTTAAAAGGATATCCGAGAAAAATTCAAAAATGTCCTCAATAACCGCAGTTATTACAGACCGGCAGCCGGGAGACCAACAACAACATGCAACAACAATTATACCCATATATGCGGCAGCCGGGAGACAAGCAACAACAAGCAAGCAAGACACACCAACAAGAGAAAGAGTACAACAACCGAACAAAGGGACCAAACAAGGCTAGGGTTTTGGAAAAAGAGCGAGTTCAACGTAAAAGAAACAGAGCCTGCGACAAAACGTTCAAAATGGACAACTATGGTAAATAAAAGGACTCTTGACATTGCCACCACCGGAATGGAGGATATTCAGAAGTCTCAACGTCCTCGACCACGCCCATCGACTCATTCCACATCCAACCACAAGTCCCGATAACGGAAAAGTACATGCCGAACATAAGCCAAAACTGCAAAGAAATAACCACACACATGTAGCCAAAACGAAAAGGGCCAAAGGACCAAACCAAACAACTTACAAGAAATTGGTGGGCCCAAGCCCAAACTGATCACACGAGAACCCACTAAGGGAAAGAACAAGAATGGATAAAAAGCCATCCACGTAAGCCACAAATTGTAAGGCTCTCGATCAAACAAACCTCCGTCAACCAAAAAGGCACCGAGGAGAAAACCAAAGGTGACAACGACGTCGCGCAACAGAAAGTTGAAGCACAAAACCAAAGGAATCAATCGGGAAACAAAATTACAGTCAAGAACACGATCCTTAAAAAAAACACGGCTAAATCGGCCAAGGACGCAACTACAGTTGGACGGTGATGAGCCTACGAGACGATCATCTTTACATGAGTAACTAGTCAAGAAGGAAACAAATCCGACACATTAGACTACAAAAATCTTCAAATCGTCGAGCAATCGGTTATAATGGGTTCCAAATCTATTAAAAAGATAGGATTACATAGGTCATCGGAGTAAATCAATTCCAAAATTGAGCATGAGACTTGACTAGATCTCAAAACCGCTCTCAATGGAAAGATGTTTATTTTATATTGATCTAACACTTGTATGAAAAAGGAAAATCTTCTAAATAGAGGGATTCTTTGCCTTCTCGGTATAGTCTTTCTTGCCTTCTCGACAATTTTTTCGCCTTCTCGACGGTGTCCGATAGGCTTTCTCGACCAATTAAATCTTTCTCCCTCTAGAAGAGTCTAGAGAGAGGCGAGAGTTAGTATTTATGTTTGGATGTCAATAGCTAATATACACTATATTACATCTATTCGTGTAATAATTCCATATCAACTTTTTCTAAAAATGCAACCATGAGAAATTCCTATTAATTAATTAATTATATAAACTATTATATATACAACTACTTTTGCATGACTATTTTATCTATGCTATATCTAAGCAATAAAACATATTATTTTATTCATAAGTTTTTATATTCCAGTCACCATATTTTTAAATTATATATACAATTACTTTTGCATGACTATTTTATCTATGCTATATGCCTATATCTAAGCAATAAAACATATTTTTTATTCATAAGTTTTTATTTTCCAGTCACCATATTTTAAAAACAATATATTAGTGTATAATAGATAAGTACACGCTGAACATAAGCCAAAACTGCAAAGAAACAACCACACACATGTAGCCAAAACGAAAAGGGCCAAAGAACCAAACAAAACAACTTACAAGAAATTGGGCCCAAGCCCAAACTGATCACACCAGAACCCACTAAGGGAAAGAACAAGAATGGATAAAAAGCCATCCACGTAAGCCACAAATTGTAAGTCTCTTGATCAAACAAACCTCCGTCAACCAGAAAGGCACCGAGGAGAAAACCAGAGGTGACAACGACGCCGCGCAACAGAAATTTGAAACACAAAACCAAAGGAATCAATTAGGAAACAAAATTCTAGTCAAAGACACGATCCGTAAGAAAAAAAATCACGGCTAAATCGGCCAAGGACGCAACTACAGTTGGATGGTGATGACCCTACGAGACGATCATCTTTACATGAGTAACTAGCCAAGAAGGAAACAAATCCGACCAATTAGACTACAAAGATCTTCAAATCGTCGAGCAATCGGTTATAACGAGTTCCAGATCTATTAAAAAGATGGGATCTACATAGGTCATCTGAGTAAATCAATTCCAAAATTGAGCATGAGACTTGACTAGATCTTAAACCGCTCTCAATGGAAAGATGTTCATTTTATATTGATCTAACACTTGCATGAAAAAGGAAAATCTTCTAAACATAGGGATTTTTTTCCTTCTCGGTATAATTTCTTGCCGTCTCGGCAATTTTTTCGCCTTTTCGACGGCATCCGATAGGCTTTCTCAGCCAATTAACTCTTTCTCTCTCTAGAAGAGTCTAGAGAGAGGCGAGAGTTAGTATTTATGTTTGAATGTCAATAGCTAATATACACTATATTACATCTATTCGTGTTATAATTCCATATCAACTTTTTCTAAAAAATGCAACCATGAGAAATTCCTATTAATTAATGAATTATATAAACTATTATATATACAACTACTTTTGCATGACTAATCTATATATGCTATATCTAAGCAATAAAACATATTTTTTATTCATAAGTTTTTATATTCTAGTCACCATATTTTAAATTATATATACAACTTTCTACCAAAAAAATTATATATACAACTACTTTTGCAGGACTATTTTATCTATGCTATATCGAAGCAATAAAACATATTTTTTATTCATAAGCTTTTATATTCCAGTCACCATATTTTTAAAATAATATATTAGTGTATAATAGATAACTTTTTAAATCTATAAATATGAAAAATATAAAATTATTTTTATAAAACTTTTCTAATTGTAAGCATAATTTTTAACCATAAATTATTAATATTAATTTTCTATCTATAAGGATGACAAATATAAAATAGTAATTTAATATCCCAACTATCATTTTAATGTAATTTTATATAATAAATTAATTTTAATATCTCTAAAAAATAGATAAATTTTTTATCCATAAGTATGAAATATGAACCATATTTAAATTACGGGTTTTCAATATTAAAATTTTAAATTCTTTTATATTAACTTTCTTTTCAAAAGTATAATAACTTTCTCAAATAGTATGAACTATATCTCTAATCATGTATTTGTATATTAACTAGTTGATGACCCGAGCTTGGCCCAGAGATTTATTTAAATAAAAATTGTAATATGTCATTTCAATATGATATATGTATTATAATTTATATATTATAAATAATTAAGTTAATTATAATAATATATTTTATTATTAAAATGTATACAAATATTGGGTTTCGTTCAAATGAAACAAACTCTTATCTTTAAACGAATGCACTTTTCCTAGTTCGTATTGCATTTTTCCTATTTCAGAGTGCATTTTTTCAGAAATGCACTTTTTGTACTTTACGGTGCACTTTTCATACTTTTTGTAGTGCACTTTTTCGGATTGCACCTTGCCCGGAGATTTTTTTTTAAATAAAAATTATAATATGCTATTTAAATGTGATATATGTATTATAATTTATATATTATAAAAATATTACAAATGATTAAGTTAATTATAATAATATATTTTATTATTAAAGTGTATACAAATATTGAGTTTGGTTCAAATGAAACAAACACTTATCCTGAAACGAATGTACTTTTCCTAGTTCGTAATGCACTTTTCATATATCAATTTTTTCGGATTTGCACTTTTCGTACTTTCAATGCACTTTTTGTAGTGCACTTTTTCGGATTGCACTTTTTATTTTTTACAATTCACTTTTGTATGAAAAGTGCACTACGAACTAGGAAAAGTGCATTCGTTTCGCATTTTAGGATAAGACTTTGTTTCATTTGAACTAAACTTTACAAATATTATCATATTCTTAAAATGTTATTTGTAATATTAATGTAATAATCATAAAAAAGTTGACGTTCCTAACTTGTTGGATTGACCCAAACTTGAATGAAAACCGTAATGAATTGATCCAATCAACTTGCAAATTTTAACGACATGAACCCGTATTCAACCGAGCTTGAAACGACCAAACCTAAACTCGACTGAACAAACCCAATTAACTGGTTTAATATTAAGGGATCAATATTTATGTATGTTAAAGCCAACATATAATTTGTCAGGTAATATATATCTATTCTTCTATTCTATTATAAAAGTGTATGTAACTTTTGATCCTGCCCATCCAATTTTATAAAATTTGCTTTGCACTATCGTGTGGTTGTAATAATCCGATTTATTCCGGCCGCTTGATTTACTATCGTATGGTTGTTTTTAATTCATTATTTCTTAAGGATAATTTTGTTATTTTAATGTTCCTCGAAATTCGTGTCGGTCTTGCTTAGCTCTTAAGTAATATTGGGGAGACCGTAAAAAATATATTTTCTTGGAAAAGCGTGCCCGACTTAAGTGATATTTGGATGTAAATGGGTAATTATGATATGTCTCAAAAAATGTGTCCAAGTTACTTCGCTTGTAAGCGAGACCGTAAAAAATATATTTTCTTGGAAAAGCGTGCCCGACTTTAGTGATATTTGGATGTAATTGGGTAATTTTAACATGTCTGGTCAAACGTCTCCAATTTACATCGCTTGTAAGCAAGCTCGTATAAGTTTGTTTCTTAGTTGTGAAGAAATCTCGTATACGTAATAAAACAAGGTTTTAAACATTGGATGTCGTGAAATCAAGTAAATTATTCCCCAAAAAACATGTCTCTTTAAATAAATTTACGGAAATACCATTTCCATATTCCCTTTTAAAAAAACCATGACCTTTAAATAAATTTACGAAAATGCCATTTCCATATTCCTTTTCCACAAAAACCATGACTCTGTAAATAAATTTAAAAGAAATTCCATTTTCATATCTCTACACTTTTTAGTGACCGTTAAAATGAAGTCTCCGTCTTATAATTGCTAGTATATATAGTACGTAGTAGTAGAATTTAGCATTGTCCGTGTAGTACTACAACTATACAAGGCATCCTAATCCATAAATTTTGTGGTATAATTATTATAATCATATTTTGTCTTTAACCTATGTAACACCCCATCTTATAATCCGGGTTGTTACCTGGTTGTGGACCACACCTGGGTCCACCAAAACAAGCTTGACAACAAATTCACGAATATTGGACCTTGCAACAAAGACACAACGAGAAAAACCAAGAAAACATCCAACTTATCATTTTCAAAATAACTCGAAAACCAATACAAATGCAACCAACTACTAGAACTACATCCAACGTATTAGATACTAACATCAACTCAATGTGACTATTTATTACCCTGTCCTTACAACTAGGGACTCAAGCCCTCAATTCCCACTAAGACACATCATGTCGAGATCGAGCATCATCGTCCAAGAAGTGATCTCCTGGAACATTTCCCATACAAGGATGTTTACCTAAAACATTGGAAGTGGAACACATTAGCTAACAATCCCGGTATGGGCCAAACAAGCAAATCAAACATGTAGAACAAAACATATATTATCAAAATAACGCACTCAGTCATTCATATACATAACAAACTAATATGTACACCAAAACACGTCATATAGCTATATAGACTAGCATATCAATTCCCAAACCAACACTCAATTCCACAACAACAAATAAGTACGAGATTAATCAATGTAATGCTCATGCAACATATATCATAACAACCAACAACAATTCCTCCATAATCCAAACCATAATCATTCTCCAGTTGAGGCAACCCAGACCTGCCTTCAAAACATGGTACACGACTAGCGCGCACGCTTAGCTCATGCCCATTTTCTTTCCCATCACCCTTCTTTCCCCGACTAAGCCTCTACTAGAGCACTTGCCAAAACAATCAATTTTTGAAGGTGATCTCCACACGCCGCATGACTATGTTCGGGGTCTCTTCTCCACCGACTTGTCCGTGTCCATAATCACACCCGCAGAGATCAAGTTGCACACAATAAAAATCATTGAAACTATTCCAATAGCTTTCAAATATGAAAATATACTATGGAAGAATATTCCAAAATAGAAGACCACACATTCAATTTACTAGTTTAACACATAACATGATCGCAAGCTAAGTAAGTCTAGACGACTTACCTTGAAGACGAATTCTCTAGGCCAACAAACAAAAACTAACCCGCAAAGTGGTCCCCTGTTGTCAAATATAACAAAAGATTTCTCAACAACGAGCTCACGGAAACACTTCTTAGTTGTATACTCAAATTCTACAATCTCCTAATCGATAAACGATTTAATTTCCGAATATCGATATATAACCAATCCCTAGTTATCATGCTTTAAGGAGCCATCTTGGCGAAATTATAACTAATTATGCGCTTCACTTTTGAAACAACTTTCTAAACAAAAAGTGTTCCTCAGTAACAGTTCCTAAAGGTGACCAAATCTCGGATCAAACAGATTAACAACGAATCCTGAGTAATTATCCGAAGTCCTTTACCTGCCAATCGATGTCAAAACTTGTATACGCTATAACGGAAGATTTGGACATTCGTTTCTCGAGCGGTTTGAACCTACAAGACCATATCAACGTCAAGATTATAAAAACCATAAATTTAATTAGCAAAGCGGAACCGAAAAGTCCTTACGGTGGCTCCGCAACCAACCCGCTAATTAATTTCGATCGTAAATACCTTCACTTGAACCCATGGCTCGTTTGGCTCGATAGTGGCTCAATCCCCGAGCCCAAGGGTGGCTGGGCATTGCCCGGGAGTAGCCCACTTGGTGGATGGTGGTCGGAGCAGAGGTGGTCGCCGGCGACGACGCTTGACGAAGCAAGAAGATGACCGGCGGTGATGGAATTCTTCCACCCGAAAACGTCGTCGTTCCGTCCTCTCATTGGATAGTTCTAGCTCTTCTTTTGCAGCAGCCCACAATCCCAAGAGGAAGAAGAAGTAGTGAAGATGAAGATGGAGCGAAGGAGGCAAGGAGGAGGTAGCCGGCGGTGAAGATGCGCCGAGTTCCGTCCTTACTCTCTCGGGTTCCTTCCTTTGGTTTGAAAACCAAAATGATAGACTTGAAAAGGCAGAGAAGATATGCCTAAGGATAAGAATTCATTCTCCACTTCCTTCGCAATTAAGCAAAGAAAGGCGTTTACAAAATCAAACCCGTCCCGGAACGGGACTCGCGTTAAAGCGGTAAAATTATGTACCTCGGGTGGAAAAAATTACTAAACGGAATACGTCCCGTAAATTATGTAGACCAATAAAACCAATTTTCCATGATTTTATCACGCTACCTTCAACTTTTAAGGCTTTCGTTTCGTATTTTAAATCCTTTCCCGTACATAATTAAAAAGACGGCTTATCCAATAAATATTCTTTTTCTACCAAAAAATCCTAGAATTCACACCGATCCATAAAATTATTTCTTTTAAATTTTAGGATATCACCAAGAATTTTCTAGGATTTAATCTCCAACAAAATATTGGATTAAGCGTTAAAACAGACAAAAAGGTTAAAAGGATATCCGAGAAAAATTCAAAAATATCCTAAAAAACCGCAGTTATTACAACCTATAACATACATTACAAATCACACCAGAAAAAAGGATTAAAAGAACAAAAAAGAGGGTCAAAAGAGAACTGATTGACATTGATTTATTTGTTATACTTTTATCTCCCTTAAAACTCGGAGGCACTACCCCAACAATTATTAAATACCCCACAGATGGTTTGTAGATACCAAATTTTCTAATATGTACACATGGGCATACATAAGAATGTTAATTTTAGTAAATTTTGATGTTATTTATTAATTCTAATTTTTTCAAAAGAGTTGAATTTTAATTTAGGGAATAGTGTGGAAATAATTTACAAAGTTAGTATTTTTATTGTGTGCCCATGGACATACATTAGCCAGACCCGATAGATAAAAGGGATACGAAGTACTTTTTTCTATGAAATTTCTGCATGTACTTCAAGGTTTTTATTTTTTCGGTTAGTACCCTGAAAAAAAACAATTTCGAAATATACCCCTGAACTTTGGTAAGAGTTTGTCCCATATCCTAATTAAGGACTGGTTTTTAAAAAATTCCGCGTCGTACCCCTAAGGTTTTTGTTTTCTCGGTTTGTACCATGAATGCAAGAACGCTTAAAGAATGGATTTTAAGTAAGTTGCAACAATTTTATTCTCTTAGTTAGTCAATATCCGATTGTTCATTCAAATAGTTTTAGGACAAATAATAGGGAGATGGCTGCTAGAAAATTATCTGATTTATAGACGCAATTGGTTGAAAAGAAAGGGTACAAACCTCCACAATGAACGAAAACAATCCACTCATTCAATGGATGACCTAGACAGAAAATCCTAACTAAGAGTACAGATCAAACTATTGCAAAAATTCAGGAGTATATTTTAAAATAATTTTGTTTTCAGGACACAAACAAAAAAGTAAAAATCTCAGGTATACCATACTAAATTTTCTTTTTTCTGTTCACTACTAGGCTTAATCAAATATATGTAAGAGAACTGATTTTTTTTTACATCAATTTCTTTTTTTTCTCTTAATTCATTTGTTGGATAGTGTGGATTTTCTTATCAATACTTGTTAAGATTTAAAATGTACATGAATTTATAAGTGAGGAGTAACTATAATTAGAATGTAATAAGCATTGTTATTTGAGAAAATTGCACTAAACCACCCGTTAAATAGGCGAATTTACACTTAACCACCCGTTATACACGAATTTGTTTTAAACCACTCAAAACTTTCATTCCGTTAACAAATAGCCACCCACGAGCCTTTTCTGTCAAAAAATCCGTTAAATTTTTACCCTTTGACAGTTTTGCCCTCAACTGTTCATCATTTCTTCTTCTTCTTCCGTCTTGTCTGGCCTCTAACCTCGCTCGCCAACCACACATGTTCTGGAGGCCGCCGAACACCTTGGATTTGAGCACCAGGTTCTGGAGTTGGCGATTGAAGCCCTGGGAGACGCGGGTCTTGAACTGGGCGAGCAGATGAAGCAACGCGGCCTCCTCTTCCGCCTCCCCCTCGGCGAGGGCTTTGACGAGATTGTGGAGGCTCTCGCGGTCGATCCAGGCCTGGATCTCGGACTCGATGCCGCCGGCGACGCGGGCTAGCTCGTGAGTAGAGGCGCGAAGGCGAAATTGAGGCCAACCCCAGCCCTCTGCATATCGAACAAAACAGAAAACGCCTGAGACGGGTTAGAGCTCTGGGCATGGGCTTTAATAAGCGTATTGTAGAGATTCGCATTGGGACGGTCGACCTGATTGAAAGCCCTAACAGCCAATCCAATTTCCCGACAGAGGGAGAAAGTAGAGATGAGCTTGGGGACGACGAAGAGGTCGCCGTGAAGGCCGAATTTGAAATCGTGAGAGTGGATTTGCAGGGCGTAGCTGAGATTAGTGCACTTGTGGAGGTCGGAAAGCTTCTCCTCTAAGCGTCGGCGAGAAGAGACCCAGGAAGGGGCTCGGAGTGGGGCTGAAGCGGCGGCCATTGGAGGCGGGGGTTCAAGGAACCCGTTTCAATTTAGGGCGAAATTGAGGGCAAAGTAGTAATTGTACACGATTTAACGGATTTTTTTGACGGAAAAGGCTCGTGGGTGGCTATTTGTTAACGGAATGAAAGTTTTGGGTGGTTTAAAACAAATTCGTGTATAACGGGTGTTTTAAGTGTAAATTCGCCTATTTACGGGTGATTTAGTGCAATTTTCACTTGTTATTTGAGGGTAACTAAACTTTATTACGACCCTTAATCAATTATTTATAAAAAATATAACAGTAAAATACTAAAATATGTAGTTATAAAAAAAACTAATTTGCTTACATTTTAATTTAGGGTTACTTTTGATTTTTTTAAAAAAAATCTATTTTAATTGATTATTTTTTTAAAGAAATTATTAATGTTGTGGGGAAAGTGGCCGATCGAGAGGAGAGGAGAGAGAAAGACAGCGATAGCCTGGGGGCAGGGGATTTCGTTCCTCCGTCTCCCACTGGCTTTGCATTTGATTGAGGTCAAATTCAAATCTCCCCTAACTTTGTATCTCCCTGAAATTTTCGGATTCCAAATCTGATTGGAGCGAGAAAAAGCAAAACGATGATTTTTCGTTGTTGAACAACTGAAGAAATTACTGAGAGTTTAGTTTGTGTGTGCAGTTCATCTTCGAAGAACTCTTCTTCTCTTCAATTTCTCTCTCTGCGTTCTTTGTAGGTTCGTGATCGCGCGATCTCAAGCGTTTGAACACTTAGATCACTTAATAAGTTTGATTTTCTTACGGGCATCACGTACAATTTGATCTGTTTCTTCGATTTAAGAATGCCGAAGTTGAGCAATCTGATCGTTCTGAATTTCCAAATGAACCTAAATCGAGTTTGAATTGTGATATTTTCTGATTTACTTGTGAAATTGTTTCGTTAAATTGGTGGCAGAAAAGTACACTCTTGAATCTGTGGACCTGATTTCAAGGGGGAACAATGGGGGTTATGTCAAGGCGGGTTGTCCCCGTCTGTGGTAGCCTCTGTTTCTTCTGCCCCTCCCTCCGAGCACGGTCAAGGCAGCCGGTAAAGCGGTACAAGACGCTACTTGCTGATATTTTCCCTCGTTCACAGGTGGATTACTTGCTTTATACTTGTGATTTTGGAGTAATGGTTCAATTAATCTAGGCTTGCTGTATAAGTGATGTACATGTTTAACCTTGAACTGAAAGGAAGTGTAAATGATACAGTTATCATCGAAGTGAAATACATGATAACTACAGTTACCTTTGTAACTTGACTAATAAAATCACAAGAGTGATTAATCTTATCAGAAGAGGAAACTTTGGTGCTACTTCTGCTAGGGATTTGGCTGTAGGTGGAAAATATTATTTATGTTCTTTATATCTTGTAGTCCTTTTCTTAGTAAGAAGTGAAGTCTGCATCGTATTTACTGTTGCATTTTGATATATTTGAAGGATGCTTTGCCAAATGATCGGAAGATAGCAAAACTATGCGAATATGCTTTGAAGAACCCCTTGCGGATTCCAAAGGTGACTCCTCTTGCTTCTGTGAGCTGGTTAGGCCATTGCATTGATACATAATAGATTCTTTTGAGCTAGCTTATATAAGTCACCTGTTACTGGTTCTAGATTGTTGGTGGTGATAATGAATCTGTCTTAAATGGCATTGATGCTTTTCATCTTGGAAATAGTATAAAGAAATGCAAAGAAAATCACTTTTTTTCCGTTATGGCCCTGTTACGAGTGCCCCAAACATTCTTTGCTTTGGTGAAGGAGCTAAATCACATGGTGCAATGCTAGCAGCAGGGATTGAACCCATGACCACTTTGCTAAGCAACGCCCTCTCTCCGTTGTGCCATGTGCACGCCTGTAACCCAAAGCCAAGGAATGGTTGTTTACACACACACACACACAAGCAGAATATGTAATAAATGGTTTCTCACTAGACAAAAAACGCTCCCCCCTTAAAATGTTGACAGATTATTTGTAATTGCTTCTTAATGTTGTTTTTGTTCATATAGAATTCTTCGTCCCTTTGTTTCTATATATTCTGAAGTTAACCCTATTAGCTCTACTTCTTCCGTTGTTCCACTGACTTCGAAGAATTTAAGCAGACAACATTTGGCATCCTTGGCCTGAAATGAAGTTAAACGGTGATGTTAATGTGGATGAAATTGAATGATAGTTAACAAATTAGCAACTTTCTTATAAACATTTATTGGCAATAAAATATGCAATTATCTACCGCTTTATTTTGAAGTCCTTTGGAAAATTTGTATGTTTTATCAATAAAAAATATGTATAAAGTGCAGGTTCTTTCGCTCAAAAGTAAAAACATGCTCAATCCTGGTTTCTATATTTTTTTACTGAATTGTATTGACTGTGTAGAAGTTCTTGTAAGGAGTTCACAATCATCGAAAGGAAAAGTTGAGCATCATTTCCATCTTTGTGTTTGGATGGCAATGTTGGACTACTAACAATACATTTATCTTTCTACGTGAATTATGATTATCTTTATTGAAAAGAAGGAGCCAAGTTTACTTGTGATACCTCTGGATTTCATAGGCAGGTAATGTTTATTATGGAATGAAGTGTATAACACATATTGTAGGATTAAGGTATATTAGCATGGCTATGTAGTTTTGTGTAACCATCATTCTATATTTACAGCATTACCTGCCATGGATACAGTACCCTTTAATTTGATAAGGTATTTAACCATGTGATATTATTTATTATGAGGGAAAATTGCAATCCAATTTACTGCATAGTTTAGCTTTGGTTTGCTGATGTATAAATATCAGATCATTGTTTTCTCCACTATATTTATTTCTAAAATATTGAGTTGTTTCCTTGTGTTGTAACCGGACAATTTCAATGTTGTTATACTTTTTTTTTTTTATAAACCAATTATGCTTTGGTATGGAAACAAAGTTAAAATATCTGGAGCAGATGCTTTTACAGGTCTGAAAAATTCTTCTACATGCATCATTCTTTTGTTTGTGCAGATAACAGAATTCCTGGACCAGCGATTCTACAAAGATCTGAGGAATCAACATATTGGATCAGTAAAAGTAGTGTTGTGCGTGTACACGAAATTGTTAAGTTCATGCAAGGAGCAAATGTAAGGTTTTTGCATAATATTGCCTTTGCTTTTTGCCTGCAAACCATGAAAATGATAGTGTCTGCTGCTCTCTTGTCAGTTTATAAGAATCAAGATCAATAGTAGCAATGCTGTTTGTAGACATATAATTTAAGTTAAATCAATAAATTTCATTGCCATAATTATCTGGTAATGAATTTTATAATCTGAAAGGAGTAACCCTAGGATTTTTCATTCATGGGAACGGTGTAAAGCCTAGTGAAGAGGTGCAAATTTCTGTTTTCTTTTACAAGATATAGCTAAGGGTGGTCGTAGATTACCGAGGCATTCTTAAAGCTCTGACACTTTCACACAGATGGATACATATTTTATGGAATGGATCACTCCATGGCTGTTTTCAGAGTGTCCAAGGATGTTCTATTTTCTTCCCCTTTATGGGAAAGGGTTGTTTGGTGCACCTGGAGATTCTTAAGAGACTGAAAATAGTGTTTGGGTCCTGGAGGGAGGTGCACAGGGAGGTCTAGTGATATTTTTTCTTATAACAGGAGGTTTTGAAGGATGGCATTTTACTTCTAGGAATGGAATCTAGTCTAGTTATGAAATAATGGATGTAAAGCTTTTGAACAGTCTTGAAGTGGGATGCTCAAAAGTTTGTTGATACAGCTAGAACAATAAGCACAAAGAAATATAAATGTCAAATTCCCAACCTTATGATATTCATTTTATCCATAAATTTGCAAAAACTGATCTCTTTGTTATGTAAAAGGCTTAATACAACAAAACCTGACTTGTATTCCTTTCTCCTTATTTAAATACCTGAAATAAGAATTTAGTATTACACTTAGTGTATTGTCAGTTATAAATGGTTTTTATGTGTCTCTAAAGTTGATTGTGATGTTTTGCAGGCCACTGTTTGCTAGTAGCTTATTAGGAACTATTCGCACACTATTAGAGCAAACTCCCCATGAGGAAATTCAAGTTCTTGGCTGCAGTGCCCTAGCTGAATTTATAAATTGTCAGGTAAAGGGCTTGCTGGTCTTCAAAATCTTTTAGAAAATCTGAATAACCATATAAGACAATGTGAATTTTTTTTCTCGAGTCTATTTTCTGGCTTCTAACCTATAGAACGCAAAGTACCCGGTGGGTCAACATGTTTGTGTCTTGATTTCTGTAGTCGTGTTTTTTAAGATCATGTAGATCTGAAGTTTCTAAGTACTGGCTTTACTACATAATGTTTCGATTCTACACCTTGAACAGGAGGATAAGTTTAGTGCTAAGCCCTTTTTGTGATAAGTTACATGTTGTGATGCTACTACTTATTACAGTCTCTGCCCATCTTCTCATAGCAAGTTTTCTTTGCCTAAGACTATTAACATTGACATTCTACGACACTCAGGTGGATATCACTTATATGTTCAACTTGGAAGGGATTATTCCCAAACTTTGTCAACTAGCTCAAGAAGTTGGAGATAATGATAGAGCTCTACGATTAAGGGCTGCGGGACTACGAGCTCTTGCTTCCATGGTATCATATTTTGTTCATTTGTATTAGTGGCTGCAGTTTATGCATTACATTTTTTTTTTGACATGCGATATATTGGGAATGTATAATCCATTCTTTTATTTTGCATTTTTTTCTTGGAATTACTGCTCTTGTTTCACTGGCTTAAATTATTACGATAAATTTTAGCAATTGCTATTAGAAAATATCGGGAATAGATTCCGTTTGGATTGAGTTAAGAAGGCATTACACGTCAAAAGGTTCTATCCATCTGCCCTTTCTTCAAAGCCTTTGTTTGCCCAGTGTCACCAAAGATGCATTTCTTACTCATTCAAGATGGTCAATGTCTCTCAGAATGAGTGTGAATCAAAACCCATTTGCCAGAAGTAATGGAAGGAATTTGACAAATTATTTCATAGGTTTCTCAGTTACGTCATTTGGGGGTTTCAATGGTTCGGAAATTGTTCTGGAGTACTATGACACTAAACATCCTTTGGTGTATTTATTTTATCGGGAATTAGAGTTTCTGGTGACTGGGTGTTAAAATTGGACTTTTATGGGCTTTGTGGTACATCTGGCTTCATATGAACTTGGAGCTACTGGGGCTTTTGAAGGGTTTCTCAAACTAACCTCATTGATTACTGGGGACTTTTGTACTGGTTCCGCGGTAACTCTTCTTTGCTTCTAAGCTTGCAATCTCGTATGTAGTTTTGAAGTACTGTTGCTTGAAAAGAAGAATGGTGGAAATTAAGTATAGAGTCAGTTGAGTATCATTCATTACTATCCATAACAGTAGTGAACCAGAGCTTTCGAAATAGTTTACTTTATCTATGAAATAGTTTGGACTTTTGATTTTAGACCTTTTCCAGATATGTATGCAGCTAAAGCCTGAAGCACAATATATACTCCTTCTATCCTTGCACTATCCCATTTATAGCTCATAATATTTTGGTAGTACCCATATGCCACAATTGAGTGAATAATAGGTTTTATACTAACAAAAAAGCTGAGAGCTGATACCAAGGCTTTCAGATATAAGTACTAATGCATGTTTTCTTTTACATTTTCTTTACTTATATAGTATCTGTTCCTAAACACGCTGTAACCAACTGTTGATATGTTTCTACCAACCTGCTTTACCTTTATATTTAGTGCCACGCTGTATTGTAATACTTCCTCTTAATTCGTGATTTAGTGAGCTTATTTATGTTATCATCATAATTTCTTGTGCTATGTGCGTAGTGATTGTTGTATTTTGTTTCATCTTCTTCTGATAGGTGCTTTTTATGGGGGATCACTCCCAGATGTCAATGGATATTGACAAAGTGAGTCCCTCTACTTCTCTTAATTTCTTTTCATCAACAGTAACAAACTGATGATAAGCTCAGTACGGGCTTTTTTAATTAAATTGTCCTTCCTCATCATCTTTTTACTTTTGGTTAATGATCTTACATTTAAGATGCTTTATCAATTATCATAAATGTGTCTTGTGACTAAATTCTTGAAACAGATAATATCAGCGACACTAGAGAATTATATGGATATTAACCCTACAAATGGAGAAGTAATGAGACTAGAACTTCATGGCTCGTCTTTACCAACTAGTTCTGTCGAAATCATACAAGAGTTGGAGCCCCCAGTGTGAGTCACTTATTAGCAAGTTATAAGAAGTTAAGCCACACTTATGAGTTTGGGCTTATCTAATTCTTGTATGTCTACTGATCGCAGCAATGCTTCCAGCAATCCTTGTTATTGGTCTAGGGTTTGCTTGCATAACATGCTTGGGCTGGCGAAGGAAGCTACAACTGTCAGGCGTGTACTTGAACCTTTCTTTAATAATTTTGATTCTGAAGACTACTGGTCACTTGAAAAGGGTGTTGCCCTTCCTGTCTTGAAATATTTTCAGCTGCTTTTGGAGGAGTCAGGTTATTCCCTGTGTATATAACTATTTACATGTATTGCATTTAATGAAGAACTGAGTTTGGGCTTATTCTGCATGTATGATTTACTTTCTAATAATTTTTTTTTTTAAATTTCAGGAGAGAATTCTCATATGTTGCTTTCAATGTTGGTGAAGCACTTGGATCATAAAAATGTGGTGAAACAGCCTCTTAAACAGATAAATATTATAAATGTGACAATGCATCTCTCAGAGTATGGAAAGCAGCAAGTGTCAGTTGCCATCACTGGTGCATTAACTGACCTAATGAAACATCTACGCAAATGCATGCAATATTCAGCTGAAGCTTCTAGTCGAGGAAATGGTGCAGACAAGCTAAATGCAGACCTTCAGTCTGCAATAGAGAAATGCATTTTGGTACTGTCTAAAAAGGTTAGATATTATCTCTTCTCTGCTCCCTAAGTGTTTCTTTTGTTTCGTACGATTTGCTAACAATATGCAACATTCTGAATCTTAATTTTATCCTGTGATTCAATGAATACACATACATCAGTATCAAATATTTTGTGCACAATTTAGTGAATATGGATAGTACTATGAAACTATGGAGAATTCTTAACAATGTTTTGCAAGTTTTGGGCGCATCCTCAGGTTTATTGGCTTTTATACAGTGCCTTTGAGATGGATATAGCCCCTATATCAATATTGGTGCATTTTAACTAAATTCAGTTATTATTGTCACATAGCCGAATTTCAGTTTTCCTTACGTTTGTCGGTCGATGATGATAATGCTTGGGCCTTCCACATACACCATCTCGATTTTATGTTGGGGAAAGGGTGTGTACATCTTGGCCCCCCAGACCCCGCCTCGGGCGGGTTAATACTGGGTTGGTGTTGTTGTTGTTGTTGTTGTTGTGTTTTGCAAGTTTGGAAGATCTGTGCACATATTTTAGTAAATCTACTGTTTTAGATATTATGAAACTTCTAATTTAGAAATTGTTTGGTAGTACTTACATGAGGCTCTTTAAACAGATTGGTGATGTGGGTCCCATTCTTGATGTGATGGCTGTGGCCTTGGAGAATATTCCAACTAGTCCCATTTTGGCCAGAGCTACTATCTCTTCTGCATGTAGGACAGCTCAGATAATTTCTTGTGTACCAAATGTATCATATTACCAAAAGGTAAGTGTGCATTCTTGTATTCAATGATTATTTTCATGTAGATTTAAAAAACTTATCTAAAAGTTTATCATTGTATAATGATCTTTCAGGCCTTTCCTGATGCCTTGTTCCACCAGCTCCTTCTAGCAATGGCTCACCAAGACCCTGAAACACGGGTTGGGGCGCACTATATTTTCTCAGTTGTTATTATGCCCTCGTTGATATATACATGGCTAAATTACAAAGAGAATACTTCTCTAAAGTATTTGAGGTTTCCATCAATCCTTAAAGACAAAAGTAGTAACTTGACTTTGGATGAGAGTGAAAACAAAGTAGAGGCAATGGTCACCTGCGGAGATGAAGAACAATTGGAGTCTGAGGTGAAGCAATGCACAGGTTCTCACAAACATGTTAAATCATGTAGTTTCAAATGTGCCATGACCAATGGGAAAAAAGTGAGAAAGAAACTTTTTTGTTTTCATATTTTGTCATCTACATTATCCTTGTGATTGATTTACATGATGTATGCTGTAACTTTTCTTTTTATCTTAAATTCTCTAGGATCTGGGTTCTCTTAGGTTGAGTAGCCATCAAATCAGCCTCTTGCTATCTTCAATCTGGGTTCAGGCTATATCTGCAGAGAACACTCCAGGAAATTTTGAGGCCATGGCTCTTACATACAACATTGCTTTGCTGTTTACAAGGTCTAAGGTGATTTTTTTACCTTAATCCCTCCTTTCTGTGCTTCTAATGTTCTATGTTATACTGATCTTGTTTCTGTCAATTGTAATTCTTAAGTATATACAACCTTTTTTAAATTGAAGTGCTTTTTTTTGATGCTATCCGATTTTTTTTGCAATTTGCATAGGTTCTCAAGTTTTTTTTTAACCTTCTTATTTTCAATGCTAATAATGTTCTCTTGCTAAATCAGTTATTCAGTTGCAACAGCAACACACTTCTAATGCACATTATATTAAATTAATGCTTAGTGATCTAGGCAATGGGTTGAAGTTGGAACTTGGAAATGAGAAGAGAAACCCCCAGCTTCGTAAAAAGGAAAACGATAAGGGGTGGGGGAGAGTGGAGGGGAATTAATAAGGCTTCATGGGGTTTGCTCCGGATGGAAGTCTCTATCAGGGGTTTGCAGCAAGGGTGGGAGTGGCTGTGGAGGTTTCATGTACGAGAAGAGAATGATAGAGAACAGTTCTCTAGTAACTAGTCATCTCTTAAAACAAAGGTCTTACTAGAATTATCTTGTGCACATAATGCTAAGTCATGGTCTGCAATCTCTCCAGTCAGTCTTATTTTGCAAATTTTTGCAATGGTTGGGATCATTTAGCACAAAACTTCCACAACATTACATGTGTAGTTTAGTTTTTGATCAAAAAGTTAGACAATTAATGGATTGTCAAAAGAAGATATAATTAGTATCCTAAAGCTTTAGGCTAAGTTGCACACCATTTTAGACAAGGATTAAAATTAAATATGAACTTCTTAATCCTTAGGGCCTCTAGGTATTATATAATAAAGTTTAAAAATCTAATGTCCAAGTCATATATGCTAACAGTGCTTCCTTGTTACAGTCCTCCAGCCATGTGGGCCTCGTTAGGTGCTTTCAGCTAGCTTTTTCTTTGAGGAGCATTTCCTTGGATCATGAAGGTAAATTTTTTTTCCTTTCATGTATTACAAATTCTTAATGAAGCAGCTTACGGTAGGAGTAAGCATTTCCAATTAGGTTTGATTTTTATGAGCAGATGTTAATTTAAGCTCTAACAGTGATAGTTCATCCTTGGTACTATCTAGGTAAAATGTAATCAATATGAAACACTTGTGAATTAGGGCCTAGCACCTAGATTACATCCAGGTAGAATGTGATTAATATAAAGTCTCATTTTGTGGTGGTTGGGATTGGCAGAGGTATGAAGTCCTTTTCTTGACATTGTGGTCTTTAAACATCTTCTTGCACCACTTTCCTTGATGCAATATAGAAATGTTATTACATAAAGCTATTATGCATCCATTTAATATTGGTTTTCAATACATTGAAGGGAGCATGCAACCATCCCAAAGAAGATCTCTTTTCACCTTGGCATCATACATGCTCATTTTCTCTGCTAGAGCAGGCAATCTCCTGGAGCTGATCCCTGTTGTTAAATCATCTTTGACAGATAAAACGGTTGATATCCTCCCTCTAATGAGTATATCGTAAATCACTTGTATATGATTTATTATGTGAATGTCAAACTTAGGCAGTCAAAAATATTATGAGAATTGATCATTTTGCTCACAAGTCAATCATCATGACAGGTTGATCCATGTCTGGAGCTGGTTGAAGATATTAGAGTTCAAACTGTTGATGTGCAATCTAGCAGTGGGAGCACTATCTGTGCATCAGGCGAAGATGCTGCTGCTGCTGCATTGAAGTGTCTAACGGTGATGAAATTAGATGATCAGAGATTGAGAGAAGTTGTAATATCACATTTTATGACCCAATTTGAGAAGTTGTCAGAGGTAGTGCATGGATACCTTTTTCTACGCCTTTTCCTGAAGATTTGTCTTATATTAATTGCATGTAAACATATAATGTTGTCTTATATTAATTGTGAGAAGTTGTACTTTTCCACTTTGTCTTTTATTATTTGACTTTCATACCACACTTCCCTGTGCATCCTGTCAAATTTGTCTATGCTTCATGGTTTATTCCCATTAACATTTTGAATACTCTTTCCTTGCATCGTAGTTTTTTGTACAAATATATTACATTGTATTTTTTTACAAATATAGGAGGAGTTAGTTGGAATCAAGAAGCAGCTTTCACAAGGGTTTTCACCTGATGATGCTTATCCTCTTGGATCTTCACTATTTATGGAGACCCCAAAGCCAAGTTCCCCAGCTATGCTAATCAGCATTCAAGCGTTTGATGAGGTAACTTGGAACTGAGCATTTAGTTTAATTGTGTTATAGTGTTGTTGGAACATCTTTCTGATCATAATTGGGTTTTATTAGGAGGAAGCTCCTGAATTGTTTGATGATGACTCGACTGATGCAAATGGAAGCCAATCAGGACGCAAAACATCAATCTCTACTAACTCGCTTGATATTGTGAATGTCAATCAGCTTCTAGAATCAGTGAGTTCATAAGCTTTTAAATGGCTTAGTTTTCTAAGATTATGCTCTTGTTAAGCAGGAATGTGATGATGGACATTATTCAGTAATAAACTTTTCTTTGTTATAACCCTGAATTTTAATTTGAACAATTATCTTATTACTGCTACGTTACAACACAAGTTTTTTCATTCTATGGTCATTCCTAAAACATCAATTGATGCTACTAATAGGTCCTGGAAACAGCTAAGCAAGTGGCAAGCCTACCTGCTTCTGCAACTTCCATGCCATATGATGAAGTGAAAAATCAGTGCGAGGCCCTTGTCACCGGCAAACAGCAAAAAATGTCCGTGCTTCATAACATTAAGCAGCAACAGGAATCCAAAGCAATCATTTCTGTCCCTGATTTAGAGGAGATTCCCACTTCACCAGTTAAAGTAATGTTCAGTTTCTCTTATTTTAATCTCAGGCAAATCTTTTTTGTTTGGCTGTTTCTTGTGTGCACGCTGTCAAGATTTGTTCATTTCTCCAACATTTTTCCTCTTTTTTTCGTCACAAATTGTCTCTCTTTGATTCCTGGATTTGCAAACTCACAAATCACTCGTGATCTTATCCTATCCATTAAATACTCTTCGATTTCTATTTCTTGGTATCCTATTTATTATGAAGCTGGTCTTACTTTTTAGCATTTTTATTCTCCTTACAGTTCCAGCTTGTTGATGATTATTTATTCTATTTGTAAAGCCCATATCTTGTTTCATATTTAAGCTTATAGTTCCTTAGTTTTGAAGCCAAATTAATAATAAAAATGTCTCTTTTTTTATGCTCTTAGAAACTGCAGGATTGGGAGACAACCTTGCAACTGATAAACAGTGAACCAGTTGGAAGTTATGATCAGCTGCTTCTCTGTTCAATAGAATACGGACAAGAGCAATCCTTCAGATTACCACCTTCAAGCCCTTATGACAAGTTTTTGAATGCAGCTGGATGCTAAAACACACAGCAATATGACTCGGCGATTTCAAGAGAAGAGTATTAGCATTGGTGATGCATGTAACATGTAACTGCATATGGTGTACTTTCTTTTTCGCTCGTCCTGGAATTCGTTCCCTCAAGCTCTTCATTTGTTTTTTCATTCTTTATGGTGGTAACCCCTTATGTACGTAAAAGTCTGTCTTTCTTGTGTTTGAAAAGCTTCAATGGCAGTGTTTTAATCCAGGGGGAGAGGGTGTTTATGTGTAACTTGAAAATTGTTTGTTGTGTAGAAGGTGAAGATGTTACATATGCGATCATCAATTTATCACCTGTTGCAGAAATAACTCTAGTGTCCGTTGAATATTTAAACGACTGTGTTATGTATTTATGGAGCCTTGAGTCCGTGATCTTCAATTGTTTTTTGTTGAAATATGAAAGTGGTGGATTAGAACTAACTATTTACAATTATTGGAATACTTTAAAGACATGTCCAACAAATCCATATGTTTGCAACAATCCACGTCGTGTGGGTTGGCCTAGTTGACAATTGTGAGAGATAGTTAACATAATAATAGCGGTGCTGTTCCCGTGGATTTGCTCATTAACTCCATGGGTGGAGTTTGGTAAATCTTAACCACCCTTTAATTGAACCGTGGGGATTAGATTAAATTTTTTTATTAGAATTTTTAAGGAAATGAATTAAATAAAAACTAATAAACTATCGATACTCAGATACAATATCTACGGTGTTGTTCTCCTTGTATGGCGCCATCGTCTTCCTTCTTTCATGTCTGAAATTACTGTAGGAACCCAAATTCCAAACCCTAATTAAACATGAATTAAGGAAATTAAGATCATACAAATCAGCAAATTACGTAAAATATAATACCAAATGCCAATGATTTGTAGAGGCGAGATGATTGATCTCTTTCCTTAATTCTGAAAACGCGCCGTAGTGTGACGGTTCTTTAGCGTTCCGAATTCCAGGATACAACTACTGCGATCTCCTGCTTTGCACAACTCAAAAACAGGAGCCTGACGAACCAACGATCGGTGTGTACTCTCAGACTCTATAATTTTGAAGAAGAGAACAGAAGAGGATGTTTTTCCAATTGACGTGTAAATGAGAATATAGCAGTTATCTTTTTATCTGCTGATCCACCAACCACTTCTCAAAGAACGTGGTCTATTTTTTTCAACTGATTAGAAAATCAAGGAAAATCCTTAACCTATTCTTTTCAGCCTTTCAAATGGGCCAAGCCCAAATTAATGTCCTGCAACCCTAACGGGCCAGACATTTCTCATTCACATTTTATGAACTTTATTTTATTGCATAAAATAAGTTCCAACAATCCCCCACATGAATAGAAATGACTCTAAACACAAAAAGACTCGATAAACGGACTTTTGAGAGTACAATCGAAAAATCACTGCATTTGAGATGGTAGCTTTTTCAGCCTTGAACCGCTCATAGTGAGTAGCTGTCAGATCTACTCGTCCAGGAGGTGAACATGATATCTTGAACCACCCGGACTTTGATGTAAACCGAGACAACAACTATCACACAGTTTCATTTTCTCACAGAACTAGGTTCTCTTGTTGTGTTCATTTTGGCCTTGAACATCCCTGGTTATTCACGAGTGAACTTGGAGAATGTCGCCTCGTTTTTCATTCTCCTAGAAACTTCCCCATTTCACACTCACTAGGTGATTGACCATAAAGAGTATCCTGTCATACCCCACTTTTATTTCAAAGCTATGGAATCATTAAAAGCCAAGCTTAACCTCAACTCATACAGTTAGCACTGCTCATCATCCTAGGAACTGGGAAAAGACATTTGTCTCTCAGTGCTCATTTTGGATTCAACTTAATTTAGTTTTTCCTTTGAACCTACATCTTGGGATCTCCATTCATATAGGTAGGGTTTCCATCAAGCATCCTCCTTAGTCATAGGCTTTAAACCCATTCCTCTTGATGATTTTACAACTTTCTCTCTTGACAAACCTTTAGTAAATGGATCCGCTAGGTTGTCAATCGATTTGACATAATCTATTGAGATTACGCCAATTGAGAGTAGTTGTCTAATGGTTTTATGTCGTCTTCTTATATGACGTGATTTACCATTATACAGACGGTTCAGTGCCCGTGCTATGGCCGATAGACTATCACAGTGTACACTTATTGTTGGCACTGGTTTGTCCCACATTGGAATATCTTCCAAAAAACCTCGAAGCCATTCAGCTTCCTCTGCTGCATTGTCTAAAGCAATGAACTCAGATTCCATTGTGGATCTGGCCAAGAAGGTTTGTTTTGAAGATTTCCATGATACTGCTGCACCACCTAGTGTGAATACATATCCACTAGTGGATTTTGAATTTCTGGAATCTGATATCCAATTGGCATCACTATAGCCTTCCAGAACTGCTGGATCTCTTCCATAGTGCAACCCATAACTTTGAGTATATCGCAAATAGTTCAATACTCTAGTTATCCCTTTCCAATGTTTATGCCCTAGATTGCTTATGTAACGACTTAGTACATTTACCGAATGTGCCAAGTCAGGTCTTGTGCAATTGGTCAAGTACATCAGACTTCCAATAACTCGTGCATACTCCACTTGTGCCACTCCCTCACCCGAGTTTTTTGGTCAGGTGAAGATGAGGGTCTACGAGAGTCTTTGCCGTCCCACTTGAGTATTTCTTGAATCTCTCAAGTACTTTTTCAGCATAGTAAGCTTGAGATAGGATGATCCCTTCAGAGTGTCTAGTGATTTTTATCCCTAGTATGACATCTGCTATTCCCAAGTCTTTCATGTCAAACTTCCCACTAAGCATGCTCTTAGTTTGTTTGATCATGTCTTTATTGCTCCCAATGATGAGCATGTCATCTACATACAAACACAACAAAATATATCCATTTGGAGTGTTCTTGACGTAGATGCATTTATCACTTTCATTTATGCTGAACCCATTTGACATCATTACATTGTCAAATTTTTCATGCCATTGTTTTGGAGCTTGTTTAAGCCCATATAATGACTTTACGAGTTTGCACACTTTTTGCTCTTGTCCAGAGACAACGTATCCCTCAGGTTGTTTCATATATATCTCCTCTTCCAATTCCCCATTTAGGAAAGCGGTTTTCACATCCATTTGATGGATTTCAAGGTTTCTTAATGCTGCTATTGCTATTAGCATTCTGATTGAAGTTATTCTCGTGACTGGAGAATAGGTGTCAAAGAAATCCACACCTTCTTTTTGTCGGAATCCTTGCACAACAAGCCTCGCCTTGTACTTCTCAATTGAGCCATCTGTTTTTAATTTTCTTTTGAAAATCCATTTGCACCCAAGTGCTTTACACCCTTGTGGCAAGTCGACTAACTCCCATGTATGATTTTGCATAATGGAGTCGATCTCACTATTGATCGCTTCCTTCCATGAAGGCGCGTCTGGTGTAGACATGGCTTCTTTGTATGTTCTTGGCTCATTCTCTAAAAGAAAGGACGTAACAAAATCAGATCCAAAGGATTTTTCCTTACGAGCTCTCTTGCTCCGTCTAGGTTGATCCTCTTCCTCTTCCGCTTCATTTGCAGAAGTGCATGCTTCTCTTTGTTCACGTGTTCGTTTCGAATATTCTTTATCCTTGCAGGGAAACACATGTTCAAAGAAAGACGCATTCCTTGATTCCATTATTGTAGTAGCATGTATGTCAGGTATATCTGATTTATATACCGAAAACCGATAAGCACTACTGTTGTGTGCATATCCGATGAAAATACAATCAACGGTCTTAGGTCCAATTGTGACCTTTTTAGGAGGTGACACTGCCACTTTTGCTAGGCACCCCCACACTTTAAGGTATTTGTACGATGGTACTTTACCTTTTTTCCAAAGTTCATATGGCGTCTTGCCAGTGACTTTATGTGGTATTTTGTTCAGAATATAATTGGTGGTTAGCAGCGCTTCCCCCCACATGTTTTGGGGTAACCCAGATTCTTGCAACATTGCATTCATCATTTCTTTTAGAGTTCGGTTCTTTCGTTCCGCAACTCCATTAGATTCCGGTGAGTAGGGAGCAGTTGTTTGATGAATAATGCCATGTTCTCTACAAAACGCATTGAATGGTTCATCATACTCGCCTCCTCTATCACTTCGGACCGTTTTTATGGTTTTGCCAAGTTCGTTTTCAACTTCCAACTTATATTCTTTGAATTTTTCCAAGGCTTCGTCCTTGCTTCTTAGCAAGTATACATAACAATATCTTGTGCAATCATCGATAAAGGTCACAAAATATTTTCTACCGCCTCTAGTTTGCACAAATTTTAAATCACACAAATCTGTGTGTATTAAGCCTAGAGGTTCGGTTGTTCTCTCTACACATGGGGATGGCGTTTTTGTGAGTTTGGCCTGTACGCATACTTCACATTTGTCTTTACTCAATTTGCATTTCGGGATTAGGTTCATGTTCATCATTCTACGTATAGATTTGTAATTCACATGCCCCAAACGTTCATGCTAAATAATAAAAGACTCAACAACATAAGCAATAGGATTCTTTTCATTCATTGAAACATCAAAAACAACAGTTTTTGGAAGGACTGTCATTACATTCATTTTGACCAGTCCATCCTTTACATATCCCTTGCCCAAATAAATCTCATTTTTAGAGAGAACCAGTCTATCAGAAACGAGTTTCACAGCAAACCCGTTCTTGCTTAGCAAAGTGCCAGAGATCAGATTCTTCCTTATTTCTGGTACATGCATGACATTGTTGAGAGTTAACTCCTTCTCTGAAGTCATCTTCAACACCACTTTTCTGTGACCTTCAACCTTGGAAGTAGACGAGTTCCCCATAAATAGATGCTCGTCGTTGTTGCTCTTCTTATAGGTAGAAAACAGTCCCCTGTCAGAGCGTATATGTCTGGTAGCACCTGTATCATACCACCATTCCCTCGGGTTGCTCCCAACCATGTTGACCTCAGAAACTACAGCACATAGATCCGCCTCCGAGAGGTCTTCAGTCAAATTGGCTTGAGCCTTCCCTTTTTCTTTGCGTTGGTCAACCTTGCTTCGACATTCATCTGCCTTGTGACCAAATTTTCCACATTTGTGGCATTTCCCACTGAACTTCTTAGCGGGTTGCTTCTTAAAGCTGTTGGAGCTTTGGGGTGGAGCCTTTCGCTTCCCCTTGTCTTTGTGCTCGGCCAAATTGGCCTTATGTTCAATTGATGTACCACCATCAGCCTTACGGTTGGTAGACTCAATCCGTAGCCTAACAATCAAGTCTTCAAGGGTCATTGCCTTTCGCTTGTGCTTAAGGTAGTTCTTGAAATCCCTCCAACCTGGTGGGAGTTTCTCCATAAAAGCAGCTACCTGGAACGTCTCACAAATAGACATCCCTTCCGCAATGATTTCATGCGTAAGTAATTGCAACTCTTCAACTTGTTCCATGATGGGCTTAGAATCCACCATTTTGAAGTCCAAAAATTTCGCCACAGCGAATTTCTTAGAGCCTGCATCCTCAGACTTGTATTTCTTTTCCAAGGCCAACCAGAGTTCCTTGGAAGTTTGATCTTGTTGTACACATTGTACAACGGATCAATCAGGCGGCTTGAACCCAACCTTTGCACAGAAAGTCACCCTGAGTCCAGGCATCAACACTGGCTAGAGTCCTAGCATCGGTATTCTGAGATGAAAGCTTAGGCTTATCCTCAGATAGATACCTTTCCAGCTTCAAAGTAGTCAGAAAGAAGAACATCTTCTGCTGCCACGTCTTGAAACCAGTTCCATCAAATTTTTCTGACATCAACCCTGCGTTTACATCGCCAGGGATAGTGGGAATCTGAACGATGGCACTAGTCTAATAAACATCAGTTCCTACATTAGTAGGTGGCAAGGTAACTGCTGGCAGACCACTCCCAAATTGAATTTGGGTCGTCGACTCAACATTACCCTCCATAGCTCCAGTAAGAGCACCCGAATCAGCTTTCTCTATTGAGTTAGTCATGCTTCAATACTGTTTACACACAAGTAAACCAAAATTAGTATGATAATTAGAAGCAAAGTTCAATGAGAAATAATAAACAATTTAATTGCTGAATAAAGTAATTTTTTTTTTCACTGTTGGAATGCACGAACTCAGTACAACCTGAATTTCAGATCTAACAGCAAACCACTTGAAAAACAGGTTAGTGCAAATAATCGTAATGAATTGCTGGAATTAAACGTCAGAACTACAACAGCATAGCACTACCACACAAAAGCCAAGCCGAAAAACATAGCCAAACGCATTGAAATAATTAAACAAAACAGCATGCAGAGATAGAATTGCTTGCACTTAAATTGGATCACATGCACTAGCAATAATTAACTGCACAAATTAAGCACGGAACTGAAAGCCGAATTTTAGATCAAGAATTCGAACAAGAATTGCTATTAAAGGACGAACAAGAATTCGAACACCAATAAAGAGTTAGCATGCAGACGAAACTCAAAAGCATATAAACAAATCAGCAAGATCCAACATTAAATGCTAATTAACGAATTCATATGCTTAGAAAAATATTAGCATCAAACTGAGCCAAAGTGCTGAATTGATTTTAAAACACAATAAGGATGAAACTCAATTCGAACACCACTGAGATCAGGAATAAAGCATGGATTGACCAAAGCAATTAACAAGGGCAATTAATTAACCACTGGATTGAAGGTTAATAACGAGATCGCATGCAAAGACTAACAAAAGCTCATATAAGACAAAAAGTGTCGATCGAACACTGAATTGCGAAATCAAATTGAATTTCACACACGGACAATTCCGACCGATTTATGAAATTGTAATACGACCGAACATCAAATTAACCAAACAACATACGAGAAATCAGTATATTAGAATACTGATTTTTTTCAGAATTAAGACTCTAGGAACCGAAATTCCAAACTCTAATTAAACATGAATTAAGGAAATTAAGATCATACAAATCAACAAATTACGTAAAATATAATACCAAATACCAATGATTTATAGAGGCGAGATGATTGATCTCTTTCCTTAATTCTGAAAATGCGTTGTAGTGTGACGGTTCTTTAGCGTTCCGAATCTCAGGATACAACTATTGCGATCTCCTGCTTTGCACAACTCAAAAACAGGAGCCTGACGAACCAACGATCGGTGTGTACTCTCAGACTCTATAATTTTGAAGAAGAGAACAGAAGAGGATGTTTTTCCAATTGACGTGTAAATGAGAATATAGCAGTTATCTTTTTATCTGCTGATCCACCAACCACTTCTCAAAGAACGTGGTCTATTTTTTTCAACTGATTAGAAAATCAAGGAAAATCCTTGACCTATTCTTTTCAGTCTTTCAAATGGGTCAAGCCCAAATTAATGTTCTGCAACCCTAACGGGCCAGACATTTCTCATTCACATTTTATGAACTTTATTTTATTGCATAAAATAAGTTCCAACAATTACAATCTGAGATCTCAAGAGAAGATGATCGGAGGTGCCGTCGGCAGGAGAAATAGAGGCGGATCTTCACTCGCCAGGTCCGATTTCATGGCTTCTGCTCGTATAACCAAAACCCTAAATCCCCCGCCTCGTCTCTTCGACCTCTTAACTCCTCGACACCGGCGCTTCCATCGGACATGGAATTATGGGATTGCATCTCAGTTTGATCGATCAACAAATAACAATGATGCACTTGGCTGGAATTTCAGATTTGTTGAACTCTAAACTAGCTTCTTCTGTTGTTTGAGGTGTGCTAATGCTATAGCATTTTAATACTAGGCATTTTCATGTTATTCTTTCTCAATTTATAGACTCCTTTTCTGCTCATGTGATTGCCTATGAATTTGTTCAGTGATGATGCAGGATAGATTTGTTAAAGGAGAATTTTGAACTTCTGGTGCTTGATACTTCCCTCGGGCTAATCTGAGGAGCCTAGAACTCATATGCTGATGCTTAAATTTTCTGAACATCAGTAATGATGATCAATTCCTGCCTACTTCATGTTCAGTAATGATGATTAGTCCTACTGGATGATGAAAGAATCGATTATAAGAGGCATTTTTCTTGTACTCCTTCATGAATTTGAAGATTGCTTTTGGTATTCCTGAGTTTTTGACATTTCCTTTTGGTGTCCTAAAAAAAATTATTCCTTTTAGTATCCTTGTAGTTTGTACAATGTTCAACTCGTACCCAAAAGTTAACTATTCCGTTAAAATGTAATTAAAAAAATTAAAAAAAAATATACACCAAAGGTACAAAACCACTACCCTCCATGGATTTCACTTTCCCCTGTTTTCTCGATCTCAAAACTCCCCACTCCAATCATTCCCCAACAACTCCATTGTCAATTTGCTCACCCAAATCAAATATCCTCATTTCAAGCCCCTTCTAGCTTATTCATCTTTCTCCATGCCCGGATGAATAAACCCTCCATTCAACAACAATGGCTTCTCATAAACCCATCTCTCATCATCATCTTCTTCTTCTAACTCTCTTGCGACCCATTATCCCAACTCCAAAACCGGAACTACTACGACCCGACCCGTGTTCCTGGACCAGAATCACATGCGATCCGAACCGGACCGAGATCACTAGCCTCTCCCTCGCCGGAGCTCAGCTTCTGGGCTCAATCGCCCCTGAACTCGGCCTCCTTGACAACCTTCAACACCTTGACCACTCCAATAACTTCTTCAATGGCGCGCACCTCTCTCGGAGACCCTCTTCAATTCTTCCCACCTCTGATCCAATCCCTCGATCTATCCAATAACGTCATCTCCAGCGAGATTCCGACGAGTATCCGACTAGATTCTCCTTTACGCTACTTAACCTCTCCAACAAAGCTCTTTCCGGTTTAATTCCGAGGACCCTTTCGAATTTAAAGAACTTTGACTATCGTTTCTCTCCCGTTTCAATCGCCGCTTTCCTCCGTTTGAGCAGAACCTCAAATGACTGGGTAGTGGTTTTTGTGTACATTTTTTAATTTTTTTAATAACATTTTAACGGAATAGTTAACTTTTGGGTACGAGTTGAACATTGTATAAACTACAGGGGTACCAAAAGGAATAATGTTTTTTAGGACACCAAAAAGAAATGTCAAAAATTCAGGGATATCAAAAGGAATTTCCCTTAATTTTTTGGTAGTGTTTCATTTGACGAAAAAAGTAATTTGCTACATTAAGTGGAAATTGCTTTTGGTTGCAATATTTTGGGATTGTCCTGATGTGTATACTACTATTGTTGATTATATATGCAAGCTACAATGTCATTTTATCAGCATTCTACTGAAGAAATAGATTGATCCACACTAGTCTCAACCAAGAATTTGAATGTTCCTGCCTTGGCCTAATCAATGGAGTGATGTTATGTTTGCATTTAGTGTGGTGAGCTCTTTCAAGATGCCGACAGTCAACAGATGGATAAGTGGAGTTCAAGGGTTCAATATGTGACAATCCATCTAAAAATGGAAAAATGAATCTAGCAAGCAAATGCTCAAGGTGCAACAGTATGCTACTACAAGTCTTTTCTTGAATAATGTAATTTGTAATGGTGTGATAGACTCTAGCTAAATGGGCAATCTGTAAAATTCAGTCTTGAGTTTAATTTTGTACATTAACTTTGTTTGCCTCTAGTTCATTATAAAGACGCATTCTACCATGTAAATGTTGATAAAATTAATAAAATTCAGGCTTGGGTTTCATTTTGTACATTAACTTCTGTTGATATGATTTTTGGCAATGATTTATAAACGGATTCCTTTCATTTTCCTGGCAGTGATTTATGACTGTGTTTAGCTTTGATTGCCTCTGGTTTAGTGTGAGCAAGGGTTATTTATAAACGGATTCCTTTCATTATCTATCTTAATTAGTTGATAATGGGCTCATTACCTTGAAATCTTCCCTAGTTCCCTAATAATAGATTGATAACAAGAACTAGCTAGAGAAGACAAGGTAGATAATGGATGGGTAACAACTAATTAAGGTAAACCCGAGTAGACAAGGTAGATAATGGACATTTAGCAGCTAACTAAAGCCCAACCCAAGTAGATAATGAGCCCATTATCAGGCCTACTTTGATTTCATGTAAAATATTTATAGCTCGATAGATAGGAGGTAGTAGTAGGGCCTAGCTAGCACATAAGTTCCGACTCTATTTTAAAATCTATTGACATTAGAAAGAGTGACACAAAAAATTATATATTGAACTTTGATTCATAAAATTCTTCGCGGAAAACACACACACAACATAAAAATTTTTGTCACCAAGTATCGCTAGGCACCAATAATATTCGAACTATATTAAAATTTAAATGCCGCAAGTGATAAACACTTAGAATCATCAAACTTTCATGTTTTTTATTACCATGTCATCAATTTCATGTTGGCCTAAGCAAAAAACATGGCAGCAGTATCACACGTACTATATCTACCTTGCAATTGAAAATCTAACAATTTTGCCATCAATTGAGCATTTTAGTGTGTACGCAGACATTTAAAAAATAAAAAGGTCGACGACAACATTCAGCCTCAATTGGTAGCGCTGCAATTAAAATCAAAACTCTTTTTTTTTGTCAGATTTATTTTGGATTAGAGTTGATTCTCAAAATTATATCAATATAAAGTTATATGACGATGATTAAACAGTTAATAGGACTTGAACTTCTTATATTGGTTACTTTTATACATGTATGTATAGTAAAAATTCGATATCAAATTTATATTTTATATAGGGTGTTTAATGTCGATAAATCTTAACTATTATTATTCACTAATAGTGGAGGACCAAGATTAAAAGGAAAACGAGGCAATGCGCAACATTTAATTATTTATCAAAAAAATAATTATATTTATTTTTTCACAACCTTGGAATGTTGAATGTCGATGCGTATCGTTTTTGGTTGTGCCCTGATTTTGGTTGAAGAAATAGGAGTTGCTTAATATTACTTTTGAGGAAACATATTTAAATTGATGCATCATCATCATTAATCCAGTGAGGCTCCGCTACAGCGGAATCTGGGGGGTCAAGATAGGGGTACCCCTGTCCAAGAGAAAGGGGGTACGTCCGGATAGACCCAAGAAAAACTGAAATTCAGCTATGTGACAATAATAAGTGAATTTAGTTAGAATGCACCAAATTGATATAGGGACTAAATCCATCTCAAAGGCAGTGTATGAAAGCCAATGAGCATGAGGATGCGCCCATAAACATATTTAAATTGATGCGAATTGAAAATAAAAGGTAGGTTTGCAAAACATACAGATGGATGGTGTGTCCATCATGGAATCATTAGTACATATATAATGGATTAATTAGCTTCAATGTATACATAAGTGGTACATAATACTTATTTAACATGATCATACGTCCGAAGCTAGCTTGTAGGAGCTAGGAAGAGCCAATTATTCCTCTGTTGTTTGTAATTAAGTAGTGCATTGATGGATCTTCTGTGATGTATTATTAATGATCCCCTTATTCCTTTTAATATTACCTGTGGAAAAAGGAAACAGATAGATAGATAGATATGTTATATATATAGTTATGAGCAGCCCGGAGACTGCAATCGTGGCGTTAACATTGTGCCCGGTGGTTGAATTGATGATGCTACAAAGAGGAGTCGTAACTTGAGAAAGAGGGATGGTACTCCTCAGCAGCGCGCAACAAAGGCTCATTGCAATCGGAAGAGCTGAAGTACCGAGGCATATCTTTGGATCTTGGGGCAAAAGAGGGGAAGCTTGAGAGGTCACAAAGGATGGGTTGAGGAGGCTAAGGCACGAGGAGAAGAGTAGAACGAGTGTGAGGGTTGAGATGGAGGAGGCCATATTGCTATATTAATTAGTACGTATATAACTTGATGGGCTAATTAAGCTGAGAGGGTCAATTGATTAATTGGTGCGGTGTGGTGTTGTGTTGTGTTGTGTTGTGGGGATTAATGTGCATGCAAGTACGAGTATTTATAGTGCAAATAATTTTATTGAGCATTTAATTCCATGGGTTTCTTACTTTTTCCTTTTTTTGGCAAATAGTAATAACATGCATGGGCTACTAAATAAGCGTTATGCCTATCTATAAACACGCAAGTGTTGATGCTAATTTACCCTTTGTAATTTCCAAGGACGCTATAGTTACAATAACAACATTTATCCAGTGGAACTTCCTTTACGGAAATCTGAATTCTCGTAGCTTATCTCCTATATTGGCTATACTTACATTCTGTTTCTGATCACTTTGTTTCTGTACTTAAAGATGCTATAATTATTCAAAGAAAATTATGACAAATACTTTAGTCCCGAATTTTATTTCATACATATATGAACAAACAATTCAAAGGTATTTTTCTTGGCGAATTGCTCAAAGCACTGAGATTGTATGTTGCCATGGTTACAGTCTGGTAGTGCATGTATTTGGATCATAGAAATAAAACTCCCGCGGATGTTATTTCACACATTCATGCCTACATAAGATAACAAATTGGAACGTGGAGGCATACTAAAAAACTAACTTCACGGTATATATTGATCAACGAGAGAAAAATTTGAGAATTTCTCTTCAAGCACGTGAGAGGAGGAGAACCTATTCTATTTATGGGTAAAGCGAAATCAAAATTATTATAAACCCTAATTAGGATTCTAGCTAGTTGGCAGCTCTCCAGCAACCAAAGGCGTTCTTTTATTAATTAGTCTAACTATTAGTAGCTAATTAGGGTTTGACGTGGTCCTTTACCTTACTTTTGAAAATTGAAAGGAGGATTCTAGCTAGTGTGGATGAGATTACCCTAGCTAGCTAGCTAATCATAATTTGACATTCTATATGAAAGCTAGCTAGGAGAATGGGATGTAGCTATAAAGATAGTTGAATTGGCAGCTCCTCCCCAGCCACGTCCAAATAAATGCCTTCTTTAATATATTAACACATTTATGATCTATATGATCGATCCATAGTATCTTTGGTACGTCTTCTTTTTTGTAATCGATCGATCAGAAGTTGATCGAGAACGAATAACAAGTCTACATTTGCGTCCGTCTATATGCTAGTCTATGATGATATGGTTTGTTATACAAAATTGAAGATGGGTTTGCATGGGATTAGGGTTTGCATGGTCCAGCCATGATTTGAGGAGGAGGCTGATGTGATTGAGATTGGGAATTGGGGATACAAAATCTGGGTTCCGGATTTTGAGGGGGAAATTTGGGGAATTATGGCTAGAATTTGGTGGTGGGTCGACCAAGGATTGTCATACACTTTCTTTTTGATTTTGTAACCGAGGGGATTTATTTTACTATAAGAATACAAGGGCGAGGTCCACACATCAGAGTAAATAATTTCAAGAGGGTATGAAGAACTGATGGACGATTTATCAAAGGGGACTAGTGTATTCATTATGGAGGGCGAGATTTTGGAGATTGTTGGTTACATGATTGTTCGCACTAGTGTCGAACAACCAATGAGAAGGGTTAGGAGTGTACGACATTGTGTTGGCTTGGGGGGAGGGTTGGTGGGAAACTAATTGGTACTTGACATCGGGAAGGTGGGTGCTCGGCCATAAGCTTGGGGCATTGGGACATCACATGTCCTTGGTGGGTACAATACTGACATTTGCCCTTGAAAAGCTTTGGTTGATTAAGGTTGGTTTGGGGATTTTGGTTCGGTTTAAACGAAGAGGAATAGGACTGTACCCAATTGTTTTGAGACGTTGATGACGGTTGCGACGAGTTTGATCTAGTGGTCTACACCTTGTTCTTCTTCCCGGATTTAGTTTGAGCAACGAGAGAAGAAGTTGGTGCACCGTCGCTAGAGCTATCGAGCTTTAGATCCAACTCCTTGACACATGTAGTTCGTTGAAGGAGGTGGCTATTTCCATGTTGTTGACTCCATCAATGACAAATTGATATGAGGAGTCAAGACCTTTTAGAATGTATTTTGTAAGATCTTCTGGGTTGACATGGGCGCCGAGAGGGGCTAAGAGATCGGCAGAGGCCTTCATATTCTGCATGTATTTAGAAATGGAGGAGCCGCCCTTCTTTGTTGCTTGTAGATTGGACTTGATTTGCTTCTTGTGCCCATGAGACGCAGTGGCAAACGTTGATTTGAGTAAATTCCACATAGCTTTTGAGTTCTTCTCTTGTGTAACAAGATTTATGACTTGATCGGAGAGAGTTCCAATCAAGGCACTGTGGAGGAGTTTGTCCTGCTTGTCCCACGTGTGGTAGGTAGGGTTCGACACTTGAGCATTATTTTGACATGCAAGATTCTCAGTCGAAGAGCATAGGATGGTTCTATCAAGATAACCAAATAGTTTATAACCGATCAACACAAGACGAATCTGAGTTTGCCAAGCAAGATAATTTGTAGGCGTTAGTATGATATTTTATGAGAGGTTGAAAAAAAGAAAAAAAGGTTTTTCGGCTTTAAACAGATTGTGTATAACAATCGATTGATCGGGATTCTTGGTGATGTCGTGAGGACTTTTGTAAGTTGTACAGGATTGTCGAGAGACGACTGATACCATGTAGATATATGAAACAATTGTGACGAAGTGATAATATTATTAATCGGATTAGGAGTGATTATAGAAGGATAAAACCCTAATAAGATATTAGCAAGATATAATCTTTCCTAAAGCTTACAACTCTAACAATATTAATAATAACATGATTTATGGAAATAAATACAAATTATTATTATTCTCACTATCACTTAGATGTAATTTTGACCTAAACAATACAGAGAAAAATAGTACAACAAGCCCCGACCCTTTTAAATGTCCATTTCTTTTGATATACCCCTTAATCTATTTTTCGATATCTATACTAGATGTAGAACCTATACAGTACTATACACGTGTTAAACAAATTTATTATTATTTTAACCTTTTTTAATTTAATAATTTAATAATGATGATAACAACAAAAATAACTTGGCAGAAAAAGGATAAGAAGGAACATTATACATAATGTTTTCTAAAATATAAAAAACTATTTAAAAATAGTAAATTTTCTAATAGATAAAACTGAGATTAAAAAATAGAAAATTCCTTTTCTATGTCTAGTAGATAATATTTTGACATTTCTTGCTTGAGTAAGAGATAGTTGATATATATGTTAAAATGACTTTTATTTTTTCATCTAAATATTTAACCCATGAGGTTTCTGTTTTAACTCTCATAGACTATGTACTTGACCAAAAACTAATACATTTATCTTCACAAATATGTTTATTATCTTCGTTCAAATTACTTCTAATACAATTTTAATTTGGTTATTAAATGGCGAATAATGGTGGTTTAAATTTTCAATAATGGATTTCATTTTTTGACATTATGTCATTAGTTTTAAATAATGGGAAATGCTGTCAATTACTAGTGAAAAAGCTTTCCTTATTGACGTATAATTTACATAAAATTGATCTTAGGTAACAACCATCTGAATAGATTTGTCACCAACTATGTTGATGAGGATTCGCTTTTTGGGTTATTCAGTAGCAAAGCGCATAGAGGCTAGAGATCTACTATTGAAGCAAGCTATACAGATGCATGTGGATAAAACAATTGAAATTCTGAAGAGGTTGGTGGAGCAATATAAGAACACCCAGGACAAGGAGCAACCCGGGGCGTTGAGACCACCCGGTTATTTTTTCAGCTCAAAACATTCCAGCGTGTCTTACTTCTCAACTTACTCTTAACCTTAACAGTTCTTATGTTGAAGCACCTCATCAAGCAATAGCGCACATCATAAATTTCTTTGCTCAAGATCGAGGTATAGCGTATAATACACATACGTTTGTAAGGCGGTTGAAGAATACCCCAAAATCGGTGGTTTCGATAGTACTTTCTAATGTTCTCAAAGTTCCAAAACATATAATTTATTTTTTAAAAGAGAAAAAAAATATGTAAATATATATATATATATATTTATGAACAAAATTTTATAATTTTAAAGGACAAATAATATAAACGATGGAGTATATAGTAAAATTGATCAAGAAAAGACATATTTAAATAGTCAAGTGGGTAATTAATCACATGATAGAGTGAAAATTGCTTCAAAACCACTCACTTTGAAACACCTCCGGATTTTTGGGAAGGGCCTCCTCCGACCTGCAGAGTCGTAGCACCACCTAATAAACAGTGTCCTCGAGCTTCTACATCTGGTGGAATTAACATTGACCTCCTTGAATGTATTTACTCAAAATGTCATATTCATCCATTTCAACGACTATATCACTACTCATTAGCCTTACACTTAGAAATGTTGATATAAATAATGGAGTTTTAGCCATCAATGCGCAAAACCCTACATTTCATCCTATTATAGGTCACATCAATGACTATTTAGGGATTACGTTAAAAATAGAAACAACTCTACAAATCTTACCTATTTCTGCCCAAGATAGAAGAAGAAGAATCAGCATCAAATTAGGCATTCTGATCTCTCTAGTTACTTCCTAAAAAACAAGTGAACAAGTAACTTAAATGCTTAGTAGACAAAAAAAAACAATTCAATGCGTATCTAAATTTAATAAAAACGTTAGAGTAGTAAACTCCTTTATAAAAATAATTCAAAGCTCCACGTTTTATACTTGAGGACAACTATGTCATATTAGAAGATCGAATGGCTTCGTAAAAAAAAAAAGATCGAACGGTTAGGGTACAATTTTAAATGAAGGAAATCCCGAACACTCTCACCCTCACCCTCAACCTTTCTCTATAAAATCGTTCTCGTCGGCCGCTGAAACTCTAAATCATTCTTTCCTCCCAAAATCCAAAATGGAAGACTGGAGTTTAAAGGATTTGGTGAATTAGTCTAGTAGAGTGGGTCACTTGATCATATTGATCGGTTTATTATGTGGGTTAGTGTATCTGATCGTGGAAGTCGTGAGGAGATGGATCGGAATTCTTGTTGACCGATACTCCTCTCCTCCGACAGAGGCTGTGACGTAGACAGCTAGCCAGGCGACAACGCAGGCAGCGATCCAGGCGACAACGCAGTCGGCGATGCTAGCCGTGACAGTATCCGCCGCCCAAGAAGCCCCGTCCTTCTTACCACCCGAACAGCCCCCACCGCCCCAGAAGGCCCCGCCACCCCAGCAGCCTCCATCGTCCCCATTGCCTTAGAAGGCCCCATCGCCCCAAAAGCCACCGTCGTCCCCGTTGCCCCAAAAGGCCCCGATGCCCTAGCAGCCCATGTCATCCCCGTCACACCAACAGCCCACGTCATAGTTTTTTTTAAGGTTTAGTTGGTATTGTTTTTTATTTTTGGCCGAATCGTAGTTGGTATTGTGTTCGTGCTTTTGGATCTGGATGTTTATGGGTTTTAATGCAGGTTTCATCTTAGACTTGAAATTTTTAAATCCAATTATGAGCTTTGTTCTATCGTTTGAAACCCTAATTTGTTCCCGACAAAACCGACACTCTCAACCTTTCTCTATAAAATCGTTCTCATCGGCCACCGAAACCCTAAATCAATTTTTCCTCCCAAAATCCAAATTGTGAGAAAAAAATGTAAAAATATATATTTATGTACAACATTTATAGTTTTAAAAGGACAATTAAAATAAACAATAGAGTATATAGTAAAATTGATCAAGAAGTGACATGTTTAAATAGTCAAGTGGGTAATTAATCATATGATAGAGTGAAAATTATTTCAAAACCACTCACTTTGGAACAACTCCGTTTTTTTGGAAGGACCTCCTCCGGCCTGCAGAGCCGGAGAACCGCCTAACAAATAGTGTCCTTAAACCTCTACATCCGGTGGAATGGCCTTCTTTAATGTATTTACTCAAAATGTCATATATTCATTCCTTTCAACGGCTACATCGCTAGCCTTACACTTGGAAATATTTATATAAATAATGGAGTTTTAGCAATCAATGCGCAAAACCCTATATTTCATCTTATCATAGGTCACATCAATGACTATTTAGGGATTGCGTTAGAAAATAGAAACAACGCTACAAATCATACCTATTTCTTCCCTAAATAGGAGAAGAATCAGCATCGGATTAGGCATTTTGATCTCTCTAGATACTTCCTAACAAACAAGTGAATAAGTAACTTAAATTCTTAGTAGACAAAAAAATAATTCAATGCGTATCTAGATTTAATAAAAAAACGTTAGAGTAGTAAACTCTTCTATAAAAATAATTCAAAGCTCCACCTTTTATAGTTGAGGATAGCTATGTCCTATTAGAAGATCGAATGGCTTCGTAAAAAAAAGATCGAACGGTTAGAGTACAGTATCAAATGAAGGAATTCTTGAGCACTCTCACCCTCATCCTCAACCTTTCTCTATAAAATCATTCTCATCGGTCGCCGAAACTCTAAATTATTCGTTCCTCCCAAAATCCAAAATGGAAGATTGGAGTTTAAAGGATTTGGTGAATTACTCTAGGAGAGTGGGTCACTTGATCATATTGATCGGTTTATTATGTGGGTTAGTGTATCTGATCGTGGAAGCCGTGAGGAGATGGATCGGAATTCTTGTTGACCGATACTCATCTCCTCCGACAGAGGATGTGACGTGGCAGCGACCCAGGCGACAACGCAGGCAGCGATCAAGGCGACAATGTTATCGGCGATGCTAGCTGTGACACTATCTGCCGCCTCAGATGCCTCGTCCTTCTTACAGCCCCAACAACCCCCGCCACCCCAGCAGTCTCTATCTTCCCCACTACCCTAGAAGGCCCCATCACCCCAGAATCCCCCGTCGTCCCCGTTGTCCCAAAAGGCCCCACCGCCCTAGCAGCCCCCGTTGTCCCCGTCGCACCAGTAGCCCCTACCACCCCAAAAGGCCTTATAGCTTAGAAGTCGTAGTTTTTTTTGAAGGTTTAGTTGGTATTGTTTTTTTTTATTTTTGGTCGAACCGTAGTTGGTATTGTGTTCATTCTTTTGGATTTGGATGTTTATGGGTTTTAATGCAGGTTTTATCTTAGACTTGAAATTCTTAATTCCGATTATGAGGTTTGTTCTATCATTTGAAACTTTAGTTTATTCCCGACAAAACCAACACTCTCAACCTTTCTCTATAAAATCGTTCTCGTCGGCCGTCGAAACCCTAAATCAATCTTTCCTCCCAAAATCCAAAATGGAAGAATGGAGTTTGAAGGATGTGGTGAAATACTATAGGAGAGTGGGTCCCTTGATCATATTGATCTTTTTATTAGGTGGGTTCGTGTATCTGATCATACAAGCCATTAGGAGATGGATCGAGATTCTTGCTTACCAATACTCTCCTCCTCCGGTAGAGGCTATGACGCAAGCAACGACCCAGGCGGCGATGCTAACTGTGACGTTATCCGTTGGCCCAGCAGCCCCCATCGTCCACGCCGCCCCAAAAGCCCCCGCCGCCCCAATAACCCTGCCATCCCCGTAGCCCCAAAAGCCCCGCCGCACCAAAAGCCCCTTTCGTCCTCACACCACAACATCCCATACCGCCCCAACAGCCCATGTAGTCCTCACCGTACCAGCTGCCTTCGCGGCCCCAGAAGCCCCAAGAGCATAGAAGTCGTAGTCTTAATAGAAGGTTTAGTGGTATTGTTTTTTTTTGTTTTTGGTCGAATAATAGTTGGTATTGTGTTCGTGCTTTTAGATATGGATGTTTATAAGTTTTAAGGCAGGTTTCATCTTAGACTTGAAATTTTTAAATCCGATTATGAGGTCGGTCTTTTCAAACATTTGAAACCCTAATTTGTTCCCGACAAAACCGACACCCTCAACTTTTCTCTATAAAATCGTTCTCATTGGCCGCCGAAAACCTAAATCAATCTTTCCTCCCAAAATCCAAAATGGAAGACTAGAGTTTGAAGAATTTGGTGAATTGTTGTTGGAGAGTGGGTCCTTCGATCATATTGATCACATTATTAGGTGAGTTAGTGTATCTGACGTGGAAGCCGTGAGGAGATGGATCGAGATTCTTCCTGACCAATACTCTCCTCCTCCGGCAGAGGCTATGACGTAGGCAATGACCCAAGCGACGATGCTAGCCATGACGTTGGCCGCCGCCCTAGCGGCCCCTGTTGTCCACGCTTCCCCAGAAGCCCTCGCCGCCCCAACAGCCCCTACCATACGCGCTGCCCCAACAACCCCCGCCGCCCCAACAGCCCCCGTCGTCCCCGCCCCAATTTTGAAATTAATGGATGATGAAACTCGATATAATACACGCTATAAACGGGATTATATTAAATACTAACTCTCGGGATTTCGTACAACTAGACGGTTTTTGTACGTAGATTTTTCCTCCTCCCCACCTTTCAGCTGGTTGTTTTTGTACTCTTTAAAAATAAAGCTTTTGGACTTTATACCGTAAATAGCGCGATCTCACTCGTAGTTTAAACACGTCGAACTTTGACCAGCGAGATAGTTCTCGAGTCAAAGAGGTTTTTCGACCCTTTTATCGTTCCAAGCCCTCTCCTATATATATATATATATCATTGATGTTCTACTTGCTTGCTTCTTTATGGCCGATGTGGGACGAAATTGTGAGTCCCTCGATGTTTGTAAGCAAGGTGGTGATGCAAGAAGGTCTTTGACTTGTGCATGTGAATAGGCATTACGTGGAACTTGAAATGCATGCAGGGAGTCGGTTTTATGTTTGATGTGTTTTCTCATTGGCCTATTGACCCAAAACGTTTAGATACTTGGCCGAGCCCCTGCCTCTTATTCATAGCTTTGATTATTGGACTTGAATAGGAGTATACGTAGAGTAAGTGCGTATACACAACGCGATATTTATTCATTTTCTCCATAATGCTTACAGGTTTTGTCCTTAATTAATTAGCAATTTATTTCCCGCACCATCATAACCCCTTGGCTCGGCTCTCATTCCACGAGGGCAACAAGACAATAAACAAGTGTGCCAACTTATCGATTTACAACTTCTGCAACGTGATCTAAACTCGAGATTAGGTGGAGTTCGCGCACTTTTCGAGAGTTGGGACCTCGTCACTTTAGAGAGTTAGCAGACCTCGTTTGCTTAGAGATTTAGAACCTCGTCCTTTTAAGAGTTAGCGATCCTCGTTTGCTTAGAGAGTTAGGACCTCGTCCTTTGAGAGTTAGCGAACCTTGTTTACTTAGAGAGTTAGGACCTTGTCCTTTAGATTGTCCAGACCTCATCCTTTAGATTGTTTGGACCTCGTCCTTTAGATTGTCTGGACCTCGTCCTTTAGATTGTCAAGACCTCGTCCTTTAGATTGTCAGGACCTCGGACCCTTTAGATTGTCAGGACCTCGGACCCTTTAGATTGTCAGGACCTCGTCCTTAAGATTGTCAGGACCTCGTCCTTTTAGATTGTTAGGACCTCGTCCTTTAGATTGTCAAGACCTCGTCCTTTAGACTGTCAGGACCTCGTCCTTTAGACTGTCAGGACCTCGTCCTTTAGACTGTCAAGACCTCGTCCTTTAGACTGTCAGGACATCGTCTTGTAGACTGTCAGGACCTCGTCCTTAAGATTTTCAGGACCTCGTCCTTTTAGATTGTCAGGACCTCGTCCTTTAGACTGTCAGGACCTCGTCCTTTAGACTGTCAGGACCTCATCCTTTAGACTGTCAGGACCTCGTCCTTTAGACTGTCAAGACCTCGTCCTTTAGACTGTCAGGACCTCTTCCTTTAGATTGTCAAGACCTCGTCCTTTAGATTATCAGGACCTCATCCTTCCAACTAGGTTGTTTCCAACCCCAAGCGGGAAACGAGGGGTAGATGGGCGCACGCACATTTAGAACCGAGAGTTTCCAACCCAAAGCGGGAAGCGAGGGGTGGATTAGCGCACTTAGTACCGAGAGTCTCCAACCCAAAGCGGGAAGCGAGGGGTGGATTAGCGCACTTAGAACCGAGAGTCTCCAACCCCAAGCGGGAAGCGAGGGGTGGCTTAGCGCACTTAGAACCGAGAGTCTCCAACCCCAAGCGGAAAGCGAGGTGTGGATTAGCACACTTAGAACGGAGAGTTTACAACTCCAAGCGGGAAGCGAGGGGTGGATTAGCGCACTTAGAACTGAGAGTTTCCAACCCCAAGCGGAAAGCGAGGGGTGGATTAGCGCACTTAGAATTAGCGAGTATATACCGAGTATAATGAATTAGCGAGTCCAGTTTACAAGGCTTACCTCGTTCCACGACCATACAACACGCATTTTTAGACGGAGGTCATTTCCACGATGCATGCTTGTGCCATGGACCAGTATGCTCGCGAGTACTTAAATTATTTAATCACTGCTAATATTAGAAGTTAGTGATAGAAATTATGGGCCTGCTTATTCAAATGACATTTATCTGCCCCGGCCTAACTTAGAGGGTGGCCCACCATGTTTTTTTTAGTAGATCACTCAATGAGGCTCACAACACTTTGAGTGGCACACATAACATTGGCCACGACGGGGGCCGTTATATATTAACGAAGATCTTGCCTACAAACCAATATATATTATGTGAATATATATATATATATATATATATATATATATATAGGGGGAGGTTCCGGTAGAAAGCTAATTGTGGTAGAAAGTGAGTGTGAATTTGAGGCGTTGGATTAAAATGAATTGATGGTGAGATTTGAGAATGCAAAATAGTTAAAATAGGGTGAATATTACTAGATTATATTTCATTTCCCAAAAATAACTCACATTCGTTAAAAGTAGCAAACAAACTATTTAAAAAAATTTAAAAAGGAAGCAATTAATATTAGGCAAATCAAATCACCTACCAAATCTGAAATCTCATATAAATATATTCTCTCTCCTATTTTAAAAATAAAAACAAATGAATTTTTTTTATAGTAATTCGATTTTTAAATTAATTGATATTGACGCAATGTTCGGTGATCGAATACCAACGTTATGAACAATGAATATACATCATTGTAGTCTGTCGAGTGAATACCATCATGATAAACAATGAATATGTAATTGTGTTACAATGAATATGATTAAAATTAATAGTTGTACGATCTCATTATAATTTTATAAATGAATATATATTAAAATGAAAATAAATACATCTGTTTTAATTGAATATATATTAAAATGAAGATGAATATCATCATTTAATTACATGAATACTATGAGTTTGTCACAACCCAATTAGTTAAAATGAAGATGAATATCACCACTAATTAATTTCATGAATATCACCATCCTATCTTCATATCTCGCTCTTGATCTTCTTAATCTTTATCTTCCAAATTTATGCTCCAGTTAATATTGTTGGCCCCTGATCTTCATCTTCCTACAAGTACAAGGACTAGAGAATATGATTTCTCTTCTTCAACAATCTTCTTTGTATGAGCTGTTTAAAAAGTGAAAAAAAAACAAAGAATATCAACTTTTGACAAAAAGGAATATCAATGTGACATATAATGAATATCAATAACTACTTGATAGTTATTCACAAAATAAATACAAATATAAAACATAGAGATTCAAAGTAAATAACACATACTAAACCAATTTACAAAGATGAATATCAATGCACACTATAATGAATATCAGCATTAACCTAAATGAATATCGATTATAATTGCATACCAAGTAAACTCAAAAACTTAAAAGTAAATACCATATTATAAACCATTCTTCAAAGATGAATATCAATGCAAGTTGATAAGAATATCATAATTAATCTCAATGAATATCATAATTAATAAACGATACAATTAAAACTCATCGATGAATACCATAGTATAACAAAGTTTTAAAGATGAATATCAATGGACAATATAATGAATACCAGAATTACTCTCAATGAATATAGCATACGATTTCATGAAATTATTTTTGAAATTCACATCAGAATACATACCTTGCAAATTCTGATATAGAAGTACATAGAATACCAGAATTACCCTCAATGAATATAGCATACTAAGATTGTAAATTAATTACGAACTAAAAATCAATCACATAGCAATCAAATATTTAAACTAATCAAATACTTGTGTTGCACTGTATAAAATTAAATTACGGGAGAGAGGAACTAGTTTGAATTTTTATACACAGTGTACATGTTCTAAACTAAGTTAAAAATCAATCGTCATTATGACTTGAAGGGTTCAACATATGGATCGAAGATGTACAAACAAAGACAAAATAGCTAAAACCACCACACTGAAAGATCTTGATCTCACATATGAAATTCATATGTATCGTTAACAAAAATTAATAGACCCGATCTTCAAAATATTACAGATATTGAATATTTAACATACCTTATGAAAGGATACACCGAAATTGCACCAAAATAGCGACCAAATCAACCATGAAAACAAAAGCCCCGAATCGATTAGGAGATTTGCTCTAAAAAAGAATATGTAAAAATTAAACCCTAAACGACGAAAAAACAAATGATGCGTGATACAAATAAATTACAGCAAAGAATAAAAAAAACTAAGATTGGATTGTGATCTTCAATGGAGAGAGCATGAACTGGTGCGTTGAATTGCTGAATGTGGGTTTTGGAAGGAGAGAGATGAAAATAATAGGAAAATATAGCAATAAAAAGTGAATAAGGAAATCCCGTAAAATCAGCCTAATGGGTATAATCAGATAATACGTGTACACACTCTAATAGTACATCTATTTTAGGTTTGATCTGAAACGTTAAGAAGCCCACATCTCATGGTCTATAATCACCCTCACTTTCTACTCTAAAAGCCTTTCTACCAGATCCTGATACTATATATATATATATATATATATATATATATATATATATATAGAGAGAGAGAGAGAGAGAGAGAGAGAGAGAGAGAGAGAGGTGGGTTCAAGTAAGAAGGCTATTATAGTGTGAAGTGGTGGATAATTGTGGTACGTTAGATGAGATTTATTTTATGGTGAGATCTTGTTTCTCCATATAATGTCTCATGGGGGGAATTTATAGGAAAATTATAGAAAATAAAAAAAAACCACCAAATCAGATTTACATGATCATAGTAATAGGAGAGAGAAATTGAAGAAATAATTTAGCTAAAAATAAGGAGGTTGTTTCCTTTTACACTAACAATGAAATTAAAAGAAAATCTTATTAATTAATTAATTTGGATAGAGAAATATACGGATTTTGAGATCTTATAAAACCAAAATTAGGAGAGAGAAACATAATCGGATAATTCAAACACGTTTTGTACAGCTAATATTCATATATTCAAATATGTGTGTAACATATTCATTTTTATACAATGCATATTCATGTGTATGTTACATGTTCAACACATTACATATATTCATTTTTTGTATAAGTGGTATTCATTGTCTACGATAGTAATGTTCATTTTTATTATTAAATTTTATCTTCCACTCCTGTTATTAGTAACGATATTTATACAATGAATATGCACTCGTTCTATAATGAATATGTAATCGTGAATATTGAATATGAGAAAATGAATATTAATTGTGTCACTAACTAAATATAAGGATACATATATCACCACTCAGTTACATGAATATCACCACCGAGTTACACGAATATCACCACAAAGTTACACGAATATCACGACTATATCACAACCTGGTATTGCACTAACAAAACTAAGTACAATGGTATTGGCACAACATGGTATTCAACGCTAAAATATTGCCATCATCCTCTTTCGGTCTTATTAGCGTCGGTTCCCGAAGTATCTAGATCAGCAAGATGATCATGATCCAATCTTCTTAATGCACCTACGTAAAAAACAACTAATATTATGAATATAATGATTCAAACCATGAATATAACCATATAAAAACATGAATATACATATAAAAGCATGAATATAAGCAACTTAGTTATAACCAATTAAAATTATGAATGTCTTCAACTGCAAAATTGAATGTTGCATGCTAAACGATTGAATATAACTAATGAAAAGCTTGAACATGTCAATACAATCATCGAACATAATGCATACCATTACATGTTATTGGGATTTAATTACATTTAAATCTATGAATACAATCAATCAAATGAATGAATATATGATATAATAATCATGAATATAATTGACAAGTTTTATGAATGTACTTTATACATTTATAATTACTCACTAAAATTCATGACTACGATTAATAAAAAAAACATGAATATACCAGATCAGAATCATGAATACATATAAATGAGTTAATGAATATCAAAATTCTAAACATACATACCAGTTTTGAAAATACCTTCCATGAATTGCTAGATCCAAATATCCTTATAATATAGAAGGACCGACACTGATCATCATACCTAAAAGCATGAATATAGTCAAATAAAACAATGAATATAACTACGTAAAAACATGAATATGTAACCATATATACCAGAGTTTAGATAAATGAATATGAACATATTAAATATGAATATAATAGAGTAGATTACGAACTGCGCATAATTGAATTAAAGATATTCAAATTTTGAAAAACATGAGCTCTTTTTTACAAGATATTGTTGAAATAGTCAAAGAAAAGAATGATTATAACTATAGAATTAATGAATAAGCAACGATGAAAGCAAGAAATGCGAGATACAACATATTTGCTCTTGTCCGAATTTTGCACTTGCCAGAACATAGCAACATAAATAATGAATTGTTGACTCTGATTGACAAATGCCCTCGCAATTTTTGCGCTTGTTGGAATTGATAATAGAGAAATGAGTAGATCCGACCTTCGAACCCTAAAAAACACTTAGATCTAAACGAAATCCATGGAAGAGAATCAAACCATCGACCCAGAAAAAAAAATGTAAAAATCTCTTTAAACTAACCAGAATAAGTCGTTGACGGAAAAAAAAAATTAAGCGCTTGAGAAGAGAGCACGAGTTTATCGGCCATGGTGTACGTCTGGGAGCAAGAACGAAGAATGGGGAATGGGGGTAGAGAAATAGCAGAATGAAAAAGACGATATTTATTCTCTATCAAATCTTCTTTCCATAAATTTTAATTTAAAAAATCAAACAATATCATGTTCACCCCTATAATTAAGGAATTGGGTTTAATCTTGTGTACCCATCCTATACTATTTTTCTTACAATTAATCTGGATCATTACCTAATTTCTAATCTTACGCTCTATATTACTCCACCTATTCTTACACTAAGAAGCATTCTCACTAGAACTTAAATCTATATGCTTATAAGTTTTAACGATGACACCTCCAGAGAAGAGCCGACCCTAGGACTGACATTTTAAAGCCCAAACTATCAGATTCAATGACTCCCATTCCACGACCACGTGGTAGGATATAGAAGCATCATGCATTACCACGAGTTCCATGCACAGGAATTAACCCTTTTGAAAAATGAGAATAGTGGGCTACTGCGCTCACGTGGAATTGTGTCAACTCATCAAATGAATATAAACCAATTTAAGGCCCAAAGAGCACGATATTGGCCCAAAACAATCAACACGTAGCCCGAAGGCAAACAGACCCTTCAAGCAATGCACGATCGTTATAAGTTTCTTACGCTCATCATCTTTACACCTGCATGTCTCCATGCAAGTACGTATATATAGACTTTTCATGCCTTTCATGTATGTATATAGATTTTGCGCACACACACACATATATATATATATGGATATCTATAAAGTTCATAATTAATGTTATGCATAATTTATAATTACCTCCTTCCTAGAGAAAGACCTCGTTTAATTTGTAGCGGGATTGACAGCTAAATCATCATGAGAATATGCCATGGATGATCATACCACCATGAGAGTTAGCAAACCATGGGAATAACACGCTCACAGAGAGAATGAAGGTAGTGAGAGGCCTCATCGGTTGAGAACGAGTGTTGACCTATAAAAAAAATAATCGACCCTTGACCCGACCCGTAACCGGATTATGGGTTACGGGTCGGCCTGTTTGACTAGGTCAAATGGGTCAAAATGATCCATTTGAACCACTTGACCCTTAGGATATTAATATATTATTATAAATAATAAATATAATTATCTATTATAAAAATATTTAAAAAAATAATATTAAGGGTTACGGGTCGATTTCGGGTTTTACGGGTGGACCCGCACGCGTAATCCCAAAAATCTTGACTCGAGACCCGACCTGTAGTTTACGGGTCGGGTAGGATTATGGATCATCGAGCTTTTTGATCAACCTAGTCTCTCAAATTAAATTGGATTTTAAAATATTACAAATGAGAAAAGAAAAAAAAAAAGTTGAATTTTTGACACATGGTGAAAATAGAGATTTCAAACCTTACTGCTTGAATTGGTTAGTATGATGTTGAGCTAATTTAATAGGCTAAATGTATCACGACTGTATGCTTTTATCAATCACCAAAGTCTTTGAACAGATAAGTGTCCGTACAAAACTACTATTAATAATCTTATGTTGAATAAAACACAAAAAGATGCATATATGCAAATCCATCAGGTACAAATTGAAGTAGTAACTATTAGAGTAAGTCTAACAGAATCCCCATAATTTTCTCCAAAATGGAGAATCAAATGTCATATTCTTCAAAAAAAATCCTACCCAGCTCGAATAGATTTTCTATTTTAGAGAACATTGCATTTAATTCTAGCTTCCTTTTGGCTGAAAATATATCACTTTTTATTTTATTTGTCCTTGAATTATAAAAAATGGAAAATAGAGGATTTTGGAGATCACTCTAAATTTGGAAGATTTCTACCCATTTGAAAATTTTCCTTATAATAGGAAAAGGAATTGAGATTTTGTTAAATCAAATAAATGGTTCAAAATCCCTAAAAAGCACAAAGCCCAAAGTTTTGGAGATTCTATTGGTCTTGCTCTTAGAGCATCCCCAACAGATGCTCTAAATTCTTGAATGTTGTGCATTTGGGGAATTTGGGTCCATTTTAAGGCTCAATAGTTTCTCTATTGTCATCCCTAATTTGGAGAAAATCTCCAAAAGTTGAATATCATTCCCTATATTTAGGAATTCCCTAAAAGCATTTGGGGAATGCATTAAATTTATGCAATAAATTGTGACTTCTTTCTATTGGTCAAATTAGTTTTTATAATATATTATTTGTATACATAAAATAATAACTATAATATATGTATGATTTTTTAATAGATAATTTGTTATAGTTGGAGTAAAAAAAATTAAATAATATAAGTTTTAGTTTCCAATTTTGGAGAAAATTATAGATAATTTGTTGAATATGCCCTATGATCCTAGAATATTTAATTTTCTTATAGTAAAAAAATAAAGAATTTATCATTTATTAAGTTAAGATTCTATAATATTTTATTGGGTCAAATAATAAATAATCAATCATGTATTAGGTTATGATTTTATAATAGTAAAGAGAAAATAGAGAGAAAGCAAAGTTGTCTTATTAAAATAAGATTCTAGAATATTTTTATTTCGTTATAAGTCGAATAACAAATAATTTATTATTTATTAGGTTAAAATTCTAGAATATTGTTATTTCCTTATAACTCGAATAATAAATAATTTATTATCTATTAGGTTAAGATTTTATAATATTTTTAGTTCCATAAGTAAGATAATATATTATTATGTATTGTAATTTATATGGTAAAAATAAAAGTATTAAACGCAACATTCTCCAAAATAAAGAATCTGTTGGAGTTGGGCTGATTTTTTTTTTTAAGAATATGGAAGTTGGTTCTCCATTTTGGAGAAAGTTTTGGAGATGTTGTTAGACTTGCTCTTAGTTACTTGTTTACAACTTATCATTTGTTGGGTGGTTCCCCAAAACAGAATTCAATGAAGGATCATGGGCTAAAACAATGTTGCCGCTATTGAAAAACATTCACAAAAATAAACAGAAATACAATTCATTGACTTGATAAACATAATAGAAAAAAATCGCAAATGCATATAAAGAAACTAGAAACATAGAACACCAAATCAAGGACAAATAGCAATTGAGGGTAGGGCTGGGCAAAAAAAACCGTAACTGAAGAACCGATAAACCGATCACTTTTTACGGTTAACCGAACCGAAAAAAATTTAACCGGTTACGTTTAACCAACCGATACTTTTAACGGTTCAACGGTTCTGATACGATTATCAATAATTTCACGGACGGTTAACCGGTGAACCGATAATATTTTTACTATATATTATATGTTTTTAAAAAGGGAATTATATATGTAATTAGTTTTACTTAAAAATAAATGCATTTTAATAAATAATAAAGTAGTTGTTATAATTTTTGTTTATAGAGAAGCATACTTGGATTTTATTTTATTTTTTTGGTCTTGTGGTTATCCCTACGACTTTGGACTTAAATTGGGTTGGAGGTTGATCAAGGGTCGAATGAATTCGAACCCTCGATCAATCAACATCTTAGCCTGACTATGCATACAGGATTTGTTATGTGGATGTTCATATCCGTAAATGAACTTTTAGGGCGACCACTTTACCCAAGATTCATGATATTTTTTCCTTTAAATTTTGATGTGGTAAAAGTTTTTGAGCCACTATGTTAGTGGGTGTTTATGTAATAATTCATTGTGTATATGACAATTTGTGTATACCCTGCAGCTTGATAGATATGCAACTATCTCAGACAAAGCATCAAAATTCAGATTAGACTTGGAAAACTCAATCTACATGTTTGAACTACAATATTGAGTTTGGGTATGAAGTCTTCAGCAACTGGCACCATATATTAACTAGCGAATCATTTTTGCATATGTATATGTACGAGTGTTTCTATAAAATTGTGTATATATATATATTCTATGTTTGACCAATATCAAATGCATGTATATACACTATACAAAAACAAATATAAATAAAATACAACTTCACATGTATGATCTCTATAAAACTTTTATAGAGTAAATGACTTTAAAATACTCAAAATAGAAAAATGTGGCGATACAATGTTTTTGAAGGGAAATTAAGAAAATAATTATTCCAAAAATAAGATTAGTAGATAAACCGTTGTTTAATTAATCCAAATATTAAGAAAACTAAGGTAACTTTTATATTAAAAATCTAATTTTTGATTAAAAAATAAAAATTAAAACAAGTCGGTTAACCGATAAACCATACCGAGTTTCACGGTTAACCGGTGACGAACGGTACGGTTATGGTTATTGAAATTTACTAACCGAAGTTCCGGTTAACCGATGTACGGTTAACCAACCGTGCTCACCCCTAACCTTGAGGACGGGTTCATTTTCGTCAAGCTACACGTTGTATTTTCTTACGACCTCGTGGTTTTTAGTGATGCCTGCATTGAATGAATATGACTAAATTTTCAACACTGAAAACCCTTTAATTCATAGTGTGACACACATCGCAACCTTGCAAGCATTTATCCAAAAAAGGATGAAAAAGGAAGGATTTCTTTATAAGTTTGCTAAAATCACAGGCTTTGTCCTCGAGCTCGCGCTAAAATTCTCTAAGAGTCGTGAAGCGCATTGTTGTCTCTTTTTCCTTTGAAGTACACAATTTGGGTAATGGCTTCTACAATTTATATTGTATAGAGTGGAGATCGTTTGGAGAAGGTCAAAAATTGAGGACGATATTGGAGAAGATCTATAGTTGATTAGAAGCAACTACAATTGGGCTTCTTGGATAAAAATTGTATGGGTTTTTATTTTGGAAAAATTCCTTTTGGTACTCCTAAGTTTATGTCATTTTCTTTTGGTGTCCTAAAAAAATACTTATTCCTCTTGGTGCCCTTGTAGTTTATTAAAAATCTATCTTGTAACCTAATCTTCCCAAAATAAAGGACATTTCTAAATGGCATCCACTCTATATACCATATTCAAAGTCCACCCTACCCCCTATTACATATAAATAAAATCTAATTACAATTTACACCCCATACCACTCTCATTTTTCACTCTCTTCTCCTCCTCCTCTCTTTCACTCTCTCACTCTCTCATTCTCTTCAACAATCAAGGGCATTCAAGGGCTTCAAGACAAGTTTTTTGTGCATATTACTCCACAAAAATCAACTCCTACAACAATCATGGTAAGTTATTTCTACAAATTTACCCATTTGAAGGCATTTCAAATTCTAGATCTAGGTTTGTAGAAAAATTTAGGTTTAACTTAAAATTCATCTAATGAAGCTTTATACTAAAGATTTAGACCTATTTTGATAGATTAAAACAGATTTAGGCATAGATGTGGAGATCGGAGGTTAATTTCGGGTAAAAAACGGCCCGACTCGCGTAGGCTGTCACGGCTGCGCGAGGTTGAAGACGACTCGTGGCCGTCACTGCCACGAGTCGATTGGCCGTTACGGCCAAGACTGCAATGGCCATCACGGCCACGAGTCGATTGGCTGTCATGGCCAAGACTCAAATGGCCGTCACGGCCATGAGTCGATTGGCCGTCACGGCCATGACTCAAATGGCTGTCACGGCCATGAGTCGAATGGCCGTCACGGCCATGCTGTATAAAGGTCGTGACGGCCTTGCTTCTGGCTGTTAAAGTCGTGCTGCCATGTCTCTGACTGTAAATTCCACCTGAATAATTTGAATCATATTTTTTTCGTATTTCAAACATCGAGGTGCTTAGAGACGGGTTTAGAGACTCGGTCTGCTCGTTATCAACGCCGTGGGGCGCGTATCGAGCAAATGGCACCGATTCCCGTAGCCCCGGTGGTTCCGGAGGTCCCTGTGGCCCCCGTGGTTCCGGAGGTCCCTGTGGCCCCCGAGATTCAACCCTTTTCGGCGTTTCCCTACCACTTCACACGAGTTTGGTATGAAGTAATTACCTACCACATCACAAAACTTAAGCGAGTTTGGTATGAAGTAATTACCTCGTTGTGCTCTATTCGAAGCGAGTTCTCCGTCAAATTATAGTTATGCAAATCTTCATTGGACATGGTTGTTGATTGTTTTTGGAGAGAAGAAGAGGATAGAAGAGAAGAGAGGGGAGTGTTGAAGGGTTTTAGTTCGAGTTTAATGTGTGTGAGGTTAAAAAGAGCAGACAATAAATATGGCCGGTAGGACGTTGGCAATAAATGCAAGTTTTTTAAATTTTTTAAACATATGGCCGTAACGGCTCTATGGGGCGCCGCGTAGGCCTGCCAGCCTACCCCCTAGACCGGGCGCCAAATAAAATCTTCAAAAATAAACGTTCATCTACTTTTAAAAATTTAACGTTAGAAAAAAACCTTCTTTATTGTGAAAAAATAACCAACTCCGTTAACATTGATATCATAGCAAGTGCAAGCTTTTACGTGAGAGCTTCTGGTTTTATGTGATGTCAAGTTTAAAGCTTGTGAAGCCTAAATTGGGCAGATTTGTTTTCTTTTTCTCACCATGAAGAACAATTTGTAAGCTGGTGTTTACAAAAAAAAGAAGCTGGTGTGATATATAATCGGGCAAACTTGGTAAATTGAGCCGTTTTCTAAAAAGATTCCTAATTTCAAGTTATCCCCAAATTGAAACCTAATTAAAAATCATAATCAATTGAATGGGTACTGAATTGGAACTCAAACTCTACAAAACAACTGAAAATCAGACACAAATTCGAACTTGACACGTGAATTAACAGAACGGGTTCTCGATCAGCTTCGTCCATTGTAGCTATCGTGGTCTAGACCTCGTCGGCTTCAGCTTGCTCCACTCTTCCCACGGCGTCGCCGGCCTCCTCCCTCGACGAAGATGGGGTCGATTCTTATCTCATGGTTGAATTGCTGCTATCGATATTGCCCTCTGCCGACACATTCATATAAGCCAATATTGTATCAAGTTCTTGAGGGTTTTTTAATATTTTTTGACGGAAAATGCAAATTTTGGATGGAATTTGAAATTTGGGTCACTTTTGGCTACGGAAAGGAAAAAATTAAAAGTATGAGGGTACCAAAAGGAATATGAATTTTTTTTGACACCAAAAGATAAAGTCAAAACCACAAGGGTATCAAAAGGAAAATCCCCTTTTTTTTTAGTAAGTAAAATTAGGCCGAAAATTAGCCTAGTGCATCCTTAGGGATGAGGACTCTAAGTCCATGATGGATCTGACTTTGATTGATATTGCAAGAATGTCGCAAAGAGGCAATCAAATCCGTCGCTTGATTACAGCCACGAGGTACATGTTGGATTCTAACCTCGTCAAAAGATTGTAGTATGACCATTGTGTCGGCAATTAGCATTTCAATTTGCCATGTACATGACTTATTTACTTTTAGGCAGGGGTGTCAATCGGGCGGGTCGGGTCGGGTTTGGGTCGGGTCAATTCAATTTCGGGTAAGTTCGGATTCAGGTCAAATTCGGATATTTTGAAAATCGGGTCAAATTGGGTTGGATCATTTCGGGTCGGGTGCTCAATTAATCGGGCAAAGTCGGGCTTCGGATCAATTTCGGTCGGGTCATTAGGTTTTCGGTCCAACTTGATTTCAGATAAGTTCGGTTTCGGGTTTAGTTCGGTTTCGGGTTTAATCGGATTTCGGGTGAGTGGAGTTTCGGGTTTTTCGGATTTTGGGTGAATCGGGTTTCGACTTTGGCCGAATTTCGTGTTAATATGATTTCGAGTAAGCCGGATTTTGATTCAGACTATATATCAAATGATTATTTTTTGTAGTTTAACTACTCTAGGGTCTAAATATTTAATGTAACATTTAATTTAAACATAATTATAATAAATATTCACTATTATTAATATTTTAAAACATAATGTAATTTTCGGATGGTTTCGGGTCGGGTAACTTCAGATTTTCGGATGGTTTCGGGTCGGGTAACTTCGGATTTTCAGATGACTTCGAGTCGGGTAGCATCGGATATCGGGTTGCATAAGGTTAGTCCATTCGGGTATAATGGGTTTCGGGTTAATCTCGAGTTCGGGTTTTTTCGGATTCGGGTCAAATCAATTTGGGTCAAACATGTCTCGGGTATAAAACTTTTTATTATTTTCTCGGGTCGGGTCGGGTTCGGAGTCGGCGGGTCGGGCGGGTTTCTCGGGTCGGGTCAAATTTTGACAGCCCTACTTTTAGGGCATTTATAGTAATAAGACTATCACCCTCAATCTCGATCTTCCGCATGTTTCTAGTTTTGGCCTCTAGAACTGTGTTATACATAGCTCTTGCTTCGGCTTGAATTACACTCCAGTATCTACAGGAAACAACATTCATGCATATAGTTTGTCCTTCATGATCTCTTATGATATATGATGCAGTCTCATTCCCATTGTCATGTTTAGATCCATCGAAATTTATTTTGATATAATGCGGTTGTGGTTTGGACCATTTCTTGATTCTCTTTCTCCGATCAGTTTTATCATTTCAAGGGTGACTACCATTACCATCCATATTTTCTTGTTTAGCCTTGCTCCATAGTGCGATTTGAGATTGAACAAATTTTTCTATATTTTTTGTAGGGCCTTCATTCATTTGATTGTAAATTGTACGATTTCTAAAATACCATACACTCCACCAAATTATTAATAGGTTTTGGAAAGCAGAAGCACTTAGTTGTACCTTAAGATTCTCTAGGACGCTTAGTAGGTCTTCATCACCATTTTGAATTTGGGAGATCGCTCTAGCAATTATAGGGTCGATTTTCCGCATAGTTGTGCGAGTAAATGAACAATGGAATAGTAAGTGCTTCACACTTTCATTCTGATTTTGACATAGCGGACAATCCGTTGTAACTGCAGCATGTCTTTGGATTAAGTGATCTTTAGTCGGTAAGCCTTGTGTACATATTTTCCATAAGAAAATTTTGATTTTTTGGTATGACCTCTAATTTCCAAATCCATTCGAAACCGCAGTCACGATGAATCTCATCTTTTGCAACTAGCATTATAGCTGAATGCATAGAAAACCATCCATTTTTGCTCGGATACCAGTATAGTCTATCCCTAATTCGACTTTTAGGGATTATCATAGATATGACTCGTGAGACCCATTCAGGAGGTAAGACATGGTCGAGTTCTTGACGTTTTCATTGTTTATTTGAACCAATGAAGTTTGACACAGTTGCATCATAGTTTATACCTTGGGTCATGGGGAGAATATCCAAAAGTGGTCGATCTGAATCTTTCCAAAACTTGACAGAAGATCTATCACCTATTTTCCATATAAGTCCTTTCTTAAATTCATCCATCAAAGTCATTAATTTTCAAAAAATGTGCGGTTTTGAAGAAAGTGAGGGATGTGGGTTTAGGAGTTTTAGAATTTTGTAGTTTTTAATGAATTTATTGATACAATTTATTTTTTCAGCTTATTCCACGTGGTACAATTTTTGTATAAACTTAGTTTTTGCTTTAGTAATGTACTATGATAGATTTTGTGTATCCATCCTATATAGGTAGTTTGCAATTTTTTTAATTAAATCTCATGACTCTATTAACATATTATATCTATTCACCAGTTTCTCCATAAAAGGGTGGTTCTCTTGAACCTAATACTACACTAGATTTCCTTAGATATATGCTAATATATTATATTCTAGTAACTTTAGTTGGGGACTCAGAATTGTCCAAAAGGGGGCGGACTTTGATCATGCGGAGAGCAACGGTTGTCGCGTTGAGCCGATCGTTGCCTTGTCAGTATTTGGAATTTGAGGGTTTGAGAGAGACATCTAGTCAAGAGTCCAATAGGAATTTAAGGATACGAGGATATTTAAGAGAGAAATCCCTAATTAAAATCAAAAAAGGCTAATTTCTTAATTATTTTTACTTAATTTGAAAAAATTAGTTAAAAAGGTCATTAAAGTGTCCAACGACGCTATTCCAATGATCCACTCGCTCATTCTAACCGCATCGGAATCCTAGCTTCAACTGACCACCCCACCCCCGCCCTGTGAGGGCGCACCAAAGGTTAACTCCAAAAATTACCTTCAAAATTCCACTCACTGTGTATATGATTAGTCATTCACTACATGCCCTTAGATATGCATGCACTATGTGCCATTAGATATGCATTGTATGTGATTATACATGCATTATTTCGGAGAAAAGTTACATTTTAATAACCTTACCATAATGTGCATACTGTCTAAACATTTTTATGACTGCTTAAGTCATCAATTACTTGAATGTCATGCGTCTTTAAATTGAAGTTGATTACAAAATAGTGTTCATTATTCACGAGCACCGACATCAAACCCTTTTATAATAGTTACACTTGCACACAAAGTCGGCTAACAGAATTCCTAACAGCTCACTTAACTAACCCAACGAAAGAGCTAGGAGTCAAGGACGCCATAATACTACGCAATTTGGTCAATATTGAAGATGCCGACGCTTCCTTCGCCTCTTGAGGCATGCCACACACAGGCCCTTTAACTGAGAGCTTAAAATCTGTCCCGTTTACTTCAACATGAGACTGGCATCCACTTACAGCCATGACATAAGCAACATATTATTATACTTGAATCAGAATTAATACATGAATCAGCTCAAGAGCAGAATTTTATGTTATGTAAGTCACACATCACATAAAGAGATGTTATCTTTCCACTAAGATAATAAAACATTTAAAAACCAGATGCAACAAGCTTACGTACCCTCCTCTAGTCTTGATGCATGGTAAATTGGAAATGGCCAACTGTTCTTGTAGCACATTTGGTCCAGCTCCTGCATTAGAACAATTATCAGAGGCTAATCAATATAACATTCAAAAGAGTGCTATAACTTCAAAGGTAATACGGACTTGAAAGACCCTAGAAAGTTTTCTTTACTTTCTATATCATGTAAAATTGGATTTCTTGTTCACATTTTTTTTAAATACCGTGACAGCATCACACTTAGAAGATAGAGGCAATGGTTGGGCATTAAATAAACGGTATGAAGCTTCATCATATACGACAAGAAGCAAACTTGCCTGACAAGGATTCTGGACGCTCAATTTTGCTTCAAAAGGTCTCTTCTGTTTTGGGTATTCGAAAAATTTATGTTCTTGTACATGATGGTATGGTCTGTCTTGAGATGAAGCAGCATTGCAAACTTCCATGAGCGTATCTAATGTAACTGCCAGAGCATCTGCTCCACCTATACCAAATCTCAAGTGAAACTAGAAAAATAGAAGACTTTGCGCTAGGTATAAAGTCTATGATGTACTTTTTTACTGCCTTGATGAAATTACAGCATAAAATAAGTCAAATCTATACAGTTGAGGGAGAAAGTTGGTAGGATCTAATGAGACATCTGATAAAACAAAGCAGTTCATAAATTATGTGAGAATATCATACCTCTCAAGATTGTATCTATATTTTTATCACAAAGAGCAATTTCATTCTGATTATCGTGCAACTGAAGATACTGCAAAGCGAAAGATCACATTGAGGAAGCAATGGCAAGGTCATATAACAAACAAAGCTACAAGGTAGCCATTGGAGCTAATGAGTGAAACAATTATTTTGTAGGTTACTATGAGAATGGAATTAGCCTGCTTCTGCATAATTTTAATGTCTATGAATGTTTTTGGCAATAAATTAGCTAGTTTACCAGTTACCAAACTACAAGCCTATTGAGTTAAACTGATATGTGCTTATGAAAACAGAATGCAAGTGCAAGTTATTACATGTCACAGGATATAACAGATTACTGCAGAAACAAAGTACAGAAAAAAGCAAGCTAAAACGTACCAGCATGTCCCTCTTTCTATGAAGATACTTAGAAGCAGTTTGAGATAGCAAACTTCCTTTTGATGAAATAATTTCATCCATCTTTTTAAAACCTCCAGGACTTGAATCTGAAGGAGCCGAATCATGATCCTGCACCCCATATTGACTTGATGAAACAGCTTTGTCTTCCGTATTGAAGTTTCCCTTGTCTTCCATATTATAAGTTTCTTCAGACGAATTGCTCAGTTTGAGACCTGAGCTTTTATCCAAACCACATCTCGTCTGAGAATTCTTCCTTTTCTTATTGAGTAAATCCACAGCAGGCTCCTCGGCTCTATGGCTGTGCTCTGTAGTATCCATAAATGAAACTCTGTAGTATGCATGAAGGAGCACGAAGCAAAAAAAAAAACATGAAACTAACCCATTCAAATGAAATTTTACAGCATCAGAATGAATGACAGTTAAGACAAAAGGGAATCTCTAGAACATTTAAAAGCACTATCTAGAAGACTATAGGGTCAATAGATGGATAACAATTAAGCATAGCACAAAGAAACAACTCACTGGGAAAATTATTCGACTTTGCAATCGGCGACAAGACTATCACAAGTACACTTTACTTAGGATGTAACATAAAATATAAAGAACCAAAGGGTAATCCATAGACATGGACCATAAGGAATAAAGAATATCGATATATATATACACGAAATGAATGAAAGTAGCAAAACAATGAAACATGTCATTTACTTCATGCTGAAAACTGTTATGATACGAAACTAGTCACTCAATGACAAAAGCAAGAAGGTAACATATGGAATATTTAAAACCCAAGCGCATTGAAATATATAAACCAAAATGAAAGAAAGCAATATGATTAGACAACATCCTAAATAGCATAGCTCCAATTCCCTTCAAGCTTTTCATACACCATAAGAAGTAGCATACACTCAATCAAATAGCACAAATAGACTTGATGACAACAAGACGCACAGTCCAGAGAAAATGTCAAATGCCTCAAACTTAGAAGGTAAATCAAGATAAGAAATGTACCTAACAAACCAGTTAGATATAACATCAGCATAAGGAAGCATATGGAAATATTCAACAACAGAGGTTGTTGACCAACTGCATGCTTCTTTCCTCAGCAATGGACCTCGCAGACTGCTTAAATCACAATATCAGTAGGCAGACTTGACAGAGTATAAGAGAGAACGAATAATTGACCAAATTTATATGTAGTTTCCAAGTATTTCTACCTGCAAAAGATTTTCAAGCACACCAAAGGCATTAAAGGCTGAAACTATCCTTGTTCTGTTTGAGTTATAAGATCTTAAAGTTCTATAAAAAAAATCTCTTGTTTTCATCAATAGATTCTTGTTATGCTTTATCTCATTTTAATGTGCAACTGAACAAAAAACATTTTTGCATTTTTTGACAGAAAGAAATTCTGATTTGTTCAGTGTGGGATATAATATTTTCTTGCAACAATGAAAAAATTATTCATGTAAAATTTTATTGCATACCAGTAACTTCACTTCATTGTGTTTCAACTAAAATAAACATGTGAATACTAGTTAGAAGTTAGAGCCTTAGAAGCATTATTTTACATTATAATTATGAATTGAGCAACATTTAAGATAAGATCTGATTGCACTTATCTTTTTCCCATGTTCAAAGTGTCACTAATGATGCCACTAAAAGATACCATGTCATTCAAGTAATATTTCCCACTATATCAATCATCAGCAGTCCTCCACAGAAGATAAATAGACTAATGGAAACATAACAGAGTCAATAGAGACAGGTCTAATTAATCAATTCTAAAAGTACATCACCTTTTTGCCTAAAAAATCTAGCAGATCATCTCTTCTATGTTTGCTAAGTATCAGCAATATTAGATTTTCCATGCTCAAAAAGTAAGTCGACTCAGATAAACTTTCCAGACTTATCCAACCCTTCATCCCAACTGGAATCACATACTGCAAATGCTTGATGGGTTTATATGAACTTAATTAACATCCTCCTGCTCGTAATTTAGCTGATATATAATTAATACCATTTTTTCCAGTTGTATACTTTTATTTAAAAGCTGTATACACAAACCTGTCTATAACATCACTTATTGGAAGATAGTTGAACTCAATGTTTGATTCTATGCATTGTACTATAAAAAATCGGGCAGCTGTCTTTTCTTTGCTCAAGGAATACACAGTTTGGGTCTCCAAAACTTTGAGATTACTCTGACTAATCCCTGTGCAGCATCAATGAAAGATTTAAAAGGCCGGTTAAGCAAAAGGCAATAATTTCTCATGCAACTAGTTTACCATTACCATCAAATAAGAAAACACCAAGCTTCAAAACAAATAGGGAATGAGCAGTAATTATCAGGAAGTATAAAAGAAAATATGAAAAAAGAACACTTGAAGCTCCACACATAAAAGTGACTGAAGGGAACACTCACCAACACTGTCCCCCTCCCCAAATAAAAATCTACTGTTGCAGAAGAATGCAAGATTGACCACCTCAAAAACTAGCAAACTAAGAAGGGTTGATAGCCAAAAACTCCTCAATAATATGTCATTTCAATTTTCTAGATAAACCCCCTTGTTTTGAAGTTTGCGTTTAAACCACCGCACAAACATTAGAGATCCATGCATATTGCTTTGTCAAAGAGGCTATTAATTAATGAAGGCTAAAAGACAGTTTTAAACACACATTGAAAGTCAAATCCACTCTACTTGACCTCTCATTCTTATCCAAGGAGAAGAGGCCCTAAAAACAAACAGCCATGTCAAAGCAAACAATAATAAAACAGTATCAGATACCAAAAGCATCTTTGACGGCTGCAAAAGCAAGTTGTAGAAGACCATCTTCATCAACACTTCTGTTCCCTCTTTGTGGCTTCTTAGTGATTCTCTTCTTCTTAGTTCCACGTTTTTCTTCGGATCCTGGCAAAAGACCAAGACTAGTTTCCTTCTCAATGACGGACCAAACCCCCAGAGTACAAGAATTGTGCAATAAAAGGCAATTTTCCTTTCTATTATCAACTAAGAAAACTCCAACTTTAGAAATAGGCCATCCTGCAACTACATCTTCTGACTTGCCTAGACTCTCTAGACCTTTAGCGAGATCACAAGCTTCCAGGACCATTTTTTCCATAAGTGAAGCTTCCTTTTCCAGGTCAACCAACTCAGAAAGATCAGCCCTTCGCATGGCTTTCATGTATGTTAGAAGCCTTGGTTTAAGAACCACAGCCAACTTGCAAAAGGATATGAAGTCCAAATATTCTAGCTCTGGGTTCTGCTTCCTATGATAGTAGTCATAGAGTATAACAACAGCTTGTACCTAAATAAGAATTGAGTGAACAAATTAAACAGTTAAGTCAAAGATCAACGAAAAAATGATCAAAGAGGTTCCTCAAAACAATTGCAAGTACGTGCAGCTTAAAAAATTGTAAGAAATAGAATCGACAATACAACAACAATGACCAACTTTTTGGTGAATTACGAGCGAAATCAAGATGTGAGGAATTCAGCAAACTTGAAACACAGAAACCTTTTTAGGTTGGGCAAGTTTTAGGCCGGGTAAATTTCAACAAAGAGAAACCTGTGTAGAGAAGTCAGAAACCATACATGCAAGAATAGTTTCTAGAGAAAGAGAAACCTGCTTAGCCACAGTAGCTTCTTGATCAGCAGATATAGGCTCTTCTGAGACAGCAGAAGGAACCCCTGCGGGGAGCAGAGGCTCCACCAAAACCTCTAGCAGCGCCGAAATCGTGTCTTCAGTGGGAGCCCCTTCAAATACCGGCGCCGCCGTAGCGCCGCCACATCCGCCTCCCAGCCCCATTCCTGCAACTCCTGAGAACGAAATTCATATAAGAATCTGCAAAATCATCCAATTCCGCGAAATTCAAAGGGATTAACGTCGAATTAGTTGACAATTCACCGAAAGCAAACAAAGAGACTGATTATGGAGCGCTTAATGCTGCAAGCAGAAGAATAACAAGTGCAACACTCAGATTGCTAGAGAGAGAGGATCAAACGAGATTCTGCGTAGCAGTTGAGAAGAAGAATCGTACGAAAAGAGCTTTGCGGAAAAGGAAGACAGCAAGCAAGGCGTTTTGGATTTCCCCTCTCTCTTTGTTCGAGGGTTATATATGGTGAAGGCGCGAAGTCCCACTTTTTATATGGGTCAGTGACAGTGTTATTCTTACTAGCAATTAGGCCCGCGTTGCGCGACGATTATAAGACGGAGAGTTCATTAGTGTAGAGATATGGAAATGACATTTTCGTAAATTTATTTAAAGGGGCATGATTTTATAGGAAAAAGAATATAGAAATGGCATTTCCGTAAATTTATTTAAAGATGCATGGTTTTTTTGGGTATTAATTTACTTGACTTCACGACATCCAATGTCTTAAAACTTGTTCTATTACGTATACGAGCTTTCTTCACAACTAAGAAACAAACTTATCTGAGCTTGCTTACAAGCGAAGTAAATTGGACACGTTTTCGAGACATGTCTAAATTACCCATTTACATCCAAATATCACATAAGTCGATCACGCATTTCCAAGAATATATATCCCGAGATTACTTAAGAGTTAAGCAAAACCTTTTAGTATTAATTTAATTGACTTCACGCCATCCAATGTCTTAAAACATGTTATTAGGTATACGAGCTTTCTTCACAACTAAGAAACAAACTTATCCGAGCTTGCTTACGAGCGAAGTAACCTGGACACGTTTTTCGAGACATGTCAAAATTACTCGTTCACATCCAAATATCACATAAGTCGATCACGCTTTTCCAAAAATATATATCCCGAGATTACTTAAGAGCTAAGCAATACGACACGAATTTCAAGGAACATTAAAATATCAAAATTATTATTGAGAAATAATGAATTAATAGCAGTCGCACGATAGTAAATCAAGCGACCGGAAAAAAAAGATTATTACACCCACACGATAGTGCAACACGCATTTTTAAGTAATTGGACGGTCGATCGAAAGTTACGTATGCTTTTATAATAGAAGAATAGATAAATTGGTCATAAAACAAAATGGCATTTTGGTAAAAAAAAATTAAACTATCATGGTTTTTTAGGAAATGCACTATTTTTAGTAAAATCTCACTCTCTTTTATGATAGTAATGATACGGAATATAATTTTTTTGATAAGGTAAGATTTAGGAGATGCTCTAAGGATGATGTTTTAGAACATTTTGCGGATGAAAATATGAGGTTGATAGGGATGTTGCGGCCCAGCTTAACAATTTTCATCTGCTGTTAATCGTGATGTTGTGCCCAGCTTAACAATTTTATCGGCTACATCATTGCAATTTATGCTCACATGTCTAACTGAAACACTCCTAAAGTGTTGGAGGGATACCAGAATGTCTGAAATTATCACATGTAGATTATCGTCTTCTATTTCAATACGGAGTATTATATATGGCAATACGGGTGATTATAAAAATGTAAAATATATGTTTTAATATTAATAAAATAATTTAAATTTTATAGTTTAATTTGCTATGAAATACACATTTTATACAACTCAACATATTTAAAATAAAATATTTTTTCAAAAGAAAAATCATGAAACATAAAGTAAAAGTATAGATCAAGTAAAATCCACAATAAATAGTGAGTATTCGAATCTTTTTCATTTAAAGCTTCAATAAAATATACTATGCATAATTCAATAATAAATAAACATAATTTTCAAAATCCATGATATTCTAAGAAACTTGTGCTTAAATCAATAAGAAATTAAGCTATCTAACAACAAAGGAAAATAATGCACACTACATATTTTTATATTACCTATGCTAGACAGTCCTTCATCAAATTTAGTCAGAAATTCCTTTTTATGTACTTCACACAAACCAAATAAAATTACAAAGTCCATTAGTCTTTTATAAATTTTGATGTAGATAGAGAGGTGAGGCGGTTTTACATGGAGTGGGAAAGTGGTGAGTTATGGAGAATTTGGATACAATTTATTAACGAAATTAAAAAATTTCCAGGGAGTGAGGAGATAATGGGAGAATTTAAATATAAATAATTAAATTTTTCATTTTCAAATTCTGATACGAGGCTTAATTTTTTTGACATCCTTGGTTTTTGCTTCTTTTTTATATAATGTAAAAATTTGGAAAATCAAACACGCTTGGTAATCCGAGAGGCCGTAATAAAACGGTAGCCGGAAACAGCTAAGAGAGTAAAAAACATCCAAGAATAGTTATGAAAGGTACAACACTCCGAAAAATAAGAACTAAGACGAGTTTGAAATCGGGGTGAGTAAAGCACAATAAGAATAGTGCCGGAAGCAACAAGTCGACCCCTATTGGGCGTGCGAAACGGACTATTGACGTTCCCTCCACCAAGATGAAGGATATTCAGAAGTCTCAAAGACCAAAAGACCTGGTTTAATACAACTCGGTCCAATATCAAACTCAGCTCTAACTCCTCGGAAAAATAGTACATTGGATAAGCCTCGAGCTAACCTGCAAGAAAAGAAGTTGAACTCGTCTCACAAGTAAAACAAAACAATTTACTAGCAACATGTGTAGACACAAAACTTACTGTGCAGGTAAAAAACTTGCCTCTCAAGAAAGAGAAAGAAAACTTGTCGGACAAGTAAGTAAAACTTGCCACGCAAGGAAAGAAGCCGCAACTTGTCACACAAGTAACCCACAAACTTGCCTTGGAGGACAAGTATTTAAAAGCAAATACTTTTTTCTCTACTAATTTTTAAACTAAAATTTAATTTTACTTTTTTATTTTTTCCGATAAAAAGTATTTTTATTTAGATATTCCCACCTTGTATCCCAAGCAAGAATTCTTAATGTTTTTTTAATTATTTTTTTCCTTTTTAATTCCTCTTCTTGGTGTATGCTAGACAAAAAGAACAAAGAACCCTACAAAACTGATCGGGGGAAAAACTGAGTAAAAAAAGAAATTGGCACAAGGCTTCTCGTTAATTACACCCAAAAGATCAATATAAGGTTGACATTTAGCAAAATTTAGCACTTGATTACTTAATTTTTGGGCAAATAGTTTGTCAAAGCAAAGGGGGAACAAGCCATTGAAGAGTAGTTGGAACAAAATCCGATTTTAAATCCTTGGTTTGGGCAAATAGTTAGAACGGAGAGATGGAGAACAAAACCCGACTCGCGCTTCTATAGCCATTGAAGATGGAAATATAGAGAACTTAGAGATGAAGATGAGAATGCTTGGTATGGATTGGGCTAAGTTCAAGCAACTTTTGATCGAGTACAAACAATGGGCCAAGTGAGAGTAGATCAGATCTATACCTTCTCGGTGATGCCATAAGAGTGCCTTCTCGGCGGGTGGATGCCTTCTCGGTGGGAGGCCTTCTCGGCCAAGTTTGGAGTTTTGGGATTTTCAAAGGGAGAGTTTCTCTCTTGGTTTTTGCTTTATAGTTGTACGAGGGTAGATATTTAAAAAAATTAGAAAATATTTATATCTAGTTTAAAATATTTTTTTTATAATAAACGGGACCCGTTAACAACCCGATACGGAATGCATTCCCCGCCCCCACCATGCCCCCATGTGAACAACAACACAATGTTACCCTGATATAAAATCAAAAGGGTATATGAAGAAGGCCCGAGTATTATCATATTGCCTGGAAGACCCAAGCAAAACTAAAATCTAGCAATGTGACAATGATAATTGAATTTAGTTAGAATGCACCAAAATTGATATAGAGGTTATATCCATCTCGAAGGCATTGTATAAAAGCCAATGAACATGAAATTTGTTAAAAAAATAATTGATGGTGCGCGAAATAAACGTTGGATAATCGCTAAGAAATTAAGGGGGGAAAACATAGAGCACACTATTTATTATCGTTTTAACATACATCAATTTAGGCATACTATGAGTGAAGTGGGTATTAAAAGATCAAATAAGTATTTGGCATGAAGGCTAGAGATGTGGGCTTGGCTCATTAGGCAACAATATGTATGTGGCCCAAACATGTCATCTACATGGACTAAAGCCCAATAGAAAAATCTAACTGCAAACATCTTTCTAGTGCATGAACATGTCCACGTAGGCCTATATGTATGCATGTCGGCTACTCTCACCCGTATGTATGTGCACAACTTGTCCGTAACTTCACTTGGAGAAATTCCAGTTTGGGTGTCGTCCCACATCGAAAGTCTAAGGCGTAAGCATGTAGCTCCCCAACATTATAAATAAGGGGATAAGCGAACATAATAAAAGAACGAAAAAAACCTCTTCGCGTGGGGATCTTTTTTTGTACCTAGATTCAATGTGTTTGATCTCCGAGTGAGATCGCACTATTTACGTTATAATCTATGTACAAAAACATTTGGTTGTACAAAACCCGAGAGTTAGTATTTAATAAAATCTCGTATTTAGCGCTACTATATTCGGGTTTCATCACCGGCGCCGTCTGTGGGAATTGACTCTCCCTATCCAACCTACTCTCGGGTAACAGTCAAGTAAGTCGCGTTACATCCTCATTGTAATTCGGCTTGTTGTAATCAAGTAAGTCACTATTATTATTATATAGGGATTAGGGTTTTGTGTTGTAAAGCTTGTAATTCACCCCGTTGGAAATTATGGTTTACCCTTCATTGCCCTGTAATTGGAATCAGGTCTCGATGACCACTAATTTGTATGTGAGCAGTTAGCTTTCGGGGAGCCACCTTTCGGTGCCTCCTATCTTAAGTTGTGTGCCTTGTTTGTTTATTGTTGTAAATCATCATCATCATCAACAACAACAACAACAACAACAACAACAACAACAACAACAACAACAACAACAGTCAGGTTGTCACCAAAGGTGGATGTCGTAGTTCGAGTGTTGTTGCCTTATCTATTAGGCTCGAGAGTTGTGCCTGACCACAACGTTGTTGCTCGACGTCAGATGTCTAAGACTAGGGCACCAAGCCCAAATTCTGTTGTAGTTGCTCAATTAAGAGAACTATCTAGAGTGCAGGGACCAACGATAACTAACCGCGGGGTAAATTCGATGAGATAATACCGCGAGCCCCAACCTGACAAGTGGCTAACGATGTTTAGGAAGACAGAGGTGGCAAACTTCACTAGAGCCTCGAGTACTAATCCCATGAGAGTGTCATCTGCTTTAGATTCTATTCAGGCACTAGACTAGAGGAGGATGTCTCTGGTACAGAGTTTGCTACATGAGGATGCTTTCGATGGTAAGATTTGAGCCGAGATCACCAAGCACACGTCATTTTTAGGAGTTCCGGAAGAGGATTCGTGACTATTATTGTGCTCCGTTGGTGAGGATTGCTTGCGAGGCTGCTTTTGGATTCTATTTCTCTCATATTCCCATTAAACCTTACTAGTATACGTGACTCAAAAATTTAGAAATATTATCAAATTGACAATTAGCATTATGGAAGATATGGTAGTTGAAAGCACGAGTCATCTTCAGCCTTTGATTGCCAATAGCACTGATCTTATCAAGTAAACATAGAAAGTGTACAAGTTGGATTTGGTTTTGATTCTTTGTCTGGTCTTGTACCTATTAGCATATTGGGTTGCAACCCTTGCACTTGATGTAATTACAAGCAACATTCAAGATGGTTTGGCTAAAAGCACCAGCCAAGTCCACAGTCTCAATAAAACATTATAACAAATGTCCTAAAATTGAAATTGTTGAGACATCAAGAATTCTCATGTCTCAGGTTGCACACAAAACCGGTATAATTCAACCAAACAACACACAAAAGAGCCATACTTGATCATGGATTGATCAAGCGACTCAAGTGTTGAGTCATGGTCTGAACCAGGTGGTTCCATGACATCTTAAGCACAAGTCTAGTCCATTTCTAGCCTCTACCTAAATCTATGCATGCCTAGAAATTTTAACCTTAATCTTAGGCTTGGCAATTTCACCTACATCCGATTGGTACCCGAAAAACCGACCTGAAAAAACCGATTAAAAACGGATGAAAACGGGTTTCGGGTGATCGGGTGATGGAGCGGGTGTTATGGCCTCACCTGACCCGACCCGATCACAAGGTTTTTTGTCCAACATTGAAAAATTGGTGGAAGGAGAGGATAAGAGGAGCTTATAAAAAGAGAAGAAGAGGAGAAGAGGTTAAGTGTTTGAAGCCTAACCATAGACATGGGCTTTGAAGCTTTATAATTAAATCTTTTTTTTGGATAATCCAATAGGTAGGCCCTATATAAATAGCTTTACCTTCATTGGAGGAATATGTAAATGAAGAGCCCTCATTGTCGGAGGAGGTGGAGTTGTAGATTTTCTCACAATGTACGGTGGTGACTGCGGTGGCGTAAAAGACGTGCAATTACCGTTTTTGGTCCACTTGAATTCGGAGGAGTGAGCGACGGGATGGAGACATAGGCGGGGAGGAAGTGTGGAGAGCTGGTGGAGGAAGGAGAGGAAGGGATTAGAAAGGAGATTAGAAGGGCGTTTGAAAGAGTGGTAGAAGTGAGATTTGAGTCTAGAGAAAATGGGAAAGAGAAACATGGAACGAAAATCATACAAAGAGAAGGCATGAAAACATTGACTGTAGATCGATGGTAAGATTAAATTGAAATAAACATCTAAAATATGTTCTCGCTTTTTCCACGAGTAAACGTTATCCAAATCCTATTAGTATATATAAGTTTTTTTTTAGAAATTCATGATTAAAAAATATGTTGATGAGAATATTAATTAAAATTTTGGTGACCGATAGATTAGAAATTTTATTTTATATTTTTTATACGTATATATAAAAATTTTATATCATAAATTCGTAAGTATGATATTGAGATATTAAAACTACTATTTTACATTTGTCATATTTATAAATATAAATCTGTTTTGTATTTGTCATACTAATGAATAGAAAATTAAAATAAAAAGTACGAAAATTGTTTTAAGTTTAGAAGATATATATATATATATATATATATTACATATCATACTCATGGACAAAAAATTAATATAAAAAACTTTAATTAAAAATATAGTAACGGAAATAATAAAACTTAATGCCAATACTACCCCTAACTAATTCAGGTTTAGAAGATATATATATTTTGAATATTGATATGAATTTGGTTCAGGTGTGAATGGACGTCCATGTCTGAATTACGAATGAACGGTAATCGTTGAATGGGGAGAAATTAAGAGCGCGAATCATTTCACTTAAAATGGGAAAAATACGACACAAATGAATTTTTGTCGTATTATTCGTATATATTTTAAAAAACGAATATAGGGCACACACACGATGTGCATATGGATTTTTGTACATCATTAATTTTTGTGCACCAAAACTAGTTATAAGTGCATCAAAAAGGGTCGAATGTCAAAACTGGCATCTTAGATACGTGTTTGTGCATTAATATTAGTCCACATTAAATATTTATGTCCTATGTGCATTAAAAATAAAAATACCTAAATAGTGTATTTTGTTTGTTTGTACATCAAAATTGGTTGAGGGTTTGTTCGACACTTCAAACCTGATATGAGTTGATGTTGATACATTTAGTAGTTGATGTTAATTTTACAAGTTTATTTTAGGAGTTTAAATTATTAACTTATTTTTATAAAAAAATATTTAAATGTTTGGTAGACAATACTGATCGAGACTGATTTTATAAAAGATGGATGTAAAATTATAAAAAATAATAATACATTTATAAATTTATAAAGAAAAGAAGATCTTTGAAGTGTTGAAATATCAACGTTTTAGATTTTCCAAAATTGAATTAAATTCCATAAGGCCGGACAAGGTTGAGAGGGGTAGATTAAAAAATTTTGGGTGAAATTTAAACTCCCATAAGTTACACTAAACATCATCAACTCCTACTACCGAACATATGATATCGACTTTATTTTTTTAGCATAAGCTTGATTAAAGATTTATGAAGTCATAATAAGATCCGCCTGAAATCACCCTGAATGTGCGTCAAAACTAAAAGATTGTGCATCAAAAATTCAAAATTCGCATCTTACATATGCGTTTGTGCATCAAAATCACTTGTATGTGCATTAATATAGCACGAAAACGGGTGCCTTATTGTATGTACATTGATGCACAAACAATTAGTTTTTGATGCATATAGAGTTACTTTTGATGTACATCCAAGGTGAAATCAAGTGGCGGAGCTAGAAATTTTCGGAAGGAGGGGCGGATTTAGTTGCGATAACGTGTAGTGCTGCGTAAACGTAATAAAATTATAGTATTTCTATAAACCCTATAAAAAAATAAATACTTAATCTAGAAACAAAATTAATTATGAATGAGTTCTTATTTTATGTATAGATAATTTGAACAAATTGTATTTTTTTAATTTTATTTATAATTTTTTTCAAAATTTTAATCCTAATTATCTTTTCTTGTTTCCACTTATATTAAGTAATGAGTTATATTTTATAAAGTGACTAGTTTATCAAATTTCTAATTTAAAATATCTAAAAAAAAGTAAGAAACTAATTTTATTTTGATAAATTATTACTTTAAAATATTTCTAATAAAACTAATTATATATTTTAATAATACAATATCTAATTATATCCTAAACTTAAACATGAATAAATGAAAACAAATTCACTGTATGGAAATTTCTAATAAAAGTAATTATCTAAGTCAGTGTATGAAAAAAAAATTAGGAGTGTGTGCCGCCTGTTACCCACAGGATTCGAACTCAAAGTCTCAAACACAACATAAGAGGTTGCGGAATACCAATTGCAGTATAGTGACAACACATCTTATTAACCTACCCAAACAAATATATATACTTTGTGTTTGGAGTGAAGGGGGTGAAGGGCTGAAATTGATGCATAAAAGTATGCCTTTGTAATAACTGTGGTTTTTAAGGATATTTTTGAATTTTTCTCGGATATCGTTTTAACCTCTTGGTCCATTTTAACTCTTAATCCGATATTTTTGTTGAAGATTAAATCCTAGAAATTTTTTGGTGATATCCTAAAATCACAAAGAAATGATTTTATGGATCGGTGTAAATTCTAGAAATTTTCAGTAGAAAAAGAATATTTATTGGATAAGCCGTCTTTTTAATTATGTACTGTAAGGTTTTAAAATACGAAACAGAAGCCTTAAAAATTAAAGGTAGCAAGATAAAATCATGACAAATTGATTTTATTGGTCTACATAATTTACGAGACGTTTTGTATTTAGTATGTTTTTCCACCCGAGGTACATAATTTTACCGCTTTAACGCGAGTCCCGTTTCGAGACGGGTTTTGAGTTTTAAAAGCATATCTTCTTTGCCTTAATAAGGAAGGCAGGAGTGATGGGATGAGGATGAAACTCGGACTTTTGTAAATTGAAATAGAGGAAGGGAGTGGGCGAGAGAACGACGGACTCAGTGAATGCCATTCTTCACCGCCGAATACCTTCTCCTTCCCTTGCCACCTCCATACCTCCTCCTACACCTCATCTTCTTCCTTTCTATGAATTTTTGAGCGTGGCTGCTGGTTAAAAACCAGAACCAATGCAAAAACCAGGACAGAGCCGGACTCGGGAAGAAGGAATTCGAATCATTACCACCGGCTATCTCCTTGGCCTCGTCGTGCGTCGTCGCCGGAGTTCACTCCGTCTGGGCCAGCCACAGTAGGTGCCTCATCGGACCACCATAGCTCGAGCCAAGGTGAGCTCATCCGGGCCCAACCTTGCTGCGTCGACTCATGGGAGCTCGCTCGCCCTCTCGTGATATGTAGACTCCGACGAGTCTTTCGGGCCGTCGTCGACCACTACTTTAGCCACAGCTGGACCACCCACCGCGAGGGCCACCGCTGGGCGACACCCAACCACCCTTGGGCTCGGGGATCGAGCCACTATCGAGCCGAACGAGCCATGGGCTCAAGTGAAGGTAATTACGATCGAAATTAATTAGCGGGTTGGTTGCGGAGCCACCATAAGGACCTTTCGGTTCCGCTTTGCTAATTAAATTTATGTTTTTTATAATCTAGAAGTTGATACGGTCCCACAGGTTCAAACCGCTCAGGAAACGGACGTCCGGATCTTCAGTTATAGCGAATACAAGTTTTGATACAGATTGGTAGGTAAAGGACTTCAGATAATTACTCAAGATTCGTTGTTAATCAGAATGATCCGAGATTTGGTCACCTTTAAGAAGTGTTGCTAATGAAAAAAATTTATTTAGAAAATTATTTCAAAAGTGAAGCGGATAATTAGTTATAATTTCGCCAAGATGACTCCTTAAAGCATGATAACTAAGGATTATTATAAATCGATATTCGGAAATCAAATCGTTTATCGATTAGAAAGTTGTAGGAGTTGAGAATACAACTAAGAAGTGTATCCATGAGCTCGTTGTTGAGAAATCTTTGTTATAGTTGGCAGAAGGGTGATAAAGATTACTGTTGAATTGCTAAGGACGTTGAGCACGCCTTCTAAGGCAAGTGGGCGGTTCTCTCTTGCATTATTGTTATTAAATGAGGAATTGAATCCCATTTAATATTTGTGTTGTGAACAACTTGTGTGCTTAATAAAATATGATAGGTTGTTATATTTGTTAGAAATAATGACCATGTTGTTTATTCAGTTTTGCGATAGAACTGGATTTAGGTCCGTTATGTGTGACCTTGTATATTGTCTCACGGTGAGACATTGTAGTCGAATTAAGGTAGTTTCAGGGAGGGGAACGTGGTTCCATATCCTCTCTTTAAAAAGATTACATTAGGCCCCTAATCCTAATGGTGGGTCATGGCTCTTCCCCTGCTCTTCGTGTGAGAGGGGTGATGCGCACTCTAGCTAAGTGCAAGTTTGGCACGGTGCAGGGTAGATGACAGGGTAATAGGCCTCTCTGATCTCTACATCACCATATGCAAATGAAAGATCAAGGATAGATTAAGTCATGTGATCTTGGTACAGGGTAGATGACCATGGATGAAATACTCCGATGATCTCTACAATACCAAAATATTTCGGCAGTAGTTCGAGCCGATTAAAAGCCACCAACTTGTTTGTGAAAAGTTTTGAAAGTAATATAAGATAAGTGTGTTAGGCACATTAATATACCTGAATGGTTCATCCAGTCGGAAAGCCATTCTTGCTTTTCAAAATGTTACGTGATAAACATGAGTTCCCAACAATTGTTCATGTTTCGTAAAGGAACCACTAGTTGTGGTATCCTATCTCTTGATTATGCATGCCTCATTCTTATCCTCTATGGGACTGCTAACTGTTGGATCATCGACCGGTTGTCATTCGGATTACGATGCCAATATGTTTAGTCACTACCATAAGAACCGATCATTTTGTCCACTTGCTTAGTCTTTCATTAGACTAACCCGATCAGGCGATCACCTTATTCAATTGCATGGTCGGCTGGTGTCCACCGTTGTATACAACATATCAGGTATTTCTTGGAAGTTGATTTGAGAAGTGGATCGAGAAGTTGAAAAAAGTTTCCAGAAGTTGTATTTGAGCGAAGTTTTGGATGGGCCACTATAAAGTTATGTTAGGAAAGAAGAAGCTAAGAGTTTACATACTAAAGGTTTTGTTCAGATAGAAGATTGTTTTATCATCTTGTCATAAAAGCTAATGCTGTTTTAAGACCATTTGTATTTATTCCGCTGTAATGTCTTCTTAAACTTTGTAAGGTTGAAGTAATAAAGATTAAGTTCTTTTGCAACATTTTATTATTTTCTGGTTATGATTTAAATGAATCCAACTTTTGGATTTTTAGTTTGTTCAGTGAGTTTAAAGCGTTGGGTAGCTTCGGTTTAGTCTTAATCGGGTTACTGACGGTAATACCTCTAGGGTAGAAAGGGGGTGTTACAGAAGTGGTATCAGAGCTAGAAGTTCTAAGTCTTCTTTAAGACTTTCATCCTTCCATATAGAATTATGGAGAATTCTATATTGGTGTTGTCTTAGAACCATTTACGGAAAGTGGTTAAGATTGGAGGTCAGACTCATGAAGAGATAGAAGGAGAAAAAGGAATTGCAGAACACGAGGTAACAAGTTTGTAATGGTTTATGTGGAAAAGGTCCTATAGTCGACATTTGATTCCCTAGAGATGGGAATGGATTCCGAGAAGATCCAAAGTAAGATTAGGTGAAGATTCCTAAAGTTGACCCGGTTCTAGACCAAGTTCTCAATGAATTCCTATCCTGTCTTGAGAGTCTGAATTGGGCGTACCCTCGTCGCTTGTTCCATATTAGGAAACTTCTAATGAGATTTTGAAGTTAAGTATTGTACTTCATAAAGAATTTCTATTTTGAAGGTTTCCTATTTTAAGCTCGTATGATGGAAGATTTCAAGTTATGAATTTTGTTTTAAAAACATCATGATTCAAAGGTATGTGAAAGAAATTGTTAATTTCTTTTCTTGATATGTGAAAGCTCAAGTGTTGTCTTTAAAAAGGAAATTTTAAAGTAAGTTTCTTTGACATTGAAGTCATAAGATTAAGAGTTTTCACGAGTATATTCTTATAGGAATTTCTGAATTTTGAAATTCAAGTATCAATAGAAGTTTGGAGTTGGAACCTCTACTTCTCAATGGTAAGATTTGGTGAATCTTATAAGTCTTGAGTAATTCTAAAAGATCAGTATGGATCATGAAGTGAGGTAAAGGAATCATGAATAGAAAGGGATTATCTTTGGAAACTTTCTTCAACAACTATGTTTATGACTCTATAGTATAGAATCATGGATAACCCCTGTACTTTTCTTTGCTCAATTGGAAGTTAAACAGCTTTGAAGTGCTCAAATGTTGGATCAATTGAATTGTTAATCTATTGGAAAATACAATTCAATTTTTAACCTGATAGTGTTCAAACTCGGATATTCATATATGTTGTTATCCTTTGAGTTAAGAGGATTGAGAATCCTAAATGGAATGGGAATCTCTTTTGGTTATAGTAAGGAAGAAAGGGAGAATATTGGTTCAGATCAAATGTTGCACAAGTGGTTAATCACCAAGGTTGTTGTGAATAAGGTTGATTGGTCAAAATGGATTGAACAGGTAAAAGTTCATCGTTAATGTGTGTATGTTCAATTAACTACTTAGTATAAGTGTTAATTGATTACATGAGTTGTTGATATTTCGATGATTAACCTATGTGACCACGTTATTGGAGTTTCGTTGTATGATAACCAACTCGGGATAATGAGAAGAGACTTGAGGTCTATAATTGACCAGTAATGGAACCAATAATAAGATGTTCTAAATCGCCAATGATATTGGCTTATGTTTCTTCAAGGATAGAAATGATAAAGTTCAGTTTTGAGAAGATCATTCAAGGAATGATTTTGGTATGTTCGTTTGTGATATTTTAAACAGTTGGGAGAAAAATATCAATCATCTATCGTCAATAAGGCTTAGACTCTATCGCTGAAAGGATAATTCCATTTGTGTTTTGGGTTTTGAAGATTTTATAACAGTCAAATCCAATACCTAAGACGGTACTGGTGAAACTGTTAAGTTGTTGGCCAATCTCCTAAACACAAGTTCTTCCTTTGCAATGTGGTTTGAACTTGAGATAATAAAAAGGTATATGTCTTCTCCTTATGGTTAAGTAAGAAGACAAGAATGATGGAGAAGTCTATTTTGTTTACCAATGTTGAATTGGGATAGGTTCAAGAATATTTCGTTTGGCCATGTGCATTCATTCTTCTATTACAAGAAATTGAAAATTAAAGGTCCTTCATTATATAGAGAGAGGTATATGGATTGAATGTTTTGAACTAGATGCATAGTTTGAAAGTTCATTTTTTTATATCGAGAAGATTAAGTTATAAGAGGATTGAAAGTACTTAAAATCGTCAAAAGAGTTTGATAGTCACTCTTGGATATCGGAATTTAAATGACTATTAACCTGCAGAAGGCTTGTTGTTTTGTGAATGGATGAATTAAAGTATTTTTTTTTTGTCAATGGATCATATTTGCATACCTTTAAAGTAGTATGTCAAGGAGGCATACAAGTTGAGAATGATCGAAGAAGAATCTTTGCTATGAGTATGAAGATGTCGGAATCACATTTTCCCTAAGGTTTGCAAGTAAGTGGATTGGAGTGATCAACTCTTTTATTGAACCTGTGAAATTAAGTTGAGCTAGGACCGAGTTAAATGAGGCAGAGATTACTCAATACTATGGATTATAGAAGAGTCTAGCAGTATGTCTAATTAAGAAAAAGTCGAGGCATGTAATCAGGTTCTACCTTGAGGAAGGAATGAAGTGTTACATTCGAAGGGAAATTTTGGGCTCAGAAGTGAATTGGATTATTTTAGCTCCTTTGAGGCTCAATTTTGATTCAAAACTTTGGCCAAGTTGGTAAGGCCAGCTAAGGTGCAAATGTCAACACAAAACTAGGGCAAAGCATCCGTAGCATCATGAAAATAAGGTCAGCAATTTTATATGATGCATTGGCTAACGCGCCCAATTCCTCAAGAGAGTAGCTAATCTTTGTTTCCACAATATTCAAAGTTAAAGCAAGTATGTAAGTAACCTATGTCGAGTTCCTGTCAAGATGTTATGATTTAAGGGATATTTGAAATTGTTTTGTGATTTTCACTTTTGAGAAGAATCTTACGACTTTGTTGAATTCTGGTATGAATTTTTAAAGAAATGTTGATTTGATATACGGAATTCATGAATAAAATTTTCTACGGTTTTCATGGTGGTGAGTAAGAATGTATTTTGTCTTCCATCTTGATCACATGGTAAGGCAAGATTACATGTCTTATTCCTATGAGAATGCAGTAAAGGGTTGTGTTGATTTTATTTCCCCATCCTAATCACATGGTGGAATTAGATCACATAATTCCTCAGGTTTAAGTTCGAAATAAGAAATTTGTAGGAATTACATTTCTTGTCAAGGTTGGAATGATTACACAAAGGTTGTGATGGGAATTTGGAAATAACCATTTGATAGGTGATTTCACTTGGGTCGTAAAGAATAAAACGTTTCTAGTATGATTTGGCAATCATATAAGTTTTGCAATTATATGGGTTTTGCAAGTGTAGTTTTTTGAGATGAAAAGATGTAAGCTTTCTTTTGCATTATAGAAATTTCAATATCTAGTATCTTGTAAAACTCCTTTGAGTTAGTACATCCTTGATACCCTATACCATTTAAGGAGTATGGTCAAACTTCCCAAAACAGTTCTATTATAAGTAAAGAAATTTGGTAAGATTCTTTACAAATCTATATTGGTCTCTGAAGAGCATGGAGTAACTCCGTACTTCTCTAAAAGTTTGGGATGGTTTTCAGTCAACGACTAGTAGAATTCTCTAAGCAGTCTGCTAATAGTTCATTTTGTTGACTACATGTCCTAAGAAAGTCATTGCCTTTTTAGCGGCATTGTCCTTGGAAGTAAGTTGATATGAACTCCTGGAATGGAGTCCTCTCTAAGAAATGATACTCTAGTAATCCTTTCTTTGGAATAAAGGATGTACTAGTGTTTGGTCCATTAGTTACTATTGCTTTCATGTTGTTTTGAAGATTTAAATCTCTTTGAGAAGAGATGGTCAAGTGAGGACTTTAAGCAGAACTCCAATAGGTTTGGAGTTTTGATATGTAAATTAGTATTGATATTCAATCTCAGCCTGATAAGTTGTTGGATATAGAGAGTGGACACGTCAGGATATGTTTTTAATCCTAAAAGTTAGGTTGCTCAACAAGTCAAAATGTTAAGTAAAGTCTAAACAGTTCTTTGATGAAAAAGACTAAAAATTGTCAATGGAGACAATTTTGTTGGAAATTATTGGACCAAAGGTATTATTGTCCAATATGTTGGGATAATAAAGCGTAAGATTTTAGTTTGAAGTAGTTGAGTAAGATAACTACTTTTGAATGTCAGCATGCCCAAGCTGAGTTTTGTTGAGAAAAGGATGTAAAGGATGGACAAGATAGATTAGTATCTTGTCATGTGTTGGATAAATCTCATATTCTTGGTTAAAGTAATACTGAGATTTTATCTCAAAAAGGAAATTGAGTAAGGATCTTAAGTAATCCTTGTAAAGAAACTAATTTGAGAAGGACTAAAGGTTTAGTTTGGATGACAACAAGGTTGTGTGAATACCCTAAGATTTTATTCAAAAGTTGTTGACCAGATCAAGGAAAAGTAATATGGGAAAGTAATATTATTTAAGATCATTGGGGAAGATCAAGAAGGTAAGATACCAGGAATTGTTATTCAAGATTATGGATTGCTTGGTTTCAAAACTATTCATGTATATCTGTTGTTGATGAGCTTTGAAAGCTTATTTCAAAGGAAGCATATTTATTTGCTTAATTAGTTCATCCTGGAACAAGTAAAGGTATAAGGATTTAAGCTAAAAGTTTTGATGGACCGACATGAAGCGAAATATCACCGAGTTCGTTTTGATATGTTTGGTTTGTCTGGAAGTCTTGATTGAGCATAGAAGACCAGATAAAATGTTATAGTCTCTTCCTATTTCAGAATGGAAGTGGGAAGATGTTACAATAGATTCTTGTCATTAGTCGTTCAAGACTTAATGAAAGAAGGATGCATATGAAGATTGTTAAGAAACTCATCTAAAGTGTTCTTTTTAATGCAATTAAGATGACTTAAAGAGTACAAAAGTTAGTTGAGGTGTTCATGCATGAAGTTTTCGTCTTCATAAAACTCCAAAGACTATTATCTCTGATTGAGATGGATGGTTCATGCCAAAGTTTTGAAAGGAGTGACATCAAACTTTGTGGAGTGAATTGAATTTTAGCGTTGGCTTCCCTCATCAAAGTGATGAACAATGCAAAGAAACAAATTCAAACTCCCGAGGACATGTATTCTGGATTCCACACAATTTGGAATGGTAGCTTGAGTTTGAGTGACTTCACACACAAGAATTTTGATCACATGATAAAGAAAATGACTCTTTTTGAGGCTTTGTAAGGCTGGAAGTGTTGGTTGTCAAATTGTTGGAATGACAATGCTGACAAGGTTCTTCATGGGCCAGATTTGACCAAGAGAACAACAGTTGATATTGCATTAACACGATCAAGGGTGTTAACTACTCAAAAGCAACAACAATCGTGTGTTGTTTTAATTAGAGAGCATGTTGAGTTCACTGCAGAGAACAACGTTTTTGTTCTAGTATCCGCCTTGAAAGGCGTATTCCACTGGGAAAAGCGAGACAACGTAAATGCTCGCTATGTTGGATCTTTCAAGATACTGGAAAGAACTGGTAAGCTTGCTTAATAGTTGGCATTGCCACCTCCAGTGCATTCTATCCGTAATGTTTTCCTTGATAGTATGCGTTCAATATATCTCTTGTACTCAACAATAATAAGATGGATATTCAACTAAATCACACCTATGAAGAAAGGCCAGGTTGAATCGTGAATAAGAAAGATACCTTTGGTTAGTTTACCTTGGCCTAAAGATGGAGGTGAAGGAAAGACTTGAGAAACTAGACAGGAAATGTTGAGTCATTTCCCAAAATTAATGAACGTTGTAAAGAAGGAGTTTGGTAACTAAACAATGGTTGTTTTATGCCTGGTGCAGAAGTAACAACATGTTTTTTTAAGGGGGTACTACAAACTTCTGTATAGGTTTGTAGTGGTTGTGTATGTGTGCTTATGTTATCCTTCCTCATGATCCGAGTTCTCCTTGGTTTCGAGGACGAAACCATTTTTAAGGGGGTACTAATGTAATAACTGTGGTTTTTAAGGATATTTTTGAATTTTTCTCGGATATCCTTTTAACCACTTTGTCCATTTTAACTCTTAATCCGATATTTTTGTTGGAGATTAAATCCTAGAAAATTCTTGGTGATATCCTAAAATCACAAAGAAATGATTTTATGGATCGGTGTGAATTCTAGGATTTTTCAGTACAAAAAGAATATTTATTGGATAAGCCGTCTTTTTAATTATGTACTGTAAGGTTTTAAAATACAAAACGGAAGCCTTAAAAATTAAAGGTAGCAAGATAAAATCATGAAAAAATGATTTTATTGGTCTACATAATTTATGGGACATTTTGCATTTAGTAAGTTTTTCCACCCGAGGTACATAATTTTACCGCTTTAACGCGAGTCCCGTTTCAAGACGGGTTTTGAGTTTTAAAAGCATATCTTATTTGCATTAATAAGGAAAGCACGAGTGATGGGATGAGGATGAAACTCGGACTTTTGTAAATTGAAATAGATGAAGGGAGTGGGCGAGAGAACGACGGACTCCGTGAATGCCATTCTTCACTGCCGGCTACCTTCTCCTTCCCTTGCCACCTCCATACCTCCTCCTACACCTCATCTTCTCTTCCTTTCTATGAATTTTTGAGTGTGGCTGCTGGTAAAAAACCAGAACCAATGCAAAAACCATGATGGAGCCGAACTCGAGAAAAAGGAATTCAAATCCTTACCACCGGCTATCTCCTTGGCCTCGCCGTGCGTCGTCGCCGGAGTTCACTCCGCCTGGGCCAGCCAACAGTAGGCACCTCACCAGACCACCATAGCTCGAGCCAAGGTGAGCTCATCCGGGCCCAGCCTTGCTGCGTCGACTCATGCGAGCTCCCTCGCCCTCTCGTGAAGTGTAGACTCTGGCGAGTCTTTCGGGCCGTCGTCAACCACCCCTTTAGCCACTGTTGGACCACCCACCGTGAGGGCCACCGTTGGGCGACACCCAACCACCCTTGGGCTCGGGGATCGAGCCACTATCCAGCCGAACGAGCCATGGGCTCAAGTGAAGGTAATTACGATCGAAATTAATTAGCGGGTTGGTTGCGGAGCCACCATAAGGACCTTTCGGTTCTGCTTTGCTAATTAAATTTATGTTTTTTATAATCTGGACATTGATATGGTCCCACAGGTTCAAACCGCTCAGGAAACGGACGTCCGGATCTTCAGTTATAGCGAAAACAAGTTTTGATATTGATTGGTAGGTAAAGGACTTCGGATAATTACTCAGGATTCGTTGTTAATCAGAATGATCCGAGATTTGGTCACCTTTAAGAACTGTTGCTAATGAACAATTTTTATTTAGAAAATTATTTCAAAAGTGAAGCGGATAATTAGTTATAATTTCGCCAAGATGACTCCTTAAAGCATGATAACTAAGGATTATTATAAATCGATATTCGGAAATCAAATCGTTTATCGATTAGAAAGTTGTAGGAGTTGAGAATACAACTAAGAAGTGTATCCATGAGCTCGTTGTTGAGAAATCTTTGTTATATTTGGCAGAAGGGTGATAAAGATTACTGTTGAATTGCTAAGGACGTTGAGCACGCCTTCTAAGGCAAGTGGGCGGTTCTCTCTTGCATTATTGTTATTAAATGAGGAATTGAATCCCATTTAATATTTGTGTTGTGAACAACTTGTGTGCTTAATAAAATATGATAGGTTGTTATATTTGTTAGAAATAATGACCATGTTGTTTATTCAGTTTTGCGATAGAACTGGATTTAGGTCCGTTATGTGTGACCTTGTATATTGTCTCAAGCTGAGACATTGTTGTTGAATTAAGGTAGTTTCAAGGAGGGGAACGTGGTTCCATATCCTCTCTTTAACAAGATTACATTAGAAGGGTCCTAATCCTAATGGTGGGTCATGGCTCTTCCCCTGCTCTTCGTGTGAGAGGGGTGATGCGCACTCTAGCTAAGTGCAAGTTTGGCACGGTGCAGTTTAGACGACAGGGTAATAGGCCTCTCTAATCTCTACATCACCATATGCAAATGAAAGATCAATGATAGCTTAAGTCCTGTGATCTTGGTACAAGGTAGATGACCATGAATGAAATACTCTGATGATCTCTACAATACCAAAATATTTCGGCAGTAGTTCGAGCCGATTAAAAGCCACCAACTTGTTTGTGAAAAGTTTTGGAAGTAATATAAGATAAGTGCGTTAGGGAAATTAATATACCTGAATGGTTCATCCAGTCGGAAAGCCATTCTTGCTTTTCAAAATGTTATGTGATAAATATGAGTTCCCAACAATTGTTCATGTTTCGTAAAGGAACCACAAGTTGTGGTGTCCTATCTCTTGATTATGCATGTCTCATTCTTATCCTCTATGGGACTGCTAATTGTTGGATCATCGACCGATTGCATTTGGATTACGATGACAATATGTTTAGTCACTACCATAAGAACCAGTCATTTTGTCCACTTGCTTAGTCTTTCATTAGACTAACCCGATCAGGCGATCACCTTATTCAATTGCATGGTCGGCTGGTGTCCACCGTTGTATACGACACAGGTATTTCTTGGAAGTTGATTTTTGAAGTGGATCGAGAAGTTGAAGAAAAGTTTCCAAAAGTTGTATTTGAGCGAAGTTTATGGATGAGCCACTATAAAGTTATGTTAGGAAAGAAGAAGCTAAGAGTTTACATACTAAAGGTTTTGTTCAGATAAAAGATTGTTCTATCATCTTGTCATAAAAGCTAAGCTGTTTTAAGACCATTTGTATATAATGCTGTAATGTCTTCTTAAACTTTGTAAGGTTGAAGTAATAAAGATTAAGTTCTTTTGCAACATTTTATTATTTTCTGGTTATAATTTAAATGAATCCAACTTTTGGATTTTTAGTTTGTTTAGTCAGTTTAAAGCCTTGGGTTTCTTCAGTTTGGCGGTAATACCTCTAGGGTAGGAAGGGGGTGTTACAACCTTCTTATGTATGTGTATTAAAAATTAACCAGACATGCATCAAAACAACCAAAAAGTGCATGTCATGTACATCGAAACGAATAGTATATGCATCAAAAACTAACTAACTATAGAATTCATACACATAACTATAAAATGTTAAAAAAATTCGAAATCGATGCACAATATACATGATAAAATCGATGGATAAACAATCAATATTGATGAATATAGAGTAGTTTTAATGTACATCCAAGACGATATCAATATCCACACAATACGCGTGTTTTAAAAACAATTTTTTTTAAAAAATACGTGAATAATTGGAACAATATGCTTGTGTCGTTTTTTACTTCTCTTGTCTTTCAAAAAAAAGAACAAGACAAAAGCAACTGCTGAAGCCATATGTAGGGCGTTTAGAGGTTTGTAGGAGATTGACGAAGAGGAATTTCTGGTATGTGCTCGCTTCCTTCGTGTGAGGGTTTTAGTTAATGTATTAAAACCATTACGCGGGGGCCTGGTAATGAAGGTTCATGGAAAGAAGATATGGGTGGATATCAAGTATGAGAGATTGTCAAAATTTTGCTATTCTTGTGGTTGTGTTGGGCACGTCGAGATGGATTGTCAGCTTGAAGAAACTAGAGGCGCTCATCAGGAATACGGTGATTGGCTGAGGGCGTCGCTCTACGGAAATGGCAACCATGGTCAGAGAGGGAGAGGGAGCAAGAACGATCCATAATTGATGGCTTGAATGGAGGGAATGATAGTGGTTCGCATGAATCCAAAATTGTACATATAGTGGGGCGGAAACCTCTTTTGGCTTTACTTGATGCAGTGGATGATGCTGATGAGAGTTCTGGTTCAAAAAATTCACAAGTAGAGGAGCTGAATTCAAAAAATAAAGAGTTGGAGGAGGTGACAAGTTAGGTGCAAACTCAGTTGGAACGAGTTACACTTGACAGAACTGAAGCAGTGGTAGAGAGTAGGGGCGAAAAGGTTGTGATGGAGAAGGCTAAAGGGAAAGAAGTGGTGGGTGCAGAGGGAGTGGTGGAGAAAGCTGAGTTGAGAGAGGAAAAGGAGAATAACAATGTTAAAGGGATGATCTTCAAAGCTACTAAGAGTGGGGATGGGAATGAGGGAGCTGTTAAAACAGTAAAGAAGGGAAAAGATCCAAAAAAGTGGAAAAGGCTAGCAAGGGGGGATGGAGCGTTATCTCAGAATCAACAAAGTGAGAAAGCAGGGAAGAGAGAACGAGATGAAGGAGATTGTGAGACGAGGGAGGCTGGTGAGGGGAATAAAAAACAAATTATTGAAATATCGGCGGGAGGGGCAAACCCCTCTTGTCGGGAGCAATGAGTATTTTAAGTTGTAACTGCCGGGGTTGGGGAAGGCCCGTGCAGTTAATAGACTCACTTCTTTAGTGAGGAGAGAGGCCCCAAAATTGGTTTTCTTAATGGAAACCAAGTGTGATAGGCAAAGGATGGAGTTTATAAGGGATAAATTAGGGTTGGTGGTTGTTTTTCAATAGATTGTGTCGGAAAATCAAGAGGTTTGTGTTTGCTGTGGGAGAGTGATGTGAATGTTTCAGTTTCAACTTACACGGCTCACCATATTGACGTTGTTGTTAAGTGTTCGGAAGGAGGTGGAGAATGGCGCCTTATTGGGTTTTATGGTTGGCCTAGAAAGGATGAAAAGCATTTTTCGTGGTCATTATTGAATCACTTGGGTGAGGAGGAATGCAATGGATGGCTCTGTGTAGGCGACTTGAATCAGGTTTTATGTTATGAAGACAAGCAAGGTGGACAAAGGCCGGAAATAAGGGATATTGCTTCTTTTAGGGAGGTGCTGAAGAAGTATGAACTGAATGAACTGAGTTTTTCGGGCCCAAGGTTCACATGGGATAATGGTCGTCTAGATGATGATTTAATTGCGGAAAGGCTAGACCTGGCTTTTGCTAATATGGCCTGGATTGATCTTTTTCCGGGTGGAAATACATGACATCTTGATAGGATGGACTCGGACCATATTCCTAATAGAGTGGAGTTTTTCCGAGAGGAGGTTCTTACTGAAGTTGGATACCGCGGTAAAAGGCCTTTCAAATTTGAGGCTTTATGGACGCTTGGTAATGGATGTAATCATGTGGTTGAAAATGAATGGAAGAACCCGAGTTTGAGAGCTATGCATGATGAAGTTCTGGGTAAGATTGATAGATGTGCCGAGGTATTGAGAGAATGGAATAAGAGAGAAGTTGGTAATGTAGTTTCTAAATTAAATGGTGTCCGAGATCAATTGAGGGAGCTGAATAAAAGAGGGATCAATAGCGCTCTTGTTGCTAGGCGTATGGAGTTGGAAAAGTTGGAATCTGAGTTAATGGAGAAGGAAGAAATTTTGTGGTACCAACGTGCAAGGGCGAATGAGTTCAAATGGGGAGACAAGAACACAAAGTTTTTTCATCAGAAAGCAAATGGGCGTAGAAGGCGGAATAAAATTAGACGGTTGTTTGATTCAAATGGTATGGCTTGGCGTAGTGTGGAGGGTAAATCTAAGGTGGATGTTGATTACTTCTGTGATCTTTTTACTTCTGATCTTAGTGCACTTTCTACCACAGTTCCTCAAGGAATCTCGCCTATTATATCGGATGATGAAAACGCAGAGTTGTTACGTCCCTTTACAAGAGAGGAGGTACATTCTGCCATTTTTTCTACGCATCCTACAAAATTTCCTGGTCCTGATGGCATGTCTGCTTTATTTTTTCAACATCATTGGAATATTATTGGTCTTGATATTGTTCATTTCTGTATTAATATTCTAAATGGTGCTTCTTTTCCTGAGAATTTGAACCATACTTTCTTTTCCCTTATCCCAAAAGTACATGAACCTACAAAAATGCAAGATCTTCGACCTATTAGTTTATGCAATGTCCTCTATAAGATCATTTCTAAGGTGTTGGCTAACAGGTTGAAGAGAGTGCTTTACAAAGTGATTTCTCTATCCCGGAGTGCTTTTGTTCTAGGAAGATTAATTACTGATAATGTCCTTTCGGCTTTTGAAAATTTTCATTTTATGACGAACAAGAAAGCAGGGAAGCAAGGTTTTATGGCAATTAAGTTGGATATGGCGAAAGTGTATGATAGAGTAGAATGGCAGTTTCTAAGGCAGATGATGGTGCGGCTAGGGTTTGATTCTAGATGGACTGATTTGGTCATGAAGTGTGTTCAGAGTGTCTCCTTTTCCGTGTTGATGGAGGGATTCCCTTCTAAGGTTTTTAAGCCTAATAGAGGATTAAGACAGGAAGACCCTTTATCTCCCTATCTTTTTCTTCTTTGTGCGGAAGGCTTTGTTGGTCTCATCAGGGAGAGTGAACTTGCTGGTCGTTTACATGGGATCAAGATTGCTAGGAGTGCTCTTTCAATCTCTCATTTGTTCTTTACTGATGATAGTGTCCTTTTTGCAAGAGCTACTTGTCAACAGGCGCGCGAAATTGTTAATATTCTCCATGTTTATGGAGCAGTTTCAAAACAACAGGTGAATTTTGCAAAATCTGAGCTATCTTTTAGCAAAAATGTTTCGATCGGTAGAAAGCATGAGATTAAAGAAGTCCTTAAGATCAAAGAGGTGGACAAGCATGATCGCTATCTTGGCCTTCCAACCATGGTTGGAAGATCAAAGAAGGCTATTTTCCAAAAGGTGAAGGAGAAAGTATGGAAAAAATTAAAAGGATGGAAGGAGAGTACGCTTTCTAGGGCAGGGAAGGAAGTTCTTATAAAGGCAGCTGTGCAGTCGATCCCGATGTACACGATGTGATGTTTTATATTGTCGGCTGAGCTTTGTAATAAAATTGAACAAATGATGTGTAACTTTTTTGGGGATCAGGTAATCATAAGAAAAAGATCCATTGGATGAGTTGGAAGAGGCTGAGTTTTTCAAAGGAGTATGGCGGTCTTGGATTTAGAGACCTTCACGCTTTTAATACTACTCTTCTAGCTAAGCAGGGGTGGAGGGTTATTCAACATCCTGATTCTTTAATTGCAAAGTTGTTAAAGGCCAAATATTTTCCTAGAACAGATTTTTTGCAAGCAAAAGGTGGGGTACAATCCTAGCTACACTTGGAGACGCATTTTTAATGCACGACTGTTGCTGGAATCAGGTTTGGTATGGCAGGTGGGCAATGGCTCTTCGATCAGTGTTTATAAAGATCGGTGGATTCCTAGGGAAAACACTTTTCGGGTGCTTTCTTGTCCGACTGCAGGAGACGAGAACATGGTTGTTTCCGAGTTGATTGACTGGGAGATGCCATGCTGGAGGGAGGACTTGATCTCTGATAAGCTTCTCCTGATTGATGCAGCTGCTGTGGTGAATATTCACTTGATTGACCCTACTGTTGAAGATTCAATTTCTGGTTTTATGAGCGAAATGGGGAGTTCTCTGCGAAGTCGGCCTATCATTTATTCATGAAGGGTAGCTCTGCTTCAGTTGCTTGTGGTGAAGGATCGGATTCTTCTTTGATCAGGTCCTTTTGGAAGAAGTTGTGGAAAATTCCGGTCTTTTCGAGGGTCCGTAATTTTCTTTGGAGGGCTGCAAAGAACATATTACCTTGTAAAGAAAATTTGTTTAAGTGCAAGATAGCGATTGACCCGTTGTGTGAGCATTGTGGGGTAATTGAATCACCCCTTCATGTACTAGCTGGTTGCAAGTTGGCAAAAGATGTGTGGAAACGTTTTAAGAATCTGAAGCCAACGGATGAAGGGATTTGTTTTTTTCAAGATTGGGCGGATTGGATTTTCAAACGACATGATGATCGTGGGGTAATTGAATCACCCCTTCATGCACTAACTGGTTGCAAGTTGGCAAAAGATGTGTGGAAACGTTTTAAGAATCTGAAGCCAGGGGGATGAAGGGATTTGTTATTTTCAAGATTGGGCGGATTGGATTTTCAAACGGCATAATGATCACAATAGAGTTATCTAGGCAATGATGTGTTGGGAAATCTGGAATGAGCGAAATGCCAAAATGTTTTCGGCTTCAGAAAGGCATGTTGATGAGTTGATTGACAAGGCACTATCTTCGACGATGGATTTGGACTCAGAAGCGCTGGTGAATTCTGCTGAACGGGTAGTGCGTGCTCACTGGTGTAAGCCTGCAACCGGGGTTGTTAAATTGAAAATTGATGCCTCAGTTTCTTCTGATGTTTGCGGTATTGGTGTGGTTGGAAGATCATCGGAAGGGAAGCTGGTGTTTGCTGCATCAAGGGCCATCCAGCGAGGCTCGGAGGTGGAAGTAGCGGAGGCTGAGGCAGTTTTATGGAGCATGGAGTTGGCTGTCCAATCTGACATCCGAAAGGTGGTGGTTGAATTGGACTGTCTGCCGCTGATTAACAAACTGAAGAAGGGCGTGCTCGATCGAAAGACCATTGGGGTTTTGGTTGCACGTATCTTGGCAAAATCATAGGAATTCGAGGACTGTAAGTGGTCTTTTACAAGTAGAGAAGACAACAAAGCTGCGCATTTTATGGCTTCTTTTATTTTTGCTTGTTCTGTTTATTTTCGTTCGGATTCTAGTCTTTCTTCGGGTCTTTGTGACGCTCTTGTTGTAGACTCTTTACTTTAATATAAGGGGAGTTTTTATCTATTCTTTTTTTTTGGTTGAAACAAGATGTATTCTTTAATGAAAGTATAATACAATTTAATACTGGACATTGTTGATTCCACTACCAAAGTTGAAGTAAATAGCTGATCGAGCCTGTCCTCGTTTTTTTTTTTTTCATCTTTAAACAGGACCAAGTTCATTCAACTGAGAAAACCACCCTATAGAGAGAATCAGGACGGGACGACGGACTCGGGAGAAAGAATTCTTCACCGCCTGCATATCTTCTCTGCCTTGTCAAAGTCTACAAATTCGTCTCCCAAATTGATCGGTCTGAACTTGTCCTTCTCAATTGAATTTTGTTTCCTAATGTCTTTATGTCAACCGTGGTTCTTATTTCTCAATTGAGAAAGATCCAAATTTTCACTTGTTTTGTGCCGCTGGCGCCTGACTGAGAACTCCCAGCTGCCGGTTGGGGCGGTCGGCCCCTGCGCCCCCACCTTCCTCCGCCACTGGTTGTGTAATGGGCAGCCTTCAACTTCATTGCCCTTTTGTTGGTTCTCCATTTATTCGAGAAAAAGAGACAAAGTCTGCTTGTTTGAAGAGAGGGAAGAGAGCTACTTTAAGGTGTAAATGTAGAAAACAAAATCAATGGTTTTCTCAAGGTTCTGTTTGGTTCCCCCAGTTCTATGGTAGAATTGTGAAGATTCTAAGTGTTGGCCCTCACATTAGAGATGGGTTAAAGGTGAATTATGTGAAGGAGCATCTTTTTAGGGGGAAAGACCTAGTGAATTCCATTTCCCCTTTATGGAAAGAAGGGTTATTGCTGTTCAGGTGTTCGGTTTTTGCGGCTGTGATATCCTCTGTGTGCTTATTGGTGTGGTATGGAAGGTTGAAGGCTAAGGAGTTTGTGGAGGCAAAGCTTTTGCCTTCAGTTTGTTCAGTTTTAAGTGAGCATATTCAGCGTGAGGTTGATTTCGGTAAGGTTCAGAAGATCACTCCTTTAAGCATCACATTGGAGTCATGTTCAGTAGGACCACATCTGGAAGAATTCTCATGTGGTGAGGTACCTACCCTGAAAATCCGGATTCGTCCTTTTGCAAGTATAAGCAGGGGAAAGGTTGTGGTTGATGCTATTTTGTCCAATCCAACGGTGTTAGTTTCTCAGAAGAAGGATTACACATGGTTGGGGTTGCCCTACTATGATGATAATAGCCTGAGCCGGCATCTTTCAACTGAAGAAGGGATTGATCATCACACTAGAACAGTAAGGGCTTCAAGGGAGGAGGCTGCTGCTCAGTGGGAAAGGGAGAGAGATGGAGCTGCTAAACAAGTTGCAGCAACAGGATATATTGTATCAGAGGATTTACGTAGTAGGGTTGAATCTGATACTGGGATGGGTGGGGAAGGCTTAGGGGATGACATGGATGAGGGATTGCATAGGCGGGATCGTCATTCTACTGAAACTGATGTTCAATATGTTGTGAAGCATGATGACTTGGAGAAGTCATTTGGGGTGAGTTATCCTAAATCAAAGCTGAAATCACTGCGTCATATGATATCTGGTTCAGTGAGGCCCGGTTTTAAGAAAAAGGCCAATAGTAAGGACATTTGTGTTTCTAGTGATATTACTAAAAGAAGAATTCTCGAGCATAGCGCAAAAACTGCTTCAAGGTATTTTCAGAAGCTCGAGGATGATAAGATTAGGGAGCAGTTGCAATCAAATGCTGGTTTTATGAATCCCAAGTTTGGCGATGATTTATTTACTTTTGAAGGGAACACTAATGGTTACCTCTTTTCATCAGGTGGGAGTACTAATGTGACTGATGCTAGTAATCAGGGTAATGTTGATATCAAAATTGAGAATAGTGTGGGGTGTAAACCAGAAACATTGCTTTATCAACCTGGGGTGTCAGATATAGGAATTCATAATGATGGCTCTCAATATATGCCCAACTCTAAGGAACAACCATCTGTTACTTGGAAGCATAAAGATTTATCTCTCCCTACTGATGCTGAAGTTGCTGAACCTGCAAATTTGAATGAAAAAACACCGATTGCTAGCATCATCGATGGCACAGAAAACACATATAGGGCTTTTGTTAATAATAAAAATTCTGAAGATGCTGAATGTATGAGCAGACCAAGTGATGGAAAAGTTGGATCTGCAGAGTCCAATACAGAAAGTCAAGGCAGTCATCTTTCTTCAAATTCAGCTTCTGATGGCCATGGAACATCCTCTTCTAAGAATCACTCAACTTGGTCTTTGAATTTCGAGCCAAATTCATCATTTCTCCTGGGAAATATTTGGGAGAAGCTCTCTATCTTGTTTTTGAATCCATTTAAGCATCAAAAAATAGGTATGGGTCTAAAAATGGAAGATGTTGTCTCAGAACTTGTAAATGAGGGAGATGAAATGCAGGTTGAAAGCATAGAGAAGACGCTGCCTGTGACGCTTGATTCAGTTTATTTCAAAGGAGGAACTTTGTTGCTCATGGCATATGGTGATGCAGAACCCAGGTTCGTAGCTGTTATTCTATTTTTATATATCTTTTCTGGTGGATTAGAATCTCATTTTGATATCATTTATTTTCGTCTAAGAGATCTGCAACATAAATGTTTCAGGAAACATCTTTCATCCTAACTGAACAAAGACCAAGGGGAAAAACTTGTAATTTTTTTTACAGGCTTATACAAAATAAGTTACAAATGTGGATTCTCTTATTTTTGAAGCTGCAGTGACTTCTCTAAATACTATTGTAATGCTGGCTGTTGATTATGTTTTAGTATACCTATTTGTTTTTGTGCTTTAATATCAGATCACTTGTTTTTGTTGAGCATTAAAGGATATAAACTAAATGAAAAGTTTGCAATAAATTATCTGTAAGAAATATATCGTGCCCATAAATATTTGTGAGACTTGTTGTTGCAATTCCTATTTCCTGTTCTTATTAAATTGGCTAATGGGAAAAGATGATTCTATGCAAGGTTTACAAAGATAAAAGTCTTATAATCTATATAAAATGTGGATCTCAGTAGATAGTGGATTTTACTGTCATTTTATATCATTAGAACTGTTTAGAATGTGAAGCATTAGCCACAGAAGATACTGCTTGTCGACAAATTGATCTTTGCGAGACTGGACTCTCTTCATGATAATAGTGTTTTTGCGTAATCTAGCATGTCTTGTAACAAATATGAACACTTTTTCTTTTCATTGCATTCTGTACAGGGAGATGGAGAATGCGGATGGACACGTAAAATTCCAAAACAACTACTGTCGGGTATATGTGAGTCTTAGTGGAAATTGCAAGATGTGGCGATCGGATAGAAACTGTGATAGTGGTGGCTGGTTGTCATGTGATGTATTTGCGGATATTTTGGAGCAAAAGTGGCATGCGAAACTTAAACTTTCAAATCTCTTTGTCCCGGTAAGGTATACAGGTTGGGTGGTTATATAGATAAATTTGTTGAACTTTCAAATAACAGCAACATCATCATCATCTCCCAGTATAGTCCCACGCTAGAGGAATTTGGGGGGTCAAGATGTGGGCACCCATAACTTGAACATTTCAGGAGGATGCGCCCGATAGACCCAAGAAAAACTGAAATTCAGCTATGTGACAATAATAACTGAATTTATTTAGAATGCACCAAAATTGATATAGGGGGTAAATTCATCTCAAAGGCACTTTATAAAAGCCAATGAGCATGAGGATGTGCCCCATCTCAAAGGCACTTTCAAATAAGTTTTGTAAATATATTAATTGAAAATTTTCTATTGTTGTGATTGAAAAACATCCTGGTACTTTCAAGTTTTGGGATCAGTGGAGGGAGAGGATTATAGTGGAGGGGCGCTAGTGGACCACACAGTGAGTGGAGGAACCCGGTTTCTGAGATTCTTGTGTTTTTTACCCTTGTTTTCGTTTTTTGGGCTTTCACTCGGTTTTTGGGCCTTTCACATACACCTCTCGATTTTATATCGAGGCGTGGGTATGTCCATCCTGACTCCCCAGACCCTGCCCGAGGCAGGTCACCACCGGTTGTTGTTGTTGTCGTTTTTTTGCACTTTCAAGTTTTGAAATTGTCATTCCCCACCCTAACAAATTGAATATAAGAAAAGCCCTTAATATAAAAGGGAAGACATATACATTTTTTGCAAAAACTGAAAATGAAATAATAGTGGAGAATGGATATTCTTAGAGCTCCAGGTCTTAGGATTAGTTGAAAATTAATAATTATGGCAGTGCTTTATCCTATCCATTTTCTGAAGTTACAAAAGGTCAGGACTGGAGTTGTGATTTAAAACTTGAAAATATAGGAAAATGCCCCAAACCTTCGGGTACCAGTTTAAAAATATCTCTTATTGTTTTTGATGTTCTTGTGATATTTGTCTATTCTGCAGCTTTTTGAAAGGCTATTAGAGATTCCAATATTATGGTCCAAAGGGAGAGCCAGTGGTGAGGTGCTTATCTCTTTCACCTGATATTCTGCCTCAGCTATTTTTCTGCACCTGTGATCTCAAACTACCTATGATCTCTGTTAGTTAAAGAACAAAGTTTTTGTATATTCTCTGTTCCACTTCATTGGCTAGGAAAACATGGCTTGCTTTTCATGTTCAAGATATGCCTATTTTCACTGAGGCCCTAAGCAATATGTTTTGTGAATCAGAATGTTCTTATTGGGTTGGGTATTTACAACATTTACAATCTTATCATAAGAATTGTGTTTAGGTGGTCAATGAGATAGCAATATGATCTGTGTTTAGGTGGTACAATAATGTGATAAAGGAAGCTGCACTTGTTGAACTGGGGTCTATTTTTTTCTTCTTCTGTTAAGTTATGCATTTTTAATTTTTTAGGCAGAGAGATGGATAATGCTTGTCATTCTCTCTTTGCTTTCATACTCCCTTATAAATTTGACCATTACTATGGGTGAAGGTCCATCAACGATCTCAAACTCCACAGCACATTTTATCTGTGTTAATGGAAGGGAAAAAACTGCACTTGTTGAACTGGGTTCTATTTTTTTTTTCCCTGTTAAGTTATGCATTTTCAGGCAGAGAGAGGGGTAATGCTTGTCTTTCTCTCTTGTAACTTTCAAACTCCCTCATAAATTTGACCAATACAATTGATAGAGGTCCAGGAACTATGCTTCGAATCACAACCTCTATAGCCACTGCTGTTGGCAAGATAATATAGAGGCTTTGTCTCCCTCTCTTTCTCCCCTTCTAAACTTTGTCTTTTCCCTATACTGCTCTTCTTGTTAAAACAAAAAAGCACAAGACAAGGAGAGTGGGGGGAGAGTTAGTCAACAAGCTTGGAGCAATGACAAAGTGGACTATAATCAAATGAAAAGAACGAAATGGTGAAATATGGCTTGTGCGTATTGTGCAGTTCAAATGATTGTTTCTCCTTAAATACTATACAAAGTGAAAAGTTAGAAAAATAGCTCTCGTGTGGCTTGAGTATATACATGAACTCTTACCACATCTGGAAGAGCAACATGTGGTGTGAGGTGCTTTGAGTTCTAATATTCTGTTTTTCTTTTCTTTTCCTTTGTGAGGCAGAAATATATTGGTGTAAAGTGGTTTGCGTATCCATTTTTAGTATACCGGCTTACCCCAGATTTAACTTTTTATTTGCAGGTACATATTTGCATGGCTAGAGGAGATACATTTCCTAATATTCATGGGCAGCTTGATGTAACAGGGTTGTCGTTCCAGATACTGGGTGCTCCGTCGTCATTTTCAGTATGTTTTTCATATTTTGTGAAGAGATTTCCTTAATTTGTTGGCTGCAGATAGATCTATGTATCTTTCATATTGTATTCTGCTGAAGCAAGGACAGGTGTAAAAAAAAAATCCCTGGTTTCTTCCTGAACTTATTGCTTGATTCTTCTAAATTATTGCAATTACTTTTTACAATCTTCTAGGAATCTCACATTTAATACTCTTTATTTTTTTCATCTTTTAAGTTGTTGCCCATGTATTTTAATTCTTTTTATTTGGTCTTTTTATTCTTTTTCTTGACGTTTGTATCTTTTCCTTTTCCTTAAGTTTTCTTATCTAAAATTTATTACATATTCTACTTAAACCCAAATCCATTAATTTTTTTTGTAATTGTTCCTATTTTTGTACAAAAGTAGATAATACTTAACTTACAAAGTTACAGTTTAATAATTATGTTTATACTATCGTAAATATTGATAAATGATATATCTTAATTATTATTTAGTACTACAAAAGTCGTCAAATAAGTGCATATCAGGTATCAAAATTTACTCTGTTCATAAAACATAAGAGTTCATTGACTGCTGCTCATATGCTTAGTTTATCATATATTTGATGCCCCTTCAAATAGACGACTTTGTTACAAAACCATCCCTTTATAAAATAAAATGCATATAACCACCCACTATATATATTTTATGAACAAATCAATCTCCACCTTTGAAGTTTGTAAATGATTGGTTCTGTGTTAGGGTTGCTTCTCCAGACATTATCTGCCATAGCCCTCTACAATGCTAGTGAATAGCTTTAGTCATAAATTTTGATTCCAGAGTTAAAATGTGGCAGCATGAGAGGTCTTATGAATTAAGATGCCTTGCAGGAGATGTCGGTGATATTAAGTTTCCGCGGACAAAGAATATTTTTGCACAATGCCAATGGTTGGTTCGGAAATGTGCCTTTAGAGGCATCTGGTGATTTTGGAATTCATCCTGAAGAAGGAGAATTTCATTTAATGTGCCAGGTATTGTCACATGGTTAATTTACTAGCTACCTGAACTGGGGTTCTCTATATTTTGACTCTGCATGCGGTTACTCTAGTTACTCTGATGAGAACATTGCACAGTAAAGATCTATTCTTGCAATGTTAGCTTGTATAATTTTGCAATTTATGTGGAAGAATATGGCAATGTGCTGTTTGCTGTAATGTAGTGTATAGGATTCACAATTTGGACAGGCAACTACTCATTCCTAGATATTGTCCTTGCTACACTTGTAGATAATAAGCACCTTTTGCTAATAAGCAGTGCTTTTGTCTCGAAATATGCGAAAAGTAGCTTTTCACGTATTTCGAGACAAAAAAAGCATTTTATTAGCAAAAAGTGCTTATTATCTACAAGTGTAGCAAGGCCAATATTGTTTTTGCCGCTATTGTTCGCGTGGCCAAGGGTCTGCTCTTCACAGGAATCAACTAAAAATTTCTGGATTCTAAATGCTACTTGCAAATGTAAATAAATTTGTATTCTCACTACCATTAGCTCATGGTGTTTACCAAACGAAGTGGAGTTGATTTAGTTAGCTGAGATTGAGCTTTTTTTTCCACCCTTCTCTTGAATAAAACTAAATTACTTAGGGTAAAGGTCTAATGTGGACACCTTCTTTGCTCAACAATCTATGATGTTAAAAGTAAGGTACCGCTGATTTGCTCATTGTAGTTTAGCTGCTAAAAAATCCATGTACTTTTTTCTCCTATCAGCAGGATTGCGCTTCTTTTCAGCTAGTGTAGATTTTTTTTCTGTTGTCTTTGTGTAAGGTTATTCAAATAGGATGTAACAAGTATATTCTCATTGCCAGGTTCCTTGTGTTGAAGTTAATGCCCTTATGAAGAGTTTCAAGATGAAACCTCTACCCTATCCAGTATGTCACTCAACTTTTTCTTGGATCTTATTTCCCATGATAAATGTGTGAGTACTGCTTTCAGTATGTAGTTGGGATTGTTGTTAAAGGAAGAGAATAAAATTTAAAATAATAATCTGTTGTTACCACTTACCACCTTTATTTCTTTATTTGTGATGTTATTATAGAAGCATAAAAACATGTATGGTCGTCAAATATATGTGTTGTGATTTGTGAAGCAATGATTTTAGTCATTCTAATTCTATTGACGTGGCAACGCAAATCTTAGGAAGAAAGAGGCTACTAAAGAAGGCCCCAAATGTACAGCCTGTAAAAGAAACTACTAAATGCGACCTCCTTGCAGTTTAAGGGGGTGCTTTTGTGACTCACTATCGTGGCCTCGTGCTTAGTTTTTGAGTCTAATTTAATTTTGTGAGACTTTTCATAGGAGTGGGTTTTTCTGTTTTTGGAAGGTTTGATGATCATCTCACCCTTGCCCACAGGAGGACACCCAAATTTCTGATCATCCTACCCCCCATCAAGCCAAGCAAGGAACAGAGAGGGGATAATAACAAAAATAATGAATGTTGGTTGAATTATGTTAACTAATTCTAATATTAGAATATTTGATACCCTTGCACGTTGCAATGAGAAGTATGCTTAAGAAGAAGTTTAATAATATATCAGGCACTGAGCATGCTAACAGACTTAAGGCTGTGGGAAGTTTGAAATTTGTAACTTTTTTAGTTTGGTCTATAAAAATGAGAGCTGTATAGTTTTGTTTTCATTACCGTAAGAGCCAGAAAGGAAGTTGTGATGTATGCAGCAAAATCTGTACATTGGTGATATCCTTCAAGAGTTGCTATGAAAATTAGAGTAAAAAGAAGATTATATTCATATCAATTATAGATGGTTTAATTGATACACCTTTTTATTGGTCTACACCTTGAAGTTGTTGAAGGGACATTTAGTCACAGCTACTTTAAAAAAAAACAGTTGTTTATTTTTGTCAATGCTATAGGCGGTCACTCGGGGGGTGCATCCTCATGCTCATTGGCTTTTATACATTGCCTTTGAGATGGATTTAGTCCCTATATCAATTTTGGTGCATTCTAACTAAATTCAGTTATTATTGTCACATAGCTGAATTTCAGTTTTTCTTGGGTCTATCGGGCGTACCCCCTTTCCCTTGGGCAGGGGTACCCCCATCTTGACCCCCCAGATTCCGCTGTAGCGGAGCCTCACTGGGTCAATGATGATGATGATGCTATAGGCGGTCACTCATGTGTTATTTCCTTCTTGTTTTCCTTCCAATTAATCAATCCCCTGTCCAGTCCCCCCTCTTTATTATTAGACCCTTTCAGATTTGCATTTCTGAATTGAAGTTTCCAGCAGATGTTCTAAATAATAATAATTAAGGCTTCTCGTCCATGGACCTTTTTTAACAAGGCTTTGGCACAAAAAGCTGAAAGGAAAATATAGCAACAGTCAGAAATTTATGAATGCAAAAAATTGAAAATAATTAAATAAAAGAAAAGGGGTGGGGTGGTTTATGTAGGGCCGATCGGGCATTGTGCATTTTATCAGTTACCATTTTTGGACCTCTCCACCAATAGAGATTGGACTTTCTTGGTTCTTCCGATGCAGTTTCTTCTTCATTGTTCCCCTGGCACCCATTGAGCAAATTAGTCCTTAACTGACCTAAAAAAACTGACTAAGAAAATGATAACAAAATATGACTTTCTCTCTGGAATTTGAGCCTGTTACATTTCATATGCAAATTATGCTTTTGGATAAGATCTTAACATTTGGTATAGACTGTAAGGAAGATGTAAATGCTCTGCAGCTCTAAACTATATACTGCATTGCTGCATTCTCTTTTGGAGGCATTAAACTGGATGGTTCAACTTTTCCAAATTGCAGCTAGCTGGGTCTATAACTGCTGTATTCAATTGCCAAGGCCCACTGGATGCTCCTATTTTCGTAGGTAGCGGGATGGTTACAAGAAAGATTGGGCAGGCAGTTTCAGATCTTCCTGCATCTGAAGCATCTGATGTTGTGATGAAGAGTAAAGATGCTGGTGCAATTGCAGCATTTGATCGCATTCCAATTTCTTATCTATCGGCCAATTTCACTTTTAACACAGACAATTGTGTAAGTTGAGCTTAGATGGCAATCTATTCCTTTTGCTTGTCTTGTATAACTGTATACCAGTTGAATTTTATTTGTTCAACTGAATACATTTCTACATGTTTTTAGTAACCCTGACACTCGTATACTATAGTGGTCAGACTTTGTGTATACTAACTTCATTTTTAGCTTAGTTGCAATGTATCTATGCAATTACCACATATTTTCTTGTCAATTTGCAAACTGCACATTCACTTATTTGAGTCGCTTCAGATGTCTTATTTCATTTGAGTTTCCTTTTGTTTCAGCTTTAGGAAATTGCAAACTACTCACGTACTTGTGTTGCAGGTTGCTGATCTGTATGGAATCAGAGCCAGCCTTGTTGATGGGGGTGAAATTCGTGGAGCTGGAAATGCTTGGATTTGTCCGGAGGTATTTGTTTTGCTGAATCAAAGCTTTTGCAGTTTTTTCATTGTATTATATACACCTCCTTTGTTTGTTTCATCTTGTGTTCTTATCCAATTTCTCCTTTTTGTGATTTTATATCAGTTTCAAAAACATAAATATGTACGAAATTGATAATTTTATTCTTGCACTGTTTATGGTTATATTGGCATCTTTACCTGTATTTGAGACTAGTATCTGAAAGTTCCATTTTGGTGTCGGTATATTCAGGTTTCAATTTTCCGAGTTTTTTTTTATTACCGTCTTCGATCTAAAATGTCACTCATTTTAATCTCTTGTTTATTTATCTAATATGCTTGTCAAAAGCTTTATTAGGTTTTGTAAACCAAATTTGTTAGTAGCAATTATTAAATGAGAGAAAAAAAGGTGGAATAATAATTACTAAATGTGCTTTTGAGATCAGAGGTGGTGTATTTTTGCTGATTTGTTAGAGCTTATTGGAGCTGAAATGAATTTCTTTTTATCAGAACAACATACGCACAAGTCTTGAAAAATCTGTTGGCCTATCTTATAAAATAATCTGGAATAGATGAAAATATTCTCAGAAGTACATGTTATATTCTCAGATGTTTGGTGTATTGCCACTGAGGGCTGAGTATATATATTCTCAGATGCTGTTACATTCTCATTTCAAATTATCATACTAGACCACAGCCATATTTTGTTCAATGTTATCATGCCTACTACTTTTATTTGACCAAAAAGCTGTATATTGACAACATTATACCAGACCATAGAACATATTTTGTTGCTGTATATTGACAACTTGTTTGGGTGAAGAAGGGGTTTACAGTAAATAATGGAGGAACAATGTATTATGTTCGATTCAAACAAATATTCAGCCAACATTAGATTTCGCAATTCCACAGCATTACAAAGTTCTTCACTTATATTTACTTAATTGTTCAAAACACATATCATGATTTTTCAAATTTTATATGTGGACAATCATGTATCTACATGTGAAAAATACAGTTGTTACTCTTATTGAATGACTTGTGTCTGAAAACTTGCAAAAATGTCACCTATTATTAAAAGCAGCCTAATATGGGCTGTGTAAATGTCTTCATCTGGATGGTTCCCATTGCTTTTCATACATCACATTTAACCCCGAATAGCCCTCTGTAATTGATCCTAAGTTTTTGTTTTGGAACCGTATATTTTTTTTTTTTGAAAATTTGGGGTTTAGAGTGCTGTAGTATGTTTGAAGTGACATTAACCTTTTCCGTAGTAGCTATATGACCACCCGTATAATTTTTTGGTCAGAGGGACGTTGTATGCAATTGAACTGTGGAAAAGCTCAAACTTAAGTAGACCAAGCACTAAGCAGATTCTCCCCAGTTTTAGTTGTACACTAGAAAAAAGTGTTTTATACACAGGGTCTAGACAAAATTATGTCTGCTCTTGTAGGATAGTGGGACAATAATAAATTTCTGCAATTATTGGGCTGATTTTGATATACTAAAAGGAGTGCAGCCTGTGTTGTTTCCGCCACTGTGTTACGAACTTGAGATTTTAGGTTTTAATAGGCTGCAGTTCACAGTCCCTGAAAAGTTACTTGCTAATTTTGCAACTTTCTGTTAAATAGGCGGAGTTGGACGAGACTGCATTGGATGTGAACTTCTCTGGGAATCTGTCCTTCAACAGAATCGTTCATCGTTATTTGCCAAAAAATCTGCATATGCCCCTTCAAGTGGGAGAATTGAAAGGAGAAACAAAAGTTTCTGGGTGCCTCCTAAGACCGTATGTTTTCCTGCTCTCTCATGTTACTTGTTACTTAATACTGTATCTATATTTTCACAGAGACGAACATTTTTATATACATATTCTGTTCTGTGCTACAGGAGATTTGATGTGAAATGGAATGCTCCAAAAGCGGAGGGTTCATTGGCTGATGCCCGAGGGGATGTCATAATCTCCCATGATTTTATTTCTGTTAACTCTTCATCAATTGCTTTTGATCTGTATGCGAAAATTATGACATCATATCCTGAAATAAACTTGTCCAACATGGAGGAATATGTCGTGACAAGGGCTCAACCTGTAGTAGTTGAGGGACTTGAGTTGGATCTACGAATGCGTGGTTTTGAGTTTTTCAATGCGATCTCCTCCTATGCTTTCGATTCTCCAAGACCTGTGCAGCTAAAAGCAACAGGAAGAGTCAAGTTCCAAGGACAGGTCACAAAGCCTTCCATCAGCGCTGATGAGCAAACTGCTGGGCCCATGAAGAGTATTGTTAATGGAGATACACGTTGCCTTACTGGCAATGTGTCGATCTCAGGACTCAAACTCAATCAGTTGATGATAGCACCACAGTTGGCTGGACTATTAAGCATTTCACATGAATCCTTAAAGGTAGAGCGTTTAGTAATTAACTCTCATCTTTTTTATATGAATTTCTGCAAATTGTCTTTTTCCCTGCTTGCTTCCACTCACATATGCATGGCCATTATATTGAATACAAATATGATAGGTTTTAAGTGTGAATATCCATTTCTAATTATAGAACATTTATGCTGAAAAGATTTGGCAAACCTTTCCCTGGGGTGCATGCTGCTGGCAAAGTGCGAGCTTTGTTGAATAAAGTATACATGAGTTCGAAACCTGGTGGTTTTGTCCCATATCCCACGATCTATCCATGTCTATCTTTGTCATTAAACCCGCTTTTTGAGCTTTGAAATATGATGTCACATCCTTATGTTGTAGTTGGATGCTGTTGGTAGACCTGATGAAAGTCTCGCAGTTGAGATCATGGGGCTATTGGATCCTATTGCTGATGACAATGCCCAACACGGAAAATCATTGTCTTTTACCCTTCAGAAAGGACAACTCAGAGCTAACATGTACTATGAACCATCACATTCTGCCAACCTAGAGGTATTTTCTGTAGCAATGCAATCCTCCCTTTTTCTTGCATTTTTTAGAGCTTGGTGATTCTATTTTCCTTAGAAATCTCTATGAAATAACCATGAATCTGATATTGTTCTAGCTAGCTTCTTGTTTAATATGTGCAAGATTAAATTTTATTTGAAAAGAAAAGACATTATATAGAGGATAACTTCTATCTTATTGTTTGTTGGTTGTAGATTCGCCATTTGCCACTAGATGAGCTGGAACTTGGTTCTCTCAGGGGAACAGTTCAAAGGGTAAGCATTTCTCTATGAATGATTCCATTGTTTCTTAATAACTTTCTTTGTTTTATCCACTCCCATGTTAAATTTGACTGCCAAATCTCTCCTGGAGGAGGCTTAAATGTAGGTGTAGTACATAAAATTGAAGGGTATTAATAAGTGGAATTCTGATGCTCTTAATATCCTTTGGAGGATCTTGTTTGTAGCTTCAGCCTGACTGTTTTTAGAGGAATAAATAGATAAAATAAGTGTGAAGAAGTTGATTTGTTCCATGGCAATGTGGGCTAGGCTTGTACTAAATTACGGCTTGAGAAGCAAGTGACAAAATGGGTGATAGAATTGTTAGAACGGAAATACAAGGAAATGCAATGCAAGAAAGCAGAACAACTTGCAATTGCAAACTATCCCTTTGCTTTTCTTTATATTTATAAATGACCTTCTCATCTCTTGCAAACATTGTATTTTAGTCCCTCAATTTCATTTAGACATTATGTTACTATTTTGTTTGGCTAATAAATCAAATAGCTTCCTAAAAGCTACCATTAGGCTTATCCAGATGAAGATGCAATAAATTTGATACTGGACACAAATAGCTGAGGGTTTAAAAGACTTAATCAGTAGGCACTGCATATTTTCTCCCTCTGCAGGTTGCTGGATTCCAGTACCAATAGCCTTCATTCAGTGACTCTTAATTGGTGTGTTATTAAGCACGTGATTAACTTCTTTCAGGCTGAAATTCAACTTAATCTTCAAAAAAGGAGGGGATTCGGTGTTTTGTCAGTTCTGCGACCAAAATTTAGTGGAGTGCTGGGTGAAGCTCTAGATGTTGCTATTAGATGGAGCGGGGATGTGGTGAGTGCCCACTTCTGAACTTCTTACTACAATACATCATCCCCTTATTTCCCCTTCTGCAAACATTGAGTCCCATTATGTAAATTCAATATAACGATTACAAATGCTTGAATAGTCACCATTGTCATACACTGGATTGAATTTAAAGGGAGCCTCCTTTTCTTTCCTCTCATAGAAACAATATTGCAAATTTGGGGGCGCATCCTCATGCTCATTGGCTTTTATACAACGCCTTTGAGATGGATATAATCCCTATATCAATTTTGGTGCATTCTAACTAGATTCAGTTATCATTGTCACATAACTGAATTTTAGTTTTCCTTGGGTCTTTTGGGCAATGATAATACTTGGGCCTTCTTCATACACCCTCTCAAAATTTTTATATTGGGGCAAGGGTGTGTACATCATGGCCCCCCAGATCCCTCCTGAGGCGGGTTAACACTGGGTTGATGTTGTTGTTGTCTTGAATTCCAGTTGCTTAGCCTGTAGGATTTTGTACAATGTTACTAATTCTTTGATCTGCATTTGTATGTATTCTGTAAAAATTTCTCTAAATTGCTAGCCATGTGGTGTCTCTTCTCTCAATTTCCCACATTTGTGAATTGTGATAAAAGTCAGTACTATATGTGATAAATGCTGTGCCAATCTAACCCATTGAATGCCCAGAAAAGTATTTTTTGAAAAGGCTAATTTATACGTGATATGTTGTCAATCTAACCTATTGTATGCCCCATAAAAAAATTAATATAAAAGGTAAACTTATATGTGATATATTGTGCCAATCTGAATCATTGTATGTCCCAATATCTAGACGTTGAAGTGAGCATTTATTGAATACCTTTTCTCAAGTACCTGTCCTTGATGCTAAAGTTCTTTTCCATTCTTTAATTTTTGGTGAAATTTAGGTTTGTGATGAAAACACAGTATTGAAATACCTCTTCTCAAGTATCTATTCTTGATGCTAAGCTTCCTTTCACTCTTTAGTTTTTTATGAACTGTTGGACTGATAATTACACAAGGATAGCCTTTGGTCAGGGTAGCCTTCAGTCAAATAGTTTTCTGAAGGTCTATTCTTGTTTTAGTGCTTCTGACTGATTTAGGTGTGTGATTCATTGCTATGTAGATAACTGTTGAGAAAACTGTGTTGGAGCAATGCTATAGCCGGTATGAACTTCAAGGTGAATATGTGTTACCTGGAAGCAGAGATCGAAAATCAAATCCCAAGGAAATTACTCGCTTGTTCAGTAGAGCAATGGCTGGACATCTAGGGAGTGTGATTTCTTCTATGGGGAGGTGGAGAATGAGACTTGAAGTTCCTCGAGCTGAGGCAGCTGAGATGCTTCCACTTGCAAGGCTTCTTTCTAGAAGCACCGACCCTGCCGTTCACTCTAGATCAAAGGTTATAGCTTCATACAAGTATTAGTTGATGCATGCATTTCTATACCTACTAAGTAGTTTGCAGGCAATCAAGTTGAATTTTCTCTATTTATTAGTTTTCTGCTATAACAAATTAATTTTAGACCGATTCCTAATAGTTTAGAGAAATTTTGTCTGCTGCAATATTCTGTGCAGGATTTCTTTATGGACTGTTTGCAGTCAGTTGGATTACGGGCTGAAAGTCCCCAGAAACTTCTTGAGGTAGTTTTATGGTGTTGGCTCTTAATTGCATTTCCAATCCTTGAACTATTAGTGAATTGATAAAACATAATGTATACCTATCCAATTCTTTTATTTATGAAAATAAGATGTGAAAGGGGATCTAATTTGTCAGGTTATTCAAGGGCACTATGCTCCAATGGATGAAGTGATCTCTGAGGATCTCAGCCTTCCAGGTTTGGCTGAACTCAAAGGTCGGTGGCATGGCTCTCTTGATGCAAGCGGTGGAGGCAACGGTGATACTGTGGTAGGTTCTCTTAGTTTTTCATTGCCAGTGTGATGTTAGAACAGATGTATGACGTTTAATAATTGAATATGATATTACAATCTGAAGCTTTTTTTTTTTTTTTTTGTTCAAAAAATCACTTGGTTCTTTATGGTTATGGGGTGTATGGTTGAAAAATGTGATCCACCTGATTGAAAAATGTGATTCACCTGACGTGCACCATTAGGTATTGAGTTCTGTTGCACTTAAGGGATATAACCTAACATGGTGAATTCATTGTTAAAAAAATGAACAAATGTAAAATAAAATAGATTTGGCTCTTAGAATATCATTCTGTGCTACTCAACTGTTACAAATTTATAACCCTCATTTCTCAAACCACATATAACACCTATATGTAATTGGCACCTGAATGAGATTTTTCTCAAGCATTGCAATTGCTGTGTCAGTTCTTCTTTTCTGAATTTCCCTTTTCAGGGAACTTGTCTTTTGATGTGACTCAAAAGTTCTCCTCAGTAGAAAGAGAGTGATGAAAGTCCTTGGATATGTTTTAGAGCTTTTATTCCTTTCATGAATTCCTGCTTATATTTTTTACAATTAAGAACACATGTCTCCTGAAGTTTCTGTTTTCTAGGGTCCCCTTTATTCTCCTCATCTCTATTGCTTTTATGCTGATTGGTAGATCTGTTTGTCTTTCAGGCAGAGTTTGACTTTCATGGGGAGGATTGGGAATGGGGAGCATACAAGACTCAGCGGGTTCAAGCAGTTGGTGCATATAGCAATGATGATGGTTTGCGCCTTGAAAGGATATTTATCCAGAAGGATAATGCCACCATTCATGCTGATGGGACTTTATTTGGCCCAAAAACTAATCTCCATTTTGCAGTTCTAAATTTTCCCGTAAGTCTTGTACCGATGCTTGTACAAGTCATTGAAACTTCAACCACAGATGCCATTCACTCATTAAGACAATTGTTAGCACCATTTAAAGGTGTACTTCACATGGAAGGAGATTTGCGTGGGAATCTTTTGAAACCAGAGTGTGATGTTCAAGTAAGACTGCTAGATGGTGCTATTGGGGGAATTGATCTTGGCCGTGCAGAGGTTGTTGCTTCTCTAACCCCAAATAGTCGTTTTCTTTTCAATGCCAAGTTTGAGCCCTTCAGTCAAAATGGGCAAGTTCATGTTCAAGGAAGTGTTCCTGTGACTTTTGTGCATAATGATGTCCAAGAAGAGGACACAGAAATGGACAAAGTAAAGGCAAGTTGGAATCCAGGGTGGGTTAAGGACAGTGGTAAAGAATCTCTTGAAGGTGATTCAGAGAAAAAAACTTCTAGAGACAGAAATGAAGAAGGGTGGGATATTCAGCTTACTGAGAGTCTTAAAGGACTTAATTGGAATCTATTAGATGCTGGAGAAGTTAGGATTGATGCTGATATCAAGGATGGTGGCATGATGTTGCTAACAGCCTTGTGCCCTCATGCTGACTGGCTTAGTGGTAATGCTGATGTTATGCTCCAGGTTGGTCTATAATCTTGTTCTTTTTTATATTTTGGTCAATTGCAATGCTTGGTCGTCAATATTTAAGTGTTGTCTCATTTGTTAACTTTTTCCTAATATTGGCCTGAATTCATGGACACTTTTACAAAATTGGTCCTCCTGTCAATTTCTGGTTAACACATCACTAACTGTACTAAATGTTTGGTCCAAACCTGTAGGGTCATCATATGATGGAACGCATGATTGTTTTGTATCTGAAATATTGTCCCTTTACATGTAACAGTTTGTTGAAAGATTTGCCAAAAGGACCAATTTTACCAGTTTTGCATAAGTTACATATGTTGGAGGGTAGGACAATAAATAAAGATTAGCGACCTGATGAGATGAATCCTAAAGGTTGAGGACTGAGGGTACTTTGCAACTGATAGAGTTCCATCATAGCTTAGAAGAAAGAGGTCGTTAGTAGCAGCAAGGGTTAAATTCATTTGCTTTGTCATTTTCATTATTTAAATTATGCAGTTTGTTCCTGAATTTCAGTTTAAAGAGTCTAGGCATGTCAGTTGAGGTTATTCAGATTAATTATAGTTAATGTCCTAGTTATTGTTAGTGGAGTTAGTGGCATTTTCTTGTGGCCCAATCTTCTGTTAGTGGATGTGTGGGTTAGGGAAGCTGTTAGCATCACACGTCCTAGTCTATTTAAGCAAAGTTAAGAGTCAGTTGTAGGCATCATATTTGAATGAATTAATAGAAAAGAGTCGTCAAGGAGTTCTTGGCAAACTTGTTCTCTTGGTGAGATTCTTGCCTAAGAGTGGTTTTTCCTCAAATGAGATTTTTGTTTGAGTGGATTCTATCAGCAACTTTCAGGGTAGCATTATATATAACTGAAATGTCTAATATATATTTCAAATAAATAGGTCAGAGGAACTGTTCAACAGCCTGAACTTGATGGATCTGCAACCTTTCACCGGGCATCTGTATCTTCACCTGTGCTTCGTAAACCAATGACGAACTTTGGCGGAAGAGTTCTTGTACAATCTAACAGGCTGTGCATAAACTCCTTGGAAGGTAGGGTGAGCAGGAGAGGAAAGCTACTTGTCAATGGCAATCTTCCTCTTACATCACGTGAAGCTTTTCCTGGTGATAAGATTGACTTGAAATGTGAAGTGCTGGAAGTAAAAGCTAAAAATTTGTTAAGGTGGGTTTTTGATGTAGTATGTCTGTACAATTACTGCACCCCTTGAATGGAGTTTTACATATTCATTTTGAAAAAAAAAACGAGGATGCGTTTCTGGTTCTTCTTACTTTCTTTCAATGGTAGCTGAGAGGTTTAGTAGTTTCTTATATGACCACATAATTAGTGTTTGTTTACTTCGTTATATGTTCAGTGGCCAGGTTGACACCCACTTGCAAATAAGAGGATCTATCATGCAACCATGCATGTCTGGGAACATTAAATTGAGTGATGGGGAAGCATACCTTCCTCATGATAAAGGAGGCGGAGTTGCTCCATTCAATAAATTAGCATCAAATCAGCCAAGGTTCCCAGATGGGGGATACAATCGGGCAGTTGCTGCAAGATATGTATCACGATTTTTTAACTCAGAACCAGTTGCTTCAAGAACTATTTTCTTGCCATCCTCAGGTAACATTGCATAACTGATTTTTACATGTACATGGTCGAACTATGATGATTAGACCTACATTTTAATTTTTTTCAAACCTCTTATCATCCATGCGAACATTTTCTCATTTACGCTAATTAAAATGTCAAATTTTCAGGAAATATATCTAAAATAAATCTGGAATAAACACTATATATGCGAATGACGAGTGTCATCCCTTATCTTGACATTTTACTAATGGTAAAGTAGGTTTGGGGCCTGGGGATGACGTGGTTTAAAAAGAAATTGTTTATGATGTGCGGTTTTGAACAACGTGGCCTAGATTATAGGTGATTTTGTGGAGTTTTCCCTTGAACAAATGTAAATCTAATCTTCATGGTTTATTGATTTGCTGAATGCCGATCAGTGTATAGTGAATTCTTCTAATATCTATATCTACTTCTATTGACAGGGGAAAAGGATCAAGTTGAAACAGAAATGGCACAAACAAACAGCAAGCCAAGAGTTGATGTACGACTTGATGACCTAAAGCTTGTTCTGGGGCCTAAGTTGAGGGTTGTTTATCCTCTGATTCTTGATTTCGCTGTGAGTGGAGAGGTAGAACTCAATGGTCCTGCTCATCCTAAGCTGATCAAACCTAAGGGGGTCCTTAAATTTGAAAATGGGGATGTGAATCTCGTTGCAACTCAGGTGAGGTTCATCTATCATCTAAAATGACTTCCATTTATTTACTGTTGACATCTATTCTACATGAACTGAGATCATCATTATGAATTTCAGATAAGGCTGAATAGAGATCATCTCAACATAGCAAAGTTTGAGCCTGATAATGGAATTGATCCAACTCTAGACTTGGTTTTGGATGGATCTGAGTGGCAGTTCAGAATTCAAGGTCGGGCCAGTAATTGGCAGGAAAAGTTAGTTGTCACCTCAACACGCTCGGTTGAACCGGATGTCCTGTCACCAGAGGTAAGATTTACTGCTGTAAATCTGCTAATTTTTTTCAACCTTTGCCTTTTCTTTTGCATGCTTTATGACCAAGTTACATGAGAATGGGACAGAGAACTGAGTGTTAAATAGTTGTCCATTTGTTGCACTTTCATAAACATTTGATTTTCATTCTGTGACTATGCAATTGTTTCTCAGGCGGCGAGAGTTTTCGAGAGCCAGCTTGCAGAGTCGATTTTAGAAGGAGATGGGCAGCTTGCACTAAAGAAGCTTGCAACTGCAACAGTGGAGACTCTAATGCCAAGAATAGAGGGAAATGGAGAGATTTGGCAAGCCAGATGGCGTCTGGTCTACGCTCCCCAAATCCCAAACCTGCTCTCTGTGGACCCCACTGTCGACCCTCTCAAGTCTCTTGCCAGCAACATTGCATTTGGCACCGAAGTTGAGGTTCAGCTCGGGAAACGCCTTCAGGTTTGTTTCCATGCAAAATTAATTTATAGTAAATCTCTGAACTTTGACTACTGAAACATATATTTTCATGGTGTAGGCATCTATGGTGAGGCAGATGAAGGACTCGGAGATGGCAATGCAGTGGACTTTGATGTATCAATTAACAAGTCGTCTTCGGGTGCTGCTACAATCTGCTCCATCCAAACGCCTTATTTTCGAGTACTCAACCACGTCACAGGACTGAAGGCATGAAGGAACTCCTTGTGATAAGATGGAGCCAATCACAGGCACAGCTGGGTTGATTGCCTTTTGGCATTTTGTTGAATGACTTTCTTTGCAGATTTGGCTCATCGAAAGTGCTCTATTGAATGAATTCTGCATATAGCTCTCTCTCATTCTTTGCTAAGGTAGGAAAGGAAATTAATACTAGTTAATTCGTTTGCCTATCCAAGATGGGTAAAATATGTTCATATTTTTTTGTTGGGGGGGCGGGTATTATTTGGTTATTTTAGATGATTAGAGTTTGTGAGCAACATGTAAATCCTGTTATCTTGAATTTAATGTACTTAATTAGTTCTCAAAAATGAAAAAAAATGTGCTTGTTGCTCATTCATATAGAGCATCTTGTTCTTGGCTTTGATTTGCGAAGTGAACCAATGGTATATAATTTGATTGTTTGACATGAGACCGGATACTATGGGGGTTAAAATACAATGTACTCTTCAACTTCGATCGCCTCCATTATGGTAGAATTTCATACGTGCTTTTTAATCCTTAAGAAGATCAATAAACAGAAAGATTATCATATTGGTTAAAATAAAAAAATATATACACAGGTCGTATTATACTATATGAAAGAAAATTGCGAGTCATTGTTACTAGCATACAACCTCTAGTCTTTAGACTTGTTATTGGTATTCCATATCTTTCGTGATCCTACTAATACTCAGTTGGTCTAGTGGTAAGTGGTGCTAGACTTCTTAAGTGTTGTCCAGGAGATTCAAATGTATGGAGAAACTGATATTGGGAGAGCGGTGTCCGACTGATTGAACCGGACGAGCCAAAAGGGAAGACAAAAAAAAAGTTTTCGTGATCCTACGGCGAAATTGTTAGAGGTTTTTAGGATCGGCGTGAAGGATTGTAAGTTCCTCCAAATCAATACTTCGTATTAAACATGTACATAAGACAATATTGTGTTAATATAGAGAAATAATTATTTCTTTGTCCTACATTTTAAATAAATAGGTAAACTAGCAAAAAACACAAACATAAAGTCATCATCCAATTTATTTAATACTCTATCCATCTCATAAAGATTGTCCAAAAAGACACATATCACACAAATTAAGAAAACTAGAATGCTTCACCTGTCCGTTGGACGGGGCAAATTTTATGTTTTACAAGGAATTCGGTACTGAGAAAATTTTTCATATGCATTCAATGCATCCCACGTCCTGCATAGTATTACTTCAGAATGATGTTGAACACCATCACACAATTCATCAAGAGTGTAAGATGTGGGCTCTTGGTCGGGTTTGTTGCAATCTATTTTTGCATGTTCATGTTAAATATAAAATATAATGACTATTATATACGTGCAAGATATTATCATGATAACAAAATGGTAACAAAAGTTGTTAGTATTAGAGAGAAATGGTATCTATACCGCTTCTTCAAATGTCAGGTATAAAGATAATGACTAGTTTGTACATGATGTGCCCTTATATATACATTAGAGGAGGGATTTCAAAAGATAGTTCATGGCTAAGTTATTACTCTGTAATACATTAAAGAAGAAATTTGAAAGGTTGATTGTAAAAATTAATTCTTGTTAATACAACTAGAAAGCTTAACCCGTCTGATGGACGGTTTGAATTTTTTCTATGTTTGTTGAATTTTAAATGTACGTAGATTTATAAGTATGGAGCAATTAGAATTAGAATACAAAATATGTGTGAAATATAATTAAGAATGGTTAATTATTTGGAGGTAATTAAATTTTATTATAATCCTTAATTAACTATTTATGAAAAATATAATAGTGAAAATATAAACTATTTTATCATATATGAATAGTTGTTAAAAATAATTTGTTTTCATTTTAATTTAGTAGATGGAGTATTGTTTTAAATTTAGTTACTTAATTTAGAAGAAAAAAAATTAAAACATGGAATTTGAAATGTATATGATCTAATAAGTTGTAGAATTTATACAGAACTGTATAAAAAAATTGATATTTACTAGTTTTACCCGTCGTACCATGTACGACTACAACGATATTTTATAGACATTATAAATAGAATATTAATAAATAAATAAAAATATAATATAAGCTTTGATATAAGTAATTTATTGCTCATTGAATGTATATAATTTTTTAATCAAATATTATATTCTTCATATTTTATTACTTTTCATGATCTATTAAATATTTTATTATCTATTTTTATTAATTTCAAAAATAATAAATATTCATCATTAATTTTTTTATAAAACAAAATCACTATATATATAAATAAATTTTTCGAAAGATATATGCTAAAAGATTTATATTTATTTGAAAATATTTTATCTTTAATTTTAATACTTGTATTTTATTATCTATTTTTATTAATTTCAAAAATTATAAATATTCATCATTAATTTTTTTATAAAACAAAATCACTATATATATATATATAAATAAATTTGTCAAAAGATATATGCTAAAAGCTTTATATTTATTTAAAAATATTTTATCTTTAATTTTAAATACTTGTATAAGGAATCTTTCAAAAGATATTGTTATATATATTAAATAGATATTTGTTTGAGGTTAGAGATAAATTTAAATAGTTAAAAAAATTTAATAGAAAGAAGTTATAATAATAGAAATAAAAATTAATTTTGTAAATATGAGGTGAGGCCAGAATCGTTCTGGTGGCTCGAAAAGGTATAGCTTTAATATATAGTTATAGATTATGTGTTGCAATTACTAAATTGAGTTGTACGACTAATAGAAATAATAACTAAATTAGGTTGTAGGTATAATAAAAAATTTAAACTAATACAAAATTAATTGTATTTATTGACAATAGAGGGATAACTTTATAGGTTGTAAAGAAAGATAAGATGGCTAGCTATACAAATGGTTAGGTAAGAAATACATCTAATTAGGAAAGGCTAAGTCTATATCTTCTTAATAAATTCCTTGTTATTAATACATTTTAAAAGAAATTTGAAATTAGCGAAATTGAAGTGAATGCATTATGCTATGTCATTTATTTGGCTTTTGAGAATAACTTTTATAGTTGTAAGATGAAAGAGTAGAAAAAGCAATCAATAGAGAGTGAAGAGAGATTGTGATAGTAATGGGTAAAGATGAGAGGAAAGAGGGAAAAAACGAAATGACTAAAAAGGATATTGGGATAAAAAAATTTATTGGATAATGTGGGTAAAAGATGAGATTGGATGGGGTTAATATTGTAAAGATAAATTTGATATAAAAGGAAAGTTAAAAAGATGGACAAACTTTTTGGGACGCTCAAAGAGGAATACTGGACAATCTTTATGGTACGAAGGGAGTAAAAACTTAAAAAGTGAAAGGTGAAATAATGAAATAAAATGACATTTGGAAATATCTTTAGACAAGTCTAACAAATAGAGGATGACTTGAAATATATTCAGGGAGAATTATTGTCCAATAATAGTGAAAGGTTGGTACATGTTAATATGCCTTGAATCTGTTAATAATCTGTCAGGGGTTTAGGGGTGGAGCCCCCGACAAGGAGTCCGGGGGACAGCACACCTCCCCCTGGTGGGAGGGGGGGGGACTAGGAGGCAGCGTCCACCCGCCCAACGGTGTACAATATTATTTGTTATTAGGTCTCTCGCGATCTGTTTGGGCCTACGACCCATAAGCTGTAATAGGGTTGATAGAGTCACTATATAAACTCACGATATCCGCCGGGAGATAACTGGAGAGCTTGAATATTCTAGATCTGTTAAGCCTCTGCTAAGCCCACATCAACGCCCTCGATTCCAGATCCGGAAGACTTTGTCGGAGGCCTTTCTCCGGGAGGTGAATCTGGTTTTCCAGTCGTTACCAGACATGGATGCGATGTAGATTACATGGGCCGAGACCGAACCTGTCGGATTCAAGGTCCGGTCAATCTGACACCGGATTCAAGACCCAACCCACCGGATTCAAGACCCAACCCACCGACGATCTGGTGGCCGATGACTCTGTCCCGTGGACCTAGGCAACTAGACAACAAGAAGAACGACATCGAAAAAAGAGAAATAGAAAATAGGAAAAAATAAAATAAAAAATAGCCCTTCTCTATAATCAATGTACAAAGAAGGGAAAAAAGAAAAAAAAAGAAAATAAATAAATCAAGATAGTAGAAGAAGAAAAATGTATCAAATAGGATCACATCGGAATCATTAATTCTCACACACCCTTAAAAGAGGGTGAGATACACGTACATTGTCACATCAACGACTAGGTGTTTAATAGGTCGCAATATGTATGGTTCTGATATTCAATAGAACATTTTCAAAAGGATCTTTTCTATTTGGCACCCACTCTACAAAGCCTATTTGGCACCCACCCTACCTCCTATTACATATAAATTAAATTTTATTACAATTTACAATCCTTACCCCTCTCATAACTCACTCTTTCTTCTCCACATCTCTCTTTCCCCCAAGAGTTTCCAAGAATATCCATTAAGAGCACTCCTACAAGCAATTATGGTAAGTTTTCTCTACAAATCACCCATTTCAAGTCAATTCAAGTTCTAGATCTAGGTTTTTATAAAAATTTAGGTTTAACTTTAAAATTGATCTAAGAAAGCTTTATACTAAAGATTTGGACCTATTTTGATAGATTAAAACCGATTTAGGCATAGATGTAGAGATCGGAGGTTGAAATTTGGGTAAGAAATGGCCCGACTCGCGTGGCCTGTCACGACCGTCGCGAGGTTGAAGACGACGAGTCGATTGGCCGTCACGGCCAAGACTCAAATGGCCGTCACGGCCACGAGTCCATCAGCCATCACAGCCAAGACTCAAATGGTCGTGACGGTCTCTGTGCACAAGGTCGTGACGGCCTCTGTGCACAAGGCCGTGACGGCCTCTGTGTACAAGGCCGTCACGACCTCTTTGCACAAGGCTGTCACAGTCATGCTTTGCAAGGCCGTGATGGTCGTGCTTGTTGTTGTTCAAAGTTGTATTGCCATGCCTCCGACTGTAAATTCCACCTGAATAATTTCAATCATATTTTTTTTCGTATGTCAGACATCGAGATGCTTAGAGACGGGTTTAGAGACTCGGTCTGCTCGTTATCGACGTCGTGGGGCGCGTATCGAGTAGATGGCACCGATTCCCGTGGCCCCGGAGGTTCCGGAGGTCCTTGTGGCCCCCAAGGTTCAGTCCTTTCCGGTGTTACCCTACCACTTCACACGAGGGTAGCACCGGACCTTGTTCGACTCCTCACAACATGAGACGAGGAGTAGATCACATTCTGTTGAGGATTAGACAGCCGTCCATGCTCCTACTGCACCGACACCACATTCTCGGCAGGGACGAGGGGCTCGGGGACGAGGGGCTGGCAGGCGAGGCGCGACGGGAGGGTCTAGACAAAGGAGACAGACCCGACCCGGTCAGCGACGTCGGATTGTGTCGTTGCTCACCCATTCTGCACTAGGAGGCCAAGAGATCCCGAAGTTACTGTTGGGCTTCGAGGAGCATGTGGCCCACCACATATACGCTAGCAATGTAAGTAAACTACTAAAAATGTTTGATAATAATGTTTGATACTTATGTTCGAATTTGAGATTAAAATATCTTTTGTACTTTAATGTATTACAGGAGCGTCCTCGAGGTCCTCTGAAGTATCAATTTCGACACACACAGCTGACAGACTGGCCACAGACGGGAGCTGGTGGCTGGATTGATATTGTATGGGCCAGTGGGCTTGCCCATCTGTAGAGTATTATGCATCAGCAGGTTCATACTGGCCTTATAGATGCATTATTGAGCGATGGCATCCAGAGACCAGTTCTTTCCATATGCCATGGGGCAAGATGACGATCACGCTTCATGATGTTGCGCTCATCCTTGGCCTTCCGATCGACGGGGATGCAGTTTTGCCAGATGATGCTGAAGGCTCTCATAGATCCCGATTCGTAAAGTTCTTCCAGATGGATGATGATTGGATGAGCCGCCCACATTTTGATAAGGGCGGTGTTTCACATGTATGTCTGAAGGAGTATTGCATGGACCCGGACAACGGCCTTAATTCTGAGACGGTCGCTTCTGGTTTTCTACTATACTTGATAGCGTCGACTATCTGTCCTGACAAGTCTCACCATCGGATCCCTATCACATATTTGGACATGGTACAGGATCACGAGGATGTACAGATTATGTCTTGGGCTTCTGGTGCATTGGCTCATCTGTATAGGAGCCTTGGTGAGTGCTCGAGGTTTGGGGCTAGAGGAGCTTCTATGTGTTACACGCTATTATAGGTAATTGATCGAACCTAATTTTTTATTTTTTTTATTTTGGCTAATATTATCAGTCACACTTGACCAGTCCGATGTTTTTTTATCTAGTCTTGGATCTTCATGTACTTTCCATTACTTCGTTCCACCGGGATGCCATTACCATTATCGGAGGGAGAACCATGGTCTCAGATCTGGGGAGATGGTGGTACAGTGCAAGTTGGGCGCAACTACAGAGCAGAGCTTGATGCTATGACGGTTGCAGATGTGAGTATACACTTTACAAGTTGTATTTAAGGTTATTTTTTTTTCCAAAAGGACTTCATTTATCATGCGAAATTGAAGCAGGTGGCTTGGATGCCCTATGGGGATTTAGATTTTACCGATGCATATGCTTCATCTTGTTTTCATGCGCTGCTATCATTTCTGGCTATATCAGATCCATACATGCCAGATCCATACGCTAGGCAGTTTGGGCGTGTACAGAGAATACTTGAAGATGTTATTATGCCAAAGACGGCCGTTCGAGTAGGAGACTTGACAAGGTACAAGGTAGAGTTTGACACAGCCACTTGGGTTTGGAGATCTAGGGACTTGCGCCGTATCAGCTTAGGCATGATGGGATCTCCTGTGACTGATGATCCGTCCGAGTGTGCTGAGGACTACTTGGCTTGGTTCCTACCTCGTACACACGCACGTGTTAGTCGGCCCGCCACGACTGCTAAGAGGGGTATAATGTTGGGATTGTTTGCCTTTGTTACATAATTGATGTTTTAGCTAATAATTATTTTGTTATATATGCAGCGCATGCAGGAGGCGTTGGGTTATCTTGCACCATGGGCGGCATATCCAGGGGTGCACCCACCCGAGGTACAGGACGCTATCAAGAGATCTATTGAGATTATGGGAGGAGCGGTCCTTGGATATGGCGATGGTGATGACCAGTCGGATGATGCCTAGGGCTTTATATTTTGATTATGTAGTTCGAATTATTTATGTTTTGATTATGTAGTTCGGATTATTTATGTTTTCATTTGTAGTCGGATGATGCCTATGTAGGATTATGATTATGCTCGCATATGGATTTATATTATGTTGGATTATGATAATGCTCGGATATGGATTCAAACTAAGTAGAAACTTCAAACTAATATTACATATTCAGATTGTAATAGAAACTTCAAACTTCAAACTAAGTAGAACCTACGTCCACTAAAATGGGATGATCATCCTTGGGAGCAAATCTGTATTTGTTGAGTCGTTGGAGCAATAGACGAAGAATGCGAAATGCGCCCGTGTCACAATTATGTCTCCACATTGGAACTACTGGTGGCAATGGACAATCATCAAGGTGTGCATCTTCCCCTTTCTCATACTCGTCCATCAGAAACTTCATTCCTTTGTCTGATACCGTGTAGTTTAACAGTTTGAAAATGTCAACTCCAATCAACTCAGACATCATCCTGAAACGACACCGATTCAAAGAAGCTTTTATCTCGTTCACTTGGATCTGCAATAAGGAATGATATTGATCAAATGTTGTGTCCAATCTCACGTGGCCTGTAGTCAACCAATCTTTGAATGTTGAGTGTTGTCCTTCCACCCTATAACAAAATGTCAATAATCAGCTCAATGCAATTCTTTTTTCTGCAGAAATCGGAGGTTTCAATCTACAAGAACAGGCCGTAACGGCCATTTCACCTGTGGCCGTTACGACCATTTGTCCTGTGGCCATTACGATCATCCGATCTGTGGTCGTTACGGCTCCTCGGTCAGTGGCAGTTACGACCATTCGATTTGTGGCCGTTACGGCTTGTGTCAACAAAAACTTGGATAAAAATCAAATTACAGTGTGTTACCTATTTGTTGTGCTGCACTGAAAGTTTAAAACCATATCTGTCCAAGCTGACACAATTCTTATCTTATACGGCTCAAGCCACTCGCTTCTGACATATCGAACGAGATTTTTCCGAGCATTCCACTTTGCCTCTATTCTAGACAACTCTCTATTTTAGCGCTCCACACTTGTTACCCTAAACAATGCTCGATAATCATTTGTGAAGGATGTTGAAATTTTGGTATTCTTGGTGATGCTCTTTGCTCGTCCTTCGATGTTCTTTAGAATGTGAAACCTACAGAGGAAGTGTTTCGAACCTCGAAATAAGGTGTCAAATGCATTTATCAAAGCCTTCTCTTTGTCAGTCACCATACAAGTGGGCGTCCTCTTCACACTTTCACAAAGCTCTAGAAGTTGTTGTGCAGCCCAAGTGTAGTCCACCTCAGGCTCGTTGGCTAAGAATGCACCTGCCATAGTATAGTTCTTCCATGTGGACGTGAAGCCGACAATTTCCAAAAAAGGCATGTTGTACCTGTATGAAATGCACTTATTAGCTCTTAGACTTAAAAAGTAAATGCACTTGTCGAATTTTTAAATTACTTGCTTGTTTGTGTTGTATGTGGAGTCCAACAGTAAAACAAAGGGAAATGCTTGGAGGAGAGATATCGAATCAGGGCTGGCAAAGAACAGATTCGTAATCCGTTTCGTCTTCTCATATTCCAAGTGTCTCACAAAGTACCTATTCTCCCTAGCTTTATGGAAGAATTCTTGGACCATTGTTCTATCTTCCATTAGTTCAACTCGTACACTATACCGTTCATTGTATACTTGCCTCTTGCTGGTGTAGTTCAACGGGAATCCATTCAATGCACATGCAACTTGGTTTGCTGTACAATTGCTACGTGTCATCATCTTCAGCACATCTTTCTTCTCTGGTGTGAGCCTTTCGGCTAGTGGGTGGCCATACAAACTGGAACCAATCTTATAGTTGTGAATAGCATAAACAACAACAATCTTCCATGCTCCTCTAGGCTTCTCTTGACACTTTAATCTAAAACGGCATCCACATTTCTTGTTTTGGCACCTCTTGCGAGCTGACTTATTTTCACTTTTCGATGGGGTGTGCTTGCCCTCTCTCTCACAAAGTAGCCATGTCTTTCCAAGATGAGTCATATCTTACTTTCTATCCTGACCTATTATTATGCACATATTATTTTCGATACCGACTTGTTTAACCCAAGAAATGGCCTCCTATCGGGATTTGAAATGTTGTATCAGTGGTAAACAAATGCGAATAATCTTCTGACACCTCCTCTACAACCTCATCTGTGTGATTTGCAAACTGCGGATGACTACTCAGAGGTGGAAAACCGAACATGGACGGTGTAGACTGTACGGGCTCAGTCGGGGCTGCTGCATGAAGTGGAAAACCGAACATGGCCGGTGTAGACTGTATGTGCTCAGTCGGGGTTGTTGCATGAGGTGGAAAACCGAACATAGCTGGTGTAGACTGTACTTGCCACGGATGTACTGGTATAAACCCCGGGAATCCGAACATGGCCGGTGTAGACTGTATGTAGTCCGGTGTATGAAAAAATTGCTCCGACGGCAATGGAGCATGACATGGGAATCCGACAACCGGTGTACTCTGGACATAATTTGGAAATCCAAACGCGATTGACGTGTCCGGCACATTTTGATACGTACTCTCATCGTTTATTTGAAGATCATTTAGCCCAATATATACCTCATTTTTCTCCTGTAATGTTGGGAAACAAAATGTAAGAACAGGCCGTTATGGTTAAACAAGACGCGGCCGTTATGGCCAAGATGGATCTGGCCGTTACGGCCAGAGCACTACAAGCCGTAACGGTTGTGTGTGTTGTGGCCGTAACGGCCAAAGCCGTCTTGGCCATAACGGCCGCGTCTCGTGATACTAACCAAGATGAATCGAAAAGGCACAATTGTTGCCGTGGATACAAAACTAAAACAAGGGCCTCAACTAGATACAACCCTATAATCACAAAACTAAAACGAGGGTATAACAACTTTGGTTTGAAGTAATTACGTCGTTGTGATCTATTTGAAGCGAGTTTTCCGTCAAATTATAGTTATACATGTAATCAGGCCCGACCCAGAGGGTGGGGCAGGGTGGGCGCAAGACTAGGGCCTATAAGTTTTAGGGGCCCAATTTTTTAAAATGTAGTATATATAAAAGAGTGTTTAAAATATCATAAATTACAAGTTGGTCTAATGGAATAGTGTTCTTATCTTTATTAAAGAGGTCTTGGGTTTAAATCCCACCACTTTAACTATATTCATTTTGAAATGTGAGCCCTATTATATATCTTTTATTTAATTTATCTTTCTTTACTATTAATCAATTAGTGTAGTCATGTATTACCATAGTTATTGTAAATGATTATTGTTTATATAATTGTCTATATTGGTTACTTTTTATTAGATTTAAAATATACGGCATATGCATTTTAAAAAAATCTTATTTCTTTTATTCATACATTGTTATATGATGATAACACCCAATTTTACGTATGTAATTAAGTTAAATTTAGTAAATTATTTTATAAATTATTCGTATCTTAATATTATAACAAGAACAAATCTATACGAAAGTATTATAAAATTTTACGAAAAATGTCTAAAAATTATATAAAAAGGGCCCTTTTATTGTAATTCGCCTCGGGCATCTAAAATGTATGGACCGGCCCTGCATGTAATCCTCATTGAACATTATCTTTGATTGTTTTTGGAGAGAAGAAGAGCATAGAAGATAAGAGAGGAGAATGTTGGAGGGTTTGAGTCTTGAATTTAATGTGTATAAGGTTAAAAAGAGCGGGCAATAAATATTATTAGGTAGGGGATTGATAATAAATGTAAATTTTTTGAATTTATTAAACAACCATAACTAATATGGCCGTAACGGCTATTACGTCCTTGGCCATAATGGCCAGAATGGCCGTGGCCGTAAAGGCCACAAGCCTTATGACTATTATGGCTCTAGGGACGTTGCGTAGGCCTGCCAGCAGCCGGCCTACCCCTAGACCGGACGCCAAATAAAATCTTCATTCAAAAGTGAGTGTCAAAATGTCCAAAGAGGTGTCTGTATTCCGCCATACATACTCCTCTAACCGCGAATAACACAATAAGTAAAAATTCCAAACGCCAGTGATGTGGGTTCGATTTTTGCCGGCAACAAGTTTGAGTTCACTCCCTTTCTCTCCCGCGCTCGCCCGCTTCAAAATGCCCCAAACCAGATCTTCCACGAATTCTCTACCCTCCACCTCACGATTGCACAGCCTTCAACGTCAGCATCTCCATTCTCTCCCTCATCTTATGCTCTAGGGTTTTGTATTTGTGCGCCTTTGTTTTGTTCATTCTGTACAGGATTCTATGCCCCAGTGCTATTGTTGAATCACTATAGAGACTGAATACAATTTTCTTTGGGTTTTGGGGAGCAGGTTCTGAATCTGGAACCGAATCCGTCCCAGAGCCTCGAGCTTTTAAGAAAAGAGTGAGAAGAGCAGCTCAAGAGCTTCAAGATGAAGAAGATGACAAAGTTAGTTTCTTTTGTTCCCAGAGTTGCTATCTTAGAACGTGTAGTATGTTGAGCTTCACACCTATGTCCGCCTCCGACTATCTAATGATAAGCATGTTTAAATGAATTTCCTTTTGCTCCCTCTCATTAGTCATTAATTAATCCTCTGATTTTGTTTATTCAACTGGATTTGGTAAACTAGTAATTATTGTCTTATCATCAATGCCGCATGCCGCTTATATGGTACATGAAAACGAACTTTCTTTTTGCTGGTAAGGCCCTAAAAGACACCTATGAAAAGTATTTTAAAAACAGTGATAAGGTAGCCAAAAAGTCTTTCTTGTCAAACAGACCCTAAGATATCATTAAAAAGAGCAGTAAGCGATTGTGACTGGATATAGAATTGAAAAGATCTTGATGTTTTGGTGGATCTGAGTGGTGGGAAAGTTAGTAAGTTTGGATTGCATCAATGGACATGTTAGATACGGTTTGAAGTGGTTGCCTAGATTATCTGGTTAGTTTGATTGATTAATTATGTAGAAGCCTATATTTAGATTGGTATTGTTGCATTCAGTCAAACCACATAATGCTAGGAATGCTATTGTTGGAGTTCAGAACTGTTTTTCAAATGCCATACATCTATTCTCGGATGAAAAGTAAATTATTTGTTGCTTCTTGCCAAACAGTATCTTGGTTGAAGCCTTAGGCCCCCTTAGCTTTGTGAATTTGACTAGGAAGTTCAGCTTAAATTTGCACTTTTGTTGGGTAGTTCATTACTTATTATAATTTTGACATCAGTTTTGCTGAACTAAGTTTGTTTTCCTCCAGTTTTATATGACACGCTCCCTAATCTTCCCTGATCTTCTGATGTCGCACGACCTGTGGTTCATAGCAGTTCATTTTTTTCATGCAAGCTGATCATTACAATTGCATAAGTGCATCTTCAATGACTGATTTTACGATACTCAATGCATCCATGGAAGTTTCCCCAGTTAGGACTGTGATGACCTGGGGATCTTGAATCAAGCAAGATCCCAATTTTATTTGTGCATTTTATATATAAGAAAACCCATATAGTAGTATGATATAAAGTAGTTCCTTGAGAGGCCTAGGTTATCCTCTATGGTTAATGGAGATTTCTGGTTTGATGAATGTTGCTATACCACCTCCTTTTCACCTGTTATAAGAACACATTTGAGCCTGCATATATCATGCCACTGTAGTATTCTTTTTCAAGATCTAGGTCTTGATCCGATCTCTTGAATGCAGCCTTCAACTTTACCTGAAATTGAAGATTTCGCATTTGGAAAGGATAAATTGTCTAGATCAAGTTCCACAGGTATTCTATTTGTTAAATGCTTTAGTGTTGTGCATTGTTGAAACACTGATATAGTGATATAGGCTTTCCATGTACAATATTTCACTTTATTGCTTTGGTTAATTCCTGTCAGTTTTATTGTAGGGAAATCAATGCCTGCATCTCTTATAAATCCTATGGAAACTACAGTTCTTGTTCCCTTTGATCAAGGTACAGTTTTCTTAAATTTAGGAATAATGTGAAGTTGACACAAACGCATACTATTCATAGCTGTCTAAAGTTGCCTTGTAGTCTCGCACCAAATACGGAAAAAATTGCCTTATATACTGATTGCTGGGTTATGATCATACTCTTTTTTGTTATTTGTCTTAGTGCATGGTGCTCTTCTCTAGATTGAGACTTTTACATGTATTTGTGCAACCAACTAGTTGATATGTAGAGATACTTGTGTTGATAACCTTTGTTATATACCTTTGCATAAATAACTCACTATATTAAAACTAATAAACTAACCTCAATTTTCTATGAAAAATAGTCAAGCTGAAGAGTGTGATGCTATTGGCGGTATTGATTTAAATTGTCTTAAGTATCGACTTATATACTAGCTTAGCTCTAGTTATTGCAAGATAGTTTTACAATACACTTTGTTATTGCTTGCTAAATATGAAGATGTAGTTCATGCTGAACTTTGATCAACATGAGTTTTTCGAGGAATTATGCTGAATTTGGTGACATTTGCATCAGTTGGTCCTCCTGCTGACTGGGAAAAAGTTCTCGAAGGGATTCGTAAAATGAGGTCCTCTGAAGATGCACCAGTGGACACCATGGGGTGTGAGAAAGCTGGAAGCTCTCTTCCTCCTAAGGTATATTTTTCAATTCAATTGAAATTGAACCTGCCCCAAGGGAGCTAGTTCTTACATATTGGCTATGCAGCACCCAGTGTTATTCTCCTATATGCACTATTCAATGTATCCAGTAAATCACTATGATTCATATGCTCCTGGTGTGTGTCAATATTGGCTTCTAACGTTTATTGCATATAAGTCAGTTTTCCATTATCAATGTGCTATTTTTCGACAATGAAGTATAACAAATCTTTTGCTTGTGATTATATGTATGTCAGCTTTCAATTTGCTCGAGTTATTCTTATATGTGCAAAGAAAAAGTTCCTCTAAAAATGCATTTGCAAATTGTAGCTCATGTAGTATTAGTTGGACCATTATTCTGCCCATGTTGGTTACTAGAAAAGTGTTGCTTATTTCTCTATTCTGTGTCTTTCCAGGAAAGAAGATTTGCTGTTTTAGTATCATCACTTCTCTCAAGCCAAACCAAGGATCATGTTAACCATGGCAAGTTTTCAGTGTTTGGTATTATGAACTTTATTGAGATCTAAAATGTCCAAATTATCATTTGTTAACCTCTCCTGTAAAGATATGAAATTTATCGCTATAACTTAATTTAACTTTCAAGTATAAACTTAGCTCTTATCATACGTATAGATAGTATAGTGTAGGAGAATCACAATATTTGTTCACTTAGAGAATCTTATTACTTTACCGAAGACAAGTTTGTGCATTTTAAAGTAACTTGTTAATCTTATTGCCACTTTGGTACACAGAAGTGAAAGTTGTTACCAGTGCTACCAAAACCTTGGCTTGCTTGGTATGCGTGTAAGAGTTAATTTAGAGTTGTTACACGGAAGTGAGAATTGCTATCCTAGGGACCTAGACTTTGTTCTAGATGAGGCAGTAACCTTGCACCATGTCTTGTTGAAGCTATAAAGTCTTTGTTCCTTTGATGTCTTCAAGACTGCGTTTTTACTTTTTACCATAATAGTACATCATAATATCCAAATGCACTGTAGGCCTGAAGTATCTCCATATGTCCAAATCAAGAATTTTATCTCATATTTGAATGGTTATAAATTTCTCTAGTTTAATTACGCTCTAGCTCGGCGGCTCCCTTTCTCCAATCCTGACTCACCAGTACTATCAACCATCATCACCCTACCTCTCCACAATCTTGCTAAACTCATCACCAATGGGTTCCCTACCATACCTCATCCTACAAACATAAAGGGAATTTGCCCATTTTCCTGCTAGCTCTTGTCCTGCTTTCTTTCTGCATCTCCTCTGCTTCTACTCATGCCATACTTTAAAGATCTGGGTGTAACTCCTCCTATAGAGCTTAACTTTAAAATATGAGAACCATTGTGAAGAGCATGTATAAGAATTTTGGAAGTTGGGATAAGTGGGTGGTTTGGTCCAATTTTCAAATTAATGGTTATGTTGCTGAGCTTGTAGTAGTGTTTGAGATGATCTACATTCAAACGTGTTACTTAATACAACCTAATGCAGCATAGTTGAAGCTGGATACTGCCCCTAGCTTTTATCTCATATTTTCATACATCTAGTCCATTTAGTTTTCTTGTTCTAATATTTACAATGGGTTGATATATGACCATGTGAATGCCTAAGCCAATCTGCTATTCTGAATTTCTGCTTCCTTTGGTTTGCAGGAGCAATTCAGCGCCTTAATCAAAATAACCTTCTTACACCTACTTCGATAGACAATGCTGATGAAGAGACTATCAAAACACTAATTTACCCAGTACGTATCTTTTTCTTTTTATATGCACAAGATAGTAAAAACGGAAACTTAGTTTGTTATTTGGAATTTGCTATATAACACGTGGTCTAGAATGAACATATAAAAATGTTCATGTTCATAGAGAAGTGGTTATGACCTGAAAATGGCAGGATTCCTCAGACTCCACTTTAGCTGTATATGAAGTCCATAGTGCTTTTGCAGGTTGGATTCTACTCAAGGAAGGCAACGAATTTGAAGAAAATAGCAAAAATCTGCCTTCTTGAGTATGATGGTGATATTCCTAGCAAGCTAGAGGAATTACTTCAACTTCCTGGGATAGGTCCAAAGATGGCACATCTGGTAAGCCCAAGTTCACATTGAAGATGTAAGTGTTGCTTCATTATGGTTCTTACAGCAGGCTGTGCAGGTTATGAATATTGCATGGGATGATGTTCAAGGAATATGTGTTGACACTCATGTACACCGCATTTGCAATAGGTTAGGATGGGTCTCAAAGCCTGGCAGGAAACAGGTAAATTTCCATGTGTATTGCATTATTGCTCATTTCTTAATAGGAACAAAAATCAAATACTAGACCATTTGTAAAATTAAGTTCATTTATAAACAAGCTCAGAGTAGGTAAGTCGGATGTATTCAGATGTGTATTGTGTACTCAGCACCCACTTCCCAAGGTTGTGGCTTTAGTCTTTAGGTTTAAGATTTCTACCTCCTTGTGAGAATCCGTTTTGACAGCAAGCTTTTATTTTATTTATAATCAATTAGGTCATCAGCTATGAGTGAGATTTCTTATAAAAAGAGAATTCAGGATTAGCAATAGGGCTTTAGTCTTTCAATTCCTTCTTCTTACCTTGGCTTTTGTTAGCATTGTGATTCTCTTTTGAGAAAAATAGCTTCTGCTAGAGTGCTAGAACCTCCATCTTAGAGTCATAGAAGTTATTACTTGGGGCTATAAAGCAATGATAGCTACTTAAAAGTCTGTTATCTTCCCTTTGAGTAATTAAACTGCTTAGTAACAAGTAGTGCAACAAAACACTAGCGTGTGATTACTAGTGTCTTTGCCATTGTATCATCTTACTGTGATGTTTTCTGGTCAGAAAACTTCGTCTCCAGAGGAAACAAGGGTGGCATTGCAAAAGTGGCTCCCAAAGGAGGAATGGGTTCCCATTAATCCACTTTTGGTATGTATGCTTCATTCAGATGCTTCTTTTGCATAGTTGTATTGGGAAATTGTCCTTCAGATTTAACCTTATATCATAAAATGAAATATTGTTAGCAATATTCTTCTACAAGAAATAGTGACTATGGAAGAGAGAGAACTGGTTTTCATGCTCTTATTAAAACAGTAAAGGTAACCTCCAATATACAAAGCAAACAACTATTTGTACACCATGTAATAAATGAAAATTAAAAGTAATTTCCAGCTGGCTGGTAACACATGTAACTAAGTTAACATAAACCATAAAACAAGCAGACACAAAAAGCTATCCAACACCATAGTTTCTTCACATGTATGATATTATATGTCATAGAAGTGGCTCTCACGTGTGATCATGGATTACTTTTCTTGTCAGTTCATTTTTGTGTTTACATTTGTTGTAACCGAAGGATGATGTCTTCAATATGAATTCCCATAACAGGTCGGATTTGGACAAACGATTTGCACTCCACTGAGACCTCGTTGTGACATGTGCGAAATCAGTAACCTCTGTCCATCTGCTTTTGGGGAAGCAAAACCAGCACCCAAGTCAAAGATATCTAGAAGCAAGAATCAATCATGAGAGAGATCCAGTTTTTTGTTTAAATCTCAATCTACATGGTTTAATATATGTGTATATCACCACCTCAAAATTATGCCCATTTTTGCTGCTGCAATCTGATTCGCAACCTTGTGGTCAGAATTATTAAGAATTACAACATTAAGCTAAGAATTGGTCTATTTTTTGTGAAGAAATGGTCTTCAGTCGTTAATGTTTATATGTTCAAGCTGAATTGTGGCTATCAAAACAAAGTCATCCGGGGTGGCTTAAATACAAACCCCCTTTTATTATCCTTTTTCCATGGTTTCCCTTTATATATTAAAGGTTTATTATTCAGCATTAGTTCCAAAGGGCTAGCTGATGGAATTTCTGAACCTGAACAAGAAGCGGACAAGCGGGTGCTCAGAGCTGAAATGAGCTTTCAACTCGCGGCCAAACTTTATGCATTATTAACAACTACAAAAAAGGACGATTACTTTGGACCAAAAAAAAGGACGATTACTGAAATTGAGTCATTAAATACCACAATTAACTATGAACTAATTACTGCAAGAACACAATGACACATTTGAAACCCAATCCAACCCAAACTTGAATACCCCGTAAAATCCTTTGCCAAACAGAAAATAACCCGAAAATCTCTTCTTTTTCTCTAAATACAATTTCTAGTTTAAATCCATGACTAAAACAATGGCACAAATTAGAACAGGCAAAGTCCATCATCCCCTTGGTTCTAATCCCCCTTGTCTCGGCCACAATTTGTTTGCTTTAGTTTACACTGCCATATTCAGAAGCTTTGCTCTTTCTCCATGTCCAATAGTTAACTCGCAATGGGTCCATTTGTTCCAAAATCGTACATATTGTAGCTTCAAGAGACCCATCTGTGGATTCCATGTCTGGCGTCTTTAAAGCATCCACAGCATCCGTGAGTTCTGAACTTGGTTGGAAACCGTGGCTAATAAGGTCCAGAAGCGTAGAAAGAACAAAATTGCATCTCGCTTTTCGAGTCAAGACCTCCAAACAGACTGAAGAGACTCGAGGATCCTCCAGAAGAGATGTTGTGTTGTCTTTGTAAAGGCCACGTAGATACCTCCATGGACTCTCATTTTCGGGGTTTGACCGGATAGCATTGATGGTGTATTGCACTTCGGAGTCTCTCATGGCTTCTATGCCTCCCAGACATGGAGATCTTGTTACAACAAAATATCTCTGTCCAAAATGGGAGTGTTAACAAAAACCAGCTAAATAAATGAGGATCTTAGAAAACTACATTTAGTCCAATGATAAAGGGGGGCATAGAGGTTTTATGAGATCCTTAAGCTTCATTATGCCTAACATTGAATAGGCTGGTTATCAACTGTCTCATTATGTCAAATTAATGCATTCTATATAAGAAATGTCTCGTGCTCAAGGCAATCGCCAGAATGTAAATGAAAAAACATATGCCTATATTTTATTCAAGCTTTTATATTTTCTTCTTAGCCATCCTATGTTAATCAAGTGATGAAGCCTAAGCCTGAGCCATCATTTTAAATTTAGGTTTTCTTTTATGGATAAAATGATGGGACCATCTAGTTTCGTGTATGTTATATTCTACACACTTGGGCCATCTAGCTTTGAATATTAGTGATTAGTCATTCTAAAATCTTATTTTATTTTTCTAACAATAAAGGGAGGAACCATGAAAACAATTCACTAAAGTAAAAATAGTAATGCAAGTAAGGATTTAGAATCATAATGGATGATAAATCATCAGAAAAGAAAAAAATAAGCAATTTTTTTTTTTGAACTTCACTTGTAACTAGATCAAAAGGACTCGCCAAGACAATCTCCTCTTTCTACCTCCTACTGTACAGTCTGTACTGAACAGATAAAACATAAAAACTTGAAGAGATATACATAAACAATTTATACTAATTATATCCTTTACTTATACTTAGTAGGCAACTGAGATTTCATTGTGGCATTTATTAATACTTCAAGACTTGCTGTGAGGTTAATAAAGCCAAATACGTGTACTCAACACAACTAGTGAGATTCACTGATAGTGTGACTGCTGAAGATGAATCACAGTAAGACACGTGAAGCAATTGATATAGTACAAACAAAATGAACAAAAAATGTCTCAATAAAACTTCAATTTACCTGATTCCACGCAGAGTTATTGAACTTGTCATCTTCAAGGAGTTGATGGCAATAGTCAAGCTCATTCTCCCAGCCTCCTAATGTCTGTAGAACCCACTGCAATTCCAGGACACATGTAGAGATGAATTTATTAAATGGTTTATGTATGGCTATGTCTACAGATTAATCTGGCAGCACTTAGGGTTTTACACTACATCACTTATTCATCCAGGCATGAATGATGTATCATTGACCATCAACCAAAATTCAATGGCATTAAAATGAAGTAATTGAAAACACCAAAGCTCAAATATTCTTTGAGAAGACTACCTATAAATTATTTGCTTTTTCTACTATTATTCTATAGCCCATATTATCTTTCTATATTTGCATAAACCCCCATAGGTTGAAAATATTTACAATCTACAACTATGTCATAACCTCAGTTTGGTTTACTGCTAGGCAAAGGGTAATTGTGCATTGCAACAGATAGCAAACATTTCGATCATGTGCTACTTGTCGAAACATTTAAACAAGTGAATGAGAAAATAAAACAATTTCCTAATAGTTGTACTTAATTCATATGCATCAAGGTATAAAACACTTGCATTTTGAAGTATGGAAGACTGCATTATGGCATACCTGCCTATGTGACCAAGCATGATAATTTTTAGCATCAACTGACAGTATATTCTTTGTGAACTCAAGTTCTTTCTGAGCTGCAGTACTTCCCAATTTCTCAGCAAGCCACCTTCTGTGATGCCTGCAATTGCCTATTATAAGATCAACTCACCCTACAAACCTATAAAGAATTTTACTAGGGAGCCTCACATGAGAGACCAGAATAAAATCTATCCCCGTCAAATACAAATCATATTACCAAATGTTATGGATGCCCCTTTATCAATCAAGCAGAGTAGATATGTCAACATAGAATCAAAAGCAAATTCTTGGTCCAGGGAAGACAAACCAATACAGCTAGAACGTACGCTATCAGCATTTAAGTCTGACCTTTTTTTGATAATCCAGAAAAAGATTATAATAAATGGCTTCACTTTATCTATGACCCCATATTGAGTTTTGCATGAAGTTAACATAAGAAACTTAACTTCATCTCTCAAATCTGACTATATGCTGATTTGAAGCTGAGCAGCACTACACCGTTTAAAGGAAACTAATACAGTGAGTTCAAACCTGCTGTTTTCCTAACTTATTATTTATATATATATGACCAATGTTCTAAAAAACGCTAGGCGGAACCGGCCGCCTAGCGCCTAGGCGGTTTAAACGGATGCCTAGGCGGGCTGAGACCTTCCAACGCCTAGGCAGGGCCTAGACGGGATTTTTAGAATAGGGTCCTGCAAGGATTACAGCATATAAAGGTAGCTTTTGGAGTAAAAAAAATTAGCTTAAATTCATAATCGCAAAATTTGGGGCGCATCCTCATGCTCATTTGCTTTTATACACTGCCTTAGTCCCTATATCAATTTTGGTGCATTCTAACTAAATTCAGTTATTATTGTTACATAGCTGAATTTTAGTTTTTCTTGGGTCTATCGGGTGTACCCCCTTCCCTTGGGCAGGAGTACACCCATCTTGACCCCCCAGATACCGCTGTAGCGGAGCTTCACTGGGCTAATGATGATGATGATCATAATCGCAAAATTTCCCAACAACATATACTCCAAAAGTCCAAAGTATTATATCACTGGCTGATTTACTTCCAGTCAGCAAACTAAACCCAGGTGACAACATAAGCTCCAACCAGAGAAATCTCTTAATCTCTTTACTAAGCATCAGCAGATGAGAAAGGTCATCCAGAATTGCCAAAATAGACCTGCTTCCTCCCATACAAGAGTTGCCAAAATAAATAAGAAACAAGTTTGAAGGACAGAATCAGTTGAAACAAAAGAGTCGCAACATGTCCCCAGTGATTCTGTTTTTCATAATAATTCTTACAACAAAGAGAATCTCAAAAATTCTGAGAAACAGAAAAAAAAAAAAAAAAAGGACCCTGAACTGATCATTTTCTGAACAACCATAAGATGATTAATAAACTGGAAATATAACACCAAAGAGTTCAACATAGGCCCTTTCTATATTCAGGATCCCAAGGACAAACTCTTGAGGATTATCACCTATAGCAACTGCTCACTTAAAGTCAAAGGTTAATGTTGAATAAGACAACTAGGTTCTAAGAAAACCCATGAGACCCCACCTCAAATAAATTATCAGTGATTACTAGGTTAGACACGAATGTTGACTGACACAACCAACCGAAGCAAAGGAGTTGAAAAAGCTTAGTTTAAATTTATTTGGCAGCATTTCTGTTTGTCAGATTTATCATCACACCTATAATCTATCCAAAATTTTACAGAAGAGTAAGGTGTTCCTGAACTTCTCAAGCATTACTTCTAAGAAAATCAAGAAAACAATTGGAAATATGCATATATGAGAATGAAAAACTTGCATGAACCCCCCAAATAACTATGTATCCATAACTAAGGTGAAAGAGAAGGGAAAGAAGTTGCATGTATTGGTTCATAAACCTCAACTAAATCAACCCAATGTTAACCCGCTTCAAGCAGGGTCTGGGGGCCAAGAAGTACACACCCTTGCACCGACATAAAATCGAGAGGGTGTATGTGGAAGGCCCAAGCATTATCATCATCGCCCGACAAACCCAAGGAAAACTGAAAATTCAGTTATGTGACAATAATAACTGAATTTAGTTAAAATGCACCAATATTGATATAGGGGCTATATCCATCTCAAAGGTGCTGTTTAAAATCCTCAACTAAATCAGTAATGATTAATCAGTTAGGCAATGCAGATACTAAGGAGCATCAGTCATAACTCGACTAACACCAGATAAAATCAAGGCAATGCAGATACTAAGGAGCATCACTCATAACTTGAATAAAATCATTTAGATGTAAAAGCATATTGCAACGCACCATATCTGGTAGTTCTTTGAATTACTGTTAGCAACATCTTCAACAAATTCTAGTTCTTCATGCAAATCGGTATCAAGAGCCTCCAGTATGAGCCGTCTAAAATGCCAAACCTGCAAAAAACAGACACAGAAGAACCAATTAATGCCATTACCACTAAACATGTTTTACACTGCTAATTCAAACTCAAAAGAGGCTCTACGTGCTTCTAGGTATCCGTAGGGGGGGGGGGGGGGACACAAAAAATATTTTGATTTTAGTTCCCGATCCTAGAATTGTGTCAAGGAAAAAACAAAATTGGGTCTTCGCAGTCATTCCAAGAAAAAACCCAGAACCAACACTCATGCACAGCTTGAAGCTGCTCCTCGAAAACCCTAAGAAACATATGCGGTTAAGGGAATTTACTATTATTGTAAGAACGCTCTCAGGCAGTCACAACTGAATATAAATGATCCAACTTTCTCAACATAAAGATTCGACCGAACATACAAGATCAAGATCAAACTTCTAAATATCAACAAAACCAAAAGCAGGATATAGAAGAAACAGAGGCGAATTTGGAAAGAGAGGGAGAGAGGTGGTACAGTGTAGTTCCCAGGGTTTAGGTGAATAGCTAGGGCGGTGAGGCGAAGAGCCCTAGGAGAGCGCTCATCGGAGAGGTAGACAGCGCGGAAGTATTCCATGGTTTCTCTGAATTCATCGGAGTATGCGATCGGAACGACCGGATTAGGTCCATCGTCTTGAGGGATGGGGGTGACATCGGACCACTCCGGCCTCTTGCTCAAGGGAATCTTGTCGTCGTCGTCGTAGGATTCCATAATTGTGCTCTGTAAAAGTTGCGGAGATTGAGGCGTCGCACCCCGAGATCACAGTCGCCGTGGCGAGGAAGAAGCCACCACAAATATACAGCAAGTACTCCGGGGATTCGCGAATTTGTTTGAGTATTATAAAAGTTGTAATAACCGGATTGAGGGCCTATTTGGATTGCATGCATTATAATACAATATTATATTATAATGTATTTTGTCTCATTAAAATGTAAAAGTTTGTTTAGATGAACTATTTTTTATGTTTAATACATGTTTTATTTAAAAAATATTATTATTATAATTTTTATTAAATTTCAGTGATTTATTTTATGTACTGCTATTTAAATACTAAGTCTCAACAGACTAACAAAAATAGTACATAATTCAAAATAATACAAGATAATGCAAAAGTTCATTAATATGTACTATAATGTAATTTTCAATTCAATGTAAAATAATTCAAAATGGTATTATAATGCATGTAATCCAAACAGGCTCTAAACTTGTATAAATTTTAAGAAGAATCTTCTAAATATTCTATTTTTTTAAGAGGTAATTAAGGGTAAATTATTTATTGTTTTTATATTATACATGTTTTGTATTTAGAAGTTTTTGGTCCATACAGTTTGATAGTCATATGACGATCATGACTCTTACGGTCTTCTAAGCTTTCATCTTCATATGACCAGATCATCCAAATTTGTTTGGGATGTATGATCCATTAGAGCATCCACAACGGGTGGATGTTTCGGTGCACTATGTTAGATTTAATGTATAATACTGAATGTGGGGAGTGTCCCGAGAAAATTTAGTGCATGGAATGAAACCCGGACAAAATCAATGCACCCGGTTCAAGCGCGTTTCGCGCGCGTGCGTTTGAACAAAACGCATCATTCACTCCCAAAATCACTATAGCTTCGTGTTTGAGCATTTTTTTGGCGAAAAGTAATAATAAGAGCGCCACGCGTCGGGCGACCTGTGGCGCTTGGGCCCCTTTGTTTAAATTGCCCATTTAGGCAATTTAAACATAAAAAATTACCATAATTTCTTTTTTTTATCTTTCCATAGAGACACCAATCTTTACAACTCTAAAATTTGTCCCTCAAGAGTAAAATAAATGCACTACAATCCTATTAAATCCGTTTATTCAATCAATTATTCTTAGAACTAGATGGTTAACTAAAGGAAATCAGGAGGAAGAGAGGCAAATTATGCTCTGCTCATTCATCATTCAAGGTGCTCACATACATGATTTATATAGGCCTATAGAAGGCTCTAGAAATGCCAGCTATTGTACTATCTACTAACGGTTAAATACAGATAATTACAAGGCAAAATATATGTAAGATCCCCGACCAAAGTGTATACGTCATTTTGCATTCATATAATATTAGAAGCATATGCATGGCATATTGACATAATATATAGTGAATTTTTAAAAGTAATACTTATTTTCAAATTAAGTTTATTATATTTTAAAAAGTTTTTAACTAAAAGTTAATTAAAAATATTTCAGGGTAAAGTTTGTAATAAAGGAGATTTGAGGGTGCAAATTGTAATTTTTGTAAAAATCTATCCAAACTTGCCGAATTGTATGACTTTATTTCTGTGTACTTTAAAAATCAAGTTTGAGTTTGCTTCTTATCACTTTTGTGTTGGAAATTGAAATTGGTCTTCTATGTTTTAAAGGGTTGGAAATTGAAATTTGTTTTGTTAGGCCTTTTTGATATTTATATGTATCATACTCTTTCATTTGTGTACGAGAAGAACAACAAAAAGAAAATTACAGAGAAGGAGAGTTCGAGAGTTCAAAGAGAGAAAAAGATGGAAAGGTTGATTTTCTTATTTTGATCTTGTTTTGGTACAAGATTTCTTCTATCGGGTTTTAATATCGAAGTATAAGCGTGGTTTTGGTAAGTTTTAATTAGTTAATGGTTTATTTAAATTTTTCTAATGTTTCCAGATCTAGATCTACTGTTGATTTTGATTTGAAAATCGGTCGATTTATAGTTCTTAGAGGATGTTTTTGATATTAGATATATATTCGGTAAAAGATTTCAGAGTAATTTTAGGCTATTGCCTTGTAATGATATTATGGAGTCCTTTGATCAAGTTTTTCATAAAGGTTTGAACTAGAAAAATGTTCTTTTATATATATAGTTTATTATTGTCAAGTTTTAAAGGATTTGGAATTATGCACAAAAAAGTTATAAGGCATATTGGCATTTCATATCATTTGGGGTTAAAGTTTATAAGAGTAAATAACCTAATTTGCATTGGGTTACATATAGGAGCGCCAGTCATAGAACGGGGTCAGAGACAAGGGGGAGAAATATAGTATTTGTCTTGAACAGGTGAGTATAGATCAGAGATTCAACCCTATGTGTTATATGGATATATGTGCTATATATGCTATATGGATATATGTGCTATATGAACTATATGGATATATGTGCTATATGAGTTATATGAATAGATGTGATAGCTCTGAAATTTTCAGAGTTATTTTCACAGAAAGTATGTTAACAGATAGCATATGATATATGGTTACATGATGCACTTGATTATATAGCATATTGCAATGAGATTAAAAGGACCTGTGACTGTTTCGCCTTGAACTGTAATGAGGAAATCTTCGGATTTCTTTCTTAAAGCGACCTACGGGTCATACAGGATCTTCGGATCATACAAGACCTACAGGTCAATGAGGAAATCTTCGGATTTCGTTCTTAAAACGACCATAAGAGTCAAAATGAGGAGATCTTCGGATTTCTTTGTTAAAGGGACCATAAAAGTCCATATATAGTAAACCCGAGGCAGATTCAGGCTTGAACAGTTTACAGAATAATGAAATGGATACATCGGCATTTGCATTTGCATAGTAAATTCCTATATGATATATATATATAATATGTATGTATATGTACATGGACTAAATGATTGGTTGATTGTGAAATAATTGATGATGGTTATATTCACTAAGTATGCGACTCACGCAAATCGCAAAATAATTTTTCAGGTTCAGCTAGTTCTTACTGACGTGTGTCCTTTTAGAGGTCACATTCATATAGGTCGGCCGGCTGAAGCGCAATGCAACCTTCTCCTCCTCATTTTGCATCTTAGACTTTTGTGTTGTAACAAAGTTAGAGTAATAGACGTATTAGGATAAGAAGTAACTACATAGAATTTCGTGTATGTGTGTGTGTGTGTGCAACCTTATATGGTTGTTAGTTTTGTTATATGTTTACGTGGATAGTTGTATATGTAAATTATATGTTTATATATGAAATTAGTTTTTACTAAGTATACGTCATAGGGTATAAGAGTGTCACAGTTAGTTTTTGGTATGAGAGCAGGGATATGATTCTTTAAGGTCATTCTGCATTCATGAGCATATGTAATTGACATTAGAGTTGCATTTACTTGAATAGGAACATGGAATTGCATGAGCATGATGCACCAAGGAGAGAAGGTTCAGCCGTGCCACATCAGTCTATAGGAGCATCTCATACAACACAACATGAGCATATATCTCATACACATGGACCAATAGAACGGGAAGTATAGGGCCGACTATGGGGTCTAGAGGCGGGAATTTCAAAGAGCTTCGTAAGTTAGGAGCAGTTGATTTCTATGGAACTACAGATCCTGTAGAGGCTGAGACATGGCTCAAGAGAACATAGAGAGTATTTGGTATGATGAGATGCACAAAAGAGGAAAAGTTTGATTTCTCAATATCACTTCTACAAGGGGATGCTTTTGATTGGTGGGAAACTGTTTCACATGCTACAGTACAGTATCCAGTTCTACATGGGAAGATTTTCTCATTGTTTTCAAAGATAAGTATATGCCAGAGGTATATCGAGATGCAAAGCAGAATGAGTTTTTGTCTCTTAAGCAAGGAAATATGTCTGTGGCTGAGTATGAAGTTAAATTTACCCAACTATCACATTATGCAATTGCCAATGTGGCTACAGAGAGAGATAGATGTAGGCGTTTTGAGGAGGGATTTTCTTATAATATCCGGAATAAGATTACGCCATGGGATCTTCTTACTTTTACAAATTTGCGTAGTGCAACAATTAGAGCAGAGACACCGTTAAAGGAAAGACAAACATTCTTCCAAAAGAAAAAGAGGGAATCATCAGTTCATATGGGTGAGTCGAGTGGAAGGCTATCTAAGCGTCAGAGTTTTTCCTCTCCAACACCAACATTTGGAAGAGGTGGCTTAAATAGTCAAAGAAGTGGACACACCTCGACTTTTGGACGTGGTAGTGATAGAGGACTAGGGATGACAGTACAGACACGACCTATGTGTACTTATTATGGTCGATCTCATATGGGAGAGTGTCGAGTATTAACTGGAGGGTGTTTTAACTGTGGACAACAAGGGCACTTTTACAAAGAATGTCCAGTTAGTTCAAATAGATCGAAAATTGGAAGAGCAACATTTGAAACAACTGCACAAAATGTTCAATTAGAAGCACCGGTATGGAGTTTCGGTAGAGATCGTGGAAGAGGTCAGAACATGAACAACACTGCTAGTAGAGGAAGACCACAAACACAGGAATCTCGACCACAAGGTCAGGCTCGAGTTTTTGCTATGTCACAACAGGAAGCATCCAAAGCACCTGAGGTTATTACTGGTAAACTTTATTTACATGATCTTGAAATACATGCATTAATAGATTCAGGATCTACTCATTCATTCATGTCATCTACCATAGCATCTCAAGTGCATAAGAAACCTGAACCCTTAGATTATAGTTTAGGAGTACAGACTCCCTTGGGAGAAATGGTAAAGGTACACACAGTATATCGAGATAGTATAATACGAGTGGATACAGTAGAGTTACCAGCTGATTTGATCTTGCTATTCTTGTATGAGTTTGATGTTATTTTGGGCATGGACTGGTTGTCAAGACATCATGCTAAAGTAGATTGTTATACCAAGGAAGTAGTGATAGAATCGCTTGGGAAATCTAGAGTGATTTTCTATGGTGATAGACAAATGATACCCACTTGCCTAATATCTGCAACAACGGATTTTCGCATGATTAAAGAAGGATGTAAGGCATATTTGGCCTATGTTATAGATCGTACAGTTGAATGTGATGAGGTCAGAGATATTCCAGTTGTTAAAGATTTTCCTGATGTGTTTCCAAAGGATCTTCCTGGATTGCCACCTGATAGGGAGATAGAGTTTACTGTGGAATTAATGCCATATACTGCACCAATTTCTATTCCTCCATACCGCATGACTCCACTGGAGTTACATGAACTGAAGAAGCAATTACATGAATTGTTAGACAAAGGGTTCATTAGAGCTAGTGTATCACCTTGGGGTGCACCAGTTTTATTTGTTAAAAAGAAAGATGGTACCTTACGGCTGTGCATAGACTATAGAAAGTTGAATCAGGTAACAGTGAAGAACAGTGAAGAACTGAAGAAGCAATTACAGGAATTGTTAGACAAAGGCTTCATTAGAGCTAGTGTATCACCTTGGGGTGCACCAGTTTTATTTGTTAAAAAGAAAGATGGTACCTTACGGAGTTACGGCTGTGCATAGACTACAGAAAGTTGAATCAGGTAACAGTGAAGAACAAGTATCCATTGCCAAAGATAGATGATTTGTTTGAACAACTTCAGGGTGCAAAGGTATTTTCAAAGATAGACGTTCGATCATGATATCATCAATTGAATATAGCTAAAGATGATATTACCAAGATAGCATTCAAGACCCGATACGGGCATTATGAGTTTCTGGTAATGCCATTTGATTTGACTAATGGACCAACAACATTCATGGATTTGATGAACAAGGTATTTCAACCTTTTCTAGACATATTTGTGATCATCTTTATTGATGATATATTGGTGTATTCACGAAGTACAAAGGAGCATGTTGATCATTTGTGTACCGCGCTACAAGTCTTGAGGGAAAAACAGTTGTATGCTAAATTGAGTAAGTGTGAATTCTGGTTGGATCATGTGATATTTTTAGGACATATAGTATCTGGAAGAGGTATAGAGGTTGATCCTAAGAAGATTGAAGCAGTGGTAAATTGGAAAGCACCAACTACAATTACAGAAGTTCATAGTTTTCTTGGGATGGCTGGATACTACAGATGATTTGTTGAAGAATTCTCTATTATAGCTGCACCACTCACTAAATTGTTGCGGAAGAATACTCCATTCCATTGGAATTTCGCATGCCAACAGAGCTTTGATGAGTTAAAGTACCGTTTAACTACAACACCAATACTAAAAATTCCTACTGGTACAGGAGGATTTGTTGTTTACACTGATGCTTCATATCAGGGTCTTGGTTATGTTTTGATGATAAAAGGAAAAGTAATTGTTTATGCATGACGACAATTACGACCACATGAGGTTTCTTATCCTGTACATGATTTAGAGCTGGCAGCAGTAGTTTTTGCCCTAAAGATTTGACGACATTATCTATATATAGAAACATTCCAAATCTTTACAGATCATAAGAGTTTGAAGTATTTGATGAGTCAAAAAGAGTTGAACATGCGGCAGAGGCGCTTGATGGAACTACTGAAAGATTATGATTGTACAATCGAGTATCATCCAAGAAAGGCCAATGTTGTAGCAGATGCTTTGAGTCGAAAGTCAAGTGGTATGATGGCCAACATGCACATGACTTCATTGTCAGATTTGATTGCTTTGCGAGGTCTAAATGCTAGATACACTTTGACACTGATGGAGTATTGATTGCTGCTTTAGAGATTCGGCCAGTGCTGAGACAGAAACTTAAAGATGCACAAGTAAGAGATGAGAAGTTGGCAGAAATTACAAAACAAGTTGAACAAGGTAAAGATACGTCGTTTGCTATTCAGGATGGCACATTGATGTATGGCACCAGATTATGTGTACCTGATGTTGATGATCTAAGACGAGAAATTTTAGATGAGGCACATAATGCACCATATGCTATGCATCCTGGCACAACAAAGATGTATCATACTCTAAGACAACATTACTGGTGGCCAAGGATGAAGAAGGAGGTTGCTGAATTTGTTTCCAAATGTCTTACTTGTCAACAGGTTAAAGCAGAACACCAAACACCTACAGGTATGCTGAAACCTTTATCTATTCCAGTTTGGAAATGGGAGCGAATTACGATGGATTTTGTTATGGGACTACCCCGAACACAAAAAGGAAATGATGCTATCTAGGTAATTATTGATAGATTGACTATGTCAGCACATTTCTTGCCTATACGATGGGGTTGTTCATTGGATCAATTGACAGAGATATACATGAAAGAAATTGTTCGACTTCATGGAATACTAGTGTCCATTGTATCAGACAGAGATCATAGATTTACTTCTCATTTTTGGGAAAGTTTTTAGATAGTTATGGGGACCAAATTGCATTTCAGTACAACTTATCATCCTCAGACAGATGGACAATCGGAGAGGACTATACAGACATTAGAAGAAATGCTTCGTGCTTGTGTTATTGAGTTTCAGGGTTCATGGGATAAGTATATTCCATTGATGGAATTTGCTTACAATAATCAATTTCACAACATCATTGGAATGGCACCATATGAGGCATTATATGGAAGGAAGTGTCGAAGTCCTTTATATTGTGATAAAGAGGGTGCATAAATTTTAGAAGGGCCTGAGATTTTACAAGACACAGTTGATAAGATTGATATTGTTAAGAGCAAAATGAAGGCGGCACAAGATAGACAAAAGAGTTATTTTGATCAACATCGTAAGGAGATGGAATATCAGGTTGGAGATAAAGTATTCTTATGAGTTTCTCCATGGAAAGGTGTAATGAGATTTGGTAACAAAGGAAAATTGAGTCCTCGATATATTGGGCCATATGATATCATAGAGAAGGTGGGACCGTTGGCATACAAATTAGCATTGCCTTCTAAATTGGCTCAGATTCATAATGTTTTCCATGTTAGTATGTTACGACGATATCGATCTGATCCATCACATGTGCTAAAGGATTCAGAAGTACAGATTGCACAGAATTTGAGCTACATAGAGGAACCAATCATGATAGTGGACTACAGAATCAAACAATTGTGGAATAGAGAGATTCCGATGGTTAAAGTAATTTGGAAGAATCATGGTATAGAGGAAACGACTTGGGAAACCGAGGATAAGATGAGAAAGTCATATCCACATTTGTTTAATGGTAATTGATACCCTATCATATTGCATCATAAGAAGAGATAGTGCATACGTCGTTTTGCATTCATATAATATTAGAAGCATATGCATGGCATATTGACATAATATATAGTGAATTTTTATAAGTAATATTTATTTTCTAATTAAGTATTATATTTTAAAAAGTTTTTAACTAAAAGTTAATTAATAATTCTTTCAGGATAAAGTTTATAATAAAGGAGATTTAAGGGTGAGAATTGTAATTTTTGCAAAAATCTATCCAAACTTGCCGAATTGTATGACTTTGTTTCTGTGTACTTTATAAATCAAGTTTGAGTTTGCTTCTTATCACTTTTGTGTTGGAACTTGAAATTGGTCTTCTATGCTGGAGGATGATTCCGTGACACACAGTGTAATGACACACTATTAAAATAATTATAAAGCTAGACACAAGTGGGCCCGCATTTAATTCTTGTAATAAAGTTTAATTTTTTATTAATTCTGATTTGTATCCGAACCTAGGATTGGATGGACCCACAATTTTAGGTTTAGAGTTAGGATTAAATGGGCTGCTAATGTGGGCCAAAAAATCATACTACATTTTTAGCCCAATTCTCATGAATCAAGATTAACCCACTATCTTTCGACCAAAAAAAGATTAACCCACCATCTAACATAAAGCCCAATCTAATATAACTTCAAGTAGACATATTTTTATCCGATCTTATTATACATTAGAGAGATTTGAAGACTTTCTGCTCTTTCACGTACGTGACTGTTCATCTTCCATTGACGACGTTTCACTTGAAGAACTTGAAGAAAGCATTGAGGTTGGTAATTCGAATTCGTGTGTGTTGCTAATTTAATGTGTCTTGTAATTTTTAATGCTTGAGAACATCGATCTTAAACGTCTTGTGTTTTGCTGATTTAATGTGTCGGTTTTGTAACACTCCGATAATTTATAAGGGATTGAGGTGCTCCCCATGTCAACAAGAGCTCTTCCTTTTCTGAGTTCGAGTGAGGACAAAGAACTCAGAAGTTAAGCGTGCAAGGGCGAGAGTAGTACCAGGATGGGTGACCTCCTGGGAAGTCCTCGGGTTGGCATGGGATAGCGCTTCTAGGGCCTCGGGCCTTACAGGTTTACCTTAATTCTTGCTTTACTGTTTTATTGCACTCCACAAAATTGATTGATGTCTATGGTAATGATATGAAATATGCAGGATTTAATGGATGCAAAGAGAAGGTTATTTGATTTAAATACCGATTTTGTGGAGGGTTACAATGAAGATGATTTTCCATTGATGGAATTAGACGACAGTGATGCTTCAAGTCAAGAGGATGTGGAAGATCTAGATGAAAGAATCAATGATGATGTTGTGGACCTAACTCTTGAGAATGGTGATGCTGATGTGGGTGGAGCTCTTGAAAACGTGGTTGGAGAACAAGATGTTGAAGCCGAGAATGTCACTGAGCCTTGTTCTAAGATGACTTTCGACTCTTGTGAAATGCTAGTTCGATTTATGCATGACTATGCCAAGTCGAAGGGATTCCAAATACGGATTAGGAATTCTTCTTTTAGTAAAGATGCAACCGAGGTAGAGAGTATCACAGATCAGTATGCTAAATATATACGGTTGAGGTTGGTATGTTCTAAAGAAGGTGAGTGTCAAACGACATCTAAAAATCCTGCAAAGGCTGTAGCTAGCACTCGATGCAGTTGCCCATTTAAGGTTAATGCATGTGCTTGTAGTGATAGAATCTCGTGGAGAATTAGCTCCCTGAACCTTGAGCACAACCATGAATGTAACCCAGAAAACTCAATTTTTATGCCTCGGTATAGACACATAAGTGGAGGGAATAGGATTATATTGCTAGATAATGACAGGGCTGGTGTTCCGGTGGATAAGAACTACAACTCCTTTGTGGCCAGATATGGGGGTCATAACAAAGTCCCCTTTTCTGAGAGAGATTGTAGGAATGCAATCAGTTCGGAACAAAGATTGAAACTTGGGAAGGGAGATTTTGCTACAATGAGAGATTACTTTGAAACCATGATGACAAACTCCTCAAACTTCTTCTACAGTTTTGATACAACGGATAATGGTGTATTGAAGAATGTTTTTTGGGTTGATGGACGTGCTAGGGCAGCTTATAAAGACTTTGGGGACGTCATATCCTTTGACGCTACATATGTCAAAAATAGATACAAAAAGCCGTTTGCTCCGTTCATAGGAGTTATTCACCATGGCCAATCAATTGTGCTAGGGGCTGCATTGTTGGGGAGTGAAGATGCCGAGAATTACATTTGGTTGTTTAAAACTTGGCTCAAAAGCATGAATAACAAACCACCGAAGGGCATAATAACCGATCAATGCAAAGCTATGGGTAAGTATCCTATAATTACCTTTGACAGTTTGGTTTTTTGCAAAAATCTGATCATTCAAACTAACTATTTTTTCCTTTTGTTTTTCTTGAAGAAAATGCCATTGTTGAGGTGTTTCCCAATACAAGACATAGATGGTGCTTGTGGCACGTCATGAGGAATGATAAGAAGCACTTGGAGAAAATAAAAGATGCCGGTGGATGGACTCACATTGCAAGTGGATTGCATAAGGTATTGCATTTCTCATACACTGTGGCCGAATTTGAGGTAAAATGGGCAGAATGGGTTTCTGAATTTAGACTCGAAAGGAGTAATTGGTGCAAGATCATGTTTGATAATAGGAAAAAGTGGGCTCCAATTTACTTCAAAAATGATTTTTGGGATGGAATGTCGACTACCCAAAGGAGTGAGGGCATGAATTATTTTTTCAAAGGGTTTGTTAATGGTAACACATCCCTACAAGAGTTTGTGAAGCAATATGGAATGGCAATGGGCAAGCGTGTCATGGCTGAGGATAAAGCATCCTTTGATTCCATACACAAGCCACTACATTGTTGTACTGATCATGAGTTTGAGAGTGTCTTCCAAAAGGTGTATACCACGACGAAGTTACAAGAATTTCAAGACGAAGTGAGAAAGATTACACATGCAACGAAGGAGGGCTTGAAAGAGGTTGGTAAAATCAAATTGTATGACATTATGGTCCGATGGTGGGCGGGTAATGATCCCAAACGTAGGATATTTAAGGTGTCTTACGATCCCGACACACGTGACGTCAAGTGTGATTGCAAAAATTTTGAGTTCACGGGAATTATGTGCTCCCACACGCTTGTCGTATACATAGTGAAGGAAGTAAGGTTTGTTCCTGAAAAGTATGTACTCGATCGGTGGAGGAAGGACTTGCCAAGGCAGCACTTGAAGATACCGGTTCCCTACTATTCTTTGGACTCAATGAAGCCAGAAGAGATGGAAAGGTATGAGTCCATGAAGTCGGATTTCGAGGGCATTGCCACTCTCTCAATGACGAATGATCAATTGTGTTCTATTGTAACGGGAGCTCTAGCGGATAGGAAAGGCAAAGTTCATCGTGCTTGTAACCGTTTAGGACTACCTTATGAGCCCATTGGCAACATTGGGGGAAAGTACCGTAAACGCCGTGCTATCGATGATCATACTGTGATTGAGGCTAGCAGCTCGGCCAATGTGGAGGAGGTTGTGCGTGATCCTATTGATAGAAGGGGAAAGGGTCGATTGGCATCTAGGCGAAAGGGGTTTGGAAATGACACACCTCAATATTGGAATCGTGGCAAAGGAACTCAACAACAACAAGTCCAACCCACCCACCCAATATTAGTAACGGCTGGTTTACTTATAATTTGCTCCATATTTGTCTACTTACAACTGCCAACATATCTTACTTATAATTCACTTCTAATAGTTGTCTTATTCTCATGGTAGGTTCCAACACAACACTTGCCACCATTTCAAATTATCCATCAAGTCTCCAATCTTGCTCCTGATGCATTTTATTATACATATGGCCAGCATCAATAGAGATGGTTTTCAAGTTTTCCATTCCAAGTTTTATTTTAGTGGATTGGATATTTTGGTTTAGGGTCTAGCTATTGGGGTATATGTTATTGCTGCAAACACTAAGTCAGCCATGTGTTTCATTTGGATTATCAAAGCTTGGATTAAAATTGTCATGTTGTATTTGGGTTCAAGCCACCAACAAATATAGTATATCTGTTTTGTTTGATATGAAGCATTTGTTAAGTATCGGATGGTGTGGTTGTTTTATAGCCCAACAAGATACTAGTTCATTTATGTTATGAAAGCTTTTGAATTGCAAAAGCCCAATATACTTTCATATGATCGACTTCATAGAAAAAAATGACCAAGGAAAAAACGTTTACGTCAAAAGAAACGATACGATATCGTAATGAACGGGACTAACAACAAACGTTTAGAGAAATTGTTTAGGGTTCCTAAAAATGACCAACGTTCATACAACAATTCATAGTACTTATTAGTGCAATACAATGACCACTAGTATGAAGTACATTACAACCGCAACTTTGGCGAGACAATGTAAAAATAAGATGATCTCTTTAACGTCATTCTTCAATTCTTCTATATCATCTCTAGAAGCAATTTGGGTTTGAGAGGCACGTGAAACCTGACCGTCGAATACCCCATTGGACTCATCATACCATCGGAAAAAATTGCAGTGGTCACATTTGTAGAACAATCTGTTAGGGTTTCTTGGTGACCCTGAAACCCTAAGCGAAGCAATTGATGGTGGATGACATCTACAATACACATGGGTTTCTCTTAGGGGAGATCTCGTACTTGATGAGGAACCATGAAGATCCATGTCTTTTACTGAAATCAAAATCAACCAAGCAACCAAAAAAACAATATTATTGCACCACAAGATACAAAAAGCTCAAAAGATACAAAAAATCTATAGATCTGATGGGAGGCTCAAAAGGACTTAATCTAAGTTCATGCAACAAAATGGAGCAACTACAAACATGAAAAAACCACATGCAATCAACATTCCAAGCAAGAACACACAACAATTTTAGGGTTAGGGTTTAGGGTTTTGATAGGAAGAGAAAGCCCGATTGAAATATTGCGAGTACAAACAAGTTTTAGGGTTGCTCTGATATCACTCAAATAACTTACCTGCAGTCGGAGAAGGGTAATCGGAGAAGTGTAGTCGGAGAAGGTTAGTCGGAGGAGAAACAATCTATTGTTACTGCATCCACGAAAACATAAACCCCATCCACCCCAATTTTCAAAAGAAAACTCCCATAATTACCCAGGGTTAGCACGCGTCTTGAATCCACCAACCCCATCAATGCTCTCTTTTTTTGAAGGCCTTGAGAAAACCAAACCCAATCAAAGGGCTCTGTTCCACCGTTTGCTTTTTGCAGACGGAACCCTAGACCCATCATTGCAGCCTGTAGGAGAATTGCAAGAGACGATGTTTTTTTTGGTAGAACAAGAGACGATTAAGAATAAGCAAGCGTTATTTGCTTTCATATTACATTATTTCCTAAAGTTTAGGGTTTATTTTATATGTAAATAAATACTATATGTTTATTTTATATGTAAATAAAGAGATTCAAAACGTTTAGGTTATGGTTCATCACTTTAGGGTATCTATTTGTAATTGAAAAAAAAAACTATAATCATACAAAACGTTTATTTTAAATGTAAATAAATACTATAGGGTTTTGTGAGAAAATAAATAACTATACAAACATTTAGGATATAATGTATATACTATAGGGTTTTGTGAGAAAATAAATAACTATCCTATATTATAAAAACATGGATAAATAGCATAAAAAAATAATCTAATGATCTTCCTATCTATCATATCCAAAAATAAAAGATTGTTTAATAATGAAATTTTCTATCCTATATTATAAAAACATTTTTTTTCTGAAAAATATTATAAAAACATGGATAAAAATATTATAAAAACATGGATAAGAATTTATCATGTTATTTATATACATTTTTTTCATCATCTTATATGAATTGTATTGATTTGTTAATAAGTAGGACCTTATATGGGAAAAATGTCACCTTGCTTTTAACCTAAATAACGAGATTTCTTCATATTTTGAAAAACAAAATGGTAAATGGAGTATAACAAATCAACATCGATCCTTGTATTCTGCTTTTTTAAATTTATTACAGTGCAATCATTGCCTCGTTAAATAAGGCTTCAAGAGAGGGAAAAAAAACTAATGCTCTTTGGATTTGGTCGAGCTAATTTCTTCTCATTGTATAAAATAAGGCTTCAAGAGAGGAAAAAAAAAACGGGTGGCTTTCACTCGCCCCGTTTCGAACGCTGGACCTCACTAACATATGCGCGTACCTGGACCAATTGTGCCAATCGATTTTTATAGGAAAAATTATTGTTTTATACTTAATTCGAAGCTTTTGATTTAATTGAATAAATATATCAATATTAATTTATATGTTCTATACAATTCATTATAATAACAATTGATGACATAGGGGGGCATTCTATGATCTTATGTGAAATCGTTACACTCTAGAATCGATCATTCTTATAACAAAGTGTTACATTCATTTAGAGTCGTTCATTCCTCTTGTTTCGATCATTCTTATAAGAAAGTGTTATATTCATTTAGAATAGATCGTTGCACTCTAGATCATGTTGTTTAGGGTTTAGGGTTTAGGGTTTAGGGTTTAAGGTTTAGGGTTTAATGGAATAGATTGTTACATTCATTTCGAATAGATCATTGAACGCTTTTTCTACTGTTTAGGGTTTAGGGTTTAGGGTTTAATGGAATAGATGTTACACTATAAGAAAGCGATTTATTCCTTGAATTTGATCATTCTCATAACAAAGTGTTACATACATTTAGAATCGATCATTCTTATAACAAAGTGTTACATTCATTTAGAGTCGTTCATTCTTATAAGAAAGCGATATATTCCTTTAGATTCGATCATTCTTATAACAAAGTGTTACATTCATTTAGAATTGATCACTCTTATAGCAAAGTGTTAGGAGTCTTTGTGCGAGCCGTATGCGGTGAGAGTCGCACGTACGGTAACGAGGGGACATTCATTTAGAGTCGTTCATTCCTCTCGTAAAGTGATATATTCCTTTAGAATCGATCATTCTTATAAGAAAGTGTTACATTCATTTAGAATCGAACATTCTTATAACAAAGTGTTACATTCATTTAGAATCGATCCTTCTTATAAGAAAGCGCTAATAAAATACTATAATTTTTTATCATAGTATTCTATTTACCTAATTAATGATGAATGATATATATCTCTAAAGTTTACAATCACTCTCTCAAAAATTGATTAAAGTTAGTAGTAGTGAACAAGTGTTACATTTTGTTTACTAAAAGATTAATTAAAGTTTTGTCTCTGGGCAAAAATAGCCCTCTTTTTTTACCAAAAAAAAAAATTTAAAGTTTTGCCTTACCAACATAAACGTCATCAACCTCAACTGCATTAAAATAGTGCAATAATTGCCTCGTTAATTGAATGCCCAATTGTAATTAATTACTATTTAAATTTCCCAGATCCGTATAGTCACATTTGCAATTAACGCTCTTTGGATTTGGTCGATCTCATTGTTGATTGAGAAGTACTCCGTATAAGTTCTCAAGAGAGAGAAAAAAAGGGTGGCTTTCAATCGCCCCGTTTCGAACCATTAACCCCACTAGCATATGCGCGTACCTGGACCAATTGTGCCGCATTGGCAATCGATTTTTATACGAACATTTTTTGTTTTATAATGAAGTCGAAGCATTTGATTTAATTGAAAAAATACATCAATATTAATTTAAATGTTCCAAACAATTCATTATAATAACATTTGATGAATTCGGGGGCATTCTATGATCTTATGTGAAATCGTTACACTCTATAATCGATCATATATTCTTATATGAAATCGTTACACTCTAGAAACGATACATTCCTCTCGTTTCGATCATTCTTATAAGAAAGTGTTATATTCCTTTCAATTTGATCATTCTTAATTATAACAAAGTGTTACATTCATTTAGAATAGATCGTTGCAATCTAGATCATGTTGTTAGGGTTTAGGGTTTAGGGTTTAGGGTTTAGGGTCTAGGGTCTAGGGTTTAGGGTTTAGGGTTTAGGGTTTAGACCTTGTTTCACTTATACCCCAAAACAACTTTTCACCCAAAAATTACTTTTAACATTCTTGAAAATCGTGCAACTCTCTCTACTTTTTACGTTTTTCGAGACACAAAAAATAACTTTTCACCCAAAACCCCCTTTCCATCAATAAGTGAAACACACCCTTAATGGAATAGATTGTTGCACTCAATAAGAAAGCAATTTATTCCTTTGAATTTGATCATTCTCATAACAAAGTGTTTTGATTTAGAATCGATCATTCTTATAACAAAGTGTTACATTCATTTAGAATCGATCATCCTTATAAGAAAGTGTTACATTCATTTAGAGTCGTTCATTCTTATAGGAAAGCGATATATTCCTTTAGAATCGATCATCCTTATAGGAAAGCGATATATTCCTTTAGAATCGATCATTCTTATAACAAAGTTTTACATTCATTTAGAATCGATCTTCCTTATAAGAAAGTGTTACATTCATTTAGAGTCATTCATTCTTATAGGAAAGCGATATATTCCTTTAGAATCGATCATCCTTATAGGAAAGCGATATATTCCTTTAGAATCGATCATTTTTATAACAAAGTGTTACATTCATTTAGAATCGATCATCCTTATAACAAAGTGTTACATTCATTTAGAGTCGTTCATTCTTATAGGAAAGCGATATATTCCTTTAGAATCGATCATTCTTATAACAAAGTGTTACATTCATTTAGAATCGATCATTCTTATAACAAAGTGTTACATTCATTTAGAATCGAACATTCTTATAACAAAGTGATACATTCATTTAGAATCGATCCTTCTTATAAGAAAGCGCTGTACATGTGTATGGTATAAGATACCCTAAACCCTAACCCTCCTATTTTAAGTATCTTATACTCTTTTTTTTTCGAAATACATACATGTTTTTTTATATATACTTACTAGTAGTGTTACATTATTTTGAATGCATATATTTTACTTATTTGAATGTTCCCTAATAATAATTTTTATATCATTTAATCGAAAAAACAAAAGTGTAACATTATTTTGAAAGCATATATTTTACTCAAAAAAAAAAGACTCTATATAAATCATAAAGTCTTCTATGACGAAAATATAACTATATGTAAATTTGAACGATGCTTGGGTTTGGAATGTTACATATATATCCCCTAGATAACATATCTTGATTTTGAATTGATAAAATCCCTATTAAATTATGGGTAATCTTAAATTATTGCATTATACACCGAATCGTCAAAAACCTTTCTTTGATTAACATTGTAGAAGCTGATATTTTAAGCAATTAAAGTTGGCTTTGATTATCAAACAAAAAAAAAACTTTCGAATCCACCTTTGTAGCATGCTTTTTTTTAATTAAATATCCTGTTTTTTTTAATCGGTGCAATCAATGCCTCGAAACCACAAGATTAATTTTGTATTGGCTGATTTAAATTTTCCACAATCATTATTACTAAACGCTCTATTATAAATACACCTCATTTAGAATCCTCCACTATCACTTGTCTTCAACCCTCAACTACCACAACACGAAAATGGCGGAAAAGAGCCCAAGAACCCCCCTTGTCGCCACCCAGGCTCTTGAAGAAGTGCCCGCCACTTCAATCTATGAAACTGGCCTCTTTTCCATGTTCAACAAGGCGCAATCAACAGCCAACAACCTCACCATCCAAACCAGGATGTTCTATGTTCGACTTCTACGCAAGGGGCTTGCGGTTGACACGAGGAAGGTCCTAGCGGAGGATCCACCTTTGGTGGATCTACTGATGCTCTTCGAACAAGAGCATCAAGTATTTACCGCACCCGGAGGCCAGGTGACACCAAAACAACTGATGCCACTAGATGCATCTACACCTCCGAGCGGGTCCAAATCGGCTCGTAGGTTTGGAAGGAAGAAGAGCCTCCCAGCTGATGACGATGGAATACCGAAGATCGATTTCGAGTAGGATTCTTGCATTGGCTAGGGGCAACATGTATCTTGTTGTTGTTGTGCTTTTTTTTTCATTCCCTAAATGCACTCCTAGAGTGCATATTGTTGTCTTTGTTTTTTCGTAATGAAAGTTAGCCCCTTAAATCCTATCTTTTAATTTGGTTAAATACTCGTATATTTACTTTGGTTCCTTTGTTTCAAATTAGAGATATGGTATAGAATGATAGTGGCAACTTCCTTAAAGTGCTTAAAATCACCCTAAAATTGCATAAATTAACCTATTTGGAATACTAAACTAAGGTTTGTTATTGGTAGATAGATCCTCAATAGTCATGAAAAAAAAATCATAAAGTACTTTCTACCAAAAAAAATCATAATGGCAAGTACCAAATTTCAAATACTAAACTAATAAACATTAGGGTTTATATTTATTTTAACCAAGGTGGTAGGTAAAATAAGCATTTAATTAAACAAGGCTTTACTTAGCATTCACAAAAAAATCAATAGTTTCTATATGTTTCCATATTAAAATTAATTTACCCAAATATTTTGTTACCATAACAACATATTAATTTGCTCTATTATAGAAACCCTAAGTCGAACCCGGTTTCCCAAAACCCGCCCGCATAATTGGGCTTTAGTATAAACGGGGGCCCAACCCAATGGAATGGATAATTGTAATTGTAATTTGAATCGTCGGTTAATATCCATTTAATTAATTTAGTAAATTCGTAAACTTAACCGCGTTAATAAAGTGGGAGAGTTTCTACCAAAAAAAAAGTGGGAGAGTACTTGTCAGAATTCGGTCACTTCAACTTCTGTTCAGCTTCTCTGTCACTTCATCTGCTTCTTCCTTCCTCTGTTGAGATCTTGAAGCTTCGGAGCGCGATAGAAGGAGAAAAACTCTTCAAGACTTCAACCTTCCCAAGTTGGAGTTTTTAGAAATTAAGGTACTCTTCAACCCTTCTTGGCATGGTCCATTTCTTCTTCCTCTTCCCTGTGGTGTGAATCGTTTGTGTTTTTTTACATGCATGAATCTAGTTAGGGTTTGGGTCTTTATTACATCAATTGGCATGTTCATGTGTTGCATTCGATTTTGTTTTAAATCTAGTCTAAAAGTGTTGTCCTTTGAGGCTATTGGATGTTGATTTTGTTTATTGATTTTGTTTAGGGTTTGGGTCTTGTAGTCGATTGAGTTCCAAAGGATTTACTTCATCATTCGTTTGAGAAAGTCCTTTATTGATTGTGTTTAGGGTTTAGGGTCTTTGTAGTCGATTGAGACGATACAAGGTTCAAATCTAGGGTTTATGAGAATGTCCTTCCTTTGCATGTTGTTTCTCTGATCTAGGGCTATACTATTTGTCGTTAATGGCTTGTGGATGTGGATATGATTTTTTTATTTTGTTTAGGTTGGTTACATCCTCTATGTTTGTTTTCTAAATCTGAAATCAACTGAACCATGAGCGGTTATAATAAGTTCTTAATTCAAATGTGAAAAACATGGGTGGATTGTCATCTAAATAAGGAAAGTATGGTTCCCTTGTTGCTATAAATTCGTAGAAAGGTGCTTTTTTGGTAAATAAGGAAAGTATGGGGCAATTGTTTCTATAAATTCTTAGAAATGTGTCTTTTTCTAAATAAGAAAAGATTTGGGTCAATTTTTTATATATGGGTAAATAATCAAAATATTGGTCAATTCATGAAAATATGGGTCAAATGTCACTCTTATTTTTCAATACTAATTTATAAAAAATACTAATTTTGTTCATATAGCACACCTTTCATTCTTTATAATCCCTGCTTTACTAATTTGATGTACACACAAATGTTTAGATGTCGAAGGCACATGTGGATCTGGCCTAAGCACAGGCAGAGCTGGCCCAGGCACACGATGAGATGCTCATGGCACAAGAGAAGCTGGCCCAGGCCTAGGAAAAGCTAGCCCAGGCTCAAGAGGAGATGTTCCAAGAGGAGATGTCCAAGGCAAGGGAGGACCTCGACGACGTTCAATATGAATCAACTGACATAGATGAATCAGATATTGATGAATATGTTGACAAGCCCGACGGACCTTACAGTAGACTTGTTCAAGGAAAGGATAAATTAAGGAGGAAAGATGGCTCCCTTCAATGCCCCTACTGTCTGGGTAGGAAGAAGCAATCCTACAACGCCAAAGAGCTCCTCCAACACGCTTCTCAAATCTCCACCGGCACGGGAATGAAGAAATCGGAGAAAAGGAAGGCCGTGCACCGTGCAGTGGAGAAGTATTTGAGAGCTTACATGACGGACGAGGTGTTGGAGCTTGAGGAGGCCACAAAGGAGAAGAAGATGTTGAAGAGGAAAAGGTAATGTGTTGGTGTTGTCGGTTTTAAGTTCTTTTGTTGATATGTTTGAAGGTTCTTTTTAAGACTATGATGGTTGCATGTTTGGATGGATGGAAGACTTTTTTTTTATGGTTTTGCTGGGAGGAAATTTGGTTGAACAATGGTGGTTGGGGGATGGTATTTCTAGTGGTTTGGATGAAACAATTTGATGGTTTTGTATGATACTACTATATGGGCAGTAACAGCCCTTTTATGGTTGTAATTTTAGGTGTTTTGGCTATGGATATTGCTTGTGATTCTAATTTGCTATGTTATGCTGCATTGTCTATTGATTTCATGTGTTTGACAAACACAAACAACACCTTTTGATTTCTGGTGCTTGAGATGATTCTCAAGCAAGGAAAAACTAAAAGGAAATTTACTCTTGTTGACAATTATGTGTTAGTGTCAAACTTGTTTTTTGCCAATGGTAAACATATACATACCAATGCCATAGCACTAATACCATTGCATGAGATCTACACCAAATAGAACTATGAAATTTGATTGCATATTTCTTAAAACTTGAGGTACAAAAACTACTCATCAATGGCACACAAAATCATCACTACAACTAATAACTCTCTTATTGCATTTGTTTTCTCATCATGTTTCAACAAGGCAAAAAAGGATGTGATCAAGCACAAGACATCAACACTGCAAATTGTATTCCCTCAATTCATAAAGACCACCAGCTTAAACATCCAATTCCAAATCATGATTCATCAATTGACCCTAATTCATCTGATTTTCTCTCTCGTTTCCTTTCTTTTTGTATTTTATCTTGTTTAAGTACCAGAAAAACCAGGAAAATTGCAATTTCATTATCCCCAAACACAGTCTATCCAGAAAAAACCATTTGGCAATTATAAATTCAAAATCGCGTTCATATGCTAGCAGACATCATCAAATTGAATTCAAATACAACTTATTGTTCAATTCATAGAAAAAAATCATGGTTGTGCTAAATTTATCATATGAGAATGAAGGGGATGATACCGGGATTTCATCGATTATGAATACCCCAGATTTGTGTCCGTTCTCCCAGCACCTCTTCACCATATCTCCACAACAGAGTGAGCGACGAGATCAAAGATGACGACCAGCTTGAGGATAAGAGCATGAATCGACCCCTCGTCCATCGTAGTCGGTGACGACAACCTCTTACCCGAGTGCTCCACCATTTCTCAGATCTGGATTTTCTTCATCGAGTTTGATATTGTACTCGAGTTTGATATAGATCTGAATATATGATATATGTTAATGTTAATGAATTTGGACTATATGTTATATTAGCCCATATACTATTTCTGATAGTAAAATATAAGCCCATATACTATTATTGATTAGGACCATTATTTTTTTCATAATGTAAGCCCATTTGATTTTACCTAAGCCCAATAACCTAAAGCCCATACAAAATAGCCAATCTGTGATACAGACCTAAACCCGACCCTATAGGTTTGGTGTACCCTTAGCTGAAATAAAAAAATCAAAAACGCCGACCTCTACCTACTTTTTCAAATTTTTCTCTTCTCTCTCTCTTCTTTTATTATTATTATATTCATTGTGTCATGACACCGTGTGTCATGCAAACAATTTCCTTCTATGCTTTAAAGGGTTGGAAATTGAAATTTATTTTGTTAGGCCTTTTTGATATTTATATGTATCATACTCTTTCATTTGTGTACGAGAAGAACATCAAAAAGAAAATTACAGAGAAGGAGAGTTCGAAAGTTCAAAGAGAAAAAAAGATGGAAAGGTTGATTTTATTATTTTGATCTCGTTTTGGTACAAGATTTCTTCTATTGGATTTTAATATCGAAGTACAAGCGTGGTTTGGTAAGTTTTAATTAGTTAATGGTTTATTTAGATTTTTTCTAATTTTTCCAGATTTAGATCTACTGTTGATTTTGATTTGAAATTCGGTCGATTTATAGTTCTTAGAGGATGTTTTTGATATTAGATATATATTCGGTAAAAGATTTCAGAGTAATTTTAGGATATTGCCTTGTAATGATATTATGGAGTACTCTGATCAAGTTTTTCCTAAAGGTTTGAACTAGAAAAATGTTCTTTTATATATATAGTTTATTATTCTCAAGTATTAAAGGATTTGGAATTATGCACAAAAAGTTATAAGGCATACTGGCATTTCATTGCATTTGGAGTTAAAGTTTATAAGAGTAAATAGCCTAATTTGCATTGGGCTACATATAGAAGCGCCAATCATAGAACGGGGTCAGAGACAAGGGGGAGAAATATAATATTTGTCTTGAATAGGTGAGTATAGATCGGAGATTCAAACCTATGTGTTATATGAATATATGTGCTATATATACTATATGGATATATGTGCTATATGAACTATATGGATATTTGTGCTATATGAGCTATATGTGCTATATGAGTTATATGAATAGATGTGATAGCTCTGAAATTTTCAGAGTTATTTCCACAGAAAGTATGTTAACAAATAGCATATTATATATGGTTACATGATGCATTTGATTGCATAGCATATTGCAATGATATTAAAAGGACCTGTGACTATCTCGCCCTGAACTGTAATGAGGAAATCTTCGGATTTCTTTCTTAAAGCGACCTACGGTTCATACAGGATCTTTGGATCATACAGGACCTACGGGTCAATTTAGGAAATCTTCGGATTTCTTTCTTAAAGCGACCATAAGAGTCAAAATGAGGAGATCACTACTAAATAATTGAGCTATTGTAACCTAAAAATTGTAATGGTTTTTCATAGTATTACATTAGATATTCTAATGTAATGGTCTATAATCAAATGTAATGGTATGATCTATTGTAATGGTTTGTTGTAATAGGAGATATTTAAAGCAAAACATTTTTTACCAAATGTAACGGTTATTAAAATGGAAAATAATGTAAAAACTATTGTAATGGTTAGTATAACAAATGTAACGATATATGCTCTAAATAATTGGGCGCACAAAAAATGGCGCCAGATTAAAATTGGGCTCCAAAAATGAAATTATTGGGCTCCAAATAAATTATTTGTGAAAATTAATTTTTAATATCATGTCTACTACTCCGTATCTCTCTTGCAGATCAATCGAAAAATGAAGACAACTCACACCCTTTCTCTCTCTCGCAGAAATCAGTCCATGAACCCTAAACGCTTTCAATCTTCGACCACGCCCGCCTCCTTCTCTCGATCTCCTTTAGCTTCTCTTTCTTTGTATTTAAACCCTAACTACTTGTCCGCTTGGTAAAGCTTTTCCGGCCGGCCGCTGAAACTTTTCCAGCCACTTGCTTGTGCTTGCTTCTCCAGTGGCATCTCCACCTAATATCCAACCGGTATCTTCTTCGCCTTCTCCATTCTCGTTACCTTGACAACAAATTTTAGTTTTAATTATAGGTTAAGGCTACGATTTTGATTATTGTTTGATTGTTGTAGGTTTTCAGTGAAAAGCAGTCTTTGGATGTGAAATCTTCTCTTCTCTCCCTCCGCGTAAGCATTCAATATTGATTTTCGTTGTTTGTGTGATTATATTCAATTAATTTCTGTGAGATTACTAGCCTTTCTCTTTAAATTAATTTGAAGTTGTTTAGTGTCATAGTTTTTAAGCCCTAATTTTGAGCTTAGAGGGGGCTTTTGTTCGTTTTTTCTAACATATTTTCTTACTTGAAGTGTTGGCTATCTCTCCACACTTTCTATGGTCTTAGTTTACTTGTATTCTATTACATGCTTTGAGCCAATGCATTTCTTATAACATCAATCTGGTATTTTTTTGGGTTTCAAAGGCAAGAAAGGGCTTTTGCGGTGCCTCTTTCTTTGTTTGTTTTTGTGTATTGGGAATTGACTCTTTTCGCATTGTCTCTGCTGATGATCTACACTAGATAGGCAAAAGAAAAGGTTGTTCTTAAGTTCCCCTTTGTTAGCTTTTTTGCTGGTGTATTTGACTTTTGATGTAATGTTAGGTCCAACTTTAAAGACAAGAATCAATTCCCCTTGTATATACTACTTCTTCCAATTGTCTATCCTGGTATATACTACTACTCTTTTTTTTCTTCTAAAGACAAGTTTCTTTTATCTTATGATCCTGAATTGAGTGGGAAATTGTATTTAGTTCAACATAGTTAGTGTACGGTGTCAACCAAGTGAAGCTGAATCTTTCACTTCTCCTAATCCTACTTTCATGAAAGTCATGAAGATTTCAAAAATCAGTGAACCATATACTATGGCAAGTTTTCCTGACTTCTTATAAGGTTATGCTGAGTTCTTATTGGCTTATTATGCATGAACTCCGGCTCAGTGTCTTAGGTAAAATGAAAATTGAACTCTAGCTCAATAATTTCATGAAACTAAGACCAGTTCTGGTTCTTGATAAATTAATCTCTTTGCCGACTTTTACATCTTATAAAATTTATGCTATCTATTGCTTTTAATTTTCATCAATTGTTCCACGTCTTATAGAACAACCCTTGTCCTTACTGCAGAATCAATGTTTTTTTCTTTTTTCTTTTTTGCTCTATTCTTTTGTGGCTCATTAAGTTATTATTCATGAAGTTGTTGTATTTAGTATTTACTGCTAGAAATATGTATATCTCCTTGCCTAATTGATAAGTGAATAACTCTTGCTCAATTATTGTTCAAGTTAAAACACAAGTTTGGAGGGTAATTACCAATGCCAGTACCTATAAATCTCTTTCATGGCTTTTGCATCCAATATGTTTATTCATTTCATATTGCTCTTGAATTCCATCATTGTTGTCAAACCCTGGTTCCATTTTTATGCTTACACTTTACAACACATGTCAACAATCCTTCACTTCTGAATCCAAGTGAAGCTAAATCCTTCACTTCTCCTAATCCTAGGAATGTATTGGAACCAAGTGAAACTTGCCACCTAATGGATTCCAACCTAAAAAAGAAAAGTTTTAAAACCATAATTGATGGCATAATACTTGACATTCAGTTTTAATCATGATGAGTAACCACCTTAATCTATAATTAAAACAAAAAATTGTAGTTTTTACAAACTGAAATTTGCAGGTTCCTTGAATAATGTTATAACCATTTTTGAAAGGGATAGATTTCACTATTTTTTGTGATGAGTAAGCTACCTTTAATTACTATCTGAAAAAGAGAGTAGTATATTATCATGATATCTCTATTATATTGTTTATGAGCATCATAGATGTTGGAAAGAAAGACTCCTTGATCATGTACATGATGTTTTTCATTGATTGCACTTTTTTAGAAGATCAGTCTATAATGATGTTTGATATGACTCCTTGATTATGTTGGTTATGTGCTGATTTTGAGATGTGATCTGAGAGTCATGTAAAAAATATAAAAATATTGTAATGCAAAAATCAGCTATAAATCTATAGTCAATTTTTTTCCTTACTAGTTTGTATACCCTAAAGCATTTTATGTGATTAAAAAGTGGCATGTCTAATACTTTTGATGATAAGATTGATAATTGATGCTTCGAATGTGAGTACTTGATTTTCTCTACACAAATCACCTTAGTTCTACTTCAGTACCTTACTATTTTCTAGTCAAATAATTGTGTGTTAAAACAGATTTCACTTATTAAACTATCTAAATCTCCTGTTGTTGGTCAAATAATGAGAATCTAATGTCAAATTCAGTTTCAGGGACCTCTAATTTCACTTCCCAGTGGCAATTTGAGATCACTTGGAGTCTTATATTGGAGTTCGTCTCTGAATCTGTGAAGTTGAATCGACTATTAGGAACAGATACTGGTATGATAACCAACGGATCTGCTTGATCGTTATTATGTTTCAATTTTGTTGAATTTCGTGGGATTTTGTTGTATTCAAGTTGATATTTAGTTAGTTCAGGGTGATTTTGTTTATGATTAGGGTTTCTCTTCAAATTTCTTTCATCTAATTGTAAATTAAGCATGCATGGTACATGAATGTACCTGGATTGTTACTTTGTGAGAAGCTTGCATGATTTTCCACTTGAGAGAATTGAAAGTGTCAATGAGCTAAGTTGTGATTTCTTTTTTTGAGAAGCAGTTTGCAGCTATTGATAAAAGTGAAGATGAACGCTTGAATAAAGGAACCAAAGTTATATTGAAACCCATTCATTCAGAGTAGATTGTCTAAGTAAGGTCATTGCCATTGAAATTAAAGGAACCAAGAAAAGAATGCTCAGGTTTAGACATCTTTATTTGACTTGCTGCTACTCCCTCCTTTAGGACTTCTCTATCTTTTCAAGTGTATCTCAATTAGTTTTTTTGTTTATACCTTTCTTCTAGTTACCTTGGCAATTCATCACCATATTTCAATTAAATTCATTGTATGCAAATTTTCCTGTAGCTACTTGTTTTAAGCTTCCCTGATTTCTGTTAGAAGATTGGCCCATGCCTTTGCTTGATTTGAGTTGACTTTATCTACTAATTGAAACTAGTTGAATAAAAGTAACTACATTCGTTGGGGGTGATTCTATGTTGCAATCTCAGACTATCATACAATAGAGAGGGGACTCATATAACTTCTTGAAGTAAAAGTGATATAAAATAAATCAAAATGCTAAAAAGGTGTAAATACTGAACAACCTAGGTAAAACATGAGGTTCTGAGCTGATCACAAGAAGTTGTAGACAATGCAACCTTAGCTTGCACGCCTTGAATGATTAGTTCATGAGGTCTTCCCCTAGGTCCCTCTTTCTATCATTTTTCCTAAATGATCCTTTTTACCTGAGTGACTCGTTGATTATGTTGGTTATGTGCTGGTTTTTCTTTTCATTTACATATATTTCCTAGATGCAAAAATCAGCTATAAATTTATTATTTTAGTTTGTGTTCCTCTTTCTATCATTTACATCTATTTCCTAAATGTAGAAATAACTACACAATTGGCATCACAAATATTCTCTCAATTGATTATGTTGGTTATGTGACGGTCATCCCAGATTTTACATCACCAACAAATTCAAGTCAAGGAATTGAGGATCAAAATTTGCAAAATGTAGTTGGAAATCATCCAACACCACATGTATGTACAAAGATTTTATTCCTTGTTTTTGTCATTGAACATTATATATACCAGGTAGAAAAAGAAGTTGGAGATAGATATATGTATATTGATTAGTTTTATTTTAATTATTATTAGCAGATGAGTGAAGATGAGGAAAGTTGAAGCTACAAATGTCAATTAATCAAGTACCACAATGGATTCAACTATTTTTGGTGGAAGCATAATGTGATGAAATGACTTGTTGGCATGGATTATATTTATGTAGGTACATTTTGATATATATTATATATATATATATCTAGATGCATGTAAGCTAGCTAGTGTATAAGTTGCTAGCTAGTTATAGCTAGACAATTATACTTAATTACTACATGCATGTACTTGAATACATATATTTTTGGTGCTATGTATCCTTTTGGATATTAACTTAAGTATTAATATGAAGTTTAATTTTAAGCATATTTACCTTCTTGAATGTATATTTTTTTATAGTTGAATGTACATGTATGTAATTATATCCTATGTATTATTGTAATTATAATTTATTTTATTCAAAACATGTGTTACATTAGGTGATTAATGTACTGGAAGAATATAATGGTAATGATTGTTTCAATTGTAATACTTAGTTATGTAATGCAATGGTTGTATTATGTAATGGATTTTAACTAATGCAATGGTTGTATTATGTAATGGTTTTTTTTTATCTATTGTAATGGTTTTTGGGAAAGTTAGTAAAATGTTACATTATGCTAAAAAACCATTACAATAGGGCTAATGCAAGGGCACCTGATGTAACCATGTGTAATCCATTACAATATGCCTATTGTAATTGTTATTAGCCCTATTGTTATAGTTATTAGAGGTTACAAAATCGTAGTTATTTGGTAGTGGATCTTCGGATTTCTTTCTTAAAGGGACCATAAGAGTCCTTATATAGTAAACCCGGGGTAGATTCAGGCTTGAAGAGTTAATAGAATAATGAAATGATACATCGGCATTTGCATTTGCATAGTAAATTCCTATATGATATATATTTATATATATATAATATGTATGTATATGTACATAGACTAAATGATTGGTTTTGTGTGAAATAATTGCTCATGGTTATATTCACTGAGTATGCGACTCACGCAAATCGCAAAATAATTTTTCAGGTTCAGCTAGTTCTTACTGACGTGTGACCTTTTAGAGGTCACATTCATACAGGTCGGCCGGCTGAAGCGCAATGCAACCTTCTCCTCCTCATTTTGCATCTTAGACTTTTGTGTTGTAACAAAGTTAGAGTAATAGACGTATTAGCATAAGAAGTAACGACATAGAATTTCGTGTATGTGTGTGTGTGCAACCTTATGTGGTTGTTAATTTTGTTATATGTTTACGTAGATAGTTGTATATGTAAATTATATGTTTATATGTGAAATAAGTTTTTACTAAGTATATGCCATAGGGTATAAGGGTGTCACAATATATATGTTATATTTGTCCTATTATGCCCCCTCTATCCGAGCTTGGTGAAGACAAAGCTTGGAGCGCAGCATTTGAAACCGAGCATATGGAAAAGGTTTGGTGAGAAGATCAGCAATCTGTTCCTTGGAGGTGATGAATGCTACTTTGAGAGATTTTCTTTGCACCATCTCTCGCACGAAGTGATAATCCAAGGACAAGTGTTTGATTTTGTGATGTAGAACTGGGTTTACTGCAATATATGTGGCACCAAGGTTGTCACACCACAGGAGCTTGATCATGGGAGATATGGAGATCATGCAAGAGTGATTGCACCCAGACGAGTTCAGCAGCGACATAAGAAAGGCTGCGGTATTCGGCCTCTGTTGAGGACCTTGAAACGGTGGAATGTTTCTTTGAGCACCAGGAGATTGGATCCCAAGTAAATGCAATAAGCACCTGTGGATCTTCGATCAATCGTGTCACTAGCCCAGTCAGCATCAGCAAAGGCAGATAACAAAGAGGTGGAGTTTGCTAAAATTTGAAATTTGAGTTGTGATGTGCAATTGATGTAGCGTAGAATACGCTTGACTGCTTGCCAGTGTTCTTGAGATGGGACGTGCATAAATTGGCACACTTTATTGACTGCGTGAGAGATATCTGGTCTTGTGAAGGCCAAGTATTGCAGACCTCCAACTATATTGCGGTAAAATTGGGGATCTTCAAAGGATGGCGAATTTCCGACCATAGGAGTCGTTGCCATTGGAGTATTAACAACCTTGGATTGATGCATATTGGCTCGCTTGCAAAGGTCAAGGATGTATTGTGTTTGAGATAGGAAGAAGCCAGTAGATGTGCCTTGGAATTCAATACCTAGGAAAAAATGAAGATCACCAAGATCTTTGACTAGAAAAAGTTTGGAAAGAGCAAGAATGAATTTTGTGGAGAGGGTAGGATCAAAAGTGACGACGAGAATGTCATCAACATATACGAGGACAAAGGCAAGGAGACTGTGTTGGCGAAAGGTAAAAAAGGGAGGAGTATGCATTTGAAGGGGCAAATCCTATGGTGATAAGTGCATCACTGAGCTTTTGGAACCATGCTCGCGGTGCTTGTTTAAGCCCGTAGAGCGATTTCTGTAATTTGCAAACATGGGAGGGAAAGGAAGGATGAACAAAACATGTGGGTTGATCGATGAAGACGTCTTCATTCAAGTCTCCATGAAGGAAGGCATTTTGAATGTCCAATTGGCGCATCGACCACCGTTTCATGGAAACAAGGGAGAGGAGAAGTTTGATTGTTGTGGGTTTGGCTACAGGTGAAAAGGTTTCAGAAAAATCAACACCTTCCATTTGGTTGTAGCCTGTGGCGACAAGCCAAGCTTTGCGACGCTCAATAGTGCCATTGGCATATCTTTTTGTTCGGAAAACCCATTTGATGCCTAATGTGTTTGAGGTTGAAGAGGGCGGGACAAGTTTCCAGGTATTGGTGCTAAGTAAGGCATTAAATTCGGTTTCCATGGCGTAGCGCCATTTTGGGTAGAGAGCGGCCTCAATATAAGAGGTGGGCTCGTCAGGGACAACAGAGGTGTGGTCACAAGTGGGTGGTGGCGGCCAGGATATTGTGCCATCGTGCCGAATCTTGGGTTGGTGAATGTTGTCACGTCGGCGAGTTATCATGGGATGTGGAGGGGGTGGTGGAGATGGGTTTTGGTTTTTGAGGAAAAGGAGGATTCTGAATTTGGGTTTGGAGAATCGGGAGAAGAGGGCCCAATCTCTGAAATTGGGTTGGTAAAATTTGTAGAGGACGGCCCATTTGAGGAGTCCGAGTTATCATGTTGCAAGCTAGAGATTGGGCTTGAAGGCGGCGTGGGCGATAAGTGGGCCGAAGAAGGTAAAGGCCCATTTGTGGGGTTGGGTATTTGTAAAGGAATGGGAAGATGGACATGAGTGGGTGAAGGAAGATCCGATTTGGGTTGTGTGTTAGCGGAATAAGGAAAATCGGTTTCATGGAAGATAACATCCCGAGATATATAGTATTTCGAATTGATCCAATCAAAACAAATATACCCCTTGTGGTTTGCACTATATCCAAGAAAAATAGTTGGAGTGGAACGGAAAGAGCGTTTGTATTGATTGTAGGGACGGAGGTTGGGAAAAGCAAGGCATCCAAAGGTCTTGAGAAAATTATAGTCGGGTTTTTCTTGGAATAAAAGCTCAAAAGGTGTTTTGTTTGATAAAATTGGGGTAGGAAGACGGTTTTGAAGGTAGGCGGCCGTTTCAAAGGCAAAATCCCAAAAGGGGAGCGGAAGAGAGTCTTGTTTTAGAAGGGTAAGGCCCATGCCCACAATGCGACGGTGTCGGGTCTTAACACTTCGATTTTGTTGGTGAGAGTAGGGACATGTGAGGCGGTGGGTAATTCCTTGGTGTGTGAGGAACGGTTTTAAGGGTAAAAATTCCATTCCATTATCGGTTTGAAGGCTTATGATGTTTGTAGAGAATCTATTTCGGACAATTTTAATAAAGTTAGTCAAGATGGTGGTAACTAGAGATTTAGTAGACATTGTAAATAGCCAAATGAACTTGGAATAGTCATCTGCAATAGCTAAATAAAAATGATTCCCTTTAATAGAGATATCGTGGGTCGGACCCGATACATCAACAAAGAGTAGCTCAAAGATTTAGTGGAACGAGATGATGTTGGAGGATGGGGGAGTGCATGGGTCTTGGCCCAAGAGCATGACTGGCATCGATGATATGGGCCAGTTGTCTTTGAATTTGGGCTGAGAGGAGACGGTCTTGGGCTGCCTTGTGGAGGCAGATTTGGGCCGCTTTTATTTGCAAGGGAAAGAGAACGTCGAACAACTGAGGTGACGGACTCGGAGGGATGACCTAATCGACGGTACCAAAGGCAGTCTTTATTGGAGACGGTGAGGGAGAGCTAAGGGGCGGTTGAAGACGGTGGTGCGGTGGTTGCTCGGAATTGATAAATGCCATCCTTAACGGTGCCTTGAAGTAGAAGCGCCCCCGTCTGATTGTCCTTCACACAAAAAAATTGCTCATGAAATTCAAAGTAGCATTTATTTTCCTTGCAAAATTGATGCATAGAGAGAAAGTTTTTAGAGATATCTGGAGTATGCAAGATATTAGATAGAGAAAAAATGTGATGATTAGAAAAGAGTTTGGTTGAACCGTAATGATGGATTGGTATTTGCGAGCCATCCCCGAGACTAACTTGATCGGGGGTATAGTGGTGCGTTGCAGCCGTATCTAGGTACCAGGGCATCGGGGCTGAAGTGTGATGCACTTGGAAATTTGCTGGGGGAGAAGGCTGGTAGTTGTGGTTGAATCTGTGCCAGCACTCTAGAGCAGTGTGAGACGGCTTGTGGCAAACTTGGCAAATCGGTCGTGTGTTCGGGTTGCCAGAGAAGTTGGTTTGTGATCGAGAGCCACCACTGTTAGGATTGTTGTTGGAAGGATGATTTTGGCCATTTTATTGAGCTCTGTTTTGATTGTTGCGGCCCTGATTTGAGCGGCCACGCCCTTGTCCTCGATTGGAATTGGTGTGGTTCACTTCCGGGGTTTTGGAGGTTGTGTTGTTGGCAGAGTTGGGTGTGGAAAGAAGGGCGTTGGAGTGGTGAGTTAGCCGTGATTCATGGACAAACATATGAGAAAGGATTTGAGTGGGTGTTGGTAAGATAGGCTGGGTAGAAAGAGATGTTACCAGAGACTCGTAATCTGCAGGGAGGCCAGCAAGAAGGAAGACAAAGAACTCGTCTTCAGGAATGTGGTGGCCGGCACCAGCAAGGGTGGTGGTGAGACCCTTGGCTCGATTGTAGTACTCGGTGACAGTCTCGGACCCCTTCTTGAGAGACGCCAGTTGAAGCCGGGTGTGGACCACCTGTGCGCTGGAGTGAGCGGAGAAAAGCTCATGAAGATTGGCCCAGATTTCAGCCGCGGTGGTGCAGTCCATGATTTGGACGAGAACGCCTTCAGTGAGGCTGGATGTGAGCACGGCCATGACAAGTTGGTCACGAGACACCAAGTAGTATACGCTGGATTTACGGCACCATCGGCAAGCACGGCAGCAGGGCAAGGCATAGTACCATCAACATGAGAGTAGAGGCCTTGAGCTCTCAAGTATGGAACCTGATACACTCTATTTAGTATAGGTTAACTCTTGTATTTTAGGTATGATTTGAGTGTGTTTAGGTTAGTGTTGAGAGGGTTTTAATTTGACAACAAATAAATTTCTAGTCAAAACCCCGCTGAGTACAACGAAGTCAGGATCGTTCCACAGGAAGCAAGGTTGTTCGTTTATCAATCTATTAAAAAGCAAACAGAAACAAACAAAAACACTCACAAGCAACCTCGTTAACGACGTTGTCAGGGTCGTTAACCAACCACCGTAAACAAAAATACTCAAATAACAACCTAAATAAATTCGGTACCGAGGCAAGTAACTCAGCAACGAAAATTCACATAAAATAATTCAGATAAAACAAAGATCTAGGACTAGGGACACCACAACATAGCCAAGCATATAAACTCGTAAGAAGATAAGATCGTGCCTTTAAACAGATAAAGTCATCAACTTTCGTTGACTATCAAGTAAATTAACCAACTTTCGCATCCTAATTCACTTAATTGCTTGTTTTGGATCTAAAGCTTGAAACTTTCGTATTCAAACAATATCAACCTTCAAGTTACTAAATTTCTCTTTCAATCAAGTTAAAAACTCAAATTACCTCAACTTTCGTTTCGGTATAAGCTCAACAAACAATCTCAATAAAAGATAAAAGGCATTCAACACACAATCTTACTTATCACACATGCTCAACTATGTCGGGCTTAACCCCGATCCTAGAAAAGAAGACTACTCACAAATCATAACTACTAAACAAATAAACTCATTATAAGAAAACATTGAAAACCAATCACTACTAAATTAAATAGAAAAATCTGTCTTACCGAAGTTAAGAAGAAATCCGAAAAAGAATAAAACACCGAACCAAAACCTCGATCAACGAACTCGGTAACTTTCGTCCACCTACCTTCGAACTCGACTTCGATCGACTCGCCTCCTCGGTTCTTCCTCTTCTTCTTCTCTCTCTAATTCGACTCCCCCTTTCTATGCTAGATAGAAGGGTATTTATACTAAAAAGCTAAAAACTAAAAAGGCAAAAAGATATAAACTTTCCTTAAAAGATAGAAATAAAACTCTAAAAGATAGAAACAAAATCTAAGAAGATAATAAGACCTAAAATACATATTCTAATAACCCTAAAAGATTCTAAAAAGATACTCAACCAACACGGAAATAAATTCCCGCTCAGGATCGGTGAATCATAAAGTCAACCTTCGAATCTTCTCTCTCGTGGCCTCGTTAACGAGCCCTTACAACCTCGTTAACGAGCCTGGGCTTTGTTTTCTTCCACACTTCCTCTCGTAAATCTTGAACTCTGACTTCTTCAATCTTGTATTCCTCTGTCTTTCACTGCAACGCTCCAAATTCAGCTCCATATAGCAATTTTCCTTGCTAAAACCTACAAAATACACAAAATAGCGTAGCTTCCACTCTTTTCATAGAAATATGAAAAACTATCTAAAAATACTCAAAACTAAACCTAAACCTAATAAACAAAGAAAACCCACTAAAAACAATACTAGAAATGCGAACATCAAAATACTCCATACTTAAACTTGCTTGTCCTCAAGCAATCAACAGACATTACCCAAAACCAAAACAAACATGCTCATCAAGACATAGCCATCATCTAAAAAGCAACATCTACACATGAGAAAAATATAGCAAAAGACTATTAATGTCCTCAAACATATATGCACTAAAATAGACATAAGAAAATACAATCCAACCTTACAAGGGATATTGTGTTTCTCTCAACTCTTAAGTGTTTAGGCTTATAAATTCAATCTCTCGACTCATCTTATATACAAAAACTCATAGAAATTGGAGCTTATATCACCAATACTCTCCACCCAAGATTTGTCAAAATAAGCAAAAACCATCAAGAGAACTTAGGTTCAATGAAAAACTTCATAGAAGCTTCCATTCGGCCGGGTTGTAATGGTGCTTGGTAAAGACAATAAGGCGTGGAAAATATTTTGGTCATGTGGTGCTAATAATATCCGGGAATCAAAGACTCCTAAAAAACTCACACATATCAAAAAAACTCTCATAAAACAACATACCAAACTCACTCTCATTATGCACTTATTCTCATTAACCCTTTATCATCCTAGAAAGTCTCATAAGAAATAAAAGAACCTATGATATTATCTATAAATAAAAATGCACTTCAACTCTTCACTTCCTTTTATTTTTTTTCTTTTCGCTGCCTCGTTAACGAACCCACTTCAGGGTCATTAACGAGCTTCCGTGTACATTCTTTCCTTACTTTCTCATCTCCATCACATACTTTATTTTGTGCATCTTTTGCTTATCAAGAGATCTTTCTTATTACAAGTAAAAAAACAAGAGACTTCTAATCTACCCTTCCCAAATATCCTTCAATTAAAGCAAAAATTATAAGAAACTCCTCTCTTTTTTAACACACAACAAAACATACCCCTCCAATCTAAGTCCTAATTCCCGGATAGGGTCAAGCTTATCTCGGCTAGGGAATAATTTTGTGGAGCTATAAATAAAGGCTTCAGGCTAGAATTGGTTGTCAAAAGAAGGATCATGTAAAGGTGGATAGGGAATAATGGGGCTTATAAAAATAAGTTCTCCATCATATGATTTTCACAAATAATGAACTAAAAATCTCATATGGGTCTCAAGAAATAGATAACCATCACAATTCCAAGAGATAATATGCATATAAAGAGTAAATCACACAAGAAAATCAAGGCTAATATGCTCACATGGTAATTTGTTGGATTGCATCACTTATGCTATAAAGTATACGTGCTCAATTTCATCAAATGCTATCTTCTTCTAAAACAAATAATTTCAAGTTAAGAGTCCGGCTATACTATTAAAGACATGCTTGCAAGGAATTATATGATTAAGTTAGCGACTACTATCATAGAACCTAAGGAAGGAATATCTATCAATTCTAAACTCTTTTTTTTTTTTAGATTTTTCAAATTTTTCGATTTTTTTATTTCGATTTTCAGAATAAAAACTACTAAAAACACCTAGACACATAAGACAACAAGTTCTCTATTTTCTCCCACCCCATACTTAAAATTACAGTGTCCCCACTGTAAGAAAAATAAGAAGAAGGAAAAGAAATAGAAAAGAAAACAAATAAAGATAAAAATAAGAAAACGAAAAACATAAAAACTTACAAAGTTTTAAAAGTGGGAAACAAGGAAAAACTGCATCTTCAGGCTGAATCAACGGTTTGGTGGAGGAAAGTAGTGCTCAAAGTTCCCCATGAAGTCATACATCGTCCTCCAACGCTCAGCGTCATCCGCCTCTCTCTGACAATGCCTCTCATCCTCCATCGACATGCGAGCAGAATAGACGGATTCCCATCTATCCATCCTCCTATGAATATGATCCTGCTGGAGGTGAAGCTGTTGCATCCGTGCAGAAAGATCCTCGGCCCATGGTGGTGCCATACTCAATCCTGTGTACTCGGGCTGAGGAGGTGGTGGGTAGTGAGGCTGGAAATAATCTTGATATATCACCAGGTTGTAAGGCATGAGTCCATAGGAATGAGGGTCGACAGGGGCAGGTGGTGGGTCGACAGAAGCTCTCGGCACCTCGTTAACGAAGCTGGGTGCCTCGTTAACAGTGTAGGAAGGGGGCTGGAAATGATCGTTAACGAGCCTGGTGGGCTCATCAACGAGGACGTTGCTGCCCATTACTTCCGTGTCGATGTTGTCATCCTCAAAGTTAAGCTCCTCAGTTCCACCCTCGGTGTCGACTTCTTCCATGTCGTCGCCAACTACCTCGGTCTCCTCATCTTCATCTTCATCCATTGCTTCATCCTCTCGCTCAAATCTTGTCTCGCAAGGCCGAAGTGATAGCTCATCCTCCGGCTTGGGTTCCAATGGGTAAGCATGTCCCGTCCACGCCTCGTACCAATTTGGTACGTAGAGAATCTCAAACATGTCGAGGGTCGGTGTAACGATGCGATCTTGTACTTTCACCTTGAATCCTCCCTCGGCTTGAATGAAGACACCGAAGCTATACCAATAGTTCTTGTTGAGGAGATGGGCGTGAGCTGGTGTGTAACGAGTAAGATCTACTCCAAGGTTTTTCGCCAAGAGGCTAACCAAATTGCCACACCAAACCTCCTTGGACTTAGTTGATTTATCGATATAGTAGAGCCACTCGTACCCCAAATTCAAGGGGTCGGGTTGCTCGAAAAGGATGGTGCGGAGACAAGCAACTTCCGTCCTCGTTGGCCTGTTCAACTCTCTCTTCGGCCAAAACGTAGCGGCTAGGACTCGGAGAATAATCCTGAAGATGGGGTTGATGATGGTTGCCCCGGATAATGCCGCTGTGGTGGATTGGACCTCTCCGGTGATGTAGCTCCAAGTGCGAGTCACTCTGTAGTCTTTCAAGCTGTAATCTCTAGACGGGTTTGGGAGCTTTAAAATTGTGTTGAACTCTGCCATGATGACTCACGACTCACATTACCGAGCCGAAACCGGATTCGTCCCGCCGAAGTGTTCGACGAGAAGCTAGTCTCTAAGGTGGACAAAAACTCGGATGTGACGGCCGAATAGTGTGGTAAATTCTCCTGCTTCAGGAGATGAGCGGCGCCAAGAATAAAAAAAGCCTCTTTGACGTCTGTGTAGATCCCTTGGTTTACGACACTAGACTTTGAGAACCAACGGGTGTAGTGGTCCTTCTCTAATATGGCACGGTATCGATGCACTTGGCCTTGAGTACCTAAAATCACGTTGTCCATGCGAGGAGGAGATGGTGACCTCTGGTTCCTCTTCTTCTTCTGAGCTCGAGTAGCGGGTCTGCTTGAACTTGCCATGAGATCCTACAAAATAATCAAGAATTTTCCAAGATAAGATCCACTCAAAATAGGTAGGCAATAGACCCCATACTTGGTCTTGAGATAGCTTCGAAATTATTCGTTAACTACCCAATTGGGTCGTTTACGGTTCTGGACTGGTATTGATTTTTGAAGCATTGCAGGGTCGTTAACGAACCTGGGTGGGTCGTTAACGAGCTGCCGAGACCCAAATCGCAGAATTTCCGAGTTTAATCTACCTTAAAATTAAAGCATAAATCAAGCATGCAATCTTCTATATTTCTCCACAAATCCCACGATCGAATATAAGCACCCCATACTTGCTCGATAACCATCCCGGATCATGCTAAATTTTACCCGAAATTTTGACATGCAAAGTCTAAAACTTGAGACTAGAACAAGAAAAATTCATGCTTTTTCACAATCAATCGTAATGGAACATCTAACATGAATATCCTTCTCTAGATCTAGAATTTATGAAGCGAAATCAAACTTTCAAGGGCAAAATCCAATCATGAACATCGATTCTCTATATGAACTCAATTCTAGACATGAAATTTCTACTTTAAAAATCATAAATCATGCAATTTCGAGTTAAGGTTTAGAAATCATACCGGAAAACCGAAAAATTTGAAGAAAAAGGGATCGGAAATTGGGTGGGTGACGCGCTCGGTGAGGGTTATCGAAGCTTGGATCCTTGTCGGTGGAGGGTAGGGTTTCCGGGCCTCGGTAACGACGGTTGCTCGGTGGTGGTTGGTGCGAGATTCCGAACGGTGGGAAGGGGATTTCGAGCTCTTTGGTTGGGTTTTTGAGAAGTTTGGAATTGGGAGAGTGTGATGGTAGATTTTTGGAAGGGGTAAAAGGGTTTTTATAGGAGAAGGAAGGGATAAGAAGGGGTAGAGGGTGGCGGCTAGGGTAGTAAAAGATAGATTAGGTTAAAAAAACTTACCTGCACGTTTTTGACGAGTCGGGTCGTCGAACCGGGTCGTTAACGACCCTGGGTGGGTCGTTAACGAGCTGCCGTAGCTTCTTCGAGTGATTTTCGATCCCTTCTCCTGAAATCTTGTTAGCTCAAAATTTTTCTAATTTCTATCCTAACTAAAATTTAAAAAGAACTCAAAAGAAAGCTAAGAAAAATAATCTAAAAAGAAAAGGAAAAAGAGAAACTAAATCTATTCTAAAAGCGGGTTGCCTCCCGTAAGCGCTATTTTTAACGTCGTTAGCCCGACGAACTTCTTTGGCTCACGGTGGCTCTTGTATAGCCATGTTAGGGTCTTGAGGCATCCCATGTTTAGCTTTGCAGTTTTTATGTGCTTGAGTTGCTAAATTGGGACCTTTTTCTTCTATCAATATGCCCGGTATTCCTACATGATGGTTAGTCCAAAAACCAAGGTGGTTTGGATTCTTCTGTAGTGCATATAATAGGGCGTGGTGTAGGAACAAAAGATAAGGAACAATCATGCTCCTCTTTAGCCGATTCATAATTAGAGTACTTACCTTGGTTGTACTCTTGCACGTGGGACTCGGTGATCGGCCAATGAGACTCGGTAGTGACGGTTGCGTCGAGTTCTGGTTGAGTCAACTCAATTTGTGCGACTCCAACTGGGTCGTTGGATTTTTTATCCAAGTTGAATTCTACCCGTTCCTCTCCGATATCAAAAGTGAGGAGTCCTTTCCGCACATCAACTCTTGCACCTGCTGTGGCTAAAAATGGTCGACCGAGAATTATGGGAACATGAGGGTCTTCAGGCATATCGAGGACGATGAAATCATTCGGTATAAAGAATTTCCCGACTTGGATAGGATAGTCGTCCACCACTCCTGTGGCCTTGACACATGACCCATCTGCCATGTACAGATTCATGTCTACCGGCTCTAGTGGTCCCATATTAGCTTTAGACCAGATTGAGAGAGGAACTAAACTAGCACTGGCACCCAGATCACATAAAGCCTTGAACTTGTGGTTGCCTATGCCGATTGTTATTGCAAATCTTCTTGGGTCTCCTAGCTTTTCCGGTAGAGCTATTGATCTGACTTCATCTTGTAGCTCTGTAATGGATCTTTTTCTGCTAAGAATATCTTTCGGAAACTTTGTGTAAGTCGGCATTTCGCTTAGGGCCTCAGCGAATGGGATGGAAATATTAATGCCCTGAAGAATCTTAACGAAACGCTTGAACTTACTCTCAGTAGAGTCCATAGATTTCTTAGTTGGAAATGGAAGAGATTTCACCATTCTCGGAACCAAGTTAGGCTCGAGAGGTGAGAGTACCGGGTCGACACTAGGGTCGTTTATTGTCCTCGGCGGGTCGTTACCGACCCTGGTGGGGTCGTTAACTACCCTGGGGTTGAGAGGAAGGCTTGGTTAGAGAACTTACCTGGGGTAGGATCGTCAGGAATCCTCGGAGCCTCGTCATCCTTGTTTGTGGGCTCGTTATTTGCCCTCTCTGGCTCGTTAACGAGCCGTTTTGTGACGTCTTGTTCCTCCTTGTCTTCAGCTTCAACTCTCTCCGGCAATGTCTTCCCGCTTCTGAGGTGTACCACTGCTATTTGGCCTTTAGGGTTCTCCTCGGGGCGGCCCGGAAGTTGCCCTTGTGGTCTTGGAATCCGTGCAGCTAGGTCCCCTAGTTGGGAATCAACATTCTTTTTCCAAATATCGAACTCTCCCCATCTTTTATCTTGTCGGTTCAGTTTGGCTTGAACTTCATCAACTTTGTTGTTCACTCCGTTAATGCTTTCCTGTAATCCCTGAACCCATGATGGCGTCTCCTGATGGACTGGAGGTCGATATGGTGCAGGTCGTCTATCTGGTGGAGGCACTGCATAGTTTTGACTTGTATTTTGATTGCCCCATGCTTGATAGTTGTTCGACCTGTCATGATAACTAGGCTGGTTCATGTATGGTCCTCTCATATAATTCATCTCAGCTATTGTCTCAGCGGCTCTAACCTGCTCGATGTTAGTGCAAGCAGAAGTACTATGTGCAGAAGAACCACATTCTTGACATGTTTGAGAGGATTTCAGAAAACTTACCTGTTTCTTCAGACGGTTGACCTCGTCTTGTAAGGTATGTAGAGACGTTTTTGAGTTTGTGGAGCTTGCTGGGTTCCGTACATAGCATCGTAATTAGCCAGCTTATCCAGCAATTCCCACGCAACAGTAGGTTCCATCTCTATAAAACCGCACGCAGTATGCGTGTTGATGCGGTTCTTGGTCTCTGCATTAATGCCTTGGAAAAAGATCTCTTGTAAAACATATAAAGGTTGCCCATGAGTGGGGTATTGCCTCAGCATCTCCTTGAATCTTTCCCAAGTCTCAACGAATGTTTCATTAGGCAGCTGGTGATAGGAGGTGATTCGTTTCCTTAACTCCGTAGTCTTAGCAGGGGGGAGAACTTTGTAAGAAATTGATCGTACAAAGTTTTCCAAATCCTGATAGACTTAGAAGGCATGCTCTCCAACCAGCTCAGGGACTTTCCAGTAAGAGACCATCTAAAAGCTTTTAACAGAACATATTCTAGTGAGACACCTTCAGCAGCTATGGTGTCACATAAATCAAGAAAGTTTCTAATATGCTCCATAGGGCTCTCAGTAGGTTTCCCTTCAAACTGAGCCCATTTTATTAAGGATATAAATTGAGATTTGATCTCAAAAGGTTTCTCTATCTCCGGAAGCACAATAGGAGATTCTGGCACCCTCAGTTCCGGATGCATGTATTGTTTGGCATTCCTCGGATAGGCATCAAGCTCTTCTTGTAAACGAGCCTTGTCAGCTCGTTGACGCTCAGCTTCGGCATCTGCGCCGTCCTTCTCGACTTTAAGTGCCTCCATCTGAGTCCGGAGGATTTCCAACTGTTGAGCCATCTCTTCTGCCGTGGCCATGGCTCGATTTTCTCGGAGTCTACGGTGCAGGGAATGTTCAAGTTCTGAGTAATAACCAGTGTTATCAAACTGAAGCCTTCGTCGTCCTACCGGCATACACTGAGAAAAATAGACAAAGAAAACAAAAATTAAAAACAAAAACGGGGTCGGGCTATTCTTGAACCCAAAGATAAACTAACAAACTCGTTGCTTCCCCGGCAACGGCGCCAATTTGTTGAGAGGGTTTTAATTTGACAACAAATAAATTTATAGTCAAAACCCCGCTGAGTACAACGAAGTCAGGATCGTTCCACAAGAAGCAAGGTTGTTCGTTTATCAATCTATTAAAAAGCAAACAGAAACAAACAAAAACACTCACAAGCAGCCTCGTTAACGACGTTGTCAGGGTCGTTAACCAACCACCGTAAACAAAAATACTCAAATAACGACCTAAATACTCCGTACCGAGGCAAGTAACTCAGCAACGAAAATTCACTTAAAATAATTCAGATAAAACAAAGATCTAGGACTAGGGACACCACAACATAGTCAAGCATATAAACTCGTAAGAAGATAAGATCGTGCCTTTAAACAGATAAAGTCATCAACTTTCGTTGACTATCAAGTAAATTAACCAACTTTCGCATCCTAATTCACTTAATTGCTTGTTTTGGATCTAAAGCTTGAAACTTTCGTATTCAAACAATATCAAACTTCAAGTTACTAACTTTCTCTTTCAATCAAGTTAAAAACTCAAATTACCTCAACTTTCGTTTCGGTATAAGCTCAACAAACAATCTCAATAAAAGATAAAAGGCATTCAACACACAATCTTACTTATCACACATGCTCAACTATGTCGGGCTTAACCCCGATCCTAGAAAAGAAGACTACTCACAAATCATAACTACTAAACAAATAAACTCAATATAAGAAAACATTGAAAACCAATCACTACTAAATTAAATAGAAAAATTTGTCTTACCAAAGTTAAGAAGAAAACCGAAAAAGAACAAAACACCGAACCAAAACCTCGATCAACAAACTCGGTAACTTTCATCCACCTACCTTCGAACTCGACTTCGATCGACTCGCCTCCTCGGTTCTTCCTCTTCTTCTTCTCTCTCTAATTCGACTCCCCCTTTCTATGCTAGATAGAAGGGTATTTATACTAAAAAGCTAAAAACTAAAAAGGCAAAAAGATATAAACTTTCCTTAAAAGATAGAAATAAAACTCTAAAAGATAGAAACAAAATCTAAGAAGATAATAAGACCTAAAATACATATTCTAATAACCCTAAAAGATTCTAAAAAGATACTCAACCGACACGGAAATAAATTTCCCGCTCAGGATCGGTGAATCATAAAGTCAACCTTCGAATCTTCTCTCTCGTGACCTCGTTAACGAGCCCTTACAGCCTCATTAACGAGCCTGGCCTTTGTTTTCTTCCACTCTTCCTCTCGTAAATCTTGAACTCTAACTTCTTCAATCTTGTATTCCTCTGTCTTTCACTGCAACGCTCCAAATTCAGCTCCATATAGCAATTTTCCTTGCTAAAACCTACAAAATACACAAAATAGCGTAGCTTCCACTCTTTTCATAGAAATATGCAAAACTATCTAAAAATACTCAAAACTAAACCCAAACCTAATAAACAAAGAACACCCACTAAAAACTATACTAGAAATGCGAACATCAAAATACCCCATACTTAAACTTGCTTGTCCTCAAGCAATCAACAGACACTAACCAAAACCAAAACAAACATGCTCATCAAGACATAGCCATCATCTAAAAAGCAACATCTACACATGAGAAAAATATAGCAAAAGACTATTAATGTCCTCACACATATATGCACTAAAATAGACATAAGAAAATACAATCCAACCTTACAAGGGATATTGTGTTTCTCTCAACTCTTAAGTGTTTAGGCTTATAAATTCAATCTCTCAACTCATCTTTTATAGAAAAACTCATAGAAATTGGAACTTATATCACCAATACTCTCCACCCAAGATTTGTCAAAATAAGCAAAAACCATCAAGAGAACTTGGGCTCAATGAAAAACTTCATAGAAGCTTCCATTCGGCCGGATTGTAATGGGGCTTGGTAAAGACGATAAGGTGTGGAAAATATTTTGGTCATGTGGTGCTAATAATATCCGGGAAACAAAGACTCCTAAAAAACTCACACATATCAAAAAAACTCATAAAACAACATACCAAACTCACTCTCATTATGCACTTATTCTCATTAACCCTTTATCATCCTAGAAAGTCTCATAAGGTGGAAAGGTGAGCTTTATACTGTTGCAAATAGCCGCGCCATCCCGCTCCTGGTGTCTCCTCTGGAAGTCGGTGAACAGGTCTTCACGAGCAACTTTGGTACTGGTTTACTTTGCCCAGAAATTCAGCTTCGGCGAGCGTTTTTTGTAGCCTTCGTTCTCCGTCTTCCCTCAACGAATTAAAGTTCCGTTGCCAACAATAGAAAGAGGGTGATGAGGTCTTCTAACTGTTTCCTGAATCACCCAAAACGGATATCAAACGAAGTCGCTAGTCATCGACGAAGTGGGCTCGTCGTTCATTTAATTTTTGGCCTTTTTGGGTTTTGAAAGGAAAAGGGAAAGGTGTTGCACCCGGGTTTGCCTCGGTATGCATGCCATGGATTCCGATGGATCGTTTTGATTCAGATGTTGCCTCGTTTTGCGCATTGTATGGTTTTACGTGCCACCTCGATTTGCGTGCAAGCAAATCCCAAAAGCGTATCGCTAGGTAATTTTCTTATTTCGAGCTTGAGTTATATTATAGAATGATTTTTGGATAAGATCATTCAAAGTTGGATTTTCGTATTAAATCTCTTAAAGCATGATTTATCGAATTGGTTAAATTATAAAGACAGATTAAGTCAAGCAAGTACTTGACAAATTATTATAAGGACATAATAATTTGTAGTTAATCTTGAAACGGAAATAAATTGATAATAATTTATTTCTCTATTCTATTCTGGTACAACCCGAGCTCGAGTCTTGGATGCACGTCATTCGAGATGGAACTAATCGCCTTAAGAAGAGTTATCTCGTATAAGGCAAGTGGACGGTTCTCTCTTGCATTATAGTTATTAAATGAGGAATTGAATCTCATTTAATATTTGTGTTGGTAACAACTTGTGTTCTTAATAAAATATGATAGGTTGTTATATTTTTTAGAAATAATGACCATGTTGTTTATTTAGTTTTGCGGTAGAACTGGATTTAGGTCCGTTATGGGTGACCTTGGATGTTGTCTCACGCTGAGACATTGTTATTGAATTAAGGTAGTTTCAGGGAGGGGAACGTGGTTCCATATCCTCTCTTTAAAACAATATTGCATTAGGAGGGGCCTAATCCTAATGGTGGGTCATGACTCTTCCCCTGCTCTTCGTGTGAGAGGGGTGATGCGCACTCTAGCTAAGTGTAGGTTTGGCACGGTGTAGTGTAGATGACAGGGTAATAGGCCTCTCTATCTCTACCTCACCATATGCAAAATGAAAGATCAAGGATAGCTTAAGTCCTGTGATCTTGGTACAGGGTAGATGACCATGGAGGAAATACTCCGATGATCTTTACAATACCAGAATATTTCAGCAGTAGTTCGAGCCGATTAAAAGCCACCAACTTGGTTGTGAAAAGTTTTGAAAGTAATATAAGATAAGTGCGTTGGGCACATTAATATACCTGAATGGTTCGTCCAGTCGGAAGGCCATTCTTGCTTCCGGTTATGAATGATTCCTAATCAAACTTTGATTAAGTTAATCTGAATAGTCGATGGAGGCTTTTCAAAATGTTATGTGATTAATATGAGTTCCCAACAATTGTTTATTCCTTTTTAAAAGAAACCACAAGCGGTGGTGTTCTCTCTCTTGATTATGCGAGTCTCCTCCATATTCTCTATAAGACTGCTAACTGTTGGATCATAATCCGAGTCTAATCGGATTTGGATGCCAATATGTTTAGTTACAACCATAAGAACCAAGTTAGATTCTCCGCTTGCTAGTCTATCATTAGACTAACCCGTCCATTTTCTTTTCTTTTATATGGTCGGCTGGTGTCCACCGTTGGTTTACGATACATCAGGTTCTTCTTTGAAGTTGATTCAAGATGTTTGAAGCTCCAGAAGTTGAAGAAAGGTTTCCAATGGCTATACTTGAGTGAAGATCATGGTTGAACTACGTCAAAGCGAAGCTAATTTTCAGAAATAAGAACTCAAGAAAGACTTGATGAAGATTTTGTTTAAATAGAAGGTAGTTCTATTTATTTATTCTTTTAAGTTAAGGTTTGTATAATACCCTTTACGTGTTTTTCCGCTGTAATAATCAACTTAAGTTTGTTAGGTTTTCAAATGGTTTCATTTACCTTGTTTTTAGTTTGTTCAGTCAGTTTAAAGCCTTGGGTAGCTTCAGTTTAGTCTTAATCGGGGTTACTTGCGGTAATACCTCTAGGGTAGGAAGGGGGTGTTACAGTCATTTTGGGTGCTCTGATATAATAAAGGAAATCAGGAGGAAGAGTGGCAAATTGTGCTATGCTCATTCATCATTCAAGGTGCTCACATACATGGTTTATATAGGCCTATAGAAGGCTCTAGAAATGCCAGCTATTTTACTATCTACTAACAGTTAAATACAGATAATTACAAGGCAAAATATATATGTTATATTTATCCTATTATTAACCCCGTCCGTTGGACGGGATAAGTATTTTATAATTCTATTTTAATTTATGTTTTAGCTTGAAATAGCAAGTTTACTAAAACCTTCGTATACTAAATTAATTACCATTAGGTATATATATAATCTAGCTTAAGATTAAAAACATACTATAAATGATAAAAAAAATTTATGATATAATTAATCAGATACCTCTATATTAATAATATTATTAATTGGCTCAAAAAAATATTTTCAATCAATTACATACCTTTATATATTACTAAACGATACCATTAAAATATTTAATTATAAAATTCTTATAAATCTATTATAATTTTAAATTTTCTTTAATAAAAAAATTTATGAATTAATAAAGTAAATTTTCCATGAAAATTTTCTTTGAATCACATAATTTCTTTAATATAGTAAATTTTCCATAAATTAATACGGGGGTATTTTTATTGGAAAAAATATTATTTTGTTAATAGGATTTGGAAAATTGATGGGACATTTATGAGCATAAGAGGGACAACTTTATATGTTGTTAAGATAAAAAAATGTACTATTTCTAAAATTAACCTTCATTATTTAATTTCATCAAATCACACATACAATTACCATTTCTATTCTAATTCAAATAATATACACATTCACCTATGTCCACTTATAAAATAAATAACGATAGACACTAAATATTATTCCGTCCATCGGACGGGCCAAGCCTTCTAGTAGATTTTTTAAATCACCCTTTCAAATCCTTCTTCAATGTATTAATAAATAGTCATGAACTACCTTTTGAAATCCCTCCTCTAATATATATATATATAAGGTCACATCACGTACAAACTAGCCATTATCTTTATACCTTACTTGCACGACCATTTGAAGAATCAATATAGGTATTATTCCATGAATTGTCTTAATTACCTCATTTTTGCATTGATCATGTTGTCCTTTCAAAAGCGGTAAAACTTTAAGTTAGTCACGTTCCAACTCTTGGGCACAAGTTTCCCATCTAATGACATCAATTTGTAAGCTCCTTGTTCAACGGCTTTAGTAATCTGATACGACTTGCCCATCCGTTGGATGAGACAGAGTTTAGATCCCTTGTTTACTATTTTTTAGATGTTTAGGCTTTTAAAAATTATAATACGGAGTATGTGATTAAACATATTAAACAATTCTATTATGAAACATTATAATTGATTGTATACAAAAAAACAAATCAAAATATTATAAAACATCTATATATATTATTGATTTATTTAATCAGTGTACACTAATTTAAGATATATATGAATTTTTTTTCCGTTCTATTTTGATAGTCCAAATATTATTTTCACTTTATATGCTTAAGCTATTACAGGTTTTTAGGTTTAATTTATTTTAACTATTTTTTAAATTTAGATTAATGTGATTCTCGTGCATATAAACTTGTAAATAAGTTATTTTTCATTTTCTTTCTAAACATAATTAATGTCTATTATATTATTTTATTTTGAAATAAGAAATTTAAAGTCCTTAAAAAGGTAAATAATATTGTAACTTTTTTTTTACTTTACAAAAAGTTTTTATATTCTTGTTGTAATTTAATATTGGTGGAATTATTATAAAATAATTAAGCATTTATTAAACATAGAGAGACAACTTTTATAGTAGTTGAAATAAGATGTAAGATTCCAAATGACTAGCTTGGAAGACAACAAAATAGAACTAACAGAGGATATAATGCAAAATTATAAGACCAATATTGGAAGGAGAAATATTAGGAAAGAGAAATGGGAAAAAAGCACTCGTGGGAAAAGAAAAAATAAATTTTGATGGTTCAAGGCGCATGAATGGAGTTTTAACGTCTGGTTACATAATTTAAAATTCTAATGGAGATGTAATTGCATTAGACATTGTAAAGGGACAATATGGTGATGCATTACAAGTGGAGGCAAGAGGTATGACAATGGGAATTCAAGCAGCGCAAGAATTGAATTACAAACGTGCTACAATTGAAAGAAAAACATTCAAGTTATTTCTACATTGTGGGGAAGTCGAAGCTGCCCTTGGAATATAGATATGGTGGTAGCGGACTCGCTGGCAATCTTACAAGTTACAATCTTTCGAGGAAATTGAGTTCAAACATGTGCTTCGTTCGTTAATCATACAATTGATTGCATTGTTATACTACGTCACTCTTTATCTTCCGAACAGTTGAAGACTCATCCAGAACTGAGTGTTCTCATCCGAAAGGATGCACTAGGCTAAATCTCTCTGGTTTTTCCTAATTTTTCCCCATAAAAAAAGTGTACACCTTCCAGGACAGGTTGAAAAGCTGAATTTTGAAGACAACAAAAGCTTTTGATATGCTCTTAGCAAAGCAATATAGCCATCCAGTGTTGGAATCATAGTTTTATTGAATGTCAGCCCAACCCGTGCCTTTAGTGAGAACTTCTTTGGAAAAGTTGCATCGCAACCACATGTGATGTACGGTCTCAATTGAAGAAGAACAAATAAGGCAATTTGGAGCATTGAACCATCTAAACTTGTAAAGCATCTCTCTATATGGAGCCCGATTTCTACCCGCAAGCCATGTAGTAAAAGCACAACTAGGAACACAAAACTTGTTCCAAATAAAATGGCTCTAGATGGGGGCATTACCTCTAGTATTGTATATAGTTGACTACATTTAAATTTAAAGTATATTTTTAGGTCGTTTAGGTTATTTTTTCCATTATTTATTATTCAATAGGTCCCATGTCCATACAGATCACGATAAACCCACCGTCGAGGGGCGTTGCCCCCCGGACCCTTGGTATTGTCGGGGGCTCCGCCCCCGAACCAGTTGTTTTTTATAAGTGCTTTTATCTACCAATTGTTTTGGGTTGGAAAACCCTAATCTGTGGCTATATATGCATGGTTTCGGACAACAGAAGTTGCAACCTCTCCCAATCTCCACTATGGATCTCTTCCAATCCAACTCAAAATCCCTTCCACTTTGGGAATCAAAGTGATATGGCGTACTATACACAACTCCTCTCCAAATCTTCTTGTAATCCAAATGCCTTTGTGGTGCCTCCTTTCCCATCGAACTTTGTTCAGACTTAACCGCCACCAACGCCCATAAGCTCTAGTGGAAGTGTGGATCTTTCTTCTAACCCAGACTATAGCACCCAACCAGAGGTTGTGCATGGTGGTGGATCTCATGGGAGTGCTTGGGCTGCTCCTAGACAAGCAATTGAAAAGCGTCGTTGGGCGCCAAACGACATTGCGCTCCTCATTACCGCTTATATCAATTGCAACACTGATCCAATCCAAGGCAACGACCAAAAGTCCACCACATTTTGGCAGAGCATTGCAGAGAACTACGTTCGGTACAAGAAAAGGCATCAAGCTCCTAGATCGGCAAGCACATATAAGATGAAATATAATAGAATTAACAATGCTGTTACATTGTTTGTTGGTTGCTATAACAGGGCTAACAATACACGAGCTAGTGACGAAATACAAATTGAGTTTTTTTTTGATAAAATACAAATTCACCCAACGTATGTATATGAGCTTTTTTTGATAAAATGTAAAGGCATCTCCAACAACTTTCCTATATTATGGGAAAGTGTGAATTTAGTGAATGAGATACAATTTTTTATCCCAAGAGTTTCTCTATCACAATCTCCATAATAGGGAAAGAGATGTGAAAATGAGCTTTCTTCCCTAAATTTAGAGAAATCTCTAAAAATATTTGGGAAATGCATTAATTATATGTGCTATCATGTCAACTTGCAATAGGTTGTATTATATTTTATAATATTTATAAAAAATATTTATATATAATAAATATAAATATTTTTTAAATAAGGAAGATGCTGGAGTTGGAGTAAAATTATTTTGGAGAATATGATTTTTAGTTCTCTATTTTAGAGAAAATTATATAGCATCTATTGGGCATCTAAAGATGTAAACTTGGAATTGCTCAAAAAATGAAGATAGGCTGAACTCTAAGTGACGTACTAAGCTTATGTTGGGCCTACTATCCTTCTCTTTTTTCTCTTCATGTGCCATGCTAAGCTTAACATACAAGTTTGAAAAAAAATATGTATTGGTCACCTCGACCGACGTGAAGTATCTCGATCGACGTGACCAACATAAATAAACAGGGCGCCTCGAAAACTTATATGGGACGCTTCAAATTAGACTTTTAATTATTCCAAATTTAATCATCATCATTTTCAATTGTCTTTTTATTTTCATGTAATGCACATTAACATTTTTGAATTCCTTTACCATCCCCAAAATTCCGTGTCAAATGACTCAACCTATCCTTCTACGGTAGAGTAGTCTAAAAAACTCTATGGATACATTTTTAAACCATCTTACAAAAATAACAAAAAATGAAGAAAGAATAAATCAATTTCAACTCTATATTTATTGATGGATGGTCTAAGATTTTTGCAACTCTACCTTAGCTAAACCGTCAACATAGAAAATAAGATTCTCATATTTTTTTTATTGGGTAAGGATTATGATCGCTACAAGTACTACTTGAGATTCGAAATAGTGACATCGGGGACCTAACCATTGAACCAAATGCTTGAAGTCAATAAGATTCTCATATTGAAAAATAGTTTGGCTAATGTGTGCTCGTGGGCACACAATAACTTTGTTCATAGTAGAAATCATTTCAAAACTATTTCCTAAATTGAAATTAATAAATCATCTTAAAAAAATTACAATTAACAAAAAATAATCAGATTTAATAAAATTACTATCTCACATTAGAAATTCCCATTCAAAAAACAACTCTAATCCTCTCGTTAATTCTCATATCTGAAAATTAAAATACGCGGCATCCGAATAGCGCACCCTTGAAATTTCAGAATAACGCACCCTCCAGCCGTTACGGCTAGAGGGTGCCCAGCCGTAACGGCCAGACATGCCTCAGCCGTTACGGCCGGACGTACCTCAGCCATACCGGCCGGAGGCACCCTGGCCGGTACGGCTGGTGGTACACTGGCCGTTACGGCTTGGTTTCTTTTAAACCGAGAAGTTAATGTTTGTATTATATACTTTATATATTGTTGTATGTATCTATATGATTCCATTTTGGATCTTTGGGTGGATTGTTAAAGTCCTAACAAATGTATCATGTTCAACTTTACCATTTCGTGCGCTATTAGGTGACAAAAACAACAAACAACTTCATTGCTTTCAAACCACGAACTTACAAACAACACTTGCTTCTACATGAAAAAACATCAAATATGACTTACGAAATCACGAAATGACAAACAACAAATAACTTCATTGCTTCCAAACCATGAACTTACAAACAACACTTGCTTCTACATGAAAAAACATCGAAATATGACTTACGGAATCATGAAATGACAAATAACATTTGCTTCTAAAGCCGAAACATGAAAAAACAACAAACAACATTAATCCTCAGGCGTAATATTATCAACTGCCTGAATCTCAGCACCATCAAATAGGCGAAGCTATGCGGCCGTTTCTTTGGCTAACATACGATCTGTTATATCGTTGTCGTTCAAGAAAAAGCGGCAATATTCTGGTGGTACTCCCACGCCAGATTGGCTGCAAGATATGACCAAGTTTCGTAGGGTGCCCTCGGGTACCATGGTCCATTCCGATCTGCTCTCCTTAACACCTTGCACGAGAACGATGGAGATGTTGATGAAGCGTGGAGTAATGGCGTAGGTTCGCGAGGAACATGCTGCTTTCCTAGGAGCCATGGATGGAGATGAAATTCTGGTTTGGGTTTGAGGTTGGATGGATGGAAGTCTTCTTTTATGGTTGAAAATTGGTCTACCCTCAATGTGATGTACATGCATGAGTCTTGTCACAAGAAAAAACTCATAATAGTGTCATCAGAACATTAAATGGTATACTGTTATCAGAACATTAAATGGGACAGAAAAGCAACTTTGTTCATAATCGCACCCTCCAGCCGTAACGGTTGGAGTCCATCGGGACGTAACGGCTGGATGTTTATTGAAACCGACGAATTAAATGCACTCAACTACCTTAACTGTAATACCCGGGTTATCGAGAATCCGTTAATAAAATCCCGCCCCGAATTGCCTTCCTAATTCCGCTTGTGGGCCTAAAGCCCACCAACTTTAAACTCACTATTCTATGTGTGGGCCGAGTTTTTGGACTGAGAATTCTTGTAGGTCGACTTTTGGACTATTAAGCTCTAGTGTTGGGCCCAATACATCTAAACGGACCAAACTCCTCTTCTCTTTGCCTTGATTTAACGTTTGCTAACCCTAGAGTTTGGCCACCATTCCATATACGGTGAGACAGAGAGAGATGGAAACATTGTTGTCGCCTGACGTCGTTGATCGATCTCGCTCGTCCCCCTCTGTCTTCGCCCCTCGTCACCATCAAGATCCATGACGGGACTCGTCTCGGTTGTCTGTCGTCGGATCGTTCGGCTAGACCCATCACGACTCCATTGCTTCTAATCCCGATCCATCTTGCTCACCATTGATCCACCTCGAATCGGGGTCGCAGGGGCCGGTCAAGGTTCGTTGCTCAAAGGTCGTCACCGGAAGCAACCAAGAGAACCGGCCGCCTAGCTTGCCGCTGCAATCTCACGGTTTCGCCGTCATCCATCGGCGTTGTGGCTTCTACAGGCAAGCCAGATTCGTCTTCGACCGCCGTTGAGGGAGCGCTCGATGCTGCATATCTCATCTCGCTGGTTCGTTCACCTTGTCGCTCGCAAGTCCACCGTTCCGTTCATGTCGCCGAGACCGGAGCACTTTGAGCAGGATCCATCTCCGGCGACACCACTGATCTTCAATAATACGAATTAAGGGAACGTCTCTCCCGGGTAGCTCAGATCTGAGGCCACCTCAGTATCTTCCGACCTGGCCATCGTCAAGTAAGCGCAAAACCGAGTAGGAGCGTCGATTGGTATCCCTCGCGCTAGAAGGTTCGATTGAACCTTTTTTTTAGATTGTTTTTCTGGATTAATTTTGTTAGGGAACAGCTTGCTTGAAATCGTGAATCCGATAAGTAATTGTCCTATAATCTGAATTGGAAATGGTGTATCGTTCTTTAGGAATTTTGGACTTTCCATTTGTAAATCTATAATGTGCGTGTATTCAACCCATTTTGGCCTTTGACTTCGCGATTCTTAGGTGTAATCTGATTTGGGAGGATAACTTCAATTTTAGAGTTGTGTTCTGGATAGGTTGTTCGATCAACTGAAATGGTGGTAATGGAGGTTGATCTTGTTGTCTTTATTTAACCTTGGTTGAGAATAGCTTAGCTTGGGGTAATCAATTTGGGTGAATTTCGTGAAAATTTAATTCAGTAGGTTGGCCTTGAATTTATATTCAGGTTGGTTTTTATGTCTAATTACTGGTGTGAACACCATTCTTTAATTTGGTGGTTTGGTTCTAATTAGTGGCTTACTCTATTGAAAAGTTATATATATAATTTTGTTTAGTGACGTTTAATGTTGGTGATTCATGCTCTTTATATTTTAATTCATGATTAATGTTTATACTGGGGTACATGCATACTTGTGGCTAATTAATGGTTTGGGGTTAATTAGATTGGTGGATTAATTAAGTGACAACTAGTGGGTTTTCATTGTTGGTTAAACTACGGTGATTAGGTGGAGCAGGTCTAAAACAACCACTCAGTAGATTTATCAAGCTTAATAATAGTTAACTAGTAGCGTGTGTATGTATACTTATACATATGAGTATTCTGGCTGAATTGTATCCGAGTGTGGGTGTTGGTTAATCGGGTTGCTCGAGAAGGTTGGGTTTCATTTGTCACTATGAAGAAAGTGAAGTTTTGGTTATATGGGAGTCTTTTTAGAAATACGAACTTAGTTTGAGTACGAACTATGTTTTGATAGTAGCTTGTTGTGTTACCTTTGTTAGGAGTTCACGTTGCTCGGTTGCTTAAGTTGTCTACTTTTCGCGAGAATCCGTCCTCCAGGTAAGTCGTTCTTCGAATTGCTCGGCTTGATTCAATTCTTGTTAGATTGAGTTCCATGTATGTGGAATTAGTTTTTGGGAACTAGTCCCTCTGCATACTAATTCTTTTAAAATGAAATTTTTCTCTCGATGTTTCTAAATATTGTAATTGTATTCGTAATTGTGTTAGTACTCATATTTATAAATTGTGCCTGTAATTGTATTTTAATTGCGGTTGAAATTGTGCGTTTGAAACATTAAGTTGTAATTGTCTTTGTAAATGTAAATGTGGTTGTGCTTGTATTTGTGTTGATGTTGTAATTGTGGGTGTAGTTGTAATTGTGATTGTATTTGTGATTGTGATTGTGAATCTGATTGTGGTTGTGAGTCTGATTGTGATTCTAAATCTAACTGTGACTATGAGTGTGCTTGTAATTGTAACTGTAATTGTGATTGTGTCTGCGAATATGTTTAGGTTTGAATTGAAATTGTGGTTGTACTTGTTATTGTGATTGTGACTTGTTCGGGTCTATTTTCCTTCCGCTGCGTATTTGTTTTCGGCTTTTGAGAAGCTTCTTATCCGTTTTGCTTTGAATGAGTGAACTGATTGTACAAACCTTGGAATGATTCCATATCACGTGCTTGTATGTTTTTGGATTTATGAAAAAATTGTTTTTAAACATTTCTCGTTATGCGTGCAATGGGTTCCACCGGTATGGTCAGGTACGGGTACGCTGAGGAGGAAGAGGCCCCTGGGCATGATCATGCGGCTAGAGGGACCCCTTTAAAAAAAAAATGCTTTGGCAAACGCTCTAGTAGAGGTTTAGCCGGGGAAAGAAGGGTGAATAGGGAAAATGGGCACGTGTATAGGACGCGCTCTGACCGTGCACCATGGATGAGAGGCCGGAGGGTGCCATTTGGATTTGAGGAGGATTGTTTTGATAGCTATATTATTTGATTGACTTTGTTTGAATGGTTTTGTAATACGAGGTTTGGTTTGACGAAATGTTCTTTGTGGTTGTATATGCTAATAGTATCTTGGAGGAGGTGATGGAGGTGAATGTTGTCCTTTTGAGTTTGTGAATGTGTGTTCGTCTGTGTGTGTGTGTGGGTGTGAGTGATTATTTGACTTTATGTGATGAATTGTTGGCTTGAAGATTTTTGATTTATGTGTGAATCTTGGTTGCTAGGGTTCTGTGTGGTTTTCAAACGTTCTATATGCATCTCACGCTTTCTAGCTTGAATTAGAATTGTAGCTGACCCTTCGGGGAATATTTTTACAATTTCAGGTACTTTTCAAGAATCGTGATGGATTCTCTACAGAGTGGTGAAGCGGATGTTAGCGAGTGTCATTAGGTCAGGCTGTTGGGATCTAGTTATTGATGTACTAAAGTTGTCTGTGAATTGTGTTGTTACTAGTTGGATAGAACTGGTTTAGGATAGTTTGAGGTTACAGAATGCTCTGATTGATATCTTATGTTATGACGTCAAGAATACTATCATGTTTTATATATTCAGTTTAAAATAAAGGTTGGAAGTTTAATTTGTTTCCGCCGTGCCCGAGTTGCAAGATTCAAGTGAAATTGATGTTAAGCTAATCTGAGTAGTCCCAGACAGGGTCTACCACCGTGTAGCGCCCAGGCGAAAATCGGGGTGTTACATTAACTCTTTTCCGACGTAGCCTTTTTAATGGGCAGAATACATCAACAGGCCCCTGTACTTACACTTTTTTTCCCTTTGGACCCCTGTACTTAAAAATGTTCAACTAGACCCCTGTACTGCCCCCAATTTTGCCTATTGAACCCTTCATTAAATTCTCCCCATTACGTGTGTCAGACGCGCGCACACGTGTCATGGTAATTGCCAAGTAATATCCCCGTAATGTCACCTAATGTCCACGTAATACCACTTAAAACAAGTACATGCCACGTAATAATATTTTAATCAAAATCATATATTATACAAATCATATAGTCGTTATTTTTGTTACAAAAAGAAGATCAAAACAGGAGGGAGATCATAGAGAGACGAAACACGCGATCGAAGCCAATTGAAGGCCATCGGTGGAGTGCAATCGAAGGCCTTGAAGCTCGATTCTGCCAAGAGCTATCCTTGATGACATCGACGCTCAGGTGAATGCTCTTCCTTGAGCTCATCACTGTCAAAATCCCGCCCATCAGGTATGAGCAATCCATTTAGGATTTAGGGTTTTCTTGCTCGATTTAAGGTTTTCTTTCTCGATTTAGGGTTTTCTTCCTCGATTTGGGATTTTGAGTTTCTGGATTATGCATTTTGCTTTTGATTCTCGTTACTGTGGACTGATTTTGCCGATTTAGGGCTCTTTCATGTTTGGTGGAAAAAGTCTTTATCTTGCTTGTTCTGTGTGAAAATCTGAGCTTGTTTGTTGGTCCATGAATGACGTCTAAAACTTTAAATCTTGCTTGGCATCATGGGGGTTCATTTGTGGGTGAAGATCATATTGAGTATAAGACCACCTTTCCTCTGTCTTATAGTTCAAACATTGACAGTGATATGTTTAGTATCCCTGATCTAGATTGGGATAAAAAGGGCCTTGGGTACAAGGGATACAAGGCATTATACTACAAGGGGAAAGATAGTAACTCATTTAGGATATTGTCAGATAGTGTTTTGATGGAAATTGTGGAAGAAGTTGAGGATGGGGCTGAGTTAGATTTCTACATTGAGCACGAAATAAATGAACCTGTGGTGGCTGATGTGGAAATTGATGTTGAGGAATACTTGCAAAGTCTTCCAAAGGGTCTAACTCCAACAGATCCAGTGGTGGTAGAGGAGGTTCAAGGGATAGAGGAGGTTCAAGGGTTAGGAGTTGAGCAAAATATGGATGAGGAAGAGATGATAGCTGAAGGAGAGGGTGAGAATCTTGCACAACGAGAGGATGATGAGTCTTCATCACAAGGAGAGGGTGATCAGAACTATGCAGAAGGAGAGGGTGATGAGAATCCTGTAGAAGGAGATGTTGATGAGAACCCTGAACAAGGAGATGATGATGAGAACTATGTGAATGGAGAGGATGAGGAGAGTTCTGAAAGTGAGGCTGTTTCACTAGATATGAGTGAAAACAGTGATGTTGATGATGAATTGAGGGAGGTGAGAGTTACTGCTATGGAACTTAGGGCTAGAAGGAGGGTGCACAAGGAGAGGATGGCTCATGTTCAAATGGCTATGGGAGAGGTTGGAAATGATGAGGGTTATGAAGAGTGGAATGGAAAGAGCACTGATTATAGGGGGGAAATAGGTGGTGATAAGCCATACTATGGGTCTGAATCTGACTATAGTTTGGATAGTGATGGGTTTGGGTCTGATGGAGGTGATGAAAGAGAGGTGAACAGAAGAAGGACAAAGCATGAGCTGTACAACCCAAACTGTGAATACTCCATATGGGAACTTGGCATGGTTTTTGAGAGTGTAGAGGAGTTTAGGGTGGCTTTGGCTAAGTATGCTGTCCACAGGGGTGTAAAGCTTAAGCTTAAACCTAATGAGAGGCTTAGGGTGGTGGCTAAGTGCCAGCATCCAGGATGCAAGTGGACACTGCGTGCTAGCCATGATGCAGCAAGCAAGAATTTCAAGATCAAGACATACTTGCCCACACATTCATGTAGGAGGTACAGTAGTAACAGGTTGTGTAATTCCAAATTCCTGGCTGCTAAGTTGGAGGCCAGAATTGTGTCACAACCATCATTGAAGCTTTGGGAGATTCAGGAGTTATGTAAGAAGGACTTGAAAATGTATGTTGGCATATCCACATGTAGGAGGGCAAAGCAAAGGATCTTAGGGAAGAATGTTGGGGATTACAAAGCAGAGTATGCTAGGTTGTATGATTATGTGGATGAGATAAACAGATCCAACCCAGGATCCACATGCTTTGTGGTAACAGATAAGGAGTCTGATAAGGAAGTCTTTAGGAGGTTGTACATTTGTTTCAAACCATTGAAAGAAGGATGGAAAAATGGTTGTAGGAGGATAATTTGAGCATCCAAAGAAGCGTCTTCCAGGATTCGAAGCTGTTCTTGAGTATTTGATCGAAGCCGTGATGCCACACCAACAATTTGGGAAACCCAAATCACCCCTGCTGTGAGGCCTTTGCCATGGATTCGTGTTTGAGTTCAGCGTGCTTCTAGCATCAGAGTAAGCCATGAGTGTCGAGAAGAAGAGATTGGAGACGATTGCTGAAGAGGGCAAACAATGGCGGCATTCGAGATTGGAGACGAAGACAATGGCGGCATTCGATCCTTCAGCATGGTTTTATAAAAAACATTTGTCTTTTTTTAATTTCCATGTCACCAAAAATAAGTGGCATAACTCTCTTCAGCGTGGTTTGTAAATCACGCGCTAGTCCACGCAAGCAAAAATGTTCAATAGGTAAAATTGGGGGCAGTACAGGGGTCTAGTTGAACATTTTTAAGTACAAGGGTCCAAAGGGAAAAAAAGTGTAAGTACAGGAGTCTGTTAATGTATTCTGCCAAAGAAACACTAGCCTCCCTTTCCCCTTTTAAAGTTTGTCTCTATTAATTAGAAAGGCAAACTTTATTTTCAAGTAAACTAGGATGATGATCCGTGCTACGCACGGGTTATTTTTATTTATATTTTATATTATTGTTAAATATTTTTTTGTTAAAACATTTTCATAATTTTTGGTTGCATCAATTATATTAATCATCATGAATAAATATATCAACTTAATTCAATGAAGAAATATTAAAGATTAAAAATAAAGTTGTGTTGCAAGTTTTAAATCACGATGTATTAGATTAAATAAATAATGACAATTTTTTGGTTTTGAAGATATAGTGTCTTTATATTTCCTTTTTATTTCTTCATAGTATAACATGAAAAATAAAAGTGAAATTAAACAAAGACTAAACTCATGATCAATATAGTATAACTAAAGTCGAATCCCTCTATCTTAGGTGTCATCGTCTTAACTATGCCACGTAGGCGTTTTAATTTTTCCATTTACCTTTTTGCCCTTTGTTAATTTAAGTATTTACAATCCTTATATAATAATAATAATAATTCTTATATTAGTAATTTATAATTATATTTAGATATCTTAAATTTTGGCAAGTTGATTTTGGAGCCTAATTCATTATGGAAAGTTTTTATTACATATAAAAATATTACTAATATTACTAATATACAATTATATTTAGAGATCTTAAAATTTGGCATGCGATAGAAACATAATCTTTATTATGAAATAATTTTTTTAAATATAATAATATTACAAATATACAACTAAATTCTTTTAATATATTAGTTTTCTTTTTCGATAGGGTAGTTTATACGATAAGATACATATCGTTTCTTAAAAAACCTTACTTATATCAATAATTATGTTTAGAAATGATAGTTTTTTAATAAGACACATATAATTTTTTCAATATCAATTTAATCAAATTTACAAACAAATAATACAATAATTTTATAAATCCGTGCAAGGCACGGGAATTTAAGATAGTTACGTATAAATATGAAATCTTATATAAATATTGATTCTCTCTCCTATTTTTAAAATCAAAACAAATCAAATTTTTTATATTGATTCTATCCTATTTTTAAAACTAACTGATATTGACGTAATTTTGTATCTCTATTCTCGTAATATTTCAGATGATCGAATACCAACATGATGAACAATGAATATACGTTCTCGCAAACTGTCAAATGAATACCAATGTCATAAACAATGAATATGTACTTGTGTTACGATGAATATGATTAAGATAAATAGTTGTATAATATCGACATAATTATTTTATCTTCATAATCGAATGTTGCAAAATGAATACCAATGTAATACATAACGAATATCTATATTCGTTATGGTGAATATGATCATTAGTAATTATATAATTTTATTATAATTTGGACAACCGTATCAACTTCAATGAATATTGGTATATAAAATTGTGAATATCAATTTACAGTATAATACATAAATAATTTGAATCGAAAAACTACATAAATATCACTATTTAATGATAAGAATATCACCAACTAATACAATGAATATGGTCGCTTAGTTACATGAATATCACTAGCTAATGTAGTGAATATGACCACCCATTTTACTACCAGTGAATATGACTACCTAGTACTAATGTATATGGAAGTCAAAGAAAAGGAAACCTAAACTGTAAATAATTATAGCAATTAATTATACAAAAATTATAAACTACTAAAATCATAAAAACACTTTTAATGAAAATCGACCAAGATAATACCCCAACCATTCCATATATATTTAGTCAAGAAAAGTTCTAACACATATAAAATTGAAAGAAGTTTAATTATGCATCTACAATACAAATCCTTTCCAAACTACTATATACATGCATTAATGATAATTTATTTTAGACAATAAATTAGATATTTTTTGAGAATATTATAAAAGTCAAAAAATCGTGTCATACTTGAAGAATTTCTTATGAGGAACCAATGCTTAAAATTTTATTAAAATTACTCTACAGTATATATATAGTCGTTTCATAAAATTTTATTAAAATATTTTCATAGAGAAAAGGATAATATCCATTTAATCTCATTTATTTCAATTAAATTATTCTGGAAAATTAATAGTCATTAATCCCATTCATTTCAATATTCAAGGCCAAATATGGTTACAATTTTTTTAACTTCTTCTTATTTATGTTTATAGAATTATGTTCATTTATCGATCTCATTCAAGTTCTAGTGAAGTTACAACTTTTCAACTTCTTAATTATTTTTATAAAAAAATTTGTAGAATATAATGGTGAGTAATCCTATTTTTTTAAAAATTCAATAATTTTTTTTCTTTTTTAATTTTTATTTCTATCGTTTGTTGTCCACTAAATGAAAATTTTAGAATATAAATAGAGTAATTCATTTTTTCAATAAGTTATCCTCTGGTCACGACTATGAATATTCTCAATTGTTATTTAATAATCGACCAAAAATTTTATATTTATTAAATAGAAAGAAGTTCTAGCACATAAAATAGAAATAATTTTAATAACACATCTATAATACAAATTCTTGCCAAACTACATACTATATAAATGCATGAATGATAAAGTTTTCCAAGACAATACATTAAATATTTTTGGATAATATTATAAAAACCGAAAAATTATGTCAACCGACTCAAACCTAAAGGATTTCTTATGAGAAATCAATGATTAAACGTGAAAATTATTTTACACTATATAGCTTATTTTAAAAAAATTTTATTGAAATATTTTCATAGACAAAATGATAGTGTCCATTTAATCTCATTTATTACAAATAAATTATTTTGGTAGAATAATATTCATTAATTTCATTTGTTTCAATATTCAAGTCTAAATATTGTTATATCTTTTTCAAGTTGTTAATGTTTAGCAAAATTACAACTTTTCAACTTCTTGCTTATTTTTTTAATTCATTTCTTGATAGAATAGAAGGGTGAATAATCCCATTCCATTAAATTTTCAATAAAAATTGTTTATTTTTAATTTTTAATTTTCTCTTATATTGTCCACTAAGTTTTATTTCTATCCCATTCAATAAATATATGGTAATTCTGTTATTCAAAAAGTTATCCTCTTTGTTAGGATTATGAATATTATGAGTTGTTATTTGATAAAACATAGGTGTATATTGAATATATACAATTAAATTATTTAGGTCATTATCAAAATAATATTATCAAATTTTCAAAAAAATCAAGTTGTATTTTTTTTTATCAAAATTTAATGGTATATTGAGAGAAAAAAACATTTTAAGTACATGAACATTTATATTTATAATATGTAAATGTAATATTGAAATAAAATTATTATAAAGCATTTAAAGTACATGAACATTTATTGTTTTTAAGTTTATAGGTTTCTAGATCTACATATAGATCTACATTGGAAATTAGAAATAAAATAATTAAGCCAATTGAATGAGATTATTTTCCCAATTTTTTTAATTTTTTAATTATATATATTTAATAGAGGTCATGGCAAAAAGATAATGTAAGATAATGTTTATTGCACACGGAATTATCATTTAAATGGAGAGATAGATTACTCATTTGAATCAATATATTATCATTTAAATGGGGCATTATTAATTTGGGGTGTTACTAAATAAAAATTGACTACAATGTTTGAAACGATTTCTATTCTATGTAATTCTTCACATGATCTTGCAAATTATTCTTATCAAATAATAGATCAATTTATGTATAAAAATGGGAAAAAAAATCGAACCCATAAATTAGAGACTTATTTATTAGCTTATATTTTGAGTGATTCTTCTCGTTTGATCTTTTTTAATTAATGAGATAGGATCAATTGAATTTTGTGAAATAAGAATATTTATACATAAGATAGAGTCCATTTTAAATCAAATTTGTATTAGAGATGTGTTTGTAGGTTGAAATATACGGAGAGGATTAAGAAGAAACTTATTTACTAATATAAACACACAAAATAATTATTTTGTATATTTTTGAATTACTAATAAGAAATTTTAGAAAATAATGAATGCATTTCAATATATTTGCAAACTACAATCATACCTTTATTTTTGGCACTTCTTCAAATTTATCATGTACTTCTCCCATTACCTCTTTGGCACAATAATTATCAAAACAATAATATATTAATATAATCAAAATAAATCAAATAATTATTCAATATATTTGCAAATTAATAATAATATTTAGAAAATGATAAATAGTTTTTAATATATTAATAAATTATGATCATACTATTACCTTTGTCACTTCTTTATGTGTATTACTTCTATCTTGATTCTTGGCGGAAAATTGAGAAAAAAAGACATTTACTAATTTAAGCACATAAAATGAAATAATTTTTCAATATATTTTTAAATTAATAATAAGAAAATGAGAAAATGGTAAATTATGATTGTACCTTTATTTTTATGGGAGTCTGTCCTTCTTTGATATTGGGAGAGTCTCTAAATAATGGTAGTACAAATGTTGAGGAAAGGGTCAGAAATGTATTGGGATGAGGAGGCGAGAGAGAAGGTTAGGGTGAGAATATATATAGTAATAGAATTAAATGGATGATAGTTACAATACTTTTGTAATATTAGAGTTGAATTTTTGTGAATGAGTTCTAATTGGATGCTTTTAATACATGTTGTTAATGGGGGTTTTAATTAAAAAAAATGTTATAGGAATTGAAAGGACATATAATAAATGAGTATGCTTTTAATACATGTTGTTAATGGGGGTTTTAATTAAAAAAAATGTTATAGGAATTGAAAGGACATATAATAAATGAGTAAAAAGTATATGAAAGCTATTAGATGGATTAAATTAAAATTTGAAATAAATATTTTGATCATTTGAATTTGGCATTAATCGTCCAAATTTTTCTATTTTATAATATATATATATATATATATTGTTCTTCTCTTTTCCTTTGATTTTCTTGTTTTTTCTTCCATAACGAATTTTACAGAAACATTTGGCGTCGTCTGTGGAAAGAGGAAATCAATCCAGCATTTATTATACAGATTAGACAGTGGAACCACCCTGGCCCGATTTAAAGACGTGGACGATCGAAGCCCTAGCGATCTGTAATAACTGTGGTTTTTAAGGATATTTTTGAATTTTTCTCGGATATCCTTTTAACCTCTTTGTCCGTTTTAACGCTTAATCCAATATTTTTGTTGGAATTTAAATCCTAGAAAATTCTTGGTGATATCCTAAAATCATAACAAAATAATTTTATGGAACGATGTGAATTTTAAGATTTTTCAGTGGAAAAAGAATATTTATTGGATAAGCCGTCTTTTTAATTATTTACCGGAAGGGATTTAAAATACGAAACGGAAGCCTTAAAAATTGAAGGTAGCAACATAAAATCATGAAAAATTGGTTTTATTGGTCTACATAATTCACAGGACGTTTTCCGTTTAGTAAGTTTTTCCACCCGAGGTACATAATTTTACCGCATTAATGCGAGTCCCGTTCCGGGACGGGAAATTCGTTTTAACCGCCTTTCTTGTTGCTTAATTAGGAAGGGTTGGGGATAGAGTTCATTACGAGACATATCTCTCTGCTAGTTGATGTTCGCATTTTTAGTATAGTTTTTGATAGATTTCTTTGCTTATTAGGTTTAGTTTTGTCTAGTTTAGGTTTAGTTTTGAGTATTTTTAGTTAGTTTTGCATAAATCTATGAAAAGAGTGGAATCTACGCCTATTTTGTGTATTTTGCAGATTTTAGTGAGAAAAGATTTCGGAGTATTATTTTTATTATTCACCGATCCTGAGCGGGAATTTATTTCCGTATCGGTTGAGTATCTTTTAGAATCTTTATGGGTTATTAGAATATGTATTTTAGGGTTTAATATCTTTCTAGAATTTATTTCTATCTTTTAGAGATTGTTTCTATCTTTTTAGGAAAGTTTTTATCTTTTAGCCTTTTTAGTTTTTTAGGATTTTCTAGTATAAATACCCTTCTATCTAGCATAGAAGAGGGGGGCTTAATTTTGGAGTCGAATTTTAGAGCTAGTTTGGGAGAAGATTTGGAGGAAGGCCGAAGGAGAGAGAACCGGATCGGAGGTCGGTGACGAGGTTCGGTGACGACGGTTTCCGAGGTTCGTTGATCGAGTTTGTTCGGTGAATACTTTGTTTAGTTTTCTTCTGAGTCTCTGTAAGACGATATTTTTGTTGGTAATTTAAGTTTGAGTTTTGTTTCAATGTTTGTTTTTATTGAAGTTTTTAGTTTCTTAATCATGAGTAGTGAGTAGTCTATTTTTCTAGGGTCAGGGTTAAGCCCGGCATAGTTGAGCATGTTTGATGAGTAAGATTGTGTGTTGAATGCCTTTTATCTTTATTGAGATTGTTTGTTGTGCTTAATACCGAAACGGGAGTTGAGGTAATTTGAGTTTTAACTTGATTGAAAGAGAAAGTTAGTAACTTGAAGGTTGATATTGTTTGAAAACGAAAGTTTCAAGCTTTAGATCCAAAACAAGCAATTGAGTGAGTTAGTTTATGAAAATAGATTAATTTACTTGTTAAGTCAATGAAAGTTGATGACTCTATCTATTTAAAGGCATGATCTTATCTTCTTACGAATTCTTGTGCTTGGCTATGTTGTGGTGTCCCTTATCCTAGATTTTTGTTTTAATTGAATTATTTCTGGTAAATCTTCGTTGTTGAATACTTGCTTCGGTACCGAGTATTAATTGGAATTTAATTAGGTCGTTAGTTAGTATTTTTGTGTTCGGTGGTTCGGTAACGATCCTGACAAGGTCGTTAACGAGGCAGCTCGTGAGTAATTGTGTTTGATTTTATTTGATTTTTATTAGATTGATAGACAAACAACCTTGCTTCCTGTGGAACGATCCTGACTCCACTGTACTCAGTGGGGTCTTGACTTACAGATTTATTTGTTGGCCGAGAATACCCTATCAACACTAGTCAAAGTCTATCTTTTTTCTTTTCAAAACAAAACCGAACGAGAGAAATTGGACGACAACGACAGACTTCGGGAGCAATTCTTCACCACCAGTCACCACCTTTTCCACCACCTTCTTCCTCACCTTCCTCCTCACCTCCACCTTACCTTCTTCTTCCTCCTTAATACAAACTAGTTGCTGCTGCTGTAAAAGAGGAGCGGGACGACGACGTAGGAGTCGGGAGTAAAGACTTCGAACCTTCACCGTCGGGCAATCTTTTCAGCCTCGCCGCGCGACGTCGCCGGCGATCGGTAGCTCCTCCGACCACCACCCACCGCAAGGGATTCCACCGGGCATCACCCCACCACCCTCGGGCTCTTGAGTCGAGCCACCATCGAGCCGAACGAGCCAATGATTTAAGTGAAGGTATATACGATCGAAATTAATTAGCGGAGTGGTTATGGAGCCACAGGTTCCGCTTTGCTAATTAAATTTATGGTTTTTATAATCTTGACGTTGATACGGTTCCACAGGTTCAAACCGCTCGAGAAACGGACGTCTGGATTGTTACTTATAGCGAATACAAGTTTGGATATCCATTGGCAGGTAAAGGACTTCGGATAATTACTCAGGATTCGTTGTTAATCCGTTTGATCTGAGATTTGGTAACCTTTAAGAACTGTTACTAATGAATAATTTTTATTTAGAAAATTGTTTCAAAAGTGAAGCGGATAATTAGTTATAATTCCGCCAAGATGGCTCCTTGAAGCATGATAACTAAGGATTATTTATGAATCGATATTCGGAAACCAAATCGTTTATCGATTAGAAAGTTGTATGAGTTGAGAATACAAATAAGAAGTGTAACCATGAGCTCATTGTTGAAGAATCTTTTGTTATAATTGGCAGAAGGAAGATAAAGATTTCTGTTGGAATCGTTGAGAACGTTAAGCACGCCTTATAAGGCAAGTGGACGGTTCGCTCTTGCATTAATATTATTAAATGATGAATTGAATCCCATTTAATATTTGTGTTGGGAACAACTTGTATGCTTAATAAAATATGATAGGTTGTTATATTGTTAGAAATAATGACCATGTTGTTTATTCACTTTGCGCTAGAATTGGATTTAGGTCCGTTATGTGCGACCTTGTATGTTGTCTCTTGCTGAGACTTTGTTGTTTATTAAGGTAGCTTCAGGGAGGGGAACGTGGTTCCATATCCTCTTTTTAAAAGAAAATTTCATTAGGAGGGGCCTAATCCTAATGGTGGATCATGACTCTTCCCCTGCTCTTCGTGTGAGAGGGATGATGCGCACTCTAGCTAAGTGCAATTGGCACGGTGCGGTGTAGACGACAGGGTAATAGGCCTCTCTGATCTCTACATCACCATACGCAAATGAAAGTTAAAGGATAGCTTAAATCCTGCGATCTTGGTACAATGTAGTCGACCATGGATGAAATACGCCGATGATCTCTACAGTACCAAAATATCTCGGCAGTAGTTCGAGCCGATTAAAAGCCACCAACCTGTTTGTTAAAAGTTTGAAAGTAATATAAGATAAGTGCGTTAGGCACATTAATATACCTGAATGGTTAGTCCAGTCAGAAAGCCATTCTTGCTCCCGGTTATGAATGATTCTTAATCAAACTTTGATTAAGTCAATCTGATTAGTCGATGGAGGCTTTTAAAAATATTGTGTGATTAATATAAGTTCCCAACAATTGTTCATGTTTCACAATGGAACCACAAGTTGTGGTGTCCTATCTTTTGATTATGCATGCCTCATTTCTTATCCTCTATGGGATTGCTAACTGTTGGATCATCGACCGGTTGTTATTCGGATTACGATGCCAATATGTTTAGTCACTACCATAGGAACCAATCATTTTCTCCACTTGCTTAGTCTTTCATTAGACTAACCTGACCGCCTTATTCAATTGCATGGCCGGCAGGTTCCCACCGTCTGTATACGACGCATCAGCTACTAAAGAAGTTAACCAGCGAAGAGAAGGCTAGCCAAGGAGTTTAGGAAGTCAAAAGGTTTTGAAAGTGGTCGCTTGAAGAAGAACAAGTTTGTTGTTAGACATTTTACTTTTGTTCAAGTTGTTGGTTATGTTTTTGTGTATTGAAGGAGGTGATACTACGATTTGTAATAAAGTGTTATAATGCCTTTAATCTTTATTGAGATTGTTTGTTGTGCTTAATACCGAAACGGGAGTTGAGGTAATTTGAGTTTTAACTTGATTGAAAGAGAAAGTTAGTAACTTGAAGGTTGATATTGTTTGAAAACGAAAGTTTCAAGCTTTAGATCCAAAACAAGCAATTGAGTGAGTTAGTTTATGAAAATAGATTAATTTACTTGTTAAGTCAATGAAAGTTGATGACTCTATCTATTTAAAGGCATGATCTTATCTTCTTACGAATTCTTGTGCTTGGCTATGTTGTGGTGTCCCTTATCCTAGATTTTTGTTTTAATTGAATTATTTCTGGTAAATCTTCGTTGTTGAATACTTGCTTCGGTACCGAGTATTAATTGGAATTTAATTAGGTCGTTAGTTAGTATTTTTGTTTTCGGTGGTTCGGTAACGATCCTGACAAGGTCGTTAACGAGGCAGCTCGTGAGTAATTGTGTTTGATTTTATTTGATTTTTATTAGATTGATAGACAAACAACCTTGCTTCCTGTGGAACGATCCTGACTCCACTGTACTCAGTGGGGTCTTGACTTACAAATTTATTTGTTGGCCGAGAATACCCTATCAACACTAGTCAAAGTCTATCTTTTTTCTTTTCAAAACAAAACCGAACGAGAGAAATTGGACGACAACGACAGACTTCGGGAGCAATTCTTCACCGCCAGTCACCACCTTTTCCACCACCTTCTTCCTCACCTTCCTCCTCACCTCCACCTGACCTCAGTCTAACCTCATCTCTCTAGCGCTCTGATTTTTCCCCTATCTATGCTTTCTGGTTTTCAGCACACCAATTACAATAACCTAGTTGGGTTTAAATAGAGAAAACAAGGTCTAAAAAATAGAAATAAGATATTACAAGATATATGCAAGGATAGAATATTCCAATATCCCCTAGATATTATTCTCTCCTAATATCCCATATCTTATACCCATTAATGATAGAAAGTCTTATCTACAAAAAATAACCGAAGTCTTGCAAGACACGAAATCCTCGGAATCCGACGCGGAAACACCGCCCAATGCAGCGGGGTCACGTCCCCCAGGAGCGCGGTCGCGCTCCACCCTGCCGCGACCGCGGCGCCCCGTAGCGCAGGCGCGCTCTTGCCTCTTCGACCACGCTCGGCTTCTGTTGCCCCAGCGCGGGCACCGACGTGGTGTCGCGGTCGTACTCCTGGCCCCTAGCCCGCGCTTCCGGTCTTTTCTCGAGCCCCTTCGTTCCGTCTTCGCTTCTCCTTTTCACCTTTATCTCTAATCCGCCTAATCCCGAATCAGGCTCCATAACCCCAACATCATCAACGACGTAATCTGTCTGTCGCGAGAGCAGAGCTGGTCCCGCCCCACCGGCTCTGCTATCCTTTGGAATCCCACGATTTGTAAGTATGCGGCCACTCCCGGTGACCGGTGCGAGGGAAGTGACTGGGTTGCAGTGGGGTTCGGGTTCGATGCTCGATTCTATTCCCACCTCATATTTAATAAACTTTATTCCTATTATTTCAACTTTCTCTTATTAAATTTCTTTTTACCTATTTAAATGTATCTTTAACATCAAACTAGTTGAATCCCCGTGATACTCACAAGATAATTTTACTAAACATTATAAAAAATTATGATATTAATATAAGACTTTAAATACTTGTATATAATATCGTAATAAAATTATGTAATTTGTAAAAAAAAATCCTTAAGATTGTGCCCCATATTTTATCAACATATAGATAAACAAATTATATGTTTGGATCTCAAATCTTGTTACAAAATAAAAAAGATATACAAAATTTATGTATATAAAAATTATATAAATATGTTATCTATTGTAGTAAACTAATACATAATCCATAGACAGAAAATTATATACATACAAAATAATATAAACATGTTATCTATTTAGTATATACAACGAGAATACTATAAGCTGTTACAAAATTTATTAAAATATAATTTCACATTAATTTATTCAAAAATGCCACGCGGCGCAAATTTTACAACAGACTTGGGTTCTGCTTTATAATGTATTAGGGTAGACAATTCTTATTTAGTGTATTTTAACTTTCAAAAAATGCAATCATCACAATATATTTAAAATAAAAAATATTGATATCTTTTGACAAAACCCTTGTACAAATGTATAAAAAATAAAGATAAATATTTAAAATATTTAAAAAATAACTATAAATACATTTTATCATTTAACATGATATCTTTGATGAATTTCTGTATATATATATGTTGAGTTATTTTTACTATATAAAAATTAATGATAAATATTTATAAATGTTTAAAAATAATAAAAATATAGATAATTTAATATTTAATATTATAGACATATTGAAAGATTTTATAATCTCTAAAGTTTACATACATAGAAAGTAATAAAAAAATATAGATAATATAATACTTAATCTTATCTAACCTAATCTTTATCAAGACACCAAAATAATTTTGGCCCCACTCTAAATTAAATTAATTATATTTATTTTTTTCATAAATAAATTATCTTTATCTTTCATATTAAATTATTTTATTTATTAAACTAGTTATTTTTTAAAATCTTATCTCTTCCATATTTTAAATATATATATCTTTATTTATTTATTCATATTTTATCTTCTTTATAAGAAATTAAACCAATTAATGAAATATTATCAAGTAAAGGAGCAATATAGATTATTTTATCTTAATAATCTATCTTGACTTAATAATTTAGAATTGATTTCAAAAAAATAATAATTTTTATACGTTAAATTTTATATTACATTTTTCGTTATTAATATCTTGTTTATAATATATATAATATTGAGTCGTAGTCGTGCAAGACACGTCGGGTACAACTAGTCTTTAGTAAAATCACCCCAGAGTAATTCAACTAGTTGTATATAGAAATCATAATGTGCCTATTTGTGGAAAATTAAAAATTCAAAGAGCCTAGAACCGAAAATAATTCTAATTAATTCCTTTTCATTTAGATTAAATATATAATGATAAGTGATAAGAAATATGGAGATCGAATAATTATGGAAGAGGTATAATAATATTCATATGATATGTTATCGAATAATATATTCAGAAGTAGTATATTTTAACCCTAATCGTATTCAACTCGTCAATATACGCCGTACTTGAGTATGGGTTCTTGTAAGATGGAGATCCGGCATTTGGATGAACATATATGGGCGGAGATCCTGAAGAGGTTACCGGCAAAAGTAATAGGTCGGATCCGATGCGTTTGTAAGTCATGGAATTCCTTAATCTCATCCTCCTTCTTCATCAACCATCACCTCTCCTTGGTTAATTTCAGGGCGTCCTTCTCCGAAAATAATAAGCCCGGGTACCTCCTCTTCGATCCGGAATTTTGCTGGAGCCCAGAGGTGGACTACTCTTTCTATAATCCCGATGAAGAGGAGCCCCATCTCGCCCGGTTCTCGCCGCTTCCTTTTAGCGAGCCACCGCAAGGAGAGGACAGGTACAAGGACGGCGTCGTATACAAGTTGATTGGCGTCATCAACGGCGTGGTCTGTCTGTCGCGAGAGCAGAGCTGGTCCCGCCCCACCGGCTCCGCTATCCTCTGGAACCCCACTATCCGTAAGTACGTGGCCACCCCCGGTGACCGGTGCGAGGGCGGCGACTGGGTTGCGGTGGGCTTCGGGTTCGATGCTCGTACGGATGCCTTCAAGGTGGTGAGATTCACGCGCCCCGACTACGGCGACGACGACGAGGACAGTAGGTGTCGCCCTCTGGAAGACGAAGCGCCGCCGAGGTTTGAGGTGCTGTCGAGCCGCGGCGGGGGCTGGAGGAGCGTGGCGGCTGAGCATCTGGGCCCCTTGGCGCTCATGACCAGCCATTGCTGCTATAAAAACGGGGCCATCCACTGGGTGGTGGGAAGACCAGGCGGCCTCCACGAGGTGTTGGTGTTCGATTGTGAGCGAGACGAGTTCAGAATCATGCGTCTTCCTCGGCAACTACGTAGGCGTCCCGGAGAGCTCTTTATTAGATATTACAATAGTAATAATAATACAGGAGGCGGTGGTACTGGTACGCTATCCCTCCTGGCTGGGACGGGGCTGTGGGTCATGGATGAGTCGTCAGGGAAATGAAGGAAGGTGAAGCCGCCGCTGCCCGACTACTTTTTGCGCATTTGCGAGAAGGGCAGCATACTCTACCGACTTGAAAAGGATTTTGGAAAAGGGTGGGTGCGCGTTGATCCCCGCCGGGTTCAGTTGGCCGGATTGTACCAGTTTATCAATGGCTACGCTTTCCAACCCTCCTTGTTTTTGATGGACAACATCAATGGACAAACACTCAAGGTTTAACCTTTTAGACTTTCATCTAACAAGATGACATATTTCTCTAAGGATTATTAATTTCTAGGAGAAAAATAAAGAGATTGCATTGCATTGCATTGCATTGCATTGCATATGTTTGTTTCTTAAGTTGCTCTATATATTTTGCAAGTATAATCTTCAATTCACAGCATCTCATCTCTATTGGTGTCAATGGTGTGTATTGGCTTCCGCTCTCTGAGAGATGGACCACGGAAGTTGATATTTCAACAGCAAGCAAGCGGTGAATCTCTTGGGAAGGCCTGACGTTGAAAAGGCAGTTGAAGCCATTTATCTAATTAAGGTTATACTGTATATGGGGAGGAGGATTGTTCATGATTTGGTTTTTACGTGAGAATGTTTCAAATAAAGCCACAGTAGTTGCTGTAACAATAGCTCCCACACCTAGGGTGAGTGTTGCTGTAACAAGCCACATAAGAGGCGTGAAGGGCTGTAGGAAAACCCATTGAGAGATGTATAATTTAGGGATACCATTTGTTGCAACTAATTTAACATAGCTGAAAATTTCAATTCTTTGTAAATATCACTTTGGAAGTGAGGAAAAACGTACAAGCCTAGTATATATGTAAGTTCAGAAGCTTGTTTTTACTTACATTTTGAGCAACTGCGTGAGTGAGGTTATCTCACTTGGGATTGCAAGTGCCATCTCCGAATAGCACACAAGTATGGGGAACAGGGTAACTTTAAGGCGGCTTCAAAGACATGGATGCAGAATCCTTGAACTCCAATGGCTGTGTTGCCTCTTGATACAAATTCTTTGTATCTAACTCTATAAGGCACTGCAATCTCAAGTGGCTGCCCTTTGCTAGGAAAAGCCCAACACTGAGGCCGAATATGAGTTTTACTAGGCCACATCACGCTTAGAAGCTGTTGGCTTCCAGCAGGCGTGTTTGTTGAAGCCGAAAGGCCTGAGTAAGTCCACCAGTACCCTATGTTGTGGTATCCATTACCCACCCACGATGTTAGGATGTCGAAAGCTGGGAGAACTAAGTTGCGATCTGAATCAAACCGAATTGGACCCGATAAACCCGAGTAGTTTGTTGATACAACTATACAAGTATCTTGAGAAGTCGCTCTCCTCCTTTAAAAATGTGCATTGCTCTCAGATTCAATGTATCAGAGTTAACATCATCCACTGCTGGTAAACTCTGATATACGTTTCAAGATGTACCGTATCTACAACTATAACTATTTTTTTTTGATAAAATGAGCAACAAGCTCATTACAGGCAAACATTAGGCTGCCTTAAAAGAACAAGGCTAACCTAAATCATCACAACGGATGATCTTTAATAACTGTAACAATAAAGGATAACAAAAAACAAAAGTTCTTGAATTACTAATACTAAAACTTGAACTTGAGTCTTGAAGAATGCGTTGACAATGCCCAACAAGTATTGCGTAAAGAATTAATAAGCGTTAAATTGTCCCCTTTTATTATCAAATGTGAAATATTAAGTGAAAGTGCCATTTTAATTCTTTTAATTATAGCAATTGCCTCCGCTTGAATAACTGATACAAGCAAAATTTTCTTGTGATCCATTTTATGAACAATACCATTACTATCTCTAATTATAAGACTTATATAAGTGTCAAAATTAGATTATTTAGAAGCATCACTATTTAATTTGAACCAACTAGGAGGTGGTTTTTTCCAAACATCATTTCCTCTTCTTTTTCAAATATTAATGTTATGCTTATTTAATTTGTCATGATTTTTAAGATTAGTTAGGTCCCATAAGGAGAATTCTCTAAAAGAATAGCACCAAACACAACCTAATGGTGTCTCATACTCAACCAACTTTAGTTATGACACTTTTTTTTTGTTTTGTAGATTATCCTTTATTAAAACTCGATCTTCTAGTACGACTTAAATATGAATCAAGTCAAAGCTATAGCTTGTTGTATGTTACTGGCTCGATCGTAATTATAGATAGTCTACCAGTTGCACGAGGCAAGACTGCAACCGTAGATACGGTTGTGGAAATCCTAAACTAAAAGACCTTAAACACACTTGGCACTTGATTGGTTGATTAATATCTTGTATGGAAAATAATTTTTCCTTTTCCATCTACTTTTTCCATTGGTGGAGCTATATTACAAACAACTGAAACAAGTAGCATATCTTTAGTTATGTACTGTATAATTTTTTCCATCTACTTGTTTGGAAATCCTTGAACACATTATGATGTATAATTTTTTCTAATATGTTATATGTTATGAACTTAATAAGAATTTTATACAGGTCACTTATGTGTCATGCGACACATAAGTTAATTCTTACTTTCAAATTTGGTAACTACATTTATTATAATCAATTATTTGTTATTTTAAACTGATTTTCTACAACAACACCAACCCAGTGTGGACTTACCTCGGACAGGGTTTGGGAGGCCAGAATGTACCCACCCTCCCTTGACCTAGGAATCGAGAGGGTGTGTAAAAAAGGCCTAAAGATCAAACAAGGGAGAAAAAACAACACCAGAGAGAGGGTGAGAGAGAGGGGGGGGGGGGGGGGGGGGGGGGGAGGGAGAAGGAGAGAGATCTTGTTTTATGACTAAACCGGCTACCGCTCCACCGTAATCTTTTCTCTCCAAAGATCCCTATAGTTTGTCAGGTTCTCTGAAATATCTAGCGAGGCGAGATCCTGTTTTATGACTTCCTTCCAACTCTTCTTCTGTCTACCTCTGCCCGGCGAAAATCGATGAAAACCAACCCCTCACATCTAGGTATCGGGGCCTCTGGTGGTTTTCTCTGTATGTGCCCGAACCAGCGCAACCTCGATTCTCTCAGCTTCTTTCATTTATTAATTCTGCCCATAGCGTCTATAGACCATATAATATTTTCATTTTTAAATTTGTATTTCTCTTTAGTTGTCAAAATAAATATGGAAATATTTTCAAATATGACCCATAAAAATTCTTACTAATTGATTTTAACGGGATTTTTTGCTTGTTAGGTAAATAATATTTCCTAGATTTTGTTAATTGATGATTTGTGCATAGCAGCAAATAGACAATTCACTTTTTTTTGAGCAGGTAAAAATTCTGTTTACTGAACATGTCTGGTACAACTGAAAGACCGATTAAACGACAACCGAAAATCGACTAGAGCAACCAGAAACAAACGGCAACTCCAAAAGAGAGTACAACTCACTTGTTCAATTGAATGACATTTTTATTGCCTATTTTATTTTCTTATGATTGTAAGAAGGGATCACGATAAAATTAATGTTGATACTCTCGTATATGACACATATTTTTTACCTTTAAATAAAAAATCAAATTATTTTTCTTAGTAAATGGCATGAATTTTCATATGACCCTTCTCTCTACTTGCACTTCAGTTTGCAAGTTCTTTAATATACCAACGACTTGAATCAACCTTTCAGTTTAGCCCATAAGAACACAATAAATAACCCAACATATGGGGTCATTACTTGCACATCTCCATTATATTTTTCTTTTATAACCTACCTTGCCAATCTCCATGGTTTCTGAAAAACGTTCACAAACATCCAACAATTTCTTTTTCTCGAATATTTTTATTATTATTCTTTAGACCAAGATAGTTAGATAGAGAGAGAATCCAGCCTCACCTCAATGCAACCAATCAGAGACATCCCTTGCATGCTTAAGGATGACCCTTTCAATTCTCCACTTGTCCTCACTCTCCTCCTCTCTTTAGCTTCATCATCCTCTCTTTCAATTCACAAATTTGATCACCTCATCACTTTCTTCAACACTTCCCTCCCTCTCTCTCCATGGCCAGCAACTCCCTCCGCCCTCTCCACCACCACAGCCGCCACCATGCCACCGCCTCCCGCCAGAGACGCCACTCCTTAGACACCTCATCCCCACCACCTCTCCCTTCTTCCCTCTTCCTCAAGCCCATCAAAACCTCCTCCTCCTCCACCACCACCACATTCCCCTCCATCACATTCTCGACCGCCAACTCCGCCGCCACAGCCACCACCCCAACCACCACCAATCAGCCCACCACCTTCGACCTCCTCCAAGAGCACCTCTCAGCCCAAAACTTCAGAGAGGCGGACAACGAGACGCGTCGCCTGCTCATCCAGCTGGCAGGGGAGGCAGCTCAGAAGAGAGGCTACGTGTTCTTCTCGGAAGTGCAGTTCATCTCAAAGCAGGACCTGCAAGCCATAGACTCGCTCTGGAGGCAACACAGCAACAACAAGTATGGATACAGTGTACAGAGGAAGATATGGAAGAAGCTCAACAAAGACTTCACAAAATTCTTCATCAAATTAGGGTGGATGAAGAAGCTAGAGAGCAGTGAGGTGGAGCAGTTCAATTACAAGGCGTTTCCTGATGAGTTCTTCTGGGAACTGACTGATGAGACCCCAGAGGGGCACCTGCCATTGACAAATGCTCTCAGAGGAACCCAGCTCTTCACCTGCATTCTTAACCACCCTGCATTTGAGGAGATTGAAGAGCAGGAAGAGAAAACTGATAAAGATGTGAACAATGAAGATGCCAAATCCCCACTCAGCAAGGGGGTGTTTAAGCCTGACTATAGTTTCTAATTAATCAGAGGGTTTATTATATTATATATATATATATAATGTGAATTTTAAAATGATTGATTCGGCAGTTTTCAGTGTCTGTCACATGACGCCCTTCTTTTTTTTTGGTCTTTCCTTATAAAGATTTTTGTTTGTTTATGGATTTACTGGTAGTGTGCAGAAGCATGATATCATGTCATAATAGTTTGAATAAGCAAACTGAAGCAAGAAAAGATGTGCTAGTTAATTTATATATCCATGCCTTGAAGTCGTCAATTTCCGACTTTCTATGTTTTTTGCCTCATTTGGACTAACAACAGTTGCACAAGACACCTTTGTTTCTGATGCTGAAAGCTCCACATTTCTATTGTAAACTGTACACACATTTCTATCATATGAAATATGCTGCCTTCACCTTTTAAAGGTAGACACAACGTAAGAAAATAACAGAATTACAATTTCATCCCTGTCGCGATTAGAACAACCTTTTTCCGTCCCTTTTTTTCTTTTTCTGAAAGTACCAATTTACTATAATTCAAAAACAAAACAAAAATGGTGTTACAGTCTGGTTCTGAAAATGTGCTCCATCTATCTTGAAGGTTTAACTTACATTTTTAAGATGCAAAGATGTGCTGATTTCCCCATGCTGAGGCAATGACGTCAGCATTGAGTGGTTGGCAACAAAATAAAGGGTACAACATAGGCATTAGATATTAGAAATCTTGTGAATTCATTCGCCTTAGGATGCATTAGCCAACCACTCAATCAGTAATTTGGCATTTGTAATAACCTAAACGATAAAATAAATCATGGAGAAAAATGTCAGAATTTTGAATTACCCTCCTGGCAAGAGAGTTGTAAATGTTAAGCTTAAATAATAGGGGGCAAAAGAATATTACCCTTAGCAGCAATGAAAATAAGCATATTATAACAGCAGGAACTTACAAGATATACACTAAGCACAGGGGCAAAGTCTTTTGGTATGCTGATGGGAACCATCACAAGAGAACATTGTGTGTGTTTTGGCATACAGACATGCACCTGGAAACTGAAATTCATAATAATTTCGTTATCAGGCTCCCCGTATTTTAAAGTATGAAAACTTGCAAAAGTAATTCATAATTAGTGTTTTAACACTTAAGTAACTGCAACATAACCTTTTTCTGGAGTTTACAAACTCTAATGCATTTTACACATTCAGGAAATTTTAGATTTTACAACATAAGGGAAGCATAACACTCAGAAAAATCCAAAAGTCTACACAAAGATCTCTTAACTCACTAGAAAACAATACTTCGGTATTAAATTGGCTTCTCAACTTTAATGGAACACAAAGGTTTTCTGAAGTTAAAATCGCTATTACAGGATGATTTTGGAAAATGATCAAATGGACATTAAATATAATGAACAAAGACAAAATAGTTTGGATAAGCAGAGAGAATAGGAAAGAGATTAGAGTTACCAAATGCTTGGGTGCCTCATCAACCACTTCAGCAGGTTGGTCTGATCCAATGCTTGCCAAACACCCTCCTCTGCAGGTCATATGTTTCTGCATACTGTACAAAAGAAAAATAAAATAAGGTCAATAGACAAATCCAATTCAATATTGGTGCGAAATTTATGTACAACAAACAAAATTTAAATTCTAGCCCTGCTTCATAGAGTTCAGCATAATCCTAGTGTCTTAGTTTACAATTATAATAACTGTTTATTATACCAAATGGATTGAACTCTAACCACCACACTAAGTTGAAGTATATATGGTCAGTAATTAGTTAACTCTTCAATACCTTTTTCAAATTTTTGTTCATATGTAAGCACTCTTTGTTCAGAACAAATGAAATAAACAGTTATTCCTGACCATACTTGACCTTCTATCAGATGTTGAAATTAATTAAATGTATTAGTCTTTAAGGGTACAAATAGACTCTTCAATACTTGCAAAGAGGCAATCGTAACCTAGTATCAAACCTGTTTTAAACACCTTAAAACAACAAACCTTTCACAGAAAGGCAATGGTTAGTTGCAGGGGAAAAAAAAGAAAGAAAGAAAGAAAATCAAAACAGATCGTACCATAATATAAAAACAAAACAAATTACATAAGGCTGACAAACAGATTTCATAACATGATATTAAATGTTATCTTGCAAATTAAAATTATGACAAATATGTTTCATATTCTGTCCATCATTCTTTATAAACATATTCTGTCATTCTGCAAATGATTTATCAAAATAATGAGTCAACTATTTTGAGTCACCTCCGAAGTTTAGGATGCAAATGCACAAGTTTCTAGTTAACTGTTCACTTTGAAAGATTTGATGATGACTACAAGAAGCAATTGCTAAACCCTCAAATATCCATAAAACGAGAAAAATGTATGCTGGATGTCTCAAGAATGATGGCCCACCAATGTAAAACATGAAATCATGACTTTCAATCACCAAAGTTCAACAGAAAAATAACCACTAGACAGAATCGGAAGATCTGACTCCTGGTTTAATTGGTTTTCATTGGCCAAGAGGTAGTGCTTAAAAAGGCCAAACAAAACAGCATCTCTCCTGATTTTCCAGCATTTTTTACCGTACAGTTAATAGTAGTAAATGGAGAAGCCATCTTAGCTTACATTTGACACTGATTGAGAACTGCAAGCTTGTTAGGCACACACGACTGCCCAGTTCGCTTGCAAACGAAGTCACACGACTCCCCCTGTCTGCATTAATGACAGTAAAGCATGTAACAAAACACACCCTGGTTCAGTTATTGATACATAACGAAACAACTTGATCTAAACAGTATAAGTTCAAACCTTCCAACAATGATACTAATGCCAGCCAATTGTTGTTCAAGGTGTTTATCAGCAGAGTCTGTTATCACAGAAGTTACCTCAGTGCAGACATATGGAAATAATAATTAACTAAACTAGTTAGAAAGGAGCACGCATATAATTTAAAAGACAGAGTGAAGACAGATTAGTACTCTGCATTTTAATAAGAACCGACCTTAAGAATTGGACAATTGGACTGTTATGTTGTCTCCTAATCGTAAAATCGTCATAATTGGAAAATCGGGGTTAATTTTAATAATTTAATATCAATCATTCTGACATTATATGCACTATAGCTGAATAAAAATCATGGCAATACCAGGCAGCTATGTCATTTACTAGTTTCATTTCGCTCATCCTTCAGGAAAGCGGAAAGAAAAATCCTCTGCATTTTGGACCTCCTTCAGTAACAGATAGACTATACTCCCTCCGTTCTATTCTACTTGACACTTTAGAGCTAAAACTTTGTTCATTAAAACTTGTCATTTTTTAGCTTTTATTTAATTAATGTATTGGAAAGTGTTTATATTGACTTTTTTCTCTCCATCTATTGGTTTTAAGGATGTATTAGTAATTAATTTTTGATTACATTTAGAGAATTTTGGATTTTCAATAATATTTCTTATATTTTCAATGAATTTCTTAATATGCGTGAATTTTTCTAAAGTGTCAAGTAGAATAGAACGGAGGGAGTATAAAAAATGAAGGAGCCAATCAACCTAGCCCAGTTGAGGTTTTTGTAAGTTGCTTCATATGGTATTTGGTAATTGGTATCATGAGGACTATGCACTAACTATTATATAAGTTGGCTAACAACCTACCGCAATTTTTATTTCCATGTTTCCATGTTTAGGAGTTTAAAAGGACACAAACATTTCGACATATGGAGGATTCAATTCCAGACACTGTTCTGAAAAGGATCCCTGATGCACATCAAAATTATGTAGCATTCCAAGTGTTATAGACAAGTACACATATAAACTTCAGTATAAACTGACCTGAAGAATTGGAAGACAAAGAAAAGCAGTGGTGGAAGTCACTAAGATAAGCATTTTCATGAACCTGAAACAGTTACAAGACTACATGTTATGGCTAGTTTGATTTTAAAAATTAAATTAAATAAATAAAAAGGTCAAATTAAGAATTTGGTTGCTCAATTGTAAAAATAAGTATTAAACATTAAGCTTGGGACAAAAACATAAGTCCACATGGATTACAAAAGAGAGGAGGCAGATGATTCATCCCTGTAAAGATAATTCAAGCAAATAATGAAAAAGAACAGAAATTTCATCTTCCAACAGCCCATCAAACTCTATATTACACAAATGATGTCCAGAAACAAAAATTCTCAAAAGTATAGGTAATAAGCAAGGAAAATAATTTATATATTGTTTGCAAATCCTTAGATGAGAAAATTTCATAAAACCACCCGTAAATTATACCCTTTTACATTAAACCACCCGGAAATTTTAAAATATCATTAAACCACCCGTAAAATGAAATAGTTATCAATACACCACCCCTCCCTAGTTTTCGGTCCATCTTCCGTTAAAAGATAGAGTAAATTACTTAACTATCCTTGTAAAAGTAAACATCCTCTTTATGAATCTATGATATGACCCTATCCCCTCTCTCTCTCCTTTCTATGCATCTTCTCGTACATCTTCATCTTCTTCATTTTTGATTTTTTTTTTACTGTATTTCTTCTTCTAAAATTCATTTCTAAAATTTGTCTTCCATATATTTATTGAAGGGTAAGGGAATACAATAAGAGATAAAGAAGATTGGGGGTTGTAGACTTCTAGACATAGTTCATTTGTGGACAAACTAGCTAAAAGAAGATAATACACCAGAGAGAGAATTTGGGGTTAGAAGATGTTAATTAGGCCGTTGTTCTTCATTTAGATATAGGGCTTATCATGGTCTCACTTGTAAGTTGTAAATCACAAAATTGGGGATTTAGGGTTTTATTAAAATAGAGAGATTTAACGGGGTCTAATTGAATAAGCGATCTAGAACAAAACAATTTGGGCGAGGATAAAATGCCTGGCACAATTCGAGCGAGGATTTTGGGTTGTTAATGTTTATAAATAATGCAGTTTGATGTACCTATTTTAAGGAATGAAACTTCCTTATGTGAAGGTAATAGGAGGTTCTATGGAAGAGTGGGTAGTCAAGGCTGAAGAAGCTCAGAGGCAAAATTTGGTGAAGGGCCATTAATTAGTTTCACATGCCAAAGCCTGCAAATCGAGTTATTGAGTGGGGATGGCAGACAAGAACTTCATGCTTTTTCTATAAGTGAAAGGAAATAGATGAAGAAGACATGAGAATTGGGATTCATTTCGTTAAAGTCTGATAAAGATACTAATGTAACGGGAGATGGACGGAAGTTGAAAATGGGTGGTATATTGATAACTATTGTTTTTTACAGGTGGTTTGATGTTATTTTGTTTTTTAAGGGTGGTTTAATGCAAAAGGGTATAATTTATGGGTGGTTTTATGAAATTTACCCTAAATAAATACACATAAAACTCACGTAAGTCCTTTTTCCCCTAACAAAACTACTCCATTGTCCAACTAACATCTCAAAAGTTACTGAAAACTTACATCCAAGAGGATTTTGAAGGTAAGTCAGCCATGGAAAAGGGGAAAAACACAGCCTTTATTCCTTCATGATAATTCTCAAGCCTAATTTTTAGATTATTCAATAATATTACTCAAAACACTATAGATTGCATAGAGTCATGTTACAACCAGACAAATCTAAAAAGATGTGACATCTTGAACAAGATAATAGAACATACTACACTCTGGGAATTGTGTCTGCACCTCCCAGTGCAGAAGTCGAAAACACCAGCAAAGTTAGCTGCCAAAATGAAAAGGCAAGAGTCACAGCCCTAATTGAAATAGACTGCACAGATCATGGAGCAATGAAATCAAGAATTAATTAATAGCCACTTCACCAGACGTTGACAGTGATTTATTTATCAACCCTTAACTACTGTAGTAGTTGGTAATGTCTTAATTTGATTTGCCCTCGCAGAATAAATGTTAGACATCTCTTTCAGCAAACTGTTTGCAGCTTTAGAACTATCACTTTTACTACTTTTTCCTACTTTAAATGACTAAGCAATAGCATATTGGTTAAAGTTTGGACCAATTTAAGAGAACACTGATACTTGTACCAAGGCAAACCCAGTCGCAAATGACTCAAGCATAAACCAGCAAGGAAGATTAGAACGGTATTCATCAAGAAAACCAATATAACTACTTTGCTCCGAGCATCCCTTTAACTACTGAAATCCATCCTATTGGAACTTCAATAATCTAGAGCATATTATCTAATATTCAACTACACATATCAGAGGAGGTAATTATAAGAAGAAGAAAAATTGAAGTAACAGGTTCTGCACTTGAGAATTCTCATAAATATACCTGCAGTTATGGGCTTGGCAATTTTAACCTGTAATGCCAGCTCTTTCTGAGTCTAAAAAAACCGAAACAAGATCAAAAAGCTTCATCATGTTTTACAAGATGGCCATAGAGTGAAGGTGAATAGATAGCATTAAAATCCATCACATACCCGCAATGGATTTAAGCAACATGAAACACAATATTCATAGGAGTTGCAACACTGTGACACAAGATTACATCCACTGTGATAAAACAAAGAACTTTGGTGTTAATTTGTGGATAAATTCATGACAGGGGTAATACTTCAAGATAACAACTTACTGACAAGAAAATTGCTCCCCTTGTCTTGGGCAGCAGCGTGACTCTGGATCCACAGATAGTGCATCACAAATGTACCCTAAAGCCAAAAAGAACTCTGATAAGAGAGCTAAAATGGAACAAAAAATGCAGATAATGAGGTGCAATAACAAGAAATAGGATTAATTCCCGACAAAACACAGTTGATTCAGCTGAAAACAAAGAAAAGCATGTCTTCCTTCTTAAAAATATCTAAGATATCATCATCAATAGCAATTAAGAATTAATGATTTTCAACACTTTACGTTCCGTTGATATCTGAAAATCATCCATTAGCAGAAAAATCTTAACCTTTGGTAAGGAAAATGAATACCATGATCGTCGGATAATAAATATCTTCCTTGTACTGTATTTCTGCACATTTTTTCTTGAGCAACAGGATCCTTTCTGCAACAAAGAGGCATATGAGAACCAAGAAGACATAACAACACAATATAAAAATCAAATCCATCTTTGATGTTATACTTATTAAAGGATAATGGCAGATAAAATCTAAAACCATCCTCTGATACAACTCTACTCAATTCGTTTTAGATCGATTTAGCCACACTACAAAAGCCAGATTATTAAGACAGAATTCTATATGATACCCTTATTCAATGCTTTTGGACCATACGTTCAAAATTAATCTTAAAGGTGATTAGCATTCACCAAAGCTGCAAAGTAATAAGTAGTCATTGAAGTAAAAATAATTTTAGCACCAATTCAGGCTTGTGACATGGAAAAGACATGTTTTATAAGATAAACTAGGCCTAAATGCATGTGGCCTAATGCATGCATTGGCTGCTAAATGTATTCTATGTTACATGCAAGTGCTAAGATAAAAGTCAGGTACTTACATAAGTTGCAGAAGTTTATTGTAAGTGTAAATCAGGTACAATTCAATAGCTAGATTACACAGAAGCAAAAAATCACTTGCAGTACTCCTCCAACCATCATTTGAAGTGACAATTTGGAGCTACATTTAACAATTGATACATAACTTAAAAACTACTTCTGCAGGCATCATTATTTTGTGATGGTGCTTCTGCAAACATCAAAAATTTGTGATGGCACCAGGTTAAAACCAGATCTATAAATTTTGAAGCAGCTCCAAGCCCCCATATCAGGAACTCAAACCAACAATAAAGCACATACAATGAATTCATGCCTTAGCATCTAGCACTCTCATCTAAACCAGTGTCCATAATCCCAGCTACTAAGCTCTAATCAAAACGTTTTTGCCAAAGGAAAACAAAAAGAACCACACCTGTTGAGATTTCATGTGATAACTACTTGATTAATTAGGGTGGAGTCGTATTTTTTGACATTTTTACCGGAATCTATAGAGTATCCCACTTAATTGCATTATAGGTTAACAATACACATTTTACTTGTGGTTACATCAACTATTAAATTCTTGTTTGAAGGGGTTGTGAACCAGGGTTATTAGAGAATGGCTTTCTGTAATTTACCCTAACTAAAATGATCCCTAGCAAATTTTTGGTAAGGCTAAGCGAATGTCAATGAAAGAAAGCTTAAAGATAAAAAATCACATAAATTTCATAGCTTTTGAACTATTTCACTCATGGATCAGGTATAAAATGGCGGATTCGGAGCGAGCTAGGGTTTAGCAGCAAAGACATTGTAGTTGATATATGGAACTGAATTCAGAGAAGAAATGGACCTGATTGCTGATGCTCGAGACCAAAATTTAATCAACAGAAGAATGAGCAGTTGCAGGATAACGAAATTTGATCTGCTCATTGCAATTATGATTCTCAGGCGAAAGTGATCTTGCAATTGTGAGTTCTATAGAAATGCCATTCCAGGGGGTTCGAAAGCGCCAAGCTCGTATCCGTGCTATTGAAGATCTCTCTTTCCCCTTGTTTGCATTTAGGAGTCCGTCGATTCAGCTCTTGAAAATGCGCTTGTGCATCTTGTCGTCTGTTCGATCGAAAGCAAAACGAAGATAAAAATACAGAGCGCGCTATGTGGGTGTTCCCGTTTTTAGCATTGAGAACTATGTGCGTTAGCAAGCGTGCAAAAGGCTATCGCTATTTGTGGCAAATAGTTTCATGGTTATAAAATGGTTTTTTTTTTAAATAAACTACATCTAAACTCCATCTCTAACTTAATTTCATTTCTGTCTTCCCTTAACTCACCCCATACAAATATTCCCCAAATTCAATCTTGGATCCATATAAATAAATCTACTATATATATATAAAAGCAATAAGATTTGGAGCCTCCACATTGTGCCACCTAGGATTTTATCACATGTCGCCTCGAGAATGTGCCACATTGGATTTTGCCATTTGTCATCTTTTTATTAAGCCATGTCATATTATTTTTTTTTACTTCATATGCCACTTCATATTATTTTTGCCATGTCATTTACATTTCATATTTAACTACAATTATAAATAAAAAAATTATTAAAAAATTGTTAATTAATAATTATTTTATGGGACAATATTTCACATAATATTCCATATATGCAAGATATCTTTACCCTAATAAGCACAAAAAAATTTATAATTACCATATATATCAAAATTCGTAACCACTTTATCTTTCTATGAAATATGAGAATCAACCAAAAAAATATTATACGTAGAATGGGACAATATTTCATAGAATATTCGATCACATTAATTAATTATTTTATGATAACCGTAATATATTTCACATAATATTTTGAATAATTATTTTATGGGACAATATTTCACATAATATTCGAATCCATCTATAACTATATATTAAAGCTGTCCCTTTTCGAGCCACCAGAACAATTCTGGTCCCATTTCAAATTTATAAAATTTTATTTCTATTATTATAACTTCTTTCTATTAATTTTTTTTAACTATTTAAATTTATCTCTAACATCAAACAAATATCTATTCAATATAACAATATATTTTGAAAGCTTCCTTATACAAATATTTAAAATTAAAGCATTGTATATATTATTCTCATTAATTAAACTTAATAATCTAAATTTAATTTGTTTTATTTGATTTTAAAATACAAAATAATTTTTATACATATTACGATCAACAATTACTTACATCAAATTTTATATTTTTTTTATTAATATCTTTTTTTATAGTATATCTAAAAAATATCGAGTCATAGTCGTGCATGGCACGACGGGGACAACTAGTTTGTTCAAAAACATTATCAAAGAATGAGCATTAGCCACTAAGATATGAAATAAGAATAGTTTCATTGTTTTTTTATCGAAGATTTTATTTGGCGCCCGGTCTAGGGGGTAGGCTGGCAGGCCTACGCGGTGCCCTCTAGAGCCGTTACGGCCAGAAGGCTTGTGGCCGTTACGGCCACGGCCGTCCTGACCGTTACGGCCGAGGCGTCTGTGGCCGCTACGGCCACAAGCCTTATGGTCGTAACGGCCAGATGTTTAAAAAATTCAAAAAACTTGCATTTATTGCCAACGCCCTACCTAACAATATTTATTGCCAGCTTTTTAACCTTATACACATTAAACTCGAGACTCAAACCCTCCAACACTCCCCTTCTCTTCTATCCTCTTCTTCTCTCCAAAAACAATCAAAAACCATGTCCAATGAAGATTACATGCATAACTATAATTTGACGGAGAACTCGCTTCGAATAGAGCACAACGAGGTAATTACTTCATACCAAAGTTGTTATACCCTCGTTTTAGTTTTGTGATTTTAATGTTTTATCTAGTAGGCCCTCGTTTTAGTTTGGATTTCCACGGCAACAATTGTTTGTTCCTTTTTGATTCAAATTGGTAAGGAAACGGGACGCGGCCGTTATGGCCAAGAGGCTTCTGGCTGTCACGGCCATAGCACTCCCAGCCGTAACAGTTGTATGTGCTATGGCCGTGACGGCCAGAAGCCTCTTGGCCACAACGGCCGCTTCTTGTTTAGCCTCATTGGCCTGTTCTAACAGTTTCTTTCCCAACATTACAAGAGGAAAATGAGGTTTACATTGGGCTAAATGATCTTCAAATAAACGATGAGAGTACGTATCAAAATGTGCCGGACACGTCAACTGTGTTTGGATTTCCGAATTATGTCCAGAGTACACCGGTTGTTGGATTCCCATCTCATGCTCCATTTCCCTCGGGGCAATTTGTTCATACACCGGACTACATGCAGTTTACACCGGCCATGTTCGGTTTTTCGCCTCATGCAGCAGCGCCGACTGAGCAAGTACAGTCTACACCGGCCATGTTCGGTTTTCCACCTCATGCACCAGCACCGACTGAGCAAGTACAGTCTACACCGGCCATGTTCGGTTTTCCTCCTTTGAGTAGTCATACGCAGTTTGCAAATCACACAGATGAGGTTGTAGAGGAGGTGTTAGAAGATTATTTGCATTTGTTTATCACTGATACAACATTTGAATCCCGAGAGGAGGCCATTTCTTGGGTTAAACAAGTAGGTATCGAAAATAACATGTGCATAATAATAGGTCGAGATAGAAAGTCATATATGACTCATCTTGGAAAGACATGGCTACTTTGTGAGAGAGAGGGCAAGCACACCCCATCGAAAAGCGAAATAAGTCAGCTCGCAAGAGGTGCCAGAACAAGAAATGTGGATGTCCTTTTAGATTAAAGTGTCAAGAGAAGCCTAGAGGAGCATGAAAGATTTCTGTTGTTCATGGTATTCACAACCACAAGATTGGTTCCAGTTTGTATGGCCACCCACTAGCCGGAAGGCTCACACCAGAGAAGAAAGATGTGCTGAAGATGATGACACGTAGCAATTGTACAGCAAACCAAGTTGCATGTGCATTGAATGAATTCCCGTTGAACTAAACCAGCAAGAGGCAAGTATACAATGAACGGTATAGTGTACGAGCTGAACTAATGGAGGGTAGAACAACGGTCCAAGAATTCTTCCATAAAGCTAGGGAGGCAAGGTACTTTGTGAGACACTTGGAAGATGAGAAGACGAAATGGATTACGAATCTGTTCTTTGCCAACCCTGATTCGATATCTCTCCTCCAAGCATTTCCCTATGTTTTACTGTTGGACTCCACATACAACACAAACAAGTAAGTAATGTGAAAATTCGACAAGTGCATTTACTTTTTAAGTCTAAGGGCTAACAAGTGCATTTCATACATGTACAACATGCCTTTTATGGAAATTGTCGACTTCACGTCCACATGGAAGAACTATACAGTGGCAGGTGCATTCTTATCCAACCTTAAATACAACTTGTAAAGAGTATACTCCCATTTGCCGCCGTCATAGCATCAAGCTCTGCTCTATAGTTGCGCCCAACCTGCACTGTACCACCATCTCCCCAGATCTGAGACCATGTCGCTCCCTCCGGTAATGGTAATGGCATCCCGGCGGGACGAAGTAATGGAAAGTACATGAAGATTCAAGACTAGATAAAAAAACATCGGACTAGTCAAGTGTGACTGATAATATTAGCCAAAATAAAAAAAATAAAAAAACTAAGTTCGATCAATTGCCTGTAATAGCGTGTAACACATCGAAGCTCCTCTAGCCCCGAACCTCGAGCACTCACCAAGGCTCCCATACAGATGAGCCAGTACATCCTGGTGATCCTGTACCATGTCCAAGTATGTGATAGGGATCCGATGCTGAGACTTGTCACGACAGATAGTCGACGCTATCAAGTACAGTATAAAACCAGAAGCGACAGTCTTAGAAGAAAGGTCATTGTCCGGGTCCATGCAATACTCCTTCAGACATACATGTGAAACACCGCCCTTATCAAAGTTTGGGCGGCTCATCCAATCATCATCCATCTCGAAGAACTCTACGAATTGGGATCTCTGAGAGCCTTCAGCATCATCTGGAAGAACTGCATCTTCGTCAATCGGAAGGCCAAGGAGGAACGCAACATCATGAAGCGTGATCATCATCTCTCCCAATGGCATGTGGAAAGAACTGGTCTCTGGATGCCATCGCTCAATAAATGCATCTATAAGGCCAGTATGTACCTGCTAATGCATAATACTCTGTAGATGGGCAAGTCCGCTGGCCTATACAATATCAATCCAGTCGCCAGATCCTGTTTGTGGCCAGTCTGTCAGTTGTGTGCGTCGGAACTGATACTTCTAGAGGACCTCGAGGATGCTCCTGTAATACATTAAAGTGTAAAAGATATTTTAATTTCAAATTCAAACATAAATATCAAACATAAATATCAAACATTTTAAGTAATTTACTTACATTGCCAGCGTATATGTGGTGGGCCACATGCTCCTCGAAGCCCAACAGTAACTCCGGAATTTCCGGGCCTCCCGGTGTAGAATGGATGAGATACGACTCGATCCGACGACGCTGATCGGGTCGGGTCTGTCTCCTCTGTCTAGACCCTCCCGTCGGAGCTGGAACAGGGTCTGCGCCTCGCCTGCCAGCCCCTCGTCCCTGCCAAAAATGTGGTGTCAGTGAAGTAGAAGCATGGACGGCTGTCTGATCTTGTGAGCTACTCCCCGTCTCGAACTTTGAGGAGTCGAACAAGGTCCGGCGTTGCCCCCGTCTGAAGTGGTAGGGCAGCACCAGAAAGGGCTGAACCTCCGGGGCCACAGAGACCTCCGGAACCTCCGGGGCCACAGGGGCCTCCGGAACCTCCGGGGCCACAGGGACCTCTGGAACCTCCGAGGCCACGAGAATCGGTGCCATCTGCTCGATATGCGCCACACGACGACCGAGTCTCTAAACACGTCTCTAAGCGCCTCGATGTCTGAAATACGAAAAAAATATGATTCAAATTATTCAGGTGGAATTTATAATCGGAGGCATGGCAACACGACTTTGAACAACCAGAAGCAAGGCCGTCACGGCCTTTATGAAGCATGGCTGTGACGACCATTTGAGTCTTGGCCGTGACGGCCATTTGACTCATGGCTATGACGACCATTTGAGTCTTGGCCGTGACGGCCAATCGACTCGTGGCCGTAACGGCCATTGCAGTCTTGGCCGTAATGGCCAATCGACTCGTGGCCGTGACGGCCACGAGTCGTCTTCAACCTCGCGACGGTCGTCACAGCCTGCGCGAGTCGGGCCGTTTTTTACCCGAAATTCAACCTCCGATCTCCACATCTATGCCTAAATCGGTTTTAATCTATCAAAATAGGTCCAAATATTTAGTATAAAGCTTCATTAGATGAATTTTAAGTTAAACCTAAATTTTTCTATAAACCTAGATCTAGAACTTGAAATGACTTCAAATGGGTAAATTTGTAGAAATAACTTACCATGATTGTTGTAGGAGTGGATTTTGTGGAGTAATATGCACAAAAAACTTGCCTTGAAGCCCTTGAATTTCCTTGATTGTTGAAGAGAATGAGAGAGTGAAAGAGAGGAGGAGGAGAAGAGAGTGAAAAATGAGAGTGGTATGGAGTGTAAAATGTAATTAGATTTTATTTATATGTAATAGGGGGTAGGGTGGGTGTCAATAGGTTTTTAAGGTGGGTGCTAAATAGAAATAACTTTTTTATTTGTGTAAAGGTTATGAATAGGGAATTTAGGGTTGAGTTTGGATTGGAACATTTTTATTCAATATTTAATAAGTTCAAATTTGTGCAAGAATGAATGATATTTGCATAATGTTTGTGTTTTGCAAGTAGATTAGAATGTAATTAAGCTAGATTTGTGATTTAGGGGGAGTTAGCGCAAATTTCATGTCATCTCTACAACGAAGACGACAATACATACAGACTAAGTGAACTCAATGTTATGGTTCATAGGTGATCTACGGACCAAAGCATTTGGTTCGTAGGTGTTCTATGAATTAAGTGTTCTAGTCTGTAAGTGATCTACGAACCTAGTCATCAACGAACCTCGATGATTTTGTAAAAAAATGTTGCACCCTAAGTATGTAATTTGACTACGGACGTCCTAAGGTGCAACAAATAGCAAAATAAACTTTACGACAAATTATGAGCGTGCAAAACAAAATGTGCTTCCAATTTCGACAAAAATGCTTCTAATTGTGTTATATATTATATATAGCCTTTTTCTTTTCTTTTTTTTTCTTTTAAATGTGCTTCTCTATTCATCTAACTTTAGGAAATAATAAACTAAAATGGGTGTTCAATGGGTCAATCTGCCCTAACCCGTAACTCGATTTACAGGTTACGGGTTGATCGGTTGACCCATAAAAAATTAACTTAACTTGTGAACCGATCTACAATCCCGTTTACGAGTTACGGGTTTTGCTAGTTGGGTCACGGGTCGACCCGTTAACTCATAAATAATTCTAAAAGTTAAAATCAAATCAAATCAAATGAAAAAAAATTAAAAATCAATAGTCTTCAAAAGTTCCTATCAATTGACTCCTAATTAACCAATCTTACATGTGTTTTTTAATTAAAATTAAAATATGAGAAAGAGTCGTGTGGGAATGGTCGCCTATGTGAGAATTAAGAATAAATCTCGCTCGTCCATTCCAAAAAATCAACACCTCTAATTAAACATTCATTAAAAAAGATAAAAATACGGCATAGACGGATTTTTTCCGTAATTTTCAATAAAATACGGTACGGGCGAAATTTTCCTGTATTTTTCGAAAAATACGTTTTTATGAGACGCGCCCAGTTTGTTCATAAAAAACTAGCAATTTGTTCATCCATATTCACCATTTGTTCATCAATAATAACTAATTGTACATCGAGTTTTTGATAACAATGTTCATCGATTTCGAACTATTTTTATTTTTAATTTTAGTTTTAACCTTATTTATGTGTATGAATACAATATTATCTAGTTTTTTTGCACATATAATTATTTTGAAACCAGAAAAGGTGTTCTTATTGTTAAAGATAATGTCATTACGATACTTCCAAGTTGTTTACAACATATAAGCAAAAGTTAAACCATAAAGGTCTTCTTTTTTCAAGTTCAATAATTGATGTTAAACATCCGTCTATGACTCCTAACGACATCGAGGAAAAGCTAAAGGTGTCATTTGACGGACCAATCACAAGAACTCGAAACAAGAAGATACAATATGCAACTCATGCTCTTCTAGACCATTTAGGAGTCATGACGGATCAAGTTTCGCAACCTCCATGGATTACTATGCTTAGACATCAAGTTTAGACAAACCCGAGCCTGGATCAAGAGGTCTCAATGCCCATATTTGTTCATCGATATACTTCTAATTGTTCATTGATATAATTTGTTTGTTTATTGATATATCCATATTTTTTCATTGATATACTCCTAGTTGTTCATTGATATAACCTTGTTTGTTCATTGATATACTCTATTTGTTCATGGATATACACCTATTTGTTCATTGATATAACCTTTTTTGTTCATTGATATAACTTTTTTGTTCATTAATATAGACTTGTTTGTTCATTATTATACCCTTATTTGTGAATTGAAATAAACTTATATTTATGTGTCAATACCATCAATTTGTACATTTAGGACTATCTACACAATTCTCATGTCTACCTATATGAGTTGATATGTTGTATTTCATATAGCATATCTAGGATTAGATAATACATTTTATATATAGATTTAGGTCTTTTTAGTGTTTGTAATGACAAATGAAGAGAAGACCGAAGACTTGAAGAAATTGGAAGATTTGAAGACGAAGTTTGAAAAATCAAGTGAAGGCCTCAGATTAGAGCAGTTCGCGGTGGAGCCAAGTATCAGTTCCACGATCGCAGTGGCACAAGGCCGCGATCACGGTCAACGTTGACTCGGATTCAGAGTTTCTACAGGTTCGCGATCGCGGAGGATGTTCACCGCGCCCGCGGAGGTCCACGTCAGCAACCATCCGAGGCGGAAATTTCTCTATCTATCTTTATTATATTTATTTCCTTTTATTTTATTTCCGGATATGTTTAGTTCGAGACTATTTTAAGTTTGCTTTTCAGCTTTTGTTTGCATAATCTCTTAGAACTAGTTTCCATTATCCAGACTTTTGTATTCTCTATTTTATGGAGAACTAAACTCCTAAAGTTCTATTCAAGTTGAAACTTTTCAGACTTAAGTGTTGTGAGATTCTACTTTTCAGGTTTATTTCTAAAGGTTATTTCAATTCTCTTGTACTTAATTAGTATTGATTATGTTGATTTCTACTTGTCTGGCCAACTTGTTGGAATTAATACTCTCTACTCCGTAAATTGCCATTCAACTTGAATTCTGCTGAAGCTGAGACAATGTGAGATTAGACTTTGAGGCTTCAGCAGAACTCAACTTCGTAAACTGCCCCAAACTGAGACAATGGGAGATTAGACGTTGTTGAGTTCTGCTGAAGCTGAGACAATGGGAGATTAGACGTTGTTGAGTTCTCTGCGTTGAATGACGGCGTTAAGTTTGAGTTGAAGTCTGGATTGATCCATCTTTTGCCCCAATTCCATGGGCAGGGTGGAGAAGATCCCAACAAGCACCTTGCTGAATTTGATCAAGTCTGCTCAAGTATGAAGCCTGCTAATGTAACTGAAGACCAGATCAAGCTAAGGGCATTTCCTTTCTCTTTGAAGGATTCAACCAATGAGTGGCTCTACTATCTTTCCCCATGCTCCATTAGTACCTAGACTAAGATGAAAGCAACATTCTTGGAGAAGTACTTTCCTGCCACCAAATAGAACAGTCTAAAGAAGAGCCTGCGCAACATTGAACAACAGGATGGAGAGAGCATGTATGATTATCATGAGCGTTTCAAGAGACTGTGTGCTAGTTGTCCATATCATGGGTACTCTGATCAAGACCTGGTGCTTTACTTCTTTGGTGGATTATTGGACGATGAGCGCAGAATGGTGAATGTAGCTTGTGGTGGAAGCCTATTGAACAAGACACTAACAGATGCCCTTGAGCTCTTTTCTGAGCTATCTGAGAACTCAAGGCAATTCAACAAAAGAACTGGCGCTAAAGGAGTCAATGATGTGGACTCTGATCGCCCTCTCGGATTGCGAGGGTCTAGAGATACAATTTATAACCCGACCCCGTTGTAGTACGTGGTGGGTGTCGAACACTCGGGAAGTCTACTCGATCAATGTGCCTAGATACTAGGAAGCTAGAAAGGAGAGCATAAAACAAAGGAAAACAAAGAAAACAGTCGGGACCGACACTGAGGTCACGTCGGGCCCGAGGTTGTCGACAAGAGGAAGTCGGGACCGACACTGGGTAAGTCGGGCCCGAGGTAGCTGGGGATGTCGAACTTCAAAGGTTAAAAGTAGATCTTGGGCTTTTGGGTTCCTTCCCTAGTAGATTAAGGCCTTTCCACCCCAATTCAAGCAAAGAGTGTTGATCGGACTAGGATCGAGTGCTTTCGCCCTCGTTCCAACCACATCTACACCTCGATCCATGGGGAAATCCCCTTCGAAGCAAGGTCTTGAGATTGACACATGTTCACATTCGCTACTTTGCCAATCTCAAGCCTTGATTCCCAACTTTCGCAAGGAATTGTAGCTCTATGTAGAGTGGGTTCCTTAGATCAAACACTCAAGGCTATGGAATTGGGGTTTCTAGCCTAAACCTAGCTAGGGTTTTCCCCCATAACCCAAGATCAAGGAGATCTACTCCATGTGACAAGCAAAGAAAGCAATCAAATCAAAAGGGAAAGCAATCAACATCATCAATCTCAAAACAAAGCAAGGTTTCATTCAAATCCTAAGCAATCCACAAATTCCAATCAAAGGTTTTCAAATCCACAAGATCAAACAAAGCAAAGCTAAACAATCAACAAAACCTATCAAGCCTTCCTCTCTTGGCCGATTCTCTCTCTCTTCCTTCTCCTCTCCTTCCTCCTTGCTCTCCAAGAATCCTCTTGGCTCCCTTGGAACCCCCTTTTTGTGTGTGTGTGAGGGAACCCCATTCTTAGAAGACAAGAGGGCCTTTTATAGATTAGATGAGGGGTAAAAGTGGAAGTCCACAAATTTGTGCCTTGGAGCCCAAGTAGTTCGGTGACCGACTCGGACCGACACGGAGGACCTCGGGCCCGAGTTACTGTGCAACTCGATCCGAGGTTGGAGACTTCAAAGTCGGGCCCGATGTGGTTGCAACTCGGTCCTGACCTCGTTCCACCTTCTTCTTAGTTGGCTTCTCTTGTTCTTCTTCATGACTTGCTTCTCTCCTTCCCGCTTTAGCTCGGCCTTTGCTCCATGTCTCGACCCTCCTTCAAATCGATTCTTGATTCATGCCAAATTACCTACAAAACACATAAAATGTGCGTAGTCTCCGAATCTCATAGAAATACGGGAACTAGGCTAAAAAGGAACAAAACGCACAAGAAAAGGGGAAAAAGAAACATATTTACAAAGGAAATCACATATGAAAACACCACCAAATAGAGAGACATCAAAATACCCCATACTTAAACTTGCTTGTCCTCAAGCAATAACAATGTGAGCAAGACCGAAACATAATCTTCAAGTAAAGCCTCGTATGAAAACACATTTTAAGCACAAGTGATCGATATTCAAGCAAGATTACATCATCACACGTGATTAAGTGTTCCAAGGAATAAAGTCAATGCAACTAAGCCTCACTTTAGGGATATGTGAATGTGTATCACTCATCATGTGTTTTGGGTTTAGCAATGAACACTCAAGCTCAAAAATCATGCAAGTAAGGACTTTACTATTGAAGCTAATATCACCAATTCCTCCACCTAGAGATGCCTAATGCAAAGTACACAAAGAATTTCGAACTTGGCTCAATGGAGGTCCTCAAAGAGGTTCCATTCGGCCGGGTTGTAATGGGGCTTTTGGTATTTCTCAAGGTGGGAATTATTTGGTCTTGTGGTGCTTACAATGGGGATTGAACAACCTAAACTCTCACCAACTTCACCAAATTCCACAATTACTTTCACACTCACCCAAAAGACTTAACATTTTCCTTTCAACCCAAAATTTCACTTAACATTCCACTTCATCTTTGCTCTTATGCTTTTTGTTGGATTTTCAACACTTTCTACATTTGGACCGACTTTCTTATGACATCGGGCCCGATGTTGCTTGTAACTCGGTCGGACCATTTTCTTCACTTAAGCTCCTTGCTTTATTCCACTTTATATTTCCAACATTTTCTTTCTTCCTTTTCTTTCTTTTTTTTTTCATTTTTGTACAACAAAGATGCACTATCCACATGATTCATAACACCATTCTTTTGCCCTTAAACCCAAGAGAATCTCAACTCTTCAAATACAATCCCAACCTTTCTTCTAAAGTCCAATCCCATAAGGGTCAAGTCATATAAGGCTAGGAATAATATTTTTGAGGAGTTTCAAACAAAGGCTTAGGCTAGAACGGGGCTACAAACAAAGGATTATCTTCATGGTAGGATATGGAACATTTATGTGACTAGAAGAATAAAGTTCAAAATCAATGTGACCATGCTAGGACAATTCTCATGACGGTCTTGGAAAATAGATAAACACCGCAATAGCAAGTTTTACTAAGCATGAATGAGCTAATCACACAAGAAACATGAGGGATATGCAAATATGAACAAGAATCCCTAAAATGGCCAAAAATCAATCTCACAAGGGTCACTCATACTTAGTTGCATAAGAACTCATCCTAGAACTCACATGTTCAATAAAACAAGCAAGATATCATGATCACATCAAAAGCAACATCATTTTTAGAGGCTAAACTATCCAAAAATATGCAAAGGAATTTACATGCTCACATCATCATTAGCTTTTATTTTGGCAATCTAAGATGGGAATTTCTAGTCCAAAACCTACAAAACTCAAAATCTTTTTGTTGTTTTTAACACAAATTTTCAATTTTTTTTTTTTGAATTTTTGCAAAAATTTCTCTAAAACCAAAAACTCATCCATTCTAGACCAAATTAATCATCCATGTCATTCCACAAACCAATAAGCAAACATCCCAAATACAAACTAGAAACACAAACTAAATATCCTCAAAATAATAAACAAACATAAACAAGTGAAATCATGAACACACTTACCCCCACCCCATACTTAAAATTTTGATGTCCCCATCAAACTTAAAAGCAAGAGAGAAGAGTATGAAGAGCTCACAATTTCTTATTCTTCAATGGCATGTTTAGGATCACTCGAAGGGGTTGTCACGTCTACGTCCTCTTTGGAGCCTTGCTTGCCGCTCCCTCTCGTACACTTGCTCTTGGTAGAAGTCTTGTGGTGGTGGTTGGAGTTGAGGCTCCGGGCGTGTCCATTGGTCCTCATGGGAAGGGAAGTTCCCGCTCATCCACGTGTTGAAGCTATCTTGGACCCGCCACCTTTGATCTTCCACCTCTCTAAGCTCCTCCACCTCTCGCCTAGTGTTGTAAATTTCCTCAATCTAGATCTAGATGGGGGATGAAGGACTATATTGAACTCGAAATTTCTACTCGGAATCGGGTTAGGTAGGCCTTTTTGTGGTTGGAACGGGATGAAGTAGGGAGGATGTGGATCGAGTATGATCGGGTTAGGGGGAAAGGGGCGGCCGACTTTGAGAGTTTTTGAGGGAGAGGGGTTGTATTTTGGGAATGGTGGTTGATATGAAGATGATAGGTAGGTGGGGGTGGTATTTAATGGGGGAAAGGGACAAATTAGGTCAAGGGCAAAATTGGCATTCCAACTAGTCAATTCGGATCGGACCGACTTCATGGACCGACGTCCCTAAGTCGGGCCCGACTTACCTGGGGTCGATGTGGGAGTATTCGGGTCACCAATTTTACTCCATCCTCTTTGCAACTTCTTTCCCATATTTCCATTTAAATATTTCACCTCAAATCCTACACAACTTTGAAGAATGCACGACACCATAAATCCACAAAACACTAGATAGAGATTGGTTAGAGAAAAGCTAGGTTAAACTAAGAAAAATCAAACTAAAATTACGAAAAGAAAGCTACTAGCTCGGGTTGCCTCCCGAGAAGCGCTCGTTTAGAGTCACTAGCTTGACTTCCTAACCTCAACCTTATGGCGGGTGAAACACGGTGAATTGCTCGCCATTGTTGTGCCCATTCCCATTGCCTTCATACCCATAAAACCACCAACGATGGTCTATATAGGCATGGCTCTCCGATCTCGGGCCTATCTCATCATACTCTTCCAACGGATGAGATTTCTCCTCTCCATCATATTTTTCTTTTCCTACACCAAGGTCATCCAAAGAATTCCTAGGAGATTCTACCAATTCATCTTTCAAATCACTAAGGCAAATGTAGGAGTCTCCTAAGTCATCGTTCAAATCACTTAAACAAATGTAGGAATCAAAAGTTTGGGATGAATTGTGGTCATCACCAACATTAAAAGGATATAAGTAAGGATACTCTTCATCTCTTCTTGAGCTAGCATTGATTGTTGACTCATTTTGATCCTTGAATTGCTCCAACAACTCCCTTACTTGTATTAGTTCATTGAAGCTTTCATCACTCCTTAACACAACGACCTCTCTAGCAACTTCCACTTCTTCACTTTCTCTCTTGGCACTCTCTTCAAGTTTAAGGATGGCCAAGGCGTCCGGCTCATTCAAAGCTTTGTTGAAGTGAAAATCGACCTTCTCTTCCCCAATCTCAAAGGAAACCTTGCCGTTCTTGACATCAAACCTTGCCCCCGCCATAGCTAAGAATGGTCTTCCTAAGATTATTGGGACCAAGGGGTCCTCACGCATGTCCAAGAACACGAAATCATCGGGGACAAAGTACTTTCCAACTCGCACCGGAACGTCATCCAATATTCCCTTGGCCTTGATGATGGAACCGTCGGCCATAGTTAGGGACATATCGGCCGGCTCCATTTCACCCAAATTTGCTCTTCTCCAAATGCTAGCGGGCATCACCGAAACACTTGCCCCAAGGTCACATAAGGCTGGGAAGTTTTGAGACCCCACACCAATAGTTATAGCAAAGCGACCGGGATCTCCTAGCTTTTGTGGTAATTCCAAGGTCTTGACTTCATCTTGCATTTCAACTATAGACCTCTTCTTGCTCAAAATCTCCTTTAAAAACTTGGCATAAGATGGCATCTCACTCAATGCGTCGGTGAACGGGATAGAGATGTTCAAGCCTTGCAAGAGTTTGAGAAACCTCTTGAACTTGTTCTCAACAACACCTTTCGGCTTCTTCGAGGGATATGGAAGAATTGTTGCACCTTGAATCTTGCTTGGATCAACTTCTTTGGACTTCCCTACTTCACTTGCAACATTTCCTGGTTGGACCGACTTGGGCACCATGTCGGGCCCGATGTTGTGAATCTCGGTCCGAGGCAGAAGAGTTGGATCGAGGTCTGTGTACGTCGGTCCCGAGTTGCTCTCGACCTCGGTCCGTGGTGAAGGAGTCGATCTTCTTGCTGGGTTGACTTCGGGGAACGTCGGACCCGACTTGCTGGGTAAGTTGGTCCGACTCTCTTCATTCTTCTTAGGCATGTGTGGCTCGGGTAGGTTTCGGCCACTTCTCAATCCAATTGCCCGGACTTCATTTTGATTGTTTTGAGCTCGAGGGTTCTCCTCGGGTCGGCCCGGAAGTCTCCCATTCTCTCTTGGGACTTGAGTTGCAATTTGGGCAAATTGATTGTCGACTTGCCTCCTCCATGCACCAAACTCATTAAATTGGGTCCTCATCTCCTTGAACCCATCTCTCATCTCTTGAGCAAATGATTGTAACTCATTGAGTCCCGGTGGTCTATATGGTGGTGGTGGCGCCCTTGGCTCGTTTTGGTTGAAGTTGTTGTTGTAGCCTTGAGCTTGACCGTTGTTCCACCGGCCATTGCCACCATTGTTGAAATTGCCTCTTCCACCGAAATTTCCTCGAACATAGTTTGCCTCCTCAATTCGCTCGGCCAAGCGCACTTGGCTCTCATTCGGACAAACTTGTGTAGCATGTGCAAAGGATCCACACTCCTCACAAGCTCTAGCATTTTGCTTGTAGTAGTGGACTTGCCTCTTAAGCTTGCTCACTTCACCTTCAAGGAATTGGAGCTTCACATCCCTATCAATGTCTTCTCCCTTTGGATCATATAACTTCCTTGCACCTTCACCTTGAACTTTCACCTCTTTGCTAGCTTGACTCACCCCATACATGGCCTCATAATCGGATAGCTTGTCAAGTAGCTCCCAAGCTTGATCCGGTGTCAAGTCTATGAACCCACAATCGGTGTGGAGATTAAGCTTGTCCTTCGTTACCGGATTGATGCCTTGGAAAAAGATGTCTTGAAGCACATATGGTTGTTGGCCATGAGTAGGGCATTGGCGCAACATCTCCTTGAAACGGTCCCATGCTTCGAAGAGAGGCTCATTCGGACCTTGTTGAAAACTTGCAATCTTCCTTCTTAACTCGGTTGTCTTTGAGGGCGGGAAGAACTTCATCAAGAAAGCATCATAGAGTGTCTTCCAAGTTGTGATTGACCTAGGAGCTTGGCTCTCGAGCCAATGTGTGGCCTTGCCCCCAAGTGACCATTTGAACGCCTTTAGAAGCACATACTCCAATGTCTCCTCGTCGGTGGAGATCGTCTCACACATATCCACAAATCGTTTAACATGCTCTATGGGACACTCATGTGGACGGCCCTCGAATTGATCTCGCTTGATGAGGGAGATGAATTGCGTCTTGATCTCAAAATTCTTGGCAACCTCGGGAAGCACAACCTTTTCCTTCTTCATCAACATGAATTGCGTCTTGATCCCTAAGTTGAGCCAACTCCTCATCAACATGGAGAGCTTGATTCGCCATCCTTTTCCTTCTTCGGGCTTCCTTGAGAATACTTTCCGGATCACTCACAAACTCAAGCTCAAGTGTTCCTCGGGAGGAACGTGCTAGCATACACCTATGAAACAAAAACACAAACCAAAACAAATCAAAAATAAACAAAGGGTTTGGGCTATTCCCTCACCCAAATCACTACCAAAACACAAGAAACTCACCAAATTGGCACTCAATGCACTTAGACTTCCCCGGCAACGGCGCCAATCTTTTTGATCGCCCTCTCGGATTACGAGGGTCTAGAGATACAATTTATAACCCGACCCCGTTGTAGTACGTGGTGGGTGTCGAACACTCGGGAAGTCTACTCGATCGATGTGCCTAGATACTAGGAAGCTAGAAAGGAGAGCATAAAACAAAGGAAAACAAAGAAAACAGTCGGGACCGACACTGAGGTCACGTTGGGCCCGAGGTTGGCGACAAGAGGAAGTCGGGACCGACACTGGGTAAGTCGGGCCCGAGGTAGCTGGGGATGTCGAACTTCAAAGATTAAAAGTAGATCTTGGGCTTTTGGGTTCCTTCCCTAGTAGATTAAGGCCTTTCCACCCCAATTCAAGCAAAGAGTGATGATCGGACTAGGATCGAGTGCTTTCGCCCTCGTTCCAACCACATCTACACCTCGATCCATGGGAAAATCCCCTTCGAAGCAAGGTCTTGAGATTGACACATGTTCACTTTCGCTACTTTGCCAATCTCAAGCCTTGATTCCCAACTTTCACAAGGAATTGTAGCTCTATGTAGAGTGGGTTCCTTAGATCAAACACTCAAGGCTATGGAATTGGGGTTTCTAGCCTAAACCTAGCTAGGGTTTTCCCCCATAACCCAAGATCAAGGAGATCTACTCCATGTGACAAGCAAAGAAAGCAATCAAATCAAAAGGGAAAGCAATCAACATCATCAATCTCAAAACAAAGCAAGGTTTCATTCAAATCCTAAGCAATCCACAAATTCCAATCAAAGGTTTTCAAATCCACAAGATCAAACAAAGCAAAGCTAAACAATCAACAAAACCTATCAAGCCTTCCTCTCTTGGCCGATTCTCTCTCTCTTCCTTCTCCTCTCCTTCCTCCTTGCTCTCCAAGAATCCTCTTGGCTCCCTTGGAACCCCCTTTTTGTGTGTGTGTGAGGGAACCCCTTTCTTAGAAGACAAGAGGGCCTTTTATAGATTAGATGAGGGGTAAAAGTGGAAGTCCACAAATTTGTGCCTTGGAGCCCAAGTAGTTCGGTGACCGACTCGGACCGACACGGAGGACCACGGGCCCGAGTTACTGTGCAACTCGGTCCGAGGTTGGAGACATCAAAGTCGGGCCCGATGTGGTTGTAACTCGGTCTAGACCTCGTTCCACCTTCTTCTTAGTTGGCTTCTCTTGTTCTTCTTCATGGCTTGCTTCTCTCCTTCCCGCTTTAGCTCGGCCTTTGCTCCATGTCTCGACCCTCCTTCAAATCGATTCTTGATTCATGCCAAATTACCTACAAAACACATAAAATGTGCGTAGTCTCCGAATCTCATAGAAATACGGGAACTAGGCTAAAAAGGAACAAAACGCACAAGAAAAGGGGAAAAAGAAACATATTTACAAAGGAAATCACATATGAAAACACCACCAAATAGAGAGACATCAGACTCCTCTTCTTCTATAAGATCTGAGGTGGCGGAGTTGAAGGATATGATTAAGAGGTTCATGTTACAAGGAACCCCTCAACAACTGAAGGCGTGTGAAATTTGTGCTGACACACTTCACCCTACTGATGCCTGCCCACAACTCCAGGAACCTCGGGCTTAGGTTAATGTTGTTGGAGGCTTTAGACCTCCTAGACCTCGTTTTGATCCTTATTCTAATACATATAACCCAGGCTGGGCACATCATCCAAATTTGAGATATGAGAATCAAAATCAGCCACAATATAATCAGCAAGGAGGGAATTAACAAAACAGGCAACCTTATGTTCCTAGACCTCCAGTTCAAAATCAAAACAACTCATTCAATGCTGAAGAGATGTTTCAAGGCTAGCTAACACAGTAGACCAGTTGGGACAGCACACTCAGACTAGTATCGAGAGCACTCAAGCTAGTATGAAGAATATAGAGACTTAGATCAGTCAATTGGCTACTGCAGTAAGCAAATTAGAGGCCCGAGATTATGAAAAATTGCCAGCACAGCCCATCAATCCAAGGGAGAATGTGAGTACTATCACATTAAGAAGTGGAAAAGAGCTTATCAGAGACGTGGAGGTGTATGAAGATCCACGAACAGAAAAATCCGAGTTTTTGGAGAACGACTCTGCGCCCGCGGTGAACAACCCCCGCGACCGCGGTACCTCAACTGAGAGCTCAGATATTTCTGATCGAAGACACCACGATCGCGGTGCCCAATGTCCAAGATCGCGGAAGCGAGGAAGTTTCGAATCGCGAGAAATCCGATGTTCCGCGATCGCGGGCATCCGACAGCACCCGCAGATTTGTAGCTGAAGCCGAGGATTCTTATGTTCAACCTTAGTTTCTTCCCATGAATTCAATGAAGCCTATTCCACTATTCCCCGAGGCACTCAAGGATACAAAGAAGCCAGAACATGACAAGGAAATCTTTGAGACATTCTCTAAGTGTGAGGTAAACATTCCTTTGCTTAATCTGATTAAAAGTGTTCCTAGATTTGCTAAATTTCTAAAAGAGTTGTGCACTATCAAAAGGAACCAAAAATTAAAAGGGAATCATAAAGTTAAGGTTTGGTGAACATGTCTCTGCTGTATTTCAAAGGTGTATGCCTAAGAAGTGTAGTGACCCAGGCATGTTTAACATTCCTTGTATAATAGGAGACACTAAAATTGATAAAGCCATGCTTGATTTGGGTGCTTCTATTAATGTCATGCCTTATTCTGTTTACACTTCACTAGGCATAGGACCTTTGCATGAAACCGATATTGTTGTTCAATTAGCTGATAGGTCCACAGTTTACCTGAAAGGGATTGTTGAGGATGTCCTTGTTATGGTTGATAATTTGATATTTTCTGTTGATTTCTTTATGCTTGATATAGATCATGATGTGCATGCTGCTCCAATTCTGTTAGGTTGACCTTTCATGAAAACTGCTAGAACAAAAATTGGTATGTGTAAAGGTGTCCTACCATGGAATTTGATGGGGGGTATTTTAATATAGTATGGATAATGCTATAAAATAACTCCAAGATGATCATTTTCTTTATTCTATTGATGTAATTGATCCCATTGTGCAAGATGTCTTTGATACTACTAGTGATGATTTACAATCTGTTTTAGAGAAAGACATTGAAATTTCATGCATGGATTATAATTTGCCTGATAGACATCATGAAATCTGTAACACCCCCTTCCTACCCTAGAGGTATAACCGCCAGTAACCCCGATTAAGACTAAATCGAAGCTACCCAAGGCTTTAAACTGACTGAACAAACTAAAAACAAGGTAAATGAAACCATTTGAAAACCTAACAAACTTAAGTTGAATATTACAGCGGAAAAACACGTAAAAGGTCTTATACAAACCTTAACTTAAAAGAATAAATAAATAGAACAATCTTCTATTTAAACAAAATCTTCATCAAGTCTTCCTTGAGTTCTTATATTTGAAACTCAGCTTCGCTTTGAAGTAGTTCAATCATGATCTTCACTCAAGTATAGCCATTGGAAACCTTTCTTCAACTTCTGGAGCTTCAAACATCAGAATCCGCCTCTTGAATCAACTTCCAAGAAGAACCTGATGTGCCGTAAACCAACATTGGACACCAGCCGACCATATAAAAGAAAAGAAGATGGACGGGTTAGTCTAATGATAGACTAGCAAGCGGAGAATCTAATTTGGTTCTTATGGTAGTAACTAAACATATTGGCATCCAAATCCAATTAGACTCGGATTATGATCCAGTTAGCAGTCTTATAGAGAATAAGAAGGAGACTTGCATAATCAAGAGAGAGAACACCACCGCTTGTATATTCCTTTACGAAACATGAACAATTGTTGGGAACTCATATTAATCACATAACATTTTGAAAAGCCTCCATCGACTAACTAGATTGACTTAATCAACGTTTGATTAAGAATCATTCATAACCGAGAGCATGAATGGTTATCGAATAGACTAACCATTCGGGTACATTAATGTGCCCAATGCACTTATCTATCATTACTCTCAATCTGTGCACTCGCACCATTTAATAGTTCTTACATAGTTCGGCCAACAACCGAGATCAGATGGTCGATTTCATCCATGATCATTTACATATATCCTCGGCCAAGAACTGAGATTCGGCCAACAACCGAGATCAGAGGGTCTATTTCATCCATGGTTATTTATACATGCTCGGCCAACAACCGAGATTTGGCCAACAATCGTGTGTCAATTGCACTTAGCTAGAGTGCACCATTGTCCTCCTTCAACGTGAAGCATGACATGAGTCATGACTCCAATATTGGGATACGCTAGCAAGCTACACCCCCAGTACAGATTTTGTTATAAAGAGGTCATTGGAGACTCGACTCCTACCCTTGGACTACCTATCTTTCAACAGTGTTTCAGCACAAGACCACTAAAGAGATGTCTTGGAGTCTAAACTCCCATCTCTACCATCTTATTTCACAACAATATTTCAGCATGAGACCGCTAATCATACAACGGTCTTAAGTTCAGTTCTAGCACAAAAACCGCAATAACGACATGGTCGTTATTTCTAACAAAATAACAACATATCAAACTTTATTCAACATACAAATTATTTCCAACATGAGGATCAATTGGAATTCAATTCCTCATTAATAACCATAACGCAAGAGAGAATCGTCCACTTGCCTTATAAGGCGTGCTCAACGTTCTCAGCGATTCTAACAGAAATCTTTATCATCCTTCTGACAAATATAACCAAAGGATTTCTCAGCAACGAGCTCACATAAATACTTCTTAGTTGTATTCTCAACTCCTACAACTTCCTAATCGATAAACGATTTAATTTCTGAATATCGATATATAATAAATCCTTAGTTATCATGCTTTAAGGAGCCATCTTGGCAAAATTATAACTAATTATCCGCTTCACTTTTGAAACAATTTTCTAAATAAAAATTGTTCATTAGCAACAGTTCTTAAAGATTACCAAATCTCGGATGAAACGGATTAACAACGAATCCTGAGTAATTATCCGAAGTCCTTTACCTGCCAATCGGTATCCGAAACTTATATTCGCTATAACTGAAGATCCGGACGTCCGTTTCTCGAGCGGTTTGAACCTGTAGGACCGTATCAACGTCAAGATTATAAAAACCATAAAGAACCTTACGGTGGCTCCGCAACTAACCCGCTAATTAATTTTGATCGTATATACCTTCACTCGAGCCCATGGCTCATTTGGCTCGATCCCCGAGCCCGAGGGTGGTCGAGTATTGCCCGGTGATAGCCCTTGCTGTGGTTGGTGGTCGGAGGAGCTGACGGTCGCCGACGGCGTGGCATAAAGAGGCAAGAAGATAGCCGGCGATGAAGACGTCTTTCTCCCCGAGTCCGGCGTTCCGTCCTTACTCTCCCTTCCTTGAACAAGGAAGCAGTAGCCCAAGCTCATAATTTAGAGAGGAAGAAGATGAAGAGATGAGGTGGAGGAGGAGCTAGAGGAAGAAGGAGGTGGCCGGCGGGGAAGAAATCGAATTCTCCCGAGTTGTCGTTCACGACCTCACTCAATCCTCATCCTTTGTTTGCTTTTCAAACTCCTAGAATGAGAAAGAAGATGGGTCTCCTATCCACGTGGATTCCATCCCCCACTAAGCAAAGCAAAGAAGGTCGGTTAAAACGGAATTTTCCGTCTCGGAACGGGACTCGCGTTAAAGCGGTAAAATTATGTACCTCGGATGGAAAAACTTACTAAATACAAAACTTCCCGTAAATTATGTAGACCAATAAAATCAATTTTTCATGATTTTATCTTGCTATCTTCAATTTTTAAGGCTTCCGTTTCGTATTTTAAATCCCTTCCGGTACTTAATTAAAAAGACGGTTTATCCAATAAATATTCTTTTTCCACTGAAAAATCCTAGAATTCACATCGATCCATAAAATCATTTCTTTATGATTTTAGGATATCACCAACAGTTTTCTAGGATTTAATCTCCAATAAAAGTATTGGATTAAGCGTTAAAACGAACAAAAAGGTTAAAAAGAGATCCGAGAAAAATTCAAAAATATCCTCAAAAACCACAGTTATTACAAAATCCTTGTTGATCTGAATGCTTGTTGTGAATCTCCTGCTGATGCTTTGGCCATTGGGCCCATACCACTAACTCTCCCTAGCGAGAAATTGCTTCCTTCTGTAGTACAGGCACCAGAAGTTGAGCTTAAACAGCTCCCTAAGCATTTAAAATATGCCTTCCTTGGAGATGGTGACACTTTACATGTCATTATTTCTAACAAACTTTCCAAGGAACAAGAAGAAAATTCGGTGCAGGTACTAAAAGAGCACAAGACAGCTCTAGGTTGGACTATTGCTGACATTAAAGGGATTAGACCCTCTACATGTATGCATAGGATCCTCCTAGAAGATGGTGCCAAGCCATCCAGACAGCCACAAAGAAGGCTTAACCCACCTATGATGGAGGTAGTAAAAAAGGAGGTGCTAAAGCTCCTACAAGCAGGTGTGATCTATCCCATCTCTGATAGTCAGTGGGTTAGTCCGACCTAAGTTGTGCCCAAGAAGGGCGGTATTACGGTGGTAGAAAATGTGCATAAGGAATTAGTCCCCACAAGAGTCCAGACAGGTTGGAGAGTCCGTATTGATTACCGTAAGCTGAACACGGTAACCAGAAAAGATCACTTTCCCTTGCCATTCATTGATCAAATGCTTGAGTGACTTGCTGGTCGTTCCTATTACTGCTTTTTAGATGGCTATTCAAGATATTTTCAGATTGCTATTGCACTAGATGACTGATGTTCATGTTTTTAGTATAGTTTTTTGATAGGTTTTCTTAGGTTATTAGGATTAGTTTTGATAAGTTTAGAGTTAGTTTTGTGTATTTTTGGATAGTTTTACATATTTTGTGAAAAGTATGGAAGCTACTCCGTTTTGTGTCTTTTTGTAGGTTTTAGCAAGGAAAAAGTGCTATTTGAAGCTGGAATTGAAGAGCTATGATAAAGGATGGAAGGATGCAGAGTGAAGAAGCTGAAGTTCGAGTTTTTGGAAGAGAAGTGTTAAAGAAAGCCAAACCCAGGCTCGTTAACGACCCTGAAGGGTTCGTTAACGAGGCCACGAGATAGATTTCGAGAGTTGACTTTGTGACTCACCAATCCTGTGCGGGAATTTATTTCCGTGTCGGTAGAGTATCTTTTTATGATTTTAGGGTTATTATATTATGTATTTTAGGTCTTGTTATCTTTCTAGATTTTATTTCTATCTTTTAGAATAGATTCTATCCTTTTAGGAAAGTTTATATCTTTTAGCCTTGTTTAGTTTCTAGCCTTTTTAGTATAAATACCCTTCTATTCTAGCATAGAAGGGGGGATTGGATCGTAGTTAGATAGAGGAGAGAAGAGGAAGAACCGAGAGAAGAGAGATATGAGTCGGAAGTTGTGATCAAAAGAGTTCTGTTGACGAGAGTTATCGGGGTCGTTAGTCGTAGTTTTGATTCGGTGTTTCAGGTTTTTTCGGTTTCTTCTGAATCTCTGTAAGACAATATTATTTATTAATTTGAGTAGTGTTTTGTTTTCAATGTTTTCTTTAATTGAAGTTATTTGTTTCATAGTTATGATTAGTGAGTAGTCCTTTTATCTAGGGTCGGGGTTGAAACCCGGCATAGTTATGCATGTTTGGTGAGTGAGATTATGTGTTGAATGCCTTTTATCCATTGTTGAGATTGTTTGTTGTGCTTATGCCGAGATGAAAGTTGAGGTAATTTGAGTTGTTGACTTGATTGAAAGAGAATGTTATAAACTTGAAGGTTGATATTGTTTGAATACGAAAGTTTCAAGCTTTAGATCCAAAGCAAGCAATTGAGTGAGTGAGTTTATGAAAGTAGATTAATTTACTTACTGAGTCAATGAAAGTTGATACATCTATCCATTTAAAGGCATGATATTCTATCTTCTTACGAGCTTGTGTGCATGACTATGTTGTGGTAACCCTTGTCCTAGATCTTTATTTTTATTTGAATTCTCTCATAATCATATTCGTTGCTGAGTTGTTTGGCTCGGTACCGAACTTGTCTAGGTCGTAGTTTTGGTCTTTTTATTTGCGGTAGGTCGTTAACGAGGCTGACAACTTCGTTAACGAGGCTGCTTCTGTGTGTTTTAGTTTGCTTTTGTTTTATTTTTAGTAGTCGATAGACAAACAACCTTGCTTCCTGTGGAACGATCCTGATCTCCTTATACTCAACGGGGTCTTGATTATAAATTTATTTGTTGTCAAGAAACCCTCTCAACAAGGACCAAGAGAAAACGACATTTACATGTCCTTTTGGCACTTTTGCATATCGCATATTGCCATTTGGGTTATGTAACGCACTCGATACGTTCCAAAGGTGTATGGTAAGCATCTTTTCTGAATATATTGAAAACTTTATTGAGGTTTTTATGGATGACTTTACTGTACAAAGAGATGACTTTGATGCCTTCTTAAACCATCTCTCCCTAGTCCTTCAAAGATGTGTAGAAACCAATTTGGTTCTAAACTCTGAGAAGTGTCACTTTATGGTTGAGCAAGGCATTGTTTTAGGTCACATAGTGTCATCCAGAGGTATTGAGGTCGATAAGGCAAAGATTGATATCATTTAGCCTTTGTCTTATCCTACTAATGTGCGTGAAGTGCGTTCTTTTCTAGGCCATGCAGGATTCTATCGCAGGTTTATTAAAGACTTTTCAAAGATCTCAGCCCCATTATGTGAATTGCTGAAGAAGGATGTGCCTTATGAGTTCAATGAGGCTTGCAAAAAGGCATCTGATGAGCTGAAAACTCGCCTTACAAGTGGACCAATAATTCAAGCCTCGGATTGGTCTCAACCTTTTGAGATCATGTGTGATGCAAGTGACTACGCTGTTGGGGCTGTTTTGGGTCAAAAAGAAGCTAGAGCATCCCATGTTATACATTATGCCTCCATGACCTTAAATGACTCCCAAAGAAACTACTCCACAACTGAAAAGGAAATGCTTGATGTAGTGTTTGCTTTGGAGAAGTTTAGACAGTATCTGTTGGGGACAAAGGTGATAGTATACTCAGATCATGCATTGCTCATTATTTGATGACGAAAAAGGAGGCTAAGCCAAGATTGAATAGATGGATCCTTCTGATGAGTGAGTTTGATATAGAGATCAGAGACAAGAAGGGAGTTGAGAATCTGGTAGCTGATCATCTAAGTAGGCTGGTGCATGAAGAAAATACCCCAGGAAGACAAGATCAGATTCAAGGACATTTTCCCGATGATACATTGTTCGAGGTTTGAAAGTTCGAAACCGCGATCGCGGTGAAGGACGTCCGCGCCCGCAGCACTGCTTTTGAGACGGGCGAAATTGATTTGAATTATCCGCGATCACGGGAACCTGACCGTACCCGCGGAACTGACTTCGACAGTGATATCAATCCTCGATTTGAAGAATTTATTTTTGGGGTCCATTCATTCCGACCATGGTATGCAAACATTGTTAACTACCTCGTCTCGGGGGAGTTCCCACGTAATTTTACTAAGGCCCCAAAGGACAAGGTACGTCATGAATCCCGATTCTATGTTTGGGATGATCCGTATTTATGGAAGCACTGCACAAATCAGGTAATCCCACGTTGTGTCCCGGATTCTGAGGTACAATCTATCCTTTCTTTTTGTCATTCCTATGCATGTGGGGGTCATTTTGGGACTAACAAAACTGCTAGGAAAGTCTTAGAAGCTAGTTTTTATTGGCCTCATATTTTTAGGGATGCTTATGCTTTCTTTAATCATGTGATCGTTGTCAGAGGGTGGGTAATATTTCTAAAAGACACGAGATGCCTCAATCCCGTATGATATTTTGTGAAATTTTTGATGTTTAGGGCATTGATTTTATGGGACCCTTCCCCTCCTCTTATGGGAATCTGTATATTTTACTTGCGGTGGACTATGTTTCCAAGTGGGTGGAAGCAAAGGCCACCAGAATTGATGATTCAAAAGAAGTTGCAGGTTTCCTTAAAGGCAACATTTTCTCCAGATTTGGGATTCCGAAAGCCTTGATAAGTGACATGGGTACTCATTTTTGCAACAAGATTGTGAGTGTGTTATTGAAAAAGTACCATGTCACTCAGAAGATCTCTACAGCCTATCACCCCAAACCAATGGACAAGCTGAAGTGTCTAACCGGGAGAAAAAATCAATTTTGGAGAAGACGGTGGCACTCAACAGGAAAGATTGGAGTTTGAGACTCAATGATGCTTTGTGGGCATACCGTACTGCTTATAAGACACCCATCGGGATGTCTCCCTTTAGATTGGTTTATGGAAAAGACTGTCATTTGCCAGTTGAGCTGGAGCACAAAGCTTATTGGGAGGTCCAAAAATGCAATTTCAACATAAAAGAGAACGGAGAGTTCGGGAAATTACAATTACAAGAATTGGAAGAGTTGAGATTGGATGCTTATGATAATGCTGTGAATTACAAGAACAAAACAAAAGCATGGCATGACAAGAACATCCAAAGGAAGTAATTCAAACCTGGAGACAAGGTCCTTCTTTTTCAGTCTCATCTCACACTCTTCCCACGCAAGCTCCGTTCTCGATGAGCTGGTTTGTATACTGTTGCTCGATTTTTTCCACATGGGGTTGCAGAATTAATTGATGGGGATTCCCAAAAGGTGTTTAAAGTAAATGGTCAAAGATTGAAAAAATACCATGAGGGAGTCAGCCAAGAGGTGCTAGAGGAGGTGGGTCTTGCTGATCCAATCCCTATTGTTGATTAAAAAGGGCACTAATGTCGAGCCAATGACATTAAACAAAGGCGCTGCTCGGGAGGCAACCCGAGGTATGTTTTCTTTTTATTTTTATTTTCTTTACTTTTACTTTTACTTTTAGTTTTTACTTTCAATCTTGTCACACTAATATGTAGGTACTAGGTTCGAAAGAACAAAGTTTTAGGAAATTTTATTTCTCGAAATAAAAGACAAAAGATGAACAAGTACTCAACTAACAGCTCCACGATTGCGGAGGTTACCCACCGCGATTGCGGTACTGTTCATGCCGCGAGATATAATTTAAAAAAAATATATATATAAAAGGAATTGACGGAAATGTCGGATTTGCCCTTCCCCAAACCCACCGGCTCTACTTATCTCTTTCTTTCCCTTCTTCTTCTTCTTTTGATGAGGTATTTTCAGAGGTCGTTAATACCTATCAAAGAAACCTTAACTTTACCAACTCAGTAGAGCGGCAAGTAAGGGTCTATCCCACAAGGACTTGTGTATTTGTGTTATTAATTGCATGCCAAGTAACCAAAAGGGGAGTTTATTGATTGATTCATCTAAACTACTATGCAAAAATAAAAATAATATGAATGCAAAGATGATTTAAATATATGGAGGACAAGCGTGTTCAACTAGTTAAATCCATCATGACATTGCTTTGTTGATCATCGATTCTCTTGATTCTCTTCTCACTTGAATAATCTATTGTGGATAATGATCCTACTAAGGATTAAAACCCGAACTTTAGTTGATAGAACTACCAGTCTAACAACCCTAATTAAATAACAACCTAGAAGACCTTCTAGATTCAATTAAATAACAACATGACGATTCAAGTTATCAATAGAAACAAACACTTAGAGCAACCAGACATCTAAGTGACTTGTGAATTTATTCACTTCTTCAACCAACTAGTCCAACCGGTACTAAGTTAATTAAAGTATACTCTTGATCAAATTAACTCCATCCGGTAATTAATCAGATTCAGTTATAACTAGAAATTCAATTAGGTAGCTAATCTAACAAAACCCTAGTATAGATTCAATTAAGCACATGGAACAAATTCTATTCAAGTTAGTTGAGAATCAAGCAAACCTCACAACTATATGCAAATCATGACTTCAATAACTAGCCAAACACAAAGGAATTTAGCAATGGATAATAAAATTGAAAGCAAACTTACAAAGAGGTTCAAAGTTTCTTCCTCTAGAGAGAAAAACCCTAGCCTCCAAAAGTTATGATCAAAGTTATGACAAAATAAACTAACATAAGGTATATAAATGTCTTCTAAAATAACCCTCAAACACTATATCTTTAACCACTTCTCGGAAGATATAAGCCTAAAAACCAAAGATCGAAGCCCAAAACTTCGGCCCAATGTCATCCGCGTGAAACTCCCAGATTGCTCGGTTTGTCCAAAAGAGTGGCCGCACAATATGCCATCCAACGTAATGTGCAGTCAGTTGGAATTATGCGGGTTAATTGCTCAGCTTGATCCCGAGCTTTCGTCTCTTGTCTTGGCTCTTCATTTTCACTTCTCCAATTCATTCTAGGATCTCCTAGCTTCTTCAATCCATCCACCACCACCATGATCAACCAATCCTTGCCCCGCTGTTGCTCCTAAATCTAAAAACCTACAAAAAAGAGCAAACAAGCGCAAACTACCCGACAACACAAAAATCGAAAAACTAGATAAAAAACCTAAAACTACCTAAAACATATATAAAACATGCATCTAAACTACTCCTATATGCAAGCTATCATCTTCTACCTTCATCCCTCCTCTATTATTTCACCATTTTCATACCTTCAAGCTCCCATAACCTCTTAAAACCCAATTTTCCCAACTCCACAAAAATCAAATACAAACCCGTTTTCTTCATCCTTTCGCCATCCTAAACACAAATCCTTCATCCAAATTCCCAAATTTCCATCTAAAAGACCACAAATTCATATCTAAAATCCAAACAAAATTTTCCCCAAAAATCTCTCAAAACCTCTCAAATCCACTTGATCTCCTTGAATCTATCATTTGGAGTGTGCGCCGATCATCCGAGAGCCACGTCGGGACCACCACGAGCGTCGCCGAGAAAAATCGCAGATCCGCATTTACTATGCTTCCGCGATCGCAGTGACTAGCCTCCGCGCCCGCGGTATTGTAGCCAGAGCCAATTATTTTTGTTCTGTGAGTCCGATTTCATCCTCTTTTCCATTCATTCTTACTATGTCATATCCAGTTCGGTTGAGTAGGGGGGAAAGGAATTATAGAATGAGATTGATAGGAAGATTATGTTGTCTACTAAATTTTTTCATGTCCCGACATTATACTCTTTGGGATTATATTAGTTGGTTCATCAGATATTACAATAGGGTGGTTTAGGATTATATCAGTTGGGGGCTTGATTACTCTGATAGCCCTTCGATTTTTGAGCTTAGATGTTATTCATGACCGTTACAGAGCCACAGTAGGTGGGGGATTTGCTTTGATTTGTCACAACTGAAGAAGTCAAATTCTTATCTAAGTCTCAGAATGGAGGGTGGATTTGGCATTGTGGTAGGCAACATGAGCAGTATTTACATTTACCTAGAGAGTTTGGAGCTGAGGATACATCTCAACATTTCTTTCTGGAGTCTTATGTGATGGTGGTGGCAGATGAGGGGGAGGAAGAAGAGGAAGAGCAGGCGTATGAGCATCATAATGAGCCTCCTCATGGGCATCATGAAGCTATTCCTTCTGGTGATGGAGGAGCTCCAGAGTGGTATGATGAGATGTTCTCTGCAATGGAGAACTTGAGCATGAGAGTTGATTCAATATCTGACCATCAGAGCTATTTTATGAGGCAACAGTATGCCATGCGGAGTACCTTAGAGGATGTGGGGAGGAATGTCAGGGACATGTCCATCACCATGGATCAGATGAGGGAGCGACAAGAGGCATTTTATCAGCATTATTGGCCTCAGTACCCTCAGTTTTTTCCACCGCCTTCCCTTCCTTTATTTTTATCTGATTTGTCTTTTATTTCATTGAGGGCAATGAAAGGTTTAAGTATGGGGGAGGGAGTACTCACTGTTGTATATATGTACAGTTGCATTTCAAATTTCTACATTTCTATTTCAGTTAAAAATAATAATAATAAAATTAAAAAAACATTAAATCATGTGCCAAGTTGAAAACCCGAAAGGACGGCTCAGGCAAAAATCAGGGGCCCGGACCGGCATTAGGCTGGGATAATAAGAGGCTAAAAAGAGTGAAAGTGAGTTGGTGAGCACATCTATAGAAAAATGAAATGAACGGTTAGGTGAAAACCCGAAAGGGTGCCTAAGCAGAACGAGTGAAAAAAAGAGTGCCTAGGAACATTTCTGCTGGGGCTTGGGGATTATTGTTTATGGGTTTATACTTTAATTTTGTTATGTTATTATGAGTGATAGATTGTGCTAGGACTTCATTGTATGCACTTTCATTCTTTACATGGGTTCGGGTTGTGAGCTTAATTTCAGAGTGTTGTTTAGTTTTAGGTCATTTTCTCCCCATACTTCCTGTAGACCTTTGTTGCGTTGTCTTGCTCAATTTTATTTTGAGCTTACTCGAGGACGAGCAAGGTCTAAATATGGGGGAATTTGATATGTTGTATTTCATATAGCATAACTAAGATTAGATAATACATTTTATAAATAGATTTAGGTCTTTTTAGTGCTTGTAATGACAAATGAAGAGAAAACCGAAGACTTGAAGAAATTGGAAGATTTGAAGACGAAGTTTGAAGAATCAAGTGAAGGTTGCGGATTAGAGCAGTCTGCGGTGGAGCCAAGTATCAGTTTCGCGATCACGGTGGCACAAGGCCGCGGTCGCGGTCAACGTTGACTCGGATTCGGAGTTTCTACAGGTCCGCGATCGCGGAGGATGTTCACCTCGCTCGCGGAGGTCCAGCAACCATCCGAGGCGGCGATTTCTCTATCTATCTTTATTATATTTATTTCCTTTTATTTTATTTTCGGATATGTTTAGTTCGAGACTATTTAAGTTTGATTTTCAGCTTTTGTTTGCATAATCTCTTAGACCTAGTTTCCATTATTCAGACTTTTGTATTCTCTGTTTTATGGAGAACTAAACTCCTTAAGTTCTATTCAAGTTGAAGCTTTTCAGACTCATGTTGTTGTGAGATTCTACTTTTCAGTTTTATTTCTACAGGTTATTTCAATTCTCTTGTGCTTAATTAATATTGATTGTGTTGATTTTTGCTTGTCTTGCCAACTTGTTGGAACTAATACTCTCTATTGCTAGATCTAGGTTTTCTCGTAGCAAAACCTAATCTTTGTAGCAACTCAATTGATTTAGGACTCGTTGGACTAAAATAATTGAGAAAGAGATTTGAATGCATGTTGATTGTTTGACTCGTTGGAATTCAATTGCATGTATCTTGTTTATCCTTGTTCTCTTTGCTAATATCCCTATTATTATGATCGTTTCATGAGTTGTTTGGATATTAAGTTTGCTTGTCTCGTTGTCATGTTTTATTTCTAATTAGGATAGGAATAACCAAAAGGAATAATTTGATTGAATCTATGATCAATAGCTTGATAATGAAAGTGGATGCTTGATTAGGATTGTTTCCCCAAATTGATAAAAACTCAATCTTTACTTTGTTTAATTGCTTTACTTGCTTTAATTTTTCTAGCTTTAGATTAATAACCAAAAATCCCCCCTTTATTACTACTAAGTTGATAATAATAATTACTTAGGATACAAGTGTCTCTTGGGTTCGACCCCGACTCACCGACTATACTAGTTGAGTAATTAGGGATTTATTTTAGATTTGGCACGACGACTTTCAGCCAGTCAAATTTTGGCGTCGTTGCCAGGGACACTTTGTTTTATTCTATGTTTTATTGTTACCAACTCTGGTGTGGACCCTAGTTTATGGTCCACACTTGTGCTACTGATTCATCTATTTTGCCTTTTGATTCAAAGATTGAAAGGACTCTTTCCAGGTTGAGACGTGAAGCTCGGAATCTACTTCGTGAATTGCCATTCAACTTGAATTTTGCTGAAGCTGAAACAATGGGAGATTAGACTTTGAGGCAACTGACTGCCCCAAACTTTCAACAGCAGCCCCTGGTTGTTGAGTTCCCTGCGTTGAATGAAGGCGTTAAGTTTGAGTTGAAGTCTGGATTGATCCATCTTTTGCCCCAATTCCATGGGCAGGGTGGAGAAGATCCCAACAAGCATCTTGCTGAATTTGATCAAGTCTGCTCAAGTATGAAGCCTGCTGATGTAACTGAAGACCAGATCAAGTTGAGGGCGTTTCCTTTCTCTCTGAAGGATTCAGCCAATGAGTGGCTCTACTATCTTTCTCCATGCTCCATTAATACCTGGACTAAGATGAAAGCAACATTCTTGGAGAAGTACTTTCCTGCCACCAAACAGAACAATCTGAAGAAGAGCCTGAGCAACATTGAACAATAGGCTGGAGAGAGCCTGTATGATTATCATGAGCGTTTCAAGAGACTGTGTGCTAGTTGTCCATATCATGGGTACTCTGATCAAGACCTAGTGCTTTACTTCTTTGGTGGATTGTTAGACGATGAGCGCAGAATGGTGAATGCAGCTTGTGGTGGAAGCCTATTGAACAAGACACCAACATATGCCCTTGAGCTCTTTTCTGAGCTATCTGAGAACTCAAGGCAATTCAACAAAAGAACTGGCGCTAAAGGAGTCAATGATGTGGACTCCTATACTGCTATAAGATCTGAGGTGGCGGAGTTGAAGGATATGATGAAGAGGTTCATGTTGCAAGGAACCCTTCAACAACTGAAGGCATGTGAAATTTGTGCTGACACACTTCACCCTACTGATGCCTGCCCACAACTCCAGGAACCTCAGACTGAGGTTAATGTTGTAGGAGGCTTTGGACCTCCTAGACCTCATTTTGATCCTTATTATAATACATACAACCCAGGCTGGGCACATCATCCAAATCTGAGATATGGGAATCAAAATTAGCCTCAATATAATCAGCAAGGAGGGAATCAACAAAACAGGCAACCTTATGTTCCTAGACCTCCAGTTGAAAATCAAAACAACTCATTCAATGCTAAAGAGATGTTTGCAAGGTTAGCTAACACAGTAGACCAGTTGGGACAGAACACTCAAACTAGTATCCGGAGCACTCACGCTAGTATCAAGAATATAGAGACTCAGATCAGTCAACTGGCTACTGCAGTAAGCAAATTAGAGGCCCGAGATTCTAGAAAATTGCCAGCACAGCCCATCAATCCAAATGAGAATGTGAGTGCTATCACATTAAGAAGTAGAAAAGAGCTTAACAGAGACGTGGAGGTGTATGAATATCCATGAACGGAAAAATCCGAGTTTTTGGAGAACGACTCCACGCCCGCGGTGAACTACCCCCGTGACCGCAGTACCTCAATTGAGAGCTCAGATATTCTGATCGAAGACACCACGATCGTGTTGCCCAATGTCCGGGATCGCGGAAGCGAGGAAGTTTCGAAAGCGAGGAAGTATTTACTTGTGTGTGATATGTGTGCAAACAGATTTTAAAGTGTTTTCATCGTATGTGAAGTTTTCGAACGTTTCCTTTGTGTTGGTACCGTTCTCGGCATGTCCATTTGTGTAGTCCTCGTGGAGAAAGGGATGTCTATGTATGGTTATGTGACAGAGAATCGTGCCCCTTCAAAAGAAAACCTATTTGTGTTTTGGGCAAGTGATCTAGTAAAGGCTTGATATGGGGTTAGAAGTGTTGATTTGTGAAAGGTGGGAGGTCGCGCATCGGCATGCACCTAGGTATAGAGATTGATAAGCGCCATGGAATGGACTGATGAGCGAATGTTTGTATTGTCGTGTTTGGAATTGTGTGTATGAATGTGTGGATTTGTGATGTGTGGTTTGTGGGTGTGAGTGTGTTCATGTGGACCTTGCATGTGTATGTGTTAGGAAATTGATTGGTTTTTTTAAAAAACGTCCTACTAGTACTACGTGATTTCTAGCTTGGATTAGAATAGTATCTGACCCCTAGGTGACTTATTTTTTAGTTGCAGGTATGGATTAGGAACTGTGATGGATCCTCAGTTGAGTGGTGGAGCGGAAGGTTGATGCGCATGTCAATATGCTTGGGTTGGTTATGGGAGTTTAAGTTTCTATTGTTGAGCATGTTAGAATTATGTTAGTAGGGTTGGAATTATTATGTTCTGAGAATGGGTTCCATGCATGTTTATAACTTCTTTTTTTATAAATATAAGTTGGATGTTTTATTTTTATTTTCTAGTAGTGCCCGAGTTGCAAGATTCGAGTGAATTTGTTGTCAGATTATCTTGCGTGGACTAATGTGTGGTCTACTACCGAGTAGCGCCCCAGATTAGCTTGCATAGACCCATATGTAGTCTTGTAACACCCCCTTCCTACCCTGGAGGTATTACCGCCAGTAACCCCGATTAAGACTAAACCGAAGCTACCCAAGGCTTTAAACTGACTGAACAAACTAAAACAAACATTACAGCGGAATAAATACAATTGGTCTTATACAAACCTTAACCCAAAAAGAATAAATAACTAAATAGAACAACCTTCTATTTACACAAAATCTTCATCAAGTCTTCCTTGATTTCTTACTTCTGAAACTCAGCTTCGCTTTGAAGTAGTTTAACCATGATCTTCACTCAAGTATAGCCATTGGAAACCTTTCTTCAACTTCTGGAGCTTCAAACATCTGAATTCGCCTCTTGAATCAACTTCCAAGAAGAACCTGATGTATCGTATACATCGGTGGACACCAGCCGACCATATAAAAGAAAAAGAAGATGGACGGGTTAGTCTAATGATAGACTAGCAAGCGGAGAAACTAACTTGGTTCTTATGGTTGTAACTAAACATATTGGCATCCAGAATCCGAATAGACTCGAATTATGATCCAACAGTTAACAGTCTTATAGAGAATAAGAATGAGATTCGCATAATCAAGAGAGAGAACACCACCGCTTGTGGTTTCTTTAAGAAACATAAACAATTGTTGGGAACCCATATTAATCACATAACATCTTGAAAAGTCTCCATCGACTAATCAGATTGACTTAATCAAAGTTTGATTAAGAATCATTCATAACCGGGAGCAAGAATGGTTATCGAATAGACTAACCATTCGGGTACATTAATGTGCCAAAACGCACTTATCTATTACTTTCAGAACTTTTCACAAACATGTTGGTAACTTTTAATCGGCCCGAACTACTGCCGAAGGAACACAATGCTACCGAGGTCAGAGGGCTTATTTCATCCTTGAACAACCCGAATAGCACGAGTCCCGATGTTGTAGAGATTAGAGGGCCTGTTTCATCCATAATCATCTCAACACCAAGATCATAAGACTTAAGATATTCTTGATCTTTCATTTGCATATGGTGAGGTAGAGATCACAGAGGCCTATTACCATGTCGTCTACACTACACCGTGCTGAACCTGCACTTAGCTAGAGTGCCTATCAACCCTCTCACACGAAGAGTAGGGGAAGAGAGTCATGACTCACCATTAGGATTAGGCCCCTCCTAATGTAATATTGTTATAAAGAGAGGGTATAGAACCACTCCCTGAACTATTTTAATCACAACAATGTCTCAGCGTGAGACAACATACAAGGTCACCCATAACGGACCTAAATCCAATTCTACCGCAAAACTGAATAAACAACATGGTCATTATTTCTAACAAATATAACAACCTATCATATTTTTATTAATCATACAAGTTGTTCCCAACGCAAATATTAAATGGGATCCAATTCCTCATTTAATAACAATAACGCAAGAGAGAATCGTCCACTTGTCTTATAAGGCGTGCTCGACGTCCTTAGCAATTCCAACAGTAATCTGTATCATCCTTCTGACAAATATAACCAAAGGATTTCTCAGCAACGAGCTCACAAAAACATCTCTTAGTTTTATTCTCAACACCTACAACTTTCTAATCGATAAACGATTTAATTTCCGAATATCGATATATAATAAATCCTTAGTTATCATGCTTCAAGGAGCCATCTTGGCGGAATTATAACTAATTATCCGCTTCTCTTTTGAAACAATTTTCTAAATAAAAATTGTTCATCAGTAACAGTACTACAAGATTACCAAATTTCAGCTCAAACGGATTAACGACGAATCCTGAGTAATTATCCGAAGTCCATTACCTGACAATCGGTATCCAAAACTTGTCTTCGCTATAACGGAAGATCCGAGCGTCCGTTTCACGAGCGGTTCGAACCTGTGGAACCGTATCAACGTCAAGATTATAAAAACCATAAATTTAATTAGCAAAGCGGCACCGAAAAGCCCTTACGGTGGCTCCGCAATCAATCCGCTAATTAATTTCGATCGTATATACCTTTACTCGAGCCCATGGCTCGTGTGGCTCGATCATGGCTCGATCCTCGAGCCCGAGGGTGGCTGGGAGTTGCCCGGCAGCAGCCCTTTCCATTGGTGGTGGTCGGACAGGCTACCGATCGCCGGCGACGTCGCGCGGCGTGGTCGAAAAGTGACCGGCGGTGATGACTTGAATTCTTTCTCCCGATCCGTTCGTTCCGCCTGATTTCTCTCATGGTTCTGTTGCAGCCAGTACAAAGGCAAGAAGAAGAAGGTGAGAGATGGAGGAGGAGCTAGAGGAAGAAGATGAAGGTGGTGGCCGGCGGTGACAATTCTTTCTCCCGATCCGTTCGTTCCGTCCTTATCCTCTTCTCACTTTCCTTTCTTTTCAAAATCAATTTTGGAGACAAACAAGTAGACTTTGATACGGCAAAGAAGATATGCCGCCACTCTCTCTCTCTGGCTCCTTCATAACTAAGGAATGAAAGGATAAGTTTTAAAACGAAATCCGTCTCGGAACGGGACTCGCGTTAAAGCGGTAAAATTATGTACCTCGGGTGGAAAAACTCACTACATGAAAAACGTCCCGTAAATTATGTAGACCAATAAAATCAATTTTCCATGATTTTATCTTGCTACCTTCAATTTTAAGGCTTCCGTTTCGTATTTTAAATCTTTCCGGTACATAATTAAAAAGACGGCTTATCCAATAAATATTCTTTTTCCACCGAAAAATCCTAGAATTCACACCGATCCATAAAATCATTTTATTATGATTTTAGGATATCACCAACAATTTTCTAGGATTTAATCTCCAATAAAAATATTGGATTAAGCGTTAAAACGAACCAAAAAGGTTAAAAGGATATCCGAGAAAAATTCAAAAATATCCTCAAAAACCGCAGTTATTACATTAGTACCCCCTTAAAAATGGTTTCGTCCTCGAAACCAAGGAGAACTCAGATCACAAGGAAGGATAGCACAAGCGCATACACACAACCACTACAAACCTATACAGAAGTTTGTAGTACCCCCTTAAAAAAACATACTGTTACTTCTGCACCAAGCACAATCAACTATTGCTTAGTTACCAAACTCTTTCTTTACAACATTCACTGACTTTGGAAAATGACTCAGCATTTCCCGTCTAGTTTCTCAAGTTTTATCTTCACTTCCATTTTTAGACCAAAGTAGCCTAACCACAGGTTCTTTCCAGTATCTCGAAAGATTCAACATAGCGAGCATTTACGTTGTCTCGCATTCCCCAGTGGAATATGCCTTTCAAGGCGGATACTAGAACAAAAACGTCGTTTTCTACAATAACTCAACATGCTCTCGCTTAAAACAACACACGACTGTTGTCACCCTTGAGCAGTTAGCACCCTTGAACGTGTTAGTGCGATATCAGCAGTTGTTCTCTTGGCCAAGTCTGGCCCATGAAGAACCTTGTTAGCATTGTCATTCCAACAAATTGACAACCAACACTTCCGGCCTTATAAAGCCTTAAAAGAGTCATTTTCTTTATCGTGAAATCAAAATTCTTGAATGTGAATTCACTCAAACTCAAACTACCATTCCAACTCATGTGGAATCCAGAATACATGTCCTCAGGAGTTTGAATTTGTTTCTTTGCATTACTCATCAGTTTCATGAGGGAAGCCAATATAATTCAATTCACTCCACCAGGCTTGATGTCACTCCTTTCAGAACTTTGACATGAACCACCTATCTCAATCAGAGACAAAAGTCTTTGGAGTTTTATGAGGATCAAAAACTTTATGCCTGAACACCTCAGCTAACTTTTATACTCTTTAAGTCAGCTTAAATGCATTAAAAGAACACTCTAAATGAGTTTATTAACAACCTTCATATTGCATTATTTTCTTTCATTAAGTCTTGAACGACTAATGGCAAGAATCCATTGTAACATCTTCTCACTTTCATTCTGAAACAGGAAGAGACCATAACATTTCATCTGGTATTCTATGCTCAATCCGGACTTCCAGACAAACCAAACATATCAAAATGAACTCAGTGACATTTCACTTCATGTCAAGCCATCAAAAGGTTTATCTTAATCCTTATACATTTACTTGTTCCAGGCTGAACTAATTAAGCAAATAACTATGCCTCCTTTGAAATAAGCTTTCGAAGCTCATCAACAACAGATAAACATGAACAGTTTTGAAACCAAGCAATCCATAATCTTGATTAACAAATCTCGGTGTCTTACCTTCTTGATCTTCTCCATTGATCTTAAACAATATTACTTTCCCATACTACTTTTCCTTGATCTGGTCATCAGATTTTGAATAAAATCCTAGGGTATTCACACAACCTTGTTGTCATCCGAACTAAATCTTTAGTCCTTCTCAAATTAGTTTCTTTACAAGGATTACTTAAAATCCTTACTCAATTTCCTTTTTGAGATAAAATCTCGGTATTACCTTAACCAAGAATATGAGATTTATCCAACACATGACAAGATAATAACCTATCTTGTCAATCCTTTACATCCTTTTCTCAACCAAAACTCCGCTTGGGCATACTGACATTCAAAAGTAGTTATCTTACTCAACCACTTCAAAGTACACTCTTACGCATTACTATACCAACATATTGGACAATAATACCTTTAGTCCAATAATTTCCAACAAAATTGTCTCCATTGACAATTTTCAGTCTTTTTCATCAAAGAACTGTTTAGACTTCACTTAACATTCTGACTTGTTGAGCAACCTAACTCTTAGGATAAAAAAAAAACATATCCTCACGTGTCCACTCTCTATATCCAACAACTTATCAATCTGAGATTGAATATCAATACTAATTTACATATCCAAACCCAGACCCATTGGAGTTCTGCTTAAAGTCCTCACTTGACTATCTTATCTCAAAGAGATTTAAGTTTTCAAGACAACATGAAAACAAATAACGCTAATGGAGAAATTACTAGTACATCCTTTACTCCAAAGAAAGGATTACTACAATATCATTCCTTAGAAAGGGTTCCATTCCAGGAGTCCATATCAACTTACTTTCAAAGACAATTCTGCTAAAAAGGCAATGACTTTCTTAGGTCATGACGTCAACCAAGACAAACTATTAGCAAACTGCTTAGAGAATTCCAATAATCGTTGCCTGAAAACAATCCCAAATTTTTAGAGAAGTACGGAGTTAGCCCATGCTCTTCAAAGACCAACACAGATTTGTAAAGAATCTTACCAAATTTCTTTACTTATAATCGAACTGTTTTGGGAAGTTTGACCATATTCCTTAAATAGTATAGGATATCAAATACTAACTCAAAGGATTTTTACCAAGTAGCTGATATAGCCATTGCTATAATGCAAAAGAAAGCTTGCATCTTTTCATATCAACCAACTACACTTGCAAAACTCATATAAGTGCAAAACTTATATGATTGCCAAATCATACTAGAAACTATTCTTTAAAACCCAAGGAATTATGTGATCTTATTCCACCATGTGATCAAGATGGGAAACAAAATTAAACATAATCCTTTACTGCATTTTCATAGGAATAAGACATGTAATCTTGCCTTACCATGTGATCAAGATGGAAGACAGATCACATTCTTACTCACCACTATGAAAACCGTAGAAAATTTATTCATAAATCCTTTATAACAAACTATCATTACTTTTAGAAATTCATACTTGAATTCTACAAAGTCCTAAGATTTTTCTCAAAAGAGAAAATCACAAAACAATTTCAACTATTCCTTAAATCATAACAGCTTGACAGGAACTCGACATAGTCTACAAGCATACAGGCTTTAACTTTGAATGTCGCTGAAACAAAGATTAGCTACTCTCTTGAAGAATTTGGCGCGTCAAGCCAATGCATCAATTAAAATTACTGACCTTATCTTAATGATGGTACCAACGCTTTGCCCTAGTTCTGTGTTGACACTTGCACATTAGTTGACTTTACCAACTTGACAAATGTTTTGAATCAAAACCGAGTCTCAAAGAAGCTAAGATACTCCAATTCACTTCTGAGCCCCACATTTTCCCTCGAATGTGACACTTCATTCCCTTCTCAAGGTAGAACTTGATGACATACCTTGACTTTTCTTAATTAGACATACATGCTAGACTTTTCTATAATCCATAGTATTGAGTAATCTCTACCTGATTGACTCAGTCCTAGCCCAACTTATCTTCACAAGTTCAAGAAAAGAGTTGATCACTCCAATCCACTTACTTGCAATCCTTAGGGAAAATGTGATTCCGACATCTTCATACTCATAGCAAAGATTCTTCTTCGATCATTCTCAACTTGTATGCCTCCTTGACATACTACTTTAAAGTTATACAGATATGATCCATTGACAAAATTCAATACTTGAGTTCATCCATTCACAAGACAACGAGCCTTCTGCAAGTGAATCTTCATATAAATTCTGATATCCAAAAGTAAACTATCAAACTCTTCTGATGAGTTTAAGGCCTTTCAATCCTTTTGTCTTCTTTTTAGAATCACTCAAGACTCTTAAGATTTTCCAAATCTCAACGTTGAGAAGTGGAGGTTCCAACTCCAAACTTCTATTGATAATCGAATTTCAACCAAATTCAGAAATTCCTAAGAAATATTCTCGGGAAAACTCTTACTCTTATGACTTCAAGACAACACTTGAACTTTCACATATCAAGAAAAGAAATTAACAATTTCTTTCACATAACTTTGAATCATGAACTTTCTAACAAAAATTCTTAACTTGAAATCTCCCATCATACAATCTTAAAATAGGAAACCTTCAAACTAGAAAGTCTTTATGAAGTACAATACTTAACTTCAAAATCTCACAAGAAGTTTCCTAATATGGAAGAAACGAAGAGGCACACCTAATCTTACTTTGGATCCTTCTCGGAATCCATTCCCATCTCCAGGAAATCAAATGTCCACCAAAGGACCTTTTTCACAAAAGCCATTACAAACTTATTACCTCATGTTCTCCAATTCCCTTTTTTCCTTCTATCTCTTCACGAGTCTGACCTCCAATCTTAACCACTTTCCATAAATGGTTCAAAGATAACACCAATATAGAATTGTCCATAACTCTATATGGAAGATGAAAGTCTTAAGCAAGACTTAGGAACTTTTAGCTCTGATACCACTTCTGTAACACCCCCTTCCTACCCTGGAGGTATTACCGCCAGTAACCCCGATTAAGACTAAACCGAAGCTACCCAAGGCTTTAAACTGACTGAACAAACTAAAACAAACATTACAGCGGAATAAATACAATTGGTCTTATACAAACCTTAACCCAAAAAGAATAAATAACTAAATAGAACAACCTTCTATTTACACAAAATCTTCATCAAGTCTTCCTTGATTTCTTACTTCTGAAACTCAGCTTCGCTTTGAAGTAGTTTAACCATGATCTTCACTCAAGTATAGCCATTGGAAACCTTTCTTCAACTTCTGGAGCTTCAAACATCTGAATTCGCCTCTTGAATCAACTTCCAAGAAGAACCTGATGTATCGTATACATCGGTGGACACCAGCCGACCATATAAAAGAAAAAGAAGATGGACGGGTTAGTCTAATGATAGACTAGCAAGCGGAGAAACTAACTTGGTTCTTATGGTTGTAACTAAACATATTGGCATCCAGAATCCGAATAGACTCGAATTATGATCCAACAGTTAACAGTCTTATAGAGAATAAGAATGAGATTCGCATAATCAAGAGAGAGAACACCACCGCTTGTGGTTTCTTTAAGAAACATAAACAATTGTTGGGAACCCATATTAATCACATAACATCTTGAAAAGTCTCCATCGACTAATCAGATTGACTTAATCAAAGTTTGATTAAGAATCATTCATAACCGGGAGCAAGAATGGTTATCGAATAGACTAACCATTCGGGTACATTAATGTGCCAAACGCACTTATCTATTACTTTCAGAACTTTTCACAAACATGTTGGTAACTTTTAATCGGCCCGAACTACTGCCGAAGGAACACAATGCTACCGAGGTCAGAGGGCTTATTTCATCCTTGAACAACCCGAATAGCACGAGTCCCGATGTTGTAGAGATTAGAGGGCCTGTTTCATCCATAATCATCTCAACACCAAGATCATAAGACTTAAGCTATTCTTGATCTTTCATTTGCATATGGTGAGGTAGAGATCACAGAGGCCTATTACCATGTCGTCTACACTACACCGTGCTGAACCTGCACTTAGCTAGAGTGCCTATCAACCCTCTCACACGAAGAGTAGGGGAAGAGAGTCATGACTCACCATTAGGATTAGGCCCCTCCTAATGTAATATTGTTATAAAGAGAGGGTATAGAACCACTCCCTGAACTATTTTAATCACAACAATGTCTCAGCGTGAGACAACATACAAGGTCACCCATAACGGACCTAAATCCAGTTCTACCGCAAAACTGAATAAACAACATGGTCATTATTTCTAACAAATATAACAACCTATCATATTTTTATTAATCATACAAGTTGTTCCCAACGCAAATATTAAATGGGATCCAATTCCTCATTTAATAACAATAACGCAAGAGAGAATCGTCCACTTGCCTTATAAGGCGTGCTCGACGTCCTTAGCAATTCCAACAGTAATCTGTATCATCCTTCTGACAAATATAACCAAAGGATTTCTCAGCAACGAGCTCACAAAAACATCTCTTAGTTTTATTCTCAACACCTACAACTTTCTAATCGATAAACGATTTAATTTCCGAATATCGATATATAATAAATCCTTAGTTATCATGCTTCAAGGAGCCATCTTGGCGGAATTATAACTAATTATCCGCTTCTCTTTTGAAACAATTTTCTAAAAAAAATTGTTCATCAGTAACAGTACTACAAGATTACCAAAATTCAGCTCAAACGGATTAACGACGAATCCTGAGTAATTATCCGAAGTCCATTACCTGACAATCGGTATCCAAAACTTGTCTTCGCTATAACGGAAGATCCGAGCGTCCGTTTCACGAGCGGTTCAAACCTGTGGAACCGTATCAACGTCAAGATTATAAAAACCATAAATTTAATTAGCAAAGCGGCACCGAAAAGCCCTTACGGTGGCTCCGCAATCAATCCGCTAATTAATTTCGATCGTATATACCTTCACTCGAGCCCATGGCTCGTGTGGCTCGATCATGGCTCGATCCTCGAGCCCGAGGGTGGCTGGGAGTTGCCCGGCAGCAGCCCTTTCCATTGGTGGTGGTCGGACAGGCTACCGATCGCCGGCGACGTCGCGCGGCGTGGTCGAAAAGTGACCGACGGTGATGACTTGAATTCTTTCTCCCGATCCGTTCGTTCCGCCTGATTTCTCTCATGGTTCTGTTGCAGCCAGTACAAAGGCAAGAAGAAGAAGGTGAGAGATGGAGGAGGAGCTAGAGGAAGAAGATGAAGGTGGTGGCCGGCGGTGACAATTCTTTTTCCCGATCCGTTCGTTCCGTCCTTATCCTCTTCTCACTTTCCTTTCTTTTCAAAATCAATTTTGGAGACAAACAAGTAGACTTTGATACGACAAAGAAGATATGCCGCCACTCTCTCTCTCTGGCTCCTTCATAACTAAGGAATGAAAGGATAAGTTTTAAAACGAAATCCGTCTCGGAACGGGACTCGCGTTAAAGCGGTAAAATTATGTACCTCGGGTGGAAAAACTCACTACATGAAAAACGTCCCGTAAATTATGTAGACCAATAAAATCAATTTTCCATGATTTTATCTTGCTACCTTCAATTTTAAGGCTTCCGTTTCGTATTTTAAATCTTTCCGGTACATAATTAAAAAGACGGCTTATCCAATAAATATTCTTTTTCCACCGAAAAATCCTAGAATTCACACCGATCCATAAAATCATTTTATTATGATTTTAGGATATCACCAACAATTTTCTAGGATTTAATCTCCAATAAAAATATTGGATTAAGCGTTAAAACGAACCAAAAAGGTTAAAAGGATATCCGAGAAAAATTCAAAAATATCCTCAAAAACCGCAGTTATTACAAGTCTACTATCAAGTAGCGCCCCAATGTAAAGACAGGGTGTTACAGATTGGTATCAAAACCTAGGTTGACAACAACGGCACATAAAACTAAACAACGAGTGTACACGATATCTAATTCAAAACTAAAATCGGCCAATGATAGCTTATTATTTATAACAACTAAATGAAAAGAATCCATCCTCTGTAGGTAGACAGGGATAGCTTGAGCATATAGAAAACATATGCCTCTATAAAAACCTTATACTAATTTATACATCTATACAAATTCTATTTTTTCTGCATATCCCTATAAAAAAACTTATACTGATTTCCATAAACATGTAAGACATCTTTCGAACTTTGCTTCTTGATTTTCCCATTCAAAAGAGCACAAAACCAACCAACACATATATGTTTCTTAACCTAAAATAGTTCCTTGACATTAAACTCCACAACAAAAGCACATTCATTATGCATATTCATTTAAGCCTTTGCCATATTGTTCTCACTAGATATGCCTTCTACAGCCTTCTCGGTCATATCATATAGGTCAAATGCATCTCAGCCATTGATGAAATGATGGAGCATAACAGATTTGCATCATCATAACTCACAAATTTCTCAATAGATCTAACACAAAAAACCTTTATGTGGAATTATAGAGTAAAAACCCTAGAAGGCAACCACAAAGGTTGCATGCAACAAGAAATTGGTAAAAAACGTAAGGAAGACGAACATTAACAAAAGAATTAGGAGACAAAAATACACTCACAGTACAACATCGAACCTAGCAAAGCCCAAAAGACACAGAATCAAGTGCACTCAATCATCTCTCCCAAGACCCCGACAATAACAAAATGAGCACACCCCAGGCTTCGAAATCGGCCACATGACTTGCTTAAAACTCCAAGATTCGCTCAAACCGCCCCAGTATCGAAATTTGCTCATGGCTTTGGTTATTTGTATTTTAGATTGAAATTTAGGGATTTACGAGGCTTTTATATTGTTCTTTTTGCCCTCGGACTTTTTGGACAAGTAGACCATCCCCAAATTAGTCAAACAATTTGGAGATGTATGAGAAGGAATTTATTTGGGATGTTCAATTTGGACGAAATTCGTAGGGTATGAGAAGGAATCGACCATTGATGTTCTATGGATCTGGTCACAAGGGTCAAGGAGTTTTTCCACTGGTCTCTCTCACAAGTTTCTCTCTTTCATCCTTTTAGACTTTTCCGGCATCTCTTAAGGCTATACAAATTCATTCTACACCATCCTTCCCACCCATTTCAGTTCACTTTTGATAGTAGTATTGCTTTTCTTTCTTTTCTAATTTTTTCTTTTTTTCTAAACGAAAACCATAGAAAATGGATGGAAAGTGCATTTTGTTAACTGTAGGCTACATGAATACAAAATAGAGGAATAACATTAGGGAGGTGTTTGGTATAAATTTGGGTATGGGAATGACATTAGGTATCGGATTGAGTTGGTATGGGGTTGGAAACCCATACTTATAATTAGGTGTTTGGTAAAAAAATTGGGAATAAATATTAGGGTTTATTTTTGAGATAATTTTTTTAATTAACCCCGTTCCATTCTCGTCTCTTCAATATGAAAAAAAATACAAATCTCAAGATAGCCCAGAAAAATTAATTATAAGCACAAGAGTGAAATCTGGTCTACAAATTGATTGAGAATATTTGATGGTGAGAGCACGTGAGCCATTAATGGTGGAGGAAAAATCGTCATTGATGTAGAAGATTGCCAGAAATTTCACCACCAGTATCTACAAAGAGTTATTCCTCTATTTCAATGTCAGATTTGAGAAGCCCAATTCGGTACCAGTGACGTCTACGCAGGCAACTATAAGTCTTCTTCTGTTTCGATTTTGGGAGAGACTGTATTGTAGACGTGGGTTTCATTTTCATACCCGAGCAATAGGTGAGGTATGAGAACCCGATATCTGGTATGGGTTTGAAATCCTAAAATTGACATACCAAACAATAAGTATCGGGTTTTCATTCCCTAACCCGATACCTCATTCCCCATACCTTTAAACCAAACGCCCCCTAGGAATTTGTTTTGGGTGCTAAAAGGAAATGTCAAGAATTAAAGGGTACCAAAAGAAACTTTCCAAAACTTAACTCGTTATATAGGAAGGAAAGCAATCAAAAGGTCAGGGTATTCACGCGATTAACAAGATGAACACAAAGCAGCTCTCTTTCTCAAATAAATAATGCACATCTCATCTAAAGATTCAGAACTACTACACGTAGTTGCAACTTATCACCACTACCAAGAAAGAACACAAGCCGTTTCATAAAATAACCAATACAGGACATCAATTTAAGGACTCCAAAACTCCAACAGCAGCAACAACTAAGAATCAGAGAATAACTTGTACACAGCTCAATTTCACGAGGTTTACAAGCAAAATTTGTCTTCTCCTCCGTCTGAAAAAAATAATCCCCAGGGATATGTATTCCATCCCACATTTTCATAACTTCTGTTTCTCTTTTCTTCGGGTTTTTCTTTATCACTCTAAAACAGGGCAGGGTGGAACGTCGAGTGTAATACCTGCTTGGATCTGGCCCCACCCAATGAGTCGCCAATGCTTCTCAACACGTCTGCTGAGTGCTATCTTCTCTCCTTTGCTGGTGCAGACCGGAGAAGTCAGTTGTAGCTTTGCCAAGTCGTTCTTGACAGCAAGGACTCGTGCTCCTGATGACATGGACCCGATGTTCAACATCAGAATCTCTCCCTTAGTTAGCTTCGTCACTTTGCCTTGCTTCTCTGTGCCCTTCGTTCTCACACCCAAAAGCCGCCTTAGAAGAAAGAAGTTCACCTGAGAGACATGACAAGAAACTCTCGTATCAGAAAACAAATCATAAGAAGTTCATAGGATCACAGTTACAGCAGTGTTTTTGAGTTTGGAGCGTTCAAGATTTAGGGTGTGTTGGGATTTTTAATGTACTTATTGCATTAGGTTGCAATAAATTGCTTAAAGATCTTATTATACTATTCCCTACCTAAATTTGGAAACTTAACACTAATTTCGGAAATATAAACTCTTAGAAATCTTAAAGAATCGATCTAAAGAATATTTACCCAGTATGGACATGGATTCATATCTACTGCTCCTTAGATTAACCGTTCCTAAACCGACTCGTAATAAAAATGCTGCAAGAAATATACCAGAATACCAAGGTTGGAAACCTACCTCAAGATCAACAAAAACATCAGGAAGGGATCCAACCTCGCCAAGAACCTGCCCTACTAGCCTATCAGCTCGAGTCAAGGTGGGGTCCATAGTGGTGCCAACTCCAATAAGACCTCCTGGTACAGCATACTGTAGCTCATTTTGCTCGGCATACAATGATACGATTCTAGAGTATAATGGTGTGCACTTTATGTTGCCATTTTCATCTTTCACCACAATACCAGGTCGCACCTCAATGTGCTGATTTACCTTCAAGACACCCTGTACAGAATCAAGCCAAGAATTCCTCAATACAAAAGTTTCTCACAGAAAAATAAGCAAGAATATCTTTAGTATCTCAGACCAATTAAAAGCAAAGGAGAGACATAAACCTTTAGAATACTACCACCAGCTACTCCACCTTTGATCTCATCAACCTCAGACCCAGGCTTGTTGACATCAAAGGACCGAATCACAATCATATTAGGCGGTGATATAAAGTTCCTCTCTGGGATCGGAATCTTTTTCACTATATATTCACATACAACATCAATGTTGTACTTCAATTGAGCAGAAATAGGGACAATTGGGGCACTGTCAGCAACAGTTCCCTGGTTCAAAAATTAAAAACAAGTTTGTGAGCTTCTTCACCCCTTTATAGAGAGAAAAATGAACATCATACATGCCAATGCAAGTTCAAGGTCTGTTACCTGGACAAATTTCTGAATTGCTTCATGCTGATTTATGGCCACATTTTCCTGAATAAGATCAACTTTGTTCTGGAGAATGATGATGTGCTGAAGACGCATAATCTCAATGGCAGCCAAGTGTTCTGAAGTCTGAGGTTGGGGGCAGCTCTCATTTGCAGCAATGAGAAGCAATGCTCCATCCATGATTGCAGCTCCGTTAAGCATTGTAGCCATGAGAATATCATGACCCTAAATGAGAAGATTTATATAGTAAGAGGTCATCTAAGAGTTGAGCAAATAATTGGTTAAGCTATATAAGACTGTGCAGTTACAAAGACAATTAAGCCCTTCTATATGTATATTGCTTTGTCTTGCCACTTGAAATTAAAGGTGACATTACTACTCAGTGATATGCCTAAGAATCTAATATATTATCAATTATCCACTTGTAAGGGGGTGCAAAATCATGCTCATTGGCTTTTACACACTGCCTTTGAGATGGATTTAGTCCCTATATCAATTTCGGTGCATTCTAACTAAATTCAGTTATTATTGTCACATAGCTGGTATCAGTTTTTCTTGGGTCTATCGGGTGTACCCCCTTTCCCTTGGGCAAGGGTACCCCCATCTTGACCCCCCAGATTCCGCTATAGCGGAGCCTCACTGGGTCAATGATGATGATGAATTATCCACTTGTAGACCACAGGGAGTTAAATAGAATAAAGAAGGGTAGGTGATTTAAATCAAAGGTTATATTTGATCCATGAAAGACTGGTTAATTAGGTCTGCAACACCTAATGGATCAAATGTATTTTGACATTAATCCATGTTATGACATGAAGTGTAAAGAATCCATGCACTTGCATTTGCTAACAAAGACAATAAGAAACATACAGAAAATGCATAATGCAACAAAGAAAATAGCAGACATTAATTCACATTAGAACTCGAAAATGCACCAACAGACTGGTACAATAAAAAAAAAATTGACTGGAAGGAAGCCAAAATGACATGATGTCACAAATCGACCATATAAAGATGAGGAACAAAAAAATTACACAAGCCAAGCTATACAAAAAAAATAAAAAAGATAGTAGTCCAAGAAAAAAAAGGAATCCATTTATAAATACTTCTAATAGGAATAAGCAAGGTGACATTTAAACTTGTAGAACACAGAAAAAACCATTGGCAGGCAGTAAGCTGACATGTAAGTCTGCGAACGAGATGTTACCGGGCAATCAACAAAAGAAACGTGTCTTAGGAGTTTCATCTTGCAGTTCTCAAATCCTGGCACATCACACATGGGGTAATCTTCCTTTCCACTTCCATATGCCCTACAAATCAGTAAACAACAATTCTAAAGCACTGAAAAGAGTTCTTCCACAAACTTCACATGTAAGGAAACGCAGTGTAAGAGTGCCAAAACAGGAATACTAGTAGCTCATTCAATAAAGAACAAGCCAGATTTTTCTTAAGAAATCTCTGAAAAGTCCACATTGCATGAAGTGAACAAGGCATTAAAACAGAAAAAAAAAATGAGTGGCATACTTGTAGCACATAGGTCTAGGGCACCGTTCATCTTCACATTTGTAAATCTTCGCATTAGCATAACCTAGCTTGATTGTAATGTTACGCTCCAACTCATTCTTGAAACGCACAGTCTGTCAGATGAAAATAAAGATCAATCAGGAAAATCTGAACACAATACCCTCTCCTCTTCCTATCTGGGCCAGGAAAACCTGAGCATGACAATATATCACAATCTTCTGGTTAAAAAACTTTTCCAGAAAGCCATTACCCATCAAGTTAAAAAACTTTTCCTCATCAAGAACACATGATCTTAATAGGACAAGGTGGTGGAAAAGGTTAATCACTACTAAGGCTCGTTTTAGGTCTAAGATGAAAAATACTTTTGGACTAAAATGTGCTTTTATTCACATTGAAATGTGTGATATATAGCAATATTTCACGTACTTTGAGGCAAATAAAAGCACATTTTACCCCAAAAGTACATTTAATCTTAAAACTAGAACAATGCCGTATATTTTCTAATAATAGTTCAATAACCAAATGGGATATACTGAGAGCTAGAAAAGAATCACCACATTGAAAATACAGAGATCATTCAAAATTACATCCCATTTTGCTTGAGATATATAGAACGATGTAAAATTCTGAAATGAACCTTCAAGGTAGATAGAAAAGGGAAAAAAAAAAGCCATCGGGCTTCCTGCGTGATCTTAAGCATGGAATATACCTGCACACCAGATATAGCCTTCACAACAGTAGATTTCCCGTGGGCCACATGACCAATTGTTCCTGATAAAGGTATTGTTGATTCAGCGATTGAGAAACATGATTCATTTATCAGCTAGAGGGGTTCTACATCTAATAATGAAATTTGCAAAATAAAAATTCACTCAATGCAAAAAAGGAGAGTAGCATACAACACGATGAGAATGAAATTTACCAATATTAATTGTTGCCTGGCGAGAAATAACCTCAGGAGACAGCGGATGAAGCGTTGCTACATCCAGCTTGCTGAGGTCTTGCTCCATCAATCCTTTTCGCGACATCTTGGATTCAGAAATTTTGGTAGGAGAACTTATATCTGTCGTGGTAGATAGTGAAGTCAGAATCCTAAATTAACACTTCCACTCCAATTGTCTAAGTTAATAAGATAAATAAATATAATTATGGCGCCCGCACCGGCGGCCGGGAGTTCTCAGTCAGTCGCCAGCGGCACAAAACAAGTGAAAATTTGGATCTTTCTCATTTGAGAAATAAGAACCACAGTTGACATTAGAAACAAAATTCAATTGAGAAAGACGAGTTCAAACCGATCAATTTGGGAGACGAATTTGTAGACTTTGACGAGGCAGAGAAGATATGCCGGCGGTGAAGAGTTCTTTATCCCGAGTCCGTCGTTCCGTCCTGATTCTCTCTCTATTCCTTCCTAGGGTTGTTTATCAGTAGTTGAAGAGGTGAATGAACTTGGGCTCGTTTTTAAACAGGCCCGCTAGACAAAAAATAAGGACAGGCTCGTGATCGGCCCGACCATTTAGTTGGAACTTTTTTTTTTGATAACCATTTAGTTGAACTTTTGGTCATTGGTTATATAAGAGTTTGGTTCAAATGAATCAAAGTCAATTTTAAAACGTGAAATTAATGCACTTTTCTTAGTTCATGCTGCACTTTTTATATAAAAGTGCATTGAAAAATACAAAAAATGCAATACGAAAAAATGCACTATAAAAAATACGAAAAGTGCAAATGCGAAAAAGTGCCCTCTAAAGTAGGAAAAATGCACTATGAACTAGGAAAAGTGCATTCGTTTCAAGATAAGAGATCGTTTCAGGATGAGAGTTCATTTCATTTGAACCAAACTCAATTATATAATTCAATATTTAATAATGATTCACGACCTAATGCTTTATGTTTTCACATCATCATTTATTTGTTAGCATTACTATAACTAAACCATCATCATTTTTATAACTAAACCAGAATTTAAAAATATATAAAACGATATATATCAACTTTACATTAACAATTTTTTTTTAAAAAAAAATTAATTTATTGAAATTTAATTGAGATTGTTCATCTTAAATATCCATCTCGTTCGTACCTTGGATAACCAATATCGTGCTTTGTAACGATCAAGTTTGATGAGTTCATCAATCCACACATTTGTCCATGTTGGTGTTACTTTTTCTGTCGTTTTTTTTTTTTTTGCTTAACGCTTGTTTGGATCTTCATAAATAATGCATAGATTTAATGTAATTTAATACAACTTAATGTATTAATTGAGGTGATCCAAACGGACCATTACTCCGAAATCCATCACTTGTCTCCAACACTTGATATCGAAGGTATACTACTATAACTTCTACCCCTATATATTTATTTTCATATAATTGAGATTGAGATATTTTTCTTCTCTTATATTATACTATTAATCAATTTCAATTTTGATATTAATAATAATGGTATATTTCATGTATGTAAATATGTAAATTAATTAGAAGCCACGATTTAGAATGAATCCAGATTACTATTATCTGCCCAAATCTGTTATCATAGAAATAAATAACAAAGGCATCCCGAAGTTTTTCACTCCTTATTCTACACATGATAACATTTCTCATGTGCTTTGAAAGAGACTCTACAATTTTACAAAGGTTATCTGCGTTTCTTTAGAATACACGCGTTATTTCTTTTGCTCTAGATCTATTTAGTAAGTATTTTTCCTTATAAATAGTGAATTAAAATATTTTAAATTCCCTAGTGTAAATAGCGAGGTTCTTTAGCAAGTTTCAACATGTCGAGTCTCTATTAATAAGAAGTTATTTTAAGTTAGAGATTTTGTTCGACCATTGTAACATTCGCCTTCTTCAGCTACTTATAGATCTTGGAAGAGGTCGAAAGTTGGAGTTTCTCGATGTGGGAGAGACTTATTGATCTTTGAGGTTTCAACGGATGATTAGTGGAGTGTGAGGTGTGCAACGTGTTGCGTTGTCGTTGGTGGGAGATGCAGATTTAGTTGGAGTTTCAAAATTTCTGATGTGGAAGAGTTTTATTAATCTTTGAGGTGTGAATCGTTAATTTGTGGATGAGGAGATTGATGTGATTGTATTATAAGGCAGTGAATTAAGCATGTGATGTCATCAATCTTCACCACTCGCTGGAGTCTTTGTAGATGGTGATTTCATTCGCCGTTTGTCTATTGCACTAACTAGGCAAGGTAGTAGGCTGCAATGTAGGATGTGCATGCTAATCGTAATTGAATTTTGTGGGAGTTTCACTCATTCTGGGATCTTTATAATCTTAGTTGATTTTGCGCATTGGTGGTACACTAGTGAAACCGTTTTGCCCAACTGGGCGTGCTTGTGGTAGGGAGAATATGGTATTTAGTTTGTATGTTTTTTTAGGGTGCGTGATTCTAACAACATTGTTATGCTTCACTTCGAATTCCGAATTTGCATGAGTCATCTCTCCTCTTTTTTCTCCCCTTGCTTCGATCATTCTTTTTTATCGTCTAGAGTTGGAATTATCTACGCTCCATTATAACCCCATGACTTGGTGTTTCGCCTCGTGGGAACCACATGGCAAATATGCAACGTCTCTTCTCTCATAGTGTGTGAGTTTGTTTGTCTTGGGGTTTCTCATGGCTTCGTGTGTTGAGATTGTGTTATCTGATGGGTCGATTCTAGGCTTCAAGGTTTTGGGTTGACCGTTTGGTGGGCCAGTTGTTGGGGTTGACTTTGCTTATTGGGCTTTGCTTTCCATAGGTCAACCTTAAGAACGAGGCTTATAAAAGGGTTCCATGTCGTCTTCCTCATTATTTTCTCACCGCCTCTGTCATCTTCTATATCATTGCGCTTTAAATTCGCCTTACATGTAATATTAGCTATTTTTATAGAAGGATTTTAATTTAATAATTATGATAAAATAATAATTAAAAAGTTGACTTTGTCTAATTCCATGAATAATAGATAAAACATGCAAAAGGAAATTTATTTTATATAAATAAATTTGACAAATTAAGTTTTATTTACTGGAAAATTTTAAGCTTTTAAGCATAATGAGATGAAGTTTTTTGAGTATTTCATAAGTCAAAAATGGGAAAAGCAATTGTAGCAAAAAGAAAAGGGGAGGCCCAAGGCCAAATTCGAACCTCCTTCTCCTCCTCCTTTCGATAGGTCCTTGTTCGAATGGCTACACCCGCACGTCTTGAGGGGCAGTGCTTCCACCATCATTCTCTTCATCCGTCCTTTCAGATGGCTACACTCTATCATCTCCTTCATCCGTCCTATGTCTCTTCACTAACATATATCTCTTTCTCTTCTCAATGTTCTCAGGGTTTCTTCTGCTAACAAAATTGAAACAATTTTAGTCAATTTTTCTTGTTCAAATTCAATCTCTGACTCTCAAGACCGACCTCAAAAGTACAACCAATCGATAAACCTCCTGGTGAAAGGCTATAAGAAGAAGAGAATATATAGAAGTGTCAGATTTTATTTACATCGATCATAGTATATCTATATTTGGGTTTTATTTGATCCAATTTCATATGTACTTAAGATGTTGTATGACTTTCAATTATGAATTAATTTTACTTTAAAAAAAACTAAACCCTTTTGAGGAAACTTCACTATCATCTTGCTTAACCCACATAAAAATTCCGATCAATTACAGAACGACTGGCATGAATCATGCATGCAGACTCGTCTGTTGACGAAGTTCCTCATAAGAGCATGTGCTACCAAGAGGAATCAACTTCCTCTTTGCACTCTCTTTCCTCAAAGAGGAGTTCCTCATAAGAGCATGTGCAAGCCTTCTTAGCCCTTGTGCCCAAATTTGTACCTTCATCCATTTAGCATTTGACACTTGTCCTTCCTACTTTCAACCAATTTCATTTATTTCTTCATTTAATCATTTTCAACAAAATTATAACTAAATGTGATATTTTCTTACAAAAAATAATTAATTAATGTTTATAATTTTTTTTGTCTATAAATAGAGTCCAAAATCATTATTTCTTTCACAACTCATCTATTACTCTCTCCTTTCACTACTCCTTCACTACTCCATTTCTATGACAATGAAATTTTTGTTATTTATGATTAATGTTATTTTTATTTTTTTCGTGCTTTATAGTTTTGCTTGAAGTTATTTTAATGTTGAATAAGTTTTTTTTCATTAGTAATTCATTTATATTATCTTAAATCAATTTTTATTTAATTAATTGAATCAATTTTTTAAGTAAATATGATTTATTATTAATTTATTTGATTAACTTATATTGTAAAAATATTGAATGATTTAAAATATGTATTAAATATATATGTTAAAGTAGGGGAGAGGAATTGAAAGATGATCCTCTTTGTTGTGGAGGAAATTAGAGAAAGAGGAAGAGAAGGAGGAAAGAAAAAGTGAAAAATGATGTGGATGAGAGAGAATATGATGTGTCAAAAGGAGAAGAGGAGAGAGAAATTTGAGAGGGGATTGAGAATCCCCTCCATTGCACATGCTCTAACTCATAAGCCCATGCCTAAACCCATCAAACTTGACTTTGACATGCACCAAAGCCTCTTGCATTCATCTGTACTTCAATTCGAAATCAAAATTCTTGGAACGTAATCCAGTTTACACCTTATTGGTAAATTGTATAGCAGATCCTTGAACTTGGCATCAACAGTCTTTTAATGACTTCAAACTGTGTTCCAACAAAATTTAAAGAGATGAGAAAAAAAGACAACTACATAATAGAAACGTAGATTACAAAAAAAAAAAAAAAAAAAGTAGGTATAGTGTATTACCTTTCTCTATGATCACCATTGATTGACGCAGTCTGGGTCAAAGCCTCTTGCTCAACTACTTCATTTATCACTCTCTCTGCAATGACCAACTCTATGGATTCTACAAGCACCATAATCTAATATAAGGACGCTCAACATCAGTTATAAGTGATTCTGCCTCTGGAAGCTTTCCAGAGCGACCCAGCAAATCAACCATACAAGCATAGGTATTTTTCTTGGTGTTTTGGTTCTTTAAAATACTTTTCAAGCAATCTACGCTTTCTAATCTCCTGCTTCTGCTAAACATTCCAATACCTTAATAAAGATGAATCAGCATATTGGTAGTATCTTCCTCGTATGTTCTTGTTACTCTATTAGCATATTTAGATGTTGTCGTTCTCCATAATGCAATGATCTAGCTTCATTACTGAACTCAAATATATAACGTTCTTCTTGAAATCTTCGGAATCCTCATATGATGTCACCTTGCATTATATGATCTAGAAAGGAAAATATAAAAGTAGCCATCAGACAAAGAAGAAAGCAATAATATAGCACAACTTTAAGAATAAACAAAGTGAATCATAAATTTCAGAAGTAAACTTTCTTAGAAGCAAAAATTAACTTCTTCTAGGGTTTAACAGGGGCTCAAAAGATTTCTAATCTATACAACGTCTTCAAAGAAAGAAATGTGATCATGAAACCACACATTTATGCATTGCTTGATGTATATATACAAGCCTTATAACTCGACTTCTCCAAGCAGAGAAGTACGCTGCAGAGAAAAATGCTCAGAAGGCTGGATCATGTGACTATGACATCATACATTGAAACAACAAAATAAACATCTAGGATTTATGCCAGATGAAAGCAATACAAATTACTGTTCACATATTAAAATCATGCCATGTGACTTTCATAATCTCAAGATGTAAAAGTCAATATTATACTCATCAACTCATGTCACTGGAATAGTAAGGCTAATACTTACTATCAATCCAAAAAACAAAATGCTCATAGCCTGGTGAATTAACTGGAAGTAATTTTGTCCAAGGGTAGATGAAGCCATTACCTGACTAAGGCCAACAATGCCAATAACTTGTAGTGGTTTTTCCCACTCTAAAATCAAACATAATGAATAAAATATGAACTTAAAATTCATTGTTGCAAAAATTCAGCAAGCTAGGAACCAATATGCAACAAAGTGATTTAATGGTGCTATAAGATATATGGTGGTACTTGCTACTTGAAACATAATTGAAACATTGGACCACCTAAGAGTAAAAACATTAAGGTCTTGTTCTATTTTGTTTCAAAACATACTTTTGATTGAAAATTTACTTTTCTCTTTCTTGAAATGTGTGAAAAGTAATTGATATTCACGCATTTTAGGAGTAAATGTGAAACAAGGCCTAAGCTTCATATTACCCAAGTGAAAACGATCCTATCCCTAATTTCACAATGAAATCAGCAGCCGAAGAAAACTATTGGCATTGCATGTTCCTGTTACAAATAACATTTCAAATTCATGTTTCAGCCAGAAGTTTTCTCATATATTTATACACTGCAGCAGGTCTATCAAAACCACTTAGCAATGGGGGATGCAATGTAGGATCTAATAATAGGGTTCAAAAAGGTTTACAGATTTTAGAGATAAACCAACTCAGTGATAACCTGAAAAACCATATAGCATGTCAAATGACATATTCAATTCAAGGGAAATCGAAGTACACACCTTGCAAGGCATATGTTGCTGCAATTCACCAGTAATCTCCACAAGAGCAGGAACCATCTTTGAAATGGTGGAATCGCTTTGCATCTCTGGCAACAATCTCCCTCCCAGTAACTCTACAGACAAATTTTATCCAATTATGGCAATCTCCACAAACTCTAAGGTTTTTGTAGATGCGGATACACGTATTCTTGTTCTTAGTCTTCCACACAGAAAAGGCAATAGCAAGCTTCTCACTGTGGAAATGCAAAGATCTCTCTTTCTCCTTCTTGTCCAAGTCCTGTAATACAAATCTTGTATCAGGAATATATCCCAAATCCCCAGCCTTAATAATTAACTCCTGGAGTGTGTCGTGTATCTCCTTTGAGTTTGGGTGAGACCAATCACCAGCCATGAAAGTGTGGATCTCCCGGTCAATGTCAACCCAAGTCATAGCAGGACTTTTCTTTAATTTAATATCCCTCATTAAGGTTTTCATTTCTATAACTTGGCTCCAGTTACAAGTTGAAGCATAAAGGTTTGATGAAAGAACAAGAGTCCCTTCATCTCGAGGTGAGTGCTCAAGTACTTTATTTTTCGCTCTCTCTGCAATGGCTACCTCTCCATGGATTCTACAAGCACTTAGGAGTGTCCTCCACAAAACAATATCAGGACTATCAACTTCATTTATTAGTGTTTCTGCTTCTTGAAACTTTTTAGAGCGACCCAGCAAATCAACCATACAAGCATAGTGAATATTAGTTATTCTGACTCTACTATTACTCCTAAATGAGGAAAAGATGCGACGACCTTCGTCAACCATTCCCATGCTATTACAAGCTGTCAATACACTCAGTAAAGACATATCATTAGGCTCAAGTCCCATTTCTTCCATACTATTAAACAATTTTAATGCTTCCTGGCCAAAGCCATTTTGGGCATAGGCATACATCATGGTGTTCACAGGCACCAAATCAGGTTCAGATAAGCCATCATATACAACTCGTGCAAGTTCAACACATCCACATTTCCCATATAAGTCTACCAAAGCCGCTCCAGTAAACTTATGTGAGTCTAAACCGAGTTTAATGATTATAGTATGCAATTGTTTTCCTTGTTCAAGCATTGCAAGGCTTGAGCATGCACTAAGTACTGCAGACAAAGTAAATGAATTAGGAACCAGCGAGCTACGCATCATCTGACAGAGCATTGAGAGGGCAGTCTCTTCTCTTCCATTATGCACAAGACCAGCTACAAGGGACGTCCATGTAACTTGATTCCGGTTAACAAGAAGATTAAATACCTTCAGAGAATCATCAATCAAGCCACATTTTGAATACATGGTAAGAAGAGATGTCTGGGAAGCAATAGCATCCTCATATCCAGATTTAATAGTGAGCCCGTGAATCACTTTCCCTGCATTTAACTCCCCTAAACTACCACAGCTAATCAGTATACTGGCATAGGTGTACTCATTTGCCATAATTCCATCCTTGATCATTCTATGGAACACCTCCAACGCCTGACCCTCTTCTCCAGACTGATTGTAACCAACAATCAAACAGGTAAACAAGATAACATCTTTTCCCATGACACGATCTGCCACCAATCGGGCATCCTTCAGCATACCAAATTTGGCATACATGTCAACTAGAGCACTACCAACAAAGACATTAGAGACCTCTAAACCCAGAACCACCACCTGCCCGTGAGCCTGCCGGGCCTCGCGAACAAGATTCAAATCAGAAAAGGCCTTGAACACACTGGAAAATGTGAACTCGTCAGGGAAAACACCCTCCAATCTCATTCTCTGGTACAACCCCAAGGCTTCCAAACCTTGAGCACGTTTAATATAAGAGGAAATCATGGAGTTCCACGCAACAATATGCCTCTGGGGCAATTCATCGAACACCTCGCGGGCGTCCACAAGGCCTCCACATTTAAGGTATGCGTCAATGAGCTTATTTCCTAAACCTAGGTGAGGGAACCCAGATTTCATCATCTGGAGTTGAACATTTCTGACTTCTTGCAATGATTTTCTCCTAGTGCATTCTCTAAGAAGAGATGCATAAAAATCCGTTGCCTCCCTGAGGTTTGTGGCGCGGGATGGAACGTCCAGATGATCTTGCAAAGCAGTAGTGGTGTAGCCTATCTGGGCTGGTGTGAAAATCTTATTATGGAGACTGGTAAATAGATTTGAGGATTTGGGGAAACGAAGTACTGAAAAAGCAGCAAACGGACACATTTGCATCCTAGAAAGGCACATTTTTCCTTTGCGTCCTAGAAAGACATATTTTTTGTCTTAGCCCAAAAGTTCAGCCATTTGAAGACGAGGAGGATCAAATTGGTGATTTCTGCAACGAGTCGCCGTCTAATACTAGGAGAGCCACGAGCGTCCTACGTGAAACACCAGGTGGGTCCTGACTCCTGACTATAATAGTATCGAAGATTTTATTTGTCCTCCGGTCTAGGGGTAGGCTGGCAGGCCTACGCGGCGCCCCCTAGAGCCGTTACGGCCAGAAGGCTTGTGGCCGTTACGGTCACGGCCGTCCTGGCTGTTACGGCCAACGGCACTATGACCGTTATGGCCACAAGCCTTCTGACCGTAACGACCATCTATATATAACATTAAAAAGTTGTGTACAAATCGTATTTATTGCTCTTGATCAAACTTTTCAATTATATTAAATCAAATGTTTTATATGACAAGATGAGCTCATTGGCTCAATAGTTGAAGTGTTGACATTCTTAAAGCTAGGTTTAAAGTTCGAGTCTACGTGATCTTTTTTCTCATAATAAACCCTTATGAGACCTTTTGTTTTGGGCAAAGAACCCATTCTAGCTAAATTTCCAAATTCAAGTTTTGATTACACATAAAAAAAATGTTAATAGTGGTCTATACCCTTAAAAAAGTTCATAATAATAAAAATGCCCACATTTATTAACATTTGCATGAATGCCCAAAAATAATAACTAAATACCCAATTAAATGGTAAGCATGCCCAGATCTGAAATTTTTTACTTTTTAAGATAAATAAAATCATTAATTTCATTTAATTTTACGCCATTTCCGAATAGCGCACCCTCCAGCCGTAACGGCCGGAGGGTGCCTAGCCGTTTACGCTCCAGCCGTAACGGCCGGATGTGCTCCAGCCGTAACGGCCGGAGGGTGCCCAGCCGTTACGGCTGGAGCGTATCTAGGCAGAACGGCTTGGGTTTTAGTTTAGGGTTTTAAGTTAGTTTATGTATATATGTATTATATACTTTATATATTGTTGTATGTCTCTATATGATTCCATTTTGGATCTTTGGGTGGATTCTTAAAGCCGTAACAAATGTATCATGTTCAACTTACCATTTTTTTTGCGCTATTAGATGACCAAACTCAAGTTTAAAAACAACAAACAACGTCATTACTTCCAAACCATGAACTTACAAACAACACTTGCTTCTACATGAAAAAAACATCAAAATATAACTTACTGAATCACGAAATGACAAACAACACTTGCTTCTAAAGCCGAAACATGAAAAAACAACAAACAACATTTAATCCTCAGTCGTAATATTATCAACTGCACGAATCTCAATACCTTCGAATAGGCGAAGCTGTGCGTCCGTTTCTTTGGCTAACATACGATCTGTTATATCGTTGTCGTTCAGGAAAAAACGGCAATATCCTGGTGGTACTCCCACGCCAGATTGGCTCCAAGATATGACCAAGTTTCGTAGGGTGCCCTCGGGTACCATGGTCCATTCCGATCTGCTCTCCTTAACACCTTGCACGAGAACGATGGAGATGTTGATGAAGCGTGGAGTAATGGCGTAGGTTCGCGAGGAACCTGCTGCTTTCCTAGGAGCCATGGATGGAGATGAAATTCTGGTTTGAGTTTGAGGTTGGATGGATGGAAGTCTTCTTTTATGGTTGAAAATTGGTCTACCCTCAATGTGATGTACATGCATGGGTCTTATCATAAGAAAAAACTCATAATAGTGTCATCAGAACATTAAATGGTATACTGTTATCAGAACATTAAATGGGACAGAAAAGCAACTTTGTTCATAATAGCGCACCCTCCAGCCGTTACGGCTGGATGTTTATTGAAACCGACGAATTAATGCACTCAACTACCTTAACTCTTTTCCGCCGTAGCCTTTTTAATGCCCTATAGCCGTAGCACTCAACCACTTCCATTCATATCTATTCCAAAACCCACATCACTTCTTCAAACCCACAACACTTCTTCATAGTTTTCAATCTTTAACCATGAACAACAAAGGAGATAATTTCATGGATTTAGAAGATCAAGCCTTGAACATCAACCATAATGAGGTATGTATTATTTGTTTGTTTCAAGTTGCTTTCTTCCACCACTCTACTTCACTCTACTATATTTGGAAAAAAAAAATTGTGTAAAACTACATATTTATCTAAAGATAGTTTTAAAGTAGAAAAAAAAGAGTGTATTTAATCTTGCATGTATTGAATATGCAAATGTACATAATTATTAGTAAAAAATTAGGTTAAAAAATGTTACTTTGTTGACAAAAGATCGTAACTTTTGTCTAAGAACTTCGAAGTGTTCTTAAACAAAAAGATTCGATTTTTAAAAGGATGAAACTGTCTGGCCGTTAGCCGTACCGGCTGGAGTGTCCCTGGCCGTAACGGCCAGGTGCTTTCCAGCCGTAACGGCTGGAGGTGCTCCAGCCGGTTCTGCTTTGGCACACTCTAGCCGTTACGGCTATATTTTACAGAATCTTATTTATGCTTTGTTTTAATCTTTGTATGAAGATAATGAAGTGTACATTGGGCTTGATGCATTGAGGATCGAAGATGGACAGAGTGATCCCGCATACAACAATTCTGTTTATGGATGTCCCCGGGTGTAGTCAGAACCGATTCCGTTTGCTGGAGATTGGTATAGTAGTGGATATCCGTCGATGCATCCAAGTCAGATGCCAACTACAGGTGATTGGGGTGGATACTCTCAGATGTGTCCAGATCAGTACGATAGTGGGTATGCTCAAATGCATACCGATCAGTACAATACTGATTATACACAGTTGGAGTCTTTGGCGAGGCGTGGGCTTTCATCTTTGAGCGGCATGCCACGGTTTTTGGAACCCATGGAGGAGGTGGTGCAAGAGTTTGATGACTATACAAAGTTATTTACCACAGATAGGATATTTGGTAGTAGAGAGGAGGCCATAGAGTGGGTTAAGACAACAGGTATTGAAAATAACATGTGCATTCGAACTGGGCGGTCAAAGAAGTCTACATTATTTGGTCAGCTTGGCAAGACCTGGTTGGTATGCGAGAGGGAAGGGGTTTACACCCCGAGGAGAAGGGAAGTAAAGGAGGTCCAAGAGACCATTAAGTCCAAGAAATGTGGTTGCAAGTTTGCAGTGACTTGTATTGAAGGTCCAAGAGGATCGTGGAGGATTGAGGTTGTGCATGGAATTCACAACCACAGGATAAATTCCAGTTTGCATGGGCATGCACTCGCTGGAAGACTCACCGGCCAAAAGCTGAAGTTGGTGGAGTCGATGTCATCAAGCAATTGTACCCCGACCCAAATTGCAGTGGCATTGAAAGATTTTCCAATGAATTTCACGAGTAAGAAATAGATCTACACAACAAGATATGGTTTAAAGAAGGCTGGTCTGGAGGGGCGAATTGTTGTTCAAGAGTTCTTCCTCCGAGCTAAGGAGAACAACTACTTCGTGGAGCACAGATTAGATGATAAAAGCAATCGGATTAGTGACGTCTTCTTCGCCGGTCCTGATTCGATATCACTTCTTAAGGCATTTCCCTACGTCTTAGTACTCGACTGCACATACGCTACAAACAAGTAAGTCATACACTTCGTTTTTAAGTTTTTATGCACTTATTATGAATCAAATTCAGATTCTGTTGAACATGGCCGTAACGGCCAGATTGTATCAAACCGTTACGGCCAGAACGTCTCTAGCCGTTATGGCTGGAGTGCCTTTGGCCGGTACTGCTGGTGAGCCTCTGGTCGGTACGGCTGGAGAGCCTCTGGCAGTTACGGCTGGAGTGCCTTAGGCTTGATTTGGCAACTCAACAGGATGACAAACTATCTGTTGTAAGCTGTAAACTGTCTGTTTTCTATGTTGTAAACTGGGTTCTATTAACTGTCTGTTTTCTGTGCTGTAAACTGGGTTTCTGTAAACTGTGGACGTTACGACTGGCGCGCCTTCAGCCGTTACGGCCGGCGAGCCACCAGCCGTAACGGCCGGCGCGCCTCCAGCCGTAACAGCTGGAGCTGGATTCCAGATCTATAGACTTGTGTTCAATACGTCCTAGTCTGAATCGCACGAGTTTTCAATACGTCCCAATCTGACAACCCAAGTATGAAAATATCCAAACGTCCAATACGAAAATACGACATAAACATCGTAAGTCTGAACATATCTAAACGTCAAGTACGAAAATACAACCCAAGTACGAAAATACAACTCAAGTCTGAAAATATCCAAACGTCAAATACGAAAATATCACATAAGTCATAGGAGAATTCTCAAAACAACATAAAAATCAAATGGCGGTATCATCATCATCATCGTCGTGGCGTCCATAACCACTCCCTTGACCGGCCTCTGGCGGGGGCCACTGTCCTCCTAGATCAATCATAGATCTCCTAATGGCCTCACGCAGATCTCGATCGGGAGTCATAGCGAATGGTTTAAGATAACCGACCACACGCTGCATGCGCTGTAAATACATCTGCTCTCCAATCTGTGGACTCACGTACATATGAGTACGAGGCTCATACCATGACATATAATCTGATGAAGAAGCCGACAGGTCATCCGTCACTGGAGGTCCCATGAGATCTAAAGTAATGGAGTGGAAGTTCTGTGCATCCCAAACCCACAGAGACGCATCATACTCCACTACGTAACTCCGTACAAATGCTGGTCGTGTGGCAGTGCGGGGCAGGATAGGCGAACGTGATATCTGCTGCACACGGTGGTACTGCCTAGCGGCTCGATCAACCTAAACAGATATCACGCCTAGCGGCGTGATATCTGTTCTGAGATATCAAGAACAGATATCACGCCGTGGAAACGTGAAGCGGCTAGAGTGTCACTGAAATCTAACACTCCGTATGGCGACCAATCAACCTAAACCATAACAGTTTTAATATAGATTATAACCTAAACAAAACAATATTTATAAGTTGCATTTTCTATGCACTTACATCTGTCGCAGTCATATGATCTAGCTCCGCTCTGAAGTTGCGCGTAATATCAAGTAATCCACCATCTCCCCATCTCGCGGCCCACGGTGCACCGCCTTCCCAAGCCGGATCGTCAACAGGGCGAAAGGTAGGAAAGTACAAGAAGATCCAAGCCTACATAGAAAATTATAAGCTTCTTTAATGTACATAATTGACATGGTAGAAACAATCACTTACCTGTAAGAGTGTGGTACAAACACCCATCTGACGGGCGCCTGATCGTGTGCACTCACCGAGCCCTCGATACAAATAAGCGAGCACGGCTGAACCCCATGACATGTCATCCATTGCCATGACATCTCGCACTAGGGCGATATATGAAAGAGGAATCCGATGTTGTGACCTGTCTGGAAATAATGTGGACGCCAGCAGAAACATCAGAAAACCCGCTGTTGGAATCTTCGAATCAGCCTACTCATCGATCCGCTTCCCGCATACGTCCTTCAGATCTGAATGTGTGAACCCTCCCTTATCATAATGGTTGTTGAACCACACCTCATCTAACCCAAACAACTTCAGAAACTGTGATCTCTACAACCCCCTCAACTCTCCCTGCTTCAGATTCCACTCATTAGGCGGAAGAATAACTTCATCTCCATCAATCCTCAAACCGAGGATAAGTGCCACATCATGCAGCGTGATCGTCATCTCTCCCCAAGGCATATGGAACGAGCTCGTCTTTGGCTGCCATCGCTCGAGAAATGCCACAATCAACGGAGTATGAATGCGGCTATACATGAGATCATGTAGATGAGCAAGTCCACTATGCCTAACTATGTTAACCCAACCGCCCTCCCCATCCGGCACCCATTTAGATAGCTGGGAATTACGTCCATGAATCCTAAACCCAACACGCTCCTATGCAACAATAATCCAAATAAGATCAAACATATAAAAGAAGGTTAATAAAAGTGTACAGACAAATAACGTACCCGGCCAGCATAGATGTGGTGGGCGACATGCTCCTCAAATCCAAGTAGCAACTCCGGAATCTGTGGGCCACCGGGTACAGGATCGGTCAGAAACGGATGAATGTTCATCCCGTCGGCGCGTCTCCTATGTCCCTGGCTAGACGAAGGACCAGCTGGAGTCGCATCAACTCCACCGCCTGTAGCCTCGGCCTGAGTCCGACCTCGGCCTCTAGCGTTAGATCGTGAAGACTGACTCGCAGTCCTCGACTGTCGAGCCTGACTCCCGTGCGTCGACGTTGGATCCTCTACTGCCTCATCCTCCGGCTCGGCACTATGAATAATAACTGGCTGTGAAGAGCACCGTCGATGCCTAGTATACACAGTACTATAATCACGATGATCCTCCTGGTCCGGGGGAGCCTGAGCCTGCACCTGATCCACCGGCTCGTCATGTATGTCGTCCAGTCCCTCTATCTGAGGATTTGGCTGCGACACAGCCTCACTCAATGCATCTCGGCGACGATGACGAGTCGACCTGTCTCCCATCCGAAACAGTTAATCACAAGGGTCAATATAGAAGGGACAATACAGATTTTTCAGTACAGAATCAACCAAAAGGCGGAAGGGTTCTGGCCGCTACGGCCAGATGGAGCTCGGTCGTTACGGCCAGGTGAAGCTGGGCCGTAACGCCCAGAACAGCTTCGGCCTTAATGGCCAGAAGTGTTCTGGCCGTAACGGCCGGACGCACCTCGGCCGTAACGGCCGAGGTCGTCGTCTTCTTCGACGCGAGCCAACCATGGTCGTTCGAAGCTGCCGTAAATCACCCCAAATTCCCGCAAAATCGAACCTCATACAAATTCCGCACCATTTTTACATATTATTTGAGACTTAAGCTTACTAATCCCCCCATTTCATGCTAAAATACAACATTAAATAAAAAACCCTAACTAACACATTCAAATCTGAAATTTAACAAAATAAACTCAAATTTAAGAAGCTAACTTACATTAAACTTGATATTGTTGATGGAATGATGTTTAGGTTGCCTTCCTTGTACAAATTTGATGGAATGATGTGGAGAGGTGAGAAATTTGAGTGTGGAATTGGAGAGAGTGAAGAAGGGAGGGAGAGGAGGGAAGGAGATGAGTGGAATTATGTTTAGGGCAAGGGTTGTAAATTTTGCAAAAAAAATTTATATAGGTGCCTTATTATGAAAAATGGGGGTGCACTAAGATGAAAACCCCTAATTTTATTCTATTAGAAAAATGAATATAATTGTTTTGCGTACAGATGACATTTGGGCATTGTTTGTACCAGCGAGGGTAACATTTGGCATGTATATACAAACATCTCCTCCTTGACATCAATGGAAAGCTCGATAATTCTGTCTCGAAAACGTATCAGTAGAGGCGAAGCAGGCGGCGGGCGGCCTCGACGTCGGTGATCTCTGCCTACTGGAAGCGGCGGTGGCTTTGACGCCCGCCAGGCCTGATATTACGGCATCTCCGTCTTCACAAAAATGGGGGTGAGCTCGCATGGAAGGATCCATGGTAAACTTCGCCCGTATCTTCAGTCCTGAAAACGCATCACCAAAAGGTGTATGGGGAGCCGCCGATCTCCTCGCTTGGAAGGATCCATGGTAATTTGATTAGATCCTACTGTTGTTTCCTTGATTGGATCAACAAAGGAGAGCTCTGTTGATGAACACTTGATTTTGGGGAAGATAGGTTATGGGTATTTCTAATTCCTTCTTAATTTCCCGTTCCTCTCATCTCTCTATGCTTAGGTTTGTTTGGGTTTAGCTATTCGTATATAATAAATTTGTTTTATTTTGTAATTTAAAAGCAAATGGATAAAACATAGTATGTTTTTATTGTTAAAATACCCAAAATGGATATTCTTGCCATTTAGCCTAAAAGAGGGCATTTTTTACTTTACAAACTTTTTTGGGGGTATATTCGCAAATTCGCCTAAAAAAATTCATTTTGGATTAATATTAATATTTTTTGCACAAAACAAACCTAATTTGTTTGATAAATATAATATAGATTATTATGAGCCATGCATATAAATCTATAAGTGTGGTTCAATTTCAATGTGTTTTAGTTTACACAAAGGAATTTATAAGAAACCGTGTGAAGATATTGTCTAACTAAATAGTTTTTTAAAATTATAGTATATTTTAAAAAACTACCAATATATTATTGTCAAAGCTTTGTATGGAGTTTGTATAAGTATACTAGGAAAACAGACCCGTGCGATGTACGGGACATTCTATTCAATTTTATATTTTTTAATATATAATTAATTAGGTGGAAAGTTCAACATAACGTAATAATTATGCATAATAGTATAAGTATTAAAAGTTCATTTCAAATATGTAAAGTGTAACAATTAAAGTGGCATGATGACTTATTACACCTATATGAAGATATTTAGTCACTCGTAATTATTTCAATTTAGTAATCTTATCAATACATATTTAAGATATGGGGTTAAGAATGCATGGAGTTGGAATTTCAATTATAAAAATACGTATTCGGTATTATCTTGAAATGAAATTTAAACTCATATTTAGTATTGTCAAACATTAATATGGAATGGAATTATAAGTACGTAGTTCACTTTATACTTAGTAAAAATATAAATTTGTAAACATTTTAAGAATATAAATATTAGATAAAAGGATAAAATTGTTTAACTAAGCATGAATTTATTTTTACAACACCTTTCTCTTCCTTTTCAAATGGAGGGCATATGAATCCATTGCTACTTGCTAGACAATAGACATACAAAAATATGACTTTTTAGTACTTAACACCCTTTAATAATTCAGCCAAAAAATACCCAATTCAATAAGTGAGAACAATTTTAAAAAATTATTATAAACATAAAATCTAACTCCAAAGGAACCTTATAACCTAATTGCAAATCAATACTCCAATGAACCACATAATAATCTGAACAATAAGAACCTGAACCTGAATTTAAACGGTTATACCATTAAAATTCTCATCTAGATTATATATTATTTCAATGTGAGCATTTAGAATAATATAGCTAATGCCAAGTTGATACACAATATATGCTAATTATGTTGGGCATCCGTTGGCCAAGTGAAATTTTGAAGCCTGGCTGCCGCCTCCTTTTCATGTATGTAACATGTTGATTCCTCTGCTGCATTTTTATGCACTTTGTTTGTGAAGCAATATTAGGCCGGAGGCCCGGAGCCATCAACGTTTTTTGTTATTCGATTCTTTTTTTTTTTTTGGTAGAACATCTCCATGGTTCTTTTGATTTAAGTCTTCAGAGTGCCAAAGACGCCTTCTTCACTGGAGCAACTTGGCATGAACAACAATGCATGACATGTACTTTGTATTGTAGTGGCGAAACACTCCGTTATAGTCCTTCAAAACAACTACGGTATCCGTCTCGGGCTAAGTGATCCATCTCGGGCCAATTAGGAGCCATCGTTGTAGTTGTGCTCATCCATTCTAAGGTGAAACACTATGTTTTGGGCTGTTAAGGACCTTCATTGTAGCGAAGAAACATTTTATTTGTACCGACTACGAACCATCAACATTGAAGCGAGATGGGCCCTCTATATAACCATGAAATAAGCCCTCGATCAGAATGGTATCGAAACTAACCAATCACGAGCCTTTGATGTGACAACAAATTAATCGATTAGATTTTAGTCTGTTTTAAACAAGTACAAAACCCACAAGATTGATTAATTAGCACATAAAAGAGATTTAGAATAAGAGAGTTTTAGGAGAAAAAAGTTTACCAATTTATGGTATTAGTCTTGAAAACAACCGTGGCATAAGACTTGATGTGTTGGCCGGTTATTGCTTGCCTTCAACTTGTACTCCACCCCTTTAAATTTTGTATGCTACTATTTTGTATCTTGTTTCATGTGTTTTGGTGAAATTCCAATCTACCGTCCCCTATCTAATTTCAACACCCATATTTATCAATATATACTAATGGCTTCAAACGTGGAGGTCGATCGACCAAAGGCGTTGTTGAAACATACTTAATATGGCTAATTATGGCTTTAATTTTTATAAACGTTACACCGCCAATTTGAATGATGAACCGTTGCGCAGTAATGAGGAGGATAGGCCACTCAATGGACATTCTGGGGACCTAGTTGTATGAAATTAGTGAGCTTATATATTTATGTGTCATTAGTTCACTTTTAAGCCATATCCAAGTCTATGTACATATACATCACGTATTTATGTATATCAATCCTTTTTTATCATTCTTCCTACCATGTATATTTACAACCCATATAATATAAATAACTTAAAAGAAAATATAAGAAAATTAATAAAACTAAGAGAAAACTTAAAATATTACATAGCATACTTTTAAAATCAAATAGAATTTTTATTTAATGTGTGTTTTGTTAGAAATACTTCACTATAAAAGGTTTGTGAACATGGATATAAAAAATATATTAACAAATACTATTTTTTTATAAAAATATTCATATTTTTTTCCTTCCAAAGGAGTTGAAGTATATGTAAATTTTAGTATTAGTGTTAAATGTTAATTAAGTGAATTAATCAACTTTTATTTACAAATAAATTAGTTAATGATGGAATGCATATGGAAAATGTAAGGAACATTTTTTAAACTTCAACCATTGAATAAAAGAAGAAATATTGAGAAAAAATAAAGTCATGATAATAATAAAAAAGAGTTTTCTCATAAATTATATATATATATATATATGATAAATATACCTTTTATCCAATTTTTAATGCTATATTTAGATAAAGATGAAAACAAAATAAGTTTATGAAAAGACATGACGTGAAATAACAATATAACATAAGTATATATAAAATAAAAAAGATGAAAACAAAATAAATCTATGAAAATACTTGAGAAAAAATAGGGCATAATACTTCCCATAAGACTTGAACCTTGGACCTTTTAATACATTTAATTTTAACCATGCTAAGTTACTAACCATTGTCCTATGATAGTAATTTTGTTTATAATTGAAAGATAAACAAAAAATATAAGATTGTATACATAAATTTAATATGTGCAATAAATACACCTCGTACACAACTTTTTATTGTTATATATAGATATGATTCGATTTATTATCATGGATTTATGCAGTGACCTAATCATATGAAATTATAAAAACACTGTGAAATCATTTTTATAAATATAGTTTTTATGAGTATTGTCTAATAATTGTTTATGCTGCATAAATAATTTAAAATTAATATCTATTAATTTAGCGTACCGTTTCTAAAGAATTAAATTCAATTTGGTTTACATATCAAGAGAACGTTAAATTTTACTATAAAAATAAAAATCAATATAAAATAGAATAGTCCTTGCTTACGACCCCTTTCAAAAGATTATTTCTTTCCAAGTTTACCTACCTCGTATCAAATTGTTAAAGAATATAAAATTATTGAATATAATTAATAATTTTCATATTAGGGGCCATTCAAATGGCAGAGACCACACTAATACTCATCTTAAACCAAAATAGTAACTCCAATTCAAGTGTAACGTCTGCTGAATAATAGTAGTGAATACCAAATTATGTAAATTAATTAAGACAATAAATTATTCCATATCAACGTTGATTCAAAATACAATAAATTTAGCCCACATTACTACCCAAATTAAAACAGAATTGTGAACAGTCATTTCTAACTGTAACGTACTAACGTTTCTTGCAACTTCAATCTTCAAACTAAGATACACTTGTATATAGAGAGAGAGATCGATTGACCAGTACTCCTCTCATTAAGCATCCACCCAAGGGAACCACTTACATACACTTTCATACTTACCATTACCTTCAAATCAACTCAACCATGGCTACGGGCTCTAACACTAAACCAAAGGCTGATTTAATCTTCATAAATGACCTGACAAAAGGTACCAATGCAAGATTAAGAGTCATGCTTTATAGAAAATGGGATGTCAGAAACCATTTTGGAAAATTCATGAGCACGGATTTCATTTTATCAGACTCTAAGGTACATCTGCATTCTCTATATATTGTGCATAATCATTTACTTAAGGCATGCATATAAAAATATAATTGGTCTTGCATGGAAGTATCATATAGCCATACCACTATAATCAAAATATATGCCCTGCCTTCTTTACGTCCACAATAAATTCAAGGAGGATGGTCACGAAGAGTTCTTAAGCGAAGCTTTTATACTCACCGTCTATTTTCGCTTCAAAAATTCAAGAAAGGAAAAATAAAACAAAAAGCAAAACTATGAGCATGCAACTGACTAGACCTAGGGTGATCATGTAGTTGTTGTGATCAACATACTAAGAAAATAAGTAACACACAATTATACTATTAATAATCATTTACACAATTATACTATTAATATCATTCTGTCAAGCAAGCAAACACTATTCATTGTATGGCACATAGCAATATTGTTCATTGTTTCTCAAGGATAGAAGGGGCTATATATTGAATGGTAAAGATGAGTCATCCAAACAAGAAAGATTTCCGAATTATGAGAAACGATGTTCATATGATTGAATTGAAGAAATCCATAAATTGTAGGAGTTCTCATGAATTCGAATTCTGTTAAAAGTGAAAAAGCAGATTGGATATATTTTAGAAGGATACAGACATTTGTACTTTTTCCAATCACAAGAATCAGTCATAAAGAAATGCATAGAACCCAAGTCTAAAATATTTAAAACATGGATCCATGCCATCATGACAAATGAACCAGAACTTTCTTTATAGGGTTCTTAATGTCACTTATGTTTTCTAAACATCAGACCTTAATTTAAGTATTGGTTTCAGCTTCAACATTCCTCTTCTTTTCAGCAATGTGTGTAGATTGCTTACTATTAAGATACCATGACTGTGAAATCATAATTGCTCAAATTCCCCCAAATCAACAACACCAATCCCATAAAAAGGTCAACATCACCAAACTAATAGTAAATAAATTCAGAAACCCAAAAAAATGCAAAGAGCATTAAACAAATTCAGAAAAGAAAGAAGCTTTATACCAGTCCCCCAATAGAAAACTTGAGCGGTAGTATTAGAGAGTGAGAGAACCAAGATCCTTGCGAGAAGGAACGGAAGTGAGAAGATATACGTCCTATAGGAAATCCTTGTCCAAGAAGAGACAACTGGGCAACCCGGTAGACTCGATTGGCTTGAGCCGCATCGAGCCAAAAAGGCCGAAAAGGCTCACTGGGAAAGGTGAAGGCGCATCATTTGTCCCCAGGCCACCTATGAGCATCGTCACCAACATCAGATCAATCGAAGAAAAAAAATGAAAACCACAATTTAAAAGAGAAAAAGGGGAAAAACAATTTCTAGCGATCAAGTGCTAATCAACCTGCTTCATCTTATTCATATGTCATCCACAAGACTCATATGAGAAAACTAAGTATGACAGAAGCAAATCAATGTTTTTCAATACTAACTGCATTATTTCTTTTGTTAAAGTCGATCAAGTTTTACAAGCAATTCCATACATATAAGTTGTAAGAAGAGGAAAACAAACCACTAAGGAGGTTTCTCTATAACCACGAAATCTGAAGCTTTAGGAGACCACAAACAAGGTAGATTCATGGGCCCCAATTGGTCGTGACTCCCCTTCGGTCCGAATTGGACTTGCCATCGATCAAATAAGAGGTCTCAAATGAAGCTTGTAATTCAAACCCGACAAAATTACAAACCGAATCAAATCAGAGACAAACTAAATCGAGAAAGAAACCCTAGAACCAAAAAAGAGGCGGGGACAAACAAATCATACAACTTCGATCGTTTTGATGTAGAAAGAGGTGAGCTAAGAGATAAGGAGGCGATGTCGTCATGATGGCGGAAGAGAAGGCGACATCGACAGCTGCTAGGGCCGATGGACGAGAGGAGGAGGTGAGAGAGTTTCTAGGGTTGAGGTTTGTTTCGATCGAGCGTGGCGGGCTTCTCTGGATGATACTCCGAAGCAACAAAAAAAATAAAACCTATGAATAATGATACGCATAAATTAATGTAAGCCAGATATATCAATGTAAGCTAAATATTAAAAGGGGCATGTTATGCATAACACACAAAAGTAATAGATAAACACAATATTTACATAATTTATTAAGAAGTCTTCTAACATAAATTTTATTTAAAACCCTATTAATTTAATTTTTTAATCCTCGGTCCTTAAAGTTTCCAAATTTCATACTTAGCGCTTCTTCTTCCTCACGAGAAACCCTTGGCCAACCGCCGCTAAGCTGCGGCACCTCGTCGAGGCTTCGATCACAATAAACATCCTTTTAAATATAAGCTTGCGTTCTTCTTTTCCTAACTTGATTTGGATGCTAGATTACAATCTGGCATATTCGATTTTGAATAGCCTGACATTTAGCTTCTTTTTTTTTTTAAATTTAATTTAAATTTAGGGTGTTTAAGTTTGAGAGAACTTATCCGGTCAATTTTGATTTGATAGATTGAAGCTTCCAAAATTTTGATCGATATTGGATTGAACATATCATCTCCTACCCAGTTACCAAATCCATTTTGAGAGCCGGGGAGAAAAAAAGTGGTTGTTTTAATTAAAGGACCTTTTAATAAATTACATAAATTTTGTGTTAAATTATAATTTTTAGTGTGTTGTGAATAGTAGTTATGTATTAAAATACTAAAATTATTATTTGTATTGTAACATTTGATTATCTGTAATTACAAAAATATTAATCGACTTGCTCTATGTTGTAGCCAAACACTATGAATAACAATTAAATGGCATATCAATTTTGAATCTAAGACATTATAGTGATTTTTCTTTCCAAAATTTACATTTCAAATATTAAAAGAGATCTTTTCATAAAATTTATATTTATCTTCCATAATTTTTTCAAAGAACTAATAAATATATATATTTAAACTGAAAACCCTAAAAACAAACATATATATTCATAAAACACTAAAATAATACCAATAAAGATCAACACTTGTAAAATATATTAAAAAAACAGAAGTATGAACATACAAATGCATAACCATTCTAATCTAAAGAACACATTGAAAACGCTAAAAAACAAACCATGAAATCACACACATACAAGCAAGGCCAAACGTATAAATAAATTTATAAAACAAAAGCAAATTACGACAATGAAAAACAATTGTAAATATTTATGTCCCGTGCGATAGCACGGGTTTGTTTTACTAGTATGTTTAAAAAATTCAAAAAACTTGCATTTATTGCCAACGCCCTACCGACCATATTTATTGCCTGCTCTTTTTAACCTTACACACATTAAACTCGAACTAAAACCCTTCAACACTCCCCTCTCTTCTCTTTTATCCTCTTCTTCTCTCCAAAAACAATCAACAACCATGTCCAATAAAGATTTGCATAACTATAATTTGACGGAGAACTTGCTTCGAATAGAGCACAACGAGGTAATTACTTCATACCAAACTCGTTTTAGTTTTGTGATTTTAATGTTTTATCTAGTAGGCCCTCGTTTTAGGTAACAATATACAACGCAACAATTGTTTGTGCCTTTTCGATTCAATTTGGTAGGGAAACGGGACGCGGCCGTTATGGACAAGAGGCTTCTGGCCGTGACGGCCAGTAGCCTCGTGGCCATAACGACCCCTTGTCCTTTAGCCTTAACGGCCACAACCCTTTTAGCCTTAACGGCCCTTCTGACAGCTTTGTTCCCCAACATTATAGGAGGAAAATGAGGTATACATTGGGCTAAATGATCTTCAAATAAACGATGAGAGTACGTATCAAAATGTGTCGGACACGTCAACCATGTTTGGATTTCCGAATTATGTCCAGAGTACACCGGTTGTCGGATTCCCATCTCATGCTCCATTTCCCTCAGGGTAATTTGTTCATACACCGGACTACATGCAGTCTACACCGGCCATGTTCGGATTCCCGGGGTTAATACAAGTACAATCTTGGCAAGTACAGTCTACACCGGCCATGTTCGGTTTTCCACCTCATGCAACAGCACCGAGTGAGCACGTACAGTATACACCGGCCATGTTCGGTTTTCCATCTCATGCACCAGCACCGACTGACCACGTACAGTCTACACCGGCCATGTTCGGTTTTCCTCCTCTGAGAAGTCATCCGCAGTTTGCAAATCACACAGATGAGGTTGTAGAGGAGGTGTCGGAAGATTATTCGCATTTGTTTACCATTGATACATCATTTGAATCCCGAGAGGAGGCCATTTCTTGGGTTAAACAAGTCGGTATCGAAAATAACATGTGCATAATAATAGGTCGGGATAGAAAGTCAGATATGACTCATCTTGGAAAGACATGGCTACTTTGTGAGAGAGAGGGCAAGTACACCCCATCGAAAAGCGAAAATAAGTCAGCTCGCAAGAGGTGCCAGAACAAGAAATGTGGATGTCCTTTTAGATTAAAGTGTCAAGAGAAGCCTAGAGGAGCATGGAAAATTTCTGTTGTTCATGCTATTCAAAACCATAAGATTGGTTCCAGTTTGTATGACCACCCACTAGCCGGAAGGCTCACACCAGAGAAGAAAGATGTGCTGAAGATGATGACACGTAGCAATTGTACAGCAAACCAAGTTGCATGTGCATTGAAGGAATTCCCGTTGAACTACACTAGCAAGAGGCAAGTATACAATGAATGGTATAGTGTACGAGCTGAACTAATGGAAGGTAGAACAACGGTCTAAGAATTCTTCCCTTAACGCTCCCCCTCAATTGGAATGGGACCTTGGAGAATGGAGTCATCTTCATTTTCTTCGAGACCGTTTGTGCACATTTTGAGTCGGTAAGTTATTAAATTTTTCAACTCTTTCGAGTTTTTTTCGATTATGTATAACATTTAATGTATTAATTCTTTGTTTGCAGGTGTTCTTCCTTGATGATTGTCGACTGCCACCGGTAGTTCCAATGTGGAGACATAATTGTGACACAGACGCATTTAACATTCTTCGTCTATTGCTCCAACGACTCAACAAATACAGATTTGCTCACAAGGATGATCATCCCATTTTAGTGGACTTAGGTTCTACTTAGTTTGAAGTTTGAAGTTTCTATTGCTCGAACGACTCAACAAATACAATCAGAATATGTAATATTAGTTTGAAGTGTCTACTTAGTTTGAATCCATATCCGAGCATTATCATAATCCAACATAATATAAATCCATATGCGAGCATAATCATAATCCTACATAGGCATCATCCGACTACAAATGAAAACATAATAATAATCCAACTACATAATCAAAACCTAAATAATCCGAACTACATGATCAAAATATAAATCATATGCATCATCCGACTGGTCATCACCATCGCCATATCCAGGGACCGCTCCTCCCATAATCTCAATAGATCTCCTGATAGCGTCCTGTAATCCGGGTGGGTGCACCCCTGGATATGCCGCCCATGGTGCAAGATAACCCAACGCCTCCTGCATGCGCTGCATATATAACAAAATAATTATTACCTAAAAGCAAACAATCCCAACGTGTTTGCCCTAAACCCTAAACCCTATAACAAAAAACATCAATTATGTAACAAAAGCAAACAATCCCAACGTTATACCTCCTGATTAGTCGTGGCGGGCCGACAAACACGTGCGTGTGTATGAGGTAGGAACCAAGCCAAGTAGTCCTCAACACACTCGGACGGATCATCAGTCACAGGAGATCCCATCGTGTCTAAGCTGATACGGTGCACGTCCCTAGATCTCCAAACCCAAGTGGCTGTGTCAAACTCTACCTTGTACTTTGTCAAGTCTCCTACTGGAACCGCAGGCTTCGACATAATAACATCTCCAGGTATCCTCTGTACATAACCAAACTGCCTAGCGCATCGATCTAGCATGTATGGCTTTGATATAGCCAGAAATGATAGCAGCCCATGAAAACAAGACGAAGCATATGCATTGGTAAAATCTAAATCCCCATAGGGCATCCAAGCCACCTGATTCAATTTCGCATGATAAATGAACTCCTTTTGAAAAAAAACCCCTCAAAAACAACTTGTAAAGAGTATACTCACATCTGCCGCCGTCATAGCATCAAGCTCTAATCTGTAGTTGCACCCAACCTGCACTGTACCACCATCTCCCTAGATCTGAGACCATGTCGCTCCCTCCGGTAATGGTAATGGCATCCCTGCAGGACAAAGTAATGGAAAGTAATTGAAGATCCAAGAGCCATTAAGAGCACCTCACTACTTGATTAGGTTTGTTATAGAACGGTTTTCTGTAGATGCAATAACAATAAGGCAACCAATCCTAAAAAATGCCACTGAAGCCAGAGCTATGGGACTTTTCTACATCTATGAATACATCAAACATTATCAAAAAACCGACATGCTGATATTCAAAGTAGGATTCACCACTTTTATAATTCTGAAGGAGCTTCAACCATATTTTTCAGAAGCAATAGAGTCATCTGATTCAATCCAGGATTACTTATCAGCAATAGAATTTGGGAGATATTTATCACCCAAAGGTCAAGACTTTATATGGGATAAGCTTATGGATTGGGATCCAGAATATTCAGAAAATTTGATGAAGCAATTAGAGCTCGACTTAGATGACAATGCTGGTGTAGGTCGAGAGGATAATGTTGGAGAAGAAGGCATGCATAATATCGAATATTGCATGGATTATTAACCATCAAAGACCACATCATGATGCCTAACCACATGGACCACCATAAGGAATCTCTTTAGTGTGTTGTCTTTTTATTACTGTTCAGTGTGCTTTTTCTTTTCAGAGTGATGGGCACTGTTTGTGCCTTTTCTTTTCAGAGTGGTGGCATTGTTTGCCATGTGAGTGGATTCCCTGAGACTTTGTCGGTAGTAAATTGTAAAGAGCAATGATAGAGCATCCAATGCTCTCCAAGGCTCTATAAATAGGACCCTTGTAAGTTGAAGAAAGGGCACCGAAAATCAGAAAACAAAGTCTGAATCTAGAGAAAGAGAAAGAGAAAGCTTTGAACTTGAAAGTGAAGCAGTGTTCCCTCACTCTAAGAGTTCAAATCCTTCTATGGATCTTTCTAGCTTGAGTGTTTGAGTGTTTTTAGTGTGTTTGTGTGCTTGTAATCCTTTCAAATTCAATAAAATTTTGTTTTTAAGTAAGGGAAAGCTACTTAATCGAAAACTATGACTTGAATGAACCTCTTTCTTGAATAAAAATCCTCCATCCACTAAAACTGAGAGATTTTAAGTTAGAGACTACGATCTGAGGTAGGAAACAAAACATATATGTGTTGTGCTTGAGCTAAGGGAGTCCTGGTTGAGGATTAGCAACCCCTAGAAATCCGGAAGCTATAGGAACACGGAGGTCCAAAGATACTACGCTCAGGTAACAGTCGAACCTCTTTAATTTATAAATTTCTTTAATTACGGAGCATGGTGGGCTTGTGTTCATAGAAAATAGTTTATTCATGCTATAGCTAGTAGATTATGGTAGTTAGTACCATTTAAAGTCAAAAAATTTATAAACCGTTTTAGTTTGGATATATTTGTAAAAATTTAAAACTTTTGGGCAGATCTTGTAATTTAACCTAAATTGAGGGAAAAATTAAAATAACTTTTAGATATTGCTTTTGTGTCAGCGGGGCGCTGAGAAGGAGTCCTTTTTAATTCCTACGCTATTATGGAGTTTTTATTTGTCGTCTAAGGCTAGGATCCTAAGCCCACAATCACTTCGACCGTTAACGTAAGTGCGACATTGGTCGTGCTGTAATGAAGATCATTTCTTCTTTTCTTAGTCTTCATTCTCTCAAAATTTGATGGCTCATGCACCGTCTATAAAATTAGTATGTAACATTTAATTTATAAAAAATTATAAAATTAGCCCAAATTTACTTCCCCTTCCTCCTCACTTTCTTTACTGCTCCTACCGACCAACCCTATTCCACACTAAAAAATGCTTCAAACTCTCACTGCTTGAAACATATCGAGTGATAATAAAAGAAGCAACAAAGATTAGTTTTGTAGTCGACATTCCAAGATATATCAATTTAATGATTTTTGTAACTCAATAGCCACGTACGCTCCGAGTGTTTGAATGTGCAAAACGGTTTTGGACGCAAGGAAATTGTGTGCAAAAAGCACTCTGCACGCACAAAATTTGTGTGCAAAAGAACAGTGCACGCCAATGCCTTGTGTGCACAAGAACAGTGCACACCACTACCTTGTGTGCAACCAAACTTTGCACACCATTTTAGTATAAGTTAAAGAGGTTGAGTAAATTTCAACTTTTAACGAATTACCAAAGGATGGATATTGATGATTACATATGTTTGCAAGAAATTTTGCTTTCTCTTCGACATGTTGAATAATTGTGTGCATACCCGTGTATAAGATTTTTTTGGTTTTTATAGTATTTGACTGCTTAGACATGAGAAATAGTCTTTGTCAATCTATTCAAGTGATGTCATGTTTATAGGTAATCCGTAAATGGACTTTACTTTAATATGCCAACTAAAAATACAGATTGTATATTATGCAGGATTAACTTGTAATGCAACAAAACTCCAAGTACAACATCAAAACTCTGTACGGCACAAGTACGGTAGAGCAGCTAGGGCACGGTGGAGCAAGGAGACAACGAGCCCTAGTGTGTTGGTCTGCGTAGGGGAAGGAAGAGTGAGGAGGAAGAGACACTACGGGAGGCAGGCCATGGCTGGTAGACTACGGGCCAATCGGAAATCAGGGTCGCGTGAGGAGAAAATAAATGAGCTTGTTTTGTAATTATTTGTTAAAAGAAAAGTGCAAAATAAAATCAAAGTGTGGTGCATAGCTGTTATGAATTTGATTTGGCGGAAATCTCACTTAAAATGTATCATTAGGTAATTTATTTATTTCCAAACTTTCTTTTCTTTGTGCTTTTATTTATTTGAACGATAAGAAACCTTTATGTTACTTCAAAACCTTGCTTTTCTTGTTTGTAATGTTGCAAAGTTGATCAAAACGAGAATATGGTTCAAAGTAAGCAGAGTCTTGAGAGATAAAATTCGAGCTTCCAGATTTGAGAGTTGAACACCGAGAATTGCTTGTTGAGAATGAATTGCCTTCTTTGATACCTTTAAATCCTCGCTCAGTATTTTAGAAGCTATTGTTTTGCTATCTGGCCATTATAAACTCCAAACCCACAATTGGAAATTTTATTTGTAAAGCATCAAATGGAGCTCAAGTATCATCATCATCATCGTCGTCGTCATCATCGTTGTCGTCGTGGTCGTCGTCGTCATCATCATCATCATCATCATCGATCCAGCGAGGCTCCACTACAGCGGAATCTGGGGGCCAAGATGGGGTATCTCTGCCCAAGGGAAAGGGGTACGTCCGATAGACCCAAAAAAAAATGAAATTAAGCTATGTGATAATAATAACTTATTTTAGTTAGAATGCACCAAAATTGATATAAAGACTAAATCCATCTTAGAGGCAATGTATAAAAACCAATAAACATAGGTATGCGCCCGTCATATATCACAAAAATTAATAATAACTGAATTTAGCTAGAATCAAAACATCAAATGGGGCTCAAGTAGAGCGGAAGGAAGGAAAGTACCAAAAGATAAAACCTTTTTTTTAACGGAAATAATTAATAATCTGAACACTAAGAACAGTAAAGAGGATTTGGTGGAGAATCTGAACACTTGAGAAAGAAGAAGGGAGTGAGAGGGAGGAGAGATCTGGGTAAAGACGTCATGGTTGGAATATTTTTTTTTAAATTTTTTAACAGAAATAATTAATGATTGGATGGAAAAGGATTAAAATTTTTAAAAAAAGGAATTTCCCATAAAAATTTTAGGGGCCTTCATTATAGTGCACCCACCATTTTACATAATAGTGCACCCATTTTCCATATAAATAAAATTTACATCAAAATTACATCCCCACCCACATTCATTTCTACTATCTCACCACTCTCTTCTTCCATTCCTCCACCTCTCCAACTCTTCATTTACCCAAAATCTCAAAATTCTCCATTAAAATCACTACAAGGAGACATCAAAGCAACATTTCAAGAGCAACCACCATTATCAAGGTAAATTTTGTTATAAACATTGCATTTTTTAGAGAAAATTCAGATTTGAATTTAACAAGTTAGGGTTTTTTATTTGTTTTGGGATTTTTGAATGAAATGGGGGGAATTAAGGAGTTTTAATGTTCAAATGTATGTACAAATGGCAATTAAATGGTGTCAATGGGGGATTTGTGCTCGCACAACCGAGATGACCTTGAATCCCGATGGCCGCGCCGTTCGGTCTCGAGGTTGAAGACGACGTTCGGCCGTTACGGCCGAACGTCGTCTGGCCGTTACGGCCCAACCACGTCTGGCCGTAACGGCCAGAGCACTTCTGGCCGTAACGGCCAGATCCAATTCATTATGCAACTGTATACCGGCTATTTTTGCTTAGAAATCTGTATTGACCATTCTGATTAACTGTTTCAGATGGGAGATAGGTCGATTCGTCATCGTCGCCGAGATGCATTGAGAGAGGCTGTGTCGCAGCCAGATCCTCAGATAGAGGGACTAGACGACGTACATGACGAGCCGGTGGATCAGGTGCAGGCAACGGCTCCCCCGGACCAGGAGGATCATCGTGATTATAGTACTGTGTATACTAGGCACCGTCGACGGTGCACTTCACAGCCAGTTATTATTCATAGTGCCGAGCCGGAGGATGAGGCAGTAGAGGATCCGACGTCGACGCACGGGAGTCAGGCTCGACGGTCGAGGACTGCGAGTCAGTCTTCACGGTCTCGCGCTAGAGGCCGAGGTCGGACTCAGGCCGAGGCTACAGGCGGTGGAGTTCATGCGACTCCAGTTGGTCCTTCGTCTAGCCAAGGACATAGGAGACGCGCCGGCGGGATGAACATTTATCCGTTTCTGACCGATCCTGTACCCGGTGGCCTGCAGATACCGGAGTTGCTACTAGGATTTGAGGAGCATGTCGCCCACCACATCTATGCTGGCCGGGTACGTCATTTATCTGTACACTTTTATTAACCTCCTTTTATACGTTTGATCTTATGGCTCCTAAGAATTTCATCTCCATCCATGGCTCCTAAGAAAGCAGCATGTTCCTCGCGAACCTACGCCATTACTCCACGCTTCATCAACATCTCCATCGTTCTCGTGCAAGGTGTTAAGGAGAGCAGATCGGAATGGACCAAGGTACCCGAGGGCACCCGACGAAACTTGGTCATATCTTGGAGCCAATCTGGCGTGGGAGTACCACCAGGATATTGCCGCTTTTTCCTGAACGACAACGATATAACAGATCGTATGTTAGCCAAAGAAACGGCCGCACAGCTTCGCCTATTCGAAGGTGCTGAGATTCGTGCAGTTGATAATATTACGCCTTAGGATTAAATGTTGTTTGTTGTTTTTTCATGTTTCGGCTTTAGAAGCAAGTGTTGTTTGTCATTTCGTGATTCAGTAAGTTATATTTCGATGTTTTTTCATGTAGAAGCAAGTGTTTTTTGTAAGTTCATGGTTTGGAAGTAATGAAGTTGTTTGTCGTTTTTAAACTTGAGTTTGGTCATCTAATAGCGCAACAAAAATGATAAGTTGAACATGATACATTTGTTAGGGCTTTAACAATCCACCCAAAGATCCAAAATGGAATCATATAGAGACATACAACAATATGTAAAACTTAAAATACATATATAAATAAACTAACTTAAAACCCTAAACTATTAGATCCGGCCGTTCTGGCCAAATACCCTCCAGCCGTAACGGCCAGACTGTGCCCAGCCGTTACGGCTGGAGCACGTCCGACCGTTACGGCTGGAGCGTATCCGGCCATAACGGCTGGGCACCCTCCGGCCGTAAGGGCTGGAGGGTGCGCTATTATGAAAAAAGAAGGGTGCGCTATTCGGAAATGGCGAAATTTTATGTATGACCAAGAACACACTTTAGAAACTTAATAGTACATTTTAAGATGGATAAAGCATTGTAATGCATTATCATTGGAGGCGCAAACGCAGGCCAAAGCTGGATTTCAAATTATACGCAATATAATCAGCATAGTTACAATTCAGCGTAAGAGAAAGCTCTAATAAGAGAAAATCAGACATTTGTGGCTTAATCTTCACATCACTTCACGCTTCCGAGAAATCTACATCCTCATTCACCTGAGCTTCAGAACCAGGCAACGGATCTTGACCCTCAACATCAGAAGGTTGAGATTCATGCTTTGCAGCGGCCTGCAAAACCCGGTTCTGAACATCTGTGGATGATGGTGACGTTGGTAGTGATATTCCGTTACTTTCCAGTTTCCCAGCAGCCCATGAAACAGCTTGTGCTCCAATTCCAATCGGAGAAAGGAGTAGCCTACAACGGTGAAACAAGATTCAAGAATCAGATCCATTATAAGTTTTAGTTTCCCAATGATACCCAATTTCACCAAGATTAACTGAAAATGCTTCATTGCTGAACTGAAAGGTGTTAGGGGATGCACAACTCGGGAGTTAAAATATGCTTTACCTTACGTCCTCCTTGAAATCTTCAGAACCCTCATAAGATGCAACTCTGCGGTATATAGTCTAGAAAGGAAGATGTAAAAAGAGCCATCAAGCAAGGCCAAGGAGGACAGCAAAAATATGCCACAACTTTAGCAAATAAGAAAATGGTTCTAAATTTGAGGGAAAAAATGAAATATCTTGTGATAAATGAACAATGCAATTCATTAACTTTACGGGTATATGTCAAAAGTAAACTTTATTGGATGCAAATAATGAACTTTTTCTAGAGTTTAAAAGGGGCTCAAAAGTTTTCTAATCTACACAGCATGTTCAAAGAAAGTTAAGATTATATTCTTCAATGGGTATTGACGTATTGTTTGATGTTTTTAAGCCTTATAAATTGACATCTCCTAGAAGACGAAGGATGCTGCAGAGAAAAATGACCGGGAGACTGGAATCATGTGACCATGAAACTGGAAAGATGCAAATAACTATCCAGGATTGATGTCAGATGAAAACAAAACAAAATGGTGTACATATATTGACATCACGCAATGTGACTTTCATAATCTCAAGATGTAAGATGTCAATATTATACTCATGCCACTGGAATTGTAAGGATAATACAAACTATGAATCCAGATAGAACATTACTGATAGCATGATGAATTTAATGTTAGTAATTTTGTCTAAAGGTAGATGAAGCAGTTACCTGGCCAATGCCAACAATGCCGATAAGTTGTAGCGATTTCTCCCACTCTAAAATCGAAGGACATAACTTAGTATGGTAGCACATATAAAAATATAACTTGAAATCAAAGGTTGCAAAAAGCCATAAACTAGGAAACAAATGTATAAATATGCAACAAATCGATCTTGGAAGGTGCTAGAACATGTGGTAGTACTTAATTGAGATTTAGGAGTTGGGACTTAGGGACCACCAAAGAATAAAAATATCAAACTTTGTAGTATCCATGTGAAAAAAAAATCTCCAATCCCCAAAGCAATTATTGGCAATACAGGCAACTATTACGATTTACGAATAGCTTTTCCTATTAGAGTTTAACCTAGAACTTTTCTTGGTTTACATAAACTTAAGCAGGTCTACTAAAATCAATTAGCAATGGCAATACAAGCATAGAATTTGTTTAGAGGGCTAAAACATGTTAATTCATTTTTGGTATGCAATATTTGATTCAAGGTAAACTGAAGTACACACCTGACAAGGCGTATATTGCTGCAACAGAACCCTATCCACATAAATAGCATATATTAGTATAAATCACAGAAAATTTTATCAATAGAAGCCATTCATAAATAATATCCTCATAGCTTTGGGTTTTGTTTCTGTCTTGTTCCATACCAAGCTAAAACCAAGCAGTTGTAGTGGAGTAGGAGCCAATTCCTCTAGGATTGCTGCAGCATCCTGAAAAATTCCCAACTTTTAAAAACTCAACAGCTTTTTGATAACAAAAGCATAACATGGATGACAAAGAAGGAAGGAAGATTTTGTAGTGCAACACATGGAAAAACAGATGGACTTGAGTTCACATTAAGATATGTATATCCATCAAGCATGACTTCACATGTGTTTCACACTAGGAATTTGGCAGATGTACATTCACATTCTAGGTTCATAGATTTTAGGATCCTAATCATTTAAATCAGTACCACATTCATTCAAACAGCTGCTTGCTGTACTTGAGCTACAGAGATTGTAAACAAAGAAACCAAGCCTTTTCTTTTTCATTAAAATGGGCTGAGTTACATAGATTCTCTGACATGGATCAGTTACACTGTGTAAAGGGAATTGACTATTCGATCAAATCATCTGCTGTCATACCTAATCATTTCTTCCAAAATCTAGTTAAGATTCTCTCTTCCCGTTCTTCTATAATGCTTTCATATCACTTCATTGGTTGTTATGCTAATGTATAAGCCTGCTGAAGTTTAGATCTATGCTACACCAGCCAGTTCTGCCTTGAGTGTCGTTGCCTTTTATCTTTTATTTTTTCTACTATTACCCTTTCTCAGATAACTTCATTTCTTCTTATATCAAAAATCCAATTCCCCATTCCAGATGTCACATCAGTACATCATAACCTTTAAAATCAAATATTGATTAAGGGAAAAATAGAAAGGTTATCTTGAAATGAAATGCAGGGTAGTTCACCATCAAGTCTCCTTACCCAATATAATTTGACTATATCCTTTTTGTATAAAATAACCATATTTCAGCAATATACAGGAACACTTACTAGATATCTCCAAAAGGAACAAGGGAAAAAATACAAACTGCTTGAAGATTCCCAGCATTGTTTTACCTCATTGAGTATGGTCAGTGTAGATTCAGGCTTAAGCTCCTTAATGCGAAATCCTTGTTTGACCCAAGCCTCAAAGCCACCTTGGATTCTATATGCTCTCTGTTATAGAAACAAAAAGAGAGTTACCATTATTGCCAAGGAGACAACAAATGATCACTTATCTGATTAAATACACGTACATGCCCCCAGGTAAATCATGAAACATGCACTAAGGGGAAGGGGAAGTGATATATTGATAGACGAGCTAAAAAAGCATGCATTGACAAACTCTTGCTTCCTTGGAAGATAACAAAGTTATATATCTCATAGTTGATTTAAACTGATGGAATTGTTTGCTTGCACCTTTTGGTAAGTGATTTAGGTACATATTTGAGCTGCTTTACATTGTTGTATGTTAGTTGCAGCATCCTAAAAACAATTATCTGAGCACACAGATCCTTCCTGATTTTAATATGTAGAGTATAATGCTTCAAAAACACTGTTCTTTTTTCTATCATATATGCATCCATTAGGAGCAAAACTAAATGCAGCCAAGAGGGAAAGGGAAAGAAAAATGAGTGATGATAATACTGAGTTGTCCAAAACACCAGCATATAATAACAAGGGGTTCAGCATTATAAAAGGAATCAAGATACGAAGAGTATTACTAACCCTCAACCCAAGTTTGCTCAAAGATCTTGCAATTCCTTTTGAGCGAGTGCCATCAGCATCCATCACGATAACCTTAGACCTGTCCTATAGGCACAAGAAAGTGTGAGCATGAGATATATTGAGTAAGTATCAAGAAATACCACAAATACTATACAAAATGGATCAATAAGAAAACAAAAAAACAATATTAATAAACAGTTACCTATTCAAAATTAAAATATCTTGGTTTAGTGCTCTTGTCCATTTGAGTAAGGAAATATAAGAATGCAGACTATACGAAAACTAAAAGCAACTTTCTGAATATGAAGTAAAATAACAAATAATAATAAAAATAAATTCAGAAAAGGTCAGAAACCTATAAGAAAATGTCATGAACATCATTATTCAGTTTGCTAGAAACATAAGAAACAGGGACTACTTTTCCTCTTTTAGTAACAAACTAAATATTAGATGGGTCACATCCTTAGAAGTCCAAATAATAAAAACAAAATGCAAATATCAAGACAGATTCAAATTCAATAACAAACAAGGGTGAAGACATACCCTAACTTTCTTCAAGTTCTTAATGACTACAGATATCATCGCGTCATCCACATCTCTTCCATTTTTCAATAGTTTCTGTACAGACCCGTCTAGCTGAACATTCAAATAAAACAGAACACATAAGGTATTGTTATCCCATTGTACAAGTTTTTCTTATATTAATCAAATTTAGTCGCGTTGCTTAAAAGATGGAATCTTTCTTTATGTGACTAAGACAGTGTTGTCCATTTAGGAGAGAATAAGAAGAGTCAAACCTCAGGCAAAGACACACTAGCATATCGATATCGTACTCCCCTTCGAAGATCAGGAACTCCATCTCTTTCCCTCAGAGCCTTTCAAAAGATTAATGCTAGTTATTGACATTTTTTGAATATAACTATAAAATGATTACTTGAACAAAAAATAGTACTATTTCATTGGATAACCATCTAGAAATTTGTCGATTCCAGTCCTGGAGACTTTGGAAAAACACTTTTGAAATCAAATAATTAGCAAGAAAAAAATTCTGTGAGTGGCTAAGATCACATTAAAATGCAGTAGTATATATTTCATGCAAGAAAAAGATAAGAAATTTTACAAGTATCTTGCCTCAGGCCTAACATCAATTAGCACTGCATTTTTTTCTCCTTGCAAGAGCTCCATGGTCATATCAGGTGACAAATCTCCAGCATAGCCACTGTAAGTTGCAAACCTGTATATTGTCCTGCAAAAATCTGATAAGCAATGTGAATTCACTGGTGGAGGGAGAAAGATTGTTGTTCTTGGTCAGGGAAAACAATCTCGAGAAAAAGGACATCAATACCATAAAGCAGATGAAGTTCCAATGAAAAGAACAAACGGGATGATTGGATCAGATGGGTCCAGCCCTAAACTTGATATCAATCTCTCCACGACTTCCAAGAACTGCTCATTTCATGCATTAACATTTAACAAGAAAAGTTTCAAGATCCCGGACACAAGACTATAATTAAAAAATTCAAAATATGACTTGCAGCAGCAATGTCTAATATGATTTTTCTATAGCAGAAACTGTCCCATCAACACAAGTTTCTTTGATAGACTTAAAGACTAGCCTAATATTAAACCACCACATAACCAAGTTTGAGTTACATAAAAGAAAGGAAAGAAACACACCTGTTGGACGGTAGCCCCAACGGGCTCGGAAATTTCTTTTGCCTTCTCTTCTGACAAACTAAGTGCATTTTGTACTGTAGGTGGAAATAACTGTTTAACAGAGCCATATGAATAAGTGAAGAATTTGGCCCCTTTTACTGCATAATCTTCCACTGCAATTATAGTCTGCCTCAATACATCAACAGCAAGAAAACCAGCTTTACTTGCCTCCTCCTTTAAGTCACCTGAGAAGCTGCTCAATCTATCACCCACCAAACCCTTTGTTTGATCAACAGAAGAAGACACTTTATTCACTATACTATCGCCTACTTTATTTGCATCCTTGAATGTCCCATTGATAGATGACATAATCTTATCAATAGAACTGTTTAAGGCACTTTCACCCTTAGACATTGAATCGCCCACTGACCCTTTAATGTCAGAAAATAATTTTTCTATATTATTTGTGACACTAGAAATTGAATCAGTCTTTATTTGGAAGGAATCTGGTACAGTAGGAGTTGTGTTTAGTGGTGCTTTTTCATCTATCTGTTGCAACACCTGATTGGTACTCTTAATCAGACTTTCATTTATATCCATCTGTGGCTCTTGTGAATCAGATGCAATGGCATTCTCTATCTGCAAAATTTTTATCTTGTCAGTAAATTGTGATGCTTACATAAGACCATACCCTTAAAAGAAAAATATATGTTTTTCCATAAATAATATATTTTGCAACATATAACACATTATGGCTTTGTTTTCTTGATTACTTATATACCTACTTTTTCACACATCTCATGGTATTTATAATGTCTTTTTATAAGTATCCAAGAGAACAAAGCCAAGTGCTCATTCATATGAAGCATATGTATACTCTACAAACAAATAGAAAAAAAAAAAAGACATCTCCCCACATACTCAGTAGCTTAGGTAGTCTATCAAGTAGCTATAAGCTAGCCATTTTTATCTTTTTCTCATAAGTTAGATTATCAACTTGCCATGCCAAAAGCACTTTAAATGTTCATTTCCAATCGATAAGATGCAAATAATATATTTTGTGATTCAGCATATAGGGCATGTTTCACTTGTTGGTAGAAAGGTTTTTTAGGTGAAAAGTGATTTTTAGTGTCTCGAAAAACATAAAAAGTAGAGAGAATTACACGGATTTCAAGAGTGTTAAAAGGAATTTTTGGGTAGAAAGGGATTTTGGGAGTAAAGTGAAGCAAGGCCATTGAGTATTTACAGTTAAACGAAGAATACTGCTATATGCTTGACAATGCAAAATCATTATTTGCGCATGCAATATGCAGCGTTTGAAATTTGAGAATGTGCAGCAGTCCTTTGTTCTTGATATTTGCTCCATAATATGAAATGGATGTTCATAATATTAACTCTCACAAGTCACAATTACCAATTGATCTGGAATGAGTGGGTTCCAATATGTTCTTAATTAGACAACAACAACATCAGCATTGACCCAATGTAACTCCGCTACAGCAGAATCTAGGGGACCAAGATGGAGACACCCCCTGGCTTAACACAGAGGGGGAATGGCCGAAAGGCCCGAGTAGGACCAACAACCAAGTAGGACCACCAACCAAAAGAAAGCAAGCAAGGGGTTTAGAACCCAAGACCTCTCGGTCACACACACACATGGTCTTAATTAGAAGAATGATATAAATATGTCAAATACAATGGAGCTCAGTGAGCACAATTAAAAAGATTGCTGAATAAAGGATTTGCAGCTTGCTTATTTTCCTTGGTAAAATAGCTTTAATCCATATGTCTTCAACAACTATAGGTATCTTTTACCAAGCATAGTTGTCCAAAATCAATTGCTTCCATCGGAGTATCATCAGGCAGAATATGCACAATTCAACTTGTCCAATAATCAAGATCAAGAATATAAAACTATAATTAGCTCTTTCACCATTATTAAAATTTTTCAAAAAAAGGATTTGCTCAAAAGCCCCCCCCCCCCCCCCCCCCCCAACCAATAGTGATTCAGCAACCACAATCACCATCATACATTCATACTAACACCTTCCACCCTGAGCAAAAACTCTTATAAATGATAACAGCAGAAAAATGCAATGATCAGCAACTGAACTAGAAATTAACCAATTTCACAATATAAATAGCAATGGCACTCGCAACACTGATAAAGTAATATAAAAACAAATGGCAAAATCCTAAGATAACCCAAATTCATGGCTAAGAATAACACAAAACCCAGAATTCCAGAAGAGTGTAATGTTGAAGAATCGAATCAGCTTACAGGCACGAGGAGGGCAGAAGTTGGGAGAGCAAAGCCAGCGACAGAGGTCGCATAATTGGTTGGGTTATTTCTTCCAGATACGAACCCAAATCCCTTAGGGTTTGAGAGGGTTTGAAACTTCCTGGGCCCGATCTTGGCTGGTTGCATTAAGGTGGCTACTGCTTGCAGTGAGGTTGCCATTTTTGCTCAGCTTCTTCCTTCTGGAAGGAAGAGGAAAAATGAATGTGAGGGTGGGAAATTATTGAGGGTTGTCAGCATTTGAAGGTGGGATTTTGGGTGGCTGAGAAATTGTTTGCTTATGGATAAGAGATGGATGGGGACAATGGCGGATTAGGATTCTTCTGTGATTGGTTACCTCATGTTTATACCGTTGGTTTTCCATGTGGCGCACTCTCTGCTCTGATTAAGATTCCCTTATCATGCATTGTTTAACATTTTCTTCATTAAGTGACAAATTTTCAGGATACTTGGGTAATTAGTGAACAATCGGAGAATTAAGGTGGACACATCACTTACGAGAAGACCTCTCAACGGCTCGGGTCGGTTTGGTCCGATTCTGGTCCGGTTATTTCGGTTCGGGTTCAGTATGGGTAGTATGTATCAATTAGGTTACATGTCGAATCGGGTCGAGGTATAAGAAGTTATTGAACAAGTTCGGATCAACCCAATAGATCAAGTGTACCAATATTTTATAATTTTTAAATTAATATTTTAATTAAATTAAAAATATTAAAAATAAAATTATATTTTTAATGTTTTAATGATAAAGTATATTATAATATTTAAAATAAATGTTTTAATTTTTCCAAAATAATAATACGGGTCAACCCAGCAGGTTTCGGTTTCAACCCAATTAGTTCGAGTTAGTTGAGTTCAGGTGTTTCTATGACCCATTAATTTTCGGGTAGAGTTTTTCAACCCTAAAAATTTCGGACGATTCAGGTCAGGTCGAGTTTTGATAGCTTTACATACGAGCACTATGTTATTAATATGATATATGGGACTTCAACCAAAAAAATATGATATATGGGACACAAATTCAGAGGGCAATTTAGCTGGAAGGTTTATCCATATTTAGTACTTGGTTGGATACTGAGTTGGGGATATGTTCATGTAGGCGTTGCATCTTACAATCCGAGAGTTTTTCATATTTAACAAAAAAAAAAGTTACATATATCTTGAAGATTGAGAATATACTTCCTATTATAAACAACATTTCAAAGAACTTTTAAGTTTTGAAATAAAAATAAAATCCATAAATACTCTAGACAATGTGCCTCACACAGTCACATGCTCTTCGCCCTTCCTCCGTCGCCTCCAAAATCGGCCATTACTGACAGGAAACTGTTGGCCCTCAATAATCCAAGAAGCCCATTAGCACGTCAGCCTAAGAACATAGAGTTTTCGGAGATCATGTTAGCCGTTGAGGATATCGCTAGAGTTGTAGATACTAAGTACTATAAAGATACTCAATAGACCAAGACGTTGAGAAGCTCCTGCAAGGACCAGTTCGATGCATCGTGAAAAAGATCTTAAGAGATATATTATTATAATTAGAAAGATATTTTGTAATATAGGGAAACATATCCTTATAAATATAACTTGTAACTACAGATAGGATATTGCTTAAAGCCTAAAAAAACCCTAGATATGATAGTATAAAGTCAAGGGGGCTCTCTAAGAAAAGATCAAGCTTTGATACTTCGATTATCCTCACGAAAACAAAGGCACATGTTTATTTGATTTCAAAGTGCTAACTTCAGATTCTCAATTATGGCCTCATTCGTTGGACAATTAGGTTAACGGTTGTCACTTTTTTATTCGAAACAATTTGACACCTACCGTGGGGCCCTAGTCGAGAAGAAAAACACGATCTTGAATCATAGGGTTCCGACATGTTGACCGAAGAAACTTAACAGCTATCGGGGAGAGTGGGTGGCTTAGGAATGCCCGTTAACCCACAAGGCCATCGAACCATCGTCGATTACCAGACTGAGGTAGCGAGCTTCGCCCAAAGGCTCCAAAACATTGAAAAAGAACTCGCCAAACAACGAACCAGGAAAGAGGCTCAGTTGGTCGTTGTCACTCAATTAACGACGGATGACGCAAAACTTCGGGGCCGGCTCCAATCGGCGGCATCCGTTCAGTCCACGACCAGAGTAATTAGAGATCTAAGTAGCTTGGTAACCCGCCGGGACCTTGGAGGTACGCCGGGACCATCCACTGTAACACCCCTATTTTACAACATTGGGTATTACCGCAGTGACCTCGGATTTTACCTTCCAAAGTCACCCAGACTTTATAATGATATTAAAACTTATAGAAATGCGGAAATAAACGTTACATAAATAAACGGATGCTCACGAATGAGACTTGGTTCTTTAATTGAAGATGAAATTCACTAAAAGCGGAATTTTATTTATTTGATAAGAACTTTCGTTCATTACATTGAGAGTCGTTTTACAAATGATGTAGCATCGGAAAGTAAAGCCCATTTAGAAAGGGTTGAAAATATGTAATTGAAAATACAAGTACGTTTTCCAAGAAAACTCATTTGCTTGGTTTTAAAAAGGGAAGAGCTGGTACACTATCTTCGCAATGCCTCGCTTTTATGAGAATTCCTTCCTTCAACATCGTCTTGCCTTGACCTTCGATTCTCGCCTAACGCTTCTCGAACCTTCTAGACTTCGTCTTCAACACTTCGGTGTACATTCCTATAGTCTGGCATTTGTCGCGAAAGGCGAGAAATGCCAGACAAAAATGCGGAAATAGGGGAATTAGTCTAAGGAGACTAAGCAAGCGAGAATGGAAATTCTCAAGGGTATTGTGGTAATTTATAGTATTCGAGAGATATTATCGGGATGTGTTTTGAGGTATAGGACTTTATGTGGGGCTTATCGGAACGGAGAAGAGTGTATCTCGAGAGGAGATAACTCGTCAATCGAGAGAAGAACTGCGAGATTGTAGACTTCTTTTAGAGTAAGAAATGTGTTGGGAACGTTATTAATTCATACAAGTTTTTGAAAACCTCTCGCGCCCTTGCGAACCGAGAGTCGGGTCAATCATTTGAGATCGATCCGGTTTTGGTTCCTTTTAAATGTGCTTGGGCACTTATCTTGTATCGTGATGAAACCTTTCACTTACGTTAACGTGTTTTAAGAGCGTGGGGGCCTTGTATCGGCCCGGACCACTGACAAGAACAAAGTTTCGGCACTTAGCTAGGGTGCATACGTCCCTCCGATGCGTAGGAGGGGACATGGATCATGTTCGACAAGTCGTATTTAGGCATGGTGGCAATGCGACTTTAGTTGGTTATATAGAGGTGTCGGGTTAGGCCCGCACCCCTCACTATTTCATCGAAACCGATCTCGAAAAAGAGATCGTAAACAATCAGGTCACAAACAAGACTAGCATAATACTTCTATCAAATATTTAGATAACGGAATAACGATACAATGGGGTCATTATTTCTAGCAATCGATATTCCTAGGTTCGTTTATTATTAGCAAACAAGTTGTTCCCAACATCGAAAAATTTCACGAAACGAATTTATTAAGGCTACAAGGAGAAATTCCACTTGTCTTAGCTTGTATGATTGTGTACTAACGAATGAACGGAAACGTTGTCCTTAAAATGAAACGGGAGTTCGACCTATCGACACGGAATATACGAACGACCTTTAATAATAATTTTCTTTGAATTCTTTTAAAGTTTTGGAAATGTCTTATATCCTTATTATAAGAGAATAAATTTCTAAATTATTATAATAATAATTTAGGTGGAGATGAATAAAATAATAATATTATTATTTTATATTTCTAATATCCTTTTTTTCTGTATAAAATCCTTATTTTAATTTCATTCACTATTATTTTGAAACTAAGTCATACTTTAATTATTTTTCTTAGAATATTCCGTTTTAACTTAACTCATTATTTTCTTATTATAACCAAGCAAGGATAATATCTTTAATCATTAAGATATAGTTTTTGTAAGGCCCCAAGCCTTTAGAAGCGCTATCCCATGCCAACCCGAGGATTTCCCAGGAGGTCACCCATCCTGGTACTACTCTCGCCCCTGCACGCTTAACTTCTGAGTTCTTTGTCCTCACTCGAACCCAGAAAAGGAAGAGCTCTTGTTGACATGGGGAGCACCTCAATTCTTTATAAATTATCGGGGTGTTACAATCTCCCCCACTTAAGCACTTGACGTCCTCGTCAAGGCCCAAGGATCGTCCTCCGGGTCGAGTGACCGCCCACCGGGCCAAGCCAACTCGTAACCCAGAGTCGACTCTGATACCATTGTAAGGCCCGAAGCCTTGGTCGGATATAACCCTTCTCAAGCAGTTCTTCGAGCTGACCTTTGAGTTCCTTCATCTCCAGTGGGGCCATCCGATAGGGGTGATGAGGTATTTTCGGTGGTCGTTATACCTATCAAAGAAACCTTAGCTTAACCAACTCAGTAGAGCGGCAAGTAAGGGTCGAACCCACAAAGACTCCAGTAAATGTGTTATTGCTTAAGTGCCAAGTAACGAATATGGGGGGTTTGTAATTGTAAATTCTAAACTACTATGCAAAATAGAAAACTATCTAAGAATGCAAAAGATGGTTTTAATCAAATAAGAGAAAAGCGTGTTCAACTAGTTAAATCCATCATAGATATGCTTATTGATAATTGATTCTTTCGATTCTCAATGCCCTTGAATAATCTACTGTGGATTATTATCCAAAACTTTATATTTAGTTGAAAGAGCTAACAGTCTGAACAACCCTAATCATTTAACAACCTAGAACAACGTCTAGGTTCAATTAAACGACAACTTTAAGTCCAAAGTTTCGATAGAAACAAATACTCAACGCAAACAGCTAATCAAGTTATCTATGGTTTATTCCCTATACAACTGAATAGCCCGAACGGGTCTAAACAATTATAGTTGCTACTCTTCTAATCAATCCCGAACGGGACTTGATCAGATTAGTTGTAAATTAACCTAGAAATTCTATTAGGTAGCTAATCTAACAAAACCCTAGAATAATCCTGATTCAATTAAGCACAGGGAATAAAACCTATTCAAGTTGATGAGAATCAATCAAACCTCACAATATTATGCAATCTATGATTTCAATAACTAGTCAAACACAAAGAGAAATTAGCAATGCATAATTAAAATAAAATCAAACTTACAAGAGGTTCAAAGATTGCCCCTTTGAGAAAACTCTCTCCAAAGAAAACCCTAGCCTCCAAAGTTGATCAAAAGTTATGATAATGATTATTGAGAGAAAACTAAAAACAAGGTTTAAATACCCCTAAGACATCCAAAGATAAAAATATCCCGAAATTACATTAAACTAGTCGGAAACGACCTAATAAAGTCCAACCCGAAGCCCAAAACTCTCGGCCCAACTCTCCCGTGGAAGAATGTGAGGCGCGGTCTCATTCCAGGGTGGCGCGGCCGCGCAAGATGATGTTATGCCCTTGGCACACCTCGGTTCAGCACTCTAAGCGACAATTCAGAGTCTGTTTTCACCCCCTTCGAGTTGGAATTTGGACTCGGAGTAAAAATATGAATTGTAGCTCATGGAGTTAGCTTTCCAGTGATACCAAATTCAGATTCATCCGAGCACTGTATCTCCCAATCCATGTATTGCAAGATAGAGGTGTCAAAACAAGTCCTTCAATGCATAGCCCGGGTTTCACGCGTTTTTATCCCTCAAGCTCTTGGGTCTTGGTTCTTCCAATCATCACTTGTATCACTCTAAGCTTCCTCAAACTCCACCATATTCCTCTAATATCCATCCCGTCCACGCTTGTTTACCACGCTTCCAATCATATTGCATGCAAAACCATGCAATATGAACATAAATATGAATCCTAAACACTACCTAAATGCACCAAGGGGGGCTTGGAGATTGGTGCGGTTCCTGGCTCGAGGCTTATTGCAAATTCGACTTCTCGTCGGGGAGATAATCCAGGGTGCTCTTCTGGAAAGACGTCGGGAAAATCTCTGGCTATGGGAATCTTTTGAATATCCACGACCTTCTTCTCCGTCGGCTCGAGGTAGCAGAGATATCCAACGCAGCCCTGTCGGAGTAGCTTCCCAGCCTTCATGGCATTGATCACTTTTCCATTCTCTTCTTCTCGTTTTCCTTTAAATTTGCATATGTGCTTCCCCCCAGAGTTGATAGTTACTGTTCGGGAATAGAAATCGATTACCGCTCCATGCCGAGACAACCAATCCCTTCCGAGAATGATGTCGTATGGATCCATTGGAATGCATATCAAGTTGGAGCTGAAGTTTCCGCCTTGAATGCATAAGGGAAAACCACCTAACTATTTTGCTCCTATAATCCTTCCTCTGTTCGGAAGGTTCACAATAAATGGTTCACACTCTTCGAGGTCATCTAATTCTAAGAGTTCCACACATTTTTCGGATATGAAAGAATGCGAAGCGCTGGAATCGAAGAGTATAAAAACATCTTTAGAGCAGATTTGAAGGGTACCTTGGCAGATAGGTTCCTCTGGCTTATCGGTGGCGCGCATCTCGTACAGCCTCTGTCCTTGACTCTGATGATACATAGGCCCTTTTCCCTTCTGATGAGTTGTGGATTGGGCCGATGTAGTTCCTGTTGGCTTGTTTGAAGCCTGAGAGCGCTGGGACACGGTGTTCGACCGGGTCTGGCCTACTGAATTTGTTGGTTGCCTGCAGAATTGCCGAAGGTGTCCGTCCTTGTTACAGTTAAAACATATCTTGAGGGGTTTGGGGCATTTCCGATTTATGTGCCCGGACTCTGCACAGTTATGACAGACAATCGGGTTCCTTGCTGATTCGGCCCCAGGGCCAAGTCTGTATCCCTCTGACGAGGTTCTGGGCTTGCTCTTCTTGGACCACTGAGATCCCTGTGGAGATGCTGGCCTCTTAAACCCACCATGACTGGAGTGGTGAGGCTTTCCTTCCCCGAACTTCTTGCGCTCGGGGATCTTAAGAGTTCCCTCCATTCTGTGGGCATGGTCCACATATTCCTCCAAAGTTTTAAAAGAGCGATTTGCCATCCAGGCTTTAATGTGATCACTCATCCAGCGGAGGAAGTATTTCATTTTTTGTTTCTCTGTGGTGATTTCTTCCTCATCATACTGAAGGAGGTGATTGAACTTCTTTGCTCGCTCCAGCACACTCAACCCATGTAATTTCGGGGAGTGTAGTTCATCCAGCTTTTCTTCCTTCATGGATTCGGAGAAGAATCGGTGCATCATCTTGCCCTTGAACATGGCCCAACTCAGATCAGTTCGTTTGGACAAGATAGAGCTTTCCCACCACTCACCAGCTTCATCCTTCAGTTTTAGTGCAGCCATGTGCACTTTGTCAGCTTCAGAACAAGGTATATTCCTTAGAAGTCTTTTGACATGGGAGAACCAATATTAGACTCCTGATGGGTCGCCCGTCCCGTCATATGAGTCGGGTTTCATTGCGTTGAAAGTTTTGATTCCCTCAGCGAAGCTAACTTCTCTCTACCTCTCGAGAATGACTTCTTCAGCTGGGATTCTCTCTTGTACTTCCTCTCGTAACTCAGTGTTTTAAGGGTTAGCTACAACAGCAGGGATGGCTTCTTGCACTAACTGATGCACCAGAGTGCGTAGAGCGGCTACTGTATCCTCATTGAGTACAATTGGGGATGTTGGTGTAGGGGGCGGGTTAACTCGGCGTCTACCTCCAGCCTCGGATTAACTCTCGCCATGTTCTTCCCTACTGCCGTCGGGATTGACAGTACGACTTGTGGCTCTCGTGTTGACCATCTGGAGGTTTTAGGTCGGTTTCATTCGTTAATTCAATAATACATGCAAGAATTAACGCGCAAGCTTTAGTAGAGAAAAGGACAATTCATTAATAATTGGTTCGAAAGTGATTACAGGGCTTTATAACTTAAGCCGTTCTAAGTTAAGGAAAGAAAAGCTATGCTGCAATGACTCCTTAAGGACAAAAATGGAGTCGAGAGAAGTGGTCTAAGCTCACTCCTTTGGAAAGAAAAAGAAAAAAATACAATGCTAAGGAAACAAGACGCGGTCGGTGTAGGTATCGAGGAATCCTTCCTCGAAAAGGGTTTCGTCAAAAATTCCCGGATGTTGAGGAGTATGTTTGCCTGTTCGATCTTCCGGCGGCGGCGATTTTCGCGTGCCTGGGACTCCGCAATGCATATCTTGTAGTGGAGTCTCTCCCTTTGCTCCCTCTCGGACTCGCTGATCCATTCTTCCCAGTGACTTCGTAGCAGGTCATGGTTTACCCGGCGTCCTATGGTGGGTGCAACGCGGGGAGGTGGGGGATTGTTGGCTAAGGGCTGACGAGCCCGGCGGTTGGATGATTCCCCCTCCATCCACGAGACGAATCCCTCCATCCTCACTCCCCTGGGTGCTTGCCTTGCCCGCTCAAACAAGGAGGATTGGCTAGGCGGCATGTCTTCGAGGCGATCCAGGTTCATGGACTGAAGTTGTTGCAGTAGTGCTTCATCTTCGTGACCCCAAAAGTGTGTCAATGGCATTGGCCCTACGGGCTCATGTGCTCATGGAGGAGAGACAATCTCCACTCTGGGAACCTGGATCATAGGCGGCATCGGTGCCGGGGGCACATACTCCATCCCGGGACTTGCTGGGGGAGGTGGTGTTTCAGGGTCAATGACCACCTCGTCCGAATTTTCTTCCTCGGACTCGAAGTCGTGGCTCATAGCGTCCCACTCGGCTTGAGCTTGCATTTCCAATTCGAAGTCGTTTCCCTCTTCTTCTCCGAATTCAAAGTTAAGATTGGGTATGATCCCATTAGGTTGGTACTCGGGTATCCATCCTTCGTTCTCGTCGTCAGTATGATCCTCTGATTCATAGCCCGGTGCTATCGCCTCATCCCCCGAGGGATAGTCCTCGGGGTAATATACCGGGGATGGTGGAGGAGCGATGGGTGCCCGATATTCCTCCGGTAACTCGATGGGGAGGTCGGGGTCCTCCTCGAGATCTTCTTCGGATTCAGGGAATGGGTTGTTTGGAGCCTCGTAATGAGGGAAGTAGGGGTTGGGAGCATGCATTCCAAAGCGGGCTTCGTTGTCTTGGTTTCCTAAGTGGTAGTCTCTTCCTCGGTTAACCATGATGTCTGAGGAAAGGAAAGGAAAAGGCGTTAATATAGAACATCCTTAGTTCCTATAAGGTGAAGACATAGTGAAGGAAGTCAAGACTTTTGAAAAATTACTAAAACAAAGGTTTATTTTATATTTTTCATTTTCTTGGCTCTACTTAAAGGGTTTAGGATTTTCTCTTTGAACATATTATTTTAAGTAAGGAAATTCTTTAAAAGATTTAGAATTTCCTAACTTGTAGAAATTACCATGATGAAGATCTTTTTATAAATAGAAGTTTTAGTTTGCGGAAAAAAACTTAGGTTTTAAAAGTTCTCGGGTTTTGAAAAATTTCGGTTTTGAAAAATTTCGGTTTTGAAAACAAAACGTTCGGCTCTGATACCATTTGTAAGGCCCCAAGCCTTTAGAAGCGCTATCCCATGCCAACCCGAGGACTTCCCAGGAGGTCACGCAGCGCTTAACTTCACAGTTCTTTGTCCTCACTCGAACCCATAAAAGGAAGAGCTCTTGTTGACATGGGGAAGACCTCAATTCCCTATAAATTATCGGGGTGTTACAATTTTCATAATAATATGAAATATTGTTTTTATAAAACTCATCTTAGGGTGTGAAAAGTCCAAAATGCCCTTATCATATTATATCTTTTATTTTCCTTATAAATATCTTTCATCCAACTGGATTATAAAATATCTTTTTAAGACTAACATATTTTATTTATATATTTTCCTCTTAACCTATTTCTTATAATAAGACATGCAATCCTTTTCATGTTATAAAAGGCATTAAGATAATATATTTATTCTAGCCCTTTACTTACATAGTAAATTTCCAATATTATATTAAAAGTAATTATATCATACTCTTGATCCCATAAATTTATTTATAACTTTCCAAGTATATATAATTAAGGATATTAAACCCATTATTTTATTTATAAGAATTTCCAAGTATTATTATAAACAAATGATCTCATACTTGTTCTTAATAACATACTTTATTCCAAATATCTTACTAATATCATTCCAAAGCATATTATAGGTTTAAAAGACATGCAAGACTAATTTCTTTTGAATAAAGTCTTTGTTTTATTAAATTCCCTTATCTTATCCTATTTCTTTTATATTAGGATAAAAATATGACCAAGTTAATATTATTTTTAAAAACATAATTTTCAAGCTTAAAAGTCACTTATATTAATCTTATAATTTATTTAAAATTATTCTATGTCTTGCCATATTTATTCCTTTTTATAAAAACCACATGCATGTTATCATTCTTTTCACAATATCAACAATCTAATATGCTTAAAATATCATTGTTATGAATATTAATATTCTATGAATCCACATATGATTTATTGAAAATTATATTTCTCTTAGATGGGCATGCAAATCAATTTAAGTACATAATTTGCTTTTTAAAAGCTCATTTGTAATATTTAGTGAATTTATTTAAATAAATATTATATATATGTAAAGTTATTTTATAAAGGGATAGAAAATTAAAATACGAGTCGGGAAATTATACCGAGCAAAAACGAGACCAAAATGGGCACGGATTTCGAGGTGGGCAGATTTTTGGGCCTATTCTTCTCTTTTCCCTTATAAAAATTCTGATGGGCTGCTATTAGACATATGGGCCTGAAATTTAGCCCAAAATTACCCTAAAAGAACCAGCCCATAGCATCTTCTTCTCCATTCCATGTTAGAATAGAGGTTGGGAAGAATGATATTGGCCTCCACGCACACCAGCAACACCGGAGGAAGGCAGGGACGGCGAGCACCTGGGCGGCGCGGCCTCGCGAGCGGACGGTGGAGTCCCGGCCAGTGGTTGGCGGTGGTGGGCGGCCATGGGAGGTGGGCTTAATATATTTAAATAAATTCTTAATTGCTATTGCAATAAACTTTTACAACCTCTTTATTATTTAATATGAAATTATAAAGATTATTAAGTTCTCTACTTTAGAGGGAAATTTTTTTATTGGGATAAATATCCGTTTTATTATATTTAAAATTTTATGGATATTACATCCACGACATCGGCAAGACACGATCCTCGAACGCGCGACGAACTTTGGTACCTCATTCATCAATTTCACAAGGATTCCAACATCGTTGCAATCGCAAAGTTGGAACTTGGGAAGGAACACGATCCTACCCATTACACTCTGCTCGGCAAAAGCACGCATCAACCTGCTCTCGAGCCTAGGGGACCTCTAGACCGAAGAGGAAGATTCTAAGAGGTGTCGCCCCCTCAACGTGGATGACTTCGTGAACCAGATTATCAAACAACATCTAAAGGCCAAATATTAAACAAATATTGAAAGTCCCGAAAGTCCTTCTACTGATCGAGAAAGAAGTTGTCGACGACTACGAAGAGTCGCCCTTTGCCGCCTCCATCTCCAAAATGGAGATTCCAAAAAAGTTTATCATTCCCACCATGACGACGTATGATAAGACAAGGAACCCTGATGAGCATATAGCAGTTTACAAGCAAAGGATGATGACTAACGTTGTACTGCAGTCCTCCCAAGAAGCTTTGATGTGTAAAGGTGTTGGAGCAATCCTCACTTGCCCAACACTTACCTGGTCGGATTGCCCAAGGCAAGTGTCAAGTCCTTCGTTGATCTAATGGATTCTTTCAGGGTGCAATTCGTCGGTAGCCGTAAGTTCTTAATGTAGCCTAGCGACCTCTATCGCATTGTCCAAACACTCGAAAAACCCATGCGAAGCTACTTGGATTGGTTCAACAAAGAAAAGGTGTCTGTCCCTCGATGCGACGTGTCGACATCGTACAAACCTTCCGATGTGGCTTAGTTAGAAGAAGTGACATGTATAAGGATTTGACCAAGCATCCATGTTATTTTTTCAAAGATGTTCAAGAAAAAGCACTAGAACAGATTCAATTAGAAGAGGATGTTATACAGATCATTGGACTAGGAGTGGTGCAAGGTAGACCGTGGGCTTGTTTCTTGCACCAAGAGGGAAGATTGGAGGCACCTTGGAAGAGTCTTGATGGATGACTTGATGATTGGATGAGGGTGATTTGAATGTGGACGTGTGATGAAAGGGATATGGATGCACTTGCTTGGATATAAATCACCTCACAAGTACAAACTAAGAAACAATCTCAAAGATGTAACTCACTTAGGGATTAGATCTTGAAAAGGGATTCGATGCGAATCATGAATCTGATTTGGAACACAACTAAGATGTTTTATTGAAGTTTAAACATGGCATTACAAACATAAGACAACAAGACACTTGGTTTGATTTTTGATGTGCCAAACAAAGGAGAACACACCTCCTTTTAAGGTGAAAATTCGACCAACACTTGGCCTTCTTGGAACCTTTCAAGTCCTCACTTAATATCTAACTTAGAAGCCATAAACTCTAGTAAAAATCGACATTTAAAACATGCCATAAAGTCTAGGCTAGACTAGGACCGGCGTAGGCGCTTGACCCGACGTTGGTGCGCTCGGTGGCCACCAACAAGCACACTAGGCCACCATTATCCTTGCCCGACGCTCCTTGGGTCATGAGACCAACTTTGAGATCCTCTTTTAAGGTACGAGCCCGTGCCCGAGTGATCTGACCCAAAGGAGGTGAAGTGTCTGGTGCTTGCTTGGCCACGATGGTGGCATCGTCACCTTCAAGGGGTGACCAACGCTTATCCCTTCTTATAACATTTTGAGCGCCACTTCTAAGGCCATCTTGTCCCATGGGGTCCACCAAGTCTCCATCCAAAATATGGCTTAGGGAAAAGTAAGAAGATTCGGTGGTGGCCTTGTCCAGAGTTAAGGTGCGGGCGCTCCCCTCAGCGGCGGTGTCGGCGGCTTGCTCTCTTGTCGCCTCAGGAAGGTTTGTGTCTTGGCCTTGATGTGGCATGGTCACATCAAGATGAAGATCCAATACCAATATGGGATTGAATGGAGAAAAGGGCCTTACCAGGAAAGACCGAAGAAGTCGGCCCTACCCATGAGCGCGACCCGAAGCGACTCAAGTCCATGTAGCAAGCTGAGCCAAACATGAGGAAGCAACAAAACAGTTACCTCCGATGTTGGATGAGTATGATCTCGGAATCTTAGTAGCTAAGTTGTTAGAAACTTCCAGAAACTCAGAAGAATGATTCGTTGGCCCCGAAAGAATGAGAAGTCACATGCCGATTGAGACACGACTAAATGGTGCGACTTCCGCGATGATTACGAGCATTTATCTAACGATTGCGTAATGCAAGCGGGAAGTAGCTTTTCTCCTTGTCAGGGGTTGTTGAGAGAGGTTTCCCCAATGCAAAGGTAAAATCCAAAGTCGAGGAGTATTACCTGACCAACAAGCCTTTATCGACAATACATGCCGAAGTGGTCAACATCATATTTGGGTGGGGGTATATCGTCTGTGTGTTTGACCATTCAAAATGGGGTAGAGGGTTATGCTCACTTGTTTTGTGATGTGGGTTACGACTCAGTTATACGGTGATTTGCAGTCACTTGGTTCTTTTGCTCAGTTTTTTGGGGACCCTTTTGCTGTTTGGGGTTGAAAAAATCTATTAATACAAGATAATGTATATGGTCTAGTGAGTTGGCCAATTATGTTTGAAATGGAGCTTTGTTGGATTTGGAAGTGGCGATGGAGATAGGTTTTTGATGATGATATATTTCACGGCGATCGATCGTGCACATATTATGTGGGATTGAGTGGAGGAGTATATTATGGCATCGCAAAGGAGGGATGTTGCAATATCTCGAATGGGTAAGAGTGAGGTTTATATTGCAAGGGAGAGAGCATCATTGGGTTGGATTAAGGTTAATACAAATGGGGAAGTGAATGAGGATTATTTGGTCTCAACTTTTGAGATTCTACGAGATTGGGACAATCAATGCTTTAGTGATTCTATTCAACATATTGGAGTTTGCACGGTTCCGAGAGTTGAATTGTACGTGGGGTCTATTGCAGGGTTTGATGTTTGCTTGGAATAAGGGTTTTAAGATGGTTTATGTGGAATCGAACTCACTTTTATCTATATTATTTCTAAAAAAAAAATGTGGATCATGCTATTGTCACCCCCTTTATAGCATGGTCTCATAATGCCAGAGCTTCTTGAGAAGGGACTAGGCCATCTCCGTCCTTATCGAACACGCCAAATTGAATTAAAACTAGACTGATTGGATTGATCAGATTTGTTATTTTTGTAAATTTTAATGGCCTAAAACTCATAATCAACACATGCTCAAAGTGACTAAACTTGAACTTAACATAACTAACCTGATTAAGTGGTTGAGCTCATGTTAGGTTAATATTTTCGAAACATTTTGAAAACACTTCACCCCTCTATATTCAAAAAACCAAAAACGAATAAACAACTAAAAATAATTGCTCTTCCTTAGACCGACCTCATAAGTCCTAACTCAGCAACTTTAACCATTAAACAAATACCTTGATTAAAAATGAAACAATTAAAATATATGTACACATACATCCAAACTCTACAAACCCTAAACGAAATTAAAAAAAAAACTACAAAATAATAAATCAATATTTAGTGCGTGAACCATAAAGCTAGCATATTAATGAAACATGAGCAGCATAAATCACATAGCTTGTCATATATGTTGAATTAATTAATTATATATATAGAGGTAATTAAGTAGGGGGAAATGCAAATCCAGCAGCATCGTTCATCATAAGCTGAAACTCAGAGAAACAAACTCTGCCATCTCCATCCACATCCACTCTCTGTATCATCTTCCTACACTCCTCCAAGCTCCTCCTCCCATGGCACAGCCCCATGGATTCCAAGACCCCTTTCAACTCCTCCTCGCTTATGAACCCGTCTCCGTCCTTATCGAACACGCCGAACGCGTCCTTCAAATCATGACCCGTGGACGTCAGCATCGCGTACAGGGCCTCGAACTCGCTGACGTCGACGCAGCCGTCGTCGTTGACGTCGACGGTCTTGATGAGGGCGGCGAGGTCGGAGTCGGTTATGGGGATCCCCATCTTGTGGAGGGAGATGGAGAGCTCGTGGCGCGTGATTAGCCCGTCCTTGTCGGCGTCGAACGTGTCGAAGATTCCATGGAGACGGGAGGGTGTTTTCGTCATTTTGCTGTTGCTGTTGCTTGTTGGGGGTTTCTTGATTTGGTTGTGTTCATGATCAGGAGGAGGCTTTGTTGTTGTTGTGGTGGTGGGGAGGAGAAAGAGAAGGAAGGAGTGGAGGAGTTGGAAGAGGAGTGAAAGCCTTGGTAAAATGTTAGCCATTTTTATTAATCTAGCTCCAAAGTATGGATGTAGCAAAATAGGTAGTGAGAAAGAGGAGTGTGTGTGTATATATAGATGATACTCGATCAATTAAGTAGAGAGGGAGGGATTAATTAAGGGGGAGAAAACGCGTAGACATAATTGTGCATGTTAGCTACCGTGCAATTGGGTGAGAGACAGCTAGCCTAATTATATGGGGGTGGTGGTGTCCGTGAGTGGGATATTTTGCATCTTTTTAATTAATTCATTCTTATTATCATAATCTCTTTGAATAATCTTCTTTTTGAAAATCATCTCAAAAAAAAAAATAATCTTCTTTTTGAAAATGATTTAGCATTAAAAAAGGTGGATTTTGGAAATACACTTATAATCTTTGCCTTAAGAATTGTCGGTTAATCCCATTATTCCATTAATATATTAATGTTGGAACACGAAAAGTTTAATTTCACTGCAATGAATCACATAGTGGTGATGATAGATGTATGTGAGTGGGAACTTGTGCGTAGGTTTAGCAAACTGAAATGAATGAAACAACAAGCTAGAAAGAGTCCCGTAAGTATAATAAAAATGGGTACGTAAGAAATTAAGCTGATGTACAATAATTCTAGTAGTCCACTACTACACTGCATATAATCATATAGAGTGGAGGAGGAGGAGGAGAGGAGGTCGATGAATCAAAAGGGTCAACTATATATATTGAAGGCATGATGGGTAACAACGGATCTAAATTCAAATTGAAGAAAATCCTAAATTAAGACGTTGGCATGGGGTGGAGGAGATACACATGATCACTTACTAACCACCCAAGAGTGATGGACGACCGTTGTTGGGCCAAGCGTCGCTTTTATGCCACCTACTTCCACCGCACGCTGTCCAATATATATTCATCTTATTTCTTAAAAATATACGGAAATTGTGTTTGGTAAGAGGTTTTGACTCTTTTTTTTCGGATAGTATCTTGTAAATTTTTTTATTTCACATAGTATTTTCGGATTTTTGTAAAAGCTCGATCCGTATTCTATAATTTGTGAATTTCCCTTAGAATGTAATAAAAACCGTTTATTTTCTAATAAAAAATATTTTTAAAATTGTAAGCTAAATTTTAATTTAAATTCAGAAATAATTATGATAAATTAAAAATATACTCTATAAAAATATTTAAATAAATATATCATATAAATTAGATTTATCAAGTAGATTATATGTTATATATACAGTTAAATTTATCAAGTAAAAACCCGACAAATTTTACTATTTATATTAATATAAATATAGTATATAATTTAAATTTTTTACTTTGATTTATGTAGGAATACTAATTTGTGAAAATTTTGAAAATAAATCGAAAATTCCATATTATTGATAGAATATATGAATTTTTATTTCTCAATAAAGTAAAGGATATATATAAAAAATTCTCTAATAATAGTAAATATGTAAAAAAAAATATGTAATATATAATAATAAATATGTAAAAAAAATAGTAAATGAAATTTTCAAAAAATATATTTATATATTTACACAAATTTGAATTTATGTACTTGATATATTAAAATTAAAATTCAAACTTTCTACATATATATGTTGATAAAATAAATGCATTTTCACTATTTGAATAATATTAAAAAATATATTACGTATTTATCTAATGATGTTAAAACAAACTTATTTTCGATCAGAAGAAGTATATTAAAGTGTATTATCACTTATTTTTAGCTTTACATTTAGCAAATATAAAAACCATTTTTAGTATGCAGTGAAATGGCAACAAAATCTGGGAAAACATGGTATTTGACGATCTTTAATTTTAGATTTTTTCTAATCAATTCTTTTTAATGAAAAGAACACATTGCTTGCGAAATGAGGATGGTTTGACTTAAAGAGCATACTTTCGGTTATCAAGGAAGTCAACAGCTCAGCATCGTGTTTGCTGGATCTAACGCGCTTTCCAGCTTCTAAAAAAACCACAAATTATCCTCTCTAGTTATAAACGACATCAATTGGGTCTATGAAGATAGTATGGACATGCACCACGATAGTACAACAGAATAGTATTTTCACACCCTTCCAAAAGTTACACTTACAAATTAGCTTGAATTCTTGAACTACATGTGGAAAAGTGAAAAACACGGTTTTAAAAGCATAACAAATTCTGATTTGAGATATTAGTTGGATGTTGATTGTTGATCATTGAAAAATATTTTCTTTTTTTTATAAGATAAAGAATTCGGAATACCAAACAGACTTGGTAAACCGAGAGGTTGTAATAAAACGGCAGCCGAAAACGGCCAAGAGAGTAAAAACAAGCAGGATAGCTATAAATTTAGGTACAATATTCCGAAAAGTACGATCTAAGACGAGTTTGAGATCGGGGTGAGTAGAGAACTATGAGAATAGCGCCGCAGGCAACAGGTAGACCCCTCCTGGGCGTGCGAAATGGACTACTGACGTTCCCTCCACCGTGATGAAGGATATTCAGAAGCCTCAAAGCACCAAGCGACCTGAACTAATACAACTCGGTCCAATGTCAAACTCAGCTCGAACTCCTCGGAAAAATAGTACATAAAAAAGTCTCGAGCTAACCTGCAAGAAAAAAGTCGAATTTGGCTCACAAGTAGACACAAAACTTGCTTTGCAAGAAAAAGCCTTACCATGAAGTAAGAGAAAAAAACTTGCCTCGCAAGTAAGAGAACTTGCAACACAAGGAAATAAGTCGAAAATTATCACACAAGTAAACCACTAGCTTTCCTTGGAGGACAAGTTTAAGAAAGGCAAAAGAAAAACTCTACTAACCAAACTGAAAATTAAGCTTAAAAAAACTATTATCTTTTTTCCTTTGTTAAAATTAAAACATGTATTTTTTATTTAGGCTCCATTCGGCAAATAAGTACTTATCGGTGTTGATGTTGATGTGCTGATACTTATGGTTGTTGAAGTTGATCATGGATGCTGATAGGAGATACTGATATGAGTTGTTTATTTTCCAAATAATCCGGAATGTGTTCGGTAAATTGAATTGCTGATATTTTAAGCAATATGTGTAAAATTACTAAAAAGGACTTTAATGAAGGATAAAAAAAATAAAAAATAAAAATTTATTTGAGAAATTACGTGCATTATACATGAGCCAAAATAACCCTAAAAAATTGACAATTCCCCATCTTCATTCTTCGCATCTGCTGCTCCCGACGTACAAGACGAACTCTCGTCCCCGACGTACTGCAAGTCCCTCTCCGGCGAACCAGGAAGGCCAGGCCGTGGGCGAACTCGTCCGGCCCATACGCTGCATCAGGCGAATTCGTCCGACCATACACTGCAGCAGGCGAACTCGTCCGGCGAACCAGAAGACTTGTTTGATGTACGCTCGTGCCTGATCGTCCGTGCCTCTGCTCGTGCCTGATCGTCCGCTGCTCGTGCTTGATCCTAAGTTTTCTTCAAAATACTGATGAATCATCAAATACTGCTCGTGCTCGTCTTGATTGATCGTAAACATGAATTAGCGAGTTTTCTTTGAAAAATGCAGTATTTTGATCGGTACAATTCAAGGGTTTTTTTTTCTTTGAAAAACAAATTATAGTCAACATGATTATCAAAATACTGCATATTGAAGGAAAAAAATTATAGCAATTTTAGATCGATATAAAAATAGGGGATACTATGAGGTTTCTTTGTTATACAACGCATTGAAGCAAAAAAATTATAGTGATTTTAGATTGATACAAAAATAGGGGTATACTGATACGAGTTTTCTTCATTATATTGCATATTGAAGCAAAAAAATTATAGCAATTTTAGATCGATGGGGGTTAATTGTGATTTTTGTTCCGTGTTGCAGGTGATTAGGAGTTCGTTATTCTCTTATTCCCAATTATGGCACCGGTAATACTTCCGAATGTGTACTTGTTTGATATTTTTTTTTTACTTCTGTTGCATAACTTATGCTTTAATGCTTGTTATTCCAAGTTTGATTGTTTGGGTTGTGCACTTTTTTTGACTTGTTTGTTGAATCTAAGTTCAATGTTTGAGATGGAATTGCCTATATCTGACCAATCCACTTCTACAAGTTTTGTTTGTTGAATTAAAACTTATCTGAATGCTAGAAAGCGGACAAAACCACAAAGAGCAAAAAGGTGTCGTTCAATTGGACCGATGAGATGGTATCTGAGATGTTGCGGATTTGTCGTGATATGCTCAGAAAACATGGTCAAACTTTACCATTTAGTTGGAACGAGATCTCTACAAAGTTTAAAGATAAAACGGGAATAGACATGACTCCTAAGGTTGCAAGGAACAAATTTGAGCATATCAAGAAATTTTGGCGAGCTTGGGATGACTTGAGAAACAAGGAGACTGGGTGTGGTTGGGATGCTGAGCGGGGACGCATTACAGCGGAAGATAGTTGGTGGGAAAAAAGTGCAAGGTTTGTTACTTAAAAATTCTAAATTAAATAGATTTAAATGAATCAAAGTTTGTAAAATTTCTATTGGCGCGGTCTTGTTTTGCAGGAGAAGCCCCAATACAAGAAATTCCACCATGAAGGTGGTGATCCCGATACTTGTCAATTATGGGACGCGGTCTTTGGCGGCATTGTGGCAACCGGAAAGCATTGTGTCACACCGAGCATGGATCCAAATGCAATACCAACTGTGGTGGGAGATGTGGATGATGAAGAAGATGACTTGGAAGAAAAATTGGCGGAATTTGGAAACATTCCACAAGATACTCCACCTATTATTGATTTGAGTGCCTTAAATGTACATGGAAGTTGTGATGATGTGCTGCAATCTACACATGAAGCTGTGATTGGCAATCCAATCAAACCAAAGGGAAAAGGCCTAGCAACTGGTCAATCCCCTACTTTGCCCAGAAAACGTAAGGGGAAGAGCCAGTCCGTTTACAATAGCCACCTTGAGATGATCGATCAAACTAGTAATAAGTTGTTTCAATGGTTGGGTGACGACGAGGGATCATCAGAAGCTAAGAAAGGGAGGAAGGTGCATGATTTGGATGATGCAATCCCAATTATAGAGAAAATGGTGGAAAATGGGAGTCTCGCTGAGGGGTCCCAGTTGTGGTGCATTGCCATGCAAGAGGTGTTGAAGGATGACACTCGTGAGTTGTTCATGAGGTTGAAGAGTGACTTTTGATGTCTCTTTATTTGGTGGTGTTTTCATATGTGATTTCCTTTGTAAATATGTTTCTTTTTCCCCTTTTCTTGCGTGTTTTGTTCCTTTTTAGCTTAGTTCCCGTATTTCTATGAGATTCGGAGACTACACGCGTTTTATGTGTTTTGTAGGTAATTTGGCATGAATCGAGGATCAATTTGAAGGAGGATCGGAGCATGGAGCAAAGGCCGAGCTAAAACGGGAAAGAGAGGAGCAAGCCATGAAGAAGAACAAGAGGAAAGCCAACAAGAAGAAGGTGGAACGAGGTCCGGACCGAGTTGCAACCACGTCGGGCCCGACTTGGAAGTTTCCAACCTCGGACCGACATGCACAGTAACTCGGGCCCGAGGTCCGCCGTGTCGGTCCGAGTCGGTCACCGGACTACTTGGGCTCCAAGACACGAAATTGTGGACTTCCACTTTTGCCCATCATCTAATCTATAAAAGGCCATCTTGTCTTCTAATTTAGGCGTTCCAAAGTTGGTTCCAAGGGGTGGGAGAGGAGCTATCACACACAACAACCCTCAAAAGGATACTTGGAGAGCAAGGAGGAAGAAGAGGAGAAGGAGAAGAGAGAGAATCGGCCAAGGGAGAAGAAGGTTTTGTTGATAGAATAGCTTGCTTTGTTTTGATCTTGTGGATTTGGAAACACTTGATTGGAATTTGTGGATTGCTTTTGATTTGAATGAAACTTTGCTTGGTTTTGAGATTGATGATGTTGATTGCTTTCCCTTTTGATTTGTTTGCTTTCTTTGTTTGCCACATGGAGTAGATCTCCTTGATCTTGGGTTATGGGGGAAAACCCTAGCTAGGTTTGGGCTAGAAACCCCAATTCCATAGCCTTGAGTGTTTGATCTAAGGAACCCACTCTACATAGAGCTACAATTCCTTGCGAAAGTTGGGAATCAAGGCTTGAGATTGGCAAAGTAGCGAAAGTGAACATGTGTCAATCTCAAGATCTTGCTTCGAAGGGGATTTCCCCAATGATCGAGGTGTAGAAGTGGTTGGAACGAGGGCGAAAGCACTTGATCCTAGTCCGATCATCACTCATTGCTTGAATTGGGGTGGAAAAGCCTTAATCTACTAGAGAAGGAACCCAAAAGCCCAAGATCTACTTTTAATCTTTGAAGTTCGACAACCCCAGCTACCTCGGGCCCGACTTACCCAGTGTCGGTCCCGACTTCCTCTTGTCGCCAACATCGGGCCCGACGTGACCTCAGTGTCGGTCCCGACTGTTCTCTTGATTTCCTTTGTTTTACGCTCTCCTTTCTAGCTTTCTAGTGTCTAGGCACATCGATCGAGTAGACTTCCCGAGTGTTCGACACCCACCACGTGCTACAACGGGGTCGGGTTATAAATTGTATCTCTAGACCCTCGCATTTCCGAGCGATCAAAAGATTGGCGCCTTTGTCGGGGAAGTCTAAGTGCATTGAGTGCCAATTTGGTGAGTTTCTTGTGTTTTGGTAGTGATTTGGGTGAGGGAATAGCCCAAACCCTTTGTTTGTTTTTTATTTGTTTTGGTTTGTGTCTTTGTTTCGTAGGTGTATGCTAGCTCGTTCCTCCCGAGGAACACTTGAGCTTGAGTTTGTGAGTGATCGGGAAAGTATTCTCAAGGAAGCCCGAAGAAGGAAAAGGATGGCGAATCAAGCTCTCCATGTTGATGAGGAGTTGGCTCAACTTAGAGCCGAAATGGCTAGATTGCAACTTGAGAAGGACAATCAAGAGGAGGTGGCAAGAAGAGAACGGGAGCAACGGATGAGAGCCGAGGCTCAACTCAACGCTCTACCCCGGAATGCACGCCAATACATGCATCCGGAGTTGAGGGTTCCCGAACCGGCTATTGTGCTTCCCGAGGTTGCCAAGAATTTTGAGATCAAGACGCAATTCATCTCCCTAATCAAGCGTGATCAATTCGAGGGCCGTCCACATGAGTGTCCCATAGAGCACGTCAAACGCTTTGTGGACATGTGTGAGACGATCTCTACCGACGAGGAGACATTGGAGTATGTGCTTCTAAAGGCGTTCAAATGGTCACTTGGGGGCAAGGCCACACATTGGCTCGAGAGCCAAGCTCCTAGGTCAATCACAACTTGGAAGACACTCTATGATGCTTTCTTGATGAAGTTCTTCCCGCCCTCAAAGACAACCGAGCTAAGAAGGAAGATTGCAAGCTTTCAACAAGGTCCGAATGAGCCTCTCTTCGAAGCATGGGACCGTTTCAAGGAGATGTTGCGCCAATGTCCTACTCATGGCCAACAACCATATGTGCTTCAAGACATCTTTTTCCAAGGCATCAATCCGGTAACGAAGGACAAGCTCAATCTCCACACCGATTGTGGGTTCATAGACTTGACACCGGATCAAGCTTGGGAGCTACTTGACAAGCTATCCGATTATGAGGCCATGTATGGGGTGAGTCAAGCTAGCAAGGAGGTGAAAGTTCAAGGTGAAGGTGCAAGGAAGTTATATGATCCAAAGGGAGAAGACATTGACAAGGATGTGAAGCTCCAATTCCTTGAAGGTGAAGTGAGCAAGCTTAAGAGGCAAGTCCACTACTACAAGCAAAATGCTAGAGCTTGTGAGGAGTGTGGATCCTTTGCACATGCTACACAAGTTTGTCTGAATGAGAGCCAAGTGCGCTTGGCCGAGCGAATTGAGGAGGCAAACTATGTTCGAGGAAATTTCGGTGGAAGAGGCAATTTCAACAATGGTGGCAATGGCCGGTGGAACAACGGTCAAGCTCAAGGTTACAACAACAACTTCAACCAAAACGAGCCAAGGGCACCACCACCACCATATAGACCACCGGGATTCAATGAGCTACAATCATTTGCTCAAGAGATGAGAGATGGGTTCAAGGAGATGAGGACCCAATTCAATGAGTTTGGTGCATGGAGGAGGCAAGTCGACAATCAATTTGCCCAAATCGCAACTCAAGCCCCGAGAGAGAATGGGAGACTTCCGGGCCGACCCGAGGAGAACCCTCGAGCTCAAAACAATCAAAATGAAGTCCGAGCAATTGGATTGAGAAGTGGCCGAAACCTACCCGAGCCACACATGCCTAAGAAGAATGAAGAGAGTCGGATCAACTTACCCAGCAAGTCGGGTCCGACGTTCCCCGAAGTCGACCCAGCAAGAAGATCGACCCCTTTACCCCGGACCGAGGTTGAGAGCAACTCGGGCCCGACGTACCCATACCTCGATCCGACTCCTCTGCCTCGGACCAAGAGTCACAACATCGGGCCCGACATGGTGCCTAAGTCGGTCCAACCAGGAAATGTTGCAAGTGAAGTAGGGAAGTCCAAGGAGGTTGATCCAAGCAAGATTCAAGGTGCAACAATTCTTCCATATCCCTCGAAGAAGCCGAAAGATGTTGTTGAGAACAAGTTCAAGAGGTTTCTCAAACTCTTGCAAGGCTTGAACATCTCTATCCCATTCACCGATGCATTGAGCGAGATGCCATCTTATGCCAAGTTTTAAAAGGAAATTCTGAGCAAGAAGAGGTCCATAGTTGAAATGCAAGATGAGGTCAAGACCTTGGAGTTACCGCAAAAGCTAGGAGATCCCGGTCGCTTTGCTATAACTATTGGTGTGGGGTCTCAAAACTTCCAAGCCTTATATGACCTTGGGGCAAGTGTTTCGGTGATGCCCGCTAGCATTTGGAGAAGAGCAAATTTGGGTGAAATGGAGCCGACCGATATGTCCCTAACTATGGCCGACGGTTCCGTCATCAAGGCTAAGGGAATATTGGATGACGTGCCGGTGCGAGTTGGAAAGTACTTTGTCCCCGATGATTTCGTGATCTTGGACATGCACGAGGACCCCTTGGTCCCAATAATCTTAGGAAGACCATTCTTAGCTACGGCGGGGCCAAGGTTTGATGTCAAAAACGGCAAGGTTTCCTTTGAGATTGTTGAAGAAAAGGTCGATTTTCACTTCAACAAGGCTTTGAATGAGCCGAACGCCTTGGCCATCCTTAAACTTGAAGAGAGTGCCAAGAGAAAAGGTGAAGAAGTGGAAGTTGCTAGAGAGGTCGTTGTGTTGAGAAGTGATGAAGGGTTCAATGAACAAATACAAGCAAGGGAGTTGTTGGAGCAATTTAAGAATCAAAATGAGTCAAGGATCAATGCTAGCCCAAGAAGAAATGAAGAGTATCCTTGTTTATATCCTTTTGATGTTGGTGATGATCACAATTCTTCCCAAACTTTTGATTCCTACATTTGTTTAAGTGATTTGAACGATGACTTAGGAGACTCCTACATTTGCCTTAGTGATTTGAAAGATGAATTGGTAAAATCTCCTAGGAATTCTTTGGATAACTTTGGTGTAGGAAAAGAAAAACATGATGGAGCAAGTAAGGAGGAGAAATCTCATCCGTTGGAGGAGTATGATGAGAGAGGCCCGAGATCGGAGAGCCATGCCTATATAGACCATCGTTGGTGGTTTTATGGGTATGAGGGCAATGGGAATGGGCATAACAATGGCGAGCAATTCACCGTGTTTCACCCGCCATAAGGTTGAGGTTAGGAAGTCAAGCTAGTGACTCTAAACGAGCGCTTCTCGGGAGGCAACCCGAGCTAGTAGCTTTCTTTTCGTAATTTTAGTTTGATTTTTTTTTAGTTTAGCCTAGCTTTTCTCTAACCAATCTCTATCTAGTGTTTTGTGGATTCTTGGTGTTGTGTATTCTTCAAGGTTGTGTAGGATTTGAGGTGAAATATATAAATGGAAATATGGGAAAGAAGTTGCAAGAGGATGGAGTAAAATTGGTGACCCGAATACTCCCACATCGAGCCCAGGTAAGTCGGGCCCGACAGGGACGTCGGTCCATGAAGTCGGTCCGATCCAATTCGACTAGTTGGAATGCCAATTTTGCCCTTGACCTAATTTGTCTCCTTCCCCCATTAAATACCATCCCCCACCTACCTACCATCTTCATATCAACCACCATTCCCAAAATACAACCCATCTCCCTCAAACACTCTCAAAGTCGGCCGCCCCTTCCGCACCATACTCGATCCACACACTTCCTTTCTTCATCCCGATCCAACCACAAAAAGACCTCCCTAACCCGATTCCGAGTAGAAATTTCGAGTTCAATATAGTCCTTCATCCCCCATCTCGATCTAGATTGAGGAAATTTTAGTTCTAAGTTGCTTATTTGTTTAAAAGTTCAATACTCTTCGAATCCGGTATGTGTAACTCGATCTCTACTTATTTCTTTGAAAATTTTGTGCTTTCATTGCATAGATTGAGTAATGCCATGTTTGATTGAGAGCTTGAGCTTGAGCATCAATGGTGGATTTGCATGATTTGTGAAATTGAGCTTTAAAGTTGTTTATGCATGCTTAGATCCATTTAGAACTTCGATTAGGGATGTTTGATGGTTGAATTTGAAATTTAAGTGCATGATAGAGTGATTTGGGTTGATTTGAGGTTAGAGTCGAAGCATGAACTAGGTCGAGATCGACGTGCCCAGGAGAGTCGGGCCCGAGTTGTGGAAATCGGTCCAACAAGTCGGACCGAGGTTGAGTAAGTCGGGCCCGACATAGGTTGAAAGTCAATCCATGTGGTTTTTGCTTTCTTCTTGTGATATCATGTGGATTCATGTGTTTAATTGTTGGCTATAGCCTAATCATGATGTAGAATGATCATTTGTTTAGCCATTGTTAGAAGATGTCCATGATGATTTATGTTGGATTGAGATGCATGTGTGTCTAGAGACTAAGTATGGGGTTCCCTTTGTGTTGAAGTATTGTTGTGTGTTGATGAGTGCTTTTGTTGAGTTGTATGGAGTTTATCTTGGACCCTTTTATTTGGTTGGATGTGTGTAGGTACCATGGAGACTAGAGCTTCATCATCTCATGCGGAAAGGCCGAGGAAGAAGTCCAAGAAGTCAAGGAAAGAGCCAAAGTTGGATGATGTCTATTTGGAGGATGATGAGCAAGTGGAGAGTTATGCAAGATATATGGCGCTTGAGCATCATACAAGGTGGCTTGATTGGGAAGCCGTGAGGAAGATGGACATGGATCAAGCCCTTCCAAGGTGCTACTCCCACATCGGTCTCAATGGGATGCTAAGGTGGGACAACACCCACTACCCCGCCCTCACCTCGGAATTCATGGCCACGTTCGAATGCTCTTATGATAATGTGGAGGATGAAGAAGGGGCGATCACCTTCCAATTGGGCAATGAGGACCACAATCTCACTCTTAGGGATTTGGCTACCTACTTCGGGTTTCCATGCCGAAGAGAAGAGACCGGCGTCAACAATGAGAAGGTGAACCAAGTGTGGCGTCATGTGGCCGGGAAGAGCGAGATGAGAAAGGGCGCCTCCACAACCGAGATTGCTAGCCCTCTTTTTCGGGTCATGGTGCGAGTTTTGGGATGTGCAATCTATGCTCGTCATGAGTTGAGCAAGCCGATGAAGGAAGAGATTATGTTGCTCCATGAGATGCTCTTCAACACCGAGAAGCCCATGAACCTTGCATGGGAGTGGGTCAAGATGGTGCGAGACTTCCAAAGCTCCTCTTGGATCTACTTCGGCGGGATGATAGCAAGGCTCGCCATGCGTCTAGGAGTTGATCTCGACAAGTATTCTCCGGCTCCGAATGGTGTTGAGTTCATGAACATGAAGTATTTCAAGAAGGCCAACATCATCAAGGAGAAGCTCTACATGATTTCCTTGGCCCCTCACTCAAACTATGATGGTGTGTCGATCCAGTTGGTGCACAACCTCTATGATCTTTCTCGGTATCAAAATTGGTACCAAGTGTGGGCCGGCAAGCCACACTCATATGGTGACCCCGAAGGTGCAAGAGAGGGACGGCGACAACAACCTCAACACATTCGGTTTACCTCCCCTCCATCTACACCGGATTCCGACCAAGACAACTTTGTGTTTGCACCTCGTGGGGAAGACATGGATGTCGATCAAGAGCAAAATGAAGAAGATGAGCGCTTCCAAGGCTTGATGGCCAACCTTCGAGCCACGCACCAAGCTCCAACACTGGCGGACCGAGGTACACACCAAGTCGGGCCCGACTTCCCTCAACGTCGGTCCAGTTCATTCTATGATGGTGAGGTCCCGAGGCATTATGAGCGTGGAGAAGGGAGCGGTGCAAGGCGAGAACAAGCTCAAAGTGGCAGTTATGAAGGCTATGCCCAATGGTACGGTCCGGGAATGGTGTTTCCCGAGCAACAACAAACGGTGGACATGTCCTTCTTGGCTAACCAAATGGCCCATCTCCAACTTCAACAAGAGAATGTTCTCCAAGAGGTCCATCAAGTGAATCTCCAACAACAACAAATGTACCAACAACAACAACAAGTGTACCAAGAACAACAACAATTGCTTCAACAACAAAGTGCTTTCCAAGCTAGCCAACAAGAGATGAACCGAGCCCTCGGCTACACTAGACGAGAGGTGGAGGAGCTTAGGGAGGTGGAAGACCAAAGGTGGCGGGTCCAAGATAGCTTCAACACATGGATGAGCGGGAACTTCCCTTCCCGTGAGGACCAATGGACACGCCCGGATCCTCAACTCCAACCACCACCACAAGACTTCTACCAAGAGCAAGTGTACGAGAGGGAGCGGCAAGCAAGGCTCCAAAGAGGACGTAGACGTGACAACCCCTTCAATTGATCCTAGACATGCCATTGAAGAATAAGAAATTGTGAGCTCTTCATACTCTTCTCTCTTGCTTTTAAGTTTTGGTTTCCTTGTTTGATGGGGACATCAAAATTTTAAGTATGGGGTGGGGGTAAGTGTGTTCATGATTTCACTTGCTTATGTTTGTTTGTTATTTTGAGGATATTTGTTTTTTATTTCTAGTTTGTGTTTGGGATGTTTGCTTCTTGGTTTGTGGTTTGATGAAAGACATGGATGATTAATTTGGTTTTGAATGGATGAGTCTTTGTTTTTGGTTTTAGAGAAATTTTTGCAATAAAAATAAAAAAATCCATAAAAAAAAATTGAAAAATTATGTTAAAAACAACAAAAAGATTTTGTGTTTTGTAGGTTTTGGACTAGAAATTCCCATCTTAGATTGCCAAAATAAAAGCTAATGATGATGTGAGCATGTAAATTCCTTTGCATATTTTTGGATGGTTTAGCCTCTAAAAATGATGTTGCTTTTGATGTGATCATGATATCTTGCTTGTTTTATGGAACATGTGAGTTCTAGGATGAGTTCTTATGCAACTAAGTATGAGTGACCCTTGTGAGATTGATTTTGGCCATTTTAGGGATTCTTGTTCATATTTGCATATCCCTCATGTTTCTTGTGTGATTAGCTCATTCATGCTTAGTAAAACTTGCTATTGCGGTGTTTATCTATTTTCCAAGACCGTCATGAGATTTGTCCTAGCATTGTCACATTGATTTTGAACTTTATTCTTCTAGTCACATAACTGTTCCATATCCTACCATGAAGTTAATCCTTTGTTTGTAGCCCCGTTCTAGCCTAAGCCTTTGTTTGAAACTCCTCAAAAATATTATTCCTAGCCTTATATGACTTGACCCTTATGGGATTGGACTTTAGAAGAGAGGTTTGGATTGTATTTGAAGAGTTGAGATTCTCTTGGGTTTAAGGGCAAAGAATAGTGTTATGAATCATGTGGGTAGTGCATCTTTGTTGTACAAAAATGAAAAAGAAAGAAAAGAAAGAAAGAAAATGTTGTAAATGTAAAGTGGAATGAAAGCAAAGGGCCTAAGTGAAGAAAAATGGTCCGACCGAGTTACACGAAACATCGGGCCCGATGTCATAAGAAAGTCGGTCCAAAATGTAGAAAGTGTGGAAAATCCAAAAAAAAGCCTAAGAGCAAAGATGAAGTGGAATGTTAAGTGAAATTTTGGGTTGAAAGGAAAAATGTTAAGTCTTTTGGGTGAGTGTGAACGTAATTGTGGAATTTTGGTGAAGTTGGTGAGATTTTAGGTTGTTCAATCCCCATTGTAAGCACCACAAGACCAAATAATTCCCACCTTGAGAAATACCAAAAGCCCCATTACAACCCGGCCGAATGGAACCTCTTTGAGGACCTCCATTGAGCCAAGTTTGAAATTCTTTGTGTACTTTGTATTAGGCATCTCTAGGTGGAGGAATTGGTGATATTAGCTTCAATAGTAAAGTCCTTACTTGCATGAATTTTTGAGCTTGAGTGTTCATTGCTAAACCCAAACACATGATGAGTGATACACATTCACATATCCCTAAAGTGAGGCTTAATTGCATTGACTCTATTCCATGGAACACTTAATCATGTGTGATGATGTAATCTTGCTTGAATATCAATCACTTGTGCTTAAAATGTGCTTTCATACGAGGCTTTACTTGAAGATTATGTTTCGGTCTTGCTTACATTGTTATTGCTTGAGGACAAGCAAGTTTAAGTATGGGGTATTTTGATGTCTGTTTATTTGGTGGTGTTTTCATATGTGATTTCCTTTGTAAATATGTTTCTTTTTCCCCTTTTCTTGCGTGTTTTGTTCCTTTTTAGCTTAGTTCCCGTATTTCTATGAGATTCGGAGACTACGCGCGTTTTATGTGTTTTGTAGGTAATTTGGCATGAATCAAGGATCAATTTGAAGGAGGATCGGAGCATGGAGTAAAGGCCGAGCTAAAGCGGGAAAGAGAGGAGCAAGCCATGAAGAAGAACAAGAGGAAAGCCAACAAGAAGAAGGTGGAACGAGGTCCGGACTGAGTTGCAACCACGCCGGGCCCGACTTGGAAGTTTCCAACCTCGGACCGACATGCACAGTAACTCGGGCCCGAGGTCCTCCGTGTCGGTCCGAGTCGGTCACCGGACTACTTGGGCTCCAAGGCACGAAATTGTGGACTTCCACTTTTGCCCATCATCTAATCTATAAAAGGCCCTCTTGTCTTCTAATTTAGGCGTTCCAAAGCTGGTTCCAAGGGGTGGGAGAGGAGCTATCACACACAACAACCCTCAAAAGGATACTTGGAGAGCAAGGAGGAAGAAGAGGAGAAGGAGAAGAGAGAGAATCGGCCAAGGGAGAAGAAGGTTTTGTTGATAGAATAGCTTGCTTTGTTTTGATCTTGTGGATTTGGAAACACTTGATTGGAATTTGTGGATTGCTTTTGATTTGAATGAAACTTTGCTTGGTTTTGAGATTGATGATGTTGATTGCTTTCCCTTTTGATTTGTTTGCTTTCTTTGTTTGCCACATGGAGTAGGTCTCCTTGATCTTAGGTTATGGAGGAAAACCCTAGCTAGGTTTGGGATAGAAACCCCAATTCCATAGCCTTGAGTGTTTGATTTAAGGAACCCACTCTACATAGAGCTACAATTCCTTGCGAAAGTTGGGAATCAAGACTTGAGATTGGCAAAGTAGCGAAAGTGAACATGTGTCAATCTCAAGATCTTGCTTCGAAGGGGATTTCCCCAATGATCGAGGTGTAGAAGTGGTTGGAACGAGGGCGAAAGCACTCGATCCTAGTCCGATCATCACTCATTGCTTGAATTGGGGTGGAAAAGCCTTAATCTACTAGAGAAGGAACCCAAAAGCCCAAGATCTACTTTTAATCTTTGAAGTTCGACAACCCCAGCTACCTCGGGCCCGACTTACCCAGTGTCGGTCCCGACTTCCTCTTGTCGCCAACATCGGGCCCGACGTGACCTCAGTGTCGGTCCCGACTGTTCTCTTGATTTCCTTTGTTTTACGCTCTCCTTTCTAGCTTTCTAGTGTCTAGGCACATCGATCGAGTAGACTTCCCGAGTGTTCGACACCCACCACGTGCTACAACGGGGTCGGGTTAGAAATTGTATCTCTAGACCCTCGCATTTCCGAGCGATCAAAAGATTGGCTGGGGTCGGGGTCGGGCCTGAGTTACTGTGCATGTCGGTCCGAGGTTGGAAACTTCCAAGTCGGGCCCGACGTGGTTGCAACTCGGTCCGGACCTCGTTCCACCTTCTTCTTTTTGGCTTTCCTCTTGTTCTTCTTCATGGCTTGCTCCTCTCTTTCCCGCTTTAGCTCGGCCTTTGCTCCATGCTCCGATCCTCCTTCAAATTGATCCCCGATTCATGCCAAATTACCTACAAAACACATAAAACGCGCGTAGTCTCCGAATCTCATAGAAATACGGGAACTAAGCTAAAAAGGAACAAAACACGAAATAAAAGGGGAAAAAGAAACATATTTACAAAGGAAATCACATATGAAAACACCACCAAATAAAGAGACATCAACTTTGCTAGAATATCGTGGTTGCAATTCAATCTTGAATCCAAGAAGGCCCCAAAACAGTGACTTTATGATTGCTTTGTAGTTTGTTAGACTTTCTAGAGGGTTTAGGACCTACTTTTAAGGTCACTTTATAGTTTGTTGGACTTTCTAGAGGGTTTAGGACCTACTTTTTAAGGTCACTCTATAGTTTGTTGGACTTTCTAGAGGGTTTAGGACCTACTTTTTAAGGTCACTTTATAGTTTGTTGGACTTCCTAAAGGGTTTTGGCCCTGCTTTGGATGATTGATTTGTAGTTTGTTGGACTTCCTAAAGGGTTTGTCCCTAGATTGGATGATTGTTATGGATTTTCTATAGGGTTTATGCCCTAGAACTTATATTCGTTGTATTTGATGACATTGTTTGTGTTGGGTTATGTATTTGTATGTTTTTTATTTCCAATTTTGTGAAGGAGTTGATTTTTATGCTTACTGTGACTTCAATTGTTTTGGTGCTTACAGGGTCAAGGTAGTTCTGATGTTGCACTAAATAGGAGAAAGAAGAGAAATAAGGTGTTGAAGGCGTTTCTGGTATTCTTGCATTGGAACGCGCACTTGTTGTTGTACCACTACTTCAAGTATGTGAAAAAAGTATCTTGTTATGATTCATCCTTCACAGGGTATATGTGGATGAAACAACTTTTACACCATGAAAATTGTAATAATTGCGGTTTTTGAGGATATTTTTGAATTTTTCTTGGATATCCTTTTTTTGTTGGAGATTAAATCCTAGAAAATTCTTGGTGATATCCTAAAATCACAAAGAAATGATTTTATGGATCGGTGTGAATTCTAGGATTTTTCGGTGGAAAAAGAATATTTATTGGATAAGCCGTCTTTTTAATTATGTACTGTAAAGGATTTAAAATACGAAACAAAAGCCTAAAAAATTGAAGGTAGCAAGATAAAATCATGGAAAACTGGTTTTATTAGTCTACATAATTTATGGGACGTTTTTCGTTTTGTAAGTTTTTCCACCCGAGGTACATAATTTTACCGCTTTAAGCAAGTCCCGTTTCGAGACGGGTTTGATTTTAAAAGCTGACTTTGTTGCTTAATGGAAAAGGAAATCTGATTGTTTCTCCCACTGTATGAGTTTGGATAAGAATCAAAGAGGCTTTGAGAAAGAGCGAACAACATAAAAGACAAAATAAGCCCCCATTTCATTTCACTTTCTCCTTCTTCCTTCATTTCTTCTCTGCCTCATTCTGTTCGAGCGCACCGGCGCCAGCCTGCCAACCTCCACCATCGACCTCCTCCTTGGCCACCCCGGGATGCAACCACCAGGCGGCATCACCAGCCCACCTGGTTGCTGTTCGAGAGGGAGAGGAGCGAAATGGAACGTGGATGCGGGAGAAGGTGTTCGTCACCAACGGTGTAACTTCGCCTTCGTTATGGATTACCGTCGGTGATCACTCGCTTGTCCGACCACCACCCACCGCAAGGGCCGCCACTGGGAAATACCCGACCACCCTTGGGCTCGAGGATCGAGCCTCTATCGAGCCAAACGAGCCATGGGCTCGAGTAAAGGTATTTACGATCGAAATTAATTAGCGGGTTGATTGCGGAGCCACCGTAAGGGCCTTTTGGTTCCTCTTTGCTAATTAAATTTATGGTTTTTATAATCTTGACGTTGATACGGTCCCACTGGTTCAAACCGCTCGGGAAACGGACGTCCGGATCTTCAATTATAGTGAATACAAGTTTTGACATCGATTGGCACGTAAAGGACTTCGGATAATTACTCGGGATTCGTTATTAATCCGTTTGATCCGAGATTTGGTAATCTTTAAGAACTGTTGCTGATGAACAATTTTTACATAGAAAATTGTTTCAAAAGTGGAACGGATAATTAGTTATAATTCTGCCAAGATGGCTCCTTAAAGCATGATAATCAAGGATTTATTATATATCGATATTCAGAAATTAAATCGTTTATCGATTAGGAAGTTACAGGAGTTAAAAATACAACTAAGAAGTGTTCTGTGAGCTCGTTGCTGAGAAGTCCTTTTGTTATATTTGTCAGAAGGATGATAAAGATTACTGTTGAATTGCTAAGGATGTTGAGCACGCCTTCTAAGGCAAGTGGACAGTTCTCTCTTGCATTATGGTTATTAAATGAGGAATTGAATCTCATTTAATATATGTATTGGGAACAACGTTTGTGCTTATTAAAATATGATAGGTGGTTATATTTGTTAGAAATAATGACCATGTTGTGTATTCAGTTTTGCGGTAGAACTGGATTTAGGTCCGTTATGTATGACCTTGTATGTTGTCTTACGCTAAGACATTGTTGTTGATTAAGGTAATTTCAGGGAGGGGAACGTGGTTCCATATCCTCTCTTTAAAACAATATTACATTAGGAGGGGCCTAATCCTAATGGTGGGTCATGACTCTTCCCCTGCTCTTTGTGTGAGAGGGGTGATGCGCACTCTAGCTAAGTGCAAGTTTGGCACGGTGTAGTGTAGATGACAGGGTAATAGGCCTCTCTATCTCTACCTCACCATATGCAAATGAAAGATCAAGGATAGCTTAAGTCCTGTGATCTTGGTACAAGGTAGATGACCATGGATGAAATACTCCGATGATCTCTACAATACCAGAATATTTCGGCAGTAGTTCGAGCCGATTAAAAGCCACCAACTTGGTTGTGAAAAGTTTTGAAAGTAATATAAGATAAGTGCGTTAGGCACATTAATATACCTGAATGGTTCGTCCAGTCGGAAGGCCATTCTTGCTTCCGGTTATGAATGATTCTTAATCAAACTTTGATTAAGTTAATCTGAATAGTCGATGGAGGCTTTTCAAAATGTTATGTGATTAATATGAGTTCCCAAAAATTGTTTATGCTTCTTAAAGAAACCACAAGCGGTGGTGTTCTCTCTCTTGATTATGCGAGTCTCCTTCTTATTCTCTATAAGACTGCTAACTGTTGGATCATAATCCGAGTCTAGTCGGATTGGGATGCCAATATGTTTAGTTACAACCATAAGAACCAAGTTAGATTCTCCGCTTGCTAGTCTTTCATTAGACTAACCCGTCCATTTTCTTTTCTTTTATATGGTCGGCTGGTGTCCGCCGTTGGTTTACGGCACATCAGGTTCTTCTTGGAAGTTGATTCAAGAGGCGGATTCAGATGTTTGAAGATCCAGAAGTTGAAGAAAGGTTTCCAATGGCTATACTTGAGTGAAGATCATGATTGAACTACTTCAAAGCAAAGCTGAGTTTCAGAAATAAGAACTCAAGGAAGACTTAATGAAGATTTTGTTTAAATAGAAGGTTGTTCTATTTACTTATTTTTTAAGTTAAGGTTTGTATAAGACCTTTTACGTGTTTTTCCGTTGTAATATTCAACTTAAGTTTGTTAGGTTTTCAAATGGTTTCATTTACCTTGTTTTTAGTTTGTTCAGTCAGTTTAAAGCCTTGGGTAGCTTCGGTTTAGTCTTAATCGGGGTTACTGGCGGTAATACCTCCAGGGTAGGAAGGGGGTGTTACAAAAATGTTGTGAGATGCACAAATGCCCTAAGGATGGAACCACATGTATTTGAGAATTTGTGTGATGAGTTAGAATTGCATTACGGGCTGCATCGGTCACGCAACATGTCCGTTATAGAGAAGGTGGGTATATTTATATACACACTAGCATTGGGAGTGTCGAATAGAGATGTTTGCGAGAGGTTCCAACGTTCCGGTGACACAATTAGTAGGGTTCTTCATTAGGTATTGGATGCCATCACTGGACGTTGCCGCGGGTTTGATGGTATGGAACGTAAGTTGCTACAACCTCAAGATCCTTCATTTTCTTCGGTTCCTGATAAGATAAACTCGGAACCACGCTACTCCTTGTTCAAGGTAATATCCTTATTATTGCTTGTTAGAAATGTATTAATGCTTGGTCTTCATTATTTAGTTGGCTTATAAATGCAAGGTTTATGCACACAATTTCTATTTTTTATGTAGGGTGCGATTGGTTGCATCGATGGGACCCACATCAGTGCTTGCATTCCAAAGCATGACCAGTACCCATACAGAGGGCGAAAGGGTCTCACATCCTTCAATGTTATGGATGTGTGTGATTTCGATATGTACTTTACCTTCATTTCAGCTGGGTGGGAAAGTAGTGCTCATGCCTTGTCGACTCGCATAATCTTCATCAAGTCTTCATCAAGTCTTCATCAAGTCTTCATCAAGTCCTATACAAACCTTAACTTAAAAAATAAGTAAATAGAACAACCTTCTATTTAAACAAAATCTTCATCAAGTCTTCATTAAGTTCTTATTTTTGAAACTCAGGTTCATTTTGAAGTAGTTCAACCATGATCTTCAATCAAGTATAGCCATTGGAAACCTTTCTTCAACTTCTGGAGCTTCACACCTCGGAATCCACCTCTTGAATCAATTTCCAAGAAATACCTGATGTGTCGTATACAACGGTGGACACCAGCCGACCATATAAAAGAAAAGAAAATGGACGAGTTAGTCTAATGAAAGACTAGCAAGCGGAGAATCTAACTTGGTTCTTATGGTTATAACTAAACATATTGGCATCCAAATCCGATTAGACTCGGATTATGATCCAATAGTTAGCAGTCTTATAGAGAATAAGAAGGAGACTCGCATAATCAAGAGAGAGAACACCACCGCTTGTGGTTTCTTTTCAGAAGCATAAACAATTGTCGGGAACTCATATTAATCACATAACATTTTGAAAGCCTCCATCGACTATTAAGATTAACTTAATCAAAGTATGATTATGAATCATTCATAACCTGAAGCAAGAATGGCCTTCCGATTGGACTAACCATTCAAGTATATTAATGTGCCTAACGCACTTATCTTATATTACTTTCAAAACTTTTCACAATCAAGTTGACATCTTTTAATCGGCTCGAACTACTGCCAATGGAACACAATACTATCGAGGTCAGAGGACATGTTTCATCCTTGAACAACGAATAGTACGGGCCCCAATGATGGAGAGATTAGAGGGCCTGTTTCATCCATAATCTTCTACCAACACATATTAATTCGAACTACTGCTGATGGAACACAATACTATCGAGGTCGGAGGGCCTGTTTCATCCTTGAACAACGAATAGCACGGGTCCCAATGATGGAGAGATTAGAGGGCATGTTTCATCCATAATCCACTACCAACACATATTGAATGGATGCACTTAGCTAGAGTGCATAGTCACCTCGCAAGCGTAGAGCGGGTCATGGTCATGACCTAAGTATTAGGGGATCAATATTGATACTGCCTAATGCGAGTTTTACAGAGATGCTTCCGAGACTAAGCTCACATCCCTGAACTAAGTTAATCCATATCAATTTCTCAGCTTGAGACAACTAAACCAAACAAGGTCACATACAACGGACCTAAATCCAATTCTAGCGCGAAACTTAATGAATAATAAAATGGTCATTATTTGTAAAAAAACAACAACCTATCATATTTTATTAATCATACAAGTTGTTCCCAACGCAAATATTAAATGGGATTCAATTCCTCATATAATACCAATAACGCAAGAGAGAATCGTCCACTTGCCTTAGAAGGCGTGCTCAACGTCCTTAGCAATTCAACAGTAATCTTTATGATCCTTCTGACAAATATAACAGAAGGATTTCTCAGCAACGGACTCACAGAAACACTTCTTAGTTGTATTCTCAACTCCTACAACTTCCTAATCGATAAACGATTTAATTTCCGAATATCAATATATAATAAATCCTTAGTTATCATGCTTTAAGGAGCCATCTTGGCGGAATTATAACTAATTATCCGCTTCTCTTTTGAAACAACTTTCTAGACAAAACGTGTTCCTCAGTAACAGTTCTTAAAGATGACCAAATCTCGGGTGAAACGGATTAACAACGAATCCCGAGTAATTAACTGAAGTCTTTTACTTGCCAATTGGTATCCGAAACTTGTATTCACTAACTGAAGATCCGGACGTCCGTTTCCGGAGCGGTTTGAACCTGTGGGACCGTATCAAAGTTAAGATTATAAAAACCATAAATTTAATTAGCAAAGCGGAACTGAAAGGCCCTTACGGTGGCTCCGCAATCAACCCGCTAATTAATTTCGATCGTATATACCTTCACTCGAGCCCATGGCTCGTTTGGCTCGATAGTGGCTCGATCCCCGAGCCCAAGGGTGGCTGGGTGTTGCCCAACAACAGTCCTTGCGGTGGGTGGTGGTCGGAGGAGCTGACGATCGCTGGCGGCGACGTACGGCGAGACGAGAAAGTGACCGGCGGTGATGAGCTTCACGAGTCCGTCGTTCCTCCTAACTCTCTCATGGTTCTGTCTTCTTTGTGTAGCAACAGCACCCAACAAGGCCAGAGAGAGGATGAAGGAGGTGAGGAAGAAGAGGACGCCGACGGTGAAGGGTCTTCCAAGTCCATCCTCCTCCTTGATTCACTCTCTCGAACTTATCCCTCCTCTGTTTCTATCTAAAAGGTGCAGACAATGGTGGGAAAAAGTCAAGCTTTCCTCCCATATTAAGCAAAGAAGGCGGTTTACAAAATCATATCCGTCTCAGAACGGGACTCGCGTTAAAGCGGTAAAATTATGTACCTCGGATGGAAAAACTTACTAAACGAAAAATGTCCCGTAAATTATGTAGACTAATAAAATCAATTTTCCATGATTTTATCTTGCTACCTTCAATTTTTAAGGCTTCCATTTCGTATTTTAAATCCTTTACAACACATAATTAACAAGACGGATTATCCAACAAATATTCTTTTTCCACCTAAAATTCCTAGAATTCACACCGATCCATAAAATCATTTCATTGTGATTTTAGGATATCACCAAGAATTTTCTAGGATTTAATCTCCAACAAAAATATTGGATTAAGCGTTAAAACGGACAAAAAGGTTTAAAGGATATCCGAGAAAAATTCAAAAATATCCTTAAATACCGCATTTATTACATTAGTACCCCCTTAAAAATGGTTTCGTCCTCGAAACCAAGGAGAACTCATATCACAAGGAAGGATTAGCATAAGCACACATACACACAACCACTACAAACCTATACAGAAGTTTGTAGTACCCCCTTAAAAAAATATGTTGTTACTTCTGCACGAAGCACAAAACAACCACTGCGTAATTACCAAACTTCTTCTTTACAACGTTCATGAACTTTGGAAAATGACTCAACATTTCCCATCTAGTTTCTCAAGTCTTTTCTTCACCTCCATTTTAGACCAAAGTAGCCTAACCAATGGTTCTTTCCAGTATCTCGAAAGATTCAACATAGCGAGCATTTACGTTGTCTCGCATTCCTCAGCGGAATATGCCTTTCAAGGCGGATACCAGAACAAAAACGTTGTTCTCTACAATGAATTTAACATGTTCTCGCTTTAGCACAACACACAACTGTTGTAGCTTTTGAGCAGTTAACACCCTTGAACATGTTAGTGCGATATTATTGATGTTCTCTTGGCCAAGTCTGACCCATGAAAAACCTTGTCAGCATTGTCATTCCAATAAATTGACAAGCAACACTTCCGGCCTTATAAAGCCTTAAAAGAGTCATTTCTTTATCGTGTAATCAAAATTCTTGTTTGTGAATTCACTCAAACTCAAACTACCATTCCAACTCGTGTGGAATCCAGAATACATGTCCTCGGGAGTTTGTATTTGTTTCTTTGCATTACTCATCACTTTGATGAGGGAAGTTAGCGCTAAAAATCAATTCAATCCACAAAGCTTGATGTTACTTCTTCCAAGACTTTAGCATGAACCATCCATCTCAATCATAGATAATAGTCTCTAGAGTTTTTATGAAGATGAAAAACTTCATACATGAACACCTCAACTAACTTCTATACTTTTTAAATCATCTTAAATGCATTAAAAAGAATACTCTAGATGAGTTTCTTAACAACCTCCATATTGCCTCCTTCTTTCATTAAGTCTTGAACGACTAATGACAAGAATCCATTGAACATCTTCCCACTTTCATTCTGAAACAAGAAGAGACTATAACATTTCATCTGGTCTTCTATGCTCAATCAGGACTTCCAGACAAACTAAACATATCAAAACGAACTTGGTGACATTTCGCTTCATGTCAGACCATCATTATCTCAAATCCTTATACATTTACTTGTTCCAGGATGAACTAATTAAGCAAATAAATATGCTTCCTTTCAAATAAGCTTTCAAAGCTCATCAATAACAGATACACATGAACAGTTTTTGAAACCAAGCAATCCATAATCTTGAATAACAAATCCCGATGTCTTACCTTCTTGATCTTCATCATTGATCTTAAACAATATTACTTTCCCATACTACTTTTCCTTGATCTGGTCAACAAATTCTGAATAACATCCTAGGGTATTCACACAACCTTGTTGTCATCCAAACTAAACCTTTAGTCCTTCTCAAATCAGTTTCTTTACAAAGATTACTTAAAATCCTTACTCAATTTCCTTTTTGAGATAAAATCTCAATATTACTTTAACCAAGAATATGAGATTTATCTAACACATGACAAGATAATAACCTATCTTGTCAATCCCTTACATCCTTTTCTCAAAAAAAAAACTCAGTTTGGGCATACTGACATTCAAAAGTAGTTATCTTACTCAACCACTTCAAACTAAACTCTTATGCATTACTATACCAATATATTGGACAATAATACCTTTAGTCCAATAATTTCCAACAAAGTTGTCTCCATTGACAATTTTCAGTCTTTTTCATCAAAGAACTGTTTAGACTTCACTTAACATTTTGAGTTGTTGAGCAACCTAACTCTTAGGATTATAAACATATCCTCACGTGTCCACTCTCTATATCCAACAACTTATCAGACTGAGATTGAATATCAATACTAATTTACATATCCAAACTCCAGACCCATAGGAGTTCTGCTTAAAGTCCTCACTTGACCATCTCTTCTCAAAGAGATTTAAGTTTTCAAGACAACATGAAATTAAAACAAATAACAACTAATGGAGTAATTACTAGTACATCCTTTATTTCAAAGAAAGGATTACTACACTGTCATTCCTTACAAAGGGTTCCATCCCAAGAGTCCATATCAACTTACTTTCAAGGACAATTCCGCTAAAAAGACAATGACTTTCTTAGGTCATGACGTCAACCAAGATGAACTACTAGCAAACTGCATAGAGAATTCCAATAATCGTTGACTGAAAACAATCCCAAGCTTTTAGAGAAAAACGGAGTTACTCCATGCTCTTTAGAGACCAACACAGATTTGTAAAGAATCTTACCAAATTTCCTTACTTATATTCGAACTGTTTTGGGAAGTTTGACCATACTCCATAAATGATATATGATACCAAGGATATACTAACTCAAAGGAGTTTTACAAAATACTAGATATAGCAATTGCTCTAATGCAAAAGAAAGCTTGCATCTTTTCATCTCAACCAACTACACTTGCAAAACTCATATAATTGCAAAACTTATATGAATGCCAAATCATACTAGAAACTATTCTTTAAAACCCAAGGAATTATGTGATCTTATTCCACCATGTGATCAGGATGAGGAGATAAAATAAACATAATCCTTTATTGCATTCTCATAGGAATAAGACATGTAATCTTGCCTTACCATGTGATCAATATGGAAGACAATTCACATTCTTACTCACCACTATGAAAACCGTAAAAACATTTACTCTCAAATCGTTTTAACCACTAATATTGCCTTAAAATTTCATATTTGAAATTTTCTCAGAATCAAAGATGAGTCTCAAAGGAGCAAAGACAACAAATTCGTTTCTAGACATATCACTTCCCTTTTGAAGTATAACACTTCTTTTCTTCTTCAAGGTAGTTCCTGGAGACGTATCTTGACCTTTTCTCACTTAGACATACTGCTAGACTTTTCTATAATCCATAGTATTGAGTAATCTCTGCTTGATTTACTCAGTCTTAACCCATATTAACTTCACAAGTTCAATAACAGAAGTTGATTGCTTGTATCAATCTACTTGCAATCCTTAGGGAAAATATGATTCCAACACTTTCATACTCATGACAACTTCTTCCAAGGTCGCTCTCAACTTGTGTACCATCTTGACATATTACTTTAAAGTTATGCAAACATGATCCATTGACAAAATTTAATACTTGAGTTCATTCATTCACAAAACAACAAGCCTTCTGCAAGTTAATAGTCATTTAAATTCCGATATCCAAGAGTGACTATCAAACTCTTCGACGGTTTTAAGGACTTTCCATCCTTTTACAACTTAATCCTCTCAATATAAAAAGTGAACTTTCAAAATTTGCATCTAGTTCAAAACATCCAATCCTTATATCTCTCTACATATAAGGAAATTCCTTTAATTTCCAATCTCTTTTAGCAGAAGAATGCACAAGACCAAACAAGATATTCTTGAACCTATCCCAATTCAACATTGGTAAACAAACTAGACTTCTCCATCATTCTTGTCTTCTTACTTAACCATAAGGAGATTGCATATACATTTTCATTAATTTAACTTCAAACCACATTGCAAAGGAAGAGCTTATGGTTAGGAAGCTTGCCGACAGCTTAACAATCTCACCAGTTCCACCTTAAGCTTTGGATTTGACTGATATAAAATCTTCAAAATCCTACACAACTGAAATTATTTTTCATCGATAAGGGCTAAGCCTTATTGACCACAATATTTAATGATTGATATTTTTCTCCCAACCGATTAAAATATCAAAGGCAACATGCCAAAATTCTTTCTTGCACGATCTTCTCAAAACTGAACTTTTTCATTCCCATCCTTGAAGAAACATAAGCCAATACCATTGGCAATTTAGAACATCTTACCACTGATTCCATTACTAGTCAATTGTAGACCTCAAGTCTCTTCTCATTATCTCAAGCTAGGTATCATACAACGAAATTCCCATAACGTTGTCGCATAAGTTAGTCATCTGGATATCAACAACTCATGTAATCAATTAACACTTGTGCCAAGTAGTTAATTGAACATAAACACCTTACTGATGAACTTTTACCTGTTCAATCCATTTTGACCAATCAACCTTATTCACAACAACCTTTATGATTAACCACTTGTTCACAACTTAAGCTGAACCAACATTCTTCTTTTCTTTCTTACTATAATCATAAGAAATTCCCATTCCATTTAGGGTTCTCAATCCTCTTAACTCAAAGGATAACAACATATATGAAAATCTGAAATTTGAACACTATCAGGTTAAAAATTGAATTGTATTTTCCAATAGATTAACAATTCAATTGATCCAACATTTGAGCACTTCAAAACTCTTTAACTTCCAACTGAACAAAGAAAAGTACAGAATATCCATGATTCTATACCATAGTGTCACAAACACAGTTGTTGAAGAAAGTTTCCAAAGGCAATCTTTTTCTTTTCAGGATTCTTTTACATCCCTTCATGATCCATACTGATCTTTTTAGAATCACTCAAGGCTCATAAGATTCTCCAAATCTCCACATTGAGGAGTAGAGGTTCCAACTCCAAACTTCTATTGATAATCGAATTTCAACCAAATTCAGAAATTCCTATAAGAATATACTTGTGAAAACTCTTAATATTATGACTTCAACGTCAAAGAAATTTACTCTAAAATTTCCTTTTTGAAGACAACACTTGAACTTTCACATATCAAGAGTTAATTTCTTTCACATACATGTGAATCATGACGTTTTTAAACAAAATTCATAGCTTGAAATCTTCCATCATACGAGCTTAAAATAGGAAACCTTCAAACTAGAAAGTCTTTATGAAGTACAATACTTAACTTCAAAATCTTACAAGAAGTTTCCTAATATGGAAGAAACGACGAGGGTACACCCAACTCAGACTCTCAAGAGAGAATAGGAATTCATTGAGAACTTGGTCTAAAACCGGTTCAACTTCAGGAATCTTCACCTGATCTTACTATGGATCCTTCTCAGAATCCATTATCATTTCCAGGGAATCAAATGTCCACCATAGGACAAAACTTATTACCTCATGTTCTCCCATTCCCTTTTCTCCTTCTATCTCTTCACGAGTCTGGCTTTCAATCTTAACCACTTCCCATAAATGGTTCTAAGATAGCACCCATATAGAATTCTCCGTAATTCTATATAAAAGATGAAAGTCTTAAGCAAGACTTAGGAACTTTTAGCTCTAATACCACTTCTGTAACACCGATCTTGAGCGGGAATTTATTTCCGTATCGGTTGAGTATCTTTTTAGAATCTTTTGGGGTTGTTAGAATATGTATTTTAGGTCTTAATATCTTTTTAGATTTTATTTCTATCTTTTAGGGATTGTTTCTATCTTTTTAGGAAAGTTTATATCTTTTAGCCTTTTTTAGTTTTTAGCTTCTTAGTATAAATACCCTTCTATCTAGCATAGAAAAGGGGGCTTATTTTTGGAGGAGATTTTTGAATGACCGAAGGAGAGAGAGAAGTCGGATCGGAAGAGGACCGCCGAGGCTCGGTAGACGACAGTCGCCGGGTGGTCGTTGGTCGTGATTGTGGTTCGGTGTTTTTGTGTTTTTCGGTTTCTTCTGAATCTCTGTAAGACGATATATTTTTCTTATTAATTTGAGTTTTGAGTTTTGTTTCAATGTTTCTTTTTGTTGAAGTTTTTAGTTTCTTAGTTATGATTAGTGAGTAGTTTCTTTTTCTAGGATCGGGGTTAAGCCCGGCATAGTTGATCATGTTTGATGAGTAAGATTGAGTTGTGAATGCCTTTTATCTTTAATTGAGAATTGTTTGTTGTGCTTAATACCGAGACGAAAGTGGAGGTAATTTGAGTTTTTAACTGAGTTGAAAGAGGAAGTTACTAACTTGAAGGTTGATATTGTTTGAAAACGAAAGTTTCAAGCTTTAGATCTAAAACAAGCAATTAAGTGAATTAGGATGCGAAAGTAGATTAATTTACTTGCTAAGTCAACGAAAGTTGATGACTCTATCTGTTTAAAGGCATGATCTTTTCTTCTTACGAATTCTTATGCTTGGCTATGTTGTGGTGTCCCTTGTCCTAGATTTTTGTTTTATTTGAATTATTTCTGGTTAATCTTCGTTGCTGAGTACTTGCCTCGGTACCAAATTTTAATTAGATTTTAGTTAGGTCGTCAGTTTTAGTATTTTGTGTTCGGTGGTTCGTTAACGACCCTGACAACGTCGTTAACGAGGCTGCTCGTGAGTGTTTTATTTGTTTTTGTTTGATTTTTGTTAGATTGATAGACAAACAACCTTGCTTCTGTGGAATGATCCTGACTCTGCTATACTCAGCGGGGTCTTGACTTACAAATTTATTTGTTGGCCGAGAGACCCTATCAATAAATTGGTGTCGTTGCCGGGGAAGCAACGAGTTGTTAGTTTATCTTCGGGATCGGGAATAGCCCGACCCCGTTTTTGTTTTTAATTTTTGTTTTCTTTGTTGTTTTCTCAGTGTATGCCAGTAGGACGAAGAAGGCTTCAGTTTGATAACACAGGTTATTACTCAGAACCAGAACGTTCCCTGCACCGTCGACTCCGAGAAAACCGAGCCATGGACACAACAGAAGAGATGGCTCGAGGTTTAGAGATCCTCCGGACCCAGATGGAGGCACTGAAAGCCGAGAAGGACGGCGCAGAAGCTGAGCGTCAACGAGCTGACAAGGCTCGACTACAAGAAGAGCTAGATGCCTATCCAAGGAATGCCAAGCAGTACATGCATCCGGAACTGAGGGTGCCAGAATCTCCTATTTTGCTTCCAGTGATAGAGAAACCTTTTGAGATCAAGTCTCAATTTATATCCTAAATCAAACGGGCTCAGTTTGAAGGGAAACCTGCTAAGTGCCCTATGGAGCATATTGGAAATTTTCTTGATTTATGTGACACCATAGCTGCTGAAGGTGTCTCGTTAGAATATGTTCTATTAAAAGCTTTTAGATGGTCTCTTACTGGAAAGGCCCTGAACTGGTTAGAGAGCCTACCTTCTAAGTCTATTAGGACTTGGAAAGCTTTGTATGATCAATTTCTTACAAAGTTTTTCCCTCCTGCCAAGACAACGGAGTTGAGGAAACGCATCACCTCTTATCACCAGTTGCCTAATGAAACATTTGTTGAAACATGGGAAAGATTCAAAGAGATACTTAGACAGTGCCCTACTCATGGGCAACCTTTATATGTTTTGCAAGAAATCTTTTTCCAGGGTATCAACGCAGAGACCAAGAACCGCATCAACACGCATACTGCGTGCGGTTTTATACAGATGAACCCGACAAAGGCGTGGGAACTGTTGGATAAGCTGGCGAATTACGATGCTATGTACGGAACCCAGCAGGCTCCACAAACTCAAAAACGTCTCTATGTACCCAACCAAGATGAAGTTGACCCCGATGTTAAAAATCAATTCTTACAAGATGAGGTCAACCGTCTAAGGAAACAGGTAAGTTTTCTGAAATCCTCTCAATCATGTCAAGAATGTGGTTCTTCTGCACATAGTACTTCTGCATGCACTAACATTGAGCAGGTTAGAACCGCTGAGACAATAGTTGAGATGAATTACATGAGAGGACCCTACAGGAACCAGCCTAGTTATAATGACATGTCGAACAACTATCAACCATGGGGCAATCAGAATACAAGTCAAAATTACGCAGGTCCCCCACCAGATAGACGACCTGCAACATATCGACCTCCAGGCCATCAGGAGACGCCATCATGGGTTCAGGAGATAAAAGAGAGCATCAACGGAGTGAACAACAAGGTTGATGACGTTCAAGCCAAGCTGAACTGACAAGATAAAAGATGGGGAGAGTTCGATATATGGAAGAGGAGCGTTGATTCCCAACTCGGGGACCTAGCTGCACGGATTCCAAGACCACAAGGGCAACTTCCGGGCCGCCCCGAGGAGAACCGTAGAGGCCAAATAGCACGGGTACACCTCAGAAGTGGGAAAACATCGCCAGAGAGAATTCAAGCTGAAGAGAAGGAGGAACAGGACCTCGCCAACCAGCTCGTTAACGAGCCAGCGAGAGCACATACCGAGCCAACAAACCAGAATGACGAGGCTCTGAAGGTCCCTAACGACCTCACCCCAGGTAAGTCTACTAATCCGAGCCTCCCTCTCAATCCCAGGGTAGCTAACGACCCCACCAGGGTCGGTAATGATCCGCCTAGGACATCAGTCGACCCCAGTGTCGACCCGGTACTCTCACCTCTCGAGCCGATCTTGGTTCCGAGAATGGTGAAATCTCTTCCATTTCCAACTAAGAAATCTATGGACTCTACTGAGAGTAAGTTCAAGCGTTTCGTTAAGATTCTTCAGGGCATTAATATTTCCATCCCATTCGCTGAAGCCCTAAGCGAAATGCCGGCTTACACAAAATTTTTGAAGGATATTCTTAGCAGGAAAAGGTCCATTACAGAGCTGCAGGATGAAGTCAGATCGATAGCTCTACCAGAAAAGCTGGGAGATCCCGGGAGGTTTGCAATAACAATCGGCATAGGCAACCACAAGTTCAAAGCTTTATGCGATCTTGGTGCCAGTGCTAGTCTTGTTCCGCTTTCAATCTGGTCTAAAGCCAATATGGGACCACTAGAGCCAGTAGACATGAATCTGTACATGGCAGATGGTTCATGTGTCAAATCCACAGGAGTGGTGGACGATTACCCTATTCAAGTCGGGAAATTCTTTATACCGAATGATTTTATCGTCCTTGATATGCCTGAAGACCCTCATGTCCCCATAATTCTCAGGCGACCATTCTTAGCCACAGCAGGAGCAAGAGTTGATGTGCGGACGAGACTCCTCACTTTTGATATAGGAGAAGAACGGGTGGAATTCAACTTGGATCAAAAAGCCAACGACCCAACTGGAGTGGCACAAATAGAGTTGACTCAAACCGAACTCGACACAACAGTCCCTACCGAGCCACATCTGCCGATCACTGAGTCCCACGTGCATGAGTTCAAACAAGGCCCTACTACAGAGGTTACAGAAAAGTCCAAACCACCTTGGCTTTCGGACTACACTAACAATCCAGGGATATCGAGCTTGCTGATAGAAGAAAAAGGTCCTAATTTAGCAATTCAAGCACACAGAGGCAATAAGGCTACAAGCAGAGTACCTCAAGGCCCCAACATGGCCATACATGAACCACCATGAGACTAGCAAGGGAGCACGTCGGGCTAACGACGTTAAACATAGCGCTTACGGGAGGCAACCCGCTTCTTAGAATAGGTTTAGTTTAGTTTAGTTTAGTTTAGTTTAGTTTCTTTTTCTTTTTAGATTATTTCTTAGCTTTCTTTTATTTTTATTTTTAGTTTTAACTAGGATAGAAATTAGAATTTTTGAGCTAACAAGATTTCAGGAGAAAGGGATCGAAAAATCACTCAAGAAGGCCACGTCGGCTCGTTAACGACCCGGTTCGGAAGACCCGACTCGTCACAATACGGGGCAGGTAAGTATTCTAACCTAATCTATCTATTTTTTACCCTAGCCGCCGCCCCCCTTCTACCCTCATCCCTCCTATATAAACCCTTCTACCCCCCTTCCAAAATTCTACCACAATCCTCTCAAAATTCACTCCCTCTCAAACCCAAAACACTATCAATCCCTCTCCCTTCTCTCCCACCGAAGTCGGAATCCCTCACGCTACCAATCACCGAGAGGCCGTAGTTACCGGAGCTCGGAAACCGTTCACCGACGAGGCCAAGCTCGTTAACCACCCCGATTCCGACCCTTGTTCTTCAATTCCTCGATTATCCGGTATGATTTCTAAACCCTTGCTTGAAATTGCATGATTGACTATCTATAGGGTCGAAATTTCATATCTTGAATCGTGTTCTTAGGAAGGTTGATGAGAATGCTTGATTTTGTTCCTAAAAATTCTTGATTGTGCTTAGTTGTTCATGTTTTAGGAAAGATTATTCATGTTGGATTAGCTATTGCAATCTTTAGTTAGGAAACCATGAATTTTTCTGGTTCTAGATCTAAAAGTTCAATCTTTGCATGTCAAAATTCCGAGTAATTTTTAGCATGTTCGGGATGGGTAATTGAGTAAGTATGGGGTGCTTATACCCGATGAGGGATATGTGGAAAATAATAGAAGATTGCATGCTTGATTTGTGCTGAATTTAAGGTAGATTAAATTTCGGAAAATTCTGGTTTTGCTCTCGGCGGGTCGTTAACGACCCACCCAGGCTCGTTAACGACCCTACATTTCTTCATCGATCGATCCGAGCCCAGAATCGTGAACAACCCAATAGGGTAGTTTACGAATAATTCCGAAGTTAATTTTGAGACCAAGTATGGGGTCTCGTACCTATCTATTTTTGAATGGATCTTATCTTAGAAAAATCTCGATTATTTTGTAGGATCCATGGCTAGTTCAAGCAGACCCGCTACCCGAGCCCAGAAGAAGAGGAGGAACCATAGGTCTCCATCTCCACCTTGAGTGTATGATGTGATTTTGAGCAGTCAGAGCCAAGTACGGCGCTACCGAGATTTTCTGGAGAAGGACCATTACACCCGATGGTTCTCGAAGTCTACCGCTGTCTCCACGGGCATCTACACGGATGTCAAGGACGCTTTCATCATCCTTGGGGCCAACCACCTGTTGAAGCAAGAGAGCTTGCCACACTATCCGACCCTCACATCCGAGTTCTTGGCCACTTTGGAGACCAACTTCTCGTCGAAGATCTCGGCGGGACGAATTCGGTTCCGGCTCGGTAACGAGGACCGTGACTTCACAATGGCGGAGTTCAATGCAATCTTGGAGCTCCCAAACCCGTCAAGAGATTATAGCTTGAAGGACTACCGAGTGACCCGCACTTGGAGCTACATCACCGGGGAGGTTCAATCCTCTACCGCGGCGTTATCTGGGGCAAACATAGTCAACCCCATCTTCCGGATCATTTTGAGAGTCCTCGCCGCAACATTTTGGCCGAAGAAAGAGTTGAACCGGCCTACAAGGACGGAGGTTGCTTGTTTCCGCACCATCCTCTTTGAGGAGCCCGACCCCTTGAACTTGGGGTACGAATGGCTCTACTACGTCGAGAAATCCACCAAGTCCAAGGAGGTGTGGTGTGGCAATTTGGTTAGCCTCTTGGCTAAGAATCTCGGAGTAGATCTCACCCGCTACACACCGGCTCACGCCCAACTCCTCAACAAAAACTATTGGTATAGTTCTGGGATTTTCGTGCAAGCCGAGGGAGGCTACAAGGTGAAGGTTCAAGATCAACTAGTCATACCTTCCCTCGACATGTGCGAGCTACTCTACGTACCGAATTGGTACGAGGTGTGGACGGGACATCCCTACCCATTGGAGCCAAAACCGGAGGACGAGCTCTCGCTTAGGCCATGTGACACCCGGTTTGAGCGGGACGACGTAGATGAATATGAAGAAGAAGATGAACAAGAGGACACCGAGGTAGTAGACAATGACACCGAAGAAGCCGACACCGAGGGCGGCACTGAGGAGCTCAATTTTGAAGAAGAAGACATCGACACGGAGGTGTTAGGAGGCAACATCTTCGTTGACGAGCCCACCAGGGTCGTTAACGACCACTTCCAGCCACATCCCAACCCTGTTAACGAGGCACCCAGCTTCGTTAACGAGGTGCCGAGAGCTCCTGTCGACCCACCACCAGCTCTTATCGACCCTCATACATATGGCCTCATGCCTTACAACCCGGTGATGTATCAAGACCATTTCCAGCCTCACTACCCACCACCTCCTCTGTCCGAGTACGCAGGATCGAGTATACCACCACCATGGGCCGAGGATCTTTTTGCACGGATGCAGCAACTTCACCTCCAGACAGATCACATTCATAGGAGGATGGATAGATGGGAAACCGTCTATTCCGCTCGCATGTCGATGGAGGATGAGAGGCAGCGTCAGAGAGAGGCGGAGGATGCTGAGCGTTGGAGGACGATGTACGACTTCATGGGGAACTTTGAGCACTATTTTCCTCCACAGAACCGTTGATTCAGCTCAAGATGAAGTTTCTTTTCCTTGTTTCCACTTTGTAAGTTTTTATGTCTTTCTTTTTTTTCTTTTTAATTTTTTTGTTTTGTTTCCTTTTCTATTTCTTTTCCCTCTTCTTCTTATTTTCCTTACAGTGGGGACACTGTAATTTTAAGTATGGGGTGGGGAGAAAGTAGAAAAATTATGTCCTAGGTGTTTATGTGTTCTATGTAGTTTTTATTTCTTTAAAACCAAAAAAAAAATTGAAAAAATTTCGAAAAATCCAAAAAGAGTTTTAGAATTGATAGATATCCTTCTTAAGTTCTATGATAGCAATCACTAGCTTAATCATATAAGTCCTTGCAAACATGTCTTTAAAAGTATAGCTGGATTCTCAACTTGAAATTATTGTTTTTAGAAGAGAATAGCATTTGATGAAATTGAGAACATATACTTTATAGCATAGATGATGCAATCCAACAAAAAAATTTACCTTGTGAGTATTTTTGGCCTTATAGGGAGAACATCATAAATCCCTCTTCTTTTCTTGTGTGATTTACTCTCTTTATGCATATTATCTCTTGGAATTGTGATGGTTATCTATTTCTTGAGACCCTTATTAGATTTTTAGTTCATTACTTGTGAAGATCATATGATGGAGAACTTAATTTTATAAGCCCTATTATTCCCTATCTACCTTTACATTATTCCTTCTTTTGTTAACCAATTCTGGCCTGAAACCTTTTGTTTTTAGCTCCACAAAAATTATTCCCTAGCCGAGATAAGCTTGACCCTATCCGGGAATTAGGACTTAGATTGGAGAGGTAAAGTTTTGTGTTTTGTTAAAAAGAAAAGAGCTTATATTTGCTTAAATTGAAGGGTATTTGGGAAGGGTAGATTGGAAGTCTCTTGTTATTACATGTAAAAAAGGTCTCTTGATAGAAAAAATGCACACAATAAAGTTTTTGATGGATGTAGTGAAAAAAAAGGAAGAGGAATGTATACGGTGGATCGTTAACGACCCTGATATGGGCTCGTTAACGAGGCAACGAGAAAGAAAAAAAAAAGAAGAAAAAAAGGAGAAGAAAAAAGGAAATAATAAAGAGGTGAAGAGTTGAAGTGCATTTGTGTTTAAAGATAAATATCAGAGATTCTTTTATTTTTGTTATGAGACTTTTTAGGATGATAAAGGGTGAGTGAAAATGAGTGTGCATAAAGAAGAGTGAGTTTGGTATAATCTTTTATGAAAGTTTTGGTGAGATGTGAGTTTTTAGGAGTCTTTTGATTCCCGGATATTATTAGCACCACATGACCAAAATATTTTCCACTCCCTATTGTTTTTACCTTGCCCCATTACAACCCGGCCGAATGGAAACTTCTATGAAGTTTTTCATTGAGCCCCCTAAGTTCTCTTGATGATTCTTTGCTTGTTTTGACAAATCTTGGGTGGAGAGTATTGGTGATAAAAGTTCCAATTTCTATGAGTTTTTGTATATAAGATGAGTTGAGAGATTGAATTTATAAGCCTAAACACTTGAGAGTTGAGTGAAACACATTATATCCCTTGAGAGGTTGGATTGTATTATTTTATGTCTATTTAAGTGTATATATGTGTGAGGATGTTAATAGTCTTTTGCTATAATTTTCTTATGTGTAGATGTTGCTTTTTAGAAGATGGCTATGTCTTGATGAGCATGATTTGTTTTGGTTTTGGTTAGTGTCTTGTTTATTGCTTGAGGACAAGCAAGTCTAAGTATGGGGTATTTTGATGTTCGCATTTTTAGTATAGTTTTTAGTAGGTTTTCTTTGCTTATTAGGTTTAGTTTTGTTTAGTTTAGGTTTATTTTTGAGTATTTTTAGATAGTTTTGCATATTTCTGTGAAAAGAGTGGAATCTACGCTATTTTGTGAATTTTGTAGGTTTTAGCGAGGAAAGGAGCTAAATGCAGTTGAATTTGGAGCATTACAGTGAAAGACGGAGGAGTGCAAGATTGAAGAAGTCGAAGCTCGGGAGTACAAGAGGAAGTGTTGAAGTAAACAAAGCCCAGGCTCGTTAACGAGGCTGTGAGAGCTCGTTAACGAGGCCACGAAAAAGAAGATATGGGATATTATTTTATAATTCACCGATCTTGAGCGTGAATTTATTTCCGTATCGGTTGAGTATCTTTTTAGAATCTTTTGGGGTTGTTAGAATATGTATTTTAGGTCTTAATATCTTTTTAGATTTTATTTCTATCTTTTAGGGATTGTTTCTATCTTTTTAGGAAAGTTTATATCTTTTAGCCTTTTTAGTTTTTAGCTTCTTAGTATAAATACCCTTCTATCTAGCATAGAAAAGGGGGCTTATTTTTGGAGGAGATTTTTGAAGGACCGAAGGAGAGAGAGAAGTCGGATCGGAAGAGGACCGCCGAGGCTCGGTAGACGACAGTCGTCGGGTGGTCGTTGGTCGTGATTGTGGTTCGGTGTTTTTGTGTTTTTTGGTTTCTTCTGAATCTCTGTAAGACGATATATTTTTCTTATTAATTTGAGTTTTGAGTTTTGTTTCAATGTTTCTTTTTATTGAAGTTTTTAGTTTCTTAGTTATGATTAGTGAGTAGTTTCTTTTTCTAGGATCGGGGTTAAGCCCGGCATAGTTGAGCATGTTTGATGAGTAAGATTGAGTTGTGAATGCCTTTTATATTTAATTGAGAATTGTTTGTTGTGCTTAATACCGAGACGAAAGTGGAGGTAATTTGAGTTTTTAACTGAGTTGAAAGAGGAAGTTACTAACTTGAAGGTTGATATTGTTTGAAAACGAAAGCTTCAAGCTTTAGATCTAAAACAAGCAATTAAGTGAATTAGGATGCGAAAGTAGATTAATTTACTTGCTAAGTCAACGAAAGTTGATGACTCTATCTGTTTAAAGGCATGATCTTTTCTTCTTACGAATTCTTATGCTTGGCTATGTTGTGGTGTCCCTTGTCCTAGATTTTTGTTTTATTTGAATTATTTCTGGTGAATCTTCGTTGCTGAGTACTTGCCTCGGTACTGAATTTTAATTAGATTTTAATTAGGTCGTCAGTTTTAGTATTTTGTGTTCGGTGGTTCGTTAACGACCCTGACAACGTCGTTAACGAGGCTGCTCGTGAGTGTTTTATTTGTTTTACTTTGATTTTTGTTAGATTGATAGACAAACAACCTTGCTTCTTGTGGAACGATCCTGACTCTGCTATACTCAGCGGGGTCTTGACTTACAAATTTATTTGTTGGCCAAGAGACCCTATCAGCATACCGCCAGTAACCCCGATTATGACTAAACCGAATCTACCCAAGGCTTTAAACTGACTGAATAAACTAAAAACAAGGTAAATGAAACCATTTAAGACCTAACAAACTTAAGTTAAATATTACAGCGAAAAAACACGTAAAAGGTCTTATACAAACCTTAACTTAAAAGAATAAATAAATAGAACAACCTTTTATTTAAACAAAATCTTCATCAAGTCTTCATTAAGTTCTTATTTCTGAAACTCAGCTTCGTTTTGAAGTAGTTCAACCATGATCTTCAATCAAGTATAGCCATTGGATACCTTTCTTCAACTTCTGGAGCTTCACACCTCAGAATCCGCCTCTTGAATCAATTTCCAAGAAATACCTGATGTGTCGTATACAACGGTGGACACCAACCGACAATATAAAAGAAAAGAAAATGGAGGGGTTAGTCTAATGAAAGACTAGAAAGCGGAGAATCTAACTTGGTTCTTATGGTTATAACTAAACATATTGGCATCCAAATCCGATTAGACTCGGATTATGATCCAATAGTTAGCAGTCTTATAGAGAATAAGAAGGAGACTCGCATAATCAAGAGAGAGAACACCACCGCTTGTGGTTTCTTTTCAAAAGCATAGACAATTGTTGGGAACTCATATTAATCATATCACATTTTGAAAGCCTCCATCGACTATTCAGATTAACTTAATCAAAGTTTGATTATGAATCATTCATAATCGGAAGCAAGAATGGCCTTCCGACTGGACTAACCATTCGTGTATATTAATGTGCCTAACGCACTTATCTTATATTACTTTCAAAACTTTTCACAATCAAGTTGACATCTTTTAATCGGCTCGAACTACTGCCGATGGAACACAATACTATCGAGGTCAGAGGGCATGTTTCATCCTTGAACAACGAATAGTACGGGTCCCAATGATAGAGAGATTAGAGGGCCTGTTTCATCCATAATCTTCTACCAACACATATTAATTCGAACTACTGCTGATGGAACACAATACTATCGAGGTCAGAGGGCCTGTTTCATCCTTGAACAACGAATAGCACGGGTCCCAATGATGGAGAGATTAGAGGGCCTGTTTCATCCATAATCCACTACCAACACATATTGAATGGATGCACTTAGCTAGAGTGCATAGTCACCCCGCAAGCGTAGAGAAGGTCATGATCATGACCTAAGTATTAGGGGATCAATATTGTTACTGCCTAATGCGAGTTTTAAAGAGGTGCTTCCGAGACTAAGCTCACATCCCTGAACTAAGTTAATCCATATCAATTTTTCAGCTTGAGACAACTAAACCAAACAAGGTCACATACAACGGACCTAAATCCAGTTCTAGCGCGAAACTTAATGAATAACAAAATGTTCATTATTTCTAACAAAACAACAACCTATCATATTTTATTAATCATACAAGTTGTTCCCAATGCAAATATTAAATGGGATTCAATTCCTCATTTAATAACAATAACGCAAGAGAGAATCGTCCACTTGCCTTAGAAGGCGTGCTCAACGTCCTTAGCAATTCAACAGTAATCTTTATCATCCTTCTGACAAATATAACAAAAGGATTTCTCAGCAACGGGCTCACAGAAACACTTCTTAGTTGTATTCTCAACTCCTACAACTTCCTAATCGATAAACGATTTAATTTCCGAATACCGATATATAATAAATCCTTAGTTATCATGCTTTAAGGAGCCATCTTGGCGGAATTATAACCAATTATCCGCTTCTCTTTTGAAATAACTTTCTAAACAAAAAGTGTTCCTCAGTAATATTTCTTAAAGATGACCAAATCTCGGGTCAAACGGATTAACAACGAATCCCGAGTAATTAACTGAAGTCTTTTACCTGCCAATCGGTATCCGAAACTTGTGTACGCTATAACTGAAGATCCGGACGTCCGTTTCCCGAGCGGTTTGAACCTGTGGGACCGTATCAACGTCAAGATTATAAAAACCATAAATTTAATTAGCAAAACGGAACCGAAAGGCCCTTACAGTGGCTCCGTAATCAACCCGCTAATTAATTTCGATCTTATATACCTTCACTCGAGCCCATGGATCATTTGGCTCGATAGTGGCTCGATCCCCCAGCCCGAGGGTGGCTGGGCGTTGCCCGACGGCAGTCCTTGCGGTGGGTGGTGGTCGGAGGAGCTGACGATCGCCGCCGGCGACGTACGGCGAGGCGAGAAAGTGACCGGCGGTGATGAGCTTCACGAGTCCGTCATTCCTCCTAACTCTCTCATGGTTCTGTCTTCTTTGTGCAGCAGCAGCACCCAACAAGGCCAGAGAGAGGATGAAGGAGGTGAGGAAGAAGAGGACGTCGATGGTGAAGGGTCTTCCAAGTCCATCCTCCTCCTTGATTCACTCTCTCGAACTTATCCCTCCTCTGTTTCTATCTAAAAGGCGCAGACAAAGGTGGGAAAAATTCAAGCTTTCCTCCCATATTAATAAAAGAAGGCGGTTTACAAAATCATACACGTCTCGGAACGGGACTCGCGTTAAAGCGGTAAAATTATGTACCTCGGATGGAAAAACTTACTAAACGAAAAACGTCCGGTAAATTATGTAGACTAATAAAATCAATTTTCCATGATTTTATCTTGCTACCTTCAATTTTTAAGGCTTCTATTTCATATTTTAAATCCTTTACAGTACATAATTAAAAAGACGGCTTATCCAACAAATATTCTTTTTCCACCGAAAATTCCTAGAATTCATACCGATCCATAAAATCATTTCTTTGTGATTTTAGGATATCACCAAGAATTTTCTAGGATTTAATCTCCAACAAAAATATTGGATTAAGCATTAAAACGGACAAAAAGGTTAAAAGGATATCCGAGAAAATTTCAAAAATACCCTTAAAAACCGCAGTATTACACCGGCGCCTCCCAACCTGCCCTTGCAGGGCTCGGTTGAACGCTGACTCTTGTTGGCCCGACCGTCGTCCCTTACAGCGTCATTGCAATACCACGCCCCATGCTTTTTTTTGTGCCGATGGCCTTGACATCTTCTAGCACTAACACTCCGGCATTGCCAAATGATGTGACTTCCTTACTTAGTGAATTCAAAGATTTTTTTCTGACGAGTTGCCTGTTGGTTTGCCACCCATACGGGGTATTGAGCACCAAATCGATTTGGTGACCGGTGCTTCGTTGCCTAATAGGGCTCCTTATAAGGCCAGCCCGGATGAGACCCGAGAACTTTAAAAACAGGTTCAGGAGCTACTTGAGAGAGGCTATGTTAGAGAGTCGATGAGTCCTTGTGGTGTTCTAGTCATCCTTGTTCCCAAAAAGGACGGCTCTTGGTGCATGTGCATGGATTGTTGGGCCATCAATCAGACTACCGTCAAATATCGGCATCCTATTCCACGACTCGATGACATGTTAGATGAGCTCCATGGCGCTTCCATCTTTTCCAAGAATGACTTGAAGTCCGACTATCATCAAATCCGGATGAAGGAGGGAATTGAGTGGAAAACCGCTTTCAAGACCAAATTCGGTCTCTACGAGTGGTTAGTGATGCCTTTTGGCCTCACCAACGCGCCGAGCACATTCATGAGGTTGATGAATCACGTCCTCCGTGACCATTTGAGGCTGTTTTGATGGTCTATTTTGATGATATTTTAATTTATTCTAAGAATTTGACTGACCACGTGGACCATTTGAGGCTCGTTTTGGCGCGGTTGCGCCGAGAGACACTTTTTTCCAATTTGGCCAAGTGTACTTTTTGTAGCCCATCCACTGTATTTCTTGGCTTTGTGGTGTCTTCTCGTGGTTTACAAGTGAATGATGCTAAAATTAAGGCCATAACAGAATGGCCAACACCTACCACAGCTACTATGGTTCGCTCTTTCTTGGGCATGGCCGGGTTTTATCGCCGGTTTGTGTGCAATTTCTCTTCTATAGTGGCGCCTCTACATGCCTTGACTAAAAAGGGCACTGTTATAGAATGGAAAAAGAACCATGAGAGGGCGTTCCAAGGCTTGAAGGATTCCTTGAGCCATGCTCCTTTGCTACAATTGCCGGATTTTTCTAGGCCTTTTGAGGCAAAATGTGATGCTTCTAACACTATCATTGGGGGCGTCCTCCACCAAGAGATGAAGCCGGTCGCTTATTTTATCGAAAAGCTCACCGAGGCACAGCTCAATTATCCGACATACGACAAGGAGCTATATGCCTTAATCTGAATGCACCAAACTTGGAAGCACTATTTTTAGCCGCGGGAATTCTTGATCCATAGTGACCATGCGACGCTTTCTTACCTTAAGAGCCAAGCCCATTTGAATAGAAGACATGCTCGATGGGTGGAATTCTTGGAGACATTTCCATATGTCGTCCAACACAAGAAGGGAAAAGAGAATGTGGTCGCCGACACTCTTTCTTGCAGGTATGTGCTTCTTACTCAATTGCAAACTCGTTTACTTGGCTTCTCTTTGATTAAGGAGTTGTATGATTTAGACCCTTTCTTTGGACCAATCTTTGAGAAGTGCTCGGTTCATCGTGAGTGGGACTTACTTTTTGGATGATGGGTACTTATACAAGGTTGGTAAACTTTGTATTCCAGTCTCGTCTATAAGGCACCTTTTAATTAAAGAGGCTCACGATAGACGGGGACATTTCGGGGTGAACAAAACTCTTGCAGCTTTGAGTGAACATTTCTTTTGGCCTAGCATGGTCTCGAATGTCACAAAATTCTGTAGGAGTTGTGTTCCATGCCGAAAGGCCAAGTCAACTACTTTACCTTATTGACTTTACTCTCCTTTGCATGTGCCTAACACCCCGTGGGAGGACATTTCTATGGACTTCATTACGGGATTGCCTATGTCAAAGAGAGGCAAAGACTCCATTTTTGTTGTTGTGTGTCAATTCTCTAAAATGGCTCACTTTATCGCTTATAAAAGTACGAATAACGCTACCGAAGTGGCTTGTTTGTTCTTTGACAATGTGGTAAAGTACCACGGTGTACCGAGAACTATTATCAGTGACCGGGACACCAAGTTTGTGGGCCATTTTTGGAGAACACTTTGGGGGAAACTCGACACCAAATTGTTGTTTTCTACTAGTTATCACCCAAAACTGATGGCCAAACGGAGGTCAAATTAAACCCACACCAAATGGAGGACTTACTTTCTACCCTTGAGTTTTGCTATAACAGGTCCAAACATTCAGCGCATTCTTTGACTCCGTTTGAGGTCGTTTATGGGCGCAATCCCATTTCACCTTTGGATTTGGTTACCAAGCCTTTGAAGTAAAAAGAACATGTTGATGCCGCTAACCGAGCCAACCAAATTCAGCAGCTCCACGCTAGGACAAAGGTACACCTTGAGCGGTGCACTATTCAGTACTCAACACAACACAATCGGGGCCGCATTCCTATGATCTTTGAGCTTAGCGATCTTGTTTGGCTCCATTTGCGCAAGGAACGGTTCCCGGCAACCCGGAAGACCAAACTCCATCAACGTGGTGATGGGCCATTTCGTATTCTTGAGCGAATTGGTCCCAACGCCTACAAGTTGGATCTTCCGGATACTTATGGCAATGTTCATGCAACGGTCAACGTGTCTGATCTATCTCCCTTTGTTGAGCCGGATTTTGTTTTGAGGAATCGGAGACGCTTCCCACTTAAGGGGCAGGGGGGATGATGCGTTTGCTACTATGGCCGCCGTTGAGGAGGAGGAAGCTATGTCGGTTCGATCCAACGAACCCTTGACGCGTGCCCACGCCAATGCCATAGGTCGGGCTACGGTTTCCATCTTAAGTCGAGCTAATCAATCCGTGAGTTCGTTTCAAGACCCGCCTTCAACTATATTGATGACATCTTTGGTCCAAGACACACTTTTGAACCAATTGGAGGAGTCGGGGGTCGAGCCAAGTATTTCCAAAGGACTCACCGTCGGCGTGGCCGAAGCCACGTGGGGGCGACCGCGCTCCCGCCCCTGATCCCGCGCCGTTCCACCAGAAAGGAAGCCTCCATGGGTACGGGCTGGACACCTCGGAGCGCGCCTGCGCTCCCCGCAACATAGGTCGCGCTGCGGCCCCAAAAACCCGGCACCAACGGGCGCGAGCTGGGTGCCTTAGAACGCGCCTGCGCGCGCTCCTCCCGTGTCGGACCGCGCTTCGCTACGCGGTATTTCCGAGATGTCTACGACCCTTTCGAGGGTTTCGGGTCTTCGGGTTTCTATTTTATTTCATATCAGGATTTTTAAGTGAAACGATCACTATGAGTAGTATTAATTTTATTTCCGATATTTATTTAATTATCGAGATGGGTTGGGCTTGCATGCTTGAGCCCATTCTCGCTAAGGTTTCTAGGGTTAGGTCTAGTTTTCTATTAATATGTCCGACTTTCTTAATATCAATTTATGCTTGAATGAAAGTGAATTTACCTTAGTGAATAGAGATTCTCTTCCTCAGGCCTTCGGGCGTCAATCCTTCTGACAATAATAGAAAACGTGCATATAGCTAGGAAATTATAGCCAGGAATATCCGGTGTGGGTAAGTTTGTGGGTAACTACCACAACGTCCCCCACAAATCTCAAATTTTCTGGCTGTTTACCCATGAAATTCACTGTTGGCACTGCATTTGGGGGAATATTGTCACGAAATATACACACATCTAAATTCGATTCTAAGTTTGTGGCCATATAACCATGAAAATATGGGTTGTGGCTATAGTTGTGGCAATATTGATGTGAATATATTACGAAGCTAAATTCGGCTCTAATTTATGGGAAATTTGTCGCGAAATAATCATGCATCTAAGTTCGATTCTAAGTTTGTGGCCATATAGCCATGAAAATACGGGTTGTGGCTATAGTGGCGGCTATATTGACGCGAATATATTACGAAGCTAAATTCGGTTCTAAATTTATGGGAAAATTGTCACGAAATAATAATGCATCTAAATTCGATTCTAAGTTTGTGGCCATATAGCCATGAAAATATGGGTACGGCTATAGTTGCATCCATATCGCCGCGATTGACTTACGAAGCTAGATTTGGTTCTAAATTTGTGGCCAATATGACGCAAATGAGTTTTTTTTTATTAATTACGGATAGAAAAGTTCTTTATTTTTCTTGTCTAACTTCGTTTGTTTGGAAAAATTTACAAAAATAGTCACGAAATTAGCCACGAGTTCTTCATTTCATGAGAAATCTACAGAAACAACCACAAGACTAGCCACGAGTTCTTCATTTCGTAAGAAATCTAAAAAACCAACCACAAGACTAGCCACGAGTTCTTCATTTCATAAGAAATCTAAAAAAACAACCACAAGACTAGCCACGAGTTCTTGAGAAAAGCTACGAGTTCTTCATTTCGTAAGAAATCTACAAAAACAACCACAAGTTCTTCTTTTCGTTCCTAACAAATGAATCTCCATTCTAGATATAAGTGGAAAGGGATGGTTGTAAAAAAACGAGGGATTGATATCCCCCAAGAGTAGAACCCACGACCTCTCACAACCCAAACTCCCAATGACACCCGAACCAGTTGTGCTAGCCACTCTTTCAAGCTCAAAAGGGAAAGAGTTGTATTTAATTTCTCCCGCGTGACAAAGTCATCTTCAACCCGGTTCATTTTTGTTCGATTTCAATTAAAATTGTCTAGTTCACCTTGTTTTAGGGTGCATAAAAATATAAATTAACCGGTTCCGAAAAGCTTATAATTTTTATGATTTTATGAAGCTATAATATATGATATTTTTATAATTTATTATTTTATAAATAATAATTTCATGTCGACTTAGACTAATTTGAACCGGGTCGAAAATGGATTGGAATATGGTAAAAGGGTCCAGTTTTGGAATTTATATAATATAAGGTATTTTATTATATAGTTTTAAGAGATTTGTTCTTGGCATATTTATTTTATAAAAATAGACTAGCTATGGAACCACAAGATTAACTATATAAAATAATTTGATTTATGAAAACATTATATTCCTTAGAGTCGTTTATTTTATAATATCCCTCATTTTTATAAAGAATAAAAATATAATTTTATATTTTCTTTTAATAGAATAAAATATTTACATATTTATTTCTTAATGTTATAAGATTATATATTTTAAATGTTATAAAATTGTTTATAAGTATAAGATTGTAATATCACTCATTTTTATAAGAGTAAAAATGTAATTTTATTTTACATTTATCCTTTGAGATAATAAAATATTTTCATATTTGAATTTCATGATAATAAAATATTTTCATATTCCTTTAGAGTCGTTCATTCATATAAGAAAACGTTACATTCCTTTAGATTCGTTCATTCTTATAAGAAAACGTTGCATTCCTTTAAAGTCGTCCATGCTTATAAGTAAACATTATATTGCTTTAGAATCATTCATTAACTCCTATAAAAAAAACGTTATATTCTTTTAGAATCATTTATTCTTATAACACGTTACATTTCTGCAGAGTTCTTCATTCTTATAAGAAATCACTATAATCATTTAGAATCATTCATTCTAATAAGAAATCATTATATTCCTTTAGAATCGTTCATTCTTATAAGAAATTGTATAATCATGTAGAATGGTTCATTCTAATAAGAAATCTTATAATCCTTTAGAATTGTTCATTCTTATAAGAAAATGTTATTTTTCTTTAGAGTCGTTCATTCTATTAAGAAATCATTATATTCCTTTAGAATCATTCATTCTTATAAAAAACGTTATATTCAGTTAGAATCGTTCATTCTTATAAGAAAACGTTATATTCCTTTAGAGACGTTCATTCTTATAAGAAAATGCTATATTCCTTTAGAATCATGCATTCTAATAAGAAATCATCATATTCCTTTAGAATCATGCATTCTAATAAGAAATCATTATATTCCTTTAAAATCATTTATTCTTATAAGAAATTGTTATATTACTTTATAATCGTTCATTCTATAAGAAATCGTTATATTCATTTAGAATCATTTCTTCTTATATTCTTTTAGAATCATTCATTCTAATAAGAAATCATCATATTCCTTTAGAATCGTTCATTCTTATAAGAAATCGTTATAATCCTTTAGAATCGTTCATTCTAATAAGAAATCTTATAATCCTTCAGAATTGTTCTTTCTTATAAGAAAATGTTATATTTTTGTAGAGTCGTTCATTTTATTAAGAAATCATTATATTCCTTTAGAATCGTTCATTCTTATAAGAAAACGTTATATTCAGTTAAAATCGTTCATTCTTGTAAGAAAACGTTATATTCAGTTATAATCGTTCATTCTTATAAGAAAACGTTATCCCTTGAGAGACATTCATTCTTATAAGAAAACGTTATATTCCTTTAGAATCATTCATTCTTATAAGTAATCATTATATTCCTTTAGGATCGTCCATTCTAATAAGAAATCGTTATATTCCTTTAGAATCATTCATTTTTATAAGAAATCATTATATTTCTTTAGAATCATTCATTCTTATAAGAACTCATTATATTCATTTAGAATCGTTCATTCCTATAAAAACTCGTTATATTCAGTTAAAATCGTTCTTTTTCATAAAAAAATGTTATATACCTTTAGAGTCGTTCATTCTAATAAGAAATCATTATATTCATTTAGAATCGTTCATTCTTAGAGATAAGTGGTTAGACTTTAAGGTAAAAGGATTGAAGCTTAATTGTTAGAGTTTAGTTTAAGATTAACAAAATCCAATTAGTTCATATTTTATGGTCAAAGTTTAAGATTAACAAAACATAAACCTCTTTGATGATCTTTATATGCTTGATGTTGATAAGTACTCACCAGGAGTTCGGGGGTGGAGCCCCCGATAACACCAGGTGTCCTAGGATGCAGATCCCCATAGTAGGGGGTTAGGGGGGCAACGCCCCACGACAGGGGCAACGTGCCCCTGGCGGGGTTGGGGGCAGTGCCCCCTAAAAAAAGGTATACAATGTTTTATATTATTTGTTTTTAAGAGTTCATAAATTTCTTATATTCTATATATATATATTAAAAAAATAATTGCTAATTATTTATCTTGAACATTTGGTTTAGGAGGAAAAAAGAAGAAAATCTTTGGTTAAAATTTTTTTGGGCGGGCTAAAAATATTAAAAGGAATATAACGATTGTTATCTTTAATTGCTAATTATTTATCTTGAACATTTGTTATCTTTAATTTTAAATATTTGTGTACGGATGTTTTCAAAAGATATCATAACTATAATCTAAAGCGGAGGTTAAAAAAAATTATTAAACGACACATGTCACTTTTAGATTGGACCACATCACCCCTTTTTTTTAAAAAATAATCTTTTATTTTTGGATATGATAAATTCTTATACATGTTTTTAGAATATAAGATAAAAAATCTCATTATTAAATAATCTTTTATTTTTGTATATGATAGATAGAAAGATCATCATTATAATTCAATCATTTGTTACCTTATATAAAAAGATCTTGATTAGTTATATGATAATTGCCTTATCTTTTTATGCAGATCATAACAAAAAATTCTATTTAAGCATATACATGATTATTTTTCTCGAATAATAAATATATTTGAAATTATTATTAATATTTTATTTAAGAAAAACCCGTACAAGGTACGGGAATACATACTAGTTATTATACTAAATAGATATATGTTTAAGGTTAAAGATAGATTTAAATAGTTAAAGAAGAATATAATAGGGTAAAGTTAAAATATTAGAAATAAAAATTAATTTTGTAAATATGAGATGGGGCCAGAATCGTTCTGGTGGCTCGAAAAGGGATAGCTTTAATATATAGTTATAGATAGATAATCTTTTTTATTATCAAAATTTATATTAATAATTTATATTTAATTTGTTTTATTTGATTCCAAAAAATAATTTTGTTTTTGCATTTTACAGGCAATAAATCACTTATATTAATTTTTATATTATATTTTTATTTAATATCTATAAAATACTGAATCATATAACTTGTAGGGTTAGTTTTCTAATAGGCTTTTAGTTTCCTTCAACCTACCTTAGGGTATAAGTTAAAAAAACCGATTAAATAAACCTAATTTCAAGAATAAAATTGTCCAAATTATCATTACGTAATGGAAATTTATTGTTTCCAAAAAAGAAATTATCCAAATTACACATCACCATTCACTAACGTCTAACGATATATTGAGATTATAAAAATAACTAATAATCTTATTAATAATTTTTTCTATCTTAATATAATAAAAATAATTTAAAAAAGGAAAGAAAATCGTTTCTATTACAGAATATAAAATTAACGATGATCTTTTCTATCTTTAAATATAATAAAAACAACTAATAATCTTTTCTATCTTATTTTTTTGGTAGAAAAATCTTTTCTATCTTATTGATAATCCTATAAATATTGCGTACCCCCTCGATAGCTCTCCTATCCAATATTCTTCCGAAACTGTAATAATCTCTTCTTTGTCTCTTCAATCTCAACAATTCTTTCTCAGATCAATGGCAGCAGTCAACGAATCCTTGATCGTGTGCTTCGGGGAGATGCTCATAGACTTCGTCCCCACAGTCAACGGCGTCTCTCTTGCTGGCGCCCCGGGGTTCGTGAAGGCCCCCGGCGGAGCTCCTGCGAACGTGGCGATCGCCGTCTCGAGGCTCGGCGGGAAGGCGGCGTTCGTCGGGAAGCTTGGGGAGGACGAGTTCGGGCGGATGCTCGCCGGAATCCTGGAGCAGAACGGGGTCAACGGGGAGGGGCTGGCGTTTGACACCGAAGCCAGGACGGCGCTCGCATTCGTTACGCTCAAGGACAACGGTGAGAGGGAGTTTATGTTCTACCGGAACCCTAGCGCCGACATGCTGCTCACTCCTGATGAACTCAATCTCGACCTCATCCGATCCGTACGTTATGTTCTCTGATCGATCGATCTCTCTTTATAATATTATTATGTTTGACTAGATTCGACATATTGATGAATTTTCTCTTCAATTAATATAGCCTTTTTTGAACTAATTTAACTAACAGGCAAGAGTGTTCCACTACGGATCAATAAGCTTAATCGTGGAGCCATGTAGATCGGCCCATATGAGGGCGATGGAGGAGGCCAGGAACGCGGGGGCTCTGCTCTCGTACGACCCTAACCTCCGGCTGCCGCTCTGGCCCTCGGAGGAGGAGGCGCGTCAGCAGATCCTCAGCATATGGGACAGCGCTGACGTCATCAAGGTCAGCGATGAGGAGCTCAGGTTCCTCACGGGCCGAGTCGACGACGAGTCCGCGAAGTCGTTGATGCATCCCGGCTTGAAGCTTCTCCTGGTCACGCTCGGGGAACATGGATGCAAGTACTACACCAAGGTACATATATATATTTAATATTTAATTTAGTTTGTGTGCCTTATATATCTTATAATTAAAAAAATACTGTAGCTCTTAATTGGTCTTGTTCATTGGGTACGTACGTAGACGTTCAACGGGAGCGTGGATGCATTCCACGTGGAGGCAGTGGACACGACGGGAGCGGGCGACTCGTTTGTTGGGGCGTTGCTCTGGAAGCTCGTCGACGACATGACTATCCTAGAGGTTAATTACTTTTCAATTTTTACAATCAATGAGTTTCTTTCTAATTAACGCCGGGTTGGTAATCTCGTGTATTAATTGTTGAATGCAGGATGAAAGGAGATTGAGAGAGGTGTTGAAGTTTGCGAATGCTTGTGGGGCGCTTACAACTACTCAGAGGGGAGCAATCCCGGCCCTTCCTACTCAAGCTCAAGCCCTCGCCCTCATTAATAATTAATTACTTGTCATTCTTCTTCAAACACTTTGTCAACCGCTTGCTTTGGTTGTCCTTTGTATTTTTCTGTTTAGTTCTGCGTTTAGGGTCTATTTTCGATCAGCTCCTTTTAATAGCTATTATGAACAGGAGGTCTTGTTTTTTTTTTATCATGAATTCTATAAAAACTTCTGCCTTTATTCCTCTTGATCTACTTATTATATACTTGTTTGGTTTAATGTCCCATAATATTGTTAGACCAACTCATATGTATTCTCGTATCTTGTACGGGTTTTTCTTAAATAAAATAATAAAATATTTTCAAATATATTTATTATTCGAAAAAAATAATTATGTAAATGCTTAAATATAATTTTTTTTATGATTTGCATAAAAAGATAAGACAATTAAAATATAACTAATCAAGATCTTTCCATATAAGGTAACAAATGTTTGGATAATCAAGATTTTTCCATATAAGGTAGTAAATGTTTGGATTATAATAATAACCAAATTGGCAAGGAGATTGCTAGTAATATAACTATTCAATTAAGATATTAGATTAAAAAATGGTTTTATCTAATTGAAAAAATCCTAATGATCTTCCTATCTATCATATCCAAAAATAAAAGATTGTAACATGGATAAGAATTTATCATATCCAAAATAAAAAATTATTTTAAAATAAGGGGTGGTGCAATTCAATCTAAAAATGACATGTGTCATTTAATAATTTTTTTAACCTCCGCTTTAGGTTATAGTTACTAGTATGTATTCCCGTACCTTGTACGGGTTTTTCTTAAATAAAATATTGATAATTAAATATTTTAAAATTCAATAGAGATATCTTAGTTAAATAAGAATTCTATCAAAAAATAAAATAAATTTAAAAAAATATCATAATGATCTTATTATCTATCATATCCAAAAATAAAAGATTGTTTAATAATGAGATTTTTTATCCTATATTTTAAAAATATGGATAAGAATTTATCATATTCAAAAATAAAATATTATTTTTTTTAAAAGAGGTGGGTGGTCCAATCTAAAAATGATATGTGTCGTTTAATAATTTTTTTAACCTCCGCTTTAGGTTATAGTTATGATTCTTGTTTTAATTGGATAAAAGCCCAATGACGCGTACTTCTCCGTAATCTGAATTCTGGCCGAGCACCTGAATTCTGGTCGAGCCTGCCAACAATTAAGGCACATTGTAAATGTAACAATCAAGTGCACCATACCGCCTAACCAAACAAGGAAAAAAGAAAGTGCTCATACGAAACTAAAAACCGGAAAATATGAAAAGGCCCTTGCTCGGAAAATATGACCTGGCCGTTGGAAGAGCAAGACATGCAATCACTAAAGAATTGCAGCAGATGAGTCCAAGACAGACCAGAACGTGATGAGTCCAAGTCTTAAGATTAGACAGAAAACGCCCTTTTGAGCGAATGCAATAACAAGGCCCTCTTGAGATAAAAAAATGAAATTCATACTTCATGATGAATTTCCAATAAAAACTCTAGGGATAGGTGGTGTCTAGCAATGGCGTCTCAACTTCATCTCTTCACCTCCATTCACCATCTGACGCTTAACAAGTTCAACTGCTCAGGTGCTCAAAATACATGATTCTCTCTTCCCCCAATAAATCAACTCACATAAACCCCATAAATCCAGGACTCAATGCTCGACAGATTTTTTTACTGAGACCCAAAAAAAAAAAAATACAAAACAAAGATTTCAATTTCACAATCCTTCAGATTTATCGTGGGTACTCCAAAGATTCACATTTTAACTCTTCCAATTTGAGGTTTGGAAAGAGCTGAGCGCCTCGTTGTGTGATATGATTAGGCTGCAGAGCATTCAGCATCATCTGCCATATGTGATACCCTACTACTCAAAGATGTATCATGTTGCACTCTCCCACTTATCTCCAAGCACAAGCCTTTTCTCAGCCCTTTGTTCAACGGCTTCCCCTTTTTCTCAGCTTTCTCACTAGGCCCTGGGTCGATGAATATCGGTTGTATCTTAAGGGTTGGATTTGGTTTGAACCGTTGCACTTCCCTTTCATCAGGGGCCCTTAGGATGCTGTTCTCTGAATCCAGTTTGGGAATGTCATCCTCGTTAAAGATCACCTGTGAACAAGAAGGAAGATCTTTATAGATTAAAGTGGATCAATCATCTCCAATCAAATATAAAAGACTGGGAAAAAAGTTCAAATTAACCTGTCAAAGTGACCTGTGTAACTTTGTTTTTTATGCATAGCATGTAATCATAGTAAAATTTATGCAACATTGCAACCTTAACCCAAAAGGCAAAATGAACCAAGCAAGAACTTATCTACATTGAATTACCATGTCATGTCTCCATTATTGGAAACCCAATGACCTCAGCACTTGCCTTGCTGATTATTGAAGTAGTTTCTTTTAAAAATGTGCTTAAAAATGCATATCGTTTCTTTCAATAACCAATGACAGTTCAACTTCACAAGCATAGCTCATTAATATCATGACTGGAAATACAGATTATAATCACAATCAAGGTATGATTTCATACCTTTCGGCCAACCAAGTCAAAAGCCACAACCACTTTCTTTCTTTTGGCTTCCTCAGCTTCTTTAATCTCCTCCTGTTTTTTCCTCAGAAGGTCCTTCTCCTGCAAACAAAAAATTATTTGTTTTCACAGGTCAAAGCTAAAAACCACGCTACATTAAAAAAGAGAGAAGTTATTACCTCCATTGACAGCCAGCTATTGCCCTCATTATAGTAATCACTTTGATCATCAATAACTGTTGTACGTGCTGCAGAATTTCTATCATAATCAACAAGCCTCTTTGCATACGCTTCAGCAGCTACCTCAGCTTCTGACATAGGAGCAGGAAAAGAACCTTCTAGACCAGCATATGTGCTCCCTTCCTTAAGCACAAGGGACCCACAAAAACTACAAGGCCCCTCTCCTTCTTGTTCACACACTATCTTTCCACAAGACAAACAATTGCTCACTAGCCTGTGTCGACGTGCTTGGCATGAACACGGTTTTCCCTGCTGAAACACAATTGATCCCTTGGCAGCTTCTGCAAGTGAAATAACTTTTCCTGTCTTTTTCTTTTTAGATCCACCCTGGTTTTTGGCCTGCCCATTTCTTGACTCTTTATTGTTATTATTATTCTGGACACTTGAAAAAGCCGAAGCCGAAGCCTCACTTTGGACATTTGAAGGCTTTTTGGTCACACTCATGAATCCTTCATCTGATGGTGGTTTGACATAAGTATGTAGTTTGGAAGTGGATGTCCCCAAAGAGTTTAACGGCTTTGTGTACCCTCTTCGTTTCAAGTATTCCTCAGTCACACTTCTGGCAGCTTCCTCACCAATAATATTCTGTTGAATGTTGATTATTACAAAGATGTATAAAAACTAGAAACTTAATAAAAAGTGTGTTATGACCCTAGAAGAAAGACGGACATAGAAGCATCCGAAAAATAAGAATGAAATTAATGAGTAATTGGAATTACAAGTATATCATTTGTTCACAAAGATGGTGTTCTGTACAAACAGCCACCATCATGTCGAAGTACTAGCCTAACAGGCATATGAAGCTCCATACAAGAGCTGAAAGTAGGAGAATACAAGTAAGCTTGCATGAAAAATTCTCCCAAATCTTCTACTCTTTTTGAACAAACTTAAATACTTTTTGTCAATTTCTTTTTGACCAGTGGGAGGTCTCTGGTTCGCTAATTCCCTCCACTGAATTTGATCTCCAAGACTTGACCCTCACCTCAAATAAGGCTTCCACCAAAGTCATTCCTAATGCCCCTATTTCATAGCCATATTTTACCATTGAGTCATTCTTATCCAAAATTAAAACTTGAACTAAACGTAACCCAATTCCTAATTATTGCACTACTTTCTCAGAATTTCAGCAATACATGAACGATAGCATCGAATAGGCAACTTGCAAATTATAAGAAAACACCTCAAATTATAAATCAAAGAACCAATGGTTGCGATGCAAACGGCAAATTGATCAGAGCGTAAACGAGTAATTGTAAGTACGAATCGTCGAATGAACTGATTGGAATTCGAGCTTTATACTCAGTGGAACAAAAGGAAAACAAATAAAAAGAGAAATCAGACAATCAGAGGGAGATAGAGAAAGAGAGTACATCAAGGTATTCCTTGGCGTCTTCGGGTGAGGCGAACTCACAGTAGGAGACAAGGCCGGAGATCATATCGGCGTCTAAAGCTAAACCCGTCTCGATTCTTCTACAGAGATCGTTCAACGCCCTCTCCAGCCATTCTCCCGGCGACTCCATCTCTCTCTTCCTGCTGAGTGCAAAACAACGGGGTGGAAAATAAAGAGGAGCAAATTTTAGAAAATCCACTAAAAACGACCCGACACGCAAAAACCGGACCTTGAACAAAACCCGACTCAGGCTCCGTTTGGCGCTTCAAGCCTGATATGAGTTGATGTTGATGTTGATGTTGATGTTGATGTTGATGTTGATTCGGTGATTGATGCTGATTTTACTAGTTGATTTTACGGATTGAAATTATTAGCTTATTTTTATAAAAAAATATGCAGGTGTTCGGTAGATAGAGTTGATTGAGACTGATTTTATAAAAAGATGATGTAAGATTACCAAAAAGGGTATATTTATAAATATCTACATTTTAGAGATTTTTTTTTTTCTTAAATTGAATTTGGAGGGCATTAAAAGGAAAAAAACAATCAGGCTAAATAAGGTCGGAGGAGGGAGTTGATTTTTTAGCCAAGATTTCAACTCCCATAAGCTTGTATAAGCTCTTGTAAGCTCTCTCAACTCCCAACGCCGAACACCATCTCAGAACTTTATTTTTTTACCATAAGCTTGAATAAAGTTGTATAAGCTCAAAATAAAGCCCGCCGAACGGACCCCCAATCCCAAGGCTATTTGGCTATGTTTGTTAAGAGGTTAAAAAACTAGTTGAAGTTAATAAACTAGCTAAATTAATAAACTTTGTTTGTCATCATAAACTTTTTTTGGTGGAAAACGAAGCAAGGCTTCTACGGAAGCTTATATTAAGACATAAGAGATACAAAAGGACCCTAAAAGGAGGTCTATCCAAGTCCAAAACTTCAGGTTCGAAATAAATATGAATACTAGTAAATTCTACTAAATTTGTAGACAAACTTAAAGATAAATTGGCTAAATGATCAACAATGTGGTTGGCCGAGCGGGGCACATGAATAAGCTTAGTCAGCTACTTTCGTGAAGAAGACACCTGCAATCTTCCAAAAGGTAGAAATTCTTATGTGGGAGAAGGATATGTTGGTTGAGCAAATTCACATCACTCAGGAAATCAGTTTGGACTTGAACTTTGTTGAAACCCAATCTATTGGCAATCATAAGTCCCTTGTAGATGGCATTCAGGCCAATGTTCTAAAAAACGCTAGGCGGGGGGCCTAGGCGGAATATAGGCGGATTGGTTTCATTTTTTTATATATAATTATTATTTTTAATTAGTAAGAATATATAAATAAAGAATAATCCTATTATAATGTCTTTGTATAAATTCAAGCCTAGAGTCTTCTTGGAGTCCACCCAAGCTAACAAGAAGGTTGCCTAGCCTACCTAGAAGGCCGCTCAGCCCGCCTAACCCGCCCAGCCTACCTAGCTCGCACAACTTGCCTAGCCCACCCAACCCACCTAGGCACCTGCCCAGCCCGCCTAGCCACCCAGAATATCGCCCAGGGCAAAATCGGGGCGATGGACCAGAACAGTGCACTCAACTCAGCCTGTGGCGCATAAAAAATCTCCAATTTGAATGAGAAGGCGTGCAGGAAATGACCTTTATGAGATCGAAGCACACCACCACCACCTGATATACCCGGGTTTCCCTTAGAAACATCATTAGTGTTGAGCGAACACCAATCACACGGCGGAGGTTGCCAAGTTGTCATGATGTTTTGCTGAGTAATAGGGGCAGCAAAGTTGTGCAAAGCTGAAGCAGCCTTGGAGTAAGCCTCAACAAAAGCTACCACCGTAGAGCTCAAAGAAGAAATTGCATTAATCTACTCGAAGACAAGCCAAAGCATGATTGCGAAGAAGGAGCTCCAAGAATCCAGCTTCCTGATGTTAGCATAGATCCAATCCTGTATATACAATTGTGTGAAAAAAGTTGGCTCAATTGCGTTGCCCGACAGAGCGAGCCAAACAAGGTGCACAAAAGGACAATCCCGGAGTAAATGAAGAAGAGATTCCGAAGAACCACAACGCGGACAAGCAACATCACTGGCGAAGTGGCGTTTGACCCGACGCTTATTACAAAGAACCACATTGTGCGCAACCAAGTAAAGAAAATGAAGCGCCTTTGCTGAACTGGAGTTTTCCAGATTTTTGCCCAAATTGGGCCCTCAAACTGAGTGTCAGCACTGAGGAGCATTTTGTAGGCCGAGCTAGTGGTAAACACACTTGAGTTGGACTGATGATAGCTTGCATTTAGGTAGTGTTTAGGATGCATATTTATGTTTATTTTGCATGGTTTTAGCTTAGTTTAGTCTAGTTCTTAGGTTTTTAGTTTTTCTAGGAAATTCGGGTTTTGCGCTTGTTTTGTTCAGTTTTGCAGATCTTTAGGTAAACAAGCATGGACGGGATGGATCTTAGATGATTGTGGTGGAGTTTGATGAAGCTTAGAGTGATACAAGTGAAGATTAGAAGAGTTAACGCCCAAGAGCTTGTGTGAAAAGAACGCTTAAACCCGGGCTATGCATTGGAGTTCTTGTTTCGACAGCTCTATCTTGCAATGCTTGGTTTGGGAGCTATAGTGCTCGGATGAGGCTCAATTTGGTATAAATGGAAAGCTAATTCAAAGAGCTACAATTCATATTTTTACTCCGAGTCTAAATTCCAACTCTAAGTGGGTCAAAACAGCCTCTGAAGTGTCACCTGAATGCTGAACCGAGAGTAATTGCGCGGGATGACAATTGCTCGGCCGCGCAATTCAGATGCTATCCCGAGCAATCCCAACTGAGGGATGATTGCGTGGGATGACAATTGCTCGGCCACGCAATCCTCATGCAAATCGAGCAATCGGTGTTTTCTACGCGGGGAAGTTTTGGGCTTGACTTTTGGGCTAGGGTTATATCATATCCGTGTATGCTTAAGATATAGTTGTTTGATGGTTATTTGAGAGACATATTTAAACCTTATGTTAGTTTATTTTCTGATAACTTTGGTTCAACTTTTGGAGGTTAGGGTTTTCTCTCAAGGAAGAACCTTTGAACCTTTGTAAGTTTGATTTTAATTTAATTATGCATTGCTAATTTCTCTTGTGTTTGACTAATTATTGATGTCATGATTTGTGTATATTTGTGAGATTTAATTGATTCTCAACAAACTTGAGTAGAAATTATTCACTATGCTTAATTGAATCTAAACTAGGGTTTTGTTAGATTGATCACCTAATTGAATTTCTAGTTAAAACTGAATCTGATTAATTACCGGTTGGAGTTAATTCGATCAAGAGTAGACTTTAATTAATTTAGTACCGATTGGACAAATTGATTAAAGTAGGGAATAAATTCACAAGTTACTTAGATGTTTGGTTGCTCTAAGTGTTTGTTTCTATTGATAACTTGAATCATCATGTTGTTATTTAATTGAATCTAGAAGGTCTTCTAGGTTATTAGATAATTAGGGTTGTTAGAACTGGTTGGTCTATCAACTAAATCTGAAGTTCGGGTTTTAATCCTTAGTAGGATCATTATCCACAATAGATTATTCAAGTGAGGAGAGAATCAAAAGAATCGATGATCAATAAAGCAATATCATGATGGATCTAATTAGTTGAACACGCTTTTCTCATATTTGTTAAACTCAATCATATTTGCATTCATAGTTAGTTTCAATTTGCATAGTAGTTTAGATTTTCAATCAATAAACCCCCCATATTAGTTACTTGGCACTTAAGAAATAACACACTTACACGAGTCTCTGTGGGTTCGACCCTTACTTACCGCTCTACTGAGTTGGTTAAGTTAGGATTCTTTGATAGGTATAACGACCACCGAAAATACCTCATCAAATTTGGCGTCATTGTCGGGGACTCGTCGCTATTTGGGTTTTTACTTTTGTGCTATTCTTGGTGTTGTGAACCTATGTTACGGTTCATAACACCCGTGGTACTAATCTATGGCTTTGTTCGATTGTAGGCAGCTGCAGGATGAACACTTTCATGACTATTTTTCAAGATTTCAAGACCATGTGTTTGAACTTGGTGCTTGGGGATTACAGTATAGTGATAGAGAGGTAAACATGGGAGTTATCCATGGTATGAATCTTGAGACAAGAGGGTTGGCCGACTACATGAGCAATGAGAGGCTTTTATTTATGAGACCTGAGGAATGCTGGGATTTCTTTTGTTTCATGAGCCATCAAAGCTTTCTGGTTGAGTCATCTTCCCAACCACCCCAGCCGGTTGATAAGTCTCTTGAGGATATAATCATGGATCTCTCTAAAGGGGTGGATACTATAATCAAGGAGCACTGTGAGTCATGTTCTTCATATTTTCATTCCACAATCTCATGTCCTTTTGAGTTGTGTGGAAAGGGTGGTGGAATCACATTGGAGTCAAACGATCATGAGTCAAACACCCAAATTCAAGTTGAGGAGCAATCTAAGACACTTGATGTGGGTTATGAGGATGAATTTGATGTCCAATATGAAGTCACACCTATAAGGCAAGTTGAGCAGATCATCACAGAGCCAAAGGAAGTTTGTGTTGGCATAGAGATTCTTACAAAGCCTAGGGAGCCTGAGTCATCTTCACTCACGTGGAGTAAATTGCTTGAGGGTTTTACGGTTTTGGAAGAAGACTCGTTTGTTGACCATGATGACTTCTTTTCTGATGAAGTAGACAACCATGAGGGAGAAAATCAACATGATACATCTGTTAAGACTCCCATTGTCATGGTGCGCCCTATGTTAGGCCTTGACATCCCATGCTTCAGTTTCCCCACCTTCTCACATCAAGAGCTTATGGAGTTCCAAGATGAGGAGCCAAGCCTACAACACAAGGTGGAAGATGGAGAATATCTGGAGTTCATCCTGGATAAAAGTGGTATTGCTGACAAGTGCTTTGATGCATACTATAATTATTTTCTAAAGCCACCACTTCTATTTAATTTATTTGAACAAATGCCATCTCATGAAAATTGGGCACACGAGTTTGATAAATTAAAACGGTCTTTGAAAGTTATATTATGCATTTTTAATTTATCATTGTGTTACTTATGCTTTTCTGAGATGTGTGCACAAGACTTTGACAGGTTATTAAGGGCATTGACAATGTCTAATCTTGTCAATTTATGCTAAGGGTCAAGCTAATGACATTAAACAAGCGCTTCTTGGGAGGCAACCCAAGGTTTAGAGTAGTTTTGTTTTTCAATTATAATCTTTTGCTTTTTAGGTAGTTTTGTGTGTGTGTTAGATATCCTAGGTCTGAAGATTGATAACCCGAAGAAGCCTTCACAACCACCGTCGGATTTCCCGCCGCATTACCCGGATCACTAGAGTTTTGTGAGTTTTTCTCTTTCCTTACCTTTTTACTATACTTTGGGGACAAAGTATGTTTTAAGAATGGGGGAAGGGAATTACTTGTTTGCATTGCATATAGTTTGCATTAGTTTAGGTCATGTTTAAAATTTTTGCATGCATTGATTAAAATCCTGAAAAATGAAGAAAAATTAGAAAACTTTGGAAAAAATACAAAAATATTGCATTTAGGTTCTTATTTCCCCCATTGTTTGATTCCTCTTTTTTCTCTAAGTTAAGTATAAGTTATAACCCATGATTTGCATGATTTACTGAAATTGATATGATATAAGCATGATCATTGATTAAATGACTTGATTATAGGATGGAGCATGTATTTAGCTTGAGTATTTGATTCATTCAGAAGTTCTAGACAACAATTAGCCTTGTGAGATTTGATTATTGGCCTTTCATGATAATATTGTTCTCTACATTCTTGAGTGTATCACCATGATTATCTAGCTCTAGAACTTGCGTTAATACTCTATTTTGAGGATGCTTTATATGATTGAATGCATGACATTAAAGTGATTGAGGCAATGTTTCTTTATAAGCTTATTATTTCCCTTCCTACCTTACAAGATCCATGTTTTTGACACCCCTATTTTTTTGAGCTTGAAACCTATTTTTGATAGCTCCACAAAATTTTCCTAGCCTAATAAGCTTGACCCAGGATCCGGGATTTAGGACTTTAGGTTGTGTTTTTGTTTTGTGTGAGTTATGTATAAGTATGGGGGAGTTGGATGAAAAAGTGGGAGAAAAGAGGAAATAAAGCTCTTGGTTTCAAAGTGAAAAAAAGAATGAAGATGAAGTTTGTTGCAAAAGAAGCAAAAGAAAAAGTGCTTAAAAAGTTAATAGTCTTCATTAACAAAGTAAGAAAAGAGTTGAAAAGAGGTAAAAGAAAGAAGAAAAAAAGAAGCAATGTGTTTGAATGTAAATTTAAGGTGTTGAGAAAGAAAAGTTTGGAAGAAGTAAGAAGAAGAAGTGTTGAGTTGGGTTTAGGATTAGTTCTTTATCCCGGATTTAGCACCACATGCCAAATATTATCTCTTCCAAATTTCTCTTTACCTTGGCCCCATTACAAGCCGGAAAAAGACCTCATGATTTTTGTTATGTATTTGATCCCCAACGGTGGAGATTTAGAACTCTGATGCAAGCATTTGGTAGTCTAGTTTTCATGGGTGATTTTTGAGTGAAACACGTCCTTTATACACTTGAGAGTTGAGTGCAAACACAATTTCCTTGGTGAGGTCTAGAATGGATGAATGGTCTTTACTTTTTGCTTACCATAATGCATGTTGAGAAGTCTTGGTTGAGTTTTTAATTATATGTGAAATGCTTGTTTGACTTCAAATGGATGTAAAATTGCATTTCTATGGTGTGATTGGATTTATGTCTTGCTTGAGGACAAGCAAGGGTTAAGCATGAGGGAATTTGATAGCTTGCATTTAGGTAGTGTTTAGGATGCATATTTATGTTTATTTTGCATGGTTTTAGCTTAGTTTAGTCTAGTTCTTAGGTTTTTAGTTTTTCTAGGAAATTCGGGTTTTGCGCTTGTTTTGTTCGGTTTTGCAGATCTTTAGGTAAACAAGCATGGACGGGATGGATCTTAGATGATTGTGGTGGAGTTTGATGAAGCTTAGAGTGATACAAGTGAAGATTAGAAGAGTTAACGCCCAAGAGCTTGTGTGAAAAGAACGCTTAAACCTGGGCTATGCATTGGAGTTCTTGTTTCGACACCTCTATCTTGCAATGCTTGGTTTGGGAGCTATAGTGCTCGGATGAGGCTCAATTTGGTATAAATGGAAAGCTAATTCAAAGAGCTACAATTCATGTTTTTACTCCGAGTCTAAATTCCAACTCTAAGTGGGTCAAAACAGCCTCTGAAGTGTCACCTGAATGCTGAACCGAGAGTAATTGCGCGGGATGACAATTGCTCGGCCGCGCAGTTCAGATGCTATCCCGAGCAATCCCAATTGAGGGATGATTGCGCGGGATGACAATTGCTCGGCCGCGCAATCCTCATGCAAACCGAGCAATCGGTGTTTTCTACGCGGGGAAGTTTTGGGCTTGACTTTTGGGCTAGGGTTATATCATATCCGAGTATGCTTAAGATATAGTTGTTTGAGGGTTATTTGAGAGACATATTTAAACTTGAATCATCATGTTGTTATTTAATTGAATCTAGAAGGTCTTCTAGGTTATTAGATAATTAGGGTTGTTAGAACTGGTTGGTCTATCAACTAAATCTGAAGTTCGGGTTTTAATCCTTAGTAGGATCATTATCCACAATAGATTATTCAAGTGAGGAGAGAATCAAAAGAATCGATGATCAATAAAGCAATATCATGATGGATCTAATTAGTTGAACACGCTTTTCTCATATTTGTTAAACTCAATCATATTTGCATTCATAGTTAGTTTCAATTTGCTTAGTAGTTTAGATTTTCAATCAATAAACCCCCCATATTAGTTACTTGGCACTTAAGAAATAACACACTTACACGAGTCTTTGTGGGTTCGACCCTTACTTACCGCTCTACTGAGTTGGTTAAGTTAGGATTCTTTGATAGGTATAACGACCACCGAAAATACCTCATCAAATTTGGCGTCGTTGCCGGGGACTCGTTGCTATTTGGGTTTTTACTTTTGTGCTATTCTTGGTGTTGTGAACCTATCTTACGGTTCATAACACCCGTGCTACTAATCTATGGCTTTGTTCGATTGTAGGAAGCTGCAGGATGAACACTTTCATGATTACGGTTCAACTGACGCCAATAGATTCTATCCATAGTCATGTCCTCATTATGAATCGTGACCGACGACAGCTTCTGAAGAATACTCGCAGTCAGTAAAGTCGATAAATGAGACCAATCCCAGCCTGATTCAGAGTAGTAATCAGCCACACATAAGTCAAGTTCAGCCGAGGGAATTGCGCACAAAGCAACTGATAAGAGGGGCTCATCAATAAGCCAAGAGTCCTTCCAAAAGAGAGCAACAAAGTCGTTCCTCACTGAGAAACTAACCCCTTTCCTCAACACCTTAGATCCATGAACCATACCACGCCACATATGTGAAGATCGAGCGCAAGGATGGAATATGTCAACATCAAGCCTATTATTACACTATTTGCTGCGAATGATTTTACTCCAAATCGCCTCAAGATCATTTAATAGGCGCCAGACAACTTTTGCAAATAGAACATCATTTGATTTGCGCATTGTTCTGAGTCCTAAGCCACCAACTGATTTAGGCTGAGTAATCTTCTCCCAACTCAGCAGGTGAGTCTTCCTTTTTGCTTAGTTCGACCCCCAAACAAAATCCTGGATTTTCTGATCAATAGAGTCACCAATGGCACATGGCACAAGGGAAGATTGCATCGTGTACAAAGGAAGGCTGGTAAGAACAAAATTCACCAATGTAACACGTCTAGCTGCAGATAAATACTTTGATTGCCAACTAGAAAGCCGAGACGTTACTTTATCAAGGAGATACGAATAACAATCATTCGACAAATGGTCACAAATGGTTGGGACACCAAGATAGAAGCTAAAATCATCCGAGACCGGCATTGATAAAAAGGAACAGATAGAATTTCTAGCTTCCTAATCAACTTTGCAAGAGAAAAAGATATTGCTTTTATCATAATTAACCCTTTCACCCGAATAAAGGCAAAATCGATTCAAACAGCTTTTAATAATCGCCGCTTGAAAATACGAGGCCTCTCCAAATAGTATGAGATCATCAATGAAGAAAAGATGTGACAAACCAATACCACCATCAATGATCGGGCGCCAAACACCAGTAGAAACCATTTCGTTTATCATATGCGAAAGATACTCCATACACATGACGAACAAATAAGGTGACAAAGGTTCACCCTCATGGATTCCCTGGAAAGGACGGAAAGAACCAGCCCTGGATGGACCCATTCCAAAGAAGTTCCATTGAACCTGAAGTTTGACAAGCCATAATAACATCGATTAGATGGGCATGCAGATTAGCACCTCTCAAGATCAATTTAAGGAAGCTCCAACGAATCCGATCATAGGCCTTCGCAAGGTCGATTTTGAGCATCATCATTTTCCCTTGAGAAGCAGCTGACTTGAAAGTGTGAAGAACTTCCTGAACAACAACGACATTGTCATTGGTCGGCCATGAATGAAACTCGCCTGGGTCGGAGCAATGATCATGGCCAACGCTGGCTTTAGGCGATTAACAATCACTTTGGTGTCAACTTTGAAAGTCACATTTAATAGGGAAATAGCCAAATAGGTTTGAATTGAGAAGTTGAGGTCGGAGAATCCACCTTCGGGATAAGGTGCATCAGAGTGTCGCTCATCCCCGGAGCAAGAACCCATCGTTAAGCAAATTTAGAACACAATTACTCGCTTGTTGGCCAACAATGGGCCAATTTTGTTGATAGAAGACTGCTGGAAAACCATCCAGCCCAAGCGCTTTATATGGATTCATCATCCTAATTGCTTCCCAAATTTTAGTTGTCGCATATGGACGTGCCAATTCCTCCAACAACTCAGTAGGGATGGCTGGAAAAGAGACCGGCGGAGACATGAGAGAATATCAGGTTCAAAGGCGTCAGCAGAGTAAAGGCCAGAGAAAAAATTGAGAATTGTTGACTTGATAAGGCCCTCATCAGTACACCAGTCACCATCATCAAGTTTCAACATTGAGATCTTGTTTGCTCTCCTCCGAACGACGGTAGATAAATGGTAATAGTTAGTGTTACGATCGCCATCAATTAAGAAGTCCGAGCGAGATTTTTGAAACCAAATTAACTGCTCTTGTTGGAGGACTTGCTCTAAGTCTTTACGGAGTTCACGTTCCCACCAAATTAAGTCGGGTGAGATTCGACAATCCATCTCACGTTGGACCCCTTCAAGTCTAGCCAACAATTTACGCTTTCGAAAGAAGACATTACCAAAGACATTTTTATTCCATTCATATAAGGAACTCGTGAGATGAGATAGATCATCCATAAGAGGTTCAGTCTCCTTCCATGAATTTCGAAGAAATCCACCAAAAGCCTCATGAGTAAGCCAAGCGGCTTGAAATTTGAAAGGTCGATCTCTCGTCTGAGCAATACTGGAAGCCTCAAGATTAAATAGTAGTGGCAATTGATCAGAATGGGACGAAACCATAAGCTTAACTGAAGCCTCAGGAAATCGAAAACGCCAATGATCATTGCAAAGCCCTCGATCAAGTCGTGCCGCTTTGTAAGTAGCAGGAGAAGTTCCTGTTGTCCAAGTGAAGCGAGGTCCCTCAAAACCAAGGTCAATAAGAATCATGCGATCAATCCAGTCAGCAAAGGACGAAGACGCACGATTGGATCCAACAGAAGAACTCAAACGTTCGCTAGCATTTACCGTAGCATTGAAGTCTCTTGTAATCAGCCAAGGTCTATTGTTCGTGTGAGCCAAGATTGACAAATTATCCCACAACATTGCACGGTTTGTAGGGTCCAATGAGGCATAAACCGCAGTCAGCAACCAAGGCTCTTCACCTCTGCGAATCACCTCCACGATGATATGATGTGGATTAAGAGAAAGAGGAATAAGGAGGACTTCAACTGTTCTCCATATCAGCTAGATTCCCCTAGAGAAACCCGTGGCATCCACAAGGATAACACCATCATAACCTCGCCGATGGCAAACCTCATCAGCCCTAACTCCACTGATTCTTGGTTCCACCAAAGTAAAAACAGAAGGATTGTGCACGCGAATGATATCTCAGATTGCTTGCATAAAGTTGGCACTTCCCGTGCCTCAGACGTTCCAAATGAGAAGACTGGGATTATTCATGGACATAACTGAATGAATTAAATTCACAAAGATTGGGGCATTCATCGCATTAGAACAAACTGCAAAGGCTACAATCGCGTGTGCGATGCAAAGCATCGCTTCATTGATTTGATGAGGCATTGAGACTCAACACAAAACCGGTTGAGTCTCCCATGTCACTAGTAGTAATTCCACCAGCATTCGATTGGACAATCGAGGGAGGTACTTCAGTTGAGGTGACGTCCGATGGTTTGAGACAGCCGTACTTGACCTGTAGAGAACCAGTTTCGTCTCTACTCTAGGGACATATGGTGGGTGGTGGTTGTTCATTGTTGGTTGGTGGTGGTGGTGGAGAATTCTAGGCGACTAGTTGAGGGGCTAAGGAATCTGTTTGTTGTGTGGTAGGCTTTGGCGGTAATGACTCTTGATTAGGATTTTAAGCATTGGCTTCAGGTTGCTTGTTGATAACGCTTTCAACAATTAAATGAGCTTTCTTAACTTCCAAATCTTTGGAAGTTGTAATCTGCAAAGAAGATTGCTTCTTATTATTTTTAATCGTCGTGGATAGAGTAGTAGCACGAGAATCTTTTTTATCTTTTTTCTTGCCTTGGTGGTTGGCTTGGATATTATCTTGTGTAGTCCCAACAATATTTCCTATCATAACCCTTGCACCAAAATCTTTCAAATTCACTTTTGCAGCTATCACCATTGTGTCTGAAATCACGGCTTTTAGTTTCATGGATTCTTTAGAGGCCCTAATTATGTTAGGGTTTTCTTGTGTTTGGCCAATGACTGATTTGCCCCTAGCAATCTCTGCACGTTTCTCCTGTTCAGATGGCGTGATCGTCGTCGGTGAATCTTCCTCACCAGTGCTCGTCAAGGCCTCGAATCTCGAACCATGGCTAGTCGATGGGCCTGAATTATTCCTTTGACTAGATTCTTTAGGCCGAGGCTTTGGCTTCCGTTGAGGCTTTTTGACATGCATCCACGAGCCAAATTGTTCATCAAGTGAAACTTCTGGCATGTTGGCTATCTTGGGTCTCTTGAAAGTTTCGTTCTCATCGTCATTAGCGTCCTTAGCATGTTTTAACAATAGGCACTTATCTTTTGTGTGACCAATGACGCCACACACATACCATAAAGATCGAATGCCCTCGTATTGAATGTTCCATATTTTATCTCTGAATCGAAACTTAGATAACAAAGCATACTCCAAATTGATCTCCACTCCTAATCCGACAGACTTTCCTTTATCGACATCAATAGTTGTCTTGTCGATGTGAAGCACTTTGCCCACTGTATTGCCGATCCGACTAAAAAATTTTGCATTGAAATATTCTATATTGAAACCCGGGATGCGAATCCACGCGGTTAGAACCTGAGCTTTGTCCTCATAAGGATCAAAATTGGGAACCCTTCTTCGGATCATTAGGTAATTGTCCCCAATCATCAGGGTCCTTGCTTAAGGACATGGTTGATATCCTCCATGTTGGTGAATTTCGCGACATAATGAGCATTGCCGATATCAACCAAAGTGAATTCATCTTTGAGTTCTCACTTTTGCTCCAGTTTCTTTTTGATTTGCATATAACCAGGGCCTTTGTCCAACATATTGATGATCAGGGTATGAGCCCATGGCCTCCGAAGCTCACATTTTTCTTGTTTCGTCAAAGTAATCGTTGGGCATGCCAGATCAGCATGCTCCATTACTTCATCGTCGTTAGTATCATATAGCTCAAGACGTTCTTCCAAGCTTAAAAAGTAAGCTTCAACCGAGCTATGTGTCACAGATGTGCCTGCAACTTTGTCACGGAACGAAACCGCCGTGGATTGGCCACCTTGGTTTTGGGACCAAGGGTTTGGTGTTCCGTTCAGTCCTGGTGGCAGATTTGGAAGTTGGCTTGGAGCAGGAATTGGCGAGATCGCGTTCTGATTTGGGGTCGGGCCATCAAACTCCATGGTTGAAGCCAAAGGAGGATCTGGTATTTTTGGGCGCGGCACCGGAGTGGAAGCAGGTGTGATAGGTTGCGGTGCCCTAGGCGGCGTAGCAGGGCCGGATTACTGGTGTCGTAGAAACTCTAGGCGGGAAGATCGTTTATTCAAAAAAGAGCGTTTTTAGTATGACTACACTTGTGATTGTACAGTCAAGGAAGGGATAAAATTAATTTTGTCATCATAAACTAGTTTGCTCTTGTCAAAATCACGTAAAAAATTTAAAACTATCCCTCTCCACCATCTTCTCTCTTTCCCACTGTCTTTTATCTCTTTTCTTATTGATAGAATTTTTATTTCTTTTTTTTATTATTCAAATAAATTAGCATGTAAATCAATAGGTAAGTGATACGCTCTAGATTAGTATGGTTATCTCTTGTATTTTAGGCATGATTTGAGTGTGTTTAGGTTAGTTTTGAGCATAATTGTAATATGAAGACCGAAGACACGATTTGAAGAATTGTAAGAGTTTTGAAGACAAGTGTTGATTTGGAGTTGTTTTGACGCCACTTTCTTGTGACGCGTTGTTCGGGAGCTACGATGATCGGATGAAGCTGAAATTGGTATCATTGGAAAGCTAACTCGAAGCATGTTTTTATTGCGAGTTCAAATTCCAACTCTAAGTGAGTCAAAACCACCTCCGAAGCTAACACTAAAAAGCTGTCAGAAGAACACCCGCGACCGTGGAATCCTACCGCGCCCGCGGATTCCTACCGCGCTCGTGTTGGTTGGGGGTTTCGCCTCCGCCAGGCGTTCCGCTATCTTTTATTTTGCTTTCTTTTTATCTTTTCTCTTTCGGAACTTATTATAAAAGTCCAAGGTTTTTAGGTTACGAGACATTCTATTCCATAATATCAGATTCATAGTTTAGTTTAGACCTAGTTTGGTATTTCATTGATGGAGACTTAAACCTTGGAGGTTATTCATCAATGAGCATTGAATTATGATTTTGTAAGGTTTTCGGTATTTATTTCTTTTCCTTTATTAATATCTTTTCTCTTTGTGCTTAATTTCATGATTATCAATTGATTTCACTTGGTGCGCAACTTGTTGAATTTGATTGATATTCTACAGTTTGATTAGTTTGAATCATTATCTATGTGATCTTTCTTGATCCATGAAACAACTTAATTTCTAGGACCGTGGACTAGGAATCGAGAAAGAGATTTGATTGTTTGTTCTTGCAGTTGACTCGTAGCTTGATTGCTTGAATCAGTATCATGTATATCCTTGTTCTCTATGCTAATTCTAGGTTAAGCATCCTTGCCTAGGATTAAAGAATTGCTTGGACCGTGGATTTGCGATTGTTAATGATCAGAATAGGAATTAATCTTGGGTGTGAATGAAATCAAAGGAAAAAAAACCAATGATCGAATGACTTTATCAATGTGAATCTGCTGGATAAACTTGTTAGCTTCTCTTAATTTGAATACTTGTTTTGTTTATTAGTTTGTTAGATAGTTTAGATAGATTAAATTATTTCCAAAACCCCTTTTTTCTTAAGTTGATAAAAATATTGAAACTAGAAGCCTCAGTTCTCTTGGGTTCGACCCCTTACTTGCATGCTATACTTAGTCTGTAATTTTTGATAATTTACTTTTTGATCTTGGCACGACGACTTTAGCCGGGTCAAATTTTGGTGTCGTTGCCGGGGAACTTGGTTTAATTCTGGTATTTTTATTTTTATTGACTTTGTGTAGACCTATCTTACGGTCGATACTTGTATATACTAATGCCTGTGTTTAGGTTTTTTCAGTTGCAGGATGAACCCTTTCATGAGTACTTCACTAGGTTCCAGGAATAATTGCATGATCTCTCTGTTTGGGGGATAACCGTAGGGCTTGATGATGCTTGCAATTACATCTTTAGTGGGATGACTCTTGAGTCCAAACTAAAAATGTACCGCGAGAGCGATGGGAAATACGTCATTTGGAAACCCATGGACCAATGGAATTTCTTTTGTAAACTCCAAGCCGGAGAGATCGAGGTGCAGAATTTGGAGAACCAAATTGTTGAATTAAGAAGACTAGAGGAGGTGTTGGCCATAAAGAAGGAGGTAATTCTCGAAGATCAAGGTTCTGTGCAAGAACCGCGCACGCGGGATGACAACCGCGCACGCAGTTTCGGTACAAAAACAACAGATCCCCCCGAAGAGCCAAACCGCGAGCGCGGGGCCCTCTTCCGTGAGCGCGGTGACAAAGCGATCGCATCTCCCAGGTTCTCCGATGAGCTGCACGCGCGCCACCTAAGTCACGAGCGCGGTAACCCTTGCGACGAATATGATTCATATGTAAGGTCGTACTTCCCTCCTCTCAGCTCGTATAAGCTGAATCTACCCTTTCCGGAGGCATTTAGAGACCCTTCATGGGATGAAGAGATAGATGATCATAGTCATGTGATGACGGAGGAGGAATATTTCCTTAAGTTTGACAACTCCTAGAGTGATGACGACGAGCCTGATGGCTCGAAGAAGGAGCTAGATGATGATATGGAGATTTCCCTTCCACCAGAGGAGATGTCTATGTGACCTGTCGTGGAGCCCTTTGTTGTGATCGATCATGATCCTTGTATCCTTTCCTCTTTTTCCTTACTCTCCATCAATATCTGTTTGCCTGATGTGTCTGCAAAAGGTCCTAAACATGATAGTTTACCTAGTGATTTCTCAAATTTTAAGGGTGGTAGTGTTAACATGAAAATCATTACTCTTGATTTATATTTTGAAATCCACCTCATCCTCTCAACTGGTTCTATCCTAAACCATCTAACCATGACTTTTCTAGTGGGTTTGATAAACTGAAACGGTGTTTGAATGCTATATTATTCGGTTTCAAGTTATCATTGTGCTATATTTGCCTGCATGACAGTTGTTCGTAGGATTTTGATAGACTTCTCAGGGAGTTGACAATGTCCGATCAAAAACACGTCGAGCCATCGACGTTAAACAAAGGCGCTGCTTGGGAGGCAACCCAAGGTTAGATAGATTCTCTCCCACCTTTGTTTTTCTATTCATTCGCTTAGTTTGTTTTTGGTTTGAGCTAACGTGCAGGTACTAGGTCCGAAAGGACGATTCTGGTGCGAAACCGTGCACGCGGCATCCATACCGCGCTCAAAGGTGAGTCTAGAACCCATCCCGACGAACAGGTACTAGACCCACGCACGCGCCCCTCTGGTCGCGCGCGCGGTTTGAGGATGTTTGCTCATCGGTAAAAAAAAATATCTTCTATCTTCCATCCTTCTATCTTTTCCATCTTCTTCTATTTATTCTCTCCATCCTCTTTAGAGATTTTTATGTCCGCCCATGGTCATCTTCAAGTATGGGGGAATCTTCGTCTTCAAGGCTCGTGCTACATTGATGCTTAAGGTAAGATTCAGAGTTCGTTCGTGAGATCGTGTTCGCTGTCGCCCTTGACCGCGCGCGCGCCCCCTCAACCACGCATGCGGTATATGCCCGGAAGCGACTTCTTTTCCAGGAGTTGATCCGCGCCCGCGGCTTGATCACCCGCGCCTGCGGTTTGCTTGCAGAAGGTCTATCTGAAGATTTTCGAGCTGCACATCTACGACTTTGAAGAGTTCTTCCTTTCCACATCTCTTCTTTTGTATGTGAGTCTTCTGATATACCTTCTTCCTTGCTTAATTCCTTGCTCTTAGCTTCATTGAGGACAATGAAGAATTTAAGTATGGGGGAGGGAGTACTCGCTACGCTTATCCTAATTAGTGTAGTTAGTTGTTTTTTCTTCGATTTGCTTCAATCTTTTTGTTTTTTGTAACAGCCCGTCTTAACGTCGGGGCGCTACTCGGTAGTTGACCCTCTCGGGCACTACCAGAACTAGTTTGACAACTAAACATCTGGACCTTGCAACTCGGGCACGACGAGAAAACAAATTTAAATCATCCAACTACAATCCATCCACTACAACCCATATGGCATCATGCCCCTTGCTGATCCGTAGTCTAATGACAAAATTCATTGAAATGCCCTCCCACTTCCATTCTGGAATAAGAAGTGATTGGAGCATCCCGCCCGGCCTCTGGTGTTTGATCTTCACCTATTGACAAAACTGACACTTAGCCACAAATCTTGCTACATCTTGGCTTCATGCCATTCCACCAGTAATACTGTCATAAATCTTGTACATCTTACTCGCTCCCGGGTGAATCGAATAAGGTTTAACATAGGCCTCTTGCAAAATCTTCTATCTCAACTCTACATCTTGAGGCACACAAATTCGGCCGCGTAAACTCAAGATACTATTTGCTCTCTCTACAAAAATCAGGTGCCTCTCCATGGCTCTACTTCTGCCTCAGATCTTAAATTAAGGAACACATTTCCTGTTTCGGTCTCACTTCTTCAAGCGGAGTCGGTTGACACTCTAAGATACTCAATCTAGCTTGGTAACACTGAATCTGTACTTCGATTTCGCACCTCATCAGCGCTCTCTACAACTCTGGCTGCAATCAAAAGAGCCAATATACATTCTTGAGAGGTCTTCCTACTAAGTGCATCGGCAACTACGTTCGCCTTCCTTGGGTGGTAAAGGATCTCCAAGTCATAGTCCTTCAACAACTATAGCCATCTCCGATGTCTCATGTTCAGTTCTCTTTGAGTGAAGATGTACTTGTGACTCTTATGATATGTCATCCCCTTGCATGTACTCCCGTACAGGTAATGACGCCAAATCTTCAAGTCATGCACCATCGTTGTCAAGTCCAAGTCATGAGTAGGATAATTCTGCTCATTCAGTTTCAATTGTCTCGAGGCATAAGCAATCACCCTAACCCTCTGCATCAACACACATCCTAGGCCGACGTTGGAGGCAACACTGTAGATCACAAAGTCCTCATTCCACTCAAAACGAGTGGTATTCTTTAGCAAGTTGGTAAGTGGTTAGGATATACGGGAGAACCCTCCCACGAACCTCCGATAGTATCCCGCTAAATCTAGGAAACTCCGCACCTCCTTCACATTCCTTGGGGGTTCTCACTCTTGTACAGTCTCGATCTTCACAAGGTCCACCATAACTCCCTTAGCGGACACCACATGTCCCAAAAAGGTGACTTCTAGTAGCCAAAACTCACACCTAGATAGCTTAGCAAACAATCGATGTTGCTTCAACACTTTTAACACCTGCCTAAGGTGCTCTAAGTGCTCCTTTTCATTTCGGGAGTAAATCAAGATGTCATCAATGAAAATCACCACAAACTTGTCCAAGAAATCTATAAACACTCGGTTCGCCATCTTTATGAACACTACGGTGCATTGTTCAATCCAAACGACACTACCACAAACTCATAGTGTCCATATCTGGTTCGAAAAGTTGTCTTTGGAATGTCTTCCTCTCAAATCCTTAGTTGATGATATCCTAACCTCGGATCCACCTTCGAAGACACCGTAGCCCCATGTAATTGATCCGACAAATCATCAATGCGAGGCAGTAGGTACTTGTTCTTGATGGTGACTCGGTTCAACTCCCGATAATCAATACACTAGCGAAGGGGTCCATCTTTCTTATTTAGAAGCAAAATTGGGGCTCCCCAAGGTGAGACGTTCAGACGTACATACCCCCTCTCTAACAGCTCTTTCAATTGAGCCTTCAGCTCTTCCCATCGGAGTTATGCGATACGAAGGCCTTGAGATCGGTCTCTTCCCTAGCTCTAGGTCAACACTGAAGTCGATCTCTCTCTATATCCCACACACCCCTCACTAAGCAACTTGGTGACCTTCATAAGACTAGGCACTAGTTCTGGCTCCAACTTCTGACTCACCAGTATAGTCCCGCCACTCGTGGTCACTATGGTTGTACCCCTTTGTATATCCAACAACGCTTTGAAGCGTCTTATCGAATCCATTCCCAAAATCGCATTGTCGTCAAGGACAACTGCATTATTATAAAATATGCATATCAAACTCTACCCCTTATTCTGGTAGGGCACTGTAGTACTCTCTACTTCCACTAACCTTAGTGTCATCGGGTAATCCCACCACAAAAGATACCCTTTCTATACAAGTCAAGCCTAGTCTAGCCACATCGGCAGAGGACACGAAAGAGGGTGTGGCACCCTTGTCAAAAGAATATGGAAAGATTTAGACTGAATCCAAAACGTACATGTAGCTGTCAACGTATGTAAGACATCAGTCCTCCTCATCTCGAACACTCGTGGCTGTTTAGTCCTTAGGATATTGGCTCCTGTACCCCGTCCTTTATTCTGGCCTGATGCCTACTAAGTCTACTATGGTGAACAATGAGCTCCATGGTTCACCTCCCTTGGTGAATATCACTGAGAGGGTACAACAACCTTACAATACTATCGTATAAGGTCGGGCTTCTTGGAGATGAAGTAGTTTCGAACTAGCTTCGAACATTGGCTCTTAATGTGATCATTGCCTCCACCATTGAAGCACTCTCTCAAACCCGTAATGGACTAGCCCTGCTGAGTCTAACCCTAATGACCTTGTGATTGAGAACACGACCCGTTCTGCTGAAACGAGCATAGTCGATTGTCCCTTCTCGAAGGTAACATTTTCCTGACAGCCCTGGCTTAAATTCCACCAATCGAAAGCACCCTCTTGGAGTAAACTCTGCGCCAGAGACATCTTCCCCTCTAGTGTCTGAATAGAATTCCAACGTCGACGCCATTCTCCTCAGCCACTGCTCAACACCATTACTCGGGCCCCAAAGAAGCTCGGCACCCCAGTCTTCTTAAATCCGTGAGTCACTTGTCCGGTTGGGGCTCATCTCTCCGTGGATCTACAACATGGTCAACTACTTCTAGTCTTTGTACTTCTGGTAGCCCTCCTAGCTGAGCAGCTCTAACAGTGCTCTGGTCTGGTGCCTTCATCTTAGTCCTTTGAAGCCCAACATTAGTATTCTGATCATGTAAAACTCTGGTGATAACCTAACTGGTGGTGCATTGGCGCTAAACTGGGCCCCACTAGCTAGGAGTCCTCCTCCAACGACAGACACCCTAGCATCCTGATGGTTATCAACAACTAGACCTCCACTCTCAACAACTTTTTCCTAGGGGTAAACATTTTGATGCTCCTCTGGCTCAACGACAAAGGGAGTCTCTCCTCTACGCCTACCACGTCCTCTACCACAACCTCTCCTACTAGCAACAACAATTCTAACTCTATTTTGTGGGGTCATCATTTCAGAAGGTCCATCAGTCAAAACTTTAAAGTTGATTAAAAGTTAAGGGTTCACTCACTATTCTACGCGAGGTCCTTCGGTGGCTGGTAACAGAGTCGCATCGTGTCATCTACTCCTATATGCATCATGACTACCCCATTTAAAACTTTTTTTTAGAAAACACCGGCCGTTTTTTATATTTAGTTGGACCTCGTGTCCACTTGTTGTTTGGTTCCATGTGCCCTTGTTTCCAAACTCGCTCTGATACCAATTTGTAACACCACGTCTTAACATTGGGGCGCTACTCGGTAGTTGACCCTCTCGGGCACTACCAAAACTAGTTTGACAACTAAACATCTGGACCTTGCAACTCGGGCACGACGAGAAAACGAATTTAAATCATCCAAGAGGTCCCAACAACTGAAACAAACCATAAACAACCTGACAACCCACATAAGTCAGCAAGAAGAGAAAACTTCCAAAACCGTAACTAAAGACTAAACTAGAACACCCAAACCACTCTAGCACCTAATGACATGCGCGACAATGATCCACTCCAACATCCTGCCTAAGCTCCAACACGGGACCTGTAGAAGTACCTGGAACTGAAAAATAAAATTCCCCGAGGGGTCAGCTAATATCCTAGGCAAGCTAGATAACATGCGACAATAGTAAGACGTTTGAAAACAATAATTATCCAACAACTTAACCTGCAACAAGTGAATAGAACAAAACATTTCCAATACACATACTAACAAAATAACAACGATAAAAGTAAAGCATTTGAAAACAGTAACTAACAATTCAACATTCAACGAGTGAAAGGAAACACAACAAAACCAATAATTCATCAAACATACCAACAATCTAAATGACAAGAGACAAAAGTGAAGCGTTTGAAACAATAACCAAGAACTCAACATTCAACAAGTGAAAGGAAACACAACGAACCAACAATTCACAAGCCAGAAAGCAACCACATACAGACACAAGCAAAAGTCATTCACAAACCTATTTGGAAATGCAATTCTTCCTCCCACCGACCACCGTTGCGTTCCAATCTACGATGCTAACTCCCTGCGCCCGAGTGCAGAGGCAGGCCCTCTCACTTTTCATATACGCCATCCTTCCAACCCCTGGTCAATCCTCCACTGGAGCACTTGCCAAAAACAAAGCAATTAATTTTATTTTTGAAGGGGTCCGGCCAAAACACGACCATGGCTAGACGCCTCTTCGCCACCGACAATCATCACACATGATCATGCCGGTTGACCTGCCAGCACAGAGAAAACGATACCATTTCTTTTACGAGAAAACGTTTGGAATGGAAAGCGCATCACATCATGAAAGAAAACATTTCACAAGGAAAAACATACATTCGGGACTAATTCCCAAAACCAATCTCACAATCATGGCATGAAATCTAACAAGACTAGAATAAAGCCGAGCAAGTCGAGAACGACTTACTTGGAAGGCGATCCTCGAAAGAAATAAGAAACATCTTGATGCTAAAGACCTATGAATATAACGTGCTTGGTTAACCGACTAACCACGAGGAGTAACCATCGATTCTAGGCAAGCACAACTATAGTGGCCTCACCAAGTGTGAACCACCATAAAAACCATGGCATCCAAAACTAGTGTGGTTTGAAAATAAAATTAATCGCATCAAACTCAAGAATCAACATCGAATAACGTTACTCAACATACTAAGATTTCGTGACTTAATCTTATATGGCGTGAAAAGTATAATATTAAGGACAACCAATATAGAAGTCCGATTCTAGAATCACGACACCCAAAGCAAATGCCCCTCAAAAAATATTGGAAGGCGTATCCAGAACAAATCGACTACTATCTAGCAACAAGGCCGAGATTCACATACCAATTCTAAAAGCAAATCTTAAACCTCTACTTGCTTTAAGATCAATCCAACGGAACTGAATTATTGACAAGTTTAGATCATGCACATACAACCATACACATTCAGGAATTCTAACCCAACAAGGGTACTTACATCACTACAAGTGCAAAGTCACAATAAATTAATTAGGCAAACACAAACGAAGAGCCAAGAGTCCAATTTGATCAAAACAAGATCAAGACTCGAATAAATATCCGCTCATAGTAATACAAGGCAGGTTTTAACATTAAATAAAACACATGGATAGATTCCAAGGCAGAGATCAACATAAAGTAGAAATTTTTCGACCTTGTAAGGATCGAATTTGATCAAACCCGAACAACTCTCGGTCAAAGGTGGGGTTCTTCTCAAAAGAAAAACGTTTCATCTTAGGACCAAATAGATCTGGCCAGTGCCTCGACCTCAGGTTGGCGTTGAGGTTGATTCCGCTGGAGCATAACCGGTTCTCCTCCAAGCATCACCGACGTGCAGTCGTGAGCCCGACTTGTTCGACTATTGATGAGCTCGGCCAACGAGCGGGATCTGCGGCGAGTCGTAGCTTTAGTGACTCGAACTCAAGGACCGAGCCTTGCTACAGCCTTCGCGCGAGTCAAGGCCCCTGGTTCGTTGCCAGACTGGTGACAACAAGCGAAGACAAGGGGAGTTCTGCCGGCTAGCACGGCCTAGATCGAGGCGGCGTGACTTGGAGCAACAGCGGCGGGGCTAACTTGAGTGGTTACAGATCGCAACGAGCAACAACGACGGTTTTGTTCTCCTTCAAAAAGACCGGCGCACAAGAAGGGACGACCATAAGTTAGGGCAAGGAACGACGAACGCTTCTTCTCGATCTACAACCATGTTGGCTCGATCTCCACCTCTGTTGGCTTTAGACGAACGGCAGTCCAACAACTCCAAGAAGAAGGTCGAAGGAAAGAGTTAGGGAAAGTTTGAAAGATAAGAGGGAGCTAGATTAGGCTTAAAAGTAAATGGGTTCGGGTTTACTAGCTCACCCATTTTTGGGCTTTTACGGCCCAAACAAAAAGGGAAGGTGAATTTGGAATAAAAAGGAAAGGAATTTAGACTGAGGCATTAGAAATATCTGGTTTTCGAAAATCCGAGTATTACATTTTTCTTCTTTTCATGGAGCACTTGCACCATACTTTTTGCATAATAAAGAGAAAAGAAAAAGAAAGAAATAGAAAAAGCCATAAATATTTGAGGAAAAGGCATAGAAAATCCTTCGATGAGTTGAAAACCCTAAGGGCAGCTCAGGTAATAAGCAGGTAGCCCATACCAACATTAGGCTGGGGTAATAAGAGTTTCAAGAGTGATTATGAGATTTGTGAGCACATATATTGGAAAATGAAATGAGCGATTAGGTGAAAACCCGAAATAGCGCCTAAGTAGAATTGAGTGGAAAAATTGGAGTGATTAGGATACGATTCTTGCTTGGGGATTTCGGGGGATTCATTGTAGATGGGTAGTTCACCTAAGTTTGTTCTACACTTTTTAGAGCTTGAGTGTTATATTATGTATTGGTGAGGTGTGTGCTTGATCTTATTGTGTTTAGGATCACTTTATATTTTGGGTCCGGGGTTGTGAGTTGAGTATTTTTTCTATCTTCCCTTATATTTTCTGTGAACCTTTGATTGGATTTCTTGTTAGATTTATTTTGAGCTTACTCGAGGACGAGCAAGGTTTAAGTATGGGGGAATTTGATACGCTCTAGATTAGTATGGTTATCTCTTTTATTTTAGGCATGATTTGAGTGTGTTTAGGTTAGTTTTGAGCATAATTGTAATATGAAGACCGAAGACACAATTTGAAGAATTGCAAGAGTTTTGAAGACAAGTGTTGATTTGGAGTTGTTTTGACGCCACTTTCTTGTGACGCGTTGTTCGGGAGCTACGATGATCGGATGAAGCTGAAATTGGTATCATTGGAAAGCTAACTCGAAGCATGTTTTTACTGCGAGTTCAAATTCCAACTCTAAGTGGGTCAAAAACAACTCCGAAGGTAACACCAAAAAGCTGTCAAAAGAAGACCCGCGACCGCGGAATCCTACTGCGCCCGCGGATTCCTACCGTGCTCGCGGTGGCTGGGGGTTTCTTATCTTGTATTTTGTTTTCTTTTTATCTTTTCTCTTTCGGAACTTATTATAAAAGTCCGAGGTTTTTAGGTTACGAGACATTCTATTCCATAATATCATATTCAAAGTTTAGTTTAGACCTAGTTTGGTATTTCATTGATGGAGACTTAAACCTTGGAGTTTATTCATCAATGAAGCATTCATTTATGATTTCGTAAGGTTTTCGGTATTGATTTCTTTCCCTTTATTAATATCTTTTCTCTTTGTGCTTAATTTCATGATTATCAATTAATTTCACTTGGTGCACAACTTGTTGAATTTGATTGATATTCTATAGTTTGATTAAGTTTGAATCATTGTCTATGTAATCTTTCTTGATCCATGAAACAACTTAATTTCTAGGATCGTGGACTAGGAATTGAGAAAGAGATTTGTTTTTTTGTTCTTGCAATTGACTCGTAGCTTGATTGCTTGAATCGATATCCTGTATATCCTTGTTCTCTATGCTAATTCTAGGTTAAGCGTCCTTGCCTAGGATTAAAGAATTACTTGGACCGTGGACTTGCGATTGTTAATGATCAGGATAGGAATTAATCTTGGGTGTGAATGAAATCAAAGGAAAAAAAAACAATGATCGAATGACTTTATCAATGTGAATCTGCTGGATAAAATTGTTTGCTTTTCTTAATTTGAATACTTGTTTTGTTTATTAGTTTGTTAGATAGTTTAGATAGATCAAATTATTTCCAAAACCCCTTTTTCCTTAAGTTGATAAAAATATTGAAACTAGAAGCCTCGGTTCTCTTGGGTTCGACCCCTTACTTGCATGCTATACTTATTTTGTAATTTTGGGTAATTTACTTTTTGATCTTAGCACGACGACTTTAGCTGGATCAGTAAGCTAGATTTTTAAGCTTATCATTTTAACTATTTTATTAACTACTAACTAGTTAATTAACACAAGACAAACATAATTTACATAGTTTTTTAACTATGTGAAGAATAAAAAAAAAGACGTTATTTGGGAATTTGTGAAGTAGTGAAGAAGAGTTATTGGTGGTATGTTGTTGAGGAGGGTTTCTTGACAACAAATAAATTTATAAGTCAAGACCCCGCTGAGTATAGCGAAGTGAGGATCGTTCCACAGGAAGAAAAGTTGTTTGTCTATCGACTACTAAGAATAAAACAAAAACAAACAAAAACACACAGAAGCAGCTTCGTTAACGAAGTTGTCAACCTCGTTAACGACCCACCGTAAACAAACAAAATAAAAACTACGAAGTAGACAAGCTCGGTACCGAGTCAACAAACTCAGCAACGAATATGATTATGAGAGAATTCAAATAAAGATAAAAATCTAGGACAAGGGTTACCACAACATAGTCATGCACACAAGCTCGTAAGAAGATAGAATATCATGCCTTTAAATAGATAGATGCATCAACTTTCATTGACTTAGTAAGTTAATTAAGTTACTTTCATAAACTAACTCACTCAATTGCTTGCTTTGGATCTAAAGCTTGAAACTTTCGTATTCAAACAATATCAACCTTCAAGTTTATAACTTTCTCTTTCAATCAAGTCAACAACTCAAATTACCTCAACTTTCATCTCGGTATAAGCACAACAAACAATCTCAACAATGGATGAAAGGCATTCAACACATAATCTCACTCACTAATCATAACTATGAAACAAATAACCTCAATCAAAGAAAACATTGAAAACAAAACACTACTCAAATTAATAAATAATATTGTCTTACAGAGATTCAGAAGAAACCGACAACACCGAAATAACGAACCAAAACCTCGACTAACGACCCCGGTAACTCTCGTCCACCGGGCTCTCGATCTCGACTTCCGACTCGTCTCTCTCTTCTCTCGGTTCTTCCTCTTCTCTCCCTCTATCTACTACGATCCAATCTCCCCCATCCTATGCTAGAATAGAAGGGTATTTATACTAAAAAGGCTAGAAACTAAAAAAGGCTAAAAGATATAAACTTTCCTAAAAAGATAGAATCTATTCTAAAAGATAGAAATAAAATCTAGAAAGATAACAAGACCTAAAATACATAATATAATAACCCTAAAATCATAAAAAGATACTCTACCGACACGGAAATAAATTCCCGCACAGGATCGGTGAGTCACAAAGTCGCCTTCTCGATTATTCTATCTCGTGGCCTCATTAACGAACCCTTCAAGGTCGTTAACGAGCTTGGGTTTGGCTTTCTTTAACACTTCTCCTCCAAAAACTCGAACTTCAGCTTCTTCACTTGTATTCTTCCATCCTTTATCATAGCTCTTCAATTCTAGCTTCAAACAGCAACTTTTCCTAGCTAAAACCTACAAAAAGACACAAAATAGAGTAGCTTCCATACTTTTCACAAAATATGTAAAACTATCCAAAAACACACAAAACTATCTCTAAATTTATCAAAACTAATCCTAATAACCAAAGAAAACCTATCAAAAACTATACTAAAAACACGAACATCAAAATACCCCATACTTAGACTTGCTTATCCTCAAGCAATCACAAAACATTACCCAAAACCAAACAACATGCTCATCAAACTATAGCCATCATCTAAAAAGCAACTTCAAAACATATAGAAGAAAAATAGCAAAGGACTATTAACGTCATCACACACATATGAACCTAAAATAGACACAAGAAAATGCAATCCAACCTCACAAGGGATAATGTGTTTCTCTCAACTCTCAAGTGTTTGGGCTTATAAATATATCTCTCAACTCATCTTATATGCAAAAACTCATAGAAATTGGAACTTATATCACCAAACTCTCCACCAAAGATTTGTCAAAACAAACAAAAATCATCAAGAGAACTTAGGCTCAATGAAAAACTTCATAGAAGCTTCCATTCGGCCGGGTTGTAATGGGGCTTGGTAATAACAATAAGGCGTGGAAATATTTTGGCTATGTGGTGCTAATAATATCCGGGAATCAAAGACTCCTAAAAAAAAGTCACATCTCCAAAAACTCTCATAAGAGATTATACCAAACTCACTCAAACATTATGCACTCTCTTTTCTTACTCACCCATTTATCCCAACTTAATCTTGCTTACAAACAACAAGGAAATTTGGCTCATGCACACTTTCACTATTCAGCTCTTTCTCGGACTTTTCATGATCTTTCTTTTCTTCCTTTTTTTTCGTGGGGGCTCGGTACCGACCCTTTTTAGGGTCAGTAACGATTCTGCATTTTCTATTTCTTTTGTTTTTCCCCTTTACTTTCCCTTCTTTATACGGTGCATACAGGGAACCAAACTCCATATACATGATAAACTGCAAGATCTTTCAATTGACCCAACCCATATTACCCCACACTTGAACCAAACTACTCACACAACAAAATCATAACAACCAATACTAAGTCCTAATCCCCGGATAGGGTCAAGCTTATTTCGGCTAGGGAATAATTTTGTGGAGCTGAAAATAAAAGGCCATAAGGCTCAACTTGGCTTCAAAAAGAGGATAATGTAAGGTAGGATAAGGATTAATAGGGCTTATAAAAATAAGTTCTCCATCATTTGATTTTCATAAGAAATGAACTATAAATCTTATATAGGTCTCAAGTAATAGATAACCATCACAATTCCAAGAGATAATATGCATATATAGAGTAAATCACACAAAAAAGAAGAGAGGTTCGTTAATGTTCTCCCTATAAGGCCAAAAATAACTCACAAGGTAAATTTTGTTGGATTGCATCTCTTATGCTAAAAAAAAGGTATATGTGCTCAATTTCATCAAATGCCATTCCTTCCTAAAAACAACTTCAAAATAAGAATCCGGCTATATTCTCAAAGACATGATTGCAAGGAATTATATGATCATGCTAGCAACTACTATCATAGAACATAAGAAAGGGATATTTATCTATTCTAAAACTCTTTTTTTTTAAATTTAAGTTATTAAAAAATTTCTTCTATATTTTTTTTCGGAATTAAAACTACCTAAGACAAAACACATAGGACAATGAGACACAAAACAAACTAGTTTTTCTACTTTTTCCCACCCCATACTTAAAATTACAGTGTCCCCACTGTAAGAAAATAAGAAGAAGGAAAGAAATAGAAAATAAAAACACAAGAAAAACAAGAAAAGAGAAAACAAAAACTTACGAAGTTTCAGAAGTGGAAAACAAGGAAAACATCTTGAAGTTGGATCAACGGTTAGGTGGAGGAAAGTAATGCTCAAAGTTCCCCATGAAGTCATACATCGTCCTCCAGCGCTCAACATCCTCTGTCTCTCTCTGATGGTGCCTCTCATCCTCTAATGTCATCCGAGCTGAGTAGACAGTCTCCCATCTATCCATCCTCTGATGAATGTGGTCCTGCTGGAGGTTGAGTTGTTGCATCCGTGCAGAAAGATCCTCGGCCCATGGTGGCGGAATGCTCGATCCAGTGTATTCAGGCTGAGGAGGTGGTGGGTAGTGAGGCTAGAAGTGATCATGGTGAAGCACCGGGTGATATGGCACAAGCCCATAAGAGTAGGGATCGGTAGGGGCTGGCAAAGGGTCGACAGGAGCTCTCGGCGGATCGTTAACGACCCTGGGTACCTCGTTAGCAGCAGATGTAGAAGGCTGGAAATGATCGGTAACAAGCATGGTGGGCTCGTCAACGAGGATGTTGGTGCCTAGTACTTCTGTGTCGAGGTTTTCTTCCTCGAAGTTAAGCTCCTCTATGCCGCCTTCTGTGTCGGCTTCCTTGGTGTTTTCTTCAACTAGCTCGGTATCCTCATCTTCATCTTCATCTTCATCCATTGCATCTTCCTCTCTTTCAAACCGGGACACACACGACCTAAGTGATAGCTCATCCTCCGGCTTGGGCTCCAATGGGAAAGCATGTCCCGTCCACGCCTCGTACCAATTTGGTACGTATAAAATCTCTAATTTCAGTAGGGTGGACGGTACATCTCGGCCATGGACTTTTGTAACGAGCCCCTCCCGGACTCGAGTGAAAATTCCGGCGCTAAGCCAATAGTTTTGGTTGAGCAACTGAGCGTGAGCCGGTGTGTAGAGAGTGAGGTCGACTCCAAGGTTGGTGGCCAAAAGACTGACCAAGTTACCACACCAAACTTCCTTGGACTTGGTTGATTTCTCTATGTAGTAGAGCCATTCATACCCCAAATTCAAAGGGTCGGGCTCCTCGAAAAGGATTGTACGGAGACAAGCAACTTCCGTCCTCGTCAGCCTGTTCAACTCTCTCTTTGGCCAGAATGTAGCGGCTAGGACTCGGAGAATGATCCTGAAGATGGGGTTGATGATACTTGCCCCAGATAGTGCCGTTGTGGAGGATTGGACCTCCCCGGTGACGTAACTCCAAGTCCGAGTCACCTTGTAGTCCTTCAGATTGTAGTCTCTAGATGGGTTCGGGAGTTCCAGAAGTGCATTGAACTCTGCCATGGTGAACTCACGGCTCACATTGCCGAGTCAAAACCGGATGCGTCCTGCCGAAGTCTTCGACGAGAAATTTGTCTCTAGTGTGGCCAAGAACTCGGATGTGAGGGCCGGAAAATGTGGTACATTCTCCTTCTTCAATAGATGAGATGCACCAAGAATAACGAAGGCCTCCTTGACATCCGTGTAAATCCCCGTGTGTACAGCATTAGACTTTGAGAACCAACGGGTGTTGTGGTCCTTCTCTAGAATGGGACGGTGTCGTTTTGCTTGGCCTTGAGTGCTCAAGATCACATTATCCATGTGAGGTGGAGATGGGGACCTCTGGTTCCTTCTCTTCTTCTGAGCTCGGGTAGCGGGTCTACTTGAACTTGCCATGAGATCTACAAAACAATCATGATTTTTCCAAGATAAGATCTACTCAAGATAAGTTAGGCAAGAGACCCCATACTTGGTCTCGAAATAGTCCTCGGAATTATTCGTTAACTACCCAATTGGGTCATTTACGAATCTGGACTGGGTATTGATCTTTGAGGCTACGCAGGGTCGTTAACGAGCCTGGGTGGGTCGTTAACGAGCTGTCGAGAGCCAGTACGCAGAATTCCGAGTTTTTCAACTTTAAAAATCAGACCAAAATCAAGCATGCAATCCTCTATACTCCCTCACTAGGCACGCAATCGGATATACGCACCCCATAATTGCTCAATTACCCATCCCGAACATGCTAGAATTACCCAAAAGATTGACATGCAAAGTTTGAACTTAAGACTAGAACAAGAAAAATTCATGCTTTTCTAATTAGAGTGTTGCAATAGATAATCTAACATGAATAATCTTCCCTAGAACAAGAACAACTAAGCACAACCAAGAATTTTTATGAGCAAAATCCAAACATGTAAATCGACCTCTCTATGAACAAGCTCCAAGACATGAAATTTCTACCCTAAAAACCATGAATCATGCAATTTCGAGTTAGGGTTTAGAAATCATACAGGAGAATCGAGAAATTGAATAACAAGGGGTCGGAATTGGGTGGTTAACGAGCTCGGATCTCGTCGGTGAGAAAATCGGGTTTTCGGGCATCGGTAACGACGGCCTCTCGGTGGTCGGTGGAGTGAAGGATTCCGATCGGTAGTGGGGGATCTCTAAGATCTTTGGTAGGATTTTTGAGGGATTTGGAGTTTAAAGGATTTGAGAGTGAAATTTTTATGAGGGGTAGAAGGGTTATATAGGAGAGGGTAGGGATAGGAAGAGGTGAAGGGGGGCGGCGGCTTGGGGTAGGTAAAAAGATAGATTAGGTTAAAAAAAACTTACCTGTCCGTTTTTGACGAATCGGGTCGTCGAACCGGGTCGTTAACGACCCTGGGTGGGTCGTTAACGACCCTGGGTGGGTCGTTAACGAGCCACCGTAGCCTCTTGGAGTGATTTTCAAGCCCTTCTTCTGCATCTTGTTAGCTAAAAATTTATCCTAATTTCTATCCTAAAAACTACTAAAGAAAAGAAAAGAAAAACTCAAAAGAAAACTAAGAAAAAGAATCTAAAACAGAAAAGTCTAGTCTAAACTAAGAGCGGGTTGCCTCCCATAAGCGCTATGTTTAACGTCGTTAGCCCGACGTATTTCCCTTGCTTCAAGGTGGCTCTTATGTAGCTTTGTCAGGGTCTCGAGATACCCCATGCTTAGCTTTGTAAGCGTTGTTTGCTTGAGTCACTAAGTTAGGTTCCTTGTCTTCTATGAGTATGCCCGATATTCCTACATATGGGTTAGTGAAATCCGAAAACCAAGGCGGTTTAGACTCCTCAATAGCATAAATTGTGGGGCATGGTGTAGGAGTAAAGTAAGACGAAGAGTACTCACCTTGATAATTCCCTTGTATGTGAGACTCGCTAGTAGGCCATGTGAGCTTGGCAAGGTCCTGTGAGGGGATTTCGTCCTCTTTCGAAGTTGGTGGAAGTTCGGTAGTATCAGTTATGTCGAGTTCTGGTTGGGGCAACTCGATTTGTGCGGCCGAAGTTGGGTCGTTTGCGTTTTGGTCTAAGCTGAATTCCACACGTTCTTCTCCAATCTCAAAAGTAAGAAGTCCTTTTTGCACATCGACCTTGGCATTTGCTGTAGCTAGGAATGGTTTGTCTAGGATAACGGGGACATGAGGATCCTCAGGCATGTCGAGGACGACGAAATCATTTGGTATGAAGAATTTCCCAACTTGAATAGGGTAGTCATCCACAACTCATGTGGCTTTAACACATGATCCGTCCGCCATGAAGAGATTCATATCCACAGGCTCTAACGGTCCCATGTTGGCTTTTAACCAAATGGAAAGAGGCAGTAAACTGGTGCTGGCTCCCAAATAACATAAAGCTTTGAATTTGTTGTCACCTATACCAATTGTGATAGCAAATCTCCCTAGATCTCCAAGCTTTTCTAGTAAAGCAATAGATTGGACTTCATCCTGCAGCTCAGTGATGGATCTTTTCCTGCTAAGAATATCTTTCAAAAATTTTGTGTAAGCCGACATTTCGCTTAAGGCCTCAGCGAACGGGATGGAAATATTAATGCCCTGAAGGATCTTCACAAAACGCTTGAACTTACTCTCAGTAGAGTCCACAAATTTCTTAGTTGGAAATGGAAGAGATTTCACCATTATCGGAACCAAGTTAGGCTCGAGAGGTGAAAGTACCGGGTCGACACTAGGCTCGTTAGGTGTCCTCGGCGGGTCGTTACCGACCCTGATGGAGTCGTTAACTACCCTGGGATTGAGAGGAAGGCTCGGATTAGAAAACTTACCTAGTCTAGGGTGGTTAGGTACCCTCGGAGCCTCATCATCGTGGCATATTGGTTCGGTACTTGCTCTCGCTGGCTCGTTACCGATCTGCACTATGACGTCCTCTTCCTTCTTGTCCTTATCTTGGACTCGCTCCGGCAATGTCTTCCCGCTCCTAAGGTGCACCGCTGCTATTTGTCCTTTAGGGTTTTCCTCGGGGCGGCCCGGGAGTTGCCCTTGTGGTCTCGGAATCTATGCAGCAAGGTTCCCTAGTTGGGAATCAACACTCTTCTTCCATATATCGAACTCTCCCCATCTTTTGTTTTGTTGGTTTAGATTGGCCTGAACTCCGTAATGCCTTCCTGTGACCCTTGAACCCATGATGGTGGTTCCTGGTGGCCTGGAGGTCGATATGGTGCAGGTCGTCTATCCGGTGGAGGTGCTGCATAGTTTGGATTTGGATTCTGATTGCCCCACACCTGATAATTGTTTGACCTGTCAAAATAGCTAGGTTGGTTCCTGTATGGTCCTCTCATATAATTCATCTCAGCATTTGTCTCAGCGGCTCTAACCTGCTCGATGTTAGTGCAAGCAGAAGTACTATGGGAAGAAGAACCACATTCTTGACATGATTGAGAGGATTTCAGAAAACTTACCTGCTTCTTCAGACGGCTGACCTCATCTTGTAGAAACTGATTTTTAACATCAGGGTCAACTTCTTCTCGGTTGGGCATGTAGGGACGTTTCTGGGGTTGTGGAGCTTGCTGGGTTCCATACATGGCATCATAATTGGCAAGCTTATCCAACAATTCCCACGCAGCTGTAGGGTCCATCTCTATAAAACCGCACGCAGTATGCGTGTTGATGCGGTTCTTGGTCTCTACGGTAATACCCTGGAAAAAGATTTCTTGCAAAACATATAAAGGTTGCCCATGAGTGGGGCACTGTCTAAGCATCTCCTTAAATCTTTCCCATGTTTCAACAAAAGTCTCATTAGGCAGCTGGTGATAGGAGGTGATGCGTTTTCTCAACTCCGTTGTCTTGGCAGGCGGGAAGAATTTTGTAAGAAATTGATCATACAAGTTCTTCCAAGTCCTGATAGACTTAGGAGGTAAGCTCTCCAACCAGCTCAGGGCCTTTCCAGCAATAGACCACCTGAAAGCTTTTAACAGAACATATTCAAGTGAGACACCTTCAACAGCTATGGTGTCACATAAATCAAGAAAATTCCTAATATGTTCCATAGGGCACTCAATAGGTTTCCCTTCAAACTGAGCCCTCTTGATCAAGGATATGAATTGAGATTTAATCTCAAAAGTTTTCTCTATCTCTGGAAGCACAATAGGAGATTCTGGCACCCTCAGTTCCGGATGCATATATTGTTTGACGTTCCTCGGATAGGCATTCAGCTCTTCCTGTAGACGAGCATTGTTAGCTCGTTGACGCGCAACTTCGGCAACAACGCCTTCCTTCTCGGTTTTTAACGCCTCCATCTGATTTCGGAGGTCTTCCATCTGACGAGCCATCTCTTCAAGTGTGGCCATGGCTCGGTTATCTCGGCGTCTACGGTGCAGGGAACGTTCAGGTTCTGAATAATAACCAGTGTTGTCGAATTCAAGCCTCCGGCATCCAACCAGCATACGCTGAGAAAACGGACAAAGAAAACAAAGATTAAAAACAAAAACGGGGTCGGGCTATTCCCAGACCCACAGATAAACAAACAAACTCGTTGCTTCCCCGGCAACGGCGTCAATTTGTTGAGGAGGGTTTCTTGACAACAATTAAATTTATAAGTCAAGACCCCGCTGAGTATAGCGAAGTCAGGATCGTTCCACAGGAAGCAAGGTTGTTTGTCTATCGACTACTAAGAATAAAACAAAAACACACAGAAGCAGCTTCGTTAACGAAATTGTCAGCCTCGTTAACGACCCACCGTAAACAAACAAAATAAAAACTACGAATTAGACAAGCTCGGTACAGAGTCAACAAACTCAACAACGAATATGATTATGAGAGAATTCAAATAAAGATAAAAATCTAGGACAAGAGTTACCACAACATAGTCATGCACACAAGCTCGTAAGAAGATAGAATATCATGCCTTTAAATAGATAGATGCATCAACTTTCATTGACTCAGTAAGTAAATTAATCTACTTTCATAAACTAACTAACTCAATTGCTTGCTTTGGATCTAAAGTTTGAAACTTTCGTATTCAAACAATATCAACCTTCAAGTTTATAACTTTCTCTTTCAATCAAGTCAACAACTCAAATTACCTCAACTTTCATCTCGGTATAAGCACAACAAACAATCTCAACAATGGATGAAAGGCATTCAACACATAATCTCACTCACCAATCATGCATAACTATGCCGGGTTTCAACCCCGACCCTAGATAAGAGGACTACTCACTAATCATAACTATGAAACAAATAACCTCAATCAAAGAAAACATTGAAAACAAAACACTACTCAAATTAATAAATAATATCGTCTTACAGAGATTCAGAAGAAACCGACAACACCGAAATAACGAACCAAAACCTCGACTAACGACCCCGGTAACTCTCGTCCACCGGGCTCTCGATCTCGACTTCCGACTCGTCTCTCTCTTCTCTCGGTTCTTCCTCTTCTCTCCCTCTATCTACTACGATCCAATCTCCCCCATCCTATGCTAGAATAGAAGGGTATTTATACTAAAAAGGCTAGAAACTAAAAAAGGCTAAAAGATATAAACTTTCCTAAAAAGATAGAATCTATTCTAAAAGATAGAAATAAAATTTAGAAAGATAACAAGACCTAAAATACATAATATAATAACCCTAAAATCATAAAAAGATACTCTACCGACACGGAAATAAATTCCCGCACAGGATCGGTGAGTCACAAAGTCGCCTTCTCGATTATTCTATCTCGTGGCCTCGTTAACGAACCCTTCAGGGTCGTTAACGAGCCTGGGTTTGGCTTTCTTCAACACTTCTCTTCCTTTATCATAGCTCTTCAATTCTAACTTCAAACAACAACTTTTCCTAGCTAAAACCTACAAAAAGACACAAAACAGAGTAACTTCCATACTTTTCACAAAATATGTAAAACTATTCAAAAACACACAAAACTAGCTCTAAACTTATCAAAACTAATCCTAATAACCAAAGAAAACCTATCAAAAAGTATACTAAAAACACGAACATCATATGTCGAGAAGACGTTAGTGGAGAATAAAAATAGACGACCGAAGGAGTGGAAGTGACAACGTTATTTGGGAAGCTAGGGGAAAGTTGAAGATTGTAAAATGGAACACGACAGATAACTAGATAAATAGTAGAATTTGGAGGCAAAAATGTTAGGTTTGTTGGAGATATTAGTAAATAGTATGCAAATTAGGTAAACTTATGTGTGTGGTAAACAAGTGAGTTGGGTAATGGGTGGCGGGTCGCGTGAATCGGATGTAAAATTTCGCCCATATCCGATCCATCACCCGACCCACCCATCACCTGCTTTTCTTTGTTTTTTCACTCGTATATTTGGGTCGAGTGAGGCGGGTGGGTCAGTCACCCACGGATAATGTCCAACCCTATTATTAAGGTTGTGTTTGTCATAATAAATTAATCACTTAATAAATTATAATCAGCTTAAGAAAATCTATAAATTTTGTTTGTGCTCTACAAATAAATTATTATTAATTAATAAATTATTTAAAATGATGGAAAATGGTCAGTGAAAAGTTTATAATGTCTTGGAATGGATATAGGTCAACCATATAGATACATTTAATAGCTAGGGTCATGCAAGGTTAACTTTTACAATTTTGTTAAGAGAAGATACGCTCCCTTTAGCGTTTGAATACCCGCGCCCACATAAGTTACTTTTAACAAACTTTTTAACTTATAAAAGCAGTTTCTTGAAGAAACTGTTCTCATTTGAGTCATTTCTACATCACTAACCTTTCTCGAAGACCTTTTGTCTTCTATCTCAATCTCTACACGATTTTCCAAGCTATATCGATACGATTCACAAGAAAATCAAACAAAAATAAAAAACGGAAATCAAACATCTACAAAAAAATAACAAAGGGAGATTCTAACAACATTTTAAATGAAGGTTTGTGATTTCAAATTACATAATTTGTTTCAAAAATCCCAGTTTATTAGGATTTTTGTATTGATATGTTCTTTTGTTGGATATGTAGTTTAGTTTGACGAAACAATTCTTGTTCAACCGTCTTTCTACTATTTTGTGAATAAAAAATGGGTAATTGTTATAAAAACCATGAATATATGTCTATTGTTCTTATTTAGTGGAACTGTGGCCCTACCATATGAAAAATGATACATAAATCTTTGAGCATGTGTGTCTTTTGCTATTTTTAATGAAAAATGACCCCACAACGATGGAAAAAGTTCTAGATCTGGAAATATTTGTCTTAAAAGGATAATTTGTTGTTACTTTTAGCATTTTAAGACTTAATGATGAAAGTGATGTTCATTGAAAACATGATCTTTGTGCATACAAAACAAATCTTTTAATGCGCATCCAAACATGTTCTTTGTGCATCATAAACATGTTCTCTGTGCATCAAAAGTTGTTAAATGTGTATCATAATATGTTATATTGTGCATCAAAAAGAGAGAAAATATACATCAAAACATGTTATTTGTGTATCATATAATGGTTATGTACATCATAATAAGGTCTAGTGTGCATTAAAGCGAGTAAACGTGTGTTTAAAAGATGGTAATTAATTAAATTAGTTATTGTGCATCAAAAAGTATTAGTGCATGCTAATTTTCCTTGTGCGTCAAAAAATGGGTGAATGTGCATTGAAAAATGTTACTTCATCAAATTAGTTATTATGCATCATAAACTATTATTTATGCATCAATATTTGTTCAATGTGCATCACAAATTGGTCTTTTGGGCATCATAATATGTACTATTTGCACACATTTCATGTATACGTTGTTTTGATAACAAGCTTCTTGTTCATCCAAAACACAAAGATGGATGCATGCAAGGTGGAGCTATTTGGGGGCGGGTGGGGGCCATGCCCCCCCCCCCCCCCCAATCTATTTTTTTTCATATATATGTTCCTCTTGTTCATAACTTTGATTTGATATATTATAAGCTCCATTTTGACATTTGAGAAAAAAGTTATGAACGTTTGAAGATTGGACGTATACAAACAACTTCTAAAAAGTCATTTGCTTAGTTAGAATAATTTTATTTTTTTACTAAACTTCCCACTTTCATAATGTGATTGCACACGAAAACTTGAAAACAATAAGTTATTGTTGGGATGTCTCGAATCATACAATTCATTATTAGCATGAGAGCTTTAGTTGTGATTGAACACGAAAACTTTGAAACAATAAGTTATTGTTGGGATGTCTCGAATCATACAATTCATTATTAGCATGAGGGCTTTAGTTTGAGATTTATTTTTTATTTACGAACTTTTAATATTTATAGATTCAATTAATTTGTATTCTGAAATATTTTTGTGTTCTTAATTCTGAAACATAATTCTAATTATATAAGTTGTCATTATAAACTCTTGTTTTCTTAATGTAATTGTATTTTGAAATATTTTAGTCCCTCCTTTATAAAATATATTCTTTTTTCTCTAAATTTATATTTTTTATTTTTACATCTTCCTCGAAACGTACATTAGCTATGTTGGAAAAATTTGTTGGCCCCTACAATGAGAATTTTCTGGCTACGCCCCTGGATCATGGATGTATACATTTGAAAGGTATGTTAAATTCTTTCTTCACATTAATAAAAACACGCACACTCTCGGTAAATAATGGAAGGAAAGCACCAACCGTTCAATAAAAATAAATGAACAAATAATGAGTTACTTGTTAAAGAACTATGGGAAAGTTCAAATTTTAATCGACCATATTAATGAGTTACTTGTGGTAGAGGCAAGAAATTAATTTTTAACTATTAATATCCGACTTTTGTGTATTCAAACTCAAATGGACAAGTATAACAAAATTTTGTCCTATTCGCAAGGACACATGTACTTACTTGAACGAACAAACTTCACTCATAGAGTTAAGGGCCCATTTGGTATTGATATCCTGATATCAGATTTCGGTATCGGGTCATATCTTGTGTTTGGTATGAGAGTATGGATTTAGATATCAGTATGGGGTCATATCTTGTGTTTGGTATGGGAGTATATGGATATCGGGCCATATCTTGATATCAAAACAAGACATTTTTCATGATATTTGATATACCAAAAAAAAGAGATATGAGAGGTATGGGATATGAATGATATCCCATATCCGACACCGATACCGATATCGATGCCCGATACGATATATGATATCAATACCAAAAATGTTAGTTAACAACTCTATGGGAACAACACCATTAACCTTAATTAAATGAACATGATACATGGGCAAGAAAGCACTTGCTTGATAACATTGGACGAACATAGTGTGTGCCTTGACATAAATCAGTAAATCACTTGCTTTCTTGTTTGCCCATTTCGATAGAACAAGTCGTTTTTGTTCTTTCATATTTAAAAACAATATCCTTGACACAAAAATAACTTCTCGTTTGTTGTTTGTCCGTCCATATGAACGAACAAAAGTGTATTGCTCACATGTACTAAAAATCTCGCCTAGGTATTGGAAAGTCCTAACTCGCATAGCCTTTTAGCCAGCCTATCCTTCTAGCTCGTATGGGCCCATTTACGCAAATGGTTATGTTGTCTAGGTGCTAGCTCGTGTAGGCATGAAACGACATCGTTTTATTATTTGCCCCACATTTCACTTTCGTTTTTTTTATTTGTGAGATTTTTTGTGCTCGTGTTTAAGGGTATTTTGGTTGGTGTCTCAAGATTAACTCTTTTTTTATTGGTGTCCCTAAAGTTTTGGGTTTCCCACTTGTTGTCCCTCTTCTGTTCAAATTGATTACAATCAAGCTCATTAGTGTTCCTCACCCTCAAACTAATAGGATTTGAATTTTAAAACACTCAAATTCATACTCGAATCATCTTGTTTGAACTACAATACTCAACTCCTTCAAAAATAGAATATTGTTTAGAAATTCAAATCTGGATTGTTCAGGTAAGAATCTAAGTGTTTTAAAGTCGAATTCTATTAATTTGAAGGCATACAAACTATGCAGCACCCCTATTTTAGTTTGTAGCTTTTCTTTTACATAATATATTATAAAATAAGCCCTCAAACCCTTCTCCTCCTATTCCTTCCTTCCTCTACTCTTCCGACTGTTTTGAAGACACCACTTGCAACCAGGCCGACGATTCCTTGTCCTTCCTCTTCACTTCCGTCCACACCCCGCTCCATCGTCTCCCCGTGCCACCTCCGACTACCCTTGAAGGCTTACCTCAACTGTACGGGTACATACACTCCACACTCCACCGTCTCGTTGTCCAGATATTGCACACAAAAGCTTGGCGTGCAATTTGTTTATGCACACAAGTGTTTGGCGTGCAAGGCTTTTTTGCACATTTGTTAATTGCGTGCAAAGTTCTTTTGCATGCAATAGGCGCACGTGCACATACAATTACGAAAATAAAAAAAATACTTATATGAATGGTGAACGTACCATGGAATCTCGACTACGTAGCTCGTCTTTAGAGCCTATTTCATTATCACTCGACATTTGTAAGAAATAACAGTATTAAGAAATTTAGATTTGAATTAGGGTTGCAGACAATAGAGAATGTGGAAAAGGAAGGAAAAGTATATTTTGACTAGTTTTGTAATTTTTAATAAATTAAATGTTGCAAACTAATTTTATGAGGCGGTGCATAACATGGGCCTTTGAAGGTGGGGAACAAGGCTTAAATACCCTCAAAACCTCAAAATAAAAATACCCATAAACCTCATTTCAAACTAAAAAGGGCACCGGTTGAAAAGCTCAAAACCTCAAGGGTGCCTATAAAGAAAAGATCAAATCTTGGAACGCCAACATAAATACCCTTAAACTCAGGGTATAAAAATAATTTCTTTTTTATTCTTATGATTTTCAGTTTCATCCACGTTCTTTTGCAAGCCAAACCCCCTTCAGGCCTTGTTCGATCACCGATATTCACCGCCGTTCTCCTCTCTTCTTGCTTTCGTCGCCCCCAGCACACGTCGTTAACCGTTACCAGTCTACGGCGTTGACCGATTATCAGACATCGGCGAGCTGTAGTCCTGATCACAAGGTCACACCAGACCTGAGTTATCGTGCTTCTTTGACGGTGCCATTATCAGCTGCCCTCCTTCGTCAACTATAACTCTGTTCGTAATTTGTCCTCTTTCCTCCACCATCTGCTAATCCACTGCCCGGCGACCTTTGTTAGTGTAATCGCTCGAGGTTACTCTTCTCTCTCCTCCTCAAATTTGGGTTCTGCGAATCCAATTATTGCCGTCTGCTGTCGAATATCGAATTGGATTACTCTTTATGTATCTGTTAATGTCAAAATAATGAGTAAAATGTTAACTGCTATCTACTGCTGATGTGTGTTCAGAGTGTGGAATACTAGTATTTTCAACCAGCGGCTGTACCTCGTTCGGGCAGTTGTTTTATTGGTAGTGACTGCTAGAAGGAAAGTGTTGGAGTCTTTAATACAGTATAATTAACCGCGGATTCTGTTTGTAACGATTACATTGGTGATGTAGGTCACCTTCCACAAAACCTCTAATTAGAATTGACTGAACCACCCATACCTTATTTCCATTAGTTAAATGTCTGCAAAATATCCAAAATACCTCGTATACAAACATGTTCAGTGTTTGTTCTATTTTAGACATTTTATACTGTTTTTTAACATTTTGATAAGGAGTTAATAGGTACCGATGTTAAGTTGTAACAAAGTTTTACAAGTGGTTTTGTGTAGTTTATGCAGGCAAATTTAAATTAGATTGTACCCATGGCATACCTGTGAGAGGGTGAATCTGTCACAAAAGCACCTCATTCCTTCTGTAGGTCAGATAATCTCAAAAAGCAACCAATTCTATGTTAAAAATTAATACCATGGGGGAAGGCAATGGTTGTATATCAATCTATTGATGAATCAAATTAGAAACTGTCACGTATTGGACCTTTCTATATCTTCCTCACTTCTGAGCTTGTTTTGGAAGATTACAAAGATGTGTTCAATTGATGTCTGCAAAAAGCTAGCTACTAAAGTAGCTCTCTTCCATGTATATTTTTATGGAGAAAACATATCTCTATAAATGGCCAACCATTTCTGTTTGCATAAGCAGCAAGATTATACAAAGGTCTTTGCAGAAGCCTGCTTGTTGTGCTGATGTATATATTTTTTGCATGTATTTTCATATGTTTATTCTAGGTAAGTGTTGGAGACCTTCCAAAGATTAGGATATATTAGTTCTATTATTTGATTTTGCAAAATTCGACGTGAGGATTTTGTCTTGTAGACACTTTTTTTTTTGCCTCAGAGTGCATTCTGTCTATGATGGCATGAGAAGTGCTTTCTGTCTTTTTCTTCTTTTCTTTTCTTTTGCTGCCAATTCTGCGTATTTTTGATCTTATGTTTTATGTGATATTTCATGTCCAGGTTTTATTCGGACAAGATGCGTTCTAAGATGGATTTGGTGTCTGGATACAAGGTATCCCTCCCTCTCCAAGTTGGTGCAAAAAATGAATTATAGAAAAGAGGACAATGGATATGGTGCCTTTTTATCTGTGCTTTTTTTTTATATGTACCTTGAGATGAATCAATACAACCAGTCCTTATCAGTACCTGTGCATATGGTGCTTTTTTGATCTTTTCTTTTACTATTTTGCTTGCTCATTTGATAGTGCACCTGTACAGTGACAATGGCTATGTACTTTCTTCTATGTTAGTTTGACCCAGGTAGTATGGGAATCTGGGAGTAGGTCCAAGTAATTATTTACTGCGTTAATATTGACAGTAGAATTCAAATGAAAAATTTCCTTTGAGGCTTTGACTATCTGATTTTGAGCTCGTCAAAACATTCATTTACTTGTGATGATCTATGTTATACTCCTATACAGACGTATAACAGAAATAAAATATATATTGAACTTTGTAGACTATGGGATGATAAAATATAATTGCAAATTTTAAGCATATGAATATAAACATATAATTTTAGTAGATGGAAACTGAAAAGTGCAAAAAACTTTCTTCAGTCACCATTGTAAAGAATTGTACCCTTTGAAGGAGGATATGTACTTTCTGCTATGTTACTTTGACCCAGGTAGTATAGGAATCTGGGAGTAGTCCAAGTAAGCCTTTATTGCGTTAATATTGATAGTAGAATTCAAATGAAAATTTTACTTTGAAGCTTTGACTATCTGATTTTGAACTTGTCAAAACATTCATTTACTTGTACTGATCTATTTATACTCCTACACAGACATATAAGAGAAATAAAAAATATATTGAATTTGTAGACTTAGTACAGGATGATAAATATAACTGCAAATTTTAAGCATATGAGTATGAACATATAATTTCAGTAGATGGAAACTGAAAAGTGCAAATTTTTTTCTTCAGTCACCATTTTAAAGAATTGTACCCTTTGAAGGAGGATCTCATATAGTGCTTTCGTCTTAACTGAATGTAATATATAGCAAGATGATGTAGTGCTAAATTAACATATATACACCTTTCCTTTTTCCTTGATCATGCTGGCATGATAAGTTTATACTTTTCCGATCACAAATTTTCAAAGTAAGTTCTATACTCTATAGTATATTTTGATTTTATCGTTCGTCAATTTGTAGCATGTGCTTTGTAATAGAGTGGCAGAGATGTATTAAGTTAACAAAGCTGCTAACATGATGTTTTGTTTGAAATGAGAAATGATTATATTGTGTTTTCCCCCATTTTTTTGCAGGGAGTTGTGGGGCTTATGTTTGGTAATAATGATTCTACATCAACTGATGATAGGTAATATGTACACGCCCACTTTGTTGCTAAAATGCTCTCATTTGTGTATTTTTATTATGTACATATACATTGATAGTTCTCTTGCATGATTTTGAGTTTTCCTTATTCTGGCTTTCTTGAAAGTTAGTTCAATTTCAAATATTCTTCTTTTAGTGTGTTTTTGTTTGATGAAAGAGGGATTCATTATGATACAAGACAAAGTCAGGGTCATATAATATCTAAGCTTATGTTTCAATCTGTATTCTAATATCTAAGCTTTTATATCTGGTGTAAACTAAGCAAATTCACGTCTAATATAGGCTACTCACTTTGCACAAAACTACCCATTATAAACAAAATTCTGTTGACCTTTTATCCACACTTTTTTTAATAATTCACCACCAAAATTCATGATAAAATTAGTAAAACATTAAGTAAAAGTGTTAATTGTCTTGCAGACTTTTTAGTGTCTGAAGAGAATTTTGGACATGTATACTCTTTGTTAAGTTTTTACATATTTAATAAAGATATACAGGCATGGGTGTTGAATTGCTTAAAAAATGCAGATGATGGGGTGGTTGAATGCAGTTAAATTATAATAGGTTTTCATGTAAAGACGGTAAAGTGACCAAAATAACGGGTGGTTTTGTGTATTTTACCCTTGTATATATGATATGATTTCTGCTCTATGGTGTTTTATTGTTCTCAGCTCTGACATGGATTTTAATTATAGCTATGTGGAGCGCTTGCTCGATCGGATTAACAAAGGAACCAAGGCCGAGGATAGGAGGACTGCTTTGACAGAGCTTCAATCTGTTCTTGCAGAAAGTCATGAAGCTCAGCTGGCATTTGGGGCAATGGGTTGGTTTCTTTGTCATTGATCGATTGATCAGAGTGTACACCTAACTCATTTTGAGTGACTATACATAATCGTTTGATTTTTGCAGGCTTTCCTGTGATGATAAGTGTGTTGAAAGAGGATCATGATGATCTTCAAATGGTTAATTATCTTCTTTATTCTGATCATTTGTAAATTTAGCTCTTTCTTTAGTTGCAAATACTTGTTTAGGCTTTGTAACTTGTTTAAGGATTGATACTTAGAAACTTTAGGATAGAAGAGTGGTAGTTATTGTCATTTAAATCACTCTTAGCAACAAATACGAAATATATCATGTATTATTGTGCTCATGTTATAGCAAAGACAACAACAACAGCAACATTATATATTCATGTTATAGCAAAGACAACAACAACAACAACATGTTATAGCAAAGAAACTGTTAAAATTTGAAACTGTCAAGTAAGACCAATATGCTTACCATGATATGGTCATGTATATCATTCTTCTATCAAGTGCTTCCCTTTGCATGGGACTAATTAGTGAAAAGTATAGAATAATAATTTGTCTTACATTTATAATGCACAACACATGGTTCTTTCACTTCAGGGCCCAAAGCGCTTGCTTTTGGAAATTGCAGTTAGCCATAGTATTTCTTTCCTTTGATTAACAGGTTAGATGTGCTCTTGAAACACTTTTGGGTGCCTTGACACCTTTGAATTATACCAAAGCACCAAAAAACGATGTTCAGCCAGCCACTATGAATGCTGATTTGCTATCTAGAGAAGCAGATGGCGTTTCTCTTCTATTGGGTTTGTTGGTGAGAATATTCTGTTTATTGAGATACAGGATCGCAGGATCTACATCCTTATAGTCCTAGAAACTTACTGGTTTGTCTTGGCAGGCAGAAGATGATTTTTACATTCGCTATTATACTATCCAACTTTTGACAGCCCTTCTTAACAATTCACCAAGCAGGTATGCTCAAGATGTTTTGTTTGTCCTTTTGCAAAGTGAATGAATTTGTTGTCACCTTTTGGTAGATATGTTCTGCTGAGATCCTGACATCCTGCTAAGGTTGCAGGAAGTGATTCTGGCTACCCCCCGTGGTATAACCCGTCTGATGGACATGATTCTTGATCGTGAGGTAAGGAATGAATGAGTAGACTATGTTCTAGGTGTGTGTTTTCTTCTTCAATGGCTACTAGGGAAGTGTGTTTTGCTAGTAGCTATACCTTGACATTGCTTGATGCTTATTTTTTTGCGGATATTCTGTCAGAAGTATTGAGGTAAATGATCGGGGTACATCTAAAGCTTTTTTTTTTATTATACGATTACATGTGGCATTTTCCTGAATGTGTATGTTTATAATTTAATCAATGCCAGTGCCATTCTTTTTAATTTTATTGGGTCAAGCATATCATGATGTATTTCTTGAGTAGTTTACGCTAATGAACTTGAATGCTGTTTCTGTTTAATTGTTGGATTATGACTTTCTTAGTTCTTTATGCAGTCCAAAAGTTGCAAGCAATTTTCTTTGGTTACCTTTCCTTTAATATCATTAAGTTATCATGTATTTTGTTTCAGATTGATCAAACAGAAGTGTTTGATCAGCCAAAGTAATTGTGTGAACAACCTTGTAGGTCATACGTAATGAAGCTTTGTTGCTTCTTACATATTTGACTCGTGAAGCAGAGGTGAGGTTCAAGCAATGTGGAAGTTGTAGATCGTTGACTAAGTTTTGCTTGCTGCAAACTAAGAATCTTCATTTATATAGGAAATTCAAAAAATTGTGGTGTTTGAAAATGCTTTCGAGAAGATTTTTAGCATCATCACTGAAGAAGGGGGCTCAGATGGTGGGGTTGTTGTGCAGGTAATCTATAACTACTGCATCTTCATATGCTATTCTTGTTATAGAGATTGTTTTCCAGAAAATAATTATACATACAATTGCTTCCTAGGATCTTATTGTGGGTTTTATGTAGACTTACATGATTTGGACCATTTTGTGTCTATATGAATATGCTTCTACCCCATCTTTGTCCTACACTAAAATCACGCTTTTCTGTCACTGTTCTTAATGTTGAGCACATACTATATGTCAACACCTTAAAGAAAACCTCTCTTAACAGTGCAGTTTTTGTTTATGTGCAGGATTGTCTTGAATTGCTTAAAAATATTTTGCGCAAGAATACTTCCAATCAGGTATGCTGCTTGTTTAGCATTTCTTCTTGTAGAGTTGTACATTCCCATACGACTGGAAGTAACTTAACTTTGTGTAGCTTAGACCCTACTAAGAGAGACTATGGGCTTTGATCCTGTCATATCACTTTTGAAGCTCCGAGGAACCAGTTACAGCTTTAGCAAACAAAAGGTTGCATACTTGTTGCTATATACCATGTAGTCTTGCCATTATCCAGTTTCAGTATGTTCTGATGATTTTCGCTTTTATGGCCTTACTTGCATTCCTTTACCTTGAAAACATGTCATTCCAGTAGACAATAAATCTGCTCAGTGCAGTGGAAACCATAAATATACTCATTGCCAGTTCAGAGACTGAGCCTGCAAATGGGGGCAATTCCTTGACTAACAAAACAGTTATGGTTCAGGTTTGTTCACATTCTTCTCAAGCTCTTCAGCCCCAAAAAGAGCAGTCATTTTATTGATCTTGAACAGTTTGCTCACTTTGCTGTGTTGTTTGTAGAAAGGGGTTATGGACAATCTATTGATGCTTGGTGTTGAAAGCCATTGGGCTCCAGTTGTTGTGCATTGTGCGGTGAGTTATCCTTTGTGGAAATAAAGTAGTAAAACAGCCTGATATTTGATAGGTGTGTTTGGCTTTTATAGGCACTCCGGTGCATTGGAGACTTGATAGCTGGACATCCTGGGAACAGGAATACTCTTGCTAACAAAGTTCTTGGGGAAGGCTCAGAAGTTGAACCTGTTATTAATGCTATCCTGAGAATAATTTTGCGAACTTCTAGCGTAGAAGAATTTGTTGCAGCTGACTATGTTCTCAATAAATTTTGTGAGGTCTGCTTATCAATCCTTCCCTGTAAAAACTACTCAATTAATTTATATCAGATCCAAAGAAAGAAAATGCGAAGGAGAAACTCTTCTTATTTTGTCTATCCCTCCCAATCTTTGTTTCTGATACTGATGGTCTCTCTCGTGCTTATATATTCCCCATCTCATTTGAACAGAAATATCCGGATGGTCAAACTATGTTAGCTTGTACGTTAATTCCTCAACCACATTCAACAAATCCCGATCCTCTTGAAGAGGATATGAACATGTCATTTGGAAGGTTTGCTCTCTCTTTTTTATGTCTTTTAAGATAACAAAATCACGTGACTAATGATGGAATAATGGATTTTATGTGACTATGTTTTACCATATTATTCTTAAGCTTCGTTGTTTCAATGCTATTTTCATGTAATAAAAATTTCTCTTTTCCTGGCAGTATTCTGCTATGTGGCCTTACAGCGAGTGAAAATGATGGAGATCTCGAGGTAAGTCACATCTGTTCATTTTTTAGACATATGAAGATTTGATATGTATGAAACGAGTGCGCAAATCATGTAGATGATAGTGCATCGACAACTTGTTAAATATCAAGCATTAGTTAATTACTGTCAGTAAGCTCTTTGGGAGTATGTACTAAAGCAGGCTACAATTGAACTTCAGTAACACATTTGGATGACTCAAGCTAAAAAACACACTCTAGAGGGTGGTGGATGTGCATCTTTGGCTATCATACTGTAAAATCAAAAGAAATAACAACTTTGTTCCTTTAGTCTTCTCTTCGTGCATTGCCTGTTCACTTGATGAATTTGATATGCCTGATGAGGAAAGTCCTTACGGTTTCCATTCATGGCAGATTTGCAGTAGAGCTGCTAGTGTTTTATCCCATATCCTGGAGGATAATATTCCCTGCAAGGATAGAGTAAGTAATCTTCCTCATTTGCTTTCCTTTAATGACCATTGCTGTTCTACGCAAGAAAGGCATGATGAGTTAGATATATTACAAGTTGAAATTTGTTTGGCACTTCAGATAAGTATGTGCAACATCCCATCACCTGTATAGCAAGTTCACCTTATTTGTTTCTCTTATATGTCATTCTGCAAATTCTATCAGCTATTTATCTTCTTGAATTCCCTTTTTTGATCTCTTGACTTTACACTAATGTGAGACCTGTATCAAGGGTTAGTGTAGTCCAATGTTGTTTCATCTTTAATAACAGTTTCACACTCTATAAACTATTTGCAGGCTCTAAAAGTTGAGCTCGAGATACCTGTTGGCTCGGAGCCACTGATGCACCGTATGGTAAAATATTTAGCTCTTGCTTCTTCAGTCAATGGTAATGCTGAGAAGTCAAATGGGAAAGGGTACATTTACGCCCAACAAATTATCTTAAAGCTTTTGGTAACTTGGCTAGTTAACTGCCCTAAAGCTGTACAGTGTTTTCTTGATGCACGGCCCCACCTTACATATCTCATGGAGTTGATGTCTAATCAATCTGCAACAGTATGCACCAAGGGTTTGGCAGCCATCCTCTTGGGAGAATGTGTACTTTACAATGATTCTAGTGAAAGTAGTAAAGATGCTTTTGCCATAGCTGATGCCATCAGCCAAAAAGTTGGGCTTACCTCATATTTTTCCAAGTTTGATGACATGCTAAAGAGCTCCATTTTTACTGAAACAGAGCAGAACAAACATTTACCTAGTGTGTCTGAGAGTCAGGATGAGGATGCAAATGTTGCTACTGATCAAAGCAATCAGGACCATCCAATTTTAGAGTCATTATTGGATGCTAGATTTCTTGATTTGGTTAAGAAATTGGATGCTGACATTAGAGAAAAAATTGTTATAGTTTATAGTCACCCAAAAAGCAGTGTGGCAATCATTCCTGCTCAGCTGGAACAATGTAGTGGGGAGAGTGATGGGGACTATATCAATCGCCTCAAACTGTTTGCGCAGAAACAATGCACTGAGATCCAGGTATTTCATTGGTAACGCATTGATTTTCCTATAAGTTTTTTTTTGTTTTTTTTGCAAGAAAGAGTTAGAAGTTGGAATTGGGATTAATGTTACAAAACCTTGAAAATATCCATACGTTACTCTTCCCCTAGGATCACATCTTTAGCTTGGTACTAGAGCATTTAAGGTGAACTAGTTACTTCAATCTGCCAACATAATTGTGGAGGTCAAGTACAAGCTTCATACCTTCTCTTTTTCTTACTTAAGTTTATGCTATTTAATTCTTTGCCTCTTGATATGCATGTTTATGTTTTAGAAATTGACCAACCTGATGCTAATGTCATTTCTGAATTTTTTTCATGGTCTTTCTTTCTGGGCATAGTATAAGAATCCAGATTTGGAAACTAATATCCTAAATAATAAAAGAAAATAATTGTTTTTTTTTCAAAAGCCTAAATCAATAAATCTTGGATTCAAGTAGTATTACAATAGATTCTCTCCTTTCTGCCTGACCCTTGTTATGCCCTCTGATGCAAAAAGGACCTATTAACTCGCAACACAACTATGGCTGAAGATTTGACCAAGTCAGGCGGTAGATCCGAGCCCAGACCCAGCAATGGTCAAGATAGGGTCCAAATGGAAACCCTTAGGAGGGAGCTCCAAGAGGCTTCGCAACGCGTGGAGATTCTCAAAGCCGAGAAAGTAAAGATGGAATCAGATGCAACCATGTACAAGAACTTGGCTGGGAAAGTGGAATCTGATCTGAAATCTTTGTCTGATGCTTACAACAGCCTGGAGCGGGCCAATTTCCATCTAGAAAGGGAGGTGAAGGATCTGAGAGCGGGAAAAGGAGATTCATCAAACCTGGACATCGAGGCTATTAAGGCTAAGGCGAAGGAGGAGGCCCAGAAGGAGAGTGAGACGGAGTTGAGTGATTTGCTTGTTTGCCTAGGACAAGAGCAGAGTAAAGTGGAGAAGCTTAGCGCTCGGTTGGAAGAGCTCGGTGAGGATGTTGATAATCTTATTGAAGGTATTGGAGACGAGTCTGGGTTGCCTGAGGAGGATGAGGAATGAAGTTGGTGTTATGCAATCCTTTTTTTGTTTTTTGTGATGTTTTGAACATTTGGCTTATACCAAGTGTGAAGTTTCATCTTGTGGTTCTTTAACTGTTTTAACTTGTTTGTTTGAAACACTTGCTGCTTACATGGCAATATGATTTCTCTGTTTCTGCCGTTTGTTTGATCAATAAAACTTTCATGTGTACTAAGGTTATGCGCTGGCCGGTTGGTTTTACTGACAATTATCGGTTAATCCAGTTTATGGGTTTGCACAAGGACATGTTTATGAATCGAAAAACTCAACCTCGGTAATGAAGCGGATATTGGAGAGTTGTGCACTAGTTTTTAATTGTCTGATTGAATATATTATGAAATAATGTTGACCATCGTACGTGCAAAATAGCTGAACTTTATACGTGTAAAATAAGCCGATTCATTGAGATTATGGCGGATGGATGTGGTGGTTTCATGCTTTCATCCCGAAGATTTGAGTTTGATCTTGAATATTCCGGTTGGAGGGCGGGTGGTGTTCGATGATCGAATTTGGTCTCTTACGAAGAATGGTGTTCATTCAGTCAAGTCCGGTTATTGGTTTGGGATGTTGGGTGTGGTGGAGGTTCTCCTATATCTTCTAATTCCCATTGGAGTTTTTGGGAGGAGATTTGGGCTTTGAAAGTTCCTCCAAAGCTTGAGAATGTTTGCTTGGAGGGCTATACAGGCTTGTTGAGTGTCAAAGCGGGGTTAGTGCGTCGGGGAATGGTGAATGATGGTCTTTGTGATTGGTGTATGGGAGGACATGAGAGGATTTGGCATGCTATTTTTATGTGTTCGTCCTCGGCTTCTGTTTGGGAGAATTCTACTCTATTTTGACTCTCTTTTGCAACCTCTTCTTGCTTTCGTGAGATTGCTTTGATGGTGGTTGATTTGCATGGAATTCAGGGGCTTACTGAGTTTCTTCTTACGGCATGGATTGCTTGTACAATGCAGAATCAAGGCGGATAGCAATTGCTTCTGGGCTTTAGGAATATGGTTGAGGAGTATAGAAGGGTGTCGGAGGCTGGAGTAGTTTTTTGGGCACATTTGCAGCTTGTATTTTCTTAGGTACCGCCTACTATATATAGGAGTACTCGAGATCAATTCAGATGCGGCAATTTTGGGTGTAGATGGGACTGGATTCATATGGATTTGTGATTTGTCTTTAGCTGTTGTGAGAAGACTAAAGGGTTGCTTTGAGGCTGGTGTTGCTGAATCAATGGCAGTTATACTTGGTCTCCAGTGAGCGCAAAGTGCTGGTGCTACTCGGATTGTCGCTGAGACTGATTTGCTGATGGTGGTTTTAGGTGTCCAGTCTTCTAGGCCTGATTTATCTTATTTAGTTGTTATGTACTCTGAAATTCTTGTTTTGTTTTTTCTTATGTCCATATTAGGAAGGGTCGAAGGGAACATTGTTGCTCATTATTTAGCTCGTTTAGGCCTAAGTCGGGGCATGAACAAGTTTTTACTTCGGAATTTCTACAGGGAAATTGTTGATTTGGCGAAACTTGATATTGAATGAATGAATCGAATTTGTTTGGCTTCAAAAAAAATTGTGTAAAATGATTCAGATTATTTACGACGTAACACTTTCACCAGTCATTCAAGTGAAAAAACCGTGCTATAATTCATCATCTACAAGTCAATATCGGCCAATAGGTTTGTGCTCCCAAAAATAATTCATCCGCTTCGTGGAGCATGTCGAATAGAGCTATTCGGGATAATGTCCTCATTGCACATGAAATCTTTAATTCATTTAGATGAAAGAAAGGAATGATCAGTTGAGAAGCTATTAAAGTAGGCATGAAAAAGGCATATGACATGGTTGATTGGACATTCCTTTTTACAATACTCAAAAAATTTGAATATAGTCCTATGTTTATAGCATGGGTTAAAGAATGCGTATAAACAAAATATTTCTCCAATTTGAGAATACTGAGCTCACATATATGTTGTTAGGACGGTGTTGGGAACTCAAGTTCTACAACATCGGAATGATGATCGAACTCTAAGTTTTAATGATGACAAACGTCATTAGGGAACTAATGTGTTATATCCAAGTATTTCAAGGAAACTCTAGGTCAAACAGATGTTGTCTCAAGGGAACTCAGAAGCAAGACAACAATAACCAGAATAAAAGCTAAAAGAAGAAGTTTCCATCAAGGGAACTCATGAGTGACACGTTCCCAAGAGAAGGGAACTCACATGTGAAGCTAGGAAACTGAGTAGAGAAACGCGAAGAGTGTAAGGTTTGGTTTTCTGATTTTAGTTGAGTTGTTGTTCTTAGTACTTAGGTCGAGAAAGTTCATTAGTGTTCCTAGAGTTCGGAGACTGCTAGGAACAGAGAAGTTTTAACTTTGCCTTGTAGTAGCTAAATAAACAATCAATAAAAGAAGGAAGTCATTCAAAATCCTCCAATAGAAAGTAGAGGTTTACTCATACAACTAGTTGGTTGTAGTGGGGTTCCTCTATAAAGAACTGAGTCTGTGTCCCATCCTGTTTATTTACTCGTGATTATCTTGTTTCCGCTGCCTTGGAAACAGTCCAATTGTTGTTCCCAACTCTTAACTAACACTTACGATCCTGTGTATGTTCGTTCGGGGCATGGCTTACAACAAGGGGACCTACTATCCCATCTATTGTTCATCATTGTTGTTGAAATTCTCGAATGGAGTACAAAAAGAATGAAATGGAACAAGTAGAAACATTGATTTTCAGTTGGTTAGAGGTGGTTCAAAAATACATTTTCTCTTCTTTGTGGATGACTATTATTTTTTGCCCGTAAACTACGAATGCATGTAGGAGTGTCAAACAAATCCTGGATGAGTATTGTGCAATTTTAGGCCATGAACTATCAGAAATTATTCTAAATACTAAAGGAATGATATCAAGCAGCATGCGTTCTCTTCAACAAGAACGGCATATCCCATATTCTGCCTCTTTAGAGAAATACCAGATTGCCCAATTATTAGATCACGCATCACACGCTCTACTATTGACTCAGTCATTACATCCACAATATAACAATTAGTTAAATGGAAGGGCAATAATCTATCTCAAGTCAGGAGGTCTACACCCATTAGAACGATGGTAGCAGCTAAACTGTAGTGGTACCTAACATAACCCTGAATGAACTCAATACAATTAGTCACATGATTCTCTAAAACAATCCTTGAAGTTACATCCGTTTAATCGGATGGGATAAAATTTGTAAACCAAAGACAAAAGGAGGTCTCGAATTGAGGAAAGCTAAGGGTATGAACCGCGTTCCCTATGAATGAAAGATTAGCCCTAAAACATGTGGTCGTTACAATGGAATGCCCACTTTGTTGTAAAACTTGTGCTCATACCTTTTTTGAATTCCCTTTATCCTTGTCCTTCCTGGAACGTATTAATCAAAAAATTCATCCAATTCTAATAAAAACTCGAAATGATGTTGCGGTGTGGTACAAGTCATTCAAGCCTTAAGAGCAGATCTAACAAAGAGAGCTTTCAACAATTGATTGTATCATGGTGGGGTCCAAAGTTGCAAAAGAGGAGGAAATATACTAATCAAGAATTGCTTTCAAACTGCTTTCAAGGATGCCCAGATATGGAATTGTACTAAACGTAGAGGAATAAACATATTATCATTTGCAAAATTTGAAAAAGTCCAAAATCCGAGAAGAGGAGGACCATGCATTACTACATACGCAAACTAGTTTGCATTGTTGGCCGACAAAACAATGATGGTGGTCTAAACCACCATTGGATTTCATTAAAATAAATTTCAATTGTTCAAAAAGAGAACGTAGACACAATAGTCGATTTTGCGATTTGAAACCACTATGGGCTATGACGATGTACATGCGAAGGGCAGTGGCGGAGCCAGAATTTTCTGGGAGGAGGGGCGGATTTAAAACCTCAGCAACGACTTTTGATGCCATACATACTTAGGTACCCCATATATATATATAATTCTACTTAAGTACATTATTTTCAAAATTGCTTTAACCTTGATTTTAGAAATTTAATTACTTGATATAATAAAAAATAATTAAAATTCACACTAACCATCAACATAACTAATTTATTTTTATACAAAAAATAACGAAACAAGAAATTTTACAATTCAAATTGTGGACTAGAATGTTAAATAGTCTAAAATTTCAACTCGTTAAACACTACATTTGTTCATTGGTCTAAACAAAATAACAAAATAACAAAATAAGGTGCAAAACTCCTAAATCTTAGGGCTTGCTTGATAAGCCTGCAAGTTCCTGTTTTAAAGAATAAAATGTTTAATGAAGTAAGCCTATAAGTTGGATTGAGGTCCAACCAAGCCCAACTACTCTACCAAAACGGCCCACCATGCCAAATTCTTCATCAGAAATTAAAGAAAGTCCAAAAACACAAAAACCTTTATCTATCTTCTTCTATGCACACCAATAGTTCAAACTCGACGCCTTCTCCGGTATTTCCTTCCGACGACTTCACCAACAATCCGGCCCCGTCCTTCTTCTTTACCGCCCCGCCCCCACCCTTGCCCGGAGGGCGACCTTCTTCATAGCTCTACTTCTCCGGCCGTCGGCGAGAGCGGCCGCCCCCGCCCGCACCCCTCCCTACGCCTAGACCTGGGTCCAGTTCCGGAACCGGCGGTTCCGGTTCCTCGGAACCATGGAACCGGCGGTTCCGGTTCCTCGGAACCATGGAACCGGAACCGGAACCGGAACCGGAACCGGAACCGGAACCGGAACCGGAACCGGAACCGGAACCGGAACCGGACTTAGCCCGGTTCCGGTCCCGGTTCCGGTCCGGTTCCGAGGCCGGTTCCTCCCGGTTCCGGTTCCGGTTCGGAACCGGAAATAATAAAAAAAATTAAAAAATAAATAAATTTTGACCTCCGGAAGAAAACCGCGGTCGCGGTCACCCAAACCGCGGTCGCGGTTTGGTTATTTTTTTATTTTTTTGGGGCGGAACCGGCGGTTCCACCCGGTTTGGAACCTCCGGTTCCGAAACCGCCGGTTCCCGGTTCCGGAACCGCCGGTTCCCCGGTTCCGGGGGTGGACGAACCGGAACCGGAACCGTTCCGGTTACGGCCGGTTTCCCGCCGGTTCCGGGACCGCCGGTTCGCCGGTTCCCCCGGAACCGGACCCAGGTCTACCTACGCCACTACAGTGGGATAGGGGTGGAGTACTCAATTTTTTGAATTTTTTTTGAAAAATATAAAAAAAAATTAGATTATTTGATAAAAACTAGTTTACTTAGCTACAAAAGAACTAGGTTAATTTTTTATTTTTATAAAAATACAAAATAAGGGTTCTCAAATACAACATTTTTTCATACAAAAAAAAATATAAATACCCGCTTAGTTTTGTTTGGGTCATGCCTAGGCGTTGAAAGGTCCTATTCCGCCTAGTCTAATAGCCCGTTAAGAAGACCACCTAGTCCGTCTAAGTGCCCGTTTAGGCTGCCTAGGCGGTCCATCTCCACCTAGGGACCACTTAATGTATTTTAGAACACTATTCTGTGTAAAAAAAATACAAAAAAAAGTTATGTATTTTTCAATTTTTTTTGATGTAGCCAAGAATTTGGCCCAGAGAAATTTAGTCCCCTCTGGTTCGAATTCCTGGCTACGCCCCTGGCGATGTAATATGTTTAGACGTTATCTTTAGTCAATAATAGACTGCAGTGCAAGCATAAGAAAAGGAACGTATAATGTTGTTTGAGTGGCTAGGGAGAGACAGTTTAAGAAAATTGAACTAGAAGGTGATAATATTCCAATCATAAATGCCCTTTTGGATAGTATATCGTATCCCTGTCTGATGATAATTTTTGACACTCTTGTGAACCTGCAATCTTGTAAGATAGTCAAAATAAAACACGTGCTTCGTAATTGCAATGTTGTAGCTGATTTTGTTGTTCATTTAAGACATACATTAAATGTCAATCATATTCGGTATAATGCAAAAATCTAAATTTTCATCCAAAAAGATGTTTTAGGTTAAATTCTTCGGGTTTCAACCTAATTTTTACCTACTCAAAAAGTACTTTTTTATCATAAGTGTACATTTATTTACCGTAAAAAGGTTTACAACATGATTAAACTTATGTATATTTTTAATATTATTCAAAGCTAATTATTGTTCTGGATCTTTTCAATCAAGTTTATTTTAGTGCTCATCTACCCGAATACATTATAAAGCAAAAACCATTTATGTTGAAAAAATTGTTCCACGTGTCATAGTTTTAATAAACTAACTTCAAAAAATAATTTCGATAAATTAGATGATACTTGCTAGTTTGCTAGATACACTCATTATCTTTAATTTATAGTATTATATTGTATATATATATTTTCTCTATCTTATCTTCTCTACCAATCTGTATATTAATATTTTTCATATTTACAAACATTATCTTACATAATACAGAATAAAAGATAAGAAATCTAATACATGACTTTAAATTAACTTTAGAAAATTAATTTTAATAAATAATATTATGCTTTCTAGATAGCCCTAATTATTTTTATATTTATAAAACCAAGTATATAATGCATATTAGTGTCTTAATAAAGAATGAAAAATTATTTAAAATATTCAATTCAATTGAAATTAATATTTTCAATTGAAATATGAGGCACGATCGCAACAAATAAGGAAAAAAATGTTTAAATATATTCAATTGAAATATGATGCACGATCTAAAAAAATAATTTTTATAGAGCTTACGTACTTTTAATGACGGTATTATATACATATATTGTATAAGAATATCATAAAATTGTATATTTTTTAGTAAAATTATCCCATGTGTCGCACATGAGATATCATTTCATATATAATAATGTTTTTACATTAACTACATAAAATAAACAACCTCGTACATTAGACATGTCAATCGGGTCGTGTCGTGCGGGTTCGGGTTAGGTCATATCGGGTTCGGGTTGAGTCAGGTTCGGGTCGTTACGGGTCACGGGTTAAACCGGGTCGGGTCGATGTGGGTTTTCGGGCGGATCGGGTTGACCAACGGGTCAAAAACATAGAATTTTTTATGATTATTAAAATAGATTTTTAATTAAATAATAATATTTAATAATAATATATTATTATTTTTTATGTAATTTAATAATAAAATATATTGTTTTTAAAAATAAATTTTATACCTTTTATAAATCGGTCAACCCAACGGGTTTGAGGTTCTATAGGGTTTGGTTGATTTTGGGTTTCGGGTTCAATTTTCGGATCTTGACCCTAAAATTATCGGGCGGATCGGATCGAGTTAGCTGGTTCGGTCAGCTTTTGACATCTCTACCGCACATGGTACGTGCAATAAACTAGTTGGCGTTTTAAATTGTTACTTATCACTTCGCCAATTAAGATTGTGTGTTTGGCATATCGCTAATTAAGATTGTGTTTGGCATATCAAGCGGTAGATGTTGATATAGCGGTGAAAATGTGGTAGAAAGAAGCTCATATCTAAACAGCTAATGAGAACATTTTTAAATATTAGTATCAAACACAGTTTTTTCACCCCTAAACACTACTTGGCCAAACAAACGCCAGCTTTAATTTGTTATTTTTAAAATTATTATTTCAAACATACAATGAGGGTCATCAACCAAAGGCGAATGGCCAATCTAAACATGGTATGATCGTCATTTTTTTCCCACTAGTCCTCCAGCCTATGCAAAGTGACAAGAGGAAGAGGTTCTCCATATCGAGAAGGAAAACTGCCACTGAACGCCTTGTTAACAACAACATATAAGTAGTTATGGCTAAGCCACCTTAAGGGCCTTGGAAGCCAAATCTGTATTCATACTAACTGCTCAAGTAGACACCAACATAATACATGCAACACAGGAACAAGAGCTTCACATAGATTCATGCTACAAAACGATTCATTGCATAGCAGTTATAGCTACAAGCCTCAGCAATTCAATCCAAAACACAGATTCTGACTAGTTACAGAAAGCACAAAGGTCCCAATCTGACCAGCCAGGAAAACAGAAATGAGAAACGAGAGAGCATACAAGTTTCTATCCACCAGCATTTTTCGCCATAAATCAGTTTCCAGATCAAATGTGCGACTCTGCAATTGTGCTGAAACAAAAGGAAAGTCAAATGGTATATTCTCAAGTCAACCATAACAAAAATTTAATCATAATTGCCACTGAAATGCATGATTCTCAACCTTCAGATAAGAATACACAAGCAATAATGGCATCCTCTATATCAGATCAAATGATTCTAACAGAATGCATGCCGGCATTGAATTTTTTGCAAATGCTATGTTTTGGACATTGGATAAAATTATTCAAAATTTTACACAGCCTGCAATCTTGATAAATTTAAATTATTGAAAATATTCCATAGCATGCAATCATGATAAAGTTAATTTATTTAAAAATACCCCATAGCATTCAATCTTGATAAAGTTTCAGAAAGCAATTTCCAGTAGCACATGCGATGCATAGAGTTGCAGAAATTACTAAACTGTAAATACCCAGAAGGTCTAAAAAGAGGCTTACACAATTTCACCTCCGGCGATCCTCTTCGTAATGGTCACGATCACGGCGCCTGCGGTCACTCATACTAGATTCCTCGTACCTAGCTCTCTTGGAAGAATCTCGATCCATGTCCAGCCATCTTCCATGATCATCTTCTTCCCTCCTTCCACGCCTCTCATTTCCATGTTCTCCTTCTCTTCTGTGTCTTCTGTAGTCATTCTCATGTTCATGCTTCCTCCTGTGCTCCTTTTCATCTCTTCCCTGGCCTCTACTAGAATCATCTACAGGCCCTTTATCACTGCGTTCCCTTTCATCCTGTCTATGCCTGCTATAGTCATTCTCATCCACAACTCTATCATGTTTCCTCCTGGACTCAGGATCCTCAACATCACTTTTATGCTCTCTGTCATCATTTCTAGTGGTGCCCCTTCTGTGCCTTGTGTAATCACAATTGTCAGCAACGTCGACATTCTTCCTTCTATACTCCCCATCATCTTTGCTTCGAGCTCTCCTGTCATCCTTGTGCTCCTGATCATCAGATTTTACTCTTTCCACGAACCTTTTTGATTTCTCACCTGACTTGTTGTCCTCAGAATCACGTCTTCCCCTTTTCACATGCCTCTCAACCTCCTGCATTTTATGGCTAGCATTCTTCCCATTGTTATCAAAATCATTATCAACATCACTGGTCCTGTGAGGTTTGACATGCTCCGAAGACTTACTTTGTTGATACTCCCTCTCTATATCATCACTGTCAAAATCAGAATCACTTTCTATTTTGGACTTAATTCTGATGGATTTCTCAGACCGGCCTTTCCTCTTAATATCAGAATCACTTTCTTCATGCCTCTTATGAGCTTTCTCCTGCTTGCTAGATCTTCTTCTTCTTTCATTTTCTCTTCCCGAATCATCATTATTGTAATCAGTAGCATCATTGATGTGAGGCTTACTTCTCTCACATTTTTCAGTTCTGTATTTTGCCTTTGTTTCAACATCAGAATCACTATCTGAGTCGTGCCTCTTGTGACCTTTCTCAGATTTTTTAGGTCCTCGTCTTTGAAGATTCCTATCCAAATCATCACTACTGTATTCTGAATCATCATTGATTATTGACTTCATTTTCTTAGATTTCTCGAATCCATGTTTTGTCTTAGTTTCAACATCAGAATCATCTGAATCATGCCTTTTATGAGATTTTACAAACTTGTCTGATCTTCCTTTTTGATGCTTTTCCTCTGAATCATCACTACCGTGACCAGACACATCCCTGATTTTAGATTCAATCTTCTTGGACTTCTCATATCTATGCTTCCTGCTAGCCTCAATATATGAATTAGTTTCTCTGGCCTTTTTCATTTCAGTATCAGAATCGCTCGATTCAGACAAATGCTTTTTCTTTCTACCCAGGCTTTTCCTTTGTTCATATCCTTTCTGTTTATGGGACTGCCTTCCCTGTCCTTTTCTTCCATATGCATCAGCAGAATCATCACTATCAGAAGTGGAATCATCACTACCATGAGACACATTTTTCTTGGATTTCTTCTGAGATCTCTTCTTCCCTTTGATGTGAATGGCTGAACCATATTCAGAATCAGTAGAATGCTTCGAGTCACTCTCAGTATCAGTGGAACTATGAGCACGCCTCTTCTTTTTATCTTTATCAGTATGCTGTCCTTTTTCGTGTTTGTAATCCCTTTCTTCCTCCTGCCTATTTCTCACAGACTTATGGCCCCTCCTTTCAGATACCGAGTCCTTCTTCTGCTTCCCTAATCTTGCCTCTTCATCCTCATTCCTATGCAAAATTTCACCCTCCTCAAATTCTCCATCACTTTCCGAACCGCTTTTCTTAAACTTTGTTGGTTTCTCATCATCATTCTCATGAGCATCCATATCAGCAACTCCCTGTAGTTTCTCTTCTTTATCTTCAGGCAAAGATATACCAAGAGCAGCTCTCATTGTTTCCAATTTCTTCTCCTTCCGAGCGGCAATCTGGTGGGTTTGTGTATCTGAAACACTGGATAGCAGAAGAATATAACATCAACAAAAAGCAGGTAAACAGATTGCAAATTTTAACTTTTACTATGTAAATGAAACCAAGCAACATAAATATAAAGAAACCACTTTCTTGTCACATAAAATCTAGAGTTTCAGTAGACATATTCATAACAATGTTCAAGAAACGAGTAGATTCACTAATACTACAAACATCAATGATGTAATACTGATACTTAATTAACAATAACAACTTCTATGAAAAAATATCACATCCAAAACATAACTCACATAAATTTTCCTATCGTCCAAGCTATAGAGGCTGTAGAGATTGTCTTACACTGTAGTTTACAAACAAACAGAATTTATCATTTACCACTAAGCGGTTGAATTAGTCTGCAAATCTTTTTTTTTCTTATCTTGAAGGAATGCAATTAATTTCAGGCTGATATACAGGTTAAAAGAAGATCATACTTTTTCTCATTAGCAATGGTAGTATTGTCACCATCCATAGAAGCAGCAGCTTCAAGAGAAGCCCGGGCCTCCTTGAGCTTGTCCATAATCTCTGCATCAGTGTAACCTTGATCGATCAGCTTGTCTTCAAGAACGGTAAGCTTAAGCTCAATCTGCCGCTTCCGATCATGCTCCAATATATCTTTGTTGGCCTTCCTTGCGATCCCAGCTGTACCTTGGTCAGGCCCAAAGCCCTTGCTGCTATCCGCCGAATTTTTTGTAGTTTTAGGCCTGACGAAAAACTTATTGGTCTGAACATATCCATTGGTTCCTGATCCTCTGGCAGTTTGCAATCCTATCCCGTTATACATTTTATACTGGTCACAGTAAAACAAAATCAACAAAAAGGAATTTCAAAATCATAAAATTGACTTCTAGACTTCATTAGTATGGAGACAGTGGCGGATGCGCCCTCAATGGCGGCCGGGAGTTCTCAGCCAGGCGCCAGCGGCACAAAAACAATGAAACTTTGGATCTTTCTCAATTGAGAAATAAGAACTACAGTTACATAAAGACATTAGAAACAAAATTCAATTGAGAAGGACAAGTTCAAACCGATCAATTTTGGAGACGAATTTGTAGACTTCGACGAGGCAGAGAAGATATAAGGGCGGTGAAGGATTCTTTCTCCCGAGTCCGTCGTTCCGTCCCGATTCTCTCTCTGTTCCTTCCTAGGGTTGTGCTTATCAGATTCAGATGAATGAACTTTCCTAAAAAAAGAAACAAATCAGTTGAATGCACTTGGGCCTGTTTACATACGGGCCCGCTAGACCAAAAAAAAAAGAAAAAAGAAAAGGACAGAGTTATTCTCGGCCCGCTAGAATGTTTTTATTTTCGATTTTTCTATATTATGTTTTTAGGAGTAAAAGATAGTCTAATAAGACTCTTACTACGTAGGATAAAGGTTGTATAATTTGGAGACTCTTTGTAGTTTAAGACCATGACTATTAGCTAGACCACAAGTGTGTGTTTTGATTTTTACGTAAAACAGATCTATCGTTTCTTTAGGATTTCATTAACTTAAATAGAGAAAGTATCCTTATAATAAAAATAATATTCAAATAATAATAATAATAATAATAATAATAATAACTCCTAAAATGTAATAAAGTTATCTTATCTAAATAAACTAGAAAAAATGTATAAGACAAGTTTATCAAATAAGCAAGACGAAACAAGCCCAAACACGAGCGGCAAGCCCATCTCGGAAACAGCGCACAACTCAAGCCAATAATTGGTTCAAGGTGCACGATCATGCGCCCCATGACGCTCATAGGGGCGGACAAGAAAGGTTGGAACTTGGTATTAGGTGCACAACCAGCCCCTTTTCCTCCTCCTTGGCTCGATCATGTCCCTCTTCGAATGTAATCATCGCGACAAGACTCGAGACTTCCTTAGCTTTACTCGAGTGTTGCTCTAAGTTCGTATTCCAAGGAATGGTGGCGTAAGACAACACATACCTAAAAATGGAAAAAAGTGCATTCGACATCTTCCTTGAGTTAGATCGTGTGATTGGTCCGTCTCCAATAAGCTTGATGTCATATTGGAATTTTTTTAAGCTCTCTTGTGACCACATCATTCTTCATTTCTTGCTCTTGATTCGTCCCCGAATCATGGTCAAGTGGGGTAGTTGCATCATCAATGAAGGGTGAAAGATCAACAACATTGAAAGTGGCATGAACACTATAGTCACTTGGGAGATCAATCTGATAAGCATTGTTGTTGACTCGCTTGACAAATTCACCATCACCTCTAGGACCAAGCTTGGATTGATGCCAAGTAGGAAAGCACTCCTTTCGAAAGTGAACTCAAACAAAATCACCGGGTTGAAAGACAAGCTCTCGACGACCTTTGTTGTGTTGTCACGCATATTGATCAAAACAACATTGCAGCTGTAAGCGCGTCCTCTCGTGAAGCTCCCTCACAAAATTAGAACGAGTGTTTCCTTCAACAGACTCCTTCTCCTTGAGCGGATGTGGGGCGAGATCCAAGGGTGCATGAGGGTTGCACCCATAAACAACTTCAAATGGACTTTTATGCCCAAACATTGCATTCGTCGTCAACAAAATCTGTTAGCATATGCATGCTCCTTGGGTGACCCACTGGCATGCTGTCAAGAGACTTCTACGCTATCTCAATGCTACAACATCGCTCAAATTTCACCTCTCCTCTGTGTGATAGAACACCCTCGCTGCATACATAGACGCTGACTGGGCGAGAGACTATTCAGATCGATTGTCCGTCGGGGCTTACTGCATTTACTATGGGCCGAATCTCATCTCCTGGAGTTCAAAAAAACAACCCACCATCTCTCGCTCCTCCATTGAAGCTTAGTAACGAGCGCTTGCACAAGGCATCAACGAGACTATTTGGAATCGAGCTTTATTTAATGAGCTTGACATTCCACTTACTCACCCGCTAACCTTGTGGTGCTACAATCTCGAGGCTACATACTTGGTTGTCAACCCGGTTCTCCACCACAAGATCAAACACATGTCCTTGAATTTCCATTTTATCGGAGAACGTGTAAGAAGAAAAAAAATCTAAATGTCACATTCATTGCATCCCATGATCAACTAGCCAATCTCCTAACTAAACCGTTGTCAACCACTCGATTTATTCACATCCGTCCCGAACTCTACCTTCAAGAATTTGGCTCAAGGGGGGATAGTGAGACAAATATCCAAAAACAAATATCTAGTGACATCGGCAATACTACATCAGCAAAGACACCATCCATTCTAGAAGAAGAGTGACTCACCTATTCTAGAATCATCCATGTTAGGATCTCAAGACACTTGTTATTAGATTAGTCATTAGAGGTTAGAGCAGTCTCCAAAAATTCATGTATTACCTATAAAACAATCATATACAAATCATATACAGTGATGCTAAATTCAATGAGAAAGAATCTCCAATCAGTTGCTTAGCTTCTAAACTTCTCATTTCGCACTATATATAATACTAGAGCAGTTTACTGGCGATGCTTTATGATACGGGAGAAGTATCCGTTACCAGACCATCACGAGTTCGGCGTCGTCCAAGACGATACGTATATTAGTTTTATTTATTTTTATTAGTATTTTTATAAGCTTTTTAGGACATTAATTTATAATTTCAGCATTATATGCAATTTATGTAATTTTTATAAACTAGAGCAAAGCTCTCTTCTCAGGTTTTCTTTACGGTTCTTTCCCGGGATGCCTTTTTTGAACCGTTAGGGCTTAGGTATAAATACTCTTGGTGTCATCCTCATAATTTATCCAAGAAAATAGTTTGCCGTAATTTTTTTAGTTTCTCTGTTTCATTCCGTGGCTACCAACCACGATTACCTCGAGTCGGAATTCACACCGGATTAGGCTCAACCCCCTTGACCAACAAGGGTTCGATACGCGGTCCACACCGGGTCCGTATCATCTGGTGCTTTCATCCGAACCATCATGTCGAAGTCGTCTACAGAAACGTCCGAACCACAGGCCGACGAGAAGCCGAATCTCCACGATCTGATGTTGCAGATTCACGAGGATCTTCAACAACTCCGTCACGATGTTGATGTTGAGCGAGCCCGCAACAATGAATTCCGCACATCCTGGCGACAACCACCACCACAGTCGGCGGCTTTCACCATCGCATCGTCATCGTTCACGCCAACCAGCACCGTCTGGCCAGCGCTCGTGTCGCCCCTAAGCACGCAACCGATGTCCGTCGCCGGACTTCCACACGCGGCCCCAAACCCTAATTTGGCCGCCACGCTGACATCGAGCCTTGAACAGCCACCACCGAACCCTAATGCCACAACAGGCGGTTTCGCAGGGTGGGGTCCGAGCGCTCCAAGCCCTAGCGCGGTTCCGCCCTTCGCATATCCGAACTCGGGCTGGCCTCCACCGATACCAAATTCGCACACCATGCTGAACCCTAGCCCACTCGCGACACAGATTGCGGGTTACCCACCGAACGGCCTTGTCGATCCGACCTCGTTCCGCTCCTCAGAATATCGGAACTTGCCCATTCAGCCTCACCTTGACGGAAACAACATCATGCCCTATACAGCTGCTACTCCATACGAACAACGCACTAGCGGTCGTCCACAGGGACCTCCGGACGCGATTCCGAAACTGCGAGTCGATCCACCACGATTCAATGGATCCGACCCGAATGGGTGGATTTTTCGCGTACAAGCCTACTTTGACTACTTTCAGACATCTGAGTTTGATCGCTTGCGTTTAGTTGGAACGCTAATCGATCACCCGGCATCCGACTGGTTTTGTTATCAACGCCGAAACAATTGTGGTGAAACTTGGGCAGCATTCCTCTTATCCGTTCAACAACGGTTTGATCCGACATACTACGAGGATTATACAAGCCTTTTAGCTAACTTGAAACAAAAAACGTTAGTGGTGGATTATCAGACGAAATTTGAAGCCTTGTTGAACAAAGTAACCGGCTTGTCTGAATCGACCCTGATCTCTCTATTCAAAGCAGGGTTGAAACAACCTGTGCGTCGGGAATTGAATCTGCGGAACCCGACTTCCTTAGCACAAGCTTTTGCACTAGCACGGGAATTGGCCACATCTTACACCGAAATCACGTCACCATGGCTTGCTAATAAATGACCATGGACTGCTAGTTCACGTCAAGCACTGCCCCCGCAGAAAGCCGCCACTTCCACAACCACAGGTTCGGCCGAACCTCAACCAGCGGCACCGGCTCCTAACGGTAATCTTTCTTCTCTCCCAATTCGTTGTCTTTCTAGAGCTGAACGTGATGAACGTACTAAAAAAGGCTTATGTTGGAATTGTGATGAGAGGTACACTCGGGGACATCGCTGCACACCCCGCTTCCTAGCTTTGCTGAGCTGCGAGGACAACGATGACGAGGTTGAGGATAACCACTCGGACGAGCTCGCTGTTCTGGGCGACATTTCTAGCCTGAATTCCATGGAGGGACTACCGAACCCGCGCTCATTGCACCTTTTTGGATCGATTAATGATGCACAGATTCAGGTTCTCATTGATGGAGGTAGTACTCACAACTTTATTCATCCCGATTTGGCTGAGAAATTACAATTGCCTTTGTTACACATATCACATTTTCGTGTGTTTGTTGGCAACGGAGCGTATTTATTATGCTCCCATCAGTGCCCGGAAACGCGTGTTGTCCTGCAGGGTCACACGTTTGCTATTGATCTTTTTGTCCTTGCGGTACATGGCCCGCAAGTAGTCCTCGGTGTGCAGTGGTTATAGACTCTGGGCACTGTGTCCCATGATTATGCCAAACTTACTATGCAGTTTACTTGGAATGATAAGTCCGTATTTCTGAAAGGCGATCGGCAATCGCCGAAGCCCATTACTATGTCAGAACTTCACTCTTTATGTGCTTCTGATAACATTTTGGACTGTTTTGAAATTTTGCACTTGGCGCCGGCCGAGACCTCTACGACCGTCGATTGGCCATCGGATCTAGCACCGGAGATTCGGTGCGTGTTGGAGAGACATGATGCGGTTTTTGCATTACCAGCGGGGTTACCCCCACCGCGATTGTGGGACCACCGCATTCACTTACAGCCCGGCTCTAAACCGATCAACGTCTGACCATACAGATATCCCTACTTTTAGAAATCTGAAATTGAAAGACAGGTTAAATCAATGATGGATCAGGGCATCATCCAGCACAGTACAAGTACTTTTTCCTCTCCAGCTCTCTTAGTTAAGAAGAAAGACGGCAGTTTCAGATTTTGCATTGATTAAAGAGCCGTGAATGGCATCACGGTTGCATATAAGTTTTCTATTCCCACTGTTGATGAATTATTTGATGAATTAGGGAATGCGGTTATTTTCACTAAACTTGATTTGCGTTCGGGTTATCATCAGATTCGGATGCACTCTTCCGACATCTATAAAACTGCTTTTCAGACGCATGATGGACATTTTGAGGCTACCATGAATGCCCTGTTTGCTCAGTATCTGCGTCAATTTGTCATTGTATTTTTTGATGATGTCCTGATTTACAGCCCTTCGGTTATTGCTCATGCTTCGCATTTAGAGACTGTTTTGCAGATTCTTCAGGCTAATCATTTCTATGTGAAGGGATCCAAATGTTCTTTTGGCACATCTCAAGTCGAGTACCTAGGACACATTGTCACAGCTGGCCAGTTGATAGCAGATCCGGCCAAGTTGTCTGCCATGGCCGATTGGCCTATTCCGAAGTCAGTCAAGCAATTGCGGGGATTTTTGGGGTTGACATGCTATTATCGGAAGTTTATCCGTCACTATGCATTGCTAGCCGCACCTTTGACTGATTTATTACAGAAAGATAAATTTGAGTGGTCTCCAACGGCTGATTCTGCATTTCAGAAATTGAAGTCGACTATGATGCAGCCGCCTATTCTACAGCTTCCTGATTTTTCCAACAAGTTTATTGTAGAGACAGACACATCCGACGAAGGCGTCGACGCTGTTCTGTTACAAGAGGAGAAACCTCTCTCGTTTTTCAGCAAGAAGCTGGGTATTCGTCGTCGCGGGTCTTCCACAAATCACAAAGAACTCTTTGTTGTTGTTTCCGCAGTTCAGAAATGGCGACCAATAATTTTTTATGCGTAAGCTCATGAGTTATAAGTTTCGAATTGAGTACAAATCAGGTGCCAATAACCGGGTTGCCGATGCATTGTCGCGCTGCATGATTGATGATGAGACGACGTTGAAGCAATTTATGTCATTTACGACTCCGTTGCCGGATATCTTACAGCGAATTCGGGCCGAAAATTCCACATTGGACGATCTCCAAGCGTGGCATGCGGCAGCCGCGGCAGGTACTCTCGCCGCGGCCCTTCAGGTGCACGACGACATCTTATATTATGGCCATCGTTTGGTTGTCGGCGCAGCTTCTCCGCTTAAGGCTGATATTCTGACAGAGTTTCATGCATCACCTAGTGTTGGCCATCCGGGCATTGATCGAACATTTCGTCGAGTTGCGGAGGTCTTTTATTGGAAGGGAATGCGAGTTGATGTTAAACGCTTCGTTGACTCTTGTTTGATATGTCAGTCAACTAAATACAGTACCGCTAAACCTGCCAGCCTAATTCAGCCTCTACCAGTGCCACAACAAGTTTGGGACGATGTGTCTATGGATTTCATTACGGGGTTGCCTCCGTCCCGCAGCCATACGAATATTCTAGTTGTGGTCGACAGATTATCTAAATATGCTCATTTCGGTGCCCTTGGGCCTTCTTTTGACACACCTCGGGTTGCTTCGTTGTTCATTGATATGGTCGTCAAACTCCATGGGATTCCAGCTACTATTGTTTCTGACAGGGACCCTATTTTTCACAGTACTTTTTGGTCCGAGTTGCATCGCTTGAGCGGTACAAAACTTCATCATAGTACGGCTTACCACCCTCAATCTGACGGTCAGACTGAGGTCAAGAATCGATGCTTGGAGCAATATCTGCGTGCCGTGACTCACGGTCAACCACGTCGTTGGTTCGATTTCTTGCCGTGGGCGGAATTAGCCTTGAATTCTATGCATCATGAGGGCCTCGGCATGTCGCCATTCAAAGCTTTATAAGGGCGTGAGGCACCACCGATTGCCCGTGTCACTATTCCGAATGGACCGCCGACGCCAGCATCGGAAGCCATGCGTGATCGGGAGCATGTTTTGGACCTCATCCGTCGCAATCTCTCCAAGATGCAACAGCGGATGGCGAACCAAGCAAACAAGCACAGGAAAGATGTGGAATTTAATGTAGGAGATCAAGTCCTGTTGAAATTACAACCGTATCGGCAGCATTCGGTCAGTCGTCCTCTATCCGCTAAGCTGGCTCGCCGCTTCTATGGACTGTTTACCATTATTGAGCGGATTGGACCTGTTGCATACCGCCTTGAGCTCCCGGCTACAGCACGTATACATAACGTGTTTCACGTTTCTTTGTTGCGACCATTTACACCGGATGGTACGACTGTTACGGCCGCTTCTTTGCCTGCGGAATTCATGTATGACTGTCCGATTTCACGCCCAAGGCGTGCCACCGCAGAGCGCGAGGTCATTGTCAACGGCCTCCCCAGGAACGAATGGCTAATTGAATGGTCTGACGGTGCACCGGCCGAATCTACTTGGGAACCCGTTGATGTCATTTCCCGCTCTTTTCCAGATTTACGGCTTGAGGACAAGCCTATGCTCATCGGGGGAGAGAATGATACGGGAGAAGTATCCGTTACCAGACCATCACGAGTTCGGCGTCGTCCAAGACGATACGAATATTAGTTTTATTTATTAGTATTTTTATAAGCTTTTTAGGACATTAATTTATAATTTCAGCATTATATGCAATTTATGTAATTTTTATAAACTAGAGCAAAGTTCTCTTCTCGGGTTTTCTTTACGGTTCTTTCCCGGGACGCCTTTTTTGAACCGTTAGGGCTTAGGTATAAATACTCTTGGTGTCATCCTCATAATTTATCCAAGAAAATAGTTTGCCCTAATTTTGTTAGTTTCTCTGTTTCATTCCGTGGCTACCAACCACGATTATCTCGAGTCGAAATCCACACCGGATTAGGCTCAACCCCTTGACCAACAAGGATTCGATACGCGATCCACACCAGATCCATATCACTTTATATATGAAAGTGCCATCTATCTATCTATCTATCTATCTATCTATATATATGAAAGTGCCATCTATATATATGCATCCACAAAAGTGATTTTACGTACATCTATGATGACATCGATCGTGAGTCGTGAGTGACATTTTACATATGCTGATATGCTAGACACTTCTTACGTATATACCCACCCGCTTATATTAAAACGTACCACCACACTTACCAGGTACAACTATACACATACTGACATACACTGATACACCTTTGAAAAACGAAAAAAGGTTGACACTCGGCTCATTATACGTACACAAATTTACCATATATTTCTACGCCTTGTACGTGTCGCTAGACGCTAGCTAGGCACGAAACATCTCACAAGTTGGATAGCTACACCCCGAAACATACCAACTTGAGTCATCTTAAAAACAACCCACCTTTATCGAACCCTTTGACCGAACCTCGAACCGAGTTTGACCACAACTACACGGGTCTCTTGCACCCATCTCGCTAGCTTGCGCCTCATCATCACCATCATACGATCATCATCGCCAAGTCCCTCGCGAACCGAGAAGTGGTAGCTCGTGAGAAAGGCTTGTCTGGCGTGCCAAAGCTCTCGATCTCTGCACGACCGAGTCCCGTAGGCATCGTGCTGTGGATCGATGATGATTTGCCACATCTCGTCGTCGTCGTGCACACCCTCCAACTTCGGTTCATGATCATCATCGTTTGAAGTGCCACGTGGCTTCAGCCTTATAACCATGTCTCGGAGTTTGATCTTTGACATACATGGTATCTCGATCGGATCAATATATGTTCAAGTAATCCGATTAGCAAAATATGTATTGTGAAGGGGGAGGGTTAAAATGTTAAATAGGCTTAGCTAGGTTTGTAATAAAGGAATTAGAACTGGTGAACAAAAGGAAGAAACATTTCTCATACGTTATGCGTGTTTGGTTGCAGTCAAGACTTAACACCAACCCTATAAAGACTCTAATTTAAAGGTAATGTCTTGCCAAAAACCTTTTTTTGTTTTGTTTTTTTGTGTGTGTCTTCCAAGCTTCCAACCTTAAAAGTCTATTATATATAAAGAGAGCTAGCATGAGATTCTCTTATAGGACCCATGTGGGTCACCTAGTGGAGGCAGTTGGGAGGTCTCAGGTTCAATTCTTGCTTCCGTTTTTTTACTTAGGTGAAAAAAATTAAGTCTCACCATTCTTTCTGTTAACTAGGTCAAGTCAGGCAGTGCAAGCCGGTTTACCTGGTTCGTGCTCTTTTTCGACTAGTTCACATACCCAAAGTTTACCACCAAAGATATCGAAGGTGGGCCCCTTTTTAAAATAAAACTCATACAAGGTCAATTTTGTAAAATGTTCTCTAGTTTGTTTTTTAATGTTTAGTGGGGCTTTGACCCAATCACAACATGTGTCATATTAACATGAACATCCTAATGAAGGTTAAAGTTGAATATGCACTCAAATTGTCTAACATGTAGATAATCTAACTTGAAGACCCTGTTAATTTATTAATCCGATTGATAAGTTTATCAGTTTATATGTATGTCACCTAACAAATCCTTGAGACTAGCTTATTTGACACATCATAGATTATATAAACAGTAGTAAATGATAATCCATTTCAGGAGAACGCCTGCAACGAAGATAGTAATTATGTTGCATGATAGTGATTGTCCATACTTTTTTTTTCGATTTCCCCAGGAGAAATGGATTGAAAACTAATCTCCTTTCATGTGTACCGCATAGCCCATTGCTGGGGAATACTTATTATTTATGATATATATATATATATATGATCAGACAAATAAATGCTTGCTCAAAATCCAGATTGTAGCTATAATTACATATACATAATGTTAGGTTTTAAGGTACTGAAAGACATGAGGTTCACAAATCACAAATATAATAAGAGATTTCAGAGGAAGTAGCTACCTGCACCAGACTTTTGTTATCTTACGTGTTGTTTCTTGCAGCTGCAAGATTTCACACTTGCAAGACCAGACAACCATTAAACTCCATATATACAGGTTAATTATATATCTGATATTAAATACATCAAGCAACATGAAATTAGGTTTCGTTTGTGTTGGTTCACGATCAAGTACAACTGTTGTACCAGTAAAGTAAGGAGATGAAACCAAGACCCACCTATCTTTCATCTTTCATCTTTCACAGAGTGAGTAATTTACAATTAGGTTTCTTTTACATTATTAATTATTGTAATTTCAGTTTGTTACTTTGAGCTAAAATTGTTATATCATTGAACTGCATTTGTGCACAGCAACTACATAGGCAGTAAATTAAAGAACTTTATCACATTAAATGAATCAATTATGAACAAATGTAATGTACCGATCGAAAAGAATAAATAAAAAAAAGTAACCATCGAATTACTTGAGCATTCCACCAAAAAGTAGGCACAGTGGTTCACACGTTTACAATGTACATAAATGAGTGCTGAAAATGCTAATGTTGCAGCTTCTTTGGTTCTCCCACATCTAGGAACCTAGTTTCACCATTTCAAGTGGATGATCTGCATTAATTTTTCACACTTTACCTGAAAGGTTTTGTTTCAAGAATCTCAGTGTCAATTTTAAAAATTTAATAGTAAGAAGATGAGGAGTATTTGCATAATAAGAATGAGTGCAACATGCTGTAAAGGCTATATTTAGACAATTAGTATTAAAGAAACGGGCATTTGCATAGTACATAAAAAAAAATGAAGTAGCATAGCTCTTTTATTATGATGGTATAGGGAGATGCATATTATTCATTTGATAGGACAATTTTTGGCAAAACAGTTCACTTCATAGCAGGAAGATAATGATACAAGATTGGTAATCAATACTACTTCAAAAGACCATATTCCACATGCACACAAACTGCGCAGTGAAGAATCTATCCAACCCTGTCCTATATACTGATCATACTAGGAAAGAGATCAGTCATGACTGACATTCAATATCGAGTTCATAAAAAATCTCTCATTTTCTGAATAAACAGTATTTTGGCCAAAGCTTAGTAGTTTTTGAAATAATTCTAGCAAGGAGTTTTAGTAAACTGTTCTTTCATGGTAAATGTGTTTTGAAGCATATGGTCTCAAAGCTAACAAGAGAGGCATTCCCCACATGGCCACATTTGCCATGTCCACCCACCACATACCAGAAAAGCAAGTAAAGGTGCAACACCCAAAGAAGATTTTGAGCTTTCAAGGGTCAAGATGTCTATCAACGGCTTAAAATGTACTTGGCCAAAATATCTAGTAAACTACGTCAAAGACTCAAAGGAGCACTTCTCTAAAATTATTTTCAAAAGCATTACCAAAGGTGGTTCTTTCAAGGCCAGTAAAGGAAGTTTAATTTCCCATTAAAATCTTGAAGGTCACTTTGATGACCAGTCCAAAAGGATGCTTGGATTATCTAGTAGAAATGATTTGTAGATATGTAGAAAAGACTTAATATCATAGAAACAATGATTTTTATAGATATCTTCCAATTTCCATCAGATGTCATGTCTCTATGGAAAGTTTTATCTTTGTAGTTTCTTCTTTTGATTCGTAATACTCTAAAATATCTTCTTAATGCCAACATAAACCAAAAGCAGAAAGACGAAAGTAGAAGCGCAAGAAGATAGGTGCTATTACTCTCAACCATTGAATTCTTAAGTCTCTACCTCTAGAACTGCTAACAATGGATGACATCAGCAAGAAGGATCAACCTATTAGGCACATTAATACTAAAGTCTCCACCTCTAGGCTATGAGAAACAAATAGCATTATACGCGATCAACTGAAGAAAACCTATTATGTACTCACCTCTAGTTTGCATCCTTGAAATCGTCCTCATCATCGCTATTACTATTGGCATGTGATGAAGAGTTTGAACCACTTTCTTGATTTCTCCTTTCAAGATCTTGATTACTTGTTTGAAGAAGATGGAAGAAACCTTGTCCAAGAGACTTCCATAATCGTGTAGGGAGAGAAGACTGAGAATTCTCTCCATTTGCTTCACTAGACAATTCAAATGACTGAGCTGAAGCTGGCTTAAGCTCAGAAAACCTAAAAGCTCCCAAGATTTGCTCTGGAAGCTCTGATTCTGTTTGGCTTTCAATGAGAAAAGCCAGATCAACAGTCAAGGTTGTAATATAACCAAAAGCAAGATGAACAATAGCACTAGCAACCACAGATGACCCGATGTCAATATCAACCTCTACATAGTTTTCCTGTACATAATATTTACAAGAAACGGCTCGGCCAATTACACAAATGGCCTGTTCTCCAACTGCTTTTCTCACAATCCAAGGGCCCTTCACAATATTTGCAATCAATTTGAGCCTTGAATTCCTAAATCTTTCATCTCCATTAATGAACTGATGCATCAACGTACCCTCAGGGATGGGGCCAGTAGACGTGAAATATGCAATAGCACTATAATTTTCCTTGCTTGGAACTTGCAGATTGAAAGCCCACACAAAAGGTTTGTCACAATCTGGAAACTCTTGCTCGAGAGCCTTTCTGATCCTGTTATTTGGATGTTTTAAGACTTCCGCTATCTTCGTAGAAGATCTAATCCAATCAAATCCCAAAGGTTTCAATAGATAGTCACCAGCAGGAATTTTGATCTTAGTGGAGAAGTATTCCGGACCCCTGACCATAAATATGTTGCCTGGTGGAGAAGCCCATCCATTCGGGCAATTTTCTGGATCAAGAAGTGGCACAGAACCCCCAGATTTCACTCTTTTAATCCATTCAGGATCGTCTTTTCCATCATGGTTGGCCATTACAATGCAAAGTTTCCTGTCAAGTTATTGAATGTTCAAAATATAAGCAATGCTAGAACAGAAAAAGATAAGACAATTATGTCTGACCAATAAGCACAAATGGACTGGCACAGAACCCACAGAGATAGAGAAAAGATTATAATGTAACAAACAGAGGTATCCCACCTACCACCAATCCAACTGCAAAAACATGCAATAGGATGGTCCATAATACATGAATTGGCCTAATCGTTTACCATTAAAAAAAATGCAACAACAAAATCAACATCATCGCCCAGTATAGTCCCGCTCAAGCAGGATCTGGGGGTTCAAGATGGGGGCACCCATTAAAAAAAATGCAATAACTGGAAATTAAGACGCAGATCAAGATCCATGTAGGTAAACAATGCCTTTAACCAAAATAAAAATCCAAGCTTTTGCTAGTATCGTGGTCTATGCTTGCATAATATGCTTATGCTTGTTTAGACATAGGTGCTATATACTTATATACCTCTAAGATTGTCTAACAACGAAAGATGTAGCTAAAATCAAGTTTTTATATTCAATCTCATCTGGCAGCAATACCATACAAACTGTTTCAAAGGAAGAAAAAAGTAACCAGGGATACTGCTGATTTAGAAAATTAAAAGAAAATAAGCAAAAAGGAAATTCATTATGCAGGAAAAAATCTACAATGACATCTCAATAACTTGTAAACTCACTGAAATCATGTCACAAATTTTACCTTCTAACTTGCTTGGTTGCTATTCCATAAACCCAAAACAAATCAACACTAGTCACTCAAAAAACCACGAATCGTTCCTGTCTCTCTATTGTTATAACTTATAACTAACCCGCTACTGTTGCCAAGCCTTAAAGATCAGAACAGATGAACATAATTTTATTTCACAGTTAAACAAATCTTCTCAATTGCAATTTCATGCAATGCATTGTTATCCCATGCAGATTAGGAACCAAGCTCGCACTTCAACTTAAGGATGTTATATAATTCTTTCAAATGACCAGGACTATACCATAGTTTTCAGGTCAAGCTAACCTCTATATTTAGTTCTTTCAAGCATCAACTGAAGAGTATGCTTTAACGAGAGTATTCCTGGGTAGAACAAGCGGTACACTTACTTTAGATGTGAATTATAAGAACAGTACTTCAGGCAATGCATCATCAGTAAAATGGTCAACTTAAGAACACTACTTCAGCATCATCAGTAATACTTACTATATCAGGCAATGCATCACCAGCAAGCTAACTCATTTATAATGTCACATTCACATGTATGAAATTGGCGTGGATCCAAAAGCTTCATTAAACTCACAGAGAGGACAAATTAGTTGGAAAAAATAGAGCCCATACCGAATTATCATGGGTTAATTAATAATTGAAATTATACCCTGGATAGTTCAACAAAAATAATTTAAGCCACTAAATGAAGCTGAAATAAGGATTCGTCATTGGAGGTTCCACATTCAAATCAGGCAAAGGCAAAAGGCGCCATCAGAATTCAGGTTTATCTAGCCACGTATCATGACAATCAAACCAAGCAATCGATAGCACGAAACAGCAAAATCGATAAAGGAGACATTTAAAACCTAAATCTTGACCAACGCAAAAGCCAAATACAATAGATTCATAAGAATTTCATAAATTAACAAATGATCAGAGAAAAGCGAAAATAAAAACCTTGGTAGCTGAGCGCTCTGGACAGACGGCTGAATTGCAGGTTGATCAATAGTTGATAACAGAGACAATGGGAGGACCGAAGGAGAGAGATAAAAATAATGATAAAGAAGGAATCTCCTCCTTTCTTCTTCCCGCAAGAAATCAAACCAAAAAATCTGAAAGAGGGAGATGGATGCCCTAAAAATTAATAATTTGGTTGAATTTGGAGCATGAATCACGAATGGGATTGGAAAAGAGTGCAGGAAGACGTGACATTTCCGGACTTTTCATCTGTTTTTATTTCAAATTTTTAATGCAATTTTAATTTTTTTTGGTAGAAAATAATGCAATTTTAATTAAAGTACTTCAATCTACATCTACCTATCAAATCAAGATGCACACATATACGTCTAGTTCTACAACATTTTGTCAACCTTTTAAAACTTTCCATTTATATCCATACTATTATTACGATTTTACCCTCCCTTAAATTCACTTTTTATCCATTTTAATTTTTTTTTTATGATTTTCCATCATCTTCCTTAACCTCTTTATCTCCATTAACATCCATACAAACCTAAACATTAATTTTACAACAACCCATATTAAAATCAATCATGTGTTACACTAACAATCCATTTTACAATAAATCATGTGTTAAAAAAACACCATTTTTCCATTGCTAGGGTTTCGTGGTCCAAATTTCTGGATAAAACTCGTCGTTTGGCCTCCATTGCAAGACTGGATATTGGGCTTGTTGCTCGAACTGGTCCAAAACTCCATTGCAAGCCTGGTCCAAAACTCGAAATTCATGGCATAAAAACCCATGAAACCCTAAATGCACTCACTTGTCTTTCTCATTTTCATTTGCGCCGCTTAGAAATCTCTCTGGATTCTTCCTTTCCTTCGCTCTTCTCCATTGCAAGCCTGGTCCAAATTAAACTCGAGAGGTTTAGCTTCTCCATCGTCTTCTCCATCTCTCTCTCTCTCTCTCTCTCTCTCTCTCTCTCTCTCTCTCTCTCTCTCAAATCTCCGAAATCCTCTCAAAAATCTCTCATTCTCTCACAAAAGCGCCTAGATCTGTTGATATTTTCCTCAAACTCTCTCGATCCGACATACAATCTTCTCGATCTCACTAAACCTCTCGAGATCTCTCCATCACTCTCGGTGTTGACATGGCTAGTCCCTTAGCCTCTCCCGAGTCGAGTTCACATGGTTGCTCTAAATCTTCAAGGTGTGATTGGGGTCCGGAATGCGATGGAAACCACTCTTTTAGTCCAACGCGCTTGGAATCGTCCGTCGAGGGCATGTTTCGGGCCGAAGAATCTGAGTCCCTTGAGCAAGAATCTGAAGTTGAATCTGACCTTGGTGTTGATGATGATTCGAAGTTGTTGGATGGTCTTGTAGCCCCTGATTCTGACCTGGATGATTAGATAAGTCCGTTGTTCCCTAATCTACTTTTGCTTGAATTTTTGTTGCTTGATTTGTTGTCCCTTTGATTGTTGTTGCTTGATCTTGAGCCTCCTGTCCCCATGTTGCTAGATCTATTCATTGAGTATTTGTGTAAAATACTCAAACACATGTACTTGTGTAAAATAGTCACTTAGACACTTAGACAAACACCTGTACTTGTGTAAAATACTTAGACAAACACCTGTCCCCATGTGGCAGAATACATATACAAACACCTGTACTTGTGTAAAATAGTCACTTAGACACCTCACCTTTAGTTTTGTTCTATTGAACACTTGAATTTAGCTTTTTCTGTTCTATTGAGCACCGATCATCAAGGACCTTTCGAGTGTCACACACCCGCGCTGATGTGTTAAATAATCTTGCCACGTTTTTGTCCACCTAGATGCCACATCAAAGGTTTATGAATGAAATGTCACCTTTGTGAAGATTTTAATAAAAAAAAAATTCAAATGTAAACAAGAGAATAATTTGATCCAAACCCAAATTGAACATATATAATATTTTTCAAAGTGATTTAAAAAATATTTGATGGAAAAATAGATAACATAAGTATTAGTTTTGAGTATTTGTTTTAATCTATGAATATTTATATTTATTTTTTATTCTCATAAACCAACTTATCTCTTAAACTTGTTTATAAAATTTTTTTAAAAAAGAAATCAAAAACACATATTAAGTCTATATAAGATTATAAGTAGTCTGTGCACAATTTGACAATACTACCTTTCAAAGTCGAATTAAAATTTAATTAAAAAAATTGGTGAGCCATTGTAACTGATCTTGAATTAAAGAATCAACTATATTAAAGAACTAGTTGATTTACCCGTGCCCTGCACGGGATTTTTTAATAGTTGTTTAATATACTTATTGTAAATACGTACTTATTTTAAGTGAATATTAATAATTATTTTAAATAAATAAAATATAACTTAATGTTAATAACTTCATATAATTTAACCTCCAAATACTAAATAAAATAACCAATAAGAAAATATATTTGAAATAACTATAAGACTAAAATAAGAAAAATATGTTCGAAATAATGTTTGTGAAAGAAAATTCATATTGTAATATTGCAGTGATTTGCATTGTATCTGCAAACAACTTAATTTTTCTCTTTGTGTTTCAAAGTTTTTTAGAACTGGAAGTGAAAAGTTGATCTTTTGTAAGTATGTCTCCATTATCATCATATAGGATGAGCTTTCATTTGAACACTTAAAAGGAGTAAGTGGTTCATTCGACGATATATTGTAGCATAGTTTAGGCTCAAATGCGGTTTGTGGCATAGTTAAGGTGATGATAAATAGGATAGATGGATTCGACTTTAATTATAGTATATTGATATTAACTGATAAGAAAATATTGCATAATTTGTATTATAAAAATTTTAACCAATTTTTTTTTAAATAAAAAATTCTACATGATGACATTATTGAAAAAAATTCTATATAATATATATTGAAACAATTATTTTTACAATAAAAATTCAAAATATATTTTTTTATGTAATTATTTAATATAAACTGATCATGAAATACATTTATTTAAAATATATTGATCTTACAAAGTTACGTGCATGTTAGATATTGTTTTATGAAATTATTTCATATAAATTGATCTTAAAATACAATTATTTAATAATTACTTTAGAAAATTGATCTAAATAAATATTTAAAAATAAAAATTGAACTACTCGTTAAGGAAATATATAATTATTGAATAAGAAGAAAAAGTAACCATGAAATTTTAGGGATATATTTGCATAGAAGAGAATACAATAAATTTATTTCTTTTATATAATTATTTAATCTAAATTTATTTTTAAATACAATTATGTAATATTGATTGATCTTAAAAAGTTACATAGATGTAAGCTAATTAAGAAAAATATAGCAATGATTTTATATACATTGATCTTAAAGAATTAATATCTTTTATAAAAATATATTTTTATAGATACTCTGATTAGAAAAGGTAAGAATAATATGACAAATCACCAATAAGTAAAGTGACCTAATTAAATAGTATATAGATTACTTTATAAAAAATGTTTTCGACTTGTTCTTAAAAAAATTTCCCGAACACTTTTTTCACGACTAAATCACACTTTTTTAATGTTATTAATGTATATTGTACGGATTTAATATAAAAGTCATTTATAAATTATTATCGACGGTTCTTAAAAAAATTTACAAACACATTTTCACAAATCACACTTCTTTTAAAAAAGAATTACAAAATATTAGGATTATTTAAAACAATTTTTATTAGATCAATTTTTTAAAAATGATTTGTCTTAGTCTCTTAGATGATCAATTAAAATATTAAGATATTTTTAATCAAGTTTTCATTAAAAAAAATTACATAACTTCAAATTAACTATTTATATAAAATTCTTAGAATAGTAAAATATTTTGGAATCAATTTTCGTCAAAAAATAATTTATAATTGTAAATATCTATTCAAAATAAATTTTCACGATTGAATCTTATTTTGTTTAGTAATAAAAATTATAAAATTTTAATTTGTTTAGAAGAAAAGAGTGGATGGTAGTTTTCTTTAATAATATAAATTATAAAATTTTAATTTGTTTAGAAGAAAAGAGTGGATGGTAGTTTTAGAAATAGTGGGGAGGTGGTTAAGGTAGAAGTGGATTAAAAATGAGAAATCAAAAATCAAAAAATATTTCAAATTTGCCATGTGGCTCAAATTTTTACAAAGACTTGGTTTTTGTTTTATATTTGTACTAGGGTAGATCAGTTCTATCATTAACACTAGTAGCCAATAACAGATGGATCTTGAATTAAAAAGGCTATTTCAGAAGAAAAAAAATATTCAAGAATCAGCTCTATCTTCCCAATCTGTCGTCATTAACCACAGTAGCCAAGTTGACTGTTGGAGCAGCCCTAGACCCATCTCCAGATCTCCTTCCGTCGCCTTAGCTGTCGCCGGCGGTTCCTTGGCACCCGCCACCATCAGAATCGAGACATGGCCGTTTCCACCTCCAAAATATTCCAGATCTGGCCTTTCAAGGGGAGATCCATACATTCATCTCCTAGATCTTCAACACTATCTTCCATATTCGGTGCCCCCAAGGAGCTAGAACATCGACGCGCTTCTAGGGAGGTATCTCCCCCTTGTCCACCACTTGAACCGCCCAGATCTGGCCTTCCAAGGTGAGATCCACCAAGGCTGGCCCCAACCTTATGAGATCCAAACTCTTGGAAGAAGATATGTATGTTTTCAGGAAGAAAGGTAGAAGAAGAGAATGGCAAGAAAAAGAAATTGGAAAGAAGTAAGATTGATCAGTCTGGTTCGGGTAGAGAAGGAAGGGGAGAAAGGCAAGGGTTTGATGCATTTACGTTTTTTTTAAATTTAATATCCATGTCATCTAAAAATACAGATTATTTAAGTCTCACTCTCCCATTAAAGAGTATAAAACACGCACATTGCCACGTCAGCAAAAAGATGTCTAATATAACAGAAAAGACTAAATTCAAGTGTTCAATAGAATAAAACCAAAGCTGAGGTGTCTAAGTGACTATTTTACACAAGTATAGGTGTCTGGATATGTATTCTGCCGTTAAAAAAACACCATTTTTCCATTGCTAGGGTTTCGTGGTCCAAATTTCTGGATAAAACTCGTCGTTTGGCCTCCATTGCAAGACTGGATATTGGGCTTGTTGCTCGAACTGGTCCAAAACTCCATTGCAAACTTGGTCCAAAACTCGAAATTCATGGCATAAAAACCCATGAAACCCTAAATGCACTCACTTGTCTTTCTCATTTTCATTTGCGCCGCTTAGAAATCTCTCTGGATTCTTCCTTTCCTTCGCTCTTCTCCATTGCAAGCCTGGTCCAAATTAAACTCGAGAGGTTTAGCTTCTCCATCGTTCTTCTCCATCTCTCTCTCTCTCTCTCTCTCTCTCAAATCTCCGAAATCCTCTCAAAAATCTCTCATTCTCTCACAAAAGCGCCTAGATCTGTTGATATTTTCCTCAAACTCTCTCGATCCGACATACAATCTTCTCGATCTCACTAAACCTCTCGAGATCTCTCCATCACTCTCGGTGTTGACATGGCTAGTCCCTTAGCCTCTCCCGAGTCGAGTTCACATGGTTGCTCTGAATCTCCAAGGTGTGAGTGGGGTTCGGAATGCGATGGAAACCACTCTTTTAGTCCAACGCGCTTGGAATCGTCCGTCGAGGGCATGTTTCGGGCCGAAGAATCTGAGTCCCTTGAGCAAGAATCTGAAGTTGAATCTGACCTTGGTGTTGATGATGATTCGAAGTTGTTGGATGGTCTTGTAGCCCCTAATTCTGACCTGGATGATTAGATAAGTCCGTTGTTCCCTGATCTACTTTTGCTTGAATTTTTGTTGCTTGATTTGTTGTCCCTTTGATTGTTGTTGCTTGATCTCGAGCCTCCTGTCCCCATGTTGCTAGATCTATTCATTGAGTATTGTTGCTTGATTTGTTGTCCCTTTGATCTGCTGTTTGTTTCCTAGCTTCACTCTATTGATGGCCTGTTGATGCTTGATCTTGCGTTGGCTTGTTGATGCATATTGGTTGGCTCTTCATTTGAAGCCTCCATTCTGAAACTGTCCCCATGTTGCTTGATTTGTTGATTGAGATCATTAATGATGCTTGATTTGTTGTCCCTTTGATTGTTGTTGCTTGATCTCGAGCTTCCTTGTTCCCATGATGCTGGGTCTGTTGATTGACTATTGTTGCTTGAATTGTTGTCACTTTGATCTGTTGTTTGATTCCTTGCTTCACTCCATTGATGACATATTGATGCTTGATGCTGCGTTGGCTTGTTGATGCATGATTGGTTGGTTCTTCACATTGAGCCTCCATTGTAAAACTGTCCCCTTGTTGCTTGTTTGTGCATGTTATTTTCTGGTGTTTTTCAATCCCTTGCTTTTGTCCCCTGAATTCAGTTGTTGCATGTTCCCTATTCATTAGCATGCTTCTTCTGTTGTTGTCTTGCATGCATGTGTTGTTGTATTGAATGCTTATGTGTAACTGTGTAAGTCACTAGTACGACCAGGAGATTCTAGATAGAAAGGGTAACAACTTATGTTGAACATCCCACTGTCGGATCTTACAGAGTCTTTTCTTCTTTTTTGTGTTTTTTTTTGCTCATTTGATTTATTTCCTTTTTTTCTCAATGATGAAAATCTTTACTTCTAATATGCAATTCCCTTATACTCACTGTGGTTGACATTCATTAGGCCACCAGTCATGAAAATGGCTTATGGAGGCCTTTGTATGTCAATGTTTAGTGGGTGGGGTTGTTTCAATGATGGAGTAAGGACATCTGAGAGTTTTTTTTAATCAATGATGAAAGTCTATACAAACTGAGATGTACATCCTGAATATCCATTGCCTTCTCATGCAATAGGCAACCAATCATTTTATATGGTTTAGGAAGGCCTTTTGCATGTTAAGAGAAATTGGATGGATTTATATTAATGATGAAATTGTGGACATCTGAGATTGTTTTTTTTCCTTTTTCTATTTCAAAACTTGAATGATAAATTGCTTAATTTCCTTGTTCATTAAGGTCCCGAAATTTGGATACATTCCACATTTCTAGTTACACAAAATTATTGTACTTACAAAAGATTATATACAAGTCACTAAATGTCCATAAATGTAGTGACTGTCTTCTACTGCATCTTCTTGACTTTCATGCTCTCCATTGTTTGCTTGAGTCCCTTGTGTTGGTTGTGGTCCTTGAACAACCCCATGAATCAATTCCCATGCTTGTATTACATCTCACATAGGTGCATCTACTTGTGTTGGTAGATTCCCTTCAGTTTGTAGTCTTTTCTTGTTGACATGTGGCAAGTCAAAGTCATTGATGCCTTTGACTTTCAGTATTTCATTCATTACATATTGTAAAGACATCCAAACATTACCTAGGATTTTGGGGTCTAGCTCATAAAAAGCTTGATGCACAACATTCAACATATCATCAACATTCTTAGGCATTTTAAGTGCATCAAAGATTGAATGCTTCTAAAAAATTCCTAAGTCTAATATATTCAAATCAGGACTATTAGGTGACTGTTGAATTAAAAATAAAAGTGAACCCATCATGTTGATATACCTTTTTCCATTCTGCATCTTGTTGAGATATGTGTGCCTTTGCATTATCCTATTGTATGAATATGACTTTGTGACCTTCATGTTGTGGCCATTTAGCCTTGATTGCTGGTACAATTTGATTGATGAGCATGCTCCTTGTCACTTGTTTGTTGACTGATTCAATCAACTTTGTAACTACTGTCCCTTTTGCTCTGTTTTTTTATTTCTTCTATGCTGGTTCTTGGTATGTGAATGAGAAAATACTTATTTTCCCATCAAAAGTGCATTGTCCATCTCAATCAAACCTAGGTCTTGCCACTGCAGCAATGAACATGGCCATGGGTATGAATTTGCTTGAACTTGCTGATCTATATTTGCCCCTCTCATTTTGAGTTAGATAAACTCTTTGAGATTTTTTGCTCAATTGGAACCATTTCTCATCAATGTTAACGAAATCAAACATGGGGTAATATGTTCTCTTTGTTTCTGGTGTGCCTCCTTGTAGTAGACTTAGTATCCATTCCAACCTAGTTCTCTTGTTTGCTGCATTTAATCCGGGCTTGAGGGCATTTGTATGAGGCCTTATGGTTCCTATTTTAATGAGCCTATGTGTTGCACTCTTTGAAACGCCAAACTTGCTTGCTAAATCTCGTAAACATGACCCGTCTCCCATGTTTATTGTTGCGATTGTTGCTGGATCAATTTCAACCCGCTTTCTCCCACTGTTATGATACTTTGTACTCACATTGGGCCTTTGCATTGCATCTGTTTGTTGCTTGGCTGTATTCCATATTCTAGATGTGGTTCTTGTTGAAACATTGAACTCTGATGTCACTCCTTACATTGCACTCCTTTTGAGATGTCCCCCATTTGCTATGTGCAGCAACTTCATTAAAATATGGACCCTTTTCTCACTGTTGAGCTTGGACTTTGATGGCTAGTGATGTGAAGATGTTGTTGTATGTTGCCCTCCCTCTGGTGTGTGAAGCCCTTCCTCTTCTTCCATGTTCCCTGCTGGTTCATTGAGATCGAAAAGAAAAGTTGAAGGTTGAACTGAGGCTTCACTTTCTAGTAGAGGGTCTTCATTAAGATCAAATTCGGAAACCATGATCTGCAAGCAATGATGCAGTGAAGAAAATTCAATGTAATTGAGATTTTTGTTGCTCTGTTTTTTGTAATTTTGGTTGTTGGAATAATTATGAGATGTAGTAATGAGACACTTTTTTATAGCAGATTTTCTACTTTGTCCCAATCCATGTGACTTTAAATGTTGTTCTCCCATTGGTTGTTTGAAATTAATTATTGTTCTCCCATTGGTTGAGAATAAAGCACATGGATCCCCATTTTGTATTTTAACTTTTCAGAATTGTAAAACAGCTGTATAAGACTCTCCTTTATTAGCTACTGTTTATGATTGGATGTTTCTTAATTGAAGAGATTTTTGTACTTTTGGACAAATTCTTGGGGATAGAGGGAGTATTTGTTTGGGGGAGCGCTCAGGAAGTTGCTGAATTTTTTAGAGATTAATTTTCAATTAATTGGAAAAAGGAAGTTGCTGAATTTTAGGAGAATATAAAATAGATGAGATTTGAATAATCACGTAATATTGGAAGGGTCTACTACATAACTGCTATTATTTGTTAAATAAGTATTTTTATGTTTTTGAATAAGTAATATAATGGGCTTTGAAAAATTAAAAAATTGAATTTAAAGATATAAAACCTCTACAAAATCGTAGAATATCTATTAGTCGACGTTTGAATAACTCAATATGATTGTTTGAATAATTGTATAATCGTAGAATATTTATAGTCGAGGCTTGAATAACTCAATATGATTGTTTGAATAATTATATAAACTCAATATGTTTATTTGAATAATTATAGAATCATAAAATATTTCTAGTCAAGGTTTGAATAACTCATATAATTGTTTGAATAATTTTAGGATTAAACATGTGTTTAGCGTTTGTATTATTTAGGTTGATAAGTATTCGTATTACCATGAAAATCAATTTGCTATATGTTGAATAGTTACATATTAAAATGGGTGGATATGACAAAAATAAGAATCTTATATGAACATTGAATATATATATATATATATATATATTTGAATAAGTTGGATAAATACATTGAATAATACAAATTAAGGAGTGTTATATCTCAAATACATACTCGAATAAAGAGTACATCTATTTATTTGTATGTACACTAATATGAAAAATAAATCATTGTCTTTGTCTTCAAACATCAACCATTCACACGTCTTCACCATTCTTGAATAACTCCGTAGTAGAACACGCAAATGTAGAAATCAATTATCGCACAACAAGATACAACATTCTTGAACAACTGCATAACCAAACACACATTTATGAATAACAATTCATGCTTATATGAATAATTAAATACGCATATATGAATAACATGCCATCCCTATATGAATAACAAAAAATGCATATATGAATAACAAAACAAACATATATGAAAAAACAATCATGAAAATGTCAATAATAAGACAATGTATATAGGAATAAAAAACAATGTATATATATATATGAATAATAGAATACATATATATAAATAAAAAAGTCACATCTGTCTGAATAACAAGCCACGCATGTATGAATAATAACAAATGCATTCATGAATAACAAATAATGAATAGATGAATAAAAAGGCATGTATATATGAATAACAAAACACGTAGAGATGAATAACAAGCCATGCACATATGAAAAACAAGATCCATTGTAATTGAAGCTTGTCGAACTCGTCTACCCCAAAAAACACCCACACACAACAAATTATAAAGCCAAATCGAACACGACAACCCCCTAAGCCCTAAAAATCCATCAAAAATGAACTCTTATCGCCAAAGTTAAGCATAACTTAAGTTTTCACTCCAATATCAAGAAAGTTACATGAGTTTATGGGAACTTGAAACATTAAACCAAAATTTTACACACCAGGAGAATGGAAAACTAGAAATTTGAAGAAGAAGAAGAACTAAAATAGCATAAACGATAAAAGATAAACATTATTGAATCTTGACTTACCGAAATTTGAAGAATAAGACGATGCAGTGATAAGATCTCCCCGAATCGCTTGTGGAAGAGTGAAATTCAAGATCGTCGAATTGAGAGAGGTAGGGTTCTGATGTTGGGATAAAAACGGTTGAAAAAGGAAACAATCATTTCAATTCTAGCGAGATTTGCTCTATTCTAGTGTATCGCACCCATTTCATTATTTTGCATCCCTTTTATTTTAAATCATGGCCATTTATTAAGTAAAATCTGATAGTTTAGATTTAACCACATGATATACTCTAAGAGGCTATTTCACTAGAGTACTATTCTATTTGTTTGTTCAGAGATTTGTATCCACTGTCAAGTTTTAATCCGTCGATATCGATTTATCTAAATATATGGGATGTTTGGCAAATGTTGGAATTGACGCAAGTAAAAAGAAATAATTTTTTTGGTCATTGCCACCCCAGTTCAGCGGAGAGCTTTGCTCCATCAAACGCCTACGTCTGGAGTTCGAGTCTCGCGAGGACCCTTTATTTTTGGGTGGGATAGGCTCTCCCAAAAAGTTCATTTCTCCACTGAGTGTCGAACACTCAACCTTACAGAAGAGAAGCGTAGCCCCTCCCACTACGCTCCATGCTTGTTGGTAAGTAAAGAGAAATATAAGAAGTAATAATAATTTCGACTCTTTAGTGTCACAATTCATGAATTCATCACATTGAGAGATTCTTGCCATTAAAATTGATGCAAGTAAAGTGGGTGGAAAAACTAACTTTATTAGTTTAGGCTTCTATAAATTAAATTTTGATGGATCTAAATTAATGGATGGATCAGCAACATCAGAAATTATCATCAGAGACTCGAATGTAGAGATTATTTATATGGCAAACTCGAAATATGGTAGTGATTCGGTTTTTAAAATTAAATTGCTAGCCTTACAAAAAGGAACAACAAGAGCACAAAATATGGACATTAGAAAATTGGAAATTGAAGGGAATAACTTGATTTTCTTAAATGCTATAAAGAAGCAAGACCAATGTCCATGGGACGCCGATATAATAATTTCACATATTGTTGTCTCTTTAGAATGTTTTGACTCTATTCGAATTACTCATGTGAATAGGAAGTGTAATGCTATAAAATAGCTAAGGCTCCATTTGGCACACCTAGCTAGAGATGGAATCTAGCTGAAGCTAGAGTTGGTAGCTGGATTATTAGTAGAAGCTGAAACTGAATTTATGAGCGGAATGGATAAAAAAGTGTTTGGAAATTAGTAGCTGAATGGCAAAAAAGCTACCTGAAATGACAAAATTGCCCCAACATAACCAAAAAAAGTGCCCCTCAATTCAACTCATGTGCATGTCACGTGATTTTGTAACCCCCAAAATAACACTCTCACAAGGTTGTATGCTTCCAAATCCATTCCAGTGTTTCCCACTCCAGCTGTAGCTGCGTCGAGGTCGCCATTGATCAATGCTGAGGTCCAACCGAGCGAGGGTAGGCGCCCCCAGAGAAGATCTGATATAGGGGAGGCACCGCCGAAGATCGAGGAAGCGGTGATTTCGGAGAAGGCAAGAGGTTTCACGGTCGAATCAAACCTGGTAAGTGAAAGACACTTCAATCTCGTTTGCGTGTATGCATTGGTTTGTTGTTTGAGCGAAATTAACGATGCCAATTTGGAGCATTTGAGGGATCTTGAACATAGAACTTGTATGATGTAGAGATAGTGACATCCAATGTTTGATTACTGGATTCATGATAAAAATATGAAATTAGGTCGAGCTTGTGACAAATTGAGAGTTGTGTTGTAGTGACATTGAATTAGGTCGAGGTTGTGCACGATTGTGAGAGTCATCAATCCATTTGGTGTGAGTCATGAATGGATAAGTGTGGGAATTACTATGCGTATCGCTTAGACTTGGGGCGTGCGGGAGGCACGACCTAGTGATCGGCCTAATAGTATTTCCAAGGGTTGGAAGAGTTGGAGGAATCATAGGTGGCATCGATGCAAGGGCGCTAGAGGCACGCCTTGATCGATAGAACCGGTTTTGAGGTTCTCGGCCTAGGGCTGGCCACGGTGCGAGGCTGACTTGAGCCTCGAGATCATCGAGCACAAGCTTCGGCATGGCATGTTGAGACACACCAGCGGGCGCGCACCAAGTACCGAGGCCTTAGCGCCGGCGCGCCGCTACAACAATGCACGCAAGCAACAGCCGCGACAAACCGGGGCGCGCCTATGGCGTTGTTTTGGTTGACTTGTGTGTGTGGCCTTATTCGTGCAATTGATTGGCTATGTTATGATTCCTATTTTGAGAAATGAAGCTCAAGGACTGTGTGGCAAAATTAGAGAGCTAAACAAAGCTTAGAACATCGGTTTTAAGGTAGCTCAAGTTATGAGCTGTTTTTGGTTTTAGCTTGGTTTGAGCTAGGGCGTTGACCTTTTGGCTTTGCAAAAGCATCACCGAGCTTTCTAGAGATGAGATACACATTTCATGTCTCGAGAGTGTGGGCGCGACAAGCTAGCTCGAAGCTAGCTCCCCTTGGTTTTGGGCCGCGCGCCTCATGGGCAATTTTTGGGCTTTTTGCCTTGAGTTTGGATAAGGATAGATTTGAAATTCAAAAGTTTGTTGAGGGAAGTTACCAAGTTAGTTATAACAAACTCCCTATTAATCCTCCTTGTTTTCCTCCTTAAATTTCTCAACAAAATAACTTCCGATTTATCTTTCCATAACCGCCCATCCTCTTGCCTATAAATAGAGATTGGACACCTCTCTTGAGGGAGTTTGAGAATTTGTTCTCTAGAGAGGTTTCGTGAGATCAAATCAAATCACGAGAATTGTCGTTTCAGTGTTCCACATCAAATTACAAGACACTTATTGAAGAACGAGGAACATATATATGCAATGATGATACATGCTTGCCACATGTTCATTGTATAACAACGTTTTATCTCACAACGTTATTGTGGTTATACCCTTGGCATATTAATGGGGGCAATAAACATTGAAGGAAAACGGGATCTCATCCCGTGACTCATTGTCATATCTAGTCAAGTCATGTTCGTTTATGTTTTCGAAGTTTTAACTTGTGTTTTAACATAAACTAACACTATTCGGCGGTGATCACCCTTGTGGTTTACACCCAACGAGATTACTTTTGGGTCTACTCACGAGATTACCCTTCGGGGTCTACTCAATAGTCTTGACTACCCTTCGGGGTCTACAAGAGCCGAATCTAACCTTCAACTAAGAACACTAACTAAAACTAACAATCTTCAACATTTATTTATTGTTTTAGTTTTTGTTGCTTTTTGACTTGCAAGGTGATTGATAATGGCAAAAACGAGTGAGTCATCGATCAAGGAGATGGCCTCTAAGTTTGTGAAACTTGAAAAGTTTGAGGGGCTGGATTTCCGCCGATGGAAAAAGAAGATGCATTTCTTGCTTACTTCTTTGAAAGTGGTGTACGTACTTACAACGCCGTGCCCAGAGTTACCACCCCCCATACCGGATGTGGTCGAAAACGAGACCGAGGAACAATCCCAACAAAGGCAAGCCATAACGCTCGAACATAGGCGTTATGGAAAATGGGAGAATGACGACTACATATGTCGTGGCCATATCCTAAATGGAATGGCGGACTCCCTCTTCGATGTGTATCAAAACTACGAGTCCGCTCGTGGTTTGTGGGAAGCACTCCAAGGGAAATATTTGGCCGAAGACACTTCGTCCAAGAAGTTCCTAGTTTCTAACTTCAACAACTATAAGATGGTGGAGTCTAGACCGGTGATGGATCAATACCATGAATTGGTTCGCATATTGGGTCAACTTACCCAACATGGAATTGCTATGGACGAAAATTATGCCGTCTCATCCATAGTGGATAAGTTGCCTCCTTCTTGGAAAGAGGCAAAACATCTTCTCAAGCATTCCAAGGAGGACATGAATCTTGTCCAACTTGGCTCCCATATTCGGATTGAGGAAGAGTTCAAGATGAATGATAAAGGGAAGAAGAATGAGGACAAGACCTCCCATTCGGTTGATACCATAGAGGCGGCTAAACGCAAGGGCAAGGGTGCTAAGTGGTCCAAGCGGTCGAAGGGTGGTAAATTTAGCAAAGGCGAGAAGCGTGTTTCCAAGGGAAAGCCAAAAGGAACATGCTGGAATTGTGGCAAGGTTGGTCACATGAAATGAGATTGCGATGCCAAACCCGTGCGCAAGGACAAGGGCGCGCCTACGCCTAAGTCGGGCTCAAGCACAAGCCACGAGCAAGGTAATCCAATGGAATTTGGTTTATCTAAAAATGATTCATTGTTTAGTGTATCTAAAAATGATGAATGTCTTGTCTTGAAGGATAAGAATCTAAATTGGTGGCTTGACTCAGGAGCCACCACACATGTGTGCATGGACAAAAGATGGTTCAAGCACATGAAGGATGTGGAGGACGGTTTAGTTCTCTACATGGAAAAAGAGTCGACGACTCCGGTCTTAGGGAAAGGAGACGTGCTTCTAGACTTTACAAGTAGGAATAAACTTATTCTACATAATGTATTGTACGCACCCAACATTAGAAAGAATGTTGTAAGTGGTGGTGTATTGAATAAGTTAGGATATCGATTGGTCTTTGAGGCCGATCGTCTTGTTATAAGTAGGGCAGGAATATTTGTAGGCTTCAGCCGCTATAAGAATAATATGTTCCTACTTAATGTAATCAATAACAATAAGATTATGTATGATTACATGGTGGTGTCAAATGATTCAGTTTATGATCTATGGCACGCAAGGTTAGGGCATGTCCAAATGAAACGCATGATGGATATGGCAAAGGATCAAGTTATTCCAAACTTTGAACCTACAAAAGAAAAGTGCAAAACTTGCTTGCTAACCAAGATAACAAGGCTTCCTTTCAAGAAGATTGAAAGAGAGGAAGGAGTCCTAGGGCTAGTCCATTCGGACTTGGGGGATTTGCATGCAACACCATCGTTGGGTCAAAAGCGTTATTACATAACGTTGATTGATGACTACTCAAGGTATTGCTATATCTATCTTGTTCATTCTAAGAGTGAGGCACTTGATAGATTCAAGGCATATAAAACCGAGGTAGAATTGCAAATCGGACATAAGATCAAAAGACTACGAACCGATCATGGTGGTGAATATATGGACAAGGAGTATGTTGTGGAATAATCCATGAGACAACGGCTCCATATACCCCTCAACAAAATGGGGTGGCGGAACGAAAAAACCGTGTGCTTAAGGACATGGTAAATGCCATGTTGTTCTACTCCGGGTTAAAGAACTCGTTTTGGGGTGAGGCGATGCTTACGGCCAACTATATTTTGAATAGAGTGCCTAGCAAGAGAAATGGTCAATCACCTTACGAGTTGTGGTTCAAAAAGAAACCTAGTCTTCATCAGCTTCGTATATGGGGATGTCGTGCGGTCGTAAGACTAACGGACCCTAAACGTAAGACTTTGGGAGACAAGGGTGTTGAGTGCATCTTTATTGGATATGCACATAATTTTAAGGCCTATAGGTTCTTTGTGATAGAGCCAAATCATGCCATCTCGGTCAATACCGTGATAGAATCGCGTGATGCAATATTTCATGAGACTAGATTCACGTCTAGTCCGAGGCCTAGAGAAAAGGACCAAGAAGAAATCGACCCGTCCTCGGATCCAATGGAAACCGAGGAAGAGCCAACTTCGGTGCTTGGACCGAGAATCACTCGATCCATGTCTCGTGCCGCCGCACCACAAGGCGCAACACAAGGCACGTCCGAAGGAGCGTCGCAAGGCGCGCCCTTGACGCCGAGTGGTGACAAGACCAGCGTGACGCTGATGCTCGAAGGACCGAACCCGAGTGAGGAATCGAGATCACTAAAGTGCAAGGCTGCAGGGATTGAGGATGATGACGCCGACACACCTAGTGACTACGAGGACGAAACCGTAGCGTTGCTTGGCACGAGAGGCACCGGTGCATCGACGCCAAGGGCTTGATGGCGTAAGCGGCAGCGAGTACGCGATGCACTGTGGAGGGACAAATGTCTCGTGAGCCCATCTTTGAGATGTTCTTGGTTGAAGGATCTAGAGAAAAGGGTCAAAGAATTTCATATTTTCATATGGATGAGGATCCTAAGACCTTCAACGAGGCCATGACTTCTCAAGATGTTTCATTTTGGAAAGAAGCAATCCAAGATGAGATGGATTCCATTGTTGGCAACAGCACATGGGAGTTGTCAGTCCTTCCACCCAGATGCAAGCCATTAGGTGTAAATGGATCTTCAAAAGGAAGATGAAGGCCGATGGGTCCATTGACAAGTTTAAGGCTCGATTGGTTATCCAAGGCTTTAGACAAAAGGAGAGTGTCGATTATTTTGATACCTATGCCCCCGTGGCAAGAATCACTACGATAAGACTCTTGATTTCCTTAGCAAGCATTCATGGTCTTGTCATCCATCAAATGGACGTGAAGACGGCGTTCCTCAATGGAGACTTGGATGAAGAGGTTTACATGAAGCAACCCGAAGGATTCGTAGTGGAAGGACAAGAACATAAGGTATGTCGTTTGATCAAATCTCTTTATGGACTTAAGCAAGCACCTAAACAATGGCATAATAAGTTTGATGAAGTAATCTTGGCCAATGGTTTCAAGATAAATCAAGCGGATAAGTGTATATATAGAAAGTTTGATAATTCTGGTCAAGGAGTTATAATTTGTCTATATGTTGATGACATGCTTATAATTTGGTACGAACCAAATGATAGTGGATAAGACAAAAGAATTCTTGTCTACTAAGTTCTCCATGAAGGATCTTGGAGAGTCCGATGTGATCTTAGGAATTAAGATAGTGAGGGATGACAAGGGCTTGTCTCTAACACAATCCCATTACATCGAGAAAGTGGTGAAACGATTTAATTGTGATAAATCCACGCCGGTGAGCACGCCTATGGATCCTAATGACAAACTCCTTTCTAACCTGTAACACCCCGTCTTCCGACGAGGCGCTACTAGAGAATAGACCTTACAAGGTACTATTAATTAGATTGACAACTACACTGTAGGACCTTACAACGCGGGCACGACGAGAAAACAGAATAAAAACATCCAACCTTTATTTTGATAAAAATATAGAAAACGTAATCATACATGAATCCCCGAAAAATATAATTATTCCAATACGACACCACGCTTACTAATACTGTACTAATCAACCAAAATAATAAATAAAACATACTGCTAACTTCATCTTATCAATAATAAAATCAACGACCTAACTATCATAAATGAACTAATGTAAAAACCAATCCCACTATGACACGCGCTCTTTACCGCTACGGCCCGCCATCTGGCTTCGGTTCCTGCACGGCTCCCTGGTTCATACCTGGAACTGAAAAATATTCCTCGAAGGGTCAGCGTCTAATTTACCAAGCTAGAGAGAATACGGAAATTGTAGAACGCTTTGAAATCATTTATCTAAAGTCAGCATACAAATCCACAATCGCAATCATAACTCTAAAGGCCAATACCTAAATTAGTTATATCAGTCACACAAGGCCACATACGCGTTCACATTCATAATCTCATACAATGCAATTCCTCCTTTTTCCACAATCCGACTTCCAAGGCGCTCATCACCGCGCCGAGTGCAGAGGCAGGCCCTCCCACTCCACTTCACAATCTCCCTTCTAACCCCTGGCTAAGCCTCCACTGGAGCACTTGCAAAAAACGCACAGATAATAATTTTTGTTTTGAAGGGGCGCGATTTTCCCAGTCACACGGGTCAACGTAGCCAACTCTTCCTCAACACCAGCTACGATGGGCCGTGTCGGAAACGGTACCAACACAGAGAAAACGTTCCAAAATATTTTTCCGATAAAACATGTTCAAACCAACAATCAAAGGAGTTCAAAGCAATTTAAAAGGTATTCGGGACTAGTTCCCAAAACCCGCCCTACAATAACGATACGCAATCTAACAGGGCAGAGAAGAACCGAGCAAGTCGAAACGACTTACCTCGAACGAAGGATCCTCGGGAAGACTGAACTACGACCTCAAACGGAACGATTCCCTAAAGAATTATGAAAAAAATTTAATTTAAATAGAAGCTGGTATACCTAACTTTTATTTAGAGAATTCTAATTACTAGATATTAGAATGTGCTAATTAACCCCTTATAAAATTTATCCCAAAATTAACAATCTTGTTCACCCCAAACCCAACTAACAATATTAACGATAGAGAACAAGCCAATCCAAATTTGAAACCCATCTCCCAGCCCAATATATATAAAGAAGACTTTGTGAGCAAATTCAACCCAATCCATATTAGTAAAAATTGGGCCCAACCCATTCGGCCTTCTCCAACTTCCAATTTCACTAACAAAGTAAAGAAATTTTATTGATTGACCAAGTGGAGCCCACTTCCCCAACTCATCTTCAACCTAGCGAGAAACCTGCTCTTCGCCGCGCTCCACGCCGCCCCTGCCTCCGTTCGAAGGTACTTCCGGCAACGCCCTCTTCACCGCGTCTCCGAACTGGTTGAGATCCCCCCACCCGCAATCCGATGGCTACAACAGCGAGCGTCGTCGAACATCTTTCTCACCGCCCCTGTTTTCGCCCGCCGGTGTTTCTCGGCTTCGACCCCACTCCACCGGCGATCCCATTTCGTGACGATGGCATCGAGAAAGAGCAGAGAAGGACATCGCTTGCCGCCCCTTTCGAGCCCAGTATGACCCGCTTTCACCGCCCCCAACAACAGTCCCTACCGACCCCTGCCCCGACCGACGGGTCTCGCCCTCCGAGACCCTTAACCGCTGGTGGGTGGCTCGACGTTTTTAACGCCTCACTGGTCCCAACTCTACTGACCAGTCCCGGGTGAATCCCAACCAAGACATGATTTGAATGGAATATGAACAAAAGGAAGAGTTTGATGGTTACCGGACGGATCAAAGCTTCGTTCCTCGTTTTGGCGGGGTTCGGTGATGCTCGTACTCCTGCTGCTGAACAATTCTTAAGTGACGATGAAACCGACGGAATTGCAGGGGCAATCCGAGGAGAACAGGTTCGGTAGGCTCGAATCGTGAGCAGGGAAAGAGTCGGTTTTTAAAGCCTTTGATTTTTTTAAAGCTTCGAGATTGGGTAGAAGATATGATTGAAAGATATGAATTTGTTATTTTGGATAGCATAAAATCTTTAGATAAATATATATATGTATATAAAAGGTGTTAATTATTATAATTAAAGGATTATCGAATTAAATCCTACCCCAGAAGTTACTTGCGGGTCAAGATTTCGACCACTCGTAACCCGAGGAATTTGTGTTTCTACCCTAGACGGAAAAATACGGCATCTGAATACTACATACTACCCCCTTAAGAAAGTTTCGTCCCGAAACTTTTACACTAAGGAAAAGATATTCGAGGTTCTCACAAACCTCTCCCCCTTAAAGAGGTTCGTCCTCGAACCAGAATTGATTGATGACGGTAATCATAACCAATACTAGCTATCAAAAACACGCAACACGTCAACAAAATTTAAACAGTCAAACAACAAGTCAAGCAAACAAGGATCACGAAGCAAACATCGAATCTGAAAACAGCACACTAATTACTAACCTTCCTCTCAAATGCCTCTACTAAACCCGGGTAGATCTCTGGATAATTCTCACTCATCCTGGACTCCGTATCCCAAGTGGCCTCCTCGACTCCCCGTCGAGACCACTGAATTAACACCAGAGGAACCTCCTTGTTCCGCAGCTTCTTCATTCGTCGCTCTAAAATCTTCAACGGTTGTTCTCGGAAGGTGTGATCTGGTTCTACCACCAAATCCTCATAGTTCAGTCTGTGACTAGGATCCGGGACATACTGTCTCAGCTGTGAAACATGGAATACAGGATGTACTCCTTCTAAAGCAGGTGGCAATGCTAGCCTGTAAGCCACCTTGCCTACTCTCTCCAGAATCTCGAACGGACCGATATATCGGGGACTCAGCTTTCCTTTCACCCCGAATCTCCTCACCCCGCGGGTAGGCGATACTCTCAACCAAACATGGGCTCCGACCTCAAACTCCAACGGTCTACGCCTCTTGTCTGCATAGGACTTTTGGCGACTTTGAGCAGCTAACATTCTTTCTCTGATTAAGGCCACTTTCCCGATCGTCTCCTCAATCATCTGTGGCCTCTCTCCTATTACATCCGAGGGATCATCCCAACACAGCAGTGTCCTACACTTCCGACCATATAAGTCCTCATAAGGAGCCATCTGAATATACGAATGCCAGCTGTTATTATAGGCAAACTCTACTAAAGCCAAGTGATCCGACCACTGACCTCCCCAGTCTAATACGCAAGACCTCAGCATGTCCTCTAGAGTCTGAATCGTCCTCTCTGTCTGACCGTCCGACTGCGGATGGTAAGCAGTCGTGAAATGTAATCTCGTCTCCAATGCCTCATGCACCTGCTGCCAATATCTGGAAGTAAAACGCCCATCTCGGTCCGACACAATCGTCTTAGGCACTCCATGCAGTCTAACTATCTGATTAATAAACACCTCCACTAACTTGCTTACTTGCCATGTTTCCCTGATAGGCAAAAAGCGAGCAGTCTTCGTCAGTCTATCCACCACCACCACCCAAATGGCATCATGGCCTCTGCTGAGTCTCAAACCTGTGACAAAATCCATGGAGATGTCCTCCCATTTCCATTTTGGAATAGGAAGCGACTGAAGCATTCCTTCGGGTCTCTGATGCTCGATTTTCACCTGCTGGCAGACCTGACATTTAGCGACGAATCTCGCTACATCCGGCTTCATGCCATCCCACCAATAAAACTGTCGCAAATCCTTGCACATCTTACTCGCCCCAGGGTGGATTGAGTAAGGTGTAGCATGGGCCTCTTGCAAAATCTTCTGCCTCAACTCTGCATCTCGAGGTTGTTGATAGGGTTTCTCGGCCAACAAATAAATTTGTAAGTCAAGATCCCGCTGAGTACAGTGGAGTCAGGATCGTTCCACAGGAAGCAAGGTTATTTGTCTATCAATCTAATAAAAATTCAAATAAAATCAAGCAAAACACTAACGAGATGCCTCGTTAACGACCTTGTCAGGATCGTTACCGAACCACCGAACACAAAAACACCAATTAACGACCTAATAAAATTCTAACTAACACTCGGTACTGAAGCAAGTATTCAGCAACGAAGATTTATCAGAAATAATTCAATAAAAACAAATATCTAGGATAAGGGACACCACAACATAGCCAAGCATAAGAATTCATAAGAAGATAAGATCATGCCTTTAAATAGATAGAGTCATCAACTTTCATTGACTAGACACGTAAATTAATCTATTTTCATAAACTAACTCACTCAATTGCTTGTTTTGGATCTAAAGCTTGAAACTTCCGTTTGCAAACAATATCAACCTTCAAGTTACTAACTTTCTCTTTCAATCAAGTTAAAACTCAAATTACCTCAACTCCCGTTTCGGTATTAAGCACAACAAACAATTTCAACAAAGATAAAAGGCATTCAAAACACTATCTTACTTCATCAAACATGCTCAACTATGTCGGGCTTAACCCCGACCCTAGAAAAATAGACTACTCACTACTCATGATAAACAAACTAAAAACATCCATAAAAACAAACATTGAAACAAAAACTCAAACTTAAATTAATAACAAAAATATCGTCTTACAGAGAATCAGAGAAAAACCAAAACAAAACAATCACCGAACCACAAACTCGATCAACGAACCTCGGAAACCGTCGTCACCGAACCTCGTCACCGACTTCCGATCCTTCGGCCTTCATCCAAATCTCCTCCAAAACTAGCTCTAAAATTCTACTCCAAAATTCCCCCCCCCCCCCTTCTATGCTAGATAGAAGGGTATTTATACTAGAAAATCCTAAAAAACTAAAAAGGCTAAAAGATAAAAACTTTCCTAAAAAGATAAAAACAATCTCTAAAAGATAGAAATAAAATCTAGAAAGATATAAAACCCTAAAATACACATTCTAATAACCCATAAAGATTCTAAAAAGATACTCAACCGATACGGAAATAAATTCCCGCTCAGGATCGGTGAATAATAAAATAATACTCCGAAATCTTCTTCTTCGTGGCCTCGTTAACGACCCTTCACAGCCTCGTTAACGAGCCTGGGGTTATGTTTTCTTCAATACCTCCTCTCGTTTTCTTGAGCTTCGACTTCTTAAATCTTGCACTTTCCCGTCCTTCAGTGTGATGCTCCAAATTTAGCTCCATTTAGCTCCTTTCCTAGCTAAAACCTGCAAAATACACAAAATAGCGTAGATTCCACCCTTTTCGTAGATTTATGCAAAACTAACTAAAAACACTTAAAACTAAACCTAAACTAGACAAAATTAATCCTAATAAACAAAGAAAACCTATCAAAAACTATACCAAAAATGCGAACATCAAAATACCCCATACTTAGACTTGCTTGTCCTCAAGCAATAATCAAGATATTAACCAAAACCAAAACAAATCATGCTTATCAAGACATAGCCATCTTCAAAAAGCAACATCTACACTTAAGAAAATTATAGCAAAAGACTATTAACATCCTCACACATATATGCACTTAAATAGACATAAAAATAATACAATCCAACCTCTCAAGGGATATAATGTGTTTCACTCCACTCTTATGTGTTTGGGCTTATAATTTCAATCTCTCAACTCATCCTATATACAAAAACTCATAGAAATTGGAACTTATATCACCAATACTCTCCACCCAAGATTTGTCAAAACAAGCAAAGAATCATCAAGAGAACTTAGGCTCAATGAAAAACTTCATAGAAGCTTCCATTCGTCCGGGTTGTAATGGGGCTTGGTAATAACAATAGGGCATGGAAATATTTTGGTCTTGTGGTGCTAATAATATCCGGGAATCAAAGACTCCTAAAAAAAACTCACACATAACATCAAAACTCTCATATAAAATAACCAAACTCACTCTCGTATTATGCACACTTATTTTCACTCACCCATTTATCATCCTAGAAAGTCTCATAACCAAAAATAAAAGAATCTCTTGATATCATCTTTAAACACAAATGCACTTCAACTATTCCTCTTTCTCCTTTTTTTATATTTCATTTTTTTTATATATATATATTTTTTTTTCGCCTTTCTCTCGCTGCCTCGTTAACGAACCCACATCCGGGTCGTTAACGATCCACCGTATACATTTTCTTCCCTTCAAGCTTAATTGTGCATCTTTTTATCAAGAGACCTTTCTTACATGTAATAACAAGAGACTTCTTAATCTACCCTTCCAAATCCCCTTTAATTCAAGCGAATAGAAACTCTTTTCTTTTCAACAAAACACAAAACTTCACCTCTCCAATCTAAGTCCTAATTCCCGGATAGGGTCAAGCTTATCTCGGCTAGGGAACAATTTTTGTGGAGCTAAAAATAAAAGGTTTCAGGTCAGAACTGGTTATCAAAAGAAGGAATAATATAAAGGTAGATAGGGGATAATAAGGCTCATAAAAATAAGTTCTCTATCATATGATCTTCACAAGTAATGAACTAAAAAATCTTATACGGGTCTCAAGAAATAGATAACCATCACAATTCCAAGAGATAATATGCATAAGGAGAGTAAATCACACAAAAAAGAAGAGGGATTTATAAATGTTCTCCCTAATAGGTCAAAAATTTCTCACAAGGTAAGTTTTGTTGGATTGCATCATCTATGCTATAAAGTATATGTGCTCAATTTCATCTAATGCTATTCCTTTCTAATAAAACAATATTTTCAATTTTTAAGAATCCGGCTATACTTTCAAAGACATGTTTGCAAGGAATTATATGGTCAAGCTAGTGATTGCTATCATAGAACTTTTTAAGAAGGAATATCTATCAATTCTAAACTCTTTTTTTTATTTTTAAATTTATAAAAGATTTTTTTTTTGAATTTTTGTTTTTTTCAATTTAACAAAAGTAACAACTACATAGAACATAAAAACACCTAGGACATAATTTTTCTACTTTCTTCCCACCCCATACTTAAAATTACAGTGTCCCCACTGTAAGAAAAATAACAAGAAGAGGGAAAAGAAATAGAAAAGAAAACAAAAAATTAAAAAGAAAAAGAAAGAAAGACATAAAACTTACAAAAGTGGAAACAAGGAAAGGAAACTTCATCTTGAGCTTGATCAACGGTTCTGTGGAGGAAAATAGTGCTCAAAGTTCCCCATGAAGTCATACATCGTCCTCCAGCGCTCAGCATCCTCCGTCTCTCTCTGACGTTGCCGCTCGTCCTCCCTCGACATGCGTGCGGAGTAGACGGTTTCCCATCTATCCATCCTCCGATGAATGTGATCGGTCTGGAGATGAAGCTGCTGCATCCGTGCAGAAAGATCCTCGGCCCATGGTGGTGGTATGCTCGATCCTGCGTACTCGGGCTGAGGAGGTGGTGGGTAGTGAGGCTGGAAATGATCTTCGTACATCACCGGGGTGTAAGGCATTAAGCCATATGCATGAGGGTCTACAGGAGCTGGTGGAGGGTCGACAGGAGCTTGCGGCACCTCGTTAACGAAGCTGGTTGCCTCGTTAACAGTGTTGGGCGGTGGATGGAAATGGTCGTTAACGACCCTGGTTGGCTCGTTGACGAAGATGTTGCCTCCTAATTCCTCCGTCTCCATGTCTTCTTCGGTAAGGTTGAGCTCCTCAGTGCCGCCCTCGGTGTCGGCTTCCTCGGTATCATTGCCTACGACCTCGGTATCCTCTTGCTCATCTTCTTCTTCATATTCGTCCACATCATCCCGCTCAAACCGGGTGTGACATGGTCGAAGTGAGAGCTCATCCTCCGGTTTTGGCTCCAATGGGTAAGGCTGGCCCGTCCACACCTCGTACCAATTCGGTACGTAGAGTAGCTCGTACATGTCGAGGGAAGGTATGACGACTTGATCTCGAACCTTCACTTTGTAGCCTCCCTCGGCTTGTACGAAGATCCCGGAACTATACCAATAGTTCTTGTTGAGGAGTTGAGCGTGGGCCGGTGTGTAGCGGGTGAGATCCACTCCAAGATTCTTAGCCAAGAGGCTAACCAAATTGCCACACCACACCTCCTTGGACTTGTGGGACTTCTCGACGTAGTAGAGCCATTCGTACCCCAAATTCAAGGGGTCGGGCTCCTCGAAGAGGATGGTGCGGAAGCAAGCGACCTCCGTCCTTGTAGACCGGTTCAACTCCTTCTTCGGCCAGAATAATGCGGCGAGGACTCTCAAGATGATCCGGAAGATGGGGTTGACTATGGTTGCCCCGGATAGCGCCGCGGTGGAGGATTGAACCTCTCCGGTGATGTAGCTCCAAGTGCGGGTCACTCGGTAGTCCTTCAAGCTATAGTCTCTAGACGGGTTTGGGAGCTCCAAGATTGCATTGAACTCCGCCATGGTGAAGTCACGGTCCTCGTTACCGAGACGGAACCGAATGCGTCCCGCCGAGATCTTCGACGAGAAGTTGGTCTCCAAGGTGGCCAAGAACTCGGATGTGAGGGCCGGATAATGTGGCAAGCTCTCTTGCTTCAATAAGTGCGCGGCCCCAAGGATGACGAAGGCGTCCTTGACATCCGTGTAGATGCCCGTAGAGACGGCGCTAGACTTCGAGAACCATCGGGTGTAGTGGTCCTTCTCCAAGAAATCCCGGTAGCGCCGTACTTGGCTTTGACTGCTCAAAATCACATCGTCCACCCAGGGTGGAGATGGAGACCCGTGGTTCCTCCTCTTCTTCTGGGCTCGGGTAGCGGGTCTGCTTGAACTAGCCATGGATCCTACAAAATAATCGAAAAGCTTCCAAGATAAGATCCACTCAAAAATAATAGATATGAGACCCCATACTTGGTCTCAAAATTAACCTCGGAATTATTCATAAACTACCCAATTGGGTTGTTCTCGATGCTGGCCTCGGATTAAGTATTGATGAAGTGCAGGGTCGTTAACGAGCCTGGGTGGGTCGTTAACGACCCGCCGAGAGCAAAACCAGTAATTTCCGAAATTGAATCTACCTCTAATTCAGCACAAATCAAGCATGCAATCTTATATTATTCTCCACAATTCCCTTATTGGTTATAGGCACCCCATACTTACTCAATTACCCATCCCGAACATGCTAAAAATTTCCCGAAATTTTGACATGCAAAGTTCGAACTTTTAGATCTAGAACAAGAAAAATTCATGCTTTCTTAACTAAAGGGTTACAATAGCTAATCTAACATGAATCGTCTTTCCTAAACATGAACAACTAAGCACAATCAAGAATTTTTAGAACGGGATTTAGGCATGCTCATCGATCTCCCTAAAAATCATGATTCAAGATATGAAATTTAACCCTATAGATAATCAATTATGCAAATTCAAGCAAGGGTTTAGAAATCATACCGGAGAACCGAGAATTTAAAGAACAAGGGTCGGAATCGGGGTAGGTTAACGAGCTCGTCGTCGACGGTGAAAGGCCTTCGAACTCCGGTAACGATGGCGTCTCCGGTGGTCGTTAGCGTGGGATTTCCGACTCGGTGGGAGAGAAGGGAAAGGGTTTGAGAGAGTTTTGGGTTTGAGAGTGAATGTGGGAGAGATTGTGGTAGAATTTTGGGAGGGGTAGAAGGGTTTTTATAGGAGGGGTAAAGATAGAGGGGGTGGCGGCTAGGGTTAGAAAATTTTAACTAGGTTAGAGTTACTTACCTGCCCCGTATTGTGACGAATCGGGTCGTCCAAACTGGGTCGTTAACGACCCTGGGTGGGTCGTTAACGAGCCACCGTAGCCTCCTTGAGTGAGTTTCGACCCCTTTTTTTCCTGAAATCTTGTTAGCTCAAAAAATCTTATTTCTATCCTATTTAAACTAAAAAATAAAAAATAAAAGAAAGCTAGGAAATAATCTAAAAGAAAAATAAAATGAAAATAAAATAAACTAAACCTATTCTAAAAAGCGGGTTGCCTCCCGTAAGCGCTATGTTTAACGTCGTTAGCCCGACGAGCTCTCTTGCTAGTCTCATGGTGGTTCATGTCTGGCCATGTTAGGGTCTTCAGATACCTTGCCTGTAGCTTTACTGCCTTTGTGCACTTGAATTGCTAAATTGGGACCTTCTTCTTCTATCAGTAAGCTCGGTATCCCTGGGTTATTGGTGTAGTCCGAAAGCCAAGGTGGTTTGGACTTTTCTGTAACCTCTGTAGTAGGTCTTTTGTGCATGGGAGCATCATTGATCGACAGATGTAGCTCGGTAGGGGCTGTGGTGTCGAGTTCGGGTTGGGTCAACTCTAGTTGTGCCACTCCAATTGGGTCGTTGGCTTTTTGATCTAAATTGAATTCCACCCGCTCCTCTCCTATATCAAAAGTGAGGAGTCCCTTACGCACATCAACTCTTGCTCCTGCTGTGGCTAAGAATGGTCGCCCGAGAATTATGGGGACATGAGCAAGTCGAAAAACGACTTACGTCGAACGAAGGATCCTCGGGAAGACGGAACTACGACCTCAAACGGAACGATTCCCTAAAGAATTATGAAAAAAAATTAACTTAAATACAGGTTGGTATACCTAACTTTTATTTGGAGAATTCTAATTACTAGATATTAGAATGTGCTAATTAACCCCTTATAAAATTTATCCCAAAATTCACAATCTTGTTCACCCCAAACCCAACTAACAATATTAACAATAGAGAACAAGACAACCCAAATTTGAAACCCATCTCCCAGCCCAATATATATAAAGAAGACTTTGTGAGCAAATTCAACCCAATCCATATTAGTAAAAATTGGGCCCAACCCATTCGGCCTTCTCCAACTTCAAATTTCACTAAAAAAGTCAAGAAATTTTATTGATTGACGCCGCCCCTGCCTCAAATTGGGCCCAACCCATTCGGCCTTCTCCAACTTCAAATTCAACCCAAACCTGCTCTTCGCCGCGCTCCACGCCGCCCCTGCCTCCGTTCGAAGGTACCTCCGGCAACGCCCCCTTCACCGCGTCTCCGAACTGGTTGAGATCCCCCCACCCGCAATCCGATGGCTACAACAGCGAGCGTCGTCGAACATCTTTCTCACTGCCCCTGTTTTTGCCTGTCGGTGTTTCTCAACTTCGACCCCACTCCACCGGCGATCCCATTCCGTGACGATGGCATCGAGAAAGAGCAGAGAAGGACATCGCTTGCCGCCCCTTTCGAGCCCAATCTGACCCGCTTTCACTGCCCCCAACAACAGTCCCTACCGACCCCTGCCCCGACCGACGGGTCTCGCCCTCCGAGACCCTTAACCGCTAGTGGGTGGCTCGGCGTTTTTAACGCCTCACTGGTCCCAACTCTACTGACCATTCCCGGGTGAATCCCAACCAAGACATGATTTGAATGGAATATGAACAAAAGGAAGAGTTTGATGGTTACCGGACGGATCAAAGCTTCGTTCCTGGTTTTGGCGGGGTTCGGTGATGCTCGTACTCCTGCTGCTGAACAATTCTTAAGTGACGATGAAAACGACGGAATTGCAGGGGCAATCCGAGGAGAACAGGTTCGGTAGGCTCGAATCGTGAGCAGGGAAAGATTCGATTTTTAAAGCCTTTGATTTTTTTAAAGCTTCGAGATTGGGTAGAAGGTATGATTTAAAGATATGAATTTGTTATTTTGGATAGCATAAAATCTTTAGATAAATATTTATATGTATATAAAAGGTGTTAATTATTATAATTAAAGGATTATCGAATTAAATCCTACCCTAGAAGTTACTTGCGGGTCAAGATTTCGACCACTCGTAACCCGAGGAATTTGTTTTTCTACCCTAGACGGAAAAATACGGCGTCTGAATATTACATAACCTAGGAGAACCAATGTCATAACTTTAGTATTCGCAAGTTATAGGGTGCTTGATGTATGCAATGACGAGTACACGCCCCGACATAGCATATGCCGTGGGCAAATTGAGTGGCTACACAAGTCGACCAAGTGCTAGTCATTGGAACGCTCTAAGGAGGGTGCTTCGTTATTTGAAAGAAACAATGACTTATGGTATTGTATACATGGGTATTCCTTCTATTTTAGAAGGTTATACCGATGCAAGTTGGATCACCAATATGGAAGACCACTCGTCGACAAGTGATTGGGTATTCCTATTGGGTGGTGGCGCAATTTCTTGGGCATCCAAGAAGCAATCTTGCATAACGACTTCGATAATGGAATCAGAGTTCGTTGCTCTTGCCTCGGCGGGCAAGGAGGCGGAATGGCTTAGGAATCTCGTGAGTGAGATCCCCTTGTGGCCAAAGCCGATTTCCCCCATTGATATCTTTTGTGATAGTCAAAGCATGTTGGCGAAGGCCTATAGCCATGTGTATAATGGGAAATCAAGACTCCTTGGTGTGAGGCATAGTTCCATTAGAGAATTGATCACCCATGGAGTCATCTCGGTTGTCTTTGTTCGTACACACAATAACCTTGGCGATCACTTAACCAAGAGTTTGGCAAATGATTTGTTGTCTAAGGCATCGCGAGGGATGGGGTTAAAATCCTTATAAACTCTAAGATTTGGACACCCAATTCCCCCTCATCGAAAGGTGTGGGCTGAATTCAATGAGGAAAGCCAAAGTCATGGAGTTGGAGAGCATACTAAATTCCCATCAAGGTATTTGCTCTAGCCTACATGAAACTAGTTTTGAAACAAGTTTTCATTAATGAGTTTTCGGAAACTGCTATGTAGGCCACGTTAGAAAACTCAACTATGCATATGTGGAAGTGTAAGTCTTCTTCCAAGTTAGAGTTCAAGGATTACTCGACTAAAGCACATATGAGAAGATATGGGACGAAAGAGCCTTTACAAATGCGTCAAGGATAGCACGTATACGCTAAGAAACTCATGTGTAATTCTTACGACGTGTACTTAGACAATTTGATGTGGTTCAATTCGTAGAAGCACCACGATTCTTTAATGCATGATTGTAATTTTTACATGTTATAAATTCAAGTCTATAGACATTTATTTCTATACATAGATTTTGTTTCATAAAATTTCAAGTTTATGACTTTACACAAATGGGGGAGGAATGTTGGTGATTTGTGAAAGTCATCAATCCATTTGTTGTGAGTCATGAATGGATAAGTGTGGGAATTACTATGGGTATCTCTTAGGCTTGGGGCGTGCGGGAGGCACGGCCTAGTGATCGGCCTAATAGTATTTCCAAGGGTTGAAAGAGTTGGAGGAATCATAGGTGGCGTCGATGCAAGAGCGCTAGAGGCACGCCTTTATCGATAGAACCGATTTTGAGGTTCTCGGTCTAGGGCTGGCCACGGTGCAAGGCTGACTTGAACCTCGAGATCGTCAAGCACAAGCATCGGCATGGCACGTCGAGACGCACCAGCAGGCGCGCACCAAGTGCCGAGGCCTTAGCACCGGCGCGCCGCTGCAACGATGCACGCAAGCATCAGTTGCGGCAAACCGGGGCACGCCTATGGCGCTGTTTTGGTTGACTTGTGTGTGTGGCCTTATTCATGCAATTGATTGGCTATGTTATGATTCCTAGTTTGAGAAATGAAGCTCAAGGATTATGTGGCAAAATTTGAGGAGCTATCCATAGCTTGGAACATCGGTTTTAAGCTAGCTCAAGTTATGAGCTGTTTTTGGTTTGAGCTTGGTTTGAGCTTGGTTTGAGCTAGGGCGTTGACCTTTTGGCTTCGCGAAAGCCTCACCGAGCTTCGTAGAGACTAGATACACATTTCATGTCTCGAGAGTGTGGGCGCGACAAGCTAGCTCGAAGCTAGCTCCCCTTGGTTTTGGGTCGCGCACCTCATGGGCCATTTTTGGGCTTTTTTTTTTCCTTGAGTTTGGATAAGGATGGATTTGAAATTCAAACGTTTGTTGAGGGAAGTTACCAAGTTAGTTATAACAAATTCCCTATTAATCCTTCTTGTTTTCCTCCTTAATTTTCTCAACAAAATAACTTCCAATTTCTCTTTCCATAACCACCCATCCTCTTGCCTATAAATAGAGGTTGGACGCCTTTCTTGAGGGAGTTCGAGAATTTGTTCTCTAGAGAGGTTTCGTGAGATCAAATCAAATTATGAGAATTTTTGTTTGAGTGTTCCACATCAAATTACAAGACACTTATTGAAGAACGAGGTGCGTATATATGCAATGATGATGCATGCTTGCCACATGTTTATTGTATAGCAACGTTTTATCTCACAACGTTATTATGGTTATATCCTTGGCAAATTGATAGGGGCAATAAACTTTGAAGGAAAGCGGGATCTCATCCCATGACTCGTTGTCATATCTAGTCAAGTCATGTTCGTTTATGTTTTCGAAGTTTTAACTTGTGTTTTAATAGAAACTATTCAGCGGCAATTACCCTTGTGGTCTACACCCAACGAGATTACCTTCGGGTCTACTCACGAGATTACCCTTCGGGGTCTACTCAATCGTCTTGATTACCCTTCGGGGTCTACAAGAGCCGAATCTAACCTTCACCTAACAACACTTACTAAAACTAACAGAAAATTAGTGAATTAAATCCAAAATTTAGGCTTATTTGAATATAGTTATGTGTTGTTAATTGTTCATTATTGGCTTCGGAATATATGAATTTGTTGGTATGTGGTTTTATGTAATGTGTGTGCCTCGAAAGGAAGAAGGATCAATGGCCGATTCAAGTGGGAAATCGAAGGGAAAGGGCGTTGATGGGAAGGGCGTTGCTTGGAGTGATGAAGAGGCGAAAGCACTAATGTCAATTTATCTACAATATCACAAGCAATATGGGAAGGACACTCACTTCCAATTGGTTGAGATTGCCGAGAAGTTTAGCCATGAGAACACCCGAAAGATTGATAAGGATACGACGAAGAACAAATTCGACTACATGAAAAAGATTTGGAAACTTTGGGTTGGCTTACGGTACAAAGAAACCGGCGCAATATGGAACCTGGTAGATGGAACAATTACAGTGGATCCTGAATGGTGGGAGCGAAAGATAAGGGTAAGCTTCATAGGGTGATTTTGAGGGTAACTTGTTGTTTCATATTATGGGAAGCTTGCCTAGATATTTATAGTGGTCTTGAATAATTGACAGGAAAACGCAGAGTACAAACGGTTTTGACATAAGCGTCCTGACCCGGAGTTGAGTGATCTTTGGGATTGCGTCTTCGACAACATATGTGCGTTGGGCAAACATGCTGTCGCGGCCACAATGGATCCCCCAGTTGTAGAAACAGACGAGTCCCAAACGCCAGGTTCACAATCTGGTGTTTTCGGGGTAAGAGGTTTAGAGGACCTCTTGGGAATGGATGACGCCTTGGATGAGGATGATCTGCTTCGGGACTTCATTGACACACCTGGACAAGCGACTGCTTCTCAACAAGCAACCAACTCTCCAACTCTACATCAACCCAGCGGCGGTACTAGCCAACGAATGCCTAAGCGTAGAAAGAAACAATCGGGGACCGCCTTCTTCCAAGATCAATTGGTTATTACTGCACAACAAGGTGAGCGGTTTGTGACGCTCTTGGAGGGGCAGTTACAGGGTAAGGAAATGCAGGGCACAAGCTGGGTTTTCGAGCTTGATGAAGCAATGGAGGTTCTTGAAGGGATGGTCACCGTCGGAATGGTAGAAGATTACGGTGGTCTATGGTGTTATACGCTGGATCAGTTGAACAATGAGAACATCCGCCACCTCTTTTTGACTGAAGAATGATGATGCAAGGATCGCTTGGCTACGGTACAAGTTTGTTGAGAAGGAAGCGTTGAAGAAGACTGATTGAGGATTGTTAGCTTATTTTGTTGTACACTTATATTCTGGTTTAGGTCATAATGGATGCTTATTTTGTTTGTGATTGGGTGAGGATTGTTAACTTGTTTGAGTTTTATTTGAGAATTTGTTGGTTTGTGTTGATCGGATGCCATTTCCGTGACCTCATATGGATTAGTTTGGGATTGACTATGCTTATGTTAATGTGTGAGTTTTATGGTAAGGTTGCGGCTGTCATTGTGTTATTAGTTTGGGATTATTTTTGATTGCGTGCCTCTGTGAATGTAGCTGAACTACAGGGCAAGAAGCATGCCTCGTGCACCAGTTAGGTAGCTTAGTCAGCGTCAGAAGATAATGATTGTGTGGTTTTTGTTTACGCAACTACGATGTTGTCTTTTATTGGGGTACTACCTCAAATATATGCACAAGACATTATGCTACATGTTGCCATTAACGGGGTACTTATGGCTGAGAGAGATAATGGAATCCGAGTCCGAGGTTAGATGCATTAATGCTTTTTGAATGGAGAAGCGCGTGTTTTGGAAGTTGTGTGACGAGCTACAATCCAAGCATTGTCTCCGACCTTCTAAGCATATGTGTGTGATGGAGAAGGTTGGCATTCTACTATACACCATTTCCTTGGGGTGTCTAACAAAGCCGTATATGAGAGGTTCCAGCGTTCCGATGACACAATTAGTCGTGCGTTGCATGATGTCAAAGACGCCATCACTGGTAGGAGGCATGGGTTCGAGGGTCTCTCTAGGCATCTACTACAGCCCCGTGATCCAGAGTTCCAAGAAATTCCCGATAAGGTGTTGAACGACAATCGTTACACTCTATTCAAGGTAGTGCTTGTCATTAGATTTCGAATGTCATATAATTAGGCATTTTATTAGTTTTACTATAATATATCTATGCTAATGTATCGTTTAGGGAGCAATTGGGTGCATAGATGGGACCCATGTTACAGAATGCATACCCTGAGCTGACCAGATGCCTTATCGGAATCGGAAACAAGTTTGCTCATGGAACATCATGGCAGTTTGCGACTTCGACATGTTCTTCACATTAGTATCTACTGGCTGGGAAGGGAGTGCTCATGATGCCTGAGTTTTTGAACACGCTCTTTCGACACCCGCAATGAACTTCCCTCATCCGCCACCTGGTACGTCATTCAAAATTATTAATATTTCTATGTTGAACTTTAACATTTCCAGTAAAGGTAACTACGATTTTGGAAAATCGAATTGTGGACCAATACCATGAAAAAGACTACGATGACCCAGACCTTCCTCCTCCGCGGCATCCCGAACAAGGGCAAGACAATGCTCCAACGGGAATGAAACAAGTAAGGGATGCCATCACATCTCATATATGGGAATCTCGAAGTTATTGGTAGGTTTAGGTTAATGCAAACTTTGTTGCATGAATGTGTGTTAGATGAATGTACATCACATTATGTTGGTGGTTGAGGTTTTTAATACTAGGCTCTTTCATGCAATTATAAACAAGCAACGGAACGCCGACGCTACGATCATCGGCGCGCCTTCGCTACCAGCACCGACGCCACAGTGTACTCCTATGTGTGAGCTCATTTGCAAAGTAAAAATCAGGATGATAAAAAGTGCATAATTCCATATAAGCAACACATTGACAAGTTGATTAATATTACAAGACAAACTAGTCGTACATGTAAATAAACTAGATATTAATATACATATGAAGGATGTTAACATTACAAGAAAACCCAATTGATTAACTTTACAAGGCAAAAGAATCTACTATGCTACACTTCTTGCAAAAAAAAGGTTCTTGCCAAAGCCAAAAGAAGTCAAATATGTCATCAATGTTCTAACTCCCATCGACGACAAGAAAAGATACTCTAAACTTGCAAAAAACAAACAAACCTGCAAAAAAAAAGGATAACAAGCCAATAGTAATTTCACACACCTAAAACTTGCACAACCACCTTTCACACACCTAAACACACACATGCATTTTTCAACAAACAAACACAATGTTTTATGGTGCATCCATGCACCACTCGCACACAACAATTAGGCGTTCAAGTCCGTTATTACACAACACATCATTGTCTGAAATTACCCTAAAAATTGACACCATAAACTGAAGTTCACATAAAAACTGACACCATAAACTGAAACTCAAAGTTCACATAATAAGCTAGAGATTTTAGTTGGTGCACGCCAAAGCTTCCATAGTCACCGGACAAGTGATGCCAACCTGCATTATGCCAAAAGTAGCATTGTTAATGCATTGAATGGTATAAAAAAGCATAAAAAGTAGGTTTCTTGCGCAGGTAAAATTCAGTCCTAGCTAGGTAAAAAAAGCAGTTCCCTTTTAAATGCTACTTCATAAAAATTGTGCACATCTGCATAACTTTGATTCTTCCACAGTCACCCGTGCCAAAGCCAAGGCAACAGGTTTCTGATAAAGGCCTGCAGTGCACCATTGCAGGACCAAATCAAGGGACTGTTGCTTTGTCTTCTAGTGTACCAACAGTCCCAAAAAATACCACATCTTTCAAAAATATCGTGCACCAACAGTCTTGTAAAAAACAGACCGCATGCTTCCATTTTTTAATGCAAACCAAACCAACATAAATCATGTTTTTAACCAACGGTTCAGGTTTTTTGCATGCAACCTGCCATTAGTTCAGTGTTATATCTTCTAACCAACAATTAGAGCACCCACAAATCAACAATTCGAGACTGCATGCTTCCATTTTCAATGTTGGTACTTTTAATGCAAACCAAATCAACCATTCACTTCCATTTTTTCATGCCTAATCACCCACACTGCAACCTGAAAATTTATAAGTGTTCCATGCAAACCATTCACTTCTAACTATATTTCAAAATTATAAGTAACCTACACAACATTAAAAATGGATAGAAAAGGCACATACCTAAGATGAAGATTCCCCACGACGCAGGCTGGGTCCAGCCCCGGAAGCAACGCTCTCTAGAGGTTGTCCTTCTGCATCGTTTTCCGACGCCTCATCATCGTTGTCCACCTCCGCCGAGGCCCGAGGGGTTGCCTTGCACCCCAAACAATTGCTCCCACAACAGGCTAATTTATGAGTCTTCCCCTTTAGTCCGGAACCGCCTTACTCGAGGGCATTGCTGCAATATGAGAGGTAAAAATCAGTAAGGGATGTATATGTAAAATTATAAACAACAAACAAATTGACATGGATATGAACACATACCTCTATCATCCCAGCCCACCATGCTGCATCACCCTGGATTTTCCCGATGGTCAAGTCCTAGTGATCTTGACCTCCAAGCTCCTTGAACCGGACCCAGGCACACCATTGGGTCCGGTGGAAGTCCAACCTAAACCGGAGCTCAATGTTAGGCCTCCTATGCCCAGTTGCATCGTAGAACTGATTGGACAACTCCCAAAAATGTATGGGTTGATGAGGATGCATTCTCGATCTCCATCCTAATGGCAGGGTGGGCAAGTTGGACAAATACCTTGTCTAGGTCCACTGTCCAAACAAAGTTCTCCGCCATCTGTTCAAGGCATGACAACATTATAATGTATCTACAGTAAAACCTCTATAAATTAATAGGGTTGGGACCATGATATTTTATTATTTTATAGAGATATTAATTAATTGATAAATTAATATTTATTAATTTAAAGAGATTTTTGTAATAAGAGCTTTCAAAATGCACTATCATACAAGATTTTGTTGTAGGATTTTAGAAGGCTATGAGTTGGGACAATCTGATCCATGTAAGATTAATATTTTGGTTGCTATCAATCTTGTAGTCTCGGCTTTGATAGTTAATGTTGAGCAAGAGGCAATAGCAAATTGTTTTAGACATTGCAAAATTCGTTTATGAGATTAAGTCTCAAGGAAGGATTACAATTGACATTGCAAAATTTGTTTTCAAAACAACGTTAGAAATATTGGATCCAATAAGAAAAGTTAGAGATGACCTCCAAATAGAACTAAGAAAAAACAAACAACATTACAATCATATTTCATTAGATTTTCTTAGTTATGACTATGTAACTTTTTATATAATTATTAATTTATGATACTAATGGGACCTTATATTTATATAGTGGTTTTTTGAAAATATATTATCTTATCGAAATTTGTTAAATTTTGCATTGGCCCAAGTCGGGACCAAAGAAAAATATTAATTTAGAGAGCTTATTAATTTACCGAGTATTAATTTAGAGAGGTTCTACTGTAGTAAGAATTATAGGAATACTAATAACATGAACAAAATCAAAGGAAGTGAGGATACCTTTGAATCTTCATTCCAAGGAGATGTTTTTTTGTGAGTGCTCGAGTGATGGAGAATGGATGGGGTGGGATTGTATTTAAAGGGGGAGAAATCATTATAATAATCAAAAGGTGAATACTTCATAAATGTAAAATATTATACTTGGTAAGTTACTTTTGCATTATATAGAAATGTGCATTATATAGAAATAATATGTACTTAAAGGGGGAAATAATATGATAAGTTACCTTATCAATTTCTTATTATGAATCTAGATTTATGTTACAATTAACTATTATATGAAAAAGATTTGGTATACATTATGAATCTACATTTATCTACATTTTTTTTTCAATTAACTAATATGATGTATTGCTACATATACAACCTCAAAGATACCAATAATTGTAAATCATAAAATAAGCCATGACAGGCAATATTCAAGTACAAACAAATAAACATAAGTTCACACAGAATGAGTCTTCATTGATTTTCCGTACCACACATACATCTAAATTCCAAAGAAACTTAACATGATACACAAAATAAAGGGAAATAGATTGTATGGATAACACAAGAAACACCAGGCACATGAATATGAGGCCAATGTTGCACATTTTTCAACGGGTAACAGCTTGGATTGCCTTGTAACACTCCAAGGAACACTCGACTGTACAGGTTGACAACTCTTCAATGAGTTCAACCTGCTCATCAATCTTGTGAACCTGTGCATGGAGGCTCGTTTCCAACAACGCCACATACCTCTCAGCGTCATCAGCTCGATGCTTATGACGCATTGCTACTTCCTGTAGACGTTTGCAGCATGGTTGCTCGCTTAAATCCCGGTGAAGTAGTTCATCGTCCTCATCAGAATTGAACTGTAGAAGAAAAACCATTCAATTACCCCATGAACACTTGATAGTGATGTGTTGGATGATAGAAAATGGACTTCATACATATGATTAACCTAGCTATTTTGAGCAAGAGTAATTTCTGTAAAACTTCACATACTGCATTACTTTTGAGTATGTGAAAAACAATAGAGACAAGTCTTAAACCTGAAGTTATACTATTACATATTTATTTGATGAGTATTGAAATACAAATAACAAACCAACCCAAACTAACTTCTTATGACAGTATTTTCATTGCTTGAAATACGAATAACAAACCAGACTAATGCACCTTTATTGCGTTACTACATTACAGACTAAGCATATGCCTACATAAACCATACTTATATCTTCATTTCATGAGTTTTGAGGAGAAGGCAGACATTTTACCTCTTCATTATAGAATTGGCCATCAAAGAACGCCACATTATCGCCTTCTTCACTCCATGAATCCTGGGACACCTTAGTTGTACACAATCCCTATGCAAACCAAGATTGATCAATGTATATCAGGTGAAAATGTGTTGGATAGGCAAGGTTCTATGACGTAGATAGCTAGCTAATCTGAAGCTCAAACAAAGCCTAAACCAGACGAGGCATGAAAAACCTAATATGAAGTTTCACCTTATCATTACTGATGATTGAAGAAGAACAATCAATTCACACTAGAGCACTCAGAGAAAGAATGAGAATAAAAGAGAACCTCCCAAACGAACATATTTTTTCATAGCTTCGAAAGATGAATTTTACAAAGAGAGTTTAGTTTTTATATGAGGTATATAGCTAGCTAACAAAGCCAAACCATAACAGCAATCCCTTTATTACAAAGTTGGACATCAGCTTAACCATTACAGTTCAGATGATCCCTGCAAATGGATAATTAGGGTTCAAGGAATACCAATTTCTTTGAATCTGCAACCAGTTCATTTATCAGTTTCTGATGAGGAGGAGGCCTAAACAGCAATCCCTAGCAATCCAATTGTTTTACCTACACAGCAATCCAGATGGCCTCGAGCTAGCTCATTTATCAGATTAATCAACAAATGAGGTCGAAAAGATCAGATGCACATCAAAATCCGGACAAGCTAGCTCATTTCTTTGAATCTGGAACTATCCAATTGTTTAACCTAAACAACAATCCCTAAACCAGATGCACATCAAAATCCGGACAAGGAGGCCGAAAAATCGATTAACAAACAACAAATTCATAGGCTCTAACCACCAGTTCCAAAAATCGATGGAATTGAGCTATCAAGGGACCTAGATCCAGCTCCCTAACGACATACAACTGAGGCACAAGTTCGACATACAATAGAGTTGTAGATGCAAAAGATCTAGCGAGTGAGCACTTACCTTCACTTGCTGCTTCCAGAAATCGCCTCTTAAGACGTCGCCGATCTAGGTTTTGGACAATCGAACTGGCTTCGAGGAGTAGAGGTCGCCGAGCTAGGTTTTGGAGTCAATCAAATTTGGGGATAAAAAAGTGGCTTGAAGAGGGGTATCGGAAGGTAATTTCTCGGGCTTTTTTTACCAAGGAGGGTAGCGTTTAGGGAAGAAGCTAGGGGGAGGAGGGGGTGAAAACTAGCGGCCTTCCGCTAGCTTCCTCGGCATCCGCTACTAGCGCCCGCTGCTGCTGAACACCTTTGTTCCTCCGAGACGCTACATCACGCTCCTCATCCGCTCGAAGACGTTGCATCCGAACGGGGTCTAAGTTGGGCCATAGCTTTTCGCTCGATTTCGTTATGAATCATCCAAAAGGAATATTTCTCATCCGCTTTGATGCTCTAGGACGTCTCATGTAGTGAGAATCTCCAAATTCTCACCTTATCAAAAAAAAATATCCTAAGAAATTAACATCACACAAGACATATTAATTATCATGTAATATTTAAATAATAAATAACCATAGCACACCATATTTAAGTACCGAAAATATAAACTCACATGAACCTATCGCTTTGCGCATACACAACATCTAATAAATTAATTTGGTAGGATTTTATCACAAAATCAATTAATGATAAAAAAAAAAAGCAATAGTCCACCAACTTCATATAAGCCTAGGCTATGATTGAACATAATATCCACTAAACTTAAGGTTCATTTGATGTTTCAATGTAGGCTATCTAATTTGAGCATATTTTTTAATAAGGAAAGAATTTGATCGAGAGGCCCAAACAAATCGACAGCATGACAAGCCAATATAAGCGCACAAATGTAAAAAAGACTCCAAACAAGTAAAAGAGAAATCTTAAAAAAACCTATAATATGATATGTTATAATTAATTATGGATAATTATTTATTTTATAATATTGTCTTTCCTTTTAATTAGGGATTTGATTTTATCTTTTAGTAAGGTTATCTTTTTAATATTTCACCAATTAGGTTTTCCTAGATGTTGGGGGTTATTATAAATACTCCTTTATCTTGTTATCAAATAAATGAATGAAATCAATTAATAAAATTATCCCTTTGCCTTAAACTCATTCCTCATTCTTCTTCTAGTGGCAACCAACCGCATTTATCGAGTCATTCCCACCTCGGGTACGACTCAAAGCCTTGATCAACAAGGTTTCCGATACGAATCCACACCGAGTCCATATCATAAAACGACTATGACCTTGACCAAACACGAATCAATCTCTACCCAAATCAACCCTAATTGCAAAAAGGAATCTCAGGATGAGCTTACAATGGAATTGACTGATGTGAGCATTTAACAACAACGTGAGTTAGCAAAACCTCAACAATAAAGATGGGGGTTGTGTGTTGGTGTTAACTTCACACGGCTTAGGAGTTTATTATAATCTTCCATATAACGGGTGGTCATCTTGTTTATAAGCCAAGTGGCTATACAATGGGTGGTCGCTAATGCTGGCAACTAAGTGGTCGCCAATTTCTACAAAAAATAAAAACTAAGTGGTCGCCAGCCGATTAACGATCATTTTTGCGATTTAACATCTGTAACATCTGTTGTTGTTTTTTATAGTGCTAGGCTGCTATCATATAGTTTTTTGTTTGGGTCAAGATACTAGTATATAGTTGAACCTCATTACTAGCAATTTAAATATAACAAGCATTTCACCTTTAAATGTTTAGAAAATGACATATTTACACTTTATAATTGCATTTGCATACCATTAGCAAATTAAGATTTGATATTGGGAAGTGGTAACATTGGTTTTTATTATATCTACTATACTAGTTGATGTACCCGTGCCCTGCACGGGAGTTTTAATAGTTGTTTGATATACTTATTGTAAATAAGTATTTATTTTAAGTGAATAATAATTATTTTCAAATAAATCAAATATAACTTAATGTTAATAACTTCATATAATTTAAGCTCTAAATACTAAATAGAATAACCAATAAGAAAATATATTTGAAACAACTATGAGACTAAAATAAGAAAAATATGTTCGAAATAATGTTTGAGGAAGAAATTTCATATTGTAATATTGCAATGATTTGCATTGGATATGCAAACAACTCTGTTTTCCTCTTCGTTCTTCAAAGTTGTTTGGCACTGGAAGTGAGAAGTTGATCTTCTGTAAGTTTGTCTTCATTATCATCATATAGGATGATCTTTCATTTGAACACTTAGAAGGAGTAAGTGGTTCCTTCGAGGATACATTGTAGTATAGTTCAGGCTCAAATGCGGTTTGTGGCCTAGTTAAAGTGATGCCAAATAGGATAGATGGATTCGACTTTAATTATAGTATATTGATATTAACAGAAACAAACTTAATATTCTAATAGTGTAATAATTTAAATGGTTATGAAACTAAATTAGTCTTCAATCTTTTTCGTGCTCTATAGTTTTTTTTGGAACATCAAGGGGAAAGTTGATCTTCTGTAATGTTGCAGAAACTGATTCCAATGTTGTTCTATCTTATGCGGCAGTCATGGTGGTAAAAAAGCTTTGAAAGAGTTCATAGTATTTGGTTTGAAAGAAATGATTGATCAGTAGAATCCACATGCTAAGGCATTTAGAATGGCAACAGATATATTCATAAGGTTCGAGACTTCGTTTTTTACCCCCATTAAAATAGTTGATTAATGTTCTAGATAATTTAATGTCACAAACTCTTTATAGTACTAATCAAACTACTACTACTCCAGTTTCATTAAAGCTGATAAGCTCAAGGTCGACAGATCCTAGGAAATATAATCTCCCTTCTACATTAGAGGTAGCAACTCTTATTGTTGTAGACATGGGTCACACTATTTACATTTTCTAAATATTCAAATTATTTTTCTTAATATAAATTGTATGTTGTTATAGGTTCAAACTTACATTGACAATCAACGATGAATTTGGCTCATCGTATTTCGTTTCTTTGATCAAGATTTCAAAAAATGGGTTAATCAATCAATTTCCGCATCATACCACATCATATCTCAACAGAATTCACAAATATGTATTGGATCACCAATGTCCACCCAATAATCTAAAAAGAAGAATGCATTTGGGTATTTAGTATTGTAAATATAAGGCTATGTTCCAGAGATAAAAACAACAAATACTTACCGTGATTAACAACTATTGGGAGAGAATAATCTTCTTCAAATAAACCTGAAATTATATAATATTCTTAGCATTACACTACAAACCCCAATAGAAATCGAAGACAGAGAAAATGAAAGTACCATAGGAAGAAGCGAGCAAATACGCCAAAAGGGATTTTTCAATTTCTTCGGAGAGAGCGAGAGATCGTTGTTGATATGTTAGGCTATATGACATGTCACTAATTCACCAAATAATAGCTTAATGATTCAATATGAATGTTTGTATTTTAAGTATATCGTATAAAATTAGTACACCAATTTTAATTATATAGATATAAAATATAATTAATCAAATAATTACAAACTTAAAAAGCACTTATAAAAAAATTGATTAAATCTTTAGCGATGCGCTTATAAGAAAAACTAATTAAATATTTAACGTAGACCCTAATTGTTTTCAATGCACAACCAAAAAATGATGAACACCGCCATAAATAAATAAAATAAAATAGAAGAGCTTCTGAATTTTGTAAATAACTCCATGATAATTTTGGGTAAGAACTTGTGAGATTAAATATAATTGATGTATGTTGTGAGATGAGGGTTGAAATTGATCGTTATAACAAATTCTCTGTCGCTTTTCCAGTTGCACTCCATCTATTTTAAATAACAAAAAGAATAATTAATACAACACAATTATGCAATTCAAAGTTTTTGTATATATAAATAGATAAAGAATCTACTATATATATAAAAGTAATAAGGTTTGGAGCCACCACATTGCGCCACATCAGCTTTGTCCACGTGTCGTTTCTAGAATGTGCCACATCGAATTTTGCCATATGTCAACTTTTCCTTAAACCATGTCATTTAATTTTTGACATGTCATATGCCACATCATATTAAAATTTTAATCAACTATTATAAATAATTTATTAAGATTATATTGTTTCTATTTCAAATTTATCCATATAAATATTTTATTGTTTCCAATTTTATCCAAGTTAGCATTATGTTGTTTCCAGTTTTATTTTATAATTTTATATTATTCTAAATACTATCTTAACAAATGCATAATTACTCAATCTCAAACTATCGTTCAAATAATTCTTTCCATGATAGAATTGTAATGTTTCAAATCTTACATTATTAATTTATATAGAAAGATTTAGAAAATATTGATTTTTTTCAAAATTCGGAATAGACATTTTATTGGGTCTTTAATTTGATATTCTTTTCTAATAATAATTATTTCTAATTTAATATAGAATATATTGTTATTTTTATTCTTTCCTAATAAGAAATAGGATTGTTATTTTTGATAAGTGATATTTTAATATAAACATCAAGTGATATAAGAATTGCTAAAATCATACCATGATTTCAAGGTAGCCAAAAAGGTTGCAAAAATATCTTTAATTTAAAATTTGAACTCCACCCGAATTTTGCATTTATAAAAAAAGTCATCAAATAATTTTCCTTTTAGTTCAATATATCAGTTAGTGTCAATCTTGACTAAAAAATCATTAAGTCATCAATTTTCAATTAATTAATGATTAATCATTATTTTATTATACATAAAAGAAAAAATTAAAACAATCACGTACCAAATATATAATAAAATCTTCATATTAGTTCAAATGTTATGCCTTTTTTATATATCATTTATATAGGTGTCGAAAATCTTACACATACCATACATAATTACGTATACATGTTAATTCTATTTGGTTTGATATTATGTTTAAAAAATGGGTAGATAGTATAAAAAATTAAATAATTTTTATACATTTAATTTTAAAATAATCTATATTTTATATATTTATTCTTAAATAAATAGTTGTAAAGGTTTCTTTCATGAAAACTACTTAATCCAACATATTTTAATATAAAATCTTAGTTCTAAAAAAATTAATTTATTCTAAAAGTGTCATTAATTTTTAATAGAATAACATTTATTTTCTTATATAATTTGAAGTTTTGAACACTGCTATATACAAGTCTCGATGTGATTTAGTAGTTTATTTTCTAAACTTTATAACAATATATATATTTTAATTTAACATTAATTGCCTCATTTTCCATACTTTACAATACAACTTTAATTATGTTATATAATTATCTTTACCACTATGTTACTAATTATGGTTTATTGACTTTCAAAAAAATTGGGATTTATTAAATACTACTATATAGCTTAACAGCTTACACTAAATAATTATTTAGGGGAGAATAGAATAACAAATGTAACATATTTTGATTATAAAAACTTATTTCTAACAAAATTTTAGTTTATAATAAAAGTAAAATTAATATTTTAATTTTTAATATATATTTTTGCATGCAATAAAGAAAATTTAAACAAAGCCAAATATAATTCATGATGTGATTTAGTAATTTATTTTTTGTTAAACACTAATATTTTTTAACTTAAGGTTGATTGCCTCATTTCTCATACTTTAAAATATGACTTTGAATGTGTTACACCATTATTCTTAGCACTAATATGTTACTAATTAGGATTTATTGAATACTACTATTTATCTTTATAATTTACAGTAAATAATTTTATTTTTCGAAAAAATAAAAAAATATCATTCTAATTTTATAATATTAAATTAAATAATTTAATTACCTCATCCATTATAATAAATGAAAATAATAATTATTAAAATCTTCTCTAATTTAATAATTAAATACCAAGCTTATAATTATTATGATACTAAATCTACTACCAGAAAATAATTTTAACTAATAATTTTATTATACAAACAATAATATTTTTCAATTTATTGTTGATTTGTATATTCGTAGAGTTATATATTAGTTAATATATTAATATTTTTTCAATAGTTAAGATGATTAATCAATATATAATAATGTACGTATTCATAATTAGTGTACATGAACTTAATTATAAAATTTAAGTTAAATTTCAACAAAATCCGCGCATGGCGCGGGGGAACTACGCTAGTAATTAGAAAATAAGTTGTAGATGAAACAACTAAATAATGATCCTTGAACTTGTCTCTTTTGGCTAGAGGAGTTCATCCTATTATCACAATTAAATGGACGTGAAAAAAAATTAGGATAAATATCAACTATGAGGAGTTCACGTATGAAAAAATTAGGTAGATATCAAAGATGACATACATGGAAAAAATTAGAATACATATCATACAATTATATAATATAAAATTTTATTTCCATAAAAATAAAATCATATGACTATAATAGTACACACATTACGTTCTAATTAATATGATTATATAATATTATCTCACTATACATAGAACTTTTTTTTGATTAGTGTGTAGTATATATAGTTTGTTCATAAGAAAATAACATTAAGTTCATAAAAAATTGTTCATATTACGTTCATAAAAAAATTATATAGTTAAAATTTTTTGTTCATATTACGTTCATAAAAAATATTATATAGTTTGTTAATGAAAACAATCGTAGAAATTTATTTGTTAGTGTGTAGTACATATAAATTTTTTTGTTCATATTACGTTCATACAAAAATTATATAGTTACAAAAATTTGTTCATATTACGTTCATAAAAAAATTATATAGTTTGTTTATGAAAAAATCATAGAAATTTTTTTGTTAGTGTATAGTACATATAGTTTGTTCATAAAAATCTTGTTCATAAAAAAGTAACATTACGCTCATAAATTTTTTTTGTTCATATTACATTCATACAAAAATTGTATAGTTTGTTCATAAAAAAATCTTGTTCATAAAGATAAATAGTAGAGATATTATGTACTAATTTAGGGTGTAGTATATGACTATATAATATTAAATCTTTAATTTAGTGTGTAAGGAATTAAAGATCACCAACTAATATATTATGTGCAATTATTAATAACATTAGCAATAGTATATATATATTTAAGGATTGTAAATACTAAAAATTATGAAGGGTAAATGAGTAAATTTAAAATTTAAGATGCTTATGTGACATAGTTAGATGTGCGATAAATAGGATAGAGGGATTCGAGTTTAGTAATAAAATATAGATATATTCTTTAAACATTATATTGTTGTAATGCACTTGTCGTTCAAAATAGAGCCCCCTTTATTATAAGGATTTTTCTATCATATACTTTTAGAGTATAGAATAAGACCGTTTTTGTAAATATTAGGTCTTTTTTTTTGTTGATCGAACTATAAATTATCCAATCATCTCTTTTATTCATCCGCATAAACCTTTTATAAGAAGAGTTTAACCATCTAAGCACCATGTCCAACATTTTATTTATGAGTAGAACATCAACACAAAGAGTGGCGAAATGAAATGTTCTCCAAATACACACCTATGTAAAAGAAAAAACAGAAGCACGAGATTCATGTAAAACAGAACTCGAACCTAACCTATCACAAGATAATCATCACAAACAAAGCATGTTATAATTTCTTCTTATAATAGCACACGAGAAATCAAAGAACACCTTGATTCCTGCCATTACGTACCTTGGCATACATTGATACATACATACACTCCCTTGTCTTCTCCATCCTCTTTCTCAAGTCTTCCATCCAATGGAGGAGAAGATGATGAAGAAGAACCCATTGAAAGACGATATTTTCTCGCAACACCACGTCTTCTTGGTTCTTGTGGTTGCCTTGGGATTCATATTCATGGACCCGTTTAAAATGGGCCCAGTGGGCGGGCACGAGTTCAGGCCCGTAAAGCATGAGATCGCCCCGTACAAGCAAGTGATGGACGGCTGGCCCAGAGACAATAGAAGCCGGCTCAGCCTTGCCAAGTTGGAGTTTGTGGATGAGGTTTTTGGGCCTGAGTCCTTGGAGTTTGATAGTTTGGGCCGAGGCCCATACACTGGTCTCGCAGATGGTCGTATTGTAAGATGGATGGGTGAGGATCAAGGATGGGAGACATTTGCACTCGTAACACCTACTTGGTATGTCCGTTTTTATATAACCTGTTTTTACAACTTCTTACTTACAAGTTACAAGCGATTTCTATAATTGATTTGTTATTTGATATTGATAGGTCGGAGAAAGAGTGTGCAAAGGGGAACGAATCGACGACGTACAAGCAATGGAGGCACGAGAAGAAGTGTGGGCGGCCATTGGGCCTGAGATTCAACAGGAAGACGGGGGAGCTTTACATTGCGGACGCTTACCACGGGATCCTCGTTGTTGGGCCCCAAGGAGGCCTCGCCACCCCATTAGCCACCCACGTCCACGGGGAGCCCATACTCTTCGCCAACGACCTTGATATCCACAACAACGGCTCCGTTTTCTTCACTGACACTAGCAAACGATACAATCGAGTGTAAGTAAGCCTAGCTTTTTGATAAATTATGCTCCAATTAGTTATATGACATGATGATGATGATGATGATGATGGTTGGTTAATCAACGTGCGTGCGTGCGTGCAGGAACCATTTTTTGATACTATTAGAAGGAGAATCCACAGGAAGGCTACTAAGATACGATCCAACGACCAAACAAACCCACATTGTACTAGACAACTTGGCATTTCCCAACGGAGTTCAACTCTCAAGGGACCAAACCTTCTTAGTGTTCACGGAGACAACAACTTGTAGGCTAATGAAGCTCTGGCTAGAAGGCAAAAAGGGCGGGACCACCGAGGTAGTGGCCAACTTACCAGGCTTCCCGGACAACGTAAGAATCAACGAGAGAGGCGAGTTTTGGGTGGCCATAGATTGCTGTAGGACTTGGCCTCAGGAGATTCTGGGCCGGAATCCGTGGATTAGGAGCGTCTACTTCCGGCTCCCGCTTCCGATGAACATGCTGGCAAGGTGGATGGGCATGAAAATGTACACTGTGGTTTCCTTGTTTAGTGAGAAGGGACAGGTTTTGGAAGTTCTTGAAGATCCAAAGGGTCTAGTGATGAAGTTGATGAGTGAAGTTAGGGAAGTTAATGGCAAGTTGTGGATTGGAACTGTGGCTCATAATCACATTGCAACGCTACCTTATCCTCTTGATAGTTAGGTTACGTAGTTTTAGAAGGAAGATTTGTGGTTGTTGTGTGTTAGTTGATTTTCGTGATAAATGATCTATGTATTGACGGGACTAATTAAGATTGTTTTAGCTTATGAAGATATTTCGTTTGCAAATAACTTGTGGTGTTCAATTTGGTACAATATTATAGATGAATAGACACCAACAATGTAAATAAGTCTAGGTAAACTTATCTTGAACGGAGAATTCTTAACACAAGATTATAGATGAATAGACACCAACAATTTTAGGAACCTAAAATGCCAAATAAATTATAGAATCAAAGATCAAACCAAACTACTTGAAACTGACTTTACAATAGAAGGTTCCAAACTTTCAAAATATAAGGATCAATTTCAAAAATACAAAAACCCAATCTAGCCACATTGTAAATTCCTCAAATTTTATAGCAAGGTAACCTCAATGATAACAGAACCAATGACTCAAGAATCACCTAAATGGGAGTTTGGACAAAAGAGATATCGCAATCTAACTTCACCACTATCCCACAGTTTCCTGAATTGTACCCAATTCGGTTTTCCTTCTCAAAACCTAAACTAATGATACCGAAAATTCACGAATTTTAAGCTGTAAAAAACTAGTCTTCCATACGAAAACCTATAGACAGATACTAATTTTAACAACCTAAGCCAAAAGTTGTCCACCTATAGACAGATAAATAATAAATCAAGCTCGATTTGGGAAGCAAATATAAAATCGCAGACGTTCCAGAAGATTTCAAAGTCAGTTAAGAACTGGTGCTCAGAGATCTGACTGGAAGAAAAAAAGATGGAGAGAAATAGCTCCCCTTTGATAATTCATAACTTACAAAAAACAGATACACTAGCTGACATCTTACCTCTACCCTCAACCCCCTAAAATAAAAATAAAAACCTTTAAAAGATAATACAGACCCATAATAACCACCTAAAGTATACATTAACCGGGAAAATCTTGTGCCATGAGATACAGCTCAGTTCGAAAAAACCTAGCAACACATACATACAAAGAGATTTCAGTCTTTGGTGCCAGGAGCCTTGAGATCAGATGAATTTTCTCTCTGGATTGGTGATGGTAAAGTTGCTCTGAATCTTAGATCTCCAACATGCTGTTGTTGCAAAGAAGGTTCTTGTTGGTGATGCATTATTTGTTGTTGTTGTTGGAGTTGGTGCAATTGGTGTTGCTGCTGAAACTGGTGTTGCTTCTGAGACTGAATTTGGAGCTGTTGAAATTGCTGGGCAGTCAAATGTGTGTGCATAGCCTGGTTGTTGGAATATAATGCTTGATTGCCTCCAAATGATGAAGGAAAGTTCATCATTGGACTGCCGTTGGGCATAGCCTGACCGGTCAACATTTTCAGATGCTGTATCTCCTCTTTCAGAGCATCATTCAATGCTGTCATGAAAAGAGAAGAATTGAAACAAAATTATCTAACTCCTAAGACTCGCATGAAAAATAACAAAAGTGGGTTTCAGAGCTTATTGGGTAAGCCATAAACAAACTAATAGTGCATTTTGATATATAACGCAATAAAACACATTAAATGTGGTAACCCAAGCCCACCCTAAGACTGGCATGTGAAAGGAAATGGAAAATAAAGAGAAATGGATGAAGAATTATGGCTTACCATCTTGCAAGTGAACTTGTTGCTCCATTGTTTGCAACCGCAGCTTTAATTCATTGTTTTCAGCATTCAGACCATTTGTATCTCTCTGCTCATTGAGAAGGTTCATTAGAAATAATTTACAAATTTGGGTCATGAAACACAAACCAGGTCCTTGTACTCAATCAAATTCACCAAGAGAAGCATAATGAATATAAAATAACATTCACCTGTAAAAGAGTTAATTGAGCGGATAATGTGGTTGCTTCTGTTTGCAGAGTTTGAACTTTGCGCTCCAGCTCTCCTATGTATCTCATTTTCCTTTCCTTCGACCTTGCAGCTGATTGCCTATTAGCCCAGATCCTATTGTGACAAACAATTTATACAAAAACACAAATCATTATGTTTCTCTATTAGCCCAGGTCCTTTTTCATTCCAGAAAATTGTAAAATTATCCAAAATGAAGATTTGAACCAGTTGAAAACCATCCAGAAAAAGTTTAAGAAGATGCTCCACAATGCCTATTCATATTATGAGTTTACCTATCAATCTAGTTTCTACAATCAACTTAACAGTTCACACAGTCCTCGAAGGAAAAATATGATTTCTCAGACCTAGGTCCCTAGGCTATCCAAATCCAAGTATGATATACAATGGATTAATAGCAGCAATATGGCATGCCCTGACTATTTGTCATTTGTCTATATCGTCATTTTTTTTTTGTGAAAGTTCAATTCTTGAAAAATTTCCCTAGGAAAATGGCACAATTGATCAAATACAATCCAAAAGGCAAATTTCATAAAAAAAATTCATTCAGGCATAAATTACATTGCCATTGTCATGAAACTGTCACTATGTCAGTCTACAAGATTATCCAAATTTGAGTGATTGTATTGGTCATCCAGGAAAGACCAAGCAAAGGGGATTGTGTGGACCTGAGGTCAGAGAAACAATTTAGTGTGGATGTTCAGCTATGAGAGTTTTGTTGTGAGGTTGTTCTAGGGTCTACAATAGCTGGCTGACTTTAGATAGGCATGTTAGTGTAAATATGGACCTTGGCTCTCTGCATTTTCCTTGTAAAGGCTTGAGCTTTCTTTCGCTAAGTGAATAATCTCTTCTCATACTTGGTGGAATATTTGGCAGAAGGAAACCCTTTGAGTTTCCATCTAGTTTCCCTAATTTTGAGTGTGGATTTGAGTGATTTGTATGTATGTGTTCTTCACTCCATCATTCACTATGTTAACTACTGAACTTGGTCTCTTTCTTTATCTTCAACTCTATATATTTACAATATTTCCACTATATAGCAAAATCTTCAAAGAGAATGATTCGAATAAATGAGAAACAAGGATGAAGAATCTCCAATTGGTTAAGAGTATACCGGTATACTTTGAAATGGCAAACTTGTAACAATTAGGATAAGTAACCTCTGAGAACTCCCATTTCTTGAGTAAATAGATTGCTAAATCTAATCTCATAGAAGATCAAGGTCACAACTCTATCATGGTATACTTTCCGACTTTTAGAAAGTCAATAGTACCAAAGAACAGTAACGACACACTGTACTAAAAAAAGCTTCATTTTTGCCCTATCCACATCATTAGTAAATCAGCTTTACATGACATATCCAAACAACAGAATCCTTTTAATAACTGGAAGCTTATATAGCTGCGGACCTCTTTAACAAATGAAGAAACAAGACTATCAAGTTCCTTGATATATCCAACAATCTCCCCATCTCACAAACTATTGCTCTTCAATAGTCATCAAATCTATTACAGCTATGAATATCAATCATAGAATTTCTGATTCATGATCAGTAAAGCAAGTGTTATTTCCTTCACTGTAGATCACTGCTAGAAACACCCAGCCAACATTCTACAACTCTACATATGCTTCTCCGCTCAAAAACAGGTGACTAATCTCAAGAGAAAGTTACATAGTTTTGGACCATGCAAACATAAACTATTATTATATAGCAATTTCAAAAAAAAATATGAAAACACAACAAAATGAAACACGCAGTGCAAAATAATAATACCTCTTTGCGCGTTTAGGATCTACAAGAGCGAGCTCAGCGAGCTTAGCAGCAGACATGGCCTTCTTAGCATCAGCAGACAGAGTCTCCTCGCCACCAGAACCGAGCATCTCCGGCTTGATGGAGGTAGTACCGTCCATCGACTGGCTATGCTGGTGCCTAATCCTTGGCCTCTCGCTCGATCCTTCACCATCCATACCGGCTCCTTCACCGCTCGATTGCGGAGCCAGGCCTGCCTGCGCCGCAGAAGTCGCAGACGACGAGTTGACCTTATCCATATCGAGATACATGGAAAACAAATCCTCCTCCGTCTCATCCGAGAGCGAGGGTCCGTCGCCGCCGCCTACGACGCCGAGATCGCTGTCGAAGCTGATGTCATCGGGAAGGGTGAGGATTTCGGAGTGAGCGCGCCGGTGGCCTATGTTCTTCGGTGGATTATCATGCATCCGGCTGAGATCGTGGCTGAACATACCGAAATCCGGCGACGAGATTCCCTGGCCAGGCTCCGACTTCACATTGAAGCCGGCGAATCTCCCCGACGGCGGTAAACCTCCTCCGCCACTTCCGCCGTGCTTGGTATTGCAATCCTTGTCCATTCTACACAAAGCTCGCGAGCAAGAAACCCTAGCGGAATGCGAATTGAACCGATTCGCCTCAAATGCACAGATATAGAGAGCGCAAATTGCAGGACAAGAGGAATTTTAACGCCAAGTCGGAAATTGTGCGAATACAGGGAGGTCGAATTAAATTTAAAGGTGTAGAGAGATATGAAAGAACATGGAAGGAATGGAACAGGATTAAGCGAATTTGTCAGGGAATTGGGTTGAGAAAGAGGAATTGAGATGAGAAGGAAAGGGAAAGAGGAGAGAGAAGCGGAGGAGAAGATTGAAAGAAGAATTGAGAAGGAGAGAGGCAGCGAGGCAAGGGCATGTTAGAAGGCGTGGGGACGGGTATAATGTTTGGTCACGTGGATGTTAAAGCTTGCAACTGCAAAATTTTATATCTGTTGTCAGAACAATTTGCAAAGTTTCAACTGTGATTGTGTTGTGTGCCACTGTGCCATGTTCTTCAATCTTCATTATAGCGTAGCGTATGCAACTATGTATAGGGTAATTTTGTTATTGGTTTTAATTTGACTTGTTTTAGAATAATTTATGGTTTTTTTTATGGGCTGGGTCTCGCCCGGTTCGACACTTTCATTTTTTGTGCCTACGTCCGGAACCGAGATCGTTTGGACCCTGTAAGGGGTGTTGCTCCTTCCAAGCATCTCTGTTGCATACACACCGCTAGAGAATATCGAACTAGAGACATCTGGACAAATGCTTAGCGACCTAGTACCAATTACCACTAGACCAAGAGGTCTAGTGGTTTTTTTTTAGGTTATGTTAAGCAAAAACAAACCGGATTTAAAGCTAAAGGTTAAAGAGTAACCGAAGTTAGAAATTATTCGTTTCTATTATGAGCTTAAAAATGGGTAAAATTATTAAAAAAAGTACAACCCCTCCCCCCTTTTTTCTATATTTTTTCCCTTTAATTTACATCTACTACTTTATTTGATAATTCTTTAGAACTTTGACACTAAGAATCAACAAGAGTCAAAAACCACCGTCGCCTCGATTAAGATCTAAACCCAGGAGCTCCAATCTCAAATCCAAATCCAACCCATCTCCCTAGATATTAAAAATGTAGCTCTCAAGCCCATCGAATGGCTCTCTCTCTCTCTCTCTCTCTCTCTCTCTCTCTCTCTCTCTCTCTCTCTCTCTCTCTCCCTCCCCAACTCAATCGATGTTGGTGACGGGAGGTCAGAAGACGCGGCAGCTAACAGTGGAAGACGCGACAACCAAGGCTAGTCGGATCCAATCAACAAGCAAGGTGAGGTGGCTTCGAGTAGGCATGAGATCAATCAATAAGAGCTATCAAGGCATAAAGGGGATTTCTCCAAGCTCCACTCCATTAAGATTCACAAGCTTCAGGGTCAACTTGGAAAATTGAAGAATTTTCAACTCCATTTAGCAACGTCAAGATCTTTCATCTTTTAGTTAGCGAGGATGATGCGATGTCGATGAACTATAACAAGCTTGGAAATATACTTTAGCTCGTCCCAACTCCTCCTTTAAACAAGTATTAAACAAAGCCTTAGTCATTTAGCATTATAAAAAAAACTAATAAATAATTTTTACGTTTGGACTACAATGAAAGATAAGAACAAAATATTAAAATGATGCAAAAATAATTTTTTTATAAAAACGTTAGGTATGAATTATAATGTTTACCCATCCATGTAATATAGGAAAATTTACTCAAGGTAATATTAACTTTTGCCTATTAATAAAAAATTATTATAAACTTTTAAATTTATAAAAAAATATTACCAACTTTTATTGTATTAACAAAAAAAATAATACAAGAGCGTTTTCGACGGAGATTTAACAAAACAACTTGGCTATGGAATATGCTTACTTAAACTTAATAACCATTAATGGATAGGATTTTAACATGGTTAATACCAACTTTAATCATATAAATAAACCTTTTATATATAAGTAATATCAATTTCCATTATATAAAATATCATTTCACCTTGCAATGACAAAAAAATTTGGAATTATAAATGACCAGCCAACTAATTCGACCACGTCACATATTTTGCAAAAATCTTCACCAAATGCTCCCTCATATTATTTTTAGTTGATAAAATAAAAGTTGTTGTTTTTTTGTTAATTGGAAAAAAGTTGACAGTTTTATCAATCGATTTTAAAGTTCATATTATTTTTGGTCAATAGGCAAAAATTGGTATTATTTTGATTTTTTTCCTATAATATATATAGTAACTTTTAAAATTAACGAATTACATTAACAAGGAGAATGAGGCTGCCATATATCAAACTCATCCATCTCCCATGAAACTCATCACCTATCGTTTGTTCATCTATCACCCATGTAGTTTTTGAGGGGGTCGGGTGAAATAAGCTGTCGTAGACAACATTGTCTTGGTGGATGAGTCCAAAGCGAGCGTTAGCAGTAAACTTCAAACATGGAGGGAGAAAATAGAATCAAAGAGTTTTAAGCTGAGTGGGACCAAGACAGAATATCTGGAGTTCAATTTCGGTCAAGATACAAATTCCAACATTGAGTTGCGTTTGTGAGGAGAAGTCGTTATGAAGAAGGAGAGCTTCAGGTATCTGGGTTCAGTTATGAAAACTGACGGAAGTATCAACAAGGATGTCAAGTCTCAGATTTAGAAAGGTTTTCAAAAGTGGAGGACAACATCGGGGTTCTATGTGACAATAATATCCCGCTCAAGCTCAAGGGTGAGTTATATAGAGCAATTATTAGGCATAACATCCTATATGGTGCAGAGTGTTGGTCGACCACGAGGACACAAGAGCATAGGTTGGACAAGATTAGGAATGAAGTGATCATGAGCAAGTTTGGGGTGGCCAATATAGGGGACAAGTCACAGGAAGGGAGACTTTGATGGTTTAGGCATGTACAGAGGCGGGGTCCCGTCACGTCAATCCGGAGGTGTGAGAGCTTAGTTTTTGGAATTTTTCGCAAGGGGCAGGGGTTGATCGAAGAAATGTTTGTATTATATATGCACATTTAATATACCAAAATATGAACATTTAAATATTTAATATGTTACATGTGAATCTATGTACAGTGTATTATATGTAAATCTTCGTTTGTCACATGGAAAAAAAATTATAGATAACATTCATATTAGTTATAAAAATGAAGTTTGTAGCCCCCAAAAAAATCTGGGTTATATGAATCTGCATTACATTCTAAGCCTATTTAGCATTTCATCCTCTCTCAAGCTATGTGTGCATACTATTATGATAAAAGCAAGGGGTCAGTTTTAAAAATCCGAGAAAAATGCTCTTTTCCTTAGGGTTTTACCGCCTCTTCAACTTTTTAAACTCTAGCCTTCCAGGCTTGGTGTTTCCAACTGACCAGTGACTGGCCACTAAGATGGCCTTAATCTAAAGTGATCCACCCAACCCCAATGATGCTATGGTAGTTGATGTGGAAAATTAACCGATTGTATCCCATCCTACTATTGGACATCTCAACCTATTATTTCAAGGGGAGGCTTTGCCTCCTGGGTAGAATCAACGTTTCCCCACATTAACACAAGCGACCCAAATCAAAGGCATGTCCAAGGCCTTGGATAGGTTGAAGGGATGGCTCTCATGCCATGCATTCCAAGGCCTGCCCAAAATTACATTGAAGATGATGGGTTTGGGACGAAGAATTTACCTGGTAATTTACTCTGCATGTGATGGTAGGAAGGGTGATTTCTCTTATCATGTTTCACACTTCCCCGCTAAATTCAACTAGAGTGGTTGATTTCTTGACGACGTCATTGAGTCATGTCCCTAAGCTATATAAGGCATCCAACATTAACAAATTAGTTGAACTTCTGTCATCAATTAATATGTATTTTAAAAAAATAATTCTCAACAGTTAGAAAGATAATAACACAATCATGATGTGTTTCGTCGTCTTCTTCCACGCCGTCAAAGGTGATGGGCATGACGTTGTGGTCCTTCTGGAGCGTAACTCGTGGTTCTTCGATTCTGCTCTCTCGGGCACACCTTTTTGCTGCCGAATAAGTTACTCTGCAAACTCCAGACCCTCCTGAAATCACATTAATAACACTTGTATGCTTTAGAGGAGGGGTGGACTTGTTTTACCCTTATTTCGATCAAGTTGTTCACGCGCCCGCTCTGAAATGAGATCTTTTATATACCATTTTCGGAGTAACTGGTTGACGTCTTTCCTCAATGTGATACATTCATCTGTTTTGCGCCCTGAATCAAAGTGTAAGACGTTCCATTTTGAGGTATCCTTGATATGTTGCGGGGCATCACTTTTCCGATGCCACTTTACGGCATAACCCATCCTGCTTAATGTTGATACGATCTCGGTCGCGTTGACATTGAAATTGTAATGTGAAAGTTTCGGAGGGAGCCTCAGGTCACTATTCCAATTGTATGAACACAATGTTGTAATGTTTATGATTCGATCTAGAGCCGTACAAACTCGTGGTATGTTTTATCTGATTTGGGGTATGAATTATACTTGCCTCATGCTTCCCATGTCGTCACTCTGGTCGAGATGACACTGTCGACTTCACAATGAAGAGATCATCCTCTTCCAATCGAAAATGTGTTAATGCGTTTTTCTACACCTCATCAAAGTTCGAATAGATAGTCGCACCCCTCGATTGTGACGAGTTCTTCATTATATTTATTTAGGAACTTCTTCAATGATTCGCCGGATATCTACACCAAGCGGTATAAATTGTCGGACCGCTTTTTGGTATGTCGGCTACTTGTAAACCTGAGTCTAAACTTTTCAACCAATTCAATAAAAGATGATATACTGCCAAGAGGGAAGTGTGAATGCCAATTTAGGGCTGAAATAGATAAGATGTTCCCAAACCAACGATACATCACAATTTCCTTCATTTCGAACGAAAGTGTGCTAATGTTCATGGCTTATTTGAAAGCAGCTATATGCTGGTTTGGGTCAGTGGTCCCTTTTTATTTTGATATGTTTGCAAAATGATAATTCTGTGAGATGTCGACCCTCACGATAGACAAGATGAAAGGGGAATCGGTATAACTGTCTCGCCTTTCCACAACTATCGGTTGAGGATCCCCCCCAAGACTTGAGTAATTTGATCCTCAAGGACCTTGAGATATTCTCTTACTGATACTACTTCTGCATCCTCTCGAACAACACAAAGTGAATTGCCACTTACCTGATATCCCGTTACCTGCCTTTCAACAACTATTGGTTGAGAAACCCCCAAGACTTGAGTAATTCGATCCTCAAGGGCCTTGCAACGTTCTTTTACTAATAGTACTTTCGCATCCTCTCGGACAACAAAAAGTGAATTATCATTTACTTGATACCCTGTCACCTACCTTCCCTTTTAATGTGTAACCAGTTTGGATCATCGAGGTTTACTTGTCGTGCGACACCATCCATAGATCTCGAAACTTTTGGACAACTTGGACCCGAGTGCACCTGTGACTAGATTTGATTGTGTACCTACGATTGAAGCAAATCCCTTTCACGAGTTAGAGACTCAATCTGTTTTTCATAAACATCCAAAAACTGGATATGAGCCTCCTTTTGCTCCTCCAAACCCTTTTGCAAGGTGAGCTTAGAGGCCCTTAATTCCTCCAAACCCTTTTGCAAGGGGAGCCTAGAGGCCCTTAATTCGGATATGATGGCCGATTTTGAAGTGACTCCTTGCTCTTGCATCGTGTTACGGTTAGTGGGTTCTAGGGTTCATTCATTGGAGGTGTCATCTTGGTTGTTAGTGGGAGGTAGATTTTACGGATTAGGAGCATCAAGATTTTACGACTAGAATTAACTATTAACAATGAAAAGATATCAAACAAGGTTTCACTTTGTTAAAACAAACCCAAAGATGATGTTGATCAAACAAGTCCGAAAAACAATAAATTGAAAGTAAAAAAATAAACCTAAAATTCTGAAGTACGAATGTTTCTGTTGCAGCGACGGGTTATTGAACAGCCAACTCCATTTGCATTTTGCAGGCAACCTCCCTAAAGCTTCGCTTACGAACTACCAGATAAACCTACAAAATTTGTATCGAAGTTAACACCAAAATGAGGGAAAATGTCGTCGAAAACATGAAAATTCAAAATGCAATGTTGTACTTCCAGTCGAAACGAATTGGCATACATGGGTTCTCTTTCGAAGAAACCACACACGTAGTATACACACGTTTTATACGCAATGGTGTATTTGTTTAGATGCACTACAATACGATTGACCACCAATCAAGGCACGTAATGATGTGCTTGCCGATGTAATTGAATGGAATGGATTAATGTAATGTGAAAGAATCAATCAAGGGTAGCGAAAGAGGAGAGAATCAACTATATGTTATCAAGTCTTGTCAAACTTTGAATCTGTTTTTTTGTAGCAAAAAATTCAGTTATTTTTTTTTTTGCATTGTGAATTAAGATAAAAATCAATCATGAGGACCATACCACGAAATATCTATGCTTGAAATGAACTAAAGATTGCCAAGAAGTGTAACGGAAGGAATCAGTTATTATTGTTGGACTCATAAATGAAAACGACCTAAATTTAGGACAGCAAAATATAAAACTAATCCACCCGACCGCGGCCTTAGTGTCAATAGTTGAGACACGTTCCATCTGACTGGTAAGTGACCAAATCCACAACCCCCACACGATCCACTCAGAGAGTGAGGTAATTCCAGAAATCGGAGATGTAACTTGGAGGGGCATCTGCAAGCTTCGTTTCAACCGGGGCTCTACTTCTCCAGCGCATAAGATGCAATTTTGGAAAGTACAGGGGATAGTGGCCCCAGCCGAAACAGTGCTTGCGGAGGCTTTCCAAAATTGCATCTTAGGGGCTAGAGAAGTAGAGCCCTGGTTGAAACTTGAAACAACGATTGCAGATGCCTTTCCAAGTTCAATCTACAGCTTCTGGAATCATTTCACGCTCTTCAGTTGGATCTTGTGGCAATCAAGATGAGAGAGGAGTGACAAGACCTGACACGTGCTACCAAACAATATTTAGTATGGCTCGAACCCGACTCAAGAGATAGGGAATCGGTTGTGGAGAGTTCAGATATTTCTCAGGTTTTATCGAAAACATATGAAATTATATTCCAATATAACAGCCTGGCAAACTGGCAGTCTTAGCACGACTCAAAACTGTTCCTAAGATAATGACCTGAAGAGATTAGCTGGGTTCATATTGCGCTGCCCCCCAAATATAAATTGTTGTACAGCTACAATACCACGTTAATTAAAAATTTATAAATGATCTTCAAAGCCAAACACGCCCTAATTGTGTTGGCTTGCTCAACGTCTGAAACTTTTATCTTGGCTAGGATCTGCCAAATCGTTGTTGATTTGGGATCATGTAGGGTACTTCGAATCCAAAACCCAAAATTCAAAACCTGGAAGAAGGGACTAAGCCAAAACATTTGCTTTTGTTTGAGGTAAATGCAAGCGGAAAACTAGAACATAACACGCTACACCTAGTTGCTTTAGGGAGTAAATAACAAGCCGAATAGAAATGAACATCAGAAAACAAGCTACTCAAGTTTGAATAAAGTCCATTCCCCTCTCAACTGCATTAGCATGAACTCTCAATCATACGATGCCCAACCACAAAACCCCTAGTTGTTTTATGAATGGACTGTTAAGGAAGATCAAAACCTAAAAGCCTATAAATAAACTGTTTCCCGTCCTCATTCCCAACCTTAATCGAAGGAAGATCGGACCTACCTAGTTTGCCCCTTGCCTTGACAACTCCCGACGTTGCCTCGAGGACGTTATTGGTATATAGTCGACGATGAGTGTTGTACAGTTTTAGGTCAGTTTTACCTTGAACATTGTCCCTATCATCAATTTCCTCCACTTGTAACTCCCTGTAAGAATTTAAGACGCAAGATGCTTTTTACAACATTGCAACGAGTTGGAAGACGAGATTCTTTTGCGTTTGTCTTATGACATACTACTTTTGTTTAGTGCTGAGGTCCTATAGAGGCTTTCTAGTATATTGTCACATCCTAAACGTAGTCACAGGTAGGTACTGTTGCGTATATGGTCGAAGTGTTTGCGAGTTTTGGCATAGACAAAAGTTCTGGATACAAACACGCTCGGAGTTTCAACATTTGTATAATCATTAAGCACAAAAAATAACATTTTAAACTCCCTGGGAAACATCCATGAGTAACATATTGCTCACTTTATCATCCCCAGGGTCGAAAATATTGGAACAATCTCCATAGCCCTCCTCCAGTCTAGGGAATTATTGATCAAAGAGACTTTTTTTGTAAATCACCATCCACTAAAATTTATAACGTCTTGTGTGTATAGTTGTGTTCAAAAAAAAAAAAGTTGTTCAAAATCTAGTTGTTGGGTTCAGCATCATAGAGGGGGTAAGGCAGTAACTAAAAAACCCTAGTCAATTGACCCAATTATAGTTCAAAATTACAGAACAATAATAAAAAAAATCTTAAGCAGAACATCTATATATATGCTAAGAGTTCAACAATGAAGAGAATGCCAAAGAAAATAATCAGCATAGTAAGCTAATACAGCTACCACACAATAAGACATATCAACCAAGAAAGAAGAAAGAATCACATGCCAAAAATCTTTCATCAGATATTTAACATAGATATTCAAAACATCACAGCAGAATGAACACATAAGCTAACAGAAATCGAATATGCCACAAATCTTTCATCAGATATTTAACATTGATATTCAAAACATTACAGCAGAATGAACACATAAGCTAACAGAAATCGAATATCAATAAGAACTATTCTTTCTACCCATTACATGCATAACCAACATTTCTTTATTTCTTAATTTATTTGCAGAAGCAATGTATACTACGTTTTACCTTCACATTATATCCAACTAAGCAACTGGTACTTGGGAAAAATTTCATTGATATCAAGTCTGAACTGTTTCTAATTCTACTAATAATCCCAATAATAATGATAACATACCCATCCAAGCAACAAGGTGAAGCAACTAAGTATATCCTAAACAACTCATTAAACTCTTCCGCCCGTGTAAAAGATATGCTATGTTTATGCTTTCTCCAGCATTCTAAGGATCAGATTATGTTGACAAAAAAAATTCATTTTGAGTAGCTGAATTATAGTTAAAAGCTCAGTCATAGTTCCATTTTTCTCATGCAATCTTCACAGCTACATACATGTCTCTATGTCCAAATCTAATAGCAAATGGGTTGAGAAGTAACTTAAAAGTGAAAATCCAAGCCATAAGCAAGCCACAAATACCAGAAGTAAAACAAAAAAACATCAAATAAATGCAACAAAGATGAACAGAATATTAAACCAACAATAGGCAAAATTTACCTTATTGATTGCTTTGTGAACCCGTCTGCTGCTGCTGCTGTATCTGCAGAAGGAGATTAGCAGCAAACTGTAAAGTTGACTGGTAGCGTTGATTCTTGTCGGCCTCGCCATCAACTGCCACAGGCAGATTTTGCTCAGTCTGATTTACAGGCTCTGATAATGGGTTACTTGTTCCCGTGACAACATTTTCAGGATGCTGAAGTCCCTGGACCTGGTTCGGGATGGCGGTAGGATTGTAAGGATGTTGGCTATCTTGAAATCCGTATGATCCAGCAGAAGCTGCTCCATTTCCCATACCATAGCCACTCTGAGTAGTATGCCGAACATCCTGTTGAAAGGGCTGAGCTAGCTGGCCTGATGCAACATACTGATGATTATGGGATGCATCAGGAACAGCAGACTGCTGTGGAAGGTTGTATGAGTAGCTGTAAGCTGGATTCTGATATTGCCCATTTCCAGGAAAGGCTTGTGCGGGATGTTGACTACTCAGACTTGAAACCGGTAGATATGTCTGGAAATTAGAGACCTGTGCCTGGGGATTCATCTGATTCCCATACTGCTCAGCAAACTGATGCTGTTGATCCCATGATTGAGAGGGAGGGTTAGAAGCTTGTGCCTGGGAATTCATCTGAGTTGAAGCCTGATTATTACCCGGAAGTAAGGAAGTGAGGGTAGCAAGAAGCTCAGGAGTTAGAGCCACTCCAGCTCCTGGTGCTGAAACAGAGCCATTAATATTAGTCGGATCTTGAGGACCCATCTGTGTAATGGGATTCTCAGTTGTAGGTTGAAACTGTGTTTTTGCACTAGGCATTGGGCCATTGTATGCAAAGTTATTATTATGGTCCACGTGCAAAACCGGTTCTTGTTGAGATGATGCGTTATAGTCGGAAGGCATTGGAACTGAGCTTTGATCCAAGTGATGTACTTGTTCAGATGACAAATCAGTTGAAGCTTGTTGTGCCAACTTAAGAACTACTCCATACAATCGCTCGGGTCCGACAACATTTAAAACCTGTGTCAAGAAATCTGAGGGAGGAACCAAAAACATAGTAGTCCCATCATCAAACCTAGCCACACCAGCTCGACTCTTTGAACCAAGGTAGCGTAAAAATTCCGTATAAGAAGCAAAATCTTCTTCACTATCAGGCAAGAAGAATACTATGTCAAATCCCACAGCCTCTGCATAGTGCATTGCGAGCATGTCAAGTCCTGTCCTAGCTGTGCAATCCACAACTTCAGGACTGTAAACAAGGAATTCTGTGTCAGAAAAGAATTTCAGCATAGATGAGCACTACCGCTAATATAATGTTGGTCATGACTCGAGATGAAATGAAATTGCTAAAACAATTCAATTCACCAAAGGATAAGAGATTAGGGGTCCATTTGGATGATTGGACCACGGCATCCTAACAGATCCTAGAGATTTGACATTATGCCGTGTTTCTGCTTGTATTTATCTAAAAAAAATAGCCTGCTAAATACTAATACCACTTCAAAATGAAGACAATCAGCCTAACTATTGCAGTTTCTGCATCAAACACCATGTTCATGACCACCTATAGTTTACCATGATCAAGGAACACCTCGATTGAAGAACAATGTAAAAAACCAAGTGTACCATTTGAAATATATTACTTCACTTCCCAAATCATTCTCTAGACTGCTCATTCAGAAAGTAATTCACCTTCTATATCATTTTCAGACACTATGCTATTATAAATAGTACTTTGCCATCTACACATGGTCAAAGATCAATCTTGCACATCTAAAGACTATTAACGCTGAGAATCTCCAGGACTAGAAGCAGATCAGGTAAACCAAAGTACATTATGCTTTTGAAAGACAATACAAGAATTGTCCAAGATAGAAATGAGTCAACCAAGAAAATCAAATAAGGAATCAACGCAACAAGAGAAATAGGACAGCAAGCTCAGAAAGAATACTTACAGCTGAAAGTCAATCCCTTTCCCAACAGGGATGCAACGAGCATGACACACTGTGCTACCGCCTTTGGCGATGACTCCTCGCCACATGTGTTCCCTAACAGGGTTAACCGCAATGAGTCCTTTTGAAACTGTCACATCAGCTGGGCTAAATCGATCATGCTGTGATGCAATACAATAAGGCCCCAAACCTGCAGCTAAGTCATCCCCCTTTACAGTGAATGGTGAGCCACCATTAAAAGAAGCACCCGCATCTATTCGTGCACGCTTCAATTCCCTTGGAATTTGGTTTGCATCAAGCACATCCCAACCACTTGCCTTGTTTTGTGGCCTACTACCAATCGGAGGAAGAGATCCCACTGTAGGAGAAGCCAAGCGCCTTCTGTTTGAACCAGCAGGACTGCCAAAATCATGAGGATTATGCATCATGGGAGGATCGTTGAACTCTGGTGTAGGAAGCAATCCATCAAAACCTCCTCTAGGCCCATAAGACCTAAGAGCACCAGGTCCAGCTGTTCCTGGCGGCAGTCCACCAAAGAAATTATTTGGATCATTCATAAGCATGTCTGGCCTTGATCCTTGAAGTCCAGTATGATCTTGGAAATCTTTGAAAGCCAAGTCATTGTTAGAGAACATAATAGTGATCCTTGGATCATTAAAAAGCTTCCCTTGTAAGTTATCTTTGGCATTTCTTGCTTCCTCTACACTTCTAAACTCAACAAATGAATAATGCCTCGAGGGAAAACATTTCACACGCTCAATTTCACCAAACAAGATCATAGCATTATGAAGCATCTGTTCATCAATGATTACTGAAGGAGGATATCTAACCCATAAGACCCTGCTAGGCTGCCCCTCTTTTCGGCCAATAAACGGTGGAGATGGCTGTTACAAATGATCAACAAAGTTGCAATGAAACTCGGTGGAACAGAACAAGAGAAAGTTTTGACCCATCAAAAAACAAAGAAAACAACATACATATCAAAAAGAAATATAATATATCAAATAAAGTTCCGTTATATATTCATAAACGACTGCTCTTTCTTGTATTCTACAATCTGACATACCTGGTGCCTTCTTTGACCAGAATAAACAGCCTCTGGGTGAAATCTCATGGAATCTTGGGAAGTCCATGATGGCTCTGGACCACCCATGCGTCTAAACTGCATATCCCTTGGATCATGATAATCAAACTGTTCCTGTTGTGCAGAGGACAAGAAAAATTTACATCTTTGACAAAAACTAACAAGATAATATAATGATAAAAGATGGATGACAACTTCATGAGAACACATAACTTGCATTATCGAATAGATCACTACAGCACAACCACATTATAATTTATGGCTTATAATTATGAAAGCAGCATGCAGAAGCATATGTCCATGTAACAGTATATGTCCTCGTCATTAACTTACCTTTCTTGCAGGTTGTGATCGTAAGTAATCCACACGTAGATTCTCACCACCAATTTGTTTTCCATTTAAACTTTTCAAAGCTGCAGAAGCATCCTCTAACTTGACATATTCAACTAATGCAGTATTTCGATCTTTGAGGAACTTAAATTCCTGTATTTTCCCAAATAATCCAAATTCTTCCTCTAGCTGTTCCTTTGTCACAGATGAGCTAATTCCACCAACCCACAAATGTTTTGAAGCTTTAGCCTGTCAAACAACAGCCAAAAAGTTCATTATGCCTGTCCATGGTTGTCTCACCTCCCATTTCTTAAACAACTAGCAACAATCTACAATCATCCATATATTGATGTTCATGCTGTGCATACACAAATATACATACATACATACATAATTATCAAGTATCCCAATCACATCAATGTTGGAATAGTCATACTCTCATGTGTCATCCATCACTTGAAATAATTAACATGTATCATTGATGTATTGTTTCAGTACAGCTTTAGTCTACAGATTGAAAGCTAGCTACCAGCCATTATATGCTCCTTATAACTGACCAAATGTGTACTCAGCAATGTAAACTTGGAATTATAAGAAAGAGGTGTTATCTAGAATTACCTAAACTATACAGTATCAAGTTATGATGCTACTACATGCATCATCTCAGTTATTTGCTTGGTTTAGGGGGCTGGAAGGGTCTAGCTTCAGTTTATCAGCCGTGTATATTTAATTCCCCTTTCACTACTTTACATCTTCATATCATTCAGTTGTGTTCTATATAAGAGACGAATTCCATTCACACAGAATTACCACTTCCAAATACCACTAATCCAGCATCTTAGTGTCAAGGAAAAAATCAGAATATTTATCACTACTAATAGTCAACTTAAATTTAGCTACTATGAATCTTCTAGTAGGGGTTACATGTCAATAGCCTGCAAAATTCTTCTTTGCTAACTTCACTTCAAACCAACAAATTCCACATGTAACTGTGGATGTTTAAAATTACATGCATATCAAACTTTCACATGGACTGTAGCTCAAAAGTCTCAAAATACTTGAGCAACTGCTGTTGCTTCTAAACAGTGAAGAAAAAGGTGTGAATGCAGAAGGCTTTCTTAATTATGAAATTAGATATATAATGGACATTAGTCAGACGTGTAACAAGTAGAAAATGCTGGATTACAAGGCAATGGCGAGATGATTTTAGGGTTTACTAGGTTAACTTGCAGTTCTCTTTATAGACAGCTTTTAGAAATTGCCTCAAAACTATATGGTGCTCAGTGCTCAACTCAGAGGCCTGAGACAAGGTCATTATCACCCCTTGTCTAGGCACAAGATGCACACCAAGGTGTCCAATCGAAGATTTTACGAGTTCATCGCGAAAGAAGATCAGCAAACTCGACAAAGACTAGGATTCATTGCACCAGCAAATTCCTTTTAAGTTTGACAGGTAAGTCAAAGGAAAAATTTATAGGAAAATCCGTCAATGTGGCAAGGCAACAATGAGTACATTCAACAATCACATACATAGGTTTAGAAGAAACTTGAAAAAGTTTACGATTTTAAGGAACATTTCATTTTCTATTTGTAGGAGCATGTCATGATACTATAAGTACTATCTCTAATGTGACCTGAGATGACAGCATCGTTTGTATACCAATTTGCAATTTCATTTCCTATCCTCTTTCATTACATTGTGAGAGTATGCTAAGAGAGATTTTTTTTTTTGTAGAAGTATATGAGCGATTATACAAGAGTGACTATCCTAAGCTTTGCCTTTGTGTTGATCATGCATATACCATAAGCTTATTCACCTATAGTTGTTGAACAGCTTTTAAACCTTTGTTTGTAATGTGTTTGGAGCAGTTTTCAATTCTTATGTTCAATTAAGTATCTTGCTTATCATGTTATACATCCAAAAGAAGGATGTCGTGCAATTTTTAGATTAGAAGTTCCTCTTCCTTCCAAGGGTTCCATGGAAACGTCTTGAGAGCAAAATTGCACACTGTACCACTTTAACATATTTTAGCTGGTTCTTGCATTTTCGATTGCTGCAGCTATAATTTACTTTATGTAAAAGCAAGAATGAACCAGAAACCACGGTAGATAGTTGGCAGTGATGATGTAACTAGGAAGCATGGGCTTGCTTGTGGAAAGTGGAAACTGCTTTATCACAGAATGCCAACGTCCAACGATTCCATATATTGAAAAGTTCACAGAATTTTAACTCTTGCAGTTTTAACATGTTATGTCTAAGAATATTACCAGCTAATAGATTGTCCTCAAAATTGTTTGATCAGTATATGCATTGCATCAGGAGAATTTATACACTATTCTTGTTATTGCTGAACTCAGGATGAAGCTAGGTCAATCGCAAGTGTCCTAATTTTGCTCAATAAAAATTGGAAAACAATGTGTAGGAAAGGTAATGCTGAAACAAAATGGCTCTAGGATAGTACATGAACATAGGAATTAGCAGTTAGCATCATGTATGAAGGCGTATATAGATGTGGCATGACCTCTTTCTAAGAGTAAAACACATGCTGACGGTTAATCCAATTTGCAGCAAGACGTATTCACCAATTTGCAGCAAGATAGACCAACTAGGCGATTGAATTAAGAGTTGAGATCAATTGTGTAAGACTTGTGATGAATAGACAAACTAAGAGTTGAAAACCAATTATGACTTGCGCAGACAGAGATCTATGTAAAAACAGGAACTACAGTTAAAACAAAATTCACAAAAATCGTATTGAACGGACGTATTGAGGAATTTTTCCAAAATAAACTGAATTTCTAAAGGTCGAATCAATAATGTTAATCTATTCATTGCACGGTAGGCTAGTAATTCAAACCAGCATAAGATAGTCTCTGTATCGAATAAAAACGATATAAACGGTGGAATTCTACTATTGAAGGGGAAATCACAAATATCAAACTGCAATTGCAATTCAAATACAAAGTATACCAGCAATCAACAATATAAAAGCAGTAACTGATACATAAAGAGCATATTGAGATGACGGGATAAGAACAAACCGGTTTCGCAAACTCAATTTTAATGGGGTTCCCCTTAATCACACATCCCTGGAGAGCCGCCTTAGCAGCCTTGGCACTCTCAACGTCCTTATAGTAAACAAAAGCGAAGTTCCTCGAAGAATAAGATGTGAGATCCACGATGGCACCGTATTTAGAGAGAACTTCCGTCAAATCGGACTCAGTAACATTGGCTGACAGGTTACCTATCCAGAGATTGCTGGAGAAAGTCTCCGATTCCTCGCCTCCGTGGCCACCACCACCCTGATTCGCCGGCCGGCCAGCGATCGGCATCGTCCCAATTAGCTCGCAACGAGAACCCTAGAAATTGGGGACAGAATTTGAAGAGGAGAAAAGTATGGCGGCAGATGGAATTTGATTGATGGATTCGCCTTGACCTACTCTTTAACGAGGAGAGAACCGAATCAATTAGCAATTGGGATTCGAAAACAACTGGATCGCGTCAAATTCACCACCGATTAAACACTAGAAAGGCGAACGTGAAGAAAGAAGGGGAGAGAAGTTCCGTACAAAACCTAGCGAGCGATCTTTGAAAGGGGGCGAGCGAGCGGAAATACCGAAATCGAGTCGAGGATTGAGTTTCGGGAATGTTCGAAAATAACATTTACTAGACCATCCCCGGAACTTTTGACCTAACCATTTTATTTAAGGTGAATTTGCAGCCCCACAAAAAAGTTGATAATTGTTGTGAGAATTTGGAAGAGAGTTTATGAACTCAGATATGATTGTTGCTTCTTTGATTTACATTGATTTGTACATGCTATTTATAGGGGTAAGATTTTGGTTTAATCTTATCGTATATGTACAATTTGCTTGAAGGCCGTAAGGGCCGCCAAACCGTATGGCTACCAAGCCGTATGGGCTAAAATATGCTAAGTACAAAACATATATAATACAAAAATGGATGGATAATTCACCCTTAATTATTATCTCTTAACACTCCCCCTTGAATATCCATCTTTTCATTTTGGGGTTATGTATATGCTGCCTCGTTAAAAACCTGGCTAGGAAAAACCCAGTGGGAGCCAGTGGGAAAAAACCTGAACGAAGGGAAAAAGAGTGCAATGCGTATAATTCTCCCCCTGAAATCAACGTACTTCTCGAAATATGCGCATTCCGATCTTGTATACAAGTTCTTCAAACTTCTTGGGTTGTAAGGATTTTGTGAGCAAATCTGCAACATTTTCACTTGATCGGATTAGTTGGATTGTGATCTTGCCCTTCTTCTCTAGGTCATGAGTTGAGAACAACTTTGGTGAAATGTGCTTCGTCCGATCTCCTTTGATGTAGCCTCCTTTGACTTGTGTAACACATGCAGAATTGTCTTCATATATCATGGTTGGATTACCTGCAATTGATCTTATTTTGCATTCTTTTTGTATGTATCCAATCATTGATCTTAACCAGACACATTCTCTTCCTGCTTCATAAAGAGCGATTAATTCTGCATGATTTGATGATGTAGCGGTAAGCGTTTGTTTGGTTGACTTCCATGAGATCGCCGTATCTCCATATGTGAATACATAACCATTCTGAGATTTTGCTTTGTGCGGATTTGATAGATATCCTGCATCTGCATATCCAACAAGAGTAGCATTTGCATTTCTATGATAATATAACCCAAGGTCGAGAGTACCTCGTAGGTATCGAAACACATGTTTAATTCTGTTCCAATGTCGTCTTGTTGGTAATGAGCTGTATCTTGATAACAAGCTTACGGCAAAAGCGATATCTGGTCTTGTATTGTTTGCGAGATACATTAATGCACCAATTGCGCTTAGGTAGGGGACTTTAGGACCAAGAATCTCTTCATCATCTTCTCGAGGTCTGAATTGGTCATCCTGTATACTAAGAGAACGAACTATCATGGGTGAACTCAATGGATGTGCTTTGTCCATGTAGAACCTTTTCAAAATTTTCTCGGTGTAATTTGTTTGATGAATGAAAATTTCATCCTTCAAATGTTCAATTTGTAAACCGAGACAAAATTTGGTTCTTCCAAGATCTTTCATTTCAAATTCTTTCATCAAGTATTTTGCAGCATTTTCAAGTTCATCGGATGTACCAATAATATTCAAATCATCAACATATACTGCAATAATAGCAAATCCATTTTTGGATCGTTTGATGAAAACACATGGAAAAACGGTATCATTTTGATATCCTTCTTTATGAAGATTTTCACTAAGCCGATTGTACCACATCCTTCCAGATTGTTTTAAACCATATAATGATCTTTGCAATTTTATAGAAAACATTTACCGAGATTTTGCTTTATATACCTCGGGTAGTTTTAATCCTTCAGGAACTTTCATGTAAATATCACTATCAAGTGATCCATATAAGTATGCAGTTACGACATCCATAAGTCGCATTTGTAGTTTCTCTGAAACAGTTAGGCTAATTAAAAATCTTAATGTAGTTGCATCAACTACAGGGGAATATGTTTGCTCATAATCTATCCCGGGTATCTGAAAAAAAAACCTTGAGCTACAAGCCTTGCTTTATATCTCACAATTTCATTTTTCTCATTACGCTTTCGTACAAATACCCATTTATAGCCTACTGGTTTCAAGCCCATTGGTGTGGGCTTTATTGGGCCAAAAACATTACGCTTTTCAAGCGATTTTAATTCAGTTTGCATAGCCTCTTTCCATTTTGGCCAATCGTGTCTAGTACGACACTCATCAATAGTTTGTGGTTCAATGTCATCGTCATCAACCACTATTTCGGTGGCAACAGAGTATGCGAACACCTCATCAAGGATAATGTCTTTCCTGTTCCATTGTATTCCAGAATAGACATAATTTACTGCAATTTCATAATTATCAATGATTTTGTCATTATCTGGAACCTTATCCGGAACAGTTTTCATTTCTGACACATATCCTAGATTTTCGGAGGTATTTTTGTCATGTTCTCCCCCTGAATAGGAAATCGGTGCGGCTTCATTTAGATTATTCAGCCGCCTATTCTTTCTTGGTTTTAGATCTTTTGATCCAGGTGGGCGTCTGCATTTTCGGCGCGTTGTACATTCCTTTTCAGGAATCTTATCTAGTTGTCCAACAGGAATTTCAATCCTCTTAGGGGCATTTATAGCTGGCACATGTGACTTGTCACTTTCTTTGTATCTGTAAATGGATCAGGTAATTGATTTTCTATACTCTGCAAATGTATAATCTTTTGTACTTCTTGTTCACACATTTTTGTACGAGAATCAAGATAAGATAACGATGAAGCATTCCAAGTAATTTCTTTATGCATTTTTCCTCCAAGATTTGGAAATTCATTTTCATTAAAATGATAATCATCAAATCTTGCCGTAAATAGGTCACCAATGGTTGGTTCAAGATATTTAATAATTGATCGGGATTCAAAACCAACATATATTCCCAATCTTCGTTGGGGACCCATTTTTGTGCGTTGCGGTGGAGCAATAGGAACATAAACTGCACAACCAAATATCTTTAAATGTGATATATCTGGTTCTTTACCAGTTACTAATTGTAACGGGGAATACTTATGATATGCAGTTGGTCTTAATCGGACCAGAGATGCGGCATGTAATATAGCATGTCCCCAAACAGATGTTGGCAGTTTAGACTTCATCAATAATGGTCTAGCTATTAATTGTAATCGTTTAATCAAAGATTCAGCAAGACCATTTTGTGTGTGAACATGAGCCACCGGATGCTCAATTGTAATCCCAATTGACATACAATAGTCATTGAATGTTTGGGAAGTAAACTCTCTTGCATTATCAAGTCGGATTCTTTTGATTGTATAATCCGGAAATTGAGCTCGTAAGCGAATAATTTGTGCTAGGAGTTTAGCAAAAGCTATATTTCTTGTTGATAAGAGGCTAACATGTGACCATCTTGTCGATGCATCAATTAATACCATAAAGTATCGAAACGGTCCACATGGTGGGACTATCGGTCCACAAATATCACCTTGTATTCGTTCTAAAAATGTTGGATTTTTAATTCCAACTTTATTCTTGGATGGTCTAGTGATTAGTTTACCAAACGAACAACCACTACAGTTAAAATCACTTGATTTAAGGACACTAGCTTTCTTTATTGAATGCCCAGTTGAACTTTCAACTATTTTATGCATCATTCCATTACCCGGATGACCCAAACGGTCATGCCATAATGTAAACATCTCTTTATCATTTAATCTCTTATAAGATGTTACATTTGTCTCTATTGGACTTATATATGTGTGATAAAGTCCAGTAGAATGGGCTGGCAGTTTTTCTAAAATCTGCTTCTTGCCACATACTTGTTTTGTGATGCACAAATATTCTTTATTGTTTTCATTTATGGTTTCTACATGAAAACCATTCCGACGCATATCTTTAAAGCTTAGTAAGTTCCTTTGAGACTTACTTGAATACAATGCGTCATTTATGATCAGTTTTGTCCCATTAGGAAGCAAAACACAAGCTCTACCAAAGCCTTCGATCAATTTTGTCACACCAGAGATTGTTTTAACATTTGCTTCAAGCAAATTTAACTGAGTAAAGTATTATTTATTTCTCAAGATGGTGTGTGTAGTAGCGCTATCCACCAGACATTGATTCTTGCTACTTGATATATCTTTAATTGTTTCCATATTGTAACACCCCTATTTTACAACACTGGGTATTACCGCCAGTGACCTCAGACTTTACCGTCTAAAGTCACCCAAGGCTTTTAGAATGATATAGAATAATTAAAACGCGGAATAAAACATAATACATAATGAGAAAAGGTGCTCCCGAGGGAGACTTGGTTCTTACAAAACATCTTACATCGTTTTCAAATATAAAGTTGTTCGGAAATTGAAATGCGAAACCAGCTTGTCCTTGAAACATATTGAAACTAAAGCAAAATGATATAAGAAGTACATCTTGAAAATCCTTGTTCTTCCTTCGTCTTCACTTCACTTCACGCCTTGTTGGGATTCCTAGATTCTGACATAATTCGCGAGGGGCGATAGAATGCCAGGCAAACATGCGGAAAAGAAGAATTAGTCTAAGAGACTAAGCAAGCGGGAATGGAACTTCCCGAGGGTATTTTGGAAATTTCAAATTATTGTCGAAAGAGATAATCGGGTTGTGTTTACGATGAGCTTGTTTATGTGGAGCTAAGATACGAAAGATAGCGATAGCATATCCAAAGGGATAGCTTGGTGAGCAAGAGAAGTGATACTAGATTGTAGTCTTCTTTAGAATTGAAGGTATGTTGGGAACATTCATTTATTCAAACAAGTCAAACACCACTCGCGCCCTAAGCGGACCGAGGGCCGGATCGATCATTTGAGACCGGTCCGGTTTTGTCATCTTAATTGTGCCTTAGCACTTATCTTATTTAGTGGCAAAAGACGTTCGATTTCATTTATGATTTAAAAGAGAATGTGGTGGGACACGGATAATCCGAGCCACCTGAGGGAAAACTCCGTTTCCCGGCACTTAGCTAGAGTGCGCTCATCCCTCCTTGCAATCGGAGCGGATGGGATCATGATCCCGAAAGTCGTACTTCAAACACGTAGGCACTTACGACTTAGTGGGGTTATGTAGAGGCGTTGGCTATCCCACGCCCCTCACTAGTTCGACATTGATATCGAAACGAGATCGTAACAATCAAGATAATAACCACACTAGCATAAATAATCCTAACAAGGAATATATAAAGCAATCTATGCTAACAATAATCGTTACTTCTAGCAATCGATATTTCCTAGGTTCATTTTTATTTAAGCATACAAGTCGTTCCCAACATCGAGAAATATCATATAGACGGATATAGAAGGGCACAAGGGGGAAATTCCACCTGCCTTAGCTTTGGCGAGTTCTAACAATCGAGCTTTGACGGAACTATGTGATTCACGACTTCGAGCGAGAATCCCGACCTATCGACACGGAATTTACGAGCGAAACTATATCATGACTTCCTCTTAAGGTTTGGATTACCTCTTATAATATTTTATAAGAGAGTTGGAAATTCTAAATTATTAAGATAATAATTTAGAAAGTTATTTTCTTAAAATAATAATATTCCTTTATTATTATTTTGGCTTTGTAATATCCTTATTATTCCATAAAAATTCTATTTAATAATGTTAAAATAATCCTTTCTAACCTCACTTGTTAATTCCTTTTAATATAATTTAGGCAAGTATAATTTTACAAAAATATACGATAATATTTTACCTAAAAAGGTGTTTTAAAATTTATATCAACCTTAAGATTATCAAAAGTCTATTATAACCTTCTTACGCTATATCTCTCAATGTCATTATAATAATGCTTTATTCACAATTATATTCATAAAGATACTTAAGGTATTATTTTTCCCACCAAGAATATTTTATTATTGATATTCTTTTAATAAAACCTTATTTAATTATATAAACCATATTAAATAAAGATAGAATAATTATAGACCATTTTCTTAGTAATTTCCATAAATAGAACTTTCTATTAACTTTATAAAGTAAGCTTTCCAAAACTTAACATAATATTAAATTAATCTCATTTACTTTATTCTCATATATCTTTCCATATCGTATAGCTTATATAGATATATGATAATAACTTAAAATACCTTACTTTATACTTATATTGTATTATTATGATATCTTAGGTAACAAAAATAATATCTTTTCTATATCTTATAATATCGTTTCATGCAAGACAACTATTATAACTTAGCTCTATTAATATTATATATTAACTTATTATCACAACTACCATAGTTATTTAATAGGAGTAAAGTTTATATCTCTTAGAATCTCTACACCTAGAGATATAATATCCCTTTATTTTATAATCTTCTACTAGGCATTTTAATAATAGAAAGCTACAAACTTTAAACTAGTAACTTTATATAAAAATACTTTTACATGTGTTCTTATTTTTATATTTTTCTCTTATCACCAAATCTTTTTAGAGACATGTAATCACTTTATATATTATAAAAAGTATTAAGATGATAATTTCTATCATATTGCTCAAATCCTATTATTCATTAACTTATGCTCCAAGTAAAGTAAACCTATTATATATATTATACTTTTCAAGTATATTAACTCATATTTTAAATCCCATGATTTTTATTTAACAATTTTCCCATGTCTATTATAATGTGTTTCTTCATATAACGTCACATGCAAGTTATTTATTTGATTTATTTTAATCTCAATCTTATTCTTGTGAGCGTTATTATTTCTAGAGATCTATTATAACTTATCTCAAAAATTATAATAAGGTCTATGTTAACATGCATGGGTATTTCTTATTAATAAAAAACCTTATTTTATTTATTTCAAGTTACTTATTTTATAATAAAGGAAAAAGATGCCTAAGTTAATATTTCTCCAATATTTAATCCAATATCCTTAAAACATTCTTATGAATATTGATATTCTAGGAAATTCATATATTATTTATTTATTAAAATTATATTACTCCTAGATGGGCATGCAAATTGAATTTATTCCATAAATTTCTTTTTAATAGCCCATGGTGATATTTATTCAAATTATTTTAAATAAATAATAGTTATATGCAAAAATAATTTTAAAATAGATAGTAGATAAATTATGAGTTGGAAATTATACCGAGAGACAACGGGAGCGGAATGGACACGGGTTTTGAGGTGGACGAATTTGTTTCTTGAGCCTCTCCTTCTCTATTTTTTTTTCAAGAATAATCTGATGGGTAAAAAAAAATGGATGGGCCTACTGATTCAGCCTAACAGAAGCCCAAATCTCCACAAGAAGGCCCATCTTGCCTCTTCTTTCTCCTTCATCTTCTTCCACGTGAACTCCAAAGAAGAGAAATCAGGTTTGGACGACGACGGACGAGGCTTGGACGGCGGCCTCCTGAACTGGTGGCGGACTCCTGGCGGCGGCGCACGGTGTGGGAGGGTGGTCCGGCGAGATGGTGGTGATCCGGCGAGGATAGGCCAAAAAATTAGGGTTTTGGGATTTTTGTTGAAAAAAAATCAGCCACTTGAACAATTAATTTGAGGCTGGAAAATACTTGAATGGGAGTGAATTTGCTAGAGGAAGATGAGAGGAATAATGTGTGAGTCTTCCCTTGAGACCTCACCCTTTTTATAGTGAAAATTGGGACTTCTCTTGATCCACCACCATTGGAATGGACCATTGAGGGAGAAGAAGCTTGATGATGAATGGTGAGAGTTGTGTTAGTTTGGTGATGACATAAGGTGATGATGCAATAGGGGTCTTGCAAGCAAAGAGGAAGGTGGAAACAATGGGTGGAGGTGGAAACAATGGGTGAAAACCATGGCTTGAATATACGTCAAATCAATCAGACAATTGATTTGGCAATTGGGGAAGAAGAAGGATTAAGAAGATAAAAGAATTAAAACTTCTTTAGTGAGTAGATGAGTTACCATGGCATAGCGGGATTGAGTGTTTGTTAATGTGTGAAGTGAGCAAGAGGTCACGGGTTCGAGTCTCCCTCTCGCCCCTTTTTGTTTTTGCTTATTCTTGTATTTTCACTTGCATCTTTAAATTAATATTAGTCCCAAATCCGAAAATTTATTAATTACGTTTGTTTGAAATTTTATTTGTTACACTGATAACCCTTTATAATATTTTTATAATTTATTATGAGAATTATAAAAATAGGTAAATTCTCTTTTTAAGAGAAAAACATTTAGCTATTTATTCGACTTGCTTAATATATATATATAAATAAATTTTTAATTGCCATTGTAATAACCTTTCATAATATAATATGAAATTATAAAGTTTATTGAATTCTCTATCTTAGAGAAAAAAAAAATTATTGGGATAATTACCCATTTATTTTATTTAGAATTTAGCGGATATTACACATATCTTCAAGACAAAGAAAAACAGAATTAAAAACATAAACAACACATTTATTTATGATACATGGATTATTTTACAAGGATGCTGGGAATGGAAAACATACTGCAATATTTTACATAATATTACATGGATCGAGATTTTAGTTTTCATTTATCTCAAATCCATCATCTATGATGAAATCAGAGATGTCCAGACTCGGTGTAGGTTCAGTGTCGTCAACAAAATGAGTCTCCACGTTCTTCCCTTTATCTTTCTGAGAAGCTTGGTACAACTCAACCAAGTGTTTGGCTGTGCGACACACCCTTATCCAGTGACCCGACATACCACATCTATAACATATAGATTTGGGCTTTTGGGAGGGTCTTGTAGGACCTTTCTGGACCATTTGCTTATCATTCCCCTTTGACGTGGATGCATCAGAAAAGTTATGTTTCTGATAATCACCAAAACCTCTACCATGGCCACGTGCTCGACCACGACCTCGACCACGGCCACGTTCACGATTACCATCTTGTCCACGGTTATCTTGATGCCTACTATCTTTTCTTCGAGAGGCATACGTTGCATTTGTTTCAGGGTACGGTGCAGTACCAGTTGGCCTCAGGTTGTGGTTTCTCATGAGCAGCTCATTATTCTGCTCAGCTACAAGTAGTACTTGTATCAAATCTGAATATTTCTTAAAATTCATCTCTCTGTATTGTTGTTGTAACAACACATTAGTAGCATGCATGGTTGAAAAAGTTTTATTCAGCATGTTCTCTTCAGAGATTTTCTGCCCGCATAAGCATAATTGAGAGGTTATTCGGAACAAGGCAGAATTATAATCACTGACTGATTTAAAGTCTTGAAACCTTAAAGTATAATATTCATAACTTGCTTTAGGTAGCAAAACTTGTTGCTGATGCCCATATCTTTGCTCTAGGCTTTCCCATAATTCTTTGGGATTTTCAACCAACAGATATTCAGATTTTAGGCTCTCATGAATATGATGGCGAAGAAAGATAATCGCCTTAGCCTTTTTCTGCGGGGAAATATTTTCATTATGTTTTATGGTCTCTTGTAGACCATTTGCTTGGAGGTGAGACAGTGCATCAACCCTCCATTCTAAATATCTCTGACCCGATAAGTCGAGAATATCAAATTCCCGCTTTGCAATATTTGCCATTTGATCAACTATAAAAATAAATGAATATTAATTAGTGATGCAAATACATACATAAGATCGAGTAACTATCATTTCATTAATATATGAATCAAGTGATTAAATATACTAATTATCCATGAACTATATTAAATAATATATATGTGATAGAGAACAAATGAAAAACGTACATATACAAAGAGAAGACATAACATGTACATGCAAGTGTATTATATATAAAAGCGTAGCATGTATGCATATATTGATAAGAGTTGTCAAATCAATTGTAAAAGCAAGTCAAAGCTCCATGTATTCTGATAGGTTGTAGATACACATGCCCTTTTGTTCATCTATTTAACCAATCAAAGATATTTTAATATATTATTTAGATAATAATGTTCATGAATGACTTGCAGAGAGAATCATGTAGCATATTGCATGAGAATTGTTGTTTCAAGAATTGAAGGCCACATATAGATATGAATAGTAAAATATGAATGCAAGCCTTTCTTTTAAATCTTTGATCAAAACAAGGAAATTTGAAACGGGAGTTTATGTTTTTCATTTCTAAAAAAAACTCTTTCTTTTAAGAAGAAATACAAGAACATAAGCTTTAATGGCAGAGAAGAAATTCATCAATCAAGCTTATGGAGATTTAAAGGAGAAGACTTTTGGTAAACATCTCTTAGAAATCTTAATAGATATTTTTACATTTCTTCTATTTCACCCATTCTCTTAATCTCTACCCCATAATCACTCTTTTTCTCCTTTATATTTCTTCCACATATTAGTCTGCTCCCTTGTTATCCGCTCTCGACTTATCCTATTCATCTTCTTCCTCCTCATCGTTTTTTTCCCGATCGACATGTCTCACTCCGACCAGATTTTCATTGAAGCTTTCGTACGCCTTACAATTATCATGATAATCCTATGGATCCTTATCTGGATCAACCGACCTCAGTTTTAATAAGTATGTAAAATCCTTTTTTTTTTAGTTTAGATCTGATGTAAACTAAGGGTTTTATTTCGATCTTGAATGTAAAATTCGATCTTGTTGTAATAGCGTTTCAGATCTAATAAAAAACCGAGGTTTATGCTCAAAAATCTTTCGTTTCGTATGAGAAAATAATTTTTGATGCAAGCTCTCGTATCATTGAGCTATTAAAACGGATGATTTGTAAAACCGATTTGAAAATTGAAAGTAATATGAAATATGTACTACCTTCAAGAGATCTAGCCACTCAGTTGGTATTTTTGATTTGAGAAATCTCTCGTGCTGATAACGTGTTGTGAGAATTTGGAAGAGAGCATATGAACTCAGATCTGATTGTTGCTTGCTTTATTTACATTGATTTGTACATGCTATTTATAGGGGTAAGATTTTGGTTTGATCTTACCGTATATGTACAATTTGCTTAAAGGCCGTAAGGACCGCCAAACCGTATGGCTACCAAGCTGTATGGGCTAAAATATGCTAAGTACAAAACATATATAATACAAAAATGGATGGATAATTCACCCTTAATTATTATCTCTTAATAATAATATAATAAATATCCTCTTTTAGGTTAAATATCAAGGAGTGTCCTTTTGGATATTTCTTACAATAAAAACTTCTATTTTTCTATTCAGTACTAAATTCAAAAATTAAAATAATTAATTATAAAATATGAAAACAACGTTCATTGTTAAAGGAAAAAAATGATAAATAAAAAATAATGACAAAAAAGAAAAAAAATAATATGTAATCTTATCTAATAAGATCTAATCTGTCAAGATCTTAAACTAACTCACATTAAATAATCTTATTTAAATATAAAAAATTATAATAAAAGAAAAAGTCAAAGATTAAATAATCATAAGAAATCCTTAACAATATTTAAGTGGAAAAGAAAACCTAATAGGAAACCATCATAGAAGAACGTTAAGAACATCAAGAGCATCCATCTCCTGCCAAAGTGTCGTTGCCCGTTGCGATCCTGTGATATGAGTAAGTCGTTAATCCATGAATCATTTCTTATTTAGTTCATATTAAGTCCTACTATCATTGCAATAATCTTGCATGTTTAATCACTATCATTACTTATACTATCAGCTAGTTGATTCTAGCAACTTTAAACTTCACATTAAGCACAAGAATATTCAAATGAATTTAAACTCAAAAGGCAAGGAACTGACATTATGGGTGATTGGAAGAAACTTGCAACCAATCTTGTGCCAAGTAACTCTCTTGAGAATATAACGATTATAATGTTTCTAAAGCAACTCCCATCTTCTTAATTTTCATTTGATAGAATCTCTCCCGCTAGAGACCTGCAATCAAAAGTGAAAAGAAGACAGTTAATCTAACCAAACAAGAGTCCTAATATAACTCAATGATTTCCCTTTCTTGTTTTTCATCTAACCAAACAAGAGTCCTAATGTAACAAGAAAAGCCTACGATTTTACCACTCTTCATAAAAGTGAAAAGAATACCTAGCTAATCTATTCATCTAACATATTACAAAAAGGAAATCATGCAGAGACACCTTAAATATAATTTCAAGATTCAAATTCATAAAATACAACAATTGCCACCACTTATTAAACAACAATTACAATCAGGATTTAGAAGGAAGGCAACATATGACTCGCAATTCCCTGTTTCCAAGGGGAGAGCAAGGAAAGGATTTGCAAGTTGACTAGCATGGTTAATAGGACACTCATTTAGGGATGATGTACTCTGCACAGAATTAGATCTCATTACCCAATTCCACTCAATATGAAATAGAAATCAACATTATAAGACAATGTGAAAAGAAGATTGTTCTGTTGAAGTGCTATTGCTATACAAAAGAAAACTCAAGGAAAGAATTCAAGAAAAGATTCTGATTTATTCCAAAAAATATGGGGACTAAGTGTGGATGATGGGCATATCACGATGAGGCCTCTAGAAATATATGAGATAAGTGTATATGCATTTAGCCTTGGCCACAAAGTTGGTTGTTATGCTGGTGTTTGTACATCAATTCCTGGATCTGTGTATAAGCTAAGACTGAATCAAGAATTTAAAATTAAGAGCTTTCTACTAGTTTTATGCCTTCTACTTAGAAACAAAATCAAGAGCTTCAAGGAAGCCAAAAATAATCACCTTTCCTCTCATTACCATACTTGAAATTTGCCAAGTACCTGTAATAATCACCTTTCCTGCAGAAGTCAACAAGAATAATCAATAATCCATCAAAGCTACCATAAACATATCAAAAGGAAAGATAATGAATCACAACAAATCAGCATTTATTCAAGCAAAAAAGGAAGCTAATTGAAGGTTCTTACATCTTGCAGTAGAATACATCTAGGGTCAAGGTGAAAAAAAGAGGATGCCAATGTATTATTGTACCTTGTGAAGCTTATGTCACTCGGCTTCTGAGTTCCTGGGACCATATCCATCTGAAAACTAAAATCTGATTGTTATATGAGCAAAAACTTTTGAATTCAGCATTAGATTAGGTCTCAGAGTTCCTACAAGTTTGAAAATTTCTTATATATATGTTCATATTAAGATCATCCATGTTATATTTTGCAGCTCGCTCGAACCTTTTTCTAACTTTGATTGCCGGTGGCGAATGGAGAAAGGTTGGGAATAGTTTGTCTTACGAAGGAGAAAGAATTCCAATAGCAATGATGGTCACAAATACTATACACTTTGATGTGCTAAAAGCAAGATTTCTGAAAAGTTGGCAATTGATCATGAAAGGTACCGACTTTCTATGAAATACTTGTCACCCTTAGGCCGAAATCTTCCTCCTTTCGATATTAAAGACAATGATGATCTGGAAGCATGTATGTTTTTGAGTATCAAATTAGCCAAAGATGGTGTGTTTGGTATAGAAATCTACACAAGCCTCGAACCAAAGCACAATGAGTACATGAATGAACAAGGATTCGAGGAGAAACTCTTCAGTTATGAGGCTGTAAAGAATAGACAAGAGATGGATGTGCCTCTTACTGCACCTGAGATAACACAATCTCAAAATTTTGTGGTGGAAGGTGACACAATGCAGGATAACAGGACATTGGATGAAATACTTGAAGATGATAATAACAGATCATTCGAAATAGGTGACATGATAGGAAGTGAATCTGAGTGGACAAGAAACAACGAATCCTGTAGGAAATGGTTTTGCAAAAAATCTACAAAATCCAATGTTCTATCATTAAGTAGTGATGATGAAGTTATTGTGTCTGCAACAAAACATAGGGGTTCAGAGCTCATTGTACTTCCTGATGATGATGATGAAGAGAATTATGTTGAAGCCAAAAAGCCAAACCTTGGAGATAATTTTGATGAGGATGACATAGATTCAGATTTTGTGGGTGCTGTGGAAGAGGTAGAACGTGGTATTACAGTACACATGCAAGCAAAGATGAGCAGTCTAAGTTTGAGGATATAGATGTCATGGGTGGTGCTAGTTGCAGTAATGAAATACGTCCCGGTGATATTTTTCAATCAAAAAAAGAGTTGTAGGATGCAGTAAATGCAATAGCATTGCAGGGCTATTTTGAGTTGAAGGTGAAGAAATCTGACAAAACAAGATATGTGGTAGGCTGCATAGACTAGACATGCACATTCAGTTGCCGTGCTTCAATATATCGTAATACTAAAATGTTTACGGTGCGGAAGTTCGTGAAAGCTCATAGTTGCGGAATGAGATACAGGCACAACCACAACAAACAAGTCACTACAACCTTAATTGCCCAAAAAATGTTGCCGAGGTAAAATTCAACACATTGTTGGGAAAATTAATTGATAGAGAATAGAAATATATTTATAATGTACATGAAAACACATTTATGTTTTAACTTTAATCCAGATGATTGGTTCTTTTTAGATCTAAATCCAAACAATATTTATTTAACAGTCTACTTTGTGTTAACATGTGATAAAATATGTTATGTATTCTAGGTTCGGAGGTCGCAAGCAAGGGCCAAGGGCTAGAGAAATACAAGTAGCTATGAAAGATATGGGAATTGGTGCCAGTTACCATAAGGCTAATCGAGCGTGTTGCATTGCCCAAGACATGATACGAGGTACTGCTGAAGAAAGTTATAGTCAGCTATACTCATGGATGTTCATGTTAGAACAGTCAAATCCAGGCTCTCGCACAACGATTGTTAAAGATGCTAACCAACGTTTCAAGTATGCTTTCTGGACTTTAGGTGCATGGATAAATGCAGTTCCGCACTTGAAGAAGGTATTTGTCTTGTAAGAATCTCAATTACGAACAACAATACTAAAATGCTGGCCAGACTACTACATTGATAACAAAAATAGAAACCTGGCAGGAAAATAGGTCTTGGGTGTAACATATTTTAAATGAAAACTACGGGTCTAATCTATTATTCTTGTAGGTGATATCAATGGATGGAGCTCATTTGAGTGGAAAGTTTGGTGGTCATCTCCTTATTGCGACAGCTCAAGATGGAAATAAAGGCATCTATCCTCTTGCATTTGGAGTGGTTGATAGCGAGAATGATGCATCATGGTCATTTTTCTTTAGTGAGTTCAAAGTTGTTGTACCAGATACCCCTGAAGTAGTGTTCGTCTCCGATCGCCATGCAAGCATTTCTAGGGGCTTGAGAAGAAGCTACACTTTAGCTGGTCATGGTAATTGCATGTTTCATATTTACCAAAATTTCAAGGCAAAATACCACAGGGGAGACTTGTTGAACTTATGGGATAAGCTAGCTAAGGCCTATACAGTGCGAGAATTTGATAGCCACTTTGCACAACTCTCCAATGATGCACCACAAGTGGCTAAATATGTCAAAGATGCTGGATTTTCCAACTGGGCAAGGGCACACTTCCCCGCTAATAGGTTAATATAATGACCACGAACAATGTAGAATCTATTAATTCAGTGTACAAGGAAGAGCGTGGGTGGCCTGTTGTTGCTATGTTTGACAAGATTTTAGAGACTTCTGGATCGTGGTTTTGTAAAAGGAGAGAAAAGGCAGCTAGATGGAATGAGGTGGTAACAAAGGAAATAATGCTGATAATTGATTCGAGATACTTGAATGCCGTGAAAATGATAGTACATAGGCTCAATCAGTTTGAAGCTGAGGTATATGATGGTAATAGGAGGTTCGAAGTGAATCTACATGATGGGACGTGTGATTGCCAAGTATTCCAGATTGATAAAATTCCATGCGCCCATGCAATTGCTGTAGCAAAGGCTAGAGGTGTGAATGTTGCAGACCTTGTGAATCCCGTATACAAGAATGAAAAGATGAAAGAGGTTTATAAAGAAACCATTCATCTTGTGCCTCCATTTAATCGTTGGGAGGTTCCGGATTCAGTTTCAACTATGATATGTCTTCCACCACTAGCAAGGAGGCCACCTGGAAGACCTAGAACTAACAGGTTCAAGGCACACTGGGAGAAGAATTGGGCAAAAGCAAATCGATGCAGAAATTGCGGGGTGAAGGGGCATAGCAGGCTTACTTGTTCAAGGTGTCGTCCTAACTCAGGGCCGATGTCGTGATCAAGATTATTTCCTGGCAGATTTATATTATTTTCCTAATAGAGGACTATACAGAACATTTATGTTGCTTAGTTTGAACCAATAATGTTTGCTTCTATGTTTTGGTTTTTCTATTAGGTTTGAACATATTTTCTTTAGTTTTGTTGAACTAAGTTTATATTGTTATTTGATTGAATGTTAGTTATTAAGTTAACCAATAATTTTCTTTAGTTTTTGGTTTTCTCATATTTGGATAATTATGTTGCATATTCTTGCAAACTGGTATTTAGATTTCTATATATATTTTTCTAGCTTTAGAACAGAAAAAAGCTAATTTCTGACAAGTTTTGCTTCTGTTTAAGTTGACTGGGGTATGTTATCTAGTTTAACATCTTTCAGTTTAAGTTAGAACTGCATTGGAAGATGCTTTGACCAAAGTTGATTATAACAGAACAAATGGTAAAGGCAGAAGCACATGGAGATGATGTGAAATAAACTAGTAATCAAAATGAGTTACTAAAGAGATTGACATAACCTACAGAATATTTCTCCTTACTTGTCAATTTGTAAACCTCTGAGAAAGGTTTGCAATTTTGAAATAAGATTAACAACTTAAAACAAGGTGCTTATATAAAAAAGTGCAAGGATTTAAGACAGCAAGTTCTGATTTTCTAAAAACTATTTCATATGGATTTGTAAGAGCTACCAGGATTCCAAATCAATCATTCATTCTGATAACACAACAGTAAATTAAGGGAGGAATCTAAATATGAGTAAAAAAAACTATGGAAGAATTCAGAATGTATTTTGTGTTTTGGACAGTAAGTGTAAGGTAAAATGATGCTCAAAGGATCATGCATAGATCACAAAAATTGGCATTTCAACTCCTAACAATTCATAGGAAGCATAAGTACAACAAATCTCTAGTAGAAAACGATGTCCATTTTCATTACCATCATAGAGGTTGAGCAATATCTTTAATATTACCCAATGAATACAGAGAACACAACATAAAACTAAGCTACAGAGTTTTACCTTGAGTCTTTTCAGCCTCTTATTTTCCTCTTTCAGTTTGTCCACTTTGTTCTCCAGTTCCTGAGTGTAAGCCTAAACACTAAATACAAATTTCAATTTTTAAAACATATCAAATGAAACCAGATCTTTTATACTGGCTTTGTTCAAGATTGCCATTTTATACTTGACATAACTATGTAAAAAATCTGCAGCACTACAAACTTATTCCTATAAATTATTAACCACCCACCTCATATCTAGCCAATGGATATAGGAAATTTGCATCGAGAGAGTCAACATATATATTTTCTAACAAGATTAAAGAGTCAAACTGACAATCTTATATAACAGAGGCAATACATAAAAATCACAAATTCAAAATTTTAAATCTTTCAACCTATCTCCTAGCACATGAACGCACTGCAGATTCCCGGTTCTTGATCATCCTCTTCTGCCTCCTCTCAACAGTCTTCTCCACCACATCACCAAAAGCCATCCTCTTTCTACCAAACGCATTAGAAGGTGACATTGAAGAATCCAAGTATACTGAATCCACCAACTAAAACATTATTTGAGAAAGTTTTTGTTATCTGAAATAGCAGACAGATAAAGTTTTCTGAAACAGCTTTACTCAGGCCATTAATTGAATTACGCTCACCTAATGGTATTTGAAGGTTACTGTAGTTGAATTGGGACACTACCGATAAGATTACTGTAGTAAGTGAAGACCGACATTTGTCTTCCATTGGGAAAGAATAGGGGAGACGAGTTCAGTACGTGTTAGGAATTGAAGATCAAGTAGGTTTTAACCCAAGAAGCATTTTGTTTCACTGAATGATGATCAAAACAGGTTCAGTATGCTAGTAATGAATGGAGTTTCAAGAAGAAAATAGTGATATGAAACATGGGTTTCTAATAAATGTTCCATGCTAAAAAAATAGCAAAAACAAACTCATTTGTTAGCATGGAAAGAATCAACCTGTCAATTCTAGCAGTTTGCATCTAGATATAGTTGATTATAAGTTTAGAAACGAAGAGGTTCACCAAGTCACCAGCATATACATAACTCATTTTCCAAACCATATATTGAACCAAAGTGCAAAATTATATTCTGGTGAAAGAGATAATTATCTCAAATGCTTTATGCAACACAGGGCAAATGGTGAAAGAGATAGTACTTACATTATTGCATACAAAGTGCAACCCAAAGACCAAATATCATTTCTTTCATCTATATCAATATGACTTGGACAATCCCATAATTCAGGAGCACAATAAGGAGCTGTGCAATGCTCAGATGCCCATTCCTACACATAAATCACATTAAACATGAGCATTAGGAACCATGATGACCCATCATGCTAGATCAACCATACAAAACTAGCAGTATTTGCAAATATATTAATCAATCAAACCCAGACAACGGTGAAGGTGCTAAGATCTATCAAACAACTTCTAAATCTACTAGTGGTGGATATTTAGAGTTCAAAAGAGAAATGGGGAACAGGAAAGTAAGAGAATGGAGTTCTTATCATACAGAGTTGGCAATCAAATCAGGGTGAGTTGGGTTTGTTTTCATTCATCTGGGGTTCAGGATAACCTTGTTAGCATCAATGAGGATTTTCTGACGGTGATTGCTGAGCTGCTTAATCTAATTTTCCAGGTTATTGTTGAGATAATCGAAAGAGCTGCCAATCTAATTCTCTCTTTCCAAACCAGTCTCTTAATTAATGGAGTGGAGTCTCAAAATTTCTACATAAACTCTGCTAAGAACTCTACGTCATCTAGGCTCATGTCATCATTTGTCCTCCTCTATCTCTAACTGTTGCTATAACCTACTTGACGGATCAAGAGGCAAAATGTGTTTTGCAAGCAGCTTCTTCACACATATCAGTGGCGTTAGTCTCAAACACCACAAAGCTTACAATCGTTTGCAACTCAGGCGAAACACCACAAAGCTTGTTAAGGCCTCCTGCACCACCTCTTCTTTTAGGCTTGCTCTGAGAACTGCAATATAGTCGGTTGAATTCATCACAAGAGCAATCGGAATCGGACGACTCAAGTCACTCAATAATCCAGTCCCTCAAAATTCAGTAGAAACAACATCTCATTCTTCGCCGCTCAGCAAACACCACCGCCGTCGGTGATGGTGTCGCTATCCGTGGACGTAGCCAATTCCTTCATAAGCATCACCACTAGACAAGCTCTTCCAATTTGCAAGTCTTCCTCTTTGCGTCTCCCATTTCTCAGCCTAACTGCTAGCCCTGACCTTGGATTTTACTCTCTGACTGCCCGTCAGAGTTTGAGCTCTCACCAGCAAGTCTCTTGAAATCGCCCCTTTCGAACCCTAGGATTCGGCGACTCTCCACGGCGGCGTCAGCAGCCACCACTTCTTCGTCGGAGATGAGATTGAACTTTCCCCAAAGCTTTCTGTGAATAAGGAAATGGAGCTGTCGGTGATGGGTATTTTTTTTTCAATTTTATTATCATTTAATTTATTTGTTAATAATAAATTAAGCGCACACAGATAAAATTGGTAAGCGCACACAGATATTCGCGCAACGCCGCGCGAAAAGGACAATTCCGGAATATCAAAAAAGGGTTTCGGGAGCGTGGAGGAACGGGAAAGGGCCGCGCAACGACGATGCGCGCGAAACGGTGTTGCGCGCGCAACACCGTTTCGTGCATGCGCGCATCGGTGTTGCGCGCAATCCAACGGTAAATAAAAGTACCGTTGGACTGACGCGAGGCTTCGTTGCGCGGATCTCAACGGTAAAAAAAACGGTCGAATTGTCCCCTATAAATACCCATTTCGATTCCACATTATAGTTGGAGTATACCTTCATTCCACATCATTGCTTAAAAATGTCGTCAGGAGAAGAAGATACATCATCGAGCGATTATCATCCCGAGGAGGAAGATTCATCGTCAATTGATAGTTTCATAGCTGAGGATGAGGAAGGTGTATCGGGAGAAGAATACGGAACCGACTCTGATGCATCAAGCGAGCCAAAAGAGGTATTTTTCAAAGAACCCATAATATTATGTCATTTACGAACGTAATATATTGAAAGTTAGGATAGTGTAATTTATAATATTTTGTTTTTACATTTTGAAATTATAGGTTGTCGGAATAGATTTTTCTATTCCTTTCCACTACGATGGGTTGTGGAGTGATCGAAGAGAAATGCTTGATTGGGCTAGACAAATTGCAATTTTGAAGAATTTTGTACTAGTCATAAAAACCTCAAATCCAAATAGGGTCATACTCACTTGTGACCTAGCCGGTAGATATAGATGTGGCAAGAGGGTGTTGCCCGGACTGGAAAATAGGAGCATTTATAAGCCACTTACCGATACACCGACTAGGAAGTGTGGATGTCCGTTTGAATTGAATGGGGTCCGCCTCAAGGGAAAAAATGGATGGATCTTAACGGTAAAGTGTGGACAACACAATCATCGCCTCCCCACTAGTTTGTTAGCTCATCCATATGCGGGCCGATTGACAGCTGAGCAGAAGGAGTTTGTGAAAGAGAAGTTCCTATATCTAGCCACCCCGAAGATGATACTTGAAGAGTTGAGGTCAAGATACCCGGGAAATGTGACCTCAATTAGACAAATCTACAATATGAGGGATAAGTTACTTCTTGAGGATTGCGGAGAATTGACGGTGACACAATGGTCTCTGAAGTTCTTGAAAGACCGAGAATACATTGTCCGTCCAAGACGAGTAAGGGGTTATAATGTTATGAATGCCTTTGTGCACCCCACAAGTCTGCGCATGCTGAAGAAGTTTCCCTATGTCGTTATTATGGACTCCACATACAAGACCAATAGGTATGTTATTTTAATATGTAATCGACTTGATTAGTATATTTCCAGTATAAATGCTTAAAACAACTTGTTGTGCTAGGCACGACATGCCTTTATTGGAGATGGTTGGCTTCACTTGCACCGGAAATACATTCAGCATCGGGTTTGCATTTATTTCAAACGAAGATGTCGCTAGTTATAGGTGGGTGTTAACTCAATTGAAAGGCGTGTACGACGAGCTTGGAGTCCAGGTCAATACAATCATGACAGATCGCGAGCAGTCTCTAATCAAGGCGATAAGTCAAGTTTTCGGGGACGGAGTCCAACATTTGTTGTGTTGGGTGCACATCAGATACAAAATTATTGCGTACGGCCTAAAGGTGTTTGCGAACGCTGAAAAACCACATGAGTTGTCACGCGGGTTTGCAAACGCTTGTTGGGCGCTCTTTTCGTCCACCACAGAGGCGACATTTGAAGAACGGTACGTAGAATTGAAGAGAAGATGGCGACCGACGCTTATTGCATACGTGGAGAAGGTGTGGCTTAATCCATTCAAGAAGAACATAGTTTGTGCTTGGACGGATCATACACTCCACTTTCAGACGAGAACCACCAATAGGTAATTTCATTTTTAGCATTTGAATTCAGTTTGAATATTAGAAAGTGTATATGTTCAATACTTAAACTTTGACATGTGTTTTTCAGGGTCGAAGGGATGCACGCTGTGCTGAAAAAGATATTGGATTCATCTCGAGGAGGCTTCAACACCTTGATACTAAGGATTCACATCCAGATGCAATCTCAAACCAACACTTTGAGGACAGCCTTTGAGAGAACCAGAATACAGAAACCAACAAAATACAGACTACTGGCGAATAAGTTCAAAGCGTTGTTTCGTCCTATACGCGGACACGTTTCAAGACAATGCCTAGGTAAGTTGTTAGACATGTATTATGATATAGCAATTGAGTTGACGCAGGGTACATTCGATATGGAGTGCCACGACTACTTTTGGAGGGAATGTCACGGTCTTCCATGCAAGCATCGAGTTGCAAACGCTATCATAACTAAAGTACCCATCAATCTGGAGGAGATACATCCTTTTTGGAAACAGATCGAATGGGATGACCTTAGCGATGACAACGATCTTGCCCTTGCATGCGTACCCTTGACCATTCAAGACCCCACGTGGGACGAAATGGTGGCAAAGCGAAATAGCGGTCAGATGCGTAGAGACCAGTATTTGCAGATCACATCAGCGTTCAAAGATTCAGAGCATCCTGAAGACACAAACCTTATTGAGCCGAAACCATACGAGACGCCAGATGGAGCCAACAAGTATTCAACCACCAGGGAGAAAACACACCTTGAGCACGTAATGGAAGAGTACGAGAGGGAGCAACAAAGACGGAAAGACAACGACAGTCGGAGCAAATCAAATACATCGGCGCCATCCCGACCACGCGGAAGACCTAAAGGATCTAGGAATAAGAAACGGACCGGAGTTGGAGTTGATACGCCTCCGGTTGCGACCGCGCCTCCTACCACCGCTACCCCCGCCGATGGAAGCCACCGTGGCCCCCCGACGAGCGTCAAATGGCGCGGGGTTAACTTTGGCATGGGTAATGTGGATAGTTTTGTATTTCCGTTCATTGAGGATGCTAGAGACGTGATGGGAGACGGTCATTGTGGTTTTCGGTCCCTTGCTTGCGTATCGGGGAAGCTAGAGGAGGAGTATTACAGTATTCGATGGGAGCTTCAGGCAGAATTGATGCGTAACAGAGATATGTATCAAGTCTTGTTCACTAGGGGCCTTACATCATTTGATGACTTCTTGGAGCAGATCGGCCATGTGGAGTCTCCTTGCGCGAACAGTTACTGGCTAGACATGCCGCTACACGGCCTTGTGTTTTCTACCTTTTATCAAGTGCCACTTGTGATGTTATCGAGGGATCGAGGCTCCCACACGTGTTTACCTTTGCGGATTTTTGGTAACAATCAAGGACATGGGATACCGCCACCTGTCGTTGCTATTGCCCTCGTTGGTCAACGAGACCACTTCATACCGGTGAGAAATTTGTAATCATTTTTTTTAAAGTTTTTTGTTTAGGTACATCTTGCTTGCGTATATGTGACATAACATTTTTTTTCAGGTATGGCTTACGAGGAACGCGCCTATCCCCCCACCTCCTCATGCATGGTGTCAATTTCACGACCCCAGCGCCGACTACTGGCTCGAGGCTCTTACCCCGAGGATTGACCATTGGAAGGCTTGCCGAAGGGACATCGGTCGGGATCCGGAGACATTTGCTTAGGAAAGTGTTGTGGCAAGATGGATTGTAATGGGATATGTACTTTATTAAGAAGAACTTTCGTATTTCCTTTATTTCGTTGTATTGTGTGCCCTGTTTAGGAGATTTATGAACTTTCATATTTCATGTATTTCGATGGATTGTTATGGGATATGTACTTTATTAAGAATAACTTTCATATTTCATGTATTTCGATGGATTATTATGGGATATGTACTTTATTAAGAATAACTTTCATATTTCATGTATTTTACGAAGGCCCATTTCTAATAGTATAATATCTGAGTTGGGTGAAAGGGGTAACAGAAGGTGCGCAATGGGCCCTCGTGTCTGCGCGAAATGGGCCTTCGTGCCTACTCGAAGGCCCATTTCGCGCAGACACGAGGCCCCATTGCGCGCCTTCTGTTACCCCTTTCACCCCAACTGGGTGAAAAGACTTATGCATGCACATCACTCCCTTCTGAAAACAAGACTTATGCTTCTGAAAACAGTATACCAACAACTTTTCCGAGTATAAAATGAGACCTAAACCTTCTCCAACAGAATAGCTGCGATGGCCTTGCTCGGGGCCACTGTCCTCCACGCGTGTGCTGTCTGTGGATCTACGCCGAGCAAATCCCCTAAACGAGCCTCGAGCTGCAAAATATCCATCTGGGGTACCATAGCCTCTCCATCTATACGCAACCCGAAAATGCGGTGCATGTCATGGAGGGTGATGGTCATCTCGCCCCACGGGAAGTGTTGGTCTCTAGATACCAACGCTCCCGAAATGAAGAGATGAGAATGTGGTCCGTCGCGCCAAACTCCATGCCAATCAGCCCGGTGAGACCGCTCCGCTGGGCGAGGCCCCACCAAGAATCGGGTCCTCCATGCATATACTCTCGAAACAAGTCCAAAGCATCCAAGTTCCTAGACCAAACTCTAATGACCTGAAGATACTGAACAGAGAAAAATAAACGTGACTTAGAAAAACTAAGCATTGCTTTCGAAAAAATTAAATACTCGTAGTTTGGAAAAGTTTACGTACGGTACGGTCGATCCAAATCCTGCCCGCCACATGTGTGGAATATGTCGTCAACAGACTGTCGTCAAGTGGACCTCCCGGAAAGCCCTCCGCAGCAGGAGGGTCCTCATGAGCGGCCCCTGCTGCTGGTGCAGGGGGGGGTACCTCCGCAGCGGGGGGAGGTATGTGAGATGATGGAACGGGAGGAGGGATGGGTGTTGCTGGAACGGAAGGAGGGGATGTGGATGTGAGCGGAGGAGCTGAGGGTCCCGCCACGGATGTAGTAGGATCGGTCGAAGAAGTACGTGGAGGACTGGAAAAGACCGGTGGTGGTGGCGGGACATGGGTCGTGGTGGGAGGTGAAATAGAAATAGTGGCCTCATATATGTGGTAATCGTCAACCGACAAATCCTCCGCTGTACCTAAAGGAGCATCAAACTGTACGTCCTGCTCCGTGAAGGGCATGTCGTCCCCTGCAACGTCATCTGGCAAGTCGTCCCACAGGAGCTCCTCCGTAAAATCAACATCCACATCGACGGAGGGGTCTACATCTATCTCCGGTGCACGCGTCAACTCCGGATCAGTAGCTATCCGCTGCTGCTCGGTAGGCGACACTCTGGCAAGTAACGCATGTGCAATCTCGGCGCACGTGAGCTTGGGCGCCTGCTTTTTCCTCCTCTTATCGAGGAGGGCGGTGCTCAAACTAGTGTGTACGTCCTTTAGGCGACAAGTTCAAATTAAATTAGTAAGTTTTCTATTATTGTTTTTCTTTTATTTAGAAATTCACCCTATGAATATGAATTCAACTAATGAATTCGTCGTTTTTGTCGGAATTCAAATTCCGAACCAAAAACTCATTTATCATTACTAATTTTATTTCAATTTTCATTACGTTTGTAATGAAAAATGAATAAAATCATAATTCAAACTCTAATTATAACTGTAATTATTTTTTTTAAATCAAGAATTCAACATACGACTATGATTTCATATTAAGTATAAGTTCATAACTAATAATTCAAAATCTACATATAACTCTAAATTAAGACAAATAAATTAAATAAAACAACTAATAACAACAACAAAAACTAAATATAAATAGGAATTTGAATCATAAACAAATTATGACATTAAATATCTTACTAAATAAGCGAAATTTATTTACTCAATTATTTACAATTTTCTAACCTTCGCAACAATTTTCTCTATCTTAACTTAATTTAATTCTTTTAGGGTCAATTCTTTTAGAGTCATACTTATCTACTTAATTTAATTATTTATCAATTCTTTTAGGGTCATACTTATCTACTTATCTACTTATATTAATTACAAGTTCATAACTAATAATTCCAAATCTAAATATAACTCTAAATTGATAAAAATAAATTAAATTAAACAACTAATAACAATAACAAAAACTAATTATAACTAGGAATTTGAATAGTAAACAAATGATCAAATTGAATATCTTAATAAATAAGCCAAATTGATTTAAATTGATTACCAACATATTCAAATTGATTAACTAAATTATATAAACGAAATTTAATACCTAAAATTCAATACGAAATTTTACAAAATTTAAATAATATAAAATTTCGTAATCAATTTGAAACGTACCTCAGCCGTAAATGTCGCTCGGGTGCGGATCCGACTACGAACCGGATCGGGTCGGTCGACGGTGGTGGCGACGGGAGCGGTGGGCTCGATGGCGACGGACGTCGTGGCGACGGGCTCGCTGACCGGAGCCGACGCGCTGGGATCCGTCGGCCTCGTGGTGGCCGGAGCCGACGCGCCTCCTTCCGTCGGGCTCGTGGTGGCCGGAGCCGACGGGCTCGTGCTGGCGACGGGTTCGGTAGGGTCCGTTGGGCTCGTGGTGGCCGGAGCCGACGGGCTCGTGGTGGCGACGGGTTCGGTGGGGTCTGTCGGGTTCGTGGTGGCCGAAGCCGACGGGCTCGTGGTGGCGACGGCTTCGCTCGATGGCAACGGTGGCGATGGGTCGGTGGTCCGATCGGTGGCCATGGTGTTTGACGGGATGGTTTTTTTTTCCGAGATCTGGTTTTGCGCGAATCGGAGTTTCGAAGCTCGAGGTTGAAGACGATGGCGGCGCGCTCGCATTTTTAACCCTAAGGAGCCTCGAAATGGGCTTGCGTGGCGCCTCATAGGCCCATTTCGTGCGGCCCAAAGCTGCCCGACTCAATTCGTTCTGAAACCCTAAAGACCCGCGAAACGGGCTTGCGTGCGTTCTCACAGGCCCATTTCGTGCGGCCCAAATTCATTTCCCGACTCATTTACCTCAGTTTACGGTTTTGCCCTTCCGCGCAACGCTATTTCGCGCGCATCGTTGTTGCGCGGAGATTCTGTGCGCTTTTAAAAAAATTCTGTGCGTATGAATCCTGCGATAATATAATATTTAAATTAAATTAAAGATTTACATTTTTTCTAAAAATTGAAAATTTTGTGCTTTTAGCATACGTTCAATTAAATTGGGCATATTCTCATTTAATTTGGGTATTGATGTAATTACAAAAAAGAGGGTATTTTTACAATTAACAACTTTTTTTAGGGCATGGGCTACCATTTTATCTTTATTTAAATAACAATTACTCGTCCCCGGGCCTTTTAATGGGCCGTCCTAAACCTAGCAATTTTTTTTAATCTATATATCTATAGGGGCGCACAACTTTGGGGCAGAAGGTGTCCATAAAAAATCGAAACCGAAAAACCAATTATTTTTAGTTTAACTAAACCGATTTTTTTTTGAGATTTCGGTTTGGTTAATCGAACATAAAATATTTTCGGTTTATCGGTTCGGTTTCAATTTATGGCTTTACATATAACAGTTAACTGAAAAACTGAAAATATATTAATATTTTTTTCAAATATTAGTTATCTTTGATGTATTTAGTGGTTAAACTCTATGATCTTCAAGGTGGTAATGTATAGGAATGGCAATGGAGCGGGGATTCCCCATTATCCGTAGGGATTCCTCGTTGCGGCCTTACGAGTATGGGGATGAGGATTTTTAGTGGGGATGGGGCGAGTATGGGGAGAAAGTAATTACCCGTTAGGGTATGGGAACGGGGACGGGGATAGGTGTCCCCGCCCCACCACCCGACCCAATACCTACCCCATTGGGGAACCCCCGTCGGGGGACCCATTGGGGATTCCCTGTCGGGGGACCATTGGGGAATCCCCGCTGGGGGACCCATTAGGGAACACCGTGGGGAATCACGCTGGGGGTATGTTTTGGACAAAAATTTGACAAGCAAATCTCTGCCCTAGATTGGGGCACGATCGAATCGGTGGATAAGCAAATACTTCAAGAAGGTGTGAATTTCAGAGATACGAAGGCCAAAAGCTCTCTTTTGATTATTTTTTCTGTAACAAGTGTGCGTACATTAATAAACCATAAAAATCTATCTATATATCCTTTCAAACCAACGGTCTTCCCCCACTCTCCACGATCTTCGGGTTTATAGGGTGCATCTCTAACCAATATCCACTTCCCGCACATATCGGAGGTATGAACTGTCCTAGTAGTTGTCCTTTGAGCGTGCTTCTTTTCCTCGTGACGGAAGCTTTCTACCTTCACCTAAATGACTGGTGACCTATCTTCGTTCCTAGATACTTCTGCAATCAAGCCACCCGGTGATTTTCCTGTCTGCTTCTGGGCTCGACTTGTCAAATGGACCGAAGGGATTTTGGGCCTAACAGGGTATATCCTTATATTATGTACTTGATACGTATGAATTGTATGATCATTGGATTTACAAAAGTATTATCTTGTTTGTTTTTTGAAGCTTTTGTTAAAGGCTTGTTAATTCTATAAGTTTAATTAGTGAATTTTGTAAATGGTGTATCAATAGAACTTTTGAGGAAAGTGTACATGAAAGTAAATGGAAAATAAAATGAGTAACTCGTGTAGATTATACAAGGTGAAAATCAAACGGGGATGGGGAGTCCCCGATAGAGACTATAAACGGGGAAAACCAAACAAAGATGGGGAATCCCCGACGAGGGTTATAAATGGAGAAAACCAAACGGTGATGGGGTTATAAATGGGGAAACCAAACGGGGATGGGGAATCTTTGACGGGGATTATAAATGGGGAAATCAAGCGGGAATGGGGAATCCCCCGACGGGGATAGGGACTGATGCGATCTAGTTCTAAACCGAGATCGATCATGACAAGTCCGTGTCTACCAAGACCTTGGAATCCACCTTGGATTCCGACCTAACTCGTTAATATTATATTTGTTATTATACTTCCTATTTTGGCATGTTTCGGTTTATATTTAGTTTCTATTTATGTCTTCGTTATTATTATTTTGGGCTTGTGTCTACTTATGTTTAAGAGATTGGCTCAATAGTGAGTTTAGGCCCATTAGCTAGATTAGGTTTGCATTTTCGATTTAAACCCTTCAATGTACTTTGTTTTAGTTACGCTTTGCTATATACAGATTGCCTTTTGTGAATCGAGTTTATCTTCCCTAAGGCCTAGGCGTCAAACCCGGTTCCTGAACCAACCCTTTTCTATCCCTTTTCCAATCGCCCTCGTATCGGCCCTAGGCCACTCAAACTCGATCCGTCGAGTTTTCCCCTCACGAGCCACTCTGTGGTTCGCGCATATCCCGGTTACGATTTGTTGGAGAAGATCCTAGGCCCTTCCGAGCCTAGATCAGGCACCCGTGCAATCCACGTCCCGAAAGGCGGAACGTATCAACTTGTATCAGAGCCCAAACGAATTGACGAAGGCGTCCTTTTCCGACAACACCATCGCACTAGGCGACTTTAGCCCACATGCCACTGTTTCGCCCTCCATCTACATAGTAGTTCGGCCTTACTAAAATAAATAGATCTGTTAAAAAATAAAATTTAGGATCTACACAAAAAATCACAAGATCTGATTACTTGCCCATATTCGAATTCATATCTTTTTGGGACATATTCGACTTTAATTCGTTCATTGATGTTCTTGCCCCAAATAATCCTATTTGAGTTTGTCTTAATTGGAATTGCAGATACATTTTTGGTTTAGATCTTGTTCCATATATTAACTACGATTTCATTGGTGAGATTTTTATCATAAAAAAAAGAGAGTTGCTCAGATTAAAAAATAATTAGCCGAGCATATTAGAAAAAAAGAGAGAGAGATTCCGTGATTTAAAAAAAATGAAAAAAAGTTCGATATATTTTCGGGTTAGGAAATTGTTATTAGTTTGCCGTATTTTGTGTAATTTTGTACCTACAAGTCGAGTCGTGAATTGGCCGGATTCTCAGGCCGAGCCCATCTGGGATGGAGAGCCCGTCTGGGATAGAGAACCCGTTTGGGATAGTGAGCCCGTGTGGGACCGTGAGCCCGTTTGGGATAGCGAGCCCGTCTGGGATGAGCCGAGTTCGCCGTCTACGTTGCTGTCAACGCCGCCAATACAACCTTGTCCGATGCTTTGGCTTCCCGCCGCAGCCGATCCACCTCCTGTCATTGTCGAGCCCGTACTTGACTTTATGCCATCTTCGGAACCCGAGTTCGCTTTGTCCATTATAGACGTTCCGAAAGACGATATCGAGCCCGACGATATTTTGTGCTGCCTAATGTTCTCTACCTCTCCCCAGTCCCCCAGATCTCGAAGCGAGGGCACTTTGATTATAAGGGAGGGGGAGGATGATGCAATCTGGTCCTAGACCGAGATCGATCATGACAAGCCCGAGTCTACCGAGACCTTGGCATCCGCCTTGGATTCCGACCTAGCTCGTTACTATTATATTTGTTATTATATTTCCTATTTTGGCATATTTCTATTTATAGTTAGTTTTATTTATGTCTCTGATATTACTATTTTGGGCGTGTGTCTACTTATGCTTAAGAGACTGGCCCAATAGTGAATTTAGGCCCATTAACTAGACCTAGTTAGGTTTTGTATTTTCTATTTAAACCCTTCAATATAATCTATTTTTAATTACGCCTTTCTATATACAGATTGCCTTTTGTGAATCGAGTTTCTCTTCCCTAAGGCCTAGGCGTCAAACCTGGTTCCTGAACCGACCCTTTTCTATCCCTTTTCCAATCGCCCTCGTCTTGGTCCTAGGCCACCCAAACTCGATCCGTTGAGTTCCCTCATGAGCCACCCTGTGGTTCGCGCTTATCCCGGATACATTCCGTTGGAGAAGATTCGAGGCCCTTTTGAGCCTAGATCGAGCACCCGAGTAATCCACCCGAAAGGCAGAACGCATTAGGGACCCGACGGGGATGGGGACGGGGACAAATTTTATTCTCCGATGGCTAATGGGAGGATATTGGGAGCATATATCTAAATGGGGATGGGTACGGAGAGGGTATTCCCCGCCTCGAACCCGCTCCATTGCCATCGCTAGTAATGTAGTTTGAGTCTTTCTTTATTCAATTTTAACAATTTACACACTATTTTTCCAGTTTTCATAGATATAAGAGTCACTAATTCAATTTAATGGGATAAAAATTAATACACATAATGTTTGATCCACACAATATAGTATATACTCTCGATATATGTTTACAACAACTAAAATAATATGATATAAGTACTTATTTAAAATAAAAGTCTTGCTTAATCACTTTTTTATTCAAAATTTATTATTTTAGTCTTAATTATTTAAGGTTAAATTACATAAACAGTTATCGGTTAACCGAGAAAACCGAACCGAAAAATTGGTTAACCAAACTACGATTAATCAAGATTCCCGGTTAGGTTTCAGTTCATGATTTTAACTAACCAAAATCATGGTTAACCGAACTTCGGTTAACTAAAATCTCGTTTAACCGGTTTGGACGCCCCTAGTAGAAGGAATGTTTTTTTGTCAAGAAGGGTTAAAGTTGAGCTAAAAAAGGGCGATTTTGGTTATTAGCCTATAATAGGGGGTGATATTACATATTAGTTGACAAAAAACATAAAATTGTGCACGATAGCCCTCCCCACGCAACAAACTACAATTGCCCCATCCCCACGCAAGCTACCGATATTGTTGATGAAATCAAACGCGATAATCGGTTGAAGAACGATTTCAAACACAGAAAATCGGTTGAAGAAACGATATCAAACGTAAAAAAAGGGATAATCGGCTGATGAACGCCGAAAATCAAGACGTGAAAACTATCAACAACATCTGAGCAGGTTATTGCCGTTTTCGTGAAATTTGAATTTATTTTGATGACAAGCGTGCTACTTATTACCGGATTTGTCATCATCACCATATTCTACACACGATATACATTAACGAATGTATATTCTTACAACAGTTTTAGATTTAATGACAAAAAAGCAAATTGTTGACATTGTTTTTACGACTGTATAAAAATCTGCTTATAATCAAGCACTTGTTGATAGTTGTTTAATTTTCATTTATGTCGAAAAACGAGTTGCTTCGATCTGATTAAACTTGATTACAAAGTTAAAAAAGGAGTTGATACTAATTGTTGGCAGATGTTGAATATCTGTGATTTATCGTCAACGATTTTGACCTCTTTTGCTGCTTTATCAACAACCGCTGTCATCGCTTTAATGACAGTTGTTGATGCGTGATATAATTTCATGAAAATTTAATGACAACTGTTGATAGAGAGAGTAATTTGTTCATGATAATTGTTAACATTAAATTGTTGACAGTCAACGAAAGCAAGATTGCCCCCTCTTGCATTATTGTCATAAAAAATTGTCAACAAAATTAGAACAAGTTGAAGACAAATGTTGAGGATAGTTGTTGATTCTTTAATTTTAAAAAACTCATGACAATCAACGGTTTGATGACAAATACTGATAGTTGTTGACATTTAAAAAGACTGTTGTGATGATGTCCAAAATGGTAAAATAAGAAGTGGGCCCGGGACGTAAGATACAAACAAGACTCGACGGGCCTTCCAAGGATGATTCGGGGTCCCGCACCCATATCCCTCATTTATTTTAACAAAATTCCTACCCCGCGAGGTCCTCCGAAACCTCGGAGCGAGGCTTCGACCTCGTAACCGACTCTACTGACACACCCGCCCACCAGAACCACTCAGCTAACACCGCTTCCCCAAGCCAATCACCAGCTGCCTCACCTCTAGACCAATCAGGGGCCGTGATCTCGACCATCCCACATCGGACCATGATCAAAACTCGATTCCCCAACCCTCTATAAATAGAGGAGAACCTCGTTTGGAAAAAAGGTCGAAAAACATCTTGAACTCAAGAACTATCTTGCTCGTTGAAGATTGACATGATCGAAACATCGTCAAAAGACCTCGCTATAGACAAGTGAAGTCCACAAAAAGACTTCAAGTCATACAGAAACCTCGCTCACACTAAAGACCTCGCTACATAATCTCGTCAGACTCCCTACACCACGCTCTCAAGTCTACCTCGTCTCAAGATCAATCAAGTAGTACTTTAGTGGTAGAATCGTTTAGCAAATAGGAGATCTCGAACATTGTTGGATCGAGATCTCGAATACTCGTAGGAGGTCTAAGGTGTAATTCTCAGTTGTTTGTTAGCCTCGTTGGCTTGTAATCTCGCTGTAAAAGAAATATAAATAAAGAAGCAACTGTTTGCATAATCAAATTTAATAATCTCGTTCCTTGTCTCCTAGCGAGTTGTTATTTCGGGTTTCATCATGTTGACATTCTACTAAATTAAACAGATGATAGTGGTTGACAATGTTTCACAAGAAAAGGTTTAATAAAATGTATTATTTTCATCAATGTTGTATTCTTTATCTTATATTTCAATCAACCACTACTCACAATTATTGAATAGTTGAAGCCAATCCACAAATCAGTTTTCAACAAAGAGCTAGTGTTTTATCAACAAAATATATTGTGACCAAATAGCCATTGACATTAAATGTTCGTTCATGTTCAACAAATGGATTGTAAAATACTGACAATGTGCTTTGGAGGAGATTGGAAGATTGGAAGTGGAGATTGTACATATATTGGAGATGTTAAATTAAAGGCAATTGTCCTAGAAGGTAACATTGATCTAGAGTCTTTAAGGAAAATGATTATACAAAGGTTCAATATCAACGCATCACCAACAACTGTTTGCTTATCATACTTGCATCCATCTCAAAATTTGAGAAATCCATACACAATAGAAACTAATGACGGTCTCAAATCCTTCTACCAAATTAACAACACTCAAGTCTCTTGGGAAATGCCTATATATGTCACAACATATAAGAGGAGAAGCGGTAAGGAAATTGTTGAGGGCTTGGATTTGTCATCAAATGTAAAAAACAGCGACTCGTCGTCAACAATTGTCAGCAAAAATTCCAATTGTCACTAGATGCCTTCAACAGTCATCAACCATTAAGAATTGGCAACGGTTGTGAAACAATTGAAGAAGAAGACGTGGATACTCTACCGGATTCTGCAAATGTAAAAGTAGGTCGACTTTACGCATCAAAGGAAGAGTTAAAAAGAGCAATGACTAATGTTGCGATGCTTGAGAGCTATGGTTTCAGAGTTCACAGATCCACAACTGAACTTTATAGACTGAAATGTGTTGACAAAGCTTGTGAAAGGAATATGAGGGTTGTGAAGCTTAAGGGGCTAAATTTTTTTGAGGTGAAGATATTCAATGACAATCATACATGCCCTTTGAAGTGAGATATACAAGGAATATCCAACCCTCATATCAAGCCATTGAAGAAAAAATAAAATTAAGGTAAATTTCAAACAAATTTACCAAAATATTATCACTGTTTCAATAAATGTCATCATTGATTCATTTTTTTTTTCTAAAAAATGTAGATTTGAAGGTGTTAGCCAAGGGCCGAATCCAAATATGATTTGTAATGATATGAGAAATGAGTACTTCCAAAATATCAGTTACTATAATGCTTGGAGAGAACAAAAACAGGCACAAAAATTGATGAGAGGTTCACCTAAAGAGAACTATGCCATTCTGCATGCGTATTGCCACAATCTTAAAACTATCAACAATGAAACATACGCAAGTATTGAGATTGGCAATGATAATTGATTCAAGTATGTGTTTATTTCAATTGGGGAATCAATCAGAGGTTTTCAACACATGAGGAAGGTATGAGAAGCAAAAACTTCTATGAATAATTTTTATCAATAAAAAACTACAACACCATATTTATTCTTTTTTCAATACCATATTTTATCATTAAATTCTATTATATATATTAAAACTAATGAACATAACATATGTCATCCGATTTCATGAGTATAAACACTATATAAATTTTAGAGTGTCAACATCATATCACTGTCAACAATAAAAAAAACCTATTATATTTCAACTATCAAAAACTATCAACAATGCCTACGCATGTCAACAATAGATAACAAATTATATATATTACTGTCAACAACAAATTGCAACAAATTTGTGTATTAATTACATTGATGATAGGTCATCTAGATAGATGGAGCACATCTACACAACAAGTATTTAGGATGCTTGATTACTGCCTCAACTCAAGATGCAAACCAACAAATCTTCCCTGTTGCATATGCCGTTGTAGTCTTGTAGATTATGAGAATGACAACTCTTGGAAATGGTTTTTTGAGGAGTTATTGAAGGTCATACCTTGTTCAAGCGACGTGGTCTTTGTTTCTGATCGACATAACAACATTGCAAAATCTGTCTATATTGATGCAAAACATGTCATATGTACAAGGCATTTGAAACAAAATTTGAAAGTGAGATTCAAAGAAAAGGGAATTCACATGTTGTTCTCCAAGGCAACTAAGAGTTATACAACAATTGAATTCAATAAATATTTCCATGATATTTGCAAGTCAAATGCTGAGATGGGATAATACTTGAAAGATGCAAACACTGACAAATGGTCCAGAGCTTGCTTTCATGGTGATAGATACAACATCATGACTACAATTAATGTTGAAAGCGTCAACTCAGCGTTGAAGGAAGTAAGGGCATTTCCAATTGTTGTCTTATTTGGGTTTATAAGAGATTTGATATCAAGGTGGTTTAATAGGCGCATGGCAAATGTAGAGAGCAACCGCAACGAGTTGCCCACAAATACCAACAAAATTCTAGAGAAAAGATGCATGAAATCCAAGATGTATGGAGTAAAAGTGTTGAATAGTACTCAATTTGAAGTGTTCAGTGGTGATTACATGGGGGTTGTTGATATGACGCAAAAAACATGCAGTTGCAGAGAATTTGATTTGGAAAAATTGCCATATTCACATGCCATTGCCGCCATTCAGCAAATGAAGTATGACATGAATGATTTTGTAAGTGAATACTACAAATTTGAAAAATGGTTAATGGCATATCAAGAAACAATATATCCATTGCATATGAGGTCAGATTGGGATGTACCAGAAATCGTCATCAACAAAGCATGTTTCCCACCAAATGTACGAAGGAAGATTGGAAGGATAAGAAAAAATAGGTTCCCGTCTATTGGAGAGTTCAAAATGAATACAAAAAAGAAGAAGAACTATACCAAGAAAAAGTGAAGCAATTGTGGAATAACTGGACACAACAAAAAGACATGTGGAACCAACAATCTCATGGTTATGCAAGTAGATTGAAAGACGATGTCATCTTTTGTTAATTAAGTTTTTTGTCTACAAGGATTAAAAATCCCAATTGTTTTTTATTGGGTTGTTGCTTATGTTTCATTTCCATCAGAGATTGTAGTAATTGTCAACAAAATTCAAACTGTTGATTACTATTTTGAAATATCTTAAACTTTGTCAACTGCAAACAACTATCAACTACCATCGAGGAACTTGAAAACTGTCAACGACAATAATCATTTGTTGACAAGTATATAATTTGAAACTGTCATCTAAATAAATAGTCAAAATTTGTAATCAATATATATTAGTTTTCAGTAGTTCTCAATAGTCAACAAAATTTGTCAACAACAACAAAATCACAAACCTGTCAATAATTGAAATTAAAACACTTCCTAACAATTGTCAAAATAACATCATAATTGTCAACAACAAAGCCTATGCTAAAAAGAAATTAAGCACTAACGTTGACAATAGCAGTAAAAAAATGTCAACAATATACATAACACTTGTTGCAATCTACATCCATCAACTGTCAACACTAAAGATAGCATCAACAAAATCAGAAACAACTATCAACAATACACATAAGTTATTGATGTTCGTGTTTTTAGTATAGTTTTTGATAGGTTTTCTTAGGTTATTAGGATTAGTTTTGATAAGTTTAGAGTTAGTTTTGTGTGTTTTTGGATAGTTTTACATATTTTGTGAAAAGTATGGAAGCTACTCTGTTTTGTGTCTTTTTGTAGGTTTTAGCAAGGAAAAGTTGCTGTTTGAAGCTGGAATTGAAGAGCTATGATAAAAGACGGAGGAATACAGAGTGAAGAAGCTGAAGTTCGAGTTTTTGGAAGAGAACTGTTGAAGAAAGCCAAACCCAGGCTCGTTAACGACCCTGAAGGGTTCGTTAACGAGGCCACGAGATAGAATAATCGAGAAGACGACTTTGTGACTCACCGATCCTGTGCGGGAATTTATTTCCGTGTCGGTAGAGTATCTTTTTATGATTTTAGGGTTATTATATTATGTAATTTAGGTCTTGTTATCTTTCTAGATTTTATTTCTATCTTTTAGAATAGATTCTATCTTTTTATGAAAGTTTTTATCTTTTAGCCTTTTTTAGTTTCTAGTCTTTTTAGTATAAATATCCTTCTATTCTAGCATAGAAGGGGGGATTGGATCGTGGTAGATAGAGGAGAGAGAGGAAGAACCGAGAGAAGAGAAAGACGAATCGGAATTTGTGATCGAAGAGCTCGGTGGACGAGAGTTACCGGGGTCGTTAGTCGAGGTTTTGGTTTTTTATTTTGGTGTTGTCAGTTTCTTCTGAATCTCTGTAAGATAATTTTATTTATTAATTTGAGTAGTGTTTTGTTTTTAATATTTTCTTTGATTAAAGTTATTTGTTTCATGGTTGTGATTAGTGAGTAGTCCTTTTATCTAGGGTCGGGATTGAAACCCGTCATAGTTATGCATGTTTGGTAAGTGAGATTATGTGTTGAATGCCTTTTATCCATTGTTAAGATTGTTTGTTGTGCTTATACCAAGATGAAAGTTGAAGTAATTTGAGTTGTTGACTTGATTGAAAGAGAAAGTTATAAACTTGAAGGTTGATATTGTTTGAATGCGAAAGTTTAAAGCTTTAGATCCAAAGCAAGCAATTGGGTGAGTTAGTTTATGAAAGTAGATTAATTTACTTAGTGAGTCAATGAAAGTTGATGCATATATCTATTTAAAGGCATGATATTCTATCTTCTAACGAGCTTGTGTGCATGACTATGTTGTGGTAACCCTTGTCCTAGATTTTTATTTTTATTTGAATTCTCTCATAATCATATTCGTTGCTGAGTTTGTTGACTCGGTATCGAGCTTGTCTAAGTCGTAGTTTTAGTCTTTTTATTTACGGTGGGTCGTTAACGAGGCTGACAACTTCGTTAACGAAGCTGCTTTTGTGTGTTTTTGTTTGTTTTTGTTTTATTTTTAGTAGTTGATAGACAAACAACCTTGCTTCCCGTGGAACGATCCTGACCTCCCTATACTCAGCGGGGTCTTGATTATAAATTTATTTGTTGTCAAGAAACCCTCCTTCAACAAATTGGCGGCGTTGCCGGGAAAGCAACGAGTTTGTTTGTTTATCTGTGGGTCTGGGAATAGCCCGACCCCGTTTTTGTTTTTAATCTCTGTTTTCTTTGTCCGTTTTCTCAGCGTATGCCGGTAGGACGTCGGAGGCTTGAATTCGATAACACTGGTTATTATTCAGAACCTGAACGTTCCCAGCACCGTAGACGCCGAGAGAACCGAGCCATGGCCACACTTGAAGAGATGGCTCATCAGATGGAAGACCTCCGAAATCAGATGGAGGCGTTAAAAACCGAGAAGGAAGGCGCTGCCGCCGAGGTTACGCGTCAACGAGCTAACAATGCTCGTCTACAGGAAGAGCTGAATGCCTATCCGAGGAACGCCAAACAATATATGCATCCGAAACTGAGGGTGCCAGAATATCCTATTGTGCTTCCAGAGATAGAGAAAACTTTTGAGATTAAATCTCAATTCATATCCTTGATCAAGAGGGCTCAGTTTGAAGGGAAACCTACTGAGTGCCCTATGGAACATATTAAGAATTTTCTTGATTTATGTGACACCATAGCTGCTGAAGGTGTCTCACTTGAATATATTCTGTTAAAAGCTTTGAGGTGGTCTCTTGCTGGAAAGGCCCTGAGCTGGTTGGAGAGCTTACCTCCTAAGTCTATCAGGACTTGAAAGAACTTGTATGATCAATTTCTTACAAAATTCTTCCCGCTTGCCAAGACAACAGAGTTGAGAAAACGCATCACCTCCTATCATCAGCTGCCTAATGAGACTTTTGTTGAAACGTGAGAAAGATTTAAGGAGATGCTTAGACAGTGCCCTACTCATGGGCAACCTTTATATGTTTTGCAAGAAATCGTTTTCTAGGGTATTAGCGCAGAGACCAAGAACCGCATCAACACGCATACTGCATGCGGTTTTATAGAGATGGACCCTACAGTTGCTTGGGAATTGTTGGATAAGCTTGCCAATTATGATGCTATGTATGGAACCCAGCAAGCTCCACAACCCTAGAAACGTCTCTACATGCCTAACCGAGAAGAAGTTGACCCTGATGTTAAAAATCAGTTTCTACAAGATGAGGTCAACCGTCTGAAGAAGCAGGTAAGTTTTCTGAAATCCTCTCAATCATGTCAAGAATGTGGTTCTTCTGCCCATAGTACTTCTGCTTGCACTAACATTGAGCAGGTTAGAGCCGCTGAGACAATTGCTGAGATGAATTATATGAGAGGACCATACAGGAACCAGCCTAGCTATTTTGACAGGTCAAACAATTATCAGGCGTGAGGCAATCAGAATCCAAATCCAAACTATGCAGCACCTCTGCCGGATAGACGACCTGCACCATATCGACCTCCATGCCACCAGGAGCCGCCATCATGGGTTCAAGGGTTACAGGAAGGCATTAACGGAGTTCAGGCCAACCTAAACCAACAAAACAAATGATGGGGAGAGTTCGATATATGCAAGAAGAGTGTTGATTCCCAACTAGGGAACCTTGCTGCACAGATTCCGAGACCACAAGGGCAACTCCCGGGCCGCCCCGAGGAAAACCCTAAAGGAAAAATAGCAGCGATGCACCTTAGGAGTGGGAAGACATTGCCGGAGCGAGTCCAAGACAAGGACAAGAAGGAAGAGGACGTCACAGTGCAGATCGGTAACGAGCCATCGAGAGCAAGTACCGAACCAATATGCCACGATGACGAGGCTCCGAGGGTACCTAACGACCCCAACCCTGGTAGGTTTTCTAATCCGAGCCTTCCTCTCAATCCCAGGGTATTTAACGACCCCATCAGGGTCGGTAACGACCCACCAAGGACACCTAACGACCCTAGTGTCGACTCGGTACTTTCACCTCTCGAGCCTAACTTGGTTCCGAGAATGGTGAAATCTCTTCCATTTCCAACTAAGAAATCTGTGGACTCTACTGAGAGAAGTTCAAGCGTTTCATGAAGATCCTTCAGGGCATTAATATTTCCATCCCATTCGCTGAGGCCCTAAGCGAAATGCCGGCTTACACAAAATTTTTGAAATATATTCTTAGCAGGAAAAGATCCATTACTGAGCTGCAGGATGAAGTCCGATCTATTGCTTTACCAGAAAAGCTTGGAGATCCAGGAAGATTTGCTATCACAATTGGTATAGGCGACCAAAAATTCAAAGCCTTATGTGATTTGGGAGCCAGCACCAGTTTGCTACCTCTTTCAATTTGGTCAAAAGCCAACATGGGACCGTTAGAGCCTGTGGATATGAATCTCTTCATGGAGGACGGATAATGTGTTAAAGCCACAGGAGTTGTGGATGACTACCCTATTTAAGTTGGGAAATTCTTCATACCAAATGATTTCGTCGTCCTCGACATGCCTGAGGATCCTCATGTCCCCGTTATCCTAGGCAAACCATTCCTAGCTACAACAAATGCCAAAGTCGATGTGCGGAAAGGACTTCTTACTTTTGAGATTGGAGAAGAACGTGTGGAATTCAGCTTTGACCAAAACGCAAACGACCCAACCGCGGTCGCACAAATCGAGTTGCCCCAACCAGAACTCGACATAGCTGATACTACCAAACTTCCACCAACTTCAAAAGAGGACGAGATCCTGTCACAGGACCCTGCCAAGCTCACATGTCCTACTAGTAAGTCTCATATACGAGGAAACAATCAAGGTGAGTACTTTTCTTCTTGCCCTATTCCTGCACCATGCCGCATAGTTTATGCTATTGAGGAGTCCAAACCGCCTTGGTTTTCGGATTTCACTAACCCATATGTAGGAATACCGGGCATACTCATAGAAGACAAGGGACCTAGCTTAGTGACTCAAGAAAACAACGCCTACAAAGCTAAGTATGGGATATCTCGAGACCCTGACAAAGCTACAAAAGAGCCACCTTGACGTAGAGGAAATACGTCGGGCTAACGACGTTAAACATAGCGCTTACGGGAGGCAACCCGCTCTTAGTTTAGACTAGACTTTTTCCTTTTAGATTCTTTTTCTTAGTTTTCTTTTGAGTTTTTCTTTTCATTAGTAGTTTTTAGGATAGAAATTAGGATAAATTTTTAAGCTAACAAGATGCAGGGGAAGGGCTCGAAAATCACTCCAAGAGGCTACGGGCGCTCGTTAACGACCCACCCAGGGTCGTTAACGACCCAGTTCGACGACCCGATTTTATCAAAACGGGCAGGTAAGTTTTTTTAACCTAATCTATCTTTTTACCTACCCCATGTCGCCGCCCTTCACCTCTTCCTATCCCTACCCTCTCCTATATAACCCTTTTTACCCGTCATAAAAATTTCACTCTCAAATCCTTTAACTCCAAATCCCTCAAAAATCCTACCAAAGATCTTGGAGATCCCCCACCACCGATCGGAATCCTTCACTCCACCAACCACCGAGAGGTCGTCGTTACCGAAGCCCGGAAACCCGATTTTCTCATCGACGAGATCCGATCTCGTTAACCACCCAATTCCGACCTCTTGTTCTTGAATTTCTCGATTCTCCGGTATGATTTCTAAACCCTAACTCGAAATTGCATGATTCATGGTTTTTAGGGTAGAAATTTCATGTCTTGGATCTTGTTCATAGAGAGATCGATCTTGCATGTTTGGATTTTGCTCATGAAAATTCTTGGTTGTGCTTGGTTGTTCTTGTTCTAGGGAAGATTATTCATGTTAGATTATCTATTGCAACACTCTAATTAGAAAAGCATGAATTTTTCTTGTTCTAGTCTTAAGTTCAATCTTTGCATGTCAATTTTGGGTAATTCTAGCATGTTCGGGATGGGTAATTAAGTAAGTATGGGGTGCATATATCCAATTGCGTGCCTAGTGAGGGATTATAGAGGATTGCATGATTGATTTTGGTCTGATTTTTAAAGTTGAAAAACTCGGAATTTTGCGTATTGGCTCTCGACAGCTCGTTAACGACCCACCCAGGCTCGTTAACGACCCTGCGTAGCCTCAAAGATCAATACCCAGTCCAGATTCGTAAACAACCTAATTGGGTAGTTAACGAATAATTCCGAGGACTATTTCGAGACCAAGTATGGGGTCTCTTTCCTAACTTATCTTGAGTAGATCTTATCTTGGAAAAATCATGATTGTTTTGTAGATCTCATGGCAAGTTCAAGCAGACCCGCTACCCGAGCTCAGAAGAAGAGAAGGAACCAAAGGTCCCCATCTCCACCTCGCATGGATAATGTGATCTTGAGCACTCAAGGCCAAGCAAAACGATACCGTGCCATTCTAGAGAAGGACCAGAACACCCGTTGGTTCTCAAAGTCTAGTGTTGTACACATGAGGATTTACACGGATGTCAAGGAGGCCTTCGTTATTCTCGGTGCATCTCATCTATTGAAGAAGGAGAATGTACCACATTTTCCGGCCCTCACATCCGAGTTCTTGGCCACACTAGAGACAAGTTTCCCGTCGAAGACTTCGGCGGGATGTATCCAGTTTCGACTCGGCAATGTGAGCCGTGAGTTCACCATGGCGGAGTTCAATGCAGTCTGGAACTCCCGAACCCATCTAGAGACTACAGTCTGAAGGACTACAGGGTGACTCGGACTTGGAGTTACATCACCGAGGAGGTCCAATCCTCCACAACGGCACTATCTAGGGCAAGCATCATCAACCCCATCTTCAGGATCATTCTCCGAGTCCTAGCCGCTACATTCTGGCCAAAGAGAGAATTGAACAGGCCGACGAGGATAGAAGTTGCTTGTCTCCGTACAATCCCTTTCGAGGAGCCCGGCCCTTTGAATTTGGGGTATGAATGGCTCTACTACATAGAGAAATCAACCAAGTCCAAGGAAGTTTGTGTGGTAACTTGGTCAGTCTTTTGGCCACCAACCTTGGAGTCGACCTCACTCTCTACACACCGGCTCACGCTCAGTTGCTCAACCAAAACTATTGGCTTAGCACCGGAATTTTCACTCGAGTCCGGGAGGGGCTCGTTACAAAAGTCCATGGCCGAGATGTACCGCCCACCCTACTGAAATTGGAGCTTTTATACGTACCAAATTGGTACGAGGCGTGGACGGGACATGCTTTCCCGTTGGAACCCAAGCCGGAGGATGAGCTATCACTTAGGCCGTGTGTGTCTCGGTTTGACAGAGAGGAAGATGCAATGGATGAAGATGAAGATGAAGATGAGGATACCGAGCTAATTGAAGAAAACACCGAGGAAACCGACACAGAAGGCGGCACAGAGGAGCTAAACTTTGAGGAAGAAAACCTCGACACGGAAGTACTAGGCACCAACATCCTCGTTGACGAGCCCACCAGGATCGTTACCGATCATTTCCAGCCTTCTACCTCTGCTGCTAACGAGGTACCCAGGGTCGTTAACGACCCGCCGAGAGCTCCTGTCGACCCTCCGCCAGTTCCTACCGATCCTTACTCTTATGGGCTTGTGCCATATCACCCGGTACTTCACCATGATCACTTCCAGCCTCACTACCCACCACCTCCTCAGCCTGAATACACTGGATCAAGCATTTCGCCACCATGGGCCGAGGATCTTTCTGCACGGATGCAACGGCTCAGCCTCCAACAAGACCACATTCATCAGAGGATGGATAGATGGGAGACTGTCTACTTAGCTCGGATGACATTTGAGGATGAGAGGCACCGTCAGAGAGAGACAGAGGATGCTGAGCGCTGGGGACGATGTACGACTTCATGGGGAACTTCGAGCATTACTTTCCTCCACCTAACCGTTGATCCAGCTTCAAGACAATTTCCTTGTTTTCCACTTCTAAGACTTTGTAAGTTTTTTTTGTTTTCTCTTTTCTTGTTTTTCTTGTGTTTTTCTTTTCTATTTTTTTCCTTCTTCTTATTTTCTTACAGTGAGGACACTGTAATTTTAAGTATGGGGTGGGAAAAAGTAGAAAAATTAGTTTGTTTTGTGTCTCGTTGTCTTATGGGTTTTGTCTTAGTTTGTTGTCTTATGTGTTTTGTTTTAGGTAGTTCTTTATCTAAAATCTAAAAAAAAAAGTTTTAGAATTGATAAATATCCCTTTCTTATGTTCTATGATAGTAGTTGCTAGCATGATCATATAATTCCTTGCAATCATGTCTTTGAGAATATAGCCGGATTCTTATTTTGAAGTTGTTTTTAGGAAGGAATAGCATTTGATGAAATTGAACACATATACCTTTTTAGCATAAGTGATGCAATCCAACAAAATTCTACCTTGTGAGTTATTTTTGGCCTTATAGGGAGAACATTAACGAATCCCTCTTCTCTTTTGTGTGATTTACTCTCTATATGCATATTATCTCTTGGAATTGTGATGGTTATCTATTACTTGAGACCTATATAAGATTTATAGTTCATTACTTATGAAAATCATATGATGGAGAACTTTTTTTTATAAGCCCTATTATTCCATATCCACCCTTACATTATCCTCTTTTTGACAGCCAATTTGAGCCTGAAGCCTTTTATTTTTGTTTAGCTCCACAAAATTATTCCCTAGCCGAGATAAGCTTGACCCTATCCGGGGATTAGGACTTAGTATTGGTTGTTATGATTTTGTTGAGTGAGTAGTTTGGCTCATGTGTGGGGTAATATGGGTTGGGTAATTGAAAGATCTTGCAGTTCATCATGTAAGTGGAGTTTGGTTCCCTGTATGCACCGTATAAAGAAGGGAAAGTAAAGGGGAAAAATAAAAGAAATAGAAAATGCAGAATCGTTACCGACCCTAAAAGAGTTCAGTACCGAACCCCCGAGAAAGAAAAAAAGAAAAAAAAACGGGAGAAAAGAAAGATTATGAAAAGTCCGAGAAAGAGCTGAATAGTGAAAGTGTGCATGAGCCGAATTTTCCTTGTTGTTTGTAAGCAAGATTAAGTTGGGATAAATGGGTGAGTGAAAGGGTTAATAAGTGAGTGTGCATAATATTTGAGTGAGTTTGTTATAATCTTTTATGAGAGTTTTTGGAGATGTGAGTTTTTAGGAGTCTTTGATTCCCGGATATTATTAGCACCACATAGCCAAACTATTTCCACGCCTTATTGTTATTACAAAGCCCCATTACAACCCGGCCGAATGGAAGCTTCTATGAAGTTTTTCATTGAGCCCCCTAAGTTCTCTTGATGATTTTTGTTTGTTTTGACAAATCTTTGGTGGAGAGTTTGGTGATATAAGTTCCAATTTCTATGAGTATTTGTATATAAGATGAGTTGAGAGATATATTTATAAGCTTAAACACTTGAGAGATGAGAGAAACACATTATCCCTTGTAAGGTTGGATTGCATTTTCTTGTGTCTATTTTAGGTTCATATGTGTGTAATGACGTTAATAGTCCTTTGCTATTTTTCTTCTATATGTTTTTGAAGTTGCTTTTTAGATGATGGCTATAGTTTGATGAGCATGTTGTTTGGTTTTGGTTAATGCTTTGTGATTGCTTGAGGACAAGCAAGTCTAAGTATGGGGTATTTTGATGTTCGTGTTTTTAGTATAGTTTTTGATAGGTTTTCTTAGGTTATTAGGATTAGTTTTGATAAGTTTAGAGTTAGTTTTGTGTGTTTTTGGATAGTTTTACATATTTTTTGAAAAGTATGGAAGCTACTCTGTTTTGTGTCTTTTTGTAGGTTTTAGCAAGGAAAAGTTGCTGTTTGAAGCTGGAATTGAAGAGCTATGATAAAAGACGGAGGAATACAGATTGAAGAAGTTGAAGTTCGAGTTTTTGGAAGAGAACTGTTGAAGAAAGCCAAACCCAGGCTCGTTAACGACCCTGAAGGGTTCGTTAACGAGGCCACGAGATAGAATAATCGAGAAGACGACTTTGTGACTCACCGATCTTGTGCGGGAATTTATTTTCGTATCGGTAGAGTATCTTCTTATGATTTTAGGGTTATTATATTATGTATTTTAGGTCTTGTTATCTTTCTAGATTTTATTTATATCTTTTAGAATAGATTCTATCTTTTTAGGAAAGTTTATATCTTTTAGCCTTTTTTAGTTTCTAGCCTTTTTAGTATAATACCCTTCTATTCTAGCATAGAAGGGGGGATTGGATCGTGGTAGATAGAGGAGAGAGAGGAAGAACCGAGAGAAGAGAAAGACGAATCGGAATTTGTGATCGAAGAGCTCGGTGGACGAGAATTATCGGGGTCGTTAGTCGAGGTTTTGGTTCGTTATTTTGGTGTTGTCAGTTTCTTCTGAATCTCTGTAAGACAATTTTATTTATTAATTTGAGTAGTGTTTTGTTTTCAATGTTTTCTTTGATTAAAGTTATTTATTTCATGGTTATGATTAGTGAGTAGTCCTTTTATCTAGGGTCGGGGTTGAAACCCGGCATAGTTATGAATGTTTGGTAAGTGAGATTATGTGTTGAAAGCCTTTTATCCATTGTTAAGATTGTTGGTTGTGCTTATACCAAGATGAAAGTTGAGGTAATTTGAGTTGTTGACTTGATTGAAAGAGAAAGTTATAAACTTGAAGGTTGATATTGTTTGAATGCGAAAGTTTCAAGCTTTAGATCCAAAGCAAGCAATTGGGTGAGTTAGTTTATGAAAGTAGATTAATTTACTTGCTGAGTCAATTAAAGTTGATGCATCTATATATTTAAAGGCATGATTGTTGAAAGGGTTTCCCGACAACAAATAAATTTGTAGTCAAGATCCCGCTGAGTACAGGGAGGTCAGGTTCGTCCACGGGAATTAGAAGAATCTATGTCTAGCTACTAATCCTAATAAAAGAAAACAAAACAAAGCAACACACTCAAACAGGCGCTCGGCACCGACCCACAACAAGTCGTAACCGACCAACAACTCAACACAAATGCAGGAGAAAAACAAGGGAGACAGGCGCTCGACACCGACCTACAAGTGGTCGTAACCGACCTATCCGGGTATGAGAAAATTCCGAGAAATCAAATTAAAGAAGATCTAGAGCAAAGGATTCACCACAACAAGTTTATGCATGCAAACATGAATCAAAATCAACCATAAATAATCCCATGAATGACTTTCGTCATGATAAATCAAGTAAAAGTCTTAACTTTCATAAAGATCTAAACTTACAACCCGACTTGTTTCCTAAAGGTTTAACTTTCGTTTCAACCAAATATAATCCAAATTCACAACTAAATCTTTCGATTCACTCATAAACATGAACATGCTTTGACTTTCATCAAGGAATTGATAGCAAACAAGAGGATAATAGATAGAGATTTAAAAGAGATGGTTCATTCAAATATTCATGCTTTAATCATGCACAACTCGTCGGGTTTCACCCCAACCCTAGAAAGTAGACTACTCACAATCCATGAAACAATCAACAATCATAAACGAAAGAGAAGACATGATTCAAATCCAAACAAACTTCCATTCAAAAGAAAACTTACAAACTTAAGCAAACCTCCAAGTCTCTCTAATTGTCCAAGAACTTGGAATCAAAGTAACTTAGAAAACCAAATTTGCAACTCGTTCCGTTCTCCACAAATAACCCTAAAAAACGTCTCTCCAATCAGCCCCCCTTTTGAAATAAAACCCTAGAGATCCTTATATAGTGGTAGAAATAAATCTATAAGGAAACTAAAACCTATCTTAAAAAGGCCCATAAATAAAACAATTACTAAACCAAACTTAAGGCGCAAGTAAAATTTCCGCAACACACGGAGTGGGTCGTCACCGACCATGTATGGGTCGTCACCGACCTCTGGCTGCACTTGATCCCTTCATTTCTTGCTCAAAACTTGCTCCAATGCTTGGGTTTCCTTCATTGTTCCTTCTTCAATCGCTCTTGGCCTTCTAAGACGTCCTTTAGCTCCTTCTTTAAGCACTTAGATCTTGAAATCTTCACTCTTAAATCATCAAACCTTCACATGTATCGACTCTTGCTCTTCTATCAACATCACCACCAAACAACTTCTAGCACCACCTCCTAGAAAGCTTGAAAAACCGAGATATCTCCTCCTCAACGCTTCAAAGACCTACAAAACATCAAACAAACTTATCTAGACTCCATATCTTAAGATAATATGAAAACCCACAAAAATGACTCAAAGCAACACAATAAACTTAGAAAAGACTCAATCCTAACTAGAAAACTACCCATGAAAACTAACTAAAAAGTGCGACATCAAAATACCCCATACTTAGACTTGCTTGTCCTCAAGCAATCACTTAGCATGCATCAAGACCAATAAACAAAACTCGAGAATCAACTTGTAGAAAAAATAAGCATAAGTAGAATAGTGAGCAAACAACTTCCACATCCTAGCATACATGAACACTCCAAGCAATCACAATCCAACCTCACCAAGGAATGTATTTCACTCAACTCTCAAAGTGTTTAGGGTATAGCAATGATCTCTCGACTCAAATTCCAAGCACAAAACCGCATAGTCAATGGAACTTATATAAACAAACTCTCCACCGAAGAAGTCAAAACAAGTCAAATCATCAAATGAACTCGGGTGGCTCAATAAAAACTTCAAAGAAGTCTCTATTCGGCCGGGTTGTAATGGGGCTCGGTGAAAACAAAGGGTGTGGAAAATAATTTGGCGTTGTGGTGCTAACTAATCCGGGAATCAAAACTCCTAGACTATACATCACTCATCCAACGTTCTTTCCTCTTCTTCAATCACCAAACACTTAAACTTTACAATGCACTTCCCTTTTTTCACCTATCATCATTCGTCTTTCTTCTATTCTTTTGAAGGCCTTGGACTTTTACACTTATTATATGGAACTTCTCTTTCTTTTCTTTTTTTTTTACTGGGGTGGTCGGCACCGACCCACTTTGGGTCGGCACCGAGCTACATACATGCACTTTCGAGTCCAAAAACACTTCATTCCTTTTGATTCTCAAAGACAACACTCTTAATCTACCTTCCATAATCTCTTCGTTCTTCACCCATTCAACAATCTTCTTCTAAGTCCTAATTCCCGGATTAAAGAGGTCAAGCTTATTATGGCTAGGGAACTTTTGTGGAGCTAGAAATAGGCTTTAAGCTCAAAAATAAGGGCTACAAAAGGAGGGATCATGTATAGGCAGGAAAAGGAATATAATAGGTTTATAAAAATGAGTTCAAAATCATTTGATTCAATCAAGTAATGAGCATATCTTCATTGGTCTCAAATTTTAAAATAACCATGCCATTGTCAATTGGTATATTTGCACTTGGAAGAGTATTTCAAACATGAAAGAGAAAGGAGTAAAAGTGTACATCCTTTATAGGCCAAAGATATCGCACTTAGGTTCACTTTTTTGTTGGATTGCTTTTACTTAGAAATATGTATGCTCAATTTTCATTATAAGCTCAAAACTCAAAAAGCAAGATCATGGTTTAGGTGATTCTTAAAGCATGTCATTGGGTTTACATGATAATGCAAGCAATTTCCGTCCTAGAACATCTAAGGAATAGAGCATTTATCCATCTAAAAATTCCAAAAGAAAAAGACTCAAAACAAGACTAAACACAACTAAACGCATATTAACACAAAACAACACATAACTCAAACAAATAAATACTCTAACAATAATCTCCCAAACCACCCCATACTTAAACATCAATGTCCCCATTGATTAAGAAAGTAAAGAGAAAGGAAAGAGAACTTACTTGGACACAACTTGAAGTGTTGACAAAGAAGGAGAATCATTCTTGAGGAGGTTGAGGAGGTGGTGGGGCTTGGTAAAGGTATTGCCCCAACCAATGGTTGAAATCCTCTTGAGCTTCCCATCTTGCAACATCCTCTTTATGGTCTTCATAATACTCGATGCGGAAGTCGCGGAGCTCTTGTTGGTGGTTGACGAATTGGTTGTGGTGGTGGTTGAGTGCTCCATAAAGATGGTGTTGGTGAAGCATAAGAGCATCCATTTTTTCCGAAAGAAAAGAGATGTCGGGATTACTTCCCGAACTTGAACCGGTATGGTACGCACCTTGTCCTTGAAAGTGTGAGCCACCGGACCCATCAAAGCCATATGGATGTGGATAGTAAGGGACCATGTCAGACTGAGATCCCATTGTGTAGTCCATTGGGTCGACACCGGGCTGGTTGTTGTAATTGTTGTCCACTGGAGGGTCGCCACCGACCCCATAATGGTCGTTGCCGAGCGGGTGATGGTCGTCACCGACCCTCTGGTGGTCGTCACCGACCTCCCCAGCATGGCCCCTTGGTGAGTCCGACTCGGAAGATGCTCCTCTTGGCCGTGGATTGGGTATGGCTCGGCGGAATCTGTTGGGCTGGCGTCTAATCTTCTCATCATCCTGGACGTTGGCTCTCAAAGGGTAAGGAGCGGGGGCCCAAACATCATACCAATTAAGGAGATAGAAAAGCTCGAGATTCTCCTCGGTAAGCACCACATCATGAGTCTCATGTTTGCTAATATAGAACTTGTTGATGTAGCCGGTAGTAGATGGAGCAATCACCTTAGAATTCAAGAAACACTTGACGTCCATAGCAATGACCGGTCTTGAAGAGTAAGCGGAAAGGTTGACCTTTAAGGCCTTTGCAAGAATAGCTACAAGCCACCCAAAGTAGGTAGTAGTGTGAGTCTTTTGGCTTTGGTGGTTGATGACGGCCTTAGCATACTCGAATCCCAAGTTCATGTGAATGGTTGGCTCGTAGCATGGTGGATAAGCATGCAATTTCTTGCTTGTGTGGGCGTGAGAGCTCATATCGTGGAGCCCAAGATGCGAAGGATAATCCGGAAAACCGGACTTGCAATGAATTTGCCGGGAAGGTGTTTGGTGGGGTACTCTTCTTTGCCGGTGAGATATTGCCACAACTCTTCGGCGGGGAAGTCCGTTTGTTTGTAGGAGCCGGGTGGGGCACGGAAACCTAAAAGCTTGTTGAATTTCTTGATGTTCATCTCATGCTCCTTATTACCAAGTTGGAAAGTGACTTTGGAGAGGTTGAAATCGTCTTCATTCCGGTATAAGCGGAAATTAGACATGAATTCACATGTTAGCGCCACATAATGCTCCTCGATAGGATGTAGAATGAGGTGTTGAGCACCAATCCAAGAGAAGGCCTCGAGCACGTCTCTATGAACACCGATCTTGTTGGCCCCGGCCCATTGATAAGCTCGTACACTCACATCACCGTCCCACATCTCAAGAAACCGAGCTTTTTGATCTTCCGAGTAAAACACCACCGTATCCACTTTTTGCTTGTTCTTCTTTTGCTTCTTGGTTTGGTGACTAGAGGATGAAGCCATTGTCCTACAAAACATTCAACAACTTTCCAAGATAATTTCCATAGTTTGAAAGAACAAGGCCAAGACACAAGACACACATGTCACTTCCAAAGAAGTACCCCATACTTATTCAAAGAAACATGCTCAAATTTAGAAAGGATCTCAACCTAGCATGCTTAATCATGAAAAGTAGATAAGTAGAGGGAAAGATCAAGCTAAAAGTACCCAAATCATGGTAAAAATAGCTCCATTATCATGCATGAAATGAGGGACACCCGTCAATCGGGGTCGGTACCGACCCTTGGAAGCTTGGTGTCGAGGGGATTCAAAAACAATGGTACTGATGGGTCGTCACCGACCCATGGGGGGTCGGTGCCGACCGTTCCGGGCAAGAGTAAGCCCTCAAATTCGGCCCTTGTTCATGGTATGTGTACCCAAAAACTCCGAAAAAAAAAATCAAATACTCTCACAATCAATCAAACAACCAAATATGCATCAAGATCTCCACATACAACCCCCAATTAATCATGGTATTATATAGATCTAACCACTTAAACATGCAAACAACCCAAATTTCCATATTCAAACACAAGAACACCCAGAACCTAGGTTTTCAACTAATCCCTCAAACATAAATCAAGTAAACTTGAATATAAGATCAAAGGAGTAGAAAAACATACCAAAGATGAGTACGAGTATAAGAATGAAAGTAGAAGGGGGTCGTCTACGAGCACCAAAGTGGTTCGAAAAATTGAAAACTTGTGGTGGGGGTGAAATTTTCGGGTTTGGTTGAATGATTTGGAGAGTTTATGTAGCACAAGGGAGAATTTTGGTGGATTTGGGACGGGGATGGAGGATTTTGTGATGTTTGAGAGGCAAAGAGAGTGGGAGGAGCAATGGAGTTTTGGAAGGGGAGAGGGGTCGGCGTGAGGGAGGGGATAGGGTTAAAAAGGGGTAAAAATTTGAGGGACTTACCTGCAATTTCCAATTTTCTGAAAATATTTACCATATTTGCTTGGAAGGGGTCGGTGCCAACCCTGACTAGGTCGGTTACGACCATTGCTTCTTCTCCTTTGCTTGTGTATTTCGGCCCCCTCATCCTCTCCCGCCACCCTCGGCTTCCTACAAAAAGTTAGTAGAGAACCAAGACAAGAAAACTAGCTATTCTATACTAAGAAAAACAAATGAAACTAAACTAAAAAGAAAAATCCAAAACAAAAAAACAAAGCGGGTTGCCTCCCGAAAGCGCTTAATTTTACGTCTTTAGCTAGACGAGAAGTACCTCTACTTAGTCCGAAGATGTGAGAGCCCATGTGGCTCGAATTTCTTCATCGGGTTCGGCCCTTGCAAAGTATTTCTTCAATCGATGCCCGTTGACCTTAAAAATCCCTCCATTTTCATCTAAAAGTTCGACCGCTCCATGTGGGTAGATGTGATGAACAACGAATGGTCCACTCCATCGGGATCGTAATTTTCCGGGAAAAAGTCGAAGTCTTGAGTTGAAAAGGAGTACTTGATCACCCTTGTTGAAGGTCTTCGGGATGAGCTTCTTATCATGCCACTTCTTGGTTCTTTCTTTATAAATCTTGGCATTTTCATACGCTTTAAGCCGTAACTCTTCCAATTCTTGCAAGTCCATAAATCTATTTGCTCCGGCCGCGTCAAGATCCATGTTGAGCTCCTTGAGAGCCCATAAAGCTTTGTGTTCGAGCTCAACGGGCAAATGACACTACTTGCCATACACAAGATTGTAAGGAGTAGTGCGGAGTGGAGTCTTGTAGGCGGTGCGGTATGCCCAAAGTGCATCATCTAACTTGGAAGCCCAATCTTTCCTTGAGCGGGAAACCATCTTCTCCAGGATGTTTTTAATTTTCCGGTTGGAGATCTCCACTTGACCACTAGTTTGGGGATGGTAGGGAGTTGCTACCCTGTGAATGACCCCATACTTAGTCGAAAGTGCCTCAAAACTCCGCTCAATGAAATGAGAACCGCCATCACTAATTTTACGGGGGAGACGGGCCCAATTGCCAAGCCTAGCATACAAGCCCATGGGGTTCCATCCCAAAACCAATTGGTGATAAGAGGAGTGGCCCATTAACTTATATACTAGCTTGTTTTCACTCCCAACTTCCCATGTGGGATTCACAATTGAACCCCAACAATCTCCCCCTCACTTGTGAATCCCTCACAAGCCCGAACGGCGGACCCTCCCGGTCCCTAAGCCGAACCATCGGCTCTGATACCACTTGTTACGGGGGAGACGGGCCCAATTGCCAAGCCTAGCATACAAGCCCATGGGGTTCCATCCCAAAACCAATTGGTGATAGGAGGAGTGGCCCATTAACTTATATACTAGCTTGTTTTCACTCCCAACTTCCCATGTGGGATTCACAATTGAACCCCAACAACTAATAAGGGCTCGGGGAACACCAAAGCGGGGAAAGATGTTGGACTTCATAAACTTGGCCACAACTCGTGCATCATTAGTTCTCGTGGCTATGGCTTCAACCCACTTAGACACGTAGTCAACCGCTACGAGGATGTACTTGTATGGACCCGAAGAGGGAAAGGGTCCCATGAAATCGATTCCCCATACATCAAAAAGCTCAACTTCTAGAATTCCTGTGAGTGGGTTCTCATTCCTCCATGTGATATTTCCCGCACGCTGACACTCATCACAAGCCGTGATATAGGTATGAACATCTTTGAAGAGGGTAGGCCAGTAGAATCCGCTTTGAAGAATTTTTGCGGTGGTCTTGAATCCCTTAGCATGGCCGCCCGTTTGAAGAGTGTGACACTGTCGGATTACCCCCTCAATCTCATCGTCCGGCACACAACGCCTAAAGATATGGTCACTCCCTTGCTTGAAAAGGTAGTGATCGTCCCAATAGTTTTGCTTGGCGACGTAGAGGAACTTCTTTCGAGCTTGGGAAGTCAATCCATCGGGGATAATGCCTCCTACAACATAGTTAGCAAAATCTGCAAACCAAGGGGTTTTCGCCCCTCGAATAGCATAGATAGAATGGCAAGAGAGCATGGGAGGAGAAGGATGAAGAATAGTAGAAAGTACCGAAGAAGGGTTAGAAGAATGACCTTGATTGGTCGTGGTGGGGGTCGGTGCCGTCCTTTCCAGCTCGGTGTCAGCCAAAATCTGCATATGGGGGTCGTCTCCGACCCAGCTTTGGTCGTCTCCGACCCAAAAACGGTCGTCTCCGACCCAGCTTGTGTTGTTTCAATCCGTAAGACTTCATTGCTCAATAAGGTTTCGTCTGGGCAAGAGTCGTTGATAGGTATTGTGTCTCCAGACTCCTTAATGTGTTCCATAGGTAACCGAGAAAGGTGATCCGCCACAAGATTTTCCGCTCCTTTTTTATCCCATATTTCAAGGTCAAATTCTTGCAATAGAAGCATCCATCGGAGTAATCTCGGTTCGGCGTCCTTCTTATCCATGAGATAACGGATAGCTGCATGATCAGTGTAGACGATTACCTTGGAACCCACTAAGTACGACCGGAACTTCTCAAAGGCAAACACAACAGCCAGGAATTCCTTCTCTGTGGTCGTGTATTTACTTTGAACCTTATCTAGCGTTTTGCTCGCATAATAGATAGCATGGAGCTTCTTCTCCCTTCTTTGCCCAAGGACTGCGCCCACGGCGTAGTCGCTAGCGTCACACATGATCTCGAAGGGAATGGTCCAATCAGGAGGTTGCATAATAGGAGCCGATACAAGTGCATCACGGATCCTATGGAAAGCTGCAAGACACTCGGAAGAAAACTCAAACACAACATCCTTCATTAATAGGTTAGTTAACGGTTTGGTAATCTTAGAGAAATCTTGAATGAACCTCCTATAAAACCCGGCATGTCCTAAAAAGCTCCTAACATCTTTCACTGAGGAAGGGGGTGGTAATTTTTGGATCAATTCAATTTTAGCTTTATCAACCTCAATCCCCCTTTTTGACACAACATGACCTAGAACAATTCCTTCTTGCACCATAAAGTGACACTTTTCCCAATTAAGTACTAGGTTAGTTTCCTCACATCTCTTAAGTACTCTAGTAAGATTGGCAAGACAAGAGTCAAAAGTGGTACCGTAAACTGAGTAATCATCCATAAATACCTCCACAATGTCCTCAATCATGTCGGAGAAGATGGCCATCATACACCGTTGGAAAGTGGCAGGGGCGTTGCAAAGCCCGAACGGCATCCTCCTATAAGCAAATATGCCATAAGGACATGTGAAGGTGGTTTTCTCTTGATCATCTGGATGTATCGGAACCTGCCAAAAACCACTATAGCCATCGAGATAACAAAAATAATCATGCAAAGCTAATCTCTCTAGCACTTGGTCAATAAAAGGCAAGGGAGAATGGTCCTTTCTAGTGGCGCTATTTAGCTTCCTATAGTCAATGCACATGCGCCAACTAGTAGTAGTCCTAGTGGAGACTAACTCGCCTTTTTCATTTTCAACAACAGTAAGACCACTCTTTTTAGGCACAACATGAACAGGGCTTACCCACTTACTATCCGAAATAGGGAAGATGATACCTGCATCGAGCATTCTCAATATCTCCTTTTTTACCACTTCCTTCATATTTGGATTAAGCCTTCGTTGATGCTCTATGGATGGCCTGTGTCCTTCCTCAAGAAAAATACGATGCATACACAAAGAATGTGAGAGGCCACTTAAATCCTCAAGTGAGTATCCAATGGCCTTCCTATGAGCCCTAAGAACATTCAACAACTTTCCAACTTCTTCCTCATTAAGGTTAGCATTAATAATCACAGGAAAAGTGGAGTTAGGGCCAAGAAACGCATACCTCAAAGACTCGGGAAGAGTCTTAAGCTCTGGAGTCGGTGGTGGTGGTGTAACAATATCGTCAACCTTCTCCATTTTGAAAAACTCTTCATAGTAAGTAGTATCATCTGCCTCCAGAAGGGTCGGCTCCGACCATAGGGAGGTCGTCACCGAGCCAGAAGCAAGCATAAAATCTTCAACAACGATCGGAATGGGGATGGGTGCTGATCTTGAAGTGGTCGGTGCCGACCTAGAGATGGTTGGTGCCGAGCAAAATGTGGTTGGTGCCGAGCAAAATGTGGTTGGTGCCAACCTTGCAGTTTCTTCCTCGACTTTAGCTTCACTTGTATAAGCTCCAAACAAACGTTCGATCGGATCCTCACAGTCAATGTAATCCGAGCGAGTGTACAACATCTTTACTTCCATAGCTTCACCGGTTTCCTTCATCGTTGGATTGAACCGGAACTCAACCATCTCATTGCCGATTTCAAAAGTAAGGAGATCTTTCTTCACATCAATAATAGCTCCAGCGGTTGCAAGAAAAGGTCGCCCAAGAATGATCGGGACGACAGGGTCTTCCGGCATCTCCATGACAATAAAATCATTAGGCACAAAGAACTTGCCGACCTGAATAGGGAAATCATCAACAACTCTAGTGGGTCTAACACAAGAACCATCTGCCATATAAAGCTTCATATTCACCGGAACCAAAGGACCCATGTTGGTTTTGGACCATATAGAGAGAGGTAGAAGACTAGCACTTGCGCCAAGATCACATAAAGCTTTAAAGCGATGGGCACCTATGCCAATAGTGATTGCAAATTTACCCGGATCACCGAGTTTCTCTGGGAGCTCTAGGGATCGCACCTCATCAGTTAGTTCAGACATAGACCGCTTTTTGGACAAGATCTCTTTGAGAAATTTGGTGTAGGCGGGCATCTCATTCAAAGCTTCAGCAAAAGGAATAGTGATGTTAAGACCTTGAAGAACCTGCACAAAACGCTTGAATTTGCCGTCTGTGGAATCTTTAGCCTTCTTGGATGGGAAAGGAAGCACTTTTGTTGTTGATGTAAAAGGGACGGAAGGAAGAATTTCGGGAATGAGGTCGGCCACGACCTGAGTGTGGTCGGTGACGACCTTATCTGTAGTGGGAGGATGGTCGGTCACGACCTTAGGTGGGTCGGTGACGACCTGCTCCGAGCTTGGCCGGTCTTCGTCATCCCCTTTGTTCTTGCTTGTTCCTCGGTCCGGTAACTTCGTTCCGCTTCTCAAGTGGATTGCAACAATTTGTCCTCTCGGATTCTCATCAGAATGACCCGGTAATCGCCCTTGTGGTCGTGGAATTTGAGCCGCTAAATCACCAAGTTGAGAATTCACATTTTTCCTCCAAGCTTCAAAGTCACCTAGTTGATTTTGCACTCCTTTAAGATCGGTCCGGACTCCATTCATATCAGTTCGGATGCCATTCATTCCTTCGAGGAGTCCTTGTGCCCAAGTTGGTGGCTCTTGAAAATCGGGAGGCCTATAGGGTGGGGCTCGCTGCTCTTGTGGTGGTCCTTGAAAACCTTGACCATAACCATTGTTGTTCCATTGAGAAAAGTTGTTGTTGTTTCTTGGATAAGCATTGTTTTGGCCACGGTAGGGTCCTCTCATATAATTTGCTTCCGCATAAGCCTCTGCAGCTCGGACTTGTTCCACGTTTGTGCAAGAAGAAGTAGGATGAGCAGGGGAACCACATTCTTGACAAGGTTGAGCGGTGGATTTATAGTGGCCCACTTGCTTCTTAAGTCGGTTTATCTCATCTTGCATAAATTGGAACCTCACATCCAGATCAATTGGTTCGGCATTAGGATCATAAAGCTTCTTCATTTGAACCCGGGCGGATTGTTGGGTGCCATACATTGCATCATAGTTGGTAAGTTTGTCTAACAAGGCCCAAACTTGATCGGGATCCATCTCAATGAATCCGCAGTCGGTGTGAAGGTTGATGCGGTCCTTAGTAGCGGCATTGATTCCCTGAAAGAAGATCTCTTGAAGCACATAAGGTGGTTGTCCATGAGTAGGACATTGTCGAAGAAGTTCTTTAAATCGCTCCCAAGTTTCCACAAAAGTTTCATTGGGAAGTTGATGATAAGAAGTTATGCGTTTAGCTCTGTAGTCTTAGTTGGTGGAAAGAATTTAGTCAGAAACTGATCATGCGACGCCTTCCATGTATGGATCGATTTGGAGGGTAAACTTTCAAGCCAAGTAAGAGCCTTTCCGGCCAAAGACCATTTGAACGCTTTTAAAAGCACATATTCTAGCGATACATCATCAGCCGCAATAGTGTCACAAAGGTCAGTGAAGTTCTTGATATGCTCCATGGGGCACTCGGTGGGCTTGCCTTCAAATTGCGACCTCTTGATAAGAGTAATGAAGTGTGACTTGATCTCAAAAGCGTGCTCAATAACAGGGAGCACAATAGCAGATTCGGGAACCTTGAATTCAGGATGCATATACTGCTTTGCATTACGTGGAATAGCATTGAGTTGTTGTCGAAGAAGAGTAGCAGTAGCAGTTTGATCATCACGTTCTTTCTGAATACCTTCCATCTGAAGGCGAAGTTCAGCCATCTGGCGAGCAAGTTCCTCAGCGTTGGCCATTGCTCGTCGTTCTCTTAGCCTGCGGTGAAGGGTTCTCTCAAGTTCGGAATCAAAAGGAAAAAGGTCGATTTCCCTTCGCGAACTAGAGGGCATGCACCTACACACTCAATCACAAGAAAACGAATTAGTAAACACAAAAGGGTATGGGCTATTCCCAAACCCAAAAATAACTAGACAAGAAACTAAACTAATTCCCCTGCAATGGCGCCAATTTGTTGAAAGGGTTTCCCGACAACAAATAAATTTGTAGTCAAGACCCCGTTGAGTACAGGGAGGTCAGGTTCGTCCACGGGAATTAGAAGAATCTATGTCTAGCTACTAATCCTAATAATAGAAAACAAAACAAAGCAACACACTCAAACAGGTGCTCGGCACCGACCCACAACAGGTCGTAACCGACCAACAACTCAACAAAAACGCAGGAGAAAAACAAGGGAGACAGGCGCTCGGCACCGACCTACAAGTAGTCATAACCGACCTATCCGGGTATGAGAAAATTCCGAGAAACCAAATTAAAGAAGATCTAGAGCAAAGGATTCACCACAACAAGTTTATGCATGCAAACATGAATCAAAATCAACCATAAATAATCCCATGAATGACTTTCGTCATGATAAATCAAGTAAAAATCTTAACTTTCATAAAGATTTAAACTTGCAACCCTACTTGTTTCCTAAAGGTTTAACTTTCGTTTCAACCAAATATAATCCAAATTCACAACTAAATCTTTCGATTCACTCATAAACATGAACATGCTTTGACTTTCATCAAGGAATTGATAGCAAACAAGAGGATAATAGATAGAGATTTAAAAGAGATGGTTCATTCAAATATTCATGCTTTAATCATGCACAACTCGTCGGGTTTCACCCCAACCCTTGAAAGTAGACGACTCACAATCCATGAAACAATCAACAATCATAAACGAAAGAGAAGACATGATTCAAATCCAAACAAACTTCAATTCAAAAGAAAACTTACAAACTTAAGCAAACCTCCAAGTCTCTCTAATTGTCCAAGAGCTTGGAATCAAAGTAACTTAGAAAACCAAATTTGCAACTCGTTCCGTTCTCCACAAATAACCCTAAAAAAACGTCTCTCCAATCAGCCCCCCCTTTGAAATAAAACCCTAGAGATCCTTATATAGTGGTAGAAATAAATCTATAAGGAAACTAAAACCTATCTTAAAAAGGCCCATAAATAAAACAATTACTAAACCAAACTTAAGGCGCAAGTAAAATTTCCGCAACACACGGAGTGGGTCGTCATCGACCATGTATGGGTCGTCACCGACCTCTGGCTGCACTTGATCCCTTCATTTCTTGCTCAAAACTTGCTCCAATGCTTGGCTTTCCTTCATTGTTCCTTCTTCAATCACTCTTGGCCTTCTAAGACGTCCTTTAGCTCCTTCTTTAAGCACTTAGATCTTGAAATCTTCACTCTTAAATCATCAAACCTTCACATGTATCGACTCTTGCTCTTCTATCAACATCACCACCAAACAACTTCTAGAACCACCTCCTAGAAAGCTTGAAAAACCGAGATATCTCCTCCTTAACGCTTCAAAGACCTACAAAACATCAAACAAACTTATGTAGACTCCATATCTTAAGATAATATGAAAACCCACAAAAATGACTCAAAGCAACACAATAAACTTAGAAAAGACTCAATCCTAACTAGAAAACTACCCATGAAAACTAACTAAAAAGTGCGACATCAATGATATTCTATCTTCTAACGAGCTTGTGTACATGACTATGTTGTGGTAACCCTTGTCCTAGATTTTTATTTTTATTTGAATTCTCTCATAATCATATTCGTTGATGAGTTTGTTGACTCGGTACCGAGCTTGTCTAAGTCGTAGTTTTAGTCTTTTTATTTACGGTGGGTCGTTAACGAGGCTGACAACTTCGTTAACGAAGCTGCTTCTGTGTGTTTTTGTTTGTTTTTGTTTTATTTTTAGTAGTTGATAGACAAACAACCTTGCTTCCCGTGGAACGATCCTGACCTCCCTATACTCAGCGGGGTCTTGATTATAAATTTATTTATGGTCAATAAACCCTCCTTCAACAGTTATGTCAACAACTATCACTGGATTCATTTCAGCAGTGGCTCCCACACCCAAGTTCATTTAAACAGATCTATTGCCATTTTTTCTCCATGTGCTTGGATGTATTCTTCACCCAAATTATCTGAAGAATCATCCCATTTTTCCCCTATGTGCCCGTATGTATTCTTCACCCAAATTATCCAAAGAATCCAAATCCTCAAATGCAAACACTTCAATGAACTTGCTGGCGAAGATTCCATAATTTCCACTATAACAAAAAAAGTCCAAATATTAAAATCAAATATTTGAAAGAAAAAATTGAAAATAATGGGAAATTGGGAGATGTAATGTATACCCATCAATATCTTGTATTAACTTGTCATCTCTAGAGATACTAAACTCCATATCCAAGTCACCAAGATGGTTGAATTTCCCACTTTTCTTCAACAGAAAGCATATGAATGTGGCAAAACGTTTCAAATGAGGGGTGAGATCTTGCATAGAATAGAGGTTCCTTGTAGAGTTAAGAACCTTAATGTTCTTTCCTGGTAAATCAATCTTTAAGGCAATCCAATGTGTTTTCATAATGTTAAGAGGTGAGTAAATCCTTGTAACGTCAGGATTATGCAATGCTTTCCCCAACAATAGTGGTTTCCAACCGCCGAGATAATCATAAAAACAGTTTGGGATGTCCTTCTCTTCAGAAATATAAAGTGGTACCTCCTTGGGATCAAACATCATAGACCCCATATCCAATCAACAATTACAACACTCTTGTAGACATCTAATAATCATAAATAAGTTTCCTCATGTGATACAAAGCCTCACACATGTGCTAAAAAGATAAAAAAAAGAAATTGTCAACATAGAACTAATAAACGCAACATATCAATTGAATCAATACTATGAAAGAGAAAACATAAATTACCTCAGTCCCTAGCCAAACATTCTTATTCCTAAGAATGGTGAAAAACTCTTTTGTAAGCATTTGATCAGAACCAGAAATAGTAGTTTTGTCGGGACTAAAAAATAAATACAATACATTGTGTCAACATATATTTAAACAAAGGTAATTAGCTGACATCAAGTGTCAATTAACTTCTTCTTGATGAAAGTTGTTAATTGCCAACAAATAACAACTATCAACAACTGTCATTTGTTAAATGTCAATTGTCAACAACATTCGGTTTTCTATTTATCAACAATATTCAGTTCTATATTGTCAACAAGTGTCAACTTGATGACAATATAAACCATACATGTGTGAAAATTAATAAATGCAATAAATTTTATTAGCTTATATCAAGTGTCAACCAATTCTTCTTGATGACATATTTTAAATGGCAACAAAGCAAAATTGTCAACAATTGTCATTGATTATTGTTGATAGTTGTTCGACTTGATGACAATTAACACTGTCATCCAATTAAACATATAAAGCCTTTGATAATTACTTACCTATCATATCACCAATCATGAAGTAATTTCTTATCTGCATCTGGATAAAAAGAGTGTTTGGGCTTCCTAGGCAAAGGTGGATTCTGCTTTTTCTTCTTCTTTTTCTTATCTACATTCTTCTTCTCCTTTTCCTCATTCTTGTTTTTCTTTTCTGCATTCTTCTTTTTCTTCTCCTCAATGAAAAGAGTTAACACTGCAGCACTAGGTTTCTTATTCCTTGAAGATTTCCTTGTCTCTAGTGGAGCATCAACATCTTCACTATCTCTTACATTGTCCTCTTGATCTTCTCCAATCAAAGAAGCAAATTGATGACCATGTTCAACATGCTGAGAGCAATTATCCTTGATTTCTTGCAAAATAGGTCGTATCCCAAAATCTAACTCAACACGTATTTGAGCTAACATTTCAGAGTTCATATCACTGGAATTCTCCTTTCGTTCTTCACCCAAATCATCCTTTGTAACACCTGATACATCAGCCTCATGTTCATCCTTGTCAACTTCACCAAACATACACTTTTTCCCACCTACTACATCACCCTCAGGTTCATCCTTATCAACTTCACCAGTTATACTCTTTTGTTCACCTACTACATTACCCTCAAGTTCACCCTTGTCAACATCACCGGACATACTCTTTTTCTCACCTACTATTTCACCCTCAAGATCCTCCTTTTCCACTACACTAGATATACTGTTTGTCTCAGGATTAGCAACATCATCATTTGCACCCTCATCGGAATCCTTATTCAGAACAGGAAGCTCATCACCAACAATACCTTCCTTTTCAACATCAACAACATCTTCCATTGAACCATCCTTGGTTTATTTACCTATGTCCTCTGTTTTTTTAACTGTATTAAAGAATAATAAACATCAACAATCATACTAAGTTCAATAGATCACAAATGAAAGCAAAACTCAACATAAAATTCATAAGAAAATATTCAATAACAACAAATCTGAGCATGTGTTAACATGAATAAAATAATGAACTATTGTCAACAATATATATTAAGGTTTGTATTAGAATGTCATCAAATTTCGAAATGAAGAAAGAATATACAAGATTACCTGGATTTGTAATCGATTGATCTGTATCTTTTTTTCCAATGGAAGTTTGAACTTCAACAACATCTTCCGGATCAGATTATGAATGTGAAGCATCAGAGACCAGACCTCTAGCAACTAAACTCTTATGAATGTAGCCAACTTGATTTGAGACATGAATATTTTTCATCTCCAAAGTATTTAACTTGAACTGAACATCTTTCATCAACCTATGCATAGACGACGTAGATTCTTTCAAATCTTTTACTCATTGAGCCTCATGCATTTCTTTAAATTTTTCGGCCTTTACCTTCTCTTGGGAAGACAGTGGGACTCCATCAACATCAATGTCAACAATATTCCCTTGTTTCTTGGAAGAGGACAGAATCTTTGCAATTTCAATGTCTTCAACACCCACAGAATCATCATCAACAACATCATTGTTCACATTATCCATCAACTCTTCATCAACATCATTCTTGTTCAGATTCTCTACCAAATCTTCATCAACAACATCACTCTTCAAGTTACCTGTCAATTCTTCATCAACATTATCATTCCTCACCACTAGAGCAAGTTCATCCTTAGATGATGGCCTTTTAAACTTATTCAACACGGTTGGCATACTACAAATAGGTTGGCTCAACTTAACTCTTTTAACCTGAATATCTGGCTAAACTTTAACATCTTGATGATGTTCAACTCTAACCCGACTCTTAGCTTCAACCTTAAGCTTTTTGCCCTTTTGTTTGTCAACAACAACCTTCTTCTTACATTCGCCACTATCATAACTCCTCAATGCTCTAACCTTACCTTCATCCACATTACCAAGAATCATAGAACTCTTCGTGTTAAGCCTGACTTTTTGTTCTTTATTTTGTTGTTGTTTCACATCAACTGCAAGTTTCTTATCTGCTTTTTTGAACTCTAAACTCTTCGGAGAAAAATCAGCCAACTCATCTTATGTAGAAGAGTCAGGCTCTGCATCATTAATGTTCCTCACCAATGCTTCAGAAATCTTTTCTTTCTCCGCCATGATTCTTTCAATCAAATAATTAAAAACAACATCACCAACCTCGTTTGGATATTCACAATTCTTAAACTATAGAAACTTTGAATATGGAGGGTAAACACAAACCTAGAAAACAAGAATAAAAACATTGGCAAAGAACATTATTATCATCATATGTATTGTCAACAAAATTGTAATGTCAACAAAGTTGTTAAACTATCAACAATGCAATGTCAACCATATATTTTTAATACTAGTATCACCAAAATTAATGTCACCTAATGTATTGTGAACAATGTAAATATCATCCAATGTAATGTCAATAAAACTGATAAACTATCTTGTCAACCATGCAGTGTCAACAATGTCACCAAATGTACCGTCAACAACGTAAATGTCATCCAATGTAACGTCAACAAAAACAATAAACTATTTTGTTAATCATGCAGTGTCAGCAATGAAATGCAGTGTCAACAATGTAAAGGCAAACTTAATATCATCCAATGTTGTATATCATATGTCAACACATATGATATTACATCAACTATGAAATGTCAACAAAAACTAAAAATGACTTTCAAGTCAGGAATATTTTGTCAACATACAAATTTCTTTTCATTAATACAAGTATTAATCTTCTCATTATGGATGAAAAACATATTCTTTTTTTTTTATTTCAGAGAGTGCCGAATGCCTTATATGAACTGAGCCGCCAGTCCAACACAACATATAAGGGACTTTTTTGTAGCGTTAACTTTCCCCGGATAATGTTTGGATGGAGGTAGAACATATTTCATTTCCTTTTGTGACATACTTCAACTTGAAATCAATCATAGAGAATGGTCATCAATTATACAATTGTCATCAAAATCTCATATGTCAACAGAATATAAGATCAATTGTCAACAATATTAGCAATGCAATCGCATATATCATCAACAATTACAACTGTCAACAATCTCAATAACTATCAACAATGCCTTGAAAACTAAACAAAAATTAAAATCTAAACCTTCTAAAATTACATATGTCATCAAAAATAGCAAATGTCAACAATCTCTACATTGGTCATCAAAGCATTGTATATGTTAACAAAAATCTCAAATACTCTAAAGCATGTGTAAGAATAAACCAACTACATCAAATGTCATCAAAATCAGCATACATCAAGCAATATTGTCAACAAAGAACAACATGCCACCGAAAAAATTAAAACTATCAACACAATTCCAACACTAAAAGCAACAATTTCACAATTGTCAACATAAATCTAAATTGTCAAGAAAAAGTAAATAAAGATCAAATGCCAAAACAAAATCGTAATAGATTAAAGCCTAAAAGCGAAATCAAAACAACAAAAACTCACCACTACAGCAACAAAGAGCATAAAACCCTAACAAACAAACAAAACACAAGCGCAAGCAATCCACAAATTAATCAAAACAACATCTCAGAAAATAAACAATAACGAAATACGACTATAATCGACGACAATGAAGCAAATTGACAAACAAATAACCGTTGACAAAGCAAATATCCTCCTTGGAATGAAATTACTCATCAACAACAAACGTCAATCGACAAACAACTGTAATGCAATTGAAGAGAGATTCGAAAGGCAAAATCGACGGAAAATAGCACCGAAATCGTCGAAATTCAGATTGTAAGTTGAATAATTCGAAATCTCGGAAGTTGAGTGTTGAATCGTGGAAGTTGAGAGTAGAGTGGGAAGTGTGCAGAAATACAAACGGTTAATTCAAGAGTTACGGGAATAATTAAAACATAAAAGCTTACTTAATTGTAATAAATGAGTTTTAGGAGGATATATGGGCCATTTCCCTCAAAAAAAAGAAGGGCTAAAGCCCAGTAATTTTTTATGGATAAATTTACTGAAATTTATACCATTAAAATATAAATTAATATTTCATCAAAAAAATATAAATTAATAAATTAGATTAATTTTTTCTAGTTTTTATTTATTTTTTTCTAACATTCATTAATTTCTATTAGGATAATAGAAGGGATGCACGCGAGATTGTAAATTACCCTAATTTAACTAATTTACTACTAAATTTATTATATAAGGAAAGGAATTCGAAATACCAGACAAACTCTGGTAGTTTGAGAGATTGAGATGGAACTCGGTAGCTGGATAAACCGATAACGAACGACACCGAAAATAAACCAAACAGAACCAACAAAACAAAAAGAACACTAAAAGAGAAAAAGGTAGACAAGCAGCAAACACCGAGCAAGGAAGCTGAAGAGACTTGAGTCTAGGTAGGAGAAAGCACTTCAGTAATGGACTAACACATGCATATAGGGTCGTCGGTGCGCAAGACAACAACAAGAAGCTGACTTGGAAAGGTGTGACGATTCGCTTGGAAAAACACAAGGAACACACCACTAGACAACACAAAAACATATCTCGAACCACAAATCAAACCACGAACTTCAACCGGAATTTGAAACAAATGAAAACCTTGCACACCACCTTTGGTAGAGAAGTAAGTTAGGGTATGCCCAACACGTAACGATATTAGTGTGCGATGGCGGTGTGACCTTGTTACGAGAGTCTAAATTGGGTATTTTGTTTCCTTGGTAGAATCAAGCGTATTTAATATGCAACAAGAGTTTGAATTTGGTTGTTATTTTAAGCGTTAAAGGACAAAGACTTTTTTTTTATTATGCTGGATTTGAGACAAACATAAATGGTCCTTAAAAAGAGTCAAGGGAAAAAAAACCATAGTCTACCAAACTCTATTTTCCCTTTTCTTTATTGTTTTTGTTTTTGGAAAGCACAAAAATAGCATTTTCCAAGGTAAGTAGGTAACACCTTTCTAGGCAAAATTGTTCACGTTTCTAGACAAAATTCTTGTTTTGTTTCTCGTTATTTCCCTTTCTATTTTTTGGGACTTCAGGAGTTGGCTTGGCACAATTGAACGTTGAGAGACAAATCTGCAAGGTTGGGCGTCGAAACGACGAGGTCAAGCACCGCCTTCACAATTTGTAAAGGGTTCCATTGTGGTGGACATACGATGATTGTTGCAGTGATGTAGGTTTGCGGTTGAGGCGATGGTGGTGGATTTCCTGATAGATAAATTTTGGAATAGGGGTTCTCTAAAAACCAATTTTGAGAGGAGGAGAATCTCTATTAAAAGTGTTACCCAAATATAGGAAGGACACCTCTAATTTGCTTTGTTAAACACCAAGAAAAGCAAATCTTGTATTTTTTGTTGATTTTCTTTTGATGTTGTTGTTGCAAGGGTGGATGGAATTAACCCTCGGTGGTTTGGTGGGAGATTATCCCAATGGTGGTGATTTAGTAGTGGTTAATTGGGAGGTAATTCCATAAACACTTATGGGATTAACACATTATGGGATTAACACATGCGTAATCCCATAAGTGTTTATGGGGCAGGCCCGAAAGAGTGGAAACAATGAAGCCATGGCGATGGAGCCTTGGGGGAGAGCGACGGTGGAGCCATATGGTGGCGGTTAAGCCATTTGGGGGGGATAAGTTTGGAAATTTATCTTTTTTTTTTACTAAATCTACCCTATTTGTATATTTTTTATATTATTTTTAGGGTGGGTTGAGACCTACACATGCCCACCTCTATGTCCGTCTCTGGATAATAGTATCTCCATGCATAGAGTAACGCTATTGAATTTGAACCAGTTATTTATATAGACTCACGCTCGGGTGGAAATATTTCATATAGTATAAATGTGAGCAATTTACAAGTGTTAGATCACATAACACGAATGGATGAGATTAAAACAACCCGGTTCGGACAAAAAAACATAAAAATGGGACGGTTCATTTAAAGTGGTACAGAATGTAATTTTGCTAAAAGTGTTGGGATATCCTGAAAATAGTCCTCTCTTTACCCTACCTTTTTTCTCCTGCATTCTTTCTCGCTCTTTTATTTTCCTCTCTCAATCACCACACACTTACATGGTGCCGCACTTGCACATTCACCAACTAACTCTAATCGTTTTTGTCCTCGTTGTCTGCCATCTTCGTTGACTTATTGGCGTTCAACCCAGGTTTACTTAGATTCTATATTGCTAATAGAGTAACTAGAGATAAATTACAGAAGTTTGTGTTTAATTTAAGGGGTTGAGAGCAACAAGAGGCTAGTTTGAAATCTGTTAAGTTTGGTTGTTAAATCTAGGAAGGTAATGGCTTTTGCACAACTCAATATATTGACTTTGTTTGGATATCCTGATTGTTTAAAGTTATTCTATAATTTTTGTTGAGGTGATTTAGGTCATTCTTTTTTTTTCTAACGTGTTCTTCTACTAGGTATGAAAAGGTTCATAAGTTTGTATGTTAAGATTCATCATCATTGTTCTTATAGTTAATGCTTTATATGACATTCACTATTTGTATGTTGTAGTTATTTTGGGAGCCTATAAGCATAGTTTGGAAACTTATTTGGTAGCGTATTAGCTCAAATGGTAGAGCAATGTGCATGTGTGGGTTCAAATCCCACATGGGCTAACTCTTCGTACGATTTATATCTTTTGGTTCATGATAGTTCTTATACTGGTTCATATTTTTATATGCTTAGGTTCATAATAGTTTATCTTACAACTCATGTCTTTTAAGTCATATTAGTTGTTATTTTTGTTCACGTCTTTTGATTCATGATATTTGTTCATTTGGTTCATGTTTTTATAAGCATAGGTTCATAATATTTTATCTCATGGTTCATGAATTTTAGTATAAAAGTTGGTTTATTTTTGTCTCATGTATTTTTAAATGGTATTTTGTTGGTTCATGTCATTTTACGGTTAAGTTCATAACAAGTGTCAATAAGGTTCATGAAATTTAATGCATAATACTTGTTATATTTTTCACGTAGTCTACAACATAATCATATTTTGTGAGTTCATGTTTCATACGATTAGGTTCATAACAACTATTAATAAGGTTCATGAAATTTAATTATCGATACTTGTTACTTGTGCAATTCATTATAATTTCATAAATAGTATGAGTTCATATTTGGTATGTTAGGTTCATAATTTCGTTCATTAAGGTTCATAAATAGTATGAGCAGGGTTGTTCAATGATTTTTGGAGGCCTTGTGCAAAAATTAATAAGGACCCAAAGTTGATTAAATATAAATTAATTATTAATTTATGGCTAATAAAATTTTATAATTAGTAATTTATTAAACTATAATTATACTACTAATTTGTGATTATTCAATTAAAATAATTTAGTGTTACGGATAACATGTAAAATTATCTAAAGAAAATTACATATATAACTAGTAAAAAAGTAAAATTACATGTTTATTTTACCCGTACAAATAAATATGAGTAAAAATAGAAGGGTTAAACATATCAAAATTACACTACTAAGTAATTATTTAGAGATCAATTTTAATAATCAATTAATAGATAACATTTTAATTATATGCTTAAAATTATTTGATAAATCAAATATAAAGTTGTACAAATATAAACACGTTTCGATGGTCACTAAAATGGAAAATAAAATATTAAAAGGAGAATGATTAAATAATGAAGGGGCCTGCGAGTTTGAAGACAAAAATAAAAAAGCAAAGCTTCCCCATGAGATTCGAACATAGGGCATCGGTGTTAAACGGAGTTTTCACTATTTGTACTAATTGTTCATCATTGTTTTCAATGTCATAATATTTCAATATATTAATTTTTGAGATTTGGGGGAATTAGAATTTGAGGGCCCTGTTTCATAGGACGGTTTGCACATGTCTAAGGACAAGCTTGAATATGAGTTTATAATTTGATATGGTAGGCTTATAATTTTGGTCATTAAAATTCATAATTTATGAACAATAGAGATTAATAGATTGTAAGATATTCAGTGTCTGTTCATGTACTCATTGCTAGGTAGGGGAAGCCAGACCGAGCTCCTCATTTGACATTGTTTGATACAATTTGGTTGCAATATGCATAAGAGGAAGAAGATGAACAGTAAACGGAGAATTTTCTAGTTATTCTTTTAATTATTGAGTAACACATGTGGCATGAGTCATTATAAATTAATTAATTAATATTTTAAATTCATTCTCACATGCCCAAATATGCGTGAAAATCACGTACATTGTCACATCAACTTTCAGTGTTGAATAGAACAAATTTAGCTAAATTAAGGTGTTTAATAGAAAATTTCAAAGTATAATTTAGAGTTTGTAGATATATTTTATCTATTCTAATATAAAAGCGTACGTAACTTTGTATCAGGGCCATCCATTTTTATAAAATTGAGATGATTTTGCTAAAATTATCGTGCGGCTGTTATTAATTAATTATTCATTATTTCTCAAGAGTAATTTTGTTATTTTAATGTTCCTCGAAATCCGTGCAAAATCTGATCCCTCAAGAATAATTTTGTTGTCTTAATGTTCCTCAAAATTCGTGTCGGTATTGCTTAGCTCTTAAGTAATCTCGGGATATATATTCTTGGAAAAGCGTGATCGAATTATGTGAACGGGTAATCTTGACATGTCTCGAAAAACGTGTCCAAGTTACTTCGCTTGTAAGCAATCTCGAATAAGTTTGTTTCTTGGTTGTGAAGAAATATCGTATACGTAATAAAACAAGCTTTAAGACATTGATGACGTGAAGTCACTTAAATTAATACCAAAAGGTTTTGCTTAACTCTTAAGTAATATCGGGATATATAATTTTAGAAAAGCGTGATCGATTGATATTTGGATGTGAACGGGTAATTTTGATATGTCTCGAAAAACGTGTCCAAGTTACTTCGCTTGTAAGCAAGCTCGGATAAGTTTTGTTCTTAGTTGTGAAGAAAGCTCGTATACTTAATAAAACAAGTTTTAATACATTGGATGACGTGAAGTCAAGTAAATTAATACCAAATAAACCATGCCCCTTTAAATAAATTTACGAATATGTCATTTCCGTATCTCTACACTAATGAAGTCAACGTCTTATAATCGCCGCGCGTATTGCTAGTCTAAAAAAAGCATATATTTAGCCAAATTTTATCAACCTTGTCAACAAACTCTTATTTAAGCTTACTCGATACTATATAGGGAAATATTTAATACGGGCATGCTTGTGCTAAGAGCATGTGCTATGAAGGGGATTATCAATCCCCTCTTCACTTTCTCTCTCCTTACCTCCTTTTGACACATCACCTACCCTATATTTTATCCCACTCTTTCCTCTTCCTTTTCCTCTTTCTCTATATTCACCCACAACAATGAGAATCATTTCTTCTCCTCTCTTCTAATTTTTTATACATATATCTTATCACATATTCATATTATCAATTTATGATTTATTCACTCCTTATGATTTTAATTAATTAATAAATTAATTTAACATTCAATAAAAATAATTTAACATTCAATAAAAATATATATTACTTATAACAATATAAATTGATTACTAATAATAATTAAATCTTGATTAACATTAAGATAATACAAACAACAACATAAAATAAGATGTAAAATGAAAACATTAAGCATAAATAACAACATTATTGTCATAAAAATTTAATCACAATCTGAATCCGATGCCAAATCCTTAAACTTCTCCCAAATGTGATCGACCAAGTCGTTCTTTAGAGTCGTATGCATTTCTTTATTTCTAACCTCCTCCCTTCTAGGCATAAATCTTCTTAGAGACCGATCATTATAGCGTCCACGTGTCACATTGAATGTCTCGTTATCATTTCTTCTTGATGATCCAACAATATTTTCGGGTTGATCTTGGGCAAATTCACTCGGGTCTTTATAATTTCGATACGTATCCCGCTCGTCTTCCACGATCATATTATGCATGATGATACATGCCATCATGATTTTCCATAGAATCTCGACACTCCATGCCAAATCGGGTTGTCGTATTATAGCGAAACGAGATTGTAGCACCCCAAATGCACGCTCAACATCTTTTCTAGCACTCTCTTGACGTTTAGTGAACAACCTTTGTTTAGGGGTTTGTGGAGCGGTTATGGCATCGATAAATGTTGCCCACTTCGGATAGATGCCATCCGTTAGATAATACCCCGTATTATAGGTATTCCCATTCACATTGTAAGTAACTTCTAAAGCTTGACCATTCAAAATATCATCAAATATGGGAGAGCGTTGGAGCACATTAATATGTATGCAATATTAGGTTCAATTTATAGACAAAAAAAGTTGTAGGATTTTTTTTTTAAATGTCATATTTTTAATATTATTGTTTTGTAATTTATTAATGCTTAATTGTAATAAAATAAATGATGGTAGTTGATAGATGAAAAAGATATGCAATATTAGGTTCAATTTATAGACAAAAAAAATTGCAAGAATTATTTTATTTATTTTTAGTTTTTTAAAATATCATCTTCAAATTATTTTTATTTGTAATTTGTTAATGCTAAATTGTAATGAAAATAAATGAATGTAGTTGATAGATAAGAGACACATGTCAAATTTTGATTGGTGAATATGGAGAGGAATGCACAAAAGCCAATGTGCACATTGCTCTACCCATAGAGGATTTCTCCTCATTCCTCTTGTAAGAGAGGATCCTCTCTCCCAACCCACATCCAAGAGGATCCTCATTTTGAATAAAAAATGGGTAAAAAAAGAAAAAAGGAATTACCAATCCCCTTCATAGCACATGCTCTAAGCCCGTCCTTTATATTGGAGACATGGGGGTGGTTCGATTTTATGTTCCACTTGACCACGCTTCGCGACGGTTCTCGGCTTCTCGCTCGTGTTAGGCTGCTAAACCACTCGAGCGTTTGAATGCCAACCATGGTTAATTCTGATAACGGCTAACCATGGTAAGCCTTTAGCATCTTCCTACTATATAAAGACTGAACTTGCCAATTTCGCTCTTCCCTCCCACTCTTCTCCTCCCTCTAGCAGTCTAGCTCCTCCATCTTTCTCCTCTTTCAAAAACTGCAACGTCTTCCAATTCCGTAACTCCATCAAAATGGTGATCGCTCTCTCTCTCTCTCTCTCTCTCTCTCTCTCTCTCTCTCTCTCTCTCTCTCTCTCTCTCTCTCTCTCTCTCTCTCTACCCAAGGCAGATCGCGGAATCTGAGCTATGGACTGTTGCATAGGAGACCTGTGTGCATAAATTGTTCTCGTCTGTTCGTTTGCATAATAATTTTGAAATATTTGGTATAATTTTTCAGGTTGTTGCGCAGAAGGTCAAGGAAGCCGAGATCACAGAGCAGAACTCGCTTCTTTTGGTAAAGTGAAACAAAAACTAATGTTTAAATTGGCTTTACTGATTTGCAAATTTCGTTATCAGCGTATAGTTCGCATTATCATTCCATTTCGTGGATTTTCTTTGTATTGTTTTCTGTTTTGTCTTGGTTCGAGAAACTCAACCTAAAGCTGTCAACCGATCGTATCCTGTTGCGCAATTGACAGATTTCTCTCAAATATTCGTATAAAAATTTCAGTCTCTCTCGTGAAAATTCTCCGTCAGCTAGCTGCTAAACTGGAATAAACAGCACCGGATCGAACTTGCCATCTTTTGCTTTGCTGTAAATTGCTTGATCGTCACACTAAAGATGCGACCAGTCTAATTTTTTTTTCTCATTTTAAATGATGAATCGGTGAACGCAAAGTGGTAAAAATGTAATCAATTATGCATCGTGAATCAGTGGTTAGCTAATGACAACTTCGACAGTCTGGATCAAGTGAGGTTGGTTTGTTCGCAAATGAGTTTCGTTTTCAGGAATGCAACTGCAAACGTTGAAATTAAAATCAATTATAATTTATAGATGATTTGTGCATTTTTTGTCACTTCTGCAGTATTAATCAAAGTTGTCTGATCTTTCTAAAAACTATTTCGTTTCCGCTGTGAACAGACAAGAAATTTACTGCGTATTGCAATATTCAACATAAGCTATATCAGAGGTCTTTTTCCTGAGAAATACTTCAGTGACAAATCCGTTCCTGCTTTAGGTAAGTTAAACCATCTCCAGACCCCCACTTTTGCAGTTGTGCTTCCATTTTGAAGTCTTCATTTTCTATGCCTCTGGAATTGTGTGATTAACAGAAATGAAGATCAAGAAGCTCATGCCAGTGGATGCTGATTCTCGTAGACTAATAGACTGGATGGAGAAAGGCATGTGCATATATTTGTCTTTCTTTTATGACATCCACTTCTTCTTAACGTGTGTGTGTTTTCTTGTTAATATGCAACAGCTAAGACTGCCTTCTGCACTATTTGTGCAGGTGTGTATGATGCATTGCAGAAAAAGTACCTAAGAACACTGCTGTTCTGCATCTGTGAAACAATTGAAGGTCCAATGATTGAGGAGTACTCATGTAAGTTTGACTAAGAGCTTCTCATCATGGCTATCAATGAATGTCATCCTTACTCGCCTACTAGACTAAGTTAAATGAGCTCTTTAGTTTCTGTTTGTGCTCTCTACAACTGAAGTTCTCCAATTATCATCCCGTAATCATGTCAGCCAATGGAAATTGAACATTGATAATTTTCTATGCTATAGTAAATTATGAGAACTTTTCATGGCCTTGTTTTCCACTATTTTACCTCTTTCATTGATCTAATCTAATAATCTAATTTCATGTTAAATTACATTACATGAATATAATCTTGTATTACATGCAGTTTCATTTAGTTATCCAAATCCTGATAGCCAAGAGGTTTCCATGAGTTTCAACCGCACCGGAAGTAAGAAAAAGGGAGGAGAATTCAAATGCCACTCTGCAGCTGAAGTTACTCCAAGTCAAATGAAGTAAGACTGTTTTCCCTACTGAAAGATGACACATAATTTTCTTTATATATTATCTAAAAAATTCTCCCAAAATAGCAGTAGTTGAATTCAAAGACTTTGGTACATTGAATATGAAATATGATTTGGGAAATGAATGCAGGTTTACTGCTTGTAAAATGGTAAGGACACTGGTTCAACTGATGAGGACTCTGGATAAAATGCCGGAGGAGGTAAATGTTTTCAGTTACTTATAGACAGAGCAAATGATCAATTTGTAGTTCTTTTGTGCCAATTTCAATCTATATGGAAGCAGATATTTACATTATGACTTCATCTTTCAGCGTACTATTTTGATGAAGCTCCTTTATTATGATGATGTCACGGTATGTACTTATTATGGTGTGTGTACTGTTCTCAAACTTGTTTATTTCTTGCTTATTAGAGAAAAATTGAATCATCAGATTCTTGTGATACTTGCTCTTTGTAATTGGAAATTCTACATTTATTCCAATTGAGATGCACTATTTTATGAAATCAAATGCAGCCATCAGATTATGAACCTCCGTTCTTCAGAACCTGCACTACAAAAGAAACTCAAAATCAGTGGACCAAGAATCCCTTGAAAATGGATGTTGGAAATGTAAATAGCAAGCATTTTGTGGTCGCTGTCAAGGTAATATCAACTACGGTTTGTTCACTGTGTTCATTGCGAAGCTCATTTTTCAATCTCAATGTACTTAGATGTGTGAATTTGAACAGGTTAAAAGCGTGCTTGATCCTTGTGAAGGTGACAGTGATAGTAATCAGGAAGATGATGTAAGTTTGGGAGCCGATTCTACTGAAAAAGATGGATGCTCAGATACCGACACTGAGGTAAACAGCACATCATTCATTGTTTTTCTCTGTGGAATGCAGATGAATGTATGGCTTGCCTAGTTTTACTTAGATGCTGACAGTTTTTATTCTACTTCAGGTTGGCTCGTCGCAAGAAAATCAATACATTATTGCACCAGCGGGTAATTCAATAAGTCTTGTCTTTGTAGATGCTTTTAACTGATACATACCTTACAGTTCCATTTATATTTTCTCACACCTCACAGCAAATCAACAGCAATTTGAAGATGGTATTGCTTCAGAAGGTATTGTCTTGAACACTTAAAAATATTATTTGAATTTATTGACGCTGGTACCTAGTTTCGACATTTAGATGATGCTAACATTGTCTGCTCCGCTTCACATATTTTTCATCAATGACTTAAAATTTATATTATGTAGATGGTACTCAAGATGCAGCAGAAGATGAAAAGCAGTTATGCCGTGTGAAAGACTGGATTATCTCTTCCCACCTTGAAACTGTGAATATCATAGACATTCTTTCAAATTTCCCTGACATCTCAGTCGTAAGTACTATCGCTGAAAAGAAAAGAAAAAATGAAACATTTTATTATGCAGTTCGTGGAATTCATATTGCACTTTGTGGCTTCAGCTGTGATTTACTCACAGCACTGTTGACAATATTGCAGGCCCTTATTGAAGGTAAACGAGGCATGGAATCCATTGGATGGCAGTGCAAGAGTATTAAAGAATTATCTCTGTTCTGATTTTGTTACACACTAATGTTTGACATATGTATATTTTGCTTTGATTTAACTTAGAGATTATGGGTAAGCTTGTACAAGAAGGAATCCTATCTAAAACTAAGAAGGATACATATGCAATTCATAAGCGAAAGGTCAAACACTCCCCCCTAATTTCATTAAATATTGATATCCAACGATATTCATTATATCTGCTTATGTTTTTTCCATTGGTCACAAAAGCTGGAGGATTTTGAATATCACGTGAAAGACGAAACAGATGACCAATTACTTCCAGTTGGCAACAAAACATCTCAACCTGAGGGAGATGATTACCTATACATGAAGGTTAGTGCCTTGAAACTTCTGGATATAATGCTGCAAACTTCTACTTTTTTATAGAACTGCAGTTCATGTTTTCCTGGCTCTGAACTTTCTTGTTAGAACAACTATCCAGCTGTCTTAAAAGTTAAAAAATTGCAAGCGTGCAAATGCCAAAACCCTTTGTTTGTTGCCCTTTATTAATCCACTCAGCTGTAATAAAGTTGTTAACCTATATCAGATTATGTTGTCATACACCATAATTACTAATTAGAATGAATATCATGTTATGGAAAAGGAGCTTACATTCAATTAATATTAAGTTAAATGTGATGTCCTTATATTTCTAATTCGTCTAAATGCAGGCTTTGTTCCATGCTCTTCCACTGGATTATGTGACGGCTCCAAAACTTCAAGGCAAGCTTGATGGAGAAGCAAGCCACACCACTGTGAGAAAGCTGATTGACAGAATGACCCTGGAGGGGTTTGTTGAACCCACAAGCAACCGTAGGCTAGGTTGACGGAGCTGCATTTTTTTATGTCTATATTCAAGCTGCTTTATAAAAGATAACGTACATCCTCCAACTTGTTTCTAATACGATCCTTTTGCAGGACGTCGTGTAATCCACTCAGACTTGGCTGAAAAGAAGCTAAGTGAAGTTAGAAAGGTCTTGGATATTGATGCAATGGTAACACCAGATTGTTCTACCACCTTTTTTTTTTTTTGCTCTGTTCTATATTTCCATGAGTATTCATCCTAAAATCAAAATATTGATGAACGGTCACGATGAAAAACAGGAGGTAGACATTAATGTATCACAACAGAACAAGTTAAAGCTAGCTGAGCTGACAGAAACTGGTTTATCCTTCTATCACCACTTCACATATTATGACTTATATTTTACAAACGATTCATAAACAAACAAGCTACTAACACGAGGATTTCTCTGATTAACAGGAAACAACAATCTAGTTGGATCAACCTGTGGGGGCGTCCACTCTATCGGTTCAGATCTAACTCGGGCAATGGGCAAAACTACTGTACTACAAGATGGTACAGTCAGGAGTGAGCAGACAGTTCTTCGAGGAATGGAGCAGCCAAACACGCCCACTAGCAAGGCTGGGGTTAGTGCACAACAGTACACAGATTCAAATACTTCCTTAAGTATAATCTGCTCAAGTACTGTTATCTGTTGACTCTATGCAGCCTGTTGCTTCGAGAGAGAGCGTTTTCCCTGGGAACTTTGCAAACAATAATGTCCATGCAAACGCAGCTGACAATATGATCTGTAGCAGGTCAACTCAGGACAAGCGGTCTAGGAAGGCGAGCATGGTATGGTTTTTAAGTCTATATGGACTATTTCCTTAGTCCTTACTCATGAATATCACAACTTTCAGAGTGTGTAGATGTATCGCCTCTTGATGAAATTTAGTTCTTCTTTGCTTGTAAATAACCTTTGTTTAATTTGGTTAATTTTTCTGCGGAAACAGGCAAGGGACCCTATTCTGCAATTATCAAAGCGCCAGAGGCCTCAACCGGCTTGAACAATGCTTTGGATTTGCTTTTGAGGCTGTGTGCTAGAATCTACTGTCAAGTTTCTCCATTTCTATAAACTTCAGTACACCTAGAAAACACCTAGTAGTCTAGTACTTGTCTGAAAATGTTATTTTACTTATGTTTTTGAGTAGGATCTACAGTGTTTAGAAATTAGTCCCACAAACAGATGCTCAATTCCTATGTTAGTACTAAGGATTCAACCTGTCAGATTAGCTCTGAACTTTTTTGATCCACAGATGTGTTGATTTTGAACAAGGAACCTGAACCTTACCGATTCATTTCTAGCATAAATGTTTAAGGATTCACAAGTCATACGCCGGCCGGATACAATCCATTCAAAGCTAAGGATTCGGGTCATTTTTATCAAGTAACTCGGTATTATGCATGAGAATAATAATCAATCGCCCTCAGGCCTCCGTGCATATAACGTTTAAGATGGATGGATAAAATCGTGTTCGGTTAATTTGGACGCACATTAATTTAGTCGGCGTGTCAATTGGGTTTGGCATGTCGGATTACTTCTTGGAACACTTCTTTGCCAACTGTAGCCCTTTATTCTCTTTGAATTGGGTTGGGCGGTTGTCACAAAATAGATACGTAAGTAGATTAAAACACCAACCCCATGTATTAATTATCATATATATATGATGAGAAGAAGATCTCCCAAACAAAATGATATAAGATGAATTGAAGAAGTGTCTACCACTACGTTCTCCTTCAAAATATGCCATTAATATTAGCGAAACAAGTTCGATCGATCATAGGCGTCGTGAGTCATGACGTACTGTTGGGGGACCATGGTTACGTACTAATTAATAAAGTAAACAAATTGATATCATTCAACCTGGTCACCCTGTCCCTGGCCGGCCACATCATAATTTGTAAGCTTTTATACATTTTTTTCCACATATTATAGAAGGTCAATCAGTCAACTAAATACCTTATATACTTGGAATAATCTGTTTACGAAAGCATCTATACGGTTGTCAATAATACTTTTATTTTTTATCAAGCATCATCTGAAATTTTCAGCCAATGGCGTTAAGGACTTAATTAACTAAAGGCTCAATAATAATAGCACACAATCAAGTAGATCGAGAGAATCAAAATTGATAGGGTATCAATTGGGAATCAGCTAGCTAGAGATCATCATTTTCGATTCCACCATGTATTCCAACTTATCTTTTCTCCTTCCCTTGAGCCTCCTTGTCCTTCATGTAGGACTTGTAGGTAGTTCAGAAAACACAACCATCCTCTACGAAGGATTCAAAACAGCCAACCTCACCCTAGATGGAGTGGCGGAAATCACGCCTAGTGGCCTCTTGATGCTCACCAACGGCACAAAACAAGACAAGGGCCATGCCTTTTACCCTGACCCCATCCCCTTCAAGCGTTCTCGAGATGGCTCGGCCTTTTCCTTTTCCACCGCCTTTGTCTTTGGCATCATCTCCGAATTCGCTAACCTTAGTGGCCATGGAATCGCCTTCATCATCACCCCGACTAGGGGACTCCCGTACTCCTTCCCTAGCCAATACATTGGATTGTTCAACACCACCAACAATGGGAACAAAAGGAACCATGTCATTGCAATTGAGCTCGACACCATCCAAAACACGGAGTTTGATGACATCAACAACAACCACGTGGGGATCGACATCAATGGCCTAGAATCGATTGTGTCTGCTCCTGCCGGCTATTCCACCAATGCCTCATCCTACGTCAATGTTTCCCTGCATAGTGGGAAGCCAATCCGGGTATGGATAGACTACGATGGATCCAAGAAGCAAATGAATGTCACCTTAGCTCCAATTCACATTCACAAACCTACAATTCCTTTATTATCCTTATCTCGCGACCTCTCCTACATTCTCAAGGATAAGATGTACGTCGGATTCTCCTCCTCCACAGGCTCCATATCTACCTCGCATTACATTCTCGCATGGAGCTTTGCCCTCAACAACATAGCTCCATCTCTCAACGTCTCCAGCCTCCCCGGGCTCCCTAAAACAACTACTACTAACCATGCAAGTCTCTCTTCTAGGACGACGATACTCACAATCGGCCTCATCATTGTCACTGTTGTACTTGCCTTAGTAGCAACAATCTATGGTGCTCTCTATGCAATCCAAAGGAGGGTAGATTTCTCCGAGGAGTTGGAGGATTGGGAATCAGAATACGGACCACAACGGCTCAAATACAAAGATATCTACGACGCCACCAAGGGCTTTCAAGACAAACAGCTCCTAGGCAGCGGCGGCTTTGGAAAGGTGTACAAGGGAGTCTTGCCCAAATCAAAGGCTCACGTGGCCGTGAAGAAGGTCTCCCACGAATCCCGGCAAGGGTTAAAAGAATTCGTCGCAGAGATTGTGAGCATTGGTCGGGTTCGCCACCGCAACCTAGTCCCACTCCTCGGCTACTGCCGTAGGAGAGGCGAGCTCCTCCTCGTGTACGACTACATGCCAAACGGAAGCCTTGACAAGCTACTCCACCAAAACCGAGACCCCGATATGGCTCTCGGGTGGAGCCAAAGACTCAAGATAATCAAAGGGGTAGCTTCGGGGTTACTCTACCTCCACGAAGGATGGGAGCAGGTGGTGGTCCACAGGGACATCAAGGCTAGCAACGTGCTCTTGGACTCGGACTTAAACGGGCGGTTGGGGGACTTCGGGCTGGCGAGATTGTACGACCACGAAGCCGACCCCAAGACCACCCACATGATAGGGACCATAGGGTACATGGCGCCGGAGCACTCGAGGATGGGGAGGCCCACGCCGTCCGCGGACGTGTTCGCGTTCGGGGCGTTTGTGCTGGAGGTGGTGTGCGGGAGGAGGCCGGTCGATCTGAGGGCGGGCAAGGGCGAGATCGTGCTCGTGGAGATGGTTTACGGGCGGTGGAAGAGCGGGGAGATTGTGAGGGCCGTGGACCGGAGCTTGAGGGGGAAGTACGTGGAGGAGGAGGTGGAGAAAGCGTTGAAGCTGGGTTTGATGTGCTCTAATGTGGACCCGGAGGCCAGGCCCACAATGAGGGAGGTGGTGGCTTACTTGGATGACGCGGGTGCGATGCCGGATCTTGGAGGGTTGTTGATGGGAAGCGGAGGAGTTTCTTTTGCAGAGGACCGCCAAACCACTCTCGGGGGTGATTAATTTGATGCATGTATATGTCCGGATTAGTTTTGATATGTATAACTAATTTATAAACTTTCATGGCATTTGAGTGGTTGATATTTTGAGTCATTGAGTGTCTTAGTAGCTAGGGCGTAATTTGGATCCAAGCCAAAGGTTAGAGTTGTACCTTTTTTTTTGCTAGGATTAGTATTTCTTCTTTCTTTGTAGTTTGTTTTTCATCAGCTATGGGCCGGCCAGCTAAAAAACATACTTGATTTTTTTGCTAGGATTATAATAGTAAGTTTTTTCTTCTTTGTAGTTTTAATTAGCTTTATGAAAAGGGGTGCAAATTAATTATGGGCCAACTGAAATGTTCAAACACACTAGTCTAATTAATTTAGACTAGTCCACTCACCCTATAAATTTCATTATAATGCACCATCCTTTTAGTCCTGGATCCGGTTTCTAAATCGACGATTCCGGTACCTCGGAACCATGGAACCGGAACTGAACATAGGCCGGTCTCGGTCCCGAACTGTAATCAGCAATTTTTAAATAAAAAAATTATTTAAAAAAAAATAATTCCGGTTTCATTCCCTTGATCGCCGCGATCGTGGGTTAGCCAAACCGCGATCGCGGGTTGGGTGTCGCAATCACGGTTTGGCTAACCCGCGACCGCGACGTGGAGATCAGATCAAGGCGAATAAGGCAATTGTTCTTCAAAACAAAAAAAAATTGGATAATTAAAGGGCTTGGACTTAAAATTAAGTTGCCTATGTATCCTCTCACGGTTATAGATGAATCAAAGCCCACGTAGTTCTCTTACCTTTCGATATGAAACCCCGCTCGTCGATTCATCAGAACCGGTGGAAGCGCTTTGGGATTGGGAGTACGTCATAGTCTTGGCCGTCCGAGTCAAAAGTTTCGGATACCTCCGCCTTTTGTTGACGAATTTCCGCCCTCTTCCAATCACATACACACTTGGGCTTCCAAGACATTGGGCTTTAAACTCGATCTTTTTGCGTCTAGGACGTGTCCTCCTTCGCTAAATGTTTGCTCTACCGATACGGTCGAGGCGGGAACAACGAGTACTTGAGCCGCGATCTTGACCAAGGTTGGAAAAGTCTTCTTGTGGGTCTTCCACCAAGCTAAAATATCAAATTCTCCTTCACCAAACTCAAAGTGGGTTGTTAGATACGTTTCAAACTCCGCATTCGAGCTTGAATGTCTCGGTTTCTTGGTAAGGCTATGCAAAAGATTAGCTCCCCACTTTTTAGTAGCCTCGAGGGCACTCGAGCTCGAAGAGGAGGATGAATGTGGAGGTAATGGAGAAGAACTAACACTAGATGAATATTCGGTAACCAATTTTTCAATTGATCTTCTAACTTTTCTAAGTATATCCCCAACACTAGTAATATCATCATTAACATCCAACTCAATGCATCATAATAACCATTCAAAAACATTTCTAAACCATTCATCTTAAACCTAGGATCAAACACACAAGCAACAAGATAAATATCGGGGATAACTTTATAATAGTTCAACCATTTCACTTTCATAGCATCAATAGCACCACAAAGTTTGGGGAATTTACGCCCCTCACAAAAACCTCCCGCCACATTCAATGCTTCAGAACAAAACAAATGAGCACAAGGTTTATAAACATGACTAAAAGTTAATGTTGCGTCATGAAATATTCTCAAAACTTCTAAGATTTTATAACAATAATCCCAACATTGAGAAATAATGGCATTGTCGGGAAAATATATGGACACAAAAGAAGTCAAAACTTCTTTGTAAGGCATGCATGCATGAAGTTTAAAAGTGGAGTTCCAACGGTAGCAATCATCTTTTGGAAAAGTTCGGTGTGGAACACCTTTTTATTACAAAACGCCGTCCAATCTTGGGCGGTTCGGGGGCTAGCCCACATATGACTAACAACATATCTAATAGGAGCGATTAAACCCGACATAATATTTAAACCATCTTTGACACATAGGTTTAAAATATGGCAAACACTCTTACATGAAAATACTTCGCTCCAAGAATTAGTTGACAATGCGAAATCAAATCTTGGATTGAAGCGGTGTTGTTAGATGAATTGTCAAACGAGATAGAAAAAACTCGATGAAGTAGTCTATACTCTTCCAAAATAGTACGAATAATGTTACTAATCATTAAAGCGGTATGAGAAAAATCAAATACTCTATAAGCCAAAACACGTTTTTGCACATTAAAATGATCATCAATAAAATGACATGTTAAGCCCATGTATGAATAATTTTGCCAATGATCACTCCAAATATCACTACAAATTGAAACTCTAAGTATCATTTTGAGCAAAAAAAAATTCACCAATGCCATTTTACGGGTTTTATATGCTTTCATCACATTTTTTTTACCAACTTCCTAGTAGTCGGTTTATAAGCGGGTTGTACATGATTAGTCATCCAATTGTTAAATCCTAACTTTTTGGCAAAACTAAATGATAAGTGATCAACACAAATAGACTCGGAGAAGGCATACATGCTATCATTATGGTTATAAGTAAATAAATGAGGGTTATAATGAGGATTAAGGGAAGAAAAAGTTGCAAACCTGGAGAGTTGGATTGTCCTCGCATTATGCCTATTTTGTTGATAGCATGCATTTAGGTAGTGTTTAAGATGCATGTTTACATTTCTTTTGCGTTGTTTTTAGGTAGTTTTAGTTAGTTTCTATAAGTTATTAGAGTGTCTAGGAGTTTTGGGTTTTTTCACTTGTTCTATGTTGTTTTACAGGTCTTAAAGTGAACAAGTGTGAAAGGAATGGAACCGGGGAAAGAACGCTTGAATTCAAACCATCCGTTGGAGTTGCTGGTTCGACACCTCTGTCTTGAAAGGGTTCGTTCGGGAGCTATAGTGATCTTATGAAGTTGATTTTGGTATCGTTGGAAAGTTAATCCAAAGAGCTACAATTCATGTTTTTACTCCGGGTCCAAATTCCAACTCGAAGTGAGTCAAAACAGCCCCCGAAGTGTCACTTGAGTTCTGAGCCGAGGTGCTGGCGGCACCCGCCGCCAACCTAGCGGCGCCCACCGCCCCTGCCAACGCGAGATTCCTTATGGTGCCACGTGTTTTATTTCTATTGGCTCTTCTTATGTCATCTTTAATCCGAGATATATGTATTTTTGGATAGACTTTTTAGACCTAGTTTGATATATTAGATTTTAGAGAGTTGCATCTCTCATCAAGTCAGACATTATTATCGTATTTTCCATTCAGAGTTTTTAGCCTTTCATGGAGAACTAAGCCCTTTTGCTTAGTCAGACAGTTTGAAGCATTTGTGTGACTTTCAGTTGTGAGATTTCTACTCTTTATCTATTGCATGGAATTATTTTACTCTCTTGATTGAATTGTTTATGTGATTGATTTCAGCGATTTCTAGGGTTGTTGTTATTAAATCTCAATTGCTAGATTTAGAGAAATTACTGGTTGAGTTTCTCTATTTCATAGTAGCAAACTGCATTGTACTAGTATCTGGTTGTGCTAGTCTATTGTAGAAGAGAGTTTAATTGCATTCTAGTATAAAAGCTGGTTGTTTTATGCTAGAATTGTATCCTAATTATATTCCTATTCTTCATGCTGCTTTTGAACTGAATCTTGATAGTTTCAGGGTTATTCAATTAGTTAGGATTGATAGTATCTAGTTGTGCTATTAATTATCTTTGAAAAGGAATTGGAATTCCATATGCATGCGATATTGAGTGAATCTATGATCAACTAGTCATACGGTGGATCTCTGGATGACTAAGTGTTTTTCCTAATTTGATAAAAACCCAAAATTTAATTACTTTATTTGTTTTTACATGTTAGATAGTAATTTAACTCATAAAATTCCCTTTTACTTTAATTGACATAAAACTTACATAGAAAGATAAATCTCCTCCCTATGGATTCGACCCTTACTTCCCTAAGACTACAATCTTTAGGTTGTTAGGACTCTTTTGCATAGCTGTGATTTGCACAACCATTTCACGCCTATCACTTGTCGGGGTGTGCTTTCTTCACGTGACCGGATAATGTTCCATAGGTCGATCCCAAAAACCATGTGTAAACCTTAGGACAATAGTTACAATGAACTTTAAATTTCTTGGTAGATGCATCATAAGCTCCCTTTAGAAAATATTTTGTAAAAATTTCAGATTTAAGTGTTGGAGCCTCGCTCGCCTCGGATCCATGATCCACATCCACCCCCTCATTTTCATCGGGAGTGGACGATCCCGGTTTAACCACATTGGGATTCGAGAAGTCCGACAAGTTAATAGGGGGTATAAATTCTACATTTGCATCACTCTCTTGTGAGCCAAAAATTTGATCAATGTTAAGAAATCCTTCCATTTTCTTAAAATGTAACTAAACAAGTAAGCAAAGAGTAAGGTGTGGTAAAGAAATATTTAATTAAGAAGATATTGAACCTTAAAATTACAAAGCAATAAGATGTAAGAGACAATTGTGCTAATTTTTGAAAGAACAATTACGAAAACAATTGTAATAACTAGTAAAGATTGAGAATTGAGAGAGCTTTGTAAACTTGAGAGATTGAGAAAGATTAGTAGTGTGGGTGAGAATGAGATCATTTAGTGAGTATTTATAGGTTAAATTTATCAACTAGCCGTTGGAATTATAAACTAGTCGTTGGCATTTAAACCAAAACCGAAGCTTTCTGTTGAAAAAACCACGACCGCGGGTCTCAGGTCGCGGTTTCGGAATTCGTTTAAAAAAAGTAGTTGTTAACCGGGAACCGCCGGTTCTAAACCACCGGTTCTTGGTTTTGGAATCGCCGGTTCACTCGTTCCGGGGGTAGACGAACCGGAACCGGACCCCCCGGTTCGTCTGAACCGGAACCCAGGTCTACACCCTTTAGTATAAAAGAAAATTTTGCCAAAATTACATAATTCCACTCTCATTTTGCCGGTTCGAATCATCTGTCCCGCAGTCGTGTCCCAAGCTTGTGTCCCATTGTGTTTTATTGGACCACATGTACAAGTAATTATCAAAAAAATTTCCGAAAAATATTGATATTCAATGCTAAATCTAATTAGGAAAACCCAATTAAGTAATTAACTCATCTCTCTCTCTCTCTCTCTCTCTCTCTCTCTCTGTCTGTTTCTTCCTCACCATTAACTCATTCTCCACCTCGAGACAGCGTCGCTTGTTTCCTCATCACACCGGCCGCCAACACCACCCCTTATTGGCACCACCACCAAGTACCTTTATTTACTATATCCATGTTCTTCTCATTATGCTCCGTATAAAATTAGGATTTAGGTTTAGGGTTTCTAATTCCCCCAATTCTTTAATTGGCAACGGTCACTTGTAAATCTATCATCAGGAACCTTTAATTGGCAATAATCACTTGGAAATCTATCACTAATTTCCGATTTCCCTCATTCTTTTTCTCACATTTGCACTTTGTTAACTCTTATTTCATTGAAAATTTTTCTTGTTTGCACTTAGTAAATTCATATTATTTCTCTGTTAATGTGTGCAAGGGTGAGGGGGCAAAGCAGAAGAAAATTTCCTTTGGGTTGATTAGCTTTTTCAAATTAAAATTAATTTTAATTTTAATAGTAAATATCAATATTTTACCAAATAAAAAAATATTTAATAATGAGGATCACTTGTACACGTGGTCCAATAGAATACTATGGGACACGGCTGCGTGGCAGACGATTCGAACAATCATTTTGCCCCTCTCTCTTCTTTCCTTCTCTCTTTGGTTGCCTCCCACTCAAATCTCCTTCTTCTCTCTTGGGCATCTACAATTATTACAGAATTGAAACGCCATTGGTGAAAAATTGAATTTCGTCAAAAAACTTATACCATTAGAGCATCCACAATGGTGTGGTGACTCGAGGCATTGGGTCAGATATATAATAAAAAAAAAAAGAAATTTTGTTTGTCCCCAAAAAAACGGGGCAAAGAATGACTCCCAAAAGTAATTGAATGCATCTGGTGCATGCGCGTGAGTCCACGTGAAACGCGGCGTTTCACTTCCAATTCCACCAAAACGCGGCATTTTGGTCGTTTTCAGGCAAAAAAAATTAAAGACTGTGCCACGCGTCGCGCTCGCATTGGGCGAGCGCGGCCCGCTCAGCGGGCGACGCGTGGCGCTGGGGCAATTAAATTTCCCCTTTGTTTAAATTGCCTATTTGGGCAATTTAAACATAAAAAAATACCATAATTCATAATTTTTTTTATCTTTCCATAGACACCAATATTGTATATATTTGACTATATTGAATTTAAAAGTATATTTTTGGGTTGTTTAGGTATTTTTAGAGTTGTGTAATTATTTTATTTAAACAATTGTATATATTTGATTACCCCTAACTAAATTATTTATTATTCTAATTATATGTCCTAAGTTTATACAAATCACAATAAATTCACAAATAAAAAACATTGTATACCTTTTTTTGGGGGGGGCGCTGCCCCTAACCCCGCCAGGGGCACCGCCGAGGGGAAGCGCCCCTCGGAGCCCCCCGGACCCCTGGTTTTTTATGAATGCTTTATGTACCCCCGGTTTTCTATAAGTGGTTTTATATGCCCATTGTTTTGGGTTGGAAAACCCTAATCCGTGGCTATATATTCATGGTTTTGGACAGCAGAAGTTGCAACCTCTCATTTCCTATCCTCTCCGAATCTGAACTATGGATCCATTTCAATCTAACTCTCAAAACCCCTTCCACTTTGGGAATCCAGGTGATATGGCGTACTATAACCAACTCCTCTCTCAATCTTCTGGTAATCCAAATGCCTTTTTTATGCCTCCTTTCTCGTCGAACTTTGTTCACACTCAACCGCCTCCAACGCCGATAAGCTCCGGTGGAAGTGTGGATCTTTCTTCTAACCCAGACTATAGCACCCAACCAGAGGCTGTGCATGGTGGTGGATCTCAAGGAAGTGATAGGGCTGCTCCTAGACAAGCAATTGAAAAGCGTCATTGGGAGCTAGACGACATTGCGCACCTCATTTCCGCTTATGTCAATTGCAGCACTAATCCGTATTGTATGTTGTTTAATTTAATTTCTCGAGTTGTTGTGTGTTTTCTTACGTTTTTTTTATGTTGAGATGTACTTTGTTCCAAGCTTTGAATTGCATTATCTATCTAATTATGATGTTCATTTTCTTTAATTTTATATATCAATATCTCCTTAATTAAGAATAATATAGTATATGAAACTCTTAATAAACCTACAATGACTTAAAACGAAAATTATGATTTTAAAAAAATTGCAATATAATTTTTATTTATTAATTATATCGTTATAGTCAAATTATAACAAATTTTTTATACCGAGGGGTATATACGTAATATTTATTAGAGATAGGGGTATACTTGTAATTGTATATGGAGAGAAAAAAAAATATTGAAAATGGAAAAAGTAGGGGTGGATGGATGTGGAAATAAATTGTAATGGGGTGCATAGCTGATGTGGCAGAGAGAGAAATGGAAAAAGTAGGGGTGCATGACACTATAACTGGAGCATGATTGTAGATGCTCTTAAGAGTCAATGATCTAATTTATTGTCATTTTCATTAATTGTGATTAATATATTATTCAATTTAGGATTTTGATATGTCAACTTTGAAGTTGTAATTTATGGTATAATATCTTCAATTCAAAATTAGTTTGTTTAAATACACACATTAACGCCTAATTTCATAGATATGTAAGTTTATGGATCAATTAATTTTCCATTAATGAACTGTGATTGGGTTAACTGAGGAAAAAGAAGGATCGATGGACTGGGCCTAACGGTCGAGGTGGCTCCGGCCGTAATGGCCGAGGTCGATCCCACCGTAACAGCCAATAAAACCCTAAATATGGAATAGTGGGTTTTAGTGCACAAAATTTGCCTTTAATGCATTGATTGAATAGTCCTCTTTACTCCCTTCTTCACCTTTCGTTTTAACCTCCTCTTCAACCTAGAACCTGTAAAACAATGGACACATGGGGTGGGGACCCCCTAATCCACCTCTGATGCCTAAGTCAACAAAGCAGTTTGTCTTCAACCTAGAACCTGCAAAACAATGGACACATAGGATGGGCACCCCCTAATCCACCTTTGATGCCTAAGTCAAAAGAGTAGTTTGTCGATCGAACGTCGAGGTAAAAGATACGACATGCTAGCGAGCTCCACGAATATGAGTATGCTTACCATACATGACGAAGACATGTATTTATAATGGATGAGAGGAAGAGAGGATATCGAAAATCTATCCTCTTAGGGCCGACCGATCATGCACTGGACCCAACAAGTGATTTCTTGTTCTCTAATCCACGTAGAAATTTTATCTTTCGACTAAAATAGAATCCTCCATCATAACGAATAACTACCGTATTTAATTTTTATAACAAAATACATACTCCCTCCGATTCATAATATTTGGGTTTTTTTTTCATTTTTCACACATTTTAAGAGTAGATTAGAATAGAAATCAAAATAATTTATTTTCTTAGATTTTAATACTAGCAATTGAATGTCTATTTTCAAGGAAGCTCGTCTTTAATACCATATGTTGATTTAACACTAAAGAATGAAACGTGCACTATTTTTAAGGAGATAAAAAAAACGCTTTTCCAATGAGTTTTAAAAAAGAGGTTCATTGAAACTAGAATAGAGTACATTCATTTATGAATGTAAGTTATTTTTGGAATGTATTTGTTTTGATTGAATAAAAAAGACCAAATACTATGAATGGAGAATTTCAACTAAAAACCCCAAATATTATGAATCGGAAAGAGTATATATTAACTCAATTAAAAACCTTATTTAAAGCAAAGAATAACATCTATAATACTATAAACTTAAATAACTTGGTCATTAATGCTCATACAAATAATAAGGTATTCTATAATTTCATTACAAGCATACAATAAACTTATATCTATAAACATTTAACATTGGAGAGAATCTTTTTTAGCCATTAATACCCATATAATTAATAAGAAATTTCATGCACAAACAAATAATGTGATATTGACTATATATTTTGGATTAAAATAAAAATATACACACATAAAATGTAATTTTTTTTGGTAGAACATAAAATGTAATATTAACTACATACTTAATGTTAATATATAAAAGAGCATAATACAAATTAAAAGCTATAATATATTATATCTAATGATTAAAAGCTATAAAATAAAATAATATATTGCAACAAAAGGTTGAAGGAGTGAATTTATTTGAAAACTTTTTTGTGTCTTTCAAATTAATTTATTGTGCACTAATAGCAATAAAATATTTTTTTGGCCTTTTTGGTCTTCAATATATGTTTTGGACTTTAATGATAAATTCATAATACATCTCATTTGATAAATATATTTATAACTTTATTCAATATTAAGATTTATAATTGAAATTAAAACTAATTCTAATTTAAATGTAGGAAGATTTACACTTTTATATATATTTTTTATTAGTGAGTCAAATATGGACATATGGATGCTAGGAAGTTAAAAGGATTTATAGTAATATGGTCATGGTCATGCTTAGAATTCAAGAAGATTTAATATTAAGACATTTAAGTGATACCAATAAATGCATTAAAAGTCATAGAAGAAGAACCGTTTTTTTTTGGTAGCCAAACCGATTTTTACCATCTAAATTGCTTTAATATACAATTATAGCCTAAACATATAAATTAATTAATTAATATTTTAAATATATCTCTAAACATATAAATTAATTTTTTTCCATTGCTCAGTTAATTTATTGAATTATAGCATAATCACTATATTCTTATATTATAAGACATATATGTGCTATTTCATTACACAATTGATTGAGAGAATGGCATAAAAAAATAACTTTACTCTTCATTACCTATGTTAGTTGTGGTACAATTAATTTTGGCTATTTACAACCATAGTTAATATGATTATAATAAACATATACATTAATTGGATAGAAATTCAAAAGTTGTAACCGCTAAAACAATTTAGTCTAATCATCAATTCCAATATTGAAATGGGAGTATTAAGTACTCAATAGGATAATGCTCAATATAAATAGAACCCCAATTAATCGACTTTTCATCTAATTCATTTTTTAAAAATTTCAACACACAAAGAAAAAAAATTGTGCTAGAAAAACTTTATTTCAAAGGAAGGAAAATCGTTAAAGTCAAGCTTATTCCTATGGATGATTGATGTTCGCTAAAATGTAAGTGTTTGGTTTGGGCATTGATATATTGCTCTAACATTGTTTTCTTCTTCTTCTTCTTCTAAGTTGTCAATGATATTGTCGGTGCACCAGAATTTCTAAAATTTCAAGTAATTGGCACTAAATAATTTTGAAGGTAAATCTCTAATTATCATCGTGATGATCAAATTACTTATTTCATAAATTCAATATATATATTTATATATATATATATTCTTTTCTATAATTTTAAAAGAGGTGAAATTGACAATATACCATTTAACATGACTTTAATTCGGTCACACGTTATTGTTGACTTTATGCTCCAACTTTTCTTATTGATATAATCAAGATAAGTTAATCTTAAGCTTGAAGTTTGATGGCTAGAGACTCAAAGGGATTTCAAGCGTTCAACTACATTGCACAAGACAATAAGAAGATATACTATTGTTTGAAGAAACGTCCACGGTTGATGTAATGGTAAGATGCATTAATAATTCTTTGAATTTTTATATAAATAATATATGATATTAGATTAATTTCATGTTTGTTATTTTTTCACTTCTCTCAAACTAGAAAGCATATGTTTAGCAAAAGTTTTTAAATTTTAATTATGGTAAAAAAATAATTTAAGATTCAATTTTATCATTGCATGACAAAACAATATAATTAAAATATTAAATATATCAATACATGTTTTTAAAAATTTACCCGTGCGTATGCACGGGCATCACCACTAGTAATAAATAAAAATACATTTTTAGCGAAAAATATCGAAAATAATAAGGTAATTAATTTTATCCGCTCACAGTGGGATGACATTACTAAACAAGAAAAATAAACTCAAAGTAGTTAGAATTAGTTGCTCGTTTTGATTTGAGGGTGATCATATGACATTTGTATAAATCGTTTTTAAGCCATCAAAATGAGAGAGCAATGGAAGAATGGAGAAGAAAGAATACAGATGGCACATGTGTAATTTTAGCCAATTTTTTTTTATAGTAGTAGAGGGTGCACTATTATAAAAAAAAGGCAAAATTAATTCAAATATTACAACCTTTGAGAGTGTGTGTAAACGATGACACAACCTTTAGGGATGTGAATGCATTATCACGAATCTAGTTAAAATAGTGAAAACGCTATCTTAAGCCCATCGCCGGCGTACAAATCGTATGAGTTGGATATCGGAAAATGACATGGCAAGTCTAGGTGGCATAAAAAGTCACGTGAGGGGCATATGTTTTTTAAACATATTTTTGGCAATATTATTTTACTTTTTTTTTTGGTTAAAGGTGAGGCGGTACTCTCCGGCCCCTCAGGGAGGCAATTTTATTTTATTTCGCTAAACTAGTACAACGCCCTAGAAAACCCTCTCCTTCAATTCAATCGGCATTGCTAGTAAGTACGTATTTCTTTACATTATTGTTGATGGATGCCTTTGCCACTCGATTAGATCTACCAACATTATTGCAATTATGTAGTAATATAGTATAGTATATGGCTATGTTTAGGTTATTATTATGACTATGTGGGGTGATATTTTGTTCAGTTTTGTGAATCCCCGTCATGTAAGAATTGTGACCATAAAGCATGCTCATGATGCTTATAAATATGACACTAGCTTTAAGTAGATGATTTTATTTTGTAATGATATTATCCTATTGTCCATTTTGTATATTGTTGTTATATTACTCATTTTTACCCAGGATATATATCTTAATTACTCATTTTATGAGTAGGTGTTGGTTTTTTTTTGCTCAGGTCATAGTTAAGTTGAAAATTAAAAAAAAAATTGGAATGAGGCATAAAAATGGTAGAAAGAGTGCTCAAAATTTTAAATTTATCATGTTAAAAAACAAAAGGGGTAAATATAATAAATAATAATTAGTACAAAGAAAAGGGGAAAAATATAATAAACAATATAAAATGATCATATGCTCCTCATGTGACTTTTTATGCCACCTAGACATGATATATCATTTTTCCATATTCAATTCATACGATTTATGCGCCGGCGATGGGCTTATGATAGCGTTTTTACTATTTTAACTAAGGTCGTGATATTGAATTCACACCCTTAAAAGTTGTATTACCGTTTACACAACCCATCAAATGTTATAATATTTGAATTAATTTCGCCTAAAAAAATAGGGTGCGTTATTAGCCAAGACTATTTAGTTGATTCCTTACTATTTTGAAAACCGTTTTTTTTTTTGTCATAGAACATTTTATCGAGGAAAAATACACACCCCTTTAACTCATAATCAAGTCTACATTCAAAACCAAATTCGATCTAAATGAAAATAAAGCTACTTGATAAAAACAAAACATTGACGTAAAATTTCTAATACAAGGTTAAGGTTTAAAGTCAGGACCAGAAAATGATACCCAATAATATGCCAGCTCATACCTAGATTTTTTTCTTTTTTTTATTAGGCTACTATGTATCCGAACGTGTATGGTTCATTGGTTCATGTTATGTTATGCCGGCCTCTATATTTGGTTCTTTTATTCTCCCCAAGAGCCAATATTCCTAGAGTCAACAACAAGACCAAAACACACAAATTGATTTTGATAGAACTTATCAACACAAACACAGAAAGGGGGCTTTAAATTTGCGGGAGAGATAGAGAGAGCATCCATCAACAATGGCTTCTCTGGCCAACACATACGTCTCTATTCGGAGCTCCAAAGCGGATCATCCCGGAGCAATTCGGACCGCCGAACAATTCCGCGTCGGATCCTCTTCCCTCGCCTTCAGGAGTTCTAGAAAGTTCTCTTCGTCTGTGGTGTGCAAGGCTGTCTCCGTTCAGCCGTCCACCGAAATCGAAGGTCTCAACATCGCTGAAAATGCTTCTCAGGTGATGATGACTGTTCTTAATCTATTCGTTTAAATGTCGACTGATGAATCGTTTGAATTGCAGCACGTCGAGTGGGTTTTTGTTTGCAGAGTTGAAATTAGTGTGTGTAGTTATGCTATGATAGATTATTTGGCTCATTCTCTGCTTGGATTTGCTCTTGCTTGTTTTTTTGGGAAGATTATCTTGATAGGTATGCATTACAGCTGTTTAGAAATTAAGAATAGGAGGCTGCGAAATCAAGAAATGATTGTCAGTGGACAAACCTGGATATCAAGGTGCAAGTGCAACAGTAGGAAAAGCTGAGGCTTCAAGAATTCATATAGTTATATATGACTTGCATTTATAGAATAATTTGTTTAGCTTGTTATAGTGTTCTGAGAGGATAAGTTCACTTCACTTTTAAGTGTAGCAAAATTTTCAAGACACTTGAGCCACAAGAAAGATACATCATGCTACTGCATCTGTTTAACTCATTGAAGATCGTTTCATAAGTATCTGACTTGTGATGAATAGTTTGAATTTCAGCAGGCGACTTGGTTTTCAATTTGGAGTTATGGATCATTTGGCTTAATCTTTATATGGATTTTGCTTTGTTATCGTTTTTATGGAGAGAGGTGCTTTTCATTTGATGTAGCTTACGTCATCATTTCCACTTATCATTTTAGTCAGATCAGATGGGTTAAGATATGAGTAGGAGATTGTGAAATCTAGAAATGATTATGAGGGAATGAATTTGAAAACCAACGTGTGGCTGTAGCAAAGGTGAGAGAACAAAGCTTCTAGAATTCTAATAGTTATATTTGACGTGCATTTATAAAATGGCTTACAGTGTTATGTGAGGATATGTTAACTTGAATCACTTCATTGTTTAGTGTTGCAAGAATCCTTAGGACATGAGAGTCACAAGAATATTTGTCATACTGCTACTTTCAATCAACTCTTTGAAGATCATTTTTAAATAAGTACCATTTGCTTTTATCTGGTGTATTATGTTGATTATAGTGTCTCATTGTGAATTGGTACATTCTTTGTTGTCCTCTTCTTATTTTTTAATGTATGTGTTAGTGCCTTAACTTCTAGAGTTACTATGCATTGCAGTAGTTTTTAAAGTGTCATTTCTGACTCCTGTTACAATTACTTTTTTGACAGCTCATTGGTAAAACACCAATGGTGTATCTTAACAGTATTGCTGAGGGGTCTGTTGCAAACATTGCTGCCAAGCTTGAGATCATGGAGCCCTGCTGCAGTGTTAAGGATAGGTTAGCTAAAGAATGGGCATTTTTTTCCCAATCTTAAGCTTAATATATAATCTATCCAAACTCCTTTGTTTACATTATGCAAGAAGGTTCAGAACATTGTTACCGAAGGCCATCCCCTGGGCATGTGTTTTGGTTGACATGTCTTGATTTGCTATTGCTCTCAATCACCTTAGAGTGTGATCTGGAATTTTTGAAATAAGTACATCATTTGGATCAAAGAGAATCAACAACAAAACCAAGAACTATCAATGAAAATGAAGGAGAGAACAGTGGAAAAACATAACATTAAGGGAATATCAAGAGAAGAGATTCTCAAGCATTTGGGGTTCTGGGTTCGACCACGACCTTAGTTATCTCTTCTTTGTTACCCATATATCAGATGAAGTCTCTTTCTCTAGAAAAACATATGAAGCAATTGAATTGACAATGAAATTGAATATATATCTTCCTGTTGTTTATGTTATATTGGTTATGCAATGAGAGTGCTTTAACTTGGGTTAGTGTTTGTTATTTTTTTTAATTTATATTTTGAAATAGCCAACATTTCTTAGAAATAGACTGAAATAAAAATTATTTATAGCAAGTTAATGAAATGCCATACCTCATTGTACCAAATTATGTGTGAAGTAAATGCAGATCCTTACTATGTTTGTGATTTGAGCGTAATGCAAGTTAGGTTTCGGGGTGAGAACTAAGTTGAAACTCAAATGGGATTCCCTCAAATTCAGTGGCACAGTAATAATCTTTTTCGTCAAATTAGTTGCACCATGCACATGCAGTACTCTAGACTCGTATTTCTAGTATGTATGATGTTTCTGATACATCAGCCATTTATTATTTCTTGTGATTGCTTAAATTAAAAGAAATCTTTTGTATGGATGAAGCTATAGAACTTTTTTTAACCCCATCTGTGTATCCTTTTAGGATCGGATACAGTATGATTTCTGATGCTGAGCAGAGAGGAGTAATAACACCTGGAAAGGTACCACAATGTTAACCAACTTTAGTAGAGAAAAAAGTGCACTATTCTTGCGCATGAGCGGAACAAGTTCCATTATTCTTTCTTTAGTGCTTATTGATTATATTCTGATGGCTATTTCTGGAATTTTGTCTTTATAGAGCGTTCTCGTGGAGGCCACTAGTGGAAACACAGGCATAGCGCTTGCATTCATAGCTGCTTCGAGAGGTTATAAATTAATCCTGACAATGCCAGCTTCAATGAGTATGGAAAGAAGAGTTCTTCTGAAAGCATTTGGAGCTGAGCTTGTGTTGACTGATCCTGCCAAGGGAATGAAGGGTGCACTTGAAAAGGCTGAGGAGATTTTTAAGAGTACTCCTAACGCTTACATGCCTCAACAGTTCGACAACCCAGCAAATCCTAAGGTTTGTTGTTGGAAATAGATTGGTGGTTGATGTAGCAACTTTCTTTTCCCCTGCTGTATACCTTTTATCTTCCGATTAGTTATGGATATCTATAGAAAATTTGAAGTGAAACTTCATGAAATTTTATCTTCCATGATCATTTGAATATATTCACGTGATTGATTTAGGTTTGGAAAAGCTTGTCAGACAAGCTGCTTACCTGACACCCTTTTTCTATATTAGCAATCTAGGAGTGAATGTCTGACTAGAAACAGCCTTCACATTCTACTAAGGATTAAAGTTAATAAGTTAAGCTCAAGTTGACAGTTTCTGGATCTTCTTTTGTATTCCTGGTGCAGATTCATTATGAAACAACAGGTCCAGAGATCTGGGAAGATACAAGCGGGAAAGTGGATATTTTTGTTGCTGGAATAGGAACTGGTGGTACCATCTCTGGAGTTGGTCGGTTTCTTAAAGAACGCAAACCGGGTGTGCAGGTAGTCCCTTGTTCTTAGCTAATCAGGGATGGATTATGTTATTTATGACCTCATATGTTAATAATGAAAAAATATTGTCAAAAAGCATTGCAATAAAATTAGCAACTTTTGTCATGTGGTATACTAGGTAATTGGCGTGGAACCTACAGAAAGTAACATACTTTCAGGTGGAAAGCCAGGTAAGATGACTGCATAGTAACTTTTTCAATCGTTTTAATGCTTTGATGCAGTATCCTTGTTTCTTACTATGATGCTTGCTGTGGATATGAAGGTCCTCACAAAATTCAAGGAATTGGAGCTGGTTTTGTGCCCAGAAATCTTGATCTCGGCATACTTGATGAAGTCATAGAGGTCATAATCCTTTCTGTGTTCCAAACATATTAGTTAGGGAAGAACATGTAGCTTTATGGATATTTAGCTTGGTACAAAAAAGCTACTTTATTTGTTTCTTTCATAATATTTGGTTTTGGAATAGCTTCCTGGGGAAGCTTGATCTTCACAGTTTTCCATGTTAGATGGAGACTAGAAGCCAAGTTTCCTCTAGAGTGAGACCAAATTAGCCATTTATTTCATAGTTTCTTCAAAGTTTTAAGTTACCTTTTGAGTGTTTACAAAATGTAGTATTTTGAACATAAATCTATATTCTGTTATGGTGCAGATATCCAGTGATGAAGCTGTTGAATTTGCAAAGCAATTGGCAGTTAAAGAAGGACTTCTGGTAATTCCACTCATCATATTATCATTTCACAACCGTGGCAGTTATACACCTCTTATAGTTTAGGTTTACAACTACTAGCTAAATTGTCAAGTATGGCTACAGTAGCCTTATATCATGTATCAACCTTCCTTACCTACATAAATTCATTTGATACAACGTAATGAATTAACTGAAGTGGAAATATAATATTCGCATTTATGTGTATGTTTAAATCTAGATAAACTGAAAATGGTTCACTGCTAAGAAACATATCTTTGAACAGGAACTTTACTCCTATATTCTCAGGGTTTCATGATCTCATAAGAGATAATTCTATCAACTTTATTATCTTTTGGTCATAGATCTTGATAGGTTTCTTCCTCAAGGGAGACAAGTAAATTAGAGTATGCTTTATTGTTTTTTGGAACACTTAGCTCCTTATTTTTTTTAAGTATGTATGTTATAGGATTTAGATCCTTCCTCTAATTTTCCTCTACATTTCCAATTTTGCTTTCTGAAAGCGGCTTTTTTTATTATTTATTCAGGTTGGCATTTCCTCTGGAGCTGCAGCTGCTGCTGCAATCAGGGTTGGGAAAAGACCTGAAAATGCTGGAAAGCTCATTGCGGTAAGTGCTGTTCAGTGTTCATATTATTGCTACACATTCCAGTTTAGACCACAGATTTCGCTTACCTGTGACTGTTGTGCCCAGGTTGTGTTCCCCAGTTTTGGGGAGCGTTATTTATCCACGGTTTTATTCAACTCAATCCGGGATGAATGCGACAAAATGCAACCCGAGGTTTGAGCAAACACCGTCATAGTACCCTAATTCCATGCCCTGCACTTATAGATTGCAAATAAAGGCTGCTGTCTTGATTTTGCTCTGGTCTTGGTGAAAAACATAGCTGCTTCTACGTCAATTTGACATGCATTTCTCTCTTTCTTACCACTAGCAGTTAATTCAACACTTTTTCATTTTTCCTTTTATGATGGAAAAAGGTTGCTCTCATTTTCTACGGACTGTAGTTGTAATTGTGACCGTGGTCATTTACAGCCCATGTTAGTATGATTACTGTGTTGGGGCGTGTTTGGTGTGCTGATAACTTTGATATTGAACTGTTGGAAACACTTCTTGCCTCTTGTGGTTTCAGCTATGAGCCGATGGCATTTAAATACCCAAAGAGAAGATGGGGGAAAATTCATCGAGGCCGACCAATAAATAACTCTAGGATGTTTGTGTGTAAAATTTTGATTAAGATAATGAAGAAAATTACTTTCTAAGAGATGGAAAATTCATCATGGCCTTGAATTATCAAAATGTATTGACAATTGTAGCGCCTATAAGCAGGATCTCTCCTGCTAGCTATATGTATAGTTGTAACTTGTAAGGATATTTTAAAAGGGCAAAGACACGATCGCACACTAAGGGTCCGTTTGGTTGATGAAGGTGAAATGAAAACATAAACAGAGTGAAAAGGGAAGGGAATGTGCAACCGTTATCCCCTAAATTTGTTTGGACATAGGGTCAAGCCTTTCTTTGACTTGATAGCGAAAGGGTGTTCACATGTGCGGCTCGAGAAAAGAATCCGCTCTTCAAAGCTTTCTCAACTTTTTGATGGGGTTGATGCATCCTGTGTTATTTCCACAAACAGATCCAACACTTCACTCACGTTACACGTACATTGATGGATTTGACCAAATTAAACGATCAACAAACTGTTCTTGAAACCTACTTCAAGCCAACACACATACTCATAGTTTGATTACTTAATTAGCTAGCTAGCAATCTTAGAAACAAAGACATCAATGTTGCGATCCGATGATCCACCAGGTGCAAAAGCTTGCTTAGCCAAATCCCTCCATTTTCCGACATTAGCTCGAATCTCATCGGCCTTCTCCCCTTGCATTACTCCTCTTATACATTTCCAAATCTCTTCTCTTCCAACCACCCCATTCGAATTCTCATCAGCACGCGCCTTGACCCCCACTCTCCACACATCTTGCACGAGCTTAGCGTTTGTCGGTTGATCACTCCATTGAGGCAAGCACACCATAGGCACTCCTAAACACAAGCCCTCCAGAGTCGAGTTCCAGCCACAGTGCGTCACAAAACAACCAATGGCGTCGTTTGCTAAGACTTGTAGCTGTGAGCACCATTCAACAAACAAGCCCTTTCCTAGGGTTGACATTTCCTCCACGAATCCCCTTGGAAGATGAGGCTTGTCCTTCTCTTTGACCACCCACAAGAAGTGGTAGTCGGATTGTTTTAGTGCCCGCGCCACCTGTTCGGTTTGATCTTTGTCTAAGGAAGACATGCTGCCGAAAGAGATGTATACTATAGAGTTAGGTGGTTTTGTGGTTATCCAATTGATGGCGGTGGCATTGCTGGTAGAGTTGAAGAGGTGGAGTCCATAATCTGTGTCATCCGTGTATTGTTCGTTCAAGTAGGCGGATGGGAGTGTAGGACCAATTGGCAATATCGGAATATGTTTGGATAGCGAATCTACCACCTGCAAATTAAATGTCTAGAGTTTACTCATGATGATACTAGTTGAAGATAATTAATATGCAAAAAATATCTATATGTTTGGTTTATAATTAAATTTCAAATTAAATTTATGGGCATTTACTGCCAAAAAAAACTTTTAATTTCCTAAATTTTAAATTAAGTTTACGCCATGACTCATATATATAAAGAGTCAAGGATTTTTTTCCTGTATATGAAACTGAAAGGGTGTTACTTGGACGTTCCTTTACCCATTCCTCCTAATTGGCCAATTGTACAACGAAGTCTTGGATACGTCGGTCACCTAATTTCCGGCTACTTAATTTGCTCTAACTCCTCTAAGTTAATTAGGTAGATACTTTAATGAAATGTTATTGTACAACGTACTTGAATAGCTTTCTTGACTTTCTGTTGAAATATACACTATATATCCTCACTATTTGGCTCGAACTTAGCTAGCTACTTAATTTGATACGTATAAAGTCTGTGCTATACTGTAACATGTAAGCGCGTTGAATTTTACATAATAGAAAATCGCTAGATCGAATATATAATTAGAGTTGGGAGTTGGGATCATATAAATATTTTCTTTTAAGATATCAAGTAAGAGCACTCAATCATAAGGTACTTGATCAAGAAATGGCGAAATGCAAGAGTAGGTGAAACCTGATTCTCAAGCTCGTAGAAAGTGTTAAAGAGTACGCAATCTGCCCTATCCACATTCGAATGCTGATTCAAAACACATTCAAAGTAGGCTGCATAAGACCCCGGAACCCCCAAGTAGCTGGGCATGTCCTCCCGATCCAACACCGCGCCCGGAACCGTCACAGGATACTCCATCCTATCGCCATCCCATATACCACGGTTCAAACCGTGGTATATATAACTCACGGTGCACGACTGCGTAAAGAACGCCGCTGCCACTAAACCGTGGTCTTTGGCAACGTCGAGCGCCCACGTCAGGAACGAATCGTAGACGATGCATGTGAAGGGGCGGCCGGAGGCGGCGTGTCGTCGAATTAGGTCAGAGATCGAGCGGCGCCCGGCGACTTCCATGGTGGCGATGTACGACTCAACGGTGTCGGCCCCCGCGAATCCGTCACTATCGTGGCCATCGGAGAAGGTGTCGATCCCGACTCCCGAGATCGAGTGTGGAGGGACGGTAGCGGAGATGAAGTTTGTGAGGGCGATCGTGCTTTTAATGGATCGGGTGGTGGATAGATGTTTGCAAAACTGGAGTAAGGGGTTTATGTGGCCTTGGCTTGGATATGGGATGGCTAGTATATGGCCTTTCGGTTCTTCTTGCTTATCCATAATTCACTCGATGAGTATTGATCCCAAGCTAGATGAGCAATGGGTTTGAGACTCCCAGCTAAGCCTTCTTATATGTGTATATATATAAAGTCATTGATATATGTTAGTTTTTTATGGGTACCGTCCACCTTTAATGTAAGTAGGTTGCCCATTTCAAAAGGGGCGTAGCGATTAAATATTGCATACTCTCTTAGTCTCTTTACAATGCAACTCTCTTTTAATGTAAGTAGTTGTGCACGGACCACATAAAGGTCAGAATTTAATGGCTTTGTATTGCAAAAGGCTAGGCCCTAGTATTGCACAAGCTCGATTATTGAAAATTGGAAAACAACATAATCAGAATTTCTCAAGCTAAGTTAAAAAAAGCTCTCTTTTAAGAAAACGAAAGCTTCAGCTACTTGGCTATGTCGGAGGTCACTCCAATGGTGGTGGCTGCTCATCAACCGCCACCATCCAACGCGGAACCACCGGGGCAAACTGTTTTTGTCCCTGTTTTACCTCCACCACCAAAAACGTGGAAAGACCTTGTAACAAATGAAACCGGACATCAACGTCCTAGGCTTGCACCTGAGTTTCTTGACGGGAAGATATGTATCGATTTCCCAGGCGAGGATACTAGCGATCCCGTGATTGCCATCGCTCCCGATGTTATTAGCGTATTGGCCGATGTCTGGAAGTCATCTTTGATTGTGAAAGTCCTCGGGAGTTTTGTTCCATTCCATGTTATGGAAAAGAAGCTCCGGGAACTTTGGAAACCAGTGGGGAAGATGTTCCTTGCTGATTTACCAAATGGTTATTATGTCGTGAGATTAGATACGGAAAGGGATTACATGATGGCACTTACGGAGGGTCCTTGGACGATATTTGGATACTATCTGATGTTCAAAGCATGGTCGCCCAATTTCAACCCGGATACTGATTCTATCACGACTTCTCCTGCTTGGGTGAGAATTGCTAAGCTACCACTGGTTTATTACGAAGAAGAGTTGCTCCTACGCGTGGCAGCTGGAATTGGTAGGCCGATCAAGGTGGACACTCGTACGCTGTTCTCGAATAGGTGCCGTTTTGCGAGAGTTTGCGTTGAAGTTGATCTCACTATCCCACTGAAGGGCACGGTCACGATCAACGAGGAACGTTTCTTTCTGGAGTATGAGGGATTGCATCTCATCGCTTTAAGTGTGGGAGGTATGGACATCTTGCTTCGAGGTGCCCGTCCTCGCCACCACAACAGAACAAGGAATCGTTGGGTAGTAGTACAGGGGAGGAGAAATAGATGGAGGCCAAGAGAACTCATCGAGTGGTGGGTCATCGAACCAGGGAGAAGTAACGGCTCAACATGGCCCATGGATGGAGGTGCAAAGACGTAAGAGGAACGGAAAGGGTAAAGAACACGTGGTGGCGGACGGCGGACAAACTAGTGGTGCCGGCAACCGCGTTCTGTCGCTCGGGGCTGCTGCGGTGAATAACAGTAGACCAATTAATGAAGTGAACATTAGTATGGGGAAAGGGAAGGAAATTATGACGGGTGACCAATCCCTAGGAGGCTCAACGTCTGTGGTTGCCTTGGAAACGGGAACTATAACGGCGAAAGCGGTTGTCGTTGCAGAGTCTCAAAGCAATAATTTTGTTCATAGGCCAGAGGAGGAGTCTCAGAAAAATAAAAAGAAGAAGTCTAAGAGAAGGAACAAAGTCCAAAAAGATGTAAGGCCCATTGAAGCTAAGGTCCGAAATAATGATGGGCCATCTAAAAGGCCTAGGAGCGTAGAGGCCCCGTTCACATTTAACCCTATTAGAAATCAAATTGATAATAGCAAAGGGCAGCCCCAAGTCCAAGCCAGTATCGGTGTTGAAACGCAATCTATGAATATTTCAATTGGAAAATCGCCTCAGGGAGCAGAGAACTCACAACTCCAATGCGATAATGCTACTTTGGCGGAGTTGCGTAATCAGATTATGATCGTTGATAAGGGGGTTGCTGACTCGAATGCCCATCCCGAGAATGATAAGATGGTAGAAGATGATTTGGGCAATGGCCCAGGCGACTCTGTCTGATGCTTTGCTGGTTGTGTCCAATCGGGTTTTTTCCAATGAATTGCATTATTTGGATTTGTCGCGGAGTCGGGAATGACGGTTTTCGTAGGGCTATTCGTTACATGGTCAAACAGCATAAAACAAATATTCTTGCTATTCTGGAACCCAAAATTTTGGGTCCTCGGGCTGATCAGGTGTGTGGCGCTTAGACTTTACTCACCAAGCCCGGATTGAAGCGGTGGGTTTTGCTGGGGGAGTTTGGCTCCTCTGGAATGAGGACAAAGTTACAATTCAGATTGTGAAGCTGTATGACAGGTTTATTCATACCTTTGTTAAGACGAACGGTAAGGTGTTTAATCTTATTATTGTTTACGCACCTCCTAATGAAACTGATCGGGTTAGTTCTTGGAATCAATTGCAGGCTCTCTCAAGGAATTACAAAGGACCTTGCTTCTTCGGCGACGATTTCAATTGTGTTTTGAACAGCTGGGAAAGTTCGGGAACGGCTGACCCGCTTTCTCCTGACTCCTCTTCTTTTCAGCAATTGATGCTAGGCTGATTGATATGGGGTTCACTGGTCCTACGTTTACGTGGTCTTCCGGCACGACGGAACGCACTTTCAAAGCTAGAAGGCTTGATCGTGTCCTTGCTAACATGGGTGCTCGTTTAGAGTGGCCGAATGCTATAGTTAGGCACCTGCCTGTCTTTGGATCGGATCACGCCCCGTTGCTTATGAATTTTGAACCTGTGCTTGCTACCAATAAGAACTGATGCTCGTTCCGTTTTGAGGCGGCGTGGGCTAAGCATGTCTCTTTTAAAGACTTACTGCATGATAATTGGAAGCATCAACTGGATACTCCTGCAGCTCTTAACGATTTCAAGAATGTCCTTATCAAGTTGAATGTAGAGGTTTTTGATAATATCCACTTTCGTAAATGGAAGATCCTTGGGAGACTTGTTGGTATTCAAAAGTCTTATGAGAGAGGTGCTTCCCAGGATAAGATGTTACTTGAGAAAGAGTTGCAAACAGAGTTAAGTCAGGTGTTGGAACAGGAAGCACTGTTGCGGTTCCAAAAATCCAGGGAGAATTGGCTTCACTCGAGGGATAGGAATACGACTTTCTTCCACGCTTCCTCGATTGTTTGCCGTAGGAGGAATCGCATTGACACTTTGGTTAATGATGAGGGAGAAGTGGTTATGGAGAGCAAGGCGGTCAAGAAGATGGCGGTGGAGTTTTTCAAGGATCTTTACTCGCTGCACATCTCGAATGGTAATCAGGAAAGTATGGCTAATGGAATGTTTCCGCCCATCAGCAGTTACCAATGGCGTGCACTGACTGTTCAGGTTTTCGACGATGAGATCAATATGGCCATGAAAGAGTGGGGGGCTTCAAGGCGCCGGGTTTGGATGGTTTCCAACCATTCTTTTTCCAAAACAGTTGGAACTCGGTTGGCCCCTCTGTCAGGTCTTTCATTAAAGAGTTCTTCAGAACGGGCAAATTACAGCAGGGTGTTAATGACACTCTAATTGTGTTGTTGGCTAAAGTTGCAAAGCTAGAGCGTATAAGTAAGTTTCGGCCTATAAGTCTTTGCAATGTGATTTACAAATTAATCACTAAGATCCTGGTCAATCATATGCGTCCGATTCTTGCTGAAATTATTAGCCCTATGCAGGGTAGCTTCCTCCCGGGAAGGCTAATATTGGATAATATTGTCCTGGTTCAAGAGCTTGTTCATTCGATGAGAAAGAAGCAAGGAAAGAGTGGGTGAATGCTCCTAAAGATTGGTTTGGAAAAGGCCTACGATCGTATCCGTTGGGATTTGGTTGTTGATTCTCTTGTTGATGCGGGATTCCCGGATACTTGGGTTGATTGGATCAAAGAGTGTATTAGTACCACCTCTATGAGGGTGCTTTGGAATGGGGAGACGACGGATCGGTTTTTTCCTTCTAGGGGCATTCGTCAGGGCGATCCGATCTCGCCCTATCTTTTCGTCTTGTGTATGGAGCGTTTAAGTCACATGATTTTGAATGCGGTGGCAAGTGGTGAGTGGAGTCCGACTCGGTTAACTAGAAGTGGGCCAGAAATCTCGCACTCTTTCTTTGCTATTGATGTTGTGTTGGTGGCTGAGGCTTCAGTGGCACAAATAAGGGTCATCAATCGAATTCTCAACACTTTCTGTAATGTGTCTGGGCAAAAGATTAGTATTGCTAAGTCAAAGTTGTATGTTTCCAAAAATGTGACTCCTGACGTCATTGAGGATTTGCGGACGGAATGCGGTTTCGAGGTTACCACAGATCTTGGTAGCTACCTTGGGATGCTTGTGCTCCATAAAAAGGTTTCAGGTAACACTTTCTCCCCTCTGATTGACAAAGTGAGCAATCGTTTGGCTGCTTGGAAATGCAAATACTTGAGTTTGGCCATGCGGGTAACGCTGGCTAAGTCAGTTTTGATGTCGATTCCGGTTTATACAATGTCGACGGTCATTCTCCCTACCGAGACGTGTAACAAGATTGATCAAATTATTAGGAACTTCATATGGAATCATGAAGGGAGCAGGAGGCGGATTCACTTTGTATCCTGGGGTGAGATTTGTATACCTAAGGTTGAGGGTGGTCTCGGAATTAAACTGATGATGTCAATGAATCTTGCTATTATTGGGAAATTGGGGTGGAGGTTTCTTCAGGATGACAACGGTTTGTAGATTCGGGTTCTTCAGGCGAAGTACATACGGGACTCGGGCGCAGTGGTGGCGTCTCCTTCGTACATTTGGAAAAGTATCAAAAAAGGGCTTGATAATGTGATCATGAAAGGTTGTAATTGCGTACTCAAGGATGGGAGGACGGCTCGCTTTTGGTTGGATGTCTGGCTGGGGGATGAGCAACTGGTTTGGGTTGCTAAGAAGCCTATAAATCAGGTGGTTCTTCACAATACGGTACGTGATTACTGGATTCCGGGACAAGGTTGGAATTGGGAGGCGCTTGAAGGCTTGTTGCCTATGAGTGTGTCGCTGAAGCTCGCCGGGATTGCGATACTTGATGATGAGGATTTCCAGGACACGCTGAGTTGGATTCTTTCGATTGATGGGAATTTTTCGGTTGCTTTCGCGTACAATTTGATTTTGAGTGATAATCAGTTGTCTTGGACTGATGGGGTGGTGTACAAAGCCATATGGAAGATCAATTTTCCTGAGAGGGTGAGGATGTTCATGTGGCTCATGGTCAAGGGGAGTGTCCTCACGAATTGGGAACGTCTTCCGCAGCACCTCACGACGGAGGATACTTGTGCGCTGTGTAATGATGGATCGGAGTCACTGGAATCTCTGATCCATGATTGTGTCAAAATTTCATGTTTGTGGGCTGCTATCCCTATCCCTATTGAGGATTTTGATTCTTTTAATCTGCCTTTTGCAGGGTGGTTCCGGTCGAACTTGCTGTCTCAATGGCGTTCGGCGGAAGGGATTGAGTGGTCGACTACTTTTGCCACGGCGCTTTGGTGGGCTTGGCGCTGGAGGAACAACGTGATCTTCGGGAATTCCAATCGGGTGCTGAACAAGGCTGAGTTTGTGTTGGATCGTGCCAAGGAGTACAAGGATACGTGGAGAATCAGGAACTTGAAGTGCACTAGGCCGAGTCGGGCGGAGATTCTGGTGTCTTGGGTTAAACCGCAGACGGACTAGGTGAAGGTCAACAACGACGGGGCTGTTAACAGTGATGGAATCGCTTCTGCTGGTGGGGTTATCCGGGACTCCAATGGCGACTGGATCGGAGGGTTCACCCGGAACATTGGACGTTGCACCGTGCCGATGGTCGAGCTTTGGGGGATTCGTGATGGTTTGGAGAGTGCTTGGGGCCGTGGTTTTCGGAACGTGGTTATCGAGTCGGATTCCGAGCTCGCTATTGGGCCGCTTAGTAAGTCGATTCCTCCAACTCACCCTCTCTATAGCCTGGTTTTACAATGCCAAGGCTTTCTCAATCGGGATTGGAATGCCCGATGTTGTCATGTCTTTAGGGAAGCGAATTCCGTCACCGACTCCCTCACTAGGCTCGCTTCTTTTCCGCTTGGTTTTCATTTTCTTACCGCTCCACCTTCATATATTGTTCTTTTGTTGTATGAGGATATTAGGGGTAGGGCTACCCCCCCCCCCCCCCCCGGTTTGGTTTGTAATTAGCCCGGTTTTTGTTTACTCTACTTCCGAGAGGCACTGCCTTTCTTGACCAAAAAAAAAAAGAATTTCTCAAGCAAGTATGTGGTAGAGATTGCAGTAGGAGAAAACAGGTGAACATAGAGTCACATTCCGGAATTAAAAACCAATAGTACACATTAGTTTTAACGTTTTTTTAGTAGTTATCATGCTAGTGTAAGTACCCGCTGTAACACCCCCTTCCTACCGTAGAGGTATTACCGCCAGTAACCCCGATTAAGACTAAACCGAAGCTACCCAAGGCTTTAAACTGACTGAACAACTAAAAATAAAAAAGTTGGATTCATTTAAATCATAACCAGAAAATAATAAAATGTTGCAAAAGAACTTAGTCTTTATTACTTTAACCTTACAAAGTTTAAGAAGACATTACAGCGGAATAAATACAAATGGTCTTAAAACAGCATTAGCTTTTATGACAAGATGATAGAACAATCTTCTATCTGAACAAAACATTTAGTATGTAAACTCTTAGCTTCTTCTTTCCCAACATAACTTTATAGTGGCCCATCCATAAACTTCGCTCAAATACAACTTCTGGAAACTTTTCTTCAACTTCTTGATCCACTTCTCAAAACAACTTCCAAGAAATGCCTGATGTGTCGTATACAACGGTGGACACCAGTCGACCATGCAATTGAATAAAGTGGTCGGGTTAGTCTAATGAAAGACTAAGCAAGTGGAGAAATTGACTGGTTCTTATGGTAGTGACTAAACATATTGGCATCAAAATCCGAATAACAACCGGTCGATGATCCAACAGTTAGCAGCCCCATAGAGGATAAGAATGAGGCATGCATATTCAAGAGATAGGACACCACAACTTGCGGTTCCATTACGAAACATGAACAATTGTTGAGAACTCATATTTATCACGTAACATTTTGAAAAGCAAGAATGGCTTTCCGACTGGACGAACCATTCAGGTATATTAATGTGCCTAACGCACTTATCTTATATTACTTTCAAAAACTTTTCACAAACAAGTTGGTGGCTTTTAATCAGCTCGAACTAATGCCGAAATATTTTGGTATTGTAGAGATCATCGGAGTATTTCATCCATGGTCATCTACCCTGTACCAAGATCACATGACTTAAGCTATCCTTGATCTTTCATTTGCATATGGTGATGTAGAGATCAGAGAGGCCTATTACCCTGTCGTCTACACTGCACCGTGCCAAACTTGCACTTAGCTAGAGTGCGCATCACCCCTCTCACACGAAGAACAAGGGAAGAGTCATGACCCACCATTAGGATTAGGCCCCTTCTAATGTAATATTCTTTTAAAGAGAGGATATGGAACCACGTTCCCCTCCCTGCAACTACTTTAATTCAATAACAATGTCTCAGCTTGAGACAGCATACAAGGTCACACATAACGGACCTAAATCCAGTTCTACCGCAAAACTGAATAAACAACATGGTCATTATTTCTAACAAATATAACAACCTATCATATTTTATTAAGCACACAAGTTGTTCCCAACACAAATATTAAATGGGATTCAATTCCTCATTTAATAACAACAATGTAAGAGACAACCGTCCACTTGCCTTATAAGGCGTGCTCAACGCTCTCAGCGATTCCAACAGAAATCTTTATCTCCCTTCTTCCAATTATAACAAAAGATTCTTCAACAACGAGCTCATGGATACACTTCTTAGTTGTATACTCAAATTCTACAACTTCCTAATCGATAAACGATTTGATTTCCAAATATCGATATATAATAAATCCTTTAGTTATCATGCTTTAATGAGCCATCTTGGCGGAATTATAACTAATTATCCGCTTCACTTTTGAAATAAATTTCTAAATAAAAATTGTTCATTAGTAACAGTTCTTAAAGGTGACCAAATCTCGGATCATACTGATTAACAACGAATCCCGAGTAATTATCCAAAGTCCTTTACCTACCAATCGGTGTCAAAACTTGTATTTGCTATAACGGAAGATCCGGACGTCCGTTTCTCGAGCGGTTTGAACCTGTGAGACCGTATCAACGTCAATATTATAAAGACCATAAATTTAATTAGTAAAGCAGAACCGAAAGGCCCTTACAGTGGCTCCGCAACCAACCCGCTAATTAATTTCGATCGTAATTACCTTCACTTGAGCCCATGGCTCGTTTGGCTCGATAGTGGCTCGATCCTTGAGCCCAAGGGTGGATGAGCGTTACCTGGTGGCGGCCCTTGGGGTGGGTGGTGGTCGGAGCAGTGGGTGATCGCCGACGACGACGTACGGCGAGGCAAAGGAGATAGCCGGCGATGACGAACTCCCATCTTTCTTCCCGAGTCCAACGCTCCGTCCTAATTCTCTCACCGATTCTGATTTGAAACCGAACAAGAAACCATAAAAAGAAAGAAAAGAAGAGAGGAAGAAGATGATGAGGTGGAGATAAGCCGGCGGTGTAGAAGCTCGACTTCTTTCTCCAAGTCCGTTGTTCCGTCCTAATTGTCTCTGGTTCCCTTCCTTTGTTTTAAAAAAAGTAACAGATCACTATAGAAAGAATTACATCCAAATCCACCACTTTGCCTCCCCCATTAAGCCAAAGAAGGTCGGTTAATAAAGAGATTTTCTGTCTCGGAACGGGACTCGCGTAAAGCGGTAAAATTATGTACCTCGGGTGGAAAAACATACTAAACGAAAAACGTCCCGTAAATTATGTAGACCAATAAAATCAATTTTTCATGATTTTATCACGCTACCTTCAACATTCAAGGCTTCCGTTTCGTATTTTAAATCCTTTACAGTACATAATTAAAAAGACGGCTTATCCAATAAATATTCTTTTTCCATTGAAAAATCCTATAATTTACACCGATCCATAAAATCATTTCTTTATGATTTTAGGATATCACCAAAAAAAATTTAGGATTTAAATTCCAACAAAAATATTGGATTAAGCGTTAAAACGAACAAAGAGATTAAAAGGATATCCGAGAAAAATTCAAAAATATCCTTAAAAACCACAGTTATTACACCCGCGCAATGCACGGATGTTGTTACAGTTTTACTTCAATTTTATATCGAAAATGTATCATTTTGCATATTGATTCATTGCATAGTCATATTAATAGACTAAATATACAAATAAAATGCATGTCCGTATACTATGAGTTTGGTTCTCATAAAACACTCTCTTAACATGAAACGGAAGGAGCATTCAAGGCCCTTGGATCTCCTTGATCCAAGGGCTGATGTTCTTTCTCCTTTTATTAAAGGCGGGGACAATTATGTCTTTTCCCTCATTAATTAATTAATCCTTTTTTGTTAAGCCCTTGAACGAAGCTGCTGTTTTGGGCGTGAATCAACTGCTCGATTGGACAACTGGACGAATGGACGACTGCTCGATTGGGGCGAATCGATACGCAATTCGGTTTGAATCTTTCTCGTTCCTTCACGAGTCTCGACGGCGATTGCATTTGGGGGCAATTCCACTCCTCAGTCTTTCTTCTATCAACATCGATCCTACATTGCTTGTACGAAAACCATGTCAGAAAGTGGTATTTTGTTCCTCTTTTTGTGATTTCGTTAGGTTATTTGAAATTCTAGGGTTTCTAAACTATCTAAGAGTTTGTGAGTAGAAGAGGAATTCACAAATTCGACTCTATGTAATACTAGAAAAAAATGACATTTAATACTAGCAAATTAGTAGAAGAGTGTGTGATTTGATTGATCTACGCTCGTAGCTACCACTGGAATTGGCTTGCGTAGTATGTGCCAATACTAGCAAATGAGAATTCTAGCAAATGAATTCCTCTTCTCATTGCACTTTTCGGACTTAATAATTCACTTTTCGGACTTACTAGTGCACTTTTCATACTTAATAACACACTTTTCATTTGTGTTTAGAGGGCATATATGTGACCGTACATCTTATTTCATTTGTTATAGAGAACATAGTTTATACTTTATAATCAGCCTCATAATACAAAAAAATGATTGATTTTGGTAGTAAGGGTTATGACATTGGATTTCAAGGTGGATATGGACCAAATGATCATGTCTTTGAACTAACATATTTTTACTGCACTTTTCACAATAATAATGCACTTTTTATATTTTGTAGTGCACTTTTTCTACTTAATACCACTTTTTATATCTTTTTGTAATGCACTTTTCACTGATTTAGTTAGCAATTTAGATAATGCACATTTCCTAGTATATAATGCACTTTATTATACTTGCAATGCACTTTTACTGATTTTCACTTATAGAATCATATCGTTCATAGTTTAGGTAATGCATCTTTCCTAGTTCAAGTTTGAATATTACTTTTGCATGTATAGAATCATATCATTCATATTCCTCTGAATCACTTACTATAAAGAAGTATACATGTACATCATCTAATCACTATCAAGTTCTTATAGAATTGATTAATGGTGTGATAGCTTGACAACAAATGGAATACAAACCTTGAAAAGGCATAACTTATAAATTGGTTACAAATGAAGAAATGAAACCAACAAAATTTGATATTGGGAGTGATAAATCTACAAGACCATATTGAATGTATCAAGGTCTTATCAAAATTATTGGGACATTGTAAGACCACATCTATAAAGGCGATAAAGAGTTTTTGTTTTTGAATTTGACAAGATCCAAAATATTAATCATACCTTTATCACTTTCATTTTAAATTATAATATTTTGAATTATACTAATCATTGTCGACCTAAAAGTCTTCACTTAACCGTCGTAAAGTTTTACTAAGTTTTTATACAATACCTGAATAGGAACATGGGGAAGACTATCCACCTGCTTCAAGGAGCATTTGTGATCAAAACTTGTGAATAGCACATGCAATCTTCCACTCCTTCGGGGATAAATAAAGGGATGGAAGGGTAGAAATGATATTAAGTTGTATATGGAGAGTGTCGATGATCATATTGAATGGGATTTTATAATTAAAATATTAAAGAAGTTAAGTTTCCGTCAAAGATTCAATCATCATTTGGATCTATGAATGTATCAGTACCATTTCCTTTTTTGTCTTAGTTAATAAATCAGTAACTGACCTATTTACTCCAAAGTGAGGTCTAAGACAATGGGACCTTTTATCTCCTTTACTCTATATCCTTGGAGCATTAATTCTAGCCAAAAAAAAAACTCAAATATGAGTGATACATCAAATAATAATATCGGGTTTGCACTAGTTAGATCAGAAATAAAATATTTGGATTTTGCGGATGAAATTGTGATTTTTACAAAAGCAATAGAAAGCTCATGTATGTTATCCAAAAGGATTATTGATAATTATTGTGTGGTATTGATGCGTACTCGTCTCCGAAAGGATTCGAGTACGTAGAGGATCTTCGACTTTGATTGCGTAGTAGTTCTCCAATGGCGATGTGGAAGCGATTTGTATGAAAGTGAGGTTCTTTAGATTGGATTGAGGAGAAAATTAGAGATAAGAGATGATCTAGACAAGAGAGGTGAGATCGAGAGGAAGAGAGATCGGGAAAGAGTTGATGCACAAAACGAGAATACGGAGACATGCTTCTACTAAAGTCTCGAATGAAATTATGTGTAACTTAGTCTAGGTGGCCGAAATCCCCTTATATAGAGGAGGCGCCTATCTAGGGTAAAATAATACATAAGGTGGCAAACTAGGGCTAGCAAGCATACTAGGCCCAATGTCCACAAAGCCCATAAATGGGTTACTAAAACTGGCTAAACAATACTAGAATGTCTAACAATGGAAATAAGTAATAAAAATAGGTAAAAAAGATAGACGTCGTGGCCAAGGGGTCGGAGGTGTCGCAACGGTCTCACGACAAGGTCTGGTCACGACATAGGCAAGGGCGCTGGTCTGGCGAGGGTGCGCGCGCAAAGGGATGAGGCATGCGAGAACCTTAGTGTCGATGCCCTAGTGCAAGGACATCGAGGCTAGCATGGCGTCGGGAGTCACGAAGGCGACGCTGAGGGTTGGGCACACTGGCGCAGTCTAGGGCATGTGTTGCACCAAGGTTGTGGTTCCGGTGTCGATGGCCAAGAGGGACACAAGCAAAGGTGTGGACAAGGGCCTGCCGTGGCTCGCAAGGGTGCGAGTCATGAGCGACTGTGTGGCCTCAACTATGGCACGGTTCCAGCCATGAGTGACTAGGCCATCCGACACAAGGACATGGAGAGCTCCTCTTGTGCAGCGTCCATGGGCGGGGTCACATCACCCTCCCCTTGAGTGGGAAACATCCCCGTTTCCTCATCATAGAAAGCGGGCTCGATCTAGGGAGAGAGGTTATCGACATTGATTGTAGAGTGAATGTTGTACTTGCTTGGGAGGTCGATCTTATATTTATTGTCCCCTATGCGCTTGATGATGCAAAAGGGGTCGTCGCCTCTCGAATGTAGCTTAGTCTTGCAGGCGTCCGGGAACCTATCCTTTTGAAGGTGGAGCCAAACTACATATCAGGGGTGGAAGACCATTCTACAACGCCCCTTGTTGTGTTGGGTATTGGTCGACGCGGCGCTCTAGCTGGATTTGGGTGTGCTCATGGAGGCGTCGCACAACGTCGACGCATTTGGTTGCGTCAATGTGCTCGCCGGTCTATAAAGGGTGCGACACCAAATCCAGGGGCGTGTGTTGATTACGCTCATAGACGACCTCGAAGGGCGTCTTCTTCGTCGCAGAGTGAAGGACCTGTTATAAGGAAACTCGACGATATACAGTAATTCCTCCCACCGACGTAGGTTAGATTTTAGCACCGACCGAAGAACGGTGCTCAAGGTCCGATTGGTCACTTCAATTTGACCATCGGTCTGGGGTGATAAGCAGTAGAAAATAGTAATTATATACCTAGCTTCCTCAAACCGTTCTTTAAAAGTGGCTGCAAAATTTGGCATCCCTATCACTAATAATAGCTTTAGGGACACTATGTAACTTCACTACGTGCTCAAAAAACAAGTTCGCGATTTCGGTCGTGTTATTGTTCCCTTTGCATGCAATGAAGTGGGTCATTTTGGAGAAACGATCCACGACTACAAAAATACGATCTTTATCGTGCCTCGACATGGGAAGTCTTGTAATAAAATCTATGAAAAGATCTTCCCACGGGGCTTCTGGGATGGGTAGAGGCGTGTGGAGACAGTATGGATGAGATCGGTCTTTGGCAGTTTGGCACGACACGCAATCCTTGCAAAACTTATTTACATCCCTAGCCTTGTGCGGCCAATAAAAATTCTCTTCAAGTGATGCAAAGGTCTTGGCTATGCCAAAATGGCATCGGTCGTCATGAGCTTCCTTAAGCAATAGGTGACTCATCGAAGAGCTCGAAATACAAAGCTTCCTGGCCCGGTATAGATATTCGTCGTCCAAGAAATAGGACTCATGAACTCGAGATGTTGCGTAAGGAAATGTTTCCATAAATTCAACACACCTAGCATGACGTCTGTTGAGAGTCGCTTGACTCTTTAGGTACACTAAGGTCGTGTGATTCGTATGAATTACGAACTCGTTTGGCCAAAGGTAGTGTTACCATGTCTTTAGAACCCGAATCAAAGCATATAATTCCTTGTCATGAGTCAGGTAGTTCAATGTCACGCCAGCCGCTTCTCACTAAAGTATGTTATACGCCATTTTTTCTTAAACAAGTATGTCGTCTATGCCATAGTCAGAGGCTTCACACTCGATCTCGAAAAGCTTTGTGAAGTGCGACAATTGCAAGACTGGGGTGTGGCATAAGGCATCTTTCAAGGCTATGACGACAACCTCGTGATGCAACATCCACTTGATTGTTGGTGAGATTGTGGAGTGGCCCGGTGATTTTCCTTTAAAATGGATCATCCTCTGTTTTATAAGCAAATGCAATTGTCCTTTAAAATGAAATTTTCTCAACCGAACGACTAGGCCTTATCTATAACTATATATTAAAACTATACATTTTCGAACCACCATAACGATTCTGGTCCCACCTCATATTTATAAAATTAATTTTTATTTTTAATATTTTAACTTTTTCCTATTAAATTTTTCTTTAACTTTTTAAATTTATCTTTAATATCAAACAAATATCTATGGAGGTAATTCCATTAATATACTAGTTTCACAAATTATGGACACTAATATACTCCCTTCCTAAATAATTTCCATAAGCATATCATCCGTAATAAGAGGACTGATTTACCCTTAATAACAAATTTTCCTATAATCACTCTTCCCTTCTCCCTCCTTTATACTGTTCAAAACCAAATCGTGCTACCCACTTTCAACTTCACCCAGAAACCGTTTTGTGCGGTTTTGATACGACTGCATTAAATAAATTTAGTTTTTTTTTTGAGAAAAAATAAATTTAGTTACACTAATTAACATGTTAGTATCAATATATTACATAAAATATGGTCACTTGTTACATTAAATCAAACTAGTTACACTAATTAGTTTATATACACTAACTTGTGTCAATAATTTGGTTACATAAATTTTATCTAGAGTAATTTATATAGGGTTATTTTATCTAGAGTAATTAGGATTTGGTTACATTAATTTTGTGTGGTAAGATTATTTGTAGATTAATGTTGTTACATAAATTTATTAGGGTGTTGTTATATTAATTTTGTGTAGGGTATTTTTGTGTACGTGTATTCAAGTTATTACATAAATTTTGTGTAGTATATTATTGTTATTACATAAATTTTCTGTAGCTACTAGCTAGTGTTACATAAAATTTGTGAGGGTGTTGTTACATTAATTGTGTAGGAAAATTTTGTGTATATTAATGTTATTACATAAATTTTGTGTAGTGTAATTCATGTAGGATAATTTTTATAGGTTAAATGTGTTACATAAATTTTTATTAGGATGTTATTACATTAATTTTGGGTAGGGTAATTTTATGTATATTAATGTTACTACATAAATTTTGTGTAGTGTAAATTATGTAGGAAACTTTTTGTAGGTTAATTGTGTTACATAAAATTTTGTTACATAAAATTTATTAGGGTGTTGTTACATTAATTTGTGCAGGGTAATTTTATATATATTAATTTTTATTACATAAATTTTATGTAGTGTAATTCGTGTAGGATAAATTTTGTAGGTTAATTGTGCTACAAAAATTTTGTTACATTAATTTGTGTAGGGTAATTTTATATATATTAATTTTATTACATAAATTTTATGTAGTGTAATTCATGTAGGATAAATTTTGTAGGTTAATTGTGCTACAAAAATTTTGTTACATAAATTTCGTGTAAGTTAATACTACATAAGTTAATTATGTTACATAAATTTTGTGCGTGAGAATTTCATGTAGATCAAAACCAAGCTCAAGTTCAATCAAAATTGCAAATTTAATAATCACGAATTTACTAATTAATGACAAATTTAATAATCATGAACTCAATCAAAACCAAGCAAAGTTGCAAAATCAAACAATATCATCCACTTATTAATGACAAATTTAATAATCATGAACTCAATCAAAACCAAGCAAAGTTGCATAATCAAACAATATCATCCACGTTCGTACAATTCTTGAGATTTGTACATAGATTATTACAAGCAACAATAACGATCGGTTATTTTAAAAGACGATTTTATGTAAACAAAATTTATGTAACCTGTAAATCATAATAATTAAGGATTAGGGGTACTTTGGACTTTTTTAGAAAAAAGGTATAGTTCTGGACAAACGATTAGGCAAGAGTACATTTAAGGAAACAAACATTGAAAGGGGGGTTATTGAGGAATTTTTCTCATATCTATGTAGTATAATAATATCTTTTGAAAACTTCTTTATATAAATATTTAAAATTAAAGATAAAATATTTTAAAATAAATATAAATCTCTTAGCATATATTTTTGATGAATTTATTTATAGATATATAGTGATTTTTTTTATATATAAGTATTTATAATTTTTAAAATTAATAAAAATAGATAATAAAATATTTAATAGATATATTGAAATGTTTGATAATCTCTAAATTTACGTACATGAAAAGTAATAAAATATGAAAAATATAATATTTGATTAAAAAATTATAGATTCTATGAGCAACAAATTACTTATATTAAAGTTTATATTATTATTTTATTCATTTATTAATATACTATTTATAATGTCTATAAAATATTGAATCGTAGTCGTACATGGTACGACGGGTATAACTAGTCAAGGTTAAAATTGACAATGACATTCTTTTTTTCCTCAATGTATAAAAGGAATCGGTCATTGTCTATAGAAAATCAAGATGATTATCTCTACTATCCCTATTTACTTGTTTTATTTCGACAATCCTAATCAAACATGGTGTTAGCCTGTTAGGAAAGGTAACTATGTGGCTAATAAAATTGATCAATTGGGCCACTCACTTCTCTTGGATGGCATTCAGACTCATCAATAACTTTTATATCTCATTTACAAGGATGTTCTAGGATGACTGTCCGCTAAAGTTTGGATCCTCCTAATTCTTACCTTTTCAAAACAAAAAAAAAAAACTTATTTGACCCAAAATCAAAAATTCAATAGACATAATTAAAACCTTGAAACTGAAATAGAAAGGATCATAATACAAAATCAATTAAGGGATGCAACTGACATTAGTTTCTTGACAAATCTAACACAATACAAAATAAGATCTTCATCATACTTAATTCATCATTTCTTCAAGGAACTTGGACACTTATAAATTGAACACTCTCCTGTGAACATCCCACCCAACTTCTCCACAAATAAGAAGACTACAATCAAAGGTGGGAGGAAGAAGAAAGGTCAGGGGGGTTATCTTTTGTCCGCTGGCGCTCAATGTCTTTTGCTAATGTTTTTAAGAATTATGTAAATTCAAAATACCTAAAAATCAATACAAAAAATGAAAATACAAAAAAAAATCAAGAACAGCAAAAAATCCTCAAATAAAACTGCAGACCTGTTTTCAGTTAAGCGCCATCCTGTATTTGTTTAAATTTTGAGGTGTACCATGCCACAAATCAAAACACATGACTTTGTTCAAGTCAAAACTTTACCGTTGCAAATGGCAACTATTGAATGTAACGGAAGCTCAATTAGTGCCAGCAGAAAATGCCTAGTTATAACAACAACTGAGAATCCAACACAACAAAAGGTGGCATAATACCGACTCATGATAGCTGTAACTAATATCAATCACCTAAAGAGATCCAGTATCAAGAAGGATCAAGTCTTACTAATCACGGATTCCAAGTGAAGTCTTGATCTTCCCAACAAGATGCGGCAAAGTTCTGATGCTATCATCAATTGTCTGGTTAACACAAGTCTCCAAGTCATTCATAGCATTAGACTGTCCAGGTTGGAGCTTTGTTGACTCAAATCTGTCTTGACACACCATCATCGACCTTTGCAATCGCTCCTGCATTAATAATAATAATAATAATAATAATAATAATAATAATAATAATAATAATAATAATAATAATAATAATAATAATAATAAGCATGTATAACCATACATTACAGTAGGACAAGACTGATACAAAAATCGATGAAAATCTCTGGTAGATAGATCCACTATGGATGAGAATATTCAAGGGTTAATTCTGCAGTTCTGTTAAGTGGATCATTGAGCAGAACACCTAATTGAGGCTTAGCAACCGAGACTATCTTTTGAAATGTGGATATGACTGACAAACAGCAGATTATTTGTTTACTGATCATATAAGGGTAGAAGTAGGAGAGGAAAAGAAGTGTTTTGCAGTTTTAGAGAACCCTCGAGTAATCTAGTACAGTAAGAACAGTAGAAGGCTAAAGTGCATAAAAAAGGAAATCAATCACTGGGAATTTAGCTGAAGAGTTGAACAATGGAATGCTTCAAAAATGACGAGAATAAATTGGTAGACAGATGAAAAGAAGGGGAAGAAAGAAAGTAACTTATAGGCAAGTGTATCTAAAGCATAGAAAGATATACTAGAATGCTTATTGCTTGCTTGCTTGATTGTGATATTATAAAAAACAATTGTAGGTTCCATAGTGGTGAACCTTAACACTGATCCACCTGATCACTTCCTTGAAAGATACATGTCAAACTCCGCAAGAGAATGAATTTCTCAACGCTAACTTTTACAACAATACTAGTCCTATGATTTTTTAGGTAACTTGCAGTTTGGCAACCGCACATCACAAGTTTGCACATATGGCAAAAATCTTAGCAGGCATAAGCATAGGAATATCTAACAAGTAGAAGGCAGAGAAATCAATCTAGCCATAGCGGCCATAGCCAACAATATGATGCATCCAAGGACTCAACAATCCTCAGTCTGCAATTAGATCACATTCCAATTCAAGCCCTTGCAAATAAAAACAAAAGCATAGACTCAACAATTCCTCCCAAATTCGTACCGAAAATGCAAGAATATCACTCAAAACCAGACCAGATTGCGAAGAAACAGACAGGCCGGACACCATTGCAGCAATCAAGTACTATTAAGTTTGGAAACAATAAAATCAGCTCAAAAACAAATTAAATACCTGAAACTTGGCCATCTCGGACTCAACGAGGTTCTGAGCGGTGAGAACAGGAACGCTGCAATGCTCAACACAGTTGCTTATCTCCTCGTGCTTCCTCCTCCTATCAAAGCATTCATACGCGCACTGGAAATACGCTTTCTGAAAAGAAAAAGAAACATAGAAATTGACAAAAGACGAAAGACGAAAGGAAAGGGGGAAGGAAAAAGCTTGGAATTAGGTTGAACCTGGAGAGTGAAATTGACATGGTCTTGAACGCCGGAGAGATGGGATTGAGCAGCGTCATTGACTTCGTTGAGCTTCCTTCTCAATCTTTCTGACACAATTTGCTGTTCAGCTGCGGCTATGTGATCCATCTTCGCTCCGTCTCTCTTTCCTTGTCCGCGGCAGGGTTTATAATTTATACACAGGGGTTTGGTTGCGCAACAAGCAAATATGAAGGTAAATTACACAAAACCGCCCGTGTTTTAGGTTGTTTTTTTTTCCAAGGACGGGGTTTTTTCCGAAGGACGGGGTAAAGTTTACTATGTGTACTATTTTAAACATTTAAATATTTTTCGTAATCATGAGATAATTAGAATTAGAACAAAGTTAAAGGTGTAAAAAAATAATCAAGCATGCTAATTTGGGGTAATTGAATTTTATTATAATTTTTAATTAAGCATATAAAAAAATTGAATATATATACAATCAAAGGTCACATATTTTAATTTTATGATGGAATCAAATAATTTTGGAAAATTTTAAAATTTAAATTAACACATCTTTATATAAAAAAATATAACTTAATTCTTTATTATACTACACACGCCAGGTAAATTGGATGCAAATTGGAAGTGCAATTTTTAAGTATATGATTAGTCTACATGAGATTCAAATAAGTGTAGTGGTTACATAAAGAAAAGAAAAAGCATAGTTAAATTTGATGAGGAAAATTTAATCAATATCAATATATATCTTCTAAACCTAAAACACTTTTGGGCAGTTTCGTCATTATGAATTTATATTACAACCAACCTATTTTTAATAATGTTTTTTTAATCAATTATATATTATGTGATTCAATTACCTTATTGAATTTCCAATTTTATACTCTCAATTTATTCAATAATTTTTTTTATTAATTTTATATGTGTTTGGATAAATTTTTATCTCTACGTATTATTGCATTATATTCTATGGATAAATTTTTATCTCTACTCATTATTATATTATATTATTATATTATATTCTAAAATTTAATTATGATATGATTATCAATTTCAATATCTAGATATAAGATAGATATCCATAAGTGTGCAAGCTCGAAGATTTATATTCTCCGATAAAAAAAAGATATTAAATTTTTTTGTGATAATCATAGATTGTTCGTATTTATATTTTTTTAATTCAGTAAATAAATTATCCATTATTATATATTTTATATTCTTAATTCTTTTTAACTTTCAGTATCATCAGCTATTGGAACATCATCTTCCAATCAACATCATCTAATCTCAAACAATACTAATTCATATCTAGATGATCATACAGCCGTGAAGGTAAAATTAATATCAGAATTAGAGAAAAAAATTAAACACACTTATTATTATTTCGTATTATTGTTTATCAATGTCATTAAACAACTCTAATATTATCTCTATTTTAGATTCAAATTTGGACAGTGATTATTTAGATTTTGATATTGGTGACGTTGAGGACCCTTTTTGGAACTAATGAAGAAGATGATCCTCATCCATTAATAGAGAATTATAATTAGGCATATACATTCCTTGACATAGATTTGTTTTACTAGAGTATTGGGATATTGGTGATCCAACATGGCTATGTAAATATTGCGGAGCAATGATGTGGTACGAAGAAGAGAGGCAAAACAGTTTTTAGAATGGATATTAAGAGTAGGAGATGGACTTGAAAGTAGCCCAATGATGGTGAAGCAACAATTGAGATTCCTTCTGATGTATTGATAATTGAAACCACCAATCCGATTGCAACAATTGTAGAAACGGTATATCCTTATTGAAGTTCCTAATCTTGTCGAGTACTTTCAAGAGAGGGCCATTCTTGCACCAACTCATGATATTGTTCAAAACGTCAATGATTACATGATGTCTCTACTTCCAGGAGAAGAAAAAATCTACCCTAGCTCAGATAGTATTTGTAAATCATACGACAACAGCACATATAATGGTCATGTTTACTCGGTAGAATATCTAAATTCAATTCAATGCTCAAATCATGTGTTGAAACTGAAGGTAGGTGTTCCCGTGATGCTACTCAGGAATATTGACCAATCGTCAAGATTGTGTAATGGTACCAGATTGTTAATCACAAGACTCGGAGATCATGTCATCGAAGCAAGGATAATTTCTGGAAAAAAAGTTGGAGATCATGTTCTTATACCACGAATGTTGCTTACACCATCAGATACTAGATACCTATTCCGGTTTCAACAGAGGCAATTTCCTTTGATAGTTTGCTTTGCTATGACAATTAACAAAAGTCAAGGACAATCCCTTTCTCAAGTAGGCCTATACCTTCCTAGACCAGTATTCACTCATGGCCAGCTATACGTTGCAGTATCTAGAGTTACTACAAATAATGGGTTGAAGATTTTAATATGCGATTTTACAGGTCAACCACAGAGTACAACTATTAATGTTGTTTATAAGGAAGTCTTTCAGAACTTAACAAGATCAGGTATTATAAATTTATTACATTTCTAACTTACGCATACATTATAATATATATTTCATAAAAAATATCTAATTTATTAACTTTTTGTTTTATTAATGAAGGTCTATAAGCATATACAAATGCCATTGAAGAATCTTCTATGCCTTACTTAACACTATGTTGTTCTTTTATAAGGAAAATATTTTTATATTTTCTACTTTAATTAACACTATGTCGTTCTTTAAAAAAATGTTTTTATATTTTATACTTTAATAAAATCTTTCAGTGTTCAAATTAATTTACTTATAAATCACATTAAATAAGGACGACAGCTACATGGTTATATGTTGTAAATACATATACAACAATTAAATCATTAATCAAATATTCATATATAAACAATATATTATAAAAAATAATTTAAAGGTTCCCAGGCAAGGCCCGGGTCATCAACTAGTAGTGGAATAAAGTAATACTTATAAATTTAACTTTACATGATGTTATATCATAAGCAATTAATCATATTGTTATTAAAGAAACACAAAGAACAAGTATAACATTTGTTTATTGGGCACTTCATTTGTTTCTTTTTGTTGTGCTCATATAGGTAGACATGGCAATTATGTAGCTTACTTTATCACACGTTTGTATCTTAATTCGGACATGAACAAGTCTTTGTAATTAATATTCCGCCATGTATAATTGAGTTAGCTAAATTAGATATTTAATATATTTACACTTTGCTCAAAAAAAGGATTCGTATAACAACTACAAAAACCGGATAAGTATATGTGTGCATTGAAACCAATTCTATAAGTATGTGAGTCAAAACTAATTATATGAGTAATGAAAAAAGATAGCCTTAAAACACAAAATTAATCCCAAAATGCACAAACAGGCAGTCCTATATGTACAAATAGATGGTATTGACGCACAAACAAAATTTTATTTTAATTCACAAACAAAAGGATATATTAATGAACAAAATACTAGTAGCGATGAACAAAGTGCTAGTAGTAATGCACAAAGTGATGATAGTAATGCACAAACTTCATATTCATTGATACATAATGAAAAGTTAATTTTTTGATGCACAAAGTGCTAGTATTTTTTTTTTGGTGAGGCAAAGTGCTAGTATTTATGCACAAACATATATTATTAATGAACAAACATGAGTATATCAATGAACAAACAAGGATATAACAATGAACAAACAAAGGTATATCAATGAACAAACAAAGATATTCAATGAACAAATAGGGGTCAATGGACAAAAAGAGATTTATCGAAACTAATTATATGCGCATAAAAAATTAGATAATATTGTATTCATACACATAATAGGGTTAAAAATAAAATTAAAAATTAAAAAGTTTGAATCGATGAACAATGTGCATCAAAAACTCGATGCACAATTGGTCAGTATTGATGAACAAACTGTACGAGTCTCTCAAAAACATATTTTCAAAAAAATATGCGAATAATACAGAAAAATTCGCCCATGCCATTTTTTTAATCTTTTTAATGAATGTCTAATTAGGGACATTAATTTTTTTGAGAGGACGCCCGAGATTTATTCTTATTTCTTAACTGAGCGCTCATTCTCACGTTGACTCATTCTCAACTTTTAAATGGTGGAAAAATCACACTTCAACAGAACTTGGATTCCCACCGTTATTATGTATTGCATGCATAAAACTAATTAGCATCCTTATGCAAAATCAAATAGTTAGTCCTATCAAACCCAAAAGAAAAGAAAAACTAAAAGAAAAAAATCTCAAACAACTTGGACAAGAAATGAAGATAAGGAAAACTTACAAAAGTACATTCAGCCCAACACGAAGGCCATCCTATTCTTTAATCATCATGGAAATAGCCCCAGTTAACCCATTAATTAAACAAATAGGAGAGTGAGCATGAAACAAGCACACAGTATTCAAGAAGTCCATACAGAAATTATTCTCATGATCAAATACAAGAGAAGGCAAAGATACGACCTTCTTCTCATAGCTTAAAACTCGGGGACATGGTACTTTAAGTTGGAGATGCCAATTCAAAATCATGTTGCAATCCATACGCAAGCTTTCCATTTGACTCTTACCCCCCTTCAGCCACTATAAATTTTGTTTCCATAATCGTTTCCATCTTCTTGGATTTTACAAGATTGTGCTATTGAATGCAAATCCAGCCATATCCACATGAAATATGTGCAACATCTGACTTTTCTCATTTGTATGCCACTCAACAATGACCTTACTCTCACTTGCATACTAGGTCTTCTAGTATAGGTAGCTTTGCTTTTTCTTTGAGCCAACATTGCAACTGGCCATGTTCCACAAACAACCAAAAAAAGATTCAAGTATCAGTATAACCCACACAAGAAACGAAAAATTGTTGTTCATGCTTAATTAGTTGCACATGTCCCTAAGCCTATCTAGACAACAAAACCAACAAGACTCAGCTATGGGATTTTGTTTTATGACATACAATTGCCTATACAACCCTTTAAGTGATGATTAAGTAAATTCCCACATTTTTGTTTGAAAATAGGTATAAAATACTTATATATAGGAACGTTTCACAAGAATATAACAAGAGCACAGAACCAGCTAATAAATCTAAATGAACTGCACGTGCATGCAGTGCTGGAAAACCACAATACGTAAATATGTACGCATAATATATACTCATCAAGCATGGGAAAAAGTGCAGAACGACCACTATGGTGAGTTTATCACCTCAATGCGAGTACGTCTTTGCCTACGGGGCACAATTCGAAGAGTTGCAGCACCATATGATTACATTTAAATACCATAAGGACTGAGAATTTTTTTATGGAAGCGACTAAGAAGTAAATAGAAGAAAGGTAACAGACACTAGTATACGGTACAATTGTACTAATAAAACATTGGCAGCATAAACGTTGTTACCTCACTATGAACACAACGTCGACGGTAAGGTAGACTCTGTGCAAAACCAGCTGCAGATGGAGTAGGTATGTCAACAATAATGATCATCTGTAGAAAAGAAGGCATAAGTAATGAACATGTACAATTAAGCGGCTCATAGGGGGTGGTACATCCCTGCACAATTCCCTTGGCAAGTGTAGATATCAAATCTCTTCTAGCCTATGCAGTTAGACCATTAGGACAATACCAATGCAAAATGAAAGTATGAACATGAAAGTGGGAAAAAAAAACTAAAGACGTTATATTTCCCCATTCCCAAACGTGTAGACGTTGGCTTTGTTATGTCATAAGGTTACACTATAAGCAAATAAATCAATAAATAACATAACAAAGACACCTCATCCTTGCAAGGTTCAATTTATTTTTCCATAAAAAACAACCTAACATGTAGTCTGTTGTATTTCTCGCTAGGGGTGAGCGAAGTATGAAATTTATTTTAGGTAGATGCTTCAAGTTGACATAAACAAGGCCATCAACATACAAACTGGGGAAAATCATATGACGCAAGAAACCCCTCAAATATGAATGCACCAAGAACCAAAAAGGCTTTCCAAAAGGAGGAAAGGAACCAGAAGATCAAAATAAGAATATAATAATTTGTTAGACAGGAGGAAGATCGACAGACCCAAAACCCCAAAACTCACTTGTATTGATAATTCTGGAATGTAACAGACCTTACAACTCAAGGAGAGATACCTCCAATGAGTCCCCCAGGCACTATGCCTTTCATTCACACTTTTTGGATGATGAAAACAGAAACATGACTCTCTATTTAAAGACTGATCAGCACGCAGGCTGGTGATCCTAACAACTTGCTATTAAAAGACTAGATTACCCTCAGTAACTAACATTGTCCTTTTCTGGATTATTCCTCCCCATAACCGACTACTTGTGTGCCTTCCTAGAATACACAATATAGGGTCCCACTTTCTGAGTTGGTGTGCTAACATAATTACTTATATAGCAAGCATATGTCAAAACAGAGATATCACCTATGTAAACTACTTGTACAATTGAGCGTCATTATCTTTCGGCTCGTGCAGTTGTTGATACCGGCGTACAGTCTGATGAGATGACCTAAGAATTTTGGGGCAAAACATGTCTCAGTTGCATATGCAATCTTCAAAAGGAAATTCTGGGAAGTTCTTGGAAATCAGTCCTCTATTAAATAGAAATTGCAAGGCACTTCAGTAGGTAAAATGTCAATGACAACGATTTCAATCATAGGGGAAATTGCAATCTATAAAAAGAGGAGCTCAAAAAAGAGATTTTTATTTGTATGAACTTATTGTGCGTCACCTTCTACATACCAACAGTATGCTGTTAAGGATACAAAGTAATACTACTTAAGTTCAACATTGCAGTCAAAGTCAGTTGAAGAGATTCGTCATTTTCTATTAATTCATAATAGGAAAAGTAGAGGGTGATGCTAGAATAAATAAGAACCACAATAATGAAACGCACGGTAATCAAAATCACCTGCATGAACGAACCGAGCAAAATAGGGGCACCGACATGTCAAGGGACAACAAAAGTGAATTTGATAGGGGATTGACCCCTCAATTTCGAACCTAGCCATATGAAACAAAGATGGGAAAAGGCAAACAAAATTAAACAAAGTGAAACAACACGGACCAAAATTGAAGAAAGGAAATCAAACCCTAAATCGGAACACAATACAAAGATGACTTAAAATAAAGGAAAGCGTGATTTTGGGATTGGAATAACAGCACACATGAACCCAATTGGGTGAAATAGAACCCGAATGTTAACACTTACCAATAGAAATCGACAGTAGAAGCTCTAGAAATTGGAGAAGGCATGCTTTTCTGTTCTTGGTGGTGAAGTGATGGACGGAAGAGCGGGCGACATTGGGGTTCAGGTTGACGGTGGGGACGTGTGATACGGACCCGAGGTGGACCGCGTATCGAACCCTTGTTTCTCAAAGGGATTGAGCCTATTCCGAGGTGGAATCCGACTCGAACTGATCTATGGCAGGAAATAAAGAAGCTAAAGGAAATTAGGGAAAGGTTATTTTTATTGGATAACTTTATGAGAAGATACACAAGAATATTTATACATAAGCCCTAACGGTTCAAAAAAAGCGTTCCGGGAAAGAACCGTAAAGAAAACCCGGAAAGAGAGCAAGACTCTAGTTTATAAAAATTACATTAATTCAATATTCTAATAAAACTGAAATTATTAATCTAAAAATACTAAATTTATTAATCTAAAACCTAGAATATTAATCCTCATATCTCTTAGGACGACGCCTAATTCTTGATGGCCTGTTCTCGGACTATACATCCGTATCAATCTCTCCCCCGATGAGAATAGGCTTGTCCTCAAGCCGTAAATCAGGAAAATAGCGCCGAAGAGTGTCTACAGGTTCCCAAGTGGCGTCGGACGGCCCGCCATCAGTCCATTCTACGAGCCATTCCTGACGGGGCGTGCCATCAACGAGAACCTCCCTCGCAGCCGTGGCCCGAATTGGTGTCGAGATTGGTCTGTCGTACAAGAAATCTGATGGCAATGTGGCTGGTTGGATTGGTGATCCGTCAGTAATAAATGGTCGGAGCAAGGAAACGTGGAACACATTGTGGATACGCGCTGAGGCCGGAAGTTCCAAACGATATGCGACCGGGCCAATCCGCTCAATGATCGTAAATGGACCATAAAATCATCGAGCTAGCTTGGCGGAAAGGGGTCGACTCATCGAGTGTTGACGGTAAGGTTGGAGCTTTAACAAGACGCGATCACCGATGTTGAACTCGACGTCTTTGCGGTGCTTGTTAGCTTGGGACGACATTCGTTGTTGCATTTTAAGCAAATTGGCGCGAATCAAGTCAAGCACCTGAGCACGATCACGAATAGCCTCGGAAGCCAACGTGGGGGAACCGATCGACGCTGTCACGCGAGCAATAGGCGGGGGTTGTCGGCCATATAAAACTTTAAATGGGGACATGTCCAAGCCTTCATGGAACATGGAATTTAATGCAAGTTCGGCCCATGGTAGAAAATCGAACCAACGCCGAGGTCGTCCTTGAGTGAATGCACGAAGATATTGCTCTAGACTGCGATTCTTAACTTCCGTCTGACCATCAGTCTGTGGGTGATAAGCGGTGCTGTGGTGGAGTTTCGTCCCGCTCAACCTATGAATCTCCGACCAAAAGGCACTACGAAACACAGGGTCTCTGTCCGATAGAATAATTGTCGGAATGTCATGCAGCTTAACAACCAAATCAACGAATAGACTGGCAACCCCGGGAGCATCAAAAGACGGGACTAGGGCACCAAAATGAGCATATTTAGATAGCCTGTCGACTACCACGAGAATTGTGGTGTGACCTCGAGACGGGGCAGCCCAGTAATGAAATCCATCGACACCTCGTCCCATACTTGGCGCGGTATTGGAAGAGGTTGAATGAGGCCTGCTGGCTTACTAGTACTGTACTTAGTGGATTGACAGATAATGCAAGCGTCAACAAATCGTTTAACGTCAGCGCGCATACCTCTCCAAAAAAAATACCTCAGCGACGCGACGGAATGTGCGGTCTATGCCCGGGTGGCCTGCGCTAGGCGAGGCGTGGAACTCAGTCAGGATCTCGGCCTTGAGCGGCGCCGCCGCCGCTACGACAAGGCGATGAGAGTAATACAGCATGCCGTCGTGTATGCGAAATGGAGGGGGTAGTGTGCCGGATTTTGCCTCTGCGTGCCAAGCGCATAAATCTTCCATCACCGCATTTTCGGCCTTGAGCCGTGGAAGGATATCTGTCAGTGGGGCCGCAAAGCTGAAAAATTGGCATAATTCGGCGTCGTCTTCACTCATGCAAAGCCTAGACGCGAAAGATCCAACCGTGCGGATCGGATCCATTGAAACGCGGCGGGTCGACCCAAATGTTTGGAGCGGTGCCGGGTCCTGTTGGCGTACGGCCCAAGTTAGGGTAACCGTGATTTATTCCCGGCAATGGCAGGTATTCAATCGCCCCCGGTTGTGGCTCGGCGAACGGAGTAGGGCTCGGGGAGAAGGTGTACGGTGGTCCGCCTGCCAAGTGTAGCGGCATGTGCGACGCCATGGTAGACGCTGCACTAACGACGGGCGGAGGCCAACCTGCAATCACAGAGGACGGGCCAGGTGCGAACCTTTGTGGCGGAAAATTAGGGTTTGTCGTAAGTAGATTGAGGAACGCTGCTTGGGCTGGCGGTCGACTGCGGCCAACCCTGGACAAGTGAGGGTTGAAGCATCAGCGAGGCGGTCGCGGTGGTGGCAAGTTGGGCCGCCGAGGCAGTGGTGGTGGTGGAACGATTCGATTGTATTAAATCGTACATCTTATTCTGCCGAGATTGCTGATCGTCTACCCGGGTCGTCAGCTTTTGGACATCATCGGCAAGTTGCATAAGCAAGTCACGGAGGTCGGGTTTATCGCCGGCAGTGGTTGTGAGATCATCGACGACGGATTTCGACATGGTGTTCAAGGTGAAAGCACCAGTTGATACGGACCCGAGGTGGACCGCGTATCGAACCCTTGTTGGTCAAGGGGATTGAGCCTATTCCGAGGTGGAATCCGACTCGAACTGATCAATGGCAGGAAATAAAGAAGCTAAAGGAAATTAGGGAAAGGTTATTTTTCTTGGATAACTTTATGAGAAGATACACAAGAATATTTATACCTAAGCCCTAACGGTTCAAAAAAAGCGTTCCGGAAAAGAACCGTAAAGAAAACCCGAAAAGAGAGCAAGGCTCTAGTTTATAAAAATTACATTAATTCAATATTCTAATAAAACTGAAATTATTAATCTAAAAATACTAAATTTATTAATCTAAAACCTAGAATATTAATCCTCATATCTCTTAGGACGACGCCTAATTCTTGTTCCCCTGTTCTCGGACTGTACATCCGTATCAACGTGTGGCGCTAGTTGTTCGAAGACGACACTCAGAGGGGCGGAGAATGAAGTCAGTTTATGGGGATAAAAGGGCACTGAAGATATGAAAAGAACATAAGGGGAAAGAGAATGCAAGTAAATTGTATGAGTAAGCCCAACACTTCCCCAAATTTTTGGGGATTGGGCTTTTGGGGAATTTTGATCAAAAAATTACCCCAACAGATGCTCCATTCTATTCTCCATTTTGGAGTAATTCTCCAAAATGAGGTGAGCTTTCCCTAAACTTGGGGTGATCCCCAAATCTCCAAATTAATATATTGTTTTTTTCTTTTTTCTTTTATTTACTAATTTAATGGATAAAAATAAAAAAGAGCCAACCAAAAAGTGAGATTATTAAATTAAGATTCTAGAATATTCTAGAATCTGGCAAATTTCCTTTTCCAAATTTATTCCTTATAAGTCAAATAACAAATAATTTTTCATTTATCAGGTTAAGATTCTAGAATATTTTTATTCCTTATAAGTCAAATTAACAAATAAATTATCATTTATTAAATTAAGATTTTAAAATATTTTTTTCCTTAAAAGTCGAATAACAAATAATTATCATTTATTAGTTTAAGATTCTATAATATTTTATTTTCTTATGTAAGATAATATATAATTAGTTATTGTAATTTATAGAGTTTGGTTCAAATGAAACCAACCCTTAACATGAAACGGAAGGAGAGTTGTCATTTGTCGGATCACATGATCCAATGGCTCAAATTACTCCTGTAATTTTGAAAGAAAAAAAAAATAAAACAAATCAACAAGGTGGAAATTTTGTAAATACACCCAATTTCTATACCCTTAACTTCACTCTCAAATATCAAAAATAATCCCAATCGAAGTCTCCCAAAGCAAACGAAGGACGACAGACGATCGAAGGACGACGGACGATCGAAGTCTCCAATCGATCGAAGTCTCCAAAGCAAACGAAGGACGACGGACGATCTCACCTTCGCCTTCAATCTCTCCCACGAATCACGATGCCTCCAAAAACAAATCGAAAAGGTATAAGCCCTAATTTTTTCACCTTATGCGATTGAAGAAGGAAATTTGCCAGATTCTGATATTTTTTGTTCTTTGTTTATGCGATTGAAGAAGGAAATTTGTCGATGAATTTTGTATGTTAATCGATGTGTTCTGTTTTGATTTGTGACGAGCTTAGGAATTTGCTATGAAATCAGTGGTTTGATGTTGATGACTGATGTGTCTCTTTTGTTACATTCAATTGCTTGATTGACTTGCGAGAAATTTGTGTTTTCTGACATTCACAAGGTCTCTGTGTGGGATATGATTGTTTGGTGAATGCTAGTTTCTTACCATTAAGGGTTTGTGACCAGTTCAGGTTGTGGGTGTCATGACTTATGAATCACGATCCCTAAATTTCATTCTAGAGGCATTCATGAAGATTTCACTCTTTTGAGGGCAGGGAATTGGCTTGGCTTGAAAAGGGCAATCAAGTGCATCAAACACTATCAAAACTGAAAAGAAGAGAGAAAGGCATTGGATTCATAATCATCAAAATTGTCTGCTCATTTGGAAGTAGTGGTAAAACTGTACAGTCACCCATGTGAATGACTGGCCAGATTGAACCTGTACAGTTACCCAAGGTAAGAAAAATCATAGAATTTAAGAGTTTTTATAAGTTTCAAAAGTGCATTGAAAAGTTTCAAAAGTGCATTGAAAAGTTTCAAAAGTGCATTATGACATAGAAAAAGTGCATTGATAAATGTCATAATAAAAGTGCATCATCTGATTGAAAAAGTGCATTGAAAAGTTTCAAAAGTGCATTGAAAAGTTTCAAAGGTGCATTGTGACATAGGAAAAGTGCATTGATAAATAACATTAGAAAAGTGCATCATCTGATTGAAAAAGTGCATTGAAAAGGTTCAAAAGTGCATTGAAAAGTTTCAAAAGTGCATTGTGACATAGGAAAAGTGCATTGATAAATCCATACTTAATGGATTTATGGTGCATGTTTAAAGGCATAATTGAAGAAAAGCTTATTAGCTCAAATGGAAGATCAATGTGCTTACGCACAGAGATGTGGGTTCGAATCCCATATAAGCTAGTTTGATCATGATTTTCTTTGAAAAATAGTGGTTAATTAGTTATTTGTCGTACACCGATAAAATATAATTTTTTTTAGTACATAGCTAGTTTGGTTGAGAATAAATGCGTTAAGAATTAATTTGTGTAAGAAATCATATTAGCCCATGTAGGAATCGAACCTACATCTTTGTGCACAAAGAACACCGCTCTACCATTTGAGCTAATAGGCTACTTGTACTAAAACAAAAATTTGACCTTCATATGGTTTCAACTCGGATGGACATGTGGGCAAATAGTATGTCGTTCCCCCTTGAGATAGCTCAATGAAATATTCACCACTGTTTTTAGGTGATTCCTCATTCAGAATAGTAGAAGAAGAGTTTGATGTCCCCACTACAACAACATAAAAGAGAAATATAAAGGTGTTAGTTGAAAATTAGTAAAAGTGCATTGAAAGTATAATAAAGTGCATTGTATACTAGGAAAAGTGCATTACCTAAACTACTAACTAAATCAGTGAAAAGTAAAAGATATAAAAAGTGCTATTAAGTAGAAAAAGTGCACTCTTAAGTGTAAAAAGTGCATTATCAACTATGAAAAGTGCAGTAAAAATATGTTCTCTATAACAAATGAAATTAGATATACGGTCAAATATATGTTCTCTAAACAAAAATGAAAAGTGCATTGTTAAGTATAAGAAGTGCACTAGTAAGTCTGGAAAGTGCATTGTCATATACTAGTAATACTCCTTTATGTAAAGTGCAAGTAAGTATGAAAAGTGCACTAGTAAGTATGAAAAGTGCATCATTAAGTCCTAAAAGTGCATTCTCATTTGCTAATATTACTTCTTTATGATTAGTTCAAAGTATCAACGAGAAGAGGAATCCATTGTTCAAAGTGCATTATTTAAGTATGAAAAGTGCAATAGTAAGTCCTAAAAGTGCGGTATTAAGTCCGAAAAGTGCAACGTCGAATTTTGCAAGATTGGCCTAGTTTACAGGAAAATTTACACAGTTCAATCGATTCACACAGTTCAATCAATTCACACAGTTCAAGATTGGCATAGTATTAAGTTCGATTCACACAGTTCAATCAAAATCCAACTAGATTCACACAATTCGATTGACCAGTTCAATCGATTTCGAAAATCACACAGTTCGATCTCGTTCAACGAGTTCGATTGACCAGTTCAATCGATTCCGAAAAATCACACAGTTCGATCTCGTTCAATGGATTTGTGAATTCCTCTTACCACTTTCTACCATGGTTGGAACGAGACTCGCAGATTCAAACTCATTGGATTTCGGATTCGGCGATGGCGATCTCCTTCCGTGCGATCTCCTTCCGTTTCAATCGAAGGGCACAATCTTCGATCTCGTTTGAATGAACCCTAGAATCGCACAATCTACTCCCTTAACAACGAGATTGCAATCGATTCAATCGCTCAATCGCATAATCGCACAATCGATTCAATCGATTGAGTCTTCAATTTACCCCCAAAAACAAAACAAAAAGAGATAAAAAGGATTATTAATTAGAGAGGGAAAAGACATAATTGCCTCCGTCTTTAATAAAAGGGGAAAGAAAATCAGCCCTTGGATCTCCTTGATCCAAGGGCCCAAAATTCTCCTTCCGTTTCATGTTAAGGGAGTGTTTTATGGGAACAAACTCGTAATTTATATGATAAAAAATGAAAGTATTAAATGCAGTGTTCTCCAAAATAAAGAATCTGTTAGAGTTGGGCTGAATTATTTTTGGAGAATATGACAGTTGGTTCTCCATTTTGGAGAAAATTATGGAGAAACTGTTGGGCTTGCTCTAAGCAAGTATATATGATATCTTGAATGGCAGCAAGCTGGACAGGACGGTCCAATCAATTTTGGTGGCCTTGTGCAAAAGTTAACATTAAATATTATTATTAAAATAATTAAAATTGAAGATATATTAATTCTAATTTTTTTATATTAATGTATTTCTTACAATATTTATCACGTATGTTAAAAATAAGTAAAATAATTTATACTTTTTTTCAAATAACCGCTAATAATCTTTATATACTCTGAAAAAAATATAAACTTATCACTATATTTTACAAATTGTTATCCAATTTTGTAATGATAGATTGATAGGGTTGAATTTAATAAATAACAAGTTGAAGTCCCGTGATATTCACATGATAATTTTACTAAAAAACTATATAATTATATGATATTAATTTAAAATACTAAATATATTTATATAATATCATAATAAATTATGCAATAGACAAATTATTTTCTCTAGATTGTACTCCATATTTTAATTGAATATATTTTTAAATATTTTTTCATTATTTGTGGAGATCTTGTCCAAATTTAGATTGAAATTATTAAAATATTGATTTTAATTTTTATTGAATATTTTTAAAATAATATTTTCTTATTTTTTTAGACATTAATATGTATAAAATACTTGGTTTTTTTTATAAAGATAATAATAATTAGGATAAATTATCTATAAAGCATAATATAATTTATTAAAATATTTTTATTAAGTTAATTTATTAAAATTATATATTAGGGTTCTTATCTTTTACTTTATAATAATAAGAATGTTTGTAAATATGAAAAATACAATATAAAGATTAGTATAGAAAATAACATTGTCCTTGATTTAAGATATAAAATATAGAGAAAATTATCTATGTATTATTTTGAATTTTACTAAATTAAATTAAATTTTGAATTTTTATTTATTTTTTGATATTTACATATAATCTTAGTCATCAACATAAAATTATATATTTTTTCTGAAGAAAAAAAATATATCAACACAAAATTTGTTTTTTAAAATTATATCATCATATAGACATAAACTTTATACTTGAAGCTCAAGCCTTGTTAAAAGGTAAAAAATATATATTAAGACCCTAAATCTTGTTAAGAGATAAACATGTTAAATTAATATGGAAAATATCATCTCATAGGAATTTATGTATATAAAATTTATATAAATATGTTATCTATTGTAGTAAACTAATACATAATCCATAGATAGAAAATTATATACATAAAAAATTATATAAACATGTTATATATTTAGTATATATAGCAAGAATACTATAAGTTGTTACAAAATTTATTAAATATAATTTCACTTTAATTTATTCAAAAATGCCACGTGGCGCAAATTTTACAACAGACTTGGGTTCTGCTTTATAAAGTACTAGTTGTCCCCGTCGTGCCATGCACCACTATGACTCGATATTTTTTAGATATATTATAAAAAAGATATTAATAAACAAAAATATAATATAAAATTTAATGTAAGTAATTTATTGATCGTAATATATATAAAAATTATTGTTTAAATAATGAGAATAATATATACAATACTCATAAAATGTTATGGTAAATTTTCAAATAATGAGAATAATATATACAATGCTCATAAAATGTTATGGTAAATTTTCAAATTGTGAGTTGCAATAAAAGGAAGATATTTTGACTAAACTTATCATAAGGAAGTATTTTGATTAAAAAAGCATAGATTTATCAAAATATATAGACCTATAATTATCTACTTATATAAAATATTTTTTATAAGGAAAGCATTTTTTTTATCATTATAGTTAAATATGACATGTAAGTGACGGGGTGAAAATAATACGATGTGGTATATGACGTGTCAAAAATTATATGACATGGCTTAAGGAAAAGGCGACACGTGACAAAATCCGATGTGGCGCATTCTAGAAGCGACATGTGAAAAAAGCTGACATGGCGCAACATGGAGGCTCCAAACCTTATTGGTTTTATATATATAGTAGATTAGGTTAGATGTAATGACGTATTTTAAAATACATGAAGTAAAATATATGAAATGGTGCTTTAAATGAGAAAATTAATGCACAAATGAACTCTTATAACTAGAAAATATTATACCGTAATCTATAATTTTAAAAATAAAAATAAATTATTTATGTTAAAGAACACCAAGTTAAAAATGTCACTGGTATTATCAAACTCTAGCTTTCAACAGTTCTTTTTTGTCGAAAAGGGAATTCTCGATAGACAAGTAGAACGCGCCTGCACGCGCTGTCATTTTTCTTTCCCTTTTGCCTGTAGCCGGCCCTAATGCCCCTTTTGGGGTGCTCTTTCCCCTAGCCTCTTCGATTCTTCGTTTGTCCTTCGCCTCTCCCTTGTGTAAATCCGCTTTCCTCTTAGTGTGTCATGCCTCGATTCTGGATTTGCCTCCTCAAATCGGTCTTGTGCTTGTTTATGCTCATTCCCTCTTTTCTCAAATCTTAGGGTTTCTTGGTTCGTTGGATCTTTGCTTTGGATCTGAGAATGCCTTGAATCCCTTTACCCCTTGTCGGATCCAATGCCGATATGACCTTTGCCATAACCTCTTTCTTCAATTTGATCCTTGCTGGATCTGCTCCTGGATTTGGATCCTTCGTTCTTCGATCTATCAGATTAGTTTGTTCTGTTGGATTTTCTTATGTTCGCTTGTGGCTGATCTGGTTCAGTTGCTTGGGGATGTCTTTGAAGATCATCTCGTTCTAATTAGCTCCTCGATCTCTGTTCTCTATCTGATGGTTGTTCTTAGTTGTTGGCATTTGGGGCTTTGTGAGACGGATCTCTCTTTATTTGAGGGATCTGTGGCCATGAGGAGTGCGCTTCTTGGGCTTCTGTTGAAGGGATTGATTTTGTCTCTCCCTTCTTCTTGCTGTTGGATGCCGATATTATCAGGTTATGTGAATGTTTCTCCTTGTCTCCTAATTATTCTTGTTTTGTTGTTGTTTCTTTTGTTCCAAACGTTTCTCTGCCTGCTTCGGCATGGACGTCTTCTCTCTTGTGTGGATTTTTTTTCCATCAAGATTGAGAATTTGTCTATTCTGTTGCTTTTAGAGAATGAACACTATCCTGCTGAAACTTTATTAAACCTTTACCTCCCAATTCATAAGAAATCTCTGCTAATTGTTAGTTTGAATCATGTTCTCCTTCTAACTATGGTAAAAATTGCTAGAGTCGATAGCCCTTGTAGGCTTACAAAGTTCTTTTGTGTGAGTTTGTTGCAGATTGAATCATGTACTCCATTCATCTTCTTCCATATTTTCTTGATATGGGTGAGATGTTATATATTTCCACGGTCTGTTTGGTTAAAGGAGATAGTTTCGAAGCATTCAGGTGAAATCTTTCCAAGCTTCTTTATCCTTGAATCTTTTGCATATATCTGGCTTTCTGAGATGTTGCATGAGTGCAGGTTTGTGCAATGCTTGGTTACTGTTATATGTCAAATATCTTCTTGTATTTTTTTACTGAAAATGCTAGAATTATTCTGGTTCAGATCCTTGTTTATTTCTGGTTTCTCATTATTCCCTTTTTGCTCCAAGGTGATATGCGATTTTCTTATCTTCTTTACCTTTTCTGTGATAACTTGTGTGCTTACTAATGGTTCATTCTTTGTAGTGAATTGGCAGCAAGTGCTCACACTTTTATGGCTGGTTTTTATTTCTGTAGTGGTTGAGGAGTTATTGCCTTCACTGCATAAGACCTGTTTGAACCCTTTTAGTAGTAAGCTCATTCCCCAACTAGTTGGTGTTTGCCTTTGGCTCATGTATCTTCTTGATATAGTTGTAGCTTGGCCTCTCCTTCTTTTTGGGGAATCCTCTACATTCTATGAAGAAAATTGGATGCTTCATCTTTTTGATGAACATCTTCTGAGAATTGCAAAGATATTACATGTTTACACTACAAACCTAAATGCTGACCAAATTTGGAAATTACTGTTCACAAGACTTTTTCAAACATATCTTCTAATGTTGTCTTTATATAGTTGTAGTGCTGCAGTTTTTAATATAATGATAATGTCCTTGTTTGTGTATTATCCACTGTGTTCAACTTATAAAATTTATTACCATTTGGTTTTTAATCTTAATAGTAATATCAAATATGCTGGCAGCTTTCTAATGGTTCATTTAGAGGTGCAGCCATTTACTCTTCCTAAATCTCTTGCATTAAATGTTCTCATTATTATAAGTTACTGTTCAAAGTTTACTTATTCACTCATTTATGATTCAAATATTTACCTCTGCAGCCCCAGATTCTATACCCTCTCTACTTTAACAATTTGCTACCTGTTAAAACATTTAATGTTATTCTCATATTCTTTTAGTTCATTAAATTCATCTCATCATTTATCTACTTCATCTCTAGGCTTCTTTATCCCTCGTTTTGTTCTATTTAAAGGACTCTTCCATGTCCTCAATAAGCATCTCCTATCACTTTTAGTTTTCCTAAGGGTCCATTTCCTTGAGCACAATAAGAAGTCCCAAATCATGTCTGATTCCTTTTCTTATCAGGATGCTCTTGTCAACTTCCCTGTTATGCCTGCCCTTCCTTCTTCCATGGAAGTTGAGGCTATTCCTGTGGAGGTTCTTTTCTCTGAAAATAACACAACCCCTGTTATTCCTGCTACCCCTGTTGTTAGTCCATCTGGACCACTGTCTGTTCATGAGGTTCTGTGTCACTCTTCTGATGAGCAGGCTCCTCTAACTCCTGATATGGTTTTTACCCCCTCAAACAATATCCTCCAGCCTAACATAATCACTGGGGGTTACCTCTACCAAATCCTATTGCTATACCTTCTGTGCAAAAGTACTTGCATGAACTCATGCATTACACTATCCTTCTGAAAATGATTGAAGAACCTGTTTCTACCACTCTTATTATTGGCAAAATGAAAGAGGCTTGGAAAGATTTGGCTAAGGGAGAGATTCTGTTTCAGGAATTTTCTAATTTCTGGCTTCTTTTCAAATTTTCCAATAGGGAATCCAGGGACTTGGTGTTTAGTAAAAGGCCTTTTCATGTTCAAGGAAAACTGGTGGCTATTTACCCTTTCTATCCTGAGTTCAATCCCTCAAATGATGAGGTCATTAGGGCTGATGTTTGGGCTCGAATTCCATCCTTGCCTTACTATCTGTTCACCCCCTCTGCCATTGACCCTATTCTAAGAGATAACCTTATTGGAGACTTCATCAGACTTGATGAGGTTTCCAACTCCAAAAACAAAATGAAGTTCTGTAGAGTCCTAGTTAACACTGATGTCTCGATCCCTCTTAAGGGTAGCCTTAAGGTTCTGGCCTATGATAATTCTGAGATAACCTTGAAGGTGTGGTATGAGTCTATTTCTCCTGGGTGTGGTTGTTGTGGGGAGCCTGATCATTCCTTTGATGAATGTCCCCTCAATAATATCCAGCCAAGAAAGCTTAAGTTGTCTGTGGCTGACAATACTGATGCTGCTGCACTTATTCAGCAGACTAGGATGAAGTTGCATGGCAACTTGGTGGGTAAAACGGTCACCTCTAAAGCCCCTACTGGTATTACTTTTGTCAGATCAAATGTATTGAATCCTCTGCAACCTCTTAATATGGCTCCACCAGTCAATGGAAATCCTGTTGTGCATCCTCCCTTGGATGCTGGAATGCAGCCTGGTCCCTTACCTGCTATGAGCTCTTTGGCTCCTGTCATGGCTTATGACATGTTCCCCTCTATAGACCCTAATGCCTTTACTGATCCTGTCATGGCCATGCATGCAAGAGAACAGTTGGCCTATGCTTTATCTGCCATGAATATGCCCTGCCTTGAGACAATGATGATCCCTCCTTATGTTTGTGCCTCTCCTCTTGGCCCTGTTGGTTTAGGGATTGGTCATGCTCCAAACCCTTTAATTCCTCAGCTGGCTTATTTGGGGACGACTAGTATTAACATGGGGACTGAATCTGCTCATTCACAACTAAGAAGGCAACTGACTGATGTTCAGATTAAGGCTGTTGAGGATAGTTCTTCTGACTCTCCTAAGCGCAAGGAGGTTGATATAATGATTGATAAATCTGTTGCTGCTGCTACCTCCTCAAAGAAACCTAAAAGGACCCGTGGCAAAAAGAATCAGCCTCTTAATGATTAGTGCTCAACAACTTCTATGTGCTAGCCCTTGTGAAATACCACCTTATGTCTGTGTTTGTTATGATGTATTTTGCTTTGTTTCAAATTCCAGAAGATGGTTACTCTGTTTATCAAATCCATGGATGTTCCATGGTAATTTTCCCCGGATTTGGTTGGTTTTAAATGTTGGTTTTTGGAATGTTGGTAATGCTGGTAGTACTTGTGTAATACATATCTTTGGTATTTGCAGTTATGTGAAATATAATGTAATGTTTGCCTACTATTATTTGTGTGTAAATTTTTGCGTATCTCTTACTGGTCACAAATTTCATGCCATTGACAATTTTTTTATTGGTTTCACACTCTGGATTGTGTATCTTCTGGTTCAGGGTGGTAAGACTGTTTCTAATCTGCTCCTTTTATCTTTATCTCTCTTTGATATCTTTGGTGTGTTTCTTGGTTCTGCTATCTTTGTTTTTAATTTGTTGGGCTTGTTCACTTGCTGCTTCTCCAGGGTATGGTTGTCCCTAGCAGGTATGGTCTTCTTCTTTATAACTTCAAACTTTATTGCCCTGATTTTTGGCATGTTGCAAGAGTTCCTGTGGGTGTGTGACCTGGTTCTCACACCTTTGGTTGAGTTCTTCTTCATGCTGTTGATTAGGGGAGGCATGAAATCTGACCCTGAAACTTATTTTACACCAACATTGACTATCATCTATAAATACTACTGTCTATCACATCTCTTTTGGTATGAAGTGCTGAATGCAGTGCATCTTCTTCCCTTTTCATATTCCCTTGAGGTAGCTAGTTATCAGCTTCAGTATAACAAAATGACATTAAAATATTGGTGTGCAACTTCTATGATACCTTCTATCCTTCTGGCTGTTCTTATAATACAAATACTCCTTTGTTTACCCTCGCCTGAGCTGGTAGACTTAGTTGAGATATTGTTATTCCAACTGAATAGGAATTTTTATTCACTTAGTGATGAACATTATGCTGGAAATTCTGCAGTTATGCATGTTCTGAAAGTGTTAAGATTGAATTTGGCCACTCATGTGTTTCCCTATCCCTCTTGGTTTCTTTCACTAGGGTCCATGTTGGAATATCTGAAGTTAACCTACAGGTTGCCTTGTCCTGGTTTGAGTATTTCATACATGATTATGAAGCACAAAACTTTATGCTTTTATCTTCTAAACTCTCTAACTTACTACGGTTACCTCTTTTGTGGTGATATTGGTGTGTATCTCAGGTTATGGGGCTGCTTACTTGCTCTGGGCATGCCTCGTGCTGTTTTGAAGCACCAGTGGCGTTACTATGTTATTTTGACTCCTTGTGTACTTAATACAGAAATATTATTCCTATTTATGGCTATCATGGTTTGTATTTGGAATAAAATGATATTTCTGTTTTTAATTGAGACCTCTTATTACACTACTTGGTATATGTTGTTAGGTTATATGTATAGAAATGTTGTATGGTTGATTTTATATAACAAAACTTATTATGTTCAATCTACAAGTGTGTGTCTTTCACAAGGTTTTTTATGAGTATCGCCTATTGGAATGTAAGGGGTGTGCGGAGATCTAATTTCTGGGAAGAAATTGGATTTATTAGAAAGTCAAATAAATTAAATTTCCTTTGCCTTGCTGAAACTAAGACTGAACTTGAACCTCCGATAAGCTTGCTGAGAAAATGTGGTTTTCAAGATAACATTAGTTGCCCTAGTATTGGCACTAAAGGTGGACTTTGGTTACTAATTTGTCAGAACTCTTTTACCAAATCATGTCAGCTTTTTATTAAATTTACAAATGTAATCATACTTAAATATGGAAACAACAATCTTAATTCCCTAATTATATTTATTTATGCACCTTCTCGGGATGAACTAAAGGACTGCTTTTGGAATTCTTTGGCACAAATTGTAGAAACAGCAAATCTGCCTTTTATTTTAGTCGGTGATATGAATGAAATATGTCAGAGTTCGGAAAAATTTGGTGGTTTGGTTCCATCACAATCAAGATTTTTGAGACTTTTGAAATTTAAAGCTGATTTTGATTTGTGTGAGGCGTCTTGCTCGGGTTTTCCTTTTACTTGGCGCAGGAGTTCTTGCGCCGCGGTAAATACCTTTGAAAAACTGGATAGGATTCTTATCCACCAATCTTTACTACATACATTCCCAAACATTACTGTTCATCATCATCCTTTCACGACTTCGGACCACTGTCTTATTACTTTCAGTCTTTCTAAAGATAGATTTTTTCGTAAGTTTCCTTTCAGGTTCGAAAATGCATGGCTGCAAAATCCAGTCTATGAAAAGTTAGTTAAAAAAGTTTGGCGTTATAGTCTTGATGGTTCAGCTATGTTTCGAATCTTCATGAAAATGCAACTCTTAAAGAAGTATTCAAAGGTATGGGCAAAACAATATATCAATAATAATTATGCACAGCTAAAAATATCGGAACGCCAATTACAATCATTACAGAATGATCTTTTATTTGATCCAGCAAATCTCGGCATTATTACAAAATTACAGAGACACTTGAATAAATATAATATGCTTCTTCAATTCCATAATGATTTCTGGAAACAACGTGCAAAATTAAAACATCTGCACAACATTGATAAAAATACCAAGTATTTCCAATCGGTATCCAAAATACGATCTTATAAACAACGTATTTTAAGTTTTGAAACTAGCACTGGCACGATACTTTATGATCACGAGATGATTTCAAAACAAATATTTGAAGAAATGCGTTCCAGGTTTCAGAAAAATCGAGTTTGTGCTTTGAACGTACACGATTTGGATTGTATCCCTGAACTTGTAACTCCGCAGGAAAACTTGGAACTTTGTAAATTCCCGTCTGCAACTGAAATTAAAACTGCCATCTTTGATATGCCTGCGGACAAAACACCGGGGCCTGATGGGTATACTGCTGAGTTTTTCCAAAAGTATTGATCAACTGTTGGTTCATCTGTCATCTTAGCGATTAATGCCTTCTTTCACTCAGGACATATGTTACGAGCTATTAACAAAACTTTTATTACTCTAATTCCTAAAATAGACAACCCCCAGAAAATAGGACATTTCAGACCTATAAGCCTCTGCAATACAATCTACAAAGTAATAACAAAAATCCTAGCAAATAGAATTTCCGATATTTTACAAAGGATTATTCACCCTCTGCAAGGAGCGTTTGTCAAAGGAAGATTAATTCAGGACAACATTCTTATAGCACATGAGATTTTCCACTCTTTCCATAAAAACAAATCGAAATCAAAAGCATGGATGGCTGTTAAAGTTGATATGGAAAAGGCATATGATAAACTTGACTGGGACTTCATTAGGAAGATTCTCCTTAAATTTGGCTTCTGTAGCATTTGGGTTAACTTAGTTATGACTTGTATTTCTACTACCTCATCTTCAATTCTTGTTAACAATGAGCCGGGACCGGAATTTTTCCCTTCTTGTGGAATCCGCCAGGGCGATCCACTATCCCCTTTCATTTTTGTAATAGCAATGGAATATCTTGCGAGATCATTACATAATGAGTCTTTACGATCGAATCCCCATGTAGGTATTCAGCTAGTTAAAAATGGGACCAGGATTCCCTTCCTAAGCTTTGCGGATGATACTATAATTTTTGCAGATGCATCCCAGACAAATATGCTATTTATTAGAGATTTCCTTTCTTCATTTTCACGTATTTCGGGTCTCTCTATTAATTACCATAAGAGCTCCTTCCAAACGTCTGCAAATATTAATAGGCCCACTGTTCTTTCTCTGGCAAGTATTTTAAATATACACGTTACTTCATCTATGGAAAAATATTTGGGTATTCCAATCTTTAAGGGTAGAGTCCAGAACTCAATGTTTGTGGAAACAACAATGAAATTGAAATCACAATTGTCAAAATGGAAAGCGAATTCAATTTCCCAAGCTGGTAGGACAGTATTAATCCAATCAAACTTATTAGGTCAGGTCAGCTATTTGATGCAAAGTTTTCTGCTTCCGAAAGGAGTTTGGGATGAGATTGACAAGATTAATAAATCCTTCTTTTGGAATAAATTTACTCCTAATCATCATCCTCTTTGTAGCTGGGATAAGATTTGTTCTCCCAAAGAGAATGGGGGTGTTGGCCTTCGTACGGCTCAAAATATGAATATTTCGCTTCAAATGAAATTGCTCTGGAAAATTCTAGTGGAACCAAACAATACTTGGGTAAGGATAATCAGAGAAAAATATTTAGGTACTCAAGATCTATTTCAATTTCAGAAGAAATCTTGCTCTTGGCAATTTGGCCGTATGCTGCACATTAGGGATACTTTCTTTAAGGGTATTCAATGGATTGTCGGAATGGTTCGTCTATTAATTTTTGGTCTGACAATTGGGTTGGGAATACAAACCTCCTATGCTATTTTGACAACCACAATCCGGCCTTAAAGGTTGCATCGTTCATTACGCCGTCTAAAACTTGGGATATACAGGCTCTCACAAATGTTTTGCCACTCGAGATAATTGACATGATTAAATTGATCCGGATTCCAAGCTCAAATTTTGAAGATCGTATGATTTGGCTGCCTTCGCCTGATGGCTGCTTTTCGGTTCATTCGGCCTCGACCCTAATAAATGAAAACCGAAACTTGGAAAACGTTAGTTTCTCTTGGATTTGGAAGTTGAATATACCTCCTAAAATACAAAATTTTATATGGAAAGCTTGTTCGGATTGTCTTCCTACTACTGATAGATTAAATCGGTTTTATAATTGTGTTCCTAATTGTTGCTCTATGTGTGATGTTGAAAACGAAAATTTGAATCATCTTTTCTTTCATTGTGCATTTACTAAAAAAATGTTTGCAGGCCTCGAAAGGAATATGTGTTGTGCTTTCGATCTCATTTCCTCGGGAAGTTTTTATGAAAATATCATTTCAACATTAAATCAAAATAAGAATAAAGAAATTCTGTATTTCTTATGGTGGCTCATCTGGAGTCATAGAAATTCTCTTATTTTTAACCCTTCCAGGATAATTCCAAATCAAATGCCTTGTGATGTGGCTTTACCACAGTTTCTTCAATGAGTTCGGCTAATGTCAAACCGAAAAAAAATTGTGTTCACAGGCCGAAAAGGAAAAATGGTATTTCGTGGATTAAACCACCTCCTTTATGGGTCAAGCTTAATTTTGATGCTTCAAAACAGAAAAACTCTGCTACTTTTGCAAGTTTTATTCTTAGGGATCATGCAAGCTCTATTCTTGGATGCAATAGGGTCTCTCTGCAACCAATGTCTGTTTTAAAAGCAGAGGCGATTGCACTTCTTGAAGGGTTAAAATTCGTACGAAGTTTATCTATTACTAAATTAATTATTGAAGGGGATAATTTGGTTCTTATTAATTCTTTAAAAAATACGTGGAAAGTGCCATGGGAAATATACACAATTATTCAAGATATCCGAAATTTGATTTCGGGGGTTCTTGAGGTGGTTTTTTTCCATTGTTTTAGGAGGCTAATTCGGTCGCGGACTTCTTAGCTAGAAGGCATGTCAATATCCCTCATCTTCGTCTCGCCATTGATTCCTCTTACCGGGATGTGTGTTCTCAAGAAGTTTCTTTAGAAAGGTTAAGACTATTGTTTCGTCTTCAACCTTTAGTATTTTCATTTTTCAAGATCATCCGCAGTGATGATTTAGGCTGGCCCTGTAATGTAAAGGCGGCCTAATGTTTGCCTTGTAATGAGCTGGTAGCTCATTGTCAAAAAAAAAATGACACTTGTAAAACGATAAAATAAATATAATAAGCATACCTATAAAACAAAAGCTAAAATAAAAAAGCTAATCCTACATGACCCACTAAGTTTTTTTAACATAAATAAATAGTGGGGTTCAAATTTTCACTAATCTGACATCAATGATTCAATGGGGTCATCATGCCCATCTCTTACGCACAGGTTCTAAGCTTAAAGAAAAAAAGAATCTTTGCTAGATATCGATATTTTGTTTTTGTACCGAGAAACAAAATTGAAATTGTGTTATTATAGAGTTGGGCCTGACAAAAAAAGAGGCCCATTAAATTTTGAGGCTATGTATAGGTGTACAGCTTGTATCTCCTCAGGGTCGGGCCTGAAGCTATAGGTGGAGATGGACGTTGGGGAAGCAGGAGGCGGAGGGATGAACAGTCGGCAATGGGGACTGGGAAGCAAGAGTCGGTGAACAGACAGAAAGAGAGAGCAGGATGTGGAGAGATATAAATAGAAAGGAGGGCCATTGGATAGCATTGGGCACGAATTTTTAGGCGTTTAACGATCAATTTTCCCAATGACAGTTCTTTTCATTTTTGATTCTATATTATTTAGATATATTATAAAAAAAATTTAAATAAAACATTATATTATCTATGTTTTTATTACCCATCAAAATAATTCAAATTTCTTATATAAAAAGTACTATTTGATAAATATTAAAACTTAAGGATAAATCTAATTATTTAATCTTTTCTATTAAAAAACTTTATAATATATTTTTCGTAATTAAATAGCTCTATTAAAAAATTGATAAATTGAATTAATAAATTTCATATTCTCGGAAGGGATGCAGGCTATGCAGCATTACGAGCTATTCGAGTGAGGAAATGGTACCGTGCAGGTAGGGCTGTCAATGGGTCGGGTTATGGGTGGGTGGAGCACTTCCACCACCCGACCCGCAAGTTAAAATGCCCCACCCGACCCACCCGTCACCCGCTAAACATTCCACCCATCACCCAAACCACCCGTCACCCGCTGGTTATATGGGTGACCCGTTCATCCGTATAACCGATGTATTCTATATATATAAATAAATTGTCATACATAAACTAAAGTTAAAAATATCCATACGAGGTTGCGATTATAAATATCCACTCGTCACCCGTCAAATATTCCACCCGTCACCTAAACTGAAGTTTTAAATAAATTGTCACCCGCTGGTTATACGGGGCTGCGGTGAATCCCATTGAACGGGGCTGCGGTGGGTCGGTGGCGGTGACAGCTCCACCGAAGGTCGACGGTTAGGGCAATAATGGCGTCGGAAGAGGTGTAGAACGGGGCTGCACTTGGTGGTTCGCAGCTGGTTGACGAGAAGTGTTGTGCAGTTGCGGTGCTATTCAGGTCAGAGATGGAAGAATTTTCAAGAGGGCAACCACTAGGGTTGGAAAGTGTAGAACAGACTAATAACCCTCACTAATGAGGTTACGAACTGAGGCAATCAATATTCAAGCAAATAGATGGGCTGGAAAATAAATGGCCGACTTATTTATCAAAAGACCAAAGTGATTTATATATGTAATTTTAAGGGTCCATATATTATAAATTATAGACCGAAACGGGTGAAACAGGTGGTTTGGGTGAAACGGGTGATGGGTCGGTTGAACGGTCGGGTTATTGGGTGATAAAATCTCACCCTTACCCGACCCATAACCCATTTCACCCGTCACCCGAACCGCCCGTCACCCGCTTTGATTGGGTTTTCACCCGTTTATTTTGGGTGGGTTAAACGGGTGGGTCGCTCACCCATGGGTAATTGACAGCCCTACGTGCAGGCAAAAAGCCAGATAGGTACAGCTAGTCCGTGAACAGCCAACCATCACACTGTAAAAATGGGAAAGCAACTGTTATTAAAGAAAATAAATAAAAAATTTAAAATTTACAAAAAATGTATGTTATTGAATTAGTAAAATAAAAAAAGTTAAAAAATTAAATTTGAGAAAATTAGTTACATCCTCATCTATAAAAATTACTCAAAATTCTTTGTCGAATAAAAAATTACTATTTGGGAGATGTTTCATTTTTAGGATAGAACTAATTATTTAACCTTTTCTATTAAAAAATTATGATAATATAATTTTCGCAATTAAATATATTTATTAGAAAAAATGATAAATAAAATCAATAAATTTTATATTCTTATCTAAAGAAAGAATACAAATAAAAAAATATGGTTAATATTGAAATCACATGTCCTCGATATACGTACATATTTCCTAAATATTTTGTGTAAGTGAACAAAATATTTATTTTGTCTTTTCTTAATCTTATAATTATACTTTATTAGAAAATTTAGTTATAAATTATTATAATATATTATATAGATATTATTTAGAATAAATACTATTATAATATTATTTGAGAGTATATATAATTTGACATAAAATATTAAAAGTTACAAAAAAATATGAGAGACTCATTGAGTCTCTATTAACAGGAGTACTAAAACCCAATAACTAAGAATAAAATAGCTATAAATATAATATTTTTTTGAGATCGGGTCTCTTACCAATGGAGTTGCCTAAGAAACCACAAAATTACATAAGATTGATCACTACTCTACAATCTACATCTTGGAAGGAATTGAGACTAAAGGAATGTGAACATGTGACAATCAGTAATCTAGAGTTTGAAGGTGGTAGGGGACCTGATGTAGTGGGAATTCAGATCTAACACTCTTCATGAGTTCGATGATGGCCCATAGATAATTAGATATCACCAGACAAAGCACAAACATTACAATATAAAGGCCAGTCACTTTCCTAAGTTGGGTGTAAAATTTTGGTTCACATTCTTCAACTCTTTTCTGGTGCAACGTCAATTTATTTGTTTGTTTTATGTGGGAATTCAGATGCCAATTTAATTGTTAAAAGAGTGGACTTTACGTAGCATTCTCAATCTCAACAAACTTTGTTTCCAAATTTGTAAGTTCAGTCCTTAACAAATTGAGACTTCATTGTAAAAACTCCAAATTATGCCCTCAGCTCCTAGTGCAGTAATTTTTCGTTTTCACTGGACCCCAATTTTTTTTTTGTTGAAACTAGACCCAATTATTTACCCAGAATGAAATACAATATATGTGGTTAAGTTACAGATCACATTATGTACAATCATGGAAAGCCAAATCATCGCTCATTCAATTCATTTCCTAATTCACCATGGATTTCATAAGTCTATACCTTGAATTTTCTCAAGATTTATATAATAGTGTTAATAGTGATATATGCCCTAAAAAAGTTCACCCACGCCAACAATTAGCATCCTATTTTCTTGAATGAGTGACAAATTGAGCATCACTAACTTCTCGTAAATTAGGGTTTTCACGTCTTGTCCACATAGAAGTGGAGCTAGATGAGTGGAATTGCTGCAACCGAGAAACACTACACTGATATTTGTTATTCTTTTAATTATTATATACTGTATATTTTTAATGGAATAAAACTTAATAGAAATTAGGAATTTACCTTTATAAAAAAAAGTCAAAAAGCTGATTTGGGCAGTAGTACAATTAAATTAGGCATTTAGTCTCTTTTTTTGGGCATTGATACAAATGTGAAAAAATGAAGGCATTTTTTAAACATGATTTTGCATGTTGATGTTTGAAGGATTGCACTTTGCACAATCACTGACATTCGCTTCCTGGAGCTGCTAAATTCAATGACATTCAAAAGCTTGTAGCTCCTATTCTGGAAGGGGAAAAAAAAGAAGGCAATAGTAAGGTAACTCCATAAATTCAGTCTTTAAGAATTTATTTAGGGGCTGTATGGTTCTATACCTAAGGTATAAGGAATCGGGTTAGGTATGACCTATCTCCTTTTTGGTGTTTGGTATGCAACAAGGGTTAGGTATGGTATGACTCATTCTCATTCCCTCAAAATACACACAAACTCATACCTTCTCTTTGAGGTGGGTATGGCTCATTCCTATTCCAATCCGATTCCTCATTACAACCCGATTCAGGGTATAGAAACAAACAACCCGATTCCGGGTATATAAAACTCTTTCTGCAAAAGAAGACTGACCTTTCAACTTTTTTCTTAGCCATTGGCTTCTCAACTTCTATCACTCCTCCATATGCCATTCCAGCTATTGAGCACTTAATAAACTCCATTGAGCTTCTTCATTGGACCGTCAAGCTCAGCACCACCAACTTCTTTCTGCCACGTGCGACTGGATGCATTGACAAAATACCTCATCAACTTTCATGGACTGGTCAACGTACAACTTCTTTCCTCTCATTGCCAGACTTGAACTCTTCCAAGTACATGTAGTAATCACCTTTCCTGCAGAAGTCAACAAGAATAATCAATAATCCATCAGAGCTACCATAAACATATCAAAAGGAAATATAATGAATCACAACAAATCAACATTTCTTCACCAGCTGTTGCAGAGGGAATCAAGTGCTCGTTGACTACAACCATAGTGTCAATACAGATGTTTAAAAGCTCAAATTCAACCTTCTGCCTGCAATCCGTAATCTGCTTCACATTCTGCTCATTTCCTTTTGCATGTTCTTTCTGCTCCTAGATTAAGCAAGATCCAATCCAACTCCTAGATTTTCAGTAGATCTAGTTCTTTCGTTTCCAGAGCGAGAACCAATTAAGTAAAACATATAAAATGATCAATCTGCACAAATTCGATGAAAACACAACCAATCAACTAACAATTCACATAAACCGAAAACTACAAAGAAAGCTCATTTTTTTCAATATAACAAAAAAGCTTGCAGGCAATAATTCACCATGACGCATATTTCGACTTGAATCGCTCTGAAAGTTTTCCAATCACATCTCAACTAGATATATGCAGTTTGCCAACCAAGAAGCCTTGCTAGGCTGCTACCATTTGTCCAGTTTGGTTGAAATCATCGTCTATCGCCTATACATTACAATATACACATCAAGACTTTGATGAACTCATTCATGGCAGATTGGAAGATGAAGAAAAAGATAAAGTTTTAACACATTGATATAGTTCTCATATATTGAATGAGTAAAAATCACACAAAATCATGTTTACTACCCTTAGCTTATTTGTAGGAGGTTGAACATACAATTTGATGTTGCAACTTAATCAAACACCAAGTGGTAAATTTTGTAGCCCATGTTCTTATTTTAGCAACGTATAGACATCTTTTCTCTTCATATAATGATAATCCAGCTTTATTAGCATTAAGCAGCTATCAAGCACACACATATGTCAAAGAGTAATCAAAATTCCAAATAGCTACAATTGTAAGAACCTCAAAGAAATCTCCTTCCACTACTAAACTTGAATTCTAAGTTCTAAATGTCTCAAAATCAACTCCCACAAAGGCAAAGTGCAATCCTTCAAACATCAACATGCAAACCAAACCACAATATATGCAGTGAAAAAATTGCATCAATGCCCAAATGTCAAATTAAATTGTAGATGTGCCCTGATTCTCAAATTTCCTTTTTTTTTTAACTAACAAATTAAATTCTTATTTTATTTGATGTACAAGTCTCGATCGGGTTTACATGTGCTGCAACCAAAGATAATTGGCACTCTAAATTTTAGGTTGCGCACTCGACTATGTGCGGATTATAAACCCGCACAGTTTTTTTTTTAAAAAACCGGGTTTCTCTTGGACGGATCCGAAACTCGCACAAAAAAACAAAAACAAAACGGTTTCTCTTGGACGGATCCGAAACTCGCACAAAAAAATAAAAAAAACCCGGTTCAATCTGAGAACCGATAAATTTTGACCAAAAATTGACGCTTTATGGACGGGTTTGAAACCCGTCCATAAAACCCTAGTTGTACGGGTTGGAAACCCGCACAGCTTCGCTATACACGGGCGCCGCACAACTTCATCTTCTACCTTCGATTTTTCCGATTCATTTTAGCAAATTCCGAGCGAAGGTGCGATAGCGAGTGCGAAAAACCGGTCAAATTTCTATGGAATCTCGAGCAAGTGAGAAGGATTCGGCAATGGAGAACCATGAATTCGACGATTCCGGCATGGCAGAACCGCCTTCTTCGACGAATTCGGGCTCCGCACAGAGGTCGTCCGGGGCACATTCTTCGGCGGGTTTGGGTTCCGCACACCAGTCGGTGGATTCCGGCCCCGCACCGAGGTCGGACACGGCGATTCGCAACGGTGGGGGAGGTGGCACCGGAAGTGGTAGGGGTGAGGGCAATGCCAGTGGTGGGGGAGATGGCGCCGACGGTGGTGGGGGAGGTGGCGCCGGAGTTGGTGGTAGAGATGGCGCCGACGGTAGAGATGGAGGCTGGAGTGGGCCCGAGCGGATTGACAACGACGAAGGGTGCGGATCCGGGTCGTCGAGTGCGTCAGAGAAGACCGACGGACGAGGTATTTTTTAATATCAAAATAAAATTAAATATACTTTATTTAGCGGAATTTATATGAAATACATATTAGATTAGAAATTATATTATATGAAATGCATTTAATTGATTTAGCGGAATATATATGAAATGCATGTTTGATTAGAAATTATATTATATGAAATGCATATACCTTATTTAGCGAAATATATATAGAACTGCATATTATATTAGAAATTATGTTATATGAATGCATATAATTGATTTAGCGAAATATATATTAAATGCATATTATATTAGAAATTATTTTATATAAAAAGCATATAGTGTATTTAGCGGAATTTATATGAAATACATATTAGATTAGAAATTATATTATTTGAAATGCATATAATTGATTTAGCGAAATATATATGAAATGCATGTTAGATTAGAAATTATATTATATATAAAAGCATATATTTTATTTAAAAAACATACCGTAGAAATAATATTTATATATATTATATTAGAAATTATATCATAGTGAAAAATTGTATGATAGAAATTAACGTACAAATAATGTATTTATTAAATTAGAAATGTTATTTTTATGTGGTAACAATCTTAAATAGAAATAAAAAAAATTTAGGATTAGTTTGAGTGAAATAAAATAAATGAGGCAAAATTATTAAATAATAATAATATATTAAATAACAGGAGGTAGTAGAACATATTCGACAGTCTACAACTGATGGTAGACGACATGCGGATCGTTTTGTCACGGCTTCGGGTCGCAAGAGGCAACACGAAGAATCGACCTCCGAGCCGGATGCTCGTCCTGATTCTGCTGCGACGGGAGAGGATCAACCTCTCCATGATGAGGTCCCACCGACTCAGTTAGAGGATATGATGGTTGATTCTGTTGGGACGACAGAGGCTTACCGGGATTATGTTGGGACGGGAGAGGCTCCGCCCCAGTCCGACCCTCCGCAGTCTGATACTTTGCCCTCCGACCCGACTCAGATTCATTTGGATGAGGTGGTTGTAGATTCTGTTGGGGGGACGGAGGCCCAGCCTCCACAAGCCCAGCCTCCACAGGGCCAGCCTCCACAGCCCGACTTGCCCGAGCAGACACCGTATGGGCTCGACGATCCATCTATATTACAGGATTTCCATACACACATCGCCGACTTGATTTGGGGGTCATTCGGCCCGTTTAGGAACGACATGGACAGACCTGTTCGACGTATTACGTGTCACAGCAGACCGAGGGAGTTTTGCCGATGGAGGGCTCACATTCCGTCGGCCGACGTAGATGTTGCACAGGGTTCGTGGTTATGGATGATTCGACAGACCGGCCTGACACAGCTATTGTACTTCGATTTCGGCAACGTCGACCATAGCCTCATTTCTGCTTTTGTAGAGCGTTGGCATCCAGAGACCAACAGTTTTCATTTCCCGTGGGGCGAGATGACGATTACGCTCCACGACGTTGCCATCATCCTCGGTTTGCCGATTGAGGGGCACGAGGTAGCTCACACTTTCTCCTCTGCTGAGTGCGCTGATATGGTTGAGTATATGTTTGGCACGACAGACGACTATGTGTTACCCGGCGAGCGTGACTTCCTCAGGGGCCTTAAGAAGGGTCATCTACGTAGCCGAGATTTCTTCGATCACTTACTTGTGATGATGGCTTCCGACTATCCGCCAGAGTGCATAGCTGCCGGTTTTCTGTGGCATTACTTGTCCACCAGCTTGTTCGTGGACAAATCCACGAACAAGGTAGATGCTGATATATTGGCGTTGTTTGAGGATTGGGGTCGGGTTGTTGAGACTGCATGGGGCGTCGGCATGTTGGCATTTCTCTACCGCAATCTCGGGGAGGCTTCACGGGCCGGGGTGGCTCAGTTGGCGGGTTGCTCATATCTTCTACAGGTATTTGGTAGTTTTGATTGAAAATGTCTTTATCGAAATCTTTGTAAAGTGAACTGATTTTATTTTTTTCGGTGTGCCATAGATGTGGATATGGATGTATTTCATCTATTTCCCTGGCAACCCGAACCCGTTGCCTGGAGCGGAGGACGATGATAGGAGAGCATGTCGCTATCGGGTCGATCGCACAAAGTTACAGACGTACGATACGTCGATCTACTATCGACACATCCTCGACTGTTACCGACCGGAGGATGTACGTATCCGTTCTTATATTTTGTTCGCGCATCGTTAGTTTTAAATTTACGTTTCCTGATGTCATTTCTTTATATTTCAGGTTTGTTGGACCCCCTATTCTCGGGTTGACCTGGATCTCCAGTATCCGACATCGAGGTATCGGGGCACCGTCCGATACCTCGACATCTATGAGTCGTACATGCCGGAGAGATGCGTGCGGCAATGGGGACGAGTTCAGAGTCGACCTTTGGACGTTATCGTACCACGTGTCTCTCATCGCTCGTGGTCTCTTAAGGGGAAGTCAAGGTACATCCTCGACTTCGACGACGAGTATTACGGGTGGGGTACAGTTATGGACCACATTTGTCCATTCATCCTCACGTCGCCACGTGCTGTCACTCCGTGGGACGTCGACGACGAGTACTTGGACTGGTTCCTGTAGATCTCGCATCCGTATGTGTGTCCGAGGGCGCCCGTTCAGCCGCGCATCGTTTGAGCTCCTCTTCCGACTGTCGATTTTCACAGGGTGAGTGTTTATATTATATAAGAATTACTTTTGAGTTGTGTATATAAATATGATCTAATTGCATATGTCGTTTTATATTGCAGCGTTTCCAGCTGATTAGGGCACACGTGCTTTCGGCCATAAAGGGGCTTGCTCAGATTGATTTACCTTACTTGGGAGGCATCTGTGGGCTGGACGTTACACCGGTTGCCCCCCCTTTGAGTCGAGCATCGCAGATGCCGCCGGACTCGTCGAGGTCGACCGAGCGCAGGGATCGTGTCCCATCCATTTGGGAACGAGGGGAGTCGTCTAGGATGGCGGAAGAGCGTGCGAGAGAGGAGGCTGAGAGAGAGGTTCGGGGTTGGGCTGACCCCGAAAATGACCCCGATTGGGCGGATCGAGCGGGTTGACATTTATGTTATTCTATATTCGGATTGTTGTTTGGATTGTTTTTTTATTTAGTTTGGATTGTTGTTTGAATTTAGTTTTGGATTGTTAACGTTGTATGGATTGTTTTAGATTATGTTATGACGATTTCGACGATTTTAGATTGTTGACATTGTATGAAATGTATAAATCATAATATATTAATTAATCCTTTTCTAACGTTATTGTTAAGAAACTATAATAATTAGTTCACATATAAAAAACATTATTTGCATTAATTGAACATTTGAATTTCTTTCAATTTGGAAGACTCTTTTTGTATAATTATAAAAATCATAGTCTATTTTATTATGTTCAATTTGGAAGAATCTTTTTGATATATATTATGCATGCTTGCATTTGATATGATTTTGACTTATGACGCTTGGATTTTTTTCGGAGATTTGAAAATTTTTAATTTTAATTTTTAACACAAAAAGTGGGTAAATTTATAATTTAGAAAGGAAAATAAAAAAAATTATTATAACAAAATTTTTAACACAATATAGGCGGGTTTTGAACCCGCCCATTATGGGGCCATGGGCGGGTTTTGAACCCGCCCATATTGGCACCATGGGAGGGTTTTGAACCAGCCTATATTGGCGCCATATTAGCCATGACACGGCCAATATGGTCGGGTTCACAACCCGCCCATATTGGCTGTGCTTAAAACTAGCACAACAGGGTTTAGGGTTTTGGTTTATGGTTTAGAGTTTTAAGGTATACAAATTAAAAATAATATCGAAATAAAACATACATGAGCTTAATTAAATGGTTGAAGACCTCCTATGCCACTTTCCATACAAAACAAACATGAATAGATTTGAGTCTAAGAGAAGTAATATATGAAATTAGACATGAGTTTTGATAGTTAAACATGAGATTTTAAAGTGATATATGAAGTTTGACGCTTTCTCCTATACATTGCTTACGATGAGCTTATAGTGGCGTTTGACGCTTTCTACTAGACATTGCTTACGATGGTTCAACTCATATACATTTTGTGCGAGGTTAAATGACATCCATAAAAACATCAACATTTTGTGCGAGAAAGCCCGTATATGCGTGTTCCAAATCAAAACTCAAAACACTAAACCCTAAACCCTAAACCCTAAAACTTAACCCTAAAGTCTAAACCCTAAACCCTAATGGGAGGATTACAAATCCACACATAAGTGGGCGATTAAACCCCTTGGGCGGGTTGCAAATGCGCCCATAACCCTAAACCTTATGGGCGGATTACAAGTCCGCCCATAAGTGGGCGATTAAACCCCTTGGGCGGGTTGCAAATGCGCCCATAGGGCGTGTCCCAAACCCGCCTATGTGGGCGTTTCTACGCCACTATAAAAACAGTGGTATACGCGATTCGGGGCGGAAAAAACTCGGTCGCGTTTTGACCCCGTTTCTAATTTCGATTTTAATATAAAAACGACGACGCTTTATTTAAATATAAATATTTCATTTTTACATATAGTAGTCAAAAGTGTAACTATAATATATGACATTAATTACAACCCTAAGTATGTATAGGTCCTCGTCCATAACTCGCTCGTCGAACCTCATACTCTTGCATTCGACTCTTGTAGTGGTGGTGCGTTTCCCATCCATCCACACTCGGTTGCTTGTATATTGTCCATTGTCTAGGCGGTGGGGGAATAGGACATTTATCATTTTCTAACCAAATCTACACACAATGTAACATTATTAAAATATGCTATCAAATTTAGATTAAATTCAAGCTTTTGGTCAAGAAAACATATCGGTACAAAATGTCCAGCGTTGGGGTCCCGACAAGTGCCATAGCATATACAGTCGAAGGAGGCTCATCTCCCTCATCGGCCCACAATGGGAGGCATGTGTGCAGCCCAAATCTACTCAACACGACGACGACCACTTTGTGCAAAGTCGTAAACACCAACCCCATCATCGGAACTACCATCCAACCCTTTACGGCATGGGGATGTTGTCATGCTCACTTCCTGAACAAGTCTCAGTATTCCACCATTTTCCTCGTACACCAATTCCAACTTATTTTGATGTTGTACAATGTAGTTCGAAAGATTCAACCGAACATCCATGTACTTACTTTCATCTTCACCTAGTAACACGGCAAGTGATAGATAACCACAATGACCATCACCCTCTACATCTTGGTGCCGAGATATGTATTGAAACATGAAGGGGTCAATCGTGTCATTACACCAATCAAAATCAAGGTCATACGTCGACTTAGGCGATACAACGACAGTGCACTTCTTCTCCTCCTCCTTCTTCTTCTTTCTCTCCTCCTCCCTCTTCTTCTCCTCCTCCTCCCTCTTCTTCTTCTTTTCTTCATCCCTCTTTTGCCTCTCCTCCTCCTTCCTCTTCTTCTCCTCCTCCCTCTTCTTCTTCTTTTCTTCATCCCTCTTTTGCATCTCCTCCTCCTTCCTCTTCTTCTTCTCCTCCCTTTCATTCTTCTTCTCCTCCCTCCTCTTCCTCTTCGTCATCGTCTTCTCCTTACCTTTACTATTCTTGTCGTCAATGTACTCCTCCCATGTCTTCCCCCTCTTAGTACTACTCTTCTTCTCACTCCCCCTTGGCCTTCCCTTATCGGCTTCACCACGAGAGGCGTCTTGTAAATTAGCCGAACGGGGGTCTTCACACTCCACCACCTTTTGGGCGACCTTGAAGATAGTATCCTTGGGAATTTCCCCCGCTTGCAACTTGGACCAAAACTTCCCCAATATCTTCTTCTCGTACGAAACTTTGACCATATCATCGGGCAATCGATCATTCGCCCCCAAACCTTCCCACCGGACTTGCCTCCAATATATATCAACTTCATCGGGAACCAACGGGATGCCTTCTTTAACATATCCCTTGATCGTTTGGGGTGTAGGCAATCCCATAGAGGTACTCCACCAACGGTCTCGAGGACTCACTTCGTCGGATATGTCCCCATCTTTCGCTCTTTGTACTTGCTGCAATAACAATTTAATGCATTCTCTCGAACACCTTCTCACTATGCGGTCGAAGAAAACCTTCTTCCATTCGGGCCCATCTAATATTTCAACCGGTATCACCGATCTACTCCTTCCCATCTCCTCTTGGATTCGACGAACTTGATCCATAAACATGTTATCCAAGTGTTGTATGATCGTGTCAAAGCCTCCAACGGAAGATTGCAACATGTCTTTTAGCATAGAGTATTGAGCCTCAACCCTATAAGACGAAAATAAATAAATATATATATATAAAAATCGGATAAATAATATTGAACAAAAATGATAGGAGGGTAAGGTTACCGGTTAGTAGTTCTTGTTGCAAAATGTAGAATATGATCGGACCACGCACTCACTAGCTTCTCCTTATGCGGAGTGAACCATGTCTTCTCAACATATGACACCAAACCGGTTCCACCTTTTCCATTCCATATATTCAGAAAATGTTCAAGTCGGGCCTCATACTCCTCCTCGGTGTGTGACCTCATAACTCGACGAACGCTACTAGTGAATCGTTCTGGGTCTATATCTTGTGTTTTTGCATATGCCCTCACGTTCCGAGCCACGTGTACTTGACACAAGAAGTGGGGGACCTTGAAGACACTCTTCACCGCCTTCAATGCTCCAAGCTCTCTATCCGACATGAAACAACGCGGCTTTTGGTTGCCGAATAAGAACTTCAATCGCAAGAGTGCCCATTTGAAGTACTCCGTCTTCTCCTTCCTCATGAAGACAATAGCAATACAATACGTCAAGTTTGTGGATGTCATCCCTACAAACTCCAAACAAGGCCATCCGTACCTAGACATTGGCAACAAATAGTTATATATAAAGAATTAATGATCACTAAAACAACTCAATAGGAATAACGTGGTACATAAACGAGATGACATACCTATTGGTCTTGTACGTGCAATCCATGATAACGACATTCGGAAACATCCTCAACAAATGTCATGAGTCAGGATGACTAATAAACAACGCGCTCAACGCCAACTCCCCATCTTTTTGCCTCCCGCTCATCGTGTAGGTGAAGTATCCCTTCTCCTTCAACCACGCCAAGGAGTATTTTGTCACATTCAATTTACCCATTGAAATCCTCCTTTGAGACGCCTTGAAATTATAGACTTGTGTCCTCGATAGTAAGCTTTTGGGGTTCTTTTGGATAAGTTCCAAAAAGATAGACTTAGGCTTTGTACCCGATGTACTAGCAAGTATTATGTGGTTGCGCTCCTCCGCACTAAGACGATGTGCACCCCTAACCCCTTTCAAATCCGGGGGAAGCTCATGGTTATGGAACCCTCTTGTAACCGATAATGTCCAACGAGAGGGTGTATACGAATTCCCTTTCCTAAACAACCCATGCAACTCAAACGTACACTCGGTCTTCATCGAATCCCGTGCTTTCTTCACCTCATTCTTCCTCCCCGATCTATACTTACCCGACCTTGAACATTGTAAAATGATCTTATCGTGTTTGGACGACTTGGTCGTTATGATCATAGACAAACCAAGACCGATAGTTTTAACCCATTGTCTCAAATCTTCCATTGTATCAAATCCATCATTGCTATTAAAGTACGTAGAGAAGTCGACTTCCGTGTGATCAACATGCTCACTATACGGACAAACCTATGAATAAAACCGAAAACCTTTAAACTATGCCTGTAATAACTACGAACTTGCAAGTATTAAAAAAAATCAAATCAAATATGATCATCATCATCATTACGAAATAAATTTTAAATTTCATAATCCAAATTAGACACGACGCTACTAATCGACCGACAACCAATAAAGTATAAACTAAACAGATATATTATAATTTTAGGATTCAACATATACTAACCAATTCATTATCGGGAAGAGAAAGATTGCCCACGGAAGATGTTGAATCCGACGAATAGGATGACCCGCTAAACGATGACGTCTTTGTGGACCCTTTACTCGAAGTCGACATCTCACGAGAATGCACTTTGTCGTATATGCTCTCTTTTTTAGTGGAATTAACAATTGAAAACTGAATAGTAAAAAACTCGGCCGCTGTATAAAAGACGCGTTGTTTTGGTTGAAACCCTAATTTATGTGCGGGTTTAAAACCCGCACAATATGGGCGTTTCGAGAACCCGCCCAAAGGGGCCGTTTTTCCAAAACTACCCTTTTATGTGCGGGTATCAAACCAGCCCATTATGGGCGTGCCGAGAACCCGCCCAAAGGGGCTTTTTTTGGCCGCATCCGGAATCCGTCCATAAAGCCGGGTTTTTTACGAAAACCGGTGTCGTTTTTTGTACGGATTTAGGATCCGTCCATGGTTCGTTAAAAAACCGGTTTTCCTTATGCGGATTATGAATACGCCCATACTTAAGTGCGCAACATAAAAAGAGGAGTGCCGCAAACGAGCGCCCATAATTTTCACGTTGGGCTTATCCCAATATCTTTTTCTTTTCATTGCTAGTTGACGTTTCCGTCTCGTTCTTCTTGGCTTCTTCAATTGGATCCGTCCCTGCACGCTCCAAACGCAACGCCACCGCCGGCAGATCTGGAATCTCCTCCTCCATCAGCCCTGCCTTGCCCCTCAGCGCCGCCCCGCCTGCCCTTCCGGGCTCCACAGTAGTAAATCCTAGATCCGCCAGTGTATGTTTCTCTCAATCCTAGATCTCTGATATCGCTTCCCCTCGGGAGCCGCATTTAATACCGGTAAAAAATTTCAACGACCCCCTGTTTCACATCTGGAATTTCTCCAATAATGGAGTTTGGGGGAAGGGGAAGATGACTGCGTGCGTGTTCAGCAGTCTTACCTTTCTTTTCTTTTTCTTTCGTGCTCCCTTCTCCTACGCGTCAGAATGAACCGTACACCACTGAAACAACTTCTATGATTAATATTAACTAGTGTGTACTACTCTACTGGTATAACAATATCTTATACGTGTATGTAAGAATTTGGGAAAAAAGCTGTGTGTGTTTAATTGTCAATTTTTTTGTTGCCTAATCTCTAAAATTGAAAACAATTTTTTTATCAATAATTAAAATTAAGAATTATAGAATCTTTTATTAATTAAAATTGCGTTTTTGTTAGACATATCACATATGTCTCCAATAATCTTTTCAAAATTAGTAAAATGAACTTTTTTTTACAAAACATACATTTCGAACCAAAATTTCACTAATTTCAGCCTATCTTTTGAATTAAATTCTTTTCAAGCCTAAATTCTTGTCTAATTTCGAGCCTTTCACTTTTTACTTTAAGTGCGTTCTCTCAATTCTTGACTAATCGAATTAATTTGTTTCTACACAAATGTATAGGAAATCAAAAGCTTGAATCACGCTGTACATTGACTTGACTTAGTTATGGTTAAACCCAAAGGAGAAGTGTGGAAATACGCCACAAAGGTTGAGGGAGGAGGCTGGATATGTATATTTTGTAAAACTGAGAAGAGAGGAAATGCTGATAGGATAGAGGATCATTTAATTAGACAATGTGATCAGGCAAGTGAAGAGGTTAAAAAAGAAGTTCAGTCTATCAAGTCTCAAAAACAAAAGAACAAAGAGCAACTTATTGTGCCAGAAAAACCTTCAAAGAAGAGAAAAGAGGGGGAATTATCGGGCATGGTTAATCCGATAGCTCAAGGTGTTCATACTGTAGATGCCCCTGTATTTGTTGACGATAGACTCGGCAGATTCCCATATTCACAACCAGTTTTCACTCCTCCTCCACATTCCAAACAACTCCAAGAACATATGATCATGGTTAGGGAATCTTGGAAGAAAACTGGATTCACACTGATACTGTTCAACCTTAAGATTGAAAAGGAATCATACCTTAAAAACGCCACATGTCTTTGTGGCATGTACTGCCCTAAGGGGTTTATATTTGTCGCAGTACCTAATCCTAATATATGTTCTTTACGACAAATTTAAACAAGCCTTTAATAAAACTTCTCCGCTCTTGGACTTCAGAGACTCAACCCTTGAGATATGCCATAGTGATGCCTACCTTCATGGTAAGGATTGTTTGTGTAGTAATGCTACTGAAAATGTAAATATAGGTCATGCAAGTATGCGCCTACCGTGTTTAAGACTAGAAATTAAAAAGACGTGTCTGGTCGTTTGTCAAGGATCAGAGTGGGCAAAAGACCTCATCAATACATCACTTGAGTTACACAGGTGTTTATGTGATGATGAGTCTGAAGAACTGGTATCTGAAGTTGCTAAATGAAACACTGAAAAGATTTTACAAGATTGAAGAGCTTAGAGGTGCACCTGCACTTGCCCTTGATCACCTGTTTACAGTTGAGATGTTGAAAGAGAGACTCATGGTGCAATATAAAGCTCATTTCAAACGCTCACAAGTACAGGGGCAAAAGGATATAGGTGCAATAATTGAGAATACTAAGTTTTGGGAAGATGCAAAGATATTAAAAGATATCATAACATTGACCAAGAGGATAAAAAAGGTCATTGACACTTTAGTTCCAACCGCTGGCTACTTAGCAATGGCGATTGATAGGGTGAAGCATACTGTTTTTGAGCGAAATAAACAGTATATGGAAGGAGATGTATTGGAGTTTTGGAAAGAAATTGAATCAAGGTTAAGAGGTTCAATTGTAGGTAGCAACAAAGAAGCCGCTAGCTACCTAAACCCCGAATATTTTTTTTCTTCACCTCGAATATCTTTTCTTCGTAATCAAGTTTCGGGACGAAACTTTCTTAAGGAGGGTAGTTTGTAATACTCTGGTGTCGGTTTTCCTTTTTGGGTCGGAAAAACGAGTTTCTTAATTTACAAACAACGGAGTTCTTAGCCGCAAGTGACACCGGTATAATTAAAACCGTTAGAAATATTCCTTAGAATTCTTTATACAATTACTCTTTCTACCTAATTAGTTAACTAATTAATTTATATTGTCCCAACTCCTGCGATCATATCTTTAAATCAATTAAGTAAACTCTTTTATTTAACCTTAGTTAACCAAATTCAACGGAATTCTAGTCTAACCATCCAATCTTATCTCATTCAGTAAAACCCGATCTTATATCATAACTCCAATCTTTCATCCTTTAAAAACCGTTCATCCCGATCTTCACCTCCTCCAAATCTTCAACCGAGAGAGTCAACCAAATCCAAACTCCCTGTCCGTCGTCTGGGGAGCCAAAAGTAGCTTTTTCTTCTCCGCTACTACTATCATCGGTTCTAGTCGTTCTAAGGCCTTTCGGGTTACGACCTGTCGGAGCACAAAAACCACCAGTAGGTCACGCCGCTGATCACGAGACCGCGCAATCGCTGGGAACCAGTCTCTCTTCGACGCAACTTCGTGCGCTGCCTCGTTTCGAACCGACCGACGCTCATCGACGAGCTTGTGGGTGTCCGCGTTGTTGTTCATCCGCGGTGGAACCGGGGTAAGCCGCCGCCTTGTTTTTATTCTTCTTCTCTTTCGGTCCTGTCGGTGAATCGAGAGGGTACTTGGCTTTGACGGGGAAGGGAAGGGGACGTTCGGTTTTGTCATGTCTTTATGGATGGGCTGACTTGGATTCCAAATTGTTCGTTTGTTTTACGTAGTCAGCAGGAGTAGCTAGTTAGATTAATAAGTAGAATAATAAATTAGTGCTCCTTAGTTTCAAAAGAAAGAATTATTTAGGTGAAGTCTTAATCATATGGAGAGTTAAGACAAATAATTAACTATAAGATAGTAGAGTGGATGGGTGATGATCTTAGATACCAGGTTTCGTTGGTGGAATTGTTATTATCTAGGTTCAGTAGCCTTTTGTCGATAGAGTGTTGTTTTTAAGAGTCTATCTAGTATGGTTTGATTCGTATTTAATTAGTCCCACGTTGAAAATCCAAGAAGAGTTTGGCATGCAATCTTTCGTGATAGACAATTTATTTCAATTGGTTTAGCTAGTAGCTTAATTTGTGTTTCGGCCTTCTTCTTATGTAGTTGGGCTGATCTTGTTGGATTCGGGGAGAGGAGTGAGTACGTGTTTGGGTTTGGTGGGATAGGATTTAGTATATTAATAGGTTAATATTAAGTAGCTTGGATTTAGTATATTAATTAGCAATTCTCTTTATAAAAGTTTGGTTGCTTAAGTGAAATAAAGGTGGCTCTTTAATTGGGTTAGTTTGGTTCGGCTCGAACTGAATCTAACCTCTCACTTTATAATTCTTTAGGGAACCGTTTCTGCTCGAGGTCTTAACTTTTGTCTACTTCAAAGGATCCCTAGTTTCGAGGTAAGTCGTTTTTCGACTTGCTCGGTTCTTCTCTACCCTGTTAGATTGCGTATCGTTATTGTAGGGCGGGTTTTGGGAACTAGTCCCGAATACCCTTTAAATTGTTTTGAACTCCTTGTGTGTTGTGTGCGTTAATGATTTTAAATGTGTTTTATCGGAAATTATTTTGGAACGTTTTCTCTGTGTTGGTACCGTTTCCGACACGGCCCATTGTAGCTGGTGTTGAGGAAGAGTTGGCTACTTTGACCCGTGTGACTGGGAAAATCGTACCCCTTCAAACAAAAATTATAATTTGTGTGTTTTTGGCAAGCGCTCCAGTGGAGGCTTAGCCCGGAGTTAGAAGGGAGATTGGGAAGTGGAGTGGGAGGGCCTGCCTCTACACTCGGCGTGGTGATGAGTGTCTTGGAAGACGGATTGTGGACAAAGGAAGAATTGCGTTGCTGTGTGATTGTGATTGTAAATGCGTATGTGACTTGTGTGACTGATATAACTAATTTAGGTATTGGCCTTTAGAGTTATGATTGCGGTTGTGGATTTGTATGCTGACTATAGATAACTGATTTTAAAACGTTCTATAATCTCCGTATTCTTTCTAGCTTGGTAGATTAGACGCTGACCCTTCGGGGAACATTTTTCAGTTCCAGGTATGAATCAGGGAGCCGTGCAGGAACCGAGGCAAGATGGCAGGCCGGAGCGGTAAAGAGCGCGTGTCATAGTGGGATCGATTTTTACTAGTTATTCATAATAGTTAGGATGTTGATTTTAATATTTGTTAGACAGAGTTGGTATTGCGTTTCGTTTATTATTATTTTTGTTTGGATAGTTCAGTTTCGGTAGGTGTGGTAACGTTTTTGGATATTTATGATTTTCGGGAATTCATGCATAATTAAGTTTTCTAAGTTTTATCGAATAAAGGTTGGATGTTTTATTATGTTTTCTCCTCGTGCCCGAGTTGTAAGGTCCTACAGTGTAGTTGTCAACCTAATTAATAGTACCTTGTAAGGTCTATTTCCCAGTAGCGTCTCGACGGAAGTCGGGGTGTGACAAAAGTTATGGAAAAAATTCGAGACCCTTTGGTGGATGATAATTCAGACTACTACTACATTACATCTACGGGTTCTGATGTAAGCATATATTATACATTTGTGTATGTATAGTTGGACTTATGTTGCACTAGTTTTTTATTTTTTAACTCTCTTATGTGTGTGAATTGAAGGCTCCTGAGTTTCTCCCTGGAATGCAAGCCAGTGTGTTATACAAAGGAAAGAAAACAGGAGGCTTTGGCACTTTACACCCTCTGGTACCATTTTTTGCCCTTTAATTAATTGATTGATTGTGTGTTGTAGTTTGGTTTAATTACTGACAATCGTGTTTATCTACTGAAATCTGTTTTACAGGTCTTGAAAAATTTTGACATTCCAGAGCCATGTTCGTACGTGGAACTTAACACAGAGAGTTTCTTATAGAGTCCTCCTGACGAAAATGCGTCCATTGAGTTTTAGATTTGCTTGTGATTTGTTTGTTTTAATTTGGGGCTTGTTTGGTTGAATGTAAAAAGTAGGATTCCTATGAAGTTATTTTTCAAGAAGTAAATTCCATGTGTTTAGTTGAATTGTAAACATTAGAGTTTAAAATAAAAGAAGTTGATATTTTTGCATGAAAAATGGAGAATTGAAAATTACCAAGGGCAGAAAGTTAAAATTTCATTTTCAACCAAACGCTTTGATTTTGGATTTTGGTCATATTTTATAAGTTTGTTCTAAGCATCATTCTGATTCAAATATGAAAATGAGAGCAAAAGTACTACTCTACGGCCCGTTCCACCACTGAATCGGATCGGGTTTATTCCCTTGCCATTGAATTCAAGAAGAACAACTGGGGTTCATAGATGGTCAAGGAACGAGACGCCAAATGTGAACTCTGAAGCGATGGCGTTTGCTGCGCAGTCCAAATCTGATTCTCGGCCTCCTTCTAATGTCGTTTGCAGCCACTGCGGGAAGCCGAATCACGATATCTCGATCTAATGTTACCGCCTCCATAGCACTACTCGGTCACCCTCTTCAATCAGTCCTCGACGCCATCGAATATCGATCATGATGCCTGAACAATGGAATGCTGTTTGTTCAGCTCTTTCATAATAATATGAATTCAAATTCAGAATCTTCAGGTAACTATTTTCGTTGGAATCTTGACTCTGGGGCTTCATTTCATATGACTGGAAATCCGAATTAGCACAAATTGTTGTTTCTATCACATTGCCTGATAATCAGCACACTACAACTCGATCAGCAGGAAGGCACTTTGCTATTTTCTGATTTTTTTTTAATTGATCATGTTTTGTTTATTCCTGGATTGGATTGCAATCTGATCTCAATTGGGCAACTCACGGCTCATCTATTAATACAAGTTCAATTCCATAATTTTATCAATGTAATACAAAGCCAAATTTACCATCATTATATCTGAAATCCAATGTATTCAAATTCAGCTGAGAAACAAATCATAACAACATACTAATAAACATAACCAATGCCTACGTTCATCTCAATTCCAATATACACATGTCTATCCAAAAACCATCAACCTTAAAAACCCAAAAGTCATCCAAATAACCCTAAATCCTAGAAACATAAATTAAATCCAAAAATCCAAACCCTAGATCCCAAAAGCAATCGAGGTACCCAAAATTAATCAACAAACCAAACAGTTTGAACTCAATGAATAACCAACTAACCATATCTCAATCAAATTCAACGCGTAACACCATACCAATACTGAATTTTAAAAGGACACAAAACCCTCATAACACAACAAACAAGCGGATTTGAGGAGATTACCCACTATGTTGTTGAGAAGTCGAAAACTAACGACGGTCAAGAGGTTGAAAATGGACGCACGTTGGAGAGAGACTGGTGGCCGGTGGAGTCAACAAAAGGAGAAAGTATCCTAAAATAAAAGCTAACTAGCAAGACCCGGTCGTGTCATACACGACTATGACTTGAGAATTTTTTTATATAGAAAATGTACTCGTCGATCGAATTTTACATAAACTTATTCCATATAAATAAAATAGTTTCCTCAATAAAACTTTCAAGCGAAAATTATTATAATATGTAGGGAATGTAAAAAAATAATTAGATAATAGTATTTATTTATTTATAATATCATAGGTGATTTAATTTTCGAATTAGATAATATTATAATATATAGAAAAATAAATACTGAAAAGACTAAATAATATTTTCAATTTTCATACTCATTAGTTGATCGAATATGGTAAATAGTAGTAATAAATGAGTTAATTTATTATAATAAGTATGAAATACTTATCAATGACATATCTTATTGATTTTTTAATTTAATATGGTAAGTACTAATGATAAATGAGATATAACTATTATAATATAATATGTAGGGAATGTAAATTCTAAATAAAATTAAGGATAAAGTGGTAAATGAACAATTAAATATGTCTATGTGGCATAGTTAGATGGGTGACACATAAGAGAGATGAATTCGACTTTAGTAATAGTATATTGATATTGATTGATGATTACTTTTAACTTTTATCTAAACCTTAATTTTTCCTTTTAAAATTTGAAATTCAAATTTGGAATTATGGCTGAATTTGCATAGAATAAGACAAAAGAAAAATTGATTTGAGTATCTCAACCTTTCATTTAGTTGCACACTCTACTCCGACCTTTTCGAATTTCACAAAATATCCTATACTTTGGGGATAATTGCGCACTCTATCCTAGAAGTGTTCATGTTTTGGATAAATTTATGGATTGACTCAATACTTTTTCATTGTGACAAAAATACCCAACTCGTGTAAAATAATTTTTAAAAATTATAAATCTTGTCTTTATAAGAATTAAAACATTCAAAAATAATCATTTTAGATCACTTTTTGTTCTAAATCAAATTTAGTGGAAATTAATTTAAAATAATCAATTTTGTTTATATAAAAATGTATTTGGTTAAGATTAATAACATTTTTTGTAAGCTCCAAAATAATAACGTAGCCTTATAGATTTACTTTTCTCATTTATATGAAAATAATGACATTACTTTTATTATTTGGCTATTATAAATTCTCAACTTCATAATTAACCACGTAAATCTATAGTCATAACTTTGACTCTACAAGTAGTTCATCTTAATACTTTTTGTCCATTATTATTTTTTGTCCAAAATATGGACACTTCGAGGTTAGAGTGTGCAACTATTCCCAAAGTATATAATATTTTGTGAAATTTGGAAAGGTCGGGGTAGAGTGCGCAACCGAATAAAAGGTTAGGATATTTGGAGCAATTTTTCCTAAGACAAAAGCAAATCTCTATTTCATACAAGGACAAAAGTGAATCTCCGTTAAAATAATAATATTTTTCAATCCATGTAACGAATTTTCTAATATCCGCGCTGTAAGCGTACAAGAGTCCAAGGGATTGAGACCGAAGGAATGTGAACATGTGATAATCAGTGATCTAGAGTTTGAAGGTGGCCTCAATTGGAATTCAGATCTTGCACTCTTCGTGATTTCGATGATGGCGCATAGATAATTAGATATCACCAGACAAAGCACAGACCTTTACACCAATACATTAATACATTATAAAGCAGAAATTATGTCAGTGGAAAAAATTACGCCACGTTGTATTAATTGAATAAATAATGTCAAATTTTTCAATAATAAAAATTGTAATAACTTGCATTATTCTTTCTCTACATCTAATTTTTTATATAGTATAATAGCTCAATCTATATGCCGATATTTTTTATATTATATTTTATGCATATTTTTTTTTATCTTGTAACAAGATTTGGGTTCCAAGTATATAACTTTTTACTTTATGTTGATATTTTTAATCTAATAAATTATTTATCGAATATATGATATATTTTAGTATACATTGATATAATTTTAAATGAATCCACACTTTACATCCAACTGCTTGAATAAATTAATTTTAATTTTTAAATAAATATTATAATACCTTTAATTTTTAATCCATATTATAATACCTTATAATATTATTCTTGTATATATCCAATAAATTTTATAAAATAGATAATATACTTACATACTTTTCTACCTATATGTTTATACTTTTTAATATTAATTTTATGCATATATTTTTATCAAAACTTGATCCATATGCTAATATGTTTTTATATTAATTTAATAAATAATTTTTTTTTATCTTTTAACAAGACATGGACTCCAAGTATATAATTTTTATCTATATGTTGATATTTTGTAATATAATAAATTATTTATATAATATATGATATATTTTAGTATACATGGATATATCTACCTAAATTTTGATAAATTAAAGTTAAAAACTATTTTAATAAATATTTTAATATGTTATATTATCATTGCTAGATATCCTACTGTAATTATCTTTAAGCTATAACATTATATTGTTTTCATTTTTTGCTCTATGTTATCTTCTATACCAATATTTATATTAATTTCTCCATATTTTAAAATAATAATAATATATTATATTTATTACGAAGTAGAAGATAAAAATACCCTAATACACGACCTTAATTAATATTTTATAAAAATTGATTATTTTATGCATATTAATATCTTAACAAAAAATATTTAAAAATATTCAATTCATGTGAAATAAATATATTAAAATTTTAATGTAAATTTGGGGCAAGATCTCTACAAATAATAAAAATAACTTTTAAATATATTTAATTAAAATATGAGGCACTATCTTAAATCTTTTTTATAAATTATATAATTTTATTATGATATTATGTACAAGCATTTTAAATTTTATATTAAGAGTGGCTTTCACCTACATAGTAACCATAGTGAAAAATGCATAGTAATTTGAACCATCATATTGTAAAAATGAAAGGCCCTGATTAAAAGTTGAAGAGTGTTAAAAAATAGACAAAAACACGGACACGCATATGTTTTAATTAGAGTGGAAATAAATGTAAATAAAAAAAATTCATACCCTTCTAGTCCTCGCATTCCTATGCACATCGCTCTCTTCACTCTGAATGTTTCCCAAGCCACAATCGAAATTCGAAAGCTCCTTCCAATTTCAATCGAGAACTCCTTCTAGATCGTCATCTCAATTAAAATCTCTTTCCGCTTCATCATCTTCTATTGTGGCTATATATTATTTGTTTCTTTATATTGCATATATTTCTTGTATAGCTTTATTTTATTTGATCTCATATACGTGTATATATATATTCCCTTTCTCTAATCAATGAAGGTGAGAGAAATTTCCCAAAAACCTTTCTCCCGTTTTGTTCATGGTATCAGAGCGATACAACACGATACCCTAATTTTATTCCCGGCGGCAACAATATTGTGTCTCACCGTTCACAGTCATGGTTGAAGGCGATGGCACCGTTGGCAAGTCCGGCGTCAAGGACGATAGTCCATTAAATCCGATGAATCCTTATTACCTCCATCCATCTGATAATCCAGGAATGAACATCAGTCCCGTCACCTTCAAAGGCGATAATTTCTCCGAGTGGCAGAAGGGTCTCAAGAATGCTTTTCGTGCCAAACGAAAAATCAAATTTCTCGATGGATCGATCACGCGGCCCGCTGAGGATTCTACGCAGTTTGATGATTGGATTAGAGTGAATTCCATGCTTTTAGCATGGGTATTGTAGTCCATAGAGCCAACCCTCCGTTCCACAATTCGCTATTCTGACTCTATCAAGGAACTTTGGGATGATTTGACCCAAAGATTCTCCATAGGAAACGCACCTCGAGTACATCAGTTGAGAACTGAAATAGCACGATGCACCCAAGGAGGCGATGTTGTTGCTGCATATTATGGACGACTTCAACTACTGTGGGAGGAACTTGATAATTATCTTAAGCCACGCTCGTGCTCATGTAAGGGTTGCAAGTGTGCCTGGGCTGTTGAATTGGAAATCGAGCGCGAAGAGGAACGTCTCTCTCATTTTTTAATGGGGCTTAATAATGATTTGTATGGCAACATTCGATCGAACATCATTGCAAAAGATCCCTTGCCTAAGTTGAGTCAGGCTTATGCCCTCGTTGTCCAGGAGGAAAGTTATCGAAATCTCTCCAAAGAGAAGGACACCAGGAATGAAGCTGCTGCTTTTGCCATTCAACGCAGCGGGTCTTCCACTCCAAATACGGGTCCAAGCTCTTCAGCGACGGCGCCTAAACCTGAAACGCAGGGAACTAAATTAGTTTGCTCGCATTGTGGCAAAGGGAATCATGATGTTTCTACGTGTTACCGCATCATTGGTTTCCCTGAAGGTTATGGCAAGGGCAGGGGAAGAGGTCGTGGACGCAGTAGCTCTTCTAACTCGTGTCCAGTAACATTGGACGGGCAAATGCCGCTCAAGGATCCATTCAATCGAACTCGTCTCAGCTCTCTGCTCAAGATCGAGAGGCGTTCATTCCAAGTTTAACAATGAACGGTGGAGTCAAGTCTTCAACATGTGGAAGACTTTCAATGCCAAGTCACCCAGAAATCAGTTAATGGGTAAGAAAATATTTCAATGGCTTCTTGATACAGGAGCTTCGTTTCATATGACAGGGAATCGCGAAGCTCTTAGTGATTTACATGAAGTTCCGGCTGTTATGGTTGTATTACCCGATGGTTCACAGGCCAACGCCTCCTTTGCTGGAACTGCAGATATTGGCAATAATTTGAAGATCCCACGTGTGCTTTTTATTCCTCAAGTAAAATGCAGCCTTATTTCCTTTGCTAAGCTAACTAAAGATCTGCACTGCATTGTTACATTGTCTGATAAAATTTGTGTTATTCAGGACCGCAACTCGAGGATGGTGATTGACGCGGGTGAAGAGAGGGGTGGCGTCTACTAGTTGTTTCAACAAGCACAAGGAAATTTACTCTGCCATGCTGTGGTAGCTTCTTCTGCTCCTCTTTGGCATCAACGAATGGGTCATCCGTCTAGTTTTGTTTTGAAGTCGTTGTCTGTGATAAATTTTGATGATTTAAACACTTTGTCTGCACCATGTTTAGTTTGTTCTCGATCCAAGCAAACACGTGAAACTCTTATACTCAGTTCTAATAAAGCAAGTGGCAAATTTGATCTAATACACTGTGATATTTGGGGACCATATAGTGCCAATGCTTCTTGTGGTGCAAGCTATTTTTTTACTATTGTAGATGATTATTCTCGTTCAGTTTGGGTTTTTCTCATGGCCTCTAAGACTGAAGTTGTTCAAATTATACAAAATTTCTGTGCCTTTGTGAAAATGCAGTTTTCTACAACTGTTTGTAAGGCTCGTAGTGATAACGTGACTGAATTTCGCCCTCTTTTACCATATTTTGCCTCTATGGGTATTGTGTTTGAGACTTCCTGTGTAGGGACTCCACAACAGAATGGACGTGTCGAACGGAAGCATCGTCACATTCTTAATGTTTCTAGGGCGTTGCGCTTTCAAGCTTCTCTTCCCCTTTGTTTTTGGGGAGAATGCGTATTAACTGCCGTCTATTTGATAAATCGAACTCCTTCATCAGTTCTTGGCGGCAAAACCCCATATGAACTTCTGTTTGATCGACGTCCAGATTACTCTCATATTCGGGTGTTTGGTTGCTTGTGCTATGCTACTCAAATTCCCCATTCCAAGGACAAATTTGATGCTCGTGGACGTCGTTGTGTTTTTCTGGGTCACCCCTTTGGTAAGAAAGCATGGAAGTTGTATGATCTTGATAAGCGAGAATTTTTCTATTCTCGAGATGTTCATTTCTTTGAGGGCAAGTTTCCATATGCTGTTGGAGCATCTCCATCTGTCTCGTTGGATCAGCCAGTTGTTTCTCCTGCTATATATGATTCTCTTAATGAATTGTCAGGCTCGTTTCCTGCTTCTCAAGAGGTTACGGGAGATGATTCTGATTCAACAGTTACTACCGAGGCACCTTTAGGAGATAGGGGGAGTTTTGATTCGCATGATGAAATGGGTCATGATGTTCCAGCGAATGTTCCCGCAACAACCCCGTCATCGCCTCCCGCAGTCCGGCGAAGTGAATGAGCAATGCAACCTCCTTCAAAACTACAAGATTACATTTGCAACACTGTTGTCTGTCACCCCCTGTCTCTAATTCACCTGTGTCGACACCATTCTCAGTTACTCCCTATCCCTTAAATGCTTTTGTCTCCTATAAAAATTTCTCACCATCTCATGTCCAGTTTCTAGCTGCTGTCACTGCTGAATTTGAGCCCATAAAGTACTCTGAGGCAGTGCAACATGCCCATTGGCGGGAAGCTATGTCTCAAGAACTCGCCGCACTTGACATAAATGGTACATGGGTAATCACTGATTTGCCTCGTGGAAAGACACTCACTGATTTGCCTCGTCTTGTGGTTCTTGGTAATAATCAAGTTGAAGGTGTTGATTATACTGAAACTTTTGCACCTGTCGCCAAGATGACATCAGTCCGTAACTTTTGCACCTGTAACACCCCGACTTCCGACGGGACGCTACTTAGAAATAGACCTTACTAGGTACTATATAATTAGGTTGACAACTACACTTTAGGATCTTGCAACGCGGGCACGACGAGAAAACATAATAAAAACATCCAACCTTTTGTTTAATAAAACTTAGAAAACATAGTCATGCATGCGTTCCCGAAAAAAAAATATAAATGCTCAAATCCGACACAACACCTACTAATACTGAACTAATCAAACAGAATAACAATAATGAGTGAAACATAATACTAACTCCATCTTAATGATAATAAAATCAACATCCTAATTGTTATGAATAAACTAGCGTAAAACCCATCCCACTATGACACGGGCTCTTTACCGCTCTGGACCGCCATCTAACCTCGGTTCCTGCACGACTCCTTGGTTCATACCTGGAACTGAAAAATGTTCCCCGAAGGGTCAGCTTCTAATCTACCAAGTTAGAGAGAATACGAAAATTGCAGAACGTTTGAAAACATTTCTAAAGTTAGCATACAAATCCACAATCGCAATCATAACTCTAAAGGCCAATACCTAAATTAGTTATAATCAGTCACACATAGCCACATACGCATTTACAATCACAATCCCATAACAATGCAAATCCTCGTTTTCCACAATCCGACTTCCAAGGCGCTCATCACCGCGCCGAGTGCAGAGGCAGGCCCTCTCACTCCACTTCACAATCTCCCTTCTAACCCCGGCTAAGCCTCCACTGGAGCACTTGCCAAAACACACAGATAATAATTTTCGTTTTGAAGGGGCACGGTTTCCCTGTCACATGGGTCAACGTAGCCAACTCTTCCTCCACACGAGCTACAATGGGCCGTGTCGGAAACGGTACCAACACAGAGAAAACGTTCCAAAAATATATTTTCGTTAAAATACATTCAAAACCATTTTGCGCACACAAAAATTCCAGAAAATTCAAAACAATTTAAAAAGGTATTCGAGACTAGTTCCCAAAACCCGCCCTACAATAACGGTACGCAATCTAACAGGATAGAGAAGAACCGAGCAAGTCGAAAAACGACTTACCTCGAGATTTAGGATCCTTGTGAAGAAGACGGAACTACGATCTCAAACAGAAACGATTCCCTAAAGAATTATAAAGGAAAAGATTAATTAAAATACGAGCCGAACCAACTAACCCAATTAAGGAGCCACCATTATCTCCCTTAAGCAACCGAACTTTTATAACGATTTTTGCTGATTAACATACTAAATCCAAGCTACTTAATGTTATTATTCTATTTATATACTAAATCTTAGCCCACCAACCATTACCCAATACCCACTTGTACCAGTCCGGATTCGAAAACCAATCTCCCAGCCCAATATAAAAAATTTTGAAAGCAAAACCGGCCCAATTTTAGGCCATATTCATACGAATCCACCATTCCATTCGGTCGATTGACCGAGCCCCACGTTGACCAGGGTCCCACCAACTCTTCTTCAACCTTGCGAACTGGAAAAACATCGTTCCCATGCCCCTCTGGTACCCCCTCGCCCCAAGCCTCACCTCCGATCCTAACCCTGCCCGGCGGCCTCGAAAGAACACAGAGACAAGGCTGCAAGGCACCCTGTTCGCACCCCTGTTCCTGCCCCTCCGGCACTTTGAAACAACTTCGCCTCGCTCCTACCGGCGGCCATCCACACTCAACTCCCTCTCGTCCCCAGTTTTGGCTAACAACGCACTCCGATCCCCACCTAAACCAGTTCCCGAGCCCAGGATCAACAACAATGAAAACAGAGGAGAAAGAATCACCGGTGGTCGCCTCTAATCGGCGATTGACGATGACGGCGAATTCCGGCAACTTTTGCGACCTCCCCCAGTTGTGCCCTATCCTACAGGTGGGTCGACGATTTGATCGGAACTTCAATGGGGCACAAACGCAAGAAAGAAGAAGGAATGAAAACAGAACTTCTAAGTTGATGGGGAAGGTGAACAGAAAACGATTTCCTTACCGACTCCGATCGTCGTTGGCGTTGGCAGGTCCGGTGAGCGGTTGATCTATGAACACGATAGACACCGATTGGTGCGGCCTTCTCGCCAATCGGAACGAGAAAGGAGGAGCGTTGGGTGATGGTGATGAACAATGAAGATTAATGGTGGAACAGAATGTGGAACTCTCTCTCGGTTTATAAGGATACGAGATTTGAAAGATATGAATTGGTTACTTTTGATAAGGTAAATACCAATTAGGATCGGATTTGGCTTTTGATAGAATTTTTGGTGTGAATTTGGTTACACGAAGCTTACAAGTTACAACCTGTGAATTGGCTTTTGGCTTAATTAATTTAGATAGAATTTAATTTGACCATAATCTAATATTTGAGTACCTAACGAAGCTACCAAATTGGGTCGCGATAAATCACTTTGGGCCTCGGCCCAAATCATAGGAGTAGAAGGAAGGTAATATATAAATACGTATAGGCTTTTATAAAGGTATAAATACATAATTGGGTAGATAATCGGTTATGGATTACTAATTAGTTTGTTTTACGAGTTTACTTCCGGTCAAGAAACTCAAAAGCTTGTAAGCGAAAGAAACCCGTTTTCCGACTTACGAGACCTAAAATGAATATGGATATTATAGCTATGTCTCAAGAACTCGCCGCACTTGACATAAATGGTACATGGGTAATCACTGATTCGCCTCGTGGAAAGACACCCATTGGATGCAAATGGGTTTATCGTATCAAGTATAAATCTGATGGGTATGTGGAGCGTTATAAGGCTCGTCTTGTGGTTCTTGGTAATAATCAAGTTGAAGGTGTTGATTATACTGAAACTTTTGCACCTGTCGCCAAGATGACATCAGTCCGTACCTTTCTTGCGGTGGCTGCAATAAAGGGATGGGAACTTCATCAGATGGACGTCCATAATGCTTTCTTGCATGGCGATCTTGATGAAGAAGTATACATGAGAATTCCTCCTGGATTTAGCTCTTCACCGGGGAAAGTCTGTAAGTTGCAGAAATCGCTTTATGGGTTGCGTCAGGCTCCGCGAAATTGGTTTGCCAAATTAGCATCCTCCCTTCGAGCATTTGGTTTTGTTCAATCCTATGCAGATTATTCTCTCTTCTCCTTGAGTCATAATGACATGATTATTCATGTGTTAATTTACGTTGATGACATTATTATTGCGGGCAATTCTTCTATTGCAATTTCCAAGGTCAAGGCTTATCTTCATTCTTGTTTTCACATGAAAGATCTTGGAGTCTTGATTGGGCCTCGAGATTGCTCATGGTCCTGCTGGTTTATTTGTGTCTCAACGAAAGTATGCCTTGGAGATTTTGGTTGAAGCCGAGTTACTTGCAGCCAAACCGGCGACATTTCCAATGCCGCAAAATCATGATCTTGGGCGCTCTGAGGGACCAGACTTTGATGATCCCGAGAAGTATCGTCGGTTAATTGGTCGGCTTATATACTTGGCCATTGCTCGCCCGGATTTGTGTTATTCTATGCATATCATGTCCCAGTTTATGTAACATCCGAAACTTGCTCATTGGCAAGCGGCGACCCGAGTCCTTCATTATCTCAAGAGTCATCCCGAACAAGGTATTGTCCTCTCTCGTTCAAGTTCCTTACAGCTGATTGCTTATTTTGATTCTGACTAGGCGGCATGTCCATTTACCCGACGTTCTATTATGGGATATTTTGTTACTCTTGGAAATTCTCCTATTTCATGGAAATCCTAGAAACAATCCACTGTGTCACGATCTTCTGTTGAAGCTGAGTATAGAGCTATGGCTGCAACTTGTTGTGAGCTCATATGGATTCGTTCGTTCTTGCGTTCTCTTGGAGTCTCTCACTCAGGTCCGATGAAGCTTTTGTGTGACGATCAGGCCGCTTTGCATATTGTCGCCAATCCGGTACCGTTTTGTTCATCTTCACTGGTCATACACTCACACTTTAACTTCGCTGATCATTCGAGGTTCTCAAATTTGAAAAAGAGCAAACACAATGGTGAATAAAAAGAGGTCTTTAACACGATAGAAAGCAAAAGCAAGATATATGGTCTTATGTAATGCTGCAAGAATTGCCAGAAATATTCCATTTATTGTCTGTGCTTTCTTGTGTTCTTTTGCTTGTAGATTTGGGGGTTTAGTTGAATTTATCTCTTTTTGAAGTTAATTTGAGATTTATCAAGCTAAATGTCGATGTCTATTTGATGCTTCAATTTATCTATGGGTTTTTTTATTTGATTGAGAAGTTGTTGAAATAAAAAATTTGTATTTCATGTTTTCTTCTTCTGTTTCTATGTATTTAATCCTCATTTTATACATAGGAAGTTTTGATGAGTGATGCTATGAATTTTTGCATCTAAATTATTGAGAAGGTTTGGGTGGATTAATAATGCCAATCTTGTGTTTTTTGGAAGTGAAAATTAGTAAAATTAAATTTCAAGTTAATTAGTGAAATTGCATGCCAAATTAAGTGCTTAAAAGGCGTTCCAAGTTATTAAAATGCGTGCCAAATTAAGTACAATATTGAGTTCTTAAAGTGCATTCTTAATTACTAAAAGTGCAATACGAATTGGTAAAAGTACATTTCAAATTAGCAAAAGTGCATTCCAAGTTTGTAAGAGTGTATACAAATTAAGTGCAAAATTAATTCCTAAACTACATTCCAAATTAGTAAAAGTGTATTCCAAGTTAGCAACATCGAGTGCATGCCAAATTAAGTGCTTAAAGTTTATTCTAAATTACTAAAATTGTATGACAAATTAAGTGCAAAATAGATTGCTTAAAGTGCATTCTTAAAAACTAAAAGTGCAATCGAAGTATGTAAAAGTGCATTCTAAATTAGCAAAAGTGCATTCTAATTTAGTAAAAATGCATGCAAAATTAAGCACAAAATACATTCTAAATTAGTAAAAGTGCATGCAAAGTTAAATGATTTAAGTGCAATCTAAATTAACAAAAGTGTATTCCATCTTAGTAAAACTGCATTTCAAGTTAATAAAAGTGCATTTCAAATTAAATGCAAATAAATTGCTAAAAGTACATTCTAATTTATTAAAAGTGCATTCCAAGTTAGTGAGAGTGCATTTACATTTTCAATTTTATTTTCATTTCTTTTGAAATCTAAACTTTCCAATTTTTGGCATTTGTATTGTAGCAGTTTTCCACTCACAAATATAGTTCACATATATTGCATATTTAAGAGTATATACTATATAGGCACATATAGTGCATGTCTAAGGGCTTAAAGTGCATGTCTAAGGGCATAATATTACAAAAGTCTCTTTTAGTGTGATTACACACATAGATGTATGTCCCACATGAGTTGATTTGATCAAGGCCTTCTTTGAAAAGAAGTGGCTAATAAGTTGTTTGTCACATACGAGTAAAATGCAATTTGTTTTACTACCTACCTAGTTAGGTTGAGAAAGCCTTACAAAACTAATTCGTGTAAGAGATCATATTAGCATATGTAGGAATCGAACCTATATTTTTGTGCACAAGCACATTGCTCTCCCATTTGAGCTAATAGGCTACTTGTAGTACACTTATAAAGTGAATTATGAGAAAAAGTTTCAAATAATTATTGTTTAACTTTCATATTTAAATTAAAAGGATTACTTTTTAATAGTGAACAACATAAACAACTTTGAAATACAATAATGCTAACAAGGAAAAAACACATTCTTATTGTTTCACATGTATAATAAGACTTACAAAAAATATTTCTTGAAGGTACTTATTCAAGATAAAAGTATACGTATTGAGATGCCAAAACCATACATTCGACCAGAGACTGAATTTTCAGCTGCTGCCAAGCCTTTATCCTTTCTATATTTCCTTTTTTTTTGGTCAAATTCCTTTCTATATTTTTTGAAGATACTTATCCAAGCTAAAAGTTGACATATTGAGATGCAAAAACCATACATTCAAAGACTATTTAGTCATCTAACAACATTACTAATTCAAATTGCACTTTTCTATCAATAATATTTTATTTCAATATGGAAAAATCAATCACAAAAAAATCTTCTACCTATTGACACGAACAATTATAATAAATATACAATATAATAATCAAATATGAAAGTCCAAAAAACAGGCTAGCAATGAATGGCTTACAAACTTCACATGGATCATTTTCTTCGTGAAGAAAAGATAAATAATGCATAGAAATCATATTGTTCGCTGAAATCAGTGACAATCGGTATTCAAAAATGTTGATTCAGTGACTATTTAAACAATAATTAAAGCCTCTTTCACAGATTAGTTCAATTGCTAAAACGAAAAAACTCTAAAATTTTGAGAGAATATGGAAATTAGGGTTTATACCTATTATTAATCATGGCCCAGAGTTTTGATCTTTTACTCAAAACGGCTGAACTGAGCATGAACTTCCTCCCTAACTTCCTTATTCTTCTTCGTGATCTCCTTCTCTCTCCTTGAGGTTCGTCAATGCAGATTTATCATAGCAAACAGTGCGGGATAATTGCGAAGTGCTACTGAGTATGATTTGACCGCATGACAAAAATGCCCCATATTTTAAGTTAAAATGCTGAATATCAACCATTGGATTAAAACAATCAAACGAATCATTTTGCTCCTTATTTTTCACTATAAAGAAACTCCTCATATGATCCAAACTCTTACATTAATATCATATTCCGTAATATTGTATAATTTTTAGTAAAATCATTTCGTGGGTATCACGGAAATTCAACTAGTTACGATATCAAGGCCAGTCACTTTCCTATTCAACTCTTATCTGGTACGACGTCAATTTATTTACGTGGCGTATTTACGCACTCGTTTTTTTAATAAAGGCACAAAATTTACGCGCAACTAGCCTTCGCGTGAGACAAAGATGAGTGAAAGGGCAATGCTTGAAAATGAAAATGCTATTCTGGAAACGCTCCATGGGCCTCTAGAAATGGGTTGCGCGGCTTATTGGGCTGCGTGAAACGAGCCTTTGCGTCAGGTTAGGGTTAAATGCAAACGCGAGCCGCCACCACCATTGGGCCACACAAAACGGGCCTACGCGTCTTATTGGGTCGCATGCAACATCGTTTCGTTGAAGTTTAGGGTTAAATGCCGCAGCCAACATCATCGTCTTCCTTTGTCATCGAAACCAATCCTCGCGCGAATCCAAATCTCGAACAAAAAAAATCTCCAGCCCTTCGCAAACACCGAGCCACCGCCACCGATCCAACCGGCGGACGACGTGCCTCCGCCACTGACCGAACTGCAATAAGAGGACACAACCGCGTCCGCACCACCAACCTTTGGCACCGCCGCCTCTCCTGGAGCTCCGACCGAGATGGATGTGGTGGCTCATCCGCTCGCCACCACCGGCACGACGCCGGAAAGGCCCACCGATGCCGATCCGGCCGGCCAACCACCACATGGACCCACCACTGGGAGGAAAAGGCGTCGAGATCCGGTTAGGCGACATTATCGGATTTTAGACGGTCGCTTGACGGATGTGGCTTCGTCGACATTCGATGCTTAGACGACTTCCGGAGCCGCACCGGTTTGTAGCTCGATCCGCACCCGAGCGACATTTATGGCTACAGTACGTTCTTTTCAAACTATTTTTTTTGTATTAAATTTTGATTAATATACAATTTCGTAATGAATATATAATTTAGTAATCGATTTCGTTTAGTTATTTGATTTAAGTGTTCAATTTCGTAGTTTGTTTAATATTTAATTTCTTAGTTATATTTAGATTTTTTGTTGTTCTTAGTTTTTTTTAATTCAATTTAGCTGTATTATTTAGAGTTATATTTAGATTTTGAAATATTAGTTATGAACTTGAAACAACTAATAAATATTCAATTTAGTTGTATTAAATTATGTCGAATTTTCAGTCGAATATTACTATACAAGCACAATGAAAATTGAAATAAAATTAGTAATGATATATTGAGTTTTTAAGTCGGATTTTGAATTCCGACTACAACGACGAATTCGTTAATTGAATTCATAGTCGTAGGTTGCATTCATGATTTTAGAGAAATAATAGTAAAAAACAAAAAGAATAATTATTGTAATAAATATGTATTTTCAACTCAATTTAAAATTAAAATGAGTTAAATTAAGTCGAATTTTAAGTATGTATTCATATTTAGAGTTATATTTACTCGAATATTACTATACAAACATAATGAAAATTGAAATTAAAGTAGTAATGATATATTGAGTTTTTAGGTCGGATTTTGTTAATGTGGCTAAATATTTTAAAGTAGTGGCTATATATTTTATAGCCAAACCAAATTTTTTTAGTGACAATTAGGCCACCCTAATATTAAATCATGCGTCCCTGGATACGAGAGGATTATTTGAAGGTGTTGCTATATGCCTATATATAGAACACATGCAATAACCTCAATTTATTTCAGGTCTTAAGAAATTACAGAAATGACTCTTAAGTTGCTAGGAATGCTAGATTCTCCATACACGGCAAAAGTGATCTTTTGCTTTAACGAGATGGGGGTTCCATAAGAGTGTTAATGTCGATATCTTCACAAATGATCACAAGAAAGAATCTTTCATCTCGAAGAATGTATTAAATCCTCAGCCTTCGATCCTCTTCTTAATCCTTCTCAACTTACTAGTTTTGTTAAATAATAATAATAATAATAATAATAATTTGATGTCTACCCCTGATGCAGCCCTTTGGCAAGCTTCCAGTGATCAAGGATCAAGGACGGACCGAAGGGCGGGCTGGGGTATGTTGAAGCACGTCCTAAAAAATTAATAAATAATAAAAAGGGTGAATTTATTTATAAGAAAATAAAAAAAAGGTGAATTTAGTGTTAAATTAGTTAAATTAAGGTAATTTAGCCCACTCGAAAAATTTATTGACAATTAGCCCACCCTAATATTAAATCAAGCGCCGTCCCTGGATATGAGATGAGCATTTGAAGATGTTGCTATATGCCTATTTATATAACTCATGCAATAACCTCAATTTATGTGAAGGTCCTAAGAAATGGCTTTCAAGGTGCTAGGAATGTTAGATTCACCGTACACGGTAAAAGTGATCTTTTGCTTTAACGAGATGGGGGTTCCATATGAGTTTGTTAATGTCGATATCTTCGCAAATGACCACAACAAAGCTTCCTCCATCTCGAAGAATTTATCAAATCCTCAGCCTTCGATCCTCTTCTTAATCCTTCTCAATTTATTAGTTTTGTTAAACAATCACAATCACAATAATACTACTCCTACTAATAATAATAAATAATAATAATAATAATAATAATAATAATAATAATAATAATAATAATAATAATAATAATAATAATAATAATAATAATAATAATAATAATAATAATTTTAATTTGATGTCTACCCCTAATGCAACCCTTTGGCAAGCTTCTAGTGATCGAGGATCAGGGACGGACCGAAGGACGGGCTTGGGTACGCATCAGCCCACCCAAAATTTCTTAGTGACAAATAGCCCACCCTAATATTAAATCCTACGTCCGTCCTTGGATATGAGATGAGCATTTGAAGGTGTTACTATATGCCAATCAGGGGTGTCAATCGGGCGGGTTGGGTCGGGTTTGGGTCGGGTCAATTAAGTTTTGGGTAAGTTCAGATTCGGTTCAAATTCGGATATTTTGAAAATCGGGTCAAATTGGGTTGGATCGTTTCGGGTCGGGTGCTCAATTAATCGGGAAAAGTCGGGTTTCGGATCAATTTTGGTCGGGTCATTCGGTTTTCGGTCCAACTTGATTTCAGATAAGTCCAGTTTCGAGTTTAGTTGGTTTCAGATTTAGTCGGATTTCGGGTGATCGGGTTTCGGGTTTTTTGGATTTTGGGTGAATTGGGTTTCGGCTTTGACCGAATTTCTGGTTAATCTGATTTCAAGTAAGCCGGATTTTGATTCAAACCATATATCAAATGCTGATTTTTTGAAGTTTAACTACTCTAGGGTCTAAATATTTAATGTAACATTTAAATTAAAAACATAATTATACAAAATATTCACTATCATTAATATTTTAAAAAATAATGTAACTTTCGGATGATTTCGGGTCGGGTAACTTCGGATTTTCGAATGGTTTCGGGTCGGGTAACTTCGGAATTTCGGATGACTTCGGGTCGGGTAGCATCGGATATCGGGTTGCATCAGGCTTAGTCCATTCGGGTATAATCGGGTTTGGGTTAATCTCGAGTTTGGGTTTTTTCTGATTCGGGTCAAATCCGTTCGGGTAAAACATGTCTCGGGTATAAAATTTTTTATCTTTTTCTCGGATCGGGTCGGGTTCGAAGTCGGGCGGGTCTTGCGGGTTTCTCGGGCCGGGTCAAATTTTGATAGCCCTAATGCCAATATATAGAGAACATGCAATAACCTCAGTTTATCTCCAGGTCGTAAGAAATTAAAGAAATGACTTGCAATGTGCTAGGAATGCTAGATTCACTATATACGGCAAAAGTGATCTTTTGCTTTAACGAGATGGGGGTTCCATATGAGTTTGTTAATGTCGATATCTTCGCAAATGACTACAACAAAGCTTCTTTCATCTCAAAGAATGTATTAAATCCCCAGCCTCCGATCCTCTTCTTATTCCTTCTCAATTTATTAGTTTTTTAAACAATAATAATAATCATAATAATTTGATCTCTACCCCTGATGAAGCACTTTGGCATGCTTCCAGTGATCGAGGATCAGGGACAATCCGAAGGGCGGGCTAGGGTACACTACAACCAGCCAAAAAAAAAAAAATAGGGTAAATTTAATAATAAAAAATAAAAAAGGTAAACATAGTGTTAAATTAGTTAAATTAAGGTAATTTAGCCCACCCAAAAATTTTTAGTGTCAATTAGCCTACCCTAATATTAAATTCTGTGTCCGTCTTTGAATACGATATGAGCATTTGAAGTTGTTGCTATATGCCTATATATAGAACAAATGCAATAACCTCAATTTATCTTCATGTCGTAAGAAATTAAAGAAATGGCTCTTAATGTGCTAGGAATGCTAGATTATCTATACACGACAAAAGTGATATTTTGCTTTAACGAGATGGGGGTTCCATATGGGTTTGTTAATGTGGATATCTTCGAATTTAACTACCAGAAAGCTTCTCTCATCTCGAAGAATGTATTAAATCCTCAACCACCGATCTTCTTCTCAATCCTTCTCAATTCATTTGTTTTGTTAAAAAATAATAATAACAATAATAATTTGATGTATACCCTTGATGCAACCCTTTGGCAAACTTCCACTGATGGAGGATCAGGGACGAACCGAAGAGCGGGATGGGGTACGCTGCAGCCCGCCCTAAAACAATAAAAAAAATAGGGTAAATTAATAATAAAAAATAAAAATAAGGTTAACTTAGTGTTAAATTAGTTAAATTAAGGTAATTAGCCCAACCAAAAACTTTTAGTGACAAATAGCCCACACTAATATTATATCATGCGTCCGTCCCTGAATACGAGATGAGCATTTGAATGTGTTGCTATATGCCTATATATAGAACACATTCAATAACCTCAATCTATTTCAAGTCGTAAGAAATTAAAGAAATGGCTCTTATGTTGCTAGGAATGCTAGATTCTCCTTACACGACAAAAGTGATCTTTTAATTTAACAAGATGGGGGTTCCATATGAGTTTGTTAATATCGATATCTTCGCAAATGACCACAAGAAAGCTTCTTTCATCTCGAAGAATGTATTAAATCCGCAACCTTCGATCATTTTCTTAATCCCTCTCGATTTGTTAGTTTGGTTAAACAATAATAATAATAATAATTTGATGTCTACCCCTGATGCAGCCCTTTGGCAAGCTTCTAGTGATCGAAGATTAGAGACGGAAGGGTAAATTAATTAATAAAATAAAATAAATTAAGGCAAACTTAGTTATAAATTAGTTAAATTAAGGTAATTTAGCCCACCCAAAAATTCTTAGTGATAATTAGCTTACCCTAATATTAAATCATGCGTTCGTCCTTGGATACGAGATGAGCATTTGAAGGTGTTGCTATATGCCTCTATAGAGAAGACATGCAATAACCTCAAATTTTCTTCAGGTCGTAAGAAATTAAAGAAATGACTCAAGGTGCTAGGAATGCTAGATTCACCATACACGGCAAAAGTGATCTTTTGCTTTAACGAGATGGGGGTTCCATATGAGTTTGTTAATGTTGATATCTTCGCAAATGACCACAAGAAAGCTTCTTCATCTCCAAGAATGTATTAAATCCTCAACCTCCGATCCTCTTCTTAATCCTTCTCAATTTATTAGTTTTGTTAAACAATAATAATAATAATGATAATAATAATAATAATTAAAATAATAAAAATAAAAATAAAAATAAAATAAAAATAAAAAAAATAAAATAATAATAATACTAATGGTAATAATAATTTGATGTCTACCTTTGATGCAGCCCTTTGGTAAGTATCCAGTGATCGAGGACCGAGGGTGAACCGAAGAGTGGGCTAGGGTACGCTGCAGCCAGCCCAAAAAAATAATAAATAATAAAAATAGGGTAAATACAGTAATAAAACTTTTAGTGACAATTATCCACCCTAATATTAAGGGGTTGTTTCACTTTTGGGTAGAAATGGGGTTTTGGGTGAAAATTGGTTATTAGTGTCTTGAAAAACGTAAAAAGTAGAGAAAGTTGCACGAATTTCAAGAGTATTAAAAGTGGATTTTGGGTAGAAAGTAATTTTATGTTGAAGGTGAAACAAGGTCTAAATCAAGCGTCCGTCCTTGGATACGAGATGAGCATTTATAGGTGTTATGCCTATATATAGAACACATGCAATAACCTCAATTTGTCTTTAGGTCGTAGGAAATGGCTCTCAAGGTGCTAGGAATGCTAGATTCACCATACACGACAAAAGTGATATTTTGCTTTAACGAGATGGGAGTTCCATATGAGTTTGTTAATGAGGATATCTTCGCTAAAGACCACAAGAAAGCTTCTTTCATTAAATCCTCAGCCTCCGATCCTCTTCTTAATCCTTCTCAATTTATTAGTTTAGTTAAGCAATTTTAATAATAATAATAATAATTTGATGTCTACCCCTGATGCAGCCCTTTGGCAAACATCCAATGATCGAGGATCAGGGTCGAACCGAAAGGTAGGCTGAGGTACACTGCAGCCCGCCCTAAAAAATAAAAAATAATAAAAATAGGGTAAACTTAGTGTTAAATTAGTTAAATTAAGGTAATTTAGCCCACCCAAAAACTTTTAGTGACAATTAGCCCACACTAATATTAAATCCTTCGTCCGTCCCTAGATACGAGATGAGCATTTAAAGGTGTTGCTATATGTTTATATATAGAACACATACAATAACCTCAATTTATTTCAGGTCGTAAAAAATTAAAGAAATGGCTCTCAACGTGCTAGGAATGCTAGATTCACCAAACACGACAAAAGTGATCTTTTGCTTTAACAAGATGGGGTTCCATATGAGTTTGTTAATGTCGATATCTTCGCAAATTACAACAAGAAAGCTTCTCTCATCTCGAAGAATGTATTAAATCCTCAGCGTCCGATCCTCTTCTTAATCCTTCTCAATTTATTAGTTTTGTTAAATAATAATAATAATAATAATAATAATAATAATAATAATAATAATAATAATAATAATAATAATAATAATAATAATAATAATAATAAATTTGATGTCTACCCATGATGCAGACCTTTGGCAAACTTCCATTGATCGAGGATCAGGGACGGACCGAAGGGCAGGCTAGGGTACGCTGCAACCCGCCCTAACAAAAATAATTTTAAAAATAGGCTAAACTTATTGTTAAATTAGTTAAATTAAGGTAATGTCGCCCACCCAAAAATATTTAATGACAATTTGCCCACACTAATATTAAATCGTTCGTCCGTCCCTGGATACGAGATGAGCATTTGAAGTTGTTGCTATATGCCTATATATAGAACACATGTAATAACCTCAATTTATTTCAGGTAGTAAGAAATTAAAGAAATGGCTCTTAAGGTGCTAGGAATGCTATATTCTCCATACACGACAAAAATGATCGACCTTTTGCTTTAACGAGATGGGGTTTCCATATGAGTTTTTTTTGATACCGATATCTTCCCAAATGACCACAAGAAAGCTTCTTTCATATCGAAGAATGTATTAAATCCTCAGCGTCCAATCCTCATCTTAATCCTTCTCAATTTATTAGTTTTGTTAAACAATAATAATAATAAAATTTGATGTCTACCCATGATGCAACCCTTTGGCAAACTTCCAGTGATCGAGGATCGGGGACAGACCGAAGGGCAAAATGGGGTACGCTACAGCCCGCCCTAAAAGATAATTAATATTTAAAATAGGGTACACTTAGTGTTAAATTAAGGTAATTTACCCCACCCAAAACCATTTAGTGACAATTAGCTCACACTAATATTAAATCCTTCGTCCGTCCCTGTATACGAGATGAGCATTTGAAGGTGTTGCTTACATATAGAACACATGCAATAGCCTAATTTTATTTTAGGTCGTAAGAAATTAAAGAAATGGCTCTCAAGGTGCTAAGAATGCTAGATTCTCCATACACGACAAAAGTGATCTTTTGCTTTAACGAGAAAGGGGTTCCGTATGAGTTTGTTAATGTCGATATCTTCGCAAATGAGCACAAGAAAGCTTCTTTCGTCTCGAAGAATTTATTAAATCTTCAGCCTCCGATCCTCTTCTTAATCCTTCTAAATTTGTTAGTTTTGTTAAACAATAATAATAATAATTTGATGTCTACCCCTGATGCAGCCCTTTGTCAAGCTTCTAACGAGAAGGGGGTTCCGTATGAGTTTGTTAATGTGGATATCTTCGCAAATGAGCACAAGAAAGCTTCTTTCGTCTCGAAGAATTTATTAAATCTTCAGCCTCCGATCCTCTTCTTAATCCTTCTCAATTTGTTAGTTTTGTTAAACAATAATAATAATTTGATGTCTACCCCTGATGCAGCCCTTTGTCAAGCTTCTAGTGATCGAGGATCAGGGATGGACCGAAGGGCGGGCTGGGGTATGCTGCAGCCCGCTCTAAAAAAATAATAAATAATTAAATAGGGTAAATTAAATAATAAAATACAATAAAAATAAGGTAAATTTAGTGTTAAATTAGATAAATTATGGTAATTTAGCCTACCCAAAAATTTTTAGTGATAATTAGCTCACCCTAATATTAAATCTTGCGTCCGTCCATGGATACGAGATGAGCATTTGAAGGTGTTGCTATATGCCTATAGATAGAACACATGCAATAACCTCAATTTATCTCCAGGAACTAAGAAATTAAAGAAATGGCTCTCAAGGTGCTAGGAATGCTAGATTCACCATACACGGCAAAAGTGATCTTTTGCTTTAGCGAGATGGGGGTTCCAAATGAGTTTGTTAATGTCGATATCTTCGCAAATGGCCACAAAAAACTTCTTTCATCTCGAAGAATGTATTAAATCCTCTGCCTCCGATCTTGTTCTTAATCATTATGAATGTATTAGTTTTGTTAAACAATAATAAAATAATAAAAATAATAATAAAAAAAAATAATAATAATAAAAAAAAAAAAATAATAATAATAATAATAATAATAATAATAATAATAATAATAATAATAATAATAATAATAATAATAATAATAATAATTTGATGCCTACCCCCTGATGCAGCCCTTTGGCGAACATCTAGTGATCAAGGATCAGAGACTGACCAAAGGGCGGGCTGGGGTACGCTGCAGCCCGTCCTAAAAAAATAATAAATAATAAAAGTAGGGTAAATTTAATAATATAAAAAAATAAGTAAAACTTAGTGTTAAATTAAGATAATGTAGCCAGCCCAAAAAATTTTAGTGACAATTGGCCCACCCTAATTTTAAATCATGCGTCCATCCCTGGATACGAGATGAGCATTTGAAGGTGTTGCTATATGCTTATTTATAGAACACATGCAATAATCTCAATTTATCTTTAGGTCGTAAGAAATTAAAGAAATGACTCTCAAGGGGCTAGGAATGCTAGATTCACCATACACGACAAAATTGATCTTTTTCTTTAACGAGATGGGGGTTCCATATGAGTTTGTTAATGTCGATATCTTCGCAATTGACCACATGAAAGCTTCTTTCATCTCGAAGAATGTATTAAATCCTCAGCCTTCGATCCTCTTCTTAATCCTTCTCAATTTATTAGTTTTGTTAAACAACAACAACAACAACAACAAGAACAAGAACAAGAACAATAATAATAATAATAATAATAATAATAATAATAATAATAATAATTTGATGTCTACCAATGTTTGGATATCTTGACGGGATAAAGGGTTACAAGTTATTACTCATACAACCCGGTGGCTATAAGATAATAGTTAGTAGAGATGTCACATTCAATGAAAGTGACTTTTATTTCAAAAATCTTCTCACCCCTTATTCTGAGAATATAGACAGGTTTGAGCTAAATATCACTCCCTTTTATGTTGCTCCTCTCCACTCTAAAATGTTTGATGAGGACTTTGACATTGGTTATTCCCTATCACAATTTGGAAATTTTGGTAATGACATATCTAATGAGCACATGAATGCTCATGCAAGTATTAAAGTGCACTTAGATGTGCAACCTCACCAATCAGGTGGGTAGGTAAGTTCTCATATTTCTCTATCTATTTTCGTGCATGATTATGTTGAGCATGATTCTCATGATGTAGATGATACTACTGTGGTGTTCAAATTCACGTCGAACAAAACAAATAAAGCTTGAACCACTGCAAAACCCAAATGAATAGGTCTAAACCCTAAATTTAACCAATTCTCAACAACCAAACCGCAAACAACTCACTTGAAGGAGACACTCTTGAACCATAGACGGAAGAATATGTGCAAGGCAACAAAGAAAAAAATGAGAACGAGAGAGAGACCTACCTGCAATCCCACAAACACTGCTAGAAAACGCGTCTTTAGCCACGACCGTTGGCCACACGACAAGCCACAAAATTTGCCAGGAAACAGCCTTCGCCACAGAGCTAGTCACCAGTGTTCCCAGGACGAAAAGTTTGTGGTTAAAACGCTCGCGGGTATAGCATAGCGTGAACACTGCCCACAAACTTTTGAGTTGTGCCTATTTAACCACAATATTGTGTACGAAAATCATGTTCTGCTAAATACATGGTATAGCCAGAGACACTTTGTGGCTAAGTTTGTGTCTATTTTACCACAAAGTTAGCGTCGAATTATTTGGCTGGCTAAATTCGGGAGGGATAAGTCGTGTTCATCAAGCACCTGTCGTGGCCATTTAGTCTCAAAAATTGCCTCGAATATATTTGGTGGGTAAAGTAGTGGCTTTTAGCATGAAATTTGGCTACAAATTGGCAGAATACAATTCATTGCCAATGTCATGGCCCTTTTGCATGAAAATTGGCTACGAAATGATTGAGTGGATTTAATAGCCAATGTTGTGGCCTTATTGTCTCAAACTTAGCCTCGAAACCATTTTGTGTCAAATTCTGTGGTTATAAAAATCAGTACAATCCACCTACTTAATTGCAATATTAACATGCACCATGCAATATTAAATATATGTACCATAAGCATCACATAAAACAAAAATGGTTTGATCATCAAACCATGTTGCATATGGCCAAATCCAAACATCAACTTGCACCTACAGTTTTCTACCAACAACAACCAACAACCAAGAACCAAATATCCAAATATCAACCAACCAGCAAAACCTGCACCTACCAACTACCAACAATCTAAAACCTTACATGAAATCCAAATATCCATAATGGCATCACCAACAGCCATAAGTTTCCCAAAATGCACTAACACAACTAAAGACCTTAAATTACCATGGAGAGAGAGAGAGAGCTAATTGCTAGCAATATGTTCCATCAAATTTTCAAGCATGCCTTTCAAATCCTTGTTTTGGCTTTGAATTTCTTCATTCTGAGCTTGAATAGCCTTCATCTGGTCCCACATTTCCTTCATCTCGTCCTTGAGATGCTCGGTAGATGGTTGTGGGTGGAAAATGCTGAAGGAAGGAGAAGAAAAGCATGCATCAACCTTGCCGATGTGAAGGAGGGCTATCCCATGCTCAGCAAATGCGAAAATCTTCCGATCTTTATGGCCCTTAACAGCTTTGATCCACAACTCTATCATCTTTGTGTTTGACAATGGTTGACCCGATGCATTGTTCAGTTGTTCCTCATCAACTAGCCGTTTAAACTCAGCCTTGAATAGAATGAAAATGCATTAAAAAGAAGATATGAAAGCAATATATGACTATAAGAACAAGCTGAAAAAACAAATGTAAAATAAACAAGTATGCAAGATAGAGCACATTCAATTCACAAACAGATATCATTCACAAATTTGCTAGTGGTTAAAAGATTCACAAATTGGATTCACATATAGCTTGATAGATTCACAAATTGACACAAGATAACAACAGATTGGATTCACAAGCATCTCTATCTTTGGCACAAGATAGATCACATATAGCATGAGCACCGAGCACATACCTTATAGAAAATTGCATTCATAAACATGACTTGCTAACTAAGGGAGCATTACACATGCCAAATATTACTAAACATGACTTGTAGTATTTCCATCATTCTTGTAGTATTTCCATTTTAAAAATATAGTAATCATGATTTGCTAACTAGAAAAGGAAGTCAACAATACATCTCATCATAAAATGCAACCATAAAAGCCATATTTTGACAATAAATGTCAACCCAATGAGATGTGTAAATGAGGCAACCATAAAGCAACCATAAAAGCCATACTATGAGAATAGATTTCAACCCAATCAAATTTGTAAATGATAAGGAATATTAAGCCTAATACTTACAATGATAGCAATTGGGTGTTCACCAACGGTTCCATCTTTGGTTGACCACAACTTCTTTACAACCTCAGAAATCATAGGCATGGTACCCAACTCTCCACCCTTGAAAAACAAGAGTAAAATTGAGTTCAACATCAAAAGAAAAGAGAAGTAATATGTGAAGCTAGATTGCAATTACAATCGTTTCCATCCACTTTGTGAACTTACGAGAACCCCCTCAGTATGGTCCAGACTCGAGTGATTTCTTTGAACTTCTGTTCTCCTTATTCACCTTAGATTGGCGCACCAAGTTGGGATCAGTTCTCCACAAGGTCGTCATCCTTGTCTAGTGCCTGCTAGCTAACCAGATTGGGGGTGCATTTTTAGCACGCGCATTCTTGAAGACATTGCTAAGGTGCTTCCCAATTTGGTGTAGAAAGGCATCCTTCATCAGCTCATCCGTCTCCCTCCAACAGAAATACCTCTACATTGAGAAACAAGAAATAAGTAGCCTTTGTTTCATTAAATTAAAGAAATAGAAGGCATGTTACATCATATTTTCCTTACTAGAATTAGATCACAATAGAATCTCAGCAATAGATATCAAACAAAAAGTTTGTTTCATTAATTTAAACAAGAAATAGGCTGATTTAAGCTAAAATGTATTGTTCTTTCATTTTAAAGAGAAAGAAAGGCATAATTAATTTCAAGCAAAAGATATCAAGCAAATTTAATTAATTTCTAACTTCAAACAAAAGATTACCAAGATCTCAATCATATTTTCCTTACTAGAATTAGATCACAATAGAATCATGCTATCATGTATCAAAGATATCAATTTCAGCCAAGACTATAATACATATCACACAACTAATCAGCTCAAATAAGATAAACAGATCACCTAACGATATCACACAACGATTTTGCATTTTAAGAAGTAGAAAATAACCTGAAACTCTCGAAACCACATGGTCTGCTCATGTTTTGGCACTCTAGATATACTGGTCCAAGGACCACGATAATGGCCATGGACGATTTCCTTAGCCTTTGCAAACACTAACGTTTTTGGTTCAAAGTCGCTACAAAGAATTAGATAAAGTTATTAGTAATATATAAAATGAAACTTAGGATTAATAGAGAGTTGTTTAAGAACTGACCGACTGCCTTCCCCAGCAATCCATATAAGCTTTTGTTGTGTGCCTTGTTCCTCTCCTTCTTCTTGCTCTCTTTCTTCTTGCTCTCTCTCTCTTCTTGGTCTCCTTCTTGTCCTCCTTCTTGCTCTCTTTCTTCTTGGTCTTTTTCTTCTTGTCCAACTTCTTCTTCTTGCTCTCCTACATCTTGTTCTTCATCACTAACCTCCTCTTCTTCCTCAGCTTCTTCCTCAACTTCTTCTTCAAGTACATCATCAACTTCCATACGAACCCCAGGCTCATTATCCACATTGAAATCATCCTCATGTTGGTCATAAGTTTCTTCCTCAACTGGTAGTAGGGCTGGTGGAACAACTTTCTTTGTAGAGGTCTGGGAACCGGGCTAGGAGTTCTTGAATGAGCATTTATAGGAGCCCTTGAAGGGTTGAGTGTTCGTCGGACAGGAGGGGTAGTCTTTGGAGGAGCTGGTGGGAAAGTTTTTGAAGGAGCTGGTTGAGAAGTTTTTGAAGGAGCTGGCGGGGAAGTTTTTGAAGGAGCTGGTGGGGAAGTTTGTGAATGAACCTTTAAACGTGCAACAGGTTGTGCAACAACTTGTTGTGGAAGGGCTGCAGTTGTTGTTGATTTTTTAAGCATGGGGCTACTACGAACAGGGAGTTGGAGGGGTCGTTTCAGAGGTCTTCTAGGGCTTAAAGCACCTTGCTCTGGAGAAGAAAGAGGCGGACCACGCGCAAAGTTGCAGCTAGTAACCCCAGCACGTCCACGAGTTGTGCTTCGAAGGTAACGCATGATGACCTAAATCAGAGAAATACAAGGAAACATAATTAGAACTAAAATATATTGTTGGGGCATGCAATTGATCATGCAATTGAATGCATGTTTGTCTATGAAAAAAAGAGCATGCAATTGATGAATGCCTAAAGTGAGTCTAGAATTAAAATGTCACGAATTATTAGAACTCAAGTATATTTAGGGCATTTGTCTAAGAAAAAAAGAGCATGCTATTAATGAATGCCTAAAGTGAGTCTAGAATTAAAATGTCACAAATTATTAGAACTCAAAAAAGTCTCTCTCTCCCTAGTATCAAACTCAAAGGGAAGGAGAGATGACTTACCAATCGCCGGATGACTTATCCAAAGGGCTGCAATAAGCTTGCTTGAAAGAACACCAAAAAAATTAGAACGAAACCCTAGATTTGAGCAACCCTAGAAGGAAAGGAAGGTCGAGAGTGAGAGAGGCTTACCAACGCCGGCGAGATTGAACAAAATCGCCAGGGAGCGCCGCCTTACGAGCAACTTCTCTGAAAACTAAATCGCCAGGGAGCAGTGTGAGAGAGCGGCGAGAAGAAGAATGATGGAATGAGCTAAGTGTTAGGGTTTCGAATGGATGAACTAATGGGCCTACCAAAAATCAAGTGCACGCATAGCCCAAAATTTCCCTCTCAGCCCAAAATTCAAATTCCCTCCCAACTAAACCCGAAATTAAAAATCCCCTCTCAAACCAAAATTTACCTCCTAAATTTCCCTCCTAAATGCATTATTCCATCCTACATCAATTTCTCCTTCCTACCCCAAAATTGTCCTCTTAAACCAACAAATCTAGTTGGTAAAATGAGCAAATAATTACATATATAGATGATAGAATAAGGGAAAATGAATTACCAATCATATTGTTCGGAACTTGAAGATGATGGAAAATCATCTTCTTCGTTGTCATTTTCAATATCGAAGCTATCATCGCCACTTTCCACATTGTAAGCTTCCTCATGCAATGACACTGGATCATTAAGATTTGTAGGTAAAGATTGAATTGTCGACCCTATGAAGCCATTAATCTCAAAGTCATCCGGTTGTAATGGTTCAAAAATGGTTGGTTGTTCAGGATTGTTCTCTGCCCATCGTTGCTCAACATTGACTCTTGGTTTTTTCTTACACACATATCTCCAATCTGCACGACTTCGAGGTGCGCCAGGGTAGTCAAGATAGTAAACTTGGATGCATTGTTGAGAAAAGACAAAAAGATCATGGTTGTTGTAACAACTCTTCACATTAACCTCTTGGAAATGGTAATCTGGATGGACTTTTATCCCGTTAGGGCTAGGGTCAAACCACAAACACTTGAACATGACAATCTTCTTACAGGGCATCCTAGTGAACTCAAACTCCAAAATCTGTTCTATCAACCTAAAGAGATCTGATTGTGTATCACCATTACAAGCTTGCACACACACACACACCACTATTCATGGTTAACTTTCCTTCTCCGCATTTCAACGTTTCAAATTTATAACCATTGATGCAATATGATGGCCAGGACAACACCTTTCGGGATGGCCTCCAAGCTAAACTATTTATCAAATCATGATCCTCAAGTGGGGGGTGTAGGGCATTTGCAACTAAAACCTACAAAAAATAGACACATATATTGACCATATACATGCGTGATGTTAGAATTTTGTATCGTTGACACAATATGAACTAGTACTTACAGTTTCATGAAACCATGTACAAAAAAAGTTGGCAAGTCCGTGCGGATCTCCTTGGCCTACAGTGTGTTGAAATTCCCTGCATATGGAAAGAACAACATAAGAATAGTACTTAAGTTTCCCTAAAATAACATATATATAAGTTTAATTGACTTACTCGACGTAGGAGTCGACCTCTCTACAATTAAGTAGGATGTAAGTATGTGCTGCATGAAAGTCCGTCTCATCGGACAACCAAATAACATTGCACTTTCCACTTGCACGTCCCGGATGGTTGAAAATTGAAATTTGAGGATGCACACTCACCTCATCCGTGGTGGTTTTCTTTCTCTTATAAGAGTCTTGATGATGAGGATAATGTTGATTGAAACTTGTTATCTCCTCAAACAAATATGATTCCACTATGGACGCCTCCACCTTTTGCGGGTTCATCATGTTCCCTTTCAACGTGAATAATAATCTTTCAACTGGATACATCCATCTGTTCTGTACAGGACCCCCTAACCTTGCCTCGTATGGTAAATGAACAATGAGATGCTCCATGAAATCAAAGAACGATGGTGGAAATATCCTTTCCAATTGGCATAATAAAAGAGGTGCAACCCGTTCTAGATCCTCAATCATTTGTTTGTCAAGTGTAGATGAACATAATGATTGGAAAAACAAGCTTAGCTTCGTCAATGACCCCCACACACCCACGGGAAGAAGTTCTTTGAAAGCAACTGGTAGAACTCGTTGCATGAACACATGGCAATCATGACTCTTCATTCCTTGTAGTCTACCCTCTTCCAATTGCACACATCGACCAATATTAGAGGCATAACCGTCCAGAAATCTCAAGCTCTGTAACCAATTAAACAACATTGTCTTTTTGGGCCTATCTAATGCATAAACTGCTTTTGTTTTTGGGCCCTTGTGATCATCCTCCACTTGGAGCTCTGGGCAATGACAATATAAGCGTAGGTCCTTCCTTGAGCTCAGGTTGTCCTTTGTCTGACCCTTAACATCCAATACAATGTTAATCACATTCTCAAACACATTTTTCTCAATATGCATGACATTAAGGTTGTGACGGAGCACATTATGCTTCCAATAAGGAAGCAACCAAAATATACTTTTCTTCGTGAACTTATGAGTTTCACCATAACCATATGGATATTGAAGTGGACTCTCCATGGCGGTCGGCAAATTGTGAACATGTTCCCACACCTCTTCACTAGACAAATACGGAATAGGAGGCTCGTCCTCCTTTCGCCCTTTTTAGAAGTTTCTCCTGTTGGTCCGGAATGGGTGATCTAGTTCCAATCTACACCTATGACAATCAAACCATGAAGGCTTTCGTCCATGGTGTAATCGAAAGGCTTTTGTGTTCTCCATGCAATGAGGAAAAGAATAAATACCAGCAGTACTCCACCCAGATAACATCCCATATGCTGGGAAGTCATTCACTGTCCACATAAGTGCAGCACGCATCCTAAAGTGCTTCCCCGTAGAGATATCAAATGTTGGCACACCCGTTTTCCACAATAATAACAACTCATCAATCAACGGTTGCATACAAATATCTATTAACTTCTTCAGATTTTTTGGGCCTGGAACAATAGTGTTTAAGAACAAATAAGGAGCCTTCATGCACATATCTGGGGGTAGGTTGTAAGGGGTGACAATCACCGGCCATGTCGAGTATGTCTTCCCAAACTTACCAAAGGGGGAGAATCCGTCTGAACAACAGCATAATCTCACATTACGAATCTCCTTGGAAAAATTAGGATAGGTTCGATCAAAATGCTTCCAAGCATCGGCATCAGACGGGTGACTCATATATCCTTCATTTGCTTGGTGCTCAGCATGCCAACGCATCTTTGAAGCCGTTTCCTCCATAGCGTACAATCGCTGCAATCGTGGGATCAATGGCAAATATCGTAACACTTTATTGGGTATTGGCTTTCCTTTTTGCGACAAACAAGATTGATACCTTGGACTGTGGCAAAATTTGCACTCCAATGCATCGACATCATCCTTCCAAAACAACATACAACCTTGGGGGCATAGGTGTATCTTTTGCTGGGGCAATCCTAACTCTCTAGTCATCTTCTTCTGCTCATAGAAACTTTTTGGGAAGTTGTTGTCCCTTGGCAAAACCTCATTGACTTTTTGAAGTAGTGCACCATATCCAGCTTGTGACATGTTGTATTTGGTTTTCAACTCCATAAAAGATCCGACAGCAGCTAACTGTGACATGTGAGAACCATCATATAATGGCCGATTTGCTGCTCTCAATACATCAGCAAAGCGCTCAGATAATAAAGACATTTCCTCGTTGCCAAGACCAAACACCGTTGTCGATTCTTCTAAGTAACTTCCTTCTTCAAGGTCATGGCTTTCACCCACCTCTAAAGGACTACTACTTGGCTCATTATAAGAAATGCCTGTGTTAAACCACGAGGGTGGAACAAAACTTGGACCAACTGCATCAAACACCATTCTTTGGATGGGATTCAAATTATCAAACAAATGCATCCCAATCCTAAAGAGATTTATATCACTAGGATTTGAGGTGGAAGACAACTCCTCCAAAGGGGGCGCATTGGCAAATGGTGACTCTCCATGTGCAGTCCACCAATAATAACTGTCAACAAAGCCTTTTCTAAATAGATGAACGCGGACATTATCTACATCCTCAAATCGCCCATTCTTACATTTCAAACAAGGACATTTTATCTTATCCCCATCCATGAAATGCTTTTGAGATTTTGCAAATTCAAGAAATCTCTGAACACTATCAACAAATTCGCTATTGTAACCACCACCACTATGAAGCCATCTTGTAACACCCCTATTTTGCAACGATATGTGTTACCGCCAGTGACCTCGGATTTTACCACCCAAAGTCACCCTAGGCTTTATAAGGTATTAAATTGAATAAAACATGCAAAATCAAAGTCATTACATATAAAGAATTGCTCACATGTGAGACTTATACGTATCCATTACAAAGTTCGAACTTGGTTTGACAAAACATAAACTTAAGATTTGTTAGGCAGCAGAATATAAATTAACATTGTTTAAACCAACGTGAAGAAACCCAAAAAATAAACAAAATACCATCCTTGAAAAATTTCCCGACCTTCCTTCCTTCACTTGAGTAATCTTCGTCTTTTAAGCCTTCGATGGAGGTTTCCTAGCGTCTGGCATTTGTCGCGAAGGGCGAGAAATACCAGGCAAAAATGCGGAAAATAAACGGAATTAGTCTAAGGAGACTAAGCAAGTGAGAACGGAAATTCTCAAGGATAGTATGGTAATTTTATTATCTCATCAAGGAGATTAAGGGAAAAAGTACTTAAAAAAAAATTATAATCACTTAGTGGAGCTTATAAGGACGGAATTTAGTTGATCTCGAAAAGAGATAAACTTGGATTCGAGAAGAAGGGAATCACGAGATTGTAGTTTCTCTTAGAGTACAGTTAACGTTGGGAATGTTTTAGGCCACATCAATTTTCTAGGAAACCTCTCGCACCCTTTTCGGACCGAGAGTCGCGTCGGTCTTACACGTGGTGCTAAACCGGCCCGGTTTTAATTCATTTTAATGTGCACTAGCACTTATCTTTATTACGTGTCAAAACATTTCATATTATTTATAAATTTTAAGGGTGTGGAGGCTGTGAAAGAGCCGAGTCCACTTAAAGGAAATAAAGGAATTTCAGGCCTCTTTCATCCTGAGTGTTCAGGCCTCTTTCATCCTGAATGTGCAGGCCTCTTTCATCCTGAGTGTGCAGGCCTCTTTCATCCTGAGTGTGAAATATTGCATATGCTAATCCATAACAAATCTCGAAAAGAGATTGAAACAAACAAGGACACAAATCATCGGTCCTAAAGTTCAATACTAGCTTAATACGAATCATAATAACAATATGTCATTATTTCTAAGTAAATAAATAAACCTAAGTTCATTCATTTTAACAAACATGTAGTTCCCAACATAGAAGAATTTCCTTAACGGAAACAATATATATATATATATATATAAAGGTTACAAGGGAGAATATCCACTTGCCTTGAATATCCTTCGGATATGGTACTACCTCGGAAATAAGACGGTTTAGTGCCGTTTCAGAACCTCGACCTATTTAATCGCAAGAATGATAATTAACACTTATTAAAATCCTTATTTTAATTTAAAAACAACCTTTCTCTTAGTTTCCTCTTCTAAGAGAAAGTGAGTTAAACTAAATTATTTGGTTAGATAATTTAGTTAGGAAGAAGGGTAAAATAATAATATGAATATAAGGCTTTACTTAGCCTAAGGAAAACTCTTTTTAACTTACACACAAGTGTTTATATGTATTTAAAATGGTTTATAAAATGATTTGCATGCATCATTTTCTTAAGAAGACTTCTTTTAATGAAGTTTGTATTTATTAAAACTTTCATATAAATCATTATTTATTCAAAGGAAAATTCTAGCATGGTCATGCATGTGTATAAATGACTTCTAGAAAAACTATTTAATCGCACAATCATATTTTTGAAAGATTTTTAACAAAGCTTATGTTAAGGGTTATACTTCTTTTTATTTAAACGATATGGTAAATATTCCATCTTAGTAAACTTAGAGTACATTCAACAATAATATTTATTTTAGAAACTCCATAACTTCTACATGCAAAGTTTATAGAAATTATTTAAAAGCCTAGCAATTTTATATATATAACCGGTTTTAATAAAATAAATAAAAAATCCATTTAAGTGTTAAAATTGTTAGGAAATTACATGCAAGGTGGGTTTTCTTAATAAAATTTATTTAAAGTAGCATGCAAGAACTTATAAGATCATCAAAGCATATTACAAATCCATAAGACTAAGTTATTCCTCAAACATCATCAAAAGTCCATTTCTTACTCAAGTGAAACATGCATGTTGATTTTCTTCAAAAAAATTCCTTTATTAAAACATGCAAGAACAATTTCCATTAAAAATCTTTCTAGCTTAAGTTTATTAGATCTTAAAATTTACAAATATTAGAAAAGTCTCTTCTAAGTACTCCAAGTGACATGCATGTGGGTTTTAGGCAAGATCCAAATGTCTTAAGTTTTTACCATTGAAAATACTAGTATAACTTATAGATTTCCAACAAGAAGAGGGGCTTCTTTGAATCATTTAAATAAAAATAAAATTCAGAATTTATAAGGTGAGAATCACCCTTAAAATATGTAGGATTTTGTCGAAGTTCAAATGATTTGTAGAAGACACCATTCTTTCTAACAAGGTATGCATGCATGTAAGAATCAAAGGAAAATCAAGCCCTTTTTATAACATTTTATATTCTGATTTTTGAGAGGAAAAATCAGATTTTAAATCAATGTTAATCATGCTAAAAACAACTTAAAATAGTGTAAAAAGAGTTAGATTTTTATACCCTTAATTTGTGAGATTTTTGGAGCAAGAACACACCACTAGAGTAGAAGAGAGGGGCGGCGGCACGGCTGGACGGCGGCGGCTCCGGGCTGGTGGCAGCGCCTGGTGGTGGCCGATAGTGGTGGTGGCCGGAAGTGGTGGTGGTGTGATGGTGTGGTGGAATGCACTAGTAGAGTTTTATGGAGGAAGAGAGAGAGCTAGAAGAGAGGAGGATGAGAGCTTCTTAAGCCTCTCTCTCATGTCATGTCTCTCTTTAAATAGAGAAAAAGATGATGAGAGATTGTATAGAGATTTGAGAATAAGAGAGGATATTCTCCTAGTGATGGTTTTTGACTAACATAACAATAAGATAATAGCTTACACTTCTTAGTGGATTTTGTAGAGATTGTTTCATAAATGAAGCAATCTAGTGCATATCTTCCAAAATCTCCACATCTCATTGTAATGATTGGTCCGACGCGTTTGCAAACGGATCGAGGGATGGTTTGTGACGCGCGTTGGAACGATCGGGTTTTAAAAAAAGAATTTTCCGTTAACTATGAATTTGTTAAGTTCCGTTTCTAATAAATTCATTTACTAGAATAAATATTTCATAATAATATTATAATTTATTTATTTTAGAATGTCTAGAAAAAATTCAAATTTATCCGAAAAAAAATCACGGATATTACACATCTATCATACATCCAATCACGATTCTCCATCGATAATTCTGTAAATTTGTCCAAATAAACTTAAGTTAAAATCAACAAAAAAGTAAAACCCACAAATATATACTAAATACCCTAAATCTTATAAAACTTGTAACACTAAAACCTCTTTGCAACTAACTTACCTGATCCAAATCAGATGTGCACCTCTTAAATTATCTTCAAAATGTGTAGAGTATTATATATCTTCAAGATTTGAGTCACATTTTTTTTTGTGAGAGAATATTGTTGAGAGGGAGAATTTTGAGAGAGAATGAGAAATAAGTGGTGAGAATGAGGGTTTTGACGAATCATATGCAATGGTAGTTGAGAATTGAATGAGGTTGGTACGAGGAGCATTTAATGAAAATGCAAGTTCAAATTAGCCAGGAAAATGACCACAAAAATGGCCACGAATACATTTTGGGCTCACTAAAAAGGCCAGATCCAATTCGGCCCATATGCTTGGATTATATGTTAGGGGTTTCCCGGCCCAACCCGAGCGACCTTTATCTCCCTCCCTCACCCAATTTTTAGGGTTTCATCTCCATCTCCCTCACCCAAATTCTGTTGTTCTTCATCTCCCTTTCCCTCTCCCTCACGAGCCGCCCACCACGAACGCCATCTCCCTCACTCTCCATCTCTCTCGAGCGACAACTCCTTCAAACTACCAAGATCGAACACCATCCACCACACCAGCAACGCCTTCGACCAGATCGACGCGCAACATCGTCCACCACACCGGCAACACCTTCGACCAGATCGCCTCTCCCGGTCTCCTTTTTCTCCACTTTCTTCATACTGGTATGAAACTTTAATTGAAAATGCAATTTGATAGTATAATGTTACTTGGTTGAGCATTAAGAATCTGGATTTGATTGCAAATTTGCTAGTATTAAGAATCTGGATTTTTTTGTTGGAAATGAAATTGCTTGAAAATTAAGTTTTGATTGAAAATGCTCTTCTTCATACTGGTATGTGATGGATTTTGATTGCAAATTTGATGATATTATGAATCTGGATTTTTTGTTGGAAATGAAAATGCTTGAAAATTAAGTTTTGATTGAAAATGCTCTTCCTCACCATTTTTGTTGGTTAGGACTTGGGAGATGTATATGAATTTGGATTCCATTTGCTCATGTTTTTGGTTTAAACACTTGCTCTCCCTTCTTGTTTCTTTCTTCTACAACTAAGTGTATTTTTCCCACACATTGGATGTATGTTGGTTGATGTATATGAAATTTGATTATTATTGGTTGATGTCTTGAGTATACCAGTACACCTTACTTCTCATCTCTCTAGGCCTTGGAAATAGTCAATTTCCTCTATGTTTGTTTTTGCATCTCAAACATTCATTTCAATTGATGACAAGTAAAATGAAGTTAGTTTGATTGCTATAATAGGCTGGTTGAGGAGGATCATCTCTTTGTTCATGTCATTTGTGTGTCAATTGTTTATATTTGGACCACTTTTTCCACTCATGATTTGTCAATTACGATTGATACATAAAATGAAGTTAGTTTGATTGCTATTACGATTGATTTTGTCAATTAAATTGTCAATGACCTCTAAATGAAGTTAGTTTGATTGCTATAATATGTTATGATACATATTTTGACCACTTTTCTTTCACCATTTTTCCACTCATGATCTTGTCAATTACGATTGATATTTTTCCATTTCTTTTCTTCACAGATTGTTGCAATGCCAATGAACTGGAATCATGACCAAGAGATGATCTTCCTCAAAATTGTTTTAGAGCTTAGTCCTCCCCTTGATGATCCCACCCCCCTAATTGGGTTGATGTCCACCAACGATTCATGGCTGAGACTAGGTGTTTGTCCACGAGAATCATTGCGCAATCAATGTATAACCACTATTATAGACTTTGGAAGATATGGAGTCTTTTCAAAGAAACGAAGGGGGGTCTCATGTGGAATGGAAGTACCTGGCAAATTATTGGTCACGACGAGTGGTGGGCGAGGAAATACAAAGTAAGTGCAAATTCACCTTTTAACTTAATATAAACTTCTACTCTACCCCCTCCAAATGAATACCAAGTTTACACTTCTCCTTTTTGTACAAACATTCATCTTATTTAGCAAAAGTAATACGAGGTCATATTTAACAAAATAATACCATGCTTTCATTTTTTAAGTGTGTGTCTATATCATCTAGTTACTTGTATTCCTATTTCTTGATTGATTATGGTTGGTATTTGTATTTATTTAAGTTGTGGGCTTGTGTTTATTTGTGTTTATTTCTCGAGTAATGAATATTCTGCTAGAACGTATCCTAAAAAAATTTAAAGGTTCAACCAGTAATTGATGACTTCAAGCCTATTGAATATAATGAATGATGTTTGTTTTCAAGGTCATAATTTTACCTTACTTATCATCTAGGATTTACTTTGTCAAATGTAATAGAAGAGATTTTAGTATTGGACATTTGCTTTCATTTGTTAAGGTTTACTTGGACTTGTGTTCCATGCTGTTTGTTTTTCATTTTTTAGACTCTTAGTAGGTTTAATTTGTCTTGTGTTCCATGATGTTATGTTATCTTTTTTAACTTGTAAATATCTTGTATGGTAGGAGTGCAAAGCTTACAAGTTTTTCAGGAAAAATGGCATGGATCCTTATATGAGTACTCTTTTGAACAAAATCTTTTATTGTCGAACCATGGAAGAAGAAGATGTCGAGCTTTACCTGTCTAGTGACGATGATGAGGACGTAGGCTGTTGCAAAGAAGAGAAAGAGGAAGAGGAAGAGGAAGAGGAAGAGGAAGACGAAGAGGAAGAGGAAGAGGAAGAAGAAGAGGAAGAGGAAGAGGAAGAGGAAGACATTTAGAGGATTGTGTTGGTTTTATGGATTATAGACTTGTAGTTTGTTTGCCCATTGAAATTGTTATTGTGTTTGAAATCATTTGTTAGGATTGTGTTGAAGACATTGAAATTGTGTTGAAGACATTTTCCAAGATTGTGTTGGACAATTTATGCATTTATATGGGAGCTTTGTATGTACATTTTTAGGCTAAGTTTTGTATGTGCATTGTTTGAGTTTTGTATGTGCATTTTTAGGCTAAGTTTTGACAAAAAAATTTATGTGCATTGTTGGGTTTTTTTAAATTCTTGTTGCTTATTGTCTTACGATTTCTGATAGAATTTGAGGATTCGAGCTACTAGGTCCTTGTGCAGTTGTTGTGTAATTTGCGGTCTTTATGTGGTTTTTGAATAATAGGTCTCAAGATTTCTTTTTTTGCTTAATTAATAGATATGGCCACAAACTTAGATTCCAACTTAGCCGCATGCTTATTTTCGTGACAATTTCCCCATAAATTTAGAACCAAATTTAGCTTCGTAATATATTCGGCGTAATATAGCTCCAATTATAGCCACAACTCATGTTTTCATGGCTATTTGGACACAAACATAGAATCGAACTTAGCTGTATGATTAATTCGCGACAAATTACCCAGAAATTTAGAACCGATTTTAGCTTCGTAATATATTCGCGCCAATATAGCTGCAAGTATAGCCATTATCAACATTTTCATGGCTATATTGCCACAAACTTAGAATCGAACTTAGCTGCATGATTATTTCGCGATAAATTGCCCAGAAATTTAGAATCGAATTTTGCTTCGTAACATATTCGCGTCAATATAGCTCCAAGTATAGCCACAACACTTATTTCATGGCTATATTGCCGCAAACTTAGGATCGAACTTTGCATGATTCTTTTGTGACAAATTGCCCAAGAATTTAGAATCGATTTTAGCTTCGTCATAAATAAACGTCAATATAGCTCCAAATTTAGCCACAACCATTATTTTCATGGCTATATGGCCACAAACTTAAAATCGAACTTAGCTGCATGATTATTTCACGACAAATTTGCCATAAATTTAGAACCGATTTTAGCTTCGTAATATATTCGCGTCAATATGGCAACAACTATAGCCACAACCTATAATTTCATGGCTATATGGCCACAAAATTAGAATCGGACTTAGCGGTGTGTTTATTTCACGACAGTATTCCCACAGATGTAGCACCAACCGTGAATTTTATGGGTAAACAGCCAGAAAATTTGAGATTTGTGGGAGATGTTGTGGCCGTTTCTCGCAAACTTACCCACACAGGATATTCCTGGCTATAATTTCTTGGCTATATGTGCTTTTTCTAGTAGTGAAAAACCCATATCAGATTAAAAGAAACTACAGAATTGAAACCAAAACATGCTAAATCGTAGGAAACCAAACAAATACTAACCTCCGAACTAAAGATTGGAGAAAAAATATTAAGTTCCCTCAAACCCTAACAATAATGGAGATTGGAAAAGACCCGTTTCGCTAGCCACGAACCACCAACGATGACTCTCACCACCACCTCCACTAGAGATATTTGAATGGGACTCAAGGTGCACAAAAACAAAAGACCGAATAAAAGACGAGGAGAAGAACGGAGGAGATAGGACATAGAGAAGACAGGTACAAAGAAGATGTTTGGCAAAAATTGTTAAAATAAAACAACTATGCACAAACGCATCTAATTCGATTTTGAAGTTCGACCCTTATTTGTATATCTTCACAACTCTAATAATAATAAAGATTTTGAAGTTCGACCCTTATTTGCATCTAATTCGATTTTGAAGTTCGACCCTACATTGGAGAATTTTGGGTTTGTTTTATGATTTGGGCTGCACCCGAGTTATATCGGGTTGCCTACGTATCTCTTTAAAGAGAATCAGGCCTTACGTAGTTCAGAGATTTAAGTTTTGGTTGGATTTCCATGCATCGGAGAAACGAGCCTAAACCCACCTTCTAGGAAGGGTTGCCTACGCTTGGTTCAACTATCATTTGCATGGCATGAATAAAATTAAACCCACCTTCTAGGAAGGGTTGTTTAATTTATCCACTATTTTTGGATTGATTTTATTATTTTTAATTTGGGTGTGACTGAATCCGTCACCCATTTGGGTTTGATGTCGGATTTCCTACGTACCCGTTGAGGGGATCAAGTCTACGTAATTCTTTGTTCTTTATTTGATTTTATATGTGCGACTAAACATGGTACGTATTTGATTTTATACCAGGTGTCCTATGTACTCCATGGAAGGACATCAAGTCATAACGTAGTTCTTAAATGGAACATATTTTAATTTGAGGTTTTGATTGAACCCGACTAGCATTAGCTATATGTCGAGCTTCCTACGTATCCTTAATGGGATCAAATCACCGTAGTTCAAAACTAAAAAGAACTATCTTTTATATTTGATGTGATTTAATTTGAGAGTTGCGACTAATCTTGGCACGTATTTGATTTTTCACCAAGTTTCCTACGTAGTTCATGGAAGGACATCAAGTCATGACGTAGTTATTAAAGTTTTTTAGACTTTGATTTGAACTTGTAATTGAACCCGACGAGCATTAGCTATATGTCGAGCTTCCTATGTACCCTTAATGGGATCAAATCGTCGTAGTTCTGCCTTATTTAATGGACCTATTTCATAATTTAGTCCAAAAATATGTATGACCATTAGATGATTAGAATGGTTTTACATGCCGATTTATAACTTGCCCATCAAAGTTGTAATTGTTCGAGTTGGATCTTTATATTTGGCTCACCCATTCAAGGTAATTAATTATAGCCCATTTAATCACCATCACCATAACTTTTAACATGATCATGATCATGTTTGTACGTATGTAGGGTGGTCAATATATATGAACTTTTATATTGTTCTTTTATTAAGTAAAGGCATGTATATACACATTGTTCTTTTTTTTTGGTCGAAATACACATTGTTCTTTTATATACATGCATATATACCACCACTTTTATACTTCCTTTTGTTGAAGCAATATGTGTGGAATGCATGAGTTCATTACATCGGCTCCTCTACCAAGTGAAATATATCCATCCAAAATTAATTTGATCATATTAGGGTTTGCATGCAATCATAAAAGCGTGTTTACATTATTAAGTTGAAGGAAAGTCGACCCTTGTAGATCCAAAGGATAATCAAGGCAATACGAGTAGACCCATTGAAGGGTAGTCTCGTGGGCGTAGGCCCAAAGGCAATCACCATCGAACAAGTTTGTTTATGTTAAAACATAAGTTAAACTTCGAAAACATAAACAAACACTACTTGGATAAAGGCTACGAGTCACAGGATGTGATCCCGCTTTCCTTCAATGTATATTGCCCCTATTAATATGCCAAGGGATAACGCAATATTGTTGTGGGATAAAACGTACCAAAACGAAACAATAGACGTGTTGTCCAGACACGACTATTAGAACAAGCGTACCTTATTCGAGTCCCAAGATTCCTCTTCGATCTTGACTTGAACGAAGTCATCGTCCCATGATGTACGTGGTTCTTCCTTTACTTGGATGAACGCCCCTTGCACCGCTACTTGAGGTTCCTTCTACTTCTTCACTTGAGAAGAACGATCCATGATATCACTCTTGTGTTTGATTTAATTTGAGAAAATACTCACACAAACAAGCCCTAGTCAATCCGACTACAAGAGTTGTGTTTTCACCGAATTGAGTGGATGAGTGGACTGAATTTTGTATCTCTCTTCCATGCCCAAATCCACGACATTCTCCCTTATATATAGGCGTGAGAAGTCTGTCCAAAACTTCCCTAAAGTGGCAGTTACACAAATGGGAGGCCGAGAGTGAAAGTAGGAGAAGTTGTTGTAACTTCCTCCTCTCTCTCCTTGTCATCTTTGTAGGCGTCCAAGAACATCCCCCCCATGGACTCCATTTGTCTTTTAATTCCATCCTATAATGGCCCAGGATAAAGCCCAAAAAAAATTCCAATCCAAAAGCCCAAGTCTTTGGCCCAACACGCATGGCACAAGGCTATGCCATGCGCAAGTGTACACGACCCAACAGCCCATAGGCGCGCCCCATGGGCTGGCCCACCTAGCCCCACACCTAGCTAGCATAGCTAGGTACATAGCTAGGTCACCTAGCTAGTGTCACTACCCCTTAGCTAGTTGAGCTAGCATCCAGCTAGTTGAGTTGGCTTGAGCTGCGTTTGAGCTCGTTGAGCTGACTTTCTAGCTTGTTGAGCTAACTTGAGCTAGTGTGAGCTAGATTGAGCTTCCATGAGCTAAACCCTAGCTACATGAGCTTCTTATAAAGCTTATACAATGAGTCTAGAGCTTGATCAAGCTTCTAGAGCTAACTCTAAGCTAGTATGAAGCTTCAATACTTCTTTCTAGCATACATAGCTATGTGCCAAGCTAAACTAAAGCTTTGGTTCTTGCTTAGAGCATCTACTAAGCTTAGAGAAGCTTCCTAACTTATATTAGAATATGCACAAAGCTATAAGACTCAAATACAAAGCTTCAAAACCTTACCTTAGCTTCACAACTAGTACTCGGCGCCATGGGCCAATGCCCTAGGCGCGCCGCAAGCTCCACCGCATCCTCCTAGGTGCATCGCTAGCCTTATCGCAGCCTCGCCGGGTCATTGCACCACCCTAGGCGCGCCTCAACAGCCGTGACTTGAACCTCAAGTTCAATCACTAGGCGCGCCACTCCAAACGAGCCTCGAAACCTCGAGAACGAGTCCTCGCCGCGCCACGCTCTTGCACGGTGCCGTTGCACCGCGCCGACTCCGAGCGACGCCACCTCCGAGGCGCGCCCTTGCCTAATGTCGTGGCACTCGAGGTTCCATACCTCGGTGTTGGTGTGCAATTCACTTTTGGATCTATGACAACTCTCTATAATCACATCATGGAAAGTCATACATGTCAATTTTCAATCGCCATTATCAATATGACTTACAACCTCAACATGCTCTTTCTAGGGATTTGATGACTTGACACAAATCACCAACAAAACGAACTCGTTTCGGTATGAGAAATGAACCCGTTTCGGCATGTGAAACGAACCCGTTTCCGTATGAGAAACGACCCCATCTCGGTATAAGGGAAATATTTTTATTTGAAATTTGATGAAACATCGTGCCTCTAAAAGAGACATTTTGTTTCAATTTTATGTCTAATGAAGCATCCCGTCTCTAAAAAGATACGCTTTGTTTCGATTTGATTTTTGATGAAACACCCTGCCTCTAAAAAAAGACAATTGGTTTCAATTTGTTTTTGATGAAACATCCTGCCTCTAAAAAGAGACTTTGTTTCTGTGAGCGGGTAAAAAATAGCTACCATATTATTATTTTCATTATCGTCATAATGGTATTTTCTTAAATAATATGTATTTATTATATTTTATTTTATTTATTTTTCTATTATTTTAAATATGGCGGTTATACAACTTAATGGAAGATTTTATCTTTCATTAAAGATAGAATTAAAGTTGGAGAAAGGGTGAAATATTCCTTGCTTGGGCTTTAAGGCAGTTGGCCAGCCCTAGGAGGATAATATTTTCGGCATTATTGATAATAAATTCGGCCCCCTACCTCTCCCTCTTCCATTATAAATACACGTCTTTGTTGTGTAGGGAGAGACACAGGTGCATATCGGCATATTCAGAAACCCTAGGCAGGCTAATATTCTCTTACCTCGACTGTTTAGGGGTTCACCGCTCTCTTGTTGTACCTCGCCGCTCAAATCGACAATTGCTCTTCTGATTTAGGCATCGGAGGTGGATTAGGGGGTCCCCGCCCCCTGTGTCCATTGTTTTGCAGGTTTCTAGGTTAAGAGATCGAAGGAGGAGCGGAAGAGGAGTTCTTAATTAGTGTATTGAAGACGAATTGAAGGCGGAGTTTTTGTGCACTAACAGTTTCAATTTGTTTTTTTATGAAACATCCTGCCTCTAAAAAGAGACACTTTGTTTCAATTTGTTTTTTGATGAAACATCCCACCTCTAAAAAGAGACACTTTGTTTCGATATGAGATACAAACCCGTTTCGATTGGTATGAGAAACGAGCCTGTTTCGATATGAGAAACGAACCCGTTTCGATATGGTATGGACACTAATCAATCACGAGCCCATCCTCTTATTATTTTCATGCTGCAGAAAGGAATGAAGTTTAATAAGGGTTTTTGATTTGGGATTTCCTTTCTCCTTCTTCATTTCCTTGCTTGTATTTGTGTGTTTTCTTGTTGAAAGAAGGCAATTAAGGAAGACTAGACTTTTCCCATATCTTCTCTCTTTGATTTTTTTTTTGCTCTATGCAACTCTCCTCTTTTTTCTTTTTTATTTGGCAAATCTCTCACCACTTTTGATCCAAAAAAAGGGAGACCCTGGAGTCATCCACCCATGTGCTCTTATAGTAACGTCAAACTTAGAATGCCATCCAAACAAAGACGTTTCTTCAACCAGTGGGAGTGTACTAGTGTGTGATTTCAAATAACAAATTTAAAAGGAAGCCAAAAACGCTCTCCGTACAATGACCCCTTTTCCCATTCCCCTTCCCCCTTTCCTTTCCTGGTTTTTTGCCCTGTAATGCTTCTTCAATCTAAAAAAATAACCAGCAACACAGTTATTAGGAAAGCAGATGAAAGAAACGCTCTCTCATCTCTTGAGAGATGAAGAGCAATTTAAGGCCGAGAAGGCTAGGCCGAGGAGGCACGTTAATAATGTCCAAATTATTTACTGAGAAGCCATAAAATTGGTTGTGTCAAACAAGTTAAATTTTTGGTATTGAGTTTGAATCTGTAATTTTTTCATCCCCTTTCTCTTCTTCATAGCAAGTGGGGTTAAACCCCCTTATTTTTTTTTACCTTTTTTGAAGAATCTGCTGCTACTAAGGAGAGTTTGTCTTTTGATGTGTTTTGTGTTTCCTTTGTGTTTTTTATCCTTCTCTGTTCTTGTTGGGTTTTTCCGATGCCGACTATTTCGCAAGTTTACAACAAGATTCAATCTCTTCCTTGACATCTCCGTCGGTTTTTCCGACGTCGGCCATTTCGCCTGGCTTGCCTTCAAACAGACACGAAGAGAGAGCCTCCCAGCCGGTTCCAGCGGCTCAATACCCATGACCCTAGCGGCTTTTTTTGCTTTTAATTGCGTCTACTTGCATTGTTAGTAAAACACGCAAGTTTGACTTTTTTTCTTGCAGGATAGCTCGGGGCTTAATTATGTACTTTTTCAGTGGAATTGGAGTGGAGTTTGACATTGGACTGAGTTGTATTAGGCCAGGTCGCTTGGTGCTTCGAGGCTTCTGAAGATCCTTCATCTCGGTGAAGGGAACGTCAGCTGACCATTTCGCACGTCCAAGAGGGGTGGACCTGCTGCCTACGACGCTATTTTTTAGTGCTTTACTCACCCCGATCTCAAACTCTTTTTAGTTCTTATTTTACAGAGTTTTGTACTTTTCATAGCTTTTCTGCTTGTTGTGTCTATCTTAGCTGTTCTCGGCTGCCGTTTCTAACGGCCTCTCGGTTTACCAAGTCTGTTTGGTATCCAAATTTTTACCTTATCAAAAAAAAAGACGTTTCTTCAACCATAATTAGGCACTAAGTAAAGCCTTAATTTTTAACGTTACAAATCATGTAGTAACTAAGTCTTGAATGGGATTTGCACATGTTCCTTTTCCCACCGGCTCACATCATTTTTAATGGGAATCCTTGTATGCCATTTGCAGCCCATAAATATGAGTCTTCAATGTTATATTACATTTAATAATGCTAAAATGACGTATACAAGGTAGAAATTTAGAGGGGTGAAAATTGTGAACTTATCAACTCCCTTTTGAGACTTCGGCCCCACCAATTAATTTTTGAATTTAGAATATATTGGGATTGGCATAAGACTTATCGATATGTATAAACTTTATAATTTAAACTATGGGTTCAATTCATACCAATACTTAAACTATATTTTTTTAACCAAATCCTGAAAAGTTAAATTTCATGAAAATTTACCCCCAAACAGAAGACATATGTGAGGCAAAGAAAGCGAACTAAAAGAAAAAAAAGCAAAAATTACAAGAAGTAGGTGGAGGAAAGCAGGGGGCAACGAGGCGTTTGCAAGAAGGAGAGAAGGGCAAAAAACGAGGATATATTCTAACTACAATAAATTTTCACGGGTCCGTTTTTATAAACGAAACCGAAGAGTGGGAGACAAAAGAGAATGGGAAGAATAGAAGAGAGAAGTTTGGAAAAATTATGGACTATTTTTGTAATTATTTATTTTTAAAAAACTGCAAACTATCAACTGTCGATGGTAGGATAGAGGCCGCACATGCGCCCCTCATTCTAGGCCCCATCTCGTTTTCAAATTCCAGATCTGGATTCCCCTTTCAACCCATTTCCAAATTCCAGAGATTTCAACCCTATTCCAGATCTGGCTTTCGGGTCTCCTTCCCCAATCCATGGAACCAAATCTCGTTTTGTTTCCGCTTCTTCTTTGTCTCGCTTCTTCTATGGAACGACGGAGTCCGAGTTCGAATTCTTCACCACCGGAAAAAAGAACCAGATCCAGAACTAAAGGGAGTGAGGACGGAACGACGAACTCGGAGAAAGAGTTCGTATCTTCATCGCCGACAAAAAGAACCAGAGTGAGTGGGGACGGAACGACGAACCCGAAGAAAGAGTTCGAATCTTCAATGTCGATAATATGAAGGCTTTCTCTGAGTCCGATTCCACAGAAAGAAGATCTGTAGAAGAAAGAAGGGATAAAAAAGAAAAAAAAAGACAATGTATTTACTTTGTTTTTTTCATTTAATATCCATCTCAGAAAAATTTGCGATTATTTAAGACTCACTCTCTCATAGAGGGTGCATTACACATAAGTTGCCACATCAGCAAAAAAGTGTCCAATAAAACAGATAAACTAAATTCAAGTGTTCAATAAAACAAAACCAAATGTGAGGTGTCTAAGTGACTTTTTTGCCCTGCCTATATTTAACCATAGCCTTTTCTTATGCCATTGTACAACTAATGACAAAAAGTATAGTCGGGCCGACCACGAGCCTGTCCTTTATTTTTATTTTTATTTTGTTGGGTCTTAAAACAGGCCCAAGTTCGTTCAAATGATGATGAGCAACACTACTAGGAACTAGGAACTAGGAACTAGAGAGAGAATCGACGACGGACTCGGGAGAAAGAATTCTTCACCGCCGGCCTATCTTCTCTGCCTCGTCAAAGTCTACTTATTCGTCTCCAAAATTGATCGGTTTGAACTAGTCGCTCTCATTGAATCTTGTTTCCTAATGTCTTTATGTCAACTGTGGTTCTCATTTCTCAATTGAGAAAGATCCAAAATTTCACTTGTTCTGTGCCGCTGGCGCCTGGATGAGAACTCCCGGCCGCCGGTGGGGGCGGTCACCTGGCTCCGCCACTGCCTATGAGGGAAGTGTGTTATCTGGTGATGAACGTGTTGAATGTTTGTTTCATTATTGGTATGTTAGAGTGCAAACCTTTGTTTTTATATGCCTATTTGATTTGGTTAGCTTGTTATACTTACAAATGACAATTTATGTGTGTTGAGGCTTACTTACCTCTTTTATAATAATTCTTATCGGTGTTGCGTTAGGCGTTAGAAAATGTTTGAATGCTCCTTGTTAGTTTTGAAAACATACCTGCACCATATTCTCGGAGTTGATGTAAACGTTGCTCCTTGTGTGTGTTTATCTCTGCAACTAGGTGGTATGCTCTGTCAGTGAGGGCTGAGGAGTGAGGAGTGAAGATGGCATGTTCACTGCATAGCAGCCCATTCTTATTGAATTCTAAGAATTTTCAGCAACCACCTACGTATTTCAGGTTTTTATTGTGAAGAATTTCTATAATTTAGCCATTGATCCATTAAAATTTGATTTATTTATATTTCTCCCTTCTCAGATCGAGTGTAAGACGGAAGGACCAGCCACTGAGAGTATATTGTGATTATTCTTGTTTTGAAGTGAGCCTCTTCAATCTTCTTGCTTTTTCTTTTTGGATCCTGTGAAAAGTTCTTTAGGATGACAATAAATTTGAATGTTTGAACAAGGTTGGCGTCTTTGTGGTTGTTGGTGGTCCTAGTTTGCTGCTTCTTGCTTAACTGCTGTAGATTACTGCTCATCTTATGTTTATTTATATTCATCAAGATTTTCTTTTACAGTGGAGACATGGAATAGATGGTTCAAGGTTGGAAAAAAAAAAGGAGGTTAAAACTATGCAAGTGTTATGGGAATCTTGAAAACTTGAGAACTTTAGATAGGTTATACGATTCTCAGCTAAGCAATAAGGATAATTATGGATAAGTACACAGATTGTTCACTTGCATCTATTCAAGTATCATAACTCACTCTAGTTCACATGAAACTTTCCTGTTAATTTCATGATTGTCTTAATTAAGATTTTGCATGTAGAAACCCCCAAGGATTTTGGCACAATATGCTAGTCCCTCAAAACTCTCTTCTAATAATCAAAGTGTTTTGCAATTATTCACGACAGCTGTGAGTCTGAATTATTTTCATATATGGCATATTTTTGGCACTTAATTTTTTACCTCTTTTCAAAACCTGTTTGATCTTGTTTATTTGGGTTGTATTCCATTCTCAACTTTAATATGAGCATCGTTAGTGCTTGATAAACTTGTTAGGAGGCTCTTAGGTGCTACTCTAAAGATTTATACTGATCAATTTTCATCTCTGGTTTTCTTTTAAGGTGAAGAATCTCATCTATAGGCCCCCTGGGACAGAGCTCAACATTCTCAATGACGTTAACTTTTCCCTTAGAAGGAATAGGTATCTTTTTTTTTATATTGATATGATGTGAATTTTCAGAAGAAAACAATGTATTATCTTTTCATCATGGCCAATGACATGTGGCATTGTTGACTACTGACTGTTCATTATCAGATCAAATACACCGTCCTCTACCATCCTTAAATATTTTAAGAACATTATTCATGATTGACAACCATAAATTGGTTTGCCACATTCTTTCATTGTATTTAAATTGACTGTGGAAACTCAAACTTCAATTTGTTCACATGTATTCTAGTATGCCTTTAGCAATAAAAACATGTTAGGCAATAGCGAGGCTTGATTTTTGTGGTTTTGTTTCAGTTTTGGCTTAATATTTGGACGGAGTGGAAGCGGGAAAACAACACTATTGCAGGTTGCATTTGTTGTCTACTATATGAACATTTCCCTAATATCTGTTTTGTTCGCAAGTTATTCATTTAAATTTTGTCTTCTTCTTACAGCTTCTTTCTGGACTAAACAAACCAACCGCAGGTTCTATATGCATTCAGCGGTATGGAGATGATGGACGTCCTAAACAGTCTCCTAACATTTTAAGTCCTGAGAGAGTTGGTATTGTTTTTCAATTCCCTGAGAGGTGTGTATACTGTCTGGACGGGAAGTGAAGATTGTCCTTCTATTCATTTGTCATCATACTAGTTGGACATTGTCCCCTAGACAGCTCCTTTGAAAAGCTTTTATGAAAAAACAAATGGATCTGTTGATAGTCTGACTATGAGGCAAAATTAGTAAGTGCATCAATTCACATGGTAGATATATGATTTGTTTCTTTGGGTCATAGTAGAGTATCAAATAATGTCCAATTATCTATGACCTAATATTATTGTTTTATACACATAATATTAGGTATTGCATTTTTTTCACACATAATATTATCCAATTAACTTTGATCTAATAGTAATGTTTCACACACATAATATTAGGTAATGTATTTGTTTCCAAACATAATCCATAGCTAGAATAATGTATAGTTCACATGTAGAATAGAAAAAAAAAAGTGGTAATGATACTACTAATTAAAGTAAATATAAAACATCAGTAGTCTAATCCCCAATTTGAATGATGGATGTTTGTATTATGCCTCTTCTTAAACCATATTTCACCAAGCCATTAATTTTTGTCTCTTTGGGGGTCGTTGCAAAGATATTTCTTGGCAGATAATTTGCTCGAGGAGGTTACCTTTGGGTGGCCAAGGCAAAGGGGAAGCCCTCAGCTTACAGAACATCTTGCTTTAAGTCTTCAACGCGCTTTAAATTCGGTATAATAGCTTCTTTTGAAGAATAATGCAATTCATTACTCTTAACACCTGGAATACGTCCTTTTTCTTTATGCTTTCTTTATTATGATACCAGAACCTTGTTCCTCAATTGTGCAGGTTGGTTTGAACCATATTCCCTTGGATAAAGATCCTCGCTCCCTTAGTGGTGGCTATAAACGCAGAGTAGCCCTTGCTATACAATTGGTCAGGCTCCTGGACTTACTGAATAGCTGTATTTATCATGCAGTGTTTTTTACTTGTATTTAAAAAGGGGGAAAATGCAGCGTCCACTTTCTTCTGTTACAGCCAGACGTGGTTTTTAACTTTCTAAGATGTTATTATATTTAGGTACAAATCCCAGAATTACTTATTCTTGATGAACCTCTAGCAGGGCTCGGTATGTGGTTTCATCCTCTGCATAATTGATACTCTTATTTCACTGATTTATGCTTTTGGTATTATACTGATCTGTTCATTGTGTGATTTGATTTTGCTTTATTTAACTTGCATATGAACATTTATTGCTTGGAGATAGATTGGAAAGCACGTGCTGATGTCGTCAAACTTCTAAGGCATCTGAAGAAAGACTTAACTCTGCTTGTTGTGAGCCATGACCTCAAGTAAGCCTGTTCAAGTTTTATCCCCCTTTCATTTATTTGCGAGACATATGGATACTTGGCTTGTTGGGATATTTACATAAAAAAATTAACTACCCATAACCGTTGACTAATAAATTTTATAAATCACCCCTTAAATGTGCTCCATTGTGCAGAGAGCTGGCATCTTTGGTTGATCAATCATGGAGGATGGAAGTCGGGGGTGTTCTTATAGAGGAGCCTCTACCATTATGATGACTACTACATTGTACTGAGTTACATATGTTATGATGAGGAAGCTAGCTACTAGGTTTGTGACTCTAAATTTGGTATTCTGCTGTTCTTAATCTTATAACTTGTTGAGTCAAACTGAAATCTCCTGGGAAGGTTGTGTATACTTGAAAAAATGTCTATCAACAGCCTATACCTTGAAAGTACACTATCTACGCCTCTTAGCTCGACTGAGAATTCAAATGTAAGTATTGCAGGCTGTGGAGGTGTATATTGTATGATGTGGTTCTCATAAATGAAAGTTGGCATTCCAATTGTTGTAGTCTCAAATTGAATAGGGTTTATAATTTATATGATGATGCATTGAAGTCTTTTTAGTCTGTGAGAGAGCACTGTAAATTTTAATTGCAGAGGATGAAACCTAGGCTGATAGTTATGGACTTATGGGGGCCCTCAAGAATGGTTACTAGCATTTATCTGTTTCACATGGGGTGTCAGAAACAAACTCATCTTTTGCAACACCTTGTAGGAATCTTATTAAGCAGCCTATTAAAGATAGGCTAGTAGCAAAAGGAACTTAGTATTGGAGACTTTCTTTTCTTTCTTTCCCATTGTTTCACCTTTTTTTCATCCTAAGCTCAGATGCAAGTAACTCTTCTACAATTCTGTGATACGTACTACCTCCACCCAAAGGATGAATTTATTTAGATATAAATTTTGTAAAACGAAAGGGAAACCAACATAAAGAATTAAATATAGGAAAAAGGGCCTTTTTTGCCAAAAGGTCATCTCTTAAGTAAAAACATCTAATAAAAATACAGTACAACAATTTTGACCGCTTTTATCTATTCATTCAGTGATATTTTACACAAATCAGACTGCAATATCCTTTTAAAATATTTTTGTTTCACTTAATATTTATTTATGGTAGCAATCAGACTCCCACCTTGTTCTTGTTGTTGTTGTTGTATAATTTTTGGAACAAAGTAAAGTAAATTAATTGAAACATGGTAGTTTGGCTTAAAAATTATAAAATTATAATCAGAAAGCAACTGAAGGGGTTTTATATTGGTAGATTGTATTATTTATGTCTTCACTTAAAAAAAATCTTGACCCAAAAAACTTTAAATAAAGAGATAAAACCTAGATTCTTAAAAAAAAAGAAGCTTATTTTAAAAGGTGGTCTTGGCAAAAAGACCATAGAAAAATATAATTATAGCTTTTTTATTTTGCATGATATCGAGTAGTTAGGAATTTCAGCAGAGCTAGCAAAATGTAGAGATAGCTGGAGAGAGAAGATCAAGGTGGCAGATAGCTAAGCGTCAGGATAGACGGTCCATCGTTATTTGAGTGTTTGGTTCTACTATGCTTTGTTCTGTTTGTCCGTTTTGTTTTGTTGTGTTTGTCTAGGGTGTGTCGATGCTCTTTATGCTTTCTTGTGGTGTGTTGCTTGTTTTGGGTGTAGACCTTTGTCATGTGCTTGCAGGGTTTCTAGTTGGTGGTCATACTTGAACCTTTTAGGGCATTCCCTCTCAGCGTTAAGCCAGGGGTGCTCCCATCCTGCCCCCCTAGATTCTGCTGAAGCGGAATTATACTGGGTCATTGTTGTTGTTGTTACTTTATTTTGCATTATTGCTTAAACTTTTTTTTTCCTAGTCTATTTTGGATAGATTGTTTTTTAATCAATTATAGATACAAATTCTCGGTTGAGTTTCCAATTGGATAGATTGTTTTTGAATCAACTATACTTGTCAATCTAACCACCCGACCAACCCAATATGTTGAATTTAGAATATCTCTGGTTTGGTTCCAAGTCAAGCAAAAACTCGACTAAGAATACCGAAAGTGGTCATTTTTTTTTTATCGAATTAGAAGAAAAATATTTTCAATATTGTATCAAATTTTTGGGATCAGATAATTGTGGTTTAGATTTTGCCACTCTAATCATACTTCTCTTGAGAATCCTACTACAACACTGCACAATCGATATGAAACTTCACAACTTCAAAATTCCAATGCAAATGGGCAGATGAATTCCTAATACCTTGAAGATGAAAAGTAATTTTACAAGCAAATCAGTGCTTGCCCCTACAAATTTATCACTTTCACAAGTATACAACAAACTCTCTAAATCCAATTACATTCACCAACACACGTCTTTTAAACAAAAACACACCCAAATCCAAAACAAACAAGAAATAAACAACCTCACACAAACCGGTTAAACGGCTTCCTTCCTACAGCAGCAGGCATAGAAACAGTTGAATCCACACTCAAATTCCCAATTGATTGCATCGAATTCTTCCTCTCCAAACCCTTCCCAGGCTCCCTCCCGGGTGTCGTGTTCGCCGACGATCCCGATCCTCGTCTGTTCCACTTAAACGACCCGACCCCTTGCGCCAGCGGAAACGAAACCCGTCTCTTCGATGTAACCTCGGGAGACGCCCCAAACCCACCCTTCGTCTTTGCCATAGCCGATGCAGTTGGTGTCATAAACCGCGGGCCTGAAAATGTCGTCGGGCAGCTCATCAGGCTGTCGGCGTCGTTAAACGGAGATCCGTGGGCCCCGGTGGGTCTCGACCTCGGGAGGAGCCTGCTTGGAGGAGTGAGTGATGTCAGCCTCATCCTTGCTGGCACCGCAGCTGACCTCGTGGATCTCGGTGTGCCCGAAGCTGAGTTGTCAAAGCCGAGGCTGCCTGAATCGGGTATCAATGGGGTTGTTGCCCGAGGGGGTGTCAAGTGATGGTTTTTGGTTGAAGGGCTTTGTGACGGTTTTGTGGGGGTAGTAGATGGGTTCGTCTGCCTATCGAGCCAGCTCCACCACCACGGAAATCCCCCTGATGATCGAATATCCATCAGAGCTGCTTGAGGTGACTTTTTCCATGACTGAGGAGAGAGACACACAACACCAATGTGAGTAAATACCAAGTTAGGGCCTGTTTGGTTGACAGTTGTGAAATAGCAAGGGAAACGAAGTAAGTCTAGTCCACTTTTGGAGTATTATTCATTGATCAAAATTCTAATACCATGTCCACCATTGGGATTATAATGGAGGTAAACAAAACAAGTTTTATATGGAAGATGAGAAAGGCCACCAAGGAGGTTAAAATTATGTTAATTAGTCGATTTTAAGTAGATTCAAGAGATTAGTGGACAAGTATAAACGTACCTGACGTGAGTATGCGTATGCCATAGCTCGTTCTCTCTTGATGATTGCTTCAGATTTCTTCTGCGTTCTTGCATCAACCTCATCTTTAGTCAGCCTACTATCATTCCATCCATCCGAGTTTCCGTTCTCAGGCTGCAGCATTGACATTTTCACACACCAATATTAATCTAGAGATTTTTTTTCTAGGTTCTATGTGTTCATTTATCTTACTAAGAATATTCTTCGCAAAAGCTACAAACCCTATTGTAAAAAGTCTTTTCAAATCACTCACACAATAAAGAATTACAAGAACTCAACTGTAACTTTTACTAATACTACTCGTATGGCAATTCATTACGTCCTTGTGAAATCTTTAACTTAACAAATATATTTTGCTGATGATAACACCAGATTTTGCAAATTCTAGTTGTTAAATCAGTGGAAATCTATGTGTTTCTTCCCTTCCACAAAACTTAAACGATAAACCATGGTTTAAACTCTCAAAGGGTTATGGGTTACAAGAAAATGTATCAAAAACAAGAATGACACCAGCAAAAGGCACACAAGCTTTACCTCTTTCTGGCCTTCCAAAGCTTGGAGCTGGAGAGCCCGATTTTCCAACATTTGAATCCGTCTTGACTGGATCTGAGTTTGCACACGTACCAGAAGCTGCATTGATTTCATTGCATTTACTGTTTGACGCTTTACACTCTGTCCTTTAACCACTGTTTGAAGCCGTGCTAGTCCTCGTAAACCCCTGTAGCTCTTCCTAGCCTGAAACATTTAGCATCACAAAACCAAAGCTATCCTTATGATAATGCACTAGAAGCAATGGTTGGTTGAATTCTCAATAAACCAAAGCAACTTCAAATTTAAGGACAGGTATTCCGCTAAACTACTGGATTTGCTAAATTTCAGTTCCAGAAGGAAGATAACAATAGGTGATATAAAAAGATGAAAATCACAAATACATAAGTCTAAACAAAGTACTCTTGGAATAGCAAAATTCTAATACTGAGTTTCGGTTCATTTTGTGGCCAGTATCAGGGTCTAACCTATTAAATCATATGCTAGGATTTTTTCAAGCCATGATTTTGGGTTGCACATATTCAGATACTCCATCGTAGCGGTGATATATCATGTGACATAATTAGGAGTCACTCAGAAAATTCTTCTTGTATACAAAACTAGATCCATGTGAAATTGGTTATGGGTTATGCTCATTATGTGCATCTACCAAACTTGATTGATTTTGACACTTTACCTACAGCCTATTTTGTGAAACAGTATGCAGCTATAATATGGTAACGAATATACATTACTAATGTATGAAAAAATTACAACTTCATTCTGATTTGACTTTTGTGCAGACTAATGAAACAGCAAATTAGCCAATATCCACATTCAACAACCAGTATTCATCAGTTGTGGTTTAGTTTATCAAGCACACAGGATTAGTTGTGGTTTAGTTTCTCAAGTTGAGAAAATTAGGTAGGAAGGTCCCACCTCACTTCCTTATGAAACTGAAATCTAAACTTTGAAATGCAGCAAAGATCCCATAGTTGACATGTTATTTCAAAGCAAAGAAAAATAATACTAGATAACTTACCTTAGAACCCCTATAGGCAGCTTGGATCCTGGTAGCACAAACGTGTTGATACCTTAACGTCGGTTCTGGTCGCTGACGATGAACAGACCTAGGACTAACAGATCTTGGTATAGTGGCGACTGTAGAAGGCGTAGCAGCTTGGGAAGAAGAAGCAACGTTTCTTGGAGTTACACTCCTTGGAGGAGAAACCGTCGTTTCAGGAGGAGTAACACTTTTTGGGGAAGAAATTATTCTTTGAGATGTAGAGCCCTTCGAGAAGGAACCAGTTCTCTGTGGAGTTGTAGCCATTGTGGGAGAAGCCAAGCTTCTAGAGCTAGAAATCCTCGGGGGAGAAGTCGCCAATGGCGGTGTAGGAGTCCTCTGAGAAGCATCATCCTGGAAAGGAGTTGGAGTTCTAGAAGGAACAATCGACGGTGTGCTTGGTTGTTCAAAAGTACCAAGAGGCCTAAAGTCTATAGGGTGGTGCTCTAGCTCAGCCTCTCCAAGTATCTTTTCTATACTACTAGGTTTTCTGAAAAGAGGAATAAATGAATCACCATGCTTTAATTTTGCCAGCCCCTTATTCTTCTTTTCTTTGGAGTTTTTCTTCTCTACCTCCTGTGGTAGAAGAAATCAACCAGGATAAGCAGATTCATCGTAGAGTCGTATATTAATCTTAACTAAGGATCAAAATACAAGAACCAAGCTGGTTCGTTTGCAATTTGAAACATGAATAAGTAGAGCATGGGTCATTTTGCGAGGATAAGAAGATTATAACAATAGCATCACATTGTGTTTAGTTAACACAAACAAGTTTGGATACAAGTGTAACAGTTTACTTACATCGGCTAATTTTTCCTTGGAACTGGGTGTAAAGACCCTCTTAATAGCCGAAAACCAGCTTCCCTTCTTCCCCATGATGATACTACATTACTTGGCTAGTTGGCTTCAGTTTCTGGGCCTTAACATTAACAACACAGCTAATTAGCATGCTTGTGTTAAATAATGAAAACTGAACAAGTATATGAGAACAGCTCACAACAACAGATCAAGCTAAGTTGATGAAATTATCTGAATCTGGGCATTCATTCAAGACATCATTATGAGTTTGTTTTCAATTATATTGATTGATCAATTCTCCGTAAACCAAACAAGCTCTAACTGAAACAACTATTTACAGCCAAAACCGGTTCAAATCCTTCTTGGGGAATGAAACAGAGGGAAGGACAAGGCAATTATTTTATAATCCAACTGCAACTCAAGTAAGAACTCACAATTTCACGGATCGAAAAAAAAAATCAGAGCTACAAATTAAAAGAAATCCGTGTATAGAAGATTTTATAAAATTAAAAAAATTGAGGTGAAGAAACAGGACGGAAATAGCATTTTATTACTCTAATTTATATATTAAAGCTGCAAAAGCTAAGAGGTGAAAATCCCAAGATTAAACCTTCCATACTAAACAATAATTTAAAATCCTGCCAGAAATGGGAGATGCTATAATTTAAATCACACATCTGACGTCAAATTGCTCAACACAAAATTAGCTCATAATTACTGGTCCATGGAAGAGCAGCACACAAATTACAGAGAGATGGAGAAAGAGCATGAGCTGGGTGTGCCTGAATTATTCAATTGAAGGTGTCAAAACGTTCAACAAATTCACACAGAAGCCCCAGAGAAACAACTAAAAGAGAACTTCAACACACACAAAATTTGAATTTTTTTGGATTTTATCCACCCTTCTTACCCCTAACGAACAAAAATGTAAGAACCCACAACAAATTCAGCTACAGTGACATGAAAACCATACCTTAATCTTGTGAAACCTTGACAAAGCGGCATCAATCAACAAACCCAGAAAATTCTAGTGAAAATGTTGCAGAAATACTAAAAACTAGGCAGAGGAGAGAGAAGAGAAAGACAGGCGAACTTTTCTCTCACTTTCTCTCTCCAACCCACCCCAGATTTCTTCTCTCTCGCGTCTGTTCAACTTTTTGAACCGGGTTCCACTGGCCTAGCTTCTTCCCCGTTGGGATGAACGAAAAACAAAGATAAATTCTTCACCTTTTTTTTCTTGTGCACCTCTCTCTCTCTCTCTCTCTCTCTCTCTCTACCTTTATTTATTTCCTTTTTCTTTTTGCCCACCTCCTCTTCTCAGTGGGTTAATATAGAGATATATTTTCGTGAATTTCTGATTAATATATAGTGCCGTTGCCCGTTGATGGATGATGATGATGAAGGGAGAGATTTTTGAAGTTGGGTGCTTTAACACTCAATGCTGCCAAATGCCAACATACTTTATTTGGTTGGAAAGACTATTTTCACACACATTTTTACCAGTTATTGGTCGGATTTTTTTCATTATTATACATTGGTTTACTTCTTCTTTTTTCATAAAGGCAATTGTAATTCAAATTATTTTGTTAAAATAATTGTCTAATGAATCACTGTGGTTTGATGGTGTACCCCATTTGGCCATTTCACCATTCATCCAAATTTGACATTTAACCCAATTTGACTTTTTCCACAAAGTGGGAAATTTTATCCACCATTTGGACCCGTTGTACGTAAAAATTGAGGGTAATAGGATTTTTAGAGAGTAGTTCAAGTAAAAACTATAACCTAAAACGGAGGTTAAAAAAATATTAAAGACACATGTTACTTTTATTTTGGACCACACCACTCCTTTTTTTTAAAATAAATTTTGACAAAACCACCATTAATTTTAAACAATAATCTTTTATTTTATAGGAAGATTATAGGATAGAAAATTCCATTATTAAACAATTTTTTATTTTTGGATATGATAGATATAAAGATCATTAGGATATTTTTTTAAAAAAAATTTCATGTCTTTGGCAAAACAACCATTAATTTTTAAAAAATAATCTTTTATTTTGGTGATATATTTGTTTAAAAATATAATTTTTATAAAAAATGATATGAACCTAAATTTCTTTTATATTTAAATGAATATTTACATTATCTTTGCTTTTTATATATTTATGGAAAATATTTTATTAAAATTGAATTTTGAAAAAAAAAATAGAAATTTGCATTATGTCTTACAAGATTGACAACTAAATGATTAAATTAAAATGTGACAAAAATAATTAACTTTTATATTTTCTCATAAGAGATAGACAATTCATAATACAAAAAAAATCCATTTAAATTATATTAGTTTTTACTCTATATTTTTCTAAGAAAAAAACTCATAATACTAAAATTTCTACTTTTTAATCATTTATTTATTTTATTTATATTTATTAAAACCCGTACAAGGTACGGGCTCTTGCACTAGTTTTCTTCTGTTTTATAAATTTTATTTTTTAGACTTTGTCATATATATTAAGTTTTTTCAATTAAAATATTTTTAGTTCACGTGTATAGAAAATTGAATTACAAAAGGCTAAAAAGTTAATTAGTCTATATAGAAAAAAAAGATTATATTAATTTAAGAGACAAATTTGGAAAAAAAATGCACAAATATAAAGATCATTAGGATATTTTTTTAAAAAAAATTCATGTCTTTGGCAAAACAACCATTAATTTTTAAAAAATAATCTTTTATTTTTGGTGATATTTATTTAAAAATATAATTTTTATAAAAAATGATATGAACCTAGAATTCTCTTATTATTAAATGAATATTTACATTATCTTTCCCTTTTATATATTTATGGAAAATATTTTATTAAAATTGAATTTTGAAAAAAAAAATAGAAATTTGCATTATGTCTTACAAGATTGACAACTAAATGATTAAATTAAAATTTGACAAAAATAATTAACTTTTATATTTTCTCATAAGAGATAGACAATTCATAATACAAAAAAATCCATTTAAATTATATTAGTTTTTACTCTATATTTTTCTAAGAAAAAAATTCATAATACTAAAATTTCTACTTTTTAATCATTTATTTATTTTATTTATATTTATTAAAACCCGTACAAGGTACGGGCTCTTGCACTAGTTTTCTTCTGTTTTATAAATTTTATTTTTTAGACTTTTTCATATATATTAAGATTTTTTAATTAAAATATTTTTAGTTCACGTGTATAGAAAATTGAATTACAAAAGGCTAAAAAGTTAATTAGTCTATATAGGAAAAAAAGACTATATTAATGTAAGAGACAAATTTGGAAAAAAAAATGCACAAAATATCTAAAAGGGCAAGTTTTATAAAAAAAAAATATGAGAGTAAACAAGTTTTATGAAATAGAGGAAGTATAAAAAAAATAGGAATAAATGAGGCCTTTTGAATAAGAAAAATGAAGTGGTAACAGTAGGAATATAATGGTAATTTTGGGTTTTTTTTTGAATTTTTAAAATTTTTATTTTGCTTATTTTTGCCATTGAAAACAAAAAAACGTAATATTTTATTATATGTTCAGATATTTGATGCACATGTTTACAATATAATAAGTTGATGTTCACACATAATTATTCTAAAATATCAATTATGTATAGTTTATCCTAGGTTCACATATATACATGTGTTCATAAATTAATATGCAAGGCTCATGTTTTAGTAGTTTATGTTCAAAGTTTTGAGGTTCATGTGAAAGTCATATATGTTCATATATTGGTCAAATACATACAAGAGTCCCTGAACTTGAAACTTTTGTTCGCTCAGATCCATGTACTTAAACCCCACTAAAACACCCTAACTTGCCAGTTTTGTTCCATTGAACCCTTTTTGTTGATCTGGCCTCACGCGTGCTTGTTACATTCGTGGTTGGCGAGTTAATATGAGAAAGATTGTTGATATGAAGTATAGATTAAAAAATTATAAAGCAACATATTGAAGCAAGTAGCCCCATTCTTCGAATTTTGCTTAGGTGAAATTCAGTCTTGAGAGCTTAGGCGAAATTCTTCCAATTTCAGAAGCTGAGCAACATGGCATCTTCCAATTTCATAAGCTCTTCCAATGTCAAAAGCTCAAGCACATTTTCTTGCACTAATGGAGGCCGTGAACTAGGGATATCGGAGGTTGGTGTGGAACCTTCTTGGAGGTTGAGGTGCATGGGCTGTAGCCCATGGCTTGTGATTGAGAGCCACCAGTTAGATCGTCGCCTGAAGCAGACTGAAGGCTGAGCTGTTGATCAGATCACCGCCCGAGACAGGCCGAGAAGGTGGGTTCAGGTGAACTTGATCACATCACACACCTTCCGTTCAAATGAATAGAAATTTTGCCCATATTCGAATTATATATTTAAAGGTGGATAGCCCAATCAAACCAGTAAACGACCTTGAAATTGAACACGCTTTGTACCATCTTACATTCTAGTGGTTTCTAGTGAATCAAGGGTCGAGAATTTATATCATCTTTTAATATTATATTTAATATAAGGTCATGATAAATCTTTTAATTTAAGAGTTTGGTTAAATGAAACAATCTCTTATCTTGAAACGTGAAACGAATGCACTTTTCCTAGTTCGTAATGCACTTTTCATACGAAAGTGCATTGCAAAATACGAAAAGTACAATTCGAAAAAGTGCACTACAAAAATTACGAAAAGTGCACTACAAAGTACGAAAAGTGTAAATCCGAAAACATCAATTGTTGTGAACAATTGATGGACAAAACACAGTTATTTTAACACTTAATAGAAGTGTTAAGAAAAGCATTAGTTAAACTTAAAATGTTAAAGTTTTTTCTCAATCTTATTATCCTTTAAATATTCATCAACCTTTTGACCCAATGAATGTAGAGTATTGGTCAAACAAACATATTCTAATAACAATTTCAATATCTCACTTCTAATTAATTGCCTAAAAATTTAAAATAATACATATAGTTATTAAAATTGAAGTGGTAAAATAACATTTATTTTTAATCGGGGAGAATACTATATATATTTGGTAAGCTTTTTCTTTATTGGCAAGCAATAACAACCTCTCAACAGAAGCAACTTTCGTCAAACAAATTAACAAATAAGTTAGCAAAATGATAGAGAATATTGACCGGACAAATGAATTAACATTTCATTTTGTAACCTTTTACTTATTTACTTTTGACACCTTTCGCATTAATATCTATTTCTTTTCTTGTAAGATTTTGAAAATAAAATAAACGATCAATTATTTAACACTCCAAAGAACCCATTCCTCGGAAGCACCATCATTATCAAACAACGTCGTGAACAAACTCATAAATGAAGATTGTAAGTTAGCATATGTCGTCTGATAAATGGACAAAACACAGTTGACGACAACATCAATTGTTGCCAAATATAATTAAGCACAAGTTACCAACTATGGCTACTATAATAACATCGAAGATTTTGAAATATTGTTACTTCTTTGCAATTAGCACACGGATTTACCCGACTAGAGAAATTTTTTCCGGACAACACTATTAAGATAGAATATTAATGTATATTGTTTCCGTTGGGCCCTCCCAAATCTAAGCTCAAAAAGAATGTCGAAGGCTCAAAATGCCTAGTTCCGAGTGATGGTTAGAGGATAAGGCCGAAGAATTAGTCCACGTATGGCGAGAATCTCGGATTCGGTATTTACTGACCTCAACGGCTACCTCATTCATAACGGAGGCGAAATCCCCGGATATGAAGAACATCCCTTTCAACGGTCAACAGAGGGGAGGCATAATAAAGCAAAGCTGAAGAGGATACGAGGGGGACGGATACAAGCACTCAAGAGAAAATCCACAAGCTGAAACTCATTCTTATTCATTTGTTCAATTTTCTTTCAAGTGTTCGCTTGTATTGGAGGAAGATCCATCTAAAGCCACAATCATAATACACGCTTCACAATTTATCTACTACTTGTCATTCCTGTTTTTTATTTGATTTTATATCTTGTCATTGATTCATAACGCGTTGTACTTATTCTTTGGTTAGGAATCTCCACATTATAGCAGGTAACGCATTAGTGTGATTATCCTGCCCAAAACAATTGGCGCCCACCGTGGGGCCCTAGCCAAAAAAGAAGTCACGCTAAGTCAACCACAAGATCCATCACATGGAAGGAATGCAAACTACCTACAACCACGTAGGAGATCTCGATAATCACGAAGTGAATGAGGAAACAAACAATCAAGATGCTGGGAATGTGAACGGCACTGGGAATATAGACGGAACGGGGAATGTGGATGAAGTCGAGCAAGGTTCTGGGGATACAAATGGCAATCCTGGCACTTCCGAGCAACGGGGAACCAGAGGGAATGATGCTGACGTCATCATGGAACTCCGATCAACAATGATTGCTCTCCAGAAAGACCTGGAAAGCCAGAAGGAGGCCAACTCCAAATTCACCGAGGTATATGAAAAACAAATTGAAACTCTAACTAATGAACGCAATTTGCTTCAATAACAGGTACAATCAGCTCCAACTCGTCCCCAAGGAACCGATGTAGTGGAAGGAGTCGCCAGGCGATTAGACATGGACGACCCAAGTCTCGTGACACCCGATGTCGCCAGGCCAATAATCGGGTATCAGGTAAATGGTAATTCCTTAAGAGCAATACGGGAAGATACTGAGGTTTCCCAATTACGGAAACGTCTTCGAGCCCTGGAGGACCGAATCACTCAGGTCCCAGGAGCACCTCAACCGATAGCGATGGAAAGGAGGGACGGTTACACCGATTCCCCCTTCGTGCCCGATATCGTGAGAGTGGATATCTCCCGGAAGTATCATGTCCTTGACGTACCTAAGTACGAAGGGGTAACAGATCCTGATCAGCATATAGCCGCATTCAAACAGGCTATGAACATTAGTACAATCCCTTTTGATATGAAGGAGATTGTCATGTGCCGTTGGTTCGGGAACACGTTATCCGAATCCGCTCTCAATTGGCACTCGCACTTGCCACTTGGAAGTATCTCATCTTTTGCCGAGTTAATTGACAAGTTCAGGGTTAGATTTGCAAGTAGTCGGCATGCCAAAAAACGATCAAGTGATCTATACCGTTTGGTCCAAAAACCAGGAGAATCTCTAAAAGCCTTTCTCAACCGCTACAATGAGGAGCTGGTAACCATTGAAGGATGCGATGTCGCTATGGCTGTGGAGGCATTCCGAAGGGGTATATCGATATGCAATTCCGAATTATATCGTGAACTAACTAAATATCCTTGCTCAAACTTTGATGAAGTACAGGTAAAAGCTCTAGCCCATGTCCGATTAGAGGAAGACGACCTCTTCACCGAAAAAGCAGTAAGTCCCCATCGACTTGATCGGAGACAAGGAAGATGAGAAATAAGATACGTTCCGTACCCAACCGCTCCTCACGCTAAGACTACCGTCAATGCAACGATGTTTAGACATGGTGAAAGATACGAGAATCCTAGGTTGCCTCCGAAACTCTCCCACTACAACTTCCGCGTGGATGCAACAGAAGTGGTCCGAACCCTCAACACCATGAGAGATACTGTTCAGTGGCCTCGAAAGAGTAACATGCCAGCACATCAGAAAGACAAGTCTAGATGGTGCGATTTCCACTTCGATCATGGGCATCGGACTGACGAGTGTATTGCTTTACGAAAGGAGGTGAGCGAACTGTTACGAAGGGGGCATCTTAGAGAATTGATATCGGAGAAAGCAAAAGAGCAGTTGGAACGCAATAAAGAGCGGGCCAGTCCACCACCCCCACCGAAGCACATCGGAGTAATCAATGTCTTCACAGGGGGTCGGAAATTCGTGGTATAACCTACTCTGCAGGCAAAAGGATCGCGAGGGATACTAAAAGAGAGTGCCCGAGAGCTCCATCTCGGACAAGTCTTGCCATGATGCCGATCACCTTCGACGATGTCGAAGAAGAGGAAGTTCACCATGATTGCTTAATAATCTCTTTAACAATCGCTAATTTCCTTGTCAAAAGAATTGTAGTTGATAATGGGAGTTCCACTAATTTACTCATGTTGGACGCTTTATACAGCCTAGGTTTTGGGATGGACGACATCATCAAAAAATCGACGACTTTGGTGGGCTTTAGCGGAGAATCACGTAACACGCTCGGAGAGATATCGTTACCCACCGTTGCAGGAGGAGTAAACTACCAGGTAAAATTCCAAGTACTTGATTGCCCTTCACCTTTTAATGTCATTTTGGGCAGGCCATGGATACACGGGATGAGGGCTATTCCCTCAACCTATCATTAGTGCGTGAAGTTTCCGACACCATGGGGAATACAAGAGATTAAGGGAGAACAGAAACTGGCGAGGGAATGTTATTCCATAACAATGAAAGCAACGACTTCCAAAAACCAACAACCTGGAGCAAGTAAGAAGGCGTCGGATTAGCAATTAAAGGACTGTAGAGCAACCACTTACTATGTGAAACCGGAGACGCCCGAACTCGAAGAGGTGGCTCTTGATCCTTTAGAGCCATCTAAGAAAATCAAAATAGGAGCAGATTTGGAACCAACTTTACGTGGGCAAATAGTGGAGTTTCTACGGTTCTACAATGATTGCTTCGCTTTGTCAAATGAGGATATGATACGCATTGATCCCGACATAATCACCCACGCCCTAAATGTCAACCAAAAGGTACCTCCAGTGAAACAGAAAAGGCGTAAGTTCCTCCCGAACGAAATGAAATATTCGGGTTCCGTTTTTCCGTGTAGGTCGGAAAAACGAGTTCTTGGTCTTCATTAAATCGAATTTTCTTAACGCGCAAATAAACCGATTTATTAAACCATTGTGACAAGTCACAAAGCACGTATTTTTATGTTCGTAAGTATTTCTACCAAGAAGCATTATCCAATGCTCTGACTATTTCCGTCCGTTGAAGGAATAAGATCATATTTTCTTTGCTAAGTTCGTTTAAAGAAATCCCAACCAATTGCGTCAAATTCTTATCTTTAACCATAAAATATCATATATCTTTAATTTCTTTCAACCATAAATACCGAGACATTCTCCTCATGAAACCGAACTCCTGTTCTGCTTCTTCAAGCTTCAATATCGTCTTTCTTCTTCTTTGGTGGCCAGCCTCGCGACCCGTTGTTCCGACCACCGGTAAGCTTTATCGCGTTTTGTTCCGATCGTTCGCCTTGTGCCCTTGTTTCTAGCCAACCTTGCCCTTTTCTTTGTTTCGTTAGGGACGCCAATCAGCCAAAATTCTTAGTTCGTCATCGTGCCAGTCACGGTTTGAAACCGGCGGGGATCATCAAAGCCAGCGTTACCGTTACCAACCGAGAAAGTTTGGATCGTCATTCGCCACTCCGGTAAAATTAATCCCCGCTTTCCTTCTCTGTTTTCGTTTTGTTAGGCGGATAGTCGGCGGCGGCGGGTCGGTCCAGCGAGTTGCGCCGTTTGGGTGTTGGGGGTGGGAATCACAGTGTTTAGGGAGAGTTGTCCCTCCTAGAATGGTTGGTGTCCTATTTACCTCTTTGGGTAGAAATTGTGTGACCATCTCATGTTCTCCTATGTATAAGTTAGGGGTTAAATTTGATTTTTATCTCTTGGTTTAAGTAACGGAGATCGTAAGATTTATAGGGTAGTATGTGGTGATCGGTTAAAAGTTAGTACAGAAGACGGGTTCAAGGGTGATCAGCAAGGGAGGAGCTTGTCAAAGTATACACCTGGTTTATTTTATAAGTCTAGCGTTCGTTCTTTTTTTTTTATATATATGGGTTAGTATAATTAGTGGAGTTTGGGGTTAATGAAACTTTAAATTTGTAGTTGGACCATGCATTAACCGAAGGTATATATAATTAGATATAGGAGATACGAATATATGTATGAGTATGTGTTTAAGAATATTGTATACCTCTTTGGTGTATTACCTATTTATTGAGATAGTAAGTTTGAACAAATTATAGTGTATACTTATTTAGTTATTCTCTAGGTCGAATTTAGTCGGGTTAGTAAAATGAGATCGAGTTGTTCGAAGTATTGTTAGAAGAGGTATAGGTTGAACCTAATTCAGTTTGTCGCGTTAATATTTCTCTAGGGAATCGTCTTTGCTGACACTCTTAATTTCCGTATTCTCCAAAGGATCCTTCGTTTAAGAGGTAAGTCGTTTTTCGACTTGCTCGGTTCTTCTCTGCCTTGTTAGATTGCGTATCGTTATTGTAGGGCGGGTTTTGGGAACTAGTCCCGAATACCTTTTAAATTGCTTTGAACTCCTTGAGTGTTGTGTGCGTAAATGATTTTAAATGTGTTTTATTTGAAAATATTTTGGAACGTTTTCTCTGTGTTGGTACCGTTTCCGACATGGCCCATCGTAGCTGGTGTTGAGGAAGAGTTGGCTACGTTGACCCGTGTGACTGGGAAAATCGTGCCCCTTCAAAACGAAAATTATTATCTGTGTGTTTTTGGCAAGTGCTCAAGTGGAGGCTTAGCCAGGGGTTAGAAGGGAGATTGTGAAGTGGAGTGGGAGGGCCTACCTCTGCACTCGGCGCGGTGATGAGCGCCTTGGAAGTTGGATTGTGGAAAAAGGAGGAATTGCATTGTATGAGATTATGAATGTGAACGCGTATGTGGCTTTTTGTGACTGATATAACTAATTTAGGTATTGGCCTTTAGAGTTATGATTGCGATTGTGGATTTGTATGCTGACTTTAGATAAATGATTTTAAAGCGTTCTACAGTTTCCGTATTCTTTCTAGCTTGGTAGATTAGAAGCTGACCCTTCGGGGAACATTTTTCAGTTCCAAGTACGAACAAGGGAGCCGTGCAGGAACCTAGGCAAGATGGCGGGTCGGAGCGGTAAAGAGCGCGTGTCATAGTGGGATTGGTTATACTAGTTTATTTATATTAGTTAGGATGTTGATTCTAATATTTGTTAGTCGGAGTTAGTACTATGTTCGGTTATTATTTTATTTTGTTCGGATAGTTCAGTTCAGTAGGCATTGTGACGTATTTGAATGTTTATGATTTTCGGGAATTCATGCATGATTACGTTTTCTAAGTTTTATTAAATAAAGGTTGGATGTTTTATTATGTTTTCTCGTCGTGCCCGCGTTGTTAGATCCTACAGTGTAGTTGTCAACCTAAATAATAGTACCTTGCAAGGTCTATTTCCTAGTAGCGTCTCGACGGAAGTCGGGGTGTTACAAATTGGTATCAGAGCGAGGTTGACAACAGGGCACATGGAGCTGACCAACAAAGAGTACCCGAGGTCCAACTTAAAACCAAAAACCGACCGGTGTTTTTAAATGTTTTTATTGGGGTAGACATGTTGCATATAGGGGGTAGGTGACACGCCGCGACTCCGCCCCATCAGCCGAAGGACCTCACGTAGAATAGTAAGAATTAGGTTGATAAATAGAATATTTAAGTTTTGACTGTGGGACGTTCTATTATAGATGGCCCCACCAACCAGAGCTAGAGCTACTGAAGCCAACGGAAGAGGCCGCGGAAGAGGCCGAGGTAGAGGTCGTGGCAGGGGTAGAGAAGAGGCCCCTGTAGCTGCTGACCCAGAGGTACAACATGATACCCACCAGGAGGAGGTTGCTGAGAGTCAGGATGTGGCTGTTGCTGTTCATCGAGAGGACAGTGCCTCTGTCGCTGGAGGAGGTCTCCCAGCAAACGAGGCTCAAGTGGGAGGAGGAGTACCACCAGCAGGATTGGCCCCAGAGGTGAATGCTGCAATCTAGCTGTTATTGCAGACTTTGTTGGGAGCGGGAGCTGCACCGAATCTGAACGCAGTTGTGGGGCAACAAGGAGCTGAGAGGAGGGCACCAGGACCAGATTCTATTTTGGCTGCCCAGCTAGGAGCAGCGCCAGCTTCGGGAGGACCAGTGATAGCTGATCATGTGGTTGAACCGAGGAGACAGTATCGTGAGCCTCAGCCTGATAAGTGGCTCGCGGAGTTTAGGAAGACTGGAGTACCGAACTTTGCTGGAGCTCAGGGTTCTGACATAGAGCAGTGGCTGAGGAGGGTGAAATCTGCGTTGGATTCTATTAAAGCACCGGAGGAGCGGAAGATGTCCTTAGTACAGAGTCTGCTGCAGGAGAGTGCTTTTGACTGGTGGGAGTTGTGTAAGGATCACCGGACTGAGGTAACTTTCGAGGAGTTTGAGAGGCGGATTCGAGATCAGTATTGTCCTCCGGTGGTGAGGGCGGCTCGGGAGGCTGCTTTTCGGGATGCTGGACCCGAAAATATCACAGTATTTGAGACTATTCTGAAGTTTCAGCAGGAGTTGGCAGCAGTGCCAAATGCTGCCCCTACTGAGGAGTTGAAGATTGCGACCTTTCTGAAAAGGTTGCAACCGCATTTACGTGCTTATGTGTCTGGTCTACGACTCGCGACATTGGCAGACGTTCAGCGGTCAGCTTTGGCTTATGCTATGGCCACGACCCGACAGAGTCAGCTGGAGGTGCATACCACGGGGAGCAAGAGGCAGAAGTTGTCTGCCCCGGCCGAATCTAGGAGAGATAGTCATCCTGGCTCTTCTCAGCCGCAACGATCAGTGTTTCAGCCACAGGGTCGTCAGGACCATCGTCGTCAAAGTCAGTCCACTGGAGGGCAGAGAGAGTGCTTCAACTGTGGAAGCACTGCTCATTTGAGGAGTCAGTGTCCGAAGCCAGTCAGGAGTTGCTTCAGTTGTGGGAAGCCTGGCCATTTGCAGCAGTATTGTACTGTGGGAGCACCTTCACAGGGATCTTCATCGGGAACGGTGAACCAGATGCCTCGTCGTCAGCCTCAGCAGTTTCAGCAGGCACCGAGCCAGGGCAGAGGACGCGGCGCAGGAGTTAGCAACACCGGGGGAAATCAGCCCTGAGTGTTTGAGATGAGGAGGGCCGATGCCCTACACGCGCCGACTGCTACAGGTACGATTTGGATTCAGTCTAGACCTGTTCACATACTGTTTGATACGGGTGCTACCCATTCTTTTATGTCTTCTGCTTGCGTGGCTAGACTAGGACTAGCTTGCACTGAGGGGGTATCTTTTGTTGTGGGGCTGCCTGACGGTAGTAAAGTAAGAGGGAATAAGGAGATTTTACAATGCCCTATTAGAATAGGGAATAGGGATTGGTATGCAGATTTCATCGTAATGCAGTTGTCGCCAGATGATGACGTGATCTTGGGGATGGACTGGATGATACGTTACCGAGCAGTTTTGGATGCACACAGAGGTACAGTTACGATGACAACAAATGATGGGACCAGACATGTGTGTCAGGAGGTAGAGCAAGAGGGGCCCGAATCGGTGATTAGTATGGTCAAGGCTGCCAAGTTGCTCAGTGACGGATGTGTAGGATATTGGTGTTATGTCCTTCAGGGGGACAAGGCGGAACCGCACATTCAGGACATATCAGTAGTGTGCGAGTTTGAGGACGTTTTTCCTGAGGAACTTCCAGGATTACCTCCTCAGAGAGAGGTGGATTTTAGGATTGAGTTGGAGCCCGGGACGAGGCCGATTTCGAGAGCCCCATATCGCATGGCCGCGATGGAGATGCAGGAGCTGAAGGCACAATTGGAGGAGCTGTTGGAGAAGGGTTACGTACGACCGAGTGCGTCGCCATGGGGAGCTCCAGTTCTGTTTGTGAAGAAGAAGGATGGTTCTCTCCGACTGTGTATCGATTATCGGGAGTTGAATCGAGTTACCATCAAGAACAAGTATCCGCTGCCACGTATTGATGATTTGCTGGATCAGTTGCAGGGGGCTACTGTGTTCTCCAAAGTGGATTTGAGGTCAGGTTATCACCAGCTGAGGATTCGGGAGGAAGATATACCTAAGACGGCTTTCCGAACGAGATATGGACATTATGAGTTTGTAGTGATGCCGTTCGGACTGACGAATGCACCCGCTGTATTTATGGAGTTGATGAACCGGGTGTTTATAGACTACTTGGACAGATTTGTAGTAGTGTTCATCGACGACATTCTGATCTACTCTCGGAGTAAGGAGGAGCACGCCGAGCATCTTAGGCTGGTGTTGGGAGTATTGAGACAGCATCGATTGTTTGCTAAGCTATCCACGTGTGAGTTCTGGTTGCCTGAAGTTACCTTTTTAGGGCATGTGGTATCTGCTCAGGGAGTTATGGTGGATCCTGCAAAGATTGAAGCTATAAAAGCATGGGAACCTCCGAAGAATGTGAAGGAGGTGCAGAGTTTTCTGTGATTAGCAGGGTATTACAGGAGGTTTGTGGGGGTTTTCCCGGATAGCCCAACCACTTACCAACTTGCTTAAGAAGACTACTCGTTTCGAGTGGAACGAAGCTTGCCAGCGGAGTTTTGATGAGATGAAGAGGAGGTTAACTTCGGCTCCTATATTAGCTCTTCCTCAAGGGAATGAGGATTTTGTGATTTACAGTGACGCCTCCAAGATAGGCCTGGGTCGTGTGCTGATGCAGAGGGACAGAGTGATTGCTTATACCTCCAGACAGTTAAAGCCGAACGAGCAGAATTACCCTACTCATGATTTGGAGTTGGAAGCTGTGGTGCACGCTCTGAAGATTTGGCGTCATTACTTGTATGGGAGTACCTGCAAAGTGATGACAGATCACAAGAGTCTCAAGTACATCTTCACTCAGAGGGAGTTGAATATGCGACAGAGGAGATGGCTGGAGTTACTGAAAGATTACGACCTTGAGATTCTTTACCACCCAGGGAAAGTGAATGTGGTCACTGATGCCCTTAGCAGAAAGACGCCTCAGGAGAGTTGGCTCATCTGACGGCTCAACCATAGTTACAGAGAGAGATGATGAGGTACGGAATCGAAGTGCAGATTCAACGTTATCAGGGTAGTTTGAAAACCCTAGAATGTCGACCATCTTTACTTGAGGAAGTAAGGTAGAAGCAGGAAGAGTGCCCGATGATTCAGGATTTGAGGCAGAGATTGAGTCGTGGAGAGGCATCCGACTTTGCGGAGAGAACAGATGGTATTTTGTGTTTACGTGGTCGGATTTGTGTACCTCGAGATGCAGAGTTGAGGCAGAAGATTTTGCAAGAGGCTCATGCTACACCTTACTCAATCCACCCCGGGGCGAGTAAGATGTACAAGGATTTGCGACAGTTTTATTGGTGGGATGGCATGAAGCCGGATGTAGCGAGATTCGTCGCTAAATGTCAGGTCTGCCAACAGGTGAAGATCGAGCATCAGAGACCCGGAGGAATGCTTCAGTCGCTTCCTATTCCAGAATGGAAGTGGGAGGACATCTCCATGGATTTTGTCACAGGTTTGAGACTCAGCAGAGGTCATGATACCATTTGGGTAGTGGTGGATAGACTGACAAAGACTGCTCGCTTTTTGCCTATCGGAGAGACGTGGCAAGTGAGCAAGTTAGTGGAGGTGTTTATTAATCAGATAGTTAGGCTGCACGGAGTGCCTAAGACGATTGTGTCGGACCGAGATGGGCGTTTCACTTCCAGATATTTGCAGCAAGTGCATAAGGCTTTAGGGACGAGATTACATTTCACGACTACTTACCATCCGCAGTCGGACGGTCAGACAGAGAGGACGATTCACACCCTAGAGGACATGCTGAGGTCGTGCGTATTAGACTGGGGAGGTCAGTGGTCGGATCACTTGGCTTTGGTGGAGTTTGCCTATAATAACAGCTGGCATTCATCGATTCAGATGGCTCCTTATGAGGCCTTATATGGTCGGAAGTGTAGGACACCGCTGTGTTGGGATGATCCCTCAGATGTAGTAGGAGAGAGGCCACAGATGATTGAGGAGATGATTGGGAAAGTGGCCTTAATCAGAGAGAGAATGTTAGCTGCTCAGAGTCGCCAGAAGTCCTATGCAGACAAGAGGCGTAGACCGTTGGAGTTTGAGGTCGGAGCCCATGTTTGGTTGAGAGTATCTCCGACCCGCGGAGTAAGAAGATTCGGGGTGAAAGGGAAGCTGAGTCCCCGATACATCGGTCCGTTCGAGATTCTAGAGAGAGTAGGCGAGGTAGCTTACATGCTAGCGTTGCCGCCTGCTTTGGAAGGAGTGCACCCTGTATTCCATGTTTCCCAGCTGAGACAATACGTTCCGGATCCTAGTCACAGACTGAATTATGAGGATTTGGTGGTAGAACCAGATCACACTTTCCGGGAACAACCATTGAAGATTTTAGACCGGCGAATGAAGAAGCTGCGAAGTAAGGAGATTCCTCTGGTGTTGATTCAGTGGTCTCGACGGGGAGTCGAGGAGGCCACTTGGGAGACGGAGTCCAGAATGAGTGAGAGCTATCCAGAGATCTACCCGGGTTTAGTAGAGGCGTTTGAGGGGAAGGTTAGTAATTAGTGTGTTGTTTTCAGATTCGATGTTTGCTTGGTGATCCTTGTTTGCTTGACTTGTTGTTTGACTGTTTAAATTTTTCTTTGACTTGTTGCGTATTTTGGACGACCAATATTGGTTATTATTACCGTTATCAATCAATTTCGGTTCGAGGACGAACCTTTTTAAGGGGGAGAGGTTTGTGAGAACCTCGAATATCTTTTCTTTCGTATAAAACCTCGAATATCTTTTAACCTCGATATATATAGTTTCCTTACTGATAAAGTTTCGGGACGAAACTTTCTTAAGGGGGTAGTATGTAATATTCGGGTTCCGTTTTTCCGTGTAGGTCGGAAAAACGAGTTCTTGGTCTTCATTAAATCGAATTTTCTTAACGCGCAAATAAACCGATTTATCAAACCATTGTGACAAGTCACAAAGCACGTATTTTTATGTTCGTAAGTATTTCTACCAAGAAGCATAATCCAATGCTCTTGACTATTTCCGTCCGTTGAAGGAATAAGATCATATTTTCTTTGCTAAATCGTTTTAAGAAATCCCAACCGATTGCGTCAAATTCTTATCTTTAACCATAAAATATCATATATCTTTAATTTCTTTCAACCATAAATATCGAGACATTCTCCTCATGAAACCGAACTCCTGTTCTGCTTCTTCAAGCTTCAATATCGTCTTTCTTCTTCTTTGGTGGCCAGCCTCGCGACCCGTTGTTCCGACCACCGGTAAGCTTTATCGCGTTTTGTTCCGATCGTTCGCCTTGTGCCCTTGTTTCTAGCCAACCTTGCCCTTTTCTTTGTTTCGTTAGGGACGCCAATCAGCCAAAATTCTTAGTTCGTCATCGTGCCAGTCACGGTTTGAAACCGGCGGGGATCATCAAAGCCAGCGTTACCGTTACCAACCGAGAAAGTTTGGCTCGTCATTCGCCACTCCGGTAAAATTAATCCCCGCTTTCCTTCTCTGTTTTCGTTTTGTTAGGCGGATAGTCGTCGTCGGCGGGTCGGTCCAGCGAGTTGCGCCGTTTGGGTGTTGGGGGTGGGAATCACAGTGTTTAGGGAGAGTTGTCCCTCCTAGAATGGTTGGTGTCCTATTTACCTCTTTGGGTAGAAATTGTGTGACCATCTCATGTTCTCCTATGTATAAGTTAGGGGTTAAATTTGATTTTTATCTCTTAGTTTAAGTATCGAAGATCGTAAGATTTATAGGGTAGTAGGTGGTGATCGGTTAAAAGTTAGTACAGAAGACGGGTTCAAGGGTGATCAGCAAGGGAGGAGCTTGTCAAAGTATACACCTGGTTTATTTTATAAGTCTAGCGTTCGTTCTTTTTTTTATATATATGGGTTAGTATAATTAGTGGAGTTTGGGGTTAATGAAACTTTAAATTTGTAGTTGGACCATGCATTAACCGAAGGTATATATAATTAGATATAGGAGATACGAATATATGTATGAGTATGTGTTTAAGAATATTGTATACCTCTTTGGTGTATTACCTATTTATTGAGATAGTAAGTTTGAACAAATTATAGTGTATACTTATTAAGTTATTCTCTAGGTCGAATTTAGTCGGGTTAGTAAAATGACATCGAGTTGTTCGAAGTATTGTTAGAAGAGTTATGGGTTGAACCTAATTCAGTTTGTCGCGTTAATATTTCTCTAGGGAATCGTCTTTGCTGACACTCTTAATTTCCGTATTCTCCAAAGGATCCTTCGTTTAAGAGGTAAGTCGTTTTTCGACTTGCTCGGTTCTTCTCTGCCTTGTTAGATTGCGTATCGTTATTGTAGGGCGGGTTCTGGGAACTAGTCCCGAATACCTTTTAAATTGCTTTGAACTCCTTGAGTGTTGTGTGCGTAAATGATTTCAAATGTGTTTTATCGGAAAATATTTGGAACGTTTTCTCCGTGTTGGTATCGTTTCCGACACGGCCCATCGTAGCTGGTGTTGAGGAAGAGTTGGCTACGTTGACCCGTGTGACTGGGAAAATCGTGCCCCTTCAAAACGAAAATTATTATCTGTGTGTTTTTGGCAAGTGCTCCATGGAGGCTTAGCCAGGGGTTAGAAGGGAGATTGTGAAGTGGAGTGGGAGGGCCTGCCTCTGCACTCGGCGCGGTGATGAGCGCCTTGGAAGTTGGATTGTGGAAAAAGGAGGAATTGCATTGTATGAGATTATGAATGTGAACGCGTATGTGGCTTTTTGTGACTGATATAACTAATTTAGGTATTGGCCTTTAGAGTTATGATTGCGATTGTGGATTTGTATGCTGACTTTAGATAAATGATTTTAAAGCGTTCTACAGTTTTCGTATTCTTTCTAGCTTGGTAGATTAGAAGCTGACCCTTCGGGGAACATTTTTCAGTTCCAGGTACGAACAAGGGAGCCGTGCAGGAACCTAGGCAAGATGGCGGGCCGGAGCGGTAAAGAGCGCGTGTCATAGTGGGATTGGTTATACTAGTTTATTTATATTAGTTAGGATGTTGATTCTAATATTTGTTAGTCGGAGTTAGTACTATGTTCGGTTATTATTTTATTTTGTTCGGATAGTTCAATTCAGTAGGCATTGTGACGTATTTGAATGTTTATGATTTTCCGGAATTCATGCATGATTACGTTTTCTAAGTTTTATTAAATAAATGTTGGATGTTTTATTATGTTTTCTCGTCGTGCCCGCGTTGTAAGATCCTACAGTGTAGTTGTCAACCTAAATAATAGTACCTTGTAAGGTCTATTTCCTAGTAGCGTCTCGACGGAAGTCGGGGTGTTACAAATAAGGTAATTAACGATGAGTTAAAATCTTTACTTGAGTCTGAAAAAATTAGGGAAGTAAAATATCCTGATTGGCTCGCGAATGTGGTTGTTGTTAAAAAGAAAAAAGGTAAATGGCGCGTTTACGTAGATTTTACTGATTTAAACAAAGCATGCCCCAAAGATTCGTTCCCCTTGCCTCATATAGACGCAATGGTGGACGCAACGACAGGGCATGAACTCTTAACTTTCATGGATGCATTTAGTGGATTTCATCAAATAATGATGCACCCTGACGATCAGGAGAAAACTGCATTCGTAACCAATCAAGGAACTTATTGTTACAAAGTTATGCCTTTTGGGTTAAAAAACGCAGGTGCTACTTATCAGAGATTGGTTAATAAGATGTTTCAGGAAAAACTGGGGGATACGATGGAGGTTTACTGTTGATAGGGTTTCTCGGCCAACAAATAAATTTGTAAGTCAAGACCCCGATGAGTATAGTGAAGTCAGAATCGTTCCACAGGAAGCAAGGTTGTTTGTCTATCAATCTACCAAAACTCAAACAAAAACAAATAAAAACACTCACGAGCAGCCTCGTTAACGACGTTGTCAGGGTCGTTAACGAACCACCGAACACAAAACACTTCAAATAACGACCTAATTAAATTCTAATTAAGATTCGGTACCGAGGCAAGTACTCAGCAACGAAAATCCACCAGAAATAATTCAAATAAAACAAAAATCTAGGACTAGGGACACCACAACATAGCCAAGCATAAAAATTCGTAAGAAGAAAAGATCATGCCTTTAAACAGATAGAGTCATCAACTTTCATTGACTTAGCAAGTAAATTAACAAACTTCCGCATCCTAATTCACTTAATTGCTTGTTTTGAATCTAAAGCTTGAAACTTTCGTTTTCAAACAATATCAACCTTCAAGTTACTAACTTTCTCTTTCAATTAAGTTAAAATATCGTCTAGGGCCGGGCTTAACCCCAACCCTAGAAAAGAAAACTACTCACTAATCATAACTAAGAAAATAAAAACTTCAATCAAAAGAAACATTGAAACAAAACTCAAATTCGAATTAATAAGAAAAATATCGTCTTACAGAGATTTAGAAGAAACCGAAAAACATAAAAATACCGAACCAAAATCACGACCAACGACCCCGGTGACTATCGTCTACCGAGCCTCGGCGGTCCTCTCCCGATCCGACTGTCGTCTACCGAGCCTCGGCGGTCCTCTCCCATACTTACTCAATTACCCATCCCGAACATGCTAAAATTACACAAAATTTTGACATGCAAAGTTTGAACTTTAAGATTTAGAACAAGAAAAATTCATGCTTTCCTAACTAGAGGATTGCAATAGATAATCTAACATGAATAATCTTTCCTAAAACATGAACAACTAAGCACAATCAAAAATTTTCATGGACAAAAATCAAGCATGCAAATCGACCTTTCTAAGAACACGATTCATGACACGAAATTTCGACCCTAAAGAAAATCAATCATGCAATTTCGAGCAAGGGTTTAGAAATCACACCGGAGAATCGAGAAATAGAAGAATAAGGGTCGGAATCGGGGTGGTTAACGAGTTTGTGCCTCGTCCGTGAACGGTTTTCGAGCTCCGGTAACGACGGCCTCTCGGTGGTCGGTGGAGTGGGGGATTCCGAATCGGTGGGAGAGAAGGGAGGGGGATTGAGAGCTTTTTGGGTTTGAGGGAGTATGAATTTTGAGAGGGTTGTGGTAGATTTGTGGAAGGGGGTAGAAGGGGTTTATATAGGAGGGGAAAGGGTAGAAGGGGGCGGCGGCTAGGGTAATAAGATAGATAGATTAGGTTAAAATTCTTACCTGCCCCGTTTCTTGACGAGTCGGGTCTTTGAACTGGGTCGTTAACGACCCTGGGTGGGTCGTTAACGAGCCACCGTGGCCTCTTGGAGTGATTTTTCGAACCCTTTCTCCTGAAATCTTGTTAGCTCAAAAATTCTAATTTCTATCCTAACTAAAACTAAAAAGAAAAACAAAAGAAAGCTAAGAAATAATCTAAAAAGAAAAATAAAATAAAAGCTAAACCTATTCTAAAAAGCGGGTTGCCTCCCGTAAGCGCTATGTTTACGTCGTTAGCTCGACGAGCTTCCTTGCTAGTCTCATGGTGGTTCATATGTAGCCACGCCGGGGTCTTGAGGTACCCTGCTTGTAGCCTTGCAGCCTCTGTGTGCTTGAGTTGCTAAATTAGGCCCCTTTTCTTCTATTAGTACGCTTGATATCCCTGGATTGTCAGTGTAGTCCGAAAGCCAAGGTGGTTTGGACTTTTCTGTAATACCTATAGTAGGGCCTTGGTTAAACTCTTGCACGTGGGACTTAGTGATCGGCAGATATGGCTCGGTAGGGACTGTTGTGTCGATTTCGGGTTGAGTCAACTCTATTTGTGCGACTCCAACTGGGTCGTTGGCTTTTTGATCCAAGTTGAATTCCACCCGTTCTTCTCCTATATCAAAAGTGAGGAGTCCCGTCCGCACATCAACTCTTGCTCCTGCTGTGGCTAAGAATGGTCGCCCGAGAATTATGGGTACATGAGGGTCTTCAGGCATATCAAGGAAGATAAAATCATTCGGTATAGAGAATTTCCTGACTTGAATAGGATAGTCGTCCACCACTCCTGTGGCCTTGACACATGACCCATCTGCCATGTACAGATTCATGTCTACTGGCTCTAGTGGCCCCATATTGGCTTTTGACCAGATTGAGAGCGGAACAAGACTAGCACTGGCACCAAGATCGCATAAAGCCTTGAACTTGTGGTTGCCTATGCCGATCGTTATTGCAAACCTTCCTAGATCTCCTAGCTTTTCCGGTAGAGCTATCGATCTGACTTCATCCTGCAGCTCTGTAATGGACCTTTTCTTGCTAAGAATATATTTCAAAAATTTTGTGTAAGCCGGCATTTCGCTTAGGGCCTCAGCGAATGGGATGGAAATATAAATGCCCTGAAGAATCTTAACGAAACGCTTGAACTTACTCTCAGTAGAGTCCATAGATTTCTTAGTTGGAAATGGAAGAGATTTCACCATTCTCAGAACCAAGTTAGGCTCGAGAGGTGAGAGTACCGGGTCGACACTGGGGTCGATTGATGTCCTCGGCGGGTCGTTACCGACCCTGGTGGGGTCGTTAACTACCCTGGAATTGAGAGGGGGGCTCGGTTTAGAGAACTTACCTGTGGTAGGGTCGTTAGGAACCCTCGGAGCCTCGTGATCCTGGTTTGTAGGCTCGGTATGTGCTCTCGCTGGCTCGTTAACGAGCTGGTTGGCGAGGTCCTGTTCCTCCTTCTCTTCAGCTTGAATTCTCTCCGGCAATGTCTTCCCGCTTCTGAGGTGTACCGCTGCTATTTGGCCTCTAGGGTTCTCCTCGGGACGGCCCGGGAGTTTCCCTTGTGGTCTTGGAATTCGTGCAGCTAGGTCCCCTAGTTGGGAATCAACACTCCTCTTCCAAATATCGAACTGTCCCCATCTTTTATCTTGTCGGTTCAATTTAGCTTGAACGTCATCAACTTTGTTGTTCACTCCGTTGATGCTCTCCTTTATCTCCTGAACCCATGATGGCGTCTCTTGATGGCCTGGAGGTCGATATGGTGCAGGTTGTCTATCTGGTGGGGGCCCTGCGTAGTTTTGACTTGTATAAAGATTGCCCCATGGTTGATAGTTGTTCGACCTGTCATTATAAGTAGGCTGGTTCCTGTATGGTCCTCTCATATAATTCATCTCAGCTATTGTCTCAGCGGCTCTAACCTGCTCAATGTTAGTGCAAGCAGAAGTACTATGTGCAGAAGAACCACATTCTTGACATGATTGAGAGGATTTCAGAAAACTTACCTGTTTCCTCAGACGGTTGACCTCATCTTGTAAGAATTGATTTTTAACATCGGGGTCAACTTCATCTCGGTTGGGTATGTAGAGATGTTTTTGAGTTTGTGGAGTCTGCTGGGTTCCGTACATAGCATCGTAATTCGCCAGCTTATCCAACAGTTCCCACGCCTCTGTCGGGTTCATCTCTATAAAACCGCACGCATTATGCGTGTTAATGCGGTTCTTGGTCTCTGCGTTGATACCCTGGAAAAAGATTTCTTGCAAAACATATAAAGGTTGCCCATGAGTAGGGCACTGTCTAAGCATCTCTTTGAATCTTTCCCATGTTTCAACGAATGTTTCATTAGGCAACTGGTGATAAGAGGTGATGCGTTTCCTCAACTCCGTTGTCTTAGCAGGAGGGAAAAACTTTGTAAGAAATTGATCATACAAAGCTTTTCAAGTCCTGATAGACTTAGAAGGTAGGCTCTCTAACCAGTTCAGGGCCTTTCCAGTAAGAGACCATCTAAAAGCTTTTAACAGAACATATTCTAACGAGACACCTTCAACAGCTATGGTGTCACATAAATCAAGAAAATTTCTAATAATCTCCATAGGGCACTCAGCAGGTTTCCCTTCAAACTGAGCCCGTTTAATTAAGGATATAAATTGAGACTTGATCTCAAAAGGTTTCTCTATCACTGGAAGCACAATAGGAGATTCTGGCACCCTCAGTTCCGGATGCATGTATTGCTTGGCATTCCTTGGATAGGCATCAAGCTCTTCTTGTAGTCGAGCCTTGTCAGCTCGTTGACGCTCAGCTTCTGCGTCTGCGCCGTCCTTGTCGGCTTTCAGTGCCTCCATCTGGGTCCGGAGGATCTCTAACTCTCGAGCCATCTCTTCTGTTGTGGCCATGGCTCGGTTTTCTAGGAGTCGACGGTGCAGGGAACGTTCTGGTTCTGAGTAATAACTTGTGTTATCAAATTGAAGCCTTCTTCGTCCTACCGGCATACACTGAGAAAACAAACAAAGAAAACAAAATTAAAAACAAAAACGGGGTCGGGCTATTCCCGAACCCAAAGATAAACAAACAACTCGTTGCTTCCCCGACAACGGTGCCAATTTGTTGATAGGGTTTCTCGGCCAACAAATAAATTTGTAAGTCAAGACCCCGCTGAGTATAGCGAAGTCAGGATCGTTCCACAGGAAGCAAGGTTGTTTGTCTATCAATCTACCAAAAATCAAACAAAAACAAATAAAAACACCCACGAGCAGCCTCGTTAACGACGTTGTCAGGGTCGTTAACGAACCACCGAACACAAAACACTTCAAATAACGACCTAATTAAATTCTAATTAAGATTCGGTACCGAGGCAAGTACTCAGCAACGAAAATCCACAAGAAATAATTCAAATAAAACAAAAATCTAGGACTAGGGACACCACAACATAGCCAAACATAAAAATTCGTAAGAAGAAAAGATCATGCCTTTAAACAGATAGAGTCATCAACTTTCGTTGACTTAGCAAGTAAATTAACAAACCTTCGCATCCTAATTCACTTAATTGCTTGTTTTGGATCTAAAGCTTGAAACTTTCGTTTTCAAACAATATCAACCTTCAAGTTACTAACTTTCTCTTTCAATTAAGTTAAAAACTCAAATTACCTCCACTTTCGTTTTGGTATAAGCACAACAAACAATTCTCAATTAAAGATAAAAGGCATTCACAACTCAATCTTACTCATCAAACATGCTTAACTATGTCGGGCTTAACCCCGACCCTAGAAAAGAAAACTACTCACTAATCATAACTAAGAAACTAAAAACTTCAATCAAAAGAAACATTGAAACAAAACTCAAATTCGAATTAATAAGAAAAATATCGTCTTACAGAGATTTAGAAGAAACCAAAAAACATAAAAATACCGAACCAAAATCACGATCAACGACCCCGGTGACTGTCGTCTACCGAGCCTCGGCGGTCCTCTCCCGATCCGACTTTCTCTCTCTCGGCCCTTCGAAAATCTCCTCCTAAAATTCTTCTCTCCAAAGCTTTTTTTTTCTATGCTAGATAGAAGGGTATTTATACTAAAAAGCTAAAAACTAAAAAGGCTAAAAGATATAAACTTTCCTAAAAAGATAAAAACAATCCCTAAAAAGATAGAAATAAAATCTAAAAAGATATTAAGACCTAAAATACATATTCTAACAACCCCAAAAGATTCTAAAAAGATACTCAACCGACACGAAAATAAATTCCCGCTCAGGATCGGTGAATTATAAAATAAATACTTCAAATCTTTCTCCTTCGTGGCCTCGTTAACGAGCCCTCACAGCCTCGTTAACGAGCCTGGGCTTTGTTTTCTTCCACACTTCCTCTTGTGATCTCGAGCTTTGACTTCTTCAATCTTGCACTCCTCCGTCTTTCGCTGTAATGCTCCAAATTCAACTCCATTCAGCTCCTTTCCTCGCTAAAACCTACAAAATTCACAAAATAGCGTAGATTCCACTCTTTTCACAAAAATATGCAAAACTATCTAAAAACACTCAAAACTAAACCTAAACTAAACAAAACTAAACCTATTAAGCAAAGAAAACCTACTAAAAACTATACTAAAAATGCGAACATCATTTACATAGACGACATGTTGGTCAAATCATAAAAGGCGGAGGATCACATTAATCACCTGAAAGATGCATTCGAGATCCTGCGGAGTTACAAGATGATGTTGAATCCAACCAAGTGCTCCTTTGGAATAACGTTGGGGAAATTCCTCGGATACATAGTGACGCAAAGGGGAATCGAGGCGAGTCCGGGACAAGTCAAAGCCATAATGGAATTGCAGTCGCCAAAATGCAATAAGGACGTCCAGAAGTTAACAGGACGAGTAGCTGCATTAAATCGGTTCATATCAAGATCTTCAAATAGAAACAAATTGTTCTACGACATTCTGAAGAAAAACAAGTCGTTCGATTGGACAGAAGCACATGAGAAAGCCTTTGGGGAGTTGAAGAACTATCTATCTAATCCACAGGTATTATCCAAACCCAAGGCAGGCGAGAGCTTATATGTGTACTTGGCCGTGATAGAAGTAGCAGTAAGTGCAGTCTTGATCCGGGAAGAGAATGGAGACCAGTTGCCCATCTATTATGTAAGTAAAACTTTGCTCGATGCGGAAACCAGGTATTCCCCTATGGAGAAATTAGTATTATCTTTGGTAATGGCTTCAATAAAGTTACGTCCTTATTTCGAAAGTCATTCTATCATCGTAGGTACTAATTACCCAATGAAAAGTATTATGTCAAAGCCAGAATTGTCAGGTCGGCTGACGAGATGGTTGATCCATTTAAATGGCTATGACATAATGTACGAGCCTAGAACAGCAATGAAGTCTCAAGCATTGGCAGATTTTGTGGTCGACTTCACTCCTACCACTTCAGAACATGAAGACCAGGATGTACTACACGTAACAGTGAATGGCAAATGGCTGATGCATATAGACGGAGCGTCAAACCAGATTGGTGTAGGTCTGGGGGTAGGATAGCCCAAGCTATTAGATGTACATTCAAAGCTACTAACAATGAAGCAGAGTACGAAGCACTTATTGCAGGGTTACTTGTTGCTAAGGATCTGAATGTACAGGAAATCGAGGTAATTTGTGACTCGTTACTTATTGTAAATCAAGTCACAAATTCGTATGTTGCTAGGGATTCAAAGATGAAGGCATACTTGGAGAAGGTCCAAGAGATCGTAAAGTACTTCAAACATTTCGAGATAAGGCAAGTTCCCCGAGACGCCAACACACAGGCGAACGCTTTAGCCAACCTCGGATCCGCAATCGACCCAAGAGAGTACGACAAAATACCTTTCGTGAATCTTGATACACCATCTATAACCAAAGAGGCAGACATGTTGGAGATTCGAGGACCTGATGAAGATAAGTCATGGGTAACCCCTTATCTGAAGTGGTTACGAGATGGAGTTTTGCCAAAAGACAAGGAGGAAGCTCAACGACTTAATGTAAAAGCTTCCACTTTCACTATTAAGAATAACATCTTGTTTAAGTGGATGTCGTCAGGAATACATGCCCGATACGTAAAGGAGGGAGAGGTACAGAAGGTGTTACAAGACATACATGATGGAGAATGCGGAAACCATACAAGGGGTCGCAACTTAGCGAAGAAGGCAAGAAGGATGAGTTACTACTGGCCTACCATGAACAAAGATGCAGTGGAGTTTGCTCGCAAGTGTGACGCGTACCAGCGTCATGGACCTATACCACATCAACCTTCTGAGTTATTGCATCCTATAACTTCTCCTTGGCCATTCATGAAATGGGGAATGGACATTGTGGGAAAACTTCCTCCAGCTTCGGGGCAACGCGTCTACATCTTAGCAATGACTGACTACTTTTTACAAATACATTGAAGCCGAAGCCTTCAAAGAAGTTAAAGACACCCAAGTCATCTCCTTCATAAGAAGAAACATCTTGAGTAGATTCGGAATACCGTCAACTATAGTGTGCGATAACGGGTCCCAATTTATCAGCGACAAGACGAGATCATTCTGCCAGCAATACAACATTCAGTTGGTGATGTCAATGCCTCGTTACCCTCAAGCTAATGGGCAAGCAGAAGCAAGTAACAAGGTGATTATTAACAACTTGAAGAAGCGGCTCAAAGAAGCAAAGGGGAAATGGGCAAACGAGTTACCCCTTATCTTATGGTCAGATCGAACAACCCCTAAGACAGCTACGGGTCACACACCTTTTTCCCTAGTTTATGGACTCACCACCGAAGAATCAAACTTATCCAACTTGTTACATCATCTGGATACTGTGGACGAGTTACGAGATGAGGCTTCAATTTGGATGGCGGCATATAGACAGGGGGTAGCTCGGAGTTACAACAAACGCGTTAACGCCAAGGTATTCCAAGTGGGAGATTGGGTATTAAGAAGAGTCTTTTAGAATACGCAAGAATTGAATGCTGGCAAGTTGGGAGCAAATTGGGAAGGACGATATCAGATCACGGAGATCCTAGGACAAGGAGCTTACAAATTGATGTCACGAGAGGGGAAGACGGTCCCCAGAAGCTGGAATGCGCTGAACTTGAAGTTGTATCACTTTTGAAACACACGAGTTCTAGTAAGGTAATTTTGAAACACACGAGTTACATTATATCGTTAATCTTCGTACATACACAAGTACAACGGTATCGAAAAAACTAACAAGGGACGCCTTGTGACGTTACAGGCCAAAACATAGGCCCTCGCCTTGTGATCAGGCAACGCTGTGCACACAACGACTAGTCAAAAAGATGCAAGAGACGAGGACATGTAACATGAACAAGCAGAATTTTCATCAAAGAATTGTAACATGTTTCAACAAGTTTATTACAAATGTCTACAAGTACATTATTTTCTCTCTCCCTTTGCATCTTACATAAGAAGCGCTGTACAATGAAAAGTCTAATACTAATCTACGCATTTTGTCAAACGAGAAAGTCTATCGCGAATAGGTTGATCTTCATTTACTCCGCGACAAACCTGTCTCACCTGCACAAAAGACAACAATAGATCCAAAACCATGGCAAAATAATAGAAGCAGTAAGCAAACATAAAACCCTTGAAAAACTAGCAAGGGATAAAGCTTGTCCACACTAAGGCCCTAGAACAAGCGGCCACAGAAAACAAGAGTTTAAAAACCCCAACACGCTGGGGGTAGGAAATTGTTCAGAATTCAACATGTACAAAAGAACAAGAAGAGATCATTCTTTGGACTGGTTGTCCATTTCCACTTGAGCAACCACCTTGGAAACGGAAGCAATGTCATCAATGACTGAGGACTTTTTAGCTGCGATTACCTCGTCAGAAAACAGGCTTTCGAACAGTTCTCTTTCCTTCACAGCATCCCACGAAGTGTGCCTCCCCGCCGCAAATTCTTCCATCATTTCTACTCGAGCTCGGCAGAACCAGTAGTCCGTAGTGTCTTCAATTTCTTTAGCCAGAGTAGCTTCTCTATCGGAAGAGGCTACGAACTTTTCCTTCCACTCTTTGGACTCCTTTGAAACCTTCTCAAGATTATTCATCAGGTCGCGAACTTTCTTATCCAGAGAAGCCTTCTCATGTCCCAAGATAGTGCTCCTGTCCTTTTCAAGTTGAAGGCTGATCTTGCTTTGAGCCAATTGATCAGGCAGATCCTTAAAGGCTTCAAAGGTAGAAAGAGAAAGTTGCAAGCCCTGCGTAAGAAAATAGAAAATCAGGTAAAGAGTAGAACATGGAATAAGAGCAGCTGCAGAAAACATACCTTCCATTGTGCCACAAGAATTTCACTGAAAAACTCCGAGAAAGAAGGTTGGTCCTCCTTGCCACGAGAATAGACCACGTGAAGAGGCGCCAGGGAGCTCAAACACTTTTCAACAGCCATGTCTAAGGACATCATCGTCTTTGGGAGATCAGAAAGGCTCGAGCATGCTTTTTTCTTAGGAGAGGAAATCCGAGCCTCGGAGGACTTCTTAGGATCTGAGACCGTCAACGTAGTATCCGCAGTTGAAGCTGATTCAACTTTCCTTTTTTTCCGAGATTCAACTCGTTCCATGGTAGTCATCGCGGTAGTAGAACAGGTTGTCCTGGAACCTGTTAGCAAAGAGACAAAGAGGTCATAGGAAAAATAATAACAACACAAGAGGAAAGGGAAAGGTGTAACATACTCGACATTTCGGTATCCTCCAAGTCGATGAAGCACGCTTGCACCAGTATAGAGTAGGATCTCTCTTCCAAGGGGATAGCTTCGATGTGAGATATCACTTGCGCCGATACTGAACGTGGTTGGGGGAAGACAAATTCTCTGCATACAGTATAGAAATGATCAATGGTTAGAGAAAATCAAGCGAGGTGAGAAAAAAAAGAAAGAAGCGCTACTTGTTGTCTCCATCGAGTTTTTAAGAAAGTTGTGTCAATCCCCAGAGAAGAGAGCTTTACGAAGAAAAATTTGTCAGCTCAACCCCGATCGGACTTGGAAATATTGAAGATTAGGTCAGATTTATCTTGGAAGGTTTTCAGGGTCAATCGACCCGGGCCACCCTTGGAGAGGTGATAGTTATGGAAAAAGTCGACAGCTTTAAAAGGGAGACCATGTGAGGAGCACAACAGATCAACTGATAGTAATAGTCTCCAAACTTGTGGAAGTATTTGACTAGGAGAGACGTCGAGGGTAGAAAGGAAGTCGACAACTAATGGAGAGAAGGGAAAATGATGTTCGATGCGGAAAGGGTACTCGTATAAGCAAACCCAATCATCCTTGTAAAAATCTGCCCAAATTCCAGGAGGAGGAAGAAAGATTTCTGCAGAAGAAGGAAACCCCACGAAAAACGCGAGAGCATGAGGATCTTCTGAAATACTAATTCTACAATGGATGGGAGTGAGAATTTTGGATGAAGTTAGGGAAGGAAGTACATGCGGATCAAGGCAGCGGGAGATAGGGGAAGAACCAGACGTTTCCATAGTTGGGGGGAAGAAGAGAAGTCGAAGACGAAGAAGCAAAAGTAGGGGGAAACGTACTTGGATACCGAGAAGCACAGTTGAAACCTTAGGAGTCATCATAACCGCTATAAATAAGAGGTTGATTAGACGTGACATAACCCGCTACAACTTCCAAGGAATAAAATCGAAAACCCTAGAAAAGTGGGGGCGGGAGTTTTCCCGGGTTTTCAATGGGGGTATTGTTGGGCCCTCCCAAATCTAAGCCCAAAAAGAATGTTGAAGGCCCAAAATGCCTAGTTCCGAGTGATGGTTAGAGGATAAGGCCGAAGAATTAGTCCACGTATGGCGAGAATCTCGGATTCGATATTTACTGACCTCAACGGCTACCTCATTCATAACGGAGGTGAAATCCCCGGATATGGAGAACATCCCTTTCAACGGTCAACAGAGGGGAGGCATTATAAAGCAAAGCTGAAGAGTAGACGAGGGGCACGGATACAAGCACTCAAGAGAAAATCCACAAGCTGAAACTCATTCTTATTCATTTGTTCAATTTTCATTCAAGTGTTCGCTTGTATTGGAGGAAGATCCATCTAAAGCCACAATCATAATACACGCTTCACAATTGATCTACTATTGTCATTCCTGTTTTTATTTGATTTTATATCCTGTCATTGATTCATAACGCGTTGTACTTATTCTTTGGTTAGGAATCTCCACGTTATAGCAGGTAACGCGTTAGTGTGATTATCCTGCCCAAAACAGTTTCTATATATTTGTATATGTTATATTATTCTATCTCTTGTAACCTTGTATATATGGAGCCTTTTTCGGCCATAATCAATACAGAAATCTCTTCCAAATCTCTATCGTATCATGGTATCGGAGCAAGGTTAACTAACCTAAATTTTCCGCCACCCCTCTCATTTTTTTCGCCGGTGATCGACAGTCTTCTCTTTCGGTCTGTCTCGGCGAATTGAGCCATGTCTGACCCGTTTGATCAACCGAGCTTGAAGATTTGTCATGTCACCTTAAAAGGTGATAACTTTCAAGAATGGAGTACTGCCATGAAAAACGCCTTCCGAGCCAAGCGCAAGATGGGCTTCATTGATGGCCGCATTCCTAAACCCTCCAATCAATCCGATGAAATCGACGATTAGTGGAGTGTTAATTCTATGATGATTGGTTGGATTTTTCAATCCGTCGATTCCACTCTTCGATCTTCAATTTCTGTTTCAGAATCTGTTCGTGAACTTTGGCTTGAACTTCATTAGCGCTTCCATGTCGGAAACGCCCCTCGTGGCTTACAGCTTCGTGCTGATATTGCCAACTGTGCTAAAAAGGGCTTGTCGGTTTTTCGATATTATGGCAATCTTAAACAGTTATGGGACGAACTTTCGACCTATGACCCGCCTAGAACATGTACTTGCAGTCATTGTACATGTGATCTTTCGTCCTACTTGAATGCCAAGCGTGAAGAGGATCCAATCCATCGATTCCTCATCGGCTTGGATGATTCCTAATTTAGTACCTTTCGCTCTAATTTTATGGCAAATGATCCGCTTCCAAATCTTGGCTGGGTCTATGCTCTTGCTATTCAAGAAGAACGCCAACACACTATTATCAAAGAGCGGGAATCCAAGGCAAGCGAGTCTTTGGCATTGGCAGCACAACATCGTCGACCCACCACAGGCTCAAAACCTTCGAACCGCCCTACATGTTCTCATTGTGGTGTTGTTGGCCACGACGTCTCCAAGTGCTATCGCCTTATTGGTTTTCCGGAAGGGTTTGTTTTTTATAACGGTGATTTGATTCGCAATGGTCAGCGCACACCGGCTTCATCGGCCTCTGGTTCTAGTTCTTCAGTAGGTTCTTCGACTCAGCCCAAAGGTCGTGGAAAGGGGAAGATAGCCGCTGTTAATGCTGCACATGAACATTCGGCAAACAACAACACTGTTTCTCCTTTGAATGTTGCAAATCTATTGTTGGTAATAACATCATTCCTGATCAGTGGAGTAAAGTCCTTTCGGTTTACAATTCTTTCATTTCAAAGCCCAATCAATCGTCCGATACGTCTTCCTGGATACTTGACACACTGTTGGAAAACGCGTCTGTAGCCAGGAAAATAGACACGACTTTTGACACAAAAATAACCACAAAATCACGTTAGTCACAACATCCCCAACGGATTTCCCTTCGAAATGTTCCCTGGGGCTAAAACGCGCGAGGCTAAATATCACTCTGGAAAAGAACCACATAATTCTAGTTTTGTGGCTATTTAGCTGCACATAATAGCCGCGAATTAGTTCATTGCTAAATGTGTGGCTATTGGCCACGAAAGTCACGTTCAACCATGTTTGCCAGAATTGAATTTCGTGGTTGGTTTTGAGTGCATGACCATCAAATGTTAGCCACAAATGTATTTTGTATCTAAGTTCGAGTCGAATTTGAACGCATAATCGCACCTATTTCGTGGCCATTAGACTTGAAATTCGCCATGAATCTATTTAGTGGGAAAATCCGTGGCCATTTAGCCTTAACATTTGCACTGAACGCATTTGGTAGGAAAACTTTGGCCATTTAGCCTTGACATTTGCATCGAATATATTTGGTTGCAAAAGCTATTGGTATTTAACCTTGAAATTGGCTTTGAAAACATTTGGTTTTAAATTTTGTGGTCAAATAAATAAGCATTAATAAAAATAATTACGAAATATGTCATAATATATGCACTAATTGCATTATGATAATGCACCATAAACCTGATAATATATGCTAATTGCATTATCATAATGCAATTAGCTAAAAAACATGCTAATATATGCTAATTCTATTATCCTAATGCAATTAGCTAAAACCTGCTAATGGAAAAATATCACTACAACCATTCAATAAAAAACCAGCCAGACAATTCAAAGTATCCACACATGCAACAACCATCCAAATATCCACACATCAACCATCCAAAATATCCAGCCAAACAAACCATCCAAAAACACCACAATATCTAGACAATTCAGAGAGGGGTAAAACTGCCAAACCACTTAAAAAGAAAGTCAAGAAGTGACATTATCCATGCTGCCTCCAACGTGTTTAAACAACTGCTCAAGCATACTTTTGAGTGCCTTGTTCTGGGTTTGAATTTTCCACATTTTGAGTTTAAAGAGTCTTCATCTCCTCTCGCATCTCCTTGATCTCATCCTTTAGAGGCTCAACAACTTGATGGGTGTGGAAAAGGCTGGAGGAGCGGGAAGGAGTCCTAAATTCAAGCTTTCCCGTGCGAAAGAGAGCGACACCTTCATCAGCCATTGCAAAAATCCTACGACTAGCATAGCCGTCACAAGCTTTATTCCATAGCTCGGTCGCCCTAGCGCTTGAGATTGGTTCATCCCCATGCTCAGTAGCCACAAGGCGTTCAAATTCAGCCTAAAAACAATGCAAAACAACAACAAAAACATAAATCGAATAATAGGTACTAGTGCATATCAATGCAAAAACATGAAGCAAGAATAATAGGGACTGGTGCATATCAATGCAAAAACATGAAGCAAAGACAAGCAAATTCACCAAACAAAAACATCAACAAAAACATCAATTGCAAGAGTCTGTGCACTGGTGCATATTTTTTATGGGATTTAGCAAATGGAAATTGAAGTGTTCATGTCTATTAATTCACAAGGAACCAAAGAGATGCAAATTCACATAAGGAGAAGCAAAAGAGAACCCTAAATATCAACAAATCCAGATCATCACCATTCAAGTCTCAAACACGCATCTCGAACCAAACTTTGAAGTTGTCAATCTCAAAAATCCAAAACAAATAACATTGAGAGGAGAAGAACCAAACAAAGCCAAAGAGGGAGAGCCACCAGGGGGGATCGAGAGAGAACCATAAGCACAAAATTCATCTAGGAGGTTCATGTGTATTGATTCATTTGTCTGAATTTTGAATATGCAAAATATTTGAATTTAATTTCCTATTTAAAGTAGCTATATCTTTGTACACATCAACAATCAAAATCACATAATATCATACAAAAAGAACTCAAATTCAATCAAACATGAATCCAAAACCATAAGCACAAAAAGAACAAAATACTTGAATATACCTACAATGATTGCAGCTGGTCGTTTCCCTAGTCTAGTCCCATCCTCCTTTGACCATAATTTTTTAACCACCTCAGAAATAAGCAGCATGCTCCCAGACTCCTTTTCCTTGAAAAAAAAGAGTAAAGTCAAGTTAAATATATACTTATTTTTAAACAACAAACAAATTTTTACTTAAATTTTGAAAAGTGAATGTACTTACCATAATTTCCATCCATTTTGTAAACTTTCGAGAACGTCCTTGATAATTTCCAGCCTCTAATGACTTCTTTGATGACCGATTTTGCGCATTCATCTGAGCTTGTCTCACATAATTGGGATCAGTTTTCCTTATGGTGTTCATTCTCTCCCAATTCTTCTCGGAAACAAAGAAAGGTTTGGTCTTGTTTTCATGATGCTTCTTAAAGACATTGGTGATGTGTTTTCCGGCTTGGGTGTAAAAAGACCTTTTGCATCAGTTCATCAGATTCCATCCAATAAAAAAATTATGCATTGTTTACAAAAAAAGACACTCATATTGATGCAAGGTCTAGCAATCCAACAAAAATAGCAACATCAAACGGTATTTAAAAATGCATTTCATTTATAACAACCATTTCTAACAAATGGTACTTGAAAAAACAGATCCATTAACAGTTCTTTAAAAAAAAAGCAACATTACATTGGTACTTAAACAAAAAAAAGCAACATGAACTTAAAGTTGATCTTAGCAACATGTATAGAAATACTCATGTACAGAATTAGTAAATGTAAAAAACAGCAACATCACCTTAAACTCTTCAAACCACAACGTCTTAACTGGCCCCGACATTATAGAAATACTTGTCCATGGACCATTGTAGTGGTCATGGACGATTTCCTTCATCTTGGAGTAGGCAGCTTTGCGTGGTTCAAAATCACTACAAAGAAATGGATATAATTATTAAATTTACAATGTAAATTACATTAATAAAAAAAGTTTGAAAGGTTACCGACCGGATTCCGTCTCCTTTAATCCATATAAGCAGCTTTGGTTGAGTAGACTCTTCATCTTCTTCGTCATCTTCACCTTCCTCTTGTTCTTCTTCATCTTCCACTTGTTCTTCACCTTCCACTTGTTCTTCATCTTCCTCATCATCTTCCTCAAGCTCTTCCTCATGCTCTTCCTCAAGCTCTTCCTCGTGCTCTTCGTCATGTTGTTCCTCGTGCTCTTCCTCTACTTCTTCATTGTAGTCTTCATGAACTTGTTCATTATCTTCTTCGAAGCCCTCTTCCATGTATGCCTCATTGTTTGCTTCATTCACTTCTGAGGGTGTGAGAATGGGAGTAGGGCTGGGATTGTTTGCAAGAGCTCTTGGATTTGAGAGAACTTGTAGTGAATGAGGTTCTTGAGTGAGCTTAGGGCTGGTATTTCTTGAAGGAACCCTTTCCTTAGAGAGAACTTGTTTTGATTGAGGTGCTTGAGTGAGCTTAGGGCTGGGATTTTTTGAAGGAACCCTTTCCTTAGAGAGAACTTGTTGTGGACGAAGTGTTGGACTATTATTAGGGCTAGGAGTTCTTGAAGGGTCAAGAACTTGTTGTGAAGAAGATGCTAGAGTAAGATTAGGCTTGGTTTTATTCAAAGAAGTGCTTGGAGCACGGGGAACTTAGATTGGAGAAGGGATGACATGTTGTGGAGCAACTTGTTGGTTGGCAACTTTTTTAAATCTTGGACTACTACGAACCGGGAGGGTTGGTTGTAACCGAGGAGGTCTCTTAGGACTTTGAAGAAGCTGCTCTGAAGAAGTACGAGGAGCACGAGCAAAAAGTTTCAATTGAGATTTTGGGCTCGTCCTCGTGCTGTGCTTCTAAGGTGACGCAAGATTCAACCAAACCTTGCAAAACAACATACCAAAAACAACAACCAAAGTTGTTTTAAAGCCACACACGAACAAATTAATCATGAAACTAAAAAATGAATAACAAGCAAGGAGAAGCAAGGAGAAGCAAGAAGAAGCAAGGAGAAGCAAACACATGCAAGGAGAATCAAGACAAGCAACACCAATTTCATATGAGTTGAGCACATGCAAGACAAGCAACACCATTTCGAACCATAAAGCATGAAAATCTGTTGTAATAGACACACACCAACAAATTAATCATGAAACTAAAAATGAATGACAAGCAAGGAGAAGCAAGAAGAAGCAAGAAGAAGCAAAGACAAGCAAGGAGAATCAAGACAAGCAACACCAATTTCATATGAGTTGAGCAAATGAGTTGAGCACATGCCAGACAAGCAACACCATTTCGAACCCTAAAACATGAAAATCTGTTGTAATAGACACACACCAACAAATTAAACCCTGAGTCTAAAAAAATGAAAGACAAGCAAGGAGAAGCAAGAAGAAAGACATGCAAATTGGTAGAAGTCTCCAAATCGAGTTCAAAGAGAAGCTATTCCACATAAGGAGAAGAAAAATCACCATTCAATCTCAAAATCTATTGTAATAACCACACACCAACAAATTAAACCCTCCAAATCAAGTTCAAGGAGAAGCAACATCACCATTCAATCTCAAAATTCCAGCCCAATAACATACATCAAGGGTTAGAGAGTGGGTGGAAGCAAAATCAGATCTAGAACCAAACTAAACCAAAGAAACGATTGCAATCAAGGGAGGGAGAGAGAACTTGAGAGATCTTGAACCATATCCTTCTTGAAGCTGTTCCAAATCCTTCCTCGTGCTCTAACCAAATCCTTCCTCATGCTCTAACCAAAATCAGATCCCTTGAGCTCACCAAATCCTTGTTCATGAGAGAGAGCTCGAACGCGCCGGTGAATCAAAGAGAGGGATAGGGAGGCGTCTGGAAAGAGAGAGGTGCAAATGAGAGGAAAGGGATGGGGTTAGCAAGAGTGCTTCCAATCAAATGAGAGAAAAGTGATGGGCTTGGGTGTATTTAGGGCCCAAACTCACTCAAATTTTCCCTCTAGTCAAAAATCTAGCCCGCCAATCTCCCAAAAAATTTCCCTCCTTAATTTCAACCGAGATAAACTTTCCCTCCTTAATGAACTTTCCCTCCCTCCTTAGATGAACATTCCCTCCTAGATGAATGTTCCATTCTAGTATAATTTTTACTCCTAATAGAAAAATAAAATTGGTAGAAAATAAATTACAAAGAATATTTTGCAAAAGGATAATCATGTTGATATAAATTAATTGAAACTATGAGAAGATGAATTACCACTCATAATTTTCAGAACTTGAATCTAAAGGAAAATCATCTTCTTCATCATCATTTGCAATGTCTGAGTTATCCTCGTCGGTTTGAACATCGTATGCTTCTTCATACTGAGAAAGTGGATCATTAAGATGTAACGGTAATGAGTGAATTGACGACCCTGCAAATCCATCAATCTCAAATTCCTCTAGTTGTAATGGATCTAAATCATTTGGCTCTTCCTCCTATCTCTCTATCCATCGTTGCTCAACTCTACCTCGAGGCTTTGTCTTACACACATATCTCCAATCTACACGGCTTCGGGGTGCGCCGGGGAAGTCTACGTAGTAAACTTGGATGCATTGTTGCGCAAAGACAAAAGGATCATGGTTGTTATATCGCCTCTTCACATTAATCTCCTGAAAATGGTATTCTGGATGGACTTTCATCCCTCTTGCATTAGGGTCAAACCACAAACACTTGAACATGACAATCTTCTTACATGGCAATCCAGTGAACTCAAACTCAAAAATTTGTTCTATTAACTTGAAGAAATCAGATTGTGTATTACCGTTGGAAGCTTATACACACACACACACACCACTATTCATGGTTAATTTGCCTTCACCACATTCCAAAGTTTCAAATTCATAACCATTGATGAAATATACGAGCCATGACATAGTTCTATATTCCAAGCAAGAAAAAAGAAATTGTCTAATAGAAATGGAACTGTGTAATACGTATACTTAGTTTCCATATTAATTAAAATTGCCTTACCTTTTTGGATGGGCCCCAAGCCAAACTATGTATCAACACATGATCCTCTTCTGGGGGGTGTAGGACTTTTCTATTCAAAACCTGTAATATTGTTAATGAAACTTTTATATGTATATATATATGTAATGCATAATAACATCCCAAAGATATTCAATGTGCGTTTAAACTTACATTATCATGAAACCAATCACAAAAGCAATTGGCAATAGCAGTCAGATCTCCTTGTCCTACCGTATTTTGAAACTCCCTGCATGTGAAAATGAACAACAATTAAAAGTGGAATATTAATCGGATTGACATGTATTTATATATTATAAGTTAAAGTCACTTACTCGACGTAAGAGTCAACCTCTCTACAATTAAGTAGGATATACATCCATGCCACGTGAAAATCTCTCCCCTTGGTCATCCATACAACCTTACATTTTCCGCTTGCACGCCCTGGATGGTTGAAAATGGAAATTTGAGGATGAGTGGCATTGATTTCCTCCTCCATGGTAGTCTTCTTTCTCTTATACAAGTCTTGAGGTTGGGGATAATGTCGAGTGAATGTCGTTATCTCCTCAAACAAATATGATTCCACGATGGATGCCTCCACCTTTTGTGGATTCATCATGTTCCCTTTCAACTTGAATAAGAAGCGCTCAGGTGGATACATCCATCGGTATTGTACTGGACCCCCTAATTTTGCCTCATATGATAAATGTACAATGAGAGGCTCCATACAATCAAAGAAAGATGGTGGAAATATCCTTTCCAACTGGCACAATATAAGAGGTGTGGCACGTTCTAAATCCTCAACATATTTCATCTCAAGTGTGGATGAACATAATGATTGGAAAAATAACCTCAATTCTGTCAATGGCCCCCACACACCCACGGGTAGAAGTTCCTTGAAAGCAATTGGTAGAAGTCTTTACATGAACACATGACAATCATGACTTTTCATTCCGATTAGTCTACCCTCTTGCAATTGCGCACATCGACCAATATTGGAGACGTACCCATCCGGAAATCTCAAGCGACTTAACCAATTAATCAAGGTTGTCTTTTTATCTTTATCTAATACATACACTACTTTTGGTTTAGAGCCCTTATGGTTATCCTCCACCTGAAGCTCTGGGCGATTACAATATACGCGCAAGTCCTTCCTCGAGATGATGTTGTCTTTTGTCTTCCCCTTAACATCCATTACAGTGTTAATCAAGTTCTCAAACACATTTTTCTCAATATGCATGACATCAAGGTTGTGTCGAAGCAAATTATGCTTCCAATAAGGAAGCATCCAGAAAATGCTTTTCTTTGTGAACTTATGAGTTACACCATAGCCATCTGGATATTCATGTGGAGACTCCATGACGGTCGGCAAACCTTGAGCACGTTCCCACATCTCTTGACTTGATAAATACGGAATAGGAGGATCATCCTCAGTTCTCCCTTTGTAAAAGTTTCTCCTATTGTTCCTGAATGGGTGATCTAATTCCAACAAGCACCGATGGCAATCAAACCATGAAGCCTTCCGTCCATTTTGTAAACGGAAGGCTTTTGTGTTCTCCATGCAATGAGGACAAGAATAAATACCAGCAGTACTCCACCCAGATAACATGCCATACGCAGGGAGATCATTCACTGTCCATATAAGAGTTGCACGTATCCTATTTTTTTTTCCAATAGAAACATCAAATGTTGGCACACCCTCTCTCCACAAAAAAAGCAACTCATCAATCAATGGTTGCATACAAATATCTATTAGCTTATTTGGATTCTGTGGACCTGGAGCAATGGTACTTAAGAACAAATAAGGATCTTTCATGCACATATCTAGAGGTAGGTTGTAGGGGGTGACAATCACTGGCCAAGTCGAATATGTCTTGCCAAACTTACCAAATGGGGAAAATCCATCTGAACACAAACATAATCTCACATTACGAATCTCTGATGCAAACCTTGGAAAGGTTCTATCAAAATGCTTCCAAGCCTCAGCATCTGATAGGTGACTCATATACCCTTCATATGTTTGGTGTTTAGCATGCCAATGCATCTTTGAAGTTGTTTCCTCCATAGCATACAATCGATGCAAACATGGGATCAATGGCAAGTACCACAACACCTTATTAGCTATTGGCTTTCCTTTTTGAAACAAACAAGGTCGATACCTTGGACTATTGCAAAACTTACACTTAGTGGCATCAACGTCATCCTTCCAAAACAACATACAACCTCAGGGGCAAAGGTGTATCTTTTGCTGGGGCAACCCCAACTCTTTAGTCAACCTCTTTTATTCATAGAAACTTTTTGGAAAGTTGTTGTCTTTTGGCAATACATCAATGATGCAGACTCAATTTCATAAATTTGTTCAAAGGCTTCGTTCGGACAATGGAGCTGAATTTACGGCACTCCAATCCTTCTTTGCCTCACAAGGCATTATTTTTGAGACGTCATGCGTATATATTCCGCAACAGAATGGTCACATTGAGCATAAGCATCGCCATATCCTTAACGTTGCTAGTGCTCTTCGTTTTAATGTTGGCTTACCGGTTGATTTTTGGGGTCAATGCGTATTGACGACATGTTATCTTATTAATCGAACTCCGTCCACTCTTCTTGGCAATCAGACTCCATATCAATGTCTTTATGGGCATGTACCAAATTATGCTCATATTAGAGTTTTCGGATGCCTTTGTTTTGCTTCTTGGAATCCTAAACCTAAGGATAAATTATCTTCTCATAGTCACAAGTGCCTTTTTCTTGGATATCCGCTTGGGAAGCGCGGTTGGAGGGTATATGATTTGGAAACCGGAAATAGTTTTGCGTCCCGAGATGGGTAAATTTATGAAGAAATTTTTCCATACTTGGATTCTTCTTTGGGCTCTTTGGTTGATTCAGATTCTGAGCTTGTTTATTCTTGTCATCCATTTGTGTTTGATTCCATTGATCCGCTGCATGACGACAAGGGGAGTTCGTCGGCATCATCGTCTCCACCTGATGCTTCCGCTGACTCGAATTCTGCTGGCCTTAACTCGCTAAGTCTGCCGGCAAATTCACCACAACAGCCTATCACGCCTCCTTCTGTTGAGGCTGCCGGAGTTCTAGAGTGCGACAAAAATCTGTTCGGCTCAAGGACTATGTATGTTCTACAGTTTTACGGCTTGACCCCCCCCCCCCGTTGCATCATCATCACCCTCTTCTACAGTGTCTTCAGGTTCTCTGTATCCGATAGCCTCTTATGTCTCCACTGTTAATTTTTCCGATAATTATGTTCGTTTCCTAGCATCTGTTATTGCAGGACAGAAGCCTTCCTCTTTTCAGAAGGCGTCAAAATCACCCTGTTGGCGTGCTGCCTTGGATAGTGAGCTTCTTGCTCTTGATCGCAATCATAATTGGGATCTCATTTCTTTGCCTCCCAGAAAGAAGCCCATCGGCTGTAAATGGGTTTATCGGATTAAATACGAGTCTACCGGTGAAATTGAGCGCTATAACGCCCGACTCGTTATTCTTGGTAATCGGCAAACTGAAGGGATTGTTTTTCATGAGACATTTGCTCCTATTGCAAAACTGGTGTCTGTTCGGGTTTTCTTATCTGTAGATGTCATTCAGAACTGGGAGCTACATCAAATGGATGTTCACAACGCCTTTCTTCATGGTAACTTATTTGAGGACGTCTATATGACTCCTCCGCTGGGATACTCTCGAGCTCTTCCTTGACAGGTTTGCAAGCTCAGAAAGTCAATTTATGCTTTGCGACAAGCTCCCAGGAATTGGTTCTCTAATTAGCAGCTACATTATGTGCATTCGGTTTTGTTCAAAGCCGAGCTGATTACTCTCTGTTTTCTCTTACACGAAATGGGAATGTTCTTCATGCTCTCGTTTACGTGGATGATCTTATCATTGCGGGCAATAATTCCTTTGCTATTCAGTCTTTTAAGGATTATCTAAGCAGTTGCTTTCATATGAAGGATCTTGGGGTCCTTAAATATTTCTTGGGTCTTGAGATAGCACGTAGTCTTGAGAGTATTTTCCTTTCTCAATGGAAATATGATCTTGAAATACATTCTGATTCTGGTTTATTAGGCTCTAAGCCTTGTAGTTCCTCGATGGATCCTAATCACCATTTGGCAGAGGCTACATGTGATGATTATGCTGATCTTGAGAGCTACAAACGTCTTATTGGCTGTCTCATTTATCTCACAATTACTCGGCCTGATCTTTGTTATGCAGTTCATGTTTTATCTCAGTTTATGCAGCGTCCACGGACAGCTCATTGGAATGCTGCATTACGAGTTCTTCGTTATTTGAAATCTCATTCTGGACAACGGTTGCGACTTTGCTCGGGTAGTGCTCTCCGGTTGACTGCCTTTTGTGATTCTTATTGTGCTGCTTTCCCACTGACTAGGCGCTCGGTTTCTGGCTATTTTATTATGCTTGGTGGTTCTCCAATTTCTTGGAAAACTAAAAATCAACATACTGTTTCTGGCCTTCTGCTGAAGCCGATTATCACCCTATAGCATTTGTTTGTTGTGAACTTGTTTGTAAAAACAGCTTCTAGCTTCGCTTGGGATCGCTCATCGACTTCCTATTTGACTTCACTGTGTCAGTCAGGCTGCTTTACATATCTCTTGTAATCAAGTCTTTAAGCATATCGATTAAGCATATCGATTGCCATATGAGTGAACTAATTAAGCATATCGAGATCGATTGCCATTTCGTTCGTGATCTTGTTCTTAATGGTATGGTATCTTTATCTCATATCTCGACATCTCATCAGCCCGTTAATGGTTTTACCAAGGCGCTTCCTCGGACTCAGTTTCAGTATTTGTCGTCCAAGTTGGGCATTATTAATTCCCATGCTCCACCTTGAGGGGGAGTATTAAGGACAGAATATTAATGTATATTGTTTGATTTGTTTCCATATATTTGTATATCTTATCTTATTCTATCTCTTGTAATCTTGTATATATAGAGCCTTTCTTGGCCATAATCAATACAGAAATCTCTTCAGAAATAGAACGATGAAGAGCTGAACCCTCTCGCCTCTCCACTTTCCAACCCTAGCCCCCAATCAGTTCTTCTTTACTTTACAAATAAAAAATCCAAAAAAAACATCTTCGATTCTAATTGAAGCCTTTCTACTTCTTCTTCTTCTGATTCAAATCTTTGATAATGATTCTCGATTGTTCAATGCATCAGTCGAGTGGTTTCAGCCCCGATTTTACGCAAGTTGTCCATTGTGCGATGGCTCTGATTTGTGCTCTTCATCGATTAACGAGGCCGTTGAGGCTCTCTGTTGATGTTTCTTTGCCCAATGATTGTTCTGTGGCGGCGAAGGTTGCGAAAACGACCGTTTTCTATCGATCCTCAAGCAAATTGGAGGCTAGGGTTGGCGAGGCTATGGACTTTCTTCTTACTGTTCATAGCCGGGTTCAAGGGTGACTTTAGGGTTTTTTCGGAAGGGATCTTCCTTGAGGAGTGAAGAACGATGGCTACTCAAGAGTTGGGGCTATTCCCCTACCCAAGGAATTTCAAAATGGCCACCTGTTGCATCATTGCCTCCAGGTCGTCTATTTCCTACCCTGATTCTGATTTTGTTAATCTTAAATTACCTTTTGATGCTTGTGTTGATAAACTTGTCTATAAATGGCGAGGAGGGGGACTCATACTCCTCTCAATACCTCTTCTCTGTTCAACCTCTCTACACTTTACTTACTTTCATAACTACATACTGTATTTGCTGATTTGGGGTTAGGTGTATGCTAAGATGGGGAAACATAATGAGAAAATGACGAAAGGAAAAAAATCCTTCAAAAAGATACTAAGTATTGACCATGTATTCTCTAAAGAAAACGGTGAGATTGAGTTATCTCAATCTCAAACTGAACCAGTTCCCACCATGGTCCATGAGACCTTAAAGGGTGGTAAAGAAAGCAAGCCTAATGAGGCAAGACCTTTGGGTCATAAGAAAGAAAAAGGTAAAAGAAAGATTGATATGCTGGCCTTCTTAAACCAGTTGTCTGGGATTAAAGAACACATCTTACAGTTGAAAGAAACCTATCTCTTTGCAGCTATTGCCTTGCCATGTTTGAGAAAAACAAGCACATTGGTAGTCCTGTCATGATTTCTTGTAATGTTTATGGAGTGGTTATGTACTTTGGTAATTTCTGTGATGTAAGAATGGCTAAGGAACTCAGTTATGGTTATTATCAATTAATACCAATGTTCTCTAAGACACAAATAAGTAGTGAGGGTACTGTTATGACTCATGTGATGCATATTATTAAGAAATTAGAATCCAATGATGATTTCTTTTCCTATATGTGGATGATGAATATGAAGAGCCCAATTAATAGCTCATTCACTGCTCACCTTCTCTTTAGGAACTGGATCAATTTAGCTGCCAAATCCATATGGAAAGTGATAGATGATTGGAACTTATATGGTGCCTCAGACTGTTTGGAAACTGATATGACTAAAAATAGTGAACAAGTTATTGACATTATAACAGACTACATTGTTTTGTTGGAAATGATAAGGTTTGGCAGATGGAAGAAGGAATTAGATAAAGGATGCCCTTGGGTTGTGTATTTAGATAAACAATTTAGAAAAAATATTGAGTATAAGAAAAGTCCTTGTACATTTTTCTTTCTATATTCTTTTATGAGTATTTGTCCAACTGGGGTGATCTGCACTAGACAGCATGGTACTGTCTTTAGAACTAAACTTGATGATGTTGCTTTTATTATCTACCTTAGACAGGACTTTGCTGGTTCCATCTAGATGTGCCAAAGAAGAACCTTGAGGAAAAGAACAAGGATTAAAGATAGGAAAGATCAAGACTATAGAGGATTGGGATATAGAGTGGACGTGACAACGACTTTTGTCTTAAAGAAAATAAGGTTGGTGTACTGCAACTTTTATGAATATATATGTAACAATTATGATCAAGTCATATACATTCATGAAGCTAACTTGGGATATTGTGAAAACTGTTTACTTGGGAAAAAAGTGAAATACTTGACCAGTCAATCTATGTGTAGGATCTTTGTACTACTTATTGCTATAAATTTGGCTAAGTATGCATGTTTTTATACTGGAGATGTGTGTAACCTCAGTATTGCAATAATCATGATGAAATGGGATGTTTTATTTGAGTGTGGTTGGTGGAAGGAACATAAAGAAAACAAGGAATGTATTGCACAAGGGAAGTATACTTTATTGAAACAAAGGAATGTAGCTTTTAATTTCATCATAATGAGAGTCTATCCTACAGTTTACGGTTACAACTGTTTTTGGAATTTGTTAAATGGTCTCAATAAGCTTGTTAAAGAGAAAGAACATGTTCAATCTCTAATAAACATCATGCCAGATAAGTGCAGAAATAGACCTCTAAGATAAAAAAAGAAATACTTCACTCCATGTCCAAAATTGAAGAGACAAACTGGTAGAAGACTCTTTGGAGTCATGAGAAAAGAACTAATTAAAATAGGTTTATGTGAAGATAGGTCTCTGGAATAGTAGGGGGGTAGGACGTAAATCCTTTTGGCCTGAAATTGACTCTTTCTGTAAAATTCAACAAATACAAATCATGGCAATTGTGGAAACGAAAACGGACAAGCCTCCAAGCGATCAGGTTTGGAGAAGGTCTGGGTTTGACAATATAATTTGGTCCCCAGCTACTGGTAGAGCAGGTGGAATAGGAATCATGTGGAAGGAACATCAATTAATAAATGAACAAATAACAGTTCTTTGCCAAGAGCCAAGGTTTATTATTTTAAAATACACCCACCTAGTTACCAATTACAACATAGCTATATGTTTTGCTTATGCACCACCTAAGGAAGGTCTCAAGAACAACTTCTGGGAAAGTATGAAGAGCACCTTACTAAACTTAAATCTGCCTATTATCTTGATTGGAGACCTAAATGAAATCCAAGCCCCATAGGAAAAAAAAAGGGGAGTCTTTTCGGATCCAAGTAGGTTCCAAAGGCTAATAAACTTCAAGAATAATTGTGAGTTAATGGATATACCTACCGTTGATAACCAATTTACTTGGAGGAAAAATAAAATGGAGATAGATAATATCTATGAAAAATTAGACAGAACCCTTGTCAGCCATAAAATTTTGCAATGGTTTCCACAAATTAAAACGAAGAACCATGCATTTACAACCTCAGATCATTGTAAATATCAGTAGAAATAAGTAATGAAGATATCACAAAAGCATCACCCTTCAAGCTTGAAAAAATGTGGATGTTAAGGAAAGACTTTAGAAATGTCGTAATGCAAGCATGGAGATTAGATGTTTCGGGATCAAACATGTATTAGTGAAAAAAAACAATTGTTTAAAAGAAATGCAAAACAATGGAATAGAAAAACACTAGGTAACACCTTTGAACAACTAAAGGAAATTGAAAATAAGCTAGTACAAATTCAACAACAAATATTAGTATCACCACAACCTAATCTTGTCCAAAAACAAATGCGCATTATTAAACAAAAAGAAAGTTTATTGAACTTTCATAAAACATACTGAAGACAAAGGGCAAAAACAAAGCATGTTCAATTAGCAGATGCAAACACGGGTTATTTTCATAAAATTGCAAGTGGTAGAAGAAACAAGAAACTGATAAAAGAAATTAGAACGGAAGAAGGCACACAAATAGTAGGAGTGGAAAATATTCGAAATGAAATACAAAATGATTTTAGGAAAAGGTACACTAAGGAACCAGTCAATCAAGTAATCACATATGAATATTTAGAGTTAATTACAGAAAGAATATCCTATGAGAAAAATGAAACACTAACAAAGACAGTAACAAACGAGGAAATTAAAACAACCGTAATGAATATTGGATCGGATAAATCACCAGGACCCGATGGCATGACAACAGAATTTTATAAGAAGTATTGGGATATTGTGGGACCGTCGGTAATAATAGCTGTAAAAAGCTTTTTCCATTCTGGAAAAAATTTAAAACAAATAAATCATACATTTATCTCTCTTTTTCCAAAAATTGAGAACCCATGTGCAACTAACCATTATAGACCAATAAGCTTATGTTCAACAATCTACAAAATTATATCCAAAATCATAACAGAAAGCCTAAAAAAATCATGAACAAAATAACTCATCCTTTGCAAGATGCATTTGTAAATCACCGAGTAATTCAAGACAATATACTTATAGCTCATGAACTTTTTCACTCGTTCAGGGGAAGCAAGGCAAGGGATGGTTGGGTAGCCTTTAAACTAGATATGGAGAAAGCTTATGATCATGTTGACTGGAGCTTTAAATTTCGAGTTTTAGATAAATTTGGTTTTGATAGTAAATTTATTGGATGGATTAAAGAATGTGTATGTACTGTGTCTTTTTCGGTGCTTGTTAATAATGGACCAACGGAACCTTTCTTTCCCGAACGTGGCTTGAGACAGGGTGACCCATTATCCCCTTTTTTATTTGTAATCACCACAGAATTACTGGCAAGAAAGCTTCAAAAAGAATGTAACACAGATAGGAAAGTGATTGGTTGCCCGATTGCTCGAGGAGGCTCTAGGATTCTTTTCTTGGCCTTTGCCGATGACATTATAATCTTTAGTAAAGCTTCCCAATATGCATGCTCTAAGGTTAAGACAATTATTGATCAATATAGTGCGGTATCGGGGCAAAAAGTGAATTACCACAAATCAGCCTTTCAGGCTAGCAAAAATACAAGTCATCACCAAAAACAACAGATACAACAAGCATTAGGAATCACTTCTATGACAAACTTAGAAAAATACCTAGGATGTCCAATTATCAATGGAAAAGTTAACAAAGATACCTTTGCGGAAACAATTGGGAAAACTAAAAATCAACTTTCTAAATGGAAAGCTAACTCGCTGTCTCAAGAAGGGCGCACGGTTTTAATCAAATCAGATCTTGCAACTAAGCCAAACTATATAATGCAAAGCTTTATGCTAGCAACAAGCGTCCACGCTGAAATGGATAAAATAAATAGATGTTTTTTCTGGAATAAAGATAATCTTCACAAACCGTTGGTTGGATGGGATAGGATTTGCAAACCAAAGGATCATGGAGGCCTAGGAATACGAAAGACAGAACATGTGAACAAAGCACTACAGATGAAACTACTATGGAAATTGTTTGCTGAACCAGATAATATATGGGTAAAGATTGTCATTGAGAAATACTTTAAACATGAAACCTTCTTCTCTTATAAAGCTAAATCAAACACGTCATGGCAATGGAAGCGGTTAATAAGTCTGAGGCCCGAATTCCTTCAAGGTTTAATGTGGCAGGTTGGAGATGGAGAAACAATTAAATTTTGGAAAGATAACTGGATAATGAATGAACCACTACTAAACTATGCCTTACAACCGGGAAACATCAATGAAGAAATGAAAGTTAAAGAGATGATTTCTGGAGACCGAACATGGAAGCTAGAACAAATAAGACAACTAGTTCCAACTAACATTGTAGAACTAATCATGGCCACTCCGATACCAAAAAACTTCATCCAAGACCGACTTTATTGGGCATCAAGTAAAAATGGATGGTTCTCAACCTCATCAGCGATAGAATTAATCACAAAAACCACACATGGAAACCAAAATCATAATCATTGGATATGGAAACTTGACACCTTTCCAAAGGTGAAAAATTTCCTTTGGAAAATGGAGACTAATGGTCTACCAACTAAAGCCAGATTAAGAGAAAAACATGTCCTGAAACCGCCGGGGTGTATTATGTGCAATTGTACTAATGAAGATACAGAACATTTATTTATCAAATGTCCATGATGATGTCCAAAACAGTAAAAGCAGAAAGTGGGTCCAGAGGGACCCCCACAGGCAGTTTAGGGACCCACGTCCATGTCCTCCGATTATTTAAAACAAAACTCTCGCCCTCGCGAGGTCTCTCAACAAATCCGGGACGAGGTCTCGACCTCGTCGCCGACTCTACTAACCCACCCGCCCACTCGAACCTATCACAAACGACCTCACTCCCGAACCAATCACCAACGACCTCACTCCCAAACCAATCACAAGTGATCTCATTCTCGGACCAATCAAAAACCCTTATTTCGGGCATCCCACATCGAACATTGGCCTAAATTCGGCCCCCCGATTCTCTATAAATAGAGAAAAATCTCGTAGGAAGAAGGGGTCGAAAAACCACTTGAACTCAAGAACTCTCTTGCTTGTTAAAGATCGACGTGATAGGAACATCGTCAAAATACCTCGCTACAGACAGGAGAAACCCACAAAAAGACCCCAAAGTCGCGCAGGGACCTCGTTCACGCCTAAAACCTCACTACAGAAACTCACAAAATTCCCTACATCATACCCTCAAATCTACCTCGCCCTAGAATCGACCTCACAACATTTAGGTGCGATTTGTGAACCTTGTAGGAGGTCTAGGTGTGATTCTCAAAGTTGTACATCAACCTCGTAGGTTTGTAACCTCGCTACCACGGAAAAATCATAAATAAAGGAGCAAGTGTTTGCACTCAAATATAATAATCTTGTTTCTTGTCTCGTAGCGTAGCCGTTATTTCGGGTTTCATCATTGGCGCCGTCTGTGGGAACCTCTTCATCCTAAGCAGCTTCCCATCTTAAATGCAAACCTTGATTCCTTAAAACCCCCTCAAAATGGCTTGCCCAAACAATTTCTTCCCCCAACATCCCGACAATATGGATGAGACCCCCCCCCATGGACGACGGCAGGTCCGTCAGGATACCCTTTTGTGGTCCCGCCAGGCTGGACGTACAACGTCCCACAAAACCCATACCCGTTCCAAGGGTATGAACAGGGTGGCGCTCCTTTCAACCAGTATCCCTACCTGGGGTACGGGCAGTACCAACAGGGCCAAGCTCCCCCATATGTTCCGATCCCCTCCCAGGGGCAACCTCACTCCGAATACGTGCCCGCGTATGTCCCGAGCTATATGCCGGGGCAGGAGGCGCCCACGAACGGATCCACCAAGGAGAGACCCTCCCGAGATCCGATGCAGATCTCGCGATCCCGTTCGCGACGTGCAGAAAGGCGTGACATGGAGTTGTCCGAAACAGCGGCAAGCGCGCCACGCCCTCTGGCAAGGTCAAAGTCGAAGTCTGCTCGCCCATCCGTCGAGAGTGGATACAAGAATCCCTTTGTGCCCGAGTTCCAAGAGGCACACATGCCCAAAGGTTTCCATTGGCCGCAAATGGGACTTTACGACGGCACGGCCGACCCCGAAGACCACATAAAACACTACGCCGTCCAGATGAACGTCAACCCCTACAATGATGCCATTTTCTGTCGAATCTTTCCGACCACTCTGGACAAGGCGGCAATGACGTGGTTCACCAGCCTTAAGGTCGAGTCGATAGCCTCGTTTTCCCAGCTATGCGAGTCCTTCGTCGGGCACTTCAACGGCTCAAGAAAGCGCAAGAAGAACATGCGCGATCTCCGTGGCATTGAGCAAGGAGAGAACGAGAAGTTGGGTACCTTTTTTACAAGGTTCACCACCGCGGTCGCTGAGATCGCGCAAATCGACGAGGCCTCGGTACGCGACATCCTCATGGGCAACCTTCGCCAGGGGGATTTCAAATGTCGCATTTTTCTCAAAAATCCGACCACATATGAGAGCCTGTGTGCTCGGATCACGGCACAGGTCTACGCCGAGGACGCTGCCAGCCAGAGCTCGCGATCGAGGACCGACAAGGAAATCGTGACCGAGGCTAAGGGAAAAGCTAAAGTGGCTGCGCCGGCCGCGAGGGACGCGTACATGACACAAACTCACGACCGGCGTGCCGATTACAAAAGCAACAACAACAACAAAAGCAACAACAATAACAAAGGCAACATGTATTTTGGCGCCGAGGGACTCCATATGCCCCACTCCGACCCCCTGGTGATACACGCTCAATTGGGCTCGAAGATAGTGAAGCGGATACTGGTGGACACGGGCTCCTCCGTGGACATCATGTATTTTGGCGCTTTCGAGCAGCTGGGGATCTCCGCGACATCCTTGAGGCCCTACGCTGGGAAGCTCACCTCCTTCTCGGGAAACGAGGTCGATGTCGCTGGTCTCATAGACTTGTGGATGACCCTCGGAACTGGCTCGACAACGAGAACTGAGGTGATAGAGTTTACGGTGGTGCACCTGCCCTCGGCTTACAATGCAATCATCGGGAGAGTCTCCTTGATGAAATTCCAGGCGGTGGTCTCTATCTACCACCTTAAAATGAAGTTCCCCACCAGCGGAGGTGTCGGAGAGGTGAACGGCAACCAAGAAGAGGGCCGCGTCTGCTACATGACCTCGGCTAAACAAAAATGCTCTGTGTTCATGGTAGAGACTTCAGGCGAAGTAGACCTCGAGGTCCGGGATTTCACAATACCCACTCCCGAGACAGAAAGAAGGGTGATTACCCCATTCGAAAACAAATCAGAGAAGATCTACCTCGGGGGTTGCCTCACTGGGGATGCAGCAGCGTCACTAGAGGCCCTGCTTGCTGGGTCCCACGACGTGTTCGCCTGGACTGCAAAAGATCTCCGAGGTGTGCCTCAGACACTGGCCCAGCACTCCCTAAACATCGACGTCGCCATTCGCCCTGTGGTGCAGCGTCGAAGAAAAATGAACGAAGAAAGGGCAACTGCCGCAAATGAAGAGGTGGCCAAGCTGCTAGCCGCAGATTTCATACGCGAAGTCCAGTATCCGAAGTGGCTGTCCAATGTCGTATTGGTCAAAAAGGCCAGCGGCAAGTGGCGGATGTGTGTAGACTTCAAGGACCTCAACAAGGATTGCCCCAAAGACAGCTACCCTCTGCCCTCGATCGATGCACTTGTAGATTCGACTGCTGGGCATGAGGTCCTGAGTTTCCTCGACGCCTACTCGGGGTACAACCAGATCTCGATGAATCCTCGTGACAAGGAGGAGACGTCCTTTATCACCCAGCGGGGGACATACTGTTACAAGGTCATGCCGTTTGGCCTCAAGAACGCCGGGGCCACATTCCAACGCCTCATCGATCAGGTTTTCAAAGACCACCTGGACAGGAACGTATCCGCCTACGTTGACGACATCGTGGTACGGAGCAAGGTCCCCGAGGAGCACCTGGCTGACCTCGCCGAGGTTTTCACCACCCTCGGACACCACCAGCTCAGCCTGAACCCCAAGAAGTGCGTTTTTGGCTTGTCCTCGGGGAAGTTTTTGGGATTCATGATCAGCGAACGCGGGATCGACGTCAACCCTACCAAAATAGAATCTATCCTCGCAATGAGGTCTCCCCGATCTCGTACCGAGGTACAAAGACTCAACGGCGCTGTAAATTACTTGGGGAGGTTTTGCTCCCGCCTAGCGGACAAGTCCCTCCCATTCTTTGTCGCCCTCAAAAAGAATGACAAGTTCGTCTGGGACAAGAGACTCGAGACTGCTTTCTCCGAGTTAAAGATCTTCCTCACCAAGCTCCCCACCTTGTCACCTCCACATGCGGGCGAAGACTTGCAACTATATGTGGCGGTGAGTCCCGAGACCGTCAACGCGGTGCTCACAAGAGAAGCCACGCACCCGGTATACTTTGTGAGTCGCGTGCTCCAGCCTGCGGAGCAGAGATACTCCCCGACAGAAAAGATGGCGCTGGTTGTAGTGACCGCCGCAAGGCGCCTACGCCCATACTTTCACGCACATCCCATCCAGGTTCTCTCAGACCTCCCACTCCGTCAAATTCTGCATCAGCCCGCTCTCTCCGGACTTATGACCAAGTGGGTCGTCGAGCTCTCCGAGTTCGACATCAATTACCTCCCGAGAACCGCGATGAAGGGACAAGCCCTCGCCGACTTTATGGTGGAGGTCACCTTCCCCGAGACAGACACAAGCTCGGACGAATGGAAAGTGTTCGTTGATGGCTCACGATGTGACGCCGGTGGCGGGGCCGGGGTATTCCTCGCTGGCCCCTCAATCGAGACGGAGTATGCTCTCAACTTCGCCTTTGATGCCACCAACAACGACGCCGAGTATGAGGCCATGATCGCCGGGATCGAGATGGCGCTACTTAACGGAGCCCACAAAATCAGGGTCTACACAGATTCCGAATTGGTGGCACGACAACTCAACGGCCAATACGACACCAGGACAGGTTTTCTGCCCGCCTACCGAGCAAAAGTCAAGGCCTTGGTCTCATGCCTAGAAACCTTCGCAGTGGATTCAATCCCGCGGACCTCAAACACAAAAGCAGATGCCCTCGCCAGGTTAGGCTCCGCGCTTCCCTTGGATGTGGGGAACCGTGTGATGGTGGAGAGAAAGCTCTCACGAAACGTCGATAGCGAGGTCATGTCCATAAGGACCGAGGACTGGAGGTTCCCGATAACGAGGTATATACAAAGCGGCATCCTCCCAGAGGACCCCGCGCTGGCCAGGAAACTAAAAATGCAAGCTGCCCGCTACTGCGTCGTCGGCGACCAGCTTTATCGCCGGGGCTATGCTGAACCCAACCTGCTATGCATACCACCCGAGACCAAGGACCACGTCCTCTACGAGGCCCACGAGGGAGTTTGTGGAGGGAACCTAGGGTGGAGGTCTTTGGCACACAAAATCGTCCATTTGGGATATTTCTGGCCCACTCTCCGACAAGATGCAAAGGCTTACGTCCAAAGATGCGTCAGATGCCAGAAACACGGGAACGTCTAGCACACCCCGACGACTCCCCTCCGCAGCATTCACGCACCATGCCCATTCGCGATGTGGGGAATGGATATTTTAGGCCCTTTCCCTAAAGCTGTTGGCCAAGTGCAATACATTTTGGTCATCGTAGACTACTTCACGAAGTGGATCGAAGCACAGGCAATGGCAAAAATCACCGGGGCAAAGGTCTGCGAATTCCTATGGAAGAACCTCGTCTGCCGTTTCGGTGTCCCCATGACAATCATGACCGACCATGGCCCCCAATTCGATTGCGAAGAGACTCGGACTTTCTGCTCTAAACTGGGCATCGACCTTAAATTTTCCTCTGTGGCTCATCCCCAGTCCAATGGCCAGGTAGAAAACGTTAATGCCCGCATGCTGACAGACCTCAAAAAGCGCCTAGGCATGGCACAAGGCCGTTGGGCCGAATTACTCCCACTCGTCCTCTGGACGTATCGCACGACCTCGCGCCACGCAACGGGCGAGACCCCCTTCGCTCTGACCTGCGGGGCGGAAGCCCTGATTCCATCGGCAAGGGTGTACAACTTCGACGAAAAAGAAAACGAGGCCAACCTCAAGGTCGAACTGCAGTTCCAAGATGAAATCCGCGAGGTGGCGGACCTGCGCTCTAGAGAATACAAGCGGCGTGTAGCCGTGTATCACGACAAGAAGGTCAGACCTCGCATCTTGGCCACGGGAAACCTCGTGCTAAGACACACCGAAGGGGGCAAATTGGACCCTAACTGGGAAGGACCCTACATCCTCGGAGAAGAAGTCGCGCCCGGGGCTTTCAAACTTAGGGACGACGAGGGGCGCACACTGAGCAAAACTTGGAACGTCGCGCGACTCAAAAAATATTACATGTAAAAACTAGAAACCTCGTTGTTCCTCACAATTGGTAAATAAAGGATTGCAGGCTTTTCTAAAAACGCTCCCTCCTTGAAAAGTCCCACCCCTCGCTTCCCGCCTGGGGTTGGAGAATCTCGTTGAGAAGGTCCACCCCTCGCTTCCCGCTTGGGGTTGGAGAATCTCGTTGAAAAGGTCCACCCCTCGCTTCCCGCTTGAGGTTGGAGAATCTCGTTGAAAGAATTTCCACCCCTCGCTTCCCGCTTGGGGTTGGAGAATCTCGTTGAAAAGGTCCACCCCTCGCTTCCCGCTTGGGGTTGAAGAATCTCGTTGAAAAGGTCCACCCCTCGCTTCCCGCTTGGGGTTGGAGAATCTCGTTGAAAGAAGTTCCACCCCTCGCTTCCCGCTTGGGGTTGGAGAATCTCGTTGAAAAGGTCCACCCCTCGCTTCCCGCTTGGGGTTGGAAAATCTCGTTGAAACGGTCCACCCCTCGCTTCCCGCTTGGGGTTGGAGAATCTCGTTGAAAGAAGTTCCACCCCTCGCTTCCCGCGTGGGGTTGGATAATCTCGTTGAAAAGGTCCACCCCTCGCTTCCCGCTTGGGGTTGAAGAATCTCGTTGAAAAGGTCCACCCCTCGCTTCCCGCTTGGGGTAGGAGAATCGCGTTGAAAGAAGTTCCACCCCTCGCTTCCCGCTTGGGGTTGGAGAATCTCGTTGAAAGAAGTTCCACCCCTCGCTTCCCGCTTGGGGTTGGAGAATCTCGTTGAAAAGGTCCACCCCTCGCTTCCCGCTTGGGGTTGGAGAATCTCGTTGAAAAGGTCCACTCCTCGCTTTCCGCTTGGGGTTCGAGAATCTCGTTGAAAGAAGTTCCACCCCTCGCTTCCCGCTTGGGGTTGGAGAATCTCGTTGAGAAGTTCCACCCCTCGCTTCTCGCTTGGGGTTGGAGAATCTCGTTGAAAAGGTCCACCCCTCGCTTTCCGCTTGGGGTTGGAGAATCTCGTTGAAAAGGTCCACCCTTCGCTTCCCGCTTGGGGTTGGCGAATCTCGTTGAAAGAAGTTCCACCCCTCGCTTTCCGCTTGGGGTTGGAGAATCTCGTTGAGAAGTTCCACCCCTCGCTCCCCTCTTGGGGTTGGAGAATATCGCTTGAAAGAAATTCCACCCCTCGCTTTCCGCTTGGGATACGAACGAGGTTCGTGGACCCCCTAAGACGCCAGGATTCGCGGACGGCTATTTTTAGGTTGGAACGAACGCCCAGATCTCACTGACATCGGAATCACAAACAGACGAATTTTGATCAAAATACGTGTAATAAGTTATCTCCATACTACTTCTAAGTTCTAACTTGTTTGGAGACTCCAAACTTCAAATTGGAGTTGAGTTTATATAAGGGCAGATACACTATGTCACTATGAAATATCTCTGGAATTTCAGCTCTGGAGTCTGTAAAGAAGAGATGAGTTTAAGTCTGAGGAGAAGAATCTCAGTCCATTAATACACTGAATGGAAAAAAATAAGACTTGTCATCATTACATTAGATTTACACTATCTTCTTTTCATGATCTTAAAAAATATTTAGTTACAAGTTTTCATGAATCGAATTGTAAAACTCGGATCTTAAAAATATATAAGATTTGAACATTTTATAAATTTTTAAGAAAACAACCCTAAATTTGTAAAGAGTTTATGAATAATTGAGGTCCTGCAGAGGCTCACGACCTCGTTGCAGGACTACAACGCCCGGTGTGGTCCGAGCCCCACAAAAGATGTGACACTCGAACCATGGGGTTGGACGGTACGCAAGAAAATCAAACAAACAAACGAACAAGCATAGGAAAAGAAAAACAGAACATAAAGAAGAGGATGTTTTGATTACAAACCCCGTAGGGTCACCCAAACAAAAAAAAAGAAAAAAGAAAGAGATGTTTTAATTATAGACCCCGTGGGGCCACCTAAAAAAAGAAGAGGTCTTCATTTCTTCGAGTTTTTCAGCCTCAAGACCGGTAAGATCAATGGTTCCGCCCTTGGAGGTTTCAGCAGGGGCAGCGGAGGCTTCAGCAGGGGCGGCGGAGGCAAGAGGCGCGGGCGCTTCGGTCACGGGCTGAGGTCCCGTGGAGGTCAACTCCGGTTTCTCTCCAGTAAGCTCCACCTCGGGGGGCGCGGTGTTGGACACGGTCCCGTCCTTGGGATCCTCCGACCCCAGCTCTCCCATGGTTTCATTATAGTTGGGGTTGAAAAAGACAATCTGGGGGTAAGGTTCCCATACTTGGCCACCGCCTGTTTGACGCCCATGCGGACCGCCTAGTGGAACATTTTCCTCACACTCTCCACCAGTTCCGCCTTGTACTCCTCCGGGGCCACATACCTGGGACCCGCATTAACAATCTCCTCGTTGAGCTCAACAATACGCCCCTCGAGGCGCCGGGTCTCCTCCTCGACCCTCAGAAACTCCGCTTCCTTCGCCTTGAAGAATTCATGTTCGGCGGAGAGCTTGCCCCGAAGCCCCTCAACCTCGCCCCGCATAACCGAGGCCTCTTCCTTCGCCCTTTTCACCTCGTCCTTCGCCGCCTTTACCTCCTCCCTCGCCGCGGCCTCCGCGGCCTCAACCCGCTTCTGGGCCGCAGCCTCCGCGGCCTTGGACCTCTCCGCAACCTCGGCCAGCTCTTTGGCCTGTCGCTCGCACACCTCGCTGCGGCTTCGAAGCACCGCTTCCATCTTGTCCATCCTCGAGTGAGCGAGGGCGATGCGACTCCGGTTGTAATTATCAAAAAAGGTGTGCTGCAAATTCACAGGAGGGTGAGAAAAGAAACAAGAAAGAGACAGGAATTAAAAACACAAAAACGAAAAAGCTTACCATGGCCGAGTACCGAGCGGCCTCGTCGTTAAGCGCCACCTCGGTGAGGTTGTTGGCCCACGCGACCTCCTCCTTGTAATCCCTCCGGGCCCACTCCAACGGGTTCCCTCTGATAGGTCCAGGGCAGTGAAACCTGGCGGGATGGGGGCCTGCGTCCCCGCGACTTCGCCCCTCGAAGTCAAATGCAGGGATGAGTTCCAGATCCCGCGAGCCTCGTTGATGGTCGCCCGACCGGGATTTCTTCTTCTTCTCCACGGGGGAAGACCCCGCTTCCTTCCTTTTCCGCCCGGCCTTGTCGTCAGACGCCCGAGGTGGATGGGTGGTCCCCTTCGCGGTGGCCCCTTTCGACGAAACCACCTCAGGCCTTTTCTCCCCTTGGGGCGGCCCCGCGACGTCCCATTGCGACGCCCTCACGACGTTCCCCTTGGGCAGGACTCCCCCTGTCGCGGCCGTCGGCGGAACAGGTCCCGGCTGCGTTGTGCCTGTCCTCGCCTGCGAGCTCGGCTCGTTAATTGAAATCCCCTTGAGAACCCGGGGAGCAGGGGCTTTGGAACTAGAAGTCAAAGGCTGTTTCCCCTTTGACTTCGCGGTAAGAGCGTGCAGAAGATCCACTGTCAAGAAAGAAGGGGTAAAAAAGAAAAAACAGGTTAAGACGCGGTCAGAAACAAATATAACGAGGTTTATAACCTCGTAACCTTACGAGGAAAAAGAAAGCAATCAGAGAAATAATGATAATAAAATACCCTCTCCGCCCTCGCGAGGAGGGAAAGTGAGGCTCAGCCCGGCCCGCTCAAGCCGGTCCTGAGAAAGGTAACGCTCGTATGGCGCCTGGTACGATGTGGCATATCGAGCCTTGAGTGCCTGGAACTCAGCGACCTTGTACGGGCACACGCATCTCTCGTAGTTACCCGGTGCCACAGGGAAATTAAGGTATCTCCCGCTGAGGTCTCGGACCAAAAACCATTTAGGTTTCCACGTCCCGAAGTTCGACTGGGTCGTGATGATTTTGACATTTGGCGTGCTGAGGTTAACCAGGGAACATCGATGTTCTCTCCTCGCCAAGACTAACGCCGACAAATCGTTGAGGTTCGGCTCATCCAGAAGCTCACGGCTTCGAATTGTGTAGGCACACAACAACCGCCAGGCATTCGGGAACAACTGGGCGGGACAGACGCCCATGGCCCATAAGAAATCAACGATGTGCTGGGCCAAGGGCAGCCTAAAGCCCGCTTGGAGACTGACGAGGTGCACAACCATACACCCCTCATAGGACGCCAAAGGTCGCCCCTCCTCCTCCTCTGGCAATGCCAGCTCGACTCCCTCGGGCCAGGGGAAGTCCTTAGCTATGTCCGTGAGGTCGTCCAACTTTAGATCGGTGGTCACCCCCTCGGACAGATAGGCCTCGGGAGTGCTCGAGCTCATTGGAATCCGTTCTTCGAGGACGACAGGAGTGCCGGACACGGCGTCGGTAATATAGGCCTCGGGGAAGCTCGATGGCACGTACGCAGCCGAGGCTGAGGCAATTGCCGCGTCCAACCTCGCCTCGACCTCAGCGGCGATCACATCAGGAGAAGAAGAGGAAGCCATTTCAACACCAGAATATATGCGCATACGGTGAAAGTACGAATTGATCGAAACAGCGGAGTCGCTGGATGAGGGCTCGCTGAAGACCAACGAAGGGGAACTTGGGTTCTGAGAATCACTAGGCTCTACACTTCCTACATATTCAGAGGCCTCCTGATAGAAATTCTCTTGAAAATTAAAGACAAAGTCGGGCGGTGGGCTCGCAGAGGCTCTCCTAGGCATGAAAAGACAACGTCCAGGCCGCGAAAAGCTAGCACCTGGAAAAGAAAAGGTCAGTAAGACACCAAGGGCTAGGCAACCAAAGAGAAAAAACACGAGGTTGTAACTTCGGAAAGAAGGAAGAACGAGGTCAAGCCCGAGATCGAAGAACGAGGTCAAGCCCGAGATCGAAGAACGAGATCATGACCCCGGGAAAGAAGGAAGAACGAGGTCAAGCCCGAGATCAAAGCACAAGATTATAACCTCGAAAAGAAAAAAGCACGAGATCATAACCTCGAAAAGGAAAAAGCACGAGATCATAACCTCGGGAGAAAATGGGCACAAGATCGCAACCTCGGGGGAAAAAGCAACGCGAGGTCATAGAGGAAAAGGCCACGTGGCATCCTACGAGCTACTCTGACAGGATAGGACGGCAAAGAAGAATTTGAAGCGCCAAAAGAAAGGAAAGAGAAAGAAGGCCAACCAACGGTGGAAGCCAGCGGTGGAAGCCCAAACGTCCCGTCAATCAGACATCATGACGTTTGGGCTCCCGAGGGTTTTCGAAATTCAAAAAGTGGTTGGCGGAGAAGCGGAAGTTTAACCACCACCCCAAGAACAGCAATAAAACCAAAAACCCAGCGGTACCCTCACGGCGGCGACCGCCCCTCACCACCGTCTCACCACCACAGCACTAGCAAAATACACCAGGAATCGACCACCGCCTCCCGAAGCGTAACACAAAAAAGAAAAGCAAAACGAAAAGGAAAGGGAGGAGAAGAAAAACCAAGAGGAAACAAGGGCACTACAGAGCAAGAACCACCCTCAACACCGCCGCGCCGCCAACAAAGAAGCACCCAGAAGTCACCAACACCCACCCAGATGCAAAACGAAACAAGGAAAGAACAAAGAAAAATGACAAGGGCAAACGCCAAAAAAAAAACACACAACCCTGCCACCGCCGCTTCGCCACCGTGACACCGGCACGAAACACCAGGCGACACACCGTCGCCTTTACAAAACACGGGGCAAAAAGCGAACAAAGGAAGAATTGAAGGCAAAAAATACCGAAAGACAGGAGGAAGAAGATCAAGAACTTACTTGTTTAAAAGTCAGCAAACGAGAGGCGGTGGCGCAACTGGCAAATGGCGAAAAGCTCGTCGGAAACCGTCTGGAGAAACCGCTCAAAAGAAACCAAAGAGATGAAGAGAGAGAAGGAGCAAAAATGTTGGAAAGAGAAGATGAGGGGGAGGCGTGTGAAATACGCCCTTATAAAGAGCAGATTTGGGCCTCCCCCACTCCCGAAAGGCTTTTTGAGCCTGTCTCACCTGAACGGCCCACTAAGCAAGGTATGGCGAAAAGGCCCAAGAATCTTCATCCGTGCAGAACAGGAAGAACACCCAAGTATAGAGCCTCACACCTCGCAAAGTGCCCTCCCAACCTCGAGAACTTCATAACCTCTAAAAACGCCCCGCATCTCGCGGATCCAGGGAACTTATGCCCTGCGGCCCTCGGGGCGAGGCCTCCAGGCCATGGGGTTGTGATGATGTCCAAAACAGTAAAAGCAGAAAGTGGGCCCAGAGGGACCCCCACAGGCAGTTTAGGGACCCACGTCCATGTCCTCCGATTATTTAAAACAAAACTCTCGCCCTCGCGAGGTCTCTCAACAAATCTGGGACGAGGTCTCGACCTCGTCGCCGACTCTACTAACCCACCCGCCCACTCGAACCAATCACAAACGACCTCACTCCCGAACCAATCACCAGCGACCTCACTCCCAAACCAATCACAAGTGACCTCATTCTCGGACCAATCAAAAACCCTTATTTCGGGCATCCCACATCGAACATTGGCCTAAATTCGGCCCCCTGATTCTCTATAAATAGAGGAAAACCTCGTAGGAAGAAGGGGTCGAAAAACCACTTGAACTCAAGAACTCTCTTGCTTGTTAAAGATCGACGTGACAGGAACATCGTCAAAATACCTCGCTACAGACAGGAGAAACCCACAAAAAGACCCCAAAGTCGCGCAAGGACCTCGTTCACGCCTAAAACCTCACTACAGAAACTCACAAAATTCTCTACATCATACCCTCAAATCTACCTCACCCTAGAATCGACCTCGCAACATTTAGGTGCGATCTGTGAACCTTGTAGGAGGTCTAGGTGTGATTCTCAAAGTTGTACATCAACCTCGTAGGTTTGTAACCTCGCTACCACGGAAAAATCATAAATAAAGGAGCAAGTGTTTGCACTCAAATATAATAATCTTGTTTCTTGTCTCGTAGCGTAGCCGTTATTTCGGGTTTCATCAGTCCACATACCATTAAGATAGCAGGGAACATAAATCCACTTATACAACAAACTTTAAGACAGTACAATTCCAACAATAAAGCTCCCAAATGATATTACAAGAGCTACACCAACACCTTGGACATAAAGAATTTGCTACATTAGCTACAATATGGTGGTGTATATGGCACCAGAGAAATAAATTAGTCTTTCAACAACAACCAAATGACTTCATTATGGATCTACCCATGTATATCCGAACTCAAATAGAAAGTTGGAAAAGAGCCAAAAGCTGGGAAGAGGATGAAGAGAAAACAAAAAGAACAGTATTAAAGAGACACAATCTACAGCAAAAGAATACCAAGTGGAAAAAACCGAATAGGAATACATTAAAAATGAACTTTGATGGTTCCAGGCTACTGAATGGACAAGCCTCAGGAGCTATAGTCATTAGAGACCACTATGGATCAGTAATGAGAATTAAAGAACAAAACTATGGTAAAACTACTGCCCTAAGAGCTGAAGTGTTAGCTCTAAGAGATTGTATAATTGAAGCATGACAACATAATCACTCACAAATTGAAATAGAAGGAGATAATCTACAAGTGATAAAAGCTGCACAAGGACATCCTAACTGTCCTTGGGAAATTGAAATGATCATCTCAGACATTCTTGTTTTACTACAAGATTTACCTGCGGTCCGGATTCTACATATCAATCGGGCTGGTAATGTTGTGGCTGATAAAATTGCTAAATTGAGCCACAGTCTCCCTATCGATGCAATTACGATTCACCCAGAACTTCTAGTTCTCATCCGTCGGATGCTCTAGGGCGACCTCCCTAAAGGGAGTGTCCCCTAATCCTTACCTAATCAAAAAAAAATATACAGAAATCTCTTCCAAATCCCTATCGTATCAAATACTAATTCAAATTATTCAATGGTTTCATGGTCGGAGAATAAGTTATCCAACTGTGGAGATTAATAATATTAATTAATTTGATTTGATTAAGTAGTTGAGGAAATTTTCCAGTCCAAACTATAGAGTTGATCGATTTTTAATAATCGGAAGTGATTGGTTTTAGTTTCTTATAAATATAAATAATCTATTTATATAGTTTTTTCAAGTTTAAGGAAATAGTACGTTTGAGAGTCTTAACATTAATTTTAACTTTAATTTTTATGCCATAAAAGGTAATGTATGAAAACCATGAGCTTCTTTAAAATCTAGTCCAAACCCAAAGAATTACCAAATTAAACCAGAATCGAAGGGGAACTGAATATAATGAGATTTGAACCGATGGAATCCTACTAATGAAACTTTTGGTTTTGGGTGTGAATTATGTGAATCCCTCGTCAAAATGGGAAGTCCTTATTGGAAAGATCTTACGGATGACAACTTTAAGTTCTAGAAGAACGTGTCATACGGGCGCATATGTGCGGATGGGCATAGCATATTAGCCCATGGGGTTCCATCTTAAAACCAATTGACAATAAGAAGAGCCAAGAGTATATATGCTAGGGTTGATCTGTTTGGAATTTAGATTTGAGATGGATTATATTCTCAACACTTCAAAGGCTCTCATCATCTCCTTGCAAACTACTTGTACCAGCTCTGAATTAAGACTAGATGTCTTGCTTGATGATCATCCTACATTTGCATCCAATGGTGATTCTTGTGAGGCATGAGCAACTATCCTAGTCATGTACTTCCTCTTAACTCTATACCAATCCATATCCACTTCGAAGGACTGATCCTGACTATGTACATATTGAGATTATATGATATCTTTTATTATGTGCTAGTATTTTTGTATTTAGGCCACAATATATTTCCTAATATTCTAGGCTATTATTCTATGATATTCTTGCCATATTATCCTATGTAATTCATGTATAAATACTCTCATTCTCTCATTAATAAAGTTATGCAATTTCATTATTCTCTGTCTATCTCATTTCCATAGTACATACATTACACTGCCTCTTTCCCTCTATCTTACCTTTCTAATTCCAATCCTTTTTCTCATGATTACCATTCTTACTCATAACTAAGGAGTTTGGTTCAAATGAAACCAACCCTTAACATGAAACGGAAGGAGAGTTGTCAGCCGTCGGATCACATGATCCAATGGCTCAGATTACTCCTATGATTTTGAAAAAATAATATAAAATAAATCAACAAGGTGGCAATTTTGTAAATACACCCAATTTCTATAACCTTAACTTCACTCTCAAATATCAAAAATAAGCCCAATTGAAGTCTCCCAAAGCAAACGAAGGACGACGGACGATCGAAGGACGACGGACGGACGATCGAAGTCTCCAATCGATCGAAGGCTCCACAAATGCTCGATCCAAGAACGTGATTCGGTCCATCGCCCTCACCTTCACCTTCGATCTCACCTTCGCCTTCAATCTCTCCCACGAATCACGATGCCTCCAAAAACAAATCGAAAAGGTATAAGCCCTAATTTTCTTCACCTTATGCGATTGAAGAAGGAAATTTGACAGATTCTGATATTTTTTGTTCTTTGTTTATGTCATTGAAGAAGGAAATTTACCGATGAATTTTGTATGTTAATCGATGTGTTCTGTTTTGATTTGTGACGAGCTTAGGAATTTGCTGTGAAATCAATGGTTTGTTGTTGATGACTGATCATGTGTCTCTGTTGTTACATTCAATTGCTTGATTGACTTGCGAGAAATTTGTGTTTTCTGACATTCACAAGGTCTTTGTGTGGGATATGATTGTTTGGTGAATGCTAGTTTCTTACCATTTAGGGTTTGTGACCAGTTCACGTTGTGGGTGTCATGACTTATGAATCACGATCCCTAAATTTCATTCTAGAGGCATTCATGGAGGTTTCACTCTTTTGAGGGGAGGGAATTGACTTGGCTTGAAAAGGGCAATCAAGTGCATCCAACACTATGAAAACTGAAAAGAAGAGAGAAAGGCACTGGATTCATAATCATCAAAATTGTCTGCTCATTTGGAAGTAGTGGTAAAACTTTACAGTTAAAAAGTGCATTAAAACATGTAAAAGTGCATCAGAAACTAATAATAGTGCATAGGAAAGAAGTGCAAGTATAATGTCAAAAAGTGCATTAAAAACATGTAAAAGTGCATTATTAACTGGGTAAAAGTGCACCAGAAACCAATAATAGTGCATTGTATAGTATGAAAAGTGCATTCTTAATTATGAAAAGTGCATTGTAAAGTATGAAAAGTGCACTCTCATTTACTAGTATTTTTCCTTTATTTTAAGTTCAGAAAAGTGCATCCTTAAATGTGAAAAGTGCATTCTTAAATATAAAAAGTGCATTGAAGAGTTTTAAAAATTATTTTCAGACTATGTTGAGTTTTACTTCCTACATTGGATTAGAATAAAATCCATACTTAATGGATTTATGGTGCATGTTTAAAGGCATAATTGAAGAAAAGCTTATTAGCTCAAATGGAAGAGCAATGTGCTTACGCACAGAGATGTGGGTTCGAATCCCATATAAGCTAATTTGATCATGATTTCTTTTGAAAAATAGTGGTTAATTAGTTATTTGTCGTACAACGATAAAATATAAATTCTTTTACTACCTAGCTTGTTAGGTTGAGAATAAATGCGTTAAGAATTAATTTGTGTAAGATATCATATTAGCCCATGTAGGAATCGACCCTACATCTTTGTGCACAAAGCACACCGCTCTACCATTTGAGCTAATAGGCTTCTTGTTCTAAAACAAAATTTGACCTTCATATGGTTTCAATTCGGATGGACATATGGGCAAATAGTATGTCGTTTCCTCTTGAGATAACTCAATGAAATATTCACCACTGTTTTTAGGTGATTCCTCATTCAGAATAGTAGTTGAAGAAGAGTTTGATGTCCCCACTACAACAACATAAAAGGAAAATATAAAGGTGTTAGTTGAAAATCAGTAAAAGTGCATTGAAAGTATAATAAAGTGCATTATATACTAGGAAAAGTGCATTACCTAAACACTAACTAAATCAGTGAAAAGTAAAAGATATAAAAAGTGCTATTAAGTAGAAAAAATGCACTCTTAAGTGTAATAAGTGCATTATTAACTATAAAAAGTGCAGTAAAAATATATTCTCTATAACAAATGAAATATCTATACGGTCAAATATATGTTCTCTAAACAAAAATGAAAAGTGCACTGTTAAGTATAAAAAGTGCACTAGTAAGTCTGAAAAGTGCATTATCATATACTAGTAATACTCCTTTATGAAAAGTGCAAGTAAGTATGAAAAGTGCACTAGTAAGTATGAAATGTGCATTATTAAGTCCTAAAAGTGCATTCTCATTTGCTAGTATTACTTCTTTGTGATTAGTTCAAAGTATCAACGAGAAGAGGAATTTATTGTTCAAAGTGCGTTATTTAAGTATGAAAAGTGTACTAGTAAGTCCGAAAAGTGCATTCTTAGGTCCGAAAAGTGCAGTATTAAGTCCGAAAAGTGCAACGTCGATTTTTGCAACATTGGCCTAGTTTACAGGAAAATTTACATAGTTCAATCGATTCACACAGTTCAATCGATTCACACAATTCAAGATTGGCCTAGTATTAAGTTTGATTCACACAGTTCAATCGAAATCCAACTAGATTCACACAATTCGATTGACCAGTTCAATCGATTTCGAAAATCACACAGTTCGATCTCGTTCAACGAGTTCGATTGACCAGTTCAATCGATTCCAAAAAATCACACAGTTCGATCTCGTTCAATTGATTTGTGAATTCCTCTTACCACTTTCTGCCATGGTTGGAACGAGACTCGCATATTCAAACTCGTTGGATTTCGGATTCGGCGATTGCGATCTCCTTCCGTGCGATCTCCTTCCGTTTCAATCGAAGGGCACAATCTTCGATCTCGTTTGATCGAACCCTAGAACCCTAGAATCGCACAATCTACTCCCTTAACAACGAGATTGCAATCGATTCCATCGCACAATCGCACAATGACACAATCGATTCAATCAAAAAATCGATTCAATCGATTGAGTCTTCAATTTACCCCTAAAAACAAAAAAAAGAAAAATGATTAATTAATAAAAGGAGAAAGAGAGATCAGCCCTTGGATCAAGGTGATTCAAGGGCCCAAAATTCTCCTTTCGTTTCATGTTAAGGGGGTGTTTTATGAGAACCAAACTCCATAACTAAGTTAACAACTTCTATCTTAACATCATTAGTTGTCACCATAAATGCCACTGGTTCTACAACTATGTGAGTGATCTGTTTTTGTATTTCCAATTATAACTAGATAATATGTCTTGTTTAAACTAGGCAATGGATCATGTGAGAAAATCTGACTCTTGTCTGAAAGTTCTGATACCATGCATGAAGATCGAATCTGAAGATCGAGTGAGGAATTGAAAAGTAGAAGGAAGAAGAAAGAAAAAAAATTCAAATGGAAGGAAATTTTGATTATACTCTCACTCTTAATTGTTATTAGTCGGAGGTGCCACACAGAAAGGATAAAATAAAATTTGAAACTGTATATGTGCTTCTTGTGAGCTGCCTCAAGTTATAAAAATATCAAAATGGTCCTCAATGAATCAGTGTACGTGATCCACCTACCCGAATTGGTTTTACTATTATAAAGTTAAAAAACATTACAAGACGAAGGAATACAATCTGAAAATGATAGTTCGATCAGCAATTGTGATTAATTACTATTCGACGCAACCTAGCTAGCTAGAATATGAAAATAAATTATACAATAGAGAATTGTGTAACTCGGCACGGCAATTCCTAGATATTATTATTGCACCTTCACAAAGTACGTATTTAAATTTACAATATTTGAAGGTTAAATTTTCCAATGATTCATACTCAATATCAACCAACATGATATGGCATCAAAGTATACAAGGCGATAAGGTAAGTCTTTACCATAAAAGCACTAAGATAATCTACCAACTTTCACCTATTTGTTAAATGGCGTATTTAATACCACTTTGACCTATTCTACCATAATAATGTTTTCCAACCTCTCTCGTTAATACCATTTGCTATCAATATAAAAATGTGAGAAAAGTAGGGTGGTATATATAGATCAGCTGAAATCCTTTGCTACAAATCCTTTTTTGTTTGTCTCAAAAAAAAATCCATTTGTTTAATATATTTTGACATTAATATTGTTATATTAAATTAATAAATATTAGTTGGTAATAATTTATAAGAGATTTTTTCGGTAGCCCACTGGTTCACCATAGTTTCGTCTTGGCTACGATATTCCTATCAACGATGACACATGATCTACATAAATAATATTGATATCTTTAGTATTAATGCTAAACAGGTTCTAAAATCTCCTACCAAAAAAAAAAAAAAAACAGGTTCTAAAATCGTTGCATGTGCTGTGCAAATTTAAAAATAATTTTTCTAACTTATCTCCTAAAAACCTTAAATCTAGACTAGGTAGGTGGACAATTGTTAGATATATATCCTATAGTTAAGACCCAAAAAAGAATTCAATTTTAAATATATCAATCTTTAATATAGGAATTTTTAAATTTCTTATCCTTTTCGTAACTTACCATTTCCATAGAGCTATAGTAATTAAGTAATTTTCCCAGCAATCGATGATCATAAGAAAAATTAATGTTTTGGTGGAAATTTCAAAGCCAAAACCTGAATGCCAAACAAATCACAATCCTACTGAAGGAGCCCTACCTTATGTTATGGGCTCGCAACAAGACAACTCGAGAGCTTCAGCAATGACCATCCTACTAAGCGGGCTAAGCCCAATCTTTGTCCTCCTCCAAGCAGCCCTTTTCCTAATACCCTCCATTTGGTTCCTCCTCCTAACTTGCATCATTGCCTCCTCTTCCACAACAAACCTCCTCATTAGCACATCATCAGTCAATGACTTGCCCCTAAACACCCTTCTCCCCTCCACACGAAGCCTAGCGCTCGGGACGCGCTCTCGGATGCCATTGTTGTTGTTGGTCGCGTGCAACGGCTTTGAGTAGGCGGATGATCTCGGGTAGCTGTAGCTTCTTCGAGGAGGAGTGTCGGTGGTGAAGACCTCGGTGTAGGAGGAGATGGGGGCGCACAGGCAAACCCTAGTGAAGGAAGTGGCGACCTTGAGGGAAGTGCATCTTCTTAGCTTTTGCTTGTTGTTGGAGGATTGTGCTTCTTCTGTACTGGTGTGAAGGGACTTCCAAAGGTTTGCATTTGTTGATGGTGGAGACTTGAACAGAGTCTTCCACATTGTTGCCATCTCGATTGCTTTCTTGTACCACGGTTTCCTATACCAAATTTTAAAAAAAAAACAAAAAAAAAAAAACATGAACTTACATTCCAAGTGCCCAAATTCGACAAAATTGATCGTTTTTTCAAGCACACAACAGGCACTTGAGATTTTGGCTATATCTTGTGATGTAACCTAGTCATTTCAAGCTTCCACTTATTACTTGTCGATCATATGGGACCAAGCTAATACCTGGAATGAGTGATACTGATATCACACCTTCCTCTTATTTAGTTTGAATTTGAGAATTGACCGCTCAAAAAGCGTTCACATAATATAGATTACGAATTGTACAAATCTGAATTGTAAGATCAAAACACTTGAATTATTCAGACCCACTAAGCATGGTGTATTGAACCGATTATCAAGGAATCAACAAGGGATGAAGCAATTAATATGAACCAATAATGCCCATTAACAAAAACAGAGAAATTAAAGAGGAATCAAGAACCTTGATTTTGTGGTGATGGTGCTTGGATCTTGCATGAACAGTTGAGCAATATTGGATCAGGACCAGAGAAGTTCATCTGTATATAAACACACACAGACACAGACACAGAGAACAAAACTGTAAACCCAGCAGAAATTAGAAAGAGAGATAAGAAAGGAATGAAAGAAGGCAACAATCTAGAGGTACAACAATTTGTGGGGGTTTAACATCAGCTCTACTCTCTACTTTTTAATTTTATTTCTCCTTTTTTTTTTGTCTTTAAGTTTTCAAATGCCTGAAAGATAGGCTGGCAAGTGTGATGCTAATTCCTTTCCGTTCATTCTTTTTAAAGCTTTTCTTTCTTTATATTCTTTAAGAAATCAGTCTCTTTTGCTTTATAAGGGGCAGTGTTGTATGCTTTTTCCATGGATCCTGTTTTCATTTTGTTGCGGTAATTATTGCGGAAACCCCATGGCCGATTTTATGCTTGATTCATTGGTTAAACATTGTTAACAATCTCATGGTCCCGCTGGCTATCGGTGGATACCAATTATACCACCTCCAAACTACTTGTTTATTAGCGCCCAATGTGCATGATTATTGCCCATTGGGCTGATTTTGGTTAATGTTAATTGTACTATGTATTATTTATCTATGTAAAAAATTTAATTGTTTTTATTTTGATGAGGGCACAGTCGGTGAGAATCGAAACAGAATTAGTATGAAACTAACCGCTTGACTAGATATTTGAAGGTTAACAAAAAGTAATTAAGTTATTTATTTGAACATGTTAAGTAGAAGAATAGAGTACTACTCCATATTATGTAAATAACCACACTTCTTATTATGTATTTTAGTTGTAGAAGGCCAAAGGTTAATAGAATAGTAAGTACAAATCGCAAACAATTATAATAAGAGAAGTAGGTCTATTACTCACTTTCGATGTGAGATAATTAAGGCTAATCTAAATTTGTAATCAAATTAAAAAATAGATTTCTATCTAAAAGGATTAAAAATAGCTTATATGATCAAAATGAGCTATAAAATATTTATATCATCATATATGAACAATAGAATTTTCATCTCATCATATATGAACAATAGAATTTTCATCTCATCGATGGGAGATTTCATTATGGGCTCAAGTGTCAAGCTCAACATATAAGAATATAATAGTGACCCTGATTGATACAATTAATCCTAGAATATATGAATTAGTAATTCTATCCATACAAGCTAAAATAAATCGTAATACAAAGAAATACTAATATTAGGTTTTATTGTTAATAGTTCTGACGTATATTCTAAAATCAATTTACAATAGGAGGAGGAAATGTTTGCATCTTTCTTAATTTCAATGTGAGATTTACAATTGACACCCGACATATTTTAATTAGTTTCCGGTTCTAGATAAAGCTTGCTAATCTGTTTTTTAATGGACCGGGATTAAAAAAAAATTGAATTCTAAAAAAGATTAAGATAGCTTAGGTGATCAAAACCAACTATAAAATATCAATTTGTATGCAAAACATCATCATTTTTTTTTTTAAGGAATGAGCTATTAGTTCATTACATAGCCAACACTAGGATGCCCGTACAGTACAGGGCCACCCTAAATCATCACAACGGATGATCTTTAGAAATTCAAATAACAGAGGATGAGTCTGAATCCACACATTCAAACTAGAAGAATCTAAAGGATCAAACAGCGATCCAGGAAAAAAATGAAAAATAGCAAAACTAAGATCAGCCAAAACTAAACACCTTCTGGCGATAAAATCCGCCGCCGAATTACACTCCCTGAAACAATGAAAAAACACCACACAGGGAATAAAAGCAGCAAAATGACGGATATCATTCACAATAGATTGTATTTCCCAAGGCACTTTCCAAATGTTTTTCAAAGAATTAATAAGAATTAAATTATCGCCCTCAATAACCGGACGAGAGGGGTTTAACAGGACCGCGGATTTAAGACCATCAAGTAATGCAAGGGCCTCCGCCTGTAGAACAGAAACAGAAGAAACATGTTTTCTGTCAAAGGACAGGATTTTACTATTATGATCACGGATTAAGAACCCTGTATATGTGGAATTATTCAAGCGTTTAGAGGCATCAAAATTTAGTTTTAAAGAGTTAATAGGTGGTTTCTTCCAGACACAATTATTCTTCCTTTTAGGGCGAGAAATAACTTTACGAGCGGGAGAAACCTGAGAGGAAACCCATTGGAGATGTTGCAAAAAAGCCAGATCACATGGAGGAAGCATAGTCATAAGTTTGGTTGGATTAAAAAATTTTAAATTTCTATGGCCCCAAATAAACCACCATAAGAAACAAAGCACATTACAATTCTTATTTGATTTTAAAGTAGACCATAAATTGTCCACAAAATTATCAGTATTTGCAATATAGAAGGTAAGATTTAGCAGCCCCTCTAACTTTGAGATCATATTAAGGCTAAAAGGACACTTAAAAAATAAATGATTCAAACTTTCGTCTTCCGAATCACATAAGGAACAAGTACTGAAAACACAATTAAAATACCTATTAAGTCGATCAGTAGTTGGGAGACAATCTGCACAAGCTTTCCAAATGAAATGTTTAATTTTGGGAGGAAGAGAAGATTTCCAAATCCAGGAAAAGTCAAAAGAGAAATCGTGGTGGGAAGAGTTAAGCATAGAAGATGCTGTGTTTACAGTAAAATCGCCATCCGAAGAAGGAAGCCAAACTAATCTATCCAAAGAAGGAGAAATGGGAATTCTAATATCTGAAATTAAAACAACTAAAAAATCCGGCAAAATTAAATGTAATTTCTCATAATCCCAGGAATGATTCGCTGTTATAAAAGAAGATACTTTTAGTTTAATATTCTCATTATCAAAATACTGAAATAAATCAATATTTGGGAGCCAAGGGTCTGTCCAAAAATTAACAGTCTGGCCATTTCCAATACTCCACAAAATTCCTTTGGAAAATAAATTCCTAAGATTCATTAGTCTTCCAAATTGCCAAGAACAATTTTTCTTCTGATATTGGAAAAGCGACTCAGACCCAAGGTATTTTTCCGAGATGATACGAACCCAATAATTATGGGGAGAGGCCAGAATTTTCCATAGAAGTTTCATCTGAAGAGACAAATTATTATTCTCAGCAGTACGAAGACCCATTCCCCCAACTTCTTTAGGAGAACACACCTTATCCCAGCTAATAAGAGGATGATGATTTGGCTGAAATTTATTCCAAAAAAAGGATTTATTTACTTTATCTATATCACCCAAGATTCCCTTAGGAAGAAGAAAACTTTGCATTAGATAGTTAACTTGACTAAGCAGATTAGATTGAATAAGGATAGTTCTTCCAGCTTGAGAAATAGAATTTGCTTTCCATTGAGATAATTGTCTTTTAAGTTTAGTAATAGAATCTAAAAAAATCGAATTTTGTACTCTCCCTTTAAGGATCGGAATTCCAAGATATTTTTCCATGGACGTAGTAATCTGTATATTTAACACAGAAGCAAGAGAAAGAGCCGACGCCCTCGAAATATTTTCTGACACTTGAAAGCTACTCTTATGATAATTAATCGAAAACCCCGAAATTCTTGAAAAGTTATCTAAAAAACTCTTAATGTAATTAATATTCGTATGAGAAGCATTTGCAAAAATTAAAGTATCATCCGCAAAATTAAGAAAGGGTAAACACGTGGTGTGGGCTCTCCCTAGCCATCAATGAAGACTGAACTGACTGAAGTGAACCGCAATATGTTGATCCTTTAAATTTTGACCATCAGGCATCGTCGGCCAATTGGCTATTGCTCGACCCACACAATTTGATCCATCGTAAACGTGCTCGCGGGTGTATTAAATTATTAAAGAGCTAGCATTTCAACAATCACAGATTTTCATACCTTACCGTTCACAAAATATTCTATCAAAATAAATTAAAAAGCTTTTTTTCACATGCAAATGCCCATGTTCATCATGAAACTAACAATGTTCATTACAAATTAAACAACAACGTATATAGATAAGTTCATCACGATGTTGTATATGTGGTATATATTAGAAGAGAATTTCTAATGTGTGTCCATAGGCACACAATACAGATACCAGGTTTGGTAAATTTGTTTTTTTTTAGGGACGTCACTAACAAACCAGTGACCGCCCTAGGACATCCTGACGGATGAGGGTAGAAAATCCCAAGTAAACTGCGAGTGAAACGGAAGATACGCGACGGAAGGAGCCAGTGATGTAGTCAGCCACATAATTGTGCTCACGGTAGATATGAGCACTACTCCAATCCTGGTACTGAGCCAACAAACAGTGGATGTCCGCACGTAACACTTCAATCTCCCACGGGCAGCGCCAGTCGCCCAGAAAGACATTGACCAGCTGCAGATTATCGCCTTCAATCTGGATCCGGGGGATGCCACGACGAATGGCCTCAAGAAGTCCCTGGCGTAAGGCAAAGGTCTCGGAGATCAGAACAAACTGTCGATCGATCAGTCCTCCGTCAAAGGAGATGGGGGAGCCGTTGGAGTCTCTGAGGATAAATCCAAAAGTAGTCACACCATCTGCACACACAGCACCATCAAAGTTAAGTTTATCATAACTTTCCTTGGGTCTTACCCATTTAGCATTTTTCCTTACAGTTCGTTGGTGACCCTAGTTAGGTTGTGGATCGGCAGAGTCTAGAGCCTCAACTGTTTTTCATTCCCTCATTTGCTTAAGGGTAAAATCACATAAGTAGCTGACATTATTTAGATTTGTTCCATTGTTATTATCAAATACTCTTTTATTTCTAGAGTACCAAATACTCCACCAAATGTTAGTAAGGAGTTCCATCTCCTCCTTGTTTGTTCTTTCCCTGATTTCTTCCAAGACCTAGTGTGATTTTTTTCCATCTGGGGAGATTTGGTCGATGATTCCCCGTATTTTAGGGCTTATGGTGTTTATGGTTTTCTTTGTAAGGGGACATGAGAGTAGAATGTGGTTTGTGTCTTCGACCTATTTATTACAGGCAATGAAACCTTGTGGTACCGGTATGTGATTGTCAACAAGTCTTGATTTGGTTGGCAGACCATTCCTCGATACCTTCCAAAGGACGAAGTTCTGCATTTTGGGTGAAACATTAAGTTTTTTAGTCCATTCTAAATTGATTTTGGGTTCACTTTTAGCGAGGTTAATCCACTGCATGGTTGAGTGAGTGGAGTACCAACCGTTTTTGCTTGGTTGCCAGTATAGCCTATCTTGGATTTTGTTAACTGGGTTAATTATTCTAGATATATTGTCAAGGTCTTCAAGATTCACAACCTCACTCAATTTTTCAATATTTCATGAGTTATCCTCACGGAGGTAAGAAACGACACATTCCTCCCAATTAATTTGAGTCTCAGTCCCATTTTTCAGTTGGATAGGGCCAATTATCAATCCAGTTGTCTTTCCAGAAGCGAATGGTTTTCCCATCCCCTATTTTCCAGATAATTCCAGTAGCAAAAAGGTCTCTAAGACCCATTAATTTAGACCACTGCCATGATGTGTTATGTTTTTTTCTTATAATTCAAGATGTTATCCGTTTTGATGTATTTCTCTGTAACTATTTTGACCCAAAGATTATTTGGTTCTGCTAAGATTTCCATAACAATTTCATCTGGAGCGCGGTTCATGTCTTCTGCCTTTGCAATTCCCACCCCACCAAGCACATGGGGGGCGACAAATAGAGTTCCAGTTGATGAGAGACTTGTAGTTGTTTTCTTTATTCTAGAAAAAAGTTTTTATTGATTTGATCCAGTTCTTTTAGTGTTGTATGGGATAACATGAATGATTGCATTATATAGTTCGGCTGCGCAGAAATGTTAGCTTTGATTAGGGTTTTTCGTCCCTCCTGTGATAGAGTATCTGCTTTCCATTTAGATAGTTGGTTTCTGGTTCGCATAACCAGGGGTTTAAACGTGTTTTGCGTTACTCTCCCATTAATTATCGGGCACCCTAGGTATTTGTCCAGAGATACCGTGTTCGATATCTGGAGAAGTTGTTTTATTTGTTCCTTCGTGTTGTTGTTGGTGTTTTTTGTAACATGGAATGCAGATTTATGAAAATTGACTTTTTGGCCGGATATCTTGTAGTAATCATCAATGATTTCTTTCATGTTTTTACATGCTTAACAATTAGCTTTTGCAAAAATGATAATGTCATTTGCAAAAGCTAAAAATGGAATTTTTGTTCCACTCCTTGAGATTTGGATCCCAATGCCACTTTTTAGGTTGGTGCTTATTAGTTGGATTTGTCATGCAAGAATCTCGACAACAATGATAAATAAGTATGGTGAGAGGGGGTCTCCCTGCCTGAGTCCCCGATGAAGGTAGAATTATTCTGTTGGTCTGTTGTTCACGAGCACTGAAAATGATACAGTCTCAACGCATTCACGGATCCACCCACGGAATATTTCGTGGAATCCGAATTTTTGTAGGATTACAACAAAGAAATTTCCAGCTTATCTAATCGTAAGCTTTTTCCATGTCAAGCGTTACTACAATCCACCCCTCTCTCCCTTGTTTGTTACGGAAGTAGTGGAAGATCTCATGTGTGATTAGGGTGTTGTCATGGATACTACAGTTTTAGATGAACGCACCTTGCATTAGGTGGATCAGTTTTTCTAACACATTTTTAGGCGGTTTGTCAGTATTTGGAAATAATTTTATATATGGTGTTGCATAAGCTGATTGGTCTATAGTGATTGGTAGAGCTAGGTTTTTCACACTTTGGCAGCATGTTGATGAATGTATGGTTTATTTGTTTTAGGATTTTATCACTGTAAAAGAAGCTTTTAACTGCTTTTGTTACATCTGATCCAACAATATGCCCGTATTTTTTTTTATAGAAGTTGGCTGGCATTCCATCGGGGCCAGGGGATTTGATACGCTATAATTATTTACGGACAATTATTTATTTTAGAATATTGTCTTTCCTTTTAATTAGGGATTTGATTTTATCTTTTAGTAAGGTTATCTTTTCAAGATTTCAGCAATTAGGTTTTCCTAGATATTGAGGGTTATTATAAATACTCCTTTAGGTTGTTATCAAATCAATGAATAAATCAATTAATAAAATTATCCCTTTGCCCTAAACTCATTCCTCGTTCTTCTTCCCGTGGCAACCAACCGCGTTTATCGAGTCAATCTCGCCTCGGGTGCGTCTTAAAGCCTTGACCAATAAGGTTTCCGATACGAATACACATCGGGTTCGTATCAACTGGTGCTTTCATTTTCCTGAACTCTACCATCACCATGTCAGTAGTTCTAAGCAATATTCGGGAACTTCACCAAAATACAGCGTTGAAGATCCGTAATATTGATATGGAATATGAGGTTCATCGTTGTCGGATATATCAACTTTTTTTTCTAGTTTGGAACTCCATCTCGCAGTTGTGAACACGATGTCGCGGAACCCTCCCCCATTGACCTGCGATGTCGCGCCCATGTTCACCGATCCCGCGCCCGCGGACATCACTCCTTCCCTCGGTACCGATCCGGCGGAGGTCGTTACCGACCCGGGTACCACACCAACGGAGGTCGTTTCCGACCTAGGTACTGAACCCGTGGAGGACGTTACCGATCCGGGTGCCGAACCAGCGGAGGTTGTTACAGACCCGATCCCGTGCTTTGCGCCTGCTGCCGTCGCATTCTCCAGAAGTTTTGGGCTCGGGAACTTCTTTTCCGGAGTCTGATTCACCAAAGGGAGACCAGATCGGTCTCGACGAACGATCATTGCCGATATGCTTTTACTTGTTTTTCCGCCAACCTTTCGGTGAAATGCGCAGGGAAAACTTCAGTCATGATTTGCTGACTCAAGCAGTGCTACATGTACAATGGGGCCCTGGTGGATTAAGCTCTGAAATCCTTTTCATGAGTCTCCTCCTGATTTCCGACTTGAGGACTAGTCAATTCTCAACGGGGGAGAATTGATACGCTATAATTAATTAGAGTTAATTATTTATTTTAGAATATTGTCTTTCCTTTTAATTAGGGATTTGATTTTATCTTTTAGTAAGGTTATCTTTTCAAGATTTCAACAATTAGGTTTTGCTAGAAATCGGGGGTTATTATAAATACACCTTTAAGTTGTTATCAAATCAATGAAATCAATTAATAAAATTATCCATTGTCCCTAAACTCATTCCTCGTTCTCCTTCCCGTGGAAACCAACCACGTTTATCGAGCCATTCCCACCTCGGGTACAACTCAAAGCCTTGACCAACAAGGTTTTCAATACGAATCCACACCGGGTCCGTATCAGGATTTGTCGTCCCCAATGTCGAACAGGGCGTTCTTGACTTCAGTGTTAGAGATTGGTTTAATGAGTTCTAGGTTATCTGCATCGGTTATTTCTCTTTGAATGGTTTTTGTCATGTCTTGGAGTTTGTCATAGTTTATTTCTAGGGCTCGGAATCGATTTTAGAAATCTCGTTTGATTTCAGTTCGGATGTTATCCACACCAGTGATTTGTGTGCCCTCCATTGTGCGGATTTCTTTAATATTTTTTCTGTTTCTTCTACTAGAGGCAATTCTGTGGAACTATTTGGTATTTTTATCATTTAGTTTTATGTGTGTGTTTTTCGCTCTTTGTTTCCAGTATATATTGTGCAAGTCCAGGAGGCATTCCCATTTCCTTGATAGCCTATCTTGTTTCTGGAGTAGTTGCAAGTTAGAATGTTCTATAATTTCTTTTTGTAAAAGGATAATCTCGTCATCGATTTTCTTACTTTGTTCAAAAATGTTACCAAAGGTGTGCTTGTTCCACGCCTTTGGTTTTGTTTTGAGTATTTGAGTTTTTTTGGTAAGGTTGTACATGTGGGAGCCACCTGGGTTAAACCGCCAGGCTTGTCTAATAACGTTTTGAAAGTCCTTTCTAGATGTCCACATCATTTCAAATTTGAATGGTTGCGCTTTGAATGGTGCGTCGGTGGGTATATCGCATGATATAGGGCAGTGGTCTGATGATGAGAAGGCATGGTTTTTGGTTGCAATAGATGGGTACCATTGGATGATCTGGTTATAAACAATGGTGCGATCCAGTTTCTCAAAGGTGGTGTTCTCCAGGTTTTTTTATTTTCTCCATGTAAATTTGTTTCTAATATACGGGATGTCTCACATGTCACATTCGTCTTTGAATTTGATGAGTCGTTCGTATATGGATTGGGTGGGATTAGCACCTCCCAGTTTTTCATCTGGGTGTTGGATTTCGTTTAGGTCTCCCATGAGTAAGCAGGGTAGGGTACAATTCTGAATGAAGTTCTTCAACTCCATCCAGAACTGGTCTTTTTCTTGTGCCCTCGGCGGTGCATAGGCAAAAATTAGGATCATTTCCCTATTATTCTCAAGGTCCGCGTAGTGGAAACTAATAAATTGGTTATCTTTATGGATGGTTTTGATGGTTTTGATGGTTTCCTTGGTAAGTGAAGTGCCCTTCCAAAGGACGCATAGCCCACCCGAGTACCCCTTTGTCGGGATGATTTACATGGAGTCGAAGCCTGCTTTTTGCCATTTATTGCACTCGGATGGCTCTTGGGTTTCCGTTTCCATTATAGTGATGATGTTGATGTGCTCCAGGAAACAAAACACATTCACTTCGGTCCAAAATGAATTGCGTTTGGTGCCCCTACAATTACAAGTGCAGATTTTCAAATGCAATCGTGTTTGTTGTTTCTTTTGGCCTTCGAGGGATACGTGATCATCAAATGTTTATGTTTAGTTTTGCCCTTGTAAGTCGGTTTTATAGTTTTGTATGATTTGGCTAGATATTTGCCCTTGCAAACATGAACGATATTTCTAGTTTTTGGATTGTGTTCACCGGTGAATTTGGTTGCTTGATGAACGACTTTAACCAAGCAAGACCGTGAGATGACTTTTTTTTATCACCACATACCCAATGCGTGAGGCTGAGCGCCTCCCATAGCACAATAGGACGTCTATGTCCACCAACATGCCAGAACTCATCAAGTGGAGAATTATTATTTGATCACGGGTTTTAAACCCTTGAAGTTTTACAAGTATCAAAAACCCAAAGCCGGAATAATCGAAAGCCTGAATAATACCTTTATTTTGTTTTGCACCGTTGTCGCGTTTTTTGGTTTTCCTTTCATTTATGATCAACTTGATTGAATGCAAGCTCGATTGATCGAAACCATGATTGCCATAGGTTTCCGGTCACTTAGTTTAACTCTAGAAGGATCGTTTTTTATGTCGATTATGGCTTTTTTGCCTGAGCTGGGCTTTCATGCCTGCAGGAGTTTATTGCTATAATGCAAATCTCCTTATTATAGTGATTATGCTTCAGGTTATTTTGTGTTTTTGCACATGGCCATGCCAAAAAGACAAAGAAAAAAGAAATAAGCCGAGATAGGGAGCAAAAGAGAACCAGCAAAGACGCACAAAAATAAACAAAACACACCAGCACCAAGTTATTATTCTCAACGACCACAACACAAGAGCAGCTAACCGCTGCGACACAAACAAACAACAGAAAGGAAGGAAACACACCATCACAAGGCTGGGACAACACAACAACAAAGGTTGTCAAACAAAACAGCCGGAACACAACACAAAAACAACAATTGAGTATCTTGGTACCAAACATAAAGTGGTTGATAATTTTGGGCTCAAGGGGTTGTATCCCTCCTCTAACTTGTTTTAGTGACGCACCTTTTCGCCTCACCGTGAGGTTAAGAGATTGTTGGGGTTGATTCATCATACTAGGGGTGTCCATAAAAAACCGAAACCGAAAATCCGAACCAAAAAACCGATTATTTTTTAGGTTAACCAAACCGACTTTTTTTTTGAAATTTCGGTTTATCGGTTTCGTATCACGACTTTACATATAACGGTTAACCGAAAAACTGAAAATATATTAATATTTTATTTAAATATTAGTAATCTTTGATTTATTTAGTGGTTAAACTCTATGATGTTCAAGGTGTTAATGTAGTTTGAGTCTTTCCTTCTTCAATTTTAACAATTTACACACTATTTTTTCACTTTACATTGATATAAGAGTCGCTTATTAAATTTGATGAGATAAAAATTAATACACACAATGTTTGATTCCAGACAATATAGTATATACTCTCAATATTTGTTTACAACAAACAAAACAATATGATATAAGTACATATTTAAAATAAAAGTCTTGCTTAATCACTTTCTTTATTAAAATTTTATTATTTTAGTCTTAATTATTTAAGGTAAAATTACATAAACGGTTATCGGTTAACCGAGAAAACCGAACCGAAAAATTGGTTAACCGAACTACGGTTAACCGGGATTCACGGTTCGGTTTCGGTTCTCGATTTTAACTAACCGAAATCATTGTTAACCGAACTTTGGTTAACCGAGATTGGACACCCCTACATCATACTATACGTACTTTTCGGGGCACTTTGGGGGCGGAAATAGCTGAGTCTTCAACATTCTCGGCGAGCCTTTTGCGACTAAAATTCGATGTTTCCATCTCATCAACTCCTTTGTTTGCACTCAAGTTATGAACTTTGATGGTGCTGGATACCTTTGCTGAATTGTTTGAGTCTGCCGAGTTGAAATCTTCAGACCCATCCTTGTTTCCGATCAATTGATTTTCTTGGGCGTCTTCAAATTCGCCATTAGAGAAATCGTCATATTCCTGTTCAATTTTTTGGTCTTCTGTCTCCTTTAGTCTTAATTATTTAAGGTAAAATTACATAAACGGTTATCGGTTAACCGAGAAAACCGAACCGAAAAATTGGTTAACCGAACTACGGTTAACCGGGATTCACGGTTCGGGTTCGGTTCTCGATTTTAACTAACCGAAATCATTGTTAACCGAACTTCGGTTAACCGAGATTGGACACCCCTACATCATACTATACGTACTTTTCGGGGCACTTTGGGGGCGGAAATAGCTGAGTCTTCAACATTCTCGGCGAGCCTTTTGCGACTAAAATTCGATGTTTCCATCTCATCAACTCCTTTGTTTGCACTCAAGTTATGAACTTTGATGGTGCTGGATACCTTTGCTGAATTGTTTGAGTCTGCCGAGTTGAAATCTTCAGACCCATCCTTGTTTCCGATCAATTGATTTTCTTGGGCGTCTTCAAATTCGCCATTAGAGAAATCGTCATATTCCTGTTCAATTTTTTGGTCTTCTGTCTCCTTTGTTAAGCCATTAGCAGGTTTTCGAGTTACTGGAGTTTTTGCGTTGTTGGGGATGCCTTGCGGGGCTGGGGTAGGGCCGACACCAATAGCCTTTGGTTGGGTGTTGGCGTTGTTAACTGTGTTGGAGGTTGATGGTTACAACCGCCAGGCGCAACCGTGATTCCAACAGAACCACACGCTCCAACATTTGGTGTGGTTAAGTTTTGAATTGTGTTGTTCCACTTTCCAAGAGCTTTGAAACTGCTTTCAGCTGCTTTCTTGAAGCTGCATTGATTGAATAGGTGGTCTCTTGCACCACAGTAGCCACATCCCTTCTGATTATTCTCAAACCAGATGTTGAATTCGGTGAGCTCTCCCTTTTCGTCCGGAGCGATGATTGTTTCCATGTTGATGTCTGGAATGTCCACATTAGCGCAGATTCTGTTGTGGGTTGCCACAATTCTGATCACTACTCCAAAACCATTTGCTTGGAGAATGCGTGGGAGTGCTTCATACGTGAGGTAGAGAGGAGAAAGCTTTGGTATGCGGAACCACAAGTCCCCGCGATTCTTTGGCTCTTTTTTCGGGTTGAAGTCGGGTCGCCACTCCTTGAGGACAAGTAGTTGGCCAGCAATATGGTAAGGACGAGCTTCCCAAACCTTCTTGCGGTCATTTGGAGATTTGAACTGGATTTCGAACCAGTAGTGTTGTCGGTTTATTATTTGGAAATCAGGGCCGACAAGGTTGCGCCATCTGTTGCGCATTTTCTCCCGCATCTCGGTAAACTCCATTGGGTCTCCAACTAGGAAACCAAACAGAGATGACTCCATGGACTTGATTGTGATATCTTTGGCCTTCTTCAGGTTATATTTGAACACTTCCGACTCAATTTTCAATTTCGACATCCTGCTGGTTAGTTGGTTTTGGTTCTTTGTTTAATTGTCGTTCGGGTTAGGCACATGGTCGCTCTTCAGTGTTGTATTGTTGTTGTTGTTGTTGTTGTTGTTGTTGTTGTTGTTGTTGTTGTTGTTGTTTTGGGTTACCATTTCAGCAAAAGTGGAAGGAGCATTGGGGAGAGTTTGACTGTTGGTATTCTTAGCCATAGGAAGAAGATAGGAAGAGCAGACAACCGGAGGAAGGATATCAAATTGGGGATACCCTGCAACAGTGAATTTGAATTGGGATGGAATTGTGACTTTGAACCGTTGTGGTGGGAAGTATTTAAAGGCCAGTTCGCCCACGCCATTGAATCGACTGTCTGGGAGGAGAGATGAGGCGTTGTTCTGGAACGAGCGTCGATTAATTAACGTCAACAAGGAATCAGTGGAGGCTATCGCACTCCCAAGACTCCCAGCCTTAACGCCCAAAGTAACGAGCCCGTCGCCGTCATGAACGAAGTGCCAGCAAGGTTGGGAACCCCCAAAATCACCTTTGAATTTATTGGAAAGATTTAATTGTAACACGATTTTAGTCATTATGGACTCGATCTTGCTCCCGATGACAACTGAACGATTAAACTTGGCTTTTGAATGAAAGCAAAAAAGCCCCACGGATTACTAATCCATTTTGATTGGAAGTGGGGAATTGGAAATTTGATTATGATTTGCTTTAAAGGATTATCAGGATTGTATTTTTGGCTAATGTATGTGTGGGGTTTGGGGACTGAACAGAGAGCTGAGCGGCTCCAGGGCGGCGGCAAGTCAAGCGCCATTAGGGTTTTCGCCACGAGGAAGACGATGAGATACGCGCGTGAGAGGCGCGTTCTTTTGGTAAATTTGATTTTTGGTTTATAATTGTAATTTTTTTAAAAGGATTTATTAATTCCAATTTAGGGAATAGTTTTGAAATATTTTCCAAAATTAACATAGTAATTGTGTGGCATGAGCACACATTAGCCGAACTGATATTAGAAAGCTAAAATATATGCTAGCTTAACAACTTTTCTAAATACTAGTTTGTGGGGGCGTGCTTTGCTAGAAGAATTGGAACAAAATTCCAAAAACAGTCTTTTCACTTGGCTAAAGGAAGGAATTCTGTTGGAGTCACCAATTTACCCACATTCATTTTTTATTGTCGGATTCCTCATCCAAATTTTGAATGGGACTTGTGATTTTTGTTGTAACAAATGGACCATTCAACTTAAGGCTCAAACAAAGCAGAATTTCAGCTATAAATGGTATGGTAATCCACCATGGGGAATGGATTTTGTGAGCGAGTAAATAATTAATTTTTTTAACTACCTTATTTATTTTCCTTATTAAATTATTGTTTTTATTATCATTAAGATATGGGAATATATCTTAGTCGAAAGATAGAATTTACGCATGGATGGGGAGCAAGATATCGCTTGCTTAGGTGACAAGGCTTGTCGGACGACCCTATAGATAAGAGTTTTCGACATTCTCTCTCCCTTTCCTCCATTATAAATACATAGGATTGTAATGTACGATGAGGACATTCAATAGAGGCTGATATTTGCTCAGCTCACTCGCGGTCTTACCTTTACCTCGACGTTCATGCGACAAACTGCTCTTTCGACTTAGGCATCAGAGGTGGATCAAGGGGACCCCGCGCCTTTTGTCCATTGTTTTGCAGGTTCTAGGTTGATGAAGAAGTTCGAACGGAAGATGAAAGGGCAAATTAAGAGCAGTATTCAATTAGGTCATAAAGGCAAATTTTTGTGCACTAACAGTTGGCGCCATCCGTGGGGAACTTGCAATCGATCCATGCAATTATGATGTTGGAGTCGATACCTAAAGAACAAGATGTGATTTTTCATGGTCCTGAAGAAACCGCGAAAAGCGAAATCGAGTGCAGTGCTCTCAGCAACCGAAACCGCAACATAGAGAAACGTGATCGTGGCCCCCAGGGCGATCATGCGAACTCCAATATTTGCTAAGAGGATCGAACCCTAGAGTGCACCGAGCAAGGCGCCTTGCTTGAAGATGACCTGAACCGTGACTTGGCCCTATCCGCAAGCACGATCGCTAATCGCGCGAGCCGTCAAGGTTCCGAGTTAAGCAATGAAATCGAGGGTCGTAACGCTTCACAGTCCAAATCAGAAGTATTTAGCCACCTATGGGACTCGGCAATGCACGTGTTGAGAGGGATTTACTTGACAACAAATAAATTTATAGTCAAGACCCCGCTGAGTACAGGGGAGTCAGGATCGTTCCACGGGAAGCACGGTTGTTTGTCTATCGACTACTAAAAACAAAACAAAACAAAACAAAACAAAACAAAACAAAACAAAACAAAACAAAACAAAACAAAGACACCTACGACCAACCTCGTTAACGACCTTGTCAGGGTCGTTAACGAACCTAGGAAATTCTACGAACACACACTAACGAGCTAAAACACAAGTTCGGTACCGAGGCACTAACTCGATAACGAATATAACTGAAAGATAAACCTTATAAAATAAAAGACCTAGGACAAGGGTTACCACAACATAGCTATGCATATAAACTCATAAGAAGATAAAGATCATGCCTTTAGAAAGATAGATTCATCAACTTTCGCTGATTAGCAAGCAAATTAATTAATTTTCATAAATCAATTCACTCAATCACTTGTTTTGGATCCAAAGCTCGAAACTTTCGTAATCGAACAATATCAATCTTCAAGTCAATAACTTTCTCTTTCGATCAAATTGAGAACTCAAATTACTTCGACTATCGTCTAAGCATAAACACAACAAGCAGTAAAAAACGGATAGAAAGGCATTCAAAACATCAACTTCACTTATCTAATATGCATAACTATGTCGGGTTTCAACCCCGATCCTAGATAAGAAAACAACTCACAACACATCATCATAAAGCAAACAACTTCAATAAGAGAAAACATTGAAAACAAAACAAACTTACTCAATATTAATAAGAGAAATATCTTCTTACAATATCCGGAAGAAATCGAAAACATAGAACCTCGAGCAAATCTGACTAACGACCCAATTCTCTCTCTCGATCGACCTTGGCTCGCTATTCTTCTCTCGTACTCCCCTCGATTCGGTTCTCCACTCTAATGATAGATAATATCTCCCCTTAACTTCAACGATCGATCCCCCGAACTAAAGAGGGGAAAAGTGTATTTATAGAGAAACTATTCCATCTAAAAAGCTATCTTATTAAAAAGACCTAAAAGATAAAAACTAACCCTAAAAAGATAACAAGATAAAAGATACCAAAAACTGTACTAAGAACACAAAACTAACTATAAAACCTACTAAAACTAAACCTAAACAAACTAAGAAACACACCAAAAACTGTACTAAGAACACGAATATCAGCATGTTGCTGAGTCCGAAAGCAATCGAAGTTCACAAGGTCGTGGGCAATAGCACGAACCAAGATGAGTAACTGCGTCACGGATCTTAACCGCAATCGCGACCTAGAAAGTCATGACCACGACCAAGCACAGCTCCGCATCTTGGAACCCACGCCAGCCCTAATACCGAAATGCGAAAACCCGACAACAACAAATCAATTTTGACCCATTAGCCTATGTTCAACTATTTATAAAATAATAGCAAAAATATTAGTTGAATGATTAAATATGGTACTTTCCAAACATCCTCTCCAAGGAGCCTTTCTAACAAACATAGCCATTCAAGTTAATATCCTTATACCGCATGAAATTTTCTGCTCGATCTTTCCGATCCAAGAAAGGCAAAAATGGTTATAAATTAAGTAATTAAACTTGACGTGAAAAAAAGCGTATGATAGAATCGAATGAGAATTTCTAGACAAAATACGAGAAAAGTTTCGTTTTCACCGCTTATTTATTATCGGGATCTGCGAATGTGGACAAACAGTATCCTTCTCAATACCTATCAATAATGAACCATCATAAATCTTCGTACCAGAGAGAGGACTTCGACAAGGTGACACAATATCTCCACTTTTATTTGTACTTGGGGATGAAATTCCACCACGAATATTACAAGTGGAGAGCACGAAAAAGAAGAGTGATGTAGGCATACATAATACAAGGAAAGGAATAGTTATTCCTTTTTCTATCCTTTTTTGATGACATCATAATATTCACTCCCACTACCAAAGTGTGCCAGAAAATAAAAAAGATCCTTAACCAATATTGTGCTATTTCTGGAACAAAGGTGAACTACCATAAATCAACCTTTCAAACAACAAGATTAGGCCTAAAGGTACCTTAGCGTGTATAAGGCGTCAACTACAAACAAAACTAAACATTCCATGTACAAGTTCACTAGAAAAATACTTAGGCTGCCCAATCTAAAACTATATGTTAAAGCTAAATATTTCAAGACACCACATTGATTGTGGTCCCACATTAAATTTATAAATAATTTTTATTTATATTAATTTAGTTTTTTCAACTAAATTCTTTTCTATCTATTTATGTGTAAAATAATTTTTAAATTCAAAATTTAATTAAAAATTATGAAAATTATTCTCTCGGTATATTTTTATCTATGTAGGTAAAAGATTTATCTTAAATAAAATTCTGATAAAAAAATCAATATCTAGAAAAAATTCAATATCCTGATTGAATTTTGATAAAAAAAAATTATATTATATTTTCCTTAATTTTCCTTTTGGATAATTCATGTTAATATAGAAAAAAAAATTAACTTTAAACAATTCAGTTCTTATTCATATTTTTTCATATTTTCTTATTAGTTATCTTTTTAAATTTTTATTTAAAATATTTTTAAAGAAATGAATTTAATTAAAAATTAATAAGAATTTACATTATTTTTTCATTTTATCTGTTTTTTACAAGAGTAATTAAAATAATTTATATTTAAATTTTTTCATAAATAAATTATCATTAAGTCATCAGAATCATATTGGACTCACTTTAATGATTTTGGCTTCGTCCTACATTATAAAAAATTGAAAATTTTACATAAAATTTTTATAATGAATAAGTTATTTTTATTTGTTATAATAAATGAAAATCATTCATTATATAAATTAAGTATTAAATTCATGTAGTCGTGCATGACACGACGAATATAACTAGTCATAAATGAAAGAGTAATAAGATCGACCTTTGAAAATTTGGTCATAAATAGTAACCAACAATTAGCAAAATGGAAAGATAATTGTCTCTCACGAGCGAGAAGAACTACCTTAATCAAAGCTACACTAGAATCCAAACCAAACTACATAATGCAAAGTTTTATGTTACCTAAGAATATCTTGAATGAACATTATAACATAAATCGTAGATTCTTCTATATCAAGGGCTATGTCCCACATTCCAATCACTAGTTGGGACAAATCTATAAATCAAAACAAAAAGGTGAATTGGGACTACGGAAAGCAAGACAGATGAATCAAGCATTGCAAATGACTCTTTTGGAAAATATTAGCGGAACCACACAATATATGGGTTCAAGTTGTAACGGGAAAATATCTAAAAACTGTTAAATTATATAGTTTAAAATATGCTTTTGCATGTCTACCAAAAAAAAATATGTTTTTGCATGTATTGTAAGTTGTGTTGTATTAAATTCTAGCCTTCCTAGGCTAGTGTTAGAGTTAATTATGTTAGTCTAGAGGACTAGGTATAATTGCTCTTCCTAGGGAATTAAGTGTATTTACTTTTCCCCTATCTTCCCTCCTTGTATTTAATCTGGCCTTTGCCATTGTAATATTCAGATTAGAGAAACTATTTTTCTCCATTTTTACTCTCATGGTATCAAAGCTTTAGGGTTTTCCAAAAGGACCTAGACGTTTTTTTCTTCTCTGTAATTTCAACCTTCATTGCTGGAATTCTTTCTTCTTCTCAACCTTCATTGCTGGTGATGATGTCCAAAACAGTAAAATAAGAAGTGGGCCCGGGGTATCAAAAATAAGTAGGCCCTGATAGATTCCCAAGGGCAATTCAGGGACCCACATCCATACCCTTCGTTTATTTAAAACAAAACTCATACCCTCGCGAGGTCTCCCAAATCCCCGGGACGAGGTCTCGACCTCGTCACCGACTCTACTAACACACCCGCCCACCCAGACCAATCACAAGCGACCTCATTCCCGAACCAATCACAAGCGGCCTCATCCCCGGACTAATCAAGAACCCCTATTCCGGGCGTCCCACATTGGACCTTGGCCTAAACTCGGCTCCCCAATTCTCTATAAATAGAGGAGAACCTCGTAGGAGGAAGGGGTCGAAAAAACCCCTTGAACTCAAGAACTCTCTTGCTTGTTGAAGATCGACGTGATAGAAACATCGTCAAAAGACCTCGCTACAGACAGGAGAAGTCCACAAAAATACTTCAAGTCATACAGGGACCTCGCCCACACTAAAGACCTCGCTACAAAATCTCACAAAGCTCTCTACACCACGTGCCCAAATCTATCTCGCCCTATAGTCAACCTCGCAACATTTAGGTTTGATCTCGGAACTTCGTAGGAGGTCTAGGTGTAATTCTCAAAGTTGTTCATCAGCCTCGTAGGTTTGTAACCTCGTTATTGGGAGAAAATCATAAATAAAGGAGCAAGTATTTGCACACTCAAATATAATACTCTTGTTCCTTGTCTCGTAGCGTAGCTGTTATTTCGGGTTTCATCAATGGCGCCGTTTGTGGGAAGCCTCTTCATCCTAAGCAGTCTCCCGTTTAGTGCGAACCTTGACTCCTTAAAACCCCTCAAAATGGCTTGCCCAAACAATTTCTTCCCCCAACATCCCGACAACATGGTCGAGACCCCTCCGTGGATGACGGCAGGTCCCCCGGGGTACCCTTTTGTGGTTCCGCCGGGTTGGACGTACAACGTTCCACAAAACCCATACCCGTTCCAGGGGTATGAACAGGGTGGCGCGCCTCCTAACCCATATCCCTACCCGGGTTACGGGCAGTACCAACAGGGCCAAGCTCCCCCGTATGTCCCGATTCCCTCCTAGGGGCAACCTCACTCCGAGTACGTGCCCGCGTATGTCCCGGGATATACGCCGGGGGCAACCTCTCAGGGGCAACCTCACTCCGAGTACGCGCCCACCAACGGCTCCACCACGGAGAGACCCTCCCGAGATCCGATGCAGATCTCGCGATCCCGTTCGCGACGTGCGGGAAGGCGTGACACGGAGTTGTCCGAAACGGCGGCAAGCGCGGCACGCCCTCTGGCAAAGTCAAAATCAAAATCTGCCCGCCCATCCGTCAAGAGTGGATACAAGAATCCCTTTGTGCCTGAGATCTATGATGCACACATGCCCAAGGGTTTCCACTGGCCGCAAATGGGGCTCTACGACGGCACGGCCGACCCCGAGGACCACATAAAACACTACGCCGTCCAGATGACTGTCATCTCCTACAATGACGCCATTTTCTGCCGCATCTTCCCGACCCTCTGGACAAGGCGACAATGATGTGGTTCACCAGCCTTAAGGTCGAGTCGGTAGCCTCGTTTTCTCAGCTATGCGCAAGAAGAACATGCGCGATCTCCGCGGCATTGAGCAGGGAGAAAACGAGAAGTTGGGTACCTTTTTTACGAGGTTCACCACCGCGGTCGCAGAGATCGCACAAATCGACGAGTCGTCGGTGCGAGATATCCTCATGGGCAACCTTCGCCAGGGGGATTTTAAGTGTCGCATTTTTCTTAAGAATCCAACAACGTATGAGAGTCTGTGTGCTCGGATCACGGCGCAGGTCTACGCCGAGGACGCTGCCAGCCAGAGCTCGCGACCGAGGACCGATAAGGAAATCGTGACCGAGGCTAAGAGGAAGGCTAAAGTGGCTGCACCGGCCGCGAGGGATGCGTACATGACGCAAACTCACGATCGGCGCACCGATTACAAGAGCAACAACAACAACAACAACAACAGAAGCAACAACAACAACAACAACAACAACAGAGGCAACAACAACAACGACAATAGAAACAACAGCCGCTACGACAACCGCGGGAGTGGCGGTGGGGGTTGGAGCTGCTTCGGCGGGAGGCCACGAGGTTACAAGGGCAAAGGTGGCCCCGCCTACAACCCAAATGAAAAAAAGCGCGCCAACCCCGCGTCGGGAGCCAACCTCGTGCAGCAGGGACCAACCCGGTCTCGACCAAGCAACGCGGAGCAACACGCTCCGGCGAGGCAGTCGCGTTCCAGACAAGCCGCGGCGCCCGATGGATACATCAATGCCATCTCGGGTGGGCCCTCGCTGGTGGGTTCGAGCCAGGCGGAAAGAAAGAGATACGCGAGGGCAAGTCACCATGAGCCCTCGGTATACAGCGTGACGCAAACCTCACGGTCCCATTTAGGTATGGCTTTCACCTCCGAGGACGCCGAGGGACTCCATATGCCCCACTCCAACCCTCTGGTGATACACGCTCAATTGGGCTTGAAGATAGTGAAGCGGATACTGGTGGACACGGGTTCTTCCATGGAAATCATGTATTTCGGCGCTTTCGAGCAGTTAGGGATCTCCGCGACATCTTTGAAGCCCTACGCTGGGAAGCTCACCTCCTTCTCGGGAAACGAGGTCGATGTCGCTGGTCTCATAGACCTGTGGATGACCCTCGCTACTGGCTCCACAACGAGAACCGAGGTGATAGAATTTACGGTGGTGCACCTACCTTCGGCCTACAACGCAATCATCGGGAGAGTCTCCTTGATGAAGTTCCAGGCAGTGGTCTCCATCTACCACCTCAAAATGAAGTTCCCCACCAACGGTGGTGTCGGAGAGGTGAAGGGCAACCAAGAAGAGGGTCGCGTCTGTTACATGACCCCGGCAAAACAAAAATGCTCCGTGTTCATGGTAGAGGCCTCCGGCGAAGCGGATCTCGAGGTCCGGGATTTCACAATACCCACCCTCGAGGCAGAAAGAAGGGTGATTACCCCCTTTGAAAACAACTCCGAGAAAATCTACCTCGGGGGTTGCCTCGCCGGAGATGCAGCGACGTCACTAGAAGCCTTGCTTGCTGGATCCCGCGACGTGTTCGCCTGGACTGCAAAAGATCTCCGAGGTGTGCCTTGGACGTTGGCCCAGCACTCCCTGAACATCGACGTCGCCATTCGCCCCGTGGTGCAGCGTCGAAGAAAGATGAACGAAGAAAGAGCGACCGACGCGAACGAGGAGGTGGCCAAGCTGTTGGCCGCAGATTTCATCCGCGAGGTCCAATATCCGAGGTGGCTGTCCAATGTCGTATTGGTCAAAAAGGCCAGCGGTAAGTGGAGGATGTGTGTAGATTTCAAGGACCTCAACAAAGCATGTCCCAAAGACAGCTACCCTCTGCCCTCGATTGACGCGCTCGTAGATTCAACTGCGGGGCACGAGGTCTTGAGTTTCCTCGACACTTATTCGGGATACAACCAGATCTTGATGAATCCGCGTGACGAGGAGGAGACGTCCTTTATCACCCAGCGGGGAACATACTGCTACAAGGTCATGCCATTTGGCCTAAAAAACGCCGGGGCCACATTCCAACGCCTCATTGATCGGGTCTTCAAAGACCACCTGGGCAGGAATGTGTCGGCTTACGTCGATGACATCGTGGTACGAAGCAAGAACCCCGAGGAACACCTGGCCGACCTCGCCGAGGTCTTCACTACCCTCAGGCATCACCAGCTCAGCCTGAACCCCGAGAAATGCGTTTTCGGCGTATCATCGGGGAAGTTTTTGGGATTCATGATCAGCGAGCGCGGGATCGACGTCAACCCCTCCAAAATAGAATCGATCCTCTCGATGAGGTCTCCCAGATATCGAACCGAGGTGCAGTGACTCAATGGCGCTGTAAATTACTTGGGGCGATTTTGCTCCCGTCTAGCGGACAAATCTCTCCCTTTCTTTGCCGCCCTCAAAAACACATTTTAAAGGGAGAGATTTGTCCGAGACTGCCTTCTCCGAGTTAAAGATCTTCCTCACAAAGCTCCCCACCTCGTCACCTCCGCATGCGGGCGAAGACCTGCAACTATATGTAGCGGTGAGCCCCGAGACAGTCAGCGCGGTGCTCACTAGAGAAGCCATGCACCCGGTGTACTTTGTGAGTCGCGTGCTCCAGCCTGCGGAGCAGCGATACTCCCCAGCAGAGAAAATGGCGCTAGCAGTAGTGACCGCCGCAAGGCGTCTACGCCCGTACTTCCATGCACATCCCATCCAGGTCCTCTCGGACCTCCCGCTCCGTCAAATCCTACATCAGCCTGCCCTCTCCAGGCATATGACGAAGTGGGCCGTCGAGCTCTCCGAGTTCGACATTAGTTATCTCCCGAGGACCGGAATGAAGGGACAGGCCCTCGCCGATTTCATGGTAGAGGTCACCTTCCCCGAAACCGACACAAGCTTGGACGAGTGGAAGGTGTTCGTTGATGGCTCGCGATGTGACGCCGGTGGCGGGGCCGGCGTATTCCTCGCTGGCCCCTCAATCGAGACGGAGTATGCTCTCAACTTCGCCTTTGATGCCACCAACAACGACGCCGAATACGAAGCCATGATCGTCGGGATCGAGATGGCGCTACTTAGCGGAGCACGCAAGATCAGGGTCTACACAGATTCCGAGTTGGTGGCACGACAACTCAACGGCCAATACGACACCAGGAGAGGTTTTCTGCCAGCCTACCGAGCAAAGGTGAAGGCCTTGGTTTCATGCCTGGAGACCTTCGCGGTAGAGTCGATTCCACGAGCCTCAAACACAAAGGCGGATGCTCTCGCCAGGTTAGGCTCCGCACTTCCCTTGGATGTGGGGAATCGCGTGATGGTAGAGAGAAAACTCTCACGAAGTGTTGATAGTGAGGTCCTGTCCATAAGGACCGAGGACTGGAGGTTCCCAGTGACGCGGTATATACAAAGCGGCGTCCTCCCAGAGGACCCCGCGCTGGCCAGGAAACTAAAGATGCAAGCTGCCCGCTACTGCGTCATCGGTGACCAGCTCTACCGCCGAGGCTACGCTGAACCCAACTTGCTATGCATACCGCCTGAGACCACGGACCACGTCCTCTACGAGGCCCACAAGGGAGTTTGTGGGGGACACCCGGGGTGGAGGTCTTTGGCACACAAGATCATCCACTTGGGGTACTTCTGGCCCACTCTCCGACAAGATGCAAAGGCTTACGTCCAAAGATGCGTCGGATGCCAGAAACACGGGAACCTCCAACACAACCCGACGACCCCCCTCCGCAGCATCCACGCACCGTGCCCATTCGCGATGTGGGGAATGGACATTTTAGGTCCTTTCCCCAAAGCAGCTGGCCAGGTGCAATACATTTTGGTCATTGTCGACTACTTCACGAAGTGGATCGAAGCGCAGGCCATGGCAAAAATCACCGGGGCGAAGGTCTGCGAATTCCTGTGGAAGAACCTCGTTTGCCGTTTCGGTGTCCCCATGACAATCATGACCGCTCATGGCCCCCAATTCGACTGCGAAGAGACTCGGGCTTTCTGCTCTGAGCTGCGCATCGACCTCAAATTTTCCTCCGTGGCCCATCCCCAGTCCAATGGTTAGGTAGAAAACGTCAACGCCCGCATCTTGACAGACCTAAAGAAGCACCTGGGCGTGGCACAAGGCCGATGGGCCGAGTTACTCCCACTCGTCCTCTGGACGTATCGCACGACATCGCGTCGCGCAACGGGCGAAACACCCTTCGCTCTAACTTACGGGGCGGAGGCACTCGTTCCCGTAGAAACCCTGATCCCATCGGGCAAGGTGTACAACTTCGACGAAAAAGAAAACGAAGCCAACCTCAGGGTCGAACTGCAATTCCAGGACGAAGTCCACGAGGTGGCAGACCTACGCTCCAGAGAATACAAGCGACTGTCACCGTATACCACGACAAGAAGGACAAACCTCGCCTCTTGAACACAAGAAACCTCGTTCTGAGATGCACCGAAGGAGGCAAATTGGACCCTAACTGGGAAGGACCCTACCTCCTCGAGGAGGAAGTCGCGCCCGGGGCTTTTAAGCTCAGGGACAGCGAGGGGCGTACACTGAGCAAGACATGGAACGTCGCGCGGCTCAAAAAATATTACATGTAAATTCTCGAAACCCCGTTGTTCCTCGCAGTTTTGATGAATAAAGGATTACAAGCTTTTCAAATAAAAATCTCCCTCGAAAATCCACCCCTCGCTTCCCGCTTGGGGTTGGAGAATCTCGTTAAGTCCACCCCTTGCTTCCCGCTTGAGGTTGGAGAACCTCGTTCAAAAGAAAAAATCCACCCCTCGCTTCCCGCATGGGGTTGGAGACCTCGTGTGGTCCACCCCTCGCTTCCCGCTTGGGGTTGGAGAACCTCGTCTGGTCCACCCCTCGCTTCCCGCTTGGGATTGGAGAAGCTCGTTAAGTCCACCCCTTGCTTCCCGCTTGGGGTTGGAGAACCTCGTTCGAAAGAAAAAATCCACCCCTCGCTTCCCGCTTGGGGTTGGAGAACCTCGTTTGGTCCACCCCTCGCTTCCCGCTTGGGGTTGGAGAATCTCGTTGGAATCCACCCCTCGCTTCCCGCTTGGGGTTGGAGAACCTCGTTCGGTCCACCCCTCGCTTCCCGCTTGGGGTTGGAGAACCTCGTTTGGTCCACCCCTCGCTTTCCGCTTGGGGTTGGAGAGCCTCGTTAGAATCCACCCCTCGCTTCCCGCTTGGGGTGCGAAAATCTCGCGTTTAAACACACCCCGGGGCGAACGAGGTTCGTGGACTCCCTAAGAAGGCGGGGTTCGCTAACAATTGTTTTAGGTTGGTACGAACTTCCGGAATCTTGGCATAACAATTGTTTTAGGTTGGAACGAACTTCCGGAACAGCGAAGCCGAATTTTGAGAAAGGCGAGGTCCGACAAAAGCTCATGACCTCGATGCGGAACTAAAACACCCGATGTGGCCTGAGTTCCACAAAAGATGTGGCACTCGAACCATGGGGTTGGATGGATAAAGATAGACGTATGCAAGAAAGACTAAGGCAAACAAACAAACAAGCATAGGAAAAGAAAGTGACAAGGCATAAGGTAAAAAGGCCGCGAGGGCCAGGATGTTTAATTACAGATCCCGTAGGACCACCAACAAAAAAAAAGAGAAAAAAGAACAACAAAAATTACCCTCTACTTCTTCAGGGCTTCGGCGGCAGGAGTGGCGGAATCCGGGGCGGCTTCTGAGGCGTTGACGGCAGACCCTGCGGTAGCTTCAGGACCGAGGTCAGTAACAGCAGGGGGCTGGGAGCTGGACACATCCGCCGTAGGCTGAGGGTCTAGAACTATGACCTCCGGCTCCCCCTGAGCGGGATCTACCTCGGGAGGCGCTGTGCTTGACACAGTCCCATCCTCGTTGAGGAAGAACTCGCATTCCCCCTCGGGGTCCTCCGATCCCAACTCCCCCATAGTTTCATCGTAGTTAGGGTTGAAGAAGACAATCTGGGGATCGAGGTGCCCGTACTTGGCCACCGCTTGTTTGACGCCCATACGGACGGCCTGGTGGAACATCTTCCTCATGCTCTCCACCAGCACCGCCTTGTACTCTTCCGAGTCCACGTACTTGGCACCGGCGGCCTCAACCTCCTCGTTGAGCTCGACGATACGCCGTTCAAGGCGCCTGATATCCTCCTCGGACCTCAAAACCTCTGCCTCCTTCTCCTTAAAGAACTTATGCTCGGCGGAGAGCTTACCCCGAAGCTCCTCTACCTCACCGCGCAAGGCCTCGGCTTCGTCCCTCGCCTGCTTCTCCCCCTCCTTCGCCACCGCCGCCGCTCGAGCCTCGTCCCTTGCCGAAGCCTCCGCGACCTCAACCCGCTTCTTGGCTGCAGCCTCCGTGGTCTCGGAACGCTTTGTGACCTCGGCCAGTTCCTTGGCCCGCCTCTCGCATTCCTCGCCACGGGCTCGAAGCGCTGCCTCAAGTTTGTCTATTCTTACGTGGGCGAGGATGATGCGGATTTGATTGTACTTTTCAAAAAAGTTGTGCTACAGATATACAAAAACGCGAGAAAAGAAATAATAGGGAAACAGGAGTAAAACGCAGGAAAATAAAAGAAGCTTACCATGGCCGAGTATCGAGCGGACTCGTCGTCAAGCGCCGCATCAGTAAGGTTGTTGCCCCACGCAACCTCCTCCTTCCTTTCCCCCCTGGCCCATTCCAACGGGCCCCCCCTGACCGGACCCGGACAGTGAAACTTGGCGGGATGGGGACCAGCAGCCTCGATGGCTCGCCCCTCATAGTTAAAGGCGGGGATGATGTCCCCCACGGACGTACCTGGCTGTTGGTCGTCTGCCTGAGGTTTCTTTTTCCTCTCCCTAGAGGGGGACCACGCGTCCTCTTATGGTCGGCTTTGTCGCCGGTTCCTCGGGAAGAATGGGACGACGTCTTCGCCGTTTCCCCTGGCGACAAAGCCACCTCGGGCTTCTTTCCCCTTTGGGAGGCCCCGCGACGTCCCATTGGGACGTCTTCGCGACGCTCCCCCTGGGCGGAACCCCCCCAGCAGCCTTCCCCCCAGTCGCGGTCGTCGGCGGGGGTACGGGTTTAGGCTGCGTGGTGCTCGGCCTCGCCTGCGGGCTCGGCTCATTGATGCTTATCCCCTTTGGAGCCCGGGGAACTGGGGCCTTGGAACTAGAAGTCAGGGGCTGTTTCCCCTTCGACTTCGAGGTGAGAGCGTGCAGAAGATCCACTGCCAGGAGAAAAAGCATAAAAAGCAAGTTAAGAAGAAGTCAAATACAAATATAACGAGGTTTATAACCTCGTAACCTTACAAAGAAAAGAAGAGCAATCAGAAAGAGAATAAAATACCCTCTCCACCCTCGCAGGGAGGGAGACTAAGGCTCAGCCCGGCCCGCTCAAGCCGGTCCTGAGAAAGGTATATCTCATATGGCGCCTGGTACGCTATGGCGTATCGAGCCTTGAGTGCCTGAAACTCGGCGACCTTGTACGGGCACACACACCTCTCAAAGGTACCCGGCGCCACAAGAAAATTGAGATATCTCCCGCTGAGATCCCGAACCAAAAACCACTTAGGTTTCCACGTCCCGACGTTCGATTGGGTCGTGGTGATCTTGACGTTCGGCGTGCTGAGATTGATAAGGGAACACCGAGGTTCCCTCCTCGCTAAAACCAACGCCGACAAATCATCGCAATTTGGTTCGTCCATGAGTTCGCGACTTCGAATTGTGTAGGCACACAGCAGCTGCCAGGCATTCGGAAACAGCTGGGCGGGACAGACACCCATAGCCCACAAGTAATCCACGATGTGCTGGGCCAAAGGTAGCCTGAAGCCAGCTTGGAGGCTGAAGAGGTGCACGACCGCACACCTCTCATAAGACGCCAAGGGCCGCCCCTCCTCCTCGGGGAGTGCCAGCTCGACTCCCTCAGACCAGGGGAAGTCCTTGGCTATCTTCGCGAGGTCTTCCAACTTGAGGTCGGTGGCTATTCCCTCCGACAGATAAGCCTCGGGGGTGCTCGGGCTCATAGGGATTCGCTCTTCAAGAACAGCCGGGACGCCAGACACGGCATCAGTAATATAGGCCTCGGGAAAGCTCGGGGGCACGTAGGAGGCAGAGGCTGAGGCAATTGCCGCATCCAACCGCGCCTCAACCTCGGCGACGATCACATCGGGAGAAGAAGAGGAAGCCATTTCAACGCCTGAGTAAACACGAAGACGAGGGAAGAGTGAGTTGATCGAAGCAGCGGAGTCGCTAGAAGAAGGTTCGCTGAAAACCAATGAAGGAGAACTCGGGTTCTGGGAGTCACTAGGCTCTACACTCCCTACGGACTCGGAGACCTCCTGGTAAAAATTCTCTTGAACGGTGAAAACAAAACCAGGCGGCGGGCTCGCAGAAGCTCTCCTAGGCATGAAAGGGAGACGTCCAGGCCGCGAAAGGCTAGCACCTGAAAAAGAAACGGTCAGTAAGACACTAGGCGAGGTAACCAAAGAAAAAAGGAAGAAATCAACGAGCACAAGATCGTAACCTCGGAAGAAAAATCCCGAGATCATAACCTCGGAAGAAAAAGCACGAGATCGTAACCTCGGAAGAAAAAAGCACGAGATCGTGACCTCGGAAGAAAAAACACGAGATCGTAACCTCGAAAGGAAAAAAGCACGAGGTCGTAACCTCGGAGGAAGAAACTACGCGAGGTCATAAGGGAGGAAGGCCACGTGGCACCCTAGAGGCTACTCTGACAAGATAGGACGGCGAGGGAGAATTTGAAGCGCCAAAAGAAAGGAAAGAGAAAGAAGAAGGTCAGCCAACGGTGGAAGCCCAAGCGTCCCGTAAGTCAAACGTCATGACGTTTGGGCTCCCAAGGGTTTCGAAATTCAAAAAGTAGCAGACGGAGGGACATAAGTTCAACCGCCACCCAAACAAGAAATAACCCAAAAAAAAACAGCGGTGACCTCACGGTGGTGACTGCCCACCACCACTGTCCCCGCGCCACGACGCGGAGGAGAAACACTCGGCAAAGCACCGTCGTCCACCAAGAAAAAAAGAGAAAAGAAGAGGGGGAGAAAGAAAGAATTAACAACAAGCAAACGAAAAACGAAACGAGAATAACGCCAGGCGACGCGCAGAAACACCCGCCTCCTCACCACCGCCGTCCCGCCACCGTGACACCGGCGAAACGCCAAGCGACACACCGTCGCCCATCCGAAGCACAAAAAAACGGGCGAAAGGGAATCTAAAACAAAAAAAAACACCAAAAAGCGAGAAAAAAGAGAGTCGAGAACTTACTTGTTTAGAATTGGCGTGGGAGGAGCGGTGATACGGCTGGAAAGCGATGGAGGTTCGTCGGAAACCGTCTCGAGAACCGTTCGCAGGAGACTGAGAAGACAAAGAGAAAGGAAGCGAAAAGGTTGAAGGAGAAGATGAAGGGGAAGCGTGTAAGATACACCCGTATAAAGAGCAGGTTTGGGCCTCACCTCACCCACAAAAGGCTTATTGGGCCTACCCCACCGAGACGACCCATTAGTCTAAAGCACGAAGAACAGGCCCAGGAAAGTCCGCCCGTACGAAGCAAAAGAGAACCCTAAGTGCGAGGCCTCGCGAAGAAAGGACCTCGCAAAAAGGAAGAAACCTCACAGGATCCCCTCCCCGTACCCCGTGGCCCCAAGGAACTTATGACCTGTGGGCCTCAGAGCGAGGTCCCCATGCCATGGGGTTGTGATGATGTCCAAAACAGTAAAATAAGAAGTGGGCCCGGGGTACCAAAAATAAGTAGGCCCGGAGAGATTCCCAAGGGCAATTCAGGGACCCACATCCATACCCTTCGTTTATTTAAAACAAAACTCATACCCTCACAAGGTCTCCCAAATCCCCGGGACGAGGTCTCGAACTCGTCATCGACTCTACTAACGCACCCGCCCACCCAGACCAATCACAAGCGACCTCATTCCTGAACCAATCACAAGCGGCCTCATCCCCGGACCAATCAAAAACCTCTATTCTGGGCGTCCCACATCGGACCTTGGCCTAAACTCGGCTCCCCAATTCTCTATAAATAGAGCAGAACCTCGTAGGAGGAAGGGGTCGAAAAACCCCTTGAACTCAAGAACTCTCTTTCTTGTTGAAGATCGACATGATAGAAACATCGTCAAAAGACCTCGCTACAGACAGGAGAAGTCCACAAAAAGACTTCAAGTCATACAAGGACCTTGCCCACACTAAAGACCTCGCTACAAAACCTCACAAAGCTCTCTACACCACGTGCCCAAATCTATCTCGCCCTAGAGTCAACCTCGCAACATTTAGGTTTGATCTCGGAACTTCGTAGGAGGTCTAGGTGTAATTCTCAAAGTTGTTCATCAGCCTCGTAGGTTTGTAACCTCGTTATTGGGAGAAAATCATAAATAAAGGAGCAAGTGTTTGCACTCTCAAATATAATACTCATGTTCCTTGTCTCGTAGCGTAGCTGTTATTTCGGGTTTCATCAGCTGGAGATTTATAACTCTTATTTCTCAGCCTTCATTGCTGAGATTTTTTCCCTTTGTTCAACCTTCATTGATGAATTTTACCCTCCAAACCTTCTTATTTTTCTAATTTTCAGCCTTTATTGTTGGAAAAAATCATGCCTCCTAAAGAAGACAACTCATATAAGAATGAACTTCAAGCCCTAAATTCTTCTTTCCGCTTCAATGGAAAGAATTATTTGCTTTGGTCCCAAGCTGTGAAGACTTACCTCAAGGGTAAGAAAAGGGAGATCATCTCACAAATGCCCCTCCAAAATCAGAAGAGCCCATCTTTAAATGGTGGGATGAAGCTGACTCAATGGTTATGTCATGGTTATGGGAATCTATGGATCCCAACATCAGCATGACATGCATGCTTTTGAGTACATCCAAAGAAATCTGGGAGTTTCTCCAAAGATCTTATTCCAAAGCAAAGGATGAGGCGCTCATCTATGAGATCCAAGTCAAAGCTGCTAGCACTAAGCAAGGAGATCGCTCAGCAAGTGAATATGCCTCTTTATTGCAAACTTGCTGGCAAGAACTTGACCAATATCAAGTTTTGAAGATGACATGCCCTGAAGATGCAACTCTCTTCAAGGATTTCATCCAAAAGTAGCAAAGCTATCAACTCTTGGCTGGATTGAACTCTGAATTTGACCAAATTAGAGTTCAAATCCTTGGCCAAAAGGACTTTCCATCCTTGGAGGAAATCATCTCCACTGTCCGGGCTAAAGAAACCAGGAGACGTGTAATGCTAGAGCAAAAAAAAATCATAAAAGGGTCTGCTAAAGGAGAGATGAAGGATGACCATTGGTGTGCTCATTTTCAGAAGCCTGTTCACATCAAGGAGAAATGATGGAAGCTTCATGGAAAACCACTAGGCAAAGAGTGAAAAAAAATAAATGGGTCTTTGTTCCTCATGATAATGTTGTAACTGGTTCAGCTGAGAGCAACCCTCAATTTTCTGAAGGATTTAGTGCAGTGGAACTAGAAAAATTCAGAGTCTTCTTCAACTCTCTCACCAAAGAATCAGGTGGTACTTCTTCTAGTCCATGCACTTTAGCACTTTCAAGTAGCATCTCAACTCCTATATGCTTAAGAACTTTTGCACATTCTAAGCCTAGCCAATGGATATTAGATTCAGGAGCTACTAAACACATGACCAATTGCCCACAAGCCTTTCAGTACCTCCAGCCTTGTTCTAAACCTAGACAAGTGTTAACAACAAATAACACTACAACTAAAGTTAAAGGCCAAGACATCATAAATTTCTGAATATAAAAAGCGTTCTCTTGGTCCCTAACCTCTCAATCAATCTGATTTCTGTAAAAAAGCTTTGTAAAGACCTTCATTGTTCTGCTATATTCACATATTCAAGTTGTATTTTATAGGACCAGGGCTCGGGGAAGATGATTGGTCTAACTAAGGAAAAAGGAGGCCTCTACTACCTAGATAGTCCTAAGGAAAGCAACAGTCCTATTTTTTTACCACACCTTAAATTCCACCACCACTACTCCTGATATTTGGCTTCTCTATTATCGATTTGGCCATCCATCTTTTTATCTTTTAAAGCACTTGTATCCTGAAAAATTTCAAGGAATTGATGTGTCTTCCTTTCAATGTGATGTACGTGAACAAGCTAAGCACACTCGTGTGCCTTTTCCCATTAGTAATTCTAGAAGTAGTGTTCCTTTTGAATTGATTCATAGTGACATTTGGGGACCATCCTCTATTCCAAACATTTCAGGTGCCAAGTGGTTTGTTTCATTCAATGATGATTATACTAGGGTAACTTGGGTGTTCCTCCTTAAACAAAAATTTGATGTCACTACCATCATTCCCATATTTCTTTCTATGATTCATACTCAGTTTGTAACACAAGTTAAAAAATTCTGGATTGGCAATGCTAAAGATTACTTTAATAATTCTATTTCTTCTCTCTTCCAAACACAAGGAATTGTTCAGGAATCTTCATGTGTCTATATCCCATAACAAAATGGGGTTGTTGAAAGGAAAATAGACATGCTGTATTCTAGAACTTACTTGTGCTCTTCTATTTCAGCACAATGTTCCCAAATTTTTCCAGGGGCAAGCCCTCCTTATTGTTATCTCCTTGATGAATCGTCTTCCAACTAAGGTTCTACAAAACCAAAGTCCTTTGGATTGTCTTAAAACAACATATCCAAATTTTAGAACCTCTAATCTCTATCTTAGAACCTTTGGATGTATTGTTTTTGTCCATAATCATGGTCCACAAAGAGGAAAACTTGATCCACGTGCCATCAAATTCATTTTTATTGGTTACTCTCCCACACAAAAAGGATACAAGTGTTATAACCCAACCACCAAGAAAATATATGTTTCCATGGATGTGTCTTTTGTTGAAGCTAGGCCCTACTATCTCTCAAATGGCACCACTTCCCTACCTTTTGATTCTACTTTAGATCGTACTTATCCAAACAATGCTTTGCCTGCATTGGACAATGTTCCTCCATCTCTCTCCCACCAGCCAATAGAAACAATGCAACAATCACCTCATACACTTGATTTATTTGACTTGCCTTCTTAACCTGAGATGGGATAACCTTCATCTCATTCAACCATAAACCCCACTCACTCTCCACCACACTACCTCACTCTCCACCACACTACCTTAAGATGTACTCTAGGAAACAGAGGCTTCCTCCACAACCTGACCAGGAATCTTCTCCAGCTGCTGTTAGCACATCATCAAAAGGTAATCTATCTGAAACTGATTCTCATTACAACAATACAATTCTTCCTGATATTGAGTTACTTATTGCTCTTAGAAAAGAAATCTGAAACTGCACAAAATACCCTCTATATCCTTTGGCAAATCATGTGTCATTACATCGTTTATCTCCATCTCACCAAAAATTCATAATAGACCTCAATCAAATTCCTATTCCTAAGAATGTTTTAGAAGCTTTTAAGAAAAGGGAATGGAGAGAGGCTATGGAAGAAGAGATGTGTGCTTTAGAAAAAAAATAATACATGGGAGGTTGTTGAAAAACCCTATGGCAAGAATATTGTTGGTTGTAAGTGGATTTTTCTCTCTCAAAAACAAGGCTGATGGGTCATTGGAACGGTACGAGGCTCGCCTTGTGGCTAAGGGTTTCACTCAGAGCTATGGGATTGATTATCAAGAAACATTTGCTCCACTTGCTAAGATGAATACAATCCGTGTTCTTTTGTCTCTGGATGCTCACTTTACATGACCTCTATGGCAATTTGATGTGAAAAATGCCTTTCTCCATGGCAATTTGGAAGAAGAAATATACATGCAAATTCATCCAAGTTTCTCTTCTTCCTCGTCGCTTCAAGTGTGCAAGCTGAAAAAGGCTCTCTATGGCAATTTGATGTGAAGAATGCATTTCTCCATGGTAATTTGGAAGAAGAAATATACATGCAAATTCCTCCAAGTTTCTCTTTTTCCTTATCGCTTCAAGTGTGCAAGATGAAAAAGGCTCTCTATGGCTTTAAACAATCACGAAGAGCATGGTTTGGGAGATTTACAACTGTTATGAAGAGTGTTGAGTATAAGCAAAACCAAGGGGATCACACATTGTTCATCAAGCATCCAACTTCAAGGGGAGAGACTATTCTATTAGTGTATGTCGATGACATTATTGTCATAGGCGACAACACAAATGAACAAGAGGAACTTAAGAAAAAACTGGAAGCTGAATTTGAAGTCAAGTCACTTGGTAGACTTAAATATTTCCTTGGAATAGAGGTTTCTCATTCATCTGCTGGAATTTTAATTTCACAGCAGAAATACAAAACTGATTTGCTTGCAGAAACAAGAAAGAGTGGATGTAAACCTGTCTCCACTCCTATTGATCCTAACCACAAGCTCGGAGACTCCAAAGATGACCCAATTGTAGATAAAGCCATATATCAATGATTTTGTGGAAAGTTGATCTATTTATCCCACACAAGACCTGACATTGCTTATCAAGTATCCATCATAAGCCAGTTCATTCATGATCCAAGACAACCTCACCTCAATGCAATCCATAGAATTCTTCAATACTTGAAAGGGAGTCCGGGAAAAATGATACTATTTCAAAGAGGAAACAAATTGAAAATAGAAGCATTCACTAATGCTGATTATGCTGGTTCCGTAGTTGACAAAAGATCAACAGCAAGTTATTACATGTTTCTTGGAGGAAACCTTGTGACTTGGAGAAGTAAGAAACAAAATGTTGTGGCCAGGTCTTCTGCTGAAGCTGAGTTTAGGGCACTTGCACAAGGCTTATGTGAAATGTTGTGGTTGAGAATTGTTTTGACAAATCTTAAGGTCAAATGGGAGGACTCTATGGTTCTAAATTGCGATAACAAATCTGCAATAAGTATTGCTCATAATCTCGTCTAGCATGACAAGACTAAACATGTTGAGATTGATCGACATTTCATTAAAGAAAAATTGGAAGGACTTGTGAGAATTGCTTTTGTCAAGTCAGAAGATCGACTTGATGATTTACTCACCAAAGGGTTCCATTGTTCCAGATTTGAGCATTTGATTTCCAAGCTTGGTGTGGTAGATCTCTACAATCCAGCTTGAGGGGGGAGTGTTAAATTGTATAGTTTAAAATATGTTTTTGCATGTCTTGTAAGTTGTGTTGTATTAAATTCTAGCCTTCCTAGGCTATGGTTAGAGTTAATTATGTTAGTCTAGAGGACTAGGTATACTTGCTCTTCCTAGGGAATTAGATGTATTTACTTTTCCCCTCTCTTCCCTCCTCGTATTTAATCTGGCCTTTGCCATTGTAATATTCAGATTTGAGAAACTGTTTTTCTCCATTTTTATTCTCAGAAACCAAAAATATTACAATATAGAATTAAAGGTAATTCATCATACCAATGGAGAAAATTGATGAGATTATAGGAGGAATTCTAAAAGATGGGAACTCAGTTGATCTTATCAAACTGAGGTTATCGTATTATATAGAGAAGATTACATAAAAGGATTACAAGGGATTTACAGTATATTATCAGAATAAACTGAGAGAGAAAATATATGCAGAATATTATATACAAAGAAATATGGGTATAACAATATCGCTAATACCCCCCTGCAAGCTCATGGAGGAGGTCCGACATGAAGCTTGGGACACAAACTGTCAAAATGACGAGATCCAATGGCCTTGGTAAAACTATCTACAACCTGATCAGTAGCACTAATGTGACGAACAAACAGCTCATTAGCCTCAACCATATCACGAACAAAGTGAAAATCAACATGAATATGCTTCAACCGATTATTAAGGACAGAATTACGAGCCATGAAAATGGCACTATCAGACTGAGGTTATCCTATAATATAGAGAAGATTACATAAAAGGATTGCAATGGATTTACAGAATATTATCAGAATATACTGAGAGAGAAAATATAGCAGAATATTATATACAAGGAAATATGGCTATAACAATATCGCTAATAAATTCACAACACGACTTATTTGGCAAGTGGGAGATGGGTATATAATAAATAATTGGAAAGATGCATGTGTTACAAATAAACCACAAACGAATATAACACAACCACTAGAAGGAACAAATTTAGGATGCCAAGTGGCCCAATTTATAGCACCAACAAGACAATGGGACCATGACGAACTAGATAAATATATTCCAAACGAGATAAGTGAAAACATAAAGAAAATACAGTACCACAAAATCACATTAGAGATAGATTGTTGGCGACTTGGTAAAAATGGATGGTTCTCTACGACCTCTGCTTTAGAACTAATATCTAAACAACACACATAAAATGATTGTGACCACCATTGGATTTGGAATATAGACGCATCGCCCAAAATAAAAACGTTCTTATGGAAATTGTTAACAAACTACTACAAATGAATGATTATTAGTAAAACATGTAGAAGTCACACCGGAATGCCCTCTTTGTAACTACCAACTAGAAAATAGAGTACATATGTTCCTAGAATGCCCATTCATTGAACAAATCCCATTGAAGATAAAAAAAATAACACAAGAACAACTTGAGAGACTTAGTCCCATCCATATGAGATTTAAACAAACATTACATCAAATCAAAACAAAATTAAAAAAAGATCAATATATAGAAATTTTTTCATCCTGGTGGACTATATGGCAAGTACGAAACTTTTAACCAACAAGGGAATATTATCAGTAATCCAATTAACTACATTAATAATTATATTTGAAACTGGAAAAACTAAAAACAAACAGAAGAAATGGAAAGTAATAACACTAAACCTAACTCGACTCGAGGATATAGACACACACAAAAGCATTCTAAATGGAAAAAGCCACCCCCGAATTTATCAAAATTAACTTTGATTGATCAAGGAAAAAATCATAAATAGTTACAACAATATATGTTATGAGAGACCATTTGGGAATACTAATCCATTTAGAAGCTCACTCTAGTAACACTAATGGGGTTCTATGTAAGTAGAATCAATGAGTGTCTATTGTGCAATAAAAGAAGCAAAGAAAAGATAAATTATAAAAATTGAAATTGGAGATAATAAAACAATTAAAAATATCATTCAAGGAACTATATCATGTCCATGACAAATTGAAATGAACATAACAGATATTAAGATAAGTTTACATTCGTTCGAGACAATTAGAATTAATCATATGTCTCATCTTGATAATATAGTTGTTGATACAAAGATTCAGTTACGTCATTCTGTCACTTATTCTACTGCTCACATATGGTGGGGGAGTCTAGGTGATTTTTCACCCTAATACTTGCCTGGAAATTGTTTGTATGACACACTGTGTCATGACACAATGAATATAATAATAATAAAAGAAGAGAGAGAAGAGATAAAGTAGAAAAAGTAGAAGAGAGAGAAGAGAAAAAGTAGAAAAAGTAGAAAAGGTAGGTAGTAAGGACGTTTTTTAATTTGTTTTTTTTTCAGCTAAGGGTACACCAAACCTATAGGGTCGGATTTAGGTTTGTATCACATATGGGCTATTTTGTATGGGCTTTAGGTTATTGGGCTTAGGTAAAATCAAATGGGCTTAGATTATGAATAAATAATGGTCCTAATCAATAATAGTATATGGGCTTATATTTTACTATCAAAAATAGTATATGGGCTAATATAACATATAATCCAAACTCGAGTACAATATCAAAACTCGATGAAGAAAATCCAGATCTGAGAAATGGTGGAGCACTCGGGTAAGCGGTTGTCGTCGCCGGCTACGATGGACGAGGGGTCGATTCATGCTCTTATCTCAAGCTGGTCGTCATCTTCGATCTCGTCGCTCACTCTACTGTGTAGATATTAGGAAGAGGTGCTGGGAGAAAGGACACAAATCTGGGTTATTCATAATCGATGAAATCCCGGTATCATCCCCTCCATTCTTATATGATAAATTTTGTAGTGAATTTTTTTCTATGAATTGAACAATAAGTTGTATTTGAATTCAATTTGATGATGTCTGCTAGCATATTTTTTCGAATTTGAATTTATAATTGCCAAATGGTTTTTTCTCGATAGATTGTGTTTGGGGATACATAAATTGCACTTTTCCTGGTTTTTCTAGTACTTAAAGAAGATAAAATACAAAAAGAAAGGAAACGAGAGAGAAAATCAGATGGATTAGGGTCAATTGATGAATCATGATTTGGAATTGGATGTTTAAGCTGCTGGTCTTTATGAATTGAGGGAATACAGTTTGCAGTGTTGATGTCTTGTGCTTGATCACATCCTTTTTTGCCTTGTTGAAACATGATGAGAAAACAAATGCAATAAGAGAGTTATTAGTTGTAGTGATGATTTTGTATGCCATTAGGAGTAGTTTTTGTACCTCAAGTTTTAAGAAATATGCAATCAAATTTCATAGTTCTATTTGGTGTAGATCTCATGCAATGGTATTAGTGATATGGCATTGGTATGTATATGTTTACCATTGGCAAAAAACAGGTTTGACACTAACACATAATTGTCAACAAGAGTAAATTTCCTTGTAGTTTTTCCTTGCTTGAGAATCATCTCAAGCACCAGAAATCAAAAGGTGTTGTTTGTGTTTGTCAAACACATGAAATCAAAAGAAAATGCATCATAACATAGCAAATTAGAATCACAAGCAATATGCATAGCCAAAAAAAACAGCATAAATTATAACATAAAAGGGCTGTTACTGCCCATATAGTAGATTAGTAGTATCACAGAAAAGCTTGAAATTGTCTTCTTCCCAACCACCATTGTTTCACAAACTTCCTCCCAGCAAAACCAGCAAAAAAAAAAGTCTTCCATCCATCCAAACAACCATCAAAGTATTCAAAACAACCTTTAGAGATATAAGAAAAAGAACTTAAAACCGACAACACCAACACCTTACCTTTTCCTCTTCAACATCTTCTTCTCCTTTGTGGCCTCCTCAAGCTTCAGCACCTCGTCCCTCATGTAGGCTCTCAAATACTTCTCCACTGCACGGTGCATGGCCTTCCTTTTCTCAGTTATCTTATGTCCCGTGCCATTGGAGATTTGGGAAGCGTGTTGGAGGAGCTCTCTGACATTGTAGGATTGCTTCTTCCTACCCAGACAGTAGGGGCATTGAAGCTCCCCATTTTTCATCCTCAATTTATCCTGTCCTTGAACAAGTCTGCTGTAAGGTCCGTCGGGCTTGTCAACATATTCATCAATATCCGATTCATCTATGTCAGTTGATTCAGATTGAACGTCGTCGAGGTCCTCCCCTGCCTTGGACATCTCCTCTTGAGCCTGGGCTAGCTTTTCTTGGGCCTGGGCCAGCTTCTCTTGTGCCCTGAGCATCTCATCATTTGCCTGGGCCAGCTTCTCTTGTTCCCTGAGCATCTCATCGTTTGCCTGGGCCAACTCTGCCTTTGCTTGGGCCAGATCCGCATGTGCCTTCGACATCTAAACATTTTTGTGTACATACATCAAATTAGTAAAGCAGGGACTAAAGAATGAAAGGTTTATAAAAACAATTGCTTTCTAAATCAAAAATTGACCCAAATGTTTTCTTATTTAGAAAACATACACCTTTCTAAGAATTTATAAAAACAATTGCCCCATACTTTCCTTATTTACAAAAAAGGACCTTTCTACGAATTTATAGCAATAAGGGAACCACACTTTCCTTATTTAGATGACAATCCACCCATGTTTTTCACATTTGAATTACGAACTGATTTTAACCGCTCATGGTTCAGTTGATTTCAGATTTAGAAAACAAACATAGAGGATGTAACCAACCTAAACAAAATCAAGAAATCATATCCACATCCACAAGCCATTAACGACAATTAGTATAGCCCTAGATCAGAGAAACAACATGCAAAGGAAGGACGTTCTCATAAACCCTAGATTTGAACCTTGTATCGTCTCAATCGACTACAAAGACCCTAAACCCTAAACACAATCAATAAAGGACTTTCTCAAACGAATGATGAAGTTAATCCTTTGGAACTCAATGGACTACAAGACCCAAACCCTAAACACAATCAATAAAGGACTTTCTCAAACGAATGATGAAGTTATCCGTTGGAAGTCAATCGACTACAAGACCCAAACCCTAAACACAATCAATAAACAAAATCAACATCCAACAGCCTCAAAGGACAACACTTTTAGACTAGATTTAAAACAAAACCGAATGCAACACATGAACATGCCAATTGATGCAATAAAGACTCAAACCCTTACCCGATTCATGCGTGTAAAAAAACACAAACGATTCACAGCACAGGGAAGAGGAAGAAGAAATTGACCATGCCAAGAAGGGTTGAAGAGTACCTTAATTTCTAAAAACTCTAACTTGGGAGGGTTGAAGTCTTGAAGAGTTTTTCTCCTTGGCCTTCTATCGCGCTCCGAAGCTTCAAGATCTCAACAGAGGAAGGAAGAAGCAGATGAAGTGACAGAGAAGTTGAAGTGACCAAATTCTGACAAGTACTCTCCCACTTTTGTATTTGGTAGAAACTCTCCCACTTTATTAAGGCGGTTAATTTTACGAAGTTACTAATTAAGTGGATATTAACCGACGATTCATATTACAATTGCAATTATCCATTCCATTGGGTTGGGCCCCCGTTTATACTAAAGCCCAATTATGCGGGCGGGTTTTGGGAAACCGGGTTCGACTTAGGGTTTCTATAATAGAGCAAATTAATATGTTGTTATGGTAACACAATATTTGGGTAAATTAATTTTAATAAATAATATTAATTTATTAGGAAACATATAGAACCTATTGATTTTTTTTGTCAATGCTAATGAAAGCCTTGTTTAATTAAATGCTTATTTTACCTACCACCTTGGTTAAAAAAATACAAACCCTAATCTTTATTAGTTTAGTATTTGAAATTTGGTACTTGCCATTATGACTTTTTTTTGGTAGAAAGTACTTTACGATTTTTTTTTCATGACTATTGAGGATCTATCTACCAATAAACAAACCTTAGTTTAGTATTCCAAATAGGTTAATTTATGCAATTTTAGGGTGATTTTAAGCATTTTAAGAAAGTTGTCACTATCATCCTATACCATATCTATAATTTGAAACAAAGGAACCAAAGTAAATATACGAGTATTTAACCAAATTAAAAGATAGGATTTAAGGGGCTAACTTTCATTACGATTAAAAAAAAAAACAATATGCACTTCAGGAGTGCATTTAGGGAATGAAAAAAAAAACACAACAACAACAACACACATGTTGCCCCTAGCCAATGCAAGAATCCTAGTCGAGATCGATCTTCGGTATTCCATCGCCATTAGCTGGGAGGGTCTTCTTCCTTCCAGACCTACGAGCCGATTTGGACCCGCTCGGAGGTGTAGATGCATCTGGTGGCATCAGTCGTTTTGGTGTCACCTGGCCTCCGGGTGGGGTAAATACTTGATGCTCTTGTTCGAAGAGCATCAGTAGATCCATCAAAGGTGGATCCTCCGCTAGGACCTTCCTCGTGTCAGCCGCAAGCCCCTTGCGTAGAAGTCGAACATAGAACATCCTGGTTTGGATGGTGAGGTTGTTGGTTGTTGATTGCGCCTTGTCGAACATGGACAAGAGGCCAGTTTCGGAGATTGGAGTGGCGGGCACTTCTTCAAGAGCCTGGGTGGTGACAAGGGGGGTTCTAGGGCTCTTTTCCGCCATTTTCGTGTTGTGGTAGTGATAGTGGAGGATCCTAAATGAGGTATTTATAATAGAGCGTTTAGTAATAATGATTGTGGAAAATTTAAATCAGCTAATACAAAATTAATTTTGTGGTTCCGAGGCATTGATTGCACCGATTAATAAAAAAACAGGATATTTAATTAAAAAAAAGCATGCTACAAAGGTGGATTCGAAAGGTTTTTTTTTCGTTTGATAATCAAATCCATAATTTAATAGGGATTTTATCAATTCAAAATCAATACTCCTATATGTTATTTAGGATATATATGTAACATTCGAAACCCATGCATCGTTCAAATTTACATATAGTTATATTTTCGTCATAGAAGACTTTATATGCATTCAAAATATATGATATAAAATATATGAACATTTAAAATATTGTCGTTCAAATTTATATAGTCTTTTTTTTTGAGTAAAATATATGCATTAAAAATAATGTTACACTTTTGTTTTTTCGATTAAATGATATAAAAATTATTATTATTGAACATTCAAATAAGTAAAATATACGCATTCAAAACAATACGGAGTATGACACTACTAGTAAGTATATATAAAAAAACATGTATAGCGCTTTCTTATAAGAAGGATCGATTCTAAATGAATGTAACACTTTGTTATAAGGATGATTGATTCTAAATGAATGTAACACTGTGTTATAAGGATGATTGATTCTAAATGAAGGTAACACTTTGTGATAAGGATGATCGATTCAAAATGAATGTAACACTTTGTGATAAGGATGATCGATTCTAAATGAATGTAACACTTTGTTATAAGGAGGATCGATTATAAATGAATGTAACACTTTGTTAGAAGAATGATCGATATCGATTCTAAATGAATGTAAACCCTAGACCCTAGACCCTAAACCCTAAACCCTAAACCCTAAACAACATGATGTAGAGTGCAACGATCCATATTAATGTAAAACTTTGTTATAAGAATGATCGATTCTAAATGAATGTAACACTTTGTTATAAGGATGATCGATTCTAAATGAATGTAACACTTTGTTATAAGAATGATCGATATCGATTCTAAATGAATGTAACACTTTGTTATAAGAATGATCGATATCGATTCTAAATGAATGTAACACTTTGTTATAAGGATGATCGATTCTAAATGAATGTAACACTTTGTATCGTCTCTAGAGTGTAACGATTTCATATAAGAATATACGATCGATTATAGAGTGTAACGATTTCACATAAGATCATAGAATCCCCCCTAATTCATCAATTGTTGCTATAATGAATTGTTTGGAACATTTAAATTAATATTGATGTATTTTTTTATTAAATCAAACGCTTCAATTTCATTATAAAACAAAAAAGGTTCGTATAAAAATCGATTGCCAATGCGGCACAATTGGTCCAGGTACGCGCATATGCTAGTGAGGTTAATGGTTCGAAACGGGGGGCGATTAAAAGCCAACCTTTTTTTGTTTTTTTTTCTCTCGCTAGAGAACTTATACGGAGTACTCAGTACTTCTCAATCAACAATGAGATCGACCAAATCAAAAAGCGTAAATTGCAAATGTGACTACACGGATCTGGGAAATTTAAATAGAAATTAATTACAATTGGGCATTCAATTAACGAGGCAATTATTGCACTGTTTTAATGCAGTTGAGGTTGATGACGTTTATGTTGGTAAGCCAAAATTTTAATTTTTTTGTTTGGTAAAAAAAGAGTGTTATTTTTGCCCAGAGACAACTTTAACTAGTGTTATTCCCATACCTTGTACGGGTATATTTTAAAATAATTTTATTTCTAACTTATTATTTAAATATCTATTCAAAATAAATTTTCACGATTGAATCTTATTTTCTTTAGTAATAAAAATTATAAAATTTTAATTTGTTTTGAAGAAAAGAGTGGATGGTAGTTTTTGAGATAGTGGGGAAGTGGTTAAGGTAGAAGTGGATTAAAAATGAGAAATAAAAAATCAAAAAATATTTCAAATTTGCCATGTGGCTCAAATTTTTACAAAGACTTGGTTTTTGCTTTATATTTGTACTAGGGTAGATTAATATATTCAAAATGAATATATCGCTTTCTTATAAGAAAGACCGACTCTAAATGAATGAAACACTTTGTTATAAGAATGATCGATTCTAAATGAATGTAACACTTTGTTATGAGAATGATCAAATTAAAAGGAATAAATCGCTTTCTCATAGAGTGTAACACCCTAAACCCTAAACCCTAAACCATAAACCCTAAATGAATATATCGCTTTCATATAAGAATTATCGATTCTAAATGAATGTAAAACTTTGTTATAAGAATGACCGATTCAAAATGAATATATCGCTTTCTTATAAGAACGACTCTAAATGAATGAAACACTTTGTTATGAGAATGATCGATTCTAAATGAACGTAACACTTTGTTATGAGAATGATCAAATTAAAAGGAATAAATCGCTTTACCCTAAACCATAAAACCCTAAACCCTAAACCCTAAACCCTAAATGAATATATCGCTTTCATATAAGAATGAACGACTCTAAATGAATGCAACACTTTGTTATAAGAATGATTGATTCTACAAGAATATATCGCTTTCATATAAGAATGAATGACTCTAAATGAATGTAACACTTTGTTATAAGAATGATCGATTCTAGAGTGTAACGATTTCACATAAGATTATAGGATGCCCCCCTAATTCATCAATTGTTATTATGAAGACATATAAATTAATATTGATATATTTATTCAATTAAATCAAAAGCTTAGAATGATCGAAACGAGAGGAATGTATCGTCTCTAGAGTGTAACGATTTCATATAAGAATATATGATCGATTATAGAGTGTAACGATTTCACATAAGATCATAGAATCCCCCCTAATTCATCAATTGTTGTTATAATGAATTATTTGGAACATTTAAATTAATATTGATGTATTTTTTTAATTAAATCAAACGCTTCGATTTTATTATAAAAAAAAAGGTTCGTATAAAAATCGATTGCTAATGCGGCACAATTGGTCCAGGTACGCGCATATGTTAGTGAGGTCTAGCGTTCGAAACGGGGCGAGGGATAGCTAACCTTTTTTTCCCTCTCTTGAAGCCTTATTGTATACAATGAGAAGAAATTAGCTCGACCAAATCAAAAGAGCATTAGTTCTTTTTTCTCTCTCTTGAAGCCTTATTTAACGAGAAAATGATTGCACTGTAATAAATTTAAAAAAGCAGAATACAAGGATCGATGTTGATTTTTTATACTCCATTTACCATTTTTTTTTTCAAAATATGAAGAAATCTCGTTATTTAGGTTAAAGGCAAGGAGTGCCCTTTTTGACATTTTTCCCATATAAGGTCCTACTTCTTAACAAATCAATACAATTCATATAAGATGATGGAAAAAATGTATATAAATAACATGATAAATTCTTATCCATGTTTTTATAATATTTTTCAAAAAAAATTGTTTTTATAATATAGGATAGAAATTTTCATTCTTAAACAATCTTGTATTTTCTCACAAATATGAAAAAAATCTTGTGATGAACCATAATCGTCTCTTGCAATTCTCCTACAAACTGCAATGATGGGTCTAGGGTTCCGTCTGCAAAAAGCAAACGGTGGAACGACGCCCTTTGATTGGGTTTGGTTTTCTCAAGGCGTTCTAAAAAAGAGAGCATTGATGTGATTGGTGGATTCAAGACGCGTGCTGACACTGTGTAATTATTGGAGTTTTCTTTTGAAAATTGGGGTGGATGGGGTTTATGTTTTCTTGGATGCAGTAACAATAGATTGTTTCTCCTCCGACTAACCCTCTCCCACTAACCTTCTCCGACTACCCTTCTCCGACTGCAGGTAAGTTATCAGAGCAACCCTAAAACTTGTTTGTACTCGCAATATTTCTCCTTTGTACTCTTCCTATCAAAATCCTAAACCCTAACCCTAAAAATTGTTGTGTGTTCTTGCTTGGAATGTTGATTGCATGTGGTTTTTTCATGTTAGTAGTTGCTCCATTTTGTTGCATGAACTTAGATTAAGTCCTTTTCAGCCCCCCATCAGATCTATAATGTTTTTGTATCTTTTGAGCTTTTTGTATCTTGTGGTGCAATAATATTGTTTTTTTTGTTGCTTGGTTGATTTTGATTTCAGTAAAAGACATGGATCCTCATGGTTCCTCATCAAGTACGAGATCTCCCCTAAGAGAAACCCATGTGTATTATAGATGTCATCCACCATCAATTGCTTCGCTTAGGGTTTCAGGGTCACCAAAAAACCCTAACAGATTGTTCTACAAATGTGACCACTGCAATTTTTTCCGATGGTATGACGAGTCAAATGGGGTATTCGACGGTCAGGTTTCACGTACCTCTCAAACCCAAAGTGCTTCCAGAGATGATATAGAGGAATTGAAGAATGACGTTAAAGAGATCATCTTAATTTTAAATTGTCTCGCCAAATTTGCGGTTGTAATGTACTTCATACTAGTGGTCATTGTGTTGCACTAATACACTTTGTTATAAGAATGATCAATCTCTCTAAACGTTTGTTGTTAGTCCCGTTCATTACGATATCGTTTCTCTTGACGTAAACGTTTTTTCCTTGGTCATTTTTTTCTATTAAGTCGATCATATGAAAGTATATTGGGATATAAATGAACTGGTATCTTGTTGGGCTATAAAACAACCACACCATCCGATAATCAACAACTGCCTCATATCAAACAAAACAGATATACTATAGTTGTTGATGGCTTGATGCCAAATACAACCTGCCAATGTTAATCCAAACTGTGATAATCCAAATGAAACACATGGCTGACTTAGTGTTTGCAGCAATAACATATACCCCAAGAGCTAGACCCTAAACCAAAATATCAAATCCACTAAGATAAAACTTGGAACACAAAACTAGAAAACCATCTCTATTGATGCTGGCCAAATGTATAATAAAATGCACCAAGAGCAACATTGGAGCCTTGATGGATGATTTGAAATGGTGGCAAGTGTTGTGTTGGAACCTACCATGAGAATAAGACAACTATTAGAAGTGAATTATAAGTAAGATATGTTGGCAGTTGTAAGTAGACAAATATGGAGCAAATTATAAGTAAATCAGCCCTTACTAATATTGGGTGGATGGGTTGGACTTGTTGTTGTTGAGTTCCTTTGCCACGATTCCAATAATGAGGTGTGTCATTTCCAAACCCCTTTCGCCTAGATGGCAATCAACCCTTTCCCCTTCTATCAATAGGATCACGCACAACCTCCTCCACATTGGCCGAGCTTCTAGCCTCAATCACAGTATGATCATCGGTAGCACGGCGTTTGCGATACTTTCCCCCAATGTTGCCAATGGGCTCATAAGGCAGTCCTAAACAGTTACAAGCACGATGAACTTTGCCTTTCATTTCCGCTAGAGCTCCCGTTACAATAGAACACAGCTCATCATTCGTCATTGAGAGAGTGGCAATGGCCTCGAAATCAGACTTCATGGACTCATACCTTTCCATCTCTTCCGGCTTCATCGAGTCCAAAGAATAGTAGGGAATCGGTATCTTCAAGTGATGTCTTGGCAAGTCCTTCCTCCACTGATCGAGTACATACTTTTCAGGAACAAACCTTACTTCCTCCACTATGTAGACGACAAGCGTGTGGGAGCACATAATTCCCGTGAACTCAAACTTCTTGCAATCACACTTGACGTCACGTGTGTCGGGATCATAAGACACCTTAAATATCCTATGTTTGGCAACATTACCCGCCCACCATCGGACCATAATGTCATACACTTTGATTTTGCCAACCTTTTCCAAGCCCTCCTTCGTTGCATGTGTTATCTTTCTCACTTCGTCTTGAAATTCTTGTAACTTCGTCGTGGTATACACCTTTTGGAACACACTCTCAAACTCATGATCAGTAGAACAATGGAGTGGCTTGTGTATGGAATCAAAGGATGCCTTCTCCTCAGCCATGGCACGCTTGCCCATTGCCATTCCATATTGCTTCACAAACTCTTGTAGGGATGTGTTACCATTAACAAACCCTTTGAAAAAATAATTCATGCCCTCACTCCTTTGGGTAGTCGACATTCCAGCCCAAAAAGCATTTTTGAAGTAAATTGGAGCCCACTTTTTCCTATTATCGAACATGATCTTGCACCAATTACTCCTTTCGAGTCTAAATTCAGAAATCCATTCTGCCCATTTTGCCTCAAATTCGGCCACACTGTATGAGAAATGCAATACCTTATGCAATCCACTTGAAATGTGAGTCCATCCACCGACATCTTTTATTTTCTCCAAGTGCTTCTTAGCATTCCTCATGACATGCCATAAGCACCATCTATGTCTTGTATTGGGAAACACCTCAAAAATGGCATTTTCTACAAGAAAAACAAAAGGAAAAAGTCTCATCACCATTATGGAAAAAACCAAACTGTCAAAGGTAATTATAGGATACTTACCCATAGCTTTGCATTGATCGGTTATTATGCCCTTTGGTGGTTTGTTATTCATGCTTTTGAGCCAAGTTTTAAACAACCATGTGTAATTCTCGGCATCTTCACTCCCCAACAATGCAGCCCCTAGCACAATGGATTGGCCATGGTGATTAACTCCTATGAACGGAGCAAACGGCTTTTTGTATCTATTTTTGACATATGTGGCGTCGAAGGATATGACGTCCCCAAATTCTTTACAAGCTGCCCTAGCACGTCCATCAACCCAAAAAACATTCTTCAATACACCATTATCCGTGGTATCAAAACTGTAGAAGAAGTTTGAGGAGTTTGCCATCATGGTTTCAAAGTAATCTCTCATTGTAGCAAAATCGCCCTTCCCAAGTTTCAACCTTCGTTCCGAACTGATTGCATTCCTACAATCTCTCTCAGAAAAGGGGACTTTGTTGTGACCCCCATATCTGGCCACAAAGGAGTTGTAGTTCTTCGCCACCGGAACACCAGCCCTATCATTATCCAGCAATATAATCCTATTCCCTCCACTTATGTGCCTATACCTAGGCATGAAAATTGAGTTTTCTGGGCTACATTCATGGTTGTGCTCTAGGCTTAGGGAGTTAATTCTCCACGAGGTTCTATCACTACAAACACCTACATTAACCGTAAATGTGCAACCGCATCGAGTGCTACCTAAAGCCTTTGCAGGATTTTTAGATTGCGTTTGACACTTACCTTCTTTAGAACATACCATCCTCAACCGTTTATATTTAGCATACTGATCTGTGATACTCTCTGCCTCGGGTGCATCTTTAATAAAAGAAGAATTCCTAATCCGTATTTGGAATCCCTTCGACTTGCCATAGTCATGCATAAATCGCATTACCATTTCACAAGAGTCGAAAGTCATATCAAGACAAGGCTCAGTGACATTCTCGGCTTCAACATCTTGTTCTCCAACCACGTTTTCAAGATCTTGTTCTCCAACCACAGCAGCATCACCATTCTCAAGAGTTAGGTCCACAACACCATCATTGATTCTTTCATCTAGATCTTCCACATCCTCTTGACTTGAATCATCACTGTCGTCTAATTCCATCAATGGAAAATCATCTTCATTGTAACTCTCCACAAAATCGGTATTTAAATCAAATAACCTTCTCTTTGCATCCATTAAATCCTGCATATTGTGGGGTGCAAAAAAAAGTAAAGCCAAATTATACCGGCACATTAAATCAGCAAAACACAATGTTCTCAAGCATTAAAAATTACAAGACACTTCTAGTTCTATCAAAAAAAATTTAAAAGAATGAATCGCTCCTCAATGAGATCGACGTTATCAAGCATTAAATTAGCAACACACCTTAATTCGAATTACCAACCTCAAAGCTTCTTCAAGTTATTGAACTGAATCGTCAATGGGAGATGAACAGTCACGTACGTTTATGTTGAGAATAAACCCTTCAAAATCTTTCTAATGTATAATGAGATCGGATTAAAATTTGACAACTTGTAGTTATAATAAATTGGGCTTTATTTTAAATAGTGGTTTAATCTTGATTCATGTGAATTGGGCTAATAATGTGGTTTGATTTTTTGGCCCACTTTAGCAGCCCATTTAACTATAACTCTAAACCTGAAATGTAGGTCCATCCAAGACTAGGTTCGGATACAAATCAGATTTAAAAAAAAAAATTAAACTTCATTAGTGGCATTAAATGCGGACCCACTTATGTCTAACTTTATTATTATTTTAATAGTGTGTCATGACAAAGTGTGTCACAGAATCACGGTCCTACTTGCCTTCATAAGAAAAGAAAAAAGCACCGGCACCGGCGGTTCAGTTAACCAACCCATACAGGTGTCGTTGAATCATTGACAAGCGTCGTTAGGCCCTTTTTCTAGAACGTTACACTGTGGCGTGGTGTATCCATCAGCACGTCTGCGCTGGGAAACCGGAAACGTCATATATATAGTTCGTGTCTGGCAACAAACATCTCTACTGCTCTTTTCCAGAAAAACCCCTGCACTCTTCTCCCAAACTCTCCTTTTCTCCCATAATATCCATAAAATTATCAAGGGTACTATCGCCAACAATGTTGTGCCATGAATGACGTCCTCCTCCCGTGTCTCTCTCCCCCGCGCAAACTCCATTCTTTCCTCCCTCACAAGCCCCAACCTCCCAATTTGACACTTTTCTTCATTGTTCTCTTGCTTCGATTGCGCGATAAGCACGCAATCCGCGGCTGCCTTCATCTTCCTCGGAATCCATTAGTGGGAAAGTTTCTTCCACTTCTTACCGATGTTATGCTAGAACTCGATTTTGTTTTGGTGCTGTTTATTAGGAGTTCCTGATTTTGTTGTCGGCGAAGATGATCGACGCGAGATTGGAGCTTCTGATGCCGTCTTGGTGGGAGATCGAAGTCACCATCGTGGCCGCTGCTTTTGTCATGGCCGCCTATTGGTACTTTATTGCGGCTACTGGAGGGGGCATTGATCGCTCCCTTGATGTTCATTCGCGTGGCTCCGCTAACGGCGTTGATGATAGGGTTAAGGTCTCTGGCGAAATTCATTGATTTATGTGTTCCTGTTTCGTTTTTCATTATAGCATTTTGGGATTGTGTCATTGTGAGTGATCGAAAACGAATTCGGGGAGCTTGTTCTTTATGCTGAGGTGATAGGGCTAAATTTTGTGTTCAATTGCGGATAGCAATTCAATGGCGTCAATGATTTGCCTGTCTGTTTACATCGTCTTTGATAGCCTAATATAGTAATCTGGTTATGTCTAGGGAGGTGACAGTGTGTATGATATTGTTGACAGCGCTAGATTCAGGGCTAGTAACTCCAATTCCTTTGATTGACAAAGGAAATATATGCAGAAAATGGACTGCGGGATTGCTACGTTTGTTTACTGTTGGATTCTTGATACTGAAATCTCTTTTTGAAGTGAAGGGAATCTTATTCATAAAAAAAAATCTAAATCTGAACGGAAAATGCATTTGAGGTGCAATGCGACTCTAAAATTCTTCCATCACAATGAAAACATATTATGGCTAGCTGAATCATGTTTATATATTAAGGAATCAGGGGATTAAGCACTTGAGAAACTGGAAATAGCTAGTGTTGTGTTTGAACTGAAAAGATGTTGTCAGAGAGTGTAATTGAACTGCAATGCACCATATGGTTATCGAATTGTAACGTGAGCTTTAAAAGATGTAAATACCCAATGGTAAAAGTTAAGTTGTCTTCATTCATGCTACATAAGTAGGTATATGACGGTTAAATGCAGTTCAGTGCTTCAGGAAACAGATTAATAGAGGAGATTATAGTTTGATATTGCTGGTTGATTAGCTTTGATAGGTCTTTCTGTAATATATTCTCTTTAAATATCTATGTTTTGGTTTTCTCTTGACATGTGCCCATGTGTTTTAGATTTAGTTTGTGTCCTCAGCCCCTCAATGACTGTGCTGATGTTAAGATTTTTTTTCCCTTCATTGTTGCAACTTTATTGCATCATTTGCTCATTCATTCCATGTGTGTCTTTTTAGTTTTAATAATAGTCTTGTCAATTGTAGTATATATGGAAATCATTTTATGGGCGGTTGCACATTAGTTGTCATTACTGTAAAATGATTTTACTTTTTTGACATGCAGTTCTGCACTTCTTTTGTAGATTGGTATCTTGAGAGGTGATGGTCAAACTAAATCAGCATACTCTATTAAGGTATGCTAGTAAAATGACATACTGCTTGCATTTATGATGCGTGTTGAATGGTTACATTTCTCTTTGATTGCAGTTATATTCTAGTTTTTTGGTTAGAGGGTGAGAACCCAGCTTGTACTGTTCTGAAAGAGTATCATGATAACAAGGACTATACGGGAAATGGCCCTATCTTTCTTTCAACAGAGGAAGGTGGAAGATTATGGAAACAGGATGTGAAAGAGAACATAACACCAAAAGAAACAGAAAACAAAGAAATGTTTGAGAAAAGAATATCAACAAAATTACAAGATTCTCACATAATGGAGCTCAATGCTAGCCCAAAAACTTAAGCACTTGCAAACCATGATCCTTAAAAAATTCGGAGTTAGCATTCAACCTTTATTTAAGGCATGATAACTTCGTCAACAATGAGTGCTGGATTTTTTTTATCAGGTCTTTGCCTTGCATTGCACAGGTTGCTCTTTTGGCTGCTAAGAATCTTATTGCTGCAAATCTAAATGGTACATCAGATCCTTATGCCATTATAACTTGTGGTGTGGAGAAAAGGTTCAGGTAAGTTTTGAGATAGGTATATTTATGTTCATTCATTGCACTCATTTTCTGAGAGATTGTATATCCATATCATACTTACATACTGCATGAGACTGCTGATGTTTGTGGAGAGGCCATGAATCAGTTTTGAGAGGATTTTTTTAATTTTGAATAATATTTTATTTTTTCAATGTCTATAAAGAGTATTTTCATCTGTGCTTTTGAACCACAGCTACTGCTCCAATGCTTTATAATTATATGTCTTAAGACTGTCCACCATGGACCATAAGGGGAAATGCTTATTTATGTGAGAGAGCAATGGCAAAATAGGTATAACTGTAATAAGACAGGGAAGAGGGAAATGGAGAGTTTGTATGCAACAATTAATGGGAGGAAGAGATAGAGAGGGTATGTCCTAAGCATTAATCAACTCCCTAAACTTGAACTTGAAAAGTTTTTTGTAATTTGGCCTAGATAGGATGCTCTTGGGAAGGGCATTGTTAAATCGTCTTCAGATATCGAGTTTTTTTATAAGTAACAGGAAGGTGGATTCTTTTTTTTTGTGTGTATAGCAGTTTAGATTAAAAGATAACGTGTACCATCCTTATACAGATGCTTTACATTATATGATTTGGAGTACCACTGTGGCAACTTAGATGGGAGCTCTGTTACAAAATTTTCTCTATTTGGATATCAGCAAATGTGAAAATTGGAGGTTGGGCAGAGGATTTGGTTATATGATTTATTGTGGAACCAAAGCTAGATGTGAGATACCATGAAGCTAAGTTTGTTTTTGGGTTGGACATGGACTCGGATTATTGCTAAAAAAAATAGTCATAATTGAGGAAAAGGTCCATTCTACGTAGGAGTGCTTCTTCAGTTCTTTTTATTGGAAATCCTTTCATTTTGTTTCAATGACTGATAATATTGTGTAGGCTAGTTATTGTAGGATTTTGATCAGTATAAAGGACTTGCTTTTTTATGTGAAATCTTACAAATTGTCTTCATTTTGTTGTGCCTTTGGCCATGTCATGATTGATCATGAGATTGTGCAAATATAAGTGTATTATGTTGATCTTTTGTTTAGGAAATCCTTATCTTGTTTTCCATAAATACTTGTCATATGCTGTTTATCTTTTTGTATCCACTGATTGTAACAAATCTGCTTCTTCTAACATTGCAGCTCAATGGTTCCTGGTTCGAGAAACCCCATTTGGAGTGAGGAGTTCGATTTTACTGTCGATAAGCTTCCCGTTCAGGTAACTTTGATGTTCTTTGCACAAAATTGTTTGTATCTTTGTGTTTTTAGCTGATGACGTATTTAGTTATCAACTGGTATGTGTCGTGTCAATAAGCTTCTTGTTTAAGGTATTTATATTTGATGTGTTTAGAAAAACAACTATTTGATTATCTTCATTGCTAAGGTATTTGATTTTTTGAACACATTAAAACTATCCATTTGCTCTCTCTTTTTTTTGTTGAAAACTTATTTTATTTTATTTTTTTGCTAATTCATATATTTTTAATAAATTCATAAAAAAAAATATTTGTACTTGGAGATTAGTACAAGTTATTATGTAACATATGCAACATCAGTGGGAATATCCAGGGAAAACAAATTCAAGTTAATGTATCAACAATTTAACTGAAGTTTTAATCTTCAATACCAACACTTGCATCCTATATTTTTAGGCTCAACCTCTCTCTATATTTCCTTAACTTCCACTTTGATCGGCTTAACAGTGGTATTTACATTTGCTCACACTTGCGAATTCCTAACTTATTAAAGAAAATGGGCCACTTGGATATTGGCAACCACTTTTATATGGTAGATCAATTTTCTTTCTCGATGCTTTGGCAGTTCACATTAACCTTCAAATCAATTTCCTTTCTTGATGCTTTTGGCAGTCTACATTAATCTTCAAGTATGGGTGTACTTTTAGTAGCACCCAACTAGTTTATCATTGTCTATTACTTCTTGGATGGTACAATGCTCAAAGCAGATATGGTTTTTTGTTTCCTCGGGCTCGGGATACAGCTATGTTCCTCTAAATACCTAATTTTATCAGCATGCCTTTGTTACTCATCCTCCTCCAGTCCTCCTTGCAACAAGCCATGTACAAATGAACAAATGTATGTATGTAGACTCCTCCAAAACCACCTCACAACCTCAGGTCCTCAACTTTCTATTGTATGTGTTGTTTCCGATTAACAGAAAAAAGGAGATACTTTGCAGAAACTGGCTGGGGTTTGCTGATCAATATGCATTTTCCTTTCACTTGAGTGAAAAAATACTTACATGTTATTTAGATTGAATGTTTGAGTACTCCTTTTATGATAGTGCAATAAACTAGGTTTGACATCATCTTTCTGAAAATCAACTCTTTGCTCCTATGAGTATCTGAAACGTGTGTCTTTTGCTTTTGTGTATGTGTTACCTGTCTTCTTTTTTTTTAATCTATATATGCAGATTTACGAAGTAGTTTTTTTTTTATAACGTAACACAGATAAATGTTGCAATATACGATTGGGATATAATTTGGAAAAGTGCCGTTCTTGGTTCAGTTTCAATTGTAATTGAGAATGAGGGCCAAACTGGTGCATTGTGGCATACGCTTGATAGTCCTTCAGGGCAGGTGCTTTTCTCTCTTAGTTCAACATTTTAGTTCTACTTATGAATTTTGTGTGCTTATTGCTAAGTTGTGAAATACTTTGTCAGGTTTGTCTTCAAATCAAGACTAGAAAGGTCCTAGTGAATTTATCCAGGTATCATAGTACTCATCCTTCACTGATACTTGGACTTTCGATTTGTGATGGCATATATTCAACCTGCATAGCTAATTATCTTTTACATACTCCATGAATTTGGCTTGCCTTTTAGGACGGACTTACAGGCATATTGGATTTTGGACTGTTTGATTTATTATAATTGGAACTAGGTCTTTCATGATATTTGCTCCAAGGGTCGAAGACAGACCTGAAGCTTGAATAAAGTACTAGGGGAAGACTATACTCTAGGAAATATTTGAAAAGATTTGGGCTAACAGCGTACCATTGCTAATAGTATATGGCTTCATGTGGCAAAGCAAGACAGAGTCTAGGTCTCTTTCTGTCTTTTAATATTTCACAGGAAATGAAGCTAATGATAACCAATATTTGAAGTTATAATAAAAAGCAATATCAATTTACAAAAAATTGTTTGTCATGATAAGCCTCCTTAAAAGTCGAGTCCTAGGGGCCACAATCTGCTAATTGGTGATTTGTTTAGTTGTTTGAAAGAACCATGCAGGGGTAGATGCAGAAACTTTTCCTTGAATGGACAATTTTTTCTCTGGTGTAGCCAAGTTTTTTTTTTTCCAATTTCATAAAATAAAATACAGAACATTGAAAAACATTCGAAGAAACCCACAAAAATTACAAATGCGTAATTAGGTTAAGTACTTAAAACATGCACATTATATTACTCGATAATTAAATATTTTAAAATAACCTATTGTTTCGAAGCTCTCGGGTTAAAGTATAGTATGAACTAGAAGCATTCTGACTAAATAAATGGCATGTCAGGTTTGCGTACATCCAATCTTCAAACGTTCATAACTTTTTGCTCGGATGTCGGATTGAAACTTATAATATGTCGAACTGAAGCTCTCGAAGAGAGGGACATTTTTATACAAAAAAATGGATTGGGGAGGGGCACGACCCCTTCCTGTCCTATTCTAGTTCCTCCTCTAGAACCATGCATTGAAGGGCCTTTTCTAGATTGTATGGGTATTGAGCCTGATGGGTTTGGGCACTCCGCGATCCAACTCGTGGACTGAGTTGGAAGGGGTTTCGGGGCGGAGCCCTGACCTGTTTTGTTTGGGCCCTCCCGTACAAGATAGATTTTCTGGGTTTTCTGTCTATTTATACCACGTTGATTATTGTAATTGCTTCCTCAATAAGTTAGTAGAAAGCCCTTGCTTGGTAGTGCCTCCAGACGTAGTTACTTTCGTGGAGAACTGCGTGAACAAATCATGTGTCTTCGTTTTCCCGATTTCTCTTCTTCATACTGCAAGGCGAATTTCCTAATAATATCAGATGTTGCAGAATCTCAGCCTTTTGCATGATCTTCAGCCGATACTGCAACCTTAAGTTAAATTTTTGCAACACTTTCCATACTCTCATAAAGAACTCCATCTTAAAACCATTTTGAAAGAAATTTTGTACCAACAGTAGACACAAGGCAGCTAGTCTTCCCATTGCTAGGGTTGCTCTGGAGAAAAGCACCAAATGCATCTCCCAAAGTCAACCTTTTCTGCACCATCTTTATTGTCTATCCATTTCAAGATCTCTGCTTGTTACTTTTCCTACCAAAGAATCCTGTTGATGAAAGAAACAACTTACGAACATGAGTCAAAATCACGGAATCCCTTGAACCCATAAAGTACATAGTTAATCAACTGACCACTGTAACGAGTTCCAACACCTGATATTTTGCATTTTGGTGCTCAAGAAATGAAATCAGTCAACCTTTCATCCCAAATTGCTCTTGCTATATGTAGTAGTTGAAGAAGTAATGCTGTAGAGAATATTTAATACTCGTTTCATTGACAAACCCAAAATTTGACATGAATTTCTGTTCTGTTTATATCATGCCTGACCAGTATGGAATGGAGGCCAGACGCCAGAGGTTTAGTATGCCTCTGCATGGTCATCCACTTCAGTTGAATGAAACTGCTCAAGAAGCTTAAGCACACATTTAGATCGAATCAGGATTATAATGATACCTGGTCTTTCCTGGATGCACATCCCTCTGAATATCCTTCTCTAACTCATCCCACTAAGGTGTCAGTTTCTCTAATGGTTATTTCACAAATTCTGTTGGGCTGGCTTGATGATGGGATGTTTTAGAAGATACTTCAACATGCATCGACAATTTTCTTGGAACTCGAAACAATTATGCCGTTGAAAAAGGAAATTGGTTTTATAGGCTGTACTGTTACTTTCCCCAGATCACATCCCGAAGCATTGTCAAATGATTAGTCCAAATTTGGCATTGCCGGAACTTCTCCCACTTCACCCATTTATTGGTGCATATTCTCCATAACTGCAAATGACCTCATTCTTTCGAATTTTAAATGCACTCTAGTATGCCAAACAAACAAACTTCCATTTGATGCACCTCTACAAAGGGCAAGTTCAGCCCGTCCATGTTTTTAATATTGTGACTAGTGCTATACTTTGTGGGTTTCTACTAACAAATTCAGCTTTAGAGCTCTGATATTCTCATCTAAAACATGACTTTTTTTATATAATATATTGAATATGGTGAACCACATGTAATGATTAATTTTGTGGATAGTATTCTACTATTATTTTGCGCAATGATTAATTTGGGTCTGAAACCCTGATCCTTTCAGAAATAATTCTGTTCGAACAAATTCGCTAAGAAGAACCTCAATGGACAAAGCTGACCCCACAGAGGTTCATCAGAACACAGGGCCTTTTCGAACAATATTTGGACTACCTTCAGATGAGGTTGGTTGTTTTTCTTGGGAAGAACATTTGCTAACCCTCTAGATGAAAAGTGTCTGCATGGGCTGGCATATTCTAACTCGCTAGTCGTTGATGCAGATTGTCCATCACAGCTATTCATGTGCATTGGAGAGATCTTTTTTATATCATGGGCGTATGTATGTTTCTGAATACCATATTTGCTTTCACTCAAATGTGTTCTCTAAGCAAATAAAGGTTTGTACTCTATTATTATTTGATGACATTTGTTTTTTGGTGGGTTTATCCAAAGTTTGGCAAGTAGTTTTATGTTTTAATAGAGTTGGTGATGATATTCTGCAGGCCTGAGCATTGATTAGTTAATAATATGGATGAAAAAAAAACTATGGAAAAATGAGTCTCCATAATTTCCTAGCCAACAATCCCGTCGTGTTCTAGTGTCACAGCTTTGTGAGCCTTGGTTGACCACAGCCACAAGGCTAACTGGCATATATGTATTTGTAAAGAACAAAACATTCAAACGCTTCCTTTCGTAATTCCATGTCAAATTTTTTTTTTTAAATAAACTACAATTTATATCCTAAGAATTTCCACTCAAGTTGCATTCCTTATTTGAAAGAAAGAATACTCACTCAATGCATTTACATTTCAATGGAATTCATTAAATGTCAATGAATCTCGATCTTTCTTATCTAATCTTATGTAAAAAAAATTTTTACAATCCCTTATACCTAAATGAGCACCTGAGAAGATTTCAAGCTATGCGCAATGCTGCAACCCCTATGGTTTTACGCTTGAATCTAGGAACCTACAAGTACTAACACCCACAAAAAATAAAATACCACGTCATTGCAAGTCCTACTTCCAAGTACTCATTTGCATTGTGCCTCTTTCATTGCTATAGAGAGAAAAGGAAGATAAAGAGAAATGAGGCAAGAAAGAGCCTTTTTTTTCTTTTTTATAAAGTAGAACAGCTGAGCTGCCAGCTTCTTCTCTCTTATACCTATGCAGCCTTATTATCGAGTGTCTCATTTAGAGAAGGATGACTTAGCTATTGGAAGGCACCTGAATGTTCTTTTCTGCACATTTTTAAGTGGGCGTATGACTTTCTTTTATTGGGCGCATTCTCCTGCTCATTGGCTGTTTTATATGATGCCTTTGAGATGGATATAGTTCCTATATCAATTTTGGTGCATTTTGACTAAATTCAGTTACTATTGTCATTGGGTCTATCAGGCGCATCCTCATGAAATGTTCAAGGTATGGGTGCCCCCATCTTGACCCCCTAGATCCTGTTTGTGTGGGACTATACTGGGGCGATGATGCTGATGTTGTTGATTGAGTCAAGAAAAAATAATGAGGGGTTGAAGTGCTTGTTAGATGGTTATCCAGAAGTTTTAAAATTGCACAAGTTGGTCCGTTGCAGTACCACATAAAAAAAACTTGTTCTTTACGATCTTCATAAATACGCGCCTTGCTGATTTTACTTGTATCTATTCTTGACAGGTAATTATCCCCTTTCAAGATATAGATGAGGTCAGTTACTCTTTCAGATATTCACATGTTATATATTGCCGACATAAAACGATAATGGTCTATGCTGTTCTAATTCTTTACTTCATTGATGCAGATAAGGAGGAGCCAGCATGCACTTATCAATCCTGCAATCACAATTATTCTTCAAAATGGTGCTGGTGGTCATGGCGTGCCTCCTCTGGGAAGCACTGATGGTTAGTATTAAGTGACAGTATGACATCTTGTTGTATTTGTTTTAGCATATTGTCTTAGATGAATAATTGACAACCTGCCTATTACCCTTAGTTTTCAGACTGCCTCACATACATAGACAAGAGCAGAGAAAATCTTAAACTTATTCTCTTCAGTAGATAGCATTCTCTTGTTGGTTCTCTCCCAACTTTGTGGCCTGTAAATAAAAAGGGAGAAAGATTATTTTGGAATTTAGGACATCAGTATAAAAAAGAAGCCTTCTCAAAATTCATCCCTTGACGCCTTCCCAAGGCCAAACATATATCTTGTTGGAGAACACTTTTATGGGAAGTCTGGGCAAAATCTTGCACGCTGATGGTGACCAGAGTTATAAACATGATTTGAGTCCTTAAATAAATGGTCATGTTGGAGACCAATGCAACAACTGTATATATTTTGGCATTTAGAAAATTACCACTAAAAAGTGAATTTCCGTTACACCTTTGTTAAACTTTTTTCTTTTTTGTTATAGTTTCTCTACTCATGGGAAATTTCAGAAGTAACCCATGAGGACAATGGAATATGCCTTATCATATTCACCATTCACCACCTTATAGAAGATTGGGTTGTAATATCCATTTGTCCTACAAAATCTTCATCTTTTCTGAGGAAAAAGGATAGGGCATTTACTAGGACTCTAGGAGCAGTAATGTCTTTCATCTCCTAAAAGATCTTCATCTTATAGATCTTGTTCTCTGCAGACAGTATTACTTCCTTGTTCCACATCTTTAGTCTCTCACAAAAAAAAAAAAAGAGACACCTATCTTTTTGTTGTGAAGATTTTGATTTGCTTGCTGCTAAGTGCTAACAAGCCTAGAATATGCAATATGTTGCATATTTTCATTTCTTTTCTCTTGCTTGTTGACAGTCCTCATTGGATACTTCTTCTGGTTTACAGGTAGGGTTAGGTACAAGTTTGCATCCTTCTGGAACAGAAATCAAACCCTTAGAAATTTGCAGCGTGCTGCAAAGAGTTTCTGCATGATGGTAGAAGCAGAAAAGGTCTGTGGTACTTAAGATCAAACTGATATAATGTAATTCTCTTATGTATATACTGTGGCAAATTTAATGATTATGAAAGAGCTAGCTTGCCCAAGATTGAGAAGCTCACCTAATCATCAAAGTTATTTATGTTGTTCAATGCATTCAGTAATCACATGCTTATTTCTGGGAGGGGAAATTTGAAGACTGATTTTTTTATGACTATATTTGGCTGTTGTCAACAATATTAACATCTTGTCCAATTTCTTATATCCTTACTCTTTCAGTCACCTTGTTCTTAGAAATGAATACACAAACTACTAAAAGGGGGAAAACCTCATGCATAGCTGAATTGAGTGATATAGTTCCATATACTAAAATCAGGAAAAGACTAGATTATCCTTCATTGCAAGTAAGATACCATTATAAGTAGAGATACGCAAGAGATAACTATGGAACCCAGTCTGTTGATCTTAGAATTTAGATGGATGTGGATGTATTATTTCAGTAGATTTACATGACCCAACCTGTTACTATATTTTGCGTGTGCATCTGAGGCCTACCAGCAAGCCTAAAATACAGACAAGGACCTACTTTTGTTTAGCCACAGCAGAAATTGGAGAAGGTCTGCATGTAATGCAAGAAATAACACATGAAATGGAAATAGTTTAATACGAGAATGGCATGGTTTGTAGTGTGTAAATTAATATCATGGTTTGGTCATTAAGATAAACTTGATGTGATTTTTCATCTGAGTGAAAACATTTATACATGCATGTATTTATGGTCTTTCCACTTTTCTTATATTGATCCTTTTTGTAGGCAGTTGCACTTACAAAATTGTCTCCACATGGTAGCTCTGTTAAAGATCAATGCCAAGAAGCTAATATAACTCAGAAATTTCAACCTTTTGTTAGGGAAGAAGCTCTAACCGGTATATATAATGTATGAGGCTGTTTAAACTTTCATTATAAGCCTTGATATTCCACCACCACCATAATTTTACTAAAATGATGAATTGCACTTTTTTCACAGGATGTATTCCCATATCCAGCTGAGCAGTTCTTTACCTTGCTATTGAGTGATGACTCTGTCTTTACAAATGAATACCGATTGTCCCGGATGGATTCTGATCTTAATGTAAGTGCCAACCTTTTTTTTAACTTTTTTTCTTTTCCTGTTGAATTTATAACTAAATATAAGTACACAACAAGTTCTATTTTAATCTAGAACTTATTTATCTTGTCTTTGTCTCTAGATGGGACAATGGCATAATGCAAATGAATACGAGGGTTTCGTCAGAGAGTTGACGTTCAAGACACTGTGTAAAAGTCCCATGTGTCCTCCTAAGACAAGAATGACTGAGTGGCAACATGCCGTTCTGTCACCTGACAAGAAAAAACTGGTACGGTACTAGTATATTTAATATATTATTGATCCAGACTGATTATATTGCCTGTTTAACTTCCTCATCACTTTTATCCTCATATTCTTTATTTAGGTGTTTGAGACGACACAGCAGGCACACGATGTTCCCTTTGGGAACAATTTTGAGGTATGAAATAATAATTCCAAATTCTCTTACAAGTGTTGCTGGTTTGTTTTTGCTTTCACTTGAATTTGCACTGCTCCATTATCGTTTACGAAGAATCTCCAACTTTCACTGACACTGTCGTCAAGTCTAGATAGCCTCTGGTCTTAATTTCAAGTTGCCTCTCTGGGGGCCTTTTATATAGTGTAGCTTGCGCCTTTTATAAAATTTAAAGCACTTTTCCTGAGCATGGTATGCTGGTTGTGTAATGCGCTTGGTCCTTTTCAATTTGCCCCTGTTCTTGCTTTATTAGGTTCACTGTAGGTGGCATTTTGAGACCAAGTCCGAATCCTCATGCAGCATAAGTGTAAAAGCTGGTAAGTTATGTTTTCTTTTCTCGTGATTTGTTTCATTTCTCCATATACAAAACCAGGCTTTCAATCATAATTAAATTCTTTTACATTTGCATAAAATTAATATTCATAAAGATTAAGTAATTTAGAAATCGGTATACTGGTTGCTTTCTTTGGAGCTTACATTACACAGTGAGAAAGCAGGCCTAGCTTCGCATCTGAATGTATGTATTCAATGTAATGATGTATCATGGATATTATCAGGTAATTTGGCAAAGAATTTTTTTTTTTTTTGATAGGGTAAGGATTAGGGTCGCCACAAAGTACTACTTGGGTTCGCCTAGAGGCCCTAGAGCATCCACTAGGGATGAGAACTGGTTACTAACTAATTCTAGAGAAGATTGGGCAAATTGCCGCCCATGGGGTTCGAAACGGTGACCTCGGGGTACTACCTTGAAGGCTTAACCGTTGAACCAAATGCCTGAAGGCAATTTGGCAAAGATTTGTTAGTGGAACAAAACTACTTATCCATATGCTTTTGGGGTTTTCATGACTAATAAGTACAAAATTTTCCCTGTTTTTAGAAGAATATAACTCTCTGATCCCAATACACATCTTCAGGTGTTCATTTCAAGAACTGGTGCTTGATGCAATCTAAAATCAGGGCTGGTGCTGTGGATGAGGTAAGCTTGCCCTTCTTTATTCAATATCATCTTCTCCAAATGCACAAGGAACTTAGTTTTTTTAGCTTAATAATTGCAGTGTAAAATGGAGGTACCGCTCATGCTGGAGGCAGCTAGGAAATATATCGAATCAAGAAGTCGTGCCAATGCCACATCCGTGTCTACTGCAACTGACGAAAATGGTGCAGGCGTTTTTGTATAGCCTTCATTGGAGTTTTAAATTGGTGGCATCTGTTTTGATTGAACTCCTTTTTCATGACTCATGAGAGAGTGAGGATGAGGATCTTTGGAGGTTGGGATGCATGTGTGTAAAGGTGCTTGTTTCACAAGGCGTGGAATGCACCTCATCTTATACTTGAGATACATGTGTGTGAGGGTGGGTGGCCTTTGTAACATTGTTTATCTTGTGTGAAAAGAGATGGACAAGTAATTATCCTCTTTTTTTTGCTGGAAACAGCAGTAAGCGGCATTTGAATTAGAAAGAAGGCATCATCAATTCATCATTCATGTCTTATGGAAATTTAAAAAAACAACAGCATATATTATGCAGAAAAAACAATGAATTATTGATAAAATATATCTACACAATGATCCTCGATTTAGCAAAATTAAAATTAAAACCAACGATAACATTGCCTAATCAACTGTGTGATTCGTCAAGATCAAAAGCAAGCTAAAAGTAAAAAATACAAAAAAAAAGTTTTAATAGCATCCACAAATTTAACAGAATTCTACGAAAAATCACAAACTTTCAAATTAGTTGTGCTCTGGAGTGGCCGAGTGGAGATGTTTTTCGAAGGAATGCGACTAGAAACTTTATAGGCAGCAAGTATCATATTAATCACACGTTCACAACTGATCTTAAAGTCTGAATAATCTAAGCAATTTTCCAAAACTACACAAAAAAAAAAAAAAAAAAGGTTAAAGCATGCGACAACTGATAAGTAGGCTTCTAATGCTTGAAGAACAATATCAACCAATCACTAGAAAACCTGCTCCACTGTATATGCCTCGAGATGAAGTTAAGCAGAGAACAGATGCCAACCAAACTGCCCCTTCCAAAGGGAAGATCAATTACAATATATGCAAGTGAAATCAGATCTTTAAGATTGCCCCAATTGAGCCACAATACTTGTGCAACTGCAAGGAAGAAAGAGAAAATTCTCTCATAAAATCAGATAGTCTCCAAAAATCATATTTATACCAATTTATTTATCCCACAAAAATGGTTTTATGATATGTAGAGAAAATTGTGTTTTAGAAGTATGAATTGAATTAAAAAATACAGTGTTTTAGGAGTGCTTCAGAAGTTTAGAAGCTATCTCCTGTTCAGCTTTACCTCGTTGGTAACGACTTCTGCTTTCTGAAGCAATGCACGCTGTGTTTCTGCCCCAGAATCCATGACTGAGTTACACTTGGATGTTACAAAATCCACCTACATTTTCAATATAGAGAGCTATTAAAGTAAATACCAGAAAACTTACAAACAGAAGGTATACAGCAGAATATAATCCGCTATTTTCTAATACCTCAGCCATTATAGATTCAATCTCCCTTCTCCTTCCTTCCAAAGCCCGCATCCTTGATTCCACGTCTAGTTTTAAAGTGTTCAATTCCGTTTGGCATTCTTCAGACTTGTTATCTCTATCCTTTTCCAACTGCCTTTTGTTTTCTTCCAATTGTTTACCTGCACCACTAACAAATATAATTATAGTCTCTTAATGTTGTTATTGGAAATTGATGAAAGCAAAGAGAAAGGGGGGATGAAGGGAATCAGCCTTAAAAGCTACCTCTTCCGTGCAGTTCAACTAGCTTGGCCTCAAGTGATATGTCCAGTAGCCGATCATCTTCCATCTTAGCTTTTAGTTGCTTAAGACTCTTCTCTATGGATTTTGCAGAAACCACCTGCCATAAGCACTCAGTCAAACCACCAGTGATGCACATTTACTAAATCTCTGTATAGGTTAAGTGCTCAAGAAACAATCTAGATTACAGGGCAATCTGACACATTTATGGGGGCATGTAGTAATTTCCTGCTAGATTTTTAATTTCCGCACAACTCGTACAGTATAAAACCATAAACCATGAACTTTACAGTGTAGCTAGAGGCCATGTTCTTTTTTGTTTTGTGTATATCAGGAGCCCCCCTTTTATCAGTGGATGAGTAAAAGATCTGTAGTGTGTGACTATGCTAATAAGATGATGTTAAGAGCATGAAAAACAAAAAGACTCTAGCTAAAGGGCAGACAAACCTGTTCCTGTGAAGCCTGCATCTGAGAGAAGTGCTTTGACATCTTTTTGTTTGCCTAAAAAGTATGAGCAAATAAATGATCATTAAAATGCCAAACAACAATGGTATTTTTCATAGCTATTCAGAGTAGATAACTTTCAATTGAGTCGATATCCTTGATCACAATATAAACTTTCCTATAAGTTCTATATTCTTGACAACTTAATAGCAGTCAAATTGAATCAGAAATCAGCATTTGAACTTGTATATTAAAATCTCAAGTTTTCAACTTTTGGTTTAGACGACTTCTTGAAGGACATTTAACCATATTGATGTAAATGGCTACATTTTGAATGAAAACATATATTAAACCCCTATAACATCTCAGTACAAAGGTAGCGCGTGTTCTTTTGTTACACTCGTATGAAATGGAATCAAATATCGGGTCCCTTTGTAACCGTCGTATCATTTGACATGATTAATTTACAAAAAGTGAAATAGACAAGTGATAAGGTTTGCAACACATAATGTGCTTTAGACCAGATTACCTTGCTGAGAACCTCAAGACCAGAAGATTTCTCATGGAACTTTTCTTTTGACAAATTTTCTTTATTCTTAGCCTCCAACAACATTGCCCTTTTCTCCTCCAATGCCCTCTGAACAAGCAAATGGTGTCAAAGAAACAAACTCATGAATGCAGAGATGAAGCCAAAATACTGCATAACAACAATAAAATGGACGGATGCCCAAAAGAATCAGGGAACATCTGAGAGGAAATACCTGAAGTTTATCTGGTGATTTTACAAGCTTCGACAGTAAGTTACTTTGTCCTTGTTCACTTTGTATCCCTTCGAACTTTGCTTTAGAAATCTAATAAATAGCCAAGCTTAGAAAAATCATGTACACACTAACATTAAATAAACTTAAGAATGCCTATGATACATGCATGGAGATGCAGAAACAAAGAGATTACTACTAAAAACTTCATATAAATTAGATGAAAACAGGCTGCATAAAGAAGGGAAAGAATCTTGCAAAAATGATCTGTCTCCAAATTGATCCTCAAGAGTCAAGAGTCAAGATTCACTAAGCTCTAATACAATTAGTTACTTTCAATATTATATAGCTCAAAAATTTCTACGATGAAAAAAAGGCTCCTGCAAATGCGCAATTCATAAATTACGATTCAAAGAAATTCTTGGAGTTGGACAAAAAGTTGCAAGTAAGAACAATTTGAAGAATTAAGAACCATTTGAAGAACTTACTTTAAATTTAACGGTTGGAAATTACTAGAAAGTAGAAACAATTGGTGAACTCCAACATCAGAACCAATGAATTCGTGCATGTTACTCTATAAAGTCTAACCCAAACTAATCTGAATCACTACTTAGAGGTGATAAGCTCATAAGCATCAACAAGAAATCTGTTCACAGATATGATTCTTTTCCAGTTATTGAATTAGCAATTATCCAGAATGTTAAAAGTCCAATTCTAGACAAATTAACTACGGGGAGCTAAGATCCCAAACATAAAATTTACTATGTTTAGATAACAACAGAGGCAGACAAAAAAAGGTAAATAGTTACTGCTAAATGGAAAGGACGAGTAAAAACATCTAAGAAGGAAAAATGGCATGCGTATGCAAACCTTCTCATCCATTTCCTTGGCTTTTTCCTTCATCTTGAGTAATGAATTCCTGAGTGATGCCTGCTGGCTGTTAAGGGGGGGAATGGTTTGACGGAGTTGCTTCACCTTAGCCTCTAACTCATGGACAAGAGGCAGCTGCTCTTCACACGCTTTATTATATTCTGCAATTTCTGCATCCAACTATAGCGGAATTTCAGATCACAATGTTAAGATCGGCAAAGTGAAAAGGCTATTTCCGTAGACAGATTGACTGTCTTTGATGATTACCTGAGAAATTTTGGCCTCGTACTCTCTTTGTTGCTCCTCGAGTGTACTAACCTCGTCATACGTTTCTTCCAAATTGCTCATAATGTTATGTCTAAAAAAAAAAAGAAAAAAGAAAAGAAAGGCACTTTCTGAGCTAATTTCAATTACTAGAAATGGCGAAGCTCCGTTAAGGTAGTTAATTGAGTATCGTAGAATTTTTTGTTTGGTTTGACAAGAAACCTTGTACCAAATGTTAAGGAGAAGGAGAAGTAATGAAGGAGAGAGTGAGAGAAGTAACTTGTAAAGGAGGAAGTTGGTGAGTGCACTGAGGAACTTGAGAACGCGGTTGGGATCAGGTCGAACCAAGTCATCCAAGGTGAACTTGAGAGGGAAACGAATGGCGGCAAGAACTTCCTTGGTCTTGCAAAACAGATTGGTAACCCTAATCGCCTCCTGGTGCAGATCAGGGTTGTCGAACTGATCGAGGGCTTCGAAATCGAGCTGGCCATCGTCCCTGCAAAACAGCGAGCAGATTATATTAGCTAACAACAAAAAAGCAGAAACAGATAAGAGGAATTGCGCTTGAATCATAGGTGGGAGAGATGAAGGAGAGGAGGTTACTTGAGAAAATCAAGACTGGTGAGGATGGTGGTGAAGAGGAGGGAGACCAATTGGGGGCTAGGGTTTACGAGATCGGATTCCTTGATTTCGATGACATCGCAATCGCGGAGCACCGTCGAGATTTCCTGTCGGGAAAGCGTCGGGTGTGAGAACGACGACATCGTGGCCGCCGCCCGGCGAGAGAGAGAGAAAGGGAGGAATTTTTAGAACATGCCCAAAATCCAAATGGGGTTTAAACTTTAAAATACGTCTCCCGCCTTTATATCAAAGAGGCATATTTAGATTTACTCACCCCCGCCCCCTGTTATGTGTCCGCCGCCTCTTTTCGGTTAATAGCTGGTCTTCTTCCACCGCTTCGTGTGGTTCACTTCCACCGCCGATCACTACTCAGTACTCACCTGTTTGGTACAAAGGTTAATAGGAGAAAGTGAGGGGAGGGAGAAAATAAAAAAATTAGGAAAAGAGGAGAAGGAAAGGGTAGGGAAGAATTTAATTTAGAATGTGTTTGGTTGGAGGGGAGTGTTTGAATAAAATTTTAATTTTGAAAGAAAGGAAGGGAAAATGGGTTAAAAAATTAAAAATTTCACTCAAATTCTGAACCAAGTTAAGTTACATAGAATTTTCCATCCAAATTCCACCAAATTGGAAAGATCCAATCCCCTCCCTTTCCACCCTTATTTTCACCTAATTAATTCTCAAATCCTTTCAATTCTCTTCTTAAAAGTTAAACCAAACAAGAGAAATTATATCCCTCTTCTCCCCTCCATTAAAATCCCTTAAAATCCCTCCAACCAAACATGGAGTGTGTTTCATTAAAAAAAAAATTGTTTTTTATATTTTTGAAAATAAAAAAATGTCCAGAATTTGAAAGTGTTAAAATATTTTTTAGGATGAAAAGTTGTTTTAGGAAACAAATAAAACATGCCCTATGTTCGAGGAAGGGAAAGATTATGTGCTCTAATTAGATTTTTTTTAATGGGGAAAGAAATGAGGGGGTGACTTAGTGATTCGTCGTGCATCCTAGAGTATCCAAAAGGATAAGATGGTCAAGATCTTTCAGCACCGCTTAAGTCGGGGGTGGTTGAAAGTTGTCATATAGACTCGTAATATGATTCGCCACACACGGTTGATCTATCAAAATTTGTGGGTAACCCGATCTGCTCGAACCTTTGAATAGAAATCAGAATGTCAATAAAAATATATTAAAAGCAATTGATATGAATAAAAATGAACAAAAGCAAAATTTTAGAAGAATTAATTGTATAAGATATATGTAACACTTTTTTTTTAGAGAAGGTATATGTAACACTAACACCAATTTAAAATTAAATTTGTATAGAATACATATGATCAATTTTATTTACACCAAGTCCTTTGATTTAATAGCGTAGCTTTGCTCACATTTACACCCTAAGCAATTTTTGTGCATCCAAGCATGACTTATATTATAACTTTATTTATCAATCTAAAATTATATATTAAAGTTGTCCCTTTTCGAGCCATCAGAACGATTTTGGCTCCACCCCATATTTAAAAAATTTTATTTTCCATTCTTATTATTTATTTTTTTTTATCTTATTCCAATAATCTTTATGACCTGTACATTCAAAATATATTGTTCCAATAATATCGTTTTGTCAAAATCGAATATCTATCTACTATCTATCTTTTATAAAATTGATTTTTATTTCTAATATTTTAACTTTTTCCTATTAAATTCTTATTTAACTATTTAAATCTATCTTTAAATCAAACAAAGTATAACAATATCTTTTGAAAACTTCCTTATACAAATATTTAAAATTAAAAATAAAAAATTTAAAATATTTTTAGATAAGTATAAATATCTTTATCTTTTAGCATGATGTCTTTTAACGAATTTATTTATAGATATATAATGATTTTCTTTTATAAAAAATGATAAATATTTATAATATTTAAAATTAATAAAAATAGATAATGAAATATTTAATATATTGAAATATTTGATAAACTCTAAATTTATGTACATAAAAAGCAATATAAAAAAAAAGAATATAATATTTGATTAAAAATTATATACATTTTACGAGCAATAAATTACTTAATTATATTAAAATTTATATTATATTTATATCTATTTATTTATTAATATCCTATTTATAATGTTTATAAAATATCGAATCGTAGTCGTACATGGTACGAAGGGTAAAACTAGTTTAAGATTAATTGTATAGAATGCCACTGAACGACGGCAAGTATAAGTATGTATAACCAATACAAATCGCTGAATATTTTGAAAATACAAAGGAAGACAAAATGTGACAATTGATTGTGATTAATTTACAACATTTCAACTGGTATGAGGACCATAATTCCATTTTTACACCAGAATACAACGGTTCAAAGGACCATAATTTACAACATCTATGTCCTCGTCAAAACAGTGTCAATGTTAGATCTTGGATAAAAAGTTCTAGAAGAACCCAGATGAGCTCGACTTAATTGGAGCCCAGATATCTGCTCCATTACTCTGAGCTAAATTGATTGTGTTCATGATTGGTACAAGGCATAGGCCTCTGCTCCTCAGGCTATACTCATCTTGTTCCTAAATTCAACATGAATAATTTCAGAATCTGATGATAAATAATTCTGACATATCAATGTTTCAAGTACAATTTTCTTGCAGTAATTCATTATTTTGAGGCACATAAATCCCACCTCCATGTTGTCAATGGGATCGGAATGAAGATACGGAGCGCTTAATACCTGTAAGAAACCATCGATTGAGACAAGTTGGTTAGGAAACAACTTGATACTTAAGCCAAAAAAGTTAAGATGACAGAAAACTATATATGAACCTTGACTTGTTCTTGCAGAAACCTAATGTATTCAATGGCTTCTGACAGAACAGAAGCTGTATCAGTCTGCATTGAAATTCAAGACAGTTTTATAATGCATCAAGATGAAAATACAAAGCCATGTCAATAAGTGCAGAACACAGGTTAAGAAAAATACTCCTTTACTGACTCCTAACAATTTTCTAGTCCAAATCGAAGGAGAAATTTGCCATCCATACCTTGCCAAATGGTGAAACAAGATGTTGTAGCACCAGTATTCTTTCACCAACCTTTTCTTTCGTTTCCTGTGTTTTGAGATACTACATTGTTAGGATTTCAGGGAGACGATACAGATACACCAATATTCCTACCAAAAGACACATGAATGGAAATAGAAATGAAACTTCGAATTACTTTGAACCTCCTTCGAGGCTATGAAAATTCCTATATCACTTGTGAATGGCCTAAAGAAATTAAAAAGATTTTCATTTATAACACACATTCGCATTTCAGTTCTGTTGTTACCGCAACAGTTTACTCTATATGACATGCTAGTAAGTAGTAACCAGAAAGATAAAGAAAGCAGCATTTGGTGAAACTAAATTTACAGGGATGTTTCATAAAGCAGCGCTTGGTGCAAAATAGAAACTTATTCTTAGAACAAAAGAAGCACGCAACTAATCTAACGAAAGAAAAAAAAACATGGTGGATTAGATACCTTGTGAGCATATAATCACTATTACTTCATATAACTTAAACATTTATACTTTCATATAACTTACTTCTTACATGAAGCAACTCTTTATTTTCTAGTTTATGCAAATTTACTACTCAAAAATAGAAATAAAAATGCAAGAGAACATATATAGGCACAACCACACACCATGGTTTCCCATAAAAACTTGAAACAAGCAGTAAAAACTCCATCATTCCAAATCTATGGACAGCTGCAGAATTAAAGAGGCCAAAGTATAAAAAACTAAAATTTTGTTTACTTCGTTAATTCTTCAAAATGAAAACTTAAGGGAAGGAACATATATTACACAACCTTGCTTGACATTGATGTACCCACACCAGCCTTTTGTCGTTTGGGCACAACAGAAGTAAGGGCTTGATGATCAGTAGAACTCTGCATTCTTTTAATCATATATGCTTTCGCCGTATAATCACTACACTACAAACAGAACGTAACGAATTCACAATTCAGACTCAATTAGCACCTCTGAATGTAACAATGAAAAAGGAATTCTATTTTATATAATAGAATCAATGTTGACATCAGCCAGAAAATTAAGTAGCACAAGGAACAATGTATAAGGTGCCTATTCCAAACAAAGCATAAAAGTCTTTGAATAATACAAAGTCTTAGGTACTAAAATATTACTTTCTGAATTATTATATTGTAAGGGTTTGCAGCAAATCTTATCTTCCTTCAGACATTTGGAGGACAAGTGCCATACAAACACTTATTTTAACATTTATACTAAAGAAAGCTTACGCATCTTCTATCACCGACTAATTATCGCATATTTAATTAGCAGAAGTTTCGTATGTTATTTTGTAAAACAGATTAGTTCCTCAAGCAAGCATTCAACAGTGCTTAAAAGCAAACATCTATAAGGGTTGTCTTCTCCTATAGATTAGAGGACTGATACAAACTATAAAGATTTAAATTAATCATAATCAATCCCACAAAAGAATTAATTCTTATCAGGTTAAGTTCATCGCTGCAACAAGCAACTCTTATCCCAGAAAATACAAAGCAAAGTATCCATGCAATCACAATCCAAGGAACAATGCGTGTGGAAACTCTATAGAAGAAGTATAAGTTGGAATCATTATTAAATATGAATGATTTTGACTAAGGAAACATCCTAATTACAAAACTAAATATAATTATAGACAAGCTAGTTCTCTTATGACGTACAGTTATCATCTAAGACAGTCTTGTGTCAACAAATAGGTATCACAACAATTTTAAATTTTTAAACCTTGTATACCATTTACCAAATAAGAATGTAAAGACTACAAAGCATATCATACATAGACTGAATATGGGAATGAAATTGTAAAATTCTACTGATGCACTTGATTTAGGTCATTAACTTGAAATTCTAAAATTTTAGCTTATACATCTACTTAAAACCTTTATTTTTTTCAAGTCATGGATCAAAATCACACAATCAATTGAACTCTTAACATCAATTGATGAAGCAAAATTACCTAAATCTGGAAGCTAAATCTTTGTTTTGAATAAAATAAGAACTAAACAAGTAGGGTCCAATCCTAGTCCAACAAAGCAGTTTTGCTTGCCCTGATTTTTTACAATACACTCCAATTAATCAATGAGAGAATTTGTTCAAACAAAACACCCTAATTAAAACAAATTCTGGTGGGCCCAATTGATCGAATGCATGGCATACAATATCCAAACCTTTACAACATTTTTTTTCAATAATCAATTGAAAAAATTACTAGCTATGTTGTTAGCATACAAGTATGAACAAAAGCACCAAATTTTTTTCTTAAAAAAAGTCAAAATTGATCACTCCCACCAGAAACAAACCCTTAAAAGTCGAGAGAATTCAAAATTTGCATGATGTACATGGTTAAGAAGTATGAAGTATGAACAGAAGCAAAGGGAACAAAAAACCCAGCATGAAAGAAAAGCTTACCTTTCAAGTGATGAGTAAAATTTTGTAGTTTCAGAGCTCGGGGAAAATGGAGGAATCCAATCACAGAAGTTGTCAGTTTTATGAAGGAAAAGGGGGAGAAAGCAGAGGACAAAGGAAAAGGGGATACCCACAAAAAAAAGACTGATCACTTGAAAACAAAAAGCCCAAAGATCAAAAAATGGTAAGATTTGGATTGGGGTTAGAGATGACTTTACACGCGGTTTTGAAAGAAGAGGACGAAAGCAAAGTCTGAGAGACTGTTTGTAGCGAGCGGGGACTAGGACGACTTTAGAAGAGGGTTTACGCGAGAAATGCCTTTTTATAAGGAAAAATAATTTATAATAATATGAAGTATCAATTTTGAACTAATAATAACTAGTGTAGTTACCCGTACTCTGTACGGGTTTATCATAAAGTAGAACTCCCTTTTAAGGGTATATAATATATATGGTCGAGGATTAATGTGATTACACTATTCTATTAGGTTGGAGTATTTTTTTAATCATCTATTCATCTTTCCACCAATTTTTCTTTGTGGATTTGACCTCGCTTGTAAGTAAAAGAAAGTCTGACCTGAAATAATGCCATGCACACCATTAAAATGTGACAATATTATTTATAATTCGTAGTTAATCTATAAAAGAACTCAAATTACCCAACTTGTACAGCTGTAGCAATTGGTCCAATTACTTTTTTTTTATCAAAGGGATGAGGGTCGAGCCCTGCTTTTATCAATAAACCATAATAAAACTACAACACAGTTGCTGCAACAGTATCAAGCATACATTTAAGCGACAGAGGAGGTTCATTAAATCTAGTAAAGTCTACGCTGTTGTCTAGGGATAAATTGGCCAGGAGATCAGCTGCACTGTTGGCGCCTCGGCGGATGTGGGTGATTTTGATCGTTTGATTAGCATGCTCCACCAAATCTTTGCACTGAAAAAGGAGAGCGTAATTAGGATGAGCAATAGGGAGATCGGAGTTGATTAAATTGACTGTGACGGCGGAATCGGACTCCACCAATATCTGGGGGAAGCCAAGAGCAATACATTCCTTGATCCCAAAGAGAAGGGCCCAAAGTTCCGCACGTAAAGCAGTACTGACGCCACATTTGAATGTGAAACCATGAATGAAATTACCTCTGGTGTCTCTGAATAGGCCTCCACCACCCGCCAATCCCGGGTTGCCCTTGGAAAATTGGTCCAATTACTATACGCAAAAAGAAGGGAACACAATAAGATACATTCACATCAATTTATCATTCTCCATTTCTAAATGGTACTTTTTGAGTTCAGTTGGACAATAGATGAAAATTGTGAAATCCGGAGAATTGCTATATAGATCAAAATTGCAAGATAGTAGGGAGTGAGGCTCAATTAAGCATGAAACCAACTTCTACGTATGCATGCGTGGTAATAAAAAAGGATAAAAGGGAAAGAGAGGAGAGAAAGCAAAGCTACATGCAATGTCATTAATTGAAACTTGTAAAAAATCGTTTTTTTTTTACAGACCTGTTAGATGTAAAGTGTTCCCCCCTATATTACAAATGATAAGAGCAACCTGAAAGCAGGAAATAAATGGACACCAGTGTTGTCTAGAAGATAATGTTATCATATTAACAATCTACAAGAAACTACACATATGTTGATATGCATAAACCACAAAACACAACCTATAGCATACACCAGTATGATCATATTAACAAATCTTCTTCTTGACACCCAACTTCAAGAATTGAAGCCACACACCTAGCAAGAGCAACTTTCTTCAAGTTCAGTTTGAAGAAATTCTGCTAACCTATAGCATACACCAAATTCCATTTAAATAAAAAAATTCCATACCAATTTAAGAAACTCTATTACAAATAAAAAAAAAATATTACTATCAGTAATAAACATATCAGTAAAAACCTATGAATAACATGACATAAATGAAAAAGGTTTTGAGGGATTAAAGTAGAGCAAAGAATAAGGATTCACCAGCATTAAATCTATAGTAAAAAACATTGCATTTTAGACTAAATATTGCATTATGGTTCACATAAGCTTGGATGCTCTAGGTAAAACTACAAATTTAGAGGTTCACTGCTCATTGATGTTGAGTATTATAAGGGAAGGTTGTTAGTTGTTACCGCTGCTTTGTATCCATTGTGAATTTGTGATCCACCTTTCCACATCATAGCCAGTATTCACCTCAGGAAGAGAACTCAATTACGCAGTTACTTCCCATTTACAATCTGCAAAACCAACATGATTCTAAGTCTTATTTGACCAAGAAAAATAAATCACTCGTTTTCTATCTTTTATATCAATTTCTCTAATTTTAATGGCAATTTTTCTAAGTAAATAATCAAAGTGATCATTAAACCACTAATGAAATAAAAAAAGAAGCACAAAGCAATGATTTAGTCCTTAATTAGAGAGGTACAGTAAGGGTTTTCAATACAGAAAAAGAATCTTCCTAGATTATCTACTCATTGAAAGAGTGGCTTAGTAAGGGCCTTTGATACTGAATCTTTAAAAAGAACGATCTTTGAGAAATTTCAAGATCTGTTTCCTCCGCCTTATATTGGTAAGATTGGTTCATCTAGTGCTTGAAGTTGAATCTCTTTATTGGAGCTTTCACATTGTTAAAAAATATTAATGAAACTCTTTAATCCTTATTTTGTCAACAGAACCAAATAACTTTAGTGATTTGTGTATTTGATCTCATAAAATCACAATTAAGAAAGAGAAGTCTCAAAAAAAAAAAAACAATAAGCAAACACATCTTGTAAGTAAGTAGTTATTTTGTCAAGCATCAAAAAGGCACACCTTTTCCTTTAATATACAATCTAGTTGTCTTCTTAAGTCACAGAGGTACGCATAATGTGATAACAATAGCAATGTAAGTTGAGATTTACCATTTACAATCTGAATATGCTTCTTTATCCCTAAGAGACAACCATATTATGATATAGAAAAAGATGAAGAGTGATAAAAGTATACAAGAGACTGTATGGCTTATCAAAAAAACAGATCATTTGTATTTTAATACAGAATACAAGTTATTACAATTTGAATGAGGAAGTCATGAGAAACTCCGATGAAGATGTGGAATCTTGTTAACAAAGTAGAATATATGATTAGTTTAAATTCCAACATAAGCTTGCACCAGAAATCACAAAAAGTGATGTTACTTGCAGCAAAAATCATCAACGTAAAAACTGTAACACAATTGCAAGTATCGGTGTGGCTTTTTTAAGCAATATAAACTGACCTTTTCAATCTACCACAAGTCCACGACCCAACTTCGCTCCTCCATGCTTCACCATTAATAAGAGACCAAGAGGGCATAGACATGCTCTACAATTCCATCTTGTTTGAACCCACTTCCAAAAGCCCTCCTGCATACAGCATACGAGATTGTTGAAAATTCCATCTTTTTTGAACCCAGTAGAACAAATGCAAAAAAAAAATTAGATGTGCTCACCGAATCTTATTGAGAAGAAGGCAACCGAATCTTCAATTGATGTCTTGGAGAAGATAACAAACTCAATCCACAACAATATTCACCAGAAGAACCCTAAAATTAAAACCGGAGATATCAAATCTTCACCATAGTATCAAAACTTCACCAACTGAAACCTAAAAAATGCAAGAGGAGAATCAAACCTTGGCTAGTGGTTTAGGTCGAGGGAGGAAACCGAAATTGACGACAGACGATGAGGACGTAGGTTGCTAGAACGGGCGCCGACGATGTGGAGAAGGGAGAGAGCCGGAGAAGCAGCCTTAGCAGTGGTAAGAAAGGCCGGAGAAGGAGAAGCAGCCTTTGATGAGTTTCAGTAATTAGATGAGAACGTCTTCAGTTACGGAAAGGAGAAACAACCTTAGCAGTGGTAAGAAAGGACGGAGAAGAATTCTGAAATTTTTTACTGTCGACCAAAACGGAGAAGAAAGTAGATGGGACTGAACTGTGAAGAAAGGAGAAAATTTTGCTGTCGATCAAAAAGTTACTCCAGTAAAAGCTAGAGGAGGAGAGGAGATAACTGCTGAAAACCTGTATTTTGCACGTTATGTGGATTTGATTGGTGCAGATGGCACTTAAATAGAAAGCCACGTGGCGCAATCTTTTATAAAGAGACTACTGCTCAAATAATATATAGACAGATATGAAATTAAAAAATCACCGACAACAATATGAACTATTATAATATTAACCAAAAATAATATGAAGTTGAAAATGAGTTGTAATAATACCAAATATATGCTTTAACCAATAATAATATGAACTATTACCGAGTATAGTGAAGCATACCAAAAATTAAGGGCGTGTTGCGGGAGGTAGCGGATAAAGTTAGGCTACACTTAGGTGGCGACGAGGATGGAGAGGGGGACGAGATTGTCGGATGTGGTGCACGATATTGCAATTCTCATAAAATTCAAGAGAGAAGAGGTGGGATAGAGAATAGATCTAATGACGACGACCTCTAAAGAGAAGTTGGAGAAGAGGATGGTTGGGAGAAAAGAGTTGACACGTGTAAATTGAAGTGTACTTAGTAAGGAAAAATTTAGGTGTCAATTAATTTGATGTCATGTCATAATTTAAGGTACTACAACATAGGTTTCATTGGAAACTAATTGTCGTACTAGTTTAGGTTAATATCATGATAGTTCGTATTATTATTGATTCAAAGAGGATCATTGGTATTACTACGAGTCAATTTTCAAGTTCGTATTATTTTTGGTTAACATCGTAATAGTTCGTATTGCTACCGGTGATTTTTAAAGTTCGTATTATTATTGGTTCAAAGTTGATACTTCATATTATTATAAGTCATTTTCCCTTTTTATAAAGCAGGAAAAAAAAAGTGGGAAAAGGATAGAAAATACTCCATTTGTTTCATAATATTTTTTTTTTGCTCTCGCGCCTGGTTCACCCGTACGGGCTACGTCCAGACCGGGGTACTGAATGGGATTACGGCAGACCCCTCCCAACGACATTGCGGGGAATCGAACACACGGTTCATCCTACCAACCGTAGTCCCAACGCCACTACGCCAATGCACCGTTGGTCTTTTTAAAAGAGGGGTGCAACACGAGGACTTCCCAGGAGGTCACCCATCCTAGTACTACTCTCGCCCAACCACGCTTAACTTCGGAGTTCTGATGGGATCCGGTGCATTAGTGCTGGTATGATCGCACCCGTTTCATAATATTTATGGGTCGTATTATGCAGCACTAACTTAATTAGTTTGCAACACCAATTTTTTTTGAAGTTCCAAAAATAACCCTCAATTATGTTTTGGTCCATTTCAAAAATTAAATACAGTGAGACCTTCGCATTTTTTTTTTTTTTTTTTTTTTTTGATAAGGTAAGAATTCGGATACCAAACAGACTTGGTAAACCGAGAGGCCGTAAGAAAACGGCAGCCGAGAATGGCTAATAGATACAAAAGCAAGCAAGATAAGCTATGAAAAGTACAAATCTCCGAAAAATAAGAGCTAAGAAGAGTTTGAGATCGGGATGAGTAAATCACTATAAAAATAGCGTCGTAGGTAACAGGCCGACCCCTACTGGGCGTGCGAAATGGACACCTGACGTTCCCTCCACCGAGATGAAGGATCTTCAGAAGCCTCAGAGCACCAAGCGACCTAACCTAATACAACTCGGTCCAATGCCAAACTCAGCTCCAACTCTTCGAAAATTAATACATGAAATACGCCTTGAGCTATCCTGCAAGAAAAAAGTGAAACTTGCCTAACAAGTAAAACGTAGACGTTTACTTGCAACGCAAGTAGACACTAACATGCTCCCCAAGCAAATAAAACTTGGTTCGCAAGTAAAAAAACTTGAGACCCACTCTTACAAATTTTTTTCTTTTTATCCTCTCTTTTTTTTTTTTATTTACCAAAAGAAGAACAAAAATCCATTATTGTCTTTAAAAAATACTTAAAACAAAAGCTTTACAAACAAGCTTAAGAAGAAATCAAATATTCCGAGGCAGAGGAATGACCAGCCGAAACAACTAGTGGACCCCATTATTCTAGATTTTTTTTGTAAAAAAATAAAAGGATATTCAAAACTTGCCTTGCAAGGGGCAAGTTACCTAAAGCAAATGCAAGATTTTTATTATTTTTTTTTTAATTGGAGCAGTAATGAACTCCATCTCCTGAGTGAATGGAAGGACTTTTATGCTGCCGACAAACCGAAGCAGATCAAACAAGGGGCGAGTCGACACTCGGAGGGCGTTTTAGGGGCGGGTCGAGCCGAAGAGCGGCGGGTCGAGCCGAAGAGCGGCGAATCGAAAGGGGCGACAACTAGGCGGGTTCTTAACAACTCAGATCTGGCTTGAGGCTATCAAGCCAAACAAGCATAGATCTAGAATTCAATATATGAGGTGCAAGAAGATGAGAAATTCGGATCTAAAAGAATGGTTTATGGCCATGGATTTTGTTGGTTTCTTTCTCATATCAATGGCATTCTAAGCCTGAATATGTTGAAAATTTGTGGCTTTCTCAGCCTAAAATTGAAAGAATTGGCTTTCCCAGCCTACGAAATTTGTCTTATTTTGTGGCTTTCTCAGCCTGAAATTGAAACAAAATGGCTTTCTCAGCCTTAAAAATTTGTCTCTAGGTATTTTATTTTTCCTCCAAACATACCTTCACAGGACGCTTGTGTATTTTGAGATTTGATAAAGAATGAGTGGTAGAAGATTGGGTGTTTTGTTTTGATTTTTGCCTCATGGATTTGATTTAGGTTTCATTGTGTTTCTCACACTAGATTTTTTAGAAAGAGGTCAGAGTGTTTTTGGGTTTAGTGAGACCTTCGCATTTGTTCTCCTTTTCATCAAGGGCTAAACTCCCCCACCAAACTATAAAAAAATATAAATATCCAAATTATACCCTAAATCAATAAATCATCTCCTTCACCACCGCCACAAAATTGGCTTCCTCCAGTAATTAAAAATTAAACCTTCAATTCAACTCCAAGTACTACAAAGGATAAACACCATTCATAGCAAGTCGACAACAAAAATGTTTGCAATTCCATTGACAATTTCAAATTACACTCCCTAAAAGCAAAAGACTTCACATTTAAACTTTCCTGCAAAAATCAAATCAAACCTAAATAAAGTGGAGAGGAAAATCGAAGATTTCTCAATCCTTATTTTTCTTGATCGTCTTTGCCAAATCTAGGGTTAGGTTTGGATAAGCTCTTATAATTTTTAATGACGGAATCAACAAAGTACTTACGATGAATTGACACTATTAATGCATCAAATTAAATTTAATTGTTAATGTATGAAGCGTGAAGAATAGGCCAATGGTAGTACAAATTAAGACGAGAGAATGGGAAGGGAAAAGAGGAAAAAATGGATAATTTTAAGCTATTTAAACAAGGGTACAATAGAAAAAAGAGTGTTGCAAATTAATTAGATGGGTGCTTCATAGCTAGTATGATATTTATTCACTTTATTTTAGACAAATTTATTTTGGTACCCCTTAGATTTTGTCTTTTTCTTTTAGTGTCTAAGAAAAAAACATATTCCTCTTGGTACTCCTGAAGTTTTGGCTTTTCCTGTTGACGCCCGTCTTCGGTTCAAATTAGATAATTTCAATCTTACCATTATGCTCATCACCCTTAAATTAGTAGGATTCAACTCTTAAAACACTTAAATTCATAACCAAACTACATCAATTTGAATTTTTAAACAATTCTCTAATTTAAGGGGTTGTTTATAAAATTGTTTAAAAATTCAAATTGATGTAGCTTGGTTATGAATTTTGATGTTTTAATAGTCAAGTCCTACTCATTTAAGAGTGATGAACATAATGGTAAGCTTGAAATTGGCTAATTTGAACTGGAGAGAGGTGTCAACGGGAAAAACCAAAACCTTAGGGGTACCAAGAGGAATAAGTTTTTTCTTGGATACCAAAAGAAAAAGGCAAAAACTTAGGAACATTAAAAGGAATTTTTCTTTATTTTATTGTTTTAAAATATTTGTCGTATATTTTTAAATATTTATATCTTTTTTACAATATCACTCTCATTTAATATCATTTCGATCCATATTATCTGATAAAAAATCTATCTCAATATCTTTATTTATTCATTTACTTTTTCTTTCTTTCTTTCCATCTTTATCCATCAATATCACAATCTCTCTTTCCTTTTTTATTAGTTATTTTTATCTTTTTTCCCCTGAACTTGTGTGAATATTGTCTTTTAAAACGAATGTTATGAGACGGAGAAAATAAAATTTACGTATATACATAAAACATAATTACATTTCTACCAAAAAAAATATAATTACATATGATATTGACCCCTATTTTTGTTTAATTTATTTTCACATTCCACCAAATTACAAATTTTAAATAAGAAGGTGTGAGTGATTATATATTTTAATTATTATAACATTAGTGGTTTCGAAAGACAAAAGAAGTGACATATATTACGGTTTGTTAATTTAATGTGATGCATTAATTGATGTTATGATTATTTCATATGTTTTATAAGTCTTTTATGTTCATGTTTGAATCGTAATATTTAATACATTAAATTATATCAATGTAATTTAATGTAACTTAATATATTAAATGTTGCAATTTAAATAGGGGCTTTAAAGACATAAAAACATATGAAATAATTCAAATATTAATTAATACAATGTAATTTAATTTAATGCATTAAATCTGTAATCTAAGCATGGATTAGAATATAAAAATAGACTGATAAGGTAGTAGAAAATCTTTTTCATTTGCTCCAATCAATTATGCCAGAATTAAAAGGTCATGTATTTATAAATTTTTTTTGTAAGTTTGATCTCCTAAATTGTTTTTTTATATTTAAATAAATTTCAATAATCAAAATTATTTATTTAATTATCTAGTTCAAATCAAACATATCATGTCAAATATGCATAGATATGTTGAGAGTTTCCATCCGAAAAAATTGGGATAAAAATTATCTAGTCTATAATTTTATGAGTTACTATATCTATTGTCATATAGTTTTAGATTGAAACCTCCTTAGAATTGTATGCTAGGCACATTATTGGCATGACCCCCAGCTTATCAGCCTTCTAGACTTTAGCATGATATCAGAACGGTTTTTGGTATGGGATCGTTTCCTAGAGTTTTCAGGGTTGCCGGCTTCATGGGCCGGTTTAGGCAATCTTCCCAATAAAGGAGCAACCGAATCTAAAAGTGGCGGTTCCCCGACATTGATGGGTTTATTCAGGCTTGCCGACCTTATGAGCATGTTCAAGGAGCCCACCCAATATATGTAAAGCCCAAGGCCATAGAAGCGCTATCCCATGCCAACCCGAAAACTTCTTAGGAGGTCACCCATCTTGGTACCACTCTCGCCGTTGCATGCTTAACTTCTGAGTTCTTTGTCTTCACTCAAACTCAGAAAAAGAAGAGTTCTCGTTGACATGAGTAGCACCTCAATCCCTTATAAATTATCGGGTGTGTTACAATATAGGAGCGACCGATCCAAATACGACTATTTGTGAGCTTGAATGATTGTGTCCAATTGACAATTGGCCTAGATAGTTGTTACTTAAAGGAGCGTGTTGAGTGTTTCCACATAATTGTTTTAATATATATAATCCTATGAGTTACTCCCCTCATTGTGATTTTAGTTTAGTACCTTATTGGACTTTGTACTAAGTTCATTATTCGCATAACCCACAACTTATCGTCACACTAGACTTTATCAAGATTAAAAAATGATTTAGTTTAATCAATCATATTTCATTCACATTGTATTATTTTAAATATGAAACGTAATTAAAATTCAAGACAAAGATGATGTTTCATTTTAAAGGTAAAATAATATTTTGGGTTAAAATATTATTTTAATTGTCTTGAAAAATATAAAAAATATAAAAATTATACATATTTTAAAAATGTTTAAAATATAATTTTAGAATAAAATAACATTTTGAGGATAGGGAAATTGTTGAAATAGGAAAGTTTTCAATATTTCTATATGAAGGAAAAATTAAAGTAAGTTATAGATTTTATTATATTATTATTGGAATGATATATAAGATGACAGCTAATATCCAACATGGCTGCTGATGCCATTTCAGGTGAGCTCGTTTTTATACTGGAGCATTTGGATTTTGTTTGATATAAACGTCTTTTCAATTTTACTTTCTTTGCAAGGAAAATGACCTTGTTCTTGTATCTATCTCTCTACCCGTCTCTCTTTTTCGTCTCTTCCTTTGAACTTATTAAGTGTATTTAATATCACACGCATATACGATTATAGGAGTATGATATTCCCTCGTTTCTTAAAACATTTTTTTAGTTTAATGTACATATATTAAGAAATAAATTTTTACCTAAATTATTCTTATATTTAGAAATATGTGTATTTTTAATCCCTCCTAGAAAATTATTAAGACTAATTATTATTCCTATAGAGTAAGAGCAAATTTAAAAAAAGAGGGAAAAAATATTAAAAAGACATGTTTTGTACAAAATGAAAATGAGTTAAAATGGCATGTTTAAAAAAATGGAGGGAGTTTATTTTATAGGTATGATAATATTTCGCATTTAAGTAGTGTTGTTAATATGAAGATGAGTTGGTTGTATTAACAATAAATGTATGAGAGAAATTAAGTGAAAATCATTGTTAAAGTGAAAATTATGGATTAATATGGACATTTAGATCATACTCCTTAACCTTTTTTTTAAATATCTGTGTCATTTTCTTTATAAATTTTATCTCGGTTTTTGCACTATGTATTCACTTTTTTTATGTAATACTACTAAGATGTATGTAGAAAATGCTCCATATCAATGACCTTGGACTTTATTATTCAAAGTCTTAAAATATTTGATTCGAACAATATATCACCACTACAATAAGTGATTACTCAGTGTAAATCACCACTTCACCACTACAATAAGTGATTACTCAGTGTAAATGAATAGTGATTGTTTTGAACCGCCCGTTTAACTCTAAAGCTATATGGGCCTTTCATTTATAAGTTCCTATAAAATTTGTGAATCTCATCTCTCCGTTGTTGAATTGATCTAGCCGTTCATTTTCAATTTTTTTTTACTCTCATTTTTCTTTAATTCTTATCTTCCACCTCCTGCTTATGTCCTTCCTTTGGAGACTCTCTTTTGCAGTTTTTTTTTTAATTCTTATCTTCCACCTCCTGCTTCTGTCCTTCCTTTGCGGACTCTTTTGCAGACTTGCAGTCCACCTCTTTGACCATCTTGTTCTCTCTTTTCTTGTGATAGGAAGAGAGGGCTGCTGGCAGGAAATTTCTATTGCCTTTCAAACTTTACACTCTCTCTCTCGACTACTTTCTGCTCCGTCTTCCAGCCTTCGACCTTCTTCTCCACCTCTCCTCTTTCTTTTGTTCAGCGATTCCCCTGAGCGTTCTGCCACCGCCATCTTGACCCGCCTCACTTCGTTACACCACCGCCGACCTTCTTTCCCATCTTCTGACCATCTGCATCGCCTGGGTTCGCTTCGTTACACCACCGGCGCCCTTATCCGGCATCCTCTTGACCATCTGCATCGCCTAGGTGAAATTCAAGCCCGAGGTAAATCTCTTTTCCGGGGGCCTTTGATCTCTCTTGCATAGTACTCTTCTGTCGCCTCTATCCCTTCTCTCTTTGTCTCTCCCTTTTGGTTCGTTTTTGTCTCAGTCTAGGCAAGGTCCGGAGAATAAGTTGTTGGATTTGCAATTACTGTGAGTTTGCACTTCGTTTCTATTCGTTTTTAATTTGGTTAGGTTTCAGTTCTTCGTATTAAAATCCTAATCCTTGCCACGTTTGGAGTTTCCTCCGGCATGTTCTTTCGGTGCGATTCAGTGTTGGGCTGGGCTACTATATTCCGTCTTGGACTATTCGGTTTGATCGCTTGTTGGACGAGAGAAAGGACGAGAAGGGAATGTTTTATTTCATTTCTAGGGTTTTTGTTTGCGCTTTTAGATGGGTGTTTGTGTGCATATCCGTGGTGGCGTAGTGCACCGCGATGCGGGTGTCGGGTTGACGATGAAGATGCGTGGCTATTGGAGGATCATGGGTGCGTCTCTATAATCTCACTCCTATGTCTTCTTTTCAATTTATTCTTAATTCTCTGCTGAATTGTGTGATATTTGTTTCTTCGTTTTTTTTCTTTTTTGTTAGGGATTGATTGATCCTTACAAAAAGGGGCTGGTGAGTGTCGAACATGAAGCCTCCACTCAACCCATCTCAAAATTGGACTTTGATTTTGAAAGGAGGAAAGTAAGAGAAGGTGGTATCTTTAATCTTGAATTGACTTCTTTATTGGCTCAAAACTGCTCCTGTCATATCGCTACGATTTTCAGCTTCTTGTATTGGTGTAGAAGAAGCCTAAGCATCAAGGCCGTATTAGTAAAATCTATGTGCCTATAGACTGCTTCTTTTATTTATTTTTTTAATGTTCTTCTCTGCAAACCTACTTTCTCTTATCAATTCATTAGTGGGTTAGTTGTTTCCGGCTGTGCTGGATGGGATTATCCGATTTCGTGTCGGTCTTCCTTTACTCTGAACAGGATTGGTGCTAAAGTCAGCCATGGAACCTTCTTCTGCTTCTATCTCATGGTGGGAATCTCTCTCCGCCTTCGATAATTGCTCTCTCTTATTCTTTCTTCTGATTTTGAATTATTATATTTTTGGTGAATTTCTGAATTTTTAAATTGTTTACAGGGTGGTTTTTGGCATGGAAATTGGTCCTTGTCCATGTTCCTCTGGTGCAAGGGATCTTTCGGCTGTGCAAAAAAGGAGAAGAAGTCGAAACCTTCTACTCATCATTGGTATTCTGAAATTTTTAATTCCTTGGACGCTAGAAATCAAGCTTCTCAATGGTAATCAATCTTCGTTTTCTCACTTTCTTACTTTCAAGTATTTGTGCTTTTAAAGAGAGCACAAAATTGGTTATTCTTGCCAAGTTGCTTTTTTTTTGTATCTTGATACATGCTATTTTTTCATTTTCTCTTTTTCTGTACTGAGGGCAGCCTTACAAATCTCAGAGATTAAATGTACTTTTCTAAAGGTCAGATATGCATGTTTTTTAAGCTCTAAGGTTGAAGTGATTAATTGATTCTTTGTTGTTCCTTGTTTTTTTTTTATTTCGCTCTAGGATGGAAACTAACAGAGAATTCCTCCTGCCTCCTATTGAGATGAGGGGACATTTGATTAATGATTCATTGATTTGAAATGTATTGGTTAGCTTGTAGATTCGATTTGTAAATAGTTTTTTTTACTGGTTTATTCGGGGGCCTATGACTCTGATCGAGTTTTTGTGTAAATTCCGGGGCTCATATTTCTTATTCTCTCTTAAATGTGAATTCTAGGGTTTCGTCACTTTCTTTGAGGTTTTCGCACGTTCCTTATTTGCTTTTTATTTTGCTTCTTGAGCAGGAGCCTTGGTCTTCTATCTCAACAAATGAGCAGAGGAGGCTGGTGAAGATTTAAAAAATCAAGGCACCGGGATTGATAAGTTGTTTAAATATGAGTTTATCAATTTTTTTTTTTTTTTATTAAAATTGAGAAATTGTGGCTTCATATCGCTAGAAATTTAGGAAGATGGTGTTGAGTTAATGGTGCATTCAAGGTGTTAGATGGAATGCATAGTCAGGGTGTCGACATACACAAATTGGGTGGCTAGAGGATTGTTATTGTGAATCTATGTGGTGTTTTATTGCATTGATTCCATAATTTCTATTAGTTTGGTTTGTTACTTGCTTATGCATGGTTCAGTTGAGAGAGGATGAATGTGAAAATGTAAACATTGTAGTCTCTTAGGCTCTCCTTCGTCTTCCAAATTGTGATTATTCTGTGTAGTTGTTCTTTTTTAAATATAAGATGTCTAATTAAGTCTTCTAGAAAACTGTATTTCTGATGTCTTCTGCTCCACATGGTCAGGTCAAAAATTAGAAAGTTGGTCGAGGATGGTTTCATTATTGGGAAGCCAACCAAGATTCATTCTCGATCACGTGTGCGTCGCATGGAGGAGGCCAAGAGAAAGGGACGCCACTTTGGATATGGTAAAGTTGTGGCAATAATTGGCTTGGACTAAAATATAAGACCACTCTTTGGAATTTGTAAGTTACTTGTTAGTCCTTAGCAAATAGGAATACGTTAGCTACAAGTACGTGAAGGGATGATTAGACAGGAGTAGAAGCCTTGGTGACTCTTCAAGATGGATACTAAACAAGAATCCTTCTAAATGTACAATATTGAATCAGGGGTAGTGTTATGTAAAAATGCCGCCTGTTTCAAACTTCACATTTCTATATTGCACAATTCATGTTTGTCTGCAGTGGGTGGCCTCTTCTTTGAGGAATCTATTTCTCTGACATATGAAAGTTATGTGTTTCACATGCTGAATTTATTCGATGTGACAAATCTACGTAGTTGCAATTTTTTAATTGACCTTAAAACTCTCACTGATTGTATCAACTACCTGACATATATTGCTTTTGTTTGATTGTTTCTAGATAGCCCTGGCTTATATGTTTCTACAACATCTTGTGCAATGCGGAGAGCAATTGGAATGATAACCATTTCTAATTTTATGTAAAATTGAGCAATTCATTCATCATACTATACAAATTGTAGCTCCAAAGGCATCACGCCTGAAAAAAATTAAGTGAATCGCAATGGTAAATTATTTGCTGATATGGTTGGTGGCCACTGGCTGGACTTGGAGGTTGCACCTTGCGTTGGGCCATTTGCAGCAAGTTTTGTGCAGACTAGCCTATTCTTCTTTTAGGAGAAGTGTTATGGTGATTGATGAGTAGACTTGATATTTTAACACATTGATCACAATGGCTGCTAATCTGCTATGTCTCCCCTGAACTTTGAGTTAGATGCTCAAGTTGTAACATTGACATGCTGTAAAGCTTAAGAGCTCAAGGAAAATAGGGATAGGATTAATTTTGGTTTCATTATAAAGTGGTCACTTGTACAAGAACCAAGCTATTATATTAACAAAAGATTAACCCCGTGCCAAGGCACGGGGCACCCTTCTAGTATGTTAAAGTAAATGTAGCAGAAGACACAATGTGAAATGAACACTTCTTTTTATTAAAACTCCTCCGATCCCACAACTTTAAATTAAAGTGGAAGACTTGTCTAAAACTAAAATTACAACATGATGCTAACTCTGCGCCTATATATTAATATGAACTTTTTTCATCATCATCACCCTAGTATTACACAAGCAATATTTGAGGGGTCAAGATGGAGGCATTCAGAGCTTCGCTGGGAGAGGGCGTCGAAGGAGTGAAGCTCTTCTTTATCCAAAAATTAAGGCTTCTCTTCACTCACGGTCCAATCTCTAACCTCAGGCTCAGACTATCACTTCCATGGCTGCCCCAAAGATCACATTTTTCAGTACACTTTATTATTCTTTCTTTTTTTGCATTTTCTTCTAATCCGAGCTGAATTTGTAATCTTATGATAGTGGTTAACCTAATTTATGACATTAGAGTATGTGGATTTGATGGAAAGTTGAAATTTACTGAAATTTGGGAGTGTTTAGTGATTGTTGTGTTGTGAATTTGATATGCATCTGACTGTGGTTTTGCTACATATATCTGACTTCGGATCCGGCAATGGCGAAGGCAGCGGTGGATCAGGTGTCGAGTCCGAGCACCATGCCGAATTTGACGGAGTCGACGGTCTTCTCGACGGCGAGCTTATGTTTGGGCGACGGTCTTCGGGCCTTTTGGGGGGGGGGATTCAGCCATCTCAATAATGATTTGTGGCTTTTTGTTTTTTTATTTTTTATTTTTTGGATGGAAAATGGATGGAATTGCTATTTTAGTAAGTTTTGTTTACGGAAAGGAATTTGTCAAAACTAGGAGGTCACCAAAAGGAATTCGAATTTTTTTGGGCACCAAAAGAAAAAGACGAATCCTCAATCGTACCAAAAGGAAAATCCCTTATATTTATTAGAAGATTTTGCTAAATAATTTATAAAATTCAACAAGACAAAAATTACAGAGCGGAAACAACATCAGGATTCATATCAGAATTGGTACGAACATTATATGATCCAACTTCGACAGACTTGTGTGGGCTCATTTGGGGACCAACTGACTCGACATTTGGGGCTATGGACTCCTAGGATCAAAGACTGAAAAGCTTAATATCTAGTGGCGACAATGGTGGCCATACAATGGCGCAAAAGGGGAGCAAAGATGGTATTATATGCTCGGCATGAGCAACCTGTTGCAGAAACATGGTGCAGACGTCCTAACTTACACAACTCGGTTTGGGCTTGATCGGAATCCATTTAATGCTAGACCAATGGCTTTGGATTATTAAGATTGAGAGCTATCCAATGATATAAAAAGGAAAATTTGGTTGTGCTTAGAAAGAGAACAACTCAATTTACAAAAGCAATTCATAAATCAAAAGCAGTTCATAAAGAGAGCGACTCGATTTACATATATCATTTACAATAGGAAATGATATCAAACCATATATGTTGCTTTAATATAAATACTTTGTGTGTTTAGGATTAGATTTACGTCTTTGAGCACATTGTGAAATTGTGAGAAAAGAAGAAAAGGAAAGGTGAAAGATCGTGTGGTGTGTGAGAGCTCTTCGGCATAGCATGCAAGTGAGTAATTAGGCAAAGGATAGACGAGATTAAGCTATCGTGGGATGTGATAGTTGATCCCGTGGTATCTTTGTTAACCAAACTCAAGAAATGAATGAAGCGATCCCAAAGTGCTCATGAAATCCGATCAAGCGAGAAGCTTGGAAGGGGGTGGTTTTTTACTTAGCAGAGTAGTTGGTTTGCGAAGTGTTTCCACTATACATCATTGTGCCTAGTAAGTCATTCTTGTAAGAAATTATTTTCTACTGCTTACTTTAAGGTCGCAGTTTTACCAAAGTCTGCGACCTATGTGTACTAACGATCCTACAAACTTGTTCTTGCAGGAAAGATGACCTCAACCTACAAAGCAATCAAAGATTCCTTCTGGAAACTTCCGATTCTCAATCCAAGGGAGTATGATTGTGGGTTGAGAAAATGAAAACCCACATATAATCTCTTGATGGAAAACTTTTACGAGTGATTGAACTTGGACCTGAAAAGTTTCTCAAAGTCGATGGAAAGACAGTGAAAACCAATGCTTGTTATGATGATGTTGACTTCAATAAATTTGATAAAAATGTTAAGGCAAAGAAAGTGTTGCACCATGCCCTTATTCCAAGAGATCTAAAAAAGGACATTGGCTACATGAGCGCCAAAGAGATATGGGATGCTCTTAAGAGGCTTCATCAAGGAAACAAGGATGTGAAAAGAGTTAGGATCATTATTTGTCTTGAAAGAGATTATGAGAATATCTTTGATGCGACCTTACTACAGTTCGGGTAGCTAGGGGGCCGATTTGAAAAGAGATTATGAGATTATGATAATTCCTTGAGGTGATATTGAAAAGGAAATCAAAGTCCCAAACATTATTAAATCCTCGACTTAGATGTGTTAGATGAGCATGATCAAGATCATGAAGATGGTGATGCTACAAATCAAGGTGAGATGAAGACCTCTAAATCAAGTGAAGAAATCACTAAGGATATAAAATAAGATTCTAGAGGTCAACAACAACTTGAAGTCGATGACTTGACTCAGCTACAAGTTTGCAACTATCAACAAGAAAGTGCTCATTTTGTCATAAAGATTCTTTCGGATTTCTCAAAGGGTGTACAACTCGGTCTTCTCTGCAAAATTTATGCATTTTTAATGTTTTTCTCTCTATGATGGAGCCAAAAACACTTGAACAAGCATTGAAAGATTTTGATTGGGTAATTTCCATGTAAGAATAACTTCATTTGTTTAAGCATAACAAAGTTTGGCACTTGGTAATTCCTAGCCAAAGGGAAGGACCATGGTTGGGACATATTGGGTGTTCCGGAATAAGATGGATGATATGAGATATGTTAGAAATAAAGCTATATTAGTTGTGAAAGAATATAACCAACAAGAGGGAATTGATTATGATGGAACTTTTACACCAATTTCTCGTCTTGAAGCTACTCATTAACTCATTGCATATTCTGCTCCTCATGTATTCAAACTTCAACAAATAGATGTCAAGATAACCTTTTTGAATTGCATTTTAAAAGAGGAAGTGTATGTGGAACAAACTCCGGGTTTTAAGGATATCGTGTACCTGGATTACGTCTACAAACTGGACAAAGCACTCTATGGACCAAAACAAGCTCCAACATCTTGGTACGATCATTTGTATTAGTTTCTACTTCAACATGGGTACATTGAAGGGGAAGTAGACAAGACTATGTTTTTGTTGACGGAGGAAACCATACACTTGTGGTTCAGGTTTATGTCGAAGACATTATCTTCGGCTCAACAAATAATGATCTTGTAAAGAAGTTTGCCAACCTTATGACCAGTTAATTCGAAATGAGTATGGTTGGTGACAGGGATGAACGCAAGATTTTATATTAGGGTGGACTAATTTTCACCAAAAAATGTTGGGTGGGCTAAATTAACTTAATTTGACTAACTTATTACTAAATTTACCTTATTTTTTATTTTTATATTGAATTTTTCCTATTTTTTTTTAAAAAATTTAGGATGGGATAGGGCCTACCCCAACCCATCCCTATGTCCGTCATTTAGTTGGTGAGCTCAAGTTCTTTTTGGGACTTCAAGTAGTTTAAGGAGAGAATGGCACAAGAGTCAAACCTTTTAGCGTTCCAATCTCTCCTACTACATATCTTGGAAAGGATGAGAGAGGCTAAGGTTATATCAAACTTTGTATCGTGAGATCATTAGATCTTTGTTGTATCTCATAGTTAGTAGACTTCATGTGATGTTTAGCGTATGTGTGTGTGAGGTTTCAAGCTAATCCAATTGAATCAAACATGATAGTGTGGGACATTGGATTGAAGGATTCGTGCATAATATTGGTTCCTACACGGTTCCTATGGCGGAGCTCTACGGTTCCCAATGGACCTAGTTTAGCTTGGAACAAAGGATTTTGCGAAGTGTTGGGACGTTGTTGGGACCTCTGGTTCTAAACAACGGATCAACGATGCCATTCTTCGAGTTTTGATAATGACAAACACCATGAGGAACTAATGTGGTTTGTTCAAGTATTTCTAACGAACGCAGGTACAGCCAAGAACTCCCATGAATGATCAAAAGCCACAGAAAGCTCACAATGCAGAAGTTCCCATCAAGGGAACTCTAAAGAGGAAAGTTCCCGTGAAATGGGAACTCCCAGGAATGATCAAGAGAACACAAGCTTACAACGATGAAGAGTTTCCATCAAGGGAACTCTGAAGAAGACAGTTCCCATGACATGGGAACTCACATGTGAGGACAACGACCGTTCAGCGCAGATCGCGGGATTCTGTCTTGGACAGCCCGAAGGAACAGTGTGAGGATCAGACTGTCACGCTTGATCCAACGGTCCGATTGATTCAAGAAGTTGACCTAGTTCAAACCAAAGTCACATGTGAAATAAGTACAACTTGGGCATCAAGCAAAGGGCATTTTGGACACAGTTGAAAGATGCGATTGCCCAAGCTCACCTGGACTATAAAGCCAAATGAATAGTACTCGGATTGAGTACTTCTCCCAGAACTCGCAAACACCCACATCAGAGAAAAGAAAGAAAAAGAAGAGAAGTCCCCGCCGGCGAGTGTGTGATCTCGACGACGGTGAAGCCGAAGTTCCCAAGGGCAAGGGAACTGAGAAGTCGGTGTAAGGTTTGAGTTACTTGTATTTTGCTGTTGTGAGCTTAGGAACTCAGTTGAGAGGATTTACTAGTGTTGCTAGAGTTAGGAAGAACTCGTAGGAACAGAGAAGTGTGAATCTGGCTGTTGTAACTAAGGAACAAAGCAATCAATATAAGTAAGTCATTCAAAATCCTCCAAGCGGAGGTAGAGGTTTACCCATACAACTAGTTGGTTGTAGTGGGGTTCCTCTATAAGGGAACTGCGTTCTTTACTGCTTTTAATACTTGCACTTAATTTACTTCCGCTGCCTTGGGAACAACTTAACAGCCAGTTCCCAAGCTCTTTGCTAACGGTTTACGATCCAACAATTGGTATCAGAGCAGGTTTGCTCTAGATTTGTGTTAGCATCGCATGTATCAAATAGCTCAGGAACTTACTCAGGTGGGGAACAACACTAGTAAGCCGCCAAGGCTTATTACAGGAAGATTCGAAAGCTGGCAACACGACATGAAGGATTGGATGCGTTGCTAGGACTACCAAGCCTGGTGTGTTATCGAGAGAGGCACTTCGAAATTGATCCATCTATAGTCAACGACCTCACCAAATGGGGACCCAACGAATACAAGTGTATGGAGGCAAACTACAAGGCCAAACAGTACCTGAAAAGGTCCATGTGCGTACAAGACTGTGACAGGGTAGCAAATCTTGACACAACTAAGGAAATGTGGGAAGCCATCCAACAAATGCACGTTGGGAACTCAAATCTCCTAGAAGATCTTCAAATGAATGCAAAAAGGGAGTTCTACAACTTCCAAATGGAGATGGGAGAGTCTGTCGATAGCTACCAGTCCCGGTTTGAAGGACTTTGCACCAAAATGGAAGGCTTGTGGATCACCAAAGAGGAAATCACCCATAAGATGAAGGTCCAACAGCTCTTCAACGAACTGACTGAAGAATGGGCAAACGAGAGAACAATGTTCAAAGAGAATCCGGAAAATAGAACTCTCATGCTTCATCAAGTGTTTGGAAGCTAGTGGGACACGAGAAGAGAAAGATCGATGATAAGGAACAGACTAGAGCACATCGAGGGATCGCACTCAAAATCGAGAAGATGCTCAAATCAACTCAAGAACAACACGAAGACTCCGAAGAAGAAGAGGATGAGGAGCTAGTTCTCGTAACAAAGGCTCTTCGGAACTTCTACAAAGGGAAGCTCCAAAGGAACAGTGGGAACTGGGGAAAAGGACAGAGTTTCCAAAGAAAACCCGCATAGAAGGACCTCGCGGATGTCACATGTTACAAATGCAACAAGAAAGGACACTTTGCTAAGGAATGCCCACATGGAACTGACGGCCGGAAGCAAGGATAAAAGGCCTACATCGCCACCTGGAGCGATGAAGAAGAAGAAGATCCCGAGTCATGGGCACTCCCAGACATGTGTGGAATGGCCATAGGAGAAACCACTGGGGAACAACCTAGTGAGGTAACCACTGAAACTGTTCTTGCTTGTTTGAATAACTATGAAAAACCTGAGCTGTTGAAAATTCATTCAAGTCTTGTCAAAGATAATATAAAACTGCAAAACAAGTTGGAAAAACAGGAACACATAAATGCTCAATTAGTTGGTCTTGAACCCTGTCCCAACTGCATATCCCTTCTCGAAAAAATCAAGTCCCATGTGTCTCACATCGTAGATCTAGAAAATGAAATCAAAACTCTAGAGAAAGATGAGAACACCCTCTTACAAAACCTGAGTAAGACTCCCGAACATCTTGAAGCTTCTAGTTCCCAAATCAAGTTTGTCCCAGCCAAACACGGCATAGGATACAAAACTGAGAGCTCAAAGAACGGGAAGTCACCCCTGAGTGAACATGAAATCCATGAGTGTAGGGCCCTAGAACTCCAATGTGAGAAACAGAAAAATGCTCATCTCGAGGAGAAGATCAGGGTCCTAGAAAGTCGGAAAGGTGGTAAGAAAGATTATTACACTAGGAACACTGGACATAGACTTTATGTCCAAATTGCTAAGGGAAACGGGTCACGTGTGTACAATAAGGAAACCATGGATAGGAATAGAATCCAGAGACCACACCCAAAATACTACCTGGGAGAATACTATAAGACGTGCTGGAACTGTGGTGCTCATGGGCACTACAAGGAAGCATGTCCCAAGAAAAGAGCCCAAACCCTTAGAAACCGTGAGTTCCTAAACAAACAAAAAACATCATGCTAATCACCAAAGGAACCCCAATTCTCAAATCACTCATGATATCAACATCGCTGACTATGTTTTAAATGAGAATATTTTCCTTGCAAGGGACCTGGCAAGAGTCATCTTGCCTGGGTCTCAAAACACTAACTTTACCTTGTAGGTGGCAGTGAGAGGGAACAATGCATGGTTCATAGATAGTGGATGCTCGAACCATATGACCGGAAACAAAGATATCCTCATCTCACTCCACACTCATGCCGAAGGAGGCCACGTCTCATTTGGCAATAAAAACAAGGGAGAAGTAATTGGAAAGGGAGAAGTGTTTCTAAATAGATCAATCAAAGTCCGCAATGTAAATCTGGTGAAAGATCTAGGATACAATCTCTTAAGTGTTGCCCAGATGTTTGATCAAGGGAACAACGTTGTCACCTTCGACTCAGAAGAATGCCTCGTCATCAACAAGAAGACCAACAAAGTGATTCTGAGAGGAAGAAGGCACAACAATGTGTATGTAGTAGATACAAAATTTGAACCACCAATGAAGCTGCGTCTTGCGAGTTCCCACGATGATACGGAACTCTAGCACCGAAGACTGGGACATGCAGGTGCCAATCAAATCCTGAAGCTCTATTTACAAGATCTGGTCATTGGTCTTCCTCGAATCAATCTCGAAGGAGTCCAAATATGTGAAGCATGCGTTCGAGGGAAACAGACTAGGAACTCCTTCAAACCCAAAAAGGTGGTGAGCACAACCAGGCCTTTAGAGCTAATTCACATGGATCTCTGTGGTCCCATGCGAACAACCAGCTATGGTGGAAAAAGGTACATGTATGTCTTAATCGATGATTTTTCTAGATTCACCTGGGTTATTTTCTTGAAGGCAAAATCACAAGCTTTTGAAGAGTTCGAGCCTTTCATCAAAAGAACAGAAGTAAGCATGGGGCTAAAGCTGAAAGCCATCAGGTCTGACCATGGAACTGAGTTTCAAAACTCAGAGTTCCTCAACTTCTGTGACAAACATGGGATCTCTCACAACTTCTCAGCCCCTCGCACTCCTCAGCAAAACGGAGTGGCCGAGAGAAAGAACAGGACCTTGGAGGACATGACCAGGACCATGATGCTTGAAAGCGGAGTTCCTGAGTATTTCTGGGCTGAAGCCATCGCCACAGCTACATACATCTTAAACCGAGCCATGACAAGGCCATTGATCAAGAAGACATCCTACGAGCTCATCAAGGGGAGAAAACCAATCATCTCCCACCTAAGGACCTTCGGATGCACATGCTTCGTCCACAACAATGGCAAAGACAACCTTGGAAAATTTGATCCTAGAAGCGATGAAGGGATCTTCCTGGGATACTCATCACAAAGCAAGGCTTACAGGGTCTATAACAAGAGGACCAAGAAGATAGAAGAAAGCATCCATGTCGTCTTCAACGAGAAATGGGAACAGAGACCCAAGGGAAGGGAACTCTGTTCAAACTGGTCAGACAAGAAGACGATGATGATGACGATGATGAGCCAAGGAAGAGGGATGAAGACTATCCAAGTGCAAGTAACATTCCACAACCAGGGAACAACGAAGGAGATCCAACTCTCACTGATCCAATCTCCCTCGAGGTTCCCTCTTCAGAAGAACTACAAGACACCTCCAACTCTCTTGTTCCCCAAGACAATACCCTGCCAGAATCAAGTGTTCAGGGGGAACAAAGAGGGACTCTGCCAGAAATCTCTGAAGAAACACAAAATGAAGAAGCTAAAGACGAGTGTTCCCATGAAAAAGAAGCATCTACTGAAGATGACACAAGTGCAAGGGAACCCACTCATACAAGAAACTTTCAACAAAGGAAGGACCACCCTATTGAGAACATCATCTCCCCTTATGATAAAGGTGTACAAACTCGTTCCTCTCTCAATAATTTTTGTGCTTTTAACGCGTTTGTTTCAATGGTGAAACCCAAAAATATCAAAGAAGCCTTGAAGGACCCAGATTGGATCCAAGCCATGCAAGAGGAGCTCCACCAATTCGAGAGGAACAAAGTTTGGAAGCTAGTCCCTAGGCCCAAGAACAAGAACATCATAGGAACTCGATGGGTCTTTAGAAACAAGCTCGATGATACTGGAGCTGTAGCAAGGAACAAGGCTAGACTGGTGGCACAATGCTACAGGCAAGAGGAAGGAATCAATTACGAAGAGACTTTCGCACCAGTCGCCAGGATCGAGGCCATTCGACTCTTAATTGCCTATGCTGCTCACAAGGGATTCAAACTTTATCAAATGGATGTGAAAACAGCCTTCCTCAATGGACATCTCAAAGGAAGAAGTATATGTGGCCCAACCCCCAGGATTCGAAGATGAGAAGCTAACTAACCATGTCTACTTCCTGGAGAGGGCCCTCTACGGACTCAAACAAGCTCCCCGAGCTTGGTATGACAGGTTTGCTCAATTCCTCTTGTCCCATGGATACCTTCGAGGTTCCATAGACAAGACTTTGTTTTTAAAGAAAGAGTCTAAAGACATCTTGATTGTGCAAGTATATGTTGATGACATTGTTGTTGGAGCAACTAACGAAACTCTTGTAGAGAACTTTAAGGACCTCATGAGCAGTGAGTTTGAGATGAGTCTCATTGGGGAACTCACGTTCTTCTTGGGACTTCAAATATCTCAAACCAAGGAAGGAACAAAGATTCATTAACAGAAATACATCAAGGAAATGCTCGTAAAGTATGGGATGGAACATTCCAAGCTTATTGACACTCCCATCTCACCAAATTCAAGGCTCAATGCGGATGAAACAGGTATTAGTGTGGACCAAAGGAACTATCGAGGTATGATTGAGTCCCTTCTCTACTTAACAGCTAGTAGACCTGATATCATGTTCTCCGTATGTCTTTGTGCTCGTTTTCAAGCTAACCCTATGGAATCACACCTGAAAGAGGTGAATAGGATTTTCAGGTATCTCAAAGGGAACCATAACTTGTGCCTCTGGTATCCAAGGAACAGTTCCCTTGAGCTCATTGCATACACAGATGCGGATTTTGCAGGGCACCTGGTTGATAGAAAGAGCACATCAGGAATGGCCCAGTTCCTAGGGTCATGCTTATTTTCATGGGGATCTAAAAAACAAAACTCAGTGGCACTCTCCACAGTTGAAGCAGAATATGTGGCTGCCGCATCTTGTTGTTCCCAAGTTCTATGGCTTAAGTCACAACTCCAGGATTACGGTATGTCTTTTGGCCCAGTTCCCATACTTTGTGATAATACTAGTGCCATAAACATTTCCAAAAATCCTGTGCATCATTCTAGAACTAAGCATATAGATATAAGGCATCACTTTCTACGTGACAATGTTGAAAGTGGGAACATCTCGATGGAACACTGTAGAACTGAAGAGCAAATTGTGGACATTCTCACCAAAGCTTTAGACAGACGTCCCTACCAGCGTTTTCGAATGCTTCTAGGGATGATAACTCTAAACTAAACAAGTCCCTGTTTGTCTCTCTCTCAATGTCTGACTAGTTTATCTAAGAATGCATGATAGGGAACTTGGACTTATTGCTTTCACTTTGCCATGCTTACTAGTCTAAAGATAAATGTGTACAAGGGAACTTTATTTCTTTTGGCCCAACATGATCAACCAGAGTTCCCTTTATCCCTCTTTACAAGCCACTATGACGGTTGATCATATAACCTACCCTAAGCTAGGGACCAGACAAATGCTTCTCATGAGCCAAAATGTTTTCTCCTTTATCGAGTCGTAAATTGTCTGGTTCCCTTTGAGTTCCCTAGCTCCACAAAAGGATGAGTGTGAAGTTCCCTTAACCACTTCACTCTCCCTGACCTTGATAAGATAATGGGAACTGATACATACTAGCAAGGGAACGCTGACTCATCTACGAAGAAGAACCGTCACTTGGAAAGCGGACTTTTGTGTAAGAAGCTCTGAAGCGTTACGGACCAAGTATTCAAATTTTGAAAGGACTTCCCTAGAGATCGTGACGCGTGTCAAGAGGCGTGCTACGGAAGTTGTAACGATGCCCCACGTTCATTGGGCAACAGTTATCGAGGTTTTTCCACTTCCCTTTCAACCCTTCACCCCTCCTCTCCTTAAAACCCTCATTTTCCATTTTTGGGCCCTTATTCCATCTTCCACCTCTGTCATTCTTCTTCTCCACATCCCTTTCACTCTCTTTTTCAAGAAACCTCCAAAACCTTCTCTCTTTCCCAAATCCTTCTACAAATGGCCACTCAACACACCTTCGCCCAGATCAAAGCTTGGGTGCTTGCAAACCCCAGAATTCTCTTCATCTCTCAATTGAAAGAGATTGAGAAAGAGCAAGACCCAGTCATGAAAGACGTCCTCATCGAAGGGCTCTACCGTCAAGTAAGTCCTTTCTTGCCACCCCCTCCTCCGGCCGACGAAACCTTGGCCTGGACTTCCTCTTCCGCCACCTCCTCTGAATCCCTTCCTCCTCCTTCAACCAACAACACCTCCTCCGGCATCATCATTGTTGACAATTTCGGAGATGCTCGTCCCTCTATCAACAAGAAGCCCAGAAAATCCAAACACCACCATTCATCCAAAAAACGCCACTCATCCAAAGACCCCTCAAAATCCAAACATTCCAAAGATCCCTCCAAATCCAAAAAACGCAAACACACTGAGGTCTCTGAATTTTCGGAGCCCAGGAAGAAGCCCCACTTCAAATTCGAGGAGTACTTGAACTGCTCCAAGGAAAGTTCCTGTATGGCCAAACCCCCTTTCGTCTTCCACTCGGACTCTGGGACCTCCCAATCCCAGAGCCAACTCACTTCTTCTTCCCTCCCTCTTTCCATAAGTGAGGGACCTCCCAAACCTCTTCCCTCTTCCACAACATCCCCAACTACCACAACACTCCCCACTCCCTCTCCATTCAAAACTGCCGTCGTCCGAAGTAAGGACGACGATGATCTTCCCCTCTCCGTCGTCATCGGAAAAATGACCAAGGACCCTCCTTCTCTCATCATGGGAACTGTCGAGGAGGAGGCCCAGCTCAAAGATGTCGAGGAAGAGCTCATACGGGTCCCCACTGAAGCAACAACCGACCAAGGGACCAAGTCCCACGAAAAAGTGGCTCCTGCAGAGCCCATGGAGAAAAGGGACCCAACACCAACTGGTGGTGCTGGGGCAAGTACCAGTCATCTTGAAGATGACGCGGAGGGCTCAAGCTCGAGTTCCTCCGAGACAGAAGGGACCTCAAATGATGAGGTCGAAGAAGAAGAAGAGGCTCCAGCTGCTAAGGAGCAAGCACAGATCCCAACACCTGGCCACCAAATGGTGGTGTCCACGGGTTCCCATCCTCCAAGGGAACGAGTTCTAATGATTGAAGCGGCTGCACCCCCTCAGCAGAAAGGACCTCGCACGGTCTCTAGGGGGAATACTTCTAAGAGCACCACAAAGAAAGGGAAGGGAACTTCAACAACAAGGTACCCTGTGGATGAACGCCGGAAGCTCCTCCCCCCTCTTATAATTTCTGAAGAAGTGCTCAACAACAACGGCCTAAGGGAACTGTGGGACCTAATCAAGGCCCAGGGCCGGGAGAACCTTTGCAAGGAAATTGTGAGTGTAGATCCCTCCCAAGTGCATCAATTCTACAACAACTTCATCATAAACAATGACGACACTCAAGGGACTCTCTCCCACGAAGGCGATGAGTTTATCTTCACTACGTCCACAATCCGCCTTCAGCTCCAGGTCCCAGTTCAAGGACTCAATGAGTTGCCCAACAAGCTCTGGGGCGACTTCAATAGCGCCGAGGTGTACAACACCATTTTTGAGGGCCGAGTTCCCACTAAGGTGCCTTCGACTCATCATCTATCCCTCGTCGCCAAGCTTGCTCATCAATTCATCATCAATGTGGTGATCCCTCGCCAAGAGAAGCGTCTGGTCGTCAATATCCCTGATGCCATCCTCCTCTATCACTTCCTCCTCAAGAAGCCCATCAACCTTCCCAGAATCATACTTGGGCATATGGAGAAGTGTATGGCTTCCAAGTCCCATTCCCTTCCCTACTCTGGGCTGATCAAGAAGCTGCTGTAAAAAGAGGGTCTCTACGACGCCTCTAAGGAAGAAATTGTGCTAGGAAGGGAACTGGATATCTCAGTGGTCCAGAAGATGAGGTACTTTGAGCCTGTAGAGGAAACGGCTCAACTGGAGTCTGGTGAAGAAGGGAACTCTCAAGTGTTGCTTCGCATTGCTAACACCCTCGACCAGATTGCCAAGGACCAAGCAACATTGGCCAGGGGACAAGAAAAACTTACACAAGTCCTGACGCGCCTCTGTGATGCACTGTTCCCCGCAGCCCCATGATCTCTCCTTTCTTTTTCCCTCAATCCAAACTTATCCACAAAAATGTACTTGTGTTCACTTGTACCTATAATCTTAAGTAATGAATTGGCTTTTAGTTTGATTGCGTGTCCCTTTCTTCCTTATTATTGCTTTGCTTGTTTTCGATGATTTCAAAAGGGGGAAAGACAAAAAATGCGAGATGAGTTAAAAGTTTAAGTTATCACAGAACATGCATAAGCTAAGGGGGAACAATTGCATAAAAAGCTAAGTAAGATCTAAGTGTCTCACCAGAAGTGGCTCCCCAATCTAAGTGTTTCACTAGGAGTGACTCCCCAAAATCATACTTAGGAACTCATTAGCATATCATTCATTGAAATACTTGCATATTTTGTGATGGGTTTGTCATCATCAAAAAGGGGGAAATTGTTGGGACGTTGTTGGGACCTCTGGTTCTAAACAACGGATCAACGATGCCATTCTCCGAGTTTTGATAATGACAAACACCATGAGGAACTAATGTGGTTTGTTCAAGTATTTCTAAAGAACGCAGGTACAGCCAAGAACTCCCATGAATGACCAAAAGCCACAGAAAGCTCACAATGCAGAAGTTCCCATCAAGGGAACTCTAAAGAGGAAAGTTCCCGTGAAATGGGAACTCCCAGGAATGATCAAGAGAACACAAGCTTACAACGATGAAGAGTTTCCATCAAGGGAACTCTGAAGAAGACAATTCCCATGACATGGGAACTCACATGTGAGGACAACGACCGTTTAGCGCAGATCGCGGGATTCTGTCTTGGACAACCCGAAGGAACAGTGTGAGGATCAGATTGTCACGCTTGATCCAACGGTCCGATTGATTCAAGAATTTGACCTAGTTCAAACCAAAGTCACATGTGAAATAAGTACAACTTGGGCATCAAGCAAAGGGCATTTTGGACACAGTTGAAAGATGCGATTGCCCAAGCTCACCTGGACTATAAAGCCAAATGAATAGTACTCGGATTGAGTACTTCTCCCAGAACTCACAAACACCCACATCAGAGAAAAGAAAGAAAAAGAAGAGAAGTCCCTGCCGGCGAGTGTGTGATCTCGACGACGGTGAAGCCGAAGTTCCCAGGGGCAAGGGAACTGAGAAGTCGGTGTAAGGTTTGAGTTACTTGTATTTTGCTGTTGTGAGCTTAGGAACTCAGTTGAGAGGATTTACTAGTGTTGCTAGAGTTAGGAAGAACTCGTAGGAACAGAGAAGTGTGAATCCGGCTGTTGTAACTAAGGAACAAAGCAATCAATATAAGTAAGTCATTCAAAATCCTCCAAGCGGAGGTAGAGGTTTACCCATACAACTAGTTGGTTGTAGTGGGGTTCCTCTATAAGGGAACTGCGTTCTTTACTGCTTTTAATACTTGCGCTTAATATACTTTCGCTGCCTTGGGAACAGCTTAACAGCCAGTTCCCAAGCTCTTTGCTAACGGTTTACGATCCAACATGAAGTTATTATTGAGTCGGATTCTCAATTGATAATTCGACTCCTTAGTTCTAAATTAATAAGAGATCAACTTTTAGCCTGGTTACCCAATGCCAATGCTTTATTAGAGGGATTGTCTATCCAATTCCTCCATGTGTATCGCGAAGCGAACACTATTGTGGATCACCTCACTTATATTGCTTTTTATCACGTAGGACTTAATGTATTGCTTGCCCCGCCTGAAGGGATTTCTATTTTATTGTTCAATGATGTTAGGGGTCGGGTTATCCCCCGCTTGCTAACTTCTTAGACCTTTTTCATTTTATTAATAAAATTTCCCTTGATGGAATTTTTATTTTATTGTTCTACCAAAAAAAATTGATCCAACCCCTTGTTTGATTTTTCTATGGCACCCATCACGCCTAAGTTGGAAGATGCCACCGTATTGGAACACACGGAGATTAATAAATTCCCCTTGAGGGTTGCCATTCACATTACTTGAGTATATATAGAGATTACAAGGCTTGTACAATAAGTTAGGTCAATAATATAAATATGCATGATATTACACCCCCGCAGTCGAAACGGGAGGAGACCTAACAGTGAGACTGTCTATAAAATCAAAAAATAATTGTCGTGGCAAACCCTTTGTAAAAATATTGGCAAACTGGAATGATAACGGTACATGCAACACACGAACATGTCCTAATGGGACCTTCTCACGAACAAAATGTATGTCCAGCTCAATATGCTTGGTGCGCTGATGTTGAACTTGGTTATTGGCCAAGTAAGTGGTAGACACATTATCAGCGTACACCAAATATGCGCGGGAGAGCGGATAATGAAGTTCAAGGAGAAGATTTCGTAACCAGGAGCACTCGGCGACTACGTTGGCAACACCCCGATATTATGCCTCTGCACTGGAGCGTGAAATGACGCACTGTTGTTTGGCAGACCAGGCCACCAGTGTGTCATTCAAAAAGACACAATAACCAGAGGTAGAATGATGAGTGTCAAGACAACCTGCCCAATCGACATCTGTGTAAGCGACTAGAGATGGAACAAGGGTCGTCTCTATGGTGATGCCAAGAGAATGTGTACCGTGAATATATCTAATAATGCGCTTTAGCGCTGCAAGATGACCATCCCGGGGATCATGCATGAACAAGCAAATCTGTTGAACGACATAGGAGATGTCAGGGCGAGTGAATTTCAAATACTATAAAGGCCCCAACTAGACTCCGGTATATTGCATGATTTGACATTGGTTTCCCGGCGTTAGCACTAAGCTTGGAACCAGGATCAATAGGAGTCACCGCAGGGTTACAAGAAGTCATACCAGCATGCTCAACAATCTCTTTGGCATAAGCGACTTGAGAAAGAAAAAGACCAGCGGATGTTCTAGAAGCGTAGACACCCAAAAAATATGATAGAGGGCCAAGGTCAGATAATGCAAACTCATGTCAGAGTAATGTGATAATTTCACCCCGAAGAGAATCTGATGAAGCAGTCAAGATGATATCATCAACATAGACAAGCAAATGAGCAATCAAGGTACCCTGTTGATAAATGAACAATGATGAGTCTGACCGACTCCTGGAGAAACCGATCCATAGCAAATAAGAAGCAAAACGCTGATGCCAAGCATGAGGAGCCTGTTTAAGACCGTAGAGAGACTTCTTCAGCAGACACACGTGTTTGGGACGAGCAGTGTAATAACCGTTTTTTTCTATAAAAAGGGTATTACGGTATGTCATGGGTGATTAGTATATGAAAAAAATTACATTTAATTTAATTCCGCTATTAATAAAATAAACTTGTAAAATGGAGATTTATTTGTTAATAAATAGCAAGTTTATTTTATAAAAATATCACTCATGAGCTATTTATTTTTCAAGGAGCCTTTTTACTAGTATAAATGGTATTTTGATAACTAGGGAAGATAATTAAATTTTCTTTTATTCAATTTTCTTTTTTTACCTTTTCTTCCTCTTCCTCCTTGCTTGCTCTGTTCTGGAGCAATTTGTGTCGATCAATTTTGTTGCCCAAGACCCGAGGATGGGCGCCGGAATCTCAGTAGCCTTGTCATGGTCCAATTGAATGACATCTTGCAAGGATACTCATAGCCTTTCGTGTTGGTTGGCATCGTTGAAAGCCACCTCTTCGCTTTTCCTCCTCTGTTCGCTGGTGGAGATTGGAGCCCCGTCAACTCCTTCGTGGCGCTAGCTACGACTCGTTTCAGTTGGGGGAAATAAGGTAGGAAGTTGGGACAAGTGTTTAAGAAGGGCAATTTGGCATAAAGTTGAGGGAAAGGATCGAATTAGACCCATAGAAACCAACTCTCTGTTTTTTGACCTAGATAGTTCGAGATCTTCAAATTCCGTTATCTCCCTCGTTTCTCCACCAAAACTGTTGATTCAAAGCCCAATATTACCATGTTAATGTCCTCTACAAAACCCCTTGAAGATTTGAAGGTATTTGATTCATAATTGGGCTAAAAAGGGCGTTTTTTGAATCGGGACTGAATTTTCCAGATTTGTGCGAGTGACAACGAACCGTTTTGGAGGGCTTCGTACTCCGTTCTCCGACCACCAACGCCACCGGAACTGCCAACAGTTGGAAGGGGAGGTTGCTGGATGTCCAGAACCACCGCCCCCGTCGCCGTTGCCACCCCGAGGCCACCGCTGGACGCCTCTGAACAGGCCTTCGCGGCCAGCCTGCTTGATGAACTTGAAAGGGTAAAATCCTTGTTAAAGAGCCTCGTTTTTTATGAATAGTAGGGTTGAGAGGTAATCTCGATTAGCGTGCGTTGAGATATGAGTTTATCTCGATTTACGTGTTTCGGTTTACAAGTTATCTCGAGATGCGTGCATGTCGGATTAATTAAAATAACAGAATAAAACTATTATTATCGGAAAATAATAATATTTTAAACTTTAAGATTACGATTAATTCTAATAATTGTTTGTAATCTTTCCGGTTTATTCAACGACGATCATTTGATCAGGAACGAGGTTTAGAAGGGAATAACCTCGCACTCTTTTCAGAGGAATCTCGTAAGAAATAAGGCAAGTGGACGGTTCGCTCTTGCATTAATATTATTAAATGAGGAATTGAATCCCATTTAATATTTGTGTTGGGAACAACTTGTGTGCTTAATAAAATATGATAGGTTGTTGTATCGGTTAGAAATAATGACCATGTTATTCATTCAGTTTCGCGCTAGAACTGGACTTAGGTCCGTTGTGTGTGTGACCTTGTTTGTTTAGTTGTCTCATGCTGAGACATTGATATAGATTAATCTAGTTCAGGGATGTGAGCTTAGTCTCAGAAGCATCTATTTAAAACTCACATTAGGCAGTATCAATATTGATCCCCTAATACTAAGGTCATGACCAATGGCCCTCTCTACGCTTGAGGGGCGACTATGCACTCTAGGTAAGTGCATTTATTACTAAGTGTTGGTAGAAGATTATGGATGAAACAGGCCCTCTAATCTCTCCATCATTGGGATCCGTACTATTCGTTGTTCAAGGATAAAACATGCCCTCTGACCTCGATAGTATTGTGTTCCATCGGCAGCAGTTCGAGCCGATTAAAAGATGTCAACTTGTTTGTGAAAAGTTTGAAAGTAATATAAGATAAGTGTGTTAGGCACATTATGTAATATCCGCGATATTCCAAGCTTTTATAATATAAAGTTTATTATCAATTATTTTCTCTAAATTAAAAAGGAGGATTTTTAATCGAATTAAATTCTACTTTACTCTTTGAAAAAGGTTATCAATAAAAAGATTATAGTCGAAAACTTAAATAAAATAACTCGAGGGATATAATTTAATAAAGTGAGGAATTTATTAAAGAGAAAATCAATTAAAAACAATGATTTTAGAGGTTAATTTTATTCCATAAAATAAATTACATAGAGGCTTAAAAAATCAATTTACAAGCTTTGTAAAAAGAATGCAAGAGCCGGGATTTGAACCCGAGATCTCTTGCATCCTACCCTCACACGCCCCACACTCCCAACCACTAGACCAATTGCACTTTCTTACTACACCACACCATTCTAATTAACTTAAACTAAAATTAATCTTCTCTTCTACAAAAAAAATAGACATCAGACTATGTCTGATGTGAGTTACGTAAGATGAGACCCTCCTCCAATGCATGTCTTCTCCACCACCATTGCCTTGCAAGACTCACCTTGGTGCATCACTCACCATCATCATCCAAGAAGCACACCTTGGGCCAATGGATGATCTTCTCCTCTTCCTCCATTGGTGCAATCAACATGGCATGGACCAAGGATGCAACCAAATTTGCCTATAAAAGGCCTCCTATTCATCCATCTTCTCACACCTTCAAACTCTCTTCTTCCTCCTCTTTCAAACACTCTAAAAGCCTTCAAAAATCAGCCACTATCCCTAAGTGTTCATCCTTTCAAACACCATAAAAACACCACAAAATTCCCTCTTTTCTTTCCCTTGGAGCCACCGGACCACCACCGAGCCGCCACTGCTGGACCGCCGGACCGCCGCCGCGCCACGCCTGCCGCCGCCGCCGCCTGCCGAGCCGCCGGAGAGCCTGGTTGCGCCGCCCCTGCCGCCGATCACCTCCTCTGTTCTTCCACTCCAGTATTCTGTAAAAACAGAATACAGAAAGTATAAAATCTCAACTTATATTCTACTTATTTAAATTATGTTATTATTTTACTAAAGCCTTTTATGATATTTGGAAAGTAGATAAATAAAAAAAAGTGGAATAAAAATATTGTTGGGAGATCTTGTTAGTTATAAGACTAGAAACAAATTAAAGTTACCTTAGTAACTTAAGCTAGAATAGATCAATTAAACAAATTGAATTAATTTATTTGTAGCATGCTCTTTCTTAAATAAATAAACCTTATGAAATAACTAGAACATATAGATATATTGCATTAATATATGGATAGTATGTTTTTATAAAATAGATAGATCTTTATAAAATAAATAATAAAGTCTCTAATAGATAAAAGTTATTGCATGTCCAATCATATTATAAATAGGTTGTATAAATAATCATAACTTACAAAATTATAATGTATATTATCATCTTGATCTTATAAGAACTTTAGAAATTGATGCATGTATTAAACTTTAGAATATGTCATGTTTATAATTTTGGTCATAATAAATATACTTAGGAATTAAATCCTTTACTAAATAAAAATATGATATAAGCATACTTTTAAGGGTAGGAACTGCTACAATTTAAGGACTTCTAGTAATATGTACATATATAAAATTTAGTATAATATATGTTGGTGACTTAGGGCTTAATATAAATATAAAGAAAAAGAAGGGATGAGAGATCTATAAAAATATAATACTATGGTTCAAAAGCTTGATAACATAGACTAGGGTTTGATCTTGGATTTTGGATGTCCTGAAAGTATAATATTATTAGTGGAATAAGGCTAGAATAATCTATGGGAAAAAATATTAATAATACCTAAGTGTAGAAATTAGTCACAAGAGCAAAGTTGTGAATGAAATATATTAAGTAGAATATTACAAATATTCTAAGATAATTATAGAATAAGTGAATTGTTTGAAAAGGAAACCTTTTTATATAAGGTAAATATTAGTTTATAAATTAAAAATATTAAAATAATAGTTTATGATCATAAGATGAGATATCAATAAGGGAGGAATAAATCTTATACAAGTCATGGGGTTATTTTATAAACATTATAATATAAAAAGGATTCTAGGAATTTTATAAATAAAGAAAGTGCAACATATAGTAATGACGAGCACTTTTACGTCGCTATAAAAGCACTGTCAAAGAAAATTCCTAACTTCCTAACCTAAGTATAGTGGAAGAAAGGGTCGAACCCACAAGGACTCAGATTATTCGTATTTATATAATATTACTAAGCAGAAAGGTTTTTTTTGTGATTTTTAAACTAAAGTCTAAGCAATTAAACTAATTAACACTAAGCAAGTAAAATAAGTTGAGATTCAAATATGGAGAAAAGCGCCCAACTAGTTTCGTATCCATTGCATACATGAGTTTTGATCATCGATTATCCTTATTTCAATTTCCCTTGACTAATCTATTGTGAATTTATGAATTCAAGCTTATTGTGGTTGTTAATATACACCGTCTTTAACAACCTTTTAACCAATTAACCTAGAAAACCTTCTATGTCAAGTTGATCATGCAATTAAGTTCAAAGCATTCAATAGAAACAATATTCATGAATTCCACCGTCTATTCACGAAATCTTTTGATTAAATTCTCCGCCTTTGATTAACCTTAATATACACCGTCTTTAAGTTTAATCAAAGGATTCATCCATGAATAATCAAATTCCACCGTCTATTTAATTATTCTAGTTGTAATTCAACCTAGAAGTAGAATAGGTGATCAAGCTATTATAATCCTAAGTGAATTTAATCAATTAAGCATGGAGAGATTTAATCTAGTCAAGACAAACTAAAATAACTCAAATCTCACAAACGATCATGCACACAACTTCAACTAACTAGATGGACATGAGAGATTTAGCTAGAAATCGACATTAAAGAGAAATCAAACTTACAAAAGTCAAATTGATCTTCAATTGCAAAAACTAGGGTTTGTCTCCCACAAATCTCCAAATTGCATAAAACTCCAAAAGATAGCATAATCCCAATAATAGATCTAAGGAAAGTATTTATATCAAGCTAAAAATATCTAAAAGATCCGAAAATATCCAAATAAACACTTATAAAGGCGGCCCATTAGGTCTCGCGGAAGCCTAAACTAGCGTCGCACAAACGCCGCTGAGCGCGGTTTGCACCTCTCCAGAGCGCGGTCGCGCTCCCTTTGTAACCGCCCGCGCCGACGCCGCAGTGTGTTGGCCTCTCGGTGCGGTCTTGACTTGCTCCGTGGTTTAGTCCCTTCATCTCTTTTCTTGTAATTCTTGCCTCGGGTCTTCACTTCCAATGCTCCTTACACGTCTCGAGATCCGTCTTAAACTTTCCATCTACCGTCTCCCACCATCCGACCTGCAATTACGCACAAAGACGCGTAGATTCCGAACTAAACGAAAATAAAACCTAATCTAAACTTAGAATGAAATCCTAGCTAAAAATGCATAAAACGAGAATAAAAACATGCTCTAACAACTACATCTATATGCTCTATCAAATTCCCCCATGCTTGAACCTTGCTTGTTCTCAAGCAAGACATAGAAATCAATCACACCACAAACAAGCAAGTCATGACTTAATTCATTTTCAAGAAGCACAAACTTAACCATGAAATCTTTGCATACATATATCGAAAGTTTCAAACCAAGCTATTAAACCATTCCAACCCTCACCAAGGTAATTGTGTTTGCACTCAACACTCAAGTGTTTAAAGGTATGTGTTTTCGCTCGAAAATCATCTTTGAATGCCAACTACCATATGCTTGCATCAGTGCACTAAATCTCCACCACGGATGTTCAAATGCACAACATAAATCATGAGGTCTTTTTCAAGGTTGTAATGGGGCCAAGGTATAGACAAGTAGGAAGGGATAATTATATGGCCATGTGGTGCTAAATCCGGGAACTAGAATCAACTAATACCCAAATTACATCAATCACTCACTCTCAATAACTTCCCAAATTGCATTCCCTTTCTTCCATTACTTACTTTTAAGCACTTCTTTCTTTTGCTCAACTTTTGCTTCTTTTTTTTTTCCCACAAACCCATTTGAGATTTGTTCTTTCTTTTTCTTTTCATTCTTCTCTCACAAGAATACTTTGCAATTTTACACATACAACTCATCTCAATCAACCTTTCAAACCAACTTTACTTAGAGATTTTTCACTAAACATTCCCAACATCCTTAACTTTCCAACACTTTTCATTTTATTACACCTCTTCATCTTGCCTCACAAACCCCAAAATATATCATTTAACCCACAAAATTCCCCTAGTCAAATCCTAATTCCCGGATGAGGGTCAAGCTTATTCGGCTAGGATTAATTTTTGTGGAGCTAATAAACAAGGCCAAGGCTCAAAACAATGGGGCTACAAAAACAAAGGTATAATGTAGGGTAGATAAGGATATAAATGAGCTAACGAAAATTTGCCTCAATCACTTTTATATCATGCATTCAAAACATATAATGTGGTCTCGAAAAAGAATCTAAACGCAAGTTCTAGAGTTAAGACAATCAAAGTGATACACTCAAGAATATCATGCAAAATTAGCATGTAAAGGCTCAAAAGAAATCTCGCAAGGCAAATTCTTGGTTAGAACTTCATAACTAGCTCAAGTTTTCACTTTCATGCATACTCCTTCATAATTAAGCAATTCTTATTTAGAACTTTTATCAGTTATGGGATATGAAATCATGCTTACTCTTCAAACAAGTGGTTCCAAGGGAAAAAATGAATCCTAAATGCAAACAAAACACACATTTTTTTTTTCAATTTTCAGAAATTTTCAAAATTTTTAGTGGATTTTTTTCAAACTTTCAATCAATGCATACAAATAAGAATAAACATGCACATGCAACTATATGATCTAACTAGACCAAGTTCTCATGACAAAATAAATAATCCCCTTCCCCCATGCTTAAACATTACTTTGTCCCCAAAGTAATAAAAACATAAGAGTAAAAGAAAAACTAACCTCATCACAAGAACTTGTCAAGCTCGGGAATCTACTCTGATGGTGGTGGTGGGTACCCCGGGTATGGCCATTCAGGAGCTGGATATCCAGGATACGGCTGATAAGCATACGGCTGATAACCCTGCTCAGGTGTGTAGCTATCCATCCTCTGATGAAAGTACCGGGTTTGCTCATCAACATAATCAAAACGGCTCGTAGCATAACCCCGGAAATGGTTGAAATCAGCCGCCATGCCGTCCATACGAGTGTGCAAGCCACTCACTTGTGTAGACAATCCACCCATCAATTCCACCAAATGATTGTATTGAGTGGTAGACATGTTACCACCTAAACCTTGTTGCTCAAACTCGTGAACGGGTGGCACTTCATCGTGCTCATCATCATCTTCAGCGGCAATATCCTCAGGAGCCGCTTCAAACTCCTCATCTTCATCCTCCTCATCGACATCCATAGAAGCGCTTGCTTCCTCATCATGGCTCCTTGCCTTCTTCCTTCTTTTAATTCCTCCAATCACTTCCGAAACCGGTATATCACCATCTTGTGGGTGAATGAGCCATGTGTGAGCATTATCCAAACCAATCTCAATCTTCACCCTCTCTGGATTAGGCAACTTCATAGCAAAGGAGCTATTGCCTAGCACCCAATAGTACCGATTGTTCTTCACATACAATACCTTCATCTTGTTGTAGAAATGCAAGTTCATCGGAAGAGGATCAATCCTACCCACACACTGCTCCAAATCAATTCCAAAGTGTTGGGCGAACTTGGTGATGATACCACCCACAACGATTCGACCGGTATTTCTTTTAATCATTAGCTCTATGTTGTGCATCATAGCGGCACCAAAGTCTACATGTTGCCCTTCCAGAATACCTCGAAGGAGAAAAATATCCTTCCTAGGGCAATTGTTCTCACCCTCTCCTCTGCCTGTAATAGAGTGAGCAAAGAACCTCTGAAGAATTCGGATTATTGGATGAGAGATTCCCGACGCCTTGGTTCTAGAAGGCAAGTAGTCATCAGTCCCAGAAAGGAGAGCCCACTTTTCATCATCCATAAAGGTGGAGCGGTTTTCCCATCTATCAACATGCATCTGGTATTGGGTAAATCTGAACAGCTTGTTGATATCATTGAGAGTCATGCTTCTCATCACCCCACCTAGCTGAAAATTACACCACCCTTCATTAACAAATCTCCCCTCTAAGATATGAGCCTCCAAGGTGCTCAAGAACTCCAACACGAGGCTCTTGTACACTGGCAATCTCATGCTCAACACAGTCAAATTGTGATTAAACTCTATCTCCCTCAATTCACTAGCCAAACCTAACTCCTCCAACAAATCCCAATCAATGTATCTCGGAGCTTGGATGTCACGCCCTTTCAATTGATCAAACCGGTCTAGATGCCTCATGTCCCGGAATTGAAGACCATAAGTTGCCGGTGTAATCACATTGCTTGAGGAAGAAGCTCTAGGTGTAGCTCGGGATCTAGAGGAAGAGGGTGCAACATTTTGAGCTGTAGTCGATGTTGCTCGGGTTGCTCTAGTGGCTCTTGGAGGTCGACTTGGTTCCGATGAGGAGGCATTGGGATTAACCTTGGTACGTCCCATGATGAAATTTCCTACACAACAATCAAAAACACCAAAAACAAGCACAATTCGATTGCCCCGGCAAGAGCAATCCACCAAACAAGTAGTAATAGATAATAATTGCTCTCAAAACACTCTCTTCCCCCACTAACCTAGATTAATTAGCATGAAAATTAGTTAATTTCGAAATTATGGATTTTTCAAGTTCTAAACATGAAACTAATTCATAAACATGCTAATATTGGTGAATCTAGACTTAAATTGAAGAAATTTGGCCTAAAAATTCCTAAAATTGAGGTTTTTATGCAAAACCTAACTTAATAAATTTTTGGTTTGAGATCTTCAATTTGGGGATGAAATTTGAAGAGAAAAGTTGGAAATCTTACTTGTTTGATGACTAGGAGTGCAAATCCGGGCTTGATTTGGGGTTTTGATCTTCAAAGGAGCTTGAATGAGGAGTTTCAATGGAGGAGAAGAGAGGGGGGCTGCGTGGGTTTTATGAGGAAGAAGAAAGGAATGGCAAAAATTAGGGGAATTTCGGGTTTATTGCGCCGAACCCGGCCTCAGCGCGGTTTGGGGCATCCGGGAGCGCGGTCGCGCTCTCTTTGTAAGTGACCGCGCTGAGGCCGCAGTAAGTTTGGCCTTCGTGGAGCGGTTTCAGCGTGTGAGCGCGGGGGCGCTCCGAGTGATTCAACCCGCGTCCAGGCTGCAGAAGCTCGGCCTCGATTTGCTCATTCCCGGGTTCTGAATGTAAGGCCGTCTTGACCTCCTTGTACCGCGTGTCCCCGGTTTCCGACTTTACCTATAACTAAGAAAAACAAAACAAACCGAAAACCACACAAAAACAAACCAAAACACAACTAAATCTAGAAAATAAAATTAAAAGAAATCAAAACAAAGCTTGGGTTGCCTTCCAAGAAGCGTTTGTTTAACGTCATTAGCTTGACGCATTATCGCTCATGTGTTTGGTTCGTTCAAAACCGTTTCTTCAAGAATAGCATTGCTAAATCCTTCAAAATACGGCTTCAAACGCTGACCATTCACCTTTTGTAGTGAATGAGTGGCTTCATCATATATTTCCACCGCCCCATGAGGAAACGTCTGAGCTACTACGAACGGCCCTGTCCATCTCGACCTCAGCTTACCTGGAAAAAGTTTGAGTCTAGATTGATATATCAAAACTTTATCACCTACCTGAAAACTTTTCCTCCATATTTTCTTGTCATGCAAGGCTTTGGTCTTCTCCTTGTATATGGCCGCGTTGTCATAAGCTTCTAACCGTAGTTCCTCAAGCTCTTGCAACTGAAGCTTCCTCAACTCACCGGCTTCATCCATCTGCAGACTACAGTTCTTCACAGCCCAATAAGCTCGGTGTTGGATTTCCACCGGAAGATGACAAGCTTTACCAAACACAAACCGAAAAGGTGACATTCCAATCGGTGTTTTGTAAGCTGTCCTATACGCCCATAAAGCATCATCTAAGCGAGTACTCCAGTCCTTCCGGTTTGGCGACACCGTCTTCTCAAGAATGGCTTTGATCTCTCTGTTTGACACCTCAGCTTGGCCATTCGTTTGTGGGTGGTAGGCCGTAGAAATCCTGTGTGTGACATGATATTTCTTCAAGAGCGCACTGACCGTTCGGTTACAAAAATGGGATCCCTTGTCACTAATTAAAGCTCTAGGAACCCCAAATCTGGAGAATATATTCGCCTTCAAGAAATCTGCCACAACTCGGGAATCATCAGTCGTGGTGGCCTTCGCTTCCACCCATTTGGAAACGTAGTCCACCGCTAATAAAATATAAATATTCCCGTAAGAGCTAGGAAAGGGGCTGCAATCTATACCCCAAACATCAAATACCTCACAAAAGATAATTGAAGTTTGAGGCATTTCATCCCTGCGGGATATATTTCCGACCCTTTGGCATCGGTCACAGGATTTGCAAAAGGCATACGCATCCCGAAAGATAGTAGGCCAAAAGAATCCTGCATCCAATACTTTCCTAGCGGTTTTCTTAGCACTAAAATGCCCCCCACAAGCATAAGAATGCCAAAATGATAAAACTGAAGTTACCTTATTATCCGGAAGACAACGCCGGATTACCTAATCGGAACAGTGTTTCCAAAGATATGGATCGTCCCACACATAATACCTTGCCTCACTCTTGAGTTTATCCCTTTGAGCTTTGCTAAAACTGAGAGGAAATACACTCGAAACAAGAAAATTAACCAAATGAGCATACCAAGGTTGAAGTACACGTACCGAAAACAAGGTATCATCTGGAAATTCTTCTCTAATCGGTGTGATTTGAGCACCTCGTTCTCCCTCATGAACTAAGCGACTAAGATGGTCCGCCACCACGTTTTCCGCCCACTTTTTGTCTTTGATCTCAATGTTGAATTCACTCAACAATAAGATCCATCTAATCAACCTGGGCTTTGCCTCCTTCTTCGTCAACAAGTAACGAAGGGCTGCATGATCCGTGTAGACGATCACCTTTGTACCTAGCAAATAAGACCGAAACTTTTCCAAAGCAAACACCACCGCCAAGAGTTCCTTCTCGGTGGTGTAATAATTTTTCTGTGCTTCATTAAGAGTCATAGAAGCATAATGAATAACATGAGAAGCCTTACCAATCTTTTGGCCCAAAACTGCTCCTACCGCATAGTCGCTTGCATCACACATCAGCTCAAAAGGTAGGGACCAATCCGGGGGCTGAATTATTGGGGCAGTGGTGAGGCGAGCCTTCAACTCATCAAAAGCTTTTTGACAAGCTTCATTAAAGTTAAAGGTCACATCCTTCTTGAGTAGCTCACAAAGGGGTGAAGCGATCTTGGAGAAGTCTTTAATGAACCTGCGGTAAAAACCTGTATGACCAAGAAAAGAACGTACTTCCCGAACATTAGTAGGATAAGGCAAGGATTGAATTACTTCAACCTTTGCCTTAGCTCACCATCTTGATTCTCCTTCACCGTGATTCGACCTTTCTTAGGAACGACCTGAGTAGGACTTACCCATTTGCTATCCGATATGGGAAAAATCATTCCTGCTTGAAGAAGTTTCAGGACCTCCTTCTTGACAACTTCCATCATAGGCGGGTTCAACCTCCTTTGTGGTTGTCTTGAGGGTTTTGCTTCATCCTCCAATAGGATTCTATGCATACAAGTAGAGGGGCTTATTCCTCTAATGTCGGCAATAGTCCATCCTATAGCGGATTTATGCTCCCTTAAAACATCCAACAACCGGTATTCTTGATCTTGAGTTAGCTTGTTTGAAATTATCACCGGTAGAGTATCTCCATCACCTAGAAAAGCGTACTTGAGGTGGTCTGGCAGTTGTTTGAGTTCTACCTGTGGGGCCTGCACAATAGAGGGAACAAGCTTCTCGCTTGGCATTGTTAGTGGAATGGGCTTTGAGCCCGGTAGCAAGAGTGGTCGCTCATAGTGAGCGTTCAACTCGGCTACAATTTCTTGCATATCATCATTAAGCATAAATTCCACTTCATCTTTATCAACCACAGAGTTTTCAAGTGTAGATTGCAATTCATCATGATCATTAATGTCAAAGAAATCTTGAACAAGAGTATCTAACACATCAATTGAACACAAAGAATGAACATCATAGGGAAATTTCATAGCATCATAAATATTGTATTCCACCTTTTCCCCATCAAACTCCATGGTTAATGAGCCACTACACACATCAATTTTAGTTTTGGCTGTTTTTAGGAATGGTCTACCTAAAAGGATAGGAGCAGCATGCTTGTCATGTTCCATTTCAAGCACTGTTCTAAAAATCCCTTCTAGGCCCTGTCTAGGCCCCGCCTAGGCGCTGGAAGGTCCTAGTCCGCCTAGCCGTCCAGACCGCCTAGGCACCCGTCTAGGACCGCCTATACAACCGCTCAGATCGTCTAGGCGCTAGACGGTCCCTCTCCGCCCAGGGCCCGCCTAGCGTTTTTTATAACATTGATTTCAAGTACGTAAAAATCAGCAGGGAAAATCAACTTATCAACCATAACAAGCACATCTTCTATTATTCCCTTTGGGTAAACGTTAGACCTATCATCCAATTGAATAACTACGGTTGTTGCATGCAATGGACCTATCTCAAGAGATTCATAAATTGAATAAGGCAAAACATTGATAGAAGCACCTAAGTCTAGCATGGCCTTTTCAAATTTTCTCTCAGCTATGATACAAGGGATAGTGAACATACCTGGGTCCTCGCATTTTTGTGGCAATCGTCTTTGGAAGATCGTTGAGATTTGCTCACTGACCTTGATCTTTTGCTTCCCTTTTTGCTTTTGATTCCGCTTGACCGTACATAACTCCTTCAAAAACTTAGCATAGCGGGGAACACTCTTGATAAGCTTGAGTAGCGGAATATTCACCTCACATTTGCTAAATATTTCGAAGATCTCTTTATCGTTCTCGATCTTACGGGTCTCCTTTAAGGCTTCGGGAAAAGGTGGGGGAGGTTTGAGAACCGACGTCGAAAGAATTGGAGGTTCTTCGAAGATCACCGCCGGCGTGGTTTGAGCCTCCGGGAGCGCGGTCGCGCTCAGCCCGGTTTTGCCCGCGCTCAGGCCGCAGTAAGTTTGGCCCTCGGGGCGCGGTGTCAAGCTTGGGGGCGCGGTTTGGCACCCCTGGGTTTCTTCATCAGGCGATGTTTGTGGCTTTCCGGCTTTGTTTTCCAACACTTTACCACTACGGAGAGAGATTGCATTCACATTCTGTTTAGGATTGAGTTCCGTCTGAGAAGGTAACCTGTTGGAATCTTTAGCTTCAAATTTATTCATTGCATGTGCAAGTTGGCTCACTTGATTTTCCAAGTTGGTGATGCTTGACTTGGTATCCTGCTGAATTTGGCCCATAGTTTGCTGCATCATGGCCATATTCTGGGTAAGAGCACGGATCATATCATCTGTGGATGAGGAAGGGCCTTGATTCGGAGCTTGATTCTGAGATTGATGTTGAAAAGGAGGTCTAAAACCTGGCGGCCCGTTTTGAGGTGCATGCTGTTGATTCTGATTTCCGTACCTCAAATTGTGATGATCCTTCCAACCTGGATTGTACGAGTTTGAATAAGGATCATGTGCTAGTCTTCTTGGCCCATAGCCTCCAAGTGCATTAATTTCCTCCTCCTGAACATGAAGTGTTGGACAAGCATCCGTCTTATGAGTAACATCAGAGTAGAAACCGCAAGGCTTGACTTGTTGTGGTCCCTTCAGCATGAATTGCCTGAACATTGACTTCAACTCATTCACATCTTCATGTAAAGCTGTAACATCAACAGACTTGGCTGCCTTCATTGAAGCTCTTTTGCTGAATTGACGAGAGCCTTCAGAAAGTTCATGAAATAGTTCAAAAGCTTGTTCAGGAGTTTTGTTCAGGATGTTTCCTCCACAGGCAGCATTAACAAGTCGGCGTTCTTCATCCAGTAAGCCTTCATGAAGGTACATAACAAGATCCATCTTAGAGTAGCCATGATAGGGGCAGCTTGAGATTAGCTTCTTGAACCTCTCATAATACTCATAAAGTGATTCATGCGGGAGCTGTTCAATGTTGCTAATGCTCTTTTTCATACTCGAGAGCTTTGTGGCTGGGAAATATTTCTCAAGGAAAGCCTTTTTCATCTCCTCCCAAGTCTCGATACTGCCAGGAGCCAAATAGTAAAGCCAATCATTCGCCGCATCCTTTAAAGAGAACGCAAAAGCTCTCAACTTGATTTGGTCATCAGTGATTCCATTTGGTTTCATGCTAGTGCAGACAGCATGAAAAACCGATAAATGCTTGTTGGGATCTTCACCCGCCTTCCCATAGAATTGAGGAAGGAGGTGAATCAATCCTGATTTCAGTTCAAATTGGACACCGTCAGGGAGTGCAGGTATCTTCACCGCCAATGGTTGTTGTGCCAAATCTGGTGCAGTTAACTGTCTCAGTGTTTGAGCCATCTCTGGTATTTCAGGAACGCTTTCAGAATCAGAATCAAAAGAAGAAGAGGAAGATGCCAGATTGAACGGTAGTTCTCGAGAATTCGCACGAGCTTGCCTGCGCAACCTAGAGATTGTCCTTTCGATTTCTGAATCAAATGCAACAAGAGATGGATTAGTAGCACGGGTATGAACCATACAAGTGGTTCACACCCAAAAAGAAATAAAAAATAACACTAGATAAATACCAATAAATAGCCGAGTTCCCCGACAACGGCGCCAAATTTGACGAGCACTTTTACGTCGCTATAAAAGCACTGTCAAAGAAAATTCCTAACTTCCTAACCTAAGTATAGTGGAAGCAAGGGTCGAACCCACAAGGACTCAGATTATTCGTATTTATATAATATTACTAAGCAGAAAGGTTTTTTTTTGTGATTTTTAAACTAAAGTCTAAGCAATTAAACTAATTAACACTAAGCAAGTAAAATAAGTTGAGATTCAAATATGGAGAAAAGCGCCCACTAGTTTCGTATCCATTGCATACATGAGTTTTGATCATCGATTATCCTTATTTCAATTTCCCTTGACTAATCTATTTTGAATTTATGAATTCAAGCTTATTGTGGTTGTTAATATACACCGTCTTTAACAACCTTTTAACCAATTAACCTAGAAAACCTTCTATGTCAAGTTGATCATGCAATTAAGTTCAAAGCATTCAATAGAAACAATATTCATGAATTCCACCGTCTATTCACGAAATCTTGTGATTAAATTCTCCGCCTTTGATTAACCTTAATATACACCGTCTTTAAGTTTAATCAAAGGATTCATCCATGAATAATCAAATTCCACCGTCTATTTAATTATTCTAGTTGTAATTCAACCTAGAAGTAGAATAGGTGATCAAGCTATTATAATCCTAAGTGAATTTAATCAATTAAGCATGGAGAGATTTAATCTAGTCAAGACAAACTAAAATAACTCAAATCTCACAAACGATCATGCACACAACTTCAACTAACTAGATGGACATGAGAGATTTAGCTAGAAATCGACATTAAAGAGAAATCAAACTTACAAAAGTCAAATTGATCTTCAATAGCAAAAACTAGGGTTTGTCTCCCACAAATCTCCAAATTGCATAAAACTCCAAAAGATAGCATAATCCCAATAATAGATCTAAGGAAAGTATTTATATCAAGCTAAAAATATCTAAAAGATCCGAAAATATCCAAATAAACACTTATAAAGTCGGCCCATTAGGTCTCGCGGAAGCCCAAACTAGGGTCACACAAATGCCGCTGAGCGCGGTTTGCACCTCTCCAGAGCGCGGTCGCGCTCCCTTTTGTAACCGCCCGCGCCGACGCCGCAGTGTGTTGGCCTCTCGGCGCGGTCTTGACTTGCTCCGTGGTTTAGTCCCTTCATCTCTTTTCTTGTAATTCTTGCCTCGGGTCTTCACTTCCAATGCTCCTTACACGTCCTGAGATCCGTCTTAAACTTTCCATCTACCGTCTCCCACCATCCGACCTGCAATTACGCACAAAGACGCGTAGATTCCGAACTAAACGAAAATAAAACCTAATCTAAACTTAGAATGAAATCCTAGCTAAAAATGCATAAAACGAGAATAAAAACATGCTCTAACAACTACATCTATATGCTCTATCAAGTAATAATAGTAAGTTACATAATCAAGCAATTAGGAATTCCTATTTTTAGGAAACTTCCAAGTAGGGTAACTATGAGTATGATATTTTTAGGTAATAAGAATTATGAAAGTAAATACAATCCTTTTAAAAGAATTAATTTAATAATTATTTTAATAAAGATTTTTGGAATAATAAGGATATTACCAAAACTAAAATAATAATAAAGGAATATTATTATTTTAGGAAAATGACTTTCTAAATTATTATTATAATAATTTAGAAACTTAAACCCTCTTATAAATAAGAGGTGATTCGAACTCTAAAATAAAAATCGTGTATTGAGCTTTTTCGTAAATTCCATATCATTAGGTCGGAATCCTCGCTCGTAGTAGGAACTCGCCTAATTTTCGTCAAAAGCTCGTTGCTAAACTCGATTACGCTAAGGCAAGTGGAATTTCCCCTTGTGCCCTTTGTATCCGTCTTTATACTATTTCTCGATGTTGGGAACGACTTGTATACTTAAATAAAATGAATCTAGGAAATATCGATTGCTAGAAGTAACGACTATTGTTAGCATAGATTGCTTTATATACATATTCCTTGTTAGGATTATTTATGCTAGTGTGGTTATTATCTTGATTGTTACGATCTCGTTTCGAGATCAATGTCGAACTAGTAAGGGGCGTGGGTTAGCCAACGCCTCTACTGTAACACCCCGACTTCCGCCGGGACGCTACTGGGAAATAGACCTTACAAGGTACTATTATTTAGGTTGACAACTACACTGTAGGACCTTACAACTCGGGCACGACGAGAAAACATAATAAAACATCCAACCTTTATTTAATAAAACTTAGAAAAACATATTCATGCATGAATCCCCGAAAATCATAAATATCCAAATACGTTACAACACCTACCGAAACTGAACTATCCAAACAAAAATAATAATAAACGAAACACAATACCAATTCTGTCTAACAAATATTAAAATCAACATCCTAACTATTATGAATAACTAGTAAGAACCGATCCCACTATGACACGCGCTCTTTACCGCTCCGGCCCACCATCTTGCCTCGGTTCCTGCACGGCTCTTTGATTCATACCTGGAACTGAAAAATGTTCCCCAAAGGGTCAGCGTCTAATCTACCAAGCTAGAAAGAATACGGAAATTGTAGACGTTTTGAAATCAGTTATCTATAGTCAGCATACAATTTCACAACCGCAATCATAACTCTAAAGGCCAATACCTAAATTAGTTATATCAGTCACGCAAGTCACATACACATTTACAATCACAATCACACAACAATGCAATACTTCCTTTGTCCACAATCCGTCTTCCAAGGCGCTCATCACCGCGCCGAGTGCAGAGGCAGGCCCTCCCACTCCACTTCCCAATCTCCCTTCTAACTCCGGGCTAAGCCTCCACTGGAGCTCTTGCAAAAAACACACAGATAATAATTTTCATTTGAAGGGGTACGATTTTCCCAGTCACACGGGTCAAAGTAGCCAACTCTTCCTCAACACCAGCTACGATGGGCCGTGTCGGAAACGGTACCAACACAGAGAAAACGTTCCAAATTAATTTCCGATAAAATACATTTAAAATCATTAACGCACACAACACACAAGGAGTTCAAAACAATTTAAAAGGTCTCCGGGACTAGTTCCCAAAACCCGTCCTACAATATCGATACGCAATCTAACAAGGGAGAAAAGAACCGAGCAAGTCGAAAAACGACTTACCTCGAAATTAGGAGTCCTTTGAAGAAGACGGAAATTAAGAACGCGAGCGAAGACAATTCCTAAAAAATTTATAAAGTGAGAGATTAGACTAAGTACGAGCCGAACCCAGGTAACCCGATTGAATTTTCACCTTTGGACTTAGACAATCGAAGCCCATGTATAAAAAGGAAGATCCCAAATAGAAAATAATATTAATCCGCCACTTAATACTACTTTAACAAATTAACTAAATTATAACTTACCCAAGTTAAACTCAAACCCAATTACGTAAACCCACTCATTCTAATTGATCGGCCCACCAAATTCTATTCTTAAGTGATTGTACAGCCCACAACCCCACTCTCCTAACAATATCAAAAGGAAGCTTTGACTTTCAAATGTGGGCCCCCCGTTCTTCTTCAACCTCAAAGTTGAGCAGCATTCTCTGGTTTGTCCCCTTCCTTTCAATTTCTTTCCAATCAAAGCAACCCCATATTAATTTATTAAATTACAACCCCATTACTCAATTTGTGCAGATCCATATCTAAAACATCAACTCTTCTACCCATCAACTTCCGTTAGACTAACTACACCCACAACCTTCTCCCAAAGTCTCGTTAAATCCATACACCAAAGCTTAATTAATTGTTGATCTCATTTCTAACTGCGCGCCCATAACCGATGCAAATTTAACGATAGCCCTCACCCACAGCAAGCCTTCAACCTCCCCCAGTTCCATGTATATGCATTCAAGCCCCACCATTACTATATGACTGATCGAGGAAAAGGAACAAGAAGCAAGGTAGGGCTAATGGCTTACCGATTATCCGCGCAGGCGAGGTTGGCGACGCGGCAGCGGCTCGACTCGGCGACACCGAGGCTTACACTATCACCATGGAAATCAAAGGTGAGAGGTGAACGAAACGAGGGTGATGACCCGCTAGTGATCTTAACGAAAAACAGAGGAGGCAAGAACAGAGTGTCGGTCTTACCCGGAACCAACGATGACGGAGAACCACGTTATCAAGGTGGTTGGTTATGCGATTGATCGAAACCGAGCTTTGAACGCGTCGAACGGAATCTGCGTCGGGGGATGAAACTCGAGCCGAACGAAGAACCAAAAGGGAAACGAAGAGAGGTGGCCGGGAATTTACCGGTGTTCGGCGATCGGGTCTACTTGTCAGGGAAGATCGATGTCCACGTTAAGCTTTGCCGAAGAAGAAGCCCAGGTTACAAGGAAGTCAAAAGGGCGGTTTGTTTTGGTTAGGAAGGATGAGGGATCGGCTTTAAACGAGAAGGTGGCTTGATAATTAGGGTTAAAACCATTAAAGATATGATTATGTTAAAGATAGGGATTTGATCAAGTAAGATACGGTAGATATGATTACTGTTATATAAGATAGAATCACTACATTGTAATTGATCGGAATTTATCACATGTGAATATATATATATGTGATTTTTTTCAAACCGGAGACTTGAACAGAATTTATATATATATATAAACACGTGATTAGTCAAACCGGATTAACCAATCGGATTATTTACGGGTCAAGAAAACTCAATGCTTTGTAGATCAAGGAACTTGTTTTTTTTTCTGACGGGATGGAAAAACGAGCCCGAATATTACATACTACCCCCCTTAAGAAGGTTTCGTCCCGAAACTTTATAGAAAGGAAACTACATATACCGGGGTTATAAGATATTCAGGGTTCTTACAAACCTCTCCCCCTTAGAGAGGTTCGTCCTCGAACCAGAATCGATTGATAACGATAATCATAACCAGTATTAGCCATCCAAAACATACAACACGTCAATAAAAATTAAACAGTCAAACAAACAGATCAAGCAACCAAAAATCACGAAGTAAACATCGAATTTGAACACAAACAAACTAATTGTTAACCTTCCCCTCAAACTCCTCTACTAAACCCGGGTAGATCTCTGGATAACTCTCACTCATCTTGGATTCCGTCTCCCAGGTGGCCTCCTCGACTCCCCGTCGAGACCACTGAATCAACACCAGAGGAACCTCCTTGTTCCACAGCTTCTTCATTCGTCGATCTAAAATCTTCAACGGTTGTTCCCGGAAAGTGTGATCTGGTTCTACCACCAAATCCTCATAATTCAGTCTGTGACTAGGATCCGGGACATACTGTCTCAGCTGTGAAGCATGGAATACAGGATGAACTCCTTCCAAAGCAGGCGGCAGTGCTAGCCTGTAAGCCACCTCGCCTACTCTCTCCAGAATCTCGAACGGACCGATATATCGGGGACTCAGTTTCCCTTTCACCCCGAATCTTCTTACTCCGCGGGTGGGCGCTACTCTCAACCAAACATGGGCTCCGACCTCAAACTCCAACGGTCTACGCCTCTTGTCTGCATAGGACTTCTGGCGACTTTGAGCAGCTAACATTCTCTCTCTGATTAAGGCTACTTTCCCGATCGTCTCCTCAATCATTTGTGGCCTCTCTCCTACTACATCCGAGGGATCATCCCAACACAGTGGTGTCCTACACTTCCGGCCATATAAGGCCTCATAAGGAGCCATCTGAATCGACGAATGCCAGCTGTTGTTATAGGCAAACTCCACCAAAGCCAAGTGATCAGACCACTGACCTCCCCAGTCTAAAACGCAGGACCTCAGCATGTCCTCTAACGTCTGAATCGTCCTCTCTGTCTGACCGTCCGACTGCGGGTGGTAAGCAGTCGTGAAATGTAATCTCGTCCCCAATGCCTCATGCACTTGCTGCCAATATCTGGAAGTGAAACGCCCATCTCGGTCCGACACAATCATCTTAGGCACTCCGTGCAGCCTAACTATCTGATTAATAAACACCTCCACTAACTTGCTCACTTGCCACGTCTCTCGGATAGGCAAAAAGCGAGCAGTCTTCGTCAGTCTATCCACCACTACCCAAATAGCATCATGGCCTCTGCTGAGTCTCAAACCTGTGACAAAATCCATGGAGATGTCCTCCCATTTCCATTCTGGAATAGGAAGCGACTGAAGTATTCCTCCAGGTCTCTGATGCTCGATCTTCACCTGCTGGCAGACCTGACATTTAGCGACAAATCTCGCTACATCCGGCTTCATGCCATCCCACCAATAAAATTGTCGCAAATCCTTGTACATCTTACTCGCCCCGGGGTGGATTGAGTAAGGTGTAGCATGAGCCTCTTGCAAAATCTTCTGCCTCAACTCTGTATCTCGAGGCACACAAATCCGACCGCGTAAACACAAAATACCATCTGCTCTCTCCGCAAAGTCGGGTGCCTCTCCACGACTCAATCTCTGCCTCAAATCCTGAATCATCGGACAATCTTCCTGCTTCTGCCTTACTTCCTCAAGTAAAGACGACCGACATTCTAGGGTTTTCAGACTACCCTGATGACGCTGAATCTGCACTTCAATTCCGTACCTCACCAGCTCCCTCTGTAACTCTGGTTGCGCCGTCAGATGAGCCAACATACTCTCCTGAGGCGTCTTTCTGCTAAGGGCATCAGCGACCACATTCGCTTTCCCTGGATGGTAAAGAATCTCAAGGTCGTAATCTTTCAGTAACTTCATCCATCTCCTTTGTCGCATATTCAACTCCCTCTGAGTGAAGATATACTTGAGACTCTTGTGATCTGTCATCACTTTGCAGGTACTCCCATACAAGTAATGACGCCAAATCTTCAAAGCGAGTACCACAACTGCCAACTCCAAATCATGAGTAGGATAATTCTGCTCGTTCGGCTTCAACTGTCTAGAAGCATAAGCAATCACTCTGTCCCTCTGCATCAGCACACAGCCCAGGCCTATCTTGGAGGCGTCACTGTAAATCACAAAATCCTCATTCCCCTGAGGAAGAGCAAGTATAGGAGCCGAAGTCAACCTTCTCTTCAGCTCATCAAAACTCCGCTGGCAAGCTTCGTTCCACTCGAAACGAGTCGTCTTCTTAAGCAAATTGGTAAGTGGTTGGGCGATCCGAGAAAACCCTTACACAAACCTCCTGTAATACCCTGCTAATCCCAAAAAACTCCGCACCTCCTTTACATTCTTCGGAGGTTCCCATGCTTTTACAGCTTCAATCTTTGCAGGATCCACCATAACTCCCTGAGCAGATACCACATGCCCTAAAAAGGTAACTTCAGGCAGCCAAAACTCACACTTGGACAGCTTAGCAAACATTCGATGTTGTCTCAATACTCCCAACACCAGCCTAAGATGCTCGGCGTGCTCCTCCTTACTCCGAGAGTAGATCAGAATGTCGTCGATGAATACTACTACAAATCTGTCCAAGTAGTCTATAAACACCCGGTTCATCAACTCCATAAATACAGCGGGTGCATTCGTCGGTCCGAACGACATCACTACAAACTCATAATGTCCATACCTCGTTCGGAAAGCCGTCTTAGGTATATCTTCCTCCCGAATCCTCAGCTGGTGATAACCTGACCTCAAATCCACTTTGGAGAACACAGTAGCCCCTTGCAACTGATCCAGCAAATCATCAATACGTGGCAGCGGATACTTATTCTTGATGGTAACACGGTTCAACTCCCGATAATCAATACATAGAGGGAGAGAACCATCCTTCTTCTTCACAAACAGAACTGGAGCTCCCCATGGCGACGCACTCGGTCGTACGTAACCCTTCTCCAACAGTTCCTCTAATTGTGTCTTCAGCTCCTGCATCTCCATCGGGGCCATGCGATATGGGGCTCTCGAAATCGGCCTCGTCCCCGGCTCCAACTCAATCCCAAAATCCACCTCTCTCTGAGGAGGTAATCCTGGAAGTTCCTCAGGAAAAACGTCCTCAAACTCGCACACTACTGGTATGTCCTGAATGTGCGGTTCCGCCTTGTCCCCCTGAAGGACATAACACCAATATCCTACACATCCGTCATTGAGCAACTTGGCGGCATTCACCATACTAATCACCGATCCGGGCCCCTTCTGCTCTACCTCCTGACACACATGTCTGGTCCCATCATCTGCGGTCACTGTAATCGTACCTCTGTGTGTATCCAAAACTGCTCGGTAACGCATCATCCAGTCCATCCCCAGAATCACGTCATCTTCTGGCGACAACTGCATTACTATGAAATCTGCATACCAATCTCTATTCCCTATTCTAATAGGGCACTGAAAAATCTCCTTATTCCCTCTTACTTTACTGCCGTCAGGCAGCCCCACAACAAAAGATACCCCCTCAGTGCAAGTCAGTTCTAGTCTAGCCACGCAAGCAGAAGACATAAAAGAATGGGTAGCACCCGTATCAAACAGTATGTGAACTGGTCTAGACTGAATCCAAATCGTACCTGTAGCAGTCGACGAGTGTAGGGCATTGGCCCTCCTCATCTCAAACACTCGGGGCTGATTGCCCCCGGTGTTGCTAACTCCTGCGCCGCGTCCTCTGCCCTGACTCGGTGTCTGCTGAAACTGCTGAGGCTGACGACGAAGCATCTGAGTCACCGTTCCCGGTGAAGATCCCTGTGAAGGTGCCCCCACCGTACAATACTACTGCAAATGGCCAGGATTCCCACAACTGAAACAACTCCTGACCGGCTTCGGACACTGACTCCTCAAATGAGCAGTACTTCCACAGTTGAAGCACTCTCTCTGCCCCCCAATGGGCTGACTCAGACGACGATGGTCCTGACGACCCTGTGGCTGAAACCCTGATCGTTGCGGCTGAGAAGAGCCGGGCCGACTGTCTCTCCTAGATTCTGCCGGGGCAGACAACTTCTGCCGCTTGCTTCCCGTGGTATGCACCTCCAGCTGACTCTGTCGGGTCGTGGCCATAGCATATGCCAAAGCAGACTGCTGAACGTCTGCCAATGTCGCGATTCGGAGACCAGACACATAAGCACGTAAATGCGGGGCAGCATTTGGCACTGCTGCCAACTCCTGCTGAAACTTCAGAATAGTCTTAGATACTGTGATATTTTCGGGTCCAGCATCCCGAAAAGCAGTCTCTCGATCCGACCTCACCACCGGAGGACAATACTGATCTCGAATCTGTCTCTCAAACTCCTCGAAAGTCACCTCAGTCCGGTGGTCCCTACATAGCTCCCACCAGTCAAAAGCACTCTCCTGTAGCAGACTCTGTACTAAGGACATCTTCCGCTCCTCCGGTGCCCTATAGAATCCAGCGCAGATTTCACCCTCCTCAACCACTGCTCCACGTCAGAACCCTGCGTTCCAGCAAAGTTCGGCACTCCAGTCTTCCTAAACTCCGCGAGCCACTTGTCAGACTGAGGCTCACGATACTGTCTCCTCGGTTCGACCACCTGATCAGCTATCACTGGTCCTCCAGAAGCTGGCGCTGCTCCTAGCTGGGCAGCCAAAATAGAATCTGGTCCAGGTGCCCTCCTCTCAGCTCCTTGTTGCCCCGCAACTGCGTTCAGATTCGGTGCAGCTCCCGCACCCATCAAAGTTTGCAATAACAGCTGGATCGCAGCAGTCACCTCTGGGGCCAATCCTGCTGGTGGTACTCCTCCTCCCACTTGAGCCCCGTTTGCTGGGAGACCTCCTCCAGCGACAGAGGCGCTGTCCTCTCGATGAACAGCAGCAGCCACATCCTGACTCTCAGCAACCTCCTCCTGATGGTAATCCTGTTGTACCTCTGGCTCAGCAGCTACAGGGATCTCTCCTCTACCCCTGCCACGACCTCCTACTCGGCCTCTACCGCGGCCTCTTCCGCGGCCTCTTCCGTTAGCTGCAGCAGCTCTAGCTCTGATTGGTGGGGCCATCTATAATAGAAAGTCCCACAGTCAATACTTAAACATTCTATTTTTCAACCTAATTCTTACTATTCTACGTGAGGTTCTTCGGCTGCTGGGGCGGAGTCGCGACGTGTCACCTACCCCCTATATGCAACATGTCTACCCCAGTAAAAACATTTGAAAACACCGGCCGGTTTTGGTTTTAAGTTGGACCTCGGGCACTCTTTGTTGGTCAGTTCCATGTGCCCTGTTGTCAACCTGGCTCTGATACCAAGTCGTAAGTGCCTACGCGTTTGAAGTACGACTTTCGGGAACATGATCCCATCCGCTCCGATTGCAAGGAGGGATGAGCGCACTCTAGCTAAGTGCCGGGAAACGGAGTTTTCCCTCGGGTGGCTCGGATTATCCGTGTCCCACCACATTCTCTTATAAATTATAAATGGAATCGAATGACTTTTGTCACTAAATAAGATAAGTGCTAAAAGCACAATTAAGATGCTAAAACCGGACCGGTCTCAAATGATCGATCCGGCCCTCGGTCCGCTTGGGCGCGAGTGGTGTTTTGACTTGTTTGAATAAATAAAAGTTCCCAACATACTTCTAATTCTAAAGAAGACTACAATCTAGTAGTACTTCTCTTGCTCATCAAGCTATCCCTTTTGGATATGCTATCTCCATCGTTCGTATCTTATCTCCACATAATCAAGCCATCGTAAACACAACCCTTTTTCCTCTCATTACACCGATAAGTTGAAATTACCAAAGTACCCTCGGGAAGTTCCATTCCCGCTTGCTTAGTCTCCTAGACTAATTCTTCTTTCCGCATGTTTGCCTGGCATTCTATCGCCCCTCGCGAATTATGTCAGATTCAGGAAACCATAGCAAGGCGAAGTGAAGGGAGGTGAAGGAAGTCAAGATCGCTCAAGATGTACTTTTATTTTCGTTTTAGTTTTAATATTACTTTATCTCCGAGACATGATAGATTTGGTGTTTGTTTTCAAGTAATCCTAAACTTAAAGACAATGTAAGACATTTTGTAATGAACTAAGTCTCCTTCGGGAGCATGTTTTCCGACTTATGTATTATGTTTTATTCCGCATTTTAAGTGTTCTATATCATTCTAAAAGCCTTGGGTGACTTTGGACGGTAAAGTCTGAGGTCACTGGCGGTAATACCCAATGTTGTAAAATAGGGGTGTTACACATTAATATACCCGAATGGTTGATCTATTCGATAACCATTCTTACTCCCGGTTATGAATGATTCTTAATCAAACGTTGATTAAGTCAATCTGATTAGTCGATGGAGGCTTTTCAAAATGTTGTGTGATTAATATAAGTTCCTAACAATTGTTCATGTTTCATAATGGAACCGCAAGTTGTGGTGTCCTATCTCTTGATTATGCATGCCTCATTTCTTATCCTCTATGGGATTGCTAACTGTTGGATCATCGACCGGTTGTTATTCGGATTACGATGCCAATATGTTTAGTCACTACCATAGGAACCAATCATTTTCTCCACTTGCTTAGTCTTTCATTAGACTAACCCGACCGCTTCATTCAATTGCATGGCCGGCTGGTGCCCACCGTCTGTATACGACGCATCAGCTACTAAAGAAGTTTACCAGCGAAGAGAAGGCTAGCCAAGGAGTTTAGGAAGTCAAATAGTTTTGGAAGTGGTCGTTTGAAGAAGAACATGTTTGTTGTTAGACATTTTACTTTTGTTCAAGTTGTGGTTATGTTTTTGTGTATCAAAGGAGGTGATACTATGGTTTGTAATAAAGTGTTATAATACTTGTTGTGGTTGTATGTTTTAAAGCCTTGGGTAGCCTTGAATTAGGACTAATTAGGACTAATTAGGATTACTGGCGGTAACACCTCAAGTACTTTAAGGAAGGGGTGTTACAAGCAGGGTCCACAAATCCTGGCTGCTGAAACATATAGACTGTCTCATTAAGCTGACCATGCAAGAAAGCATTCTTGACGTACAGGACTAAATGTCTCCCCACAATCAATACCGACCTCCTGAGATCGTCCATTAGCCGCAAGACGAGCCTTGTAGCGGTCCAACAAACCATCAACGCGCAACTTATGGAGAAATAACCACATAAGCCCCAGGGGGCCGAGGAACCAACACCCAAGTTCCATTACCAATAAGAGCCTGATATTCACCAGACATAGCTGCATACCAATTTGGATCAAGAAGGGCATTTTTTGTGAGGAAGGTATTGGAGGAAGGGTTGGTTTGGAAGCTTTGACAATGTTTAGGTCGAACAAGCGTCGGGGTTGAAAACCCCCGGACTTGCTACGAGTGGTCATAGGATGGAGGTTTGGTGTGGGCGGGATTGGGGTCGGGGTTGAGTTAGTGTGGACTAGACTTTGTTCGGGGGGAAAATGCTAAGCCGTGGCGCGGGTGTGGTGAAGGAACCCGCAGGTGCGTGGAGGTACCCGTTGGCGCGGGACTGGCAGGGGCGTGGGCTTGATTTTTACTCGCGATTGAGGGGGATGGGAGGCGTTGCGGGGAAAGTTTCGTGACGCAAATCAGCCAATGTCGGAGGCCCTCTTGTGAGAGACGAGCTAGCTGGCAAGCCAATAAGAAAGTGATTGAGAAGGGGTGAAACACCATCATTAGAACTCAAGAATTCATAAGAGGTAGCAAAAACAGGTTGACGTTGAGCAAACGGGAAAACAGATTCGTCAAAAGTGACATGATGAGACACAATGAACTTTTGAGTGACAAGATCAAGAGATATATAACCCTGATGGTCGTCGGGATAGCCTAAAAAGACACAAAGGGTGGATCGAGGCTGAAGTTCATGTGTGGTTTGAGTTGAAAATATTGGATAGAAAAGGCACCCAAACACCCGAAGATGATCAAAGATAGGCGTTGACCGATACAAAAGTTGTGTGGGACTCAGTTAATTGAGTTTTCGGGATGGGAGAATGTTTAAGAGATAGGTAGCCACAGACAAGGCAAATGGCCATAATTTTGTTGGAACTGAAGCATGAAACAGAAGAGTTTGGACCATATTATTGATGGTTCGGATAGTGCATTCGGCCTTCCCATTTTGAGATGAGGTATATGGACATGAGAACCAAAAGACGATCCCATGGAGTTGGAAGAAAGTGTGGATATCTTTATTGTCAAATTCTTTACCATTATCGCATTGTACGACTTTAATTGAGCAATGAAATTGAGTTTGTATGAATTGATGAAAACGAGCAAAATGGAATAAACTTGAGAGTTGAATTTAAGCGGAAAAAACCAAAGAAAATTAGTGTAATCATTAATAAACACAAGATAATATTTATGTCCAACAAAACTGACAACAGGAGAAGTCCACAAATCACTATGAATTAACTGAAAAGGCGAACAAGTAATGGTCTTAGACGGATAAAACGAAAGACGTGTGTGTTTCCCCAATTGACACGAATGAAAAAGAGAGGAATCATACACTTTATTGCAACTATGTAGACAATATTTCCTAAGAAAATTAAAAATAGGAGCTCCCGGGTGACCTTAACGAGCATGCTAAACAGGAGGCGACATGAAAAACAAAGATACTGGGCTGGATGATTTGGTGATTGGGTAAAGCTCGCCGGAGCTAGTGCATCTCATTCGAGTTGTTCCCGTTGGAAGATCCTTCACAGAAAAACCATATAGGTCAAACTCAACAGAAGCATTATTATCAGTAGTGAATTGGCGGACAGAAATCAGGCTTTGGATAAAATTAGGTGCAACAAGAACATAACGGAGGTATATGGGTCGGTCATTTGTAGGTATACTGGTTGTTCCATGACCCAAAGTTGGTATGCATGTGCCATCCCCGATAATAACAGAAGTAGAATTACTCTTAGAGGTAAGGGAAGAGAGCATACCTTGGTTGTTGGTCATGTTGGAGGAGGCCCCAGTGTCCATATACCAAGTGTTGTCCGGTGGGTACAGTCATAGAATTGAATGTCTGAGTCAGATCTGTATTATGCATAAACCCAACATAAGGATCCGTAAACATAGTGTTGGCCTGCGGATTTGGTGCCCGAGGAGCCGCACCAAGTATGCCATGTGGTTGCACTGTAGGCTAGGGACAAACTCCCAGATTCTAGCCCGGAAAAGGCCTAGCCATAGACTGATGAGGCTGCTGAGATTACCCTGGAACTGGCATCCAACCGAAAGGAGTACGCTGCAAGTGAACTGCGCCAGCTCCAGTCCTGCGACCGCGGCCACTCCGCCCGCGAGCGCGGCCAGTAGGTTGGCGACCGCCGGTCTCCTACGGAGGCGAGATTTGTGTTGGCTTTTCTAGTGGTTGATTAGAGGAGGTCGAGGCTGCTGTCAAAGCTTTGACATCGGCGACAAGAGCGTCTTGATCGTGCTTGAGTGAAATCCGGCAATGGTCGTGTTTGTTGGATGAAACTGGCCACCGTATCATATTCAGATGACAACCCGACAATCATTTGAATAACCATCTGACGTTCAGTAAGAGGAGAATCAACATTCTTTAATTGATCAGCAAGATCCTTTATTTGTTGACAGGTAGGCCGAAACAGAGGAGAAGGACTCCAAACGACAACGGGAGAATTCATTTTGAAGATAGACAGATCTGGTCTCTTTCTTATCTTGGAAGATGTTCTTCAACTTGGTCCATTCCGAAAGAGTAGTGGCGTCGGACTCTAAGATCGTGAGGAGTAAATCCGACAATATCGTAGCATAGATCCATTGAAAAATGATTGCATCCAATTGATCCCAGAGAGCATCATCAACATCAGCAGGGCGAGAGATTAACGCGTCGATATGATCGAGAACACGATGAGCACGGGCAATGACTTTGAACAATTCAGCACACGAGTTGTATTTCGTATTGGAAACATCCAAAGTGAGTGGAATGAGATTTTTGATGTTGGAGATGGCTAGGGCTGAGTGAAACGCCGGTTTGGATCCGTGAGAACCGCTTGTCTCCGTGTGCTCCTTGAGAGCGGGAATCACCGGATCTTTGTTCTTGGGCATTTCGTCGTCGGAAGAACCGTCTCTTGCTTTTCCAAACATGGAAGAAGGATAATTTTTGTTAGGGTTTGATGAGCCGAGGGGAGCGGCGTGAGGACAGGCATCGGCCGGTTCTAGGAACAGTCGATAGGAGAGGCTGGGGAGGTGGCGCGCGATGGAAGGCGGCTGGTGGGGGCTACGTGGAGAGAAGGCCGACGACAGCGGGGGGGGGGGGGTCGAGGATTAGGGTTAGGATCGTGATACCATATTGGAACACACAGAGATTGATAAATTCCCCTTGAGGGTAGCCATTCACATTACTTGAGTATATTATAGAGATTACAAGGCTTGTACAATAAGTTAGGTCAATAATATAAATATACGTGCTATTACACTGTAAGAGAATTTTGGAATGGACATATCTGGGAGTGGAATGCTTTACACTATGTTGTGTGCTCAAATTTGTAATAAAACTTCATCACTTGTCTTGGAAGATAGAGCAGATGTTGTTAACTAATATTATTGGGGCCCAAGTCCATCTGGTAATTTCACTATTAGCTCGGCTCTAAAATTGATGTGTCATTCTCCCTCAATCCAAGTTAGCTCGGTGTGGAAGAAAATATGGCACGTTAAAGCCCAACAAAGGGTTAAGCATTTCATGCACATGTTGGTACATAATGTTGTCTTGTGCAATGTTAACTGGGTTCATCGAAGGCTTACGGATAACCCAACATGTCCAAGATGCGGCATGGACGAATCTTGCCTACATATGCTTCGCGATTGCCTTCCTATTCATGCGGTCAGGCTTGCACTGGCTAGTAATAATCTGTCAGACAACTTCTTTGTCGAGTCTGATGTTGGGAGTTGGATTGCTCAAAATGTCAAATCAAATAGCATGTGGAACACTACTTTTGCCATAATGCTTTGGTTCACATGGAAGTCTAGAAATTGGTTGATTTTTGAAGGGAAAGACACCACATCTACCCTATCGAGGATAGTCGTGTTGCAGGCTGAACTCGCTAAATCAATTCTTGCGTCTCCTAATCCGATCATTGTAATCCATGGAAGTAACATATATAGGAGTTGATTCATCAACTTGGGTTGCACCGCCTCTTGGTTGGAGCAAATTAAATTCCGATGGGGTTGCTAAAGGGAATGGTGGCAATACAAGTAGAAGAGGAATCATTAGAAGTGATAGAGGTGAAGTGGTTAAGGCATACACATTCAAAAGTGGTGCTTGCTCTTCCTTGACATCGGAGATTTGGGCAATCTATCATGGATTATCGTTGGTTCTAACATGTGGAAAGCGATTGCTTGGTCATGTGCAATCTGTTATGCAGCCTGAGCACAGAGAAGGCACATCATGATTTCTACTTGCTTGAATGGTGTCGGATCCTAATGCCCCATAGCAGCTGGGAAAGTGCGGCTCCAACATGTTACGAGAAAGGCAAATAAAGTTGCAGATAGTCTTGCACAACTATTGTTTTTATATAATTTTGTTCATTCTACTTTCGATTATTTAAACTCTAAAACCTTTAGCTTGTACTCCAAAGAGATCCAACCCCCCTAGGCTAAATCTCTGTTATGACTACTAAATAAATTTTCCAAGCTCAGCCCGCTTTAATTTATGACCAATTTTTTAAATTTTTTTATTTATCAAAATTACAAACGGAAAAAGCGCGCCATTATTAGCACGATGAGGTTATCCTAGAACTAATTGACAATAGGAGGAGTAATTCGCTGAGTTATATATTAGTCCAATTTACTCCCAACTTTTAGATGTGAGATGGATATATTCTAACACACCCTCGCGAACTTTCAGATGTGAGATGGATATATTCTAACACACCCTCGCGAACTTTCAGATGTGAAATGGATATATTCTAACACACCCTCGCAAGTGCAACTGGGGGAATTGGCCCAGATGACACTTGAACAACACAACAGGGCGGGCCTAGGATCGAGAGAGGTCGTTAAACAAATGACTTAGATACCATATTAGCCTAGTGTGGTTCCATCCTAAAACCAATTGGCAATAGGAGGAGTAATATGCTGAGTTATATTAGTCCAATTTACTCCCAACTTTCAGATATGAGATGGACATATTCTAATATCCATGATCCGAAAAAAATAATAATTTTCATTATGAATTAAAATTATTTCATACATAGATCTTCAAATACAGTCATACTAACCACTTTATTTCTTGTAAAAAACCTTCATCTCCTTAGAATAGGTAGAAAGATTAATCGTCGATCAAGAACCCATAAGAAATTTACTCATAATAGATTGACTATTCACACTTATTTAAGATACGGGTTATCCTTATTCGTGTAAGCACAGTGCCTCCTTATTTCACCACTGGAACCGGTCAAGACGCCGATCTCGCCCATCCTAGCCATGGAAAGAGCCAAAGCCAACTTGAAATCTTGTAAGCTATCGGAAAACTCTTGACTCAACTCGATTGTATCGTTGTTGTACATGAGCTGTTGGTCAACGCCCAAGACCGCCTTGTAGTTGAGGATCCTTGTGTAAGTGCTATTGCTTAGTGTGTACTTGGACTCAGGGTTCATGGCTACAATCCCTTCGTGTTCTCCCTTCTTCTTCGTCTTTGGGCACTGGGCCCTCAGCTCGGCTAGCTCTGAATCATCCATGCTCAGGTCTGGCTTCCCTGTGCCCTGTAGTTGTAGAGTCAGTCCATTATGTACCGACACCTTACCTTTCCCATCGAGTGAACTCCTGTACGTAAAATTCATGTATATGTTAAGTAAAGCTAGAAATATTGCGCTTTGTACGTGTAAATTAAAATTCGTGTAGTTGTAGCCACTGTTATAAAAACCCACACAGGCTCCGCCTAGGCGTTAGGTGGCCCTAGCCTTTTAGCTCGCGTAGGCACCTATCTAAGCAGTCGCCTTGACTGTCTAGATGTCTAGGTGCTATATATACAAACCGTTCTTTGCCTAGGGATGCGCGCATAGCATTTTTAGAACATAATTATTGGTGTAGAATCATATTTGAAAGAGTTTTGTATAACCATAGTTGTGTTGTAGCACCGGACCCTGATACCAATATACTGGTACGTACAAGTGTACAACGTACAAATTATATAGTGGACACATTTTATGGAGGTGCATATATATATATTAAGTAATACTATTACCTAATAGGGTAGCCATGTCTTGTACATCAAGGCCTTTTGATTGGAAGTATGAAAGTGCTTCCTCGGATGAAATGGAGGGTGACGGTAGGTTTACAGTTGAAGCCTTTGAAGAGAAGCCGTCTTTTCTTCCTGTCCGGATTATGTAAGATGGACCTCCCGCCTGCAATATAATACTAATTGATTAATTAATTAATGACAAAATTTGATTAATCAAGTTAATTAATTAGCTGTAGTTGATTAGTTACGTACCAAGGCTATAGCATCCCTTGTAGCAAGGTTAAGTATATCGGCGCAAGAGACGACGCCAGGGCATCGTTCCTCGACAACTGTCTTGATCTTGTCAACGACTACGAATCCTCCAAGACCGATATTTTGAGGAGCTGTTCTCTCTGAATCTGATCAGGTCAAGAGGATCGATCCATCACAACCCTATATATGCATGCATATATGCTTTAATTAATTAGCACAAAGCTTTAGTTACGTTAAATGTACAAATAATGGTAGCACGTACTACCAAGCTAGACTTGGAATATACTGTATGAATGAAGTCACTACATATAGTTACGTTGCAATCAGTATTAAGTTCATCATATAAAAATCCTACAACTAGTACGTCTAGATCTAAGTAATCATATTTTAATTTCCTATATGGTACCTAGCTAATACCATGGATCTTGTCCCCCCCTCGACCCAATCTCAAATTAAAACCTTAAAAGCTAGTGTGGAAGAGACGTACGTACAACCCAAAACGCGCGTTTTCTTTTTTCAAGGGCACTGAGTTGAACTAGAGAACTTTGACTACTATTTTTGGAGGCTTAACCACTTGACTAGATGTTCAAACGACTTTCATATGACATAAGATATGAAGGTATTTGAAGGTACTTAGTTATACATTAGGTAATTAAGTAATGCATTATAAGTACATACCTTATTTGCAAAGAATAGAGTAGTTTGAATAGCTAACCAATTTTTAATTGACATTGCAAACACCCTGCCTGACTAGTACAAACATTACATGCACGGGTCTCGAATACGTACCGTTACAAAGCAATCGGTGTAGAGCAAGCGAGCGAGCTTGGGGGCGACGGATAGGTCATTTTGCATGAACAGCCCGATTTGATGCTTGACGAAGGCTTCGACGTTTTCGCAGGTGTTGTGCTTCTTGTAGTATTGCCGGATTAGGGTGTCTTTGGGCAGGCTGATGGCCGCCTCCGCCACCATTAGAATAGTAAGCCAAAGGAAAACCAAAACAAAGCTTGAAACTTTCTCCATTGCAAAATACAGTACGTAGCTAGGGAATAGTTAGGAGATCCGAGCTCTTAATTAATGAGTCTAGCTGCATGGAGAAAGAGAAATCGACCCATGTTTAAATAGGAGATAAAGGGCTCTGTTTCTGCGCCATGAGCCACGGCCGACAATATTCATCATACTCGAGCGAGTCATTTATTTGATTTACTATTATTCTACGTTTTGAGAGGAATATTATACTCCTATATATATATATATAGCTTAAGTTAGAAGATAAAGAATTGTTTAAGAATTGAGATTTGAATGATGGGTTTCTTTCTCGTAATTTTCACATCAGGATTTCAGGGGTCCTTTGGATTTAATTTGACCATATGTTTTGTTTTTAATTGTGATTTACCATCATCTATACAGATGACCGTGTAAAGCAAGTCTACAAAACTAGTAAGTTATATTATATATCGATAATTACCACAAGAAAGTGTCTTTAAGATTTGAGATCAAATGAGAATTTGTGTTTGGGTGTAAAATGCGAACATTTTTGAACCGTTAGATATACTAGATCTACGGTTATAGAGGGCCACGCGTTTTAAATGAACTTTTCCTAAAAAAGGGTTAATTTTGTCATTTTACACATCTCCCTCCCTTCTCTGTCAACCTCTCTCTCTCCCCCACGCGTGAAAAAGGTTATGTTTTGTGATTTTCTCTTTCTCAAAGTCGAACAACGACCTTTCCCGAAATCCAATCTCCATCCGATCCCTCTTCTATCTCATTCTGAATTTTGAAGATGCGAAATAAATCTCCAATGGCTTTCGTCAATTCCGAAACACTCATCAAGCTTCAATCATCCGTTGATGGCCTTAACCTGAGCAGGTCTTCATCCTTGTCTTCTCGAGTTCAGTCTAAATCAAAATCAATGTTTTTAATGCTTTGTTTTGAATGGTGGAGTTGAGATCTATGTTTGTTTTGTAATGAGAATGAGAAATCTGGCTTAATCAACCTCGTTAGTCACTACCTAAGGTAGGATGTTCTTGTGTTTATGTTTAATTCTCAAGTATGTATTTGGTATATAGGCTTATCCGAAAAATCGATTTGGGTTTTGATTCCATGAAGCTTTTATATGGGGTATTGAATGTAGTTTTGCTTGAAATTTTAAAGAAGCACAGAAGAACGAATGGAGTACTAAATTAAGGATTGTATCCCAATAACTCATAATTTGGGATATATGTAAACAAGCTTGCTCTATTCGATTACAAAAATCAACCTTACATGACACCCCTCCAACCTTTAAACTTTAGTTGATGAAGAGTTCTACTATGCTTATTAATCCTATAATAGCTTTCCAGGAAGAAAATTCACCTATGCTACTTACTTAAATCATTAATAAACAATTGCAGTGCATTTGCTTTTAACCCCTCAGCTACAATGTTGTTATTAAACTATAACATTTGATTTCATTGTTATCATCTAACCAAATTCACTAGTCAATATGTATTGTATGTATGTTCCCCTTCAATGTTTTTTAATTGCTCAATCCCAGTAAGTAGTCATATAAACTTGTGCATTCCACTTCCATCATTGCAATTTCACATTACTCTTTTTTGTGATGTTTTTGCAAAATAACTTTACAAAGCCTATTAGCTCAAAAGGAAGAGCAATGTGTTCGTTTCACATGATGTGAGTTCGAATCCCACATAGGCTACAAGAGAAAAAATAGATTTTTTTGTCTTTGTAATCATAACAAGCGAAACATCAAAATAACGCATTTGATACAACACATGAACCGTAAGAATAACTGTTATGAACCTATGTTTACAAACACATGAACCGTAAGAACACCTATTATGAACCAAAAGACAAAACAAAATGATAAGTATGAGGAATAAAAAGAAACAAATGTTTAATTAGAAGAACTATATGAATATAAGCTTCATTACATAAACATGAACCAATATAACAATTGTAATCATCTGTTTCGAAATGTAAGTCGTTTTTTTGATTTTGCATAGGAATTAAGACAAGCTTAAAATGGAAAGGATGATAATTTAATGCTTGTTTTTATCAATGCTTTATTAACTCTTCAACCACTAGAATTGCTTGAGTTAATGAATTTTGTTGGAATGTTAACTAAATTAAATAGAGTAATGACCTATTTTAAAAAGTTTTACATTAAATAAGGAAAGGAATGACTTACATTATGAAACACCTTTTAGAGCTAGAAACGGCTTACATTGCGAAACGGAGGGAGTAATTGTTATGAATTAAAAACATGTACCATAAGAAAAACATTATGAACCTAAAATTACAAAAATATGAACAAAAATCAATTGATACATATGAGGTCAAAAAATATGAATTAAAAATAACAACTAGTATGAATTAAAAGATATGAACCGTAAGAAGAATTAGTATGAACCTAACCTTATAAAGACATGAACCAAAAGAACAATTGTCATGAACCAAAAAATATGAAACCAAATACTCCAACAACTACTAGTATGTACCAAAAATCATGAACCTTACAAAAAAATAACCTATGTGGGATTTGAACCCACATCTATGTGCACAAGCACATTGCTCTACCCTTTGAGCTAATAGGTTACCTAATGACATGAATCGTATTGACACTTATTATGAACCTAAGAGTGCAAAATCATGAACCGATAGAATAATTATTATGAACCTATAGTTAAGGCACTAATTACTATAAACTATAATAGTCATGAACCGTAAGAACACTTACAATGAACCGTATCATACAAAATTATGAACCAACAAAACACCTATTATGAACCGTCGTAAGAACACTTTGCAAAATCAAATAAGCATGAACCTAAATGTACACTTTGTCTCCCATACCTCTTCATAATCCTTCACGAGCTTCAAAGAACTCTCCTTCCTCTATACCCTCACCCACATACCAGTGAACAAAGGCATGCTTGGCATATATCAAATCAAACTTGTAGTCAATGCGGGAGAACACCTCTTCAACACTAGGGGAGTTGGAAATCATGCAAACAGCCCTCAAAACCATGGCAAGGTCACCACTAGGAACCACAATTGGTGGCTAGCAGTTGATACCACACTTGAAGCTAGTAGGACACCAATCATCAAATTGGAGGGTGCGCTTAGTCTTGATGGTAGCAAAAACAACATTGACATCCTTGGGCACGACATCACCTCAGTAAATCAAACAATAAGCCTCATTAACACCATCTACATGGTGAACATCAATGTCACTATATAATACACATTGTATACTGACAAAAATTGACACAAATCTGAGCAATTAAGCTTTAAATTACAATTAAACAAGTTGAGTATACCTAATTAATAAACTCACCCTATAGACTTTGAGATTGGACGAGATCCGCTTGATCGATCGATTTTTTCAAAGAGAGAGAGAGAGGAACAAGAACGCTGGTTTTGGGCGAGATTGTGTGTTTTGGGAAAGAAAGGGCAATTTCGTCTTTTGAATTCAAAAGTTTCCATATTTACCCATTTGTGCCACTTTTAATGAACACCTTTTTAATATGAAACTAAGTGTGAAATTTCATGAACCTACAAACATAAGAACATGAACTGTAATATGAAACTTCAAAATACAACACACATTAGAAGTATCTATTTACTAAATAAAATGAACCTTATTGGCAAAAATGATGAACCTAATAGCATAAGAACATGAACCATAAACTAATAAGCACATCCAACTTAATGAGTGAGCCTTTTTGGCCTATATTTGAACATGAGACATGGCAATACTGAAAAATGAACCATATTGTTTGCAATCATGAACCACGACGACATGTTTTATGAACCACACATCAAGCTTAATGATAAATACTATGAACTTGCAAAAAAACTACTTCATTAACCTCTGTCTTGAGCGAATTTGCATCGAATCTCTCTTTATTGGACTTCTTCATTTTGTTTCCCTTGTAGTGTACCTGAACAAACACAATAACATCAACATCAAGTGCTCTTTTAACAAAATAACAAGGTGCAAGTCTAATATTACCTTATTATTCAATAGCATGAACTGTATTATACCATAGCATGAACTATATTAGACGATATCATAAACCTTATTAAGCAATATCATGAACTATATAACACTTTTTCATGTCAAAAGGATCACATTGAGCACTATCCAGTTCATAATAGAGGAATATCATGGACCTTATTAAGCAATATCCAATTCATTCATCCATAAACAAACCGGAATGAAAATGCGAATAGAAAATCTAGTTCATTCATCCATAAGAAACGCGAATAAAAAATGCAAATCACACAAACCAGAAGTTCATTCATCATAAATCTATAGCAGAAAGCAGAACGGTCCAGTTCATTCATCATAAATCATCATAAATGCAAATAGAAAATTAAAACCAATGCTCATTCATCCATAGCAGAAAGCGAATAGATCATTAATGCGAATATAAGAAAGTGGAAGTTCATTCATCATAAATCATAAAATGCGAATAGAAAATGCAAATCCAGTTCATTAACTATATATGGATGAAGTTCATTCATCCATAGCAGAAAGCGGAACGATCTAGTTCAAGACACAAATCTAGTTCAAGCGGAACGAAAATTAAAACCCTAACCAAGGGCGGTGTCTTTCGAGCTCGCATGCATCGTCGGAGACGAGAGAAAGCTGAACGATCGTCGAAGACAGGGAGGAACGAAACCAGAACAAGGAGGAACAAAACCCGAACGATCGTCGAAGGCAGGGATCGTCGAAGGCAGGAACGAAATCGTCGAAGACAGAGCGAAATCAAGGCAGGAACGAAATCTTCGCAGGGATTCTCTCTCTTGGTTGTGGGAAAGGGCAGGGTTTTGGGGAGAGGATGAAGGGTATTTTTGACAGTACAATGGTATTTTTAAGAAATTACATTTCGTGCCATTCAGTCTTTATTTTTTATTTTGCCTAGTCTAATCTCATACGTCCATAATTCTCATCCAACGATCATGATTTGTTCTTAGTTCTCACCCTAAGAATTTTGCACATGGGAACCGGACTCGTGTCTTTAAACTCTATATAGTATAGTCCACGAACCAAACTCTTATTTAATAGTACGTACTAGTGTGTGTATATAGCACGTACTTCTTCCCAAGTTTACCTTTTTTAGGGTTATATGACATAATTCACTTAATTAAGAATTAACATGAATTAACTTATGTTCTTCATTATACAGCAGTTAGTGATATATATATATATATTTATATATATATATATTCACTACTAGGTGGATGGCCCGTGCTATCATACGGGTTCTCATTGATTATATTTTATATTTTATAGTATATATTGATTCATTTTTTTTTCATTTTACCTATCTCCAAGAGTTTCTTGATTGATCCTAATTTTTCAACAATTTGAGAGTTGTCGTTTATTTTTTGCTTTGTGGTGAATGGAATTGTGATGTCATCATGCACAAGTGAAAAGTTTATATAGTGTGAAAGAGAGTGGAATAAGAAAGGATATATTTTAAATTTAATCTTATTTTTTGTTTGAAATACCAAAGATTGATCATATCTTCTTTTATTTGTAATACCAATGGTTATAATTTAATGACTTTAAATTCGTATTGTAATATCAAAGGTTGTGTCTTGTGTGTAATACCAAAGGATACTACAAAAGTTGCTAAATAAATGATGTAATTTCAAAGATTAATGCTAAATTACTATTGTTGTTTTTATTCTATAACCCACCCAATTTAGAAAATATTAGATAATCTTGATGATGGAACTTTATATCCATGGTCTTCTATTACGTGCATTTGAGTACAATTTAGTTATGAACCCAATATATTTAAAAGTTATTATTAGTGTTGTACTTTCATACATTTTATGATATTAATACATGTAGAATAGAAATATAAAAAACTTTCTAGGATATGAAATATATTAGATTCTTTAATAATTGAAGAGCATATGTTTTAAAAAAATTATGGTCATTCTATTACATGAACTCATATGAGAATGAGTTGTAAGAATTACATATAACAAAAGCAAACACCAAATGCCTATTTCAAGTGTCTATGACAAAAATGTTTCCTAGTAAGATTGCAATTTTGTTATGTGGCCCCTTATTCAAGTATTTGAAGAGATAATTGATTGATTGCTCGAGACCCGTTGCACCATTCAACATCTATATGGGTAAGGAATCTCTGTTCTTCAATACTTGTTTCTGCATGAAATGGTTGTAAGTCCTCTTAAGAAAAACAAATAACACATGTAAAATACAAAATTGGAAAATATTTGTAAGCACCTTCACCTAATTGATGAAGATCATAATATTTCTCTATTTTTTCTTGAGTTTTCGATGAACATGATTTTGTTGTTACTTCCTGGTGCAAAACAGAAAGTACAAAAACAATGAATATTTGTATTTTTTGCAGCAAAAAGAATGAGAAATATAAACGATTATCGGTGGGATGGAAGAATACGACATCATGTATATACTACCCGTGGGTTGTGTAAATAGGATGAATTGAATATAGGATTGACCATTAATCTTTAATTTGATTTCATTTATTTAAAAATGTTATAAAAGATGAATGACTTGTTACAAAAGATGAATGGTCTAATAGTAAATTAGTAAATGAAATAATTAACAATCATGTTGAAATTTTTATAACATTTCATCTAAAGACAATTATTAGCATGAATTCATTAGCTTTCTTGAAATTCAAAATATAGAATGTGAAAGGTTGAAAATAAATTATTAATTTTCTTATCATAAATAGAATGTGAAAGGGTTTAGTCATATATAAGATGTGAAAGGGAGCCAATAAAACCTAAAATAATTTTAATTTTCATTATTTACTTATTTTCTTTGGTAAATTTTTGGGTCATAAATGACCATGTTTCTTCTTTATATGTTATATAGATTATGTTGAAAGTGTATGTATGGACGGTTTAGTTCATAACTAGCATAAGTATTCGTATCTTGTAAGAATTTGGTCAGATAAAAATAATTTATTTTTATGTGAATATGAACATAAATTCTCTATTTTTTTATTGTGAGATTTAATATTTTATTTTTTATTTACTAAAAAATATGAATTAGTTTCTACTTTCTACCAAAAAAAGAAAGAAAATGAATTAGTTTAGTAATTTTTTTAAAAATATATATTATAAAAAATGTTTAATATATCTTATATAATTTATGTATGTTGATAATATGGGATTTGAATATATATTAATTAGGAAATGTGCAAATAATCAAGGATGAATGAGATAATAATAAATCTAAGATTTACTAATAATTTTTTAACAAACTTATTGAGTTTGGTTCAAATAAAACAACTCCTTATCCTATAAAATAAGGAGTGTTTAGAGCCCTTAGATCTCCTTGATCCAAGGGCTGATATTCTCGGAAATTAGGGACGCGGTGGCATTTTCGTAATTTCTCAGAAATTACAAAAGTGCATCATTATGGTGAAAAAGTGCATTACTAAACCCGAAAAGTGCATTACTAAACCCAAATATTTTGGGCGATTGAGTTCAATCGAAATCAAGTCAATTGTACACCCATGATGATGCACTTTTTAGGTTTAGTAATGCACTTTTTGGTATTTTGCAATGCACTTTTCCACCATAACGATGCACTTTTACAATGAACCAAACATGGAGTGTGCCCTATTGGCTTCATTTTTTCTTTCACTTTTTCGGATTACTAATGCACTTTTTCGGCTTAGCAATGCACTTTTTCACGATAGCGATGCACTTTTGTAATTTTTGAGAAATTACCAAAATGTCACCGCGTCCCTAAAGAGATAGAATATCAGCCCTTGGATCAAGGTGAACCAAGGGCTCTAAACGCTCCTTATTTTATAGGATAAGGAGTTGTTTTATTTGAACCTTACTCCAAACTTATTATATAAAAATAAAAAAATATAAATATTTTTATTAAAATAAATATTAAATTAATTGGTTAGATCGAGTGTTGATGATTTAACGCTATAGATGATATAAATATGGAGGTGATATATATGCTAAATTAATATAAGATCGCGACGTATGTCAAACCATTTCTTCTTTAGTATATAAATACATAGATGTTTATTAGTTTGACACTTTCACATAATTTAAAAAAAAAACTTGTTCATTATTTTCACTTATCGATATCATATATAATCCATCATAGATTGACGAATGATGGATGATGATTGATGAGTAAATAATATTTTGTGTCATTTCACAATAGTTGTTTTTCTAGTAATTTAAACATTATTTAAGAAAGGTATAAAAAACACTAATACACCCTCAATTATTATCTTATTTTTTACTTTATTAAAAACCACTACTAATAGTTTATTATTAATTATAAGGATAAATATGCAAAGTAGATGTCAAAATAACTAAAAAGACATCTATTATGAAACAAAAGAAAAATTATAACTAAAAAGACATGTATTATAAAACAAAGAGAGTACAGTATAACACTCGTCCGTTATACATGCAAAATGCTAAGTGTCCTTCTTTACTTAATCTGACTTATATGTCAATTCAAATAATACTATACATCTTCATTAATTTGTGACCTTCTAAATCAAATTTCCCCTGATTGGCCAAGTTATGTAACCCATTAAACTAATATAGAGAGTTAATTATCAATGATGGAATAAATAAGGAGATCCACCGCGTGAGAAAGGGCGCTTATGTATAAAATGAGAGTGAATCTAGTACATTTTCTCAAAAAAGAACGACCCTCCAGATTACACTTCCAATAAATAGATATATTTTATTTTCCATATCATTCACATATTTTTTGAAACATCCACTGGGAGACAGACACATCATGTTCATCAATTTTATCTTAGATGTGAATCTAAACTAGTTAATTTTGCATCGATATTTTGATGCACAATAATTTCAAACTTTATTTATTTTAATTTATTATGTACATGAATAAGGTTTCATCTATAATTAGCTTGTTTTTATCCGCATACAGTTAGTTTCGATACACATGCATAAAACGATCGATGTATTTTCCGATTATTTTGATGTACATATGATTTGTTATGATACATGTACATAAATAAGGCACACTTTTCTTTGATGCACATATAATTGGTTTTGATGCACAAACATAAATCTATGTTCACATGATTCGTTCAATTTTGATGCACCTGCAAGCAAGATGCACTTTTTAGTTGTTTTAATGCACACATGATTCGTTTTGTACACATATAAAGATTAGTTATGATGCACATACAACTAGTTTTTTTTGGTGGAAGCACATACAACTAGTTTTGATGCACATACAACTAGTTTTTTTGGTGGAAGCACATACAACTAGTTTGATTCATAAACACATGTTTTAAGATGTTTTTTTATGCACATTCGACCAATTTTAATTGAAGCACATACAATTTTAATGCACAATATAATTAATTTTGGTGCACATCCTACACACGTTCTTATGTCCTTTTTTTTTTAAATACGCGAATATTTACCAACCAAACTTTCATTTATGTATTTTTTTCATTTTTAATTGAAATGATCCTTGTCGTTATTCCTCTTCATTCAAAACCTCCTATTTATTTTCATTTTACATATAAGCGCTCTTTTTCACCTGTTTTTTTTTCCAAAAAATTAATAGATACTTTTGGACATTCTTTCATGCCATGTTACGCAGACTTGTAAAGCAAGCATATGGCACATGCACAAATGTAGGTAAGCCACCCATATGCAAATAACCTTAATTTCGAGCTAGTTGACAAATGCAAATATGCAATTTCGTGTGGAGCTACCATTTAGTTGACTTTTCTAGTTATTTGACAAATGCAATTCCGTGTAGTTTGTACTAGTGTATTTTCTTAAAATAAAATTGTACTACTAACTATATATTATGACGAGGAATCATTTTTGGTGACAAATTCTAGACACATGACCCTAGTTGATAAAAATCATGAATCGGATAAATTAGTTTATGTTGACTGTCTTAACTCAATTGAAGAAATAATAATGATTTTATATTTTTTATTTGGAGCAGTATTTATAATTTTCTTGTAAAAAAATTGGATAATCTTTAAATTGTGTTAGCCCAATGAAATCATTCAAATATGTAACATCTATAAGTGACGTTAACACAAACTTGTTTTAAACATATAACTTTATAGAATGGACTCAAATATATTGTCAATCAAGTTGACTATTGATCCCATGCATATGCTCATAAAAGTAGGTCAATAGTAGTTTGCTCATTAAGGCTTCAATTCGTTGCAGTTGCAGAGTAGGTGGGATGGCACCTGAGGAGAGAAACCAAATTGTTAAGAAATCTACCCTAATACATTATAAAGCAGAACTCAAGTCTGTTGTAAAATTTACGCCACATGTCATTTTTGAATAAATTAATGTGAAATCATTTTTTAATAAATTTTATAATAACGTATAGTATTCTTGATATATATACTAAATAGATAACGTTTATCTAATTTTCTATGTACATAATTTTCTATCTATGGAGTATGTATTAGTTTACTACAATAGATAACATATTTATATAATTGTTATATGCATAAATTTTGTATATCTTTTTTATATTGTAACAAGATTTGAGATCCAAACATATAATTTTTTTATATATATATTGATAATAACTTGATCTTATATTTTTTTATATTAATAGACTCGACCTTTAAGTATATAATTTTTTATTTATATGTTGATAAATTATGGGGTACAATCTTAAAGATTTTTTTTATAAATTACATAATTTTATTACGATATTATATACTAATACAAGTGTTTAAAATATTATATTAATATCATAATTTTGTATAATCTTTAGTAAAATTATCCCGTAAATATCACGAGTATTCAACTAGTTTTCTTTTGAAGGAAAGCAGATGTGAGGTCGGTGATCTCTAATTAAGAACCGGGGTTTGTACGTTTATTTATGTATTGCAAGGAAGTAATTAGGTAAATGTGATAGATAATCAGAACCAATCTCGAACATCCTTGTAAATAATTTTTTAAGTTTTTTTTTTGGTGAATGGGAGCCAAGCTCCCAACTCAAAAAGAGGCAAACTTATTACTGTAAGCAAAAAGAAGTTACAACGAGCAAAGACGGGGAGTCGAGACTCCCCTAGTGTCATTACATATAAAAAGACTAAGACTCACAAACGGGTCGTCGAAAACAGCCAATAGAGAAAGAAAGAGCGAGAGAAGTAAGGAAATCCGAAGCGGAATTAACTTCTCTAAAAATATGGCAGATTCGGACGGTTAGAATATGACCATTCCACGTCTGAAAGTTGGGAGTAAATTGGACTAATATATAACTCAACAGATTACTCCTCATATTGCCATTGGTTTTAGGATGGAATCCCGCTGAGCTAATATGGTATCAGAGCTATCTGCCTAACGGCCTCTCTCGATCCTGGGCCCACCCCGTTGTGTTGTCCAAGTGTCAACTGGGCCAGTTCCCCAAATTGCACTCGCGGGGGCGTGTTAGAATATGTCCATCCCACATCTGAAACTTGGGAGTAAATTAGACTAATATATAAATCAGCGGATTACTCCTCCTATCGCCAATTGGTTTTAGGATGGAAACCCGCCGGGCTTAATATGGTATCAGAGCTATTTGCCTAACGGCCTCTCTCGATCCTGGGCCCGCCCCGTTGTGTTGTCAAGTGTCAACTAGGCTAATTCTCCCAGTTGCACTTGCGGGGTGTGTTAGAATATGTTCATCCCACATCTGAAAGTTGGGAGTAAATTGGACTAATATATAACTCAGCAGATTACTCCTATTACCAATTGGTTTTAGGATGGAACCCCGCTGGGCTAATACCGACAATCCAATTCATACTCAAGAAGTCATATGACAATGCTCAACCAGGCTAGAAAGAGGATGAGATGGTTTATCCGTTTACTCAATAAATCAAAAGCTAACTTAGAATCTGTCTCGATCAAAACTTTATCAAAGCCCATGTTCCAAGCCCTAGTCAATCCCTCCAAAATTCCCTTGAAGGGATTGACCTTGGCTTGGAACATAAGGATACATTTTATCAACTACAAAGTCCACTTCTCCTTCTGATAAAAAAGGTCCACTTTTCCAAAACATGTTTTATTTTATCCACACTCCTGAGAAGTACTGAAGCTCTCGATAAGAATATCGAGAATCATTAATAGGATTATTCATGGGCAACTCTATATGTTTTTATAGAGTTAATCGCCCTCGATTTCAGTCATATTAATTTATTAAGGTGATAAAAAAAGTCTTGCCCAATTTTGTGCATTCCAAATTTATGAAGGATTGGCCTGTAGACCGAATCGTTTGGACCAAACCGCAAAAAATGTGTGATTTTTAAGACTTAGCTAGGATTAAATTATCTATGTTTGTTATAACAAAAAATTAGGCCATTTCATTTCAAGGAACTCCTAAAATTTCATAATAAGGCACCCTAAATTCATATAAAAGAAATTTGACCCAAAATTACACCCCACTCACATTTCACTCTCTATACCAACTCTCTTCCTTCACTCTTCCTTTCCTCCAACTCTCCAACTCTTCCAAATCTCCATCTTCTCCAAGTAAATTTGTAAAAGGAAGGCATCTAGACAACATTCTAACAACAAATATCCATATTAATGTAAGTTTTATTGTTAAACTTGAATTTTTGTTGAAATTTCAGCTTTGATATGTCAAGTTAGGGTATAATATTTTTATTTTGTGTTGTAGAATGAAATGGGAGAATTAATAAGTTTAGGTTTCAATAGTTTAAGTTTCAAAAGTCTTGTGCAGAAATAGCTTTTACTTCAAAATTGGGCCATTGTTGAACGCCTTGAGCAGCCATGAAAGAAGCTCATCGAAGACGACAAAGCTTCAGGCTGTTATGGTGGAAGCGCCTTTGGCCGTTAAGGGTGAGGCACTTCTAGTTGTTATGGCCGAGGCACTTCTGGCCGCTACGGTCGAATGCCCTCTAGCCATTACGACCGAAGCATTTTTGGCCGTTACGGACAAAAATGAACAAGGTCCCATCCTTTTTTTTGAGATTCTTTATGATGCTCACCATTTTGCATAGTGTTTTTGTTTCTGATGGAGGATAGGTCAGCTCGTCATCATGCAAAAATGCATAGAGGGAGAAGATTGAGTTGCAAACAAAGGCTCAAATAGAAGCACGAGGCGACGTGCACGACGAGTCGAAGGATGAGGAGCGGATTCCTTTGGCTAGTCAGGTCTACATTAGGGGACATTGACAGGTCTTTCCTTAGTGGTCATCACATTCTACTAGGGTAGATCACCTACCTCTTCTCTTGGAGGCTCTGAAGCTGAAGCTTGTGAGTCGGTCTCGACGGTCCCGTGCTAGAAGCTGAGGCATGGAAACATGTACCCATGGATGATAATTAAACTTCTTTTACCGATGTAAAATGAGTTTCCTTTGGAAAGAAACAAATGAAGATTGTCGCATTGTCTAATTTTTTGGTAGGGGAAATTAACGGGGGGTAAGTTTGATTCAATGTGGTCCCCACACATGTAAAAACGCAACTGAATGTCATTTGCAACCAAGAAGCCCATCTAGAAGTGTTAAACAATAATCGATGTGGGCGAATCCATTACCAAAAACACCAAGTCTTAGTCTCATGCTTTCAACCGTATTATCATATAAAGTAGCCCTAAATCAGTCTTCATGCTCATTAAGTGTATTAATCATTCTTCCACGCACTTTTCTCTGGTTTTCTTGAGTGATGCCAAGAGAGAGTGCAATTTCTTTGTATCCACAGTTTCTGTCTGCTGCAATATATGAAAAACCAGTGACGTGTGACCTCATACACATAGGGATGTCATCCATGTATTGGAAAAGTGATATGTGGGGGCCAAAGTGCCCTGTGGGGGTATCGGGGGTGTTGATGGAGTTTTGGACACCCTCGAAATAGTTGGTGAATTAGGGGTTCTTGGATGTTTTGGTGTCTTGTCTCTAGGTTTCTTCGGCGACTCCTTATCAACATTCTCCCACTCGCTAAGAAATTGTTTTTTATGGCTATTCTTTGTCCTCCCCTATGTTTCTTCTCACTTGTCGTTTCTCATAGAGTGGTCATCTCAGGATGAACTACCTCATATATTGCATTGGCACACTGATGTTGTAGATCAACAAATATTTGCGAGAATTCATTCATGTAGAAGTTATCCATCAAACATCTTGCAACTTTGCGCTTGCACCCTCATCATCCTCGATCTGTACTACCCTCTCCATGTCGAGTGTCCTCAAAAACACATGCACGACACTCAGAGGAATGGGAATCTCTTGTGCCGCATACCGTACAATAGAATGGAAATAATGCAAACTGTTTGTCGCCGGTCTTGTACATGTACACCGAAAGTCAAGATATATAGCTTCACCGTTACGATACTTCTCGATCAAAAAATTCATGCACTTGTCTAAGACAGTGTACTTCAACAACTTGAAAACATCAACTGCTACCAAATGACACCGCGTCTTCAAACAACATGCATTGAAGGATGCCTTTATATTGTTCACTTAGAGCACTAGTGATTCATGGTTTTGGTTGAATGTTGTGTCTAACCAGTTGTTTGCAGTCTCAAGCCAATCTTTCAAGAATGAGTGTTGTCCTTCTACCCTGCAATTAAAAAACTATTAATTCCCAAATGTTTCAAGGATGAGTGTTGTCTTTTGGGAATAGATGTACATACCTATTTTTTGTAATACACTTAAATGTTAATACCGTGTATGTCCAAGCTGAAACAAATCTTGTCCTATACGGATCAAGCCATTTTTGTCGACATATTGCAGTAGACTTGACCACCTAATCCATTTCCTTTATATCCTTGCCAACTCATTTTCATAGCCATCTATGGTCGTTTTCATGAACAATACTCAATAATCATTTGAAAAGTATTTTTCACTTTGTTTATTCTTCATGATACTCTTTTCTCTAGCCTCAATATTCTTCTCTATGTGGCGCCTGCAAAAGAGGTGCTTCGATCTCACGAACATCTTATCCAATGGATTCTTCAAAGCCAACTTATGATCTGTCACCATGCAAGTAGGCTCAATAAGTACCAATGAAGAAAGCTTTTGAAGTTGTTCCTTGGCCCAAGCATAATTGTCATCCCTCTCATAGGCCAAGAAAGCACCCGCTATAGTGTAATTTAGCCATGTTGATGTAAATCCAATAATCTCCAAGAAAGGCATATCGTACCTATACGTTTGTCAAAGGGTTAGTTGTATGGATACTCAATTATGTACAACCGTAACGGCTAGATACCATAGTCATTGTAACGTCCATACATTCACTGGTCGTAGTGGCAATATAACATTCTGGTGTAACGACCATGAACCTAGCTCCTTGGTCGTAATGGTCATATACTCTCTAGTCGTTCCGGCTGGATCCAATAGAATGTCATTAGCTACGAGAAGAAGTTCATAAAACTAAAAAACAAATAATATTACTTACTTGTTTGTAGCATATGTGGAGTCGAGTACTAGACATACAGAAATGCCTTAAGAAGTGATATTGAATCAAGATAGATCCAACTTTCGATTCACTCGTGGGATCCGGATTGGCGAAGAAAACATTAGTGATCTTGTTGCTTTGATTATGTTTTTTGTGTTCCATGAAATAGTTGTACTCCTTAGCCTCGAGCAAGAACTCTTGATTCTTGAACAACAGTTCGCCCCTCCAACCCAACCTTCCAAAAACCATATCTTGTCGTGTATATTTGTTTCCTACTTGTGTATTTGAGTGGGAAATCATTCAATGCCACTACAATCTGGATTGGGTTATAGTTGCTTGATGTCATAGACTCCACCAACTTAAGTTTCTGGCATGTTAGTCTTCTAGCAAATGCATGCTCATGCAAACTGGAATTCATCCCATGGTTGTGAATCCCATGCACAACCTTGATCTTCCACGATCCTCTAGGGCCCTCAACACAAGTCAAAGCAAACTTACAACCACATTTTTTTGACTTAATGGTCTCTTGGACCTCCTTTACTTCTCTTTTCTTCAGGGTGTGAATGCCTTCTCTCTCACATACCAACCAAGTCTTGCCAAGTCGACCAAATATATGTTAGACTTTTTGGTCCGTCAAGTTCGTATGCACATGTTGTTTTGTATACCAGTTGCCTTAACCCACTGTATGCCCTCCTCTATGCTACCAAATATCCTATATATAGTAAATAACTCTTTATAATCATGTAAGTCTCGTTGCACCTCCTCCACAGGTAACGAAAACTGTGGAATGTCGCTCAAAGGTGGAAGCCCGAACCTTGCCACTAGCTACATATGTGCATAATCACTATTGTACTAATCAGTCTAGATTTGAGAATATCTATTATTGTCCTGATCAGTCTACATCTGAAAATATCCACTACCATATTGATATGTCTACATTTGAGAATATCACACCAATCATCGGTAGTTGGCATATGGCTTGGTTGCACATATTAATATCCACTACTATATCAATATCGGACAAATAGAATTCAATTTGTCTACACTTAGGGATATCCATATTGGGAATTCTAGCATACATGATCAATATGTCCATCTTCTATCTGCAATTCATCAAGTCCAATGTATACTTTATTCTCTTCCTACAAAGATTGAAATAAAATGTTACATAAAATCTAGTATATGTAACACTATAACAGAATAAGGAAGATACATTCTGTAGACATGTGGACATAACGGCCAAAGGCTTTTTGGTCGTTACGACCAATGAGTCTCTAGCCGTAACGGCTGGGAAGCCTCTGGTTGTTATGGCCACATGTCTACAAAATATTATGAAAGATAATGCTTGCCCATAAACATTTTGAACCATAAGGCCAAAAACTACGATCTTTTTTCGAAAAAGACATCAAATATATCCTAGTTGTTTTCTAATAATGATTTAATCTTGCCTAACCAATACATGCAAGCTCAAAGATATCATTTTTTTAACCCACTAAAAAGTTCTAATCAAGATAAACATGGTAGAGAAAGAGAACAATGATGGAAAAAAGATAAGAACAAACTAGCAAAGCAGACATACCTCATTGTGATTGATGTTCAAAGTTTGATCCTCCAATCTAATATAGTGTGTGCAATCACCATTTTTGGTCATTGTTTAAGAAGTGAAGTAATGGTGAAAATGGAGAGTTTTTTGAGATTTATGGAGAGGCTTTGAAATGGAGTTTTCTAAAATGAAAAAAGTGGGTATAAATTAAAGGGCGGAGTAAATTGGGGTAGGTAAGGACATTAAATTTTACTCGATTGACGAGAGATGCAATCGTTATGGCCAGAGGCACCACATCCATAACGGTTGGAACCGTTACAATTATAGTTCCTCTCGCCATAACGGATGGAGGGTGTGCTATGGTGAAAAATACGGGCTGCGCTATTTTGAAACAACTTAAAAAGCACTCTAAACTATAATTTACATACTAAACCAAAAACTGTAGACGTATTGAACCATTACATGTAGGATTCAAGACCGGACTATAAATTTATAGTCAAATCTAGTATGAATTTATGGTTTAATCCCATAATGAACCACCCTACATTTTAAACTGTGAAAATTTCCACATTTGCAAAGTTTGAATATAAAACACACTTTGTCTAAATAATAAAAAAAAATCTCTTGAAAATATTATCATCAATTAAAAACAATAGTTTTATAAAAAAATAAAAATTAGAAAAAAAATTATTTATTTTAAATCAAGATTCAAAAATCCTTTCTAATAAGATTAAACTTTATGGTGATTTAGGTCCTTCAACTTAAAAGTTAGAAGTTATAATGTTAAAATACGAAATTAAAAATGGAAATTTTGGCACATAAATATTGGAGTTGTATCTCGTGAGAACATGCGTTCACGAGAGAAATGTGAATGCATACGAGTTATTTGATCACAAAAAATTAACAGCCTAGATCAATAATGCATTGTATAGGAAAAATTTAGGACTACCGAATTTTATTTGAATTTTTTTATAACTTAGTTTTCAAGGTCTTGTAATTGGGTGTGCATAATCTTATAGCTGGATTTGGGCCTAAGCGGTTTCTAGAGAGATAAGCTCTCCCTTTTCTCTCCCTAGGAATTCTCTTCCTACGTTCTAGCAGCCCTCTAAGGTAGCGCTGCCGTGCGTTTCCTGTTGGGGTGAGAGTGAGAGTCTGGCGATAGTTAGTGCGAAAGAAACTCTGGTGTGCTTAGGAGCTGGGGTACCGAGGGTGTTAGGAGTTGCAAGCAAGCGAAACACGGTTTTTTATGGTTTTCGATAGTCCTCCCGATGTGGAACCACTTGAGTGAGAGAGAGGAGTAATCTTGTGAGGTGAAACTCAGTGGAGACCACTTGGTCCGAACCGAGTATGTGAGGGAGTCCAGGTTTGGTGAGCTATGCGCATAAAAACTAGATTCTAGGGTTTGAGGAGCTCGAGTTCATGAAATCTGGGCGAAAGTGACACACTTTCTCCCCTTTGATGCAAAACGGGGTGTATCAAGGCAAGAGGAGCCAAGACAATGTCCAAAAAGCGACGACAAGACCAATCACGACCAGCCGAGCACTCCACCGAAATCAGTCGTCTTGTTTTGGGATAGGTTCATGTTGAATGAGTTGCCGAAAACCAGGGATCTTATCGATGGGATAATTTCTTCCACAGGGAAAAAAATCTATTGACGATGGCAAGAACAAAGTGACTACCTTTGGGCTAGAAGGAGAAAGTCTTGAAAATGGAGAACAAGATGGTGATGTCGATGCTAATATGAAAAGGTAATAATCGCAAGACATCGTCCAAAATTTCCTTAGACACAAGATGACCAATTGAAATTTCCATAAAATAAATTTTTTTTTTTGAAATGGTAAGAATTAGGAGGTCATCATAAAGGAGGACATCCTAAAGCATCCAGAAGGATGAGAACAAGAAGTTATGGACGATTCATAATGGAATCCATTGAAGAGCTATGGCCTACCTTAGCGATTTTATCAGCGACGACATTAAAATTCCTACCCACATGATTAGTTCCGATATGATGTGAACTCGTATTCATGGAAGTCGAATCCACGAAGGATTTTTCGTCTTTGGATGCGTATTGGGTCTCATTAGAGTAGCGAAAGCAAGATTGATTGACGAGAGGTCATTGAATGGGGATTGAAAAGTAAGAAAAGAGATAAGAGTTGTCCAAATCAACGAAGAAATGGACGAGAGGAAGAGGATTGGAAGAATGACGCACAATCGAGAAAAGTAGGAGCCAATCTCAACTAGTAATCTTGAATTATAATTTTGCATGAATAATAAATGAGCTAGAGAGCTCCTTATAAAGAGGTGGCTCTCGAAACCCTAACAAACAACAAGACTTAATGGACAAGGGTTTGCATGCAAGCAAGGTCCAACGTCCAAAAGCCCATAAATCATAAATAGACAATACTAAAAGTAGCAACAATCAAAATGGAAAAGACATAAATAGAAATATGCTAAAAGTAGGAAAATACATAAAATAAAACGAAGTCCTAATCCAAGGGGGACACCATTGTTTCGGGTGCCTAGGACTAGTCGGAACTGTGTTTGACCCTAGGTAGGGTCGCATCATCCTCCCTCCCTTAGATTCGACGCTGATATCATATAGTTTTGCATGGTTTTGCATGAGCATTTAGGATTAGATTCGTCCTTTTCTAGCTTAGGTTTTGCATTTTGTGTTGATTTCTAGAATTATTCGTAGTATAGATGTCTACACAAGCTTTGTATGTGTTTTTAGGTTTTTGGAGGTCTTTTCGGGTCATAAAGATGGTTAAAGAGCTTAATGGTATTAGAGGAGTCAAAGAGAGGTGAAATAAGCATTTGAGGATAGTTACGGGACAAGAATATGAGGTTAAAGAGGTGTTAGAGACGAGCCAACAAGCCAGAGATGAGGGTTGAGACCAGAAAAGAGGAGAAATTTGGCTAATTGATGGTCTCGGTCGAGACCGTGTGCCGTCTCGGTTGAGAAGGTTGTTCGGCAGCTCGTCTCGGTCGAGATGGCGGGTGTCAGCCGCGAGACCTTGATTTCTTGCGCATGGGGCCATCTTTTATGTTGTATTTTTGGACATTTTTAGCCTTTAATATAAATACTTTTTAGAAAACTCTTTTAGAGGGACTTTTATGCATTATTATTGTTTCTAATTTCAAGTGTAGAGAAGAGATTTTCCAGGGTTTAGTTCTACGCTCTTTCACTTTGGAGGTTTTGCTTTGCACTTTTGGATCTACTTTTGTTCTTTCAATTGAAATTCCTGGTAAGTTTCTCTTTCAATTATTGTTTTTATTTCTTCTTCCATGTCTAATTTTATTGTTTTGAACATGACTTCAATTATGCTAGGCCAAACTCTATAGTTCTAGGGTTTGGTTGATCTCAACAATGTGAAACGGATTAGATTCAATACCTTTTGCTTGAATTGAGTTGGAAAACTAATATGATTTGATTCTAGGGGCTTAAACTAATAGGTTTAAACTTGCTAGAGTCTTGTTTAGGTTGCGCATCGAGAGGTGGTGGTCTAAGTTAGTAAACAAAATAGAGAGAACACATCGAGAGGTGGTTCTATCTATTTGGAAAAGCTAGAATTGAACTTGAGATTAGTTTCTCATGTGGTTAATTGGCATAGAACTTTTAGATGTTTGATTCAAGTTTGATGCATCACGAGAGTGGGGCAAGTTTGGTTTACCATCTAGATTTCTAAGTGCTTAAAGGGTTTCTATCGGTTTTGTTTCGTCACGAGAGTGGGCTCTTATTGATAGAAGTACATTAAGTTAAACTTTGAGAAAAGTTAATTTATGACATTAGACAATAACCTTCATAACAAAATATCCAACTCAGTTTAGGTAGAAGTGAGATTCAAACTTCGTGGAACAAAGTTGTGGCGATTCCTTACCTTGGAACTTTGCTTTATCATATAATTTTTATTCAAATAATTTACTTGTTTTACTTTCTTTATTTAGTTAGAATTACTTCATAATCATTTGTTTGGCTTAGGAATTGGTTTCTAGAATTTACTAAAACAGAAATAATCCCCGTGAATCGCTCCTAATCTAATACTATGATAGATCTCGTATTCTTGCGAGTGTGTGGGAAACCATCACATCAAGTTTTAACGCCGTTGTCGGAGATTATTGATAGTTTTAGTTGGTTCTAACGGACTAGTTCATCTAAGTCCCTTTTTGTTTTTTGATTTGTTTCTTTTTGTCTTTGGTTTTAGGTGTTTCCTCTAGTGTACGCGCAAAGGGAGAAGTTCTAGCACCTCACTACACGATCCCGATCCTGAGCGTGAACGATCTCTTCATGCTAGATTAAGGGAATCCCGAGAAGCTCAAAGACATAACATGGCGAACCATGACGAAGCTATAGAAGCTCTACAACAGACGATTATTGACATGACAACCCGTTTGAAAGGCTTCACACAACGTGAGGCTGAGCGATTGGAAGCGGATCAGCGAGCTGAAGTTGAGAGGGCTCGACTTCCACCACAGCCCGCCACTCTTGGCGAGTACATGATGCCCGTCAAACGCGGCCCAATCTCTGGGGTCGTGTTTCCACATGTTACAGCTCATCACTTTGAGTTGAAGTCTAGCTTGATCAACATGATTCAGGCAAATCAGTTTGAGGGTCTGTCTTCTGAAAATCCCCACCAGCACATTGAAACCTTCTTAGAGCTGATGAACACAGTACATATTCAAGATGTGCCTATGGAAGCTATGCACCTACTTGCCTTCTACTTCTCTCTTACGAGCAAGGCGAAGACGTGGTACCGATCTCTTCCGGTGAATTCTATCACTACATGGGATGAGCTCTATGAGGCTTTTATGGCCAAATTCTTTCCTTCCAAAAAGAATGCTGAGATGAGACCTCAAATAAGCTCATTTTCCATGGCTCCCGGTGAAGCTTATTTTGAAGCATGGGAGAGGTTCAAAGACCTCCTTATTCAATGTCCTCATCATGGGTTCTCTAAGTATGTGCTTCTCCAAAGCTTCTACAGTGTTATTGATGATGCTACAAGACTACATATTGATACATCTTCATCGAGCAATTTTATGGAGATGCCAATTAATGATGCTTGGGCTCCAATTGAGAAGACCGCCCTCCATGCTCAACGGTTTTCCAATGCCCGCTCTTCTTCTTCCTTTATTGCTAAGGAGGCTCGAAATAGTGCTCTTATTCATGAGATTGCACAACTGAGGAAGCAAGTTGGTGAGATGAACATGTCAAAAGCAAGCTCGACTGAACTGTCAACTCCAAAGGTTATTTGCCAATGTGTGGTGTACCAAACCATAACGCTCTTACTTGTCAACTTTATATGGCCCAACCTGTGGAGGTTCCTATTGAAAAAGCTAGTTATGTTAAAGATGGCTATCGGGCTCCATATCCAAACCCAAAGAACGATCCTTATTCGCCCACCTACAATCCAAGGTGGAGGAATCATCCAAATCTGAGGTATGGAAATAATGCTTCTTCAACACTTCAACCTCAATATCAAAATCCAGATGCATATCAAGCTCCTTATGGGGCTAGAGACGGCCTTCCGCCCGGCTCCACCTGTGGCTCCTAAGAAATCTCCTGAGGTGATTACTATGGAGAATATGATGGCTGAGATGAAAGCACTTTCTAATAAGGTGCAAGCTCTTGAGCAAGCACAAAAGATGACTGAAACTCAAGTGGCTCAAAATGCAGCTAATGCTCCTAGGCCTTTGGGTACTCTACCGGGTCGCCCCAATGAGAATCCGAAAGGCCAAATTTCAGCGGTGTCCTTGAGGAATGGCAAGCAATTATATGAAAATGAAAAGGAGCCCATGAAAACCAAGGAGATAGCAAAACCATATGGCCCGGTTGAAGAAGACGGGACGCCTTCTAATTCAGCCAAGGAGAAGGAGGTTCCATATGTGCCACCGCCTCCTTATGTTCCTCCACTCCCATTTCCCCAAAGGAAGAATCAAGCTTTGCTAGAGAAGAAGTATGGGAATTTCCTTGAAGTATTGAAGAAACTGCATATAAACACTCCATTCACTGACGCTTTAAAGGAGATGCCTTCTTATGTGAAGTTGTTGAAGGAGAACCTCTCCAAAAAGAGGAAGCTTAATGAATGCCATATGGTGTCCATGAACCGGGAGTGCAGTGCCTTGATTCAAACAAGCTCCCACCAAAGCTCCAAGATCCAGGTAGTTTCTGTATACCTATTAATGTGGGTGCTTATTCTTATAATGCCTTATGTGATTTAGGATCTAGTGCTAGTTTACTTCCACTATCTATTTGTGAAAAAATTGGCATGAAGGAATTAAGGCATGTGAAAATGCAACTTTATATGGCAGATAGATCTATTGCTCACCCTGCATGTATACTTGAGGATATTCCAATTGGTGTTGGAAATTTTTTTGTGCCTGTAGACTTTGTTGTGTCATATATTATGGTTGATTCTCCTATTCCTATTATACTTGGTAGACCTTTCTTAGCCACTGTAGGTACAATGATTAATGTGAAAGAAGGAATCATCTTTTTCACCATTGGTGAAGAGAAGATTGAGTTTAATTTTGCTAAATCTGTGAAATCACCTTCTTTTGATGATTATTGTGATAAGAGATGTTGTGGATACTGAAGCTCAAGAACACTTAATATCCATTGTTTCTAGTGATCCATTGGAGATTTGCTTAACCACTACCTGCCAAGGTAGAAATCTAGCATGTGCTATTGCAGATTTAGAGGTGTCACCTGAAGCACCTGAGCTTGGAAAGGTTGCTCCTGAAATTCCATTGGGCGAGCCTGACGTCCCAAAGCATGAGTTAAAGCCACTTCCCTCCATCTTGAGGTATGCATTTCTAGGACCAAATTCTACTTATCTTGTGAATGTGAATCCTAAATTGAATGATGATGAAGTTGAAAAACTTTTAGTTGTTATTAGGAATCACAAAAAGGCCCTAGGATATACTATTGATGATTTGAAAGGAATCTCTCCATCATTATGCATGCATAGAATTTTTATGAAAGATAATCACAAACCCACAATAGAACACCAAAGAAGGCTCAATCCTAACATGAAGGAAGTAGTGAAAAAGGAAATTTTAAAATTGCTTGATGCTGGAATTATTTTTCCTATTTCTGATAGTAAATGGGTGAGCCCTGTCCATGTTGTGCCTAAGAAGGGTGGGTTAACGGTTGTCAAACATGAAAATGATGAGCTAATTCCTACTAGGACAGTCACTGGGTGGAGAATGTGCATTGATTACAGGAAGTTGAACACTGCTATTAGAAAAGATCATTTTCCTCTTCCTTTTATCGATCAAGTTCTTGAAAGACTAGATAAGCATGCTTATTTTTGTTATTTAGATGGGTATAGTGGGTTTTGGTAAATTCTCATTCATCTAGAGGACCAAGAAAAGACTACTTTCACATGCCCTTATGGCAGTTTTGCCTATAGGAGAATGCCTTTTGGTCTTTGTAATGCTCCTGCTACTTTCCAAAGATGCATTATGGCTATATTTTCCGATATGATTGAAGATATTATGGAAGTGTTTATGGATGATTTTTTGTCTATGGCACTGTTTTTGCGACCTGTTTGATTAATTTGGCTAAAGTGTTGAAAAGATGTGAAGAGTCTAACCTTGTGCTAAACTGGGAAAAATGTCACTTTATGGTTAATGAAGGAATTGCCATAGGACATTTAGTTTCTAATAGAGGAATAGAAGTAGATCGTGCTAAATTGAACTCATTGAAAAGATGCCACCCCCTACCTCTATAAAAGGAATTAGAAGGTTTTTAGGACATGCTGGCTTTTATAGGAGATTTATTAAGGATTTCTCAAAAATTGTTAAGCCTTTGACTAACCTATTATTGAAGGATGTAGCCTTCTATTTTTCTCTCGAGTGTCTTGAGTCATTTAACAGGTTGAAAAAGGAGTTGGTGTCTGCCCCCTATCATGCAATCTCCAGACTAGGACCTCCCATTTGAGGTCATGTGTGATACTAGTGATTTTGTTGTTGGTGTCGTCCTTGGCTAAAGGAAAGACAAGAAGCTTCATGCCATCTATTACGCTAGCAAGACACTTGATGAGGCTTAGATTAATTACACCACCACTGAGAAAGAGTTGCTTGTTGTGGTGTTTTCTTTTGAGAAATTTCGGTCATATTTGGTGGGTTCCAAGGTTATTGTCTATACCGATCATGCCGTTGTCCGCTATTTGATGCAGAAAAAGGATGCTAAGCCTCATCTTATTCATTGGATTTTGTTGTTCCAAGAGTTTGATTTGGAGATTAGGGATAAAAAGGGTGCTAAAAATTTGGTGGCTGACCATCTAGGCTCCCTTTGGAGAAAATTGAGGAGAAGAAGGGTGAAATGCCTATTGATGATTCCTTCCCTGATGATCATTTATTTGTCATCACTTTGGCTCATGATATGGAAGAAGTGAGACGTATTTCTGATGAAGATACTCCCTAGTATGCTGATTTTGTGAATTATCTTGTTTGTAGAAAGCTTCCACCGTGTCTCACATATCATCAAAAGAAGAAATTCCTACATGATGTGCACCAATATTATTGGGATGAGCTCTTGCGCGTGGGCCTTTTATGCATTATTATTGTTTCTAATTTCAAGTAGAGAGAAGAGATTTTCTAGGGTTTAGTTCTACGCTCTTTCGCTTTGGAGGTTTTGCATTGCACTATTGGATCTACTTTTGTTCTTTCAATTGAAATTCCTGGTAAGCTTCTCTTTCAATTATTGTTTTTATTTCTTCTTCCATATCTAATTTTATTGTTTTGATCATGAATTCAATTATGCTAGGCTAAACTCTATATTTCTAGGGTTTGGTTAATCCCAACAATGTGAAGCGGATTAGATTCAATACCTTTTGCTTGAATTGAGTTGCAAAACTAATATAATTTGATTCTAGGGGCTTAATCTAATAGGTTTAAACTTGTTAGAGTCTTGTTTAGGTTGCACATCGAGAGGTGGTGGTCTAAGTGAGTAAACAAAATAGAGAGAACACATCAAGAGGTGGTTCTATCTATTTGGAAAAGCTAGAATTGAACTTGAGATTAGTTTCTCATGTGGTTAGTTGTCATAGAACTTTTGGATGTTTGAGTCAAGTTTGATGCATCACGAGAGTGGGGCAAGTTTGGTTTACCATCTAGATTTCTAAGTGCTTAAAGGGTTTCTATCGGTTTTGTTTCGTCACGAGAGTGTGTTCTTAATTTGATAGAAGTACATTAAGTTAAACTTTGAGAAAAGTTAATTTATGACATTAGACAATAACCTTCATAACAAAATATCCAACTGAGTTTAGGTAGAAGTGAGATTCAAACTCCGTGGATCAAAGTTGTAGGGATTCCTTACCTTGGAACTTTGCTTTATCATATGCTTTTTATTCACATAATTTACTTGTTTTACTTGCTTTCTTTAGTTAGAATTACTTCATAATCATTTGTTTGGCGTAGGAATTGGTTTCTAGAATTTACTAAAACAGAAATAATCCCCGTGATTCGATCCTAATCTAATACTATGATAGATCTCATATTCTTGCGAGTGTGTGGGAAACCATCACATCAGACGGGTCCTCGTGTCGAGGTGATGTGTAGAAAGGAGACCGAATCAATAATCAAGTGGAACCTATCATCGACGTCAATTTTCTCAAAAATCGATGTAGGCTCAAGGTAATTCTCGGACTCATCGTCGGACAACAAATGGAGGGACATGGGAACTGGCTGGTCCGGCGTCGAGGAAGGTATCAACGCAAAGATGGGCACATAAGGAGTGAGGCTGGACTCTACCGTGGGAGTGGTTGGATCCTTGGTGTGCATGACCGTGTCCATGGATGGCACTGTCATGAGCGTGCCAATGGTCAGGGTTGGCTCCTCGGTGGCCTCGACCAAGGGCACATGAGGCTCGGTCATGGGTTGGACAATAAGCGCGGTCGGCTTGACGACGTCCATGCGTGGTGCTGCCATGGGAACATGCTTGACGGACGCTCTAGTGGCCTCGACCATGACCAAGGGTAGCACGATTGGCACGCCATTGGACGCGTTAGGCATGGGATGTTGCAGCGCGACCACAGACAATGGTGTCAATGTCACGCGACCTTTGGTGAGATCTACGATATGCTTGGAGAATGACTGTGCATCGACATTGGGTGCAAAATGTCGAGCCATGTGGACCACAAGATGGGCCCATGTCTCAATTGGGTGTCGCTTCCTAGACCACCAATCTCGAGCATAGCTAGTGAAGCAACCAAGATTCCAAATACACGCATGACATCAATATGAAATTAGAAAAGGGATAGCAAATGAAAATCAGTTCACGCACACGAATGGACTAAAATTACTATGATCATGCAAGTATACTTCCCATTGACACTAAAATGCATGTAATGGACAAGAACAAGGTACTCGGCCAAAACTTGTTGGCTTGAGCAAGGTCACAGCTATTTTTTTATAGATAGATCGAACAAGCAATCACACAATAGATCGATGAAATGAAAAGAAGAATTGGAAATGAAAATTGTGTGAACAAGAGTTCGAATGACTTAAATGATGTGAGACTTACGCAATCCCGAGGCTCTGATACCAGTTGATGTTAACTCGTCTTCTAGGAAGTCAAATCCACGAAGGATCGTCGTCTTTGGATGCGTATTGGGTCTCGTTGGAGTAGCGGAAGCAAGATTGATTGACGAGAGGTCTTTGAATGGGGAATGAGAAGTAAGAAAAGAGATAAGAGTTGTCCAAATCAAGGGAGAAATGGACGAGAGGAAGAGGATTGGGAGAATGGCGCACAATCAAGAAAAGTAGGAGCAAATCTCAACTAGTAATCTCGAATCATAATTATGTGTGAATAATAAATGAGATCAAGAGTTCCTTATAAAAAGGTGGCTCTTGAATCCCTAACAAGCATCAAGGCTTAATGGACTAGGCTTTACATGTAAGCAAGACCCAACATCCAAAAGCTCATAAATCATAAATAAACAATATTAAAAGTAGCAACAACCAAAACGGGAAAGACATAAATAGAAATATGCTAAAAATAGGAAAATATATAAAATAAGACTAAGTCCTAATCTAAGGGTGGCATCATGGTCTCGGGCGCCTAGAACTAGTCGGAACTGTGTTTGACCCTAGGCAGGGTCGCATCAGGATACTCTCAAACCACAAACACGAGACCGAAATATCTTAAATATAATATTGGAATCCCATGGCCGCACATCATTTAGCAAACAAGAATCTTTCTATACTCAGTTATTTTATATTTTACACTTTGCCTCCTCATCAAAAAAGATGAAAAGAATTGAGTGGCTAGGTAGGTCTACACAACATGCATAAAGCTCCTTAATCACTTGCCATATGGGACACTTGATCTTAATTGACTATCTTTTCTATAAAGTTCAGTTGTAGTCCACAGATTTCTTAGGTTGGTGGCTTGGTGAACATAAAAATCCCAAACTCGAAGTATAAAATATGGAAGCAATTTAAATCTCTCGTCTCGTATATTATATCACTTATAACATATGGAAGCAATCCAAATCTATTGTCTCGTATAGTATCTCACTTATTGTGATTTGTGAGAAAATAATTAAAACTATCCAATAATATAATTATTTTATCCAATAAAAGAATAAAAAAAATCTAAACCAATCACATCGAAAGGGAAAGACGGTCGGGAAGGAAGTGCCAAACATATGAAAATCTCAACTCCTACGTGCTATTGTCATTTGTCATAGAAGGTTTTTGCATATTCCATTATTCCTTCCGCAGGAACTAAAGCTTATTTCTCATGTTGCCCAAAAAAGGACAAATGTTGTAAAACTTGCTTACTCTATCCATCTATTCCTTTGCCTTGTGAAGTTAAAAACCTAAATATTCTCTGGAGAGGTAAACACATGGTATAACTACTAAATTTCTCGTACGGCATACAAAAACGTGATACTTGCAAATGTTAAAAAACTTGCGTATTTAATTCCCATCACCTTTTGATGGTTCAAAACCCCGAATATTTTAAAAACCTCGATGAGGTACATAGCCCAGCAATATTGTACACAAACTTCATTGAAGTAAAAGTAGAAAGATTTAGATATACATGCAGGTCCAAACTTCACAATAAACCCATACAATCCATTACATTATTAGAGTCACCTTCAGCTAACATGAAGCAATCAGAGACTGAAACAAATATTTGGGTAACCCAGTCAGATAGAAAAACAAACGAAAAGAGTAAATGATCTTTATCAGCATTTTGCCTTATTCACACTTGCCTCTCGGAAAATAGCGGGCTAAGTGTTACAAATGCTTGGAAGTTATAAAAAGAAAGGTAAGGTAAGAAACGCCAAATGTTAAATGACAAGTATTGTTCTTTCCAAATTAATTAGTAAATGCAACCCACATACCTGATTAGAGCTGTGATTAAATAGCATCAAGAGAAACGGGGAGCAGTTTCACGACTCCTGTATCAGAAACGCCAAACTGACCCGACCCAGCTTTGAAAACGATAATATCTTGAACACTGAATAACTCGACCAACACAAAGCTTCAGCCATTAAAGTCTCAAAAACAAGAGCTTTTAAATTATCACATATGCCAACAATCCCTAACTCATCTTCCAAGCACTTTTTTTTTTGTTACTTTGTATTATCTTCCAATTGCAGAGCTTGATCAAGTCGACCTGATATTTCATTAATAATCCCAGTGTTAATTGGCTCAACAACATTCGTCTTTGGTTTAGCCACCAGCCGGTTCTTCCTTTCCTGCAGCATCCTCTCCCTTTCATCATAGAAGTCGAAATCATCGATGATGGATGAAGTTGCTTCGTACTCCTTGAAAATTTTCAGCATCTCAATGCCTTGCTCTAGTTTCACCTGTAAATTAATCACAACCTTGGAGCTTAAAAAATGAAAAACAAAATAGACCTTTCAAGGTCCCCCGGAAAAAAAATCATATTCTGCAGTGGATGAATTTCCTACTTGAGTAGGTTGAACCCATTTAAATGTCTGGAGTACCTTAATGCAAAAACCATGCAACAGTTGTTCAAGACTAAACAGGTACTCATGCAACTTGTTTCAAAATGAATCTAGGTGGATAATAACAATGGCACTCTTTTTCTTAAAAAAAACAGAAGGATTAAATTTTAAGAAAATACCTCCTGCGAGTCCCGGCTGTGAGTAACAGGCTTATTGTCGTTATTTTCAAGTAGAATGTGATGAAATTTACTGTTTGGCACGTCCTTAAGAATATGCCAGGTGACGGGAAACTGCCCACTCCATCTATCTTGTTGCCAATAATCTGCATTTTTCTCGAAATCCAGAGGTCCTACCATTTCTGCTACCCCACAAAATTGTGAGCTGGCATTGACCTGCATATAGCAGTAGACAAAAAGAGGTCAAGGAAATTAATTAAACTAAAAAAGGTAACACAAAGCAGTGATCAATGAGTAAATTAACTTTAACTATGTCCATAATTGAAATTATTTCACAAGTACTGCAAATTATACATTTGCAGAAACAATAGCAGAACAAAAGTTGTCAATCACAAGACTCCCTTCACATAAGTTGAAACTATTGAGCCAGAAGCTCCAATAAAGACCTCAACTTAGGATGAATAATTAAAAAAAGCTATCACAAGATTCAACTTGCATTGGATATAAATCAAGGACATCCAAAGATACATAGTCACTGCAAGGGAAAAAACAATTACAGCAATAAAAAAGAGCAGGAATGCTGAGACATTTGCAAGGACTGACAACAACAACAACAACATTGACCCAGTGAGGTTTCGCTACAGCGAAATTCTGAACTTTGTGTGTTCCGGAACACACAAAGTTCGTACTCAGTGCACATTTGCAAGGACTGAAAGTCCAAAAAATAATATGCAACGAAACAACTAGCAGTGGAACTCAAAGTTCAGAATTTCAACATTAAAGAGAATTTAGGAATAAAGAAGAATCCACTTCCACATAAAAATATAAGTAAGAACTACTCCATAGACAGAACATTAGGCAAGTGCAAACAGTCAACATATATATCAATAGAAAATAGCAGATACAATCTACAGACAATGCCCATTTCAGACCTACAAGATCATTTATAAAAACTAATAGCAGAGTTCTTGAATTAAAAATTTCTAGAGCCACATCAGTCTTTGTTCTGGAAACTTACTGAAAAAAAGAGGTAAACAGGGCAGTTCCCGCTCTCCTTTGCTTCCTTGTAAGCATCATCGAGTTTTTTGTTTCCATGCACCGTGCTGGCCCAAACGCCATACTTGATGCTTCTATGAACATTATCCTCGCTGAATGACTTAATAATAAAAAACTTTGCATTCTCAGGTGCAGTAGGGAAATCAGGACTGTTGAAGGATTCAACGTTCAAGGTAGGATTAAATCCACAGACTTTAGATATAGAAACTGCATTGTTGTCGGGACTGTTCTTCCCTTTCACCTTCAAAGACCTAGGACCTCTATTACGATCAGAAGGAACAACAGAATTGGGAACCTGCTGCCTACTGTATCTTCCCTTTTCCAAATAAATCTGATTTGTATAGTTATACGTTGGTTGTGGACTAGATAAATATGCAAAATTTGAACTCTGATTTGCAGCATCGTAAGCATATTGGCCAGTGAAGAAGTCTGAAGTTAGACCATATCCAGACATTGGCCTCTGCTGGGGTGTCTGCAGTTTGCAGTAAAACGGATTTAAAACTAGATACATGAGCATCATGAAGAAATAAATAATCAAAACCAATAAATCCAAATAGCTAATGTCAAATTTTTAATCTGGATCTTCAACAGCACTAAGAAGGTTCATTTTGTAGACAAAACCAACAAACAAGAATTAGGAAATAGGAATATCAACTGAATAGATACAAGATGCAGCAGTGTAATAGCAACTCCATGCTAATTGCTGTATATACAAGTCTGCATATTCCAGGTACCTAGAGAGGCAATTTATCGTCTTTTATGTAAAAATGTCATTTTATGACGAAAAATATCCCATTCTCATTTGTATTAATTTTACTTCATAAACTAACAATCAAGGCAATACTCTCGCACTTCAAATAACCAGGGCTCAACACTCGAATTAAGTACATAAAACATAGTAGCTGGCAATCTGCAACTGTTAAAACAGAGAATGATCCTGAGAACACTAAAAAAATTCTACTTTCCTTCTACAGCATGGAGTATAAGATCATACTCTTTATTTAAAAGAGAGCACATAAACAAGCAACTTTATGTTTTACATCTCATTTCTTCTGCTTATATATCAAGGCAAGTAACCAAAAACAGAACATACTTCAGAATTTATTTTTACATGTAAATCAGCTTCATGGCACTCCATCCCAGATAAAGAAAACTGAGTTTCTGAGAAAACGAAGGTTATCTCTGTAATCCTTTACATTCTCAGCAACATAACAGAATAAGTCTCTTATTAGATGTAGTGATAATATTGAATGCTAACAAGTCCCAAGTAAAAAAAAAAATACACAAGTTTACCTTCCTCAAATCTATAGCAAGGTTTCATATTGCGTAAACACACTAGCAGAAGTAGAGGGCTTTCTTAATGGGGAAAAATTGCTTGGGACAACCTTAATCCTGGAATGATTGGACCTTAGTCAATCATTGAAGTATTATGTGAATATCACAGGCCTAATTATTTGCAAGTCATAAGACTGTGAATACAATAAATGTATAACTTGCATCAAAAAACCTCCATGACTTTCAGGTCAAATGTTATGCATCACAAACACAAGAAAAGAAAAACATTTTACCTGTGCAATATTTGGGTCATATGACGCATATGTACCAATTGGATGAGAATATGCTCCAGCAGATGAAATTGGAGACACAGTCCTCTGAGATAAATCTATAGGATTTGATGTCATTGACAATGGTTCACCAGATCCAAACATCCCATGCATATTGTAGAAACCAACATTACTTCCAGAATCCACCGAGTAATTTCCTAAAACATTACAATTTACAAGAGTAATAAATAAGTACATTACATCCAGATTCTAAACAAAAACCATGTCTAGAGCAACTACCTTTAAGGTTCATGGGATCCTGAGAAACAGGAACTGAAGCTGAAATGTTTGGCATGGAAGTAGCAACTGCTTGTGGGTAGTAAGATGGAGAGAAAGGAATTTGCTGTGGAGAAAAAAGCTGGTTATCCATAACCACAGAAGGCAAGGGCGTACTGACTGGTGAATATTGCCCATAAGTCATTTGGGAATTGAAACCATACATAGGGTGAAGGCCAAGAGCTGTATTATCACCATAAATAACCTAATCAAAGTTCAAAAGACAAGAAGAAAAGAAACAAAAAAAGGAAATAAATCAGAAGAGATACATCTGGTAGTTCCAAGAAAGTCTGTATAAAAGAAAAGAATAGAAGTTGTTCTCACCGGAGGTACAACTTGCAGTCCATCAGCACTGGCATACTGAGGGTACCCACTCCAGCCACTAGTGCTGTCATAACCTGTAACAAAAAAAGAAAATGCTCTAACCTCATCATTCCACACTATATAGATGCATGTTTGTAGTAAAATCAAGACAGGGTTACAGGCAAAAGCCAAATTTAACATCACAAGAAGGCATCAGCAGATTCTAACAGGCCATGGCAAAAATCAAAAGCTACTTCAAGTTATGGTAACTTTAATTTTTGATATGGCCTGTTAGAACAACCATTCAGGGAGTTTGGTTTTGAAATTGTCCAAGAATACATTAGAGTCTAACCATTTACTCAATTATAATACTCCCTCTGATCCTTAAAGAGTGTCGTTAAACAAAAAGGCTCTTTTATTAAGAATCATTTAATTACCAGACAAAACTCAATCACATACATACACATATACCAATTGAAATATTCACAAATTTCCCATATGCATGCTCTAGAAAAGAGGGGGGAAGGTTTCCAATGACAAATAATCAATGTAGAGAATAATTGGAAACAGTGCACATCACCTAATTTGGATCAAATTCTAAAGGCTTTAAAGACACTTTTTAAGGACCGGAGGGAGTACATTACAACATAGAACCAAGTTTCATCACAACTCAACTGCAGTAAGAGTTTTAGGTATGTTCTTACCTGGATATCTAACATGATAGTATATTAAAGATGGATTCACACAAAACAAGATTTAAATTATTTAATCAGCACCTTGTCATTCAGCATTAGCTGAAATCGAGAACATATTATACAAGACACATTTTTGTTTAATCTAGCAGTCTTATGTAAAGTGCTAACTATATGATTCCATCAATCTACAGTTGAATGTCCTCATTCAATGGAAAATTAAATACCAAGTTCATTAACACTTAACAGACATAAAATGAAAATTTTTATATAAAACCTCAAAATCATCAATGAGATGCACCAATTTGAGCAAATATTACTCAAAAGTCATTAGTTTTTTCTAATGGTTCAAATTTTCTATTTAACCTGATGAAAAATCAGAGCGATTTTCTACTGCTTGCTGTCGCAATAAGGCATCAACTTTACACAAATAAACACCTTTAGGTGGGCAAACTACTAACCTCCATAATAATAATTTTCCATAGAAGGAAAGGAATTGAGTGGATAGACCCTGTTGTTAGATGCACCAGCTTCTGAAGCCCCTGGCTGACCTCTACTACCACCACCTGATTGGCCTATGATGGCTGCATCCGGAGAGGGATTGACAGAAACAATCCTTTCGTCATTGGATGAAAGTGGCTGATTATGGATTGCAAAACAAATGCTAATGGGATATATTGCCTAAACCAATCAAAGAAACCGGAAGCAAAAACTAAAAGAAAACATATTAAAAGCCTAGCAAGAGAGGTACCTGGTTCATAATGTGCTCTTCCTCAACAAACTGCTGCTATCCTACAAAATATAGTTACCTTAAACCATATAACAAAGCAATTAAAATCAATTTTCCTTCTTTAACATTGAATCATAAGGTCAAAACTTTTGATAAAGGTTGTAACTTATCAAAGTATTTTCAGATAGCTACGCACATTATCATACAGTCCTTTCTCATGTACATAACAGCTATAACCATGTAGATATCCCAAAGTAGAGGAGAGGAGAGAGTAAAACACAACTCTTCAGGCCTAAATTCCTACCTCCAGAATAAACTTTTGAAACATTGACCAGTTGAAAAGAGTTTAGTGCTTCAAAATTTAACAATTGTAAATTTGTAACGCAAATCAACCAAAAACAAAACAATTCCAATGTCAAATCTATTTTTTTTTAAACTATCCACGACAATTAAGGCAATGAAACATTAAAAAAAAAAAAAAAAAAAAAACTGACAAGATCTAGAATCCCTATTGGATTCCATAGATTGTGAAAACTAGGGTTATCCATCCTAGTTCAACAATTAGCAATTCAGTCACTGTATACAAGCAGATCGCCCAAAATAATCTTGTAACCTAGAGAAAAGTAAACATATGAAGGGAGGGGAGAAAAAGCAAAATCGAGATTGAAAGAGGAAGAAAGGGAAAGGAAATTACTCAAATCCCAAGTTGAGGAAGAGTAGTGAACCGCCACACTCGACCGAGAAGCAAAGTGATGAGGGGAAACGACGGAGAGGCAGCGGCATGGAGCGGCTATCGGCGACGACAGGCGATTGTTCGGCGCGCGGCCCGGCGAAAAATTCAACGATAAATAGATGAGAGGGGAAGATGGAAGCGCGAGAGGAGAGAGAGTTTTCCGTGAGTTGACTCGCGATGAAGAGCCGGGTTAAATAGTTTTCGTTTTGAACAAGTTTAACCGACTGCTTCTGTCCTCCTTTTTGCAAAATTTATGGTAAATAGCTCCGATTTTAGGAGTAGTAATGAAAAATACCCTGAACTAAAAGCAAGTTCCCAAGGACTAATTATGAAACAGATTTTCTAACGTATGGCCTTAGGGCATAGGATAAGCCTTTTGTTTAGAAAGATTTGGTATTTTTTATTTATTTAAGGATTTAAATCTTTTTACGACGGGTTTATTCATTTCCTTTTAGAGTATTAGTTTCTAAAACCGGGAGGCTTATCCTATGCCCTTAGGGAATAGATTAGAAAGACCGATTATGAAAAGTATATAAAAAAACATATCAATCAATACATGAAAAAGAAAGAAGTATATTAAGATAAAAAAAAAATTATTTATTAGTGTTATAGCGGACACATGCCAAGCTAAGCAAATAGCTATGAGATTTCATCTCAAAATCAATTGATAATAAAAGGATTAGCTTATAAATTTATATTACAATTGCATCTTTCAATTTTTTAATGTGGGATTCATAATTGACCCCCAACAATCCCCTCCCCCTTGTATAGAGTTTTACTTTTAGGGCTTTATTGAAGATTAAGATGAAGGTTGAAGAGTTCGAGTTACAAGCTGGAGTGGATTCAGATAAGAAAAGAGCGACCTGTTGAGATCCGCGACTGCAGATGCTTTACTGAGGAGAAGTCAGATCCGCGACCACGAGAACAAGGGTCGCGATCGCGGCAGTTCACCGACTCAGATGGTCAATGAAGTCAAACCGCGTCTGTAACCGCAGTTCCCATAGTTAACAAAATTCTGAAGTTGGTTGATTCTATCTTTTAGTAAATAATTTCCTATCTTAGTTTATTCGTTGGATTCAAGTTAATTGTGAGATTCTTTTCTCAAGTTTATTCCTTTATGGTTACTTCAAATTCTCTTGAGCTTAAATAATATTAATTGTTATTGATTTCTCCTTGTCTGGCCAACCAGTTGAAGTTAATACACTCTATTGCTAGCATCTAGGTTTTCTCGTAGCAAAACCTAATCTTTGTAGCAACTCATTATTTTAGTACTCGTTGGACTAAACAATTGAGAAAGAGAATTTATTGCATGTTAATTGTTTGACTCGTTGGAATTCAATTTCATGTATCCTACATATCCTTATTCTTAATGCTAGTATCTCTATAATTCATGATCATTTCATATTTATTTTGATATTAAGTATTTGCATGTCTCATAGCCATGTTTATTATGTCTGATTAGGATAGGAAAAACTAAAATGAATAACTTGTTTGAATCAATGATCAATGAACTTAATGAATTAAGTGGATACTTGAAATCTTGAATAGGATTGTTTCCCTAAACTGAATACAAACTCAACTTTTGATTACTTTGATTGTTTGCTTTCCTTTGCTTTCCCTAAAATTAGAATAGCAATCCAAATCCCCCATTGTTACTGTTTTGAGTTGATAAGAATATTAACTTAGGATACAAGTTTTCCTTAGGTGCGACCCTGACTTACTAACTATACTTTAAGTAACTAGGGATTTATCTTTGATTTGGCATCAACGATTTTCAGCCTGTCAAATTTTGGCGCCTTACCGAGGATACTTTGTTTATTTCTAAGTTCTTATTTTTACCAACTCTTGTGTGGACCATAGCTTATGGTCCATACTCGTGTTATTGATTCATCTCTTTTGTCTCTTGATTCAGAGATTAAAAGAACCCTTTTCCAGGTTGATACGTGAAGCTTAAAATCTAATCTATGAATTACCTTTTAACCTAGATTTTGCTGAAATTGAGACAACGAGAGATCAGAATTTGAGGCAGCTGACTGCCCCGAATTTTCAACAACAGTCCTTGGCTGTGCAATTTCCTACGTTGAATGATGGTGTCAAGTTTGAACTAAAATCAGGGTTAATCCACCTCTTGCCCCACTTCCATGGGCTGAGTGGAGAAGACCCCAACAAGCATCTAGCTGAATTCGATCAGGTCTGCTCCAATATAAAACCTAATGATGTAACCGAGGATCAGATCAAACTAAGGGTGTTTCCTTTCTTTCTAAAGGATTCAACCAATGAGTGACTCTCATTTTTTATTCGGTTATTCTGTTCAATGCTCTCCACGCGTTTCTAGGTCCGGTCCTTAGCCTCACACAAACCATTCTTCACCTTTCAACCTGTAATAAAGTACACAAACGCGTAGATTCCGAACTAAACTGAAATTAAACTTAAACTACAACTTAAAGCGAAATTCTAGCAAAAAATGCATAAAACGGGAATAAAACATGCTCTAAAAACTATATCTATATGCTCTATCAAATTTGACGAGCACTTTTATGTCGCGGTAAAAGCGCTATCAAAGAAATATCCTAACTTTCGAACCTAGGTATAGTGGAAGCAAGGGTCAAACCCACATGGACTCAGATTACTCGTGTTTAAATAATATTACTAAGTAAAAGGGTTTTTTATGATTTCAGGCTATCAATCTAAGTAAATAAAACAAAGCAAATAAAATAATTGAAGATTCAAATATAGAGAAAAGTGTCCAACTAGTTTCATATCCATCACATACATGAGTTTTGATCATTGATTATTCTTAATTCAATTTCCCTTGACTAATCTATTGTGAATTTATGAAATTCAAGCTTAAAGTGGTTATCAATATACATCGTCTTTAATAACCTTTTAATCAATTAACCTAGAAAATCTTCTATGTCAAATTGATCATGCAAATAAGTTTAAAGCATTCAATAGAAACATAATTCATGAATTCCACCGTCTATTCATAAAGTTTTGTGATTAAATCCTCCTCCTTTGATTAATCTTATTCCACCATCTATAAGTTTAATCAAAGGATTCATCCATAAATAACCAAATTCCACCGTGTATTTAATTATTCTAGTTGTAATTCAACCTAGAAAAAGAATAGGTGATCAAGCTATTTTAATACTAAGTAAATTTAATCAATTAATTCAAATCTCACAAACAATCATGCATACAATTTCAACGAACTAGTTGGACATGAGAAAATTAGCTAGAGTATGACATTAAAGAAGAATTAAACTTACAAGAGTTCGATTTCTCTTCAATATTGCAAACTAGGGTTTTTGTCTTCCCAAAACTCTCTCAAATTGAAACTAACGTAAAAACAAAGCAATAGCATATCTCCAAAGAAATCCTAAAAGAGTATTTATATGAAATCCAAAAACATCCAAAAATACAAATAAAGTCGGCCCAAAGATAACACGAAGGCTCGAGTCAGCGTCGGATCAACGCGCCGAAGCGCGGTCAAACTCCCCAGAGCGGGGTCGCGCTCCCACTATCCTTCCCGCACTCAGGCCTGAGCATTCAAGCGACAGTTTAAAGGCTGTATTGACCCCCTTCGAGTTGGAATTTGGACTCGGAGTAAAACAATGAATTGTAGCTCTTCGAGTTATCTTTCCATTGATACCAAATTCAGCTTCATCCGACCTCTATAGCTCCCAAACCAAGTATTTCAAGATAGAGGTGTCAAAACAAGACTCCAATGCATGACCCGGGTTTAAGTGTTTTTATCCCTCAAGCTCTTGGGCCTTAGCTCTTCCAATCTTCACTTGCACCACTTTAAGCTTCATATTGATTTGTGATTTTCCCTTCGGTTCTTCACTTCAATACTCTCCACTCATTCCTAGCTCCAGTCCTTAGCTTCACATCCACCATGCTTCACCTTCCAACCCGCAATAAAGCACAGAAATGCGTAGATTCCGAACTAAATCGAAATAAAACTTAAACTACAACTTAAGAAAAACTTTAGCTAAAATTGCATAAAACGGGAATAAAAACATGCTTTAAAACCTATATCTATATGCTCTATCAGCAACCGAGGATCGGATCAAAGTAAGGGCGTTTCCTTTCTTTCTAAAGGATTCAACAAATGAGTGACTCTAATATCTTTCTCCAGGCTCCATTAACACTTGGACTAAGATGAAAGCAACATTCTTGGAGAAATGTTTTCCAGCCACCAAGCAAAACAGTCTAAAGAAGAGCTTAAGCAACATTGAACAATAGGTTGGGGAGAGCTTGTATGACTACTATGAGCGCTTCAAGAGGTTGTGTGATAGTTGCCCATATCATGGGTACACTAATCAAGATCTAGTGATCTATCTTTATGGTGAATTGCTTGATGAAGAGCGTAGAATGGTGGATTCAACTTGTGGTGAAAGCCTTCTGAACAAGACACCTGCAAAGGCCCTTGATCTCTTTTCTAAACTATCTGAGAGCATGGAGAAACATAAAATGACACTTTTTCATGCCGCAAAATGCCATTTGGATATGTAAAGAACCCGGGACATTCCCAAGGTGTATGGTTAGTATCTTTTCTGAGTACATTGGGAATATTATTAAGGTTTTCATGGATGACTTTAGTATGCATGGAGATAAATTTGATGCATGCTTAACCCACTTATCATTATTCCTTCAAAGATGTGTAGAAACTAACTTAGTTCTTAATTACAAGAAGTGTCATTTTATGTTTGAGAAAGGCATTGTTTTAAGTCATATTGTTTCATCCAAGGGCATTGAGGTCGATAAGGCAAAGATTGATATCATTCATTCACTGCCTTGTCCTACTATTATTCATGAAGTACATTCTTTTCTAGGCCATGCAGGTTTCTATGACAGGTTTATTAAAGACTTTTTAAAGGTCTCAGCCTCTTTGTGTGAGCTTTTGAAGAAAGATGTGCTCTATGAGTTTGATGAAGAGTGCAAGAAGGCGGTTGATGAGCTGAAAATCTGCCTCACGAGTGCACTAATTATCCAGGCCTCTAATTGGTCTCGTCCCTTTGAGATTATGTGTGATGCAAGTGACAATGCAATTGGGGTCGTTCTTGATCAAAAGGAAGCAAGAGCATCTCATGTCATTCATTATGCTTCCATGACATTGAATGGTGCCCAAAAAAACTACTTCACCACTGAAAAGGAAATGCTTGTTGTAGTGTTTGCTTTGGAGAAGTTCAGATAATATATGCTAGGGACCAAGGTGATAGTATACAGACCACATTATTTAATGACGAAGAAGGAACCCAAGCCAAGATTGAAAATATCGATTCTTCTGTTGAGTGAGTTTGATATTGAGATAAGAGATAAAAAGGAAGCAAAGAACCTTGTGGTTGACCACCTAAGTAGGCTTGTGCATGAAGAAGACAAGTCGGGAAGCCAAGATCATCCAAGGACGATTCCCAGATGATATACTTTTCAAAGTCGATTCTGAGCACAAACCGCGATCACGACCCACAAACCGCGCTTGCGGTTCCTTAATTGAGGGTTCAATCGAAATTGTTATCTTGTCGCAATCGTGGAAAAAATCAAGTGAGACCGTGGCGTGCAACCTGCGATTGCGGTTTCCAATGTATGACTGCGTATACGACTCTAATGGTGAAGCTAATTCGCGACTTGAAGAATTCGTTTTTGGAGTTCATTCTTTCAGGCCATGGTATGGAAATCTCGTTAACTTCCTTGTCTCAAGGGAGTTTCCACCTAATGTCACCAAGGCCCAGTTGGATGGGATGATCATTACCTATGAAAGCATTGCATTGATCAAGTAATCTGACGTTGTGTCCTAGATAATGAGGTATAATCTATTCTAGCTTTTTGTCATTCCTATGCATGTGGGGGGTCATTGTGGGGCTAACAAGACAGCTAGGAAAGTGTTGGAAGCGGATTTTTATTAGCATCTTATTTTTAGAGATGCATATGCTTTCTATAAAACTTGTGATCGTTGTCAAAGGGTGGAAAATATTTCTAAGAGACATGAGATGCATCAATCTCGTATGATATTTTGTAAGATTTTTTATGTTTGGGGCATTGATTTCATGGGGACCTTTTCCATCTTCTTATGGATACTTGTATTACTTGCAGTGGACTACGTTTCCAAGTGGGTGGGAGTGAAGGCCACCAGAACTGATGATTCAAAAGAAGTTTTAGGTTTCCTTAAGGACAACATATTTTCCAAGTTTGGGATCCAAAAGCATTGATAAGTGACAGGGGTATAAGGTAATAGAAAATTGAAGCGTTCTTGATTTCAGGGTTTTTGATTTTTGTTCTTTCTTTTCACAATTTGAAATTTGAACTTTTTTTGGGAGGATCTAAAATCTAATTGCACTTAACTTCTACTTGGTAATAGAAAACTGAAGCTTTATCAATTCGATAAGGAAGCAATTAGTGGAAGGAGAGGGGGGTTGGTTTAGTCAAGCTTTTGATGCACAAGGATACTAGCAAAGTTCGCTTTGTCTACAAGCTCTATGCCATTTTTGGTTTGATATAGTTGTTGAGGTTTATAGATTTGATGTTTGATCATCATCTCATCAAAACTCAATTTGAAAATTTCATGACCGGAGAATTTATGTTTTGTTTAATTATATTATTTGCTAAGTCAGAATTAGTGTTAATTGTTAAGTGCACAGACTTGTTTGGTGTATTTTCTAGTTGAGTGTTGATGGCTAGTGCATACATAGTTTGAATTGGATTATGCTTGGGATGTCATGTGATGCATAGTTTACATCCTTTTGCCGGTTGATTTACTTTGATAAGCACGTTTTGAACAAATAAATATATTGAACATGTATTATTGATAAATGTCTAATCTATTCAAATAATGGTCATACGTCGCACACATTTTTCTTACTAAGGTATTCTTGCAAACAATTTAATCACCAAATGAGAGCTATTAGTTACAAAAATCCAAAAGGGTTCAATTTAATAACTAAATAAAAATTGGCATAATAAGATCAATGAAATGCAAATACAAAAATTAGGGCTGGGCAAAATCCGGTCCGGACCGGATTTTTGGACCAGACAGGGGGATATCCGCTCCGGTCCTCGGTCCAAAAAAAATTAAGAGCCGGTCCCCGGTCTGGTCCAAATCCGGTCCGATCCAAGTCCGGACCGACTTTTTGTATTAGTGGTAAAAAAATTATTTTATGTAAAAAATATATTAGAAAATTTATGTTAAAAATATAAATTTAATTTTTATATGATATAATATATATTTTTATTAAAAACAATACATTTTATAAATAAATAAACTTTTTTTATTAAAAATAATATATTATATTGGTAAAATAATAGCTCGGTCCAAACCCGGGCCGTACCGGGACTGAGACCGAACCAGACCGAGAATATCCAGTCCGATCCTCGGTCTAATTTTTTCAAGGAGTCGGTCCCGGTCCAATTTGGTCCGGTCTTGGACCGTTGCCCAGTCCTAACAAAAATAATAACCAATTAACTCCAAATAAAGAGATTGATCCTAGTGGATATGGGGCTTATCCTAAAAACTACAAATGAATGAGCGTCCTTGGATTTGAGGAATGGATGATTATAATTAAAACACATAGAGACAAAATGGTAATTTTGGGTTTTTCAAAGAAATAAAAAAAATTCGCGTGTTTTTTTCCAAAGTCATCATGTTTGACATTTAATATTATGTTCACGTATTTTATGCACATGTTCAAACTATTACAAGGCATGTTCATATATACTCATCTTAAAAGTTCAGAAATTTTATCATATGTTCACATATAATATAAGTGTGTTCACATAATAGTACTACATGTTCATATTTTATGGTTGTATGTTTATGCTCGATTATATCATTCTGCATATGTTAAACTACTCAAAAAATATACAAAATCATAAAAATGATTTTTTTTCACTTTCTTTTACCAAAGACAAAACGTTTGAAATATTAAATTACGTTCATATATTTTATGCACATGTTCACATTATTATAAAGCATGTTCACATATAATTATCTTAAAAGTTCAAAGATTTTATCACACTTCAAATAGACAAAATACATCAATAGACACTCGAACTTGTAACTTTTTTTCATCCTGCCCCCGTACTATGAAAGTTTCAAAGAAACCCCTCAACTTAACTATTTTTGCACTTATAAACACTACATGTTGAAGTAGCACTGCGCGTGCACACCAATTGACTTTATTACGAGTGATATTCACTTTAAATGACAACTTTTAGTAATTCTTCATTTCATTTTTATTTCTTTTTCCATTTCATTTCTCCGTTTCTTATTTCACAGATTTCAACCAGGAACAATCAATTGTATACAATTGCATAAAACCCAGAGATCGTTCATGCCCATAACCAGGAACAATCAATTGCGTACAATCCCTAGATTTCTCCTTCCAGTTTTAAGTTGTTGAGTGAATTAGCCAAGTAGATTGACAATTCAACGATCACTTCTCCAATCAATTGCATACAACCATCGAAATAGGTGTCAATGCTCAAAACAAACGCGCCATTCGCAATCGGCTGGACCAATTGAGCCATGAAGATCTTATTAGCAAGCAAGAACACAATGGAAGGGATCAGGCAGAGGCACATGTTATTGACAAGGCAACCGACGTGTCTCTGGAAGAGTGGAGGACCGATAGACTCGGGAGAAAGAATTCGACTTCTTCACCTCTGGCACAAAAAAAACAAAACCAGATAGTCGGACGGAACAATGGAGAAAGAATTCGACTTCTACAACGATGACTTTGAAGGAATCAAAAGATATGCCGTCGTCCATCAGTTGATATGCCGCCGACTTCGAGAAAGAATTCGACTGCTACACTATGGCTTCGAAGGAACCAGAAGATATACCGCCGTTAAATCAGTTGATATGCCGCTGGCTTCGAGAAAGAATTCAATTTCTACACTGACGACTTCAAAGGAACCAAAAGATATGCCACCGGCTTCCAAGGACCGATAGACTCGGGTTTCCTAATTCTGGATCTGGATTTGGTTCTTTCCTAGGGTTGTTCATCAGTTGAACGAATTTGTAGACTTCGACGAGGCAGAGATGATATGTCGTCGTTCCGTCCTGATTCTCACTTTGGATTTGGGTTTCCTCCAATAATGTCAGATTGAAGACCTCATAGTTCTGTGATCCAGTTGAGAATTGGGGAAAAAGGGAAGAAGAGACCTAAAACGAAAAAAATAAAAGAGTATTTTCATTTTTATTAAAATTTAATAAATTTAATAAAAATATCTAGTTGGGGCTCATGTGGAGAGATCTATGGGCTAATTTGGCGCTTATGTGGAACAAAATAGCATTATGTGACGCCTAGATGGGAAATTTTTAGGCCACATAAGCGCGCATGAATTTCACGAAAATAAGGTGTGTCAAGTTGAACAAAATCTCTCAATTTTAAGTGTTTATTTAAACATTTCATAGTACGAGGGGCTGGTTGAAAACAAGTTACAAGTTAGAGTGTTTGTTGATGTATTTTGCCACTTCAAATATAATATGTGCCCTCACATATAATGTTGCATGTTCATGTTTTATGGTCATATGTTCATACTTGATTTATATTACTCTTTATACATAAAACATTTTAAAAAGTTAAAAAGCATAAAAAAGATTTTTACAAGCGGTCGTGATTCATTTGTAGTTTGTAGGATAAGGGATTCACCTGATTCACATTCCCAAATAAATAACATGGCATCCTTTTTTTGCAAATCACACTATGGGCATGTTTGGTTTAGAAAGTGGAAATAAAAACACATATTGATTGAAAAAAAGGAAATAAGGGGACACAATATATTATATTCCACAGCTGTTTGGTTTATGCTAAAAAACAAATTGAAAAATCCATAGTTTATATGGGATTTTTCAATTTCCCCCAAATTTGAGACCTAGCCGCCGCCACCACTCCCTCGCCCCATTTCTCATCCTCCACAACCACCGCAATTCGGGCATTTAGAAGTACTGCCAAGCCCTAGGTTGAAGGGATTGGAAATCAAACAACTCAAAAAGTCCAAATCCTAAAATTGCAACTTTTGCCTTGGTTGATTATCATTTACATGGTGAATTTTGTGTGAATATTGGCTTGTATGTGCATGTGACACGAGCCGCGGTCCCGTGTCCACGAGGACACCCGAATTCTTATTCCAAGAGGCTTCCGGAGGATTCTAGAGGCATCGGGGACGATTCCGGAGGCATCGGGATTGATCCGGGGCGTGGAGACAAGGGTGTGACCATAAAAATGACTACATGGCAAGGCACGCCCCTTCTAGAAAGTTCTAGTAAGGGTGCGCCTCTTCCGGAGAGCTCTAGCCAAGGCACGCCCAAGGCAAGGGAGTAAGTGTCAGGCGCGCCCCTTCTGGAAGGTTCCAGAACAGGTGTGCCCCTTCTGTGCAAGGGCGCAGCACAGGCGCGCCAGGGAGCGCCCCACCAGAACACGCCAGAAGCTTCTAGAGCAGGCGCGCCTCTGCTTGAAGGGGTTCTCATGGGCGCGCCTCCTTGGAACGACTCTAGATTATTCTAGGCTTGTGCGTGTCTAGAATTTTCCCATGTAAAGGGGGAGCCTCACCTATAAATAGGCCTCCACCCTCATTTGCCAAGGCACTCAAGTCCCACTTAGCATTTCTTAGGCAACCAAAGCTCTAGGCACTTAAAGACATTTGTAAAGCTTTCTTGTACAAAGCTTTCCTTGTTCAATACAAAGTTCATTCCCACAAAACACATCCACTATCCTTCTCTTGAGCATTCGGGTCAAGGCCTGACTTAGCCATTCGAAGGGGTTCGATCTAGCTAAGGGCCGCACAGGTTCGAGAAGAGTCTCAGCCCGTGTCACATGCATGTGTAGGTTCCATACCAACAACTTGACATAGTCTTGGTGGTGCCACATCCCATAAAGAAGTCGAACCACAAAGAAGGTTGAAGAAAAGTGCAAGACGGGTGTCTCCAAATCGACGTGAAGGTGATTGAGAGAGGTGGTGTCGGTCTAGAAGTCGGTGCTAAGAAAATAGGTAGGAAAGGTTTGTTACACTCCAAAATTTGGATGAAACAAAACTGAAATTATTTCCAATTATTGATAGAATGTAAAACTAAAAAAATGACCATTAAACACCCTATGAGGATATGAAAAATTCACTTATGCTACCAATTCCAAAAAATGGAAGCCTAAACAATTCCTAAAATTACAATGTTCCCCTACAAATTACTTTAGATCCGTAAAAATAAATTCAATGATTGTTGTTAAAACTGTTGTGATAAAAGGTCAAATCTTTTTTTAAGGATGATAAAAAGGTCAATTTAGTTTAACCTATTACACAAAATCATCACCACATTCCAATGTTCTAAAAACATGCTAGGCGGAGAGGGGCCATCTAGCGCCTAGACGGTAAGAATGGTTGCCTAAGCAATCCTAGACATGCGCCTAGATGGGCTAGATGGCTAGGCGGGCTAGGGCCTTCCAACACCTAGATGAGATCTAGATGAAACCTACACATAATTTATAGAAATAGTGCCACATTCATAATTTGACTCTACTACACTTCTAAAAAACACTCTTGCTACACTTCTAAAAAACACTCTTTCGCTAGATTTTTTTCGAAAAAGGTGAAAAGTAGTTATCTTTCACAAATTTTGAAACAAAAAAGCAATAATTTTATAGCAAAAAGGGTAGCAAGGCCTTGGATGTTTTATTTTGTTGTCCGAACGAAAAAATGAAATAAACAACTAGATCAAAATCAAACCTTGTGTATTCAATTTGAGGTTGGTTCATTACTTCATCCTTAATCAATAATTAATGGATGGAAGTCTTTAATACAATCTGTATCGGGAATTTCAAGCGTCTAATTAAATTTGAAAAGCAATAAGTAAATAAATGCATTTAGTACAGGTCTGCAAAGTTGAAACGTATTTTCCTCGATTGCTACAAACGACAATTAATTTGCAATAGCAACATTTGCCTCAAACGCTAACTAAAAGGAAATGGAGGGAGTAATATTGATATACATGAGGCTCAGAACAAAATGCTATATCAACACTTGGACTTTAAGATCCAAGTCCGGCACTTCCCTGTAATAACCGCGATATTCCAAGCTTTATAATATAAAGTTTATTATCAATTATTTTCTCTAAATTAAAAAGGAGGATTTTAATCGAATTAATTTCTACTATACTCTTTGAAAAAGGTTATCAATAAAAGTGAAATAGTTGAAAACTTAAATAAAATAACTCGAGGGGTATAGTTTAATAAAGTGAGGAATTTATTGAAAGGAACATCAATTAAAAATAAGGACTTTTAGAAGTGAATTTTATTTCATAAAATAAAATACATAAGGGCCTAAGAATCAAATTACAAGCCTTGTAAAAAGAATGCAAGAGCCGGGATTTGAACCCGAGATCTCTTGCATTCTACCCTCACACGCCCCACACTCCCATCCACTAGACCAATTGCACTTTCTTACTTCACCACACCACTCTAATTAACTTAAACTAAAATTAACTTTCTCTTCTACAAAAAAAATAGACATCAGACTATGTCTGATGTGAGTTACGTAGATGGGACTCTCCTCCAATGCATGCTTTCTCCACCACCATTGCCTTGCAAGACTCACCTTGGTGCATCACTCACCATCATCATCAAAGAAGCACACCTTGGGCCAATGGGTGATCTTCTCCTCTTCCTCCATTGGTGCAATCACCATGGCATGGATCAAGGATTCAACCAAATTTGCCTATAAAAGGCCTCCTATTCATCCATCTTCTCACACCTTCAAGCTCTCTTCTTCCTCCTCTAACAAACACTCTAAAAGCATTCAAAAATCAACAACTCTCCCTAAGTGTTCATCCTTTCAAACACCATAAAAACACCACAATTTTCCCTCTTTCCTTCCCCTTGGAGCCGCCGGACCACCGTCGAGCCACCACTGCTGACGCCGCCGCTGCCGAGCCTCGCCGGAGCCCCTGGTTGCGCCGCCCCTGCCGCCGGCCCCCCTCCTCTGTTCTTCCTCTCCAGTATTCTGTAAAAACAGAATTGAAAGTATAAATCTCAACCCAATTTTCTACTTATTAAAATTATGTTTATATATTTACTAGAGCCTTTTTATGATTTTTGGAAAGTAGATAAATACAATTGGAATAAAAATATTATGGGAAAATCTTGTTAGTTATAAGACTAGAAACAAATTAGAATTACCATAGTAACTTAAGCAAAAATAGAACAATTAAATAAATTGAATTAATTTATTTGTAGCATGCTCTTTCATAAAATAAATAAACCTTATAAATTAAATGGGACATAAAAAGTTGTAATTTATTATTAGCAAACTATACAAGAATATTTAACAAGGATGCTAGTAGATAAAAGTTATTTGCATGACAATCATATTATAAATTAGATTTTATTAAGTTGAGTATAGCTTACCAAAATTATAAAATGTTATTGTCAACTTGATCATATAAGAATTTTAGAAATTATTATGCATGCACTAAACTTTAGAACATATCATGTTCATACAATGGATCATAATAAACAGATTAGGAAATAAATCCTTACTAAAAAAAATGGATTTACCATACTTTTAAGTGTAAGAAATACTATAAAGTAAGGAACTCTAGAAATATGTACATCCATGATTTTAGTATAACATATAATGTTGATATAAGTCCTAGTATAGATAAATTGATTAGTGGAGAGACCTTATAAAAATAAGTAGTAGTGTTAAAAAGATTTGATGACATAGACTTTAGTTGACCTTGATTTTTATTATCATGAAAATATATTATTTTAAGTGTATTAGTACTGAATAACCAATGGGAAAAATATTAATGACCTCTAAGTATAAAGTTTAGTCACAAGACCAAAGTTGTGAATTAAATATGTTAGGTAGAATATTACAAATATTCCAAGATATTTATAGCATAAAGTGACTTGTTGTAAAGAAAACCTTTTTATATAAGGAAAGATATTAGTTTATAAATTAAAAATATTAAAATAATAGTTTATGATCATGAGGTGGGATATCAATAAGTGAGGAATATATCTTATACAAGACATGAGGATATTAAAGTATTTGATCAAGGATATTTTTATAAACATTATAATATAAAAAGATTCTAGGAATAATATAAATAAAGATAGTGTAACATATAGTAATATTAGTAAGTTGCCTTATAAAGCAAATAGAAATTTCTATTTTTAGAAACTTCCAAGTAGAGGAACTATGAGTATGATAACCTTAGTTAATAAGAATTATGAAAGTAAATACAATTCTTTTAAAAGGATTATTTTAATAAAGATTTTTTTGGAATAATAAGGATATTACCAAAACTAAAATAATAATAAAGGAATATTATTATTTTAGGAAAATGACTCTCTAAATTATTACTATAATAATTTAGAAACTTAAACCCTCTTATAAATAGTATAAGAGGTAATTCGAACTCTAGAAAGAAAATCGTGTTTTGAGCTTTGTCGTAAATTCCATATCATTAGGTCGGAATCCTCGCTCGTAGTAGGAACTCGCCTAATTTTCGTCAAAAGCTCGTTGCTAAACTCGTTACGCTAAGGCAAGTGGAATTTCCCCTTGTGCCCTTTTATATCCGTCTTTATACTAATCCTCGATGTTGGGAACGACTTGTATGCTTAAATAAAAATGAACCTAGGAAATATCGATTGCTAGAAATAACGACTATTGTTAGCATAGATTGCTTTATATATTCCTTGTTAGGATTATTTATGCTAGTGTGGTTATTATCTTGATTGTTACGATCTCGTTTCGAGATCAATGTCGAACTAGTGAGGGGTGTGGGATAGTCAACGCCTCTACATAACCCCACTAAGTCGTAAGTGCCTACGCGTTTGAAGTACGACTTTCGGGATCATGATCCCATCCGCTCCGATTGCAAGGAGGGATGAACGCACTCTAGCTAAGTGTCGGGAAACGGAGTTTTCCCTCGGGTGGCTCGGATTATCCGTGTCCCACCACATTCTCTTTTAAATTATAAATGAAATCGAATGTCTTTTGTCACTAAATAAGATAAGTGCTAAGGCACAATTAAGATACCAAAACCGGACCGGTCTCAAATGATCGATCTGGCCCTCGGTCCGCTTGGGCGCGAGTGGTGTTTGACTTGTTTGAATAAATGAATGTTCCCAACATACTTCTAATTCTAAAGAAGACTACAATCTAGTAGTACTTCTCTTGCTCATCAAGCTATCCCTTTTGGATATGCTATCGCTATCGTTCGTATCTTAGCTCCACATAATCAAGCCCATCGTAAACACAACCCTTTTTCCTCTCATTACACCGATAAGTTGAAATTACCAAATTACCCTCGGGAAGTTCTATTCCCGCTTGCTTAGTCTCCTAGACTAATTCTTCTTTCCGCATGTTTGCCTGGCATTCTATCGCCCCTCGCGAATTATGTCAGATTCAGGAAACCATAGCAAGGCGAAGTGAAGGGAAGTGAAGGAAGTCAAGATCGCTCAAGATGTACTTTTATTTCCATTTTGGTTTTAATATTACTTTATCTCCGAGACATGATGGATTTGGTATTTGTTTTCAAGTAATCTTAAAGTTAAAGACAATGTAGGATATTTTGTAATGAACTAAATCTCCTTCGGGAGCATGCTTTCCTATTTATGTATTACGTTTTTATTCCGCATTTTAATTGTTCTATATCATTCTAAAAGTCTTGGGTGACTTTGAACGGTAAAGTCTGAGGTCACTGGCGGTAATACCCAATGTTGTAAAATAGGGGTGTTACATTCCCGACATGGAAAGAAGCATCGAGCTTGGGGTCACATGCTCTTTTAATGCTATATCGGGGGTGTTCCCTTTGTTGAAATTGGACCCGATCAATCAACGCAAACCCATGCTCCTTGGCGAGAGTGGTTAGCTTCCAAAGGTTGTCCATGCCACACTCAAGATCCAACTGGATCTACTATGGATTTGGTTATGATCGTTACGATGATGACTATAAGATTGTATTGGTATGCGACTACAAAGCCGGAAAGAATATTAACGTTGATATAAAGGAGGCTCAAATTGAAATTTTTTTTATCAAAATTCAATTTAGACAATTAATTATATTGATCATGAAAATTTTTACTTTATTTTTATCAAATTATGATTTTTAAAAAAAATTACTTTATTTTATCAAATTATGATTTAAAATAAATCTTTTACATAAATAGATATAATGATAAAGATAAAATAATTTGCATTATGTTTTTAAAAATTCAAATTAAATTTTTTTTCATAGAAATAGATAAAAAGGAATTCAATAGAAAAAATAAAAATTATTTTAAAAAATTAACTTTATTAAATATAAGGTGGGACCAAATTTAATGTAGTGGCTCGAAAAAATCTATAACTATATATTAAAGTTATCCCTTTTCGAGCCACCAGAATGATTCTGGCCACACCTCATATTCACAAATTTTATTATTTCTAATATTTTAACTTTTTCGTATTATATTCTTCTTTAACTATTTAAATCTATCTTTAACATTAAACAAATATCTATTTAGTATAACAATATCTTTTGAAAACTTCCTTAAATAAATATTAAAAATTAAAGATAACAAATTTAAAATATTTTAAAGTAAGTATAAATATCTTTTACCTTTTAGCATGATGTCTTTTCACGAAATTATTTATAGATATATTTTTTTTCTTTTATAACAAAAAAATTAATGATAAATACTTATAATGTTTAAAAATAAAAAAATAGGTAATATCTATAACTATATATTAATGTTGTACATTTTTGAGCCACCATAACGATTCTAGCCCCACCTCATATTTAAAAAGTTAATTTTTATTTATATTATTATAACATCTTTCTATTAAATTATTTTTAACTATTTAAATTTATCTCTAACATCAAAAAAATATTTATTTAGTATAACAATATTTTTTGAAAGCTTCCTTATACAAGTATTTAAAATTAAAGATAAAATATTTAAATATTTGAAAATAAATATAAATATTTTATCATATATATTTTGACGAATTTATTTATAGAAATATAGTGATTTTCTTATATAAAAAAATTAATTATAAATAGTTAAAATTTTTAAAATTAATAAAAATGAATAATTAAATATTTAATAGATATTAAAATATTTGATAAACTCTAAATTTACATACATGAAAAGTAATAAAATAGGAAGAATTTAATATTTGATTAAAAAAATTATATACATTCTACGAACAATAAATCACTTATATTGAAGTTTATATTATATTTTTATTTATTTATTAATATCCTATTTATAATGTTTATAAAATATCGAATCGTAGTTGTACATGGTACGACGGGTAAAACTAGTTTAGCTTTAACTATCCTTAGTTCCCGTGCCTTGCACGGGTTTATAAAATTATTTTATAATTTATTTGTACATTTGATTAAATTGATATTTAACAATACTATAAGTATCTTATTAAATAAACTATCATTTCTAAAAAAATTACTACAAATTAATTATTGATATAAGTAAGGATTGTTTTAATAAATTGTATGTATCTTATCGTAAGAACTATCTATCCAAAACTAAAACTAATATATTAAAAATAATATGAAATAATCCAATTTAAAATATTCCAATTAATTTTCAACAAATCAAATTTATTTAAAAAAGATGGGTGGTGTAATTTATTATGGAACTGTTTTTAATATTGTTTTACCACCCGCTTTAGTATATAGTGATGAACTAATAATATATGATTTAATATTACAAATTAAATATCATTAATCATTTTAAAATAATTCAAATATAATAATTATGTTCCTAATTTTTTTTAAAAATAGTAATATTATTTTCTTAATTAAAAAAATATTTTATGATAAAATTTAAGTTTCTATCACTTGCCAAATTTTAAGATTTCTAAATATAATTGTATTTTAGTAATATTATTATATTTAAAAAATTTATTTCGTAATAAATATTATGTTTCTATCACTTGCCAAATTTTAAGATCTCTAAATATAATTGTATATCAGTAATTTTAGTAATATTACTAGTTGAACCCGTCGTGCCATGCACGACTACAACACATCAATTTTAAGATATATTATAAATATGATATTAATAAAGTAAATATATAAAAATAAATAAAATTTATTTAGGCAAGTAATTATATAGATATTTGAATTTTGTAACTTTTTATCAAAATTTGATTTAAGATAAATATTTTTTTTATAAATACATGAAAAGATGGGTCCAAAATAAATAGAAATGAGTTTTTTTATAAATACATAAGAAGATGGGTTCAATTCAGGCATATTTTTTATAAATAACTTTCGTTTATTTTTAATTAAAATTCGAAATAATTTTTTTCCACATGAATAAATAGATATGAATTTAATTGAAAAAAATAATATAATACTTTTTTTAATATAAGGTAGGTCCAAAATAAATGTGGTGGGTATAAAAGTTACAACATTAATATATAGTTATAGATAGATATGATTGTTTTTATTTCAAAGATATATATGTGATCACGTGTACATTTTTTTTTCTTATCTTTTTTTAATCTATCTCTTACAAATATAATAATTATAATGTACTTTTTATCTATTTTGGTCAAATCTACTAATATTATTTTATCTTTATGTTTATTTGTGGATAAAATTTTACAGATATTATTTTATTTTTGGGTTTAGTTGGAGATAACTTTTTTTGCATAATTAACTATTTAAAATTATTATTTTAATAAATGGGTGATGTGGCGCAACGTGGTGGCAGAAATTGTTCCGGCTTTAGTTATTAGTAATAGATTATATTTATGAAAAACTTACCATAATAGATTAGGCTCCTAACCCAACTTTCCAAAATTTAAGATATCTAATTATACTTGTATATTAGTAATATAAGGAATATTGTTATTATAATATAAGAATAGTAAATACTTAAATTAACAAAGGGCAAAGAAGTAAATGAAAAAATTAAAACGCTAGTTAAGACGACGACAAGTAGGATAGAAGGATTCGACTTTAGTTATAATATATTGATATATTGATATATGAAAAAGAGTCACGTGCGAATGGGCGCCTAGGTGAGAAATAAGAATAAATCTCGTTCGTTCCTTCCATAAAATCAACTTCCCTAATTAAACATTCATTTAAAAAATTAAAATACGACACGGACGAATTTTTCCCGTATTATTCGCGTATTTTTCAATAAAATACGACACGGACGAATTATTCCCGAATTTTTCGAAAAATACGTTTTTATGAGACGCGCCCAGTTTGTTCATCAGAAATAGCGATTTGTTCATCAGAAATAGCGATTTGTTCATCAATACTAACTAATTGTGCATTGAGTTTTTGATAACATTGTTCATTGATTTCAAACTTTTTTAATTTTTATTTTTATTTTTTAACCTTATTTATGTGTAGGAATACAATATTTATGTAGTTTTTTATGCACATATAATTAGTTTCGATATACCCATATTTGTTCATTGATATACTCGTATTTGTTCATTGATATACCCCTATTTGTTCATTAATATACACATGTTTGTTCATTGGTATACCATTATTTGTTCATTGGTATACTTCTTTTTGTTCATTGGTATACTAGTATTTGCTCATTGATATACCATTATACCCTATTTGTTCATGTATATACACCTATTTGTTCATTGATATACACTTATTTGTTCATTGATATAACCTTTTTTGTTCATTGATCTAACCTTGTTTGTTCATTGGAATACACTATTTGTTCATGGATATACCCCTATTTGTTCATTGATATAACCTTTTTTGTTCATTATTATACCCTTATTTGTGAATTGAAATAAACTTATGTTTATGTGTCAATGACATCAACTTGTACAAATATGCATATATTAATGAACAAATATGCATAAACTAATGAACAAATTGATGTTACAAATGAACAAATATGCACAAACCGATGAACAAATATGCCAAAACCAATGAACAAATATGTTAAAACCAATGAACAAATCCAAAGTGTTGATGAACAAATTCACATTGTTGATGAACAAATCCACAATATTGATGAACAAATCCACAGTGTTGATGAACAAATCCACATTGTTGATGAACAAATCCACATTGTTGATGAACAAATCCACAATATTGATGAACAAATCCACAATATTGATGAACAAATATGCACAAACCGATGAACAAATATGCCAAAACCAATGAACAAATATGAATATAACAATGAACAAATCCACAATGTTGATGAACAAATCCACATTGTTGATGAACAAATTGATGTTACTAATAAACAAATATGCACAAACCGATGAACAAATATGTCAAAACCAATGAACAAATATGCATATATCAATGAACAAATATGCATAAATTAATGAACAAATTGGTGTTACAAATGAACAAATATGCCAAAACCAATGAACAAATATGTCAAAACCAATGAACAAATCCACAGTGTTGATAAACAAATCGACAATACTGATGAACAAATCCACAATACTGATGAACAAATCCACAATATTGATGAACAAATCTGGGCCGTTTTTTTCAAAAATACGCGAATAATTCGCCAATAATTCGTCCGTGCCATTTTTTCCCCTTTTAAGTGAAATGATCAGCGCCTTTGATTTTTCTTGATCCAACGGCTCCTGGTCTTTCTTATTTCGCACTTGGGCGCCCATTCTCACCTAAACCGGACTCTTGATATATTGATATATAGTTATAGATTCCACACCTAGGAGATTAGTGGAAGTCAAGTCGATAATTTTTAGTATTCCGGTTTTGTTTAGTACATGTTCGGTTCAAATCAGTCGAATTTCGGTCATTTTTTTATATGAAAAAAGATTCGATGTAATCGAGAGATTAGAAAATTCAGTAGCTGAATAAACCGATATGAGGATACAGACATGAAAAAACATCAAACAATCAAAGAAGAAACAAGCAGACAACAAAAAAGGTTAAATGATCTCAGGAGAGGCCGAGAGGGTGAGCACTACAACCGAAAGAAGCGCCGCCATGTAATTAAAATCTAGCACAAACAAGTAACAGCAAACAAAAGATCAATCATCAACTAATTTCCTTTCTACTACTCTTTCACCATGTCTTCTTTTGTATTCCCCTATGATTTTTCTCCCCCACGAGATATTCTTCCCCGCATCAGTAACTCAACAACAAGTTTACAAGATTCTACACTTCAGCATGCAACTAGAAACTCCACGGGCCATTTTCAAGTTGATCAAATTACATTAATACTCACTAGTACAGATTGCATATCAATTTCGTCAGGGGAGATTTTTCATCTTTGGAGTTCTCAACCTTGTTCCCTGGAAAATTAATCTGAACTCTTCGAACTTTTGGCCTTCTGCACCATCTTGAAATGCTTTCTCTGAGGAAGTAGCAAGAGAAATTAAAATTATTTCAATTCATCAACCATCAAAGAGAGATGACAATTGATCACAAGGAACAATGTATTTACCTGTCAAGGGAAAATTGTGTCAGTGATTTAGTTGATCTTTGGTTTTGCTCTTCTGGGTCGTAATACGGCCAATAGGATGACTGCAACTGCCAAGAAGGCGGGAATGGTGGTTATATCAAATACCACCTGAACCTTCCTCTCTCCAGTACAGTGTAATGGATGAAGCAGGGCTACTGTCGAATTCACTTGTTCAACGAATCTGCAGAAGAGCCAAAAAATTAAAATTGTTCAACCAAGCAAATCATAGGTCAAAGCAGAAATTCGCTGTGGATTTCAAGCACCAAGTCTGTCTCAACAGAGGGCAAAAATAATGATCAATAAGATCTCTTTAAATTTGCAAAGATAGTCTAAGAATCGCCAGGCGACAAAATTTGGATGATGACAATGAAAACAACTATGATGACATCTAACAAAAAAAAGCTGTAAGAAAATAGAATCATCATACCCTCTAGATGCTTCCTCTAACGAATGTAAGAGCCTTAAGGCATCAGGATAACGTAGTTCTCCAGTAATAGTAGAAATCTGGCAAAATAAAAGAATACAACTCTCAAAATTGTTGAACTACTAGAGAAACTAGAAGGAAAATGGCAATTTTACTCACTCTTCTCCATAGGCCAATGACAAAATTATATTTGCTCACTAGCTCACGCTCCTGAGACTGAAAGAGCTTAAAGGATTTTTCAACTAGTCAAAGTTAAGGAAATGTAAATATTGCAGGAAGCAAACAAGCAAAAACCTATACTACTAGAAGCACATTTCACTGCAACTATCTCAGCCATGTGGCAGCTTCTAAGTAAAGGTAACATCCTTTTGGCATGATAAGATTAAGGATCTGCAACTAATGCAGAGATTTAAATGTCGGGAAGTTGAAGACACTAGTGTGAGAAGAGGTGGCAGAAAGATGCACAAGTGAGATAAACAAGCATTCACTCATCTTAGGTCTTGCCTTAATATATCCAGACAGCTTAGCATCTGAGTTCTGATTCATCAGACCAAATAGCTAAATACTATTCAACAGTTTATTAAAACAGAGATAGATTATGACATCAAAAAAATTGACAAGATAAAAAAAAAATTGAGACCAGATGATGCTCGTGTATGAGCATCCTAGTAAGCATGCAATGAATAACAAACAATTTATTGACTTTTCTCCTAAGGATACTTGACCGCTCCATAACAAGGCGATGTACACCTGAATTAACAAGTTGGATGGATTCTTCAAGAGTGGTGATGATATAGCTGCGGGCTATGGTATCCAACTGAAACTGGGAGATGTGCCAACCTTGAGAGGTTACAGCAAAAGGGTTGCATCCCACTGACCATATCCAATCCTAAACATCATATATAGATGAATTAGTTTCAGAAACAAAACACTATTTGTGTCAAACAAATTCAAGGTTTATTTTTTCTTTGTTGTAAAAGATATTTATGAAGACCTCGAAATGCATGAAACATTTCAAGGTTGTAAGAGTCCATAGGCCAATAACTTGGGGGATAGTGCACATGTAAGCCCGGTACGTAAGCTCAATGGGGTTCCTTCCTAAAATCAATTGGCAAAAGGAGTAGCCCATCAACCTTATATACTAGGCATATTATCAATAACTGCCCATGTGGGAAGCCATATTCCAACAAAGGTCTTCACAAATATTTTTTCAAAAGAAAGAAAAACAGGGATTTAACAAGCATATGCTATCAAAATTAGTTTATATTGGAAAAGCAATTGCAGAACACGGCCTGTTACATTGGTTATTAACAAAATCTCAGTGTACTAGCAATGTCTCATTTAACTTGCAAGCTAAGCAAACCCTAACAGTTCAGCATCTTTGCAGACAAGATCTCCAAGAATGTGGAAACAGTTTTGCAATGGTCTAAGATGTGGAGTAAGAGGGACTAAGCTGCAAATACAAGCCTTGTTATAGACAAACATAATCTTAGAATGGTTGAAATGGAAATACTATTCCCATCACAAGGACATGATTGCACATTTATTAAGACCCCCTTCTGGTTAAACAACCATTCAAAGCAAGTTATTGGAGCTTTGTCTATGATACTTGAAGAGACAACATGACCAGCTTCTGTTATTCAATACCAGCTTGATTAACATATGTTATTGGAGCTACGTATAGTTAAATTGGGATTTTGATGTATAGTGCAGTGTGCCCAAAACTTGGGTCTAAAATAGAGAAATTGTAGCCAGTGTTAGATAATCATTTCATATTCTAACAGAAGGTTATTTATTGTTTCTGTTAGCTGTATTTTTCTCATAAGTTATGTTAGGCAGACTGTTATCATTCCTAATCTACCTTTAGATATATTTATTCTGTTCTAGGGACTAGCTATAATTACTCCCTAGTACTTTCTGATTGTAGCCCTTAGACTTACTCTCTTGTATTTATTCTGACTTTTTCCATTGTAATAGAACAACACAGAATGCTCACAGCTAGCTTATGAAAGAGGGTAATCTGAATCACTATATTGAACATATATTATCTACTCAGAATCTTATAAAATTCAGGGGGGAAACCCCAAAATAGATTAACATTGTTTGTGCTCCATAAATCTATACATGGAATATTAATTGACTTTCAAAGTTCACAGTTTCTTATTGGTGGGGCTGAAGGGAGCCATACAACTTGATATGACAATTTAAGCTACCTCAATTGCAGTTTCGTGGGCATGGCTGTAAACAAAATGAAGAGGAAGCAAACCCGCAATATGTTCAGCTACTGAAGCAATTGCAGCTTTAATTGGCCTCCTGGAAACAATCAAAGCATAATAGGAACTTTAAAAATTTTGAATAAGATATAAGCACAAAAATTGTAAGATCCGTAGTTCCAATTGGAAACCACTAATGAAATTATCTCTGATTGCTCCGTGGCAGTCTATGAAGGAATTTCACTAAGCATGGTCAATAATGAATAGAATAGTAAATAATAAAAACTGAAAGAGGAAACAAAAAAATAGAAATTATTTCTAGCATCTCCTAATAGATTCTCAGTGGTCAGCTCTAATGATGGGAGAACAAAGTGAGCATTTTGACTCTCAGATCAAGAAAAGAGAACATTGTGATCTTACCTCAAATCCAATAGAACAGACTGGCCATTGCATTGCAATTGAGATTCCCAGGATGAGTCCTCAGACTGAACAACAATAATCATATCTGAAAGTGATTTTGCCTGGAAATGCTTGTCAACTAACAGTGGATCCCCATGGATAAACCAAAATACAGGAATCTCTAGAACAGATCTGCTATCAGCATGTTTGCCTGTAAAGATCAGCATATTCAGTCATGGTACAACATACAAATTTGCTCATAGATAGCTTGTTCAGGAAGCACAAAAGTGTGCCATCTACAGGATATTCATCTACCAATAATAAATGGAGTTGGAATCTACTGTTAGACGTCTGCAGAGTTATTATGAAATTAAAAGGTGAGAACTTGATAAGTTTCCACTGCTAAGAATTTCTTTTGGGGGGCAAAAAAAAAAAAAAAAGAAAACTGTGCAATCAATGTCGAGACTTGAGAACAAGCAGATATTACCTCTTGACACAAACCAGGCAGCATATGAATCATTATTTTTTGTATGTTCTATTGCACCATCTAAGCCCCAGTAGTTGTAAACTGAAGGTGCAACTAGAAATATATTCAGAAATTCATAAAACTACCTTTAAGCGATCCATGCTCATTAAGCCTCTGCAATTGATGTTGAAGAATTGCTGAATCAAGATACGTACGAACAGTTCTTCTGTATGTACCATTGACAAGCAACATTGACACAGCTGCTGCTCGTCGAGCCACAGAAAATGCCATAGTCAAAGCAGGATCCTCTGATAGTGACAACCTAACAATAACATTGCACAAACCAATTAAGCCGTTAAATAGTGTACAGTTTATCAGGTGCTACAGGAGATAAGTTTTTCATCGGTAACATTTCTATGCCAAGCTGTGATGTGGTGAAATTACAAGACGTCTCTGTCAAAGCTCAGAGCAAGGAAGCCTACTGCAATCAGCATGGAATCTTGCTTGTTTGTTTGGAGGCATACAATGGGGACCCAGGGGGTTCTTGTACGAATTCCATGACTCATTTAATTTCAGATCTGGATGACAATGTATTGGGTTCATCTGCTCTCGTGTTTCTTCTACTTCTTTGGTCATCTTAAGAGTATATCTCCTCTGATCCCATAAACTTAATATCATCCCTAATACAATTGTATTTTACTTGTGCGAGAAAAAAGTGAGTATATATTAACAAATTAATATCAAACCTTTTTTAAAATACATGTTAAATAATTACTTTTGTGTAAAAGAAAATACTAGTAGTGAATTCTCATACTGATTTGATTCTGAGAAAGACATGCCTTAACCATCAACTTTAGGTAATAGAATAGATGTCGATGGTAAGAAACGGAGGAGCAAAAGCAAGATATATTACTCTTATTCTAATGAACTAGCATTCCTGCAGGTGCTACCGTGTTACGGATAAATTTAAACAGAATTACTAGAAGTTGAATTTAAGGTGAAAATGAGCAATAAGTGAACTTTGGCACTTACATATGTCGACTGAAAGTTGCTTTCTGTGAAGGTAGCAACAAAGATGAAAGCCCATTCGTCAGAGCGTCAATATCTACCGGCAGGAGCTTAGCACTCCTGACTTTCTGCAACAACTCAAGATTTTCAGTCACAGCAGGCTTGAAACTGAATTGACAGCCATAATAGTTATAAAGTAAAGATAGGTAAGTTGAATACCTCCTGAGTAATGAAAAATAGCTGAAAAGAAACCTTCTCATAGGAATGATAGGCCCCATCAGCAATGGACGGGGCTACAATGTGCCTCATAGATCCCCACAATGTTGCACCTAAGTGTGCAAGAAAGGTATCTCTTGCAACTGTGTAGTTGTGGAAATCCTGCAAGATGTGTGATACTGTGATTTATATGAAACTAAGCTAAATCAAAATCTTTATTCTACTTCAAACTAGAGACATAACAGATTGGGAAATTATTAAAAACTTCAGAAAGAAGTTAAGACATTTTACAACAAGGGCCATGCTCTAGTTGCTAAACAAAAGGTAATTTGGGGGAAATGCATACTTTTTCATGTTTTTTCAAGGTAAAAATATAACTAAAGTTCACTTATTTCAATGTAAAAAAGTATGCTTTTCATAAAAATTGCTTTTTTATTTAGCAACTAGAGCATGCCCAAGGATAGGAACAACTGCAAGGAATGAATGTCATTCATCGGAAGCTAGTCCACACATTAATAAAAAATGTGTTCAAATTCGAAACTAGAGTAACAACACATTAGACAATGATTGAAAGAACAACAAAAAAATTAAAGATTCACCATTCACACTGAGTTGATCAATAACAGAGACATTTCCAACTTGCTTATGACCAGGAAGGAGTAGGGAAGCCAAAACAAATGTATGTCTTTAAGCAGTAGTAATTATAAAATTGAAGCGAACTTCCACCTCACAGTCATATTTTTACAAATTCCACATGCTGGAAAATCTGTATGATGCCCTCTTGTTATTATCCCTGGGTTGCTTTGTGTGCAAATTACAGGAGGCCATTAAAATGCCCATTAAAAATAACATCAGATGCTTAAATCCCCTTTTTTTTGCGATAATCTTCCTCTCCTCACAAGGTGACAACCCCAACTAACTTACTCTAATTGATCAAAGATCAATTTGCACACCACAAAGCTTAGGTAGGAAACCATTTAGCCATCAAGATCTATCTGTGCAATATAAGCCTAACGCACCCACTATATGAATGCTGAATTTGAATTTTGTTGAGAAATTGTCACTTTTGGGGGGTCGAGAAACAGTTAAAACCCTAACCCAACAACTCCAATGAATTTGCTCCCTGCTTGGTTTTGGTCTTAGTTCATTCAATTGTGATTTCTCTCTGTTAGGGTCCTTCAAATTTCTTTCCCTGTTTGATTTGGTTTTTGCTTTCTTCTTATGTGTAGGTGGAATATCATCCTTCCTACCTGTTTGAGAAGTAGCGGATTGCAAAAACTAAGATTTGGTGGATTAGTGCACTACAATGAAGAATGGAAAAGGTCAAGTTCAATAGCTCCAACCAAGATCCAAATATCTAATGATGGATCTCAGTTTGAGCTTAAAACAGAAGTTTTGATTCAATGCCCAACATTCAGACCAAGCATTTAGTTGATGAGGAATTGAGGATACCAGGCTTCTTGAGCTTCTTTAGCCTTGCAAAAAGGCCGATTATGAGAAATAGATTATTTTTTACCAGTCACCTAATTTTGTACACAGCAACAGGGAAAAGAATATACGAGCACCAAGTGGTATTTCCCTACAATTAATACTAGGTTAACCATGGTATGTATACAGAAGAAGTATGTCATGAACTCACGAAGAGTGTTAGCCAATTTAGTTTCATGTCCATGACAACAACTGATAACTATGATCTCCTTTACTCCAAAATAGAGGAAAAATAAATAATAATTATACAAAAGAAATTCAGAATTAGGAATGGGGGAAGGAGGTGCACTATTAAAAGTCGTTTTGTGAGTTTAGCTTTAGTTCTTACAGAAATTCTTATAGAAGAGTTTTTATATGTTGAAGAAAATACAACACATTTTCTAGAGACATCACAAACGTGAACTACAGCATGAATCAAGCACATTACCTCAGAAGTGTCACTAAACAAGTTCCAGTTCTCCATTCGCTTTAATGCTTCAGTAGCTTTTATTTTATGACTTTCATCAAAATCCTCGCCCTCAAAGTAGTTGAGTTCGTTTTTCAGTTCTCGCATTCTCTCATCAAGCTCTGAAATTCACAACCATCAAAGTCATACTCTACAAAGTTCTTACATAAACAAGAGCCATAATTACGAGTTCATGACTTCTACCATCATTAACGACAAGCAGCAAGGTGCCAATGGTTCAGAAAAGCGGAAACTAAGGCATTTAGTGCAATAGATGAAACAGGGGGCATTCTAATAAATTAGCAGCTAAATGAAAACCCCTCCATGACTCCATCCACAAAGCACAAGACTCAAGGAGGTAAAAGAATTATACTGAAAGATAAAGGTCAGTATAACATATAAGCAACTACATGAAATATATGAAAGTTAAGCACCTTCACATAGTGCAAGCTTAGCTTTTCTTCCTTTGCAATGTTTGAAAGCAAAAAGCTCATAGATATCAATCTCTGCAAGAAGTATATCAATGGAGTGATGGTTTCCCTGAAAAATTCAAAAAGACATTGTTTTACCATGAAGACCAATGAGAAAAGGCTTTGAACCAGACAATGCACCCTTATATAAAGAAGAACCAGCATATAATATAAAAAAGTTTTCATATAAAAAATGACAAGCATGCAAGTCAGAGGCATCAATAGAAAAATCAGATGAATATGTTAATTATTTGCTTGCTTCATACATCTATATCAACTAAACAGTACTATAAGATCACTTCAAGTTCAAAGTACAGATTCGAAATTAAGGTTTGGAAAAAGTAAGAAGCTTGTACTTTAAGAACATTTCTACAAGCAAAAAGATTTTTTCAGCCTAAAATGACCATATATATCTTGAAAAACGTCTGTTCCATCTTAAAAAATTCTAATATTCACTTGGCAGTAACAACAACTTAAACACACTATTACAGATAAATGTATTTTATCTGCTTGATGGAATCTTGAAAGAGCTGCTTAGGTTCATAGAGTATCTTCTTCAAGACAAGGTCAAAACCCAAACTGGGATCCAAAAATGGGATATCCATCCAAAATGCTGAAAAATAGAATGTCAATTTGTTCAAGACGAAAACACCAAAGGAATACAGAAGGGAAAAAAAATTTGTATGCATATACACTAACTTTAACCACAACAAGTTTCAGCTGAACATGGTAGCCTTTCAGAACCAGTATGCTTTGCTTTTCTCCAGGTTTAAGTTGAGTTTGTTAGGTGGATCATATGTTGAGAAAGGTTAATTAAACAAGGATATGCATACTGTATACTAACTTTAACCACAACAAGTTTCAGCTGAACATGGTAGCCTTTCAGAACCAGTATGCTTTGCTTTTCTCCAGGTTTAAGTTGAGTTTGTTAGGTAGATCATGTTGAGAAAGGTTAATTTAACAAGGATATGCATACTGTATACTAGGTGTTCTCTTACTAGATATATTTGGATCAAATATATTCATTTAAGGAAAAACATAGCTAAGACATTTTTTCACGAGCAAATCCCATGGCAAATCAGATTTCAGCAACACAAAATTAAATGCACAAGCACTAAAGCTATTTGGACAGAAGAAAATTATTTGAAAAGAATAATTTGCAAAAGAAGCAAATACATGCATAAGCTCCAAAACTATGCGTTGTACGATAAAAACAATCAGAATAACTTGCAAGAGAAGCAACACAAGCTTCTGATCCATCAGTAGAAACTCATACTTCAGCAAACACTGAGAATTTCTCCTGAATAACATCCTGCAATCTATTTTCAGCTTCCTCCTCCGAAATCTCTGCATGTTACAATGTAAAAATGAGAGAGTACAGAATATCTCAACCCAAAAATAAAAATTAAGGTTCAATTTGAATCTTAAAAGCCAGATAAACATTCACAGAACATAGGAATAGAACTGGCCCAACATGGTGATCAAACCAGCTAGCGCATAGAAAACTATGCACATTCCTTAAACTAACATTGTTAACTTCTTTCCAAAAGAATTTATCCAAACAAGTCAATTCTAATGCGCTGAGCATTCAAAAAAAATGGAATTGTGACTAGAAGTAAGATGAAAAGTCTATCTGGCCACAATACTGTTCACTGAAAAAAATTAAAATTAGAGAAGGATAATTCTCTTACAAAGGAGCACAAAACACATGAGAGGAAGGATGGGAAAAAAACAAAAAAGACAAACTATGGAACTAAAATTTTCCATAATGATAACACATAAGGGGGAGGGTGGGAAATATACAAGGACAATACTACGAAACTTAGCCTTCAGCTAAGGATATTTTCTCTAATGATAACACTTGAGCAGTAATCAATGGTGAACATAGAGAGATACATACTACAAAATCATCTAAATCACCATAGAGACTAGCTCAAGCTTTCCTGAGAAGTCAGAACTTTAAAGTTTTAGCCCAATCACACAAAGATATTTCACTTTCTACTCTATAAAGTTTCCAATGCCTCGAATGGGAGATAAATTCAAAGAGGTGTGCATTTATCCGTTTAGAGAACCTGGGCATAGTCGGAAATTTGTCAATGAAATTTGTTCCTCAGCCCAAGGCTTACTTAAAACTTGAAAGCGCAAAAAAGAAACGGGCGAAGATATCACCATGCTACTACAAGTCTACAGCAATATCATACTTTAATTTTCTAGAGAGCTACAGCCACGTTAACATAAACATAGTTTGAAGTTTTTTAGAGCCCATAAGTATCTTTTAAGGGAAACGGTCTCCTTCATAAAAGAACAGAATCACTCAGTGCTTCAGAAATCAGCAACGTGAATCAGTATCTACTCCCCTCTTTATTGAAGGCAGTCTACCGTTTCAAATTTCCTTTTGATTGCCTTTATTGTCTTTTGAATTCAAAAATTAATTCTTTAACTATAAAAAAACAAAAGGATAAAAATAATTCCAGGAAAATCAGGGGATTGGAACCAAAGAGAAATAGAAAATTTATAAGTACAGTAAAGCATTAAAAAGCCAGAACCACCATTTTCTAAACTAGTAAACAAATTTCAAGCTATTTACGAGGGGTTGAGCCAGTTAACTAAGTGGTTTAACCTTGAAACTATAGTACCAAGCCAAGCTTTGACAAACCAAAAACTTAATAAATATTTTCTGGAAGCCAAACTTGGGTAAATATCATGCTGCAAATATATTAACCCCCTCAAATGAATAAAACAGAAAAGGTGTTAAGAATACCTGCAACTGCTCCTATTGTTCTTTCCACATTTGGTAAGCTTTGCTCTGTACGCACTCCTTCTCCCCCAACAGCAGGACCCCAAGAGAATGGACCAGAACTTAAATCAATAAATGCCCATCTGAAGTAATGCAAAATCATTTGCTCAGATATAATTGCATTCATGTAGCTGTAAAATGAAATCATAAAGCATATGCTGTACCTGTCTTTTCCAATCCATGTATCTGTGAGACAATCTGCATGAAGACCACTGGAATCCTCAGTTTTTAGTTCCTTCTTCAACAAAATCTTCCAATCTTCATACTTACTACCCATCAACTGTCAACAACCAGGGCATCAGAAGGCAAACAAGATAAATTCTTATCATTTTCAAATCGCGCTCTCTAAGATCAACAACAAACTAAAAGCTGGCCTACCTGCTGAACCTTGTTATAAATGATTTCAGCAGTGTCCTTTTCATTATTTAGCTTCTCAATACTGCTTAGAGCACTTAAACATGCAGTTGACCATTCTACCTGCAAAAAAAAAAATATATAAAAATCTTTCAACTTCAAATTAACAAGATAATAATTGGCAATTGGAGTTCAAAATTGCAAAGCTTGCTTGTCACCCCTAAGTACATTACAATGCTACCATTTATTGTGGCATGAATTCTCCCATTTCGACTAAAGTTTTTTTTCAGCTCTATAAATTTGGAAGCTAAAAGTATCCTGCAATGGTGAAAGTTGAAGATATTCCCAAATAATCACACCCTGATGGAAACGGGAGACATTACAAAATGAAAAGTTAGCAGTGGATGCAGCAACACAAGAGATGTAAAAAATAATCAAGGTTACAACATTAAGTGTTTGTATATACTAAAGTGGCAAAACATACTAACATAGTACTCTCAGTCAAATAATTGGTATATCTTATTTCAACTAGATGCTAATTAATTACAAAAATGGAACTTGTATATTATGAAAGATCCTCTTTTTATGTCAACAAATATCCCACTAGTTTTACCTTCCAAAACATATAATATACTACACCAAGTTTGATATTGGAGGGGTACAAGAAATTTTAAAATGCCAAAATATTTTAAGACTTCATCATATACTGAATCTAGATGAAGAGCAAAAAGCAATCGCTTCCACAGAAGATCCATCCAAATGATGGTGAAACATCATAATGTAAAATAGATATAAGCAACTAAATGCAACACGCACCGTCTCACTTTCTTCGGTAATTGTCCAGGCAAACTTTACCATAGGATGCTTTTGATACAAAGGCCTCTGGATCTTGTCAATCGCTGAAACAGTTTTTAGTCAATAAAGAAGAATGTCAAGCAAGAGGTTAAGACATGAAATAAGGTGCTATAGAGTTAATGGATCCTAAATTGGATTTTAAACTGAACTGAAGGGTTTCAAAATAATCTTAACTATTGAAATGGCCACTATGAATCATAGTTAATTCAGAGAAAGGGAAATTGCCTTCGCCTAGCGGCCTAGGTCTAGAGAGTTGAATCTATGAACTTTGATTCCACTCTTTTGTCCCTTCTAAAAGCATTGAAAGTTACTAAAAGCAGCAAAAAAAACAATTCATTCAACTCCACGCACTATAGCTCCTGTGTACAACTACATTTGCAAATATTCTAAGATACCAAGTATCAGCAGCCAGCAATACTATTACAAACATCACCATCCTTGCTAGCCTCATCGGGTATCTTATCAACCCTAAGCTGCTCATACCCCCATCACAGACTAGTTGTCATGTATTCCTCTCTTCCAGAAGTCATTGTTTATCCTCTTTCTTAAACTACAATCCAGATTTCTCACATTCATACACTCTCCAACAAATTCTTCCCTGTTTACTTATTTCTTCACAAATCTAATTTCAGATCAGCAACATTAATTGTCAATACTGTTCTAGGAGAAAGTATTTTTTCTATTAGTAGGACATACATAAACAAAAAAAGTAACATTTTGGTCCAAGGAAAAATGTCAAAATTTGACATAACAAAATTATGGAATGCAAACAGCTGAATTTCAAAAATGAACCCATTTAAAATCTAGTGCTCGAAATCCAATTTAGAGGTCCAAACACAAACTTAAAAACTTCTTTATAAGGGTAAAGATTGCAAAGGAGTTTTCTCACCAAGAACACTCTCTGGATGGCTTCCTGACTGAAGGATTCTAGTCCGTAGCTCCTTGTTCTATAATGCCGCAAAATCAAACATGTGTGGTTAGAACTTGTTAGAGGATAATAATAACTGTAAAGAAAGAAAAAAAATCAAGAAGCACCTCCCGAAGAAACTGTAATTCTGACTCGGATAATCCTCTCCTGCAATAGAAGTTCAAGTTCAAAATCAGGAGTTAGTTGCATAAATACACACCCTACCTCTTATTTAACATGAAATGTATCAAATAAAAATTGTTCAAGACGAAATGAACAAAGGCAGAGCTTCATCATAAACATTTAAGCTGATGTCATAACAGGACACAGATACCACAATATCAATTAGATAATCTATTCACTTGAACTTTCAAATTATAGTTGATCAAATAAAAGAAAAGAAAATCTTTGACTAGAAGGCATTTGGTTCCAATCCATTTTTTCATTTCTTTTTTCCGCTATCATGGAGTACATCCCAAATAAGGAAAATTGGGAGTTAGTTTGGACCAGGATAAGGGGAGGGTAATAAGGATTTGAACTTCATAATTTCAGTACCCAGTTTTTATAGTTTATTTCATGATAAACCCAATAGGGAATTGATAACAACAACAACTACCCAGTGGAGCTCCTCTTACAGGAAATCTGGGGGGTCAAGACAGAGGCCCCCCGGCTAAACGCAGAGGGGGAGCAAATAGAGCATTGATTAACATTAAAAATCCAATGATTTCACAAAGTATCATGACCAAATTCATTTAATTGATTTATGTGCAAACTACACAGATCTTCAACTAGCAGACTCAAAGACACCAAACGGGTTCCAGATCCACTTACTATATTAAAAACACCCACTAAGAGAAGCACGGGTAAAAAAAGTCACAGTACCATCTACGAAACATTACATGATAACCTTCATTCTCCACAAGCAATTATTTTTGGAAAAGAACTTTTAGCATACAAAAACAAAAGACAAAAGCTGTATGTAAATTCGAACAAACAATTCATAAGTCATACCTGGAACATTTACATCGTAATGCTACAGTATTAATGAAAGCTTCAGGAAAAAAATACACAGCTGGCATCTAAAGTCAACTTAGTTATATATAGCAAAATTAAATACCTGTAGCCATATCTAGATCTCTTATAAACACGCTTTGGATTCAAAACGAACACATTGTATGCATTGTCAAGTTGCAAATATTGAATTAAACTGGAGAAAAGATCATCCATAGCATCCAGATCCACTTGCCAAGTCACATTTCCGCCATTGCTGCAGAGAAATTATAAAAGTAGTGACCCAATTTTCAAAGAAAAAGCACATTATGCAAGCACAATTTATTACCTTTTTGTGCTTGATAGTTTACATGCTAAGTGAAATCTAGCACAATAAATAACTATTTGCTTCAGAGAATAAATTTACCTACAAAGTTAAAAGGCCAGGGCCAGAAGTATATAGTAACTGAACAAGGGTATTCTCATTTCGACAGATCCGAAGACCACCTCACACATATTGGGTTTGTATGGCATGGTGTGATGCTAGCTTATAAAATGTTTACTTATTATGCTAATAAAAACTTATTTCTGCTGAAACTACTTAGATAAGGTGTATACAATTTACAAGCAGAGAAAGTTTGCAAAATAAACCAATTATCACTATGTTCAAGTGATTGCTAGGCACAATATAATGTTTAAATGTCTAAAGATAGATGATGAATCATTAATATGTATAGCTTTGAAACATTTTCCTTTTCTTACTCAGTTACTCCTGAATGTCTGCCAGTAAAACACCACCAGAACTACGCACAACAAATTGTGGATATAAGTTGGAGTAAGATATTTATACCTTTCTCCCTTCACATTATCTTTGCGAGCAAGGACTTCAATTGCACGCTCAAAAACATAAGTAACTTTTTCACTCATTTCTATAGCATGAACGGAGAAACTGCACAGAAATACAATTGAATTACAAAATTTATCCACCATCTTGTAAAAAGCAGAATTCATTATGACTATATCAGTATTCAGTTACCATCTTTAACAAAACAAAAGATGAAAACCATTACTTGAAGTTCACATGACTGACAACAGGAAAATGGTGACTCTGCTTATCCAGATTCTTGTAAAATGGGTTGAGGCTTTCTCCTCTAGTCTGTGGAATCCGTGTATGTTCAAAAATATGGTCAATGTGTGTGAACCAGCGCTCAAGTTCTTCAGCCTGCAATTTAAATTCTAACAAAATATATATAAAAAAAGGAATTAGCACAAAGCAAGTTTATAGTCAACTCTATTAATCCAGCTAAAAAAATAAAGGAATTCACATACCTTGGTTTCCTTTTCCTTCAAACCCAATAAAAATGAAATTCACTGGTACTGGAAGGTAGAGAGAATCAACTTCCTGCAGTTTCAAATAGTTTGCAATGTTACCTGCAGAGTGCAGATCCTGTCATAACCTTTATATGGACAAGTTCATACACAGATTTACCAGAGGCCTAATGGTACTTAGCTGTTCATCATGCAATAAGAAAATTTCTGTCTTATCCATTATGCATATAATCCTAATGATACATTTCCTTGAACTCTTTGAGGGAACTAACTTTATCAGTCTATTAGTTGCACTTATCCAGTGCTTTTTACTAGAACTATCAAATGAGTTCAACAAATTATATATTATGTCAAGTAATCTTTGAGGTTCATTATGCTTATTTGTGAACTTTCATATTGCAGGCTGAATTGAATCGTGCCATTGAACTTGCATGTTGTGCCAACTCAATTGGTCAAGAGCATCATTTTCTGCTTAATTTTATTCAAATAATTAACGACTTTTTCTGATAAAAATGGGAAATAGACATAGCAAAATTTAAAAAAGCTTAGCTAGAAAAGTTGTATATAATTAAATAGAAAATTCTGCTTCTAAAACCACACTGTCAAAAGACACCCTCTGTCGAACACTTGTCTAATGTATCGACCAAAGAAGCAGCAAGGGACCAAAAACCCCTCCTCATAGATCATAAGACACCGTTTCCTTACTCAAGCAAACAGTTCCTGAAATCCCATAACGTCCAACCAAATGCCACCTGATAGTTCAATACTTCTCCCTCTAACACCCCAAGTCAAAGCCTCTACCAATTCAAATTGCAACACCAATAAAAGCACAGAAGTACAGAGAATTAAGTAATAGTACATGTTTACTTACCCGCCTTTGAGTAGTTCTGAGCAGCCATTTTGCTAGGCTTGGAAGAACTCAAATCATCAAATTCTGTGACAAATCGCAAACAACAAGCACTTACAATTTGGCTTTCGAAACCGTACACGGCCACAGAAAGCTTAAATTTTCCCTATGATTAAGTCAGCATTTCGATTGCCAAAACAAATTAAACCTACCACCACCATGAATAACGGACTCGCTCCAAAACCTACTCTTCTCCTTGAGGTTAAACAGAGAGAAGACCGATGGATTCCCGGGTCTATGATGCCTGGGTGAAGATCCGAGTATCCCAGGAACTAAAAAGAGCTGTGAAAAAACAAAGAAGAAGAAGAATCGGCAACGTTTTAGAGAGAATTGCAAGTAAATCGAAGTCGAAGATTCAAAATTTCAGACGATGGACAGCTTGATGACGCACCATAAGAAGTGCACAGAGCAATCCCCGCTCCATTTTTCTACAAAGATAGAGAGTTGCGAGCGCCGAACTCGACAATGGAAGGAGTGAGAAGCTTGCGATCTTTGTAGTATGTACCGACTACCAGTCGAGATATGCATCTAAGGAATAATTTATTTTTTTTAACGAGGGACACAGGTAAACCGGTAAATTAGCACCAATAAGCTAAACCGGCTTCCATCCACCAACTCGTCCCATTAGTGGAAAGAAAAATTACGAGAGTTGATTTTTCACTTAGGACTCATTTATTTCTATACCTAGAATCGGGTTGGAATGAGAAATCGGATTGGGATAAGAAATCAGGTTAAATCGTACTTTTATGGTGTTTGGTTGGTTAGTATTGGGAATCAAATTAAAGTTTAAAATTTATTTTAAAATTAAAACCAAAATAGAAGTTCAATACAACATTTACCCTCTTTCTCAATCGGTGACAACTGCCCAGAAAAAAAAATTCAATAAAGTCATGGAGAGGAAGAAGAACATATTGAGTCACTACCAAAAATAAAGTAGATTTGGGAGAGAGATGAAATAAAATTCAAAAGAAAAGAGAGAAGAGAGGAAGGAGAGAGGTGCCCAATTTCCTGTAGTGTTCGACTCAAATGGCGTAGAAAGTTGATGAAGAATCCGTTTGGTAATGCTTAATTGTAGTAGTTATAAGCACAAAAATGCTTTTATGCATAAATAAGCACATAAGCATTGTCGAACACACATTTCTCCGTTATTTTAAGCAATGTGTAAGCACATGCTTATAAGCAAAAAAATGAAAGCACCCCATGCTTTTCTTTTTAAGCATGCTTATCCCACAAAAAATCTAGGGAAATTCCTTTTGGTACCCTTGAGGTTTCAACTTTTCCTCTTGGTGCCCAAAAAATTTTCTTATTCCTTTTGGTACCCTTGAACTTTATAAAAGTTATCTCCCGTAACCAAACATCACTTAAAACACATTGTTCATCCATTTTTTATTATTTATTTCCGTTAAAATTTTTAAAAATAAAATAAAATACACTTTTTCCTTATTTTTTTACCCATTTACCTAGTCTAGTAAGGCGCCATTGACAAGCCATTGCCAAGCTCTCGGAGCTTCCACGATTGGGCTACAGACGGCCTAGTAAGATCGTCAATTGGATCATGAAGAAGGCGCCATTGACAAGCTCACGGAGCTTGCGTCGTTTGATCCCGACGCTAGGTGGGGCGTTTGGATCTTGCTAATGGAGATCCGCCGTCGAAGGAGGCTTCTCCGTATGAAATTGTGCCCCTTTAAGCGTCGCCGGAGATCAAGTGTACCCGATCAGTTTTTGTTTCTGCAGAGCTTCCAAAACCCCAAAGTAGTCCAGTCGGATCCGAGTAACCTGAATTCAAGCCACATGCTTTTTCCGGTGGGGTTCGAGACCAGGTTAGTAATGGCGGGAATTGGGCTCTAGCCGGAGGCCAATCTCGCTGATATGAGGCAGTCTTCGAGGTCACGTATGAGCGGGCAGAGTCGCATTCAACACCCACCCAGTCGAGGCAGTTCGAGTGAGGGGACCTTGTTGACGAAATCTGGAAGCGTTTGCTTGTCCTGAATTGGCTCGCGATTGCACAAATTCAAAGCCGCCATGGACAACACTAGGAGGACAACACAAAGCAAATGACTCGGAATTGACGCCATTTACGCCACGCCCACCAAGTGTTCGACGTTTTGCCTACGAGAAAAAGAAAAACACGGCAAATGCAACTATTCAATCAACGGATTCGTAGCTCCGAAAGTTGATCTCCAGCAATAAAACCCATGTGAGAAGAGAGGAGAACACTAAAAACGGATCAAAGATGAAGATGAGTACAAATTAATTACCATAAACAAGTCATCGTAAGATTGGAAACAAGCAAAAGATGAGACAAAGGAGAGAGTACCCATGCCATTATTTCCGACTTTTCCTTATATATTTTTATTTTTTTAACAGAAATGCCTTAAAATGGATGGAAATTGAGTTTTAAGTGATGTTTGGCTACGAGAGACAAGTTTTATAAAGTACAGGGGTACCAAAAGGAATAAAAAAATTTTTAGGACACCAAGAGGAAAAGTCGAAACCTCGAGGGTACCAAAAAGAATTTCCCAAAAATCTAAGCACGTGGGCCCCACCAATATACCCTCATATAAATACCCATTTTTGAGACCACCTACCCCTCTCATGTCTCTCTCCCAGATCTCATCCCTCTCCTCGGATCTCATCCCTCTCCTTTGTCCCTCTCTCGCTGTTCAGGTTTGTTCGGACGAAGACGCACGAGACGACAGTTCACCGGCCAGCTGACACACGAGACGTCGCCGCCGCCGAGAACCAGGCCAGTAGGCGGACGGAGAAGACAACGGTCGGCGGACAATCCACTTCGCTGAGGTCTGCCCGATTTTCCCTCTTCTTCGAGAGAGAATTCTTCACCGCCGGCGTCATTCTTCTTTGCCTCAACAAGCCCAATTTCATTCAACTGATAAACAACCCAGGAAGGAGAACCAGAGAGAAAGTGAATCTGGACAAAACGACGTCCGAATTCGAGCCCAAATTCGGCTCACCACCGGCGCCATTCTTCTCTGCCTCTTTACAAAATTGTCTCCATTAATGGCCATTAAGCCTCGCCGGACTGAACGACAGACTCGGGAGAAAGAATCCAAACAGAACGACGAACTCAGGAGAAAGCATCCGGACGGAACGACGACAATCTGCCTACAAATTCGTCTCCAAAATCAATCGGGAGAAAGAATTTCACCACCGCCGACAATTTTATCGTTTTAAAACAGGCCTAATTTCATTCAATTGATAAACAAGGAAAGAGAACCAGAGGGTAGAGAATTCACCATTGGTGGGATGGAGATAAAGGAGGAGGGAGGAGGGAGATAAAAGAGGGGCATAAAAGGGTGTGTAATTTTTAAAAATTTTCAAGGGTAATTTGGACAATTCCTTATTCACCTTTTAAAAATAAGCAAACCCTCCAACCGAACACCACTTGCTTACAACAGAAATAAGTTTTTACTTTTCAGCATCAGAACTTTACAGCACAATCCACTTTAAGTAACTTATCAGCACAGTTTGCTTATAAGTAACGTATAAGCAAAGTTTACCCGAACGGACCCGAAGAGAAATGAAGGATGAAGGAGATGTTAGGTATGGCTCAAACCCTCGTAAAGACAATGTATCATTGGAATGAAAAATGGGGGTATAGCCCATTCTTGGGAATGGCTCAAACTTAGATTTCACCTTAACTAAAGACACAAAAAGGTATGATCCATTCCTATCCTCATTCCTTAGAGCATCTCCCACCCTAGGTTATCTAGCACCTTCCCCCACCCTAGGCCATATACCCAATTCTCAAGAAAAAAAATGGCCTACGTATTCTTAGAGCATTTCCCACCCTAGGTAGAGATGGCCAAAGGTGCGGGCCGGCCCGGCCCGCACCAGCCCAGCCCGCCCATCTGGGCCAGATTGGCACGGCCCGGCCAGCCCGCGGGCCAACCGGGCCAAACCCGCCCGGGCCATGGGCCGGGCCTGGGTTTGGGAATTGCGGCCCGGCCCGGCCGGGCCAGGACCAGCCCGGCCCGGCCCGGATAATTTATTTATTAAAAAAAAAAAAATAAATATCAGCCCGGCCCGGCCCGGGGCCCGGCCCGCTCCAGCCCGGTACAATACCGGGCCGGTCCCGGGCCCTACTTCTCCGGCCCGGCCCGGTGGTGGCCCGGCCCAGGCCCGGCCCAGCCCGGCCCATGTCCATCTCTAACCCTAGGGTAGAAACCCATTTTTGGCCTACCACTATCCCCCACCATAGGGTATTTACCCATTTTTCAAGAAATTTTTTATAGCCTAGGTGAATTGAAGGCCAAATTTGGCCTTGAGAATTGGTAGGCTATATGTTGGGTCCCACCTTTATTATGGTGGGTCCCTCTCATATTTTATTTATTTTATTGTAACTTAATATGTAAGAATTGATTAAAATGTTATAAAAATATATTATTTTAAATGTTTTTAATTATAAAAATTATATTATTATAACGGCCTCGTTGTAACGTTTCATACGAACCTAATATTTAATATATAAATATGAAATATTATTTTTTTACTTGTATAAACTAATTTATTAATAGTCTCATTAAAAACCATACTTGAAAATAAATTTCAAGCTGGGAAAAAGAGTACTACAAAATAAAATGCAATAACATAAAAAACAACATGAGATAAATCCAAATTTAACATAAGCATAAACTAATATTCTGGAAGATTAGCATCATTGTCGTCGTAACAATCATTCCTCTTTGATCGACCACTTTGATTACTTCCTCCTACATATGAAGGTCCTCCATACCCATCACTTCCTCCAAATCCAAATGTATGATCGAAATTTCCATAGTGAAAGTTAGCCTCAAAACCACTTTGGAATTGGTTCAAATTACTAACATTGTCGTAACCAAATATAATAATAATTATAGCCGTTATTCACAATTATTATAATAATAATTTTTTAAATAAAATATAATAATAATTATTCAAACTAGTCGTTAGTTTGGAATATGTTAATAGCGAAAAATACATAGCGGAAGTTTAAAACTAGCCGTTAGAATTAAATATTTATAATTTTAGCCTAGAAAACTTGGCCTACGGTGGGAGTGGAATTTTTTAGATTTAGGGTAAAAGGGCATCAAATGGGTATATTCCCCCATTTGGTAGGCTAAAAAAATTTGGCCTTTAGCCTAGGGTGGGAGATGCTCTTAAGGCTAAATTTGGCCTTCTTGTTTGCTAGGCTAAATGAGTGGGTCCCACCATTTCATGGTGGGCCCTCTTATATTTTTTAATTTTTTTGTTTTGATTTAATGTGTATAAATTAATTAAAATATTATAAAAGCATATTATTTAAATGTTTTTAATTATAAAAATTGTATCATTGTAATGGTCTCGTTACAATATTTCATACGAGCCTAATATTTAATATATAAATACAGAATATTATTTTGTACGTAAATAAACTAATTTATTTTGAATCATATTGGTGTGTGTGCTAGGATATGTATTCCTGTAATCTGATCTAACGAATCAGAACGAATGCAATCTTATCTCATTTGGTTCAAATCATATAATACACGGGAAATGCATAATATAAGGAATACAACACATGAATTAAAACAACCAACATTAGAAAAGAAATACATAATCGAAGAAATACAACACATGAATTAAAACAACCAACATTAGAAAAGAAATACATAATCCAAGGAATACAAGACATGAATTAAAACAACCAACATTAGATAATTCAAGCTTCATATCTACCATGACGATCCCATAATGATCAATCAACGCATCTCGTAGTTCAAAATGAGCTTTCTTATCTTTGATCTGCCTATTTCGAGCCAGAAACTGAGTAAATCGTTGATCTTTAGTATCCGCTAGTTCAACGGTAGGACTAGGTGCACGATTAAATTCCCTAATGGGTGTTGATAGATCACGCTCATCCTCAATAATCATATTATGCATGATGATACACGTAGTCATGATGTCATGTAGAACACGTTTTTTCCACAAACGTGTCGGATTCTTGATAATTGCCCAACGTGATTGGAGAACACCAAAAGCACGTTCAACATCTTTTCTACATGACTCTTGTTTTGTGGCAAAAAATTGTTTTTTCCTCCCTTGTGGATCATGGATAGTTTGGACAAGTGTAGACCACTTGGGATATATGTCATCGGCTAAGTAATAGCCAACATCATATTGTTTATCCTTAATAAAATATGTGCACGGAGGTGATTTACCTGCAGCAAGCTCCGCAAATAAGTTGGATGCTTCCAAAATATGGATGTCATTGTTAGAGCCCGGTAAGCCAAAATATGCATGCCATATCCAAAGATCATAATCAACAACTGCTTCAAGAATAATTGTTGGTGAGCCACTACGTCCGGCATAGGCACCTGCCCAGGCTGCTGGACAATTTTTCCACTTCCAATGCATGCAATCTAAGCTTCCTAACATTCCGGGAAATCCACGTTCCTCACCAATATAAAGGAGTCTGGCAACGCATTAGTTGTTGCCCTTCTAAGATATCTCTCTGCAAAGACCTCTACAATAGCACGACAAAACTTTTGCAAGCATCTAAGTGTCGTAGATTCACCAATTTTCAAGTATTCATCAAGTGAATCAGCCGATGCACCATATGCCAACATTCGAAAACAAGCAGTGAATTTTACAAGGGATGACAACCCAAGCCTACCCAATCCATCACGTTGTTGCATAAAATAGTTGTCATGAGCCTGTACTACATCGGTAATGCGATAAAATAAACTTTTATGCATACGAAAGCGTCTACGAAATTTTACCTCTGGAAATCGAGGGACTTCAGCAAAATAATCCATGAACAAAGTATGTGCAGCAGCTTCTCGATCCGAATGAATAGTTATGTGGCCAGGAATTGCACCTCTCCTTGTGGATTGAGCATCCTCCTCTTCATCGTTGAAATGTTCCGCCAAAAGCATATTGTTGTTAGCATACATATCAAGCAACATATTTTCCTCCTCTTCAAATGAAGCTAATATAGAATTATAGAATTCAAAAGTTCCATTTGAGGATAAAGAAGATGATGATATTTGAGATGGATCCATTGTAGTAGTGAAATGAAAGGGAAAGAGAGGTCAAAATAGAGATTGAATGAAAGTGAAGTGATGAAAATGAAGGAGATGATATGCATGTATTTATAGACTTTTTTTAAAATATAGCCGTTATTCACATTTATTATAATAATATTTTTTTTTGAAATATAGCCGTTATTCACAATTATTATAATAATAAAATTTTGAAATATAACCGTTATTCACAATTATTATAATAATACAATTTTGAAATATAGCCGGTATTCACTATTATAATAATAATATTTTTTGAAATATAGTCGTTATTCACAATTATTATAATAATAATTTTTTAAATAAAATATAATAATAATTATTCAAACTAATCGTTATTTTAGAATATGTTAATAGAGGAAAATACATAGCGGAAGATTAAAACTAGCCGTTAGAATTAAATATTTATAATTTTGGCCTAGAAAATTTGGCCTATGGTGGGAGTGGATTTTTTAGGTTTAGGGTAAAAGGGAATCAAATGGGTATATTCCCCTATTTGGTAGGCTAAAATTTTTGGCATTTAACCTAGGGTGGGAGATGCTCTTATACCTTAGGTGTACAAACAAGCAGGCCATAAGTGAAAAGATAAAGGTAAATATCAATCTCTTGACATCTCGTATGTCTTTTACCCACCCAATGTGGGGTTCCAAATAAGAATTTTGCTTTTATCCCATTTTCTAGATGGTACATATATTTCACTCACTTTATACCATCTATATTTGATACGCTCTAGATTAGTATGGCTATCTCTTGTATTTTAGGCATGATTGGAGTGTGTTTAGGTTAGTTTTGAGCATAATTGTAATATGAAGACCGAAGACACGATTTGAAGAATTGAAAGTGTTTTGAAAACAAGTGTTCATTTGGAGTTGTTTTGACGCCACTTTCTTGTGACGCATCGTTCGGGAGCTACGGTGATCGGATGAAGCTGAAATTGGTATCACTAGAAAGCTAACTCGAAGAGCTACAATTCATGTTTTTACTACAAGTTCAAATTCCAACTCTAAGTAGGTCAGAACCACCTCCGAAGGTAACATCAGAAAATTATCATAAGAAGACCCGCGACCGCGGAATCCTACCGCGCCCGCGGTGAGTTCCATTTTGGCGAAGCTGTGTAGCCGCCTTTGCCGCGCCCGCGGTTTTCTACCGAGGTCGCGGTGGTTGATTTTCAGCACCGCGATCGTCTTTCCTTATTTTATATTTTTGTTATATTTTTATTATTAGTTTTTATTCAGTTGTTTTAGTCTAAAAAGACCTAGTTCGTAAGAAGTTTTGGGGGAGCCTACTTTGAGTTTGAACATAGAGCTTTTAGAGAATTTCATGGAGAACTAATCTTCCTTGGAGTTTGTTCAATCAAGGAAGCCTTTTTCTTGAATTCGTTGGATTCTGGTAACTTTTCTATCCTTAGGTTAATATCAAAACTCTTTGTTTTTAATTCCATAATCTATGTTTGATTTTATGAGCCTGATTACCTTGTTTGATTGACTTAGATCTAATGTGGATTAGGTTTGATTGTTGTCTATGCAATCTTATTTATCCTTGAAACAACTTTTTTCCAAGACCGTGAACTAGAATTGAGAAAGGGTGTTTGATGGTTGTTTTATGCATGAGACTCGTTGTTTGATTGCCTGATTCGATTTCCTATTATCCTTGAGTGCATTGCATGATTTGAATTAAGCATCCTTGTTCATATCATAGTTTCGCTTGGACCGTGGACAAGCGGAAACCCTAATAAGGATTGGAATTAACCTAGGAAATATAGAAAAGTGGATGAATCAATGATCGAAGGATTAAAAAGGTGGAATTGATTGAATGAACTCTGTTTTCTTCTAATTGATTTGAAACTTGAATTTGTCCGCTTGCTTAAACCTAAAACCCCCTGTCTTTGCTGATTGAATTTATTTTGGAAACACTGATTCTCTTGGGTTCGACCCCTTGCTTGCTTACTATACTGGTTAGTAAAATAGGGTTAAATTACTTTTGATCTCGGCATAACGACTTACGAACTAGGTCAACGTACGACGTGCCTTATTGCGTTGGGCGGCGTATTGATCCGAGCGCTTCAACAATTGCGCCTTGGTGCGCTCATGTAGACGGCGGACATGGTCGATGCAGTTGGCCGCATCGACGTGCTCACCAGGCTTGTATGACAATGACACCAAGTCCATTGGCGTACATGGATTACGCCCGTAGACCACCTCGAAAGGCGTCATCTTCGTCGTAGAGTGAAAGGACCTGTTTGATGCAAACTCAACATGGAAAATCCCACCGACGTGGGATTGCCTTGAGCATCGTCTGAAGAAGAGTGCCCAAGGTCCGATTGGTCACCTCAGTCTGACCATCGGTCTGCGGGTGGTAAGCAGTAGAAAACAGGAGCCGTGTTCCTAACTTCCCCCAAAGTGTTCTCCAAAATTGGCTACAAAATTTGGTATCCCTATCACTAACAATAGTCTTAGGAATATCGTGGAGCTTCACTACATGTTCGAAAAATATATTCGCGATTTCCACCGCGTTATTAGTTCCCTTACATGCAATAAAGTGGGCCATCTTGGAGAACCGGTCCACAACTACGAAGATGGAATCCTTGCCACGCCTCGACATTGGGAGGTCCGTGATAAAATCCATTGAAAGATCTTCCCACGGAGCGTCCGGTATAGGTAGGGGCATGTAAAGTCCATTTGGTTGTGACCGAGACTTGGCAGTATGACATGGCACACAACCCTGACAGTACTTGTTTATATCTCGTGCCATGTGTGGCCAGAAGAAATGTTCACCGAGTGCTCCCAATGTTTTGGCTATGCCAAAGTGACCTCGGCCATCATGAGCCTCTTTGAGCAATAAGTGCCTAATTGAAGAGGCTAGAATGCAAAGCTTTCCAGCGCGGTATAGATACCCATTGTCCAAAAAGAAGGGCTCATGGATGCGAGAGTGCTCTAGGTTTATAATGATCGAGGAAAAGTACGGATCTGAGGCATACAATTCCATAATCAAAGCAAACCCGAGCAACTTTGAATGTAGCTGGGTTAGAAGGATATATCTGCGAGAGAGAGCGTTGGTGACGACGTTCTCTTTTCCCTTATTATGAGTGATGACGTATGGAAACGTCTCCATGTATTCCACCCAACGTGCGTGGCGCCTATTCAGAGTCATTTGACTCTTGAGATAAGCCAAGGCCGCGTGATCTGTCTGAATTACGAACTCACTTGGCCAGAGGTAGTGTTGCCACGTCTTTAAGACCCGAATAAGAGCATAAAACTCTTTATCGTAGGTTATATAATTCAAAGTAGCCCCATCTAACTTTTCGCTAAAATAAGCGACATGCCCTTTGCTTTTGAAGGAGTACGTCGCCAATATCATAATCGGAAGTGTTGCACTCAATCTCGCAACACTTGGAAAAGTCCGGCAATTGCAAGATCGGGGCTCGACATTAAGCATCTTTTAAGGCCTCGAAAGCGGCCTCATAATGCGGCATCCACTTTATTGTGGCGGCCTTCTTCGTCAAAGAATGGAGTGGCCTGGCGATAAAACTGAAGTCCTTGATAAATCGCCTATAAAACTCGGCGAGCCCCAAAAAGGAACGAACCATAGTAGGGGTCGTGGGAATTGGTCACTCACGGATGGCCCGGATTTTGTCAAAATCCACTCGTAGGCCATCCTTGGATACGACGAAGCCAAGAAAATTCGTCGTATCCAAGCAAAACACACACTTGTCCAAATTTACATACAAACAATGTTCGCGGAGGCAATCTAACATCTGCCCAAGGTGCCTCGCGTGAGAGTCTAAAGTCCTACTATAAACTAAAATGTCGTCAAAATACACGACAACGAAACATCCTAAAAACTTACATAAAACAAAGTTCATTAATCTCATAAAAGTAGAAGGAGCGTTAATGAGGCCGAAAGGCATCACCAACCACTCGTAAAGACCATGCTTGGTCTTAAAAGCCGTCTTCCACTTGTCCCCTTCCTGCATCCGAATCTGGTGGTAGCCGCTCCGCAAATCGATCTTGGAAAATAAAACGGCACCATGCAACTCGTATAGCATGTCGTCCAAACAAGGAATCAGGTGACGATATTTGATGGTGATTTGGTTGATGGCACGACAATCCACACACATCCTCCACAAACCATCTTTCTTCGGCACGAAGATAACCGTAACCGCGCACGGGCTAAACGACTCTGGAACATAACCCTTGTCCAATAAAGATTGAACTTGGCTTTGTATCTATTGAGTCTCCTTAGGATACGCCCTATATGCGTCCCGGTTTGGCAATGACGCGCCGGGAATGAAATCAATGTGATGCTCGATTCCCCGAATATGTGGAAACCCATCGGGGAGCTCGGCAGGAATAATGTCTGCAAACTCCTGTAAAAGAGAAGAAATAGAGGGGGTTAGCTCATGTGTCTTATCAAATTTAATTTGAAGCAATGGACACAAAAGAAAACAAGAAAAACTCCCCTCGATGGACCTCATCACATTGCGGCACCGACATAAAAGGAAACGATCTTGGATCATGCCGAGCAAAGGTGGCTCGGCGTCTTCGGTGCTCCGAGACTTTCCATCGGCACCACTGTGTTGGGCCGCAGACCCATGCCAATGATGAAGATCAGGGCCGGGTGCGCCGGTGGATGGGCTCGGTAACGAGCCAGCGCCGGGAGTTACCGAGTCTGGCACGTTGCGGCGTGCGGTAGAAGAGGTGCTCGGCGTCCGAGGCTCATCTTTCACCTTTCCTCAGCGGTCCTGGCTCGGCTTTTTGTTTTGACCAAAATCTGGTCCAGAACCTCTAGAAACGCCGACAAAAATATCGCCTTGGCCCGAAACACCGGTGGATGCTTCGTTAGGCGTCGGCGCGGCCGGGGTGGTCTCTCTAGCCTTAGCTTGTTGCCTTTCGGCTTCATCCTGTATAGCTTCACTAGGAGACATTGGTAAGATGGTCACGCGTTACCATGGTAATTGAACATGTAAGTGTTCAATCGGCCATCGTAAATCACGTGACGGTCAAACTGCCATGGACGGCCAAGGAGAACATGTGTGGCATCCATGTCGATGACATCAAACAAAAGCAAATCATGGTAAATGCCAATTGAAAAAGAAAGACGTACCTGCTTGATAACCCAATGGTCGCCCTCGTTAGAGATCCAAGCAAGCTTGTAAGGCGTCGGATGCTCCAATTGAGGCAAGTTGAAATGAGTGACGACTTTCCTTGATAAAAAATTTCCGCAACTACCCAAATCAATTATCACGCTCAAGGAGACGTTTTGAACCAAACAACAGGTACGAAAAATGTTTTCCCGTTGATCGGTTGGCACGACCTCCCTAACGCTTAGTGCTCGGTGGGTCACGAGCAAATTCTTGTCGATGCCGGCGGCGATGTCCGAGGGCGCACAATACGGGACTTCTTCAATTGTTACCTCGTCCTCCGTCGACTCAGCCTCATTGATGCTTTCATACACCGCGGATTGAGCCGAGAACAACACTTGCTTCGTGTTGGGACAATCTCGTTTAAGGTGGCCTCGCCCACCACATTGATAGCACTTGATATCTCGAGTCCTCATTTGTGGGGTAGAATCGGTGATACGATCCGGTCCTAGACCCAGATCGATCAAGGCGAACCGGAGTTTACCCAAGCCCTGGCGTCCCCCTTGGCGCGACGGTCCTTGCCGAAGAGCTCGCGCCACCAGAATGCCAGCAACTTCCGGGCGCGGAAAGAACGCCGAGAGCGCGACCGCGCTCCGGCCGGTTGTCACCGCGCTCCGGCTGCAGAAGGGCGACGTCCTCGGGCGCGGGCTAGACCCCGAGAGCGCGACCGCGCTATCCCGGGCCAAACCGCGCCCCGACTGACGGTGTTCCAAGTTGTCCGAGCTTGTGCGAGTTCTTCCGAGACCTCGGGTCTTCGGGTTTCTATCTTAATTATATTATCGGGTTTTAAGTGAGGCAATTACTTTATTTAGTATTATTTCCAATTCCATCATTTATTTTAATTAAAGAGATGGGTTGGGCTTGTATGCTTGGGCCCATCTTCATTAAGGTTTTAGGATTAGACCTAGTTTCTATTTAAGTTGTCAGACTTGCATATTTTCAGTTTACGCTTGAATTGAATTGAATTTGCCTTGGTTGAATCGAGTTTCTCTTCCCCAGGCATCAGGCGTCAAACCCCTTCTATCCTTCTTCCAATCGCCCTACGAACATTCTGAGGTTTCGCTTGTCGGAATCAATACCACAGCGAGACGCCGCTAGAACCCTAGCGTCGTACCACCAAACACGTCCTGCGCGCCCCTGCGTGCTGTTTTATCGCTTGCTTCCACTCCATTGTTCAATCAAGACCGAGACGGGATTCAAATTACGAGACGTCGGTCCTTGTAGCGAGGCGAAACGCATCAAGCATCCTTATCACAGTTTTGTCCAACCGAAGGGCCCTTGGAATCTGTTCTGGGGGTACCTACCTTTGGTTTAGAAAAAGAAGATAAAGAAACTGGTTTAGTACCAAAAGCGGAAGGACTAGAGTTAGAGCCACACCTTAGAAAATTAGACGACTTCGGCCTCTTGAACTGCGTGTACAACTCCATGGCCGTATGAATGAGCCGTTCCAAGTCCTTGATTGGCAAGACAACCAATCGATCACAGATCCATTGATGTAGCCTCACTACAAAGCGAGACCACAAAGCCCCCGGTGAAGCGCTTATGCTGGCTTTGAAGAATAAATCTTCTAAGTAAGCAAAGAACTCCTGTAGAGTCATGGAACCTTGACGAGCATTTTGGATCAAAATTCGGACTTTCTCCTTGTATTCGGGGGATTGAATTTCTGCTTCATTATAAACACAAGTTGGTGCCACTCGGTAATGGTGGCTTTACCCTTTCGGGCCCGATCCGCTTCGAATCGGTTCCACCACATACGAGCGCCCCCTTGAAATGAAGGGTCACCACCTCGATTTTTTCGTGCTCCTCATAATGGCAATGTTTGAGGACGTGTTCCGTACCCTGCAACTAAGAAATAAACTCGTCAGGATTATAGTTGCCATAAAAATCTTCAAATTTTACCTTAACGTCGCGACGGGATACGTGCATCGGACGTTCATTATCGGGGCACTAATTGACACGCGAAGGAGGGGTGCGATGGCGCCGGTTGCCTCGGGGAGGGCCTCGGCCAGGATCGTCACCATCATTGTTGGGCTGTTCACCCCCATCGCACCGAGGGCGCCGCCTGTCCTCACGATCTCGTTCATGGTCGTGCCGATCCTCATTGCATTGAGGCCGTTCGCGGTTGTCACGACCTTCAATCCGATCATACTCTATGCGGTTCTCGGGCAATTTGGGTCTCGGAATCCAATCCCGATCCTGATCTATCCACTCATCTGTATCATGGACCAGAGGGTGCTCAAAATCATCCTCAGAATCCTCCTCGTACTACGTCATAGAGTCCTCTAATTCCAAACGTGGAGCTATCAGACTTTGATGACCCCGATAGTCGTTGACATCGAAGTCATCTCAACACTTGTTTTTCTTTTTCTTAGGCGTCGGAGTGACCTCCTTTTTTTTCTTGTTGATGTCTCCACTCCTCAGAGTCGTACTCCTCATCGGAATGAACGTCATGAACCTTCTGTACGCCGTCTTGATGGGTCGGCCAACTCTCCTTGTGACACCCTTATACCCTATAACATATACTTTGTAATAACTTATTTCACATATAAACGTATAATATACATATAACAACTATCCACGTAAACATATACCAAAACTAACAACCATATAAGGTTGCACACACACACAAAGATCTATATCATTACTTCTTGTACTAATACGTCTATTACTCTAACTTTATTACAACATAAAAGTCAAAGATGCAAAATGAGGAGGAGAAGGTTGCATTGAGCTTTAGCCGACCAACCTGTATGAATGTGACCTCTAAAAGAGACACACGTCAGAAAATTCTAGCTGAACCTGAAAAATTGTTTTGTGATTTACGTGAGTTGCATACTCAGTGAATATAAACCATCATCAATTATTTCACACAGAGTCATACATTAAGTCCATGTACATATACATACATATTATACATATGTCATATAGGAATTTACTATGCAAATTCAAATGCCGATGTATTCGATTCATTATTCTGTGAACTGTTCAAACCTGAATCTGACCCGGGTTTACTATATACTCTTATGGTCCCTCTAGCAAAGAAATCTGAAGATATCCGGAATATTGACTCTTATGATCCTTTTAGCAAAGAAATCTAAAGATCTCCTGAATATTGACTCTTATCGTCGCTTTAAGAAAGAAATCCGAAGATCTCCTCATTGACCCGTAGGACCTATATGATCCAAAGATCCTGTATGACCCGTAGGTCCTGTATGATCCGAAGATCATGTATGACCAATAGGTCGCTTTAAAAAAGAAATCTGAAGATTTCCTGAATTACAGTTTAGGGCAAGACAGTCACAGGTCCTTTTAATCTCGTTGCAATATGCTATGCAATCAAGTGCATCATGTAACCATATATGATATGCCATCTGTTAACACACTTTCTGTGCAAAAAACTTTGGAAATTTCATAGCTATCACATATAACACATATATCCATATAATCCATATAACACACATATCCATATAACCCATATAGCACATATATCCATATAGCTCATATATTCATATAGCACATATGGTTGAATCTCCGGTCTATACTCACCTATTCAAGACAATTCCTATATCTCTCCCCCTTGACTCTGACCACGATCTATTACTTGTACTCCTATATGTAACCCAATGCAAATTAGGCTATTTACTTTTATAAACTCTAACCCTAAATGCAATAAAATGCCAGTATGCATTATAACCTTTTGTGCATAATTTCAAATCCTTTAAAACTTGACAATAATAAACTATATATATAGAAGAACATTTTTCTAGTTCAAACTTTTATGAAAAACTTGATCAAAAGTCCCCATAATATCGTTACAAGACAAAACCCTAAAATTACTCTGAAATCTTTTTCCGAATATAAATCTAATATCGAAAACATCCTCTGAGAACTATAAATCGACTAATTTTCAATCAAAACCAACTGTAGATCTAGATCTGGAAAAATCAATGAAAACCAGATAAACCATTAACTAACTTACCAAACCACACTTATACTTCAAGATTAAAACCCGATAGAAAAGATCTTGTACTAGATCCAGCAAAAACAACCGAAACCATTCAAATCTTTCTCTTTTCTCTTCTCTCTTTCTTTTCTCCTCTCTATTGTTTTTTTGTCTATTCGTTCCTTAATGAATAAGAACGAAGGAGACAATTATATATATGACATGAATTGGGCAAAGTCGGCAATCTATGTTGTGCATATGCTACTAAAAAATTGTTTAAAATATAATTGCGATTTCCACCCTTGAATCTCCTTTACTACAAACTTTTCCCTGAAATAATTATTAATTAATTTTTACTTAAAAATTGTTTAAAATATAATAAACTTAATTCGAAAATAAATATTACTTTTAAAAATTCACTATATATCATGCTACTATGTTGTGCATATGCTACTAATCTTATATGAATGCAGAATGACGTATACACTTTGGTCGGGGATGTTACAGTCCTTCATGGATTCCAACCTCTGGATTCCATGTTGGGAAGATGGTTCAACCATTGGCCCTTTGGCCTTTTCTTGCGCCGTAGCCCTCAACATCGAAACGTCGTGCGGTGGCACGCTAGGATTCGGGGGCTGTGTATGGATTGTCACGGCAGGGGCCTATTGGTCCAAGAATCTAGAGAGGAGGCGCTCGATGTTGGAGAAGTGTGCCTCCATAGCTGCAAGGCCTTCCGTTGTCACGGCGTCGGGTTGCGTCGCACCGGGCGTCGCCAAGAGCCCCAATTGGAGCGTCGACAACTATTGTTGTTGATTATGGTGTTGTTGTTGGTTGTTGTGTTGTTGTTGGTTTGAATGCTCGTTTCCTTCCATGATAATGTCACCTAGTTGCACCATAGACATAATAAGTAACAAGTCCCAAAGAAAACAAACAAACAGAAAAGCAAGACTTTGTAAGACTCACCACCCAAGTACCCTTAATTGCACGAAAAAAGGGTCTTGAAAGGGTCGGGGAGGCTTAGATCTCGACTTAACACAAGCAAAGTCACAAACAAAAGCATGAACAAGCAAGCAAACAACACAAGCAAGAAAGGAGAGAGAGGCGTCGACTAGTAGGGTTAGCCTTGGCCATGCAAGAGAGAAAGAAAGAAGAAAGGAAAGATTGTGAGATCTCGGCCTAAGAGGGAAGGTGAGGTTGTGTCTTAGCCAAAAATAGGAGTAAGTAAGATATGCAATCAAGGAAGGTATGCAAATCAATTAAGAAAATAATGCAAGATATTAGAGGGGGGGGGGGGGGGGGGGGGCGAACAAAATATGAGACACTTGCCTTATTTGGCTTGTGTGTCCCACGAGATCTTTTGATATCTTTTTTTGTTTTTTTTAGGGAAAATTGCATTTAAGCACCCTTTATTTTGTATTTGTTACATTTAACCACCCTTTATTTTTTTTTCTACACTTAACCACCCTTTATATACAAATATGGACATTAAACCACCCTTTTAACAGAAAAACCCAATTTCTTAGTTAGTCCCTCCGTTAACCCATTTAAATGACATTTTCCCTTATTAAAAAAAAAACAAATTCTCTTTTTTCTAATGTGAAAATATGGAGAAAACAGCGATCTTCGGCGTCTTCGTCGTCGTTCTTTCTCTCCAATGCAAATCGGCCCTTCAACCACAAACCGTTGCACGAATTACTAGATTTCGTGTCGGAGAAGGTGGACATGTGCCTTGGTCTCATATCCCCTTTTCCGAAGACCATCTGAATCGGCTTCAAACTTCGGAAATTAGGTTTTTAAAACAGGTTCAGGGCCCGAGATGCCTTTGACCCCATGGCTCGGACCATCATCGGCGTCGTCGAAGACCGGATTCTCTTCTGGAACGGCATTGAATGGTCTGATTTCGCCCACACCTCGTGATCAAGAGAGGTTGAACGAGACGGCGAAATTGATTTGGGATGGGAGACCGAGAGGTTGAACGAGACGACGAAATTGATTTGGGTGGGAGACCGAGAGGTTGAAGAGAGGCTTGTTGGGGATATTGAAATTGATTAGAGAGGTAAGAAGGAGAGGAGTTCTAGCCATGGAAGACGAACTTCAGGGAGAAGTGAAATTGATTTGGGATTCTGACCAAACGTCATTCACGGAGAAATTGGGGTTTTCTGTTAAAAGGGTGGTTTAATGTCAATATTTGTATATAAATTGTGGTTAAGTGTAGAAAAAAAAATAAAGGGTGGTTGAATGTAACAAATATAAAATAAAGGGTGGTTAAATGCAATTTTCCCTTTTTTTTAAATTGGAAAGATATTACCTTATTTTGGCTTGTGTGTTCCAAGCAAGTCTTATTCAAGCAAGTAGACCGAAACAAGTGCAAGTCGTAGGGTGTATGACGATGTTTTTTTTTGTGATTTTTCTGAATTTTTTTGAAACAACACAATGGGCCTATGCGAATGATGGTAGAGATGGCAGAAAACATATGAATTGATGGTAAAAAGAAAAACATTCGTGCAAAAACGAGTAAGAGGGTGAATAAGACTTACGTGGTCCGTCGGCTCTGATACCAGTTGATGTGAACCCCGTTGGAGGATTCACACGAGGATCTTGTCATAGACTCGTATTATGTCTCTTCACCGAACGTAACCGATAGATTTGAGGCATTTGGACGCCTAAACTGGGAGGAAGAAGTGAAAGGATTGAGAAGGTTGCCTAGGATGAACTAGGCGTAATGAATATGGGATTGGGAAAAGAATCTTGGGTGACGCCTTTAAGATAAAGTGCGGGATCAATCCGGCATCAATTCGTTATCAAATCAAAGTGTAAAGAATACAAGGATAGGCGTGCCTCTTATATAGAGGAGAGGCACACACGAAAACCCTAGGAAAACCCTAATGGCATGGGCGACGTATGAAGGAGGCATGCAAGCGGCCCATCACACAAACCCAAGCCCAAAACACTCATAAAAGTAGAAATGACATAAATAGCAAGGTTCAGAATGGAAATAATACTAAAAACGGAATAAAACATAGATGGTCACGGTGGCCATGTCGCGAGTGTCGCGACAAGGCCGTGACAAGGCGTCGGCACGCCAGCGTAAGGCATGTCGCGACACGCTAGGCGTGGAACGACAAGGCCAAGGCACGTGGCGCACTCAAGGATGTCGCGACACGTTAGGCGTGACACGACAAGGCCGAGGTGCGCGACGCACGTGAACTTCATGTTGCGACGTTGGGTTGGCCCGGCGCAGACTCGTAGGCTGGTACCAATGCATATTACTCGGTACTAGACGTGTTTGGCACGACACTGGACGCGAGGTCCTCGTCATTGTGGTGCGAGGCGTCAGCGACGAGAAGTGGCACGGCTCCAATGATGGTGAGACACGTGAAGACGGGCGCACCGTTGGATACGCCATTGCTTGCTAAGGCACGAGCGACGATGGACGCCTTGGCTCGAGCTATGGCACTAGTACGGGCTCGAGTGATGGACCCGTCGGAGCGCATAGACAAATCTTACTCTTCTTGGCTCGCCGTCAAGGTGGAGCTCACATCAATGTCCCTCATATTGTTGCTATTTGGTTCTATTTAGTACATGATTGATTCTGAATTGATTACTTAAAGTGGACCTATTGGCTATTGATATTCAAAAATATGATTCAAGTACATTGTTTCTTAGACCATCCACAACGGTGGATTGTTAGATTAAAAAAAGAATAAAAATCTTACAAACAATGAATATATATTAAGAATCCAACTTCTAGACTTCAAATAAGTGCCAAAATAATTGTGGACTTCAAATAGTTGTAGGTGTGTGTGACTCTTTCACAAACCTTTAAGACTTATTTTGATAATAAAATGATATTATCTTTTCAAAATATTATTTTTAATATTTTTTGTTTTATTTTTATCTATCCATAGACTGATAGACACTTATTTCATTTATGTTTTGATTAGAAAAATAAATTGATATATATGAAAATTACAAAATAAAAAATCATTATAAATTGATTTTGTATTTTTTTTATCTAATTAAATATATGTATTGTACAAAATGATATAATTCATATAGTTAATGACATAAGATATTATTCGTAGGCATTTTAGTAGTTCGATATATATATATAGAGAGAGTCCAGCTCTAGTGATAATAATACTTAGAGTGAGAAACGAGAACAATTAATAGCCATCCGATTGTATAAATTAAGGGCGTAGATTAAATCAGAAAAATATATAGGCGGTGGCAAATTGTGTAAATTTTCTAATTTTAATGGTGGAAGACGAAATTGCCCTCGCCCACAAGGTTCAAGCGACGATTTGTTCATCTCGTGAAAGTTCAACCGACAAATTCTTCTCTCTTCTCCCTGCGGCGATTTGGGCGACTTCGTTCGGCCGTGCTCCTTCGGCGATCGTTCGTCCTTGCTCCGCATGCGGCAATTTCGTTCCAGTTTCCTTTCTCTCGTCCGGTTGAGGATGCCTCCTGCGAGATCGGAAGACAGCGCCCCCGCCGATCCAACGAGCTCCTCTTCCGGTTAGGGTTTTAACAATCTAGCAATTGAATGAACTTGATTTATGCACTGAATGAACTTGATTCTGATTCCTACTGTGTATATCCAAAATTTAGCATGAAGAGAACGAATTCTCATTTGCGTCTGCCAAATCTCGCCTTAAATGCTGAACGAATTCTGATTCTCTTTTACTAATCTAGACTTCCGTTAAATGATGAATGAATCTTCACAAGAATTTCTATTTTTATTTCCCCTAATCTGGACTTCCTACTGCATTTGTGAGTTTATTGTTAGTATTTAGTTGCAATTTCTGCCCCCTTGAGCTCCAACTCGAGTTTCATGGTCTTGGTGAACCATGGCTGGGAGCAATTGATAAAACTAAGCCTCAGGAAATACGTAGTACGTAGAAACAAGAAAGCAAATTGATTTAGGTGCATCATGAATAGTAGTGTATAATATAGTTCATGCTATTGCTCAATAAGGTTCATGCTATTGTATAATATAGTTCATGCAATAGTATAATAAGTTCATGCTATTGAATAATAAGGTATTATTAGACTTGCACCTTGTTATTTGGTTAAAAGAGCACTTGATGTTGACATTATTGTGTTTTTTCAGGTACACTACAAGGAAAACAAAATGAAGAAGAAGTCCAACAGAGAGAAATTCGAAGCAAATTCGCTCAAGACAAAGGTTAATGAAGTAGTTTTTTTGCAAGTTCATAGTATTTATCATTAAGCTTGATGTGTGGTTCATAAAACATATCGTCGTGGTTCATGATTGCAAACAATATGGTTCATTTTTCAGTATTGCCATGTCTCATGTTCAAATATAGGCCAAAAAAGGCTCACTCAATAAGCTGGATGTGCTTATTAGTTTATGCTTCATGTTCTTATGCTATTAGGTTCATAATTTTTGCCAATAAGGTTCATTTTATTTAGTCAACAAATACTTCTACTGTGTGTTGTATTTTGAAGTTTCATATTACAGTTCATGTTCTTATGTTTGTAGGTTCATGAAAATTCACACTTAGTTTCATATTACAGTTCATGCTCTCATTTGTGTTATATTCTGTTTTATGCATATGACATCGGCAACTTCAAAAGGCATGAAAAGAAAGACACAAGTTAGCTCCACACGTCAAAGTCCGCGAGGAAAGAAAACAATAAAGCTTTCAACTCCACTAACCGGTAGCTTGGAGTTTGAAGGATGTGTAAGTGAAGATGAAGCGGATGAAGATTCTGATGATACAGATTCTGATGATAAAGATTCCGATGATGCAGATTATGAGAAGACAATCAGTGAAAGCAAAACGGATGAGGAATCTGATGATTTTGATACCCCACTTCGTATTGTACAGTCAAAGCTTATGTTAGCAAGGGCTTCTACATCAAAGAAGAAGGTTGACAAGAAAGAAGGAAAGGGGAGGGTAAAGCAAGTTCAAGCTGTCAAGATTGACAAGAAGAAGGTGGACAAGAAAGAAGGAAAGGGGAGGGTGAAGAATGATGGTGCGCCTTTGAAAAGAGAAAAACATAAAGGATGTACTAGTAGAGGAGCAAAAGAAGATAAGTTGGTTAAAAAGGGAAACTTGGGTAGCCATTACCCTTCCTTGCAGACAAGAAACACTGGAAAAGCTTTTGTGGAGGCAATGGATGAGATCAAGAAAAGCGAAAAGAAGAAAGAAATGGTTAGAGAAATGGGGTTTGGGGAGTTGTTGAACTTGACCAAAAGTGAGATTCCTCATTATCTTGGATATTGGATTTTAGATAATTTTGATGAAGTCCAATGCAGATTGAAGTTAAAAGGTGCGAAAGGATTCTACATCACTGCAGATGATGTACATAGGGTGTTTGGGATTCCAAAAGGCCCCATACTTGTTGAAAGAAAAACAAAAAAGGAAGCGCCGGAAATATGGGCAAGTTAGAGTGCGTAGTTTGAAGGAATTGATGATGTAAAGTCTTCTTACATTGCAGCAAAGTTAGAGAAATGGGAAGATGATGAAGCTTGGTTCAAGCGCTACTTCTTTCATTATTTGTGACCTCGCTCATTGAAAGTACTAAAAAAGGAGTTGTTGTGAGGGAATTCATAGTGGAGAATGTTGATGATATACCAAAAATGAATTGGTGTGATTTTGTCTTCAAGAGATTGATTGCAACAAAAAGGGACTGAAATGAAAATAAGAATGGGTTCTTCAAAAGGCCAATCCTCTTATTACTAGTGAGTAAATTTTCTAAATTGATTATAATATAGAGTTTTTATTTTCTATACTTGATTTAATTTTTTTGTCTATTTTTTTGTAGCTCTGCTATGTTGATAATGTCATCATACTAGGCAAGGAAAATGCAAGGAACTTGCCTATTTTCTTGAATTGGGACGGGGAGAGATTAATAGCTCGACAAGATGAAGAAGCGATTAAAGTTGGAGGATTTGGTATTGGCCGTGTTATTGGAAGAAAAAATGAACCGGTCAATCCAGGGGAAGGCCCTTCTCAAGAGAACATGAAGTGTAGAAAAGAGCAAGAAAGAAGACAAGAGAGCAAAATACCAGATACACTGCAGGTATAAAAAAAGTATTAGAAAAAATGCATGCTTCTGTACATTTAAAAGCCTAGGTTCATGTTATTGCTTAATAAGGTTCATTCTATTGTACAATACAGTTCATTCTATTGTACAATAAAGTTCATAAATATTTAGGGTTTTTGGTTGGTTCATGCAATTTAAGGCTTTGGTTCATGATACAAAATAGTATGGTTCATAGTACATTTAAGTTTGGTTCATGCAAATGTTTTTATATCTTTAATGATTTTAATGCAGGAGTGTATTCAAATGATCGCCGAGAGACAAACGTAATTAGCGCATGCAATTATAGAAGTGGCTGAAGCTATTGAATTGATCCCAATACGATGCAAAGAGGATAACACACTTCAAACCATGTTGAACAATGCAAAAGCTTGGATCAGCACATCCAAAGAAGAGAGCCCAACCCAAAGTGACTTTATGCAAGCATGGGAAAACTCTCAGCATTCATTTTGGTCAGATCCGGAGTTACTCAAGTGTTTGAAAGCAGTTGATGAAGCCACATTGAAGGTTGAAAAAGCTCGAAAGATAGTTGATGATCCTTTACAGAATTATAATCAAGAAAATGGTGGAGACATCGATGAGGGACAAATATTGGTAGGTGCAGAGAATGTTGTAGTAGCTAATGAAGTGGATGGTGGCAAGGTGGGAGATAAAGTGGATTAATTAGTGGGAATTGTTGGGAAGAAGGTTAGTTTTGATCTCACACCACCATCCTTCAAAGTCATTACTACCCAAGAAGTCAACATGGAGGATGTGGAACATGGCAATGAGCAACCAAATGAAGGTGGTCATAATGAAATTCAAATGGAGCAACCAAATGCAACTACAAATAAGAAGGTTAACATCTAACACTTAAATTTAGATTGCCTTTTTGTTCTTCATGTGTTTGTGTTTTAAAAATAATAATTGTGTTTTCAATTTCAATAATTCTACAGGACAAAGGAAAAGGTCCAGCTGAAGAGCAACATGACATGGATAACCAACCCCAAAAAAGAAAGGTTAGGGTCCAAAACTTGAATGTTGGTTCATAATGTAGGCATTTACAGTTCAAGTGACACAATATTAAGGTTCATACTAATTACTACAATATTTTTTTAATCCTGTTCATTCGAAGAAAATTGGAAAGAAGGGGTTAAAAATAGTAGAATCATCAAACAACCAAATGGATGAGGTGGGTCGTGGCAAAAGAATCACAAGGTTTGGTGACAACACAAGAAGCCCATATTATAAAAGAATCATCCAAATCCAAGAAAAACCAAATGAAGAACAGAAGGCAATCTGGACATATGTTATGAAAAGACCTTTAAACCCAATGTAAGTTTTAAGATGTTTCATATTAAATATCTTAACTTTCGTTTTGTGTTGCATCATGGTCAAATGTATAACCGAAATTAATTTGTATGCTAGTCACTTGGAGAGGATGTTTGAGTGGAACGACTTGCATCTTAATAGGACGCACTTCATGTCTTTTGACAACGATCCACTTTGTGAAATCCTTGATGCATGGGCTATGCACCTCAACTCCCTAGAAGCAAGGAAAAGCACACCGAAACCTGAAAGATTGTTTTCTAAGGTGCTCCGACAGGTATGTGCTTAAACATAAAACAATATCTTGTAATGTATTTTTGTACTTACTCTATATTACTTGTAGGAGGGTGAGAAAAACAAGGTTGATTTTCAAAAAAACTTAACTGAAGCTGTGAATGTGGTAAAGGGACGAAGAGTCAAATACATTGAACTGGTAAGTATGCGTGCTAAGGTTCATGCTATTGTGTGCTAGGGTTCATGCATTCTGAATGCCCAGTTTTTTGCATAGCTTACACTAATGTTAAAAAGCGAAAATTGTAGATTATTATCCCGATCCATTCTTCTGAAGACCACTATTATGTCATGAGCTTTAATTTGATGAAGCCGGCAATTGAAATACTAGATAGTGAGTTCTGAAAAAGTGTTCCAAAAACGTTACGGAGAGATTCCAAACAAGCTGGTAAGCGCTATGTTAAGTATTGAATTGAAGGTTCATAAACCTTCACATACTGGTTCATTTGTAAAGCTTTAAAGGTTCATATTGATTGTGTTTTTTTTTGTACTTTCAGCGGGAAATGGTAAAAACTTTTCTTGGAGTAAACTCTTTGCATGCGAAGGTTAAAAGGATCAAGGAAGAGCAAACAAAGATAACAAAAGTTCAAAGTCCTTGGGAGAAACTTGGTGAAAAGGTAGACTCTGGAGTTGTTTCCATGAGACACATGGAGATGTATATGGGATCAACAACTGAAGAATGGGAGACTGAAGTCAAGGCCACAACTACAACGAACAACATTAAGAGTCTCAAAACAAAGTACATGCATGCAATCATCACTTCATAGATCAATGAATTGAAGGAGTTTTTAATGGTAGATATAAAAAAATACAACAAGGATAAGAGTAATGAGGTGAAGAAGTAAGATGTAGTGAGATGGTTTTTTTGGGAGTGCACAATTAGTATATTACTAAGTATTAAAACTTGTCTTTTGGGATATTTGAAAAACAATCTCTAGGTAAATGATTGGTGAATAGCTAACTTGAAAGTAGTAGAAATGACTACAGTGCTAGGCAATGGAAAGGGTCCATTTTGAGAAAACAATGTAAAAATTGGTCCTTGAATGCTTGTTGCATATGGTGCATTTTGTTAAATACATATGCTCATTTTGCTCAATTTTTTTGCAATGAAATTATATGTTGAGCATTTTTGCTTCATTAACAGGAAGGTTCATTGTATGAAACGCGAAGGTTCAATGTGTTTAACAGGAAGGTTCATTGTATTCAACGTGAAGGTTCATAGTGTTTAACAGGAAGGTTCATTGTATGAACGCGAAGGTTCATAGTGTTAAAACAAAACTTAAAACATAAAGAAGCATCAAAAGGAAAATTTCAAAGTCTAATACAACTTTAAAAGCAATTACAAATGTAGCAAATGAATTTCTCAAACACAAAGTACCATAAAACAAACAACTTAATCCCCAAAAAACACATAAAAACTACTAAAAAGGACAAATAGAGAACTTCAACTTCAATGTTTAATCTTGGACCACATAAAGCAAAACACTTCCCAACAAAAGTACGGATATTATGACCATCCGTTTTCCCGCAATGTTCCACAACGCCTTTTCCCGACTTTACTTGAAGACATTGCACTCTCCTTAGCACCCAATATGCGCTTGTCAGAACCAAAACCCTTGTTCTTAGCTTGTTCAGGTTGGTGTACATGAATCTCATTGGGTATACTAATACCACCTAATGACTCCACACTCCTAGCATTAACTGATTTGTCACTATATGAAGAACTACTACCAGACACGAGTTTCTCTTTTTGCTCCTTGATAACAGAAGAAAACTCATGCATTAATTGAGGATGGTATTCTAATATACCTAAGCAACTATAAAAGTCTGATATCACTGAACTCGTTAAGGCTTGTGTTTCCTCAATGGCAGCACATTGTTCTACAATAGCACCATCAATTGTAAAAACTAGGCTAACTGTAGAGGTGTCTTCAGATCTGTAACCATATGAGTAGAATCATGGTTTAACTTGGCCTGAGAGTGTCTTTGGGATTCCATGGCAGTCTCAAAGTGCATCACCAACTCTTAAAGCCTAAAATATGGGTCGGTAAAATGGCCGAAAAAGCTGTTCTGAACCTCTAAAATGGAAGTAGTCCTGACTAATCCACCAAAAATTTTGTCCCTGAAATAAGCTGGAATCCAGAAATGACGAATGGCAAACATGTCATCAAACCATCGTCTAATCTTCGAGGAGATACGGCTAACCAACTCCAAACACCTAGAATCAAACTCAGCTGGTATAATCTTATGACTCTACACTATAATGTTGAGCTGCTGCCTAAACTCATCCACATCGCCAGATTCGGTCTTTATCTTTCCAGGCACTTTTGTCATAATGTGCCACATGCAAAGCCGGTGGCGGGTCCGAGGAAACACTCTCTGAATAGCAACTTTCATGGCGGCATCCTGATCAGTCACAAGAATTCTTGGATCGTGCCCCATTGCTTTCTTAAAATGTACAAACAACCAAACAAAAGATTCTATATCTTCCTTGAGCAAAAGTCCAGCACCAAATGTAACACATTTTTTATGATGATCAAGGCCAGTAAAGGGAGCAAATACCATACAATACCTATGAATTAAGCAAACATAATTATAAAAAAAAAAAGAAAAAATATGGAATACAATATTAGTGTACCAAGTTTAAAGTTGATGGTTCATAGATACTAAGATAACAGTTCATGCATTTAAGCACAGAAGTTCACAAATTTTAACAAAGAAGTTCATAGAGCAAAAAATGATAAGTCAAAGGTTCATGAAATCTAAGATATCAAAAAAATTACATGTTAGTCCTGTATGTAGAATCAAAAGACACCACCTCACCAAAATATGAGAAATTCTTGCGAGAAATGGGATCAGCCCAGAATAGCCTTGTCAAACGATCAGAAGAATCAACATCGTATGCATAATAACATGCACTACACACCTCCTTTTTTCTCTAGAATCTATTAATAACCATTTGAGAATCGGAACCCTCAATGTGAGCCATCAAATCTCGTTTGTAGTTCTTAAAATCAACAGCAGAAGCACCTACATTTGCATATCCTCCGACCTCCAACAAGGTGGCTGTACAACTTATGACTCATCGTTGGACCGATATTAGATTTCTCACAACTCAACATGAAGTTCTTATGGCCAATATCAAGCTTTCTGTTGGACTTTAGAAATTGTTTGTAATCGCTAGTTACAAGCGTGTGACTATGACGCTCAACAAAAATCTGGACCACACAACCGAGCATGCCGACAAATTTGAACTTAATTTGCGCTTCACAACCAACTCGAGTTGCTGGTCTTTTACATTTGCCCGTGTTGTGTTTCCCATCTTTGAACCCATGACGGTTACAGTATAAATACTTGTGAATTATAGTATTATCAGTTGAGTCTATACGAGAACCGCCATGTCGAACAACAAAACCACAAATAGAAGCATACTGACTGTAAAAGGAGATGCCTTCATCCAATGTGATAAAATATTGACCTTCGTGTGGTTTACACTCGTCTGGACAATTGGGAATGTAATAAGAACAATCATGTGATATTTGAAGAATGTAGGCATCACTAGCTTCATCAGCATCATCCAATGGAACCCCATCAGCACTAACATCATTATCAAGACCCGTCAATTGAACTCCATCAATACCATGATCTTTATCTGAATTAGACAAACTAGGTTGGCCGGAGCTTGATGAACAACATACCTACAATAAAAAAGGGAGATAAAGAAGAGATCTAGTAAAAAGGTGCAAAATAACAATGTTCTTTTGGTTCATAACAATAGACAATGCGGTTCATAACAATAGACATTAAAGTTCATTGAAAATGACAATTCGGTTCATGACTTCCTGACTAGTTCATTGAAAAACGGTTTAGGAATTTAGTCAAACACATGGTGGGAAATCAAATAAACATAATAAATCAAACTATATCTCCAATCAAATCCTTCAAATTGTGCAATATCTATTAAGTCGAAATCTCATACATAAGGCTCTCTTCATTGATCAAAATTGTGAAAGATATAAATCCAATGAACAAAGATTAAAAACTAAAAACCAACGAAAAACGCACCTAAATCCATCAATAAGAGAAGGAGACGATCGAAGGGGGTTTGATAGGGTTTATTGACGTAATTTCCAATGAGCTTTCAAATCCCTAGTAGCGAGAGCAGATTAACCAGCGAGAGCAACTTTCAATTGAAGAAGAGCCTTCCAAGAGTTCTAGTGACGCCGATCAATTGAATTTAATGACGCCGATCAATTGAAGAAGGGAGGAGTTCTATGGACGATGATCGAGAGAAGAGTCTTCCGAGAGAATTTAATGACGGCGATCAAGAGAATTTTCAGGATGCTGAGATTGAATGTAGAATGGGGATCAAATGACGAAAATGCCCCCAAAATTTGAAAATTAATGACGCGCGCCTTCTCTCATGATTAGCATATCTTGACCATTGATCTCACACAATCAAAGGCCCATAAATGTTCTCATTTCTTATCCTAAGAAATGTTCTCATTTGATCCCCTTACTATATATATATATATTTTAAGACATTATGAATATAAATTAACATGTTTTAAGGGTTTAGATCATAAATGAGATGCATTACAAACATGAGGTTATATTGAATTGAAAATATAACACATGTGAAGATATGTTTCACTTAAAGAATCGAAAAACTTAATCGTGAAGCTATTCTTCACTTTCAGTAGCGTAAAAACATGAACGAACGCACATGTGAAGCTACTCTTCATTTGGTTCACCTATTTTTACATGCACTCATGCTATTTGGTGACACGATCCTAGACTATGTTGTTTGTTTGGTGTGTGTGTGTGTGTGTGTATGTGTGTTTGTAGTGTTTCATGCCTCTATTTTAATGTATTCCCATATTTTCAATTTTAAGTGAAATAAAATGTGTTGCTTGTTATTTATATTAATTTTAAACTTTAATTACACAATTGATATAAATTAGTCACATCAACATAATGAAATATTTATTTGAATGATATACATATTATTAAATAATATCCGAAACTAAATAGTGTAATTGGATAGATAATAAAAATAAAATAAAGTTAGTGGATTTTAGAGAATAAAATGGGGTTGTGGGTTGTAGAAATAAAGTAGAAGTGGGTTTTAAAATGAGGTGAAAGAGTGAAAAAATTGATTGGGGGGGGGGGGGGGGGGGGGGGTTAAGAATCCATTTTAGAGTTATGGGTTGCGGATGGTCTTATGCAAGATAAGCTCTCTAAATTTTTCCGTTTTCACGAGCACCCAAGCATAGGCTATGACACATTGACACCTTATAGAGAAGTGCTTTTGGAGTGTCTATACATAATACCCAAACATGACATTGTATTTCATGTGTCCCGATTGAAGAAAAAGATTAGTAGTGATGTGGTCCCATTGATCGATCCACCTTCTGAAGCGAACTTCAAAATCACTTCGCCAATGGTGATTTAATGGTTGTTAAATGTTATCTGATGAGGAGGCCACATGGGAGGCAGCCAATCATATTCTACAATAATTTCTTGATTTTGCACATAATTAAAACTTTGAGGAGGGAGGGAGTACTATAATATATTTCATTAGAAAAGTTGTGGGCAATAACTATAATAAAGTGAGAAGGACTCGCAAGTAATTAAGTGTACTTAGAATATCATTTGGGGATAAGAGGACCTTTGAGTAATTGAGTTGCCAACCCAAGGCCCAATCAATCAACCAGGCTCAGAAAATGAATAAACAAGCGTTTAAGAGAGCATAGGTGGTGAGTGTGGATATGGCCGTGGAGAGCATAGGTGGTGAGTGTGGATATGGCCGTGGAAAAGATGAATGTGATGATGAAACAACTTATCCGTCAAAGAAACCGTCAAAGAAACCATATTTAGGCGTTAGGTTGTTGGATAAGAAATCAATTGATATTCCAATGGTAAAAGCGGTTGTAATCAAGATGGGGCCCCCACCGGTGAACGGAGGATTGGGGAATTGTAGAGAGCCGGCCCCGTAGATGGGCGAGGGCGGGGCGGAGAAGGAGATAGTCGGGATAGCGGTACGTTGGGCTTGGTTGCGTGGGTGGAGTCTAGACGTGCAGTGGGCAACGGATTCACCGGAGAAGCCTCAAAGCACCAATCGACCTGGCCTAATACAACTCGGTCCAATTTCAAACTCAGCTATAACTCCTTGGAAAAATAGTACATTGAATAAGCCTCGAGCTAACCTGCAAGAAAAGAAGTCGAACTTGCCTCACAAGTAAAACAAAACATTTTACTAGCAATGCAAGTAGACACAAAACTTGCTTCGTAAGTAAGAAACTTGCCTCGCAAGTAAGAGGAAGAAAAACTAGCCACGCAAGGAAAGAAGTCGAAACTTGTCACACAAGTAACCCACAAACTTGCCTTGGAGAACAAATACTTAAATACATTTTTTTATTTTCTTAAACTGCATACCAATTTATCTCCTATTGTCTTGTCTTTTTCATGTTGAAGGGTTGGATTTGGGGTCGTTGAGCACAACCGAAGACGGATCAGGCGAAGCCGGAAAGTTTCAATATCAAAATCTAGTCCTTTAGAGCAACTTAAGAACTTGTTGTATCAAAATTGAAAGACTTTAATTTTTCAATTTGCCAATTTTCAGTCAAGTACAAACGTCTTTATTTTTCTTTTTTCCAAAACCAAACTTGGAGCCCTTTCTATCTTATTTTTTCAGAGAGAACAATCTTGGGCAGCAAGCCCGACCATGGAGCTTGAAAAGCCAACATGAATTTCGGAACTCTAGACGTGAGTTGTAGAACAAAGATAGTCTATTCCTTGTGGGCATGATGTTGTTTCGAGGGTTCTCTCCATAAATTATTTGGCTTCCTCAACCTTTGTTGGTTTTTGTTCATATAACTTTCAGATTCTAGTAATTGATGCAAACAGTAATTGATGCAAACAAAACAAGAAAGGAAGAAGGGAATCCAAGGTGAAATAAACACGCCCCACCAAACACCGATAGATTTATTAGGCTATACAATATAGAATTTCATGAAAATAAAAGATTTACAAATAGATCGATTTTATACAGTTATCTAGGATATGATTTGTCTCTAAATCAACGTTCGATCTACACTAGCATCTATACAAAAAGATGTTACACATAATCACATAAATATTATTCATCCATTGACTAAGTTTTCCTACCTCCTCTAATTAATATTATTCATCCATTGACTAAGAATATATCAAACAAATATAAAAAACACCCAAAGTTATTTAAATTGGTTTAATTCACAAAAGCTTATCGAATGCCCTTATAAATTTCAAAACCTCTTATTTCTCATTATCCAATTTCCTTACATATTCTTAAGTCTCTTATTTTTGTTTTAAATACCGATTAAGATTCATAATGTGATTCTATTTTATGTGAGTTTTTTTTTGAAACCCAATACATGTAGAATTTGTGTGTTTAGAGACATGTGAGATCTATTACAAAGGAGAATAACAATAAACACTTAAATGCACTATACACATAGGAAGGGGTGGGCACGGGTGGTTAACCGGATTTTTAGTTATTAAATTTCAATAACTATAACCGTACCATTAGTTCACGGTTAACCAATATCGGTTAACCGTGAAATTCGATACGGTTTAACGATTAACCGACTTTTTTTCAAAAAAATATTATTTTTATAAAGAAATCATATTTTAATATAAAATTTACCTTTTTTAATAATCTAAACTTAAAATTTAATTTTAAAACAATAAATGAAATAAAACAACTCATATACAACCATTGATTAAAAGTGCGGATGGGAACCATACTCTATATTTCATTGCAAAAAAAACAGACATGTGAATAATATGATAAATGCAAACATCTCAAAAATTATAAAATGAACATTAAATTAAATATATGGCAAGATAAAAAAATTGTAATATAGAAACACACTAAGTTATGCACTAAGATTCTATGTGGTAAAACAAAATATCGTTCATTCTCCCTCAAATAGATTCTTCTTTTTGTTTTTCAAAGGAATGCCCCTATGTTGGCTCTAGCAAACAACTGTTTCGGGTAACTGAGAGGCGCAACATGGGTTTAGCCTCCTTTTTGGTGTACTAGGGGAAGACGGCGCGCAACATGCGCGCGAGACTGGCTTTGTTTTTTTTATGTGATTAATAACATGATAGCTTTGAAGGATATATGCAACTCAAATAACGAACCGATATGGGAATCAATTTCAATAAAATCATGAAATTATCTAGTTTGAACATCCTGAAACAAATTGTTGACTTGGGTTTCGATTCCAAGACTGTTAAAAGACGATAAATATGGAGAATAGGCACACCGAAACTGAAGGTAAAAAAGGCATAATAGTAAGACCTAGGAAAACGAAGGAGCTGAATCAAAGCTTATAAGCATACTCAAAGGAATACAAATCACATGCTCAAATGACTGTAAAGTCTCTAGCTCCAGGCTCCAACAACACAAAAAAAAACTAAGAAATTAAATTAAAACCATAGAATACCACAAAAAGAGATAAAACCAAAAGAAAAAGGCAAACTTCCACAAACAACAAAAATCACCAAGAAAAGACATGTCAAAAGATATGGAATTCTTAAGAACCCATTATTGCTTGTTTATTTTAATCTTTTCAAATTCACATTATGCACATGAAAGATCAGGCGGAGGGGAAGATGATATAGCCTCTAAAACCATGCCCTAAAAAATACAGCAAGTATAACTAAAGGCTAGGAGAGATTTCCACTACACTACAAACACGCCCTGCTTACTTTTAGGAGAGATTTTCTTACAGCAAGCACATGTATAAATGTGTTGATAAGTTGATCATCAAATTCTGTCAAACGACTACACTTGAGATTGACTTTACCTGGGTATGCACACCTATAGTAAGATACTAAGATGTGCATATGCACTCAACTCTTCACCAGTTCTGTTCTTGTATTGCACACCTTCGGTAATCCTATTTTCTTCAAGAAGTGATGTGACTGTTCATTGTTCTATCCACACTCTAAAGACAGTAAAAATCAATTGGAAGTGAGTGAGTAGTAAATAAATGAATGTTAATATGTTAGTGTGCTAGAAACAATCAAAGTTGGAAAAACATGATTCAGCATGCACATTCTGTTTAGTGGTACTGCTAAGCATCATTACTAAGAACAAAAACATACTTAGCATACCATGCATAGGCAACTGGCTCTACCACTAACATATTGTGAATCAAATAAAGCGCTAGATAAGTTAGTATTTATGCAAGCTCCAAACCTCAAACAACTCTACTCCCACCATACAAGAAAAAGAAATAGAAACGTGGAATAAAGAACCACACAACCACAAACTTTATCATGATTTTTTGAGTTAGTATACCTTCAGCCATGCTTTTTGGTTGTAGATTAGCAAGAGCTTAGCAGTTTATTGAAAAGTGCGGTTTAAGGAGTCAATAAGTTGCAGCTTGCTCTCCTGGCTTGGATGGAATCGATGTCGAATTGGTGCATTTGTGTTGAAGAGGTGTGGCCGCTTTTTAGCCTAGAATTCCATAGAGCATTAGTCATCAAAAGAGAGAGCACAAACCGAAAAGCGCTTCTAAATTTGAAGCTCTATATTGTTTTGACTTTATTATTTACAGTTTCCTAAATTAGGGTAATAGTTTCTCAATCTGAGAGATCAATCCCACTATGAGGTGGTTCTACATAAACACAAAATAACAAACAATTAATTATCAATCAAGAAAACCAATTAAGTCCAAATGAGAGGCGTTGGCTCAACTTACCCTTCCCTATATAAGGTTTTTTGAGTTCCAATGTTCACCATCGTACAACCAATCGCCTTTGCAGAGTTGAGGTAAAGTGTATGGTTTTCGTTTCTCTCCCATAGATTAAGTTTCATTTTGGTGTTGATAGCTCTTTCGTCTATTGTCCAGGGGACAACAGGGTTGATCAACTTACTACAAGGGCCAAAGTAAGCAAAGTGAAACTCTCGGGGAGGGGGAAATCTTACGAGTCTAATCTTCAACGTGGTATTAACCAATTTGTTGCAATATATGGATCCCAACTTCAAACCGAAACAGCCTAATCAAAGAGGAAATTCAATTTACCAAATGGAATCAAGAACCGAAACCAAAGCTGAAATTAATTAATGCAAGGAATTCAAATTTATTACCATGCCCCATCAAAATCAAAGGACCTCGGCCTTATGATCGAGATGAAACCGAGAACCTCTCATTTTGGTACATAATCTCAATTGAAAATTCAAAGTACACAACATTCATCTGAGGCATTTTGTCAAATACCTGATGTGCAAAGATAATACTTGGTTTTGGTGGGTTTTCAAGTTAAAAAAACATAGAGCTCAAGCACAATGCAATCCAAAAGCAAGGATAACAGGTATACTAAAAGACCAAGCGCATGAACAAATACAAAGCAACCACCTGGAATAATCCAATTCTGTAACCCTAAATCATGAATTGTCAAGCAAATCAACTCAATTGAGAAAGCCTTAACCCCGAACCTGGAATTACTACTCAAAAGACGTTGGGGGAGAAAGTAACCTCGGAGTTGAACTAACCTCGGTGCTGCAATGATTCAAATGCACAGTGATCCCACCGGTTGTTGGAATGACGCGAGCCGATGAAAGACAATGGTGGCAGATTGGCACCGGGAAAGATGGCGGTGGTGAATTGTTCATGGGGTCGTCCAACTCACCGAAACAAGAGAAGATGAAGATGGAGATGACAAAAAATAGTAGTTCTTGGTGGGGTCCTTTGGGCTCACAAAAGAATGGGGATAAGGCTATCTCCAGTAGTTTCTCTATAATATTCTCCAAAATAAAGAGCCAATAGTTATATTCTTTAAATAAAATTTACTTTAACTTCAACAGATTCTTCATTTTAGAGAATCTTACATTTATTAGTTTTATTTATATAAATTTTTTTATTATAAAATTTCATATGGCCAATTACAAGTTTTCATGTATACACTTTTAATTAATGCATACTCCAAATAAATTTGGAGAATTCTCTAAATATAGGGAATACACCTTAATCTTTTGGAGAATTCTCCATTATAGAGAATTAGATAGGGAAGTTGTTGGGGCAAAAAATGGGTAAAATTCTCCAAATGTACAACAGTTTGGAAAAGTTGTTGGAGATGGCCTAAGAGAATTCAGATGTTGGCAAAGGTAGAAATGGAAAAAGAAGTAAATCTCTATGGAACTGTGTCAAAATATTGTTCATAAGAGAAGTGGTTTATTTATAGGTTTTTTGATAATTTAGGTTTGCAGTTTACAATTTTCAGTTTGGAAAAAAACGCGTAGGGGCCTTTTTTTGGCCCCTTCGCTCCACTAGCCTTTTGATTGGCAGTTGGAAGTACCAAGCTGGTGGTATCGTAAATAAGAGAACGGCTGCTTTTAGGAGTGAATAAAAACAGTTATGAATATTATTACTTGTAGTTTGTATTTTAAAAAGTATAATATATAGTAATAATATTATCGGTTTATCGGTTAACCACTCGTGAAAATATTGATAATCGTATCCGTACCGTTGAACTGTTAAAAGTATCGGTTGGTTAACCGTAACCAAATATATTTTTTTGGGTACGGTTAACCGCAAAAAATGATCGGTTAATGGTTTTTGGGTTACGGTTTATTTTGCCCACCCCTACACACAGGGACGGACCCAAGAATTAAAATTAGGATGGGTTAGTTGACACTAAAATTTTTTGGATAGGCTAGATTATTTTATTTTAACTAATTTACCACTTAAATTACCTTATTTTTTATTTTTTATTATTAAATTTACCCTATTTTTAATATTTTTTATTTTTTTAGGGTGGGTTGGGACCTACCCCAGCCACGCCTTGAGTTCGTGCATGCATGCACATGTTCTATCTATAAATGGTCGCTATTATTCAACCCATTATTAATATATATTTACAACCAAGGTGTGACAGAAATATTCTATCAAAAGCCAAAATAAAATGCCTAATTTATATGGCATAATGGTAATATATCAATAACATTAATGAATTGCATAAATATTAGCCTATTAGTAATAGGTTGGATAAAAATATAAATGTATTTATATCTCAATATCAAATGCATTATAATACACATCAACATAAGTATTGTTCCAAAAGATTCACTCTAAAGATGAGTGAGGAACCCAGTCTAACGGTTAAGACCTTAAGGGGGAACCTAGAGGTCTTCGTGTTAAATTTCGGCGGGCCAATATGACGTGAGGGGGTACACACGTCGGTTCATGCGCACATGCGCGACAGACCCAACATATAAGCCCATGGGGTTCCATCCTAAAACCAATTGGCAATAGGAGGAGTAGCCCAAGGGTATATATGTTGAGCAAATCTTTTCATGAATCCCGATGTGGGATAGCTTTTTATATCTCAACACTTCGCTTTGACACTCACAGATGGCGAAGTCCTAAATTTAACTATTTAGAATTGTTTCAGTTCTCATCCGTTTACGGATGCTCTAGGCTAGTCTCAAGTAGTACTTGAACTAGTTGTCCCCGTCGTGCCCTGCATGACTATGACTCGATATTTTTTTAGATATACTATAAAAAAAAGATATTTATAAATATTAATATAATATAAATTTAAGGTAAGTAATTTATTGCCCGTAATATGTATAAAAAATATTTTTTAAATAAAATAAAATAAAATAAATATAGATTATTAAGTTTAAAATTAAGAATAAACATAGATTATTAACATAAAATAATCTACATTGCTCATTTTCCTTGACAATATTTGATAAATAAGTTTAATTTAAAAGAAGGAGATAAAATATAAAGAAAGTAAAGCAAAAAAGATATATTTTGAAAATATGGAAGATATGAGATTGAGCATATGTATTTTATTGGCTTATAAGGAAAAAATCCAACCATTAGTTAAAATTTTTTAGTTAAGATATTATCTCCTACTAAAAATTAAGATATTATCTAAATTTGGAAAATTAAAATAAATTTTAATTAAGTAGAAAAAATTTGCCACGTGGAATATAAAGTGGAAAGAATAATTAATATATATATATAGTAGATATGCTAGAAACTTCCAAAATTACAATTTGGATTCTTTCTAAACATTGAATGATATTATAAAATTTGTTTCCAAAACTACCAATTTATTTATATAATTTATATGAATTAATGAGGAGATGACACATGTCAAAATCTGATGTGGCGCATTTTAGGAATGACATGTGACAAAAGATGATGTGGCACAATTTGGTGGCTCCAAACCTTATTGCTTTTATATATATATATATTAAGTTCTAGTAGAAAGACTTTTGGGGTAGAAAGTGAGTGTGAATGTGATCCCTTAGATTAGAATTTTTTAATGGACAAGATTAAACTGAAAATGAGCACATTATTGTGATAAAGGTGCGTTGCACCAGATTTTCTCATATTGAGATTTTTACGCTCTCCTACGATCTCATTCCAAAACTCCCAGATCTGACGATTTCGACAACAATTTTTACGCTCTCCTACAATCTCATTCCAAAACTCCCAGATCTGACGATTTCGATAACAATTTGTATGCTATCGTCTTCTTCGTGCCAAACGTTTAATATTAAATGTCACGAAGACTTTACCCTCTCCAATGTTTTTCTTTTTCGGCTTCATCAACTAAGGATCAGTCAATCCACCGATTTCACCACCCGTATTGATCGTCGGCATCGTCCTTACGATTTTACCACCCGTACTGATTGTCGTCCTTGTGAGTTTCAATATCCACCGATTATTTCTTGTTCGAGATTCATATTAGATCTTAAATTGAGAAATTCTCATATTCTTTGTTTGACTTCTTTGTTTGACTTCGTTACTCTTTTTTACTTTCTGTCAAAGGTTGATTCAATTAAGAGTACACAGCAACCACATGTTTTATTTTTTTGTTTAAATATTTGATTTCTTTTTCTTTTGAAGAGAATATTTGATTTCTTATAAGTAGGTGAATTTGATCGTTCTCAACAAACAGATCGTTCACTTATCTTTTTTATGGTTGTTTTGTGATTTTCATAAAGTAGGTGAATTTGATCTGTAATAAATTCCTAAGTTGATTCATTGATATGGATTGATATCTCTTTTTATATTTTTTTGGATTTAGCACGTTTAATATTCGTCATTTTGTAAAGTTACATTCATTGGGATATTAAGAAATATTTACAAAATTAAGTAGTAGTATTTATGTAATTGAAATATAGCATTCTTGCCATAAAATGATATGTGTGAGATTTTAATATAATGCTTTTTTTTTCTTCCGTTACATTTGGGGATTTTATTTGTTCGATTGATTGAATGGGATTGATCCTGTCTCACTCCATATATATGCATAATGTAGAATAATTTTGTAATTATTGTGCGTGTGATTATTTCTAACTATTGATTCTACAAAATCAATTCAGACGACTCTGCAGACCAAAACAAACAGTAGTACTGGGTAAGCTAATTCATACGCTTTTTTTTCAATTTCTCTAAAATTTAAATTGAATAATAGTATTTATTTAGAATTGACATATGTTTGATGATATTCAATGGTAAATGCATTGATATTCACCAACTATTATTAGGATATTCACATATAAAAAATCGTTAATGTAAATATTTTAAGTCAATTTTTAATAGTCACAATCATTTATATTCATTAGTTGTCGTACTAATATTCATTTGTGTGAATGTTGATATTCTTGTGTTTGTATTTCTATTTAGCTTATATAATTCGCTTGCTACAAGAAGATTGTTTTTTGTTTGAGAGATTTTATATATTATTACGAATATTTATTGACTAAATTTTTTTCTTTGAAGGTAGAAAATGGTCAAAAATATCGAAGGAAGTTGAAGAACATGGAGTTTACATAAGAGCAATGTTTCTCATTTTTAGTTCGTCAGATTTGTACTTTGGTGATCATGTTTACCATATTAGCTAGTGATATTCTTTTATCTAGGTGGTTATATTCACCATATTATCTAGTAATAGTTATGTAAATGGTGGTCATATTCACCACCTTAGCTAATGATTTTCACGCAATTAGGTGATCATATTCTCTGTATTAGCTTATAATATTCATGTAATTGAATGGTGATATTCTTATCAATAAATGATGATATTTATGTAGCTTTTCGAATCAACTTAGGTTTGTTTATGTAAATGGTGGTCATATTCATTTATAAAATTATAATAATCGAGATAATAGAACTATTCATTTTAATCATATTCATCGTAACCTAAATACATATTCATTGTTTATCACATTGGTATTCACTCGACAGTCTGCGAAAATGTATATTCATTGTTCATCACGTTGGTATTCATTCATCTGATAGAGATATAAAATTACGTCAATATCAATTAATTTTAAAAATATGATAAAATCAATATTAAATGTATTATTTATTTTGATTTTCAAAATAGGAGAGAGAATCTATATTTATATCAGATTTCAAAATTTGTACATGATTTGATTTACATCAATATCAATTAATTCCTTCCTTTTTTATTTTTTTTAAATGGTTTGTTTGCTATTTTTAAGGGATGTGATTTTTGTTAGGCAATGAGATCTAATCTAGTAATATTCACCCTATTTTTACTATTTTGTATTCTCAAATCTCACCATCAATTCACTTTAATCCAACGCCTCAAATTCACCCTCACTTTCTACCACAATTAGCTTTCTACCGGAACCTCCCCCTATACTAGATTACCCTAAATCTTATCCGATAAAAAAAAATCACTCTAGGTGTATGACCCTCACTTCTCACTTTATTACAATTATTGCCCACAACTTTTTTGGAATTGGAATATGACACTAAGTGATCGATCCCCGTCATGCTTTCACCTCGTCCAGGTATCTGAAAATTGGTGAAAATGCGTACAGATCATGAAATATACGTTTCGTACTGCGTGCTGATTTGTGTGCACGGACAAAACATTAGTGTGTAACATTTAGAAGATCTGGAAAAGCAAAAATGTTTAGTTTGTGATCCTAAATATGGGTGTGATATTTAGGCAAAATGCACCCCACTATATAGATCTTCAAAAGCATATATAAAAACATCCAACCAATACAATCCACATACCACAAGAACTCATCGTCTTCTTAGATAAACATTGTTAACACCAAACTACATATAGGGAAGCTCTCGCTTGGCAAACATGCTCTACCAGCACTGCATTCAATCTAAAATCCTCAAAAGCATGGAAAACATGCACCTCTAAATACAGACACATCGATACCCCACCTTTAGTCTAAGCTATATCTTCAATCTCTAACTTCTCACCGCTGCATTCCTCACCAATGCATCCTGGATAACTCAAGATTGTTGTGATGGCTTACGAAGAACCGGTATCTGTGGCACAGGATCAAAGAGGGAAAAGTTGTAAATGCTCATTGAATTTTTTTTGTCTACAAGTCGCATGAATAAATCAGTTTGAGTTTTAACAGACTTAAAATGGAGAATTTTGGAATGTGAAAGGATGTTTAATATATTCACTTCAGTACTTGCATTTGAATCACTTTGTATTACTGCATAGTGAACAGTGATGATGAGTTTAGTAGCGAGTAGATTTGTCAAGATGTAATTCAATCCAAAAACTTGATCTTACTAACCCAAACATAAAAAGGGTTGGGCAAGAAATTTCAACCCTAAATTACCCAGACTCGAAGCAGCCCGAATTAAAAAATGACATGTTTAAATCCTCAAAACCCACCCGACATATAACTCCATCCTTAACTATAACATATAGGCGTTACGATTAAACACCCTTTGACCCATAATCAAATTATACCCAAGTTGTATATGTTTTGCAGCCAAAGACTATAGATCCCGAATTTGTTCTAGCAGATCTCATTCTTAAAAGTGCATTAATAATGGGCGGACAAAATTGTAAATCATATTGCAGAATCTTGTCATAGACTAACCTAGACATAGTACAGTTGCAACAAACTTCTACATGAACTGAGATGGTAAATTTGTCAGACAAATGATGAGACATACCTCAATGCCATGTGGGCCAATCCTATTCCGGGATATAAAATTGACTACAAGAGATGCAAACTCATCAGGCACATCCTCCTGATGCAGGAAATAGACCGACCAACATGACAAACAAGTCTAAGAGAATAAAAGTAAAAGTAATTGCCTTGATGTATGTACAACTTTTTACAAAACCTGAATGGCATGTCCAGTGTGTCTGACTACCACCATTTGGAACTTCCCTTGCATTTGGCCGATTGTTAAAACTCTGTCAAAGAGGTATTGTACCGAGTCAGAGAGATTCAATACCCATTTAATACAGATTTTGGCAGGAAATATTTTAAGACATTATTACTGAGCTTTCACCCTTAAATCATTCCAGAATCTCATATTTCCTTCATTATTTTCATCTTAACTCCTTTAGATTAATTTGCCGTCCTCAAATAGAACCAAAGTGGATAATTAGATTCCCAAAGGTATAAAATATGAAGCCATAAAAAGCATATGACTCTTAAACATATAAATTATTTATAAAGCGTAAAATATGAACAGTAAACCAAAGAAACTTCTACATGAAATAAACTAAAGAGAAGCAAGTCAATTTATGCAAAGTAACCTGTCCAGCCTGTCTGTTCCAGCCAAAAGCAGAAGCTTTGGGACGGGGCATGACAAAAATTTCTCAGAGAGACCCTCATACCTGTAATATAAAGGGGGAAGTTTTAATACTTATTTGGCTACTGATGGAGCCTGATGGGAGAAAGAAAAAAAAAATGCACCAGTATCAAAATGATCAAATTCTTGACCATGAACACTTCATAAATTCAAATCAGAAAAGAGAAATAACAGAAACCTGTGCACATTTCAAAATCTCAATACCACACGCAAATCTCATTATAATCCATACGACAACATAAAACTAGACAAAAAATTTCACTGTTCCTGTTAGTTCATCTAACTTGCAATATTATATGAAGAAACCAACAATGAGAAGCCAAATCACAAACTGTCCAATGGTCCAAACTGATTTTGGATCCCAAATGGTCAATATAGAATATACGTGTGGTGTATTAGTCTAAAGCTCCACAAGATTGACTTTCAAAAATTGTTCATGTCAACAATTTAATAAGAATATATTCGTTTCAGATTCACAGTTCGATCCCACTTTCTGCATATTCAACAGACAAGTAATAATTTCAGTTGCTCACAATTGAAAAGAAATTTTCTACATGCTGCGGGGTACAAAAGCATCTGAAGAAATGAAAGATGAGAGAGGGAGAGAAGAAAAGGCATTACCAGCCTCTCCAGTATTGTTCTGTTTCCCCAAGCCGTGCTCGATGAACATAACTACCAAAAAAAAAAATTGGAGGTTTTTGAATCCAAATATAAGAGCAGAAAATCAAGGAAAATAAAATTGCATAAGCCTGACAAAGAAAAGAACAGTTGCTGATGTCCAAATGAAGTGGAAAAATGTGTTGAGATTTTAAGGCATGAGATTTTTACAAAGTGTTGAGATTTTATCATATTAATATGAGGCCTTGTGCAAGGAATAAATGTGGACCAAACACATGTGCTGCTAGAAAACTTCTTTTAATCTACTTAAGATCATATGTACACTGCATTAGACTAACTTAATAGTTTTCTTATATTACCTTTACACCCTATTAAACATGAAGATGCCAATATGTCATTAAGTAACTAGGCCAATCTATTTTAAAGCAGATTTTATGTTTTCATTTTCCAGTTTAGGTTCAACTGAATGTACAGTCCTGATCTGAGCCAAATCATAACTTTTAAGTCCTTGATTAGGGCCAAAACCCCAGATTTTTAACCCCACATTAGACAACCAAATGGTATGGGCAGAAGTAAGAAACTGAAACTAAATTTTAACCCACAACTATATGTTTGGTATCGGCTACTTTGTTTATTTAATATCTCTTAATACAATGACAAATTTCTATATTATGATATTTGCAAGACATGGATAAGATCAAACACCGTTCAATCATAGAGAAAACAAGCTGAACCAATTCCTGATCAACCTATGTTATTTTTCTGATCTTGCAACGACCAACAATATGCTATTCAAATTATATGTTCTACTCTCAGTATTATTCAATTGAATGAACCTTAGAAGAAGGTGAACATACAGGATTTCAATACAGAAGATAAACACAAAGGTATATACAGGGTTAACATATAGATTCATATGACTTTTATACATGTTGAATATAACTACAAATTAGCCATTAGATAGTACAAAAAAATTGCAACTAACAAGCTGAGTATAATGAAAATACACACACACAAAATTAACTAACCAGTCCTTTGAATCATCAAACTTCAATGTGCTAGGAACAGAGATGCGGGCAGACTCGAGATTTCTTATAGTACCTCCCTTGACACTCCATTCAATCTACGAAGAAAACGATACATTACAAGTAATATTAACCCCAAAAATTACTAGATATTAAATTTACATCACATAATTAAGTTCAGATTGATAGCTAAAGATTTAGCTATTGTAATACAGATTTACATGTAATAGTTGATTGATGACTAATTAAGAAATATGCATTTCTTAACCTCAACGTTTATCTAATTTCACATATCACCCACAATTGTGATCATAGGAAACATGTAATACGGTAATGCAATATTAGCAGCCATGAAGCAGAGCTTCAGTGAGAAGTTACATGCAATTGCCAACAGAAGTTTGAATACATATGATCATCATCAGTTTTGATTTATTGCATATACCCTTGAAAGGCAACAAAGCAAGACCTTTGAATACTCTGGTTGACCCAAGGTGGAAATTTTGAGGATTTCGGATTGCAAGAACCAGGAAAGAGTTACTGGGTTCATTTTATTATTGCAGGTCATAGAAGCTTTTCTCAGTATACGCATCAAGCTATTGTGTATCTTCCTAAGCAGTAACTACATAAAGAAAGAAACTACAACAGCAGACAGCCAAAATAGTTCGGCTCCAACTTTTTATCTAGTACATCAAGATAGTCAGCAAATCTTTTTTTTGCATGTGAAAAGATTTCAATGCTTTAAGAGAAATAATAAACCACAAAAGATGTACCCTCCAATGAATTCTGCTGAACATTATCATCAGAAAGAACTGTATCGAAAAGCTATAGCGCTCCTATAAAATATACAAAGTTTTTTATTTATTAATGCTCCATTTTCTATAATGTATATTGGAAAAGTTCACATCCCCAGACTTACTGCTTTTTCAACACTTGGAAAATGCTGCATTTGGTTTGAAAGAATTTTTTGCATGTGGATCAAGGAAGCCATGGCTGTCCCCTGAAATGGACAAAGAAACTGCTATGATGAATAGAACACTATATTAGTACTAAATCATAGAGATAGTGAGGGTTGATTGTTATAACCTCCACAACATCCACAACTACCAGACCAGCCAAGGTAGGCAGTGTTCTCTTGGCAGCAACATGAACAGCAACAGAACCACCCATGCTGATAATGGCATCACATTAAACATATTACTGATGATCATGGTTGAATAACAACTGATTGGTAGTTGAAATGCTAATAATTACAATAAACGAGCTTTAAAGGAGAAAGAGGGAGGGGGAGGGGGGGAAGCATATATGTTGCAGTACAATGAACAGATAATTTCTCCTAGTGCCACTATATATGATTATAGATCCTTCACCCTCATAGTAATAGTAAAGGACGGGGAAACAACTAAATTAGAACCTGTGGCCAACAAGCACAATAGCAGGAGGGGATTCTCCATACATCGTCTTCAAAACAGCCAAAACATCATTGCACATAGTCTGCAGATTATAAGTTTCTGCCTCAGTTTATGTGAAGCGAGGTATACAGTGCTTTTCACTAAATCCCTGCAAGAGTTATCTAACTAAAGGGAAAAACAAAACTGTTGAGCATCATCACCTCAATAGACAGATCGACATCATTCTCTGTGATTGATTTTCCATGTCCTCTCAAGTCCATGGCCACAACCCGAGCTTTCTCTTTAATTTGAGCAGCTGCCAATGCAAATGAGAGCCTAGAGAGATGGAGTAAATCACATTGATCAAGAAAGAAAAAACCAGAGGAATGACACAAATATGTATATTCAAGTTCAAAACAAGTAGAAAAATAAACCAGATAATACATCTGATTTTATGAAACTAGATGTACAGAAACATTTGGCCCTATAAGCACTCGGAAGCTTGAACCTACCAGCCTCCATCACATTGTCAAAAACAATACATGTATAGAGAGAGGAAAGTTAAAGTCATTATCAAAATATACAAGTGAATTCTTAAGTAAAATGTATATAGACTACGTCATTACAATCATATATTCGGACTACAACTTGTTGTAGTTCGCCTATTTCAATTTAGTTTGGCCTCGCATTACCGAACTGCTAATATCCAGAAACTTGCTACATATTCCTCTCATTACACTTGCAGAAACTCAGGTATCAAGACTAAACTTCAAAGCATTTTAGCTATCAAATTGAAAAATAGCAAGTAGCAGAGAAGTGTACAACACAATTCGGTTGATAAAAGAGGGGAAGAAGGATAGTTACCCAGAATAGCCGCCCCCATGAAGACAGAAAACCACAGGCCCTTCTGATCCTGCTTTGTATACATGAAATACCTATTCAAGACCCCCAGATTTATAACAGATTAATTAATAAAACCTAGATATAGAGGTTTTACGCAAATCGAGAGACGGGTAAACAAAATTCGTCTAACATCGGTGGAATCAGGAATGGCAATATCATCTTCTTGATCAAAGTAACCCGTCCAATCCACTGGCGAGTACTTGTGCGATGGATTCCTGCAAAATTCCCAGCATACAATCAACCGACTAATCCTCGTTATGATTCCGATCGATCGAAATGGACAGAAGAGGAACAAACTGATCAGCAAGCAGAAAAATAAAACAAAATAACGTGAATTAGGAGAGGAGAAGGTGGGGTTCAAGAAATTTCCTGGAAAACGCACATGATTCTGCTGAAGGGCAAGAAGAAGAAAGATTATTGCGAAGGGAAGTGGTGGATCAGTGGATGGGATTCGGTCACGTTAGAGAATAGAAGCAGAAACGGTGGGTTTTTCGCTCAGCGAAGGGAAGGAAGTGTTTGGTTGCAAGAATAAACCAGTCCAGTAGGTGTCCTTGTCCGTAAATATATCCAGTATATTTTCGAAGATTTTATTTGGCGCCCGGTCTAGGGGGTAGGCTGGTAGGCCTACGCGGCGCCCCCTAGAGCCGTTACGGCCAGAAGGCTTGTGGCCGTAACGGCCACGGCCGTCGTGGTCGTAACGGCCACGGCCGTCGTGGCCGTTACGGCCAAGGGCGCTATGGCCGTTACGGCCAAAAGCCATCTGGCCGTAACGGCTATATGTTTAAGAAATTCAAAAAACTTGCATTTATTGCCAACGTCCTACCTAACCATATTTATTGTCCGCTCTTTTTAACCTTATACACATTAAACTCGAACTAAAACCCTTCTACACTCCCCTCTCTTCTCTTCTATCCTCTTCTTCTCTCCAAAAACAATCAACAACCATGTCAAATGAAGATTTGCACAACTATAATTTGACGGAGAACTCGCTTCGAATAGAGCACAACGAGGTAATTACTTCATACCAAACTCGTTTTAGTTTTGGGATTTTAATGTTTTATCTAGTAAGCCCTCGTTTTAGGTAACAATATACAACACAACAATTGTTTGTGCCTTTTCGATTCAATTTGGTAAGGAAACAGGACGAGGCCGTTATGGCCACGAGGCTTCTGACCGTCACGGCCATAGCGCATTCAGCCGTAACGGCTTTGTGAGCTATGGCCGTGACGGCCAAAATCCTCATGGCCATAACGGCCCCTTGTCCTTTAGCCTTAACGGCTACAGCCATTTTAGCCTTAACGGCCTCTTCTGACATCTTTGTTCCCCAACATTACAGGAGGAAAATGAGGTATACATTGGGCTAAATGATCTTCAAATAAACGATGAGAGTACGTATCAAAATGTGTCGGACACATCAACCATGTTTGGATTTCCGAATTATGTCCAGAGTACACCGGTTATCGGATTCCCATCTCATGCTCCATTTCCCTCGGGACAATTTGTGCACACACCGGACTACATGCAGTGTACACCGGCCATGTTCAGATACCCGGGGTTTATACAAGTACAGCCGTGGCAAGTACAGTCTACACCGGCCATGTTCGGTTTTCCACCTCATGCAGCAGCACCGACTGAGCACGTACAGTCTTCACCAGCCATGTTCGGTTTTCCATCTCATGCACCAGCACCGACTGACCACGTGCAGTCTACACCGGCCATGTTCGGTTTTCCTCCTCTGAGTAGTCATCCGCAGTTTGCAAATCAAACAGATGAGGTTGTAGAGGAGGTGTCGGAAGATTATTCGCATTTGTTTACCACTGATACAACATTTGAATCCCGAGAGGAGGCCATTTCTTGGGTTAAACAAGTCGGTATCGAAAATAACATGTGCATAATAATAGGTCGGGATAGAAAGTCAGATATGACTCATCTTGGAAAGACATGGCTACTTTGTGAGAGAGAGGGCAAGCACACCCCATCGAAAAGCGATGGTAAGTCAGCTCGCAAGAGGTGCCAGAACAAGAAATGTGGATGTCCTTTTAGATTAAAGTGTCAAGAGAAGCCTAGAGGAGCATGGAAGATTTCTGTTGTTCATGCTATTCACAACCACAAGATTGGTTCCAGTTTGTATGGCCACCCACTAGCGGGAAGGCTCACACCTGAGAAGAAAGATGTGTTGAAGATGATGACACGTAGCAATTGTACAGCAAACCAAGTTGCATGTGCATTGAATGAATTCCCGTTGAACTACACCAGCAAGAGGCAAGTATACAATGAACGGTATAGTGTACGAGCTAAACTAATGGAAGGTAGAACAACGGTCCAAGAATTCTTCCATAAAGCTAGGGAGGCAAGGTACTTTGTGAGACATTTTCAGAATGAGAAGACGAAACGGATTACGAATCTGTTCTTTGCCAGCCCTGATTCGATATCTCTCCTCCAAGCATTTCCCTATGTTTTACTGTTGGACTCCACATACAACACAAACAAGTAAGTAATGTGAAAATTCGACAAGTGCATTTACTTTTTAAATCTAACGGCTAACAAGTGCATTTCATACAGGTACAACATGCCTTTTTTGGAAATTGTCGGCTTCACGTCCACATGGAAGAACTATACAGTGGCAGGTGCATTCTTATCCAACGAGCGTGAGGTAGACTACACTTGGGCTGCACAACAACTTCTAGAGCTTTGTGAAAGTGTGAAGAGGACGCCCACTTGTATGGTGACAGACAGAGAGAAGGCTTTGATAAATGCACTGGATACCTTATTTCCACGTTCGAAACACCTCCTATGTAGGTTTCACATTCTAAAGAACATCGAAGGAAGAGCAAAGAGCATCACCAAGAATGCCACAATTGCAACATCCTTCACACATGATTACCGAGCATTGTTTAGGGTAACAAGTGTGGAGCGCTACAATAGAGAGTTGACTAGAATAGAGGCAAAGTGGGATGCTCGGAAAAATCTCGTTCGATATGTCAGAAGCGAGTGGCTTGAGCCGTATAAGACAAGAATTGTGTCAGCTTGGACAGATAAGGTTTTAAACTTTCAGTGCAGCACAACAAACAGGTATGTACACTGTAATATGATTTTTATCTAAGTTTTCTGTTGAAACAGCCGTAACGGCCCCGGATCAAATAGCCGTAACGGCCACTGATCAAACGGCCATAACGGCCACAAGTAAAATGGTCGTAACGGCCACAAGAGACATGGCCGTAACGGCCTCAAGTAAAATGGCCGTAACGGCCGTTTACAGAAGGGCCTTTACGGCTTGTTCTGCAGAAAACAGCATTGTGTTGAGCTGATTATTGACATTCTGTTATAGGGTGGAAGGACAGCACTCAGCATTCAAAGACTGGTTGACTACAGGCCACGTGAGATTGGACACAGAATTTGATCAATATCATTCCTTATTGCAGATCCAAGTGCACGAGATCAAAGCTTCTTTGAATCGGTGTCGTTTCAGAATGATGTCTGAGTTGATTGGAGTTGACATTTTCAGAATGTTAAACTACACGGTATCAGACAAAGGAATGAAGATTCTGATGGATGAGTATGAGAAAGGGGAAGATGCACACCTTGACCCTAATTGCAGATGTCTGTTGCCAGTGACACATGGGTTGCCATGTGTCCACAGCATTGCACGATATGTGTCTCAAGAGACGCCAATTCCACCTGATGCAGTGCATATCTTTTGGACGAGACTCCTCCAAAGAAGCCTAGAGGGCTGCCCCCAAAGTACCCAAGTCCACCCCCAACTTCATCTGAAAAGAGCTCTCCTAGTGCTCCACCTTTGGCTTTGGATCCATCACCCGGTCCTTTACAGTTCATTCCGGTGTGTATGAAGGAGTTCTTTAGGGGTCACTCTACGATTGTTGCTGATGGAAATTGTGGGTTTAGAGCCGTTGCAGAATGTCTAGGGCTCGGTCAAGAAAGATGGCGCGACGTCCGAACTAAGATGATGATGACTTTACTCGAGCATGCCAACATATTTGACCGCGCTTTTCTTCATTATACGGCTATTGAGATGTCCCGGAAGCTAGAGTGGGATAGTCCAGGTTTCGCCCCCCGGGAGAGGTGGTTTAGCCTTCCAGACATGGGACATTTGGTTGCTACAGCATACAATTGCGCACTTGTGGTTGTGGGGCGACAACACCAAACTTATCTTCCCTTAACGCTCCCCCTCAATTGGAATGGGACCTTGGAGAATGGAGTCATCTTCATTTTCTTCGAGACCGTTTGTGCACATTTTGAGTCGGTAAGTTATTAAAATTTTCAACTCTTTCGGGCTTTTTTCGATTATGTATAACATTTAATGTATTAATTCTTTGTTTGCAGGTGTTCTTCCTTGATGATTGTCCACTGCCACCGGTAGTTCCAATGTGGAGACATCATTGTGACACGGACGCATTTAGCATTCTTCGTCTATTGCTCCAACGACTCAACAAGTACAAATTTGCTCCCAATGATGATCATCGCATTTTAGTGGACTTAGGTTCTACTTAGTTTGAAGTTTGAAGTTTCTATTGCTCCAACGACTCAACAAATACAATCAGAATATGTAATATTAGTTTGAAGTGTCTACTTAGTTTGAATCCATTTCCGAGCATCATCATAATCCGAACTACATGATCAAAATAATCCAACATAATCCCTATGCATCATCCGACTGGTCATCACCATCGCCATATCCAGGGACCGCTCCTCCCATAATCTCAATAGATCTCCTGATAGCGTCCTGTAATCCGGGTGGGTGCACCCCTGGATATGCCGCCCATGGTGCAAGATAACCCAACGCCTCCTGCATGCGCTGCATATATAACAAAATAATTATTACCTAAAAGCAAACAATCCCAGCGTTTTTGCCCTAAACCCTAAACCCTATAACAAAAAACATCAATTATGTAACAAAAGCAAACAATCCCAACGTTATACCTCCTGAGCAGTCGTGGCGGGCCGACAAACACGTGCGTGTGTACGAGGTAGGAACCACGCCAAGTAGTCCTCAGCACACTCAGACGGATCATCAGTGACAGGAAATCCCATCGTGTCTAAGCTGATACGGTGCACGTCCCTAGATCTCCAAACCCAAGTGGCTGTGTCAAACTCTACCTTGTACTTTGTCAAGTCTCCTACTCGAACCGCAGTCTTCGGCATAATAACATCTTCAGGTATCCTCTGTACACGCCCAAACTGCCTAGCGCATCGATCTGGCATGTATGGCTCTGATATAGCCAGAAATGATAGCAGCCCATGAAAACAAGACGAAGCATATGCGTCGCTAAAATCTAAATCCCCATAGGGCATCCAAGCCACCTGATTCAATTTCGCATGATAAATGAACTTCTTTTGGAAAAAAAACCTCAAATACAACTTGTAAAGAGTATACTCACATCTGCCGCCGTCATAGCATCAAGCTCTGCTCTGTAGTTGCGCCCAACCTGTACTGTACCACCATCTCCCCATATCTGAGACCATGTCCCTCCCTCCGGTAATGGTAATGGCATCCCGACAGGACGAAGTAATGGAAAGTACATGAAGATCCAAGACTAGATAAAAAAAACATAAGACTAGTCAAGTGTGACTGATAATATTAGCCAAACTAAAAAAAAATAATTTAGGTTCGATCAATTACCTGTAATAGCGTGTAACACATAGAAGCTCCTCTAGCCCCAAACCTCGAGCACTCACCAAGGCTCCTATACAGATGAGCCAGTGCAGCAGAAGCCCAAGACGTACTCTGTACATCCTCGTGATCCTGTACCATGTCCAAGTATGTGATAGGGATCCGATGCTGAGACTTGTCAGGACAGATAGTCGACGCTATCAAGTACAGTAGAAAACCAGAAGCGACAGTCTCAGAAGAAAGGTTGTTGTTCGCGTTCATGCAATACTCCTTCAGACATACATGTGAAACACCACCCTTATCAAAATTTGGGCGGCTCATCCAATCCTCATCCATATCGAAGAACTCTGCGAATCGGGATCTCTGAGAGCCGGCAACATCATCTGGCAGAACTGCCTCCCCGTCAATCGGAAGGCCGAGGATGAGCGCAACATCATGAAGCGTGATTGTCATCTCGCCCCATGGCATATGGAAAGAACTGGTCTCTGGATGCCATCGCTCAATAAATGCATCTATAAGGCCAATATGAACCTGCTGATGCATAATACTCTGCAGATGGGCAAGACCGCTGGCCCACACAATATCAATCCAGTCGCCATCTCCCGCCTGTGGCCAGTCTGTCAGCTGTGTGCGTCGGAACTGATACTTCAGAGGACCTCGAGGACGCTCCTGTAATACATTAAAGTACAAAACATATTTTAATTTTAAATTCGAACATAAGTATCAAACATTATTATCAAATATTTTAAGTAGTTTTACTTACATTGCCAGCGTATATGTGGTGGGCCACATGCTCCTCGAAGCCCAACAGTAACTCCGGGATCTCCGGGCCTCCCGGTGCAGAATGTGTGAGCAACGGCTCGATCCGACGTCGCTGACCGGGTCGGGTCTGTCTCCTCTGTCTAGACCCTCCCGTCGGAGCTGGGACAGGGTCTGTGCCTCGCCTGCCAGCCCCTCGTCCCCCAGGCCCTCGTCCCCCAGCCCCTCGTCCCTGCCGAGAATGTGGTGTCGGTGCAGTAGGTGCATGGACGGCTGTCTGATCCTCAACAGAATGTGAGCTACTCCCCGTCTCATGCTGTGATGAGTCGAACAAGGTCCGACGCTGCCCTCGTGTGAAGTGGTAGGGTAACATTGGAAAGGGCTGAACCTCGGGGGCCACAAGGACCTCCGGAACCTCCGGGGCCACGGGTATCGGTGCCATCTGCTCGATCCGTGCTTCACGACGTCGATAACGACCAGACCGGGTCTCTAAACCCGTCTCTAAGCACCTCGATGTCTGAAAATATGATCCAACTTATTCAGCTTCACCATCGGACACAGAAACACGGCCCTCACGGCTTTGCGAAGAATTTCCGTCGTGGCCATTCTTCTTCTGGCCGTCACGGCCATTATAATTCTGGCCGTGACGGCCATTATTAATCTGGCCGTCACGGCCATTATTAATCTGGCCGTCACGGCCATTATTAATCCGGCCGTCACGGCCTGTCGAACAATAGCCGTCACGGCCATGGACGCCATGGCCGTTACGGCCAAAGACGACACGGCCGTGACGGCCGTGTCGTCTTCTTCCTCGAGACAGCGCCGGAACGCCCTCGATGGTAATGGCCGTTTTTCACCCAATTTCAATTCCGACCAATAAATCTTGCCTAAATCGGTTTAATCTTTCAATATGGGTTTCAAATCTTTAATATAAATCATAGTTTGCACAATTTGAAAGAAAAAATCTAATTATTGCAAAACCTAGATTTAGAAATTGAATGTACATAAAATTGGATGAATTTGTCGAAAAAACTTACCATGATTGTTGTAGGAGTGGTTTTTGTGGAGAATATGCACAAAAAACTTGATTTGAAGGCCTTGAATCTCCTTGAGTGTTGTAGAATAAGAGAGTGAAAGAGAGAGTGAAAGATAGGAGGAGAAGAAGAATGTGAAAAAATATGAGTGGCATAGGGTGTAAATTTTAATTAGGTTTTATTTATATGAAATAGGGGGTAGGGTGGGCTTTGAATAGGTTACATAGGGTGGGTAGTATTATTATTTTTAATCTAAAAACCCTTAGCTTTCCGCCTTTCTTCCCCCTCATCTAAAAACCCTCTAATTCCTCCAAAATCCCCTCCGACTCCACCAGTCCACCACCGCCTTCACGGCTTCACCCATATCGCTGTCCACCCCTCCCGACTGCCTTGGATCTGGACTTGTAATTTCAGTTGGTCATCGATTGTGTTAGTAGTTTGATCTACCCTACTAGTATCGTCCTTCCAAAACCAGAGCTTCCACAAACCCCATTCATGGCGGACGCAATCTCCACTGCAGCAAACCAAACCTGCACTACATGTGGCACAGTGGGGCTGTCGGATGGCGGCGACGGATTCTTTTATTGTGCTGAATGTGGCGCCCAGGCTGAGGACATCGTGGACACTGGTCTAGCCGATGAGGACTTTGTTGCCGACAGAGGCATCGGTCGTGATGCTCAGGGTGCCGTCTACTCTGCTCGCCACACTCGTCACATTCCTATCAAAGCAGAGCCTCTCTCTCAGGTCCCTATGTCTCAATCCTTCTATCAAACCCTTTCTCAAGCCATTGATGCCCCCCCTGTGGAGCCCGAAGATTACCTTGGGCCCACTGAGCCCTCTGATTTTGCATCGGATTTGGGCAACGGTCTCTCTTCTAAGGATTACCTTAATAATGTTCGAATAAGCTACGTTTATGGGTTACAGTTGATGATTAATTATCAGTGTGAGGCTCTGGTTGAGAAATTCAACGTCAACCCTTCCATTTGTGGGATTTCTGGGCCCATATGGCTCCGTTATTTGAGGTCTACGAGGGTTTTTGATGATGGATGGGCTGATGAGGTTCAGTTGGAATCCCAGTTAGAAAGCCAAGGTGAGTCTTGGTTTGGATTTTTATTTTCTTTTCTGCTTGAGTACGAGAGAGTCTGCATTTTGGAATTTGAAACGCTTTTATATTCTTCTACCTTGGTTAATATATTAAAATAGTTTTGATTTTGACTTGACAACTTAATTCTATATTTGAAGTGGGGATAGGAATTGTAAAGAGTAGTTTTTGCTTTGTTATGTAACTGATTTATTGAGCTAGTAGTGGTTGGAAACCTTTTATACCTTCAAGGGTGCTTGCTGTGAAATAAAATTAGAGAATATAATGATAACTTGGTTCTGATAAAGGATATATGTTGTGAGCTTACTAATAGATGACAATCAATAGCCACCTTAACTGGTTTATTGATTCTTACATATAGATTTATCTAGTTCTCTAGGTCAAATGGGACGACGATGGATGAGCCACTGTAATATTAATATTGCAGCAGTTGATACATCGTCATCATCCCATTTCACTTGTAGGACTTGATAAATCTCTACGTAAGAACCGACTGATTTAGCACTAACCATGGATATGGAGTCTTTTATAATATCTAGTTGAACCTTCATTAGGATTGATGAGCTTATATGTATATCTATTGATGATTGCAGATTTTGTTTATACTTTATAAAAATGTGGTGCACATTGCATTTGTTTGATTCGTCCTAACAAGTTCACTTTGCCTCTTGATTTATCTCAATTTGTCTAGGGTATAACAAGATGTACACAAAAAAAACTGGAGGGAAGTTCGAGCCGCGTAATGATTCGAATCAGAGAATGGTGTTGCTATGGTATAGAGCACTGCGAAAGATGATACCACTGTCAAGCTCTTTAGCAATTACATACTTGTCTTGTCATATTGCTAGAGAGCCAGTGCTTCCAACAGACATAGAGAGGTGGACCTCGGAAGGAAAGCTTCCTTATCTCGCTGCCTTTATTGAAATTGAAAAAACAATTAAATCTACAAGAGAATGTCCATTATCTGCAAGATTTATGCTTAGACCTTCCCAAGCTGTTCCTTTGCAGAAGTTGGAATCTCTAGCAGCAAATATTGCCCAATCTGTGGGCCTAACATTGCCTCCAGTGAACTTCTATGCAATAGCTTCAAGATATTTAAAGCAGTTGTCTCTTCCTGTGGAGAAAATTCTTCCATATGCATGTTGTATACATGATTGGTCAATGCCTTCAGATTTATGGCCATCAACCTGTGAGGGGAGGCTCCCTACTCGAGTTTGTGTTATGTCAATACTGATTATTGCAATAAGGAGTACATATAACTTGAATGGTTTTGGGAGATGGGAAGCTTCACTGCCAGAGCCTGGTGATTTATCTTGTACTGATAGATTGGTAGGAAGTTCGGCTTTGCCATCAGATTCAGAGCCTGACACAGAAGCAGGATTTAACTCCCAAGATTCAGATGAGACTGAGAATGACCAATCTTCAATTCATAAGCTTGAGCATGAAGCTTCAGATATTCTACGTAATCTTCATAAGAGATGTGATATTAGTGAGAAGCTTGGTAAGTCACCTTCTTGTGACACTATCAAAATTTATTAGCAGGGATTTATATTTTTTGCCTTAAAAATTAAATGGATTTTGAATCTTTTGATGTTAAATGGACAGATTTCTCTAAGGATTTCGACACATATCTACGACATTGCAAAGATGTGGTTTTTGCTGGATTAATGCCATCCTTTGAAGATTTAATGGAAGAGAAGATGATAAAAAGTTTTTGGGACTTCTACTTTAGCCACAAAAAGGTAAGCAAGTAAGATTTGGAGTATTTTGATAACATGGTTACTTAAATCTTAGAAAAGGCGATGATGGTAGGGGTTAATAAACATCAATTCACAATGTAGACTTTTTTTCTTAAAGAAAGGCGATGTGGATTGTTAGAGCAGCATCATGGGTAGGAAAAAGTGTACTGAGATAGTGGAGTTGGTTAGATCTTGAGAGTTCTAAATTCCAATGACCTGCTCTCTGAGATTTCCATGAGCTTACTTGTTTCAATGGGGGAATCTGTAGTAGTATATCTTGAATAGGAGGATATTTGTTTTCTAATATAAATTTCACTCATCTTCCTCTTGTTTTTTTTTAACCTCTTCTAATTTTCTTCTTTGCTGCTGCTATTTTCTTATTCCAATTTGTGCTTTCATCCTTAATCTTCTGCTGCTTCCTGATTTGCAATCTAGTCAACAGTTTTAAACAATTGGTCTGTTCCTAGTACTCGAGTGATTATAACTGACATGAGTTTGTTATCACCTCCTTGTGAATATTCTACTTTATTTGAGATTATCTGTTACATTTGATCTTCACTAGTTACAGCAGGTATAAATTCTTGGTTTCAGATGTTGATTCCTTCTATTTTCAGTTTTAGGGTTCTAACAATCCATGTCAAACTTTATTATCTACACACTATAATCTACTTCATTCCTCTACCTAAACTTGGATTTCCATTCGTTTCAGGATTCGGAAGCACAAGAGGGAGTTCGCATTGGTACGAAACAGAGGAGACAAATGGAAAATGATGACATTGACGACAATCTTACCAGCATAAGCCTAAGTTACGGCGAAGACAACGAAGAGAGCATACACTCTTTAGATGAAACAGATATCCATTCTCCATCAAACGCACAGGGGCAAGAGGATTCAGCAACGAGCGTAGTCTCGAAACCATCAGAGGACTCGAGAGAAATGTGTATAAGGTTGATGAAACTACACATGGAAGAAAATAGGTTTTACTACATTCCACCAAGGAAGCATATTAAGCGACTCGACTACCTGCACTACGTGAGGAAGAGGGACGGTGGCTCCTTCACGTACGCCGCACATGCAGATTATTATATATTGCTTCACGCTTGTGCAAGAGAAGCTCAAGTTGATGTTCGGATTATGCATCAAGGCGTGATGAGTCTCGAGAAAAGACTTGCTTGGATTGAAAAACGAGTCGATGGTTGTGTGCTCAAAACCGCCACGCAACAGACGCTTTCGGGTGCTATGTTGTAGATTGATTCCTGGTGCTGAATTTTTGATGTAGGGAGGGGAGGGTGATATAGCCTATGCCTATTTAGAAGGTAATTTTGAGTATTCAAAACAATTCTTTATGAAAATGGCTTATTTTTGTATGTGCTTATTGGTCAATTTGGTTTAGGATAATGCAATTTTGGTCAGGCTTATATTTTATGTAGACATTTGGTTGGGATCAAAAGGCCCTTCAATAACGATGTTTTATGTAGAATACTTGGTTTAAGTAAAAAAGAGAATAAAGAAAATAAGGGTATGTCGAAAATTAACATATTATATATTATGAACTATTTTTCTTTTTTAGGAGGAGTCATTTTGCAGGCCTTTCTAGTTACAATGCATAGAAAGAAAAAGGGTTGGTTATACTTGGGAATGAACTATTAAGGTCAAAGGTATTTGATGTTTGTTGTTCCCTCTCTTCATTTTATTGCACGCTTGCTACATTCAAATTAGTATACTGTTCACTGTTCATTCCTCCTAGATATGCTAGAACTTAATCAGGTGAATGGCTTGCTGGAGGTGAGAAGAAAGGGAAATCTGGATATTGACGAGTTTTCTTAATGATCTCTAGTGAAGAGATGCACAAACAAACATGTTACACCAGTTCTTCATCTTTGGGTGGGTGCTTAGTAACAAATGAAGTGTCTTGCTTTGATTAATTGGAATTTAGTGAGCAGAATAAAGCCTAAAAAGGAATTTTTCCTCTGAAAATTGTGTGCCTCTAAAGTCTAAACATAATCTTCCAGAAGGATATCTTAAAATTATGAACCTTCTGTTTCTGTTGCTTTTTGTTTTGAAATGCATCCTTCCTTGAGAGTTGAGACAGTAAAGAATGGGCATGCACTGACTGAGTTGCCATTTTTTGAGATAATATTTTTGAAATTGTTCCCATTCCTGGAGTTAATAAGCCATGGGACCCGTGGCCCTTGCCCAATTTATGTTAGAATGAACACTGTCCAACTGTGACAATGGATTTCTGTATGAACAGCTTGAGAATTGAGATCCCGATTCACATGTTTTTTTTTCTTAATAATATATGTGTTCTATTAATGTAGATGGGTGTAAGCCTAAATGAAGACAAGGACATGAATCAGCAGGAGAAGCAGAGCATCTGCCAGGAGTTAAAGCAGTTTCTGCAGCTTGTACTAGATAGAGATTAAAGGTGAGCTTCTGATTTCGATCCTGAAGCCACAGGTTCTTTATTTTAAAACTGGAGTGAGTTTTAAAGAACAAGTGTTGTATAATGCAATCGAATGATGAGCTATGAAAGTCATGTCTTAGAGCATGTGCATCCAAGAGGATTTACAATCCTCTCTTGTTTTTCTCTCTCCTTCTCTCCTTTTGACACCTCATTTTCTCTATCATCCACATCACTTTTCCTTTCCTCCTTCTCTTCCTCTTTCTCTATTTCCCCCTACAACAAAGGGTATCCCTTTTGACTTCTCCTCTCCTACTTTCTACCTATTTTATATCATATACATTAATTATATTTACTTAAATAATTTAGATTTAAGATAATAAATTATATTTATTATTACAAATAAATTAATTACATATGTTAATTATATTTACAAATTACCTATGTTTATTAAATTATAATTAAAATATATTTACTAATTACCTATGTTAATTAAATACAATAAATTATATTTACTAATTACTTATGTTAATTAAATACAGCAAATTGCCATGTTTTGACTCATGTTACTGGCAATTTGCTGTCAATTTATTTCAGTGTATTTGGTTTTCTTTTGTGGTGAGATTTCTACAAGGATGGTTTGGTTATACTCCAATACTTTGTACGACAAGTAACAGTTTTACGGTTATGAAAGTCATTCCTTATAGGGAGGCCATGTATTAGTTGGAAGAAAGATAGTGAAGGAATAAGACTAGTTAATTTATGGAGTACAGTAATAATTAAAATGTGGATGGGTGAACTGTGAAGATTCAAATTCTAACGTCTTTGTTCTTTTTTTTTTTTTTTTTTTTTTTTTTTTTTGACTTTGGTACCATTATCAAGTAATTTTAAAACACTACAAACTTCTCATACTTGTATCTAAAATGTGTATTTCTAACTCACGGATAAATTATTACATAAAATTCTAAAATAATAAACATCTTCTTAACAAATTATAAGAGATATACAATTTTTAAATAACGGTCTTTTCTGAATCTAAGTAGCATTTGTAATTGTTACGAGAACTGTTCTAAAAATCCCTCCTAGATTCCCCCTTTCTAGGTCCCGTTTAGACACTGAAAGGTCCTAGCTCGCCTAGCCGTCCATGCCACCTAGGCACTCGTCTAGGCAGTCCCTCTCCAACTAGCATCTCCCTAGCATTTTTTAGAACATTGACAAAAAGATGTTTATGCGTAGGAGATTGGACGGATTCCACTTGAGGTATTTTCCCCCAAACAACCATTAAAAATGATAATTGCACAAAAACATCCATAAAATAAAAAATGTATGAAAAATACCGTTGAGAATAATAAGTTATCCCGCATCTAAAATACAAAGAGATCAAGCTTAGCATATATACCTTTGGATTACTCCTCCGATTGTCAATTGGTTTTAGGATGGAACCCTATGAGCTTATTTGTTGGGCCGAACGCGTTTGTGCGCATGAACCGACGTGTGTACCCCCACGTCATATTGGCCCGCCAGAATTTAACAAATACCACCCGACTTGAGTGGTTATTTGATGACTTTCTCCCTTTATGAGTGCTTTTGTGATATATATCTTTCATAAAGTCCGTGGGCTGATAGGTAGGTAGAATAAGGACATGTTTGTACGAGGACATATGAGCGATATATTTAATACATGAGTTCAATGAGATTCTATGTTAAAATCAAGAATGACAATGGGGCGGGTTTGGTGTGGGGAGTACCCTCTCCGTCTCCATCCACATCCCCATTTAACATAAACATCCTCGTTCTCATCCCTATCCTTATTCAAGAATTTAAATTCCTCCCAACCCCAATCCCTGTTGGATTTTCCTCCTCGTCGTGGAATTTCCATCCATACTAATTTTTCCCGTTTATAATTCTCGTCGTGCTTCTCCAAAATTTTCTCATTGGATTACTGATTCACATAAACTAATTATATATACATGTGTATATGTAACTTATTTAACTTAAAACTAGTAAGAATATTAATCTCATTTGTTAAATATAAAATGATAAACATGTGATTTTTTTAAAATAAACTTAAAAGCTTTAATCTCTTTTAAAACCATACAAATACTATTCTATATGAGAAAAAGTCATGTGAGAATGAGAACTCATGTGAGAAATAATAATGAATGTTGGTTATCCTTCTAAAAAACAAAGTCCTTGATTAGACATTCGTTAAAAAAGATAAAAAAAAACTGCACAAATGAATTTTCCCCGTATTTTCGATAAAAAAGGCACGAGCGAATTTTTCCCTTATTATTCACATATTTTTCGAAAAATACGTTTTTGAGAGATGTGCGCAGTTTGTGCATCAATAATGGCTAATTGTGTATGAATACTAACCAATTGTGCATCAATACTGATCAATTGTGCATCGAGTTTTTGATGCACATTGTTCATTGATTTTGAACTTTTTAAATTTTGAATTTAATTTTTAACCTTATTTATGTGTATGGATACAATAATATCTAATTTTTGATGCACATATAACTAGTTTCGATAAATCTCTATTTGTTCATTGATATACCTTTATTTGTTCATTGATATACCCTTGTTTGTTCATTAATACTATCTGTTTATGCATAAGTACTAGTACTTTGTGCATCAAAAATATAAATTTTCATTATGTATCAATGAATATAAAGTTTGTGCATTACTGCCAGCACTTTATTCATCACTACTAGTATTTTGTTCATTAATATATCTTTTTGTTTGTGATTTGAAATAAATTTTTGTTTGTGCTTCAATACCATCCATTTATACATTTAGGACTATCTGTTTTTGCATTTTCGCATTTATTTTGTACTTTAAGTATATCTTTTTTCTCTTACGCATATAAATAGTTTTGACTTATGTACTCATATAATTAGTCTCAATGTACACATATATTTATCTAGTTAATTTAATTTGTAGTTGTTTTACGAATCATTTTTTGAGAGCAAAGTGTAAATATATTAATTATCCAATTCAGCCAAGTCAATTATACATGGCGGAATGTCAGTTACAAAGACTTATTAATGTCCGGATTAAGATACAAATGTGTGATAAAGTGAGTTACACAATTGTCATGTCTACCTATAAGCACAACAAAAAGACATAAATGAAGTGCCCAATATACGTATATCATCTAATATAGTGCTTAAATAAGATATGTTTGATGTGCGTAGAAGTTTGAATGCAAAGGATAATAGATAAAAAAAGTCTTGACTTTACAATAATATGATGTACGCTAAGAGAACGAGCCAACTCCAGACCGAAAAAGAGTGTTTGTGTCTTAGCTATGTTCAGTGCCCAAGAAGCAGCCACACGTTTCACCAAAACCGCGACCATGGAGAACCAGTCCGCGACCGCGAACGGTCTGCTAGCGACCGCAGACATGCCAATTGGAACGAAAATTCACGCGAGCGTAACGATGACCGATATGACCTCGAAAATTCTGAGTCAAACCATGACCGGGACAAGAAGAAGAAAAGACAGCATAGCCAACGGCAGAGTGAAATTAATGAAAGGCGTGAAGGAAGGAACCGGACTCTTAGGCGCATTGAAAAAAGACTACTTGATCTCTTAAGAGCGCAAGGTGGGACCTTGCAATCGGCTCAAGAGCAAGCGGAGCATAAATTGGCTATGGTGACATCGACACCATTCCATAGGGATATTCAACAAGCCAAGCCCCGGCGAAATTCTCTCCACCTCAGGTCCTCAACAGTCACAATGCCCTTCAAACGAGAGATTTAGGCAAAATAGACACTCGTCGGAGGGACAAGATAGAGCGGTTTACACAACTTTCAACATCCCGATCTATAAAATTCGACCGCGCATCAAACATGAGAGCTATTTCTACTATCCCTCTAGGGATGAGTTCCTCAAAGATAATGTCCTAAGCCGGAAATATTGCATGTATCACAGAGTACGGGGGCACATGACTGAAGATTATGAGCCCTATAAGAAGTGCCTTGAAGGACTGGTTCAGGAAGGTACTTGCACGAGTACATTGAGAAAAATGAACCAAAAGATCGTGAAGAGCCGAGAAAGAGGCAAATTGAGGTCGTCCAAACAATCTCGACGGAATACGAGGATGAAGATGTGCCAAGAAATAACGACCAGAAGTGTAACTGCGACTACGGGCCCGAGAGCCGCTATCGTAGAACTGCTTCAGAGAGCAAGACCCCTTCACGGGGGCAAAACTGCGACCGCGACGTCGAGTTCCGCGACCGCGGATCACCCTTCAGCGATCGCGAACCTGCTTCTGAAAACTCACCTTCTGGTAAGAAGAACAACGGCTTGTGTGGGCGCAATCACGGTTACCCGTCTTCCCCAACGCAGGGATCCCGATGTTAGGAAATGCATGTAAATAGGGCACTTTTTTTCCTATGTGGTTTTGATGAGGTGATGTCTCTCTATTTGGTGGTGTTTTCATATGTGATTTCCTTTGTAAATATGTTACTTTTTCCCCTTTTCTTGTGCGTTTTGTTCCTTTTTAGCTTAGTTCCCGTATTTCTATGAGATTCGGAGACTACGCACCTTTTATGTGTTTTGTAGGTAATTTGGCATGAATCGAGGATCAATTTGAAGGAGGGTCGAGACATGGAGCAAAGGCCGAGCTAAAGCGGGAAAGAGAGAAGCGAGCCATGAAGAAGAACAAGAGAAGCCAACTAAGAAGAAGGTGGAACGAGGTCAGGACTGAGATGCAACAACGTCGGGCCCGACTTTGAAGTTTCCAACCTCGGACCGAGTTGCACAGTACCTCGGGCCCGAGGTTCCTCCGTGTCGGGCCGAGTCGGTCACCGGACTACTTGGGCTCCAAGGCACGAATTTGTGAACTTCCACTTTTGCCCCTCATCTAATCTATAAAAGGCCCTCTTGTCTTCTAAGAAAGAGTTCCCTCACACACACAAAAAAAGGGGGTTCCAAGGGAGCCAAGAGGATACTTGGAGAGCAAGGAGGAAGGAGAAGAGGAGGAAGAGAGAGAGAATCGGCCAAGGAGGAGGAAGACTTGAGAGGTTTTGTTGATTGTTTAGCTTTGATTTGCTTTGATCTTGTGGATTTGAAAACCCTTGAATTGAATTTGTGGATTGCTTTGGATTTGAATGAACCCTTGCTTTGTTTTGAGATTGATTATGATGATTGCTTTCTCTTTTGATTTGATTGCTTTCTTTGCTTGTCACATGGAGTAGATCTCCTTGATCTTGGGTTATGGGGGAAAACCCTAGTTAGGTTTAGGCTAGAAACCCCAATTCCATAGCCTTGAGTGTTTGATCTAAGGAACCCACTCTACATCGAGCTACAATTCCTTGCGAAAGTCGGGAATCAAGGCTTGAGATTGGCAAAGTAGCGAAAGTGAACATGTGTCAATCTCAAGATCTTGCTTCGAAGGGGATTTCCCCATGGATCGAGGTGTAGATGTGGTTGGAACGAGGGCGAAAGCACTCGATCCTAGTCCGATCATCACTCATTGCCTGAATTGGGGTGGAAAAGCCTTAATCTACTAGGGAAGGAACCCAAAAGCCCAAGATCTACTTTTAAAATCTTTGAGTTCGACATCCCCAACTACCTCGGTCCCGACGTCCTCTTGTCGCCAACCTCGGGTCCGACGTGACCTCAGTGTCGGTCCCGACTGTTTTCTTTATTTTCCTTTGTTTTATGCTCTCCTTTCTAGCTTCCTAGTATCTAGGCACATCGATCGAGTAGACTTCCCGAGTGTTCGACACCCACCACGTACTACAACGGGGTCGGGTTATAAATTGTATCTCTTGACCCTCGCATCCGAGAGGGCGATCAAAAGAATGGCGCCGTTGCCGGGGAAGTCTAAGTGCATTGAGTGCCAATTTGGTTAGTTTCTTGTGTTTTGGTAGTGATTTGGGTGAGGGAATAGCCCAAACCCTTTGTTTGTTTTTGATTTGTTTTGGTTTGTGTTTTTGTTTCATAGGTGTATGCTAGCTCGTTCCTCCCGAGGAACACTTGAGCTTGAGTTTGTGAGTGATCCGGAAAGTATTCTCAAGGAAGCCCGAAGAAGGAAAAGGATGGAGAATCAAGGTCTCCATGTTGATGAGGAGTTGGCTCAACTTAGGGCCGAAATGGCTAGATTGCAACTTGAGAGGGACAATCAAGAGGAGGTGGCAAGAAGAGAACGGGAGCAACGGATGAGAGCCGAGGCTCAACTCAACGCTCTACCCCGGAATGCACGCCAATACATGCATCCGGAGTTGAGGGTACCCGAGCCGGCTATTGTGCTTCCCGAGGTTGCCAAGAATTTTGAGATCAAGACGCAATTCATCTCCCTCATCAAGCGAGATCAATTCGAGGGCCGTCCACATGAGTGTCCCATAGAGCATGTCAAACGCTTTGTGGACATGTGTGAGACGATCTCTACCGACGAAGAGACATTGGAGTATGTGCTTCTAAAGGCGTTCAAATGGTCACTTGGGGGCAAGGCCACACATTGGCTCGAGAGCCAAGCTCCTAGGTCAATCACAACTTGGAAGACACTCTATGATGCCTTCTTGATGAAGTTCTTCCCGCCCTCAAAGACAACCGAGTTGAGAAGGAAGATTGCAAGTTTTCAACAAGGTCCGAATGAGCCTCTCTTCGAAGCATGGGACCGTTTCAAGGAGATGTTGCGCCAATGTCCTACTCATGGCCAACAACCATATGTGCTTCAAGACATCTTTTTCCAAGGCATCAATCCGGTAACGAAGGACAAGCTCAATCTCCACACCGATTGTGGGTTCATAGACTTGACACCGGATCAAGCTTGGGAGCTACTTGACAAGCTATCCGATTATGAGGCCATGTATGGGGTGAGTCAAGCTAGCAAGGAGGTGAAGGTTCAAGGTGAAGGTGCAAGGAAGTTATATGATCCAAAGGGAGAAGACATTGATAGGGATGTGAAGCTCCAATTCCTTGAAGGTGAAGTGAGCAAGCTTAAGAGGCAAGTCCACTACTACAAGCAAAATGCTAGAGCTTGTGAGGAGTGTGGATCCTTTGCACATGCTACACAAGTTTGTCCGAATGAGAGCCAAGTGCGCTTGGCCGAGCGAATTGAGGAGGCAAACTATGTTCGAGGAAATTTCGGTGGAAGAGGCAACTTCAACAATGGTGGCAATGGCCGGTGGAACAACGGTCAAGCTCAAAGCTACAACAACAACTTCAACCAAAACGAGCCAAGGGCGCCACCACCACCATATAGAACACCGGGATTCAATGAGTTACAAACATTTGCTTAAGAAATGAGAGATGGGTTCAAGGAGATGAGGACCCAATTCAATGAGTTTGGTGCATGGAGGAGGCAAGTCGACAATCAATTTGCTCAAATTGCGACTCAAGCCCCGAGAGAGAATGGGAGACTTCCGGGCCGACCCGAGGAGAATCCTCGAGCTCAAAACAATCAAAATGAAGTCCGGGCAATTGGATTGAGAAGTGGCCGAAACCTACCCGAGCCACACGTGCCTAAGAAGAGTGAAGAGAGTCGGACCAACTTACCCAGCAAGTCGGGTCCGACGTTCCCCGAAGTCGACCCAGCAAGAAGATCGACTCCTTCACCACGGACCGAGGTTGAGAGCGACTCGGGATCGACGTACACAGACCTCGATCCAACTCCTCTGCCCAGGACCGAGATTCACAACATCGGGCCCGACATGGTGCCCAAGTCGGTCCATTCAGAAAATGTTGCAATTGAAGTAGGGAAGTCCAAAGAAGTTGATCCAAGCAAGAATCAAGGTGCAACAATTCTTCCATATCCCTCGAAGAAGCCAAAAGATGTTGTTGAGAACAAGTTCAAGAGGTTTCTCAAACTCTTGCAAGGCTTGAACATCTCCATCCCGTTCACCGACGCATTGAGTGAGATGCCATCTTATGCCAAGTTCTTAAAGGAGATTTTGAGCAAGAAGAGGTCCATAGTGGAAATGCAAGATGAAGTCAAGACCTTGGAGTTACCACAAAAGCTAGGAGATCCCGGTCGTTTTGCTATAACCATTGGTGTGGGGTCTCAAAATTTCCAAGCCTTGTGTGATCTTGGAGCAAGCACGAGCATCATTCCTTACACCATATGGAAATCCACATCTATGGGTCTCATAGCTCCGGTCAACATGAGGTTAACGATAGCGGATGGGTCGTCCATCGAACCAATTGGTATCGTCGAGGATTATCCCGTTTGCATTGAAGGCCACTATGTCCCAATCGACTTTGTTGTAGTAGACATGATAGAAGTGCCGGGTGAACCGATCATACTAGGGAGACCTTTCCTTGCTACGGTTGCGGCAATCATTGATGTAAAGAAGGGCCACTTGTCTCTTGACATTGGAGGAAGAGAAATTGAGTTTTTCTTTAGACCAACTTCAAAAGGGACCGTACATAAGGAAGCTAAGATGATCCAAGTTCCTCTTGGATTGCAATGGGAAGCCATTTCTAAAAAGTCAAGGCCAAGGGAGCTTAGGTTGAAAGCCACCCCACCACCTAGAGAAATTGAGATAGAGCGCCAAGGTCTAGCCCCCAATATGATTGAGCATGAGCAATTGGAGGAAAGGATGTCTTACTTGGAGGTGTTCAAGGCCGAGAAAGAAGAAGTTCAAGCACCACCGGAACCATCTCAAGAACTCAAGGAGCTTCCAAAAGATTTGAGGTACGCATTTCTTGGTCCCAACTCTTCTTTACCCGTAATCATAAATGCCAACTTGAATGATGAGGAGGAGTCTAAGTTGTTGAAGGTTCTAAGAAAACATAGAGGAGCTTTAGGGTATTCACTAGAGGAACTAAAGGGAATCTCTCCCTCAATTTGCATGCATAGGATTTATATGGAGGATAGCCATAAACCCACTATTGAACCCCAAAGAAGGTTAAATCCTAACATGAAAGAAGTGTTAAAGAGTGAAATACTTAGGATGTTGGATGCGGGAATTATCTTCCCAATTTCCGATAGCAAGTATGTGAGTCCCGTGCATGTAGTTCCTAAGAAAGGAGGTCTCACCGTTGTGCAAAATGAAAAGGGAGAATGATACCTATGAGAACCACAACAAAATGGCGTATGTGTATTGATTACCGTAAGCTTAATACCGGCACTCGCAAAGACCATTTTCCTCTTCCTTTCATAGACCAAGTCCTAGAGAGATTAGCACAACATGAATATTTTTGCTACCTTGACGGGTATAGCGGGTTTTGGCAAATCCCTATTCATCCCGATGATCAAGAGAAGACGACATTCACATGTCCTTATGGGACTTTTGCCTATAGACGCATGCCTTTTGGTTTAGGTAATGCGCCGACAACATTTCAAAGATGCATGATGTCCATCTTCTCCGATATGGTTGAGGATATAGTAGAAGTGTTTATGGATGATTTCTCCATCTACGGATCCTTATTTGATGTTTGCTTAGCTAACTTAGACAAGGTTTTGACTAGATGTGAGGAGACTAGCTTGGTGCTTAATTGGGAAAAATGCCACTTTATGGTGAAGGAGGGCATAGTACTAGGACACCTAGTTTCTAGTAGGGGATATAGGTAGATAGAGCTAAAGTTGAAATAATTGAAAAACTACCTCCCCCCTCTTGTGTTCGTGATGTTAGGAGTTTCTTAGGTCATGCAGGATTTTATAGACGGTTCATCAAGGATTTTTCTAAAATTGCAAAACCATTGTCTAACCTCTTGATGAAGGATGTGCCCTTTGTATTTTCCGAGGATTGCATGAGTTCTTTTTGTAGGTTGAGAGATGCCTTGATCTCGGCTCCAATAATGGCGGCACCCGATTGGAATCTTCCATTCGAGGTGATGTGTGATGCTAGTGATTTCGCCGTAGGGGCCGTCCTTGGGCAAAGGAAGGATGGAAAGTTGCATGCCATTTACTACGCAAGCAAAACTTTAGATGAAACTCAGTGCAATTACACAACAACGGAGAAAGAGTTTCTTGCGATAGTGTTTGCATTTGAGAAATTCCGTTCATATCTTGTGGGATCAAAGGTGGTAGTCTTCACAGACCATGCGACAATCAAATACCTCATGAAGAAGAAAGATGCAAATCCGAGGCTTCTAAGTTGGATGCTCCTTCTCCAAGAGTTTGACCATGAGATCAAGGACAAAACCGGTGCGGAAAATGTGGTAGCGGATCATCTATCCCGTTTGCCCATCGAGTACATGTTGGAAATGGAGGATGGTATGACTAAAGATGATTCAAGAGCAGATGAAGTTCTCATGAGCGGAAGGGAGGAAAGGAAGGGTGGATCGACGAACCAAGTACGTCGGGCCCGAGGTTCAGAACATCGGACCGAAGGCAAGGCAAGTGCGAGTGAGTCGGGACCGAGGACTTCAACATCGGGCCCGAGGCAGCTGTGTGTCTGCGAAGCTGGACCGGCGTCCAACCATGTCGGGCCCGGTATACTTCAATGTCGGTCCGTGGAAGAAAGTAAGTTTCCTAGCTCGATTTCCATTCCTTCTCGTTCTCTATTGATTGATTCTTTCTCTCCCACTGGCCTTCTTTCGATTAGTGCCGTAAGACGAGGGGTCTCCCCTTGGTTTGCGGATTTTGCTAACTTTGCCGTAGGGGGAGTGATCCCACCAAATTTGTCTTATCAAGCTAGGAAGAAATTCTTACATGATGCTAGACAATACTTTTGGGATGATCCATATCTCTACAAGGAAGGGCGTGATCAAATCTGTAGACGGTGTGTGTCAAGTGAAGAGGTTGAGAGCATAATTCACCATTGCCACTCCTTGCCTACGGGAGGTCACGCTAAGAGTTCCAAAACCACCTCAAAAATTCTTCAATGTGGTTATTATTGGCCAACCATGTTCAAGGATGTGCATGATTATGTGAGGAAGTGTGAGGAGTGCCAAAGAGAGGGGAACCTATCAAGGAGGAATGAGACACCTCAAAATGGCATTCTAGAAGTTGAGTTATTTGATGTATGGGGTATTGACTTCATGGGACCATTTCCCACATCGGGGCCTTACAAGTACATCTTGGTAGCCGTGGACTATGTTTCAAAATGGGTGGAGGCCATACCAACAAGAACCAATGATGCTAAGGTGGTGATGAAGTTTTTGAAAAGCAACATTTTTGCAAGGTTTGGTGTGCCTAGGGTTCTCATAAGTGATGGCGGACCTCATTTCATTGAGAGGTGCTTCGAAAATGTGTTGATTAAGTATGGGGTGTCTCATCGAGTTGCTACTCCTTATCATCCTCAAACAAGCGGGCAAGTCGAGGTGTCAAACCGTCAAATCAAGGCTATCTTGGAGAAGACCGTATCTCGATCAAGGAAGGATTGGACCTCTAAGCTCGATGATGCACTTTGGGCTTATAGAACCGCCTTCAAGACACCTTTGGGAACTACACCCTTCAATCTAGTTTATGGCAAGGCATGTCATCTTCCGGTAGAGCTTGAGCACAAGGCGAAATGGGCACTCAAAGAGATGAATTGGGATATCAACTTGGCCGGTGAGAAAAGGTTTCTAGAACTTCATGAGTTGGGGGAATTGAGGTTGAAGGCCTATGAGAACTCCAAGCTGTACAAAGAGAAGACCAAGAAGTGGCATGATAGGAAGTTAATTCCAAAGACCTATCAAACCGGTGACAAGGTTCTCCTTTTCAATTCAAGGCTTAAACTTTTCCCCGGGAAGTTAAGGACTAGGTGGAGCGGACCATTTGTGGTCCACCGTATCTATGCTCATGGTGCGGTGGACTTGGTTGATGAACAAGGACATATTTTCAAAGTGAATGGTCATCGAGTGAAAAAGTTCTATGACAAGGACGGTCCAAACGAAGAAGTTAGAGCCTCATGGGCTCTCGTCCTCGCCGATTGATCCTATACATGCCATTGAAGAATAAGAAATTGTGAGCTTTTCATACTCTTCTCTCTTGCTTTTAAGTTTTGATTTCCTTGTTTGATGGGGACATCAAAAATTTTAAGTATGGGGTGGGGGTAAGTGTGTTCATGATTTCACTTGTTTATGTTTGTTTGTTATTTTGAGGATATTTAGTTTGTGTTCCTAGTTTGTATTTGGGATGTTTGTTTATTGGTTAGTGGTTTGAGGAAAGACGTGGATGATTAATTTGGTCTAGAATGGATGAGTTTTTGGTTTTAGAGAAATTTTTGCAAAAAAATCCATAAAAAAATTGAAAAAATTGTGTTAAAAACAACAAAAAGATTTTGTGTTTTGTAGGTTTTGGACTAGAAATTCCCATCTTAGATTGCCAAAATAAAAGCTAATGATGATGTGAGCATGTAAATTCCTTTGCATATTTTTGGATAGTTTAGCCTCTAAAAATGATGTTGCTTTTGATATGATCATGATACCTTGCTTGTTTTATTGAGCATGTGAGTTCTAGGATGAGTTCTTATGAAACTAAGTATGAGTGACCCTTGTGAGATTGATTTTTGGCCATTTTAGGGATGCTTGATCATATTTGCATATCCCTCATGTTTCTTGTGTAATTAGCTCATTCATGCTTAGTAAAACTTGCTATTGCGGTGTTTATCTATTTTCCAAGACCGTCATGAGAATTGTCCTAGCATGGTCACATTGATTTTGGACTTTATTCTTCTAGTCACATAAATGTTCCATATCCTACCATGAAGTTAATCCTTTGATTGTAGCCCCGTTCTAGCCTAAGCCTTTGTTTGAAACTCCTCAAAAATATTATTCCTAGCCTTATATGACTTGACCATTATGGGATTGGACTTTAGAAGAGAGGTTGGGATTGTATTTGAAGAGTTGAGATTCTCTTGGGTTTAAGGGCAAGGAATGGTGTTATGAATCATGTGGGTAGTGCATCTTTGTTGTACAAAATGAAAAAAAAAAGAAAGAAAAGGAAGAAAGAAAATGTTGGAAATGTAAAGTGGAATAAAGCAAAGAGCTTAAGTGAAGAAAATGGTCCGACCGAGTTACAAGAAACATCGGGCCCGATGTCATAAGAAAGTCGGTCCAAATGTAGAAAGTGTTGAAAATCCAACAAAAAGAATAAGAGCAAAGATGAAGTAGAATGTTAAGTGAAATTTTGGGTTGAAAGGAAAATGTTAAGTCTTTTGGGTGAGTGTGAAAGTAATTGTGGGATTTGGTGAAATTGGTGAGAGTTTAGGTTGTTCAATCCCCATTATAAGCACCACAAGACCAAATAATTCCCACCTTGAGAAATACCAAAAGCCCCATTACAACCCGGCCGAATGGAACCTCTTTGAGGACCTCCATTGAGCCAAGTTCGAAATTCTTTGTGTACTTTGCATTAGGCATCTCTAGGTGGAGGAATTGGTGATATTAGCTTCAATAGTAAAGTCCTTACTTGCATGATTTTTGAGCTTGAGTGTTCATTGCTAAACCCAAACACATGATGAGTGATACACATTCACATATCCCTAAAGTGAGGCTTAGTTGCATTGACTTTATTCCTTGGAACACTTAATCACGTGTGATGATGTAATCTTGCTTGAATATCGATCACTTGTGCTTAAAATGTGTTTTCATACGAGGCTTTACTTGAAGATTATGTTTCGGTCTTGCTTACATTGTTATTGCTTGAGGACAAGCAAGTTTAAGTATGGGGTATTTTGATGTCTCTCTATTTGGTGGTGTTTTCATATGTGATTTCCTTTGTAAATATGTTTCTTTTTCCCCTTTTCTTGTGCGTTTTGTTCCTTTTTAGCTTAGTTCCCGTATTTCTATGAGATTCGAAGACTACGCACCTTTTATGTGTTTTGTAGGTAATTTGGCATGAATCGAGGATCAATTTGAAGGAGGGTCGAGACATGGAGCAAAGGCCGAGCTAAAGCGGGAAAGAGAGAAGCGAGCCATGAAGAAGAACAAGAGAAGCCAACTAAGAAGAAGGTGGAACGAGGTCAGGACCGAGATGCAACAACGTCGGGCCCGACTTTGAAGTTTCCAACCTCGGACCGAGTTGCACAGTACCTCGGGCCTGAGGTTCCTCCGTGTCGGGCCGAGTCGGTCACCGGACTACTTGGGCTCCAAGGCACGAATTTGTGAACTTTCACTTTTGCCCCTCATCTAATCTATAAAGGCCCTCTTGTCTTCTAAGAAAGAGTTCCCTCACACACACAAAAAAAGGGGGTTCCAAGGGAGCCAAGAGGATACTTGGAGAGCAAGGAGGAAGGAGAAGAGGAGGAAGAGAGAGAGAATCGACCAAGGAGGAGGAAGACTTGAGAGGTTTTGTTGATTGTTTAGCTTTGATTTGCTTTGATCTTGTGGATTTGAAAACCCTTGAATTGAATTTGTTGATTGCTTTGGATTTGAATGAACCCTTGCTTTGTTTTGAGATTGATTATGATGATTGCTTTCTCTTTTGATTTGATTGCTTTCTTTGCTTGTCACATGGAGTAGATCTCCTTGATCTTGGGTTATGGGGGAAAACCCTAGCTAGGTTTAGGCTAGAAACCCCAATTCCATAGCCTTGAGTGTTTGATCTAAGGAACCCACTCTACATCGAGCTACAATTCCTTGCGAAAGTCGGGAATCAAGGCTTGAGATTGGCAAAGTAGCGAAAGTGAACATGTGTCAATCTCAAGACCTTGCTTCGAAGGGGATTTCCCCATGGATCGAGGTGTAGATGTGGTTGGAACGAGGGCGAAAGCACTCGATCCTAGTCCGATCATCACTCATTGCCTGAATTGGGGTGGAAAAGCCTTAATCTACTAGGGAAGGAACCCAAAAGCCCAAGATCTACTTTTAAAATCTTTGAGTTCGACATCCCCAGCTACCTCGGGCCCGACTTACCCAGTGTCGGTCCCGACGTCCTCTTGTCGCCAACCTCGGGTCCGACGTGACCTCAGTGTCGGTCCCGACTGTTTTCTTTATTTTCCTTTGTTTTATGCTCTCCTTTCTAGCTTCCTAGTATCTAGGCACATCGATCGAGTAGACTTCCCGAGTGTTCGACACCCACCACGTACTACAACGGGGTCGGGTTATAAATTGTATCTCTTGACCCTCGCATCCGAGAGGGCGATCATGAGGCCCTTTGGTTTTTTCTTGTCATTCATTAGTTCAGTCTTTAAGATCATGTCATTCACGTTTATTTTTTAATAAAAGTCAGTTTTTGTATTAGTTTTAGTTCTTTGATGTCATCTAGTTTTCCATGGTTTTGCATATGCATTTAGGATTAGATTTTTCTCCTTTTCTAGCTTAGGTTTTGTATTTTGTGTTGATTTCTCCTTTTCACTTCGGGTCTTAAAGATGGTTAAGGAGCTTAATGGTATTAGAGGAGTCAAAGAGAGGTGAAACAAGCCTTTGAGGATGCTTGCGGGACCAAAATATAAGGTTAAAGAGGTGCTAGAGACGAGCCAACAAGTCAGAGATGAGGGTCGTGACGAGAAAAGAGGAGAAAATTTACCAAGTGATGGTCTCGGTCGAGACCATTTTCCGTCTCGGTCGAGATGGTGGTTCTGCAACTCATCTCGATCGAGACGAGGCTCGTCTCGGTCGAGACAGCGACAGGCAGCCGCGATGATTCTTTTCTTGCGCGTGGGGCTATGTATTTTTGAATATTTTTAGCCTTTTAATATAATTAGTTTTTAGAAAACTCTTTTAGGGGGGCTTTTATGCATTATTATTATTTCTAATTTCAAGTAGAGAGAAGAGATTTTCTAGGATTTAGTTCTACGCTCTTTCGCTTTGGAGATTTAGCTTTACAATTTGGATCTACTTTTGTTTCTTCAATTGAAATCCTTAGTAAGTTTGTCTTTCAATATTGCTTCTATTTCTTCTTATATGTTTAAATTTATTGCTTTGATCATGAATTTCAATATCCTAGGCTAAACTCTATAGTTCTAGAGTTTGGTTGATCCCAACGATGTGAAGCGGATTAGATTCAATACCTTTTGCTTGAAATGAGTTGGAAATTAATATGATTTGATTCTAGGGACTTAATCTAATAAGTTTAAACTTGTTAAAGTCTTGTTTAGGTTGCGCATCGAGAGGTGGTAGTCTAAATAAGTAAACAAAATAGAGAGAACACATCGAGAGATGGTTCTATCTATTTGGAAAAACTAGAATTGAACTTGAGAATTAGTTTTTCATGTGGTTAATTGTCATAGAATTTCTAGGTGTATGAGTCAAGTTTGATGCATCAAGAAAGTGGGGCAAGTTTGATTTACCAATATGTAGTGATTTGTAGTGTAATTCTAAGTACTAAAAGCAATTAAAGCAAGTAAATAATGAGAATAAAAAGTATACGAGAAAGCAAAGTTCCAAGGCAAGGAATCCCCACCACTTTGATCCACGGAGTTTGAATCTCACTTTTACCTAAACCGAGTTGGATATTTTTTTACGAAGGTTATTGTCTAATGTCATAAATTAACTTTTCTCAAAGTTTAATTTAATGAACTTCTATCAAATTAAGAACCCACTCTCGTGACGAAACAAAACCGATGGAAACCCTTGAAGCACTTAGAAATCTAGATGGTAAATCAAACTTGCCCCACTCTTGTTATGCATCCAACTTGACTCAAACACCTAGAAATTATATGAAAATTAACCACATGAGAAACTAACTTTTCAAGTTCAATTCTAGTTTTTCCAAATAGATAGAACCACCTCTCGATGTGTTCTCTCTATTTTGTTTACTTACTTATACTACCACCTCTCGATGCGCAACCTAAACAAGACTCTAACAAGTTCAAACCTGTTAGGTTAACCACCTAGAATCAAATCATATTAATTCCAACTCAATTCAAGCAAAATTTATTAATCTAATCCGCTTCACATCGTTGGAATCAACCAAACCCTAGAACTATAAAGTTTAGCCTAGAACATTGAAATTCATAATCACATTAATATACTTAAACATGGAATAAGAATAATAACAATAATTGAAAGAGAAACTTACTAGAGGTTCAATTGAAAGAAACTTGCAAGAAACAAAGTAGATCCAAAGTAGCAAAAATCCCAAAGCGAAAGAGCGTAGAAATAAACTCTAGAAAATTGTCTCTTCTCTCTCTACTAGAAAACTAGAATAATAATAATGCATAATAATGTCATAACTTAAGCCCCAAGTAGTCTTAGAAAAGTCCTAAACCTTATGCCAAAAGATATCCTAAAAATAAAACCAACTCGGGCCCAAAAAGGAGTAAGAAAAGCCCAAAATCTCGGAGCGCACTAGGTGCTGTCACAACCCATGATGGGGGTCACGACCCGTGACGGGCCATTTGAGAGCATATATTTGCTTTGTTTGCCCTTGTTTTGGCTCGTGATGGCCTCCACGACCCGCGCGTGATGATGCTTCTAACCCCTTCCTTCATTCCTTAACTTGCATTTTGACTTGTAATAGCTCATCCACAACTCTTGAAAGCTCTTGGAATCCTCAAATCTTCATTCCTTAGTATTAGTTGTGGTTTTTAAGCTTATTAAGATCTTGTCCTCTTGTCTTCTTCTCCTCTTGACTCCAAAACACCATCAAAAGAACTATAAAAGCAAAACAAACTTGTGTAGACGTTCATACTATGAATAATACGAAAATCAACACAAAAAGACCAAAACCTAAGCTAGAAAAGGGGAAAATCTAATACTAAATGCTCCTGCAAACTATGTAAAACTAGATGACATCATTCTTCACACTAATGGATCTCTAAATATGAGTGTATGTAGAGGAGTAAAAAATCCCATGATATTCGCTCATGGATATAAGAATACGCACGCACGAATCCCATGATATTCGCTCATGGATGTACGAATACGCACGCACGTTAGGGGACTTGAGCGACTAATCTGCATGGCCACTTCGTATGAGACCTATGTACCATCCGTCCTAGTTACGTGGGAAGCGTAACAAAGACGTAGGTGGGGCATTTGTGAGCGGGTAAAAATTAACCGTCATAATTATTTTCTCTATCAACCGACATAAATATATTTTATTTATTATGCTTTTTATATCTTTTAGTATTTTTATATAAAATTAAATATGGTGGTTATGCGACATAATAGAAGGTTTTATCTTAACGAAAAGATAGAACTTTCGCTTGGAGTAGGGAGCAAGATACCGCTTGCTTGTGGCACAAGGCATTGGGTCGGCCTTAGGGGGTAGAATTTCAACACCCTACCATCTCTCTTCCATTATAAATATGCGGTGTTCGCAGTATATGAAGAGCATATAATAACACACATTGAGAGCTTGAACATGCTAATATTCACTTAGCTTATAATTATTTGTTCAAGAAAACTCATACTCGCTGAGTTCTTTAGCTTTTCTTGTCTTTATCTTGACGCTCGATCGAAGACTGTTCTTTTGACTTAGGCATCGGAGGTGGATTAGGAACCCCACCCCTTTTGTCCATTATTTTGCAGGTATTAGATTGAAGGAGCAATTAGAACGAAAAGTGAAAGAGGAGTTATCAATTAGTGTATTGAAGACGAAATTTTTGTTCACTAACATAATGTAATCCATAGCCCGTGACATATAGGGAATTGGTGAATATCTTAAACTTTTAATGGTTGTAAAATGACCCAACTTTTGTTTAAATGAAGAAACTAGCATTGTGCTCTTGTATAAATAGTGTCATTAGGCACAGTGACGGAGCTGTTCAGTATAGCCCCCACTGGGATTTTTAAAAAAAAAATTGGAAACGACGTCGTCGCGGGGCGGGACGGGGCGACACTTAGGGGCAGGGTGGGGCGGAGATTGAGGCAGGGCGAAGAGAAAACGAAGAGGGCGAAGTGCTGTAGGCTGTAGCTGGAATCGGAGGAGGCATGCCGGCGGCTGACCTAACTTACAGAAAAGGGGAGGGGGAAGAAGAAAGTAACTAATTTGGAAACGACGTCGTCCACGTCGGTCTAGCAGTTGGGCCGTTTTATTGTTAGGTTGGTTTAGGGTTATTTGGGCTGATGTGTTAGGTGGTGATCATAAAGGCCCATAAATATTGCCCATTTGTTATCTCCAGATATTGCATCGAAATTCATTTAGTCATTAAGAACTAATAGGTTGATCTAATAAATGTTAGATGTTTAACAATAAGCCACTGTCTTAAATTATTTTTTATGTTATACAAATAGAAATAGTAAAGTCTCACTATTTGTATATTTTTTTATCTTAAGTTATTTTTAGTGATACTGTCTTATAGGAGTATTACATTAACGATTTTTTTAAATATATATCCTAAGGGCATAGATTAAGAGCCTAAAAATGGTAATATATTTTCAAATTGTATTTAATTTAAATTTAATTATTTTTCAATGGGATTTATTAGTTTTCTATTAGAGTTTTAGTTTCCAAAATTAATATTCTTAACCTATATCTTAAAGACATAGGATAGAAAAATCGTTACATTAATATTTAAACTAATTTGAATTGTTTGAAAAAATTAGTATTGAGCTTGTTTAAAATCCGTCCCATACAAAATTGATCTTGGATCCGCCACTGTCTGTAGCCAAGTGGTATTTAATTATTTGTGCAATGATGTCAAGTGGTAGATCTCTGCTATAGCAAAATGCTGATTTTGATTGAGCTGATGAAGCATTGTTGTGTTAAGTTTGAGCTTGAAGAATTGATTTAATTAGGATAAACTTAAACAAATTGTTGTAATTTTTTTCTATATATTATAAAAAAAATGTAAAAAAAAAAATCTTGCCTTCGCTAGGACTTTTTCTGTAAACAAAAGAATTTAGCCCCCACTGGAATATAATCCTGCCTACGCCACTGATTAGGCATGCGGATTAATTCTATAAATACTACAAATGGGAGGAATATTCTCAAACTCTTAATTATTATAACCACATGTTATATTGATCAAGTAATTTTTCAATAGTCTGGTATATTTCATTCTTGTTAATAAGTTAAATGACATATATTGTTCAATTCATATCGCACAAAAGAACAAAGATAACATTTTGACCAAACTAAAACAAGTCCGTGTGATTTGATGCACAGATTCAAGTTAATTTTTGTAATTGCTCAAAAGAAGTAAACATGTATAGAGCATGATACTTGATACCAAATTACATTTACAAAGAGTATTGCCTAAATCCTTTTTTATGCTCTTTGTTCTTACCTACTCGGGGGGGAATTGCAAATGCTGATTTTCATTGTAATCCGAGTAGGTAGTATTCCAGAAACTTTTGACGTGATACCGTTGGCTGGGAAATTAAAAATAAAGTTTGTGTAAAACTAGGAAATACAGTACAGTAATAAATGAATGAATAAAGAAACAATATATTTGCATTCAATTTAACGTTCAAATCTGCGAAAGACACAGTTGATTAAATTGGATTCTGCGAGATGGTCCCGCTTTAATTACAAACTGCCACCCACGTCCACCGCCGGCCGGTGCCAAATTATCAATCTTCCATTTCAATGGAGTATCTTTAATTTCTTATTATTTTTAGTACTATTATAATTATATATTTTCCAAATTAAGAATCATTCAATTGAACGCTAATGTTACGGACCGGCCAATTGAGGTGTGTTCCTGACTTCCTGTACCTATCTCTAAATTGTCTTCTTTCACATCTCAACGTGCCTTCATGTTTTCTCATTTTAATGTGTTTTTTTTGGTTTAATTAATATTTTCTTAACCTATCTTGCTTTGCTTTCATAGTTTCACACAATTTACAACCTTGAACTTTTCCTATTTTAAACCAATTTTTATTTCTATTGTTAAGTTATACTAGTAATACATGCATTTTGCAACCATCAAGAAGCTAGCTAGTCGTAAAATAAGCAAAACTTCTTTGATGACAATCTAACTAAAAATGGATTAAAAAATTATGTTTTAGGGTAAAATGCCTTTGAGGTTAATTTGGTTCATTATCTTAAAACGATTCAACTTATATATACAGGTATATATAATTTAGTTTTTTTTTTGGGTACAAGGTATATATAATTTAGTTCATATAACTTGGTATCCACCTGTTTGTTAATTAGTAAAAAAAAAACACAATCTTAATAATAGACGTGCCTTGTGTATTTTGTAATACAAAACATTGGATAGGATTGAGTGATGTGCAATCATAACAATACCAACTTTGACCTGTTCAATGTACATAATGCATTTGGTAAGGTTTCCACGACAAAAACAATTCCTTCAAATTCCCCAGTTACATGTACATATGTACATGACTCCATGCACACACGGAGTAGTTTTTTTTTTAGGTGTTGAGTGGTGGACGACGCTATAGAATCGAATTGATAGCTGTAGTAGAGTGAAGAGTAGTGAATTTGGTGCAATGTTAGCTTAACTAAAACACGGACAAACTTTCCTTTCATCACTTTCATTTATATAAACAAACTGCCCTCTTTTATTTTTGATCCGAAAGAAGGCTAGTGCCCAGTCTATTTATTCATGAATAATGGAAAGCTCTCCTGCAGGAGAGTGAAGGCTTACAAAAAACTTTAGAATGCAGTTGGGTATTTCAGTGAAGACAGTAAAAACAGAATCGAAAGAAATAGAGAAATTAGCAACAACATCAGCGATTTGGTTCTCCGCTCGACGGATATGGATCAGGTGCACTTGCCAGTCAGGTTGGTTAATCATGGCCCTACATTTCTGCAACAGAAAAAACTCTGGATGCGTCACCATCCGCTCTTGCTGTATAGCAAGCACAAGGTTCTTGTAATCAGTCTCGATGCGGAGCTTGGAAAGGTTCATAGTAGTAGCTTCTTTCAGGCCCAAATAGAGAGTTTCGAGTGCCCTCTTTTATGCTGTCAAATTTTCTCAAAGCCTATGCTGTCAAATTTGGAAGATGGGATGCTTTCAAGGCAGAACTCGAAACTGCCCTCTTTTATGCGATTCTCTCAATGTTATCACTACTTTTTAAAATATATTGTAAAATACCACCCCCTTTTTTTTGGGTCAAACTGCATCACAAAAATAATTATATTTTTTCTTCTCAATGAATTATAACCTGTAAGTAACATTGTTAATTAATGTCTAAAAAATATCCCTTTATATGAGATTTAAAATTCAAAAGTAGTAGGAGAAGTATGAACAGAGGTCAATCGTGTATTCAACAAAATTCTTGAACGATGGTTCTGTCTGTTTAATTCACACAAAAAAAATTCTGGTGTTGTAAAAAAGTTACATTAATATTTTCAAAATAATAAAAGAAGTGGTAGTTTTACAAAAATGTTACGAAAAATAGGGCATTTTGGAAAGTTTTTTTGATGGACAAATTTAGCCCCGCCGATCTGCTTGCTGTCTCCCGCGCTACGCAAAACACAAATTAGCCAATAGGGTCACAGCTAAGCTTCTGGGTCCCACCCACTCCTACGCGGCTTCTTCCTTCCTTCCCCTTTACAGTTTACTTCCTCCTCAATTTGACCATTCTATCATTTAGCAGTCATCATGTAAGATTGTGGCCTAATTTCGCTTTTTTCACAAAATCTTTTTCTATCCAAAAACCATTTTTAATACTTGAAATTCGTGCAACTCTCTCTGTTTTTTATGTTTTTCAAGACACTAAAAATCAATTTACACCCAAAAACACCTTTCTAACCACAAGTGAAACAAGGCCTGTACGTAACTTAGAATTAGTTAAGTACATATCTTTGAATGTTAAATGGTAAAAAGGGTTTAAATTTATTACCCATGATCTAAAATTTGTTAACCATGTTAATTAATAATAGGCTAAGTTACCGTTGTATTTCAATAAATTATGAAAGTACTTGATTAATACAATACCTAATTGATTCTAGTACAGATAACTGATCATGTTTTTCCGTAACAATAATACTTTAACAAGTCCAAAGTCCAAACCCCAAAAAATAATTTACAAACGCGCAAACTTGCATAATTGTTTAATTTTTCAAAGAAAAAAAAACAAAGGGAAAAGAAAGACGAGGGAGACATGTTCTGATCGGCGCCAGCCATTACAAATATATTTCCTCCCCCAACACATCTTGTAAATTAAATCCCTTCTCCAATCCCTCCCAAATCAAAATGGCTCTTCTCCGGCAACCTCTGCCGCCGCGCCTCCTCATCCTCCTCCTCCTCTCCGCCGTTGCCGCCGTGGCTGTGGCCGATGATAAGCTCGAAATCAACAGCGACCTAAAATGGCACCCCATGCCACACCACCCCCACACGGACAACGACGCCGACCAGTCCCTATCGTCCTTGGCGTCATCGCTGAAATTGGATCCTACCTTGAAGTTCGCTAACCAGAATCTTCGGCGAGCTTACATCGGCCTCCAGTCATGGAAAGCCGCCATGCTCTCCGATCCCCTCAATTTCACCGCCAACTGGATCGGCGCCGACATCTGCAACTACACCGGAATCTTCTGCGCCACCACTCCCGCCACGCCGTACGCCTCCGCGAAGCTCGTCGTCGCCGGCATCGACCTCAACCACGCCGACATCGCCGGCTACCTCCCGCAGGAGCTCGGCCTCCTCACCGACCTCGCGCTCTTCCACATCAACTCCAACCGCTTCTGCGGCACCGTGCCGGAGACCTTCGCCGCCCTCAAGCTCCTCTTCGAGCTCGACATCAGCAACAACCGGTTCGCCGGAGTGTTCCCGGAGGTGCTCATCTCGCTCCCGATGCTCAAGTTCATGGATATCAGGTTCAACGAGTTCGAAGGCCCCATCCCACCGGCGATCTTCAACAAAGACCTCGACGCGCTCTTCGTCAACAACAACCGCTTCACCGGCGGAATCCCCGATAACCTAGGGAACTCGCCGGTGTCCGTGCTTGTAATGGCGAACAACGAGCTCGGCGGTTGCATTCCGAGTAGCATTGGAAAGATGGGCCCCACGCTTAACGAAATCATCCTGTTAAACGATAACTTAACGGGATGCTTGCCGTACCAGATTGGGCTGTTAAAGGAGGTGACGGTTTTTGACGTCAGCTTTAACGCGCTTTCGGGCCCGATTCCAGAGAGTATTGGCGGGATGAAGAGCGTTGAGGAGCTTGACGTGGCGCATAACCAGCTCACCGGTGTCGTACCGGCTTCGGCTTGCCGGCTTCCCAGCTTACAGAACTTTACTTACTCGTTTAACTTCTTCAGCGGCGAGGCGCCAGCTTGCGGGGCCCTCAAGGCCGCTGACGGCTCGTCTAATTGCATTGCTGGAAAGGAGGTACAGAGGAGTGCGAGACAGTGCTCGTCGGCTAAGGCTAAGCCGGTGGATTGTAGGATTTTTAAGTGCTACACGCCGCCGCCTAAGCCGGCGCCGGCGCCGTTTGGGATGAACTCCCAGAGGCGAAAGCGTTCTCCTCCTCCTCCCCCGCCTGCTTGGGATATGTCTTCCAGCCATAGGGCCCACCCGCCTCCTTCCCCGTCTTATTCGTACCCACCGTCTAAGTACAGTACGCCACCACCGCCGTCTTATTCGTACCCACCGGTTACGTATAATACGCCTCCCCCTCCGTCTTATTCGCACCCTCCTGTGACATACACTACCCCACCGCCTCCGTCTTACTCTTACCCTCCCGTGACGTATAATACGCCGCCACCTCCGTCTTACTCGTCCCCTCCGGTTACGTATGATACGCCACCTCCGCCGGTGAAGGAGCACTACCCAACTTACCAGCCGTCTTCCCCACCACCGCCAGTAAAGGAACATTATCCAACGTACCAACCACCATCTCCACCACCTCCAGCGAAAGAGCACTACCCCACCTACCCATCTGCCTCTCCGCCACCACCACCTCCACGGGTGAAGGAGTATTATCCGACCTACCCACCATCCTCTCCACCACCACCTCCGGCGGAGGAGCACTACCCAACCTACCAACCACCGTCTCCACCTCCACCAACCAAATACTACTACTCATCTCCACCACCACCACCATCTTCTTACCAATACCCATCTCCCACCCCAACCTACTCAACCCCCTCACCACCACATCCGGCAGTCGAGTACTACCCTCCGCCACCAGTAGAAACTTACCCACCTGAAATAGCCACTCCACCACCTGCAGCTGATAACTGCCCACCAAAGCCGTCTGTTCCGCCGCCCCAAGAACAATACCCACCGGAAACCTCAACTCCGCCACCACCACAAGAGTCATATACTAGCCCACCGCCCTCAGAGCAATACCCACCGGAAACCGCCACGTCACCACCACCACCAGAGTCATATCCTAGCCCACCGCCCGCAGAACAATACCCACCGGAAACCGCCACTCCACCACCACAAGAGTCATATTCCAGCCCGCCGCCCTCAGAACAATACCCACCGGAAACCGCCGCTCCATCACCACCACAAGAGTCATATCCTAGCCCTCCTCCGCCAACACCAGTGTATGATACCGCCCCTCTGCCGCCAATCTTTGGAGTATCGTACGCTTCTCCCCCACCACCGAGCATCCCTTACTGATCATGGATCTTCATCGATCTGATCGTTACAGGGTGTTGTTAATTAATTAATTAATTCAACTCTTTGTCATCTTTTTTGCATTTTTAACTGTCCAAAACAGGGTGTCAATTAATTTGTATTACGTTTGATATACTAGTATGAGTATCTTTGTAACACTGTTTTGTTCATTACTTTTTTTTGTTACTTATATATATATATTGAATTGTTCAAAGGAGGGAAGTTTGGAGATGGACGTATTCTTTTGTTGTATGATTGGCACGTTGGGAAGACACAACGGTGCATTATTTTGTTTGTCCCATGCAAAGTTTCATGATTTCACGTTGCCCTCTTCTAATAAAGACTTTTGTGGGTGTGTTTATTTAGACTTCTTTTTTTATAAGTTTATGTAGACATCTCTGTTTTTTTTTTTTGGTTAAAGTTTATTTAGACATCTTCTGATCATATATAGTTCATCTCGTCAATATTTCACTCACGAGTCACGAGTTCTTGATTTATGCTTTGTCTCTAATGAAGAAATTTCTTATTTTTAATTATCACTTGTATAGTTGTATGCATCGGATTTAGATGAAATAGCAAAAACATATTCGTTCTCTCTTAAATGGAACTATCGGCTTAGTAATAACGATTTCAAGAGATTTTGAGATTTAGAATAATTTGGATAATTTCTAAGCGACCAACAAAGGGCACACCATATTGGTTTTACAAACACTACATGACAAAAGTCGTTAGAAAATCATCACCGGATCAAACTGGGTTTAGGAGGCTAAATAAAACATTAGGTGAACTGGCAACAAACAAGATGAAATGTCTCATAATTGGAAATAAAGAAATTCGAATTGAAATTGGGGAAAGGGTGCAGAATTCTAAAACAATGCTTCCTCTTTCGAAAGATCCTTGTTCTCAAGGATCAAAGTGTGGGAATTTTGCTATGAAGTCTGATTAGTACTCCCACGAGGCCTTGGATGCTAGCTCGTCCTTCCATTTGACCAAAACTTTAGTTGCTATGGAATTACCCCTCTTAGCTATCATCCTCTCCAGGATTTCATTTGGCTCTTTCAAACTGCCCACATTAGACATAAATTGAGGATAGGATCATTGGTTTGTTGGTTGGATTTAGGCACAACTTCAACTGACTTACATGGAACACATTATGGATGGAGGATGTTGATGGTAAATTGTGTTTGTAAGTCGTTGTGATAATCTTATCAATTGATCTTGAATGGGCCATAAAACTCGGGAGACTTGTGTTGATGGCGAGCCTTCAAGGAGTTTTGTCGGTAGGGTTGCAGCTTCACATAGACTCAATTCCCAAGAACGATGTATGTTAAAGGCTTGCTTCATAAGTACAAAAGGTTGATTAAAGTCAAGTAAGGTTAGAACTTGTGCTATCATTAATGCTTGTTTTAGTTGATCAAAAGCAGTAGTGGTGTCTAGGGTCCAATTGGAGCCATCTTTCTAGAGCAACATTGATAGGCGTGAAATGGTCGTGCAAATCACGGCTATGCAAAAGATTTCAAACTAACTTAAAACCGTAGTCTTTAGGAAGTCCGGGTCGAATCCACAGGGAGGAAGGTTTTATCTTTTGTATGAGTTTTATGTCAAACAAGTAACAAGAGGGTTTTTTGTATTTGTAACTAAAAATGCAAAACTAACAAAGCAATAAAAGGTTATGAATAACAATAATTAGGAAGATAGCTTAGGCAAACAAATATCCACAATCGTATGACAAGTTGATCATTGATTTCACATCAATATCTCATGCAAGGGATTTTCCAATTCCTTTTCAATTATAACTAACATCACAACGAGATACTATTAGATCTAACTAATTAAACAACCATGAAACCATCAATGATTCAGTTTAATAGCAGCAGTAAGGATAGGAATATAATAGGATACAATTCTAGCATAAAACAAATAGCTTTTACCCTAAAATGCAAATCAAATCTCTTCTGCATAAGACTAGCACAACCAGATACTAGTATGATGCAGTTGCTACTTCAATCTAGAGATGCTCAACCAGTAACACTCTAGATCTAGCAATAGATCCAATAACAACAAACCCTAGTTGATCAGGCTAGAAACTGTTGAAACAAATCATAAACATCCAAGCAAGAGATAAGATTAAACCCAAGCAATAGATAAAGAATTAGAAATCTCACAACTTTAATCAAAACGATGCTTCAATTGTCTGACTAAGCAAAAGGGCTTAGTTCTTCATGAAAGGCTAAAAACTCTGAATGGAAAAATATGATAATAGTCTGAATGAGAGGTGCAACTCTCCAAACCTAATATATCAAACTAGGTCTAAAACTATATCCCAAAAATATAACATCTCGGAATAATAATGATAGAAAAGGACCAATAGAAACAAAACACGTGGCAAGTAAAGGTCTCCGCGGCGGTCAGGAGCGGCGGGCGTCGCTAGGTTGGCGGCGGGTGCCGCCAGCATCTCGTTTCAGAACTCATGTCACACTTCGGGGGCTGTTTTGACTCACTTCGAGTTGGAATTTGGACTCGGAGTAAAAACATGAATTGTAGCTCTTTGGATTAACTTTCCAATGATGCCAAACTCAACTTTATCAGATCACAATAGCTTCCGAACGAACCCTTTCAAGACAGAGGTGTCGAACTAGCAACTCCAACGGATGGCTCGAATTCAAGCGTTCTTTCCCCGGTTCCATTCCGTTCACACTTGTTCACTTTAAGACCTGTAAAACAACATAGAACAAGTGCAAAACCCAAAACTCCTAGACACTCTAAGACACTAAAGAAACTAACTAAAACTACCTAAAAACAAAGCAAACGAAATGTAAACATGCATCCTAAACACTACCTATATGCAAGCTATCAAACATAGTGAGAGGTTTGACAATTAAACTATAACATCTAGTGTATCTTTTGTAGTAGTTTGGAAGGACTACTTAAATACTTCGAAGTTGCTTGATGTTTTCAAGTTTTAGCCATTGCTCAATAGCCTTAATCTCTCTATATCAATGCTCACCCCCCTTTTCAGAGATGTCCCAAATACTCAATACCACCTAAAAATCAGGAACACAACCTTTAGATACCTCAAATGGTATCCCCATCTTGCAAGGGTAGAATCAGATTCAGGTAATACAAGGGCCAATTTTTTTTTATCAAGCATAATCAAAATACCACCTAAGCGTTGTGACTTACAATAGAAACCTAAAAATTACTAAAATTTAGCTCTATGATCTTTTAAAGGAACAAATTCATCAAGTATACAATCCAAATCAAAACTCTTATAAATCCCCTCTCTCAATGTAAATTAACAATCATATTATCTACTAAAAAATCATCTTCTATTCTACTTCAAAGCCTTGTTTTAAGGATCTTCATTGTTGAAAAAGCTCTTTCATCAGACGTCGTAGACACAAGAAGGGTCAATACAATCCTAATCAATCTATCAACAAGATAATACCGACTTACCCGCTCAGTCTCCACTAGCCTCCGACATAGTTCGGAAATTGATGACAATGATTGCAATTCTGGATGGTTGTGCACATCAATCTCAAATGACCTCAATTGGTATCTCAAATTAATTCTATCTTGATCAGAAAAGTTGTATGGATAGTACTTCTCAACTAGCATACATATGCTATCAATATTGAAAGATTTGCATCCTTTTTTGATATCAAAAGCACTACTAACCATTAAAAGTTCCATAGTAGACTAAGAAAACCTACAACCCAACTAATAAATTTGGACATCAATTGTAACAAGAAATATATTAGCCTGAAGATGATGCTTCACTGTCGCATCTCTTTTGCGTTGATGACTTTAATCTTCAAAATAAGAAGCATCCAAGCCAAATACATCAATTTCTAATCTACTATAAAATCCAATTACTTGTTCGAGAAAACTTTTCCAACCCTCTTCTCTGATTTTTTTTATCAATAATTTTGTATATGAAACCAAATGCACAACATTTAATATGTCATGGTTTTTCTTTTACAAGGCGTGAAAAAGATCATTTGTGATGCCAATGATCTCCTTCGGCAAATATAGAATAAAAACACTCAAATGAAGTAACCATTTTGCAAGCAACATTAGCATCTCCCTGATGGGAATAATTAGAACTTTCATTCTCAATTTTTTCAAGCACCATGATTGTTGGACCATATAACCTCAATAGGCTGCATGGAGAATGGAAGTGCAAACTACATCGTGTATCCCACGACCTTGTCAAAATGCCAATCCGATTTGCTCCTTTTTCACTTTCAAGTTCATCAATAGATAACAAATATGCAATTTCTTCCATTTGAGCATCTTTCAACTAATCATGATGTTCACTACAAGAGCTAACCACATTAATTACAAATCTCAAATTAGTGAAAAATTGATGAACTAAAATTACCTCTCTTGTAGCAGCAACTAAAGCCAATTACAGCCTATAAGCAAAGCAATGCACATAATGCATATGGACAATCATTAACAAATAATGCATACAACCCTTTCCACTCTCCACACATATTGTTGGATCCATCATACCCTTGTCCATAGATATTCTGAACATGAAGTGAATGACGAGAGAGAATGACATATATTGTATCTTTTAGAGTTCTAGTTGTAGTGTCTGCAACATGAGATCCATGAAAGAAACACTCCTGTACAAAACCATTTTTATCAAAAAATCTCAATACAAGAGCCATTTGTTCTCTTTTCGATTCATCTCATGCCTCATCAAAAAAAATACAAAACTTGGAATCACCTACATCATCTCTAATATTGCTCCTTACTTTGCTTGCAATGAATTGTAGAAGCTTCTTTTGGATAGCATCTAGAGCTGTCAAATGGGTCGGTCAGGTCGGGTTCGGTTATTTCGGGTTCGGGTTGTGTTGGGTTCGGGTCGTAACGGGTCACCGGTCAAATTGGGTTGGGTCATTTCGGGTTTTCGGACGGGTTGGGTCGGTCCAACAGGTCAAAAAATGAATTTTTTACAATTATTGAAATATTATTTTATTTAAAAATGATATTTAATAATAATATATTATTTTTATATATTTAATAATAAAATATATTATAATTTTTAAAATATGTTATATATATTAAAAAAATAACAAATCGGGTCAACCCAACGGGTTACGGGTTTATCGGGTTCGGTTTATTTTGGGTTTCGGGTTCAAATTTTTGGGGGCAGTTTGGGTAGGTTTTTGGAGTCGGATCAGCTTTTGACAACTCTAATAGCATGTGATGTATACTTAGCAATTAGCATTATGAGGAGCATTATCCAAAATCATTTGAGCAACTTTTTCATCATATGAAACCAAAATCTTAATCAACTCAATAAAATTACCTTGATTACGTTAGTGATCAGTTTTATCATGACACCTGAAAACACAACCCTAAGATGAAATAAAGTGAATTACATCAATAAAAGTCTTCTCTCGTAGTTGGTTATTTAGAATTTGCTTGCGACTTTGTGCATTGATCACATTGTCTATGTGCTTTTATTGGTTCAACAAGTCCTCACAAGCTTGCACTACTTTATTACGAGGTGATTGAGAATCATATCCAATGTGCATAAAAAACACAAAACGTTTTCCTTCATTTACTTTCTTCCAATTCTTGAATCTCTTAACATTGAATACCTCCCAACCAGGCCAACCACTAGGTTTTATAGTAATAAGATAATATGGCAAACAATATGGACCAACATCAAAAGGAGGACCACGTGGACGCTTCTTTCACTACACCAAAAAAGTTGATTTAGCGACCACTTTATATGGTCGTAAAATAGTGACCATGTGATCGCCAAATCAAAGAACTAAAAAAACTTATGCGCCCATGTGGTTGCTAAATTAGCGACCACATCATACGTGGTCGCTAACAACTGGCACTAGATATAGCGACCATGTGGCCGCGTAACATCCCCGACCAAAGTGCATACGTCATTCGACGTTCATATAAGATTAAGAGCATATGCATAGCATATTGGCACGATATATAGTGAGTTTATAAAAGCAATATTTATTTTCTAATTAAGTTTATTATATTTTAAAAAGTTTTTAAGAAAAAATTAATTATTAATTATTTTAGGGTAAAGTTTGTAGTAAAGGAGATTTTAGGGTGAAAAGTGAAATTTTTTAATATTTTAGACGACTTTGCCAATTCATTTATATATATATATATATCCATCTCTCCTTCGTTCTTGTTTAGTAAGGAACAAAACAAAAAAAAAACAAGAAAGAGGGGGAGGTCGAGAGAAAGAATCAGGCAAGAAGAATTTTGGTGTTTTGGAGTTCGGTTGTTATTGTTGGATCTGTTACAAGATTTCTTCTATCGGGTTTTAATCTCGAAGTATAAGCGTGGTTTGGTAAGTTTTAATTAGTTAACGGTTTATTTGGATTTTATTAATTTTTCCAGATCTAGAACTACAGTTGCTTTTGATTTGAAAATCAGTCAATTTATACTTCTCAGATGATGTTTTCGATATTGGATTTATATTCGATAGAAGATTTCAGAGTAATTTTATGCTATTGCCTTGTAATGATATTATAGAGACCCTTGATCAAGGTTTACAAAAAGGTTTGAACTCGAAAAATGGTCTTCTATATATATAGTTTATCGTTGTTGAGTTTTTAAAGGATTTGGAATTATACACAAGAAGTTATAATGCATACTGGCATTTCATTGCATTTGGGGTTAGAGTTGCTTGCACAGAAAGTATGTTAACAGATGACATATGATATATGGTTACATGATGCACTTGATTGCATAGCATATTGCAATGAGATTAAAAGGATTTGTGACTGTTTTGCCCTGAACTGTAATTCAGGAAATCTTCGGATTTCTTTGTTAAAGCGACCTACGAGTCATACAAGATCTTCGGATCATACAAGATCTTCGGATCATACAAGACCTACGGGTCAATGAGGAAATCTTTGGATTTCTTTCTTAAAGCGACCATAAGAGTCAATATTCAAGAGATCTTCGGATTTCATTGCTAAAGGGACTATAAGAGTCCATATATAGTAAACCCGAGGCAAATTCAGGCTTGAACAGTTCACAGAATAATAAATCGGACACATTGGCATTTGCATTCACATAGTAAATTCATATATGATATATATATATATATAATATGTATGTATATGTACATGGACTAAATGTTTGACTCTGTGTGAAATAATTGATGATGGTTTATATTCACTAAGTATGCGACTCACGTAAATCGCAAATAATTTTTCAGGCTCAACTAGAACTTATTGGCGTGTGTCTCTTTTAGAGGTCACATTCATACAGGTCTGTCGGCTGAAGCTCAATGCAACCTTCTCCTCCTCATTTTGCATGTTAGACATATGGTCTGTAATATAAGTCAAGAGTGACAGATGTTTTCGTATGAGTAGTAATAACATAGATGTGTGTGTGTGTAACCTTTTATGGCTGTTAATGTCTGCTATGTGCTTACGTGTATAGTTGGTATATGTTAATTATCAGTTTATATAAGAAATAAGTTATTATAAAGTATACGTTATAGGGTATAAGGGTGTCACAGTCGCTAACAACTGACCCCAGATATAGCGACCACGTTGTCGCTAACAACTGGCCCCAGATATAGCGACCACGTGGTCGCTAACAACTGGCCCCAGATATAGCAACCACATGATCGGTTGCTAAATACACACTCCAAACAAACTCTTTTTGGTGCGCATTCTTCCACACATTTGGCGACCTCGTGGTCGCTACTCACATCATCGCGGTAAAATTACCGCCAATTTAGTGTTCATATGCTCGTTGCGGATTTCCTATATATAGACTGCACATCTTTGTTCACTTGTAAACAAAAATACCCACAAAAAAATTAAAGAGATGTACTCGTTTGCGCAGATTTCCCCCATACGATTTTGCCCGCATTTTCTTTGGGGAGAAGGCTTCTGGCGGATTTCGCCCGCATTTATAGGTATTATAGTTTTTTCGTTTAATATAATAAAATATTATTTATTTACGTTAATACTGTTGTAAGCCTACTTCTTATTTTAAATAATTATAGGAAAGTGTGTTATGCATGTTTGGATTAATTTACTTTCATATATTTGAAAATTTGTTTAGGATCATAATTTGATATTTAGTGACCCAATGAACGCTAGTTAGCATCTAAGTAGTTGTTACTCGTTGTAGTCCGGAAAAACAACATCCCCGCAAATATCTAGGTTTTAAGTATCAAGGTTTATAGGGTTTAGGTTTAAGTTTTATAGTTTGTGGTTTAAAATATCTAGGCTTTAGAATTTTAGGGCTTAAAGTTTAAGGTTTGTGATTTTTAAAAAAAAATTAATCTACAGTTTAAGATATGACGAAGAATTGGAAAAAAAAATTGAAATGGAAGAAAACCTTCGTTTTTGGTTGGAATTAAATTTTGCCAATGGGTCATTTTTTTTAGATTGAATCAATTTTTCATATTTTTCCTTCCAAATGATCTATTTCTGAATGTACTTTTTTACATTTTAAATGTACTTTCATTTTAGTTCTGAAATGGACCAAAACTTGCTGAATAATTACCACAGGCAAGTCAATTAAGTTCACCAGTCTACGTAGCGCTTGTTTTGACCCTAGAATTTTTTTTACCAAGCTGTTTCTTCAATTCATTTCACTATTACGTTTTTTTTTTGGTTCTCTTGTTTAGTGTTAATTGTACAAAGACGATTGATTCAATTTAATCAAGTTGGACGTAGTATTTTTTGATTATTATGGTTTATTGTAGTTTTTTTTTACATGGGATGGTTTATTGTGACTCTTGACAGTTTAATTGGAGCTTTATTGTGATTTCTAGTATAGTGGGTGATTTGCTGTTTTTTACCCTTATTTTTACATACAAGCTATGCAACACCCCACATTTTTAGTTTGCAATTCTCTATTTTCTATTTATTATAAAATAAGCCCAAATTAAAGTTTGGTTTTAAAAAAATTAGGGTTTTACGATTCCACCTCTCTTCACTCAAAACTCTTTGAATCTCCATTCAAAATCCTCTTTTAACGTTCAAACTTCTCCTTGCTCACTCGCTCGTCGATTTCGACCTTCGTCGGGCATTTACGCGATTCATCCTGCAGCGTTCGAACGGAGCACACAAATTTTTCGCGTGCATACAAATTTTGCACGCAAAAATTTGATGTGCATTTCTTATATGCACACAATCTTTCTGCGTGCACTGCTTCTTTGCACACAAACTTCCTGTGTGCACTACTATCATGCACGCTTGGAAATTGCGTGCACAATTGTTTTGCACGCAATCCGCGCACGTGCATGTACAACTGCGGAAAAAAAAAAGCTTATATAAATGGTGAACATACCATGTAATCTCGATTACGTAACTCATATTCGGAGTTTCTTTCATTGTTACTCGATATTCTTTAAACAAAAAGACTATGAAGAGATTTAGATTTGAATTAGAGTTGTGTATAATAGAGAATAAGAAGAGGAGGAAAAAGTAAATTAGACTGATTTTGTAATTTTAAAAAAAATAAAAGTTGCAAACTAATTTTAAGAATGCTGCACATGATCCTATTTTTATACAAAAGAGAGTTCGAAAACCTTTCACTTCAGCAGCGAAATGAAAAAAAAAATAATCAAGTACCCTGACATAATTGCTCGAACTACAACCATCATATAACAAATAGTTCCATTTTCACACCCGATAACTCTGTTCAGACTTGAGAGGTATTTTTCATAAGAAAAACATCATCCCTCCAATTGCGATACCGGCATAAATAACCAGTGTGGGAAAAGGAAAAGTAAAAGAATAGCACAGAAATCAATCAGAACAGATCGCCTATGAATAAGACATTAAACTCAACTCAAAGTAAATTAACACACTAATCTACAAACCCATTACCATTAGAATACAAGCAAAACCCCACATCACTGAGGCTCAAAGCCTTCAATGCCCATGAGCCACAAAGCCTTCAACGCCTAATCAACCATTTGTGTTTTCCTCAGACACTGCCTAAAAATGGATCTTACTTGTGGCGACTATGCTGTGTCAAACTGGGAAATTGAGCACTCCACATCACTGAGGCTCGTTTTGCATTGTTCTCAATCAAGATGTATGCAGATACTCTGGGCACTCTTTCATTTGTAAAACAAAAAAAGAACATCGTACAGGAATTTGTGTTGTACACGAAGAATCAAGAGTTAATCATGATTGATTGACATACAGGACAGGAACCAGCCCTGCCATCTTTCCGTCTTTGCCAGGGCGCTTCTTTCTTACCTGCAATTCATACGCAAGATATGATATAGAATATAGATGTAAATGCAATGAACACAAGTATTATATAGTGGCTTAGCTCACAGGTACTAGAAAGCACATTACAGTAGGTAAAAATGGCTAAATATGCATGTTTTTCACATTTACTCTTTAAGGTGGGCCTTTCGGAAACATTCTATGATACTGCTCTTTTATCATTTGCCTGTCATTATTGATAGTTGCAATGAAAAAGATCTTGTCCCTGGCACATTTTAGATGGCCAAATCACAGGAAAACTACACGAGATATCATGCAGTTGTTCCTCCGTTTCATTTTCAATGTGCAATAGAAATAATATTGGAATCAAATAAGACGGTGAAGATTAATGATCCATCATTTACTTACATAAAACCAGCCATCCACCTCATAGTCAATCTCAACTTCTTCACCAGCTGTTAAATTTAGCTGCAAGACAAAGTTGAAAACAATTACAGATCTGAACATGGGAGTTTACGCTATCGAGGGAAAAGAATAATGGAAACTTAAATTAAATAAGTAAGATAGGTGATCATGAAACCCAAAACGCAATTAGAATTTTTTTTAATTAAGAGATAACTTGCTAAATCATGTGAGAGAATTTACCTCATCATCACCACCTGCAGTGAAGTCATAGAGTGCTTTACCGAACTTAGAACTTCCTTGAGAAACTGTTTCGTCATCTTGGGACGATTTATAACTATCTGAACCAGGGCCTGCTAATGGATTATCAAATGACTCGTATCTCTGTATGACAGAGTTGTACGATGGGGGAGGCTCTTCTCTTATCTGAAGAGGTTTCAAGAGCCAAATGATTAATAAATACTGAATATAGTTATTGAAATGAGAAACAATTGATAACTCACAGGAGAACCCATGCCCTCATACGATGATGATGCACCACCAAATCTACTTTGAGATGACTTCTCCTGCATCTCAAATTGAGGAATATCAGCATTAATCTACTGTGATCAGATAAGCATCATGATAGAATTAAACCGCATTCTAGCAGCAAGTATTTCAAAAAAGCGCTGAACAGAATGTTAGAAAGGTGATTTTTAACTTCAAGGGAAACTCTTAAGAAATAACTTCAAAATTGTTTTTCATAGGATTTCTATGAAATGAGAGGTGAATTTTTGTTGGCTTTTTGTAAAATCTATATAGATTATAACCAAAGACATATCTTAGCCTGTGTATTAGGATTAATGCACAAATAAAAACGAGAGGTCTACGTAAGATTTGGTAAATACCGATGACTGTGAAGCCCCATAAGTGGGACGTGAGCTAAATAACGATGGATAGTTCATTCCTCCAAAATGAGAGGATATGGATGTCTCAACGGACCCTACTGAACCCGGTGAAGAAGATCCGGATGACCGTGCATCATCTTCCTGTAAATGCAAGTGAGAAATCCCCATAAGTGTGTCTCTATGCAGTCATGACTTATAGCTACTTTCAAGAGCAGAAAACTACGTTAAACCATGTTATGTATGCATCATTAATTTCACCTCTTGATCTGCAGTCTCCAAGACCAAGAGAGTTTTTGCCCACATATCATCATAATTAGTTGAAGATCTAGAAGCAATATTCTCGTCCTCAACATCTGGAGCATCAGTTCCTAAGCCAGCAAGAAATTCATTAACCTGGAAGCAAGAGTGAACTCAGTATCCAGCCCAAGGCTTATAATGGTGGTCAACCATAAAAGAAAGTTAAAATACCACCGCTTGAAAGCTCATCAACAATGAAGAGATTTAAAACAAAGGAAACTGATGAACCCTCCCAACAAAAAACAAACACAATTTTTGAAATTATGATCAGCCTATATCAAGCTGGAACCCGAATATCTACAATTGAGCTCAAAACAGATCAGTGATACTCTGTTACAAACTTGGAGTTCTATGTCAAGCTGAATCCAGCACGGACCAACATATGTTGTTTTGCTAGACAGTTAGGTTGCGCAAATCATAATTTATCAAGTCTTAAATTTGCTATAAATCTCCTAATCATTTAGGCATCTATACTGAATGTCCAAAATATATATTGGCTTGGAGCCTTGGACAGTGAGCATTCTGACACTAGCCAAAAGCATTGAAAGGTGTGAGATAAGCCTCTTATCATATTCAAGCAATTGCAGCAAACTCCAAATCCACTATCTCAAGGATACATGACATTGTAAGCAAGAAACATTTACAATTTTCATGGCAATGAACATAATAAACATTTAACTTAAACCAATCTGAAACTACAATGATATAAATCAGCTGATCAACATGATTTGTGCCAAGATAACGACCAAATGTGCTACAAAAGCTAAAAAACGTGAACATATTACCTTTCATTTTACTTTCTACACTCAAAAGCATTATCACTAAATTGAAACCATCGCATGAATTTGTTTCTCTTTACATAGAAATCATAACTTTACATTCGTTTTAATAGCATATTTTGGTACTTAATAAGACAGCAAATAATAGAACAGAAATGGCATTTGATTAAATTAAGATAATAGATTCCTCACCCTACTCATTGCAGGAGCATTTTTCCCCAGCAAACCATCATCACCAAGGTTCGCAGCCCAAGCATTGACCAAATCATCATCAAGGTCATCAGGTTCAGCAGGTGTCACTTTAGATTCATAAATAAGCTCAGAAATCCCCGTAGCAACAGTTGGATCTTTCAGACCAGCTGATGCACTAATATTATGCCGGGTGCGGTAGATATCAATGAGTTTTGCACTAAAAAAGAAACATACGTTTATGTCAGCATTAATTCTGATAAATAGATTTGAATATAGTTTGACACAGTAGCAGCATTGCAATATAAAGCACAACAAGAAAATCCATTCACTTAATGGAGTCTATCAACTCTAACAGTGTTTGAAAAGGCGAGGCGAAGGCGCGCCTAGGCGCGCCTGGGCGCGCCCAGCCATGCCTGTCGCCTGCATTAGGCAATGCGAGGCAACCTCGAAGAGGCAATGCCTAGGCGATCTGGGCGCCCAGGCGAGCTGCATCTCGCCTTGGCTCGCCTGGGTTGCCTTCTGCTGATTTTTTTAAATATTTGAATTAATGATCTTTCTTTTCACTTTTCTTATCTTTTAAATATACTTTCCTTAAGGCTAATATTTCTTTCTATCTTTTTTTCAAGATATCTTTTAATACAATTTATATTTGCAATTTATATCATCAAGATATCTTTTATTCTTTTTTATCCTATATTTTTTGGTCGAAGGAGAGGCGGCACTCTCCGGCCCCTCAAGAGGGCTTTTATCCTATATTTTCCTCTATATCTATATATCCATATCCTTAAGCTATGCAAATACCCAAATACACGATCAAACTTCATTCTCTCGTTCTCTTCTCTTCCTCTGGCGGCTTTCGAGATCCAAGTGTTCAACTTTTCAAAATTTCATACTAGTTTATTACATTATCTTTAAATTTGGTTTTATTACTAATAAAATTTGGGTTTTGGGTTTTATAAATATGTTTTTATATCCTAAAATTTCATTAAATGATCTTATTTAACATTATATATTTATATTTGTGAATTACAAACTGTTGTGTATAAGGCGATCGCCTTCGCCTCTAAGGCGCGCCTAGGCAATCTAGGGGGGGCATCGCCTCGGGCGTCGCCTCGCCTTTTTAAACACTGAACTCTAATAGTATGAGATGACTAAGTTTTAAACAAGATTTCTCTAATTAGTCATGAAGGAATTGGGAGCTTTGTACTGAAAAGAGTTACATTGAGCATAAAATAGAAATTTCCATTGAGATCAATATGTAGTGAAAGACAATGCTCTAAAAGGATGAAACACGTTTCAGTCTGAGCACAGGGGCATAAGAAATTTGATACACATTATGAAGTAGAAGGGTAATATACATCAAGTAGGAGATAGGACATCTAGCTAACAAAAAATCAAAGACACTGAAGATTTTTATAGGCAACAAACAATCAATAACAACAACAAAATAAAGGAGATACAATATGCTAATGAGTATCACTTTGAGTGTCCTAGCTGATTTTTGTTTACCCCATATAAGAAACAGAAATAAATGTATGCATAAATGTAGCAGTCTATATTTACCCACATGTTCAGGGAAGGGGAAACTGAGCATGATGAATCACTTCGTGCGAAAGTATATTAAGGGGTAAAATGGATTTTTAAGAAAAAAATTATGCCTAATGAGTAAGGTGATATTGGCATGTACATTGGAAGAATATTATCAACAGGCCATAATAGATTGTGATACGCTGAATTTAAAACAGGTGGTACCTTGTTGGTCCCAGAGGCAGATACTTTGCTCTTGGAACATAACAAAACAGTGAGACAAGATCTAGTAGTTTCTCATGTGTCTCATATAGTTTCTTCAGTTCTTCATCAGCCCATTCCTTATTTGTGTTGTCATGCATTCTTATTTCCCTAAAAACACATGCAGACATGTTAACCTTAGTAAATGGTAAAGTAACCTTAACAACAATTAAAAGTTCTGAGAGATGTTTTTTATTTTTATTTTTGAGAAAACTGAGAGAGGTATTGTAATGCTTACTTTAGTAACTCATCCTGTGCTTTATACATTTCATCAAGAACCTGTATCATGGGACTTAAAAGAGATCCCAGTCCAGTACCACTAGCTCCTTGATCTTCTCCATTACTGACATGCAATTCTGAAAATTGAGACTGTACACCTCCTTGTGACAATGCATTTAAAAATTCATATATCTGAAGCCTATAAGGCTCGCCTGATCTGATAGCCAAGGTTGTAAGAGCTTGAGAAGCAATGATACGAACCTAAATTTGAAGCCAAAGAACATTGAAGGTCAATCAAACAATGATATCAGATCTAATGTTCAATGCCTTTTAACCATTACCTTCTCCAGATAATTGTCAACTTCTCTTCTTTACTATTTCCCACTAATCAAATTCAACTTTAAATAGATATATTTAGCATGTAATGATGTATTGTCGAGTGCAGATTAGGGAGCAAAAATTTCTAGACAGTTCAAAACAGACATTTTAGAAATAATATCAGCAAGAGAGAGGGGGTAGTACCTCCCAACTACCATTAAAAGCACACCTCTGAAGCCGGGCCAAGGCACTAACTAGAGTGGGGTTACGGGAACTGGCAGCTGCCACCATTTTATCTGTATCCAGCATCATCAATGCAGTACCGGGCGGGGTTGCAGATTCCCAAGCATATTCAGATGCTGCATAGTTTGCATTCTCGCCAAGAAACCATACCTGAACAAGTACATTTATTACTGACAGAACAAAAAGAATCGCAGATAGAATCTATGAATTTAACATGAAACATACTGCTGCTTGGACTAATCTTTGTAATGCTAGAGCTGACTTCGGATCAGATGCAGACACTCTATCCACAGATGTAAGACCAGCCATCGATCCTGGTTGTGGAGCTGGAAGATCTAGAACTATTGTCACAGCTTCCAGAGCAGTGTGTTTGCCATCAGGACCAGCTCCAACAAGGCAAGTCTGCAAACCCAAAAGCAATACAGATTGTTATGAATGATGTACAATGTTCACCATGAAGATGCAGAAAGAAGTACGTGCTACTAGTAAGACTAGAAAACGAAGGGTGCAAAAATAGTATAAAATCAATTTGAAAACTAATGTGAGAAATAATAACATAAGCATTCCATGACTATTCTGTGTGCCCATGGGAGCACTTTAGATCAAATGACCAAATCATGCCCCTAGAACTGTGATCACATAGTATTAAGCAGATACAATATAGTCTGCCACAAATAAGGTGGTAGGGATTTAATTTGCATTGAAAAGAATATATAAGTGAAGGTCATCGTGAGAATTATACTGGTATGTAGTGCAGCAGAAGTCCAACTGACGAGCTATACTAGCTTCCAGTTGAGTTCACTTACTTTCCACAAAAGCTGCAAGACATCAGCATCAATCTTCCCAGGAACTTTAGTTGCAAATATCCTTGCAATTTCAAGCAGAGTCACTGCCATGTCAGGTGTTGCCTGTAGTAGAAAGGCAATGGGTCAGCTGAAACTTCATAAACAAATATATATGATTAATTTTATGAGTTCCTATGTCATTCAGACCCCTAAACCTGTGAAGTATTTGCATAAACAAATTTTGAGAAAATGCAAATGCCCCTATTAAAAATCATCCCAAATTAAAATCTTTTTATCTTTCCAGGAAATGGAAGAGCAGCATTAAGCGAACGATCAAATAGTTTCAAGTATTAAAACCAGAAGAGCATTAGACACTTATTCTAAAATATATTTTACCCATGGAAAAGTGAATGCATCGAGATATCCAAAACTTCAATGCACTAAGTAACATTTTTCTTTATAAATATATACAAAAAGAAATTACTTTTCAAATGGAAAATCCATTTTGAAATACGAATAGTGTACCTTAAATCGAGCATGCAATGTAAGCAAAACATCATTCAATAGTGCTGCTGGCCATGCAGGATCAGATAGTTCTGAAGCTATAATGGATTTTATTTCATCAAATGATTCATATGGACTCTGCATCCAGATCAAAGCCTTGATGACCATCCCTCGAACATAAACACATTCACAAGCTACAGTGGTCCGGACAACTTCCATTAGCGATGCCAATAAGCCAGCAATTGTTTCCCTCCCGCCAGTACAGTTAGATATAGAAGTAGTTCTTCTAGTGGCTGCAGTAAGAAAGTGCGGTAAACATGCATGAACACTCATTACACTGTCAAAGGAATAATCTCATCTACTGGAATGATCAGACATGAATGAGATATCAACAAATCTCTGTAATCTCAAGACTCTCTAAGTAAATCAGTATCGGTTTAGCCAAAATTATTTGCCAACTCATATTCATATATAGTAAAACAGTTACAAAAAGCATGTCTAGAGTTATCTCCTCGTGCAGTTTCCAACTGTGACATTAAAATTTGGAGAAATTTGACATGTGTGTCAACAATAATGTAAACACCAATATAAAGGCTACTTAAAGGAAATTTTACACCCGCGCCAACCACTAATGCAACAGCTCCATCATGTTGTCAGCACTGCAGTTACTACATAAATATCATTAAGTTTATATAACAAGAAAAATGGCAACAGAAGGGTGAGAATCCCCCATTTTATAGATATGCCTACAGGGGCAATAGCTGGTAACTACTGCATACGGATACAGTCCTGAAGATAATTAAGGCAAACTACCTTCAGGATTAGTAGGATTTGTGTTTTCGTCTAGATCCTGTAAATCATCAGCAAATGTATTAATCTGGTCACCCTCATCAATATCCTGTAAACCCACAGCAAAAGCTGCAGCTCGACTTTTCCCCATCTCTTGGACAACTCTAGCAGCTGCATGGAGTACTGGTCTTGAAAAACTACGGAAAGCACTCTCCAGCCTGAGGCACAAACAGATTTGTCTAATATTTTTTAGTTTTGTTATCTATTTTCATTTATTGCATATCATTGCACATAAGAACTCCAATCATATGCAGGAACCAAATCAGCTCAAGAATAAATAACAAAAAGACTAATTATATCAGGTACACAACCTTCTCATTACAAGCTTAATAAGAGGCTGAGGTCTCTTGATCTTTTTGGATTTATCTTTACTAGACTTCGGAGGCAGATCTTTCGTATTAATATTGGCATCTTTTGATGACAGAGAGGGTGCCTCTGGCAACTTCAACATCTCTTGAGTTAGGCGGTACCACCCAGCAGCACGTTCTTCCGTCCTGCAGAAAACATATAATCATCAAAGTGTGGCTTCAGCAGCTTCTTTAAGTGAAGTGTCTTCCACAATGATCATAGTTATAATGGTAGTGAAAAAGGTCAAAACAATTTAGGTTAAACAAATACCTCTCAGAGTGGTCAGATTTGCCCAACACGCAGAGAATAGCTTCAAAGCATACCCTTTCACTGGGATCCAGGAGAAGTTGATACAGCAAAGAGTTGAACTGAGTTTTAATATCAGGCCTCTCTGAGAAAGTAAGATTACATTCAATCCATTTTCTTCTTTCCAACACACTAAAAATATAATGACCACAGAATATTGGTTACTGACCATCTAGTGCCCGTGCTCCAGATATCATGTGACACAATCGTGCAAGAGAAACTCTAGCAAGTACATCATGCAAATGAAGGACATCATGCAAAGCCCCTGGTCCAAAAAGCATTCACATCAATCAAAAGAAGTTGCAACACGTATGAAAAGAAAGTACATAAGGGATACTAAAAGAACATTTATTTACTTAAAAAGAGTCCAGCAATATATTAACACATAAGAACTCCCTTCTTCCACATAAATTTAAACACTATCATGCATCTAGCTTAAACTGCTCCCTACCAACCACATGCTCCCACCATCCACCCCTGTTTCATCTCTTTTCTCCAGACAATTTGATGCTAATTAAAAAGTAAGACCAAGACATGCCAAGTGATGAAAGGAAAATGAACAATGAAGCATTAAATTTAATTAATAAGAAAATAAAGCACATATGCAATTGTAAAAGGAAGCATGTCATGTAAGGACAAACAAAACACAATGAGTAGTTTAAGCATTGTCTTTGTAAAGAAACATACTCATTAGCTAGCATTAATATGTACATGATCAGCTATGGACTATGCATTAATGCATGCACAATACTACATAGAAAACTTGGCATGATCTACTCTATCCAAAAAACATCGTTTGACAACACTCTGTCAAGTTGGCATCAATATAAACAACTATATGACCGACAATTACTGCATTGGAAGTCACAACGCTAAGTTGAGCATACCTCCAGGATCTGCCTGCTTTCCTGCCAAAAAAAAAAAAGAAACGAAGAAGTAAGAACTATGTAGGGTGAATTTTTTTTTAAAAAAAATTACACAACAATCACCATTTGCAAGAAAGGATCGTCTTTATTCTTTAAACCATTTATGGTAAAAGTGAGCACAGCTAAGGTAATATAAGAGACTGCAAAGCAACACAGGTCTGGTGGTAGCATTAGTATAATTCTGTTGTAATTTCCTGGTTGTCACACAAAATTCTATTAAAATCTATCTTCATTTAGTCAAAGGCTTGTGATTTTATTTTAAGGAACACAAATGTCATTTTGGAAAACTTGTCATTGATCAAAAGCACATTCCAGAGATCACTCCCAGTGCCTAAGAACACTAGGATTAAGCTCCATTCAAGAATATTTTTCGCACTAAGGCATTCTATTGTGAGCCAAAATCATTTAAGAAAGTGCAGTCAACAAGAAATGAAACACAATCATGTATTATTATACACTACCTAATGCCATTGCGACTGCATAGGGATCCATAGCTGCAAGTTCAGACATTATTTCCAGAGAATGTCTGACAGCTACAGGGTCAGCAAATGAAATCCTGCAGTGAAAGAATCTAAGCAGTCAGCACCATAAACACACTTAAAGCAAATTGTGATCCACTGAAACTTGTACAATTCTACAACGATACAAAAATCTATAAGAAGATAGTATAAATTGACAAATAGCTAGACTTGTATTACCCCTGCACAGTACGATGAAGAAATGTCGGATTTCCTGGATCAAGAGGCAGCCTTCTCAATGCACTCAGAGCAGCATATTGCAAATTACTCCGTATAACAAACTGAATCCAATAATATTCCAATTAATGTTAAATCACAACTAAATATATAAAGTAAACAAGCTAGCAACTCTTCATTCATTGTAAATATGGGAGGGTATGAGAAATAAACAAAACATGCAAACCCCTGTCTTTCCCGTTACAAGAATCAGTACATCGATATAGCTAAGGTTCAGAAACGAACCACCATGGAAATAAATTATATCTTGGCTATAAACATGTGTGCATAATGTTAATGTAAGTGATGTTTTAACTCCAACAAAGCTGTTTTATTCTAATAGAAACTTGAAGATATTAGGAATCCACCAATAAAGAAGTAGATATTCTCAAAATTAGAAGGCAAACATACAGAATACCTTAGAGAAAATGAAAATAAACAAAGTCAGTTTTCTCTCATAGAAGAGACTCGTGTACATCATTAACTTTTATGTTTAATTCACCAGTCCTCCACTCCTTACTACCTAAAAGGTAACAGTCAGGCTGAAGCAACAAACAAGATCCTCCTAAGGATATTAAGCAAGACCAGACCATCTATGATAACCAGAAATCTGATCTTCAAGAACCTTTCAATTTGAGCAAGAGGTTACTGTTTACACACAAAGATCTAAAATTTTTTTTCCAATTAGAGCTCAGCATAGAGCAATGCTTCAATTAAGACCGAAATTCAGAAACACCATAACTGCAGACTGATCGCAGATGAAGAAGCTAAGTTGCCAAGTGTACCTCTTTATCACCGCCTTTAATTCCCAAAATTCCCTTTTTGGGTTTTTTGGGACCATCAGCCACCTGAAATTAAAAGCCACATGAAAGCAACAACGAGAGTGAGCATTATCTTATGATATGATGATACATTATACTAAAAGAAGAAAACTATAGAGATTAAATCACAATTATATGCATGCTATTTCTAATATCCATATTAGTGAGGTTTAACATAGTCTATAACTCTATATTCTTTTAAGCAAACACTGAAAGCAAATCAGACCCAGAAATTGTCAGGAGAAATACATAATTTAGCTCCTCGTCCAGTCACCAAGAGAATTGGAAAAATGGAACAAATATGTTTTAAGGGCATTGGAAAATACATAATAAGACGTGGCAAGCAGAAATATTTGGCAACTTATCCTGATTTGTGGATCAGAACGGAGGTCCAATAACTGCCTCGGCTAAAAGGCCTGACACTTTCGATACCTGGAACTATTCTAACACTCGTCTTTGAAAAAAGGCCAATTGGGGAAATTGACTTTGAGAGTGTTTCCATTGTCTCACATGTTTCATGTCACGAACATATATAGCATTGATCTTTTCAGTTTCCATGGGTAACAAGTCACAACCTAACATTTGAGGGAATAATTTCCAAGGAGATTTTCTATTATAGACAAAAATATAAGTTATGTCTGGAGATGATTTGCAAATGTTCATTGATTCATCTCAACAAATTTTGGAATAAAGACTTAAAATCAACACTGAAATCAAAGCTGATATTGGTGCTTCAGTGATCTTGAAGCTTAGACAAACTACCAAAAGTAATTTACATTCTTTTAGGGTACTGCTATTCAAGACTGATGCTCAAACAATCCAGAAGCACTTTCAAGATCATATTAGAATACAGTTTGTGTCAATATTAGGCAGTAGATAAACAAATTCATTATTATTAACAGAAACAGATGCAGCATCTGTCAGATATAGACTAAACCAAATTATGGCCAATGGAAGGCAAATTCAGAAAACACACAAACCTTATCAAGAATCCCAAAGACAATTTCATAAAGTTTGGTTAAAATCTCAGGGTTGCTTGAAGGAGAATATGTTAAAGCCTTCAATGCTTGAATTCTTCTAGCATGAACTGCAATATAAAAAAAATGTCATTGTTCTTAAGAATCTTTACAATTTCAGCAGACCAACAAATTCTAATAAAGGAGAAATCATGAAGAATTTAACAAATGATCAGCCATCATGAGCAATAATACAAATTGCATCTGCCACAATATGACAAGGCTATGTGATGCAAATTTGCATAAGATTCCATAGTTCAAAGAACATGTCTTTAGATGGGAATTAAGTATAGCACAATCTAACAAAAAGGGTTTTTTTTTTTTTTTTTTTTGGGGGGGGGGGGGGGGGGGTCAGATTTGTCTTCTTATCATTTTGGTTGAATGGAGCATTGTCTATTTTTTGAAATGAGCAACCTCAGTAGCCACTACCAAAGATGATCACCCAGTTCTTGAATTTGAACTTTCAAAGGCCTTTAATAAGAATTTATCGACAGTAGGACGGGTTCAAGGATTTCACATCCCCACAAAAAAGCTTGCCATGGCTAGCAATTCCTTTCCATGGGGCAGGCAGCTTTGCTAGACTAAGCTTGATGATTTACATCCCAATGCAACAGCATTTATTGTAAAGTGAGCTCTTTATCATACCTTTCAATAGTAAGGATTAGAAGCAAACATGGAACAAAAAATGAAGCAACTGAAAGGGAGTTATTTGGGAGCTCCAGTAATCAAACTAATATGAGCTGATATTTATTTTAGTTTTTAATAGGAAATATATGCCTCCGGATTTTGAAAAAAAAAAAGAAAAACATTTCTCTGAAAAACACACGTTCTTTCTTACTTAACATTTGACCCTTTTATTAAATAGAAGAAAGCATATTATATTAAAAATTCTAGAGAATGTAATGTGAGAAAAAGTGCAAAAAAATAGAGGAAATTAACCAGCAGGTTGCAACTTACATTCAACCTCTTCATTCAAAGATTCAGTAGTAAGCTGGTGGACTATCCGAGGAACAACATCAGCACGGGTGACACCACCGATGGCATCAATGTCAGCTAATGCATCCCAATTTGGAGTAGGAATGCCCCCACCACTACTCAAACCCTGGGAACCAGTATCTGATAAGATTCTAGCCAAGTAGTAATAGACATATCGCAGGACAGTCCTGTCTTCACATTGTTGATTGAGCTGCCACAATCAGAAGACAAAATGATAACTCGTTATCTTGTGCTGGTTTCACTAGCAGATAGATTTCGTAAACTTATAAGAATAGTTTAAATATGAAGCAGACCAACAATTGATATAACATGTACCAAATTTCACATCTTGTTAAGATTCCCTATTTATTATGTTTCCTGTAATGTATACAGCAGATCCAGAAACCGAAGAAATTTCAATGGATTTTAATGAACTTATCAGGATTAAAGCAATATGTGGACACCTACTAAAAGGATTTAGGATGTTTACAGTGTGCTTAGTATTCACAAACAAGCACTCGAACCCTATAGAGAAAAAGGTGTCACCGTGAATACTTGAAAATAAGTGGCCTGTGGCCAGAAGAAAAACATCACCGTGAAACTTTCACAAATTCACAAATTACTTCGGGTGTATTTGCATGGTCCCTTTAACTAGTTACTAGTTTAAAAAGTATAACTAACAGTATTTGGCAAATCAAAATCAACTTGTTACTAGTTGATTAACTAGTTTAAATGAAAACCTCAAAAAATAGGGGGCTTAGGTAGTTGTTTTGAGTTGTTTTGAATAAATTAATCAAAATGGAAAGAATAGTAATTAATTTGTTTTCCTTTTCAATGAAAAAATATGGAATTGTAACTTGTAACTAGTTATAAGTAGTTGCTTATGTTCAAATGCAGTTTAATATTTTATTTCAACTACAACTCCAATTTAAACTACAACTCCAATTTAAACTACAACTAAGTAAACAATTTGTATGTCTAAACACACCCTTTGTGATGCTGCATTTGAACTTCTAGTGTAAGGTGGTGTGTAAATGAATATTTCTCTATGGTTAAATAAACAATGTTTCACTTACATTACATATAAGTAGTTGTGTATGTTCAAATGCAGTTTAATAATTTATTTCAACTTCAATTTAAACTGCAACTAAGTAAACAACTTGTATGTCCAAACACACCCTTCGTGATGCTGCATTTGAACTTCTAGTGTAAGGTGTGTAAATGAATATTCCTCTATGGTTAAATAAAGAATGCTTGACTTACATATCGTTCGAAAAAAACAGAAAACAAAAAAAGGCGTGAATCTCCCAAAGATGAGAAGGAAAGGCAGTGTGAGGCACACCACGAAATGATGATTTCTTCAAAATATATCTTATCATATTAAACATATAAATTATATCTTCAAATTATTATGTAAATTGTTGAAGCAACTGTGAAGGAACATAATAAATCACCAAAAGTCACCACCCTCAAGTGCCTTTTTCACTTCGAAAAGTCACCAAAAGATCCCTGTCAACAAGTTTTGTTCCCAAACAGGTTGAGCCTTTACAAGCACAAAAAACAATCATCTCCATAATCAACTAATTTAATATGAATAGGCTAGTTTTCTATTTCATCAAGGCATTTATATATTTTACATATGATTAAAAAAAGCCATTAAGGGCACTGACGATGGGGTAAAATGCACAAAAAAAAAAATGAATAGGCAATCAATGGCAAATAATTGGAGATTGGATTAATGAGTGATCTGCTATTCAAAACTCATGTTCAATTTTTTTCATGAGTCGTGACTATTTCAAATGCTCTCTTAAAAAACATAAATTAAGAACGCTAACTAGCTCTACTTTGCTCTCAAAAAGAGAAAACAAAAAGAAAGTACATCTACTTGAAACAGAAATTGTTCTAATATGTGTATATGAATCCATAATGGTCCCCAAATAGTCATGAAAGAGTAGGGAGATACATTCACAAAATTACTGCTACAATCACGTGGAATTTCACCCAAAATGATGAAAAGCGTACCATGAGAAGAGAGGGAGCCAATGAAGGATCAACAGAGTTGTACACTGCAAGCTTCGGAAATACATGATTTACCAACTGCCTCTGCGAACTTTTCTGCAATAATAAGGTTACAACAACTCAATTTAAATACATGCCAGAGATGCAGGAAAAAGATTCCATGACACTGAAGTTAGTGGCAATGAATAATGATGAAGTGAAAAAGATACAAACTTGATCAGATGTAGCTGCCAGTTCATGAATACTCCTTGCAAGCTGAGCATAGGATACTGGCTGTCAAATGTAAATGAAACAAGTTTAAGATCAACAATAGTGCACATATATCATCCTATGATACCAGTCTATCTTATAGCAATAATTAATCTTGACCTGGTGAGAAAAGGATAAATCATTTTTGATAGGCAGAATGCTAAATATATAAGAAGGCCGCATGCTATTGAGGTATGATATCAAAGGTTCTATAGGTAAGCTTCAAAACTTCGCTAAAAAAATCTGTTAAAATGAAAAAATTACAGCAAGCTTGAAGTTCATCAGAAGCCCCAACCGGTTACAATAAAAAGTGCAAAGAAGCCTCCTTTAAAGAGGCCTTCCACTAGAAAACCATATGATGCTAGGTTGCAGTCGGTCTCTCTAATCTCTATACTTTCAAGTTTTCGACTGGTGCAATGCACAATGCATCCTCAATGAGCACACCTCAAGAAATTGGCTAGCCTCCTTTTCCCAATTATCAATGTTCTTTCAATTAAACTTTCCAATCTCATGTATCTCCTCTCCATCCACTTCCTCACTCCTAGATTTTTTTTTAATTCCCAAATAAGTGAGGAATCCCGAAGATATTCATGTATCATACGAAGGGAAAAACATGCTCAAGTTGGTATACAACTTGACAAAACAGAAAGAGTAAGCTGTGATGATCGCCTTATGATCACAACTCGAGCAATTTCATACACTGGTCTAAAGTTCCACAATGTAAGACCAATGTCATTTAGTCAAATTACATGAAATAATATTAGGTATAATAAACATAATGGCATCTCATTGCTTTGTATTACTTCTCAAGCAACGCAATATCCTTAAGCAGATTACTCCTAAAGAACCATCCGTAAGAAAACAAATGCAGAAACTAACCAAGTCTTTTGCCAATTGAATGGACTAGTCTTAAATGAATCAAATTCCACTCTACAACCAGATTAGACTACACTTTTTTTTTTCAAAATTTATACTGCCTAATCATATAATAAACAGGTCAAATGCAAAACTTAGGTTTCAGAATCTAGCGCACATGAACTCACAACTTAGCTCAAACAGGGAGAGGGTTTTACTTTTCTCTTCTGTTTTTGGGGATAAATATTGGCACGAACAGCTTTAGCAGCCGAGATCGTATCGCTCTGTATCTGCATTAGCGTTCCTTTCTTCTTCTTATCCGTAGCCGGTTTCCCCAACACCGAAGGAGGTGGCATCGACGAGGAAGACGTCGCCGTCGCCAAAGAAGAGGACGGCGCCGGCGCCGCCGACGTGGAGGACGATGACGACGCCGGCGGAATTTTCGACGGGTCTGCCGTTATCAGATCCATCAGCGTCGTCCCTGACGAATCCTGCAAAACAGCAAGGATCCAAGGAATCCGAAGAGAAATGCTCAAGTACACCACCGAAGATGGCTGAAATGCAAAGAGATGGAGAGATCTGCCAAGTCTTTACCGCCATTTTCAGTGCACTGCAATTGGATGGGAGAAATCAGAAGCTCTTGGGGGTGATCTAACAACCTTCGCCCCCCTCGCTGGATGGAAAGGAGTATCGAAATTGAATTCTGATGAGATCAGCAGTGATCTTAGCACATCGCAGATCATAGCATAATTTTTGGGCAATGAAAATAGAATTTGGGATAGAATTCTTACATGATAAGGTTACAAGTTTGTCCTTCACTGTCTTCGCACAACTGAAGAGAGAGTTTCGGGCTCGGACTGATTGCGGAGCGGAGACGGGGTGGAGGACAATGCCCTATGCGAGGATTGTGTATGATATGAATGATTTTTTTTCCTAAAGAAAGAGGTTAGAGTGGCCACTAACAAGTTAATGATCACCTTAGAGCATCTAATAAATAAAGGTAGGTAGATCTGATTTGACTATAAAAAAATTATTAAACGACACTAGATTGGACCACATCATTCTTTTTTTTAAATAATTTTTTTTGTTTTTGGATATGGTAAATTCTGGTATCAGAGCAACACGATCTTGCTTCCAATTTTTCAATTCAAAAATCCGATTTTAACCTATTTCGTCAATTCCATTGATGCTCGAGACAACCATGGAAAGAGTGATGTGCCAAGCTAAAGAGATTCTGAACTGTGATCATCTATGGAGCCAATTGACAGTGGACGAAAAAATGAATACGTTAAGGATTTCGATGGGATTACCTAAAAGGTGTGAATCGCTTCCATTAATTTCTGGAATTCCTGAATACAAGTCGATGGTAGAGCAAGAAGAGGAGGCTCGCCATTTGGAAGAAAGCCGAAAGAAATCAGAGGTTCTACTTCAAGAAATGCGGCAGATCATCGAGACTATAAATTCCATTATTAAACAATCTTTTATTTTTGGATATGATAGATAGGAAAATTATTAGGAAATTTTCTTTTTACGTATATCATAACAAAAATTTATATTATGCATTTACGTAATTATTTTTCTCGAATAATAAATATATTTAAAAATATTTTTTTATTAATATTTTATTTTAGAAAAACTCGTACAAGGTATGGTAATACATACTAGTAAGCACGTATGACGCGTGATAGAATAAGCACGTATGACGAATCCAACGATAAATTCCACCACAGAATTGCACTCACGAGGGATATGATTGCCCCTGCCGGCAGGAGCGGTCAATTATTATTTTGGGCCCTGCTCTAAAACTAAGAAGGGCCTAGTTAAGAGCAAATATTTAATTAAAAAGGCATATTTTATACTATATCAAAACTCAAAAGTAATTAACAATAATAGTAAATGTAAAAAAGGCACATTTATCTGTCCATTTAGTAATTATGGTTTTAAGAAGAGAAAAGGTTTTATTGATCCACAAACACGTGATCTCTTGAAACGAGTTCCAAGACAAATTTAGTAGGTCTTTATTTTATTAGAAGGTAAATTTTTTTCTAATTAATAATATTATGCATGGGCTTTAAAAAAAATTGGGCCTTCTAAAATTTGGGGCCCTATGCAGGTGCACAGCTTGTGCACCTGCTATGGGCCGCCCCTGTCCGGCGGTACAAGTTCCAACACTGTGACATCTGCCCTGACTCGATGTCTGTTGAAATTGTTGAGGCGGACGACAGTTCTTCTAGTTCATCGTTCCCGATGAAGATCCATGAGATCGAGGATGCTCCAATCCTCCAATACTATTATAAATGACCCGGCTTCCCATAGGTATAACAGCTCCAGGCTGGCATTGGACACTAATTCTTCAAATGAGTACTGCTTCCACAGTTGAAGCACTCCCTCAACCCTCCAGTGGAATGGCTTTGTCGATGTTGGTCCTGGCGACCTTGTGATTGGAAACCTGACCGGTTCTGCTATAACGATTCTGGTCGACTTTCTCTCCTAAGCTCCGAAGGGGTAGACAACCTCTTCCTCTTACTCTTAGTGGCATGTACCTCTAGCTGACTCTTTCGTACCGATGCCATAGCACATGCCAAGGTAGACTCCTGAACCTCTCTCAAAGTCTCGAGTCGAAGTCCAAACACAAAAGCACATAAATGTGGCTACAATCATTTTAGGAAGGTCGCAATCTACAGATCCTTTGTATGGGCAGCATTTGGCACAATTGCCAACTCCCGCTGAAACTTCTGGACAGTCTCAACTCTCAACCACCATGATCCAACATCCCGAAAAGCAGCCTTACGAGCCATCCTCACCATCTAAGGAAAATAATAATCCCAAATCCTCTTTTTGAACTCATCGAAAGTGATATTTGCCTGGTGGTCCCGACTCAAATCCCACCAATCAAAAGCATCCTCTTGTAGCAAACACAGCACCACAGACATCCTCCTTACCTTTGGTGTTTGGATAGAATCCAAAGCAGATGACAATCTCCTCAACCACTCCACATTAGTATCAGGGGCCTCGGTGAAGTGTGGCACCCCAGTCTCCAAAAACTCTGCAAGCAACTTGTCAAGTCGGGGCTCACGATGGTGTCTCATCGTCCCCACCCCGTTGTCAGCTACCGTTGTTCCCTACACTCTCGGTAGTCCTCCCAACTTAGGAGCTAACATATTATTCAGGCTTGGTGCCCTCAACTCAGACCTCTAAAGCTCAACAACAACGTTATGGTCAGGCACAAGTCCCGTGCCTAACAAAGTCTGCAACAACACTCGAATCGTGGTATCCATCATTGGTGACAACCCGACTAGGGGCACCTCGGCTCCACCATGGATCCCATTAGTTGGGGGAGGGGGCCTCCAGCAATAGATACACTAGCGTCTTGAGGGTCATCAATAGCCATCTAGACCATCACTCTCAACAACTTCCTCTTGGAGAGGAACATTCTACTGCTCCACTAACTCGACAACAAAGGGAGCCTCTCCTCTACTCCTACCACGTCCCTTGCCCCAGCCTCTACCACGACCTCTTCTGCTAACACCAACAACTCCAACTTTGGTTTATGGGGCCATCTATAATAGAAAGTCTCACGGTCAAAATTTAAACTTGACTAACATTTAAAAATTAACTTACTATTCTACGTGAGGTCCTTTGACTGATGGTGGTGGAGTTGCAACGTGTCATCTACCCTTCTATATGCATCATGACTACATTGTTTAAAACTTTTGAAAACACCGGCCGATTTTAGTTTTAAGTTGGACCTCGTGTACACTCATTGGTCAATTCCATGTGCCCTTGTTGTCAACCCGGCATTGATACCAATTTGTAACACCTCGACTTTACACCGGGATGCTACTCGGTAGTAGACATATTTGGGTACTACCTAGCTAGCTTGACAACAACTCACTTGAATCTTGCAATGCAAGCACGATGAGAAAACAATTAAAAACATCCAATTTCTAATTTATACAACCTGAATGTGGAAAACATGCTTGTATGCCCAAGGTACTCAAATGAAAAAAATACAACTTAAACAATTCCAACGTCCTCAACCAATTCTAACAACAAATATAATTAGGCTACCAAACGAAAATAGTTCAACAAAAAGTAACAATAAAATAACCAGCCGAAACCCTCCTCCATCCCGGACCTAATAACGTGTGCACGTCAACGATCCACTCCACCATCCTTCCTAGACTCCACCACGGGTCCCTGATTCATACTTTGAACTGAAAAATAAATCCCCAAGGGGTCAACTACTATTCTAATAGGTTGGATAAAATACGGAAACCATAAGACGTTTTAAACTAGTTTTCTACAAACAATATTCATGTCCACAACCACACACATAACTATACAGGCCAATACCTAGGTTTGGTCAGTCACTCACACACACCAGATACACACACATTCACACATTAACATGGCAATGCAACTCTTCACCCACCGTTGCATTCCGATCCTATGGCGCTCACACCCCACGCTAAGTGCAGAGGCAAGCCCTCTCACTCTTCACACCACATCATCTTTCTAACCCGTGGTCAAGCTTCCACTAGAACACTTGCTAAATACAGAAATAGCATTTTTCTTCTTAAGGGGCACGGTTCCCTATCACACGAATGATACATAGACATCACTTCCTCGATGATAATCTACACACATGGTCTTACAGAGAACGGTACCAACACAAAGAAACGTTCGAAAACTTCATACGATGAAAGCACGTTGAAAATGAGTTGCACATATATATCATCACAAGCAAGTCCAAACAATTTGTATACGATATTCGGTACAAGATCCCAAAATCGGTCATACAACTATATCATACAATCTAACAAGGTAGAATAGAGTCGAGAACGACTTACCTCTACACGTGATCCTCAATGGTAAAATGGTTTCCTAAATTCGATAACGATAATATTTATTAACATGAAAAACTTGGAGTATCAAGGAATTAATAACTATAAACCGAACTCGAACTCGCCCATTGTTATAAGGTATGACTTTACCAAAACTCACTCAAAACCCGACTACTCACACACACTAACTAACTTATACCATGGAGAATTAAGGTGACTAATTTAAATTAACACACACTCAAGCCTAATTAATTAGTCCCCTTTTTAAACATGAGAACTAACTAGTTTTTAGTTTGGTTGGTTTAGAAAAACATATTAACTTAACTAGAACCACAGTATCTAGTTACCAATCTACCAATATGCTTATTGCTTAGCTTAACCAAAGGAAGATTACTAGTCCACGTTTCCAAAAGAAAAACAAATTCGCCCCTAAGCAAACAATTTAACACACTCCATTCCAACACATGCACTCTCGAAGTATATCGTCCTTTATATTTTTATAATTATGTGCATTTAACACCCATTTTAACGAAAAACGTCATTTTCTCTGTTAAGTAAAGTAAATTATATTTTTTCCTTTTTTTTAATTTTATTTACAAAAAATAAATAAAAGAAAAACCATAATTGGCACTTTTAAGTTCCAATACGTCGATTTTTGCATTGCTCGTTCTCTCAAACCATGACCTAATTTCCTCCATAATAATTTTTTTCCTCTATCCAATTGTGAAGAAGAACCACGACTTTGCCGATGCAAAGCCCATAAGTTTTGTATCTGATTCTAACAACTTTGAGCGTCCCTTGGAGTCGATCGTGTCTAAGCTGATGGACGACAACTTGAGACTCAAAAGATTGAGATATAGGCCGAAAATCAATGATAATGACATTCCAAGCTCAATTTATTCCTAAATTCTTTTATTTATTGTAAAATAAAATTAAAAAAGAAATGCAAAAACGTAATTTACTTTACTTAATGAAGAAAATAACGTTTTTTCATCAAAATGGGTGGTTAAATGCACATATTTACAAATAAGGGGTGGTTAACACAAAACTACAAATCCTGAATTCAAAACCTTACCAAAATTCATGGTCATTACAGTAAGGCCATGTTTGGATGCAATCCATGGAAACGTAAATGGAATGGAAATGAATGTAGTCCACTTTAGTGACATGATACATTGAAAAAAAATCAACTTATTTTGCACAACCTCTTATCCATTATAAAAAGGGGCTTGCTCTACCTCAATCATTCATCCATCAAGGGGGTGGATAACAAAATAGGGGAATCACTCCTTTCTATCTCATTTTTACAATGGACAAATTGTTGGATGGTTTTTTTTATATAAATGTATTATGACACTAAATGGTCTAAATTCATTCCGTTTTCGTTTACGTTTACATTTTCATATGTCATGATAAACCAAACGGGGCCTAAATTATTAAGCCCTACATCAAACATGAACTCGCGACAAAGACCATCTGCTAAACTCGGGCTTCCATCGACCCACCTCCACACTCCATCAAACTCAAACTCCAGATGGCAATCACATAATGCCAGCTTCTTAGGTTCCTGCAGCGTATATCACACATTCTTAGGCTCCAAATCGCAGACAAGAAGGGGGAAACATGAGAACAACAATAAGACAAGGGAAAACCAAGTGCGAGAAACAAACTGTGGCTCAAATCTGAACAAGGGGTGTCGATTCCGGTGTGATTTCGAACAATAGAAGAGCAGTGGAGTGAATCTGGTAACTAATGCCACCAGAGAGGTAGTATTGCCGCATCGCCCTTCCTTCTTCGGCACAAAGAACTAGAAAGTGGGAGACTAGATGACGTTGGACAAGAGAGTCGATTTCGGCGACTCAAGAGGAGGAGAATGGCCGCGGAAGTTGACATGTGAAGTCCGGTGACCCTCAAGAGATTTTGCTAAAAGAGGGGAGTCGATACCGATGACTCGAGAGATTACGGGAGTTGGGGAGTGGGGACTAGCCAACGACAGTAGTGCGATGCTTCTTCGAAAGAGGGTAGAGTGAAAGGTGAGTTTAAGGTTAGGGAAAATTTACTATTAGTATATATATAGTAAGGCTAAAAAATAATAAGATATAATATATATAATAATATTGGGTGGCCAGGTCGGGACGGGTGGCATGACCACACGAAACCGAACCCGCTCCATCACCCAAACACCCGAAACCCGTTTTCACCCGCGTTTTTGGGTTTTTAGCCGTTTTTTCGAATCGGTTTTGCCAGGTACTCGTCGGGGAGGGTGAAATTGCCATGCCTACATATGGATAATAATTTGGTAGAAGCATTGGGTTAGACCACTTTCTCTTTCCATATCTAACGTAATCCATTTTCTAATTCATTTTATTTTCTCTCTCGTTAGTCATTATTCTTTTCATCTAGTTTCCCTGGAGAAAATTTTGGCATTCTTCCATTCTCTCTCGAATACAACGTACTCACTCATCATCAAAACTTTTCCTAGTTCGTCTTCTCAATTTCAACGCGAAATCGATCATCTCACAAGTATTCTGCATAAATCGGTAAGATTGTCTTTCTTCATAATTTTGGATTTCTTATACTTCGCACCTTCAAATTGATCCCACATTGTCTTCACACCTTCTGTGCACATTCAAGTTCGCACTTCGATCTAAACGTTTCTCTTTGTTCAACTATTTTTGTTGTCTTTAATCATGGTCAGCAATTCAAACGTGATTTTATCATTTAATCTCTCTCTCTCTCTCTCTCTCTATATATATATATATATATATATATATATAGCTAGTTTTGTTTTTTTCCTTTCTTCAGGGATTCTATATTTTATTTGACCTACTTAAGAGTGCTTCACCCTTTCTAATTTGACGATATTAGGGGTTGAGTGAATCTCCATTGGGTAAATTTCAGAAAACCACCCGTTAAATAGGAGCTTTTGCACCAAACCACCCTTAAAAATGAAAATTACAACAAACCACCTATAAATTTAAACTGTTACCAACCAACCACCCATAAGCTGACACCGTTAATTTCCTATCAAATAGAAGTATATAAAAAATGACAATAATCATCTCCATTTATGAAAACCCCCACATCAGCAAATCTACCCTAATCTCCCAAACAACTGGTACAAACCACAAATAAAATTGAATTAAGGAACTCAGCTTGCTATTTGTGAGAAAATTGATTTGCTTCCCATATTAAGTATCACCATCTTCGTGGTTTGCTAGAAAAAAATCAACCAGATTGTAGCAAAGATGTAGACAAATTTGTTTCACTTTCAAAGGAATTGCCAAGAGCTATTGGTGGAGTAGTGAGGGAAATCGAGGGTCCATCCCACTCTTGGAACTTGTTGATCACCACCGACACCGTCTTTGAAGGTCAGAAATCGATTGGAGGCGTCTTCGTCAACGTTCGTGAATCGTTACGACCATGTCCGACTTGAAATCTTCATCTTTTTGTGCCTTTGTTTTTGTGATTGAATCTTCTTATTAGTGTTCTAATTCGTTGAACCAAGACCTTGTGAGAAGATCAATCAATTTGCAACTGCCTCTTTAATCTGAAATTAGGGTTTGTGGGTTTGAGAAACGAGCAATCCTGTACACTTATGGGTTTGAAGAGAGAAATGGGGGATTTTTGTAAATAAGCGGGGTAGTTGAGACATTTACTTATATTTAACGGAAAAGAAACGGATTCAACTCGTGGGTGGTTGATTGAAAAAAAATTAAGTTTGTGGGTGGTTTATTATAATTTTCATTTTTAAGGGTGGTTCAGTGTAAAAGCTCCTATTTAACGGGTGGTTTTGTGAAATTCACCCATCTCCATTTGACTACTACTTAGCTCTTGTTTGTTTTTTTTGATAAAATTTTAATGAATGATCTCTTTCGACCTAAAAAATGAAAATGTTAGTACCCAAATTAAAGTATTTTTTAGTAAGTTGACTAGGGGTGTCAATCGGGCGGGTCGGGTCGGGTTTGGGTCGGGTCAATTCAGTTTCGGGTAAGTTCGGATTCAGGTCAAATTCGGATATTTTGAAAATCAGGTCAAATTGGGTTTGATCATTTCTGTTCGGGTGCTCAATTAATCGAGCAAAGTCGGGTTTCAGATCGAATTCGGTCGGGTCATTCGATTTTCGGTCCAACTTGATTTCGGATAAGTCTAGTTTCGGGTTTAGTAAGTTTCGGATTTAGTCGGATTTCGGGTGAGTCGGGTTTCGATTTTTTCGGATTTTAGGTGAATTGGATTTCCACTTTGACCGAATTTTCAGTTAATCTGATTTCGAGTAAGCTGGATTTTGATTCAGACCATATACCGAATGATGATTTTTTCTAGTTTAACTACTCTAGGGGTCTAAATATTTAATGTAACATTTAAATTAAAAACATAATTATAATAAATATTCACTATCATTAATATTTTAAAACATAATGTAATTTTCGAATGGTTTCGGGTAACTTCGGATTTTCGAATGGTTTCGAGCCGAGTAACTTCGGATTTTCGGATGCCTTTGGGTCGGGTTGCATCGGATATCGGGTTGCATCAGGCTTAGTCCATTCGGTTATAAACGGGTTTGGGTTAATCTCGAGTTCGGATTTTTGGGATTCGGATCAAATCAGTTCGGGTCAAACATGTCTCGGGTATAAAACTTTTGATCTTTTTCTCAGGTCGGATTGGGTTCGTAGTCCGGCGGGTCGGGCAGGTTTCTCGGGTCGGGTCAAATTTTAACAACCCTAAAGTTGACTAGTGAATCCTTGTGCACATTTGAAAAATGGAAAATTTTTACTCAAATAAAAGTAATTCAATATTAGTGGAAACATTACGATAAACTTTTGTATATATCATTTATTAATCCATCTTTGTACAATGGTATTTCAAGAGAAAATGATACTTGGTAGATTATGACATGTAATCTTAAACCTAAGCATGATTTTAATTTAGGATCTTTGATCATACTCTTAATTAATTACAAAGGCATAAAGACATATCGGGAGATATCGTGATTAAGAGAAAAACGAATAGGATGAGATCTGATCTGTTGAAGCAAAATGTGGCCTTTGGAAATCACATTCTTTCTCTTAGCCTCACTTTAATTTTTTGACTTATTAAATCATAACCCTAATGATAAATTTCATATTATTTATATAGGCAGAGAGAGGGGTCAAAATCCTATAAAAATAATCGTAACCATTCATCAAAGTTGATCATTAATAGGTGATATCTTTATATTTATAGAAAATTATATCTTATAGTTGTAACGTTATCTTATCAACTCAACAATTCTGGCTCATAAATAAACCTAATGTTATATGGTACTTGTTGGGTCATTAATTTCTTACATGACAATCACATATTAGGATAATGCTCTTAAATAAAATTTGTAACATATACATGTGCATAAAAACTAAAACATATTCTTTATTTCCTGAAAACCTTATACAAACTATATTTTGCAATTTAAGTAAAAATAACAATGTATTGCATTCCTCTCCATATAGTACAAACATAATAATACCTCAATATGAAAATCACACTATACTTACATTCATCTCAATCATAATATAAACAATAGTAATATGAAGAAGTGTTTTACATGTGTACCAACGTTGTTTATATTCGCAAATTTCATGGGTGATCATTGATATCCCACTAGTTTTGTGGAGAGATTTGCACAAATTCAAGCAAATAGAACACATTTGCGGTATTCTCCGAGTGCCCATATCGGAAATACATTTCGGTATGCTGCATAGTTTAGAGTACATGTCTTCATAAACACTCCAGTGATTTCCTAACCATCACCATACAACACATATTATATCGATGTTCAAAAAATCGGTTTGTTTATTATGATATTTATTTGAAAATTACTATTAACATAAGAATACCTGTTGTGGAAAGTCACCGTCTTCTTCAACTTGTGAGTTGATCAATAATTTTACACCTTTTTTAATGGGTGTTGGATCAATCCCGGGCTGATCATAAGAAAAGACAACACAAAGAATGATTAAAAATAAAAAAACTTTAAAATTTAATTATGTGTGGCTCTATGTGTATGTACAAACCTGTCCTGCCTTGATGAGGGCTAATAGTGCCCATGATGTTTGAACCAAATTTGACTTGTTCCCTTCTATGTTTGTGTAAACCTATTATATAGATTCATTGATCGAATAATATATTAACAACATTACTAATGTATTTGGTTTGAAATACCAAGGAATTTTTTAGTAAAAATGTCATGTATACAATTCCTTTTGTGTTCTTAGTCAAACATACCTTATTTGTACTGGATAGATAGCTCTCTCCCCAACCACCATCAGGTAGTTGCTTAGACAACAAAAACTCACAAGCCTTACGTAAAGCAGGGCAGTTGTTATAGTTCATCCCACATGCTGTCAATGCATCCACAGCAAACCATGTCCCATAAGTGAAGCATACGCCCCAAGAACCAATCCTGTTATCATTGTCATTATTATTAATTAGCTAGCTAGATAAATAATTAATAACATTATAAATATTAATTGTATGTAAGAACTTGCCATGAACCATGAGAATCTTGTGTGTCAAGAACATATTGTAGTGCCCTTGTGATACAAGTCTCTATTTCTTGCTTCCTATGACTAGGGTGTAACTTCTTGAATAAAGCCAAGCCTTGAATAGCCGATGATGTGCACTCAACATATCTTCATCCAAATCAATAATTTATCAATTATATATTTTGTCTTTTAATTAATTGGGCATTAATTTCACTACATTGGAAGTGTTAGGTAGGTGTATAAAATATTGGTATAACTTACTCTCTTTCAATAAGGACATCTTCAAAGAACTCTGTGGGGTTGAATTTCTGATATAAAAAATGTGTGCATAGAATTTGTTAGCTAGGAGTTGGTAAAAATTTGATTGATTGAGGGAAAAAAAACCAATGCACATATATTATGACAAGAACTTGCCTCAAGCCATCGGTATGCTCGTTGCGGCTCCCAAGCTGGGAAGCCTCCATTTTCACTCTACAAATTAACAACATGAAGCACTGTTTTAGCCTTCTAATAGGATGCTATTACATTTTATCTAATCAAGAATATCGTTATTCTACTACATTCCATATGTAACCAAAACTTGTAAATTTATTTAGCTAAATAATCAAGAGGAAATAATATTTTGTGAGACCGCCACCATTGCCATGAAATAGAATCAATGGCTTTTAAATCCCACCTAGAGCTAGTACAACTACTTAAACATCGAGACATTAATCAATTTCTTGAATTGCAATCACTACTCAAATAATTACCTGAAGTGTAAGGATAACATTTACAGCATCATAAAGTCTTTCTGTTTCCAACTTTTCACCCACAAGGTCTTCAGGCATTTGCGAGAATAGTATTGACACCTGGAAAAACCAATGCACAAGATCTTCATGCATTTATGATAAAGATTGATTTTGAGTACAAATCAATATTAATTTCCTTAATTAGTTACCTTGAGCCCTTCTGCCGTGCAGTCGGATACTTGCCAACCGTGGTCTTGCATGGAGAAAGTCCACGCACCTTTATTTGTATGTCGGTACATTTCCTTAAAATTTGCAGATGGATTTTCCCTCACCTTTTATAGTAAGATTGATTTATACATTTCAAAATCATGTATTATAACAAAGATATCTAACTTAGTGTATTGCTTTAACTAATCAACAAATGGATATATATATATATATATATATATACCTGTGAAGCTTTTACAAAGTCGTGTGCTTTGCGAAGAGTTTCTGCATACTCTTGAGTGAGATTGCTTGACATGATTGCTTGGATTGCAAATCCGGCATCCCACATTTGACTCCCAAAACTCTACAACATATCAAAAAAATTTTTTACATTTTTAATTATTTTTATAAATTAGATTGTGATCAATTGTACTTTTTCATACTAAATAATATAGAAATTATCTGCAGTTAGAACTTTTATTATTCATACCTGCATTTTCATGCCGTCTTCAGCAACCCAAAAATAATCAGGGATTCGAGCAAGATGAAGTTTGTAAGCTTCTGAATTCGGATCTTCAACCCAACAAGCAATCAAGCATAGAATCTACAGAGATTAATTATGCAAAATCATTAATTATATATACATTTTCATTTTCATTCTAGTGCAAATATATATATATATATATATATATATATATATATTAATATGAATAGAATACGTTAACAAGTACCTTTTCAACACATCCGATGGTGAGATATCTGCTATTGATGTCTTCATAATGAATGTGGTCCATGGCAATCTTCATTGCCTTCTCCCTTAACTTTGAGAAGGGCCATCGCTGGAAAATTGTCTCACCAACATGATGAAGAAAACCCCACAGCATGTCTTGTACTAATGGATGTGGATAATATAAATCCTCCTATAAATATTTTACGTACAGAAACCAAAATATTAGAGCTAGCTTGTGGTTCGTATTGTAAATATCCAGAATGTTACATTAGATATCTTTAAATTCTTCTAGGTTTTATTAGTTCATGCGTATTTAATTACTGTAAAATATATTATTGTTACTAGCTAGCTTCAAAAACGTTGTTTTAAAAGTTTTTTATTTAAAAAAAACTATAAATCAAAGAGATAAAAAAAAAACTGAGTCGCCTAAGAAATACATGATACTATGATTAATTCATCAAGTTAAGATTTAATTAATGTCACACCAAATTAATGTTTGATCTTTTTTTTTGGATCAAAATTAATGTTTGATCTCATCAACCGCTTGAAATATTCTCTCGTCAATTGTTTGTTTCAAAATAAAGTGTTCTTTTTGCAATCAATTCCGCTCAGCTCAGATGGCTATCTTCTTCTCACTTCTCTGTGCAATTAATTCATGAAGCCACTCTTTGATGGCTATGTTTCTAGCTTGTATTTTACCGAACAGAAATTCCGCGCCTATCAAACTCATTAATACCACACATGGCACATTCATTGAAGCCTTACAAAATTGACTCGAATCTACAAATTCTGAACTAGAAAAATTCAGAAGTGCAGAAAAGGATAAAATTAAGTAGCATACTTGTAAGTTGCGAGCGAGTCACGTTGTCTGTTGGACCAAAAAAAAGTCTCGTTGTCTAAGTCATTCAATTGGAGTGTATAGAAAGTAAGTACAAACATCTAGTGGTTGCAATGCTAATTAAACGACTTAGTCTAGGGGAAGCTAGCTAGAGAGTAGAGACATATTAGGAGGTACCTTGGCGCAAGTGTTGCGGGCGAGGTTCCAATTGATGAGTTGGTAAGGGTGGAGGTAGAGCTCTTGGCGGAGTTGGTGAATCAAGGGCGTCATTTCTCCCACGAATCTCTTGCCGTAGAGGTACGACATGGGCATGTACACCAATCTACAATAGCACAGCATTTTCCCTGCATCCATCCATTTTTTTAAATTCAATTTGACTATATAACCCTAACAATATATTAAATAGATGATCGATATCAAGTAGTAATATATACCAGGATGAATTGGAGATATTTCAGGCATGAGCCAGAACTCAGGCGGCATAGGATTGCAGCCGTCCCACTCGTACACTCCAAGCACCTGCAATATTATATATAGCCATAGATCTTAAGCAACGGTTTTTTCTAATCTCTTTACTACATTAATTAAAGATTGGCCGGATAAGTTACTAATTGAAGTTGATTTGTACATTAATTTATTATAATTATAGACATCAAAATCATATATATTTTGACAAAAATAGAACTTACGTACCGTTAGCCAGAACTTTCCCCAGGAGGGAATGCCAACGGCGCCGCCGTGGTCAAGTATCCACTTGCGGCCTCTAGCGACTCCGTCGTCTTCCCCGCCGTCTGGGCCTTCTCCCAGCAGCCGCAAGGCGATGTAGCTGAGCGTCGACCCGAAGACGGTGCTGTCCCCTTCTATGTGGAGTCCCCATCCTCCATCCTCATTCTATTTCATACATATGGTACATTTTAGTTGCGTAATTTTTTTTTATTAATATATATATATAATAATTAGGTAGCTAATAAAGCTAAAGGTACCTGATGATTGTATATGTAGCGCTTGATCTCCCTTTGGTGCTCGGGAGATAGAACCGTGTTGAGCCCTCCGGTGACGTACAAGGCCATCACTAGAGGAGGGAGGAAAAACAAGGGGCCCGCCGACTCCGCCGGCCAGTGGCCGTCGTGGGCTTGGATGCTCGACAAGTAGCCCAGCGCCCTCCTCAGCGTCGTCGTCACTGCCTCCTCCGTCACCTCCTCCTCCACCTTCACCGCCTCCGGAACCTCCCTTGCCCCATTCTCCTTCCTCAACTGCAACAGAATTAAATTATGTAATCCATCACACACTGGAAATTGGAAGATATATAGTTAAAAGAAGAAGGCGTACTTGCATCCGCATCAAGGCGTCGGAACTTTGCTTGTCGGTGAAGCGTCGAGACTTGAAGTGGAGACGGAGGCGGTCGACCTCGGCCCGCTCCTCGGGGGTGCCGGCGTCGGGGTCGAACTCCCAATGCTGCCGCCCCACGTGGTTGTTCACGCTCATCAACCACTCGCCTCCCTCAGCGATCTTCAACTTCCACATCTTTCTTATACAGCTTCGCTCTCTAAGCTTATCTCAGCTACTACTTTTTATAGCTTAGTAACTTGGTTTGGATATGTGACTATTTTTGGTGTTTGGGATGGGAATCCGTGATCATGCAATCCGTGCAAACACCGTCAACTCTACTCCAAATCAGCGAGCAAGAATTGCGTGAAATTTTAGCAAGACTTTTTTTGTGTTTCGGGATTAATTTTCTTGATGCCTCTTTTTGGTCTTTCAAGATTTTGTGAGTAAAAGGGTGAGCTGGGTTAATTTGCCTTTTTATAGTGAGATATATACGGATTTTTTTTTATATCTTTAAAATATATAGTGTGTTAATTAATAAATTAAGTACTATAAGAATTTGATATCATATATACCAAGGATATAGATCGTATCGGATGATGACATTGTTGTAGGTATTATGTATATTTGCGCATCGGATCTTCCAAGTTGATTATAATTATTTTTATATGATGTTTGACGAGGTGTGATTCTGCCACCATTCGTAAACACGTTTCGTTGTGTGATGAATTGGTTCGTTTTGTGAAAAAGATATTGTACTGAAAAGACAATTACAAATAAACGGAGATACGTTGACCAAAAAAATAAAAAATAAACGGAGATACGGAGTATATAATAATTATATATCAATGTGCTAAACGAAAGCTACCACAAGAGACAACAAGATGTCAAGAACATTGCATGTAGGGTGGCATTCAATTGCATTTATTAGTCGGGCAAGGTTTTCAAGAATCAAGAATGGGTATAAAGTACCACAACCACAACAAAGGGAAGCAATTACTTCATCTAACATGCATAAAGTTTTAAGTAAATTTCACCAAACCACCACTAAAATAGGTCTTTTTCACTAAACCACCCGTACAAGTTGAAATTGCAGAAACTCACCCAGAAAATCTTACACGTAACTTGTCTACACATTAAATAGGGCACACTTTTGCAATAGACTTGTCTGATACCAACAGCAAGTGAAAAGGAATGCTCGTTGTCGATATATCCACCAGACCAAGCTCAAGGAAGAAGGCCACTGAAACTAAACCCATTGTTGTACTATCGTACTAGTTGTCCAACCTCCACACATGATATAATCAAGTGAAGGAGAAAGACGAAAGGGATTACCATTTTCTTTTTGGTGGAAACAAAAAACCCTTAAATTAAATGGAGGGGCACTTTCATGAGTTAATGTGAGAATGACTTTGGCACGTCAAATCTTTTTATGGGTGCTTGTCTGCAATTTTCTATTTTACAGGTACAGTAGTTGAATGAAAACAACTCTTAAATTTTGTTTGCCCCCCCCCCCCCCCCCATTAGAAAAGATTTTGTGCACTGCGATTAAAACAAAACTGAAGACTAGCGCACTACAACATTGTTTACATGTCATTTGTCTGAATCAAAGCAAATTTGCAACACTCCTTGTAAATCTGTTACATTGATATCACCGGCGCCAAAACAGGAAATGCACATGTAGATAAAGCAACAGTAACCAATTGATATAGGATTGCACTTTTAGTCATCATCAACGGGGCAACCTGCAATACAGAGAGTAAATGCTAACCACTTAGGAGGCTTATCTAGTAAGCTACAACCAAATTTGGAACTTCATCAATAAATACACACAGAAGGGCAAGTTTCTTCTTTTTTAAAAGAAAAAAATAGTGACCAATCCTGGGCATTCTAGTTTCTATTACGTTTCTGTATGCAAAGAGTAGACTGAGACCAAGCATCATCTAAGCATCTAAGATTTAAGACTAGGAACAGATTGCAATTCCTAAGCCCAAACACAATTGAGCTTCATCTAATTGATTTCATGTATGATCACCTGAAACTCAGCAAAAGAATACTTGAGAGGAGGTCTATATATACATGGACATGATTTGACGAGCAATCTCAGGATCCTGCTGCAACAGCTCCTTCAGATTGTTCTCTGTCTCAGACATCTGCTTCTCCAGATACTCCTTCGACGTCTGCCAACAAACAGAAAGATGGAGGGATTAACTTCCATGTCAATGGAAAGAAGAAGTAGTGTGTTGCCCATAAATAGATGTTTCACTCATGAGTCGTGTCTAGGCCTGCAGTCAAGCAAGTTGAGGACCGATGATATTATAATTGACCTTATGTAGAATATACCAACTATATGCTTACATTTGGTTATTTTTCTAATCAACTGCATATGTGCTGCTTTGGTTCTATATTCAGATTCCACTCGACTTATTCTTAATTAATAAAAGCCAGTGGTTAGGGTGAGCACACACGAAAGTAATTAGATGAAGCTCAATTGTGTTTCCCAATATCAAATAAAACAGAGAGGCCTCTCAGTCACTAACATAAGTCAGGAAGCGTCATCAAAGACGGTGAAAAACAGGTATACCATTGAAAAGAAGTAAGCTATGTTAAAATAGAAGGGATTTCATTCCAAGCCCACAACAATATATTGTGCAATCTATTTCCACAAACCCTTATGAAAGAGAATAGTTCAGTTACTACATATCCATGTTTTATCTACAACAAAGCCATAGGAGGAAAAGTAAAACAAAATTTGTTCGGATTGACTACAAAAAGCATAAAAAGGAGAAAAACAATAGAATGCATTAGAGAGAAGCCGAACCCTAGTTTCAAGGACAGAGATGGTTAGAGAAAGAAATCCTCCTTTCCCGTATGTGTTTATTGACTAACAAAACACTAACAATTTGATACAGCCACTACCCAGGTTTCTACAATGTGTCGTCAAAACTATTGTGTTTGAAATTTTTGCTGCACCAAGCCATCCCAGCAAAGATGTCAACATTGTACTTTGCTGTAATAAGCTGGTTTGTTTGTAGTTTTTTTCGTCCCCACATTTCTCTTCGAGGTACTGAAATTGCTTAGCTATTTTTACTCTTTCTCCCAGCTATCATTAGAGGCTGTATATAGTTATATACAGGCTTCAAAAATTTCAACTTCAATTTTCTATAGCTGAGAATTATTTGCTTGCTAGATTAGAGCAGAATAATGGCATATAAAGAAAATTAGCAAGGAAGTGAGAGGTAAAATGGAAGCAATGAACCAGCAATGAGGCAATAGCGGTCTCAGCATCCTTGTACTTCTGTTCCTGCTCATTCATCAAAACTGGCATGGGCTCTAAAACAAACCTGCGCATTATTGAAAAAGACGAAAGTATTAGCTGGAGCCAAAAACCCCATAGGTACAGATCAAACTCATTTCGAAGCATGATAAGGAGTCCGCAACTCACGTTCTTCCTGCAACAATACAAAAGTAAATACTGGAATAAGTTAATTGGCTGTCAATGTGAAAGAATAACAATTTAAAACAATAAAACCTAGTATGTCAATACTGGTAAGAGGGGTAAAATTGCACATCATTTATTGCAGGATCTAGTAAACTAAAATCGCACTAACTCGAATTGGAAATACTAGAAAAATGGATGTGGAGTTACTGAACTCAAACCTCAAAGGGCACCCTTATATTTTGATAAAAGATTGGAAAGTAATCCATTTTTTTCCTCAAAAAAGAATGTCATGTCATGTGTGGAATTTAATTTGAGCAGAAGCCTTGTTATTATACGGTAATTCTTTGATGCTTGACAAAATCACTATATTCTAATAAAACGCTAAAATAACAAAAAAACTTACATTACCTATAGATTTGTAAGTATTTGTATTGTCTGGCAATTGTCGCAATTCCTCCATTGTCAAGTATGCACGCTTCTTTTCTCCTTCCTTATTTCGCATTTGATTTTGTACCTACACAGATATGCCAATGCAGGGTAATGACATATTAAATTATTTAACTAAATGTCCCAATCTTTTTATTACTAAAACTCAATCTCGGTTACTCAAGGAAGAAAAAAAATACAATTCCTAAAGTATTAAAATAAATCTTAATCGATTTATCTGCACTTAATAATATTCAATAATCAGATTTCAGTTATTTTTGTATTCATACAGTGCCTTCGAGATGTATAACTAAATTTAGTTATTCTTGTTACATAATTCAATTTTCTTGTCTTGCTCTTGTCATGTCTGGGTGGAAATATCCTCTCGAGCGGGATTACGCTGGGTTGATAATTAAGTAAGATTTAGCATTACTCAAGTTTACTCACTGATTTGTATTTCAAAGATTTAATTTATTACTTATTGATGGGAAACCAAACAGTTATGCAATCAAATTTGGAATCCTAACTCCTAAAACAGTATATGGAGAGAATGGAATTTTAGCTGTCTCTTTCTGATATGGATGATAGTTGTGAGATTGTGTCAACAATTTCGGCACATTATAGCTTTGGAAATAGATTTTCTCCTCCAACGAATTTTGCTTCAGTTTGATTAAAATCAAATGATAAAAAAGGTTCTATGAAAGTACAGGTAAACTTTCTATTGATATCATTTTCCATTTATTAGAAAGAGCTTTCCTTTGAAAAGATATAGAAAAACAGCTTTCATATTGGAAGATACTAGTATATTTGAAGCAAATATATTCATAATGATGCCAAAACTGACTTGGGATACTAGTTACTGGTATGAATTGCATAGTTACCCAATAAGTTAATGAATGTCACAAATGGATACCTCCTATCAACACAAATTATGTGCAAGCAAAACAGTATTGGTAGGTAGGATTATAAATTGCATAGTTTGCAATATGTTATGAATATAAGAAACGGTATTTTATTCTTTCAAATTGGATTACAGGGAAGTGGACATTTTGCTAAAATTACCACCAAATCATCATTACTTGTTCCACCAATAGCATAGGTTTCACAAAAACAAGAAGACCCTCCGACAAGGCAGATGAGAAGTTCCTCTCATAAGAAATACTAAAGATAGCATATTGAGAAGAGAAGGAAGGAATCTTGGTGAGGAGAAGTTGATTAAAAAGGGGAAAGATCAATTGCTGCATCAGCTTGCAACCTTACAAATCTAGTACAATCCAGAATTTCTTATGGCAATCCTCTCATAAGAAATCTAATCACTTTCCAAATTGAAAAGGGAGAAACCGATAAGAGATGGAAATTTAATCATGGAAGACGCATGAGAGAAAGAGAAAAAGAGAGGGCCTTCTCATTATATATTCATTTCTTTTCATCTTTGCTGCATCAGCTTGCAAGAGTGCTATGATACAAAACAAACAATCTGGCAGTATTTCTATTATCATGAATAGTGTTGTGTTACCAACTACTCAGCAACTCATAATTTGTGTTCTCAGAAAAAATTTCCCTGGTGTGAATAATTTACTAGAACAAGCTTGGAATATAGCATAGTGTCTATAGATACTGTGAATGAATTGCATTTGCGTGCTAGTGCATAGCACAAAAGAGTTTATGAAGCCAAATGTTTTATTCATTCAATTTCATGTGCTTCCTGTTTGCGATTCCATGCTTTGGAAACTTACCCAAGTGAAACATCAATTGTAAGCCTGAACGTAACACTTATAATTACCTAGCCTATACATTCTATCATTCAAGAAAAGGTTAAGCCACTTCAGCATATACTACCCATCCGCTTAGATGAAGAAGAGAGGTAGCACAAACCTGTTTGAGTTTTCCAGTAGTTTCAATCATACGACCCTGGATTTCGATAAATGCCTGCCAATCATTATTAGAAATATAGTTAGCAGCCTAAACTAAGAATAATCATAAAATCGGACACGAGTATGAAAAAGAAGTTTGAAAAAACCTACAGATCGAGTTGCTTCATCAGCCATTTTCCTTATCGTCAAGAGAGAACGATGAACCTGGCAGTAAAGGGTGTTATAACCAGTAGATTGCAAATTTCCACAATTGCATAGTACAAGAGCTGTACATATCCGGGATCGGGCCGGACACAGTCCGGGCTAAATCCGATTTACAGTCAGAACTACAACAACTTTGGAGTTTAGATCAGAGCATACCTGCGCTGGAAGAGAGGAGATCGAATAATGAAGGACAGAGGCTTCGGAGGAATGAGAGGACCGGCGGTCGGCGAAGAAGCAGGGGTGAGCCGACGCTGGACAGTGGAGACGGAGAAGAAAAGGAGAGATAGAGATGGGAGACTGGAATTTGGAGGGGAACGGAAATAAGGAGAGAAGAGGAGAGAATGAGAGATTCGATTTAGGGTTTTATTATGTTTTTTTTATATAATCAAAACAGTGTTCAGAGATAATTAATTAAGAGAAAATTATCCATCTATTTTATATTATACTTGTTTTGTATTTGATAGGCTTTGGTCTATACGGATTGTAAAAATACGGCTGACGGCCTTTACGACCTTCTATCCTCTTAGCTGCATACGACAAGATTAAGTCAAACATTTGGTCCTATAAATAGCATGTACAGATCAATGTAATAAAAGCAAGCAAAAATCAAATCTGAGTTCATAAGCTTTTCTCCCAATTTCCACAACACGTTATCAGCACGAGAGATTTCTCAAACAAAAAAAATACCAACTGAGTGGCTAGATCTCTTGAAGGTAGTACATATTTCATACTGCTTTTAATTTTTCAAATCAGTTTTATAGATGATCCATTTTAATAGCTCAATGATATGAGAGCTTGCATCAAAAATTATTTTCACATACGAAACGAAAGATTTTTGAGCATAAACCTCGGTATTTTATTAGATCTGAAAGGTTTTTACAACAAGATCGAATTTTACATTCGATCGAAATAAAACCCTAGTTTACATCAAGTCTAAACTAAACTTGGACAAAAAAGGGGATTTTACATACCTATTGAAACTGAGGCTTGTTGCCAAATGAGAATCCAGAAGATTATCATGATAATTATAAGGCATATGACAGATTCAACGAAAAATTGGTCGGAGTGAGACATGTCGATCGAAAAAAAACGATGAGGAGGAAGAAGATGAATAGGAGAAGTCGAGAGAGGATAACAAGGGAGCAGACTATATGTGGAGGAAATATAAAGGAGAAAAAGAGTGATTATGGGGTAGAGATTAAGAGAATGGGTGAAATAGAAGAAACTTAAAAATACCTATAAGAATTTGTAGGGCATATTTATTAAGAACTTTCTCCTTTGATTGTATACAAGCATGACTTTCTTCTTCTTCATGTACCTTGAAAATAAAGCCTCCTTCTTCATGAAAACCTTCTGATGGAGGAAATTTTAAGAAAAGTGTTTGGAAACTAGAAAGTTTTTGGGGTCCTTTTGATAGAGAGCTTTTCACGTTTGAGATATTTAATACTGGACTGTTTTTTGAGCTTTAGTTTACGTGTTCTAGTAAACAAAATTCACTTAAACATGCATAACTTGATAAGGGGTCTTACGTGTTCATGTAATAACAGTAGGTGAATTGAAAATTCTAACATTCTAGACATTTAAATGTCCTTTTTCCATTTAAGTACTTTACACGTGTTCAAACTAAAAAAGGAGACATGACCATATTTCTTTCTTCTTTCAAGTAGTGTACGTACATGTGCTATTTTTAAATTTAAGACTTTTATGTTAGTATGTATATGCATATAAGAATATGATGCATATCTATCCTTATCAAGTATCAACGTCACATGTTAAGAATTATTATTAATGTATAACTAATATATAGTTAAGTAAGTTTAATTATAGTGCATATATCTATTAATATTAAACTTAATTAATTTAAGAAGTTATGGTATTAATTAATGTTATTTTATTCTAATGATTAATTAATTAATTATTTTAATTTATGTAGTTGATCAAATGGCAAATATTGCAAAGCGGGAATTTGATATTCTCGACTTATCGGGTCAGAGATATCTAGAATGGAGAGTTGACGCACTAGCTCACCTCCAAGCAAATGGTCTACAAGAGACCATAAAAGATAATGAAAATATCTCTCCACAAGAAAATACTAGAAATAAAGAATACTTTACTCAATTAACTTTGCTTGAAGCAAATGTTAAAACAATCTCTGGTGTGACAAAATTAATCGAAGGCTCTGGTAGAGCTTGTGTTTTGCTCCCTGAAGGAACAAAACTTATCATAAATGACACATTATATTCAAGTAAGTCTCAAAGGAACTTACTAAGCTTTAAAGATGTGCGTCGGAATGGTTTTCATGTAGAAACCATATATGAGAGTAATAAAGAATATTCGTAATCAACCAGGCAAAGGAAGCCAGTGTAGCTGCTGGTAAGCTTATGAATTTGAGAAAATCTAGTAATACTATGTTACAGGGGATTGCTTGGGAAAAGCCGGAGGAAGGATGGGTGAAGGTGAATACAGATGGAGCGGTCAAAGAGGACAGTTTCGCAACGGCGGGAGGGGTGTTGAGGAATGCTAACGGCGATTGGATTGGTGGTTTTGCCCATCGTATTGGGGCGTGCACGGTTCCGATGGCTGAGCTTTGGGGCATCTTCAACGGGCTCAAGCTTGCCTGGGAGAAGGGCTTCCGCAAAGTCATTCTGGAATCGGATTCTCAATTAGCTATACGCTTGCTTGGCAATAGGGTGAGTAGTTGTCACCCACTTTATAGCCTGGTATCCCAATGCCAGGGCTTTTTAAGTAGGGATTGGACTATCCAATTCCGACATGTGTTTCGTGAGGCTAACGTTGTTGCAGATCGCATCACGTCCCTCACTTTTCTTTTTCCTGTTGGTTTGCATGTATTGTCTGCCCCGCTTGAGGGGATTATAAACGTTTTGCATGACGATGTTAGGGGTCGGGCTATTCCCCGTTTGTTGACTACTTAGCCCATTTCTACTTTTTTAATAAAACGCCTCCTTGAGGGGCCGGAGAGTACCGTCTCTCCTTCTACCAAAAAAAAAAGAATATTTGTGCATCACAAAACAATTATGTGGCAAGAAGCAGATTTTAGAAAAACTGTCAGCCCATTCTATTGGACTTTATCATGCATATATAAGTCCAATAGATACAAATGTAACATCTTATGAGAGATTAAATGATAAAGAGATGTTTACATTATGGCATGACCGTTTGGGTCATCCGGGTAATGGAATGATGCATAGAATCGTCGAAAGTTCAACTGGGCATTCAATAATGAAAATAAGTGTCCTTAAATCAAGTGACTTTAACCGTAGTGGTTGTTCACTTGATAAACTAATCATCAGACCTTCCAAGAATAAATTTGGGATTGAAAATCCAACGTTTCTAGAACGAATACAAGGTGATATTTGTGGACCGATAGTCCCACCATGTAGACCATTTCGATACTTTATGGTATTATTTGATGCATCGACAAGATGGTCACATGTTAGCCTCTTATCAACAAGAAATACAACTTTTGCTAAACTCCTAGCACAAATCATTCACTTACGAGCTCAATTTTCGGATTATACAATCAAAAGAATCCGACTTGATAATGCAGGAGAATTTACTTCCCAAACTTTCAATGACTATTGTATGTCAATTGGGATTCAGTCGAACATCCGGTGGCTCATGTTCACACACAAAATGGTCTTGTTGAATCTCTGATTAAATGATTACAATTAATAGCTAGACCATTATTGATGAAGTCCAAACTACCAACATCCATTTGGGGACATGCTATATTACATGTCGCAACTCTGGTCCGATTAAGACCTACTGCATATCATAAGTATTCCCCATTACAATTAGTGACTGGTTAAGAACCAAATATATCACATTTAAAGATATTTGGTTGTGCAGTTTATGTTCCTATTGCTCCACCACAACGCACAAAAATGGGTCCCCAAAGAAGATTGGGAATATATGTTGGTTTTGAATCTTGATCAATTATTAAATATCTTGAACCAACTACTGGTGACCTATTTATGACAAGATTTGATGATTGTCATTTTAATGAAAATAAATTTTCAAATCTTGGTGGAAAAATGCATAAAGAAATCACTTGTAATGCTTCATTGTTATCTTATCTTGATTCACGTACAAAAATATGTGAACAAGAAGTACAAAAGATTATACATTTGCAAAGTATTGCAAATCAATTACCTGACTCATTTACAAACACAAAGAAAGTGACAAAATCACATGTGCCTTCTGTAAATGCCCCTAAAAGAATTGAAATTCCTATTGGACAACTAGATAAGATTTCTGAAAAGGAATGTATAGGCGCCGAAAACGCGGCCTCCCGCATGGATCAAAAGATCTAAAACCAAGAAAGATCGAATAGGCGGCTGAATAATCCAAATGAAGCCGCACCGATTTCCTATTCAAGGGGAGAACATGACAAAATACCTCCGAAAATTTTTGGGATATGTCAGAAATGAAAACTGTTCCGGATAAGAACAAAACAGAGAATGTCCCGGACAAGAACAAAATGGAACTTGTTCCGGATAATGACAAAAGCATTGATAATTACGAAATTGCAGTAAATTATGTCTTTTCTGGAATACAGTGGAACAAGAAAGACATTATCCTTGATGAGGTGTTCGCATACTCTGTTGCCACTGAAATAGTGGTTGATGACGATGACAATGAACCACAAACTATTGATGAGTGTCGTGCTAGACACGATTGGCCAAAATGGAAATAGGCTATGCAAACTGAATTAAAATCGCTTGAAAAGCATAATGTTTTTTGCCCAATAAAGCCCACGCCAATGGGCTTGAAACCAGTAGGCTATAAATGGGTATTTGTGCGAAAACGTAATGAGAAAATTGAAATTGTGAGATATAAAGCAAGGCTTGTAGCTCAAGGTTTTTCTCAGATACTTGAAATAGATTATGAGCAAATATATTCCCCTATAGTTGATGCAACTACATTAAAATTTTCAATTAGCCTAACTGTTTCAGAGGAACTACAAATGCGACTTATGGATGTCGTAACTGTCTATTTATATGGATCACTTGATAGTGATATTTACATGAAAGTTTCTAAAGGATTAAAACTACCCGAGGTACATAAAGCAAAATCCCGGGAAATATTTTCTATAAAATTGCAAAGATCATTATATGGTCTAAAACAATCTGGAAGGATGTGGTACAACAGGCTTAGTGAATATCTTCTTAAAGAAGGATATCAAAATGATACCATTTGTCCATGTGTTTTCATTAAACGATCCAAAAATGGATTCGTTATTATTGCATTATATGTTGATGATTTAAATATTATCGGTACATCCGATGAACTTGAAAATGCTGCAAAATACTTGATGAAAGAATTTGAAATGAAAGATTTTGGAAGAACCAAAATTTTGAAAAGGTTCTACATGGACAAAGCACATCCATTGAGTTCACCCATGATAGTTCGTTCTCTTAGTATACATGATGATCAATTCAGACCTCGAGAAGATGATGAAGAAATTCTTGGTCCTGAAGTCCCCTACCTAAGCGCAATTGGTACATTAATGTATCTCGCAAACAATACAAGACCGGATATTGCTTTTGTTGTAAGCTTGTTATCAAGATACAACTCATTACCAACAAAACAACATTGGAACGGAATTAAACATGTGTTTCGATACCTACGAGGTACTCTTGACCTTAGGTTATATTATCATAAAAATGCAAACGCTACTCTTGTTGGATATGCAGATGTAGGATATCTATCATATCCGCACAAAGCATAATCTCAAAATGGTTATGTATTCACGTATGGAGATACGACGATCTCATGGAAGTCAACAAAGCAAACACTTATTGCTACATCATCAAACCATGCAGAATTAATCGCTCTTTATGAAGCAGGAAGAGAATGTGTCTAGTTAAGATCAATGATTAGATACATACAAAAAGAATGCAAAATAAGATCAATTGTAGGTAATCCAACAATGATATATGAAGACAATTCTGCATGTGTCACACAAGTCAAAGGGGCTACATCAAAGGAGATCGGACGAAGCACATTTCACCAAAATTGTTCTCAACTCATGATCTAGAGAAGGAGGGCAAGATCGAAATCCAACAAATCCGATCAAGTGAAAATATCGTAGATTTGTTCATAAAATCTTTACAACCCAAGAAGTTTGAAGAACTTGTGTACAAGATCGGAATGCGCAGGTTTCGAGAAGTACATTGATTTCAGGTGGAGAATTATACGCGTTGCACTCTTTTTTCCTTCGTTCAGGTTTTTTCCCATTGGGTTTTACCTGACAAGGTTTTTAATGAGGCAATACTATGAAAGCGTATAAGACAAGTTGTACTCTTTTTCCCTGTGCTATGGTTTTTTTATCCTTTTGGTTTTTTCCTAGCCAGGTTTTTAATGAGGAAGCATATACATAACCCCAAAATGAAAAGATGGATATTCAAGGGGGAGTGTTAAGAGATAATTAATTAAGAGTGAATTATCCATCCATTTTGTATTATACTTGTTTTGTACTTGGTAGGCTTTGGTTTATACGGATTGTAAACATAAGACTGGCGGCCTTTACGACCTTCTATCCTCTTAGCTGCATAAGGCAAGATTAAGCCAAACCTTTGGCCCTATAAATAGCATGTACAGATCAATGTAATAGAAGCAAGCAAAAATCAAATCTGAGTTCATAAGCTTTTCTCCCAAATTCCACAATAAACAGGAATTTGATGTACTAAACATGTTTTATAGATGGCCAAATTCCAACTTAGGATCTTTTACACCTTTTTCCTAGTCCCTTTTTTTTACTAGGCAAGTGTCGCGTGTATGCACCTGTATTTGTAATTCTCAAAAGTGGGCGTCTAAATTTATATTGGGTCTGTCAAATGAGATCTGTATTGTTAATATGTGTAGGCCCATGTGATAAATAAAAGGGTCAAATAAAACCCTAGAAGCTTCCATCTATCTATTTAATAACAATATTTGATGATTCATTTTCTTTTTATCAAAGTGGCGACGAAGTGTTTCGCTTTTCTAAAGCATGAAAAAGGTCAAGCAGAATTTGGGCTTGCTCCTTCCCAGTTTTTGGTTTTGGCAGCCTCTTTTTTTTCCCTCCTCTAATTTCTTCCTTCGTTGAATGATCTTACTCTTTGATAGATGTCGTTGCCGTTTTGCTACCTCCTTTGGTGACGCCTAAAGGTGTGTATGCTTTTGACTTTGGGGTTGTTTCACTTGTTGGTAGAAAGAGATTTGTGGGTGAAAAGTGATTTTTAGTGTCTTGAAAAGCATAGAAAATAAAGAGTTGCACGGATTTCAAGATTATTAAAAATAGTTTTTGGGTATAAAGAACTTTTGGGGTGCAAGTGAAACAAGGCCTTCCTCTTTCCCAAATATAGGTTTTTTGGCCATTTCATTTTCAATTGCATTTGTTTTCTTTAGAACTTATTTTTTTAATTTAGCAATAGCCAAAACAAAAAGGCTGCAAAAGCCAAAACGAAGATAACAACAAAATATATTTTCCAATGGGCCTAACAAAGACCAAAAAAGTCAAGGTACACTTGCCTAACAAGGCTAGGTAAGGTACAACTAACCAATTCTAACTGTTCATGGGCGCAGTGCCCCTTTTCTAGTATTATAGATATCTATGCAATATCCATACCTGTTCAAAGTTCTTTAAACATGGGACATTGTTCAATGTTTTTTTCATGTTACAAAATATTTTGATCAAAGAGTTTTTGCAGTTATTTACCACCCGTTGTTTCTGCAACACTTGTCAATCTCTGAAAACACTACTTATTTAAGTGTCATCAAGCATCGTTACTTTCATTCATTTTCCACGGAAGTTGGAATGAATAAACATATCAAACAATGGTTAATTTTCAGCTTTAGTTGATACTGCTTATGGTCAGCTTATCTTATTTATTGGGTAGTATTTATTGTGCTAACTCATTCTGCCATGCATTAACAATATTTAGTAGTTTATAGGAAAATATTGATTTATTATTATATGGTATCGGATTTTCCCATGATGTAAGATTTCTTTATAAAAAAGATTACATTGATCTAAAGCTACATGTTTAGTAGCTTGCAAGTTTGGATAATTACTTATACAACTTGCTTGATGTGTCATTGTTCCAGGGTTACAAAAAAGATTACATTGATCTTCGTAAGGTAGGGTTACAAATTGCTTATACAACTTGCTTGATCTTCGTAAGGTAGGGTTAAATATTTTAAAATTTCCCTTTTTTTCTCCAACCGGTGGCAAGTGGCTTTCAACAATCTATTTTAAAACTTCCCATGATTTTGCAATTTATTTTCTAAGCCAAGATTAGCCGGTTAATCTTATATTTTTAAAATCACCTTCTAATGTGAGGATTTAAGATGCTTAATAGCCAACATTGACATTTATCTCCATATTAAGTCTTTCAAATTGAATGTCCAACCTTTTTCACAATTTTATTCCTTTTTATTTAAATTTAGTAAATAAATATAGTTAAATTATTATCATTCTTTCACCAATGTATATGAGAGCATTTAGCATTAAAGTCAACCTAAAATATAATCGAGTAAAAACCTGTCGGTTTTCAATAACGAACCACCAAAGAAGCCATGATATTGAGCAACAATTTAGGTCTTTGATTTAAAAAATACCTAAGCAAAGCACCAATTCTTGATATTTTATAGCTTCTACTCATCTTCCAAGAGCTTAATGCCTTAGTTCTCGTTCTCTTTGCCAACTATGAGCAAGTATTTCTTTTGTATTAAAAGATAGGGGTAAGTTACAAAAGTGTAAAATAAACAATCTATACATCTATAGATCTATACATATCAAAACAATGTCAAACCTTTGTGTTGTGTAGCCTTCTTCTGCTTTGATTTCTTCTCTTTCACAGGTTTTTCTTTCTCCTCCGGAGGTGGTAAAATAATACAAGTAGATTATGTTGACGATTGTCATGAGCCAACTAAGATAAAAAAAATACAAAAGATAAGAACCAAAACAAATTGTCATGAGCCTACAATAAAATCAAAGAAGCACAATATGAAAATTAAAATTAAAGAATACAATCAATCAACAATACAAATATGCATATGTGGCAATGTGGATGATCATGAATGAAGACGAACGAGGATGGGAAGAAGAATTAATGCACAAGAAGAAAATGAGATGGGGCCCACTTGGCTTTTGAATTGTTTGGGAAAAAATCAAACGGAGGTGTATATTTATACTGGAATGAACTTGGGCCTCTTGTACAGATAAATTGAAACGTAGAACAATTGAATTCGTGCGCTACAATTCTAGAAGATACAATTTGAACAGGTGGAAGTAGTAGTCATATATAGACACATATGGTAGTCAAATGAGTAGTTATATATATATATATGAGTATTAGGATCTACTAGTACTAGTGTTTTTAGTGATACACAGTGACGGAATATGGGCCATTAGATCTATTTATAATAGAAGGTTAAAATTAATTAGTAAATATAGTATGCAGGTGCAAAACACTAGATTAAAATCACTAGCGTAAGTTTAGGCTGGTGGGAGATTTTAGGTTGATTTTTTGCCCAAAAAAAATACCAAATACAACCATATCTCATAATTTCAGATTTCACAAACCGAACGAGAAATTGAATTCTATCAAAAACTCCAAAGGCTCTCTTTTTTGTTCGTTGTTGATACTGAATTTTCTCAGATTCAAACTTCTTCTTCGAGTGTCTTCTTCGTGTGATTTCTCTAAGCGTCTTCTCCGATTCATGCTCTTATCTGAGCGTCTTCTTCTTTGGCGGTAGATTTTTCTAAGCCACTTCTCCGACGATGAGTTATCAGTTCAATATGGCTTCTTCTTTGGCGCTTAAGCTTTATCGGTTCAGATCTGGTAATGTATCGAATCTGCTATTGATTCTTAATTTCTAATGATTTATGAAACTATATTCGAGTTATATTGGTAGTTTATACTAGATTTAACCATTGATTGAAGTTCGATTTTTTTAAATCCATGTCCGATTTATGCTTGATTTTGTTTCAAAATCGTTTTAAGAGTTTTTGTATATGACTAATTTTTGATCTCTTGGTTCGTGTTTGTAGTTATTTGATTTTTAGATCTTGTTACGTCATTTAATTTTTTGCATAATGTAAGTTTTCCGTTTATATGTATACATAATTTGAAAATGTGTGAACATAAACAAGATGTCTATATACGTGAATTTAAGTATGATTAATTTATGTATAATTTGTTTTCTATTGATGGGTATACATGATGTTAACCTTTCGATAACATGAATTTGATGTTTGCATACATGAATTCAATCATGATATATGTGTAGTATGTTTTGCATTAATGTGTATACATTTTTTGACTGTTGAAAACATTAACTTGTAACATGTATACATGAATCCAAGCATGATGTCCGTATAATATGCACCTTGTATCTTATTACATGATGTATATTAATGTGTATTTGTGTTGCGTTCAACTGTATTCATGGTATATTGTTTGTGTATACAGGTATATTGTTCACAACCACCTTTATACATGATTTATTACATGTATACGAATTTATTGAACGGTCATGTGTAGATTCTTGGATTTATGACTAGTGTGGAAAGATGATGCCATGAGAGTCCAAATCATGCTGACCGATTGGATGTATCAAAGGGGAAGATGTTGAAATTTGTCTTAGGCTGCCACAAAATTGGAAAGAAATTGTTAAAAGGACAACCGATGATAACAAGGAGCTTGTAAATGAATGGAGCAGATATATTGGAAATGAGTGGTGTGTTCATTGTATAAGACATTCTAAAGTTTTTAATTTAATACATGTACACTAGTGTTGCTTTATCATTAATTAATTATCTAAATGAAGTCAAAAAGAAGTGAGACAAAATGTAAATCCATGTACATAGAAAGTCACAACCATGTATATATATACTCAAAACCATGTATGCGTGTTCAAATGCATTATTATATTACATAAATTGCAATCCATAATCGTAATATATAAAATTTTGTATACAGAAAAATAAGACCATGTATGCCCAAAACCATGTATATATGTATTCGATCAAATTAATACATGAATTGGATTTAATAAGTGCTCATATCTAAAACCACGAATACAGACATATAAAACCATGAATAATATATTCAATATCATATATACATTCGATACAGATGATGGTCATGTATATAAAAGTTACAAAAATGTATATAAATAACTGATTTAATGTACATGCCCATGCGAGATTTCTCATACATGAGGATGGAAACTAATTTTATGTTTCCTAAAATTACGGGATATTTTAGATTTGGAATTAAAATAAAAAGTGTAATATTGGATGGAGAAAATCATGAGATTTAATTGCCATTTTTTGCATATTAAAAAAAGAACAAATTTTGATGGTGCATTTACAAGGAAACTATATTTCTCAAGGAGCAAATCACGGAATAATGGAGATATGGCAGTTTATTTTATCTTTTTTTTTTATCAATTATTCTCTAGTAATTACACCATAATAAGATGTATACTACCCACAAATCCTACCGTACAATAATCACGATCCAACGCACTATATTGCGTCACTCCGTATCACTATAATATTGGTCTTATTTGATCCTACTATATATATATATATAGACACCTAGTGGCAATTCATTTTATGAATTAGTCTTATTACTTAATATGCAAGTATAAATTTGGATATACATCTTTGACTTTAAAGTCGGTAACATGTGTATTGTCTAGACATATTATCATAGACCAATTCGTAGAGCCAAAAAAGAGTCGTAATTGTGTTCCACATGGTTATATATAATAATGTAAGGAATTTGAATTGAAATTGTATACTAACAAATGAACAGTAGACAACGACAAACAAAAACGAAGGTTATATATAATAATATAAGGACCCCTTAAATATCAATCTGAGAGTTTTGAAATCAAATATGAATTCCATTTGCAATCATTGGACTTCATCATCATTATATATGCAATTAAAAGAGGTTATTTTCTACTGCTTTTGTCTTTTGTTGTTTTCATTTGCTTTTAAACTTGCATGCTCCTTTGTTTTTAATCATACACAATCATTGTAAAATAATATGTCGACTGCATTTGTCATTTTCTACTTCATAATAATAGGAAACTACTAACATAATCCTAATTTAATAAACTAACTATCGAGTAGAGCCACATATGTACATGTAATGTGGATCAATTAGCATTGTATTACAAATTACTGTTCATGGACGCATTGCAGATGTGGATAAGTCATCAAAAGCAACCGATTTTTCTTTTTCACAAATTCTCAAAATCCAAAATGAATTGCATTGAATTATCGATTGTGATTATAACTAACAAAATCAGCCAATTTCAACACATATGTGGATAAGTCAACAAAAGCAACCGATTACAAATTTTAACACATACGTGAATTAATTAGCCTAATTTAATCAACTAACTATCTGAGTACAAACATAGATGTACATGTAATGTGAATTAATTAGCATTGAGTTATCGATTACTGTTCATGGGCGCATTGCCCCTTTTCTAGCAATTATATATATCATAGCCTTTAAAAAAACAAATTGAAGGGCTTGTAAAAATGATTTGCATTTGTTTTCTTTGGAACTTGTTTTTTTTTTAATTTAGCAATAGCCAAAAGAAAAAGGTTGTAGAAGCCAAAAAAAAGACAAGAATAAATTTATTTTCCAATGGGCCTAACAAACACAAAAAAGTCAAGATAGACTTGCCTAACAAAGACAAAAATGTATGTTTTCTTGGTACTAAAATTGATGAAACCCGAATACATCAATTTAAAACATAGAAGTGCACCAATGAAAAGCTAAAATTGCACATTATTACATGTGTTTAGCATTCATTAACTCTTTTCTACTAGTATAGAATTCTGAGCACATAATTATTTTAAGGGAAATACCTAAGTCATTTATTTGGGTTTTTTGCCATTGAATTGATCATTGATCATATTAAAAATTACAAAATCGAGTGAAAATTTTACGTAACCATAAAATCATGCCAGCGCGTATACAAAGATCATACAAAGTTGGCAGCAATTGTATAGTTGTGAACTTTCTTGCATGCATTAAAATGCGTATTTTTTAATCATTGATGAATAAACTCAAAAAATCAACTTTGGTGCACAGTGAAGGGTTTTGATGGACTACATATAATTTAAAATTCAAACCAATCTAAAATCATTAAGCCATAAATTGAAACTAAAAGGTGCAAGTATTACTTTTATTAAATGTAAATTAAAAAAACACAAATAGATAAAATCATTAGGTAATAAACCAATTTTATAAAACCCTAAATCATACAAAAAATCTGTACAAAAATTATCCAAAATTGGCATCACGTGTAAATCTTGCCCCTTTCCTACCGACATTGAAATTCCTCTTGTTAATCATTGTTGAATAAATGAAGAAATTGATGGACTACATTATTCAAAAATCAAATCAGATTAAAATCATTAAACCATATGCATGTATTCATATAGTACAACCTAACATGAAATTTGATTAAAAATATAATACAATCATTGAGAAACCATGTATGCGAAATCAACCACCTTGTCCCGGGGGACGAACTTCGATAAGTAAAGACAAAAGTTGACAAATTTGTATCCACACTTATATTCACAAAATGTTGTACCAATAACCTGTAGGACATAGAAATAGTAATCAAAATTTTAAACTAATTTAAAATATAAATCTTTCTAAAGCAAAGCCCAAAAATAATCAGTGAGAAAAAGTATAGGAGAGTGATATGATGTAAGTTATATAGCATAACTAGGACTAGATAGTACATTTTATGCATAGGTTTAGGTCTTTTTAGAGCTTTAATGATGATTTAGTAGAAGACCAAAGATTTCAAGATTTTAGCAAAAAGAAGACTTGAAGACAGAAGAAGACCATGGAACAAGAAGACTAAATCGCGGAGAAGACAAGCTACAGTACCGCGACATAACAAAACCGCACCCGCGGTCTACGTTGAATCGGGATTTCAAACTCTGCAGTGTCGTGCCCGCGATGACCACTCACCACACCCGGGTTTTCCACGTCAACATATATCCGAGGTAGCGATTTATCCTATCTATATATCTTATTATATTAGTTTCCTTTTCTTTCTAGCACGTGTTTTTGTGCTGGCTATTTAAGCCTAGTTTTCAGCCTTTGTTAGGAGACATATCTTAGACCTAATTTCCATTATTCTACTTTGGTTTGTATTTTCTATCGAGAACTAAACTCCTTTGATTCTATTCAAGTTGAAGCTTTCAAACTCAAGTTTATTGTGAGATTCTTCTATTCAGGTTTATTTCTACAGGTTATTTCAATTCTCTTGTACTTAATCTAATACTGATTGTGTTGATTTCATCATTGTTTGGCCAACTTGTTGGAATTAATACTCTCTATTGATAGATCTAGGTTTTCTCGTAGCAAAACATGATCTTTGTAGCAACTCAATTGATTTAGGACTCGTTGGACTAAAATAGTTAAGAAAGAGATTTGGATACATGTTAATTGTTTGACTCATTGGAATCCAATTGCATGTATCCTGTTTATCCTTGTTCTCATTGTTAATGTCCTTGTGATTCATTATCGTTTTATGTGTTATTTGGATATTAAGTTTGCATGTCTCGTTGCTATGTTATATATCTGATCAGGATAGGAATAAGCAAAGGGAATACCTTGTTTGAACAAGAATAAAAATTAGGGGCCTTTGGGCATTTGGTTCGGTGGTTAAGACTTTGGGGTAGTACCCCAAGGTCACCATTTCGAATCTCGTGGGCGGAGGTTTGCCCTTCTCTCTTTAGAATTGGTTAGTAATCAGTTCCCATTCCTAGTGGATGCTTTAGGCGAGCCCAAGTAGTACTTGTGGTGATCCTAATCCTTACCCTATCAACAAAAGGCAAAAAAATTAGGTAAATAGAAAAAAAACCATCCCTCACCCCCAACCCCACTGAGCTGACTTGGTCGTTGATCGAGCTTTGACCACGTTAACCAGATGTTGGTCATCATTTCTATCATCAATTTTTTTTGTAAATCGTCATCAAATGCCTTGATGACAATTTTTGAAGACAAAAAATGTAATAAAAGGTAAAAAGAGTAATCAAAATGTAACACCCCGTCTTTACACAAGGCGCTACTTAGAAATAGACCTTACTAGATACTACTTAAGTGGGTTGACAACAACACTTTAGGATCTTGCAACGCGGGCACGACGAGAAAACTTAATAAAACATCCAACCTTTTATTTAGTAGAACTTAGAAAACATAGTTATGCATGCGTTCCCGAAAAACATAAATATCCAAATCCGACGAATCATTGCTAACAATAAATTACTCGAGGAAAACAAAAGACAGGTAATAATACTAACTCCATCATAATAGTAAAACCAACATCCTAGAAAGTTATAAATAAACTAATGTAAACCCGACCCTACTATGACACGCGCTCTTCACCGCTCCGCCCCGCCCCGCCATCTGGCCTCGGTTCTTGCAAGGTTCCTTGATTCATACCTGGAAATGAAAAAATATTCCCCGAAGGGTTAGCTACTAATCTATCAAGTTAGAAAGAATACGGAAATTGCAAGACATTTTGAAAGCACTTCTAAAGTCAGCATCCAAGTCCACAACCGCACTCATAACTCTAAAGGCCAATACCTAAATTAGTTTTCGTTAGTCACACATAGCCACATACGCATTCACCAATACAATCTTATGACAATATAATTCCTCCATCTCGCAATCCAACCTCCGAGGCGCTCAACCCCGCGGCGAGTGCAGAGGCAGACCCTCTCACTCTACTTCACAATCTCCCTTCTAACCCCGGCTAAGCCTCCACTGGAGCACTCACCAAAACACATAGATAATATTTTTCGTTTTGAAGGGGAACGGTTTCCGTGTCACACGGGTCATACATAGCCAACTCTTCCTCAATGCCAGCTACGATGGGGTCGTGCTGGAAACGGTACCAACACAGAGAAAATGTTCCAAAAATATCTTTCCGATAAAATGCGTTCAAAACCATTTTACACACACAACAATTCAAGAAGTTCAAAACAATTTAAAAAGGTATTCAGGACTAGTTCCCAAAACCTGCCCTACAATAACAGTATACAATCTAACAAGACAAAAAAGAACCGAGCAAGTCGAAAACGACTTACCTCAGACAAGGGATTCTTTGGCGTGGGAAAAACTAAGATCTTGAGCAAAAGGAGTTCCCTAAACATAATAATGAGCACACTTAAATACTTGATTAACCACACCCGTTATCGTAACGGGTATCAACTATATACTTTATACCCCTAACGACTTATCTATCTACTAACTACTAACATACTTATATTACTAATATAAACGAACGACTACATCCTATTATAATACGTACCTCTACCAATTTAAATTTTACAAAGATTATTTATCTTAACTTACTAATAGCCATCAACCTATGTTACAATTCTTAATCCAAACCCAACAGCCCAGCCCAACAATTTAAACGAAGTTGGCCCAAACTCTAACCCGTCTCCCCTACCCAATAATATTCGAGTGAACCTTTTGACTTTTCAACGCGGCCCCACCTCCCTTTCTTTTTGACCAACTTACAGTCAACTTCTTCTTCCTCCTCTCGCTGTTGTATACCCGCAAATCTCGACCCACCTTCCCAACAAACTCCCGACTTCAACAGAAAATTTTCTCGATCGCACCCAAAGACCCAAACGACTCAAGATCGATCCCCCTCTCCTGATGCAATCTAAGCGGGACTCATCCAGGTTAAACTAATGGAGGATACCAAAAACAGAGGAGGACGGACGAACTCACCGGAATTCGACGATACCAATCGACAAGCGGAAAGGCTTTACGATCAACTAGTGATACCCGCGGAAGTCTGGTTCATAGGGAGGAAACAAGAGGTTAACGACAAGAAAAAAAACGAAGGGGAAAAGGAACGGGGCGGTTAGTGGCTGAGTTTTGCCTTCGCCGATTGGGGAAAACTTTACCTGCACACTTGAAGGTTGATGATGGCGGCATCCAATTACCAACCTTCTACACAAATAGGGCTGAATGAAGCTTCGATCGAATCGTGCTTTTGGAACTATCCGAAGAGTTAGTTCGTTAATATAGGATGGCTAACAAGATTGGATAGATAAAGATTGAGTTTGGGTAGACTTTCGTGATCAAGCTAGATTTCGGTAACTAACTCTAGTCAAATAAATTAGGTAGAAGTATATAGGTATAAAGATATGGAAGTTGGTAAATTGATAAAATTAATTTTTGAATAAGCAAATTTACGTATAAGAAGATAATGGCTAAAGTTCTAAGAGAAAGTATAGGGGTTTAGTCGTTCTAATTAATTAATTGATTCATCTTACGAAGTTGCAGGTTAAACAAGAAACTCGATTGTTTGTCAAACAAGAAGCTCATTGTTCTGACGGAAAAGAAAAACGAACCTGAATATTTCATATTACCCCCTTTAAGAAAGTTTCGTCCCGAAAATTTTATTTCGAAGGAAACTATATCTCGAGGTTTTTCAAACCTCTCCCTCTAAAAAATGGGTTCGTCCTCGAACCGGAATTAATAGTCAAGTAAAACACTAAATATCTAAAGTACGCAACAAAGAAGCTAAGCAGTCAACAATCAATCCAAAGAAAAGACAATCACATAAGCGATCGTGGAATCTAACAACAATTCACTACTTACTAACCTTCCCCTCAAATGCCTCTACTAGACTCGGGTAGATCTGTGGGTAATTCTCACTCATCCTGGACTCAGTCTCCCAAGTGACCTCCTCGACTCCTCGTCGAGACTACTGAATCAACACCAATGGAATCTCCTTGTTCCGCAACTTCTTCATTCGTCGATCTAGAATCTTCAATGGTTGTTCCCGGAAGGTGTGATCTGGTTCCACCACCAATTCCTCATAATTTAGTCTGTGACCAGGATCTGGAACATACTGTCTCAACTATGAGACGTGAAATACAGGATGAACTCCGTCCAAAGCGGGCGACAAAGCTAGCATGTAGGCCACCTCACCTACTCTCTCTAGAATCTCAAATGGACCAATATAGCGGGGACTCAGCTTCCCTTTCACCCCGAATCTCCTGACCCCACGGGTAGGAGATACTCTCAACCAGACGTGTGCTCCTACCTCAAACTCCAAGGGTCTACGCCTCTTATCTACATAGGACTTCTGGCGACTCTGTGCAACTAACATCCTCTCCCGGATCAAAGCAACCTTCCCGATCGTCTCCTCAATCATTTGTGGCCTCTCACCTACTACGTCTGAGGGGTCATCCAAACATAGAGGTGTCCTACATCTCCGTCCATATAAAGCCTCATAAGGGGCCATCTGAATCGACGAGTGCCAGCTGTTATTATAGGCAAACTCTACCAAAGCCAAGTGGTCCGACCAATGACCTCCCCAGTCTAATACACAGGACCTCAACATGTCCTCTTGCGTTTGTATCGTCCTCTCAGTCTGACCATCTAATTGCGGGTGGTAAGCAGTCGTGAAATGCAACCTCGTCCCCAATGCCTCATGTACCTGATGCCAAAATCTGGAAGTAAAACGCGCATCACGATCCGACACAATCGTCTTAGGCACTTCATGTAGTCTGGCTATCTGACTAATAAACACCTCCACTAGCTTGCTCACTTGCCATGTCTCCTTGATAGGCAAAAAGCGAGCAGTCTTTGTCAGTCTTTCCACCACTACCCAAATGGCATCATGGCCTATGCTGAGTCTCAAACCTGTGACGAAAACCATGGAGATGTCCTCCCACTTCCATTTTGGAATAGGGAGTGACTGGGGCATTCCTCCAGGTCTATGGTGCTCGATCTTTACCTGCTGGCAGACTTGACACTTAGCGACAAATCTCGCTACATCCGGTTTCATGCCATCCCACCAATAAAACTATTGCAAATCCTTGTACATCTTACTCGCCCCTTGGTGGATTGAGTAAGGTGTAGCATGGGCCTCCTGCAAAATCTTCTGCCTCAACTCTACATCTCGAGGCACACAAATCCGACCACGAAAACACAAAATAACATCTGCTCTTTCCACCAAGTCGGGTGCCTCTCCACGGCTCACTCTCTGCCTTAGATCCTGAATCATCGGACAACTCTCCTGCTTCTACCTCACTTCCTCAAGAAAGGACGGTTGACACTCTAGGGCCCTCAGGCTGCCCTAGTAACGCTGAATTTGCACCTCAATACCGTACCTCATCATCTCTCTCTATAACTTTGGTTGAACTGTCAAATGAGCCAACATACGCTCTTGAGGCGTCTTCCTACTAAGGGCATTAGCGACCACATTCGGGAAGCGAATACTTGTTCTTGATGGTTACCCGATTCAACTCCCGATAGTCGATACACAAACGGAGAGAACCATCCTTTTTCTTTACAAACAAGACTGGAGCTCCCCATGGCGACGCACTCGGTCGTACATATCCCTTCTCCAATAGCTCCTCCAATTGTGCCTTCAGCTCTTGCATCTCCATCGGGGCCATGCGATATGGGGCTCTCGAAATCGGTCTCGTTCCAAGCTCCAACTCAATACCAAAGTCTACCTCTCTCTGAGGAGGCAGTCTTGGAAGCTCCTAGGGAAAAACGTCATGGAACTCGCACACTACTGGTATATCCTGAATGTGCGGTCTCTCGTTGTCCCCCTGTAGGACATAACACCAATATCATACACATCCATCACTGAGCAACTTGGAGGCCTTTACCATACTAATCACCGATCCGGGCCCCTCATGCTCTAACTCCTAACACACATGTTTGGTCCCATCATCTGCTGTCACTGTAATTGTACTCTTGTGTGCATCCAAAACTGCTCGGTAGCGTCTCATCTTGTCCATCCCCAGAATCACGTCATCGTCCGACGACAACTACATTACTATAAAATTCGCATACCAATCCCTATTCCCTATTCTAATAGGGCACTGTAAAATCTCCTTATTCCCGCTCACCTTACTGCCGTCGGGCAGCCCCACAATAAAAGACACCCCCTCAGTGCAAGTCAGTCCTGGTCTAGCCACGCAAGCAGAAGACATAAAAGAATGGGTAGCACCCGTATCAAACAGTATATGAACAGGTCTAGACTGAATCCAAATCGTACCTGTAGCAGTCGGCGCGTGTAAGGCATCAGCCCTCCTCATCTCAGACATACGAGGCTGATTGCCCCCAGTAGTACTAACTCCTGCGTGACGACCTCTGCCCTGACTCGGTGCTTGTTGAAACTGCTGAGGCTGACGACGAAGCACCTGGTTCACTGTTCCCGGTGAAAATCCTTATGAAGGTGCTCCAACCTTAAAATACTGCTGTAAATGGCCAGGCTTCCCACAAGTAAAGCATCTCCTGGCTGGCTTCGGGCATTGACTCCTCAAATTAGCAGTGCTCCCACAGTTGAAGCACTCTCTCTGCCCTCCAGTGGACTAACTCTGACGATGCTGGTCTTGACGACCTTGTGACTGAAACCCTGATCGTTGCTGCTGAGACGAGCCGGGACGACTGTCTCTCCTAGGCTTTGTCGGGGCAGACAACTTCTGCCTCTTGCTCCCCATGGCATGTACCTCTAGCTACCTCTGTCGGGTCGTGGCCATAGCATAAGCCAAAGCAGATTGCTGAACATCCCTCAACGTCGGGAGTCGGAGAGCAGACACATAAGCACGTAAGTGCGGCTGAAACCTTTTTAGAAAAAAAAGGTTGCAATCTTCAACTCCTCAGTAGAGGCAGCATTCGGCACCGCTGCCAACTCTTGCTGAAACTTCAGAATAGTCTCAGCCACCGTGATGTTTTTGGGTCCAGCGTCCCGAAAAGCAGCCTCCCGAGCCATCCTCACCACCGGAGGACAATACTGATCTCGAATCCTCCTCTCAAACTCCTCAAAAGTCACCTCAATTGTGGTCCCTACCCAACTCCCACCAGTCAAAAGCACTCTTCTATAGCAAACTCTTCACCAAGGACATCCTCCTCCCCTCTGGTGCCTGAATGGAGTCCTACGCAGACTTCACCCTCCTCAACCATTGCTCCACATCAGAACCCTCGTCTCTAGTAAAGTCCGACACCCCGGTCTTCCTAAACTCTGCGAGCCACTTATCAGGCTGAGGCTCGCGATACTGTCTCCTCGGTTCGACCACACTGTCAGCTACCGCTGGTCCTTGCAGTTCTGGTAGTGCTTCTAATTGGGTAGCTGATGTTCGCATTTTTAGTATAGTTTTTGATAGGTTTTCTTTGCTTATTAGGATTAGTTTTGTCTAGTTTAGGTTTAGTTTTGAGTATTTTTAGATAGTTTTGCATAAATCTACGAAAAGAGTGGAATCTACGCTATTTTGTGTATTTTACAGATTTTTAGTAAGAAAAGGAGCTAAATGGAGCTAAATTTGGAGCATCTCAGTGAAGGACGGGGAAGTGCAAGATTTAAGAAGTCAAAGCTCGAGAATACGAGAGGAGGTGTTGAAGAAAACAAAACCCAAGGCTCGTTAACGAGGCTGTGAAGGGTCGTTAACGAGGCCACGAAGAGAGAGATTTCGGAGTATTATTTTATTATTCACCGATCCTGAGTGGGAATTTATTTCCGTATCGGTTGAGTATCTTTTTAGAATCTTTATGGGTTATTAGAATATGTATTTTAGGGTTTAATATCTTTCTAGATTTTATTTCTATCTTTTAGAGATTGTTTCTATCTTTTAAGGAAAGTTTTTATCTTTTAGCCTTTTTAGTTTTTTAGGATTTTTTAGTATAAATACCCTTCTATCTAGTATAGAAGAGGGAGGGGGGGCTTAATTTTGGAGTTGAATTTTAGAGCTAGTTTTGGAGAAGATTTGGAGGAAGGCCGAAGGAGAGAGGATCTGATCGGAAGTCGGTGACGAGGGTCGGTAACGACGGTTTCCGAGGTTCGTTTGTCGAGTTTGTGGTTCGGTGCGTGTTTTGTTTAGTTTTCCTCTGGATCTCTGTAAGACGATATTTTTTGGTTATTAATTTAAATTTGAGTTTTGTTTCAATGTTTGTTTTTATTGAAGTTTGGATCATGAATAGTGAGTAGTCTATTTTTCTAGGGTCGGGGTTAAGCCCGACATAGTTGAGCATGTTTGATGAGTAAGATTGTGTGTTGAATGCCTTTTATCTTTATTGAGATTGTTTGTTGTGCTTAATACCGAAGCGGGAGTTGAGGTAATTTGAGTTTTAACTTGATTGAAAGAGAAAGTTAGTAACTTGATGGTTGATATTGTTTGAAAATGAAAAGTTTCAAGCTTTAGATCCAAAACAAGCAATTGAGTGAGTTAGTTTATGAAAATAGATTAATTTACTTGTTAAGTCAATGAAAGTTGATGACTCTATCTATTTAAAGGCATGATCTTATCTTCTTACGAATTCTTATGCTTGGCTATGTTGTGGTGTCCCTTATCCTAGATATTTGCTTTTATTGAATTATTTCAGATAAATTTTCGTTGCTGAATACTTGCTTCGGTACCGAGTATTAATTAGAATTTTATTAGGTCGTTAATTGGTATTTTTGTGTTCGGTGGTTCGTTAACGATCCTGACAAGGTCGTTAACGAGGCATCTCGTGAGTGTTTTGTTTTATTTTATTTTTATTAGATTGATAGACAAACAACCTTGCTTCCTGTGGAACGATCTTGACTCCACTGTACTCAGCGGGGTCTTGACTTATAAATTTATTTGTTGTCAAGAAACCCTATCAACAAATTGGCGTCGTTGCCGGGGAAGCAACGAGTTGTTAGTTTATCTTTGGGATCGGGACTAGCCCGACCCCGCTTTTGTTTTTAATTTTTGTTCTCTTTGTTTGTTTTTTCAGTGTATGCCGGTAGGATGAAGAAGGCTTCAGTTTGATAGCTCCAGTTATTACTCAGAACCCGAACGTTCCCTGCACCGACGACTCCGAGAAAACCGAGCCATGGCCACAGCTGAAGAGATGGCTCGAGAGTTAGAGATCCTCCGGACCCAGATGGAGGTACTGAAAGCCGAGAAGGACGGCGCTGATGCAGACAAGGCTCGACTGCAGGAAGAGCTAAAAGCCTATCCAAGGAATGCCAAGCAATACATGCATCCGGAACTGAGGGTGCCAGAATCTCCTATTGTGCTTCCTGCGATAGAGAAACCTTTTGAGATCAAGTCTCAATTTATATCCTTGATTAAACGGGCTCAGTTTGAAGGGAAACCTGCTGAGTGCCCTATGGAGCATATTAGAAATTTTCTTGATTTATGTGACACCATAGCTGCTGAAGGTGTCTCGCTAGAATATGTTCTGTTAAAAGCTTTTAGATGGTCACTTACTGGAAAGGCCCTGAACTGGTTAGAGAGCCTGCCTTCTAAGTCTATTAGGACTTGGAAAGCTTTGTATGATCAATTTCTTACAAAATTTTTCCCTCCTGCTAAGACAACGGAGTTAAGAAAACGCATCACCTCTTATCACCAGTTGCCTAATGAAACATTTGTTGAAACATGGGAAAGATTTAAAGAGATGATTAGACAATGCCCTACTCATGGGCAACCTTTATATGTATTGCAAGAAATCGTTTTCCAGGGTATCAACGCAGAGACCAAGAACCGCATCAACACGCATACTGCATGCGGTTTTATAGAGATGAACCCGACAGAGGCGTGGGAACTGTTGGACAAGCTGGCGAATTACGATGCAATGTACGGAACCCAGCAGGCCCCACAAACTCAAAAACGTCTCTATGTGCCGAATCGAGATGAAGTTGACCCCGATGTTAAAAATTAATTCTTACAAGATGAGGTCAACCGTTTGAAGAAACAGGTAAGTTTTCTGAAATCCTCTCAATCATGTCAAGAATGTGGTTCTTCCGCGCATAGTAATTCTGCTTGCACTAACATTGAGCAGGTTAGAACTGCTGAGACAATAGCTGAGATGAATTACATGAGAGGACCCTACAGGAACCAACCTAATTATAATGACAGGTCGAACAACTATCAACCATGGGGCAATCAAAATACAAATCACAATTACACAGGACCCCCACAAGATAGACGACCTGCACCATATCGACCTCCAGGCCATCAGGAGACACCATCATGGGTTCAGGAGATTAAGTAGAGCATCAACGGAGTGAACAACAAGGTTGATGACGTCCAAGCCAAGCTGAACCGACAGGATAAAAGATGGGGAGAGTTCGATATTTGGAAGAGGAGTGTTGATTCCCAACTAGGAGACCTTGCTGCACGGATTCCAAGACCACAAGGGCAACTCCCGGGCCGTCCCGAGGAGAACCCTAGAGGCCAAATAGCAGCGGTACACCTCAGAAGTGGAAAGACATTGTCGGAGAGAATTCAAGCTGAAGAGAAGGAGGAAAGAGATCTCGCCAGCCAGCTCGTTAACGAGCCAGCGAGAGCTATTACCGAGCCTACAAGCCAGGATGACGAGGCTCCGAGGATCCCTAACGATCCCACCCCAGGTAAGTTCTCTAAACCGAGTCTTCCTCTAAATCCCAGGGTAGTTAACGACCCCATCAGAGTCGATAACGACCCGCCGAGGACATCAATCGACCCCAGTGTCGACCCAGTACTCTCACCTCTCGAGCCTAACTTGGTTCCGAGAATGGTGAAATCTCTTCCATTTCCTACTAAGAAATCTATGGACTCTACTGAGAGTAAGTTCAAGCGTTTCGTTAAAATTCTTCAGGGCATTAATATTTCCATCCCATTCGCTGAGGCCCTAAGCGAAATGCCGGCTTACACAAAATTCTTGAAAGATATTCTTAGCAGGAAAAGATCTATTACAGAGCTGCAGGACGAGGTCAGATCCATAGCTCTTCCAGAAAAGCTTGGAGATCCTGGGAGGTTTGCAATCACAATCGGCATAGGCAACCACAAGTTCAAAGCTTTATGCGATCTTGGTGCCAGTGCTAGTCTTGTTCCACTCTCAATATGGTCTAAAGCCAATATGGGACCACTAGAACCGATAGACATGAATATGTACATGGCAGATGGGTCAAGTGTCAAGGCCACAGGAGTAGTGGACGATTACCCTATCCAAGTCGGGAAATTCTTTATACCGAATGATTTTATTGTCCTTGATATGCCTGAAGACCCTCATGTCCCCATAATTCTCGGGCGACCATTCTTAGCCACAGCAGGAGCAAGAGTTGATGTGCGAAAGGGACTCCTCACTTTTGATATAGGGGAGGAACGGGTGGAATTCAATTTAGATCAAAAAGCCAACGACCCAATCGGAGTGGCACAAATAGAGTTGACTCAACCCGAACGCGACACAACAGTCCCTACCGAGCCTCATCTGCCGATCACTGAGTCTCATGTGCACGAGTTCAACAAAGGCCCTACTACAGAGGTTATAGAAAAGTCCAAACCACCTTGGCTTTCGGACTACACTAACAACCCAGGGATATCGAGCTTGCTGATAGAAGAAGAAGGTCCTAATCTAGCAATTCAAGTGCACAAAGGCAGTAAGGCTACAGGCAAGATATCTCAAGACCCCAACATGGCCAGACATGAACCACCATGAGACTAGCGAGAGAGCTCGTCGGGCTAACGACGTTAAACATAGCGCTTACGGGAGGTGATGTGAACCCCGTTGGGAGATTCACGAGAGGATCGAAGATGGACTCGTAAATGGTCGTCTCTCGTAAGGTTGGATATATTTTAGAGTCGAATCGACTAGACTTTGGAGAGAAGAGAATTGAAAGGATGAGAAGGTGATCTCTTTTAAGGGAGATCGGAAGAATATGGGATGAGAAGACAATATTGGGTGACGCCTTTATGAAGTGTTCTGGAGAAATCTCGACAGCATAACATTAATCAAAACAAAGCGTGCCAAATACAATGAGAGGCGTGCTCCTTATATAGGAGAAGGAGGCGCGCCTAACCCTAGAAAAAACCCTAGAGGCGTGGACGAGTGAAGGGGGAGGCAAGCATGCGGCCCAACCACTTGGCCCAAGCCCAAAATGCATAAAAATAGTAAAGACATAAGTAGCAATGTTTCGGAATTGAAATAGTTCTAAAAATAGCAAGAAACTAAAATAGGTCACGGTGGCCTAGTCGCGAGTGTCGCGACAAGGCCGTGACAAGGATGTGGCGCGCCAAGGGCGTGTCGCGACGCTGGCAAGCGCGCGGCACGGCATCGGCGTGCCAATGCTGGCACGCGCTCGGACCTCGAGTGTCGAGGCCGAGGCGCGCAGGAACCTCAAGTTCCCACGCCGGGGTGGTCCGGCGTGGCATGTGGCTCGACGCTCGCGACTGGGACGGTGCCGAGAAGGAGGTTCTCGGCGCTGCGGTGCGAGGCGTCGGGCTGGAGACTCGGCGCGCCTATGGTGACGAGGCATGTGGAGAGGGGCGCGCCAGTGGTTGCGCCGTGGCTTGCGATGGCGCGCGCGATGATGGACGAAGTGGCTCGGGTTATGGCCCGAGTCCTAGCTCGTGTGATCGGTCCATCGGAGCGCACGGACAAGTCCTCCTCGTCTTGGCTAGCCGTCCTGGTGGGGCTCACATCACCCTCCCCCCCTTGGGTGGGAAACGTCCCCGTTTCCTCGTCATGATACTCGGAATCTATATATGGAGAAAGATCCGAGACATTGAAGGAGGCGGAAACGTTGTATTTACCCGGGAGGTCGAGGACGTAAGCGTTGTTGTTGATGCGCCGGAGAACCTTGAAGGGACCGTCCCCACGTGGGTGGAGCTTCGTCTTCCTAGCAGCGGGAAAACGATCCTTCTGAAGATGTAGCCAGACCAAATCTTCGGGCTCGAAGATCAACGCGCGGCGCCCCTTGTTGCGCTGGGCCGTGTATTGATCGGCGCGTCGCAGCAGCTGCGCCTTGGTGCGCTCATGGAGGCGTCGGATGTGGTCGGCGCGGTTGGCCGCGTCGACATGCTCCTCGGGCTTGTAGGGCAAAGGCACCAAATCCATCGGCGTGTGAGGATTACGCCCGTAGACCACCTCGAAAGGGGTCATCTTCGTCGCAGAGTGAAAGGACCTGTTATATGCAAACTTAACATGGCCAAGTAAGTCCTCCCACCGACGTGGGTTTGCCTTGAGCATCGTCCGAAGAAGAGTGCCCAAGGTCCGATTGGTCACCTCAGTCTGACCATCGGTCTGGGGGTGATAAGCAGTTGAAAACAGGAGTATGTTCCTAACTTCCCCCAAAGCGTCCTCCAAAAATGGCTGCAGAACTTGGTATCCCTATCACTAACAATAGTTCTAGGAATACCATGGAGCTTTACCACATGTTCAAAGAACAAATTAGCGATTTCCACCGCGTTGTTTGTCCCGTTACATGCAATAAAGTGGGCCATTTTGGAAAACCGGTCCACGACTACGAAAATAGAGTCCTTTCCACGCCTCGACGTCCGAAGGCCCGTAATAAAATCCATGGAAAGATCTTCCCACGGGGCGTCCGGAATTGGAAGTGGCGTGTAAAGTCCATGCGGTTGGGACCGAGACTTGGCAGTATGGCACGACACACAACTTTGACAATACTTGTTAACATCTCGAGCCATATGAGGCCAAAAGAAATGCTCACGAAGTGCTGCCAACGTTTTGGCTATGCCAAAGTGGCCTCGGCCATCATGAGCCTCTTGGAGCAAGAGATGTCTCACCGAAGATGCCGGAATGCAAAGCTTCCCAGCTCGGTAAAGATATCCGTTGTCCAAGAAGAAGGACTCATGGATCTGCGAACGCTCAAGTTCCTTTATGATAGAGGAGAAGTACGGATCTGAGGCGTACAGCTCCTTGATCATAGCAAAACCAAGCATTTTTGTATGTAATTGGGTGAGTAAAATGTACCTGCGAGAGAGAGCGTCGGCGACGACGTTCTCTTTTCCTTTTTTGTGAGCAATGACGTAAGGGAACGTCTCCATAAATTTAACCCAACGTGCGTGGCGCCTATTTAGAGTCGTTTGACTCTTAAGATAAGCCAAGGCCGCGTGATCCGTATGAATTACGAACACGCTTGGCCAGAGATAATGTTGCCACGTCTTTAGGACCCGAATAAGAGCGTAGAGCTCTTTATCATAGGTCGGATAATTCAGTGTAGCCCCAGCTAGCTTTTCGCTAAAGTAAGCGATAGGCCTTTGTTCTTGAAGGAGTACGCCGCCAATACCATAATCGGAAGCGTCGCACTCGATCTCGAAGCGCTTTGTAAAGTCCGGCAATTGCAGGACCGGGGCTCGGCATAAAGCATCTTTCAAGGCCTCGAAGGCGGCCTCGTGATGCGGCATCCACTTTATTGTGGCTGCCTTCTTGGTCAAAGAATGGAGTGGCCCGGCGATAGAACTAAAGTCCTTGACGAATCGCCTATAGAATCTAGCTAACCCCAAAAAAGAACGAACCATAGTCGGGGTCGTTGGGGTTGGCCACTCACGGATGGCCCGGATTTTGTCAGAATCCACTCGTAGGCCATCCTTGGATACGACGAAGCCAAGAAAATTCGTCGTATCCGAGCAAAACACACATTTGTCCAGATTTACATATAAAGAGTGTTCGCGGAGGCAATCTAACACCTGCCTAAGGTGCCCCGCGTGATCGTCTAAAGTTCTACTATAAACTAAAATGTCGTCAAAATACACGACGACGAAAAGTCCCAAAAATTTACGTAAAACGAAGTTCATAAGACGCATGAAAGTAGAAGGAGCGTTAGTGAGGCCGAAGGGCATCACCAACCACTCGTAGAGACCATGTTTGGTCTTGAAAGCCGTCTTCCACTCGTCCCCTTCTTGCATCCGAATTTGATGATAGCCGCTCCTCAAATCTATCTTCGAAAACAGCACGGCTCCATGCAACTCGTCTAACATGTCGTCCAAGCGGGGAAATCTCGACAACATAACATTAATCAAAACAAAGCGTGCCAAATACAATGAGAGGCGTGCTCCTTATATAGGAGAAGGAGGCGCGCCTAACCCTAGAAAAAACCCTAGCGGCGTGGACGAGTGAAGGGGGAGGCAAGCATGCGGCCCAACCACTTGGCCCAAGCCCAAAATGCATAAAAATAGTAAAGACATAAGTAGCAATGTTTCGGAATGGAAATAGTTCTAAAAATAGCAAGAAACTAAAATAGGTCACGGTGGCCTAGTCGCGAGTGTCACGACAAGGCCGTGACAAGGCTGTGGCGCGCCAAGGGCGTGTCGCGACGCTGGCAAGCGCGCGGCACGGCATCGGCGTGCCGATGCTGGCGCGCGCTCGGACCTCGAGTGTCGAGGCCGAGGCGCACAGGAACCTCAAGTTCCCACGCCGGGGTGGCCCGGTGTGGCATGTGGCTCGACGCTCGCGACTGGGACGAAGCCGAGAAGGAGGTTCTCGGCGCTGCGTGCGAGGCGTCGGGCTGGAGACTCGGCGCGCCTATGGTGACGAGGCATGTGGAGAGGGGCGCGCCGGTGGTTGCGCCGTGGCTTGCGATGGCGCGCGCGATGATGGACGAAGTGGCTCGGGTTATGGCCCGAGTCCTAGCTCGTGTGATCGGTCCATCGGAGCGCACGGACAAGTCCTCCTCGTCTTGGCTAGCCGTCCTGGTGGGGCTCACATCAGGAGGCAACCCGCTTTTTAGAATAGGTTTAGTTTATTTTCTTTTCTTTTTCTTTTTCTTTTTTAGATTATTTCTTAGCTTTCTTTTATTTTTCTTTTTAGTTCTAAATAGGACAGAAATAAGATTTTTGAGCTAACAAGATTTCAGGAAAAAAGGGGTCGAAAATTCACTCAAGAAGGCTACGGTGGCTCGTTAACGACCCACCCAGGGTCGTTAACGACCCGGTTTGGACGACCCGATTCGTCACGATACGGGTCAGGTAAGTAATTCTAACCTAGTTATTTTTTCTAACCCTAGCCGCCACCCCCCTTCTATCCTTACCCCTCCTATAAAAACCCTTCTACCCCTCCCAAAATTCTACCACAATCTCTCCAAACATTCACTCTCAAACCCAAAACTCTCTCAATCCCTTTCCCTTCTCTCCCACCGAGTCGGAAATCCCACGCTAACGACCACCGGAGACACCATTGTTACCGGAGTTCGGAAGCCATTCACCATCGACGACGAGCTCGTTAACTACCCCGATTCCGACCCTTGTTCTTTTAATTCTCGGTTCTCCGGTATGATTTCTAAACCCTTGCTTGAAATTGCATGATTGATAATTTATAGGGTTAAATTTCACATCTTAAATCATGATTATTAAGGAGATCGAGGAGCATGCTTAATTCCGTTCAAAAAAATTCTTGATTGTGCTTAGTTGTTCATGTTTTAGGTAAGATTATTCATGTTAGAATTGCTATTGTATACCTTTAGTTAGGAAAGCATGAATTTTTCTTGTTCTAGATCTAAAAGTTCGAACTTTGCATGTCAAATTTCCGGGTAATTTTTAGCATGTTCGGGATGGGTAATTGAGTAAGTATGGGGTACTTTTACCCTATAGGGGATTTGTGGAGAATAAGAGAAGATTGCATGCTTGATTTGTGCTGAATTAGAGGTAGATTTAATTTCGGAACATACTGGTTTTGCTCTCGATGGGTCGTTACCGACCCACCCAGGATCGTTAACGACCCTGCACTTCATCAATGCTTGGTCAGAGGCCAGCATCGTGAACAACCCAATTGGGTAGTTTATGAATAATTCCGAGGTTAATTTTGAGACAAAGTATGGGGTCTCATACCTATTATTTTTGAATGGATCTTATCTTGGAAATTTTTGATTATTTTGTAGGATCCATGGCTAGTTCAAGCAGACCCGCTACCCGAGCCCAGAAGAAGAGGAGGAACCACAGGTCTCCATCTCCACCCCGGGTGGACAATGTGATTTTGAGCAGTCAGAGCCAAGTACGGCGCTACCGGGATTTTTTGGAGAAGGACCATTACACCCGATGGTTCTCGAAGTCTAGTGCCGTCTCTACGGGCATTTACACGGACGTCAAGGACGCCTTCATCATCCTTGGGGCCGCACACTTATTGAAGCAAGAGAGCTTGCCGCATTACCCGGCCCTCACATCCGAGTTCTTGGCCACCTTGGAGACCAATTTCTCGTCGAAGATCTCGGCGGGACGCATTCGGTTCCGGCTCGATAACGAGGACCGTGATTTCACAATGGCAGAGTTCAATGCAATTTCGTAGCTACCAAACCCGACAAGGGACTATAGCTTGAAGGACTACCGAGTGACCCGCACTTGGAGCTACATCACCGGAGAGGTCCAATCCTCTACCGCGGCGCTATCCGGGGCAAACATCGTCAACCCCATCTTCCGGATTATCTTGAGAGTCCTCGCCGCAACATTTTGGCCAAAGAAAGAGTTGAACCGGCCTACAAGAACGGAAGTCGCTTGCTTCCGCACCATCCTCTTCGAGGAGCCCGGCCCCTTGAATTTGGGGTACGAATGGCTCTACTATGTCGAGAAGTCCACCAAGTCCAAGGAGGTGTGGTGTGGCAATTTGGTTAGCCTCTTGGCTAAGAATCTAGGGGTGGATCTCACTCGCTACACACCGGCCCACGCTCAACTCCTCAACAAGAACTATTGGTATAGTGCCGGGATTTTTGTGCAAGCCCAGGGAGGTTACAAGGTGAAGGTTCGAGATCAAGTAGTCATACCTTCCCTCGACATGTACGGGCTACTCTACGTACCGAATTGGTACGAAGTGTGGACGGGACACCCTTACTAGACCTGTCAAAATATGACCCGAACCGAAAAACCGACCCGATCCGTCCGAAAATTTTTGGGTCATAACCCGAAAAAATTAACCCGAAACCCGATTTTAACCGAACCCGATGACCCGAGAAATTTCTGGGTCAAACCCGACCGGGTTTGATTCAACCCGTTGGGTCAAACTAAAAAGCGAGAATGGTGAAAAAAAAATTCACACCAAGTCAAGTTTGGTTGCAGTCTCGTTCCTTCCTCTAATCAATAGTTGGACTTGACTCCAATCGATTGCTTGAAAAACTAATTTTCTAGATTATTAACATTAAACAAACCAATTAGTTGAAGATGTTATACGTTAATATCTCCGAAAAAAATGTATATATACTTCTCAAGGTTTGGGCAAACGATTAATAGTAACCAATTAAAATTATTAATAGCCAATCGATTAAAGATGCTCTAGGTTACATAAATGATTATGACTTTATCAAAGCTGAAATATATACAAAATGGGGGAATACCATACTTTTTAATAATACGTGGATTATAAGTTTTCCTATTCTGAATTGATATATGTTTCCTAGTATATGCATACAAGAACTCTATGAGGTCATGTGTTATTTTTTCTTCATAATCAATTTTGAATCTCTTACGATTTGAACTTTGAGGTCAATCATTTCTTGTTGAAATTCTTCTGCCACCGAGCACCATGAATGTGAAATTGGGACTTGTCATTGTGCTTATTCACCCCCTTAGTATAACACATGATTGGTTATAAAAATGTTCCTTTTTTTTTGAGCCAATACAAAAATGTTCCTAAAATAGTGAGATACCATTTTATAATTAAATAATAATACTAATGAATACAAAATTTGAGCGTCTTGTTTCCAAAATCCAAATCCTTATATTTAGGCTCAAGTTAGATTATACTATAACTTTTTAGGTAAATAAGCGAGAATGAAAAAAAATTAACTAAAAAATAACAAATAAACTGTTAAAATAAATAGGAAAACCCAGGTTATTTAATCCGTTGACCGACCCGAACCCGCAACAAACCCGTAGTGACCCGACCTGTTTGAACCCGATAAATTTGTGACCCGAAATGACCCGACCTGAAATTGACCCGAACCCGACATGCCGAAACCCGAACCCGACCCGCCCGACCCGATTGACAGGTCTAACCCTTACCCATTAGAGCCAAAACCGGAGGATGAGCTCTCACTTAGGCCATGTCACACCCGGTTTGAGCGGGACGATGTGGATGAATATGAAGAAGAAGATGTGCAAGAGGATACCGAGGTCGTAGGTAATGACACCGAGGAAGCCGACACCGAGGGCGGCACTGAGGAGCTCAACTTTACAGAAGAAGACATGGAGACGGAGGAATTAGGAGGAAACATCTTCGTCGACGAGCCAACCAGGGTCGTTAACGACCATTTCCAACCACCGCCCAACACTGTTAACGAGGCAACCAGCTTCGTTAACGAGGTGCTGCAAGCTCCTGTCGACCCTCCACCAGCTCCTTTCGACCCTCATGCATATGGCTTAATGCCTTACAACCCGGTGATGTATCAAGACCATTTCCAGCCTCACTACCCACCACCTCCTCAGCCCGAGTACGCAAGATCGAGCATACCACCACCCTGGGCCGAGGATCTTTCTGCACGGATGCAGCAGCTTCACCTTCAGACCGATCACATTCATCGGAGGATGGATAGATGGGAAACAGTCTATTCCGCTCGCATGTCGATGGAGGACGAGCGGCAACGTCAGAGAGAGGCGGAGGATGCTGAGCGTTGGAGGACGATGTATGACTTCATGGGGAACTTTGAGCACTACTTTCCTCCACCGAGCCGTTGATCAAGCTCAAGATGAAGTTTCCTTTCCTTGTTTCCACTTTTGTAAGCTGTATGTTTTTCTTTTTCTTTTAATTTTTTGTCTTCTTTTCTATTTCTTTTCCCTCTTCTTCTTATTTTTCTTACAGTGGGGACACTGTAATTTTAAGTATGGGGTGGGAAGAAAGTAGAAAAAACTATGTCCTAGGTATTTTTGTGTTCCATGTAGTTGTTATTTCTTTTAAATTGAATTGAAAAATCGGAAAAAAAACCCAAAAAAAAATTGAAAAATTTAAAAAATCCAAAAAGAGTTTAGAATTGATAGATATCCCTTCTTAAAGTTCTATGATAGCAATCACTAGCTTAATCATATAATTCCTCGCAAATATGTCTTTGAAAGTATAGCCGGATTCTTAAAATTGAAATTATTGTTTTTTAGAAGAGAATAGCATTAGATGAAATTGAGCACATATACTTTATAGCATAGATGATGCAATCCAACAAAATCTACCTTGTGAGAAATTTTTGGCCTTATAGGGAGAACATTTATAAATCCCTCTTCTTTTTGTGTGATTTACTCTCTTTATGCATATTATCTCTTGGAATTGTGATGGTTATCTATTTCTTGAGACCCTTATAGGATTTATAGTTCATTACTTGTGAAGATCATATGATAGAGAACTTATTTTTATGAGCCCTATTATCCCCTATCTACCTTTACATTGTTCCTTCTTTTGATAACCAATTCTGGCCTGAAACCTTTTATTTTTAGCTCCACAAAATTATTCCCTAGCCGAGATAAGCTTGACCCTATCCGGGAATTAGGACTTAGATTGGAGAGGTAAAATTTTGTGTTTTGTTGAAAAGAAAAGAGTTTATATTTGCTTGAATTGAAGAGTATTTGGGAAAGGTAGATTTGGAAGTCTCTTGTTATTACATGTAAGAAAGGTCTCTTGATAAAAAGATGCACAAAATAAAGTTGTAAAGGGAAGAAAATGTATACGGTGGATCGTTAACGACCCGGATGTGGGTTCGTTAACGAGGCAGCGAGAAGGAAAAAAGAAGAAAAGAAGAGAATAGAAGAAGAAAAAAAAAGAGAAAGAAAGAAAGTAAAAGTTGAAGTGCATTTGTGTTTAAAGATAATATCAAGAGATTCTTTTATTTTGATTATGAGACTTTCTAGGATGATAAAGGGTGAGTGAAAATAAGTGTGCATAATGTTGAGTAAGTTTGGTATGTTGTTTTATGAGAGTTATGGAAGTGTGAAGTTTTTAGGAGTCTTTGATTCCCGGATATTATTAGCACCACATGACCAAAATATTTCCACGCCCTATTGTTATTACCAAGCCCCATTACAACCCGGCCGAATGGAAACTTCTATGAAGTTTTTCATTGAGCCTAAGTTCTCTTGATGATTCTTTGCTTGTTTTGACAAATCTTGGGTGGAGAGTATTGGTGATATAAGTTCCAATTTCTATGAGTTTTTGTATATAGGATGAGTTGAGAGATTGAAATTATAAGCCCAAACACATGAGAGTTGAGTGAAACACATTATATCCCTTGAGAGGTTGGATTGTATTATTTTATGTCTATTTAAGTGCATATATGTGTAAGGATGTTAATAGTCTTTTGCTATAATTTTCTTATGTGTATATGTTGCTTTTTGAAGATGGCTATGTCTTGATAAACATGATTTGTTTTGGGTTTGGTTAATATCTTGATTATTGCTTGAGGACAAGCAAGTCTAAGTATGGGGTATTTTGATGTTCGCATTTTTAGTATAGTTTTTTATAGGTTTTATTTACTTATTAGGATTAGTTTTGTCTAGTTTAGGTTTAGTTTTGAGTATTTTTAGATAGTTTTGCATAAATCTACGAAAAGAGTGGAATCTACGCTATTTTGTGTATTTTGCAGATTTTTAGTAAGAAAAGGAGCTAAATGGAGCTAAATTTGGAGCATCTCAGTGAAGGACGGGGAAGTGCAAGATTTAAGAAGTCAAATCTCGAGAATACGAGAGGAGGTGTTGAAGAAAACAAAACCCAAGGCTCGTTAACGAGGTTGTGAAGGGTCGTTAACGAGGCCACGAAGAGAAAGATTTCGGAGTATTATTTTATTATTCACCGATCCTGAGTGGGAATTTATTTCCGTATCGGTTGAGTATCTTTTTAGAATCTTTATGGGTTATTAGAATATGTATTTTAGGGTTTAATATCTTTCTAGATTTTATTTCTATCTTTTAGAGATTGTTTCTATCTTTTTAGGAAAGTTTTTATCTTTTAGCCTTTTTAGTTTTTTAGGATTTTTTAGTATAAATACCCTTCTATCTAGTATAGAAGAGGGAGGGGGGGCTTAATTTTGGAGTTGAATTTTAGAGCTAGTTTTGGAGAAGATTTGGAGGAAGGCCGAAGGAGAGAGGACCGGATCGGAAGTCGGTGACGAGGGTCGGTAACGACGGTTTCCGAGGTTCGTTTGTCGAGTTTGTAGTTCGGTGCGTGTTTTGTTTAGTTTTCCTCTGGATCTCTGTAAGACGATATTTTTTGGTTATTAATTTAAATTTGAGTTTTGTTTCAATGTTTGTTTTTATTGAAGTTTGGATCATGAATAGTGAGTAGTCTATTTTTCTAGGGTCGGGGTTAAGCCCGACATAGTTGAGCATGTTTGATGAGTAAGATTGTGTGTTGAATGCCTTTTATCTTTATTGAGATTGTTTGTTGTGCTTAATACCGAAGCGGGAGTTGAGGTAATTTGAGTTTTAACTTGATTGAAAGAGAAAGTTAGTAACTTGAAGGTTGATATTGTTTGAAAATGAAAAGTTTCAAGCTTTAGATCCAAAACAAGCAATTGAGTGAGTTAGTTTATGAAAATAGATTAATTTACTTGTTAAGTCAATGAAAGTTGATGACTCTATCTATTTAAAGGCATGATCTTATCTTCTTACGAATTCTTATGCTTGGCTATGTTGTGGTGTCCCTTATCCTAGATATTTGCTTTTATTGAATTATTTCTGATAAATTTTCGTTGCTGAATACTTGCTTCGGTACCGAATATTAATTAGAATTTTATTAGGTCGTTAATTGGTATTTTTGTGTTCGGTGGTTCGGTAACGATCCTGACAAGGTCGTTAACGAGGCATCTCGTGAGTGTTTTGTTTTATTTTATTTTTATTAGATTGATAGACAAACAACCTTGCTTCCTCTGGAACGATCCTGACTCCACTGTACTCAGCGGGGTCTTGACTTATAAATTTATTTGTTGTCAAGAAACCCTATCAACAGTAGCCAAAACAGAATCTGGGCCTGGTGCCCTCCTCTCAACCCCTTGTTGCCTCGCATCCGCGTTCAGATTAGGTGCAGCCCCCGCACCCATCAAGGTTTGCAACAACAGCTGGATCGCAGTGTTCACCTTTGGGGCCAGAATCCTCCTCCCACTTGTGCCCCGTTAGCTGGGGGAACCCCTCCAGCGACAGATGCACTGTCCCCCTGATGATCAGCAGCAGCCACATCCTGACTCTCAGCAACCTCCTCCTGGTGAGAAACATTATGTTGTACCTCTGGCTCAGCAACCACAAGGGCCTCCCCTCTACCCCTGCCACGACCTCTACCTCGACCTCTACCGCGGCCTCTTCCACTAGCTTCAACAACTCCCGCTCTTGTTGGTGGGGCCATCTATTACAGAAAGTCCCACAGTCAAAACTCAAACATCCTATTATTAACGAAATTCTTACTATTCTACGTGAGGTCCTTCGGCGGATGGGGCGGAGTCACGACGTGTCACCTACCCCCTATATGCAACATGCCTACCCCAGTGAAAACATTTTAAAAACACCGACCGGTTTTGGTTTTAAGCTGGACCTCGGGTACACTCATTGGTCAGTTCCATATGCCATGTTGTCAACCTCGCTCTGATACCAATTTGTAACACCCCGTCTTTACATAAGGCGCTACTTAGAAATAGACCTTACTAGGTACTACTTAAGTGGGTTGACAACAACACTTTAGGATCTTGCAACGCGGGCACGACGAGAAAACTTAATAAAACATCCAACCTTTTATTTAGTAGAACTTAGAAAACATAGTTATGCATGCGTTCCCGAAAAACATAAATATCCAAATCCGACAAATCACTACTAATAATAAATTATTCGAGGAAAACAAAAGACATGTAATAATACTAACTCCATTTGGGAATATCCCCTGCAACTGATCCAACAAATCATCAATACGTGGAAGCGAATACTTGTTCTTGATGGTTACCCGATTCAACTCCCGATAGTCGATACACAAACGGAGAGAACCATCCTTTTTCTTTACAAACAAGATTGGAGCTCCCCATGGCGACGCACTCGGTCGTACATAATTATATTACTTTATACCCTAATGACTTATCTATCTACTAACTACTAACATAATTATATTACTAATATAAATGAATGACTACATCCTATTATAATACATACTTCTACCAATTTAAATTTTACAAAGAGTATTTATCTTAACTTACTAATACCCATCAACCTATGTAACAATTCTTAATCCAAACCCAACAACCTAGCCAAACGATTTAAACATTGTTGGCCCAAACTTTAACCCGTCTCCCCTACCCAATATTATTCGAGTGAACCTAACCAGCGCCCCTTTTGACTTTTCAACGTGGCCCCACCTCCCTTTCTTTTTGAACAACTTACAGTCAACTTCTTCTTCCTCCTCTCGCTGCTGTATACCCGCAAATCTTGACCCACCTTCCCAACCAACTCTCGACTTCAACATAAAATTTTCTCGATCGCACCCAAAGAACCAAACGACTCAAGATCGATCCCCCTCTCCTGATGCAATCTAAGCGGGACTCATCCCGGTTAAACTAATGGAGGATACCAAAAATAGAGGAGGACAGACGAACTCACCGGAATTCGATACCGATTGACAAGCGGAAAGGCTATACGGTCAATTGGTGATACCCGCGGAAGTCTGGTTCATAGGGCGGAAACGAGAGGTTAACGACAAGAAAAAAAATGAAGGGGAAAAAGGAACGGGGCGGTCAATGGCTGAGTTTTGCCGGCGCCGATTGGGGAAAACTTTACCTGCACACTTGAAGGTTGATGATGGCGGCAGCCAATTTCCAACCTTCTACACAAATAGGGCTGAATGAAGCTTCGATCGAATCGTGCTTTTGGAACTATCCGAAGAGTTGGTTCATTAATATAGGATGGCTAACAAGATTGGATAAATAAAGATTGAGTTTGGGTAGATTTTCGTGATCAAGCTAGATTTCGGTAACTAACTCTAGTCAAATAAATTAGGTAGAAGTATATACTTATTAAGATATGGAAGTTGGTAAATTGATAAAATTAATTTTTGAATAAGCAAATTTACGTATAAGAAGATAATGGCTAAAGTTCTAAGGGAAAGTATAGGGGTTTAGTTGTCCTAATTAATTAATTAATTAATTCATCTTACAAAGTTGTTGGTAAAACAAGAAACTCGATTGTTTGTCAAACAAGAAGCTCAATGTTCCGACGGAAAAAGAAAAACGAACCCGAATATTACACAAAATGTCTTGATGACAACTTTTTTATAACCAAAAGTATCATCAAAGGAATTCAACTATATAAAAACAACCATCATCACATATAAAAAACAAAGTTGTCATCGAATATGTATCATCACGCTTAATTTTTTAGTGCCATCAAATATGTGTCATCACATACAATTTTTTTTCTAATGTCATCGAATATGCATCGCCACTCATAAAGTTTCATCAAAAAAATTATTGATGACACAGTTTGAACCGTCATCTATTGTCATCACTACTTGATGACGATTTGATTATAATCAACTATCATCACAAGTGTCATCAAAATGTCTTGATGACAAAAGTATCATCAAAAGCATTCAACCACATAAAAACAATCCTCATTACACATAAAAAAATAAAGTTGTCATCAAAAATTTATCATCACATTTAATTTTTTTCAGTGTCATCAAATATGTGTCATCATGTATAATTTCAAAGGTAGACCAAATATGTGTCATCATCAAAAACGTGTCGGAAACAATACCAACACATTGAAAATGTTTAAAAACTTCATACTATGAAAACACGTTGAAAACCCAAATTACACACAATATCATAAGCAAGTCAACAAATAAGGGATAAGAAATTGATTCCCGTCTCTAGTCTCTACCCCATTGTCTATCAAGTCAGGGAATCCATCCCTAATTATGTGCTTCTAATTGATCATCGTTCACTAAATCTAGTTGATGAAGGCAGATGGAAACCTATCTGTATCTCGAGAGGAGGACCTCCACTCTCCCACGTCCTATTTGCTGACGACGTGGTTCTATTTGCTGAGGCGTCAATGGCCCAAGTGAGGGTCATAAAAGAGTACCTCGAGACCTTCTACAACTCTAGTGGACAAAAAATTAACATGCAAAAATCTCAACTCTTAGTCTCCAAAAACATCAAGAAAGATTTGGCTCTCCAGCTCCAATCCAAAAGTGGATTCAAAGTCACTAACAATCTAGGCAATTACCTCGATATGCCGATTCTTCACAAAGCGGTGAATAAGGAACCTTTTAAACCTATGCTAGATAAGATCAATTCAAGGCTAGCTGAGTGGAAAAGTAAGTTGCTTAGCTTTGCAGGGCGAGTCACGCTCACCAAGGCTGTCATGAACTCAATCCTTGTCTACACTATGTCCACCGCCATTCTGCCAGCCACTGTTGCTAATGAGATTGACAAGAAAACAAGAGCCTTCAATTGGAACAGCTGGGAGGACAAAACAAAAACGCACTTGGTCAGTTGGAAGGAGGTTTGCCGCCCAAAGAACCAAGGGGGATTGGGTCTAAGATCGATGCGAGACCTCAACACCGCTCTTGTAGGCAAATTGGGTTCCTAATTAATAATGGGAGCCTGTGGGCGAAAACTATCCAGAAAAATACATCAAACGTACTCTTAGGCCCCATTATGCCCCTTCCCACATGTGGAAATGCATCCATAAAGGTATCATGGAGGTTGTTATCCCCGACACAAAATGGATCCTGGGCAATGGTGAAACCATTGGATTTTGGGAGGACTATTAGATTGTTGATGTCAAACTGGTTGATATAGCTCTAAATTATGATGCTTCTGAGATGTCTGGAATAACGGTCAGCCACTATTGGATTTCAGGTGTTGTGTGGCACTGGGACTTGTTCTCAACCCATATCCCCTACTCCACACTTTTACAAATAGCGAGCCTAGCCGTTACTGAAGGATCAGACAACCCGGATACTCTTGCCTGTCGATTCTCAACTAGGGGAGAATATATAGTGAACTTAGTCTATAACATGATCAAGAAGAACCACGAGCTTTAAGATGCAGGAATGATCATTCACAAGAAGATCTAGCAACTCTCCATCCCCGAGCGTGTACGAAACTTTATTTGGCTGGCCCATAGAGGAGGGGTGTTGACTAACTCATACAAGAAATGATACTTTATTCCATTAGATAGAAACCCTCAGAATAATTTTTTGCACGATCTAATTCAAAAATTTCACCCAATTGAGCACTTAGAACGAAACGAAATGAATTCAAATTTGGGAGTCAATCATCCACTTCCACTTTGGTATCTTATTGAACAAAAAGTGTGATATTGTTCCTCCGCTCTGCTATGCGCTATTCATGGTAATGCTAAGACACTTCAACTCCAGCGATGGCTGCACTATCTACAACAATGGCAGCGAGACTGCACTCCATTTGTTCAGGGACTGTAATCAGACCCGGCCTATGTGGATCGCCCTCCTTTCGCCCAACCACTCATCTGGCTTCTTTGAGGTGGAGTTCAGTGGCTGGATCTGGTCCAATATTACAACACCACATGTGTGTGTGTGGGGGGGGGGAATGCCAGTTACTGGGCAAGCATTTTCAGAAGCCCTTTGGTGGTGCTGGAAATGGAGAAATGCTTTGCTCTTTGACAACAAACGCTTTGAGGGAGACGAAGATGAGTTTATTAAAGAGAGAACCAACGAGTTCAACCAGGCGAGAGACAAGGATACTACTAACACAAGATCTCACGCTAGGATTGAGAAAGAGATTGGATGGGAGAAGCCAAATGAAGGTTGGATCAAAATTAACTCCGACGACGCCGTTAGAGATGACAAGGCGACGACTGGTAGAGTTCTAAGAAACTCAAATGGGGAGTGGATCAGGGGATTCGTTCACAATATTGGTACCTGCTCCATGCCAAAGGCGAAAATCTGGGGCATCCTCAATGGTCTGAACCTCGCATGGGATGGGGGATACCGAAAGGTTTGGCTTGAGACAGACTCGACGCTTGCGACTTTGTTGCTTGGCAAACCCTTAGATAGATGGCACCCCCTCTTCAACCTTGTGTCACAAGCACAAAGCTTTCTTAGAAGGAACTAGGAACTCCGATTCCGGCATGTCTACTGGGAGGCCAATGCTACGGCGGACTTTCTCGCATCACTGGCTTTTAATTACCCTCTGGGTTCCCATGTACTTGATCGCCCACCTGTTGGGGCTGCTTTTTTTGGTTAGATAAACTAGGGGACGGACCACCCCTCGATTGGTCCCTTTGTAATCGCCTTATAATTACTTTTTAATAAACACGTGGGGAGCTTTTCCCTTCCCCTTTCACCAAAAAAATAAAATTGATCGCCGTTCATATGTACATATATGTCATATATACACATTATTTTACTATTTTGATCGACCTTTGGTAAATAAATTCTTTATATTCTCATATTAGGTTAGATTAAATTTTAGTTCAAATATTTTTTTTATTTAGACACTAATAGTTGACCTGTTTATTTTCATCGTAATCATAATAAAATAACTCGGTCATTTTGCCTAGAATTTAAATGAATTGATTTTACAATACTTTGATTCTAATCCTAACCACAAACATAATTATCATCCAAAAAAATGATATATAGAAAGACATGTTGCTAATGACAAATTTAGATAAACTATTAATAAAAATGTATTTTTGAAAAGAAATGAAGAAAATGGTTGGTTGAAAAAGTTTGACGTTCTTATAAATACGTGCAAGCTTCAATTCTTTTGGTTGGAAAAACAATTTTTCACAGGTTGCGAGAACAATTAAACAACCCTTTTTCTTTTTGAAAAAGGGATTTTTAATTGTTCTTCGCAACCCGCAATTTTTTTCCAAAAATAAAAAATACAATGGATCAAGACAATAGGGTTGTTGTTGCTATTGATAAGGACAAGGGAAGTCAATATGCCCTTAAATGGGCGGTCGACCATGTCCTTCATAGAGGCCAAAATGTGACCTTGATTCATGTCAAGAGCAAACCTTCTACCGTTCCTTCTCCTAGTAAGTATTTAAAGGACAATGTCGAACAATTGTAGAAACATAATTATTGGCCCGCGGACTAACAATTGTAGAAACATATAACATAGCATTAATCATTATGTAAAGAGGAACAACAACCATATAAAGTCGTCCATAACACGATGATTAATGTAAATTATTGTATGTATAGATGGGAGTATGGTGGCCATATCGGATGTGAACCAAGATGTTGCTAGAGCAGTCAAGCAACAAGTTGATAGTCAGGCCCGAGAAGTGTTCCTTCCATTTCGTTGCTTTTGTACCCGCAAAGATGTGAGTTTTATTAGTTTTTTTTTGGTTTTTTTGTTTGTTTGGAATAACATCCACGAAATTAAAATAACTGCTAGCGACAAGAATAGATGTATTTTTTATGAAAAAATTGTATTAGATTATTTGCACATATCAAAGATGAATAAGGATATTTGTTGTGGTTTGTCAGATCAAATGTCAAGAGATCATACTTGAAGACTATGATATCTCAAGGGCTATAATCGACTATGCTAAATCCAACATGTTCGACACTCTAGTTCTTGGTGCATCCACAAGGAGCGGGTTGGTGAGGTTGTTAATTAGCTCCATCTCTTCTATCAATTAATGGATATATAAATATATATATATATACGTATGATAAATATAATTTAATTCTTAGGTGAGGTATATAATTGGATAATGATCATTTAATTAATTTTAATACAGAAAATTTAAGGGCCCGGACGTTCCAACAATGGTATCCAAAGGAGCTCCAGACTTCACCACGGTGTACATTATTTGTAAATCAAAGATAATATCTGTGAAATCAGCTACTTGTTTGGTGCCAACAAGTCCACCCCAACTCATACTGCGTAGCCCTTTACAAAGCACGGCTTCCTCTGTTAGTGAAAACTATGCCTATGCCACTTCTTCACCACAAGGTATCGTACATATATATATATTTCATAAATATATTAATTAGTCTTTTTTATTTGAAATTTAGGGCTGCATATATATTACTTATTTTTAATGTATTTTCTACAATTAATGTAACTAATTAATATAGGAGATTGGTCAAAACATTCATTGCAAAAGCCTCCAGAAGACAACGACGACCAGATCAAGTAAGTGTTGTCATTAATATATATATATATATATATATAAGCATGGATATTGAATAATTCTAATTAGCAACATTCTTCAAGTAAAAATTAAACTACATTTCTAAGCACATAATTAATTTGCATGCTTCATAAAAAGTACGTTCTCATATGATAACAGGTCGCCATTCACAAGAGGCAACGCATTAAATGGGAGAGCATATGGAGAAATTTCTATGCTTGACTGTGATATCTCATTTGTGAGCTCAAAAAGACCAAGTCAAGATCGCATGTTCGCATATGATAACATAGACTTTGGACAATGCCTGCGACTATCCGTTGGATCAGAGACAACAGATCGATTGAGCTTGGGATCTTGCTCCTCTGATGTCAGGTTGTCAATGGAAATCAATTACAATACTGGATCTTCGTCTCAAAGTTCGAGCAATTGTAGTGGATTTTCGTCTTCATCTCTTAATCTGGTATATATATACAATATTCTTTTATCGATCCTTGGCATGGGTTATATATATGATTTAATGAAATTAACATTCTATTTTCATGTAATAATATATCATATTGTAGGATGACGTAGAGAGTGAAATGAGAAGATTACGACAAGAGCTTAAGCAAACAATGGACATGTACAATGCTGCGTGCAAAGAAGCCTTGATCGCCAAACAGACGGCAAAAGATCTTCAAGTGTCAAAAGCAGAAGAGCATCAGAAGCTAGAAGAGGCGTTAATGGCAGAGGAAGCGGCATTAGCCATCGTAAACAAAGAGAAGCAAAAGTGCAGGGCCGCTATGGAGGTCGCAGAAGCCTCACAAAAGATTGCTGAATTAGAAGCGCAAAAGAGGATGAACGCCGAGATGAAAGCCCTGAGAGAGTCCGAGGAGAAGAACAAGGCCTTAAACGCGCTCTCCCATCACGACGTAAACTGCAGAATGTACTCCATTGAGGACATTGAAGCCGCCACCCAAAACTTCTCCGATTCCTTAAAGATCGGCCAAGGAGGGTACGGCCCGGTCTACAAGTGCACTCTGGACCACACCCCCGTAGCCATCAAGGTTCTTCGTTCCGACGCCGCTCAAGGCCAATCTCAATTCAACCAAGAAGTCGAGATACTGAGTCGCATAAGGCATCCAAATATGGTGATTCTGCTTGGAGCATGCCCTGACCACGGTTGCTTAGTTTACGAGTACATGTCGAACGGCAGCCTGGAAGATCGTCTGTTCTGCAAAGGCAACACCCCGCCTCTATCATGGCAAGCCAGGTTCCGCATCGCCGCAGAAATCGGGACTGCCCTTCTTTTCTTGCACCAAACAAAGCCAGAGCCCCTTGTGCACAGGGATCTTAAACCGGGCAACATTTTACTCGACCAGAACTTGGTCAGCAAGATAAGTGATGTGGGTCTAGCTCGGCTCGTGCCGCCGTCTGTGGCAGACTCGGTCACACAATACCAGATGACACAAGCGGTTGGGACGTTTTGTTACATTGATCCAGAGTACCAACAGACTGGGATGCTGGGAATCAAGTCGGATATTTACTCACTTGGGATACTCTTCTTGCAAATGATCACGGCTCGACCTCCAATGGGTTTGACACATTATGTCGATAGGGCCATCCAGAAGGGAAACTTCAAGGATGTGCTTGACCCGGCGATCGAGGATTGGCCAATTGAAGAAACCCTTTCGTTTGCCAAGTTATCCCTCGAGTGTGCAGAGTTGAGGAGAAAGGACAGGCCTGATCTAGCCAACGTCATTTTGCCTGAGCTTGACCGATTAAGGGATATGGCTGAGGATATGGTATGACAACTTTGAGGCTTCAAGTCTTCTTGTAATGGAGATTAGTTTGAACAAGTCATGCAAATTACATGTCTTATTCTTTGTACACATTTTATCCTACATTGCATACACTTGTTTTAGCATGTCAGCCAAGTGCGAAAGATCGAGTTGTAAAAAGAAATTTTTGCTAGCTGGGGAGATGTTATGATTTATTTAAATTGACTTCTCTTCTTCTTTTGTATGACGAGTAAATATAGAATATCAAACATTCACATATATATCAAACTTTTAACATAACACATAAAAAGCACGATATCATATATATATATCAGCTTAGAACTAATTGCTCAAGAAACATTAACCAACAACAGTGACAGAGCCAGGATTGCTCGGAAGGGGGACGGGCGTCGAACAATGAAACTCGGATAAATTAAACTAGTTTAACTGATTAATATATATAAATATATGTATATAATATATAGTATATGGTATATGAAATATATACATTACACAAAAAGTAAAATCAAGATAAATTTACGTAAAAAAATACAAAATTAATCTAAATATAACTAATAACCTATCAATTTTAACACATAAAAAATTCTCAAAATATATAAAATAAATAACATCAAATTTGTATATCAAAACAAAAAATTCCCTAAAACTATTTTACAATTAGAAATTTCTCAACACAATTACTAGTCACAATAATCCAAATTTGAAAAAAAATAGGATTAATAATTTAATTAATTAGAAAAGTCATTAAAAATTAAACAAACTAGTTAATTGGAAAATCGAATTGAAATCGTTAATTTTGCTAGTGTATTGTAGGAAATTTAAGCAATTTAGAAATTGGAGGATATAATTTTTTTTAATTCAAATCTTCAATATGTTTTTTGCTAAAATTAACAGCCCACAATTCAAGCAAGCCCAAGCTCTTTAATTTGATATTCTTTCTCCCCTGCTCCCTCTCGTCAAAACCCTCACACTACGCAACATCACATTTTTTCCGACGAACGCCGACTCTACTTCTCCTACTTTCCCGCCCACCATCAATGCATTCTGCCACCGCACAGAGCCCTTCTATGTGCTTCTTCTCCGCCCCCTCCTTCTCCTCCGCCCTCTCGGTGGTCCTCTGAGAAGTCTCGTTTCTCATGCCGCCGTTGGGGGCGGCCGCCCACACCTGCCCCCTCCTTCCGCCACTGTTAACCAATAACAATTTGAATGGCTTCTCTAATCCTCTTTATAAAGAGGGTCTAGGTTTGTGAGTCATAAATGTAACACCACGATTTCAATACTGGGATGATACTTAGTAATAGACTTCACGTGGTTTCACTTAAGCTAGTACGACAACAAATTTACAATATAGATCTTGCAATAAAGACACGATGAGAAATATAAGAAAAACATGCAACTCATTTTTTATTAATATGGAAGTAAGAATCATGTATGCACAATCTCCATACACAAACAACGTAGACCTGCACTTCTGAACATCAACTCATACACAAAAGTTACTAGCTTAAGAAAATTCCCATCTTACTTTAGACCATCAATGTCGCAAATCAAACCCGACATCATCCTAAGACACGCCACATCTAGCTGACCTACCATTATATTGGAAGAGTTTTCTTGAAACATGGTTCACATCTGAGTCGAATCCTAAAAGAACATCAACGCCCAAATGGTTATATCATTTCGTATATATATTCACGAAAGCAAACAACGCACACAAAAATACATGTAGTCATAAGATGTACATCTGTAATAGCACATCATTCACCGCAATATCAAATCCACTACATTTCACATTAATTCTTAGCTACCAATATCAATTTACATATTAATCAAGGCTTCCTCCTACCAACACGGGGTGTGTGATCGACGGCATCAACTCAACCGTTCATCTGAACCACCTATCACAAATAATATTCCTTCTTACCCATGGTCAAGCCTTCATTGGAGCACTTTACAAAACATTTTGTTATAATTTTGAACGGGCCTCCTTGCCATACAACTAAGCCAGGGAGGTATCCACCTTCTCGACTAGTCATGGTCATAGCCTTATCGGTTACCAGGCAATGTTTAACAATTTGAATAACATATAAAGTGTTACTCATTCTACTAATATACTTTCCAAGTAATGATTTATCTTTACATAGTTGTATAGTAAAATTACAAGAACATGTTGGAGGATCATATATTCGAGTTAGTTCAGACAAGCGGAAACTGTTTCAATGACAGTTCCCTTACGCAGTGGAATAGTAAAAGTAATTACGAAATATAAATGACCAAGTAACAACGGACATGATTCCTTATAGAGAAACCCCACTTCAATAAAAAAGTTGAATGGGTAAACCTCTACCTCCCTTGGAGGATTTTGAATGAAAACTTTATATAAACAATAGTTCCTTAGTTACAAGATGTAGATCTGAACTTCACTATTGCTAGCAATCACCAAATTCCAGCAATACTAATGAATCTACCTATCTATTTTCTAAGAACACTACAAGGATTCAAATAAGGGAATCGAATCTCGCAACTTCCCGAAATAGTTCCCTTTAGCATTTGAATTGCCTCCTACAACGACGTCAAGTTCAAACACTTACCATCATCGAGCTCTAGACCTTCTTCTCCTTCTTAGGTTCTTCATTATTCCTGTAAATCACTCTCAGTCTCTCGTTGCTTTCAGATGAGTTATGTTCATGCAACGAGTGATCCAATTTGCACTAGCTTCATCACTTTCTTCTTTATAGTGGTGGATCTTTGTAAATTACTCTTCTACCCTTTTTCACTTGGGTCACAAGGCAAAACTCTTAATGACCAGCATACCCTTGGGAGCTATTTTCTTCTTAAGACGCTTTTTCCTTTTTCACTTACCGCCCAAGTTTGTTTCGCAAAGACCATTTTATCCTTTTGATATGCCACGTATGTAAGAACCGATTCCAAGGTGTTATACATTATTTCTCTTGTAGTTGATATATGACTTAATATTTCCTAAAACACTTCGATGAATGTGTAATTCCTAATGGCATTTGTTATCATTGAAATTAATGGACAAAATTATTGTTCTAGTGTTAGTTCTGTAATATCCCTCATTTTATAAAGGGTAAAAATGTAATTTTATATTTTCCTTTATCATGATAAAATATTTTACATATTTTATTTCTTAAAGTTATAATGTTATAACATTTTAAATGTTATAAGGTTGGTTTATAAGGTTAAAACTTAAAACCCTATAGTAAGGGTTACAAAAATTATGTTCTCATATTAAATACGAACCATAAGAATTATGGTTGTATGATTATTATAATATGATAAAATATAATCATGAATAATAAGAGTTGTTTATTATTTAAAATTATAAGAGAGTAATTACAAGTGATAATACTTATGGAAAAGTATTATAATAATATTTCTAAAATTTATATAAGTGTTTTAAAGCTAAAGTTTAATAAAATAAATTGTTTAAAGTTCAAATGATAACTATCTATTCTATTTGGAGTACAAAAGTTAAGGAAGAAGGACATTTTTATTACTTTTGCAAAACGAAAGGGTTGTTTGTGCAATTTCTGGGAAATGGATTGAAACCCGATTGGGTTGTCTTCAACCTTGAGCCCGGATTTTCAAATGGCCATATCTCACACGTTTCTCAACGGATTTTCAATTCGAAAGATGTTCCGGAAAGCTCATGAGGTGTTCTATAAAACCCCTTAATCAATTGTTCGAAGTAATACAAATTTCGAGGCCGAATTTCTGTGCATGTAATGTGACCTAATAAGGATTAAATGGTCGAAATTGGCTCTTAAAAGCTCGAATTGGATGGAGATAATGAGTTGGAAGGATAAGAATGAGTAATGAGGAGTAATTTGGTGGTCCAATCGATCAAGCTACCTATTAAAATCTGTATAAAACCCAAATTAAGGCCAATGGACGTTTGGTTTCGGGGTATTGAATTGAGAAATCCGTTTTGGACATTTTAGGCGTCGTTTTGAGTGCTATAAAGTTCCAATACGAAGTTCATTCTGTCACACACATTTTCCATTCAGAACGTTTCTTCAAAAACGCTCTCCAATTTGCCCAAATCGGCTCGGGGATAGGTTACCTCTGTTCAGCGAAAAAATAGCGTAGGGCTCGGTTTTTCGGCTCTTTCTCCTTCCATACTCAACCAAAATTTTCCCTTTTTATATGATTGGAAATCTCTCTCTCTCTTACGGTTCCAACACCTACTCAAACGCCTCGAACCGACGTCGAACGAGGGAGAACGAAGGCTTTGAAGTTCACCATGTTTTGCCTCTTCCGAATTGTTGCTGCATTGAAGGCCCGTGAGCAGGTCGGGCCCGACCCAACTGATCACCTTTGTAGGTATATTCGATTTTTAATTCAATTAAAAAGAATTCTTTTATGTTAGGAATTTGGTATTTTAATTATAAGTATTTAAATTAATTGTGAATTTTTAAATGGGTATTTTTAGTATTCATGAATAAATTGGCATTTTAAAAAGGATGTTAATAAGAGGAAGAATTTCTTATGGATAAATAAGATTATTAATAATATTTTAAATATTTATAAAGTAATAAGGTTTTCCTTTAGATTACTATTAATAAATATTTATATATACATATGTTGAGATTAATATATTATATGGAAAAGTTTAAATTGAATGATATGAAGAATTTATAAAATTCATAACTTAATGTCATTATATTAATAAAAAGGAAATTATTAATATAATGTTTAAAGTTTATAATTTTTATAAACTTAAATCCGTTGTCATTCCTCGGAAAATCAATGCTATCAAATGAACAAAATAAATTGACGACAATTTATTTTGTGGTTGATTGAACATGAATAAGTTCTTAATCGCGAGTGATCGTTTCGTAATTCTTCTACGTCAATTACGAGGCAAGTGGTTTGGGTTCGATTTCCATATAAAGCTGTTTATGCATCACTCGTTTTATCAATCATGTTACATATTCCGTTATATCTTTCATGTGCTTTAAATTATTTTATGACTTTGTTGGGAACTCTTATATGAATTAAAATGAATCTAGGATTTGTATTGTTCTAGATTTAATGACATGTTATTTCTAGATGTACTTAGGTTACACTAGATGGACTGTAGGGTCGTTGCCTTGTGATATGTGTGCCTAGATGAGTAGGCTTGTGTTTGCGTACTTTATGTTTTACGTGTCGATTCATTCGACTTTAATCTTGAGCAGTTGCTCTACCTTTAAGACCATGGTCAATACCCGCTCGCTCGATGAGGGGTGATGGCATGTAGCTCGTGCAAGTTTGGGCTTGCAACCCAACCTTTGAGTATTTTCGTGGGGTCGTAACCCACATTCTATCTTTTGAGTATTTTCGTGGGGCCGTAACCCACATTTTGTCTTACTTAAAAAGTATGCTTAATTCCAAGTGGAACGATATTGTGATTCTTAAAATCCGTAGAGATTAAATAGGCGCTCGTTGGCGACAATTAAAATGATAGAAAGGCTAGTACAAAATGGAATGCCATCCTTACTCTCGGATTCCGTAATTCTCTGGCTCCAATCTGAATTCGCACAACACGTATGCGGTGAGGTTGGTAGAGGAAAGCGTGATCAACGAGAGGTTTAATCACCCACCTGACTAAATGTGTGAAACCAAGTTCCCAACATAAGTAAATCTTTCTTTCTAAACCGAGATCATCCTTGGGTGACGTTCTCACTCTTTTCTTCAAATCATAGTTTTCATAGGAGGTTTGAGGTCCGAGGATGGGACCGAGTTTCATTTGGTGCCCAACATCCCAACTCGTCCCTTCCTAAAAACCGAACCACCTTCCAAAACCCCATTTGCTTAGTCTGTCACAAGACTAACCGACCGTTTATTTTCCTTGCATGGTCGGCTGGTGTCCATCGTATTTCTCGTCGCGACACATCAGGAGTGGAGCTCTAGGTCAAGGACCACGAGGAGCAAACTTGAGGAGCAGCTAGAGTGAAGGTAATTAGCTTGGAATAAGTTTTAGAAAAATTTTAAGGGTCGAGGTTTCGAGTTGTGGGACCCTTCCCATTTCAACTTTGTATCTGTTCAAATTTATTCAACTATTGTATTTGACTTCCGCATCTTTTATATTTATTTATATCTTCCGCATTATAAAGTTTTTGGCTAAGTTCTGTAATTACTGTAAGCCTTGGGTGACTTCGAGAGTTTAATCTCGGGGTCACAGGCAGTAATATCCCTGTATAAAAAGGGGGTGTTACAAGTTCCTATCACCGATCCAACAATTTTCTCCTTTTTGATGATGACAAACCCATATAAAGATTTTAAGTGCAAAAACAAGTGATGGGGTTTCATGGACAGTTTAGGCATAAGACATAACAACATGATACTTGTAAATACTTAGTTCCCCTTGAGATGGAAATGTAATTTCATTCTTCTAGGATTTTTAATGGATAGTTCCCGCTTAGCAAAGGAATTATTCAAGGATTTGAAGATGAGGAAAGTAGAGCACAAGCATTTAAACAGGAAAAAGTAGAGCACAAGCATTTAAAAATACGATCAGTTGCATTCATAGAAATGTATCACACAAGCATAGGTAACATAATACTTAAACAGGAAAAACAGGAAGGGAGAGATAGGCAAGGGATCGTTGTGGGGACTTGTTCAAGGATTTGAAGATGAGGAAAGATTATGTTGAATGTCAAGGAGGACATCTAAGATCCTCTCATTGATGATGCAGACATTCGAAGAGAGAGCATAGAGTCGATTTAGAGCATGAAGAATGTCAATACTTTCCTTCTCTTCTAGGAACAAGTGTTGCTTCAGTTTCTCTTCATGCACGTCCTGATAGTACTTCATCCTTAAGATGTTGGACATGTCCATCTCTTGTCCAAGTTCCTCTTCTTCTTGTTGGGGATGATAGACGTCATCATTGAGCATTATTTCCTTGACTAGAGCCGCGTAGGGAAGACCATGGGTGGCCTTGGCAACACACTTGCACATGTTGCCAATGATGTTGCCAATGATGATCCTGGGTAGATTGATCTTTTCCTTCCTTAGGAACAAATCGAGGAGAATTGCATCGTTGGTGTTCAATGAGGTTCTCCTCTCCTACCTTGGAATCACCATCTTGGTGATAGGTGTAATATTTGGAAATATTTTGATATTTTAAAGTTTCTCGAAAGTCATGTCGGGATTACTTAGCTATTAAGTAATCTCGGATAACCTCGTTTTACCAAGATTTTATATATTAAAATTTATCTTGTTGTCAAAGTTATTTATGAGTTCACTTCTTAGTTTTAAGTAATCTCGTTTCTTAATAAAATGAAGATAGACTTGTAAAAGTTTTTATCTTATCCATTTGCATAGATATTCGTGCCTTGTTATCTTATCTTTTAGATTTGTGTGTCATGCTTATCTTTCTTACTCAATATTCGTGCTATACCTTCTAGATTTGTGTGCCATGACCTTTATCTCTTATACAAGCTAAATTGAATCTGTCTTCTTCCATTTCTTCTATATAAAGTCACCCCTCCCTTCCTCTCATTTTCTCCCTCTTCCTTCTCTTTATTTTCATCCACCATAACCATCTTGCCTTTCTTCTTCTTAAAATTGGCGAGGAGCCTTAATTTGGAGCCACCAACGTGTTGGAGCAAGCTGCTCTTTAAGTGGTGGTCTTTTTGGTGCTTATGCCATTAAAGGAACAACCCTTTCATCTTTGAAATCGTTCTGCTAAGTTCGTGTTTTATTCCAGAGTTGAAATTTCAAATCAAGAGGTAAGTCGCTTAGACTTACTTAGTTACTAATTTTGACGTGTGTTGGATGTAATACTCGGGTAATCTTTTCAGTTAGAGTTTCATTACTTACTTAATTTTATATATTATATGAATACCATTTTTATTAAATAAGTACTATAATTTTATTATAGTTGATAAGGTTTACAAGTACCAAGGTAAGAGGTTAGCATAGTTGACAAATTCCTTTCATTATAAGAGTTGTACACGTTTCTTTCTAGCTTAATGGCTAAGAGTCAAATTTTTAAGAAGATTATAAAATATGAGAGGGCCTTATCATTGTTATTTCTTTGTTTACCATCTCCTCCATCTCATTCATGTGAGCCGTTATTTTTGACAAATTTGAATACATGAACCAACTCATGTGGGTACATATCAATCTCTAATATACGTGTACTAATATCCTTAGTTTGACTTTTCAATTAAGGAAACATGCAACCATTTTAGTGTTGGGACTATGCACCTAGCTAAGTAACATAGATGTAATCATATCATCACTTTTATTTGTGCAAAGGGATAAAATTTAGAAGTGATAAGCTTGCACTCTCCTTCCACGTGAGAAGACCTCTCCACCTTTCCCAATTTATTCTATTTATACAAGAGCTACACCACCATTGTTTAGTTTCTCACCACCTAGCCTCTCGAGCATTCAATTTTCATGGATACTAATTCACGCCATCACTCGAACTCTTTTGCTAAATTGGATTCCGTGGGGTTAGCTCGATCACTTCCGTCAACACCGGAACTCCTCCACCGCTATATATAAATATAGAGTTCTTATATGTGGTATATTCTTAAAAACCATCCTCTATATTATCATTAAGAGGGTATGCTTGTGGATGTCTTGAAAAGGGGCGAATATATTTAATACAGTATGGTGGTTTAGGTGAATTATGAATTAATTAGTTAGGATTAGGAAAGATGTAAATAATTTGATGAGTGTGTATATATGTATGTTCGTACGGTTGGTTGGTTATGAAATCATAAGTACGTATATGCCTTTCCATGTGGGTGTACTTTTAGATTAAAAGTTAACTAGATTAAGATAAGTAAGGAAAGGTAGTTAAATTATTACATGTGAATACATGGTTATGTTAGCCTAAACGTTATAGTTAATTAGTGATTATTAAGATATGAAATAAAATATTTATAAGAAAGATGAGATTGGGTCAAATAGTAGATACTTGGGTTAAGTCTTTTTCTTTTAAATTGTAAGTTGAATAGTCTTGACCATCTTCCTTACGAGCGTTATTCTAATTCCTAGGTAACTAGCTTGACGAGTACATTTTGATATCGTTGGAAAACCTTCGGTTGAGGTAAGTCGCCTAGACTTACTTAGTTATCAATTTTGATATATGTTGGATGTGTAGATATGATGTGTAGAATTGTATTTTGGGGATTCATTCCTATATATTATATATGCCTATTTGAAAATAATTCGTTATTTTGGAAAAATATAATAGATGAATAATATTCTGTATTTTATTCCGATTTCTAAACATTGGCACCTAACCGATACGGCTATGATTAGGGATAGTCGGGAAGGCGGAGACATCCCTAACTTGGTTGTATGTCAAGGAGGGCCCCTTCAAAATTATAATAAAATGTTTTGGCGAGTGCTCCCGAGGAGGCTTGCCCAGGGGTAAGAAGGTGAATGTGAGGGTGTGAGTGGTTCGGATAAACGGTGGAGGCCGTCGTCCACTACCCCGCGTAAGGCTTGAGGATACCATGCTTGTTTAATAAATTAGGTAGATTGAAAATTGATGAGTTGAGATTGAGCAATTACTGAGACGAAAAGTGATTGAGTTGATACTTAAGTGAAATGATGTGCTATTATTAGTATGCATTGTATGGCTGTAAGTATTATTATGTGCGTTTTATAATTATAAGTATTGTTGTGCGTTTGTTTGTTATGGTGAATGTTCTATATGAGAACTATTATATTATGACTCTTATTATGTAATTGAATAAATTGATTTTTGCTTCTGCATGTTGCATTTACTATCCGGTGCATATTGGAATTGTTAGCTAACCCTTCGGGGTGTTGTTTTTCTTTTAGGTAATCACTCTGAATGAATAATGCTCCAATGAATCTTCTCCAGGGCGATGGTGAGCCAATTCGACGTGGCGTGTCTTAGGTCTAAGGGAGTTTGTTGTGAGAAGTTGTTATATTTTGGAGATGTCGTAATTTTGTTAAGAGAGGTGTGTGAAATATAGGTTGATGTTTAGTAGGTAATGTTTGGGTTTGTTTAGTAACGTTTTGGTGCATACATAATTTCTTGTTGCTTAAATACTAAATGAGTTGGATGTTTTTCTTGTATTTTTCGTCGTGCCTTTGTTGCAAGGTCCCGCATTGTGAAATTGTTGCTAGATTAGCCTGAGTGGACCCATGTGAGGTCCACAACCAAGCAACATTTTGGTATTTAAAACCGGGGTGTTACAAATTGGTATCAGAGCGAGGTTGACAACAAGGGCACAAGGAACCTAACAATGAAAGTATGAGAGGTCCAACTTAAACGAAAACTCAAACCGAGTTTTCTGTTTTAAAACATTTTAATAAAAGTTAGGCATATTGCATAGTTGGGTAGAAAGACACGTCGAGAAGGGCCACCATTGAAGGGAGAGTAATCCTGTAAGCATTTTCCTATATACTTTGTTTAGTATTGCTTAGGCTTAATGATACTAGTACTCGCAGATTAGTTATGACACCACCGAAGAAGACTACTAATGTTGTTAGAGGAAGAGGGAGACCCCGAGGCCGAGGACGTGGCCGTGGAAGGGGTAGAGAAAGCGCAAATACAGCTCCAGCTAATCTCCATGCTGAAGAAGTTGCAGAAAGTGAAGGACCGGCATTGGGTGTTCGACAAGGACAATCTAAAGCTTCTGTTGCTAATGACCCTCGGAGATATGAATCACCATTTGTAGAAGAAGATGTTGTCTCTATTGTTGGAGCTAGGCCAAGGGTTGACCCAGAAGTACCTAGGCCAGCTAATGTGCCTCATGAACCTGAAATACAGGCACCAAGTATGAAGATGCCTCCCCAAGTAAGCCAAGTTGCAATACTACCAGGCATCACGAGACCTGAATGCTCTAGAAGGGTAGTGGAGTTAGGAGGAGGTCTACGGGAGCCAAAACCAAATAAGTGGCTTGAAGAGTTTAAGAAGATGGGAGTACCAAACTTCACCGGAGCTTTAGGTATTGATGTGGAACAATGGTTGAGAAGGGTCGCTTCTGCATTAGACTCAATCCAAGCGCCAGAGAAGAGGAGGATGTCCTTAGTGCAAAGTTTATTACAAGAAGGTGCATTTGACTGGTGGAATCTGAAACAAGATCATGAAAAAGTCGTGACCTTTGGAGAATTTGGAGAAAAGATTCGAGAACATTATTGTCCCGAGCCCTTGAGGAGTGTAAGGGAAGCTGCATTCAGAGATGCTGGACCAGAGAACATTCTGGTGACTGAAACAATTGATAAATTTCAAAAGGAGTTAGCAGCTGTACCTGACGCTGCACCTACAGAAAAACTTCGGATCTCTGCATTTCTAAAGCGGTTACAACCGCAGCTACGTGCTTATGTCTCTGGATTACAACTTAAAACCTTAACCGAAGTTCAAAACTCAGCTTTGGCATATGCTCTAGCTAGTCCAAGGCCTGAGCCATCTGATGTTAATCCAAGAGACAGAAGACATCGTCATCAAGCTTAAAGAAAGATGGACGACCTAGTCAATTTCAACAAAAGGGACCAGTTAGTCAATTTCAAAGCCGTCATGGTCAATCACAACAAGCTCGTGCTTTTGGGAGCCCAAGGCAGTCTTACAATTGTGCAAGTACTGATCATGTTAAGAGTAGTTGCCCGAAACCACTAGTTACTTGTTTTTCTTGTGGAAGAGTGGGACATCATTCACAATTCTGCTTTAATAAGGGAGTAGCTTCGTCGCAAGGATCATCTCCAAGGATTGGTAAATTTGTGGCTCATCGCCCTTCTCTACCACAACAGTATCCACCACCATCACAGAGTCGTGGCAGAGGTCGCGGTAATGTGGTTAGTAACTTGGGTGCCACTCAACCTCGAATGTTTGAGATGAAGATAAATGATGCTTTGAATGCTCCTACTGCGACAGGTACGATTTGGATTCAATCTAAACTTGTACACATTTTGTTCGATACTGGTGCTACACATTCATTTATGTCATATGCATGTGCACATAGATTGCAATTGACATGTAGTAGTAGTGCCTCTTTTCTTGTTAGACTGCCAGACGGTAGTAAGATTAGTGGGGATAGAGAGATCATGCAGTGTCCGATACGGATCGGGAATAAGGACTGGTTAGCGGATTTCATAGTAGTACAATTAGCATCCGATGATGATGTAATTTTGGGAATGGATTGGATGAGGCGATATCGGGCAGTGTTAGATATTCATAGTGGAACTGTAATAGTAACTGCAGATGATGGTTCTAAACATGTATGGCAAGAATCAAAGAAGGAGAAAGATGGAGTAATAATTAGCGCAATGAAGGTGGTTAAGTTGATAAAGAATGGATGTGTAGGCTATTGGTGTTATGTCTTACAAGGGAATAAAGAAATTCCGAGAGTTAGAGATATTCCAGTAGTACAAGAGTTTGAGGATGTCTTTCCTGAGGAGTTGCCAGGACTACCACCTCAACGAGAGGTGCACTTCAACATTGACTTGGAGCCCGGTATAAGACCAATATCGCGAGCTCCTTATCGCATGGCTCTAATGGAGATGCAAGAGTTGAAGACTCAATTGGAAGAGTTGTTAGAAAAGGGATATGTGCGCCCCAATGCGTCACCTTGGGGAGCTCCAGTTCTGTTTGTCAAGAAGAAAGATGGGTCGTTGAGATTGTGTATCGACTATCGAGAACTGAATCGGGTCACCATCAAGAATAAGTACCCATTACCACGAATTGATGATTTACTAGATCAACTTCAAGGGGTTGTGGTATTCTCTAAGATCGATCTACGATCTGGGTATCATCAGTTGAGGATCCGAGAGGAAGACATTCCAAAGACGGCATTTTGTACAAGATACGGACATTATGAATTTGTGGTAATGCCCTTCGGATTGACAAATGCCCCGACTGTGTTCATGGAATTGATGAATCGAATCTTTATTGATTATTTAGATCGGTTTGTCGTAGTTTTCATAGATGATATCTTGGTATATTCACAAAGTCATGAGGAGCATGCTGACCATCTAAGAACAGTCTTAGGAATTTTGAGACAACAACAATTGTTCGCAAAATTATCAAAGTGTGAATTTTGGATGCCAGAGGTAACATTTTTAGGACATGTGGTATCTGCTAGAGGAGTAATGGTAGACCCAACGAAGATTAAGGTTGTGGCAGCTTGGGAACCTCCAAGAAATGTGAAGGAAGTACGTAGCTTCTTGGGTTTGGCTGGGTACTATAGACGATTTGTAGAAGGATTTTCTCGTCTAGCCCAACCATTAACCAACCTGTTACGTAAAATAGCAAAATTTGAGTGGTCAAATGCATGTCAGAAAAGTTTTGATGAGTTAAAGAATAGGCTGACTTCGACTCCGATCTTAGCTCTTCCTCAAGGGAATGAAGGTTATGTAATATATAGTGATGCTTCGAAATTGGGACTAGGTTGTGTCCTGATGCAGAATGGTAGAGTAATTGCTTATGCTTCAAGACAGTTAAAGCCGAACGAACAGAATTACCCAACACATGATCTAGAGTTAGCAGCTGTGGTTCATGCATTGAAGATTTGGCGTCACTATCTATATGGGGCAACATGTCAAGTTCTGACAGATCATAAGAGTCTAAAGTACATCTTCACTCAACGAGAGCTTAATATGAGACAACGTAGGTGGCTGGAACTGATTAAAGATTATGACTTAGAGATCCTTTACCACCCAGGAAAAGCAAATGTTGTTGCTGATGCACTTAGCCGAAAATCATCTCAGGAACGAATGTTATCTCACTTGACTGCTCAACCATCTTTGCAAAAGGACTTGATGAGAAATGAGATTGAAGTATGGATTCAAAGATACCAAGGTCAGTTGCGTACCTTAGAATACCAACCTAGTTTGATAGAAGAGATTCGTAAAAAGCAAGAGACTTGCTCAAAGATTCAAGATATTTGTCAGATAGTGTATCGAGATGAAGCACCGGGATTTGAAATTCGAGGAGATAGAATTCTGAGAATTCATGGAAGAGTATGTGTGCTCCAAGATCATGAGTTAAGACAGAAAATACTTCAAGAAGCTCATTCTACGCTCTATTCAATCCACCCAGGAGCTAGTAAGATGTACATGGATCTGAGAAAATATTACTGGTGGGATGGCATGAAGCCTGATGTAGCAAGATTTGTAGCAAAGTGTCAAGTATGCCAGCAGATGAAGATAGAGCACCAAAGACCAGGTGGAATGCTCCAACCACTTCCCATTCCAGAATGGAAGTGGGAGGACATTTCCATGGATTTTGTTATCGGTCTGCAGATTAGTAGAGGACATGATACAATATGGGTTGTTGTAGATAGACTGACAAAGACTGCTCGTTTTCTACCCATTAAAGAGACTTGGCCAGTCAGTAAACTAGTAGAAGTATTCTTAAAACAGATAGTGAGATTGCATGGAGTGCCCAAGACAATTGTGTCTGATCGTGATGGGAGGTTTACCTCTAATTTCTGGAAGCAAGTACATAAAGCATTAGGCACAGAACTACATTTCACAACTACTTACCACCCACAATCAGATGGCCAGTCTGAGAGGACGATACAGACATTGGAGGATATGCTGAGGTCATGTGTGCTGGATTGGGGAGGAAAGTGGTCTAATTATTTGGAGTTAGTTGAGTTTACCTATAATAACAGTTGGCATTCCTCAATTCAGATGGCACCTTATGAGGCTTTATATGGACGAAGATGCAGGACACCTCTATGTTGGGATGATCCGTCAGATGTTATAGATGGAAGGCCTCAGATGATCCAAGAAACCATGGAGAAGGTGGCTTTGATCCGAGAGCACATGTTGATTGCGCAGAGTCGCCAAAAATCTTATGCAGACAATAGGCGTCGACCTTTGGAATACGAGGTAGGAGCTCATGTTTGGTTGAGAGTGTCACCGACTCGTGGATTTAAAAGGTTTGGAGTGAAAGGGAAGTTGAGTCCTCGGTACATCGGGCCGTTTGAGATTCTCGAGAAGATAGGTGAAGTGGCATACAAGCTGGCATTGCCACCAGCGTCGGATGGAGTTCATTCTGTATTTCATGTGTCACAGTTAAGGCAGTATGTGCCTGATCCTAGTCATAAGCTCAATTACGAGGAGTTGAAGATTGAGCTTGACCATACCTTTGTGGAGCAACCAATAGCAGTCCTAGATCGTCGCATGAAGAAGTTGCGAAATAAAGAGATTCCCTTATTATTGATTCAGTGGTCTCGACGAGGAGTTGAGGAAGCCACTTGGGAAACTGAAGCTAGTATAGAAAAGAACTATCCTGACTTTGACCCTAGTTTGATAGCAAGGAAAAATTAGATTGTTAATAGGTTAGTCTTTTGGGAACATCACCTTAGAATATTCTCTTTGGTTCTAAATTATGTGTGAAATCATGAAAGTTTTTGCAAGTGTTGTTAATGCTATTATGATGTTGATACTTATAAGTCTATATGAAGTTATCTATTTGAAGCTCAACTATAACTTTAGTTTCAAGGACGAAACTTTATTTTAAGGAGGGATATATGTAATACTCGGGTAATCTTTTCAGTTAGAGTTTCATTACTTAATTAATTTTATATATTATATGAATACCATTTTTATTAAATAAGTACTATAATTTTATTGTAGTTGATAAGGTTTACAAGTACCAAGGTAAGAGGTTAGCATAGTTGACAAATTCCTTTCATTATAAGAGTTGTACATGTTTCTTTCTAGCTTAATGGTTAAGAGTCAAATTTTTAAGAAGATTATAAAATATGAGAGGGCCTTATCATTGTTATTTCTTTGTTTACCATGTCCTCCAGCTCATTCATGTGAGCCGTTATTTTTGACAAATTTGAATACATGAACCAACTCATGTGGGTACATATCAATCTCTAATATACGTGTACTAATATCCTTAGTTTGACTTTTCAATTAAGGAAACATGCAATCATTTTAGTGTTGGGACTATGCACCTAGCTAAGTAACATAGATGTAATCATATCATCACTTTTATTTGTGCAAAGGGATAAAATTTAGAAGTGATAAGCTTGCACTCTCCTTCCACGTGAGAAGACCTCTCCACCTTTCCCAATTTATTCTATTTATACAAGAGCTACACCACCATTGTTTAGTTTCTCACCACCTAGCCTCTCGAGCATTCAATTTTCATGGATACTAGTTCACGCCATCACTCGAACTCTTTTGCTAAATTGGATTCCGTGGGGTTAGCTCGATCACTTCCGTCAACACCAGAACTCCTCCACCGCTATATATAAATATAGAGTTCTTATATGTGGTATATTCTTAAAAACCATCCTCTATATTATCATTAAGAGGGTATGCTTGTGGATGTCTTGAAAAGGGGCGAATATATTTAATACAGTATGGTGGTTTAGGTGAATTATGAATTAATTAGTTAGGATTAGGAAAGATGTAAATTTTTTGATGAGTGTGTATATATGTATGTTCGTACGGTTGGTTGGTTATGAAATCATAAGTACGTATATGCCTTTCCATGTGGGTGTACTTTTAGATTAAAAGTTAACTAAATTTAGATAAGTAAGGAAAGGTAGTTAAATTATTACATGTGAATACATGGTTATGTTAGCCTAAACGTTATAGTTAATTAGTGATTATTAAGATATGAAATAAAATATTTATAAGAAAGATGAGATTGGGTCAAATAGTAGATACTTGGGTTAAGTCTTTTTCTTTTAAATTGTAAGTTGAATAGTCTTGACCATCTTCCTTACGAGCGTTATTCTAATTCCTAGGTAACTAGCTTGACGAGTACATTTTGATATCGTTGGAAAACCTTCGGTTGAGGTAAGTCGCCTAGACTTACTTAGTTATCAATTTTGATATATGTTGGATGTGTAGATATGATGTGTAGAATTGTATTTTGGGGATTCATTCCTATATATTATATATGCCTATTTGAAAATAATTCGTTATTTTGGAAAAATATAATAGATGAATAATATTCTGTATTTTATTCCGATTTCTAAACATTGGCACCTAACCGATACGGCTATGATTAGGGATAGTCGGGAAGGCGGAGACATCCCTAACTTGGATGTATGTCAAGGAGGGCCTCTTCAAAATTATAATAAAATATTTTTGCGAGTGCTCCCGAGGAGGCTTGACCGGGGGTAAGAAGGTGAATGATGAGGGTGTGAGTGGTTCGGATAAACGGTGGAGGCCGCCGTCCACTACCCCGCGTAAGGCTGGAGGATATCATGCTTGTTTAATAAATTAGGTAGATTGAAAATTGATGAGTTGAGAGTGAGCAATTACTGAGACGAAAAGTGATTGAGTTGATACTTAAGTGAAATGATGTGCTATTATTAGTATGCATTGTATGGCTGTAAGTATTATTATGTGCGTTTTATAATTATAAGTATTGTTGTGCGTTTGTTTGTTATGGTGAATGTTCTATATGAGAACTATTATATTATGACTCTTATTATGTAATTGAATAAATTGATTTTTGCTTCTACATGTTGCATTTACTATCCGGTGCATATTTGAATTGTTAGCTAACCCTTCGGGGTGTTGTTTTTCTTTTAGGTAATCACTCTGAAATGAATAATGCTCCAAGGAATCTTCTCTAGGGCGATGGTGAGCCAATTCGACGTGGCGTGTCTTAGGTCTAAGGGAGTTTGTTGTGAGAAGTTGTTATATTTTGGAGATGTCGTAATTTTGTTAAGAGAGGTGTGTGAAATATAGGTTGATGTTTAGTAGGTAATGTTTGGGTTTGTTTAGTAACTTTTTGGTGCATACATAATTTCTTGTTGCTTGAATACTAAATGAGTTGGATGTTTTTCTTGTATTTTTCGTCGTGCCTTTGTTGCAAGGTCCCGCATTGTGAAATTGTTGTTAGATTAGCCTGAGTGGACCCAAGTGAGGTCCACAACCAAGCGACATTCTGGTATTTAAAACCGGGGTGTTATATTGGATGTGTGGATATGTTGTGTAGAGCCTTATTTTGGGATTCATCCCCTTGTCTTATTAAACATCAATGTGTGAGTAAATCGATATTTTGAAAATATACTACTAGATGATTAATATGTCGTATGTTATTAGATTTATGAAACTTGGCATCTATCGGTACGACGATGCCTATGGGATGATCGGTAAGGAGGGAGACATCCCTGACTTAGTCGTATGGCAAGGAGAGCCTCTTCAAAGTCATAATAAAATGTTTTGGCAAGTGCTCCAATGGAGGCTTGACCAAGGGTAAGAAGGAATATTATGGGTGATAGGTGGTTTGGATGATCGATAGAGTTTATGCCGCCGTTCACCTAGTGGTTCGGATAAACGATCGAGTTGATGCCACCGTTCACACACCTCGGGTTATTTGGGGGATATTTTTATTACTATAAAATTTATTTTGATAGTTAAGAGTTGATGTGGAATGTGGTTGACCTGACGTAGAGATGAAATGATATTGTTGAATGAGAGACAATTGATGAGTTAGGATTGAACTATTATTGATGCGAACGATGAGTAAGTTGATACTAAAGTGAATTGATATACTATTATTATTATTATTATTATTATTATTATTATTATTATATGTTGTATGGCATTAAGTATTATTATGTGCATTTTATAATTATAAGTATTATTGTGCGCCTTTCTGCTGTTGTGAATATAATATATGTGAATTATTCTATTACTATTCTTATTATGTAATTTAATAAATTGATTTTGCTGCTGCATATTGTGTCTACTATTTGGTGCATATCAGAATTGCTAGATAACCCTTTGAGGACTTGTTTTTTTAGTTAGTTTCAGGTAAGGATAAGAGATCTATGATGGAACCTCGGCAAAATGATGGTACAAGTCATTGAAGGCAGTGTCATTAGGATTGGGTTGGATTAGTGAAATGGTGGATACTTATCTTGTATAATGTTTTGTTTTGTTAAGGAAAGGGTAGTATGGTGTGAATAAAGTGTTCATAAGTGGTGTTGTAGTTTATGTCAATTGGGAATTCATGCACGTTTTCCATTCTTTGGTTTTATAAATACAGGTTGGATGTTTTCTTTGTATTTTCTCGCCGTGCCCGAGTTGTAAGATCCGAGTGAAATCATTGTCAAGTTAGATCATGTGGATCCATGTGTTGTCTACTATCGAGTACTGCCTCGGTATAAAGTCGTGGTGTTACAATTGGTGTGTCATCTTTCCTAGTTGCCTTAGTCCATGAGTCGTGACTTCCTTCCCTTGAGCTGGAACGTGTCCCAGAAGCCTCTTAAGGATCATTTTTGTTCCATCAGTATCTTGCCATGGTTTCATAGGGTATGTGTGTGTGTGTGATCAATTGGAAGTTATGTATAGATTTAGAATTTATAAGTGTTGTGTTCATGTGGAGCTTACCTGTGCGTGTGTTAGAAACTTGATTGGTTTTAAATTATCTTTCTAGTAAATGTCTAGCTTTGATTAGAATAGTGGTTGACCCCTCAAAGACTTATTTTTCAGTTGCAAGTATGAATTAGAAAAAGTGATGGAACCTCATGTGAGTGACGGAGCGGATTGCTAACGCGCATGTCAATAAGCTCGGGCTAGTTACGGGAATTTTAGTTTCTATTGTTGAGCTTGTTAGAATTGTTTAGTGTTTATTTGAGAATTGTGTTAGCAAGGTTAAAAATGTTATGTTCCAAGAATGGGTTACATGCAAGTTTATAACTTTGTAAATATGGGGTGTTACAATTCGAAAGAAAGAAAGCGGTCTGGTTAGTCTTTTGACAGACTAAGCAAGTGGGATTTTGTGAGTGGTTCTTGTGGTTGTATTAAAATACTAATATTGAAATCCACATGAAAGACGACCAATGATTTAGCACTAAAATACTTCCACAGAAAGGAAAAAGGAATGCTTAAAAAGAGATAGTAAACCATGGAACCATGGTTTCATAAGGAAGTATGAGGGGACGTTTAATTATCACACACAAAAGTTTTGAAAAGCCTCTGTCGACTAATAGTGTCTACAACCAACCTGACCGAATACGTGTAGTCCAAATTTGGATTGGAAAGAAGACTTTTCATAGTCGGGAGCAAGAGTGGTTTTCCAAGTTGTAGTCACCACCATGGTACGTTAATTATGTGCATTGGACACTTATCTTGCATTAATTACAAAATGATACATTCAAGTTGGTGGCTTTTAATCGACATCGCGAATTTGTCGAAGATTTGGGCTCATATTTCTCAAAAGATAAGAGTGAGATCTTACGTCCCAGAGGCACTCAGCTAAGGTGCATCACCCCTCAATGCAATAGAGTGGGTCGGGTCACGACCAAGCACTAGGATTTTAATTCCATCTCGTGCGAAAATTTTATAAGGAGGTCTCCAAAGCAACTATGGATCACTCCTCTAGATACTACGCTAATCAACAACAAGTCTCAAACGAGACGTTAAACACACAAGACCACAATCATCGAGATCTAATCAATTAATACCACATCCTAGCAATAACAAAATCTAAACAGCAATAACAAGGTCATTAATTCTATAATAATAAATAAACTCAAGTTCATTTATTAACAAACAAATGTTCCTAAGAAGGTTTTAAACTGAATATGAAAATTCATGCTTAAACAAAAATGCAAGTGAACCAACCACTTGCCTTAATTTGAAGACGAACAGAAAAATTGACGAAATGTGGATCCAATGTCGGTGTGCTCCTTCTTGCGCTGTTCTCATTAATTTATTTGAATAATAAATAGACCTTTTCCTTAAAAGCTCGTCTAAGTTTATAGTAATATTATAAACTTACATTATTAGCATTAATAAAGCCCGAATTTAATAATGCATAATTATTAATTAAGTTATAAGAATAATTCTTATCAAGCAACCTAATAATTAAGTCATAAGAATCTTGTATTGTATACATAAAATAAAGTTTATATACTTGTATGTATGCAATATTTATTTATAATCTTACCCATATATTATTATAAGTGTCAAAATAATGAAAATAAAATCTTTTAAACTTCATAGAGCATTATTTCAACTATGGAAATTATAATCTTACTTTTATAAGAAAATTATTATTTGTATTGTTATTATTATAAAAATATATAATATTTGTCTTTCAAAAAAAATATTCATATTTTCACTTTCTAATTTTTTCTAAAAAATATTTCAACCTCAACGTTTTAAGAACACATTATCATGTCCTCAAAATTTTATTTTCTTAACGAAAAAATAGTTTCAAAAATCAATAAGTAAATCATTTAAAGCTCTTATTTTCATTTTTTAGAAATCATCTTTTATTGTTAAAATTATTTCCCTCTTGAAAAATAATCTTATTAGGATACAAGGAATTTTACAAATTCCAAAATATTATTATTTAAGCTAGACTTACAATTTAATCAAAATAACATTTATTTTCTTAAAGTATAAAACCCACTTAAGTTTTATTAATGGTTTATGCATGATTTTCTTAAAGTAGACTAGATCTATCCAAACTTGTCTCTCAAGCAATAGAAATTGGTAAAAAACTTGAACTCTCAATTTAGAATACAAAAGAAGGTATTTATACTAGGGATAGGGTGGAAAAGGCGGGCCAAAGCCACGGCGCGCGTCATGCGCTCAAGCGCACGATCTTGAGAGGCGCACGACCTTGAACATGAGGCACACGACCCTAGCCTTGGGGGTGCATGATCGGTCGCCTATGGTGCATGACCCTAGCCTTCAACTGAGCTCGGACGCACGATCGTGCGCCTAGGCCGCACGATCCGAAGATTTGCAACACCATCTGCACGACCGTGCTCCTTGGTGCACAACCTTGCCCTTGATCGTGTGGTTCCTTCTTTTTGGCTCTTGAATTGTTCTTTTTCGGTCCCGAGGCCTCCTAGACTGAAGTCTTGATTCCGCCTTGTATCCAAACGTGTCCAACTAAAGTTTGAACTTCTCTAAAGTACCTGAAAAGTATAAAGATACGCGTGTAGACATCTATAACAGAAACTAAACTAAAAGTGATAGAAAACACAAGACTAATGCATTAAATTATATAAACTAAAATCTAAAATGCATGTCCTAATATGCTCTAAAATGCAAGCTATCAAAATCCCCCAAACTTAAAGCTTGCTTGTCCTCAAGCATGAAATAAACTCAGCACCCCACAAGACAATGCAATCCAAGTATCCCCCTCAAATGAAGTAAAGCATTAATCAATAAACTTGTACTTCAACAATTGAAATCATTGCACATGCTTGATATATCAAAAAGACCAAGAGAATGCATCCATTCTAGACCTCACTAGGAGAATGTGTTTGTCTCTCTCACTCAAGTTTTAAGGTATAGTTTTTCGCTCAATTCTCAACTAAGACCGCTAAACTACCATATGCTTGCATCAATGTTCTAAATCTCCACCGCTATGGATATTGCATACAACAAAAAACAAGAGGTCTTTTGATGGGTTGTAATGTGGCCAAGGTGAGAATATCAAGGTAGGCAAAATATTTGGCTAAGTGGTGCTAAATCTGGAAAATAGGAATCAAGCTTCATCAACACCAACAAACCTTTTTAGCTTACTTTCTTTCCACACCTTTCATTCATACTCCACTTTTTTTCTTTCTTTTTCTTACACTTCTTTTGCAATTTCATTAACTCATTCTCTTCATGTTTTTTGAAACTTTTTTTTCTTCATATACACACTTTTTTTTTATTTCTCAAGATCATACCATTCTTCATTTTCAACCTTCATTCCCTTTACTTTATTTTTTATTTTTAACTCATCCACATTTCTCATTCTTCTTCTCAACTCCCCAACTCACTCAAACTTCACAAAATAAATCCAGCAAAAATTCCTATTCTCTAGAAGGGTCAGGCTAATTAGGCCCGGGATTTTATTTTGTGGAGCTCAAAAAGATAGGCTATTAAGGCTAACAAGGGCTTCAAAAAGAAGGATTAACATGCAGGGTGGATAGGGAAATGTAGGCTAATGAAAAATAACGTCTCTATCACTTTAATATCATATACAAGACTCATGTAAGCAGCCTCAAAATAGATATTTAAACGCAAGTTCTAGAGTTTGCAAGTCATAGTGAGACACTCAATAATTTGATATATCTATATGTTGATACTTTCTATATTAATTTTATGCATATCTTTTTTAACAAAATTTAATCTATATGCTAATTTTTCTATATTAGTTTTATACATAATAAATTTTCTTTTATCTTTTCACAAATCTTGCACTCCAAATATACAATTTTTTTTTATATGTATGTTGATATTTTACAATATAATAAATTATTGATAGAATATATGATATATTTTAGTATACATTGATATATCTACCTAAATTTAAATAAATTAATGTTAAAAACTATTTTAATAAGTTATAATATCCTTGCTTAGATATCATACCATACTTATCTTTAATTTATAGTATTATATTATTTTTTATGCTATCTTTTCTACCAATCTTTATATTAATTTTCTCCATATTAAAAAAATATTATAATCATTACAAAGTATAAGATAAGAACTCAAATACATAGCCTTAATAAATATTTTATAAAAATTGATTATTTTATGCATATTACTGTAATATCTTGACAAAAAATAAAATAACATTTTAAAAAAATTAATTAAAACATGGAACAAGATCTCAACAAATAGTGTAAATTATTTTTAAATATATTCAATTAAAATATGTGACACGATCTTAATTTTTTATTTATAAATTATATAATTTTATTGGTATATTATATACAACTACAAGTAGTTTAAATTTTATATTAATATTATAACGTTTTTACATCTTTATCAAGTGACACGAAACTTCAACTAGTTTGACTTTTTTTGGGTTGTTTCACTTTCCCCAAAATTCCTTTCTACCCAAAAACCACTTTTAATAGTCTTGAAATCCGTACAACTTTCTCTACTTTTTACGTTTTTCAAGACACTAAAAATAACTTTACACCCAAAAATCCCTTTTTAACTACAAGTGAAACAAAGCCTTTATCTGCCGTGATGATTAAGTTGGTCTTTATTAAAAAAAAAAACAGCTAACCGGCCGGGTTGGAGGTGTGAACCGGTTTTCAAAATGCTACGTTTTTTCTCTCTGGCCTCCGGAAGAAGGGTCGGGGTATAAACAAGTTTTCATTTACACAATCAACTCAAGTGAACGAGATCCCCATTTTGTCATCCCTGAGCAGAGCAGTGGGGGAGAAGAAAAGGGGAGATTTACTCCACCGATTCCATTTCGAAGTGTGAATCACTTAGCAGAAAACTCAGATCCGGAGTATTTAGCATTCTGGTGCTCAAATCCCCTCGTTGAGAGTTTGCCATCTGATTCTTGGTAGCCAATTCCGATCTGATTTGCTCGGCGGGAAGTCCAGACATCCTGCTCGAATATCTCTCCACGATCCACATTGGCTGTTGTAGTGTTAGGGGATTTGGAGAGGAGATCAAGGGATTGGAATCTGTAACTCGCTAGAATCTCTCTCTGTCTCGCTCTCCCCGCGCTTGCATTGAATTGACTTCTCCAGGATTTGATTAGGATTTCAACAATGGCGGGCGCTGCCGGTGGCTTTGTCACCCGTGCGTTTGAGGTCATGCTTAAGGAGAGTTCAGGAAAAAAGTACCCTTCATTGCAAAGCGCCACCCAATCGTATCTAGGTTTGTGCAAATTCTCCTCTTTGTTAGTTTTTCTTGGAACATAAAAGCACTTCATATGTGTGTACATATGTATATTTTTTCTAATTGCGAATCATTATTGTGTGTGTGTGAATCTTCTGGATTCTGTAGATAGCATTAAAGAAGGGAGGCGCACTGTTGTTGCCGAAGAGACCCAACATGATGCCTCTTCAACTGATGATAAAAGGTTAATGTTCATTCTGATTTCATCGTTTGATCGGTATTTTGATCTGCTTTGATTCGTTTCTTGGTATTCTTGCCTTCTTGGTCGGTTAAATTAGATGCAAATATGCTATATCCAGCTTAGTGAATTAATAAGAAATGCCTCCCCTCATTAAAATAAAGTTTTTGGAATAGTGGTTCTCTAATAGGCTACAAGCGTTCAATCTCTTATTTTATTTTTCTGGTTCTTCTTGTGAAATTGAGGTTTGAGAGGCATGTTTTCTTACTTCACTGTAATTTTAAATTTGCTAGACAATGTGAGAAAATATATATAGGAGCAATTTATGATTATGTTCAATAGGTGAAATACTGAAATAGCATTGAACAGCTCCAAATATGTTTCAACTTCGCATTACTCAAATGTGAAGACTGAAGAGGACTCAAACACATTGGTAAAATGTGGTTCTAGAAATGTATCTAGGGTTTTAAGTGGAAAGATAGAGAGTAGAAATGAGGAAAGTTAGACCGTGGAGGAAGAAATTTCAATATTCTACTTTATTCTCAAAACCAATAGTCATTCAATTTACCTCTTTAATTGGTTTATGCCTATGTCTATGGACATTAGTTAACTAAAAAAAAGGAAATAAACTTGATATGAAGTATGAAACATAAACCAAATGAAACCTTGAAGAAAAATGCTTTCCAGAAAGTGGATCTCCTTGATAAAGTCTAATCTTGATCAAATGATACTAAAATAACACATTGAAAATATATTAAATGTATGAATTTACATTAGTAAGATTCTCAGTATATCTTGTGAAAAATAGTGACCGATGAAAATAAAATGATGTCAACACAAAATCATTTCATTGTTTAATCCTAATCACTCCTGTTGGAAAAAAAAAGATATGAAGTCCAATAGCAGTGGAGAGACTGTGATGAAGAAAGAGCTTCTCTTTTTCGGTTGAAAAAAAGATTTGGAGCACACTATGCAGATAGCTTCTACACAATTTGATAAGATAAGATGGTGTTTTCAAGCTCAAAGGAAGGAACAACTAAAATATTTACCCGTGATGCATTTTATAAGCTGAATTTTGAAAGAGCAAGGATCATGTCCGCTATGTGTTTTCCCTTTGAAGCGAGAAACTTTTGAGATTTGTGATGGAGTTTTCCCTATTGCCATCTTGAGTTAAATGGTATATTAAATTTAAAAGAGGATTTCAAACAGGGGAGATTCCAAAAAGAGTCCCCACATGTCAAAACGGCAGCTGGCCACAAGAGGCTCAAAGAACACAGTACAGAGCAATGTTTAAAGAACACAACCAATTCCTAGTTCTTCCCATTAATTAGATTGGACTTGATATTGATTTTCATATTTCATGTCTTGAGAGTATTCTTAATAATATTTTCTTATTGACATGGTATTATTTACTTATAATCCATCAAAAAATTATTTGCTTATAGTATTATTTTGTTTACTGAATTTTCTATGTATTCTTTTTTTGGAGCCTTTGATTCTTGGCCTGCTGTGAATATTTATCTGCTTCTAAGGTGGTGGTCAGATTCACGAACAGCAACATTCATTATTTGGGATAGCTTGTCAGTGTCATATAGTTATCAATTACTAAAATTTCTTCTCTCTCAGTGTGCTCGAGAATGCTGGTGCAGGAGTTGAAGAGTCAAAATCAGATCAATCAAATGGACAAAGCTCTTCAGATGCAGGAGTTAGCAAGCCATCAAGTACAAGTAGAACAATTGCAGAAGCCCTGGCAAGTGCTGGCACTACCTTAGAAGAAGCTGAAGCAGAGCTTGTTTTAAGTCCACTTCGACTTGCTTTTGAGACAAAGAATATGAAAATAGTTGAACTTGCTTTGGATTGTCTCCATGTATGCTCTCTTTCTTCACTATTTGTCTGCTTATGAAAATAGTTGAACTGTAGCTGGGCCTCTAGTCACACTTGCATATGTTTAATGAGTTTATCTTGTCTATTTAGGAGAAAAAGTATTCAATAACATGAATATGGTCTTCTATGAGATTTCTGAATTAAAATTTATCTTGTTTTCTTTGGAGCAGAAACTCATTGCCTATGATCACTTGGAGGGTGATCCTGGTTTGGATGGTGGTAAAAATGCACCACTATTTACAGATGTTTTAAATATGATTTGCAGTTGTGTGGATAATGCATCGTCTGACAGGTATTTATATTGACGTTTAGCTAGCTCAAAATGTCAATCTGTTACTCATATTGCTTGTTAGTTTCGTGACGCTAGATGTAAAATATTGCAGTACTATTTTGCAAGTTCTGAAGGTGCTTCTTACAGCTGTAGCATCAGCCAAGTTTAGAGGTATGAAAGAGGTTCAGTGTAAACCATGTTAAGCTTTTCCTGCAATTATTCACATACTTCAATGGGCAAGGAATTAATTTTCTGCCCTAGGTTCCTGCGTATAGTCATTATAAATTAGAAAGGACTTACTTTAATTAATTTAAGTTTAATGTAACTCACTCTAAATGCAGTTCATGGGGAATCATTGCTGGGTGTCATAAGAGTTTGCTATAACATTGCTCTTAATAGGTAATAATGATATGCAAATCTTTGGATCTCTTATTTATTTACATATTTCTTGTCTATACTTGAATATGATAATGACCTGATCCATAAAACATCAGCAAGAGCCCTATAAATCAAGCAACATCGAAGGCAATGTTGACACAAATGATCAGCATCGTATTCCGGAGGATGGAATCCGAACTGGTATGCTATCAGTACTGTTTTAGTTCTATTTTTTTGTGGAGGATGATTCAGAATAATCGGGTAACTGCATCTTACTTCAGAGTGCCAATAAATCAGAAGCTGATGGAACTTCCTTGAATGACAAAGATGAGAAAGGAATGGCATCTGGGGACTCACCTAATTCAAGTCAGGCCAAGGACACATCTCTTGCATCTCTGGAGGAACTACATAATCTTGCTGGTGGTGCTGATATTAAGGTCTGTATTGTACATCTGCTGATTATGTATTCATAATTAAAGCATACTTTTGCCCTTTAATCCTACATTTTCTTCTTTTCTTTGTACCAAATTCTATTATGCTTCTAGAATTCAGCCGTGCTTGTACTCCTTGCAGTTTCTTTATCCTGTTTTTGAGGTTCCATGGTTTGCTTAGAAGCTTTGGCTGCTGTTGCATCATTGCTTAATCTGGGATCACTTGATTAAATACTTTTTCGTGCAGGGTTTGGAAGCTGTACTTGACAAGGCTGTAAATTTTGAAGATGGGGACAAGACGAAATAGTATACTCCTTTGTCTTGAGATGTTAACATTAGTTCAGCTCTGAAATATTTTGTAGGATTTCACTGAATTCTTTTTCTTAACGGATATTTTTGCTGATTATTTCTTCTAGTGGCATAGATTTGGAGAGCATGAGCATTAGTCAACGTGATGCCTTACTTGTGTTCCGTACACTTTGCAAGGTAATAATTTGATGTGTTTGACCCTTGGGTCTTTTATTCTGGAATTTGTTTTTTTCACACTTTTCTTTTTCTTATAATGAACCTATCTATACTGTACTCTTTGCTCATATTCGAACAAAATTGGAAATGAATCGATAACCATGGCTGGATATTTTTTGGTCAAACCTTGTTTCTTGTACTTAACCCTTGGTTTTAATTACTTTTTTTTATGCATTCTTAATCCTATTAAAAATATTTTCCATCATGGAAGAAAAAAATTTGCATGACTGGCAGTCTAATACTGGAATATTTGCAGATGGGTATGAAGGAAGATACTGATGAAGTAACAACTAAGACGCGAATTCTTTCGCTTGAGCTTTTGCAGGTCATTTATCTCACTTTAGAATTATATTCCTGGTCCTTAGGTCCTACCATTTAACTATTTAGCACTGTATACAGATTTCACTGCTTTAGTTTATTAATGAGAGCATCTCTTTCTCCAATATAAGCCATATTTGTCCTCTAAATCTTTGACAATCATGCATGCATACTCTACTTCGAAACTTGAGATTGTACTTTTAGCAACTTTCCTTGTTGTTGCAGGGTTTGCTAGAAGGTGTTAGCCACTCCTTTACAAAAAACTTCCATTTCATTGACTCGGTGAAAGCATACCTTTCATATACATTGTTGCGGGCATCTGTTTCTTCATCCCCTGTTATATTTCAGGTTCTCTTTACCTCCTATGTTGTTTCTTCCCCGTATTATATAGACATTCATGACCATTTATATCTTTGTTGTGGCAGTACGCTGCTGGAATATTTGCTGTCCTTTTGTTGCGATTTAGAGAGAGCCAAAAGGTATGTAGCTCTTGTGTTTCTATATAATTTATATTTTTGTTAATAAGACTTTTATTCAAGTAATTACACTACATTAACCATTTTGGCTAATAAAAAGTTTAATTGGTCATGATAATCTACAATTGCATTTGCATCCTTTTGCATTTTTTTTTCAGGGTGAAATTGGTGTATTCTTTCCCTTGATAGTATTACGATCATTGGACAGTGCAGACTTCCCAGCTAATCAAAAATTAAGTGTACTGAGGTATATATTGTTTTTCATATTTTATTTGCTTCTGTAATTTTCAGGACCTTCCAGTTTGTTAGTAAACTGGTGATATTGTCAGTCTGCTTTTTTTAAGGTCTCCTGATAAGCTCAACTTTTTGTAGGATGCTTGAGAAGGCGTGCAAAGATCCCCAAATGCTTGTGGATATATTTGTCAATTATGATTGTGATCTTGATGCTCCTAACTTATTTGAACGCATGGTATTTTCTCATATTTACTTCAACTGTATGTTTTTCAACTAAAATCTATTTGAAGATTGATTAGCCAATTGAAAGTCTTTCTTACAATTGCACGTTGTCTTTTGATATGTCAATAAGGTGACAACATTGTCAAAAATAGCTCAAGGTACTCAAACTACAGACCCAAATTCTATTGCTGGCTCACAGAATGCATCACTGAAGGGCTCCTCACTTCAGGTTAGTATGCTAGTTTGATTCTCCATTACCTGACATTTATGGTTTTAAAGTTCCCTGGTTTTCTGACAATGCAATAGAGGCTATGCCCTTGTGCCTCCCCCCTCCTTCGTAGGCAGTTACGTGGTTTCTTATGTAAAGACTCTAATCTATAGCATTCCATAGTTTGCATCTTCACACACTTTTTTCTTGATCATCGAAGGGGGCAAACAGGCATGTTAGTAGCTTGTTGCAGCATCTATTTCCAAGATGTTAGTTTCACATCTCTAACTATGTCTGTCTATAGCTATGCATCCAGGTTAAGGCCTTTCTATTTTGCCAAAAGAGTTGAAACAATGAGATTTAATGAAAGATTTGCAAGTTTTTTCATGAGAAAAGAAAACAGAGCTACTGCTTTGAGTTGTTTCTTTCCTTCTCTGCATTCTTATTTTATTTTCTGAATGTTAACATTTTATTGTTTGTTGAGCTGCAGTGTCTTGTAAATGTGTTGAAGTCGTTGGTTGATTGGGAGGAATCACGTAGAGGATCAGGAAAGCAGAAAGATGGGGATTCTTTTGATGAACTTTCAACTGAAAAATCCATTCCTGTGGACAACAGGGAAGGTGGTTCCAGTGATTTTGAGAAGGCAAAGGCTCACAAATCTATAATGGAAGCTGCTATTTCTGAGGTACTTTTTTTAATGTACATTGTTTCTTCACTTGCTGGGTCTTCGGTCTTTTGGTTGAATGTAGTTTACTCTTTTACTCATTGCTTTATGAAAAGGCTGTTATATCATTACTGCTCTGCGATAAGTTGGCCTACACTGCTATATGCTTGCTGTCTTTAACAAAAAATCATAACACTGATGGATTAAGGTGGAAAGTGGCAGTTTGATTCAGTACCATGCAATGTTATTAAAATCGGGATTCTAGGATCAGATCGTAGAAGGGTCTCTGAATTGGATCGTTGAATCGTAAGATTCTACATTATAACTAAAAGTATGTAAATGCAATCTTATATATTGTATATTTATTATATACAAAGTGAAAAAATTATAAATAATGCAATTAGTAAAAATGTTACTTCGAATAACTTAATAGAATTGAGGGGTAAACATTGAACAAATTAATAATATAAATCGAAATAGTCATTTTGTAAAATCGTTAGAATCGTTTATAAAATTGGATCGTACAAAAGATTTTATAAGTTTTTAATGTGACCAATTAAGATTCTACCGCAAATAAGATTCTACCTAGAATCGAGAATCGCTCCATCACTTCGGATAGTAAAATCGTTGAATTGAATCGGGATTTTAATATGTATAAGTCTTATTTGCTACATATATATAAGGCTCGTTTGGTATTGATTTCACTCAGAATATACCAAACACCGGATATGAGTATCGGCCATGTCCATACCCATATCTGATATCCTGATATGGACACCAAACGGGCCCTTAGGCTTTTCTTAATGCATGGACCTCTTAGATGTCCAAAGCAATATGAAATGTGAACCTAAAGGATGAATATGAAAAAAATCAAATATAAGAGTGAGTCTAATATGTGGTAGCTTTGTTATACTCAATTATCATTGGAATATTTGATTTGGAAAATGATGATGTCAACTAATGGAAAATATATTTTAATCCACTAAATGCAGCCTAAAGATCTATAAGTTGGAGAATATATAAACATATGGAATGGATTAAGATTTTCCATTGAAAGTTTAACTTATTCTTTTTGTGCTTGTGACAATAATGTCATCATCATCATCAGCATTAACCCAGTGAGGCTCCGCTACAGCGGAATCTGGGGGTACCCCTGCCCAAGGGGAAGGGGATACGCCCGATAGACCCAAGAACAACTGAAATTCAGCTATGTGACAATAATAACTGAATTTTGTTTAGGCTTGTGACAATAGTGTGAAATAACCAAATTTAGTTAAGTGTATTCATCATTCCATTGCTCTCAAAATTTGATTCTATTTGAATTCTGCAGTTCAATAGAAAGCCTGCAAAGGGCATTGACTATCTATTATCTAATAAGCTGGTAGAGAATACTCCTCTTGCTGTGGCTGAGTTCTTGAAGAAAACCACAAGTTTGGACAAGGTTTGGTTTTCCTCTTAGTTTTATGTTAAGCATGAAAGATTAACTTTTGTGCTAATATCTGTGGAACCCTTTTAAATTTTGCAGTCTATGATAGGCGATTACTTGGGTCAGCATGAAGAGTTTCCACTGGCTGTCATGCATGCGTATGTTGATTCGATGGAGTTTTCAGGAATGAAGTTTGATGCTGCTATACGGAAATTCCTGAATGGATTCAGGCTTCCAGGGGAAGCTCAAAAGATTGACCGTATCATGGAAAAGTTTGCGGAACGGTAGGTATTTGTGTGTAAATCTACTGCCTTGGATCTGCGTGTTTCTGTGCAGAGTTTAGACTAAACCAAAGTATGAGGTTGTGGAAGTACTACAACTGGCAAAAAAAAAAAGAAGAACTTTGCAGCATGATAATATTGTAGAAATTGGTGGCTGTCAAGTATTATCTTCGTAAATAAATGATGAAAATGAAAAAAAACTTTCGAATAGGAAGATTTATTGTGATAGTCTTTGAGCTCTTTGTTAACACAAAATATGAATGTTGATGCTATGTTAAAAAAATTGTTTGTGATTGATAGAATCATTTTCAATTTTTTGTAAGAACTTGAGTGTTAAAGTTGCTTGGAATTGCATGAAGTTTTAATTGAAGTGTGCAGTAGTTGTGCAGAAGTGCTCAACTTCATCCTTATTATAATTCTGTACTTCAGTGTGGAGAGTATTTCTCCAACGAGGAGGGTAAAATTGGTAGGGGTTGCACAACTTTCTCGGGGAGGTTTGTGGAACCGAACATGATATAGTTAACTTTCTTTCTATGCTGACCATGTTTTGTAGGAAAAGTTAATTGGTAAAATACCCTTTAAACATTGGGATTTGCTCTGTTTAGGTTGTGTTGTGAATTATTATTTTTGTTTAGGTTGACTCAACTATAACAAGAAGGCATACAGTAATACCTTTGGTGACTAAAATAATCTTGTCCTAAATGAGAAAAGGATATGAAATGATAAAAACCTAATATGCATGTCACAGAAAGCCAAAAGAGAAATATAGAAGACCCATTGATGGTTTATGAGGTAAGAGCAAAGTTATGAAAGTGATGGATACCTTTTCAGGGAGATATAATGGACTTGCATTGTCTTTGCACTAGTGTCTGTTAACCATATACATCCCTAATGCTTATACATAAATTCCAAACTAACAAAAAAAATCTCATATTTTATCTAACAGAAGTAAATCCCTTGTGTTTCCTCTCTACTTGTGCCGCTACACCACTTGATGGTCTCTGAAGTTCGCACATACTTCATAGCTGTCTCAAATTCATCATATTATGAGCAAAGGAACTTGGGTGCTGTATCTTGTACATAGCATGTAAAATTTGCCGATAACTTTTTTAAATAAATGTCTATCTATTTATTTTAATTTGTTTTTCTCTCTGGATTTTTTATGATAACATGTCTATGCTGTAGTTCTCGTTTACTTCGTAATAATTTTGTTCATTTTAGAATTCAGAAGCTTATCTCTTGCAAGACATTTCCTGAATCTTACAGACGTATCTTGTTGCAGTTACTGTGCAAACAATCCAAGTTTATTCAAGAATGCAGATACTGCTTATGTCCTTGCTTATGCTGTCATTATGCTGAATACCGATGCACATAACCCTATGGTGTGGCCTAAAATGTCCAAGGCTGATTTTGTACGCATAAATACTACAAATGATGCTGAAGAGAGTCCACCTGCAGAACTATTGGAGGAAATTTATGATTCGATTGTGAAAGAAGAGATAAAAATGAAAGATGATGTAGGAGTTGGAGAAACGAACAATCACAAACCAGAAGCTGAAGAGGGTGGTTTTCTCATGAACATCCTTAACTTGGCCCTCCCCCTCATGAAATCATCATCAGACAGCAAGTCCAAGAGTGAAATCATAATTAAGCAAACACAGGAACTTTTTCGAAATCAGGGAGGGAAAAGAGGTGTATTTTATACATCACAAAAAATTGAACTTGTAAGGCCAATGGTTGAAACAGTGGGGTGGCCTTTGCTTGCAACATTTTCAGTTATTATGGAGGAAGGAGATAATAAGTCTAGAGTTGTTCTTTGCATGGAGGGTTTTAAAGCTGGAATTCACATTACTCATGTTCTAGGAATGGACACCATGCGCTATGCCTTCTTGACATCTCTGGTCAGGTAGATATCCTGATAAAAGATAAACAATGACTCATGGTTTTGAGGTGATTCCAAAAAAATGCACGCTTAGTTGCTTACCATGACTATGTTATGTGTTTACAATATACATACGTACATCCACTTCTATACTTGATCTATCAGATTTGTTGCATGTTTCTTGCTAGAATCACAAGTCCTCGTCTTAAATAAATATATCTTTTTCCTTCATCTTTAATTTGGTAAATGAATTATATTGTAGCCCTTGATACTCTTTGTTCAGTAAGGATTAATCTTTCAGTATATAAGTTTTTTCCTTGAACTTATTCAGCTTTCAGCTTTAACTCAGCATAGATTGTTACATGCACTATTTTTTTTTTCAGTTTTCGGTCTCCATGTTGGTTGTCAGGTGATTATTTTGAGCCTTATTAGGCAGTTTTACGAATAGCAGGTCTCAATTATGCATTCATCTTTTGCCAGATTCACCTTCTTGCATGCACCAAAGGAAATGCGCAGTAAAAATGTGGAAGCATTGAGGACTTTGTTATCCCTTTGTGATTCTGATACCAACTCTCTCCAAGATACATGGAATGCCGTTCTTGAATGTGTCTCTCGTCTTGAATATATCACTTCAAATCCTGCAATTGGTGCCACAGTTATGCAAGCTTCAAATCAAATCTCTAGAGATTCCCTTCTTCAGTCATTAAGAGAACTGGCTGGGAAACCTTCAGAACAAGTTTTTATAAATAGTGTAAGATTGCCCAGTGATGCAGTGGTCGAGTTTTTTAACGCACTTTGCGGTGTGTCAGCAGAAGAACTGAAGCAAACTCCGGCGCGTGTTTTCAGCTTGCAAAAGCTTGTTGAGATCAGTTACTATAATATGGCCCGTATACGTTTGGTATCTACTCTAATCAATGGAAGCTCATTTTTTTTCCCTATTCTAAATTGGTCACAATAAAAAAGTTAGTGGCTTACATATTGATTATATGCCATATTCATTGTGAAAGGCTAATAAAGTTCTCAAGAATTGCTAACTGAGCAAGCTACCTAAATGTGTCTTTCATTACAGGTATGGGCTAGAATATGGTCTGTTTTGGCAAATCATTTTATTTCTGCTGGAAGCCATCATGATGAAAAAATTGCTATGTATGCTATTGATTCCTTGAGGCAGCTGGGTATGAAGTATTTGGAGCGTGCTGAGCTTACTAATTTTACATTTCAGAATGACATTTTAAAGCCATTTGTTGTTCTCATGAGGAGTAGTAGAAGTGATACCAAAAGGAAACTGATTGTGGATTGCATTGTTCAGGTAAATGAATGTGCTACTGGCTTGTCTCCAAATATTGTGGTAGCTAAAATTCAATACATCATAATTTTCTTGACATGTTGCAGATGATAAAATCAAAGGTTGGAAGCATAAAATCAGGTTGGCGGAGTGTTTTTATGATTTTCACAGCTGCTGCAGATGATGAATCTGAATCTATTGTTGAGAGTGCATTTGAGAATGTTGAGCAGGGTGTGTATCTTCTATCTTTATACACTCTTTTTTTTTTCTTCTAGTTAAGCTGTCTTTGCTTTGTTAATATCTTCCAAACATTACTTCTTTCAGTGATATTGGAGCACTTTGATCAAGTAGTGGGGGACTGCTTTATGGATTGTGTTAACTGTTTAATTGGATTTGCAAACAATAAAAGTTCTCATCGAATAAGCTTGAAGGCTATCGCTTTGTTGCGCATATGTGAAGATCGTCTCGCGGAGGTTTGTCTTTCAGCAATTGGTTCTCTTTTGTACTCAAGACATGAAGTTGAAGCTGTAGTGCTGTGTTTCTTCTGTCTTATACTACAATGTCTCCTTGAAACTTGACTAGCAAATGATTATGTTAACTAGTCAGTGATATACTAGTACTACCGTATAAGTTTTCCTCTCAAGACAATTTTTTTGACTAATCAGAAGATCAAATTGGTGTTACAATTTACAATTATTGTTCTGAAAATAAAAAAATACATAACTATAAGATATAATGTGTTCCAAAAGTGTTTTTTAATTAGTGTCAATCTGATTTTGCTTAGCCTGCAAAGATTGCCATAAGAGAACAAGTATATCACTTCAAATTGGATGTCTTTTGATTTCACTTCAACCAAAGCATGTTACCAGCGTCTGCAAGCACACCTTATTGTTTTTCGACTGGTGCATGGCACTTGGAAATGCTCAACTTCCGAGCAATTCCATGCTTAGGGCTCTATGTTGCATCTTTTGTCATTGTCTTGTTTTGACATGAAGGGGAGCGGAAGCTAGTGCGAATATTTGCTTACTGATTTATTATTTCTGACTGCTTTTTGGAAGTATATGTCGGTTTGACTAGGTGTATTTCACCTTGGTTGGTGGGACACGATCTCAATGTAGTTGGGCATTTGTTTGGGGGAGGGGGGTTTTGGGGGGAGGGGAGCCTACTTAATGGCTGTATAGTCGACCTTTTTTTGTTTATGATTGCTGTGCTTGTTGAAACTCAGGTTTGGAAGTTGTCTTTTGATTTGTGTAAACAGAAGTCACTTATGTGCTCCTAGTGTTCTAAAGCGTGCACTTTAGGTGGGCTCAGGCTAGTTGAGTGGAAGCTTCTCTCTCGTGCCTTTGTTGGAGAGCGGGATGTTCCTCTCTCGGCCCATGGTTCGGAGCTGGGGCTTAGTGTAGTTCGGGCCTTGTGCCATGTAAGGGCCTCGGGCTCCGACCTAGAGGTGTTTGTTGAGCAAGTAAAATTTTCTTCTTGCAATTAGGGATCAAATTTGCAAAATAGAGGTCAGATTTTATTCCTACGTTAGGTGTTTGGACAACACCTCATGAGTTATTTTTCCATTTGGATGATGCTTCTACTTATATTGTCATCTCTCTCTGAGAGAGTTGACCTTGTTATGTAGAATTTCATATCTGGAAGCATCCTCATATGAGGAGTGGGTACGACCATACAACTACTTCTCTAACCTTATAGCTTGCTTCTAGTATCATAATCCGTAATGTGAGGAGGGGAATTAGATCCTTCATTTACCCAAAGGTTTCCTTTTCATATTCTTAATCGTTTTCCTCATCACTGTTTTTCCATTTGCCTGTCTTCTCTGAAGCTAAAGTTCCTTTAAGGGCAAATACTGGTCATGCGGCTGATGGTTTTGAGAGAAACCAACTACTAGGAAGTCTCATCATCTTATGTGCCAAATATGGGTAATTTTTTTGTTAGAGGGTAGTGAGAGATGCTGTGTTTTGCTTCTTTAGATGAATATTTTCTGTACTAGTGTGTGGTAGGTCACCTACTTGTAGTAGTGCTTGACATGGATACTGCATACGATTGTGTCATAGGTTGAATTTAGCCTCTGCTATTCTGCATCAGGCATGAGAGAATTGCTGTCTTTTTTCATGTGTTATGAAGTTACATGTCCTGTCTGTGTTTTCTTTTCTGGAAATTCACTTGTATTTTTACTGGGGAGAAATTCTTCTTCCTAAATACTTGTTATGGATTGAAAAGAGGATATCTTTACTACTGTTTTTCCTCCTTTGTTGATAAAAAATTAAAATGCCTACTGATATCTTATGGTCATAATTCGTTCTCTCTATCTGTTTTATCCAGTTTTCACATTAAATGGTCTTTGTTTGTTGATTTCAGGGTCTTGTACCTGGCGGTGCCTTGAAGCCCATTGATGCGATTGATGATGCAAGCTTTGACGTGACTGAGCATTATTGGTTCCCTATGTTGGCTGGCCTATCAGATCTTACTTCTGATCCAAGGATAGAAGTTAGAAATTGTGCACTTGAAGTGCTCTTTGATTTGTTGAATGAAAGAGGGAGAAAGTTCTCTTCCTCATTTTGGGAGAGCATTTTCCGTCGAGTGTTGTTTCCCATTTTTGATCATGTCAGACAAGCAGGCAAAGGGGGATCAGGTTCTGATGATGATGATGACTGGCTTCGTGAGACCTGCATCCACTCACTTCAATTGCTCTGCAATCTCTTCAATACTTTTTACAAGGTAATGGTTATTCTTATGTTAGTTTACACTTTACAGAATACTCAACCAGGGCTAACATGCCTCGTCCTTGTAATTTCTTATTATTCCTCATACATGAACTGCATAATTCTTCCGTTGTCTTTGGATTGCATTATATATCTATTATGTGATTTGAGAATGTCATGGTATATGTTCAAGTAGAGGGCTGTGCAGGAACACTGAAGATCATTGTGGACTTACTTTGTAATAAAAAAAAATTAAAAGGAGAATCACTTCTTGATTCCAGTGACAGCTTAAGGGCTGTGATGAATCCAGAAATCAGGGTTCATGCATGTATTACTCAATTATAAGCTGAAAAGAAAAATTGAAGCCTGTGTTCATGTATTAATGTATGTGTGTCTACAAAGGAGCTAGGAAACACTAAAGATATATAAAGAGATTGCAGAGCAATTGAAGTGAGTGGATGGTGTTTTATGACATCCAAGATTAAGTCTAGTAGTTATTTTCTCTTCTATTATCCCATCGTGCTTGTGCTTATTGACAACTGAATTGAAAAAAAATGTATGCTTTTCTGTTATTGTTCTTATGGGCTTGAATTTATGCTGTTACATTCTTGCTTATATATGAAGTTTGTTTCTGCTAAAGAAAAAACAATGATTCAAGACATCGAAGTTACACAAATCTTTTTTTCGTTTGTATTTATACTTCTAAAGTAAACCAATCTGGACTGGTGTCTCAAACTATCAAGTCAAATCACTTACAATTTTGCTAATTCAATATTGATAGTTTAATGCACAATGTTCCTTATGATTTCCCTGTAATTTCCCTGCTTCAGTATTCTTGAATTTGCTGCCCAAATTTGATGAGTAATTACTGACTGGTATTTAACTTTGTTGTGCAGGAGGTCTGCTTTATGCTGCCACCACTGCTTAGTTTGCTATTGGATTGTGCAAAGAACGCAGATCAGTCAGTAGTTTCTATTTCTCTTGGTGCATTGGTACATCTTATAGAAGTAGGTGGACATCAATTCAGTGACAATGATTGGGATACCTTATTGAAAAGTATAAGGTTTGTATCCTCCATTAAGATGCTGCTTACGTTGTTGTACATGGATGTGGGCCTGGTATGATTTTGTTGATATGTGGCCAAACTTTATGATAAACACGTCTTTTGATATGCAGGGATGCTTCATATGCAACACAGCCACTTGAGCTACTTAATGAGTTAGGGTTTGACAATGCACACAAAGGTACTCTGCACAGAGATGGTGATAGCTTCTCTGTAACATCCATCAAGAATAATTTAGTGGAGCAGAGGCAAATTGGTGGTAGTGATGATGTCGCAAATGTGGATTCTGAAAGTACTCTTACTGACGGTTCTACAAGAGGCTTAAACATGCCAGGTACTCCAAGATCTGAAGGTAAGCATATTACTGCTTGAGATTGCATTTAGTCCTTTTCCTGTTCTTATGTGAGGAAATGAAATGTCTGAACAAAATGATTTGTGATGTTTTGTAGATGCAGGGCTACCTTCCCCGTCTACCATGTTCCCGAAGAACTCAGATGGCAGAGACCTGCAACGGAATCAGACGATAGGCCAAAGAATAATGGGGAATGTGATGGATAATATTTTCGTCCGAAGCTTTACCTCGAAGCCAAAAAGCCAGGAATTAGATGAATCTCTGCAATCTGAATCCCAGGTAGTTCATTTATCTGTGTACAGACATGAATTTTACTTATGGATTGATGACTTTTTTTTTTTTTTTTGTAAAGAACCCTTGTGTTTTTGAAGTTACAATATGGCCAGAAACACAGATGGATCATATATGAAAAATCAAATATAAATATATCTTATATCCCCGGCAGTTGAAAGCATAGAATAAATTTGAAACATGTCCTCAAGATATGCTCAAAAGTATCAGCGATGAATCATATATGTCTACACATTGTGCAAAAATGGTCTGGTGTATAAGTCGAGAAGTTTAATCTTCAAATTTATTTTATAAGCAATGACCGGAAGTTTCAAATATATTTTTAATAAAATTTTTCTGTATTAGCAGAAACAAAGATGTGTAATTTTCAGGTTTTATATATTATGGGGCATCCATGCTGCCAATAAGTAGCTTTTTTACTTGTCCAGAAGAAGATTAATATTTGTTGAAGTTGTGTTAGGATGTGAAGTGCATTCTTTTTACCATATAAGATTAATAATACTGTTAGTTTCTTGTTTCCTTCCCATTTTATTGATTTGTGTTGAAATGTCTAATCTATATTCTGTAATTGTTTCATTTTTTATGATCAAATTGCCACTTTAGCTGGATGATAATGAGGAGCCTGATGTAAAAGATGATATTGAGAGCCCACTATTGGAAACCATAAGAGGAAAATGCATTACTCAATTATTACTACTTGGGGCCATTGATAGCATTCAGGTATGTATGCCATTCTTATATATGGTCTCCTTATATGTAATGGTTACTTTTCCCTGATGTTATGCCCTTCACAGATGTGGCCGTTTATAACCAGGCTTCTCCCATTTGATTATATTTAGATAATTTTGGACAGTCATAAGATCATCTTTTGAGAGACATTTTCCACAATAAAACAATATATATACCATAATTACCCACTTTGAAATGCTTTCATCTGCTTCCTCTTACCTCTGTTGTTCCATTCTCTCTAATTCCATTTCTGTTTGTCCTATACTTCTATAATATCCACAAACTGCTCGGCCCATAGTGGCACAACTTGTGTTTTGCTTCTGCCTCCTTTCCATCCCTTGTCTACAGTTTGCCTTTTTTTAATGCATTATTTCCTATTTTTAGCTGTTGTTAGATATTCTTATAGTTGTGGTTTGGGATCCTGTACCAAATTAATGGTGTCACATTTGTGAAAATATTATGAAAATTTTATGCCAATCAAGTCATGTGACTCAGGGATTAGCTAATGGGTAAATTTCACTGAAGTAAAGTATTGGTTTGATCAAGAAGAAATGCCCCCAATAATTCTTTCCTAGAAGTATTTGCTTTGGAAGAGCAAAAGGGTGGCTGAAATAAATTAAGGCCTTGTTTCATTTTGGGTTTCAAATCAATTTTACTCCTAAAATTACATTTTAAACTTCTTAAAATACGTGCAACTCTCTCTACTTTTTACGTTTTTCAAGGTAAATAAAATCACATTTCACCCCAAAGTGACACAAGGCCTAAGATTATCTTGGGCATAATTACTATGGGTTTTCAGCTATATCATTGAAAATATGATATTGTGGTCAATGGTGTTATTGAGTCAGTACCCTATTTTGTGGGTTGTCTTAGGGTTGTGTTCGAGTTGTGAGCACAAGTGCTAGGTTTTTGGAGCATTAGCAGGTTGTATAGGGTTTGGGTTAGCCTTGAGCTTGTTCTTGGCTTTTGGTTTTTAGTGAGTCTTCCTGGTTGACGACTCGCTCATGTATATTCGTCTTCTTCTTTCTTATATATTTACCATGTTCAGAGTCAGTAACCTATTGTAAAATGTTATAATAAAACTGAGTAACCAAACATTACATATGCGAAATTTTTATCTAAATAGTGAAAATCCTAACTAACGGTTTCAGCTATAGTTCAATTCAATATTCGGCTAAGTGTGATATACCAAACTAAGTCGTAGTTAGTTAGGAATATTGTTTTTGAGCTGAAGGTCCTTCAATAATCCATTTGCGCAGCTCCGTTTGGAGTAAATGTGGCTGTATAAATCAGACACTTCCTAGCATCTGGTCCTGCCCGATCCTTTCTGGCATTTTTAAATCAGAACTAGCTGTTACTGCTCATAGATTTAATTATTTTTTCAATAGCTAGTCTGTAAGTTGTAATGGACATTCGTGATTCTGGAGTTCTAGAATTCAACTCTCAGTAAAGTGTCCGATTATCCGGCGCCATTTATGACATAATTTTACACCACTTGCAGAAAAAGTATTGGTCCAAGCTGAAAGCGCAGCAAAAGGTTTCCATAATGGAGATTTTGTTATCGATGTTGGATTTTGCTGCCTCGTACAATTCATACGCCAACCTGAGTATGCGTATTCGCCATGTCCCTGCCGACAGGTTATATAGTGCTAATTTCTTGTTGCATTTGTTATTAGAAAGCAGAAGAAGCTTCTACTTATTTTAACGATTATACTTATAGCTCAATTGATTCATTGTTGAGCAGGCCACCTTTGAATCTTCTTCGTCAAGAATTAGTAGGAACTTGTATATACCTGGACATGTTGCAAAAAGCCACCTCAGAACTTGATGCTGGTGTAGAGAACTATTCTAAACCTGAGGAGGGAAACAAACTTGACAGAATAGCTGAGCAGAAACTGGTGACTTTCTGTGAACATGTACTGAAAGAAGCATCTGATTTCCAGTCTACAGTAGGGGAGACAACTAATATGGAGATCCATCGTGTTTTAGAGTTGCGTTCGCCCATCATTGTGAAGGTATATATATAACCTTTGATTTCTATCCATGTAGTTCGTTAAATTTCTTCATATCTATCTTTTTTTCAAATTTTTCCTTTGGTTAATATCCTGGATTAATTTTGCCATCAAACTTTAATATGTTCAGTTAACTAAAATGTTTCCTCACTATTGTCGAAGTCTCTTTCTTTTTGTTTGCCACTTTGATTAGTGAATTTGCATCGTGTTTTTTATAGGTTATAAGAGGTATGTCCTCCATGAACAACCATGTATTCAGAAAACATCTAAGAGAATTCTACCCATTGATCACCAAGCTCGTTTGCTGTGACCAGGTGATCCGTCTTTCTTCACCTTATTTTTTGTCTCATCTCTGATCATGCGCTCATTCCCATACAAACTTCTCTGCGTAACTTTCGTTACAACATTTGCTTGATCTATGATGTATTGGGTCAATACTAATTATTCTCGTACATTGTTTTGACCGCTCAGATGGATGTGCGTGGTGCACTGGGTGACTTATTCAGCGGTCAACTGATGCCATTGTTGCCTCTTGTCGAGTCTGCTCATTAAGAAGAGCTGCCTGCCGATTCCAGTTCAGCTTGTAGGAATTTGTGCCCCTTTGAGAGATTATGGATTAAAGAACACACGGTATATTTAGGACATTTTGATGTGGACATAAATCAACTGGTTTCTTGATGATATAGTGTGCATTTGAGTTAACGAATTGCCTCAATCCTATACGAAGGCCTGCGGTAATGATTGTTTCAAACTGAATAGCTGCTTCCCGGATGATTGTAACTAGGAAATGTCAGATGTTCATCTCTGTGTATTTTTGTAATCAAATTTTATGTTCCATATGGACCTGATGAGCTGATCTCAACTAAGAATTGTCAACAAGGTAAAATCTAGATGTACCAATTAGGTCAAAAAGGTAAGTTTTATGTTTGGTAGCCTTATATTTTTTTTTTAAACGTAGCTGTTATATGCTGGTTATTGAAAATAGTATGGAACAACCCCACATCGGATGGTCTAGTGGTAAGAGCCTAAGAGGCATCAGGGGATGTTGGTTCTTACCCTTGTCTCTTCACTTGGTCAAAAACCAAGTATCATCATTCTTCCTACTACTAGGTCAAGTTGGTCGGTGCAAGCTAGTTTACCTGGTTTGTGTGCTTTAACACCTAGTTTACAGACTCGGAGTTTACTATCAAATGTAGGTCCCTCGTTAAAAAACAATAACAAAAAAAAAAGAAAAAGAAAAAGAAAATTGTACGTAACACTAACGTCACAAATTTCTAAAGGGGCATTTTAAACACAACCTATTAGATAAATAATAAAACAATGAATTATTTAATTTGCAAATAAAGTCCCCAAGTAAAACATTTTTCATTTTCTCTCTTCCTCAACTCTTTTTTACGCTGGTTTTTTTTTCCTTCATTTGATTCTTCGTAGATTTGGCAATTGAACAAAATTATAGGTTGTTTTCAACGTATTGCATGATCTAATGAGCATGGTGTTCGTTGAATCGAAACTTTTGATGCAAAATTTGCTTTTAGGGTACATTTGTCGAAGTTTGTAGCTTAGTTTAAGTGAACGAGGTATTTCAAAAATCTTGGCCTGGACTTGGGGGCTTCTTCAAAATTATTGTTGGAATTTTGCAGGCATTCCTACAAACCCTGGTGGAATCTAATGGGCTTTTTAAAAACCATGGTGGAACCTAGCGGGATAATTAAATATTTTCGATAAAAACGAATGGGCTTCATGAAAAGTCTCAATAAAATCTTGCGAGCTCGTTAGATAATGTTGGTCAAACAATTTGAATTACATCACCATGAGAAGACAACGTTCTTCTCAGATTATTCTGATTATTTCTTCCTAGGTTTTGATAAGGATTTTTGAAAAAAAAAAAGTTATGACTTGGTTTGGTAAATTTATAACATAAAACTAGTATCTAAACAAGATTGAGTAAGATCTATATAAATATATAGAAGATAAAACTAATTAGATTAGTGAGCTCAAAAATACTTACTATATAATGAGAAAAACTTACCTTATAACGAATAATATGTAAATAAATATATAACAATGTGTCTTTACAACCTATAAAGTTGTCCCTCAATGGACAAATAATTGCTCTTCTTTTTATTTGAATTTAATTTCCTAAGAAACTAATACATTTGAAATTCTACTATCATAATATTATTAGCACTTCTTTGAGTTTCTAATTTTCCTATAATCTCTTAAACTTCCTTCTTCAATGTCATAGCAACACTCTACTAATTTATTTATTTTTAGACTGAAAATTACAAGTTTATTAAACCTTCATATTATACATTAAATTATCATTAGGTATTTCAAAAATAAAAAATCTTCATTAGGTATATATATAATCTGGTTTGGGATTAAAATTTTACTATAAATGATAAAAAAACTGATATTATAATTAATTAGATACCTTTATATTAACAATACTGTCAATTACCTTTAGATCAACAATATCAATAATATTGCATTAGGTTGCTATGCCAAGATCTCTTCAACTTTTGTATAACTACTCATTGCAAGCGCTTGAGGGGTGACATTAAAGAATTGATATTAATTAATGAATTTCACCTATAATTGTAAGTTGCTAGACGATATACATTCTAACTGTAAAACCCAAGTTCCGTTAATCTAACCTTGTGTAAAATCTTACCTCTAATTCATCCTATTTTTTTCTCTTTCCCATTCTTTTGTTTTGGGCCAAAAGCCCAACACTTGTTGGAGGAGTTGGGAGACCGAACCCGTCTCCTTTTGGAGCCCAATCTGACTCCCTCTTATCTTTCCGATTTGCCCTACCTTTTCCACGCTCCTTCCTCTGAAACGCCGCTCAAATTGTGGGAGAGGAGATCGAGAACCCGAGGTCTCCATGTGCTGCCGCCGGTGAAGCTTTCCCTCTTATCTCCTTTGCCTTCTCGCCCTCCTTCCTTTCTCCTTCCTTTCTCCTTCCTCACGGAAGCCTCGCCTGAGTAATCCATCGCTAGGAAGCGGGTCACGAGCCGCCGTCCCTGTCACTGGAAAGCTCGTCACGCCGGTAAGTTAGTTCGCCTTTGGTTTCGATCTTGTCACCTCCTTCGTGTTTCCTTGCTAAACTGAAGTCTACACACCACCAGATCTTGTTGTGGGAATCGAGATTGAAATCTGAAGATAGGAGGCTGCTGCTACACACCGGCATTGGTTTTGATCGTCGATTGGTCGAGCTCGCTGCCAAACGAAGGGACAGTCGACGCCAACAGGAGGAACAACGGTGGCACTTGCTGGATTGGGGCGGAAGTTGCATCCGATTGAACAACTAGGGCTGTCATCGAGGCTACACCGCAGTGGTGTGTCGAGACGAATCTACCGCCAAGGAGGTACAAGGGATCAGGCGTCCGTTCGAGGGTGTGACCTGCTCAAGTTTTTCGTTCGAACCTTGTCGAATTCAACCAAGTCCTAGACAACTCGTGCCTTGGGTAAAGGCTTTAGCCCTTTTGTTATTGCTCACTAATTAAGCTGTTTATCTTCATGAATTGCTTTTTGAGTGTTGAGATACTATTTGGGTTGCGAGAAGCCGTGTGATATGTGAGTTGGATGTAAAAATTCTTGCTAGCTTGACTTGTCAACACACCACTTGAATAGTTAGCTAGGTGTTACGAATTGCTTGGAATTGCAATTGCTTTGGATGCAGGGCATCTTTAATTGCCAATGTAATGTTTTGTGCGCATGGTATAAAAGTTAGTTCGATTCCTTTATGGCAATTGATTTGGTTGTACCTTGTCGGATTCGAGAATAAGTTATGTTTGAATGAGTTTCGAATGATTGCGTGTATATGATCTAAACTTGTCGGGAATTTGATCTTGTTTGGCTTTCTTTGAATACGAGTAATAGATAAAGCTTATGATTATATAGTTGTATGCCGAGAGGGTGGCGACATATTCTTTTGGAACCCGATGTGATAAAATCCTTATACATATACTTGTGTAGGTTTGTGAGTGACGCTTTCACAATGGGACTTGGACTTTTAATCGTTTGCATGTGACCTTTAGTATTATGCTATAATTTTGAATTATCGAGTATGTTGTTGGTTGCTGGTTCTCGAGTTTCGGTTGGGTTATCTTGGATCAATCTAGTAGAATGTTTAGAATTGTGATGGTTCGCTCTTAGTGAAGCCACCATTCATGCCTATCTAGAATCGAAAATGTCTCTTCGCGGTTAGTCGATTAACCGTGGACGTTATGATTCGTAGGTCTTTAGTATTGCCGCGTTACTTACGTCATTCGAGGATCGCTTTCCAGGTAAGTCGTTCTCGACTTGCTCGGCTCTATTCTAGTCTTGTTAGATTTCATGCCGTGATTGTGAGATTGGTTTTGGGAGTTAGTCCCGAATGTAGGCTTACCATGTGAAATATTTTCATGCATGATGTGATGCGCTTTTCATTGCAAACGTTTTCTCGTAAAAGAAATAGTATCGCTTTCTCTGTGCTGGCAGCGTAACCGGCACGATCATGTGCGACGATTGTCGATGGCGAAGAGGCGTCTAGCCATGGTCGTGTGTCGGCCGGGCCCTTTACAAAAAATAAAAATTGATTGTTTGTTTTTGGCAAGTGCTCCAGTGGAGGCTTGACCAGGGGTTGGAAGGACGACGTATATGGAAAGTGGGAGGGCCCGCCGCTGCACTCGGGCGCAGGTGAGTTAGCGTCGTAGATGGGAATGCGGTGGTGGAAGGAAGAATGACATTTCCCAATAGGATTGTGGTTTTGTTGTGCGCGTGTGTGTGATTACTTAGTTGGTTTGTGACCTTGTGAATTCTTGCCACGCTTAATGAATTGTGTATTCGTTGTATCTTCCTTCAATTGTTGAATGTCGACGCGGTTGTTATTATTATAAATGCTTTACTTTTGTGCTTGTTAGTTTGATTATGGTATGTCTCACTGCCTTTCTTTTCACATATTATCTAGGTTGTGGAAATGTGTGTTGACTTATACTGTTCTGTTTAATTCACTTGTTAAAAATTATGTTGTTGGATAATTGATGTTTTTCAAACGTCTTACTATTGCCGTGTGTTATCTAGCTTGCCTAGGGTAGTAGCTGACCCTTTGGGGACTTTATTTTTTTCAGTTCCAGGTACTCACACAGGTCCCGTGTTGGAGCCTAGGACAGATGCTGCAGCGGATCGTTGACGCGTGTCATAGGTCACTGAGTGGGTGTGGAGTTTGGTTTAGGCTTGTTAGTTGTTTTGGATATTTCCTCATGTTGTTGACTTTGACAGATTTCTAAGGTTGAATGTGAATTGGCTAGACATTTGGGGATTCATGTATGACATTTCTAAATGTGTTTTGCTTGAACGACAGTTGGATGTTTTAAAATAGTTTTCTTGTCGTGTCTGAGTTGCAAGGTCGAGGTATTCTAGTTGTCAACCAGTTCAGGTAGGACCCGTTAGGGTCAAACTACCTAGTAATGTCCCGACGTTAAGTCGGGGTGTTACACTAACACATTGATATTACACTCTTAATTGTAAAAAATCAAATGAGAAGTTAGAAGAATATAATTGAAATAAAATCTTCATTGCCTAAGTAATATATTATACATAATACAAAATAAAAATTAAATCCGCCTGATATAATAAACATTCAAGTTTTACTAATTACACATATACTTTGAATTCTAATTTAAATTAATATACCCATATACATCCAATACATATCTATACATCCATCTAGTTAGTTTTTGAATATGCCCATTGACAACAGATGGGATAATTAATTGTTCCTGGTCTATGAAGGTGGGGGTTTTCAATATGCTTGTAAAAACAGTCGAGGAAATTTTTATAGAGCCCATAAATACCAACCGAAATTTAGAATAAACCCTGCAAGTGCAAACCGAGATTTAGAAAAAACCCACAACTTCCAATATAGATTTAGAAAGGACCTACAAGTGTAGATCAAGGTTTAGAAATAAGCCCACAAAACCTGATCGGAAGTTTTAAAAGAGCCCACTCGCTCGTACCATGATTGAACTACTTGATGATAACCCAAAATTTCGAAGAAAAAACAATTAAAACATAAATGTACTTAAATCAATCTTCCTAATCGAATCTGTCCAGTTTTTTTTAGCAAACTTTAAAAAACCAACACAAATTGCCTAGTGGAGAGGGAATAGAGTTTTTTGCTACAAGGACTTTCTTTGCATTTTTTGGTAAATTTAGTTTCGTTATTATTTTTTATTAGGCTATTAACACATAAATGAACTTAAATCAATCTTCCTAAACCTCATCCTAAACCCTAATACATACGGAGTATATACATTTAATTTTGCCATATATTATCCACACTACCACTTTCATTCTCTCACTCTCATTTTCTTCCTCCCCTTTCCCTCCACAACCTTTCCTCTATTTTCACCCTTATTCAAACTCAAATTTATGATCAAAATCAAGGATTTTTTTGTTGCATCAATAACAAGATAAATCGACTTTAGAACATTTAGGGTAAGTTTAGTACTCAAAATTTACCAATTTCCTACATTTTTGTTGATATTATTGGCTTAGATCTAGGTTCATTTTAAACTTTTAGGGTTTAAGCAAATTTTGTTTGATTGTGTTATGGTTTAGGTAGATTGTCATTTTCACAGGTTTAAATCGATTTAACTACGAGATTAGGCTTTAAATCAATTTTTGTTCAAATTAAATGAAGTTCTCCGACCATTATCGATCTGGTCGTGAAGGATGCATCGCTAGGTGAAAGACGATCTCGACCGCTACGATTGAAGTCGCTCCAATCGTTACAGCCAAGCGCAATCTGGTCATAATGATTCAACCGACTTCGACAAAAAGGCTTCCATTGGATTTTTTTTCACCTTTTGATTTTTTTTTGCCTAATTATACATTGTGGTGTTTAAATGTTGAGATGCTATGAGACTAGGTTGGCTCGTCTTCGTCACTACAATTCGCGATATGAGCCGGTTGAAGAGGTTCATCGAGATGAGATAAATGAGGAAGTTCATTTGGATGAGCTGGTTGAGGAGGTTCAACATGTTGAGTAGTCATTTAGTCACCCGTTTCAAGATTCAACGCATACCATTCAATCACCTGGCATTCGAGTAATTGAGCCCTAGTGCCAGATTTGATATAGAGGAGGCTGTTGGGGGAGGAGAGGATGCTACACTTTCTCCTACTGTGGGTGCCAAATATAGGAGACGATCTCGAGTAGGTGAGCATAAAATTGGGACATTGTTGAGTGTTGACCCATCTGGTACCAGGAGGCTTGGAGATTACAGAGCTCCTCTTGGGCTTCGAGGAGCATATAGCCCATTGAATCTATGCTGGCAGTATAAGTCAATCATTTGTAGTATAAGATAAATAATTGCACATTATAATGTAATCCCTATGTGCATTTTATATTTGAATTTGAACTGAATGTCGCATATTATTTCATTATAGGTAAACAAATATATACTTTAATGTTTATAGGGGTGTGTCTCACCATTGAAGATTTAGTTTCGCCATACACAACTGTCAAAATGGCTACTAACAGGGGATAATGCATGAGTCGATCTTGTTAGGGATAACGAGCTTGCCCATCTACAAGCCATTATGCACCAACACATTCATCTTCGTCTTATAGAGGCACTCGTTGAGTGATGACATCCAGAGACGAGTTATTTTCATATGTCATGGGGAGGGATGATGATTACGTTGCATGACATGACGCTCATCCTTAGCCTCAGGATAGACGGGGATGTGACTATCCCAACTAGAGAGGATGGACTACTTCTAGCAAGGCCTCTGAAGGCACGATATATCGCATGATTCTTAGAGTTCCTTAGGCTTGACGATGGTAGTATGACAACAACGATTATTAAATTCTCGATTAGATTCAATGATTGTAATGATTTTATGATCCAAAGTGATGGAACGATCCTTGATTCTATGTAAAATCTTATTAGTGGTAGAATCATAGTTTATTACAATAAAAAGATATAAAATCTTTTGTATGGTCTGATTTTATATATGCCAAAATTTCCATTGGGTTGTTTAAAATGTTCCATCGAGTATTTTGCGACCGCGTGTTAAGTGGTCGTTAAATTGGCGACCAGGTGGACGCAAATTGTTTTTTAATTTTTTGCATTTTCGACCGCGTGGTCGCGGATTAGCGACCATATTACATGTTCGCTAAAATATGGTCGCTAAATCAACAAAGTAGTGTAGTGCAATAGGGTTAAAACCAGATGTTCTCTTATAGAATGTATTTCACCGACTATGCAACTAGTTTAAAAGCAAGTATAGTGGTTAAAGTTATAATCAATTTCTTTATTTTTTTCATATTTTCATTTTCTTAACGTTTTTCATACATTTTTTAGAATTTAGTTTAGTGTTATATGGAGTGAAATACAAGTATACAAAAATTTACACTGTTTACCTATGGGTGGTAAAATTAGTATTTTTTTTTGGATTAATTTGGCAAGTAACGCTTCAAAGAATTGAAAGGTTGTCCGAATCTCTCTCATCTCACTGAGGTTACCTACATACACAAAACATGAACACAAAAAAGAGAAAAAAGATACTTTTTCCCCTTTTGGTTCTCCTTTTTCCAATTAACCCTTCCATTTTTATCTTAACACTTTCTATTCTTAGCCTCTTGTGTTTGGATCTCCTGCCTCTTCCGGTAAGTTTGTTTATGACTCAATGCCAACATGACTATCCACTTTTCCTATCCTTTTGTAAAGGGCAGAGAGAGAAGGCTCTCGTCCTTTACAAAAAAAAATGTTGCTAGATTGGTTAACAATGTGTAGTCACCTTCAAAGAGAAACTAAATGGTCCTCTCCTTTTTCACTAATCTTCCTTCTTCTCTCCTTTCACATAGCCATATCGATTGGTGTACCTCCATCACCCGAAATCATCCAAGATGCCCTTCTTAGGTTGAAACGATCCTTCGATAATTCAAGTATCTTGTCTAGTTGGAACACCTCTCAACCCCCTTGTTTTGGAAGCAAGAGTAATTGGGTAGGTGTAATTTGTTCCATTGGTGGTAATGTTTACGCAGTGAGGCTTGATAACATGGGGTTATCGGGGAAAATAGACATCGGCGCGCTTCTTGATTTGCCTAAATTAAGAAGTATAAGCTTCATTGAGAATGAGTTTGGAGGGCCAATGCCAGACATTTGGAAATTAAGAGACTTGAAGGCGGTTTACCTTTCGAAAAACAGATTTGAGGGAGTCATCAATCCCAACACATTTGATGGTTTGAATAGGCTAGAGAAAGTGCATCTTGCTAACAATAGATTTGGTGGTGAGATTCCTACTTCTCTAGCAAAGTTGTCTAGATTGGTTGAATTAAGGCTTGAAGGCAACCAGTTTCAAGGGGCAATTCCTGATTTTCATGATATATATTTTGATGACATAAGTTTGGCCAACAATCAACTACATGGCCCTATTCCTAACACTCTATCTAGGTTCTCTGCAAGCGCCTTTACTGGTAAGCTTCTATTTATATACATACATATATATATATATATATAAATTCACAAAAGAAATAATTTTTTTTTGTAAACTAGACACAAACTTACATTTTATTTCCATGAAAACTAGCATGTTGCAAACTATAGATTTATTTTATTTATTTATTTTGTGTATGCCATATATTTATTACAGGGAACAAAGGATTATGTGGAATGCCATTGAGCCCATGTTCACCTAATAATAATCCCAATCAAACAGTATCCCCAGACTCATCAGCGTCGTGGACGCCATCACCATTGCCACTGCCAAGTAAAAAATTGGTCTCCATAATCCCTATACTTATTGCAGTTGCAATTGTGCTCTTGGTTGTTCTTATTGTAACTGCATGGATAATAAAAAAGAGAAACCCTAAAAGAGAAAATAGGCCACATCATGGGCAAGGATTTAGCCTGCCGCCCAAGAATCCTCCTACTAGAGATTTAGAAAGTGGGCAAGCCCCATATAATAAGAAAAAGACTAACCTTAGCAAGACAAAGGGTGAAGTTGGAAAGCTATGTTTTATGAGGGATGATGTGGCGAGATTCGACTTGCCCGATTTACTAAAATCCTCAGCTGAGATTCTAGGAAGTGGTGGCTTTGGAGCTTCGTACAAGGCTAGCATGGGAACTAGAAAGATGGTTGTGAAGAGGTTCAAGCAAATGAATAATGTGGGCAAAGAAGAATTCCAAGAGCACATGAGAAGGCTAGGGAGTTTACAACACCAAAACTTGCTACCTCTTGTGGCTTATTACTACAAAAAAGAGGAGAAACTATTGGTTTCTAGCTATGTTGAAAATGGAAGCTTGGCTTTTCACCTTCATGGTAATCCTAAGATCCACCTTCCCTTCTTATTTATTACATAATTATGTTTTGACATGTGACCCAGTGTAGCTCCACTTCAGTGATATCTGGTGGGCGGTGCCCCATCTTGACCCCCAGATTCCGCTAAAGCGGAGCTACACTAGGTCAATGTTATTATTGCATGTTTTGGCATGTGATCTATTTCTTCTAATTAAATACATATCTCTATTATTGTCTTGATGTTTGCACTTGATATATTCTCAGGTAACCAAAGGGGACAACCAACCCTAGATTGGGCAACAAGGTTAAGAATTATAAAAGGTGTAGCAAGAGGCCTTTCATACTTATACAAAGAGCTACCAAGCTTGATATCGCCTCATGGACACCTCAAGTCATCTAATGTTCTCCTAGACGAATCATTCAATCCTTCTTTGAATGATTACGGGTTAACACCATTGATGAACCAAGAGAATGCGCATCATCTCATGGTGGCATATAAATCTCCAGAGTATGTAAAAAATGACCGTATCAACAAGAAGACAGATGTCTGGTCCCTAGGGATTTTGATCATTGAAATCATAACCGGTGAGCTCCCAACCGACCACTACTTACAAGAGGGATCGAGGCAAGTAGGTTTGTCGAGTTGGGTTGAGGAGGTTGTAGGAGAAAAAGTCGGGATCCAAGTGTTTGACAAGAACATGGGATTGACGCGTAGTAGTGAGGGCGAGATTTTGAAGATGCTAGGGATTGGCTTATCGTGTTGTGAAAGCGACGTCGAGAAGAGATGGGATATCAAGGAGGCTAATGAGAGGATTGAAGAGGTAAGGGAGAGAGAATTGAACCATGATGATGAGTTCTGCTCTTCATATGCAAGTGAAGGAGATAGAGGCTCTTCTTCTAGGGAAATGTCAGATGAGTTCACAATTGTGCCAGTGAGTTAGTGCATGTCCATGATAATAGTTTATAGGTGCAAAATCTTGGTTTCGATGATCCAAAATTTCTTCATTGCCAAGGGTTGGACAATGGACACTCTTGTAGCAAAAGTACGTTGCCTGTGTAAATTATATTAAATCACTGTACCTTTTTTTCTTCAAATTTTCCACTTAATTGACTGTCATTTATCTTGAAAATGCAAATACTCGATATTTTATTGACAATTTTCAAGATAAAGGATGATTTAGTGGAAGAAAAGAGAAAAAAAAGTGATCAATTTAGTGTAGTTTACGCATTCTTAAGGAGAACCGAGTGATTCAACTACATGTCGTTCTTAAGTTGGATATCTTGTGCTGTACATGGTGTAATTTTGGTGTGAGATATTTATTATCTTAGTGAATATAAAAACATTTTTGTGTATTTTGATTTGTTACAGTTAGTTAATGATGTTATAGTGCCTAAGTTTCTCATACTAGACCCAAAAAACATTGAATTGATGCCCTAATAAAAAATTATAATATTTTTATCAATATAGAAACAAATTTACAACTGAAATTTCCCGTTAGTTGAAAACCTAGTGAAATGAACATTTATATCTTTTGGGTGCTTTGTTATAGTGCCCTAAGTGTGTCAGTACTCCATAAAATTACTTTTCTAATTAAATTGTAAAATCAATAGGGTGCTTTTTTCCAGTTCAAATCGCCTGTTCCATGTACATGTGTCATTTCATTATCCCTTTCATTTTAGTGGTCCACATATATACAGCCTTCTAAATTGTAAATTTAATCTTTAATTTGACAAATCTGAATACAACCACTCTCCTCACCGGTGCCATCAACTTTACTCATCTTGAAATCAGGACACCGACACGGCAGCCGTCGTGGCTGCTTACCACAGCCACCACCAGATGGCATCAATTTCAAATTTTCTGCACGTCTCTTTGCCACGGAATGGCGACGCCACTCTCCTGCGCAACCCGATCTTAATTCTGTTCATCTCTTTCTTACTTTGAGCTAGGGTTTAAGCTTTAGTTTCCAATCCATTTTTTTAACTTAAATTAGTGATGCCTCATTCAATGTTACTCTTTTGTTATTATTGTTCCCGATGTCTGTTTTGATATTTTAGTGATCCAATAGTTTTCAATTTTTCTAGTCTTCTTAAATCTCTTTTAATTCTCCCCCAATTTCAAACTGTGAAACCTTTTCGAGGCGCGATTCATTAATTAAGATATATGATGACAAATATTGACTGGAATTGAGGAAGAGATTGATTCAATTTATGGGAGATCATATACATACCCCATGGAGGATGAAATGATACATATGTTTCTTTTTCACCCCACTGGAGTGTTCACTTGAAGAAGATTTATAAAGGAGATGGCCAAGACAGGAGGCATGTAGAATTTATGGATAATAATATATTGCTAAAGTGAGATGTTCTTTTTTCTTCTGAATTACAATCTAAACAAGAGACGGGAAATCGAATTGAAGAGAGAATAAATTATTGTCTAGGGCTGGCGCCGACGTCCGAACAAGAAGGCCGAAGGCGGAAATGAACATATGAGATTATTCACATGGTAAATTTTATATAAGTGTAAAATATTAAAAATGGATTTGGAATCTAAGTAAATGTATTCCACGTAGACCACTAAAATCAAATCGTCTGTCCCATTATTAAGTCCCAAAATTGTGTCTCTCAAATCTGATTGGAACATGTAGTTATATACTCCTTCCGTTTCAAAATAGTTGATCTTAGACAAAACTTCACACATATTAAGGAAAATCCTTTTTTTCCAAATTACCCCTATAAGTACTCTTTATTTTTTTTCAATTATCAATGAAAATATTGGGATATGTGTAAAGTGGGGTATATATAAGGGTATAAATAGAAAAAAAAAGTTACATGAACATTTATTTTGAAACAAAAAAATGGCTTTAAGAACAACTATTTTAAAACGGAGGGAGTAAGACAACTCACCAATTTTTTCCCATTTCAGAAAATTACCTAAAAGTCTAATTATTAGTTTTTGGTCCAATTAAAGTTGTCGGACACAATTTTGGGACATAATAATGGGACAAAGGATTTGATCCGGATTTGGACTGGCTTTTTTTTTCCATACCTTTTTTTTTCTTAATTCTCATGGAGATCTTCAATGAAAATTCAATCTAAGAAAAATGCCAAATTGCCATGAAAATGTTATGACGTAATAAGAGGGAGTTGTATAGCTTGTATTGCAAAAGTTTTATGTGTCTAAGGGTGTGCTTGGATTACAATAGTTTATAGTTTATAAAGCCTTTTTATTTTTTTAATTAGATTGTTAAGTTGTGTGTAGATAATGTTTGTATTTAAATTTTTTCAAATTTAAATAATAAGGGCTCAAACTCTCCATAAGAAAGAAAAGAATATTTTTTCCAAATATGATAGTATGGCCTAATTTCTATGAAAAAAGATAAAATAAATTTTTTAAATATTTCACACAAACACACCCTAACAATAAAATATTAAAAAAATAGTACAATGCTTTATAAAGTTTAAAGTAATGTAACCCAAAGACACCCTAATTGTAAAGATTTTTTTAGTGTACAAAAAAATTAGGCTGATATTCGTTAACCTACGACATCCTTATGGATGAGGACTTGAAGTCCTAAGTGTGTCGGAATTTATGAACACTACACAAATGATGTAGTCATGTTATCAAATCAGCAACCTTATTGGAATCACGAGGTCCATGTTCGAATCTGACAACCTCAAACGACTACAACAAAACTAGTGTGTCTAAAATGAGCATTTCAATTTGCCATGTGCGTGATTTACTTCCTTTTAGCACTTTTATGACAATTAGACTATCTCGGTCAATCATAATATTAGCCAGATTTCTTTTCTTGGGCTCACATACTGCCTCATATATTCCTGTACTTCCGCTTGAATTATACTCCAGTGATCATTTCGCAAAAGCATTTACCGCTATAGTTTTTTCTTTATGATCCCTAATAATATATCATGTAGTTGCTAGACCATTCTGTATTTTAGATCCATCAAAATTAAGTTTTACAAATCCATGTTCTAGTTTCTGCCACTTCTTGTGTAATACGCGGACTTGTTTTTCTTCTCCGTCGGAACAATGATCTTTTTGTTGGAAAAGCAATGGAATTATTTAATTGATTAAATGGAACTATTTAATTAATTAAATAACTAAACCCTATACTTTTTCCTAGGAAACTTTAGCAATTATTCTTATAGGCAAATTTATCTATCATAATTTTAATCTTATCAAAACTAACAAATTCCATATCTTCTACCCCTAATTTTGCTATCTTTCGAGATCCAAACCCTGATATCATAACCGAATGACTCTATAATTGGCACACCTCTCTGATTTTTGTCCTACTCGTCCGATTATCATACCGAAAAGATTCGGATTGATTGGTTATAAGAACTACCATATAGTTCACCTAAATCAAACCTTCGAGCTTGCCTTCGGAACCGTCAATCAACACGCCCCACCAACGGAGTAGTGGCGTGGAAGGAGGAACCCATCGGCGACCTTGACAGGCACCAGCGCTATCGACCAAGTCACCAATTGATTCCGGTAAGGCCGCCGGGATTGCCACCGTCGTCAACTGGCCGAGAGAACTACCGGTAAGTTTTCCTCTGTTTTTCCCCCTGTTTTCTTTTCGTGTCGGGTTGAATGTTTTGGGGTTGAGATAGGGGAAAGGGGAGTCGGGAGGTTGGCGTGGAATAATTGGAACGGGAGAAAGCTCGGGTTCGCAGGCCGCCGCTACCTCCCCTCGATGTGCGCCAAGTTCGGGCTGGGTTTGCGGTGTGTGGGGCAACTGGGAATAGTAGACGAGGATGGGTCGGAGGCGCGGTGAGGAGAGCGTTGCCGGAGGTACCTTCGAACGGAGGCAGGGGCGGAGTGGAGCGTGGCCAGGCGGGACCACGAGCTCGACAGAGGGAGCGAACAAATGCGTCGAACAGAGGCCGCCTCGGCTCTTCTGCGAAGAAGAAGGCAAGAAGCGGGGCGAACTCGTTTGCAGCGGCGTGAAGAGGAGGAAGACGCGGCGGATTTGCAGTCGCGAGGATGAAGACGGGGGAAACGGGCGGTCTCAAGGTTGAAGAAAGGCGTAGGTGGGGCCCGCGTGGTCAAAGTGTTATGCTTGGTCAAAACTCAAAAGGGGGATTGGGTAGGGAGCTGGGCTCGGGTGAGTTGGCCCAAATATTGGGCCGAATCAGGTTGCATTTTTTTTATTTATTGGGCTGGTCCGATTTAATGAAGAAGGGTTTAGAAGTGGGTAAAATTGTTTCCTTAGTGTTAATGTGGTTAGTTGGGTTGGATTAATTAGATTGATAAATTTTAAGATAAATTTTACAAGGGGTTAATTAGCATACTCTAATATTTATTAACGAGGATTTTCTTAATAAAAGTTAGGTATATCGGTTTATATTTAAGTTAATCTTTCCCTTAATAACTCTTTAGGGAATCGTTCCGTTTGAGATCGTAGTTTCGTCTTTCCGAGGATTCTTCATTCGAGGTAAGTCGTTTTTCGACTTGCTCGGTTCTTTTCTCCCTTTTTAGATTGCGTATCGATATTGTAGGGCGGGTTTTGGGAACTAGTCCCGAATACCTTTTTAAATTGTTTTGAACTCCTTGTGTGTTGTGTGCATTAATGATTTTAAATATATTTTATCGGAAATTATTTTGGAACGTTTTCTCTGTGTTGGTACCGTTTCCGACACGGCCCATTGTAGCTGGTGTTGAGGAAGAGTTGGCTACTTTGACCCGTGTGACTGGGAAAATCGTACCCCTTCAAACGAAAATTATTATCTGTGTGTATTTGGCAAGCGCTCCAGTGGAGGCTTAGCCCGGAGTTAGAAGGGAGATTGGGGAGTGGAGTGGGAGGGCCTGCCTCTGCACTCGGCGCGGTGATGAGCGCCTTGGAAGACGGATTGTGGACAAAGGAAGAATGGCATTGTTGTGTGACTGTGATTGCAAATGCGTATGTGACTGACATAATTAATTTAGGTATTGGCCTCTAGAGTTATGCTTGCGGTTGTGGATTTGTATGCTGACTATAGATAACTGATTTTAAAACGTTCTATAATCTCCGTATTCTTTCTAGCTTGGTAGATTAGACGCTGACCCTTCGGGGAACATTTTTCAGTTCCAGGTATGAATCAGGGAGCCGTGCAGGAACCGAGGCAAGATGGCTGGCCGGAGCGGTAAAGAGCGCGTGTCATAGTGGGATCGGTTTATATTAGTTATTTATATTAGTTAGAATATTGATTTTAATATTTGTTAGACGGAGTTGGTATTTTGTTTCGGTTATTATCTTTCGGTTCAGATAGTTCAGTTTCAGTAGGCGTTATGACGTATTTGATTATTTATAATTTTTTTCGGGGATTCATGCATGATACGTTTTTCTAAGTTTTATTAAATAAAGGTTGGATGTTTTATTATGTTTTCTCGTCGTGCCCGAGTTGTAAGGTCCTACAGTGTAGTTGTCAACCTAAATAATAGTACCTTGTAAGGTCTATTCCCTAGTAGTGCCTCGTCGAAAGACGGGGTGTTACATCTTGTTCGTCCTCCTAGATACAGCTTGTATTGTCTTGGCAATGTTTTCATTGGCATATGTATCTTTTGCTTGTCTCCATCCTCGTTATTTGTATTTTTATGAATTCTTCTATGGTTCTAATTGATCCATCAATGGTTGGTTAAAAACCGTTCTATTTCTGTAGTACTATACGCTCCACCAGGATATAATTGATTTAGTAAATTTATGAGAATTCATTGAGTCTTTTAATTTCGTTAAAATTTCTACCATGTATTGCTTATTTCCTAGACCATTTGTTAAGGATTCAACAAATATATGATCCACTTCGTTCAATGATTGTAATGTAAATGGACACTCCATTAACATGTCTTTAGTTGTTTTGATTGAGGCTGAACACAACGGACATCCAGGAGTTACAACAATGTGGTGTTGAATCAATAACTCTTTTGTCGGCAATCCATCCGAACAAATTTTCCATAGAAATAACTTAACACTCTGGGCTTATGTCTAGTTTCCATATCCATTCAAATCCACAATCAAATACTTGTTGCTCATGTGATAAGAAAGGGGTAGCCAAATGAGTAGAAAATTAGTCGTTCTTGCTTGTGAATCAATATAACCTATCTCTTTAGTTTTCAGAATTAATATGGACGTAATCCTTTTGATAGATTGCATATAGGTATAGTTTAGATGCATGTTTTATATTGGTTTTGCATAAGTTTTACTTAGTTTTAGGTTAGTTTCTAGGATCTAGTGTTTTCGGCAATTGCGCTTGTTTTGTTTGGTTTTGCAGATCTTTAGGTAAACAAGCATGAACGGACGAAGTTTAGTGGTTTATGGTGGAGGATCAAGATGAAGATTAGAGTGATACAAGTGAAGATTATAAGATCCAAGGCCCAAGAGCTTGTGTGAAAAGAACGCTTAAATTTGGGCTATGCATTGGAGACTTGTTTTGACACCTCTATCTTGCAATGCTTGGTTTGGGAGCTATAGTGGTCGGATGAAGCTGAATTTGGTATCAATGGAAAGCTAATTCAAAGAGATACAATTCAATAATTTTACTCCGAGTCCAAATTCCAATTCTAAGTAGGTCAAAACAACATCTGAAGTGTCACTAAATGCTGAACCGAGGTTAAAAGTGCGGGTTGCCAATTGCTCAGCCGCGCAATTCAGGTGCAACCCGCGCAATTTGGATATCACGCGGACATCATGGGCCGACATTTGGGCTTGGGTTGTATCTTCCGAGTAGATGTTTAAAGATAGGGTTTTTGAGGGTTATTTTAGAAGACATATTTAAGCCTTTGTTAGTTTAATTTTCTCATAACTTTGATTAAACTTTGGAGGCTAGGCTTTTCTCTCAAGAGAGCAACTTTGAAACTCTTGTAAGTTTGTTTTTAATTTAATTATACATTGCTAAATTTATTTTGTTTGACTAATTATTGAAATTATAGATTGCATACTATTGTGAGGTTTGATTGATTCTCAATAATTTGAATAGATTTTATTCTATGTGCTTAATTGAATCAGATTTATTCTAGGGTTTTGTTAGATTGATCACCTAATAAGATTTCTAGGTTAATTTACAAATAATCTGATTAATGCCCATTCGGGGTTGATTAGCTAAAGTAGCATCTATAATTGTTTGGACCCGTTCGGGCTATTCAGTTGTAGAAGGGAATAAATCCACAAATAACTTAGATATCTGTTTGCTCTAAGTGTTTGTTTCTATTGATAACTTGACTCGTAAAGCTGTCGTTTAATTGAATCTAGACGTTATTTTAGGTTGTTAAATGATTAGGGTTGTTTAGACTATTAGTTCTTCCAACTAGAATTGAAGTTTGGGTCATAATCCTTAGTAGGACTATAATCCACAATAGATTATTCAAGTGAATTGAGAATCAAAAGAATCCATGATCAATAAGCATATCTATGATGGATTTAACTAGTTGAACACGCTTTTCTCATATTTGTTATTTACAATCATATTTGCATTCATATTTACTTACATTTTGCATATTAGTTTAGATAAATCAATCATAAACCTTTTTTTTATTAGTAATATTATTTAAATACAAGTAATCTGAGTCCCTGTGGGTTCGACCCTTGCTTCCACTTTACTCAGGTTAGGAAGTTAGGATATTTTTTTGACAGTGCTTTTACAACGTCATAAAAGTGTTCGTCACCTTTGTGCCCATTCGCGCGGTAACAATCGATATAAATCCTATTCCTTCCATCGGCCGTCAATGTCAACAAATTGTGAGACTTTTGCATTGATATCTGGATTCGATGTTCTAGGGTAAAAATCTATTAGCGCTTGGTTAGTCACCCATTGATCTTCCAAAATCGAACAGTCTTACCGTCACCTATTTGCCAAATTAATCCATTTTGAAATTCCTTTTTGAGACTTTTCAATTTATTCTATTGCCATGACACATTTCGGGGAAGAGAGTACTCTAACAAATTCGTTGTTTTTAGATATTTTTCGGATACAATGCGAACCCAAATATTGTTTGGTTCGGGTAAAATTTTCCACAATAATTTCATTTGTAACGCCTTATTTACGTGGGCCGATTTTCTAAGGCCAAGTCCACCCTTTTTCTTCGATCGACATATTCTATCCCAACATATAAGCAGAGTATGCCCATTAGGCTTATTCCAAAAAAATTCTCTATTAACCGTATCTAACTTGTTTAGTGTCCCTTCTAGTAATAAAAATTTTTGCATCGTACTTGTGTGTTTTGTTGTAAGAACTGATTTATTTAGTGTTGTTCTTAGGGATGCACATGGGGGCGGGGCGGGGCGGGGTGGGGCGGGGAATGCATTCCCCGTCCCCATCCCCAAATACTATTATGTTCCCCATCCCCGCCCCGTCTCCTTTTAATCCCCACGGGGGATCGGGGCGGCCCCCGTCGGTTATCGGGTTGTTAATGGGGCCCCGTTTATTATAAAAAATATTTTAAACTTTAAAAAAAATTACAAATATCAAATTTAATAACATAAATTTTAAAATTCACTATATAATTTGTAGATATATATAAGATTTTAAATTAAAAACTATAATTATATTATAAATCTATTTTTATTCCATGTTTTATAAATTAAAAAAACAAAAAAACATATCGGGTATATATAGCGGTGATTCGGGGCGGATAGTACATTCCCCGTCCCCGCCCCATTTAAAATCGGGGATACGAAAATGATCCCCGTCCCCACACCGTTCCCCATTAAGTCGGGGAATCCTCGCCCCATTAGGGGCAGGTCCCCGCGGATCCCCGTCCCTATGGTTTTTTTGTGCATCCCTAGTTGTTCTTCCCGCATGAGACAAAGATTTCACCTTCCACCTTGAAAGTTGTTGTTCCACCGATCAGGTAACTGGTTCGAAAGTTCTCCTTATCACTTTTGAATTTATAATAGGACACCCTAGATATTTTTCTAAAGAACTTGTATACGGTATGCCGATTTCTGCTTGGAGAATTCTCCTTGTCGATGTCGTGACTCCTTTAGTAGCTTGAAAAGCTGATTTATAGAAATTAATCTTTTGTCCTGAAATGTCACAATTATCCTCCAGAATAGTCTTAATATTTCGAAAGGCTACATTTATTGTCGGGATAAAGAAGAATATATCATCTGTGAATGACAAGAACAAAATTCTGGTTCCCCCTCGAACTATCTGAAATCCAACATTATTAGGATGGCTAATACATTCCTTCTGCAATCTACGCACTAGGATTTTTGCACCTAAGATATAAAGCAATGGAGATAATGCGTCTCCTTGGCATAGTCCTCGTTTAGAGTAAAAGACCTTTGTCAATTCATTGTTAACAAGCACGGAAAACGACACAGTGTTGACACATTGCATTATCCAAGTAAAAATTTGGAATGAAAGCCATATGCATGAATGTTCGTTTTAGAAATTCCCAATCAACTCGATCATAAGCCTTTTCCATATCTAAATTAATTGCAGCCAAACCTGTCTTGGCTTTTCTTTGTCGAAATGTATGAAAGATCTCATGAGCTACGAGGACATTGTCTTGGATGGAACGATTCGTGACAAACGCTCCTTGAAGAGGATGAATTATATTCAGCAAATTTTTCTTTAGTTTTTCAGCTAGTATCTTCGCAATTATCTTGTATGGAACATAAACTTATGGGTCGGTAGTGATTAATCGTTGTCGGATTTTCACATTTCGGTATTAATGAAATGAAAGTATGGTTAATCTCTTTAAGTATAAAACCCGATGTGAAAAACGCATTGACTGCTTTAATAATTGACACACCTATCGTGTTCCAATATTTCTGATAGAATTCAACAATCATACCGTCTGGACCTGGTGATTTTTTTTTTACCTAGACTGAAAACCGCATTTACTAGTTTGTTACTTCCTTCACAAATTCGTCTTTTTCCTCTTTCTTAATCCCATTTCTGATCAAATTTAAATGATTCTTCAATTTTCTATAATTAATTTTTTGTTTCTTAAACCTACCACTAAATTCATCTCTGATTCCTTGTGTGTCATTATCCTCCCCTATCAATAGTGTTAGAAAAGTTGGAGGCTATGATTTTGATGGTTCCAAACGTCTACCATGTGAACGACCTCGAGTCCTTGGATAGATTTGCCAACTTCAGTCAGGTCGTCGACGTGTGTTGAAGGAAAATCTCGGAGATCTTGAAGACGCGTGAGATCTTGGTAGTTTGGATAGTATATTCTTGTTTTAGGAAAGATCTCATGCATATTATATTGTTAGCCGATTATTGCCTTTGCCCTAAGCCGTTTTTATTGTAATCCTTTTATATGTTTAGGATTATTTTGTAAAGATAATAGAATTAATATCTTGCCATAACTGAATTGGAAGATATTATTCTCTCTTATCTGACCTAGTTTGTGTATTTAATCTAAGGTTTTAGGTTAGATAGAGCATGAACTCATACTCCAATTTGTGTTAAGAAAGAAACGAGAGTTCGAGAGAAAGATGTAGGCTTTTGTTAGATTGAGTGCGGGTTGTAGTTACTCGGTTCACAACGAGTTCTAGAGTGCTTGGGAAGTAGGTCTAGATCCAGGGTGTTCTTGTAAACAATCCAAAAGATCAATAAAGCAAGCTACAACTTTTAATCCTTCCAAGCGAGAACTTGGAAGGGAGTGGTTTTCACGCTTGGTTGATAGAGTTCATCAATCAAGTGTTTCCACTATAAAAACATTGTGTTCAAGTAAGAATTTCTTGTAGTTTATTTCTGCTGCATTTACTTAAGAGGTTGACGACTTACTTGAGGTAGACAACCTAGACGTACTAACGATCCTACAATTGGTATCAGAGCTTGGCTCTAGATCTGTTTTAGTACTTATTGGTTTACGGGAAAGATGACTTCGACAAACACAACAATCAATGATTCGTTTTGGAAGCCACCAGTGCTCAAAGCTGGTGAGTATGATTGGTGGGTCGAGCAAATGGAGACCCATATTTTCTCACTTGATGGACAACTCTGGAAGGTTATCGAGATGGGTCCTGAAACATTTCTCACTGCTGATGGAAAAGAAGAGAAGAAGAAGGAAGACTATGGTGATGCTGATTACAAGAAGCTAAAGAAGAATGTTCGTGCTAAGAAGGTTCTTCACCATGCTCTAACTCCTGGAGACCTGAAGAAGGTAGTCCAGTACAAGACAACCAAGCAAATCTGGGATGCTCTCAAATGGCACCACCAAGGAAATGATGATGTGAAGAAGGCTCACATCATTGCTCTGGAAAGGGAGTATGAAGGAATGAGTCAATAAAAGAATGAACACTTGGGTAATTATCACTCAAGATTTCAATCTGTGGTTAGCCAACTTGAATCTCTCGGTGAAAAGCTTCCTTAATGGAAGCAAGTTAGCACGTTGATCCAAGGGCTCAACGCAAAATGGAATGAAGTTACTGTTGCGATGCTTACCAATAGTGAAACCAAGACACTCACCTTGGAAGATGTCATAGGAAAGTTGACTATGTATGGAGGAATAAAGCAAAGACGAGACGATCGCCTCGAAATTGACAAGGTTAAGAATATTGTTGATGAGGGTTTCTTGACAACAAATAAATTTATAATCAAGACCCGGCTGAGTATAGGGGAGTCAGGATCGTTCCACGGGAAGCAAGGTTTGTTTATCTATCGACTCCTAAAAAAAATAAAACAAAAGCAAGCTAAACACACAAGCAGCCTCGTTAACGAAGTTGTCAGCCTCGTTAACGAACCACCGAGAATAAAAAGACCAAAACTAACGACCTAGACAGGTTCGGTACCGAGCCAACGAACTCAGTAACGAATATGATCTTGAAAGAAATCAAATAAAAACGAAAATATCCAAGACAAGGGTTACCACAACATAGTCATGCACACAAGATCGTAAGAAGATAAATAGCATGCCTTTAAATAGATAGACGCATCAACTTTCTTTGACTTAGCAAGCAAATTAATCTACTTTCATAAACTAACTCACCCAATTGCTTGTTTTGGATCTAAAGCTTGAAACTTTCGTATTCAAACAATATCAACCTTCAAGTTTATAACTTTCTCTTTCAATCAAGTCAACAACTTAAATCACCTCAACTTTTATCTCGATATAAGCACAACAAACAATCTCATCAATAGATAAAAGGCATTCAACACATAATCTTACTCACCAAACATGCACAACTATGCAGGGTTTCAACCCCGACCCTAGATAAAAAGACTACTCACTAATCATAACTAAGAAACTAATAACTTTAATCAAAGAAAACATTGAAAACAAAACACTACTCAAATTAATAAAAATATCGTCTTACAAAGTTTCAGAAGAAACCGAAAACAACGAAATACCGAATCAAAGAACACACTAACGATCCCAGTAACTTTCGTCTACCGAGCTCCTTCGATCACGACTCCGATCCGTCCTTCTCTCTCGGCTCTCCAAAACTCGACCTCTCTTCTTTGCGGTTCTCCTAAAGTCGTCCTCCCTCCCCCTTTCTATGCTAGATAGAAGGGTATTTATACTAAAAAGGCTAGAAACTAAAAAAGGCTAAAAGATATAAATTTCCTAAAAAGATAGAATCTATTCTAAAAGATAGAAATAAAATCTCAAAAGATAACAAGGCCTAAAATACATAATATAATAACCCTAAAAATCATACAAAGATACTCTACCGACACGGAAATAAATTCCCGCACAGGATCGGTGAGTCACAAAGTCAACTCTCGAACATCTTCATCTTGTGGCCTCGTTAACGAGCCCTCACATCCTCGTTAACGAGCCTGGGCTTGGTTTTCTTCAACACTTCTCTTCCAAAAACTCGAACTTTAGCTTTTTCATCTTGTATTCCTCCATCTCTTATCATAGCTCTTCAAATTCAGCTCCAAACAGCACCTTTTCCTTGCTAAAACCTACAAAAATACACAAAACGGAGTAGCTTCCATACTTTTCACAAAATATGCAAAACTATCCAAAAACACATAAAACTAACCCTAAACTTATCAAAACTAGACCTAATATCCTAATAAAACCTATCAAAAACTATACTAAAAACACGAACATCAAATATTGCCTTGAAAGTTGAAAGGGCCTTCGATCTTGCACAAGGTGATGATGATCAAGTCGACGGTGACGAGGAAGTTGCTTTTATTTCAAGAGCCATGAAAAGGCTTTGGAATCGCAATGGCAAAACTCCATATAAAGGAACAGAACCTGTTAGAGACATGAAGGAAGTGATTTGTTATCATTGTTCAAAGAAAGGACACTTTGCAAGAAATTGTGTCAAGAGGAAGTCAGAAGGAGACAAAAGCGCTTTGTTGGCTACTTGGGATGATTCCGATGTTGAAGATGAGGCAAGTCAACAAGGAGAAGTCTGTCTCATCGCCATAGATGCTCCAAAAGAGGTATATGATTCTGAACTTTCATCTATATTGTCCAATAAAACAAAAGAACAATTGCATGTTATTATTGAGAAGTTGGGAAACCAAGTTACCAACCTCAGTGAAAAACTAGAGGAAAAGAAGATAATATCTCTAATTTAATGGGTGATAATCATGGTTGGTCACTCAAATATGCTAAGTTAGAGAAGAAGTCCTCTATTTCTGAGTCTCTTGCATGCAAAACTTGTGAAAATCTGAAAATTGAAGTGGATGACTCCGAAAAGAAAGTAACAAACCTTGAAGGAGAAAATCTCATGTTAAAACTTGGTAATTCTAAGTTAGTCAATGACCTTGAAAATGAAAAGGCAAGTAATGAGCCTAAAAGAAAGAATGGATAGAAGAGTTTGTTGCTAAGAAAGCTGCTGAAGAATTTGCTAAAACTTTTGTAACTTCAAGACTTGGACTGGATATTCCTATGTGCCTAAGGATTTGAAAACCATGTGTCCACCCGAACCTAAAGGTAACACACCTGTATGTAGCAACAAGGGAAGTTGTTCTACTTCAGAGGTGGGGAACCCAGGCAAAGGTAAGCGACCTTGGTATTCAGGCCAGACAACACACATAATCTGGAAGAAACAAGTTGAGAACTTAGAGCCATCAACAATTGACTTTTCAAGCTCGTATTAATAACAAACCGGTCTATTCTGGATATAGCAAGTATGTTGATCTTAAGATTCATAAAACTTGCTGGCATTGTGGAAAAGAAGGTCATCTTCAACATGAGTGCAAGAAAAATAAAAAGGATAGCAAATCTTATGGACTTTGGGATGCTCATGAACATGAGCATACCATAGATCTTGAGAGAGTCTATAATGAAAGGTGTTCTAAAAATCATCACGTTGTCCAACCCAGAAGAGTTGTTAAACAACTCTGGGTTCGTAGAAACTGACTTTTACCTTGTAGAATGAAGTGAGAGAAAGCGGTCCCTAATACTTCGATAGTGCTTGTTCAACTCATATGACGGGAAGCTTTGAGTCACTCATCTCACTTCATCAACAAGAAGGTAGCAACATCATCTTCGGTAATAATAATAAGGGACAAGTCGTAGGTATTGGTAAGGTAAGAATCTCTAAGAACTTTTGTGTCAACAACGTTAGTTATGTCAAAGGTCTTAGATATAATCTTTTAAGTGCTTCCCAACTATGTGCTAACAATCTCTATCAAGTAGTTTTTGATTCTCATGGATGTCAAGTAATTGAAGTTAGCTTAGGTAAGACTCTTCTGAAGGGAACTTGTGAGAACAATCTTTGTAAAATTGTCAACAAACTTCACAATCAGGAATTGGTACGTGGGTTACCTAAGATTGATCTAAATAAGCATGAAATCTTTGAGGCTTGTGTGAAAGGGAAACAGGTTAGATCTTCATTTCAATCGAAGAAAGAGGTAAGTACATCTAAACCTTTAGAATTAATTCATATGGATCTTTGTGGACCTATGCGTGTGAAGAGTCGAGGAGGTAATAGATATGTCTATGTTATTGTTGATGACTTTTCACGACATACTTGGGTATTTTTCTTGTCTTCTAAAGACCAGGTATTCGAAAAATTCAGTGCGTGGAGGAAGTTAACAAAAAAGGCGCTTAGAGTACCTCTGGTTTCAATCCGATCTGATCATGGCACATAATTTGAAAACGCTCAGTTCCTGGACTTTTGCAAAGAAAATGGTGTAGGTCACAATTTTTCAGCCCCACGAACTCCTCAACAGAATGGTGTAGTTGAGAGAAAGAACCGTACTTTTGAGGATATGTTGAGAACTTTGATGATCTCGAGTGGTATACTAAGGAATTTCTGGGGAGAAGCTATCAATGTTGCTTGTTATGTGATGTATAGAGCTATGGTGCGACCTCTCTTGGGGAAGACACCCTATGAGCTGTTGAGAGGAAGAAAACCGAATGTCGCCCACCTAAGGACTTTTGGTTGTAGATGTTTTGTGCACAATAACGGCAAGGATAATCTGGGCAAGATGGATGCTAGAAGTGATGAAGGAACTTTTTTAGGCTACTCTCAACATGGCAAAGCCTATAAAGTCTTCAATAAGCGAACAAGAGAAGTAGAAGAAAGTGTTCATGTTGTGTTCGATGAGAAAACAATGGGAGGAAGCTCTATTGAAGAAAACGATGAAGGAGATATATGCTTTCGTCTCTATGATGAGTTTGGAGATGAAGTTGTTGAGATTGTCCGAAATCCCGTAGTCAATAACCCAGAACAGGTGAACGACGGAAAGAACTCTGATATGCCTACTTTGGAAGAGGTAGAAGAACATGAAGATTCTGATGATGTTGTGTCTGATCCAAGTGAAGAAGCTATAATGACAGATAATGATAATACTTAGCAGGGTCATAATAGTGAGGTGGTTGACCTCACTCAGATTCAGTCGAACTATCAACAAAAAGATGCTCATCCAGTAACGAACATCATCTCTGATTACTCAAAAGGTGTTCAAACACGTTCTTCACTTCAAAATTTTTGTGTCTTCAACACTTTTCTCTCTATCATGGAACCCAAGAACGTGGATCAAGCCTTAAAAGATCTCGATTGGGTGTGTGCTATGCAAGAAGAACTTCATCAATTTGAGAGAAACAAGGTTTGGCACCTAGTTCCACGACCCAAAGATAGAAATGTTATTGGAACACGTTAGGTATACAGAAATAAGCTTGATGATTCTGGAATCGTTGTGAGAAACAAAGCTAGACTTGTGGTTAAGGGATATAACCAACAAGAAGGGATTGCTTATGATGAGACATTTGCTCCCGTAGCACGTCTAGAGGCAATTCGTCTCTTGATTGCTTATTCAGCTCATCATGGATTCAAGGTTAAACAAATGGATGTTAAGACTGCCTTTTCGAATGTCTTTCTTAAAGAAGAAGTTTTTGTAGAACAAACCCCAGGCTTCGAAGACGTCACCCACCCAGATCATGTATTCAAACTCGACAAAGCACTTTATGGGTTGAAGCAAGCGCCACGAGCATGGTATGAAATGCTCTCTCGGTTCTTGCTACAACACGGATATGTTCAAGGACAGGTGGATAAGACCCTTTTTCTTTTAAAAGAGGGAAAACACACTCTGGTTGCGCAAGTCTACGTTGACGACATCATCTTTGGCTCTACAGATGATAAACTTGTGACAAAGTTCGCTAACCTCATGGCCAGTTAATTTGAAATGAGTATGGTTGGTGAACTTAAGTTCTTTTTAGGACTTCAAGTTGTTCAAGGAAGTGAGGGTACAAGAGTACATCAACAAAAGTACCTCAGAGAGTGTGTCAAGAAGTTTGGGTTGGATAATTCTAAATCCTTTGATACACCCATTTCTCCCACCACTTCTTTAGGAAAAGATGAGAATGAGAAGAAGGTTGATCAAAATCTGTATCGAGGTATCATAGGTTCTCTACTATACCTCACGGAAAGCAGACCAGACATCATGTTTAGCGTTTGCTTATGTGCTAGATTTCAGTCTGATCCAAGAGAATCTCATCTCAAGGCTGTTAAGAGAATCCTAAGGTATCTCAAAGGTTCTGATGATTTGTGCTTGTGGTAGGCAACCTCTTGTGACTTCGGTCTAGTCGGGTACACGGACGCTGATTTTGCTGGAAACAAGGTTGATCGTAAGCGTGCTTTTAGGATGGCTCAATTTCTTGGACCATGTCTTGTCTCATGGGGGTCTAAGAAGCAGAATTCAGTTGCTCTCTCTATTGAAGAAGCTGAGTACATAGCCGCTGCCGCGTGCTGCACTCAACTTACATGGGTCAAGCAACAACTCCATGACTTCGGTTTAAAGTATGATGGCATACCCATTCTATGTGACAACACAAGCGCCATCAACATATCAAAGAATCCGGTACAACACTAACGAACAAAGCATATCGAGATCCGTCATCACTTTCTTCGTGATTGTGTTGAGAAAGGGTTAGTGACCATGGATTTCTGTCGGACAAGTGAACAACGTGCTGACATATTCACTAAAGCTCTCAACCGTGAACCCTTCATACAATTCCGCATGGATCTAGGTATGATTTCCCTAAACTAATCTATTTCCCATTTACAATGATTGGCTAGGTTAGATGATCTATTTATGATTTAAAAGTTTTATGATCTTAAGGTGTTAAATTTGAATGTTTCCTTGTTACATACTCATGAACCATGCACATCATAATGTCTTCATTCTTTGCTTCTTGAGTTATGTATTAAGTGCATATTGAAACCATTCTTTGAGCCCAAAAGAGTCTAAACCTGATGTTCATATCCCTCAATACAAGCACAAAGGATGGTTGACTTTACAACCTACCTAAGCCTATCATGTTAGGGAGTCTCTATGAGCCTATTTTTATATGTTTTGATATAAACAGAGACTTATCTACTTGATTGACAAATCCACATAAATATTTCCCCTAGTTCTCTTTGGCACCCCTGTGCAAAACCCCAAAGAAACAAGCGTATTCTTTTTTCAATGGATGTTGGAAACTTGAGTGAGGTTAGTGATTGTGCATTATATGAGGAATGTCAGCTTTCTGAAAATTTGTTGGTTAAGTGGTTGACGCGACCAGGTTGTGAACGTCAGTTTCAGAGTAAGACAAGAATCACCTTTCTCAAACGGTATCTTTTCAAATATTTGAAGATCTTTTTTCCAAAGGAAATTTACCTTTTCATTTGCATTGAATTAAAGTTCTTGGGAAGATCTAGTTTCCATCACATCAATTCAGTACAAGCTTAAATACAAAGACAATTTTCACCAAAAAGGGTACGCTCTCTCTCCTACAATTATTCTCGATCTCTCGCTCTTCTTCATATCTCTACAAACCCTTTACCAAAAAGCTTCAACCTTTCTTCAATGGCGTCACACCAAAACCCTAACCCCTCATCCCTCATTCGCGGTACTAAATCCCTATGAACCCTAGCCCTAAAGCTCGGGAAAGTAGTTGATCCTCAAACCCTGGCTCTGCTTTTAGTAGCCATTCAAGCCGCCAACAAGCCCGCTGCACCATTGATGCTTGAAGGTCCCCAATCCACACAAAACCAATAACCAGGCCAATCATCTCCAAATCCCAATGAATCTCTCCCACTTCCTCAAGAAATCCCTCCTATTCAAACCACAACAGAAAATCTCGCCCTATCTCCACAAATTTCTCTACCCAATTCTCCAAAAACCGCAGAGAATGAGCAAGAGAAAACGAGTCTTTGCTCGGAGTTGAGAGCTCCAAATCTCAAAACATGCAAGGGGAATTTGATTCCGTTCAGGAGGTAGTGAAATCAATCGAGGCTATGGAGTCTCAAGAAAGAGAATCAGAACCAGTCGCCATAGAGAAGACGACTACTGTACACTTGGTGGGAAAAGTTGCTCAGGTTGATAACCCGTAACAGGTCGTTGACCCAAGCAAGGTGATCAACTCCACTGAAAATCCAGACTCACCCCTTCTGCCTCTAAACATCGAAGGACACAATGACTTTGAACAAGGTACTCCTAGTGATCCTAAGCTTTCATTGCTCAAATCTGTAGCATCCTCCTCTCCGGCAAAATCCAAAGAAGAAATTGCTAGGCAGCTTTTTGAATCTGAAAAATCTAACGAGGACGATGTGTTGATCACTAAGGAATCTAGAAAACCTAAGACTAGGGAGTCTAGTGCTAAGGTTACTAGAAAGAGAGTTAGGGGAGTATCTCCCATGCCAGTAGGATCCGAGGGTGGTGACTCTGCGGTCTCCAAGAATACAGTTAGGTCTAAAAAGAGTAAGAAGGCGCCCACTCGGTCAACTGGACAACTTGCTGCGAGTGGAAAACCTAAAAAGGGTAGCGGAGACATTAAAGGTGAAGGAGGTAATATGGCTGAGCGTGAATTTGTTAAGGAACTCATCATAGACGATGAGTTCATCGAGTCAACATGATTAAAGGGTGTTTCTGAGTTATTGTAAGTTCAAGGCTGGGATCATTTATTTCATGAAGAAGAAAAGTTTAACCTTGGGTTAGTAAGGAATTCTACAGGTCGTTGACTATAGAGGACAGAGAAAAGACGACTATGGGTCATTATGAGGTTAATGGAGAAAAATTCACATTATCTAGCATGGAGTTGGCCACTCTTCTGAAAGTGCAACACAAGGAATTTGTTGAATACCATCGAGGTGCGTGGCTTGAAGACATTGATTCAACTGAGTTGCTTAAGAAGGTCACATAGGTCGATGGCGTTGAAGGTGGTTCCTTTGCCACCAACTTAATGTGTGCCGAGAGGAAGGTTCTTTTTACTTGGGTTATCAGCAACCTGATTCCCCGAGAACAAAAGAGGAGCACTGCTATGATTCAAGACATCCTTGTCTTGGATAAAATTCTAAACAAAGAACCTGTCAACTTTGCTAGGGTGTTGCTTCTTCATATGGAATCTGTCAAGGATAGTCCTCGACAGGCTCTTCCCTATTGTTCAATCATCAAGAAGGTGCTTTAGTATCATGAGGTTATGAAGTTGATGAAGAAGTGGAACACGTCCGCAACCTAAACTCTGACATCGTTCGCAAAATGGGCTACAAACTGATTAATGATCAATGGGTGTCCAGGGATGTAGGCAAGGATGTTGTTTCTGATGCTGAGATGGAAGATGTTGAGTTGGGCATCAATGCTGAAATAAGGGAAGGTTCTCAACTTGGTTCGATCATGAAGTTGTTGGTTGATATACAACGCCAGAACCAGTATTTACTTGAGAAAGTTGGGCAACTCTTATCAGGTCAAACTGCACTAAAGGGTCGTGATCGAGGTCGTTATTCTTGTTCTTCTTTGGTTTCGAGTTTGAACGTGTGGTTGTAAGACGATATTACTTTAATTTCAAGTAAGTTTTACTTTTCAATGTTCTCTTTTAATAAAGTTGTTAGATTTGATTCAATTATGTGTGAGTAGTTCTCTTTTCTAGGATCGGGGTTGAAACCCGACATGGTTCTGCAAGATTGAATGAATGTGTTGATGTTTTGATTGCCTTCTATCTTTTGAATTACTTCTTTGTGCTTATACTTAGAAGAGAGTCGAAGTAATTTGAGTTTATTGCTTGATCCAAAGAGAAAGTCTTGAACTTGAATGTTGATATTGTCCGATAACGAGAGTTTCGAGCTTTAGATTCAAAACAAGTAGTAAAGTGAATTGATTTATGAAAGTTGATTGATTTGCTTGATTAGTCAACGAAAGTTGATCGATTTATCTTCAATGGCATGATTTTTATCCTTCACATGAGTTTATATGCATAGCTATGTTGTGGTAGCCCTTGTCTTAGAGCTTTTAATCCTTTGAATTTCTTTCATTTTGCTTTCGTATACACTCGTTACCGTGGCACTAGGATCGGTACTGAACCTGCACTTGCATCGAGTTATTTGCTCTGTTTTGGTAGATTCCAACACTGGTTATTATTCTGAACCAAAACGCACTCTGCACCGCAGAAGAAGAGGAAACCAATCCATGGCAATGACTCCTGAAGAGATGGCAAAACAGATGGCCACTCTCCAAAGGCAGATGGAGGCGTTATAAGCTGATCGAGACGTTGTTGTCGCAACAGCTGAATGAGAGCGAGTAAACGTTGAACGTCACCGAGAGGACAACGCCCGTCTACAGGAGTAGTTGAATGCCTATCCGAGGAATGCCAAACAATATATGCATCTAAAACTGAGGGTGCCAGAATCTGCAATTGTGCTTCCGGAGATAGAGAAGACTTTTGAGATTAAGTCTCAATTTATATCCTTAATAAAACGAGTTCAGTTTGAAGGGAAACCTACTGAGTGCCCTATGGAACATATTAAAAATTTCCTTGATTTATGTGACACTATTGTTGCTGAAGGTGTCTCACTAGAATATGTTCTATTAAAAGCTTTCAGGTGGTCTCTTATTGGAAAGGCCCTGAGCTGGTTGGAGAGCTTACCTTCTAAGTCTATCAGGACTTGGAAGGCTTTGTATGATCAATTTCTTACAAAGTTTTTCCCGCATGGCAAGACTACAGAGTTGAGAAAATGCATCACCTCCTATCACCAGCTGCCTAACGAGACCTTTGTAGAGACATGGGAGAGGTTAAAGGAGATGCTCAGACAGTGCCCCACTCATGGGCAACCCCTATATGTGTTCCAAGGGATTAATGTAGAAACAAAGAACCGCATCAACACACACACTGCTTGCGGATTTATTGAGATGGATCCTACTGCTGCGTGGGAACTGCTGGACAAATTGTCTAACTACGATGCCATATATGGGACCCAGCAGCCACCCCAGCCACAGAATCGTCTCTACATGCCTAATAAAGACGAAGTTGATCCTGATGTCAAAAATCAATTTCTACAGGATGAGATCAACCGTCTAAAGAAACAAGTAAGTTTTCTAAAACCTCTCAACCTTGTCAAGAGTGTAGCTCTTCTGCCCATAGTACTTCTGCTTGCACTAACATCGAGCAGGTTAGAGCCACTGAGACATATGTTAAGATGAACTATATGAGAGGTCATTACAGGAACCCGCCTAATAACTTTGACAGGCCAAACAATTATCCAGCTTGAGGAAATCCAAATCCAAATCCTAGTTATGCAGCACCCCCTCCGGATAAAAGGTCTGCGCCGTATCGACCTCCAGGCTATCAAGAGCCACCATCTTGGGTGCAAGGACTCTATGAAGGGATCAATGGCGTAAAGAATGAAATCACTAGAGTCCAAGCCAACTTTAAACACCAGATGAAAGATGGGGAGAGTTCGATGTTTGGAAGAAGAGTGTCGACTCACAACTAGGAAACCTGGATGCATAGATTTCGAGGCCGCAAGGGAAACTCCTGGGCCGCCCCGAGGAGAACCCTAGAGGACAGATAGAGGTAGTACACCTCAGGAGCGGGAAGACATTGTTGGATCGTTCCAAAGCCAAGGAGAAGGACCCCGATTCTAAAGAAGATGCTAGGGCTCAGCTCGACAATGAGCCAAAGAGGGTCGTTACTGAGCCTGAACCACTCGGTACGACTCCAAAGGTTGTCACTGACCCCAAACCAAGTAATTTTTCTACATTGAGCTCCTCTCTTAGTCCCAGGCTTGATACCGACCACACCAGGGTCGGTACCGATCCTTCTAAGGCACCGATCGACCCTATTGTCGACCCGGTAGCATCACCTCTCGAGCCCGCTTTGGCTCTGAGATCAGTGAAGGCTCTTCCCTTTCCTACTAAGAAGTCTAAGGACTCAATAGAAAGCAAGTTTAAGCGTTTCGTTAAGATTCTCCAAGGCTTAAATATTTCTATACCATTCGCTGAGGTCCTAAGCAAAATGTCGGCTTACACAAAATTTTTGAAAGACATTCTTAGCAGGAAACGATAAATAACAGATCTTACAGATGAAGTCCAATCTATTACTTTTCTAGAAAAGCTAGGTGACCTAGGGAGATTTGCTATCACAATTGGCATAGGCGACCACCGATTTAAGGCTTTATGTGATTTGGGAGCCAATGTCAGTTTACTTCCCCTATCAATTGATGTCTCTTTATTTGGTGGTGTTTTTATATATGATTTCCTTTGTAAATATGTTTCTTTTTCCCCTTTTCTTGTGTGTTTTGTTCCTTTTTAGCTTAGTTCCCGTATTTCTATGAGATTCGGAGACTATGCGCATTTTATGTGTTTTGTAGGTGTTTTGGCATGGATCAAGGATCTTTTTGAAGGAGAATCGGAACATGGAGCAAGGCCCGAGCTTAAGAGGGAAAGAGAGGAGCAAGCCATGAAGAAGAACAAGAGAAAAGCCAACAAGAAGAAGGTGGAACGAGGTACGAATCGAGTTGGAACCAACACCGGACCCGAGATGATTTTTCGACCTCGGACCGACTTGCCCAGTATGTCGGGCCCGAGGTGCTCCGTGTCGGTCCGAGTCGGTCGCTGGCTGGATTGGGCTCCAAGGCACGAAATTGTAAACTACCACTTTTGCCCCTCATCTATAAAGGCTCTCTTATCTTCTAATTGGAGGGGGTTCCCACACACTTAGAAGGGACCAACTCTCAAAAACTCTCAAGAGGATACTTGGAGAGCAAGGAGGAAGGAGAGGAGAAGGAGAAGAGAGGGAATCGGCCTAGGAGAGGAGATTTCAAGGAGATTTGATAGGTTTGGTTGATAGATTAGCTTAGCCTTGTTTTGATTTTGTGGATTTGGAAACCTTGGATTGAAGTTTGTGGATTGCTTTTGATTTGTGAATGAAATTTGGCTTTGGTTTGAGATTGATGATGTTGATTGCTTTGCTTTGTGATTTGTTTGCTTTCTTTGTTTTCCATATGGAGTAGATCTCCTTGATCTTGGGTTATGGGGGAAAACTCTAGCTAGGTTGGGCTAGAAACCCTAATTTCATAAGCCTTGAGTGCTTGATCTAGGAACCCACTCTACATAGAGCTACAATTCCTTATGAAAGTAAGGAATCAAGGCTTGTGATTGGCAAAGTAACGAAAGTGAACATTTGTCCATCTCAAGACCTTGCTTCGAAGGGGATTTCCCCAATGATCGATGTGTAGAAGTGGTTGGAACGAGGGTGAAAGCACTCGATCCTATTCCGATCATCACTTATTGCTTGAATTGGGGTGGAAAAGCCTTAATCTACTAGAGAAGGAACCCAAAAGCCCAAGATCTACTTTCAATCTTTGAGTTCGACAAAACCCAGCTACATCGGTCCCGACTTGCTCTACGTCAGTCCCGACTTCCCTCTTTGTCGCCAACATCGGGCCAGACGTGACACTTGTGTCGGTCCCGACTGTTCTCTTTGTTTTCCTTTGTTTTAAGTTCTCCTTTCCAGCTTTCTAGTGTTTAGGCACCTCAATCGAGTAGATTTCCCGAGCGTTCGACACCCACCACGTGCTACAACGGGGTCGGGTTATAAATTGTATCTCTAGACCCTCGCATTCGTGAGCGATCAAAAGATTGGCGCCGTTGCCGGGGAATTCTAAGTGCATTGAGTGCCAATTTGGTGAGTTTCTTGTGTTTTGGTAGTGATTTGGGTGAGGGAATAGCCCAAACCCTTTGTTTGTTTTTGATTTGTTTTGGTTTGTGTCTTTGTTTCGTAGGTGTATGCGAGCTCGTTCCTCCCGAGGAACACTTAAGCTTGAGTTTGTGAGTGATCCGGAAAGTATTCTCAAAGAAGCCCGAAGAAGGAAAAGGATGGAGAATCAAGCTCTCCATGGTGATGAGGAGTTCGCTCGACTTAGGGCCGAAATGTCTAGATTGCAACTTGAGAAGGACAATCAAGAGGCGGTGGCAAGAAGAGAACGGGAGCAACGGATGAGGGCCGAGGCTCAACTCAACGCTCTACCCCAGAATGCACGCCAATACATGCATCCGGAGTTGAGGGTACCCGAACCGGTTATTGTGCTTCCCGAGGTTGCCAAGAATTTTGAGATCAAGACGCAATTCATCTCCCTCATCAAGCGTGATCAATTCGAGGGCCGTCCACATGAGTGTCCCATAGAGCACGTCAAAAGCTTTGTGGACATGTGTGAGACGATCTCTACCGACGAGGAGACGATGGAGTATGTGCTTCTAAAGGCGTTCAAGTGGTCACTTGGGGGAAAGGCCACACATTGGCTCGAGAGACAAGCCCCTAGGTCGATCACAACTTGGAAGGCATTTCATGATGCTTTCTTGATGAAGTTCTTCCCGCCCTCAAAGACAACCGAGCTATGAAGGAAAATTGCAAGCTTTCAACAAGGTCCGAATGAGCCTCTCTTCGAAGCATGGGACCGTTTCAAGGAGATTTTGCGCCAATGTCCTACTCATGGCCAACAACCATATGTGCTCCAAGACATCTTTTTCCAAGGCATCAATCCGGCAACGAAGGACAAGCTCAATCTCCACACCGATTGTGGGTTCATAGACTTGACACCGGATCAAGCTTGGGAGCTACTTGACAAGCTATCCGATTATGAGGCCATGTATGGGGTGAGTCAAGCTATCAAAGAGGTGAAAGTTCAAGGTGAAGGTGCAAGGAAGTTATATGATCCAAGGGGAGAAGACATTGACAAGGATGTGAAGCTCCAATTCCTTGAAGGTGAAGTTAGCAAGCTTAAGAGGCAAGTCCACTACTACAAGCAAAATGCTAGAGCTTGTGAGGGGTGTGGATCCTTTGCACATGCTACACAAGTTTGTCCGAATGAGATCCAAGTGCGCTTGGCCGAGCAAATTGAGGAGGCAAACTATGTTCGAGGAAATTTCGTTGGAAGAGGCAACTTCAACAATGGTGGTAATGGCCGGTGGAACAACGGTCAAGCTCAAGGCTACAACAACAACTTCAACCAAAACGAGCCAAGGGCGCCGCAACCACCACCATATAGGCCACCGGGATTCAATGAGCTACAATCATTGGCTCAAGAGATGAGGGATGGGTTCAAGGAGATGAGGACCCAATTCAATGAGTTTGGTGCATGGAGGAGGCAAGTCGACAATCAATTTGCCGAAATTGCAACTCAAGCCCCGAGAGAGAATGGGAGACTTCCGGGTCGACCCGAGGAGAACCCCCGAGCTCAAAACAATCAAAATGAAGTCCGGGCAATTGGATTGAGAAGTGGCCGAAACCTACCCGAGCCACACATGCCTAAGAAAAATGAAGAGAGCCGTACCGACTTACCCAGCAAGTCGGGTCCGACGTTCCCTGAAGTCGACCCAGCAGGAAGATCAACTCCTCTGCCCCGGACCGAGGTTGATAGTGAGTTGGGCCCGACGTACCCAGATGTCGATCCGACCACTCTGCCTCAGCTCTGCCCCAGGACCGTGATACACGACATCGGGCCCGACGTGGTGCCTAAGTCGGTCCAACCAGGAAATGTTGCAAGTGAAGTGGGGAAGTCCATGGAGGTTGATCCAAGCAAGATTCAAGGTGCAACAACTCTTCCATATCCCTCAAAGAAGTCGAAAGATGTTGTTGAGAACAAGTTCAAGAGGTTTCTCAAGCTTTTGCAAGGTTTGAACATCTCTATCCCGTTCACCGATGCATTGAGCGAGATGCCATCCTATGCCAAGTTTTTAAAGGAGATTTTGAGCAAGAAGCGGTCCATAGTTGAAATGCAAGATGAGGTCAAGACCTTGAAGTTACCGCAAAAGCTAGGAGATCCCGGTCGGTTTGCTATCACTATTGGTGTGGGGTCTCAAAACTTCCAAGCCTTATGTGACCTTGGGGCAAGTGTTTCGGTGATGCCCGCTAGTATTTGGAGAAGGGAAAATTTAGGTGAAATTGAGCCGGCCGATATGTCCCTAACTATGGCCGACGGTTCCATCATCAGGGCTAAGGGAATATTGGATGACGTGCCGGTGCGAGTTGGAAAGTACATTGTTCCCGATGATTTCGTGATCTTGGACATGCACGAGGACCCCTTGGTCCGAATAATCTTAGGAAGACCATTCTTAGCTACGGCGGGGGCAAGGTTTGATGTCAAAAACGGCAAAGTTTCCTTTGAGATTGGTGAAGAAAAGGTCGATTTTCACTTCAACAAGGCTTTGAATGAGCCGGACGCCTTGGCTATCCTCAAACTTGAAGAGAGTGCCAAGAGAAAAAGAGAAGAAGTGGAAGTTGCTAGAGAGGTCATTGTGTTGAGAAGTGATGAAAGGTTCAATAAACAAATACAAGCAAGGGAGTTGTTGGAGCAAGTTGAGGAACAAGATGAGTCAAGGATCAATGCTAGCCCAAGGAGAAATGAAGAGTATCCTTACTTATATCCTTTTGATGTTGGTGATGACCACAATTCTTTCCAAACTTTTGATTCCTACATTTGTTTAAGTGATTTGAAAGATGACTTAGGAGACTCCTACATTTGCCTTAGTGACTTGAAAGATGAATTGGTAGAATCTCCTAGGAATTCTTTGAATAACTTTGGTGTAGGAAAAGAGGAACATGATGGAGCAAGTAAGGAGGAGAAATCTCATTCGTTGGAGGAGTATGATGAGAGAGGCCCGAGATCAGAGAGCCATGCCTATATAGACCATCGTTGGTGGTTTTATGGGTATGAGGGCAATGGGAATGGGCACAACAATGGCGAGCAATTCACCGTGTTTCACCCGCCATGAGATTGAGGTTAGGAAGTCAAGCTAGTGACTCTAAACGAGCGCTTCTCGGGAGGCAACCCGAGCTAGTAGCTTTCTTTTCGTAAATTTAGTTTGATTTTTCTTAGTTTAGCCTAGCTTTTCTCTAACCAATCTCTATCTAGTGTTTTGTGGATTTTTGGTGTTGTGTATTATTCACGGTTGTGTAGGATTTGAGGTGAAAAAATAGTAAATGGAAATATGGAGAAAGAAGTTGCAAGAGGATGGGGTAAAATTGGTGACCCGAACACCCCACATCGAGCCCAGGTAAGTAGGGCCCGACACAGGGACGTCGGTCCACGACGTCGGTCCGACCCGATCGGACTGGGTGGAATGCCATTTTTGACCTTGACCTAATTTGTCCCTTTCCCCCATTAAAATGCCATCCCCCACCTACCTACCATCTTCATATTAACCACCATTCCCAAAATACAACCCATCTCCCTCACACTCTCAAAATCGGCCTCCCTATCACCATACTCGATCCACACATCTCTCCCTTTCTTCATCTCGATCCAATCACAAAAAGGCCTCCCTAGCCCGATTCCAAAGAGAAATTTCGAGTTCAATCTCGTTCTTCATCCCCCATCTCGATCTAGGTTGAAAAAGTTTGAGTTCTAAATAGATTGTTTGTTTAAAAGTCCAATATTCTTCAAATCCGGTATGTGTTACTCGATCTCTACCTATTTCCTTGGAGATTTTGTGCTTTCATTGCATAGATTGAGTAATGCCATGTTTGATTGAGAGTTTGAGCTTGAGCATCAATGGTGGATTTGCATGATTTGTGAAATTGAGCTTCAAAGTTGTTTATGCATGCTTGGATCCATTTAGAACTTCGATTAGGGATGTTTGATGGTTGAATTTGAAATTTAAGTGCATGATAGAGTGATTTGGGTTGATTTGAGGTTAGAGTCGAAGCATGAACTAGGTCGAGATCGACGTGCCCAGGTAAGTCGGGCCCGAGTTCTGGAAGTCGGTCCGTCAAGTCGGACCGAGGTTGAGGATGTGTCGGGCCCGACATAGGTTGGAAGTCGATCCATGTTGCTTTTGCTCTCTTCTTGTGATATCATGTGGATTCATGTGTTTCATTGTTGGCTATAGCCTAATCATGATGTAGTATGATCATTTACTTAGCCATTGTTAGAAGATATCCATGATGATTCATGTTGGATTGTGATGCATGTGTGTTTAGAAACTAAGTATGGGGTTCCCCTTGTGTTGATGTGATGATGTGTCAATCTCAAGACCTTGATTCGAAGGGGATTTCCCCAAGGATCGATGTGTAGAAGTGGTTGGAACGAGGGCGAAAGCACTCGATCCTATTCCGATCATCACTTATTGCTTGAATTGGAGTGGAAAAGCCTTAATCTACTAGAGAAGGAACCCAAAAGCCCAAGATCTACTTTCAATCTTTGAGTTCGACAAACCCAGCTACCTCGGGCCCGACTTGTTCTACGTCGGTCCCGACTTCCCTCTTGTCGCCAACATCGGGCCCGACGTGACACTTGTGTCGGTCCCGACTGTTCTCTTTGTTTTCCTTTGTTTTAAGTTCTCCTTCCCAGCTTCCTAGTGTCTAGGCACCTCAATCGAGTAGATTTCCCGAGCGTTCGACACACACCACGTGCTACAACGGGGTCGGGTTATAAATTGTATCTCTAGACCCTCGCACACACGAGCGATCAAAAGATTGAATCTTCTTCTTGAAATACTTCATGTTCATATACTCAACACCATTCGGAGCCGGAGAATACTTGTTAAGATCGACTCCTAGACGCATGGCTAGCCTTGCTATCATCCCGCCGAAGTAGATCCAAGAGGAGCTTTGGAAGTCTCGCACCATCTTGACCCACTTCCATGCAAGGTTCATGGGCTTCTCGGTGTGGAAGAGCATCTCATGTAGCAACATAATCTCTTCCTTCATCGGCTTGCTCAACTCATGACGTGCATAGATTGCACATCCCAAAACTCGCACCATGACTCGAAAAAGAGGGCTAGCAATCTCGGTTGTGGAGGCGCCCTTTCTCATCTCGCTCTTCCCGGCCACATGCCGCCACACTTGGTTCACCTTCTCGTTGTCGACGCCGGTCTCTTCTCTTGGACATGGAAACCCGAAGTAGGTAGCCAAGTCCCTAAGAGAGAGATTGTGGTCCTCATTGCCCAATTGGAAAGTGATCGCCCCTTCCTCATCCTCCACATTATCATAAGTGCATTCAAACGTGGCCATGAATTCCGAGGTGAGGGAAGGATAGTGGATGTTGTCCCACCTTAGCATCCCATTGAGACCGATGTGAGAGTAGCACCTTGGAAGAGCTTGATCCATGTCCATCTTCCTCACGGCGTCCCAATCAAGCCACCTTGTGTGATGCTCAAGCGCCATATACCTTGCATAACTCTCAACTTGCTCATCATCCTCCAAGTAGACATCATCCAACTTTGGCTCTTTCCTTGACTTCTTGGACTTCTTCTTCGGCCTTTCGGCATGAGATGATGAAGCTCTAGTCTCCATGGTACCTACACACATCCAACCAAACAAAAGGGTCCAAGATAAACTCCATACAACTCAACAAAAGCATTCATCAACACACATCATCACATCAACACAAGGGGAACCCCATACTTAGTTTCTAAACACACATGCATCACAATCCAACATGAATCATCATGGATATCTTCTAACAATGGCTAAGTAAATGATCATACTACATCATGATTAGGCTATAGCCAACAATGAAACACATGAATCCACATGATATCACAAGAAGAGAGCAAAAACAACATGGATCGACTTCCAACCTATGTCGGGCCCGATGTATCCTCAAACTCGGTCCGACTTGATGGACCGACTTCCACAACTCGGGCCCGACTTACCTGGGCACGTCGATCTCATCCTAGTTCATGCTTCGACTCTAACCTCAAATCAACCCAAATCACTCTATCATGCACTTAAATTTCAAATTCAACCATCAAACATCCCTAATCGAAGTTCTAAATGGATCCAAGCATGCATAAACAACTTTGAAGCTCAATTTCACAAATCATGCAAATCCACCATTGATGCTCAAGCTCAAACTTTCAATCAAACATGGTATTACTCAATCTATGCAATGAAAGCACAAAATCTCCAAGGAAATAGGTAAAGATCGAGTAACACATACCGGATTTGAAGAGTATTCAACTTTTAAACAATCAAACAACTTAGAACTCAAACTTTCTCAACCTAGATCGAGATGGGGGATGAAGAACGAGATTGAACTCGAAATTTCTCTTTGGAATCGGGTTAGGGAGGCCTTTTCGTGATTGGATCGAGATGAAGAAGGGAGGATGTGTGGATCGAGTATGGTGAGAGAGGGAGGGCCCATTTTGAGAGTGTGAGGGAGATGAGTTGTATTTTGGGAATGGTGTTTAGTATGAAGATGGTAGGTAGGTGGGGGATGGTATTTAATGATGGAAAGGGACAAATTAGGTCAAGGGAAAAATTGGCATTCCACCTAGTCAAATCGGGTCGGACCGACGTTGTGGACCGACGTCCCTGTGTCGGGCCCGACTTACCTGGGCTCGATGTGGGAGTATTCGGGTCACCAATTTTACTCCATCCTCTTGCAACTTCTTTCTCCATATTTCCATTTATATATTTTTCTCACCTTAAATCCTACACAACCTTGAAGGATACACAACACCAAAAATCCACAAAACACTAGATAGAGATTGGTTAGAGAAAAGCTAGGCTATACTAAGAAAAATCAAACTAAAATTACGAAAAGAAAGCTACTAGCTCGGGTTGCCTCCTGAGAAGCGCTCGTTTAGAGTCACTAGATTGACTTCCTAACCTCAATCTCATGGCGGGTGAAACACGGTGAATTGCTCGCCATTGTTGTGCCCATTCCCATTGCCCTCATACCCATAAAACCACCAACAATGGTCTATATAGGCATGGCTCTCCGATCTCGGGCCTCTCTCATCATACTCCTCCAACGAATGAGATTTCTCTTCCTTACTTGCTCCATCATGTTCCTCTTTTCCTACACCAAAGTTATCCAAAGAATTCCTAGGAGATTCTACCAATTCATCTTTCAAGTCACTAAGGCAAATGTAGGAGTCTCCTAAGTCATCTTTCAAATCACTTAAACAAATGTAGGAATCAAAAGTTTGGGAAGAATTGTGGTCATCACCAACATCAAAAGGACATAAGTAAGGATACTCTTCATTTCTCCTTGGGCTAGCATTGATCCTTGACTCATCTTGTTCCTCAACTTGCTCCAACAACTCCCTTGCTTGTATTTGTTTATTGAACCCTTCATTACTTCTCAACACAATGACCTCTCTAGCAACTTCCACTTCTTCACTTTTTCTCTTGGCACTCTCTTCAAGTTTGAGGATAGCCAAGGCATCCGGCTCGTTCAAAGCCTTGTTGAAGTGAAAATCGACCTTTTCTTCACCAATCTCAAAGGAAACCTTGCCGTTTTTGACATCAAACCTTGCCCCCGCCGTAGCTAAGAATGGTCTTCCTAAGATTATTCGGACCAAGGGGTCCTCGTGCATGTCCAAGATCACAAAATCATCGGGAACAAAGTACTTTCCAACTCGCACCGGCACGTCATCTAATATTCCCTTAGCCTTGATGATGGAACCGTCGGCCATAGTTAGGGACATATCGGCCGGCTCAATTTAACCTAAATTTGCCCTTCTCCAAATACTAGCGGGCATCACCGAAACACTTGCTCCAAGGTCATATAAGGCTTGGAAGTTATGAGACCCCACACCAATGGTGATAGCAAAGCGACCGGGATCTGATGTCTCTCTATTTGGTGGTGTTTTCATATGTGATTTCCTTTGTAAATATGTTTCTTTTTCCCCTTTTCTTGTGCGTTTTGTTCCTTTTTAGCCTAGTTCCCATATTTCTATGAGATTCGGAGACTACGCACCTTTTATGTGTTTTGTAGGTAATTTGGCATGAATCAAGGATCGATTTGAAGGAGGGTCGAGACATGGGGCAAAGGCCGAGCTAAAGCGGGAAAGAGAGAAGCAAGCAATGAAGAAGAACAAGAGAAGCCAACTAAGAAGAAGGTGGAACGAGGTCAGGACCGAGTTGCAACCACATCGGGCCCGACTTTGAAGTCTCCAACCTCGTACCGAGATGCACAGTGACTCGGGCCCGAGGTCCTCCGTGTCGGTCCGAGTCGGTCACCGAACTACTTGGGCTCCAAGGCACGAATTTGTGGACTTCCACTTTTGCCCTTCATCTAATCTATAAAAGGCCCTCTTGTCTTCTAAGAAAGGGTTCCCACACACACAAAAAGAAGGGAACCAAGGGGATACTTGGAGAGCAAGGAGGAAGGAGAGGAGAAGGAAGGGAGAGAGAATCGGCCAAGGGAGGAAGTCTTGATAGGTTTTGTTGGTAGATTTGCTTTGATTTGCTTTGTTCTTGTGGATTTGAAAACCCTTGATTTGGATTTGTGGATTGCTTTGGATTTGAATGAAACTTTGCTTTGTTTTGAGATTGATTATGATGATTGCTTTCCCTTTTGATTTGATTACTTTCTTTGCTTGTCTCATGGAGTAGATCTCCTTGATCTTGGGTTATGGGGGGAAACCCTAGCTAGGTTTAGGCTAGAAACCCCAATTCCATAGCCTTGAGTGTTTGATCTAAGGAACCCACTCTACATAGAGCTACAATTCCTTGCGAAAGTTGGGAATCAAGGCTTGAGATTGGCAAAGTAGCGAAAGTGAACATGTGTCAATCTCAAGACCTTGCTTTGAAGGGGATTTCCCCATGGATCGAGGTGTAGATGTGGTTGGAACGAGGGCGAAAGCACTCGATCCTAGTCCGATCATCACTCATTGCCTGAATTGGGGTGGAAAAGCCTTAATCTACTAGGGAAGGAACCCAAAAGCCCAAGATCTACTTTTAAAATCTTTGAGTTCGACAAATCCAGCTACATCGGGCCCGACTTACCCAGTTTCGGTCCCGACTTCCTCTTGTCGTCAACCTCGGGCCCGACGTGACCTCAGTGTCGGTCCCGACTGTTTTCTTTGTTTTCCTTTGTTTTATGCTCTCCTTTATAGCTTCCTAGTATCTAGGCACATCGATCAAGTAGACTTCCCGAGTGTTCGACACCCACCACGTACTACAACGGGGTCGGGTTATAAATTGTATCTCTTGACCCTCGCATCCGAGAGCGATCAAAAGATTGGCGCCGTTGTCGGGGAAGTCTAAGTGCATTGAGTGCCAATTTGGTGAGTTTCTTGTGTTTTGGTAGTGATTTGGGTGAGGGAATAGCCCAAACCCTTTGTTTGTTTTTGATTTGTTTTGGTTTGTGTTTTTGTTTCATAGGTGTATGCTAGCTCGTTCCTCCTGAGGAACACTTGAGCTTGAGTTTGTGAGTGATCCGGAAAGTATTCTCAAGGAAGCCCGAAGAAGGAAAAGGATGGCGAATCAAGCTCTCCATGTTGATGAGGAGTTGGCTCAACTTAGGGCCGAAATGGCTAGATTGCAACTTGAGAGGGACAATCAAGAGGAGATGGCAAGAAGAGAACGGGAGCAACGGATGAGAGCCAAGGCTCAACTCAACGCTCTACCCCGGAATGCACGCCAATACATGCATCCGGAGTTGAGGGTACCCGAGCCGGCTATTGTTCTTCCCGAGGTTGCCAAGAATTTTGAGATCAAGACGCAATTCATCTCCCTCATCAAGCGTGATCAATTCGAGGGCCGTCCACATGAGTGTCCCATAGAGCACGTCAAACGCTTTGTGGACATGTGTGAGACGATCTCTACCGATGAGGAGACATTGGAGTATGTGCTTCTAAAGGTGTTCAAATGGTCACTTGGGGGCAAGGCCACACATTGGCTCGAGAGCCAAGCTCCTAGGTCAATCACAACTTGGAAGACACTCTATGACGCTTTCTTGATGAAGTTCTTCCCGCCCTCAAAGACAACCGAGTTAAGAAGGAAGATTGCAAGCTTTCAACAAGGTCTGAATGAGCCCCTCTTCGAAGCATGGGACCGTTTCAAGGAGATGTTGCGCCAATGTCCTACTCATGGCCAACAACCATATGTGCTTCAAGACATCTTTTTCCAAGGCATCAATCCGGCAACGAAGGACAAGCTCAATCTCCACACCGATTGTGGGTTCATAGACTTGACACCGAATCAAGCTTGGGAGCTACTTGACAAGCTATCCGATTATGAGGCCATGTATGGGGTGAGTCAAGCTAGCAAGGAGGTGAAAGTTCAAGGTGAAGGTGCAAGGAAGTTATATGATCCAAAGGGAGAAGACATTGATAGGGATGTGAAGCTCCAATTCCTTGAAGGTGAAGTGAGCAAGCTTAAGAGGCAAGTCCACTACTACAAGCAAAATGCTAGAGCTTGTGAGGAGTGTGGATCATTTGCACATGCTACACAAGTTTGTCCGAATGAGAGCCAAGTGCGCTTGGCCGAGTGAATTGAGGAGGCAAACTATGTTCGAGGAAATTTCGGTGGAAGAGGCAATTTCAACAATGGTGGCAATGGCCGGTGGAACAACAGCCACCACCACCATATAGACCACCGGGATTCAATGAGTTACAAACATTTGCTCAAGAGATGAGACATGGGTTCAAGGAGATGAGGACCCAATTCAATGAGTTTGGTGCATGGAGGAGGCAAGTCGACAATCAATTTGCTCAAATTGCGACTCAAGCCCCAAGAGAGAATGGAAGACTTCCGGGCCGACCCGAGGAGAATCCTCGAGCTCAAAACAATCAAAATGTAGTCCGGGCAATTGGATTGAGTAGTGGCCGAAACCTACCCGAGCCACACGTGCCTAAGAAGAATGAAGAGAGTCGGACCAACTTACCCAGCAAGTCGGGTCTGAAGTTCCCCGAAGTCGACCCAGCAAGAAGACCGACTCCTTCACCACGGACCGAGGTCGAGAGCAACTCGGGACCGACGTACACAGACCTCGATCCAACCCCTCTGTCCAGGACCGAGATTCCCAACATCGGGCCCGACATGGTGCCCAAGTCGGTCCAACCAGGAAGTGTTGCAAATGAAGTAGGGAAGTCCAAAGAAGTTGATCCAAGCAAGATTCAAGGTGCAACAATTCTTCCATATCCCTCCAAGAAGCCAAAAGATGTTGTTGAGAACAAGTTCAAGAGGTTTCTCAAACTCTTGCAAGGCTTGAACATCTCTATCCCGTTCACCGACGCATTGAGTGAGATGCCATCTTATGCCAAGTTTTTAAAGGCGATTTTGAGCAAGAAGAGGTCCATAGTGGAAATGCAAGATGAAGTCAAGACCTTGGAGTTACCACAAAAGCTAGGAGATCCCGGTCGTTTTGCTGTAACCATTGGTGTGGGGTCTCAAAATTTCCAAGCCTTGTGTGATCTTGGAGCAAGCACGAGCATCATTCCTTACACCATATGGAAATCCACATCTATGGGTCTCATAGCTCCGGTCAACATGAGGTTAACGATAGCGGATGGGTCGTCCACCGAACCGATTGGTATCGTTGAGGATTATCCCGTTTGCATTGAAGGCCACTATGTCCCAATCGACTTTGTTGTAGTGGACATGATAGAAGTGCCGCGTGAACCGATTATACTAGGGAGACCTTTCCTTGCTACGGTTGGGGCAATAATTGATGTAAAAAAGGGCCACTTGTCTCTTGACATTGGAGGAAGAGAGATTGAGTTTTTCTTTAGGCCAACTTCAAAAGGGACCGTACATAAGGAAGCTAAGATGATCCAAGTTCCTCTTGGATTGCAATGGGAAGCCGTTTCTAAGAAGTCAAGGCCAAGGGAGCTTAGGTTGAAAGCCACCCCACCACCTAGAGAAATTGAGATAGAGCACCAAGGTCTAGCCCTCAATATGATTGAGCATGAACAATTGGAGGAAAGGATGTCTTATTTGGAGGTGTTCAAGGCCGAGAAAGAGGAAGTACAAGCACCACCTGAACCATCTCAAGAACTCAAGGAGCTTCCAAAAGATTTGAGGTACGCATTTCTTGGTCCCAACTCTTCCTTACCCGTAATCATAAATGCCAACTTGAATGATGAGGAGTCTAAGTTGTTGGAGGTTCTAAGAAAACATAGAGGAGCTTTAGGATATTCACTAGAGGAACTAAAGGGAATCTCTCCCTCAATTTGCATGCATAGGATTTATATGGAGGATAACCATAAACCCACTATTGAACCCCAAAGAAGATTAAATCCTAACATGAAAGAAGTGGTAAAGAGTGAAATACTTAGGATGTTGGATGCGGGAATTATCTTCCCAATTTCCGATAGCAGGTATGTGAGTCCCGTGCATGTAGTTCCTAAGAAAGGAGGTCTCACCGTTGTGCAAAATGAAAAGGGAGAAATGATAGCTATGAGAACCACAACAAAATGGCGTATGTGTATTGATTACCGTAAGCTTAATAGTGGCACTCGCAAATACCATTTTCCTCTTCCTTTCATAGACCAAGTCCTAGAAAGATTAGCACAACATGAATATTTTTGCTACCTTGACGGGTATAGCGGGTTTTGGCAAATCCCTATTCATCCCGATGATCAAGAGAAGACGACATTCACATGTCCTTATGGGACTTTTGCCTATAGACGCATGCCTTTTGGTTTATGTAATGCGCCGGCAACATTTCAAAGATGCATGATGTCTATCTTCTCCGATATGGTTGAGGATATAGTAGAAGTGTTTATGGACGATTTCTCCGTCTATGGTTCCTCATTTGATGTTTGCTTAGCTAACTTAGACAAGGTTTTGACTAGATGTGAGGAGACTAGTTTGGTGCTTAATTGGGAAAAATGTCACTTCATGGTGAAGGAGGGCATAGTGCTAGGACACCTAGTTTCAAGTAGGGGGATAGAGGTAGATAAAGCTAAGGTTGAAATAATTGAAAAACTACCTCCTCCCTCTTGTGTTCGTGATGTTAGGAGTTTCTTAGGTCATGCAGGATTTTATAGACGGTTCATCAAGGATTTTTCTAAAATTGCAAAACCATTGTCTAACCTCTTGATGAAGGATGTGCCTTTTGTATTATCCGAGGATTGCATGAGTTCTTTTTGTAGGTTGAGAGATGCCTTGATCTCGGCTCCAATAATGGCGGCACCCAATTGGAATCTTCCATTCGAGGTGATGTGTGATGCTAGTGATTTCGCCGTAGGGGCCGTCCTTGGGCAAAGGAAGGATGGAAAGTTGCATGCCATCTACTACGCAAGCAAAACTTTGGATGAAACTCAGTGAAATTACACAACAACGGAGAAAGAATTTCTTGCGATAGTGTTTGCATTTGAGAAATTCCGTTCATATCTCGTGGGATCAAAGGTGGTAGTCTTCACGGACCATGCGGCAATCAAATACCTCATGAAGAAGAAAGATGCAAAGTCGAGGCTTCTAAGATGGATGCTCCTTCTCCAAGAGTTTGACCATGAGATCAAGGACAAAACTGGTGCGGAAAATGTGGTAGCGGATCATCTATCCCGTTTGCCCATCGAGTACATGTTGGAGATGGAGGATGGTTTGACTATAGATGATTCAAGAGCAGATGAAGGTCTCATGAGCGGAAAGGAGGAAAGGAAGGGTGGATCGACGAACCGAGTAAGTCGGGCCCGAGGTTCAGAATATCGGACCGAAGGCAAGGCAAGTACGAGTGAGTCGGGACCGAGGACTTCAACATCGGGCCCGAGTGACCTGTGTGTCTGCGAAGCTGGACCGGCGTCCAACCATGTCGGGCCCGGTACACTTCAATGTCGGTCCGTGGAAGAAAGTAAGTTTCCTAGATTGATTTCCATCCCTTCTCGTTCTCAATTGATTGCTTCTTTCTCTCCCACTGGCCTTCTTTCTATTAGTTCCGTAAGACGAGGGGTCTCCCCTTGGTTTGCGGATTTTGCTAACTTTGCCGTAGGGGGAGTGATCCCACCAAATTTGTCTTATCAAGCTAGGAAGCAATTCTTACATGATGCTAGACAATACTTTTGTGATGATCCATATCTCTACAAGGAAGGGCGTGATCAAATCTATAGACGGTGTGTGTCAAGTGAAGAGGTTGAGAGCATAATTCACCATTGCCACTCCTTGCCTATGGGGGGTCACGCCAAGAGTTCCAAAACCACCTCAAAAATTCTTCAATGTGGTTATTATTGGCCAACCATGTTCAAGGATGTGCACGATTATGTGAGGAAGTGTGAGGAGTGCCAAAGAGAGGGGAACCTATCAAGGAGGAATGAGACTCCTCAAACTGGCATTCTAGAAGTTGAGTTATTTGATATGGGGTATTGACTTCATGGGACCATTTCCCACATCAGGACCTTACAAGTACATCTTGGTAGCCGTAGATTATGTCTCAAAATGGGTGGAGGCCATACCAACAAGAACCAATGATGCTAAGGTGGTGAAGAAGTTTTTGAAAGGCAACATTTTTGCAAGGTTTGGTGTGCCTAGGGTTCTCATAAGTGATGGCGGACCTCATTTCATTGAGAGGTGCATCGAAAATGTATTGATTAAGTATGGGGTGTCTCATCGAGTGGCTACTCCTTATCATCCTCAAACAAGCGGGTCAGTCGAGGTGTCAAACCGTCAAATCAAGGCTATCTTGGAGAAGACCGTATCTCGATCAAGGAAAGATTGGGCCTCTAAGCTCGATGATGCACTTTGGGCTTATAGAACCGCCTTCAAGACACCTTTGGGAACTACACCCTTCAATCTAGTTTATGGCAAGGCATGTCATCTTCCGGTAGAGCTTGAGCACAAGGCGAAATGGGCACTCAAGGAGATGAATTGGGATATCAACTTGGCCGGTGAGAAAAGGTTTCTAGAACTTCATGAGTTGGGGGAATTAAGGTTGAAGGCCTATGAGAACTCCAAGCTATACAAGGAGAAGACCAAGAAGTGGCATGATAGGAAGTTAATTCCAAAGACCTATCAAATCGGTGACAAGGTTCTCCTTTTCAATTCAAGGCTTAAACTTTTCCCCGGGAAGTTAAGGACTAGGTGGAGCGGACCATTTGTGGTCCACCGTATCTATGCTCATGGTGCGGTGGACTTGGTTGATGAACAAGGACATACTTTCAAAGTGAATGGTCATCGAGTGAAGAAGTTCTATGACAAGGACGGTCCAAACGAAGAAGTTAGAGCCTCATGGGCTCTCGTCCTTGCCGATTGATCCTATACATGCCATTGAAGAATAAGAAATTGTGAGCTTTTCATACTCTTCTCTCTTTCTTTTAAGTTTTGATTTCCTTGTTTGATGGGGACATCAAAATTTTAAGTATGGGGTGGGGGTAAGTGTGTTCATGATTTCACTTGTTTATGTTTGTTTATTATTTTGAGGATATTTAGTTTGTGTTTCTAGTTTGTATTTGGGATGTTTGCTTATTGGTTAGTGGTTTGAGGAAAGACATGGATGATTAATTTGGTCTTGAATGGATGAGTTTTTGGTTTTAGAGAAATTTTTGCAAAAAAATCCATAAAAATTTGAAAAATTGTGTTGAAAACAACAAAAAGATTTTGTGTTTTGTAGGTTTTGGACTAGAAATTCCCATCTTAGATTGCCAAAATAAAAGCTAATGATGATGAGAGCATGTAAATTCCTTTGCATATTTTTGGATAGTTTAGCCTCTAAAAATGATGTTGCTTTTGATGTGATCATGATATCTTGCTTGTTTTATTGAACATGTGAGTTCTAGGATGAGTTCTTATGCAACTAAGTATGAGTGACCCTTGTGAGATTGATTTTTGGCCATTTTAGGGATGCTTGTTCATATTTGCATATCCCTCATTTTTCTTGTGTGATTAGCTCATTCATGCTTAGTAAAACTTGCTATTGCGGTGTTTATCTATTTTCCAAGACCGTCATGAGAATTGTCCTAGCATGGTCACATTGATTTTGAACTTTATTCTTCTAGTCACATAAATGTTCCATATCCTACCATGAAGATAATCCTTTGTTTGTAGCCCCGTTCTAGCCTAAGCCTTTATTTGAAACTCCTCAAAAATATTATTCCTAGCCTTATATGACTTGACCCTTATGGGATTGGACTTTAGAAGAGAGGTTTGGATTGTATTTGAAGGGTTGAGATTCTCTTGGGTTTAAGGGCAAAGAATGGTGTTATGAATCATGTGGGTAGTGCATCTTTGTTGTACAAAAAAATGAAAAAAAGAAAGAAAAAGAAAGAAAGAAAATGTTGGAAATGTAAAGTGGAATAAAGCAAAGAGCTTAAGTGAAGAAAATGGTCCGACCGAGTTACAAGCAACATCGGGCCCGATGTCATAAGAAAGTCGGTCCAAATGTAGAAAGTGTTGAAAATCCAACAAAAAGCATAAGAGCAAAGATGAAGTGGAATGTTAAGTGAAATTTTTGGGTTGAAAGGAAAATGTTAAGTCTTTTGTGTGGGTGTGAAAGTAATGGTGGAATTTGGTGAGGTTGGTGAGAGTTTAGGTTGTTCAATCCCCATTGTAAGCACCACAAGGCCAAATAAATTCCCACCTTGAAAAATACCAAAAGCCCCATTACAACTCGGCCGAATGGAACCTCTTTGAGGACCTCCATTGAGCCAAGTTCGAAATTCTTTGTGTACTTTGCATTAGGCATCTCTAGGTGGAGGAATTGGTGATATTAGCTTCAATAGTAAAGTCCTTACTTGCATGATTTTTGAGCTTGAGTGTTCATTGCTAAACCCAAACACATGATGAGTGATACACATTCACATATACCTAAAGTGAGGCTTAGTTGCATTGACTTTATTCCTTGGAACACTTAATCACGTGTGATGATGTAATCTTGCTTGAATATCGATCACTTGTGCTTAAAATGTGTTTTCATACGAGGCTTTACTTGAAGATTATGTTTCGGTCTTGCTTACATTGTTATTGCTTGAGGACAAGCAAGTTTAAGTATGGGGTATTTTGATGTCTCTCTATTTGGTGGTGTTTTCATATGTGATTTCCTTTGTAAATATGTTTCTTTTTCCCCTTTTCTTGTGCGTTTTGTTCCTTTTTAGCCTAGTTCTCGTATTTCTATGAGATTCGGAGACTACACACCTTTTATGTGTTTTGTAGGTAATTTGGCATGAATCAAGGATCGATTTGAAGGAGGGTCGAGACATGGGGCAAAGGCCGAGCTAAAGCGGGAAAGAGAGAAGCAAGCCATGAAGAAGAACAAGAGAAGCCAACTAAGAAGAAGGTGGAACGAGGTCAGGACCGAGTTGCAACCACATCGGGCCCGACTTTGAAGTCTCCAACCTCGGACCGAGATGCACAGTAACTCGGGCCCGAGGTCCTCCGTGTCGGTCCGAGTCGGTCACCGAACTACTTGGGCTCCAAGGCACGAATTTGTGGACTTCCACCTTTGCCCTTCATCTAATCTATAAAAGGCCCTCTTGTCTTCTAAGAAAGGGTTCCCACACACACAAAAAGAAGGGAACCAAGGGGATACTTGGAGAGCAAGGAGGAAGGAGAGGAGAAGGAAGGGAGAGAGAATCGGCCAAGGGAGGAAGTCTTGATAGGTTTTGTTGGTAGATTTGCTTTGATTTGCTTTGTTCTTGTGGATTTGAAAACCCTTGATTTGGATTTGTGGATTGCTTTGGATTTGAATGAAACTTTGCTTTGTTTTGAGATTGATTATGATGATTGCTTTCCCTTTTGATTTGATTGCTTTCTTTGCTTGTCTCATGTAGTAGATCTCCTTGATCTTGGGTTATGGGGGAAAACCCTAGCTAGGTTTAGGCTAGAAACCCCAATTCCATAGCCTTGAGTGTTTGATCTAAGGAACCCACTCTACATAGAGCTACAATTCCTTGCGAAAGTTGGGAATCAAGGCTTGAGATTGGCAAAGTAGCGAAAGTGAACATGTGTCAATCTCAAGACCTTGCTTCATAGGGGATTTCCCCATGGATCGAGGTGTAGATGTGGTTGGAACGAGGGCGAAAGCACTCGATCCTAGTCCGATCATCACTCATTGCCTGAATTGGGGTGGAAAAGCCTTAATCTACTAGGGAAGGAACCCAAAATCCCAAGATCTACTTTTAAAATCTTTGAGTTCGACATCCCCAGCTACATCGGGTCCGACTTACCCAGTGTCGGTCCCGACTTCCTCTTGTCCTCAACCTCGGGCCCAACGTGACCTCAGTGTCGGTCCCGACTGTTTTCTTTGTTTTCCTTTGTTTTATGCTCTCCTTTCTAGCTTCCTAGTATCTAGGCACATCGATCGAGTAGACTTCCCGAGTGTTCGACACCCACCACGTACTACAACGGGGTCGGGTTATAAATTGTATCTCTTGACCCTCGCATCCGAGAGCGATCAATCTCCTAGCTTTTGCGGCAACTCCAAGGTCTTGACCTCATCTTGCATTTCAACTATCGACCTCTTCTTGCTCAAAATCTCCTTTAAAAACTTGGCATAGGATGGCATCTCGCTCAATGCATCGGTGAACGGGATAGCAAAAGCTTGAGAAACCTCTTGAACTTGTTCTCAACAACATCTTTCGGCTTCTTTGAGGGATATGGAAGAGTTGTTGCACCTTGAATCTTGCTTGGATCAACCTCCTTGGACTTCCTTACTTCACTTGCAACATTTCCTGGTTGGACCGACTTAGGCACCACGTCGGGCCCGATGTCGTGTATCTCGGTCCGAGGCAGAGGAGGCGATCTTCCTGCTGGATCGACTTCAAGGAACGTCGGACCCGACTTGCTGGGTAAGTCGGTCCGGCTCTCTTCATCCTTCTTAGGCATGTGTGGCTCGGGTAGGTTTCGGCCACTTCTCAATCCAATTTCCCGGACTTTATTTTGATTGTTTTGAGCTCGGGGGTTCTCCTCGGGTCGGCCCGGAAGTCTCCCATTCTCTCTCGGGGCTTGAGTTGCAATTTGGACAAATTGGTTGTCGACTTGCCTCCTCCATGCACCAAACTCATTGAATTGGGTCCTCATCTCCTTGAACCCATCCCTCATCTCTTGAGCAAATGATTGTAGCTCATTGAATCCCGGTGGCCTATATGGTGGTGGTTGCGGCGCCCTTGGCTCGTTTTGGTTGAAGTTGTTGTTGTAGCCTTGAGCTTGACCGTTGTTCCACCGGCCATTACCACCATTGTTGAAGTTGCCTCTTCCACCGAAATTTCCTCGAACATAGTTTGCCTCTTCGATTCGCTCGGCCAAGCGCATTTGGCTCTCATTCGGACAAACTTGTGTAGCATGTGCAAAGGATCCACACTCCTCACAAGCTCTAGCATTTTGCTTGTAGTAGTGGACTTGTCTCTTAAGCTTGCTCACTTCACCTTCAAGGAATTGGAGCTTCACATCCTTGTCAATGTCTTCTCCCTTTGGATCATATAACTTCCTTGCACCTTCACCTTGAACCTTCATCTCTTTGCTAGCTTGACTCACCCCATACATGGCCTCATAATCGGATAGCTTGTCAAGTAGCTCCCAAGCTTGATCCAGTGTCAAGTCTATGAACCCACAATCGGTGTGGAGATTGAGCTTGTCCTTCGTTGCCGGATTGATGCCTTGGAAAAAGATGTCTTGGAGCACATAAGGTTGTTGGCCATGAGTAGGACATTGGCGCAACATCTCCTTGAAACGGTCCCATGCTTCGAAGAGAGGCTCATTCGGACCTTGTTGAAAGCTTGCAATTTTCCTTCTTAGCTCGGTTGTCTTTGAGGGCGGGAAGAACTTCATCAAGAAAGCATCATAGAGTGCCTTCCAAGTTGTGATTGACCTAGGGGCTTGGCTCTCGAGCCAATGTGTGGCCTTGCCCCCAAGTGACCACTTGAACGCCTTTAGAAGCACATACTCCAACGTCTCCTCGTCGGTAGAGATCGTCTCACACATGTCCACAAAGCATTTGACGTGCTCTATGGGACACTCATGTGGACGGCCCTCGAATTGATCACGCTTGATGAGGGAAATGAATTGCGTCTTGATCTCAAAATTCTTGGCAACCTCGGGAAGCACAATAGCCAGTTCGGGTACCCTCAACTCCGGATGCATGTATTGGCGTGCATTCCGGGGTAGAGCGTTGAGTTGAGCCTCGGCTCTCATCCGTTGCTCCCGTTCTCTTCTTGCCACCGCCTCTTGATTGTCCTTCTCAAGTTGCAATCTAGACATTTCGGCCCTAAGTCGAGCCAACTCCTCATCACCATGGAGAGCTTGATTCTCCATCCTTTTCCTTCTTCGGGCTTCTTTGAGAATACTTTCCGGATCACTCACAAACTCAAGCTCAAGTGTTCCTCGGGAGGAACGAGCTCGCATACACCTACGAAACAAAGACACAAACCAAAACAAATCAAAAACAAACAAAGGGTTTGGGCTATTCCCTCACCCAAATCACTACCAAAACACAAGAAACTCACCAAATTGGCACTCAATGCACTTAGACTTCCCCGGCAACGGCGCCAATCTTTTGATCACTCGTGTGTGCGAGGGTCTAGAGATACAATTTATAACCCGACCCCGTTGTAGCACGTGGTGGGTGTCGAACGCTCGGTAAATCTACTCGATTGAGGTGCCTAGACACTAGAAAGCTGGAAAGGAGATCTTAAAACAAAGGAAAACAAAGAGAACAGTCGGGACCGACACAAGTGTCACGTCGGGCCCGATGTTGGTGACAAGAGGGAAGTCGGGACCGAAGTACAACAAGTCGGGCCCGAGGTAGCTGGGTTTGTCGAAATCAAAGATTGAAAGTAGATCTTGGGCTTTTGGGTTCCTTCTCTAGTAGATTAAGGCTTTTCCACCCCAATTCAAGCAATAAGTGATAATCGGAATAGGATCGAGTGCTTTCGCCCTCGTTCCAACCACTTCTACACATCGATCCTTGGGGAAATCCCCTTCGAAGCAAGGTCTTGAGATTGACACATGTTCACTTTCGCTACTTTGCCAATCACAAGCCTTGATTCCTTACTTTCGTAAGGAATTGTAGCTCTATGTAGAGTGGGTTCCTAGATCAAGCACTCAAGGCTATGGAATTGGGGTTTCTAGCCCAACCTAGCTAGAGTTTTCCCCCATAACCCAAGATCAATGAGATCTACTCCATATGGCAAACAAAGAAAGCAAACAAATCAAAAAGCAAGGCAATCAACATCATAAATCTCAAACCAAAGCCAAATCTCATTCAAAATCAAAAGCAATCCACAAACTCAAATCAAAGGTTTCCAAATCCACAAAATCAAAACAAAGCAAAGCTAATCTATCAACCAAACCTATCAAATCTCCCTCTCTATGGCCGATTCTCTCTCTTCTCCTTCTCCTCTCCTTCCTCCTTGCTCTCCAAGTATCCTCTTGAGAGTTTTTGAGGGTTGGTTCCTTCCAAAGTGTGGGAACCTCCTTTTAATTAGAAGATAAGAGAGCCTTTATAGAATAGATGAGGGGAAAAAGTGGAAGTGTACAATTTCGTGCCTTGGAGGCCAAGCAGTCAATGAACGACTCGGACCGACACGGAGGACCTCGGGCCCGACTTACTGTGCAAGTCGGTCCGAGGTTGAAAACTCAAGTCGGGCCCGGCGTTGGTTGCAACTCGGTCCGGACCTCGTTCCACCTTCTTCTTGTTGGCTTTTCTCTTGTTCTTCTTCATGGCTTGCTCCTCTCTTTCCCTCTTTAGCTCGGGCCTTGCTCCATGTTCCGATCCTCCTTCAAAACGACCCTTGATCCATGCCAAAACACCTACAAAACACATAAAATGCGCATAGTCTCCGAATCTCATAGAAATACGGGAACTAAGCTAAAAAGGAACAAAACACACAAGAAAAGGGGAAAAAGAAACATATTTACAAAGGAAATCACATATAAAAACACCACCAAATAAAGAGAAATCATGGATTCATGTGTTTCATTGTTGGCTATAGCTTAATCATGATGTAGTATGATCATTTGCTTAGCCATTGTTAGAAGATATCCATGATGATTCATGTTGGATGGTGATGCATGTGTGTTTAGAGACTAAGTATGGGGTTCCCTTGTGTTGATGTGTTGATGTGTGTTGATGAGTGCTTTTGTTGAGTTGTATGGAGTTTATCTTGGACCCTTTTGTTTGGTTGGATGTGTGTAGGTACCATGGAGACTAGAGCTTCATCATCTCATGCGGAAAGGCCGAAGAAGAAGTCCAAGAAGTCAAGACAAGAGCCAAAGTTGGAGGATGTTTACTTGGAGGATGATGCGCAAGTTGAGAGTTATGCAAGGTATATGGCGCTTAAGCATCACACAAGGTGGCTTGATTGGGAAACCGTGAAGAAGATGGACATGGATCAAGATCTTCCAAGGTGCTACTCCCACATCGGTCTCAATGGGATGCTAAGGTGGGACAACACCCACTATCTCGCCCTCACCTCGGAATTCATGGCCACTTTTGAATGCACTTATGATAATATGGAGGATGAGGAAGGGGAGATAACCTTCCAATTGGGCAATGAGGACCACAATCTCTCTCTTAGGGACTTGGCTACCTACTTCGGGTTTCCATGTCCAAAAGAAGAGACCGAAGTCGACAACGAGAAGGTGAACCAAGTGTGGCGGCATGTGGCCGGGAAGAGAGAGATGAGAAAGGGCGCCACCACAACCGAGATTGCTAGCCCTCTTTTTCGGGTCATGGTGCGAGTTTTGGGATGTGCAATCTATGCTCGTCATGAGTTGAACAAGCCGATGAAGGAAGAGATTATGTTGCTACATGAGATGCTCTTCCACACCGAGAAGCCCATGAACCTTGCATGGGAGTGGGTCAAGATGGTGCGAGACTTCCAAAGCTCCTCTTGGATCTACTTCGGCGGGATGATAGCAAGGCTAGCCGTGCGTCTAGGAGTCAACCTTAACAAGTATTCTCCGGCTCCGAATGGTTTTGAGTATATGAACATGAAGTATTTCAAGAAGGCCAACATCGTCAAGGAGAAGCTTTACATGACTTCTTTGGCCCCTCACTCGAGCTATGATGGTGTGTCCATCCGGTTGGTGCCCAACCTCTATGATCTTTCCCGATATCACAATTGGTACCAAGTGTGGGCCGGCAAGCCACACTCATTTGGTGACCCCGAAGGTGCAAGAGAGGGGCGGCGACAACAACCTCAACACATTCGGTTTACTTCCCCTCCATCTTCACCGGATTTCGACCAAGATAACTTTGTGTTTGCACCTCGTGGGGAAGCCATGGACGTCGATCAAGAGCAAAATGAAGAAGATGAGCGCTTCCAAGGCTTGATGGCCAACCTCCGAGCCACGCACCAAGCTCCAACATTGGCGAACCGAGGTACACATGACATCGGGCCCGACTTCCATCAAAGTCGGTCCGGTGCCTTCTATGGTGATGAGGTCCCGAGGCACTATGAGCATGGAGAGGGGAGTGGTGCAAGGCAAGAACAAGCTCAAGGTGGCGGTTATGAAGGCTACGCCCAATGGTATGGTCCGGGAATGGTGTTTCCCGAGCGACAACAAACGGTGGACATGTCCTTCTTGGCCAACCAAATGGCCCATCTTCAACTTCAACGACAATACATGTACCACCACCAACAACAATTGCTTCAACAACAAGGTGCTTTCCAAGCTAGCCAAGAAGAGATGAACCGAATCCTCGACTACACTAGGCGAGAGGTGGATGAGCTTAGAGAGGTGGAGGACCAAAGATGGAGGGTCCAAGATAGCTTCAACACATGGATGAGCGGGAACTTCCCTTCCCGTGAGGACCAATGGATGCGCCCGGATCCTCAACTCCAACCACCACCACAAGACTTCTACCAAGAGCAAGTGTACGAGAGGGAGCGGCAAGCGAGACTCCAAAGAGGATATAGGCGTGACAACCCCTTCGAGTGATTCTAGACATGCCATTGAAGAATAAAGAAATTGTGAGCTCTTTGAACTCTTCTCTCTTGCTTTTAAGTTTTGGTTTCCTTGTTTGATGGGGACATCAAAATTTTAAGTATGGGGTGGGGGTAAGTGTGCTCATGATTTCACTTGCTTGTGTGTGTTTGTTATTTTGAGGATATTTGGTTTTCGGTTTCTAGTTTGTGTTTGGGATGTTTGTTTCTTGGTTTGTGGTTTGATGAATGACATGGATGATTGATTTGGTTTTGAATGGATGAGTCTTTGTTTTTGGTTTTGTATAGAGAAATTTTTGCAAAAATCCATAAAAATTTGAAAAATTGTGTTGAAAACAACAAAAAGATTTTGTGTTTTGTAGCTTTTGGACTAGAAATTCCCATCTTAGATGTCCAAATGAAAGCTAATGATGATGTGAGCATGTAATTCCTTTGCATATTTTTGGATGGTTTAGCCTCTAAAAAGATGTTGCTTTTGATGTGATCATGATATCTTGCTTGTTTTATTGAACATGTGAGTTCTAGGATGAGTTCTTATGCAACTAAGTATGAGTGACCCTTGTGAGATTGATTTTTGGCCATTTTAGGGATGCTTGTTCATATTTGCATATTCCTCATGTTTCTTGTGTGATTAGCTCATGCATGCTTAGTAAAACTTGCTATTGCGGTGTTTATCTATTTTCCAAGACCGTCATGAGATTTGTCCTAGCATTGTCACATTGATTTTGAACTTTGTTCTTTTAGTCACATAAATGTTCCATATCCTACCATGAAGTGAATCCTTTGTTTGTAGCCCCGCTTTAGCCTAGGCCTTTGTTTGAAACTCCTCAAAAATATTATTCCTAGCCTTATATGACTTGACCCTTATGGGATTGGACTTTAGAAGAGAGGTTTGGATTGTATTCGAAGAGTTGAGATTCTCTTTGGTTTAAGGGCAAAGAATGGTGTTATGAATCATGTGGGTAGTGCATCTTTGTTGTGCAAAAAGAAAATGAAAAAAAAAGAATGAAAGAAAGAAAGAAAATGTTGGAAATGTAAAGTGGAATGAAGGTAAAGAGCTTAAGTGAAGAAAAAGGGTCCGACCGAGTTACACACCACATCGGGCCCGATGTCATAAGAAAGTCGGTCCAGTGTAGAAAGTGTGGAAAATCCAACAAAAAGCCTAAGAGCAAAGATGAAGTGGAATGTTAAGTGAAATTTTGGGTTGAGAGGAAAAGTGTTAAGTCTTTTGGATGAGTGTGAAATTGATTGTGGAATTTTGGTGAAGTTGGTGAGAGTTTAGGTTGTTCAATCCCCATTGTAAGCACCACAAGACCAAATAATTCCCACCTTGAGAAATACCAAAAGCCCCATTACAACCCGGCCGAATGGAACCTCTTTGAGGACCTCCATTGAGCCAAGTTCGAATTCTTTGTGTACTTTGTATTAGGCATCTCTAGGTGGAGGATTTGGTGATATTAGCTTCAATAGTAAAGTCCTTACTTGCATGATTTTTGAGCTTGAGTGTTCATTGCTATACCCATACACATGATGAGTAATACACATTCACATATCCCTAAAGTGTGGCTTAGTTGCATCGACTCTATTCCTTGGAACACTTAATCATGTGCGATGATGTAATCTTGCTTGAATATCAATCACTTGTGCTTAAATGTGTTTTCATACGAGGCTTTACTAGAAGATTATGTTTCGGTCTTGCTTACATTGTTATTGCTTGAGGACAAGCAAGTTTAAGTATGGGGTATTTTGATGTCTCTTTATTTGGTGGTGTTTTTATATATGATTTCCTTTGTAAATATGTTTCTTTTTCCCCTTTTCTTGTGTGTTTTGTTCCTTTTTAGCTTAGTTCCCGTATTTCTATGAGATTCGGAGACTATGCGCGTTTTATGTGTTTTGTAGGTGTTTTGGCATGGATCAAGGATCGTTTTGAAGGAGAATCGGAACATGGAGCAAGGCCCGAGCTTAAGAGGGAAAGAAAGGGGCAAGCCATGAAGAAGAACAAGAGAAAAGCCAACAAGAAGAAGGTGGAACGAGGTACGGATCGAGTTGGAACCAACGCCGGACCCGAGATGATTTTTCGACCTCGGACCAACTTGCCCAATAAGTCGGGCCCGAGGTGCTCCGTGTCGGTCCGAGTCGGTCGCTGGCTGGATTGGGCTCCAAGGCACGAAATTGTAAACTGCCACTTTTGCCCCTCATCTATAAAGGCTCTCTTATCTTCTAATTGGAGGGGGTTCCCACACACTTAGAAGGGACCAACTCTCAAAAACTCTCAAGAGGATACTTGGAGAGCAAGGAGGAAGGAGAGGAGAAGGAGAAGAGAACGAATCGGCCTAGGAGAGGATATTTCAAGGAGATTTGATAGGTTTGATTGATAGATTAGCTTAGCCATGTTTTGATTTTGTGGATTTGGAAACCTTGGATTGAAGTTTGTGGATTGCTTTTGATTTGTGAATGAAATTTGGCTTTGGTTTGAGATTGATGATGTTGATTGCTTTGCTTTGTGATTTGTTTGCTTTCTTTGTTTGCCATATGGAGTAGATCTCCTTGATCTTGGGTTATGGGGGAAAACTCTAGCTAGGTTGGGCTAGAAACCCTAATTCCATAAGCCTTGAGTGCTTGATCTAGGAACCCACTCTACATAGAGCTACAATTCCTTATGAAAGTAAGGAATCAAGGCTTGTGATTGGCAAAGTAACGAAAGTGAACATTTGTCCATCTCAAGACCTTGCTTCGAAGGGGATTTCCCCAATGATCGATGTGTAGAAGTGGTTGGAACGAGGGTGAAAGCACTCGATCCTATTCCGATCATCACTTATTGCTTGAATTGGGGTGAAAAAGCCTTAATCTACTAGAGAAGGAACCCAAAAGCCCAAGATCTACTTTCAATCTTTGAGTTCGACAAAACCCAGCTACATCGGGCCCGACTTGCTCTACGTCGGTCCCGACTTCCCTCTTTGTCGCCAACATCGGGCCCGACGTGACACTTGTGTCGGTCCTGACTGTTCTCTTTGTTTTCCTTTGTTTTAAGTTCTCCTTTCCAGCTTTCTAGTGTTTAGGCACCTCAATCGAGTAGATTTCCCGAGCGTTCGACACCCACTACTTGCTACAACGGGGTCAGGTTATAAATTGTATCTCTAGACCCTCGCATTCGTGAGCGATCATCAATCTGGTCAAAAGCTAACATGGGACCTTTGTAACCCGTGGATATGAGGCTGTATATGGCAGACGGATCAAGTGTAAAGGATACAGGAGTTGTTGATGATTATCCCATACAAGTGGGGAAATTCTTCATACCAAACGACTTCATTGTCCTTGATATGCCTGAAGATCCGCTAGAGTTGATGTTCGAAAAGGACTCCTCACCTTTGACATAGGAGAGGAACATTTAGAGTTCAGCCTTAATCAAAATGCCAATGACACAACCGCTGTCGCACAGTTCGAGATGTCTCAGCCCGAGCTCGACATTACTGAGTCTGTAGTTTCCCTTCCAATTAGCAAGGATTACGAGAGCGACACTGCTACCAACCCCCCTAGGGTTGGGACCGAACCCTTCGTACAACAATATGATGGAGGCATCGTGTTTTGGCACGACACCGAGAGAGGTTTTGCCTTCGATGGGTCGATAACGACCTCAACTACCGCGGCGCCAACACCCTCACTAATGGATCGAGGTGAGTATTCTAACTCTGGATTCACTATCACTGATCAAGATCCTTCCTTATATAATATTCCTACACCATATCTTGCTATCTATGCTATAGAGGAGTTGAAACCTTCGTGGTTTTCGGATTTCACTAACCCTTGTGTAGGAATACCGGGCATATTATTGGAAGATGAAGGACATAATGTAGTGAGACAAACTAACAATACCTTTAACGCTAAGTATGGGGTCTCTCAAAACCCTGACAAAGCCGAGAAGGAACCAACTTGATTAGTCAAGGTAAGTTCGTCGGGCTAACGACGTTAAAAATAACGCTTACGGGAGGCAACCCAGTTTTTAGTTTTAGTTTAGTTTTTTTTTCTTTTTATTATCTCTTTTTCCTAGCTTTCTTTTGATTTTTTAGTAGTTTTAGAAGTTTGCAAGATAGAATTTTTTTTTGGAGCTAACATGTCATAGGAAGTCGGGCTCGAAAGACGCTGAAAATGAGTTGCCCAGGCTCGGTACCAAGCTGAGAGGGTCGGTACCGACCTGAGACAGCACGCAAATCCAGCGACACGGACAGGTAAGTTTTAAACCTAATCTATCTTCTATCTTACCTCTCCCTCTTCACGCCGGCTTTCCCCTTCCTATTAAAACTCTCTCAAGCCCTCAAAATCCCACACCAAATCTCAAGACAAAAACCTTCAAAATCTCTACCAAATCTCACTGGAATTCTCGCCCCAATCAATCACACCACTCGCCCCCAGTCTCGATCGTAGCCCACTTGATAACGAGCATAATCTTTGTGATTCGTTACTGGAGCACTCAAGCCCTTGTTACCCTTTCAAATTTCAATTTTTGTTCTTCAGTTCTCCAATCTACGGTATGATTTCTAAACCCTAACTCTTTTCTTGAAGTTTCATGGTAATTTGGGGTAAAATTCATATCTAGATCTCTATGTGAAAATCGGTTTGCATGTCTATATTGCATTGAGCTTCTATTGCTTCTTTGATTGGTGATTGATCTTGATTTAAATTTGGTTATTCTTGCTTGATTTGCATTGAATTTTGATAAGGAAAGTAGGAAATAACTTGTTCTTTAATTGATTAATTTTCACCATGAATTTTGGCACCTATTGGCATGATTAGATAGGGTAACGAGCAAGTATGGGGTTGCATGTTCTAGATGATGTGTTTTTGTGTGAAATCATGGCTGAAATTGTGTTGAATTGTTGGAAATTTTGAGATTTGGAACTCGGAATTACTTATATAGCGTTCTTGCCCAGGCTCGTTAAAGGGTCGGTAAGGACCTGAGAATTCTCAGATATGGAGCCAAAACCAGATACCTCATTACCGACCAATTGGGTCGGTACCGAGGTTAGTCGAGACCATTTTCAAGTGCAAGTATGGGGTTTTAGTTTGTTGGTTTGAATGGATCTTATCTTGGATTTCCATGTATTTCCAGGTACCAAATGGCAAGCACTAGCCGAGCTAACGCTAGAGCTGGAAAGAAGAGGAGGACTCAAAGGTCCTCATCTCCTCCATGCATGGACGATGTCGAGTTGTCTACTCGATAGCAAGTCAAGGTCTTTGATTCCATACTTTAGAAGGACCACTTCACTAGGTGGTTCTCGAGATCAAGCGCCAAAGCCATTGGGATCTATGATGATGTCAAGCACGCCTTCACTATTCTCGGTGTGCCACATCTATTGAACAAGGAGGACACACCACACTACCCGGCCCTCACCTCCGAGTTCATAGCCACTCTCCAAATGAGCTTCAAGACCAAGACTTTGGTTGGAAAGATCAAGTTCCGGTTGGAGAATGTCGACCACAAGTGCACTATGGCCCAGTTCAATCAACTCCTAGAACTCCCCCACCACTCTAGGAATTACAAGGACGAGGATTTCAAGGTCACCGACACTTGGAGTTACATCTCCGGGGAGGTCAATCCTTCCGCACCGGCACTCCCAGGGGAAAGCATCATCAACCCAATCTTCCGGATCATTCTTCGTGTCTTGGGCGCCACATTTAAGGCCAAGAAGGAGCTTTTAAGGCCGAAAATGTTGGAGGTTGCATGCCTCTGCAACATTCTTTTTTAGGACCCCGCCCCCTTGAATTAGGGGTATGAATGGTTGAGATATGTCGAGAAGCACGGGGCCAAATCCAAGGAAATATGGTGTGGGAACTTAGTGAGTCTTTAGGCGGAGAAGCTCGGTGTTGATCTCACACGCTACACTCCTCAACTTCCCCAGAAGCTAGACTCCAAGTATTGGTTCTCTTCCGACATCTTTGTGAGGACGCAAGGTGGGGTTGCCACCAAGGTGCTTGGGCAAGATGTGCCTCTCACTAAGACCAAGTTAGAGTTGTTGTATTTGTCGAACTGGTATGAAGCTTGGACGGGTCATCTGTTCCCATTGGAGAAGAAGCCACAAGATGAGCCATAACTGCGGGAATACGAGACAAGATATGATCGAGAAGATGTTGTCATGGATGAAGACGAGGCAGCTACGGAGGAGCTCGATAACGAGGAATATGACCTCGGTACCGAGGTCCTTGGCGAGGATATCGACCTCAGTAACGAGCCACCCAAGCTCGATACCGAGTATTTTGAAGTCAATACCGGGGCATTCAGCTTCGGTAACGAGAAAGCGCCTCCGCCTATAGAGCCTCAGTCGTACGGCATGGTGCCCTACAACCCGGTGATTTATCAAGACCACTTCCAGCCCCAAGATCACTACCAACCACCTCCTCAACGCACCTATTCTGGATCAAGTGTTCCACCTCCATGGGCCGATGATTTGTCTTTCCAGATGCAGCAACTCAACCTGCAACAGACACAACTTACCCAATGGATGGAGCGTTGGGAAGGTGTCTATGAAGCTCGCATGGCTTTAGATGATGCGAGGCGTCAGCAGGAAGATGCTCATTGGAGGACGATGGAGCAACGCGTGACGGTTGATGAGGAGCGCTGGAGGACTATGTATGAGTTCATGGGCAACTTTGAGCGTCAGTTTCCACCACCACCACGGCGATGATTCAGCTTTCAAAGAATGTTTCTTCTGCTTCAAAGTTTATTTTGTGAGTTTCCTTCTTTTCCCTATTCTTTTCTTTTGCTTAGCCTTATTATAGTGGGGACACTGTAATTTTAAGTATGGGGTAGGGGAGTGAAGAAAACTTACTTGCTTGTTTCTTTGTTTGTTTTTTTTGCTTTGTTGTGTCTTTGTTTAAGTTGTCTTTGTTTTGAAAAAATAAAAAAATCACAAAAAAAATTGAAATTTTTGAAAAGTCCAAAAAGATTTTTAGAACAGATGGATACCCTGTCTTTTGGTTCTATGATAGTTAATTGCTTGAATGACCATGTAATTTCCTTTCAGCATATTTTTGATGGTATAGCCTGACTTTTATTATGAAATTGTTTTTATAGAGGAATTGCATATGACGAAATTGAGCATGTATAACTTTTAGCATGAGTAGTGCAATGCAACAAAAAAAAAATAACCTTGCGAGTTCTTATTTTAGCCTCTTCTTTACTTGTGTGATTTACTCTCTTTATGCATATTATCTCTTGGAATTGTGATGGTTATCTATTTCTTGAGACATGTATAAGATTTTTAGTTCATTACTTGTGAAAGTCATATGATAGAGAACTTATTTTTTATGAGCCTTATTTATTCCTATCCACCCTATACATGATCCTCTTTTTGACAACCAATTTGAGGGTGGATGAATCAAAGAAAGTTCCAGAGTAGGAACCTGGAAACAACTAAGGGACCTTCCGGTCCGAACCCGATGCCGCATTAGGTTAGGGCTCTTTCTCCAATTTCGGTCTCGATTAGTTCACAAGATTAAAATGACGCTCGCCTCCAACCCTCGCCTTGTAGAAAAAAAGAAGAAGTTCTTTGCACCCTCTTTTTTGGCTTACTTTTAACCACGCGGGTCATTGCCTTTCATTACCAACCTACCGTCTTACAGCACGAAGTTACCAGATGTTCGCTACTATTAAGAAGGGCAGAGAGCGAAGCTTTTGGAAACCTTTAAAAGCAAATTTGGAAGTTTCATTACTAGTTCAAGTAGCTCGCTTTAAGGCTTTCAACAAGAAGATCTTTATTGTGCCAGTACCGGAAGTGATAATAAAAGTAGGAATGCTGTCACTAGAACGGACCACACAAATAAGGGTAATTTATGCATAATCATTCCAGAAAGATAAACAAACCCCCCCGGTAGACTGCAAATGGTCTGCAGTTGCCAATATATCAACAGGATTAGATACCCTGGTAGTCCATGCCATAAACGACAAGTGTTCGCCCTTGGTCTACACGGATCAAGGGCCCGCTATGCCAAAAGCGAGAGAAACCCCACTACAACACCCCTTAAGCTTCCCCGGCTTGGGGGATTAATTGATTGGCTACCCGCCTTCTGAACCTCTAATGCCCTCCGAAAGGAAGGAACAAGTCGCTTCCCCCTTTCATCCACACTTTTCTCATCTCAAGATGGTCGTCGAAGATCCGCTGCGAAAGAGGCGGCTGGGGGACCATTACGGCTCCTCTCTTCTCAAGGTCGACATTCTATTCTTCTTAGTCGCATAACATTTTTTTTCACTCTACAAAACATACCTCTCCAAAAGATTCCTAATCCCTGGATAGGGTCAAGCTTATCTCGACTAGGGAAATAATTTTGTGGAGCTGAAAATAAAAGGCTATAAGGGGTTTTGGGAGGGTAGATTGGAAGTCTCTTGTTTTATTTTGTAAAAAGATCTCTTGGTTAAGGAATATGCACAATAAAAAGAGAGGAAGAAAAAGAATGTTTGGATCGAAACCGGCCTATGTGGGCTCGGTACAGATAGTGAAGAAAGGAAACAGAGGAAAAGTGAAGCTCGTTATCGACATTCTCAGGTCGGTAACGAGGCAAGTTGTGAAAGAAAAAAAGGAAGAAAAAAATGTAGAAGAAAGAAAGAAGAGAAGGAAGATGTGCAATATATTTATAGTTAAAACCAAAGATTCTTTATGTTTATATGAGGCTTTCTAGGGTTTAAAAGGTGAGTGAAGAGAGAGAGAGAGAGAGAGAGAGAGAGAGAGCATAATGAAAAGTGAGTTTGGTATGTTTTTTGAGAGTTTTTGATATGTGTGAGTTTTTAGGAGTTTTTGATTCCCGGATTTTATTAGCACCACATAGCCAAAAATTTTCCATGCCTTATTGTCTTTACCAAAGCTCCATTACAACCCGGCCGAATGGAAGCTTCTATGAAGTTTTTCATTGAGCCTAAGTTCTCTTGATGATTTTTGCTTGTTTTGACAAATCTTAGGTGGAGAGTTTGGTGATATAAGTTCCAATTTCTATGAGTTTTTGCATATAAGATTGAGTTAAGAGATTGAATATTTATAGCCCAAACACATGAGAGTTGAGTGAAACACACTTTATCCTTGGTGAGGTTGGATTGTAGTTGCTTATGTCTATTAGTGCTTATATATGTGTGATGACTTTAATAGTCATTTGCTATTTTTGCTATGCTATGATGTTGCTTTTTAGATGAAGGCTTTTGCTTGATAAGCATGATTGTTTGGTTTTGGTTATTGTTTAGTGATTGCTTGAGGACAAGCAAGCTTAAGTATGGGGTATTTTGATGTTCGTGTTTTTAGTCTAGTTTTAGGTGTCTTTCTTAGGTTGTTTGGTTTAGTTTTAGAAGGTTTAGAGCTAGTTTTGTGTTTTTTTGGATAAGTTTGCATATTTTGTGAAACGTATGGAAGCTACTCCGTTTTGTGTCTTTTTGAAGGTTATTGAAGCAGAAAGAAGCATTTTCAAGTGAAGCTGAGGTCAAGTGGTGAAGGGTAGAGTGCATAGAAGAAGAAAAGGAAGAGTGCATGTTGAAGATCAAGTTGAAGTTCACGAAAAGCCATGGAAAGAGTTCAAAAGAGTCGAAACAGAGAGCTCGTTACCAACCTATGAGGGTCGGTACCGAGCTGAGCAATGAGTTTTTGTCCAAAGAATTCAGTAAGTGTCTACCGACCCTGTGCAGGTCGTTACCGAGGTGACCCGTGTCGGTAGAGCAGCGCCGACTTTTGGAATTTATATCTTTTATCTTGTAATCTTTTTAGTTTAGAATGTTTTTATCTTTTAGATCTGTATTAGATAGCTTTCTCAAGTATAAATACCTTGTTTTAGTCCTAGTTTTAGGATGAGAGGAAGTGGTGAGAGGAACGAGACGTTAGTTTGAGATTTCGAACCTGATTTCGATCGAGAGAGAGAAAGAGGGTCGTGATCGAGGTCGTTATTTTTGTTCTTCTTTGGTTTCGAGTTTGAACGTGTGGTTGTAAGACGATATACTTTAATTTCAAGTAAGTTTTACTTTTCAATGTTCTCTTTTAATAAAGTTGTTAGTTTTGATTCAATTATGTGTGAGTAGTTCTCTTTTCTAGGATCGGGGTTGAAACCCGACATGGTTGTGCAAGATTGAATGAATGTGTTGATGTTTTGATTGTCTTCTATCTTTTGAATTACTTGTTTGTGCTTATACTTAAACGAGAGTCGAAGTAATTTGAGTTTATTGCTTGATCCAAAGAGAAAGTCTTGAACTTGAATGTTGATATTGTTCGATAACGAGAGTTTCGAGCTTTGGATTCAAAACAAGTAGTAAAGTGATTTGATTTATGAAAGTTGATTGATTTGCTTGTTTAGTCAACGAAAGTTGATAGATTTATCTTTAAAGGCATGATCATTATCCTTCACATGAGTTTATATGCATAGCTATGTTGTAGTAGCCCTTGTCCTAGAGCTTTTTATCCTTTGATTTTCTTACGTTTTGCATTCGTATACACTTGTTACCAAGGCACTAGGATCGATACCGAGCCTGCACTTGCATCGAGTTATTTGCTCTGTTTTGGTAGAATTCCAGCATCGTTACTGACCCTAACAAGGTCAGTACCGAGGTCTGTCGTAGCTGTTTGCTTTTGCTTTTGCTTTGTTTTCTTGTTTTCTTAGTTCGGTAAACAAAAAACCTTGCTTCCCGTGGACGATCCTGACTTCTCTATACTCAGCGGGTTCTTGACTATAAATTTTATTTGTTTTTAAGTAAATCCCTATCAACATAAGCAATCCAAAAGATCAATAAAGAAAGCTACGACTTTTAATCCTTCCAAGGGAGAACTTGGAAGGGAGTGGTTTTCACGCTTGGTTGATAGAGTTCATCAATCAAGTGTTTCCACTATAAAAAAACATTGTGTTCAAGTAAGTCTTTCTTGTAGTTTATTTCTGCTGCATTTACTTAAGAGGTTGACGACTTAGTTGAGGTCGACAACCTAGACGTACTAACGATCCTACAAATAGGGTTCCATAATTTGACGGATAGATTTTATTTGGGCATAGTTCCTTCTTCATGTAGCACACCTATGGAAATATGCACTTTTCGAGTCCCCATATTTCATATGTTTTATCTGAGCTCTTTGTGCCCAATACATTTTATGAAACTAAATTAATTTCTCTTTTTTCTCTATTAGTCGTGATTGTCGTACAATTGCAATATTTCTCGTGCTTTGTGTCAGATTACTTTATAGTCTTACCAATTCTAAATCAATTTCCTCGAGTTGTCTGAAATATGACCGAATGTGTACTTTTTCCAAGCCTTAATTTTTTACTTAAGTAATCTAGTCTTTTGAACCAGTTTGAACATATGAGAGTGTAGACTCTGAAATCTCCATTCTTGTCTCACTAGATTTCCAAAGTCTTGCATATGCATCCAAATTTTCTCAAACTTAAACGGTCTGCCCTTATATGTATGAGCTCCATTAAAATCAATTGAAATCGGGCAATGATCCGAGAACGAAAAAGCATGATTTACTCTGTCCAGTTTTTCATATGTATTGTCAGTATCCGTTTTTAGTTTTCTCCAAGTAAATTTGTTTCATGTGGACTTAATATCATTCAAGTCACATTTTTGTATAAAAGTTTTTAATCGATTAAATCTTGAAGGGCAAGGATTTAATCCCCCATATTTATCACATGGTTCTAATATGTCGTTGAAATCTCCCATTATGATACATGGCATAGCCGAGTTCATTACGTACTATTGTAAACATTCCCAAAATGCATTATTTTCCGTCTCTCATGGTGGGGCGTATATAAAAATGACTAGAATATCATAACAGTTGCATGGTACCGTATATAGGAACGTAATGAATCTATCATATTGATCCACTAATGTGAACGTTTCATTATTTTGTAACTGATATTCTTTCCACATAATACAGATACCTCCCTTTCGACCTTGTGTTGGTGACATAACAATATTATCGAAGCCTGCTTTTCGCCAACACGTTTCATGAGGTATTTTTTACATTTTAGTTTCGATTAAAACAATTAGCTTAATATGGTTAATCTTAGTAAGAGTTTCAATATGCGTCCAAAAAAATTTCCTACACATTCCACGTACATGTTCCAAGCCGCTATTTTGTAAGACGTTTTTTTTATTATCGGGACTCTTCTCCCAAATCCTCCCAATTTTGGTATCATTGCGATAATTCTATTAAAATTATGATTGGTTTTAATCAAAGAGCTCTTTATAATTAAGACTGTTTGTTCACATTGCCGATTTGATTTGTTCCTAAAAGCGTTTGTTTTGGAATGACAACATGGAATTGTCCTTTTGTGCATGTGACATGATTCCTTCGGCTTCAATCGGTTTTTATTTTTGTCCCATTCATTTGAATCAACCTACAGACCCAAATTAACTTTCGTTGTGAGCCCATTTTCCTAATTTGTATTTTAACCTTGTTTGTATCCAATTTTAACCTACTATTTAGTTGGATACTCTGAAAATTATGTTTAGGAAATTTCGGTAATTCTGCAATGCAATTTTTCCATCCAGATTTTATAAGATTACATAGCCAGCCGAAATACCATATATAGTTAAGATCAGAAATATTCAAATACATTAGTCCACACCAGAATTGTTCTAAAATCCTCAAAGAATATTGTGTTGTTATGATCCCTTGATCTGTTCAAACATTCTTTCCAAAATACAGAAAACTATGATACTTTATCCGGGAGTCCAAATTTCCAAACTTAAACCAACAAGTAATATACGCATCAATAGCTAGTGTAATATTATAGTTCATCAACAACAACCGCATAGCATAAGTAGTCTTAAAACATCGTAATTCTCCCATATTAGCAATACACACAATACCAACAAGCCCATTCATGCTTGGCTCATTGCATTCAGCAGAATAACAATGTGTGTGCCATTTTTTCCGAAAATATAGCAAACGCTTGAAATAAAGCCAAATACATCTGTACTCAATTACAACATCAAAGCTTACATGCAAACCATTTACATTTGCAACAATCAAATAAAGACACCGGTAGAAACACCATACACTACTACATCTTGTTTCATACATTACTAACCCAGGAGTCTATACTCTTCTAAAATAGTGTGTATAATGTTACAAATATTTGAAGCGGTATGCCCCCCAATCAAATTTCCGAAAAGATAAAACTCGTTTTTGCATGGGAAAACTATCATCAACATAATGACATGTAATGCCCATGTATGAATGTGTTTGAAAACTATCACTCCAAATATCACTACCAATAGAAACACAATATCATTTTGAACAAAAACCGAGACAAATCATTTTTGTGAATCTTATATATATGTTTTAAGCACATTTTCCTAATTATTTTTCTAATAGTTCGTTTATAAGTAGGTTGCACATGGTTAGAGACCCAATCATTTAGACCCATACTTTTCACAAATTGAAATGGAAAATGATCAACATAAATAGCTTTGGCCAAAGCATAAACACTACAATCATGATTATAACTAAACAAATGAAGAGGTTGAGAAGAAGAACTTGCTAACCTAGAAGTCAAAATTTGTGTTTGTCCTCGCATCATGCTCAACTTGTCCTTGTGTTTTACCTTCAAATGCTTGTTCAAGGTTCCATAACCTCAATTTGTACTTCGAAGAACAATAGTTTCACTTGACAACATATCGGTCAAGTTCATCCAATACATTGCCTTTGGTGAAGTGCTTCGTGAAAATACCGGATTTCAAATCCTTTGATCTTTGGTTGGTCGTAGATGCCCGTCCTCATCGTCCTCGTCATTGTCCTCCTCATCGCCCTCCTGATTGCCTTGTGAAACTTGGTTATGAATATGAGAAGAAGGGGGGAATTGTGGCGGCATAGGCATTAGGAGGATAAGGTGGTTGTGGTTGTAAGGATTAGGATTCATTTGACTTTCTTATGAACCACCAACACCACCAAGGAATTACTCGGTCAACAAATCAAAAAATCATTGGCCTTGGTTTTCCATTTTTAAAAAAGATTAGGAAGGTTAGTAGTAGAGGGAGATAAGAGAGTAGATAAAAAATTTAAGAAGAGATTTGTAACTTGGAAACTTGTAGGATTATGAAAGTAGTAGAGAGAGATAAGAGAGTATGAGATTGATGTGAATAAAATTGAAGGTGAGATATTGTATTTATATAGCTAAATGGATAGGAATTAGAATGAAAATAGCCGTTGAAACCAATTTGACCGAAAGAAATATAGTTGTTGGACAAGCAACCGCGATTGCGATTTTCAACCCGCGGTTGCGGTCCAACAACTAGTTAAAACTGCGATCGCGGTTTCACCAACCGTGGTCGCTAGGGGTGTCCAAACCTGGTTAACTGAGATTTAGGTTAATCGAACAATGATTTCAGTTAGTTAAAATTATAAACCGAAACCGAACCGTGAATCCCGGTTAACCGTAGTTCAGTTAACCAATTTTTTGTTTCGGTTTTCTCGCTAATTGATAACCATTTATGTAACTTTACCTTAAATAATTAAAACTAAAATAATAAATTTGAATAAAAACAGTGATCAAGTAAGACTTTTATTTTAAATATGTACTTATATCATATTGTTTTGGTTGTTGTAAACAAATATCGAGAGTACGTATATACTATATTGTGTAGAATCAAACATTGTGTGTATTAATTTTTATCCCATCAAATTTAATAAGCGCCTTTTATATCAATGAGAAGTGGAAAAATAGTGTGTAAATTGTTAAACTTGGAGAAGGAAAGACTCAAACTAGATTAACACCTTGAAGATCATACAGTTTAACCACTAAATAAATCAAAGATAACTAATATTTGAAAAAAAATATTAATATATTTTCGGTTAGCCGTTATATGAAAAGTCGTGAATCGAAACCGAACCGATAAAACGAAAATATTTTCGGTTCAATTAACCAAACTAAAGTTTCAAAAAAAGTAGGTTCGGTTTTTTTGGTTTCGGTTTTTCGTTTTCAGCATTTTATGGACACCCCTAGCGGTCGTGGCTACAACGGCTAGTTAACCGCCATCGCGGTTTTAAAACAGAATGTGATAGGTGTTCATGGAACTCAAAACTGCAATCGTGATTTTTAAAACCGCAATCGCGGTTCCAACGACTATTTTACCAAGAACCAACGGTTCTACCGGGTTCCGGTTAAAAAACCGACGGTTTTTCCTGGTTCGGGTTCCTGTTCGTTTCCCCAGAACCGAACCTGCCTCTAGTTAAAACAAGAAATGCTTACCATTAATGCGTTAAAAATCTGATAGCTTACCTTTTACGGCATATTGAAATGATTTATTACTGTACCTTTTAATCGTGCATGCATTCAATTACCATATTAACTAGGCCAGTTGTACGTACTTGTGTCATGAATTGAAATTGTAAGCAAAAGTTAATAACAGAAGAAACTTACCATAAATGTTGGTAAATTATCATGAATGGAATATTAAAATATTTTCTCCATTTCTTGAATTTGAACGAATTTCCGTTGAATTGTACATTCTAAATGACACATCGTTAAATTTGGATTGTTCTTTGTAATTTAAACTATGAATTAATTTGGTAAGATCTACACCATTAAAATGTAAATTAATGGGCTAGATTTAATTTCTTTTTCTAATTTTTATTGATCTTTTTTAGAATTTATTAATTTCTATTAGGGTAATAGTAACTCTATATATAGAGTAACTCTATCGAATTCGAACATGTTAAATTTGTAATTTATGTTAATAAACTAGTTCGGTTGCTCTTTGGGGAGAGGAGTTATAGTTCAATACAATTTTAGTTCTTCTGCTCTCTATCAGATACACTTCCAAAATTCCATTTTTTTGATGTTGTTAACTATATCATTATAGAATATACCACTAGTAATGTAATAGTCTTCCTGCATCTCATTTTTCTAATTAGCGAAAAAATGTTGAGTTTCTTCTCCTCTGTTTCTATCTTTCACATTCTATGATATCACTCACAAATCCTAAATTTTTTGTAGTGAACCTAACTTTCTTTTGTTCTTTAGTTTTGAATTTATAGCTATGGAATCTTGTTTTGTTCTATATGCACATTTTGCTCAATACCTAATTAATACAAAAAATATTTCATTACTGATAAGGGTCCTTACAATTTATGGATATTGTGAAAAAGAATATCTCATGGAGATACATTAGATGGGTGCGATGGAGAGAATTCTAAATATAAAGAAAACATGGCATATTTTTAGCAAATACTAAATACTAGTCATGGACTCCAAATGGACTGAGAACATTATTTCTAATGCTTAGGAAAATATTTCAACAAAAAATTGCTTAGGAAAATATATCATCTCAAAATACTACACATCCATTTTTTTAAACATCAAAGATGCAATAAACTTGAAGGCACAATTGAAAATGATGTTGAGCATTTGAGGAATTATTAGGTCTTCTTAATAAATATTGAGAAGTTGAGACCAAGTCATGGAAGCCCTAGCTTGAGTGCTTCCGCAAATTGTTTTCTTTTGTAGCGATACCTCTGTAAGTGCCAAAGGACAAAGTGATAAAAATGTTAGATTTAGATGTTTGCAAAGAAGATTTAGATAATATGATCAAATGGATAAATATGTATAGTTTACTTGGATTTGTAGTGCTAGACATATAATTTTCTGATGTGTTTTGAAAATACTTAATTGGATCAACTTACTTGGAGATAGCTTTGGACTTGAAGAACACTTAGAGACTCATCCCTCATCACATTCCAAATTTTTTTCGCAGTAGCCGCTGCATGAATATATATGAAGAATTGTTAGTCTGTGGGATGATAGCATGAAGGTTGTGCACATGTAAACCAAGTAAGCCTGTTGAGATGTAAGCCTAAAATCATTTGGTAATAGGAGTAGTAACCCACCAATCTTACCAATCTTATATATACAAGTCTATTTTATACCAATCTTGACACGAGGAGGAATCATATTCTAACAAGAATGAGACTTACAATTAGGTCCTCCAAGCATTTGAACTGCATTTTTGAATTTAGCTTGGAGTTCATCAGTCCATAATTTCTTTTGTGATTTTCGTATGCGCCGTTGTGATGTAACTTGAATAGCATCATGAGCTTGTCCCATCAAACGATTTAGGACATTGGATTCTTGTTCGTAAGAAACAAGACTCCTTTCAAATCTCCCGGTTAGAGCACTATATGCGTAGTCTAGCCTCGTCATACTAGCATCATAAGCATAGCTTTCACAAGTAGCATCTTTAGCAAAGTTGAAATAATTGATGTTGAGGATCAAATTCACTTGTGCATATTGTTCCAAATGACTTAAGAACTTGCATTGAATTAAACCATGTAAGAAAAAAAAATAGAAGTCACAAAATCATCATCATACATTAAAGAGAACATGTATATATAACATCAATTGCAAAATAAATAAGGATCATTTATTCTCTTATTGATTGGTTACCATTGCTTGTCTCATTAAATGATTTAGGTTGGATTCCTGTTTGTAAGAAAGAAGATTGCTCTCAAATTGTCCGGTTAGGCCACTATATGCATAGTCTAGCCTTGACGTACTAGCAAATTGTCTAGATCTTGATTCCACATCTCTTCTTATGGTTTTGGCAATAGCAATCAAGGCTTCAATCCCTGTGAATTAGCAAAGTTGATCAAGTAATATGTTTGATATTCAAAGATACATAGAAATTAAAAAGTCAGAATTGGTACAAGAATTGTTGTATTATACAAAAACACACATAAGAAATCTATTAATCTATATTATATAAATACTTACCATCATTTATCATGAGTTTTTGCAGAAAGGTGTCTCTAGTGTCATCCGTCTTCTTGTGAACTTCCAATTGTAGGATGGATACATACATGTAGATGTAATGCAACCTATATTCAACACTTTCAATTGCAAACACAAATGCAAGAAAAGCATTTAAACAACGGTGTATGTGTAATGCGGGTGAGCTCAAGGTAAGTTGAAATGCTCCTAGTGAATCCATTATCTTCTTCTCTCTTTTTTTTCTTTTGATTCTCTAGGTTTTTGAAGACTATTCGTCTCTCTTCTTCCTTCTTCTCACTCTCTATCTGTGTGGTTTTTAGACGGAAAATGCTCTTGTTATATAGAGTTTAGAGTGAGGATGGGATTGAGAAGATCGGCAAGATAGTGATGACCTATATTAGGTAAAAAAGGCTATAACCGCTCATTTTCTCTGTTGTACATTCATTGTAGTGTGTATAAGGAAATCTTTCTTTATGGATTCTTTAGTCATTAAAGTCGTACATTAAAGATAGGCGTTTCAAAATGTATGCTTACTTGCTTCTTTTGGGCGTTTGGCGCGCGATTTCTGAGATATTTTCGCTGGCAATACTAAGATGAGAGTTTTAATTTCAAATGGGTAAATTGGCGCTTCCATCTTTAGTCCTCAACCATATAGAAGTTTTTCCCATTGGAGTCCCCTATCGTTTATTTAATCCTAAAGAGTTCCTGACCTATGAGAAATATCATACACTTTCGGACCTATATATATGTCGTTTCATAATGATCTTGAGCCCATAAGAATCGTCTTATTATGTGGCTCATCTTATATTAGTCTCTTTTTTTGGTAGAAATCTTATATTAGTCTTTAAAATTTAATTTATTTGTCATTTATCAAAATATTAATGGTAAGACCATTTTATGAACATTTTTTAGCGATTATGGACTTTGTTAGGACAAAGTTAAAGGTTAGGACAATTCTAACATGCCAGGAACCATATATGTATTTGACTTGATCGATCTCAAATAGAACGTTCCTAAAGGCTAGAGCATTATGCAATTTGCTTAATGGAATGTTAAATGCTCTTATTCGAATGTGAAGTTTATTTCGTGTTGTAAATTCTTTCTTATATCAATATTTTTGACTTGAAGAAGTTCAAATTATCTTACTTATGTGAAGTTAATTTTATTTCAACCATTAGTTTATTATTTCAAAATTGAGATTTTTTTCAACTCTATGTATTTATATTTTTTCTAACTCCACTTCAAATATATAGTTTTAAGTAAATATTATTTTGCGATCATAGAATGTTGAAGTTGAAGTAACGAGCACCTTTTAAAGAAACAAAGAGAGGAAAACAATTGATTTAAAATGACATGTATTGATGACTATCTTGATGTCATAGGACAAGCTTATGCGATTTATATGTAAAGAATGTTTTAAGTTGCACACTTGCAACATTACTTTAAAACTTTAAAACTACAAAATTATCCTACATACACTCTTTTTTGGTCTATGCAAATGAGTTTGTACACATTAAGGGTTCTTGTACATCCTGGGTGCATGCTAAGAAAATAAGTTGACCTGAAACAAATAAGTAGGAGAGGAATAATAACTTGTAAGGTACCTGAAGTTACACACATTCAGAATGCACATGCATCTAAGATGTGTTCGGCTCCAACGGACAAATTTCCAAATGGTTCAAATTTGCAAACAAGCATTTTGAAAACATTTGCGCCTTGGATGCATACAGTTGAGAATCCTCTTTCCACATTGGAAGTTGAGAGTTAAATTAGACTAGTATACAAGTCTTTGGGTTACTTCTCCTATTACCAATTGGTTTTAGGATGGAACTCCATTAGGCTTGTGTATTGAGCTTATGCATGCACAACTCCTTATTATGGCCCACAGACTTTCACACCATGCCACTTCATCGATAACATTCAAATGGTCAAATTGTGTTGCCATATACAACTCAATTCCATCTTTTTCTTTCACATTCGTCTCCGGTTAATTACATTTTCATCATTTCATAGTCGTTGGAAAAAATGTCTTCGAACTAGGAAGGTTTATCATCTTTCGGGGAATATTCATATGAGACAAAGAAGAAAACCAAAATGTTGGGATAAGTGGGTCTTTTCATATCGAAATACCATGAGAAAATATAATAGTATATAAGAAAAGGTGAAACCTCTACTCATTAACTATTGGGCCATAAATTCCATGGGCCAAACCTCGTTATAGGTCACATTCTGGTTTAAAGCCAGATGAAGCAAACCATTATTACATCTCTAAACGACTAGAGAAAATGGCGAAAGGAGGAAACATGCTCAATGCCACTGGAAGAGCAATAACTCCTAGGAGAATTCAATGGATTAGGATTCATATGGCACTAGGAGAGAAGCTATGACAAGGGGTTCGAGAAAGGAAAAAGGGCATTCAAAATAAGGAAGAAAATGCTTATGCAATCTTGTCCGCATTTTCTTACAATAGAGAGTTCTTGAGTCTTTAGGTTTTGTGTTTGTAATTATCTTCAAGTCCGTGATTATATGAATCGTATTCTTGGAACTAATCTCTTATCAGTACAATTTCTTACTAAATTTGTTCAATTTATTCTTTACAAATTGTTTATAGCATGTATTACTTTGTTATATGATGTGTCGATAGGATACAATCGGTGTTTGACTAAAGCTTCTTGCATTTTAGCAAGTCTCATGTTTACACTTTAGATTTGTTCAAAATAATTGACACCCACCATAGGGTTTTTATCCAAAAATCAATCAATCACGTTACCACCATCGATCTTGCCACCGAAATGTCTAACGACCAAACTTCCAACACTAGTCCCTCCGATGGAAATGGAAACCAAAAAATTAACCTTGTTACTTTTGATCAGCCACTAATCATCCCTCCTACCACCCTCACCGAAAATCAAACCGGAACATCCATTGTTTAATCAAATCAAACATTGGAACCGAGTGATCCCAACGCAAACCAAGAACAGGAGGTTGCATCTAACTCGGTTATCATAGCCAAACTTAGAGCTTCCATGATCATCTTGCATAAGAGCCTAGAAGAACAAAGGAAAGAAAATAGTCAGTTCATGGAAATTTATGAAACATAAATTGAAATTTTGCTTCAAACGTAGTTCCAAACGCATGTTCAATCGGCTCCAAGCTGACCATGGGCTATGGCAGCGATGGACGGCATGGTGCGATAATTGGATCTCTATGACCCCAACCTTGTCACACCGAGTGAAGAGAGGAAGGTAACAAGTTAGCAAGTAAATGGTAACACACTTTGTGCTATCCGAGAGGATGCCAAAATCGTGGCATTGAGGGAACGACTCAAAACCCTTGAGCATCGATTTACTTAAGTCCCAGGGGCACCACAATCGATAGCTTCGGAAAAGAGAGATGGTTATACTGACTCCCCCTTTGTCTCGACTATCATGAGAGTTGACATCTCAAGCAAATATCATGTTCCCGACGTACCCAAGAATGAAGGGACAATCGATCTAGACCAACACATTGTGATACCCCCTTTAGCACTATTGCATTCAAAATTTAGGAAGTGGTAATTTGTCGTTGGTTTGGAAACACTTTATCTGGCCCAACCTTAAATTGGAATTCGTACTTACCTCTTATCATGCGCATAGTTTCACGAGGAAATGATAATATCATGTGCGTCACCTTCGAAGAAATAGACGAAGGCAATAGACCACATCATGACTATTTAATCATCTTCCTCACCATGGGGAATTACCTGCTAAAACAAATATTAATCGATAATGGAAGTTCCACAGACTTGGTGATGTTAGATGCCTTGTACAATTTAGGCTTGGGACTCAACAATATGGTTAAGAAGTCGACAACTTTGGTTGGATTCAGAGAGGAAGTCAGGAACACAATTCGAGAGGTCATTCTTCTTACTAATGTATGCAGCATACATTACATGGTAAAGTTTTTGGTCTTAGATTGTCCATCTCCTTTTAACGTAATCTTGGGAAAGCCTTGGATTCATGGCATGGAAGTAGTCCCATCTACATATCATCAACGTGTCAAATTTTCATCTCCTTAAGAGTCCAAGAAATCAAAGGAGAACAACAGTTATCAAGAGCGTATCACACAATATCCATGAAGGCACTACATCGGCAAAAGACAAGCCCATCGACAAAAAGCGGTCGTCGGGATAGCAATTACAAGATTATAAGACGTCGATGCATTACACTAAACCGAAGTCCCGGGGCTAGATGAGCTAGAGTTAGATCTTGCAAACCCGATGTGAAAGGTGCGACTCAATGCAAACTTTCGCCCGAACTTCGTGCTCAACTTGTCGGTTTCTTACAATCTTACACGGACTATTTCGCATGGTCCTACAAGGATATATCCTTTCTATTGTAGATTTGATTAGCTCCATAATATGACAAACAAACCTTGTTTTGGCTAGTTAAACAATCAAAGTTCAACACCAAGAAAAGCATGAATTTGAATTTTTGGACTTTATTTTATGCTTTCATTCCTTCGAGGCCCAAGCATATTTAAGGCGTAACATGTCGTTTCTTGATACAATGATCAACGTCTTAATAACAATCCAAGTCTTCTATCCGATTTTACTATTTCATATAGTATCTCACTTACTATGATTGGTAGGAATGAGCAATAATAGTTGATATGCCAATCTAGCTGATTCGAACCAATTTAATTTGAACCCAAACAGATCAAACAATTTTCTATCCAATATGCATCAATTTTTTTGGGTCATTGGATTAGATACGGATCAAAGTTTTGAGGTAAACAGATATCCGATATATCTACTACTATATATATATATATATATATATATGCTTTTTTTAACAAAAATTCAACTTATAAGGGTTCGATTCTCTACAACCACATTCAACAATTTCTTTTATCAAATTTTCTTTTTTGATTCTAAGAAAATCCAAATAGTAATAATGATTTTTCAAAATAAATATTTCGAATATCTGGTCTCATATATCTAATCCAATTGGATATATCGTACCGAATATCCAACTAATAACATATAGGGCACGAATCAGGAATTTCAAGAAAAAAATACTAATATTAAAAACGCTCACCCATAATTATTGGTGGAAAATAATTTAAATTTTTAAATTTAAATTTAAATTTAAATTTATATCAATTTGGGAAAGTGTTGGAGACACCAAAACGAGACAAAAAATTTACTTCGGTTTTTTTGTTGGAAATTCCGGTTAGTACTCTCGAGTATTTGTCTTTTTTAGAAGGTGCCTTGAAAATATAACTTATTTCGAGTGTTAATCCCCGAACTTTTGCAAAGGTTCAGCTAGTGCCCTTACTTGTGAATTTTCGTTAGTTTTTAACTAAAGGGAAATTTCGGTTGGTACCCTCGAGTTTTTTGCTTTTCCGAGTGGTGCCTTGAAATAAAATGTATTCCGAGTGCTACCCCTGAACTCTTGCAAAAGTCCGGATGATGTCCTCTCTTCTGAATTTTCTTTAGCTTATAACTAAATTAGTATGTTTTCTAATCAAAAAAATATATTTTTGTATTTAATTAAATTAAAACAAAATTTTAGTTTCACAATAATTAAAAAAATCGTATAAAATATTAAATTACGAATATTATATATATATATATATATTTGTCAAGTAGATTGTATGTTGTATAATTTAAATTTTTAAGTTTAAATTTTCTTACAATATTTACATTAAAAATTATATTACATAATTAAAAATTTTCATGTAGGTTTTATGAAATAATTTTGTTTTTTTAATAAAAAAACTAATAGAATTTCAATATGGTATTCTCGAGTTGCATTAAAATTTTACTTTCTATCAATTTTTAAAAAAAATCTGAATTACTATATAAAATCTACATGAAAAATGTTAATCTTGGAATATATTTATTTTAATATAAAATATTATAATATTTTTGGTTTTAACTTAAAAACTTTTAATTATACAACATAAAATCTACTTTACAAATATATATAAAAATAAAATTTATTTTAATATATTAATATGATTTATTTTCATTGTTATTAAATTAGAATTTTGTTTTAATTTAATTAAATAAAAATATATTTCATTAGAAAACATACTAATTTAGTTATAAACTAAAAAAATTACAATGTAAGGGCACCAACCAGACTTTTGTAACAGTTCAAGGGTAATACTCGGAATACGTTTTTTTTCACCACTCGGTAAAACAAAAATCTCGAGAGTAACAACCGAAACTTCCTTAACTAAATTAGTATGTTTTCTAATGAATTTTTTTATTTAACTAAATTAACAAAATTAGTTTAATAATTAACATAAATCATATAAATAATTAAATTAAAAATATATTATATATTTTTTAAGTAGATTGTATGTTTTCTAATTTAAAAACATTAAGTTAAAACAAAAACATTACAATATTTAAATTAAAATAAATATATTACATAATTAAAATTTGTCATGTAGGTTTTATGTAATAATCTTGAAATTTTTTTTAAAAAAACTAATAGAACTTTCGTTGTGGTACTCTCGAGTCGCATAAAATTTTTGAAGTTCTATTAATTTTTAAAAACTATAGAAATTACAGTATAAAATCTACATAGAATATTTTAATCATGCAAGATATTCATTTAAATATAAATATTGTAATTGTGAGCAGATAAAATTTAATAATTACCTATATTCCGCTAAAAAGGTATTTCTATTTATTATGATATCTTTTAGTTTAAATCTGGTATTTATTTGGGTAAGAACTTCACAAAACTGTAACTCCGGCTCCAGCACACTTACAAGGCATGGCGTCATCTCGAGTGATGCGTCCCTCGTATGGGATACGACGGATCGACTCGGTGTTTGAGTAGTAGGTCTCGAAACTACGTAGTGGAAGGCTTGAAGGACTCGGATCACCGTTGGAATGATCGAGTCTTGTTGATTTCACGAGAGCAATGGCGGAAAAACACGAGGAATTGGATAATAGTAGTGGCGGCGCAATGGCACTAAAGAGAAATAAGGAGAAAACCCTCGACTCTATTAATCTCTAAGTGTGCGCTAAATGAAAACAAGCATAAAACCCCCCTTATATAGAGGCGGCACAAGCAAAAACATAGAAAACCCTAGTCTAGTGGCGGTGCGCCTAGGGCTAGTGCGCAGACTAGGCCCAGCGGCGCTATATGGGGGTCCATCGGCGCAAGGCCCAATAAACCCTTACTTATTATGTAAAAACTCTAATAATAATGTTCTAAAGTGGAAAACAAGCAAAAACTACTATAAAAAGGATAGGTCGTCCGTGACCGTGCTCGCAGTGTCGCGACAAGGCTGGCGCGGCGCTGGCGTGGTCAAGACACGGCACTGGCGAGGCTGGCGAGTGTCACGGCGCATGTGAGGGCGCTGGCGAGGAAGTTGGCGCGGACGCTGGTGCGCGGGTCACGAGAACCTCAAGTTGCGATCCATGGCACGATGCTAGTCTCGAGTCCGATGGTGCGAAGGTGTTGGAGGTTTGCATCGTTGGCTCGAGTTGAGGTTCCTCGACGCCGAGGACGCACAAGGCAGTGTGCGTCGGCGCGGCGAGGGACGCGTCGTGGCCTGCGGTAAGGCGCGCCACGAGTGACTGTGTCACGGCCTGGATTGCTCGAGTCTTGGTAAGGGTGACGGGGCCATCCGAGCGAAGTGTGAATGCGTCGTCTTCCTGGCTAGCATCCATGACGGGGGTCGCATCACCCTCCCCCAATTGGTTGAGAAACGTACCCGTTTCCTCATATGCAGGCTTAATGTAGGGAAAGAGTTCGGCAACATTGAAAGTAGAATGCACCTAATACTTGCCTGGGAGGTCGATTTTGTAAGCGTTGTCTCCGATCCGCTCCAAGAGTTTAAAAGGGTCGTCTCCTCTTTGATGAAGCTTTATCTTCCTTGAGTCCGGAAAACGGTCCTTGCGAAGATGTAACCATAAGAGATCTCCGAGGTTGAACACGAGCCGCTTTTGACCCTTGTTATGCTACGCCTCGTACTGGGCTTCTCGGCGCTCCAATTGAGTCCTCGTCCTCTCGTGCAACTTGCGGATGGAATCGGCGCGGTTGGCCGCGTCGATTTGCTCTCCATTCTTCAAGGGCCGAGGGACTAAATCCATCAGAGAATGTGGGTTGAGGCCGTAGACGATCTCGAACGGTGTCTTTCTTGTAGCCGAGGTTTGGGACCAGTTATATGCAAACTCAACAAACGGTATTAGATCCTCCCACCGGCGTGGGTTATGTTTGAGCACCGTCCGAAGAAGGGTGCCTAGGGTCTGATTGGTCACCTCAGTCTGACCATCGGTTTGGGGATGATAAGATGTAGAAAATAGTAATTAAGTCCCTAGCTTTCCCCAAAGCGTTCTCCAAAAGTGAATACAAAATTTTGTGTCCCGATCACTAACAATAGTGCGAGGCACACCATGAAGCTTCAAGACATGTTCAAAAAACAAGTTTGCGATTTCAGTCGCATTGTTGTTTCATTTGCATGGCACGAAGTGAGCTATTTTGGAGAAGCGGTCCACAATCACAAAGATCGAATCTTTACCTCGCCTTGTTATTGGAAGGCCCGTGATAAAATCCATGGAGAGATCTTCCCACGGGGTGTCCGGAATGGGCAAGGGCGTGTATAGGCCATTAGGTTGGGACCTCGATTTAGCAGTTTGGCACGGCACGAAACCGCGGTAATACTTGTGAACATCGGATGCAATGTGTGGCCAGAAAAATGCTCACGAAGTGCTGCTAGGGTATTGGCTATACCAAAATGGCCTCGGCCGTCATGAGCTTCTTTGAGCAATAGATTCCTCACAGACGATGTCGGAATGCAAAGCTTTCCGGCTCGGTAGAGGTATCCATTGTCCAAAAAATAGGACTCTGAGGTTCTCCATGATCGGTTTAAAAAATTTATCATGCATATATAATTCCTTAATCAAGGAGAACCTGAGCAAATTGGCCTGAAGTTGAGTTAAAAGAATATACATGCGGGAGAGAGCGTCGGCCACGACGTTCTCCTTACCTTTCTTGTGGGCGATGATGTACGGAAAGGTTTCCATAAACTCCACCCATCGAGCATGGCGTCTATTGAGAGTCGTTTGACTCTTGAGATACGCTAAGGCGGTATGGTCCGTGTGAATCACGAACTCGCTAGGCCATAGGTAATGATGCCATGTTTTCAAAACCTGAATTAGTGTGTACAACTCCTTGTCATAAGTCGGGTAATTTAAAGTGGCCCCCGTAAGGTTTTCTCTAAAATATGCAATGGGGCATCATTCTTGAAGGAGTACGCCGCATATGCCATAGTCAGAGGCGTCGCACTCGATCTCAAAGCGCTTAGTGAAATCTGGCAATTGCAAGACCGGAGCGCTACACAAAGCAGATTTTAAGGCCTGAAAGGCGGCCTCATGGTGTGGCATCCACTTGATTATGGTGGCCTTCTTGGTGAGGTGTTGGAGTGGCCCGACGATAGAACTAAAGTCCTTGACGAACCGCCGATAAAACCCTGCGAGCCCTAAGAAGGAGCGAACCATCGTCGGGGTCGTAGGGGTGGGCCACTCTCGGATGGCGCGGATCCTGTCGTCATCCACTTTAAGCCCATCCTTGGACACGACGAAACCAAGAAAGTTTGTCGTGTCCGTGCAAAACGAACACTTGTCCAAATTTACAAACAAAGAATGTTCGCGAAAGCAATCTAACACCATCCTAAGGTGCCTCGCGTGTGACTCCAAGTCCTTAGAAAAAACCAAAATGTTGTCAAAATACACGACAACAAAACGTCCCAAAAATTTTCTAAAAATAAAATTCATCAACCGCATAGAAGTACTATGGGCGTTTGTCAAGCCAAAAGGCATGACAAGCCATTCATACAAACCATGCTTGGTTTTAAATGCGGTCTTCCACTCGTCGCCTTCATGCATCCGGATTTGGTGGTATCCGCTCCGGAGATCAATTTTAGAAAACAAGGCGGCGGCGTGGAGTTCATCAAGCATGTCGTCGAGCCTTGGAATTGGATGCTTGTACTTCACAGTGATTTAATTTATGGCCCGGCAGTCGACGCACATATGCCACGAACCATCTTTCTTCGGCACAAGGATCACCGACATGGCGCAGGGGCTCAAAGACTCTCGGACAAAGCCCTTGTACAAAAGCTCTTGAACCTGTCGTTGTAGCTCTTTGGTTTCCTTTGGTGAAGTCCTATAGGCCGCTTGATTGGGAAGGGACGTGCCAAGCATTAGATCGATCTTGTGCTCAATCCCTCGGATTGGCGGCCAACCCTTCGGAAGCTCGTTCGGCATGATGTCTTCGTATTCCTTCAAAATAGAAACAATACAAGACGGAAGTGAAGATTCCACAGATTTAGAAATAGAAAGTAAAGGATAAAGAATGAAACAAGAAAGACTCCCCTGAATGGATTTGGCAATGTCTCGACGTCGGGCCAAAAGGAGTCGATCCTGGCATGTTCCAAGCAATGGTGGCTCGGCGTCTTCACTTGTTAGGGCAGATTCTGGGGTGCCTTTTTTGTATGTTAAAGTTGTTTGATTTTGAGGGGAAATGACTTTGAAAACACCGGTGAACTCGTCCCTAAGCTCCTGGTAGCCTAATTTTCTCGCTGCAACGGCGTGTTGCGCGACGCTAGGTGGCACTGGCGGCGGTCCCTTGCTCAAATTCTTCTCTCTCGGGCGTTTTTGCTTCAAATCTGTTGGAAACTCTAATTTAATAGATTTTCCACCAGAAACGCCTGTAGGACCTTCAGAAATCTGTTGGAGCCCTTGTTTTGAGAAATCTGCAGCGTTCGGCGCGTTACCTAGGCCATGGGAAGCAAACTGTCGGCTCGGCTCCATGTTCTGTCGGCGATGTCCATCTTGAACATCTTGAACACTGTTTTTAGGAGGTTTGGCACCAGAAACGCCGGTGGAATCTGCATTTATCGCTGGAGACACCGAAGGCGTCGTGCTCGGCGCGGTGGTGCCGCTGTCGCTAGCCTTTTGCCTTTGTCTTTCGGCTTCATCCAGTAGACATTCACTAGGCAACATTGGTAAGAGGGTCACACGCTTCCCATGGTAATTGAACATGTAAGTGTTCAAATACCCGTCGTGAAGCACACGATGATCGTATTGCCATGGGCGCCCCAACAAGAGGTGTGTCGCGTCCATTGGCGTTATGTCACAAAGAATGGAATCTGAATATGCACCAATTGAAAGTACCATAAAAAGATGGAGCGTGTACTCCATGCCATGCAACCATGGAAGTACAATGTCACAACTTCCACTTTCTCGTCATCGTCATAACCTAAATGATGGAGCGTGTGCTCCGTGCCCTGCAACCACTCGATAAACGCATCAGGATCATAAGTACCATAAAAAGGTTCGAATTTTACCTTGATATCGTGACGGTTGTGGCGTGGATCTCGAGCTTCTCGACGATCATTGTCGCGTCGCGGGCTGCGATGCCGAGGCGAGCGCGCGCGGCGATCGCGCCGGTGCCGAGGCGGGCCTCGATGCGGATCGTCGTCCCCATCGTCAAGATCATCACCATCATCGGGTCTTTGAGGACGACGAGCATCGCGGTCCCTGTCGAGCCGTCCCTTCGATCCATACTTGTGTCCCGAGCCATCGACTCGGTCATACTCCTTTCGGTTCTTGGCTAGGAGCGGCGGTGGGATCCAATCCTAAGGCCGATTGTCTAGGTCTTCAGGATCCTGCACATGTGGATGCTCAAAAGAAGACTCGTTAGAATAATCACTAAACTCTTCATAATCGTTCTCAAAATCCAAGAACGGACTCTGAGCACTTTGATGCTCGAGGTCATCCTCAACTATGTATGCGTCGACGTCGTAGTACTTGGCCCCGTGCTTCCACTTTGGGGTTTCGTAAACATACGTCGGTGACTTCTTCTTTTTGTTCTTTTTCTTAGGATCCCCACTCGTGTGTTGGTGTCTATACTCCTCGAAGTCATACTCCTCACCGGAATATACGTCGTACACTTGTGTGTCCCGATAATCTCGCGCCATTTGATAGCGATTTGCGGTCCCGGGACCACCATCGTGCTTATCATAGTGGCGACTTTCTTTAATCGACTCCATCCGATTTATTGTACCGAATTGAGATGAAGGCTGAGCATGAATTCCCCTTATCACGAGCCTTGGCGATGTCGTCCGCGGACACCCCAGGTTAGCGTGGATCTCTGAGGCGAGGACATCAGCCCCCAGCACGGTGTGCTTCTATTGGGCCTGGCTCTCGGTCAACTGCCTTTCGAGCTCTTGAATGCGCGCCAAAGCTTCGGGAGAAATTTTTTGATTTGGGTTCGGCAACTCGGGGTTATTGTTGTTATTGTTGTTGTTGTCACCATCGCCCAAGTCCGAAACGGTACCTATTGTAACACCAGTCATCGCAGTAAGAAGTTCACAAGCAAAAGACAATGAGTTTATAGTTCGCTTAAGTCAAGCCGACCCTTTAGTTCAAACCACACAAACAAGGATTGGCTAGGCTAACGTCACTCAACTCGATCTACCAATAAAGGCTATGAAAACCACAATGTATGCAAAGCAAGACACAAATATAGGCAAGTCAAAACCGAAAACCACAAGCAATGGAATAGCGATTAGGGTTGCCGAAAATTTAGAACCACAAGTTGGATCGATCTTGCCTTATTTTGGCTTGTGATCGTCCAAAAAAAATTTATTTTTTTGGCAATCGACTACCTTACCTTATTTTGACTATGATAGTCGAAGCAAATGTTTTTTTAAGCAATTTGACTCTAGGCTTTCTCCTCTAGAGAAAACAAAGAACAATAAATCAACACAAGCAACACGCAAGAGCAATATAGAAATCGGCAAAACAAGACCTAATGTGCAAGCAACTAGCAAGACAATGAGTAATTTTCACCAAAATCAATAGATCTAGCGAATTAGGGCAAGGCTGATTTTTTTTTATAACAATTTACGAGTCCAAGAAAAAAAAAATTGGGACCCTAGATGGAGGTTTGCGAAGTGGAGGATGACATCTAGGGTTAGATGCAGCGGAATGATCGTGTGTCAATGAACGAAAGAGGGTTAAACGAGACTTACTCAAACCTTGGCTCTGATGCCAAATGATGCGTCCCTCGTACGGGATGCGACGGATCGACTCGGTGTTTGAGTAGTAGGTCTCGAAACTACGCATTCGAAGGCTTGAAGGACTCGGATCACCGTTGGAATGATCGAGTCTTGTTGATTTCACGAGAGCAATTGCGGAAAAACACGAGGAATTGGATAATAGTAGTGGCGGCGCTATGGAACTAGAGAGAAATAAGGAGAAAACCCTCAACTCTATTAATCTCTAAGTGTGCGCTGAATGAAAACAAGCATAAAACCCCCCTTATATAGAGGCGGCACAAGCAAAAACATAGAAAACCCTAGTCTAGTGGTGGCGCGTCTAGGGCTAGTGCGCAGACTAGGCCCAGCGGCGCTATATGGGGGTTCATCGGCGCAAGGCCCAATAAACCCTTACTTATTATGTAAAAACTCTAATAGTAATGTTCTAAAGTGGAAAACAAGCAAAAACTACTATAAAAAGGATAGGTCGTCCGTGACCGTGCTCGTAGTGTCGCGACAAGGTTGGCGCGGCGCTGGCAAGGTCAAGACACAGCGCTGGCGAGTGTCAAGGCGCATGCGAGGGCGCTGGCGCGGACGCTGGTGCACGGGTCACGAGAACCTCAAGTTGCGATCCATGGCACAGTGCTAGGCTCGAGTCCGATGGTGCCAAAGTGTTAGAGGTTGGCATCGTTGGCTCGAGTTGAGGTTCCTCGACGCCGAGGACGCACAAGGCAGTGTGCGTCGGCGCGGCGAGGGACGCGTCATGTCCTGCGGTAAGGCACGCCACGAGTGACTGTGTCGCGGTCTGGATTGCTCGAGTCTTGGCACGTGTGACGGGGCCATCCGAGCGAAGTGTGAATGCGTTGTCTTCCTGGCTAGCATCCATGATGGGAGTTGCATCATCGAGTCCCCTCCTAGTCGGTAGCGTAGATCTGATTGAGCACGAATACAAGGGCCATGGCGAAGGCGCCATCAAAGCCGACCTTGACAGAGAGGACGAAGACGCCCTTCCCAATCGTCGATCGAGCACTGTCTGGACAAAGGCGTCCACCTTCCGGCGGATCTCGGCAACCACCGACCGATCGAGTGACGAAAGCGTACACGATGCATCTCCTCTTGGCGAAGCAGTTCTCGACCGTGTACTCCATGGCGGAGTCGTTCATCTCCACCGTCACCGATCTCGACGACGACATCATCGACCATAGCCTCCTACCGGCTTCGATTTGTCTTTGAACTCTCCGACGTACTCGCACCTCTGGTGGAGCAGTAAATTCATTGGCCACCACAGTTGCGTACTCTCTTATTGCCCAAATTTGAACTCGAAGGCTCATTGGTTTTATTTATTTTTTTGTGTTAACTTTATTTTCTTTAATTTCTATAATGTTGAATTGTAAATCATGTTAATATTTAAATGCCCACTCATCATATTTTACTGGTTATCACGGTAAAAGGTATCTTTATGGTATTTCGGTAACACCTCGTAGGTTTATGTTTATTTTGAATTATTTTAAAGTTTATGTTACTTCGGAAACGATAATAGTTTATGTTATTTTGAGCAATTTTGCCTATGGTAATTGAATCGCTATAGTGGAAGATTTTATCTTAGTCAAAAGATAGAATTTCCGCGTGGATTATGGAGCAAGATATCGCTTGCTTGAGTGAAAAGGTAAATAGCGGCCAGCATTAAGGAAGGATATTCGACGCCTGCTACTCCCTTTCTTCCACTATAAATACATGTCTTCGTCATGTACGGTAAGCATACTCATATTCTCTAAGCTCGCAAGCAAGTCTTACCTTTTATCTCAATGTTCAAGCGACAAACTGCTCTTTTGACTTAGGCATCAAAGGTGGATTAGGGGGACTCCGCCTCCTGTGTCCATTGTTTTGTAGGTTCTAGGTTGAAGAGGAGCTGGGAACGGAAGATCAAATGGTGATTCAAGAGGATCATTCAATTAGGGCATAAAGGTGAATTTTGTGAACTAATAGTTGGTGTCGTCCGTTAGCGTTATCGAATTCGCTATAACCGCTATGGTCCGATGGGATGCAAGTAGACTACGAGAGCGATCGTAGAGAACCTAGGGGTCAACGAAGGGGCGAGTAACACGAGTCACCCCGCGTAATAGGTCCTAAGCCACGGACCGTCCTCCGTCCAGCGACTCAACCTCTCATAACTCGGAGAATTCCATCTATCGTAGAAATCGCTTCGGTCGAGGAAGCCCTCAACGAAGTCGCGTTAAATCTGGTCACGACCGCGGTAGTCCCCTCAACGGTCGTGGCTGAAGCAATCACCGCGAAAGCATGTGCGACCGCAATGAGAAGAAAAGACAATGTGATCGACGTCAAAGCGAAAACAATGAAAGGCGTGAAGGAAAGAATCGAGCCCTAAGGCGCACAGAAAGGAGGTTGCTTCATCTCTTAAGAGTGTAAGCTGGAACCTTGCAATCGGCTCAAGAGAAAGTTGAGCACAAGCTGGCTATGGTGACATCGACACCATTCCATAGAAGCATAAAATGCACCAAGCCTTCGGCAAAATTCTCACCACCACTATTCGCTCTATATGATGGGTATTTGGACCCCGTAAACCACATAGCTACTTTCTCAAATAAGATGGTGTTATGGGTGTTCGACGATGCAACCATGTGCAAGATGTTTCCAGGAAGCCTTGACAAGGGCACGTTAAAATGGTTCCAAAGCTTGAGACCTAGATCGATTCGGTCATGGGACCAATTTGCTACTGAATTCGTGAGGCACTACAAAGCTAATAGTCGGGATGCGGTGTCTTTAGACACACTCTTCAGCCTTAGAAAAGAGAAGAGTGAAAGTTTACTCCGTTTCACTAATCGCTTCATGGAGTGATATGTCGAGATCGATGTTTGTAACGGGAAGACCGCCATCACCGCCTTTAAGAGGGCTATTCCATTTGAGAGCAAGCTAAGGGAAGAGTTGACACTTTGTCTTCCTTTAACTATTTCTAAGCTCCAAGAGCGTGTCCATCAATATGTGCGTTTAGAGGAAGCAAACTACAAAATAATAAGGGAAATCACCCTCTCCACCTCAATAGTCACATCGCTCCTTGAGCGGGAACTTTGGGTAAAAAAAACTCATCAGGAGAGCAAGCTATAGCGGTCTACACGACCTTCAACCTTCCGATCTATAGGATTCTACTACGCATCAAGCATGAGAGCTATCCCGCGTGGGATGAGTGCCCCGGGGACGACGTCCAAAGCCGGAAGTATTGCATGTACCATAGGGTATTGTGAATCCTTTAAGAAGTTCCTTGAAGAGTTGGTTCAAAAGGGTAATTGTGCGAGTACAATGAGAAAAAGGAACCAAAGGACAAGGGAGAGCCGAGAAAGAAGCAAATTGAGGTCATCCAAACAATCTCGACAACATACAAGAACGAGAATCTAGGAGCAATTTCTGGAAGTCATGCCACAAGCTAGAGATCATGTCAGTTCAACATGTTGAGTCGCGACCACCGCTGTTGCTCGTGCCCCCGGTTAATGGCTTAGTATTTCGGGACAAGGTTCTTGTGTCAGACCAAGTCCCGCACAACGACCCCTTGGTCCTCACAGTCGAGCTTAAGAGTTTCAAGGTGCGTCGGGCATTAGTGGATGCAGGGAGCTCGGTTGATATAATGTATTATGATGTCTTCAGGCTCCTAGGAAAGAAGAATGAAGGCTTGATCCCGGTCAAGATGTAGCTCACACGACTTGGAGGATATTTGACAATCTCGCTTGGAATGTACAAGACCAAGGCCTATTTAGAAAACGAGTTGGCAATCGAATTCATAACAGTCGACGTGCCTATCCCACACAATTTGATCTTGGGTAGGCCATTGATTCGGGGGATGGGAGTGGTGCCATCAACCATCCATCAAATGATTTAGTTTAGAGACGAAGACGCCACGGTCTGGGTGTGGGCTAATCAGCTGGAAGCGCGCATGTGCTCAAAGGAAACTCGTCCTAATATGGAATTTTTACAAAGGGTAGAGGACGAGTCAAGAACTGAGGGCCAGGAGCGAAACCGCGATCACGGGCTCGATAGCCGCAACCGTGGATTTGGCTCAGAGAGCTTTGCTCCTTCTTTGAGGCAAAACTATGACCGTGGATCCATAGACCATGACTGCGGGTTCATCGAGCACAAAAGACATACCTCCTTCTCTAGAGTAGAACAGCGACCGCGGCCCATGCAGTCGCGATCGCAGTTACCCATACACCTCTCTACGCATGGATCACAAAATTAGGAAATGCATGTAAATAGGGCACTCTTTTTCCCATATGGTTTTGATGAGGCCCTTAGGTTTTTATTTTTCATTCATTAGTTTTGTCCTTAATATCATGTCATTCATGTTTATTTTTAATAAAAACTTGGTTTTTTGCATTAGCTTGAGTCTTGCATAAAAAAGAGTGCAACGTTAATCCATCGCATTAACGGAGTTCTACATATGCGCGTATGTAGAGGAGAAAAGGATCCCGTGATATTCACTCATGAATGTACGAATATACGAATATACGAATAAATAAATGCGCTAAGGGGACCCGTCGACTAATCCACATGGCCACTTTGAATAGATCCTAGAATAATTGAGTTTTAGTTGCGACGCTATCGAACGCAACTGACATTTAAGTGGGGCATTTGTGAGCGGATAAAATTTAATAATTACCTATTTTCCACTCAAAAGGTATTTTTATTTATTATGTTATCTTTTACTTTAAATATGGTATTTATTTTAGTAAGCCTTTACCTTCTTCATTATGGTAATTGAATCGTTATAGTGGAAGATTCTGTCTTAGTCGAAAGATAGAATTTCTGCGTAGATTGGGGAGCAAGATATCGCTTGCTTGGGAAACAAGGCAAATAGCGGCCGATCCTATGGGAGGATATTCAACCCCCTACTCCCTTTCTTCCACAATAAATACATGTATTTTCCATGTATGGTAAGCATTCTCATATTCGCTGAGCTTGCAAGCAAGTCTTATCTTTTATCTTGACGTTCAAGCGACAAACTGCTCTTTTGACTTAGGCATCGGAGGTAGATTAGGGGGATCCCGCCCCATGCGTGCATTGTTTTGCAGGTTCTAGGTTGAAGAGGAGCTTGCAACGGAAGATAAAAGGGCGAGTTAAGAGAATTATTCAATTAGGGCATAAAGGTGATTTTTTGTGCACTAACAATAATATTTTTTGTTTTTACTTAAAAATTTTGAATTATACAACATAAAATCTACTTGACAAATATATATAATAAAAAATTTAATTTAATATTTTTATGATTTATTTTAATTGTTATTAAATTAAAAGTGGATTTTAATTTAATTAAATAAAATAATGTATTTTTATTAGAAAATATACTTATTTAGTTATAAACTAATTAGAATTTACAAGTAAGGCCATCAGACAAACGTTTACAAAAGTTCAAGGGTACCACTCAGAATAAGTTATTTTGTTTAGGGCACCATTAGGAAAAGCTAAAAACTTGAGGGTAACAACCGGAATTGCCCATGAGAGTCGAACTGGAGACCTCTGAGTACTACCATTGGATGCTTAATCGCCTGACTAAATTCCCAAAGGCAAGAATTTGTTTTGGCTTAACAATTAACATTTCAATTTAGCAATTATAGTTATTATTTTGGGAAATTCTGAGTGGTACCCATAAGTTTTTTACTTTTTCGGATGGTGCCCAAGAAAAAAAGTATTCTTAATGATACCCCTAAACTTTAACAAAATTTCGCATTGTACCCTTAAGTCTCATTTTTCTCCTTATAAAATAAAGTTTTGCATGTTTTATAAATAAAAAAACGAAAATGATTTTTTTTTTGTAAAATGAAAAAACAAAATATAACTTAAAATAATAAAAACAAATCAATTAAAGAATTTCAAAATTACTCCTTATATAGAAATAATAAACAAACAAATATATTTTTCAATTACAAATCAATTATTATAAAAGTTTCAACATTTTATACACAGGGTAAATGAGGTTGATTCACATGGAAATGAGTGATGTGAGCCCCACCAGGACGGCTAGCCAAGACGAGGATGACATGCCGTGCGCTCCGATGGACCGATCACACGAGCTAGGACTCGGGCCATAACCCGAGCCACTTCGTCCATCATCGCGCGCGCCATCGCAAGCCATGGCGCAACCACTGGCGCGCCCCTCTCCACGTGCCTCGTCACCATCGGAGGCGCGCCGAGTCCCCAGACCGACGCCTCGCACCGCAGTGTCGAGAACCCCATTCTCGGCACCGTACCAGTCGCGAGCGCCGAGCCACATGCCATGCTGGGCCACCCCGGCGTGGGAACTTGAGGTTCCAGCGCGCCTCGGCCTCGACACTCGAGGTCCGAGTGCGCACCAGCCTCGGCACCGCCGACGCCGTGCCGCGCGCTTGACAGCGTCGCGACACGCCCTTGGCGCGCCACAGCCTTGTCACGGCCTTGTCGCGACACTCGCGACTAGGCCACCGTGACCTATATTTATTTCTTGCCATTTTTAGAACTATTTCCACGAAACCTTGCTACTTATGTCTTTACTTTTTTTTATGAGTTTTGGGCTTGGGCCAAGTGGTTGGGCCGCATGTTTGCCTCCCCCTTCACTCGTCCACGCCGCTAGGGTTTACTAGGGTTCGGCGCGCCTCTTTCCCCTATAAAAGGAGCACGCCTCTCATTGTTTTGCTTACGCTTGAATTTAGATACCAAATTGCTGTCGAGTTTTCTCCAGACCATCTTGTTAAGGCGTCAACCCAATTCTCTTCTCATCCCATATTCTTCCGTTCTCCCTCAAAAGAGAGCACCTTCTCATCCTTTAACTTCTTTTCTCATCAAAGTCTAGTCGTTAATTCGACTCAAATCTATCCAAATTCGCAAGAGAAGACCATTTACGAGTCCAAGATCGATCCTCTCGTGAATCTCCCAACGGGGTTCACATCAATGAGCCTTATAATGAACACTAGAAACAAATGAGGACCCTAGGATTTGAAAAATTGATGGCTATGATTAAAAAAGATAAGGGCAAAATAGTAATTTTGACCAAAAAATAAAAAAAATAAAAAAAATAAAAAATATATATAATTATAAAAATTATAAACACGACATTTGATTTTTTACGTTACGTTCCCATATTTTTGTATATGTTCACACTATTATAAGACATGTTCACATATTATCACTTTTTCAGTTCAGAGATTTTATAATATGTTCACATATATTGCAATTGTGTTCACATATTAGCATTGTTTGTTCATGTTTTATGGTCATATGTTCATGTTCGTTTAAATCATCACACATGCGTTAACGACTTAAAAAAATTGACAAAAAAATAAAAATTACATTTTTATTTTATTTTTTTATTTTTTTTCTTGTTTTATCCAAAAACACGGTGCTTGAAATTTTACATTTTGTTCACATATTTTATACACATTTTCACATTATTACAAAGGATGTTCACATATAACTACATTTTATCTTTAGAAAATTTAGTATACGTTCACATATAATATAGATACGTTCACATATTAGTATTGCATGTCCACGTTTTATGGTCTTATGTTCATATTCGATTTATATCATTTTACATGCGTAAAAAGACTTTAAAAAAAGTAGAAATTTTTTAAAAAAAACATTATTTTTTATTAATTTTAAAAAAATTTAATCGGATGACTTAGATTCATTTCTAGTGTTTTGATCAGAGGGTCTAGATTCATTTCTAGTTTTTATGATAAACTCCATTTTTATTTGATTCAGTTTCCTAGGTAAATGCCTAATAGTTACATGCATATACTAAATTACCATGTCAGAATTTCATCCATTATATATATAGATAAACGGTTCATCTAATGTGTGCCCATGGACACACAATAAAAGTATTAATTTGAAAAATTATTTCAAAACTATTCCCTAAATTGGAATTAATGAACCCTTTTTAAAAAAAATTAAAATTAACAAACAATATTCAAATTTACCAAGATTAGAATTCTTATTGTGTGCCACAATAGAAAAATCTATAGATAAATAACAAACAAACAAACAAACAATAGGAAAATGTTATATTGTCAAAACTTCATATATTATATACGGAATTAATTAAGCAATAACCAAATAAACGAAGGTTAAATTTTATATGTTATACAAGTAAAAAACCAAATTGAAAGAAATTTAAGTTTAATAAGCAAGTAGAGCTGTGAAAAGCTGACTGAACCCGCCAATCCGACCCGAACCGCTCGATAATTTTAGGGTCAAGACCCGAAAATTTGAACCCGAAATCAACCGAACCCGATAGAACCCGAAACCCGTTGGGTTGACCGATGTAGTATATTTATAGAATTTTTAAATTTTATTTTAAAAATTATAATATATTTTATTATTAACATAAATGAAAATAATATATTTTGATTAAAAATTATTATTTAATTAAAAACTGATTTTAATAATCATAAAAAAAAGATATTTTAGACCCGTTGGTCAACCCGACTTGACCGAAAACTCGCTACAACCCGACCCGATTGACTCTTGACCCATAACGGAACCGAACCCAATTTAACCCGCACCCGAAATGACCGAATTGAACCCGAACCTGCCCGACCCGACCCGATTGACAGGTCTATAAGCAAGTCATGCCTTTACTTCTACAAATTTCCAAGTTGAAATAAATTACAGTTTTGGAATTAAAAAGAAAAAAGAAATTTGAGTTACAGTAAAAAATCCTATGGAAAATCTTACAGTCAAAATTTCTTTGTTTTTTTCAGTGTACTATCCAAAAAAGTAAAAAGTTTAGGATTGCCGAATTTCTGATTTTGTTAAAGACAAACAGGTCAATTGATGGATTCATATCTTAAAAAATAGATGGGATAGGATTACTGAAATCGTATTTTTTTTTAGCATCCCATTGGCATCTTTGACAATTTTCACTCATTTTATGTTGTCACACATTTTAGCACATAATGAAGCATTATCCATTAAAGACCCTTAATTTGTTTGTTCCAAATTAATGTTTCTCCCTCTCCTTTTTTTCTCCCTTCCATTCTTCCTTCTTGCCCGGCCGATCCGTAATTCATTTCCTTTTCCAAAGTGGGAAAATGAATGCTTTTTTGAGGGATTGAGGAAAATTCCACCAAAATATCTCTAGATTCAACATACAACTCATGTCTGGGGTAGATGAGATCGGCCACGAAATCACGTTTCATGTGGTCGTAACACTCTTCTCTTTTGGAATTTGAATTCTCAATTGCTCACCGTATTATATCTATAATTTATATGTAATCGGGGGCTGGCTGAGAGATATATATATATGACGTCGAACTCGGAGAAGATGAAGGCCAGGAAATGGAGTGGTGGCTTGAGAATGATGGGTCGTTGTTTCAATTCCAATGATCCCAACGACGACGACGAAGCATTCCCTCAAGAACTAGAAGAAAATGAACAACAAAGACATGGGCGTCAACATCAAGATACTCGTTATCATCATCAACATCACCATCATTCAAGAAAGTCTCCAGGTATTGATTTCTTCATTATTTTTAATTAATTTGTACGATTATTGTAGCATATACTATAATGGGTTAGATTTTTGATATTAATGTGATTTTCATATATAATTAATTATGGTTGTAAAAATTAAATAAGGTCTCCCTAAAAAAACTCATGGAATGCCAAGCAAAGAAGAGATGGTGAATGGAGAAGAACAAGACATGTTAAGAAGTCATGGAGGCACAAGCAATCAACAAATGCACATTGTGAAGGATGTGAAGGAGCTAAGGCAAGGGTACCACGCGTACGAAAACGTGGACGTGTTTACGTTTGATGAGTTGAAGGTGGCGACAAAGCACTTTCGCCCGGATCTCATACTTGGAGAGGGTGGATTCGGAGTGGTGTACAAGGGCGTGTTAGACGAGTCGATTAGACCCAAGTTTAAGCCGCCACTCCATGTCGCTATCAAGCAACTTAACCCCAATGGCTTCCAAGGTGACAGGGAGTGGCTGGTACTTTACTTAATTGCACATCCATTTATGTACTTCAATTATTTTGAGTTTTTTTTTTTTAAATTAATGCATGACGTTAATCCTCGATATATATTTAATTTACGGTTGATTTGCAGGCAGAAGTGAACTACTTGGGACAACTTAGCTACCCTAATCTTGTGAAGCTTATTGGGTATTGCTGTGATGGTGACCAAAGATTGCTTGTTTATGAGTATATGGCATCTGGCAGCCTTGAAACACATCTTTTTCGCAGTAAATTTGCTAAATATCTCTTAAAATAAGTTATTTTATTAATGTCGATTATGTATCTTATTTTAATTGTTATATATAATAGGAAGCTCTACGACGATGACTTGGTTAAGGAGAATAAAAGTTGCGCTAGATGCTGCAAAAGGGCTCGCTTATCTCCATGGATTGGAGCAACCCATCATCTACCGCGATCTAAAGACGGCCAACGTCTTATTAGACGAGGTCCATTACTTACAACTTACTCTTCTATATATACATCTTTAATTGTACGTTTTCATATTAATTAGCAACTGATCGAATTTGTACTATATATAATGTACATATAGAACTTCAATGGAAAGTTGTCGGATTTTGGACTGGCAAAGGAAGGGCCAAGGGGAGATCAAACCCATGTATCCACAAGAGTCATGGGCACCTATGGATATGCTGCCCCTGAATACATCATGACAGGTAGGTATTATACGTACGTCATATAACAAACAAAATTGGATGTCAGTTAGAATGTCCATCCCACATCTGAAAGCTAAGATGAGATTGACCTAATTAATTATTAAACATTGACAAATTGCAGGGCATTTAACCGCAATGAGTGACATATACAGCTTTGGGGCGGTATTGCTAGAGCTCCTAATCGGAAGGAGAGTGCTAGAGAAAAGCCGGTCCCATCGAGAACACAATCTCGTAGAAATCTGTCGCCCAATCTTAAACAACAGCAAGAAGTTGCCTCGGATTCTAGATTCAAGAATAGATGGTCAATACTCGACAAAAGCCATGGTGAGAGTAGGCAACTTAGCCTATCAATGCCTAAGCAGTAGCCCCAAAGTGAGGCCAGCAATGCGCCAAATCGTTCAAATTTTAGAGACGGTGTACAACCAAGAATGTGGCCACATAGATTCCTTGTTCGACAGGAAATCCGACAAGGTTGAACTTGAAGAAGAGAGGCAACCCAGAGAACATCGGGTGAGGAAAGGTGAGAGGAGTAGGAGTGAGCCACAAAATGGATATCACAGGTTCAATCAAAATGCAGTAGATGTTATGAGTCCTAACTTGACTGAAATGCAAAAGTTATAAGCTCAATTAATAACATTGTAAAGAACCAAATTATTATAATGATTAATTACTATACATATATATGTATAGAATGCTCACTAGCATGATTTCTTACTACCCTGCTTCCCTGCACGGATTTTGCTTTATTAATTATATATTTATTTTAATAGTAAAATAATTGTTTAATAAATATTATTTAGAATGATATAAAAGATAAATAATATGATCAGTAAACTTTATATATATATAGGGTTGGGTTCAAGTAAAGAGGCTTCTTACGGTAAATAGTGAGAAGATTTTGTATCCATTAGATTACAAAAAAAATTAAGGGATAGGATTTGTTGAATTTTGATTTAATAAATAAGTACAAATCAATCACAGTAATTTTAGGATAATAGTTATTTTAATTTTGGAAAAAAATCAATGCTAATAACTGTACAAGATTTTCTATAGCTAAATTGTTCATATCTAGTTTTCTCTTTTCTAATTTTCATCGCATTTATGAGGCTTGTCTAACCATCTGGTTCAACTGGTGCAATGTAACAGGGCCTCCGAATGATTGGGGCCCCTTATACATATAAAAGTTATATTCATCAGAAGCTTGGTATTATAATGGTAGAAAATTTGGGCAAATTTGTGAGTACTGTTTCATAAATCACAACACATACACCTTTTACTTTCTTGATGTATTGGCCCCAAATCTTTTCTTATTTTGTGCCTTTTTCTTTACTTTTCTTTTATTTTTACATATTGTTGTGCAGTTTCAAATATTTTATTCATCTTTCAACGATATATCTTTCCTTCATTAGATTCTTTCTATTTCATTTACCTTTCATATTTTTGCTTAATAAAGACTTTAATTCATTCATGTGCTTCTTTTTAGTTATCTTAAACAACTTCTAATTAAACACTATGTTCTCTAAAACTTATTTATTTGTATTTAAACTAGGGTGAGTATTTTAAGCAAATGATTTTCATTTTATTTATTTTTTTGTTATTTAAAACAATATTTTTATATAACTATTTAATCAATGATTAATGATTTACTAAGATATAAATTCATATAACCACCAAAATTAAGCATATATACTATCTAAAAATTATTAAACACAATATTAATTAATTATATTATAAGGGGGCCAATATTAATTTTTTGAACAGGGCCTCCTATATTCCCGAGACGGCTCTGGCATCTATATAAGCGATGATGGAAAACTTTCTCTCTCCACTACTGTATATCGAACAATTAATGTATTGCTTATGAACAAGTATTATATTTTAAATTAACAAATAATTTATGCAAACAATATAACATTTACGTCTTTCTACAACTGAACAACTACTTATTCGTGAATGAACAAGTACTTATTCTTGAATGAACAACTACTTATTCTTGAATGAACAACTACAATCTCACAATTATTGATAACAAATAATGAACAACTACTTATTCGCGAATGAACAACCACTTAATTGTGAATGAACAACTACTTATTCGTGAATAAACAGCTACAATCTCACACTTATTAATGACAAACAATGAACAACTACTTATTCACGAATGAACAACTAGATCTTATCTTCCCTTATTTATTTTGTTCATCCATTAGTATATAATTGTTCACACAATTCTTTTACTTGTTCATTTCATAAATCGTTATTTGGAATCTTAAAATTTAATTGTTTTACTTGTTCATTTCATAACCCTAAGGTGTATGTTGTTGATAAACAACTACTTATTTTATGATGAACAAGTATCAATGAAGGCTGATAGACATTATAATTGAACGACTATCATGATCTATTGAACAACTACATATTTTAGAATGAACAATAATAAATGAAGTTTTCCAAATAACGATTTATGAAATGAACAAGTAAAACAATTGTGTGAACAATTATATACTAATGGATGAACAAAATAAATAACTTGCAAAATGCTCATCATTCATATTTCACGTTAATCTAAACAACTTCAATGCTGAAATGAACAATATCTCATATGGTTATGACATTTGTTTTTTTTTTCAAAATTAAACCAGTCCATATCCCTATAATTACGCTACTGTTTTTTATTATTCTTTTAAAAAAAATTCAATTAAATCATCACCGTTTATTATATTAGATCTAACGATCCTAATATCTCCTCCCTATTTACTGTAAAAGAAAAGCTCCTTACTTGAACCTAACCCTATATATATATAATCTGGGAAGGGAAGGGTGGAGTGGAATACCGATGATTTGGGACCTTTTTCTCCATTTGAGTTCTTTTACGATTTGATATATAAATAACACTATCAATATTTTGATGATATCTTTTAGGATTTGACAGCTTAGAACATATAAAATGCGACAACCCGACATCGATTAACCATTATAGACCTATTAGTTTATGTTCCACTATATACAAGATCATTGCAAAGATATTAGCTGAAAGACTGAAGAAGGTTTTACCGCATATAATTCATCCTCTTCAAGGAGCTTTTGTTACGAGTCGTGCTATACAGGATAATGTTCTTATACCTCATGAGATCTTTCATATGTTTCGACAACGAAAAGGAAAGACATGATGGGCAGCAATCAAATTAGATATGGAAAAGGCTTTTGACCGCGTAGATTGGGATTTTCTAGAACGGGTAATGCAAGCATATGGGTTTCATCCCAAATTTATAGTATGGATAATGCAATGTGTAAGTATTGTAACGTTTTCTGTGTTAGTCAAAAATGAACCAACAGACATCTTTCACCCAAAACGAGGATTACGCCAAGGAGATCTGTTATCCCCATTACTATTTATCCTGGGTGCTGAAATCCTAGCACGTCGATTGCGTAAGGAAAGCATGACTCATCCCAAAATTGTTTGATTTCAGGTTGTTCGAGGAGGAACCAGGATTCCGTTTTTGTCATTCGCAGACGATATAATAATCTTTAGCCCTACATCAACAGTAGCGTTTAGGAACATCAAATGTATTTTAGAAGACTATTGTGATATATCAGGACAAAAGATCAATTTCCATAAATCAGCGTTTCAAAAGACTAAAGGAGTAATAACATCGACGAAAAGACTTCTCAAAGAAGAAATAGGAATACCTCATACAAGTTCTTTAGAAAAGTACTTAGGATGCCCTATCATAAACTCAAAAGTAACACAGAGAACGTTTGAACCTGTTATCAGATCAATTGAACAACAACTCTCGAAATGGAAAGCTAACTCTTTATCTTAGGCAGGAAGAACAACCTTAATTAAATCAATATTGGCCACAAAGCCTTTTTATACAATGCAGAACTTCATGTTACTAGAAGGAACGTTAAATAAGTTAGATACAGTAAATAGAGAGTTTTTCTTGAATAAACCGAATGGACACACTCCACTTATAGGTTGGGATAGAATATGTCGCTAGGAGAAAAAGGGTGGTCTCGGCCTTCGAAAATCGGTTCACGTCAACAAAGCTCTACAAATTAAATTATTGTGGAAACTTTTAGCAGAACCAACGAATATTTGGGTTCGTATTGTATCGGAAAAATATTTAAAGAACACGAACTTATTAGAATATACACATGCTTCATGGCAGTGGAAAAAATTGATCACGCTAAAACTAGAATTCCAAAAAGGACTAATTTGGCAGATAGGTGATGGAAAAACTGTTAGGTTTTGGAAAGACCAGTGGGTGACTAATCACGCACTATTAGATATTTGCCCTAAAATACCCGAAGCGGATATTAATGCCACAGTATCGGTATTTATTGACAAAGATGGACGATGGAAGGACCAAGAGTTATATAAACTATTACCACGCGACTGGGCAAAACGAATTATGGCGATATTAATTCCGAAAAGCCAAATTAGAGATAGATTATATTGGTTTCCCAGCAAGAATGGATGGTTCTCTACACACTCTGCTACTTCTTTCATATCGCATGAGCAGCAAATAAGTGACTGTGAATTTGAATGGATTTGGAACTTAGATATAAGCCCAAAATGTAAAATATTTCTTTGGAAAATTTGTTCAGATGGATTACCAACAAAAGATATACTACTTCAACGCCACACGACAGTAACTTCTGAGTGTCCGTTATGCTCAATTTCAAATCAAACAACAAAGTATTTATTGTTGGAGTTCCCATTTACGCTACAGGCATTATATAAAGTGGATCATGATTTTGTTGCATCTTTAACCAACAGATTAGGAAATGATCAATGTATGAAGAAAATTTTAAAGAACCTGAAAGAATCAATGAACTTGCATAAGTTTAAGGAATTAATTATAGCTTGGTGGAGTATATGGTATTACAGAAACAAAGCAGTATTTAGTCAACCTTTGGATGGATCTTCAAGAACCATAGAAGACTTCATAAAAACTCAAATAATGATGTTGAAAAAAGTATAAGAGAACTTTAATGATGATAATGGCATACCAGTTCGAACTACAACTAAGAGGAAAGATAAGAAATGGCATAAACCAGAACATGGATTTGTAAAACTTAATTTTGATGGATCTAAAAAATAAATTGGATTGGCAACAACAGGCTATATTATTCGGGATCATAATGGACAGACTATCTCAATGAACGCTTTTGCAAATGACCACTGGAGTATAATCCAAGCGGAAGCTACATCAATGTATGAGGCTGTATGTGAAGCCAGGAGGAGAAATTTGGCCAAGATCATGATCGAAGGAGATAACTTAATTGTTATAAAAGCATTACGAGGAAATAAATTGTGCCCATGGCAAATTGAAATGTTAATATCATATACACTGGTTTTGTCGCAGTCGTTTGAGGTAGTCAAATTTTCACATGTACCTCGTGATTGCAATAAAGTTGCGGATTTGATCACGGGGCTACGTCATTCTTGTAGTTCTCATCAAATTCAGACACATCCAGGACTTAAGGTCCTCATCCGCAAGGAAGCTATAGGTTGACTTTGTCAGCCTAATTCTTTTCTATTCTAAAAAAATATATAAGATGAGCGGAAGCGACTAAGTGAGAGTACAGTAAACCACAAAATGAGTATCTTAGGTTCAATAAAATGCCATAGATGTAATGGGTACTAAGTAATCTGAATTGTGAATCAAAAAGCCCATAAACGCATGTGTTTTCTTAGGAACAGTAGCATTTTTACATAAGCTGCTCTCTCTCTCTTTTCTATTTTTTTTCCTTTTTTTAATCTTCTTTTTTGCAATCAATAAATGTACTCTCTCCCCCTTTATATCTTCATCTCAATAATTATGAAAATACTTTTATCTTTTAACGTAATATTTTATTTTCGTCGTGCCCTGCACGACTATGACTCGATATTTCTTTAAATATACTATAAAAATGATATTAATCAAAAAGCCCACAAATGCATGTGTTTTCTTAGGAACAGTAGCATTTTTACATAAGCTGCTCTCTCTCTCTTTTCTATTTTTTTTTTCCTTTTTTTAATCTTCTTTTTTGCAATCAATAAATGTACTCTCTCCCCCTTTTAAATCTTCATCTCAATAATTATGAAAATACTTTTATCTTTTAACGTAATATTGTATTTTCGTCATGTCCTGCACGACTATGACTCGATATTTCTTTAAATATACTATAAAAATAATATTAATAAATAAAAATATAATATAAATAATAATTGTGAATTGGTGATTTATATAAATTGTAAAAAAGCATAATTCTAAATTAAAGATTTTGATAGCAAAAATGAAAATAATGAGACATTTAATATGAATTAGCAAATAAAATTGACTTGACATATACTTATATTATCAATAAAATATTATCGCAAAATTATAATTGAAAATTACAATTGTAATTGGCTTGATTTGTATGTAAATTATCAAAAAATCAAAATTGAAAATTTAAAGATATATCATAATTTTGTAGTTTAAAAATCTATTATTAACAATCTATTATTAATTTTGTAGTTTAAAAATATTATAGGATAAGATCTCGGTATATATTTATAGGAGTTTTTTTAGTAGATTATATGGGAGAGTTGTTAGGATCATAAATATATGGTAACAAATATTTTTACAAATATGTAACTAAATTTCCAAAAAAAACATTATTGTAATCCAATATAAAAAATTAAAAAATTGATTGAGATTTGTAGATTATGTGACAATATGATGTGTACATTACATACGAGTGACATGAAAAAAATTTGACATGTGGGCTATGACATGAAATATTTATAAAGACGTCTAAATTATAAGAAAATAACATGTGTAAAAACTGAGGTGACTTAATATAGGATCGACATGTGGCAAAATCTTAGGTGGCGTAATGAGAAGGCTCCAAACCTTATTGCTTTTATATATATAGTAGATTATTGTATTTTCGCTCCGGAATCAATATATGTTATCATAAGTTTAAACCGACTATGGGTTATCTTTAATAGTATATAGAGCTATTAAAAGTTGACTTAACACACAAATTCGATCTGAATCGTCCGATAATTTTAGGGTCAAGATCTGAAAATTTGAACCCAAAATCCGAAATAAACTGAACCCGATAGAACCTAAAGCCCGTTGGGTTGACGGATTTATTATATTTATAAAATTTATTTTGAAACTTATAATATATTTTGCTATTAATATACATAAAAACATATTCTAATTGAATATTATTATTTAACTAAAATTTTAATAATCGTAAAAAGAACGATATTTCAGACCCGCTGGTCAATCCGACCTACCGAAAACCCGCAACAACCTGACCCAATTGACCCATAACTCATAACAAAATTGAACCCAACTTAAAATTTCAGTGTGATATGTTGTATTGAAACAAGTAGAGATTTATGAATAGTTTATACTCGGCTAAATATGTACATCTTCCCGAAGTATCTTTATCAGTTTCTTTTTGGTACTACTCTTTGTGAAGTTCGTAAAGTGTACTCTTTCCGTCTAAGTCTATTTGTCCTTTAAGCATTTTACACAAATATTAAGACAAATACTATTCTTACTAATATACCCCTATTAAATCATCAATACATATAATTAATTCTCCTTTTTTATTCCAACCAATGAAGTGGAAATTAGTTGATGTAAAAGTGGAAATTATTGGACAAAATAACTAGAAAGCCAAATAGAATTAGATAATTAATTGTGTCTAAAAAACCAAATAGACTTAGATGGAGAGAGTATGAAAATACTCAAATAACTAACATTATCCTACGTGCGGCACGCACGCGGTCCTTTACTAGTCATATATAACTCATTTATAAAAAATTGTAAGGACAATGGTATAATGATAAGTTGATAACTATTATACATAAATAGTACACCAAAAAGAATGATAATGCCCTGTATGAATTTTGCTTAATAATTTTTATGTATATTTTAGTATTGAAACTATCGATTCATAAATACTCTATCTGTTTAAAAATACTTGTCATTTTAACATGTTATTTTTTTTTCAACGATACTTAATTGTCATTCTACACATTTTGTCAGATTTATTTTTTTTTCAATTTTTTCCTTGAAAAAATACTCGTAAAGGCAAAATTTCGTCTTCACAAATAGCAAAATTAAGCAAACTAATTACAAAATGATATTTATGTAAAATCAAGCAGTTTCTTAATATTTTTGTTAATTAATAGAATGACAAGTAATTTCGAATAGAAGTAATACTAGTTATACCCGTCGTGTGATGCACGACTACGACTCGCATTAAGTATGAGCATATTTATTTTAATATAGTGATACATAAAAGATAAAAAAAATTATACTCACATACGATAGTTTTTATTTTTAGAATCAAATAAATTCGAATTATTACAATTTTTATAAATAAATAGAGACAAAAATTATTTGAAAAAGATAAAGTAATATAAATAAAATTTTAAATTTTAAAAATAAATTTAGGTCAAAGTCAATGTAGTGGCTCAAAAAGATACAACTTTAATATATAGTTATAGATACATTTTTTAACCAAAATTTAATTGTTAAAAAATCTTTGACATCATACATGGATAAGAAGACAAGGATAATGTAATTTTAATCATTTTTTTTATTTTTTGATCATAATTTCATTTAATAAACTTCTTTATGAGTCCGGTTCAGGTGCGAATGGGCGCCTAGGTGCGAAATAAGAAAGAACATGAGTCGTTGGATCAAGAAAAATCAAAGGCGCTGATCATTTCACTTAAAAAGGTGAAAAAACGGCACATGCGAATTATTGACGAATTGTTCGCGTATTTTTGAAAAAAACGGAAATAGGACATGCGCCCAGATTGTTCATCAGTATTGTGGATTTGTTCATCAATAATGTTGATTTGTTCATCGAAACTGTGATTTTGTTCATCAAAATTGTGATTTTAAGCATAAATAAACTATTACTTGTGCATAAAAAATCTATTGTTTGTACATAAAAAATGAACAAAAGTGTATCAAAATTACATGCAATATGTTCATCAACATTGTGATTTTGTTCCTAAAAAACGAAAATATTTATTCATTGGTTTTGGCATATTTGTTCATCGGTGTGTGCATATTTGTTCATTAGTTACATCAATTTGTTCACTGGTTTATGCATATTTGTTCATTGCCTTTTTCATATAATTGTTCATTACTATATGCATATTTATTCACTAGTAACCTCAATTTGTTCATTGCTATATGCATATTTTTTCATTAATAACATAAATTTGTTCATAGCTAAATAAGGCAAAAGCACTCCTCTTCGATTTGTTGCTATCTCGTTCTCTTAGCATACGCCATATTTTTGCAAAATCAAATTCTTTATCTATTATCTTTTGTATTCAAGTTTCTACATCAAACTTATCTTATTTTGGTACTATATTGAGCACTTCATTCGTATTCACAAGTTAGCCTTAAAGAACTCCATTCGTATTATACTTTGAATTCAAGATAGCCTTAAAGCACAAAATAAATGCAAACATGCACAAATAGATAGTCCTAAATGTACAAGTTGATGATATTAATAGTCCTAAATGTACAAGTTGATAGCATTGACACATAAAACATAAGTTTATTACAGATAATGGTATAATAATGAACAAATGAGGTATATAAATGAACAAATAATGGTATACCAATGAACAAAAAAGAAGTATACTAATGAACAAATAATGGTATACCATGGGTATATCAATGAACAAATAGGGGTATATCTATGAACAAATACGAGTATATCAATGAACAAATATGGGTATATCAAAACTAATTATATGTGCATAAAAAAACTACATAATATTGTATTCCTACACACAAATAAGGTTAAAAAATAAAATTAAAAATAAAAAAAGTTCAAAATCGATGAACAATGTTATCAAAAACTCAATGCACAATTCGTTAATGTTGATGAACAATTGGTAAATATTGATGAACAAATCGCTATTTATGATGAACAAATTGGACGCGTCTCATAAAAACGTATTTTTCGAAAAATTCGTAAATAATACGGGAAAAATTCGTCCGTGTCGTATTTTATTGGAAAAATACGCGAATAATAAGAGAAAAATTCGCATGTGCCGTATTTTATTCTTTTTAATGAATGTTTAATCAAGGACGTTGATTTTTTGGAATGAACGAGCGAGATTTATTCTTATTTTTCACACAAACGCCCATTCGCACGGGACACTTTCTCTTTATAAAAATAGATATATAGATCAAAGATAATGTAATCAACTGATAATCAATTATATACTCAGAATCTATCCTAATATATACTATATTTTATTTTATGTTAGATAGAATCTTATCAATAAATATAAATTGTGAGAATGACATGTACGAAAAATCCTAGGTGATACATGGTAAAATCCTATGTGGCTGATAGCTTATATTGTGACGGAAAAATAACTTAAATAAACTATTATAAATAATATTCATCAATAATAATTTACCAAATATTTAATGCTTTTTATAGTTTATTTTATTTTAGATATAATATTTTTAAGTTAAATAAATTATCATATCAAATATTTAGCATTACGACTTAAGATTTAACATTAGATAACATCTTTATTTTAAATAGAATCTTTCCTAGATTAATTTTACATATTTATATATTATCCTAAAATAATTTCAACATATATAAATTCTCAAAATAAAAAATCCTATGTGGCGAAATCCTAGGTGGCTTAATGTGGGAACGACACATAAGAAAATCCTAGGTGGCACAATGTGGTCGCCTTATTCCTTAGGTCTTATATATACATAGATTATTTAGAATGACAAGGATATATATGATATAAGTAATTTCATATATAGAATTAGTGGTGGGCATAAGATTACTTAGAATGGGGCAGAACTATCAATACTTTGCCCTTTACCCCATTTGAGTTCTTTTGGGATTTAATCAATTAATAATAATATCAATATTTTGATTCATTAGTATTATTTAAAAATTCAATAATTAAAATCAATAACCCTTATCTTAACACGACTTCTATCCACTTTTGACAACGTGGGTATGGCGCTCCCAATGAATGCTACAACGGCTCTGTTGTCTCCATCTCTCTTCGACGACTATCGGCGCTCCTAAAGAGGGATGTAGAGTTCGTCGCCTTCATTTCCTCCTCCGGCGAACACTATGTTGTTGAAATATATTGGGCACACATTTTTGGCCCAGTCCATCTAGCAGTGGTTGTTTTGGGAAAATATAACATGTAAACACGAAACTTGCTATAATAAGAGAACTTTAGACAATCACCAACCAAAACATGTTGACATGTTATGACAAGAATATAGAATATGCTAAATAACGAGTTAAAAAGAATGAAGAGAAAGAATTTATATTCAAAGTAATATATTAATGTATGAGAATGACGAATCCCAAGTATACAATGTTGATTTCGGCCTTCGTTGCTTAATTACAACTAGAACAATGTTTTTGCTCTTCAAAAGTGAGAATCGGAGAATTGCGATATTTGAGCTTCTTCAATTGCATTTCGAATTCCTTTTTTCTTTTAAATTTCCCCTTTATGGTGTCATGTTTGTTGACACTGGAGGAACAACCCAATGATTTCGCCTTGGTGTTATATCTTCTCCAATGGCTATAAACTCCCTTATCCCTCTTCCGCCATTTCCCCTCCTCATTGAAGACATTACCTCCGAATTCTCTACCACTTGCATTGTGGCCCGACTTCGTAAATAGCCCATAAATATTAGGGCCGAACAATACCCACCAAGCCCACCAAGCCCACCCAGATTTCCCTCTAAACATTTTGAGCGGTTTGAATTGCTTTAGGAACTAGCATTCTGTAGTCATCTCATCAAATGTCCCTTTTCCTATTTATTGAATGCCTTCAAAGCCATTTGCTTGCCCATGACTGACTCTTCTCTTATAAGTTACACCTTTCCCTTTTCTCTGTCGGTTTCTCTGTATTTTTCCTTCATCTTATCCATAGAAGACTCAATTTCCTTCACTGCCACAGATTTTCGTTTCCAAAACTTTAAGTAACACAATGATGTATAGTGGAAATTCCTTGTAAACCAACTAGTTTACTTCGAGAAAAACCACTCCCTTCTGAACTTCTCCCTCGGTCGGATTTCAAGAGTACTTAGACTCACTCTATTGATTTCTTGAGCATTTACAAAGCTCTCACATTTACAAGTTGAATCCCACAACCTTTAACCACTCTCTTCTTTTGTCTCTCAACACTCTCAATCTCACGTTGTGCCTAAGAACACTCGAGTACACCACTTGCACGAATCCCACACACATGTCTACTTTCTTTCTCACACGAATACAAAGTAATGCTCAAGTGTATCAACATCTAACCTAAAACACTGAAGTATTTAAGTGAGAAGAAGAGTAATTTCATGTGATATCATTTCCTATACGGTTAAGGAAATGACATCCCATGTAATCTTACAAGCTGTTTCCTAAAATAACATGTATGCTCATAAGAAATATCACATAAGAATCTCGACATATTCCTCTGATTTTTACACTGTTTTGTGATTATTTTCTCCTTAAATAGACACTCCAACTGGCTTGTGAACAATTAAATATAATCTGCGCATTTCTTCCAAAAATAGTTTTCCTGCAATTGTCCGTGTCAGTGACTTTATCACATCATTTGATGTCGATGAATCTCCATACAACGTTTGTGTCACTAACTCTTGGAACAATCAAACTAAAACTTCTAACAATTTTCATGAACACATGACAATCATGACTCTTCATCCTGAGTAGTCTACCGTACCCTCTTGCAATTGCACAAACCGACCAATATTAGAGAAATAACTATCTAAAATATCAAGCTCTTTAACCAATTAAGAAACATTTTCCTTTTTCTCAATCTAATGATTAAATTGATTTTGGTTTTGGACCCTTGTGATCATCCTCCACTTGAAGCTCTAGGTGATGAAAATATAAGTGCATGTCCTTTTTTGACTAGGTTGTCCTGTCTTCCCGTTGACATCCATTATGGTGTTAATCAAGCACTCAAACACATTTTTCTCAATATGCATTACATCAAGGTTGTGACAAAGCAAATTATGCTTCTAATAAGGAAACATCCAAAATATACTTTTCCTCGTGAACTTATGTATTTCATCATAACCATTTGGATATTCATATAGACTCTCGATCCATGGTGGTGGCAAACCTTGAACACGTTTCTACATCTCTTGACTAGACAAATAAGGAATAGGAGGTCCGTTCTCCTTCTGCCCTTTGTAGAAGTTCTGATACGGAATTGATGAGCTCGCGCACTTCGTTTCCGTTTGTTTTCCAAGTCCTGATCTTGTCAGCATTAATCATCTTCTTCTTTTAGTTGCAAGATTTAAATTTTGGTTGAGAAGACTCAAACTTTAAGGTTCTCAATCACTTCCTTGGATTGCAAAGCAACAAGATTTCTAAATTGATTGCTTAAAGAACAAGTAACTACTCAATTGGATGTGTTTGAGATTGGATTGTATTTGGAGAGTTATGATGGACGTTGGATGCCAAAGAATTTCGAGATTGGTGTTGTGTTTTGGTTTGGACGAAAATCACAATAACAAAAGAGAGAGTTTGGGTTGATGGTCCTTGGAATAAGAAACAAGGTTTCTACTCCAAAGATTTAATTCAACATGTCTTGACAATAAAGATTACAAGGGTTTACATAGACATAGATAGCCAACTATCTTATTCTATTCTTAAAAGATATTGTTTCCTAATATAAACTCTACCTTAATTAAAGGATATTATTGCAAGACAACTAATAACTTAGGCTCCAAGTAAGATCCATATTACTTTTCAAATTTGTCCCACCAATCTTGCATGGTCCAAATTGATAAAATAATATGTTTCCTAACTTGAAAAAGCATAAGCCCACATAATATGGCCTATAACACATGATCCATATATGTAGAAAATCCTATTATAAATAAAAACATATTTAGAAAGCACTATAAATAGTAAGTCTAGGATAAACATACAATTATACAAACAACTCTTGAATGTGATTGTGTCCAAGTCAAGCTTAAACATGGTGAATAGAAGTGACCCATCTTGGCTCCTTAGGCTCGTCCACCATAGCCGGAATACGAGCTAGAATAACCATTGTAGCTTTCTTCAACTTCTTGGCTCGGTCTCTAGTGGTTGGTCCATCAAAGGGAATATGAGCCAAGTCCTTGATGTCTTGTGGAGTCTTGGGTGCCTGTGATTCATCAAGTTCCTTCTATTGGTCTTGAATGAGTGATCCAATTCCAATAAGTACCTATGAAAATCAAACCACGAAAAACCTTTTCTCCATGTTATAACCGAAATGCTTTTGTGTTCTCCATGCAATAAGTACAAGAATAAATATCAGTACTCCACCTAGATAACATCCCATATGAAGGGAAGTCATTCACTATCCACATAAGAGTTGCACATGTCCCAAAGTGTTTCCTCGTAAAGACATGAAATGTTGGCAAACCCCTAAATGTGGTATTGAATCCATTTGAAATCAACTTATCCTAAAATCTATGAAGAAAAACGAAAATTGGAGATAAATCAACAACAAAATCGATCCAAATAGAAGAAGGATGGTTCCAACGAAATTGGAGAAGGATCGATTGAAAGAGCGTTGAAGTCTATGCATAGAAGAAGGAAGAGTCATTCCAAACCTTTTTTTTTACTTGAGGGGTGTAAGTATGAAAATACCCATGCATAACTAAGATCACTTGAAAAGAGAGCTTCTCATGTAGACCATTGATTTTTCAAATCTAACATCTCACAATTGTTCTCATTTTACACGTTAAGTTTAATTCTCATTTGATCTCAACTCTCTTTTCTAATCGTAGTATCTATAAAAAAATATTTTTGTGAAAGGTATTAAATCTTTAAGATATTCTATATAAAATAATTATTATATCTTTCTCAATTATCTTACACCTACGTAACTTTTTAAGATCAATCCACTTTACATAATTGTATTTTAGGATAAGTTTATAGTAAATAATTATATAAATTGAAAAAACTTATTGTACTCTCTTCTATGTGTATATATATATATATATATCCCTACAATTCAATGTTACTTTTTCTTCTTATTCACTAATTGTATATCATTAATGAGTAGTTCTGTTTGTATTTTTAAATAATTATTAAATAATAGTATTTTTACAATCAATTCATATGAAATAATTTCATAAAATAATATCTTACATGCACAAATTTTTTTAAGATGAATCTATATTAAATAATTATATTTTAGGCTCAATCTACATAAAATAATTGCATAAAAATAATTTTTGAATTTTTATGGAAAATTTTATTTTCCTGTTCTAAATATATGTATATATCCCTATAGTTTCAAGGTTATTTTTTCTTCTCATTCACTAAATAAATATTCTTAATGAGTAGTTCAATTTATATTATTAAATACTTATTAAGATCAACTTACTAGTTACTATGATGACAATGATATTTTTCAATGGTTATTACAAGATAATATATAAATATCAAAGAAAATTATAATCAATCCACAGAAATTTCAATAATATTTTCCATGTATAATTTCTCATTGTAAAAAAATAATAATATAATTTTCTAATACAAATTATTCAAGCAAATGTAGTAAGTACAAGGGATGATGACAAGATTTCGAAAGACTAGTTGTACACTTGTATCCGTTGTACCATGCACGACTATGGTTCGACATTTTAGTGATATTAAATAAAAATATAATATAAAATTTTATGTATGTAATTTATCGTTTGTACAATGTATAATTTTTTTTGGAGTCAAATAAAATAAAATATATAAAATTTATTAAGTTTAATGTTGAGAATAAAAAAACTAGTAAGGTAAAATAATATACATTTCTCCTTTTCATTGATGATATTTCATAGATATTTAAATTTAAAAAAGATAAAAAAAAGAATAAATAAAGATTTATATATTAGAATATGCAAGATATAAGATTTAAATAAAATAATAATTAAATTAATTAATAAGATATAATAAAATATGAAAGATAAAGATAAAAATAATTTATTTATAGAAAATGATTAAAAAATAATTTATTTTGATTTGAGGTGGGGCCAAACTCATTTCAAATATTTCAATATATTTATTTAAATATTATATTAGTTATTTTTATTATTTTAAACATTATAAATATTTATCATTAATTTTTTTTATCATAATATGTATATATATAAATAAATTTGTGAAAAGATATCATGCCAAAAGATAAAAGATATTTATACTTATTTTAAAATATTTTAAATTTGTTATCTTTAATTTTAAATATTTTTATAAGGAAGTTTACAAAACAATATATACAAAATATATTTATATTTGATAATAAAGATAGATTTAAATAGTTAAAGAAGAATTTAATAGAAAAAAGTTAAAATATTAGGAATAAAAAATTAGTTTTGTAAATTTGAGGTGGGATCAGAATCGTTTTGGTGACTCAAAAAGGTAAGTTTTAATATATAGTTAGTTTGGGGATCGAATGAGAAATTATGTTAACATATAAAATGAGAAATTAGTTCATCCGTTAGATCTGGACAGATGGATGGCTAGGATCCCACCTGTTTTTTAAGTTGTTTTTACTCAGGAGGGGTATTTTAGACTTTTTAATGCTCATTTTCTTCTCCAACTCCCCTTTTCATGAGTTGCACCCATTTTCTCATTTTTTTGAAGCCAACAAGCAATTGTTATGGAAACTAAAGAAAATTGATGTTTGATCCTCATTCTACTTTCATAGACGTTTAATATCCTCCTTATGGATCTAGGTTCGTACAATTTTCGTTTTGAAGTTGGATCTAGGTTTTTAGTATGGATTTTGATGAACTTATGCTCTTCCATTGGGTTTGCAATTTATGTACAATTAATCTCTACAAATTGTGAATTTGAGTTAAGATTTGTGATATTCACATTTTTAGTATAGTTTTTAGTAGGTTTTCTTTGATTATTAGGTTTAGTTTTGTTTAGTTTAGGTTTAGTTTTGAGTATTTTTAGATAGTTTTGCATATTTCTGTGAAAAGAGTGGAATTTACGCTATTTTGTGAATTTTGTAGGTTTTAGCTAGGGAAGGAGCTAAATGGAGTTGAATTTGGAGCATTACAGCGAAAGACGGAGGAGTGCAAGATTGAAGAAGTCGAAGCTCGAGAGTACAAGAGGAAGTGTTGAAGAAAACAAAGCCCAGGCTCGTTAACGAGGCTGTGAGGGCTCGTTAACGAGGCCACGAAAAAGAAGATATGGAGTATTATTTTATAATTCACCAATCCTGAGCGGGAATTTATTTCCGTATCGGTTGAGTATTTTTTTAGAATCTTTTGGGGTTTTTAGAATATGTATTTTAGGTCTTAATATCTTTTTAGATTTTATTTCTATCTTTTAGGGATTGTTTCTATCTTTTTAGGAAAGTTTATATCTTTTAGCCTTTTAGTTTTTAGCTTTTTAGTATAAATACCCTTCTATCTAGCATAGAAAGGGGGGGGGGCTTAATTTTGAGGAGATTTTTGAAGGACCGAAGGAGAGAGAGAAGTCGGATCGGAAGAGGACCGCCGAGGCTCGGTAGACGACAGTCGCCGGGGGGTCGTTGGTCGTGATTGTGGTTCGGTATTTTTTATGTTTTTTGGTTTCTTCTGAATCTCTGTAAGACGATATATTTTTATTAGAGTTTTGAGTTTTGTTTCAATGTTTTTTTATTGAAGTTTTTAGTTTCTTAGTTATGATTAGTGAGTAGTTTCTTTTTTCTAGGATCGGGGTTAAGCCCGGCATAGTTGAGCATGTTTGATGAGTAAGATTGAGTTGTGAATGCCTTTTATCTTTGATTGAGAATTGTTTGTTGTGCTTAATACCGAGACGAAAGTGGAGGTAATTTGAGTTTTTAACTGAGTTGAAAGAGGAAGTTACTAACTTGAAGGTTGATATTGTTTGAAAACGAAAGTTTCAAGCTTTAGATCTAAAACAAGCAATTAAGTGAATTAGGATGCGAAAGTAGATTAATTTACTTGCTAAGTCAACGAAAGTTGATGACTCTATCTGTTTAAAGGCATGATCTTTTCTTCTTACGAATTCTTATGCTTGGCTATGTTGTGGTGTCCCTTGTCCTAGTTTTTTGTTTTATTTGAATTATTTCTGGTGAATTTTCGTTGCTGAGTACTTGCCTCGGTACCGAATTTTAATTAGATTTTAATTAGGTCGTTAGTTTTAGCATTTTGTGTTCGGTGGTTCGTTAACGACCCTGACAACGTCGTTAACGAGGCTGCTCGTGAGTGTTTTATTTGTTTTTATTTGATTTTTGTTAGATTGATAAACAAACAACCTTGCTTCCTGTGGAATGATCCTGACTCTGCTATACTCAGCGGGGTCTTGACTTACAAATTTATTTGTTGGCCGAGAAACCCTATCAACAAATTGGCGCCGTTGTCGGGGTCTTCGGGATCGGGAATAGCCCGACCCCGTTTTTGTTTTTAATTTTTGTTTTCTTTGTTTGTTTTCTCAGTGTATGCCGGTAGGACGAAGAAGGCTTCAGTTTGATAACACAAGTTATTACTCAAAACCAGAACGTTCCCTGCACCGTCGACTCCGAGAAAACCGAGCCATGGCCACAGCAGAAGAGATGGCTCGAGAGTTAGAGATCCTCCGGACCCAGATGGAGGCACTGAAAGCCGAGAAGGACGACGTAGACGCAGAAGCCGAGCGTCAACGAGCTGACAAGGCTCGACTACAAGAAGAGCTAGACGCCTATCCAAGGAATGCCAAGCAATACATGCATCCGGAACTGAGGGTGCCAGAATCTTCTATTGTGCTTCCAGCGATAGAGAAACCTTTTGAGATCAAGTCTCAATTTATATCCTTAATCAAACGGGCTCAGTTTGAAGGGAAACCTGCTGAGTGCCCTATGGAACATATTAGAAATTTTCTTGATTTATGTGACACCATAGCTGCTGAAGGTGTCTCGTTAGAATATGTTCTATTAAAAGCTTTTAGATGGTCTCTTACTGGAAAGGCCCTGAACTGGTTGGAGAGCCTACCTTCTAAGTCTATCAGGACTTGGAAAGCCTTGTATGATCAATTTCTTACAAAGTTTTTCCCTCCTGCCAAGACAACGGAGTTGAGGAAACGCATCACCTCTTATCACCAGTTGCCTAATGAAACATTTGTTGAAACATGGGAAAGATTCAAAGAGATGCTTAGACAGTGCCCTACTCATGGGCAACCTTTATATGTTTTGCAAGAAATCTTTTTCCAGGATATCAACGCAGAGACCAAGAACCGCATCATCACGCATACTGCGTGCGGTTTTATAGAGATGAACCCGACAGAGGCGTGGGAACTGTTGGATAATCTGGCGAATTACGATGCTATGTACGGAACCCAGCAGGCTCCACAAACTCAAAAACGTCTCTATGTACCCAACCGAGATGAAGTTGACCCCGATGTTAAAAATCAATTCTTACAAGATGAGGTCAACCGTCTAAGGAAACAGGTAAGTTTTCTGAAATCCTCTCAATCATGTCAAGAATGTGGTTCTTCTGCACGTAGTACTTCTGCTTGCACTAACATTGAGCAGGTTAGAACCGCTGAGACAATAGCTGAGATGAATTACATGAGAGGATCCTACAGGAACCAGCCTAATTATAATGACAGGTCGAACAACTATCAACCATGGGGCAATCAGAATACAAGTCAAAATTACGTAGGGCCCCCACCAGATAGACGACCTGCACCATATCGACCTCCAGGCCATCAGGAGACGCCATCATGGGTTCAGGAGATAAAAGAGAGCATCAACGGAGTGAACAACAAGGTTGATGACGTTCAAGCCAAGCTGAACCGACAAGATAAAAGATGGGGAGAGTTCGATATTTGGAAGAGGAGCGTTGATTCCCAACTAGGGGACCTAGTTGCACGGATTCCAAGACCACAAGGAAAACTCCCGGGCCGCCCCGAGGAGAACCCTAGAGGCCAAATAGAAGCGGTACACCTCAGAAGTGGGAAGACACTACCGGAGAGAATTCAAGCTAAAGAGAAGGAGGAACAGGACCTCGCCAACCAGCTCGTTAACGAGCCAGCGAGGGCAAATACCGAGCCCGCACACTAGAATGACGAGGCTCCGAGGGTCCCTAACGACCTCACCCCAGGTAAGTCTACTAATCCGAGCCTCCCTCTCAATCCCAGGGTAGTTAACAACCCTATCAGGGTCGGTAACGACCCGCCGAGGACATCAATCGACCCCAGAGTCGACCCGGTACTCTCACCTCTCGAGCCTAACTTGGTTCCGAGAATGGTGAAATCTCTTCCATTTCCAACTAAGAAATCTATGGACTCTACTGAGAGTAAGTTCAAGCGTTTCGTTAAGATTCTTCAGGGCATTAATATTTCCATCACATTCGCTGACGCCCTAAGCGAAATGCCAACTTACACAAAATTTTTGAAAGATATTCTTAGCAGGAAAAGGTCCATTACAGAGCTGCAGGGTGAAGTCAGATCGATAGCTCTACCAGAAAAGCTGGGAGATCCCGGGAGGTTTGCAATCACAATCGGCATAGGCAACCACAAGTTCAAAGCTTTATGCGATCTTGGTGCCAGTGCTAGTCTTGTTCCGCTCTCAATCTGGTCTAAAGCCAATATGGGACCACTAGAGCCAGTAGACATGAATCTGTACATGGCAGATGGGTCAAGTGTCAAAGCCACAGGAGTAGTGGACGATTACCCTATTCAAGTCGGGAAATTCTTCATACCGAATGATTTTATCGTCCTTGATATGCCTGAAGACCCTCATGACCCCATAATTCTCGGCCGACCATTCTTAGCCACAGCAGGAGCAAGAGTTGATGTGCGGAAGGGACTCCTCACTTTTGATATAGGAGAAGAACGGGTGGAATTCAACTTGGATCAAAAAGCCAACGACCCAATTGGAGTGGCACAAATAGAGTTGACTCAACCCGAACTCGACACAACAGTCCCTACCGAGCCACATCTGCCGATCACTGAGTCCCACGTCCATGAGTTCAACCAAGGCCCTACTACAGAGGTTACAGAAAAGTCCAAACCACCTTGGCTTTCGGACTACACTAACAATCCAGGGATATCGAGCTTGCTGATAGAAGAAAAGGGTCCTAATTTAGCAATTCAAGCACACAGAGGCAGTAAGGCTACAAGCAGGGTACCTCAAGACCCCAACATAGCCATACATGAACCACCATGAGACTAGCAAGGGAGCTCGTCGGGCTAACGACGTTAAACATAGCGCTTACGGGAGGCAACCCGCTTTTTAGAATAGGTTTATTTTATTTTATTTTATTTTATTTTTCTTTTTAGATTATTTCTTAGCTTTCTTTTATTTTTCTTTTTAGTTTTAACTAGGATAGAAATTAGAATTTTTGAGCTAACAAGATTTCAGGAGAAAGGGATCGAAAAATCACTCAAGAAGGCCACGGCGGCTCGTTAACGACCCACCCAGGGTCGTTAACGACCCGGTTCGGAAGACCCGACTCGTCACAATACGGGGCAGGTAAATATTCTAACCTAATCTATCTATTTTTACCCTAGCCGCCGCCCCCTTCTACCCTCATCCCTCTTATATAAACCCTTCTACCCCCTTCCAAAATTCTACCACAACCCTCTCAAAATTCACATCCTCTCAAACCCAAAACACTCTCAATCCCTCTCCCTTCTCTCCCACCGAGTCGGAATCCCTCACGCTACCGATCACCGAGAGGTCGTAGTTACCGGAGCTCGGAAACCGTTCACCGACGAGGCCAAGCTCGTTAACCACCTCGATTTCGACCCTTGTTCTTCAATTCCTCGATTCTCCGGTATGATTTCTAAACCCTTGCTTGAAATTGCATGATTGATTATCTATAGTGTTGAAATTTCATATCTTGGAATCGTGTTCTTAGGAAGGTTGATGAGCATGCTTGATTTTGTTCCTAAAAATTCTTGATTGTGCTTAGTTGTTCATGTTTTAGGAAAGATTATTCATGTTAGATTAGCTATTGCAATCCTTTAGTTAGGAAAGCATGAATTTTTCTTATTCTAGATCTAAAAGTTCAATCTTTGCATGTCAAAATTCCGGGTAATTTTTAGCATGTTCGGGATGGGTAATTGAGTAAATATGGGGTGCTTATACCCGATGAGGGATATGTGGAAAATGATAGAAGATTGCATGCTTGATTTGTGCTGAATTTAAGGTAGATTAAATTTCGGAAAGTTCTGGTTTTGCTCTCGGCGGGTCGTTAACGACCCACCCAGGCTCGTTAACGACCCTACATTTCTTCATCGATCGATCCGAGCCCAGAATCGTGAACAACCCAATTGGGTAGTTTACGAATAATTCCGAGGTTAATTTTGAGACCAAGTATGGGGTCTCGTACCTATTTATTTTTGAGTGGATCTTATCTTGGAAAAATCTCGATTATTTTGTAAGATCCATGGCTAGTTCAAGCAGACCCGCTACCCGAGCCCAGAAGAAGAGGAGGAACCATAGGTCTCCATCTCCACCTTGAGTGGATGATGTGATTTTGAGCAGTCAGAGCCAAGTACGACGCTACCGAGATTTTCTGGAGAAGGACCATTACACCCGATGGTTCTCGAAGTCTAGCGCTGTCACCACGGGCATCTACACGGATGTCAAGGATGCTTTCATCATCCTTGGGGCCGCCCACCTGTTGAAGCAAGAGAGCTTGCCACACTATCCGGCCCTCACATCCGAGTTCTTGGCCACTTTGGAGACCAACTTCTCGTCGAAGATCTCGGCAGGAAGAATTCGGTTCCGGCTCGGTAACGAGGACCGTGACTTCACCATGGCGGAGTTCAATGCAATCTTGGAACTCCCAAACCCGTCGAGAGATTATAGCTTGAAGGACTACCGAGTGACCCGCACTTGGAGCTACATCACCGGGGAGGTTCAATCCTCTACCGCGGCGCTATCCGGGGCAAACATAGTCAACCCCATCTTCCGGATTATTTTGAGAGTCCTCACCGCAACATTTTGGCCGAAGAAAGAGTTGGACCGGCCTACAAGGACGGAGGTTGCTTGCTTCCGCACCATCCTCTTTGAGGAGCCCGGCCCCTTGAACTTGAGGTACGAATGGCTCTACTACGTCGAGAAATCCACCAAGTCCAAGGAGGTGTGGTGTGGCAATTTGGTTAGCCTCTTGGCTAAGAATCTGGGAGTAGATCTCACCCGCTACACACCGGCTCACGCCCAACTCCTCAACAAAAACTATTGGTATAGTTCCGAGATTTTCGTGCAAGCCGAGGGAGGCTACAAGGTGAAGGTTCAAGATCGACTAGTCATACCTTCCCTCGACATGTACGAGCTACTCTACGTACCGAATTGGTACGAGGTGTGGACGGGACATCCCTACCCATTGGAGCCAAAACTGGAGGACGAGCTCTCTCTTAGGCCATGTGAAACCCGGTTTGAGCGGGACGACGTGGATGAATATGAAGAAGAAGATGAACAAGAGGACACCGAGGTAGTAGGCAACGACACCGAAGAAGCCGACACCGAGGGCGGCACTGAGGAGCTCAATTTTGAAGAAGAAGACATCGACACGGAAGTGTTAGGAGGCAACATCTTCGTTGACGAGCCCACCAAGGTCGTTAACGATCACTTCCAACCGCATCTCAACCCTGTTAACGAGGCACCCAGCTTCGTTAACGAGGTGCCGAGAGCTCCTGTCGACCCACCACCAGCTCCTGTCGACCCTCATACTTATGGCCTCATGCCTTACAACCCGGTGATGTATCAAGACCATTTCCAGCCTCACTACCCACCACCTCCTCAGCCCGAGTATGCAGGATCGAGTATACCACCACCATGGGCCGAGGATCTTTCTGCACGGATGCAGCAGCTTCACCTCCAGATGGATCACATTCATAGGAGGATGGATAGATGGGAAACCGTCTATTCCGCTCGCATGTCGATGGAGGATGAGAGGCAGCATCAGAGAGAGGCGGAGGATGCTGAGCGTTGGAGGACGATGTACGACTTCATGGGGAACTTTGAGCATTACTTTCCTCCACAGAACCGTTGATTCAGCTCAAGATGAAGTTTCTTTTCCTTGTTTCCACTTTGTAAGTTTTATGTCTTTCTTTTTTTTTCTTTTTAATTTTTTGTTTTGTTTTGTTTTCTATTTCTTTTCCCTCTTCTTCTTATTTTCCTTACAGTGGGGACACTGTAATTTTAAGTATGGGGTGGGGAGAAAGTAGAAAAATTATGTCCTAGGTGTTTATGTGTTCTATGCAGTTTTTATTTCTTTAAAACTGAAAAACAAAGAGAAAAAATTGAAAAAATATTGAAAAAATGAAAAAATCCAAAAAGAGTTTTAGAATTGATAGATATCCCTTCTTAAGTTCTATGATAGCAATCACTAGCTTAATCATATAATTCCTTGCAAAGCATGTCTTTAAAAGTATAGCCGGATTCTCAACTTGAAATTTTTGTTTTTAGAAGAGAATAGCATTTGATGAAATTGAGCACATATACTTTATAGCATAGATGATGCAATCCAACAAAAAATTTTACCTTGTGAGTATTTTTGGCCTTATAGGGAGAACATCATAAATCCCTCTTCTTTTCTTGTGTGATTTACTCTCTTTATGCATATTATCTCTTGGAATTGTGATGGTTATCTATTTCTTGAGACCCTTATAAGATTTTTAGTTCATTACTTGTGAAGATCATATGATGGAGAACTTATTTTTATAAGCCCTATTATTCCCTATCTACCTTTACATTATTCCTTCCTTTTGATAACCAATTCTGGCCTGAAACCTTTTGTTTTTAGCTCCACAAAAATTATTCCCTAGCCAAGATAAGCTTGACTCTATCCGGGAATTAGGACTTAGATTGGAGAGGTAAGTTTTGTGTTTTGTTAAAAAGAAAAGAGTTTTATATTTGCTTAAATTGAAGGGTATTTGGGAAGGGTAGATTGGAAGTCTCTTGTTATTACATGTAAAAAAGGTCTCTTGATAGAAAAAAATGCACATAATAAAGTTTTTGATGGATGTAGTGAAAAAAAGGAAGAGGAATGTATACGGTGGATCGTTAACGACCATGATATGGGCTCGTTAACGAGGCAACGAAAAAAAAAGAGAAGAAAGAAGGAAAAAATAATAAAAGGGAAGTAAAGAGTAAGTGCATTTGTGTTTAAAGATAATATCGAAGATTCTTTTATTTTTATAATGAGACTTTTTAGGATGATAAAGGGTGAGTGAAAATGAGTGTGCATAAAGAAGAGTGAGTTTATTATGTTGTTTTATGAAAGTTTTGGTGAGATGTGAGTTTTTAGGAGTCTTTTGATTCCCGGATATTATTAGCACCACATGACCAAAATATTTTCCACGCCTTATTGTTTTTACCAAGCCCCATTACAGCCCGGCCGAATGGAAACTTCTATGAAGTTTTTCATTGAGCCCCCTAAGTTCTCTTGATGATTCTTTGCTTGTTTTGACAAGTCTTGGGTGGAGAGTATTGGTGATATAAGTTCCAATTTCTATGAGTTTTTGTATATAAGATGAGTTGAGAGATTGAATTTATAAGCCTAAACTTTTGAGAGTTGAGTGAAACACATTATATCCCTTGAGAGGTTGGATTGTATTATTTTATGTCTATTTTAAGTGCATATATGTGTGAGGATGTTAATAGTCTTTTGATATAATTTTCTTATGTGTAGATGTTGCTTTTTAGAAGATGGCTATGTCTTGATGAGCATGATTTATTTTGGTTTTGGTTAGTGTCTTGTTTATTGCTTGAGGACAAGCAAGTCTAAGTATGGGGTATTTTGATATTCGCATTTTTAGTATAGTTTTTAGTAGGTTTTCTTTGCTTATTAGGTTTAGTTTTGTTTAGTTTAGGTTTAGTTTTGAGTATTTTTAGATAGTTTTGCATATTTCTGTGAAAAGAGTGGAATCTACGCTATTTTGTGAATTTTGTAGGTTTTAGCTAGGAAAGGAGCTAAATGGAGTTGAATTTGGAGCATTACAGCGAAAGACGGAGGAGTGCAAGATTGAAGAAGTCGAAGCTCGAGAGTACAAGAGGAAGTGTTGAAGAAAACAAAGCCTAGGCTCGTTAACGAGGTTGTGAGGGCTCGTTAACGAGGCCACGAAAAAGAAGATATGGAGTATTATTTTATAATTCACCGATCCTGAGCGGAAATTTATTTCCGTATCGGTTGAGTATCTTTTTAGAATCTTTTGGGGTTGTTAGAATATGTATTTTAGGTCTTAATATCTTTTTAGATTTTATTTCTATCTTTTAGGGATTGTTTCTATCTTTTTAGGAAAGTTTATATCTTTTAGCCTTTTTAGTTTTTAGCTTTTTAGTATAAATACCCTTCTATCTAGCATAGAAAGGGGGGGCTTAATTTTGAGAAGATTTTTGAAGGACCGAAGGAGAGAGAGAAGTCGGATCGGAAGAGGACCGCCGAGGCTCGGTAGACGACAGTCGCCGGGGGATCGTTGGTCGTGATTGTGGTTCGGTATTTTTTATGTTTTTTGGTTTCTTCTGAATCTCTGTAAGACGATATATTTTTATTAGAGTTTTGAGTTTTGTTTCAATGTTTTTTTAATTGAAGTTTTTAGTTTCTTAGTTATGATTAGTGAGAGGTTTCTTTTTTCTAGGATCGGGGTTAAGCCCGGCATAGTTGAGCATGTTTGATGAGTAAGATTGAGTTGTGAATGTCTTTTATCTTTGATTGAGAATTATTTGTTGTGCTTAATACCGAGACGAAAGTGGAGGTAATTTGAGTTTTTAACTGAGTTGAAAGAGGAAGTTACTAACTTGAAGGTTGATATTGTTTGAAAACGAAAGTTTCAAGCTTTAGATCTAAAACAAGCAATTAAGTGAATTAGGATGCGAAAGTAGATTAATTTACTTGCTAAGTCAACGAAAGTTGATGACTCTATCTGTTTAAAGGCATGATCTTTTCTTCTTACGAATTCTTATGCTTGGCTATGTTGTGGTGTCCCTTGTCCTAGATTTTTGTTTTATTTGAATTATTTCTGGTGAATTTCGTTGCTGAGTACTTGCCTCGGCACCGAATTTTAATTAGATTTTAATTAGGTTGTTAGTTTTAGCATTTTGTGTTCGGTGGTTCGTTAACGACCCTGACAACGTCGTTAACGAGGCTGCTCGTGAGTGTTTTATTTGTTTTTGTTTGATTTTTGTTAGATTGATAGACAAACAACCTTGCTTCCTGTGGAACGATCCTGACTCTGCTATACTCAGCGGGGTCTTGACTTACAAATTTATTTGTTGGCCGAGAAACCCTATCAATAATTTGTGAGTATGAGTGATACTTACACCAATTGTTAAGCTTTTAGCCTGATTCATTTGAAAATGTGGTTGACGCCCACCATGTGTTCGATAAAATGTCTAACACATCTAGTGCATAAATTTACATGAACAGCCTTGTGAATTTTAATGAACCTTACTATTTAAATTTATGAACCACATAGGGAATCCTTGTGAACAAATAAAACAACCTTATTTGAACATTTTTATCGCTCATCTAGTGCATTGTCACTTTTTATTACTCATTTATGTGTTCCCTTAACTTTTATTATTATTGTACTTGTCTCATTCTGACAATAATGTTAGTATTGATGGAGTTCCATTGAAGGATATTAATAACGATCCTAGTAATGGTGGAGCCATTGAATGATCATAAAGAATCTAGTGATGCCTACATTCTTCAAGTATTACAAGATTGTAGTTATTTTATCCCTATTTGTCCCGGTGAGTATAAACAACGTGAAGGATAACATTTTATTACATTGGATGAAGGCATTTCTTTCTATACGCGTGATGCCTCTATTTGTGGTTTTGATAGTCGGGGGATGATGTAGGTTCGAATCCTACATAGCCTAGAAGAGCAATATCATATTTTTCTTCCTTTTTATTTATGTTCGTAATCATAGCAATCGAGAAATTAAATGATGTATATGATATAAGATACGGACCATAAGACGAACTTTTATGAACCTAAGCTTAACAAAACATGAACCAAAAGAAAAAATTCCATGAACCAAAAGACATGATATAAGATAACTATTTGAATTAAAAGGTATGAACCATAAGAAGAATATTATAAACTCAAACATACAAAAACTTCAACCAAAGTAACAATTGTTATAAACCAAAAAGACATTAAATAAAATAACAACTAGTATGAACTAAACGAATTGAATCATAGGAAGAATTAGCCTATGTGAGATTTGGACTCACATCTATGTGCACAAGCACATTGCTCTACCATTTGAGCTAATAGGCTACCAAAGGACACGTATTGTATTGAAATTTATTATGAACCTTCGTATTCAAAATCATGAACCAATAGAACAAATATTATGAACCTAAAGTGATAAGTTAGAAAAAAATTCAATGTTAAGCAGTCTATTAACCTAATTCTTCCAAGGCAATGCACAATATGAAAATATGTACAATAATTAATAGTCTTTTTCAATGAAATTGACTATTCGTATCTACCTTTAAAGTCATTGAAATATTTGGAAAATTAAAATTGTTTAGCCATAAAAATCAAATAGAGAGCCATGAACCAACAAATTCAAAACCTTGAACTGAAAAGTTATAAAAATATGAGTGTGAAAATCCGTACAATTATTAACAATCTTTTTCAATCAAATTGACTGTTCACATCTACCTTTGAAGTCATTCAAATATTTGAAAAATTAAATATGTTCAGTCATAGCAATCAAGTAGAAAACCATGAACCAACAAGTTCAAAACCATGAACCAACAAGTTCAAAATCATGAACCAACAAGTTCAAAATCATGAACCAAAAAGTTATAATATATGAGTATTATGCCTATTGTAAGCAAGTCATGAAGTTTTGAATCAAATATGAGTATTATGTCTATTGTAAGCAAGTCATGAACTCTTCTTCTAAGATTAAACAGAACATAGTGGGCAAATACACATACCAACAAGCATTTTGAAGAACAAAAAATGGCCATGTTCCAAAGGGCCAATTGGAATCTTTCTTCCCCCACAACTCCGGCTACGTCATTGTTTTGTCAGAAGACATTAAAAAGTGAGAAATGCAATCAATCAAGTCCTCAAATCAAAGTGTATGTAGATGGTTGAAGAAGAGGCTTAAAAAAATAATTATTTGGATTTGAAAGATAAAGAGGATGGATTACAGAAACCGATGCAATCATACCACTTGATTTCTTGCAATAAAGGATGGCCTCATAGATTGAAGTGTCAGCATAATCACTCTAATTTGAATAAGCTGAAGTTGTGTCAATCTTGGAGAGACAGTTTCTAGAGTGTTACTTGAGCTCTTCACTAGATGGATGTGGGAATACATTGTTGATTGCCTTTATTTGAGTCACTCTTTGGATTCCCAATCATAGTTCTCCATAAGCACCCCTAGAAACCATAACCCATTAGTCAATTTTATATACTAAAAAGACTAAATAGAGTCTTGTTAAAGTTTCAAGTTTTGACACTTGAGAAAAAGCATAGCATTTCCAGAGACAAGTTTATTTTTATTCACAAATGCACCCCATCAAGTCGTCAACAAATGCCTTCGAGGTTGGCCTAGTCCACCATATACATCATCATCACCATTGACCCAGTGAGGCTCCGCTACAACGAAATCTGAGGGTCAAGATGGGGGTACCCTTGCCCAAGGGAAAGGGGTACGCCCGATAGACCCAAGAAAAACTAAAATTCAACTATGTGACAATAATAACTGAATTTAGTTAAAATGCACCAAAATTGATATAGGGACTAAATCCATCTCAAAGGCAATGTATAAAAGCCAATGAGCATGAAGAAGTGCCCCATCTAGTCCACCATTTACAAGAATCAAAACAAAGATGCATATGTTCATTCAAATATTTGAAAAATTAAATATGTTCTGTCGTAACAATCAAGTAGAAAACCATGAACCAACAAGTTCAAAACCATGAACTCGCAAGTTTAAAGCCATGAACTAAAAAGTTATAAAACATGAACCATCAAGAAAATAACAAAGGCCAAGTCGAAAATACCCAAAAAACCGGGGCATGAAGATGAAGATTCATACCTTCCTCACAAGGAGAGCTCCGGGTGGGCTTTTTAACTGATCCTTTGACCCTTACAGCCTGTTTGTCAATTGAGAATTGATGAGAAAAGAAAGGGTAGGAAAATATGAGAAAGGAAATGATAAGAAAATAAAAGGTGGGGATGTAGGAGATTTTAATGATTTTTTGTTTGGATAGAGGTGAGTTTTGATGAGAAAATGTGGGTAAATTTTATTTTCTTTTTTCTTATTTGAAACATGTATCTCTAGTTTCCTATCAAATTCCACCAATTTGGTGGGATTCAATTTCCCATCATTTCACTCCAAATTTTCTAATGAATTCCCATCAATTCTCACATAAAATTACAACCAAACAATAGAAAAATAATTCTCACCATTTCCCTCCCTAAAATTCCCATCAAATTCCACCAACCAAACATACCCTTAGACGCTTGGCCTTTGCCTCACGAACCAAATCACCATAGTCTGATCAAACAAATATCAAAATTCATAAGGTTTAGTTTCAACATTCAAGGGTATGGTTCTTATGAGAATAGTAATCTACTATCCAAAGGCAAATGCACCATCAAACCCTAACTTGAAACCCTAACTCCGAACCAATTCAATCGACCAAATTAAAGCAATACAAAGTCGAATTAAGCAAATAAAACTTACTCTCGGAGAATGGTGACGAAATTCTCACTATCGAAGAGGGAGACACTACGGGAATCGACGATGTGGAACTTGTCGAAGTTGTCAATGGCGAAACGAGCGATCAAGCGAGTTAGAGAATAGGGAGCGATCCATCGAGGGAGCGATCAAGCGAGTGAGGGAGCGAGGCAACGATCGAGCGAGGGAGACGAGCGAGGCGATCGGGGAGCGAGGGAGGCACAAACGAGCAATCCTTCCTTCAATGGCTATAGTGGCCTTTTAGGTATTCATGGGTATTTTTGTCCCTTGATTTAAAGATTGTTCAAAATTACACTAGATGCCACCACCCTTAATTATTTTATTTTTAACCAAACAATTTATCTTTTAATCTCCACCGTTCACTTTTCTAATCCAACGACTCTTTTGTTCTCATTTCTCACTATAAGCTCTATAAACACTAGAATCTCCCTTTATATAGTTATAGATTCAATAACATGTTTCATGTAGAATATTCATAACATATAGTATATAGATTTTTATCATTATGTATTATGAAATTAGATTAATCTTCATTTTATGAAATACATAGAAATATCAAAAGATTTATCATATATAAAATTTTTCAATAATATCGTCATGTAGAATTTTTTAATATAAAAATAAGTTAAAGTTTATAATAAAATTATGCAAATATTTTTTTATTGTTATTCCTATAAGTAGTGGATTATTAAGATTTATCATGTAGAACTTCTTAATATAAAAAAAATTGTGGATGAATATCATGAATCTCTTATTAGTTATTTCCGATACGTTTGTAAAAAAATATTTATTTATTTTATTTTGGAATTATTATATATGTTTAATTTTAATAAATTATTAAATATCTTTAAATATATGTATCATGGACATGCATGCATATAAATAAGCTTTTGTGATAAATAAAGCCTATTTTAAAAAGTATAAAGTTAATTTTTATGGTATATAATATATATCTATATAAAATTTAAATTTTTTATAAAATAATATATTTATTTTATTTAAAATAATATATATTTTTTAAAAAATAGTTCGCCCAAAACTGCTCTAAATCGGACCAGATCGAGAATTTTCAATCGAGTCTTCGATCCAATTTTTTTGAGAAGTCGGGTCCGGTTCAATGCGGTCCAGTCCGGCTTTGGACCCTTGGTGTAAGATTGTGTCGTCCGTCTACAGTGCAACCGCGTAGTGTTTCGCTTTCATTTCACTGGGCTGGGGACTTGCAACTTGCAAACTTACTTTTCATTTCATTGTAATTGTCCTTCGCTCTTCTCTCTCTCTCTCTCTTTGCACGCGTCTGCCCAGATCTGTCATTTGCGGAGTCGGTGTTGACTCTTGATCCAAATTCGCATAATCTCTTCTTCTAGTATTTGTCTTTGATTTCTTCAAGTCTGCATTTTCTCTGTGTTCGGCGAGAGCAAGCGCCATTATGCTCGTCGCTGCACTGACTTGGTCAATTGGTACAGGTAGGTTAAGATTTCTATCTAGGGATACAGAATCTTTAGATTGATCGCTTGTTGTTTTGTTGATAGATTATGGTGTGGAGATTTATTTTACATTGCTGTATTGCGTGATTATTTGAGAACTCGTCACTCAAAATCGCCGTAATTTGTTTGTGGGTTTGTTATAATTCTGGTTTTATGATCGGAAAGTATTGTTGTTTCGGGTTGATTATTTGCCATGTGGCTACCGGAAATTGTGCTTTCTGCTTAAGTGGTTTTCATAAATGAAGAGTTGCCTTTGGTTCGTGTGGAAGAATTGATAGTGTCACGTACAAAGAGCCGGTAAATGATGTAAGAATCAATTGAATAGCGATACACAATGTTAGGCAAAGGAGATTCTTTAGTTGGTTGCTTGATTGAAAACGTCAATTGACCTGGTTTTGATTCTGTGTTGACATACCGGTGAAAGTGAAGGGTTTGATTTTGAGGTTTCAAGTTCGGTATTTCTCTCTTTATGCCTTAGAAAAGGAATAAAATATAGCAACGATTAGGTTAGAATCTCTATAAACCCTTTATTTCTCTCAAACTCTCTTTCAATTTTTCCATTTAGTGATGTGTCCCGCATTTTTTCTCATGGAATTTTGAGTCGTATGACAGAATGTTGGTGTTCATGTTGTACTGACGCAAATTGCCAGAAATATACTTGGTATAATGGTATTTGATATCCTTAATTTCTATTTTGGGTATGATGATATCCTTAACTTTGGGGGGGTGGGGGGGGTGGGGGGTGGGGGGTGGGGGGTGGGGGAGTGGAGCGGGGGTGAGTGTTTAAATATCTTGGTATTAACAGTTTCGATACATATTTTCTGCCATTAAGGATTGCATGGTTTATGGTTGTAGTTTAGACTTGTGTATAAGTAAATTTAGGTTTTCATATACGAAGTTTTAAACATAATTGATACACACTGCTCTTTTTCTAGGCTTCTAGGCATGTGATGCTGCTTAAAACATTGAAGATTTCCTCTTGTTAACTACTATCTATATTTTTTCTTTCTGTTATATTGCCTTTAATTTGTTGTTTTCGATTTTACTGTAGCAAAGAGTAGATGCATAACCCCTACTAGAACTATGCATTTTATCTTCCAACGTAGTCTTTGTTTTGCATCCATATTTTAAATTACTGACACACATATGCCTTTGCTTGCCTATTACTTTATTTTGATTAGTTGAGAAATAGATAACAATACAATAAAATAAGACAACATAGTGAAGAATTAATTATTTTCCATCCCCTCTTTTGATTCTACTAGTTTGTGTTTGCTTCTTTATATCAGAATGCCACATTGATTTACCTTTTATGTTTCTTTTGAAGGAATATGCACCAAATATTAAGGAAAAGATGAAAGCTAAAAGGTGGGGTAGTGGATTGAACATAATGGGCCTTTGTTTCAGTGCCGGTGAAGAACACCAGGGATCATTACAAAAGCATCAGCATGTGCAAAATGATCCATGCCATCAAAAATATCAAAATCAGGGCCAAAATCCTGGGCAGACTTTGCGAGGTAGTCTTTTTATGCCTCTAACATAGCAAAATCTGTTAAGAAATTAATGAATATTGTTTTACAATGGAAACTGGGAATGGAAAATTAATTGTGCATATTAGATGAATGTGTTAAATTTTGAAGCTGTTGTGCTAAGTGCTCTTGCTCTTGCCTCTTGCCTGTCATTTAATGATGGTGATACAGTTGGAAAATTTTCATTTAGGTGGTGTGAAGTTTGGCTTGGAAATGTTATTTGGGTCATATGATGCGTGGAATTTGATGCTTGAAAAATCAATACAAGAAGTCTATGACTTCCTTTTAAGTGTTGGATCTACTTTCTCTGACTTCAGTGTCAAGCGTAACGTTTTGAATCTCATGTCCACTCAATGATATTTCCAAATGACATAGGCATTTATTCATAACTATGTGAAACCTTAAGTCACTGAGATAAAGATATCATTGATTTGACTCCATTGTGATGTTGGCTTATTTTTTAACAAGTTTGATCATGCATTAAAAGTTGTCTGGAATGACGTGTTGCATTCCTCTATGTTACAAGTTTCAAGCAAAAAATATTTTATCATTGTGGGTATTGTGCAGTTCTGGTTGGATAGTATCTGTTTACATAGTGAAGGGGATGTGTTTTTTTAAACAACACAGACGAATTAATTACGTTTAAAATGAAAGATTGATGAGGGATTCTCAAGTTAAAGATAAGTTAACATCTGCTCTATGAGTTAGCACCTGCGAAGGGCAAAAGTAGAGAAAATTGATCATGTAAAGAAAAATAATTTTGTATATTCATCATGAGAAAGAAGTACAGAAAAAAAACTTGAATATGCGACTCTTAAAACTTTCTATTGATTATGACTTCCTTTTCCTCTTTTTATTTTACTTTTGATAATTGAAACTATTTTGTAAGACAGTGCCTAATACAGGGAGAGAATGCTACTTAATACCTATATCATTTTGGACTCGTAATATTTCTGCTTATGATTCCCTCTTCATACTCTTCCCTTGAATATCTCATGAAATTTTCCATCCTGATCACAACTCCAGTAGGCGATGGAATGGAGAAAAGTAACAGTTCAAGTGCAAGCAGCTTTAGGCACACAGCAAAAGATGTTAAAGAACTCCGCCGGAATCCTGGGTATAGTAATGTGGACATTTTTACTTTTGAAGAGATGAAACTGGCAACAAAGCACTTTCGGCCAGATCTTGTTATTGGGGAGGGTGGCTTTGGAGTTGTTTACAGAGGCACTATAGATGAGAGTGTTAGGCCAGGATACAAGACCGTTGAAGTTGCCATCAAGCAACTAAATCCAAATGGCTTCCAAGGCGATAGAGAATGGCTGGTATAATCTACAAATACTGATCTGAGTTTATTAGATTTAAGTGGCCTCTGCATTATTTGGCTATTCTAATATTTGATTGGTTTGACAAGCCTATACTTTGTCCTAATCACTATTCACTATTCACTGGAAGCAACTTGTAATGGTAGATACTGATAATATAATAGCTGAAGTGAGAAAGGCATCACATTGACCTTGGCTTGCTTCCTAATCTTTTCATCTAAAATGGATAATCACCTATGCTCTTGTGTGGATAGTATATTGCTGAACAACTTGATAATCCCCAAATTGAAATTGGAAATTGCATATTTATATAAGATTCAGCAACTCCATGCTCAAATTCATTGTCTAGAATATTGAATTTTATGTGTAACAGATATACTTGTCCCTTTCCAGGATTACTCATAGCTGTCTTTTTTCTGCTTTTCAACTATGATATCTTGTCAGGCTTACAATTAATGATTGAAGGTGAAAATATGTGTTGTCCAAATTTGGCCACTCACTTAATTCACGAATTGCTTGTTTTCCCTCCAAAAAGGCTTCCATGATTTTTATTTGTACGTTGATCTACTCATCTCTTTTTGGCGGTGGATTCCCCTCCAAAATTAATTTATTTTGCAGGCAGAAGTTAATTACTTAGGACAACTTAGTCATCCTAATCTTGTGAAACTGATAGGATATTGTTGTGAGGGTGATCAAAGACTGTTGGCTTATGAATATATGTCATGTGGCTGCCTTGAAAAACACCTTTTTCGCAGTAAGTTAATATTCTAGTTCTAATGTTATTTGAATCTGTGGACATAGGAAGATTTCTTTTTTAATACTTTCACGTTATTAAATTCTTCACTGACTGCTGTTCTTGTTCATACATTTTGAATATGTAACAATTCTAGTTCATTAGTTTGAAGCTTTAGCATCGTTAAATGATGATAAAACATCTAATATTTTGAAGTCATTTTTTTCCAACTAGATAAAACATATTAGTTGGATCAAATAACTCTGTGAATCGTATCAATCTTGAGGTTCTTGCCATGAGGCTAGTTTTAAATTTGTTGCTAACACTGTCTAAAAAATCTCTATATTTCCCTCCTGAGTCAATATCTATTATTATGTAATATGCTTCAGTTGAAAGATGATACTTATTGTGAACATTGCGTGTCATTGAGATGGCCTAAAATCAAATTTTGAAGTAGAAAAGAGGAATTTACATGTATGATGTTTGTCTGATTCTCTAATGCAGTGCCCTTGAACCATTAAACAAATAACTGCTAGAAATATGCTTGGTGAATATGGCTTATCTTACAATTGCTTTGGATGTGTAATGTCTGTCATGGACATGCTTTTCTCTAAATTCTTTTGTTATTGGGACAGGAATGTCTGCTACACTTACTTGGTTGAGGAGGATAAAGATTGCTCTTGATGTTGCCAAGGGCCTTGCATTTCTTCATGGATTAGAACAAAGTATAATATACCGTGATTTCAAGACATCAAATATCCTGTTAGACAAGGTTAGTTGATCCTTACAGGCTTACATATAAAGCAGATGCTGATTAGTTCTGAATCAGGGTGAATAATGATGGAATGAAGAGTAGTAAATGCAAAGTCACTCCACAAACAGAATAGGAAGTTAAGGCCAAGGGAACCACTGATATACTAAAGTCTTACGAGAAAGAGGGAAACTCTGCTGTGGACCAAAAATGGCAAGGCCAAATTATATAAGAAGGCAGCTTAATCTCTTATAACAAACCCCCTTAATATTATTCATATGAGTGAACTAACCGCATCATTTGTAGCTCATACTAACCTTGCCCTCTCTTTCATAATACCGACCACAGCTGACGGAGTGACGGACCTGACTTAAATTTCTGTCTTGTGAACACAATTAATGCCTAGTGAAAGAATTTGGAAAAACTCGGCATTTTTACAATGACATTAGGGTTGGAGTTTTCTCATATGTATGTCCACTCATGTTTTGTACATTTATGAAACAGACTGCCTTATTCAAGCCGCTTTATAATCGTAAAGGATGATTCTCAAAGCATGTTGACTTCAATGTTTTATTGTTTTTCCCCAAATTTAGTATCATTTTTAAACAATTCTTCTGGAATATGTTTTGTTTCTGTAGCTGAATGTTACGAATGTCACATACAGAATTTCAACGCCAAACTTTCGGACTTTGGTCTTGCAAAGGAAGGTCCAATGGGAGACCAAACCCATGTATCAACACGAGTAATGGGCACATATGGATATGCAGCTCCAGAGTACATAATGACCGGTAAGTCCAATGCTCCATAGTTCGCTGCTTCTTTCTAATTGTATATTGGCCAATAAACTTTGATATGAATTAAAATTCTCTCAAAATCCTTAAAACAGGTCGCTTAACTGCCCAAAGTGATGTTTATGGCTACGGTGTGGTACTTCTAGAGATGCTCATAGGAAGAAAAGCTTTAGACATGAGCAGGCCAAGCCGGGAACACAACTTAGTAGAATGGTGCCGTCCACTTCTGAACAACAATAAAAAACTCCCTCGAATCTTGGACACAAGAATAGAGGGTCAATACTCGTTGAAAGCTATGATGAGGGTTTCCAATTTGGCCTACCAATGTCTAAGTAGTAACCCTAAAGGCAGGCCTTTAATGAGCCAAGTGGTGGAAATACTTGAGGCGGTGTATGAGCAAGAGCGAAGCCAAGAACAAGGGGCTTTTAATAATGGAGGCGGTGTTGGTGGGGTGACTCTTTTTGAAGCTCCCAGGAATGAATGTGAAGAGAGAAGAGGAGGAAGAGTGAGGAGTAGGAGCGAGCCTGAGAATGGTGTTGGCTTGTTTAATCCTTCTCCTGGTGGTGTTAGATCAGCTACTTACAGAGAGTAGAAACTAATTTCTGCCTTTTGTTGTGTAGTGTAATTTATTTGCTTAATATTTGTTTTCTTTGTCAAACATCAGAAAACAGTGTCAATGGAATAATAAAAGTTGTGATTTCTAGTTGGCGTAATGTAACCTGTTGTGTTGGATCTGGACCTCTGGTGTTATGCCAGGAGTAAATTCAGATATTTTTGGTTGATTATTTAATTGGGTTAATGATACGAAATTACATGTACAGCTGAAGAATTAGTATATGAATTGTCCTAGAAAGGAATCAGTGAACTATCAACTAAATGTTGTTTACAAAAGGAAAAATTACTCAAAATAATACAAACTTTTACCTATTTATCCAAAATAATATGAACTTTTACACTGACAAAAAATAATACCAACTTTCATTGTATTAACGAAAAATAGTACAAAGACATTTTCGGTGGAGATTTCGGGAAAAATATGACGCGTCTATCAAAATTTGTTGATTAAACATTAAAAACTATTAATGGCTAAGATTGTATTGTGATTATTACTCACTATTGTCATATAAATTACCATTTCGCATATAAATAGTATCGATTTACATCATATAAATTATCATTTCAGGTTGTGGTATGAGCAAAAGTTGTTATTATTAATGACCAACCAACATATTTCAATGGCCACATCACATATTTTGCCAAAATTTTCATAAAAAACACCGTTGTACTATTTTTGGTTAATACAATGAAAGTTAGTATTATTTTTAGTTAATACGATGAAAGTTGATATTATTTTTAGTCAATTTAAAAGTTCGTATTATTTTGTATCAATAGGCAAAAGTTGGTATTATTTTGAGTAATTTTTCCTTTACAAAATGCATTTAATTGGCTTGGGAAAGTTCCTGCAGTCCTGCTTGTGTAATTGCGTTGGCCAATCTTTGAGCTCTATTAAGCGAGTTTTATGATTTTTTTATAAGGAAAGAGATTAACCCTAGATCCGCCAGATGAGGGTAAGAAAGTCTGGATCAACTGCAAGTGGGGCGGAGGAGACGCGTCTGAACGATCCAGCGATGTAGTCCGCTACAGAATTGCACTCCCGAAAAACGTGAGAGATACGCCAATCCTGGAATCGAGCCAGCAAACAGTGGATATCTGCACGCAACAACTCAATCTCCCACGGGCAGCGCCAGTCACCAAGAACGGCATTGACCAACTGCAAACTACCGCCTTCAATCTGGATCCGGGGAATGCCACGTCTGATGGCTTCAAGAAGTCCCTGGCGCAAGGCAATGGTCTCCGATATCAAAATAGATTGTCGACCAATCAGTCCTCCGTCAAAATGGATGGGGGAGCCACCTGAGTCCCTGAGATGAACCCGAACGAAGCCGCACCATCTGCACTAACAACACCATCAAAATTTAATTTAATAAAGTCACTTATGGGTTTTTCCCATCTCGTTCGCTTTCTACCACTCCGACCGCGTACATTACGATTACGGGGATCAAAGACGGCTACAGTTTCTTCAAGTTTCCATTCTTTAATCTGGTTTCGGGCGAACCCAACTATTTGATCGGCATTGGTCAGGTTTATTCCGGTGTTGCCATCAAATACTCTTTTGTTTCTCGAAAACCAGAGGCTCCACCACGTGTTGGTGAGTAGTTCAAATTCCTCTTTCGTTGTCATTTTCTTGATTTCTTCTAGGATCTCATGTGGTTTTTTGCCATCCGGGGATATTCGGCTAGTTATCCCCTTTAGTTTCGAGTCAATTGAGTTAAGGGTTGCCTTAGTGAGAGGGCAAGAAAGTAACACATGGTTTGTGTCCTCCACCATGAAGTTACATGCTTCACAGCCTTGTACTACCGGAATATGGTTTGCTACAAGCCTGGATTTTGTTGGTAGCCCGAAACGGGCTACTTTCCACATGAAGTTTTTCATTTTGGGTGGGATATTTAACTTGTTAATCCATTCTAGGTTAATTTTGGGTTCCCCTTTAGCTTGGTGGAGCCATTGCATGGTCGAGTGGATGGAATATCAGCCATTTTTGCTCGGTTGCCAGTACAATCTATCCGGTAATTTATTTATGGGGTTAATAATTTTGGAGATTTTGTCAAAGTCATCAGGCGACACGACTCCAGCTAGTTTCTCAGAGTTCCAGGAGTTATCCTCCCGTAGGTACGCCTCTACAGATTCCTCCCTGTCGATGATGTTTGCAGCCTCGGGTTTCAGGTTTAGGGGACCATTTCCGGTCCAATTATCTTTCCAGAAACGGATGGTTTTACCATCCCCCACTTGCCAAATGAGGCCCTTAGTAAACAAGTCCCTCAAACTTACAAGTTTAGCCCATCACCAAGAAGTATTATTCTTTTTCTTGTAGTTTAGAATGTTTTCCGATTTGAGGTATTTTTCGGTCACTATTTTGACCCATGGGTTATTTGGTTCCACGAGGATTTTCCAAAGTAGCTTCATTTGAAGTGCCTGGTTCATTTCGGTTGCTTTTGCAATTCCCAATCCCCCATGGACAGGGGGCGGCAAATGGAGTTCCAGCATCCCTCTGGCGGGTGTAGTTATTTTCCTTGTTCCAAAAGAAATTTTTGTTTATCTGGTCTAATTCCTTCAATGTTGAATTTGGTAGCAGAAATGATTCCATGATATAGTTTGGTTGTGCTGAAAGGTTCGCTTTAATCAGAATTTTCCGCCTTCTTGGGAGAGGGCGTTAGCTTTCCATTTTGATAATTGGGATCTGGTTCTCGAGACAATAGGTTTGAAAGTATTTTGTGTTACCCTCCCATTAATTATCGAGCATCCAGATATTTATCAAGTTCAACTGTGTTTGCTATTTGTAGTATTTGTTTTATCTGCTCCTTTGTGTTATTGTTAATGTTTTTGGTCACTTGGAATGCAGATTTATGGAAATTTACTTTCTGACCAGATATCTGGCAGTAGTCGTCAATAGTATCCTTGATGTTCTTGCATGCTTGGTCGTTCACTTTTGTAAAAAAATGATAATATCATCTGCAAATGCCAAGAAAGGGATTTTTGTTCCATTTCTCGATATTTGGATCCCGATGCCACTTTTAGGATTCAAACTCCTGGAATGGAGTTGTCTTGCCAAAACTTCAGCGGCGAGAATGAATAAATATGGCGATCAGGGATCCCCTTGTCTATGTCCCCGTTGGGGGTAGAATTGCTCTGTCAGTCCGTTGTTGACAAGGACTGAGAACGAGACTGTTTCAACGCATTCACAGATCCAACCCAAGAATTTATCATTGAAACCGAATTTTTGGAGAATCACATAAAGGAATTTCTAGTTGATCCGATCATAGGCATTTTCCATGTCGAGTTTTATCGAAATCCACCCCTCCTTCCCCCGCTTGTTTCGAAATGAGTGGAAAATTTCATGTGCTATTAGTGTATTATCGTGGATACTTCTGTTCTGGATGAACGCCCCTTGCATATGGTGGATAAGTTTATTTAACACACTTTTAAGGCGGTTTGTTAAGATCTTCGAGATTATTTTATATATGGTGTTACATAGGCTGAATGGCCTATAATGATTGGTGGAGTTGGGGTTGTCACATTTGGGTAGCAGAGTTATAAATGTGTGGTTTAATTGTTTCAAGATTTTTCCGGTCTGGAAGAAACTTTTATCAGCTTTAATCACGCCAGGGCCAATGATATGCCAATATTTCTTATAGAAACTTGTTGGCATTCCATCCGGGTCGGGTGATTTGTCATCCCCGATGTCAAAAAGGGGCATTTTTTACTTCCGTGTTTGTTATCGGTTTTGTGATTTCCATGTTGTCTTCTTCAGTAACTTCTTTCTGGATGGTTTGGGTCATGTGGTGTAGTTTTCTGTTGTTTATATCCAGAGCACGAAATCGGTTATGGAAGTCCCGCTTGATTTTTGTTCTGATATTTTCTACTCCGGTGATATGCGTTCCCTCAGCAGTTCGGATTTCTTTGATATTGGTTCTATTCCTTCTGCCGCTAGCAATCCGGTGAAAATATTTTGTGTTTTTGTCATTCAGTTTTATGTGGCTGTTTTTGGCCCTTTGTTTCCAATAGGAGTTATGGAAATTGATGATGCATGACCGTTTCTTGGCTAATCTTTCCTGCTTTTAGACAAGTTGTGTGTTTTTATTTTCAATGATTTCTTTCTGAATTTGGAGTAGATCTTCATCTAGGTTTTTTATTTGTTCGAAAATATTGCCAAATGTATGCTTATTCCATGCTTTTGGCTTACTCTTAAGGAGTTGTGTTTTTTTGGTGAGGTTAAACATATATGATCCTCCAGCATTATAGCGCCATGCTTGTTTAATGACGTCTTGGAAATCTTTTCTAGAAGTCCACATCATTTCAAATTTGAATGGTTGTGCTTTGAATGGTACTCCTGTAGGGAGATCGCACGAGATAGGGCAGTGATCAGAAGTTAAGAAAGCGTGGTTCTTTGTCATATGGACGGGTACCATTGGATAATTTGATTACTAACTAAAGTACGGTCTAGTTTCTCGAATGTAGTGTTATCGAGATACTTTTTTTTGGTTGAAAGTGTTATCGAGATACTTGGATCTTCTCCAAGTAAACTTGTTTCCTAATGTTGGAATGTCGCATACATCATAGTCGTTTTTAAATTTAATGAGTCGTTCAAACCTAGAGTAATTTGGGTTTGCGCCCCCTTGTTTTCACTCGCTTGTTGGATTTGATTGAGGTCTCCCATAATAATGCAAGGTAGGTTACAGTTTTGGATGAACTCTGTGAGCCTCGTCCAAAACTGGTCCTTTTCTTGTTCCCTTGGTGGAGCATAGGCGAAGATAATGACCAATTTGTTATTTGTTTCCAGGTTTATATAGTTGAAACAAATGAATCGTTCATCTTTATGGATGGATTGAATCCTTTCATTCGATAGTTGTGCCCCCTTCCAGAGGAGGCAAATTCCTCCCACAAAGCCGTTAGACGGAATAAACTCGATTGAGTCAAACCCGGCGTTTTGCCAGAATTTACATTCGGGTGGGGTTTGGGCTTTCGTTTCGACTAGTGAAATTAGTTGGATGTTTTCAAGACGACATAAAGCGTTAATTTCGGTCCAGAAAGACCTGCGTTTCATGCCCCGACAATTCCACATACTTATCTTCATAAATAACCGTCTAAATTGTGGCTTTTGGCCATCAGTTGGTATGGATAATTCCATGATCTTCTTTTCAACGTTTTCCTCATATTCTTGTTTAATATCCCTTTGTGGGATAAGAGATTAGAGATTTTAAATGTGTCATTTTTGAAGTTTGGTAAGTTTGTTTCCTTGTAATGGGCTTCCCCCTTTATGTTTGTATTAAGGTCTTCCCTTTCGTTCCCTTTCGCTTCCATTAAAATTGTTGAAATATTTCCTTGGATGGATCACTATTGCAATGGCACTTTGGAGTTACGAATTTCGTGTGGCGGGTGTTTCCCATTATTTGTGTTTAGCGGGTTCATTTTCGAGGTGAATATTTTCCTTGACCTTTTTATTCTCATTGCTAATCCATTTTTAATTTTACCATTGTTTTGGTTCGAGTTTGTCGGATTTTCGCTCGGCGTATTATAATCCCGAGAATCTCGGTTTTTTTTCTTACGTACATGGTGTAAGGACGACATTTTTGATTATTGCCTGAAGCACTTTCGTTATATATTAGGCACCTTTTGGTATGAAATTGGCAGTTTTGCCTTTTGGAGTTTATTGCATCAGAGCAATTCTCCATAATCTCTTGATTTGTTTTCATTGTACTTGGCTGGAAAAGCACAAAAAATAAAACCACAAAAGCAACAGAAAGGGAAAACAAACACAACAAAAGGGGAAGACACCATTAAAACGACAACAGTGGTACCAAAGTCTTATTCTCAGCGACCCAACAACAACTGTAGAAAAACACACCAACACACAAATGAACGGATAAGGAAAAACAGCTCCCAGCGCAAGCCTGGCACAACAACAAAACCACGACGGTCGCCTCGCGAACTAACCGGAACAACAAAAAGAAACAAAGGATAAGATTATTGGTACACAACAGAGGTTTGGTAATAGTTAGATTTCCTGGGGTTTTTATCCCCGAAATAGCTTGGTTGCTCATCGTTTTTTTTCGCCTCTGCAAGAGGCAATGGGTTTGTGATCGTTGACTCATCATAAAATCCGCTTTTTGAGCCATTTAAAGGCGGATAAAGCTGAATCTTCAGCGGCTGCTGAGCGTCTTTTCCGATTGTTATCCGAGGTTTCCATCCCTTCATAAATTTTATTTGCACTAAAGTTTTGATGTTTGAAAGAGCTAGATACCTTAGCGGAATTTTTCGAGTCAACCGAGTTGAAATCTTCAGAGCCATCCTTGTTTCCAGCGGGGGATTTTCTTGTGCATCTTCAAATTCTCCACTGGAGAAGTTGTCCCCTTCACAATCAGTCTTCTTCTCTGCCTTGTCCACATGAACAACAGCCGTGAGGTTTGGGTTCACTAGTTCAGCAGGATTGTTCACACCGCCTGGTTGAACATGGGTTGAGGACTTTTCATTAACAGCCCCACGCAGTTGGTTGCCGCCCATGGCTTGGTTAAGAGCATTGTTGGTTAAGTTCCTAGCAACCTTGACGAAGCTTGATGACCCCGCATTTTCGATGGTTGGAGGGTGTGTCATCCATTTCGAGTGGTTCTGTTTTTCCGACAATTTGAAGTTGTTTGACAAGGCCTTCTTAATGCCACAATGATTCCACAAGTGGTCCCTAGCACCACAGTAACAACAACCCTTCTGATTATTTTCAAACCATATGTTCAACTCGGTGAGGTCGCCATTTTCATCGGGTGCAACAATGGTCTCCAAATTGATGTCTTGGATGTCAACATTGGCGCACACCCTATTGTTGGTAGACACAATACGGATGAGCTCGCAAAATCCATTGGCTTCAAGAATGTGTGGCGGAGCTTCTTGGGTGAAGTAGAGTGGGGACAGGTTTGGTATATGAAACCAGAGGTCCACTCGGTTTTTCGATTCTTTTTTCCGGATTGAAATCCGGACGCCGCTCTTTGAGCACAAGAAGCTGGCCGACAATATGGTATGGGCGAGCATCCCACACCCTCTTGCGGTCTTTGGGGTTTTTGAATTGGATCTCGAACCAGAAGTGTTGCCTGTTGGTAATCATGAAGTCTGGGCCGACCATTCCACGCCATCGATTGCGCATTTTCTCGCGCATCTTCATGAATTACATTGGTTCAACAAGCAGGAATCCGAAAAGTGATGACTCCATTGCCTTGATTTTTACATCCTTGGCTTTTTTCAGGTTTTAATCGAAGCAGCTCTGGGTCGGTTTTCAGCTTCGACATACAGTTGGCTAGTTGGTTTTGGTTGTTTGTGTGGTTTTCGTTGGGTTTAGGCTTTAAGCCGTCCCCAATAGATGCAATGTTGTTGTTTTGGTTAACCACATCAGCAAAAGTGGAATGCTCTTTGGGTGGGACTTGATTTTCATTGATCTCAGCCATGGGAGGGGTACAGTGAAAGGAGATAGGATCGGAGAAGGAATTTGTGTGATCGTACCCGAATAAAACACAAAACAACTTGGGAGGAGAAGTGAAGTTGGAGTTTTGTATTGTGTTGTATTTAAAAGCCAGGGCACCAGCCCTCACAACGCTGATGCCAATAACGCCAATTGAGGAGGCAAGAGGGGGAAATTTCCGAAGTAAAAGCGCCAAAATGGGAGCAATGAAGGAGTCCACCCCCCAACACATCACATCCCCAACACCCAATGCGCTGAAGCCACCGCCGTCGTGTGCTATGCGCCAACACGACTGAGATTCCCCCGAAACATCTTGGAACTGGTTAGATAGGAGTAATTGCGACTTGATTGTAGCCAAATTGAATGAATGCTTTCTTTCGATGCCATTGAGAAGTAGCAGAGACGGATCGATTGACTGAGTGCAAGTGAAGCCCCCCGGATCTTTACACCGGTTTGAATGAAATTGGGGATTAGGGGGAAAACTTATTGTTTGCTATGAATGGGCATCGGGATTAATTTCTTGGCTTTCCTGTAGGTGGGAATTGAGGGATGAATTCGGCGCAAGGTGGCACAGAGGCGGCAGAAGCGCAATCGATGCTAGGGTTGAAACTGTGTAGAAGGCAGTGAACCAGGCGCGAGTCTTATGATAATGATGATTTCTTGTTTATACTCCCTCCGATTCAAAAAAACTGACGGTTTAGCCTACAAAATTTGATCCACAAAAGGTGACGTTCAGATTTCAATTTTTGTGTACATGCATTAATTAGGTTATTGGAAATCTACAGTAAATCCAAAAACGAGTATACGAGTTCTCCCAAAAAAAAAAGATTTTCATGATATGAAAAAGATTTAGGTGATTTGTTTCCTAACAAAATCAAAATTTGCTCCAATATTTTCTTCTAGATAATTTCCTTCAAGATAAATATTAGAAGGCCATACTTATTTTGAGTTTACTAAAAAAAATATCTTCTCCAGTATTTTTTTCTATATAATTACCTAAAAGGCCGATGCTTTTTTTTTTATCTATATCAAAATAAAATGAAGCATCATATGGTTACATTATGGTTGTTCTAGCTCTGCTCCGATCTCTTCATCAACTTCAAACTCTTCTTCGATCTCTTCGTCAGCTTTGAGCTCTTGGGATCCTTCATCAAATTGACTTATATCTGATCTTGAATATGTATTGTGTATTCTTCATATTCTGATTGAGGTATTTCATTTATATCAAATAAAAATTCTTGTGGAAGAACATTCAAATCAATATTGTTGTTGGAAGCCATGAATTGAAAGGAGATGGGAGGTGTAAGATTAATTTGTACATTATTCCATTATTCAAGTTCCAGTGTATATATTGCCTCCAATTTGAATTTTCAAAATTTCATTCAAGTTTAATTAAAAAAATTTGCCTCCATTTGAAATTCACAATTCTTTATTGATTGTAATAAGGAAACAAATGCTAAAGAATCATTGTACTCTCAGAATTCATTATTTATTTACACACATTTAAACTATGTACTCTAGCACTTTTATTCAGTTATCTATTTTGAATATTTTGTCTTCATACTGTAACACGTCAACAGGTTTAAATTGGTGATTGACTAGAATTTTCTCATTATACAAGTCTTGTGTTTACACGTTAGATTTGGCCAAAACAATTGGTGCCCACCATGGGGTCTTTAGCCAAAAAAACCATTAATCAAACACCTTACCATCACCTTACTGTCAAATGACAAACGAACAAACTTCCCACACCAACCCCTCTTGTGGAAATGGAAACTTGGAAGTCAACCCTGTTATCCTTGATCAGTCTCAAATAACCCCTCCTATCACCAGAACAAGAATCAGACTGGAAGATCCGATGCTCAGGAAGATCAAAACATGGATCTGGTTGACCCTATCACAATCCAACAAGAGGGGATCACATCAAATTCGGCCGTTGTAGATGAACTTAGGGCCTCTAACTCAAGAAAGAGATTTACTTCAATTGCAAGTTTAGTCACAAATTCAATCACATGCTCAATCGAGACCATGCCTGTCACAAACCTTAGGTGTAACGGATGGCATGATACGACATTTGGATCTCGACAACCCCAATCTTGTTAGCCAATTGAGGGTAGACAAGTAACAGGTTATCAGGTAAACAGTAACACACTTCATGCTGTTTGAGAGGACGTCGAAGTCATAGAATTGAGGGAACAATTTAAAGCCCTTGAGGATCGGTTTACTCAAGTCTTGAGAGCACCTCAACCGATAGCTACGGAAAGAAGAGACGATTATACCGACTCCCCCTTTATCCTGACTATTATGAGAGTTGATATTTACAAGAAGTATCACGTTCCCGACGTACCAAACTATGAGGGAACAACAAATCTAGACCAACACATAACTGTTTTCAAACAAGCGATGAATATTAGCTCTGTTCCATTTGAAATGATCAAGAAGTGGTAATGTGTTGTTGGTTTGGAAACACTTTGTTTGGGACCGCTCTGTACTTGCATTTGTATTTACCTCTTGGAAGTATATTTTCTTTTGCTTAATTGATTGATAAGTGTAGGCTCAGATTCGCAAGTAATAGACGCAAGGTTATCATGATCGAGATTCTAGGTTTTTGAGGGTCTTTTGGATCAATCCCAAAAGCTTTTTTTTTACATCTTTCTTTTGTCAAAGTAGTCCGCTTTCCAAACTATTAAATCTTCTTTTTCGAAACCGCTAAACACACGGATCATGAGATCGGATCGCTAAATCGTAAGATCCTACATTATAACTAAAAGTATGCAAGGATAACCTAATAGACTGTATATTTTGTTATATATAAAATAAGAAGATAAACATTATTAATTTGATTATTAAAATTGTAGGATGGACTAGTCAAGTATTTTAATGGAAATGATACGTTAACCATGAAATTATTAATTTTATATATTCATAATTTTCATTTTATAGGATCGTAAAAATCGTAAAAATCGTGTATAGGATCGTTAAAATCGTATGTAAAATCGGGATCGGATTGAGATTGTATTCTACATCATTTAAGATCCTACTACATAAGATCCTACTCCATAAGATCCTACTTAAAATCGTGGATCGTTTCGCGTGTTATGAATCGTAAGATCGCTATAATCGTAGAATCAGTTCGGGATTCTGATAACCTTGAATAGACGTACCGAGAATCATTCTAGCAATCTATATCACCTGGTCCAAAAGCATAGGTTATTACACATTCATTTTAATCAAACAAATCTTAAAAAAAGTTCACATTTTTTTTCGTCTAAATAACATTCACAAATCACAATTTACTTTGTTTTTAGATCTATATATTATTATATAGTATCACAATAAGTGTGTTGCCCCCAAATTTCACTTTTTGTGGGAAAACAATTGAGTTTTATCATTACAAGTGTATTGTCCTGGATTTAGAGCCGTTAAAAGCTGACCTAATCCGCTAATTCGATCCGGCCTGTCCAATAATTTTAGGATCAAGATCCGAAAATTTGAACCCGAAACTCGAAATAAACCGAATCCGATAGAACTCGAAACCCGTTGGGTTGACCGATTTAGTATATTTATATAATTTTTTTAATTTGTTTTGAAACTTATAACATATTTTATTGTTAAAATAAATGAAAATAATATATTATAATTAAATATTATTATTTAATTAAAAATCGATTTTAAAAATCATAAGAAAAAAGAATATTTTAGACCAGCTGGTCAACCCGACCCGACCGAAAACCCGCTACAACTCGATCCGATTGACCCGTGACCCATAACGAACTAGAACCCGACTTAATCTGAACCCGAACCCGTCCGACCCGATTGACAGGTCTACCTGGATTCAAAATTTTGTGTTGATTAGAATAAAATGCAAAAAAAAATATTTTTAGATTTTCTAAATTTTGTAGAGCATCTAATTTAAGACTACTGTATTTGATTAATCCTAGGTCATCTATAAATAATTTGAGGGGGTTTCATTTCCTAGTTTTCTTCCAATCTTGTTTTCTTGTTTTGAGGAGGAAAGATACATTAACATGGACACAAATCTGGAGGAATCTCTTCAATTGGATTCTCGAAAGGGCCGAGAATTGCAAAAATACATTGAAGGTCGTCGCCAAGTTGTTGGGTATGATTTTCTTATATCTTTGTTTTCTTTTTCTTCAATTTTTTCTTCATAAGTTATATATCCATATTGTTGTTTGGTTTTGCACACTCTGAAATACGTTGTTGATTTGAGCTTGAGAGAAAACGGGTTCAAATTGGTTTTCCATTTGAAAATTGAGTGCTACGAATGTGTACATGACCAATTTATATTATGCTTATCCAAACTCAAAGATAATTGAGATTTGAGGGTATAGAGTTGTTACATTAATTTGGAAGATAGGTCGCTTTTTCTTAGATTTTTGTGAAAATGAAATGTTATGATCTAATAATTGTAACTTGGACAGATGCATACCGTATCGATTAGTGAATTGTGATCAATGTTCTTCACCGGTACACAAATGCAATGAGCTAGAAGTTCTTCTAGTTAGTTCACAAAAGGGCCAAACAATGATGTTTCCCAAGGTAGACATTTGATTTATGCAACAAATTAAAGGGTTATAAGCATACAATTATGAATTTTTTGAGGTTATATTGTTTGTTACTTATCTTTAATTTGATTATTCATTAGGGTGGTTGGGAACTTGATGAAACAATGGAACAAGCGGCTAAGAGAGAGACCCTAGAGGAGGCCGGTGTCACAGGCACAGTTCAAGTTAGTATCTTTAAACGTACACGTCAATCTTTTACGGCATGGTCTTGTTTTATTATGAATGACATATATATATATATATATATATATAAATGTATATTGTAGGAAATGTTGGGCACTTGGCCCTTTAAAAGCAAAAGCCACGATATGCTCCGTGATGGCTACATGTTTCCGTTGTTGGTAGAGAAGCAGTTTGATAAATGGTCTGAAAAACAACTCCGACAACGAAAATGGGTATGCTCCATCGAGTATAGTTTTTTAATTAATAGTAAAATTTTCACATCGATCTATATTCATTCATTATAAGTCTATTAAAGTCTATTATATATAATTAATAAAACAGGTTAAGGTCTCCGAAGCCAGGGAACTATGCCCTTATTTGTGGATGAAGGAAGCTTTAGAGAAACTAGAGAATAGACTATGCAATTTTGAGGCTGGAACTATTAGAAATAATTCGACGTTGGTGTGTACAAGTTGTGATCATAATAATGTAAGCAAGCCAAGGCTATATTACAGCGTCGATAGTACATTTAGTCCAATGAGAAGACAAAGAAGCTTAAGTAGTGAGACGTTATGACAACAAGTGTTTTGTGTGTCCAGCCTTTAATTTCACATGCACTAAGGAAGATGCTATAGAAGAAGAGAGTGATGCATATATGCCTGCCCTAAAGGACAAGAGAATGCAAGCTTCACATTATTATTGTAAAGAGTGTATTTGTGGGGCATTTTTGCACTAATGGGGGAAGATGGGCAATATATGAAGAGTGAATTAATTTTGAACACAGATTAAATCACTTTGTGCATAACAAATTAAATTGCTAATTTTCGACCATATTTGTGACAGTTAATGCCCTGTTAATGTGGTTTGTTATAATTAGTTATTAATTTCTTGTTTAGTTAATAATGTCAATTTCTGGTTTAGTTAATATGACCTAGGTTTGATTTTAGATCAATTTGAAATTTTTGTAATTTAGTCATTTCAGATAACAATTTATTTATAGTATACAATAAACCCTCTCTTTCTGGAAACACGCTCTCTTTCTGGACTGTATGTTGATTTCTTCTCTGATCGTTTCTATGTCGGAATCCTCTCCGATGGTGGTGGTTGAACATCAACCGTCACCATCTAACATAGCCCCCTCTGGGGATCCTCCAGCCCTCCCCAAACCGCCGAAGCCGCGGGCGTAGAAAGATCTGATAGTGAAAGAGGCTAGGTACCTAGCCTCTTTCACTATCAGATCTTTCACTATCAGCCCTCCCCAAAAGGCTTGGTCCCCCCCAATTTCAACTCGCAAACGGACACAATGACTAACTCTCTTGGGTGGGTGAGAATTGCTCGGTTTCCCCTTGTGTAATATGAAGAAGAATTACTGATGCGGGTGGCGGCTAGTATAGGGCTGTTGAGAGGGTTTTAATTTACAACAAATAAATTTATAGTCAAAACCCCGCTGAGTACAGCGAAGTCAGGATCGTTCCACAGGAAGCAAGGTTGTTCGTCTATCAATCTACCAAAAAGCAAACAAAAACAAATAAAACACTCACGAGCAGCCTCGTTAACGACGTTGTCAGGGTCGTTAACGAACCACCGAACACAAAACACTTCAAATAACGACCTAATTAAATTCTAATTAAAATTCGGTACTGAGGCAAGTACTCAGCAACGAAAATTCACCAGAAATAATTCAAATAAAACAAAAATCTAGGACTAGGGACACCACAACATAGCCAAGCATAAAAACTCGTAAGAAGAAAAGATCATGCCTTTAAACAAATAGAGTCATCAACTTTCGTTGACTTAGCAAGTAAATTAATAAACTTTCGCATCTTAATTCACTTAATTGCTTGTTTTAAATCTAAAGCTTGAAACTTTCGTTTTCAAACAATATCAACCTTCAAGTTACTAACTTTCTCTTTCAATTAAGTTAAAAACTCAAATTACCTCCACTTTCGTCTCGGTATAAGCACAACAAACAATTCTCAATTAAAGATAAAAGCATTCACAACTCAATCTTACTCATCAAACATGCTCGACTATGCCGGACTTAACCCCGACCCTAGAAAAGGAAACTACTCACTAATCATAACTAAGAAACTAAAAACTTCAATCAAAAGAAACATTGAAACAAAACTCAAACTCGGATTAAATAAGAAAATTATCGTCTTACAGAGATTTAGAAGAAACCGAAAAACATAAAAATACCGAACCAAAATCACGACCAACGACCCCGGGGACTGTCGTCTATCGAGCCTCGGCGGTCCTCTCCGATCCGACTTTCTCTCTCTCGGCCCTTCGAAAATCTCCTCCTAAAAATTATCTCCCCCAAAGCTTCCCCTTTCTATGCTAAATAGAAGGGTATTTATACTAAAAAGCTAAAAACTAAAAAGGCTAAAAGATATAAACTTTCCTAAAAAGATAGAAACAATCCCTAAAAGATAGAAACAATCCCTAAAAGATAGAAATAAAATCTAAAAAGATATTAAGACCTAAAATACATATTCTAACAACCCCTAAAAGATTCTAAAAAGATACTCAACCGACACGAAAATAAATTCCCGCTCAGGATCGGTGAATTATAAAATAAATACTTCAACTCTTCTTCTTCGTGGCCTCGTTAACGAGCCCTCACAACCTCGTTAACGAGCCTGGGCTTCGTTTTCTTCCACACTTCCTCTTGTGATCTCGAGCTTTGACTTCTTCAATCTTGCAGTCCTCCGTCTTTCGCTGCAATGCTCCAAATTCAACTCCATATAGATCTTTTCCTCGCTAAAACCTACAAAATTCACAAAATAGTGTAGATTCCACTCTTTTCACAGAAATATGCAAAACTATCTAAAAACACTCAAAACTAAACTTAAACTAAACAAAACTAAACCTATTAAGCAAAGAAAACCTACTAAAAACTATACTAAAAATGCGAACATCAAGGGCGCCAATTAAAGGTCGACACGTGGTGACCTCTTTTCCAACCGATGCATGTTCGCCAAGGTTTGCATGGAGGTGGATCTTACCAAAACAACTAAAGGATACAATGACTATCAATGGTGAACGCTTTTTTCTTCAGTACGAGGGTCTCTGTCTCATATGCTTAAAATGTGGGAGATATGGGCACCTTGCGGCTAAATATCCGACTATGCCTCCTTCACCAACCAAGTTGGTTGAAGGTGGAGTTAATAAGGCTGTTCAGAAACATGATGGGGTTGAAACCCTTCAAGAACATGGGAATTGTGAGTAGAAGAGCGATGTCGCACTTCATGGTCCTTGGATGGAAGTCCAATGGAAGAAGAAGAAAGGGAAGAGTAAAGAAAAGATGGCGATGGCGGTGCTTTGACCAGTAGCGCGAGCAATCGATTCAAACCCCTCGATGGAAACTTCGACACTAACTATGAGCGTGTTAAAGCTTTGGACGTTGGATTGGGAAATGGGAAAGAAGTATGATGGTGGATAGGACCCAAGAAAATCTAAAAGGTGGGGTTGCCTCGGAATCGAATGTTGTGTCATACTTGGTGGCTTGACATAAGCCTCCTCCTAGGTCTTTTGCTTTTGGTCCAAAAAATGAAGTTCAAAAGGGGTTGAGAAAAAAATTCAAAAAGGCGAAATAAGACCAAAAAAAATACTAGCATCGTCGAAATCAAGGTTCATAACATTGATGGCCTTCCAAGCGGCTTAGCTAGAAGTGTGGATGGGCCTTTTTCATTCAATCCCCACAAGCATAGGGTTGACATCACCGAGGTCTTGGCCCATGTTGGGGGCCAACAAACTTCTGCTCCTGACATGAGTGCTAATGAAGATGGGCATCGGGCTATAGAGAAATCCCAACTGCAGATTGCAAATGGAACCATTGACAAGTTGCGTAGTCAAATCATGGCCATGGATTAAGCTACCAGTGATTAGGGGGCCCGGTCCGAGGGTAATTTGATGTAGCTAGGAGGATGGTGACAAGGACGTCCCGAACCGATCGATCTAGGGGTTCTCCACTGGGTGAATTACCTTTGGCCCAATGAATTGTCTAATTTAGAATTGTCGCAGTGTCGGTAATGATGGGTTCTGTAGAGCTATTAGGTATATGCTCAAGCAACATAAACCTGACATCTAGGCTATCTTAGAGCCCAAAATCGCGGGCCCTCAAGTGGATCATGTGTGCAGTAGATTGGAATTTTCTCGATACACCTGTATTGAAGTGATTGGTTTCGCGAGCGGAATTTGGTTATTTTGGCACGAGGAAAGGGTGAATGTTTAGATTTTTCGGTTGTATGATCGGTTCATCCTTGCATGCGTACATGTAAATGGTAAGATTTCCCATCTAATTATCATTTATGTTCCTCCTAATGAGACTGAAAGGAGTGCGTTTTGGAATGATTTGCAGGTGTGCTCGAGGTCGATTAATGGGCCATGTCAATGGTAAGATTTTCACTTTACGCTACACTTCCATTTGGTAACGTTTAATTCGATATAATGAAGGTGTAAACCAACACTAAAAATTACTGTGCATTTAGTGACCACTTAAAAATTTGGTCGCAAATAACATTAGCAACAACGTGGTCGCTGAATTTTGCGACCATAGGATATTAGCATCCACGTGACCATGGACCCAGATTAGCAGATTAGCATCCACGTGGACGCTAATTTTTACAAAATGGAAGCGCTCGTTACCATTATGCAGCGGCCACTGCCAAAAGTCGTAGCTAACGCCGGAATTCACCAATTGGTGGCAGTCGCTGTCCTGTAGGTGGTGGTCGCTGCTAAAAAATCGTAGCGACCACATGGTAGCTCAATTTGTCTTTTAGTTTTTTATTTTTATTTTATTTTTATTATAATTGTATTTAAAATTTCATTTAATTGATTTTGTAAATAATAAAACACAAATATTAAATACTATTATAATATTATTTACAAAACGTTTTACAATAATAAAAACGTTATTAATAAACTAATCAGTCCGATCCGCTCCGTCGAGTGGAGGTGGAGGAAAGGACGAAGATGGTGGCGTTTGGTTGCGGCGAATGTCCTCCATGAACTTCTATAGAAGCTCAATCTGTTCTCACTACTCGGCTACACTCGTTTGAGTGGCTTGATGGCTTTGCATGAGTCTCGATGGAGCACGCCTACAAAAAACTATTGTTAAAAACTAACTGAATTTCACAACGAAATAAAAAATACCGAGGAAATGACATATAATACTTACAACGATATTAGTTGCACGCTATTCGATAAACTCTCGGTTTGGATCTCGCATATACGTCTCTATGTGCAACTCGAGAGGCGTTACATCCCGTTTGGCTTGTTGTTGCTATGAGATATATTAAATTATTATCAACCATAAAAATTTCGAAATTAAAATATTTAAAACTAAAAAATAAGTTATTGTACGTACCATTAGATGCGGAGTATCGTAGTGGGACCTCGAACCGCTGGTGTGGAGGGCCGAATTTGCATTCTGGTTCGCCTTTTGTCGGTCGCACTTTGCCTTGAACTTGGCATCGGTCTTCTAGCCTGCTACCCATAGGTCACAAGCCGCCAACTCTAGCCAAGGCGGTCTCTTGTTTGACCGACGACACTTTTCGACATTGTCATCATATTGTTTCTTGGCTTGCTTCTCCCACAACGCGTGGACAATTGCGGAATCCATGTCATATTGCATCTCGTCCCAATAGAAGTGCGTCTGAAACGAAAAAAATATTAATATATATAACATATTGCACAATAACTCGAAAAAGATCTTAGCCTTTAGTTTTGAAACCAACAAGCCTGGGTTTCCTTGCTTGCAAGCGGAATTCTGAAGCTCGATGATTTGGCTGGTTGGTGGTCACGAACGTCGACCACCGCGACACGGTTTGAGACGGCTCCAACCTACAAATTCTCGAAATATGTGTTATAAATTGTCTAAAAAATACAAAATTTACCGAATTGAAAAAAAATTAAACGGGTTGTTTTCTTACTGGCCGTTTACAATGCTATGCTCCTCGATTTTGTTGGGGTCCTTCTCACGTGATCGAACACGAGGGATGAGTATGCAACAACCCGATTGGGTATCATCTGGTGCCTCCGGAGGATCAGCAACACTCTCCTCTACAGTCGAGCGCTCGAGAGTGTCACCCTCATCTATCGGAGGGGATGTGTCGGGCATTGTCTCGGACGACGGAACCTCCTTCAGACGAAGCGAATGTCTACCTCTACCTTGGGCCATACAGCCCATACTAAACAATTTAACAAATCAATTTAATTTCAACTAACTCATATATTCAAAATTAATTCATCAACTCAAGAAATCATCTCATACATCAAAATTCATTCATCAAATCTCAACAAATTCATATATGAACTCATCAATTCAACAATTCTTATATCAACTCAAAATCCATTCATCAAATTTCAACTTAATTCAATCAAATCAACCATAATTCATTCAATCAAATACAATTATATCTAACACTTTAAATATCAACCCTTAATCAATATTCAACCCACAGTTCAACATAATTTTAAATCCAAATCAATATTCATACCCCAAATCCATAATCATACCAAAACCAAATCAATATTCAACCCACAATTTAACATAATTCAAATCCAAATCAATATTCATACCCAAATAAATATTCAATCCATAATTCAACATAATCAATATTCAATCCAATATTCAATCAATATATCATATTCATACCTAAAATCCAAATCAAACCCAAAATTTAACATAAAACCCTAAATCAATATTCAACCCTAAATTCAACTAAAAAAATTCAACCTCAATCCAAAATCAACCTCAAATTCATTCATCAAAATTAATCTAAACTCAACTACAAAATTCAACCTAAAATCCAAAATTCATTCAACTACAAAATTCAACCAAATTTCATTCAACATGAAAATCAACGTAAACACTTATATGCAAGGGAAAGGAGGTGGTGGCAATAGCGATGTGGGGACGGCGGAAAGGCGGTGGTGCGGTGGAGAGGTGGCAGTCATCGGAGATGAAAGGAGAAAGAGAGAGGAGGAGAGAAGGGGGGAGAGGAGAAGAGGAGGAGATGAGGGGAGAGACAATGAGGGCGGTGTCGTATATGAGAGGAGAAAGAGAGCAAAATCAATCTGGAGAAGGAAGACAAATGGGAGATTTGTGTTCGCGATTCTGGTATAAAGACGATTTAGCGAACACATGATCTAGTTATATTCAATAAATAGAAATCGTTGCTTGTCTTTAAGCTCTTTGATGTTTCTGGGTTTGATTCTTAATGTATATTGCACATGTGAATCTTTATTTCTCTTCTTTTATGCAAGTAGAATGAAAGCTTCTTCTTAGTTTAACCTAATCTTTATTTTGAAATCTGGAATTTTGAAGATTCTGGTGCCTTTATCTTGAAAGGTTTGGAACTCTATTGTATTCTGCTTTGGAAAACTCCATTTTTTGTAGATGGGTTTGTTTTGGCTGTAGTTTCGCCAACATCTTCCGTTGGACTTCGGATCTCGCTTAACTTCCACCGTCATTCTCGATTCACACTATCGTTCTCTCCTCTTTCGGCTTAGAGTTACCCTCGGTTGTTTTCCTCTTTGGTAGCTTTTAGCATTCAGCTTTTCTCTTCTCCATGTGCTAGAGGTCGTCGGATTTCTCTGGTCGTTTCCTCCGATAATAGATCCGGGCTTTGGATGTGTCTTTTTGTCAAATATCGCCTTGATTGTCTTTTCCTGAACGACGCCTTTGTTCCTCTTAAAGATTATGATCTGTACTGTTGTTGGTTTTCGCCGACACTTGTTTCCGTTCTCCGCGGTGGCCTTGTCGTCGAACTTTGCATTTCTCCCAGGCCTTTGTTGACGATGTTGTGACGTAGCCTCTCCTTTTGTTTTGCTTGTTGGCATTTCGATTGTGGTTGGGCTAGTTTGGTTTTTTGTGGACTTTTAGTTGGTGGGCTTCTTTGTGGGTATTGGCCCGTTTTAGGTAACCTTCTTTTAGGTTCCTTATTTGGTTTGTTGGTTTTTCTACAGGTATTGCTCAAGCTTGGTATATTGTTCCAATTTTGCACCTTTGTTGAGTGTGGATCAAGTCGTTGGGTGTGGCCGTGGACGTTTCGAGTCCTTTGAAGATCCTCCATTTAAGTGGTGGCGACATTAGGGGTCTCTTTCTTTACCACAATTGTCCATTTTGACCGTCTTGCCGCAAAGCTTTGGTTTCTTGGTGTTGTAATCACCTTTCGTCCTAACTCTTGTTTGGTCCTTTTTCGGTTGTTGTATTCTTTATGCTTGTTTGTTTTGCTTGCATATTTTGTCGGTCTTTCGATTGCCGTCTTAACGACCCCTCGGTTTATCAGGTCTATCTGATAACCGAATATTTACCTACTAAAGAAATTAGTATTTTTTTGTTTAATATATGGTATAAATTAATATTAGAAAATCTTTAATTATAAAAACTGTGACTTAAATATAAAAATTTAATGACAAAACTGCACTTAACTGCTTCAGGTTTATAAGATATATATATATATATATTATTAATTTTTATTTTACTTTTATAAAATTCACCCGATAATATATTAAATTGTGTTATCTTACATTAAATTCAATATTATTTAGTATAAATAATACAGAATAATAATATCATTTAATACATTATCTTTAGTGATTCAAATAACCTTATTTCTCGTTTTGATATAATCGGCAGTTTGATGCTAATGTCATGTTTGTATCAAATTACGTTCCAATTTTTTTTTAAAAATATCTCAACTATATTTATTTAGAGAAAATTGCACTAAACCACCCGTTAAATAGGCGAATTTACACTTAATCACCCGTTATACACGAATTTGTTTTAAACCACCCAAAACTTCGATTCCGTTAACAAATAGCCACCCATGGCGTTATTCCGTCAAATATGTTGTTAGATCTTGTACAATTACTACTTTGCCCTACACCCAAAACTCTCCTTCCTCCTCGTCTGCCTCTTCAAAATCATCGACCCCGTCCAGATCTCCCCTTCCCTCTACTTCTCCTCCCTCGTTCCCATCAGAATCCTCTACTCCCTCTCTCTCTTGCTCTCCAATTCCGCCTACATTTACCTCTCCGTCTCCTTCATCCAGATGCTCAAAGCCCTAATGCTCGTCGCCGTCTACTCCATCCGTGTTCTACTTAAAAAGGAGCCGTTCTGATCCAACACCATGGCCAACATGGTCTCGATCTCGCTCGGCGTTGTCGTCGCAGGTTACGACGAGGCCCAATTCGACCCCTGGGTGTCTTTCTCCAGCTCGGCACAGTCGCGTTCGAGGCCACCAGGCCGGTCCTGATTCAAATTCTCCTCAATTCCAAGGGAATTAGCTTGAATCCGATCACGTCTTTGTACTACGTGACTCCTTGTTGCCTCGTTTGCCTCACGATTCCGTGGCTAATTGTCGAGCTTCCGATTTTGAGATCCCGATCGAGCTTCGATCTCGATTTTGTGGTGTTCAAGACGAATTCTTTGTGCGCGTTCGCTCTCAATCTAGCGGTTTTCTTGCTCGTTGGGAAAACATATGCGCTCACCATGAATGTTGATGGTGTGGTGAAGGATTGCCTGTTGATTGCGTTCTCATGGTCGGTGATTAAGGATACGGTGACGCCTGTGAATCTGCTGGGATACGTGTTGGCGTTTTTAGGGGTTGGGTACTATAATCACTCAAAGTTTCAGGCTATGAAGGCCAAGGAATTCCAGAAGAAGCCTGATGAGGAATCGAGTCAAGTTCTGGATGATGTTGATTCAGAGATGGTGAATGCGAAGAAAGGAGAATCGAGTAAGGTTTTTATTTCGGTTTAGGGCAAAGTAGTAATTGTGATTGTACACGATTGGTTAACATGTAAATGTTTGGAACAATTGAGGGCAAAGTAGTAATTGTACACGATCTAACGAAATTTTTGACGGAATAACGCCATGGGTGGCTATTTGTTAATGGAATCGAAGTTTTAGGTGGTTTAAAATAAATTCATGTATAACAGGTGGTTAAGTGTAAATTCGCCTATTTAAGGGGTGGTTTAGTGCAATTTTCTCATTTATTTAACATTTTCCTTTAGCCTTAGGGGAAATTCTTTCTGTCACATACTCACATGTGCTTCTGCTAGTGCTACACCAATTTCCAACTGCATTATTAGAAAATCACGTTCCTGAGACGTATAATATCATCTTTAATACAGAGGATAGACACGCAAGAGTTCCCCAGGACCCCATCATCAATAAGAAGAATCTACACCTTACTCTCCAAATTCAAAATGCCCAAGTAATCCTAATCGATTGTCGATCGCTAAACAATCAAAATATTCCTTCGAATTCTCCGGATTCTTTGATTCAATTGCTCCTCCTTAAAGCTCACAAAAATTAGTTTCCATGGCTTCCCTGAAGTTGACCCACTTCAGCCCTTCAAATACGGCGTTCACCGCCAAGTCTAGATATGTAGAGAGAGCAAATGTGACCCGGCCAACTCGGGTCGGTTTCAAGGTGCTTGCCTCCGAATCGCCACAGAAGGAGCCTGATCTGAGCGTGACAGTCAATGGGTTGACCATGCCCAACCCGTTTGTGATCGGGTCAGGTCCGCCCGGTACTAACTATACTGTGATGAAGAGGGCTTTTGATGAGGGTTGGGGCGGTGTTATTGCCAAAACGGTGAGTCCAATTTCATATTGCAACTAGATAGGTTTTCCTTAATCAAACATCTGAATTGTGGCTTTACTGGATTTTTTATCTCCATTGAAAATTCAGGGGAGAGGCTCGTTCCTGGATGTTTTGATTAGTCTGTTTGATTGCTATGGGACATGGGTTTTCTTCTTAATCAATTCTGATCCTGATCCTAAACAATGATTCTTTAATTGGCAAAATTAACGGCTATCGGACTTGATTGATCTGTAAGGTATCGGTTAAATCATATGACCAATTCAATTTTGCCTGTTGATTTTGATGGTTGAAGATGACAGAGATCTTTTGACAGAATCTATCCAATTGAATAATCCACCTTTTCGCCGTCTCTCCGTATATGAGAGAGCAACAAGGAATCAACAAGGAATTCCAATATGTGGAATGTTCTTAAACGCCTAGTTCAAGCCTAAACATCTTTTCCAACAAGCTATTTCACCTAATTAGTCACTACTGAGATTTGGTCATAGTGATCTCTAATGTTTCTGATGTTGGGATCTGATAATGCATTGTAAAGGGGAAAAAAAGCAAGAATGCATTGGGGAAGCTAATATGCATCACCTTTTTTTTTCGTTTTCTTTTCATTCTGGTTATAATGGGATATTCTAACTTAATGTGTATGTGTGTTGTTCTTTCATGGGTTGAGAATAGGAAAATAACAGATGTTTGTTCTTATGGCCTTCAGATTCTTTGATCTTTATTGGAGACATCATTTTTGGTTTTGCTGATTTTTCCTGGATATCCTCTAGCAAGAAGTTAGGGATCGTTCATTTTGGGAGTGGAGACAGAAAGAGCCGGGAATTATGTATGGATGAGACTCGAGAGTTAAGGGTGAATAATCTTTGATATGAAAGGACTCTGGCATGCAAACACTTTAATGCTGTTTATGTTAGAACTTATTCTAGGTTTTGGTAGTTTGACTGCAAAATAATAACTGAGCAGAATTATATGAAGATTATGTGAGTGAAACTAGATAGGCCACCTCAAATTGTTGATCATTGTCAAATCCTCTATGCCTGCCACTCTGTCAGTCATGTTATCTTCTAAAACTCATAATGGAGTGTTCTTTTCTTCTAAATTCTTCCAAAATTTGATATTGATATCATGTAACCAATTCAGGTCTCACTGGATGCTGCCAAGGTTATAAATGTGACTCCTCGTTATGCTAGGCTCAAAGTAGGAGCAAATGGATCTGCAAAGGGACAAATCATTGGATGGGAGAATATCGAGCTCATTAGTGATCGTCCTCTTGAAACTATGCTAAAAGAATTCAAGCAATTGAAAGAAGAGTATCCAGATCGAGTGCTTATTGCTTCTATCATGGAGGAATACGACAAGGCTGCCTGGGAGGAGCTCATTGACAGAGTCGAGCAAACTGGAATTGTAACTCATCTTTGCATTGTGCTAAAATTGTGTGTTTCTTCTCTAAAAATTATTCGAAACTAAATAATCCTATATTGTTTGTCAATTGAAAGGATGCCATTGAAGTCAACTTCTCATGTCCACATGGTATGCCAGAACGTAAGATGGGTGCGGCTGTCGGGCAGGATTGTGCTTTGTTAGAAGAGATCTGTGGTTGGATAAATGCAAAAGCTACTGTTCCTGTTTGGGCTAAGATGACACCCAACATCACTGACATTACTCAGGTTTGTTTTGCTTTGTTTTGCGTCTTCAAATGTATTGCCTTTTTTTATTATAAGGCTGCCTCTGGTTCTTGCAACTGCTCTGTGGTGCAATCACACTTAAGAAAAATCATAGCCTAAGCATGAACAACATTTCTAATTATATCTACAAAATGGCTGTTATGAGAAGCCACTTGTAGCAAATTTCCCGTGATGCTTCCGTTTACTTTTATTCAAGGGCATTTCGCACTAACTTCCTGGTTTGTGTTATTGCCTGCACATGTTATGTAACATAATTTCCCATTTCCCAATTTGATTTGTTTTACTGAGTGGCTCTAGGCTATTGTTGAAGTGAGGGGACTAATTTGGACCTCTATTTTAACTAGAAAGTTTGCATAGAATATCCTGAGTTCTTTACCATCCGTTTATTTGAGTAACTCGTTAGTGGGACATATTGAATCTGTATCTATGTAGAACATATATGCATAGAGTGAACTAGAAAAGTGACTTTTGCAAACCCCTGTGAAAAGTATAAATCTTAGCAAAATATAGCAATTTTGATTCATTGCTGTATTTGAGTATCCACATAGTGTTTGTGTCTTCCTTAACTCACCCCCTTCCAAAAAAGGGAAGAAAATACGAAAGCAAAAAAAAAAAAAAAAGGGTTTCAGACATGAAGAAAGGCGTGAGAACTTCATTTTCATTTTATATCATTTTTAAAAAGAAACAAAATCCTTTCTTTTTTGGCAGCTATGTATGTAGCATATTGAATCTTACCATTTATACGGCTAATCTTTGTTTGATATTTAGCCTGCAAGGGTGTCACTAAGCTCGGGTTGTGAGGGGGTAGCTGCTATCAACACAATCATGAGTGTTATGGGAATCAATCTCACCACTTTGCGTCCAGAGCCATGTGTAGAGGGGTTTGTTTTCTCGTCCCGCATAAAAATATTAATATTCTTTGAGACTCTTACTTAATATACTTACTAATTGGATCTTTTCTCTTCTTAACTGCCAGATACTCCACTCCAGGAGGATATTCCTCCAAGGCAGTTCATCCTATTGCATTAGCAAGAGTTATGAGCATTGCAAAGATGATGAAATCTGAGTTTAATGACAAGGATTATTCCCTCTCTGGAATTGGAGGCGTTGAGACGGGTGCAGATGCTGCTGAGTTTATTCTTCTTGGAGCGAACACTGTTCAGGTGAATAAGGGTTCGTTTGGATTTCACAGAGAATGCATTATAATACAACATAATGCACTATCTTGTGTAATCCAAATGCACCCTAAGATGATCATAGTTTTCTTGAATACAATATGGAACTATTAGATTGCCTTCTTTGGTTGATTTAATAACTGCATCACTTCTTTGGTGTCTTGTGTTCTTGTCAATATCCTTCATGTGGTGTCTCAGTTGAAGACGGTCTGTTTGGTTATGTTTTAATGCTAGGATTGTAAAATTCAATTTGAACTTTCAAAACATTTAAACTCCTGTTGTTTTTGGAATCTTGCTATTGATGTAGATTCATCAATATTCATAAATGTGTAATTTTTCTGATTGACTAATGAAAACATCCATTTTCTCCAGCTATAAAATTATATGATTTTCTTGTAATATTTCTGGTGTACACTTTTACAGGTTTGTACTGGTGTTATGATGCATGGATATGGGCTTGTGAAGAAACTCTGTACTGAGCTACAAGACTTCATGAGAATGCACAATTTCACTTCGATAGAAGATTTCCGAGGGTACATATATATATATGTTTATATTGCTGCGTTTAATCTGTTGTATATCCCCTGAAGTTACTCTTACTTAACTTTATCTTATTGCACAGGGCATCTCTTGATTACTTTACCACTCACACTGATTTGGTAAGGAGGCAGAAAGAAGCTATAGAGCAAAGAAAAGCCATCAAAAAAGGACTACAGTCTGACAAAGACTGGACTGGAGACGGCTTTGTCAAAGAAACCGAAAGCATGGTTTCCAATTGATGTACTACAAGTAAGCTCTTTCTGCTTGAGCCTTGAATTGTGATTTTAATTCAATGCACCTAATCCCCAATTGGAACACAAAACCTAGTGTTTTTAACCTAACACTAGAGGAGGCCTGTTAGAATGGTCATTAATATTGCAGTTAGACCTGTCAATTGAACTTTAGGTTTTGGTCATATATAGCTTGGTCAATCTTAAGCTAGGGATCAAAGGATGCTTGATCCTTCAACTGGATTGGTGGGTTTTCCTCTTCTTTTTCGTCGTTTGGGTTATTTCAAGTCTGACATTTTTCATGGTTTCTCAGACTCCCATGCAATTCTGAGTTTGGATTGACAGAAAACCTAGTATTCTCTCATCTTAGGTTAGGTGATGTTTTGACAGATCCACTTATACGTGTAGGCTCGCTGATTGATCTTGTTTGTGGGTCTTTTGTGCAGTTTGGAAGGATCACTCCTTACACGCTTGCGTGCGTTCGGGGGTGAAGGAACCGTCTAGTCAATCGCCTGACTGCTTGGTACTAAACATTGGAAGCAAGAACCCTGCATATAGGCATGTCAAAATCACCATATTTCACTGAACTGAATCTAAATAAAGGATGCTTCTAATCCCTTTTATGTTTGTCTTTCAATTTGGAATACCAGGACCCACTGCAATTTATTCTGTTGATCTGATTTATCCTTCACTTTTTATAACCTTGCACTATTGGCTTTATGTTGATAAATAAAGAACTCTGGCTCGCAATAGTTGTGTGCAAATGCCTTGCTTGATTCCGAGTTCTAGTTTTTTTATAAGAGGTTTTTGAAATTAGGGAGTATTAGAGTGTAGATGTGCATAAACACTACTGTCAAAGCTAACAAAATCTAAATCAGATTTAAACATTTTTTAATTTTTTTATATTTACTGTTTAATATTAGGTAATTTTTTTTTATTAGAGTAATATTAATTCTACTTGATTCAAATTATGTTTGTAATGCCGAACTATGTGTTCCGGTTGAACTCAACTCTTTATAAGACTATTGTATCGAGTTTTGATCCGTCCAGATCAAACATTAGGGATTTGATTATCGGCTTAAAACATATACAGCCCCCTGTACTTGTGCGAATTTATCACTTAGACACCTCACCTTTGGTTTGGACCTATTGAACACTTAAACTTAACAATTTGGACCTATTAAACACCTCTTCGCTGATGTGGCGAAGTGCAATGGTGCCGATTACGAGGTTGAGGACGACGAAGAGAACAGCCGGAGTGAACCAGCTGTTGACGGAGGTCCAAATTGTTATCTGGCATAAATTATGCTTTTGTGGCAAAATACCAAATACGCTTATGTGGTACATATGTGGACAAAAAATAGGCTTATGTGGAACACATTTGGACAAAAAATTGGACATGTCAGCGCGAGTGTGTTACACTCAACGAGATTGTCAGCGACCAGGTGTCTAATAGGTCTAAATTGTTAAGTTTAAGTGCTCAATAGGTCCAAACCAAAGGTGAGGTGTCTAAGTGACAAATTCGCACAAGTACAAGGGGGCTGTATATGTTTTAAGCCTTTGATTATCACATTAGAGGCTGAAAAAGAACCCAAAAAAAGAGCAAAATATCACGTGAGAATGGACGCTTATGTGTAAAATAGGAATGAATTTCGTTCATTCCTAGAAAAAAAAACCGGACGTGCTAGATTAGATTTTCATTAAAAAAGTAAATTTCCTGAAATATTTGCGTATTTTTCAAAAAATATCTACTCTGTTTCTACATCGGGTTCGCCTTAGATGCACATCAAAACTAATTGTTTTCTAATCAATTTCGAAATTTTTTAAGCTTATTTATGTGCTTGAATACAATAGTTCGCTAGTTTTTTTATGCACATATTGTTAGTTTTGGTATACGTGCAAAATAAGATAAACTTTCTGGTTGTTTTGATGCACATGCATATTTTTGTGTATCGGTTTTATTGATGCACATTGTGCGTCAATTTCAAACTTTTTTATTTTTTTGATGCACATTCAGCCGATTTTAATGCACTCACAAACAAGATGCACCTTTTAGTTATTTTGATGCACATAAGATTCATTTTGATACACAAACATATATCCTTGTACATAGTTTTAATGCACATATTATTCGACATATGTGCTTCAAAAACATATATGTGCATCAAAACAACTAAAAATTGTATATAAAATAAAGATTGTGCATCAATTTCGAACTTTTTTATTTTTTGATGCACATTCAGCCGATTTTAATGCACTTACAAACATGATGCATTTTTTAGTTGTTTTGATGCACATAAGATTCGTTTTTTATACACAAACATATATCCTTGTACATGGTTTTGATGCACATATTATTCGACATATGTGCTTCAAACACACACACACATATACATATATATATATATATATATATATATATATATATATATATATATGGGTCGAGTTCAAGTAAATAGCCTTCTTACGGTAAATAATGAGGAGCTATTAGAAGCGTCGGATCTTATATAATTAATGGTATAGATTTTAAATAATAAATAACTTTTAAAAAATCAAAGAAAAATGGAGCGTAATTCTAGGGATTAGGGTAGTTAGATGTTCTTCTGACTATGTCTAACTGTTCATCTATAAGTAAGTAGTTGTTCATTGGTTTTTTATTAATAGGTGTGAGATTGTAGTTGTTCATTCGAGAACAAGTAGTTGTTCATTTTTGATATGTTAGTTGTTCAATATGTACTATAGGATGAGATAGGTTTTTCATCACGCTTATATATAGAAGCGATGAAAACTATAAGAGAGAGAAACATATTGATTTTTTGCTTATATTAGAATAATTATTTTCCAAAATTAAATCAACCCTAATATCGTGAACAACGAACAAATTACTTCTATGTATGTAAATGTTCTTAATACACAATTTCTTTATTGTAATGAACAACTCTAAATTATAACTCAACATAATATAGATAGTGAACAAGGAACAAATTAGTTCAATGTACGAAGATTTTTTAATGAACAATTTCTTTATTATAATGAACAACTCTATTTTAACTGATGAACAACTTATAATATGATGCAAATGTACGCTACTATAAACTTTACGACGATAAAAAAGATTAAAAAAAAATATTATTTTGGTAACCACCATAATCTATGGGATAGGTTTTTTATTATTCTTTTTTCTTTTAAATCATTAATCCTATCAAATCAATCTCATTCATCTCCCTACATCCAACTCTTCTTATTTATCATAACTATTTACACTAAATTAACTTCTTACTTGAACTCAACCATATATATATATATAAACAACTAAAAAATGTATATAAAATGAAGATTTTTGGTGGTATATGCGTTAAAAATACATTTGTGTTGTTTTTTTACAATCTTTAATGAATGTCTAATTTCTGGCCGGACGTTTTTTGAGAGAACAGACAAGATTTGTGCATATTTCTTATGTGATGCCCAATTCTCACACGATATAATAATAATAATAATAATAATAATAATAATAATAATAATAATAATAATAATAATAATAATAATAATAATAATAATAATAATAATAATAATAATAATAATAATAGGGTTCAACGGCGGTCGGGTGAACGGGAGAGGTGTCAGTTTGATAATATTTCTCGCGCCATTATTAGATGGAGGGATCCTAGCGATAGACTTGGTTTGGTGCTTGATCGTTTATCAGAAGTGGTGACTCTCTCTAGGGGTGTGAAGAAATCAAGAAGTACTGATGAGGCTAACCTTTTCCAATGTAAACGTAAGCTTGGGTACGGACACTTCACCGTTGCTATTAAGGTCCTTACATATTCTGGAGTTGCCCCATCTAATCCTGACACTCTCCGTGAATTGGAGGCCAAACACCCTTACGCCCCCTCTCCGGTTTTGCCCTCCTCTCCGTTGGGTGAGGACGCTCTCTCTGTTAACAAAGACGTGGTGCTTGATAGGATCCATAACTTTCCTAAAGGGACTTCCTGTGGCCGTGATGGGCTTAGGGCTCAACATTTTATTGATATTCTGGGAGGAGCTGCTTCTACGGTGGCTAATGATTTGTTAGGTTCCATCATCGGGGTTGTTAACTTGTTCTTGCGGGGTCAGTGCCCTAGCCAGTTGGGGGAGTTCATTGCTAGTGCTCCCTTGACTCCCTTGGTCAAGCCGGGTGAAGGTTTGCGTCCTATTTCCGTTGGAACTGTATGGAGGAGACTTGTTTCCAAGGTTGCTTTGTCTGTGGTTGGTCCTTCTATGCACAGTTACTTGCAAGATTTTCAGTTTGGAGTGGGAGTTCCTGGAGGATGTGAGGCTGTTCTACACTCTGTGAATAGGCTCGTTGAGTCTAAGGACAATGAGGTTGGGCTTTCTATGCTTTTAGTGGATTTCAAGAACGCTTGTAACCTTGTTGATAGGAGTGTCCTGCTTCAGGAAACTAGGTTAAGGTGTCCGTCTATTGCTCCTTGGGTTGAGTTTTGTTACTCTCAACCTGCTAGGCTCTACTACGAAGACTCTGTCCTTTGATCATGTTAGGGGGTACAACAAGGTGATCCTTTGGGACCTTTGTTGTTTGCTCTAGCTTCGCACCCTTTGGTTCAGTCCATTAATCATGCTTGCAGTCTTATTCTCCAGGCTTGGTATCTTGATGATGGCACCATTGTTGGCGACACGCTTATGGTGGCCAAGGCGCTTGACATTATTAGGTCTGATGGGCCCGCACGTGGTTTGTTCCTGAATGTCTATAAAACTAAGCTTTTTGGCCTGTGGAGGATCCTAGAAGTTTGGTGGAGGATGTTTTTCCATCGAACATCTCTCGCCTACGTAGTGGTGTCAAACCTCTTGGTGGGTCGGTCAGCTTGGATGTGGGCTTCAATCGGGACTTGGCTTTGAAGAGGGTCTCCAAAACTATTGCATTAATGGAGACGGTTAACCGGCTAAATGACCCCCAATGTGAGCTCCTTCTTCTTCGTAACTGTGCTGGTGTTGCGAAGGTGTCCTATGCCTTGAGGACTTGTTCCCCTGTGTCTTTCAAGGATGCTCAAGTTCAGTTTGATCATGTTTTGCGCCTTTCCTTGGAGAAGGTTGTCACTGCATTAGGACCGGGTTTTGGCGATTGGCAATGGCGTCTGGCCACTCTCCCCATCAAAGGGGGTGGTCTTGGCATCTTTGTTGTTGGGGATGTTATCCGTTATGCTTTCCTTGCTTCTCGGCTTTAGACGAGCACACTGCAGGCCAAGATTCTGTTGAATAAGGGTATAATTTCACCTGGCTCTTCTTTTCAGCATGCTCTTGATGATTTCAATGCCTTTTGTAATGTCGATGCTATCTCTCTCATAACTGTTTCTTTCTCCTGCCCCCCAAATAATGAAAACCTTGGCAAGGTGTTACTTTGTTGCCGTTGAGAAAAGCCTCGTCGACAAGTACATGCTTAGTCAGAGGGAGGTTGCTGTTCTTAGTTGTATCCGTGCTCCTCATGCACATGATTTTTTGTTCACTATCCCTATTGATGGTTTGGGACAGAGGATGAACCATCGTCAATTTTGTTCTGTGTTGTGCTACAGACTTATGATACCTATGTTTTCTGATGGTAGTATTTGCCCGAGTTGCAACGCCCCTAGGATGGACAAATGGGGGGATCATGCTGTCCACTGTTCTAGTGAGGCGGGAGTGAAGTTCAGGCATAATTTGGTGCGTGATATCCTTGTTGATATTTGCTCCAAAGTTGGGATCGCGGTGCGGAAGGAGGCTCCTATGGGTTTTCTCTCGGAGAATGGGCAGGATCTTAGACCCGCTGACCTTTTACTCTTTAATTGGCATCAGGGTAAGGATGCTTGTGTGGACGTTACCGGGGTCTCTCCCTTTGCTGGTGTGGGTGTGAGTTCTTGGGCGCCTGGGTTGGTCTTGCACAACGCTGTGGAGAGGAAAAAGAAGAAGTATGTGTCCAAATGTGAGGAGAATGGATACAAATTTATCTCTTTCGCTTTCTCTACGTTTGGGGAATTCGATAAGGAGGCTTTGGACACGCTTTCACGTATTAAGTCTCTCTCTATTAGTCACTCTAACAATGTTAAGACTGGTGTTTTTGTTTTTCATAGATTGAGTTTTTGCATTCAGAAGGGTGTGGGTGTTTAGTTTGTTTCTAGGCTCCCGTCCAACTTTATGTAATTTAATAAGTTTAACATTAAAAAAAAATAAAAAAATAAAAAAAAATAAAAAAATAAAAATAATAATAATAATAATAATAATAATAATAATACAAAATGTCACACTAAAATATAAATCGATGTTTGCTAGAGCTATAATTGTTATGTTGACTATATCGAAACTTTGAAACGTGCCATTTAATCAACTGGACCTATATATTTAAAATATTTACAAGTTAAATGGGTTAATCTAAAGTCATCCATGGAATCATAAATCAAGAGAAAGACATTAATTTCCTTGCTGTGAAAGAAACCGACGTGCAGGTTTTTCTACTCACACCTAGCTAAAACTAAATGCAAGATCTTTTTTTTGATAAACATGCAAGCATGTGTTGAACTATGAAAGTTCATAAGTCATAAACTGGGGAGGTTATGCGTATATAAATTTAATGGAGTTATATTCTAAAATTAATTGATAATAGGAGAAATAATCTTAAAACTTATATAATGGATATATTTAATTTCAATTTTCACATGGGGAAGAGTATTCTAAAACATAAACTCTCACATATTTATCACAAAATCACTGCTAGCTTACTCAGTGTTTGAATCTTACTTCTGTAGCTTTCCCTTTCTTCCAACAACCATTAGTTGCAAATTGAAAATTGCATAATAATGTGTTCTTTAAATAAACCATATCAAGGGTTGTTGGTCTTGCATACTTATTACAATGCGACAATCATGCTCCGTGTTGTTGTGTCATCGGGCAACGCCAACATGCGTCGAGCAACACCCGAAACTGCCCTTACGACATCAAGCACTTTCCTCGGCGCTTTGTTAGGTGACACATGTCATATGTTTTCTAAGCATGTCCATGTACATTGGTTCGTAACCCATCGACTTCCATGATCTTGAATACATTAGGGCATGTTCAATCGATTCTCCATTTTATTGAAAATACTACTTTTTTAATCCAACTTCTCCACCCCATTCCCTATAATGGTGAGGGGGATTGAACGTTTTTCTCAAACTTCGAAAATTGCGTCCACAATAAAGAGAGATGAGAAAAATAGTGTTTTTTTATGTCATATGGTATGTCTGTTTTATTTCCTTATTAGTCAAATCACAAAATAATTTATTATTTATTAGGGTTATTTGGTTATAGGGTAAGAGTTTAGAATACTTATATGAAAATGGATCATGTGAGAATGGAAATTATGGAGAGAAATGAGAATGAATCTCAATCATTCGTTCTAGGCAGATCAAAGGCTTAGATCGCGCGCGAAAATGAAATTTTTTTACCTCCGAGGATGCAAATTTTGATGATTGATTGTGCATTTGCATCTTATAACCCGTGTGTGCATTTTCACATTACCCGATTGTGAATGACATTTCCATGTGAGTGTGCATGATGACGTTACAATGAGTGTGCATCTTTCTACTAATGACTGTGCATTTTCATCTTACTCAACTGTACATTTTCACATTACCCGACTTTGAATGACATCTTCATGTGAGTGTGCATGATCTTACTAGATGTGCATTTTCTACCACCGACTATGCATAATTTTTTTGTTATTGATTCTGCATTAACTTTTTCAAATGGGTTTTCATGATGAACTTATTATGAGTATGGTTTTCACACTCAATTACAATAGTATACACCTTAACTTACAAAAATATACACATTTGTTAACAAAATAATGCACAATCACTTACGAAATAATGCACAGACCCTTTTAATACAATGCACACTTGGTGAAAACTATCAAACACACTTAGTTTAGAATAATATGCACACTCACTTACAAAATAACGCGCATTTGCTTACAAAATAATGCAGAGTTACATGTAATATAATGCACATTTGGTGAACAAGTCATGAATACTTTTTTTTAGAATACTATGCACATTCACTTACAAAATAACACACAATCGCTTACAAAAAAACATACAATCGCTAAACAAGATAATGCATAGTCATCACATGTAATACTCTCAATGAAAAATGCATACACAATCATTAGTATTATCATACACAGACAAGGAAGATGAAAATGCATAGTCCCATACAAAATTATTCACAATCATTTTAGAAAATGTACACACCCAAGGTAAAAAAAAATTTGGCGATCAACGGTTGAGATTCATTCTCATTTCTCTCTTGGGGCCCCATTCTCACCCGAACTTCCCTCGACTTATATTTTCTTGTTTGTCGAAAAAAAATAATTTATCATTTACTATGATAAAATTATTTGATAATTATATTTCTTTATTAGTCCAGCAAGAAATAATTCATCATTTATTAGAGTAAGATTATTTAATATTTTTATTATCTTATTAGTCAAATAGCAAATAATTGGTCATTTATTAGGATACGATTCTTAAAATTTTTTATTTCCTTATTTGTTGTATAAAAAGTACGTAATTTATCATTTATTAGGATAATATTCTAGAGAATCAGTTGTCCGATACTCATTGAGCATGGTGACATACTATTTTATTTTTTGTCTTGAATACCCATTATGTGAGATCTGGGTATGAGACGATGGGTGTTTGAGATTGATGAGTGCACTATTTTTGCTGCTAGTGTGCATGGATGGTGGCAACGAGAGACGAGGGGCTAGTTATGTGGTTCTAGAGTTGTGATATTGTTGAGCAAAAATGTTCACAAAATTGCAAAACACATTAAATTATTTTTATTTTAGTTCGACCCTCTCTTTTGACTCTTTTGATTAAAAGCAATACCGATACAAAATATTAAGTGGTTTTTTTGATTTGGGCTGCACCCAATTTTGATGGGTTGCCTACGTATCTCGTTAAAGAGAATCAAGCCTTACCTAGTTCAAAATTTTAATTTTGGTTTGGTTTGGTTTGATTTTCACGCATCATTAGAACGAACCCGAACCCACCTTCTATGAAGGGTTGCTCGGATTCAAACCAACTATCATTTGCGTGACGAGAATAAGATTAAACCCACCTTCTAGGAAGGGTTGCTTAATCTCTTCACTATCAAACATGTGACTTAAGGTTTATATATTTTATTTAATTTATGACTGAATATGACATATTTGTATATTATGTCTAATGTCCTACGTATCCACTTATATGACGTATAATCAAGTCAAACGTAGTTCTAGGAATCAAATAATATGGTTTGAATTTTGACTTTATATTTACATTCAGAAGTCAACTTATTGTTTAAGATTGGATTCAACATTATATATGTCGAGTCCTCTACATAACTCTTTTAAAAGAGATATCGAGTCAAATGTAGGTCTCAATGAACCATAGGTTCGATTAAATATGATTTTGTTTTTTGATCGTGACTGAACTCAATGAGCTTTTTGCTTTATATTGAGCTTCCTACGTATCTGACGAATCAGAATCAAGTCATCTTAGTTCAAAACTTAAGACTTTGGATATTATATCTATTAAATTTGTTTTCATGCATCAGAGAATTGAATTCGGACCCACCTTCTAGGAAGGGTTGCCTAAACTCTCTTCAACTATCATTTGCATGTATATTATTATTATTATTTTTATCTTTTATCGACTTTACCTTATGTTTGAAAGTCAACTTAAACTTTGTGTCAACTCGATATCATATATTAATCAAGTTTTTCATATATATCCCATAAAGGACATTAAATTATACATGGTTCTAAAAAATAGAACAAGTATTTTAAACTTAATTTTTATGAGTGTGCGACTGTACTCGATACGTATTATATTCAATATCGAGTTCCTACGTAGCTTATGAAAGCATCAAGTCATTACGTAGTTCTCAATGCAAGACCAATTAAATATGATATATGGTCTTGATTAAATTTTAATTTGAGATTGTGATTGAACTCAACGAGCATATGTGCTTTTTGTCGAGTGTCCTACATACCCTTTTAAAAGGGATCAAATCATACGTAGTTCTATAGAACACAAAGTTCATTTTATTTTATTTAATATTTGCGACTGAACTTGATTTGTTTAATTTGTATCAAGTTTCCTACGTAGTTCATGAAAGGACATCAAGTCCTCACGTAGTTCTATAAATTCGACCTTGAATATTTAGGGTCGTTAATTATCATTATAGGTAAAGTGGGCCTATAATTTATAAATATTTTCCCTTATTGGATAATTGTTACAATTTTCTTGCTTTGAGGGGTGGGTTTAGTAATTAAATCAAATTCAAGTTTCTACGCTTTATGTATGTGCGCAGAGGCCATGAAAGACCTTACATGTCTTTACACGAAAACAAATTCCACAAAGGATTCACCCATTTTATGATTTATTATTTTATAAATGGGCTTTTGTGGGATAACTCTTATGCCTACATGATATTAATGCATGCATGGCACTTTAAATTTAATATATAGTGAATCAACAAACTATCCGGTTGAATCACCATTGCGTTATGGAGGCTTATTTTTTTAGAATAACTTCCCCATTCAATTTCAAGAAATATATGGGTTGATCAACACAAGTGATACATTAGCTTTATATCTTGGATAACCCAGTTAATGATTTATTGACTTTACTGGGTTTATTTCACGTATCACATAAGACTCCACATATGTCCTTTGTGTATATGAGTTTGAATTTAGTGCATATTAAACACACCTTTTTAATTCTTTTTGTCAACTCATGTATATAAAAGATATCCCCCTCCTTATTGGCTTTATATATAATACCGAAAGGAAAAGAATTTTCTTTAATACGAGATATCACTATGCATGATCACTATATATGCATGTAAACTTTAGGAATCAAATTGATTTTATATCATAATTCCATGTACACAATGGAGTTCCTGTATACATATAACTCCTGTGTGAGTTTGCTTTCTTTTACCCAGGATCATCATGTCTATATGTGTTTCATGATGAATTTTATCCGGCCCTTTTTATGTTGATCACTGCCATGTTAAGGCATCTACATATATATATATATGCAGTACATATGTATATTAAGCATTGTGAAAACTTCATTTGTACACATATGTTGTCAATATTCAAGAATCCTTGTTTTGGTGTTTTATATCAGGATTAAGTGATCAAATTATCGGCAACCAACATTGAGTCTCAACTTCTATTAATTCATGAATAGTAATAGTCAAGAAGTCCTATCGTGCGTGCCAAAAATATGTTGAGCAAAAATGTACACAAAATTGCAAAACACATTTAAATTATTTTTATTTTAGTTCGACCCTCTCTTTTGACTCTTTTGATTAAAAGCAATACCGATACAAAATAAAAGTGGTTTTTAAGATTTGGGCTGCACCTAGTTTTGGTGGGTTGCCTACGTATCTCTTTAAAGAGAATCAAGCCTTACGTAGTTCACAGTGTTTTAATTTTGGTGTTTGGTTTGATTTTCACGCATCAATGGAACGAACCCAAACCAACTATCATTCGCGTGACGTGAATAAGATTAAACCCACCTTCTAGGAAGGGTTGCTTAATCTCTTCACTATCAAACATGTGATTTAAAGTTTATATATTCTTAATTTGATTTGTGACTGTATATGACGTATTTATGTATATTATGTCAAATGTCCTACGTATCCACTTACATAATGTGGAATCAAGTCAAACGTAGTTCTAGGAATCAAATAATATGGATTGAATTTTATCAACTTAATATTTATGATTGGACTCAACCTTTAGATGTCGAGTCTCCTACACGACTCTTTTGAAAGAGATATCAAGTCAAATGTAGGTCTCAATGAACCATAGGTTCGATTAAATATGATTTTATTTTTTGATCGTGACCGAACTCAATGAGCCTTTTTTGCTTTATATTGAGCTTCCTACGTATTTGACGAATCAGAATCAAGTCATCGTAGTTCAAAGCTTAAGACTTTAGATATTATGTCTATTAAATTTGGTTTCATGCATCAGAGAATTGAATTCGGACCCACCTTCTAGGAAGGGTTGCCCAAACTCTCTTCAACTATCATTTGCATGTATATTATTATTATTTTCATATTTTGATTTTGTTTCAAAATAATTGTTAAACCCAGTATGTATTTATATTGGGCACCCTACATACTCCTTTTAAGGAAGATCAATGTTGGGCATATTTCTTAAACAGAACTATATTGTCGACTTTATCTTATGTTTGAAAGTCAACTTAAATTTTGTGTCAACTCGATATTATATGTTGATCAAGTTTTCCACATAGCCCATAAAGGACATCAAATTATATATGATTCTAAAAATAGAACGGGTATCTTAAAATGAATTTTTATGTGTGCGACTGAACCCGATATATATTATATTTAATATCGAGTGCCTACGTAGCCCATGGAGGCGTCAAGTCATTACGTAGTTCTCAATAAAGACCAATTAAAATATATTATATGGTCTTCTTTTGATTTCAATTAAGGTTGTAATTGAACTCAACAAGCATTTGCACGCTTTATGTCAAGTTTCCTACGTACCCTTTTAAAAGGGATCAAATTGCACGTAGTTCTATATAAGAACATAAAGTTCATTTTATTTTATTTAGTATTTGCGACTGAACTTGATTTAATTAATTTGTATCAAGTTTCCTACGTAGTTCATGAAAGAACATCAAGTCCTCACGTAATTCTATAACAAAAACATATTCTTTACTTTGACGCCAGATTTGTAAGACTCGAAATAAAGCTTTAAAAACTTATTGGAATATTTTATAAATTGGTCACTTTTACGGGTGACTTAACTGATTAATCAAACGAAAATATATGGACCTAATTCAGTGCTTCGGATAGAAGCGTTAGCATTACATGATGGAATTAGAGCGGCCAAAAGCATGGGCATAAGTAATCTAGAAATAGAAGGTGACAACATAACAATTATTAATGCTATTAAAGGAATGAAAAAATGTCCATGAGAAATTGAGATGTTGATATCGGATATCATGGTATCACTACACCAATTCAATAATACATTTATTCGTCATGTTGCTAGGGATTGCAATGTTGTGGCCGATAAAATTGCTAAGCTGGGTCACAACATCCCTAGCAACCTCCTGATGGACAACGAAGAACTTTGTGTTCTCATCCGCAAGGATGCTTTAGGACGCCCCCCGTAGGGGAATACTAATTCTTACCAGTATAAAAAAAAAAAAGGCTTTTCACATAGGTTTAATTAATATAAAACCATCAGCCCAAAACATGCCCAAAATGGCAAATTCGGGCCTTAATCTAATCCATGAACGGATTATTTATTTCTTAATTATCTAACAAACCCAAAGCTGCATTCCTGCATTTCACCATGATCAAAACTAATTTGCTTCATATTTTTTTTAGCTAGCTAAATTAACTTTATTTAATAAAAGCCAAATATAAAAAAAAACTTTGGGTAAATTAACTACGCTTGCATATGCTTAGTTAGTTTCATATAACTAACATATATGCGCATAGCGTGATGGTTTATTAGGATGCAGGCTTCAAATTAAGTCTATTGAAGTTCATCTGATCCATGAGAACTTATAATTAACTTCATTTTCCACTCAAATGACCACCCAATTAACATTTTAATGACCATTAAGTGGGTTATCACTACCCGAACTACACGTTCAACTGTTCATGGAGTCATTTGAGAATTCCTTTTATTTGATTATAGAAATCTCCTCCTTGGATAGACTAGGTATTTTTATGCTAGTGAAGAGTTTGAACATGATCATCTACCATGTGAATTTAATGAATGCATGTTAATTACTTCCTTGTATAGACCGGGTATACAGAAATATAATGGAACATCTTTTGTGTACATGTAAACCGACAACAGCGGTTTCAATGAGATATGCCTTAAAATTCCCACAATTACCATGGAAATATTTAGAGTTTTAACTCAGTCCTCTCCATTCTTCAACAAATCTCAATGTCTTGGGTATATAATAACTCTGGCGACTACCCTCAACATCATCGCTATATAGTAATTGTGTTGTGGCTCATAACATTCATGAAACCGGTTGGGCATTATAACGGTTAAGAAAGACTTCATTGGTGTGGTGTTCGGATCCACTCGGTTTCTCCCAGGCCACAAATATGATTAATTTATATGGTGTTTGGATCCACTCGGTTCCTCCGAGGCCATAAAATCAACCAAAGTCTCAAGACATACATATTTAAGATTTAAAATGAAATCAAAACATTTTATGGGGTGTGGTGTTCGGATCCACTCGGTTCCTCCCAGGCCACAAAATTAATTGTTTGAAATATTAACAGTAAACGAAGAATGGAACGGAAAAGATGGTCGGAATCTCGGATGAAATACTCCATTTAATTAACCCTTTCCACATGCGTTCCTTGATCTTGCTTGACCTCTTCATTCTCCACTGCACTCTATTTTAATTTTTGTGCATATGGTGGAAATAAAAAGATGAAGGGGTGGTATCCTCTCCCATCTCCTGTACGTATTTTTTTTGGGAAGAATTGAATCTCCTTTTGGTTGTGCCCAATCAGGCGAGGGAAAGAAAAAAAACAAACCCCATAACTGATTCATTCCCTCCTTTAATAGAGAAATGAGAGGGAGGTTTTTTTTAGTAACCACCCACCGGTTAATGTTTTAATGAATTTAATTAATTTATTTATTTTATTTTGATTGTTGTTTGGGCCAATTTAACCCACCAACTCAACTTAATTTGGGCCCAAGTTGATTTTTAAAAGCCCATTTTTAAAATGAGAATTTTATGGTAAATTTTAAGATAAATTAATTAAATAAATTATCTCAATTAATTTTTACCAATTTATATTATTCATGAATAATTTTAAATTGATGAAATTTTTGTCGTCAAGAGATATATAGGGCTTAAAGGAGTTGACAATGTTGAAGTCAAGAAGAAGGAGATACGTATCTGTGGAGGAGGGCTAATAGGGTTCTGTGGTGGTAGTGAGTAGGCTGAGGGTTGCATATGAGATCCACTAGAATCCAGTGAGGGAAGGAGTTGTCCTAGGATTAGGGGAGAAAGTTTGGAATCTAGAGGAGTGGAAACCGAATTAGGAGAGAGTATTGGAAGGGTGATTGCAAAAGGAAAGAAATTTTCTACAATGGTAACATGTCTAGATAATATAATCTTTTTGGAATTAAGATCAAGACATTTGTACCCCCCGATGGTGATTAGGGTAATTCAAGAAAATACAAGGAAGAGACTGATGCCACCCGGTCCCAGCTCAGACCAAAACCCGGGCCGGCCCAGGCCATGAAACCCTCCTTGGTCCATAGATAGTTTTATTTATGATATTATATGTTATTTCTATTCCCGTCATTTATAGACTGGCTCATTAAGCTAGAATAAGGCCCATTAGGCCCATTAGTTTGCATCTTTCCTTTATTAGTATTTGCTATTATTAGGTTTAAGGGCTTTTTGGATGTGGGTCTTGATTGCATGTTTGTCCCAATTTAATCCCCTCTTTGTAACCTAGGGTTTTGAGCATGCTTCTCTATATAAGGGGCACTCAAGACTCCTTTCAATCAACGTCAAGACTAATAGCCAATTAAGTAAAAGTCGAGAGTATCTTCTTGTTTGGATGACATCACCCTCTCCTTACAAATCCCCTTCTCTAGTCGGTCCTCCCTTGGTCTGACACCTCTTATCTTTGAGCCTCGCCCCACCCTCATTAACACGAGCATTAGAGGCCTGCGAGACCATCAAGTGATCTCGTACTTATACCGGTTACGAACCGTCGAAGAAGATTCTGGCATTTCTAGCCTATATCGGCCCCTAGCGACCCGAACCCGAGTAAGGCCGCATCAATTGGTATAAGAGCAAAGGCAACTCAAACGGTTCCTTCTCCGACCTCTTGGTGCCATCGCATCGCACCCCACTACGAGGGTCTAAGTCTTCACACCAGCTGCACAAGACTCGGCATTGTCGCTACATTGTGCGCCAACCCTCGTGCCGAATCGAGACCCCCTTGTGCCAAGACCTAGATCTTGGCATGATCCCCATGTTATAGTATGGCCCCCTCAAGAGCAAGATACTGACCCAACACAGTGCTAGATCTACATCCTTGCCAACCGAAGATCCTAGAAAAATCAAATCCGAGATTCTCTCAAATTTGGTTGTCCACACCATGTCGAAGAGAGGACGCTTTGAAACCAATTGGGGCAAAATGTGATCCGGTCCCGACTCAGACACAAACTCGGGGCGGCCTAGGTCATGACGCCTTCCTTGGTCCATAGATAGTTTTATTTATGATAATATATGTTATTTCTATTCCTGTCATTTATCTTTCCGCCTTTACTATTTTGGGCGTGTGTTCTCTTATACTTAAGTGCCCGACCCATTAATCTAGAATAAGGCCCATTAGGCCATTAGGGTTTAGTTTGCATCTTTCCTTTATTAGTATTGGTACCAGTCTTCAATGAGGTTCTTGCCCTTTTTATCACGCTCGGATTCGAGCCGGTTCTGCCACATTTGAGCGCCCCCCTTGGAAATGAAGGGTCACCACCTCCACCTTCTTGTGCTCCTCGTAATGGAAATGTCGTCTAAGCACGTGCTCAGTACCCTAGAACCATGTAATAATTAGGTTAGGGACGAAGGTACCGAAAAATGGTTCAAATCTTACCTTAATGTCGGGGCGTGACACATGTGCCGAACGTTCTTCGGTGCGCCGTCGGTTGGAACGCTCGGGTGTGTATGGGTGAGGACATCAGTCTCGGGGTGGCCCTCGACCATAGCCATCGTCGTCTCTTGGCTCAACATCTCAATTGCGCCGAGGGCGTTGATGCCCATCACGGTCATGGTCATGGTCGCATCGGTCCCTATCACGTCGGTCCCGTTCGTAGCGGTCAGGACAATGGCGCCGATCATAGGCCGTGCGCGGTTCTTGGGCAATTTGGTTGGCGGGATCCAATCTCGATCCCTATCCTACCACTCCTCGGCCTCTCAGACCGGGGGTGCTCAAAACTGTCCTCCTCTGAATCCTCATCAAACTCACCGTAAGAGCCCTCGGAATCTGAGTAGGTCGGGCTATGTGGACTTTGATGACCATGATAGTCATCCACATCGGCATTGTAGCCACCCTTCTTCTTCTTCTTCTTTGGTGTCGGCGTCTCCTTCTTCTTCTTTTGAATGCTAGCTTGACGATGTCGATGCTCTAACGAGTCATAAGCCTGGTCGGAATAGACGTCGTAGACCTATACAATGTCTTCTTTGCGGATCGGCCGACTCTCTTTCATGGACTCCAAGCATTGGAATCCTTGTTGTGATGAAGGGTTAGCGATTTGCTTCCCCTTATCTTGAGATGTGGCCTTTTGAGTCATCGCACCTTGCGATAGCATGCTCGGCTTCGTGGACAGGCTATGCGCGGAAAGGATTATCTTTGTTTGCATCGTTAGCCTGGCAAACATCTTCTCCATTGCACCAAGGCACGCATTGCTAGACAAGGCCCAAGGCGATATTTGGCGCACATCGGTCTCTTGACGTTGGTTTCTCGAGTTCGGATCAGACTCTAGGTTTGATCCGTCACCTAGTTCAACCATTGACATAGACGAGTAAAAAGTTCACAAGGAAATAAGCAAGCAAGAGATGGTCGAGATATTGGAAGACTCACCGACCCAAGTACTCTAATGTGCACAACAAAAGAGGTTGATGGTTAGCGGGGCTAAAGGATATCAACCAACAAAAGTAGGATCAAAATCAATACAATAAATGAGCAAGTAATCAAGATAGAAAAGAGAGGACGGGTGCGATGTGGCCTAGGGTTAGGCTTGGCACACGAGAGAGAAAAGAAAGAGTGAAGGAAAGAATCTCGGCCAAGGGGGTGGAGAGATGTTTTAGCAATCAAGCAAAGATACCAAGATCAAATTGTAACAATAATAGGAGATATGGGAGAGAGAAGATAATATGGTTGCCGATTTTAAGAGATTGGAGAGAGAATAGAAGTTTTTACCTTATTTGGATTATTATATTCTAATATCTTTTTTTTTAAATAGGCAACCAAAACTGAGTTTTTTTAATAAAAGATAACAACCAAGATCTTGTGGATTTTATCCTCCAAGATCCTACGAACAAGGAAACAAACTAGGGCAAATCTAGGGCAAATAAACACACAATTGATTTTATCCTCTTGTGTGAATGGATCGACCAAGATGGAATGGATCTTATCCTCTTCCAACCCATAAGTCAAGCAAGAAAGATCAAAAGTACTCGACACACATAAGAATAAATCGGCAATTATGATCAAGAAAAAGACTCTTAGCATGCAATACTCAAAAACTTGACGCAAAATCACCAAACAAATGCAAGTCGATGGATGTAGGCTGATTTTTTTTGTATTTTTCATGAGTTTTTTGAACAAAAACAAACAAAAATGGACACCTAGATGGATCAATGGTAGGCGGCGGAAAACTATGGCAATAATCAAACAAAATGATGGTAGTGGGGAAAAAATTGTGCAACAAAAGAGCAAAAGGGTACAAATGAGATTTACGCAATCTCGAGGATTTGACGCCAATTGATGTGAACCCGTCTTCTAGGAAGTCGATTCCATGAAAGCATCTCGTCTTGGAAAGCATATTGGGTCTCGTCTTGAGTAGTGGAAGCAAGAATGAATGCCGTGTTGACTTTGAAGGGAGATTGATCGAGAAGCAAGAAAAGAGATAAGATTTGTCCAATTCAAGGGAGAAGAGGACGAGAGGAAGAGAGTTGGGAGATTTGACACACAAGAACAAAAGTCTGGATTCAATCCGATAAGAGTTTTGTTATGTAATTCATGTATAACAAATAATAAAGCGGGTGTGGCTCCTTATATAAAGGAGGCCACATGAAACCCTAGACTACATGGGAGTGGTGACTAGGGTGATGCATGCAAGCAAGCTCAATGCCTCCAAGGCCCATTAAAATAATGCTAAAATAAGCAAGCCAACTACTAACAAAGTCTAGAAAGGGAAAAGTGCTAGAAATAGTAATGAAAGATAGTAGAGCATGGATTAAGTGACGAAGGTGTCACGGCCAAGCCATGACATGCCATGGAACGATGCGACAAGGGCGCGACCGTGCATTGGCGCGCGCAAGGGCTGTCGTGCAAGTTGTGTGCGGCGCGACGAGGCCCTAGCGAAGCAAGAACCTCAAGTGGACGTGTCGGGGTGCGCCTAGCCTGGCAAGGTGCTGGCGAGGCACGCCGAGTCTGGCACCATGAGGGCATGGTCCGCGGAGACGAGGCTTAAATCTTTCGCGATGCCGATGATGACGACGCATAGGAGCGAGGGTTCAACTGTAGGCACGTCGTGGCTAGCGAGTGTGCATGCCACTATGGAGCTCGTGGCTGAAGCAATGGTGTGAGTCCAACTCGGGTGATGGGTCCATCAGAGCGCATGTACAAGGACTCCTCCTCATGGGCTGCGTCCATAGATGGGATCATATTTGCTCGGCTCAAAAATGACTTCCTTACGTCCCTTGTTAGCTTGGCGCACATATTGCATGGTACACCTTGCATGGTACACCTCTCTAATTACAAGCATGTATCCTCATGGATTTCTTAATCTTAGCAGCATGATCAAGTCCTTCACGACTCTCCCGGTCCTTGGTGGCATACGATATTAGGTCACTTGGAGTAATGAGATTGCGCCCATAAAACACCTCAAAAATGTGTCTTTTTGGTGGCTGAATGCACCGAGCGGTTGTAGGCGAACTCAATGAATGGAAGACATTATTCCCACCTGTGCAAGTTAGTGGACAAAAGAGAACAAAAAGAGAACCAAGTTTTTGATCCATGACCTCGGTTTTCCCATCCGTTTGAGGATGGCAAGTGGTGGAAAATAGCAACTTTGTGCGTAGCTTGGCCCAAAGAGTCTTCCAAAAGCAGCTTAAGAACTTCACATCTAGGTCGGACACTATAGCTTTAGGGACCCCGTGCAAACGCACAACATTTTCAAAAAAGAGATTAGCAACATGCGATGCATCATCGATTTTATGGCATGCAATGAAATGATCCATTTTCGAGAATTGATCAACGACAACATAAATGGAGTCTCTTCCCCTCTTAGAATAGGGCAGTCCTAACACAATATCAATGGAAATGTCTTCCCAAGGAACTTGTGGAATGTGGAGAGGAGTATAAAAACCATGAGGTTGCACCCTCGAGTTAGTACGCAAACAAGTTATACATGGAGCAAAATTTTTTTCTATGACCAAAGAAATGTTCCCTCAAAATATGAAAAGTTATCATAACCCCAAAGTGACCCATGAAGCCACCCCCGAGCCTCTTGCATTAGCAAGTGCCAAAATGAACCCCTAGGCACACATAGCTTCAGACCTTTAAACAAGAAGCGATCATGTAAATAAAATTGGTCCCTACTTCCCCTAGCTAAGAATGCTTGGTAAACCTTATAAAAATCAGAATCATGCACATATAACTCTCTTACAAAACCAAATCCAAGCATCATAGCATCAAGAAGAGAGAGAAGCGTGTACCTCCTAGAAAGGGTATTGGCGACGAAGTTGTCCTTTCCCTTTTTATGCTTGATGATGTAGGGAAACGTCTCAATGTACTCGACCCACTTGGCATGGCACTTGTTGAGCTTGCTTTGCCCCTTGAGAAACTTAAGCACCTCGTGGTTAGAATCGATGAAGAACTCGCGCGACATAAGATAGTGTTCCCATATTTTGAGCACTCGGGCAAGGTCGAGCAATTCCTTATCATAGGTGGGATAATTCAGCTCAGCCCCACCTATCTTCTCACTAAAATATGCCACGGGTTTACACCTTATACAGATCGTTGGATGAGGAGTGGTGCAAGGTAGACTTCGAAGCTTGCTTCTTGCGCCAAGAGAGGAGTGGATGGCGCCTTGGCTGAACTTTGTGGACAAGATGATGATGGAATAGTGAGACCAAGAGTGGAGGTGACGAGTGGTTGGATATGGATGTGTTTGCTTCCGATACATTCACCTCACAAACACAAATTAAGAAACCAACTCAAAGATATGACTCACTTTGAATTGGATCTTGAAAAGGAGATTCGATAGGACTCACAAATTAGTTTTATAGGCAACTAAGACGTTTTATTGAAGGGAAAAAGATGACATTACAAGACATAAAACCAACAAGAAACTCGAGTTCAATTGGACGTGTCTTTCATAGGAGATCTCGCCTCCTTTCAAAGCAAAACTCGGCCTAATACTTGGCCTACTTGAAACCCTTTCAAGTTCTTATTTAATATCAGACTTAGAATCCAAAACACTAGGAAAATTGAAATTTAGTGCATGTCATGAAGACAAGTGAAACTAGGACCGGCTTAGGCGCTCGGCTCAGTTGTGGCGCTTTTGGTGTCCACCGTCATACTTGCCCAACGCTCTTTGGGTCATGAGGCTAGTTTTGAGCTCCTCTTGTAAGGCACGGGCTTGTGCCATTGTGATTCAAACCAAAAATGGTGAAGTTCTTGGAGCTTGCTTGGCCGTGGTGGTGGCATCGGCCGCATTAAGGGGTGACTGACGCTCATCCCCTTTTGTAGTTTTTTGAGCAACGCCTTCGAGGCCATCTTGTCCCATGGGGTCCACCAAGTCTTCACCCAATATATGGCTCAGTGAAAAGTGTAAGGAATCGGTGGTGGCCTCGTCCATAGTTGAGTCACGGGCGTACCCCTCAACGGCGGTGTCGATGGTGTGCTCACTTGTTTCCTCGGGAATGCTTGTGTCTTGGCCTTGATGTGGCATGATCACTTCATGATGCCCATTCTTTTGCAGCACAAATTGCATTAGGCGACTTAATAGATAATGTTGGGACGTTGTTGGGACCTCTGGTTCTAAACAACGGATCAACGATGCTAGTCTTCGAGTTTTGATAATGACAAACACCATGAGGAAATAATGTGGTTTGTTCAAGTATTTCTAAGGAACGCAGGTATAGCCAAGAACTCTCATGAATGACCAAAAGCCACAGAAGCTCACAATGCAGAGTTCCCATCAAGGGAACTCTGAAGAGAAAAGTTCCCATGCAATGGGAACTCCCGGGAATGATCAAGAGAACACAAGCTTACAACGATGAAGAGTTTCCATCAAGGGAACTCTGAAGAAGACAGTTCCCATGACATGGGAACTCACATGTGAGGACAACGACCGTTCAGCGCAGATCGCGGGATTTTGTCTTGGACAGCCCGAAGGAACAGCCTGAGGATCAGACTGTCACGAATGATCCAACGGTCTGATTGATTCAAGAAGTTGACCTAGTTCAAACCAAAGTCACATGTGAAGAAAGTACAACTTCGGCATCAAGCAAAGGGAATTTTGGACACAATTGAAAGACGCGATTGCCCAAGCACACCTGGTCTATAAAGCCAAATGAATAGTACTCGGATTGAGTACTTCTCCCAGAACTCACAAATACCCACACCAGAGAAAAGAGAAAGAAAAAGAAGAGAAGTCCCCGACGGCGAGTGTGTGATCTCGACGACGGTGAAGCCGAAGTTCCCAGGAGCAAGGGAACTGAGAAGTCGGTGTAAGGTTTGAGTTACTTGTATTTTGTTGTGGTGAGCTTAAGAACTCAGTTGAGAGGATTCACTAGTGTTGCTAGAGTTAGGTAGAACTCGTAGGAACAGAGAAGTGTGGATCCGGCTGTTGTAACTAAGGAACAAAGCAATCAATATAAGTAAGTCATTCAAAATCCTCCAAGCGGAGGTAGAGGTTTACCCACACAACTAGTTGGTTGTAGTGGGGTTCCTCTATAAGGGAACTGCGTTCTTTACTGCGTTTAATACTTGTGTTTACTTTACTTCCGCTGCCTTGGGAACAGCTTAACAGCCAGTTCCCAAGCTCTTTGCTAACGGTTTACGATCCAACAATTGGTATCAGAGCAGGTTTGCTCTAGATTTGTGTTAGCATCGCAGGTATCAAATGGCTCAGGAACTTACTCAGGTAGGGAACAACACTAGCAAGCCACCGAGGCTTATTACAAGAAGATTCGAAAGCTGGCAACGCGACATGAAGGATTGGATGCGTGGCCAGGACTACCAAGCATGGTGTGTTATCGAGAGAGGCAACTTCGAAATTGATCCAGCTATAGTCAACGACCTCACCAAATGGGGACCCAACGAATACAAGTGTATGGATGCCAACTACAAGGCCAAACAGTACCTGAAGAGGTCCATGTGCGTACAAGACTGTGACAAGGTAGCAAATCTTGACACAACTAAGGAAATGTGGGAAGCCATCCAACAAATGCACGTTGGGAACTCAGATCTTCGAGAAGATCTTCATATGAATGCAAAAAGGGAGTTCTACAACTCTCAAATGGAGATGGGAGAGTCTGTCGATAGCTATCAGTCCCGATTTGAAGGACTTTGCACCAAAATGGAAGGCTTGGGGATCACCAAAGAGGAAATCACCCATAAGATGAAGGTCCAACTACTCTTCAACGGACTGACTAGAGAATGGGCAAACGAGAGAACAATGTTCAAAGAGAATCCAGAAAATAGAACTCTCATGCTCCATCAAGTGTTTGGAAAGCTAGTGGGACACGAGAAGAGAAAGATCGATGATAAGGAACAGACTCGAGCACATCGAGGGATCGCACTCAAAATTGAGAAGATGCTCAAATCAACTCAAGAACAACACGAAGACTCCGAAGAAGAAGAGGATGAGGAGCTAGTTCTCGTAAAAAAGGATCTTCGGAACTTCTACAAAGGAAGATCCAAAGGAACAGTAGGAACTGGGGAAAAGGACAGAGTTCCCAAAGAAAACCCGCAGAGAAGGACCTCTCGGATGTCACATGTTACGAGTGCAACAAGAAAGGACACTTCGCTAAGGAATGCCCACAGGGAACTGACGGCTGGAAGCAAGGGAAAAAGGCCTACATCGCCACCTGGAGCGATGATGAGGACGAAGATCCCGAGTCATGGGCACTCCCAGATATGTGTGGAATGGCCATATGAGAAACCACTGGGGAACAACCCAGTGAGGTAACCACTGAAACTGTTCTTGATTCTTTGAATAACTATGAAAAACCTGAGCTGTTGAAAATTCTTTCAAGTCTTGTCAAAGATAATATAAAACTGCAAAACAAGTTGGAAAAACAGGAATACATAAATGCTCAATTAGTTGGTCTTGAATCCTGTCCCAACTGCATATCCCTTCTCGAAAAACTCAAGTCCCATGTGTCTCACATCGTAGATCTAGAAAATGAAATCAAAACTCTAGAGAAAGATGAGAACACCCTCTTACAAAACTTGAGTAAGACTCCCGAACATCTTGAAGCCTCTAGTTTGCAAGTCAAGTTTGTCCCAGCCAAACACGGCATAGTATACAAAACTGAGAGCCCAAAGAACGGGAAGTCACCCCTGAGTGAACATGAAATTCATGAGTGTAGGGCCTTAGAACTCCAATGTGAGAAACAGAAAAATGCGCATCTCGAGGAGAAAATCAGGGTCCTAGAGAGTGAGAAAGATGGTGAGAAAGATTATTACACTGGGAACACTAGACATAGACTTTATGTCCAAATTGCTAAGGGAAACGGGTCACGGGTGTACAATAAGAAAACTATGGATAGGAACAGAATCCAGAGACCACACCCAAAATAGTACCTGGGAGAATACTATAAGACGTGCTGGAACTGTGGTGCTCATGGGCACTACAAAGAAGCATTTCCCAAGAAGAGAACCCAAACCCTCAGAAACCGTGAGTTCCTGAACAAACAAAAACATCATGCTAATCACCAAAGGAACTCCAACTCTCAAATCACTCATGATATCAACATCGCTGACTATGTTTTAAATGAGAATATTTTCCCTTGCAAGGGACTTGTCAAGAGTCATCTTGCCTGGGTCTCAAAACACTAACTTTACCTTGTAGGTGGCAGTGAGAGGGAACAATGCATGGTTCCTAGATAGTGGATGCTCGAACCATATGACCGGAAACAAAGATATCCTCATCTCACTCCACACTCATGCCGAAGGAGGCCACGTCTCATTTGGCAATAAAAACAAGGGAGAAGTAATTGGAAAGGGAGAAGTGTTGCTAAATAGATCAATCAAAGTCAGCAATGTCAATCTGGTGAAAGATCTGGGATACAATCTCTTAAGTGTTGCCCAGATGTGTGATCAAGGGAACAACGTTGTCACCTTCGACTCAGAAGAATGCCTAGTTATCAACAAAAAGACCAACAAAGTGATTCTGAGAGGAAGAAGGCACATCAACGTTTATGTAGTAGATATAGAATTTGAACCACCAATGAAGCTGTGTCTTGCGAGTTCCCACGATGACACGGAACTCTGGCACCGAAGACTAGGACATGTAGGTGTCAATCAAATCCTGAAGCTCTATCTACAGGATCTGGTCATCGGCCTTCCACAGATCAATCTCGAAGGAGTCCAAATGTGTGAAGCATGCGTTCGAGGAAAACAGACTAGGAACTCGTTCAAACCCAAAAAGGTGGTGAGCACAACCAGGCCTTTAGAGCTAATTCACATGGATCTCTGTGGTCCCATGCGAATAGCCAGCTATGGTGGAAAAGGTACATGCATGTCTTAATTGATGATTTTTCTAGATTCACCTGGGTTATTTTCTTGAAGGCAAAATCACAAGCTTTTGAAGAGTTCGAGCCTTTCATCAAAAGAATAGAAGTAAGCATGGGGCTAAAGCTGAAAGCCATCAGGTCTGACCATGGAACTGAGTTTCAAAACTCAGAGTTCCTTAACTTCTGTGACAAACATGGGATCTCTCACAACTTCTCAGCCCCTCGCACTCCTCAGCAAAACGGAGTGGTCGAGAGAAAGAATAGGACCTTGGAGGACATGGCCAGGACCATGATGTTTGAAAGCGGAGTTCCTGAGTATTTCTGGGCTGAAGCCATTGCCACAGCTACGTATATCCTGAACCGAGCCATGACAAGGCCTATGATCAAGAAGACGTCCTACGAGCTCATCAAGGGGAGAAAACCGAACATCTCCCACCTAAGGACCTTCGGATGCACATGCTTTGTCCACAACAATGGCAAAGACAACCTTGGAAAATTTGATCCTAAAAGCGATGAAGGGATCTTCCTGGGATACTCATCACAAAGCAAGGCTTATAGGGCCTATAACAAAAGGACCAAGAAGATAGAAGAAAGCATCCATGTCATCTTCAACGAGAAATCTGTAAAAATGGGAACAGAGACCCAAGGGAAGGGAACTCTGTTCAAACTGGTCAGACAAGAAGATGATGATGATGACGATGATGAGCCAAGGAAGAGAGATGAAGACTATCCAAGTGCAAGTAACATTCCACAACCAAGGAACAACGAAGGAGATCCAACTCTCACTAATCAAATCTCCCTCGAGGTCCCCTCCTCAGAAGAACTATAAGATACCTCCAACTCTCTTGTTCCCCAAGACAATACCATGCCAGAATCAAGTGTTCTGGGGGAACAAAGAGGGATCTTGCCAGGAATTTCTAAAGAAACACTCAATGAAGAAGCTGAAGATGAGTGTTCCCATGAAAAGGAAGCCTCTACTGAAGATGACACAAGTGCAAGGGAACCCACTCATACAAGAAACTTTCAACAAAGGAAGGACCACCCCATTGAGAACATCATCTCCCCTTATGATAAAGGTATACAAACTCGTTCCTCTCTCAATAATTTTTGTGCTTTTAACGCGTTTGTTTCAATGGTGGAACCCAAAAATATCAAAGAAGCCTTGAAGGACCCATATTGGATCCAAGCTATGCAAGAGGAGCTCCACCAATTCGAGAGGAACAAAGTTTGGAAGCTAGTTCCTAGGCCCAAGAACAAGAACATCATAGTAACTCGATGGGTCTTTAGAAACAAGCTCGATGATACTGGAGCTATAGCAAGGAACAAGGCTAGACTGGTGGCACAAGGCTACAAGCAAGAGGAAGGAATCGATTACGAAGAGACTTTTGCACCAGTCGCCAGGAACGAGGTCATCCGACTCTTAATTGCCTATGCTGCTCACAAGGGATTCAAGCTCTATCAAATGGATGTGAAAACAGACTTCCTCAACGGACATCTCAAGGAAGAAGTATATGTGGCCCAACCCCCAGGATTCGAAGATGAGAAGCTACCCAACCATGTCTACTTCTTGGAGAGGGCCCTCTACGGACTCAAACATGGTACGATAGGTTTGCTCAACTCCTCTTGTCCCATGGATACCTTCGAGGTTCCATAGACAAGACTTTGTTTTTAAAGAAAGAGTCTAAAGACATTTTGATTGTGCAAGTATATGTTGATGATATTGTTTTTGGAGCAACTAACGAAACTCTTGTAGAGAAATTTAAGGACCTCATGAGCAGTGAGTTTGAGATGAGTCTCATTGGGGAACTCACGTTCTTCTTGGGACTTCAAATATCTCAAACTAAGGAGGGAACAAAGATTCATCAACAGAAATACATCAAGGAAATGCTCGTGAAGTATGGGATGGAACACTCCAAGCCCATCGACACCCCCATCTCCCCAAATTCAAGGCTCAATGCGGATGAAACAGGTATAAGTGTGGACCAAAGGAACTATCGAGGTATGATTGGGTCCCTTCTCTACTTAACAGCTAGTAGACCTGATATCATGTTCTCCGTATGCCTTTGTGCTCGTTTTCAAGCTAACCCTATGGAATCACACCTGAAAGAGGTGAAGAGGATTTTCAGGTATCTCAAAGGGAACGATAACTTGTGCCTTTGGTATCCAAGGAACAGTTCCCTTGAGCTCATTGCATACACAGATGCGGATTTTGCAGGGCACCTTGTGGATAGAAAGAGCACATCAGGAATGGCCCAGTTCCTAGGGTCATGCTTGGTTTCATGGGGATCTAAAAAGCAAAACTCAGTGGCACTCTCCACAGCTGAAGCAGAATATGTGGCTGCAGCATCTTGTTGTTCCCAAGTTCTATGGCTTAAGTCACAACTCCAGGATTACGGTATGTCTTTTGGGCCAGTTCCCATACTTTGTGATAATACTAGTGCCATAAACATTTCCAAAAATCATGTGCATCATTCTAGGACTAAGCATATAGATATAAGGCATCACTTTCTACGTGACAATGTTGAAAGTGGGAACATCTTGATGGAACACTATAGAACTGAAGAGCAAATTACGGACATTCTCACCAAAGCTTTAGACAGAGGTCCCTACCAGCGTTTTCGAATGCTTCTAGGGATGATTACTCTAAACTAAACAAGTCCCTGTTTGTCTCTCCCTCAATGCTTGACTAGTTTTTCTAAGAATGCATGATAGTGAACTTGGATTTATTGCTTTCACTTTGCCATGATTACTAGTCTAAAGTTTAATGTGTACAAGGGAACTTTATCTCTTTTGGCCCTACATGATCAACCAGAGTTCCCTTTATCCCTCCTTACAAGCCACTATGACGGTTGATTATATAACCTACCCTAAGCCAGGGACCAGACAAACGCTTCTCATGAGCCAAAATGTTTACTCCTTTATTGAGTCGTAAATTGTCTGGTTCCCTTTGAGTTCCCTAGCACCACAAAAGGATGAGTGTGAAGTTTCCCTAACCACTTCACTCTCCCTGACCTTGATACGATCATGGGACCTGGGACACACAAACAAGGGAACGCTGACTCCTCTAAGAAGATGAACTGTCACTTGGGAAGCGGGATTTTGTGGTAGAAACTCTGAAGCATTAAGGGCCAAGTATTCAAATTTTGAAAGGGCTTCCCTAGAGATCGTGACGCGTGTCAAGAGGCGTGATACGGAAGTTGAAACGATGCCCCACGTTCATTGGGCAACGGTTATCGAGGTTTTCCCACTTCCCTTTCTACCCTTCGCCCCTTCTCTCCTTAAAACCCTAGTTTGCTATTTTTGGGACCTTATTCCATCTTCCACCTCTGTCATTTTTCTTCTCCACATCCCTTTCACTCTCTTTTTCAAGAAACCTCCAAAACCTTCTCTCTTCCCAAAATTCGCTCAAATGGCCTCCACACACACCTTCGCCCAGATTAAAGCCTGGGTTCTTGCAAATTCCATAACCCTCTTCGTCTCGCAACTAAACGAGATTGAGAAAGAATCAGATCCAGTCATGAAAGACGTCCTCATCTGAGGGCTCTACAACCAAGTAAGCCCTTTCTTACCACTTCCTCCTCCGGCCGACCAAACTTTGGCCTGGACCTCCTCTTCCGCCATATCCTCTGAATCCCTTCCTCCTCCTTCAACCACCAACACCTCCTCCGGCACTGTCATTCTTGACAGTGTTGGAGATGCTCGTCCCTCTATAAACGAGAAGCCTAGAAAATACAAACACCACCATTCATCCAAAAAACGCCATTCATCCAAAGATCCCTCAAAATCCAAACCTTCCAAAAAATCCAAACACTCCAAAGATCCCTCACAATCCAAAAAACGCAAACACTCTGAGGTCTCTGAATACTCGGAGCCCAGAAAGAAATCTTTCTTCACAATTGACGATTACTTAAACTGCTCCAAGGACAGTTCCTGTGTCGCCAAACCCCCCTTTGTCTTTCATTCGGACTCTGGGACCTCCCAATCCCAGAGCCAACTCACCTCTTCTTCCCTCTCTCTTCCCATAAGTGAGGGACCTCCCAAACCCCTTCCCCCAAAACACAAGACTCCTCCACCACCTCCCTCTGTTCCCACAACAAAGGGAACTCCACCTCCACCACTCCCCTCTGTTCCCACAACAACGGGAACTCCACCTCCACCTCACAAAACCCCTTCCCCTCCTTCCTCACCCAAAACACTTTTGTCCCTCCCACTTCTGCCTCGGGGACCCCTACTCCCCCGGTTCCCGTATCCACCCCTCTTCCCCCTTCTACACAAATATCCACTCCCTTCTCCTCTCCTCTTCCCTCTTCCACAACATCCCCAACTACCACAAAACTTCCCTCTCCCTCTCCCTACAAAACTGTCGTCGTCCTCACTTCGGACGACGATGACCTTCCTCTTTCCGTTGTCATCGGGAAAATGACCAAGGACCCTCCTCCTCTCATCATGGGAACTGTCGAGGAGGAGGCCCAGCTCAAGGATGTCGAGGAAGAGCTCAACAAGGTCCCCACTGAAGCGACAACTGGAAAGGGGACCTCGTCCTTGGAAAAGGTGGATCCTGAAGAGCCCACGGAGAAAAGGGACCCAACACCCGCTGTTGGTGCTGGGGCAAGTACAAGTCATCCTGAGGATGACGCGGAGGACTCCAGCTCGAGCTCCTCTGAAGAAGCAGGGACCTCCGGTGAAGAGGTCGAAGAAGAAGAAGAAGAAGAGGCTCCAACTGAAAAGGAGCCCGCTAGGATCTCAACACCTGGACACCAAATGGTGGTGTCCGAGGGTTCCCATCAGCCAAGGGAACGCGTGCTCATGATTGAAGCGGATGAGCCCTCTCAGTAGAAAGGACCAAGAACGGTCTCAAGGGGGAATACTTCAAAAAGCACAACAAGAAAAGGCAAGGGACCTGCACTGAAAAAGCTCCCTGTCAATGAGAATCGCAAGCTCCCCCCCCCCCTCTCATAGTCTCTGAAGCGCTGCTCATCGAGAATGGACTGGGGGGAACTGTGGGACCTGATCAAGGCCCAAGGCTGGGAGCATATCTTCAAGGAAGCCGTGAGTGTAGATCCCTCACAGGTGCGTCATTTTTACAACAACTTTGCAATCCACAAAGACAAGCACCCAGGGAACTCTCTCCCACGAAGGCGACGAGTTCATCTTCACCACGTCCACTATCCGCCTTCAGCTTCAGGTCCCGGTTCAGGGATTTCATGCCTTGTCTCACAAACTCTGGGGAGAGTTCGTCAGCGCCGAGGTGTACAACACCATATTTGTGGGCCGAGTTCCCACACAAGGGACCTCGACCCATCATTTGTCCCTCGTCGCCAAGCTTGCTCATCAACATGGTGATCCCTCGCCAGGAGAAGCGTCTGGTCGTCAACATCCCCGATGCCATCATCCTCTATCACTTCCTCCTCAAGAAGACCATCAACCTTCCCAGAATCATACTAGGGCATATGGAGAAGCGTATGGCATCCAAGTCCCATTCCCTTCCCTACTCCGGGCTTATCAAGAAGCTTCTACTCAAGGAGGGTCTCTACGACGTCTCCAAAGAAGAAGTTACGCTTGGAAGGGAACTGGACATCTCAGTGGTCCAAAAGATGCGACACTCTGAGCCTGTGGAGGAAGTCCCATCCGAATGTGTGATGCCTTGTTCCCACCGAGCCCATGATCTCTCCTCTTTTTCCCTTAATCCAAATTTATCCACAAAAATGTACTTGTGTTCCCCTTGTACATATTTTCTCAAGTAATGAAATGGCCTTTAATTTGAATGCGTGTTCCTTTTCTTCCTTCTTAATTGCATTGCTTGTTTCGATGATGTCAAAAGGGGGAAAGACAAAAAATGCGAGATGAGTTAAAAGTTTAAGTTATCACAGAACATGCATAAGCTAAGGGGGAACAATTGCATAAAAAGCTAAGTAAGATCTCAGTGTTTTTAATTGAAGTGGCTCCCCAGAATCATCCTTAGGAACTCATCTGCATATCATTCATTGAAATACTTGCTTATTTTGTGATGGGTTTGTCATCATCAAAAAGGGGGAAATTATTGGGACGTTGTTGGGACCTCTGGTTCTAAACAACGGATCAACGATGCTAGTCTTCGAGTTTTGATAATGACAAACACCATGAGGAACTAATGTGGTTTGTTCAAGTATTTCTAAGGAACGCAGGTATAGCCAAGAACTCTCATGAATGACCAAAAGCCACAGAAGCTCACAATGCAGAAAGGGAACTCTGAAGAGAAAAGTTCCCATGCAATGGGAACTCCCAGGAATGATCAAGAGAACACAAGCTTACAACGATGAAGAGTTTCCATCAAGGGAACTCTGAAGAAGACAGTTCCCATGACATGGGAACTCACATGTGAGGACAACGACCGTTCAGCGCATATCGCGGGATTCTGTCTTGGACAGCCCGAAGGAACAGTCTGAGGATCAGACTGTCACGAATGATCCAAAGTTCAAACCAAAGTCACATGTGAAGAAAGTACAACTTGGGCATCAAGCAAAGGGCATTTTGGACACAATTGAAAGACGCGATTGCCCAAGCACACCTGGTCTATAAAGCCAAATGAATAGTACTCGGATTGAGTACTTCTCCCAGAACTCACAAATACCCACACCAGAGAAAAGAGAAAGAAAAAGAAGAGAAGTCCCCGGCGGCGAGTGTGTGATCTCGACGATGGTGAAGCCGAAGTTCCCAGGAGCAAGGGAACTGAGAAGTCGGTGTAAGGTTTGAGTTACTTGTATTTTGTTGTTGTGAGCTTAGGAACTCAGTTGAGAGGATTCACTAGTGTTGCTAGAGTTAGGTAGAACTCGTAGGAACAAAGAAGTGTGGATCCGGCTGTTGTAACTAAGGAACAAAGCAATCAATATAAGTAAGTCATTCAAAATCCTCTAAGCGGAGGTAGAAGTTTACCCACACAACTAGTTGGTTGTAGTGGGGTTCCTCTATAAGGGAACTGCGTTCTTTACTGCGTTTAATACTTGCGTTTACTTTACTTCCGCTGCCTTGGGAACAGCTTAACAACCAGTTCCCAAGCTCTTTGCTAACGGTTTACGATCCAACAGATAATATTTGCTTAATTTGAGTAGTAGCTCAATATGTGAACGGTTAACACAAGACTATTCTTTTGCTCATACTTGATTGTCTTATCTTGGATTGTACTAAGACAATGTTATGTATAAACTTTTTGTTGTCATTTTATGATAACTTATTAATCATGTTTCATTGTAATATATATTATTAAGTTGTTGAATGAACTTCTTAAGTCTAAGTAATCTTGGATTAGCCAAATCCGAGGTTATTGGAAGTAATACCTCCCACGAAATAGGGGGTGTTACAAGTATGTCATCCGCATACATGCCAAGAAGACTACTTTGCTCCCATTAAACTTTTTGTAAACACAAGGTTCTTCTTCACATTTGATGAAGTCAAACTGTTTGACTACTTCATCAAATCGAAGGTTCCAAGTTTCCAACTCCTTGATACCTTCTTAAGTCCATAAATGGACTTCTCATCTTGCATACTTTCCTAGGATTGTGTGGATCCTCAAAACCCATAAATTGTGTCATGTACACATCCTCTTCTAAGTATACATTTAGAAAAGTGGTCTTGACATCCATTTTCTAGATCTCATAATCATAATAAGTTGCAATTGCTAGGAGTATCCGAATGAATCTAATCATAACGTTTAGAGAGAAGGTTTCATCATAGTCAATACAATGAATTTGTTTGAATTCTTTTGCAACTAGTCTCGCTTTGAAAACTATTACTTTTCCATCCTTGTTTGTTTTGCGTTTGTAGGTCCATTTTCACCCTATGGGTGCTATCCTATCTAGAGGATCTATCAAGTCCCATACTAGATTATGAAACATGAAATCCATTTCAAACATCATGGCCAAGGGTGGAACCGGAAATATTTTTTTGGCGGGGTGGGCAAAAAGTTTCTGATACAACTAAAAGAATTTTCAATTTTCAAAAAAATACTAAACAATGAAACACTAAAAAAACTCAAAAGTTATAAATTCATAACTAGAATAACTAAATTTTTTTTTATCAAGGACACTGCCCGTGAGAGCCGAAATGTATACCTCATATACCTACCTTGAAATCCTATTCGCTTGAATAGGGTGCCTGAAGGCAATAAAATAAGTACTTAAAACATGCACTCGTATGTTATTATATGATAACCAAGTATTTTAATATAACCCATTCTCTTAAAGCTCTCGGGTTCAATTATTGGATGAAGACATACATTTTGAAAAAAAAGGCATTCTAACTGTAATATCCGCTAAATTCTAAATAAAAAAAATGGGTAATTATCCCAATAAATTTTTTTCTCTAAAGTAGAGAATTTAATAATTTTTATAATCTTATATTATAAAAGGTTATAAAAGTTTACTACAATAAAAATTAAGAATTTAATTAAAGCAAGTCGGATAAGTATTTATTAATATTGGAATGTTACAAGGCTAAAAATAATTCAAGGCAAAACAAATAAAAAGGAGTCAAGAGACGGGACTCAAATCGGAGACCTCTCGCTCCTCTCATCACAAACACACACTCCGACCTCTCCCTCCTCTCATCACAAACACACACTCCTTTTCCGCTATGCCATTGTAGCTTATCTACCCATTAAAGACTTTTTATTCTTTTAAAACTTTTTTTTACTTCTTCCCAAATTGAACATCAGACTACATCAGACTTGACCGTCTGATTGACGTTCAAAAATTGCGTGTCAAAATTTTTCTCCAATGGCCATGGTGGCTTGCCCTTCTCACCAAGGACAACCTCATTCTATGTCATCTTCAAACTAGCACACAACCACCCAATCCCCATTGAGTTTCTCCTCCATGGTTGGTCCATTCCAATGGTGGTGGATCAAGAGAAGGGTTAACTTTCCCTATAAAAGGGGCTAAAACTCCATTGTTTCACTCACACATTCATTCAACTTTCTTCCTCTTGCTAAAATCCTCTCTTCCAAGTCCAAATTTCAGCCAAATTTATGCAACTAAATTTCTGAAATTCTTCCTAAAAAATCCTCCAAACCCTAGATAGGTTGCCTTGCCTCCGACCACCGTCAAGCACCGGCCGGACCACCTCCATCTTGCGCGCGCGACACCGTTGCTCGCCGGAGCCGCCCAGGTCGCCGCCGCCAACCACCTTCCCTGCCCAGTCGTACGTCGTCAGTCCTAGTTCTCTCATCTGGTTCTACGTGAATGAAGAAGGAGGAAAGAAGATGTGAGTTTGGGCCTTTTGTTGGGTTTTGGGATTAAGTTTAAAATGGTTTTAGGCCCATGTGTCCAAATTTAACCCATCAGAATTTTAATAAGGGTAAAAGAGAAAGAGAAACCCAAACTCGCCCATCTCGAAATCCGTGCCCATTCCGCTCACATTTTCACTCGGTATAAATTCCCGGCTCGTATTTTAATTTCTATCTCTTTATAAAATAATTTTACATATATATAATATTTATTTAAGTAAATAGAATAAATATCATAAGAGATTTAATAAAATAGGAAATAATGTTAAGTCATTAAATAAATCTCAATAAATTGAAGAATAATATGAATATTGTTATAAGATCTTGTTAGTTAGACATTATAAGATCAAATAAAGACTTTCCTAGTACAAATTAATATTATGCATGCTATTCATTGTATAAAATAAAGCTTATGACATCGGTATTTCTTAAATAAAATAATAAGCTTATCATCTTTATATTTATATATTTGGATAATAAGATATATTGCTAAGTATTTTGGATATAAAGATATTATTGTATAAAGACCTAAGTTATTGGAGGTAAGATATTAAAAATATTATTAATACTCACTTATAAAATATTCAAATAATATACATATTTTTATAAAATAACATTCTAAGACATGGGGAACCATTTAAATAAATAATAGAATTTTATTGCTACCTCTTTTATGAAAGTGTGATATATTGATTAATTAGAAATTTACTATATAAGGGAAGTACTAGAGAAAAAACATATTATAAACTTAAATATATTTTGATAAGATATTCATGGAAAGTATGAGATAATTTGTTTAAAATAATACTTTGGAATTTATTAGATAAATAAAGTACTAGAATAAGTATAACCTAATATGTTTTATTAAATACCTTTTATATCATAAGGTGGCTCCATATCTTTAAAAAAGATTTGATAATAAGAGGAAAATATAATAATAATATATTCTAGTCTTGAGAAGATATTTTTATGATCAAGTTGGATGAAAGATATTTTTAAGGAAAATAAAAGTTATAATAAGGTAAGGGCATTATGGACATTTTATATCACAAGAAGATTTTTATAATCAATTGGAAATATACATATGGAAAATATATATTAAATGAACTTTAATCAATTTGCATGCCTTGAATAATAATAAGAAAATATATTTGTGATCATAAGTGAATAAAAAGGTTATAATTACTTTAATGAATTATTAACCTTATAATAAGAATATAAAAGTGCATTCGTTTCACGTTTTAGGATAAGAGTTCGTTTCATTTGAACCAAACTCTAATAGTACGTCTTGTTTTTCAAAATCTTATAAAATTTAATATAATATAAAGATTTTATAAAGAATACTTGGATATTACAAATAAGAAATAATAATAAGGAATATTATTATTTTATTCACATCCGCCTAAATTATTATTATAATAATTTAGTAATTAACTCTCTTATAATAAGAATATAAGAGGTATCTAAAACTTTAGAAGAATTAAAGAAATTCTTATTAAAGTTCATTCGTACCTCTCGTGTCAATAGGTCGAGTCTTTGTTCCGATTAAAGTCAACTATTTCCGTTCGTTCGTTCATACACAATCGTAAAAGCTAAGGCAAGTGAAATTTCTCCTTGTAGCATTAATAATTCGTTTCGTGAAATTTCTCGATGTTGGGAACAACTTTTTTGCTAATAATAAATGAAACTAGGAATATTGATTGTTAGAAATAACGACCCAATTGTTATCGTTATTCCGCTATTTAAATATTCAATAGGACTATTACGTTAGTCTTGCTTTTGTCCTTGATTGTTTAAAATCTCGTGTAGAGATCGTTTTGGATGAAACAATGAGGGGTGCGGGATTAACCCGACTCCTCTATATAACTTACTAAGTTGTATGTCTCTGAGCTTAAAGTACGACTTTCAAGATCATGATCTATGTCCGCTCCGATTGCAAGGAGGGATGAGTGGCACCGTAGCTAAGTGTCGGAACTGAGTTTCCCTTAAGTGGTCCGGGCCATGCAAGCCCCCCCACACTCTGTAAAAATCATTAACCTAATCGACATTGTTGTCACGATATAAGATAAGTGCCAATGCACATTTAAAATACATCAAAATCGGACCGATCTCAAATGATCGATCCGGCTCTCGGTTCGCAAGGGCGCAAGAGTTTTTTTTTCTTTTCAAAAACTCGTATGAAATAATAACATTCCCAACATACTTTCTACTCTAAGAAGTCTACAATATCATAGTTCTTCTAGCGATTAACGAGTTATCTCATCTCGAGATATACTCATTTCCATCACTAAAAGCTCCACATAAAGTTCGATACCTCAAACACATCCCGATATTATTTCTCAAATATTATAAAATTACCCTAACACCCTTGAGAATTTCCTTTCTCACTTGCTTAGTCTCCTTAGACTAATTCTGCTATTTTCGCATTTTTGCCTGGTATTTCTCGCCCTTCGCGACAAAATTCCAGACTATAGAAAGTCACACCGAAGTATTGAAGACGAAGTCTAGAAGGTTCGTGAAGCGTTATGCAAGGATAGAAGGTCAAGGTAAGACTACGTTGAAGGAAGGAATGAATTCTCATAAGAGCGAGGCATTCCAAAGATAGTGCACCAGCTCTTCCCTTTTTAAAAAAACAAGCAAATCATCTTCACACGAGTTGTCTTGGGAAAGCATACTTGTATTTTTAATTAAGTCTTTTCAACCCTCTCTAAATGGGCTTTACTTTCCGCTGCTACATTTGTAAAACGACTCTCAATGTAAAGAGTCAAGTCTCATTCGTGAGCATCCGTTTATTTATGTAACATTTATGTCAATTTCCGTATTTCTATAAGTTTTAATATCATTATAAAGCCTTGGGTGACTTTGGACGGTAAAGTCCGAGGTCACTGACAGTAATACCCAGTGTTGCAAAATAGGGGTGTTACACTAACTAAGTAAATGACATGTAAAGTGGTTTGCATACTAAGTAAATGACGTGTGAAAGTGGTTTACATACTAAGTAAATGACGTGTGAAAGTGGTATGCATGCTTGTAGTCTTTCTAGGGCCACTTTTAGCCCCCATATAGTTCCGCCCCTGATCAAGGCTTCACACCATCTCTCATAGTCTAGACTCACCACATCTTGTTTGTATGTAGTAGGCTCATTGCTTCCTAAAAGAAGAATGTCCAAACTTGCAATTATTATGTAATCAACATCTCTTTGGCTGCAATTTGGGTCTATCAGATCTATGTGTAGGCTAAGAAACTTGAGGTTCTGCCAATATATTTTATGGATCATTGGGAATAGGGTCTTGTGACTCCATTGCCTTTAGTGTATGAGTTCCCTCTCCCTGCAAAATTAGGTCCTCAAAACCCATTTTCTCAAACATGGAGTGATCCATGTCCTCTTGTTACTTAGTTTTTGCTCTTCTCGAACTTCTCCGAGATCAATATTTCTCTCATTTGACTTCTTGGAAATAAATTCTTTTTCCATAAAGACACTATTCCTATAAACAAACACTTTGTGCTCATTAGGATTGTATAATATCCTTTAGTCACCTTAAGATAACCTATAAAGAACCACCTATCTAATTTGGGTGCAAGCTTGTTTGATAGTAAAAGTTTTACATAAGCTTCACATCTCCAGATTTTCAAAAAAGACAAACTTCAAAAAATTTCCAATCCATAACTCATATGATGGTGTCTTATCTGCATCTTTGGATGGATTCATGTTTAGTGTGAACATAGTAGTTGTAAGAGCTTATCCCTAAGAAGATATTAGAAGATCAGCAAAACTCATCATTGATCGAACCATATTCAAAAAGGCTATATTCCTCCTTTTAGACCCACCATTCATTTGTGGTGTTTCGAGTCGAGTCAGTTGTAAGACAATCCCACAACTTGTTAAATGATGATCAAAATCTTGACTGATCCACCATGATCAAATCGTAGTGCCTTAATTGTCTTGTAAGACAATCCCATAACTCCTTGAACTTGTCAAACAATTTAGACTTATGCATCATTAAGTTTATGTATCTATGCCTACTAAAATCATCAGTAAAGGTTATGAAGTATTTGTAGTTACCTCTAGATTCCATTCTCATTGGTCCATACATCTATATGTATTAGTACCAAAAGCTTAATTGCCCTTTCACTCACTCTAGTAAAAGGAGACCATGTCATTTTTCCCATTAGGCATGACTCACATGTTTCAAACAATTCATAATCAAATGAGGTTAGAAGTCCATCCTTATGAAGCTTCCTTTATGCGATTTAGGCCAATGTGACATAATCGACAATGCCATAGATAGGCGGTGTTAGAATCATTCGTTTCTTGCTTTTTGGTGTTTATATTATAGATGTTAGATCCTTGATCCAAAATATAGAATCCATTACTCAATATATCATCAACATAAAAGATGTTATTTTTAAAAATAGAAAACATTAATCTTTAAGAATAAAATCATAGCCTTCTAAGTCCAAAACACAAGTCACAATCATTTTTCTAGTAATAAATAGGATAAAATAATAATTATTAAGATCTAATACTAAACCAGAGGTAAAGATAAACTACAATCTCCAATGACAAGTGCATCAACCCTTGCTCTATAGTGCATAGGTCTACCACTCCCTTAGCTAAGCTTCTACGTCTTCTTAGTCCTTATACATTCAAAATAATGTGAGAACCATAACATGAGTCCAATGCCTAAATAAAAGCTTTAGCTGTTAGGACTTATATAACATACATGCCTAACTTTGAACTCACATCTCAATTCTTTTTAGCATCTAGATATATTGGGCGGTTCCTCTTACAATGACCCTTGGCATGGAAGTAGAATAGTCATTGTCAAAAACTACTTTAGCCTTTTCAAAAGTCTTCTTAGGTTGTGCAACTTGTTTGGCCTTCCCTTTTACAGTCTTCTTCTACTATTTAGGTGCCCCTTTCTTAAACCCTTTTTCCCTCTTTGACCATCAAGACCTCTTTCTTGGGGTCAATATATAGTGAGATTTTTCTCAACTATTTTGAGCATCCCATATATCTCTTCAAGTATTTCCCAACTCCATTCATATTGAAGCTGAGATTAAATTGAGCAAATCCATCATGTAGAGAGTGGAGTATTATCTTTGTAGCCAACTCTTGACTATATGAGTGGCCAAGTCTATCCATGTTCTCAAAATGTCCAATTATTTTGAACATATGAGGACCAAAGTTCCTACCCCCACGAGGTCCTCCGAAACCTCGGAGTGAGGCCTCAACCTCGTAACCGACTCTACTAACACACTCGCCCACCAGAACTACTCAGCTAACGCCGCTCCTCTGAGCCAATCACCAGCCACCTCACCTCTAAACCAATCAGAGGCCCTGATCTCGGGCATCCCACATCGGACTATGATCAAAACTTGACTCCCCAATCCCCTATAAATAGAGGGGTACCTCGCACGGAAAAGGGGTCGAAAAACATCTTGAACTCAAGAACTATCTTGCTCGTTGGAGATCGACGTGATCGAAACATCGTCAAAAGACCTCGCTATAGACAAGTGAAGTCCACAAAAAGACTTAAAGTCATACAGAAACCTCACTCACATCAAAGACCTCGCTACACAATCTCACAAGACTCCCTATACCACGCTCTCAAGTCCACCTCGTCTCAAGATCAATCAAGTGATACTTAGGTGGTAGAATCATTTAGCAAATAGGAGATCTCGAACATTGTTAGATTGAGATCTCGAATACTCGTAGGAGGTCTAGGGTGTAATTCTCAATTGTTTATTAGCCTCGTTAGCTTGTAACCTCGCTGTAAGAACAATATAAATAAAGAAGCAAGTGTTTGCACAATCGAATATAATAATCTCGTTCCTTGTCTTCTAGCGAGTTGTTACTTCGGGTTTCATCACTGGTGCCGTCTTTGGGAACTTCTTCATCCTAAGTAGTTTCCCGATTGGTGCAAAACTTGGCTTCAAACCTCTCAAAATGGCCTGCCCAAACAACTTCTTTCCCCAACATCCCGATAACATGCTCGAGACTCCGCAGTGGATGGCCGCGGGACCCCCGTGGTGCCCTTTCGTGGTTCCTTCGGGTTGGACATACAACGCTCCACAAAATCCCTACCCATTCCAAGGGTACAAGCAAGGTGGCGCGCCCCCGAACCCGCACCCTTACTCGGGTTATGGACAGTACCAACAAGGTCACGCTCCCCCATACGTCCCTATCCCCGCTCAAGGGCAACCCCATTCCGAGTACGTGCCCGCGTACGTCCTCGGGTATATGCCGGGGAAGGAAACATCAACCAACGGCTCGACCACAGAGAGACCCTCCCGGGACCCAATGCAAATCTCTCGATCCCGCTCACGGCGCTCGAGGGTGCGGGAAACAGAGTTGTCCGAAACGGTAGGGAGTGCAGCGCACCCCTTGGTAAAATCAAAATCGCGCCGCCAATCCGTCGAGGTCGGGTACCGTAACCCCTTTGTGACTGAGATCCAAGAGGCACACATGCCCAAGGGTTTCCATTGGCCACAGATGAGGCTCTACGATGGCACGGCCGACCCCGAAGACCACGTAAAGCACTTCTCTGTCCAGATGAACGTCTACTCCTACAACGCCGCCATATTCTGCCGCATCTTCCCGACCACCTTGGACAAGGTCGCAATGACGTGGTTCATAAGCCTCAAAATAGAGTCGGTGGCCTCGTTCTCTCAGCTATTTGATTCCTTTATCGGGCACTTCAACGGCTCAAGGAAGTGCAAGAAGAACATGCGGGATCTCCGCGGTATTGAGCAGGGGGAGAGCGAGCAGTTGGGTACCTTCTTTACGAGGTTCACCACAGCGATCGCGGAGATCGCACACATCGATGAAGCATAAGTGCGAGATATCCTCATGGGCAACCTGTGCCCAGGTCCCTTCAAGACCTATATTTTCTATAAGTGCCCAACGACGTACGACGGCTTGTGCTCCCGATTCACGACCCAAGTTTATGTCGAGGACGCCGCCAACCAGAGCTCGCGACCGAGGACCGACAAGGATATCGTGACCGAGGCTAAGGGGAAGGAGAAGGTGGCCGTGCCGGCCGCGAGGGATCCGTACATGACGCAGGCTCACGACCGACGCGCCGACTACAAAGGCAACAACAACATGATCAACGACAACAGGAATAACAACCGCGAAAGCAGCGGTGGGGGTTGGAGCTGCTTCGGCGGGAAACCGCGAGGCTACAAAGGCAAGGGCGACCCCGCATACAACCCAAATGAGCAGGGGCGTGCCAACCCCGCGTCGGGAGCCAACACCGTACAACAAGGTACGGTCCAACCTCGGGCCAACAACGTTGAACAACACGCCCCCGCAGGGCAGATGCGTCCCAGGCAAACCGCGGCACCCGACGGGTAAATCCATACCATCTTGGGTGGACCCTCTCTAGCGGGTTCAACCCAGGCAGAAAGAAAGAGATACGCGAGGGCAAGCCACCATGAGCCCTCGGTGTACTGCGTGGCGCAGACCTCGCGGTCCCACGTAGGTTTGGCTTTCACCTCCGAGGACGCCGAGGGACTCCACATGCCGCACTCCGACCCCCTTGTAGTGTACGCTCAACTAGGCTCGAAAATGGTGAAGCGAGTGCTGGTGGACATGGGTTCCTCCGTGGACATCATGTACTTTCGCGCCTTTGAGCAATTAGGCATCTCCGCAACGTCCCTGAAGCCCTACGTTGAGAAACTCACCACCTTCTCGGGAAACGAGGTCGACATTGCCGGTCTAATAGACCTTTGGATGACGCTCGACACCGGTTCCACAACAAGAACCGAGATGATAGAATTCACGGTGGTAGACCTGCCCTCGACCTACAACGCAATCATCGGGAGGGTCTCCTTGATGAAGTTCCAGGCGGTGGTTTCCATTTACCACCTAAAAATGAAGTTCCCCGTCGATGACGGTGTCGGCGAGGTGAAGGACAACCAGGAAGAGGGTCGCGTCTGCAACGTCCTCCGGCGAGGCCAATATTCATGGTGGAGTCCTCCGAAGAGGCCGACCTCGAAGTCTGGGACTTCACAATCCCCACCCCCGAGGCAGAGAGAAGGGTGATAACCCCATTTGAAAGCAAGTCCGAGAAATCTACCTGGGGGAATGTTTCACCGGGACGTCTGCAACGTCCCTAGAAGCCTTGCTCGTTGGGTCCCGTGACGTGTTCGCCTGGACCGCGAAAGACCTCCATGGTGTTCCTCGGACACTGGCCCAGCACTCCCTGAACGTCGATGTCGCCACTCGCACTGTGGTGCAGCGACGAAGAAAAATGAATGAAGAGAGGGAAAACGCCGCCAACGACGAGGTGGCAAAGCTGCTGGCCACGGAATTCATCCGTGAGGTCCAGTATCCGAGGTGGTTGTCCAACATCGTATTGGTCAAAAAGGCCAGCCGCAAGTGGCGGATTTGTGTGGACTTTAAAGACCTCAACAAAGCGTGTCCCAAGGACAGCTACCCCTGTCGTCAATTGACGAGCTTGTTGATTCGACTGCAGGTCACGAGGTTTTAAGCTTCCTCGACGCGTACTCGGGATACAATCAGATCTGATGAATTCGCGTGATGAGGAAGAGACGTCCTTCATCACGCAGCGGGGAACATACTGCTACAAGGTCATGTCATTTGGCATTAAAAATGTTGGGGCCACATTCCAACGCCTCATTGAACGGGTCTTCAAGAACTATCTGGGGAGAAATGTGTCGGCTTACATAGATGACATCGTTGTGCGAAGCAAAAGCCCCAAAGAACATCTGATCAACCTCGTTGAGGTCTTCGCCACCCTCAGGCACAACCGTCTCAGCCTGAATCCCGAGAAATGTGTCTTCGGCGTATCATCAGGGAAGTTCTTGGGCTTCATGATCAACGAGAGCGGGATCGACGTCAACCCCACCAAGGTCGAGTCAATCCTCTTAATGAGATCCCCGAGTTCTCGAACAGAAGTACATCGGCTCAACGGCGTTGTAAACTACCTAGGAAGATTTTGCTCCCGTTTAGCGGACAAATCCCTTTTTTGCCGCTCTAAAGAAGAATGACAAGTTCGTCTGGGATGAGGGGCTCGAGGCCACATTCTTTGAATTAAAGACCTTCTTGTCAAGGCTCCCCACTTTGTCACCCCCATTGGCGGGCGAAGATCTGCAGCTATACGTCGCGGTGAGCCCGGAGACAGTGAGCGGCCATGCACCTAGTATACTTCGTAAGTCGCATGCTCCAACTTGCGGAGCAGCGATACTCCCTGGCGGAGAAGATGGCGCTGGCAGTTATGACCGCCGCGAGGCGACTACGCCCTTACTTCCATGCACACCCCATTCAAGTCCTCTCCGACCTCCCGCTCCGACAAATCCTCCATCAACCCGCCCTCTCCGGGCGTATGACGAAGTGGGCGATCGAGCTCTCTGAGTTCGACATCAGCTACCTCCCAAGAACCGCGATGAAGTTGCAGGCCCTCGCCGACTTCATGGTGGAGGTCACCTTCCCCAAAATCGACGCAAGCTCCGAAGAGTGGAAGGTGTTCGTTGATGGCTCACGGTGTGATGCCGGTGGCGGGGCCGGTGTATTCCTCGCTGGTCCCTCAATCGAGACGGAGTACACCCTCAACTTCGCCTTTGAGGCCACCAACAACGATGCCGAGTACGTGGCCATGATCGCCGGGATCGAGATGGCGCTCCTTAGCGGAGCCCGCAAAATCAGGGTCTACATAGATTCCGAGTTGGTGGCACGTCAGCTCAACGGCCAATACGACACCAAGACGGGATTCCTGCCTGCCTACCGAGAGAAGGTAAAAGCCTTGGTGTCGTGCCTAGAGACTTTTGCGGTAGAATCCATCCCGCGAGCCTCGAACACAAAGGCAGATGCTCTTGCAAGGCTAGGATCTGCCCTTCCCTTGGAGGTAGGGAACCACGTGATGGTAGAGAGAAAACTCTCGCGAAGTGTGACCAGCGAGGTCCTCTCCGTCAGAACCGAGGATTGGAGGTTCTCGATAACACGATATGTGGAGAGCGGTGTCCTCCCCGAAGACCCCGCGTTGGCCAGGAAGCTGAAAATGCAGGCGGCTCGCTACTGCGTCGTCGGTGGCCAACTCTACCACCGAGGCTACGTTGAGCCCAACTTGCTATGCGTATTGCCCGAGGTCACGGATCACATCCTCTACGAGGCACATGAGGGAGTTTGTGGCGGCCACCTGGGGTGGCAGGCCTTGGCGCATAAGATCATCCATCTAGGGTACTTTTGGCCCACTCTCCGACAAGATGCGAAGGCCTACGTCCAAAGGTGCGATGGGTGTCAAAAACACGGGAACCTCCAGCACAACCCGACCTTCCGTCTCCACTCCATCCATGCACCCTACCCATTTGCGATGTGGGGGATGGACATCCTCGGGCCCTTTCCCAAAGCAGTTGGCCATGTGCAGTACATCTTGGTCATTGTCGATTACTTCACGAAGTGGATCGAGGCGCAATCCATGGCAAAAATCAGCGGGGAAAAGGTCTACGACTTCCTATGGAAGAACCTCGTTTGTCGTTTCGGCGTTCCCATGACCATCATGACTGATCATGGCCCCCAATTCGACTACGAAGAGACTCGGACTTTCTGCTCTGAACTGGGCATAGCCCTCAAATTCTCTTCCGTGGCCCACCCCCAGTCCAATGGCCAGGTAGAAAATGTCAACGCCCGCATCTTGATCGACCTAAAGAAGCGCTTGGGCATGGCGCAAGGTCGATGGGCAGAACTACTTCCACTCGTCCTCTGGACGTATCGCAAGACCGCGCGTCACGCAACAGGCGAGACACCCTTCGCTCTAACTTACAGGGCGGAGGTGCTAGTCCCCGTCGAAACTCTGGTCCCATCGGAGAGAGTTTTTAAGTTCGACGAGAAAGAGAACGAGTCCAACCTTAAGGTCGAGCTACAATTCAGAGACGAGTTGCGCGAGGTGGCTGACCTGCGCTCTAGAGAATACAAGTGTCGCGTGGCTGTATATCACGACAAGAAGGTCAGACCTCGTCTTTTGGCCACGGGAAACCTCGTTCTGAGGCGTACCGAAGGTGGAAAATTGGATCCTTACTGGGAGGGTCCATATCTCCTCGGGGAGGAGGTCACGCCCAGAGCCTTTAAGCTCAAAGACATCGAGGGACGTACCCTAAGCAAAACATGGAACGTCGTGTGGCTCAAAAAATATTATGTGTAAACTCTCTAAACCCCGTTGTTCCTTACAAGTTTTTGTGAATAAAGGATTGCATGCTTTTCAAAAACTTTCTCAAAAATGAAAATCTCGTGTTAAAGTCCACCCCTCGCTTCCCGCTTGGGGATGGAGAATCTCGTTTGAAAGAAAAGTCCACCCCTCGCTTCCCGCTTGGGGTTGGAGAATCTCAATTAAGTCCACCCCTCGCTTCCTGCTTGGGGTTGGAGAATCTCGTTTAGTCCACCCCTCGCTTCCCGCTTGGGGTTGGAGAATCTCGTTTAGTCCACCCCTCGCTTCCCGCTTGGGGTTGGAGAATCTCGTTAAGTCCACCCCTCGCTTCCCGCTTGGGGTTGGAGAATCTCGTTTAGTCCACCCCTAGCTTCTCGCTTGGGGTTGGAGAATCTCGTTTGAAAGAAAAGTCCACCCCTCGCTTCCCGCTTGGGGTTGGAGAATCTCGTTTGAAAGAAAAGTCCACCCCTCGCTTCCCGCTTGGGGTTGAAGAATCTCGTTAAGTCCACCCCTCGCTTCCCGCTTGGGGTTGGAGAATCTCGTTTAGTCCACCCCTCGCTTCCCGCTTGGGGTTGGAGAATCTCTCTTAGTCCATCCCTCGCTTCCCGCTTGGGGTTGGAGAATCTCGTTTGAAAGAAAAGTCCACCCCTCGCTTCCCGCTTGGGGTTGGAGAATCTTGTTAAGTCCACCCCTCGCTTCCCGCTTGGGGTTGGAGAATCTCGTTAAGTCCACCCCTCGCTTCTCGCTTAGGGTTGGAGAATCTCGTTAAGTCCACCCCTCGTTTCTCGTTGGGGTTGGAGAATCTCGTTAAATCCACCCCTAGCTTCCCGCTTGGGGTTGGAGAATCTCGTTTAGTCCACCCCGTGCTTCCCGCTTGGGGTTGAAAAATCTCGATTAAACCATGCAAGGTCTGAGCGAGGCTCATGACCTCGGCATAACAATCATTGTGCAAGGCTCGTAGCCTCGGCATAATCTTATAAAGATCCGAGCGAAGCTCATGATCTCGGTGCGGAATTAAAAAACCCGATGTGGCCCGAGTGCCACAATAGTTGTGACACTCGAACCATGGGGTTGGATGGCTATGGATGGACATATACAAATAGACTAAAACAAACAAACAATCACGAGAAAAGAAAAGTGATATAAAATAAAGGCCACAAGGGCCAAGATGTTTGAATTACAGACCCCGCAGGGCCACCAACAAGACAAAAATAAAAAAAAAAACAGCATATTTCAATTCTTCGGGGCTTCAGCGGCGGGATCGGCGGAGTCCGGGAGAGCTTTTGGGGCATTGGCAGCAGAACCCGCGGGAGTTTCTAGGACGGGGTCAGGGGAGGCAGACAGCTGGGAACTTGGCGCATCTGTCTCAGGCTGAGGGCACGTAACGGCGACCTCCGGGCCTTCTTGAACGAGTTCCACCGCGGGAGGTGCCTCGCTTGCCACAGTCCCATCCGCGTTGAGAAAGAACTCACATTCTCCCTCGGGCTCCTCCCCGGTCTCCTTCCCCATAGTCTCTTAGTAATTGGGGATGAAGAAGGTAATGCGGGGATCAATATGCCCGTACTTCGCCACCGCCTGTCTAACCCCCATACGGACGGCTTGGTGAAACATCTTCCTCACACTTTCCACTAGCTCCACTCTATACCCCTCCGAAGCGACGTACTTGGGACTCGCGGCCTCCACCTCCACGTTGAGCTCAACAACACGCCGTTCGAGGCGGGTAATCTCATCCTCAGCCTTCGATAACTCCGCCTCTTTCTCCTTGAAGAAGTTGTGCTCAGTGGAGAGCTTACCCCGAAGCTCCTCATTCTCGCCCTGTAAAACCTCGGCCACTTCTCTCGCCTTGCTCTCCCGCTCCTTTGCCCGGGCCTCTCCCTCCTTCGCCCTCGCCATCGCCTTAGCCTTGTCCCTCGTCGCAACCTCCGCGGCTTCAACCCGCTTCTTGGCCGCATCAAGCTCCTTTGCTTGCTTCGCGCACTCCTCTGTGCGGGCTTTAAGCGCCGCCTCCATCTTTTCCATTCTCGCATGAGCGAGGCTGATGCGGCTATGGTTGTAGTTATCAAAGAAGGTATGCTGCAAGTTCACAAAAATGTTTGAGAAAAGAAAGAAATAAGAAAGAAGGCACGAAACCCTAAACAGAAGGGAGTTCATAAAAGCGAAACTTACCATGGCTGAGTATCGAGCAGCCTCGTCGTCAAGTGCCGCCTCGGTGAGGTTGTTGGCCCACGCGACCTCCTCCTTCCACTCCTCCCGACCCCACTTCACCGGGGCACCCCTAAACGGCTCGGGGCATTGAAACTTCGCGGGCGAAGGACCAACGGCGTCGAGAGCTCGTCCCTCAAAGTTAAAGGAGGGAATGACCTCCTTCCCCGACGGACCTCACTGGTCCTTCCCCGACGAACCTCGCTGGTCGTCTGCCCGTGTTTCTTCCCCTTCTCCCTACGAGGGGACTCCGTGCCTTTCCTCTTATGCCCGGCTCCGTCACCGGACCCTCGAGAGGCTTTGGAAGACGTCTTCGCGACGTCCCCCTTAGGCGGAACCCCCCCCAGCGGTCTTCTCCCCGGACGTCTTCGGCGGCGAGGTATAGATTTCGGCTGCGAGGAGGGCGGCCTCACCAGCGGGGTCGGACGCTTGATAACTATCCCCTTTTGACCTCGGGGGACCGGAGTCGTAGAACTGGAAGTCACAGGTTTCTTTCCCTTTGACTTCGAGGTAAGAGCGCCAAAAAGATCCACTGCCAAAGAGAAACATGAAAGTAAGTTAGATAAAAGGCAAAAAACAAGTCAAGCTCGCAAAATTCTTAACCTCAGGGCCTGAAAACGGAATGTTAAACTAGTCGGGCTAGCGAGATATTCAAACCTCGCTATATAAAAGGGAAAACAGAAAAAAAACAAAGAAAGAGAAATTAAGTACCCTCTTTACCCTCGCGGGGCGGAAGGGCGAGGCTTAGGCCGACCCGCTCAAGCCAGTCCCGTGCTAGATACTTCTGGTACGGGGCCTGACACACCGGAGCATGTCGTGCTTTAAGTGCATTGAGTTGAGAAACCGTATGCGGACCCACGGACCGGACAAAGTTGCCCGGCGCCGTGGGAAAATTGAGATACCTCCCGGTGAGATCTTGGACCAGGAACCAATTCTTCTTCCATGGCCCGACGTTCGAAATGGCCGTGGTAATCTTGATACCCGGCAAGCTGAGGTTGATAAGGCAGGACTTCTGCTCCCTCCTCGCCAGGAACAGAGTCGACATGTTGTCAACATTCGGCCCGTCCCCGAGCTCGCGGCTGCGAACCGTGTAGGCACACAGCAGCCTCCAAGCGTTGGGAAAGATCTGTGCAGGGCAGATTCACATGGCCCACAGAAAGTCAACAATGTGTTGAGCCAGGGGTAACCTGAAGCTTGCTTGGAGGCTGAACAGGTGCACGACCACGCACCTCTTGTAAGACGCCAAGGAGCTGCCCTCCTCTTCGGGAAGTGCTAGCGCGACTCCCTCGGGCCAAGCGAAGTTCTTGGCAATATCAGCGAGCTCCTTAAGCTTTAGCTCGGTAGGCATCCCATCGGACAAAAAAGCCTCGCGCGAATCTGAGGACATGGGAATACGTTCCTCGAGGACAAGTGGAACGCAGGACACGGCGTCAGTAATATACGCCGCATCAAAGGTCGCGGGCTCATAGGAGTCAGACGACGTCGCCACAAACTCGGCAGCAATCTCATCGGGGGTGGAAGACGAGGCCATTTCAACACCCGACGACGCGTGAAGTCGGGAAAAGCGCGAATTAATGGAAACCTCGGAGTCACTAGAAGAAGGGTCGCTAAAAATCAACGAAGGAGACCTCGGGTTCTGGGAGTCGCTAGGCTCTACGCTTCCCACAGACTCAGAAAACTCCTCGTAAAACCCTCTTGAACTTTAAACACGAATCCTGGTGGGGGCTCACAGAAGCTCTCATAAGCATGAAAGAATGACGTCCAGGCCGCGGGAGGCTAGCACCTGGAAAAGAAATAAGCGTTGAGACATAGGGCAAGATAACCAAGGAGAAACAACACGAGGTCGTAACAACAACAAAGGGAAGAAGAGCGCGAGGTCATAACCCCAAAGGGAAAAATAACATGAAGTCGTAACAACAACAAAGGGAAGAAGAGCGCGAGGTCATAACCCCAAAGGGAAAAATAACACGAAGTCGTAACAACAACAAAGGGAAGAAGAACGTGAGGTCATAACCCCAAAGGGAAAAGCAACACGAGGTCGTAACAACAACAAAGGGAAGAAGAATGCGAGGTCATAACCCCAAAGGGAAAAACAACACGAGGTCATAGCAACAACTAGAAAAAAGAGAATTTGAGGTCATATGGAAAGAACTGCCACGTGGTACCCTAGAGGATACTCTGACAAGATAGGACGGCGGAGGAGAATTTGAAGTGCCAAAAAGAAAGAAAGAGAAAGAAGAAGGCCAACCAGTGGTGGAGGCTAGCGGTGGAAGCCCAAACGTCCCGTCAGTCGGACATCATGACGTTTGGGCTCCCGAGGGACTCAAGATTCAAAATGATGAAAAAAGCAAACATTCAACCGTCAACCGGCAGACGAAGGGTACGAAGGCATGGCTATCGCCGCCCTTGCCCCTAGAATGTCGGCCGTCTTTACTTGAGGAAGTAAGACAGAAGCAGGAAGATTGCCCGATGATTCAAGATTTGAGGCAGAGATTGAGCCGTGGAGAGGCACCCGACTTTGCAGAGAGAGCAGATGGTATTTTGTGTTTACATGGTCGGATTTGTGTGCCTCGAGATGCAGAGTTGAGGCAGAAGATTTTGCAAGAGGCTCATGCTACACCTTACTCAATCCACCCCGGGGCGAGTAAGATGTACAAGGATTTGCGACAGTTTTATTGGTGGGATGGCATGAAGCCGGATGTAGCGAGATTTGTCGCTAAATGTCAGGTCTGCCAGCAGGTGAAGATCGAGCATCAGAGACCCGGAGGAATGCTTTAGTCGCTTCCTATTCCGGAATGGAAATGGGAGGACATATCCATGGATTTTGTCACAGGTTTGAGACTCAGCAGAGGCCATGATGCTATCTGGGTGGTGGTGGATAGACTGACGAAAACTGCTCGCTTTTTGCCTATCAGGGAGACATGGCAAATGAGCAAGTTAGTGGAGGTGTTTATTAATCAGATAGTTAGGCTGCACGGAGTGCCTAAGACGATTGTATCGGACCGAGATGGGCGTTTTACTTCCAGATATTGGAAGCAAGTGCATGAGGCATTGGGGACGAGATTACATTTCACGACTGCTTACCATCCGCAGTCAGACGGTCAGACAGAGAGGACGATTCAGACGTTAGAGGACAGGCTGAGGTCCTGCGTTTTAGACTGAGGAGGTCAGTGGTCGGATCACTTAGCTTTGGTAGAGTTTGCCTATAATAACAGCTGGCATTCGTCGATTCAGATGGCTCCTTATGAAGCCTTATATGGTCGGAAGTGTAGGACACCGCTGTGTTGGGACGATCCCTCGGATGTAGTAGGGGAGAGGCCACAGATGATTGAGGAGACGATCGGGAAAGTGGCCTTAATCAGAGAGAGAATGTTAGCTGCTCAGAGTCGCCAGAAGTCCTATGCAGACAAGAGGCGTAGACCGTTGGAGTTTGAGGTCGGATCCCATATTTGGTTGAGAGTATCGCCTACCCGCGGGGTAAGAAGATTCGGGGTGAAAGGGAAGCTGAGTTCCCGATATATCGATCCGTTCGAGATTCTGGAGAGAGTAGGCGAGGTGGCTTACACACTAGCATTGCCGCCTGCTTTGGAAGGAGTGCACCCTGTATTCCATGTTTCACAGCTGAGACAGTATGTTCCGGATCCTAGTCACAGACTGAATTATGAGGATTTGGTGGTAGAACCAGATCACACCTTCCGGGAACAACCGCTGAAGATTTTAGATCGACGAATAAAGAAGCTGCGGAACAAGGAGATTCCTCTGGTGTTGATTCAGTGGTCTCGACGGGGAGTCGAGGAGGCCACTTGGGAGACGGAATCCAGGATGAGTGAGAGCTATCCAGAGATCTACCCGGGTTTAGTAGAGGCGTTTGAGGGGAAGGTTAGTAATTAGTGTGTTGTTTTCAGATTCGATGTTGCTTCGTGATCTTGGTTGCTTGATTTGTTTGTTTGACTGTTTAATTCTTGATTGGCGTGCTGTATGTTTTGGATGGCTAGTACTGATTATGATTTTCGTTATCAATCAATTCTGGTTCGAGGACGAACCTCTCTAAGGGGGAGAGGTTTGTGAAAACCTCGAATATTTTTTTTTCTTCACCTCGAATATCTTTTCTTCGTAATCAAGTTTCGGGACGAAACTTCCTTAAGGGGGGTAATATGTAATATCCATATTCGTTTTAGGTCTTGTAAGTCGGAAAACGAATTTAATTCACTTACAAATATTTAAGTTTCTTGACCCGAAATTAAATCGTTGTAGTGATCCGTTTGCAAGCCACCTATTTAATTACCTATAAATTAGTATTTAGCTATGCACAAAATTTAATGTTATTCCTGAAACCTCATGTATCCTTTCTTTATATATATATATATATATATGTGTGTGTTCGGTTATATTAGATGCCCTATCTAACCGAATCCAAGTAAATTCCTATATCTAAGTTCCAAATCTTCTATCTTTATCCAATTAACCTTCGTTTATCAATCCTATTTAACCGAACAAATTCGGTCTAACAAACCCCATCATTCACGATCGCAATCTTTGAGCAGCCGTGCGAGCGACATCGAAACCGGTGAGTTAGACTCGTCATTATTTCCTTCCTTTGTATATCGCACGATTACACTCCCCTGCTCACTTTCAGTTGATGTTCTCTGTTGGCGCCGGGATTGTTGCCGTGCTCTGCCCGTCTCCAACAACGATTGTGCCCGTTGGTTTTCGTCGTCAGATTTTCGCCGGTGTCGTCATTCCTTGTCATCCCTTTTCTTTTTCCGGTAAGTTGGGCTTCGTTTTTTCCAACGATTGTCGGGCGGGGTAGGATAAAAACTGGGTTGGGTGGCGAGCGCGAGTGTGTGGTTTAGGGAGGGAGGTCGTCAGAGGTGTGGGTGGTCGGAAAACGGCGACGAAGGGGTCGGTAGCAGATCTGGGTTAGAGACGCCGAGAAGGGTGGAGTCGAATCGCCTAGGAACGCTGGTGGTTGCGAACGGGGGACAACGGAGGTTCTCGTCTTTGATTTTCCTTCGTGGCCACTGATTGTGGAGTGGGCGTCTCGGGGAGTAGAGCGGCGGACGAACCAGAGGCAGGGGGTTGTCTCGAGGTTGAAGAAGAGTGAGGGGGGTGGGCCCGCGAGTTGGGTCAAATAGGTGGTGCGGTCCACAGGATGAAAGGGGTGAAGATTGGGCTGAGAATTTAAGTGAATTGGGCCAGTTTTTGGAGGTAGAAGGGCTCGGTTAGTTGGCCCAATATTGGGCTTGTTTGAAATTCTTTTGCTGAATGGGCTGAGAGTTGGGCTTCGGATTTGGGCTGGCACAAGGGGTATTAGGATATTGTGTTGGGCTAGAATTTAATATACAAATATGTTAATAAATTAAGTAGTTTAGCTTAGTCGGGCAATTAGCAAAAATCGTTATAAATATTCGATTGCTTAAGGGGATTAAAGGTGACTTTTTAAATGGGTTAGTTAGTTCGGCTCGTATTTTTTTTAATTAATTAATTAATTATTCTTTCCCTTTATAATTCTTTAGGGAATCGTTCCGTTTGAGATCCTAATTCCGTCTTCTTCAAAGGATCCCTAGTTCGAGGTAAGTCGTTTTTCGACTTGCTCGGTTCTTTTCTCCCTTGTTAGACTGCGTATCGATATTGTAGGACGGGTTTTGGGAACTAGTCTTGAATACCTTTTTAAATTGTTTTGAACTCTTTGTGTGTTGTGTGCGTTAATGATTTTAAATGTGTTTTATCGGAAAATATTTTGGAACGTTTTCTCTGTGTTGGTACCGTTTCCGACACGGCCCATTGTAGATGGTGTTGAGGAAGAGTTGGCTACTTTGACCCGTGTGACTGGGAAAATCGTACCCCTTCAAAACGAAAATTATTATATGCGTGTTTTTGGCAAGCGCTCCAGTGGAGGCTTAGCCCGGAGTTAGAAGGGAGATTGGGAAGTGGAGTGGGAGGGCCTGCCTCTGCACTCGGCGCGGTGATGAGCGCCTTGGAAGACGGATTGTGGATTAAGGAAGAATTGCATTGTTGTGCGACTGTGATTGTAAATGCGTATGTGACTTGTGTGACTGATAAAACTAATTTAGGTATTGGCCTGTAGAGTTATGATTGCGGTTGTGGAATTGTATGCTGACTATAGATAAATGATTTGAAAACGTTCTACAGTTCCGTATTCTTTCTAGCTTGGTAGATTAGACGCTGACCCTTTGGGGAACATTTTTCAGTTCCAGGTATGAATCAGGGAGCCGTGCAGGAACCGAGGCAAGATGGTGGGCTGGAGCGGTAGAGAGCGCGTGTCATAGTGGGATTGGTTTATATTAGTTATTTATATTAGTGAGAATATATTGATTTTAATATTTGTTGGACAGAGTGGTATTTTGTTTCAGTTATTGCCTTTTGGATCAGATAGTTCAGTTTCAGTAGGCGTTATGACGTATTTGATTATTTATGATTTTCGGGGATTCATGCATTATTACGTTTTCTAAGTTTTATTAAATAAAGGTTGGATATTTTATTATGTTTTTCTCGTCGTGCCCGAGTTAAAAGGTCTTACAGTGTAGTTGTCAACCTAAATAATAGTACCTGATAAGGTCTATTCCCTAGTAGCGCCTCGTCGAAAGACGGGGTGTTACAAAAGGAGCGGTGGCGCAACTGGAAGGTAGTGGAGGTTCTTCAAAAACCGTCTCGAAAACTGCTCAAAAGGCGAAGAGAGAGAGAGAGAGAGAGCGAAAATGGTGGAGAAGAAGAGGAAGAGGAAGCGTGTGGAATACGCCCTTATAAAGAACATGCTTGGGCCACCCCACGCTCCCGAAAGGCTCATTGGGCCTATCCCACTTCGACGGCCCATTAAGCAAGATATGAAGAGCATGCCCAGGAAGCTTCGCCCATGCAAATAGAAGAAAAACCCAAGTACAAAGCCTCGCAAGTAGAAAACCTCGCAAAACGCTCCCCCAACATCTAGAACCTCGCACCTCGCAAAACGCTCCCCCAACCTCTAAAACCACGCACCTCGTAGAACTCTCTCCCAACCTCTAGAACCTCATGCCCCGCGACCTCAAGGAACTTATGCCCCGCGGCTCTCGGGTCGAGACCCCCAGTCCATGGGGTTGTGATGATGTCCAAAATAGTAAAATAAGATGTGGGCCCGGGGCACAAGGTACAAACAGGCTCGGCGGGCCTTCCAAGGATGATTCGGGGTCCCACACCCATACCCCTCATTTATTTAAACTAAGTTCCTACCCCCACGAGGTCCTCCGAAACCTCAAAGCGAGGCCTCAACCTCGTAACCGACTCTACTGACACACCCGCCCACCAGAACCACTCAGCTAACGCCGCTCCCCTGAGCCAATCACCAGCCACCTCACCTCTAAACCAATCAGAGGCCCTAATCTCGGGCGTCCCACATCGGACTATGATCAAAACTTGACTCCCCAATCCCCTATAAATAGAGGGGTACCTCGCACGGAAAAGGGGTCGAAAAACATCTTGAACTCAAGAACTATCTTGCTCGTTGGAGATCGATGTGATCGAAACATCGTCAAAAGACCTCGCTACAGACAAGTGAAGTCCACAAAAAGACTTCAAGTCATACAAAAACCTCGCTCACATCAAAGACCTCGCTACACAATCTCACAAGACTCCGTATACCACGCTCTCAAGTCCACCTCGTCTCAAGATCAATCAAGTGATACTTAGGTGGTAGAATCATTTAGCAAATAGGAGATCTCGAACATTGTTAGATCGAGATCTTGAATACTCGTAGGAGGTCTAGGGTGTAATTCTCAATTTTTTATTAGCCTCGTTGGCTTGTAACCTCGCTCTAAAAAAAATATAAATAAAGAAGCAAGTGTTTGCACAATCGAATATAATAATCTCGTTCTTTGTCTTCTAGCGAGCTGTTACTTCGGGTTTCATCAGGTATCTATCCTTTCAAACCTCTTTTGAAGGCTTGATAACATGGGAGCCAACATAAGACAAGTGACAATCATTGACTTTTCTTTGATATGTTTTTCACCACTATTTGTTCTAGAGTAGAACTAGCAATTAGTTTTGTGATGATGTGGGTGTCAAGGATATTCTCTCTTCCTTCATATCTTAGAACAATTCTCAGATTCCTTTTTTTAATTGAGGAAGTTATTACCATTTAATTTATTCTTCTCAAGAATCGAATGTAAGTTGATGATGGTTAGGTTACAGTTTTTAGACATGATATCTACAACAGAAATAACATGCAAAATGAAAATCATTTTTGTCACACAAGCGCTTAAAAAGTTTAAACATGCTTTATCCATTTATATTTTTTTTCTTTGAATAACATAATTCCAAGATCCTATTACAAATAAGATATTAGGCATTAATTCCCTCTCTATGTTTCTTATTTTAATAATATATGATTCAAAATCAAAATTCTATCTTTCCTTAAAGATATATTATCAAAATAATAATAACTATTATTATTAGGGTGAGGTTCACGTGAGAATGGTTCACCAAGAAGGAAAATGGAAATGAATCTCAACCACTCATCGCGCGCGCAAATTTTTTTTTACCTTGGTGGTGTGAATTTCGAAAATGACTGTGTATAATGTTGTATGTGACTGTGCATTTTCATTTAACATGACTATGCTTTTTCATCTAACATGAGTGTGTAGGCATTTTCACCTTGGTGGTGTGAATTTCGGAAATGATTGTGTATAATGTTGTATGTGACTATGCATTTTCATCTAACATGACTATGCATTTTTCATTTAACATGAATGTGTGTTTTCATCTAACGTTAATTTGTAGGCATTTTCACCAAGTGTGCATTATATTATATGTGAAAGAAGTCATAGACAATGATATAAGAGCATGCACAGTCATGTTAAGTGAAAATTCACAGTCATGTTAAGTGAAAATACACAATCATGTTTAATGAAAATGCATAGTCATGTTTCACATATTGCACACTCATCACACACTCACATGAAAAAAAAATCACCCAAATTGAGATAAAAGCATGCACAGTCATGTTAAGTGAAAATGCACAATCATGTTAAATGAAAATGCACAGTCATGTTAAGATAAAAGGCACAGTCATTCGTCACATATTGCACGCTCATTACACACTCACATGAAAAAAAATCACACACAATGAGATAAGAGCATGCGCAATCATGTTAATCGAAAAGATACAATCGTGTTATGTGAAAAGGCACAATCATTCTCAGTTTTTGCAACCTCGGAGGTTAAAAATTTTTTTACACGCGTTCGATCTCAGCCGTAGATGTAACCAGATCAAACGGTTGAGATTTATTCTCATTTCTCTCCTTAGTTTTCATACTCTATGTGATCTATTCTCTTATTATTAATTCATCAATAATCCATTCTCCTAATATGCTATGTATGTGCCGAAAATCTTAGACAAACTATGGGCTTCAAATTGCTTTATATACCACAATTACTCTATTGTGTGTGACCTTATAGAATCCGAATAAGATAGCAATGGATCAAATCCATTTTGTCCCATAAGTCAAAGTTGACTTCTAGCAAAGCATTAAGAATACTCAAAATTTTCAAATTATAAATCCTATTACATCATTGGTAATTGACATCTAGATTAAATGACACATATTCCTTGAAGATGATGCCGAAGTAACCTTCTAAACATGTACAAGATCGGACCTATAATTATCCTTGCTATCACTTGAACCACTTGATGACATTCAAATTTCCGTAAATTAAAATGTCCAAAAAAAGTGAGAAAAAAATATGTATTTGATTGAAAAAATCTCACAAGCGTCGCTAATTTCGACCCTGTTTACACATAAAATCTCAACTCTCTATAATTTAATTTCTAAACTTATAAATCTCAACTCATAGCAAATCAATTTTGAAAAATCACCTTCCTAGGAATTACTCTTCATACATTTAACAAGATGAGCCCTTAAAAGGGACAAAGTAAAACTAAATCTAATCACCTGACTTTAACCGTTTTCTTTCCCTAAAATATTCATTGTTAAAAAAGTACATTAGCCATCCGTAAAATTTGGTAAAGAGTCACTTGCTAAGGGCGAGAGAAGGTCATGTCCCACACTCCCACCCAACGAAGTAAATTAGGAAGAGAAACGTGACTTACGAACCACAAATTCAATTCACGTTCATGACATTGCTTGCTTACATTTTTCGGTGGGTTTGCTAAAGATCAATTTGCCCGAACCGCGTTGACAATCTACCCAACTATACTCTATTAACCAAAAACAGATCTCACGTTTTCTCCCCTCAACCCAAGGCGTCGATTTTTCGTCTTAATTACCCTTTTATCCTCGCCTTAAAAGCGTAGTTCTCACTAAAAGCCCACCTTCTTATCTCTCGCTGCTATAATACTCCGCTTGATTTCCAGCATTTCCATTTCTCTACCTCGCTCTCTCCTCACCCGATCCCCTCTCTCTGGTTGGGTTTTCGCGATGGCGAAGAGCTTGGCCACGTCGACGGTGGCCTTCGTCGCGCTGACGTTGCTGTGTTTGCTGGCGCAAGTGCGCTCCGATGCCTCCAATCATCGCTACAAGTCTGGGGATCCGGTTCCTCTCTACGCCAATAAAGTTGGCCCCTTCCATAATCCGAGGTACGCGTGCTCTCTTACGGATCAGATCCGTTCTTTGTTTGTGAGTTTTTTCGAGTGTTTGCTTCAGATCTGAGGCGGGAGATGCGAGATTAGATGCACGTTGAGAGAGTTGTGTTCTGAAATCGGATCAGATTGTGAATTTCGTGTGATTAAACTAGATTACTATCGTGATCACTTTACCTTTCGTGGTGCAATTATGGTTCAAATTTGCAACATTGTCGTATGAATCGTTGATTATTCGAGCAAAAGGGTGTGATATGTGAAAGATCTAATACTCCGTGTCTCCGGATACAGACACATGCATATATAATATTCAGAATCATAGCTCATTCGCACGCTAGATTATGTGGGAATACTTGACTTTGACTAATAGGATTCATCTATAATATAGAGAACTTTTAGTAGAATTACAAAATCACAGGCTTGTTTTATACGAAGAGATTTTGATATCCACTTCAGTCAATTTTTCTAGTTGATTCCTCAATAATAAGACTCAGTTGTTTTCTTCTTCCATCTTTCCAGTGAAACTTACCGGTATTTTGATCTCCCTTTCTGTATACCAGGTATGCATCTTATGTATTCTTCGTTGGTCTATGCATCTAAATAGATCATATATTGGCTTTCATATGCTGGAGTGTTTTTCTTTAAATCCCTCATTTCAATTACACGATTAAATTCTCACGCAGATCACGTAACGGAGAAAAGAGAAGCTTTAGGCGAGGTATTGAATGGAGACCGCCTTGTCAGTGCTCCATACAAGCTTGACTTTTTGGTAGACAAGGACTCTGAAGTAATGTGCAAGAAAACATTGACGAAGGAAGATTTAGGGAAGTTCCGTGATGCAGTTTCCAAGGATTTCTACTTTCAGATGTATTATGATGACTTGCCAATCTGGGGTTTTCTGGGAAAGGTCGACAAAGATGGCAAAACTGATCCTGCAGAGTTCAAATATTATCTATATAAGCACATTCACTTTGATGCCCTCTACAACAAGGATCGTGTTATTGAAATCAATGTCCGAACTGACCCTAACTCTTTAGTTGACATTACTGAAGACAAAGAAACTGATGTGGAGTTCATGTATACCGTGAAGTGGAAGGAAACAAATACCCCTTTTGAGAAGAGGATGGATAAATATTCTCAATCATCTTCACTTCCACATCACCTTGAGATTCATTGGTTCTCAATTATCAACTCTTGTGTAACCGTGCTTCTATTGACTGGGTTTCTTGCCACAATTCTTATGCGCGTCCTCAAGAATGATTTTGTCAAGTAAGTATATTATTCTTTTTTATCTCATCAATACAACTCTTGAAATGCCTTCTTTCGGCGGTGAGTGGTGCAGTTGTCTAGTCGCTTTCTTAAAGTTCAATTTTCTGTCTATTCTTTTGTGTTTATATCTTGAATTTATGTTTTACTTATTCATTTATAGGTATGCACATGATGAGGAAGCAGCTGAGGATCAGGAAGAATCTGGTTGGAAATACATCCATGGAGATGTATTCAGGTATCCAAAGAACAATTCACTGCTGGCAGCTGCTCTTGGGTCTGGTACCCAGTTATTTATCCTGTAAGCTACCTCACTCTGTTTAAGCAAATTTGGTAGTATGTTTGCAACCTATAATGCCATCAATTATATGAACATCTACTTCGGGTGGTTTCTTTCAGAACATTCTTCATCTTTCTGCTTGCACTGGTGGGAGTATTCTACCCATATAATAGAGGTGCCCTGTTCACTGCACTGGTTGTCATATATGCACTCACGTCAGGAATTGCAGGCTATACAGCTACTTCCTTTTATTGCCAGCTAGAAGGAGCAAACTGGGTATATGACTAAATTAATTCCTTGCTAGAGTATATTTGTTCAAGATCACCAGCTAGATATTTATTTCGGTTCTTTTGGATTGCAGGTCAGGAACCTATTGTTAACAGGATGTCTCTTCTGTGGGCCTTTATTCCTTACATTTTGCTTTCTGAACACTGTCGCTATTGTTTACAATGCGACTGCAGCTCTTCCATTTGGCACAATTGTTGTCATAGTCCTTATATGGACACTTGTCACGTCCCCGTTGTTGGTCTTGGGTGGAATTGCAGGGAAGAATAGCAAGTCTGAGTTCCAAGCTCCCTGTCGCACAACAAAATACCCCAGAGAAATTCCACCGTTGCCATGGTACAGGGGAACCCTTCCCCAGATGGCAATGGCTGGATTTTTGCCTTTCAGTGCCATATATATTGAGCTCTACTACATATTCGCCAGTGTCTGGGGTCATAGGATCTACACTATCTACAGCATTTTGTTTATTGTCTTCATTATTCTCATTATAGTCACTGCTTTCATTACCGTGGCATTGACATACTTCCAACTAGCTGCTGAAGATCATGAGTGGTGGTGGAGGTATGAAAAGTGTTTTCTTATTATTTAGCTGTTTTTGCTGTTATGTCTGCTGTTTTATATATACATCATGTGCAACTTATCTTTAAAATTTATCACGTCATTCCTTCAAGCAACTTATATCTGATATTGAAACCATTGGTAATTATCATTTGGTATTTAGTTCTCCTTAGCCATGCCCCTCTGCACAATATCCTGCTGTCTGATTTGAAGACATTGCCTCAATAGGATCTTCAGAATAGTTAGCTGACTTTTGAAGAATGGATAATTAGTGTTGATAGCTAGATAAGTTGTGCTGAAATTTTGAAAAAATACCGAAAAGAGTAAGAATTTAGAACTGGCATCCCCATCACTTTTCTTAATTAACCTTGAGCTGCTCCCTATCATCTCTTCTCGACTTGATCTTGTCCTCAGTACAATGTGAGCTCAATTATTAGGCATAAGCTCATTCTGTAAAATTCTTTTAGTTGTTTTCTAGATTGAAGATGGCATTTCTGCTATAATTAGGCCCTTGCACGCCTGCTATTTGCATGAACCGCAATTTTTGCAGTGAAGTTTTGTGACCCATCAAAATTAAAAAGTAGTTAAAATATTCTAAATTTCCATAATTCTAAATAGTTTTTATTTTTATAGAATCTACTTGTATTGTACAGCTTTTCACAAACTGGAAATACCTTCAATTGGTGTCTGTTTTGCAAAGTGTAATTTATCTGTTATCATTGCATCACCATAAGTTGCCACCTGCCTTTAGCTTCATCAACACACCTTTTTAACAATCTTTCTTTTATGGAAAAATTGCATTTTCTGTGCACCTTAATTCCATGTCTTGTTATTGTATTCTGTCTTTATGCGTTCTGAGATTGGGTTTTTAGGAAACTCTGATTCACAATTTCTAGGGAGCGTCTTCTCTTTGGTTATAGAAGTTTAAATGGCCGCTCTTATTGCTATAATTACAGAAAAAATCTTTCAGTTTGTGAGATTGGTAACCATGGTTGACATATACTGTAAATAGTTTAAATTTCAAAATTCACCAGAGGATAGTTCTGGGAACTAATCATTGTAGTTCATTACGTGACTAAGACTTAAAGCTGACTGTCTGTTGAGTCCATTTGGCCACCTTCATAGAATATTTGAAGCTTTTTGGATAACTCCATGTAATTATTCTGAATGGTTTAAGTTGTGAATGTAGAACCCTTGAAAATTATTTCTACACCTGCCTGTCTTTGGAAAAAATGTCGTGTAGCCATATTGGAACTCAATACTGCTTGTCTAGTAAATCTTCATAAATTAAAGCTTAAGATACCATGGGCCACAACAAAATATGCTTATAATTTATTACAGGAGTCCATACCGAGTTCTGGATTGAATTCTTCTCTGTATCCAAATCACTAATTAGACATATATTCTCTTGAAATGTTGAAACAGATCGTTCCTATGTGGTGGTTCAACCGGTCTCTTCATCTACGGCTACTGCTTATACTACTACTATGCACGCTCCGACATGTCCGGATTCATGCAAACCTCATTCTTCTTCGGTTACATGGCATGCATCTGCTACGGTTTCTTCCTCATGCTTGGAACCGTCGGATTCCGTGCCGCCTTGTTCTTCGTTCGCCACATTTACCGATCCATCAAATGCGAATAAACAGGTCGGCACGGTTTCTACCATCGACTCCATGACATGTCAGCTCCGGGACACAGAAAGAAGAGAGTTTCATCTGGAAAAATGAATTCAATCTAGAATAGCAGCTTAGGCTTGCAAGAGAAACAAAGAGAGTTGTAAGTTTTATCCTTTTTAAAGTGTATTTGGCTTCTTATATAAATATATGGCAGCCTAACTGCCCTTGTTTTTTATGTTTCAAGTTACTGCTGTGATAGAGTGTAGTTCTTCATTGTTGAACTGCTACTGTCGTCATTATATTTGTTTGTTTCACTTCAAGTTACTCTGAGAAATGACTCAAGTTAGTAGATTCTTTTTGTTGTCGCCTAGGAGCTTTGTGATTTGTTGTCTTATTCTATTAAACTCGGCCGAACTCGTCTGATCTCACACACTTTTTAGTCCCTCTCCCACTAACATAGGCTTAACCATGGATTTGGGCTTAAGTCAGGCCCACATACACGGGTTAATCTCGAAAGTGGGCCGTGTTAATAAGGATTATTTAGAATATCTGTTCTTGTTCTTATTTACGCCTTTAACCTGGACTATCTTCACGGATGAAAACTTGAAGTTTTGTATTATGCAAAATCTGATCAAAATTGAATTGAGTGGTGTAAACGCATGACAGAATCGATAACAACATTACAACCTTGAGGCACATGTTTTATATGTACAACTTTGAAAGATTGTAAATTTACGAGTCTTTGCAATTAACACAAGTAAGGAAGAGAGCCTCCTAGACCCATTTAGAAGGAGAACGCCCATAGGAAAGTCGATTAGGATGGAGTGCACCTATGTAGGAGCTTCTGGAGGAGCCACGCCCTTGATGGAAGCTACCAAAAGGGGCGTCCTTGTTCTGGAACCCTCAGGCAAGGCGTGCCCAGCCACAACCGTGTGCCAGCGACGCCTAGAAGGGGTGCGCCCTTTTTAGAACTCTCTAGAAGCGACGTGCCTTGGCATGATACATTTGTCAAGGGCGCTCTTATGCTATAGCGTCCGGAACACCCCAGATGCCTCCCAATCCCTCTAGTATCTTTTGAAAAACCCTTTGATTGGTCATGGCTCGATCTTCCCAGTGTCTTTTTGGACACGGAACTGTGGTCCGTGTCAGACTCACATAACCCATTGACTAACCCACTCCTCTAGTTTCCTTAAAAAAGTCCATTTTAATATACACAAGCAAAGATAGTACATAACAATGTAAGATAATGTTTCATATTATAATTATCTAAAAGTACCCCTTAATGTTGGTACATTTTTATTTTATTTTTTTGGTCTGAAAGTGGCACAACCAAAAACTTTATTAATAGTTCATGTCTTCATACAGAAGGTCACAAATTAAATCAGGTGGGGAATCCTGAACAACAAGCCCCAACACATTTGAATTAAACGCTTTCGCTAATCTATCATTCTTGTGAGGAAAGGGGTTCACTTCATTTGAAAAAGAGAGCATTCTTCTTGTGTATTAGATTTTGAACATTTGGCCTAGCTACTCAGATCAAATATGTTGTTCACTTTAAACTAATACTTAGGTTATAGGTTTACCCACATCTATAATCAAATTCTTGTATTGACTCTGTCATTTTAGCCTTCTCTAGAGGTGGGTTCGGTTCCACGGTTTCGGTCGGAATACTACCGGTCCCGGTCCCGGTTCCTCCTTGAGAAGAACCGGAGAGCCGCCGGTTCCTCCGGTTCCAAACCGGCGGTTCCTCCGGTTCGAAACCGCCGGTTCCTCTGAAAGAGCAATGTGGAACCGCGATCGCGGGTAGAAAACCGCAATCGCGATTCCCAACAGAATGTTGGGGCAATCCGTGGTCGTGGGGTGGTATACCGCGGTCGTGGTGTTTGCCGCGATCGTGGCTTTCACACACCGCGATCGCGGCCTTTGTTCCAACGGCTATATTTTCTTTTCCAACGGCTATATTCCAACGTTCACATGAATTCCAACGTCTATTTTCCTTCCATTTACCCATATATGTACCATATTTCACCTTCAATTTCATTCACACCAATCTCATACTCTCTTATCTCTCTCTACTACTACTACTCTCATAATTCTACAAGCTTTCAACTTGCAAATCCTTTCTTACTACTTTCCTTGCTAATCTCTTATCTCCTTCCTAATCTTTTTGAAACATGGAAAACCAAGGTCAAGGCTTTATTGATTTGTTGACCGAGCAATTCTATGGTGGTGTTGGTGGTTCACAAGAAAGTCAAATGAATCCTAATGCTTATCAACCACAACCACCTTTTCCTCATATGTCTATGCCCATTCCTCCACAAGTTCCTCCTTCCGCTCCTATTCATAACCAAGGTCCACAAGGCAATGAGGAGGTCGATGAGCAACACACCGTCGAGGATGAGGTCCATGAGGAGGAAGAGGAGGAGGGGGCATCTACGGCCAACCAAACCGCAAAGGTGTTGAAATCCGACATTTTCACAAAGCACTTCACCAAAGGCAATGTATTTGATGCACTAGACCGATATGTTGTCAAGTGCAACTATTGTCCCTCGAAGTACAAATGGAAGCGCAATGGAGGTTATGGCACCTTGAACAAGCATTTGAAGGCAAAACACTTGGACAAGTTGGGCATGATGCGAGGTCAAACACAAATTTCGACTTCGGGGTTAGCAAGTTCTTCCTCTCAATCTCCCTTGTTTACTTATAATCATGAGCGTAGTGTTTATGCTTTGTCCGAAACTATTTGTGTTGATCATTTGCCATTTCAATTTGTGGAAAGTGTGGTATAAATGATTGGATTTCCAACCATTTGCAACCCGCTTATAAATGAACAACAAGAAAAACAATTAGGAAAAATGTGTTTAAAGCATATGCGAATCGTAAAAAGGAGTTGTCTCGGTTTTTTGCTCAAGTTGATATTCGTGTTTCTATTTGTAGTGATATTTGGAGTGATAACTATCAATCTCATTCATACATGGGTATTACATGTCATTATATTGATGGTCATTTTCACATGCAAAAACGAGTTTTGGCTTTTCGAGTATTTGATGGGGCACATACCGCTTTAAATATTTGTAACATTATACGAACTATTTTAGATGAGTATAGACTACTTCATCGAGTTTTCACTATTTCATTTGATAATGCATCTAACAACACCGCTTCTATTAGTGAATTGATTCAAGTTTGTCAACTGGTTTTTGGAAACAAATACTTTCATGTAAGATGTTCTTGTCATATTTTAAACTTATGTGTTCAAGATGGTTTGACACTTTTAATGCCATATCTTGAACCTATTAGGTATGTTGTTAGCTTTATTTGGTTAAAAAAGAAGGCCAAAAGTGATTGGGGGAGGTTTTGTAAATCGAATGGTGTTAAACCCATACTTTTTTCAAAAGATGTCTGTCATCGTTGGAATTCTACTTATAAATTACTTCATCAATCTTTACATTATAAAGAACTTTTAGCTTCCTTTGCCGCTCAACATATCCCGGGTTCACAAGCAATTGAAGCTTGTTGGGATATTTTCTATGATATTGTGGAGATTTTACAAGTTTTTAATGATGCAACTTATACATTTATTCAAACATATACACCAAGTGCTCATTTGTTTGTTGTTGAAGCTTTGAATGTTGCGGGTGCCTTTAAGGAAGGGCATTCACAACCCGACCAACCCGACATTGTTGAAGGTATTTTACATATGAAGAGGAAGTGGTTGAACTATTACAAATATATTCCCGATATTTATCTTGTTGCTTGTGTTTTTGATCCAAGATTTAAGATGCAAGGTTTGCAAGATACTTTGTATCAATACTATGAGTTTTTAAATTTAGAAGAAATACATTATGATAGAAATTGCAATGTTGATGTCATTATAGAACGTGTTAAATCTCTTATCTATGATTTGTACAAAACTTATAGCACGGGTGGTGAGGTTCCTTCTACGCCTCAATTACCCCCATCGTTCTCCTCATCTCGTCGTTCTTTTCTATCCGTCGGGTCTCGTATGTTGCAAAATCTTACAAAAAAACGAGATTCACGAGCTCACATACGGAGCTCGATACTTATCTAACCACTACCTTTGAGTTTGTAGATGATTTTGACATTTTAGATTGGTGGAAGCAACACAAGAACACATATCCAACATTAGCAAGGATCTCCGCTCAAGTGCTTGCCGTTCCCGCTTCAACGGTAACGGTGGAGCAAAAGTTTAGCCAATGCGGCCACATCTTAGACGATAGAAGATCAAGATTGGCACCCGAAGCATTGGAAGCCCAAGTTTGTGTGGACGATTGGAAGAGGGAAGAAATTAGATCACAATCAATGAACTATACAGAGTCATCCAATGATGTAATAGAGGACGACGCAAGCCAAGCTTCTTCCGCCGGTTCCGCCAGGTCGTCTTAGGTAAGTTGCCAAACGGGGTTTCATATCGAAGGTAATAGAACTACGTGGGCTTTGATTCCTCTATGACCTCGAGAGGATGCGTAGGCAACTTAATATCAAGTTCAAGCCCTTCTTCTCCCACCCCTTCTCTTCCCAAACCGGTCGGAATACGCCAAAATAGCCATTAGAACCACAAATCGCAATCACTGCCGACTTCCCGCGACCGCGACCGTCTCATACCGCGACCGCAGTTCCATTCCAACGGCTACATTTTTCAAATTCAACGGCTATTTCTAATCCATTTATCCATATAAATATCATATCTCACCTTCAATTTAATTTTCACCAATCTCATTGACTCATACTCTTTTATTTATTTTGAATACTTCATTTCATAATCATTTTCAAGTATGGAAAACCAAGGCCAAGGGTTGAAATTCGAAATTTTCACAAATCACTTCACCAAAGGCAACGTATTGGATGAACGAGACCGATGTGAGGTTAAGTGCAACTATTGTTCCAAGAGGTACCAATGGTTGCCGAGTGGAGGTTATGGAACCATCACTCATCATTTAAAGACCAAGCACGACATCCACCTTAACCGTAGGTAAGTGGCCAAGCGGGGTTGCATATCGAAGGTAAGAGAACTACGTGGGCTTTGATTCCTCTATGACCCCGAGAGGATACGTAAGCAACTTAATATCAAGTTCAAGCCCTTCTTAATTCTCCCACCCCTTCTCTTCCCAAACGGGTCGGAATAGGCTAAAATAGCCATTACAATCACAAACCGCGGTCGTTTTTCAAATTTGATGGAACCGAATTGAACCGGAACCGGTCCAGGAACCGGCTCCATATCAAAAAGTATGTTACACAAATGTCTATTTTTTTTAAATTTACAAAGATTTTCCATTTAAAATATCTTTACAAAAATATAAGCAATAATTGAACTTTTTTAACTATAAAAATAGATAGAATATAAAAACAGAATACAAATAAAAAGAAAATTAACATATTTAAAGGAAAGCTTATAGAATACCCTTACATAACAAATTAGCCATTTAATAGTTAATTAGCATATATTTATAAAACTTTATAAAAATAAATATGTATGCAAATGTATAACTCCGTATAAAATAAGGGTATGTGATACTATTTTTTCTTTATAATGGACCGATTTATTAACAGATGCTAACAATCTTCATCTTAATCCTAAAATATTCGTGCAAATCCTCGGATTTGGGTACGAATTTTAATTTTTTTGGTGGAGGATATTTTTTTTTGAACAATTGGTGGAGGATATTTGGAAACACACCTACGCCATAATACACCCTACAAGTGGGCATTTAAAATTAAATTCTAAAAATTATATTTAATTTTGTTGACACTGAAAAAGTGCAGATTATATATGAATAATTCCCATTAAAATAATTTTCTGGCAGTGGTAAATTGCGAAACTGATTGGGCGAGCTAGCCTGTCTGTTTTGGTCTAATAGACGTTGCCATCAACAATCCTCCATTGGGCAGCACATGAATATACTGCTGGAGAGTCAAGGCAGCGAACGATTCTTACCTGGTCAAAGTCGATCTTCTCCGGCCTTCCCTTTAAAACCTACTCACCCATCCTCGATCTCTCGCAGTCATATTTTAATCCTATTTCCTAAGAACTTTTCACCTCTGGAACTTCAATCTCTCACTGAATCGTGAAAATCCGGCAGAAATCGCCGAGGAGAATCCCGATCGGTCGAAAATGGATATCGCCGAAGGAGTCCGGAAATCGAAGGGCGCGATGTGGTGCGTGAAGATCGCGTTGGCTTTCTCCGCCATGCTCCTCGTTTCCTACTACTTTCTCAGTTCCGGATTTCCTGCTATTGCTACTTACAAGGCATCTGCAGACGTCTCCAACTCGGTGAGTTTGAAATCGTTCATGCTCTGATTTCGCTATTTCAACTGTTCGTTCGGTTCTATTTGTAATTTTTTCTTCTTCTTCTGGTTTTCGATCGGTAAGTGCTATCGTTTGTGTTGGAAACGCGGGTTAAGAAGTCAATTCGGAGCAAGAACTCGCAATTTCGTGTTTCTATTTGCGAGTTACGAGTGTAGTTCTTCGCTGGAACATATATTCTAGTGCGCAATTTTTTCCAGAATTCTCGTTTCGAGTAATATGTGTTTCTGAAATGCATGTGTTTTTTATGACTAAATTCAAGTCGATATTTAATTAAAATATACAATAAATTTGTTCTGTAACTGAAATTCTCATCGGATGGAATGCACATATACACGGAATCGATCAATCGAAATTGGGAAAAAAAACGTGCTCCTGAACGGCGGACGCCATTGGAGAGGGAGGGAGAAAGATCTGATGAGTTGAAAGAGAGAAACGGAAACACCGTGAGAGAATTGAAGGGGCAGGCGATAAACTGTTAGGCTGCTGTCTAGATAGGCTCCACATTACTTTTTTTTTCTATATATATTTTTTAATTTTCTAGGATGCTTTTTTGAATTATCCAGCTGTTCTACGGCGAACTTCGCAGCACTTGACTCAATTTGTATTGTTTTGTATGGCTGCTTAAAAATGCGATACTTGGTCATTAAAATACTGCCAAACTCTAGATGCGCATGTTCTTTTTTTGGTCGAAAGCTACTCTTATTTTATACTAGCATGTGTATTTTAATAGTCTAAGCAAGACTATTCTCAGTTTTAATGGTATCCATTCATAGTCATAGAAGTATCATTTATCAGGTTATTACGTAATTTTTTCTGTTAATAACGCAGGTTAAGATTTAAAAGTTAAACCCCTCAAAGGTCCGGAATCGGATTGATTTGCCAAAATTTCAATGAATTTCCTTATGAATGTGTACTGTTCATTAGTATACATACATACGCGTATGGTATATATCTGATGAGTTTCCATACGTACGTTTTATACGCGTACGTACAGACGACAGATTTCCAGAACGAGGAGCTGGCGACGGTTCTAGAGAGAGCGGCGAACGCGAATAAAACGGTGATCCTGACGTACTTGAACAAAGCGTGGGCGGAGCCGAACTCGGTGTTGGATCTGCTCCTGGAGAGCTTCAGGATCGGGAACAATACAGAGCCGTTGATGAAGCATCTGGTGGCGGTTTCCCTCGATGAAAGAGCGCACGAGCGTTGCCTGAGTCTGAAGCTCAATTGCTACTTCCTGAGGCTCCAAGGCTTCAATTTCTCGAACGAGGCCTTCTTCATGACCCCAGCTTATGTGGAGATGATGTGGCGGAGGCTCGATTTCATGCACACGGTTCTCAGCCTCGGCTACAGTTTCTTGTTCTCGGTACGTACAGCTTGTCTTTGTAATTTCCCTCTTTAATTAAGTTTGTCATGTTTCTGGTTATTGATTCTGTCAATTTTAATGACGTATCACGTATCCAAAAAATCTAGTAATGCAATGACTAATTAAAAAAAAAATCTACATATACTCCGTATGTTAAAATAAAAGATAGAGATTGTCGTTAGAAAAATCAAAGTAGAAGCTTTTTGTGGATAGAAGGAGAAGAAAATGATGTTTTTTTTTTAAATATAATTGAATCGACCACCACCATAGACCTTTGAATAAAATTGTCTTCGTTCTTCAAACAACTGGACCACTTTTTGCAATTAATGAATAACTCCTTTATTAATCATTTACTAATAACTTTAAACAAGTCATTCATTTAATCTTAGAATTAAAAGTCAGGTAAGAAATTATAGATAAATTCTGATCTATGTCTTTATAATATAGTAGGATAGAAAATCCCATTATTAAACAATATTTTATTTTTGTATATGATAGATAGGAAGATTATTAGGATATTTTTTTATTCTATCATACAAATTCTAGAATATTTATTTTATTTTTAGATAGAATCTTATTTTAACTAAGATATCTTAATTAATAAAAAAATTATTAAACGACACAGGTCGTTTTTAGATTGACCACACTACCCCTTTTATTAAAACCAATCTGATCGGTTGAAATTTAATTGAGTATCTTTTTATTATTGAAAAATAATTATAAAGCCCACATATAATAAAATTATTACTTATATCCATGTGTGAAGTATTGTATAAGATTTGGATTTGGCAACCATTAAGTAAAAAATATCCAATTCTATAAATCTATAATTTTTCACAAGATTATAAAAAATATAAGAAATATTTCATAATATTTAAATTTAACAATCTTCTATATATAAATGTGCAATATTTAAATTTAACCAATATAAAAATTTCTACTATTTAACTATTTATTTATTTTATTTATATTTAATAAAATCCGTATAGGGTACGGGCCTTACACTAGTTTACTCTTTATAACTAAAGATGTTGAGTTTAAGCGTTAAGAATGGAAAAACTTTAAAATTTATGAATAAGTACATAAAAAATAGGCCACTATTTAAATGGACCAACTAAAAAAAAATTAAAGGTTGGCTGAACTTACGTAGAGGAATCATAGTTTATATTCGACTAAAAAAAGGAATCAAACTAGCTCTAGGGAAGTAGTGGAAAAAGTCAGAAGAAGACCAGCCCTTTTATTACTTGGGACTATTTTCATCGCGCAACTTTTTTGAAAGTCTTTGTCATTTTGATGGGTTACACAATTCTACTCAACTCAGTTATAAAAATGAATTCAAATTATGTTTCTCCACGAGTGCTATAACATATTAAATTTATGTTTATCGATCTTGAGTTTTTATCCGTTCAGTTAGGCTTGCTTGAATTTCAATTAATCATCTCAGATTTGTTATTTCAATTATCTGAGGACTCCATTATCTCGGATTCGAGATGCTTCAGGTTTTGACTACTGTATTTTTTTTTGTGCACACGCACGCTATACGTATAATTCAAGTTTAGCACTTAGCTTGATCCATATATACTCCTCGGACCTGATTAAGATACATGTGGTCAAGTGTTTCAAAACCCATATCGATCTAATACACGCCAATTTGACCAGCTTAATTAATTTGGTAGGGACTTTTACAATATTCGGAGTAATTGGCATAATTAAACATTATCTCACCTATAATGAAAGTCTTAATTAACACGAACTGTCCATGTCATTTCTCTGCACTTGCAACTCTACAGGATGCTGATATTATGTGGTTGAGAGACCCCTTCCCACATCTCATCGACGATGCCCACTTCCACATAGCATGTGACAGCTACCACGGCGACCCAAACGACGTCAAGAACTCGCCCAACGCAGGGCTCATGTACGTCAAATCAAACACACACACAATCCTCTTTTACAAGCTTTGGTACTATGCGCGACGCTTATACCCAGGCAAAAACGAACAAGAAGTCTTCAACATCATCAAATTTGGCCCCCTCTTCAAAATCATAGGCTTAAAAGTTAAGTTCCTGGACACCATGCTGTTCGGCGGCTTTTGTGAACCGAGCAAGGATTTCAGCCAGGTTTGTACTATGCATGCCAATTGTTGCTACGGTTTGCACCACAAAGTTAACGATCTTAAGCTTGTTCTTGATGATTGGAGAAAATACTCGTCGGGTAGTGAAAAGCCGCCTCGGCCTTTTAAATGGAGCGCTCCTAAACAATGTTGATCGAGGTTTCTTTTTTGTTCTTTTGGAATTGGTTGATCGAGATGAATAGCTATATATATGTTGCGTTTCGTTTTGCCAACGTGTAACTGTGTATATCTATATTTACAAGTTCGTGGGCTTGTGTTGAGACATTTAGAGTTAAAACATTACATATTATGATAAACTAGAGCTAATTCCATAATGTGTTTGAGACTATCGGCATTTTGAATCATAATGTGTTAGTAGAGAGCTTGGGAAACAGATTTTAAACTGTTCCCAAAACAACAAAAGAATTATAATCGCAAGTAATAAAAACAAATTAAATAAAAATGATGAGTGAAGTTTCTAGAATGACGAGTGAAGTTCCTAGGTTGGCTCCCAAGAATGAGACTAAAATGGCCATAATGTATAGTACTTATGGGGAAAATAAGAATGTGCAGTGAATCATAAAAAAAATGTTATTGTTAGATCAAACCATATGGAACCACGCATCCAGAGGCGGAACTTAATGGGGCGGGAGCGGGCCATGGCCCCTCCAATCCAATTTTTTTTTTGGTATATATGTTTTTTGTGTTAATAGCTTCAATTTAATATATTATACGCCCCAATCTGACATTTGAGCAAAAAGTTGTGAACGTTTTAAGATTAGACACATAAAAACCATTTCTCACAAGTCATTTACTTAGAATGCTTTTATCTTTTGCTAAATTTCCTACTTTCATAGTGTATTTGAATTAGAAAGCTTTGAATAAGTTATTGTTGGGATGTCTTGAATCACACAATTCATTATTAATATGAGAGTTTCAGTTTGGATTTAAGTTTTTAGTTATGAGCATTTAGTGTTATAGATTCAATCTGTTTGTATTCTGAAACATAATTGTATAAGTTATCTTTATAAACTATTATTTTTTAATGTAGTTTTATTCTAAAATATTTTAGTCTCTCCTCAATAAAGTATATTCTTTTTTTTGTACAAATATTTTTATTTCTACATCTTTCTCAACATTGTCTTATATAATAATATTTTTTTATTTTGAAAAAATACGCGTGTTTTAAGTATTTATTTTAATTATATATTAATAATTTTAAGATTTTCTTTAGATATTTATCAATATTTTGTAGTCCATCCGTTTAGAAATACATGTCGTTTTAAGATTTGTCTCAAAAATTAAAAAAGCATATGCTATGACTTAAACATCGTCAATCTTGTTAAGATCTTTTCACTTGTATTTATTTATACATAAATATTTTTAATCATTGAAGATAATATTGTAAAAAAAAAGTGTGGTAAAATATGTTAAATGACAAATTTTTTTGAACAAAATAATTAGGCTAAAACGAAATGTATTTGAGGAAATATTTTTTTTAAATGGATAACACATTAGATAAATATATTGACCCCTACAATCGAAAGTTTCTGGTTTCGCCCATGTACACATCCATAATCGCAGTCGAACTCAGCCTGGGCCAACACATTTTTCATATTCATATTCATTTATAATTGTAAACATACATATTTTCATCTCCATATTTATTTATAATTGTAGAGCGACAACGCCAAAAATTTGAGTTAACAAAATTATCATTTCTTTCTAAACTCTTAACACAAACTCTTGTGTTGGCTAGCCTCTTTGCATCTCAACTTCAAATTTTTTTAACCATCTCTATATCGCAGACCATGATTTCATAAAAAAAAATTAGGTTATAATGGGATTGAGCTAGCTAGGGCCATCACACAACAACATGACCTAGATGGATTAACATGCAAAACTTTTGTAAATTTACACACTTTCATTGCTAACATGCACCTAATAGTGGTTGAGATTGATTGGGCTAGGCTTTATATAAAACCAATAGTTTTGAATGGACTCAGAGAATATTGGTCTTATCCTTGGTTCATGAAATTGATTTTTGACTCAAGCATATTTTTTATTTAAAAAAAAAAATTTTTACACTTGATAAGCCCAATTTGTGTTTATAAAACCAATTTTTAGGTTATATATAAAAAAAATTGTTTAATTTTTTGATAAAATATGATTCCAAAATTGAACCAAGCTAGACTAAATTGAGAAATTTAGGTATAGCTCTTGGTCCATTATATTCTAAATTCCGTCTTTATCTAGTCGGCCAGTTCGATTCTAGAGCATAACCCAATCCTATCTATTGGCAATGAAAATATAGCAACAATTTTTCAATGTCAATCTCAATTCTCACCATGGACAAACATGACCCAAAATTTACTAGGACCTCAAAATTTTCAAGGATCATTTATCTGGTAGTTAGTTAGGTTTTTAATAAGGAAAAGGGTGGCGGCGTCAACAATGCGGCATCCTTTTCCCTAGATCATCAACACAAATGAGGCCTTAGAGGCCTAGATCGGCTGCCAACGAAATGGATGAGACGATGAAAAACAAACAGGCAATGTAGTCAGCGATAGTGTTTACCTCTTTGATCAAAAACATGGGTGGGGCTCCACGACTAAAGGCGTCGAAGCTCAAACAATATATCGGCGAAGACGATGTCGATTGCAGTAATGGGCACCATTATCAAACATTGGTTGTCTCTTTCAATCTCAACACAAGAGCAACCATAACAAATAACTTATTGGATCCTCGAAGAGCAAGAGCCTCAACCATAAGTCTAGACTAAGAACTTACACATCCACCATTCAAATTAATAATGTTCCCTCGGGGGTTTCTAAGAATAAAGCCAAATGACAAGGCGTTAATTGCATTCTTGGCCTAATAAATTAAGCTTTACGAAATTAGGCTATGGAGCAAACCATTCTAACTCTTTTATGTCTTGGTTTATTTGCACTTGTTAGCGGCATATTATTGAGTTTTTTTTCTCGTTTTTGGTCTTCATGGGGCATATTATTGAGTTTTTTTTCTCGTTTTGGTCTTCATAGGGCATTGATGCAGTCCATGTGCCAATGACTCCGCAAGATGTCGATGAACTGATTTGTGTTCCTTTTGATGGTCCGATTACTTAGAGATGGAACCGGGCCGGGCCGGAGAAGTAGGACCCGGGATCGGCCCGGTATTGTACCAGGCTAGAGCGGGTCGGGCTGGTATGATTAGGCCCAATCCATTTTTTTATTTTTGTACATGTTAATTATCCGGGCAGAGTTGGTCTGGGCCAAGCTACAATCTCCCAACCCGGGCCCGGCCCATGGCCCAGCGGGTTTGGCTTGATTGGCCCGTCCCAGCCCGCCCTAATGTCCATATCTACTGTTACTAGGGAACAAGCACGAAAATTTAAGCAAGGAGTGAAAGCTCTTCTAGCAATGATTCAAGTTATGGATGAGGTGCCTAAAAAGTAGAGTTGGATTACTATGATTTTCCATGTTTAGACTTAGTTTTGAAGACACCTACATCCAAGGGTTGATGCATGCTTATTAGGGCTGTCAAAACTTGACCCGACCTGAAAAACCCGCCCGACTACGAACCCGACCCGACCCAAGAAAACAATAAAAAGTTTTATACCCGAGACATGTTTGACCCAAACTGATTTGACCCGAATCCGAAAAAAGTCGAACTCGAGATTAACCCAAAACCGATTATACCCGAATGGACTAACCTAATGCAACTCGATATCCGATTCTACCCGACCCAAAGTCATCCGAAAATCCGAAGTTACCCGACCCGAAACTATCCGAAAATCTGAAGTTACCTGACCCGAAACCATCCGAAAATTACATTATGTTATAAAATATTAATAATAGTGAATATTTATTATAATTATGTTTAAATTAAATGTTACATTAAATATTTAGACCCTAGAGTAGTTAAACTACAAAAAATAATCATTCGATATATAGTCTGAATCAAAATCCGGCTTACTCGAAATCATATTAACCCGAAATTCGGCCAAAGTTGAAAACCTATTCACCCAAAATCTGAAAAACCCGAAACCCGACTCACCCGAAATCCGACTAAACCCGAAACCGAACTAAACCCGAAACCGAACTTCTCCGAAAACAAGTTGGACTGAAAACCGAATGACCCGACCGAAATTGACCCAAAACCCGACTTTGCCCGAGTAATTGAGCACCCGACCCAAAATGATCCAACCCAATTTGACCCGATTTTCAAAATATCTGAATTTGACCCGAATCCGAACTTACCCGAAATTGAATTGACACGACCCAAACCCGACCCGACCCGCCCGATTGACACCCTTAATGCTTCTCATAGATAGTTTCCTTTTATAAGTTTTCTATTTTTAGTAGTTTCTACTTTAGGAGTCTTATAACACATATAGGCCAATGTATGAGAGGTGTTCAACCTATATATTTTAAGAAATAAATAGATATAAATTTTAGGTATTAAAAGAAAAGGGAAAAAAAATCTAATGATCTCTTAATCTCTCTCTCTCTCTCTCTCTCTCTCTCTTCTTTCCTTATTTTTTGTAACTTTAAAAAATAAATAAGTTTTTTCACATCTATTTTTCTCTCTCTTCTAATTTTCATCGTTTGTATATATAAGTGCTAATGAAGAACTCTATTTATTCTAATGCATATTGAATAATAGTTTTTTATGCATGAATAATTAGATGTTCAATATGCATTAGTGTTGTTCATTTATAATAATTAGTTGTTCAATATGCATTAGAATAGACAGAGTTTTCATCATCGCTTAAATATAGAAATGATGAAAAATAGAAGAGAGAGAAAATTAGATGTGAAAAAAGTTGTAAAAAAAGGAAAGAAGAGAGAGAAAATAAGATATCATTAAATTTTTTCCTCTTCTTTCAATACCTAAAAGTTATATAAATTGATTTCTTAAAATCTAAAGGCTGAGAAAGCTCCTTATTGTTTACCGTAAGAACTCTCCTTACTTGAACCTAACCTTACTTATAGTAATGATTAGGGCTGGTCATGGGTAGGATTATGGTTGGGTGGAGCACTTCCACCACCCGACCAGCGAATAAAAATGGATCACCCGACCCACCCATCACCCGCGAAACCTTTCACCCATATCCGACCCACCCGTCACCCGCAAATTCTTAGATTACAATAAAAATTTATAAAATTTTAAAATTAATGTTAGTTTTTAGGATATGAAAACGGAATAGTATGTTGCATAAACAAGTTGAAGTGGAAGTCAGCCCTTGTAGATCCAAAGGATAATCAAGGCGGTTTGAGTAGACCCCGAAGGGTAGTCTCGTGAGTAGACCCCGAAGGGTAGTCTCGTTGGGTGTAGACCGTAAAGGTAATCACCACCGACCCACATAAACATTTTATTAAGTTACTTGGATAAAGGCTACGAGTCACGAGTCACAAAACTTCGACTTCGCACTTATGCACTTGGCTTGAGGCTTAGAACGCCTGTTGAATCTCGAGTACCCTTGCCTTCCCTCTTGCCCACGACTAGGATCACGAGCCTCCATTGCCTTGGAGGTTTGAGGCGCAATAACCTCGTTTTCCTTAGCATTTTCGAGATTGGGTTCAAACCTCACATTAGTGATGTACCAATCCCAAAATTTCATGCTTCGGTTGTACTCATTAGCCCATTCGTCAAAGTCTTGAAGCCCGCCATGACTCACTTCGATCAGCCTTGTGGGACTCATGGGTTCGATCTTGACTTCCCTCAAGTAAGAGGTTACGTCATCAACCGTTTTATCCCCTTGTTTAGCCAAATCCTCAAACTTAACAAAACAAAACAACAATGCAAACATAAACATAAACAAAATATACGTTGAAGATTATTGGTTTTTAGGATATGAAAACGGAATAGTATGTTGCATAAACAAGTTGAAGTGGAAGTCGGCCCTTGTAGATCCAAAGGATAATCAAGGCGGTTTGAGTAGACCCCGAAGGGTAGTCGCGTGAGTAGACGCCGAAGGGTAGTCTCGTTGGGTGTAGACCGTAAAGGTAATCACCACCGACCCACATAAACATTTTATTAAGTTACTTGGATAAAGGCTACGAGTCACGGGATGAGATCCCGCTTTCCTTCAACGTATAGCTAGGTACCTATCCAGGTCACTTACCTAGTGTAGCTAGCCCTTAGCTAGTTGAGCTGGCTTGAGCTGCGTTGTAGCTTGTTGAGTTGACTTTTAAGCTACTTGAGCTAACTTGAGCTAGTTTGAGCTTCCATGAGCTAATCTCTAGCTACATGAACTTCTTACAAAGCTTATACTTTGAGTCAAGAGCTTGTTCAAGCTTCTAGAGGTAACTCTAAGCTAGTATGAAGCTTCAATACTCCTTTCTAGCATACATAGCTGTGCCAAGCTACTCTTAAGCTTTGGTTCTTGTTTAAACCATTTACCAAGCTTAATTTAAGCTTCCTAATTTCATTAGAATATGCACAAAGCTATAAGACTCGTATAACAAGCTCGAAACCATACCTTAGCTCAATCGCAACCCCTCGACGCCTCGTGCCTTAGCCCTAGGAGCGCCGCAAGCTCACCGCATTCCACATTGGTGTGTCGCTAGCATCGTACAGCCATAGCCATGCCATCGTAGCGCCATAGGCGCCCCCCAACAGCCTATACTTGAACCTCAAATCCGAGCACAAGGCGCGCTCCAAGTAGCCAAGCCTCGAACCTCAAGATCGAGCTCCTAGCGCGCCATGCTCTAGCACTGTGCCGATGCATCGTGCCGCTCTATGTGTGACGACGCCTCCAAGGCACGCCCTCGCCTAGTGTCGTGGCACGTGAGGTTTGTCCCTAGGCGTTGGTGTGCTTTTACTTTGGATCATTTTTAATCATAACAAACTCTCTTTATCATATCATGGCTAGTCACATAAGTCAATTTCTCAATCGACATTATCCTTGTGACTTAATAACCTCAACATGCTTAAAAGGGGATTGATGACTTTACACAAATCACCAACAATTAATAGAAACATTTTGCTTACTTAAGTAATATCCTAATGTTAACTACATAGGTTTTAAGGTAGTAAAGCTAAAAATTAATGCAAACATAACTTAACAATGGGAGACTGAGAACGCATGAATCGAGACTCAGGAGAACTCAACATCGGCGCTCGTCTCTTTCCCTGAGAAGCAAGGATAAAAGGGTGCTTGTTCATTAGGAATTTAGGCCTAGGATTATACGAATTCTTCTAAAATCAATATATATTTTCTAAACCTGAATCACTTTTGGGCAGATTCGTCATTATAAATTTATATTACAGTCACCCTATTTTTAATAAGATTTTTTAATCAATTATATATTATGCAATTCAATCAACTTATGGAATTTCCAATATTATACCCTCATCTTATTTAATATTTTTTTTTTTTATCAATTTACTATGAGATTGGATAAATTTTTATCTCTACACATTATTTTTATCTTTATTCATATTCATCATACTATAATATGTAATTATCTTCTATCCATATATTAATAATGTTTTTTTTATTAATATATTATAAGATCTTGTACATATTTATCATATACAATATATCTCATGCATATATATAGTACATGTAATTTTATATACATACTATATAATTTAGTCACGTAGTTCTTTTTAAAATTTATCTTAATGTTCTTTTTTTATCCATATGATAGTTTTTATATATGATAATTTTTTTCCTATCCATAAAAAACATATATCGTAAAAATATATATGCTTTTAAATTTTCCTTAGTGTAGTTTTTTTCCTATCCATAAAAAATATATATCGTAAAAATTTGTCTTAAATTTTTTTTTTCCTATCCATAAAAAAATATATATGATAATTTTTTTTCCTCGTCCATATATATCGTAAATGTTTTTAAATTTGCCTTAGTGTAGTTTTTTTTGTCCATATATATGACTCTTTATTTAATTAAATGGATCATATTTCGTATTGGATTTTTAATTTTTTTAATTATTTTTGTAATATGGTACTAAATTTTTAGATTAATTTTAGATTTTTAATATTAACTTTCTATCCATAAATATATAAAATGTTTTTATAGCATAATTTCTATCCATTAGAATGATTTTTTATATTTCTATCCAAAATTTTGATTCTTTGTAATATTACTTTCTATTTATTATATGTACGACAACTTTTAATTAGTATGACCCATATATTGAATTACTAAATTTTTATAATATTTTTGGATTCATTTATAGAGTAGGGTTCCGGTGTACAAATCCCTTAGGGTGAAAACTAAGAACAAATTGTGAGCGTTGGATGAGGTGCATGAACAGATGAGATTAGATCTAGCAAAAATAAAAATAAAAGGCTGATTCATTAATGAATTGCACGTAGTGTAATTTAGAAAAAAAAAATCAGAGTCTTCCAAAAATACCCTCTCTTATCCTCAAACCCATCTCGTTTCAATTCACGCAACTTTTAAACAATCCTAAAAAGGAACAAAGATAGAATCAGGACAAAAGGATGGAACCGGGAGAAAGAATCCTTCACGACGGCATATCATCTCAGCCTCGTCAAAGTCTACAAATTCTTTTCCAAAATTGATCGGTTTGACTTCTCCTTCTCAATTGAATATTATTTCTAATATCTTTATCTCAGTTGTGGTTCTTATTTCTCAATTGAGAAAGATCCAAAATTTCATTATTTTTGTGTTGTTGGCGCTTGGCTGAGAAAGATCTAAATTTTCTAATGTCTTTATTTCAATGATTTTTATTTCTCTGATCGAAATTTCTCTCCTCATTGAAGTTGTTTGTCGGTGTTTATTTGTGTGAGATCTAATTTCGAATGATAATCCCTGTATTCTTTGTCTTGTGTTCTCAGCTTGTACTCTTTGAATATAAATGGTATTCTTTGGTAATTAGAGTATGATTGATCCTGATTTACAACTTCTTGTTATTTTGCTTCCGTGTAGGAAGATTAGACCTACATACTCTTTGACAATTGATAGCCTATTAGCTCAAATGGTAGAGCAATGTGCATGTGCACATAAATGTATGTTCAAATCTCACATAGGTTAATTCTATAAACGCTTTATATATTTTGGTTCATTATAACTCTTCTTTCGATTCATGATTTTGCAAGCTCGGGTTCATAATAGTTCATTTTACAGTTCATGTCTTTTGGGTTCATGACATTAGTTCTTTTGGTTCATAGTAAATTAAAGTTTGGTTCATAATAGTTCATCTTACAATTCATGTATTTTAAATCATACATACTAGTTGTAATTTTGGTTCATGACATTTGTTTTTTTGGTTCAAAGTACATTAAAGTTTGGTTCATCGTTTTTAAGTGTACTTGTTATTTCAATTTATACTTGTAGGTTGCTTAAATACTACCTATGGTTTTAAATTACATTGTTATTGTAATAGTTAACTAGAAGCAGTGGAAATCACTACAGGTGCTACGTAATGGAAAGAGTCCATTTTGAGAAAACAATGTAAAAGACTGATCCTTGATTACTTACACGGTTCATAGAATTAATTACACAGTTAATAGTGTTCGACATGAAAATTCATAGTGTTCGACATAAAGGTTCATATTGTTCAACATGAAGGTTCATAGTGTTCAACATGAAGGTTCATAGTGTTCAACATGAAGGTTCATGGATTTTAAATAATCAGTTCATTTAACAGAAAATGCATAAAATTTATAAAGAAGACATTCATCTCATTGGGTTCGATGTGAAGTCAAAAACAACCTTAAAAGCAATTACAATGTAGCAAAGTGATTTGTCAAACACAAAGTAACATTAAAATAGACAACTTAATCCCCAAAAAATATAACAAGTACTAAAAAGACAAATAGAGAATTGGAACTTCAATGTTCAATCTTGGGAATGAAATAAGAACAATCTTGTGATAAGTGAAGAATGTAGGTGTCAATAGCTTCATCATGATCATCCAATGGAACTCCATCAACATTCTCATCATTATCAATACCCTTCAATATAACTCCATCAACACTAGCATCATTATCCGAATGAGACAAGTTTGGATGACCGGAGCTTGATGAACAACCTACAATAAAAAAAAGAAAAAAATTAAGCTAATTTATAAGCAACATGGAACAAACAATGGGCAATAAAAATATGAAATAAAAAACATTTTTCTTTTGGTTCACAAATATTGTCATTACGGTTCATAATATTACACTATAAGGTTCATTGAAAATCACAATGCTGTTCATGTAATAACAATAGTATTTGACATAAATTATATCAAATTTGGTCAGTTTTTGTGGATTTGGAAACCAAATGAATAGTATCTATTAGTTTATTTCAAATGTTAGGATGACCGGATCTTGATGAACCTCATCAACACTAACATCATTATCAAGACCCTTCAATTGAACCCCATCAATACTATCATCATTATTCGAATTAGACAAATTAGGTTGATCGGAGCTTGATGAACAACCTACAATAAAAAAGGAGAAAAAGAAGAGATCTAGTAAAAATGTGCAAAATACCGTTTTTCAGTTGGTTCACAAATATTGTCATTTTGGTTCATAATATTAAACAAGAAGGTTCACTGAAAATAATAATGTTGTTCATATAAAATAACAATACAAATTTTATGTCAATCGATCTAAAAAAGGTCACAAAGATACTAATTGCTTATTCAAAACAATATCCTACTAGTCAATGTGGATAACTAGGCATAGACATATACACAAAAATACCATATTCAACAAAGCATACTAAACATCGTATGCAAACATTCATTTTATCCACAAGGAGGAATTTGAACATTAAAACATCATCAATACATGAAAAGGTCTTGTAATTTGTCCACATTATCTTCATATTCACTAATTAGAATAGTAAAAACAATATTCCAAGACAAATTAGCAAAACATGCTCATTGAGACATTTTATCAAACACTTTGTGGGCAATCAAATAAGCATACAAATTTTAATTATAGTTTCTATAAGTTTTTGTTTCGAATCCCAAAACCAAGAGTACATCACATTTCTCCATGATCTCAAGCAACAAAGAACACTAAACAACAACAAATTTAGGGATTATTTGAGAGCAATAAAGCATCCACCAAGCTAAACTCTTCTTAAGCACTCTTCATAAATCACTTACCTAAATTCATTGTTTCTTCAATTTGGAGTAAGAGTTAGTATCGATCGAAGGCGAGATCAAGATCGAAAGAGAGATCGAGAGTCGTACTTCATGGTTTAGGGGAGATCGTAAGAAAAAGATCGATCGAGAGTTGTTGGCTGAAATCACGTACGAGAGTCTAGGAGAGATCTGCTACAGGGGGATGGAAATTATAAAAAAAGAGGAGTGTGACAAAAATACCCTTCCCTCTTTACAAAATAGAGGAGTGTGAGTGTTGAGAGCAGCCCATTTGAACCCTTAATCTCACAAAATCAACGGATGAGAGTTGTTCTCATTTCTTAGGATAAGAATTGTTCTCATTTGATCCCTCAAATTTCTACCCATGTACGAATGTACGATATTATGGAAAATATTTTTAATCAAAATATTTAATATTAAGTTTTTGAATTTTTGTATTAATTTTCTTTCTATGTGAATGACAACGTTTCTAATACAAATAACTAACGTTTAACTGAACCTTTTCAAGCCACTAGAATAATTCTGCTCCCACCTCATATTTTAAAAAAAGTTATTCATATTATTCTAATTTTTCCTATTAAGTTCTTTTTATCTATTTAAATTCATCGTTAAAACAAAATCATCATAACATATTAAAAATAAAAAATAATGATATCTTTTTTAAAAAATTCCTTATAAAAATGTTTAAAAAATAACTATGTTAATTTTGGAAAATATTTCAAAACTATTCCCTAAAAAGGAATTAATGAACCCTTTTAAAAATATTATAATTAACAAACAATAATCAGATTTACCAAACTTAGTATCTTTATTGTGTGTCCATGTGCACACATTAGAAATTTCCTTTAACTAATATTGACCATATTTTTCATATTAATTTCAGATTTTTAAATTTAATTTTCTATGCTTAAGAATGACAACTTCCTAAATTTTCATCCATAAATATGTTGGGTTTTAAATATTTATTTTATGTTTATAAATACGAGAGTTAAATGCAATATTATCATTAAATGTTAATGTCAATCAACATGATGAAACCCGAAATAAACCGTCAAGACAAGAAACGAGATTCTATTACTCGATTGTATAAACACTTGCTCTTTATTTATTGTTTTCTTACAACGAGGTTACAAATTACGAGGTTTACACTTTAGACCTCCTAAGGGTATTCGAGATCTCGATCTAACAAGGTTCGAGATCTCCTAATTGCTATGAGATTCTACCACCCACAAGCCACTTGACGGACTCTAGTGGCGAGGTTGAGTTTTGAGTTTGAGCGTGGTGATGATGGCTTGCGAGATGATGTAGCGAGGTCTTTGGTGTGAGCGATGACTCTCTGTGTGACTTGAAGTCTTTTTGTGGACTTCACTTGTCTGTAGCGAGGTCTTTTGACGATGATTCAACACGTCGATCTTCAATGAGCAAGATAGTTCTTGAGTTCAAGATGTTTTTCGACCCTTTTCCACTTACGAGGTTCTCCTCTATTTATAGAGAATTGAGGAGCCGAGTTTTGGTTGTTACTCGATGTGGGACGCCCGAGATCAAGGCTTCTGATTGGTTCGGAGGTGAGGCAGCCGATGATTGGTTGGGGGGAACAACGATGGTTGAGTGGTTCGGACGGGCGGGGGTGTCAGCTGAGTCGACAACGAGGTTTAAACCTCGTTCCCGAGGCCATATAGGACCTCGCGGAGACAGGGATTTTGTTTAATTAAAAGATGGGTATGGTTGTGGGTCCCAGAATCCACCTTGGGAGTCCCGTCGGATCCGTTTATTCCTTGTACCCCGGACCCACTTCCTGTTTCACCATTGTGAATACCATCACAACCCCATGGCCTGGGGACCTCGTCCCGAGGACCGCAGGTCATAAATACGAGGGGTAGTTGATTCATCAAACCCGGGGTGCATGGTTTGTACTTCTTAGGATTGCGAGATGCGAGGTCTAGAGGTTGGGTAGACATATCGCGAGGAACTCGCTTGCGAGGCCTGACACTTAGTCCCTTCTCCCAACCGTGCGTTCGATGCTTCCTGGGCCTGCTCCCCCGTATTTTGTTTAATGGGCCGTCAAGGTAGACTAGGCCCAATAAGCTTTTCGGGGGTGGGGAGAGGCCCAAGTTTGACCTTTATAAGAAGCGTCTCTTGCCCTTTCAGTTTCCGGCGAGCGGTTTCCAGACGGTTTCCAGACGACCTTCCGACATTTTCCAGGAGCGCCACCGCCTTATTCACGTCATTTTTTAAGCAAGTAAGTGTTCGACTCCCTCTTTTGCGTTTTCGATGTTCTTCCCCCTTCTCTCGCCGCCCCTTGCCCCACTGGGCGACAAACGTTTCCCGGTGTTTCACGGCGGTGTCACGACGGCGAAACAGAGGGGATGAGGGCGACGCTCGCGCCTACGTGATGCTCTTGATTCCTTTTTTCTTGCACTCTTTCTTTCTTTGCTTCGTGCCCTAGAGGACGACGGTTGCTTTTCGGCGTTTCGTGTCAGTGCCACGACGGTGAAACGATGGGGGAGAGGGCGGCGCTTGCAATGCTCTCCAACCCTTCGTTCGCCAACCGACGGTTGAGCTCCTTCGTCTCCTTCGTTTTTGAAATTCGAATTCCTTGGGAAACCAAACGTCATGATGTCTGACTGACGGGACGTTTGGCCTTCCACCTCTGGCTTCCATTCCGTCTTCTCCTTTTTCTTTTTGGCGCTTCACATTCTCCCTCAGCCGTCCTATCTGTCAGAGTTGCCCTAGGGTGCCACGTGGTTTCTTCCCGTCGTCACCTCGCGTATTCTCTTTTGTGGCTTTGCCCGATGTCTCAACCCTTTTTCTTTTGCAGGTGTTCGCCCCTCGTGGCCTAGACGTCGCTCTTTCATGCCTAGAGGAGCTTCTTTGAGCCCCCCACCAAGCTTCGTGTTTAAAGTTCAAGAGAGGTTCTACGAGGAGGCTTCTGAGACCGTATGGAGTGTCAAGACTCGTGACTCTTAGAACCCGAGGTCTCCCTCGCTGGTTTTCAGCGATCCTTCCTCTAGTGATTCCGACGTTTCCGTTAATTCGCACTTCTTCCGACTTTGCGCCTCGTTTGGTGTCGAAATGGCCTCGTACGTCCTCGATTTCTGATGAGGAAGTGGCTGGTTTTATCGCAAGGTCGTCTGACTCCAACGACCTGGCGGGCTTTTTTTCGGAGCATATCACCGATGCCGTGTCCAGCGTTCCGCCCGTCCTCGAGGAGAGGATACCCATGTCCTCGGACTCAAAAAGGACCTTTCTACCCAAGGGGGCGCCTACGGTCTTGAAACCGGAAGACCTCGCGAAGATCGCCAAGAACATCGCCTGGCTCGAGGGGGTTGATCTAGCGCTTCCGGAAGGGGAGGGCTGCTCCTTGGCGCTATAAGAAAGGTGCGTGGTTGTGCACCTGCCTAGTCTCCAGGCCGGCTTCAGGCTACCTCTAGCCCCGCACATCGTCAACTTCTTATGGGACATGCATGTTTGCCCTACGCAGCTGTTTCCCAATGCGTGGAGGCTCCTGTGCGCCTACACCATTCGCAGCCACGAGCTCGGGGACGGACCTGACCTCGACACCATGTCGAGCTTATTTTTAGCGAGGAGGGAACACGAGTCTTGCCTCGTCAATCTCAGCGTGCCTAGTCTTAAAATCACCACGGCCCCCTCGAACGTCGGGCCGTGGAAGAAGAAATGGTCCTTGGTCCGGGACCCTACCGGAAGGTATCTCAACTTCAACACGGCCCCGAAAAACTCCGTCCGGCCCAAGGGTACACAAAAAGTCGACGAGCTCAAGGCCCGATATGCGCCAGCGTGTCAGGAGCCGTTCCATGAGTATTTGGCACAGGACCGGCTTGAGCGGGCCGACCTGAGCCTTACCCTTCCACCCCACGAGGGCGAAGAGGGTACTCACTTTCCCTTTTGTTCCTTGTTTTTGTTACTTGCTTTTGGTTTTGGGCAACGCCCGACCCTGGGGGGAAACCTCGCTTATCTAGCGATGACCACGAGCCTCGCTCGGGTCATACTGCCTTGATTGTTTGTGGAGTTCCGCTCTTTGCTTTTTATCTAACTTGCTTTTTCTTATGTTTTCGACAGTGGACCTTTTCAACGCTCTGACCTCGAGGGCACAAGGAAAGAAACCTGCAACCTCCACCTCCACCTCCTAGGTTCCCCATGGCCCAAAGGGCCTTGTTATAAAGGAACCGACCCCCCAGGCAAGGCCACCAACCTCACAACCGAAAGTGACACCCCTGCCACCGAAAGCGCCAGGGGTGAAGATTGCCGAGGGGGCCTCTCGCCAGGACAAGAAGAAGCCGAGGTTCCCTCTCGCCAGGACAAGAAGAAGAAGTAGAAGGGGGACAACTAGAGGGGGGGCTCGGGAGGGGAGACGATCCACCGCTCCGGACCCGTGAGTCGGGTTATCTCTGCCGACGGCCCTCCCGCAGAGAAGTTCCACTGTCTCGGACCCACCCGGGGTGTGCCCACTGGGACCGGACAAATTGGAAGGACGAGGTTGCATGGGGAAACAACCTCTCGGAGGCCTCCCTACACGAGGAGTCCCTCCCGCTACTCGGTGATGGTATGCTGTAACTACCCGAGATTGGTTCTTTTGTTGGTTCGATTCTTGTATATTTTTATAAAACGCGTATCTTTTTTATTTTTTCAGAATCACTTCTTCGAGAACTACAAGAGTAGTCGCATTGTCCTCCTCCACAAGACCATGGACAAGCTGGAGGCGAAGCTCAAGGCCCGCGACGCCGAGGTCGAGAAGAAGGGCAAGGACCTCGCGGAGGCCGAGAAGCGAATCCGATCCGCGGAGATTGCGGCGGCGGATGAGGCCAAGGATGCCGCCAGGGCCAAGGAGGAGGCGAAGAAGGCCAAGGAGGAGGGGGAAAAGGCCAAGGGGGAGGTTAGGGGGCTTAAGGATGAGGTTGGGGATCTCAAGGCCGAGATCAAGGAGCTCCAGGGTAAATTGTCTACGAAGCACAAATTTTTTAGGGAGAAGGAAGCGAAGCTCCAGAAGGTCGAGGAGGAGATCAGCAGCCTCCGATAGCGCGCTAATGAGCTTAACGAGGAGGTGGAGGCTGCGGGACCCAAGTACGTGGCGTCCGTGGAGTATAAGGAAGAGTTGATGGGCAGCGTGAACAAAATGTTCCGGCAGGCCCTCCACATGGGTGTCAGGCAGGCGGTCACGAAGTACGGGCCCATGGATCCTCGCATTACCTTCTTTAACCCCAACTACGCGCTGACTATGGTGGAGGAAACTGGGGAGGAGCCCGAGGGAGAATGCGAGTTCTTCCTCAAAGAGGATGGGACCGTGGCCACCGAGTCTCCCTTTGCAGAGGACCTCGGCCAGGGAGACCTAGACCCCGCCGTCGCAGATCCTCATCCCGCGACTGACGTGGTGAGCTCCCAGCCCGATGTGATCTCCGCCTCGCCCTCCCGCCAGGCACCCACGGAACCTGCCGCCGAGACCTCGAAGAAGTGAAGGATGCTCGCCTGTGTAATTTGTGTTGTTTATATTTTCGCTATTTTGGTGGCCCCACCGGGGTCTGTAATTAAGATACGTCGACCCTCGTGGCCTTATTTTATGCAACTTTCCTTGTTTTATGGTTGTGTTTTGTGTTTCTTATTTTAGTTTACTGTATATATATCCCGATCCAACCCCATGGCCCCAGTGTCACAACATTTGTGGCATCCTCGGGCCACATCGGGTGCTTGTTTTATGCCGCTATCCCGAGCCTCGCTCGGATCTCACATGATGATTTTTGATTGTTTTTAACCCCAAGCGGGAAGCGAGGGGTGGACTTGAAACTTAAAAATGGATAATCTCCAACCCCAAGCGGGAAGCGAGGGGTGGACTTTGCAACTTAAAACCGAGAATCTCCAACCCCAAGTGGGAAGTGAGGGGTGGACTTCGCAACTTAAAACCAAGAATCTCCAACCCCCAGCGGGAAGCGAGGGGTGGACTTCGCAAACTTAAAACCTGATAATCTCCAACCCCAAGCGGGAAGCAAGGGGTGGACTTCGCAACTTAAAACCGAGAATCTCAAACCCCAAGCGGGAAGCGAGGGGTGGACTTCGCAACTTAAACCGAGAGTCTCCAACCCCAAGCGGGAAGTGAGGGGTGGACTTCGCAACTTAAAACCGAGAGTCTCCAACCCCAAGCGGGAAGCAAGGGGTGGACTTCACAACTTAAAACCGAGAATCTTCAACCCCAAGAGGGAAGCGAGGGGTGGACTTCGCAACTTAAAACCGAGAATCTCCAACCCCAAGCGGGAAGCGAGGGGTGGACTTCGCAAACTTAAAACCTGATAATCTCCACCCCAAGCGGGAAGCCAAGGGTGGACTTCGCAACTTAAAACCGAGAATCTCCAACCCCAAGCGGGAAGTGAGGGGTGGTCTTCGCAACTTAAAACCGAAAATCTCCAATCCCAAGCGGGAAGCGAGGGGTGGACTTCGCACGAAATTTTCATTTTTGAGAGATTTGAAAATACCATAACCCTTTATTCACAAAATTTGTTGGAAATAGCCGAGTTCGGAGAGTTTACATATAATATTTTTTGAGTCGATCGATGTTCCATGTTTTGCTCAAGGTACATTCCTCACTGTCTTTGAGCTTGAAAGCTCCGGGTGCGACCTCTTCTCTGAGGAGGTATGGTCCCTCCCAATTGGGGTCCAGCTTGGCACCTTCGGTTCGCCTCAAGACGAGGCTACCCATGGCCAAGAACCGGGGTCGAACCTTCTTGTCGCGATATACCACCACGCGCCGTTTGTGTTCTCTACAGCGCAGGTCGGCCACCTCGTGCAACTCCTCCCTAATTAGCAGTTCGACCTTGAGGTTGGCCTCGTTCTCTTTTTCATTGAAATCAAAAACTCTCGCCGAAGGGACCAAGGTCTCCATAGGGACTAACGCTTCCGCCCCATAAGTTAGAGCGAAATGCGTTTCTCCTGTTGTGCGATGCGCGGTAGTGCAATATGTCCATAGGACGAGCGGGAGAAGCTCCGCCCAGCGACCTTGCACCATGCCCAGGCGATTCTTTAGATCCGACAAGATGCGGGCATTGACGTTCTCCACCTGGCAGTTGGACTAGGGGTGGGCCACGGAGGAAAACTTGAGGGTTATGCCCAGGTTGGAGTAGATGGTTTGAGTCTCCTCACAGTCGAATGGGGGACCATGGTTAGTCATGATGGTCATGGGAACGCCAAAGCAGCTAACGAGGTTCTTCCATAGGAAGTCGCAGACCTTTGTCCCAGTGATCTTTGTCATTGCTTGTGCCTCGACCCACTTCGTGAAATAATCGACGATGACCAAGATGTACCGCACCTGGCCAACAGCCTTGGGGAAGGGGCCGAGGATGTCCATCCCCCGCATCGCGAAGGGGCATGGCGTGGGGATGAAGCAAAGTCGCGAGGTCGGGGCGTGCTGGAGGTTAACGTGCTTCTGACACCCGTCACATTTTTGGACATAGGCCCTCGCGTCCTGCCTGAGGGTGGGCCAAAAGTATCCCAAATGGGTGATTTTATGCGACAAGGCGCGCCACCCGGGGTGGCCGCCACAGACCCCCTCATATGCCTCATACAAGATATGCCCCGTAAACTTGGTTGGCACACACAACAAGTGGGGCTCAGCATAGCCTCGGCGATAGAGCCGGCCGCCGATGACGCAATAGCGGGCCGCTTGCATTTTCAACTTCCTAGCCTCTACGAGGTCCTTCGGAAGGACACCGCTCTCCACATATCGCGTGATCGGGACCCTCTAGTCCCCAGCGATAACGAAGAGAACCTCGCTTGTTACACTCCGCGAGAGCTTCCTTTTCACCATCACGCGATTCCCTACCTCCAAGGGAAGGGCAGATCCCAACCTTGCGAGAGCATCCGCCTTTGTGTTCGAGGTTCGCGGGATGGACTCCACCGCAAACGTTTCTAGGCACGACACCAAGGCCTTAACCTTCTCCCGGTACTCAGGCAAGAACCCCGTCCGGGTATCCTATTGCCCGTTGAGCTGCCGCGCCACTAGTTCGGAATCGGTATACACTCTGATCTTGCGGGCTCCACTAAGGAGCGCCATCTCAATCCCGGCAATCATGGCCTCATACTCGGCCTCGTTGTTGGTGGCATCGAAGGCGAAGTTAAGGGCGTACTCCGTCTCGATTGAGGGACCGGTGAGGAATACGCCTGCCCGACCTCCGGCGTCACAACAAGAACCATCAACGAATACCCTCCACTCCTCCGAGCTTGCATCAATTTCGGGGAAGGTGACCTCCACCATGAAGTCAGCGAGGGCATGTCCCTTCATTGCGGTCCTAGGGAGGTAGCTGATGTCGAACTCGGAGAGCTCGACTGCCCACTTCCTCATTCGCCCGGAGAGGGCGGGCTGGTGGAGGATTTTCCGAAGTGGGAGGTCAGAGAGGACCTGAGTGGGGTGCGCGTGGAAGTAAGGGCGCGGGCGCCTGGCGGCGATCATGACAGCCATCACCATCTTCTTCGTTGGGGAGTATCGCTGCTCCGCAGGCTGGAACACGCGACTTATGAAGTAGACTGGGTGCGTGGCCTTTCTTGTTAGCACCGCGCTGACTATCTCCGGGCTTACTGCCACATATAGTTATAAGTCTTCGCCTGCCAATGGAGGTGACAACGTGGGGAGCTTCGATAGGAAGGCCTTTAACTCAGAGAAGGCGAGCTCTAGCCCCTCGTCCCAAACGAACTTGTCGTTCTTCTAGAGGGCAGCAAAAAAGGGCAGCGACTTATCCACCAAGCGGGAGCAAAACCTCCCCAGGTAGTTCACGGCGCCGTTGAGCCGATGTACCTCAATGCGAGATCGTGGCGACCTCATTGAGAGGATCATACGACCTTGGCGGGATTGACGTCGTTCCCGCGCTCACTGATCATGAAGCCTAGGAACTTCCCCGATGACTCGCCAAAGATGCACTTCTCGGGGTTCAGGCTGAGACGATTGTGCCTGAGGGTCATGAAGACCTCGTGGAGGTCGGCCAGATGCTCTTCGGGGCTTTTGCTTCGTACCGCAATGTCGTCGACGTAGGCCGACACGTTCTTCCTCAAATGGTCTTTGAAGACCCGGTCAATGAGGCGCTGGAAGGTTGCCCTTGCGTTTTTAAGGCCGAAGGGCATGACCTTGTAGCAGTAGGTACCGCGCTGTGTGATGAAGGACGTCTCATCCTCATCACGCGAACTCATCGAGATCTGATTGTATCCTGAGTAGCCGTCGAGGAAACTCAAGACCCCGTGCCCCGCGGTTGAATAAACTAGTTCGTCGATCGAGGGCAGGGGTAGTTGTCTTTGGAGCACCCTTTGTTGAGGTCCTTGAAGTCCACGCACATCCGCCACTTGCCGCTGGCCCTTTTGACCAGCACAATGTTGGACAACCATCTTGGGTACTGGACCTCGCGGATAAACCCCGCGGCCAGCAGCTTAGCCAGCTCTTCATTTGCGGCGTTTGCTCTTTCCTCGTTCATCTTCCTCCGTTGTTGCACCATAGGGCGGGTGGTAATGTCGACGTTCAAGGAGTGTTGGGCCATGGTGCGGGGGACGCCGCGGAGATCCTTGGCGGTCCAGGCGAACACATCGCGGAATCTGGACAACAGGGCCTCCAGCGACGTCGCTGATTTCCCGAAGAGACTTTCTCCCAGGTAGATCTTCTCGGACTCATTCTCGAAGGGGGTAATCACCCTTCTTTCTGTCTCGAGGATGGGGACCATGAAGTCCCAGACTTCGAGCTCGGCCTCGCCGGGGGACTCCACCATGAACACCGGACATTTTTGTTTTGCCGAGGTCGCATAGAAAACGCGACCCTCCTCTTGGTTGCCCTTTACCTCTCCAACCCCGCCGTCAACGGGGAATTTTATCTTTAGGTGATAGATGGAGACCACCGCTTGGAATTTCATCAGGGATACCCTCCCGATGATTGCATTGTACACCGAATGCAGGTGTACCACTGTGAACTCCACCATCTCGGTTCTCCTCGTGGAGCCGGTGCCTAGCGTAATCCAAACTTCTATAAGACCCATGACGTCGACTTCGTCCCCGGAGAAGGAGGTGAGTTTCCCAACATAGGGCTTCAGGGATGTCTCGGAGATGCCCAACTGCTCGAACGCGCGGTAGTAGATGATGTCCACGGAGGATCCCATGTCCACCAGCACCATCTTCACCATTTTGGAGCCCACTTGTGCATGCACCACCCGAGATGGTGCATGCACAAGTGAGATGTGGAGTCCCTCGGCATCTTCGTAAGAGGAAGAGGTACGAGAGGGTCCGAGTGCGGCATGTGGAGTCCCTCGGCATCTTCGGAGGTGAAAGTGAGGCCTACGTGGGATCGCGAGGTCTGGGCAATGCTAAACACCGAGGGCTCATGATGGCTTACCCTCGCGTACCTCTTCCTCTCCACCTGGCTTGATCCTGCCAGCGAAGGTCCACCCGAGATAGTATGAATATACCCATCGGGTGTTGCTGTCTACCCAGACCGCGCTTGCTTCGCGGGAGCTTGCTGCTCGACATTGTTGGTTGTGGCCTAACTCGGGCCTTGTGGCACGGTGTTTTCCCCCGAAGCGGGGTTGGCGCGCCCCTTTTCGTTTGGGTTGTACAAACGGCTGCCCTTGCCCCTATAGCCATGCTGCCTCCCCCCGAAGCAGTTTCAACTGCCCCCGCGGTTGTTGTTGCGATTGTTGTTGTTTTTGTTTCTGTTGTTGTAGTTGTTGTTGTTGTTGTTGTTGTTGTTGTTGTTGTTGTTGTTGTTGTTGTTGTTGTTGTTGTTGTAGTTCCTGTTGTTTTTGTTGTTGACGGGGTTTTGGGCCTGCGTCACATACGCATCCCTCGCGGCCGGCGCGACCACCTTTGCTTTTCCTTTAGCCTCGACGACTATTTCCTTGTCAGTTTTTGGCCGAGAGCTCTGGTTTGCGGCATCCTCGGCATACACCTGGGACGTGATCCGGGCGCACAGGTTGTCGTACGTCGTTGGGCACTTCAAAAATATGTAAGTCTTGAAATGCCCCGGACACAGGTTGCCCATGAGGGTATCTCGCACCAATGATTCGTCGATGTGTGCGATCTCCGCCACCACGGAGGTGAACCTCGTGAAGAAGGTACCCAACAACCTACCCTCTCCCTGCTTAATACCACGGAGATCCCGCATGTTCTTCTTGCGCTTTCTCGAGCCGCTGAAGTGTGTGACAAAGGACTCACACAACTGAGCGAACGAGGCCACATACCCTATCTTGAGGCTTATGAACCACGTCATCGCGGCCTTGTCCAGGGTGGTTGGGAAGATGCGGTAAAATATGGCGTCATTGTAGGAGTTGACATTCATTTGGACAACAAAGTGCTTCACGTGCTCCTCCGGGTCAGCCGTGCCGTCGTAGAGTCCCATTTATGGCCAGTGGAAACCTTTGGGCATAGGCGCGCCTTGAATCTCGTCCACGAAGGGGGAACGACAGCCGACCTCAAAGGGTGGGTGGCGCAACCTCGATTTCAAGGGATGCATAGCACTCCCTGCCGTTTCGGACAACTCCGTGTCCTGCATTCTTGAACGTCGCGAACGGGATCGCGAGATCTGCTTGGGTCCCGGGGAGGCCTTTCCTTTGATGAGTCGTTGGTGGACGTCTCGTGCCCCGGCACATGCCCAAGGACGTACGCGGGTACGTACTCGGAGTGTGGTTGGCCTAGGGCGAGGACAGGGATGTGTGAGGGGGCGAAACCCTGCTGGTACTGCCCATAGCCCGGGTAGGGATATGGTTTCGGGGGTGCACCACTCGGCTCGTACCCTTGGAATGGGTAGGGGTTTTGTAGGGCGATATATATCCAACACGGAGGGACCACGAACGGACAACCCGGAGGTCCCGTGGCCATCCATTGCGAGGTCTCGGGCATGTTATCGGGGCGTTGGGAGAAAAAGTTGTTTGAACAAGCCATTTTGAGGGGTTCAAAGCCAAGGTTTGCACAAATCAAGAAACTGCTTAGGATGAAGAGGTTCCCACAGACGGCGCCAATGATGAAACCCGAAATAAACCGTCGCTAGAAGACAAGAAACGAGATTCTATTACTCGATTGTACAAACACTTGCTCTTTATTTATTGTTTTCTTACAACGAGGTTAAAAATTACGAGGTTTACACTTTATACCTTCTAAGGGTATTCGAGATCTCGATCTAACAAGGTTCGAGATCTCCTAATTGCTATGAGATTCTACCACCCACAGGCCACTTGATGGACTCTAGTGGCGAGGTTGAGTTTTGAGTTTGAGCGCGGTGATGATGGCTTGCGAGATGATGTAGCGAGGTCTTTGGTGTGAGCGAGGACTCTCTGTGTGACTTGAAGTCTTTTTGTGGACTTCACTTGTCTGTAGCGAGGTCTTTTGACGATGATTCAACACGTCGATCTTCAACGAGCAAGATAGTTCTTGAGTTCAAGATGTTTTTCGACCCTTTTCCACTTACGAGGTTCTCCTCTATTTATAGAGAATTGAGGAGCCGAGTTTTGGTTATTACTCGATGTGGGACGCCCGAGATTAGGGCTTCTGATTGGTCCGAAGGTGAGGCAGCCGATGATTGGTCGGGGGGAACGACGACAGCTGAGTGGTTCGGACGGGCGGGGGTGTCAACTGAGTCGGCAAAGAGGTTTAGACCTCGTTCCCGAGGCCATATAGGACCTCGCGAAGACAGGGATTTTGTTTAATTAAAAGATGGGTATGGTTGTGGGTCCCAGAATCCACCTTGGGAGTCTCGTCGGATCCGTTTATTCCTTGTACCCCGGGCCCACTTCCTGTTTTACCATTTTGAACAACATCAAAACATATTTTTAGTTACGAAATTGTTTATATTAACTTTGTTTCTAATGGAACATGTTTTTAATTGTAGAGTATATATTATTACATTTTCTTAGATTTATTTTACAACTCTTTAAATTTTCTATCCATAAGTATGTTGATTTTTATACTATTTTCCTATTAATGTTGAGAGGGTTTCTTTACAACAAATAAATTTATAAGCCAAGACCCCGCTGAGTATAGTGAAGTCAGGATCATCCACGGGAAGCAAGGATGTTTGTTTACCAACTATAAAAACAAGAAAACAAAGCAAAACAAGCAAAAATAGCTATGACAGACCTCGTTAACGACCTTGTCAGGGTCGTTAACGAACCTGGAATTCTACTGGAAACAGAGCAACTATTGAGCTAAACGCAGACTCGGTACCGATCCACTGTGCCTTGGTAACGAATGAAAACGAAAGCTAAACTTAACAAATTCAATGGATAAAAAGCTCTAGGACAAGGGTTACCACAACATAGCCATGCATATAAATTTATGTGAAGATAAACATCATGCCTTTAAAGATAAATCAATCAACTTTCGCTGACTAACAAGTAAATCAATCAACTTTCATAAATCAATTCACTTTATTACTTGTTTTGAATCCAAAGCTCGAAACTTTCGCTATCGAACAATATCAACATTCAAGTTCATAACTTTCTCTCTCGATCAAGCAACAAACTCAAATTACTTCGACTCTCGTCTAAGTATAAGCACAACAAGTAATTCAAAGGATAGAAGGCAATCAAAAACCCAACACATTCGTTCAAACATGCACAACTATGTCGGGTTTCAACCCCGACCCTAGATAAGAAAACTACTCACTCTTCATTGAAACAAATCAAATAACTTTAATCAAAGAGAGCATGTAAAACAAAACTTACTTGAAATTGAAATTGAAATTGAATGAATATCGTCTTACAAACTTGTAGAATTCGAAAACACTAAGAACATCGAACAAGAGCCGATCACCGAACCAATCCTCTCTCTCATCCGAAATCAGTCCGCTCTCTCTCTCTCGATCGACTTCTCTCTCCAAATAACTCCAAATCCCCATTTGTCTAGGCTTAGAACAAGGGTATTTATACTAAGAAAGCTATCTATAAAAGACCTAACAGATAAAAACTTACCCTACTTACAAGATAACAAGATAATAGATATTAATTCTGAAAGTCGGTTGTGCTCTACCGACATAGGTCACCTCGTTAACGACCTGCACAGGGTCGGTAGACTTTGATGAACTCCTTAACAAAAACTCTGACTTTACAGCTCGTTAACGACCCTCACAGATCGTTACCGAGCCTCTGTTTTGGCTTCTTACAAACTCTTCCTTGGCTTTAACTTGCACTCTAACTTGATTTTCCCATGCAATCTTCTTATTTATCTTCCATGCATTCCATCTTCCACCACTTCACTTCAACTTCACTCGAAAAGCGCTCCTCTCTGCTCAAAAACCTACAAAAAGACACAAAACGGAGTAGTTTCCATACTTTTCACAAAATATGCAAACTTATCCAAAAACACACAAAACTAACTCTAAAACCTACCAAAACTAAACTAAACAACCTAAGAAAGGCACCTAAAACTAAACTAAAACACGAACATCAAAATACCCCATACTTAAGCTTGCTTGTCCTCAAGCAATCACTATACAATAACCAAAAAATCATGCTCATCAAGCAATAGCCATCAACTCAAAGGCAACATCAAAACATAGCAAAAAATAGCAAATGATTATTAACGTCATCACACATATATAAGCACTAATAGACATAAGCAAATACAATCCAACCTCACCAAGGATATGTGTTTCTCTCAACTCTCAAGTGTTTAGGCTTATAAATTCAATCTCTCAACTCAATCTTATATGCAAAAACTCATAGAAATTAGAACTTATATCACCAAACTCTCCACCTAAGATTTGTCAAAACAAGCAAAAATCATCAAGAGAACTTAGGCTCAATGAAAAACATCATAGAAGTTTTCATTTGGCCGGGTTGTAACGGGGCTTGGTAATGACAATTAGGCGTGGAAATATTTTGGTCATCTGGTGCTAATAATATCCGGGAATCAAAGACTCTTAAAAACTCACATAATACCAAAACTCTTGTAAAAGAACATACCAAACTCTCTCAAACATTATGCACAAACTCACTCACCTCTTATCCTAGAAAGCCTCATAAAATCACAAAAGAATCTCCGGTTAACTTTAAACACAAATGCACATCTACTTTTTTTTCTCCCTTTTTTCTTTTTTCTTTTCTGCATTTTTCATTTCAGCTCTTTTTTTCTTTCTACCCTCTAATAGCCTCGTTAACGACCCAAAAAAGGTCGTTAACGAGCTACTTCTTCTCCTCGTTTTTTCCTCTTATCTTTACAACAATTTATTTTTGTGCATCTTCACTAGCAAGAGATCTTCTACAAAACAAAACAAGAGACTTCAAATCTACCCTTCCCAAAACCCTTATTTCGAACCAAACATAACTTTTTCACTCTACAAAACCTACATACATCTCCAACTAAGTCTTAATCCCTGGATAGGGTCAAGCTTATCTCGGCTAGGGAAATTGGCTGTCAAAAGAGGGATCATGATAGGGTGACAAATAAGGCTCATAAAAATAAGTTCTTTATCATATGACTTTCACAAGTAATGAACTAAAAATCTTATATAGGTCTCAAGAAATAGATAACCATCACAAGTCCAAGAGATAATATACATAAAGAGAGTAAATCACACAAGAAAAGAAGAGGGATTCTTGATGTTCTCCCTATAAGGCCAAAAATAGCTCAAAAGGTAGCAATTTTTGTTGGATTGCACTACTCATGCTAAAATTTATACATGCTCAATTTCATTAAATTGCTATTCCTCTATAAAAAAACAATTTCATATCAAGAATCCAGATATACCATCAAAAACATGCTTGCAAGGAAATTACATGATCATGCTAGCAATTAATTATCATAGAACCAAAAGAAAGGGCATTTATCCATTCTAAAAACTCTTTTTGGAATTTTTCAATTTTTTTTATTTTTTTGTGATTTTTGTGATTTTTGTGATTTTTGTGATTTTTGTGATTTTTGTGATTTTTTCAAAAACAAAGACAACTAAAACAAAGCAAACAAACAAGACACTAAACAAGTAAGTTTTCTTCCCTTCCCTACCCCATACTTATAAATATAGTGTCCCCACTGTAATAAAACTAAGCAGTAGAAAAAGAAGAAGGAAAAATAAAGAAACTCACAAGATAAACTAAAGTAGAAAAGAAACATCTTCTGAAAACTGAATCATCGCTGTGGTGGTAGTGGTGGAAACTAACGCTCAAAGTTGTCCATGAACTGATACATGGTCCTCCAACGCTCCTCATCAATTGTCACCCTTTGCTCTATCGTCCTCCAACGAGCATCCGCCTGCTAATGCCTCGCATCATCCAAAGCCATGCGAGCAGCATAGACACCCTCCCAACGCTCCATCCTTTGGGTGAGCCGTGTTTGATGTAGGATGTAAGAACCCTCTTTTTCTAACAGAGGTTAGTTAAGTTGTTATCTTTTCTTTTCTTAGACGAAACTATTTTTTAAGGGGGTACTAATGTAATAACCCTCTCTTTTAGGAGGGGTATTATTGTAATATTTTATTTCTTTATTTGATTTCAATAAAGGATAAGTTTATTTTCTTAAGAGGATAAGAAAATATAAATAATAACTTATAATGGTTATTAGGTTATTTTAAACCTTACCCAAATAGTCTTGATTATAAGAGGGTGCTATTTTGATGCTACTCTTTTTCAGAAAAACAAAGAATAATATTATGATATTATTCTCCTAATTATATATGGATTAATATAATTTAATTTGTTCTCTCTTGTATAAGAAGAGCATGAAATAAGTATAACTTGTAGCGAAAATAACTCAATAAATACTTGTAAACAAGTAAAAATTTACTTAATAATATATATAATCCAAATAATAAATTTGGGAAATAAGATAGGAAAGAATAATCATAATTTAAATAACATTATAGTTGAATAAAGGGCAGAGAATGGATGAAATTAGAAACGTTGGGAACTTTTCGTAATTACCCTTAAATTGTGGGTACCCACGCGTAATTACAGAGTTTTACACAGCAGATTTGTTTGTTGTGATTTGATCTCGTAAAGGCTGCTTCGGACTCGTTTCTTACCGGAATTTGGATCCGTAAAAAGGATAAGATCGATCAAGTTAAGCTCTATCTAAACCCTCTATCAATTGAGATGATTGGTTTCGAATTATATCCCAAAGCTCGGATTTTTCATTGGCCCAAAATCTAGGGTTCTTGTGTATAGATTTCCAAAATCCGCACGGATAAGATCAAATTGGTTGTTGAAACGAATCAAAGATTGTATATATCCTATAACTAATCAGAATCTCGTTAGTAGAATGCATATAATGCATATAGATCGAATTAAGTCCCGATTCAAGCAAAAATGAATCCAAAAATCCAAGTGGTTAAAACGGGATTTTGGCTTATCTATTTCGATTCGTATCGGCTAAAATCAAGATCTTTTCTGTTCAATTTTTTCATTATAAATACCCCATTCTACCTCACATTCATCCCACGTACAAATCCCGAATCGAACCATTCGAAATCAATCAAGAATTCCCCACAAATTAACCTTTGTTGCCACCGCCCCTGTTTTAACACCCTCTCTGTCCGTCGGAGTTTTCTCTCTCCACCGTGAACCTCGCCACGAGCCGCTGCCTATAGTTGGAAGCTACTGCAGTGCTTGTTCTAACGGCGTTGGTCCCGTCCCAAACCATTATCGGAAGAGCCCGAACGAGTCTGCTGAATCCGAACGCGTCACCTCTGTTTTTGGTTCGTCTTCTGATGGTTAGTTGCTGCGTTAACGGGTTTGTATCACAGTGCTATATTGTAGTACAACCTCTTAGTTCATTAATACAGTAGTTCGTTTTTTTTAGGAAAATTCATTTAAAAAGAAAAAAAATGAAGAGAAAGCCTATATAACTAATTTCACTAAGGTTAATAATACTACATGATATTTATGAAAGTAGTAAGAACGTGTACAAGCACAGATATACATATAGCTGAGTGTATTTAATTAAACATAAATATGTAGTTTAGTTTAATTAAATTGGAAAGTTGGAATAGTAATTAAAGCATAATAGGTTAATTTATTATAATATATATATTTTACCGAAAGGAATAGCTTTTGTAATTGAATATATTATGGACAAGAAAGATACAATAACGTATATATGTATATCATCGATTATGTTAAGTAGTCTTAAGTGAATTTATAAATATATTTTTATACAAATTAATAAACCCTAATCTTTATATGTAATAAATTAATATTTTATTAATGTCCTTACCACAAGTTAAGGAATATAAAATTTGATAAGACTTAGGAGTTCAAATTCTTTAAAAGAGATTAACAAAATAAATTAAGTATAATTTATTTTGTATTTCTTTGTGTAAATCAGGAAAGGAAACTCGATTGTAGGGTTCAACATCGCTTGAAAGACAACTTTACTTTTGCCTGTAATCAAGGCAAGTGGTGGTTCGCTTTCATTTTTGTCATGGATATCGTTATTCATGTTGCATGTTTGTTGGGAACACTTGTTTGTATAAAATGAATCTAGGTTTTTTAGAAATAATGACCCATGTGTAAGGTAGCTTACTATTAGTAGTATTATTCGTTTGTGCTAGAATTTATACTTAAGTCGCATGCTTGAACTTTGTTTGTTTCACGATCTTCTATGTGAGTCGTTGTTGTGCTTCTAGCGTAGAACTAGGGGTGGGAGTTCTAAATTCCTGAACACCTCTTTATAACAAATTGCATTAGGATGGACCTAGACCCTAGTGCTGGTCATGACCATACCCGCTCAATCGTTCTGAGGGGCATCGCACCTAGCTAGTGCTTCGTATCGGAACTTAGGAATCCGTTACTCTTTCTCTTGGGGACCTCAAACCTAATGTCCTTCGCATACCGCGTTTCCATCTTAAAAGCTACCAACTTAAATGCAACGTTTTGTCATTAATGTAAGATAAGTGCCAATGCACATAATAAATGAACACGGGTGGTGACTACAACTTGGAAAATCATTCTTGCTCCCGGCTTTGAAAGGTCTATTTTCCAATCTGAATTCGGACAACACGCATTCGGTGAGGTTGGTTATAGGCCCGATTAGTTGACGGGAGTTTTTCGAAAACTTGTATGATTATTAAAGTTCCCAACAAACCTTTCTTCCTTATAGGAACCATATTCTTGTGGTTTCCTTATCTTTTCGACATACTTCCTTTTCGTGGAACTATTTTGGTTAGCTATCATCGACCGGCTTTCATTCGGAATTCGATGGTCTAATTAAAACAAGGCACAAGAACCCTCATATAAATTCCACTTGCTTAGTTTGTCACAAGACTAACCCGACCGCTTTATTTCTTTTGCATGGCCGGCTGGTGTGCACCGTCCCTATACGACACATCAGGAAGTAGAGGAGCAGAGTTACAAGACTGAAAAAGTTGAAGAATTTTATTTGAGTTGTCGTTTAAAATAAAGGTCGAGATCCTTGGTTTGTGAGGATCGTCTTGAATGTTTCTGCAATCATTAGAAGATTTATTTTGTATTCCGCACAAGTGGGATAAATTATTGTTTTAAAGTCACATTAATTTATCAAATGGTTTATGAATTATTATTTGTATTTGAGTTTGTATACTATGAAAGCCTAGGATGGTTTCGGAAAGTAAATTCCGAGATCACTGGCGGTAATATCTCCGAGGGAAAAACGGGGGTGTTACAATTATGGTATCAGAGCTAAAAACGTTTTAGAATCGATTCTTTACTATTTTTTTAAAAGATATCTACAATTTTTGGAAAATTAGGAGTTGATTTTTTTCCTTCTCTTCAACAACTTGGTTCTTGCTCTCTATAACTATAGAATTATGGATGTTCTATGAGTTACTGACCATGTAATCTTAACTACCATGACAGACAATAGTGGTGATCACGAGGAGTATGGCTCGCAAGATGGACAACATTGTTCAGGCCCTACAAGAGTTAGAGGAGGCTTTCGCTGACTGGACATATTGGCCTTATGCACGCCCTGAAGATGTTCCTGACTATATGGCTGAGGTGGAACCTCCTATGTGCGAGCCCGAGGAACCTCCTATGTACAAGCCCGAGGAACCTCCTGTGTATGAGCCCGAGGAACCTCCTGTGTATGAGCCCGAGGAACCTCCTATGTACGAGCCCGAGGAACCTCCTGTGTATGAGCTTGAGGACCCTCCTATGCATGAGCCTATGGAGTAACTTCCAGTGTATGAAGACAAGGAAGAAGAGCCTGAGGAAGATCCGGAGGAAGACCCTGAGGAGGATCTAGAGATGGAAAACCCTAAAGTTGAGAACTTGGAGCAGCCTCCTATGCTGATTCCAAAACAAGAGAAGCTCTCACCTTTACCCTACCCTGTGGAACAAACATGATCTCCGCAGGATTTTCCTTGGGAGGACGACCTGATGACAGACTATGGGGAGGCAACGCTTCATCAGGAGGCACCACAGCCTTGGAAGCTCACTGCAAATATTGACCCTAGCTCAGTCAAGCATCGTCAAATGGATCTTGACACGCTCGAGCAACAGAGGAACGGTTGGGTCATTGATGCGATGCACTACCAAATTCAAATGACCTACCATAAAACCTGCTTCGAGACCCAGGCTGGTTATGTCGGTGCACTGCACCAACAGATCGATCAAGCTAACCTTCTGCTGAGTAATGAGGGTAAGATCATTGATGAGGGATGGTTTGATGAAGGGTTCCTGGACACCTACAACGTTCCCCCCGCCTCCGCCTCCTCCCAAGAAGATTATCACGGGCCAAGCCTACAGTATCCTTTTCCGGAGCAAGTGAATGTTTAGTACTTAGACCTTTCAGTTGCTAGTGTTTCCTTGTCAAGAATTCTATTATCGTTTGGTTGTTTTGTGTTGAACCTGGTTGTCATTATGTTTTACTTATTTCAGTATGAATAAAGCAACTGTGTTTTGTTTTATATGAGTTGAGAAGTAATGGACGAATGTCTAAATGGATAAAGATGTATGTATGAATGTTCAGATGGTTAACACACGCAACGCAAACCGAATTTCACTAAGGAGTGCCCTAAATCAAGGCAACACGGAGGGTACAGAGTCCCACAACCAGGGGACCCATCGTGAACGCCAAAACCTCAACCCTAGGGGCAATGTGAACTTGGATGTTGCCACTCTAGAAGCAATACGAGCGGTTGTGACTCAAGTTATGCAAGAGAATAACCAAGCTTTTCCTCCAGTGATACCCGGAGAAGAATTGGGGGAGCATTCTGCTAGCATTGGAGGCCATCAAGTGCCGAATATACCTCACAACAACAACGGCTCAAATTTTGCTCGTGCTTTGAAAACCTTCACCTCGATGAGACCTGACAGCTACAATGGAACTGGAGAACCAGTGAAGATAACTTATTGGTTCTCTCACATGGAGAGGTTGCTCCGTAATGTAGCCTGCACCGAAGCTGAAAGAGTGCACATTGCCTCCTTGCAGTTGAAAGAAGAAGCTAGTGAATGGTGGGAGAATTTCGGGCTAACAAATCATCTTCTATTACCATGTTCAAAAATAAGATGATGGATAGGTTCTTCTCGACTGCTATGAGAGATGAGAAGATGAAAGAGTTTTTGTACCCAATGGTTGATGGGATGAAAATTCCTGAGATGGCCACCAAATTCAACCATCTACTGCAGTATGCTGGACCTGAAGTCTCCTCTGAAGAGGAGAAGATTAAGCGTTTCCATGAATGGATGAATCCAAAAGTCAAACCGTTGATGGTACACCACACTTGTACTACCTTGGAAGAGTATGTCAATAAGGCATACAAGTTGGAAATGACTTTGGAGGAATCTTCTACCAAGATGAAGAGTTGGGGAAAGCCACCTCAGTCTGGATCTCAATACAGTGGCTTCAAACGACCAGCTCCACCACAACAGTTTGAGCGGTCTAACCGAAACAAATCTGGGTCAACATAGTCAGGCACAACTCAGTCTTCCAAATATCAAAAGGGACCAATAATGTGCTATAATTGTGGTGAGCCAGGGCATACTAGCAGAGCATGCACTAAGAAGAAAAGAAAATGCTACTTTTGTGGGAAGGAGGGGCATATGCAGACATATTGTCCTCAAAAGAAGAATGACCCAACTCAGTCACGACAAGGGTCGATATCTTACAACAATCAAGTTCCATCTGCATTTCGGAAATCGGCTTCTGCTCAGTCCACAGCTCACAACAAGGGAAAGACCCAAGTAGCATCAGCTAGCCAAGGGCAACGATTGTATGAGATGCGTCGTGTTGATGAGCAAAACGCCCCGGTTGCTCAAGGTACTCTATACGTTCGCTCCACTCCTGCTTTTATGCTTTTTGATTCCGGTGCGACGCATTCTTTTATATCCGAAAGTTGTGTAGAGAAAATAGGTCTTGAATGTAATGACACATGTGAACCTTTTATTGTGAACCTTCCCAACGGGGAAAAGATCGTGGGATCTACGCAGCTCACGGATTTTCCGATCACAATTCAAGGTCGGAAGTTTGATGCCGACTTGATTTGCATACCGATGGCTCCTTACGATATAATCCTAAGAATGGATTGGTTAACTCGACATGGAGCAGTGATAGACTTCAGCACTAGAACAGTGACTATCACCGCATGAGGCAAATATGTTTGCAAGTTTAAGGGCCGACGTGAGTCTGAGAATGGGAAGATGGTCAATGCCATGAAAGCAATGAAAATGCTCCGTCAAGGATGTATTGGATTTTTGTGCTACATGGAATCAACTGAGAAGAAGGAAGTTAAGCTGCAAGAAATTCCTATCGTTAGAGAGTTTCCTGGTGTTTTTCCGGAGGAAATTCCGGGGTTGCCACCACACCGTGAAGTGGAGTTCACCATTGAGTTAGAGCCTGGAATCCGACCCATCTCCAAAGCACCTTACAGAATGGATCCGATTGAGATGAAGGAACTAAAGAAACAGTTGGAAGAATTGCTAGAGAAGGGGTACGTCAGACCAAGTGCTTGACCTTGGGGTGCACCGGTTCTGTTTATGAAGAAGAAGGATGGAACTTTCCGGTTATGCATTGACTACCGAGAATTGAATAAAGTTACCATCAAGAACAAGTACCCGTTACCAATAATTGATGACCTGTTAGACCAACTAAAGGGGGCGAAGGAGTTTTCCAAAATTGATTTGAGGTCGGGGTATCACCAACTTCGAATTCATGAGGAAGATATTCCTAAAATGGCATTCCGCACGCGGTATGGACACTATGAATTCGTTGTCATGTCTTTTGGTCTTACGAATGCTCCAGCCGTGTTTATGGATCTAATGCATCGGTGTTTCCGGGAATACTTAGACAAATTTGTGGTTGTCTTCATCAACGACATTCTCATCTACTCGCCTACTGAATCAGCTCATGAGAAGCATCTCAGAATTATATTGCAAATACTCAGGCAGAATGAGTTATATGCTAAGATGTCAAAATGTGATTTCTGGCTGAAAGAAGTTGCATTTCTAGGGCACATCATCAATCAGGAGGGAGTGATGGTAGACCCTCAAAAGATCCAAGCAGTTGCAGATTGGAAGCAGCCTCAGAATGTGAAAGAGGTCCGTAGTTTTCATGGCCTTGCGGGTTACTTTAGAAGGTTCGTGGAGAGATTCTCTAAGATAGCTCTTCCTATGACCAATTTACTCCGCAAAGTACACAAGAAATTTGTCTAGAATGATAAATGTGAGGCGAGTTTCCAAGAACTCAAAAAGCGTTTGACTAGCGCTCCGATCTTGACCTTGCCTAACGGACACGATGGGTATGTGGTGTACAGTGATGCATCCAAACAGGGTTTAGGATGTGTGCTTATGCAACATGGAAAAGTGATTGCCTATGCTTCCCGCCAGCTCACGACGTATGAGGTGAACTATCCAACTCATGACTTAGAACTAGCGGCAGTGGTGTTTGCTTTGAAGATCTGGCGACATTACTTAGATGGTGTGAAGTTTCAGATATTTACCGATCATAAGAGTATGAATTATGTATTCACGCAGAAAGAGTTGAACATGAGGCAGCGAAGGTGGTTGGAGCTTCTCAAGGATTATGACATCGAATCAGCAAGAGTTGATTCGATGTGGGATCGAGGTTTGGTTTGGATGTCAACGTGGTAGTTTGAATATGATAGAGATTCAAGCTACTCTGTTGGATCAGATTAAGGAGAAGCAAGCGGATGATGTCATGTTAATAAAGATAAGTTGTGAGGTGCAGGAAGGAAAGGCACCTGGGTTTGTCATTCAAGATGATGGCTCGCTTTGGTTTCAAAATCGACTTTGCGTTCCTGCTGTTGAAGAGCTTCATCTTCTGATCTTAAGGGAAGCGCATTCCTCTGCTTACTCGGTCCACCTTGGATCGAGCAAGATGTAGAAGGATTTGCGCAAGAATTTCTAGTGGCCAAACATGAAACATGATGTGGCAGAATTTGTAGCGAGATGTTTTCTTTTCCAGAAAGTGAAGATTGAGCATAAAAGATCAGGAGGTGAGTTGCAACCTCTACCAGTACCAGAATGGAAATGGGAGGATATTGCTATGGATTTTGTGTCTGGGCTTCCTAAGACTCAAGGACAGAAGGATGCTATCTGGGTAGTCATTGATAGACTCACAAAGAGTGCTCACTTCATAGCGATAAAGATGAATTGGGAAGTGAAGAAGTTGGCAGAAATATTCATACATGAGATCGTTCGATTACATGGCACTCCGAAATCTATAGTGTTAGATCGGGATGGTCGATTCATGTCACGTTTTTGGAAGGAGTTGCACAAGGCCATGGGAACAGAGTTATGTTTTAGTACTGCTTTTCATCCTCAAACAGATGATCAATCTGAGAGGACCATTCAAACACTAGAAGACATGCTCCGAGCTTGTGTGTTAGATCGATCTACTAGCTGGGATGCCAGTTTAAGCTTGATAAAGTTCACCTACAATAATAGTTGGCATTCAACGATTAAGATGGCACCATTCGAGGCATTGTATGGTCGAAAATGTCGCTCACCAATTTGTTGGGACGAAAATGCCGAAAAAATTCTTCTCGGCCCAGAGTTGGTTGAAAGAACAGTTGCAGACGTCACAATAATCCGACAGAGGATGTTGATAGCTCAAAGTCGTCAGAAATCATATGCTGATCTGAAAAGAAGAGAGATTGTGTTTGAAGTTGGAGACAAAGTGTTTGTTCGGGTGTCCCCATCGAAGGGTGTGTTTTGTTTTGGGAAACGGGGGAAGCTCAACCCTCGATATGTTGGAATCTTCGAGATTTTGGAGAGAGTTGGCAAGCTTGCTTATCGACTTGCACTACCCCCATCTGCACATCCGGTCCACAACGTTTTCCATGTGTCACTATTGCGCAAGTATGTGCCGGATGAGTCTCATGTTCTTAACTATGATGACATCGAGATCCAATCTAATGGCACTTATGAGGAGAGACCCGTTTGCGTGCTGGAACGACACGTAAAAAGTTTACGGTGGCATTAGTGCGAATCCTATGGTCAAGAAATGGTGGAGAAGAGGTGACGTGAAAAACATGGGAGACAGATCAGGATATGCAGAATAAATTTCCGAATTTGTTTTCGAACTAGTTTCGGGGACGAAACTATTTTTAAGGGGGTACTATTGTAAGAACCCTCTTTTTCTAACAGAGGTTAGTTAAGTTGTTATCTTTTCTTTTCTTAGTTTCGGGGACGAAACTATTTTTTAAGGGGGTACTAATGTAACAACCCTCTCTTTTAGGAGGGGTATTATTGTAATATTTTATTTCTTTATTTGATTTCAATAAAGGATAAGTTTATTTTCTTAAAAGGATAAGAAAATATAAATAATAACTTATAATGGTTATTAGGTTATTTTAAACCTTACCCAAATAGTCTTGATTATAAGAGGTTGCTATTTTGATGCTACTCTTTTTCAGAAAAAAAAAAAGAATAATATTATGATATTTGTTGAACCCCGATATAATCTGCACTATAAACGGGATTATAAAAATACTAACTCTCGGGAAGATTATTCCTCCTCCCCACCCCTCAGCCGATTGTTTTTATGCTCTTTACGAATAAAGCCTTTAGACCTTATACCGTTTATAGCGCGATCTCACTCGGAGATCAAACACGTCGAGCTTTGGCAAACGAGATAGCTCTCAAGCCAGAGAGGATTTTCGACCCTTTAGATTGTATTATAGCCTTGCTATATATACCATTTCGCTGCTTGCCATTTGCGATCGAGCTCGATGTGGGAAGTAATTTTGATGTTTGCACACAAATGATGCATGTCACGTGGCCATTTATTAATGGACCAAACAAAACACATCATATAACCAGCCTATTTTGTTGACTTGATTGCCAACGTGGAGTATACATGCATGGAATTGACATTGAATCACACGAATCAATTAGGATGAACACATTTTAGAGTTATATATATATATTGCTTTTAGACGCGTGTACATAACGCAATGTGTAATCCCCGTTATTATATTTGCTAATTTCTCATTTATTATTTAGCGGGTATTTCGCGCACCATCAATATTATTCTCCTAATTATATATGGATTAATATAATTTATTTTGTTCTCTCTTGTATAAGAAGAGCATGAAATAAGTATAACTTGTAGCAAAAATAATTCAATAAATACTTGTAAAAAAGTAAAAATTTACTTAATAATATATATAATCCAAATAATAAATTTGGGAAATAAGATAGGAACGAATAATCATATTTAAATAACATTATAGTTGAATAAAGGGCGGAGAATGGATGAAATTAGAAAAGTTGGGAACTTTTTGTAATTACCCTTAAATTATGGATACCCACGCGTAATTACAGATTTTTACACAGCAGATTTGTTTGTTGTGATTTGATCTTGTAAAGAATGATTCGGACTCGTTTCTTAACGGATTTTGGATCCGTAAAAAGGATAAGATCGATCAAGTTAAGCTCTATCTAAACCCTCTATCAATTGAGATGATTGGTTCTGAATTTTATCCTAAATCTCGGATTTTTCGTTGGCCCAAAATCTAGGGTTCTTGTGTATAGATTTCCAAAATCCGCACGGATAAGATCAAATTGGTTGTTGAAACGAATCAAAGATTGTTATATATCCTATAACTAATCAGAATCTCGTTAGTAGAATGCATATAGATCGAATTAAGTCCCATTTCAAGCAAAAATGAATCCAAAAATCCAAGTGGTTAAAACGGGATTTAGGCTTATCTATTTCGATTCGTATCATCTCAAATCAATATCTTTTTTATTCAAATTTTTCACTATAAATACCCCATTCTACCTCACATTCATCCCACATACAAATCCCGAATCGAACCATTCGAAATCAATCAAGAATTCCCCACAAATTAACCTTTGTTGCCACCACCCCTGTTTTAACACCCTCTCTGTCAGTCGGAGTTTTCTCTCTCCACCGTCAACCTCGCCACGAGCCGCTGCCTACAGTTGGAAGCTACTGCAGTGCTTGTTCCAACGTCGTTGGTCCCGTCCCAAACCATTACCGGAAGAGCCCGAACGAGCCCGCTGAATCCGAACGCGTCACCTCTATTTTTGGTTCGTCTTCTGCTGGTTAGTTGCTGCGTTAACGGGGTTGTATCACAGTGCTATATTGTAGCACAACCTCTTAGTTCATTAATACAATAGTTCGTTTTTTTAGGAAAATTCTTTTAAAAAGAAAAAAGAAGAAGAGAAAGCCTATATAACTAATTACACTAAGGTTAATAATACTACATGATATTTATGAAAGTAGTAAGAACGTGTACAAGCACAAATATACATATAGGTGAGTGTATTTAATTAAACATAAATATGTAGTTTAGTTTAATTAAATTGGAAAGTTGGAATAGTAATTAAGCATAATAGGTTAATTTATTATAATATATATATATTTTACAGAAAGGAATAGCCTTTGTAATTGATTATATTATGGACATGAAAGATACGATAACTTATATATGTATATCATCGATTATGTTAAGTAGTCTTAAGTGAATGTATAAATATATTTTTATACAAATTAATAAACCCTAATCTTTATACGTAATAAATTAATATTTTATTAATGTCCTTACCACAAGTTAAGGAATATAAAATTTGATAAGACTTAAGAGTTCAAATTCTTTCAAAGAGATGAACAAAATAAATTAAGTATAATTTATTTTGTATTTCTTTGTGTAAATCAGGAAAGGAAACTCGATTGTAGGGTTCAACATCGCTTGAACGACAACTTTACTTTCGCCTGCAATCAAGGCAAGTGGTGGTTCGCTTTCATTTTTGTCATGGATATCGTTATGCATGTTGCATGTTTGTTGGGAACGCTTGTTTGTATAAAATGAATCTAGGTTTTTTAGAAATAATGAACCATGTGTAAGGTAGCTTACTATTAGTAGTATTATTCGTTTGTGCTAGAAGCTACCAACTTAGCTTACTATTAGTTGTTTAGAAATAATGACCCTTGGCATACCGCGTTGCCATCTTAAAAGCTACCAACTTAAATGCAACGTTTTGTCATTAATGTAAGATAAGTGCCAATGCACATAATAAATGAACACGGGTGGTGACTACAACTTGGAAAACCACTCTTGCTCCCGGCTTTGAAAGGTCTATTTTCCAATCTGAATTCGGACAACACGCATTCGGTGAGGTTGGTTATAGGCCCGATTAGTTGACGGGAGTTTTTCGAAAACTTGTATGATTATTAAAGTTCCCAATAAACCTTTCTTCCTTATAGGAACCATATTCTTGTGGTGTCCTTATCTTTTCGGCATATTTCCTTTTCGTGGAACTATTTTGGTTAGCTATCATCGACCGGCTTTCATTCTGAATTCGATGGTCTAATTAAAACAATTCACAAGAACCCTCACATAAATTCCACTTGCTTAGTCTCTCACAAGACTAACCCGACCGCTTTATTTCTTTTGCATGGACGGCTGGTGTGCACCGTCCCTATACGACACATCATGAAGTAGAGGAGCAGAGTTACAAGACTGAAAAAATTGAAGAATTTTATTTGAGTTGTCGTTTAAAATAAAGGTCGAGATCCTTGGTTTGTGAGGACCATCTTGAATGTTTCGCAATCATTAGAAGATTTATTTTGTATTCTGCACAAGTTGGATAATTTATTGTTTTAAAGTCATATTAATTTATCAAATGGTTTATGAATTATTATTTGTATTTGAGTTTGTATACTGTTGATAGAGCATATAGGTATAGTTGTTAGAGCATGTTTTTATCCCTGTTTTATGCATTTTTAGCTAGGATTTCGTTTTAAGTTATAGTTTAAGTTTTATTTCGGTTTAGTTCGGAATCTACGCGTTTATGTGCTTTATTGCAGGTTGGAAGGTGAAGGATGGTGGATGTGAAGCTAAGAACCGGAGATTAGGGGACTATGGTGGAGTTTGATGAAGCTTAAAGTGGTGCAAGTAAAGATTGGAAGAGCTAAGGCCAAAGAGCTTGAGGGATAAAAACGCTTAAACCCGGGTCATGCATTAGAGTCTTGTTTTGACACCTCTATCTTTCAATGCTTGGTTTGGGAGCTACAATGGTCGGATGAAGCTAAATTTGGTATCATTGGAATGCTAACTTGAAGATCTACAAATCATATTTTTACTCCGAGTCCAAATTCCAACTCGGAGGGGGTCAAAACAACCTCCGAAGTGTCACTAAAGTTGCTGCAGGAGGAGCGCGGCCAAAAGCCTCATAGCGCGACCGCGCTCTCAATGAACCAAACCGCGCTCTGGCACGTTGATCCGACGCTGACTCGGGCCCCCGTGTGATCTTATGGGCCGACCGTATTAGTATTCTTGGATGTTTCTAGATATGATATAAATACTTTCTTTAGGTTTTCTTAGGAGGATTATGCTATCTATTGTTCTAGTTTTATGCTATTGAAGAATTTGGAGATTTGTGGGAGACAAAACCCTAGATTTGCAATTGAAGAGAATTTTGACACTTGTAAGTGTGATTCTTCTTTAATGTCGATTTCTAGCTAAATTTCTCATGTCCAACTAGTTAGTTGAAGTTGTATGCATGATCGGTTTGTGAGATTTGAATTATTTCTATTTGCCTTGACTAGATTGAATCTCTCCGTGCTTAATTGACTAGATTCACTTAGGATGATAATAGATTGACCACCTATTCTACTTCTAGGTTAAATTACAACTAGAATAATTAAATAGACGGTGGAATTTGATTATTCATGGATGAATCCTTTGATTAAACTTATAGCCGGTGGAATAAGGTTAATCAAAGGCGGAGAATTTAATCACAAGACGTCATGAATAGACGGTGGAATTCATGATTATTGTTTCTATTGAATGCTTTGAACTTAATTGCATGATCAACTTGACATAGAAGGTTTTCTAGGTTAATTGGTTACAAGGTTGTTAAAGACGGTGTATATTAACAACCACTTTAAGCTTGAATTCATAAGTTCACAATAGATTAGTCAAGGGAAATTGAAATAAGGATAATCAAGGATCAAAACTCATGTATGCAATGGATACAAAACTAGTTGGACGCTTTTCTCCATATTTGAATCTTTAATCGCTTCACTTGCTTTGTTTTAATTACTTAGATTTTTAGCTTACAATCATAAAATCTCCCCCTTAATTTTGTAATATTATTTGAATACAAATAATCCGAGTCTCTATGGGTTCGACGCTTAATTCCACTTTACTAAGGTTAGGAAGTTAGGAATAATTCTTTGACAGTGCTTTTACCACGACATAAAAGTGTTCGTCAAATTTTGCGCCGTTGTCGGGGACTCGGCTATTTATTTGTGTTTATTTAGTATTACTATTTTTGGTGTTGTGAACCTATCTTACGGTTCATAACACTCGTGCTACTGATCCATGGCTATGTTTGTATGTAAACAACTACAGGATGAATATTTTCATGAGTATTTTGCTAGGCTACAACAAAATATTCATGATTATGGTACTTTGCTGGGTTATTATCCATGTGAGAGAGAGTTGTGTGAATGCATCCTAGACGGTTCGAATTCTCAGACTCGAGGGCTCGTAGAGTACATGAGCAATCATAGGCTTTGGTGTATGGGACCAGAAGAGTGTTGGGATTTCTTTTGCTACATGAGCCATCAATGTATGCTAGTCAAATTATCTCCACCAATTCCCTATTCAATGATGGGAGAGGTTGCATTGGAATCAAATGCCCTTGAGTTAGACACCCAAGTGCAAGTTAAGGAGGAATCCGCTAGAGTTGAGTTGGGTTATGAGGGTGACTTTAATGTTCAATATGATTTTATTCCTATAATTCAACTTGAAGAGAGCACCAAGGAGCCAAGTTTAATCTCTATTGACATGGAGAAGCCTATAGAACCAAGTGAGTTTAAGGTTGGTACTAGAGAATACTCACAATTCATCTTTGAGGAAAGTGGTGATGGTGACAAGTACTTTGACCCATATTGTAAGTATTTTCGGACATCACCACTTGTGTTGAATTTTTTTGAGCATATGCCATCTCATGAAAATTGGGAACACATGTTTGATAAATTAAAACAGTCTTTGAAAGTTATATTTTTCTTAATTGATCTATCGATGTGTTACTTATGTTTTTCTAAGCTGTGTGCACAAGGCTTTGACAGGTTATTAAGGGCATTGACAATGTCAAATCTTGTCAATTCATGCTAAGCGTCAAGCTAATGACGTTAAACGAGCGCTTCTTGGGAGGCAACCCAAGCTTTAAGTTTAGTTTTTCTTTGTTTTCTAGAATACGTTTTGTTTTCGGTTTGTTTTTGTTCGGTTTTTGTTTTGTTTTGGTTCGTTTTGTTCTTAGTTTTAGGTAAAGTCGAGAGACAGGTACACGTGATACCCAAGATACCCACCACCACCACCACCATCTGAGGAGTAGATTTTGGAGTTTTTCAAGCTCTTGTGATGAGGTCAGTTTTCTTTTCTCTTATGTTTTCTTTTACTTTGGGGACAAAGTAAAGTTTAAGCATGGGGGAAGGAGATTCTTTATTTTGTCATAAGTGCTTAGTTGTAGTTAGTTCATGTAGTTGCATTTGCATGTTTATTTTATTGTCATGCATTGATTAAATTCCAGAAAAAATAAAAAAATCAGAAATTTTTGAAAAAATACAAAAATATTGCATTTAGGTTCTTATATCCCCATTGTTTGTTTCCTCTTGTGTTTCAATGTTAAGTATAAGTTCTAACCCATGATTTGCATGATATGCTGAAGTTGATATGATATAAGCATGATCATTGATTAAATACTTTGATTATAGGATGAAGCATGTATTTAGCTTAAGTATTTGATTCATTTTGAAGTTCTAGACAATAATTAGCCTTGTGAGATATTTTTGGCCTTTCATGATATATTTGTTCTCTATATTTCTTGAGTGTATCACCATGATTATCTAGCTCTAGAACTTGCTTTATGACTCTTTATCAAGACTGCTTGATATGATTGAATACATAGCATTAAAATGATTGAGGCAATGTTTCTTATAAGCATATTATTTCCCTTCCTACCTTACAAGATCCATGTTCTTGACACCCCTGTTCTTTTGAGCCTGAAGCTTATTTTTATTAAGCTCCACAAAATGATCCATAGCCTAATAAGCTTGACCCATTATCTGGGATTTAGGACTTTAGGTTTTGTTCTTGTTTTGTGTGAGTTATGTACAAGTATGAGGGAGTTGGAAGAAAAGGAGGAAAAGAGGAAATAAAACTCTTTTGTGTAAAGTGGAAAAAAATGAAGATGAAAAGTCTATTGCAAAAGCAAAGACAAAATTTAAGTACAACTGTTAGTAGTCGTCATAAAGCAAAGAAAGAGTTGAAGAAAAGGCAAAAGAAAAAAAAGAAACAAAGAGCTTGAAAGTGTTAATGGAGTTGAGAAAGAAAGAGTTTGGGAGAAGTAAGAAAAGAAAGTGTTGATGTTTGGGTTAGGATTAGTTCTTTATCCCGGATTTAGCACCACAGGCCAAATGTTATCCCTTCCAAATTTCTCTTTACCTTGTCCCCATTACAAGCCTTAAAAAGACCTCATGATTTTTGTTATGTGTTTGATCCCCAGCGGTGGAGATTTAGTACGCTGATGCAAGCTTATGGTAGTCTAGTTTTCATGGTTGATTTTTGAGTGAAACACATACCCTTAAACACTTGAGAGTTTGAGTGCAAAAACATTTACCTTGGTGAGGTCTAGAATGGATGAATGGTCTTTACTTTTTGCTTGTTATAATACATGCTGAGAAGTCTTGGTCGGGTTTTGATTATATGTGAAATGCTTGTTTGACTTGAGATAAATGTATGATTGCATTTCTGTGGTGTGTCTTGGATTTATGTCTTGCTTGAGGACAAGCAAGGTTCAAGCATGGGGGAATTTGATAGAGCATATAGGTATAGTTGTTAGAGCATGTTTTTATTCCTGTTTTATGCATTTTTAGCTAGGATTTCGTTTTAAGTTATAGTTTAAGTTTTATTTTGGTTTAGTTCGGAATCTACGCGTTTCTGTGCTTTAATGCAGGTTGGAAGGTGAAGGATGGTGGATGTGAAGCTAAGAACCGGAGCATAGGGGACTATGGTGGAGTTTGATGAAGCTTAAAGTGGTGCAAGTAAAGATTGGAAGAGATAAGGCCCAAGAGCTTGAGGGATAAAAACGCTTAAACCCGGGTCATGCATTAGAGTCTTGTTTTGACACCTCTATCTTGCAGTTCTTGGTTTGGGAGCTACAGTGGTCGGATGACGCTGAATTTAGTATCATTGGAAAGTTAACTTGAAGATCTACAATGCATATTTTTACTCCGAGTCCAAATTCCAACTCGGAGGGGGTCAAAACAGCCTCTGAAGTGTCACTAAAGTTGCTGCAGGAGGAGCGCGGCCAAAAGCCTCATAGCGCGACCGCGCTCTCAATGAACCAAACCACGCTTTGGCGCGTTGATCCGACGGTGACTCGGGCCCCGTGTGATCTTATGGGCCGACCTTATTAGTATTCTTGGATGTTTCTAGATATGATATAAATACTTTCTTTAGGTTTTCTTAGGAGGATTATGCTATCTATTGTTCTAGTTTTATGCTATTGATGAATTTGGAGATTTGTGGGAGACAAAACCCTAGATTTGCAATTGAAGAGAAATTTGAATCTTGTAAGTTTGATTCTTCTTTAATGTCAATTTCTAGCTAAAAATTTCGCATGTCCAACTAGTTAGTTGAAGTTGTATGCATGATCGATTTGTGAGATTTGAATTATTTCTATTTGCCTTGACTAGATTGAATCTCTCTGTGCTTAATTGACTAGATTCACTTAGGATGATAATAGATTGGCCACCTATTCTACTTCTAGGTTGAATTACAACTAGAATAATTAAATAGACGGTGGAATTTGATTATTCATGGATGAATCCTTTGATTAAACTTATAGACGGTGGAATAAGGTTAATCAAATGCGGAGAATTTAATCACAAGACGTCATGAATAGACGGTGGAATTCATGATTATTGTTTCTATTGAATGCTTTGAACTTAATTGCATGATCAACTTGACATAGAAGGTTTTCTCGGTTAATTGGTGAAAAGGTTGTTAAAGACGGTGTATATTAACAACCACTTTAAGCTTGAATTCATAAGTTCACAATAGATTAGTCAAGGGAAATTGAAATAAGGATAATCAAGGATCAAAACTCATATATGCAACGGATACAAAACTAGTTGGATGCTTTTCTCCATATTTGAATCTTTAATCGCTTTACTTGCTTTGTTTTAATTACTTACATTTTTAGCTTACAATCATAAAATCTCCCCCTTAACTTAGTAATATTATTTGAATACAAATAATCCGTGTCTTTGTGGGTTCGACCCTTACTTCCACTTTACTAAGGTTAGGAAGTTAGGAATAATTCTTTGACAGTGCTTTTATCACGACATAAAAGTGCTCGTCAACTGTGAAAGCTGTTGAGAGGGTTTCCCGAAAACAAATAAATTTGTAGTCAAGACCCCGCTGAGTATAGGGAGGTCAGGATCGTTCCACAGGAAGCAAGGTTGTTCGTTTATCAATCTACTAAAAAGCAAACAAAACAAATAAAAACACTCACAAGCAGCCTCGTTAACGACGTCGTCAGGGTCGTTAACGAACCACCGAACACAAAACACTTCAACTAACGACCCAATTAAATTCTAATTAAATTCGGTACCGAGGCAAGTACTCAGTAACGAAAATTCACTAGAAATAATTCAAATAAAACAAAGATCTAGGATTTAGGGACACCACAATATAGCCAAGCATAAAAACTCGTAAGAAGATAAGATCATGCCTTTAAACAGATAGAGTCATCAACTTTCGTTGACTTAACAAGTAAATTTACAAACTTTCGCATCCTAATTCACTTAATTGCTTGTTTTGGATCTAAAGCTTGAAACTTTCGTATTCAAACAATATCAACCTTCAAGTTACTAACTTTCTCTTTCAATCAAGTTAAAAACCTAAATTACCTCAACTTTCGTTTCGGTATAAGCACAACAAACAATTCTCAATAAAAGGGTAAAAGGCATTCACAACACAATCTTACTCATCAAACATGCTCAACTATGTCGGGCTTAACCCCGATTCTAGAAAAAGAAACTACTCACTAATCATAATTAAGAAACCAATAACTTCAATCAAAAGAAACATTAAAAATAAAACAAAACTCAAATTAATAAGAAAATATTGTCTTACATAGATTCAGAAGAAACCGAAAAACATCAAAATACCGAATCACAATCGCAACTAACGACCCCGGTGACTGTCGTCTACCGAGCCTCCTTGATCCGACTCCGATCCGACTTCTCCTCTCTCGGCCCTTCGAAAATCTCTCCTAAAAATTCTCCTCTAAAAAGACTCCTCCTTTCTATGCTAGATAGAAGGATATTTATACTAAAAAGCTAAAAACTAAAAAGGCTAAAAGATATAAACTTTCCTAAAAAGATAGAAACAAACCCTAAAAGATAGAAATAAAATCTAAAAAGATATTAAGACCTAAAATAAATATTCTAATAACCCCAAAAGATTCTAAAAAGATACTCAACCGACACGGAAATAAATTCCCGCTCAGGATCGGTGAATTATAAAATAAATACTCAATTCTTCTCCTTCGTGGCCTCGTTAACGAGCCCTCACAGCCTCGTTAACGAGCCTGGGCTTTGTTTTCTTCCACACTTCCTCTTGTGATCTTGAGCTCTGACTTCTTCAATCTTGTACTCCTCCGTCTTTCGCTGTAATGCTCCAAATTCAGCTCCATATAGCTCTTTTCCTCGCTAAAACCTACAAAATTCACAAAATAGCGTAGCTTCCACTCTTTTCATAGAAATATGCAAAACTACCTAAAAACACTCAAAACTAATCCTAAACTTAACAAAACTAAACCTAATAAGCAAAGAAAACCTACTAAAAACTATACTAAAAATGCGAACATCAAAATACCCCATACTTAGACTTGCTTGTCCTCAAGCAATAAACAAGACACTAACCAAAACCAAAACAAATCATGCTCATCAAGACATAGCCATCTTCTAAAAAACAACATCTACACATGAGAAAAATATAGCAAAAGACTATTAACATCCTCACACATATATACACTTAAATAGACATAAGATAATACAATTCAACCTCTCAAGGGATATAATGTGTTTCACTCAACTCTCAAGTGTTTAGGCTTATGAATTCAATCTCTCAACTCATCTTATATACAAAAACTTATAGAAATTGGAACTTATATCACCAATACTCTCCACCCAATATTTGTCAAAACAAGCAAAGAATCATCAAGAGAACTTAGGGGGCTCAATGAAAAACTTCATAGAAGCTTCCATTCGGCCGGGTTGTAATGGGGCTTGGTAATAACAATAGGGCGTGGAAATATTTTGGTCATGTGGTGTTAATAATATCCGGGAATCAAAAGACTCCTAAAAACTCACATCTCACCAAAACTTTTCATAAAAGATCATACCAAACTCACTCTTCTTATACACACTCATTTTCACTCACCCTTTATCATCCTAGAAAGTCTCATAACAAAATAAAAGAATCTCTAATATAATCTATAAACACAAATGCACTTCAACTCTTTACTTCCCTTTATCATTCTCCTTCTTCTTTTTTTCTTTTTTTTTTCTTTTTTTTTTATTCTCGTTGCCTCGTTAACGAGCCCATATCAGGGTCGTTAACGAGCCACCGTATACATTCTTTCTCCTCTTTTCACTTCCTCCAATCAAAAACTTTATTTTGTGCATTTTTTCTTATCAAGAGACCTTTATTATTACATGTAAAAGCAAGAGACTTCCAATCTACCCTTCCCAAATACCCTTCAATTTAAGCAAAATATAAGCAACTCCTCTCTTTTTAACACATCACAAAACTTACCTCTCCAATCTAAGTCCTAATTCCCGGATAGGGTCAAGCTTATCTCGGCTAGGGAATAATTTTTGTGGAGCTAAAAATAAAAGGTTTCAGGCTAGAATTGGTTATCAAAAAGAAGGAATAATGTAAAGGTAGATAGGGAATAATAGGGCTTATGAAAATAAGTTCTCCATCATATGATCTTCACAAGTAATGAACTAAAAATCTTATAAGGGTCTCAAGAAATAGATAACCATCACAATTCCAAGAGATAATATGCATAAAGAGAGTAAATCACACAAGAAAAGAAGAGGGATTTATAAATGTTCTCCCTATAAGGCCAAAAATAACTCACAAGGTAAATTTTGTTGGATTGCATCATCTATGCTATAAAGTATATGTGCTCAATTTCATCAAATGCTATCTTCTTCTAAACTCAATAATTTCAAATTGAGAATCCAGCTATACTTTTAAAGACATGCTTGCAAGGAATTATATGATTAAGTTAGCGATTACTATCATAGAACTTAAGAATGGATATCTATCAATTCTAAAACTCTTTTTTTAGATTTTTTTCGAAATTTTTTCAAATTTTTTTCCGATTTTTTTCGGTTTGCAACTTAAAGAAATAAAAACTACATAAAACACATAAACACCTAGGACATAAGTTTTCTACTTTCTCCCACCCCATACTTAAAATTACAGTGTCCCCACTGTAAGAAAAATAAGAAGAAGGTAAAGAAATAGAAAAGAAAACAAAAAATTAAAAAGAAAAAGAAAGACATAAAAACTTACAAAGTTGTAAAAGTGGAAACAAGGAAAAACTTCATCTTCAGGCTGAATCAACGATTCGGTGGAGGAAAGTAGTGCTCAAAGTTCCCCATGAAGTTGTACATCGTCCTCCAACTCTCAGCATCCTCCGCCTCTCTCTGACGCTGCCTCTGATCCTCCATCGACATGCGAGCTGAATAGACAGTTTCCCATCTATCCATCCTCCTATGAATGTGATCCTGCTGGAGGTGAAGCTGCTGCATCCGTGCAGAAAGATCCTCGGCCCATGGTGGTGGTATACTCGATCATGTGTACTCGAGCTGAGGAGGTGGTGGGTAGTGAGGCCGGAAATGGTCTTGATACATCACCGGATTGTAAGGCATGAGTCCGTAGGCATGAGGGTCGACAGGAGCTGGTGGTGGGTCGACAAGAGCTCTCGGCACCTCGTTAACGAAGCTGGGTGCCTCGTTAACAGTGTTGTGATGGGGCTGGAAGTGGTCGTTAACGAGCCTGGTGGGCTCGTCAACGAAGATGTTGCCCCCTAAGACCTCTGTGTCGATGTCTTCTTCCTCGTAATTGAGCTCCTCAGTGCCGCCCTCGGTGTCGGCTTATTCGGTATCGTTGTCTACTACCTCGGTGTCCTCTTCATCATCTTCATCTTCATCTTCATGCATGTCTTCCCGCTCAAACCGGGTTTCACATGGCCTAAGCGAAAGCTCATCCTCCGGTTTAGGCTCCAATGGGTAGGCGTGTCCCGTCTAGGCCTCGTACCAATTCGGTACGTAGAGAAGCTCGAACTTGTAGAGGGTGGGTATAACTATGCGATCTTGAACCTTCACCTTGAATCCTCCCTCGGTTTGAATGAAGACACCGGAGCTATACCAATAGTTTTTGTTGAGGAGTTGGGCGTGAGCCGGTGTGTAGCGGGTGAGATCGACTCCAAGGTTCTTAGCCAAGAGGCTAACCAAATTGCCACACCACACCTCCTTGGACTTGGTAGATTTTCCGATGTAGTAGAGCCATTCGTACCCCAAATTCAAGGGGCCGGGCTCCTAAAAAAGGATGGTGCGGAAGCAAGCAACCTCCGTCCTTGTAGGCCGGTTCAACTCTCTCTTCGGCCAAAATCTCGCGGCGAGGACTCTAAGAATAATCCTGAAGATGGGGTTGATGATGGTTGCCCCGGATAACGCCGCGGTGGAGGATTGAACCTCCCCGGTGATGTAGCTCCAAGTGCGAGTCACTCGGTAGTCCTTCAAGTTATAATCTCTAGACGGGTTTGGGAGCTCCAAGATTGCGTTGAACTCCGCCATTGTAAAGTCACGGTCCTCGTTACCGAGCCGAAACCGGATCCGTCCCGTCGAGGTCTTCGACGAGAAGTTGGTCTCTAAGGTGGCCAAGAACTCGGATGTGAGGGCCGGATAGTGTGGCAAGCTCTCTTGCTTCAAAAGGTGGGCGGCCCCAAGGATGATGAAAGCGTCCTTGACATCCGTGTATATCCCCGTGGTGACAGCGGTGGACTTTGAGAACCATCGGGTGTAGTGGTCCTTCTCCAGAAAATCTCGGTAACGCCGTACTTGGCTTTGAGTGCTCAAAATCACATCATCCACTCGAGGTGGAGATGGGGACCTATGGTTCCTCCTCTTCTTCTGAGCTCGGGTAGCGGGTCTGCTTGAACTTGCCATGGATCCTACAAAATAATCAAGACTTTTCCAAGATAAGATCCACTAAAAAATAGATAGGTACGAGACCCCATACTTGGTCTCGAATTAACCTCGGAATTATTCGTTAACTACTCAATTGGGTCGTTTACGATTCTGGACTCGGTATTGATCTATGAAGCATTGCAGGGTCGTTAACGAGCCTGGGTGGGTCGTTAACGAGCCGCCAAGAACAAAAACCAGAATTTCCGATTTTAATCTACCTTAAATTACAGCACAAATCAAGCATGCAATCTTCTATATTTTTCCACCAATCCCAAAAACGGGTATAAGCACCCCATACTTGCTCGATTACCCATCCCGAACATGCTGAAATTACCCAAAATTTTGACATGCAAAGTTCGAACTTAAGATTTAGAACAAGAAAAATTCATGCTTTCCTAACTAAAGTTTTGCAATAGATAATCTAACATGAATAATCTTTCCTAAAACATGAACAACTAAGCACAATCAAGAATTTTTATGAACAAAAATCAAGAATGCAAATCGACCTTTCTAAGAACACGATTCAAGACATGAAATTTCGACCCTAATATAATCAATCATGCAATTTTGAGCAAGGGTTTAGAAATCATACCGGAGAATCGGGAAATTGAAGAACAAGGGTCGGAATCGGGGTGGTTAACGAGCTTGTGTCTCGTCGGTGATCGGTTTCCGGGCTCCGGTAACGATGGCCTCTCGGTGGTCGGTGGAGTGGGGGATTCCGAACCGGTGGGAGAGTAGGGAGAGGGATTTCGAGCTTCTTGGTGTTTGAGGGAAGTATGAATTTGAGAGGGGTAAAAGGGGGTAAAAGGGTTTTTTATAGGAGGGTAGTGGTAGATTTGTGGAAGGGGGTAAAAGGGATTTTTATAGGAGGGGAAAGGGGTAGAGGTGGGCGGCGGCTAAGGTAAAAGATAGGATAGATTAGGTTAAGATTCTTACCTGCCCCGTTTCTTGACGAGTCGGGTCTTCGAACCGGGTCGTTAACGACCTTGGGTGGGTCGTTAATGAGCCACTGTAGCCTTCTTGGAGTGATTTTTCGATCCCTTCTCCTGAAATCTTATTAGCTCAAAAAATTATAATTTCTATCCTAGCTAAAATAAAAACAAAAACAAAAGAAAGCTAAGAAATAATCTAAAAAGAAAAAGGAAATAAAAGAAAAGCTAAACCTATTCTAAAAGCGGGTTGCCTCCCGTAAGCGCTATTTTTAACGTCGTTAGCCCGACGAGCTCCTTTGCTAGTCTCATGGTGGTTCATGTGTAGCCCTGTTGGGGTCTTGAGGTACCCCACTCGTAGCCTTATAGCCTCTGTGTGCTTGAGTTGCTAAATTAGGACCCTTTTCTTCTATTAGTACGCTTGATATCCCTGGATTGTCAGTGTAGTCCGAAAGCCAAGGTGGTTTGGACTTTTCTGTAATACCTATAGTAGGGCCTAGTTTAAACTCTTGCACGTGGGACTCAGTGATCGGCAAATGAGGCTCGGTAGTGACGGTTGTGTCGAGTTCAGGTTGAGTCAACTCGATTTGTGCGACTCCAATTGGGTCATTGGCTTTTTGATCCAAGTTGAATTCCACCCGTTCTTCTCCGATATCAAAAGTGAGGAGTCCCTTCCGCACATAAACTCTTGCTCCTGTTGTGGCTAAGAATGGTCGCTCGAGAATTATGGGGACATGGGGGTCTTCAGGCATATCAAGGACGATAAAATCATTCGGTATAAAGAATTTCCCGACTTGAATAGGATAGTCGTCCACCACTCCTGTGGCCTTGACACTTGACCCATCTGCCATGTACAAATTCATGTCTACTGGCTCTAGTGGTCCCATATTGGCTTTAGACCAGATTGAGAGCGGAACGAGACTAGCACTGGCACCTAGATCGCATAAAGCCTTGAACTTGTGGTTGCCTATGCCGATCGTTATTGCAAACCTTCCTGGATCTCCTAGCTTTTCCGGTAGAGCTATCGATCTGACTTCATCCTGCAGCTCTGTGATGGATCTTTTCCTGCTAAGAATATCTTTCAAAAACTTTGTGTAAGTCGGCATTTCGCTTAGGGCCTCAGCGAATGGGATGGAAATATTAATGCCCTGAAGAATCTTAACGAAACGCTTGAACTTACTCTCAGTAGAGTCATAGATTTCTTAGTTGGAAATGGAAGAGATTTTACCATTCTCGGAACCAAGTTAGGCTCGAGAGGTGAGAGTATCGGGTCGACACTAGGGTCGTTTGGTGTCCTCGGCGGGTCGTTACCGACCCTGGTGGGGTTGTTAACTACCCTGGGATTGAGAGGGAGGCTAGGTTTAGAGAACTTACCTGTGGTAGGGTCGTTAGGAACCCTCGGAGCCTCGTCATCCTAGTTTGTAGGCTCGGTATTTGCTCTCGCTGACTCGTTAACGAGCCGTTTCGCGAGGTCTTGTTCCTCCTTCTCTTCAGCTTGAACTCTCTCCGATAATGTCTTCCCACTTCTGAGGTGCACTGCTGCTATTTGGCCTCTAGGGTTCTCCTCGGGGCGGCCCCGGAGTTGCCCTTGTGGTCTTGGAATCCGTGCAGCTAGGTCCCCTAGTTGGGAATCAACACTCCTCTTCCAAACATCGAACTCTCCCCATCTTTTATCTTGTCGGTTCAGTTTGGCTTGAACTTCATCAACTTTGTTGTTCACTCCGTTAATGCTCTCCTTTATTTCCTGAACCCATGATGGCGTCTCCTGATGGCCTGGAGGTCGATATGGTGCAGGTCGTCTATCTGGTGGGGGGCCTGCGTAGTTTTGACTTGTATTCTGATTGCCCCATGGTTGATAGTTGTTCGACCTGTCATTATAATTAGGCTGGTTCCTGTATGGTCCTCTCATATAGTTCATCTCAGCTATTGTCTCAGCAGTTCTAACCTGCTCAATGTTAGTGCAAGCAGAAGTACTATGTGCAGAAGAACCACATTCTTGACATGATTGAGAGGATTTCAGAAAACTTACCTGTTTCCTCAAACGGTTGACCTCGTCTTGTAAGAACTGATTTTTAACATCTGGGTCAACTTCTTCTCGGTTGGGTATGTAGAGACGTTTTTGAGTTTGTGGAGTTTGCTGGGTTCCATACATAGCATCGTAATTCACCAGCTTATCCAATAGCTCCCACGCCTCTGTCGGATTCATCTCTATAAAACCGCACGCAGTATGCGTGTTGATGCGGTTCTTGGTCTCTGCGTTGATACCTTGGAAAAAGATTTTTTGCAAAACATATAAAGGTTGCCCATGAGTAGGGCACTGTCTAAGCATCTCTTTGAATCTTTCCCATGTTTCAACAAATGTTTCATTAGGCAACTGGTGATAGGAGGTGATGTGTTTCCTTAACTCCGTTGTCTTAGCAGGAGGGAAAAACTTTGTAAGAAATTGATCATACAAAGCTTTCCAAGTCCTGATAGACTTAGAAGGTAGGCTCTCTAACCAGTTCAGGGACTTTCCAGTAAGAGACCAACTAAAAGCTTTTAACAGAACATATTCTAATGAGACACCTTCAGCAGCTATGGTATCACATAAATCAAGAAAGTTTCTAATATGCTCCATAGGGCACTCAACAGATTTCCCTTCAAACTGAGCCCGTTTAATTAAGGAAATAAATTGAGACTTGATCTCAAAAGGTTTCTCTATCGCTGGAAGCACAATAGGAGATTCTGGCACCCTCAGTTCCGGATGCATGTATTGTTTAGCATTCCTTGGATAGGCATCTAGCTCTTCTTGTAAACGAACCTTGTCAGCTCGTTGACGCTAAGCTTCGGCGTCTGCGCCGTCCTTCTCGGCTTTCAGTGCCTCCATCTGGGTCCGGAGGATCTCTAACTCTCGATCCATCTCTTCTGCTGTGGCCATGGCTTGGTTTTCTCGAAGTCGACGGTGCAGGGAACGTTCGGGTTTTAAGTAATAACCTGTGTTATCAAACTGAAGCCTTCGTCGTCCTACCGGCATACACTGAGAAAACAGACAAAGAAAACAAAAATTTAAAACAAAAACGGGGTCGGGCTATTCCCGAACCCGAAGATAAACTAACAAACTCGTTGCTTCCCCGGCAACGGCGCCAATTTGTTGAGAGGGTTTCCCGACAACAAATAAATTTGTAGTCAAGACCCCGCTGAGTATAGGGAGGTCAGGATCGTTCCACAGGAAGCAAGGTTGTTCGTTTATCAATCTACTAAAAAGCAAACAAAACAAATAAAAACACTCACAAGCAGCCTCGTTAACGACGTCGTCAGGGTTGTTAACGAACCACCGAACACAAAACACTTCAACTAACGACCAAATTAAATTCGGTACCGAGGCAAGTACTCAGTAACGAAAATTCACTAGAAATAATTCAAATAAAACAAAGATCTAGGATTTAGGGACACCACAACATAGCCAAGCATAAAAACTCGTAAGAAGATAAGATCATGCCTTTAAACAGATAGAGTCATCAACTTTCGTTGACTTAACAAGTAAATTAACAAACTTTCGCATCCTAATTCACTTAATTGCTTGTTTTGGATCTAAAGCTTGAAACTTTCGTATTCAAACAATATCAACCTTCAAGTTACTAACTTTCTCTTTCAATCAAGTTAAAAACCTAAATTACCTCAACTTTCGTTTCGGTATAAGCACAACAAACAATTCTCAATAAAAGGGTAAAAGGCATTCACAACACAATCTTACTCATCAAACATGCTCAACTATGTCGGGCTTAACCCCGATCCTAGAAAAAGAAACTACTCACTAATCATAACTAAGAAACCAATAACTTCTATCAAAAGAAACATTAAAAACAAAACAAAACTCAAATTAATAAGAAAATATTGTCTTACAGAGATTCAGAAGAAACCGAAAAACATCAAAATACCGAATCACAATCGCAACTAACGACCCCGGTGACTGTCGTCTACCGAGCCTCCTTGATCCGACTCCGATCCGACTTCTCCTCTCTCGGCCCTTCGAAAATCTCTCCTAAAAATTCTCCTCTAAAAAGACTCCTCCTTTCTATGCTAGATAGAAGGATATTTATACTAAAAAGCTAAAAACTAAAAAGGCTAAAAGATATAAACTTTCCTAAAAAGATAGAAACAAACCCTAAAAGATAGAAATAAAATCTAAAAAGATATTAAGACCTAAAATAAATATTCTAATAACCCCAAAAGATTCTAAAAAGATACTCAACCGACACGGAAATAAATTCCCGCTCAGGATCGGTGAATTATAAAATAAATACTCAATTCTTCTCCTTCGTGGCCTCGTTAACGAGCCCTCACAGCCTCGTTAACGAGCCTGGGCTTTGTTTACTTCCACACTTCCTCTTGTTATCTTGAGCTCTAACTTCTTCAATCTTGTACTCCTCCGTCTTTCGCTGTAATGCTCCAAATTCAGCTCCATATAGCTCTTTTCCTCGCTAAAACCTACAAAATTCACAAAATAGCGTAGCTTCCACTCTTTTCATAGAAATATGCAAAACTACCTAATAACACTCAAAACTAATCCTAAACTTAACAAAACTAAACCTAATAAGCAAAGAAAACCTACTAAAAACTATACTAAAAATGCGAACATCAAAAGCCTAGGGTGGTTTCGGAAAGTAAATTCCGAGGTCACTGGTGGTAATATCTCTGAGGGAAAAACGGGGGTGTTACATAGGTTGAGTTGTTGCATCTGAAAAGATAGATCATCGGCCCATGGAGGTGGAACACTCGATCCAAAATAGGTGGGCTGAGGAGGTGGTGTGTAATGATCTTGGGGCTGGAAGTAGTCTTGGTGAATCACCGGGTTGTAGGGCATCATCTCATATGACGGAGGCACGGTAGGCGGTGGCGGTGGGTCGTTACCGAAGCTGAATGCCTTGTTACTGGCCTCGAAGTAGTCGTTAACGAGCCCCGGCTGGTCGTTACTGATGCCATCATCGCCTAGGACCTCGGTACCGAGGTCATCATCCTCGTTATCGAGCTCCTCCGTGGTTGCCTCTGTTGCATTATCATCTTCATCCATGTCTTCGCCTTCTCTAGCGAACCGTGTCACACACTCCCTCAACGACGGCTCATCTTGTGGTTTCTTCTCTAATAGGATGCACGTCCCGTCCAAGTCTCATACCAATTTGGCACGAAAAGCAACTCAAACTTGTCTCGGGTAAGCAGCACATCTCGGCCAAGCACCTTGGTGGCGTGCCCTCTCTCGGTCCTCACAAAAATGCCGGAGGCAAACCAATAGTTCTTGTCGAGATTTTGAGCATGGTTTGGCGTATAACGTGTGAGATCAACGCCGAGCTTTTCCGCTAGAAGACTCACCAGATTCCCGCACCATAATTCTTTTGACTTGATCCCGTGCTTCTCATTATATTGCAACCATTCATACCCTTAAGTTCAAGAGGGCGGGATCCTAAAAAAGAATGGTACGGAGGCATGCAACCTCCGTCCGTGTCGGCCTTGAAAGCTCTCTCTTGGGCCAAAACATGGCGCCCAAGACTCGGAGAATGATCCGGAAGATAGGGTTGATGATGCTTGCCCCTGGTAGTGCTGCGGAGGAAGCTTTAACCTCCCCGAAAATGTAACCCCAAGTATTGGTAACCTTGAAGTCTTTGATCTTGTAATTCTGAGAGTGGTGAGGAAGCTCGAGAAGTGCATCAAACTCAGCCATTGTGCGCTCATAGTTGACATTGCCTAGCCGGAACCTGATCCTTCCGACCGAAGTCTTGGTTTTGAAGCTTGTTTGGAGGGTTGCCAAGAACTCGGCAGTGAGGGCCGGGTAATGCGGTATTTCCTCCTTCTTCAACAGTTGAGGTACTCCGAGAATGGCAAAGACGTGCTTGACGTCCTCATATATCCCCAACGACTTAGCGCTTGACCTTGAGAACCACCTAGTGAAGTGGTCATTTTCAAGAACGGCGTCAAAGATCCGAACTTGCTCCTCAGTAGCTAGTATGACATTATCCATGTATGGAGGAGATGGGGACCTTTGAGTCCTCTTCTTCTTTCCGGCTCTAGTGTTAGCTCGGCTAGTGCTTGCCATTTGTACCTACGAAGACTATGAATGTCCAAGATAAGATCCACACAAACCAACCAAAAAAGAGACCCCATACTTGCTCTCAGAAGTGCTCTCGACATGCCTCGTTAACGAGCCAGTTGGGCCGTTAACGAGGTATCTGGGTTTGGTTTGAAACTGTGCATATCACAGGTCGTTAACGACCCTGGGAAGGTCATTAACGAGCTTGGGCGAGAACAACTTGCAGTCTATTCCGAGTACTGAACCTCAAAAATTTCCAACAATTCTAGCATGAATCAACCACAATCCCACATGAAACACGCAATCTAGCACGTGCAACCCCATACTCACTCGATACCCTATCCAAACATGCCAAAAATTGCCAAAACTCATGGTGATGATCAATCAATTCAAGAACAAGTTAATTCATGCTTTTCTCATCAAAATTTCAATGCAAACTAAGCAAGAATAACCAAGTGTAAATCAAGATCAATCACCCATAATAGAAGCAATAGAAACACAATGCAACATAGACATGCAAACCAATTACTCAATCAAGATCTAGATATGAATTTTACCCCAAACATCATGAAATTTGCAAGAAAAGAGTTAGGGTTTAGAAATCATACCGTAGATTTGAAAAATTGAAGAACAAAGATTGAATTGGGGATGGGTAACGATGCTTTTGATGCGCCAGTAACAAACTCAAGAGAGTAGGCTCGTTATCGTGGGGTGCGGTTGGGGTTAGGGGCAGTGGTGCTCCGATCGGTGGTGGCTTGGAAAAATTAGTGGGGTTGGATTGAGAACTTGATGATTTTGCTTGAGATTTGGGTGTGGGGGTTGAAGACTTGAGAGGGTATTAAATAGGAAGAGGCAAGAGGAGAGGCGGCATGGGGGGTATAAAGATAGAAGATAGATTAGGGTTACTTACCTCACCCGCGTCTGCCAATTTGCGTGTCGACACAAGTCGTTAACGACCCTCGCAGGTCGTTAACGAGCCTGGGTGATTGGGTTTTCAGGGTCGTTCCGAGCCCAACTTCCTATACCATGTTAGTTTCGAACAATTCTATCTTGCGAACTTCTAGACTACTAAAAACTCAAAAGAAAGCTAAGAAAAAAGTTTTAAAAAGAAAAGAAAACTTAACTAAAACTAAAAACCGGGTTGCCTCCCGTAAGCGCTATTTTTAACGTTGTTAGCCTCGACAAACTTACCTTAGCTAATCAATGTGGTTCCCTCTCAGCTGTGTTGGGGTTTTGAAACACCACATACGTAGGTTTGAAGACATTCTAAGCTCTTTTCACCAAATTTGGTCCTTTATATTCTAGCAATATGCACGGTATTTCTATGCAAGGGTTAGTGAAATCCGACAACCAAGGCGATTTCGATTCCTCTATAGCATAGATAGTGGGGTACGGTGCAGGAATAGAATATAAAGAAGGATCATTAGCAGTAATAGTGAATCCGTGGTTAGAATACTCACTTTGATCCATTGGTGAGGATGTATGCACCGCGGTAGTCGGGGTCGTTAACGACCCATCAAAAGTAAATCCCCACTCGATGTCGTGCCAAAACGAGCCACCCTCGTCGTATTGTTGTACAAAAGGCTCGGTACCGGCCCAAGGGGGGTCGGTAGCGGTCACGTTTGCGCTCTTGTCATCTTTTTTTGATGGGGGGAGAAACTCCAAACTCGACAATGTCAAACTCTGGCTGAGATACTTCGATTTATACTGCAGCAGTGGTGTCGTTGGCTTCTTGATTTAGGTTGAACTCTACCCGCTCCTCTCCTATATCAAAGGTGAGGAGTCCTTTCCGAACGTCCACCCTAGCGCCTGCTGTAGCAAGGAATGGCCTGCCTAGAATGATGGGGACTAGAGGATCTTCAGGCATGTCGAGGACAATGAAATCGTCTAGAATGAAAAATTTCCTTACTTGAATGGGATAATCGTCAATGACTCTTGTAGCCTTCACACTTGATCCGTCCGCCATGTAAAACCTCATATCCACATGTTCCAGAGGTCCCATGTTAGCTTTCGACCAGATTGATAGGGGGAGTAAACTGGCACTGTTTCCCAAATCACATAGAGCCTTGAATTGGTGGTCGCCTATGCCAACTGTGATAGCAAATCTCCCTGGGTCGCCTAGCTTTTCTGGAAAAGTAATAGATCGGACCTCATCTTGAAGCTCGGTTATGGATCGTTTCTTGCTAAGAATGTCTTTCAAAAACTTTGTGTAAGCCGGCATTTCGCTTAGGGTCTCAGCGAATGGTATAGAAATATTTAAGCCCTAGAGAATCTTAACGAAACGCTTAAACTTGCCTTCAATTGAGTCCTTAGACTTCTTAGTAGGAAAGGGAAGAGATTTCACCAATCTTGGAGCCAAGGCGGGCTCGAGAGGTGATGCTACTGGGTCGATATTAGGATCGATTGGTGCTTTAAAAGGGTCGGTACCAACCCCACCAGGGGTCGGTAACGAGCCTGGGATCAAGAGAGGAGATTGGAGTAGAGAACTTACCTGGATTGGGGTCGTTAGCGACCCTTGGAGTATCGATATCGAGTTGTTCAGGCTCGGTAACGACCCTCGCTGGCTCGTTGTCGATCTGAGCCGTGGCTTCCTCTTTCGATTCGGGGCTCTTCTCCTTAGCTTTGGCATGCTCCGGTAATGTTTTTCCGCTCCTAAGATGTACTGCTTCTATTTATCCTCTAGGGTTCTCCTCGGGACGGCCCGGGAGTTGCCCTTGCGGTCTCGGAATCTGTGCGGCCAAGTTCCCTAACTATGAGTCGACACTCTTTTCCCACACATCAAACTCTCCCCATCTTTTTATTTGGTTGTTAAGGTTGGCTTGGATTCCATCAATATTGATACGGACTTCTTTGAATTTGTTATTGACTCCATTAATGCCCTCTTGTAACCCTTGTCCTCAGAATGGTGGCTCTTGGTAGCCTGGGGGTCGATACGACGCGGGCCGTCTATCCGGTGGGGTTGCTGCATAGCTTGGGTTCGGATTTTGATTACCCCATGCCGGGTAATTGTTCGGCCTATCAAAGTTATTAGGCTGGTTCCTTTATGGATCTCTCATGTAATTCATCTCAGCATAAGTCTCCGCGGCTCTAACCTACTCGATGTTAGTGCAAGCAGAAGTACTATGGGCAGAAGAACCACACTCTTGACAAGGTTGAGAGGTTTTCAGAAAACTTACTTATTTCTTAAGACGGTTGATCTCATCCCGTAGAAATTGATGTTTGACATCGGGATCAACTTCGTCCTTGTTAGGCATGTAGAGACGCTTTTGTGGCTGGGATGGCTGCTGAGTACCATACATGGCATCGTAGTTAGACAGCTTGTCCAACAGTTCCCATGCAACAGTGAGATCCATCTCTATGAAACCGCACTCAATGTGTGTGTTGATGTGGTTCTTTGTTTCTGCATTGATACCCTGGAAAAAGATTTCTTGGAGCACATATAAGGGTTGCCCATGAGTGGGGCACTGTCTGAGCATCTCCTTGAATCTGTCCCATGTCTCTACAAAGGTCTCGTTAGGCAGCTGATGATAGGAGGTGATGCGTTTTCTCAACATCGTTGTCTTGGCAAGAGGGAAGAACTTTGTAAGAAATTGATCATACAAAGTCTTCCAAGTCCTGATAGACTTAGGAGGTAAGCTCTCCAACCAGCTCGAGGCCTTTCCAGTAAGAGACCACCTGAAAGCTTTTAATAGAACATATTCAAGTGAGACACCTTTAGCAGCAATAATGTCACATAAATCAAGAAAATTCCTAATATGTTCCATAGGGCACTCAGTAGGTTTCCCTTCAAACTGAGCCCTTTTTATTAAGGATATGAATTGAGATTTAATCTCAAATGTCTTCTCTATCTCGGGAAGCACGATTGTAGACTCCGACATCCTCAGTTATGGATGCATATATTGCTTGGCATTCCTCGGATAGGCATTCAGCTCCTCCAGTAAACGAGCATTGTTCACTCGTTCACGTTCAGCAACGGCAGCAACGGCGTCTCGATCAGCTTGTAATGCCTCCATCTGCCTTTGGAGAGCAGCTATCTGTTGAGCCATCTCTTCAGGTGTAGTCATGGCTTGATTTTCTCTCTGTCTGCGGTGCAAGGTGCGTTCAGGTTCAGAATAGTAACCGGTGTTGTCAAATTTGAGCCTGCGACGTCCTAGTGGCACACGATGAGAAAACAAACAAAGAAAACAGAATTAAAAATAAAAACGGGGTCGGGCTATTCCCAGACCCACAAGTAAACAAAAAAACATTGTTGCTTCCCCGGCGACGGCTCCAATTTGTTGGAAGGGTTTCTTGACAACAAATAAATTTATAAGTCAAGACCCCGCTGAGTATAGCGAAGTCAGGATCGTCCACGGGAAGCAAGGCTGTTTGTTTACCAACTACTCCCTCCGTACCTAAATGTTTGTCCTCTTTCCGTTTCCGTCATCCCTAAATGTTTGTCCTCCTCCCCCTTCTTTCCTTTTATATCTACATTTTTCTTACAATATTACCCTCATTCAATATATCTCTATCCATATTATCCAATCATTCAACCACAATACCCTTTTAGTCATTTCCTTTCTCCTTCTCTTTCTTCTCACCTTTATCCATCAACATCACACTCTCTCCCCTCTTCCTATTGGCTGCATTTTCCTCGCTTTTTTCTTCTAAATTTGTGTGAAATTGTACTTTTAGGACAAACATTTAGGGACGGAGGGAGTATAAAAACAAGAAAACAAAGCAAAACAAGCAAAAATAGCTACGACAGACCTCGTTAACGAACTTGTTAGGGTTGTTAACGAACTTGGAATTATACTAGAAACAAATCAACTAACGAGCTAAACGCAGGCTCGGTACCGATCAACTGTGCCTCGGTAACGAGTGAAAACGAAAGCTAACTTAACAAATTCAATGGATAAAAAGCTCTAGGACAAGGGTTACCACAACATAGCCATGCATATAAACTTATGTGAAGATAAAGATCATGCCTTTAAAGATAAATCTATCAACTTTCGCTGACTAACAAGTAAATCAATCAACTTTCATAAACCAATTCACTTTATTACTTGTTTTGAATCCAAAGATCGAAACTTTCGCTATCGAACAATATCAACATTCAAGTTCATAACTTTCTCTCTCAATCAAGCAACAAACTCAAATTACTTCGACTCTCGTCTAAGTATAAGCACAACAAGTAATTCAAAGGATAGAAGGCAATCAAAAACTCAACACATTCATTCAAACATGCACAACTATGTCGGGTTTCAACCCCGACTCTAGATAAGAAAACTACTCACTCTTCATTGAAACAAAGCAAATAACTTTAATCAAAGAGCACATGTAAAACAAAACTTACTTTAAATTGAAACTGAATGAATATCGTCTTACAAACTTGTAAAATTCGAAAACACTAAGAACACCGAACAAGAGCCGATCACCGAACCAATCCTCTCTCTCGATCGAAATCAGTCCGCTCTCTCTCTCGATCGACTTGTCTCTCCAAATAACCCCGAACCCCCCTTTGTCTACTAGGCTTAGAACAAGGGTATTTATACTAAGAAAGCTATCTATAAAAGACCTAACAGATAAAAACTTACCCTACTTAAAAAATAACAAGATAAAAGATATTAAATTCGAAAGTCGGTTGTGCTCTACCGACACAGGTCACCTCGTTAACGACCTGCATAGGGTCGGTAGACTTTGCTGAACTCCTTAACAAAAACTCTGAATTTACAGCTCGTTAACGACCCTTATAGGTCGTTACCGAGCCTATGTTTTGGCTTCTTACGAACTCTTCCTTGGCTTTAACTTGCACTCAAACTTGATTTTCCCATGCAATCTTCTTCCTTATCTTCCATGCATTCCACCTTCCACCACTTCACTTCAACTTCACTCGAAAAGTGCTCCTCTCCGCTAAAAAACCTACAAAAAGACACAAAACGGAGTAGTTTCCATACTTTTCAGAAAATATGCAAACTTATCCAAAAACACACAAAACTAACTCTAAAACCTACCAAAACTAAACTAAACAACCTAAGAAAGACACCTAAAACTAAACTAAAAACACGAACATCAATTAATAAGTATGATTTTTAATTAATCTCGGTATAGATATGTTGTGTTTTACAATATACTAGAGTGCTAACCCGTCCGTTGGACGGGGCAAAATTTATATCACGTGTTTGTTAATTTCTTAAATGTTCGGACTTTTAGATATCATAACATGTGATTAAGCATATTAATTAATTTTGTTATAAAATATTATGATTGATTGTATAAAAATCAAAATATTAAAAAATATACATATATAAATTATTTGATTATTTAACATGTTACCAGTGCATATTATTTTAAGATAAATGAACTTTTTTTATGTTCTAATTTGACCGTTCAAGCATTAATCTCACTTTTCATACTAAAATTATTGCCAATATTAGGTTTATTTTTTAAACTATTTTTTATTTAGATAATGCGATTCTCATGCATATAAAACTGTGAATAGTCGATATATGCATTGTATGTTTCATTTACTTTCTAAAAGATAAGTATTGTTCATTATGTTATTTTATTTAAAAAAAATATTTGAAGCCCTTAAATAATGAATATATAATTGTAAATCTTTATTTAATTTTCTTCAAAAAAAACTTTTATATATTTGTTGCAATTTAATATTGGTTGAAATTACTATAAGAAAATGGAGCATTTATCAAACATAGAGGGACAACTTTTATAGTTGTTAAGATTAAGATTAAGATTAATTTTCTATTTATAAGTATGTTGATTTTGTATATTACGGATTCCTTAATAAATAAATAAATATTTAATTATTCCTTATTGTAAAACCAGTTAATTGGTACAGTTCAACCTGGTTTAGGTTCGGTCATTTCAAATTCGGATAAGCACGGGTTGATGTCGTTAAAATTTACGAGTTGATTGGGTCAATTCATTGTAGTTTTTGTACGACTTTGGTCAACCCAATGAGTTAAGTAAATATTACAGTTAATATTTTTTAGAATAAGATAATATCTATATACATTTTAATAATAAAATTTATTATCATAATTAACTTAATAGTTTATAATATTGTTTTTATATAAATTATAATACATATATCATATTTCAATAATATATTACAATTTTTATTTAAAAACACCCCGGGCAAGGCCCGGGTCATTAACTAGTTTTAAAATAAAATCCCAAACATTTTTAAGAAAAGCCTCAAAGTCCAAAACTTTCTTTTAGATAAATCAAACCTAATTTTGGAAAAATGTTATACGGGTGGTAACAGGTGAACTGGTGGTGGGTGATGGGTCGGGTGAAACGGGTGTAACGTTTTACCCATATCCGACCCGTCAACCGTTTCACCCGTCACCCGACCCACCCGTTACCCGCTTTTTTACGGTTGTTCACCCGTATAATTGGGTCGGGTGAACCGGGTGGTTCGGTTACCCGCGAATAATGTCCGGGCCTAGTAATGATAGATCGATAGACAAATGAGAGAACTCCGCCCAATAACAGGAAAATCTACCGAGCATTTGAAGGGGCCCAACAAGCAGCCGAATCTTATTTGAAGACCAAGCCGACCTTTTAGCCCAATTCCGAGCCCATGCTCATATTCCTTTTCCCCTGTTTTCATCAATTTCAACAGAAGGCATGAACATGGATGGAGAAGCAACGCCCGCGACAGCGAGCCAGAGCAACCTCGCCGCCGACGAAGCGGCGCCGCAGCTCCCACCGGAATCTCTTTTTCCCGTTTCCGCCACTGGCGGATCAACCGCAAGCAGTACCCCGTGGCTTCGTAATTTCAGCTTCACTACCGACCTTGCAATTGTAAACGATGCCGTTTCGTCGCGCTATGACCGGAGCAGTAACATCGCGCTGGAAGAGGAGGAGGAGGAAGGAGGCGAAGGAGAATACAGGAAGAAGGAAGAGTTGGAGACGAAAGCGAAGCCTTCTGCATCCTCCTACCAGCTTCTGGAATCTTCTGAAACTGATAGTGGAGAAAGAGACATTAAGGAGAGGGATAGGAGGTCGAGGAAGAAGGGGAAGAAGAGGAAGAAAAGATCTGATGATGGTGACGATGTTCGGAAGTTGCCGTTTCGTGCTGGTTATGGGCAGTCCAGTGTTCGAGCTTGGGCTGGTTCGGATGCCAAGTCTTCGTCGAAAGATTATTATTTAGATTCAAGAGGGGATCCTGATAATTTGGCATTTGGTTCCTTATACAGGTAACAGTGCTGTTCGCTCATTCCTTCTTCTGTTTCATTTAGCATTTAGAATTTCAAAGTTTATGCAATTGTGTGGAAGAAAGGTAAAGTGAATAATTTTCCGGAACTACTCCTTTTAGAGATCGACTAGATAATCTTGAATCATAATAGAGTGGTAGAAAAATAACATCTGTAGTACTAGAAGTTTTAAGGATGTGCTATGAGTAAGAGATGCGTTTCAGTGTCTGTTTTCCCTATGTGTTGAATTACCCATCATTCTTTCCGCGTTTTTTGATCATGAGAAGAACTGATGATGATTTTACAGGGAATAAATTCTCCTAGAACTTCCTCACTGATAATGAATAACCTGGTATATGTCTGACGCTTATGGTCTTTAATGTGGTTCCCTGTTGTCAATGAGGTTGTTGTACTTATCACTTCTATCAGTAATCTTGCATAAGAAACGTCATCTATGAGCGGTTAATTTTACAAGCTGCAAGCTCATTCCATTCAATTGGAGTCTGTTGACAGCAACTGCATTTGCCCTGAATCAATCAAGCATTTGAATTACTGAATCTCGATATGACAGACATAACTGCAGATTTATCATTGGCAGACATATGCTCATTGAAATTTCAGTAATAATTCCTAGAGCAGAGCGAATAGCTTAATTTAAACAACTCTTTTGTGGATCAATCTACTAAGAATATTTATGCTCATTTGCTCTTTCATGTTTGCTGAAATTATTTCGCCACTGTAGTTGTATTTTTCCCCCGCTAGCATCAGTAGCCTAAATTTGAGAGCCTAGAAGTGCATGATAACCTTTTGTTTTACACATTTTATTGTCGCATCCCTAGTATCCTTGGAATGCTCTCTGCTGGAAAATATTAGTAGCTATTCCAACAGGGGTGATACAAGAATTGGCCATCATTGAAAAGCATTGCACATAATTATTTCAATTTTAACTCTTGTGTAATTCACCTCAAACTTTCTTTATATGACACAGGTTGAATGTTCCCCGGTATAAGCTCTATAATTCCTTAAAAAAGTTGGAGGGTCATGTGAGAAATTACTGCAAGTCCTATAACAAAGGCTTGTTTTTTGTGGAAGAGAGTGATGTTAATGCTTTGGATGTTCAATTGAAGTCGAGTGGGAGGTATTGGTCAGCAAAGTATTCAGCTTTAGAACGACACAAGGACTTGAAGAAAATCAGGATCTCTTCACTTGAAAAGCCCGCTGAAGTTTCCTCAGATTATTTTATTCCATTGCTGGAACGAGTTGTGGATAATGGTCCCTCTTCAGGACCTGCAGAGGTGGAGGAGTCATGGGAGGATGAGGTCTTGCGGAAGACAAGGGAGTATAATAAAATGACTAGGGAGAATCCAAATGATGTTAAGGTGTGGATGGATTTTGCTGACTTTCAAGACAAGCTTGCTAGTATGCAACGACAAAAAGGTGCTCGTTTGCAGATTCTTGAAAAAAAGATTAGTATATTGGAAAAAGCTACTGAACTTAACCCTTATGATGAAGATTTATTACTCTCTCTGCTAAAGTCATATCAACAAAGGGATAATTTTGATACCCTGATTTCTAGATGGGAGAAGATACTCATGCAACATTCTGGTAGTATCAAGTTGTGGAGGGAGTTTTTGTATGTTGTTCAGGGGGATTTCTCCACGTTTAAAGTTTCTGAGTTGAGAAAATTTTATGGGTTCGGAATCCAAGCTCTCTCAGCTGCAGCTACCAGGAAGAATAGGCAGGTTCTGTTTCCCACAATAATTATTTTCTTCTCAAAAGATTCCTACAAATTATATTGGAAGCCTATATTGTGTAAATATATTTTTCATGTAACTAGAATGCTCTTTCGATATCTGAAGCAGTGTGTATATTATTTTGTTTGTTGGCCTAGCATAAGAGTTATAAACCCATAGATACAATTGCATATAGAAGGATAGATTTCATCTGCTCTTCAGTGAGCTGGGTTTTTCTTTCATTTTTATGCCTTTTAACTCTTTTCTGTTTTCTGAAGAATATTTATTGTCCTCTGATGAATATTTTTGCATTCTTGTAATCTTGTCTATTCTTACCTTATTGATAAAATCTCTTTCAATTCCAAAAAAGAGGAAGTGCTTAAACTGATGTACTTTTCTCTTTCATACACAGAATCATGCAGTGGATCTACAATCTCTGGATTCATCACTTGTGGAGCTTGAGCTTGGCATGGTCAATATAATCTCCAGTCTTTGCAGGTTTGAGTGGCAAGCTGGATACCAGGAGTTGGCTACTGCTCTGTTTCAAGCAGTAATGGAGTATAGTTTATTTGGTCCTTCCTTACAACTTAGCGAGCAAAGTAAGAAAAGATTATTTGAGCATTTCTGGAATAGCAGTGGTGCTAGAGTTGGAGAAGATGGTGCAGTTGGTTGGTCCACATGGATGGAAAAAGAAGAGGAGGATAGACACAAAGTTATGAGTGCAATGTCAGATAAAGAAGAGGAACAAGGTGGATGGACAGGCTGGTTTGCACCTTCAACTAGAACTGAAGAAAGTGGTCTGGATTCCAAAGCTTTTGAGGGTGATGATGTGGTTTGCGATGGAAGTGCAGAAAATGAAGAGAATTATGATTTGAATGAAGATGATGATGCTTTGCTGAAAATGCTTGGTATCAATGTTGATGCTTTAGCTACTGATGAGGTAAAAGATGCAGAAACCTGGGTTAAATGGTCAGAGGAAGAGTTGTCAAGAGATCAGAATCAATGGATACCTATTCGTACCAGTTTAGGTACCCACTCTTCGTTGGATCTGGTTCTTATCTGCTTATCCATTTGCCATACATTATAATTGCTTCAACATATATGTTTGGCCGTCTACTTTTGTGGTGATGAGTTTTTTTATATTGTAAAAAAACTGAGTTGATATTATATGGATCAATTAGTTTAAGTATCCATTATAAAGATAGAACAAAGTATTTGATTAATTTTCCATTGGCATTGTATACTTTGTCTGCATTATTTTGTTTTTGCTTCTTTTGTTGAGCATGGGTATTGGGTAGCCTTTGATCCTAGAATAGACTTTTCAGTATGGAGAGTTTGAATGCTTGGCCCGAGGTTTAAAGCAGATTTTATGCTCAAAGCTGTGTGAGATAGAAAAATCAGGTTTACAGCAAGACAATGCCCTTGTAAGTACTTTTGAACATTTGAAATAAGCTGCAGTGTAAGCTAAGTTCTTTAAATTGGCCTTTCTCAACGGGACATCTTCAATTATAAGATTTTTTTTTTCTATTTGTAAATATTCAGCATTTCTGCAATTGTAGCCACCTCCATGATTATGCTCTTCCTTTTTTTTTGTAGCAAACAACTTCTCTTGTTTCCTTAAGTTTATGTAATTGGGATTGTATTTTATTTTCACCTAGAAACAAAAGGAGAAATAACATATCTGACAAAAGTTTAATATAGCTGCAGGGGTTTCTACTTCTGAAGAGGGGAAAGATGAAGGAGCCGAACAACTTTCAAGAGTCATATTATTTGAAGATGTCAATGATTATCTATTCTCTTTAACCTCAGTCGAAGCACGTCTCTCTCTCGCATACCAATTCATTGACTTTTTTGGCGGGAATGTGTCCCAAAGGTCAGCATTGCTATTATATTTGTTGGCCTTTTCAAGGTTTGTTATACTAAACATAACTCTATTGGAGTGTTGCTATATAATGAATTCAGGAGGCCTGGCAAGTTTAGTAGTTTTTGATGAATGGAAAAGTCTTCAAAAGAATACACACACATGTATAACTATACTGATTTACTGATTTTGAAGGAAGCAGTTTGGGGTGTGGGGTGTGTGTGTGGGCGGTTGGGGGGGGGGGGGGGAGTGGGATAAATCTAATTTAAAGAACTTACAGGTTGTGTTTAGTGAAGGGAGGGTGTTTATACCTGATGGCGAAGCTGAAGTTAAATTGGTAGCTGAGGTTGAAGCTGAAGCTCATTGGGTAATAAGCTAATTGAGTTTTAGGTTGTAACTTACTCGGTAGTTGAATGATGGTAAAACAAAAATGAGTGTGGTATATCTGTTGGAAAAGGAAAATAATATTGTATGAGCTTCAGTGACTTGAGTAAGGTAGCTCCCAAAATCAGGTTTTCATCACTCCCATCAGCTTGTAGCTACACTTCATGTAGCACACAAGCTTCCCTGTGCAAGCACTGATTCCTGATTCATGGAGCTTTTTGGTTTTGGTAAGCTTGAATAAGCTGTTGCCAAACACAACCTTAATTATGTATCCGATAGTGATAGTAGTATACTAGTAGTTGCAGGGAATTTTAGTGTTGTGTTCTTGTTTTAAAGCACGAAGAGGAAATGAAGAATGAATTGTTTATCCACTTGTTACCTACATGGAAATTTTGTTTGTCCAACTCAGCTCCTATTCGTATATCTTGTGCCTATCACAAATTTTGTTTGCTCTGAGCATTTTTGTGGCCCTGTGGATTTTGGTGGAAAAGTTGAGGACTGTATAATTAATAAATTGATATGATGTTTCTCTTAGTTTGCACATCTGGTTCTCCTCTTATGTGCTGGTTAACATCTAGATTAATTTACAGTGATTTGTTTAGTAGTATTGATCGTTAGGTTATGATATTTCTAACTTAAGTGACTTGTTTCTGATTTAAATGAAATGACAAGAAACCACTTGGATTCATTATTCCCTACCTTCCTTGCACTTTGGCTTTTGTTGTATTTTATCAGGGAATTCAAATTTACATATTGAATTTCTTAAGGATTCTTTGATGATGTTTTGGAAAAAAAATATTCTTAAGGTGTGTCCTAATATAGTAAGATTATTTTTGTCTTTGTTTCTACAGCATCTGCACAAATAGTTCAAGTTGGACTGAGAAAATACAAAGCTTAGAGTTCTTGCCTGATTCCATCTTGGAAGATTTGAGAAAGGTTCATGATGCTTTAACAAAGGTGGGAAGTGGTTCTATTGGATTCAGTTTGGAATCCCTGTTGCATTGTCAGAATAACACCTCCTGGAGGAAGGGTATGATGAAGTTTCTTCGCAACACTATCCTGCTATTGTTAACTGTATTCCCTCGGAACTTTATTCTACAAAATGCACTGCTTATTGCTGAGGACCAATATATTGTTGGAGCTGATGATTTGCAGTCCAGATCTACCCCATGTCAAGCACTAGCAAAGCGTCTCCTGAAGAGTGATAGACAGGTAATTCCTAATGCACAGCTCTTTATCTCGCTCTCTTTCAAAAGTTCTAAAATTTTGGTGCATATTGAAGAAATACCCTTGGCAAATGAAGTACTGCTGAGGACATTTGGCAGCTTGCATTGCCATAGTCTTGTAAAACCACATCATTTTACCTAAGCTGGTCATCATCTTTTTTTCTTTTCATTTATATGTAAAATTTTCCTTAAAATATGACAAAAATGTTAAAATTCAGATTCTACCTTCAAGTTAAATTACAGATGCTCAATCAAGGGATTTTGGGAACGATTTTTCTATTTGGATTCTGTCTTGAGATGTTTCTTTAAATTGTCCATGCATTAGCTACTTGGTAACTTTTGAATTGCTCTACATTTTTCCATTTCTTCTGATGAAGCTAAGAGTTATGTCTTACATTACTGTTTTCTTACACAATTTTTGCTGATAGTATCTTCTTTAAGGGATGGATTATCCCGGAACAAGATTTTTATTGAAACCTAAATTTTTATTGTTGCTTTGAGTTAATGGTTTTTGTTGTTCAAGTGGTGGTTAGCTTTTCCTTTAGTAAGTAGAATTTGACTTAAAAAATGAAATTCTCTTTGTTTCTCATATTTGGATTGAGTAATAAGAAAATGGAAAGCATCTTAAATTAGGTTTTGAAAAGTTCGCGTTGAAATATGAAAGGGCTGTGTTAGGTAAAATTAGCAGGTTGATGTCTGATGGCTGATATCACAACACAATTTTTACCTGAAACTTGTTTCTAATATCATATTATCTTGTGCTCTGCAACATAGAACTTTGAAGTGTGAAGTTTTTGCTAGCTGCGAACTACTACCCAGCTTTATTCTGTTAATTAGTTGAGAACAGAGCTGCCAAGTACTGCTAGAATCATCCTTAAAAAAATGACTCTTTATTTCAAAGATGAACATATGCGTTATGCATGTGCGATGCCCAAGGTAGCAACATTGCTGTTAGATCTCATTAATGGGCAGGCCTAGGTGGCTCGAAGCTGGCTCATGGAAAGGCATTACAGACCCTCAAATTGTTGTTAGCTCTTACAAACAAAGATAATATTATTTTTTTTCAACCATATAAGCAATTTTTTTTTTTACGATGGAAAAAAACGCATAGGAAAGATATCTCAATATCTTTGTTAGGTTCTACAAAGAAAGATAAAATCAGTCTCAGATTATTTTAGAGGAAGCAATGCTTTAAATCAGTCTCAGATTATTTTAGAGGAAGCAATGCTTAGTATTTATATGTTACTGGGCACTTGTACAGATGCATATTGCCACATACTACTTTGTCATGTACTAAACTGAATTCTATTTTCCTGTGTAAATGATAGGATGTCCTATTATGTGGTGTCTATGCCCAAAGAGAAGCTTCTTTTGGGAATTTTGGGCATGCCCGGAAGGTGTTTGACATGGCACTCTTATCCATAAATGGGCTTCAGAAGGTATGTTATCTTTTGGTCTTATTAAATTCTGCACGCTATGATTCCTTATTATAGTTTTGACTAGATAGATCCGTAAATGTTCTGAACAGAGGCATTTAGTTATTTGGCCCATTTAATGCAACTTAATTCATTAAATTGGGTAATTTTAAACTACCCTATCTGAGATTGTTCCTTTTTTTATCCCCTCATGTCTAGGATGCAGAATATATTTGTCATTTGCTGCTTGTCTACTTTTGTTTTGCTTTCACCGACTTCGATCTCTGTGTGAGATTTCATCTCTTTTGGGCTTCTTGAATTGTTAATGCTTTGTATTATAGGCTGTATAATTGCTCTAGCTTCAGCTCACACTTTCTATTTGGTTTTGCTTATTGATACATTAAATGGATAAAGTTGCTCAAGAACTATGGCTGTTGAGGTTTTTCTTGCAAGAAGGGCAACTTTTTTGTTTATTTTGGCAATTGAAACGATTTATGTTCTTTTGTTTTGTTTGAACAGGAAATTCAGTCACTTGCTCCCATATTGTATTTATGGTATTGTGAGATTGAGCTGTCAAATGATGATGCCAGTATGCCAGATTCTTCATCACGCGTGATACACATTTTGTCTTGCTTAGGAAGTGGAGTTAGTTATAGTCCATACAATTGTCAGTCATCAAGTGTGCAGCTGCTTAGAGCACATCAAGGGTTTAAAGAACGCTTAAGAACAATACAATCATCCTGGGTATGTGGTCTTATAGATTATGGGTCTGTTGCTCTTGTTTGTTCTGCTGCTTTATTTGAAGAGTTGACCACTGGATGGACATCAGGGGTCAAAGTTGTGTCTGATGCTCTCTCCATGGTGCTCAAAGGTACATATAGATTTTAATATTTCATGCTCCCTTCATCAATGAATGATGCTGAAGTGAACTAATGATGTTATTGTGTCAAAGTAATTGTCAGATTTTACTTTTTGATGTGAAACTTGTTGTTGTTGCTTATAATGCTTTCCATTTTGTTTGCATTTTTAAGGTTCTGTGCCTTTTCTTACTCGTTTGGTTTTTTAGTTTTCCCTCCTCCCCTGCCCACCCCCCCACTCCCCACCTTCCTTTGGGCCTGCCCGAAATACCCTCCCGACTTCTACTCGGGGCAAGGGTATGTACATCTTGACCCCCCAGATACCGCTCGTTTCGGTTCCAACTGGGCATATGTTGTTGTTGTTGTTGTTGTTGTTGTTGTTGTTGTATTTGAGTTGTAGTTTCGGTAATTTTTTAATGCGAAAGCAACGGAAAATTAATGTCATTCCTGTGATGGCAATTGGCTATTCTTGATGTTTGTGGCTGTCTTGTTGTATTCTAGCTGGAATTGTGTATATGCTTAAAAGTTAATAATGAAGCTTGTGCATAACATAGGTAACCAATTGTATCTTTGGTTGCTGCAATTTGAGAGTGACAATAAAAAAAAGAATATGATCCATTGGATTGGTTTACTCTCATGCTATGCTCTCTTTTTCAAGTAGAAATGGAATTTTCTACTCATCATGAAAAAAATAAAAACAAAAGGATCTTTTATGAAAAATGGTATATAAATCTAGTGTATTTGCACTCTTTAAGCTCCCCATGGTATGTCATTATAAATCAATTTGTATTTCTTTTTTCTGCCTTCCTCCATATAAGAGACTATAACATATCTGATATTTTCTTTCAATCCCAGAGAAAAGAAGTCGAAGTTGTCATCTCGAGTTTCTGTTCAGTTATTTTCTGAGGATGCTAAAGAGGCATAATGAACAAGCTGGGCTGTCAATTGTACTACAATCTATTTTACAGGGACTGCATATGTATCCTTTCAGTCCTCAACTTTTCCATTCTTTAGTGGAGCTTTGCCATCTGTATAGTGTGCCTAATAAGCTTCGTCTGATCTTTGATGAGCACTGCCAAAAGTAAGATTAGTCTTCCTTTAACTACATTTGCTTTTTGCCATTGACTGAATGGATTAAACTCAAAAATAGGGGAGCATTATAGGCTTCACCGTGTCCAACTTTGTGAATTTTTAGTGATCTTATATTTCTTTTGCTAAATGAACCATAAATTTTATAATAAGTCACATGAACACCCGCACTCGCACTCGCACTTCATCTAAGATATTAGCTTCATGTGCTGCATATAGTATTGTGGCAAAGAGCGGCGGCCTCCATACCATTTGTCTTTGTCTTTATGAATTTACAACTTTGTATCTAATATTTGCTTGAAGATAAATACAGAGAAGAATTTCTGGATTATGCAGAAAATAAAAGAAATTTCATTTTCTGCTGCTTCTTCCATATGAAAAGTGTATTGCATTTGTTACCTTCTAATAGTTTTCAAAGGGTTTTCGTTCAGTTATCTTTCCTGTACCACTTACCTTGATCTCTTAGATAACTACTTTTGTCAGAGCCTTTTACTTAGCCATATGTAGCAACTAAAGTTATGCACAAAGTTCTACCTTTTGCCGCTTGTGATAGTAATCTTACATTTTGCCCCTTATGATAGAAACTTTATATTTTGCCCTAAACAACTTGAGGCAAAAAGAAAAGGCAGAAAAGAGAAGTGCTTTCTCATTGATAGGACTGAAAAAGTGTTCTGTTAGTATTAAATATTGCATTATCTCCAGTTCTAAGAATCTAATTTATCTATCCCATTTTTTCTGTTAGGTAACTTATATTTTCTGTTTTGTGCTGATGCTTTCAGGAAACCATCTGTTGTAGCTTGGATTTTTGCGTTGTCATTTGAGTTGTCTAGATCTGGATCGCAGCACAGAATCCGTGCGCTATTTGAGAGGGCATTGGCAAACGAAATGCTTCGTTCTTCTGTTATACTTTGGCGTTGTTATATTGCATATCTAATTGATATAGATGGTGATATGGCTGCTGCTAAACGGATTTTCTTCCGTGCAATTCATGCATGCCCTTGGTAAGTAAAGTGGCTCTGCTGGAAAATTTCACTCTCTAGAATTTCTGTAACATACATATCTGATAGGTGTTCAATGTACTTGTTTTCCTGGTTTCTCAATTTCTGTATTACATAGATAGACTGTGTTACTTGTGCTGTGCATTAATGTGCATGAATGATGCATGGCCTAATCCAACAGCTGACTAATAGGCCGTCTTAGTGTTACTCTTTCATCCTTTGCATAACCTATCGGATTGGGTATGTTTCCAGGTCGAAGAAGCTATGGCTCGACGGTTTCTTGAAATTAAACACGATTTTAAGTGCAAAAGAGCTGTCAGATCTTCAAGAGGTGATGCGAGATAAAGAACTGAATCTCAGGACAGATATTTATGAGATCCTCTTACAAGATGAGTTCATGGACAAAGAACAGATTTAAAGTGCTATGTAAACTTCCTGTAAATTGTAAAATTTACCCATGTCTGTTGGAATGCTGTATGATTTAGTTACAAGGCACTCGCACATGCAGTGATATTTGCATTCAAGATGTTTCCTAGCTGCTGGATCCTGCAGCAAGATTATGAAACACATTTGCACCGAGTGCATATTATTGTCCAACTTGATTACATTTTTTATATTTTTCCTTGATTCCTCCACTTAAAACTTAAACGAGTTGAGGAATTTTTAAACCTATGACTAATAAATCTTCATTAAAAGCCAGTTGTTAAGAAACTATGTAAAATAAGCATAAATTTTATAAGACGTCCAAAATAGATCAATGACGTCACTTGTTGTAGGTGCCAACTGCCACAAAGTGATACACTGATACGTGATTGATCTATCGTAAATGTTTTATGATTTAGGTTGTACCAAACGCTCTTATGAGATTCAATCGTATTATTAGATTAAGATTAAATTATGAGGATTATATCTGCTTTAACCAATTCTAGGAATGAATTACTAAGTCTATTTGTAAATCTAAAACCGGACGAGGGAGGGACGCGAGAGTTCCAACATTTCAATTTAATAAAGTAGAGGAAGCGAGACACGTGGATATGGATGGATGTGTGATTTTAGGTTGCAAACCTTTTTACTACCCTTGAAAGCGCTTGTGAGTTTTGTAATAGTATTATTTTGTTGTCGAATTCAATTGTTCATTTTTTATGATTGAACATTCTACATAACGCCTCACTTTACACCCAAACTTGAATAAGATACCTTACCTTGAATCGTAGGATCTTATGATTTTAAGATCCGAATCTAACTGCTAATAGCCATAACCATGACGGGAATGCATTACAGTAATTATCTATCATACTAGACCTTAATTCTACAATATTCTTCAATAAATACTGTTATAATGTAGTTAATCCTCATATGATGTAAGTTCAATGTACAAAAGTGTAAAAGTCACATGTAATGGTAGAGCATTAGATTAGGATTTGGGAACCGGGTTCAGCTGGTTTTTAGGACCTAATTTTCTAGGTAAACCGGTCGAGCAATCCACCCCGGGTGAGCCCGGTTGGAGGTAGCTCGATTAGGTGACTTGGAAGAATTGGGCCTTGTCCGGTTGGAATGTTTGGGCTGGTCTTGTTGGTTAGGCCCAATGCTCAAGTCTGAAACTTGAACTTCTCTTGAAAGCCTTGAAGTGGAAACACATCGTTTTAGCTATGACCTAGCTTATAGATAGCGAGCTTCTCCTTGGAGGAGCTCATTCCAGTGCGGCACAAACCCTAGATCCAGAAGAGAGAGAGAGAGAAGAGAGAAAGAAGAAGAAAGAGAGGAAGAAGAAGGAGCTCTTGCCGACGACGCTCATCTCCGGTGGTCCTTGAAGCTTTGAAGAGTCTAGCTCGAGCTTTGCAGCCTTGAAAAGGGGCCGAATCCCTTTCGTTTCTCATCCCCTTCCTTCTGTTCTTGCTTACTGTTCTCCGATCTTCTTGTTTCCTTGTTCAGGTCTTTTGCTTTGCTTACTTGTGTCTTCACTTGTACTTGAACGCCATGGGCTTTGATCTTAGTGCATATTTGAGCTGGGTCTCCTCCTCTGAGAACCCTCGGATGTAGAGTGTTAGTACTCGAACCGGATCACCAAATTCGCTGAGTTCTTTGCTTGTGTTTGTTCCTTTTTGTTTGCGTTTGTGGTTTCGAGATCGGTCGGATCTGTTGTTTCTAGGTTTAGAGTTGAACGATCGATTACAAAGTGGTATCAGAGCTTGGTTGTGCTTCCGCTGCCTTTCTTTACGCTTTGATTTGCTTTGTATCTTCTTTGTTGTCACTGTAATCCAAGGGAAAGGTTTTTTTTTTGGAGAAGCAGGGGAACCTTGATAGAACGGGTTACGACTTGTGTCGTTTACTTCCCTCTGTCGGGTCTTACAGTAGACGTCTAGGACTTTGCTGTATTGTTTTTACTGGTTTGTTGCATCTTTCTTGATCTATTGCCTATACTAATCGGTTCTTTGATTGCTACAGGTGAAAAAGGATGAGGGATGCATACAGAATCAAGCCCTACGATGGGCAAACTGACTTTACCATGTGGAAAGTCAAAATGAAGGCCATACTGACCAAGGAAAAGTTGTATCACACTATTACAGATACGTGGGATGCGACTGCCATTGAGTTTCAGAAGAAGCAAGCTCAAGATATGGCTCATGCAGAAATCATGCTATGATTGTCTGATGAAGTGGCCCGACAGGTTGTGAATATCATTAAACCTAAGCCCTTATGCAATGTTCTTGATGCTAAATATCTGAAAACTTCTCTACCTTGTGAAGTCTCTCTTCTATCCAGATTATTTGGGTTCAGAATGGACCTAAATCAATCAATAGAAGAGAACTTCGACAGATTCTTGAGAATCATTCAAGATCTAGAGAGGTGTGGAGATACAATTAAAGATAAGCATCAAATTATTCTTCTCATGAATGCCTTGCCTTCTCAATTTGATGTGATTAAAGATGTTTTCCAGTTTGGTAGAGATGAGTTAACTGCTGCTAGGTTTTCTGAGTATATCATACAGAAAAATGAGTCTCTGAAAGTCTGTAAAATTAAACATACCAATGGAAACTCCAAAAGTACTGAAAAGACTGATAAATCTGACAGTAAGAATGAGGTCATGATGATGAAAGGTAAAGGGAAGAAACCCCAGAAGAAAAATGATAAGGGTAATAATGAGAAAATTGGAAAAGATATGACAGGAGTGAAACGCTACTACTGTGATATTCCTGGACATTATTCTAGAGATTGCAATAAATGGAAGAGGGATGAAAAGAATAAGAAAAAGGAAAAAGATTCTGTGTCTGTGTTTGAACAGTGTCCTACCTACTCTCATGAATTACTTGTTGTGACTCAGAAAAATAATTCTAATGATTGGATTCTTGATTCTGGATGTACCATTCATGCTACTCCCTGTAAACATGTCTTTAGTTCCTTAACTGAAATTAATGGTGGTGAGGTCATGTCAGGAGATCACACTACTCTTGCCATTAAAGGAATAGGGAATGTTTCCTTGGTTATGTATGATGGGAAAATAAGAACTATCCAGAATGTAAGATGGGTTCCAACCCTTAGAACAAACCTGCTATCTGAATCCATGTTTGATGACTTAAACTGTAAAATTGTGACTCACCAAGGGGTTAGGGAAGTCACCAGAGATAATGTTGTCCTTATTAGAAGCATAAAAAAGGGTGGTCTCTATCATGTTATAGCCAACTCACTTGAAATTAATGTTTCTGCTAAGAGGCCAAATGAAAACAGTGATCAAAAGTCTAAAATATGGCATGACAGGTTGGGTCACATTGGAAATAATGGCTTAATGCATTTGCATAAGAATGGTTTAATTCATGAGAAGGTCACTAACATTGATTTTTGTGAGAATTGTGTGTTTGGTAAGAAGACAAAGCACCCCTTAAGTTTTTCAAAAGATAGAAAAGATTTTTCAAAAGTTCATACCTCTTAAGTTTTTCAAAAGATAGAAAAGATTTTGAGAAAAAGTTAGTTAGTTCTAGAACTAAGTATTTGGTATGTAAGGTTTTTAATATTTTCAAGAGATTTTTCTTAGCTATGAAATTTGAAATTGGAAGGTTACTATCCCTAGGTTTTCTTTAAAAGAGTAAAGAAGGGAATTTTCTAGAAAGGGAATCGTTAAATAGCGGAAGTAAAAGTTAGGGTTTGAAAGTTCTCGGTTTTCAAATTTTTTTTGTTTTAAAACAAAACATTTAGCTCTGATACCACAATTGTAACACCCCTATTTTACGACATTGGGTATTACCGCCAGTGACCTCGGACTTTACCGTCCAAAGTCACCCAAGGCTTTTAGAATGATATAGAACAATTAAAATGCGGAATAAAATATAATACATAATGAGAAAAGGTGCTCCCGAGGGAGACTTGGTTCTTACAAAACACCTTACATTGTTTTCAAACATAAAGTTGTTCGGAAATGAAATGCAAAACCTGCTTGTCCTTGAAACGTAATTAAAGCAAAATGATAAAAAAGGTACATCTTGAAAATCCTTATTCTTCCTTCGTCTTCACTTCACTTCACGCCTTGCTGGGATTCCTAGATTCTGACATAATTCGCGAGGGGCGAGAGAATGCCAGGCAAACATGCGGAAAAGAAGAATTAGTCTAAGAGACTAAGCAAGCGGAAATGGAACTTCCCGAGGGTATTTCGGTAATTTCAAATTATTGTCGAAAGAGATAATCGGGTTGTGTTTACGATGAGGCTATACGATAAGGCTTGTTTATGTGGAGCTTTAGTGGTTCAAAGGAGAGTATATCTTAAACGAAGATAACTCGATGAGCGATAGAAGAGCTACTAGATTGTAGACTTCTTTAGGATTTCGAAAGTATGTTGGGAACGTCTATTAATTCATACAAGTGAAAACCTCTCGCGCCTAGAGCGGACCGAGAGCCGGATCGATCATTTGAGACCGGTCCGGTTTTGGTATCTTAAATGCGCATTGGCACTTATCTTATATAGTGACGAAAACTATTCAACTTTGTTAATGACTTTTAATTGAAAGTGGTGGGACACGGATAATCCGAGCCACCCGAGGGAGAACTTCAATTCTCTGGCACTTAGCTAGAGTGGGCACAATCCCTCCTTGCAATCGGAGCGGATGGAGATAATGATCCCGAAAATCGTATGGACGTACGACTTAGTAAGGTGATATAGAGGCGTCGGCTATTCCGCGCCCCTCTCTAGTTCGTTCGATGTTGATCTATGAGTGAGATCGCAAACAATCAAGATAACAATTTCACTAGCATAATAATCCTAACATAGGAATGTAAAGCGTACTATGCTAACAATAGTCGTTATTTCTAGCAATCGATATTTCCTAGGTTCATTTTTATTTAAGCATACACGTTGTTCCCAACATCGAGAATTTTCACGGAATGAAATATAAAGGTCACAAGGGGAAATTCCACTTGCCTTAGCTTTGGCGAGTTCTAACAATCGAGCTTTGACGGAACTATGTGGTTCACGACTATGAGCGAGGATTCCGACCTATCGACACGGAATTTACGACCGGCTTATAAAAACGGATTCTTCTTAACTCGGTTTCTCTCTTATAATACTTTTATAAGAGAAGCGGAATTCTAAATTATTATTGTAATAATTTAGAAGGTTATTTAAAATAATAATATTCCTTCATTATTATTTTGGTTTTGTAATATCCTTATTATTCCATAAAACCTTTACTAAAATAATCTCTTATAACTTTATTTCCTATCTCTTTAATATAAGTAAGCAAGTAAGATTTCATAAAATACTATACTTTGCCTAGAAGTATCTTTCTTATAAAACTATAAGTTTTCTTTAAATTATAAGAAATTCACTTTAACCTTTTTATGTACTTGTCTTAGTTTAAAATATTACTTCTAAATTCCTCAAGGATCTTGTAGCGATATATCCCTCACCAAGAATATTTTATTAATAATAAACCTTTGGTAGACTTTTATTTAATTCAATAATTTACCTAAAACAAATAAGGCTCATAAACTTATAATCTACTTTTCTTGGAAGTTTCCATAATTAGGGATTTCTAATTTTCTTTATAAGGTAACTTCCTAAAATTAACATGTATTAAATTAATCTTATTTATTTTATTCCTATAGTTCCTTTCACATTATATGACTTATAAATATCCTACTTCATATTTATAGTCCATTATTATAATATTTGTAGGTTATAAAATAATATCTTTTCTATATCTATATGGTTTCTTTCCATACAAGTCAACCTTATGCTATATAATATCATAACTCATTATAAGATCATACTTCTTATATTAACCTAGAACTTATGTCTTGCAATAGTTCTTTATACTTAGAGATTATTAAATTAATATCTTTTTCACATGATGACTTTAATACTATAATTATTAATAATATTATTCTTTCATAAAAATCATTATCTAAAGTCAAACTATAGTCCATGATCACAACTTTTGAAACAATAATACTTTTATAAGGTTTCTCTACCATTTTATTATTATAATATGTCTTAGATATTCTAACATCACTATCATATATTATAACTAAAATCATATGATAACCTAGTTTACTTTATAGTCACATTTATCATAATATAATTGAAGCTTCTATCTTGTAGTAACTCTTACACTTAGAGGTATGCTAACTTTATATTTATTAAATAATGAATTAATGTACCTATCATTATTATTAAATAAATCTGATGTCTAGGCCATTATGATATCTTAATTCAAAATATAACATCCTTCCCATATCTCTTCAATATCTTGTCATGCAAGTCAACTTTTATAACTTAGTAATATAATAACATATTATATATTAACTTATTGTCACAACTTATATATTTCTAAATAAATCTTATATCTTTTAGAAATCTCTACACCTAGAGGTAGGTCAAACTAATATTTTTATTAAGTGAAGAATTTATTTTATGAATCTATTTATCTTGATCAAACTCATAAATATGATATCTTCTATAGTTTAGGACATGCAATGACTTTTTATCTACTAGGACCTTGTTATTATTTTTATATAAAGATGGTAATATTAACTATAAATGTTGTAGGCTATATTTATTTTATAAAACTATTTATATTATATAAGGAGCATACTTATTATAACTACAATAAACAATTACCTATTTTTCTATAAAGTTAAGTTACCATGGTAAATCTAATTTGTTTCCATAACTCAACTAACAAGATCTTTTACTTATTATTCCTTACTTGATTTCTACTATTACATTTACTAATCATAAAAGGCTAATATTTATAAAGTACATAAATTAATTTAAATAAAATAAAGCTTAGGAGTATACTTTCTTAGTTCTGTATTACAGAACAATGGAGAAGAGAGGCGGGGGAAGGCTCGGCGGCAGGGGGCGGCGCAACCAGGCTCGGCGAGGCAAGGGGGTGGCGCGACCAGGGCTCGGCGAGGCAGAGGAGGCGCGTTGGCGGTCCGGCGGGGCTCCAAGGTGTAATATTCGAGTTCTAACTTTATTATTATTTTTCTTTATTTCCGTAAAATAAATAAATAAAAATATATATATAGATATAGATATACCGTACTAGCTTGTATAGTAGGATTATAGCTTTATATTAATTTATAGACCCCTTTTCTAAAAGCCCTAGATATTTTCTTAAGATAACCTATCTAATTGGAGTCCTAAATCTAATCCATCTATATTAGTTAACTGGAGTCTGTAATCCCACCCGAAAAATCTATCTTTAATTCTTTAACTTAATCCGAACGGATTTTCGATATTTTTTTACCGACTCAATCCATGATAAAAGCTGAATTGGGACCCCAACGTACGAGCTTTCATCTTCGAGAGCAAGCAGGGCTTCAATCCGAGCTTTCATCGTCGTCAAACACGAGAGCAAGGAGACCTCGCGAATCAGGGAGTCCACGGAGTTCGACTGTTGCCGGCGAAGGGCGAAAATTCCGCACCATCCACTCACCTTCTTTCCCCTTCGGTAGCGTAGAGCCGGGAAAGCGCCCTTACGCCGGATCCGATGGCGATCCTTGCCGTTGAGATCAAGCCACCGGTAAGAGTCGACCGTCTCTTTTATGGGTTCATTCTGTTTTTTTTTCCTTGATGAGGGTCGGTTGTGAGAGTCGGGGTTTAGGCGTCGTCGTGGTGCGGTGGTATGAGCCGGGTACGAGAGTGGAAGACGGGTCGGAAAAAGTGACGTAATGGTTAGCAGGGGTACGGTTACCAAATCGCCGGCGTGAGAGAGGGGCTGGGGATTTAGGACGTTTTGGGCGAGGAAGAAGAAGGTGGGCGTGAACGAGGGCGGCGAGCATTTTTTTTCGACGGAGGCCGCCGATGAGAGGAAGTGAACATAGAGTGGGGGGTCGGAACGGAGTCGGGGGGGCGATAGGGTTCGAGTTCTTCAATTGAAGAAGAAGGTAGAGGGGGGCCCCACTCGGACTAGTCCCGAATACCTTATAAACTGTGTTGAATTCCTTGAATTGTTGTGTGCTTAAAATGGTTTGGAATGTATTTTATCGGAAAAATATTTTGGAATGTTTTCTCTGTGTTGGTACCGTTTCCGACACGGCCCATCGTAGCTGGTGTTGAGGAAGAGTTGGCTACGTTGACCCGTGTGACTGGGAAAATCGTGCCCCTTCAAAACAAAAAATTTTGTGGAGCTATCAAAAATAGGCTTAAAGCTTAAAAGAAATGGGGTGTCAAAAACATGGATCTTGTAGGGTAGGAAGGGAAATAATAGGCTAATAAGAAACATTGCCTCAATCATTTTAATGCTATGCATTCAATCATATAAAGCGGCCTCAAAATAGAGTATTAACGCAAGTTCTAGAGCTAGATAATCATGGTGATACACTCAAGAATGTGGAGAATAAATAATCATGAAAGGCCAAAAATCAAATCTCACAAGGCTAATTGTTGTCTAGAACTTCAGAATGAATCAAATACTCAAGCTAAATACATGCTCCATCCTATAATCAAGTCATTTAATCAATGATCATGCTTATATCATATCAACTTCAGTAAATCATGCAAATCATGGGTTATAACTTATACTCAACTTAGAGAAACAAGAGGAATTAAACAATGGGGAAATAAGAACCTAAATGCAATATTTTTGTATTTTTTCGACTTTTTCTAATTTTTTTTTCATTATTCAAGATTTTAATCAATGCATGCAAAAATTTTAAATATGACCTAAACTAATGCAACTATATGCAATGCAAACAAGTAAGTCCCTTCCCCCATGCTTAAAACATACTTTGTCCCCAAAGTATAGTAAGAAGTAAAGAGAAGAGAAATACTCACAAAAACTCTAGTGATCCGGGTAAGATGGCGGGAAATCCTACGGTGGTGGTGGTGGCTTCTTCGGGTTATCAATCTTCCGACCTAGGATATCTAACACACACCAAAAACTACCTAAAAAGCAAAAGATTATAAATGAAAAACAAAACTACTCTAAACCTTGGGTTGCCTCCCAAGAAGCGCTTGTTTAATGTCATTAGCTTGACCCTTAGCATAAATTGACAAGATTAGACATTCTCAATGCCCTTAGCAACCTGCCAAATCCCTGTGCACACATCTCAGAAAAACATAAGTAACACCATGATAAATTAAAGATGCATAATATAACTTTCAAAGATCGTTTTAACTTATCAAACATGTGTGCCCAGTTGGCATGATATGGCATTTGTTCAAATAAATTCAGCACAAGTGGTGGCTTTAGAAAATACTTACAGTATGAATCAAAGCACTTCTCAGCAATACCACTTTTATCCAGCATGAACTCCATATATTCTCCATCTTCCACCTTGTGTTGTAGACTTGGCTTCTCATCTTGGAAATCCATAAGCTCTTGATGTGAGAAGGTGGGGAAACTGAAGCATGGGATGTCAAGGCCTAACATAGGGCGCACCATGACAACGAGAGCCTTAACAGATGTATCATGTTGATTTTCTCCCTCATGGTTGTCTACGTCATGAGCAAAGAAGTCATCATGGTCAACAAACGAGTCTTCTTCCAAAACCGTAAAACCCTCAAGCAATTTACTCCACGTGAGTGAAGATGACTCAGGCTCCCTAGGCTTTGTAAGAATCTCTATGCCAGCACAAACTTCCTTTGGCTCTGTGATGATCTGCTCAACTTGCCTTATAGGTGTGACTTCATATTGGGCATCAAATTCATCATCATAACCCACATCAAGTGTCTTAGATTGCTCCTCAACTTGAATCTGAGTGTAGTGCTCCATGATTATAGTATCTGCTCCTTTTGAGATATCCCTGATTATATCCTAAAGAGACTTATCAACCGGCTGGGGTGGTTGAGAAGATGACTCAACTAGAAAGCTTTGATGACTCATGAAACAAAAGAAATCCCAGCATTCCTCAGGTCTCATAAATAAAAGCCTCTCATTGCTCATGTAGTCGGCCAACCCTCTTGTCTCAAAATTCATGCCATGGATAACTCCCATGTTCACCTCTCTATCACTATATTGTAATCCCCGAGCACCAAGTTCAAACACATGGTCTTGAAATCTTGAAAAATACTCATGGAAGTGTTCATCCTGCAACTGTCTACAATCGAACAAAGCCATGGATTAGTAGCACGGGTGTTATGAACCATAAGATAGGTTCACAACACCAAGAATAGCACAAAAGTAAAAACACAAATAGCGACGAGTCCCCGGCAACGGCGCCAAATTTGATGAGGTTTTTTTCAGTGGTCGTTATACCTATCAAAAATCAGTCGTTTACCTATCAAAGAATCCTAACTTAACCAATCTGAGTAGAATGGTAAGCAAGGGTCGATCCCACAGAGACTCGTGTATGAATGTTATTACTTAAGTGCCAAGTAACTAATATGGGGTTTTTTGATTGTAAATTCTAAACTTCTATGCAAAATAGAAACTATCTAAGAATGCAAAAGATGGTTTTAATCAATTAAGAGACAAGCGTGTTCAACTAGTTACATCCATCATACATATGCTTATCGATCATCGATTCTTCTGATTCTCAATTCCCTTGAATAATCTACCGTGGATTATTATCCAAAACTTTATATTTAGTTGAAAGAGCTAACAGTCTGAACAACCCTAATCATCTAACAACCTAGAACAACGTCTAGGTTCAATTAAACGACAGCTTTAAGTTCAAAGTATCGATAGAGACAAATACTCAACGCAAACAGCTAATCAAGTTATCTGTGGTTTATTCCCTCTACAATTGAATAGCCCGAACGGGTCCAAACAATTATAGTTGCTACTTTATCTAATCAATCCCGAACGGGACTTGATCAGATTAGTTGTAAATTAACCTAGAAATTCTATTAGGTAGCTAATCTAACAAAACCCTAGAATAATTCTGATTCAATTAAGCACAGGGAATAAAACCTATTCAAGTTGATGAGAATCAATCAAACCTCACAATATTATGCAATCTATGATTTCAATAACTAGTGAAACACAAAAGAATTAGCAATGCATAATTAAATTAAAATCAAACTTACAAGAGGTTCAAAGATTGCTCCTTTGAGAAAACTCTCTCCAAAGAAACCCTAGCCTCCAAAGTTGATCAAAAGTTTTCTAAAAATAAACTCACATAAGGTATTTATATGTCTCTAAAAATAACCCTCATAAGATATATTAAGCACAATACTCGGAAATCATCAGCCCATAAACCAACATATCAAAGCCCAAAACTAAGACTCGGCCCAAACATGCGTCCGCTGAAAAGTCCAGATTGCGCGGCATCGGCATGCATTGCGCGGCCGCGCAATATCCACCCCGCGCAATTGTCACTCAGTCGAGATTGCTCGAGCAGATTGCGCGGGTTGGATCTCGAGCAATTGCTTGTCTTCTTGGGTCGATCTTCCTTGCCTTGGCTCTTCATCCTAGTGCCTCCTTGCTCCCTTAGCCTCGTCCATCTCGTCCATCACCACCATGTTCCATCTGCACTCGCCCCCCTGTTGCTCCTGAACCTAAAAACCTGTAAAACCGAGCAAACCAGCGCATAATACCCGACAACACAAAAACCTAAAAACTACCTAAAAACTAACCAAAACCTAACCAAAACATATATAAAACATGCATCTAAACTACTCCTATATGCGAGCTATCAGTGTTTTTGGCAAGTGCTCCAGTGGAGGCTTAGACAGGGGTTAGAAGGGAGATTGAGAAGTGGAGTGAGAGGGCCTGCCTCTGCACACGGCGCGGTGATGAGCGCCTTGGAAGTCGGATTGTGGAAAAAGGAGGTATTGCATTGTATGAGATTATGAATGTGAATGCGTATGTGGCCTTGCGTGACTGATATAACTAATTTAGGTATTGGCCTTTAGAGTTATGATTGCGGTTGTGGATTTGTATGCTGACTTTAGGAATGTTTTTAAATGCGTTCTGCAATTTCCGTATTCTCTCTAGCTTGGTAGATTAGAAGCTGACCCTTCGGGGAATATTTTTCAGTTCCAGGTATGAACCAGGGAGCCGTGCAGGAACCGAGGCCAGATGGCGGGCCGGAGCGGTAAAGAGCGCGTGTCGTAGTGGGATTGGTTTTATACTAGTTTATTTATAATAGTTAGGATGTTGATTTTAATATTTGTTAGACGGAGTTAGTCTTATGTTTCATTTATTATCATTTTGTTCGGATAGTTCAGTTTCAGTAGGCGTTGTGACGTATTTGAATATTTATGATTTTCGGGGATTCATGCATGATTACGTTTTCTAAGTTTTATTAAATAAAGATTGGATGTTTTATTATGTTTTTCTCGTCGTGCCCGCGTTGTAAGGTCCTACAGTGTAGTTGTCAACCTAATTAATAGTACCTTGTAAGGTCTATTCCCTAGTAGCTTCTCGTCGGAAGACGGGGTGTTACAAATTGGTATCAGAGCCAGGTTGACAACATGGCACATGGAACTGACCAACAAAGAGTACCCGAGGTCCAACTTAAAACCAAAAATCGGCCGGTGTTTTCAAAATGTTTTACTGGGGTAGACATGTTGCATATAAGGGGGGTAGGTGACACGTCGCGACTCCGCCCCATCAGTCGAAGGACCTCACGTAGAATAGTAAGAATTAGGTTGATAAATAGAATGTTTAAGTTTTTGACTGTGGGACTTTCTATTATAGATGGCCCCACCAACCAGAGCTAGAGCTGCTGAAGCCAACGGAAGAGGTCGCGGTAGAGGCCATGGCAGGGGTAGAGGAGAGGCCCCTGTAGCTGCTGAGCCAGAGGTACAACATGATATCCACCCGAAGGAGGTTGCTGAGAGTCAGGATGTGGCTGCTGCTGTTCATCGAGAGGACAGTGCATCTGTCGCTGGAGGAGGTCTCCCAGCAAACGGGGCTCAAGTGGGAGGAGGAGTACCACCAACAGTATTGGCCCCAGAGGTGAATGCTGCAATCCAGCTGTTATTGCAGACTTTGTTGGGAGCGGGAGCTGCACCGAATCTGAACGCAGTTGCGGGGCAACAAGGAGCTGAGAGGAGGGCACCAGAACCAGATTCTATTCTGGCTGTCCAGCTAGGAGCAGCGCCAGCTTTGGGAGGACCAGTGATAGCTGATCATGTGGTCGAACTGAGGAGACAGTATCGTGAGCCTCAGCCGGATAAGTGGCTCGCGGAGTTTAGGAAGACTGGAGTACCGAACTTTGCTGAGCTCCGGGTTCTGACGTAGAGCAGTTGTTGAGGAGGGTGAAATCTGCGTTGGATTCCATTAAAGCACCGGAGGAGCGGAAGATGTCCTTAGTACAAAGTCTGCTACAGGAGATTGCTTTTGACTGGTGGGAGTTATGTAGGGATCACTGGACTGAGGTAACTTTCGAGGAGTTTGAGAGGCAGATTCGAGATCAGTATTGTCCTCCGGTGGTGAGGGCGGCTCGGGAGGCTGCTTTTCGGGATGTTGGACCCGAAAATATCACAGTATCTGAGACTATTCTGAAGTTTCAACAAGAGTTGGCAGCGGTGCCAAATGCTGCCCGTACTGAGGAGTTGAAGATTGCGACCTTTCTAAAAAGGTTGCAACCGTATCTACGTGCTTATGTGTCTGGTCTCCGACTCGCGACATTGGCACATGTTCAGCAGTCTGCTTTGGCTTATTCTATGGCCACGACCTGACAGAGTCAACTCGAGGTGCATACCACTGGGAGCAAGAGGCAGAAGTTGTCTGCCACGGCAGAGTCTAGGAGAGATAATCGTCCCGGCTCATCTCAGCCGCAACGATCAGGGTTTCAGCCACAGGGTCGTCAGGACCATCGTCGTTAGAGTCAGTCCACTGGAGGGCAGAGAGAGTGCTTCAACTGTGGAAGCACTGTTCATTTGAGGAGTCAGTGTCCGAAACCAGTCAGGAGTTGCTTCAGTTGTGGGAAGCCTGGGCATTTACAGCAGTACTGTACTGTTGGAGCACCTTCACAGGGATCTTCACCGCGAACGGTGAACCAGATGCCTCGTCGTCAGCCCCAACAGTTTCAGCAGACACCGAGCCAGGGCAGAGGACGCGGCGTAGGAGTTAGCAATACCGGGGGCAATCAGCCCCGGGTGTTTGAGATGAGGAGGGCCGATGCCTTACACGCGCCCGACTGCTACAGGTACGATTTGGATTCAATCTAGACCTGTTCATATACTGTTTGATACGGGTGCTACCCATTCTTTTATGTCTTCTGCTTGCGTGGCTAGACTAGGACTGACTTGCACTGAGGGGGTATCTTTTGTTGTGGGGCTGCCTGATGGCAGTAAAGTAAGAGGGAATAAGGAGATTTTATAGTGCCCTATTAGAATAGGGAATAGGGATTGGTATGCAGATTTCATCGTAATGCAGTTGTCGCCAGATGATGACGTGATCTTGGGGATGGACTGGATGATACGTTACCGAGCAGTTTTGGATGCACACAGAGGTACAACTACAGTGACAGCAGATGATGGGACCAGACATGTGTGTCAAGAGGTAGAGCAGGAGGGGCCCGGATCGGTGATTAGTATGGTAAAGGCTGCCAAGTTGCTCAGTGACGGATGTGTAGGATATTGGTGTTATGTTCTACAGGGGGACAAGGCGGAACCGCACATTCAGGACATATCAGTAGTGTGCGAGTTTGAAGACGTTTTTTCCCGAGGAACTTCCAGGATTACCTCTTCAGAGAGAGGTAGATTTCGGGATTGAGTTGGAGTCGGGGACGAGGCCGATTTCGAGAGCCCCATATCGCATGGCCCCGATGGAGATGCAGGAGCTGAAGGCATAATTGGAGGAGCTGTTGGAGAAGGGTTACGTACGACCGAGTGCGTTGCCATGGGGAGCTCCAGTTCTGTTTGTGAAGAAGAAGAATGGTTCTCTCCGACTATGTATCGATTATCGGGAGTTGAATCGAGTTACCATCAAGAACAAGTATTCGCTGCCACGTATTGATGATTTGTTGGATCAATTGCAGGGGGCTACTGTGTTCACCAAAGTGGATTTGAGGTCAGGTTATCACCAGCTGAGGATTCGGGAGGAAGATATACCTAAGACGGTCGTACGAACGAGATATGGACATTATGAGTTTGTAGTGATGCCGTTCGGACTGACGAATGCACCCGCTGTATTTATGGAGTTGATGAACCGAGTGTTTATAGACTACTTGGACAGATTTGTAGTAGTGTTCATCGACGACATTCTGATCTACTCTCGGAGTAAGGAGGAGCACGCCGAGCATCTTAGGCTGGTGTTGGGAGTATTGAGACATCATCGATTGTTTGCTAAGTTGTCCAAGTGCGAGTTCTGGTTGCCTGAAGTTACCTTTTTAGGTCATGTGGTATCTGCTCAGGGAGTTATGGTGGATCCTGCAAAGATTGAAGCTGTAAAGGCATGGGAACCTCCGAAGAATGTGAAGGAGGTGCGGAGTTTTCTGGGATTAGCAGGGTATTACAGGAGGTTTGTGGAAGGGATTTCCCGGATAGCCCAACCACTTACCAACTTGCTTAAGAAGACTACTCGTTTCGAATGGAACGAAGCTTGCCAGCGGAGTTTTGATGAGCTGAAGAGAAGGTTAACTTCGGCTCCTATACTAGCTCTTCCTTAGGGGAATGAGGATTTTGTGATTTACTGTGATGCCTCCAAGGTAGGTTTGGGTTGTGTGCTGATGCAGAGGGACAAAGTGATTGCTTATGCCTCCAGACAGTTGAAGTTGAACGAGTAGAATTACCCTACTCATGATTTGGAGTTGGCAGCTGTGGTGCACGCTCTGAAGATTTGGCGTCATCACTTGTATGGGAGTACCTGCAAAGTGATGACAGATCATAAGAGCCTCAAGTACATCTTCACTCAGAGGGAGTTGAATATGCGACAGAGGAGATGGCTTGAGTTACTGAAGGATTACGACCTTGAGATCCTTTACCACCCAGGGAAAGCGAATGTGGTCGCTGATGCCCTTAGCAGGAAGACGCCTCAGGAGAGTATGTTGGCTCATCTGACGGCTCAGCCAGAGTTACAGAGAGAGCTAATGAGGTACGGTATTGAAGTGCAGATTCAGCATTATCAGGGCAGTCTGAAAACCCTAGAATGTCGGCCGTCTTTACTTGAAGAAGTGAGACAGAAGCAAGAAGATTGCCCGATGATTCAGGATTTGAGGTAGAGATTGAGCCGTGGAGAGGCACTCGACTTTGCGGAGAGAGCAAATGGTATTTTGTGTTTACATGGTCGGATTTGTGTACCTCGAGATGCAGAGTTGAGGCAGAAGATTTTGCAAAGGCTCATGCTACACCTTACTCAATCATCCCCGAGGCGAGTAAGATGTACAAGGATTTGCGACAGTTTTATTGGTGGGATGGCATGAAGCCGGATGTAGCGAGATTCGTCGCTAAAGTCAGGTCTGCCAGCAGGTGAATATCGAGCATCAGACCCGGAGGAATGCTTCAGTCGCTTCCTATTCCAGAATGGAAGTGGGAGGATATATCCATGGATTTCGTCACAGGTTTGAGACTCCGCAGAGGCCATGATGCCATCTGGGTAGTGGTGGATAGACTAACGAAGACTGCTCGCTTTTTGCCTATCAGGGAGACATGGCAAGTGAGCAAGTTAGTGGAGGTGTTTATTAATCAGATAGTTAGACTACACGGAGTGCCTAAGACGATTGTATCGGACCGAGATGGGCGTTTTACTTCCAGATATTGGCAGTAGGTGTATGAGGCTTCAGGGACGAGTTACATTTCACGACTGCTTACCATCCGCAATCGGACGGTCAGACAGAGAGGACGATTCAGACTCTAGAGGACATGCTGAGGTCCTGCGTATTAGACTGGGGAGGTCAGTGGTCGGATCACTTGGCTTTGGTAGAGTTTGCCTATAATAACAGCTGGCATTCGTCGATTAAGATGGCTCCTTATGAGGCCTTATATGGTCGGAAGTGTAGGACACCGCTGTGTTGGGATGATCCCTCGGATGTAGTAGGAGAGAGGCCACAGATGATTGAGGAGACGACCGGGAAAGTGGCCTTAATCAGAGAGAGAATGTTAGTTGCTCAGAGTTGCCAGAAGTCCTATGCAGACAAGAGGCGTAGACCGTTGGAGTTTGAGGTCGGAGCCCATGTTTGGTTGAGAGTATCGCCTACCCGCGGGGTAAGGAGATTCAGGGTGAAAGGGAAGTTGAGTCCTCGATATATCGGTCCGTTCAAGATTCTGGAGAGAGTAGGCGAGGTGGCTTACAGGCTAGCATTGCCGCCTGCTTTGGAAGGAGTGTACCCTGTATTCCATGTTTCACAACTGAGACAGTATGTCCCGGATCCTAGTCACAGACTGAATTATGAGGATTTGGTGGTGGAACCAGATCACACTTTCCGGGAACAACCGTTGAAGATTTTAGATCGACGAATGAAGAAGCTGCGGAATAAGGAGATTCCTCTGGTGCTAATTCAGTGCTCTCGACGGGGATTCGAGGAGGCCACTTGGGAGACGGAGTCCAGGATGAGTGAGAGTTATCCAGAGATCTACCCGGGTTTAGTAGAGGCGTTTGAGGGGAAGGTTAGTAATTAGTGTGTTGTTTAAGATTCGATGTTTGCTTCGTGATCCTTGTTTTCTTGACTTGCGTGTTTGATTGTTTCAATATTTGATTGATGTGTTGCGTATTTTTGGATGACTAGTATGAGTTATGTTTGCCTTTATCCATAAATTCTGGTTCGAGGACGAACCCCTTTTTAGGGGGAGAGGTTGTAAAACCTCATGATAGTGCTTCTTTCGTTATAGAAGTTTCGGGACGAAACTTTCTTAAGGGAGGCAGTATGTAATATTCGAGTTCTAACTTTATTATTATTTTTCTTTCTTTCCGTAAAATAAATAATAAAATAAAATATAAAAATATAAAAAATAAAAATAAAAATAAAAATAAAATAAAAATATATAGATATACAGTACTAGCTTGTATAGTAGGATTATAGCTTTATATTAATTTATAGACCCCTTTTCTAAAAGCCCTAGATATTTTCTTAAGATAACCTATCTAATTGGAGTCCTAAATCTAATCCATCTATATTAGTTAACTGGAGTATGTAATCCCACCCGAAAAATCTATCTTTAATTCTTTAACTTAATCCGAACGGATTCTCGATATTTTTTTACCGACTCAATCCATGATAAAAGCTGAATTGGGACCCCAACCTACGAGCTTTCATCTTCGAGATCAAGCAGGCCTTCAATTCGAGTTTTCATCGTCGTCAAACACGAGAGCAAGCAGACCTCGCGAATCAGGGAGTCCACGGAGTTCGACTGTTGCCGGCGAAGGGCGAAAATTCCGCACCATCCACTCACCTTCTTTCCCCTTCGGTAGCGTAGAGCCGGGCAAGAGCCCTTACGCCGGAATCGAAGGCGATCCTTGCCGTTGAGATCAAGCCACCGGTAAGAGTCGACCGTCTCTTTTATGGGTTCATTCTGTTTTTTTTCCTTGATGAGGGTCGGTTGTGAGAGTCGGGGTTTAGGCGTCGTCGAGGTGCGGTGGTTTGAGTCGGGTACGAGAGTGGAAGGCGGGTCGGAAAAAGTGACGTAATGGTTAGCAGGGGTACGGTTGCAAGATCGCCGACGTTTGAGAGGGGCTGGGGATTTAGGACGTTTTGGGCGAGGAAGAAGAAGGTGGGCGTGAACAAGGGCGGCGAGTGTTTTTTTTCGACGAAGGCCGCCGGTGAGAGGAAGTAAACAGAGAGCGGGGGGTCGGAACGGAGTCGGGGGAGCGATGGGGTTCGAGTTCTTCAATTGAAGAAGAAGGTAGTGGGGGGCCCCACTCGGACTAGTCAAAGGTGGGGAATTGAGGGGTTGTTTGGTTAGAAATTTGGTAGAGAGTTAGTGGGTCGTGGGTTTGGGTATAATAGGTGGTAGGGCTGGGTGTTCGGCCCAGTTTTGCCAAAAATTGGGCTGGGGTTTCGGGCAAGGGTAGAAGGGCAATTAGGTTTGGGCTTTGGTGGGTTGGGTTTTGGTAATTAAGTAAGATAATAATAATATGGCTTGGTGTAGTGTATTGTAATGAAATTCGGATGTTTAAAGGAATTCAGAAGTGGGTTTCTTTCACCTTTGGGTTAGTTGGCTCGGTTCGTACTCAATTTAATCCTTCCTTTATAATTCTTTAGGGGATCGTTTTCGGTTGAGATCGTAGTTCCGTCTTTTTCGAGGATCCTTCGTTCGAGGTAAGTCGTTTTTCGACTTGTTCGGTTCTTCTCTGCCTTGTTAGATTGTGTATTGATATTGTAGGACGGGTTTTGGGAACTAGTCCCGAATACCTTATAAACTGTGTTGAATTCCTTGAATTGTTGTGTGCTTAAAATGGTTTGGAATGTATTTTATCAGAAAAATATTTTGGAATGTTTTCTCTGTGTTGGTACCGTTTCCGACACGGCCCATCGTAGCTGGTGTTGAGGAAGAGTTGGCTACGTTGACCCGTGTGACTGGGAAAATCGTGCCCCTTCAAAACAAAAAATTATTATCTGTGTGTTTTTGGCAAGTGCTCCAGTGGAGGCTTAGCCAGGGGTTAGAAGGGAGATTGAGAAGTGGAGTGAGAGGGCCTGCCTCTGCACTCGGCGCGGTGATGAGCGCCTTGGAAGTCGGATTGTGGAAAAAGGAGGTATTGCATTGTATGAGATTATGAATGTGAATGCGTATGTGGCCTTGCGTGACTGATATAACTAATTTAGGTATTCGCCTTTAGAGTTATGATTGCGGTTGTGGATTTGTATGCTGACTTTAGGAATGTTTTTAAATGCGTTCTGCAATTTCCGTATTCTCTCTAGCTTGGTAGATTAGAAGTTGACCCTTCGGGGAATATTTTTCAGTTCCAGGTATGAACCAGGGAGCCGTGCAGGAACCGAGGCCAGATGGCGGGCCGGAGTGGTAAAGAGCGCGTGTCGTAGTTGGATTGGTTTTATACTAGTTTATTTATAATAGTTAGGATGTTGATTTTAATATTTGTTAGACGGAGTTAGTCTTATGTTTCATTTATTATCATTTTGTTCAGATAGTTCAGTTTCAGTAGGCGTTGTGACGTATTTGAATATTTTTGATTTTCGGGGATTCATGCATGATTACGTTTTCTAAGTTTTATTAAATAAAGGTTGGATGTTTTATTATGTTTTTCTCGTCGTGCCCGCGTTGTAAGGTCCTACAGTGTAGTTGTCAACCTAATTAATAGTACCTTGTAAGGTCTATTTCCTAGTAGCGCCTCGTCGGAAGACGGGGTGTTACACAAGGGTGGTACGGTGGGGGCTCCAAGAGGAAGAAGAGGGAGTTTGTGGGTGTTTTAATGGAGGAATTTAAGTTGGAATGTGGCTGAATTTTTTTGAAGATCAAGTGAGAAATTGTTAAGAGAGGGAGAGGATGAATTAAAGTGTGAGTAAAAATTGTGATTGAGAGGTGAAGGCCCTTTTTATAGGCAAATTGGTGGAAGCTTGCAATCCAAGGCTAAGGGAGTAGACCAATGGAGGAAGGGAGGATGCTCCATGATTGGCCAAAGTTGTGTTTGTTGGTGGTGATGAGAGGATGATGCAAGGAGGTGTGTCTTGCAAGCCAAGGGTGGAAGAAGGAGAGCATGCATTGCTCCCATGTCAAATCAAGTTGACTTGTTTGTAGAAGAAGACTAAAAATTGATATAAAATTAAAAGAGTGGGGTGAATGGTAAGAAAATCACATTGGTCTAGCGGAAGAGGGGAGGGGGCGTGTGGGTTGAGTTTGCAAGAGGTCTCGGGTTCAAATCCCGGCTCTTGCATTCTTTTTTTTTTTACAAAGCTTTTAAATTGGATTCTTATGCCTTTGTTTAATCTATTTTATGAAAATTCAATTTCTAAAAGACCTTATTTTTATCTAATGCTCTTTCTATTATTTTACCTCACTTTATTAATCTAGGCCCCTCAAGTTATTTTATTGAATTTTTATCTATTTTAATTTTCTTGATAATTTCTTTCAAAAGAAAATAGTAGAAGTTAATTTGATATTTAGAAATTCTCCTTTTTAATTAGAGAAAATAATTGATAATAAATATTATATTATAAAAAGTTTGGAATATCGCGGATATTACAATAGTACCCCCTTAAATTAGTTTCGTCCCCGAAACTAGGAAAGACTTAGGGCGGTACAAGGTTATCACGGAAAGCTCCTAACGCTCACATCCGTGAGGAAACAAGAAAAGGTCTAGTACCCCCTTAAAGAACATTTCGTTCTTTAGTTATGATGACTGTACAAGTAGAAGGATTTTTATTGTACCTTTATCTTAAGGAATCGTCAAGTTAGAAATTCTTAAGAAGATTCCCACATTTGAGCTTATGCGACTTAATTGGAATCAAGGGATAGGATTGGAAATCCGATCGATCTGGCTAGCGAAGTAGGCGGGGGTCCAGCGGTTTTATTCAAAAGCTTGGGTCAACCCTACGGAAGTTTTGGGTTGACCATCCCGAACATAAAGGTTTGATTGCTTATAGAGTAAGTTTCCTTATTGAAATGAACACTCAGGTGCTTCTACGAAGCGAGTAAGTCCATGACTAATCTACTCTATATTTTTGGAATTTGGTCATTGCAGAGGAACCGTTTTCAGGTGACCATACGATAACTGACGATATGGAAGCGAAGTCTGAATATGCAAGGGTCATTTCTTGGAAAAAGAATTTCGACTCACGATTTCTAGAGAAGTTACTACTGGGATAGGGGATGGTTATTTTCCAAGAGGGAGTAACCACCGTTACGATGTCGTATTCGAATATATATTATACTATCGAGGAATGGTTCGAGCGTCCCTTTATATTATATTATACAGTATTTATCACAAATGTAGTTTTTCGTAAGAAAGGCTAAACTCGAGGGACTGCGTGGTTAGTTCCACCAATGTGATCAGTATCGGGGAACTATATCCAATACAATCGCCTCAAGTGTATATCTTCATAGGAATAAGACCTGGAGTCTTACCTCTACCATGTGGCCAAGATGGGAGGTAAAAGTTCATCCTTATTCACCACCATGAATCTATACCGAAAATTTGATTTTATAGTTTACAATTTCATTTTGGCATAAAACTAAATTTTTAGGCGAACTTAGTCGTGCAATGAATATGTCGTAAAGTTAAGTCAGGGTTTAGCTCGAACTTTCTCCTCTATTAAGCTCACGATGGAACACGGTCTTTGGTTTGATACGCGAGGATATAATATGATAGCCATAATCATAATATAGATTTCAAGATGAGACACTCTTACGAGGAAGAGTGTCACCGGAATGGTTCAACATTAGCATCCACTGTTGCGATACAAAAGTGCCTTAAGGGCAACACTAATATGATTACGAAGATTAAACGCGGATAGTAAGGAGGATCCAACTATTTCTTTTGAACATCTAATGCAAAAGGTTTGTCACTGCGGTGCATCTCATAGAACTATCGATCTTGACGCTGGGATGTATTCGACCTCTTTCCTTCATCCAGAGTTGTAGACTGCACAGAAGCAGTACCCGTCATTCCGCTGGAAAGCTAAGGATATTGGGACACTGTGTCAGAGCGAGTTGGTCCTGACTTATTTGCTGGTTGCCTACAAAATTGGCGGAGATGTCCGTCTCTCCCACAGTTGAAGCACTTCCTAGGATTCTTGGTACAATTTCGGTTGATATGTCCCGGTTCTTCGCAGTTGTGACAGACTATAGGGCTCTTCTTGGTTTCCGGGCCTTGAAATGGTTTAGACGCAATTGGCTCGGACCCAGTCTTGCTCTTCTTTGACCAACCTGAACTTTGTGGAGAGCCTTCCCTCTTAAATTTGCCATTCTCCTTGTTATGAGGTTGTCCCTGATCTTCTACCCTTGGTGCAGGTTCCTCGAGTAAGGATTTTGCCATGTGGGCCGCATCCACATATTCTCCCAACGTTGTGCACTTGCGATAACTCATCAGAGCTTTTATTTCTGGACTCAGTAATTCATGGAACCGTTGTATTCTCTCTGCCTTAGTGGGGTATTTCTTTGTGGCACCTCCCATTTGGGATTTAAGCTTCGTTGCCTCGGGTATGCTTGGTCCACCAGTCTTTTGGTAAGGGACCGTAAAGAGCTTCTCTTTTTCCCAAGTTGTCCAGAAGTGATACAACATCTTTGCTTTGAACATTGCCCAATTCAAACTTGGTTGTTCCGACAAGTTTGAGCTTTTCCACCATTCTCGTGCTCCTCCCCTTAGCTGAAGGGAGGCAAGGTGCACCTTTTCCACTTCTTTTCACTCAAGCGTGCTTTGGAGGCATTCCATTTGAGAGAACCATCTTACTATCTCGTTGGTTTCTCCCGTACCGTCATAAATGTCTGGCTTCAATGAGGAAAAAGTTCTCAGGTTCTTGTTACACTCTGAGCAAATTATTGATGAAGAAGTCTGAACGATATTATCCTTTGTGTTTCTAGTTTGAACTCCTCCCGCTATCTTCTTCACGTCGGGCAATGTAGTTGGAAACATCTCATGAATGAATTGCTCCACGTGGACTCTTGCAGCTTCGATCCTTAAAGGACCACTTTCCACCGTCCTTGGTGGGTAAGAAACTTGTTGATATGGGTCCTCTTGATTGTGACTAGAGCGCTTAGACCCTCCATCATTTTCCTGAGGCGGATTGCAAACAAAGGTGCTCCTATTGTTGTTCTCTTTAGGATTCGCCATTCTTTGACGTTGAAATATATGATTTTCTTTTAAGGTATACAGGGAAGGAATGGTTAGCAAGGTGTAAGAGGATTAGCAGAACTAATAGTGGAGAACAAAGGTTGGAAAAAAGTAACGTCGAGTAGGGAAGAGTACTACTTTAGTTGTGACGAATAGGAACACGTGTCCACTAATCGTCCAACAGATGAGGCAACTTTATGACTCACTAGGCATGTCGGGTAACTTAGCGAATTTATATGTCCCATAATGTCTTGGTCCTAGCAACTTCTTTTCTAACTTCATCTGTCACCGTGTTGACTTATCAAAATCGAGGAGAAGAAAAGTCCATGACGTGGCTTTCGCATAGCTTTATGGTGGTTGGCTTAATCGGTTGACAAAAACAAATATCCCGCCAAGCTTTCATATGTTAGTTGAGAAATTCCTATCTACTTGTCGGTACATCGGATTAATATATCTTTCATTAGTCAGAATTGTCTACCATTTCTTTCTTGCTAGATCATTGTTTGTCCCATACATACCTCTCGATAATCTGTTTCGAGATCAGGGTATGTGGAGACATGATAGATCTTTAGTCGACTAAGCCTTCCTTGGTGTCCTCTTTGGAAATTTCTATCTTCCCGCGAGTCACTGGCTCAGTAAGTTTAACTCTATGGAAACGTAAGTATTCCCTTTAGTTAGCGTGACTTCTTCTCATTCCCGATGTGCATGAATTTATCTTTTGGTAGAACCTTTTTCTGTAAATGGCTAATAATCGACATTCATATAGAATATTCGTAATTCTATATATTGAAGAAGGATATAGTTGTTTTTGGTTGCCAAGCATAGACAAGAAATGACGCGTAAGCTTAGAGAAGAGAGAAAAAATTTATTAGAACTTTTTATGGAAACGGATTACAAAAGGCTCATATAAAAAGCCATTACACTAGGGACGAAAAAGAAACAATGTCGACTCGACCTTTCAAAGACAAAATGAAAGTCGAGAGGAGCGACTAGCTCCCTCCTTTACAACGAGAAGATACAATTAAGACAAAGCCTAGGGACGGTTGGGGTAACTATACTTATCGAGGAAATGGTCGTCAAAGAGATTCTCATCAAGAATCCCGATCTCATTGTCCAATACTAAGTTGGCTTGTTCAATCTGCCTGAGACGATACGCACTCCTTGCGCGAAGTTTGCTTAGTCGGACTTCGACTTGAAACAATTCGTCTTGTTCGGCCATTTGTCTGTTTAGCCAACCTTCTTTGCGCTTCTCTAAGAGGTCATAGTTCATGTAACGTGTTCGTCTTGGACGGACGCCTTCAGGGGGAGAAACATCCACATTTTGGTAGGACCTTATTTCTTCCGACCCTACCCCCCTATATTGGAGGAGATCGTCGTAATCTGGCTGATGAATCCTCGTTGGGTTTGGGTCACAGATTGGAGATGGGTTTCTTGCTTGATCTTTTGCTTGGTGGTGGGATGGCTCTCCCTGAGTCCAATTAGCCCATCCAACTACTTGATAGGTCATTGGAACTTGACTTGTGATTTGGTGATGCGGAGTCTCCGTCATGTGTCCCCATGGACGATATTCCGAGAATTCTTGCTTAGTGATTTCCTGACTTGATTGGTCATGAAGGGAGTTATTAACTTTTCCCCCAAGGTATGCTTCTTCATGGTTTTCCTCCTCGAGATTCACCTCGGGCGCATTTTCATGTATCTCCTCTTGTAGTGCTAGCTCGGGGTTGTCCTCGGGGTATCCATTTGGCAAAAACGGCCATTGAGCAAAAGCCTCATCAAGCTCTTGAGCGGCCTTTTTGGCTTTTTCCCCGATTTGGGTTTGGCTTCTAGTGAGAACCATTTCTGAAGAGGAGAAGAAGGCGTTTATATAGAATATCCTTTGATTCTATAAGGCGAAGACATGTTGAAGGAAGTTGAGGTTTTGAAAATTACTAAAACAAAGTTTTATTTAATATTTTTTATTTTCTTGGTCCTATTAAAGGTCTTAAGATTTTTCTCTTAGAACATGTGACTTTATGAAGTAAGTTTTGGTATTACTAGCTTGTTTCCTAGGGTGAAGGTATAAGGTTCTACTTCTAAGTTTCCTAAAGGAACGCTTACATTCTTGATAAGTTGAAAAGTTCATACCTCTTAAGTTTTTCAAAAGATAGAAAAGATTTTGAGAAAAAGTTAGTTAGTTCTAGAACTAAGTATTTGGTATGTAAGGTTTTTAATATTTTCAAGAGATTTTTCTTAGCTAAGAAATTTGAAATTGGAAGGTTACTATCCCTAGGTTTTCTTTAAAAGAGTAAAGAAGGGAATTTTCTAGAAAGGGAATCGTTAAATAGCGGAAGTAAAAGTTAGGGTTTGAAAGTTCTCAGTTTTCAAAAATTTTTGGTTTTAAAACTTTTCGGTTTTAAAACAAAACGTTTAGCTCTGATACCACAATTGTAACACCCCTATTTTACAACATTGGGTATTACCGCCAGTGACCTCGGACTTTACCGTCCAAAGTCACCCAAGGCTTTTAGAATGATATGGAACAATTAAAATGCGGAATAAAATATAATACATAATGAGAAAAGGTGCTCCCGATGGAGACTTGGTTCTTACAAAACACCTTACATTGTTTTCAAACATAAAGTTGTTCGGAAATGAAATGCAAAACCTGCTTGTCCTTGAAACGTAATTAAAGCAAAATGATAAAAAAAAGGTACATCTTGAAAATCCTTATTCTTCCTTCGTCTTCACTTCACTTCACGCCTTGTTGGGATTCCTAGATTCTGACATAATTCGTGAGGGGCGAGAGAATGCCAGGCAAACATGCGGAAAAGAAGAATTAGTCTAAGAGACTAAGCAAGCGGGAATGGAACTTCCCGAGGGTATTTCGGTAATTTCAAATTATTGTCAAAAGAGATAATCGGGTTGTGTTTACGATGAGGCTATACGATAAGGCTTGTTTATGTGGAGCTTTAGTGGTTCAAAGGAGAGTATATCTTAAACGAAGATAACTCGATGAGCGATAGAAGAGCTACTAGATTGTAGACTTCTTTAGGATTTCGAAAGTATGTTGGGAACGTCTATTAATTCATACAAGTGAAAACCTCTCGCGCCCTGAGCGGACCGAGAGCCGGATCGATCATTTGAGACCGGTCCGGTTTTGGTATCTTAAATGTGCATTGACACTTATCTTATATAGTGACGAAAACTATTCAACTTTGTTAATGACTTTTAATTAAAAGTGGTGGGACACGGATAATCCGAGCCACCCGAGGGAGAACTTCAATTCTCCGGCACTTAGCTAGAGTGGGCACAATCCCTCCTTGCAATCGGAGCGGATGGAGATCATGATCCCGAAAGTCGCATGGACATACGACTTAGTAAGGTGATATAGAGTCGTCGGCTATTCCGCGCCCCTCTCTAGTTCGTTCGACTTTGATCTATGAGTGAGATCGCAAACAATCAAGATAACAATTTCACTAGCATAATAATCCTAACATATGAATGTAAAGCGTACTATGCTAACAATAGTCGTTATTTCTAGCAATCGATATTTCCTAGGTTCATTTTTATTTAAGCATACACGTTGTTCCCAACATCGAGAATTTTCACGGAATGAAATATAAAGGTCAGAAGGGGAAATTCCACTTGCCTTAGCTTTGGCGAGTTCTAACAATCGAGCTTTGACGGAACTATGTGGTTCACGACTATGAGCGAGGATTCCGACCTATCGACACGGAATTTACGAACGGCTTATAAAAACGGATTCTTCTTAACTCGGTTTCTCTCTTATAATACTTTTATAAGAGAAGCGGAATTCTAAATTATTATTGTAATAATTTAGAAGGTTATTTAAAATAATAATATTCCTTCATTATTATTTTGGTTTTGTAATATCCTTATTATTCCATAAATTATTGTAATAATCTCTTATAACTTTATTTCTTATCTCTTTAATATAAGTAAGCAAGTAAGATTTCATAAAATACTATACTTTGCCTAGAAGTATTTTTCTTATAAAACTATAAGTTTTCTTTAAATTATAAGAAATTCACTTTAACCTTTTTATGTACTTGTCTTAGTTTAAAATATTACTTCTAAATTCCTTAAGGATCTTGTAGCGATATATCCCTCACCAAGAATATTTTATTAATAATATACCTTTGGTAGACTTTTATTTAATTCAATAATTTACCTAAAACAAATAAGGCTCATAAACTTATAATCTACTTTTCTTGGAAGTTTCCATAATTAGGGATTTCTAATTTTCTTTATACGGTAACTTCCTAAAATTAACATGTATTAAATTAATCTTATTTATTTTATTCCTATAGTTCATTTCACATTATATGACTTATAAAATATTTATGATGTTACCTTCAATGAGAAAGAGTTTTATTTCAAGCATAAACTAACTTCTACCTCTGAGAATACAGGAACACAATCACAAGAAAATCACACAAAAACCCCAAGAGGGTATTTCTTCATCCCTAATGGCAATCAAGGTGGGGAAAATGAGCTAGAAGAGTTTGACATTGGATATGCCTGGTCAAATCAAACAAACTCCTCAGCAGAAAAAATTGGGCAAGAAGCTCAAGAACACTCACCAAAGGAAGTAACAAGCAACACAAATCAAGAAGGCAACAACAACAATGATATGCAAACCCACCAATTAGGTGGGGCAGTAAGTGAATCATATATCTCTAACTCTCATATACATGAGCATGATTTAAATCATGTGCCTGCCATGCATGATAATGCAAATGCAATGATGAATAATCGACATGATGATGCTATGCATGACTTGAATGATGCTCCTGAGCACGATTTAGCAAATTATCAACTAGTTAGAGATAGAGCTCCTAGGATCATTATTCCTAATAAGAAATTCACTTCAAATATTGTTGAGTTTGCCTTGCTTATTGCTGATGTGGTTGCTTATGTTAATCCTGAAACCTATGAGGAATCCATGAAAAGTAAAAAGTCTAATGAATGGCTTAAGGCTATGCATGAGGAGATTCAAAGCGTGATTGTTAATAAAACTTGGACCTTAGTGCCTAAACCTAAGAAAGCTATGCTAGTTGATTGTAAATGGATTTACAAAGTAAAGGAGGGTGCTACTGACTTAGACCCACCAAGATATAAGGCTAGGCTTGTAGCTAAAGGTTTTACTCAAAAGGAGGGGATAGACTAAAATGACATCTTTGCTCTTGTGGTCAAGTATAAAACCATGCGTCTGCTTCTTGCTATGGCTACTGTTTACAATTGGGAAATTGAACAAATGGATGTGAAAACTGCCTTTTTACATGGAGATTTAGATGAAACCATTTATATGAGACAACCTAAGGGATTCATAGATAAAGATAAACCTAATCATGCTTGTCTCCTTAGAAATTCTATATATGGTCTGAAACAATCTCTTAGACAATGGAATAAAAAGTTCAATTCCTATATGATGTCTCTGAAGTTCATCAAAAGCAAATATGATACCTGTCTGTATTATAAGCATGCCAAATATAAAACTCATGTGTATGTGCTTTTGTATGTGGATGATATTCTTCTGATGAGCCCTTCAATGGTTGAGATAACTGGAGTAAAGCATGACCTAGAAAAACACTTTGATATGAAAGATTTTGGCCCTGCTCAGAGAACCTTAGGAGTCAAAATCTTCAAAGATAGAGATAAGAGGGTAATGTGGTTGTCTCAGGTTGATTACTTGCATAAGGTCTTAGATAGATTCTCTATGCTTAATTCCAAACATGCACCTATACCTTTAGGAGGGCACCTAAAACTGTCTAAGAAAGGTTGTCCTTCTACTTCTGCTGAGATGGAAAAAATGAAAAATGTACCTTATGATGTGGCTGTTGGTTCTTTAATGTATGCTATGTTATGTACTCGTCTTGACCTTTCCTTTGCAGTAAGTGTTTTAAGTAGGTACATGTCCAATCCTGGTGAAACTCACAGAACTTCTATGAAGTATTGCTTGAAATATGTTTCTGGCTCTAGGAAGTTGGGCCTGAAGTACACTGAGCATAAGCCTAGAACCGAGTTGCTGGGCTATGTTGATTCTGATTATGCTAACAATAAGGATAATATGAAGTCTACCACTTCTTAATTCTTTACTTGGGCTAGCAATTGCATATCATGGAAAGCTCAATAGCAATCAATTGTGGCCTTGTCTTCCACTGAGGCTGAATACATTGTTGCAGTGGAGACTTCTAAGGAAGCCGCTTGGCTTAAGGGTATTTTGAAAGAAGTTATTGGTAAAGTCTATGTGACTATCCTTTCAACTGATATTCAGAGAGCCTTATACTTGTGTAAGGATCCTGTCTATCATGAGAGGACCAAGCATATAGATGTGAGGTTGCACTTTATCAAAGATGATGTGGAAAATAGCAGATTAATGTGGTGAAAATTGCTGGAGAAACCAATCCTGCAGATTTTGGTACTAAAGTTGTTCCAACTAATAAGTTCATTTTCTGCAGGAATGCTCTCCACATCAATGAAGTTGGATGAGGTGTGGATACCTGGATCAGTGATGTAGAGGATACTTGGCGATGATGAATATGCATTTAAAGTGTCGAAGCTTATGGTTAAGTGTCATATGTGGATTAGGAGGGCATTTGTTATAATGTAGTTAATCCTCATATGATGTAAGTTCAATGTACAAAAGTGTAAAAGTCACATGTAATGGTAGAGCATTAGATTAGGATTTGGGAACCAGGTTCAGCTGGTTTTAGGACCTAATTTTCTAGGTAAACCGGTCGAGCAATCCACCCCGGGTGAACCCGGTTGGAGGTAGCTCGATTAGGTGACTTGGAAGAATTGGGCCTTGTCCGGTTGGAATGTTTGGGCTGGTCTTGTTGGTTAGGCCCAATGCTCAAGTCTGAAACCTGAGCCTCTCTTGAAAGCCTTGAAGTGGAAACGCGTCGTTTTAGCTATGACCTAGCTTGTAAATAGCAAGCTTCTTCTTGGAGGAGCTCATTCCAGTGCGGCGCAAACCCTAGATCCAGAAGAGAGAGAGAGAGAAGAGAGAAAGAAGAAGAAAGAGAGGAAGAAGAAGGAGCTCTTGCCGGCGACGCTCATCTCCGGTGGTCCTTGAAGCTTTGAAGAGTCTACCTCGAGCTTTGCAGCCTTGAAAGGGGGCCGAATCCCTTTCGTTTCTCATCCCCTTCCTTCTGTTCTTGCTTACTGTTCTCGGATCTTCTTGTTTCCTTGTTCTAGTCTTTTGCTTTGCTTACTTGTGTCTTCACTTATACTTGAACGCCATGGGCCTTGATCTTAGTGCATATTTGAGTCGAGTTTCCTCCTCTGAGATCCCCAGGATGTCGAGTGTTAGTACTCGAACCGGGTCACCCAATTCGCTGAGTTCTTTGCTTGTGTTTGTTCCTTTTTGTTTGCGTTTGTGATTTCGAGATCGGTCAGATCTGTTGTTTCTAGGTTTAGAGTTGAACGATCGATTACAAATACTTTACCTAGACTTAAAATATTTCCAATTTAGATTATTTGTTCTATGAAGTCATAGTCGTTGCAATGTTATTCAAACCGTGAACTCTTTCACTATTGGGATTGAAAGTGTATTTTTAACTTTGGTTTTGACTCCAATTAATGAAGGAATTAGAGTGGGGATGAGGTGAAAAGATTCGGGCGAAATCCTAACTGTTTTGGAGAAAAATTTGATAAATAAAAACTCTTGCCCTAGATTGGGGCACGATCGAATCGAAAGCCAAAGGATCACTAAAGAAATATTCAGATTGATGAAATCGAGATTACAAGAGTTCTCTCTAGGAGAGTTTTCTATTGCCTATCTCTGGCATACAATGGAATGTGTCTCTTTTTCTATCTTTCTAGCCTATATTTTTATCGAATTAACCGTCATATCCTACGTTCTATACGTTCCTAGGATATGCTCCTAACCGTCCCCCACTTTGCATACATATCGGAACAAATAACTTTTGCTAGTGGTTGCCCGCACGTGCTTATCTATTTCTATTTCTTGCTTCCCTTGTGACGGATGAATTCATCTGTCTCCTTGATCTTCTTTTATCCTGTTTCTCTCGTGATTCTTCGTCTGTTCTTTGGGCCATCTGTGTCAAATGGGCTTGGTGGTTTTTTGGGCCTAACAATACCCCCAAATTCTGATCAAAATTCACGAGTGGGAGTTGTTTTGGACAAAAACTTGATCAACAAATCCTTGTCTTGAATCGGGGCATGATCGAATTCAAAGGAAAATAATAACTAAGAGAAAGCTCGAATTCTCTGAATGTCGAGGGCTAAAGTCCTCTCTTTTGATTAATTCTTCTTGGTTACAATCGTCTCGTTACAAATTGCATAATTCTACCTATATACACCCTCGTTCCAACGGTTACTTCCTACACCCCATGATTCTCGGATTTCTGGGGCATATCTTTTAACTACCACCCACTTCCCGCATAGATCGGAGATGAGAAACGCCCCAACCAATACCTTCTAAACACGCTTCTCCGCTTCGTGACGGAAGCTTTCTTTCTTCAATCGAATGACTGATGACTTCTCTTCATTCCTGGGTCCTTTTGTAATCAAACCGACTGATGACTTCTCTGTCTATTTGTGGGCTTGGTTTATCAAATGGGACGATGAACATTTGGGCCTAACAAATACCCCCAAATCCTGATCCAAATCTTTAAGGCGGGATTTGGATTGGATTTGCAGCGTGAGCTGCAAGCAACGTGCGATTTGTGGCTTGTACCAGTCCGTTCAATTCGATCATCCTTGAGAACTTCAAGAGTCACATCACTCTGGCTTTAAATGCTCAATCCTAGACCTCTTCAGAGATACGCGCTGATCCCTTCCTGTTTATGTGCTCCATCGTCTTCTTGCTTCTACTTTCAATTCCTGCCCCTTTTCTCTTTTGCTCGTGCCCCATGGCTAGGGATGATCAACGGGTCGGGTCGCCTGCGACCCGCACTGACCCGACCCGCAAATTGCGGGTCGCGGGTCGACGCGCGACCCATGCGGGTCGGGTCATGGGTCGGTTTTTCCAAAAATATTTGGGTGCAGGTCGGGTCGGGTAAAACCCGACGGGTCGCGGGTCGACCCGCACAACTCGCACCATTTAAAAAAAAATTAGTTTTACATTATTCCTTTACAGTTTGTCGGGGGAAGATTTTATTTTCCAAAAATTTGCTTTTTCTTTAAAGTTCTGTAACCCCGACTCTCCACCGAAACTCCAAAGTGAAACCCTAGATCCAGATATACACACACTGCCGCCGGCCGCTCAGCCTCTCTTGCCTGCCCAGCGCTCGCACGCCACCGCCAGCTCACGCTCCAACTCTCCAGACTCTGTCCTCTTCCTCCACTCCTTGCCTTCTTCTCGACTCGGCGACTCCGACCACCGCTCCAGTATGAAGTTCTTCCCCGACTTGGCAACAATGTCTCGCTTCTTCTTTTGGTTCTGTTGTTGCATCCATCGCTCTCGTATCAAGAAGCGTAACATAGTTTGCAGGCAATGCGGGACAAACTTTGTTGGAGTATCCCTTCACTCTAGGAGCCCTTTTCCCTTTTTCTCTTTTGATCTTGAACTTCTTAATGACTCTCAGAGCCTCCCCGACGCAGTTGATGCCATAAGTGTGGAAGATCTTGTACCAGATAAGCGAGACCTGCTTGAGCGAGAAGATCGATTTCACAGTGCAAGATCTGCTATGTGCGTATCGGGTCTGTCCTCTTAGGGCTGGACGCTTTACCCTACACGCAGGGGATGCTAGGAACCCATTGATCCCGAAGTCAAAGGTTAACGACAAGGATTGGGCCTCACGCTTCTTCTTCGTGGAGAAGTCTACTTTGGGAGAGATGTATCAAGCAACTTTCTTCGACTCTTAGACCACTAGAAGTAAGTGTTCTTAACCCTAATTTCCGCTACCCCTCCTTTCTGTTGTTGCTTTGTTGTTTCTTATTGGGTTTTTGGTTTCGAGGGTTTCTCGTGCAGTTCCGCCTAGTTTGGAAACCCATGTCTTGGAATCGGAAGCATGCAGGAAACTCTTCTCTCTTCCCAAAGCAAAGAGGACATACCGGAGATCTGCGGAACATGCACTTAAAGGCGAGTCCAGCAACAAGACGACGGCAGTTACTGGGGATATGGGGGACGGCGAAGATGATGCAAGATCGGGGAACTCTGAGAAGACGATTGAGGATGGTGCTCCAGCGCCTGGAAAGCTCGTTGAAGTGGCCACGAACTCTGCCACGAACCCTGCTAGTATGTGTTTCTTTCCTTTGCTTTTGCATTTTGTACTATTTTTTTCCCCTATGAATTTTAACGTTTGTCTTTCGAGAAGCTTCTTCTTCCTTGCTTATGAATTTTTTCGCTGATTCAGCGTAAGCTTCGATCGAGTGACAAGAGACCCCCCTTGGACCCCAAGGTAAAGATGGAGGCCGCGGTGAAAGTGACTCCTACCAAGAGGCCATCGCCTGGTACTACTGAGGTTATTGACCTGGATGAGAAAGGTCCTTCAGATCTATGGCAAAAGCTTTGTAGTGCTCATGGCTCGAAGAAAACTCGCTTGGATGTTCCCAGTTCTGCTTTGGTTAGAGACGCCGTCCTATCAGTTTGGAAGGTACGATTTCTCCAGCTGTTTTCTTTCTTCCTTTTTTTTAACCACGGACGATATCCTGCCTTGGTGCATAGGCCTTACAAAGTGCTCTCTGGGTTGCAGACGCCGTTGACAAAAAGAAGAACAGATCCTTAGAGAACATCAGGCTAGGTGGGACGCCTAGAAGGCTGCTCTGGAGAGGGAAACAACTCTTGCGGTTGAACGCCAGAAGATGGATGCGAGTAAGCTTGCGAAACTTGCTGAGACGGTCAAGCATCAATCTTCCTCGGCTGTTTCGGACCAATCCAAGATCGTTGAGCTCAAGGCCGAGAACAAGAGAATTCTAAAGGAGGTTGGTGAGATTGGAGCCTACTATTCGATGATGTCTAGGGTAGAGACAATCAAGCAGTTCGCGGTTGGTCAGCATTCGGGTTGGGATCTGGACGCTGAGATCGCGTCCTTCCATGATTGCTACCCTCCAGACCAGCTGGCTCCGGGTGACGAACTTCTTGCATCTCTTGTCGCGGAGGAAGAAGGCGTTGATCGTGATCCGAGCACGGGCGTGACACTTGAGCAAGGCGATGGGCTTTCAACGGACGTAGCAGAGCAGCTAAAGGGCACATATGTTAATGAAGAAGTTTCTAGGCAGGTGACAAGTATCACGTTGGAACTCGCGCTCGAGAAGTTTGGTCGATTAGAGACGTCTTTAGTCTAGGATTGGTTACCTCGGTTGTTTGAATTGTTGTTTGATGTACGATGTATTCTACATGACGATAAATAAAGTATGCCTTTGATTTTCTAGTTCTACTTATGCAAAGAGGAAATAAATGTGATTACGCGGTGATGCACAAACGTCATTCATTCAACGAAAAACTATAGCATAGGAGTCACATAACAGAGAGTCTTCACACATATAAGCTGATCACAAGCATACTATGAAAAGAATGAATTTAAAGCGAAAGCAAGATAGTAACTATGGATAGATGACCTCGAGTGTCTTGAGTGTCTGACGCTAAAACCTTCTGTTGGGGGTTCAAGAGAAGTTTGCGCTCCGATAAAGGGAGACTTCTCTCAGAAGTGATACTTCTTCAAATGTATTGTGTTCCAACTTCTTGGGATGGCTTCTCCTTCTTTGGATTCCAGCTGGTATGGGCCTTGTCCAACAACCCCTGTTATCCTATAGGGTCCCTCCCATGTCGGGGCTAGCTTACCCGACTTGGTTTCATGGGTATTTTAGAAGACTCGTCGTAGTACCAGTCACCGACTCGGAAAGTCTGGATCCTGATGTTCTGGTTGTAGCTTCGGGTGACTTGTTGCTGGTGCCTTGCCAGGCGTAACCGGGCTTGGTCACGAAGCTCACCAGAAGTATCCAAATCAGCCGATAGCTCCAGATGATTACGCTCTTTGGTCAAAAAGCTAGTGCGAGTGGTTGGGATAAGAATTTCGGCGGGAATGAACGCTTCACATCCGTGTGTTAACGAGAAAGGAGACTGACCGGTCGCTACATTTGGCGTCGTTCGATCGGCCCGAAGGACGTAAGGGAGTTCATCAGCCCAATTCCCTTTATCTTTCGCAAGCCGTTTCTTCAAATTATTTATGATCACTTTGTTGCTAGCCTTGGCCTGCCCATTTGACTGGGGATAGCGGGGGGTTGAGGTGACCAAGCTGATTTTCCAGTGACTGCAGAAGTCTTTGGTTCTTTGGCTTATGAATTGGGACCCTTTTTCACACACAATCTCCGCGGGTACCCTGAAACGACAAAGGATATTTCTAATAATGAAAGAGATCACATGTTTATCTTTGATCTCTCGATAAGCTTCAGCCTCGATCCACTTAGAGAAGTAATCGGTCATAGCGAGGAAGAATACTTTGTGTTCGGACGAAGGGGGTAACTTCCCGACTATGTCCATCCCCCAGCGCATAAAGGGCCATGGTGTGAGTGTGGGATAGAGTGGCTCAGGAGGTTGGTGAGCGGTTGGTGCGTGTCTTTGGCAGGCATCGCATTTACGGCAGAAGTATGCAACGTCTTTCTTCATAGTAGGCCAAAAACACCCCTGACGAAGGGCTTTATTGGATAGAATTCTCCCTCTGGTATGGTTTCCACAATCTCCCTCATGAAGTTCTTCAAGAAGTCTCTGGACACCTTCCTTGGCTAGGCAATGTTGTAGTGTTCCTACTGCCGATTTGTGGAACAGTTTCCCGCCCTCTACTGTAAACTTTGTAGCCTTCGTCCTTAGCAACTTAGCTTCAATTTTATCTTCCGAAAGTTTTCCCTTGGTTAGCCAATCAAGGTACGGCTGAGTCCAAGCTGCTTCGTTGGCCTCCGAAGGATCAAAGGGAGTTCTCTCGTTGTTTGAGTTACTCAGGGGCAGATCTGGGTTTGGATCATTCCGATAACTCCTAGAGTCGATGTCGTCACTGCTCATGAAGACGTCGTTGTGGAGAGTAGCTATGAGAAGGTTGACATCATCAGTCATATTATCAGATTTCTTACTATCGCCGGTGTGAGTTCTTCTAATAGTAGGAACCATAATGTGAATCATCGAGATTACAGGATATTCGTTAGGGTCAATGGCCGATGCTAAGCGGGTAAGAGAATCTACCTGAGCATTCTGCTCTCTTGGGATCTGAGCGAAGGATACCTTCTCGAACTGAGGAATCAGATTTTTGACCACATCTAGATAAGCTATCATCCTCTTATCCCTTGCTTCATATAACCTCAGAACTTGATTGACTATCAACAATGAGTCGCAATTCACTTCTATCTGCTGTCTGCCCAAGTCTTTGGCAAGAATCAGACCGAAGATCAGAGCTTCATACTCAACTTCATTGTTCGTGGCTTCGAACGTGCACCTTACAGATTGTGCCACCCTATCCCCCTGTGTTGATTTTAGGACTACTCCTATCCCTGTTCCCCACAGCGTTAGAGGCGCCATCCGTGTGAAGCGTCCATTTGGCTGGAGACTTAGCTTCTAGCATCATTAGCTCTGCTGGATCGGACCCTTCTTCTGCCGTAGGGCTAAAATCAACCACAAAGTCAGCTAGCGCCTGAGATTTCAATGTAGTTCTTGGCTCGTATTTAATGTCGAACCCACTCAAGTGAATCTCCTACTTAGCCATTCTTCCTCTGAATCAGGCCTATGCATCACCGTCTTCAAGGGATGCGTGGTTCTTACCGCTATCGGGTGTGCCTCGAAGTACGGGCGAAGCTTGTTGGATCACATGACTAGGGCAACGACCAACTTTTCGAAGGAAGAGTATCGGGTCTCGATTGGTAGGAGAGTCCTACTAACATAGTACACTGGTTGCTGCTGCCCGTCTTGTTCCCGGGCCAGCACTCCATTGATGGCTTGTTTGGTAACGGCCAGGTATAAGGGTAGAGGTTCTCCTGCTTCGAGTTTGACCAAGATCAGAGGATTGGAGAAGTATTTCTTTAGTTCTTGGAAAGCCTCCTCATGTCTGGTGGTCCATTGGAAGCATTTGTTCTTTCTAAGTACTTCGTAAAAGAGACGACATCGGTCTACTGACTTAGATATGAACCTATTCAAAGTAGCAATCTGCCCTGTGAGCTTTTGAACGTCTTTCACACACATGGGGGATTTCAGCGTTGTTATGGCTCGAACATGCTCGGGGATGGCTTTTATACCTCTCTGGGTGACTATGTACCCTAGGAACATTCCCGACTTCACACCGAAAGCACACTTCTGTGGGTTCAACTTCATGTTATATTGCTTTAGGATTTCAAAATCTTTCTCTAGGTGACTTCTGTGATCTACAGCTTTCTTTGATTTGACGAGCATGTCATCTATGTACACCTCCATAGTTTCTCCGATTTGGTCTTGGAACATTTTATTCACTAGCCTTTGATATATGGCCCCAGCATTCCGCAACCCAAAGGGCATCACCTTATAGCAGTATGTTCCCTTGCTGGTGATGAAGGATGTCTTCTCCTGATCGCTTTCTTCCATCCTGATTTGGTTGTAACCACTAAAGGCGTCCATGAAAGTCAGCAATTCATGGACCGCCGTGGCGTCTACTAGGGCGTCTATGTGAGGTAATGGAAATGAATCCTTTGGACAAGCCTTGTTCAAATCTGTGAAATCTACGCACATCCTCCACTTTCCGTTCTTCTTAGGAATGACGACTACGTTTGCCAGCCATTCAGGATACTTGACTTCTTTACTCTTTCCAGTTTCCATCAGCTTTCTCACTTCTTCATCCACTATTTTAATTCTCTCGGCGGTGAACTTCCTCCTTTTCTGCTTTACCGGTGGGTGATTGGGGTCCACGTTTAATCTGTGCGTGATGATCTCTGGATCGATTCCCACCATATCCTCATGGGACCATGCAAAACATTCTGCATTTTTACTCAGGAAGTCTACTAGATCATTTTTCATAGATGGCTCTAAATCATTTCCATTTTTCACGGACCGATTGAGGTCAGACTGGTCTAGGACCACTTCCTATACCTGTTCATATTTATTTTCTTCTTCTTTTAGAGAGGTAGAGTTAGTGGTCTCCTTCAACTGCTAGGTGGATTTTTGGCTGGCGGCTGGTTTCAACGCCGACTTGAAACACTCTCGGGACGTTCTTTGATCACCTCGGATCTCTTGAACCCCCACGGTGTTGGGAACTTCACCGTCTGGTGGTAAGAAGATGGGACGGCTCTCATGTCATGGAGCCATGGCCTTCCCATTATTACAATATAACACGAAGGGCAATCCATAACATAATACCTAACCTGGATATTTACGCCCTTTGCGTACATGGTAAGGATGATGTCTCTCACGGTGTGCTTCACTTCTCCGTTGAAGCCTATGAGTATTGTGGGGTTCTTTTCCACATCCTTCTCGCTCTAACCCATTTCTCTCAAAACCTCCAACGTCATGAGATTGGTTGAGCTCCCGGTATCAATGAGGACTCGCTTCATTAAGACGTTTCCAATCGACAGAGAAATCACGAGGCCGTCATGGTAGGCTCCGTCGAGACCATTGATGTCATCCTCGTCAAAGTGTATTACGAGGTTGATGACGTCATTCTTCTCTTGCGCTGGGCAATGAAGAATGCCTTCTCGTGCATTCCTCTTGGCTGCTGAATAAGTAAGGCCGCACACGCTTGACCCTCCGGTGATCACATAAACGACTTTAGCAAGTACTGGTGACGCTGGCCTTCCCGCGTGCGAGGCCTCTACAACGTCCGAGGGGACTTGCGCATTCGGCGCGACTTCTGTAATCCTTCCCCAAGATACAGGGTAGGCAATCTCTCTTCTTAGGGCTACACACTCTTTGGTCACGTGACCATAATCGTCATGGAAGTCACACCACCTGCTCATATCCTTGTTTAGGTAGGGCTTTTCATTTCTCTTCGGCCACCTAATGCCTCGTATTGTTTGAGCTAAATTTTTCACTTAGTCCTCGGGGGATATACCCAGGTTGAACTCATCATACTTCAGCAGTAATGGTTTGGCCGATTTGGTTTCGACGACGTTCACCTTTACCGCGTTAGGGTGAGAGCGCCGGTACGGTTGGTCACGGCGTTCCCGACGATGATCTGGTGCTGCTTTCTTGTCTACCCTCTCCCAAACACTTGCGGGCTTCCTCATCTTCAAATCCTCCTCGAGCCTGATTTGAGCCAGGGCTTTGGTTTGCACATCCTCGAAGATGTGGCAAGGGTTCTTAGTGAGCTCTTTGTAGAGATCTCCGTCTTGATTTACCCCTTGACGGAAGGCTTCCATCGCCGTCGGCACATCACAGTGCGAGATGGGGATCTTCTCTTGGTTAAACCTGTCTAGGTACTCTTGGGTGGATTCTTTCGGTTTTTTGGATAACGCGGTACAGGTCGCTAGATTGCTTCTCGAATCTCCGACTACTAGAAAATATTACCCGGAACGAGTCCATCAATTCAGTGAAAGAACGGATGCTCCCCCTTGGGAGGTTAACGAACCATTTCAAGGTCGGCCCTACAAGAGATGCTCCGAACCCCTTGCACATCAGCGCCTCGCGAGAGTGGTACAGTACTGCGTTGGTCATCATCTTTCGCTTGAATATGGCCACGTGTTCATCAGGATCCCCCGTGGCGTCGTATGGGGTCATACTGGGTACCGAGAACTTCTTTCGTATCTCGTCCTGGGAGATGTGAGGGGCGAAAGGTGACTCGTCGTAACCGTCAACCGCTTCCTTCTCTATGGGCCGCAGAACCCCGGGTATCTTCGCCAATTGCTCGGTGAACATCCTGAATTGGTTTCGGACGATACTCTCAAGGTCTCGGGGACGAAGATGGTCCCAATCCCTGTCATCGTCCATGACCTCATCCTCTAAGCGTCGGGGGCTAACCTCTCGCGTCAATCGCAGGCGTATGGGTGCCCTTGCCCCTTCTCTAGTAGGGTTACCCTGAGCGGGGGTAAATGACGGTACCCCGGGGACCGTTGTTGGTGGGGTAATGAACTCCAGACCAGGATTTCCCTCGCGCCGGCTGGTGTGGTTTCCAGAGGAACCTTCACCTCCACTGTTCTAGGATCGATCCGCCACTGTTGGGAGAGTAAACTATCGTTATCGGCGGTTAATTGCTCGATGCTAGCCTTGGGCTTCTCGTTACAAGCACGCTGATTAGTCAGTTGCTTCTCCAGAGCTTGGAGCCTTTGAGCGAACTCGGACAGTTCGAGGCGAAGGGCTGACGACGTGTCCTGGCGTGCGCCTCCATCATCCCCGATGTTTAGATCTTGGCTACCTTCGTTGGGGTTGCACATGGCAATCTTCCTGAACTCCTTTCAACGCGAAGAACCGAATCTTTTTCGATCGTCGTGCCCCACGGTGGGCGCCAAATTGTTTTGGACAAAAATTTGATCAATAAATCCATGTCCTGAATCGGGGCACGATCGAATTCAAAGGAAAACAATAACTAAGAGAAAGCTCGAATTTTCTAAATGTCGAGGGCTAAAGTCCTCTCTTTTGATTAATTCTTCTTGGTTACAATCGTCTAGTTACAAATTGCATAATTCTACACCCCATGATTCCCGGATTTTTAGGGCATATCTTTTAACTATCACCCACTTCACGCATTGATCGGAGATGAGAAACGCCCCAACCAATACCTTTTGAACACGCTTCTCCGCTTCGTGACGAATGCTATTTTCTTCAATCGAATGACTGATGACTTCTCTTCATTCCTGGGTCCTTTCGCAATCAAACCGATTGATGACTTTTCTGTCTATTTGTGGGCTTGGTTTATCAAATGGGCCGATGGACATATGGGCCTATTAGGAGTTTGATCAAATTTTCCGCTCTCTTTGTACTCGATGCGCAACACGTGGCTTCACTCGATCCATCCGAGTGTCTACTGGGAGAGCGAACGTCTTATCGTTGCAGGCTATAATAACGCGGGCTTGCAGGTTATTTCGGAAAATGCGCCTAATCAATTTTCTCCCCTTTCCCTTTTGTTTTACATTCATCTCTCCCTATTTCCGAACTTTCGTCACCTTTGCCGCCATGGCTAGGGCAAAGAACGTTGTCATTCCAGGCTTTAAGTCGTCACACTCCCTAGAACCCTACAATTGTCGTCCATGCTCCATGACTTTCCAGGAGGTGGAGAGGATCGTTAAGAACCATGGCTTCCCCCCAAGACCAACTTCTAATGTCCAACGCAGGAGGCGGTCGACTAGGTGAAAGAGGGATGGGTTTGGAATTCCAAGCGTAAGTATCCATTTTTTCTAGTTTGCATGTCGTTGATGATGACTTTCTTCTTTCTATTATTTGATATCATTCTAGTTGTTGGGTGCATGTAGTTCCACCAGGGCTTTATTTTGGACAAAAATTTGCTTGACAAACCTCTGTCCTGAATTGGGGCGCGATCGAAGTCAAGAGAAGCTATCGATCTTACACGAACGTGGGATTTGCAAGAACAATGAAACAAGAAAAAGTAATTTTGCTCGGGAAATCTATAATCTCATGTATATTCTTACTGATGTTCGCATGTCTTCTCAAAAACAAGTAAAATTGATATATATGTTTACATTGCAACGATTATCTCCCTAGAATCACGATCTTCGGATCTCTAGGACACGATCCACAACTACTTTCCCATTTTCCGTGTATTTCGGAAGCTTGAAACACTGTCTCGTGCGCCTTCGGGATGGTTATTTTCGCTTGTGACGGATGCTTTCTCCCTTCCATCGTGTGATTGGAGATTTCTCTATTCCAAGGTCTCTTCTTGCTCAGCCCGATTGGTGATTTCTTCGTGCGTTCATGGGCTTAACTCACCGGATGGGCCGATAGATTTTTGGGCCTAACAATACCCCCAAATCCTTATCCAAATCTTTTAGGCGGGATTTAGATCGGATTTACCACGTGAATGCAAGCGGCGTACGCCAAGTGGGGACACCCATCCGTCTGATATTCCTCGAGAATCTAAGGAGTCCCATCACTAAGACTTTAAATGCCTTGCTTCATACCTCTTTAGAGATACGCGTCTTTTACCTTGCGCTCCGTCTTCTTCCTGCCCCCATTTTCTGAGAAGACGATCGATGACGGTGCTCCGAAGCCAGGGGAACTTACTGGCAAGGGGCCAAGCCTTGTTAAAAACCCTACTAGTATGTGCTTCCCTGTCTTTTTTAGATTTTATTATTATTATTTTTATCCTTGACTCGTGAACGTGATGACGATTGTCTTCTTGAACTCTTGATGCTTGTCTTCCCAGAGCCTTCCTCATCTCTGGGGAGAAGTTTTTCCGCTGCAGCCCTTATTCAGCGCAAACTCCGCTCAAGCGACAAGAAACCCCCTTTGGATCCGACGGTAAAGGTAGAGGCTGTAGAGAAAGCAACCCCGGCTAAGAGACCATCACCCAGTGTTACTGAAGTCATCGATCTGGACGACAAAGGTCCCTCGGACTTATGGAAGAAGCTTCGAAGTGCCCACGGCTCAAAGAAACCTCGCCTGGAAGTTCCCCGCCCCGCTTTGGTCAGGGATGCAGGCTTGTCGATCTGGAAGGTCCATTTCCTCCGGTCGTCTCTTCCTTTCCTATTCTCGTCTTTCCTTTTTTTTGTTGCGACTGATATTGTGTACATGTACGCAGGCCCTGCAAGGCTTCCTATGGGTGGCGGAGGCTGTTGATGGAGAAGAGCTAATTATCAAGGAGCGTCAAACCCAGTGGAATGTTGAAAAGGATGCTTTGGAGAAGGATATTCGTCTGGCAACTGAGTGCCAGAAGGCGGATGCGAGCAAGCTGGAAAAACTTACCAAGGCGGTCAATCGTCATTCCTCTCAAGCTATGTCGGACCGGTCCAAGATCGCCGATCTCGAGGCCAAGAACAAGAGGATTGCTAAAGAAGCTAGCGAGATTGGGGCCTACTGCTCGATGATGTCTCGGCTAGAGACGATCAAGCAATTCGCGGTTGCCGAGCACTTGGATTGGGATCTGGATGCCGAGATCGTGTCTTTCCACAGTTGTTATCCTCCAGATCAGCCGGCTCCTGGTGACGAACTCTTGGCCTCTCTGGAGGTGGAGGAAGAAGGTGGTGGTCGGGATCCGAGTGCGGGTGTGACACCGGGAAGAGGTGACGGTCTGTCCATGGACACCGCGGTTCGCGGATCAGCTGGGAGCAACTCCTGATGAAGATTACGGCCGCGAGCCCTTGTAAAAATTTTTTTTCTTTTTATGATGTTTCCTTCGCTTTCGTTTGAACAAACTTTTGGTAACTTGTGTGGGCAGTGTAGGGGCCGTGAACAATATGCGTCCTTTTGTTTGGGCGTTTCCTCTTTCTTAGGAAGGGGAAGTAGATAGTTTTTTTTGGTGCATGCATGCTTTCCTTTTATTCTTTGTGCATTTTCGCTTGTGTTTGTCCTTCCTTTGTGTGCAGGAATTTTCTGGACGGATAGGTGCTTCAGATCGAAGGCTTCAGGACGAGGATTCTTGCAGAAGTCTCTGGTCACGGGTGGCAGCTGCGTTTACCGATGAAGTTTCCAGGCGTGTAACGAGTATCGCGTTGGGGCTAGCGCTCGGGAAGGGCGGCCAGTTAAAGGCGTTTCTAGGATTGGTTACCTCTTGTTACTCTCATATTCATGTCTAATTGTACAAGGCACTCTATATATAAATGAAATACACTTTTGTTGAGGAGGGTTTCTTGACAACAAATAAATTTATAAGTCAAGACCCCGCTGAGTATAGCAAAGTCAGGATCGTTCCACAGGAAGCAAGGTTGTTCGTTTATCAATCTACCAAAAACAAATAAAAACACTCACAAGTAGCCTCGTTAACGACGTTGTCAGGGTCGTTAACGAACCACCGAACACAAGAACACTTCAAATAACGACCTAATTAAAATCTAATTAAATTCGGTACCGAGGAAAGTACTCAGCAACGAAAATTCACTAGAGATAATTCAAATAAAACAAAGATCTAGGATTTAGGGACACCACAACATAGCCAAGCAGAAAAACTCGTAAGAAGATAAGATCATGCCTTTAAACAGATAGAGTTATCAACTTTCGTTGACTTAACAAGTAAATTAACAAACTTTCGCATCCTAATTCACTTAATTGCTGGTTTTGGATCTAAAGCTTGAAACTTTCGTATTCAAACAATATCAACCTTCAAGTTACTAACTTTCTCTTTCAATCAAGTTAAAAACCTAAATTACCTCAACTTTCGTTTTGGTATAAGCACAACAAACAATTCTCAATAAAAGATAAAAGGCATTCACAACACAATCTTACTCATCAAACATGCTCAACTATGTCGGGCTTAACCCCGATCCTAGAAAAGAAAACTACTCACTAATCATAACTAAGAAACCAACAACTTCAATCAAAAGAAGCATTGAAACATAACAAAACTCAAATTAATAAGAAAATATCGTCTTACGGAGATTCAGAAGAAACCGAAAAACATAAAAATACCGAATCACAATCGCGACCAACGACCTCGGTGACTGTCGTCTACCGAGCCTCCTCGATCCTCTCCGATCCGACTCTCTCTCTCGGCCCTTCGAAAATCTCTTCTAAAAACTCTCCTCCAAAAGCCACCCCTTTTTCTATGCTAGATAGAAGGGTATTTATACTAAAAAGCTAAAAACTAAAAAGGCTAAAAGATATAAACTTTCCTAAAAAGATAGAAACAAACCCTAAAAGATAGAAATAAAATCTAAAAAGATATTAAGACCTAAAATACATATTCTAATAACCCCAAAAGATTCTAAAAAGATACTCAACCGACACGGAAATAAATTCCCGCTCAGGATCGGTGAATTATAAAATAAATACTTCAAATCTTCTCCTTCGTGGCCTCGTTAACGAGCCCTCACAGCCTCGTTAACGAGCCTAGGCTTTGTTTTCTTCCACACTTCCTCTTGTAATCTTGAGCTTTGACTTCTTCAATCTTGCACTCCTCCGTCTTTCACTGTATTGCTACAAATTCAGCTCCATATAGCTCTTTTCCTCGCTAAAACCTACAAAATACACAAAATAGCGTAGCTTCCACTCTTTCCATAGAAATATGCAAAACTATTTAAAAACACTCAAAACTAAACCTAAACTAAACAAAACTAAACCTAATAAGCAAAGAAAACCTACTAAAAATTATACTAAAAATGCGAACATCAACTGTCAGTTTACAGTTTACTCATGCAAGAAAGGAAAAACAAGGATAAACACGTAGAGATAAATCAATGCCATTCATTCGATAAAACAAGACAGAGCATAGAAATCACACACCAAAGAGTCTTCACACAAATAAGCTGAACATGCCAAGAAAGATGAACTTAAATAAAAGCAACATAACAAACTGCGGACTGTTGACTTCCAGTGTCTAGACTGTCTGATGTCGAGGATCTTCTTCTGAGGACTCGGGGAGGTCTTTGCTCCGATAGAAGGAGTTCTCCCTTAGAAGTGATACTTCTTCAAGTGCAGTGCGTTCCAGCTCCGAGGGACAGGTTCTCCGTTCTTTGACTCCAGCTGGTAAGAACCTTGCCCAATGACCCCTGTCGGGGCTAGCTTCCCCGATTTGGTTTCACGGGTATTCTGAAAGACACGTCGTAGCACCCAGTCGCCGACCCGGAAAGTCCGGATCCTGACGTTCTGGTTATAGCTCCGAGTAACCTGTTGTTGGTGTCTTGCTAACCGTAATCGGGCTTGGTCGCGAAGCTCGCCAGAAGTATCCAAGTCAGACGACAACTCTTGACGATTACGCTCTTCGGTCACGAAGCTGGTGCGAGCGGTGGGGATAAGAATTTCGGCGGGAATGACCACTTCGCATCCGTGTGTCAAGGAGAAAGGGGATTGACCAGTTGCGACCTTTGGCATCATGAGATCAGCCCAGAGAACGTAGGGGAGCTCATCGGCCCAGTTTCCTTTGGCCTTCACGAGCCTCTTCTTCAGATTATTTATGATCACCTTGTTACTAGCTTCGGCTTGCCCATTTGACTAGGGATAACGGGGGGTTGAAGTGACCAGGTTAATCTTCCAGTGACTATAGAAGTCTCTGGTCTTCTGTCTTATGAATTAGGAGCCGTTGTCGCACACGATCTCCGTCGGTACCCCGAAACGACAAAGGATGTTTCTGGTAATGAAGGAGATCACTTGCTTATCTTTGATTTCTCGGTAAGCTTCAGCTTCTATCCACTTGGAGAAGTAATCAGTCATAGCAAGGAAGAACACTCTCTCTCCGGATGAGGGGGGGGGGTAACTTCCCGACTATATCCATCCCCCAACGCATAAAGGGCCATGGTGTAAGTGTGGGGTAGAGTGGTTCTGAAGTTTGGTGAGCGGTCGATGCGTGCCTTTGACAGGCGTCGCATTTACGATAGAAATCTACATCATCTTTCCTCATAGTAGGCCAGAACCACCCCTGTCGAAGGGCCTTGTTGGATAGACTTCTTCCCCCGGTGTGGTTCCCACAATCTCCTTCATGAAGTTTCTCCAGAAGTCTCTGAATGCCTTCTTTAGCTAGGCACCGTTGTAGTGTTCCTACCGCGGATTTTTGGAATAGGTTTCTGCCTTCCACCGTGAACTTAGTCTCCCTTATCTTTAGCAACTTCGCTTCGATTTTGTCTTCTGGGAGTTTTCCTCTGGTTAGCCAATCTAGGTACGGTTGAGTCCAAGGTACTTCGTTGGCTTCCGAAGGATCAGAGAAAGCTCTCTCGCATTCGATCCGTCCAAGGGTAAATCTGGATCGAGATCATTCCGGTAACTTCTGGCATCCACGTCGTCACTGCTCATGAAGACGTTGTGGGGGGCTATTCCAAGAAGATTGATATCTTCGGTCACTCTTTCAGTCTTTTCGGCATCACCAGTTTGTGTTCTTTTTATAGCGGGAACCGTGATGTGGAACATCGGGATCACAGGGTACTCGTCAGGATCAATGGCTAACACTAGGCGGGCAAGGGAATCTGCTTGGGCATTCTGCTCTCTTGGGATCTGCGCAAAGGAGATTTTCTTAAAACGAGGGATTAGATTTTTTACCTCCTCCAGATAAGCCGCCATCCTCTCGTCCCTTGCTTCGTATAACCCCAACACTTGGTTGACTATCAGTAACGAGTCGCACTTGACCTCTATCTGTCGTATGTTCAGATCCTCGGCGAGGGTTAGCCCAAAGATTAGGGCTTCATACTCCACTTCATTGTTCGTGGCCTCGAACGTACATCTTACGGACTGCGCCACCCTATCCCCCTGTGTTGATTTTAGAACTATCCCTATCCCTGTTCCCCCAGCGTTAGAGGCGTCCATTGAGCTGGAGACAATGCTTCTATCGTCACCACTTTCGTTGGATCGGATCCTTCTTCTGTCGTAGGACTAAAATCAACCACAAAATCAAACAGTGCTTGGGACTTCTTCGTGGTTCTAGGCTCGTATTTAATATCGAAGCCACTCAGGTGGATGGCCCACTTGGCCATTCTTCCCGTGAACTCTGGCTTGTGCATTATTGTCTTCAAGGGGTGTGTAGTTGTTACCACTATCCGATGAGCTTCGAAGTATGGGCGAAGCTTGTGGGAGCACATGACTAAGGCAAGGACCAACTTCTCTAAGGAAGAGTACCCGGTCTCAGCTGATAGAAGAGTTCCACTGACGTAATATACGGGTTGATGCTGCCCATCCTGTTCTCTAACTAACACCCCACTGACGGCTTTTTCAGTGACCGCGAGATACAAAGGCAAGGTTTCCCCTACTTCGGGTTTGGCCAAGATCAAGGGATTGGAGAAGTAGCTCTTGAGCTCTTGGAAAGCTTCTTCATGTCTGGGAGTCCATTAGAAGCATTTATTCTTCCTGAGGACTTCGTAGAAGAGAAGACACCGGTCTGCTGACTTAGATATGAACCTGTTTAGGGCGGCGATCTGTCCCGTGAGTTTTTGGACGTCTTTTACGCATCTAGGAGACATTAGAGTGGTTATTGCTCGAACCTGCTCAGGGCTAGCCTCTATTCCTCTCTGGGTGACTAGATACCCTAGGAATTTTCTTGACTTCACACCAAACGTACATTTCTGCGGGTTTAACTTCATGTTGAACTTCTTCAAGATTTCGAAAGCTTCCTCTATACCTCCATAGCCTTGTTCGATTTGACGAGCATGTCATCTATGTATACCTTCATAGTTTCTCTAATCTGATCCTGGAACATTTTGTTCACCAACCTCTGATACGTGGCCCCAACGTTTCGCAGCCCAAAGGCATCACTTTGTAGCAATACGTTCCCCTGCTGGTGATGAAGGACGTCTTCTCCTGATTGCTTTCTTCCATACGAATCTGGTTATATCCGCTGAAAGCATCCATAAAAGTCGGCAGCTCGTGGCCCGCCGTGGCGTCTACCAGTGCGTCTATGTGGGGCAACGGAAATGAATCCTTGGGACAAGCCTTATTCAAATCCGTGAAATCAACGCACATTCTCCATTTCCCATTTTTCTTGGGAACGACGACTACGTTTTCCAACCACTCCGGATACTTGACTTCATTGATCTTTCCAGTCTCCATCAACTTCCTTACTTCTTCGTCCACTGTCTTATTTCTCTCAGCGGCGAACTTCCTTCTCTTTTGTTTTACTTGGGGATGGTTGGGATCCACATTTAATCGGTGCGTGATGACACCCGGATCGATCCCCACCATATCCTCGTGGGACCAGGCAAAATATTTTTTACTGAGGAAGTCTATCAGCTCATTTCTCATAACTGGCTCCAAATCCCTTCCGATCTTTACGGACCGATTGAGGTCAGATTGATCTAGGGCCACTTCCTCTACCTGATCATCTTATTTTTCTTTCTCTTTTAGGGGGGTAGAGTTAGTGGCCTTCTTTTTCTTTCCCATTCGCCGACCCGGAAAGTCCGGATCCTGACGTTCTGGTTATAGCTCCGAGACGTTCTTTGATCGCCACAGATCTCTTGAACCCCCCACGGAGTCGGGAACTTCACCGTTTGGTGATAAGTAGAGGGAACGGCTCTCATATCATGGAGCCACGGTCTTCCCATGATTACATTATAACATGAAGGACAATCCATGATAGAATATCTAACCTGAATGTTCACGCCCTTCGCGTATGTGGGGAGGATGATATCTCCTACCGTGTGCTTCACTTCTCCGCTAAAGCCTACGAGTGTTGTAGGATTTCTGTCTACGTCCTTCTCACTCAGACCCATTTCTTTCAGGGCTTCCAGCGTCATGAGATTAGTTGAACTCTCGGTGTCGATAAAAACTCGGTTCATCAAAACGTTTCCAATCGACAGAGAAATCACGAGGCCGTCATGGTGAGGCTCCTCAAGGCCACTGATGTCGTCTTCGCCAAAGTGTATCGCGAGACTGAAGATGTCACTCTTCTCTCGTGCTGAGCGAGGAAGGGTGCTCTCTCGCGCATTCCTCTTAGATGCTGAATAAGTGAGTCCGCACACCTTCGACCCCCCGGTGATCACATTTACGACTTTTGTCGGTACTGGCGACGCTGGCCTTCCCCCACGCGAAGCCTCCACAACCTCTGGGGGGACTTGTGCGTTTGGTGCGACTTCCGTAATCCTTCCTCGAGAGACGAGGTAAGCGATCTCTCTCCTCAAGGCTACGCATTCTTTGGTCACATGGCCGTAATCGTCATGGAAATCACACCACCTGCTCATGTCTTCATTCAGGTACGGTTTTTCGTTCCTCTTTGGCCACCTGATGCCCCGTATGATCAAAGCTATGTTCTTCACGAGGTCTTCGGGGGATATACCCAAATTGAACTCGTCGTACTTTGGCGACATGGGTTTAGTCGGTTTGGCTTCAGCGACATTTACCTTCACTGCGTCGGGATGAGGGCGTCGGTATGGTTGATCAAGGCGTTCTCGGCGCTGGTCCGGTGCGGCTTTCTTATCTACCCTCTCCCACACGCTCATGGGTTTTCTCATCTTCAAATCCTCTTCCAGCCTGATTTGAGCCAGGGCTTTGGTTTGTACATCCTCAAAACTGTGGCAAGGGTGCCTAGTGAGCTCTTTATAGAGATCTCCATCTTGGTTTATCCCCTGACGGAAGGCTTTCATCGTCGTCGGCACGTCACAGTGCGGGATGGAAATCTTCTCTCGGTTAAACCGGTCCAGGTATTCCCGAGTAGACTCCTCCGGCTTCTGGATAACCTGGTACAAGTCACTAGACTGCTTCTCAAACCTCCAACTATTGGCGAACTGCACCCGGAACGAGTCCATTAATTCGGCGAAGGAACGAATACTTCCCCTTGGGAGATTGACGAACCACTTCAGGGCTGGTCCCGTGAGGGCGGCCCCGAACCCTTTACACATCAACGCTTCTCGGGAGTGGTATGGCACCGCACTGGTCATCATCTTCTGTTTAAATATGGCCATGTGTTCATCAGGGTCCCTCGTGCCATCGTAAGAAGTCATACTGGGCACTGAGAACTTCTTTGGTATCTTGACTTGGGCGATGTGGGGAGCGAAGGGTGATTCGTCGTAACCGTCGATCGCCTCCTTCTCTATGGGCCGCGGGACTCCCGGTATCTTTGACAACTGCTCGGTGAACATCTTGAATTCGTTCCGAACAATATCCTTGAGGTCTCGGGGACGACGGCAGTCCCAGTCCTCGTCGTCATCCATGGTCTCATCTTCCAAGCATCGGGGGCTAACTTCTCGCACCGATCACAGGCGTATGGGTGCCCTCATTCTTTCACTATCAGGATTCCCCTGAGTGGGGGTCAACTACGGCACTCCGGGAACCGTTGCCGGTGGGGTGATGAATTCTTGGCCATGATTTCCTCTGCGACGGCCGGTGTGATTCCCCGAGGAACCTTCACCCTCGTTTCTTCGGGATCGATCCGTCATTCTGACACGCGGGCCGACAGAAGACACAAACCTGAGTTGAGAGCGCAAACCGTCATTATCGGCGGTTAGCTGCTCAATGCTCGCCTTGTGTTTCTCGTTGCAAACACGTTGATCCGACAACTCTTTTTCCAAAGCTTGCAGCCTTTGGGCAAATTCGGACAACTCGAGACGAAGGGACGCTGATGCGTCCTGGCGTGCGCCTCCCTCCTCCTCAACGCCTAGCCCTTGATCACCTTCGTGAGAGTTACTCATGATGATCATCCAGAACTATCTCCGATGTAACGAACTGAAATCTTCCATTCGATCATTTTGCCCCACGTTGGGCGCCAAATTGTTTTGGACAAAAATTTGCTTGACAAACCTCTGTCGTGAATTATGGCGCGGTCGAAATCAAGAGAAGCTATCGATCTTACACGAACGTGGGATTTGCAAGAACAATGAAACAAGAAAAAGTAATTTTGCTCATGAAATCTATAATCTCGTGTATATACTTACTGATGTTCGCATGTCTTTTCAAAAACAAGTAAAATTGATATATATGTTTACATTGCAATGGTTATCTCCCTAGAATCACGATCTCCGGATCTCTACGACACAATCCACAACTACTTTCCCATTTTCCGTGTATTTCGGAAGCTTGAAACGCTGTCTCGTGCGCCTTTGGGATGGTTATTTTCGCTTGTGACCGATGATTTCTCCCTTCCATCGTGTGATTGGAGATTTCTCTATTTCAAGGTCTCTTCTTGCTCAGCCCGATTGGTGATTTCTTTGTGCGTTCATGGACTTAACTGGATGGGCCGATAGATTTTTGGGCCTAACAGGCTTGATGCTCATGTCCTAGAATTTGAGGCGTGCAGGAAAATCTTTGCTCTACCCGAGGGATGGAGAACGTATCGAAAACCGACAAAGTCGGTGGCGGAAGATGAATTCAGTAACAAATCAACGGTGCTACTGGGGGTAATGTCTACTGAAGATGACGACACAAAGTCGGGGGACTCTGAGAAGACAGTCGAAGATAACATTCCCGCGTCTATTGTGGCTCCCAAGGTGGTTATGAAATCCTTGGTCAAACCCCTAGGTATGCCTTTTTGAGCTTATTCTCGTCTAGTGTTTCTTTTACTACCATCATCAGCGGTGTGACTTCCCTTTTCTTTTAACCCTTATGGAAACTCCAACTTCGTTAGGTCGAAGCTTTGTACAGCGGCCATGATCCAATGAAATTTGAAGTCGAGTGATAAGCATCCGCCGACAGATCCAAAGGTGAAAACCGAGGTTGTTGCTAAATTGACCCCCTCTAAGCGGTCATTGCCGAAAGTGACCGAAGTCGTTGACATTGAGAGGAAACTTCCACAAGTCCTCTGGCAGAAGCTCCGAGGTACTCATGGCTCCAAGAAGGTTCACCTTGACACTCCTACTCCTTCCCTGGTGCGGGATGCGGGCTTGGAAATCTGGAAGGTAATCCACAGAACTCTTTGTGCCTCTACTTCTTTTTTTTGGATGTATGGTTGTTGTCTGGCCCGCATGCGTAGGCCTTGTAGAGCGCGCTATGGGCGGATGACGGCGTGGAGTGAGACGAGAAGGCTATGGGAGCACGTAGATCAGAGTGGATGCTGCGGTTGAGTGTCAGAAGAGTGATGCCAAGGAGATCGCTAGATTGACCAAGGCAGTCAAACGTCTCTCGGACACTATTCTAAAAATCCCTTCTAGGCCCCGTCTAGGCCCCGCCTAGGCGCTGGAAGGTCCCAACCCGCCTAGCCGTCTAGCCCGCCTGGCGCCCATTCAGAACCGCCTAAGCAACCGTTTAGGACGTCTAGGCGCTAGGCAGCCCTTCTCCGCCTAGGGTCCGCCTAGAGTTTTTTAGAACATTGCTCTCGGACCAGGCCATCTCTAACAAATCTAAGATTCCCGAGTTGGAGGATACCAATCACACAATTCTCAAGGAGGCAAATGAGATCGGGACTTATTTCTCAATGATGTCCCGGGTGGAGACAATCAAGCAATTCGTGGCGGGTCAACATTTAAGTTGTGATTTGGATGCGGAGATCGCAACCTTCAATGAGTGTTATCCACCCGACAAGCCGCCCCCCAGCGATGAGATCTTTGCTTCCTTGGGTTTCCCGGACGATGAGATGAGAGGTCTTGATGCTGATGAAGGTGTTGATAATTGCAGAGCGAACGCCGGAGATGCAACTGGGGCGGACGAAGAATTGAACGGTCTCCAAGCGAGTGGAATCGACCGGTCCGAGGAAGTTGCCAAGAAGGATGAAGACTAGGGTCGTGTGCCCGTGTAATCTCTTTGGACGTTTGAACAATTTTACCCTGCCCCTTGAGCATCGTCTCGTTAGGTTGGGTTTTAAATCGGTTTGTTCGCATGCATGTGTGGTGTTTCTTGCATATTTTGATTGGTTGTGTCCTTCCCTTGTGTGCAGCTGTTTTGGGACAATGAAGTGCTTTTGATCGAAGGCTTTTTGGACGATGACCCTTGTAGAAGTCATTCGTTACTGGTGGCAGCTGCATTTACCGAAGGGTGTTTCCAGGTGAGGGACGGATGTCGCATCGAAGTGTGCGCTCGGGATGCTTTGTCGATTGAAGACGTCTTTGGTCTAGGATTTATTACCTCTACCGTATAGGCCTTGTGATTGTTCAGCTTTCACTTAAATGATGTACTCTATCTGATAAGGATGTGAATAAAATACGCTTGATTTGCTACTCTTACTTATGCATGAAAAGAAATAATGAACGAGCAAGTAACAACACAAGCAGATGTCATTCATTAGATAAAACACTAAAACATGGAAATCACACAACAAGTAGTTTTCACATAGTCAAGTTGATCACAAGCAAACTATGAAAGGGATGAACTAGAAGGAAAGTAAACGAACAACTAAGGATAGATGACCTCGAACGTCTTGCGTATTGCATGTGGAGGCTTGATGTTAGAATTGCCTAAGAAGTTTGTGTTCCGAGGAGGGAAGACTTCTTTTAGAAGTGATACTTCTTTATGTGTATTGCGTTCCAACTCCATGGGACAGCCTCACCGTCCTTGGACTCGAGCTGGTATCCTCCTTGACCGACGACCCTAGTTATCTTGTACGTCCCTTACCATGCTGGGCCTAGCTTGCGTGAGTTTGTCTCATGGGTGTTTTGAATGACTTTTCGTAGTACTCAGTCGCCAAATCGGAAAGTCTGAATCCTAACGTTTTGGTTGTAGCTTTGGACGACCTGTTGTTGGTGTCTAGTCATGGTGTAAGTGTGGGGTAGAGTGATTTGGGAGGTTGGTGAGCCGTTGGGGCATGTCTCTGGCAGGCGTCGCCCTTACGACAAAAGTCTACAACATCCTTTCTCATGGTAGGCCAGTACTACCCTTGGCGTAGGGCCTTGTTGGATAGACTCCTTCCTCTTGTATGGTTCCCACAATCTCCTTCATGAAGCTCCTCGAGCAGTTTTTGGATGCCACCCTTGGTCAAGCAACGCTGGAGTGTACCCATTGTTGATCGGTGGAAAAGCATCCCATTCTCGACTGTAAACCGTGTAGCTCTCATCTTCAGCATCCTAGCTTCGGTTTTATCTACGGGGAGCTTCCCTTCGACTAACTAATTGAGGTATGACTGGGTCCACGACTCTTCATTAACTTCGGATGGGAAGAGAGAATTCTCTTCATGACTCGGACCGTCCAGAGATTGATCTAGGTCAGGGTCATTTTGGATGTTTTGGGTGTCAATATCATCATTGCTCATGCAGACGTCTTCACGCGGCATGGACCCGCGAGGGGGGACGTCTTCGATCACGCCAAGAGATTTGAGGCAATCCTCGACATTGGTTCTTCCGATGGCAGGAGCCATGATATGAATCATCGGAATTGCAAGATATTCATCAGGGTCGATGGCCGAAGCTAAACGAGCGAGAGAGTCTGCTTCAGTGTTCTGCTCTCTTGGAAGCTGTATGAAGGATATCTTCACGAACCGAGGGATCGGAACCTTCACCACTTCCAGGTAAGCCTCCATTCTTTCATCCCTAGCTTCATATAACCCCAAGATCTAATTAATTATTAATAGTGAGTCACAATTGACCTCCATCTGTTGTATGGCCAGGTCCTTGGCAAGGGTTAGGCCAAAAATTAAAGCCTCGTATTCAACTTTGTTGTTTGTGGATTCGAAGGTACATCTCACGGACTGTGCCACCATATCCCCCTATGTTGATTTTAGGACTACTCTTATCCATGTTCTCCCAGCGTTGGAGGCGTCGTCTGTATGAAGCGTCCATTTGACTGGAGACTTAGCTTTTAGCATCATTAGTTCTGCTGATCTTCTTCCGTGGTAGGACTAAAATCAACCAAATATCTGCCAGTGATTGGGATTCTAGTGCAGTTTTTGGGCTCATACTAGATGTCGAATCCGCTCAAATGGATCGCCCACTTGGCCATTCTTCCCGTAAACTCGGGTTTGTGCATGATCATGTTCAAGGGATGCGTGGTTATCACCAAGATCGTGTGAGACTCGAAGTAAGGACGGAGTTTATTTGAGCACATGACCAAGGCTAACACCAATTTCTCTAAGGAAAACGAGTTTCAGCAGGTCGGAGAGTTCTGCTTATGTAATACACGAGTTGTTGCTGACCATCCTGCTCGCAGACCAGCACGCCACTGATGGCTTGCTTGGTGACCTCCAGCTACAAGGGTAAAGTTTCTCCTTCTTTCGCCTTCGCTAATATTAGGGTACCAGAGAAGAATTTCTTCAACTCCTGGAAAGCTTCCACATGTCGGGCGGTCCACTTGAAGCACTTGTTCTTTCTAAGCACCTATTCAACGCAGTGATTTGCTTGCTGATCATTTGGACGTCTTTCATGCATCTTGGACATTTCAGCGAGACTATCGTGCGAACCTGTTCTGAACTTGCTTCTATCCCTCTCTGGGTGACCAAGTACCCTAGGAATTTCCCAGATTTCACCCCGAATGTACACTTCTGTGGGTTCAACTTCATGTTGTATTGCTTCAAGATTCCGAAAACCTCTTCTAAGTGACGGCGATGGTCTGCAAATTTCTTTGATTTGACGAGCATGTCGTCAATATACTCCTCCATAGTCTCCCCAATTTGGCTTTGGAACATTTTATTCACTAGCCTTTGGTACGTGGCTCTAGTGTTTCGTACTCCGAAGGGCATCACTTTGTAACAGTAGGTTCCTTTGCTAGTTATGAAAGAAGTCTTCCCCTGGTCGCTTTCTTCCATCTAGATCTGGTTGTAACCACTGAAGGCGTCCATGAAGGTCAACAATTCGTGGCCCGTCGTGGCGTCTACCAAGGAATTGATGTGAGGCAACGGAAATGAATCCTTGGGACAAGCCTTGTTCAAATACGTGAAGTCTACACACATCCTCCATTTTCCATTTTTCTTGGGTACAACGACTACATTAGCTAACCATTCTGGATACTTGACTTCTTTAATCTTCCCAGTCTCCATCAGCTTTCCTACTTCTTCGTCTACTATCTTGTTTCTTTCAGCGGCGAATTTCCTTCGTTTCTATTTCACCGGTGGGTGACTAAGATCCATGTTCAGCTTGTGTGTAATGATCTCCGGATCGATTCCCACCTGTCCTCGTGGGACCATGCAAAGCATTCTGTGTTTTTACTTAAGAAGTCTACTAGCTCATTTCTCATGGGTAGTTCCAAATCTCTTCCAATCTTTACGGACCGATTAAGGTCTGATTGGTCTAGGACCACTTCTTCTACATGTTCGTCTTTCTTTTTCTTTTTCTTTTGGAACGGTAGAATCAGTGGCTTCCTTTAATTACTATGCCGACTTCTGACTGGCGGTCGGTTTTAGAGCCGATTTGTAACACTATCTTAACGTTCTTTGGTCTCCTCGGATCTCTTGAACCCCCAAGGCATTGGGAATTTTATTGTTTGGCGGTAGGTGGAGGGAACAACCCTCATGTCAAGGAGCCACGGTCTCCCCATTATCACATTATAGCAAGAAGGACAATCCATGAAAAAGTACCTAACCTGGATGTTCACGCCCTTTGCGTACGTGGTAAGGATGATGTCTCTTACTGTGTGCTTTACTTCTCTGCTGAATCCCACAAGCACGGTTGAGTTCTTCTCCAAGTCCTTTTCGCTCAACCCCATTTCTTTTAGTGCCCCAAGTGTCATGAGGTTAGTCGAACTTCCGGTGTCAATAAGAACCCGTTTGACCAGGACATGGTCATCATCTTCTGCTTGAATATGGCTACGTGTTCGTCAGGGTCTCATGTGCCGTCATAGAGGCTCATACAGGGTACCGAAAACTTCTTCAGTATCTCGACCTGGGCGATGTGCGGAACGAAGGGTGACTCGTCGTAACCGTCAACTGCCTCTTTCTCTATGGGTCGAGGGAGTCCGAGTATCTTCGCCAGTTGCTTGGTGAAACTCTTGAACTGGTTTCGGACTATGTTTTCTAGATCCCGGGGACGGTGACGGTCCCAATCCTCTCCATCATCCATGATGTCATCCTCAAAACGTCGAAGGCTAACATCTCGCACCGATCAAAGGCGGATGGGTGTTATCCCCTCCTCATAGGGTTACCTTGTGTAGGGGTGAAAGACGGTACCCCAGGGACGGTTGTCGGTGGGGTGAAAGACCTTCATTATCAACGGTTAGTTGCTCGATGCTATTTTTGTGCTTCTTGTTGCAAGCACGTTGGTCCGTTAGTTCCTTCACGAGAGCTTGAAACCTCTAGGCAAAATCACATAGCTCGAGGCGGAGCACGGCTGATGCGTCCTGGCATGCGCCTCCGTCACCCCCGGCGTCTTGCTCTCGATTACCCTCATCGGAATTGCTCATGATGATTTTATGAATCTCTTCCTGTATGGAAAGACAAATCATTTCCGATTGTAGGGTCCCGCGGTGGGCGCCAAATTGTTTTAGACAAAAATTTGATATACAAACTCTTGCCTAGATTGGGGCACGATCGAATCCAAAACCAAAGGATCACTAAAGAAATAGTCGGATTGATGAAATCGAGATTACAAGAGTTCTCTCGGGAGTTTTCTGTTGCCTGTCTCTGCGTACAATGGAATGTGTTACTTTTTCTATCTTTCTAGCATATATCTTTATCGAATTAACCGCCATATCCCACGTTATATACATTACTAGGATATGCTCCTAACCGTCCCCCGCTTTGCATACATATCGGAACAAATAACTATCGCTAGTGGTTGCCCGCATGTGCTTATCTCTTTTTATTGACCGTAGCTTTCTTGCTTCCCTTGTGACGGATGACTTCATCTATCTTCTTGATCTTTCTTTTATCCTGTTTATCTCGTGATTCTTCGTCTGTTCTTTGGGTCGTCTATGTCAAATGGGCCTAGTGGTTTTTTGAGCCTAACACTAACATTGAACTCTTAAAGATGCAAACACCATATATGAGAGTCCATTTCGGCAGGAAAAAAAATTATTTGAGCCCATGTTTGAGAGCCTGATGTATTTACGCTCAAAATTTCACTCGTGGTCCCTCAAAACCAAAGTAGTCCTAACCAGGGGCGTAGCCAGGAATTCTAGTCAGTGGGGGGCTAAATATAAAATACGATCGGATCAGATTCAACCTTAACATCGGCAGTAGAAAGATTTGTCATTCTTGGCGGATCAACACTAGACAAACTCGAAACACTTACTTGATCGGGATTAGAACTAGAACCTATGTTTTGTGAACCCCCAATAGTTGAAAAAAATCTCTTCATTTCATGAACAATTAAAGAACATGAACATCAATTTATCAATACATAAACCATAATGGAATTCACAACAATTGCAATGTATTACTGAAATCAATGCACAATTCACAACACGGATTCGAGCAAGAGCAGCCGAGCAGGGATTCGAGGAGACGACCATGATGTAGTGTCCAGTGGGATCGGAGAGTTATGGAGGCGAGGGCGCAAGGCTTCGGGCACTCTCAAGGGGTGGAGTTTCAGACTTTCAATTGTGCGCATCTAAGGCTCTAAATCTCTTATGGGAGTGACAGAGCTTGCGTCTAAACCAAAAAAATTGAGGTTTTCTTGTATATTTTTTTTTAAAATTAATTTTTTAAAATTCTTAGTGGGGGCTACAACCCCCACTAATCACTACGTACATACGCCCCTGGTCCTAACTACAATAATTTGAACTATTTAAGTCTCATATATGCATGTTTTAAATTCAATAAATTTTGCCTTAAAGAATTGAATAATTTTCACCATATTCTATGCAAGTTATATTAGTTTTGATTGTATCATGGCTTTGTCCCACTAGAATGTCCCTTCCATGTTATTGGGCCACGTGGCAAATTTAATTTTCCTCTTCGTCATTATTTATTTTTTACGGTTAAAACTCTTTCTTCTTCAATGTCCTTAGAAAGAGTTAATTAGGGTAAAAGCTATGAGTTTTCAAATTCTCCAAAAACCCATAACAAAGCACATTGTCTCAAGACTAAAGTTACTATTTGAGAACAGTAAAAGAAATTTCAAAAACTAGGCAAAAATCTCGACGCACGAAAACTGAATTAACAATTTTTTAATAGAAGTACTTTGTGTAATGAAGGAAGTAAATATAAAGGAAAAGATAGAGAGGATGGACATTAGAATGGTGTAAGAACTAGAAGATGGGCAAAAATCTCTTCCTTTATCTTTAATTCCTTCCTTACACAAAGTACATCTATTAAAAAAATTGTTAATTCAGTTTTCGTGTGTTAGATTTTTGCCTAGTTTTTGAAATTTCTGTTATTGTTTTCAAATAGTAACTTTAGTCTTTAGACAATGGGCTTTGTTATGGGTTTTTGGAGAATGTGAAAACTCACAGCTTTTACCCAAATTAACTCTTTCTAAGGATATGGAAGAAGAGAGAGTTTTAATCACAAAAACTATATAATGACGAAGAGGAGGATTAAATTTTCCACGTGGCCCAATAAAATGGAAGGGACAGTGTAGTGGGACAAAGGCTTGGGACATATGATTTACACCGGAAGAACACTCAATTGGGAATAAGACCTAACTATTTAAGAAAATAAAATTAAAAGACAAAAGCTTCCAATTTCGCATGAGATTCACGGGTTAGATCACCCAATTGGGAAGAACACCCAATTTGAGAGCTAGAAGAAGATTCATGGGGAAGAACACCCAATTTTTTTTTCTATAAAATTTTTTATTATGAAAAAACTTCCAAATAAGTATTTTACAAGTTTCCCACTAGCACAAGAGAGTGAATCTCATGCGTTTTACCGGATAAATAATTTGTGTTTAAAAGACAAAATTATGTCTATTACAAGAATTTGAAACTCCCAAACTACATAGAGGTGATTGCAAAATGTGTGTAATTTCAATGATATGTTATATTTTAGGCCGAATGCTTGATTTTCAACACCAAATTCGCCAAATCATTTGTTCCATAGATTTTGAGTGTCCACACTATGGAGTAAGTGCAATCTCATGATTTGGGCAAGATTCAAGTACTCTTAGATTTTTGGATTTTAGGGTTTATGATTTGGCGAATTTGGTGCTTGGTTTTTTTTTTTTTGCAGACTATTGGTGCTTGCGATTTTTTTATGTGGGTTGATCAACCATTGCCAGATCATGCAAACAATGTCATTTTAGGGTTGCTAAGAAGAGTGAAGGATATGGAACAAGAGAGGGAGAACGCAAAGCGTACAACCAACATTTATTTGGTTGTATTAGTAGTAAGCATAGAGCTTCATCTTATGAGATTTGTAATGACAACTATGTAATGTAATAGGTGCACCTAGATGAATTCCAATTAATGGAAACATGGATTAATGTAAGGTTCGCTGAATTTTGCATCAATGGAAGCAACATATGGTATTGACTTGGTGCTGAATTTGTGAATAATATGCAACAAATGGTCTTTACTTGGTGCTCAATCGGTGTGTGTGTGAGTGTGTGTGTGTGTGTGTGTGTGTGTGTGTGTGTGTGTGTGTGTGTGTGTGTGTGTGTGTGTGTGTGTGTGTGTGTGTGTGTGTGTGTGTGTGTGAGAGAGAGAGAGAGAGAGAGAGAGTAATTTGCAAAGTGTTGATTTGGTGTTGTGTGCAATGTGTTGATTTGGTGTTGAAAATTTAGCATTCTTAACACTGTAATATGCAATAGTTTTCAATTGGTGTGTGTGAGTAATTTGCAACAGCTTCATTCAACAGTTTGTGCAACATCATGCAACAGACAACTATTTAACCAAAATTCAGCATATTTAACACTAAAATTCTGCATATTTAACCAAAATATTCAATACATGATGTAGTTGGTGCAACAGTTGTTAACAGATTGCTAAACAATCAATAGATAGATACAAAAGCTTATCATAATGTGCAACAAATTGCTAAGAAACAGTACAAAAGCTTTTAAGTCCAATACATAGTCTGGCTTGCTTGCTTAAGTTCACACAATCTTCTAAAATTACATAAAAGTGCTAAAATATCCTATAGCCTGCTTGAATTAGTCTAGATTGTCAATGGAGTGCCTTGAGATGATTGACCTCCCCGTTTCCTTAATGCCTCCTTGCCACAACTGCATTCCCTTGCCATTTCAGTCCCTTCTTCTTCATTGTGAATTCCACTGATTGAGTTGCATCCTTTGGTGGATTCATCCCCCTCAACATCCTATGGGATTGAAACCCTGGCAGTTAAATGCAAGAAAGAACAGAACAGTCAAACATAGGATTTTAAAAAGGGAATATTAGGTCATAATGTTCAACAAGTCAGTTTAGTGACATTTTTTTATAGTAACACCAGTGTCAGGGTTGGTGTAGATGCCTATTCCCATCACCTTCCCCTTCTTTGTGCTGTTGGTGGTGGTGGTGGAGCAGGAGCATGTGCTGGTGGTGGTGGTGGAGCAGGAGAATGTGTTGGTGGTGGTGGTGGAGGTGAAGCAACAAAGGTAGATGCAACAGGCTGCCTTCCTTTGTTTGGGCCCCCTTTTTTTGTCATGCCCCTGTTTCTTGCACACACTACAAGTCATCACATCCCCTTTTCTAGACATCTTCCCAGATTTTTTAGGTTCATCTCTTGGCTTTCTTCGATTTATCTTTTTCCTTCCTCTTCTCTTTCTAATTGGTGGTGCCATAATCACTGGATGATCAGATGGCGGCCACATCTTAATGCCTAAGACAAGTTGAATGTGGTATGCATAGGCCTTCAAATATGTCTCCTTCTTATACTAATGAACCACATAGTCATCAGGGTTCACATTCACTTGCTTCATTGCACATATTGCATGGGCACAGGGGATGCCTTTTAACTGCCAACTTCTACAACTACATTTATGCTCCTTTAAATCAACCACATTACCATAATCTCCATCTTCAACCTCAAAACCTGTAGCCCCATTCCATATTAGGTTGCAATGCATTGCATTATCCTTGTTTCTCTCCAATTTATACAAGGCGACTAGTGCAATATCACATATCCAAGTCCTAGCAAAGGCAGTCATCTTTGTAATCCTAGCCATTACTTGTTTCCTAATTTCTTCAAGCATGGTGATTATAGACTTATGCCTAGCACGTAATATCCAGCTATTAAATGTCTCACACATATTATTTTCCACAATATCACACAAGACTTCAGTCTTGAAGAAGGCCTTACAGAAATTCTCCTTGCCATAAGATAAGAAATCATCACTAAGTCCAGTTCCTAACCTGGATAGGACATCAAGGTTGTCCTTCAATTGAACTTGAAAGGTAGACCAACAACAAGCCCAATATTTCTTCCTTTTGTCAGACCCTCTCCACTCCTTTACCCAATTTGCATAAATATGCCTTGCACAAAGCCTATGTTCCACTTTAGGTAACTTATTTTGCATAGCATCTCTTATACCCTATATGCAAAGAGATAAATAAGAGGCTAGGTAGTTTTTCTCACTTACAACTAAAGAGACATTAAATCTACAATCTTACCAAATGCATGTCAAAAATCAGTGTGAGCCCTTCTCCTCTTCCAAGTTCCAAATCTGCTTGCAAGGTCCTGATAAACCTTGTCCATGTCAGAGTTGACTCAATAAAAGTAACTTCCCAAGCAATGGGAAACATCTGGCCATTTCCATCTTTGTCTACAGCTACAAACAACTACCCCTCAACAACCCTTCTGAGAAAGCATCCATCAATACCAATAATCCTCATACACCCATTCTTTCAACCTTCCTTCATAGCTTTGAAACATGTGTAGAATCTTTTGAACACCTCTTTTCTTGGTTCAATTTGTTTCTCAACAACAACAAAGTGGATCCAGGGTTTGATCTATTTATCTCATCAACATAAGCATGTAACTTTGCATACTCTTCAGTGTAGTCACCAATATTCTTCCCCAAAATCCTATGCTTTTCTTCTTTTTTTTGGTAGAAGGAAAATCATATTCTTTTCTCTCATACAAATCGACACTCCCACATACATCTTTAACTCTTTCCTACACAGATCATGGAGCTCCCACAGCTTGATAGAAGGTTGTGAAATCACTTTGGCCTCAAAATAGTTTGCTAGGAACTTTGAGTTGCACATCTTGTTATTGTGGTACCTCCTACAATCATGCCTAGGCCTATATGTCTTCACCATGAAGTTTTTACTTGGGCCATCATAACTGGCACGCAGGTTCCATTTACAGCCTGTATGTTGACACTTTTCCATAAGCCTGTGTCTCTCATTAGGCTTAAGTTTGAGCCGGACTCCCTTATGCACAGAATACTTAGCAATTGCCTCTCTAAACTGCTCCATACTCTCAACAACCATTCCCACCTCCCATATTGGATACATTCAGGATTGTAAACTACATGCCTACTTCTCCTCCTTTTCACCTCTCTTGCTCCTTCGGTATCATCTCCAAACTCACAACTCTCCATATTATAGTCTGATTCACTACCATAGTATGGTTCATCTCCACCAACCTCTCCTTTGTAGTCATGTCCAGTCTCATCCTACTTTTTCATATCCCTCATCATTTCCAATCTCACCTAGTGTGATTGGAGCTGTTAGTGTAGTTTCCGTGTGCATCTTTTTCCTTGCTCTAAGGTCTCTTGCTCTTTGCCTAACCTCCCAGATTTGAATCGGGGAAAAAAGGATTCAATCTCTTGGGTTAAAAAAAGTAATCTTGTGCTTGGGTAGATCCGGATCTAAGCGTTGGTTAGGTAAACATCCTTCTTTCCTTTTCCAATTTAAGTACGGACAGCGCATAATCGAAAATTGGGGTTGTCCGCTAAGAACTACGTTCGGGGCCTGCTCGGGAAGCCCGTCAAATTCCCCGGAACCGCTCCTTCTTTCAAAGAGAGGAGGACATGTTTGGATCTCTTTTCTAAACCGACCCAGAAAAAAGTTCCTTCTATTTCTCCAAGCAGAGCTCTGCGCATCGCAATTCCTATTGTGTCGGCAGCACTCCTAGTAATAGTACATCCGAGAATTCTGCAAGGCTAAATTCTCCTGGGTGACCGATAGCGAAGTAGTAACGTGAGGGAAGGGTGAAAAGAACCAAAATACAAAGAATTTCGAATTTAGCTGCCTCAAAGTTATATGATAGCACCCAATTTTACATTCATCATCAACCTTACTGTTATCGTAAATCTCCAAGCTGACACTCTCACTTTCAGATGATTCACCACTTTCACCACTATAGTTGTCATCATCATTCTCATGTTCTCCATCAACACATTGTTCATCAACTTCCTCACCAACTTCATCCCCAACTTCATCAGCATTTCCATCAACACCTAAATCAACAACTTGTTCTTCATCAACACCTAAATCATCTACATTTGTGAGCTGTAAATATTCTTCCACAATCATTGGGTCATCTAAACTTATCCCCTTAGGTAATTGGTCAACCATCATAAAGTTTGGATCTTCTACCACTATAGGCTCCATAATCTCATGTTTAATATAGAAATCAACTGTCTCACCATCACCAAGTCTATTAGCAAGCTCCACCAGTGTTTGATCTTCCATTTTAGTAAATGAATCATTCAACTTTTTACAGAATATCCCATTGAATGATTGATAACCCAATCTCTTGACATACCAACATAACTCAAACTAACTGAAGTGATCTGTGTCAACTTTATTGCTATATGCTTCTGGAAATTGAGTTACATATGTATGCACTGGAGAATCGACAAACGTACCACCATGATGCCATACTATATTCACGAATTTCGACCCCATTCCTAGACAAACATAAGCCATCAACATAATAAGGCCACAATTTTGCTCGAACAAAACAAATCAAAAAGAAAATCTTCAACTAAACTGATGGAGAAGATGAGAGTGATGATGAGACTAACCTCTTCGAGCTCGTCTTCAAGTGATTTCAATCTTCAGGGTTGATGAAAAGATGAGATTGATGATGGAGAAGACTGGAATTTCCACCTTCCACCTTCGATACAGAGCGACCCTCCGATCTTCGACCCCCTCAAACTTGGGGTTTTTGGCTTTAGGGTTCGATCGAGATCGAGATTTCTCCCTCCAATGGCCTCTCCCTCCCTTTTATGATTTGTGATATAACGGTATATAGTTTCAAACTATATAATGTACATCTATTTATGACTATAGGGATCTAGTCATAAAAAAAATTGCACATGTAGCTTACAAGTCATCAAAATACATCTTATGTGGCAACATGTCATCGAGCGTGTACATCACGTTAGGGGTGTCCATAAAAAACAAAACCGAAAACCGAACCGAAAAAACAAAAAACCGATTATTTTTTAGGTTAACCAAACCAATTTCTTGTGAAATTTCGGTTTGGTTAACCGAACCAAAAATATTTTCGGTTTATCAGTTCGGTTTCGGTTCACGAATTTACATATAACGGTTAACCGAAAAACCGAAAATATATTAATATTTTATCCAAATATTAGTTATCTTTGATTTTTTTAGTGGTTAAACTCTATGATCTTTAATGTGTTAATGTAGTTTGAGTCTTTCCTTCTTCAATTTTAACAATTTACACACTATTTTTCCACTTCACATTGATATCAGAGTCGCTTATTAAATTTGATGGGATAAAAAATAATACACACAATGTTTGCTTCTACAGAATATAGTATATACTCTCGATATTTATTTACAACAACCAAAACAATAAGGTATAAGTACATATTTAAATAAAAGCCTTGCTTGTTCACTTTTTTTATTCAAATTTTATTATTTTAGTCTTAACTATTTAAGGTAAAATTACATAAACGTTTATCGGTTGACCGAGAAAACCGAACCGAAAAATTGGTTAACCGAACTACGGTTAACCAGGATTCACGGTTCAGTTTCGGTTCATATTTTAACTAACCGAAATCATAGATTTGGACACCCCTACATCACGTACTCAAAAAAGTACTCAATGGAACAAAAGTGTAAAGTTGAGGGGGTCAAGTAATAGGTTTTTTAATTGGGGGTCTGAGCAAACAAAAGTTGTAAGTTCGGGAATTATCTACGTATTCGGCCTTATATTTTACCTATAGTAGAAGATGGATAGCTTTTCCATACATACATGGCTTCTTTGTATAGTGTATTCTATATCCGTGGTCTACGATAATATGATTGAAAAAAAAATAGGCTCCAATAGAGTCACTCTACCTAAAGTACAAGATGTGATCCATCCAATAAAAATTTAACTATTAATATTTTTAACAGTTTTTTTTACTTTACTTTTCTAGGATTTATTAAATACTAATAGGGAATAAGAAGTAATTTCGCCTCAAGCACCAATTAAATTTTTTTTTTTAAAGGCGAAATGTGAATTTAAGTACTAGGGTCAGACTAACCTACTCTAGATTTTTTGTCAATATAAGTATGAGAGATAAATATTTTCCCCCTTAATTTTCTTTTCAGAAGTACAAATGTACTGGAGAGATTCCGCCATTATCTACCACCATCTGTGAAACTTCATATGATAATGAATCACCCTCCTCTCTTCTTCATATATTACATGATACTACAAGAAACCCTCCCAATTCCAAACTTTGTAGTAAGCATCAAGAGAGTTCCCTGTGCATGAGAATGTCTCTAGCAACTTGTGAATTAGAAACCGGTTGCTCTCTTACCCGAGACAATAAGACCGAAACTTGATCGGTTGCCATATCAAGCCGCTCCTTCGACTTAGAAGATTCCATAACAAGACTTGACACCATACTCTGTAACAACTGAACCTTTTCTGCAGGAGGTTCATTTAAAGCACTTGGAAGAAGTTTCATGCAAGTCGAGCTGATTTTTCGCCACCTCAGCGGTAGGTATCTTTCCGGAATCTGAAAACAGTTCACAGTAGATAGGACTCGAAGAGCATGACGACATAGGATACCAGAGAACTCAAAGTAGTGACAGCTACAACTAACAATGCCTTCTCTAGGAACCCAATACACTTTTCTACCACCTTCAACTTTTGTGTGGTGTCTTACAAGAAAGCCGTCTTCCATTTGAAACGAGGCGTAATGTGCAGCCAAAACGAGCTGTTCTTGGAGCTTGGAAAATGCAAAGGGTGTTAGAATTGTGGCAGCATGTGATTCCATTGGTGCTCCTGTTTTGAGGGAAATGTTTTGGATATTTTGTTGCATTGTTTGTTGTTCTCCAGCTTGATCTTTGAAATCCACAGCAACAGCAACCTGTAAAAAGTATGCAAGGTTTCAGAATCATCTCATGTTAGTAACTCAATAAAATCAACAATATTAGCAAAAAAGATTCATTGAATGCATCAGGGGAAATGCATGTGAAATAGGATAAGATATCCTCCACAACATAAAGTTTTATTAATCCAGCACCTATAGTGATCTGCAAAATGATCAAAATAACCCAGACAAAAAAGCAATCCATTACCCAGGTCAATATATTCAATCCAGCAATCCTTGCATTTCAGTTGTCCAGTTCAAAAAGAGCCATTGACTTCTGAAAAATCGAGTACCTATCTACATCAGCCCAATTATCGTTCCACCTAGATTTAGGCTTAGGGATGGGATATGAATCCAATAAACCCCGATTTTTATAACCCGTTTCTCACAGACAACAACCTCTCAGTTGTAACCATCCCAACTTCCACCATCATGACCCACCTGTTGTATGCTGGTTTAACAGCATTGACAAAGCCACCAGAGGCCAGGGCCTAGCCTCAGAGCGTCATACCTTTAAGGCTTCACTCCATTCTCAAATGCCCTTTTAGTCCAACTTATTGCCAAAGACTCCAATGCCAAGTTTCAATACTCTGAATATATTAAATGCGAGGTCAAAGCAAGATGTCAAACGACAAACCTAGCAACAGCTAAGTATTCCTTCAAGTTGCATCTCTTGTGTTCAAACCGAGGAGCAGTTTAAGCCTAAGTTGATTGAGGAACCAAGTATGGATTGTTCGTTCACATCTCATATGCTTAATCAAAGAAATCTAAATCTAATTAAAAAACAAACAAAAAAATGACATAAAGACATTGCAGGTGCGAAGAAGAATTTTTAATGACCACAAGGATAGTTTTTTTTTTTTCCGAATAAGACATATTATCGATAAGCAAACAACAGTAGCATTGATGAGTGACACAACTGAAAGCATAAACTATGTCCACAAATTTGACTTGAACGTGCTATCAAAGTCTAGTCACAACAAAGCAAAAAAGAAACTTACTTGTTCAACAAAGTGGGCAAGCCGCGTCTGTGCACTTAAAAACCGCTGAATAAAAGCATTTATGGACTTTGATTGTCCAGCTGTGGTTAAACCCGCAAGGAAATGGCTCTTCAAATAAGGTAAGGACCACGACGACCGCAATGCATACAAGTTGGCTATATGCCTATTTGTATGCAAGGCAAAGGAGTTGACCATCTCTCTCCACCCCATTTCAAATTCCTCAATGGACTCTAAATTGTAGAGTCGATAGAACTCACCCTTCCATTCATTGTATCGTTCTCCAAGAACAGCATTAAACCAGGAAGGGAACTTCGCAACAATCAGCCATATGCATAAAGTATGTTTAGTAGTTGGCATTTCCATGGTAACAGCCTCTTTCAAGCACATATTCTGATCTGTTAATATTGTTTGCGGAGCTTTTCCACTCATGAAACCTAAAAAAGCCTTTCAAATAGAAAAGAAATAAAAAAAGTGAAATCAGCACAGTAACTTGAAGTTTTGAGTCTAGAATAAACATATAAACACTGATCAGATGAACAGGAAGCTAAACACTAGCATACATACAATTCATATACCAATCAGTAATTCTATTTCTATCAATTAAAAACCACAGGCATTAGCCCTTACAATTATACATCAGAACCAGTATGCTGTCTATTTTTTATAAGTTCAGAGTCAAAGATACTTGAAAAAGCAAAAAAAAAAGGCCCAGCATACTCATAGGAAGTACATATCATCACATGCTTGACATCCTAGGAAGGTCAACTATTCAAACAGAAGCAAATAGCAGTAGTAGAGCACATGCTTGACATTATTATTCAGCATAGCAAGACTGTTTAACATAATAAATTGAAACCGAAAAGAAACTGTCAACCAGGTCGAGCATGACTTACTTTTAAAGCCCAAGAAAAGGATCTCAAATTTTCCTCTCGGAGAAGAACACAACCAAAAAAGCAAGGCATACCATAGTTATTAATCCCAACCCAAATTCCAAGGGGCATGTCAAAAGCAGTCAATCGATGTGACGTATCAAACACCACAGCATCACCAAATATCTCAAATGCACGGATAGATGAGGCATACGACCATGCAATATTCTCTAGCCGGTTAGTCGAATCCAATGTGTACTCATACCTGAAGTTTGCATCTTTTTCTTTAATATTTCTACACATTTTCAACAAGTCTATGCTCTCTTCATCTGTCTCTACTTTCTTAAACGACTGAATTAAATTTCTCACATCCTTCTCCGTGAAGGGAAGATATCCAGGCTCCACACATTTCTCCAACTCCAGTAATCTCATCATCTGCTGCACTGAAATACCCGTCTTGGCATACATGAAAATACGGCTCTTGTCCGTGTCAGAAATGGTTCGGTAGGCAGGTAAGAAACGGACTTGATTTGGTTCTAATAATTCATGATTGTGATGATTTACAAAACCTGTGACACGCCACTCGGATAGACCACATTCAGTAAGCTTAGTTATACGCATGTATGCTTGACACCCACAACGTGAAGATTTACGGTTTCTCTGTGGCTTATTATCACTTGCAACTTTTATGGGCGTATTTCCAGCGCGGTGGCAAACAAAGTACCGCCTCATAAGCCCTTTTCCTACCCCATCTTTTCCCTCTGTTCTGTGGCGTCGGATTGAGAACCCACATCTCCTTGCAAATTCACTGTAAAATTCATATGCATCATCATGAGTGGCAAACCTTTGCCCTATATAAGGGACCGCATCATTAGTAGATTCCAAGGAAAGACGGGTGTCATTGGGTGAATCATCAACACTGGTAGCCTCATCAAGGGATAGTGATCTTTGATCTGATGCATCATCATAAACCACCATCATATTGCAATCCTCCTGAGACATTATCATACCACTGCTTACAAGCCGGGTGTAGTGAGTAATACACTGCAGATATTACTGGAAAAAAAAAACACAAGAGAGCATTAGAGAAGCAATGGATATCGAATTCCAATTTTTAAAACTTTTCATCCCCTATTCCATTCTTTCTCAGTTTTTCCTTTGAAATCCGAAAAATAAACAAAAATCAAGCTAAAAACTTGAGCATGGAGAAGGACAAAACCAATAGAGAGATAAATTACACAAGTGAAAACGCAAATTATAAGAACTAGGAAACCCTAAATCCAACCTAACCCTTGCAAACTCAAAAGGAATGAATTTGGACAATTACAAGAAATAAAAGAGACCTGGCTGGTACTGCTTAGGAAAGCGCGAGGAAGATGGGGAGAGACACAGCGAATGGATTCCCACTAACCGCCCGCATTAATCGTCTTCGCCATTGTAGCCGCTAGCGTAGCTTGCCCCCGTCCAGCCTTCTCTTTGTTAGTTTGTTTTGTTCTTTTTTGATTAATTTTAAGTGTGTGTAATTTTTCAAGGAATAAGTTTTAGGGCCAATTACCGAAAAACACCCACAAAGTAAGGCATATTGTGCTAAACCATATGTTTACGGGATCTCATAAAAGTGGACTCATTTTTTTTAAGAAAAAATGACTCTAAATAATCTCAAATATCAATTTTGAACTAAAAATAATCCAACTTTAAAAATTACCACCAACGATCCCAACTATTACAATATTAACTCAAAACGATATGAAGTTCTTTTCCGATCAAAATTCCGGCGAGATTGCTGACATGGCAATCGGAAATCCTATGTGGCAAAGTTAATATTTTACATTTTATTTTTTTTACAGCCATGTCATTATTTGTGCCATATCATTTTATTTAGCTTGATAAAAAAAAATTAATATCTTAATTAGATTTCATTTCCAATTTTCCATCTAAGTAAACAAGAATGAATCAAAAAACAATCAAATTAAACGAAAATAAGAACGAAGGCATTCAGTCTTCTCCTTCTTCGTTCCTGTCTACTGGATAGAGGCAATACAATAAGAAGAAGAAGCATTGAAGCATATCGATAAAAAACGCCTTCCGCCGAGGCAAGAACGCGAACAAGCCTCTCGACGATCTCCGACTCCTATTAGAGGAAGCAATCCGGTCGAACCTACTACTCGCCTCCGACGAGGATCCAACGGAGATTCAGATCTGGGGGATCCCGCTGCTCCCAAGCAAAGGCCATGGATATCCGGACCAAATTTTGCTGAAATTCCTCAGAGCTCGTGATTGGAAGGTTCCAGACGCGTACGAGATGATCTATCTGACTCAGATCTGGCGAAGGAGAGAGAAGATCGACAGGATCCTTGATGAGAGATTGAGCATCGGAATCGCCGCTGAGAAGATGGTGTTCGCCGATCATACGGATAAGGAAGGGCGGCCGCTGTGCTTCAGCGTGTACGGGGCTTTCAAAGACGCCGATTTCTACAGGACGGTGTTCAGGACGGAGAGGAGTAGGGAGGAGTTTCTCCGGTGGAGGATTCAAATCTTGGAGCGGATAATTAGGACCAAATTCAAGTTCGAGCCACCAATTGGCGGCGAATTTGACGATTGTAGTCTTGTAGAGCGGCGGCGCTGTGGTGTCGCTGATTCAATAAACAAGAACGAAGATAGGCCTATCGTTCTATCTTCTTCGTTCTTATTTTCATTTAATTTTGATTTTTTTGATTCATTCTTGTTTACTTAGATGGAAAATTGGAAATGAAATCTAATGAAGATATTAATTTTTTTTATTAAGCTAAATAAAATGATATGGCACAAATAATGACATGGCTGTAAAAAAATAAAATGTAATATATTAACTTTGCCACATAGGATTTCCGATTGCCATGTCAGTATCTCGCCGGAATTCTGATCGGAAAAGAACTTCATATCGTTTTGAGTTAATATTGTAATAGTTGAGATTGTTGGTGGTAATTTTTAAAGTTGGGATTATTTTTGGTTGAAAGTTGATATATACCTGAGATTATTTAGAGTCATTTTTCCCTTTTTTAATAATAACGCACCTCTCTAGCTGTAGCGGTCGAAGGTGCTCCAACCGTTACGATTAAAGTAAGAAAAAAAGTGTGTGTTTAAACTTGCATATAATTGCTAGGCAAAATAATGTAATTATTATCAAAAAAACTATATTAAAGAAGATGTCTTTGTTGAAAAAAATAGTAGCTTTTGGATTAAAAGTTTGAACTATTCTTGAGGGGAAAAAACATCTTATCTCTGAACAAGAAGCATTATGCCCGTTACGGCTAGAGAGGTGCCCGTCTGTTACGGCCAGAGTCGTGTCCGGCTAGGCATGGCAATTTGACCTGAACCCGACTAATATCCGATGTACCCGACCCGAAAAAATGGGCGAAAATCCGACCAAAAAAGGGTGAAAACGGGTTTAGGGCGATGCGGGTGATGGGTCGGGTCGGTTTAGGGTGGAAGGTTCATCCACCCGTCACCCGACCCATGACCACCCGAAATATATTAATATTTAAAAATATATTTTTTTACATAGGCCTACTGTTTTAGACTTTTAGTATTGTAAAATGGTAAAAACCCTAACTTGACTTCTGAGCGCTGAGTCGCGCCTCCCATAGTCCCCATTCCACTCTTCTTCAATCACTCTTCGTCACATCCCTTCGTCAATCGTCGACTCGTCGTCAGATCCCTTCGGCACTCGACAATTCGGCCTTCTCCGTCGACGACTCCCTGGTCGGCGAGTCCAAATCCCTTCGGCCTTCTCCCTCAATGTCTCGCGAGTCCAAACCCCTTCGCCCTTCGGCCTTCTCCCTCGACGACGGTCGTCTCTATCTCCCGAGTCCTGGTAAGTTCTTATGTTCGTCTCTTTGTCAGTTCGTGGTATGGAAACCAAGCTGTAGTGATATCGTCAGTTTGTCTCTTCTTCATTACTGATGTTGGCGTTTCGGGTTTGAAACCAGGTTGTAGTGATATCAATTTGAAAGTAACTTGTGTGTTGCAACGATGTTGTGTTGTTTTTGCATTTTCTGATCAATATTATATGATTTTTTTGCTGATATTATTGTTTTTTTTTGTTCTACTGATGGATTCTTCAATTATATTTAGCCTACTGATGTCTAATGTCTTGTACTACAGTACTTTGGTTTTTTTTGGATTTTAATATGTTGGGATTTTATTGTTATTTTGCCTATTGATGTACTGCTGAATTTTGTTGTTGTTTTGCCTACTGTTGTTTAAATGAGGTTTAACATAAGGTTATTTTTAAAAAATCAGATTTAATACAGGTTAACACCCGAAATACCCGACTCACCCTAAAATTTAGGGTGAATTGGATTAGTATGACCTATTCTAATGGATGGGGTCGGGTTTGGATGGAGTTTTTTTAGGCGGGTTGGGTTTGGGAATGGTCCATCCACCCAAAACCCGACCCATTGTCGTGTTTATGCCCGACTGTAACGGTCAGACGTGTCATGGTCATAACAGTCAGAGGGCTTCTGGTCGTAACGACCTGGCCCCCTCTAGCCGTAACAACCGGGCACCCTCTGACTGTAACGAATACACTTTATAGAACATATATAATTCTTTAATGTAATGTTTTGTTTTAATCTTTGTAGGAAGAGAATGAAGTATAAATTGGACTTGATGAATTGCGAATCGAAGATGGATATAGTGATCCCGTATATAACAATTCTGCGACGATGACGAATTGACCTATCTTCCATCTGAAATAGAAGAAGTTAAAAAGGGTGAGCATCATACAGAAACAAAAAGATCTGTCCATTTCTGGTAGTTACGACCAGGAATGCTTTGGCCATTATGACCAGATGCACCTCGATCGTAACAGCCAGTATCATCGTCTTCTTCGATGATGCATCCGCCATGGTCATTCGAAAGCATGGAGCTAACTCCATTCCAGCAAAATTCAAAGCATAAATGATGTGAAACTACTCGTCATCGGTCCACGAAAGGGTGGATCTAGGTTTGAAACGTCCGTATCTTCTCCGATAATAGTAACCATATAGGTACGAGTCCAACGTTATGGACTCGTTGGCCTCTAATGCTCGTCGGAACGAGGGCGGGGCGAGGCAGATATGGGAGGTGTCATCCCAAGGGAAGACTGGCGAGATGGAAAGGGATTTTGGAAGGTTTGGTGACGTCGGGCCAAATAAGGAGGAATCTCGACTCTACTTAAACTTGGCTATTCATTATGACGTGAAGAATAGAATGTTAGGCGTCTCCCTTATATAGAGGAGATCAAGAGAAACCCTACACTAATATGGCTGGAGGACTAGGGCTAGCAAGCATGTTAGGCCCAACATCCAAAACCCATAATGCTACTATTAGTAAATGCTAAAAGGGTGCAACAAACCCTCATGGACCTTATTCTACCATAATGTGCCGGTCTCTTAAGCATAACAAAGCACACACCTAAAATAGTAAAGACGGAATATAAATGACGAAAATAGTAACAATAATATAATAAATACATAAATGAGACTATGTCCTAAGCCAAGGGGGTATCCAACGTCTATGTCATCTCGGAATGGTAGGAGTTGGGTCCGAGCTAGGGCAGGGTCGCATCATCCTCCCTCCCTTAGATTTGAAGTGTCCTCGCTTCGACGTGGTGGGGACAAGGGAAGAAGGATGTGGCCGTATGAGAACCTTGTCATCGATGGTGGTTTTCTCAAAGAGTAAAATAAATGGTGTCGACACAAGGGTAGGCTCGAGTATGGGCTCGGGATCGGCGTCGGGCATCAAAGACAAAGACATGTCGATTAGGGTGCTCGATGACGTAGGTTAACCAATGAAGGCATCGACATAGGTGAGGGTTATGCGGCTCGCTAGGGCGGGATCTCGGTAATTGGCATCGACGCTACAGGTGCGGGATCCTCGGTGAGGACTAGCTCGCTTAGCACAAGTGTCGGTTGCAGATGAGGTGCCGACATGGTCTTGATGATGGGATCACTCGGCACCGGCGCCATTGGTGGCTGGGGTGTCGAGTCAAGTATCGAGACGGGTGCAAGGTGGTAACGAGCCATGTATTCAACTAGTTGACGCTCCAACTCGTCGATTTGCAACTCTCGGAGGGCAAATTGATCGATCGTGACCGAAGGCGTCGGTCTCGGTACATGGTGCGCCGGGGTTGGCCGTTTGGGTTGGGAGTCCTTGTCGCAGACTCGAGTGCATGGGCGCCCAGGAGCGGACTGCAATACCGCTCGTCGTAGGAAGGATGCCGGGGTTTGGGAGTTTTGCGTGGGTGCCGAGGAGGCGGACTCCAATCCTGCTCGTCGTAGGAATGGTGTCGGGATCTAGGAGTTTGTCCATAGTAGCGGGCCTAATTCTCGGGAAGGTGGTATGGTGGGATCCAATCCGGGTGGTCTATCGGAAGCGACGTATAGGGACGAGTATTGAATCGTTGATGTGGCCGATCCCAAGAGTCTGAATCGCCTCATATTTCCGAGTAGGTCCAAGACATGGCTTGGCCCTTGGTTTGTTTGTTTGTTTTTGTTTTTTTTTCTCTACTATGAGATCTTTCATAATCCGAAAGATCCCTTACCAAAGAAAAATATTATAACTATCCTAGAAAAGATAAAGGGGATATCTTTTATATAGTTAAGATCTTTAAAAAAAGAAAACTAAATAAAATAAAATCAAAATTAAATAAAACAAAAAGATCGGTAAGAGTCCATAACGTTGATACTCGGACTCGTATTGAAAAGATCTACAATATTCTGAAAGAAAATTGCAGAAAAAAATAATTTGTTTGGGCCAAAATCTGGGTAGAAATCGAGAATGTTTTTTTTTCTCCTGAAGATGGAGAAGGAATCGTTCGAACCGCCTAAGCTTTGATATCAATTGATGTGAACCTACTCGTCTCCAGTCCACGAAGGGCGGATCTAGGCTCGAAATTCCCGGATCTTCTCTAACACTAGTAACCAGATCGGTAAGAGTCCAACGTTATGGACTCGCCGGCCTCTAATGCTCGTCGGAAAGAGAGTGGGGCGAGGCAAATATGAGATGCGTCGGCCCAAGGGAGGACCGACGAGACAGAAAGGGATTTTGGAAGGTTTGGTGATGTCGGGCCAAATAAGGAGGAATCTAGACTCTACTTAAACTTGGCTATTCATTATGACGTGAAGAATACAATGCTAGGCATCTCCCTTATTTAGAGGAGAGCAAGAGAAACCCTAGGCTAATATGGGTGGCGGACTACGGATAGCAAACATGCTAGGCCCAACATTCAAAGCCCATAATACTACTATTAGTAAATGCTAGAAAGGGAAAGGTGAAACAAATCATAATGGGCCTTATTCTACCATAATAAGCCGGTCTCTTAAGCGTAAGAGAGCACACACCTAAAATAGTAAAGACAACATATAAATGAAAAAAATAGTAATAATAATATAATAAATACATAAATGAGACAATCTCCTAAGCCAAGGGGATCTCCAAGGTCTAGGTCGTCTCGGAATGGTAGGAGCTGGGTCCGAGCCAAGGTAGGGTCGCATCAGAACTTCGTGTAACCGATCCTTAGTCCTCACAAAGACCAAAAAGCACAAAATCACAAGAGTAGATACCGAAATGTAAAAAATACAAAAACCAGACAAAATGCAAGCAACTACTTGTTATTTAAACATTAACATGCCCTAAGACTAACACCTAAATGCATGCTTTCAGTGGTATCGGGTGTTGCTACTTGATTGTGATCTAGTTGATAGTGCAGCATCAACACACATGCATCATGAAACGTTCTTTTTAGGGATCAGGATGACAGACATGGCGCATGGGCTTAGCAACTAACAGATATATCACCTATCTAAGAGCTCCTAAACTTGTCGCTGCAGCACCTTTGTCTCATCAAGATCGGCCTTATAGGCTGCCCGATTATGCAATGAAGCATCCCTCGAAGCGACGAAAGACCCAAGGGAAGCTCATCAGGAAAAGCGCCCATGAACTCGTCTAGCAAGGCAGTAACTGCTAGAGGTAGGGAATCCACCTTGGCTCTAGAAGAATCGGCAGGAGTCTGCACCAACAAAAAGCACGAGGCGCACCCTGGAGGGGTGCTGTCATATTCGAGGCGCATGCTAGCATGACCCGGTGCTCGATGCCGCTTTATAGGGTCTCGTCTTGAGGTTGTGGACGCAATCTAAAGTGTTGCTTAGTGTCCTCAGGTTCGGGACCGAATTTAGGGGCACATTTCTGCCCCTTTGTAGGTCCATAAAGGGCATTGTGTTTGTCCCCTTAAATGCCGGAAACATTAGCACTTGACCACTTGGCCTCCTTGACCTTTACATTGGCTTAAATGGCTTTTTACCTATCACGTTGACCCTGATCCTACAATATCTCACCAGGCGACATAGGTAAAATCTTGACGCACTTCCCATGGCAATTGAACACATGAGTATTAAAAATCCATCGTTAAGAATGTGTATGTTGAATTTCCATGGGCATCCCAATAAGATGTGGATGACATCCATCGTAATGAAATCACAAAGAACAATGTTCATGTAAGGACCAATAGAGAAGGAAATAGTACATTGGGGAGTGATTTACGTACCTTCTCTAGAAGTTATCCAATTAAGGGCGTAGACAATAGGATGGGGTGTCTTCGGAAGCTTCAAACGAATATGAAATAGGTTCTCACGTTGATCTTGGAGAGAGGTCTCCTTAAGTGTACGGGACATTCTCGTAATTGGACTCAAAGGAGTCCATGCATCACCGGCCAAAGGAGTAATATCACAGCTCTCTTCCGCGGGCATCTCATAAGCCTCCTCGTAATGCTCCCGAATAGGATCCTCCTCCCAAGGACTCATAACCAGTAGTGGTCAAGGAAATAGCATATGCCTCACATTCAAGCAATTAGTGGCCACGACTGCCACACTTAAAGCACTCAAGGTCCCGAGCGTCTTATTGGCGAGCAAAGCTGCTTTGGAAGGCGGTGCATGCGGAGCCAAGCTCGATCTTGAGGGTGTCGAAGCGTGGGTTGTGGGCTGGGAGTTAGAACTTGCACCTGTAGCACTCGAACACATGTTAGTAGAAATGTATGGATGATAGTTAGAAGGATCATACATGGGTTGGCCAGGTTGATAGGACCGCTAACTCACTTGTCGATCATAAATCTGCATATTTGTTTGAGTCAAAATGTTGAGATCCTTAATGGGAAGGATCTATAGTGGGTTCTTAATTGAGGTGTTAAGACCACTAAGAAACTTGATCCTCAATGTAGAGGGAGCGGCAGCTATGTTCACCTTGTAGTACATGTCCTCGAGTTTAGAGAAATACTCAAGAGGCGTCATACTACCTTGGCGAAGGTTAGATATCTCTAACCTCATTATGTTACATTAAACAGTTGGAACATACTTTTGTATCATGACATATACCAATTCATCCCATGTAGTCATCATTGTCAAGTCACACCTCTCCATATTGTCGACAAAGCGGTGCCACCAAGTTTAGGTTGTGCCTCGAAAATGGATCGTCACTGCCATAATGTGCTCATGGGGAGGTAAATGATAGTAGCGCAAAGTGTATGTCATGGCTTGGACCCACTGGTCCCACTCTAAGAAAGCAGTTGGGTTATAATAGCCCTCAAATATGTAATAACCCTCTTTCCAAGAAGGGTAATTATGTAATTTCCTTTTTATTTTATTTAATAAAATAAATTGTGGCAATATCCTAGTATTAATGGTATATTGCTTACCTAAATTGTTTTATTAAATGAAAATCAAGCAAATAACCTATAAAGGGTTATTTGAAAAGATAATGAACCTTACCCATATGTTAAAGAAAAGTAAATAAAAATTTTAAGAACAAGAACCCCCCCCCTCCCAAAAGTGCTTAAACATATTATTCTAAACAAAAAGAATTGTTATATTTTTGGGTTAAAATTTTTATTTTATCAAAATTGTATGGAGGGTAGGTGTTAATTTGAACCTCTAAAGGGTATTTCTTTTCCATTTCTTAAACTAGAGGGGCTGTTTTTTTTTAATTTTTGAAAAATGGATTCACAAGAGGGGGATCTTCTTCCCCATTTGATTCATAAGCTTCAATTGAGAAATTCAAGCTCGTTTTAACGGAAATTGATTCCATAAAAGCCTACTTGTCACTTGCTTAACCCTCTACAACTACCCTCTACAATTACCCTGGAATTTCCGTTCTAGGTCAAAACAAGGCATTTGAAAGGATTCGATTTAACTCCAAATTAGGGTTCGATAAGGACGGATTTTAAGAAGGAAAAGATTGGGATTAGTCAAAGGGATTATTAGAAGGTCAATACCGGTTTAATTACAAGATAAAACGATTATAAATGGGAAAAAAATTCGGAATTATGTCCGAGGAATTGATGGACATTTCCGGCTCGATTTTGGAGCGGTGATGCTCGTTATTGGCACTATAAATAGCCTACTCCATTGCCTCTTAAACCTTGAGCAAAATCCTTGTGTTTCCAATCGAAAACTGATCGAGATTTGCCTCTAAAAGCCTTGCACAAACCGGTGCCCTGTTTTCGAATGACCTAATGGAGATATATGTTTAGCTACGTTTTCCGGCCACCACAGCTGCAGTCGTTGCCGACAGAACGTAGCCCCGTTTGTCTCGGTTCCAACGTCGCCAACCCCGCTGCCAACTGCCGTCAGACATTGGAGAACGAAATCGCCGAACATCGAGTCGCAGCACCCTTGTTTTGCACGACCTGTTGTAAGTACGGCTGGCCCGCAGGCCCGACCTGACCCGTTCGGCTGGCCCTCCCTTACCCATTTTGCTTTATTTTGGTATTTTTATAAGTTGGGGTATTTAAATAAAAATAATATTATTAAATCTTAATTTTTAAAATGTTAAAAATATTTATAATTGTATTTTATAAAAGAAAAACATAAAAGTATATATTTTTATAAAATTTGTAGATAGAAAACAAATAGAGGATATTATTGGTTTTTATGTGTTAAAAATATATCCTTTGTAACAAGATATGATTTTTTTAAATAACATATGGGTAAATTTTCTAAAATAATATGTATGCATAAAGATAAAGAATCTTACAATATGCAATACAAAGAAATTAGAAGGTCTTACATTAATAAAGAAAGATTTTATTAATGTTAATAATCTAAGTTTATTAGAAATGTAATTAAATTTAAACGGGCTGTAAGAATTTAACTTGCAAGGTTGAACAAAATAAATTACTTATAATTTAATTTGTATTTTATGGGTGAATCAGGAAAAGAAACTCGATCGTTGGATCGCAAGCTCGTCTAAGATATATTTCTCGCTTGCCTTCGAAACAAGGCAAGTGGTGGTTCACTCTCATATTTTGTCATGAATACTTATATTCATGTTTGCATGTTGTGTTGCGAACCACTTTTAGGAGTGTTTGGCATCTAGCTAGTGCCTGTATCGAGACTTAGGAACCCTTTACGCCCTTTGGAATTCAATACCTTTCGGCATACCGTGTCGCTGTCTTAAGACCTACCAACTTAAATGCAAAGATTTGCAATTAAATAAGATAATTACGAGCTAGTGCACACATTAAAATGTATTCAGGGTGGTGACTACAACTTGAAAAAGCACTCTAACCCCAGGCTTTGTTAAGTGTACTTTCCAATTTGAATTCGAACAACACGTATTTGGTGCGGTTGATTGTAGATTTGAAAGTCGACGGAGGCTTTTCGAAATCTTGGTTGATAATTAAAGTTCCCAGCATAACCCCTCTCGTCCTTAAGGCACCATAGTTTGTGGTGTCCTAATCTCTTTTCATCATATTTCTTTATCTGTGAAATTATTTGGTCCATGTCATCGACCGACTTTCATTCGGATACCGATGGTCATAATGCAACTAAGATCACAAGAACCTCACATAAAATTCCACTTGTGTAGTCTTTCATTAAACTGATCGACCGTTTTAATTCTCTTGCACGACCGGCTGGTGTCAACCGTCCCTAAACAGAACATCAAAGAGTAAAGGAGTGGTGATTCAAGATTGAAGAAGTTGAAGACTTTTAAGTTTCTTTTGAATAACTTGTTTATCTTTATATGGTCAAGATCCTTGGTTTGTAAGGACCGCATTCATTAAATACTTCCGCTTTATTTTGATTAAACAATTATTCCGCAACGTGTTGGATTAATTATGAGTATCACGTTTTAACAATTTGTTTTATTTCATGAATTATCATCAATATTTATATCTTGTATACTATGAAAGCCTAGGGTCGCTTCGGAGTGTAAATTCCGAAATCACTGGCAGTAATATCTCCGATGGAAAAACGAGGGTGTTATAAAATATGTCAATCTTAACCTTAACCTCGTGTTGGTGTGGTTAGATAGGCTCCCGGACGTCACGAGTTCTTGGTCAACAAGTGACATAGGGCGAGATGGGCCAGCCCTTGGAAGACGACACTCTATTGGCCACGGTGTCGAACCGGTCACTCACGACGTTGGTCGTCATCGAAGTTAGCGGCGCACCTATGGCGCGGCCACAAAGCATAGTCGTCTCCTAAAGGGTCGGTGGAGGAATCTAATCCCAAGGGCGATCATCCAATTATGGAGGGTCTTCCAAGATTAACAAGCAACTAGGGCAAATGTGGGGATTGGTCCAAGTATGCAAACAAGACTCACATCTCGAGAAGCCCAAAAACCCATAAAAATATACTCCCTCCGATCTAAAAAATGATGTTTTAGGAAAAATCTCTTCTATTAAGACAACATTTAGGAGCACACAAAACTCACGCATGCCCATATCAACGTTGATTACAATCATAATGATGTGTGTCACCTTTTCATCTTCACATTAATTCTTCTAGCTTTATTAGGTTAAAAATTAAAATTCTCATCATCAAAAACCTTTCATCTACTTCCTCTCTATGACATCACCAAATCAAAATGAGAAAGGGAGGCAAAATATTTTAATTAAACTTGAATGAAAATTTAAATCAAAATGAGAAAGGGAGGCAAAATTTTTTAATTAAACTTGAATAAAAATTTAAAATTTCATTGGAGCAAAACCTCAAAAGTAAAAATCAGATTATAAGTCATATATACACATTGGACCTAAATACAGCAGTGTTGCTAATTCCACTTTAATCTTACATCTCCCTTCAATTCATGGCTCTCAACAAAAAATTTGATTTGAATGTTCTTCCACATGAATTTTCAATTGATTTAAATGAAATACCTTATTCAGACGACTAAAATGTTTATAGAAGAGGGAAAGTATATACTTCCAGAAAAAAAAAAGCCATGTGTTGTACATTTATAGAAGAGGTAAATTCCCATGGAGAGAAAGTATGTACTAGCCCTACTAGGAAGAAAGGAGTACTAGCTTACTAGGAAGAAAGGGAGAGGTTTTCACTTTCCAATATGAAATAAAGCTGTCTTTCTTTTTTTCATTTTTTTAGTTAAATGGGGTAGATTTTCAACGTGAGTACAATTAATATAGTACTAGAAATTTGTGAAACGTCAATTAAATTGAATCAAAGAATATAACCTAAAACATCATTTTTTTAATAAGAGGGAGTACTAAAAGTAGCAATCTTAAACAAAGTAGTTTCTAAACATGAAAAGTATCACAAAAGACATGGGCGTGCCGATCCAAGAGGCACGGGTAGGGACGTGTCGATCCAACAAAGTAGTTTCTTACAATATTGTTTTTGGAAATTTTAATAAACTAAATTATTATTTTTAATGTAAAAATGATATACATTTTACAAAAACAAGATTGGAATCAACCCAACAATTTCAAATTGCTCTTTGACCCATAATTTTTGGGTCGAGTTTGAACCTTAAAAACTCCAAGAGTTTTAGATCGCAAGTAATATATTTTTTATTTTTTAAATCTATTTTACAAACTAATATACAGGATATATTTTATGTTGTGAAAGAATGAAATTATTGAAATTTATTCCAAAATAAGATTATTAGTTTACTTATAAAAAAATCTCTTATAATTTATAGGGGGCTACAAGTTTCAAGATTATTAGTCTACAGGTGCTTTCGAGAAATTCTATGTTCAGATTTGCAATCTCTACCAACAGCAAGCAATCTATGGCACCAAAAATGTAACAGAACGAGCAAGTTTTCTGTACATTTCACTGAGTGAAAACAAAGCCGAATTATAAGATCTTTCAAGTATGATGAAATAACCTAAGATCCTCTAGTAAATGGTATAATAAAACCATTGGCCGAAGACCCAGACAAGTAATTCGGTCTCATTGGCCAAAGAATTTTGCTCCTCAAAATTGCATTACCTTCAACGAAATGTTCAGCAAGGGCTCCAAAGCACTCGGAGCAAATTTACGAGCAAAAAGGTAACATATTTTCGTTTTCCCAGAATTATATGCACATTCTGTCCCATTGTTTCTGATTTTCTGTATAAACCCCTCTGTGATATTCTCCTTTCCAAACGTAGCCGGGTGGGGCCCACCCAAAGACCAATCAACCCAAGTCACAGTCCTGTTGGAATTCTCCTGGCTGTGAAACATGTTCAAGAACGTGGCAAAGTAATGCTCATCTGGGTAGCAAGAAGGCTTGCAATATTTTCTGAATAAAGAGTAGTATTTGGAGTCAGAAATCAGGTTTATGGCTAAATCACGGTTGACCTCGAACCACTGTGAGCCTTTTCTCCAGTGGTACAGCTTAATTACGGGCCACATGAGACGGCTGTAACGGCCCCGACCGTAGCGTGACGGGTCATCGTATGATTCAACGAAACTGTGAGCGGATTTGATGAGGTAGTTGTACACGGTTTCGAAGTTGTAGACTGGGATGCAGCTTTCGGATAGCAGAACAAAACGTTCATTTGAGAAGTCCAGCAATGCGTTCGCTAAAAGGCGTTTTTCGGCATCAGCTAGGGATACGGATCCCCAAGAGACTTCCTGAGGATGAAAAATGGTTCTAATATTATTAGATTCAAGAAGTATAATGTTATTCAGGTCATATATAGATAAGGGAAAACACAATAGAGCAGATACTGCATAAGCAACATAGAAGCTGTCAGTTTTCTAGGCATCACAAGACTACAAATATATAATATGTCCAGAAGATGTGTTGGATGCAAAACAGTAATAGAATATACATAGTAGATAAATGAGCAAGTATCCCCAGAAACACGAGTAGACAGAAAGGATGACAAAGATTCACAGAAAATCCATGATTAACTGCTCATTAGAAGGAAGCTAGTTTACAAGGTGTATCAAGCTATTGTAGATTGGTAAGAATTACAAGAAACAAGTACGGAAAAGAGGGTCACATGAATTTGTGAAAGCCCTTGATCTAGAAAAACATATCTTAATGACAGAATGAGTTAATAAAAATTCTGTCATCCATTTGCTCTTCTCGTGTAGCATGACATGGAAATTCAGGCAGATAATAAAAAACCATTTCACAAAAAGGTAGAGAAGCGTAAATTTATTTTGTATAACACAGTACACTTGTACTTTTGATGTTTAGAGAAAATTCTACATGAGTTCTTTTTTGTTCATTAAATTAAATGTCAATGTGGTTGTTGAGTTTGCTAACTAATCATATCAAGCCTTGATAATTTTCCATCAGACTATGCCCCCCAAAACACAAAACTCTTTGTAGAAAAAATTCATTAGGAACATAAATTCCAGAAGCATGTCTAGATTCAGAGAATGTGCTTCAGAGTTCTGTAGCGAACTCAAATATCATATAAGGAGTTACCTGAATAGACAGGGAAAGACCATTTCTTGAATTTCAATAGTTTAGTACCTCAACATATAAATAAATCAAGTCTTAGAATGAATTCACATCTACACTATTATTATAAATTTCTCTTAGGAAGCATACACCCTCTGAATTTAGTTAGAATGCACCAAAATTGATATAGGGGCTAAATCCATCTCAAAGGCATTGTATAAAAGCCAATGAGCATGAGGATGCACCCCATAGACAGATTTGAGATAGGGGCAAGTTTGTAATCAACCCTACTCCAATTATTTTCTTTCAAAATAGAGATCCATCTACCACAGCCACAACAAACAGAAAGCAGGCAGATGTGATCACTCCTTAGCATCATGGTTGTCACTGAGATGCCACTCACTCAATGCATTTTCATTAAAACTTTTGGCTATTTCAGTAGTTGATGAGAAGCCAGGTTAATAATAATACTAATTTGAAGAAGTATTGTTCATTGTTATTTATTTTTTGTTTCATATCCAGATTCTATGTAGACATTGTTTTTATGTGATTTGGATCTGAAAGGTTTTTACTATCTTTTTCTTCATTTCATATGCATCAAAAATGTTTTTTTTTCCTGGGTACGTTACAGAGAAGATCAAAACTACCAGCAAAAACATGAAAACATTTTGAAAATAAAAGCCATATCAACCATTTCTATTCTAACTGGGTTTCTTTCACAATTAAAAAATAAAACGGTTAAAACCAGAAAACGAATCTAGACATTGCTAATAGGAGTAAATATCAGATCTTGGAAGAAAAACTAAAGAAGCGTTGCAGGAATGGAAGTATGCAATGCAATATTCTTTATCATTAAAGTAAACAAAGGATTTCCGAGAGATTGATAATCATATTGGGAAACCTGTAACAGTATGCTTGGAAAAGAAAGAACCGGAGAAGAGAAGGAATGCTGACAAAATTATGAAGTTTCATTGATTTAGCATTTCAACTAAGAGGGCAAAAGAAGAGAAGGGGGTAGGTTCTTTCCTTTTCACCACCCCAAGGTGAAGTTTTCCTTGCCTGTAATATTACAGCAGGAAACAAAGGAGAGGGAGGAAATGGGCATTCTGTTTAAAACATTTCAATTCATCTTTCCCCTCAAATGGCAAATTAAGAAAATTTCCAAAGTAATGATGATATATATGGATGAAGAATACATCAGTGAAATAGTTGATGTTGCTCAATCTCTATAATATAATTGATCCGTATAATCTTTATCACACTTTAAAATGCTTTTGGTTCACTTCTTGTCATGTAACTGCTACAAACAACATGCTATCTGAGGGACACCTTCGCTAAAGTTTATACACTAATAACTAGTAAGGACAAACAATTGAGCATATGTCTCCTTTTAAGCATCTAAAACCACATAGCAACACCCAGCACGTTTCTCAGTATCCGATTAAACATATCTAAGAGTAAAAAACGTACTGAATTATTAGAGTAGGATGTACCTGACTAGGAATCTGGCGCCCAAAGAAAACTGACTCATTAGAAACATTGAGATGAAATCCAGGGAGTGCATGAATGTAGATTGAAAACTGGTCTTGGTGGCCCTGGAAGAACCTCTCCCACAATGGAAGGAATGGTAGTGGCCCCCTTGTGAGAAACATAAATGCCACTTTAGGCACCCTATCATATGGATACTTTTCTACCTTTGGCACCAGAGAAGCTCTCCAAAGAAGGTCGGCATCAGCCAAATCATGTGTCAGCTGCCTCGGCTGCAAAATGTTATCCATTCCCAAGCAATTGACCTTCTCACAAGTGTGTTGTACATTGCTGCAGTTGTTGTACTGAATATTGTTGTTACTGTCTACGCTAATAGGCCCAGCTGCTATGAAATTGTTACTATAAGCGTTCAGCCCAGCCCTTGCCGTGATATAACGATCCACATGTGAACTTGATATCAATCCGATAACAACCCCCACCACGAAAATAAACAATCCGGCTATGATTCTCATAATTCTACATGATGAAGAGTCCCTGAATCCTGAGCATGTGTTCTTTTCCAGGTCTTCTTTATCTCTAATTCTCCCCATAATTGTTCAAACTTCAAACCCCAGGTACTTACGGGAACTTCAACAATAACAGAATTTATACCTTCCAAGTACACGAGACAAGCTCTACCTTTGTGATCTACAAATCAATTCACCAACAGTGCGAGCAGCATAAACCCCGAAATTGCAAACTTTAACTCACCGGATTTTAGACGATCATTGGCCGGAGTCCGCCGGCGCTCGGAGAGAAAACTGTGCCTTTTTTGTTCAAAACCGGATATGGATTTGAAATCAGGCTCAATTATTCACGCTGCCTGGCCTGCAATCAGAAATCTGCAGCCATATACAATCAAAGCATAGCAGAAATCACCAAAGAAGGCGTTCAATTTCGCGCGAAAGCGATATTCCGCCCTTGATGATGGTGATAGAGGCGGCGGAACAGCAGATCAAGTTCTCTGTACAGCGAGTGGGCCGGATCGAGCAGATCGAAGAGCACAGAAGGTGGTGAAGCTGTGGCGGCTGACTGCCGGTGGAGGATTGCCGATGATCGACGGCGATGGCGGAGATATTTGTTGAGGATTCAAAGAGCGTCTGGCGTGGGGTCAAGGGGAAGATGAAGACTTTGGATAGGTGGAATTTAGGTTTGAAAGGCAGCAAGGAAGGAATTCAAAAACCCAAGGGAAGGGGGTTTCGCCATGTGACCAAATTTAAGGATTATGGTCCTACACAGTCCTACACTGATTCGGATTCATAAAGTTTCTCTTATCCTATTTTTTTTTAAACAAAAAAAAAAGGAAGAGTTTTGATAACTAGTCACAATTTCGTTGGTCTCTATCCTAACAGCATGTTCATGACCGAGGATGTCCTTAGCCTCTTAGTAGGGGTGTTCAAACCCGGTTAACCGAGATTTCGGTTAATCGATATTCGATTAACCATGATTTCGGTTAGTTAAAACCATGAACCGAAACCGAACCGTGAATCCCGGTTAACGTAGTTCGGTTAATCAATTTTTCGGTTCGGTTTTCTCGGTTAACCGATAACCGTTTTTGTAATTTTACCTTAAATAATTAAGACCAAAATAATAAAATTTGAATAAAAAAGTGATTAAGCAAAGACTTTTATTCTAAATATGTACTTATATCATATTGTTTTGGTTGTTGTAAACAAATATCAAGAGTATATATTATATTGTGTGGAATCAAATATTGTGTGTATTAATTTGTATCCCATCAAATTTAATAAGCGACTTTCATATCAATGTGAGGTGAAAAAATAGTAATATTGAAGAAGGAAAGACTCAAAATACATTAACACCTTGAAAATCATAGAGTTTAACCACTAAATAAATCAAAGATAAATAATATTTGAATAAAATATAATATATTTTCGGTTTTCCGGTTAACCGTTATATGTAAAACCGTGAACCGAAACCGAACCGATAAACCGAAAAGATTTTCGGTTCGATTAACCAAACCGAAATTTCAAAAAAAGTCGGTTTGGTTAACCTAAAAAATAATCGGTTTTTCGGTTTTTTGGTTCGGTTTTTCGGTTTCGGTTTTTTATGGACACCCCTACCTCTTAGGACACTGGGTTAAATAATTAAGGTCGTTAGCATGTTTCTTAATAAAATTAACGGAAATTCCACATGATAACCCTAAGGTATGACATTATTCATGAGGTGTACTAAAGTTTGACATAATTTATGCGGTAACCTTGAGGTATAGCCAAAATTCACAAAATAACCTTGTGGTTCAAACTATATTTGTCACATAACCAAAAAGTTAAAATGAACATTAATTAATAATTTTAACTAAAATTTGACATAAAATGAACTAAAATTTTTAAAAAAAATAAAAAAAATAAAAAAATAAAAAATTTAAAAATTTTAAAAATTTTAAAAAAATTTAAAAAATTTATAAAAATTTATAAAAATTTTAAAAAATCTAAAAAAAAGTTAAAATTTTTAAAAATATGAAAATTTTTTAAATTTTAAAAAATTTATAAAATTAAAAAAATTAAATTTTAAAATTTTAAAAAAATTTAAATTTTTTTTAAAAAAATTTAAAATTTTTAAAAATATAATATTTTTTATAAATTTAAAAAAAATAAAATTTAAAAAAAATAAAATTTTGAAAAAATGACAAAAAAATAAGATTTTGAAAAAAAAAACGAAAAAAACAAAGAACTAAAATATAAACAATAAAAAGATAAAAAAAAATTAAAAATTAAGAAACGCAAAAAAAAAATTCTTAAAATTTAAAGGATCGAAATTTATATTATTTACAAATTTGGATTATTTTATTTAAAAATATTTATGCAAAAAAAATTATTAACGAACACAATTAATTAAAATTTAAAGTTTGAATTATTTATATTTTGAAGATTTTCTTTTTAAAATTACATTATTTGATCCTCATTTCTTAAATAATAAATAATTAAACTATTTGATAAACTTTTTAAAAACCATCTTAACTTTGATAAATGAGAAAAATGTTTATTTTAATAGCTTTTTAGTTGATTAATTTATAAATAATAATATAGTAACAAATGTTAGAAGAAATTAAATAAAATAATTAGTTGATATTAAAGTAGTGAATAAGATTATATTTTAAGATTGTTAAAAAAATCAATGTTTTATAAACAAAATGAATGATTAATGTTAATTTTAACCTTTTTGTGCATTTGATGAATTTCGTACAAATCTGAAGGTTATTATGCAAATTTTATATGAACCTTAGGGTTACCGTGTGAATTATGTCAAACTTTGGTACACCTCATGAATAACGTCAAACCTCGAGGTTACCACGCGAAATTTCCGTAAAATTAATTTTCTTCAGTAAAAGATGCGGTAGGCTATTTATCTATCTATTATTTAACTATCATCATTATACATATACTAAAATATATGTTAAAATAATATATGTTGGGACGGTGTTGGAAACTCTAGTTCCAAACATCGGAACCATGATACTTGTCTCCAGTTTTGAAAATAGCAAACGTTGTATGGGAACTAACGAGTTACATTCAAGTATTTCAAAGGAACGCCATGTCTAATGAAGAAACTCCAAGAATGCTATAGGAACACAGGAATATATGATAACGAGTTCCCATCCAATGGCGGATCTACTTAGTGCCCAGTGGGGGCTACAATTCCCACTGGGATTTAAAAAAAAATTAATTATACCAAAAAACCATTTTTTTAGGTTTAAACTCACGCCTATCTCTGTAGTATTTTGTTTTTGTACGCGGCGCACAACTGAAATCCTAAATGTAAGAGTGCCCGACGCTCCTCCATAACTCCGATCCTCGTATTTGTGTTAGCACCAATATCAGATTTGATGAATTTGTGTTAGTAGTTTGACTCCTCTCTTCTATGGATTGATAGTTTGATGAATTGTGTAATTGTATGCGCTGAATTTCAGATTTATGTTAGCCCCAATTTCATATTTGATGAATTTGTGTTAGCCCCAATTTCAGATTTTAGCTAAGTATTTGTGTTTGTGTGTTGAGTTGATGAATGTGTGCTGTATTTATCAAATTTGTCTACTGCTGATGTTGAGGTTGGATCTGATGATTTGTCTCCTAATCCAGGGTTAAAGAGAAATATATTTGACTATGATTTGAAGGATAGAGAAAGGGTTAGACGAGTTTATTTTTAAAATGGACCTTGTCAACCTAGAAATCATGATTTTCCTGTGACTTTATTTGGATAAGGCGCTAAGTTCATATATTTAGGCCCCACTGGCTCCGAATCCTGGCTATGCCCTTGCTCCCATCAAAGGAACTCTGAAGAGAACAGTTCCCATCGCATGAGAACTCACATGTGCAAACAAGACCACTCAGCGCATATCACGGGATCCTATCTCAGACAAAACAAAGGCTCAGTCTGAGGAACAAACTGAAGCGAGTAATCCAACGGCCCGATTGGTTCTCAAAATTGACTCAATTCAAATCAAGTCACATGTGAAGGACAAAGACTTGGCGTGCAAGACAGAGGGCATTTCGGACACAATGAAAGTCAAGATTGCAGTCCAAGCAAGGACGAGTATAAAGCCAAATGAATAGTGTTTCGATTAAGCACTTCTCCCAAAACTCACATTCACTCACAAAGAAAGAAAAAGAGACAAGAGAAGAGAAGTCTCCGACGGCGAGTGTTCGATCTCGATGACGGCGAATCCAAGTTCCCAAAAGATAGGAAACTGCGACATTGAGCTCAAGGTGTAAAGTTCGATCTGTTTTATGCTTAGTTGAGGCGTTCGCTTAGGAACAATGTCGAGAAGGCTTACTAGTGTTATTAGAGTTAGGTAGAACTGCTAGGAACAGAGAAGTGTAAGTCTTACCTGTCTAACTAGGGAACAATCAATAAGATAAGAAGATCGTTCAAAATCCTCCAAGCGGAGGTAGATGTTTACTCATACAACTAGTTGGTTGTTGTGGGGTTCCTCTATAAAGGAACTGTGTCAATTGCATTATGTTTTACTTGCTTGTTATTCTACTTCCGCTGCCTTGGGAACAGCCTAACCGCCAGTTCCCAAGCTCTTACTAACCCGTGTCGATCCAACAATATATAAAGCGGTTTCATATTAAACTACGTCATCTATTATTTAAATCAATCTTATTGGTTGAAATTTAATTATATTAGTTTTAATTAGTTAAATTTATATATTAAATAAAAAATTAATATATATTAGTTTTATTTTTAATAAGATAGTTATTTTAAAAATATATATAATTTTTTTAAAATATTCTATTTTCATTTTTAATAATTATTTTTAAAAATAATAGCTTTTTATAGACAGATAATATAATAATTATCCATAACAAATAATCATATTAATAGACAAAACGTAATTTATTAAATAGTTATAAAAAAGATAAATAAAGAGATTAAATTTATAAATTAATCATATATGTGAGGTTTACTCAAACTAAATATTTTCAATTAAATATTAAACAATCATAATTTATATACTATTACTAAACTCGAATCCCTCCATCATATTTGTCAATCTCTTAACTATGCCACATAAGCTTCTTAATTTTTTAATTTACTCTTTTACCCTTCATAATTTTTAGTATACAATCCTTAAAAATATATAATATAATAATATTGCTAATGTTATTAATAATTACACATAATATATATTAGTAGCCTAGTAGGTGATTTTTAATTTCTTACACACTAAATTAATACATGATATCTCTACTATTTATCTTTATGAACAAAATTTTAATATTATATAGTCATATTAGAACGTAATCTCTACTATTCCATCGTTATGGACATAAATTCATAAATTTTAACATTATATAATTTTTTAAGTTTTTACAATAATTAAATAATAATTGTACATAATACTTTAGTACATGATATTTGATTCTTTAACAATATGTAATGTGTCCACACTATATTAGTACGTGGGAAACTTTAGTATTATATAATTATATTAGTATAAGAGATATATGTATTGTAATTTTTTTATGGTAAATATGAAACTATGAATAGGTGAGATCTCTATTATTTTATTTTTATGGACTTAAATTTTATAGAGCTTTGCTATTCGTCGTCCCTTATGTGTGAGGTGTCACTTTTATAATATTAAAGTATATGTATAAATCTATATATGTATAATAATAATTTATAATGAGATCAGTGGTGGTACACCTCATATTTTTACCACTTATTTAATTTTTAATAATTATTGATTTAATATATGGTTCCTACATAAAAAAATTCTCAAGTCATAGTCGTGCATGGTACAACCGGGTCTTGTTAGTATATTAATAGATATGGACCATAGAACTAATATGTTTAAATGTAAAGTTGACATCTCAATAAAACGAATACTAATGATAGGTTTAGATATTTTGGGATGATTTTACAATCACTATAAATAAATAAATGATGTATATAAGACGATGATTATTTTAAATATATATGTAATCTTTTAGTATAATAAAAGAGTTATCTTTGTCTTCCAAATATAGTCAATATAGAGATATAACTAGTTGTACTCGTTGTGTCATGCACGACTACGACTCATCAATATTTAGATATATTATAAATATGATATTAATAAAATAAATAACAAAAATAAATAAAAAACAAAAAATAATGTAAATTATTAAAAAAAATTAATCAAATTCAATTCTTTAAAAATCTTTTCAATAAAAAGTTAAAAAGATAGTTAATAAGAAAGATAAAAAAATATAGATTTTTTAAAGATAAAAAATCTTCTATATTTACATAAAAATGCAAAAAGAAAATTAAGGAAAATATAATATAATTTTTTAATAAAAAATTAATTTAAGGAAGTAATTATATACATATTTGAAATTTTGACCTTTTTATCCAAATTTGATTTAAGAGAAATATTTTTTATAAATAGATAAAAAGGTAAAGATAAAATAATTTTCATTATTTTTAATTAAAATTCTAATTATTTTTTTCCACGTCAATAAATAGAAATGAATTTAATTTGAAAAAAATAATATAATTTATTTAAAAAATATAAGGTGGGGCTAGAATTAATGTGGTGGATAGAAAAGTTACAATTTTAATATATAGTTATAGATAGATAGATATGGTTATTTTTATTTCAAAGATATATATGTGATCACGTGTAGTGTGTACATTTTTTTTCTTATCTTTTTTTAATGTATCTTTTACAAATATAGTAAATATAATGCACTTTTTTTTATATATATTTTGGTAAAATCTACTAATATTATGTTATCTTTATGTTTATTTGGAGATAAATTTTTATAAATATTATTTTATCTTTATGTCTAGTTGGAGATAACTTTTTTTGCATCACTAACTATTTAAAATTATAATAAAGGGGCGATGTAACGTAATGTGTTGGAAGAAATTACTTCGGCTTTAGTAGTTAGTAATAATAGTATAAGTAATATTAGGATTGCCTTCAGGCATCTAGTCAAAAGGTTAAGCCTCAAGGGTAGTACCCAAAGGTCCCCGGTTCGACTCTCATGGGCAATGCCCTCACCAATGTGGCATAGTTAAGACACGACGACACATAAGATAGATGGATTCAACTATAATTATAATATATTGATTTTTTTTACCACCAAAACAACATTATAAATTAGGAAGCCAAGTAATTACAAAGAATTGAAGCCATAACTTTTCAGAGTAGTGAAATTAAATTTAAAAGTGCATTATAAATTAGAAAAAGTGCATTATAGAGTAGTAAAATTGAACTCTAAAGTTCATTTTAAAGTAGTAAAAGTGTATTACATAGTAGAAAATGTGCACACATAAAAGATAGAAAAACTAGATTTCAAAGTAGTAAAATTGCAAATAAGTAAAAATACATGCCAAATTGAGTGGCTCGATCAGTGACGGACGCAGAACAAATTTCAAGGGAGGGCACGACTTCTCATATGAAGTCAATAATTTTGGAATTGTAGACTAGTTTAGTTAGTCAATGTTCTTAAATATGAAAATTTTATACTTATTTAATTATAAACTTGTATTTTAGGGAGTGAAGTATTAAATGTGAATGAACAAACTAAAATAGAACTATAATTCAAAAATTGTCGACGAGTTTAATTAGTCAATATTTTTAAATATGAAAAATTTATACTTATTTAATAATAAAATTTTATTTTATTGAAAAAAGCATTAAAATGTGGATGAAAAAACATTAAAAATAAAACTATAAGGAATTAAACCTGGGCGGATTGCATATAAAATTGAGTTACAAATCATTTTAATTAGTTAATTTTCATATTTTTCAAACAAATTATTTTAATTTTACGCATATTTAAATCTAAAATTTACATATATATTACTAACTAGTCCGACCGAAGGAGGGGCACGGGCCCACCGGTGCCCACCCCTAGGTCCGTCACTGGGCTCGATGATTAGTAAGTGCATTTTAAGTTTGAAAAAAGTGCATTCAAAATAAGTAGAAGTGCATTCAAAATAAGTACAAGTGCATTCCAAGTTCTAAATGATGAAACCTGTAATAAACCGAAGCTAGAAAGAAGTAACAAGATTATTTATTCGACGAGACAAACACTTGCTTTTATTAACGATTGCCAAACGAGATTACAACGACGTAATTCTGCCCAACATCTCCTTTACGAGATTCGAGGTCTCTGTCTAACGAGGTTCGAGACCTCTTTGTTACAACGAGGTTACCGCTTACAAACTGCTAACGAAATCTTTTTCTATTACAAGTTGAGAATTTGCTATCTATTCGGCGAGACTAGAAGCTCATCAATTACGACGAGATTGTAGCTTACAAAGCAGCATGCGGGATCTGTTTGAGACTTGAGATTTCTTTGGGCGACTTGAAGTCTTTTTATTGATCTTCCCTTAATTGTAGCGTATCTTAACGGTTATTTCAACACGTCGATCTTCAACAAGCAAGATAGTTCTTGAGTTAGAGATGTTTTTCGACCCTTGCAACCTTCGAGGCTCTCCTCTATTTATAGACATTTGAGGAGCACGGTTTTTATCAAACAATGAGGGATCCTCGAGATACGACCATCTAATTGGTCGAGAGAGAGGTGGCTGATCATGGTCGAGAATAAGGTGGTCTTTGATTGGTTGAGCGGGTGAGTGTGTCAGCTTTTGAGTATGTGCGGTTCCTTCCCGTTTCTTCTAGAAGCGCATCGCCTGATCGACATCCTTATTCGAGAGGCTGCAACGTTTTGACCTCGCTCATGCGGGGAGCGCGCGATGTTTGGCCTTCACCCATCCTTCGACTTTAGACTAGCCTGCTTGTGTACCTCACTTTTTTGGATGGGTGTGGGAAGAAACCCAAGGAATGCCCTCGAACTCCGCTCTTATCGCTTTTACCTCGCTACCCGCCCTTACTGTTCACTCACCGCTATTTTGCGCACCATCACTTAAAAAAACATATGTTTTTTTGTGCTTACGCATAAAGATGTGGGTTTGAATCCCACATGCATGGGCTAATTTGATCAACTTTTTATATAGTAATAACTGATTAGTTTTTAATTTTGTCACACGTATAAGTGTAAACTGAAAATTGTTTTAGTACCTAGCTAGTTTATGTAAGAGATCATGTTAGCCTATGTAGGATTCAAACCCACATCTCTCTCCACAAGTAAAACACTCCCCCATTTAAGCTAATAGGCTATTTGTAGTATATTTATATGAGTGCATTACAATCAAAAGAGCTAGATAATTATAAAACAACATGGACGTCCTTGTTGACTATAAAAGAACGATAGCAAAAAAATCACCAACAACCTACTATATACATTAGCCACAAACAACAATCATGCAGAATAGATGCACACATGAAAAAGCCTAGGAAGTTGAAGAAGAATCATTACCCGAGGAAGTGTATTATAAAGCAGGTAGAGGGCATTACAGGGTAGGAAAAGTGCATGTCAATATGATTAGTAAGAGTGCATAACTATATTATTATTATAAGGGTATAGTTATACTATAGTGCATTACAAATCAATACAAGTGCATTTCAAATTAGGTAAAGTATCTTACCAAATTGGTAAAATTGCACATCATATGATTGGTAAAAGTGCATTACAAAGTAAATAAGGTGCATTGTAAATTATTAAAAGTGCATTCGAAATTAATGGGTTAGAGTACAAAGCCAATGGACATAAATAAACACTCTAGCTTAATCAATTAACTTTACATTAATGTAATTAATGTAAAGTTGTCCTCCGTTGTATCCAAACAAGCAACGGATTTTCAATGGACTGCCACGACGGAATTGCTCAAACTCTCCCACACTAGGATTCTAGCAGGAGCTCTGAGTTTCCTGCTGTTGTCTGGAATCTGCCACCCCGACATGTATTAAGATTAACGTCGATGGAGTGTCCAAAGGTAATCCTGGTGTAGGGATGGCAATGGGGCGGGGATTCCCCATTACCCGTGGGGATTTCCCGTTATGGGTACCGGGAAGGGGATTTTTAGTGGGGATGGGGGCGGGGATGAGGGGAAAAGTAATTACCCGCTAGGGTATGGGCATGGGGACGGGGATAGGTGTCCCCGCCCCACCACCCGACCCGAACCCGACCCCAATGGGGAAACCCCATGGGGAATCCCCGCCGGGGGACCCATTGGGGAACCCCGTGGGGAATCCAGCAGGGGGACCCGTTGGGGATCAATATATTTTTTTAGGAAAGTGTACATAAAAGTAAATGAAAAATAAATTGAGTAACTCGTGGGGATTATACAAGGTGAAAATCAAACGGAGATGGGGAGTCCCAAATTATAAATGGGGAAATCAAGCGGAGATGGGGAATCCCCGACGGGGATTATAAATGAGGAAATCAAGCAGAGATGGGGAATCCTCGACGGGGTTTATAAATGGGTAAATCAAGCGGGGATGGGAATGCCCGACGGGGATGGGGACGAGAATAAATTTTATTACCCGATGGGTAATGGGACGGGTATGGGGAGCATATATCTAAATGGGTATGGGTACGTGGAGGGTATTCCCCGCCCCAAACCTGCCCCATTGCCATCCCTATCCTGGTGAGTCGGCCGGTGGTGGCCTCTCGCATAATGTTGATGGTGAGTTTATCCGAGCCTTCACTTTTACCTGCGGCTATTGCACTGCAATCCAAGCTGAACTTTGGGCAATTTTCCATGCCATCCAATGGTCTAGACGACTTGACATTTCCTGTTGTATTGTTGAGACTGATTCACTCCTTGCCTACAATCTGATCCAGGATAGAACATTACTCACTCACCCAGACATCTCCATAATTCAGCAATGCCGACACTCATGGAGAATGGCACCTGGAATATCCATATCGCTCACATCCGTCATACAACAAATAGCCTCGTTGATAGACTCGCAAATTGGGCCCTTGATATTCATTCTGATTTCCAGGAATTTACTATTGTTCCTTCTTGTATTTGTGATGATTTCCTTGCACACAATAGTTCTGCTACTTTGGTTTAATTATGTAATAAAATTTTACCAAGGTCAGGCCCTCCTTCTTGACCAAAAAAAAATCACTAGAACAGACATAAAATACTGAAATCAATAATAATGTACAAAAGAAAATGAAAAAATTTCAAATTAGGAGGAAATGTGAAATTAGAAACCTTAGATTGTTGTAGAAAGTAATGAAAATCGAAATAGGAAGAACAATTACAAATTATGTTAATGATTCTAGGGAGATTATGGAAAAAATTCAAGCGAAGGGTATGAATCGATGTGAACGATGATGGAGAAGCACCACGAACAAGATGAAAAACAGCGATGATTGAAATAGCGTGATTGATCAACACCTAAATTGAAACAAAAAATCTATTTTATTAAAAAATTGAAATAAATATTCCACCCATTGAAAATAAGATAGAATATCACCTTTGAATCTTCTCCGTTCAACTAATCTAAATATTTCTTATTTTTATATAATAAGGGCATATTTTATATGATCCCAACTCGTTAATTATAAGCACATAATCTTTTTGTAAGGAAAAAAACTAGAGAAAAATTAATTTCATATCATAGCAGACCCGGCATTAAAAATCGCCGGCCCAGGTGGAAACCGGAAAGGCGGAAACCGTGAGAAGTGCGGGCGGCAAAGCAAATCAAGCATAACGGGAAAAAAATAAGGCGCGTTTGATACGGTCGTGGGCGCTCTTCTTCACCAAGTCCAAATACAAATAATAAGCTGTGGGCGCTGTAATAAAATTTCGCCAACTCAACTTGAAAAAATTCCCCTTCCCCCACTCTCTCCCGGCTGAACCAGCGAGATTTTGTGTTTCTCCGTCTCCAATGGCGTCTCCGTTGAGTATCGTATTCGGTCTTCTAACACTTGTCACAGTCGGGACGATTTTCGGTAAAAATTGCTCTGTCGAGAAGAAGCTGCTCGATCGATCCGTGTTTTTTTTGTTTGCAGTGAATCAGTGATTGCTTCGTTTGCTTGAATAACTGCATGGACGTGTCGATTGCTAATTGTACGATAATCTATTTCTTGTTGTGTTCATGTTGACGCGGTATTTGGGATTCGATATCCCATCCGTGATTTCGTGATTTGATCATTAATTACGTTGTGAATTATGTTATCATATATTTTGATTTTACTTCTAAAGTTTGAATTTTGGTTAGAGTAGCATTCTCTGATATCCTTATCAATTGCTTTACGTATCTTAATTAGTGTTTTTGTAAGTTGAGTAGCTTGCTGTACAAATGCCTGTATTTCAATGGCAGTATCCCGACTCGTCTGTGCTATAGAATCATTCTTTCAAAACTGTCAATACTTGTGCTCTTACTGGTTACTTATGACTAGTAATGAGATTTCTGCTTCTGACCAACTTCAGTGACTTTTCTAAAAACAATTAGGAGCAACCTAGCTTCAAATTTATTTGTTTATTTTATATAATACATCTTGCCAGAGTAATTTGCTTACTTTAACTATTCATGTTATAGCTCACATTCCTTTTCAAATCCTTTGTATCCCAAACTGGTGTCTCAAACTTTATAAGAAAAAAATGCATTATGTTTTTGTTTAATTTGTTATAACATGAAGTACTAATTCTGTACTGCATCTGACACAATTTAAGCCTCGGTTTTCGGATAGAGGGTTTGGACTTGTCACAGTCATGCAAGATATGAAATTAGTCAACTACATTTTGGAGAGATAACAAACTCTCCCTGTTACATAGGAAATGGATAGAAAATTGTCACTCCCTTAGACAACTGAAGAAGAGGTTTGAAGACTTATCTGGTACATTGCTTTATTGATGCTCTTTCATTGTAAATTTGCAGGTGCTCTTTGTCAGTTAGCATTCATAAGTAGGATTGAAGACTCGACTGGTACATGCTAGCACTCCCGTCTCATTGTTACATTTGCTTTATCGTTTGTTTTCATGCTGCACAGAATAGTACCGGAGGCAAACATGCAAAAACTTTATTTTTAATGTGAGAACATAGTCTTATACTTAACTGGAATAGAGGATTGAATTCAAGCTCATATGTTGTTTAGAGGAAATGAAGAGTCTAAATTAATGAGTATGCCACTTCGATCATTATTATTTTTGTTATATTCATATGAGTATCACCCTAAACACTATATGCACTTGAATTTTATTCTTGAAAAGATGATCAATTCAATGATTGAAGTATAGTATTTATTAAAGATTTCTATGGAGTGATAGCTTATATTTTTATGTGAGATCTTACTGAGCACTCACTTTTTCTCTCTATTCAGAAATGATTTTCTCGTGCCTTTCTGAGTGAGAAATCCTACTAACTTGCATGTTATTGCACTATTTACAGGAGCACACTTCAGAACATTGCAGCATACACAATCTGAAGACTACCTTCAGAAGTCTGCGGGTCAGTACCTTGCAGCAACTACAATACGTAGATCTTGGTCGCATGTATTGATCATCCTTTTTATTCTGTATTCAAAAGACTAGGGATCATTTTTCCCTAGTAATCTTTGCTGAATTTTATTCTTTAGCAATGTTTTTGCTTGTATTTTGTGGATTTCTTCCGCTATATATAAAGAGTATTGTATCATTAAGTAATTGTTCATAACTGTTTGCCCAAATTGTTGGTGCACTAATAAGCCACTTGCATTCTCTTATTTTCACATAACTCAAAATCATTTTTGTTTGGCTAATTTGTAGGTATATCAAGTTGGGCTAATGACCAGGAAGCAGCCATTCTAAGACTTGGATATGTAATTACATTTTGAATGAATATTTATTAGTATTGTTTTTATTGAATAAAGTTTGTGACATGATACTTCAGTCTAGCTTCCATTTATCATTATTAGTTTGATTCACAATCTCTTCCAGCTTTCTTTGACCTGAACTCAAAAATCAAGATTTGAAAATGCTTGTTGAGTTATTACTTTTTTTTTATTACTTATAATCTTGATTAGTAATTTGTAGGTTAATTGTCTAGTAGGGTGGATGACATTCAACTTAGTGCATTTCTTCTCCTCTTTGCTCTTTTATTACTTTTTCCTCTTCTCTTTTAATTATGTGTGGCGCGCTTTGGGGGAGGGGTAGTGATGGATCTTTGTTGCCTCATGTCTAGCAAATATGCAACTGAACTTTAGAAATAGATTTTACATTTGATTCTACGTCCTAATTGCTAAATAACTGCATACTGCGTAAGTCACGGCCTGATCGATTATGTCATGCAGTTTGTAACACTGTTTGTCTATTGGTAATGCAGGTTAAGCCAGAAATTGTTAGCTGGAAACCTAGAATTATTATCCTGCATAAATTTTTGAGCATGGAGGTATTTTTATCATTTGTCTGCCTTTCTTTCATATAAATTTCACTAAAATCTAAGTATGTGACTAGGATTTACCAAATTCTTGTGCTTCTCTTGTATTGTTAATCATGCTTCATGCTTCTTCAACCAGAAAAATCTATCTAATATGGGGTGAACTTTTTGTATATTGATGATAATATGGAGAACTCAAACAAAACATTTTGCATCATGAGTATTTCATCTAATATAGGATGGATATTCTGTATAGTGATAGGCATGAGCATAGAAATCCACCCTGAATTTAGGTTGCTTCAAGATACAAAAATATGAACATGGTGTAATTAATCCGTGTTATGAACAAAAAAGTTTACTCCTATCTGTCGCTTCTTGAACCAATTTCTGCTTAAATGTGAACCAATTAGCGAGTAAGAACCTTACTAAGATGAAAGGGTATCATTCTAAAAGCATTACTTCTTACATGATGACACGGAGTAGCTCAATGAACTTTCCTTTTCTTTGGTCACCCGTTTGATATAAAACACATAATTTTGCAGGAATGTGATTATCTTCGTGCTATTGCTTTGCCCCGTCTCAATGTTTCTACGGTAGTTGATATAAAAACTGGAAAGGTTTGCTTCTCTTTAGCTTGTGCCTTCGGTTTTAATGTAAGGAGTTGTTTGCATTCTGTTCCCTTTCTCTTTCTGGGGTTGAGGAGGGAGGGGGCACTAATTACTTATGCTTCTTGATACTGTATTTTGTCAATGGTTACACTCATAGTATTGTTTAACATCTAAAGTTCAGCTCTTATGTACCAAGTTACATTAAGGAACCACTTCATTTAACCATGATATTCTCATTTCGTTAAATTGATTGTTTCCTTCATCCTTCTGTATAAAGTCTTGCCAGTTCATGCAATTTGCAGATGCATATAAAACAGCAAAAATCATAAACCTTGGGTCTTTCGGGCACATCCTTCTGACATGTTCAGGCTATGGGTGCCCCCATCTTGACCCCCCAGATCCCACTTGAGCGGGACTATACTGGGCGATGCTGCTGCTGCTGATTTTAAACAGCAAAAACCATAAACCCTTCAAAGAAAAATATCATTCCTTTCTTTGTTTTTAGGCATGTGTTAAATTATAGAATCATATTATGCATCTTGCCTGAACAAAGAGGCAAAATGAAGAGTAAGATTGAGGAATTTACCCGTCTGCTTTTCTAATCATATTATTTATATGATAATTAGGGAGTTAAAAGTGATGTCAGGACAAGCACGGGCATGTTCTTAATCCCAGAAGAAAGAAATTATCCAATGATCCAGGTATTTTTTTTTATTTTATCTTTCTTACCATTTCTTATCTTATTCCAAGGCTCCCTAGTTTATAAGGTTACCATGGTTCCCTTGTATTAAAACTTACCTCTTACCTAATGCTTGGTAGAATTAGCTCAAGCAATTTCATTACCTTCTATCTCTGTTGCAGTCTTCTTTCATCCCTCGATCATAATATATGACTGTAGAGAAACATCAGGGTTTGGATGTGAAAACCAAGAAACAATGCATATTGCCTCCACTGTTGCATTGAAGCCAACTGTGATTTCATCAAGTTTAATGCTTGGTAGAATTAAGTTGTATCAGGACTAAACATGGCAGGAGCTAGTATATGATTTTATTAAGGTTCTTGAAGGGAAAAAAATATGATTTACTTCTGTAAAATAGCTAGATTTGCTAGAATTGGGGTTTTAGCATGAGGGTATTCAGATAATTCCTGTGAAGGCACTTATCTAATTTTGTCTAACTACTCCACATCTGGATAACACACAGAATCTACTCTACAACATGATCTATGGTCATTCAGTTTCTCATTAACTAGTTGAACCCGTCGTGCCTTGCACGACTATGCCTTTAGATACATTATAAAAAGATATTAATAAATAAAATATAATATAAAATTTAATGTAAGTAATTTATTGCATATAATATGTATAAGAATTATTTTGTTTTTGAAATCAAATTAAACAAATTAAATCTAGATTATTAAGTTTAAAATTGAAGATAAACATAGATTATTAAGATAAAATAATCTACATTGCTCTTTTTCCTTACAATATTTCATAACCACGTTTAAATTGTTATACTCGTTGTGTCGTGCATGACTATATGGATTTAATACTTAATTTATTTAATGAATAATATTTTAATTTAATATAAAAAATAAAAATAAGGTATTTATTAAAAAAAATCATTAAGTTGAGCCAAGATAATGTGAGGTACAACTAAAGTTGTTAAAGTGAGTCCAATATAAGTTTGATGGATTAATGATAATTTATTTATGAAAAAGTATAAATAAAATTATTTTAATTAGAATCATTAAAATTTATAAATGTTTTACAAAAATAATTAAATAGCTATAAATAATGTAAATTCTATAATTTTTTTAATCAAATTCAATTCTTTAATTTTCAATAAAAAGTTAAAAACATAATTAATAAGAAAAGATAAAAAAATATGAATGAATATAGAATTTTTTAATGATAAAAAACTTTTATATTAATAGAAATAATCCAAAAAGGAAATTAAGGAAAAGATAATATAATTTTTTTATATAAAACTTTAATTTAGTCAAGTAGTTATATAAATATTAAATGTTTTATTTTTTATCTAAATTTTATTTAAGATAGTTTTTTAATCTTTTACATAAATCTTTTAAATAAATAGATAAAATAATAAAGATAAAATAATTTTTTTAATTTTTAATTAAAATTTGAATTAATTTTTTCCAAATATAAAATATAGTGTGTAATGTTAGTTTTTGATAGAAAAATTTAATATTAAAAATATCTTCCTAGCAATCTATCATTATATATTAAAAAATCTTATGTTTTATTTTTCCTTTCTTTTATTTTTTTATTAAATATATTATAATTTTGGTTTTTATAAAAATTAGATAGATTTTTAGAAAATTTAAAAGAAAAAATTATAAATAATATGAATACGAAGTTATTTTTTAAATATAAGGTGGGGTCGGAATTGTTCTGGTGGCTCGAAAAGGTTTGGATTTAATATATAGTTATAGATATATAGATGGATATTTCAAATATATTATCATTTATATCGATATTTTTATTTCAAAGATATATATGTGACCACATGTACATATTTTTCTTATATTTTTGTAATTTATCTTTTATAAATATGATAAATATAATGTCCTTTTTTATCTATATTGGTAAAATATACTAATATTATTTTATTTCTATGTTTATTTGGAGATAGATTTTTACAAATATTATTTTATCTTTATGTTTATTTGGAGATAACTTTTTTGCTTAATTAACTATAAAGAACTATTATTTTAATAAAGGCGTAATGTGGCGCAATGTGGTGGCAGAAATTGCTTCAGCTTTAGTTATTAGCAATAAATTTAATTTAGGCAAGTAATTATAGAGTTTGGTTCAAATGAAACAAACTCTTATCCTAAAACGAATGCACTTTTTGTAGTTAGTAGTGCAGTTTTCATACTTCAGAGTGCACTTTTTCGCATTTGTACTTTTCGTACTTTTTAGTGCACTTTTCAAATTTTTTTAGTGCACTTTTTCGTAATGCACTTTTTGTATTTTTCAATGCACTTTTATATGAAAAGTGTATTATTAACTATGAAAAGTGCATTCGTTTTAGGATAAGAGTTCGTTTTAGGATAAGAGTTTGTTTCATTTGAACCAAACTCAGTAATCATATACATATTTAAAAATTTATTTTTATCTAAATTTGATTTAACATAATTGTTTTAATCTTTTACATAAATAGCTAAAAGGATAAATATAAATTAATTTTATTTTAATTTTTAAATAAAATTCGAATTAAATTTTTCCAAATATTAAATATAGTGGAATGTTAGTTTTAGATAGAAAAATTAATAGTAAAAATATTTTCCTACCTTATTATGATAACAATCTATCATTATATATTAGAAAATCTTATGTTTTATTTTTCCTTTCTTTTAATTTTTTATTAAATATATTAGAACGTTGGTTTATAGATTTTGAGAAAATTTGAAAGAAAAAATTATAAATAATAAGAATACGAAATTACTTTTTAAATATAAGGTGGGGCCGGAATTGTTATGGTGACTCGAAAAGGTTCGGATTTAATATATTATAGATATATAGATGGATATTTCAAAGATATTATCATTTATATGTATATTTTTATTTCAAAGATATATGTGTGACCACATATACATGTTTTTCTTATATTTTTTAATTTATCTTTTACAAATATGATAAATATAATGCCCTTTTTTATCTATATTGGTAAAATATACTAATATTATTTTATTTTTATGTTTATTTGGAGATAAATTTATAGAAATATTGTTCTATCTTTATGTTTATTTGGAGATAACTTTTTTGCTTAATTAACTATAAAAAATCTATTATTTTAATAAATGAGTGATGTGGCGCAACGTGGTGCAGAAATTGCTCCGACTTTAGTTATTAGTAATAGATATCAATGGTCAACACTCATTCATATATCTTCTTTCTATTGCTAACAGGCAATTGAAAAGAGAATTTCTGTCTACTCTCAAATACCAATTGAAAATGGTGAACATATTCAAGTTTTGAGGTATGTTTATAAGGTTTTTCGTAAGGATCTTGTGCTGATTAACTGAAAATAAAACTGAAAATAAAACTTTTTCATAATCAAAGCTAACACCTGCAGATATACAGGTATGATAAAAACCAGTATTACGAACCCCATTTTGACTTTTTCTCTGACACTGTGAGTTTTCTTTATTTGATGTAATATTCAGCATTCCTTTTTTGTCTACTGCTATTGATTATATACTTCCTTGAGCTCATGAAGAAGGTTATCTTCCTCTTCATTTCAGTTCAGTATCAAACATGGTGGCCAAAGGATAGCAACAATGCTTATGTATTTAAGTGATGACGTCGTTGGGGGAGAGACGCATTTTCCTTTGGTAATTGTTCCCATAAACATCCACTTTTGTCATTCTGTAGCTGTGGAAAAAATAGCTTGTCCCTATATGCATGGTTTGATTTTCAGACTAGATTGTTTCAGTTAACCTCACTAAAAACACTCTTGAATAAGATAAAATGATACAATTGCTATGCTTTAGAATGAATCAATTTATATATATGTTAGTCTAGTGTTCTGAGCTCCGTCTTTTTACAAAATAAATTCTGGCATTTGAGCGATATGTGACCAAGTCACCAAGCTATATGTTCTGTTGCCATCTGAACTTCTAGGCTGAATACTTGTCTGAATATCATTCCTTTCAATAGTGCTAGGAAACTGAGTGTGCATTTTCAATAGGTGATCTTGTTAGAAGTTGCATGCATTCTGCCATAAAATCTATTCCTAGTCAAATTCCAAAATAATTGCATAGGAATCCAATAATTTATAGATGATTTAAGTGTAATATCACAATGAGGACAAATGCAGATTAGATAGTGTGAAGACACATCAAGCATCTACCCTAGTACAAATATAAAGCAAAAACCAAGTCATTGTAAAAATTTGAGCCACATGGCAAATTTGAATTATTTTTTGATTTTTGATTTCTCATTTTTAATCCACTTTTACCTTAAACACTTCCCCACTATCTCAAAAACTACCATCCACTCTTTTCTTCTAAACAAATTAAAATTTTATAATTATTATTACTAAAGAAAATGAGATTCAATCGTGAAAATTTATTCCGAATAAATATTTAAATAATAAGTTAGAAATAAAATTATTTTAAAATATACCCGTACCTTGGTACGGGAATAACACAAATTTATAATTTTTACCAAAAACTAAAAATTCTAAAACTACTTCCCCACTTCATCAAAAAATTTGGCAAAAAAACCTACTCACTTTCCCACTCCCCCACTTTCTATGAAACAATTACAAATTATTTTTTTGATGAAAATTGATTCCAAAATATTATACTTTTCTAAAAATGTTATATAAATAGTTAATGTGAAGTTATGTAATTTCTTTTTGTTAATGAACACTTGATTAAAATATTTTAATTGACCATCTAAGAGATTAAGACAAATCATTTTTTACAATTGATCTAATAAAAATTATTTTTTAAATAAATCCTAATATTTTGTAATTCTTTATTAAAAGAAGTGTGATTTGTGAAAATGTGTTTGTAAATTTTTTTAAGAACCGTCGATAATAATTTATAAATGACTTTTATATTAAATCCGTACAATATACATGAATAACATTGAAAAAGTGTGATTCAGTCGTGAAAAATGCGTTCGGGAAATTTTTTTAAGATTAAGTCGAAAATATTTTTTATAAAGTAATTTTTAAATTAAACCCGTACAAGGTACGAGAATGACACTAGTTGATATAGAAACTTGGAAGTATTCCGAACATTCCTGGCTTGTTCGAATGAAGTTTACATCTTGTTATGGGCAACTAATATATGAAGTTTTCTCAGGCAGGCTCAGGAAATTGTAGCTGTGGTGGAAAGGCTGTAACAGGAACATGTGTAATACCTAATAAAGGAGATGCAGTGCTGTTCTGGAGCATGGTATGCACCTAAACCCTGTCTATCTAGCCGCTATAAAATAGCACGTAAACAATAAGTAGCTTTAATTAGGCAGTTGTGCACTTTACTATTACAAAAAAAATATTACAGAATGATATAGTTAAGCTTCTTTTCATCCCTTAGGACCGTAACTAGTTAGAGGAAGTTTGCTTAGTCCTAATACACCAGATTTTGCATATATAGGCATGCATTGTTATACATGTCTTTTTAATAACATTTGAAGCTCTGTCCACTCTATTAGTGCACTCTATTTGAAGATAAACATATGCTTCTTATGTTATTACTATAAATAAGTACGCATCTCCTTCCAACTGTTTCTGTGCTATTAGCGAAATTGTTCACCTTCTAGATAATGCATTATGTAGTGTAGTCCAAACTCACCCTTATATGGTTCTATTTCTCAACCTTTCTCTCTCTACGGCTCAAGCTCTTGGACCCCCCCCCCCCCCCCCCCCCCCCCCGCCCATCCCTAAGCTGTGGGTCTTTGAGTAGGAATTGTTCTTCGAGTTCATTTTGTCGCCGATCATAACCAACTGGGATCTATATGCGAATGACATTGACATAACATGAAATAGTTGGCAACATAAGATCTGTATGAGACCATCCTTCAGCATACAGATTGGATGCTTCTTTTGCTATTGAAGAAGTATAATCTCAGAAACTTTGAATGAATGATGAACTTCTATTTTCTTCCCATGCCATTAGCTTATTTAAATTTCTCTTTGCATTGTTGAATGATTAATAAACTTCTAGTAATGTTACCAGGGGCTTGATGGACAATCAGATGTAGGGAGTGTCCATGGCGGATGTGAAGTGTTATCGGGAGAGAAATGGTCGGCTACGAAATGGATGAGACAGAGAACTTTTCCATATTGAAGCGAAATGAATGTCATTCTACAACTTGTTAATGATACATATCATAAACATCAGCAAGGCAGTCCAAAATCCTAAATGAATCAGCTTAGGAATGTGATAATGGTCCATTATAGCAAATACCTCATTGACCAAATAAAAACCCCTCAGTTTTATGTTACAGCTAAAAATGTATTGTTCACATTCATCTGTTTCACTATAGTTGCCGAGTTTGTCTACTTAAGACTGAAATTTTCGTGTTATCTTATGGATAGAGAAATTTATGACAAGTATTAAGTTAGAATCATATCATCAATCTAAACGATGTTTCACTTCCTCGATAGTATTGAGAAGAACACCCCCAAGAGGGCCAAGACAATGTTGAAGAAGTAGAGTTATAAATTTAACATGCTCATGTTATTTTGACCATGACAATTGGCTTTGAACATCATCAATAAAGTACTAGGGGCAAAACATTTAAAATTTACAAATATTTACTCCCATAGAGTTGATCTATAAGTGCACTAAGAAGAGCTGAGAGAGGATGCAAAATATTAACAGCTAGGAGTATCGATGGTACTGTACTTGGATTTATGGGTAAGGGTTGACTTAGTTGTCCGTAAATAGGAATGGCAATGGGAGGAGAGATTTCTTGTTCTCTGTGAGGATTCTCCGTCATTAGGATGGATACGGGGAGAAAATAGATTTCTTGACGGGGATAGAGGTCCCTACCCCCAACATTATTTTGGTAATATTCTCATTAAACTTGAAACTTGATGTAAATAATGGAGTAAAACATAATTTGTTATATATACCCACACTTATTGAAATAGAAGAGATTACCAAAATAACGTTTTATCATATGAAGTTGTACTTTATAGTAATAATCTTGAAACTTGATGTAAACTATAAAATAAAACTTGCTGCAGCTATTCACTTTATTACTCATAAACATCTACTCAAATTGTTGCAAAAGAATATCTTACTTCTTAGATATACCAACATAATCACACCTTGTCAAAGCCAACAACTTGAACAAAAGACTTAGGTTACGTTCGACAATTTCTTTTTTGAGTGCTTATAAGCACTATGTTGCTAATTTGAAGAAATAAGCATTCGGGAGGTGTTGCTTATTTTTTTAAAAACTCCCTCCGTCCCCGAAAGTTTGTCCTAAAGGACAACTTTCACATATATTAAGAAATGGATAGAGAAGAAAAAGTAGCTAATAGGGAGAGGGGATAGATTGTGATTGTGATGGGTAAAAGTGGGAAGAAAGAGAAAAAGAAAGAAGAAGACTAAAAAGAGGTTTAAAGAGATAGATTTTTGTTAGATAATGGGGGTAAGAAATGAGATAGAATAAGACTAATATTGTAAGAAAAAATTGATATAAAAGAAAAGTTGAAAAGTTGGACAAACTTTTCGGGACACCCGAAAAGGAATACAAGACAAACTTTCGGGGACGGAGGGAGTAATCAACATTCCTCATGCTTATCACAAATAAGCAAACTTATTTCCCAAAAAATAAGCATATGGACCCCTTAATTCATAGCTTTTTTTGAACCCTTAATTAGGAGAAGGCAAAGCTATTTGTGCATTTATTTTGGTATGATATGAATCCTATTTTTATTTTTATTTTTTGAACCCCATTTGATATGATTCATAGTTCAATATTTATGGAATTCTGATTTGTTGATAAACTATTTGAGTTGTGATTTGTTGATAAACATTCCATCCATGCATAGCTTTGCTTAATTGATGATATTGAACATGCTCTAGTTAGGATGTACTCCTCTGACTCGGAATGCTTTAGCTATCAAAACGGTAATCCTAGAAAATATGAATTTAGAAATGAATCTCCCACTTTAGAGAAAAAAGAAGAAGAAGATGAATTAGATCCCACCCTTGACAGATTTATGGAAATTAGTATTCCTACCTCGAATGCGGATCAATTCTTTGCAATTATAAAAGACTTAAGGAAGGAAAAGAAGGAAATAAAGTGTATGGTGTGTGATAAGAATGGGGAGTTATTCAATTCTCACTTCACTGAAGAGGGGCTACATAGAAGGATTGTTGAGCTAGAAACCGAAGTCAATGAATTAAAGGAAGAGATAGAAAAGAAATTTGGACTGAAACCTATGCAAAAAGTATGATATGTTTCTTACATTATGATTGTGTGAAATGTATATGGACTACTATATGTTTCTTACATTATTATTGTGTGAATTTATTGATGACATGCATGTATAAGTGATAAAATTTCTTAATATGTTCGAATTTGTTCATTGCACTCTTCCAACTCACAACTAATTAACAGGCTAAAAGTCATCGTGCCTAATCAAAAAATAAATCCCTATTACTAAACTTAGTGTAGTCATTAAGTCGGCATCATACCCAAGAGAATCTTGTATTCCCAAGTTGTTATCTTTATCAACAAGAACAATAAACAAGGGGGGTTGTAGATTGGTTTCTAACTCTAGGGAAAAACAAAGCAAGTAAACAAAGCAAATAAGTACTGAATTTGTAATCCATTAGGGAAAAACAATTCCATTCAAGTATCCACCTTATCATCAATGTTGTTGATCATTGTAGATCTTCGAGTTAGCGTTCGATTGACAACAAGTTCAGCTCCATCCGACCATTGTAGATCCCAAATGAAGTGTTGCAAAAAAGTGATGTTAAAACAACAACTCCAATGCATGACCCAGATTTAAGCGTTCTTTTCCCACAATCCCTTAGGCTTCATACTCATCAAGAATGGCTTGAATATCCTTGGAACAGACACTTGAACATATCCAATCATGAATCTTCCAACTTAAGACGACTTAGACTTCATGTAACAAATACTTTTTCCTCATAAAGACCTAAAAACATGAAAGTACAAGAGTAGACACCAAAATCCAAAAACTACAAAAACCACACAAAATGCAAGGAACTACCTAATATTTAAACACAAAAATGTCCTAAAACTAACACCTAAATGCATGTTATCACTAATCAAGTTTTTTTCCTTAAACACTTTAACTATCTCGGTCTAATAAAATGGTTGCCCATGACCATTTTTGTTTTATGCATCTCTGGGCAAATCCTTAGCAAAAGAGTGGTCAATTAATAATCATATTTGAATGACATAGACTTTTTAGTATTTTTGTCATTCTGTAATTCACATTAAAATTAAGCATGAAGCAAACATGCTATTTGCAAGACAAACACATCCAATAACAAATTTTCGCTCATAACCATGATTATAAAGTGAAATTGCTACAATGAAGCTTACCAAAGACATCCTTGGCTATCTCTAACTAGCAATTAAGAGTTGAACCTTTCTGAAAGTAAAACCCAAATGTCAAAACAAAGGGAATTACCTAAAGGATAATAGAGAAAAAGGGACAAATTAGGGGGAGTATTGAGGGGATACATACCCGATTGCAGATGGGTAGTCAGAACGAAGGTCGTCGGCGAGTTGGTGAGGTCGAATCTAGCTCTCAACGATTGTATATGGGGGTGGTCGGAACAAAGGCGTTGCTGCCCAAAAGCACGGAGGTGGGTGGTCGAAATGAAGGTCGTCGCCAATGTGAGACACAAGAGCAAGGTCGCCTCTCTTGCTGACTATGTTCGACCGATTTGAGAAGAAAAGGAAAGTGGGCCTAAAATACATGGCTTTAGGGAATTAAAAACATAGAAGCCCTTTTCTTTTTTCTTTTTTTTAAAATTTTTATTTTAAGGGTATTTTGGTAATTTCTAAACTACCTTTTAAAAATAAGGAAACCCCTAAAACGAACACCCACATGCTTATTTGACAAATAAATTTTCACTTTCAGCATCGGCAATAAGCAACTAATATCAACATCCGGTACAATCAACATCAACATTAACATTGAGTTGCCGAACAAAGCCTTATTCATATGAACCGCAACATGAACATATCCGTTTTACACATGAAAAAGGCTAATTGTAACAAAGACAATTAAATAAAAAATATCAAAAGTTTTTGACAATTGTTCAAACATTTTCTTTATGATCCAAAAAATAAACAATCCAAAGTGTAAAGATTTTACATGGAGACTATCTGTAAACATACCATTGATTTAAAAAAGGGATTTTCCTTTTGGTACCCTTAAGGTTTGATATTTTCCTTTTGGTGTGAAAAAAAATTCATTTTCCTTTTGGTGCCCTCTTAGTTTTGACAAGTTCCTTCATGTAACCAAAACTTACTAAAATGACAATTCTGTTAGCTTTCCGTCCAAAAAATAAAATTTAAGAAAAAGAAAAAAATCCTAGGCCTATTCCAGGCTTTATTATTTACGCTCGGACTCCATTATGCACAGAACAAAAAATAAACCCGTGCTGCGTTGATCCCCTGCAATTGACAAAGAATTGTAATTTATTTAGGTGATGTAATAGGAGACCTTCAACTTCAAGAGCATACCTTTGCTCTCGCTTTTCCAATTTTATAAGAATGGAGAAGAGATATGAGAAGAATGGAGAATGATCGTCAAAAAAAATCAAAACTTTAAACAATAAACCTAAAATCAATTTTGGCAACTCAAATGGAGATTATCCATTAAAAAGACTCTTACCTGGTAATCACAAGGCGGAGGAGGTTAAATCCATCAAAATCCTAAAATCAATTTTCAGCAAACGAAAATGAAATTAGTAATCCGCCAATGTCGAAGGTTAAATTGAAAGAGAGATTAGACGGCGACGGCATGAGAAGGTTTAGGTGGCGAGCGGGAACTGGTGAGATCTGGAGAAGGGTCGCCGATGAAGATGTGGAGAAGGGTACAAACCCTTCGACCTTACAGATCTGTCGCCCTTCGACCTCGCCCTTAGTGGTTGTGGCCCCAAACTCTCTGACATCCACTTCTCAAGAGCGACAACTCAGTGAAAACTCTTCGGCGTCCACTTCTAGTCGTGTAAATGAGGTTTGTGGGTAAATGAGAATTGCCATCTCAGCAAATGAATAATGAAAGTTGTGGTTTTTTTTTGACGGAAAACTAACGGAATTGTCATTTTAGTAAGTTTTGGTTATGGAAAGGAACTTGTCAAAACTAGGAGGGCACCAAAAGGAAAATGAATTTTTTTTGGGCACCAAAAGGAAAAGGTGAAAACTCGAGGGTACCAAAAGGAAAATCCCTTTAAAAAAACTACAAAAAGCAAAAGTATCAAGAACAATGCATTTTAGGTTCTGGTAGAAATCCTTCTTAAAGTAAAAATGGGTACTTTTTTAGGTCATTAGATTATTAGATTTTAATGCTCCAGATTTATTTAAAATGGGGGCACAAAAACGCATAAAGGTTATAACCACTAAATCAAATCTAAAATCAAAATGTGGGGATAAAAAAGCAGGAAAGCTATATACACACGGATTTGTTTCCTCATATATAGGATTTGGCTCACATCATGAAACGAGTCGCTTCATAATGCGAGCCATCAATAGATACTCGAACTGATTTTTGACAAAAGCGGAACCATATCACAAAAATGGCTCACTTCATGATTCAAATTGCATTATGGTGTGAGTCCCATACCCAATCCATTTTTTCATATATACGTTCATCTCGTTGATAGCTTCAATTTGATATATAATAAGCTCCAATCCGACACCCAAGCAAAAAGTTATGAATGTTTGAAGATTAGACGTACGTAGACCACTTTCACATGTCGTTTATTAGGGTAGGGTTAAAGATAAGGCTTTGGTTTATGGTAAGGTTTAGGACTTATGGTTAGGGTAAGACTATAGGATAGGGTTTGGGGTAAGATTTAGGATTTATGGTATAGGTTATGGATTGAGTGAGGTTTAATGTTTAGATATAGGATTTAGGATAGGGTTTGAATGTAAATTTAAAAAAAAGGCTTAAGGGTAAGGTTTGGGATAAGGTCTAGGGTTTAGGGTAGGGGTTGAGATAAAACTTAAGGTTGTATATTAGATAAGGTTTAGTGTTTATGATAAAGTAGTTATGTTTAAGGTTTTATGGTAGGATTTGGGTGTGATTTAGAATTTGAGTATAGGAAGTACGACAGGGTTTATATTTTTAAGACTTAGGATTTAGGATAGGATTTGGATAAATGATTTAAGACAAGGCTTAAGTGTAGAGTTTTGGGTAAGGTCTAGGGTTTAGGGTATAATTTAGGTAAAGTGTTTAAGATAAGGCTGTAGGTAGGATTTTGGGTAAGGTTTAATGTTTATGGTAGAGTTAGGGTTTATGTTTAAGGTAAGCTTTTAGGATAGGGATTGAAATAAGTGTTAGGATTTATGGTAAGGGTTAGGTCTTACCGTCTTAAGGTAAGATTTGTATATAAGATTTAGGGAAGAGTGTAACACCCCTATTTTTATCCTAAGGGATATTAGCACTAGTGATCTCGGATTTAACCCACCTAGAACCACCCAAGGTTTTAAAAAACATAATTAAAAGAAATATGAAATAAAAGCGGAAGTTTTATTCAGTAAAAGGAACCGTGGTTCATTACATTGGTACTGTTTTACATAAGATTTAGCAGGGGAAAGTTAAACCATAAAAAATAAAGTATTTATTGAAAATACATGAATACTTCAAGGGTAACTCATATGCTGATGAGTTCCTTGATTTAAAATGGAAGAGCTGACGCAATACCTCTCAGATGCTTTGCTCTAGGGGAAAATCTTCCTTCCTTCAACCTTGTCTTTCCTTGATCTTCAATTATTGGTAACTGGATCTTCAGTCATGTACCACCTCTTGAAACTTCACTTAGAGGTTGAATCCTTCCTTGATATGTCCATTTCTGCATCTATCTTAGAATCCTTGATTCCATGAGAAACACACATCTGCATCTTGCAGTCCGAACATAAAAGGGAAAAGAAAAGAGGGTGGACGGGTTAGTCTAATGAAAGACTAGCAAGTGAATGACAACTATGGTACTAACTAAACATGTTGGTATCAATCTCCAGTCGATGGTGATTGGTCGATAATCCAATAGTTAGTACTTCCATAGATAGAGAGAAGGCTATGAAATTCCAAGATATGTATTATATTATGAGAATGTGTTTTTATTAGGAAGCATATCAATACTCTTGCCCAAGAGAAAAGAAATGCGAAATTTCTATTGGAACATAGATTGGCACTATCATCGAGCAAAAAGAAGTACAAGATTTCTTTTAGAGGTAGAACACAACAGTAGGTTGGGAACTTTGTTATTTCAAAAAGTATACAATAGTATACTTTGACTAGTGATTTGAATAAGGCATAGCAAGAGACTTTGTTGACGAGTGTTTTCTTGACAACAAATAAATTTATAAGTCAAGACCCCGCTGAGTATAGCGAAGTCAGGATCGTTCTACGGAGAGCACGGTTGTTTGTCTATCAACTACTAAAAATAAAACAAAGCAAAACAACACAAAACACCTACGACCAACCTCGTTAACGACTTTGTCAGGGTCGTTAACGAACCTGGGAAATTCTACGAAAACACTCTAACAACCAAAAAACAGATTCGGTACCGAGGCAACTATCTCGATAACGAATATAACCAAAAACAAACTCAAATAAGAATAAAAACCTAGGACAAGGGTTACCACAACATAGCTATGCATAAAAACTCATAAGAAGATAAAGATCATGCCTTTAAATAGATAAATTCATCAACTTTCACTGACTAGCAAGCAAATCAATCAATTCTCATAAATCAATTCACTCAATCACTTGTTTTGGATGCAAAGCTCGAAACTTTCGTAATCGAACAATATCAACCTTCAAGTCAACAACTTTCTCTTTCGATCAAATTGCAAACTCAAATTACCTCGACTACCATCTAAGCATAAACACAACAAGCGATCTAAAAATAGATAAAAGGCATTCAAAACATCAACTCACTCATCAAACATGCATAACTATGCCGGGTTTCGACCCCGACCCTAGATAAGAAAACTACTAACTACTCATAACTATAAAGCAAATAACTTCAACAAGAGAAAACATTGAAAACAAAACAAAACTACTTCAAATTAAATAGAGAAATATCGTTTTATAAACCTCAGAAGAAACTGAAAATACAGAAATACCGAATAGAAAACTCAACTAACGACCCAACTTCACTCTCGATCAACCTTGGCTCGTTGCTCGTTACTCTCGACCTCTCCAACCGGCTCTCCTAGAAGAAATAAAAATCTCGTCTCCCCTCCTTAGGCTAGAAAGAAGGGTATTTATACTAATAAAGCTATCTACTAGAAAACCTAAAAGATAGAAACTTATTCTAAAAAGATAACAAGATATAAGATAGAAGATATAACAACCTAAAAATCAATTAGAACCCTAAAACAACTTAAAACCTCTACCAACACGGAATTATCATCAACAACTTCCGCACAGGGTCGGTAGGAATACAAAATCTATTAGAAAATTCTATCTTTAATGCCTCGTTAACGACCCTTCATAGGCTCGTTAACGAGCCTGGGATTTGGCTTCTTCGATTCTTCTCTTCCTTAAAGCTCGGACTTTGAACTTCCTAATCTTCACATTCTTCCGTCCTCCACCATAGCACTCCAATTCAGCCAAAAAGCGCTCTTTCCTACTAAAAACCTACAAAAAGACACAAAACGGAGTAGGTTCCATACTTCTCACAAAATATGCAAACTCATCCAAAAACACACAAAACTGACTCTAAAACTACCAAAACTAAACCCAAACAAACTAAGAAACATGCTAAAAACCATACTAAAAACACGAATATCAAATTATACCCTATACTTAGACTTGCTTGTCCTCAAGCAATCACTAGACCCTAATCAAAACCAAACAACCATACTCACAAGCAAATAGCCATCATCTTAAAAGCAACTTCCAAAAACATAGAAGAAAATAGCAAATGACTATTAACGTCATCACACATATATGAACACTTAAATAGACATAAGCAAATACCATCCAACCTCACCAGGGATATATGTGTTTCACTCAACTCTCAAGTGTTTAGGCTTATAAATTCAACTCTCAACTCATCATATATACAAAAACTCATAGAAATTGGAACTTATATCACCAAACTCTCCTGTTGAAAGGGTTTCTCGGCCAACAAATAAATTTGTAAGTCAAGACCCCGCTGAGTACAGTGGAGTCAGGATCGTTCCACAGGAAGCAAGGTTGTTTGTCTATCAATCTAACAAAAATCAAACAAAATCAAACAAAACACTCACGAGATGCCTCGTTAACGATGTTGTCAGGATCGTTACCGAGCCACCGAACACAAAAATACTAACTAACGACCTAATAAAATTCTAATTAAAATTCGGTACCGAGGCAAGTACTCAGCAACGAAGATTCACCAGAAATAATTCAAATAAAGCAAAAATCTAGGACAAGGGACACCACAACATAGCCAAGCATAAGATTCCGTAAGAAGATAAGATCATGCCTTTAAACATATAGAGTTATCAACTTTCGTTGACTTAACAAGTAAATTAATCTACTTTCGCATCCTAATTCACTCAATTGCTTGTTTTTAGATCTAAAGCTTGAAACTTTCGTTTTCAAACAATATCAACCTTCAAGTTACTAACTTTCTCTTTCAATCAAGTTAAAAACCTAAATTACCTCAACTTTCGTCTTGGTATTAAGCACAACAAACAATCTCAATAAAAGATAAAAGACATTCACACACAATCTTACTCATAAAACATGCTCAACTATGCCGGGCTTAACCCCGACCCTAGAAAAATAAACTACTCACTACTCATAACTAAAAAACTAAAAACTTCTATAAAATAAAACATTGAAACAAAACTCAAACTCAAATTAATAAGAAAAATATATTGTCTTACAGAGATTCAGAAGAAACCGAAAAAAAAAACAGAACACCGAACCACAAACACGACCAACGAACACTCGACAACCGTCTTCTACCGAGCCTCGTGATCCTCTTCCGATCCAATCTCGCTCTCTCCTTCTCGGCCTCCACAAATCTCCTCTAAAATAAGCTCTCTAAAAACTTCTCCAAATCAAGCCCCCCTTTTTCTATGCTAGATAGAAGGGTATTTATACTAAAAAGCTAAAAAACTAAAAAAAAAGCTAAAAGATATAAATTTTCCTAAAAAGATAGAAACAATCTCTAAAAGATAGAAATAAAATCTAAAAAGATATTAAACCCTAAAATACATATTTTAACAACCCCAAAAGATTCTAAAAAGATACTCAACCGATACGGAAATAAATTCCCGCTCAGGATCGGTTAATAATAAAAATAATACTCAAAATCTTTCTCTTCGTGGCCTCTTAACGACCCTTCACAACCTCGTTAACGAGCCTGGGGTTTGTTTTCTTCGACACTTCTTCTTGTACTCTCGAGCTTCGACTTCTTCAATCTTGCACTCCTCCGTCTCTTACAGCAATGTTCCAAATTTAGCTCCATTCAGCTCCTTTCCTTGCTAAAACCTGCAAAATTCACAAAATAACGTAGATTCCACTCTTTTCACAGAATTATGCAAAACTAACTAAAAATACTCAAAACTAAACCTAAACTAAACAAAACTAAACCTAATAAGTAAAGAAAACCTATCAAAAACTATACTAAAAATGCGAACATCAAAATACCCCATACTTAGACTTGCTTGTCCTCAAGCAATAAACAAGACTCTAACCAAAACCAAAACAAATCATGCTCATCAAGACATAGCCATCTTCTAAAAAGCAACATCTACACACAAGAAAATTATAGTAAAAGACTATTAACATCCTCACACATATATGCACTTAAATAGACATAAAATAATACAATCCAACCTCTCAAGGGATATAATGTGTCTCACTCAACTCTCAAGTGTTTGGGCTTATAAATTCAATCTCTCAACTCATCTTATATACAAAAACTCATAAAAATTGGAACTTATATCACCAATACTCTCCACCCCAAGATTTGTCAAAACAAGCAAAGAATCATCCAGAGAACTTAGGCTCAATGAAAAAACTTCACAGAAGTTTCCATTTGGCCGGGTTGTAATGGGGCTTGGTAATAACAATAGGGCGTGGAAATATTTGGTCATGTGGTGCTAATAATATCCAGGAATCAAGGACTCCTAAAAACTCACATCTCACCAAAAACTCTCATAAAACAACATACCAAACTCACTTTTCTTTATACGCACTCATTTTCACTCACCCTTTATCATCCTAGAAAGTCTCATAACCAAAATAAAAGAATCTCTTGATATTACCTATAAACACAAATTCACTTTAACTCTTCACCTCTTTTTGATTTCCTTCTTTTTTTTTCTTTTTTTTTTCTTTCTTTCTGCTCTGCGTTGCCTCGTTAACGAGCCTACATCAGGGTCGTTAACGATCTACCGTATACATCCTTTTCTTCCTTTTACTACACTACATCCATCAAAACTTTATTGTGTGCATTTTTTCTATCAAGAGACCTTTCTTACATGTAATAACAAGAGACTTCCAATCTACCCTTCCCAAATACCCTTTAATTCAAGCAAATATAAACTCTTTTCTTTTCAACAAAACACAAAATTTCACCTCTCCAATCTAAGTCCTAATTCCCGGATAGGGTCAAGCTTATCTCGGCTAGGGAATAATTTTTGTGGAGCTAAAAATAAAAGGTTTCAGGCCAGAATTGGTTATCAAGAGAAGGAATAATGTAAAGGTAGATAGGGAATAATAGGGCTTATAAAAATAAGTTCTCCATCATATGATCTTCATAAGTAATGAACTAAAAATCTTATAAGGGTCTCAAGAAATAGATAACCATCACAATTCCAAGAGATAATATGCATAAAGAGAGTAAATCACACAAGAAAAGAAGAGGGATTTATGATGTTCTCCCTATAATGCCAAAAATAACTCACAAGGTAGATTTTGTTGGATTGCATCATCTATGCTATAAAGTATATGTGCTCAATTTCATCAAGTGCTATTCTCTTCTAAAATAATAATTTCAATTTTGAGAATCCGGCTATACTTTTAAAGACATGTTTGCAAGGAATTATATGATTAAGCTAGTGATTGCTATCATAGAACTTAAGAAGGGATATCTATCAATTCTAAACTCTTTTTGGATTTTTCAATTTTTTCATTTTTTTTGGATTTTTGGATTTTTTCAGTTTAAAAGAAATAACAACTACATAGAACACGTAAGACATAATTTTTCTACTTTCTTCCCACCCCATACTTAAAATTACAGTGTCCCCACTGTAAGAAAAATAAGAAGAAGAGGGAAAAGAAATAGAAAAGAAAACAAAAAATTAAAAGGAAAAGAAAAACATAAAACTTACAAAAGTGGAAACAAGGAAAGGAAACTTCATCTTGAGCTTGAATCAACGGTTCGGTGGAGGAAAGTAGTGCTCAAAGTTCCCCATGAAGTCGTACATCGTCCTCCAACGCTCAGCATCATCCGCCTCTCTCTGACGCTGCCTCTCGTCCTCTATCGACATGCGAGCGGAGTAGACGGTTTCCCATCTATCCATCCTCCTATGAATGTGATCCGTTTGGAGGTGAAGCTGCTGCATCCGTGCAGAAAGATCCTCGGCCCATGGAGGTGGTATACTCGATCCTGCGTACTCGGGCTGAGGAGGTGGTGGGTAGTGAGGCTGGAAATGATCTTGATACATAACCGGGTTGTAAGGCATGAGGCCGTAAGCATGAGGGTTGACAGGAGCTGATGGTGGGTCGACAGGGGCTCTCGGCACCTCGTTAACGAAGCTGGGTACCTCGTTAACAGTGTTGGGTGGTGGCTGGAAGTTGTCGTTAACGACCCTGGTGGGCTCGTCAACGAAGATGTGTCTTCCTAGCACCTCCGTGTCCATGTCTTCTTCTTCAAAGTTGAGCTCCTCAGTGCCGCCCTCGGTGTCGGCTTCCTCGGTGTCGTTGCCTACTACCTCGGTATCCTCTTGCTCATCTTCTTCTTCATATTCATCCACGTCGTCCCGCTCAAACCGGGTTTCACAAGGCCTAAGCGAGAGCTCGTCCTCCGGTTTTGGCTCCAATAGGTAAGGATGGCCCGTCCACACCTCGTACCAATTCTGTACATAGAGTAGCTCGTACATGTCGAGGGAAGGTATGACTAGTCGATCTTGAACCTTCACCTTGTAGCCTCCCTCGGCTTGCACAAAAATCCCGGAACTATACCAATAGTTTTTGTTGAGGAGTTGGGCGTGGGCCGGTGTGTAGCGGGTGAGATCTACTCCAAGATTCTTAGCCAAGAGGCTAACCAAATTGTCACACCACACCTCCTTGGACTTGGTGGACTTCTCGACATAGTAGAGCCATTCGTACCCCAAATTCAAGGGGCCGGGCTCCTCAAAGAGGATGGTGCGGAAGCAAGCAACCTCCGTTCTTGTAGGCCGGTTCAACTCTTTCTTCAGCCAAAATGTTGCGGCGAGGACCCTCAAGATAATTCGGAAGATGGGGTTGACTATGTTTGCCCCAGATAGCGCTGCGGTAGAGGATTGAACCTCTCTGGTGATGTAGCTCTAAGTGCGGGTCACTCGGTAGTCCTTCAAACTGTAATCTCTTGACGGGTTTGGGAGCTCCAAGATTGCATTGAACTCCGCCATGGTGAAGTCACGGTCCTCGTTACTGAGCCGGAACCGAATACGTCCCGCCGAGATCTTCGACGAGAAATTGGTCTCCAAAGTGGCCAAGAACTCGGATGTGAGGGCCGGATAATGTGGCAAGTTCTCTTGCTTCAACAGGTGGGCGGCCCCAAGGATGATGAAGGCGTCCTTGACATCCGTGTAGATGCCCGTAGAGACGGCGCTAGACTTCGAGAACCATTGGGTGTAATGGTCCTTCTCCAAAAAATCCCGGTAGCGCCTTACTTGGCTTTGACTGCTCAAAATCACATCATCCACTCGGGGTGGATATGGAGATCTGTGGTTCCTCCTCTTCTTTTGGGCTCGGGTAGCGGGTCTGCTTGAACTAGCCATGGATCCTACAAAATAATCGAAATTTTTCCAAGATAAGATCCACTCAAAAATAATAGGCTCGAGACCCCATACATGGTCTCAAAATTAACTTCGGAATTATTCGTAAACTACCCAATTGGATTGTTCACGATTCTGGGCTCGAATCGATCAATGATGAAGTGCAGGGTCGTTAACGAGCCTGGGTGGGTCGTTAACGACCTGCCGAGAGCAAAACCAGAATTTTCCGAAATTAATCTACCTCTAATTCAGCACAAATCAAGCATGCAATCTTCTATTATTTTCCACCAATTCCCCATCGGGTATAAGCACCCCATACTTACTCAACTTCCCATCCCGAACATGCTAAAAATTTCTCGGAATTTTGACATGCAAAGATTGAACTTTTAGATCTAGAACAAGAAAAATTCACACTTTCCTAACTAGAGAATTACAATAGCTAATCTAACATGAATAATCTTTCCTAAAACATGAACAACTAAGCACAATCAAGAATTTTTAGGATGAAAATCAAGCATGCTCATCGATCTCCCTAAGAATCATGGTTCAAAATATGAAATTTCGACCCATAGATAATCAATCAAGCAATTTCAAGCAAGGGTTTAGAAATCATACCGAAGAACCAAAAATTTTGAAGAACAAGGGTCGGAATTGGGGTATTTAACGAGCATAGCCTCGTCGGTGGATGGCTTCCGAACTCCGGTAACGACGGCGTCTCCGGTGGTCGTTAGCGTGGGGAATTCCGACTCGGTGCGAGAGAAGGGAGAGGGATTGAGAGTGTTTTGGGTTTGAGAGTGAATTTTGAAGGGTTTGTGGTAGAACTTTGGGAGGGGTAGAAGTGTTTTTATAGGAGGGGTAAGAGTAGAAGGGAGGGGCGACGGCTAGGGTAGAAGAATTAGATAGATTAGGTTAAAAACTTACCTGCCCCGTATTGTGACGAATCGGGTCTTCCGAACCGGGTCATTAACGACCCTGAGTGGGTCGTTAACGAGCCGCCGTGGCCTTCTTGAGTGATTTTTCGACCCCTTTCTCCTGAAATCTTTGTTAGCTTTAAAAATCTAATTTCTATCCTAGTTAAGACTAAAAATAAAATAAAAGAAAACTAAGAAATAATCTAAAAAGAAAAAAAGAAAAGAAAAATAAACTAAGCTAAACCTATTCTAAAAAAGCGGGTTGCCTCCCGTAAGCGCTATGTTTAACGTCGTTAGCCCGACGAGCTCCCTTGCTAGTCTCATGGTGTGAGAGCCATGGTGACTCTTATCTCTTCATCTGGGTCAGTTTGCTCATGGAATTTCTTCAGCCGGTGTCCATTAACTTTGAAAATGACGCCTCGGTTATCAGTCAACTCTACTGCTCCGTGAGGATAAATGTGATGAACCACAAATGGCCCACTCCATCGTGTCCTTAGCTTTCCTGGGAATAATCGGAGTCTAGAGTTGAAGAGAAGTACCTTATCGCCAATGTGGTAAGTTTTGGGCACCAATTTCCGGTCATGCCACGTTTTGGTGCGCTCCTTGTAGATTTCAGCATTTTCGTACGCCTTCAGCCTCAATTCTTCTAATGCTTGCAAGTCCATGAATCATTTTGCTCCAGCCGCGTCGAGGTTCATGTTGAGCTCCTTGAGAGCCCATAATGCCTTATGCTCCATTTCGACCGGTAAATGACATGCCTTGCCATACACTAGATTATAGGGGGTGGTGCGTAGAGGCATCTTGTATGCTGTCCTATATGCCCACAGAGCGTCATCCAATTTGGAGGACCAATCCTTCCTAGAACGGGAAACTGTCTTCTCCAATATGCTCTTTATTTGCTTGTTTGAAACTTCAACTTGGCCACTTGTTTGGGGATGATAGGGTGTTGCCACCCGATGAGATACCCCATATTTAGCCAAAAGGGCTTCAAAACTTCGCTCAATGAAATGGGAACCACCATCACTGATAAGGACTCTTGGAACGTCGAATCTAGGGAAAATATTAGTCTTGATGAATTTAGCAACAGTCTTGGCGTCGTTAGTCCTTGTAGAAACAGCCTCCACCCACTTGGAAACATAATCAACCGCAACTAAGATGTACTTGTAGGGTCCTGAGGCGGGAAACGGTTCCATGAAATCAATGCCCCATACATCAAATAGCTCAACTTCTAATATCCCAGTTAGTGGATTTTCATGTCTCCAAGTTATGTTGCCTGAGCGTTGACATCCATCACATGCTGTCACATAAGCTTGCACATCTTTGAACATGGTGGGCCAATAGAGACCACTTTGAAGAATCTTCGTAGTAGTCTTGAATCCTTTTGCATGACCTCCAGTTGGAAGTGTGTGACATTGACGGATCACGTTTTCAATCTCCTCCTCTGGGATACAACGCCTAAAGAGGTGATCGCTTCCTTGTTTAAACAAGTAGGGATCGTCCCAATAGTATTGTTTTACATCATGGAGAAATTTCTTCTTCTTTTGTGGGGTAAGGCCCTCGGGAATTACGCCTCCTACAAGATAGTTAGCGAAATCCGCAAACCAAGGAGCTTTTGGCCCTCTAATAGCATGGATTGATATTGAGGAAGAAGAAATTGAAGAAGGAGAGGGGGTGAATTTTAATTGAGAAGACTTAGGTTCAGAAATCTTACCTGGATGGGTCGTTAACGAGCTAGGATTTAATATTTTGACCTCGGTATCGACCTCCCGTAGCTCAGTAACGACCTTATTGACTTGATTGTCGACCCAATCTGAACATTTTCCCTTTTTATTTGTGTCCTCCAGCCTCGACACCTCGTTAACGACCCTGAAGGGGTCGGTGACGAAGGTCTTGTAAAGTTCGACCTCGTTCAGCAGGAGGTGTTCGTCGGGTCTGAAATCATTTATCGGAACATCATTATTGGACTCGGTGATATGCTCAACTGGCAACCTGGACAAGTGATCCGCCACTAGATTTTCTGCTCCCTTTTTGTCTCTTATTTCATGATCAAATTCTTGCAGTAAGAGCATCCAACGAAGCAATCTAGGTTTTGCATCTTTTTTAGCCATTAAGTATCTAACGGCCTCATGGTCAGTATAAACAATCACTTTGGATCCAACAAGATAGGACCGGAGTTTTTCAAAGGCAAATACCACAGCAAGGAATTTCTTCTCCGTTGTGGTATACTTACTCTGCGCCTCATCCAGCGTCTTACTGGCGTAGTAAATGGCGTGGAGTTTTTTGTCCTTCCGTTGCCCTAAGACTGCGCCAACTGCATAGTCACTGGCATCGCACATGATCTCAAAGGGTAATGTCCAGTCTGGGGACTGGATGATGGGGGCGGACACAAGGGCAGCTCTTAACCTGTAAAATGCTTCAAGACATTCTGGAGACAGCTCAAACACTACATCTTTCATTAGTAGGTTAGTCAACGGTTTAGCTATCTTAGAAAAATCCTGAATAAATCGCCTGTAAAAGCCAGCATGCCCTAAAAAATTCCTAATGTCTCTTACAGAAGAGGGAGGAGGTAGTTTTTCAATAAGCTCAATTTTCGCCTTATCTACTTCTATCCCTCTTTTAGAGACAAGGTGTCTTAGTACTATCCCCTCTTGAACCATAAAATGACACTTTTCCCAATTAAGTACAAGATTGGTTTCTTCACATCTTTTAAGCACTCGTGCAAGGTTAGCAAGACAAGAATCAAATGAAGAACCATAAACAGAAAAATCATCCATGAAAACCTCTACAATATCCTCTATCATGTCTGAAAAAATGGCCATCATACATCTTTGAAAAGTAGCAGGGGCATTGCAAAGCCCAAATGGCATTCTTTTGTAAGCAAAGGTTCCATAGGGACATGTAAAGGTTGTTTTCTCTTGGTCATCAGGATGAATGGGAATCTGCCAAAAGCCGCTATAGCCATCTAAATAACAGAAATAATCATGCTGGGCTAAGCGTTCTAACACCTGATCTATGAAAGGAAGCGGAAAATGATCTTTTCTAGTAGCACTATTAAGCTTCCTATAATCAATGTACATCCTCCAACTAGTGGTGGTTCTAGTCGGAATAAGCTCTCCCTTTTCATTTTCTATCACATTCATCCCCCCTTTCTGTGGGACAACATGGACCGGACTCACCCATTGGCTGTCCGAAATGGGAAATATGATCCCAACATGAAGTAATTTAATAATTTCCTTTTTAACTACATCCTTCATATTAGGATTTAATCTACGTTGTTGCTCTATGGTGGGTTTATGATTGTCCTCCATGTAAATCCTATGCATGCAAAGAGAAGGGGATATGCCAGTTATATCATCTAGGGAGTAGCCTATGGCTTTTCTATGCATCCTAAGCACATTCAGGAGTTTTCCTACTTCTTCATCTTTTAATCCAGCATTAATGACGATAGGTAGAGTAGAATTAGGACCGAGGATTTCATACCTGAGGGAATCTGGCAAAGGTTTAAGTGTTGGGGACGGTTCGGCAGGGATTAGAATCGGCTCTTCTGGTTCCGTCTTCAACACTTCCTCAAAGCATTCAAAAGCTGAGATCTCGCCATCTTTGGCTAGGGTCGTTAACGAACCTGGGTGGGTCGTTAACGAGCCTGCGTCTTCTGCCAGGAGAATCGGTAACGATGCTGGAAGACTCGTTACTGAAACTGTAGTGGTTATTTCTGCCCATCTTCGCTCTGATATTTCATCATTGTATGCTGATCTCCCTACGGGGTCTCCACATTCAATGATCTCCTTGTGGGTGTAGAGCATCTTGACTTCAGCTTTGTCGGACTCCTTGGATTGTTTAAATTGGAATTCCGTCACCTCATCCCCAATTTCGAAAGTTAGGAGTCCTCTCCTAACATCGATTATGGCTCCTGCTGTAGCAAGGAATGGTCTTCCCAAAATAATAGGCACAACTGGATCTTCGGGCATTGTCATAACGATGAAGTCATTAGGAACAAAGAAATTGCCCACTTGAACTGGGAAGTCTTCTAGCAGCCCTGTTGGTTTGATGCAAGATCCGTCTGCCATATAAAGCCGCATGTTAACGGGCTCTAGTGGTCCCATATTTGCTCTAGACCAGATTGAGAGCGGAACAAGACTAGCACTGGCACCAAGATCGCATAAAGCTTTGAACTTGTGGTTGCCAATGCCGATTGTGATTGCAAACCTCCCGGGGTCTCCAAGATTTTTTGGAAGAGCTATGGATCTCACTTCATCCTGCAACTCTGTAATGGACCTTTTCCTGCTAAGAATATCCTTCAAAAATTTTGTGTAAGCCGGCATCTCGCTTAGGGCGTCAGCGAATGGGATGGAAATATTAATGCCCTGAAGAATCTTAACGAAACACTTGAACTTACTCTCAGTAGAGTCCATAGAGTTCTTAGTTGGAAATGGAAGAGATTTCACCATTCTCGGAACCAAGTTAGGCTCGAGAGGTGAGAGTACCGGGTCGACACTGGGGTCGATTGATGTCCTCGGCGGGTCGTTACCGACCCTGATGGGGTCGTTAACTACCCTGGGATTGAGAGGGAGGCTCGGATTAGTAGACTTACCTGGGTTAGGGTCGTTAGATACCCTCGGAGCCTCGTCATCCTAGCTTGTAGGCGCGGTACTAGCTCTCGCTGGCTCGTTAACGAGCTGTTTTGCGAGGTCCTTTTCCTTCTTCTCTTCAGCTTGAATTCTTTCCGGTAGTGTCTTCCCGCTTCTGAGGTGTACTGCTGCTATTTGGCCTCTAGGGTTCTCCTCGGGACGACCCGGGAGTTGCCCTTGTGGTCTTGGAATCCGTGCAGCAAGGTCCCCTAGTTGGGAATCAACGCTCCTCTTCCAAATATCGAATTCTCCCCATCTTTTATCTTGTCGGTTCAACTTGGCTTGAACGTCATCAACCTTGTTATTCACTCCGTTGATGCTCTCTTTAATCTCCTGAACCCATGATGGCGTCTCCTGATGGCCTGGAGGTCGATATGGTGCAGGTCGTCTATCTTGTGGGGGCCCTGCGTAATTTTGACTTGTATTCTGATTGCCCCATGGTTGATAGTTGTTTGACCTATCATTATAATTAGGCTGGTTCCTGTAGGGTCCTCTCATGTAATTCATCTCAGCTATTGTCTCAGCGGTTCTAACCTGCTCAATGTTAGTGCAAGCAGAAGTACTATGCGCAGAAGAACCACATTCTTGACATGATTGAGAGGATTTCAGAAAACTTACCTGTTTCCTCAAACGGTTGACCTCATCTTGTAAGAATTGATTTTTAACATCGGGGTCAACTTCATCTCGGTTGGGCACATAGAGACGTTTTTGAGTTTGTGGAGCCTGCTGGGTTCCGTACATAGCATCGTAATTCGCCAGCTTGTCCAACAGTTCCCACACCTCTGTCGGGTTCATCTCTATAAAACCGCACGCAGTATGCATGTTGATGCGGTTCTTGGTCTCCGCGTTGATACCCTGGAAAAAGATTTCTTGCAATACATACAAAGGTTGCCCATGAGTAGGGCACTCTCTAAGCATCTCTTTGAATCTTTCCCATGTTTCAACAAATGTTTCATTAGGCAACTGGTGATAAGAGGTGATGCGTTTCCTTAACTCCGTTGTCTTAGCAGGAGGGAAAAACTTTGTAAGAAATTGATCATACAAAGCTTTCCAAGTCCTGATAGACTTAGAAGGTAAGCTCTCTAACCAGTTCAGGGCCTTTCCAGTGAGTGACCATCTAAAAGCTTTTAACAGAACATATTCTAACGAGACACCTTCAGCAGCTATGGTGTCACATAAATCAAGAAAATTTCTAATATGCTCCATAGGGCACTCAACAGGTTTCCCTTCAAACTGAGCCCGTTTGATTAAGGATATAAATTGAGATTTGATCTCAAAAGGTTTCTCTATCGCAGGAAGCACAATAGGAGATTCTGGCACCCTCAGTTCCGGATGCATGTATTGCTTGGCATTCCTTGGATAGGCGTCTAGCTCTTCTTGCAGTCGAGCCTTGTGTGCGTTTGCGCCGTCCTTCTCGGCTTTCAGTGCCTCCATCTGGGTCCGGAGGATCTCTAACTCGCGAGCCATCTCTTCTGCTGTGGCCATGGCTCGGTTTTCTCGGAGTCGACGGTGCAGGGAACGTTCAGGTTTTGAGTAATAACTTGTGTTATCAAACTGAAGCCTTCTTCGTCCTACCGGCATACACTGAGAAAACAAACAAAGAAAACAAAGATTAAAAACAAAAACGGGGTCGGGCTATTCCCGATCCCGAAGATAAACTAACAACACGTTGCTTCCCCGACAATGGCGCCAATTTGTTGAAAGGGTTTCTCGGCCAACAAATAAATTTGTAAGTCAAGACCCCGCTGAGCACAGTGGAGTCAGGATCGTTCCACAGGAAGCAAGGTTGTTTGTCTATCAATCTAACAAAAATCAAACAAAATCAAACAAAACACTCACGAGATGCCTCGTTAACGATGTTGTCAGGATCGTTACCGAGCCACCGAACACAAAAATACTAACTAACGACCTAATAAAATTCTAATTAAAATTCGGTACCGAGGCAAGTACTCAGCAACGAAGATTCACCAGAAATAATTCAAATAAAGCAAAAATCTAGGACAAGGGACACCACAACATAGCCAAGCATAAGATTCCGTAAGAAGATAAGATCATGCCTTTAAACAGATAGAGTTATCAACTTTCGTTGACTTAACAAGTAAATTAATCTACTTTCGCATCCTAATTCACTCAATTGCTTGTTTTTAGATCTAAAGCTTGAAACTTTCGTTTTCAAACAATATCAACCTTCAAGTTACTAACTTTCTCTTTCAATCAAGTTAAAAACCTAAATTACCTCAACTTTCGTCTTGGTATTAAGCACAACAAACAATCTCAATAAAAGATAAAAGGCATTCACACACAATCTTACTCATAAAACATGCTCAACTATGTCGGGCTTAACCCCGACCCTAGAAAAATAAACTACTCACTACTCATAACTAAAAAACTAAAAACTTCTATAAAATAAAACATTGAAACAAAACTCAAACTCAAATTAATAAGAAAAATATATTGTCTTACAGAGATTCAGAAGAAGCCGAAAAAAAAAACACCGAACCACAAACACGACCAACGAACACTCGGCAACCGTCGTCTACCGAGCCTCGTGATCCTCTTCCGATCTGATCTCGCTCTCTCCTTCTCGGCCTCCACAAATCTCCTCTAAAATAAGCTCTCTAAAAACTTCTCCAAATCAAGCCCCCCTTTTTCTATGCTAGATAGAAGGGTATTTATACTAAAAGGCTAAAAAACTAAAAAAAAAGCTAAAAGATATAAATTTTCCTAAAAAGATAGAAACAATCTCTACAAGATATTAAACCCTAAAATACATATTCTAACAACCCCAAAAGATTCTAAAAAGATACTCAACCGATACGGAAATAAATTCCCGCTCAGGATCGGTTAATAATAAAAATAATACTCAAAATCTTTCTCTTCGTGGCCTCGTTAACGACCCTTCACAGCCTCGTTAACGAGCCTGGGGTTTGTTTTCTTCGACACTTCTTCTTGTACTCTCGAGCTTCGACTTCTTCAATCTTGCACTCCTCCGTCTCTTACATCAATGTTCCAAATTTAGCTCCATTCAGCTCCTTTCCTTGCTAAAACCTGCAAAATTCACAAAATAGCGTAGATTCCACTCTTTTCACAGAATTATGCAAAACTAACTAAAAATACTCAAAACTAAACCTAAATTAAACAAAACTAAACCTAATAAGCAAAGAAAACCTATCAAAAACCAAAGATTTGTCAAAACAAGAAAAAATCATCAAGAAGAACTTAGGCTTAATGAAAAACTTCATAGAAGCTTCCATTCGGCCGGGTTGTAATGGAGCTTGGTAAAAACAATAAGGCGTGGAAAATATTTTTGCTATGTGGTGCTAATAATATCCGGGAATCAAAGACTCCTAAAAACTCTCACATAACACCAAAAGCTCTCATAAATAGCAATACCAAACTCACTCAACAATATGCACTTTTCCTCACTCACTCACCCAACGTATCCTTGAAAGTCTCATAAAACAACTCAAAAGAATCTCTGGCTTATTTATTAAACATAAATGCACATCGTACTTATTTCTCTTTTAATATTTCTTTCAGCTCCTCTTTTTTTCAGCTCAATTTTTTCTTTGCGCAACCTTGTTAATGAGCCAATAGGGTCGTTAACGAGCTTCATCGTGTACTCTTTCTTTTTTTTCAACTTTTCTTTTCAACAACCAACTTCCTTTTCATGCATCCTTTCTTACCAAGAGATCTTTCTTTTTACAAAATAAAACAAGAGACTTCCAATCTACCTGTTGGGACGTTGTTGGGACCTCTGGTTCTAAGCAACGGATCAACGATTCACTCCTCTTTAAGTTTTGATAATGACAAACACCATAGGGAACTAATGTGGTTTGTTCAAGTACTTCTAAGGAACACAGGTACAGCAAAGAACTCCTATGAATGACAAAGCCACTGCTAGCCACAATGAAGAGTTTCCATCAAGGGAACTCTGAAGAGGAAAGTTCCCTTGAAGTGGGAACTCCCAGAAACAAACAAGAAAACACAAGCTTACAACGATGAAGAGTTTCCATCAAGGGAACTCTGAAGAAGTCAGTTCCCATGAAATGGGAACTCACATGTGAAGACAACGACCGTTCAGCGCAGATCGCGGGATCCTGTCTCAGACAGCCAGAGGGAACAGTCTGAGGATCAGACTGTCACGCTTCATCCAACGGTCCGATTGATTCAAGAAGTTGACCTAGTTCAAACCAAAGTCACATGTGAAGAAAGTACAACTTGGGCATCAAGCAAAGGGCATTTTGGACACAAACGAAAGATGCTACTGCCCAAGACAAATGGACTATAAAGCCAAATGAATAGTACTCGGTTTGAGTACTTCTCCCAGAACTTACAAAACACCCACATCTGAGAAAAGAAAGAAAAGGAAGAGAAGTCCCCGCCGGCGAGTGTGTGATCTCGACGACGGTGAAGCTGAAGTTCCCTGGAGCAAGGGAACTGAGAAGTCAGCGTAAGGTTTGAGTTACTTGTGTTTTGCTGTTGTGAGCTTAGGAACTCAGTTGAGAGGATTTACTAGTGTTGCTAGAGTTAGGAAGAACTTGTAGGAACAGAGAAGTGTAAATCCGGCTGTGTAACTAAGGAACAAAGCAATCAATATAAGTAAGTCATTCAAAATCCTCCAAGCGGAGGTAGAGGTTTACCCATACGACTAGTTGGTTGTAGTGGGGTTCCTCTATAAAGGAACTGTCCCTTTAACTGTTTTTATTACTTGCGATTATTTACTTCCGCTGCCTTGGGAACAGCTTAATTGCCAGTTCCCAAGCTCACTGCTAACCGATTACGATCCAACAATTGGTATCAGAGCGAGCGCTCTAGATTTGTGTTAGCATCGCAGGTGTCAAAATGGCTCAGGAACTTACTCAGGTGGGGAACAATACCAGCAAGCCGCCAAGGCTTATAACAGGAAGATTTGAAAGCTGGCAACGAGACATGAAAGATTGGATGCGTGGCCAAGACTACCAAGCCTGGTGCGTCATCGAAAGGGGGAACTTCGAAATCGATCCAGCTATTGTCAACGACCTCTCAAAGTGGGGTCCCAACGAGTACAAGTGCATGGAGGCAAACTACAAAGCCAAACAGTACCTAAAGAGGTCCATGTGCGTACAAGATTGTGACAGGGTTGCCAACCTTGACACAGCCAAGGAAATGTGGGAAGCCATCCAACAAATGCACGTTGGGAACTCAGATCTCAGAGAAGATCTTCAAATGAACGCAAAGAGGGAGTTCTACAACTTCCAAATGGAGATGGGAGAGTCCGTCGATAGCTACCAATCCCGGTTTGAAGGACTTTGCACTAAGATGGAAGGATTGGGGATCACAAAAGAAGAAATCACCCACAAAATGAAGGTCCAACAGCTCTTCAATGGATTGACTGGAGAATGGGCAAACGAGAGAACGATGTTCAAGGAAAACCCAGAAAATCGAACACTTATGCTTCATCAAGTGTTTGGAAAGCTAGTGGGACATGAGAAGAGGAAGATCGATGATAAGGAACAAACTCGAGCTCATCGAGGGATCGCACTCAAGATCGAAAAGATGCTCAAATCAACCCAAGAACAACATGAAGACTCTGAAGAAGAAGAGGATGAAGAGCTAGTTCTTGTAACAAAGGCTCTTCGAAATTTCTACAAAGGAAAGTCTCAACGGAACAGTGGGAACTGGGGAAAGGGACAGAGTTCCCAAAGAAAGCCCACGGAGAAGGATCTCTCAGAAGTGACTTGCTACAAATGTAACAGGAAAGGACATTTTGCGAAGGAATGTCCACAAGGAACTGAAGGCAGAAAGCAAGGAAAGAAGGCTTACATCGCTACTTGGAGCGATGATGAAGACGAAGATCCTGAAGCATGGGCACTCCCGGACATGTGTGGCATGGCCATAGGAGAAACCACTGGGGAACAACCCAGTGAGGTAACCACTGAAACTGTTCTTGATTCCTTGAGTAATTATGAAAAACCTGAATTGTTGAAAATCCTTTCAAGTCTTGTTAAAGATAACATAAAACTGCAAAACAAGTTGGAAAAACAGGAACACATAAATTCTCAATTAGTTGGTCTTGAGCCCTGTCCCAACTGCATATCCCTTCTAGAAAAACTCAAGTCCCATGTGTCTCACATCGTAGATCTAGAAAGAGAAATCAAAACTTTAGAGAAAGATGAGAACACCCTCCTGCAAAACCTGAGTAAGACTCCCGAACACCCTGAAGTCTCTAGTTCCCAAATCAAGTTTGTCCCAGCCAGACATGGCATAGGATACAAAGGTGAGTGCTCCAAGAACAGAAAGTCACCCCTGAGCGAACATGAGATCCATGAGTGTAGGGCCTTAGAACTCCAGTGCGAGAAACAGAAAAATGCTCATCTCGAGGAGAAAATCAGGGTCCTAGAGAGTGGAAACAATGGTGAGAAAGACTACTATACTGGGAACTCTGGACATAGAATCTATGTCAAAATTGCTAAGGGAAATGGGTCTCGAGTGTACAACAAAGAAACCATGGATAGGAACCGTATCCAGAGACCACACCCAAAATACTACCTGGGAGAATACTACAAGACATGTTGGCACTGTGGTGCTCATGGGCACTACAAGGATGCATGTCCCAAGAAGAGAGCCCAAATCCCTAGAAGTCATGAGTTCCCAAACAGACAAAAACGTCATGCTCATCACCAAAGGAACTCCAACTCTCAAAATTCCAAAGACATCAACATTTCTGACTATATCTTAAATGAAAATGTTTTCCCTTGCAAGGGACCTGGCAAGAGTCATCTTGCCTGGGTCTCAAAACACTAACTTTTCCTTGTAGGTGGCTGTGAGAGGGAACAGTACATGGTTCATAGATAGTGGATGCTCGAACCATATGACAGGGAACAAGGATATCCTCATCTCACTCCACACTCATGCCGAAGGAGGCCACGTCTCATTTGGCAACAAGAACAAGGGAGAAGTTATTGGAAAAGGAGAAGTGTTGCTCAATAGATCTATTAAAGTTAGCAACGTAAATCTGGTAAAGGATCTGGGATACAATCTGCTGAGTGTCTCCCAGATGTGTGATCAAGGGAACAACATCGTCACTTTCGACTCAGATGAATGTCTCGTCATCAACAAGAAGACCAACAAAGTAATTCTGAGAGGAAGAAGATACAACAATGTGTATGTGGTGGACACCAACTTTGAACCACCAATGAAGCTGTGCCTTGCGAGTTCCCAAGATGACACGGAACTCTGGCATCGAAGACTGGGACATGCTGGTGTAAATCAAATCCTGAAGCTTTATCTACAGGATCTGGTCATTGGTCTTCCACGGATCAATCTCGAAGGAGTCAAAATGTGTGAAGCATGTGTTCGAGGGAAACAGACCAGGACCTCCTTCAAACCGAAGAAGGTGGTAAGCACAACCAGGTCCCTGGAGTTGATTCACATGGATCTCTGTGGTCCCATGAGAACAGCCAGCTACGGTGGAAAAAGGTACATGTATGTCTTAATTGATGATTTTTCAAGATTCACCTAGGTTGTTTTCTTGAAGGCAAAATCACAAGCGTTTGAAGAATTTGAGCCCTTCATCAAAAGAACAGAAGTAAGCTTGGGGCTGAAACTGAAAGCAATCAGATCTGATCACGGAACTGAGTTTCAAAACTCGGAGTTCCTAAACTTCTGTGAGCAAAATGGGATCTCTCACAACTTTTCAGCTCCTCGCACTCCTCAGCAAAATGGAGTGGTCGAGAGAAAGAACAGAACTCTGGAAGATATGGCTAGAACCATGATGATCGAAAGTGGAGTTCCTGAGTACTTCTGGACTGAAGCAATCTCCACAGCTACATACATCCTGAATCGAGCCATGACAAGGCCCCTGATCAACAAGACTTCCTATGAGCTCATCAAGGGAGAAAACCAAACATCTCACACTTGAGAACATTTGGTTGCACATGCTTTGTTCACAACAACGGAAAAGACAATCTTGGCAAATTCGACCCCAGAAGCGACGAAGGGATCTTCCTGGGATACTCATCACAAAGCAAGGCTTACAGGGTCTACAATAAAAGAACCAAGAAGATAGAGGAAAGCATTCATGTCGTCTTCAATGAAAAGTCTGTAAAGATGGGAACCGAGTCCTAAGGGAAGGGAACTCTGTTCAAGCTAGTCAGACATGAAGACGATGATGATGACGAGGATGAGCCAAGGAAAAGGGATGAAGACTATCCAAGTGCAAGCCATATCCCACAATCAGGGAACAACGACGAAGGTCCAACCCTCACTGATCAAACCTCCCTTGAGGCTCCCTCCTCAGAAGAACTACAAGAAACCTCCAACTCTCTCGAGGTCCCCTCTTCAGGGAACAACTCTGCTGTCCCCCAAGACAATACACTGCCAGAATCAAGTATTCAAGGGGAACAAAGAGGGAACCTGCCAGAAATCTCTGAAGAAACATCAAATGAAGAAGCTGAAGATGAGAGTTCCCATGAGGATAATACACATGCAAAGGAAATCACTCTTGCAAGAACCTTTCAACAAAGGAAGGACCACCCCCTTGAGAACATCATCTCCCCTCTTGATAAAGGTGTTCTAACTCGCTCCTCTCTCAATAATTTTTGTGCTTTTAACGCGTTTGTTTCAATGGTGGAACCCAAAAATATCAAAGAAGCATTAAAGGACCCGGACTGGATTCAAGCCATGCAAGAGGAACTCCACCAATTCGAGAGAAACAAAGTTTGGAAGCTAGTTCCTAGGCCCAAAAACAAGAACATCATAGGAACCCGATGGGTTTTTAGGAACAAGCTCGATGATACTGGAGCTGTAGCAAGGAACAAGGCTAGGTTAGTAGCACAAGGATACAGGCAAGAGGAAGGGATTGACTACGATGAGACCTTCGCACCAGTTGCCAGGATAGAGGCAATCAGACTCCTCATCGCCTATGCTGCTCACAAGGGATTCAAACTTTATCAAATGGATGTGAAAACAGCCTTTCTAAACGGACATCTCAAGGAAGAAGTGTATGTGGCCCAACCTCCAGGATTCGAAGATGAGAAAATGCCCAACCATGTCTATTTCCTGGAAAGGGCCCTTTACGGACTCAAACAAGCTCCCCGAGCTTGGTATGACAGGTTTGCTCAATTCCTCTTGTCCCATGGATACCTTCGAGGTTCCATAGACAAGACTTTGTTTTTAAAGAAAGAGTCTAAAGACACTTTGATTGTGCAAGTATATGTTGATGACATTGTTTTTGGAGCAACTAACGAAACTCTTGTAGAAAAATTTAAGGACCTCATGAGCAGTGAGTTTGAAATGTGTCTCATTGGGGAACTCACGTTCTTCTTGGGACTTCAAATATCCCAAACAAAGGAAGGAACAAAGATCCATCAACAGAAATACATCAAGGAAATGCTCGTGAAGTATGGGATGGAACACTCAAAGCCCATTGACACTCCCATCTCACCAAATTCAAGGCTAAATGCAGATGAAACAGGTATCAGTGTGGACCAAAGGAACTATCGAGGTATGATCGGGTCCCTTCTCTACTTAACAGCTAGTAGACCTGATATCATGTTCTCCGTATGTCTTTGTGCTCGTTTTCAAGCTAACCCTAAGGAATCACACCTGAAAGAGGTGAAGAGAATTTTCAGGTATCTCAAAGGGAACAATAACTTGTGCCTTTGGTATCCAAGGAACAGTTCCCTTGAGCTCATTGCATACACAGATGCTGACTTTGCAGGGCACTTGGTTGACAGAAAGAGCACTTCAGGAATGGCCCAGTTCCTAGGATCCTGCTTAGTTTCGTGGGGATCTAAAAAGCAAAACTCAGTTGCACTCTCCACAGCTGAAGCTGAATATGTGGCTGCCGCATCATGCTGTTCCCAGGTTCTATGGCTTAAGTCACAACTCCAGGATTACGGTATGTCTTTTGGCCCAGTTCCCATACTCTGTGATAACACTAGTGCCATAAACATTTCCAAAAATCCTGTGCATCATTCTAGAACTAAGCATATTGATATAAGACATCACTTTCTACGTGACAATGTTGAGAATGGGAACATTTCGATGGAACACTGTAGAACTGAAGAGCAAATTGCGGATATTCTTACCAAAGCTTTAGACAGACGTCCCTACCAGCGTTTTCGAATGCTTCTAGGGATGATAACTCTAAACTAAACAAGTCCCTGTTTATCTCTCTCCCAATGCCTGACTAGTTTATCTAAAATTGCATGATAAGGAACTTGGATTCATTGCTTTCACTATGCCATGATTACTAGTCTACAGAAAAAAAAAAAAAATGTGTACAAAGGAACTCTATTTCTTTTGGCCCAAAATGATCAACCAGAGTTCCCTTTATCCCTCATTACAAGCCACCATGACGGTTGATCATATGACCCACCTTAAGCTAGGGATCAGACAAATGCTTCTCATGAGCCAAAACATTTCCTTTATCGAGTTGCAAATCGTCTGGTTCCCTTTGAGTTCCCTAGCCCCACAAAAAGATGAGTGTGAAGTTCTCTCAACCACTTCACTCTCCCTGACCTTGAAAGGATCATGGGAACTGCTGCATCTACAAAGGGAACACTGACTAATCTTCAAAGAAAAACCGTCACTTGGGAAGCGGACTTTCGTGTCAGAAGCTCTGAAGCGTTACAAGCCAAGTATTCAAAATTTGAAAAGGACTTCCCAAGAGATTGTGACGCGTGTCCAGAAGCGTGCTTGAGAAGTTGAAACGGCGCCCCACGTTCATTGGGCAACGGTTATCGAGGTTATTCCACTTCCCCTTCTACCCTTCACCTCCTCTCTCCTTTAAAACCCCTCTTTGCCATTTTTAGGTCCTTTACTCCATCTTTCATCCCTGTCATTCGTCTTCCCCAAATCCCTTTCACTCTCTTTTCAAGAAACCTCCAAAACCTCCCAAATTCTTACAAAAATGGCCCCTCAACACACATTCGCACAAATCAAAGAGTGGGTACTTGCCAATCCTCGCACTCTCTTCATCACTCAACTGAACGAGATCGAGCAAGAACAGGACCCAACCATGAAGGATGTCCTCATTCAAGGGCTATACAATCAAGTAAGCCCTTTCTTGCCCCCTCCTCCTCCTCAGGTTGATGAAACCGTCTCCTGGACCTCTTCCTCCTCCGAATCTCTTCCTCTTCCACCTCCAACCACCAACACCTCCTCCGGAGTTGTCATCGTTGACAACTTCGGAGATGCTCGCCCCTCCATCAATGAAAAACCCCATAAATCCAAACATCGCCACTCATCCAAACATCGCCACTCATCCAAACATCGCCACTCATCAAAAGATCCCTCAAAATCCAAAAAATCCAAACACTCCCACGACCCCTCCAAATCCAAAAAGCGTAAACATTCTGAGGCCTCTGAATTCTCGGAGCCCAGAAAGAAGGTTTTCTTCCGCTTTGAGGACTACCTGAACTGCTCCAAGGAGAGTTCTTGTGCTCCCAAACCTCCCTACCTTTTTCCTTCCGACGATGGGAACTCCGAACCCCAGAGTCTACTTCCCTCTTCCTCCTCCATCCCTCCTCCTCAAATCAAGGGACCTCCTCCGCCACCTCCTCCAGTTCCCGCCACGATGGGAACTCCAACATCCCAACCTCCTTCACTTCCTCCCTTTCCCATAACTACGGGATCTCCAACTCCACCTTCACCTCACAAAACGCCTTCTTCTTCCTCCCCAAAACACATTTCCACCAACCCCATCTCCACTCAACTCACAACCCCTATTCCTTCTTCTCCTCTCCCCTCTTCCATCACGTCTCCCACCACCACCAAACTCCCCTCTCCCTCACCATCCAAAAGTACCGTCGCCCTCTCCTCAGACGACGACGATCTTCCTCTTTCTGTGGTCATCGGCAAAATGACCAAGGACCCTCCTCCGATCATCATGGGAACTTTGGAGGAGGAAGCCCAACTCAAGGACATCGAGGAAGAACTCAACAGGGGTCCCTCTGAGCACACAGTCTCCCAAGGGACAAAGTCCCCAGAAAAGGTTGCTCCTCAAGAGCCAACAGAGACAAGGGACCTCGCACCAGCTGGAGGTGCTGAGGCAACAACAAATCATCCTGGAGATGACGCGGAGGGCTCGGGTTCGAGCTCCTCCGAGGAAGAAGGGACCTCCCATGATGAGGTCGAAGAAGAAGAAGAAGCTCCAGCTTCAAAGGAGCCAGCACGCATCCCTACACCTGGACACCAAATGGTGGTGTCCGCGAGTTCCCCACAACCAAGGGACCGCGTGCTCATGATCGAAGCGGCTGCACCCCCTCAGCAGAAAGGACCTCGCACGGTCTCTAGGGGGAACAAATCCAAAAGCAAGTCCAGAAAGGGGAAGGGGACCACCAAGCATCATGTCAGTGAGCGCCGCAAGCTTCTCCATCACCTCATAGTTTCCCAAGAGGCGCTGACTGAAAATGGTCTGGAGGAACTATGGGAACTGATCAAGGCCCAGGGCTGGGAGAGACTCTGCCAAGAAACTGTGAGCGTAGATCCCTCACAAGTGCGTCAATTCTACAACAACTTCACTATCACCAACGACGGCACTCAGGGAACTCTCTCCCACGAAGGCGACGAGTTTATTTTTACCACGTCTACGATCCGCCTTCAACTCCAGGTCCCTGGTCAAGGGCTTAGCGAGTTGCCCAGCAAGCTCTGGGGCGACTTCAACAGCGCCGAGGTGTACAACACAATTTTTGAGGGTCGGGTTCCCTCTAAGGTCCACTCGACGCATCATCTATCCTTGGTTGCCAAGCTCGCTCACCAATTCATTATCAACGTGGTGGTCCCACGTCAAGAAAAGCGCCTGGTTGTCAACATCCCCGACGCCATCATCCTCTACCACTTCCTCCTCAAGAAGCCCATAAATCTTCCCCGCATTATCCTTGGGCACATGGAAAAGTGCATGGCCTCCAAGTCCCATTCCCTTCCCTACTCCGGGCTGATCAAAAAGCTCCTACAAAAAGAGGGTCTCTACGATGCCTCTAAAGAAGAAATCGAGCTTGGAAGGGAACTGGACATTCAAGTTGCCCAGAAGATGAGGCACTCGGAGCCTGTAGAGGAGGCGGCTCCCCTAGAGTCTGGTACACAAGAGGGGAACTCTCCAGTGTTGCTCCGCATCGCCAACACCCTCGATCAGATTGCTAGGGACCAGGCAGTATTGGCCAGAGGACAAGAAAAGCTTACCCAAGTCCTTACGCGCCTCTGTGACGCCTTGTTTCCTCAGAGCCCATGATCTCTCCCTTCTTGTTCCCTTAATCCAAAAATGACCACAAAATTGTACTTGGGTTCCCATTGTACATATTATCTTAAGTAATGAAATGGTCTTTATTTTTATTGCGTGTTCCATTCTTTCCTAATATTGCTTTGCTTGATTTTCGATGATGTCAAAAGGGGGAAAGATAAAAAATGTGAGATGAGTTCAAAGTTTAAGTCATCACAGACCACGCATAAGCTAAGGGGGAACAATTGCATAAAAAGCCTAATAGGAACTATGTGTCTCACCAGAAGTGGCTCCCTAAATCTAAATGTCTCACTAAGAGTGATTTCCCAAAATCATACTTAGGAACTCATCAGCATATCATTCATTGAAATATTTGCATTTTTTTTTTATGGGTTTGTCATCATCAAAAAGGGGGAAATTGTTGGGACGTTGTTGGGACCTCTGGTTCTAAGCAACGGATCAACGATTCACTCCTCTTTAAGTTTTGATAATGACAAACACCATAGGGAACTAATGTGGTTTGTTCAAGTACTTCTAAGGAACACAGGTACAGCAAAGAACTCCTATGAATGACAAAGCCACTGCTAGCCACAATGAAGAGTTTCCATCAAGGGAACTCTGAAGAGGAAAGTTCCCTTGAAGTGGGAACTCCCAGAAACAAACAAGAAAACACAAGCTTACAACGATGAAGAGTTTCCATCAAGGGAACTCTGAAGAAGTCAGTTCCCATGAAATGGGAACTCACATGTGAAGACAACGACCGTTCAGCGCAGATCGCGGGATCCTGTCTCAGACAGCCAGAGGGAACAGTCTGAGGATCAGACAGTCACGCTTCATCCAACGGTCCGATTGATTCAAGAAGTTGACCTAGTTCAAACCAAAGTCACATGTGAAGAAAGTACAACTTGGGCATCAAGCAAAGGGCATTTTGGACACAAACGAAAGATGCTACTGCCCAAGACAAATGGACTATAAAGCCAAATGAATAGTACTCGGTTTGAGTACTTCTCCCAGAACTTACAAAACACCCACATCTGAGAAAAGAAAGAAAAGGAAGAGAAGTCCCCGCCGGCGAGTGTGTGATCTCGACGACGGTGAAGCTGAAGTTCCCTGGAGCAAGGGAACTGAGAAGTCAGCGTAAGGTTTGAGTTACTTGTGTTTTGCTGTTGTGAGCTTAGGAACTCAGTTGAGAGGATTTACTAGTGTTGCTAGAGTTAGGAAGAACTTGTAGGAACAGAGAAGTGTAAATCCGGCTGTGTAACTAAGGAACAAAGCAATCAATATAAGTAAGTCATTCAAAATCCTCCAAGCGGAGGTAGAGGTTTACCCATACGACTAGTTGGTTGTAGTGGGGTTCCTCTATAAAGGAACTGTCCCTTTAACTGTTTTTATTACTTGCGATTATTTACTTCCGCTGCCTTGGGAACAGCTTAATTGCCAGTTCCCAAGCTCACTGCTAACCGATTACGATCCAACACTACCCTTCCCCAAAACCCTTGATTTCGAACCAAACATAACTTTTTCACTCGACAAAACAATCCTCTCCAATCTAAGTCCTAATCACCTGATAGGGTCAAACTTACCTCGGCTAGGGAACAATTTTGTGGATCTACAAATAAAAGGCTTCAGACTCAAATTGGCTTCAAAAAGAAGGATAATGTAAGGGTGGATAAGGATAAATAGGGCTTATGAAAAAGTTCTCTATCATATGACCTCACATGCAATGAACTAATATCCCATATAGGTCTTAAGAAATAGATAACTATATCAATGACAAGAGATAATATGCATAAGGAGAGTAAATCACACAAGAAAAGAAGAGGGTTTTTTGATGTTCTCCCTATAAGGCCGAAAATAACTCACAAGATAGCAATTTTTGTTGGATTTTAGTCACTTCTACTTAAGATCATATGTGCTCAATTTTATCACATGCTAAGTATTCCACATAAAAACAAATTTCAGCATGATCCAGGCAAAGCTATCCAAACATGCTATGGAATTACATGATCAAGCAAGTTAAAGCATATCATAGGACATCTAAGTGGAATTGTATCAATCCTAAAAAAAAAACACAAACAAAAGACACAAAACTGACACAAAACTGAGTTACATTTTCCCATACCCCATACTTAAACCAAACAGTGTCCTCACTATTTAAAGCAAAGACATAAAAAGATATAAAGAGGGAAAGGAAAGGGAACTCACAAAATAAAACTGAAGCTGTTTGAAACCATTGATCACTGAGGAGTAATGAATTTTCTCGGTTCTTTAGAGGTCGATACCGACCCATAAAGGTCGTTACCAAGCTTGTTGTACACCGATTGCCTTTGTTGCTCTTGCATCGAGTATGTGTAGCACTTCTTAATTTCTTGTACCTGAGTTACTTTAGAAAAACTTCTATCCTACTACACTGATCTAACCTAAAAACAAGTCAAAAGAAATCTAGCAAAAAGATCTAAGAAAGCAAAAACAAAAAGCGGGTTGCCTCCCGTAAGCGCTTCGTTTAACGTCGTTAGCTCGACCAACTTACCTCTCCTTACCTAGGGCGGCTGCCATCCAGTATCGAAGGGATCATAAGAAACCCCATACTTAGCCTGAAAAACATCATAGCATTTTTTTTAAATATTTGGCCCTCTATCATCAATAAGTATACTTGGTAATCCTACAACAGGGTTAGTAAAATCCGAGAACCAAGGAGGTTTTGACTCCTTCACAAGACTAACAGTAGGATCTAGTATAGAACAAGGAAAGGAGAAAGGATCATGACCAAAATTGATTGGATAAGAACAAGAAAACTCACCTTGGCCACTCGGAGGATGACTTGTTACCGATGGTATGTGGGTCGTTAACGACCTTGCTGGATTTGGAAGTGCCTCGGTACCGTGCCTGAATCCTCCTCCCACCTCGTTTTCCTTCAAATAAGGGTCGTTATCGACCCATGGGGGGTCGATAGGCTTCTCGGTGGGCGTGACATCCTTGATTTTGCTCGTTTCTGTACTCAGAGAGGGGTCGTTACTTAGCCATGGTGGGTCGGTAGGCTCCTCAATACTACAACTAGCCACTTCGCTTATGGGAGAATTGAAATGAAATTCAACCTTCTCTTCTCCAATATCGAACGTGAGAAGTCCTTTTCTAACATCTACTCGCGCCCCTGCGATGGCTAAGAATGGTCTGCCTAGAATGATTGGCACTGCAGGGTCTTCAGGCATGTCTAGAACGATGAAATCGTTTGGAATAAAGAATTTCCCAACTTGAATGGGATAATCGTCCACGATTCCTGTAGCTTTCACGCTTGATCCGTCTGCCATGTAGAGATTCATATCTACAGGCTCCAATGGTCCCATGTTGGATTTTGACCATATTGAAAGAGGGAGTAAACTGGCACTGGCTCCCAAATCGCATAAGGCCTTGAATTTATGGTCGCCTATGCCAATTGTGATGAAAAATCTCCCTAGATTGCATAGTTTCTTTGGTAGAGCGATGGATCGGACTTCATCTTGCAGCTCTGTAATGGATCTTTTCCTGCTAAGAATATCTTTCAAGAATTTTGTGTAAGCTGGCATTTCGCTTAGGGCCTCAGCGAATGGGATAGAAATATTAATGGCCTGGAGAATCTTTACGAAATGCTTGAACTTACTCTCAATAGAGTCTTTAGATTTCTTAGTGGGAAAAGGAAGAGATTTCACCATTCTCGGAACCAATTCGGGCTCGAGAGGTGATGCTACCGGGTCGACATTAGGGTCGATTGGTATGCTCGAAGGATCGTTACCGACCCTGATGGGGTCGTTAACGAGCCTGAGATTGGGAGAGGAGCTCGGAATAGGAAACTTACCTGGGCTGGGGTCGTTAACGATCCGGGGAGCATCGTCACCGTGGTGTGCAGATTCGGTAACGACTCTCTCTGGCTCATTACCGAGCTGAGCCATGGCTTCCTCATTAGTTGTGGGGCTCTTCTCCTTAGCTTGGACACGCTCCGGTAGTGTCTTTTCGCTCATAAGGTGTACTGATGCTATTTGTCCTCTAGGGTTCTCCCCGGGACGGCCCGGGAGTTGTCCTTGTGGCCTTGGAATCTGTGCAGCAAGGTTCCCTAGTTGGGAGTCGACACTCTTCTTCCACACTTCGAACTCTCCCCATCTTTTGTTTTGATTGTTAAGGTTGGCTTGGATTCCATCAATCTTGCTATGCACTTCATTGAATTGTTTATGGACTTCGTTAATGCCTTCCTATAACCCTTGTGCCCATGAAGGTGGCTCTTGGTAGCCTGGAGGTCGATATGGCGCAGGTCGTCTATCCGGTGGGGGTGTTGCATAATTTGAATTTGGATTTTGATTCCCCCATGTTGGATAATTGTTTGACCTGTCAAAATTGCTAGGTTGGTTCCTGTATGGACCTCTCATATAATTCACTTCAACATATGTCTCAACGGCTCTTACTTGCTCTATGTTAGTGCAACCAGAAGTACTATGGGCAGAAGTGTAACACCCCGTCTTTACACTAGGACACTACTCGGTAGTAGACCACACATGGGTCCACATGAGCTAACCTGACAACGAGTTCATGCGGATCTTACAACTCGGGCACGACAAAAAAATAAAAAGAAAGCATCCAACCTATATTTATAAAATCAATGTATGGAAAACATGCATGAATTCCCAATTAACATAAACTACAACACTACTTGTGAACACTTTATTGACCTCATACTATCCTTTCCTCAACAAAAGCAAACATTATACATAATATAAAAGACAAGTAACCACCATTTCATCCAACCAAACCCAATCCTAATGACACGGCCTCTAACGACTCGTACCATCATTTTGCCGAGGTTCCATCACGAGTCTCATGTTTTTACCTGAAACTAAAAAAAACAAGTCCCCAAAGGGTCAACTACCAATTCTAATATTCACTAAATAGTAAACACCACATGTAGCAGCAAAATCAGTTTAATAAATTATAACCAGGATATTAATAATATATCATTTCATATACAATATTCATGAAGGCAGACAACATAGTCAACAACTTATATTCATAAAGCACATAATAATAATAATTATAATCATAAAACACGTAATAATAATTATTATAGTCATACATCATTTCACTTTAGTATCACCTCAATCTCTTTCCACCACAATAATAGTTCAAATACAACTCATCAATTCTCATTCAGCAATATCATTTATCTAACAAGCATGACATCCTCCAGCCTTACACGGGGTAGTGGACGACGGCCTCCACCGTTTATCTGAACCACTCACACCCTCATCATTCAACTTCTTACCCCTGGTCAAGCCTCCTCAGGAGCACTCGCCAAAACATTTTATTATAATTTTGAAGGGGCTCTCCTTGCCATACGACTAAGCCAGGGATCTCTCCCTCCTTACCGATCATCCCATAAGTATCGTCGTACCGGTAGATGCCAAGTTTCATAAATCGAATAACATACGACATATTAATCATCTAGTAGTATATTATCGAAATATCGATTTACTCACACATAGATGTTTAATAAGATACGGGGATGAATCCCATAATAAAGCTCTACACGACATATCTACATATCCAGTGCAGATCAAAACTGATAACTAAGTAAGTCTAGGCGACTTACCTCTTGACTGGGAATTCCAACTCTTGAATGGAACAAGGACTTGTCGGAATGATTTCCCTTTTATGGAACTTAGACCACGAAGAGTGCAAGATGGTTGTTTAGTTATCTCCAAGCTTGAAACTTGAACTTTTAACTATCTATGGAGCAAAATATCAACTTAATAAGTATCTAGTATGGACAAAGTTCAAAAAGGTGATTTTATTTGGATTTTTGAAGCATGAAAATGGAGGAAACATGGAGAGGGACGTGAGAGATGATGAAGAATGTAAGAAACAGGAGTTCAAATGGTGGAGGAAGAGAATGGAACGAGATGGAGGCTTCTTGCCTACAAATATTTACTTTTTAAACACATTTTGATGCTACTAGATAGCATCACACTTTCTAAGGAGATGAGGCTAGATAGACTTCACACCTTTTGATGATACTAGTTAAGCTTCACACCTTTTGAGGGTACTAGATAAGCTTCACACCTTTTAATGATACTAGATAAACCTTGTTTTATTATGTATACAAACTTTCTTCATAACTAAGAAACAAACTTATCCGAGCTTACTTATAAGCGAAGTAACCTAGACACGTTTTTCGAGACACATCAAAACTATCAACTTACATCCAAATATCACTTAAGTCGAGCACGCTTTTCCAAGCATATATTTTTTAAGGTCTCCCCGAGATTACTTAATAGCTAAGCAATCCCAACAGGAATTTCAAGAAAGATTAAAATATTAAATTTTCTTGAGTATTACAAGAAGAACCACATTCTTGACAAGATTGAGAGGATTTCAGAAAACTTACCTGCTTCTTCAGGCGGTTGACCTCGTCTTGCAAAAATTGATTTTTGACATCTTGGTCAACTTCTTCCTTGTTAGGCATGTAGAGACGCCTCTGGGGTTCGGGTGATTGCTGGGTACCATACATGGCGTCATAGTTGGACAGCTTATCCAGCAATACCCCCAAATCTTGATCAAAAATCTTTTAGGCGGAATTTGGATATGATTTTCCGCGTGAGCTACAGGCAGCGTGTGACACGCGACTTAAACCTGTCCGTCCGATCATTCTCGGGAGTATGAAGAGTCACATCGCTCAGGCTTTAAATGCTCTACCCCAGACCTCTTCGGAGATACGTGCTGATCTCTTCCTGTTTTTTGCCTCATCGTCTTCTTGCTTCAATTTCTAGTTTTTACCCTGTTTCTCTATTACACGTTTTCCATGGCCAATACTGACACTAAGGACATGGGTTTCGAATCCTCCCATACCCTTGAACCCCATGATTATCGCCCTTTCTCTCTCTCTTCGGATGAAGTAGAGAAGATAGTTCGAAACCACAATTTTCCGGCTAGCACCAACTTCTACACCCCCACGTGCGAAGCCGTGGACTGGGTTAAGGGGGGTTGGCTCTGCTTCTTGGAGTATCCCTTCACTCTGGGGGGGGTCTTTTTCTTTTTTCTCCCTTGATCTTAAATTTCTTGATGGCTCTCAAAGCTTCTCCGGCGCAATTGATGCCGTCGGTGTAGAAGATTTTGTACCAGATAAGCGAAACCTGTCTGGGGGAGAAGATTGACTTCTCAGCGAGTTTCTTGATGGCTGGACGTTTTACTCTCCACGCGAGGGACGCCGGGAACCCCTTGAATCCGAAATCGAAGGTGTATGATAAGGACTGGGCATCACGTTTCTTTTTCGTGGAGAGGGCTACACTAGGGGCGATGTACCAAGCAACCTTCTTCGACTTTTGGACTACTAAGAGTAAGTAACTCTAACCCTAATTTCGGCACCCCTCTATCGTTACCTGTCATTTTTTACCGAGTTTCTAATTTGGATGACTTTACATGCAGTTCCGTCTAGCCTGGAGACCCATGTCTTGGAATCGGAAGCATGCAAGAGACTATTCGCTCTTCATGAAGCAAAGAGAACGTACCGGAGGTCCGCGGAGCAAGTGCTCGAAGGTGAGTCCAGCAACAAGATGACGACAGTCACTGAGGGTCAATTGGACGGCGAGGATGATGCGATATCGGGAAGCTTTGAGAAGACAATCGAGGATAGTGCTCCGACGCTTGGGAAGCTTGCTGAGGTGACCACGAACCCTGTAAAGAACCTTGCCAGTATGTGCTTTTTTTCCCTTGCTTTTGAATTTTGTACCAACTTCATCTATAGGTTTTAACGTTTGTCTTCCCATAAGCTTCTTCTTCCATGGGGAGTTGTTTTTCTGCCACAGCTCTGATTCAGCGTAAAATGCGGTCGAGTGACAAGAAACCTCCTTTGCCAAGATAAAGATTGAGGCGGCGACGAAGGTGACCCCTGCCAAGAAACCACCGCCTGGTATTACAAAAGTCATTGACCTGGATGAGAAGGGTCCTTCGGATCTGTGGCAGAAGCTCTATGGTGCTCACGGTTCAAAGAAGCCTCGCTTGGAAGTTCCCACTCCCGCCCTGGTTAGGGATGCCGGTCTATCGGTTTGGAAGGTTTGCTTTCATCCAGTTATTCTTCTTCTTTTCTTTTTTTTATACCTTACTGCGGATGATATCCTACTCTGGTGTATAAGCCTTACAAGGCATTCTCTAGGTTGCGGATGCTGCTGACAAAGAAGACCAGCTCTTAAGAGAGCATCAGGCTAAGTGGGATGCTAAGAAGGCTGCCTTGGAGAGGGAAACAGCTCTTGCGGTCGAACGCTAGAAGATGGATGCAGGCAAGCTTGCGAAACTCGTTGAGACGATCAAGCGTCAGTCTTCTCAAGCTGCTTCGGATAGATCCAAGATCGCCGAGCTCGAGGCTACGAACAGAAGAATTCTTAAGGAAGCTGGCGAGATCGGAGCCTACTACTCAATGATGTCAAGGGTGGAAACAATAAAGCAGTTTGTAGCCGGTCAACACTCGGACTGGGATTTGGACGCTGAGATCGCGTCATTTCATGATTGCTATCCCCCCAAATCAGCCGACTCCAGGCGATGAGCTTTTTGCCTCTCTCGACGCAGAGGAAGACAATGGCGGTCGTGACCTGAGCGCGGACGTAGCACCTGACAGGGCCAAGGGCTGAATGGGCTTTCAGTGGACGCGAGGGAGCAACCAAGGGGCACTTCTGACAGAGATGAAGATTAGGGATGCGGGCCCTTGTAAAAGATTTCTTTTGTGATGGTTTTTTTTAAACAAACTTCTGTTGGTGTGTGTGGGCCATTTAGGGGCCAAGAACAATATTTGTCCGTTGAACGGGCGACGTCTCTTCCTGAGGGGGAGATAGTAGATGTTTTTTGGTGCATGCATGCTTTCTCTTTTGCGTATTTTGTTTGGTATTGTCCTTCCTTTGCGTGCAGGTTTTTCAGGAAGCGCGGATGCTTTGGACTGAAGGATTCAAGACGAGGACTCCTGCAGAAGTCTCTGGTCATGGGTGGCATCTGCGCTTACCGAAGGGCGTTTCTAGGCGGGTGACGAGTATCGCATCGGAACTTGCGCTCGGGAAGTTCGGTCGATTAAAGACGTCTTTAGTCTAGTATTAGTTACCTCAATTGTTTGGACTTGTGTTCGATTGTATGATGTATTCTACATGATAATGAATACAACATGCTTTTGACTTAATACTTCTACTTATGCAAAGATATAAGTGTGATCAAGCAATAATGCACGCAAATGTCATTCATTCAACAAAATACCATAACATAGAAGTCACACAACAAGGAACCTTCACACAAACAGGTTGATCACAATCGTACTACGAAAAAGATGAACTTAGAACAAAAGCAAGATAACAACTAGATGACCTCGATGTCTTGCGTGTCTGGCGAGGAAACTTTATGTTGGGGGTACCAGAGAAGTTTACGTTCCGATAAGGGAAGACTTCCCTCAGAAGTGATACTTCACCGCATTCCAGCTTCTTGGGATGGCTTCTCCGTTTTTGGATTCCAGCTGGTATGTGCCTTGTCCGATGATCCCGGTTATCTTGTAGTGTCTTTCCCATGCCGGGGCTAGCTTACCCGATAACCGAGTCGGAAGGTCCGGATCCTGATGTTTTGGTTGTTGCTCCGGGTGACTTGTTGCTGGTGTCTAGCTAGGCGTAATCGGGCTTGGTCACGAAGCTCGCCAGAAGTATCCAAGTTAGTCGACAGTTCCAGATGACTCTGTTCCTCGGTCAAAAAGCTAGTGCGGGTAGTTTGGATGAGAATTTCGTCCGGAATGACCGCTTCACATCCGTGCGTTAGCGAGAAAGGAGATTGACCGGTCGCTACTTTTGGCATCGTTCGATCGGCCCAAAGGACGTAAAGGAGTTCGTCAGCCCAATTTCCCTTAGCCTTCGCAAGACGCTTCTTCAGATTGTTTATGATCACCTTATTACTAGCCTCGGCCTGCGCATTTGACTAGGGATAGCGAGGTGTTGAGGTGACTAGAATGATTTTCCAACGACTACAGAAGTCTCTGGTCCTCTGGCTTATGAATTGAGACCCATTGTCACATACAATCTCTGAGGGTCCCCCGAAACGACAAAGGATATTCCTGATGATGAAAGAAATCACTTGTTTATCCTTGATCTCTCGATAAGCTTCAACTTCGATCGGTGGAACAGTTTCCCATTCTCTACTTTAAACTTTGTAGCCTTCATCTTCAGCAATTTAGCTTCAGTTTTATCCTCCGGAAGTTTCCCCTCAGTTAATCAATCCAAGTATGGCTGAGTCTATGGTGCTTCATTGACCTTCGGGGGTTTGAGGGGATTCCTTTTGTAATTTGAGCTACTTTGAGGCAAATCGACGTCGTCGCTGCTCATGAGGATGTCGTTGCGGGAAGTAATTCTGAGATGACAGATGTCTTCGATCATACTATCATGTCTCTTGATATCACCGACATGAGTTCTTCTAATGGCAGGGACCATGATGTGAATCATCGGGATTACAAGATATTCGTAAGGATCAATGGCCGACGCTAGACAGCGAGAGAGTCTGCCTGAGCATTCTGCTCTCTTGGGATCTGTGCGTAGGATATCTTCTCGAACCGAGGAATTAGATTTTTGACCACATCTAGGTAAGCTATCATTCTTTCATCCCTGGCTTCATATAACCCCAAAACTTGGTTGATTATCCACAATGAGTCATAGTTGACTTCCATCTACTGTATGCCTAGGTCTTTGGCAAGAATTAGACCAAAAATGAGAGCCTCGTACTCAAATTCATTGTTCGTAGCCTCGAACTTGCACCTCACGGATTGTGCCACCCTATCCCCCTGTATTGATTTTAGGACTACTCCTATCCCTGTTCCTCCAGTGTAAGAGGCGCCATCGGTGTAACGCATCCATTTGACTGGTGACTTAGCTTCTAGCGTCATTAAGTCCGCTGGCTTTGCTTCTTCTTCCATTGTAGGACTAAAATCGACCACAAAGTCGGCTAGCGCCTGGGACTTTAGCGCGGTTCTAGGCTCGTACTTGATGTCGAAACCACTCAAATGGATTGCCCACTTAGCCATTCTTCCCGTGAATTCAGGCTTATGCATGACCGTTTTCAGTGGATGTGTGGTTCTCACCACTATCGTGTGTGCCTCAAAGTACGGGTGAAGTTTGTTGGAGTACATGACTAGTGCTAAAACCAACTTTTCCAAGGAAGAGTAACGGGTCTCGGCCGACAGGAGAGTGCTACTTACATAGTATACAGGTTGTTGCTGCCCGTCTTGTTCTTGGACCAACACTCCACTGATGGCTTGCTTGGTAATGGCCATTTATAAGGGCAGGGCCTGTTAGGCCCAAATGTTCATCGGCCCATTTGGTAAACCAAGCCCACAAATAGATAGGGAAGTCATCAGTCGGTTTGATTGCGAAAGGACCCAAGAAGGAAGAGAAGTCATCATTCATTCGACTGAAGAAAGAAAGCTTCCATCACGAGGCGGAGAAGCGTGTTCAGAAGGTATTGGCTGGGGCCTTTCTCATCTCTGATCTGTACGGGAAGTGGGTGGTAGTTAAAAGATATGCCCTAGAAATCCGGGAATCATGGGGTGTAGGAAGTAACTGTTGGAACGAGAGTGTATATAGGTAGAATTATGCAATTTGTAAAGAGACACAATTGTAACCAAGAAGAATTAATGAAAAGAGAGGACTTCAGCCCTCGGCATTCAAAAATTTCGAGCTTTCTCTTAGTTATTGTTTTCCTTTGAATTCGATTGTGCCCTGATTCAGGACATGGATTTGTTGATCAAGTTTTTGTCCAAAACAATTTGGCGCCCACCGTGGGGCCCTACGATTGAAAAAGATTCGATTCTTCGCGTTGAAGGAAGATTGCCATGAGCAACCCTAACGAAGGTAGCCAGGAGCTGAACAACGGAGATGATGGAGGCGCACGCCAGGACACATCGGCAGCCCTTCGCCTCGAACTGTCCGAGTTCTCTCAAAGGCTCCAAGCTTTGGAGAAGGAACTGACTGATCAGCGTGCTTATAACGAGAAACATAAGGCTAGCATCAAGCTGTTAACCGCCAATAACGACGGTTTACGCTCCCAAGTCCGATCCGTGTCCTTTGTCGGCTCGCGTGCCCGAGTGACGAATTGAACCCGAAATAGTGGGGGTGAAGGTTCCTATAGAAATCACACCAGCCAGCGCGAGGGAAATCCCGGTTTGGAGTTCATTACCCCACCAGCAACGGTCCCCGGGGTACCGTCGTTTACCCCCGCTCAGGGTAACCCTATTACTGAGGGGGCAAGGGCACCCATACGCCTGCGATCGACGCGAGACGTCAACCCCCGACGCTTGGAGGATGAAGTCATGGACGATGACGAGGATTGGGACCGTCGCCGTCCCCGCGACCACGAGAGTATCATCCGGAACCAATTCAGGATGTTCACCGAGCATTGGCGAAGATACTTGGGGTTCCACGACCCATAGAGAAGGAAGTAGTTGATAGTTACGACGAGTCACCTTTCGCTCCTCACATCGCCCAGGTCGAGATATCAAAGGAGTTCTCGGTACCCAGTATGATCCTATATGACGGCACGGGGGACCCTGACGAACATGTGGCCATATTCAAGCAAAAGATTATGACCAGCGCAGTACCATACCACTCCCGTGAAGCGTTGATGCGTAAGGGATTCAGATCAGCTCTTGCGGGGTCGGCCTTGAAATGGTTTGTTAATCTCCCAAGGGGAAGCATCCGTTCTTTCGCTGAATTGATGGACTCGTTCCGGGTGCAATTTGCTAGTAGTTAGAGATTCGAGAAGCAATCTAGCGACGTGTACTGGGTGATCCAAAAATCGGAAGAATCCACCCGGGAGTTCTTAGATAGGTTTAACCGAGAGAAGATCTTCATCCCGCACTGTGACGTGCCGACGACGATGGAAGCCTTCCGTCAGGGGGTAAATCAAGATGGAGATCTCTACAAAGAGCTCACTAGGCATCCTTGCCACAACTTCGAGGATGTACAAACCAAAGCCCTGGCACAAATCAGGTTCGAGGAGGATTTGAAGATGAGGAACCCGCAATGTCTAGGAGAGGGTAGACAAGAAAGCAGCACTAGATCACCGTCGGGAATGCCGTGACCAGCCGTACCGGCCCCCTTACCTTGACGCGGTGAAGGTGAATGTCGTCGAAACCAAACCGGCCAAACATTACCGCCGAAGTATGATGAGTTCAACTTGGGTATATCCCCTGAGGACCTCGTGAAGAATATAACTCAAACAATACGAGGCGTTAGTTGGCCACCCAAACAAGGACATGAGCAGGTGGTGTTACTTCCATGACGATTACGATCACGTGACCAAGGAATGTGTAGCCCTAAGAAGAGAGATTGCCTACCTTGTATCCCGAGGAAGGATTACAGAAGTCGCACCAAATGCGCAAGTCCCCCCGGACGTCGTAGAGGCCTCGCGCAGGAAGGCCAGCGTCGCTAATACCTGCTAAGGTCGTGAACGTGATCACCGGAGGGTCAAGCGTGTGTGGCCTTACTTATTCAGCAACCAAGAGGAACGCACGAGAAGGCACTCTTCATCGCCCAACATAAGTGAAGAATGACGTCATCAACCTCGCCATTCACTTTGACGAAGATGACGTCAATGGTCTCGATGGACCTCACCATGACGGCCTCGTGATTTCTCTGTCGATCGAAAACATCTTAATGAAGTGAGTCCTCATTGACACCGGGATCTCAACCAATCTCATGATGCTGGAGGCTTTGAGAGAAATGGGTTTGAGTGAGAGGAACGTGCAAAAGAATCCCACAACACTCGTAGGCTTCAGCGGAGAAGTGAAGCACACCGTGGGAGACATCATCCTTCCGACATATGCAAAGGGTGTAAATATCCAGGTTAGGTATTCTGTTATGGATTGCCCTTCGTGTTATAATATAATAAAGGGAAGGCCATGGCTCCACGACATGAGAGCCATCCCGTCTACTTACCACCAGACGGTGAAGTTCCCAACACCGTGGGGGTTCAAGAGATCCGAGGCAATCGAAGAACGTCCCGAGAGTGTCGGCGCTGAAACCATCCGCTAGCCTAAAATCCACCTAGCAATTAAAGGAGACCACTAACTCTACCTCTCTAAAAGAAAAAGAAAAAGAAAAGAAAGATGAACAGGTAGAGGAAGTGGTCCTAGACCAGTCTGACCTCAATCGGTCGGTGAAGATTAGAAAGGATTTAGAGCTGCCTATGAAGAATGAGCTAGTATACTTCCTGAGTAAAAATGCAGAATGTTTTGCATGGTCCCACAAAGATATGGTGGGAATCGATCCAGAGATCATCACGCACAGATTAAACGTGGACCCCAATCACCCACTGGTAAAGCAGAAAAGGAGGAAGTTCTCCGCCAAGAGAAATAAAATAGTGGATGAAGAAGTGAGAAAACTGATGGAAACTGGAAAGATTAAAGAAGTCAAGTATCCTGAATGACTGGCAAACGTAGTCGTCGTTCCCAAGAAGAACAGAAAGTGGAGGATGTGCGTAGACTTCACGGATTTGAACAAGGCTTGTCCCAAGGATTCATTTCCATTACCTCACATAGACACCCTAGTAGACGCCACGGCGGGCCATGAATTGATGACTGTCATGGACGCCTTCAGTGGCTACAACCAGATCAGGATGGAAGAAAGCGATCAGGAGAAGACGTCCTTCATCACCAGCAAGGGAACATACTGCTATAAGGTGATGCCCTTTGGGTTGCGGAATGTTGGGGCCACATATCAAAGGCTAGTGAATAAAATGTTCCAAGACCAAATCGGAGAAACTATGGAGGTGTACATAGATGACATGCTCGTCAAGTCAAGAAAGCTGTAGATCACAGAAGTCACCTAGAGAAAGCTTTTGAAATCCTGAAGCAATATAACATGAAGTTGAACCCCGAGAAGTGTACTTTCGGTGTGAAGTCGGGAAAGTTCCTAGGGTACCTAGTCACCTAGAGAGGAATAGAAGCCAACCCCGAGCAGGTTTGAGCCATAACAATGCTGAAATCTCCCAGGTGTGTGAAAGACGTTCAAAAGCTCACTGGCAGATTGTTGCTTTGAATAGGTTCATATCTAAGTCAGCACACTAGTGTCGTCTCTTTTACGAAGTACTTAGAAAGAACAAATGCTTCCAATGGACCGCGAGACATGAGGAGGTTTTCCAAGAACTAAAGAAATACTTCTCCAATTCTCTGATCTTGGACAAACCTGAAGAATGAGAAGATCTACCCTTATACCTGGTCGTTACCAAACAAGCCATCAGTGGAGTGCTGGCCCGGGAACAAGACGGGCAACAACAACTAGTGTACTACGTTAGTAGGACTCTCCTACCAGCCGAGACCCGATACTCTTCCTTGGAAAAGTTGGTCCTTGCCTTAGTCATGTGCTCCAACAAGCTTCGTTCACTTCGAGGCACACCCGATAGTGGTAAGAACCACGCATCCCTTGAAGACGGTGATGCATAGGCCTGATTCAGAGGAAGAATGGCTAAGTGGGCGATTCACTTGAGTGGGTTCGACATTAAGTACGAACCTAGAACTGCATTGAAATCTCAGGCGCTAGCTGACTTTGTGGTTGATTTTAGCCCTAAGTCTCCAATCAAATGGACGCTTCACATGGATGGCGCCTCTAACGCTGGGGGAACAAAGATAGGAGTAGTCCTAAAATCAACACGGGTGGCACAATCCGTAAGATGCACGTTCGAAGCCACGAACAATGAAGTTGAGTATGAAGCCCTGATTTCCGGTCTGATTCTTACCAAAGACCTGGGCATACAGCAGATAGAAGTCAATTGCGACTCATTGTTGATAGTCAATCAAGTTCTGGGGTTATATGAAGCAAGGGATGAGAGGATGATAGCTTATCTAGATTTGGTCAAAAATCTGATTCCTCAATTCGAGAAGGTATCCTTCGCTCAGATCCCAAGAGAGCAGAACGCTTAGACAGATTCTCTCGCTCGCTTAGCGTCGGCCATTGACCCTAACGAATATCCTGTAATCCCGATGATTCACATTATGGTTCCTACTATTAGAAGAACTCACACCGGCGATAGCAAGAAAACAGATAATATGACCGATGACGTCGGCCGTCTTAGAGCTACTCCACACAACGACGTCTTCATGAGCAGTGACGATGTTGAATCTAGGAGTTATCGGAATGATCCCTACCCAGATTTGCCCCTGAGTAACTAAAGCCACGAGAGAACTCCCATTGATCCTTCGGAAGCCAACGAAGCACATTGGACTCAGCCGTACCTGGATTGGCTAACCAAGGGAAAACTTTCGGAAGATAAAATTGAAGCTAAGTTACGAAGGATGAAGGCTACAAAGTTTACAGTAGAAGGCGGGAAACTGTTCCACAAATCGGCAGTAGGAACACTACAACGTTGCCTAGCCGAAGAAGGAGTCCAGAGACTTCTTGAAGAACTTCATGAGGGAGACTATGGGAACCATACGGGAGGGAGAAGTCTATCCAAAACAGCCCTTCGGCGGGGGTGGTTCTGGCCCACTATGAGGAAAGACGCTGCAGATTTCTGCCGTAGATGCAACGCCTGCCAGAGGCATGCGCCGACCGCTCACCAACGTCCAGAGCCACTCTACCCTACACTCACGCCATGGTCCTTCATGCGATGGGGGATGGACATAGTCGGGATGGTACCCCCTTCGTCCGGATAGAGAGTGTTCTTCCTCGCTATGACTGATTACTTCTCTAAGTGGATCGAGGTTGAAGCCTATTGAGAGATCAAGGACAAACTGGTGATCTCTTTCATCATCAGAAATATCCTTTGACGTTTCGGGATACCTTCGGAGATTGTGTGTGACAATGGGTCTCAATTCATAATCCAGAGGACTAGAGACTTCTGTAGTCATTGGAAGATCAGCTTGGTCACTTCAACACCCCCGCTATCCTCAGTCAAACGGATAGGCCGAGGCTAGCAACAAAGTGATCATAAATAATTTGAAGAAATTGCTTGCGAAAGCTAAGGGGAACGGGGTTGATGAGCTCCCTTGCGTCCTTTGGGCCGATCGAATGACGCCGAAGGTAGCGACCGGTCAGTCTCCTTTCTCGTTAATACACGGATGTGAAGCGGTCATTCCCGCCAAAATTCTCATCCCAACCGCTCGCACTAGCTTTTTGACTGAAGAGCGTAATCATCTGGAGCTGTCGGCTGATTTGGATACTTCTGACGAGCTTTGTGACCAAGCCTGGTTGCGCCTAGCAAGGCACCAACAACAAGTCACCCGAAGCTACAACCAGAACGTCAGGATCCAGACCTTCCGAATTGGTGACTGGGTACTACGACGATTCTTCCAAAATACCCATGAAACCAAGTCGGGTAAACTAGCCCCAACATGGGAGAGGCCTTACAAGATAACGGGGGTTGTTGGACAAGGCACATACCAGCTGGAATCCAAAGACGGAGAAGCCATCCCCAGAAGCTAGAACGCAATATATTTGAAGAAGTATCACTTTTGAGAGAAGTCTTCCTCTGTCGGAGCGCAAACTTCTCTGGAACCCCCAACAGAAGGCTTCCACACCATACACTCAAGACACCCGAGGTCATCTATCCATAGTTACTATCTTGCTTTTGCTTTAAGTTCATCCTTTTCATAGTATGTTTGTGATCAACTTATTTGTGTGAAGACTCTTTGTTGTGTGACTCCTATGCTATGGTTTTTCGTTGAATGAATGACGTTTGCGTGCATCATCGCTTAATCACATTTATTTCCTCTTTGCATAAGTAGAATTAGAAAGTCAAAAGCATACTTTATTTATCGTCATGTAGAATGCATAATACAATCGAACACGAGTTCAAATAGTTGAGGTAACCAATCCTAGACTAAGGACGCCTCTAATCGACCGAACTTCCCGAGCGCGAGTTCCGACGCGATACCCGTCACCTACCTGGAAACTCCTTCGGTAAGCGCAGCTGCCACCCGTGACCAGAGACTTCTGCAGGAGTCCTCGTCTTGAAGCCTTTAGTCCGAAGCACTCACGCGTCCTGAAAAATCCTGCACACAAAGGAAGGACAATACCAAACGAAAATACGCAAGAAAGAAAATACGCATGCACCAAAATTATCTACTTCCTCTCCCTGGGGAAGAGGAGACGTCCGTGCAATGGACAAATATTGTTCACGGCCCCTACGCGTCCCATACATCCCAACAACAGCTTGTTCAAACAAAACAAAAAAACGCACCACAACAGAAATCTTTTACAAGGGCTCACGGCCCTAATCATCATCATTAACAGAAGTGCCCCTTAGCTGCTCTGCTACGTCCGTTGAAAGCCCATCGCTTTGCTCAAGTGTCACGCCCGTGCTTGGATCATGATCACCGCCCTCTTCCTCCGCGACAAGAGATGCAAAAAGTTTGTCACCCGGAGTCAGCTGGTCTGGAGGGTAGCAATCATGGAAGGATGCAATCTCAGTGTCCAGATCCCAGTCCGAATGCTGACCAGCCGCGAACTGCTTGATTGTCTCTACCCTAGACATCATCGAATAGTAGGCTCCAATCTCACCAGCCTCCTTAAGAATTCTCCTGTTCTCGGCCTCGAGCTCAGCGATCTTGGATCGGTCCGAAGCAGCCTGAGAAGATTGACGCTTGACCGTCTCAGCAAATTTCGCTAGCTTACTCGCGTCCATCTTTTGGCGTTCAACCGCAAGAGTTGCTGTGACACCCTAATACCCTATGACGTATACTTTGTAAAACTTATCTCTTATATAAAGAGATAGCAACTATTTTCACATCAGCAAATCTCCGAAAGTAACAACCATATAAGGTTGCACACACACACACAGACACACACACACACACACACACACACACATATATATATGTCTTTACTTTTATAATAAAACATCTATTACTCTAACTTCTATTACAACCCATATGTCTATTATGCAAAATGAGGAGGAGAAGGTTGCATTGAGCTTCAGCCGACCGACCTATATGAATGTGACCTCTAAAAGAGACACACGCCAGTAAGTTCTAGTTGAGCCTAAAAAAATTATTTTGCGAGTTACGTGAGTCGCATACTCAGTGAATATAAACCATCATCAATTATTTCACACAGAGTCAAACATTTAGTCCATGTACATATACATACATATTATACATGTCATATATGAATTTAATTACTATGCAGATGCAAATGCTGATGTTTCCGATTCTTTATTCTGTGAACTGTTCAAGCCTGAATTTGCCCCGGGTTTACTGTATATGGACTCTTATGGTCCCTTTAATTATGACCCGTAGTTCCTGTATGATCCGTAGATCTTGTATTGATCCAAAGATCCTGTATGACCCATAGGTCATGTAATACAAATTCAGGGCGTGACAGTCACACGTCCTTTTAATCTAATTGCAATATGCTATGCAATCAAGTGCATCATGTAACCATATATCATATGCCATCTGCTAACATACTTTCTGTGCAAACAACTCTGGAAATTTCAGAGTTATCACATATATCCATATAATCCATATAGCACATATATCCATATAGCTCATATAGCACATATATCCATAAAGCACATATATTCGTATGGCACATATAGTACATAGGGTTGAATCTTCGGTCTATACTAACCTATTTAGGATAGATACTATATCTCTTCCCTTACTCTTTGACCACGATCTATGACTTGTGCTCCTATATGTAACCCAATGCAAAAGCAATGAAATGCCATAATGCATTATAACTTCTTGAGCATAATTCCAAATCTTTTAAAACTTGACATCGATAAACTATATATATGAAAGAACATTTTTCTAGTTCAAACCTTTTTGAAAAACTTGATCAAGGGTCTCCCTAATATCATTACAAAGCAAAACCCTTAAATCACTCTAAAATCTTTTACCGAATATAAATCCGATATCGAAAACACCTTTTGAGAACTATAAATCGATTGATTTTCAAATCAAAAGCAACTGTAGATCTAGATCTGGAAAAAATTAGGAAAATCCAGATAAACCATTAACTAATTAAAAACTTAGCAAATCCCGCTTGTACTTCAGGATTAAAACCCAATAGAAGAAATCTTGTACCAAAACCGAAATCAGAATTACAAAACTCCTGTTCTTTTATTTCTTTCTCTCAAACCTCTTTTTTTTACTATTTTTTTCCGCTTTCTTCATAATAAAGAATCAAGATCACACATGATATTTATGTGCAAAAGAGTCGGCAAACAATGAAAGTCGGCTAACTTTTTAAAAAAATTCACTTTTCACCCTGAAATCTCCTTTATTACAAACTTTACCCTAAAATAATTAATAATTAAATTTTACTTAAAAACTTTTTAAACTATTATAAACTTAATTAGAAAATAAATATTACTTTTAAAAATGCACTATATATCATGCCAATAAGCTATGCATATGCTATTACTCTTATATGAATGCAGAATGACGTATGCACTTTGGTCGGGGATGTTACAATTGTTTCCCTCTCCATAGTAGCCTTCTCGGCGTCCCACCTAGCCTGATGTTCTCTAAGGATTTATTCTTCTTTGTCAATGGCGTCGCAACCTAGAGAACGCCTTGTAAGGCCTACGCACCGAGACATGATATCGTCCGTGGTTTAAAAATAAAAAAAAAGAAGGAAGAAAGAAAACAACTGGGTAAAGCGTACCTTCCAAACCGATAGGCCGGCATCTCTAACCAGAGAAGAACTGGGAACATCCAAGCGAGGTTTCTTCGAGCCATGGGCACTACAGAGCTTTTGCCATAGATCTGAGGGACCTTTCTCATCCAGGTCAATAACTTCAGTAGCACTAGGCGATGGCCTCTTGGTAGGAGTCACTTTCACCACAACCTCCATCTTCACCTTGGGGTCCAAGGGGGGTCTCTTGTCACTAGACCGAAGCTTACGCTGAATCAGGACTGCAGTAGAGAAACTCCTCCCCAAAGAAGAAGAAGCTTCTAGAAAGACAAACGTTACAATCCATAAAGGAAAAATTAGTACAAAATGAAAAAGCAAAGGAAAGAAACACATACTGGCGGGGTTCTTCACAGAGCTCGTGCCCACTTCAACGAGCTTTCCAGGCACCAAAACACCATCCTCAATCTTCTTCTCAGAGTTCCCCGATCTCGCATCGTCTTCGCCGTCCCCAAGATCCCCAGTAACTGCCGTCGTCTTGTAGTTGGACTCGCCTTCAAGTGCCTGTTCCGCAGATCGTCGGTATGTCCTCTTTGCTTCGGGAAGAGAGAAGAGTTTTCTACATGCTTCCAATTCCAAGAAATGTGTTTCCAAACTAGGCGGAACTGCACGAGAAACCCTCAAAACCAGAAACCCAATAAGAGACAACAAAGCAACGACAGAAAGGAGGGGTAGCGGAAATTAGGGTTAAGAACACTTACTTTTAGTGGTCCAAGACTCGAAGAAAGCTGCTTGATACATCTCTCCCAAAGTAGACTTCTCCACGAAGAAGAAGCGTGAGGCCCAATCCTTGTCGTTAACATTTGACTTTGGGATCAATGGGTTCCTAGCATCCCTTGCGTGTAGGGTAAAGCGCTCAGCCCTAAGAGGACAGACCCGGTACGCACATAGCAGATCTTGCACTGTGAAATCGCTCTTCTCGCCCAAGCAGGTCTCGCTTATCTGGTACAAGATCTTCCACATTGATGGCATCAACTGCGCCAGGGAGGCTTTGAGAGTCATTAGGAAGTTCAAGATCAAAGGATAGAAAGGGAAAAGGGCTCCCAGAGTGAAGGGATACTCCAAGAAGCAGACCCAGCCTTCCTTGACCCAATCTACGGCCTCGCATGTAGGGGTGTAGAAGTTAGTGCCGGATGGAAAGCCATGGTTGCGAATTATCGTCTCAACCTCTTTTGAGGAAAGAGAGCAGGGGCGACAATCATGGGGTTCAAGAACATGGGAGGATCCGAATCCCATACTCTTACCATCGGTGTTGGCCATGGGGAACGAGCAACAGAGAAAAGGGGCAAGAATTGGAAGTAGAAGTAAGAAGACGATAGAGCACAAAAATAGGAAGGGATCAGCGCGTATCTCGGAAGAGGTCTGGGATTGAGCATTTAAAGCCAGAGTGATGTGACTCTTCATAGTTTTCCTTTATGCATTCAAGAAGGAATCTTCAACTCCAACTTGATATGCATTCCGATGGACCCCTACGACATCATTCTCGGAAGAGATTGGTTGTCTCAGCATGGAGCAACAATCGACTTCTACACCTGAACTTTAATCATCAACTCAGGAGGGAAGCACATATGCAAGTTCAAAGGAAGACGAGAAGAAGAAAATGGAAAAGTGATCAATGCCATGAAGGCCGAGAAGCTACTCTGACAAGGCTATGTTGGGTTTCTTTGTTACCTCGAGCCGACGGAGAAAAGAGTCGTGGACATTCAAGAGATTCATGTAGATAGGGAATTCCCCAACGTCTTTCCAGAAGAACTCCCCGGATTACCTCCCCTATGAGAAGTCGAGTTTTCAATAAGCCTTGAGCCAGGAACCGCGCCAATCTCCAAAGCACCCTACAGGATGGCCCCGCTAGAGATGAAAGAACTCAAAAGTCAGCTCGAAGAGCTGCTTGAGAAGGGTTACATCCGGCCAAGCGCTTCACCTTGGGGAGCACCTGTGCTCTTTGTGAAGAAGGATGGCACTTTTCGCTTATGCATCGACTACAGAGAGTTGAACAAAGTCACCATCAAGAACAAATATCCTCTTCCAAGGATAGACAACCTCTTAGATCAGCTCAGGGGTGCTAAAGTCTTTTCAAAGATTGACCTGAGATCAGGATATCATCAACTTCAGATTCGAGAAGAGGACATTCCGAAGACCGCTTTCCTCACCCGCTATGGCCACTACGAGTTTGTAGTGATGCCACTTGGTTTGACCAATGCACCTGCGGTGTTCATGGACCTGATGCACCGATGCTTCCATGAATACCTCGACAAGTTTTTCATCATCTTCATCGACGACATCTTAATCTATTCCAGAGATCAAGCTGAACATGAAGAACATCTCCGAACTGTGCTATAGATTCTAAGGCACAACCAGCTTTACGCCATGTTGTCCAAGTGTGACCTATGGCTTAAATAAGTGGCTTTCTTAGACCACGTGATCAATCAAGACGGAGTTATGGTAGACCCGAAGAAAATCGAAGCAGTCTCAGAATGGAAGCAACCAAAGAATGTAAAAGAAATTTGCAGCTTCCTAGGACTTGCAGGGTACTACCGAAGGTTCGTCGAAGGATTCTCGAAGATTTTCCTCCCCATGACGAAGCTACTCCGAAAGACCCGTAAGAAGTTTGTGTGGGACGAGAAGTGTGAGGAAAGTTTCCAAGAACTCAAGAAGCGGCTCACAAGTGCACCTGTGCTGACTCTGCCCGATGGACACGAAGATTACGTGGTCTACAATGATGCCTCAAAGCAAGGTTTGGGATGCGTGCTAATGCAGAAAGGGAAGGTAATCGCCTATGCATCCCGACAACTCAAGGTCTATGAAGTGAACTATCCGACGCACGACCTCAAACTAGCATCAGTGGTGTTTGCCTTAAAGATTTGGTGACATTACTTGTAATGGGTCAAATGTCAGATTTTCACCAACCACAAGAGTTTGAAGTACGTGTTCACTCAGAAGGAACTAAATATGAGACAAAGAAGATGGCAGGAACTATTGAAAGACTACGACATCGAGCTGCTCTATCACCCTGGCAAAGCTAACGTCGTAGCAGACGCTCTTAGTCGTAAGACACAATAAGAGGGCTTGATCGCAATGCTAACAGTTCAGTCGAAGCTCCAACAAGAACTGATAAGAGAAGGCATCGAAGTCTGGTTTGAAAGACAACAAGGTTGTCTAAACACCTTGGAAATCCATTCCGACTTGTTAGCCGAAATCAGAGAGAAGCAAACTGATGACATCATGTTGATCAGGATAAGTGGCAAAGTGCAAGAAGGCAAGGCGCCCGGGTTCATCATGCAATATGACGGTTCCCTTTGGTTCCGAAACCGGATTTGTGTGCCAACAGTGGACGAGCTTCAAAAGATCATATTGAAAGAAGCCCACGCATCTGCTTATTCCGTACACCCAGGAGCAAGTAAAATGTACAAGGATGTACGAAGAAACTTTTGGTGGCCAAATATGAAACAAGATGTCGCAGAGTTCATATCCAAGTGCTTAATTTGTCAGAAAGTAAAGATCGAGCACAGAAGACCTGGAGGAAAGTTGCAATGGACTTTGTGACCGACCTGCCCATCACTCAGAAGCAGAAGGATTCCATTTGGGTTATCGTGGATCGGCTCACCAAGAGAGCCCACTTCATCCCCATCCAAAAGAAGTGGAAAGCTCCAAAGTTGGCAACAATATTTGTTAAGGAAATAGTCCGTCTCCATGGAACCCCAAAGACGATTGTCTCTGATCGAGACGGTCGTTTCATGGCCTCCTTTTGGAAAGGTTTACAAAAGGCCATGGACACAGAATTGAAGTTCATCACAGCTTTCCATCCTCAAACCGATGGTCAATCAGAAAGGACCATCCAAACCCTTGAAGACATGCTTCGAGCCTCTGCGCTAGACCGCACAACGAGTTGGGATGACAACTTGAATCTTATAGAATTCACCTACAACAACAGTTGGCACTCCACCATCAAGATGGCTCCTTTCGAGGCCTTGTACGGCCGGAAATTTCGTTCTCCGCTCTGTTGGGACGACAATGCCGACAAAATACTTCTCGGACCGGAGCTAGTTGAAAGGACTGCCTCAGAGGTGGCGCTTATCCGTCAAAGAATGTTGACTGCTCAGAGTCGACATAAATCTTATGCAGACCTGAAGAGACGAGACATCGAGTTTATGGTAGGAGATAAGGTTTTCGTCAAGGTATCTCCCTCAAAGGGTGTTTTCCGCTTCGGAAAGCGAAGCAAGCTTAACCCTCGATACGTAGGACCCTTTGAGATCTTAGAAAGAGTCGGCAACCTAGCTTATCGAGTTGCCTTACCGTCTTCAGCTCACGCCGTTCATAATGTGTTCCATGTATCACTTCTAAGGAAGTATGTGCCCGACGAATCCCACGTAATCAACTTCGACGATGTCGAAATCCAGTCGGATGGCACTTACGAGGAGAGACCGCTTAAGATAGTAGAGCACCGAGTAAAGCAACTACGCAACAAAGAAGTACCTCTAGTTTGGGTACTTTGGTCCAAAGATGGCAAGGAAGGTACAACTTGGGAAACTTGGGAAACCGAGCAAGATATGCATAGTTGTTTTCCCCAGTTAATGTCTTCTTGAGAACCATTAGTATTATCTTTTTAAGGGGGTACTAGATCCCGCAATGTCCTCACAAGTTTTGAGTTTGTAGATGTCTTTCTTTCCCATCTTGGTACCGCTCTACTTTTCTCTAGTTTCGGGGACAAAACTAATTTAAGGGGGTACTATTGTAATATCCGCGATATTCCAAGGTTTTTAAAACCGAATTTAACATAATATTTTTATTTCTAATCTTTTCTCTATATACAAGAGAATTTATAATAAATTATAATAACCCTTATTCTTCTCTTTAAAAAGAGATTATTAAGCAAATTAATTAAATAAAATTCAAGAATGCATTATAAGGGTTATGAATAAATCAAAAGCATTTAAATAAAAATAATGCATTATAAATCTCGATTTTTATTAAATAAATTGAGAGACAACAAAGCATTAAAAATACATTGGATTTTTAATAAAAAGAATGCAAGAGCCGGGACTTGAACCCGAGACCTCTTGCAACACACCCCACATGCCTAACCCCCTTAATCCGCTAGACCATTTGCAATTTCTTACTCAATAACCCCACCCTTTTTATTTTATATCAACTATTCCTTCTTCTTCTCCAAAAGAGACATCAGAATGATGTCTGATTGATTGACTTAAGTTTGAATTGAGCCATTGCATGCCCTTCTTCTACCTCTTTGCTTGCAAGACTCCCTCTAGCACATCACCCTTGCATCACACACCAACAAACACACTCTTGCACAATAGATGAGCATCCCCTTCTCCTCCATTGGTGCTCCACCATAGCCATGGATCACAAGCTTCCTCCCCTTGGCCTATAAAAAGGGCCTCCATCTTCTCCCAACACCCACACATTCATCCTTCTCTTCTCCTTCTTGCAATTTGCTCTCAAGTTTCCCAAAAATCAGCCCCTTTCAATCCAATTTCTTCCATTCAAAGCCCTCCAAAAAGCCTTCTTCTCTCCCTTGTGTGCACCGCCGGCGCCGCCCCTGCCCCGCCTGCCACCGGAGCACCGTCCGACGACCCCGCGTGCCGCCACTACCTCGCCGGAGCTCCTGGTGTCGCCGCCCCCTACACCGCCGACCCTCCTCTGCTCTCCTTCCTCTGTATTCTGTAATACAGGCAACCAAATAGTATATATTCTAAACCCTTTTTTATTTTACTAAATCAATTAATTTATGTATTTAAAATAAAGTTGTTAGTAGAAATAAATAAAATAAATATGGGTTTATTTGCAAGATCTAGTCTAATAAAAATATTGTGGAGATCTTGTTAGTTGAGAATAAGATTAAATAAAATAAAAGAATTTCTAACATGTTTGGTAAATTTGTTATTCCATCTAAATACTTAATTTATTTCATAAGTTGCAAGACATATTATTATAAGTAACTCTTATAAAAGGTTTTTTTATAAAATTACTAGCATGAAGGTTGTAGCTTTTATATTAAGAATATTATTTTTATAGAGCAATAAGTTTATTTATATAAGATAATTATGTTGCATATCTCTAAGTGTAGAGAATTTAAAGATATATGAGATTATTTATAATCATAATAGACATGTTAATAAAATTATTAATTAATAAAATATTAGTTGCCATATCTCTAGGTGTAGAGATTTCTATAGATATAAGCTTTTAATAAAAAAAATATGGAAGTGGTAGTAAAGAGATAATATATATTATGTTATTAATATGGCTAAGATATAAAGGATACCTTGCATGAAAAGATATGGTAAGATATAAAAAGATATTATTTTTGTAACCTAAGATATCATAATAATAAACTATAAGTATAAAGTAAGATAGTTTAAGCCATGATCATGTTTTATGTAAACTATAGATATGGAAAGAAATATGAGAATAAAATGAATAAGATTAAATTAATATTATATTAGTTTTTAGAAAGCTTACTTTATAAAGTAAATAGAAAGATCTATTTATGAAAATTACTAAGAAAATGGTCTACAATTATTCCATCTTTATTTAGTATGGTTTATGTAATTAAATAAGGTTTTATTAAGAAAATATTATTAATAAAATATTCTTGGTGGGAACTAATACTTTAAGTACCTTAGTGAACTTTTTGAAAATAAAAGTAATATTGTAACTAAGTGAAATTTTGTAAAAAGGTTATAATAGATTTTTTATAATTTTAAAGAGAATATGTATATTTAAAATACCTTTTTAGGTAAAATATGATATCATATACTTTTATGAGATTATACTTGCATAATCATTCTAAGAAGTTAGCAAGTGAAATCAAAAGAAATTATTTTGATAAATTGAATGAGGATTTTTAAGGAATAAAAGGATATTACAAAATTAAAATAATAATAAAAGAATATTATTATTTCAATTAGTCACCTAAATTATTATTATAATAATTTAGAATTCCATTCTCTTATACTACGTGTATAAGAGATTTCCAAACTTTAAAAGAAATTCGTATTTAAAGGTCGTTTTTAAATTTCCGTGTCGATAGGTCGAGATTTCGTTCGGAGTCGTGAACAACACGTTCCGTCTTATCGCTATCCTACTCATGAGAACAAGGCAAGTGGAAATTCCCCTTGTGACCTTATATATTTCGTTTCCGTGAAAATTCTCGATGTTGGGAACAACTTGTGTGCTAAATAATAAATGAATCTAGGAAATATCGATTGTTAGATATAACGACCCCACTGTTAGCGTAGTACGCTCTATATTATTTGATAGGATTATTTATGCTAGTGTGGTTGTGGCCTTGATTGTTTACGGTCTCGTTTAGAGATCGATGTCGAACGAACTAGTGAGGGGCGCGGAAGTAGCCGACACCTCTATATAATTTTACTAAGTCGTATGCCTTTGCGCTTAAAGTACGACTTTCAGGATCATGGTCCAGTTCGCTCCGATTGCAAGGAGGGACGAGTTCATTCTAGCTAAGTGCTGGAAACTGAGTTTCCCTTGGTGGATCGGGCCATCTGAGCCCCCACCCCCCGTTAAAAATCACTAACGAAATCGAACATTTTCGTCATTATATAAGATAAGTGCCCAATGCACATTAAAAAGATATCAAAACCGGACCGATCTCAAATGATCGATTCGGCTCTCGGTCCGCTCAGAGCGCGAGAGGTTTTCAACTTGTATGATGATGTCCTCTTTTTAGGTAGGTTTTTAGTGTCTAGATAGATTAGATTTAGTTGGTTTTCGTGCTTGAGTTTTATGCTTTTGAGTCTTTTTGCTTTAGTTTTCGTATTTCCTTGAGATTCGGAAGCTACGCACCTTTTGTGTCATTTTGTAGGAGTTTTGGAGCATAGAAGAAGAGTTTGAAGCATTACAAGAGAAGATGGAGATGAAGTGCTCAAGTAAATTCATTGAAGATCAAGTTTGAGCTTGGAAAGAGATAGAGAAATTCGTTACAAGAACATAGGAAAAAGAATCGAGTCAAACGGAGTTGTAACGAATCTTCTACGCAAGTTTTACTCAAGGTTGTTCGAACAAGCCCTCAGGAACGACCCCAGGGGGGGTCGTGAACGACCCTATTAGGGTCATGCTAGATCCACCCAAAATTGTAAGCCTCAGGACCGACCCCAGGGGGGTCGAGAACGACCCTATGTGGGTCGATCGGGGCGCCGACTCTCCCTTATTCCGAGATCTTTATGGATATATTCTATCTTTTATTTTAGGAAGTAGTTTTATCTTGTTTCCTAGTGTAATTAGGGCTCCTTTTTCTCTATAAAAGGGGGCTAGACCTTCTAGTTGAAGGAGATCTTTTGCTAGCTTTGTTTGGAGGTTATTTGGAGATTAAGAGGAAGACTTGGAAGACAAGTTGGAAAAATTTTGTAAGACCTCTTTATTTTTATGATCATGTCTTCTTCTTTCTTTTCAATGTGTGAGTAGTCTTCTTAGATTCTAGGGTTGGGTGAAAACCCAACACAATCATGCATGTCTAAACTTGAATTCATGACTTGAATGCTTGAAGATCATATCTATCTATCTTGTGCTTAAATCCTTTGCGAAAGTTGAGGCATGTCTTGCAATTAACCTAAAAGCGAAAGTGTAAAGTTGATTGCTTTGACTAGTTCTAATAGGATTATTTACGAAAGTTGATATTCCTAGGTTGAAGGATAAATAGAAAGTTGTTTAATTTGCGACAGTTGATTGAATAACTTGAATTGTTTGCGACAGTTGACTTTTCTATGATCATAATTGCATGATAGTTCTGAATTCTTGTTGAAAGCATGAATGGTTGTTGTTGTGGTATTTTGGCTTCGGTTTTGCCTTGTGTTTCCAACCAGAAGATTCTTATTTGTACAATGAGAACTGACTTGGGCTATTGGGCTTTGGCCTCTCAAAGTAATTGGACTTGTCTCATTTTCTTGGACCACATACAAGTGGACAAGTCCATCATATCCAACATATTTGTGGACCATGTCCATGACATCATTGTCTCCATTAATCATCTTCAACCCATTGTGAAGTTTTTGTCCTGGTTGTGAGAACCATATCTCTTTCCCTGTCAGCAGTCCAATTTCTTCCCTTAATACAGCTTCCATCACAACCTTGGAAATCATGTCTGGATCAACATCTTTGTATAAATAGACTTTCCCTTTTCTGTAGCATAGTTCGTTTAACTTGGACATATAAAATTGACCTCCATACTGACATCTGAATGTTATACTCATCTGAAAACAGACAGTAATAAATAGCATAAACTAGTTGTCATTGTCCCAAGTCCCTACCATGAATTTTCCTACAACAATATTCATATATAAATGATTTTATAATGCAAGCAAAGACAAAGTTTTTTACTGATAAAGCACGACCTGTAAATGCTATCCAAACCCATTAATTTATTGAAACACATAAAGCACGACCAACACATAAGCTTTTGACTGGTTTGACTGGTAATCTTTTAACCTCATTTCCATGACTCAGTAAGTTGCTTACCTTCTCAACGCTGATAAGAATCCAACACGTCCTTCAAACTTGCCCAATTCGTTGGTGGATTTAGCCCTAGTTCGTCACTCCACTTGAAAGTTGCCCAAATCCTTCGATGCTTCCCTTTCCTGGTTCGATTGAGCAGTCGAAAACCCTAGGTTAACTCAATTGCACCTTCACTCTCCATTTCACCCTTCGATTTGAGCTAGTGTGATGGGGTTAGGTCTCAATCGATCAATCGCGCCCTCTGAATTGTTGCTCAACGGGGAAGGTGAGTTTGAGAAGAGGGAAATGGGCCCATTTGGCAATAAAATAGAAAAGAAATTAATAAAATATTGAACCCACACGCGCTTTAACGATCGACTAACGGGGGATGTCCAAGGGGTGGTCATTTTTTGACGGAATTGATTAAAAGGGTGGTTTACGGTAAATTGATATTAGACGGGTGGTTAAACGCAATATGAGCTATCTTACGGGTGGTTTCCGACAAAAGACTCTTATGATTAAGAACTTATTTTTCATAAGCCATTTTTATCCTCTCTTTTACCTACATTTACATTATCCTCTTTTTGAAGCCAAGTTGAGCCTTAAGCCTTTTATTTTTAGCTCCACAAAATTATTCCATAGCCAAGACAAGCTTGACCCTATCCGGGGATTAGGACTTAGTGTTGGTTTGTGATAGTTTTGTTGAGTGAGATTGCTTGGTTCAAGTGTGGGGTAATTATGGGTTGGGAAAAGTAATAAAAAAATCTTGCAGTTTATCATGTAAAAGGAGTTTGATTCCCTGAATGCACTTGCAAAGAAAGAAAAGAAAGAAAAAAAAAAGTTGTTACCAACCTCCCATAAAAAAAATGAAAATCAAAAGGGAGAAAAGTAAAGCAAAGAGTTGAATAGTGAATAATGTGCATGATCCAAATTTCCTTAATAATTAGAAGCAAGATTAAGTTGGGATATTCAAAGGGGTTGAAGAAAGAAGTGAGTTTGAGCATAATGTTGAGAGAGTTTGGTACAATCTTTTATGAGAGTTTTGGTTATGTGTGAGTTTTTAGGAGTCTTTGATTCCCGGATATTATTAGCACCACATGGCCAAATATTTTCCACGCCTATTTGTCTTTACCAAGCCCCATTACAACCTGGCCGAATGGAGTCTTCTATGAAGATTTCATTGAGCCTAAGTTCTTAAGATGATTGATGTGTTTTGACTTCTCTAGGTAGAGAGATTGGTGATATAAGTCTCAATGATAAAGTTGATGTTGCATAAAGATTAAGTTGAGAGTTGATATTAATAGCCTAAACACATGAGAGATGAGTGAAACACATTAAAATCCCTTGTGAGGTTGGATTGTGATTGCCTATGCTTGAGACTCATACATATGTGATGACGTTAAAATTACTTGTCTAATTCTTCACTTGTTCTTAAAATGTTTTGACAAGGGCTATGCTTGAAGATTGTGCTATTGGTCTTGATTTTGCATGATTATTGCTTGAGGACAAGCAAGTCTAAGTATGGGGTATTTTGATGTCTGCTTTTTAGGTAGGTTTTTAGTGTCTAGATAGATTAGATTTAGTTGGTTTTCGTTCTTGAGTTTTATGCTTTTGAGTCTTTTTGCTTTATTTTTCGTATTTCCTTGAGATTCGGAAGCTACGCACCTTTTGTGTCATTTTGTAGGAGTTTTGGAGCTTAGAAGAAGAGTTTGGAGCATTACAAGAGAAGATGGAGATGAAGAGCTCAAGTAAAGTCATTGAAGGTCAAGTTTGAGCTTGGAAAGAGATAGAGAAATTCGTTACAAGAACATAGGAAAAAGAATCGAGTCAAACGGAGTTGTAACGAATCTTCTACGCAAGTTTTACTCAAGGTTGATCGAACAAGCCCTCAGGAACGACCCCAGGGGGGGTCGTGAACGACCCTATTAGGATCGTGCTAGACCCACCCAAAATTGTAAGCCTCAGGACCGACCCCAGGGGGGTCGAGAACGACCCTATGTGGGTCGATCGGGGCGCCGACTCTCCCTTATTCCGAGATCTTTATGGATATATTCTATCTTTTATTTTAGGAAGTAGTTTTATCTTGTTTCCTAGTGTAATTAGGGCTCCTTTTTCTCTATAAAAGGGGGCTAGACCTTCTAGTTGAAGGAGATCTTTTGCTAGCTTTGTTTGGAGGTTATTTGGAGATTAAGAGGAAGACAAGTTGGGAAATTTTTGTAAGATCTCTTTATTTTTAAGATCATGTCTTCTTCTTTCTTTTCAATGTGTGAGTAGTCTTCTTAGATTCTAGGGTTGGGTGAAAACCCAACACAATCATGCATGTCTAAACTTGAATTCATGACTTGAATGCTTGAAGATCATATCTATCTATCTTGTGCTTAAATCCTTTGCGAAAGTCAAGGCATGTCTTGCAATTAACCTAAAAGCGAAAGTGTAAAGTTGATTGCTTTGACTAGTTCTAATAGGATTATGGGCGACGCTGAGACTCTTACTCAACAAATGGAGGAACTCCGCACTCAGATGCAGCGCTTGCAAGCGGAACGAGACGCTTCGGATGCAGCTGCACAGCGATTCCAGGAGCAACTGAACGCTATCCCAAGGAATGCCAAGCAATACATGCACCCAGAATTGAGGGTGCCCGAATCGGCGATAGTACTCCCGGAGATTAACCGCACTTTTGAGATTAAATCTCACTTTATATCCTTAATAAAGCGTTCTCAATTTGAGGGGAAACCCACTGAATGCCCAATGGAGCATATTAAGAACTTTATTGATTTATGCGACACCATTGCTGCTGACAATGTCGCACTTGAATATGTTCTCTTGAAGGCTTTTAAGTGGTCTCTTGGAGGAAAAACTTTGAGTTGGTTGGAGAGTTTGCCACCAAGGTAAATTACAACGTGGAAGGCATTGCATAATTTATTCATGACCAAGTTCTTTCCACCGGCAAAAACAACGGAGCTTAGGAAGCGCATCACCTCCTACCATCAACTTCCAAACGAGACGCTTGTGGAGACATGGGAACGATTCCAAGAGCTTCTACGCCAATGCCCTACTCATGAGCAACCTCCTTATGTTCTCCAAGAGATCTTCTTTCAAGGCATTAATGCGGCTACCAAAGATCGCATTAACCTTCACACTGATTGTGGGTTCATCGACATGACTCCAGAAGAAGCATGGGCATTATTGAACAAGCTAACCAATTATGATGCCATGTACGGAACCCAACAAGCTAAGCCAACGGAGAGGAAGCTGTATGAGCCACAATCTGATGTGGTAGATCGGGATGTGAAGTTCCAATTCATGCAAGATGAGATCAACCGTCTGAAAAAGCAAGTAAGTTACTATCAATCTTCTCAATCTTGTCAAGAATGCGGGTCTTCCGCCCATACTACTTCCAATTGCACTAACTTGCAGCAAGTGCGAGCCGCTGAGGCTTATGAGGAGGCGAATTACATGAGAGGTTCCTATAGGAACCAAAACAATTATGCGGGGAGGAACAATGCTCAATCATCTTGGGGCAATTCCAATTATGACCAATACAAGCAACCCCAACAAGAGCAACGCCCCCCTCCCTACCGTCCTCCGAGCTATCAAGAGCCACCCTCATGGGTTCAAGGGCTGCAAGAAGGAATCAATGGCGTCCGAACTGAGATCAACGGAGTTCATAACAAGATCAATGATGTCCAAGTCGATCTTACCACTCAAATGAAAGGTGTTCATGCGAGGTTTGGAGAATTTGACTCATGGAGAAAGAACATCGATTCCCAACTTGGACAACTGGCTACTCAGATCCAGAGACCTCATGGACAACTCCCGGGCCATCCCGAAGAGAATCCTAGAAGCCGAGCAAGTGATGGTGAAATCCGATCCATGCACCTAAGGAGTGGAAAGGAGTTACCCGAGCCAACCAAGCAAAAAGAGAAGGAACAAGCCTCAGGACCGACCCACTTAGGGTCGTGCAAGACCCCCTTAGGGTCGTGCAAGACCCCCTTAGGGTCGTGCAAGACCCCCTTAGTGTCGTGCAAGACCCCCTTAGGGTCGTTCAAGACCCCCTTAGGGTCGTGCAAGACCCCCTTAGGGTCATGCACGACCCCCTCAAGGGTCGTTCCTGAGGAGGCTAATAATAAAGAAGAAGAGGTGATCGACCCTCCAAGGGTCGAGCTCGACCACCCTTCGCCAGGTAAGTCTTCTAACCCTTCTCTTTCCATTCCATCTTCATCTAAGGTACTTCCTTTCCCTTCTAAGAAACCCAAGGACTCGACGGAAGGTAAGTTTAAGCGCTTTGTTAAGTTGCTTCAAGGCTTGAATCTTTCTATTCCTTTCGTCGAGGCTTTGAATGAAATGCCTGCTTATACTAAATTCTTGAAGGAGATTTTATCTAGCAAGCGATCAATCTCAAAGCTGCATAATGAGGTCCATTCCATAAAGCTCCCTGAAAAGCTAAGCGATCCCGGTAAGTTTGCTATTACTATTGGTATTGGAGCTTACCGTTTCAAAGCTTTGTGTGATCTAGGTGCTAGTGCAAGCTTGCTTCCACTTTCAATTTGGTCCAAGACCAACATGGGACCACTGGAGCCTATTAATATGAATCTTTACATGGCGGACGGATCTCGTGTAAAGGCAACCGGAGTCGTTGAGGATGTTCCAGTTAAAGTTGGCAAATTTTTTGTCCCAAACGACTTCATTGTCTAGACATGCCAGAGGACCCTGTGGTGCCAATCATACTTGGAAGACCATTCTTAGCCACCGCAGGGGCAAGAATTAATGTTAGGAAGGGGATCCTCACATTTGATATTGGGGAGGAGAAGGTCGAGTTCCGTTTCAATCCCGATGTGAATGAGCCCACGGTCGTTAAAAGCATCAACGAGGAGCATACCGACCCCCCATGGTGGGTCGGTACCAACCATTCTCTGAAGAATCACAACGCTTTGGGTGATAGGAACGATACCGAGGCATTCCTTAATTCAGTGTGGTCGATAACGACCCACATACCCTTGGGAACGACCCCTCCTCCGAATAACAAAGGCAAGTCTCCTTGCTCTGATCTATTTGATTCAGGTCATGATCCTTTCTTTCATCCTTCTTTTACAAATCCTACTATTGAGCATACTGTGAAAGAGTCGAAGCCTCCTTGGTTTTCGGATTTTTCTAACCCTAATGTAGGACTTCCAAGCATACTTGTGGATGATAGAGGACCGAATTTCCTAGAGAGAAGCTTTGAAGCTTTTCCATATAAGTATGGGGTTTCCCATGATCCCGACAACGCTGGATGGAAGCCGCCCTGATGAGCTAAGGTAAGTCGTCAAGCTAATGACGTTAAACAAGCGCTTACGGGAGGCAACCCGGTCTTTAGACTAGATTTTTCTTTTGTTTTTGCTTTTTAGATTAGTTTCTTTTTCTAACCTTCCTAATATTAGGATAGAATATATATTTTTGGAAAGGAATTTTGTGGGATTTTTGCAGGGTCGTAAGCTTCAACCACTCCACCTTCACCATGATGAGCTCCACCTCCTTCCAAGCTTCCAAGAGTTCTTTGTGAGTTTCTTCTTCTTATCTCTTTACTTTCTCAAATCATTTTTCATGCATGGGGACATTGCATGATTTAAGTATGGGGTAGGGGAAGAAGAAAGCTCACATGTTATGTTTGGTTGAGTCTTTATGTTAGTTGTTTGCTTGTTGGTTTGTTGGTTTGTTTTAAAATAAAAAAAAAACCAAAGAAAAATAAAAAAAAAATTGAAAAATGTCGATAAATTCAAAAAAAACAAATATATTTCTTTGTTTGTTTTAGGATAGAAAAATGCTCCATCTTAGATGTCATATGATAAGAACTAATTTTTATGCTTATCATATAATTCCTCTGGCATGTGTCTTGAGAAATTGCTTTTGATTGTGAAAATTGACTTGTGATGAAATTGAGCATGTGTCTTGAGTAGAAGTAGTTGCAATCCAAAAAAAAATTTACCTAGTGAAGAATTTTGCCCTTAAAGGGAGAACATCAAAAATCCCTCTTCTTTTTCTTGTGTGAATTGCTCTCTTTATGCATTAATCTCTTGTCATTGATATGGTTATCTATTTATTGAAGCCGCTATGAGATCGTTCATGCATGTTAATTATGATTAGAGTCTTTTGTCGGAAACCACCCGTAAGATAGCTCATATTGCGTTTAACCACCCGTCTAATATCAATTTACCGTAAACCACCCTTTTAATCAATTCCGTCAAAAAATGACCACCCCTTGGACATCCCCCGTTAGTCGATCGTTAAAGCGCGTGTGGGTTCAATATTTTATTAATTTCTTTTCTATTTTATTGCCAAATGGGCCCATTTCACTCTAAATCTATCAGAGAGTAGAGAAGAGAGTCGAGTGGCGATCGAAGAGAGTGAGTGGCGATCAAAGAGAGTGAGTGTCGTGCTTTCGATTCAGATCTGTCGTGCTTTTGATTTGATTCAGATCTTTCAGCGATTAGGCGGTCAATTTAGTGAGCATTTGAAGAAGTTGTTCGAAGGGATCGAGATATTGCTGGACAGTTGAGAGGATTGGGCATAATCGAAGAAATTATTCGAAGGTAAATCTAGTTTTGCTTTCGATTCAGATCTGTGAGTTCATTTATGGGCTTTAGGGTTGGCAAAGCAAGGTTTGTGAGTCGGCCTTGAAGTCTCTATTGAGGAATTAGGGTAGAACTTACTGAAATATGGCCTTCAATTTGGCTCGAATTCTTCAATTTCGGTCGAATTAGGGTTTATGGTTCTTAGATGAATGATCTCTTATGTTAAACTTACTGTATACATTATTGTCTAATTCAGAATGTCTAGCTCAAGTCACAGCTCAACAAATGCACAACCAAGAGCTTGTTATTGTAGGCTTCTAGCAAAGGAAGCCACTGCACATACATATAAGAACTATGGAAGAAGATTTTTTGGTTGTCGAAATTATGCATATTTGAACAAGTGTAACTATTTTGATTGGAGGGATGAGGCACATAATGAAAGAGATGTATATGTGATCAACAAACTGTTAAATGAGAAGGAAAAATTGGAAGAGAATAACAAGCTACTACTGGATGTAGTTACACAACAACAATCTGAGCTTGCAACTATGAAGATTGTAATGGATAGGTTGCAGGTTGAAAAGGAGGCAAACAAATTGGAGTATGAAGCTAAGCAAACTAAAGTAAAGAGAAATGATCAAACTGGTGTGTATGTAGTGGTGTTTTGTATGTTTTTATTCATGTGCTTGAATGTTGTAATGGTTAAATGGGTCATCTAGTGTAGTGATTCTGGATTGGAAAGATGTATTGGTTGTAATTCTTGGTTGATTCTGTAATAGAAGATGTTCCTATGCCTAATTCTCTCTTGATTATATTGCTTGATGTTGTATTGTGAAAGCTGTTGTAAAGTGGAGAAATCAGAGTTCAGTAAATAATGAACAAAGGTGGAGTAAAATGCTGTAGACTTCAAAACACCACTCAACCAATGTGAACAATATCACATTCTGCAGACTTCATTATCACCCATAATCAGTGGAGTAAAATACTGCATACTTCATTAAAGAAACAAATCACATAAGTTAAGTAGATAGTTCAAAAGGTCTTCATCATCAAAAGGTTACAAAATAGGGTGGATATAAAGGTTGAGTAGATAGTTCAAAAGCACTCAACCAATTACTACTAAGTTAATCCAACAGGTCTACTAAGTACAACATGTACTGCACCATTACATAAGTTAAGCTAAACAAGTCTCCTAATCCAACAAGTCTTCATCATCAATGACCATTGCCTCCCTTGTGCTTCCTAGGTGACCTCCTGAGCACCAGAGGAGTCTTTGATGCAATCATCTTTTTTCTTGTATGAGCTACCTGCAATGATCACATTTATTGAAATTTAGAGTGTGTTCATGTGCCTTGGCTTTAAATAGCAACCAAAATTGACTATATTAGGACCTACCTGGACTCAAGTACTGGTTCCACCAGTGACTGAAGACTGTGTTCCTACTCCCTCCATAAATTCACCAGTCTGGTTCAAAAAACTACATGAGGTTGGAGACACACAAATAATACACAGAAAAAATGGAAAGGTTCACTTACCAGATCATATTGTTGGATCGTAACCGGTTAGCAGTGAGCTTGGGAACTGGCAATTAAGTTGTTCCCAAGGCAGCGGAAGTAAATAATCGCAAGTAATAAAAACAGTAAAAGGCACAGTTCCTTTATAGAGGAACCCCACTACAACCAACTAGTTGTATGGGTAAACCTCTACCTCCGCTTGGAGGATTTTGAATGACTTAGTTATATTGATTGCTTTGTTCCTTAGTTACACAACCGGATTTACACTTCTCTGTTCCTACAAGTTCTTCCTAACTCTAGCAACACTAGTAAATCCTCTCAACTGAGTTCCTAAGCTCACAACAGCAAAACACAAGTAACTCAAATCTTACGCTGACTTCTGAGTTCCCTTGCTCCTGGGAACTTCAGCTTCACCGTCGTCGAGATCACACACTCGCCGGCGGGGACTTCTCTTCCTTTTCTTTCTTTTCTCTGATGTGGGTGTTTGTAAGTTCTGGGAGAAGTACTCAGACCGAGTACTATTCATTTGGCTTTATAGTCCAATGAGCTTGGGCAGTCGCATCTTTCGTTTGTGTCCAAAATGCCCTTTGCTTGATGCCCAAGTTGTACTTTCTTCACATGTGACTTTGGTTTGAACTAGGTCAACTTCTTGGATCAATCGGACCGTTGGATGAAGCGTGACAGTCTGATCCTCAGACTGTTCCCTCGGGCTGTCTGAGACAGAATCCCGCGATCTGCGCTGAACGGTCGTTGTCCTCACATGTGAGTTCCCATGTCATGGGAACTGTCTTCTTCAGAGTTCCCTTGATGGAAACTCTTCATCGTTGTAAGCTTGTGTTCTCTTGATTGTTTCTGGGAGTTCCCACTTCATGGGAACTTTCCTCTTCAGAGTTCCCTTGATGGAAACTCTTCATTGTGGCCTGCAGTGGCTTTTGGTCATTCGTAGGAGTTCTTGGTTGTACTTGTGTTCCTTAGAAATACTTGAACAAACCACATTAGTTCCCTATGGTGTTTGTCATTATCAAAACTTGAGAATTACATCGTTGATCCGTTGTTTAGAACCAGAGATCCCAACAACGTCCCAACAATTTCCCCCTTTTTGATGATGACAAACCCATCACAAAAATGCAAGTATTTCAATGAATGATATGCTGATGAGTTCCTAAGTATGATTTTGGGAAGTCACTTTTAGTGAAACACTTAGATTTAGGGAGCCACTTCTGGTGAGACACATAGTTCCTATTAAGCTTTTGGCCGAACGACCGAAAACCACCCTTATAAAAGCCATATTGCTCTAAACCACCCTTTTAAAATCAATTTACCGAAAACCACCCTCATAAAGGCTTCCGTTAACAAATGACCACCCGTCCCCAACTCCCGTCAAAAAAATCCGTCTAAAGTATGAAATTACAAATCCACCCTTTATTTTTCATTATATTTTATTATTATAAATATACCTAATAAATTAAAACTAATTTTTAGGGTTCACTAAACCCAAGTGACAGCCTCAACGTCTACCAAGCAAAATTCCAACACGATTTATCCCTTTCTTTGAACTCGAATGACTTCATTGTCACTGGTGACCTTGCCGGGGACAACATTAAAGAAGTCAGTTCTTCAACTTCGACCACCAAAATCACGAGCTCACTTTGCCCCAATCCTAATTTGGTTTGCCTTTGTGTAGTTTGGGTTGCTACTGGTTCGCCATCAACTCCCTCCGTTCCCAAATCTCGCCTTTGTTTAGGGTTAAGCGCACCAATCATTGAATTTTTGGGTTTGATCTTGAGATTCATTTTCTTTGAACTCGAATTTTAGGTTTGACCTTGATATTTATTTTTTGGCCCATTTCTTGTACTTTTATTTCACATTAAAAATTAATAATGGGGCATGTGCATACAACACTAACGGAATTTTTGACGGGAGTTGGGGGACGGGTGGTCATTTATTAACGGAAGCCCTTATTAGGGTGGTTTTCGGTAAATTGATATTAAAAGGGTGGTTTAGAGCAATATGGCATATTATAAGGGTGGTTTTCGGTCGTTCGGCCTAAGCTTTTTATGTAGTTGTTCCCCCTTAGCTTATGCGTGGTCTATGATAACTTAAACTTTTAACTCATCTCGCATTTTTTGTCTTTCCCCCTTTTGACATCATCGAAAACAAGCAAAGCAATATTAGGAAAGAAGGGAACACGCAATCAAAATAAAGACCATTTCATTACTTAAGATAATATGTACAATGGGAACCCAAGTACAATTTGTGGTCATTTTTGGATTAAGGGAACAAGAAGGGAGAGATCATGGGTTCTGAGGGAACATGGCGTCACAAAGGCGCGTAAGGACTTGTGTAAGCTTTTCTTGTCCTCTGGCCAACACTGCTTGGTCCCTAGCAATCTGGTCGAGGGTGTTGGCAATGCGGAGCAACACTGGAGAGTTCCCCTCTTGTGGACCAGACTCTAGTGGAGCCGTCTCCTCTACAGGCTCCGAGTGCCTCATTTTCTGGGCAACTGTAATGTCCAGTTCTCTTCCAAGCTCGATTTCATCTTTAGAGGCGTCGTAAAGACCCTCTTTTTGTAGGAGCTTCTTGATCAGCCCAGAGTAGGGAAGGGAGTGGGACTTGGAGGCCATGCACTTCTCCATGTGCCCAAGGATTATTCGGGGAAGATTTATGGGCTTCTTGAGGAGGAAGTGGTAGAGGATGATGGCATCTGGGATGTTGACGACCAGGCGCTTCTCTTGGCGTGGGATCACCACGTTGATGATGAATTGGTGAGCGAGCTTGGCGACCAAGGACAGATGATGCGTCGAGAGGATTTTAGAGGGAACCCGACCCTCAAAAATTGTGTTGCACACCTCGGCGTTGTTGAAGTCGCCCCAGAGCTTGCTGGGCACCTCGCTAAGCCCTTGACCAGGGACCTGGAGTTGAAGGCGGATTGTCGACGTTGTAAAAATGAACTCGTCGCCTTCGTTGGAGAGAGTTCCCTGAGTGTCGTCGTTGGTGATAGTGAAGTTGTTGTAGAATCGACGCACTTGTGAGGGATCTACGCTCACAGTCTCTTGGCAGAGTCTCTCCCAGCCCTGGGCCTTGATTAGGTCCCACAGTTCCCCCAGACCATTTTCAGTCAGCACTTCTTCTGAAACAATGAGCTGGGCTTCCTCCTCCAGAGTTCCCATGATGATTGGAGGAGGGTCCTTGGTCATTTTTCCGATGAACACAGAGAGAGGAAGATCGTCGTCGTCTGAGGAGAGAGCGACGGTACTTTTGGATGGTGAGGGAGAGGGTAGTTTGGTGGTGGTGGGAGATATGATGGACAAGGGGAGAGGAGAAGAAGGAAGAGGGGTGGTTAGTTGAGTGGAAGGAGGAGGAAGGGATCTGGAGACCTGGGGAGGAGAGATCCCCGAAGCAGAGATGGGAGTGGTGGAAATGTGTTTTGGTGAGGAGGAAGGAGAAGGCGTTTTGTGAGGTGAAGGTGGAGTTGGAGATCCCGTAATGATGGGAACGGGAGGAAGTGAAGGAGGTTGGGATGGTGGAGTTCCCATCATGGCGGGAACTGGAGAAGTTGGCGGAGGAGGAGTTGGTCGTTTTGTGAGAGGAGGTTTGGGAGGTCCCTCGATTTGAAGAGGAGGGATGGAGGAGGAAGAGGGGAGTAGACTCTGGGGTTCGGAGGTCCTATCGTCGGAAGGGAAAGGGTAAGGAGGTTTGGGAGCACAAGAACTCTCCTTGGAGCAGTTCAGGTATTCCTCAAACTTGAAGAAAGCCTTCTTTCTGGGCTCCGAGAATTCAGAGGCCTCGGAGTGTTTACGCTTTTTGGATTTGGAGGAGTCGTGGGAGTGTTTGGATTTTTTGGGTTTTGAGGGATCTTTTGATGAGTGACGACATTTGGATGAGTGGCGGTGTTTGGATTTGTGGGGTTTTTCATTGATTGAGGGGCGAGCGTCTCCGAAGTTGTCAACGATGACAACTCCGGAGGAGGTGGTGGTATTTGGAGGAGGGAGAGGAAGAGATTCGGAGGAGGAAGAGGTCCAGGAGACGGTTTCGTCGGCCTGAGGAGGAGGAGGGGGCAAGAAGGGGCTTACTTGATTGTATAGCCCTTGGATAAGTACATCCTTCATTGTTGGGTCTGATTCTTGCTCGATCTCTTTTAGTTGAGAGACGAAGAGGATGCGAGGATTGGCATGTACTCACGCTTTGATCTGGGCGAAGGTGTGTTGAGGGGCCATTTTTGTAAGAGATTGGGGGGTTTTGGAGGTTTCTTGAAAAGAGAGTGAAAGAGATTTGGGGAAGACGATTGACAGAGATGTAAGAGGGAATAAAGGACCCACAAATGGCAAAGAGGGGTTTTAAAGGAGAGAGGAGGTGAAGGGTAGAAAGGGAAGTGGAATAACCTCGATAACCGTTGCCCAATGAACGTGGGGCGCCGTTTCAACTTCTCAAGCACGCTTCTGGACACGCGTCACAATCTCTTGGGAAGTCCTTTTCAAATTTTGAATACTTTGCCTTTAACGCTTCAGAGCTTCTGACACAAAAGTCCGCTTCCCAAGTGACGGTTTTTCTTTGAAGATTAGTCAGCGTTCCCTTTGTAGATGCATCAGTTCCCATGATCTTTTCAAGGTCAGGGAGAGTGAAGTGGTTAAGGGAACTTCACACTCATCTTTTTGTGGGGCTAGGGAACTCAAAGGGAAACAGACAATTTGCAACTCGATAAAGGAAATATTTTGGCTCATGAGGAGCATTTGTCTGGTCCCTAGCTTAGGGTGGGTCATATGATCAACCGTCATGGTGGCTTGTAATGAGGGATAAAGGGAACTCTGGTTGATCATTTTGGGCCAAAAGAAATAGAGTTCCTTTGTACACATTTTTCTCTAGACTAGTAATCATGGCATAGTGAAAGCAATAAATCCAAGTTCCCTATCATGCAATCTTATATAAACTAGTCAGGCATTGAGAGAGAGACAAACAGGGACTTGTTTAATTTAGAGTTATCATCCCTAGAAGCATTCGAAAATGCTGGTAGGGACGTCTGTCTAAAGCTTTGGTAAGAATGTTCGCAATTTGCTCTTCAGTTCTACAGTGTTCCATCTAGATGTTCCCGTTTTCGACATTGTCACGTAGAAAGTGATGCCTTATATCAATATGCTTAGTTCTAGAATGATGCACAGGATTTTTGGAAATGTTTATGGCACTAGTGTTATCACAGAGTATGGGAACTGGGCCAAAAGACATACCGTAATCCTGGAGTTGTGACTTAAGCCATAGAACCTGGGAATAGCATGATGCGGCAGCCACATATTCGGCTTCAGCTGTGGAGAGTGCCACTGAGTTTTGCTTTTTAGATCCCCACGAGACTAAGCATGACCCTAGAAACTGGGCCATTCCTGATGTGCTCTTTCTGTCAACCAAGTGCCCTGCAAAATCTGCATCTGTGTATGCAATGAGCTCAAGGGAACTGTTCCTTGGATACCATAGGCACAAGTTATCATTCCCTTTGAGATACCTGAAAATTCTCTTCACCTCTTTCAGGTGTGATTCCTTGGGGTTAGCTTGAAAACGAGCACAAAGACATATAGAGAACATGATATCAGGTCTACTAGCTGTTAAGTAGAGAAGGGACCCGATCATACCTCGATAGTTCCTTTGGTCCACACTAATACCAGTTTCATCCGCATTGAGCCTTGAATTTGGTGAGATGGGTGTGTCAATGGGCTTTGAATGTTCCATCCCATATTTCACAAGCATTTCCTTGATGTATTTCTGTTGATGAATCTTTGTTCCCTCCTTGGTTTGGGATATTTGAAGTCCCAAAAAGAACGTGAGTTCCCCAATGAGACTCATTTGAAACTCACTACTCATGAGGTCCTTAAACTTTTCTAGAAGAGTTTCGTTAGTTGCTCCAAACACAATGTCATCAACACATACTTGCACAATCAAAATGTCTTTAGATTCTTTCTTTAAAAACAAAGTCTTGTCTATGGAACCACGAATGTACCCATGGGACAAGAGGAATTGAGCAAACCTGTCATACCAAGCTCGGGGAGCTTGTTTGAGTCCGTAAAGGGCCCTCTCCAGGAAGTAGACATGGTTGGGTAGTTTTTCATCTTCGAATCCTGGAGGTTGAGCCACATACACTTCTTCCTTGAGATGTCCATTGAGGAAGGCTGTTTTCACATCCATTTGATAAAGTTTGAATCCCTTGTGAGAGGCATAGGCGATGAGGAGTCTGATTGCCTCGATCCTGGCAACTGGTGCGAAGGTCTCATCGTAGTCAATCCCTTCCTCTTGCCTGTATCCTTGTGCTACTAACCTAGCCTTGTTCCTTGCTACAGCTCCAGTATCATCGAGCTTGTTCCTAAAGACCCATCGAGTTCCTATGATGTTCTTGTTTTTGGGTCTAGGAACTAGCTTCCAAACTTGGTTCCTCTCAAATTGGTGGAGTTCCTCTTGCACGGCTTGAATCCAATCTGGGTCCTTTAATGCTTCTTTGATATTTTTGGGTTCCACCATTGAAACAAACGCGTTAAAAGCACAAAAATTATTGAGAGAGGAACGAGTTTGCACACCTTTATCAAGAGGGGAGATGATGTTCTCAAGGGGGTGGTCCTTCCTTTGTTGAAAGGTTCTTGTATGAGTGAGTTCCTTTGCATGTGTATCATCCTCAGTTGGTGTTTCTTTGTCATGGGAACTCTCATCTCCAACTTCTTCATTTGATGTTTCTTCAGAGATTTCTGGCAGGTTCCCTCTTTGTTCCCCTTGAATACTTGATTCTGGAAGGGTATTGTCTTGGGGAACAGCAGAGTTGTTCCCTGAAGAGGGGACCTCGAGAGAGTTGGAGGTGTCTTGTAGTTCTTCTGAGGAAGGAGCCTCGAGGGAGGTTTGATCAGTGAGGATTGGACCTTCGTCGTTGTTCCCTGGTTGTGGGATATTGCTTGCACTTGGATAGTCTTCATCCCTTTTCCTTGGCTCATCCTCGTCATCATCATCGTCTTCATGTCCGACTAATTTGAACAGAGTTCCTTTCCCTTGGGTCTCGGTTCCCATCTTTATAGACTTTTCATTGAAGACGACATGAATGCTTTCCTCAATCTTCTTGGTTCTTTTATTGTAGACCCTGTAAGCCTTGCTTTGTGATGAGTATCCCAGGAAGATCCCTTCGTCGCTCCTGGGGTCGAATTTGCCAAGATTGTCTTTGCCGTTGTTGTGAACAAAGCATGTGCAACCGAATGTTCTCAAGTGTGAGATGTTTGGTTTTCTCCCTTTGATGAGCTCATAGGAGGTCTTGTTGATCAGGGGCCTTGTCATGGCTCGATTTAGGATGTATGTAGCTGTGGAGATGACTTCAGTCCAGAAGTACTCAGGAACTCCACTTTCGATCATCATGGTTCTAGCCATGTCCTCCAGAGTTCTGTTCTTTCTCTCGACCACTCCATTTTGCTGAGGAGTGCGAGGTGCTGAAAAGTTGTGAGAGATCCCATTTTGCTCACAGAAGTTTAGGAACTCCGAGTTTCGAAACTCAGTTCCGTGATCAGATCTGATTGCTTTCAGTTTCACCCCCAAGCTTACTTCTGTTCTTTTGATGAAGGGCTCAAATTCTTCAAACGCTTGTGATTTTGCCTTCAAGAAAATAACCCAGGTGAATCTTGAAAAATCATCAATTAAAACATACATGTACCTTTTTCCACCGTAGCTAGTTGTTCTCATGGGACCACAGAGATCCATGTGAATTAACTCCAGGGACCTGGTTGTGCTTACCACCTTCTTGGGTTTGAAGGAGGTCCTGGTCTGTTTCCCTCGAACACATGCTTCACACATTTTGACTCCTTCGAGATTGATCCGTGGAAGACCAATGACCAGATCCTGTAGATAAAGCTTCAGGATTTGATTTACACCAGCATGTCCCAGTCTTCGATGCCAGAGTTCCGTGTCATCCTGGAAACTCGCAAGGCACAGCTTCATTGGTGGTTCAAAGTTGGTGTCCGCCACATACACATTGTTGTATCTTCTTCCTCTCAGAATTACTTTCTTGGTCTTCTTGTTGATGACGAGACATTCATCTGAGTCGAAAGTGACGATGTTGTTCCCTTGATCACACATCTGGGAGACACTCAGCAGATTGTATCCCAGATCCTTTACCAGATTTACGTTGCTAACTTTAATAGATCTATTGAGCAACACTTCTCCTTTTCCAATAACTTCTCCCTTGTTCTTGTTGCCAAATGAGACGTGGCCTCCTTCGGCATGAGTGTGGAGTGAGATGAGGATATCCTTATTTCCTGTCATATGGTTCGAGCATCCACTATCTATGAAACATGTACTGTTCCCTCTCACTGCCACCTACTAGGAAAAGTTAGTGTTTTGAGACCCAGGCTAGATGACTCTTGCCAGGTCCCTTGCAAGGGAAAACATTTTCATTCAAGATATAGTCAGAAATGTTGATGTCTTTGGAATTTTGAGAGTTGGAGTTCCTTTGGTGATGAGCATGACGTTTTTGTCTGTTTGGGAACTCATGGCTTCTAGGGGTTTGGACTCTCTTCTTGGGACATGCATCCTTGTAGTGCCCATGAGCACCACAGTGCCAACATGTCTTGTAGTATTCTCCCAGGTAGTATTTTGGGTGTGGTCTCTGGATATGGTTCCTATCCATGGTTTCTTTGTTGTACACTCGAGACCCATTTCCCTTAGCAATTTTGACATAGACTCTATGTCCAGAGTTCCCAGTATAGTAGTCTTTCTCACCATTGTTTCCACTCTCTAAGACCTTGATTTTCTCCTCGAGATGAGCATTTTCCTGTTTCTCGCACTGGAGTTCTAAGGCCCTACACTCATGGATCTCATGTTCGCTCAGGGGTGACTTTCCGTTCTTGGAGCACTCACCTTTGTATCCTATGCCATGTCTGGCTGGGACAAACTTAATTTGGGAACTAGAGGCTTCAAGATGTTCGGGAGTCTTACTCAGGTTTTGCAAGAGGGTGTTCTCATCTTTCTCTAGAGTTTTGATTTCTCTTTCTAGGTCTACGATGTGAGACACATGAGACTTGAGTTTTTCTAGAAGGGATATGCAGTTGGGACAGGGCTCAAGACCAACTAATTGAGAATTTATGTGTTCCTGTTTTTCCAACTTGTTTTGCAGTTTTATGTTATCTTTGACAAGACTTGAAAGAATTTTCAACAACTCAGGTTTTTCATAGTTACTCAAGGAATCAAGAACAGTTTCAGTGGTTACCTCACTAGGTTGTTCCCCAGTGGTTTCTCCTATGGCCATGCCACACATGTCTGGGAGTGCCCATGACTCAGGATCTTCGTCTTCATCATCGCTCCAGGTAGCGATGTAAGCCTTCTTTCCTTGCTTCCTGCCATCATTTCCTTGTGGACATTCCTTTGCAAAATGTCCTTTCCTGTTGCATTTGTAGCAAGTCACTTCTGAGAGATCCTTCTCTGTGGGCTTTCTTTGGGAACTCTGTCCCTTTCCCCAATTCCCATTGTTCCGTTCAGACTTTCCTTTGTAGAAGTTTCGAAGAGCCTTTGTTACAAGAACTAGCTCTTCATCCTCTTCTTCTTCGGAGCCTTTGTAGAAGTTGTAGAACTCCCTTTTTGCATTCATCTGAAGATCTTCTCTGAGATCTGAGTTCCCAACGTGCATTTGTTGGATGGCTTCCCACATTTCCTTGGTTGTGTCAAGGTTTGCAACCCTGTCACAATCTTGTACACACATGGACCTCTTTAGATACTGTTTTGCTTTGTAGTTTGCCTCCATGCACTTGTACTCGTTGGGACCCCACTTTGAGAGGTCGTTGACAATAGCTGGATCGATTTCGAAGTTCCCCCTTTCGATGACACACCAGGCTTGGTAGTCTTGGCCACGCATCCAATCCTTCATGTCGCATTGCCAGCTTTCAAATCTTCATGTGATAAGCCTTGGCGGCTTACTGGTATTGTTCCCCACCTGAGTAAGTTCCTGAGCCATTTTGACACCTGCGATGCTAACACAAATCTAGAGCGCAAGCTCTGATACCAATTGTTGGATCGTAACCGGTTAGCAGTGAGCTTGGGAACTGGCAATTAAGTTGTTCCCAAGGCAGCAGAAGTAAATAATCGCAAGTAATAAAAACAGTAAAAGGCACAGTTCCTTTATAGAGGAACCCCACTACAACCAACTAGTTGTATGGGTAAACCTCTACCTCCGCTTGGAGGATTTTGAATGACTTACTTATATTGATTGCTTTGTTCCTTAGTTACACAGCCGTATTTACACTTCTCTGTTCCTACAAGTTCTTCCTAACTCTAGCAACACTAGTAAATCCTCTCAACTGAGTTCCTAAGCTCACAACAGCAAAACACAAGTAACTCAAACCTTACGCTGACTTTTCAGTTCCCTTGCTCCTGGGAACTTCAGCTTCACCGTCGTCGAGATCACACACTCGCCGTCGGGGACTTCTCTTTCTTTTCTTTCTTTTCTCTGATGTGGGTGTTTGTAAGTTCTGGGAGAAGTACTCAGACCGAGTACTATTCATTTGGCTTTATAGTCCAATGAGCTTGGGCAGTCGCATCTTTCGTTTGTGTCCAAAATGCCCTTTGCTTGATGCCCAAGTTGTACTTTCTTTACATGTGACTTTTGTTTGAACTAGGTCAACTTCTTGGATCAATCGGACCGTTGGATGAAGCGTGACAGTCTGATCCTCAGACTGTTCCCTCGGGCTGTCTGAGACAGAATCCCGCGATCTGCGCTGAACGGTCGTTGTCCTCACATGTGAGTTCCCATGTCATGGGAACTGTCTTCTTCAGAGTTCCCTTGATGGAAACTCTTCATCGTTGTAATCTTGTGTTCTCTTGATTGTTTCTGGGAGTTCCCACTTCATGGGAACTTTCCTCTTCAGAGTTCCCTTGATGGAAATTCTTCATTGTGGCTTGTAGTGGCTTTTGGTCATTCGTAGGAGTTCTTGGCTGTACCTGTGTTCCTTAGAAATACTTGAACAAACCACATTAGTTCCCTATGGTGTTTGTCATTATCAAAACTTGAGAATTACATCGTTGATCCGTTGTTTAGAACCAGAGGTCCCAACACATATGTAGTTTGAGAACTGGGTGGTGGTGGTTCATTGGACTGAGCTGTTGATGGTTGAGAAGAAGACACATGAACACTAGCTTGAACACTAGGTTGTGATAGTTGAGAAGAAGACACATGAACACTAGGTTGAACACTAGGTTGTGATGGTTGAGAAGAAGTCTGCAACATGAACACCATAAGACAATATTATTGTTGAAGAGCATTAGAGAACTAAAGCAAAGTGTTGAACACCATCAAGGAAAATAAAGTGCATATACTACCTTTTTAGTGTACTTTCTTTTCGTTGCTCCAAATTGCACAATCTTAGGGTTTGGGGGTCTTCCTCCTACATTCTTAGGCTTTGGTGGCTCAGGTCCTTTAGGTGGATTTGTACAAACTCTCTTATAATGCCCCTGCTGACCACATTGTGAGCACTTGAATTGTCCAGCAATTCTTATCCTTTTAGGCTTACTTGGCTTAGGTCCTTCTCCAACCTCTCTTCTTCTAGATTTTTTTGGTCTCCCAGGTTGCACAACATAGCGAGGTGGTTCTGGAGCTTGGTTAGCACTCCTCTCCCACTGGGCTTCTTCAGGCATTGGATGAATCAAGTTGTTGTAAGCCCTCAGGTACATGTCCTTGGTAAAATAAGGATGCACAAAGTTGTCCAACAATCTTCTATCCTTCATAATGCATGCCATTGCATGTACACATGGGATACCAGTGAGATCCCACTTACAACATCCACATGTCTTCTCAGCCAAGTCAACAACAAAAGTTCTTCCATAATGGTCCACCTCAAATTTATCTCCACCTCCATAGACAGGTGTACAACTCCTCAAACTTTCTTTCTTGGCACTTTCAATCCTTTTCTTAGCATTTGGTGTGAACATCCCCTCATACTTTAGAATCCCTTCAAGCTTAGCCATAAACCTCTTCATCATCCATCTTCTAATCCATTCACACATTGACAGGATAGGAAATTCTCTAGCAGGAAGAATGACTGCATTAAAACTCTCACAAACATTATTCAACAACATATCTGATTTGGTGTTAAACTTGAAGGCATGCCTTGACCATGTAGAAGGGTTTGCATCAACCAAATACTTGTGTGCAGTTCATCCAACTTCTTGACCTCCTCCATTGCATCCAGGAACTCAGGTATATTCCATGCCTTTGCAGCAGCCCAAACAACATCTTTGTAAGTCTTCCCTGGCCATTTTACTTTGAAGTTGTTGTGTAGATGTCTCACACACACTCTAGTGTCAGCCATAGGAGCAATCTCATTTAATGCCTCAATCAAGCCCTACAAAAATCATGAATGATTAGTACACAATGAATACAAAATCATTTAATGAATGCAATGAAATAGTAATGTACTCAACCTTCTGCCTATCTGACATGAAAGTGGGGTTGCTTTCTCCAATATCTCTCATCAAAATTTCTAAGAACCAACCCCAAGTCTCCTTCCTCTCAGCCTCAACAACTGCATAGGCAATGGGATATATGTTGTCATTCCCATCCTTTCCAATAGCAACCAAAACCTGCCCAGTATAGGCACCCTTCAAGTGGCATCCATCAAGTCCTATTATTGGCCTACATCCCATCATGAAACCTTGCTTACAAGCCTCAAAACAGACATATAATCTCTGAAACAATGGTTTCTCTAGATTGTCTAGGCACACATGAACATAAGCAAAGCTTCCTGGATTCCATTTTTTTATGGTTGCTGCATAATCCCAGACCTTACCATATTGCACTCGAGCATCACCTTGTGTCATGAGCATTGCCCTAAACCTAGCTTTCCATGCCTGGTTATAGGTGATGTCCATGTTGTGATCTCTTCTCACAGAATTGATAAAACCTGTCAACTTCCAATCTGGATCATCTCTGTAGTGCTCTAAATATTTCTCAGCTAGCCATTTTGATGTCATTGATCGCCTCTTAAGTTATGCGAGGGTCTAGAGATACAATTTATAACCCGACCCCATTGTAGCACGTGGTGGGTGTCGAACACTCGGGAAGTCTACTCGATTGATGTGCCAAGATACTAGAAAGCTAGAAAGGAGAATGTAAAACAAAGGAAAACAAAGAAAACAGTCGGGATCGAAACTGAGGTCACGTCGGGCCCGATGTTGGCGACAAGAGGAAGTCAGGACCGACACTGGGTAAGTCGGGCCCGAGGTAACTGGTGTTGTCGAACTTCAAAGATTAAAAGTAGATCTTGGGCTTTTGGGTTCCTTATCTAGTAGATTAAGGCTTTTCCACCCCAATTCAAGCAATGAGTGATGATCGGACTAGGATCGAGTGCTTTCGCCCTCGTTCCACCCACTTCTACACCTCGATCCTCTGGGAAATCCCCTTCGAAGCAAGGTCTTGAGATTGACACATGTTCACTTTCGCTACTTTGCCAATCTCAAGCCTTGATTCCCAACTTTTGCAAGGAACTGTAGCTCTATGTAGAGTGGTTTCCTTAGATCAAACACTCAAGGATATGGAATTGGGGTTTCTAGCCCAAACCTAGCTAGGGTTTTCCCCCATAACCCAAGATCAAGGATATCTACTCCATGTAGCAAACAAAGAAAGCAAACAAATCAATAGGTAAAGCAATCAACATCATCAATCTCAAAACAAAGCAAAGTTTCATTCAAATCCAAAGCAATCCACAAATTCCAATCAAAGGTTTTCAAATCCACAAGATCAAAACAAAGCAAAGCTAAACAATCATCAAAACCTATCAAGCCTTCCTCTCTCTTGGCCGATTCTCTCTCTCTTCCTCCTCTTCTCCTTCCTCCTTGCTCTCCAAGTATCCTCTTGGTTCCTTGCCAAGTGTGGGAACCCTTTTGTGTGTGTGAGAGGGAACCCCCAAATTAGAAGACAAGAGGGCCTTTTATAGATTAGATGAGAGGCAAAAGTGGAAGTCCACAATTTCGTGCCTTGGAGCCCAAGTAGTCCGGTGACCGACTCGGACCGACACGGAGGACCTCGGGCCCGAGTTACTGTGCATCTCGGTCCGAGGTTGAAATCTCCCAAGTCGGGCCCGGCGTTGTTGCAGATCGGTCCGAACCTCGTTCCACCTTCTTCTTGTTGGCCTCTTTTGTTCTTCTTCATGGCTTGCTCCTCTCTTTCCCGCTTTAGCTCGGGATTTGCTCCATGTCTCGACCCTCCTTCAAATCGATCCTCGATTCACGCTAAATTACCTACAAAACACATAAAATGCGCATAGTCTCCGAATCTCATAGAAATACGGGAACTAAGCTAAAAAGGAACAAAACACGCAAGAAATGGGGAAAAAGAAACATATTTACAAAGGAAATCACATATGAAAACACCACCAAATAAAGAGACATCAAAATACCCCATACTTAAACTTGCTTGTCCTCAAGCAATAACAATGTAAGCAAGACCGAAACATAATCTTCAAGTAAAACCTCGTATGAAAACACATTTTAAGCACAAGTGATTGATATTCAAGCAAGATTACATCATCACACATGATTAAGTGTTCCAAGGAATAGAGTCAATGCAACTAAGCCTCACTTTAGGGATATGTGAATGTGTATCACTCATCATGTGTTTGGGTTTAGCAATGAACACTCAAGCTCAAAATTCATGCAAGTAAGGACTTTACTATTGAATCTAATATCACCAATTCCTCCACCTAGAGATGCCTAATACAAAGTACACAAAGAATTTCGAACTTGGCTCAATGGAGGTCCTCAAAGAGGTTCCATTCGGCCGAGTTGTAATGGGGCTTTTGGTATTTCTCAAGGTGGGAATTATTTGGTCTTGTGGTGCTTACAATGGGGATTGAACAACCTAAACTCTCACCAACTTCACCAAAATTCCACAATTACCTTCACACTCACCCAAAAGACTTAACATTTTTCCTTTCAACCCAAAATTTCACTTAACATTCCACTTCATCTTTGCTCTTAGGCTTTTTGTTGGATTTTCCATACTTTCTACATTTTGGACCGACTTTCTTATGACATCCGGCCCGATGTTGCTTGTAACTCGGTCGGACCCTTTTTCTTCACTTAGGCCCTTTTCCTTCATTCCACTTTACATTTCCAACATTTTCTTTCTTTCTTTTCTTTCTTTTTCATTTTCGTACAACAAAGATGCACTACCCACATGATTTATAACACCATTCTTTGCCCTTAAACCCAAGAGAATCTCAACTCTTCAAATACAATCCAAACCTCTCTTCTAAAGTCCAATCCCATATGGGTGAAGTCATATAAGGCTAGGAATAATATTTTTGAGGAGTTTCAAACAAAGGCTTAGGCTAGAACGGGGCTACAAACAAAGGATTAACTTCATGGTAGGATATGGAACATTTATGTGACTAGAAGAATAAAGTTCAAAATCAATGTGACAATGCTAGGACAAATCTCATGACGGTCTTGGAAAATAGATAAACACCGCAATAGCAAGTTTTACTAAGCATGAATGAGCTAATCACACAAGAAACATGAGGGATATGCAAATATGAACAAGAATCCCTAAAATGGCCAAAAATCAATCTCACAAGGGTCACTCATACTTAGTTGCATAAGAACTCATCCTAGAACTCACATGTTCAATAAAACAAGCAAGATATCATGATCACATCAAAAGCAACATCATTTTAGAGGCTAAGCTATCCGAAAATATGCAAAGGAATTTACATGCTCACATCATCATTAGATTTTATTTTGGCAATCTAAGATGGGAATTTCTAGTCCAAAACCTACAAAACACAAAATCTTTTTGTTGTTTTTAACACAATTTTTCAATTTTTTTATGGATTTTTGCAAACATTTCTCTAAAACCAAAAACAAAGACTCATCCATTCAAGACCAAATTAATCATCCATGTCTTTCATCAAACCACAAACCAAGAAGAAAAACATCCCAAACACAAACTAAAAACAAATATCCTCAAAATAACAAACAAACATAATCAAGCGAAATCATGAACACACTTACCCCCACCCCATACTTAAAATTTTGATGTCCCCATCAAACTTAAAAGCAAGAGAGAAGAGTATGAAGAGCTCACAATTTCTTATTCTTCAATGGCATGTTTAGGATCAATTGGCGAGGACGAGAGCCCATGAGGCTCTAACTTCTTCGCTTGGACCGGCCTTGTCATAGAACTTCTTCACTCGATGACCATTCACTTTGAAAATATGACCTCGTTCATCAACCAAGTCTACCGCACCATGAGCATAGATACGGTGTACCACAAATGGTCCGCTCCACCTAGTCCTTAACTTCCCCGGGAAAAGTTTAAGCCTTGAATTGAAAAGGAGAACCTTGTCACCGGTTTGATAGGTCTTTGGAATTAACTTCCTATCATGCCACTTCTTGGTCTTCTCCTTGTACAACTTGGAGTTCTCATAGGCTTTCAACCTCAATTCCCCCAACTCATGAAGCTCTAGAAACCTTTTCTCACCGGCCAAGTTGATATCCCAATTCATCTCTTTGAGTGCCCATTTTGCTTTATGCTCAAGCTCGACCGGAAGATGGCATGCCTTGCCATAAACTAGATTGAAGGGTGTAGTTCCTAGAGGTGTCTTAAAGGCGGTTCTATAAGCCCAAAGTCTATCATCGAGCTTAGAGGCCCAATCTTTCCTTGATCGAGATACGGTCTTCTCCAAGATAGCCTTGATTTGACGGTTTGACACCTCGACTTGCCCGCTTGTTTGAGGATGATAAGGAGTAGCAACTCGATGAGACACCCCATACTTGATCAACACATTCTCGAAGCACCTCTCAATGAAATGAGGTCCGCCATCACTTATGAGAACCCTAGGCACACCAAACCTTGCAAAAATGTTGTTTTTCAATAACTTCATCACCACCCTAGCGTCACTGGTTCTTGTTGGTATGGCCTCCACCCATTTTGAGACATAGTCCACGGCTACCAAGATGTACTTGTAAGGCCCCGATGTGGGAAATGGTCCCATGAAATCAATACCCCATACATCAAATAACTCAACTTCTAGAATACCAGTTTGAGGGGTCTCATTCCTCCTTGATAGGTTCCCCTCTCTTTGGCACTCCTCACACTTCCTCACATAATCATGCACATCATTGAACATGGTTGGCCAATAATAACCACATTGAAGAATTTTTGAAGTGGTTTTGGAACTCTTAGCGTGACCCCCCGTAGGCAAGGAATGGCAATAGTGAATTATGCTCTCAACCTCTTCACTTGACACACACCGTCTATAGATTTGATCACGCCCTTCTTTGTAGAGATATGGGTCATCCCAAAAATATTGTCTAGCATCATGTAAGAATTTCTTCCTAGCTTGATAAGACAAATTTGGTGGGATCACTCCCCCTACGGCAAAGTTAGCGAAGTCCGCAAACCAAGGGGAATCCCCTCGTCTTACGGCACTAATAGAAAGAAGGCAAGTGGGAGAGAAAGAATCAATCAATTGAGAACGAGAAGGAATGGAAATCGAGTTAGGAAACTTACCTTCTTCCACGGACCGACATTGAAGTGTACCGAGCCCGACATGGTTGTACGCCGGTCTAGCTTCGCAGACACACAGGTAACTCGGGCCCGATGTTGAAGACCTCGGTCCCAACTCACTTGTACCTGCCCTGCCTTTGGTTCGATGTTCTGGACCTCGGGCCCGACTTACTTGGTTCGTCGATCCACCTTTCCTTTCCTCCTTTCCGCTCATGATAACTTCATCTGCTCTTGAATCATCCATAGTCAAACCATCCTCCATCTCCAACATGTACTCAATGGGCAAACGGGATAGATGATCAGCTACCACATTTTCCGCACCGGTTTTGTCCTTAATCTCATGGTCAAACTCTTGGAGAAGGAGCATCCACCTTAGAAGCCTCGGCTTTGCATCTTTCTTCTTCATGAGGTATTTGATTGCCGCATGGTCCGTGAAGACTACCACCTATGATCCCACAAGATATGAACGGAATTTCTCAAATGCAAACACTATCGCAAGAAACTCTTTCTCCGTCGTTGTGTAATTTCACTGAGTTTCATCCAAAGTTTTGCTTGCGTAGTAGATGGCATGCAACTTTCCATCCTTCCTTTGCCCAAGGACGGCCCCTACGGCGAAATCACTAGCATCACACATTACCTCGAATGGAAGATTCCAATCGGGTGCCGCCATTATTGGAGCCGAGATCAAGGCATCTCTCAACCTACAAAAAGAACACATGCAATCCTCGGAAAAATTCAAAGGGCACATCCTTCATCAAGAGGTTAGACAATGGTTTTGCAATCTTAGTTAAATCCTTGATGAACCGTCTATAAAATCCCGCATGACCTAAGAAACTCCTAACATCACGAACACAAGAGGGAGGAGGTAGTTTTTCAATTATTTCAACTTTAGCTTTATCTACTTCTATCCCCCTACTAGAAACTAGGTGTCCTAGTACTATGCCCTCCTTCACCATGAAGTGGCATTTTTCCCAATTAAGCACCAAGCTAGTCTCCTCACATATAGTCAAAACCTTGTCTAAGTTAGCTAAGCAAACATCAAATGAGGAACCATAGAAGGAGAAATCATCCATAAACACTTCTACTATATCCTCAACCATATCGGAGAAGATGGACATCATGCATCTTTGAAATGTTGTTGGTGCATTACATAAACCAAAAGGCATGCGTCTATAGGCAAAAGTCCCATAAGGACATGTGAATGTCGTCTTCTCTTGATCATCGGGATGAATAGGGATTTGCCAAAACCCGCTATACCCGTCAAGGTAGCAAAAATATTCATGTTGTGCTAATCTTTCTAGGACTTGGTCTATGAAAGGAAGAGGAAAATGGTCTTTGCGAGTGCCACTATTAAGCTTACGGTAATCAATACACATACGCCATTTTGTTGTGGTTCTCATAGGTATCATTTCTCCCTTTTCATTTTGCACAACGGTGAGACCTCCTTTCTTAGGAACTACATGCACGGGACTCACATACTTGCTATCGGAAATTGGGAAGATAATTCCCGCATCCAACATCCTAAGTATTTCACTCTTTACCACTTCTTTCATGTTAGGGTTTAATCTTCTTTGTGCTTCAATAGTGGGTTTATGTTTATCCTCCATATAAATCCTATGCATGCAAATTGAGGGAGAGATTCCCTTTAGTTCCTCTAGTGAATACCCTAAGGCTCCTCTGTGTTTTCTTAGAACCTCTAACAACTTAGACTCCTCCTCACCATTCAAGTTGGCATTTATGATTACGGGTAAAGAAGAGTTGGGACCAAGAAATGCGTACCTCAAATCGTTTGGAAGCTCCTTGAGTTCTTGAGATGGTTCCGGTGGTGCTTGAACTTCTTCTTTCTCGGCCTTGAACACCTCCAAATAAGACATCCTTTCCTCCAATTGCTCATGCTCAATCATATTGAGGGCTAGACCTTGGCGCTCTATCTCAATTTCTCTAGGTGGTGGGGTGGCTTTCAACCTAAGCTCCCTTGGCCTTGACTTCTTAGAAACGGCTTCCCATTGCAATCCAAGAGGAACTTGGATCATCTTATCTTCCTTATGTACGGCCCCTTTTGAAGTTGGCCTAAAGAAAAACTCAATCTCCCTTCCTCCAATGTCAAGAGACAAGTGTCCCTTCTTTACATCAATGATTGCCCCAACCGTGGCAAGGAAAGGTCTCCCTAGTATAATTGGTTCACCCGGCACTTCTATCATGTCTACCACAACAAAGTCGATTGGGACATAGTGGCCTTCGATGCAAACGGGGTAATCCTCGACGATACCAATTGGCTCGATGGACGACCCATCCGCTATCGTTAACCTCATGTTGACCGGATCTATGATACCCATGGATGTGGATTTCCATATGGTGTAAGGAATGATGCTCGTGCTTGCTCCAAGATCACACAAAGCTTGGAAGTTTTGAGACCCCACACCAATGGTTATAGCAAAGCGACCGGGATCTCCTAGCTTTTGCGGTAACTCCAAGGTCTTGACCTCATCTTGCATTTCAACTATGGATCTCTTCTTGCTCAAAATCTCCTTTAAAAACTTGGTATAAGATGGCATCTCGCTCAATGCATCGGTGAACGGGATAGAGATGTTCAAGCCTTGCAAGAGTTTGAGAAACCTTTTGAACTTGTTCTCAACAACATCTTTCGGCTTCTTCGAGGGATATGGAAGAATTTTTGCACCTTGAATCTTGCTTGGATCAACCTCCTTGGACTTCCCAACTTCACTTGCAACATTTCCTTGTTGGACCGACTTAGGCACCATGCCGGGCCCGATGTTGTGGATCTCGGTCCGAGGCAAAGGAGTTGGATCGAGGTGTGGGTACGTCGGTCTCGAGTTGCTCTCAACTTCGGTCCGGGGTAAAGGGGTCGATCTTCTTGCTGGGTCGACTTCGGTGAACGTCGGACCCGACTTGCTGGGTAAGTTGGTCCGACTCTCTTCATTCTTCTTAGGCATGTGTGGCTCGGGTAGGTTTCGGCCACTTCTCAATCCAATTGCCCGGACTTCATTTTTATTGTTTTGAGCTCGAGGGTTCTCCTCGGGTCGGCCCGAAAGTCTCCCATTCTCTCTCGGGGCTTGAGTTGCAATTTGGGCAAATTGATTGTTGACTTGCCTCCTCCATGCACCAAACTCATTGAATTGGGTCCTCATCTCCTTGAAACCGTCTCTCATCTCTTGAGCGAATGATTGTAGCTCATTGAATCCCGGTGGTCTATATGGTGGTGGTGGCGACCTTGGCTCATTTTGGTTGAAGTTGTTGTTGTAACCTTGAGCTTGACCGTTGTTCCACCGGCCATTGCCACCATTGTTGAAGTTGCCTCTTCCACCGAAATTTCCTCGAACATAGTTTGCCTCCTCAATTCGCTCGGCCAAGCGCACTTGGCTCTCATTCGAACAAACTTGTGTAGCATGTGCAAAGGATCCACACTCCTCACAAGCTCTAGCATTTTGCTTGTAGTAGTGGACTTGCCTCTTAAGTTTGCTCACTTCACCTTCAAGGAATTGGAGCTTCATATCCCTATCAATGTCTTCTCCCTTTGGATCATATAACTTCCTTGCACCTTCACCTTGAACTTTCACCTCTTTGCTAGCTTGACTCACCCCATACATGGCCTCATAATCGGATAGCTTGTCAAGTAGCTCCCAAGATTGATCCGGTGTCAAGTCTATGAACCCACAATCGGTGTGGAGATTGAGCTTGTCCTTCATTACCGGATTGATGCCTTGGAAAAAGATGTCTTGAAGCACATATGGTTGTTGGCCATGAGTAGGACATTGGCGCAACATCTCCTTGAAACGGTCCCATGCTTCGAAGAGAGGCTCATTCGGACCTTGTTGAAAGCTTGCAATCCTCCTTCTTAACTCGGTTGTCTTTGAGGGCGGGAAGAACTTCATCAAGAAAGCATCATAGAGTGTCTTCCAAGTTGTGATTGACCTAGGAGCTTGGCTCTCGAGCCAATGTGTGGCCTTGCCCCCAAGTGACCATTTGAACGCCTTTAGAAGCACATACTCCACACATGTCCACAAAGCGTTTGACGTGCTCTATGGGACACTCATGTGGACGGCCCTCGAATTGATCACGCTTGATGAGGGTAATGAATTGCATCTTGATCTCAAAATTCTTGGCAACCTCGGGAAGCACAATAGCCGGTTCGGGTACCCTCAACTCCGGATGCATGTATTGGCGTGCATTCCGGGGTAGAGCGTTGAGTTGAGCCTCGGCTCTCATCCGTTGCTCCCGTTCTCTTCTTGCCACCTCCTCTTGATTGTCCCTCTCAAGTTGCAATCTAGCCATTTCGGCTCTAAGTTGAGCCAACTCTTCATCAACATGGAGAGCTTGATTCGCCATCCTTTTCCTTCTTCGGGCTTCTTTGAGGATACTTTCCGGAACACTCACAAACTCAAACTCAAGTGTTCCTCGGGAGGAACGAGCTAGCATACACCTACGAAACTAAGACACAAACCAAAACAAATCAAAAACAAACAAAGGGTTTGGGCTATTCCCTCACCCAAATCACTACCAAAACACAAGAAACTCACCAAATTGGCACTCAATGCACTTAGACTTCCCCGGCAACGGCGCCAATCTTTTGATCGCCTCTTAAGTTATGCGAGGGTCTAGAGATACAATTTATAACCCGACCCCGTTGTAGCACGTGGTGGGTGTCGAACACTCGGGAAGTCTACTCGATTGATGTGACAAGATACTAGAAATCTAGAAAGGAGAATGTAAAACAAAGGAAAACAAAGAAAATAGTCGGGACCGAAACTGAGGTCACGTCGGGCCCGATGTTGGCGACAAGAGGAAGTCGGGACCGACACTGGGTAAGTCGGGCCCGAGTAGTCCGGTGAGGGGGCCTTTTATAGATTAGATGAGGGGCAAAAGTGGAAGTCCACAATTTCGTGCCTTGGAGCCCAAGTAGTCCGGTGACCGACTCGGACCGACACGGAGGACCTCGGGCCCGAGTTACTGTGCATCTCGGTCCGAGGTTGAAATCTCCCAAGTCGGGCCCGGCGTTGTTGCAGCTCGGTCCGAACCTCGTTCCACCTTCTTCTTGTTGGCCTCTTTTGTTCTTCTTCATGGCTTGCTCCTCTCTTTCCCGCTTTAGCTCGGGCTTTGCTCCATGTCTCGACCCTCCTTCAAATCGATCCTCGATTCACACCAAATTACCTACAAAACACATAAAATGCGCATAGTCTCCGAATCTCATAGAAATATGGGAACTAAGCTAAAGAGACATCGGTCATCTTGCTATTCTGATGTTGCCATCCACAATCATGCTGTGCAATGAACTTCTTCAACTGATAGCTACCATCACTACCAAACTTTCTAGCACATGCAGTAAAATGACAATAAGCTTCCTTGCACACACACTTTTTCCTAGCATGCTCCATAGCACATTTGCACTTATACTTACAATAAGCGGATACCTTATTCTTATCATTATGCAAGTAGTAGAAATCTCCACCATTTTCTATAGACCATTGTCTCAAAGCTTGTCTAAAAATGTCATTTGAGCCAAATATCATGCCAGACTTAAGATTAATTTTTTTCTTGAAGTCTACAAGAGGGTTAAACTCGGGATACCTGACATGTCTTTCCCCATCAGAGTCACTCACACTCCTCAGATCATCAGAATCATCCAATGGCTTCTCAGCATCATTGTAAGCTGCTTCTCCATCACTTGTTTCTTGAATGAACAACCCTACACTCTCATCAACATTTTCTACAAATAGGTCATCATCTTCACCTTCACTGTCTATGAATTCAAAATCTTTGTCTGATTCAGAAGATTCTGACCCAATCACATCTGCATCTCCTAACTCCTCTGACTGATCTGAAGCATCCAACTCTTCTTCTTGTTTTTCATCTGGTAGATCTTCAAGTATTGCTTCAGTATTGAATAAGGGTTGGCTGGTATTTTGGCTTCGGTTTTGCCTTGTGTTTCCAACCAGAAGATTCTTATTTGTACAATGAGAACTGACTTGGGCTATTGGGCTTTGGCCTCTCAAAGTAATTGGACTTGTCTCATTTTCTTGGACCACATACAAGTGGACAAGTCCATCATATCCAACATATTTGTGGACCATGTCCATGACATCATTGTCTCCATTAATCATCTTCAACCCATTGTGAAGTTTTTGTCCTGGTTGTGAGAACCATATCTCTTTCCCTGTCAACAGTCCAATTTCTTCCCTTAATACAGCTTCCATCACAACCTTGGAAATCATGTCTGGATCAACATCTTTGTATAAATAGACTTTCCCTTTTCTGTAGCATAGTTCGTTTAACTTGGACATATAAAATTGACCTCCATACTGACATCTGAATGTTATACTCATCTGAAAACAGACAGTAATAAATAGCATAAACTAGTTGTCATTGTCCCAAGTCCCTACCATGAATTTTCCTACAACAATATTCATATATAAATGATTTTATAATGCAAGCAAAGACAAAGTTTTTTACTGATAAAGCACGACCTGTAAATGCTATCCAAACCCATTAATTTATTGAAACACATAAAGCACGACCAACACATAAGCTTTTGACTGGTTTGACTGGTAATCTTTTAACCTCATTTCCATGACTCAGTAAGTTGCTTACCTTCTCAACGCTGATAAGAATCCAACACGTCCTTCAAACTTGCCCAATTCGTTGGTGGATTTAGCCCTAGTTCGTCACTCCACTTGAAAGTTGCCCAAATCCTTCGATGCTTCCCTTTCCTGGTTCGATTGAGCAGTCGAAAACCCTAGGTTAACTCAATTGCACCTTCACTCTCCATTTCACCCTTTGATTTGAGCTAGTGTGATGGGGTTAGGTCTCAATCGATCAATCGCGCCCTCTGAATTGTTGCTCAACGGGGAAGGTGAGTTTGAGAAGAGGGAAATGGGCCCATTTGGCAATAAAATAGAAAAGAAATTAATAAAATATTGAACCCACACGCGCTTTAACGATCGACTAACGGGGGATGTCCAAGGGGTGGTCATTTTTTGACGGAATTGATTAAAAGGGTGGTTTACGGTAAATTGATATTAGACGGGTGGTTAAACGCAATATGAGCTATCTTACGGGTGGTTTCCGACAAAAGACTCTTATGATTAAGAACTTATTTTTCATAAGCCATTTTTATCCTCTTTTACCTACATTTACATTATCCTCTTTTTGAAGCCAAGTTGAGCCTTAAGCCTTTTATTTTTAGCTCCACAAAATTATTCCATAGCCAAGACAAGCTTGACCCTATCCGGGGATTAGGACTTAGTGTTGGTTTGTGATAGTTTTGTTGAGTGAGATTGCTTGGTTCAAGTGTGGGGTAATTATGGGTTGGGAAAAGTAATAAGAAAATCTTGCAGTTTATCATGTAAAAGGAGTTTGATTCCCTGAATGCACTTGCAAAGAAAGAAAAGAAAGAAAAAAAAAGTTGTTACCAACCTCCCATAAAAAAAATGAAAATCAAAAGGGAGAAAAGTAAAGCAAAGAGTTGAATAGTGAATAATGTGCATGATCCAAATTTCCTTAATAATTAGAAGCAAGATTAAGTTGGGATATTCAAAGGGGTTGAAGAAAGAAGTGAGTTTGAGCATAATGTTGAGAGAGTTTGGTACAATCTTTTATGAGAGTTTTGGTTATGTGTGAGTTTTTAGGAGTCTTTGATTCCCGGATATTATTAGCACCACATGGCCAAATATTTTCCACGCCTATTTGTCTTTACCAAGCCCCATTACAACCTGGCCGAATGGAGTCTTCTATGAAGATTTCATTGAGCCTAAGTTCTTAAGATGATTGATGTGTTTTGACTTCTCTAGGTAGAGAGATTGGTGATATAAGTCTCAATGATAAAGTTGATGTTGCATAAAGATTAAGTTGAGAGTTGATATTAATAGCCTAAACACATGAGAGATGAGTGAAACACATTAAAATCCCTTGTGAGGTTGGATTGTGATTGCCTATGCTTGAGACTCATACATATGTGATGACGTTAAAATTACTTGTCTAATTCTTCACTTGTTCTTAAAATGTTTTGACAAGGGCTATGCTTGAAGATTGTGCTATTGGTCTTGATTTTGCATGATTATTGCTTGAGGACAAGCAAGTCTAAGTATGGGGTATTTTGATGTCCGCTTTTTAGGTAGGTTTTTAGTGTCTAGATAGATTAGATTTAGTTGGTTTTCGTTCTTGAGTTTTATGCTTTTGAGTCTTTTTGCTTTAGTTTTCGTATTTCCTTGAGATTCGGAAGCTACGCACCTTTTGTGTCATTTTGTAGGAGTTTTGGAGCTTAGAAGAAGAGTTTGGAGCATTACAAGAGAAGATGGAGATGAAGAGCTCAAGTAAAGTCATTGAAGGTCAAGTTTGAGCTTGGAAAGAGATAGAGAAATTCGTTACAAGAACATAGGAAAAAGAATCGAGTCAAACGGAGTTGTAACGAATCTTCTACGCAAGTTTTACTCAAGGTTGATCGAACAAGCCCTCAGGAACGACCCCAGGGGGGGTCGTGAACGACCCTATTAGGATCGTGCTAGACCCACCCAAAATTGTAAGCCTCAGGACCGACCCCAGGGTGGTCGAGAACGACCCTATGTGGGTCGATCGGGGCGCCGACTCTCCCTTATTCCGAGATCTTTATGGATATATTCTATCTTTTATTTTAGGAAGTAGTTTTATCTTGTTTCCTAGTGTAATTAGGGCTCCTTTTTCTCTATAAAAGGGGGCTAGACCTTCTAGTTGAAGGAGATCTTTTGCTAGCTTTGTTTGGAGGTTATTTGGAGATTAAGAGGAAGACTTGGAAGACAAGTTGGAAAAATTTTGTAAGACCTCTTTATTTTTATGATCATGTCTTCTTCTTTCTTTTCAATGTGTGAGTAGTCTTCTTATATTCTAGGGTTGGGTGAAAACCCAACACAATCATGCATGTCTAAACTTGAATTCATGACTTGAATGCTTGAAGATCATATCTATCTATCTTGTGCTTAAATCCTTTGCGAAAGTTGAGGCATGTCTTGCAATTAACCTAAAAGCGAAAGTGTAAAGTTGATTGCTTTGACTAGTTCTAATAGGATTATTTGCGAAAGTTGATATTCCTAGGTTGAAGGATAAATAGAAAGTTGTTTAATTTGCGACAGTTGATTGAATAACTTGAATTGTTTGCGACAGTTGACTTTTCTATGATCATAATTGCATGATAGTTCTGAATTCTTGTTGAAAGCATGAATGGTTGTTGTTGTGGTAGCCCTAGCCCTAGGATTGCCTTTTTATATATTTGATTTAAAACTTGTGATTTTGCTTCGATCTCGACCCCCAAAGTCGTGCTCGAACCCTTGTTGAACCCTTGCTTTGTTTGTGTTTTCTTGCTTTTCTTAGTTTATCAACTAATCTTTGGCCCTAATCTCATTCCCGTGGACGAACCTGACTCCGCTATACTCAACGGGGTCTTGAATATAAATTTATTTGTTCAAGAAACCCTTCAACAATGTATGAATTAATAACGTTCCCAACATACTATCGATTCTAAAAGAAGTCTACAATCTAGTAGCTCTTCTCTCGATTTTCGAGTTATCTCCGCTTGAGATACGCTCTCATTCGTACCATTAAACCTCTCATAGATAAAGTCATACCTTAAAACACAACCCGATATTATTTTTCTCGATAATACTCAAATTACCGAATTACCTTTGGGAAGTTCCGTTCCCGCTTGCTTAGTCTCTTAGACTAATTCTTCTTTTTTGCATGTTTGCCTGGCATATTCTCGCCCCTCGTGAATTATGTCAGAACCCAGGATTCCCAACAAGGTGTAAGGTGAAGGCAAAGGAAAGACAAGGAGCTTCAAGATGTATTTGCAATCCTTTTGGTTTATTTCCATTTTTGTTTCAAAGACAAAGTTTTTTATGAGTTTAATTCTCGAACATCATTTGGTTGAAGCAATGTAAGATGGTTTGTACGACCCCCTTAGGGTCGAGCACGATCCCTTCCCTCGAGCTAGCCTTGGAGCACAACCCAATTGGCTCGTGCACGACCCTCTCCCTGGGTCGAGCAGGTAAGTCTTCTTCGCCCTTTTCAGTTCTTTCGAGTCCTAATGATCTACCATCTTTTTCTTCTCTCCCTACTTCTATTCTTGCTATACGTGGGTCAAAGACCCCTTGGTTTGCGGGGTCGATCCTGAGAGGTCCAACCTCTTTTGGGGTCGTGCACGACCCTGGCAGGGTCGATCCTGAGGCCTCGATTTCTTCATTATCCTTGTCTCCATGGGGCTTATTGTTGCTTTGCAAAAGAGTCTCATCAGGGCGTGTATCATTGATGAGAATTGATCTGCCGGACTCCTGAATATGCTCAAGGGGTAGTCTTGATAGGTGATCCGCCACTAAGTTCTCCGCTCCCTTCTTGTCTCGGATTTCGTGATCGAATTCCTGCAATAAGAGCATCCAACGAAGCAACCTAGGCTTGGCGTCTTTTTTTGCCATTAAAAATCTAACCGCAACATGGTCAGTATAAACAATCATCTTAGAACCTACTAAGTAAGAGCGAAATTTTTCAAAAGCAAACACCACGGCGAGAAACTCTTTCTCGGTCGTAGTGTACTTACTCTGGGCTTCATCGAGCGTCTTACTTGCATAGTAGATGGCATGAAGCTTCTTGTCCTTCCGCTTCCCAAGAACCGCTCCTATGGCATAGTCACTTGCATCGCACATGATCTCGAAGGGAAGTGACCAATCCGGTGATTGCATGATGGGGGCCGTCACAAGGGCTTTCCTCAACCTGTAAAACGCTTCAAGGCAATCAGGAGACATCCTAAACACTACATCTTTCATTAGTAGGTTAGTCAATGGTTTAGCAATCTTAGAAAAGTCTTGAATAAAGCATCTATAGAAACCCGCATGCCCCAAAAAGCTCCTAACGTCTTTAACGGAGGATGGAGGGGGCAATTTCTCAACAAGCTCAATTTTTGCCTTGTCCACCTCTATCCCGCGTTTAGACACTAGATGTCCTAAGACAATACCCTCTCTAACCATGGAATGACACTTCTCCCAATTAAGCACAAGGTTAGTCTCTTCACATCTTTTAAGGACTCTAGAAAGATTAGCAAGACATGAATCGAAAGTGGAACCATAAACTGAAAAATCATCCATAAATACCTCCACTATTTCTTCAATCATGTCGGAGAAGATGGCCATCATACATCGTTGAAAGGTGGCCGGGGCGTTGCACAACCCAAAAGGCATCCTCCTATATGCAAACGTCCCATACGGACAAGTAAATGCCGTCTTCTCCTGATCATCGGGGTGAATGGGAATGTGCCAAAAACCACTATAGCCATCCAAATAGCAAAAGTAATCGTGTTGGGCTAAGCGTTCTAGGACTTGATCAATGCAGGGGAGTGGAAAATGATCCTTCCTAGTAGCACTATTAAGTTTCCTATAGTCTATCCACATTCTCCACTTAGTGGTGGTCCTAGTTGGAATCAACTCCCCTTTTTCATTTTCAACAACCGTCATCCCCCCTTTTTTAGGAACTACATGTACGAGAATAACCCATTTACTATCGGAGATAGGAAATATGATACCGGCATCTAACATCCTAAGAATTTCCTTTTTCACTACCTCTTTCATGTTAGGGTTTATCCTACGTTGATGTTCAATAGTGGGTTTATGATCATCCTCCATATAAATTCTATGCATGCACAATGAGGGTGAAATACCACTAAGTTCCTCTAATGAATACCCTATGGCTTTCCTATGTGTCCTAAGCACATTAAGCAATTTATTCTCTTCTTCTATACTCAAGTTAGCATTAATAATAACGGGAAGAGTAGAATTAGGACCAATAAAAGCGTACCTTAGGGAGTCGGGGAGCTCCTTAAGCTCGAGAGTAGGTCCGGGCAAGCTAACTTCCTCCTCAAGCTCCGCTTTGAGTACATCCAAGATAAGGCAGTGTTCCTCACCTTCGTCTAGTAGGGTCGTGCATGACCCTTGGAGGGTCGGTCCTGAGACCCCAAGATTGTGTGGTAGAGGATCCCAAGTTAGTAATTTCTCCGTTGGGTTGTTGCACTCAATGTAGTCAGAGCGTGTGTATAGCATCTTGATCTCCTCCTGATTTGACTCCTTCATGGTTGGGTTGAATCGAAACTCAACCACTTCTTCTCCAATATTGAAGGTGAGAAGACCATTCTTGACATCAATGATGGCTCCCGTTGTGGCTAGGAATGGTCGTCCGAGAATAATCGGCACCACGAGATCTTCAGGCATCTCCATCACTATGAAATCATTGGGCACAAAGAACTTCCCAACTTGAACCGGGAAATCATCCACTATTCCCGTTGGCTTGACACACGACCTATCCGCCATGTATAGCCTCATGTTTACCGGTACTAATGGCCCCATGCTGGTCTTGGACCAAATTGAAAGTGGAAGCAAACTCGTACTTGCACCTAGATAACACAAAGCTTTGAAACGGTAAGCTCCAATACCAATTGTAATAGCGAACTTACCTGGGTCGCCTAGCTTCTCGGGAAGCTCCAACGATCTCACTTCATTTGTTAATTCCGACATGGATCGCTTCCTATATAAGATCTCCTTCAAGAATTTAGTATAAGCAGGCATTTCATTCAAAGCCTCAGCGAAAGCAATGGAAAGATTTAAGCCTTGAAGCAACTTAACAAAGCGCTTGAACTTACCTTCCGTTGAGTCTTTGGGTTTCTTAAAAGGGAAAGGAAGTACTTTAGATGAAGATGGAATAGAAAGAGAAGGGTTAGAAAACTTATCTGGCGAAGGGTGGTCGAGCTCGACCCCAGCTGGGTCGATAACCTCTTCTTCCTCGTTAATAGCCTCCTCATGAACGACCCTTGAGGGGGTCGTGCGCGACCCTGAGGGGGTCGTGCACGAACCTAATGGAGTTGTGACAGGATCGGTCTTGAGAGGTCTAACCTCTGTGGGGGTCGTGCTCGACCCTAAAGGGGTCGGTCCTGAGGCTTGCTCCTTCTCCTTATGCTCAGTTGGCTCGGGCAATGCCTTGCCACTCCTTAGGTGCATGGCACGGACTTCACCATTGCTTGCTTGGCCTCTAGGATTCTCTTCGGGACGGCCCGGGAGTTGTCTGTGAGGTCTCGGGATTTGAGTAGCTAGTTGTCCAAGTTGGGAATCAAAATTTTTTCTCCACGATTCAAATTCTCCCAACCGTTCATGAACACCTTTCAACTCAGCTCGTACTCCATTGATCCCGGTCTGGACGCCATTGATTCCTTCTTGCAGCCCTTGCACCCATGATGGTGGCTCTTGATAGCTCGGAGGACAGTAGGGAGGGGGACGTTGCTCTTGTTGGGGTTGCTTGTATTGGTCATAATTGGAATTGCCCCATGATGTTTGAGCATTGTTCCTCCCTGCATAATTGTTTTGGTTCCTATAGGAACCTCTCATGTAGTTTGCCTCCTCATAAGCCTCAGCGGCTCGCACTTGTTGCAAGTTAGTGCAATTGGAAGTAGAATGGGCAGAAGACCCGCATTCTTGACAAGATTGAGAAGATTTAAAGTAACTTACTTGCTTTTTCAAACGGTTGATCTCATCTTGCATGAATTGGAACTTCACATCCCGATCTACCACATCAGATTGTGGCTCATACAGCTTCCTCTCTGTTGGCTTAGCTTGTTGGGTTCCGTACATGGCATCATAATTGGTTAGCTTGTTCAATAATGCCCATGCTTCTTCTGGAGTCATCTCGATGAACCCACAATCAGTGTGAAGGTTAATGCGATCCTTGGTAGCCGCATTAATGCCTTGAAATAAGATCTCTTGGAGAACATAGGGAGGTTGCCCATGAGTAGGGCATTGGCGTAGAAGCTCTTGGAATCGTTCCCATGTCTCCACAAGCGTCTCGTTTGGAAGTTGATGGTAGGAGGTGATGCGCTTCCTAAGCTCCGTTGTTTTTGCCGGTGGAAAGAACTTGGTCATGAATAAATCATGCAACTCCCTCCACGATGTAATGGACCTCTGTGGCAAGCTCTCCAACCAACTTAAGGCTTTTCCTGCAAGAGACCACTTAAAAGCCTTCAAGAGAACATATTCAAGTGCGACATTGTCAACAGCAATGGTGTCGCATAAATCAATAAAGTTCTTAATATGCTACATGGGGCATTCAGTGGGTTTCTCCTCAAATTGAGAACGCTTGATTAAGGATATAAAGTGATATTTAATCTCAAAAGTGCGGTCAATCTCCGGGAGCACTATCGCCGATTCGGGCACCCTCAATTCTGGGTGCATGTATTGCTTGGCATTCCTTGGGATAGCGTTCAGTTGCTCCTGGAATCGCTGTGCAGCTGCATCCGAAGCGTCTCGTTCCGCTTGCAAGCGCTGCATCTGAGTGCGGAGTTCCTCCATTTGTTGAGTAAGAGTCTCAGCGTCGCCCATTGCTCGTTGTTCGCTCAAACGCCTATGGAAGGATCTCTCAGGTTCACTGTAGTAGTCAATCTCAAGAGTTCTCCGGGAAGAATGAGATGGCATATACTGCAAACGAAAAAAAAAAGAAAACAAATTAAATAAAAACAAAGGGGTAAGGGCTAGTCCCAAACCCCAAATATCAACTAAACTAGGCACTATTGCTCACTCCCTGGCAACGGCGCCAATTTGTTGAAGGGTTTCTTGAACAAATAAATTTATATTCAAGACCCCGCTGAGTATAGAGGAGTCAGGTTCGTCCACGGGAATGAGATTAGGGACAAAGATTAGTTGATAAACTAAGAAAAGCAAGAAAACACAAACAAAGCAAGGGTTCGAGCACGACTTTGGGGGTCGAGATCGAAGCAAAATCACAAGTTTTAAATCAAATATAAAAAGGCAATCCTAGGGCTAGGGCTACCACAACAACAACCATACATGCTTTCAACAAGAATTCACAACTATCATGCAATTATGATCATAGAAAAGTCAACTATCGCAAACAATTCAAGTTATTCAATCAACTGTCGCAAATTAAACAACTTTCTATCTATCCTTCAACCTAGGAATATCAACTTTCACAAATAATCCTATTTAGATCTAATCAAGCAATCAACTTTACACTTTCGCTTTTAGGTTAATTGCAAGAAATTGCCTCAACTTTTGCAAAGGTATTAAGCACAAGATAGATAGATATGATCTTCAAGCATTCAAGTCATGAATTCAAGTTTAGACATGCATGATTGTGTTGGGTTTTCACCCAACCCTAGAATCTAAGAAGACTACTCACACATTGAAAAGAAAGAAGAAGACATGATCATAAAAATAAAGAGGTCTTACAAATTTCTCCAACTTGTCCTCCAAGTCTTCCTCTTAATCTCCAAATAATGTCAAAAACAAAGCTAGAAAAAGAGAGAATTTAACTAGAAGGTCTAGCACCCTTTTATAGAGAAAAAGGAGCCCTAATTACACTAGGAAACAAGATAAAACTACTTCCTAAAATAAAAGATAGAATATATCCATAAAGATCTCGGAATAAGGGAGCGTCGGCGCACCGATCGACCCACATAGGGTCGTGCACGACCCCCCTGGGGTCGGTCCTGAGAGCTCACTTTTTGTTTGGCTCTAGCACGACCCTGATAGGGTCATGCACGACCCTCATAGGGTCTAGCACGACCCTCATAGGGTCGTTCCTGAGGGCTTGTTCGAACAACCTTGAGTAAAACTTGCGTAGAGGATTTGTTATAACTCCGATTGACTCGATTCTTTTTCCTATGTTCTTGTAACAAATTCCTCTATATCTTTCCAAGCTCAAACTTGATCTTCAATAACTTTACTTGAGTGCTTAATCTCCATCTTTTCTTGCAATGCTCCAAACTCTTCTTTCAAGCTCCAAAACTTCTACAAAAAGACACAAAAGATACGTACTTTTCGAATCTCAAGGAAATACGAAAACTAAAGCAAAAAGACTCAAAAACATAAAACTCTAGCACGAAAACCAAATTAATCTAATCTATCTAGACACTAAAAACCTACCTAAAAAGCGGATATCAGGCGCCAAATTGTTTTGGACAAAAATTTGACTAACAAATCTCTATCCTAGATTGGGGCACAATCGAATCGATTGGAAAGCAAACACTTCGAGAAAGTAAGGATTTTTTTGATATTGAGATAAAAAGCTCTCTTTCGATTATCTCTTTCGTTACAAGTGTGTGTACGTACATTAACCATAAAAAATCTATCTATAATTCCCCTCAGATCAACGTTCGTTCCCACTTCCCACGATCTCCGGGTTTATAGGGCATATCTATAAATACTACTCACTTCCCGTGTGTATCGGAGGTGAGAAACGTCATAACCATTGTCTTCTGAACGCGATCCATTTCCTTGTGATAGAAGCCTTCTATCTTCACCTTAGTGATTGATTATTTCTTTTTGTTATTGGATTCTTCTGCGATCAAGCCACCCGGTGACTTTTCCCGTCTGCTTTTGGGCTCGTCTTACCAAATGGGCCGAAGAGATTTTAGGCCTAACAATACCCCCAAATCCTGATCCAAAATCTTTTAGCCGGGATTTGGATTGGATTTGTCGCGTGAGCTACAACAGCATGTGACACGCGGCTTAACCCTGTCCGTCCGATCATTCTCGGGAGCATGAAGAGTCACATCGCTCAGGCTTTGAATGCTCTAGCCCAGACCTCTTTGGAGATACGCGCTGATCTCTTCTTGTTTTCTGCCTCATCGTCTTCTTTCTTCAATTTCCAGTTTTTACCATGTTTCTCTATTACATGTTTTCCATGGCCAATACTGACGCTAAGGACATGGGTTTTGAATCCTCCCATACCCTTGAACCCCATGACTGTCGCCCTTGCTCTCTCTCTTCGGATGAAGTAGAGAAGATAGTTCGAAACCACGGTTTTCCGGCTAGCACCAACTTCTACACCCCCACGTGCGAAGCCGTGGACTGGGTTAAGGGGGCTCGGCTTACCAAATGGGCCGAAGAGATTTTGGGCCTCACAAGGAGTAGAGTCATGACCCACATATAATATAATGTTATCAAGAGGTTATTCAAGACTTATGTCAAATACCCCTATTCTACACTATTCCACGCAAGCTAAGGTTTGTAAACGACACACCTTAAACAAACAAGGTCTCAATTATCGTCCTAAAGTCCAATACTAGCATAGTACAAAATAGTAATAAGACTAACGAGGTCCTTATCTCTAAGCGATAAATAAAACTAAGTTCATTTATTGAGTAAACAAGTTGTTCTCAAACAAGTATGGATATTAAACGGCACATGAATCCATATTTAATAATAAAGGCAAGAAAATCCATCCACTTGCCTTGGTTTCGCGGTTAATCCTTATAGAGGCCGATTCTTCGGGGTTCACAACTAGCAGGCGACTCACGAACTGACATATCCCGAGCTCAAGTTTCACATAAAGTAGACGTAATAAATTAATAATCAATTTTTTTCTTTATTTAAGGTATTTCCCATATTATTATCTCCCATAATAATTTCCATGGATTAATATAAATTATTATTCCATTAATAATTTGTAATTCAAATGCTCATGACTAAAACATTATTTTCATTATCCTTTTAAAAATGATTGGTAAATTTATAATAATTTATAAATTTACTAACGAGCATGGTAATATCCATATACAAGTTTCAAGTAATGTTTCATGCAAATTATCGTTATAATTCGTTATATATATTTTTAAAATTAATTAAAAATATGAAAACGAATCGAGGGGTCGTAAAATATACCAACACGAGACAAGAGCGGAGTTGGCGCGGAAAACGATATTAGGAGGGTTGGGCCGAAATCGTTCTTCTCTTCTTACCAATGAAAGCTAATGGGCAAAAGAACCACAAATGGGCCACTACTACTAGCCCAACAAAAGGCTCAATTCAAGAAGAAAGAGATTTCTTCTTCCTCTTCCTAGCTACTTCTCCTTCTCGTTCGGCACAATTGTACGGTTGTCCTTCGAGGTGGGAAGAAGAACTCCAGCGTAGTGCGTAGCTTGCTGGCGGTGCCCGATGGCGGAGGTGGAAGACATCGGTTCGCAGTGACTCCTAGAAATCTAACAAGAAGAGAAAAAAATACAAATAAAATTGTTTGGAGTATTTCTCAAATGGGGGGGAAGTTTTAGAATCTGAATTTGAGTGTTTAATGGGGGTTTCTTGGTGGAATTTCGAAATGCAAATAAAGAGCTAGAAAGGGAGAAATTCTTGTGCCCCATAATTCCAAGTAAAAGTCACCCTTCTTTTATAGACAAAGAATGGAAAAAATTTCAAAGTCTATGGGAATGGGAAGAGGAAGCGGTGAGATGACATTGTAGGGACGGAACAAGGGGCGGCTAGCCGGCGCTGAATCAGTTGAGCAAATTTCAAGGCGGGATTCGCAGAAGGAGTGGCTCGAGGGGAGGAAATGGATTCTCTTGAAATTTCAAAACTAGGCTCAAGAAAAATACAAGTACAAAAGCCTTGCTATATGGGTAGAGAAAGCTTTGATAGCAGAATGGTAGGAGAGCATTGTGTGCGTGGGCAATAGGTTTCAGGTTCGAGTCCTCCTAGCTCCCCTTTTTTTCCTTGCCAAATCTAATGGGCCGCAAAACGGGCTGAGTTTAAGCCCAATATGAGGTGGTTATGCTCTAGCTTGACATACCCAATTTATTTTTGTTAAAAGATAAAAAAAAGATAAAATTTGCAAAATTATTTATAAATTAGTTTTATTTTATTATCTACCTAATAAAGTGTCACTAGTTTAAGTTGTTTATTTTAGTGTTGAATAATGTCAAGTTATTTAATAATAAAAATTATAATAAATTATATTATTCTTTCTATACATTAATTTTTATATTATAATAACTTGATTTATATTTTAATATTATTTCGTTTTGTAAAGGTAAGAATTCGGAATACCAAACAAACACAAACTTGGTAATCCGAGAGGCCGAAAGAAAACGGCAGCCGAGAACGGCTAAGTGAGTCAAAAGCTAGCAGGAATAACTAAGAAAAGTACAAATCTCCAAAAAATAAGAACTAAGAAGAGTTTTACATCGGGGTGAGTAAAGCACTATAAGAATAGCGTCGTCGGCAACAGGTCAACCCCTCCTAGGCGTGCGAAATGGACAATTGATTTTCCCTCCATCGAGACGAATGATCTTTAGAAACCTTAGAGCACCAAGCGACCTGGCCCAATACAACTCGGTCTAATGTCAAACTCAACTACAACTCCTCGGAAACTTAGTATATAAAATAAACCTCGAGCTAACTGTAAGAAAAGAAGTCAAACTTGTCTCACAAGTAAAAAGTAATTGTTTTACTTCCAACACAAGTAGACACGAAAGTTGCTCCCCAAGTATAAACTACTTGCCTCGCAATTAAGTAAATAAAACTTTCCACGCAAGTAAAAATACTTGTCGCGCAAGTAAAAATTCCGAACTTATCATACAAGTAACCCACAAACTTACCTTGGAGGACAAGTACTAAAAAGCTTTTAGTTTTTTTTAACTAAAAAATTATGTCCAAAATTTTTATATATTTATTTTTCTTGTCACAAGACTTAGACTCCAGGTATATAATTTTTATGTATTTTGATATTTTGATATTATTTTATGTATTTTGATATTATTTTTATGTATTTATTTATTATCTTATAACAAGACTTGGCTCCAAGTATATAATATATTTTAGTATACATTATATATCTACCTACCTTAATTATTTTTAAGTTATAATATTATACAATTTTTATTTGTATACATGCATTATCTTCTATACCAATATATATTTATATTAATATTTTCTATATTTAAAAATATTATTATATTTATTATAAAGTAAAAAAAATTATATCCTAATACATAACCTAAAACTTTTTAAAAAGATATTGCAATAAGGATATATATCTACATTATCCTAAATATTCTACATATCTTTTCTTTTGGTAGAAAAATATTCCATATATCCTAACACGTCTTAGGTATATATTTCTATATAAATATATATCTAAAACATTAAGTCTTATGAAGTCAAGTTCCTATAGAGAGCAGAGAGCGTAGAGCGTACGTTATTCAATTTCAATTTCACACATGGCGAACAAGAACACCACCAAGTCCGAGAAGGAAGAAGATTTTTCCGGGGAGGATGAACTTTGGCGGGAAGAGAAGACTAAGGCCGCCAGGAAGAAGGAAGAGGCGGCAAAGAAGCGCGCCGAGGCGGCGGCCAAGAAAGCAGAGGCGCGCCGATTAGCGGAACTGGAGGAGAAGAGCCTTGAGAAGAAGTTCTCGAAGAAGATGATGATGAGGGTGACGGAGGCGGAGATGCGGCGGAGGAAGTAGGAGGAGGAGGAGGCAAAGGCGGAGGAGATGAAGAGGAAGTTGAGTGGGACGGTTTTGGAGAGGGAGTATGAGAGCATGGTCGTCTTGGAGAATAAGAATAGCAGTTGGCGGCTTTCAATTGTGATGAGGATAGGCATCCCGAGAGAAGGGTCAAGGCTGCCTTCAAGGTTGGTTGTTAGGGTTTTTACTTTGTTAATTTGTGGCATATGGTATATAGAAATTGCTAATGTTGTTGTACGTTGATGATGATATTCTATAATAGGCTTTTGAAGAAGCTCAACTCCCCAGACTAAAAGAAGAGAAACCAAGACTTGCTCGTAACCAATACCAGGACATGCTACGGAAGCTGTGGAAGAAATCTCAAGACAACCCTCTCAATATAGTAACTTGTTGCTGAAAAAATCTCAAGACATAAAGCTTGTGTGAATATACTACTAATGATGTCAGTAGTAGCCAACAACTCGTATGGTCTCAATACCCGCTAGAGAACGACGACGACCTAGTCGCTTATAGTATTTATTAGTATTTTTCTTAATTAATGTAAGCTTTACAATAGAGTTTACGGACTCCTTCATGGGTTTTCTTTTTGGTTCTTTCCCATGATGCTTTTATTGAACCGATAGGGCAGTTGTTGTAAATACGAAGATTATTATTGTTTTCCCTAATCTTGTAAATACCGAAAATTATTATCTTAAGAAAATAAGAAGATTATTATTGTTTGTCCTAATCACCTCTCCTCTCTCCTTCTCCCTTTTCCCTGGCCGCCTGGCCTTTCCCCTTCACTCGCCCCTCTTAATCGCATTTTGCATTACTCTGGTGCGGAAATCCAAGTGTTATCGTATCGTTAACATTTGCTTTCATTGGATCTTAATGATTTTGGTGTTGAATAGAGGGTGTTAGATCAAATTAGTGACAGTTGTTTAGCTTTCAAATGGCTTGACTTTAGTGTATAATATTTTTTAAAAAAAAAAATTGCGCCACGTGGCATTACCTGAATAAAATAATATCAAATTTTTTAATAACAAATATTAGAATAATTTGTATTATTTTTTTTATACATTCAATTTTTAATATTATAATAACTTGATCTATATGTCGATATTTTTCAAATTATTTTTTATACATATTTTTTTATACATATTTTTTTATATCTTTGAACAAGATTTTGACTTCAAGTATATAATATCTTATTTATATGTTGATTCTCACCGCACTTTATATTTAAAATTATTTTTATATTAATTTAGCTTTCTAATTATATTATTGTCTATCTATTCGTGTTAATAAAATTCGAACTTTTATAAAAAAATTATCACAAATTATTTCATCTTCATCTTTACCTTTTTATCAATTTATGTAAGAGATTTATATTTGACTTATTCATGTAAATATATAAGATTTTTTTATGTTTAAAAAAATTTAATCTTTATTAATCTTTTTTAATCTTTTCTTATTAATTATATTATTTATTTTTTATTTAAAGGTTTTAAATGAATTGATTATTTTAAAGAAATTACATTATTTTTACCTTTTTTATCGATTTGTTGATATTTTTCATATTATTTTTTATACATATTTTCTTATATCTTTGAACAAGATTTTGACTTCAAATATATAATATCTGAGTTTAATTCAAATGAAACAAACTCTTGTCCTAAAACGTGAAACGAATGCACTTTTCCTAGTTTGTAATGCACTTTTCATACAAAAGTGCATTGCTAAATAAAAAAAGTTCAATCCGAAAAAGCACACTACAAAAATTACGAAAAGTGCACTGTAAAGTACGAAAAGTACAAATGCGAAAAAGTGCACTCAGAAGTAGGAAAAGTGCACTACAAAATAGAAAAAGTGCATTCGTTTAAGGATAAGAATTCGTTTCATTTGAACCAAACTCTATAATATCTTATCTATATGTTGATATATTTTATTATATTAAATTATTCATAGAATACCTATAACTACTATATATATTAAAGAGACCTCGTCTTAATCAAAGATCTCGCTACATCACTTCGCAGACCTCAATCCCCGCATGCACAACCAAGTCTTCAACCTCGCCAAAAGATATCAGGCCTAGGTTTCCAACAGGAGTAGAGCTCGTCAATAGTCTGTTAGTGATAGAATCTCGCAACAGTTAGGAGGTCTCGAACCTTGTTAGACAAACACCTCGAATCCTCTGAGAAGAGATCTAGGGAATAATCTCGCTATTTGTACCATCGTTCTAAAGATATAAATAAAAGCAAGTGTTTGCCTAGTAGAATAAAAGTAATCTCATTCTTGTCTTTTAGCGTTGGTTTATTTCGGGTTTCATCACTGGTGCCGTCTGTGAGAATCTCTTCATCCTAAGTAGTTTCCCGACTTACGCAAACCTTGGCTTTTGAATCTCTCAAAATGGCCTATCCAAACTACTTCTTCCCTCAGCACCCCGATAACATGCCTGAGACCTCACAATGGATGAACATGGCACCACCGCCAGGTTGTCCGTTCGGAGTCCCTCCAGGGTGGGCATATACGGTCCCGCAAAATCCTTACCCGTTCCAGGGGTACGAACCAGGCGACATTCCCCCAAACCCATATCCCTACCCGGGCTATGGGCGATACCAACAAGGCTTCTCCCCTTCGCCCGGCCACGAGGCTTTGGTCACGGTAAATCTCATTTTAAGGCACACCGAGGGCGACAAGCTAGACACAAATTGGGAGGGACCGTACGTCCTCGGAGAAGAAGTCGCTCCCGGGGCCTTTAAGCTCAAAGATAGCAAGGGGCGCACTCTAAGCGAAACTTGGAATGTCGCTTGACTCAAAAGGTATTATGCGTAGAGGTCTCCTAAGAAAAATCTCGTTACCACCAGAATTTTGTGAATAAAGGGTGACATGTTATTTTTCGATATCGTCTCGATGTGAAAACATTATAGCAAGGACGCGATCATTGGGAGCAATCTCAAGTGATCGTCATAATCTATCCTCCCCAAGTTTCCCGCTTGGGGTTGGAGACAATCAAGCGAGGTCGCGATCATTGGGAGCAAACCCAAGTGATCGTCATAATCTATCCTCCCCAAGCTTCCCTCTTGGGGTTGGAGACAATCAAGCGATATCACGATCATTGGGAGAAATCCCAAGTGATCGTCAAAATCTATCCTCCCCAAGCTTCCCACTTGGGGTTGGAAACAATCAAGCGAGGTCACGATCATTTGGAGCAATCCCAAGTGATCGTCATAATTTATCCTCCACAAGCTTCCCGCTTGGGGTTGGAGACAATCAAGCCAGGTCACGATCATTAGGAGCAATCCCAAGTGATCGTCATAATCTATCCTCCCCAAGCTTCCCGCTTGGGGTTGGAGACAATCTAGCGAGGCCGCGATCATTGGGAGCAATTCCAAGTGATCATCATAATCTATCCTCCTCAAGCTTCCCGCTTGGGGTTGGAGACAATCAAGCGAGGTCACGATCATTGGGAGCAATCCCAAGTGATCGTCGTAATCTATCCTCCCCAAGCTTCCCGCTTGGGGTTGGAGACAATCAAGCGAGGTCACGATCATTGGGAGCAATCCCAAGTGATCGTCATAATCTATCCTCCCAAAGAGACCTCTTCTCAAGCAAAGATCTCGCTACATCACTTCGCAGACCACAATCCTCGCATGCACAACCAAGTTTTCAACCTCGCCAAAAGATATCAAGCCTAGGTTTGCAACATGAGTAGAGCTTGTCAATAGTATGTTAGTGATAGAATCTCACAGTAGTTAGGAGGTCTCGAACCTTGTTAGACAGAGACCTCGAATCCTTTGAGAAGAGATCTAGGGCATAATCTCGCTATTTGTAACCTTGTTCTAAGGATATAAATAAAAACAAGTGTTTGCCTTGTCGAATAAAAGTAATCCCGTTCTTGTCTTTTAGCGTTGGTTTATTTCGGGTTTCATCACTACTATATACTCCCTCGGTCCCATAATGTTCGTCCAAATGACGCTTTTCACACTAATTAAGAAAATAAAAGGAAGAAAAAGTAGCCAATAGGAATGGGAGAGAGAGTATGATGTTGATGGATAAAGAGGGAAAGAAAGAGAAGGAAAAAAGGAAATGACTAAAAAGGGTATTGGAGTAGATTTTTGATTGGATAATATGGGTAGAGATAATATTGAATGAAGGTAATATTGTAATAAATAAATAGATATAAAAGGAAAGTGGACAAACATTTTGGGACGATAGAAAAGGAAACAGGACAAGCATTATGGGACGGATGAAGTATTAAAGTTGTAACTTTTGAAGCAACCATATTGATTATCGCCCCACTTTATATTCAAAATCTTTATTATATTAATATAGCTTTCTAGTTATATTATTGTCTATCTACTCGTGTAAAAAAAAAATCGAACTTTTATAAAAAAAATATAAAAAATTATTTCATCTTTATCGTTTTATCTATTTATGTAAAAGATTTATTTTTGAATTATTCATTTAAATATATAAGATTTTTTTATGTTTACAAAAATTTAATATTTATTAATATGTTTTAAACTTTTCTTATTAATTATATTTTTATTTTGTATTTAAAGGATTTAAATGAATTGATTTTCTTAAGAAATTACATTATTTTTACCTTTTTATCGATTTGTTGATATTTTCCATATTGTTTTTTATACATATTTTTTTATATCTTCGAACAAGATTTTGACTTCAAGTATATAATATCTTATCTATATGTTGATATATTTTATTATAATAAATTATTCATAGAATATCTATAAATACTATATATTAAAGTTGTAACTTTTCGAGTCACCATATTGATTCTCGCCCCACTTTATATTTAAAATCTTTTTTATATTATCTTTCTAATTATATTATTGTCTATCTATTTGTGTAAAAAAAAAATCGAACTTTTATTAAAATATCAAAAATTATTTCATCTTTATCTTTTTATCTATTTATGTAAAAGATTTATCTTTGACTTATTCATGTAAATATATAAGATTTTTTTATGTTTAAAAAAAATTTAATCTTTGTTAATATTTTAACCTTTTCTTATTAATTATATTTTTTATTTTTTATTTAAAAATTTTTAATGGATTGACTTTTTAAATAAATTTCATTATTTTTATCTTTTTATAGATTTTTTTAAAATACTTTTCAAATTCAATAATTCTAATTAAAATAATTTGTATCTAACAGATTTTATAAAATGTATAACATAATTATTTAATTTTGTATCTATAGGTTAATATTTTCTATATACAGTATGGATAGAATTAAAATAAATAGGAGCCTTATGGAAAAAATTCGTTTTCATTTATTATAATGTATAGTTTTGTTTAGATTTCTCCAAATAAAATATATGAAATATTTATAATTATACTATTAATACCCGTACATAGTACGGGACTTTAACTAGTTTTCTTTTAAAGACGAAATTTAACTTCGAGTGTAACGGAATAAAGACCACCCTTATTTATTTTTTAAAAAAATATTCTATGAATATTCTTCTATAAAATAACGGGATGGGTTAAGATAGGGTTATGTAGGGTTTAAGGCAAGGCAATTTTGGGTAAGGTCTAGGATTTGGGTGTATAGTTTAAGATAAGGCTTAAAGTAGGTTTTGGGATAAGGTTTAGGGTTTTGGGTAAGGATTTAGTGTCATATTTAGTTGTGATTTAGAGCAATGACATGCGGATTGATAGAGTAGGGGTGATTGGAGACTATTGTTGTTAGATATAAGGTAAGACATAATTAGAAATTTTTACCAATAATGAAACCAAAAGTAATAACTCTAGGACATGATTTCCAAGAGAGTGAGTAGAGGGCAACTATGATGGGTCACATTAAGGAGGAGGATATTGGCTCGTGTCATGGTGCAAAGCTCTCGGGTTCAAGTACAATATGAAGGTATGAAGTTTCACAAAAGATAGAAGCATTTTGAGTAAATAAGTGACATGTGAAAGTGGTTTACATACATCTAATGTTTAAACGTTCATAATTCTTTACTCGAGTCTTGGATTGAAGCTTATTATATATCAAATCGAAATTATCGAAGAGAGGAACCTGTATATGAAAAAATAGATTGGGTAAGGTGCACGCATCGTGAAGCGAACGGTTTTTATAGTAAAAAACTGCTTAGGTTTTCATCGATGGCTCGCACTATGAAGTGACCCACGTCATGATGCTAGCCAAAAGTAATATTTCAGAATTTTCAAACTAATGAATTTAATGTGTGCTAAAGCAATCATCGTATACTAACTCTAACAACGAGGACGATGACATCGAATGTGGGTAGAAAACAATGCTCATGTTTTCTTCTCTAGGATACATTGCAACTTTTCACAAATTCTTCACTCTCCTTCATACCAAGCCAGTAAAAAATGGATTTGACTCGTTGATAAGTTTCATTAATATTTGAATGCCCTCTAATTGGTTCTGAATGTAGAGATGCAATTATTTCTTGTTGCATTTCTAAGTCATTTCCAATATACAATTTGCCTTTGTATCTTAACACTCCATGAAAGACCTTGTAATCTAAAGTAGGATCGAACAAAACTTTAATTATGTGTTCCTGCACAAAAGCATCTTTCTCATAGCTTGCTGTAACTGAAGTCATCAGTGCACATTCTGAAGATGAATTTTCAAACCTTCTAGACAATGCATCTGTTGCCTTTCATTTTACCTTTTTATAATATATTAAATAAGAAAGCATAAGCAAATTTCCAAATATGTTTACTTGTCATTCCAACAAAAACTTCAAAGATTGATAATCTGCTCAAATGAAAAATTGTGCATACTCCAAATAGTGCCTTCGCTTTTCCACTGACATCAAAATGGCCAACAACACTTTGTCATAGGTTGACAACAACAAATGTTGACCATTCAAAGCCTTGCTTAATATAAGCTAAGAGGTCTTCCTTGTTGCACCAACACACCACCTATTTCGGAATCACAAGCATTAATTTCCACTTGAAATGTCCTTTCAAAATTAGGCATTCCTATCACAAGTAGTTGTAAGCAATGCTTTAACATGAAAATAGTTGCAAACCCGTAATTATTCCAAATGGAGAAAAAGAAACGGGGACGGAAAATCCTCGATGGGGATGAGGTCCTAACGGAAATGGGGATGGGAATGGTTTTCATTGCCGCATGGATATTAGTACGGAAATGAGGAGTAAAATCCTAAACGAAGATGATGTTGCCCAATTGTCATCCCAACCCATTATAGAAAAAGAGTCATAACAATTACTAATTCTTCTGCAGTCCTGCTTCGAAATGTCACAATCGCCTTTGAAAATTAACGATAACGGCACTTGCCTTGTCTCATTAAGGAATTGGCATTTGCTCCATAGATCACATCATTAATGATGGTTATTCACATTATTGATTACTCAAACATTGAAGTTTTGCCAAGTTTCAGCCTAGTGGGGGCGACGAACATTTCCAACACCATAATTAATTGGGGGTGGGTTCAAATCTTCCAACAAAAACAGCTTTTAGTATCAAGAATCCACCCTTACATCAAGACAAAAATTTGAAACCCACAAAAGCTCAACCAAAGGAGTGACGTGACAAACAACATGCTCAATATAATTCACGATATACAAAAGAATCTTCATTCTTCTACAAAATGTAGCAAACCTGAACTTCCACAGGCCATCTCAAAACTCAAAACTCAAAACTATCTTCTCTCCGCCCTCGATATAAAAACAAAAAAGAATTGCTCACATTCAATTGGATTTGGATATTTCTTTTTAAGAAAAAAAAAAGATCGATGAAAATCCCATTGCGACCAATCCAACCCCGAACTAATGAAACACATCGCAAACATCATACACTCGACAAAATTTTCCAATTTAACCTTCTAAAGATCCTGCATAGGGAAGATCTCAAAGCCCCCAAGGAATTATGACCATGACCACATGATCACTCTAATACACGAGCAGGAAAAGAATAGGCTGATAACCTAATAGTTGGCAAGAGAATTTTCCCACGACTGAGAGAGAAGACGGTATTGTCAACAAAGAATAACGAGGGATGTGGAATTATGACGAGGGGTTGGCAGTGGCGGTGGATGCCTTTTCCAATTTTTCCTTCTCTATCTCTTGCCTTCTTTGCTCGGCATGACGAGCTACACTGTTTGCAATTGCTTGATATTTTAACTCAAGGGTTTGGGAGAGATTCTGGAATCTTGCGGGCTCAGAAGCTTGCATGCCTTGCAATGAATAAAGATTGTAAGAAGAAAATTCATAGTATTGCAATGAGAGATGTAACGAAAGGTAGAGAGATGTAGAAGGACGATTAAAAAATGTTTTTATTTTACCTTTGATTATATCAACAAAGAAAACAAAAGGGTCCACTTCATCGATTGGTGATTGCATCTCTTCGTCATCACTGTAATCATCATCAGAATCATCATCATCCTCATCATTTGACCGGAAAGCCTTGGCCTACAAATTTTGGAGTGAAGAAAGTAAGCCACAAATGTTTGCACTTCAGACAATTTTCCAGTGCACAATAACAGAGGGCAAAAAAAAGAAAGAACAAAATCCAATGCAAGATACATATCTCAAAGTCCGAAATATAGAAGTCATGCTCCAATTGAAGCAAATTGGCATGTTCATATATCTTCATTCATCTAAGCTTGTGAAACTATGCAAATTAAATAGCAAATTTGTGTGGAGAAAAGGCATTAAACAGAAAATAAAGCAGTTTTTTTAACCACTAATTGAATGACAAGTATGAAGACTAATGAAAAAAAAACCTAGTTTAAGTGTTTAGATGATCCTGTCTTGTCAACTTTACCATCTCGGCATAAAAAAAACTATCCTATTATAATCTCATACAAAACATGAATATGTTCTTTGCCATGACAGTCTAACTCATCAAGTTAACCTACTAAGGTTTGAGCCCCTTGGCTAGTTACGCAAAGGGTACAGTATGCTTTCGACAACTCTACCTTTAGATAAAAAGAGGCACAAGAGTACACGTGCTAATCCCCACAACGAATAAATTCATAGTTCATAACTGTTTCAGTTGATCAATTCCTTAATTTGAATCCAACACTGAAAAATTCAATAGAAAGTTCTGGAAAAGTAATTCAGTCAGCAGGTTATTTCCTTAATAAAGTCCCAATTGATAAAATTCCTAGTGGAGGAAGACAGGATCTTGTATCTCGTTCCCCCATAAGTTTGGAGCGAGACATTTAAAGCCCTTTATAAGTGCTCTTCGATCCCAGAGCTTTGCTTCGGGCACCAAACCCTTGCCCAAAAATGTTAAGCAACAAAAAGTCCCAATTGATAAAGAACCAAGCAAATAATAGTGTACCTGTGCAGCCAATTTTTGAAGTTTAATGCTATCGACCTCATCACCATCCTCTTCATCAACTCCCATTTCTCTATCTTCAGGCCCATCGTCATTATCATCATCAGTTTGAAAACTGTCCATGTCATTATCATCTCCAGCCTCATCTTGCTTTGCAGCTTCTGTCATTACAAAAGATAAATCAGAGTTCAAATTAGTCAGTAGCGAGAATGTCAAAAACGTTTGTCCATTTGTCACGTCTTCCTCTTTTGTAACAATGCTAAGAGATTTTAGAATATTGTGCTTGGCCTTGGACAAAGGCAGTGGCAATTCATCTATTTCTTTTATAATCTCACACTTGCCTCCTTGGAATTCATTGCAGTTCCAACAACCATTTGGGCTCCCAGATCAGGATGATAATTTGCAGATCAAGAAGAGCAAGGTTAATCACTATTATAGAACTCCTACTGATTAAATGGATATTGTAAAGAAAAATAGTTTCTCCCTCACCTAAGTCTCTACAATCTATTTAGAGAGATAGAAAAGGGTATGAGAAATATATAACACCTTTTACTTGGTTCTTGTATGCAATAAGAAGCTCTAGTGTAGCCCGGAAAACACGTCCAAGAGCATCCTCTGGGAGTTGGTCAGCAGGAAGAACCAGCAGTGATGTCAATCCCAAGGAACATACTTTCTTATCATGCTCCCTGCAAGAACATGCAACAGCGTATAAGACAAATCCAAATGATGATTTTGTTATTATTCAAGTCAATCAAACTCAAGTATATTAAAAACACTTTCCACTAAACAGCTAAACAAAATTTAGAGGTGGCTTTCAAAGATGCAGATTCACCTCTTGAAATTTGCTTTCAGGCCACTCTTCTTCTCTTGCATCAACATCTGGAACCAAACATTAAAGATTTCTCCAGAAACCCCTAGTTTGTGCAATATGTTTAGTGCCAGATTGGCATTGTAGTAAAGAGCATTCGCAACCTGTTAGATACAGAAGCATGACTTTTATTAATATAGTGAGCACTTCTGCATGTTGTATCTGCAAGTCAAAGTACATTGATTTTCACCACATAAGCAAGAATGACAAATGTATAGCTCTTATGCAATTCTACGGTTGACAAAATCTTCCCCATCCCATAAAAGGCAGGGCATAATACTTTTAACATCTAGTCACAGCTATAGAACTAAACATTCTTGTTCCAAAAAGAGTAAATCTAACATTATAAAGTCTGGTTTATGCGCATCCATAACTACCAGCTTTAATGCTGTGGTAACTGCTAAGTTTTCTATTAAGGATCCAAGGATGAAATAGATGTTATCAATTTTATACACAGCACAATTTCCGCAGAAGAATAGGCAATGAGAAAGGAGCTGTATATATATATGACCATACCACTAGTATCAGAAGGCATTTTAAGTAAGCTTTCTCAGTTTTCCGTAATCTTTCAACTGTTATCCTTAAATAAGGTTCAATCCAGTGATCAACTTGCCCTCTACAATTTTGAAATACCACTTCAACCAACTTTGGAGCAGGCTCAATATCACTATCCTCAAGATTCTTGTCTGCCATAATCTGCCAAATCAAAAGAAACAATATTTGTCTAACGATTGTCAGAAGCAAAATCAGGATGCATGTAATATTAATTGAAACCAACAAAAAAGGGACAGTTGCAGCATGCATATATTCTACGTCATCTTTCATATATAGCAATGAGTTATATGTATAACTGCTGTTATACATGTAAACAGAAAATGAACGCACACACAAAGAGATCAAGAATACAGACACTGATATAGAGCAATGAAAAAAGGGTGTAAGGTGAACAAAGGTGAGAAGGGTCTCATTGCCTAGACAAGAGGCGAGAGACGAAAAGCAAATGCCTTTTTGGAACAAGGCGCTCCTTTATACAATAAGCCTATATAGTATATATTCCATTTCAGATTCATGCAATGCTATGAAACTTATAAATCTACATTATATTGTGAAAAACTATAAGCTAGGTATCTTATAATCCTAATAGTTAAGTGCTCAATGTTAAATTTCAGAGAAGAGGATGTGGGTGGTGGAAGAAATATCAGGGAAGAGAATACACCTTGTTCTTTTTTTTTATTGTTCTATTTTATTCTTAAAAAATGCCTCTGCCAAGCGGTGCTAGGTGTTGGAATAAGCTTGGTTTATAAAGTTATAATATGTTATTTAGATTCTGTATTTAGCATTAGAAGTTAATTAATGTTAGTTAGTGGTGTTTAATGTAAGACAAGTCAGAATTAGTTGCTCTGATCTGGCGCTAGTTAACTGTCATTCAGGGTAGTTATTTGACAGTTGGTTTGTATTTGTATTTAAGTGTGTCTTATAAGAAAAACAGATCTCTCTCTGTTGCAGAAAAAACGTTCAATACAAAGTTACAGTATTTGGACAGAAATCATGCAATTTTGTGTGTTTGATCGTTAAATACCAGGGCATAATTTCTTCATTTGGTATCAGAGCATAATTGAAGAACATGTCGACTGGAAGCAACTCAGGGAATGAAAACACAGGAAACATCACTGGAAATACTAGTGATGGTGTGAGGATTCTTGGAGAGAAAACTTTGTCCTTTCAATTTCCCATGTTGTCTAAATGTAACAATGCCGTAAGGGCTATCAAAATGGAGTTTTTTCTGACTGCTCAAGGGGTTATGGGAAGCAGTTGAAGGAGCGCCACCAGTAGATCCCAAGAAAGATAAGATGGCATTGGCCTCAATCTACCAAGCAATTAGAGAAGATATCCTTTTGCAATTGGGGCCCAAGAAAAGTGCAAAAGAGGCATGGGATGTCATTAAAAATATGAATGAAGGGGCTGAGAGAATCAAGGAAGTCAGGATCCAGACTTTACTTAGGGAATTCGAAGGACTCAGAATGAAAGAAAGTGATTACATTAATGAATTTACTAGCAAACTCAACATTAATGTTAGTAAATTAAGAAGTCTGGGACGTAACCTTGATGAGGAATTTGTGGTTAAGAAATTGCTGAGATCCACGAGTTCCAAGTTTACAGATTACCTCAACAATGGAAGAGTTTTGTGATCTGAAATCCAAGACCATTGATGAGATTATAGGATCATTGAAGGCACATGAAGAAAGGCTGCAGGATTTTGGTGAAAATTGTCAGGAAGTTGCACTAATGACTCTTGCAGAATGTGAAGAGAGGGAGAAGAAAAACTCCAAAGAGATGAATGTGAAAGATTACTCCAACAAGCCTAAAGATAATGGAAGAATTCAGTATAAGAAAAGGGCAAGGGAGATTCAAGTTCTGAGTCGGATGAAGAAACTGATGAAGGAAAGAAGACTAAAAGGAAATATGACTAGAGAAAGATAAGATGTTACTCTTGTTGAATTTTGGGTCATTTTCCTTCAGAATGCGACTCAAAAGAGAAAGAAGAACAGGCTAATCTTATGATGAGAAGGAATGATGATGAAGAACCTGCATTACTAATGATCAAGAGTCAAGAAATTGAAGAGGAAGCAGGTTTCTGCTTTTTAACTAGTGCTAAACCAAGCTTAGGGGGTTGAATGTTGGAATAAGCTTGGTTTATAAAGTTATAATATGTTATTTATATTATGTATTTAGCATTAGAAGTTAATTAATAATGTTAGTTAGTGGTGTTTAATGTAAGACAAATCAGAATTAGTTGCTCTGATCTGGCGCCCAGTTAACTGTCATTCAGCATAGTTATTTGACACTTTGTTTGTATTTGTATTTAAGTGTGTCTTGTAAGAAAAACAGATCTCTCTCTGTTGCAGAAAAAACGTTCAATACAAAGTTACAGTATTTGGACAGAAATCATGCAGTTTTGTGTGTTTGATCGTGTAAAATACCAGGGCATAATTTCTTCACTAGGGCGAGCACCTACGAGAAAGAGGCAAACGCCTTAAGAAAAGGCCCGCCTTGGCCTTTGAAAGGTTATAGGGCCATCGCCTCAACACCAAGGCGAGAGGCGATCCCCTAGGTGAGACCTTTTAATTCACTGATACAGAGATCAATAGAGAAACTTACCGACGAAATTAGAGTCCATAGGCTTTGCTGGTAATCTGGATCCTTGCATGCAAGATAATGAGCAGTACCTCTGGATATATAATTGTCCAATGGTACAAGGATATCTAAATCCAAAAGTGCATTTGCAAGAAGAAGAAAAATTAGTATGAAAATAAATCTCAACAGATACCATACCATACAGTAATGATACACAAAACATTGGATGGGCAAATGAAAGTAACATCTCAACGCACAAAAAAAATAGAGCACAGTGACATATTATCAATACAAATGAACATAGACTTGTGCAATATTGCCTCAACATAAGAGACCGAGGAAATAACTTCTGATATGGATTGCTTGGAACCAAAAGTAGAGCATGATTTACTGTTCTCCAGGGAAAAAACTATATATACTCCATGATCATGTTGGAATCTGGATCTACACTCCAAAGCGGAAACCAATTTGCAATTTTTCCCACCCAACTCTTTCTTTATGGTTGCTTCAACCCAAACTTCACACATCTTACCCAACTCTTTCTATATTGAGAGCCAAAAAAGTTCAAAAAGAATAAATATAAATATAAAAAACAGAGCTTCAGCTTTAATTGGGTGTGAAGACCTGTGCAACAGGTATACTTAGTCCTCCAGAAAGTTGTCAATTTGCTTTTGATTGTTGCTTTCAGAAGTAAAAAAGTTACATCTATGATTTATTTCAGAAATGGAAATTTAGCTGTCTCTGTAAAAAGAAACCAACTAATCCCATTGAAACACCCAAGTAAATACTGTAAAGCCATGTCACAAGATTCACAGCTGCAGTAACTACTGGTGATATTCTAAAGGGTGTGTTATTTGCTAATCAAATAGATCTTCGACTACATAGCAGCATCAGAGAAATGAGAATCTCAATGCCTCTTTTTCATGAGAGAGATGCAGAATTAACAAAAAAAACATTATGACATAGAAAAGATGCTTTTGTCTGAATACAACAATATAAAATCACTCAGGCCAGGATTAATACAGAACATTTCTAAATAAAATTCATACAATCTATTCTCCAATTAGAAATAACACAAACTTCCACAAATAATGATGGAATACTCAGCTATAATTTTCAAGTCGTATGGGTAAAGCATCCAGCTGTAAACCAATAATTTTTTCCACACACCTACAGCCAATAGATTAACGATTCCTAGCCAAATAGATATTTTACTTTCTATAATTTTCATCATTTATACATAAACCGGACTTAGATATTAGTATTGCAGACTTCTACTTGGCTACAGATCTACATCTAGATCAAGCATCACTTCTTTAAGACCAACTCAACCAGGGATCTCTGCTGAGAACGGTGAAAGTGGAAAAGTAAAATAACCAATCATACACGTGCAGAGCCAATTCAATCATTATTTAATTTATTCCATAACATACTGTGCATCACTTATTCAAGTAGGTAAAGAAATTGAATAACCAATGTAAGTAGAATTAGAACACAATGCACTTGGACATTCGTAAAAAATACAACTCTCTTCAGGTTACAGCCTTACTGATAGAGATAGGGACATATAATCAAATCTCCAACCAAGTCAGTAAGAGAAAAACTGAACCACTTATATAAAGTTCTAAGTAAATTAGCTTACTTGGGAAAAAATCAACAGCCCAATCTTTTAAAGCTTCCACCATCAATGGCCAGAGGCTCCACATCTCCATAGATATTGTAGGAGAGAAGAATGTCATGTAAGATACTATCTCAAGAACCTCCTCGAAAACCTCTACATTAGTTAAAAAAAATATAACCCATAAGTTTTCTTTGTCCACTTCCTCAAGTTTCCTAATTTATACAGACATATCTCTTAAGGTCAAACAATAACTACTGACATCATCGAATATATATAACCCTTAAACTTTGTAAGATAAAAAGGAAAGCAACAAGAATACCTTGCCCATCAGCAGTTAGCATCCTACGCATTATAGGAAGAAGGATGGGCTCAACGTGAACAAATAGATGTGGGAGCCTACTAACTGATTCCAGAATTGTGCTTATAGCACGTAAACAACCAACAGCTGCCAATGCACCTCCTGGATCATCACCATCCTCGTCAGCTTCAGAATTGGACATACACTTCCAAAATGCAGCCGCCTAAAAAGAAGAAAAATTGTCAACAGTATCTCAGCATGCCCAATCAACTAGGATTAGTAGAATATAATAAATATAGTAATTGTCCTACCAGATTCTGACACAGTCCAAGTGCATATGGTGCCATTTCCTCCCCAAACTTGTCAACAATAGTCTCAAGTGTAAAGACAAGGTCTTCATTCTCAACCTCATTCATAAGTTTGAAAAATTCTAACGACAAAACAAGAAAAATGAGAAGATGAAGGGAAAAAAATGTATTGCAAAAACTGGAAGCAACCAATTACATCAAAGCAGTGTACCATCAAGCAGCTGTGGAAGTATTGGCCGGATCTCATCCAGATCTGCACATGTAAGCATCCAATATCATACTATTAAGTGACCCATTTAAAAAACAGACATTCTAAATGATGAAAGAGGAGCTGAATAACTGATACAAGATATCTTGTAATTTTTTAGTGTTCGAAATGAAAAAGAGGAGCTAAATAGCTGATACAAGATATCTCAAAAAATACCTTTGCAAGCTTCAACAAAAGACCGAAGTGCAAAAACGGAATCAACACGAACTGGAAGCTCCTCGTCACGCATCCCAGCAACAACACACTGTAGTGCTCTCCGAAAATTGTTCTGATCTGAAAAGTTGATATGGGCATACTGTCCAGCAACCCACGCAGCCTGGCAATCAACAATATATATGAGCAGAAATGGTAGATATAGCAAGCTTGGAAGCACATGAAGGTGAACCCGAGCATCAGAAAGAAACTAGTGACTTTCCATATTAGACATCTACACGCCTCACTATCTTTGTATAGAGACTACCATTTCCAGGTGGTTCACAACATCATCCTAAATCATGACATTGTCTGTGTTAATTTAATATAATTCTTCTTTACCCAGTTGACATCGCACTTGAAAGGTACTAGCCACTAAAGACAATGAACAGAATGCAACTCATGAGCAAAGCACTGCTATCAGAAATAGAAACAAACAGCCAGTGAGACCAGCTTTATGTCTTGAATTTGAGCAGGTAGCAGCTTAACCAGCTAAGAGCAATAATTAAAAAAGATATGCTTAGCCAATTGGGCAATAGGTCCACAACCTTGTTTATGTTACACACTCTTTTTAACATGTTCTGTAACCAATAAAATGAATGAAACACTCTTAATTAGAGGTTTTATGACCAAAATTTGATATATCTCCACAAAAACTTAATATCTTTTGTTTTTATCAAGGTTAAGGGATTCACAGCTCTATAACTACTCATATCAGTAACAGATCTATCGCTATTTGTATGCCAGAATCAGAGAAGTCTCACAAATAATAGATCAACAATATTGTTATCAGCATCTTCACTATTAGTTTTGCATTACATTGAATAAACAGTAATACAGGTAAAGCTAAACTAATAGCATAAAATATAAACATAGTAATCTCCATGATAGCTTTCAAGCATTGGGTGAGCATGAAATCACTATTCCTCCTCCATTTTATTATGCATTTAAATTTGTTCTCAGGGGCAAGGGACAGAGAGAGGTAGGATAGAGATAATCAACCAACCTTTGCACGAAGATGGCCTGCAGGACTGCTGAATTCAGGGAAAACATGTTGCACTAACATACTCTCCAGCTCAGACTTGTATGGAGCAGTCTGTTTTAGCTTATCACAAAGGGCTCCAACAGCAAGGAGAGCCCCATCTTTTTGCCGATAAGGTTTCTGCTCTGGAGAAGCTTCGTCGTACCTGGAACCAATAGCATGATAGCAATTTCAACATTTAACTTCCATCAATTATTGAAATAGTCATGAAGTCACCAGATCCCATCACAGCTCATGCAAGTTTATAAAAGAGTTTATTTTTTAAGATTTTCTGTGAATACCTTTTAAGAATCTCAACAACGAACTGGATAAACTTTTGAAGGTTTTCTTTCCCACGTTTCCTTACCAACTCACTTACAAAATCCATTGCAGCAGTTCTTGGGCTGTATAAATCTTCAATAATATCTGCAAAAGAGAAGAAAGATTTACATGAAAACTACAGACAATTTTCCAAACACAAGGAAGAGCTACCCTATATCCAACGAACAAAAGAAGTATATGACAAAGGCAAAGATGACATCCTTTTTGCAGAAGAAAATACTTGAAATCCGTGAATTCACATTTCAAAAGTGTAGGGCTTGTATGTCCGTTCAGCTTTGAGTTTCAGACTTTCAGTTTCCAGTTTTTTTTTCAACACCAAAAAACAGATATTTCGAAGCACCTCTTTCAGGTTTCAAATTTTAGTTGATAGTTGTGAAAATCAAGGTAACTTCTAAGATATAGCATATTTGAAAAAAATATTTTTGATCTACGCAAAAATAAAAATTGTTACCAAATTAAAAACAGAAAAACTCAAAGCTGAATCTATATATATATATATATATATATATATATATATATATATATATATATATATCCACTTTACAGTCATGGTCTAACAACACAAAGGATATAGGAAAACACAATCTAGATTCCATAAGTAGGACTGGTTGAAATAAAGCCTATATGATTCCACAGCTCCGCCTAGTATTTATTGAGTAAAAAGGGCATCTTAAGTAGGACTGGTTGAAATAAAGCCTATATGATTCCACAGCTCCGCCTAGTATTTATTGAGTAAAAAGGGCATCTTAAAATAACATTAGACAAAAACAAAATAGCTTTATTATTTCCATAATACCACCATCACCTACATGGGTTCTAATTACAGGGTACCCCTACTTCAAATTGGTAGGAAACCTAAAAGTACGTACACAATCCACCATGACACAATGAAACAGGGGAAAATTAAGTTTCTTCAAAGTGAACAAGCCTCAAACTCACCATAGCCCTTCCTCACATACTCATATGGATCTTCATCCCAAAGCTTCTGGTCATCGTCATTAAAACACATAAGAGGAAAAATTATTTCAAACAGAAGAACATCAAGACGTGGTTGGAGCAGCTGATACATGCTAGCTTTTGAAATACTGCAATAAGAAAAAAAAATAAAGCATTATTAATCACATACAAAAGAATAAAATGAAACTTTCTCTTCCAATTGCTGTAGCTTTTTTGGTAAGTAATAATTAGTATAGAGCATTATAATCATAATGGTGTATGTTGTTTTCATAATCTAGAGAGTATGGGCTAAAAAGTAACTTATCGTCTAAAATAATGCATAATACGTTTTATAATTCCATAAATTTGATACCTACATCCATACATTTTATCCCAGACTCCCACATGAATAGGACTTGATTCAGTTTCATTGCCATCTTGGACTTCTAATCTACGTATAGGCAACATTATGAAGGGCTTAACAATTTTTACATTTTCATTCCCAATGATCATATCCTTTCTTCCTCAACCTGAGGAAAAAAGGAAATTCAAAATAATATCCACTTGGATAAAGGATAACCATATTTCTTTATATCAAGGTCTATTGGATCACACCGTTTTCTCATACTTGATCATGGATTTCACATAAATTACCTAATCAAACTTTCTGTAACTGCTTTCAAGAATCAGAACCCTTCAATTAATAAAACCCTCCAAGGACAATTGCAAGCATCTATGATAAAGACTACAAAATTAAAAGAAGGATTGGAGCATCTTTTGAACAGCAAGGACAATTTCATATAGGAGTACAAATCATGAAACTGAAATTCAATACTTTAAATAGGATGCATAAAACTGTTTTAGATGAATTGTAAATAAGATGAATTTGGATTAATTTCAGGTTGTAGCCTTCTAAAGTGAAACAATTCCAGATTATAAACTTTCCAAGTTAGTTTTCTTAATTTCCAACTTCCTAGATTTTTGGCATTTTCCCCACTCTCTCCATTAAGTTATCCATTGTCTGATTTATTATTATTTAGTTTTAGGAGTAAGTTACTTCATCTCACTATTAAAAATGAGAAGATCAGATTGTAACTGTTGCAACTGGATGAATGAAATGAATTACATGCAAGGATCCCTCAAAATTGGCTGAATAGTGAGATGTTTGCTTTTCAGATTTCTATCCCTTTATTATCAGTTTTAGACTTTTAGGTATGTACCATTTGTTATCAGATCCATGTCGATTTGAGTGGGGATGACTACCCGATCTACAAACCATCCTATCCAATCCCCTCTATTGTCCTCTTAAAGCCTATACTATCCAAAAAATTAGATTTTCTCTTCATGCCAGCAGAGCCACAATCACATTGCAAGGCCAGTCCACGGCATCAAGTAGATCCTGGAAGGTTGAATGATACAAAACCAAATATAAATTATATTAGTTGTATTTATTATCTTCATTTCTGCATTTTGTATTTAGTTTTCCGATTGTCTATTTTCCCATTTCTTGGTTTTTTAGGCATTTTCCCCCACTTACTCCATTATGCTACCCATTATCTTATTTATTATTATTTAGTTTTCAAAGTGTTATTACATTTATCTATTATAAAAGGAGATCAGATTGTAATTGTTCAGACTTGATGAATGAAATGAATTACAAGTGAGGATTCCTCAAAATTGGTCGATCAGCTAGATTCTTGTTTTTCAGATTTCTATCCCCTTATTTTAGTTTTAGGGTTCTAACATTGAATGGCTCAGAGATGCAACAAAAGATTATGTTATCGCTGCAAGGGGACCATCATTCGAAAGAGCCTCGAATTTCGCCTTGAGGACAAGGCGGCTTAAAAGGTGGATGCATTGATACAATTCCGATTATCTAATTTTCTAGTTAGTTTTCTTAATTTCCCACTTCCTAGTTTTCAGGCATTTTCCTCACTCTCTCCAATACGTTACCCATTATCTGATTTAGCCTCTGTTTGGATCGCATGATTTAATGCGTTAAATTCATGATTGAATGCAACTTAATGCATTAAATTAGCGATCCAAACAGGGGCCTATTCTTATTTAGTTTTACGAGCTAGTTATTTCATTTCTCTATAATAAAAGGAGATCAGATTGCAATTTTTCAGACTTGATTATAAAAATGAATTACAAGTGAGGACTCCTCAAAATTGGCTGAATTGCGAGATCCTTGCTTTCTATCCCTTTATTTTTAGTTTTAGGGCTCTAACATAAAGTTGTCATCTATTTCATGGGCTATCAAATATGTCAACAGGCATAGTCAGAGCTTAATTGCAAGTGATGGCAATGACAATCAATAAGGGAGGACAAAAAAAAAAGTTGTGGAGATTAGAAAAACTAATAATGGTTTCATCATCATCAAATATCATGATGGAAAACCAACTGACAAAAGCAAGAATGAACCAGTAATGATATATGACAGCATGATGCGGACCTGTTGCTCAGATATTGAAGAATAAGGTTTATAACTCTGTCAGGCAGATATCCACCAACACGAATTACATTCAACAAATTCAAATGGCACTCCAAAATTTGTCCTGCATAATTCTTCTGGAACATTTGAGCAAACTGCTTGTTTTCTGGGTTTTGAAGTCTCAAGTCCCCAAACCTGTCATATATGTTTAAGAAGCTTGTCAGATTAAAAATCAATGCTCAATTGTGCAAATTTACACACCAATTTGACAGCTCCAGCTTTGTACAATAGCTTTTACACTCCAATCACTTCTATGTTCTTTCTTTTCATAGCTTGGGTGCTTAGTGTAGTGTAGGCATTTAAACTTGTAAATTACTACGAATCAAATAATGTCGAGTATGCCAACCTGAGATATATCATTATGAACTAACCGGGTATAAAGCCGATTTAAGATGTGAACAGTCCACTTCTTCACTTTCCACCATCCCCATGATTTTCTTTGTTCAGGATCAGCAGGCTGGCCTTCTAAAGGTACAGGCCTCTCCAATATATTTAAAAAAAGAACCATCCAAGCATTGAACATATTTGGGTTATACAACTGCATGGGGATCTCCAACTAAAACAATAAAAGCATACCATAAGAACTGAAATCCTGACATGTTCATGCAGCAAAGTCAAAGCAACCAAGATAACTCAGTGGAATAAGATGAAATTTTAGAAAATACGTACATATATAGATGACCAGAATATTTTACATATAAGCTTGATCAATTCTGCTACATCTAGTGGAGGGTTCCCAATGTGGACAAGCTTGTTAAACAAATTAAGCAGATGAGGAAATGTTTCCTGAACAATCAAGAGAATAGGTGTCTTCTCATCATCTGATTTGAACCTATAGCAAAGAAATAGTAAAATCAGATTTTAGGACAGCTAATGAACGTTCAACCATGACCACAAGCTTAGAATCACTGAGAGACTGAGAGGAGAGTTAAAATAATGACATCTGAACTATCTCAGCCGTTATATGATCAAGACCACTGAAAGGGGTAGTGAATTTAGTTTACAGAACTTCAGTTTCAACAAAATTCTCAGAATGCTGACAATTTCTGTTATCAAAAAGGTCTCGCATTCAATATTATTGATCTACAAGTACATCATAGGAATCTTAGATCTGGCCCATGTCATAACAAACAAGGAGACCCCGCAAACAATCTTGATGAATCAGAGGCAGATGATTTTAAGCATTTCATTGATTCATATTATATGATCAAAATCACTGAAAAAAGGGGTAGTGTCCTAGTGAGTTTAGTTCACAGCAATCCAGTTTCAACAACATTCTCAGATGCTGACAATTTATGTAAGAGAAAAGTCTTGTACTGAATATTATTGATCTACAAGTACATCATAGGCATGTTAATCTGACTCACATGTCATAACAAACAAAAAGGACCCCCATGAACAATCTTGATGAATCAGAGGCAAATGATTTATACTTCTTTGTTCATATTAGCATAGTCTCTTTGAATTATGCAATCAAAACATAAACCTTGACATATTATAACTCATAAACACATTAAAAAATAGGAACTATGCAGAACTAGACAATATCACTTTCAATAGTAAGCACATCATAGGTTCTCTCAGTTTAACAAGATGTCATGTATCAGAAATTTAATTTACTCGTATTTTCTCGCAAGTATACGCAGCACAAATAAAGCTCCATAAACTTGTTGATCTTGGAGATTATGCTTCACCCAATGAAGAAGACCCTGCCATTCCTCAGGATAATCAGCATTGATAATTGTTTTAAGACATTCACCAAGCTGTGCCCTGCAAGGAAGAATAATAGAAAAAACTCACCTATGTCAGTCCAAAGAACAATTTCACTTCATCCAGCAAAACTTAAAGGCCATATACTAGGTGAACTTTGACTGAACACTACTGCTAATGCTTCAGCCTTCAAGAGAAAAAAAAAATCCTATAGTACCTCAGTATCGGAGGAACCTGGGTAACGAAGACAAGGATGTGATCCCTCACTATGATTTTATCACTTTCTAAGATCTTAGATTGCTCCTCTGAAATTCAAGATAGAAAAGAAAAGTTTGAGTGAGTCATAGATGATAATTGCCTTGGCAGCAGAAAAAGACTTGACTTTAGATAAATCCATATATCTAATAAACAAGGATAGGATATTGGATTAATATGTTTACTTCATTCCACCATAAATTAATAATTAAGACTGACCAGGATCATGAGGCGACCAATTTTTGGCAATGAAATTTTTGAAATGAATGCTTGCAAACTGCCTAACAGCAATGTCACAGTTTCCATCAACTATAATCTGTAATAACCTGACAACATGCTGCGGCGTATACTGAAACTGCAATGGACACATCCAAACAATTAGCAAACAAATGCAAACTAATCAGGATAATCAACATCTCATGAACTAGAGGCATCACTCCAAAAGATCATCATAGTATATAAATGGAAGAAAACAATCAATGAACCTAATCAGCGCTGACAATAAATATAACTATAGATTTAAAAAAATCACAATTCTATAGCGTTATACCATCAGATTGTTTGCAGTTTCACAAATCAATTGAGTCAATTTCTCAAGCATAATACAGAAGATTAAAAAACAAAAGCAAAAAAGAAAGATTATTATAGGGAGTGAATTGAGAGAGGACTGACCTGGTTGAGACTCTGCTCAGCAGCTTTGCGTTCATCGGGATTCGGACTAAGAGCAGCTCGAAGGATTACAGCGAGACTCGGAAGATCCATTTATATTATTTTCTCCGATTTTCCCTTTCTCCCCCTACAATCCTACTTCTGTCTGAAATTATTGCAATAAACAGATCAAACAATAAGAGAATCCTAGAGAGTAAGGCGTACGAATCGCCAAAATTCTAAATCCTTGAAATTGCAAGGCACTCATCAAAAAATCGGAAGGAATCAAATCGATCCGGTGGCAATCTAAGCCCTAGATCTCCTCCGAAGGAAAATCATGAATTCCAGGGTTTAGAGCTGGAGAATAAGCTGTGTGATCAGGACAGAGAAACGTCGAGTGATGCGGGGGAGCGAGAGGGAGAGCGATGGGAACGAGGAGTTTAAATATGGTTAGGGTTTGCAAGGGGAAACGGTAGTTTTTCCTCTTATCCTCAGTGTATACATTGGTTTACCAGTACTTGGTATGGTGGTAGAAGCAGCTCTCTGCTCGCTGAAGTTGGCTACTGCGCCACAATATTTGCCGAGTACTCTTTATCATGGTGAGGCTTTATACATCTTGCTAAAAATCAGAAAAATATGAGACTGTTATGAAAAGATTTATGAAATCAAGATCACTTTAACTTTTGGGAAAACACTTAAACAAACTTTATGAAGACTTTTAGATCATTAGAAGAGAGGGAGGGAGAGTAAGAACTTTAGAGAGTGTATTTCTTACTCTACTTTGGTGCAAGTTTTACAATGGATGATGGCCATATTTATAGGCCAAGAGTGGGGTAAAACTTTGGTAAATCTCCATGATTTATGCATGGAAATAAGGAGGTGAAGAAGGTGAATAATTCACCTTGTACAAATTTTCCTCCATTATACACTTGTTCATACATAATATGTGTAATACATGTGTGTGTAAATAGATAGCTTGTAGTATGATAATTTGGACTTCATAAATTTGGACTTTATAACACTCCCCCTTGAATATTCACCTTCTTTTCATGGAGTAGGATATGGGTAGACGGTGCCTCATTAAAAACCTTGTTAGGAAAAACCCAGTGGGATAAAAACCTGAACGAAGGGAAAAAGAGTGCAACCATTGTTCCCATTGTACGCATTGATGCTGCCTCATTAAAAACCTTGTCAAGCAAAACCCAGTGGGATAAAAACTTGATCGAAGGGAAAAAGAGTGCAGCGCGTATGATACTCCCCCTGACTTCAACATATGTCTCGAAGTCTGCACATTCCAATTCTGGATACCAGTTCTCCAAATTTCTTGGGGATTAAAGACTTTGTGAACAAGTCAGCCAAATTGTCATTTGATCGAATTTGTTGGATGTCCACTTCACCAGCTTCTTCCAATTCACGAGTGGAGAAGAATTTTGGAGATATGTGCTTTGTTCGGTCTCCTTTGATGTAGCCCTTCTTCATCTGAGCAACGCATGCTGAGTTATCCTCATATAATATTGTTGGATCATCAGTCATTGGTTTCATTCCACTTTCTTTCTGGATGAATTGAATCATTGCTCGAAGGGACACACATTCTCTTCCTGCCTCATATAGTGCAATCAATTCTGCTTGATTTGATGATGTGGCAGTCACAGTCTGCTTCGTTGATCTCCAAGAGATGGCAGTGCCTCCGTATGTGAACACATAGCCATTTTGAGATTTGGCTTTGTGTGGGTCAGACAAGTACCCTGCATCTGCATATCCAATTAAGGTCGCATCCCTTTGGTTACGATAATACAACCCAAGATCATGTGTGCCTCGGAGATAGCGGAATACATGTTTGATCCCGTTCCAATGCCTCCTTGTGGGTGCAGTGCTATACTTGGACAACAAATTTACTGCAAAAGCAATATCTGGTCTTGTATTGTTGGTTAAGTACATTAAAGCACCAATTGCACTTAAATATGGTACCTCAGGACCAAGAACCTCTTCGTCCTCTTCTCGGGGACGAAATTGATCCTTTTCTACATTGAGGGATCGAACTTCCATTGGAGAGCTCAAAGGGTGTGCTTTGTCCATGTAAAATCTCTTAAGAACTTTCTCGGTGTAATTAGACTGATGGATAAAGATTCCATCCCTTAAGTGCTCAATTTGTAAGCCAAGACAAAGCTTTGTTTGTCCGAGATCTTTCATCTCGAATTCTTTCATCAAATATTTCGCAGTATCTTGAAGCTCATTTGGAGTTCCGACGATGTTTAAATCGTCAACATAAACTGCGATAATAGCGAATCCCTTTTCGGATCGCTTGATGAAAACACATGGACAAACGGTGTCGTTCTTGTATCCCTCTTTCATGAGGTATTCACTGAGGCGATTGTACCACATTCGTCCAGATTGTTTTAGCCCATACAATGACCTCCTCAATTTTATGGAAAACATTTCTCGAGGTCCACAATTATTGGCCTCAGGCAGCTTGAGTCCTTCGGGGACTCTCATGTAGATGTCTGTATCAAGTGATCCATATAAATATGCGGTCACGACATCCATGAGGCGCATTTGTAACCTTTCAAAGACAGTCATGCCAATTAGGAATCTCAATGTAGTTGCATCAACTACCGGAGAGTATGTTTCTTCATAATCAATTCCATGGATCTGAGAAAAACCTTGTGCTACAAGCCTTGCTTTATACCTTACAATTTCGTTTTTCTCATTTCTTTTACGTACAAAGACCCATTTATAGCCGACTGGTTTCACACCATTTGGTGTATGAACTACTGGTCCAAAGACCTCTCGCTTTTCAAGCGATTTTAGTTCTGCCTAAATAGCCTCTTTCCATTTTGGCCAATCATTTCTTCGTCGACATTCATCGACCGATTTTGGCTCAAAATCATCATCTTCAATTACAATATTACTAGCCACTGAGTAGGCAAATACATCATCGACAATTACATCTTTTCGATTCCATTGCGTGCCTGTTGACACATAGTTTATGGAAATCTCAAAGTTGTCGATATCATTATTCTTGTCTAGAATATCATCCTCTGTTGAGGTATTCTCATTTTCAATATCTTTGCCTTTACCATCATTCTCATGATCCATTGTGGCTTCTCCTGCTATACCCTTTTGGCTTCTTGCCTTTCTCGGTTTCAAATCTTTTGAGCCTAATGGTCTACCACGCTTTCGGCGTGTTGTAGACTCGCTTGCGATGGATGCATCTGGCAATCCATTGGGTATTTCAATTCTTGCTGGAGCATTAGCTGCAGGTATATGTGATTTAGTTACCTTCTGTGTATCAGTAAATGCTTCTGGTAACTGATTTGCTACATTTTGCAAATGAATGATCCGTTGTACTTCTTGTTCACACATTTTTGTTCTTGGATCAAGATGGGATAATGCAGTTGCATTCCATGTGATTTCTTTCACATGTGGGTCCCCATTTTTCTTTTCTCCCCCTAAGGCTGGGAATGTATTTTCATCAAAATGGCAATCAGCAAATCTTGCTGTAAATAAATCACCAGTTGTTGGTTCAAGATATTTGATTATCGAGGGAGACTCAAAACCAACATAAATTTCCAATCTCCTTTGGGGTCCCATCTTTGTGCGCTGAGGTGGAGCAATAGGGACATAAACCGCACATCCAAATATTTTTAGATGTGAAATATTTGGCTCCTTACCGGACACAAGTTGCATAGGGGAATGTTCATGGTTTGCACTTGGCCTTAATCGAATTAAGGTTGCTGCATGTAATATTGCATGTCCCCATGCCGATGGTGGTAATTTTGATTTCATCAATAATGGTCTGGCAATTAATTGCAATTGCTTTATCAATGATTCAGCAAGACCATTTTGTGTGTGAACATGAGCCACTGGATGCTCTATATCAAGCCCAATTGACATACAATAGTCATTGAATGTTTGAGATGTAAATTCTCCTGCATTATCGAGCCGGATTTTCTTTATTGTATAATCCGGAAATTGGGCCCTCAATCGGATTATTTGGGCAAGGAGTTTAGCAAATGCAACATTTCTTGTTGATAGTAGGCTTACATGTGACCAACGTGTAGATGCATCAATTAGCACCATAAAGTATCGGAATGGTCCACATGGTGGAGCAATTGGCCCACATATATCTCCTTGGATTCTTTCTAAGAATGCAGGATTTTCACTTGCAATCTTGTTTTTAGAAGGCCTGATAATTAGCTTTCCAAGTGAGCAAGCAGTGCAATTAAAATCACTGGACGGAAGAACCTTAATGTTCTTTAATGTATGTCCAAGTGAGCTCTTTATGATTTTGTGCATCATTATTGCCCCTGGATGACCCAATCGATCATGCCATAATGTGAATGTAGTTTGGTCATATGACCTTTTGTTAAACATTGCATTGACCTCAAACGGATAAATGTATGTATGATATAATCCGGAGGTTTGCGTTGGCATCCTTTCGAGAATCTGTTTATGGCCAGATTCATGTTTTATGATGCACAAGTATTCTTTCCCATTTTCATTCATGGTTTCCATATGAAACCCATTTAGACGCACATCCTTAAAGCTTAGCAAATTTCTTCGAGATTTACTCGAATATAGTGCGTCATTTATTACTAGCTTTGTTCCCTTTGGGAGTAGAATGACAGCTCTTCCAGAGCCTTCGATGAGTTTTGACACACCGGATATTGTAGTGACATTGCCTTCAAAGGCTCTTAATTGGGTAAAGTATTCTTTACTCCTCAAGATGGTGTGTGTTGTCGCACTGTCCAAAAGACATTGCTCCTTCCCATCGGGTTTCACTTTAGGTAAGTCCATGTTTTCTATCAATATAAAGAAAAAGGAGAATTAAGGCATTAATAAAAGTTTCATATATTATACAAGGATAAACATATTATACAAGTTCTATTATACAAAGTCCTACGAGAGAGAAGTTAAAAACATGAGATATAAAAAATACATTGCAAATATTATACAATAACATGGGAGATAGTAGAGATATTTTAGGGGCTTGTGCTTTTCATTTAAGCCCCTAAGGCATAGCCATCATCATTCTCAAAGTTGAGGAAGTCATTGACATCCAGACTAGTCACAGGTGACCTATCCACATCTTTGTTATCGATGTAGTTGGTCTCGGTAGCCTTTTCTTTATTCTTTTCAGCTTGGTACAGCTTCACTAGGTGTGGAGCTGTGCGGCATACCTTTGACCAGTGACCAGTCACGCCACATCTGTAGCATGCATAGTGGAGAAAGTTTTCTCCAACATCTCTTCCTGAGTGATCATTTTACCACATAGTCTCAATTGAGAAGTGATCTTGTGGATAGCACTGTTGTACTCAGTGATGGACTTAAAGTCCTGGAACCTTATAGTGTTCCACTCATGTGTTACTTGTGGGAGCAAAACTTCATTTTGATGAGCATAGCGCTCATTCAGGCTCTCCCACAATTCTATAGGATCCTCCACAAATAAGTACTCAGTTTTGAGACTCTCATGAATGTGGTGGCGGAGGAACACAATGGCTTTCGCCTTTTCCTGTGGGGTGGCATTATTGTTTGCCACAATTGTTTCCTCAAGGCCATTTGCCTTGAGGTGAGCCATGGCATCTACCCTCCATTCGAGGTATTTCTGGCCCGATAGGTCAAGGATGGCAAACTCCCTCTTAGCAATGTTTGCCATTAGTTGCTACATATAAAGATATGCAAATTAAAGGTTAACATAATCAATAATATAATACATGAGTCGTGTCTAAGACGATTGAAGGACATGTCATATCAAATAATAAATATATGCATGTAGATGATATATTCGGAATGCATAAAGAAAGATTGCGTGAGTCAGAGAAGTAATCAATATAGATATAGGCATAGACAATATCGTAAGACAAAAGTAAGAGATCATATGAAATGAAAGAAAATTATATAGCGGGAATTTTAAAGTCTTTAAAGTCCTTAGAGTTCGAGGTCCTTTAAGTCCAAAGTCCGAGGTCCTTTAAGTCCAAAGTCCGAAGTCCTTAAAGTCTGATTCCCTTCATCCCCCTTTTCACTTTTTCACTTCCGACCTTATCTCCTTCCTCCACCTCCATATTCGACCACCTTTACCAAATTTTTCTTTCGACATTCTCCATGGCCGACGACGAGATTATGCGTCGTCTTAGAGCCGGTAATAGGAGATTTTTGATTGAGCTTTTCATTTGCCTTGTTCTTATTGTGATTACCAACATCATGCTCATAATTATTTTGGTTAAAACTTACTTCCAATCCAAGTGGTGAAGTTGAAGATTTTCGAAGGAGAAATCGGTTTAAAGGTAAGCAAATGTAATGTTTTGTTTGTATCTTTTACATATCCAAAAGCATGATTTATTTTTGGTAAGAAATCGTTTCAAATCTAGGAAGAAAAACGAGTTTCTGATGTAGAAGATCCCAAATCGGGCAACTACAGAGCATACTCCTCAAAAACAGTTTTAGGAAATAAACTTGTTGTATGATTAAGATTAGAAAGAGATAGAATTTGTACCTTGGTGATTAGTGAAGCTCAATTGGTAATTAGAGACTCGTGCTGATAACGTGTTATGAAAAGATTTATGAAATCAAGATCACTTTAACTTTTGGGAAAACACTTAAACAAACTTTATGAGGACTTTTAGATCATTAGAAGAGAGGGAGGGAGAGTAAGAACTTTAGAGAGTGTATTTCTTACTCTACTTTGGTGCAAGTTTTACAATGGATGATGGCCATATTTATAGGCCAAGAGTGGGGTAAAACTTTGGTAAATCTCCATGATTTATGCATGGAAATAAGGAGGTGAAGAAGGTGAATAATTCACCTTGTACAAATTTTCCTCCATTATACACTTGTTCATACATAATATGTGTAATACATGTGTGTGTAAATAGATAGCTTGTAGTATGATAATTTGGACTTCATAAATTTGGACTTTATAACAGAGACGGCATTTTTACACAAGTTTATAATTCATTAGTTTAGTGGGCCTTTTGAGGCTATACAAGAAGCTCATGGTACAAATCTCAAGTATATAAAAATTAAAGGCGATAGTCTAATTGTGGTCAATGCGCTTAAAGACAGTCGATCAAGTCCCTCGACAATTGACATGCTAATAGCGGATACTTTGGTTATGTTGCATCCTTTCGAGGGGTCATTATCAAACATATCCCTCGAGAATGCAATTTTATGGCTGATTTGATTGCAAAGTTACACCACGATTATAGTATCAATCAGATTCTTAACTATGGAAGGGTCCTGACCCCCTCATCCGTAAGGATGCTCTAGGTTGACCTAGTCTGCCTAATTTTTACCTATTCAAAAAAAAATTCGATACGAGAATAGCATGATGTATTGAATGAATGGGTATGAAATTCATACTTGATATTCGACGTTGGGTAAAAATTTTGTGACAAAATTAGTGTTATAATAATAGATAAATGTATATAAGTTTTAAATTGACTTATTCACAATTATTATATTTTCTGTAAAATCTCCTTTGGTGATCTAATAAGAATCACTCGGGTTTATATTATTTAGTCTATCTTCCCTTAGTTTCTTATTCTTCCATTGCTCTTATTTCATAACACGTTATTAAAATGAATTGCACAAGATTTTAAGAAATATCGAACCTTACAAGATTACAGTTTACTGCCTTTGATGTTTTCGAAAGAAACTATCTATGGATGCTTGATGGAGAACTTCATTTATCAAGCAAAATTTTAGGAGTCACTATAAAAGAAACTCTAATGCATCCTAGTAGGATTACGTCAGAACAATGATACTACTTTGTCATCATCTCTACGGGAGCTTGAAAGTTCAATATTTGACTATCAAAAGAGTTTAAAGGACCGTTTTAATCATCATATGATTGACATATTGTCTCGTGCAAGATATGAATTGTTGCACTTAAGGTTGCAGGATTTTAAGAAAGTCTCAAATTATAATTCTAAATTATTTTGTATTGTTTCTTGACTAAGACTATGTGGAGATATTATTAAAGATGAAAGATATGTTGGAGAAAACATTCCCTACTTTTCATGCTTTTAATCTCGTACTCCAATAATAGTACAAGGAACGTAAGTTCAAATCATATTCAAAATTGTTCTCTTGTCTAATTTTAAAGAAGCGAATTACCAACTACTTGTCAACAACCACCAAGATCGCCATATTGTTTCAACACCACTTTTTTGTGGAAGTTCAACGCCACTTCTTGACTTGTCTAAAGATGTGTCTAAAGCAAATGTTCACTCCTCTTGTAGAGAACGTGAAAAAGGATATGGTCAAGCTTGTGGGTATGGGTGGGGTCGTGGAAGTAGTGGTGGTCATGGGCAGGGATATGTAGTCGTATATACACAAATAACCCCAATGTTCAAAAGAATTGTGGGAGGCAACCTAAGAAGTCAAATATGCAAAAGAATTTAAACCGCAAGATGATATGAATTGAGCTCTCAATGGTTGAGAGTTTTGATAGTGGTTGAGCATCTAGTTGCTCATGTACACACACAAAAAGGCCAACCAAAGTCGATTAAGCGGTTATAGTTAATAGCTAGATCAATGCTAATGAAGTGAAGATTACCATCCTCGGCTTGGGGATGTGCAATATTGCATGTTGAGGCTTTTATTTGACTTCGGCCCATCCATTGTTATTAAATTCGAGATTTTATGATTCGGCTGTATAGGATCTCGTGAATCGGATTGTAAATCGAATCATAGAATCTTAAGATTCTACATTTGATTATTGTTTTTGTGGAAACAATATGAAAATTAAGAAGGATAAACCTATATTTAAAGGGATTCTATGATTGAGGTAATGTTTGAAAGAAATGAATATAAAGGTCGTGTTTTTTCAAAAATATTTAAACATATGACTTTTTAAAAAAAATACAGGGTGTTTTATAATGTTTTCTTTATAAAATGAAAATTTCTATTATTTTATGAATATTCATTTTGGAAAAATAATATATTTTAATAAAATTTGCGTTCTTATGTAAATTATACGAAAACAAAATGAGCATAATGAAGTTTGTAAATACAAAACTCAATTGGTTGCACAAGGTTTTTAACAAAATATTGGAGTGCAGTACATGGAAACGTATTCAAGTGTAGTAGATGTAGACTCCTCGTTACTTTAAATTGAACGACTTATAATGCAACTCATGGTGGTGCTAACAAAATATCTATATGGGTCATTAGTACCAACACAAACACGAAAAACCTAAAGAGATTGAAAATGCCTAATGTGTTTAAATAAAAACCACGTAACATGTATTCCATTAAGCTCAAAAGATCATTTGTAAGGATTAAAGCAATCGTGTAGGATACAATATAATCTTCTAAGTTTATATATACAAAGACAAGGATTCGTGAGTGATCAAAAAGTCCATGCATGTTCATAAAAAAAGAAAAAAGTTGGGTTATGTAATCATAATTGTTTAGGTGATGATGTAAACATTATCAGAACTCCAAAAGTGATTCGACTAGTAGCTGATTATTTGAAGACAATATTTGAGTTGATGTATTTTGAAACTACCAAGTATTGTCTCTCTGCTTGTAGTTCTACACCTTTTGATCATGATGTGTCGTATAAAAGATAGTGGAGGCTAGCCGATCATGCAAAAGAAAAAGGTGGTCAGATTAGTCTAATGAAAGAGACTAAGCAGGTGGGAGACAATTGGTTCTTATGGTTATAACTAAATATGTTAGTATCGAACTCCGAATGATAACCGATCGATGATCCAACAATTAGTAATCCCATCGAAAGACAAATAAAACATGCTTTTCCAAGAGATAGGACACCACAATTGTGGTTTTGTTAGGAAATATGAACCTTTGTTGTGAACTTATATAAATCACACAAGTATTTCGAAAAGCCTTTGTCGACTAATTGGATCTATTTAATCAACCTCACCACATATGTGTTGTGTGAATTCAAATTGATTAAAGGATCTTTCATAGTCGGGAGCATGAATAATTTTCTAAGTTGTACTAACCAACCAGGGAAATTAATTGATTTGGCTAACACACTTATCTTACATTAATTTCAAAATTGTACAATAAGTTTGGTAACTTTTATTCGGCTCAAATTACTACCAAGATCAAAGGGAATATTTCATCTGTGATCATCCACATGCATATATGTTTCGAACAAAAAGTTTTAATTCACTCAAACGTCTTTTAGAGAGGACCACAATCGAGAATCACAAGATAAGAATTTTTTGGTCGAATGGAATCTATGGGACTTTAAGCATTCAGGGGATGATAATAAGCGGAAAGTTGGATTTCTTGTTTTCCAAGGTTTAGTTACAAGTTCTTGTGGTACCTCCGATCAAAATTAGCCCTAAAAAGGGTTTTTTCTATTCTTTTTTTTAGGGTCGCCTCTATGGCGATTACATGACATCTTATCGAAATCTTAAGATACTCTAATTCTTTTGGCCATGACCTTCTACTTTCCTTCTTCATTTTTCATGTATAAGAAGCTTCGAACCATCTGCTTGGACCGATCGATTGGGCCTCTTTCACGAGCTTCCCTTCTAGTGGGTTGAATGTCCATTATTAGGGCTTAGTGGGCTAAGAAGATTCTAGGCCCAACAATACACCCAAAATCTAATCCGAAATCAATGAACTCCAGGCACGGGATTTAGGATTAATTTTGCAGCCTTTGGTTTATGGGACTTGAACATGTGGAGGATCGTGGGCCTAGGGTTTCATTTGAGGAGTTAAAACGTTCAATCGGGCCTTTATTACTCCCCGTGGGCAAAAGTCTTTTCATCCTGCTCCTTTCCAAGCTTCTAAGGTACCTTCTTTCTTTCTCGATCATGTTCATCTTCTTCCCCGTTTCCTTTCTTGAACCATGGACAAAACCAAAACCACCATTGATTATGATTTTTCATTTTTTAGTATTCTTGGAGAATGCGATCTTCATCTTGGTGCCATGACCCTAGGGAAAAATAAAGAAATTGTCACTCATCATGGCTTTTCGACCAGCATAGTGATACTTTGTCCCACAAAGGGAATTCATGTCGCTAAGGAATAGGCCATCGAGCCTTTATAATTTTTCCTTTTTCATCATAGGAAGTTGGTCGTCCAGACTCTAACAATGGATCTTTTTGTGTCGATGGTGGCCAGATAATGTTTTTGCTTCTTAGGCCCTACTTATAGGAGAAGGGGTTTAACGTTTGCTTTATTAATCTATGTTTTTTTTTGTTTTTTTCGACTTGCTTTTATTACGCCTTGTAGGTTTTAACAAGTGTTCTTTCAAAAAAGGCTTAGAGAAGATGAGAAACCCTTCAAAAGGTACTCATAGAGATCATTTGGTAGTTCCTTATGATCTCAGGAGGCTCGTCGACGACTTGTGTCTTATTGTTCTTCCATTTGGAGATTGCACTATTGTACTTTTGTTTTATTCAATTAGCCTTTTTATACTTTATTGTTGATGAGCAATAAAAGTGATTCTTTTATTGATCTACTTTGGATTTACTTATACGATGCTTTGTGGAATATCGATGTGCGTCCTCTCATGGTGTCAAATGACCCAAGCGTGTCTTATTATTAATGAAAAATGCATTGCATAAAGTATAATTTATTGCTAATTTGATAATGAAGAAAATAAAATGAAAGATACAAGAAATAATACTTTTTAAGATGTGTAGCATTCCAAATGCAAGGTATTGCTTCACCTTCTCTTGATTTGAGTTGGTATGCTCCTTGTCCTATGAACTTCATGATCTTGTATGTATCATCCTAAGCAGGGACTAACTTACCTACATTGAGCTCCACGATATTTTGAAATACCTTCCTCAATACCAAGTCTTTGACTCTAAAGAAGTGAACTCTCACATTCGGGTTGTAGTTTCTAGAGATCTGTTGCCGATTCTTAGCTAGAAGAACTTGTGCTTGCCTCCTAACCTCGTCAATGGTATCGTGGCTGGAAACCAACTATATTTTATTTTGATCTTTTGTGATGAGACTACACAAGGCCATTGTGATGATGATCTCTACTGGAATGATTACCTCATATCCGTGAATTAATGGAAATAGTGAATGTCTTATTGCCACTTTGGGGGTAGTTTTGCTTGCCCAAAGGATGCTAGGAAGATCATCTGCCCATCGTTATGGTTGAGCAATCGTTAGGGATTGATTTGGGTGAGAAATCCGAGCTCTTGAGGTTGACAATGGTGAAAAAGCTTGTTTGGGAGCTTCAATGGAGAGAGCTAGAAGAGAGGGCGGACTTAATGTGTGGGGAAGAAGAAAATAAAGTCGGGCCTATTTTTTTAATCTCCCCTGAAACAGGGGAAAGCACGGGATGGGCCGAAAAAACATGACTGCGCTTTTTGGTTTGTCCCCACGCTTCTTGTTTTTGTTGAATTTGCACGGCCAAGTGCACAATTGCGCGGTCGTGCTTTTGTGTCCTTTGCTGAGCTTCCTGTAGCTTTGGCAATACTTCCGAAAACACTAACTACTACTAAAAAAAATAAAAACTCAAAAGGTAAAGCTACTCTAGACCTTGGTTTGCCTCCCAAGCAGCGATTATTTAACGTCATTAGCTTGATGAAAAAGGATTCATGAAGGATTGAAACTATGGAATTCGATCTCCTTCCCATCGAATCTCATCTTCAAGATGCCTAGTGGAATATCAATCTTTGTGTTAGCGGTCTTCAAAAATGGCATTCTTAGCAACATAGACGCTTTGTCATCTCTCGGTCCCACATCTGAAATCAGAAAATCAGCTGGAAATGTCAAGGAATTCACTGTTACCCAAACATCTTCAATTTTTCCTTTTGGCTGGACAGTGGAATGGTCAGCTAACTCAATAATGGTCCGAGTTTCTTTCAAAGGACCCACATCAAGTTTCTTATACAAGGAGTATGGCATGACTTTGACCGATGCATCCAACCAAATCAATTAATGCTTCATTCACCTTTGTGCTCTCTATCATAAAAGGAATGGTGAACATGCCAAAGGTCACTGCATTTCTCATGCAAACGCTTTTAAAACACAACAGACACATGTTCTTTATCTTTTAACCTGTTTTTTGCTCTTCTCCTTTTAACCTCTCTTGAGAGTGCACAACCATTTCAAAAGCTTAGCATAGCGAGGTATACTCTTGATCAACTTCAATAGTAGAATGTTCACCTCGCATTTACTAAACTTCTTGAAGAGTTCCTTGTCTTTTCCCATCTTCCGGGCCTCTTTCAAAGCCTTAGGGAATGGTGGGACCGATGTATAGGCCTGACGAGGAGTAACAAGTAGGTTCGACTCATTGTCAAAGAGACATGGGCTGGGTGCATAATGCGCGGTCGTGGTTTTCTTCTCGTCCCCGCGTTTTTGCTCTCTATAGGAATTGCATGAGGTATGGCCACATTGCGCGGGCGTGCTTTGGTTCTTGTCCCATCGCTTTTCCTTGTCATCTTGTTCTTCGTGTTGTATCACTTGGCCCATTGTGCACACCGGTTTTGGCCCGGATCCGCTATGAATAGATATACAACCCACGTTCTATTTGGGATTAATCTCTGTTTGGGAAATAAGTTTGCTAGAATCTTTGGCTTCTAATACGCTCACCGCATTAGCAATTTGACTGACTTGGCTCTCCAAGTTTTGAATGCTAGACTTGGTCTCTTACTGCGGTTGATTTAAGGAGCCTTGCATTTTAGATACACTTTGAGCCAAATTTCTGATCATCCCCTCAATGGACATGGAATTCTGATTGGCTCCTTAAGGTCGAGGTTGGAAAGGTGGCATATAAGTTGCTTGACCACCATGTTGGTTGTACTGTTGATTGTTGGAGTAAAACATGTACCTCAGGTTAGGATGATCCATCCATCCAGGATTGTAGGTGTTGGAGTAGGGATCATACCTTGGCCTTTGTGGTCCATAGTCGCCCACCATATTGACATCAACTCGTGGCTCTTGAAGTGTAGGGCATGAATCAATGGGTGCATGTTATCAAAGCATATTTCACAAGCCTTCACCTGCTACCTCCAACCTAGCTGCATAAATTGCTTCATCATATTTTTCGGCTCAGAGATTTCTTCTTGGATTTTTGAAGTAGCCACCACAGAATTTGCAAAACTGGAGCCAATTGACCTTTGGAATTGTCTTGTGCCCTCAAACAACTCAGTAAATAAGACAAATGCAGCTTTTGCAGTTTTGTTGAGGATATTAACCTCATAAGCTACATTGACCATTTGTATCTCATCATCCAAGGAGTCGTTAAACAAGTATAAAATCAAGTCTTGATCAGAATAGCCATGATAGGGGAAGTTGGCTATCAACCACTCAAATCTTTCATAGTATTCATACAAGGACTCGTTGGAGTTTTGCTCAATGTTACTGATGCTCTTCTTCAAATTGTAGAGCCTTGTAGCTGGAAAATATTTCTCTAAGAATGCTTTCTTCATCTTCTCCCAAGTATCAATACTTCCCAAAGCCAAGTAATAGAATCAATCATTAGCTTGGTCCTTAAGAGAGAAAGGAAAGGCCCTCATCGCGATTTGTTCCTCAATGACATCAGCATGCTTCATGCTTGAGCGCACATCATGAAATTCAAACAAATGCTTGTTGGGATCTTCATCACTATGCCCATGGAATTGGGGCAAAAGGTGAATCAACCCAAATTTTAGCTTGAACTTAACACCTTGAGCCAACACATGAAATTGCACCGCCAAATGTTGTTCTGCCAGATTTGGCGCAGTCAATTGTCTCAATGTCCAGTCACCCATCTCAACTGATTCAGTTTCTTCAAGAAAGAATGGTAGGGCTCAAAAGTGATCGCGAATTTCTTTCCTTATTCTGAAGAGTGTCCCGTCAATATCTAGATCGTAAAGTAATGGAGATGAGTTAGTAGCACGGGTATGAACCATATAATAGGTTCACACCCAAATCAGCACGAAAATTAAAACACAAATAACAACAAGTCCCCGGTAACGACACCAAATTTGATGAGGTTTTTCGCAATCGCTAGTACCTACCAAAGAATCTTGACTTAACCAAACTTAATACAATGGTAAGTAAGGGCCGATCCCACAGAGACTCATGTAAGTATGCTTTACTTGCATGCCAAGATAGAACTTGCATGCCAAGATAGAACTTAAAGAGGGGTTTTAGGATTGGTTGAGTAACTAACTAATCTAATATGCAAATTAAATCTAAGTATCAATGCAAAGATGAATGTATTGATTGAAATATGAGAAAAACATGTTCAATGCTTATTTATCATTGATTCCCTTGATTCTCACTTCATTTGAATAATCTATCGTGGATTATTATCCAAACTTTAGATTTAGTTGATACAACTAACAGCCTAACAACCGTAATCATCTAACAACCTAGAAGAACTTCTAGATTCAATTAAACAACAACTTTAAGATTCAAGTATCGGTAGAAACAAACACTTAGAGCAAACACATATCTAAGTTATTTGTGATTTTATCCCCTTCTACAAATGAATAGCCCGAACGGGTCCAAGCAATTGTAGATTCTACTTTATCTAACTAATCCCAAATGAAAATTAATCAGATTAGTTGTAAATAAATCCAGAAATATTATTAGGCGACAATCTAACTAAACCCTTGATAAACTTTGATTCAATTAAGCATATAGAATATTCAAGTATGTTGAGAATCATACAAACTCACAATAATGTGCAATCTATGATTCTAATTAGTTAGTCAAAACACAAGAGATTTATCAAGACATAATTAAATTAAAGCAACTTATAAATTTGGTTCAAAGATCTCCCCTTGAGGAAACTCTCTAGAAAACCCTAGCCTCCAAATTGCAATTAGAATTAGAATTATCCAAGAGAGAAAAAACTAAGAGAATTTAAGTATCTCCTACCAAACCAAAGATAGAAAAAAAATATTCCCCAAAGACACAATTAAGTAATATCCGGAAACTAAATAAAACAACGCCCAATGTCGAAGCCCAAATGTCAACCCAAGTCTCTCGTGAAACACTAGAAAGTGCGACATCAATCATAAAAAGCGCGGTTGCGCTTTATTGCTCTTGCCCGCACTTTGTGTCTTTGTAAGAAAAGCTTGGGATCACTCTGGATTGAGCGGCCGAGCACCTTGGCCTCCCATGTCGCGTTTCTTCCTTTTCCTCTGATATACACAATTATATTGTGTATTTAGGAGGAGTTTTAGCATGACTTTATGGTGTTTTTAGGTATTTTATATGCTATCTACAACTAGGAAGAAGAAGACCCGAAGATACATATTATTGGAGTTTTTGGAGCTGAATTGAAGAGAAGATGAAGACCGGCGTTTTGCTGCTGGCGGCACCCGCCGCCCCTGCCAACGCGGAGATCTATTGAGCGACACGTGTTTTATTTCCATTGGTTCTTCCTATGTCAGCTTTGATCCGAGATATATGTATTTTTGGATAGACTTTTTAGACCTAGTTTGATATATTAGGTTTTAGAGAGTTGCATCTCTCATGCAAACATTATTATCGTATTTTCCATTCAGAGCTTTTAGCCTTTCATGGAGAACTAAGCCCTTTTGCTTAGTCAGACAGTTTGAAGCATCGTTTGACTTTCAGTTGTGAGATTTCTACTCTTTATCTATTGCATGGAATTATTTTACTCTCTTGATTGAATTGTTTATGTGATTGATTTCAACAATTTCTAGGGTTGTTGTTATTAAATCTCAATTGCTAGATCTAGAGAAATTACTGGTTGAGTTTCTCTATTTCATAGTAGCAAACTACATTGTACTAGTATCTGCTTGTGCTAGTCTATTGTAGAAGAGAGTTAAATTGCATTCTAGTATAAAAGCTGGTTGTTTTATGCTAGATTTGTATCCTGATTATATTCCTATTCTTAATGCTGCTTTTGAATTGAATCTTGATAGTTTCAGGGTTATTCAATTAGTTAGGATTGATAGTATCTGGTTGTGCTATTAATTATCTTTGAAAAGGAATTGGAATTCCATATGCATGCGATATTGAGTGAATCGATGATCAATTTGTCATACGAATGTGGATCTCTGGTTGACTAAGTGTTTCCTTAAATTGATAAAAACCCAAACTTTATTTGCTTTGCTAGTTTTTGCATGCTCAATAGTTAGTTTAGTTCTAAAAACCCTTTTACTTTAATTGACACAAAATTTACATAGAAAGATAAATCTCCTCCCTGTGGATTCGACCCTTACTTCCCTAAGACTACAGTCTTTAGGTTGTTAGGACTCTTTTGCATAGTGGTGATTTGCACGACCATTTCACGCCTATCATCCTCATTCAAGCCTCCCAAGATCCATTGCAACACCTCATAATTCAACTCATTTCCTCTAATGCACCACTGTAGTCAGCTGAATCACGTCCCGCCTTGCTCATTTACCTAATGACCTGCAAAACCAAGCAAAACAAGCACAACTACCCGAATATCCCAAAAGACCTAAGTAACTAGAAACTAAGCAAATACTAAGCTAAAATCATGCAAATGTTTAGAAACCCGATCTGATTCTATGATTCTAGCAATCCTACGATCCAAAACTCGTAAAACGATACACGATCCCAAGTAGGATCTTATTGGAATAAGATCTTAAATGATTTAGAATACAATCTCGATCCGATCCCGATTTTACATACGATTCTAACGATCCTATAAACAATTCTAACGATCCTACAAACGATTCTAAAGATCCTATAAAATGACAATTTTAACTATATATTATTAATAATTTTACGATTAACGTATCATTTCCATTAAAATAGTTGACTAGTCCATCCTACATCGTTTTTAATAATCAAATTAATATGGTTTATCATTTACTTACTTCATAAGTAACAAAATATACAATCTATTAAGTTATTCTTGCATACTTTTAGTTATAATATAGGATCTTACGATTCAACGATCCGATCTTACGACCTGATCCAAAAAAACCCCAACGATCCAACCTAGAATCCCGATCCTGATAACCTTGATGTAAACATAAATATGTATCCTAAACACTACCTAAATGCAAGCTATCAGTTTGTCACCATCAAAAAGGGGGAATTTGCTAGAAAGCAAAGCTTTGGATGGTTCCAAACGCAAGTGAAGTGGCCAACTGTTGAAAGGGTTTCTTGACAACAAATAAATTTATAAGTCAAGACCCCGCTGAGTATAGCGAAGTCAGGATCGTCCACAGAAAGCAAGGTTGTTTATTTACCAACTATAAAAACAAGAAAACAAAGCAAAACAAGCAAAAACAGCTACAACCAACCTCTTTAACGACCTTGTTAGGATCGTTAACGAACCTAGAATTCTACTGGAAACAGAGCAACTAACGAGCTAAGTGCAGGTTCGGTACTGATCTACTGTGCCTCGGTAGTCGGTAAGGAATGAATACGAAAGCTAAACTTAACAAATTCAATGGATAAAAAAAGCTGTAGGACAAGGGTTACCACAACATAGAAATGCATATAAACTTATGTGAAGATAAATATCATGCCTTTAAAGATAAATCTATCAACTTTTGTTGACTAACAAGTAAATCAACCAACTTTCATAAATCAATTCACTTTATTACTTGTTTTGAATTCAAAGCTCGAAACTTTCGTTATCGAACAATATCAACATTCAAGTTCATTACTCTCTCTTTCGATCAAGCAACAAACTCAAATTACTTCGACTCTAGTCTAATCATAAGCACAACAAGCAATTCAAAGGATAGAAGGCAATCAAAAACTCAACACTCTCATTCAAACATGCATAACTATGTCGGGTTTCAACTCCGACCCTAAATAAGAAAACTACTCACTCTTCATTGAAAAAAGCAAATAACTTTAATAAAAAAGAACATGTAAAACAAAACTTATTTGAAATTGAAAAGTAAATATCGTCTTACAAACTTGTAGAATTCCGAAATAAACCAAAGAATAAACTAACAAGAGCTTGATCACCGAACCACTCCTCTCTCTCGATCGAACCAGTCCGACTCTCCCTCTCTCTCGACTTCTTATAAAACTAGAACGAATCCCCCCTTATCTAGGGTTAGAACAAGGGTATAATTATACTAAAAAAGCTATCTATAAAAGACCTAAAAGATAAAAACTTACCCTACTTAAAGATAACAAGATAAAAGATATTTCCGAAAGTCGGTTGTGCTCTACCAACACAGGTCACCTCGTTAACGACTTGCACAGGGTCATTAGACTTTGCTAAATCCCTTAACAAAAACTCTGACTTTATAGCTCGTTAACGACCCTCACAAGTCGTTACCGAGCCTCCGTTTTGGCTTCTTACGAACTCTTCCTTGGCTTTAACTTGCACTCTAACTTGATTTTCAAAAGGCATTCTTCTTCCTCTCCTACTATGCATTCTACCTTCCATCACTAGACTTCAACTCAGCTTGAAAAGTGCTCCTTTCTGCTAAAAAACCTACAAAAAGACACAAAACGGAGTAGCTTCCATAGTTTTCACAAAATATGCAAACTTATCCAAAAACACACAAAACTAACTCTAAACCTACCAAAACTAAACTAAACAACCTAAGAAAGACACCTAAAACTAAACTAAAAACACGAACATCACCAGCATCAACCATTTGTGAAATATTCATGAAGTTGCCTACATGAGTTATGTCTTCGACATGAAATGAAGGCGGACTTGCAAGATCTTGAAGACGCTTAAAAGATTGTGCACGAGAAGATGATATTCTGGTTTTTAAGGTTATGGATAGAATCCTCTCAAGATAAGATAAGGTGTCGAACTACCTTAAGCCCTAAGGGGTATCTTGATTGTTATATTTTTTATTGCTAGGATGCTTTTGTATGGTTTTGAAATATATTATCTTCCATTACTGAATTGGAAGTAATATTGTTAGAAAAGCTGAAGCTTTGATTTTGATGGTTGCAAACGTGAGTCATGTGGCCGACTTCGAGTCTGGAAACCGAGTCGCCAACATGAGTTACATCCCCGACGTGAAATGAAGATAAATGGAGAAGATGCTGAAGATGCACGTGATATTGAAGATTTGATTGTGATATTTTTTGTTATGAATATTATTTTCTCAGTTTGGATAATGCGTTGAAGATAGCTTTGTGCCCTAAGCCATATCTTATTATTCATAATATTTGCTTAAAATGATATTTGTAAGATTAGAAATATATTACCTTTCCATAACCGACTTGGAAGATAATATCTTTCTAATTGACCTAGTTTTCGTTTATTTAAACCTAGGAATTAGGTTAGAATGACCCTAACTTATTCTCTACTTTGTGATAAAGAGAAAGAAAATTGTTCGAGAGTTCGAAGAAAGGAAGAGAAATGTAGGCTTGATAGTTGATTGAGAATAGGATTTACTCAGTTCAAACGAGTGCTAGCATACTTGGGAAGTAGGGTTAGTACCGGGTTATTCTTGTAAACATATTCAAAAGCATTAATAAAGCAAGCTACGGATATTAATCCTTCCAAGCGAGAACTTGGAAGGGATTAACAAAGTTCATTGATCAAGTGTTTCCACAATAAAAAATCACTTTGTCAAGTAAGTCTTTCTTATTATCAATTTCCACGTACTAACGATCCTAGAGTTGGTATCAGAGCCTTGGGTCTAGATTTGTTTCAGTACTTTGTGTTTACAAGAAAGATGACTTCGACAAACACAACCATCAATGATTCATTTTGGAAGCCACCGGTGCTCAAGGCCAGTGAGCATGATTGGTGGGTAAAGCAAATGGAAACCCACATATGCTCTCTCGATGAACAACTCTAGAAGATTATCGAGATGGGCCTTGAAACCTTTCCACTGATGGAAAGAAAGTGAAGAAGAAGGAGGACTATAATGATGCTGACTTCAAGAAGTTTCTAAAGAATGCTCGTGCAAAGAAGGTTCTCCACCACGCTCTATCTCTTGGAGACTTGATGCAAGTCGCTCAATACAAGACGGGACGCACTCAAACGACTTCATCAAGAGAATGATGATGTAAAGAAGGATCACATCATAACTTTGGAAAGGGAGTATGAAGGAATGAGTCAAGAGAAGAATGATGAAGCCTTGGGTGATTGTCACTCAAGATTTCAAACTGTACGGTTAGCTAACTTGAGTTTCTTGGTAAGAAGCTTCCTCAATGGGAGTAAGTTAGCAAACTGATCAAAGAGCTCAACTCAAAAATGGAATGAAGTTGTTGCTACGTTGCTAACTAACAGTGAGACCAAGTCACTCACCTTGAACTGACAAGGTTAAGAACATCGCCTTTTAAGTGGAAAGAGCATTTGCTCAAACTAAATAAGATCAAGTTGATACCGATGATGTGGTAGCACCAATAATAACAGTTGTGAAGAGGCTTTGGAATCTTAACAAAGCTCCTTCAATGGGTTCGGAACCAACCAAAGACATGAATGATGTTGTGTGTTATCATTGCTCTGAAAAGGGACACTTCATACATAACTGTCTCAAAAGAGAATCTAAAAGTGACAAAAATGCTATGTTGGCCACCTGGGATGATTCTAATGTTGAAGAAGACTCAAGTCAACAAGGAGAAGTCTCTCTCATGGCCATTTTGCATGAGCAGGTGAATACGGATATGTTTTCCGCCCTCATGGACAAATTCAACTCCAAGTTGGTCGGGTGGAAGTCTCGATTGCTTAGTTTTGCCGGGAGAGTTACTTTGGTTAAAACGGTTTTGACGTCGTTGCTGGTTTACACTATATCTACATCTTTGTTGCCTAAGAGTGTGTGTAATCAAATTGATAAGATTACTAGAGATTTCATTTGGGGAGTACTAGTGAATAGAGGTGCCTTCACAAAGTTTCTTGGGAGGAAATTATTAACCTAAGAAAACTTGCGGGGCTCGGGACTAGACCCATGAGAGAGTTGAACGCGGCTTTGTTTGGCAAACTTGAATGGAGATTTGTTATGGAAGATGGTGATTTCTAGGTGTTAGTGCTGAAGAAGAAGAATGTCAATTGTGCAATAGGCAACACGGCGTGGCGGCAAGCCCTCACATTTGGAAATGTATTAGAAAAGTTATCTCTAAAGTGATTGTCCATGGGTTCAAATGGCTTCTTCATGATGGGAGTTTGATCTGCTTTTGGACCGATGTCTGGTTGCTTGATGAACTGTTGATAAATTCGGCTCTTATTGATGTTGGGGATGCCTAGAGATAGTTGGTGGTTAAGGATTTTTGGTGTGCTAATGGCTGTTGGAACCGAGGTGTGTTGTCTGTTGCTCTTCCGTCTATGATCCCTATGAAGCTGGCGGTTGTTGTGGTTCTTCTTGATGGGACTGGGGGGGGGGTGACGAGTTGAGCTGGAGATTCACTGTTGATGGGTCGAATTCGATTGCTTTCGAGTACAATTTGATCCAGGGAAATTTTGTGAGGACGAAAGTCGACGGGTCTTTTTACAATAAGATATGGAAGTTGTTGGTTTCCGAGCGTGTTCGTGGAATTATTTGGCTTACTAATAAGGGAGGTGTTTTATCAAATATGGAGAGGCGTAGATGACATATCTTCGTGAGTGTTGGTTGTGCTTTTGGATGCGATGCGGAGGAGTCATATGAGCACTCATTTCGGGATTGCCCTCAGGTTAGTCACATTAATTTGGATTAATTTACTAGCTACTGATTTTTGTCCCTCGTTTTTTTTTCAACATTTCTTTGCTCCTTGGATAAGGAGTAAGATTATTGTATGAGAGGAAAGTTGATATAGCCAGTTGGAAATCTCTTTTCCTATGAATCTCTGGTGGTGTTGGAGATGGCGGAATGCTAAGGTGTTCAAGGACGAAATGATGGTTGCAGTTAAGACGACTTTTAAGAAAACATTATAGGGGAATAAATACAAATGATCTTATAACAACATTAGCTTTTATGACAAAATGATAGAACCTTCTTTGATCTGAATTTAGTCTCTACTAATAGAGAATCCACAAACTCTTAGCTTCTTCTTCCTGAGTTAGCTTTGCAATGGCTCAAACATGATCTTTTTTCAAGGCAACATTTGGAAGCCTTTCTTCAAGAGATAGGACACAACAACTTGTGGTTTCTTTACGAAACATGTAAAATTGTTGGGAACTTATACTATTCACACAACATTTTGAAAAACCTTCATCGACTAATCAGAGGACTTAATCAAATTTTGATTAATAATCATTCATAATTGGGAGCAAGAATGGTTAATAAAATGGACTAACCATTCGGTTAAATCAATGTGCCTATCGCACTTATCTTATTTTAATTCAAAACTTTATTACAATCAGGTTTGTAACTTTTATCGGCCCAACTAATGCTGATAATTATTTGCATCCTTTGTTGCCAAGATGAGAGGGCCTTTTCATCCATGATCTTTGGCCTACAATCGGATTCTATATGCAATTAGCTAGTGTGCACAAATGCCCTCCTCCAGCGTTGGTCCAAGATAAAAACTAAGATGGTGAGTTTGCTATTCTACCTAGATCTACGGATTGTAGTACTTAGGGTGATGATTGTAATTAAGGTGATGAGAGTCATACATAATAGATGATGCTTGATTGATTGATGTTGGGATAAGTTTTGGACTTAGTCAGCCTTGGCATTACCAATTATTATTATTATTATTATTAATATTCAATGTTTTAAAATGCTAGGAGGATTTGGGGCGGAGAAAGACCGCCTAGCTCCTAGGCTCCCTAACGGCAACCTAGGAGGGCTAAATGGGTGCCTAGATGGATTGGAAGGCTGGACGGACCGGAGCCTTTCTAGCGCCTAGATGAGGTCTATGCGCGATTTTTAGAACAATGTCCATCTTAAGAATATGGTTCGGTGTTCTAATTCTTGCTGTTTAATTAAATTATTTATCATCCCCATCAACTGCTGGATAGGAAACAATTAAGTGATCCTTCTACTATGTATTTATAATTCTTAACCGATAGTCTTTCATTTCACTAACACGATCATAAATTTGTCCTTGGTTGGCTGGTATTTCATTTCCATTAGCCCTCGGGTCTTCACATGTACTACAACATTAAGGGGGTTTAGTTAAATTGGAGTTTAACAAAAACTCTATCTGTGGATTTGTATAAATCTCAACCATCCAAATATAACTTTACGACTAGATTTAGTGTGTTCTCCCTCCCTCCCTCTCTCTCTCTCTCTCTCTCTCTCTCTCTCTCTCTCTCTCTCTCTCTCTCCATATCAACTAATGTTGTTGTTCTTCTTAGTTTTTTCCATAGGGTTCACTAATTTACAATAGGATTTTAGAACACTATGTAGCACACCGTCTAAATGCCAGGACGCTACTCGGTAGTTTGCCTCCTCGGGAACTACATGGGATATCTTGACAACCAAAACACGAGAACCTTGCAACCCGAGCACGACGAGAAGGCTAAAAAACATCAAACTATCATTAAAAATAAAACATGCTTGCACAAAGTTTTGCATGAGGTCCAAAACAACTAGACAAGACACAACCAAAGTTTGCTGATATTCATGTTTTTGGTCTAGATTTTAGTGTGTTTCTTAGTTTGTTTAGTTTTAGTAGTTTTTAGAGTTAGTTCTGTGTGTTTTTGGATGAGTTTGCATATTTTGTGAAAAGTATGGAAGCTACTCCGTTTTGTGTCTTTTTGTAGGTTTTGAGCAGAAAAGAGCGCTTTTTGAGCTGAATTGAAGTGTTGAGGTGGAGGATGGAAGACTTGGAGCGAAAGAGGAAGATGGCATGGAAGAATGAAGTGAAGTCCAAAGTTTTAAGTCGAGAAAGTTGAAGAAAGCCAAATTCCAGGCTCGTTAACAAACATGTGAAGGGTCGTTAACGAGGCTTAAAGATAGGATTTTCGAATGGATTTTGTGATTCCGTGTCGGTAGGGTTTTAACCGACTTTTGGGTAGTTCTATCTTATATCTTATATCTTATATCTTGTTATCTTTTTAAGGTTTGTTTTTATCTTTTAGGCTTTTTAAGAAGATAGATTTTTAGATAGATTAGTTTTCTCTATAAATACACTTGTTCCCTCTTTGGTTAGAGGGGATCGAAAAATAAATTTCAAGGAGACGAGAGAAGATAACGAGCTGGTTCGTTTAAGAGAAGTACTACGGTCGTTAGTCGGAATTCGTCAGGTTTTGTTCTGTATTTTCGGTTTCTTTAGGAGTTTGTAAGACGATATTTCTCTTATTAATTTCAAGTAAGTTTGTTTTGTTTCAATGTTTTCTTTTATTGAAGTTGTTTGCTTCGTTACTATGAGTACTGAGTAGTTTTCCTATCTAGGGTCGGGATGGAATCCCGGCATAGTTATGCATGTTTGATGAGTGAGTGGATGTTTTGAATGCCTTTTATCTGTTTTAATTGCTTGTTGTGCTTATATTTAGACGATAGTCAAAGTAATTTGAGTTCTCAATTCGATCAAAAGAGAGAGTTGTTAACTTGAAAGTTGATATTGTTCGATTACAAAAGTTTCGAGCTTTTTGGATCCAAAACAAGTGATTGAGTGAATTGATTTATGAGAATTGATTGATTTGATTGCTAATCAGCGAAAGTTGATGAATTTATCTTTTTAAAGGCATGATCTTTATCTTCTTATGAGTTTATATGCATAGCTATGTTGTGGTAACCCTTGTCCTAGGTCTTTTATTTTATAAGGTTTATCATTCGTAATATTCGTTATCGAGTTCCTTTGCCTCGGTACCGAACCTGCGTTTTAGATTGTTCGTTAGTGTGGGCTCGTATTTTACACAGGTTTGTGAACGACCCTGACAAGGTCGTTAAAGAGGTTGGTCGTGTGTGTTTTTGCTTGTTTTTCCTTTTTTTAGTAGTTGATAGACAAACAACCATGTTTCCCGTAGAACGATCCTGACTTCGCTATACTCAGCGGGGTCTTGACTATAAATTTATTTGTTTTCAAGTTAAATATACCCTCTCAACAAATTGGCGCCGTTGTTGGGGAGGCAACAATGTTTGTTTGTTTATCTATGGATCCGGGAATAGCCCGACCCCATTTTTGTTTTTAATTTTGTTTTCTTTGTCTGTTTTCTCAACGTATGCCAGCTGGACGACGCAGGCTCGAATTTGACAACACCGGTTACTATTCAGAGCCTGAACGTTCCCTGCATTGTAGACTCAGAGAAAACCGAGCCATGGCTGCACTTGAAGAATTGGCTCGATAGATGGAAGTCCTCCAGAAGCGGATGGAGGAGTTACAAGCTGATAGAGATGCCGCTGCTGCTGAAGCTGAACGTCAATGAGTCAACAATGCTCGTTTACAAGAAGAGCTGAACGTCTATCCGAGGAATGCCAAGCAATATATGCATCCAGAACTAAGGGTGCCGAAGTTTGCAATTGTGCTTCCAGAGGTAGAGAAGACTTTTGAGATTAAGTATCAATTTATATCCTTGATAAAAAAAAGGGCTCAGTTTGAAGGGAAACCTATTGAGTGCCCTATGGAACATATTAGAAATTTTCTTGATTCATGTGACTTTTGAAGGGAAACCTTTCTAGTAAATTGAGACTTGTCCTGCAATTCCCATGCAGTTGTGGGATCCATCTTTATAAAACTGCATGTTGATGCAGTTCTTCGTCTCTGCATTAATACCCTGGAAAAAGATTTCTTGGAGAACATATAAAGGTTGCCCATGAGTAGGGCACTGTCTAAGCATTTCCTTAAATCTTTCCCATGTCTCTACAAAGGTCTCGTTAGGCATCTGGTGATAGGAGGTGATGCGTTTTCTCAACTCCGTTGTCTTGGCAGGAGGGAAAAACTTTGTAAGAAATTGATCATACAAAGCCTTCCAAGTCCTAACGAGACCTGCGCCATATCGACCTCCAAGCTATCAAGAACCACCATCATGGGTACAATGGCTACAGGAAGGCATTAACGGAGTGCAAGCCAACCTTAATAGCCAATTAAAAAGATGGGGAGAGTTCGATGTATGGAAGAAGAATGTCGACTCCTAACTAGGGAACCTCGCTGCACAGATTCCAAGACCCCAAGGGCAACTTCTGGGCCGTCCCGAGGAGAACCCTAGAGGACAAATAGCAGCAGTGCACCTTAGGAGCGGAAAGACACTACCGGAGCATGTACAAGATAAAGATACAAGCCCCACAACTGATGAGGAAGCCACGGCTCATCTCGATAACGAGCCAATGAGAGTCGTTACCGAACCTAAAAATGTTGGTGACGATGCTCCCAGGGTCGTTAACGACCACAGTCTAGGTAAGTTTCCTATTCCGAGCTCCTCTCTCAATCCCAAGCTCGTTAACGAGCCTTCTAGGGTCAGTAACAATCCTCCGAGCATACTAATCGACCCTAATGTCGACTCGGTAGCATCACCCCTCGAGCCCGTATTGGTTCCGAGAATGGTGAAGTCTCTTCCTTTTCCTACTAAGAAATCAAAGGACTCTACTGAGAGTAAGTTCAAGCGTTTCGTAAAGATTCTCCAGGGCATAAATATTTCTATCCCATTCGCTGAGGCCCTAAGCGAAATGTCGGCTTACACAAAATTCTTGAAAGATATTCTTAGCAGGAAACGATCTATTACAGAGCTTCAAGATGAAGTTCGATCCATCGCTCTACCAGAGAAATTAGGCGACCCAGGGAGATTTGACATAACAATTGGCATAGGCGACCACAAATTCAAAGCTCTATGTGATTTGGGAGCCAGTGCCAGTTTACTCCCTCTTTCAATTTGGAAAAAAGCCAACATGGGACCATTGGAGCCAATCAATATGAGTTTATATATGGCAGATGGCTCATGTGTTAAGCCAACAGGGGTTGTAGAAGACTTTCCGGTTCAAGTGGGCAAATTCTTTGTTCCTAATGATTTCATAGTCATGGCAATGCCCAAAGACCTGGTGGTTCTTATTATCTTAGGGAGACCATTCCTCACCACAGCCGGAGCCATAAATTGACATTAGGAAGGGACTCCTAACTTTCAAAATTGGGGATGAGGCGAAGGAATTTCGGTTCAACCCGACAATGAAGGAGACAGATAGAGCCGAAGTCAAGATGCTCTACACCCACAATGAAGTTATCGAATGTGGGGACCCCGTTGGAAGATTAGTATCGAATGATGAATTCTCCGGTCAAAGATGGGCCGAGATATCCCCTGTAGTTTCGGTAACGAGTTCCCCAACCTCGGTATTGATCCTCTTGGCAGAAGAAACAAACTCGTTAACGACCCTGCCTGCATTGTTAACGACCTTGGCCGAGGACAATGAAATATCGACGTTTGAATACCTTGAAGAGGTGTTGAAGACAGAGCCAGAAGAACCAATTCTCATTCCAACCGAGCCTTCTCCAACACTAAAACCTCTTTCGGATTCTCTTGGGTATGAATTTCTTGGTCCTTATTCTACTTTCCCTGTCATCATCAATGCTAAATTAAAAGATGAGGAAGTAGAAAAGCTGCTTAATGTGCTTAGGTTGCATAGAAAAGCCATAGGTTACTCCCTAGGTGATATAACCGGCATATCCCCTTCACTCTGCATGCATAGGATATACATGGAGGATGATCATAAACCCACTATAGATCATCAACGTAGGTTAAATCCTAATATAAAAGAAGTGGTCAAAAAGGAAATCATTAAATTACTTGATGCTGGGATCATATTTCTGATATCGGACAACCAATGGATTAGTCCGGTCCATGTAGTTCCTAAAAAAGGGGGAATGACCGTAATAGAAAATGAAAAGGGAGAGCTAATCCCCACTAGGACCACTACTAGTTGGAGGATGTGCATAGATTATAGGAAGCTTAATAGTGCTACTAGAAAAGATCGTTTTCCGCTTCCTTTCATTGATTAGGTGTTAGAACGCTTAGCCCAACATGATTATTTCTGTTATTTAGATGGCTATAACGATTTTTGGAAGATTCCCATTCATCCTGATGATCAGGAGAAGACTACCTTTACATGTCCCTATGGGACTTTTGCTTATAAAAGAATGCCATTTGGGCTTTGCAATGCCCCTGCCACCTTTCAAAGGTGTATGATGGCAATTTTTTTGATATGATAGAAGATATTGTAGAAGTCATTATGGATGATTTTTCTGTTTATGGTTTTTCCTTTGATATTTGTCTTGCTAACCTTGCATGCGTCCTTAAAAGATGTGAAGAAACCAATCTTGTGCTAAACTGGGAAAAATGCCATTATATGGTCCAAGAGGGGATAGTATTAGTGTAATATCCCTCTTTTCCAAGAAGGGCAATGATGTAATTCCCTTTATTTTATTTAATAAAGTGTATGTGGCACTATAAAAAATATTAAATGCCTCATTTTATTAAATAAAAAGTTAACAAATAATTGTTATAAGATTATTTTAGATAAATGACCTTACCCAAAAGGTCATTAGTCTTACTCAATATTAATAATAAAATTTAAAGAAGTATTCATAAGTAGTAATGTGAATAAAATTATATGAAATTATTATGAATAATTTCCCTTAAGAGTTTAGTTGTTCTAAAAGCTATTTTTATGAATAAGGAGTTTTAATAAGTGACTTATTTTTTTTAATATTGTTGTGACAAAGGGATAACATTTCAAGGTAAGATTATGAGTAATTAAAACCTTGGGTATAAAATAATTTTCGGAATTTCAAATCCCTAAGAAATGGGCGTTTTTGCCACTATTTTAAAAGTATGGGCCGAAACTGTAATTTTGTAAAAAAATGGGCCTAAAACTGTAAAATCCAGCAAAGGCCACCTTCTTCCTCCAGCAGCCCGTACAGTTCATCAATGGAGTTTGATCCTAAAATTTTGTGTTTTAACCCTTAATCACGGAATCAAGCTTATTATACATGGAAAAGATCCTTATTTCATACCCATCATAATCTTAACGCTAATGTGACCAATCGGATCCCAAAATTTTCGCTTTTCTGATTTGAACGAATTAAGGCTAAAATCAATTATCCTTATTTGATTGCCAATCAGATAAATTGAAGTTATGGAAGGCTTGAAATCATTTTGGGCATTCAAATTCGACCCTTTACCCTATAAATTGAGACCAAAATTGATCCCCTTTCACCACCAAAACTTCATTATTTTCTCCAACCCACCAGACCGATTTCTCCTTGCTCCTTCCTGTTCGAAATCGACCCACCAGGCCGCTCATCGACCACCGCGGTTACCACCCTTAGCCACCGCCAACTTCCTGGTTATGTTCACTGTGTCGCACCAGTACACTGTCACCAACACCACTGAACTAGTTTGTTTCCGCTTGACTCCAATTCATCGAATCTCGTACTGTTCGCCTGCTAATAAGGCAAGTGGTGGTTCGCTCTCATATTTTTGTCATGAATACTTTTATTCATGTTTGCATGTCGTGTTGGGAACGCTTGTTTGAATAAAATGAACTTAGGTTATTAGAAATAATGACCATGTGAAATATATCAATGAATTAGGGTTTATTATGCATAGAAATAATGACCCCATGGTAGCTTATTGTTTTTATTCTATTATGCGCTAGAGCTTATACTTAGGTTCCAATGTTTGTGCACCTGTTTGTTTCACGGTCTCATTTTGAGATTCGTTGTTTTGGACTAGCGTAGAATTAGGGGTGGGGGTTCACTAACCCCTGAACACCTCTTTATAATATTTTGCATTAGGATGGACCTAGACCCTAATGTTGGTCATGACCCTGCTCTCTCAACCGTTTTGAGGAGTGTTTGGTGCCTAGCTAGTGCCTTGTATCGGGACTTAGGAACCCGTTCCGCCCTTTGTGGGATTCTATATCTTATGGCATATCGCGTTGCCGTCTTAAAAGCTATCAACTTGAATGCAATGTTTTGTAATTAAATAAGATAAGTGCTAGTGCACACCCATTAAAACGTGTTCAGGGTGGTGACTACAACTTGGAAAACCACTCTGGCTCCCGGCTTTGATTAATCTATTTTCCAATCTGAATTCGGACAACACGCATTCGGTGAGGTTGGTTGTAGATTTGATAAGTCGACGGAGGCTTTTCAATATATTGGTTGATAATTAAAGTTCCCAACATAACCTTTCTCATTCTTAAGGAACCATAGCCTTGTGGTGTCCTAATCTCTTTTCATCATATTTCTCATTCCGTGAGATTATTTGGGTTATGTCATCGACCGAATTTCATTCGGAGACCGATGGTCATAATGCAACTAAGATCACAAGAACCTCACATAAAAATTCCACTTGCGTAGTCTTTCATTAGACTGACCGACCGCTTTATTTCTTTTGCATGGCCGGCTGGTGTCAACCGTCCCTATACGGAACATAAGGGAGTAAAGGAGTAGTGATTCGAGATTGAAGCTGTTAAAGTGTTGCACGTTTCTTTGAATAACTTTTTAGTTTAAGGTCGAGATCCTTGGTCTGTAAGGACTGCCTTCAAGAATTTTACTTCCGCTTTGTTCAAGAATATTTATTCCCATTTTTTTCTACAAGTATTTGGATTATTCAAGATTGTGAAAGATGGACATTTTGTTTTAATATTTATTGAATTATCATATCTTGAATACCGTGAAAGCCTTGGGTGGCTTCGGAGTGTAAATTCCGAGGTCACTAGCGGTAATATCTCCGAGGGGAAAACGGGGGTGTTCCAATTATGGTATCAGAGCTAAAAGTTTTTAAAATCAAGTCTTCATACTTGTTTTCAAAAAATTCCTGTTTTCTTTTGGATTGAAAACCATGCTTGAAAGAAATAGTTGTTTTCATTTTTATCCTTCAACGACTTCATATTCCCACTCTATGACTATAGAATTACGGATTGTTCTATAAGCTACTGACAATGCTTTACCTTGTCTATGTGACAGACAATGGTGTTCACTAGGAGTCAAGCCAAATCCCTACGACCTGTCCATGAAGCTAGCCCTCCACCTTCCATCAAAACTGAGCACTTGCTTACCTCTGAAGAATTCATGGAGGAAAATGAAGTCGCCTCTATGGAAGTTGAGTCTCCACCAACTCCTATGTTCCCCTTGGAGCCAAAGGAGGAGCCTAAGGAGGACTTCGAGGAAGAACCTGAAGAGGATCCCGAGGAGGATCTAGAGGACGAACCCGAGGAGGTGTATTCCCCACTCACCCCGCCTGCCAATGTGTAAATAACTGAAGAGTACTCACTAGAGGAGTATGACGTTACCAACCCGCAACCACCTATGGGCCCTCAGAATATGGAGCATGAGAGCAATGCTAGGGTGAGGTGTTATGATGCGTTCCGGTCCTAGATCGAGAACGATCATGTCGAGCCCGAGTCTACCGAGACCTTGGCGTCCACCTTGGATTCCGACCTAGCTCGTTATTGTTATATTTATTATTATTTATTATATTTCCTATTTTGGCATGTTTCTATTTATAGTTAGTTTCTATTTATATTTCTGCTATTACTATTTTTGGGCGTATGTCTACTTATGCTTAAGAGACTGGCCCAATAGTTAATTAGGCCCATTAGCTAGACCTAGTTAGGTTTTGCATTTTCTATTTAAATTCTTCGATGTACTCAGTTTTATTTACGCCTTTCTTAATACAAATTGCCTTTTGTGAATCGAGTTTCTCTTCCCTAAGGCCTAGGCGTCAAACCCGGTTCGCGAATCGAACCCTTTTCTATCCCTTTTTCCCCACACCCTCGTCTCGGCCCTAGGCCACCCGAACTCGATCCGTCGAGTTTTCCCTCACGATCCACCTTGTGGTTCGCACTTATCCCGATTACTATCCGTTGGAGAAGATCCGAGGCCCTTCCGAGCCTAGATCGGACACCCATGCGATCCAACCAAAAGGCGGAACACATCAACTGGTATCAGAGCTCAGGCGACTCGACGAAGGCGTCCTTCTCCAACACCGCCATCAAGTCTACGGAGGTCACCAGCCCGCCCCCATGGTTGATCGTCTCCTCCGTCTAGCGCCTTGTAAGTTCGACCTTACTCCAAAAAAAAAACAAATCCGAACTGTGTAAAAAAAAATTCGAACTGTTTATGAAAAAAGAGAGGATTGCCTATCTGTTTGGCCACTTGGCGCTACAACAATGACCTCCTCCTACAACAGCGAATGTCCAAGCCACGCTCGTTTTTCACAGCGAGCCCGTTTGGGATCGTGAGCCCGATTGGGATAGTGAGCCCATTTGGGATAGCGAGCCCATCCTGGATAGCGATCCCGTTTGGGATGAGCCGACTTTACCACCTCCATATCCTTGTCCGATGCTTTTGCTTACTACAGCAGTCGAGCCATCGCCTATTGTCGTGACGCCCTTGCTTGACATTGTGCCATCTTCGGAACCCGAGTTTGTTTTGCCTATTATAGACATTCCAAATGATGACATAGAGCCCGACGATGTATTTCTCCTGCCTACTGATCTCCACCTCTCCTCTGACCACCCGAGCTCAAAGCGAGGACGCTTCGATTCTAAAGGAGGGAGGATGATGCGTTCCGGTCCTAGACCGAGAATGATCATGACGAGCTCGAGTCTACCGAGACCTTGGCATCCACCTTGGATTCCGACCTAGCTCGTTATTGTTATATTTATTATTATTTATTATATTTCCTATTTTGGCATGTTTATATTTATAGTTAGTTTCTATTTATATTTCCTCTATTACTATTTTTGGGCGTATGTCTACTTATGCTTAAGAAACTGATCGAATAGTTAATTAGGCCCATTAGCTAGACCTAGTTAGGTTTTGCATTTTCTATTTAAACTCTTCGATGTACTCAGTTTTATTTACGCCTTGCTTAATACAAATTGCCTTTTGTGAATCGAGTTTCTCTTCCCTAAGTCCTAGGCGTCAAACCCAATTCGTGAATCAAACCCTTTTTTATTCCTTTTCCCCCACACCCTCGTCTCGGCCCTAGGCCACCCGAACTCGATCCGTCGAGTTTTCCCTCATGAGCCACCTTGTCGTTCGCGCTTATCTCGGTTACTATCCGTTGGAGAAGATCTGAGGCCCTTCCAAGCCTAGATCGGGAACCCGTGCAATCCACCCAAAAGGCGGAATGCCCACGCTGATGAAGCTTGGTTTTCCGGGCTTCCGAGAACCGTTCCTTGCGCAAATGGAGCCAAACAAGATCGCCAAGCTCAAAAATCATAGGAACGCGACCCCGGTTGTGTTGTGTTGAGTACTGAATACCGCGCAGCTCAAGGTGCGCCTTGGTCCTAGAGTGCAGTTGCTAAATTTGGTTGGCTCGATTAGCAGCATCAACATATTCTCCCTGCTTCAACGACTTGGGGACCAAATCCAAAGGCGTAATGGGATTGCGCCCATAAACGACCTCAAACGGAGTCAAAGAATGCGCCGAATGTTTGGACCTGTTATAGCAAAAGTCAAGGGTAGAAAGTAAGTCCTCCCACCGGCGTGGGTTTGATTTGAGCATCACTCGTAGGAGTGAACCCAAGGTACGGTTGGTGACCTCCGTTTGGCCATTTGTTTGGGGGTGATAGCTAGTAGAAAACAATAATTTGGTGCCGAGTTTCCCCCAAAGTGTTCTCCAAAAATGCCCCACAAACATGGTGTCCCGGTCACTAATAATAGTTCTCGGCACACCATGGTATTTTACCACGTTGTCAAAGAACAAAGAAGCCACTTCCGTAGAGTTATTCGTAGCGATAAAATGAGCCATATTAGAGAATCAGATCACAACAACAAAAATGGAATCTTTGCCTCGTTTTGACATAGGCAAGTCCATAATGAAGTCCATAGAAATGTCCTCCCACGGGATGTTAGGCACAGGCAAAGTCGAGTAAAGTCTGTAAGGTAAAGTAGTTGACTTGGCCTTTTGGCTATGGAACACAACTCCTACAGAATTTGGTGACATTTGAGACCAAGTTAGGCCAAAAGAAATGTTCACGGAAAGCTGCAACAGTTTTGTTCACCCCGAAATGTTCCCGTCCATCATGAGCCTCTTTAATTAAAAGGTGCCTTATAAACAAGGCTGGAATACAAAGTTTCCCAGCCTTGTATAAGTAACCGTCATCTAAAAAATAAGAGTCCCACTCACGATGAACCGAGAACTTCTCAAAGATTGGTCCAAAGAAAGGGTTTGAAGCATAAAGCTCCTTAATCAAAGAGAAGCCAAGTAAACGAGTTTGCAATTGAGTAAGAAGCACATACCTGCGAGAAAGGGCGTCGGCGACCACATTCTCTTTTCCCTTCTTGTGTTGGACGACATATGGAAATGTCTCCAAGAATTCCACCCATCGAGCATGTCTTCTATTCAAATGGGCTTGGCTCTTGAGGTAAGAAAGCGCCGCATGGTCACTATGGATCAAAAATTCTCGCGGCCACAAGTAGTGCTTCCAAGTTTGGAGCACTCGGATTAAGGCACATAGCTCCTTGTCGTATGTCGGATAATTGAGCTGTGCCCCGATGAGCTTTTCGCTAAAATAAGGGATCGACTTATTTCTTGGTGGAGGACGCCCCCAATGCCAGTGTTAGAAGCATCGCATTCCACCTCAAATGGCCTAGAGAAATCCGGCAATTGTAGCAAAGGAGCATGGCTCAAGGCATCCTTCAAATCTTGGAACGCCCTCTCGTGGTGCTTTTTCCATTCAATAACGATGCCCTTATTAGTCAAGGCATGTAGGGGCGCCACTATAGAAGAGAAATTGCACACAAACCGACGATAAAACCCGGCCATGCCCAAGAAAGAGCGAACCATAGTAGCGGTGGTAGGAGTAGGCCACTCCGTTATGGCCTTAATTTTAGCATCATCCACATGTAAACCACGAGAAGACACCACAAAGGAAAGAAAAATAGTGGATGGGCTACAAAATGTACACTTGGCCAAATTGGCAAAAAGTGTCTCTCGGCGCAAGCGCGCTAGAACGAGCCTCAAATGGTCCACGTGGTCAGAAAAAGTCTTAGAATAAATCAAAATATTATCAAAATAGACCACGAGAAACTTACCAATAAAATCACGGAGGACGTGATTCATCAATCTCATGATGTGCTCGGCGCATTGGTGAGGCCAAAGGGCATCACTAACCACTCGTAAAGGCCGAATTTGATCTTGAAAGCAGTTTTTCACTCATCTCCTTCTTATATTCGGATTTGATGATAGCCGGACTTCAAGTCAATCTTAGAGAAGATGGAGGCGCCATGGAGCTCATCCAACATGTCATCGAGTCGTGGAAACGGATGCCGGTATTTGATGGTAATCTGATTGATGGCCTGGTAATCCATGCACATGCGCCAAGAGCCGTCCTTTTTAGGAACACGGATGACTGGCACACCACAAGGACTCATCGACTCTCTAACATAGCCTCTCTCAAGTAGCTCCTGAACCTGTTTTTGAAGTTCCCGGGTCTCATCCGGTCCGGCCTTGTAAGGAGCTCTATTGGGTAACGAAGCACCGGGCACCAAATCGATTTGGTGCTCAATACCTCGTATAGGTGGCAAACCAGCAGGCAACTTGTTAGGAAAAACATCTTTGAATTCACTAAGTAAGGAAGTTACCTCATTTGGCAATGCCGGGGTGTCGGTTCTAGAAGATGTCAAGGACATCGGCACCAAAAGAAAGCACGGGGCGCGACCTTGCAACGATGTTGTAATGGAAGATGGCCGAGCCAACAGGAGGCATCGTTCGACCGAGCCTTGTAGGGGCGGCCTAGGCGGTGCCGGTTGGCGTGGCCGCTGTTGTGGCTGCTGCGACGAACGCACCTTGTCCGAACCAGATGGATGTGTACCATTGCCTTGTTCATCAAAGAGGTTTGGTTTGGGTACACTCTTGGCCTTGCTTGCTTTTTCCTCAGCCTCAATCGCTTTTTGGTGATCTCGTTGAACCTGATCCTATAAAATCTCACTCGGCGACATAGGTAAGAGCTTGACGCACTTCTCGTGGTACGTAAACACATAAGTATTCAAGTAACCATCGTGAAGGACACGTCTATCAAATTGCCATGGGCGTCCCAACAATTAATGTATGACGTCCATTGCAACTACATCACAAAGAATAGTATTTGTATAAGGACCAATGGAAAAGGAAATGGTACATTGTTTAGTAACTTGCGTACCTGAGCTACACGAAAGCCATTGAAGACCATAAGTAGCGGAGTGTGGAGTGGAAGGCAGCCCAAGATGATCGACCACCTTTTTATTGACCAAATTAGTGCAGCACCTGGAATCAATGATGACACTTAAGCTTGCTGAACCAACCAGAGCTCGAGTGTGGAAAAGATTTTCCCATTGGTCATTAAGATTGTTTTCACGAAGGATTAAAGCCTTTCGAGAAACCAACCCCAACGGAGTCCCCATGTTAGCCGGCGATGGAGCACAATCCAACTCCTTAGCTCGAGGAACCAAATACTCCTCCTCCTATGGTGCCGGTGCTGAAATTTCTTCTTCATCATCCATGGACTCGTAACCAGCTGAAGCTTGGACAAACATAACCTTCTTGCGGTTGGGGCAGTCTTTTTGGTAGTGATCGCGGACACCGCAAGTGTGGCATTCCAAATCACGGGCTCTCTCATGGCCTGGTTGTGCCGACTTTTGGGTAGCCGCGCGTGTCGTTGTAGACGCCGTGGATTTGCCCAAAGAAGTAGAAGAACCCTATCCTACAACAGTACTAGATTTTTCATTAGTATTAAAATCGTATGGACGAGGGTTGGACAAAACATACCTGCCCGAAGACGTGCAGGAACCATAACTCTTATTGTGCACATGCTGTTGATGAATTTTCATGGCCGTATGCACTAGTGTGTTGATATCCTTAATAGGAAGGATCTCAAGATGATCCTTAATAGGCAAATTTATGCTACTAATAAATTTAGTACGCAATGTGGATGGAGCAATACTAATATTCGCCTTGAAAAACATGTCCTCTAACTTTTCGAAATACTCAACAAGGGACAAAGATCCTTGGCGAAAATCAGCGATGTCCAAACGCATTTGATTACGGTAATCAGTTGGAATGTATTTCTACAAAGCGTTGTCCATGCTTAACAATCATCTATAAAGCTTTGCCACCAAACCCAGGCTGAACCACGAAAATGTAAGGTAGCCGCTTGTCCATGCTCATAATCGGGGATATTACAATAGCGAAATGTATGCGCCGCCGTAGTAACCCATTCTAAAAAGACCGCAGGGTGATGATGCCCTTCAAACGGTTCAATCTTGACCTTGACTTCGTGTCGTTGTTATCGGGGAGTGTCCCGATTGCCATTAGCAACATGAACATCATGGCCACGATCAATAGGGGACCTAGGCCGGGCCGGCACATGCCCGTAATAATGATCTTGCCCTTGATGATGTTGCTGGAGCGGGGCTTGGGTGCGCCGCTCGATAACATGATCATAGGTGTGCCGGTTTTGACGCGTTTGGGCATTACCATAATTAGGGGTAGCGGAATCCAATCCGATGGGCGCTCATTCAATTCAGGAGGATCGCCCAACGCTGGAAAATTATGAGGGTTAACTATGCCTGAATCTTCAATTTGTTCATCATCGAACTCCTTGAAGTCGTCATGGATAACCGGCGTAGGAAAATTGTACTCCAAGGAACCATGTCGACGATTGTGACTAGGTTCCTTCTCATAAGGCCGTTTGGTTGTAGCAAAAACATTATGGTCAAAAGCCGGTGTCGGAAAGCGTTGGTCACGCATTCCATAAAGTTGGCGTGCTCTAGCGTCGTCCACATATTGTGGGCGAGTCGGAGCACGAAGCGAGGTGGTGGTGTAGTAGCCAACATCCTCGGGACCATAAGAATCAAAAATAGGTGGTTGAGAATACATACCTTGGTCTTTGGCGTAGGCACTCGAAGACGGAGCATTAGCAATTGGATCGCTATGCAAAACGTGGGTTACCTGACCTTGCCTTGATTCAGTCACGAACCCCACCGGTGGAGGATTAGGCTCAACGGGGACCTTGACCTTGTGGCGGGGATCCTGTGTAGCAACGGCGTGGGATGGGTAAGCATGATCGGAGCCACCGATATTGCTGGTGCGCCCATGGTGATACCGGAGGCCTTAGAGCAAGCGCGCGTCAAAGGCCCGGGAGGGAGTTGTTGTGGTGCCGGGGGACCAGCCAAGACTGGGTCTTGTGGTGGACTCGAAGTGTTTGTTCAAGGGTATTCTTGAACAAATAAATTTATATCAAGACCCCGTTGAGTACAGGGAGTCAGGTTCCTCCACGGGAATGAGAATAGGGCTAAAGATTAGTTGACAAACTACAGAAAGCAAAGCAAACACGAACAAAACAAGCCAAGACCGATTTGCCTAGGGTCGTGCACGACCCTATGGGGGTCGATCCTGGGCACACACAAACACACACGAACACAAATGAAGGCTAGGATCGAACACGACCTTGGTGAGGTCGAGATCGAGACAAATTAACGAGTTTTAATCAAATATAAAAAGGCAATCCTAGGGCTAGGGCAACCACAACAACAACCATACATGCTTTCAACAAGAATTCACAACCATCATGCAATTATGATCATAGAAAAGTCAACTGTCGCAAACAATTCAAGTTATTCAATCAACTGTCGCAAATTAAACAACTTTCTATCTATCCTTCAACCTAGGAATATCAACTTTCGCAAATAATCCTATTAGATCTAATCAAGCAACCAACTTTACACTTTCGCTTTTAAGTTAATTGCAAGATATTGCCTCAACTTTCGCAAAGGGATTTAGCACAAGATAGATAGATATGATCTTTCAAGCATTCAAGTCATGAATTCAAGTTTAGACATGCATGATCGTGTTGGGTTTTCACCCAACCCTAGAATCTAAGAGAACTACTCACACATAGCTAAACAAAACGAAAACCTCATGATCATAAAACCGAAAATTAAATTAACCTAAGAAGAAGTCTTACAAATTTGTCCAACTTGTTCTTTAAGTCTTCTTCCCAATCTCCACAAAATACGTAAATAAAAATATAGCAAAATCCGGAACCCCAAAACAAAGAGTTTTTCCTCCTTTTATAGAGAAAAAGGAGTCCTAATTAACCTAGGAAACAAGATCAAACAACTTCTTGAAATTAAAGATAGAATATTTGACAAAAGATCACGGAATTTAGCAAGAGTCGGCGCCATGCACGACCCAAAGTGGGTCGTGCACGACCCTCCAAGGGTCGACCCGGAAGCTTGGATTTTGGGGTGGGTCGATCTTGGCAAGTGTTGGCTCGTGCACGACCCTGTTGGCTCGTTCTTGGCTTGCTTTAGCTCGTGCACGAGCTCCTTTGGCTTGATTCTACTCTCTTTCCAGGCTTCCTTCCTTAACTTCTCCTCAAAGCTCGTCCACCTCCTCGTGTGGTACTCCAAATTCTTCGTTTACGCTCCAAAGTACCTACAAAAAAGACACAAAATATGCGTAGTTTCCGAATCTCAAAGAAATACGAAAACTATGGCAAAAAGACTCAAAAACCTAAAACCCTAACATAAAAACTAACCAAATCTAATCTAACTAGACACTAAAAACCTACCTAAACAACGAATATCAAAATACCCCATACTTAGACTTGCTTGTCCTCAAGCGATAATCATGAAAAATCAAGACCAATAACACAATCTTCAAGCATAGCCTTTGTCAAAACATTTTAAACACAAGTGAAAAAGTAGATAAGTAATTTTAACGTCATCACATATGTATGAGTCTCAAGCATATGCAATCACAATCCAACCTCACAAGGGATTTTAATGTGTTTCACTCATCTCTCATGTGTTTAGGCTATTAATATCAACTCTCAACTCAATCTTTATGTAATATCAACTTTATCATTGAGACTTATATCACCAATCTCTCTACCTAGAGAAGTCAAAACACGTCAATCATCATAAGAACTCAGGCTCAATGAAATCTTCATAGAAGACTCCATTTGACTCGGTTTTAATGGGGCTTGGTAAAGACAATAAGGTGTGGAATTATGTTGGCTATGTGGTGCTAATAAAATCCTGGAATCAAAGACTCCTAAAACTCACACATTGCCAAAACTCTCATAAAAGAACATATACCAAACTCTCTCAACATTATGCTCACTCACTTCTTTTCAACCCCTTTTAAATCCCAACTTATTTTGCTTACAAATACTAAGGAAATTTGGCTCATGCACACTTTCACTTTCAACACTTTGCTTTATTTTTCTCCCTTTTTTTTCATTTTCTTATGGGAGATCGATATCCATATCTTTTTTTTCTTCAACTCTTTGTAAGTGCATTCAGGGAACCAAACTCCTTTTACATTACAAGCTGCAAGATTTTTTTTTAACTTTTCCCAACCCATAATTACCCCACACTTGAACCAAACAATCTCACTCAACAAAACTATCACACACCAACACTAAGTCCTAATCTCCGGATGGGGTCAAGCTTATCTTGGCTAGAGAATAATTTTGTGGAGCTAAAAATAAAGGCTTAAGGCTCAACTTGGCTTCAAAAAGAGGATAATGCATAAGGGTGGATAGGGATTAATAGGGCTTATGAAAAATAAGTTCTTAATTATAATTGACATGCATGAACGATCTCATACCGGCTTCAAGAAATAGATAACCATATCAATGACAAGAGATTTATATGCATAAAGAGAGCAAATCACACAAGAAAAAGAAGAGGGATTTTTTTTTTGGTTCTCCCTTTAAGGCCAAAATTCCTCACTAGGTAAAATTTTTGTTGGATTACAATTACTTCTACTCAAGACACATATGCTCAATTTCATCACAAGTCCATTTTCATTATTACAAGCAATTTCTCAAGACTTAGGCTATACTATCCAAATATGCCAAAGGAATTATATGATAAGCATGAAAATTAATTCTCATCATAGGACATCTAAGATGGAGCATTCTTATATCCTAAAACAAACAAAAGTAAATTTTTTTTTGAATTTTTCGACATTTTTTAATTTTTTTGGGTTTCGACATTTTTTCAATTTTTTTTCAAAACGTTTTCTTCACAAGACAAACTAATAATCAAGAAAAGACTCAATTATACACAACTAGTGAAGTTTCTTCTTCCCCTACCCCATACTTAAATCATGCCATGTCCTCATGCATAAAAATATATGACAAAGTAAAGAGATAGGAAGAAGAAACTCACAAAGAACTCTTGAAGCTGGAAGGATGGTGGAGCTCATCACTGTGGAGGTCGGCGACGAGACCGGAATGGTGGATGCTCTAGTGGAATATACACCTCTCTACCCGGGTAGTTCCCTTAGTCCCAATGCATGTAGCCCTCCGTATGAGCCCAACGGTAATCATCTACTTCTTGCTGGGCCTCATAATATGACTGGAACTGCTGGAACTCTTGGTAACGCTGATCCATCACGCCCCAGGTTTGCCTAAAGTCCTCCCTGGTAGATGCTTGCCCACGCATCACGGCCTCATGTTGTTGTCGGTGATCAACCCTCATCGCCGCCATCTCCCGAGCTAAATAATTCATATCATACACCTGAGCCTCATCTTGTTGCATTGGCTCCTCATCCCCGGGACCAGTATTAGCATTAGAGGATGTCCCGAACTCATAAGCCGCCCCAAAGGTAGGATGCATGGGTGGCATAGGGACGTGGTATGGCCGTGGAGGGTCGTGCGCGACCCCATAGGGGTCGTGTACGGAGTGGCGGGCAAGCTCGAATGTCTCTGGCGGGTCGTGCACGGACTGGCATGCCGGTTGGAACGACCCAAATGGGTTGTGCCCGACCCTTGTAGGGTCGTGCCTGAGGGTAGGAGGAGGGGGTAAAGCTAGAATTTCATACCTGGGCTCTGGACTAGGATAGCGGCGGAGGAGTCTTATCAAGGACTCATCATGTTCGGGGCGTTCCTTCAACCGGTATCGGTCGCTGGACCACACCTCAAACCAATTCGGCAAATGAAGCAAATCCACCCGCTCTTTGGTGATGACGACTTGATTACCATGAAAGACGGAGCAATATGTGGTGGGATCATTGGGGTGCCTCGATATCAACTTTGCATTAACGAGAAACGGGATGTCCACAAATATCGGCTTCTCTCCTGAATAAGCTCTCATGTCGACTCTAAGGTTGTGGGCGAGCCGAGCAATCATCCCCCCAAAGTAAACCGAATCTGACTTAGCCTTGAAATCATCCACACTTCTCATCCACTCGAAGCCAATGTTGAAAGGCTCGGGGGAAGAGAATAACATCGTCCTCATCATGTTGACCTCCCTCTTGTTTGGCCTAGATAACTCAGTCCTCGGGTAGACCGTGCTCCCTAGGATGCGAAGAATGATCCAAAAGAGCGGGTTGGCGATATCCTTGCTAGGCAAGTTGTGGAAGGCGCCCTCCTGTTTCCGGGATAGATAACTCCATGTCACTAGGGGGTCGGGCTCAAGCTTGGCATCATAAATCGGGTTAGGGAACCCGAATGCATCATGGAGCTATTGCAAGGTGAGCTTGAACCATTTGTTCCCGAGCTGAAATTGGATCTTACCACCAGTGTGAGGGCTCTTGATAGTGGTAGTGAAGGTGGTCAAAAACTCACAAGTGAGTATGGGATAATGGTGATTTTTCCACTGAAGCAAATTCTCGCCCCCTATGTAAGTGAAAGCCTCCATCAAATCATCGTGGATGTGCAAGCGTTGCCCATCCTCTTTGCAATACCAACGGGTTCTATGCTTGAGCTCAAGGCAAGCATTGTACGTCTTTCTGAATTCGTTGGCCAGGGTGCATTGGTTAATCTCGGGCTTGTCACTTTTATTTGACATCTTTTCGGGTCGAGAAGTAGAGGCCATGGTACCTACATCCATCAAACACAAACTCCACATAATCCACCCCATACTTATTCAAAAGTAAGTATTGCGAGCATATCATTTAAGCACGTCACAACGAAGGCGAGACATGATATATAAAGACATGAAAGCATGGCTCAAATCTCAACCTAGCATGCAATACTTAGCAAAAACCACCCAATTCCACATAAAAAGAGTGCTTGCACAACCCTAAGGGGGTCGGTCCTGGGTGCTCGTTTTCTGGTTGGGTCGTGCACGACCCTAAGGGGGTCGTGCACGACCACATGCAAATATACTTCGTCTTCAACCTCCACCCAAAATTCGGATCTAGCCTCCAATGGCCCCAAGTATCAGATTTCAACCACAATAATCTCTAAATTTCAAGTCAAAACACACCAAAGCATGCACAAATCGAAACAACAACAATTAAGCAAGCAATTTCCAAATTTTTACCCAAAATCAAAAATTCCCAAATAATGCAAATCCAACCCAAAAATTCAATATCAACCATGAATAATCACGATTAAGAGTATAGGGTTAGAGATCCATACCGAAAATCCGAGATTCAAGCAAGACAAGTGGAAAATGGGGCGTGTTCGACCTAGATCTAGACTTGGGACGAGGGGGATGGGTCGGGCACGAACTGCCTGGGCTCGATCTGGGCTGGGTGGTCGAGTAGTAGAGTGATGGTGGTGAAGTGGTGAGGATTTGAGGGTGTAAGAGAGGTGGTTGTGTGATTTGGTAGAGAAGGGATTGAAAAAGCTCAAGCTTGGGAGAGGTGATGGTGGAGGTTGTCGATCTTGAAGCAAAGGTAGAAGAGGGTCGTGTGGCTTTAATGAAAAAAGATAGGGATACAATACTTACCTCTTTTGAAGGAGGGCAAGATCGTCATTGCTGACTAGGGTCGTGCACGTCCCATATGGGGTCGTGCACGACCCCCTGGGATCGAAAATTACCTTTAAATGGCCCCGTGTGTGAGGTCGTCTTTTCCCGTCTTTTTGATTCCATCTTTTAAGCTTATGACCCTGCAAAAACCCCACAAAATTTCTTCCGAAAAATATATATTCTATCCTAGTCTAAGGAAGGTTAGAAAAATCTAATCTAAAAAATAAAAAATAAAAACAAAATAAAATAAAATTAAAAATAATAATAAAACTAATCTAAAAACCGGGTTGCCTCCCGAAAGTGCTTGTTTAACGTCATTAGCTTGACTACTTACCTGAGCTCAGTCCGAGGTGGTGAGAGCCCATGTGGCTCGGATTTCTTCATCTAGTTCCACATTTGCATAGTACTTGTTCAAGCGGTGCCCGTTGACCTTGAAAATCGCTCCGTTTTCATCTATAAGGTCGATCGCCCCATGTGGATAAATGTGATGAACCGTGAATGGTCCACTCCATCTAGTCTTTAGCTTCCCGAGAAAAAGTCGGAGCCTAGAGTTGAAAAGGAGTACTTGGTCACCGGCTTTGAAGTGTTTTGGAACGAGCCTCTTGTCATGCCACTTTTTAGTTCTCTCTTTGTAGATCTTGGCATTCTCATAGGCTGTAAGCCTCAATTCTTCCAATTCTTGCAAGTCCAGAAAACGTTTTGCTCCGGCCGCATCGAGGTCCATGTTGAACTCTTTGAGAGCCCATAAAGCTTTTTGTTCAAGCTCGAAGGGCAAGTGACATGACTTGCCATACACCAAGTTGTAAGGAGTGGTGCGGAGTGGCATCTTGTAAGCGGTGCGGTATGCCCATAGTGCATCATCAAGCTTTGAAGACCAATCTTTCGTTGACCGGGACACCGTCTTCTCTAAGATGCTCTTTATTTGACGGTTTGAGACCTCCACTTGACAACTTGTTTGAGGATGATATGGTGTGGCCACTGTGTGAGAGACCCCATACTTGGCCAAAAGAGCTTCAAAGCTCCTTTCAATAAAGTGTGAGCCACCATCACTTATAAGAACTCGGGGGACTCCAAAACGAGGGAAGATATTTGATTTGATGAACTTAGCAACCACCCGAGCATCATTTGTTTTTGTGGCAATGGTCTCCACCCATTTGGAGACATAATCAACCGCTACAAGGATATACTTATAAGGACCCGATGAAGGGAAGGGCTCCATAAAGTCTATCCCCCACACATGAAAAAGCTTGACTTCCAAGATACCGGTGAGCGGGTCTCATTTCTCCAAGTAATGTTGCCGAAACGCTGGCACTCGTCACACCTTGTCACAAACTCATGTACATCCATGAAAAGTGTTGGCCAATACAAGCCACTTTGAAGAATCTTCGCCGTTGTCTTGAATCCCTTAGCATGGCCTCCCGTTGGTAGAGTGTGGCAATGGCGAATGACGCTCTCAATCTCGTCATCTGGAATACAATGCCGAAAGATGTGATCACTTCCTTTCTTGAACAATTAAGGATCATCCCAATAATATTGCTTGACGTCGTGGAGAAATTTCTTCTTGGGTTGAGGGGTTAAACCCGCCGGAATCTCGCCTCCTACAATATAGTTAGCAAAATCCGCAAACCAAGGGGTCTTTGACCCATGTATAGCAAGAATAGAAGAAGGGGGTGAAGATAAGGATGGTAGATCATTAGAACTCGAAAGAACCAAAAAATGGGAAGAGAACTTACCTGCTCGACCCAAGGTGAGGGTCGTGCACGAGCCAGTTGGGTCGTGCTCGAAGCCTGACTCGAGAGCTGGGGTCGTGCTCGACCCCTGGGGGGTCCTGTACGACCTTATGACGACCCTAGCAGGGTCGGTCTTGAGAGGTCCAATTTCCAATGGGATCGTGCACGAGCCTGGAGGGGTCGGTCCTGAGAGCTTGATTTCTCCACCATTCTTGTCTCCATAGGGCTCTTTATCGCATTGCAAAAGAGTCACATCGGGGCGTGTATCATTGATGGGGATTGATCCGCCGGACTCCTGGATATGCTCAAGGGGTAGTCTTGATAGGTGATCCGCCACTAAGTTCTCCGCTCCTTTCTTGTCTCGGATTTCGTGATCGAATTCCTACAATAAAAGCATCCAACGAAGCAACCTAGGCTTGGCGTCTTTTTTCGCCATTAGAAATCTAACCGCAGCATGGTCAGTATAAACGATCACCTTAGAACCTACTAATTAAGAGCGAAATTTCTCAAAAGCAAACACCACATCAAGAAACTCTTTCTCGGTTGTAGTGTACATACTCTAGGCTTCATCAAGCGTCTTACTTGCATAGTAGATGGCATGAAGCTTTTTTTCCTTCCTTTGCCCAAGAACTGCTCCTATGGCATAGTCACTAGCATCACACATGATTTCGAAGGGAAGTGACCAATCCGGTGATTGCATAATGGGAGCCGTCACAAGAGCTTTCATTAACCTGTAAAATGCTTCAAGACATTCTGGAGACATGCTGAACACTACATCTTTCATTAGTAGGTTAGTCAATGGTTTAGCAATCTTAGAACAGTCCTGAATAAAGCATCTATAAAAACCCGCATGGCCCAAAAAGCTCCTAACGTCTTTAACGGAGGATGGAGGGGGCAATTTCTCAATAAGCTAAATTTTTGCCTTGTCCACCTCAATCCCACGTTTAGACACTAGATTTACTAAGACAATACCCTCTCTAACCATGAAATGACACTTTTCCCAATTAAGCACAAGGTTAGTCTCCTCACATCTCTTAAGGAATCTAGAGAGATTAGAAAGACATGAATCAAAAGTGGAACCATAAACTGAGAAATCATCCATAAATACCTCCACTATGTCTTCAATCATGTCGGAGCAGATGGCCATCATGCATCGCTGAAAGGTGGCCGGGGCGTTGTACAACCCAAAAGGCATCCTCCTATAGGCAAATGTCCCATATGGACAAGTAAATGTCGTCTTCTCCTGATCATCGAGGTGAATGGGAATCTGCCAGAAACCACTATAGTCATCCAAATAGCAAAAGTAATCGCATTGGGCTAAGCGTTCTAGAACTTGGTCAATGAAGGGGAGTGGAAAGTGATCCTTCCTAGTGGAACTATTAAGTTTCCTATAGTCTATGCACATTCTCCACTTAGTGGTGGTCCTAGTTGGAATCAACTCCCCTTTTTCATTTTCAACAACCATCATTCCTCCTTTTTTAGGAACTACATGTACGGGGCTAACCCATTAGCTATCGGAGATAGGAAATATGATACCGGCATCTAGCATCCTAAGAATTTCCTTTTTCAATACCTCTTTCATGTTAGGGTTTGGCCTACGTTGATGCTCAATAGTGGGTTTATGATCATCCTCCATATAAATTCTATGCATGCACAATGAGGGTGAAATACCACTAAGTTCCTCCAATGAATACCCTATGGCTTTCCTATAGGTCCTAAGCACATCAAGCAATTTATTCTCTTCTTCCACACTCAAGTTAGCATAAATAATAACGGGAAGAGTAGAATTAGGACCAAGAAAAGCGTACCTCAAGGAGTCGGGGAGCTCATTAAGCTCGGGAGTAGGCTCGGACAGGCTAACTTCCTCCTCAAGCTCCGGTTTGAGTACATCCAAGACAAGACATTGCTCCTCACTCTCATCCAGGAGGGTCGTGCACGACCCTTGGAGGGTCGGTCCTGAGACCCCTAAAACGTGTGGTAGAGGATCCCAAGCCATGAATTTCTCTGTTGGGTTTTTGCACTCAATGTAGTCAGAGCGTGTGTATAGCATCTTGACCTCCTCCTGATTTGAGTCCTTCATTGTTGGGTTGAACCGGAACCCAACCACCTCTTCTCCAATGTTGAAGGTGAGAAGACCGTTCTTGACATCTATGATGGCTCCCGCTGTGGCTAAGAATGGCTGTCCGAGAATAATGGGCACCACGGGATCTTCAAGCATCTCCATCACTATGAAATCATTGGGCACAAAGAACTTCTCAACTTGAACCGGGAAATCATCTACCACTCCCGTTGGCTTGACACACGACCCATCCGATGTATAGCCTCATGTTCACCGGTACTAAAGGCCCCATGTTGGTCTTGGACCAAATTGAAAGTGGAAGCAAACTCGTACTAGCACCTAGATCACACAAAGCTTTGAAACGGTAAGCTCCAATACCAATTGTAATAACAAACTTACCTGGGTCGCCTAGCTTCTCGGGAAGCTCCAACGATCTCACTTCATCTGTCAATTCCGACATGGATCGCTTCCTAGATAAGATCTCCTTCAAGAATTTAGTATAAGCAGGCATTTCATTCAAAGCCTCAGCGAAAGGAATGGAAAGATTTAAACCTTGAAGCAACTTAACAAAGCGCTTGAACTTACCTTCAGTGGAGTCTTTGGGTTTCTTAGAAGGGAAAGGAAGTACTTTAGATTGAGAGTGAATGGAAAGAGAAGGGTTAGAAGACTTACCTGGCGAAGGGTGATCGAGCTCGACCCTTAGAGGGTCGATCGCCTCTTCTTCTTTGTTATTAGTGCCCTCCGGATCGACCCTTGAGGGGGTCGTGCTCGACCCCTTTGCTCGACCCTATTGGAGTCAACGCAGGGTCGGTCTTGAGAGGTCCAACTTCTGTTGGGGTCGTGCTAGACCCTGACAGGGTCGGTCCTAAGGCTTCTTCTTTCTCCTTATTCTTAGATGACTCGGGCAAAGCTTTGCCACTCCTTAAGTGCATGGTTCGGATTTCACCATCACTTGCTCGGCCTCTAGGATTCTCCTCAGGGTGGCCCGGGAGTTGTCCATGAGGTCTCAGGATTTGAGTAGCTAGTTGTCCAAGTTGGGAATCGACGTTTTTTCTCCATGATTCAAATTCTCCCAACCGTGCATGAACACCTTTCAACTCAGCTCGTATTCCATTGATCCCGGTCTAGACTCCATTGATTCCTTCTTGCAGCCCTTTCACCCATGATGGTGGCTCTTGATAACCCGGAGGACGGTACGGAGGGGGGCGTTGCTCTTGTTGAGGGGGTTTCTTGTATTGATCATAATTGGAATTGCCCCAAGATGGTTGAGCATTGCTCCTCCCTGCATAATTGTTTTGGTTCCTATAGGAACCTCTCATGTAGTTTGCCTCCTCATAAGCCTCGGCGGCTCGTACTTGCTGCAAGTTAGTGCAATTGGAAATAATATGGGCGGAAGACCCGCATTCTTGACAAGATTGAGAAGGTTTAAAGTAACTTACTTGCTTTTTCAAACGGTTAATCTCACCTTGCATGAATTGGAACTTCACATCCCGATCTACCACATCAAATTGTGGCTCATACAGCTTCCTCTCCATTGGCTTAGCTTGTTGGGTTCCGTACATGGCATCATAGTTGGTTAGCTTGTCCAACAAAGCCCAAGCTTAATCGGGATCCATCTCAATGAACCCACAATCGGTGTGGAGGTTGATTCTGTCCTTTGTAGCGGCATTAATCCCCTGAAAGAAAATCTCTTGAAACACATAGGGTGGTTGTCCATGAGTAGGACATTGCTGAAGAAGTTCCTTAAACCGCTCCCAAGTTTCCACAAGCGTCTCGTTTGGAAGTTGATGGTAGGAGGTGATGCGCTTCCTAAGCTCCATTGTTTTCGCCGGTGGAATGAACTTGGTCATGAATAGATCACGCAAAGCCTTCCACGTCGTGATAGATCTGGGTGGCAAGCTCTCCGACCAACTCAAAGCTTTTCCTGCAAGAGACCACTTAAAAGCCTTCAAGAGAACATATTCAAGTGCGACACCGTCAGCAGCAATAGTGTCACATAAATTAGTGAAATTCTTTATATGCTACATGGGGCATTCAGTGGGTTTCCCCTCAAATTGAGAACGCATGATTAAGGATATGAAATGAGATTTAATCTCAAAAGTGAGGTCAATCTCCGGGAGCACTATCGCCGATTCGGGCACCCTCAGTTCTGGGTGCATGTATTGCTTGGCATTCGTCGGGATAGCGTCCAGTTGCGCCTGAGCTCGCCGCCCATTTGCAGCCTGAGCATCTCGGTCCATTCGTATGCGCTGCATCTCAGTGCGGAGTTCCTCCATTTGTTGAGCAAGAGTCTCAGCGTCGCCCATTGCTCATTGTTCCCTCAAACGTCGATGGAAGGACCTCTCTGGTTCGCTGTCGTAGTTAATCGCAAAAGTTCTCCAGGAAGAACTAGATGGCATACACTGCGAACAAAGACAAAAGAAACAAAATAAAAAAAAAGGGTAAGGGCTAGTCCCAAACCCCAATATCACCTAAACTAGGCACTATTGCTCAATCCCCGACAACGGCGCCAATTTGTTGAAGGGTATTCTTAAACAAATAAATTTATATCATAACCCCGCTGAGTACAGGGAGTCAGGTTCGTCCACGGGAATGAGAATAGGGCTAAAAAATAGTTGACAAACTACAGAAAGCAAAGCAAACACGAACAAAACAAGCCAAGACCGATCTGACTAGGGTTGTGCACGACCCTACGGGGGTCGATCCTGGGCACACACAAACATACACAAACACAAACGAAGGCTAGGATCGAACACGACCTTGGTGAGGTCGAGATCAAGAAAAATTAACGAGTTTTAATCAAATATAAAAAGGCAATCCTAGGGCTAGGGCAACCACAACAACAACCATACATGCTTTCAACAAGAATTCACAACCATCATGCAATTATGATCATAGAAAAGTCAACTGTCGCAAACAATTCAAGTTATTCAATCAACTGTCGCAAATTAAACAACTTTCTATCTATCCTTCAACCTAGGAATATCAACTTTCGCAAATAATCCTATTAGATCTAATCAAGCAACCAACTTTACACTTTCGCTTTTAGGTTAATTGCAAGATATTGCCTCAACTTTCGCAAAGGGATTTAGCACATGATAGATAGATATGATCTTTCAAGCATTCAAGTCATGAATTCAAGTTTAGACATGCATGATCGTGTTGGATTTTCACCCAACCCTAGAATCTAAGAGAACTACTCACACATAGCTAAACAAAACGAAAACATCATGATCATAAAACCGAAAATTAAATTATCCTAAGAAGAAGTCTTACAAATTTGTCCAACTTGTTCTCCAAGTCTTTTTCCCAATCTCCACAAAATACGTAAATAAAAATAGAGCAAAATCCGGAACCCCAAAACAAAGAGTTTTTCCTCCTTTTATAGAGAAAAAGGAGTCCTAATTAACCTAGGAAACAAGATCAAACAACTTCCTAAAATTAAAGATAGAATATTTTACAAAAGATCACGGAATTTAGCAAGAGTCAGCGCCATGCACAACCCAAAGTGGGTCGTGCACGACCCTCCAAGGGTCGACCCTGAAGCTTGGATTTTGGGGTGGGTCGATCTTGGCAAGTGTTGGCTCGTGCACGACCTTGTTGAGTCGTTCTTGGCTTGCTTTAGCTCGTGCACGAGCTCCTTTGGCTTGATTCTACTCTCTTTCCGGGCTTCCTTCCTTAACTTCTCCTCAAAGCTTGTCCACCTCCTCGTGTGGTACTACAAATTCTTCGTTTACGCTCCAAAGTACCTACAAAAAAGACACAAAATACGCGTAGTTTCCGAATCTCAAAGAAATACGAAAACTATGGCAAAAAGACTCAATAACCTAAAACCCTAGCATAAAAACTAACCAAATCTAATCTAACTAGACACTAAAAACCTACCTAAACAACGGATATCAGTGTTGATGTCCGGTTGCGGCATTTGAGCCGATGTCGGTTGCGGAGCAAGGTATGCAAGTTGGGCGTCAAAACGAGCTTGCATATCAGCCATTTGTTGCCTTAAAAGAGCAATTTCTTGTTCTATAGGCATGGCCTCGATCAAGGCAGTAGGGTTGAGTTTAGGATCGTCCTCTTGATTTTGCAATGCACCTGAAGCAGAAGGAGAAGACATGACAAGTAACAAAGAACAAAACGAACAATGGCAAGCAAACACACAAAGTCTTAGCTCTTGATCCGAGCAATGCACTCACACAAGGTGGGTGGCTCTTTGTGCGAGAGGCGGCTTAGGCTCACGATTAAAACAGTGGTGGTATTGAACAAAGCAAAGTTAAGGCAAGATATAAACCCACACAATTGAGTAATATCAAACAAGTAGTACTAGCAAACAAGGAATGATGCAAGCACTAACAAAGTTAAAATCACTAGCAAAGTGTGGCTTATGGCTTACCTTATTTTGGCTTTACCACCCAAAAATTCTCTCCTCTTTTTTTTTTAACAAATGTAGTTTAATGGCTTACCTTATTTTGACTATGCCACCCACAACTGATTTTTTTTAATTAAACGAGGGCCGAAAATTGCTTCTTTTTTATAATGCTGAAATTCGGTGACCTCAAACAAGCAACGATAGATATGCAATGATAAATATAGTTCAATGCAGTCAAACACAAGTAAGATAGCCTTGAAAGTAATTGAAAATCACTAACGATGGGCAATCAATCAAGCAATAGCAAAGCAATGAACAAATCACACCACAATTATACTTCAAAGGACAAGAACAATGAATTAGGGTTTGGCTTTAAAAAAAAATTCGATTTTTTTGCTGAATTAATGGTGGAATTATGGTGGTGAATGTGCAAAGATCGAATCAGGAGACTTACAAGACGATGGCCCTGATGCCAGTTGATGCGTTCCGCCTTTTGGGTGGATCGCATGAATGCCCGATCTAGGCTCGGAACGACCTCAGATCTTCTCCAATGAATAGTAACCGGGATAAGCGCGAACCACAGGGTGGCTCGTGAGGGAAAACTCGACGGATCGATTTCGGGTGGCCTAGGGCCGAGACGAGGGTGTGGGGAAAAGGGATAGAAAAGGGTTCGATTCGCGAACCAGGTTTGATGCCTAGGCCTTAGGGAAGAGAAACTCGATTCATAAAAGGCAATTTGTATTAAGCAAGGTGTAAATAAAACTGAGTGCATCGAAGAATTTAAATAGAAAATGCAAAACCTAACTAGGTCTAGCTAATGGGCCTAATTAACTATTGGGCCACTCTCTTAAGCATAAGTAGACATACGCCCAAAAATATTAATAGCGGAAATATAAATAGAAACTAACTATAAACAGAAATATGCCAAAACAGGAAATATAATAATAAATAATAAATATAACAATAACGAGCTAGGTCGGAATCTAAGGTGGATGCCAAGGTCTCGATAGACTCGGGCTCGTCATGATCGTTCTCGGTCAAGGACCGGAACGCATCATGTTTGGTGGATTTATCAGTTAAGGAACGCATTGAGCCCAGGCAGATTCGAGCCAAATTTGACGCCACCATCCCACAACTAGAGGAGTGGCATTGCAAGATGAAATACCATGAGCTCATGGCACAGAGGTTCCAAGATCTTGTGTATGAGGAGCGCGAACTGGCGCATAACCTCAAGGATAGCATCGAACAAGGGGAGATGTTGTTGAAGCGTGATGGTACCATGATGAGTCCCCTAATGTTTGACCCAAATATTTTGGACAAGTGTTGCCATCCCCCATCCCCGACTGGTCCGAGCGGGCCTGAAATCTAGTCATTACCTCCTTGAGTAGTTGCTATAAGTTTATGTTCTATGTCATTCCGTTGTCTTAGGATATGTTGTTCTTTTCTATGTTGACGCTTGGAAGTGTGTTACCTTTTTGTTTTGAACCATTTTTATGTTATGAGATTTTGAGTTAGTGATCCAATATCTAAATGAATAGAACTTCGCTTATGAATGTTCAGATGGTCAATACTCGTAACACGAATAGAATTCAATTGAGGAGTGCCTGAAATATGGACAACAATAGGGAAGGTACAGAGTCCCACAACCAAGGCACCCAACGTGATCACCAACAAGCTGCCAACGTTAAGGAGTCTGTGAACCTCAACGCTGCTACACTAGAGGTAATCAAGGCTATAGTGGTTCAAACCATGCAATGGATGAACCAATGAGCTCCATTGGTAGCACCTGAGGTTGAGCTAGGAGAACAATCTGCTAGCAATGGAGATTGTATCATGCAAAACCCACCTCGTGACAATGGCTCCAACTTTGCTCGAGCGTTGAAGACGTTCACATCCATCAGACCCGATAGCTATGACGGAACTAGGGAACCTGTTAAGATCACTTATTGGTTCTCACACATGGAGAAGTTGCTATGCAATGTGGTGTGTACCCCTTCTGAAAAGGTGCAGATCGCTTCTCTACAGCTGAAAGAAGGGGCAAATGAGTGGTGGGAGAATTTTGGACTCTCTGAACATCCTCAATTGAGTTGGGATATGTTTAAGAACAAGATGTTGGATAGGTTCTTCTCGACGAAAATGACAGATTGATGGGATGAAGGTACTGGAAATGGCTATTGTAATATTCGATGTCATATTTCCTTTTAAGTCGGAAAACGAATTTCTTGTACAGCAAGTAATCAAGATTTCTTGACCCACGAGCAACCCCGGCGGGAAAAGAATATTTATTATAAGCAGTTATACAAACACCCTTGGTTTCCTTATATAGTTGTATACCTACCGATATATCTATTTCACCTTAGTAACTAATTCTATATCCATATATATATTTCTTTTATCCAAATTTGATCTTATCACCTTACCCTATCCTAACAACCTAGAAAACTCTCATTAAATCCACATCTAATTACTTCTTTTATACTTATCTACCTAATTAATCATTAGAAACCAAACAGAAGAGATCCTCCACTTTGGAATTAAAGGCTTTCGCCTTCCTCGTTTAGCCTCGCGTTAGGCATGTTTCTTCCCGGTTTCAATCCTCTCCGGCGGGAGTTACAGACCACGCTAGCGTCGTTTCGATCGCACCAGGGGCAGCATGCCACAACTAGACGCCCGAGGCGGCAATGTTTTCCGTCTTGATAGTTCGTTCACAAGCTTTGGTGGTTCCACAAGTTAATTCGGATCACCGGTATTTTGATAGCGGCTATTAATCTAGTATCATCGATCTACTTTGTCTCTCCCTTGCCCTTAATTATCACTCCTTTTTACAGACCTCCTTTGTGTTGTTGCTTTCTGAAACCGTCTTCGATCATCGGGTCGTGCTAAACCCGTTCCGTTGAGTAGTCGTCGGTACCTTCCGCTCCTTTCTTTTGGCTTGTTACGTAGTAGAGGAAGATACAAGTTCGAACTTATATATATATGTTTTATTATTGCAATGGTTCGTACTAGTAGGGGTGGGTTATTTAATGTAGGATGCTTGGTTAGAAGTTGTATTTTATGTGTTCGTGTAGAAAATTATTAATCTAATTCACGTTTGGTTGTAGCTACAATAACTTAGAAAGTGTTAACGATTACACGTATTAATTGTTTCGGTGAGTGTTTCTATTAGTTGACTGGGTATTAATATTTGTTAATAGTTAGCAAGTTGTTGGGTTAGTTGCTTCAACGTGTTAATAGTCTAGCAGGTTAGTAGAGGGTTAGCTAACAGACTTATAAATATATGGTATACTAAGTTAATTAGTATAGTATTAGGCTACTCAAGTTGTGGGCATAGTTTTTAAGTTGAATTGGGAGGTTGGTTTTTGGATTAACTAGTTTTATATGGGTTAAGCTTAGATTATGAGCTTAAGGTAATAGTTAATCCCGTTTGGATAAGTGGTTGTACTAATTGGTGAGTTGGGTTAGGAAAATAAATAGAATAGTTTACAAGAATCGTTAAATGAGGTTTGGTTTGAACCTAATATCGTTTTTCTCGTACTATTTCCATTAGGGAATTGTTGTTGCCTACACTCTTAGTTTTCCGTCTCCGTCAAAGAATTCTTCACTTGAGGTAAGTCGTTTTCGACTTGCTCGGTTCTTCTCTATCTTGTTAGATTGCATACCGTTATTGTAGGGCGGGTTTTGGGAACTAGTCCTGAATACCTTTTTAAATTGTTTTGAACTTCATGAATCGCTATGTGTGTAAAATGGTTTTGAACGCATTTTATCGGCAAGATATTTTTGGAACGTTTTCTCTGTGTTGGTACCATTTCCGACACGGCCTCATCGTAGCTGGCGTGGAGGAAGAGTTGGCTATGTATGACCCGTGTGACAGGGAAATCTTGCCCCTTCAAAATGAAAATTATTATTAATGTGTTTTGGCAAGTGCTCCAATGGAGGCTTAGCCGGGGTTAGAAGGGAGATTGTGAAGTGGAGTGAGAGGGCCTGCCTCTGCACTCGGCGCGGCGATGAGCGCCTTGGTGGTCGGATTGCGAGATGGAGGAATTGCATTTTTGTGAGGTTGTATTTGTGAATGCGTATGTGGCTATGTGTGACTAATAATAACTAATTTAGGTATTGGCCTTTAGAGTTATGAGTGCGGTTGTGGACTTGGATGCTGACTTTGTAAATGCTTTTAAAACGTCTTGCAATTTCCGTATTCTTTCTAACTTGATAGATTAGCAGCTGACCTTTCGGGGAATATTTTTTTTAGTCCCAGGTATGAACCAGGGAACCGTGCAGGAACCGAGGTCAGATGGCGGGGCGGAGCGGTGAAGAGCGCGTGTCATAGTGGGATCGGTTTACTTTGGTTTCTTTTGTTATATAGGGGGTTGAATTTATTGTTATGTTGGATTTAATATTATGTGATATTTATTATTGTTATTAGGTTAATTCATTGTTAGTAGGATTTTGTCGGATTTGAACATTTATGTTTTCGGGCATACATGCATAACTTTGTTTTCTAAGTTTTACTAAATAAAAGGTTGGATGTTTTATTAAGTTTTCTCGTCGTGCTCGCGTTGCAAGATCCTAAAGTGTTGTTGTCAACCCACTTAGGTAGTACCCGTTAAGGTCTACTATTAGGTAACACCCTGTGTAAAGACGGGGTGTTGCAGCTTCCAAATTCAACCACCTGCTCCAGTATGCAGGAGCTGAGGTTTCCTCAGAGGAACAAAAGATAAGAAGGTTCCATGAGTAGATGAACCCGAAGGTCAAGCCACTTATGGTGCATCATACTTACACTACATTGAAGGAGTACGTCAATGCAGCGTACAAGTTGGAGATGACATTGGAAGTGTCCGCTTTGAAGATGAAAGGTTGGGGAAAGCCACCTCAATCTGGTTCTCATTACCAGGGTTTCAAGCGGCCAGCTCCACCTCGGAACTTTGAGCGGTCCAATCGGGCCAAGACTGAGTCAACTTATTCCAAGACGACTCAAAGTTCTCGACCACGGAAAGGACCGATCATGTGCTACAATTGTGGTGAGCCAGGGCACACTAGCAGGGGGTGTACTCAGAAGAAAAGAAAGTGTTATCATTGTGGGAAGGAGGGGCATGTTCAGACTTATTTCCCTCAGAAAAAGAATGGTCCAACCCAGTCACGACATGGTTCAGTGTCCTATAACAACCGAGCTCCAACTACATCTGGGAAATCAGCTTCTGCTCACACCACAACTCACAACAAGGGGAATACTCCTGCATCGTCATCTGGCCAAGGACAGCGGTTGTATGAGAACGATGCGTCGGGCAGATGAACCTAATGCCCTGGTTGCTCAAGGTACTTTGTATGTTCGTTCCACTCCCACCTATATTCTTTTCGATTTTGGGGCTACTCATTCTTTTATATCAGAAAGTTGTGTAGATCAAATAGGACTTGAATGTAATGCTATATATGAGACATTCGTTGTTAATCTTCCTAATGGAGAGAAGATTGTCGGTACCAAGCAACTCACTTACTTTCCATTCACCATCCAAGGGAGGAAGTTTGATGCTAATCTTATCTGCATACCAATGGATCTATATGATATAATCTTCGGAATGGACTGGTTAACTCGTCATGGAGCTGTGATAGATTTCAACACTAGAACCGTAACCATCACAACAGGAGGCAAATATGTCTGTAAGTTCAAAGGACGACGAGAAGCTGAGAACGGGAAAATGGTAAATGCTATGAAGTCAATAAAGATGCTTCGATAGGGATGCACATGATTATTCTGTTTTATGGAAATGACTAAAAAGAAAGAGGTAAAATTACAAGAGATCCCCGTTGCTAGAGAGTTTCCTAATGTCTTCCCAGAGGAGATTCCAGGATTGCCACCTCATCGTGAAGTAGAGTTCACGATTGAGCCGAACCAAGGACCAAACCTATTTGCAAGGCGCCCTACAGAATGGCCCCATTGGAAATGAAGGAAATGAAGGAGCAATTGGAAGAATTGCTAGAAAAAGGGTACATCAGACCGAGTGCTTCACCTTAGGGAGCGCCAGTACTGTTTGTAAAGAAGAAAGATGGAACCTTCATACTCTGCATTGACTACCGAGAATTGAATTAGGTCACAATCAAAAACAAGTATACATTGACAAGGATTGACGATCTTTTAGACCAATTATGAGGAGCAAGGGTATTCTCCAAGATCGATTTGAGGTCAGGATATCACCAACTTCGAATTCGTGAGGAGGACATCCTCAAGACGGCATTCCGCACACGGTATGGACATTATGAGTTTGTGGTCATGCCTTTTGGCCTTATCAATGCCCCAACAATATTTATGGATTTAATGCATCGGTATTTTCGAGGATATCTCGACAAATTTGTAGTGGTCTTCATCGACGACATTCTTATCTATTCACCTAGCGAAGCAGCTCATGAAGAACACCTCAGGATCATTCTACAAATCCTTAGGCAAAACGAGTTGTATGCTAAGATGTCGAAGTGTGATTTTTGGCTGAAAGAAGTTGCATTTCTAGGCCACATTATCAACCAAGAAGGGGTAATAGTAGACCCTCAGAAAATCCAAGCAGTTGGAGATTGGAAGCAACCTCAAAATGTGAAAGAAGTTCATAGCTTTCTTGGTCTTGCAGGATACTATAGGCGATTTGTGGAAGGATTTTCAAAGATAGCTCTTCCTATGACTAGTTTGCTCCGTAAGGTTCACAAGAAGTTTGTGTGGAATGAGAAATTCAAGGCAAGCTTTCAAGAACTTAAAAGGCGTTTGACTAGTGCTCCGATTCTGACTTTACCCGATGGATTGGATGGGTATGTAGTATATAGTGATGCATCTAAACAAGGTCTTGGATGTGTTCTTATGCAACATGGTAAGGTTATTGCATATGCATCTCGTCAATTGAAGACATATGAGGTGAACTATCCGACTCATGACCTGGAGTTAGCTGCAGTTGTGTTCGCTTTGAAGATTTGGCGTCACTACCTATATGGTGTGAAGTGTCAGATTTTCACTGACCATAAGAGTTTGAAGCATGTCTTCACTCAAAAGGAGTTGAACATGAGGCAACGAAGATGGTTAGAACTACTCAAAGACTATGACATCGAATTGCTTTACCATCCAGGTAAAGCTAATGTTGTAGCTGACGCACTGAGTCGCAAAACCTTTCAGGAATCCATGGTGGCAACGCTCACTGCTCAACCAATGTTGCAACGGGAATTGATACAATGCGAGATTGAGGTTTGGTTCGGACGTCAACTTGGTAGTATGAATATGTTAGAGATTCATGCTACTCTTCTGGACCAAATAAAGGAAAAACAGGTTGAAGATGTCATGCTAGTTAAGATAAGCTGTGAGGTGCAAGAAGGAAATGCACCTGGCTTTATCGTTCAGGATGATGGATCACTATTGTTTCAAGACCAAATTGGTGTGCCAACCGATGAGGAGATTCGCCTTCTGATTTTAAAAGAAGTGCATGCATCAGCATACTCAGTCCACCCGGGATCGAGTAAGATGTACAAAGATTTACGTCGGAATTTCTGGTGGCCAAACATGAAGAATGATGTGGCAGAGTTTGTAGCAAAATGTTTGGTATGCCAGAAGGTGAAGATTGAACACAAGAGGCCAGGCAGCGAATTGCAACCATTGCTAGTGCCAGAATGGAAATGGGAAGATATTGCTATGGATTTTTTGACGGGCCTTCCTAAGATTCAAGGACAAAAGGATGTCGTTTGGGTAGTCGTTGACAGGCTCACAAAGAGTGTGCACTTCATAGCAATAAAGAAAACATGGGGAGTCCAAAAGTTAGCTGACACTTTTGTGCATGAGATAGTTCGTTTACATGGTACTCCGAAGACAATAGTATATGATCGTGATGGAAGATTCATGTCGGGATTTTGGAAGGAGCTACATCAAGCCATGGGGACAGAGCTAAGGTTCAATACTGCTTTTCATCCCCAAACCGATGGGCAATCCGAAAGGACCATCCAAACACTGGAAGATATGCTTAGAGCTTGCGTGCTAGACCGTCCTGTTAGTTGGGATACCAGCTTAAGTTTGGTAGAATTCACCTACAACAACAATTGGCATTCAACCATTAAGATGGCTCCATTTGAGACTTTATATGGACGAAAATGTCATTCACTAATTTGTTGGGACGAGAATGCTGATAAGATTCTGCTAGGCCCAGAATTGGTGGAGAGGACTACTACCGACATTGCTTTAATCAGACAGAGAATGTTGACAGCTTAGAGTCGACAAAAATCTTATGCTGATCTGAAGCGAAGGGATATTGAGTTTGAAGTAGGACACAAGGTTTTCGTCCGAGTGTCTCTATCTAAAGGGGTTTTTCGCTTTGGAAAACGAGGAAAGCTTAACCCTCGTTACGTTGGACCGTTTGAATCTTAGAACGGATTGGCAAGCTTACCTATCGACTCGCCCTCCCGCCATCTGCACATCCAGTTCATAATGTCTTCCATGTATCACTATTGCGAGAGTATGTTCCGGATGAATCCCATATTCTCAACTACGACGATATGGAGATTCAACCCAATGGCACAAATGAGGAGAGACCCGTTCGTGTACTAGAACGACGAGTGAAGAGTCTACGTAACAAAGAGGTACCACTAGTGAGGATCCTTTGGTTCAAGAATGGTGGGGAAGAAGTCACTTGGGAAACATGGGAGACAGAACAGGATATGCATAGAAAGTTTCCAGAATTGTTCTCTACCTAGTTTCTGGGACGAAACTATTTTTAAGGGGGTACTATTGTAATAACCTCCCTTTTTCTTAGATGGATATCTAATAAGTTGAACCTAGTTTCGGAGACGAAACTATTTTTAAGGGGGTACTATTGTAATAGCCCTCTTTTCCAAGAAGGGCAATGATGTGATTCCCTTTATTTTATTTAATAAAGTGTATGTGGCACTATCAGAAATATTAAATGCCTCATTTTATTCAATAAAAAGTTAACCAATAATCGTTATAAGATTATTTTAGATAAATGACCTTACCTGAAAGGTCATTAGTCTTACTCAATATTAATAATAAAATTTAAATAAGTATTCATAAGTAGTAATGTGAATAAAATTATATGAAATATTATGAATAATTTTCCTTAAGAGTTTAGTTATTCTAAAAGCTATTTTTATGAATAAGGATTTTTAATAAGTGACTTATTTTTTTTATATTGTTGTGACAAAGGGATAAAATTTTAAGGTAATATAATGAGTAATTAAAACCTTGGGTATAAAATATAATTTTTGGAATTTTAAATCTCTAAGAAATGGGCGTTTTTGCCACTGTTTCAAAAGTATGGGCCAAAATTGTAATTTTGTTAAAATTGGGCCCAAAACTATAGAATCCAGCAAAGGCCACCTTCTTCCTCCAGCAGCTCGTACAGTTCATCAATGGAGTTTGATACTAAAATTTGTGTTTTAACCCTTAATCACGGAATCAAGCTTATTATACATGGAAACGATCCTTATTTAATACCCATCATAATCTTAACGCTAATGTGATCAATCGGATCCCGAAATTTTTGCTTTTTAGATTTGAACGAATTAGGGCTAAAATCAATTAGCCTTATTTGATTTCCAATCAGATAAATTGAAGTTATGGAAGGTTTGAAATCATTTTGGGCGTTCAAGTCCGACCCTTTACCCTATAAATTGAGACCAAAATTGATCCCCTTTCACCACCAAAACTTCATTATTTTCTCCAACCCACCAGACCGATTTCTCCTTGCTCCTTCCTGTTCGAAATCGACCCACCAGGCCGCTCATCGACCACCGCGGGTACCACCCTTAGCCACCGCCAACTTCCTGATTATGTTCACTGTGTCGCACCAGTACACTGTCACCAACACCACTGAACTAGTTTGTTTCCGCTTGACTACAATTCATCGAATCCTCGTACTGTTCGCCTGCTAATAAGGCAAGTGGTGGTTCGCTCTCATATTTTTGTCATGAATACTTTTATTCATGTTTGCATGTCGTGTTGGGAACGCTTGTTTGAATAAAATGAACTTAGGTTATTAGAAATAATGACCATGTGAAATATATCAATGAATTAGGGTTTATTATGCATAGAAATAATGACCCCATGGTAGCTTATTGTTTTTATTCTATTATGCGCTAGAGCTTATACTTAGGTTCCAATGTTTGTGCACCTGTTTGTTTCACGGTCTCATTTTGAGATTCGTTGTTTTGGACTAGCGTAGAATTAGGGGTGGGGGTTCACTAACCCCTGAACACCTCTTTATAATATTTTGCATTAGGATGGACCTAGACCCTAATGTTGGTCATGACCCTGCTCTCTCAACCGTTTTTTGAGGAGTGTTTGGTGCCTAGCTAGTGCCTTGTATCGGGACTTAGGAACCCGTTCCGCCCTTTGTGGGATTCTATATCTTATGGCATATCGCGTTGCCGTCTTAGAAGCTATCAACTTGAATGCAATGTTTTGTAATTAAATAAGATAAGTGCTAGTGCACACCCATTAAAACGTGTTCAGGGTGGTGACTACAACTTGGAAAACCACTCTGGCTCCCGGCTTTGATTAATCTATTTTCCAATCTGAATTCGGACAACACGCATTCGGTGAAGTTGGTTGTAGATTTGATAAGTCGACGGAGGCTTTTCAAAATATTGGTTGATAATTAAAGTTCCCAACATAACCTTTCTCATTCTTAAGGAACCATAGCCTTGTGGTGTCCTAATCTCTATTCATCATATTTCTCATTCCGTGAGATTATTTGGGTTATGTCATCGACCGGCTTTCATTCGGAGACCGATGGTCATAATGCAACTAAGATCACAAGAACCTCACATAAAAATTCCACTTGTGTAGTCTTTCATTAGACTGGCCGACCGCTTTATTTCTTTTGCATGGTCGGCTGTTGTCGACCGTCTCTATACGGAACATCATGGAGTAAAGGAGTGGTGATTCGAGATTGAAGCTTTTTAAGTTTTGCACGTTTCTTTGAATAACTTTTCAGTTTAAGATCGATATCCTTGGTCTATAAGGACTGCCTTCAAGAATTTTACTTCCGCTTTGTTCAAGAATATTTATTCCCATTTTTTTCCGCAAGTATTTGGATTATAAAAAATTGTTAAAATTGGAGATTTGGTTTTAATATTTATTGAATTATCATATCTTGAATAACGTGAAAGCCTTGGGTGGCTTCGGAGTGTAAATTCCGAGGTCACTGGCGGTAATATCTTCGAGGAAAAACGGGGGTGTTACAATTAGCACATCTTGTCTCTAAATGAGGGATAGAAGTAGACAAAGCAAAAATTGATCTTATTGAAAAACTACCTCCTCCCTCTTCTGTAAAAGACATTAGGAGTTTTCTAGGGCGTGCTGGCTTTTACAGACGCTTTATCCAAGATTTTTCTAAGATAGCTAAACCTTTGACTAACCTACTAATGAAAGATGTAGTGTTTGAGCTGTCTCCAGAATGTCTTGAAGCATTCTATAGGTTAAGAGCAGCCCTCGTCTCCGCCCCTATTATGCAGTCCCCAGATTGGACTTTACCCTTTGAGATTATGTGTGACGCCAGTGACTATGCTGTTGGCGCAGTCTTGGGACAACGAAAGGATAAGAAGCTTCACTCCATCTACTACGCAAGTAAGACGCTTGACGTGGCGCAGAGTAAGTATACCACAACGGAGAAGGAATTCCTCGCTGTGGTATTTGCTTTTGAAAAATTCCGTTCCTATCTTGTTGGTTCAAAAGTGATTGTTTATACTGACCATGAGGCCGTTAGATATTTAATGGCCAAAAAGGACGCAAAGCTTAGACTGCTTCGTTGGATGCTCTTATTGCAGGAATTTGATCATGAAATCAAAGACAAAAAAGGAGCAGAAAACTTGGTAGCAGATCACTTATCAAGGCTGCCGGTTGAGCATATCACTGAATCCAACAATGAAGTGTCAATCAACGACTTCAGACCAGAAGAAACACCTCATGCTGAATAAGGTCGAACTCGATTCATGATATTAGAGGGTCAAAAGTCCCTTGGTTTGCGGATTTTGCTAACGATCTTGTAGGAGGCGTAATCCCCGAGGGACTAACCCCACAAAAGAGAAAGAAGTTCCTTCACGATGTAAAACAGTACTATTGGGATGATCCTCACTTGTTCAAAAAAGGAAGTGATCACCTCTTTAGACGCTGTATCCCAGAAGAGGAGATAGAAAACGTGATCCTTCAATGCCACACACTTCCTACCGGAGGCCATGCAAAAGGATTCAAGACCACAGTGAAGATTCTTCTAAGTGGTCTCTACTGGCCAACCATTTTTAAAGATGTACAGGCTTTTGTGACAACATGTGATGAATGTCAACGCTCGGGTAATATCACTTGGAGACATGAGAACCCGCTAACCGGGATACTAGAGGTCAAGTTATTCGACGTATGGGGCATAGATTTCATGGGACCTTTTCCCGCATCGGGCTCCTACAAGTATATCTTGGTTGCGATTGATTACGTCTCTAAGTGGGTGGAGGTCGTCGCTACAAGGACCAATGATGCTAAAACCGTGGCCAAATTTATTAAAACTAAAATTTTTCCCAGGTTTGGTGTTCCAAGGGTCCTCATTAGTGATGGTGGATCTCATTTCATTAGGTGGAGTTTTGAAGCACTTTAGTATGGTGTATCACACCGGGTAGCAACACCATACCATCCCCAAACTAGTGGCCAAGTTGAGATTTCAAACAGGCAGATCAAGAGCATATTGGAAAAAATGGTGTCCCGTTCTAGGAAGGATTGGTCATCTAAATTGGATGACGCTCTATGGGCTTATAGGACAACATAAAAGACGCCCCTACGCACCACCCCCTACAACCTAGTGTATGGCAAGGCATGCCATTTACCGGTCGAGATGGAGCATAAAGCATTATGAGCTCTTACGGAGCTCAACATGAACCTCGACGCATCTGGAGCAAAACGATTCATGGACTTGCAAGCACTAGAGAGGAGTTGAGGCTTAAGGCGTACGAAAATGCCGAAATCTACAAAGAGTGTACCAAACGGTGGCATGATCAGAAATTGGTGCCCAAAACGTATGAAGTTGGTGACAAAGTACTTCTATTCAACTCTAGACTCCGCCTATTCCCAGGAAAGCTAAGGACAAGATGGAGCAGGCCATTTGTGGTTCACCACATCTATCCTCACGGGGCAGTAGAGTTGATCGATAACCAAGGTGCTATCTTCAAATTTAACGGCCACCGATTGAAAAGGTTTCATGAGCAACCCGACCCGGATGAAGAGATTAGAGTCACCATAGCTCTTACAACGTCGGACTAGCCAAGGTAAGTACGTCAGACTAACGACGTTAAAAATAGTGCTTACGGGAGGCAACCCGGTTTTAGTTTCAGTTACGTTTAGTTTTTCCTTTCTTCTAGATCTTTTTCCTAGCTTTCTTTTGAGTTTTTCAGTAGTTTAGAAGTTAGAAAGATAGAATTGTTTTTAGGCTAACCTGAAACAGGAATTGGGCTCGAAAAATCACTGGAAATAGGCTACGCGAGCTCGTTAACGACCCCACCCAGGGTCGTTAACAACCCAGTTTGGCGACCTAGAAAAGGAAACGGGTAGGTAAGTATTTTTTTACCTAAATTTATCCTATATCTTTTACTTGTGCCGCCTCTTACCCTCTTCCCCTACCTCTAGCCCTCTCCTATAAATCCCTTCCTAAACTCCCAATATCCCACCCTCAAATCTCTCAATCCAAATCTCAAATCTCTCAATCCTACCCGTGTTCTTCACCACCGATCGGAATTCGCACCACCGCCCTACCCCCGGAATTTTACCCCGTTAACGAACCCGCCACCATTCCATTCGTTACTGGCGAGAAATCAAGCTCGTTAATCCCTCTTGATTTCAATCTTGTTCTTCAATTTATCAATCAAACGGTATGATTTCTAAACCCTAACTCTCTATTTGCAAGATTCATGGTCTATAGGGTAAAAGTTTCATATCTTGATCTTGTTTGAAGTGGTTGAATTGCATGTTTATTTTGCTCAATAATCTTTATGCTATTTCTATTGGTGTTCGATCTTGATTTATGATGGTTTGTTCTTGCTTGATTTTGCATAAGGAATTTTGATTAGAAAAAGCATGAACTACCTCGTTCTTTGAATTGAGTTTGATCTTAACCATGTGTTTTTGGGCAAAATTTGACATGTTTCGGGTGGGTAATATAGCAAGTATGGGGTACATGTGCATGATGGTGTGCCTTATGTGGGATTGTGTTGGTTTCATGCTTAATTTATTGCGAAAATTGTGGAGTTTTAGAACTCTGAAACTGCGGATGATTATCGCTCAGGCTCGTTAACGACTTGTCCAGGTTCGTTAATGACCCTTCTATTTGTCCGGTTCTAAACGCGGGACCAGGCTCGTTAACGACACCAATTGGGTCGTTAATGAGGCACTTTGAGAGCAATTTTGAGGCCAAGTATGGGGTTTCTCTTCTATTGACGTATATGGATCTTATCTTGGACAACTCTGATTTTGCAGGACCATATGGAAAGTACTAGCAGAGCTCCAACAAGGGCCCAAAAGAAGAAGAGGAATCAACGGTCCCCATCTCCCCCGCGCATGGACAATGTGATTTTGCGCACCCAAGCTCAAGCCGACCACTATGATGCCATTTAGAGAAGGAGCACAACACTAGGTGGTTCTCAAGGTCGAGTGCTAAGGCAATGAGGATATACGAGGATATCAAGGAGGCCTTTGCAATTCTAGGAGTGCCTCAGTTGTTGAAAAAGAAGAGGTACCGCACTACCCGACCCTTACTTCCGAGTTCTTGGCCACGCTTGAGACGAGATTCCCAACCAAGACCTCGGAAGTACGGATATGATTTGGTTTGGGCAATGTCAATCACGAGCTCACTATGGAGGAGTTCACCGGTTTTCTCGAGCTTCCTAATCCTTCTCGGGATTAAAATCTCAAGGACTACAAGGTTATAAGGACTTGGAGCTATATTGTCGGGGAAGTTGAACCCTCCGTTGCAGCACTTTTAGAGGCAAGCATCACCAACCCCATTTTCCGGATCATTCTCCGTGTCCTAGCTGCTACTTTTTGGCCCAAGAGAGAGTTGAATAGGCCAACAAGGACGGAAGTTGCATTCCTCCGAACCATACTCTTTGAGGATCCCGCCCCATTGAACTTGGGGTACGAGTGGCTACAATATGTTGAGAAGCAAGGGGCCAAGTCCAAGGAGGTATGGTGCAGTAATTTGGTTAGCCTCTTGGCTGCCAACCTCGGAGTTGATCTTTCTCTCTACACGCCGTCCCGTGCCCAATTGCTCAACAGGAACTACTGGTTTGCCTCCAACATTTTTACCCAGGTTGAGGGAGGGTATACCACCAAAGTACAAGGCCGAGATGTCATCCACACCCGGGACAAATTGGAGCTTCTTTACGTACCAAATTAGTACGAGACATGGACGGGTCATGCATTCCCGTTAGAGCATAAACCGCAGGATGAGCCATCGTTGAGGCCGTGTGTGACACGGTTTGCTAGAGAAGGAGAGGCAATGGATGAAGATGATGAAGAATCTGAGGCAGGAACAGAGGCAACCACAGAAGAGCTCAACATCGAGGATGATGTCCTCGATACCGAGGTTTTGGAGAACACTGGCAGCTTCATTAACGAGCCACCCAAGGTCGTTAACGACTACTTCAAGGCTACTACCGAGGCACACAGCTTCGGTAACGACCCCCCGCCGCCACCTATCGAGCCTCATTCCTATGGTCTTATGCCCTACAATCTGGTAATTTTTCAAGACCACTTCCAGCCTCACAACCACTACCAACCACCTCCTCAACCCGCTTACTCTGGATCGGGTGTCCCACCTCCATGGGCCGAATATCTATCGTCTCAAATGCAGCAGCTTAACCTGCAACAGACTCATCTCCACAGAGGATGGATAGGTGGGAGAGTGTTTATTCTGCTCGTATGGCGCTAGATGATGCGAGGCATCAGCAGAGAGAGGTGGATGATGCAGAGCGTTGGAGGATGATGTACGATTTTATGGGGAACTTTGAGCACCGGTTCCCACCACAAAGGCACTTATTCAGTATGATAGTTGCTTCTTTTCTTCTTTAAAAATCTTGTAAGTTTTTTTCTTCTTCTTTCTTTTTCTTTTTCTTTTCTATTCTTTTCTTCTTATTATTTTTATTACAGTGGGGACACTGTAATTTTAAGTATGGGGTGGGAAAGGGTAGAAAGTTCTGTGTCTTGTTTGTTTTATGTGTCTTGTGTGTTTTAAGTAGTTCTTTGTTTTAAAAAATCAAAAATCACAAAAAAAAATTGAAAAAATGAAAAAATGTCCAAACAGAGTTTTAGAATGGATAAATACCCTTTCTTTTGGTTCTATGATAGTAGTTGCTAGCATGATCATATAATTCCTTGCAAGCATGTCTTTGATAGTATAGCCTGATGCTTGATATAAAGTTGTTTTTATAAAGGAATAGCATTTGATGAAACTGAGCATGTATACTTTTTAGCATAAGTGATGCAATCCAACAAAAATTGCTACCTTGTGAGTTATTTTTGGCCTTATAGGGAGAACATTAAAAATCCGTCTTCTTTTCTAGTGTGATTTACTCTCTTTATGTATATTATCTCTTGGAATTGTGATGGTTATCTATTTCTTGAGGCCTATATAAGATTTATAGTTCATTATTTGTGAAAGTCATATGATGGAGAACTTATTTTTCATAAGCCCTATTTATCCCTATCCACCCTTACATTATCCTTCTTTTGACAACCAATTTGAGCCTGAAGCCTTTTATTTTTAGCTCCACAAAATTGTTCCCTAGCCGAGATAAGCTTGACCCTATCCGGGGATTATGACTTAGTTTGAAGAGGATTGTTTTGTTGATTGAAAATGTTGTAATTGGTTCGAAAATTAAAGGTATTTGGGAAGGGTAGATTGGAAGTCTCTTGTTTTATTTTGTAAAAAGAAAGATCTCTTGGTAAAGAAAGGATACACAAAAGAAACAGTTGTTGTTGAAGAAGGAAAGAAAAAATGAAGAGAATGAGTGCACGATGAAGGTCATTAACGACCTAGTAGGTTCGTTAACGAGGCTATACGAGGCTATTCGTGAAAAAAGGAGGAAAAAAGGCTGAAAGTCAAATATATAGAAAAAAATAAAAAAAGGAAAAGAGAAGTAAGATGTGCATTTGTGTTTAATAGATAGACCAGAGATTCTTTTTGAGTTGTTTTATGAGACTTTCTAGGATATGTTGGGTGAGTGAAAGGAAAGTGCATAAAGAAAAGTGAGTTTGGTATGTTGTTCTTATGAGTGCTTGGTAGATGTGAGTTTTTAGGAGTTTTTGATTCCCGGATATTATTAGCACCACATAGCCGAAATATTTCCATGCCTTATTGTTATGACCAAGCCCCGTTACAACCCGACCGAATGGAAGCTTCTATGATGTTTTTTATTGAGCCTAAGTTTCTCTTGATGGTTTTTGCTTGTTTTGACAAATCTTAGGTGGAGAGTTTGGTGATATAAGTTCCAATTTCTATGAGTTTTTGCATATAAGATGAGTTGAGAGATTGAATTTAAAAGCCTAAACGCTTGAGAGTTGAGTGAAACACATATATCCCTTGTGAGGTTGGATTGTATTTCCTTATGTCTATTTAGTGTTTATATATGTGCAATGACGTTAATAGTCATTTGCTATTTTCTTCTATGGTTTTGATGTTGCTTTTTAGTTGATGGCTATTAGCTTGATGAGTATGATTGTTAGGTTTTGGTTAGTGTTTAGTGATTGCTTGAGGACAAGAAAGTCTAAGTATGGGGTATTTTGATATTCATGTTTTTGGTCTAGTTTTTAGTGTGTTTCTTAGTTTATTTAGTTTAGTTTTAGTAGTTTTTAGACTTAGTTCTGTGTGTTTTTGGATGAGTTTACGTATTTTGTGCAAAGTATGGAAGCTACTCCGTTTTTTGTCTTTTTGTAGGTTTTGAGCAGAAAAGAGCACTTTTTCAGCTGAATTGAAGTGTTGAGGTGGAGGATGGAAGACTTGGAGCAAAAGAGGAAGATGACATGGAAGAATGAAGTGATGTCCAAAGTTTTAAGTCAAGAAAGTTGAAGAAAGCCAAATTTCAGGCTCGTTAACGAACCTGTCAAGGGTCATTAACGAGGCTTAAAGATAGGCTTTTCGAATGGATTTTGTAATTCCTACCAACTCTGTGCGGAGGTCGTTAACATTGGCTCCGTGTCGCTATGGTTTTAACCGACTTTTGGGTAGTTTTGTCTTATATCTTATATCTTGTTATCTTTTTAAGGTTAGTTTTTATCTTTTAGGCTTTTTAAGAAGATAGATTAGTTTTCTCTATAAATACACTTGTTCCCTCTTTGGTTAGAGGGGATCGAAAAATAAATTTCAAGGAGACGAGAGAAGATAACGAGCTGTATCGTTCGAGAGAAGTACTAGGGTCGTTAGTCGGAATTGTCAGGTTTTGTTCTGTATTTTCGGTTTCTTCAGGAGTTTGTAAGACGATATTTCTCTTATTAATTTCAAGTAAGTTTGTTTTGTTTTCAATGTTTTTTTTTATTGAAGTTGTTTGCTTCGTTACTATGAGTATTGAGTAGTTTTCCTATCTATGGTCGGGGTTGAAACCCGGCATAGTTATGCATGTTTGATGAGTGAGTGGATGTTTTGAATGCCTTTTATCTGTTTTAATTGTTGTTCTTATGATTAGATGATAGTCGAAGTAATTTGAGTTCTCAATTCGATTGAAAGAGAAAGTTGTTAACTTGAAGGTTGATATTGTTCGATTACGAAAGTTTCGAGCTTTGGATCCAAAACAAGTGATTGAGTGAATTAATTTATGAGAGTTGATTGATTTGCTTGCTAATCAGCGAAAGTTGATGAATTTATTTTTTTAAAGGCATGATCTTTATCTTCTTATGATTTTATATGCATAGCTATGTTGTGGTAACGCTTGTCCTAGGTCTTTTATTTTATAAGGTTTATCATTCGTAATATTCGTTATCGAGTTCCTTTGCCTCGGTACCGAACCTGCGTTTTGGATTGTTCGTTAGTGTAATACTCAGGTAATCTTTTCATTTAGAATTTCATTACTTAATTAATTTTATATATTATATGTATACTTATACATTAGTATATATTTAATAGTGATCATTTTGATAATTATGTTTGTAGCTTACCTAGCCATGTATATACGTATACTTGCCCACATTCCTAAGCTAACATGTCATTAATTAATATCATTTTTTTAGATACAAACCGACTTTATTTATATGTTATATATGACTATCGAACCTGCATGCGGTAAATTTGAGTAGGCAATCTCAATTGTAATTCTACATGTAATATAATATATTTATAGTCTCAACCGACCTTGACTTGTATATATGTGCGCTATATATATTTTCTTTGTGAAAATAAATCTAGGAGAAGCCAAGTGACACCGCCCTCTCTATCTTCGTTGTCTTTCATGTCCATTTTTGCTTTCTCAGTATTTCTTGTCCATCACCTTCGCTCGTTCTCGACCATTAACACTAAGCCATCTCAACATCTTTGTTCAGTTGCCATTAATCGTTGTTGTTTGGTAAGTTTTAATTAGTTAGTAATTTGTTTTAATTTTATCTTATCTTTTCAGATATGAATTTATAAATAATTTGGATTTGAAAAATAGTTGATTTATAATTCTCAGAGAGTGATTTCAATATTGGATTTATATTTGGTAAAATATTTCAAAGTAACTTTAGGGTTTCAATTTATAATGATTTTTGGAGATCTTTGATCAAGTTTTACAAAAAGGTTTGAACTAGCTAGAAAAACGTTCTTTTATATGTATAGTATATCCTTGTCAAGTTTTAAGGGATTTGGAAGCATATATAAGAAGTTATACTGCATGTTGGGTTTTGGTCGTTTTTAGGGTTACAGTTTGTAAGAGTAAAAAGGCTATTATTTTTTCATTTGATTATAAATATATGAGCGTGGGTCTTAGGTCATGGCCAAGGACGAGGGCAAAGACATGCTATCTGTCTTAGACAGGGTTTTGCGCTACCTGATAGTTAGTGGTTTTCTAGCTTCGTAAATTCATCACTGAGGTAAGTCGTCTAGACTTACTTAGTTATCAATTTTGATGGTTGTTGGATGTGTAGACCTGTATTTTGGGATTCTTTCCTATATATTATATATGTCTATTTGAAAATAATTCGCTATTTTAGAAAATTATAATAGATGAATAATATTTTGTATTTTATTCGGATTTCTAAACATTGGCATCTAACGGATACGGCTATGATTAGGGATAGTCGGGAAGGCGGAGACATCCCTAACTGGAATGAATAATGCTCCAAGGAATCTTCTCCAAGATGATGGTGAGCCAAATCGACGTGGTGTGTCTTAGGATGCAGTCGGATAATGATTTGTAGGACTGTAGGTTCTAGGAGACTATGTTATCTTGTTAAGTTAGATGTTTGTAAAAATATTGGTTAAAGTCTAGAGATCGGAAAGGAGAGTTGTGTTGGAGTGGGTTAATGCATACGTGCATGACTTTGCTACTTTTTGTAACACCCCGACTTCCGACGAGGCGCTACTAGGGAATAGACCTTACAAGGTACTATTTATTAGGTTGACAACTACATTGTAGGACCTTACAACTCGGGCACGACGAGAAAACATAATAAAATATCCAACCTTTATTTAGTAAAACTTAGAAAAACGTAATCATGCATGAATTCCCCAAAATTATAAATATTCAAATACTTCTCAATACCTACTGTAACTGGACTATCTGAACCAAAAAGATAATAACCGAAACAAAGTACCAACTCCGTCCAACAAATATTAAAATCAATATTCTAACTATTATAAATAACTAGTATAAACTAATCCCACTATGACACGCGCTCTTTACCGCTCCGGCCCGCCATCTTGCCTCGGTTCCTGCACGGCTCCCTGGTTCATACCTGGAACTGAAAAATGTTCCCCGAAGGGTCAGCGTCTAATATACCAAGCTAGAAAGAATATGGAAATTGTAGAACGCTTTAAAATCATTTATCTATAGTCAGCATACAAATCCACAACCGCAGTCATAACTCTAAAGGTCAATACCTAAATTAGTTATATCAGTCACACAAGTCACATACGCATTCACAATCACAATCACATAGCAATGCAATTCTTCCTTTGTCCACGATCCGATTTTCAAGGCGCTCATCACCGCGCCGAGTGCAGAGGCAGGCCCCCCCACTCCACTTCCCAATCTCCCTTCTAACTCCGGGCTAAGCCTGTAACACCCCGACTTCCGTCGAGGCGCTACTAGGGAATAGACCTTACAAGGTACTATTATTTAGGTTGACAACTACACTGTAGGACCTTACAACTCGGGCACGACGAGAAAGCATAATAAAACATCCAACCTTTATTTAATAAAACTTAGAAAAACGTATCATGCATGAATCCCCGAAAATTATAAATAATCAAATACGTCACAACGCCTACTGAACTGAACCATCCGAACCAAAAATAATAATAAACGAAACACAATACCAACTCTATCTAACAAATATTAAAATCAACATCCTAACTATTATAAATAACTAGTAAAACCAATCCCACTATGACACGCGCTCTTTACCGCTCCGGCCCGCCATCTTGCCTCGGTTCCTGCACGGCTCCCTGATTCATACCTGGAACTGAAAAATGTTCCCCGAAGGGTCAGCGTCTAATCTACCAAGCTAGAAAGAATATGGAAACTGTAGAACGTTTTGAAATCAGTTATCTAAAGTCAGCATACAAATCCACAATCGCAATCATAACTCTAGAGGCCAATACCTAAATTAGTTATATCAGTCACACAAGTCACATACGCATTCACAATCACAATCACACAGCAATGCAATTCTTCCTTTGTCCACGATCCGACTTCCATGGCGCTCATCACCGCGCCGAGTGCAGAGGCAGGCCCTCCCACTCCACTTCCCAATCTCCCTTCTAACTCCGGGCTAAGCCTCCACTGAAGCGCTTGCCAAAAACACACAGATAATAATTTTCATTTGAAGGGGTACGATTTTCCCAGTCACACGGGTCAAAGTAGCCAACTCTTCCTCAACACCAGCTACGATGGGCCGTGTCAGAAACGGTACCAACACAGAGAAAACGTTCCAAAATATTTCCCGATAAAACACATTTAAAATCATTTACGCACACAACACTCAAGGAGCTCAAAGCAATTTAAAAGGTATTCGGGACTAGTTCCCAAAACCCGCCCTACAATAACGATACGCAATCTAACAAGGCAGAGAAGAACCGAGCAAGTCGAAAAACGACTTACCTCGAAATTAGGAGTCCTTTGAAGAAGACGGAAATTAAGAACGCGAGCGAAGACAATTCCTAAAAATTTATAAAGTGAGAGATTAGACTAAGTACGAGCCGAACCCAGGTAACCCGATTGAATTTTCACCTTTGGACTTAGACAACCGAAGCCCATGTATAAAAAGGAAGATCCCAAATAGAAAATAATATTAATCCGCCACTTAATACTACTTTAATAAATTAACTAAATTATAACTTACCCAAGTTAAACTCAAACCCAATTACGTAAACCCACTCATTCTAATTGATCGGCCCACCAAATTCTATTCTTAAGTGATTGTACAGCCCACAACCCCACTCTCCTAACAATATCAAAAGGAAGCTTTGACTTTCAAATGTGGGCCCCCCGTTCCTCTTCAACCTCAAAGTTGAGCAGCATTCTCTGGTTTGTCCCCTTCCTTTCAATTTCTTTCCAATCAAAGCAACCCCATATTAATTAACTTATTAAATTACAACCCCATTACTCAATTTGTGCAGATCCATATCTAAAACATCAACTCTTCTACCCATCAACTTCCGTTAGACTAACTACACCCACAACCTTCTCCCAAAGTCTCGTTAAATCCATACACCAAAGCTTAATTCATTGTTGATCTCATTTCTAACTGCGCGCCCATAACCGATGCAAATTTAACGATAGCCCTCACCCACAGCAAGCCTTCTACCTCCCCCAGTTCCATGTATATGCATTCAAGACCCACCATTACTCTATGACTGATCGAGAAAAAGGAACAAGAAGCAAGGTAGGGCTAGTGGCTTACCGATTATCCGCGCAGGCGAGGTTGGTGACGCGGCAGCGGCTCGACTCGGCGACACCGAGGCTTACACTATCACCATGGAAATCAAAGGTGAGAGGTGAACGAAACGAGGGTGATGACCCGCTAGTGATCTTAACGAAAAACAGAGGAGGCAAGAACAGAGTGTCGGTCTTACCCGGAACCAACGATGACGGAGAACCACGTTATCAAGGTGGTTGGTTATGCGATTGATCGAAACCGAGCTTTGAACGCGTCGAACGGAATCTGCGTCGGGGGATGAAACTCGAGCCGAACGAAGAACCAAAAGGGAAACGAAGAGAGGTGGCCGGGAATTTACCGGTGTTCGGCGATCGGGTCTACTTGTCAGGGAAGATCGATGTCCACGTTAAGCTTTGCCGAAGAAGAAGCCCAGGTTACAAGGAAGTCAAAAGGGCGATTTGTTTTGGTTAAGAAGGACGAGGGATCGGCTTTAAACGAGAAGGTGGCTTGATAATTAGGGTTAAAACCATTAAAGATATGATTATGTTAAAGATAGGGATTTGATCAAGTAAGATACGGTAGATATGATTACTGTTATATAAGATAGAATCACTACATTGTAATTGATAGGAATTTATCACATGTGAATATATATATATGTGATTTTTTCAAACCGGAGACTTGAACAGAATTTATATATATATAAACACGTGATTAGTCAAACCGGATTAACCAATCGGATTATTTACGGGTCAAGAAAACTCAATGCTTTGTAGATCAAGGAACTTGTTTTTTTCTGACGGGATGGAAAAACGAGCCCGAATATTACATACTACCCCCCTTAAGAAGGTTTCGTCCCGAAACTTTATAGAAAGGGAACTATATATCGAGGTTTCACAAACCTCTTCTCCTAAAAAAAGGGTTCGTCCTCGAACCAGAATTTATTGATACGATAAACATAACCATTACCAGTTATTCAAAACATGTAGCACATCAATTAAATATTTAAACAATCAAACAAGCAAGTCAAGCGAACAAAAGTCGCAAGCAAAACATCGATTCTGAAAACAACACACTAATTACTAATCTTCCCTTCAAACGCTTCTACTAAACCCGGGTAGATCTCTGGATAGCTCTCACTCATCCTGGACTCCGTCTCCCAAGTGGCCTCTTCGACTCCCCGTCGAGACCACTGGATCAATACCAGAGGAATCTCCTTGTTCCGCAGCTTCTTCATTCGTCGATCTAAAATCTTCAGTGGTTGTTCCCGGAAAGTGTGATCTGGTTTTACCACCAAATTCTCATAATTCAGTGTGTGACTAGGATCCGGAACGTACTGTCTCAACTGGGAAACATGGAATACGGGGTGCACTCCTTCCAAAGCAGGTGGCAACGCTAACCTGTAAGCCACCTCGCCTACTCTCTCCAGAATCTCGAACGGACCGATATATCGGGGACTCAGCTTTCCTTTCACCCCGAATCTTCTTACTCCGCGGGTAGGCGATACTCTTAACCAGACGTGGGCTCCGACCTCAAACTCTAACGGTCTACGCCTCTTGTCTGCATAGGACTTCTGGCGACTCTGAGCAGCTAACATTCTCTCTCTGATTAAGGCCACTTTCCCGATCGTCTCCTCAATCATCTGTGGCCTCTCTCCTACTACATCCGAGGGATCATCCCAACACAGCGGTGTCCTACACTTACGACCATACAAAGCCTCATAAGGAGCCATCTGAATCGACGAATGCCAGCTGTTATTATAGGCAAACTCCACCAAAGCCAAGTGATCCGACCATTGACCTCCCCAGTCTAATACGCAGGACCTCAACATGTCCTCTAGAGTCTGAATCGTCCTCTCTGTCTGACCGTCCGACTGCGGATGGTAAGCAGTCGTGAAATGTAATCTCGTCCCTAATGCCTCATGCACCTGCTGGCAGACCTGACATTTAGCGACGAATCTTTCTACATCCGGCTTCATGCCATCCCACCAATAAGATTGTCGCAAATCCTTGTACATCTTACTCGCCCCGGGGTGGATTGAGTAAGGTGTAGCATGAGCCTCCTGCAAAATCTTCTGCCTCAACTCTGCATCTCGAGGTACACAAATCCGACCGCGTAAACACAAAATACCATCTGCTCTCTCCGCAAAGTCGGGTGCCTCTCCACGGCTCAATCTCTGCCTCAAATCCTGAATCATCGGACAATCTTCCTGCTTCTGCCTTACTTCCTCAAGTAAAGACGGCCGACATTCTAGGGTTTTCAAACTACCCTGATGACGCTGAATCTGCACTTCAATTCCGTACCTCACCAGCTCCCTCTGTAACTCTGGTTGCGCCGTCAGATGAGCCAACATACTCTCCTGAGGCGTCTTTCTGCTAAGGGCATCAGCGACCACATTCGCTTTCCCTGGGTGGTAAAGAATCTCAAGGTCGTAATCCTTCAGTAACTCAAGCCATCTCCTATGTCGTATATTCAACTCCCTCTGAGTGAAGATGTACTTGAGGCTCTTGTGATCTGTCATCACTTTGCAGGTACTCCCATACAAGTAATGACGCCAAATCTTCAAAGCATGTACCACAGCTGCCAACTCCAAATCATGAGTAGGGTAATTCTGTTCGTTCGGCTTCAACTGTCTAGAAGCATAAGCAATCACTCTGTCCCTCTGCATTAGCACACAACCCAGGCCTATCTTGGAGGCGTCACTGTAAATCACAAAATCCTCATTCCCCTGAGGAAGAGCTAATATAGGAGCCGAAGTTAACCTTCTCTTCAGCTCATCAAAACTCCGCTGGCAAGCTTCGTTCCATTCGAAACGAGTAGTCTTCTTAAGCAAGTTGGTAAGTGGTTGGGCTATCCGAGAAAACCCTTCCACAAACCTCCTGTAATACCCTGCCAATCCTAGAAAACTCCGCACCTCCTTCACATTCTTCGGAGGTTCCCATGCCTTTACAGCTTCAATTTTTGCAGGATCTACCATAACTCCCTGAGCAGATACGACATGCCCTAGGAAGGTAACTTCAGGCAACCAGAACTCACACCTGGACAGCTTAGCAAACAATCGATGCTGCCTCAATACTCCCAACACCAGCCTAAGATGCTCGGCGTGCTCCTCCTTACTCCGAGAGTAGATCAGAATATCGTCGATGAATACTGCTACAAATCTGTCCAAGTAGTCTATAAACACCCGGTTCATCAACTCCATAAATACAGCGGGTGCATTCGTTAGTCCGAATGGCATCACTACAAACTCATAATGTCCATATCTCGTTCGGAAAGCCGTCTTAGGTATATCTTTCTCCCGAATCCTCAACTGGTGATATCCTGACCTCAAATCCACTTTGGAGAACACAGTAGCCCCCTGCAACTGATCCAGCAAATCATCAATACGTGGCAGCGGATACTTGTTCTTAATGGTAACTCAATTCAACTCCCGATAATCGATACACAGACGGAGAGAACCATCCTTCTTCTTCACAAACAAAACTGGAGCTCCCCATGGCGACGCACTCGGTCGTACGTACCCCTTCTCCAACAGCTCCTCCAATTGTGCCTTCAACTCCTACATCTCCATTGGAGCCATGCGATATGGGGCTCTCGAAATCGGCCTCGTCCCCGGTTCCAGCTCAATCCCAAAATCCACCTCTCTCTGAGGAGGTAATCCTGGAAGTTCGTCAGGAAAAACGTCCTCAAACTCGCACACTACCGGTATATCCTGAATGTGCGGTTCCGCCTTGTCCCCCTGAAGGACATAACACCAATATCCAACACATCCGTTATTGAGCAACTTGGCGGCTTTCACCATACTAATCATCGATCCGGGCCCCTCCTGCTCTACCTCCTGACACACATGTCTGGTCCCATCATTTGCGGTTACTGTAACCGTACCCCTGTGTGTATCCACAACTGCTCGATAACGCATCATCCAGTCCATCCCCAGAATCACGTCATCATCTGGCGACAACTGCATTACTATAAAATCTGCATACCAATCTCTATTCCCTATCCTAATAGGGCACTGTAAAATCTCCTTATTTCCCCTTATTTTACTACCGTCAGGCAGCCCCACAAAAAAAGATACCCCCTCAGTGCAAGTCAGTCCTAGTCTAGCCACGCAAGCAGAAGACATAAAAGAATGGGTAGCACCCGTATCAAACAGTATGTGAACAGGTCTAGACTGAATCCAAATCGTACCTGTAGCAGTCGGCGCGTGTAGGGCATCGGCCCTCCTCATCTCAAACACTCGGGGCTGATTGCCCCCGGTGTTGCTAACTCCTGCGCCGTGTCCTCTGCCCTGACTCGGTGTCTGCTGAAACTGCTGAGGCTGACGACGAGGCATCTGAGTCACCGTTCCCGGCGAAGATCCCTGTGAAGGTGCCCCCACCGTACAATACTGTTGCAAATGGCCAGGCTTCCCACAACTGAAACAACTCCTGACCGGCTTCGGACACTGACTCCTCAAATGAGCAGTACTTCCACAGTTGAAGCACTCTCTCTGTCCCCCAATGGGCTGACTCAGACGACGATGGTCCTGACGACCCTGTGGCTGAAACCCTGATCGTTGCGGCTGAGAAGAGCCGGGCTGACTGTCTCTCCTAGATTCTGCCGGGGCAGACAACTTCTGCCTCTTGCTTCCCGTGGTATGCACCTCCAGCTGACTCTGTCGGGTCGTGGCCATAGCATAAGCCAAAGCAGACTACTGAACGTCTGCCAATGTCGTAAGTCGGAGACCAGACACATAAGCACGTAAATGCGGTTGCAACCTTTTCAGAAAGGTCGCAATCTTCAACTCCTCAGTCGGAGCAGCATTTGGCACCGTTGCCAACTCCTGCTGAAACTTCAGAATAGTCTCAGATACTGTGATATTTTCGGGTCCAGCATCCCGAAAAGCAGCCTCTCGTGCCGCCCTCACCACCGGAGGACAATACCGATCTCGAATCTGCCTCTCAAACTCCTCGAAAGTAACCTCAGTCCGGTGGTCCCTACACAGCTCCCACCAGTCAAAAGCGCTCTCCTGTAGCAGACTCTGTACTAAAGACATCTTCCGCTCCTCCGGTGCCTTAATAGAATCCAATGCAGATTTTACTCTCCTCAGCCACTGCTCTACGTCAGAACCCTGAGCTCCAGCAAAGTTCGGTACTCTAGTCTTCCTAAACTCTGCGAGCCACTTATCAGGCTGAGGCTCACGATACTGTCTCCTCGGTTCGACCACCTGATCAGCTATCACTGGTCCTCCAGAAGCTGGCGCTGCTCGCAGTTGGGCAGCCAAAATAGAATCTGGTCCAGGTGCCCTCCTCTCAGCTCCTTGTTGCCCTGCAGCTGTGTTCAGATTCGGTGCAGCTCCCGCACCCATCAACGTCTGCAGTAACAGCTGAATCGCAGCAGCCACCTCTGGGGCCAATCCTGCTGGTGGTACTCCTCCTCCCACCTGAGCCCCGTTTGCTGGGAGACCTCCTCCAGCGACAGAGGCACTGTCCTCTCGATGAACAGCAGCAGCCACATCCTGACTCTCAGCAACCTCCTCCTGATGGTTATCCTGTTGTACCTCTGGCTCAGCAGCTACAGGGATCTCTCCTCTACCCCTGCCACGACCTCCTACTCGGCCTCTACCGCGGCCTCTTCCGCGGCCTCTTCCGTTAGCTGCAGCAGCTCTAGCTCTGATTGGTGGGGCCATCTATAATAGAAGGTCCCACAGTCAATACTTAAACATTCTATTTTTCAACCTAATTCTTACTATTCTACGTGAGGTTCTTCGGTTGCTGGGGAGGAGTCGCGACGTGTCACCTACCCCCAATATGCAACATGTCTACCCCAGTAAAAACATTTGAAAACACCGGCCGGTTTTGGTTTTAAGTTGGACCTCGGGTACTCTTTGTTGGTCAGTTCCATGTGCCCTGTTGTCAACCTCGCTCTGATACCAATTTGTAACACCCCGACTTCCGTCGAGGCGCTACTAGGGAATAGACCTTACAAGGTACTATTATTTAGGTTGACAACTACACTGTAGGACATTATAACTCGGGCACGACGAGAAAGCATAATAAAACATCCAACCTTTATTTAATAAAACTTAGAAAAACGTATCATGCATGAATCCCCGAAAATTATAAATAATCAAATACGTCACAACGCCTACTGAACTGAACCATCCGAACCAAAAATAATAATAAACGAAACACAATACCAACTCTATCTAACAAATATTAAAATCAACATCCTAACTATTATAAATAACTAGTAAAACCAATCCCACTATGACACGCGCTCTTTACCGCTCCGGCCCGCCATCTTGCCTCGGTTCCTGCATGGCTCCCTGATTCATACCTGGAACTGAAAAATGTTCCCCGAAGGGTCAGCGTCTAATCTACCAAGCTAGAAAGAATATGGAAACTGTAGAACGTTTTGAAATCAGTTATCTAAAGTCAGCATACAAATCCACAATCGCAATCATAACTCTAGAGGCCAATACCTAAATTAGTTATATCAGTCACACAAGTCACATACGCATTCACAATCACAATCACACAGCAATGCAATTCTTCCTTTGTCCACGATCCGACTTCCATGGCGCTCATCACCGCGCCGAGTGCAGAGGCAGGCCCTCCCACTCCACTTCCCAATCTCCCTTCTAACTCCGGGCTAAGCCTCCACTAGAGCGCTTGCCAAAAACACACAGATAATAATTTTCATTTGAAGGGGTACGATTTTCCCAGTCACACGGGTCAAAGTAGCCAACTCTTCCTCAACACCAGCTACGATGGGCCGTGTCGGAAACGGTACCAACACAGAGAAAACGTTCCAAAATATTTCCCGATAAAACACATTTAAAATCATTTACGCACACAACACTCAAGGAGATCAAAGCAATTTAAAAGGTATTCGGGACTAGTTCCCAAAACCCGCCCTACAATAACGATACGCAATCTAACAAGGCAGAGAAGAACCGAGCAAGTCGAAAAACGACTTACATCGAAATTAGGAGTCCTTTGAAGAAGACGGAAATTAAGAACGCGAGCGAAGACAATTCCTAAAAATTTATAAAGTGAGAGATTAGACTAAGTACGAGCCGAACCCAGGTAACCCGATTGAATTTTCACCTTTGGACTTAGACAACCGAAGCCCATGTATAAAAAGGAAGATCCCAAATAGAAAATAATATTAATCCGCCACTTAATACTACTTTAACAAATTAACTAAATTATAACTTACCCAAGTTAAACTCAAACCCAATTACGTAAACCCACTCATTCTAATTGATCGGCCCACCAAATTCTATTCTTAAGTGATTGTACAGCCCACAACCCCACTCTCCTAACAATATCAAAAGGAAGCTTTGACTTTCAAATGTGGGCCCCCCGTTCCTCTTCAACCTCAAAGTTGAGTAGCATTCTCTGGTTTGTCCCCTTCCTTTCAATTTCTTTCCAATCAAAGCAACCCCATATAAATTAACTTATTAAATTACAACCCCATTACTCAATTTGTGCAGATCCATATCTAAAACATCAACTCTTCTACCCATCAACTTCCGTTAGACTAACTACACCCACAACCTTCTCCCAAAGTCTTGTTAAATCCATACACCAAAGCTTAATTCATTGTTGATCTCATTTCTAACTGCGCGCCCATAACCGATGCAAATTTAACGATAGCCCTCACCCACAGCAAGCCTTCTACCTCCCCCAGTTCCATGTATATGCATTCAAGACCCACCATTACTCTATGACTGATCGAGAAAAAGGAACAAGAAGCAAGGTAGGGCTAGTGGCTTACCGATTATCCGCGCAGGCGAGGTTGGTGACGCGGCAGCGGCTCGACTCGGCGACACCGAGGCTTACACTATCACCATGGAAATCAAAGGTGAGAGGTGAACGAAACGAGGGTGATGACCCGCTAGTGATCTTAACGAAAAACAGAGGAGGCAAGAACAGAGTGTCGGTCTTACCCGGAACCAACGATGACGGAGAACCACGTTATCAAGGTGGTTGGTTATGCGATTGATCGAAACCGAGCTTTGAACGCGTCGAACGGAATCTGCGTCGGGGGATGAAACTCGAGCCGAACGAAGAACCAAAAGGGAAACGAAGAGAGGTGGCCGGGAATTTACCGGTGTTCGGCGATCGGGTCTACTTGTCAGGGAAGATCGATGTCCATGTTAAGCTTTGCCGAAGAAGAATCCCAGGTTACAAGGAAGTCAAAAGGGCGGTTTGTTTTGGTTAAGAAGGACGAGGGATCAGCTTTAAACGAGAAGGTGGCTTGATAATTAGGGTTAAAACCATTAAAGATATGATTATGTTAAAGATAGGGATTTGATCAAGTAAGATACGGTAGATATGATTACTGTTATATAAGATAGAATCACTACATTGTAATTGATCGGAATTTATCACATGTGAATATATATATATATGTGATTTTTTCAAACCGGAGACTTGAACAGAATTTATATATATATAAACACGTGATTAGTCAAACCGGATTAACCAATCGGATTATTTACGGGTCAAGAAAACTCAATGCTTTGTAGATCAAGGAACTTGTTTTTTTCTGACGGGATGGAAAAACGAGCCCGAATATTACAAAGCCTCCACTGGAGCGCTTGCCAAAAACACACAGATAATAATTTTCGTTTGAAGGGGTACGATTTTCCCAGTCCCACGGGTCAAAGTAGCCAACTCTTCCTCAACACCAGCTACAATGGGCCGTGTCGGAAACGGTACCAACACAGAGAAAACGTTCCAAAATATTTTCCGAGAAATCTCATTAAAAATCATTAACGCACACAACACACAAGAAGTTCAAAACAATTTAAAAGGTATTCGGGACTAGTTCCCAAAACCCGTCCTACAATATCTATACGCAGTCTAACAAGGGAGAAAAGAACCGAGAAAGTCGAAAAACGACTTACCTCGAACGAAGGATTCCTTCCACAAAGATGAGGACTAAACGCTTGAGTAGAGACGTTTCCTAAACGGGTAAGATCGGATTAAAAAAAATGACACTTTAACTGGACAATCCCAAAAAAAATATTCGGTTTAACTTACGGACTTGTTAACAACAAAATTGCCCACTAATTAAATTCCCTACTAGCTAGTAGCAACTTCTACACTTAACTTAACTAGACATTAACTCAGTCAAAGCCGAGATCATCTCATACTCTTATTAATGATTGGCTTATATATAAGACAATATACTAAGTTACGATTGGGAATTAATAAGGCAACCCCTTTCATTTAAACAAAACATCACTTATTAAACACAAATTCGATTTGCACTTCTCTAAGTAAAAGCACCTCCTCAGATGCACAAAACGATCATACCCATTGACTACATAAACCTATGGCCTTAACTACAGATTATCAAACTGATTAGTATTTATAAAGTTATGAATTTAACACTCCCTTAATTGCATAAATTATATTGAACAAAGCCTCCAATATAGAATGACAATCAACGAAGACGGTTTACCGGCTGTGGAAGCGAGCACCAATGACGTTTGGAGATATTTGCGGATCTCGGCGGCGTTCGGGCACGAGAAGCTTGAAGACGATTGTCGTGATGTTGGCTCGCTGGTAACCTCGGCTCCACACAATAAGACCGCCCCGTTGTCGTCGGTTGTGCAACTAGTGATGAAAGGATCAACGATCCCGTGCCGCTGGCGAGCGCGATATGAAGAGGCAAAGGAGGTGGCGGCGATCTCGAAAGAAGCCGACTCGAATGAAGGGAGAACGTGGTACGAAATAGGTTAAGTGAATACAAGTGATTGGATAGGATTTGTTTCTCAGAGTAAGGATCCGGCAGTTAGGATATATTTTTAAATTAAGTAAACTTATCTAGATAAGATTACTGATATTGTTTTTGTAAGGATAACTTAATTAGATTTATTAGGAGGAAAGAGAAAAAAAATAATATATATATATACACATATTTATAGCCATGTATATATAAGGAGTTTAGGGATAAAATGGAATGGATATAGGCAAGTAAACTTCTATCCCGGGGTTACTTATGCGACAAGTTAAAAGATTACATGGACAATAAAAACGTTGTTTTTCTGACCTCAAAAAGGCAAAACGGAATTCAAGTATTACACTTTTAAGGAAACATAGTTGGATGTTTTTCTTGTATTTCTCGTCGTGACTTTGTTGCAAGGTCCCGCATTGTGAAATTGTTGTTAAATTAGCCTGAGTGGACCCAAGTGAGGTCCACAACGAAGTGACATTTTGGTATTTAAAACCGGGGTGTTACAGTTAGTACGGGTTCGTATTTTACCCAGGTTCGTTAACGACCCTGACAAGGTCGTTAACGAGGTTGGTCGTGTGTGTTTTTGCTTGTTTTTCTAGTTTTTAGTAGTTGATAGACAAACAACTGTGCTTCCTGTGGAACGATCCTGACATCGTTATACCCAGTGGGGTCTTGACTATAAATTTATTTGTTGTCAAGTTAAATATACCCTCGCAACATTGGCAAACCCACTAAAGTCAACTAAACAGAAAACATCCAAAAAAGACAAAAAAAAGACTAAACTAAAGCACCCAAACCACCTCTGAGCCTAGTGACGCATGCGTCAACGATCCGTGGCAACATCTGGTTGAGGCTTCAACACGGGCCCTCGAGAAGTACCTAGAACTGAAAAAAGAAAAGTCCTCGAGGAATTAACTACTATCCTAGGCAAGCTAGATAACAAGCGGCAATGGTAAGATGTTTAAAAATAATAAGCAACATTCTTCCATTCATCAAGTGGAAAAGATATATTAGTCCAACACACACATCGTAATTTACAATCACAAATCCAAATAGTTAGTCACACACACAACAAACAGGAAACACATGCAACCCTATTGGTAATGCGACTCTTCCCTCTCAACATTGCATTCCAACTACGGCGCTAACTCACCTGCACCCAAGTGTAGAGGCGAGCCCTCTCACTCCTCATAGTGTCATCCTTCCAACCACCGGTCAAGCCTCTACCAGAGCACTTGCCAAAAACAAATAAATTAGTTTATTTTAAAAGGTCGTGACCGACACACGACCATGCTAGACACCTCTTCACCACCGACAATCATCACACATGATCGTGTCGATTACGTTGCCAGCATAGAGAAAAGAACAACAGTTTCCTTTACGAGAAAACGATTGAAATTTAAAGCGCATCACATCACACAAAGAAAACATTTGAAACGCAAGAAAATATTTTGGAGACAAATTCACTAAATCAATATCACAATGACAACATTAAATCTAACAAGACTAGAATAAAGTCGAGAATGACTTACTTCAAAGGCAATCCTCGAATGAAGTAAGGAATGCGATGGTACTAGAGACCTAAGAAGCATAACGTTCACGATTAACTGACTAACTGCGAGGATTAGCTTCCACTTCTAAGTACGCATAAATATAGTGGTCTAACTAAGAGTGAACCACCATTATTCAACAACACCCAAAACAGGTGCGGTGTTAATTGATTTTATTACTTTTAACCCAACTTAACTCCACCGAACTCAAGAACTAACATCAAATGACTTTACTCAGCATACCATGATATCATAACATAACCTTAAATGACTCGAAAAGTATTAACTCAAGGACAACCAATTAGAATCCAAGTTTCGTTGTGAAATTGCTAATCGCAAAATTCAGTACATGCACAACATACTCCTATCTAAGTATTCAAATTTTATAGCATCGGTTCCAAGTTCGTAGAACCCAATTCAAAAGCCTCCCAAAACAAAGGAGGTCACAACAAAATTGATGGAATGCTTTCATACACCACAAACAGAGACCCACATACAAATTTATACTTGTAACCCATAAACCACTACTAGCATTCTAAAATAAAATCAATCCAACGAGATTAGATTCTCAAATGATAACATATTACAAAATCAATGCAAGGTACCTGACTACTTGCAAGCTAAGATTACAACGCATCATCAAGGCAAAATTGAAACAACAAAAATTCAACACACACTAGATTATAAGGCCAAATTAAAACAACAATTCATCAAATTAAAATAACAATTTACCACATACTAGATTAAAAGGAAAAAATTAAAACAACCATTCATCACATTGAACAAGAAAATGAAAACTTTGAGTTTTTAAAACATAATCGAACCACTAGGCACGAGTCACATTTGACGAGGCTCGATCATTTCACCAACGGGTGGAACAACTCGGGTTTGTAGTTCTACGGATGGATCTGCAAGACCACAAAATCTCACCAACAGAGGAACTAGAAAAAGAAGGTGAAGGTGATGGTGGCGGGTTCAGCATAAGGCGAGGCTTCGATGGTCAAACGAGAACGGGCGACGAACTTGCGTTGGGAGCTGCAACGAACTCGATCTACCACAAGGTCGAGATTTTAGAGAAGAAGAAGGGGAAGATGAAGTGAAGGAATTAAAGAGGGTCAAGTCCCTGACCGGTGGCGACATGAAATCGATTGGTGAACCTGGCGATTAGCTCAATCAAAAACGATTGACGACATGAAAGGGTCAACCAGGTGAGGATTCACGATGAGTTCATGACGAACGAACCTACGCAGGGGAAGGTCTTAGTAGAGAAGAAGATGAAAGAGAAGAAGGCAAGGTAGAAACAGAAAGAAGGGGGTGGAGAGCTCACAAGAGGCGTCACAAGTGGCGAGGGTACTCCGGAGTATTGTCGGTCTCCTCTGGTTCGATCTAAGGCGAGGCTTCGACGGTCAAACAAGAACGAAATTACAAACTCGCACTAAGAGTTGCGAAAACTCAATCTACCACGAGGCCGAGATTTCATAGAAGAAGAAGGGGAAGATAGAAGAAACGAATTGAAGAGGGTCAAGTCCTTTACCGATGGCGGCGTGAAAGCAATCGACGAGCTCGACCAAAAATGATTGGCGGTGCGAAAGGGTCAACGGGGCAAGGATGGACTCATGGTGAGTTTCTGGCAAACAAACCTACACATTAGCAAGGTCTCGATAGAGAAGAAGATGAAAGGGGAAAAGGCAAGGAAGAAAGAAGAACGGAGCGGAGAGCTCACCAATGGTGTCACAAACGACAAGTTTACTTCGGAGTATCGTTGGTCTCCTCTGGTTCCTGGTTTTCTTTGGGGGTGCGATGCACAACTAGGGTAGGAAGAATAGGATAGAGTAAATGGATATGGAATAGAATAGGAGGAAAAGGATGGGTCGGGCTTTTAAGCCTCCTCCCAAAAAATGGGCTTTTTGCCCAACACAAAAAAAGAAGATTAAATTAGAATAAAGTTAAGAGTTGAAACATGCTACACTAACGGTTTTTTGAACAGATATCTCGAGCCATACATTCTACTTCCCTTAAGGGAAGTTTCGTCTCAAAATTTCCGTAGTAGAGTGGAAACTCACAAAGGTTCCCAAGTTTTCACAACCTCTCCCACGTGACAAGAGAAACACATACCATACTATTATAACCATGAAGAAAGATTACCAATCCAAACACATGTCAAAACATAATCAAGTAAACAAGAAACATGCTTAGCAACACTAAGTCATAAGAAACGCCAAACTTACTCCCGTACAACCCCTAAACTCTACTCTTGAAGGCCTCTACCAAAACCGAGTACAAAACCGGGTAGTTATCTCTCATCCTATACTCGGTCTCCCAAGTAGCCTCCTTGACTCCTTGCCGAGACCACTGAATCAACACCAACTGAATCTCCTTGTTACGTAGCTTGTTCATATACATGTCTACTATTGGCTGCTGGCTGAAGGTATGGCGGGGCTCAACCTCCAACTCCTCATAGTTGAGCCATTGACTAGGGTCTGGAACATATTATCTCAAATGTGATACGTGAAAAATAGAAGAGTTTTGTATACAGAAAATAAATCCCTAATACACTCATGTAGAATAAGAAAATCATATAAATCAGATTGTTAGGTAAAAGACCACTTGGCTAGACAATCAACCAGCTTGCTTGCAGACTGACGAACATGAAACACATATGCATCTAATTGGTTGCTTTAGTGGAGGCACCATTATTGCTCAATGAGAAAGAAATCATAATGTGTTAGCAGTGAATGATATGCAACCAAGGATTTGGTTTCAATGATGAAGCAAGAGGATTCCAACTGCCTAGCCAGTTGAAGGGAGTGGAGAATTGCCTAAAATTTAGCTCTTAAAGTTGTACGAACACTTGAAGTGAAGGCAAAGATGCGGTCAAATTCACCTTGATGATTACGAGTGATGCCACCGTCGCCCGACTCTCTCAAGTTACCTTTAGAAGCCCCATCGATGTTGTTCTTAACCCAATCGGGCGGTGAGGTGCCAAAAAACAACATCCATGGAATTTTTTGTGTCAATATCCGATAGCTTGAGCAAAGCAACATTGGAGGCCCTCTAATACTCGGCAGCTTGCTTGATTACACTGGACAAGAGCTTAGAAAGCGAGCATGAACCCTTGAACACAAACTCATTCCAACACTTCCAAGTATGTCAAACCATGAATGCAAAGGTCATGCACCAAGTATCTCTTCTTCTGATATTCATGAGCATCCATTTCTTCCAACCCACATCGAAGACATGAAGAGGAGGATGAGAGGTGGTGCTTGACCCAATTCTAATTGTATAAAGAAACAGTCGTGTGTAGAAAAGCAAAGAAATTGCCGCACTCGTTGATGAGTCGAGACTATCTAAATAGTGTTCCAAAAAATAGAGGAGTGTATTTGTGTCTACTTTCGGAGCAATTAGGTAGTGGAATTTGCACTGAACATACCTATAGAATAGGTGCTCAGAAGAACTTATCATGTGCAACAGCCTGGTCATCGAGTCAAATCGAGGTCAGCTAACAACAAATACCAGTCGGGAGGAAAGGAGATAATAAATTCCAATTCCAACCATGTGGGCTCCAATCTTCGGCGACAATCATGCCTAAGACCTCCTCAGGAATTTCATCTGTGGCCAAATCCATTAAAGGGGACTCACAAAACCATGAATGTAACCAAAAAAGGGTAGAATTTTCATTGCCCACCACCGTGCGCAAGCCTTGAACCAGAAGTTGAGCATAAAGTGCATCCACTTTCCAAGACTGAGAAGATCAAGGATATCGCTGAAATATATCAACATCGAGATGTCTTTGGCAATATTTGGAGCTTAAGACACATGACCAAAAGGTTGTTGGATTTTGTAACATCTGCCAACCCAACTTTGCAAGGACATTCGTATATGTGTCTCGCATTGGTCGGAGCCCCAAACCACCTTCACTTTTAGGAAATGCGATACACTAACGGTTTTGTGACGGATAACTCGAGCCTTACACTCCACCTGTAGAGTTTCTAGTAAACTCTATCGGAACAAGATTGTCAGTAAAGAGGTCACTGATTCAGATATTTTTTGGGCAACTTTTTATTCTTTAGATGGTTGATTTATGACTTTAGGGATATTCATTGGTTTTGCAAATTTCAATAATGCTTGGGTTATGTTTTGTTTGGTATCAAGTTATAAATTTATATTTTAGTTTATTCAAAATCCTTGTAGATCCTTGTGGTTTATGACAAAATGATACCATAGTTTTATGGTACTACACCATGGTCCGAAGATGTCTTTGAAGCACTCATTCCAACCATGAAGCCTTCATTTAAATTTCAAATGAAGATATATAACCCCCCCCCCCCCCCCCCCGCCTTCAAATAGAAATACTTTAAATTTGAAAAGTTTTTTATCATAAATTTTTGCTCCAAAATTCTATTATTTGAGCAAGTCATTCACTATTAGAGATTAGTGGATAGGCTAAAGATAAAGAGGAGAAGAAGAGATGAAAGAGAATATGAAAGTACAATATTTTTAAATAAGGTAATAATTTAATGTACTAAACATATGTAGTAGATCGAGGGATGTTGACTTTCTTAATTAGTGGAGTCTTTATAACTAAACCATTGTTTCTTTATGGTTCTTTTTCAGTTCGAATTCATAAAGTAGGTATTTTAATATAATGTGGCTTATTTTACCAAAATCATGAAAATATCATTACCAAAAAGAGGTCCAAACAATTCAATGGGATCCATATAGTTTTTTAATATAACAAATAATTTTCACTTATTCTAGTTGTTTTGGTAGAACATGAATTGTCCTATTTTAAATAATCGAATTATAATGTTAAAATGTTACTACAAGAAAGAAATGATGACATGTCTCAAAAAATGCATAAAGATAATTATTGATTGATGCTAGAAATCAAAATTCCTTATGTAAAGAAAAAGTGTTAAATACCTTAAAAATATAGTTAACTTACTTATAAAGATAATAAATTCAAAAATAATAAACTCTTTTCCATTCGTTTTCCTTCGAGGATTACCGTAGGACCCTAATTTAAGGGAGTATCTTCGGAGAGTCCCTTTTACTTTCTCAAAGCTCCTATTCTTCATGAAAATCTGGAAGAAATTCTCATCCAAACAAATAAAGAAGAAGAAAGAGACAAAAATAAAACGAAGATGGAGAATTACGTGGAAAAAAAGATGGAATGAAAAGGGGAAAAAAGAAGCAAGAAAATTTCTTCCCATCATAGTTCTTCCCATGACATCTATTATGATTCATCTTCAACTTAAAACGATCTTATTTTTCGTAGTTGTGGGATGTATCGTTATCTCCCTCACCTCAACAGCTGATGCGGTTACGAACGATTGCAATAATTCATTAGCTATGGTGATTTCAATATCTTTCGTTTAAAAAAAATATTTTCTACTCTTATATAATATTCTTATTTAGTTTCTATCCTTCTTTTAAAATTATTCCTTTAAATGATGGATTGGATGTTAATTATATGATAAAACATATTTGATAAGGTAAAGTTTGTTGATCAAATTAGTTATGACCTCCATTAGCAAATTTATGCTTATTGTTTTAAAATCATTATGAAGGAACGATTTTGATAGGTTTTGATAATTTAAAATAAAACTTCAAACACATAATTTAAGTCATGGAAGAAATTATTTTTTACTTAGTGGATATAGTTGATTTGCAGCTTTGATGTATTAAGGTGAAACAATTTTGAATTAATATGCCTACATTGTGTATATTTTGGTGAAGTTGGTAGGCTTACTAAAACTATTACTTTAATTTGCACAATAATTGTTAATTTGTTAGCAACTAATTCATGTAGAAGATAAGGCTAATACAATGTACTTATTGAATGATCATAGTCATTCACAACCAATTAGGCATTTAGAGGGAGAAAACTCCAATTTAATTCCTAGAGACTAACTTATAATTAATTTTAGCTTTCATGTTACATCTAAAATAGTTGTTCATTTTGATTGTTTCTTTTCAACCAAATACCTAACTTATGATTGATTTTAGCTATTTTCAAAGCTCCTTTAGATGTTATTCAAAGTAGTTTTTACTACTACTACTACTGACTTGCCCAAGGAAACTTATAGGATCATGTAAATATTGTAGCAAACACATGTGTAGGTTAAGGTGAAGTATTGGGAAGATGATGTTGAGATTGAGACTTTGACTGCAATAACTGCATCATTTGGTGTCAATCCACCTAAAGATGAAGAAAAGGCTTCAAGATCACTTGTGACTCTCGTAAACCCAATAAATGGTTGTTCTAAATCGATATCTCAGGTGACTAAGCAAATTGCCAATTATTTTTGTAGATTAAAATCTGTTGTTTTCATGTTTTTCTGAATAATAAAAATTAAATAAGGTTTAAAGATTAGTATATTATACAAGATCCTTTGTTTTTGGAGATTTTTAACTTCATTTTTACAGGTAACACAATCTATAGCACTATCCACAAGAGGTAATTGTACCTACACTGAAAAAGCAAAAATTGCCGAATCGGAAGGCGCTACAGCTTTGATCGTTATAAACAGTGATGAAGGTTATAATTTATTGTACATATTTAATCTTTTTTTAGTTATTGGATTCTCATATTAAATATGGACTAGAAATTATGTGATCATGACATTAGACAAAATTCACTTTACAAATTTATAGGAGTATTTGATAAATGATTTTTATATATTTCTACATGTACATTCAATGTGGGTCTCCATATCTAACTTACTTTGTATCTTTCTCCCTTTTATTCTCTTTACAGATCTTCCAAAAATGAGTTGTCCTACAAATAATACTAATATCAACATTAACATTCCAGTTCTTACTATTGCAAAATCAGACGGAGATGCTTTAAACAAGGTTATGGCAAATAAAAAGAAAGGTAACCATTTATGCTCTATCTAATTAATTTCAATTGTACATTATCTTAAAAGTTAAATAGATGTATTATGTCAAAACTCTCTTCCTAAAAAATGAAAAGAGAGTGAAATAGTAGAAATCTCTTATTCCAATTATTATATTGAATATATAATAACATTCTACTCTTTTAAAAAAAATGTATTTTATCGTTTTTGTGCTTTCATTTATCATAACATCACTTTTAAGGCTTTGTATTTAAGAGTGATGTTATTTCTGACTACATAACCAAGGGCAAAATACATATACAAACACAATTTTTTCACAATTGGTCATTTTAAAACCTTGTCTTTGGAAATGTTCGATTGAGTACATGAACTATTCACATCGTGACCTATTGAACGTTTCGTCGCTGATGCGACAATTTGTGTGTTTCTCACTCTCTTTTGAGCAAGTGAGAAAAATAATGATGTTGATTTAGCACCAAAGTAGATCCTATTTGGCATAAAAAATTCTCTCTTTTTCTCTCTCCTTTCATTGTACCATACCATTTTTTTCCTTTTTCTCTTTTCCTTCTTTCCCCTTTCTATGATTTTAGTGAGAAAGGGATATCACCCTTCTCTTTGCCAAAATCCACATCACTCTAGATCCCTCCCCGCCCCTTCAAATCCATGGTCAATGGTTTGGCCACCGTTGCTCCCTTCGTCTAGTTCTGCGTCCAGATTGACCGCCTCTTCTCTAATCCCTCTCTCCTCCTTGAACTCGATCTCCATTTCCACTCAAACTCAATCAAGCGAGATAAAGTGCAAGCGTCTAGAATCTTATGAAATTCAAATTTCAAAGCAAAATCGTGATAGAGATTAAGCAAAACTTGCTTGGGGAATTGCGTTGAGCGGGATTGGTGTTGGTATTTGCTCAATTGTCAAATCTCAAAATGACAAAAGGAGTCGTTGGTGAGGTGTCTAGATCGGGGACGTTAGGGTTGATGTTTACGCATCATCAATTGAGGAAGAAATGGTAGTAAAGGGAGGAAGAGAGGAATTGTAATCTCATAACTAATTAGTATTTATTAATAATAAATATTGCCAACTCAACGGCCTACTATAGCATTTTCCTTTTGTTAAAATTTTAAAATTAAAAACAATCTATCTAGATGTCATTTAAGTTGATGAAATCCTCCATTCCACAATCATATGTTACTTTCTTGTTCCAATGAGCTATATAAATATTAAATTAGTGTTAAAAATTAATTATATTTATTTTTCCAACCAACAATATGTGTGTAATTTTTTAGCTTGAAAATCATATTATACAATTTTTAAAAACTAAAAGGGTAATTTTTTGTACAAAAATCATTCTCTTAATTTAAAAAAAAATTAATATGATTTTTATGATACAAATTTGCACACATGTATATAGTTGTCATTTAAGTCGATGAAATCCTCCATTCCACATTCGTATGTTACTTTCTTATTACAATGAGCTATATAAATATTAAATTAGTGTTAAAAATTAATTATATTTATTTTTCAAACCAAAAATATGTGTGTAAATTTTTAGCTTGAAAATCATATTATACAATTTTTAAAAACTAAAAGGGTAATATTTTGTACAAAAAACATTCTCTTAATTTTAAAAATTTTTATAATATGATTTTTATGATACAAATTTGCACACATATGTATAAGTTGTTTATAATATAAATATATTTTTTATTTTCTAAATATTTTAATATTTAAAATTTAAGTGTAACATGGAAATGGAACATACAAAGTGGAACATAGGATTTTTATTATTTGAGTGGAAGTGATGTGGCACTCAATTTTTCCATGTAAGTACGAGTGTAAAATACGCCACCAAACCCGATCGCATGAGTGTCCAATAGATCACAATGTGTATAATCCAGATACTCAATCAAACATTTCAAAAGTGAGGTGTTAAAATGATCAGTTGGACAAAGTTCATGTGTGTATTGCCCATAAATAACACACCTTACACACCCAACTTGATAATGATGTGATGAATTCAAACCTCATAACTCAAAAATGCTTAAATGCAAAACAACCTCACTCAATAATTACATGAATTTAAAATATAATCACCGTAAAACTATATTATATATGTTCACTTACCTTTAGTCTTTATGTTTTATATTTACCTTATAACTCAACCTAAAACAATCATCTAGAAGAAACAAATAATTGTTAGCTCTAAAATTTGACCCTATCCAATAACGATCTAATTAAACACAAGGCTTATCTTCCTCAAACTTGAGCCAACCTATTCTATCACCACTTCTTAAAATAATTACAATATGACTTATTGGTGAGTAAGTAATAGAATGCATCATAGTATGCTTAATAATTGAAATAGACCTAACAAATGATAAACAATTGCATTTGAATAATATAATTCATAGCATATCACATGACTATGTATGTCACAAACGTAGACCTTTCGAATGTCATAAATTTTTTAGATCAATTTTTTTAGATGAGCGACCATAAGATAGCATTTCATAAGTTTTTATTTGATGTTGATTAAACAAGATATCCCAAAGGGTTTTACAAGGGATTTGGTGTAACCTTGTTTCTTATTATTAAATAATATTCTCCTATTCTTACAAAGCTTATTTGTAAGAATTTACTAGATAGTGCATGTTAATATTCCATTATCATAATGTATATATATTAAATAAGTGTCCTTTTAATATACTCTCTTTTTGTTGTTTCATGTAGTGGAAATTTTGTTGTATGCACCAAAAAGTCCATATATTGACATTGGAGTGGTTTTCTTATTAATGATGGCTGTGGGAACAGTAGTAGTATCATCAATTTGGTTGGATTTGGTTGGATCTGAAAAGGATCTACCCTACAATGGATTAAATCAACAGGTTTTTAGATATCTATTTTTGTACTTTATTCCATTATTAAATTTACTTACTTGTACCTATTTATATTAGTGTATAGTTTATTATTTCACGAGTTCATATAATCATGTGCAAAATATACACATACCATTTCACATTTTTAGGTGTTATAGCATGGACTTCCACTAGATAATAATGATAAAGTGATATAATTACTTGATAAAATTGTAGTACCACAAAACCATAATATCTTTATAATATTTTCATTATACTAAAGTTCTAATTATTTTATTAATCACTAAGAGGAGCATTGAAAAATAAAGCGATATTAGAAACAATTGAATTTTTTCCATTTGTTTTACAATGTTTAAGTATATTAGATCAAAAATGAATTAAACCATCAAAAGGAAAAAACGACTCGATTTAAATATAATTAATTAGAAAATCATATAACTAATAGTTGGAAGATTTAGATGCTTGTTTCAGTTTGAAATGTATTGTTTAAAAAAACTTGAACTTATACTAACCAAAAACTATAGAATATTTGTTCTATTATTTGACATAATTACATTGCATGATTATTATGAATCTTGAAATTGGTAGGGTTCACATAACGCAGTATCAACTGATAAAACAGATGACGATGGAGAAACTCTTGACATCAATGTAGTGGGGGCTTTTATCTTCGTCATACTAGCATCAACTATGTTGGTCCTCATGTATTTTTTTATGTCGTCATGGTTCGCTAAGGTGCTAATTGTGATGTTTTGCATTGGTGGAGTACAAGTAATTTTCTTTTCCTAATTAATGATCATTTCATTTGATTGATCGATCAAGTATATTTTTTTCATAATAATCAAAAGTCAATTTTTAATAGGGGATGCACAATTGCATAACAAGTATAATGATCAGGTTTGATGACTCAAATTTATACTAAAAAACATTAAAATTATATATATATATATATATATTGTATTATTAGTCATTAGTGTTAATTTGTTTCTTAATTTGGAAGCAGAGCACATGGAGATTTGGGTGAGAAAATCATCAAATTGCCTCTCAAAGGAGAGATTGCAATCACCTCCTTGGTTGTTCTCATATTTTGTGTAGCCTTTGCCATCTTTTGGGCAGTCAAACGACATGCATCATATTCTTGGATTGGACAAGATATTCTCGTGAGTTTAAACTATTTTAACATTCAAGTAAAAAGAATCGTGTGATTAACGTTTTAGTAATAAGTAAGAAATACAAATAATATCACTTTACCAACGATTAAGGAGTAAAATAAATTTATTTGTAAAGCTTACAAACCAATTATGAACAAGCATTTAGAGGTTACATTTCGTTATTATAATATATTGTTCTTATTGACAGGGAATATGCTTCATGATTACAGTATTGCAAATAGTTCGTTTATCTAGTATTAAGGTATGTGCATGTTTTATGTTAGTATTTTTAAAATTGATAATATAGGTATGTTCTTATCTAGTATATATGGATGTTCTACTATGTAGGTTGCAGCAGCTCTACTTTGTTCAGCATTTTTTTATGACATATTTTGGACCTTCATATCGCCCTTAATTTTTCAATCAAGTGTTATGATAACGGTATGCTTCATTGCATCCTCTTCAAGATTTTGTGCTAGATGTGTTTAATTAAGACAATTTTATTGCATGATTGTGATTGTAAATCATTTAATTTTACGTGGAATTATAATTATAATTGTTTACATAAAATTGTTTAGATTGGATGGTTTGTATGGGCAGGTTGCGAAGGGTACAAACAGTGGCGGAGAATCGATTCCTATGTTGTTGCGAGTTCCTCGAATTTTGGACCCATGGGGCGGTTATAACATGCTAGGATTTGGAGATATCATATTTCCTGGTTTACTAGTTTCATTTTCTCATAGGTATACTTTTTTCTCTTATTTCATTCAATATACTATATTTTTTCTACTCATAAATTATATTTTATTTCAAACCTAGAATATTTGGTAGCGGTGAAGAGAATCTTCAAAATTTTCTATATTAATTATCTATACATTAATTTAATGCTCTATTAATGAAATACTTTTCTTCCATTATTTCTTTCATATGAAATCAAATTCATTAGTTTATTTAATATAAAAATACATTAAATTAACTTCTTTTGTATTTAATTCTGCATTAATTCTTCTAATGATATTGAATCAGTTTACATTTCTCTTAACTTCTTGTTGATTTTTTTGATCTTCTTAAAAATATAGATTCGACATTACCAACAAGAAACGGTTGACTGAAGGATATTTTTTGTATTTAGCATTTGGTTATAGTACAGGTATGTATTTCAAAACCGCACTACTTTTAATCAACAAATTTTAACCAATAAAATACTCTCAATGATTGTAGTTATTATCATTATGCACAAATAACAATCCATTAAATAAAATCACATACTAGAATGCATAAGGTTCATCTTCAGGAATTAATGATGATGTGTGGGCCTAGATAAGCAAAGTATAAAGAGTTAAGGACTAAAAGAGTAATGGAAATGTAGCAATCCTAGCATAGTAAAACTTAGAGTGTGAAGGGTGTGTGTTTGTATATAAATATAGTGTTATCATGATGCATAAAAAATAATCAAACATAAGGTTCATTTTCATCAACTGATTCATGATAAATGAGAAGGGTTGGATAGACAAGTATAAATATTTTGAAGATTGTAAATGTTGAGCATTATTAAACCCAAAGTATGGTAAACAATTTTCTTTTATAAAGACGATTTTAGTTGATATATATAAGAAACTCTATAAAATTTACCAAATAAATTTAACTATATGAAAGACCAAAAAACAAAGAGAAATTTGTGATTTACATATAGGGCATTTGAGATATTTCATGCATTGCCATGTATTAACATGCTAATAATTAAAATACAATTTATTTACAATGGAGTATTTCATCTTTAAAGGTGATATAGGTAGTTGTATTCGTTTGGTCATGGGAGATGCAATAAAGGTGTTAGACAAGGACTACTTGTACTCTTATAAATTATTTTCCTTTAAGGTTAAGGGTAAGGCAATAGATTCAAATGACTTTAGTTGGTATGAAATAGAAGTAAGTAGGAGAATTACATTGTTATTTCTATACTTGAATTACTTTTAAGGCTTAATGCTTATTATTATGAGGCAATGTAATTATGTGTACCACTTTTAAAATTTATCTATAAATCCACAATGTAATTATGTGTACCACTTTTAAAATTTATCTATAAATCCACACTGATCAATCTTTTCTATATTTTTTTGTAGGCATTTGCCTTACTTATTTATCCTTGTACATAATGCATGGGCATGGTCAACCTGCATTATTATATATTGTTCCTTGCACACTAGGTAACATAATTATTTTCAAGCAACAATGACACACATATTAAGAACTTACATAGTTGTAGTTATGTTTCTCCTCTATTATGTTTTATAATCATCATTGTACTTAATATATTTTTTTTGTTTAGGGTTAATGGTGTTTTTAGGTCATAGAAGAGGTGAGCTTGGAGAGCTTTGGAAAGGAAAAGATCCCGACTCTACAAGACAATCATCAAATGTGACTTAATTAAGGTAGAAAATATTTTGTAGCAATCCATTTTAATGTCCACGTGTATTGGATGTCTAACAACCTATGTCAAAGACATAATAGGATTGTGTGCATTTTTTGACAAGGCACCTTTATTTTATTTTACTAGAAGTTTAGATCAGATTATTCAAAGAACAGGGTGAAAACTAAGTAGAAAATGAGGATATATCTATGGCTTTATGGTTTGTACAAATTTTGTTTTTTAATTCTTTTTTATATGTTTCAAAGCTTTGTTGCTTATAACAATGATATTTCCACACCCATCGTAAATTGTTAATTCTTTATTTTAACCTCTAGTAGCATCATTAGCTTCCCATTTGATTAGATTTTTAATAAAAGTTAATAAAATAAGAGAGAACTCAAACCCTTTCAATTAGGATGATGTAATAGTTAAGAGGTTCATTCATATGTCACATTACATAATTTACATTCTTATTTTATTTGGTAGAGGAGATAAAATTTGACTTTTGAAACTATGAAAATGTACACAGAAAGGAAATGAAACTAATCTACTTAGAGGTCTTGCGACATTTCCGAAATTGTATCTTGCCTTGTAGCTCCTCATTTCACATACAAAATATAGATTTACGGTTCCTTAATCATTCTCGAAATATAAAGGTGATTTTAAAATGGTGAAATCAATCCCTTCCACCCTCTTCTAGAAATATAAATAATATCTTCGCAAAAAAAAAAAAATTGTGTATCAAAGCATCATGACACCAAGTATACTAGTTTCGTTTTCTTTATTTTTATACTTTCATAATTTGTTGCCAAACAACCTCTTAAAGTGATTCGTGGTTAATAGTTTTGGTGGCTATAATCTTAGAGTTTTTCTTTGTGGTCATCAGAGCATGCCCAATGGTGAGCTACAAAACTACCATAAGCCCCTTAATTGTAATTATTTTATTATTTTTTGCCTTTCCACATCATCAATAATCTTTCAATCTATTTCTCACAATCAACCCCTCCCATCCATGAGCTTTATGAGCCCATTTTCACTTTTTATTTTTATTTTCCAACACCTATTTATTTCTCCACACACAATTACAAATATACTCCCATTTTAATTATATATATATAATTATTTACCTAAATAATAGAGAATCAAATATATACAAAATTGATATTTGTGGGTAGATAAAAATAATTTTTGATTTTTGGTATATTTTTTTAAGCTAAAGCAATGGGTAATGTAAAAAAAACTCACGAAATATGTAAAGACCTTAACAACAAAATACATGAAACAAATTATCGTAAAATGAAAGACAATGCCCTTAAAACAACCTAAAAACAAATTATAACACCCCGACTTCCGACGGGACGCTACTTAAAAATAGACCTTACTAGGTATTATTAAGTAGGTTGACAACTACACCTGTAGGATCTTGCAACGCAGGCACGACGAGAAAACAAAATAAAAACATCCAACCTTTCTTTTAATAAAAATATAGAAAACGTAGTTATGCATGAATTCCCGAAAACCTAAATATAAATATCCTGAATCCGACGAATCATCACCAACAATAAAATCATTTGATGAAAACAGAAGACAAATCACAATACCAACTCTAATGTAATAGATGAAAAACAACATCCTAGAAAATCATAAATAAACTAACGTAAAAAAACCCATCCCACTATGACACACGCTCTTTACCGCTCCGGCCCGCCATCTAGCCTCGGTTCCTGCACGGCTCCCTGGTTCATACCTGGAACTGAAAAATATTTCCCGAAGGGTCAGCTTCTAATCTACCAAGCTAGAGAGAATACGGAAATTGCAGAACGTTTTGAAAGCATTTCTAAAGTCAGCATACAAATCCACAATCGCAATCATAACTCTAAAGGCCAATACCTAAATTAGTTATAATCAGTCACACATTGCCACATACACATTTACAATCACAACCTCATAACACTACAATTCCTCCTTTTTCACAATCCGACTTCCAAGGCGCTCATCATCGCGCCGAGCGCAGAGGCAGGCCCTCTCACTCCACTTCACAATCTCCCTTCTAACCCCGGCTAAGCCTCCACTAGAGCACTTGCCAAAACACACAGATAATAATTTTCCATTTTGAAGGGGCACGGTTTCCCTGTCACACGGGTCAAACGTAGCCAACTCTTCCTCAACGCCAGCTACGATGGGCCGTGTCGGAAACGGTACCAACACAGAGAAGACGTTCCAAAAAAATATATTTCCGATAAAATACATTCAAAATCATTTTACGCACACAACAATTCACTTACCCCACTTTCCTAAACTACCAACCAGGTTTGACTTTCTAACCGGTGGGGCCCACACTCTTCTTCTTCTTCAACCTAAGGCCGCGTCTTCTGGTTTCGGTTCGTCCCTTCGCTGCGCTCCCTACTGCACACCAACCTGCAACCGGCGGCAACAACGGAGAGCGACGTCGAGCCTCACTCGCCGCCCTTGTTCGCGCCCCGTCGGTGCTTCCCAATGGCTTCGACACCTCCTTCGCCTCGACTGGATCACGCCAGGCGATTCCTCCTTCTTCCTCGGTCGAGGTCCCGCCGGTTCGATTCCTTCCTTCGTCGGCGGTCCTGCAACGAGCCCAACACCGGTGGTAACAGAGGAGGGTAGAGACAGGAAGCCTCGGTTGGCCCTGTTCGCCCCCGCCAGCGCTTCCAGGCGGCTTCGACCCCACCCTTCTCCGGCGACTCTCCACCAGACCCGTCCCCATCCACTATTCCGGTTTACATCCCCTTCGACCCCCGCTCAAGGCTGGTACCCACCCGACCCAACAGCAACAAGAAGAAAAAAAACAGAGGAATGAATGGCCTCAAGGAATTCAGGCTTACCAAAAAAAATCTGGATTGATCTTGCCCAAACGCTTGAGCGGAATCACGAGTGGCAAAGGTATTTGGTTTTCGACGGTGAACCCTTCGGTGATGGAGCGTAAGAACAAAATCAAGAGGTTGACTGGTGCGATGCTCGAATGGGAAAAGAAAGATGGAAGGGACCTCAGTTTATAAGGTTTTTCAATTACCGAGATCAAAGATCGGATTACTTATGGGTAAAAGATAGGGGTTAATCAAGTAATCAAGATTTGGATATATCTTAATTGGTTTATGATAGATTTTTCCGGAACCAATTTGGACTTCCGAATGGTTTGGTTAATTTGGCCATAAATTAGATAAATAGAAATAAATAAATAAATGGATAAACCAATATTTAGGGCTTATAACATGTATAGCATTTAATTGTTCACTTGCTCACTATATTAGATATAATTTACCTAAGGGAAGGAAAGAAAAGTGTGTAATTCGATGGTTGTCAAAACGGATTACTAATTAATTAGTTTTACGAGTTTACTTGCGGATCGAGAACTCAAATGCTTGTGAACGAAGGAACCCGTTTTCCGACTTACGAAACCTAAAACAAATACGGATATTACACAAATTTAATTTTAGAATGACTAAAATATGTACAAAATTGGTCTATATGGATAGATAAAAAAAATTATGAATTTTGATATATTTTGTATTTTTACCAAAACTAGTCGTAAATAGACATTTTAATATTTAGTAATCAAATACCATGAATAAATCATAACCATTGATCAAATGCCACATGGCAACATGAGAGTGAATTGGATTATCATGAGCCCAATTGATTTCTCTCTCCTGAGATCGAAATATGATCTTTTTCCTACTCGATCCATACAAAATGGAATTTTATATAATTTAAATTGTGTGATCTCCCCCATAATCTTTGTAAATGCATACCGATGGGTATGCCCTCATGTCTCACCCATTAAACATATCACATTGAAAGCTTTATACGGAGTATTGACCAAAATACCCTTGCATAAGCAATATTTTGAAGCAAATTTTGGCCAAATCTTCTTCTCTCCAAATTTCTTTGTCCAACAACGTTATTCTCCAAATCTCCTTTTTTTGTTCACATGATTTAATTGAATTTTCACTGTCATCCACCACAACCCAAAGCAACATCAATTCTTGCATAGTATATTGATGTATGATTTTGTCCATCTTAGAAGAATATTTATATCTTTCCTTATAGATAGATGAATTAGCTTGGACTTAGTATAGCTTGGCCTCCAAATTTTGTAATCGCTATCTTATGTAATCTTTTGGCACAATAAAAGGCATAGAAGATTAACTTGAAATTATATTCTTTCTAGTTTTACATGGTATTAGAGCCTAACCCTAAAGCACATGGCTAATTTGAATCTCTTCTTCGCCATTATCAATGACGACAAAAAAATCCAATTAATGCCTTATCGTAAACAACCATGGCCACTCCCATTGAGGCTATGAAGAATCGTGGGGGTTTGAATTCGAACTACTCATATTACCTTCATTTTTCTGATCGCACTAGCTTGAAGACTAGCCCTGTGATATTGAAGGGTGACAATCATCAAGAATGTGAGAAATTCATTCTATAACGGTCTTTGTGCAAGACACAAACTTTCTTTGATAGATGAGAAGATTACTCAACCATATGAAAATTCTTATACTTTTAACGCTTGGTGTAGCGTTAATTCAATGATAGTAGGATGAATTCACCAATCTATATAACTCACTCCACACACTTCTCTAACCTACTAGGATTTCCATAGGCAATGCACCTTAGGTCCACCAACTACGTACGTAAATTGCGCGATGCCAACAGAATGGTCAATGAGTTGCATCATATTTTGGTCGACTCATAGTACTACATGATGAACTTCAAAATTATTCCAAATAGCACACTTGACTTGCTCTTATGCGACTGCTCTTCAAGCCGAGCAATAAGAAACCGCCATCCATCAATTTTTGATGGGGCTTAATAAGGGTGCATATGATCGCCTTCGCTCTAGTATTCTAGCACAGGATCCATTGTTGAATTTGAATAGAATTTATGCCCTCTTTATACAACAAAATTACTACAAATCCATTACAATTGACCGTTCTTCTCAAGTTGACGATGTTGCCTTTGCTATGCAAAATTGTGTCATTGTTTCCCACTATCTCGCCTTGTGTAGCCCATAATCAAACCAAGCGCACGTGTCAACAATTCTACCCTGATTTGCACCCATTGCAATCGATCTAGACACAATTTATTTCAAAATACATAGGGTCCCTCAATGGTTCGAAGAATTAAACAAGAAATGGGTCGTTAAGTCTTCATCCACGACTTCCGCTCATGGGAGCAATGATGGTGCCTCTTCTTCGACGTCCACTGTAACACCTCGACTTTCGTTGGAGCGCTAATCGGTGATAGACCTCTTTGGGACTACTCAGGTTAATTGACAACGGACTTATTCGGATCTTGCAACGCGGACACGCCGAGAAAAACTAATAAAATGTCCAACTTTTTATTTCAAACCGTAAGTGGAAAACATAATAGTATTCTCGAATTCATAAGTAAATTCTAACAATCAAACCATTCTGTAATTTCAAAGCATTCTAAACCAATTCTATCCAACGGGCGACAATACAATTCAACAAACAATTTCAATACATAATTAACCAGATCCCAACAACCCGATCTTAATGACACGTGCACCAAACTCCGCTCCACCACTTCGTAGAGGATCTATCATGATTCCTCAATTATACCTGCAACTATAAAAATATTCCCCGAAGGGTCAGCTACAATTTTAATTCAAGCCAGAAAGCGTGAGATGCATATAGAACGTTTGAAAAACCACACAGAACCCTAGCAATCAAGATTCAAACATAATTCAATAATTATCTTGTCATATCAATTCAACGCTCAACGTTAAATAATCACACAGACACCTATAAACACAGACACACAATCACGTAGACACCCACACACAGACACACAATCACACATACTGACAGATACACACACATATACAGACCACATCACAATTATAGTCACATTAAAAATACAACAATATCACAATAGTATAGTTAATACAGATGACATCAATAATAGTAACAAGGATAACAGTAATATTCATAAAGATCTTCCCAACATTTATAACCACAAAAATACATTCCGTTAAATAAAATCCATTAACATGAGACCATTCAAACAAAATCCATCAAATAAAATAGCAACCAACATCCTCCTCAAATCCAAATGGCACCCTCCGGCCTCTCGTCTATGGCGCACGGTCAGGGCGCGTCCTATACACATGCCCATTTCCCCTATTCACCCTTCTTTCCCTGGCTAAACCTCTACTAGAGCATTTGCCAAAATATTTTATTTTATTTTTAGAAGGGGGTCCCTTCCAGCCGCATGATCATGCCTAGGGGCCTCTTCATCTCCAACGTACCCGCACCCATGACCATACCGGTGGAACCCAATGCACGCATAACGAAAAATGTTAAAAAAATAATTTTTCATAATTCTAAAAACATATATAAGCACGTAATATGGAATCATTCCAAAATAAGGTTTGCACATTCAATTCAATCATTTAACACGTAACGATCATAAGCAAAGCAAGTCGACAGACAATTAACTTCGAAAAACGAAAACAAACACGCAGCAAAACAAAAATAGACCCAAACAAGTCATAATCACAAGAACAAGAACAACCACAATTCGAGCGCAATCACAATTTGAACGCAATCACAAATTCAAACACAATCGCATTCACGTTCGCAATTACAATTACAACCACACTCATAGTCACAATTACAATCACAACCATAGTCACAAATACAATCGCAACAACAACTACAATTACTATTAGCATCACACTTACAATTACAAGTACAAATACAATCACAAATACCAAAACAATTAGAATACAATTACATTTAACAATGCAAACACAATCACAATCGGATTCAAAGTTCACATAGATGCATATTAAAATATTTTAATTGGAAATAATAAACAAAGGGACTAATCCCCAAAACCAATTCTACACACATGACACCCAATCTAACAAAGTAACAAGAATTGAATTAAGCCGAGCAAGTCGTAGAACGACTTACCTCAAAGAAGAATTCTGATGATTACGAAAGTTAAGAACCCAATCAGGAGTGATTTCCTAGTAAAGTAACGGCATAAATAAAATCCGAGTCAACTTGTATTCAATCCAAAAAGCTTAACTAGTAAAAATAAATTGACATGATCACTATTGACATACAACCCCTAACTAGCCAACAGCCTACTAATTAACTAATCTCTCGTCCCCTTCCATAAATGACCAAACTATGGAGATAATTAACATCAAAAATTGCTTAAACCACGTTAAACAAACGTGTAAGGATTTTTATACACTAATCCTAGCTTACACGTAAACATGTATACATATATATAGTTAACCTTCCACCTACAACTCTTAAACAATTCACTAATTAAGGCTAGCAAAACTAGATTCATAGCCGCTCCTAGTCTACTACTCAGTACCAAACACACCATTAATTAGGCCATACCCAATCAACATTTTTATCCATTGATCAACTTAAATTCAAAACTGCTCATACTCGGAATTGAAACCCGCTCGGAAACTATACCAAGTTACACTTTCAAAAGGAGGCAATCAAAAGAACGCCTCTGAACCGAAATTACAACCAGATTCCAAGCCCCCAAAATATAACAATTACATGGATTGAACCAACACATCATTCTAGGTGACACGGATTATCTCAAACCTGCAAACCAAATTCAAAAATAAATTAAAAAAACACATGGAACGGCTCTAAGGCAGGGGGATCAACATAAAGGAAAAATTGTCCGACCTTGCAAAGATGAGATTCACACCGCAACTCGGACGGAGTGGGCTCTTCTTGATGGAGGTGTGCTGCCTCAAAGCTGAACGGTTTAGATCAGAGACCTCGACCTTTGTTTGAGGCGGAACTGGTTGTTCTTGTTGGCGGTAGGCGAAATCGATCAGCGTTGCGTAGGCAAGCCCGCGCTGGAAGACACACCACTCGACCCCAGCTGCGTAACCCAACTATTCGCGTTGGTGCCGGTGTGCAATTGCGGCTTCTTGTCGTCGATCGGCTTCGAGTTCGATCGTGAAGAACAAGACTGGCGGTGACAAGGGTTGGCGAGGAAGGACGAGCAAGGATTCGCGGCGGGGTTCTCGGCGTGAGCTTAAACGAGGTCCTCTCCTGGACTAATGCTTTCGACGACACTCCAAACGGCTAGCAAAAGAGTGAGGGGAAAAAGGGAAACTGCAAGAGGTGTTTGGGATGGACAGCGAAGGCGGGATCTTCGAACCGATCGTGAGGCAAACGAAACGAGCGCTCTAGCTCTTTGGTTTGTGCTAGCGCCGCTTGAAAAACTAGGGTTCTCTCCAAGAGGGAGATAACTAGACAATAGGTGGGAGTAAAAAGATGGAGAGGAATATGTTCAACTAGTTAAGCCCAAATTCAAGATTGTAATAAAATTGGCCTTTCTTTGGCCTAAAAATTGGATTACTTTGGAAAAGGGCCGGAACGAACAATAAATCGGGTTTTCAGAAGTCTGCGTATTACATCCACTCTGGCAAAAAAAAAGATTTGGTCGTGGGGCGCTATCTCCTACCCTCTTCAACTCGGATCGACAAACTATGATGTACTTGCTTAAGGAGTTTAATATCTCCATTGGCGCAATCAATGGATAAGAAGACCGGCTTGTGGATACTTGATTTTGGCACTTCGTCCCACTAATGAGGTATTTTTAGTCCCGATATACTTATCAAAGAAAACCTAACTCTCATAACTAATGTAGTAGGAAAGTAAGGATCGATCCCATAGAGAAGCGTCTACTTATGTGATTACTTATATGCCAAGTAAGAGAACAAAAGGAGGGTTTTGATGATGTTCTAACACTATAATGCTAATTCTAAGCTAAAGTATAAAAAGAAAAAAGGGTTATGAATGAAAAGTATGAGAGGAATATGTTCAACTAATTAATATCCATTATTAATCTTATTATTGATCATTTAATTCTCTTGACTCTCTTTTCTTTTGAATAATCTACCATGAAATTCTATTCCAAACTTCAATTATAATTATTTGAACTACCAGGCTAACAATCCTAATTATTAAACAACCTAGAAGTCATCTAGATTTAATTAACTTAGCAACATCATTAAGATCCAAGTGTTGATAGAAACAAACACCTAGAGCAATGAGACATCTAAGTGATTTTTGAATTTATTCCATTTTATACTCAATTTGTCATACCGGTAATTAACTATATGTAAATTGTAGATCAGTCTATAAATTCACTAGGTGATCAATCTAATAAAATCCTAGACAAACCCTTATTCAATTAAGCAAAGAGAATAATTGTATTCAAGACAATTGAGAATCAATCAAATCTCATAATAACATGTAATTCAAATCTTCAATAAACTAATTGAACAAAAGGAAATTAGCTACTCATGATCATATGAAAACATACTGTAATAATTGCTATTTCTATATAAAAAGAAACGGTTAAATTTTATTTTGAGAGTTTAATTTTTATAATGATTTTCATAGTATAATATTAAAAATTTATATAGGCATATCACGATGATAAATAAAATTTAATTAAATAAATTTTTGATTTTATTTTAATTATAATACAAATAAAAATAAGAAGAATGGGTCAAAAATAAAATGGAGAAGTGGGACTCGAACTCATGACCTCTTGCATTTTCCAAACAAATACACACTCCCATTTCCACTATGCCAAGTTATCTTTCTAAAAATTAAGTGATTTTTATTTGTTTTATCCCCTTGTCCTTGGAAGTTTTCAAAGACATGCAATGTAGGCATGTCCCATCAACGAGAGTATTGGTTGCATGTTCCTTCTCTTACACCACCTCCTCTTCATCCAATCTCCTCTTCTCTACCTCCTCAAGCCACCTCCAACACCACCTATGGCTTCCTTCCTTCTAACACCCTAGTTCTAGACTCCATCACTGATTGATTCTTCAAGCCTTCAACTTCACCTATTTAAAGGGCATGTGGGAAAGCAAGAAAGGCACACAATCTCCCTCTCCTCTCCAAATTTCGTCCCATTCAACCACAAAAAATTCTAGATTTTTGCACTAGCTTTGCATCTGCAAAGAGCGATTCTGAGTTGTTTCTCAACCAAATTTTGTGATTCAAGTCCCTAAATATAGATGAAGGAATTGTCTACAAAACCCAACAATCAATTAGGCACAAAAACGACAAAAATCGAGCCAAAAATACATCCAAACCAGTCGACTATGTGACGTTTCGAATTTTTTTCGGGCTGGTGACGAACGATTTTCCCAAAGCTCCTACACCTTCGTTCCACATCCTTTTCCTTTTCTTTTCCAAATAGTAGAAAGAGGGGGATGAGAGGTTCAAATTGTCACACCTTTAAGCCCCACCCCATTACCGGTGTTGCCTCTAGAACCGCGCGAATCTCCCTCGACGACCAACTTGCACCCTCTCTAGGAGAATGGGCTGGCGACGTCAAGCCTACATAGACCGGGTTGTTGCCGACAGTAGGTAAAGGGAGTGTCTGGCTAACTACTGTCGCTTGAAGCGCATCCATTGGGCTCCCATAGATGATGCAATGCACCGGTGAACTTGGCTTGTTTGTACTGTTTTTTTTTTGTTCGCTTGGAAAGAAAGAAAAGAGGTCTGGGTCGACCCGCCTTGTTTTGCGTGCCCATTTCTGACTCGTTATCGCTCGGTATAATTTTCCAACTCTTATTTTAATTAATATCTTTTTATAAAATAATTTTTTACATATATATATATAATATTTATTTAAATTAATTGAATAAATATCATAAATGGGCTATTAGATAGAATTTAAGGAATAAATTCAAATGCATGCTCATCCAAATATGTTATAATTTTTATAAAATTATAAATGACCTCATCCTAGGATAATAATAAAGGAAATATTATTATTGAGCATTCTAAGCTAAATTATTAAAATAATAATTTAGAATAATTCATTGTTCATATAGAAGGAATTATATGAATTCAATCTAAGAAATGAAATAAAGAATTAATATATTTCATTCTGTTATCCAAACTCGATTATTAGGACAATTCGCGAGAACGTTTTTGTTCGTGAATCCACACTGTTGTCAAGGAAAAACCGAAATCAAGGCAAGTGGAATTTCTCCTTGTAGCCTCGATATTTCGTTTCCATGAAATTTATCGATGTTGGGAACAATTTGTTTGCTAATAATAAATGAATCTAGGATTATCGATTGTTAGAAATAATGACCCGCTTTTTATCGTTATTACGATTATTAAAGTTCAATAGGACTATCATGATCTATGTCTGCTCCTGCTCAGAGGAGGAGCGAGTGCACCCAAGCTAAGTGCCGGAACTTCGTTTCATTAAGTGGACCCGGGCCCTTTCATGGCCCCCCACACTCTTAAAAATCATTAACATAAGTGAAAGTTTTATCACGACATAAGATAAGTGCCAAAGCACATTTAAAAGAAACTAAAACCTGGTCGGAATAGTACAACTTGGAAGACCACCCGGCTCTCAGATCTTAAAACGATCGTCTTTCCAATCTGAATGCTTATTCGGGCTTGTCAAGGTGGGTTTGGTACTTAAGCGCCTTCGGGCCACCTCCCCGATTTGGAGTACCGAATAAGATGAGGTTGGTTGAGGTCCGACAAGGGCGCGAGAGGTTTTCAAAACTTGTATGAATTAATAACGTTCCCAACATACTTCCTACTCTAAGAAGTTCTATAATCTCATAGTTCTTCCTTTTAGATTAAGAGCTATCTCATCTAGAGAGCTACTCATTTCCGTCCTTAAAGCTCCACATAAAGATTCTACAATCGGATCCAAGTTATCTCTCTTCGAGATCAACTAATTTTCGTCTTTAAAGCTCCACATAAAGTTTATAGCTAATACATCTCTTCTACTTATCTCCTCGATGAAATAATAAAATTACCAAACTACCCTTGAGAATTTCCATTCTCACTTGCTTAGTCTCCTTAGACTAATTCCGCTTTTTCTGCATTTTTGTCTGGCATTTCTCGCCCTTCAAGACAAATTCCAGACTCTAGGAAGCTCCCACCGAAGTTTGAAGACAAAGGCTAGAAGATTTGAGAAGAGTTATACAAGGATAGAAGGTCAAGGCGAGACAACGTTGAAGGAAGGAAGGAAGGGATTTTCAAAGAGCAAAACATTCAAAAGATAGTGCACCAGCTCTTCCATTTTAAATCAAGCAAATCATCATCATATGAGTTGTCTTGAGGAAACATACTTGTATTTTCAGTACGCCTTTTTAACCCTTTTAATATGGGCATTATTTTTGCGTTGCAGCATCATTTGTAAAACGACTCTCAATGTAGTGAATGAATGTTCTTATCGATGAATAAAATTCCGCTTTTAGTCAATTCCTCTTTAATTATATTCTCATTAAATTATTTAAAGCCTTGGGTGAATTTGGACGGTAAAATCCGAGGTCTATGTCGGTAATACCCAATGTTACAAAATAGGGGTGTTAAACATACAAGATTAGGTTTCAAGTCTCCCTTTAAAATCTCTTTAGAAAACTTGCACTTCTTTGAGTTAGCTTTCCAATGACATATATATCAGCTCCATCCGACCACAGTATCTCCCAAATGAAGCATTACAAGATAGAGGTGTCGAAACAACAACTCCAATGTACGTATAACCCAAATCTAATAGTTCTTTTCCACAACCTCTTAGGGCTTGATGATCATCAAAAGTGGCTTGTACATCCCTGGAAAAGATATCTGAATATCTCTAATCTTCCATATTCATCTTATAGGTTCATGATAGCTATCTCAAATCTACACTCTAAGTCATCAAAACCTGTAAGAACACACAAAAGGAGTGTAGATTCAGAATCATCTAAAAACTAATAAAACTATGACAAGTAACCAAAAACCTAGAAATTAACTCTAAACACGTCCTAATAACACTACCTAAATGTCTCTACATGCCCAGCCGTCGTGATTTACTTATTGATTTAGTTGATAATGTTGAGTCTACTATTATGTTGCCAAATGAATCTAAGTTAGTTGCCAAACAATACGAGGTTGATATTTTAGGCTCTAATGTAAAAATCACAAATGTCCTTTATGTTCCGAATTTCAATTTCTATCTTATTTCTCTTATGAGTTTAATATTTGAGTTAAGGTTAATTGTTACCTTAATTGATAAATTGTGCATTATTCAAGACTACACTACAAGGACAATGATGGGAGTGGGTGAAATAAGAGGAGGGGGTTCTTTGGCTGTTGTTAGTTTGTTTCTCGTCTCCGCCTAGGCGTGCTTCTGTTGTGACATCTCCTTCGTTGCACTTACTACATCAATGATTAGGTCATCCTACTTACCATTCTATTTCTCATATATTGTTGATAGGGTTTCTCGTCCAACAAATAAATTTGTAAGTCAAGACCCCGCTGAGTACAGTGGAGTCAGGATCGTTCCACAGGAAGCAAGGTTGTTTGTCTATCAATCTAATAAAAATCAAATAAAATCAAACACAATCACTCACGAGATGCCTCGTTAACGACCTTGTCAGGATCGTTACCGAACCACCGAACACAAAAATACCAATTAACGACCTAATAAAATTCTAATTAATACTCGGTACCGAAGCAAGTATTCAGCAACGAAGATTTATCAGAAATAATTCAATAAAACAAATATCTAGGATAAGGGACACCACAACATAGCCAAGCATAAGAATTCGTAAGAAGATAAGATCATGCCTTTAAATAGATAAAGTCATCAACTTTCATTGACTTGACAAGTAAATTAATCTATTTTCATAAACTAACTCACTCAATTGCTTGTTTTGGATCTAAAGCTTGAAACTATCGTTTTCAAACAATATCAACCTTCAATTACTAACTTTCTCTTTCAATCAAGTTAAAACTCAAATTACCTCAACTCCCGTTTCGGTATTAAGCACAACAAACAATCTCAATAAAAATAAAAGGCATTCAACACACTATCTTACTCATCAAACATGCTCAACTATGCCGGGCTTAACCCCGACCCTAGAAAAAATAGACTACTCACTACTCATGATTAAGAAACTAAAAACTTCAATAAAAACAAACATTGAAACAAAACTCAAACTTAAATTAATAACAAAAATATCGTCTTACAGAGATCCAGAAGAAAACCAAAACAAAACAATCACCGAACACACTCGATCAACGAACCTCGGAAACCGTCGTCACCGAACCTCGTCACCGACTTCCGATCTGGTTCTCTCTCCTTCGACCTTCCTCCAAATCTCCTCCAAAACTAGCTCTAAAATTCTCCTCCAAAATTAAGCCCCCCCCCTTTCTATGCTATATAGAAGGGTATTTATACTAGAAAATCCTAAAAAACTAAAAAGGCTAAAAGATAAAAACTTTCCTAAAAAGATAGAAACAATCTCTAAAAGATAGAAATAAAATCTAGAAAGATATTAAACCCTAAAATATATATTCTAATAACCCATAAAGATTCTAAAAAGATACTCAACCGATACGGAAATAAATTCCCGCTCAGGATCGGTGAATAATAAAATAATACTTCCGAAATCTTCTTCTTCGTGGCCTCGTTAACGACCCTTTACAGCCTCGTTAACGAGTCTGGGGTTTTGTTTTCTTCAACACCTCCTCTTGTTTTCTTGAGCTTTGACTTCTTAAATCTTGCACTTTCCCGTCCTTCACTGTGATGCTCCAAATTTAGCTCCATTTAGCTCCTTTCCTCGCTAAAACCTGCAAAATACACAAAATAGCGTAGATTCCACTCTTTTCGTAGATTTATGCAAAACTAACTAAAAAACTCAAAACTAAACCTAAACTAGACAAAACTAAACCTAATAAGCAAAGAAAACCTATTAAAAACTATACAAAAAATGCGAACATCAAAATACCCCATACTTAGACTTGCTTGTCCTCAAGCAATAATCAAGATACTAACCAAAACCAAAACAAATCATGCTTATCAAGACATAGCCATCTTCAAAAAGCAACATCTACACATAAGAAAATTATAGCAAAAGACTATTAACATCCTCACACATATGTGCACTTAAATAGACATAAAATAATACAATCCAACCTCTCAAGGGATATAATGTGTTTCGCTCAACTCTCATGTGTTTGGGCTTATAATTTCAATCTCTCAACTCATCCTATATACAAAAACTCATAGAAATTGGAACTTATATCACCAATACTCTCTACCCAAGATTTGTCAAAACAAGCAAAGAATCATCAAGAGAACTTAGGCTCAATGAAAAACTTCAAAGAAGCTTCCATTCGGCCGGGTTGTAATGGGGCTTGGTAATAACAATAGGACGTGGAAAATATTTTGGTCATGTGGTGCTAATAATATCCGGGAATCAAAGACTCCTAAAAACTCACATCTCCAAAAACTCTCAAAACATAAACCAAACTCACTCTCATTATGCACTTATTTTCACTCACCCATTTATCATCCTAGAAAGTCTCATAACCAAAAATAAAAGAATCTCTCGATATTATTTTTAAACACAAATGCACTTCAACTTTTCCTCTTTCTTTCTCTTTTTTTTTTCTTTTTTTTTTATTTGCTGCCTCGTTAACGAACCCACATCCGGGTCGTTAACGATCCACCGTATACATTTCTTCCCTTTAAAACTTAATTGTGCATCTTTTTATCAAGAGACCTTTCTTACATGTAATAACAAGAGACTTCCAAATCTACCCTTCCCAAATACCCTTTAATTCAAGCAAATAGAAACTCTTTTCTTTTCAACAAAACACAAAACTTTACCTCTCCAATCTAAGACCTAATTCCCGAATAGGGTCAAGCTTATCTCGGCTAGGGAACAATTTTTGTGGAGCTAAAAAATAAAAGGTTTCAGGCCAAAATTGGTTATCAAAAGAAGGAATAATGTAAAGGTAGATAGGGGATAACAGGACTCATAAAAATAAGTTCTCTATCATATGATCTTCACAAGTAATGAACTAAAAATCTTATAAGGGTCTCAAGAAATAGATAACCATCACAATTCCAAGAGATAATATGCATAAGGAGAGTAAATCACACAAAAAAAGAAGAGAGATTTATAAATGTTCTCCCTATAAGGCCAAAAATTTCTCACAAGGTAGATTTTTGTTGGATTGCATCATCTATGCTATAAAGTATATGTGCTCAATTTCATCTAATGCTATTCTCTTCTAAAAAACAATAATTTCAATTTTTAAGAATCCGGCTATATTTTCAAAGACATGTTTGCAAGGAATTAAATGATTAAACTAGTGATTGCTATCATAGAATTTTAAGAAGGGATATCTATCAATTCTAAACTCTTTTTGGATTTTTCAAATTTTTCAATTTTTTTTTCCGAATTATTTCAATTTAAAAGAAATAACAACTACACAAAGACACCTAGGACATAATTTTTCTACTTTCTTCCCACCCCATACTTAAAATTACAGTGTCCCCACTGTAAGAAAAATAAGAAGAAGAGGGAAAAGAAATAGAAAAGAAAACAAAAAATTAAAAAGAAAAAGAAAGACATAAAACTTACAAAAGTGGAAACAAGGAAAGGAAACTTCATCTTGAGCTTGATCAAAGGTTCGGTGGAGGAAAATAGTGCTCAAAGTGCCCCATGAAGTCATACATCGTCCTCCAACGCTCAGCATCCTCCGCCTCTCTCTGACGTTGCCGCTCGTCCTCCATTGACATGCGAGCAGAGTAGACGGTTTCCCATCTATCCATCCTCCGATGAATGTGATCGGTCTGAAGGTGAATCTGCTGCATCCGTGCAGAAAGATTCTCGGTCCATGGTGGTGGTATACTCGATCCTGCGTACTCGGGCTGAGGAGGTGGTGGGTAGTGAGGCTGGAAATGGTCTTGATACATCACCGGGTTGTAAGGCATTAAGCCATATGCATGAGGGTCGACAGGAGCTGGTGGAGGGTCGACAGGAGCTTGCGGCACCTCGTTAACGAAGCTGGTTGCCTCGTTAACAGTGTTGGGTGGTGGCTGGAAATGGTCGTTAACGACCCTGGTTGGCTCGTCTACGAAGATGTTGCCTCCTAATTCCTCCGTCCCCATGTCTTCTTCTGTAAAGTTGAGCTCCTCAGTGCCGCCCTCGGTGTCGGCTTCCTCGGTGTCATTGCCTACGACCTCGGTATCCTCTTGCTCATCTTCTTCTTCATATTCGTCCATATCGTCCCGCTCAAACCGGGTGTGACATGGCCGAAGCGAGAGCTCATCCTCCGGTTTTGGCTCCAATGGGTAAGGCTGGCCCGTCCACACTTCGTACCAATTCGGTACGTAGAGTAGCTCGTACATGTCGAGGGAAGGTATGACGACTTGATCTCGAACCTTCACCTTGTAGCCTCCCTCGGCTTGCACGAAAATCCTGGCACTATACCAATAGTTCTTGTTGAGGAGTTGAGTGTGGGCCGGTGTGTAACGGGTGAGATCCACTCCAAGATTTTTAGCCAAGAGGCTAACCAAATTTCCACACCACACCTCCTTGGACTTGTGGGACTTCTCGACATAGTAGAGCCATTCGTACCCCAAATTCAAGGGGCCGGGCTCCTCGAAGAGGATGGTGCAGAAGCAAGCGACCTCCGTTCTTGTAGGCCGGTTCAACTCCTTCTTTGGCCAAAATGTTGCGGCGAGGACTCTCAAGATAATCCGAAAGATGGGGTTGACTATGGTTGCCCCGGATAGCGCCGCGGTGGAGGATTGAACCTCTCCGGTGATGTAGCTCCAAGTGCGGGTCACTCGGTAGTCCTTCAAGCTATAGTCTCTAGATGGGTTTGGGAGCTCCAAGATTGCATTGAACTCCTCCATGGTGAAGTCACGGTCCTCGTTACCGAGCCGGAACCGAATGCGTCCCGCCGAGATGTACGACGAGAAGTTGGTCTCCAAGGTGGCCAAGAACTCGGATGTGAGGGCCGGATAATGTGGAAAGCTCTCTTGCTTCAATAAGTGTGCGGCCCCAAGGATGATGAAGGCGTCCTTGACATCCGTGTAGATGCCCGTAGAGACGGCGCTAGACTTCGAGAACCATCGGGTGTAATGGTCCTTCTCCATAAAATCCCGGTAGCGCCGTACTTGGCTCTGACTGCTCAAAATCACATCGTCCACCCGGGGTGGAGATGGAGACCTGTGGTTCCTCCTCTTCTTCTGGGCTCGGGTAGCGGGTCTGCTTGAACTAGCCATGGATCCTACAAAATAATCGAAAATTTTCCAAGATAAGATCCACTCAAAAATAATAGGTATGAGACCCCATACTTGGTCTCAAAATTAACCTCGGAATTACTCATAAACTACCCAATTGGGTTGTTCACGAGTCTGGGCTCGGATCGATCATCTATGAAGTGCAGGGTCGTTAACGAGCCTGGGTGGGTCGTTAACGACCCGCCGAGAGAAAAACCAGAAATTTCCGAAATTAAATCTACCTCTAATTCGGCACAAATCAAGCATGCAATCTTCTATTATTCTCCACAATTCCCTCATTGGGTAAAAGCACCCCATACTTACTCAATTACCCATCCCTAACATGCTAAAAATTTCCCGGAATTTTGACATGCAAAGTTCGAACTTTTAGATCTAGAACAAGAAAAATTCATGCTTTCTTAACTAAAGGGTTACAATAGCTATTCTAACATGAATAAACTTACCTAAAACATGAACAACTAAGCACAATCAAGAATTTTTAGAACGGAATTTAAGCATGCTCATCGATCTCCCTAAAAATCATGATTCAAGATATGAAATTTAACCCTATAGATAATCAATCATGCAATTTCAAGCAAGGGTTTAGAAATCATACCGGAGAACCGAGAATTAAAAGGACAAGGGTCGGAATCGGGGTGGTTAACGAGCTCGTCGTCGACGGTGAATGGCTTTCGAACTCCGGTAACGATGGCGTCTCCGGTGGTCGTTAGCGTGGGATTTCTGACTCGGTGGGAGAGAAGGGAAAGGGATTGAGAGAGTTTTGGGTTTGAGAGTGAATGTTTGGAGAGATTGTGGTAGAATTTTGGGAGGGGTAGAAGGGTTTTTATAGGAGGGGTAAGGATAGAGGGGGTGGCGGCTAGGGCTAGAAAAATTAACTAGGTTAGAATTACTTACCTGCCCCGTATTGTGACGAATCGGGTCGTTAACGACCCTGGGTGGGTCGTTAACGAGCCATCGTAGCCTTCTTGAGTGAATTTTCGACCCCTTTTTTCCTGAAATCTTGTTAGCTCAATAATCTTATTTCTATCCTATTTAAAACTAAAAAAGAAAAATAAAAGAAAGCTAGGAAATAATCTAAAAGAAAAATAAAAATAAAATAAAATAAAATAAACCTATTCTAAAAAGCGGGTTGTCTCCCGTAAGCGCTATGTTTAACGTCGTTAGCCCGACGAGCTCTCTTGCTAGTCTTGTGGTGTGAGAGCCATGGTGACTCTTATTTCTTCATCCAGATCAGGCTGCTCATGGAATTTCTTCAACCGGTGTCCATTAACTTTGAAAATGATGCCTCGGTTATCAGTCAACTCTACTGCTCCGTGAGGATAAATGTGATGAACCACAAATGGTCCACTCCATCGTGTCCTTAGCTTTCCTGGGAATAATCGGAGTCTAGAGTTCAAGAGTAGTACCTTATCGCCGATGTGGTAAGTTTTGGGCACCAATTTCCGATCATGCCACCTTTTGGTGCGCTCCTTGTAGATTTCAGCATTTTCGTACGCCTTCAGCCTCAATTCTTCTAATGCTTGCAAGTCCATGAATCTTTTTGCTCCAGCCGTGTCGAGGTTCATGTTGAGCTCCTTGAGAGCCCATAACGCTTTATGCTCCATTTCGACCGGTAAATGACATGCCTTGCCATACACTAGATTATAGGGGGTGGTGCGTAGAGGCGTCTTGTATGTTGTCCTATATGCCCATAGAGCGTCATCCAATTTGGAGGACCAATCCTTTCTAGAACGGGAAACTATCTTCTCTAATATGCGCTTTATTTGCCTGTTTGAAACTTCAACTTGGCCACTTGTTTGGGGATGGTAGGGTGTTGCCACCCGATGAGATACCCCATACTTAGCCAAAAGGGCTTCAAAACTTCGCTCGATGAAATGGGAGCCACCATCACTGATAAGGACTCTTGGAACGCCGAATCTGGGGAAAATATTGGTCTTGATGAATTTAGCAACAGTCTTGGCGTCGTTAGTCCTTGTAGCAACAGCTTCCACCCACTTGGAAACATAATCAACCGCAACTAAGATGTACTTGTAGGGTCCTGAGGCGGGAAACGGTCCCATGAAATCAATACCCCATACATCAAATAGCTCAACTTCTAATATCCCAGTTAGTGGATTTTCATGTCTCCAAGTTATGTTGCCTGAGCGTTGGCATCCATCACATGTTGTCACATAAGCCTGCACATCTTTGAACATGGTGGGCCAATAGAGACCACTTTGAAGAATCTTCGCAGTAGTCTTGAATCCTTTTGCATGACCTCCAGTTGGCAGTGTGTGGCATTGACGGATCACATTTTCAATCTCCTCTTCTGGGATACAATGCCTAAAGAGGTGATCACTTCCTTGTTTAAATAAGTAGGGATCGTCCCAGTAGTATTGTTTCACATCATGGAGAAATTTCTTCTTCTTATGTGGGGTAAGGCCCTCGGGAATGACGCCTCCTACAAGATAGTTAGCGAAATCCGCAAACCAAGGAGATTTTGGCCCTCTAATAGCATGGATTGATATTGAGGAAGAAGAAATTGAAGAAGGAGAGGGGGTGAATTTTAATTGAGAAGACTTAGGTTCAGAAATCTTACCTGGGTGGGTCGTTAACGAGCTAGGATTCCATTTATTGACCTCGGTAGCGACCTCTCGTAGCTCAGTAACGACCCTATTGGCTTGATTGTCAACCAAACTTGAACATTTTTCCTTTTTATTTGTGTCTTCCAGCCTCGGCACCTCGTTAACGATCCTGAAGGGGTCGGTAATGAGGGTTTTGTAGAGCTCAACCTCGTTCAGCAGGAGGTGTTCGTCGGGTCTGGAATTATTTATCGGAACTTCATTATTGGACTCGGTGATATGCTCAACTAGCAACCTGGACAAGTGATCCGCCACTAGATTTTCTGCTCCCTTCTTGTCTCTTATTTCATGATCAAATTCCTGCAGTAAGAGCATCCAACGAAGCAATCTAGGTTTTGCATCTTTTTTAGCCATTAGGTATCTAACGGCCTCATGGTCAGTATAAACAATCACTTTGGATCCAACAAGATAGGACCGAAATTTTTCAAAGGCAAATACCACAGCAAGGAATTCCTTCTCCGTTGTGGTATACTTACTCTGCGCCTCATCCAGCGTCTTACTGGCGTAGTAAATGGCGTGGAGTTTCTTGTCCTTCCGTTGCCCTAAAACTGCGCCAACTGCATAGTCACTGGCATCGCACATGATCTCAAAGGGTAATGTCCAGTCTGGGGACTGCATGATGGGGGCGGACACAAGGGCAGCTCTTAACTTGTAAAATGCTTCAAGACATTCTGGAGACAGCTCAAACACTACATCTTTCATTAGTAGGTTAGTCAAAGGTTTAGCTATCTTAGAAAAATCCTGAATAAATCGCCTGTAAAAGCCAGCATGCCCTAAAAAACTCCTAATGTCTCTTACAGAAGAGGGGGGAGGTAGTTTTTCAATAAGCTCAATTTTTGCCTTATCTACTTCTATCCCTCTTTTAGAGACAAGGTGTCCTAGTACTATCCCCTCTTGAACCATAAAGTGACACTTTTCCCAATTCAGTACAAGATTGGTTTCTTCACATCGTTTAAGCACTCGTGCAAGGTTAGCAAGACAAGAATCAAATGAAGAACCATAAACAGAAAATCATCCATAAAAACCTCTACAATATCCTCTATCATATCTGAAAAAATAGCCATCATACATCTTTGAAAAGTAGCAGGGGCATTGCAAAGCCCAAATGGCATTCTTTTATAAGCAAAGGTTCCATAGGGACATGTAAAGGTTGTTTTCTCTTGGTCATCAGGATGAATGGGAATCTGCCAAAAGCCGCTATAGCCATCTAAATAACAGAAGTAATCATGCTGGGCTAAGCGTTCGAAAACTTGATCTATGAAAGGAAGCGGAAAATGATCTTTTCTAGTAGCACTATTGAGCTTCCTATAATCAATGCACATCCTCCAACTAGTGGTGGTTCTAGTCGGAATAAGCTCTCCCTTTTCATTTTCTATCACAGTCATCCCCCCTTTCTTAGGGACTACATGGACCGGACTCACCCATTGGCTGTCCGAAATAGGGAATATGATCCCTGCATCAAGTAATTTAATAATTTCCTTTTTAACTACATCTTTCATGTTACGATTTAATCTACGTTGATGCTCTATGGTGGGTTTATGATTGTCCTCCATGTAAATCCTATGCATGCAAAGAGAAGGGGATATGCCAGTTATATCATCTAGGGAGTAGCCTATGGCTTTTCTATGCATCTTAAGCACACTTAGGAGTTTTTCTACTTCTTCATCTTTTAATCCAACATTAATGATGACAGGAAGAGTAGAATTTGGGCCGAGGAATTCATACCTGAGGGAATCTGGCAAGGGTTTAAGTGTTGGGGACGGTTCGGCAGGAATTAGAATGGGCTCTTCTGGTTCCGTCTTCAACACTTCATGAAAGCATTCGAAAGTTGAGATCTCGCCATCTTCGGCAAGGGTCGTTAACGAACCTGAGTGGGTCGTTAACGAGCCTGCATCTTCTGCCAGGAGAATCGGTAACGATGCTGGAGGACTCGCTACTGAGACTGCAGTGGTTATTTCTGCCCATCTTTGCCCTGAAATTTCATCATTGCATGCTGATCTTCTTATGGGGTCTCCACATTCAATGATCTCCTCGTGGGTGTAGAGCATCTTGACTTCAGCTTTGTCGGACTCCCTGGATTGTTTGAATCGGAATTCCGTCACCTCATCCCCAATTTTGAAAGTTAGGAGTCCTCTCCTAACATCGATTATAGCTCCTGCTGTGGCGAGGAATGGTCTTCCCAAAATAATAGGCACAATTGGATCTTCGGGCATTGCCATCACGATGAAGTCATTCGGAACAAAAAAATTACCCACTTGAACTGGGAAATCCTCTAGCAGCCCTGTTGGTTTGATGCAAGATCCGTCTGCCATATAAAGTCGCATGTTGACAGGCTCTAATGGTCCCATATTTGCTCTAGATCAGATTGAGAGTGGAACAAGACTAGCACTGGCACCCATATCGCATAAAGCTTTGAACTTGTGGTTGCCTATGCCAATTGTGATTGCAAACCTCCCAGGATCTCCAAGCTTTTCTGGAAGAGCTATTGATCTGACCTCGTCCTGCAGCTCTGTAATAGATCCTTTCCTGCTAAGAATATCTTTCAAGAATTTTGTGTAAGCCGGCATTTCGCTTAGGGCCTCAGCGAATGGGATGGAAATATTAATGCCCTGAAGGATTTTAACGAAACGCTTGAACTTACTCTCAGTAGAGTCCACAGATTTCTTAGTTGGAAATGGAATAGTTTTCACCATTCTTGGAACCAAGTTAGGCTCGAGAGGTGAGAGTATCGGGTCGACACTGGGGTCGTTCGGTGTCCTCGGTGGGTCGTTACCGACCCTGGTGGGGTTGTTAACTACCCTGGGATTGAGAGGAGGGCTCTGATTAGAGAACTTACCTGGGGTGGGCTCGTCAGGAATCCTCGGAGCCTCGTCATCCTGGCTTGTAGGCTCGGTACTAGCTCTCGCTGGCTCGTTAACGAGCTGGCTGGCGAGATCTTTTTCCTCCTTCTCTTCAGCTTGAACTCTCTCCAGTAGTGTCTTCCCGCTTCTGAGGTGTACCACTGCTATTTGGCCTCAAGGGTTCTCCTCGGGACGGCCCGGGAGTTGCCCTTGTGGTCTTGGAATCCGTGCAGCAAGGTCTCCTAGTTGGGAATCAACACTCCTCTTCCAAATATCGAACTCTCCCCATCTTTTATCCTGTCGGTTCAGCTTGGCTTGGACGTCATCAACCTTGTTGTTCACTCCGTTGATGCTCTCTTTAATCTCTTGAACCCATGATGGTGTCTCCTGATGGCCTGGAGGTCGATATGGTGCAGGTCGTCTATCTTGCAAGGGGCCTGTGTAATTGTGATTTGTATTCTGATTGCCCCATGGTTGATAGTTGTTCGACCTGTCATTATAATTAGGCTAGTTCTTGTAGGGTCCTCTCATGTAATTCATCTCAGCTATCGTCTCAGCGGTTCTAACCTGCTCATTGTTAGTGCAAGCAGAAGTACTATGCGCAGAAGAACCACATTCTTGACATGATTGAGAGGATTTCAGAAAACTTACCTGTTTCCTCAAACGGTTGACCTCATCTTGTAAGAATTGATTTTTAACATCGGGGTCAACTTCATCTCGGTTGCGCACATAGAGACGTTTTTGAGTTTGTGGAGCCTGTTGGGTTCCGTACATAGCATCGTAATTTGCCAGCTTGTCCAACAGTTCCCACGCCTCTGTCGGGTTCATCTCTATAAAACCGCATGCAGTATGCGTGTTGATGCGGTTCTTGGTCTCCGCATTGATACCCTGGAAAAAGATTTCTTGCAATACATATAAAGGTTGCCCATGAGTAGGGAATTGTCTAAGCATCTCTTTAAATCTTTCCCATGTTTCAACAAATGTCTCATTAGGCAACTGGTGATAAGAGGTGATACGTTTCCTTAACTCCGTTGTCTTAGCAGGAGGGAAAAACATCTTACAAAGCTTTCCAAGTCCTGATAGACTTAGAAGGTAGGCTCTCTAACCAGTTCAGGGCCTTTCCAGTAAGTGCCCATCTAAAAGCTTTTAACAGAACATATTCTAGAGAGACACCTTCAGCAGCTATGGTGTCACATAAATCAAGAAAATTTCTAATATGCTCCATAGGGCACTCAGCAGGTTTCCCTTCAAACTGAGCCCGTTTAATCAAGGATATAAATTAAGACTTGATCTTAAAAGGTTTCTCTATCGCAGGAAGCGCCGTCCTTCTCGGCTTTCAGTGCCTCCATCTGGGTCCGGAGGATCTCTAACTCTCGATCCATCTCTTCAGCTGTGGCCATGGCTCGGTTTTCTCGGAGTCGTCGGTGCAGGGAACGTTCGGGTTCTGAGTAATAACTGGAGCTATCAAACTGAAGCCTTCTTCGTCCTACCGGCATACACTGAGAAAACAAACAAAGAAAACAAAAATTAAAAACAAAAATGTGGTCGGGCTAGTCCCGATCCCAAAGATAAACTAACAACTCGTTGCTTCCCCGGCAACGGCGCCAATTTGTTGATAGGGTTTCTCGTCCAACAAATAAATTTGTAAGTCAAGACCCCGCTGAGTACAGTGGAGTCAGGATCGTTCCACAGGAAGCAAGGTTGTTTGTCTATCAATCTAATAAAAATCAAATAAAATCAAACACAATCACTCACGAGATGCCTCGTTAACGACCTTGTCAGGATCGTTACCGAACCACCGAACACAAAAATACCAATTAACGACCTAATAAAATTCTAATTAATACTCGGTACCGAAGCAAGTATTCAGCAACGAAGATTTATCAGAAATAATTCAATAAAACAGATATCTAGGATAAGGGACACCACAACATAGCCAAGCATAAGAATTCGTAAGAAGATAAGATCATGCCTTTAAATAGATAGAGTCATCAACTTTCATTGACTTGACAAGTAAATTAATCTATTTTCATAAACTAACTCACTCAATTGCTTGTTTTGGATCTAAAGCTTGAAACTATCGTTTTCAAACAATATCAACCTTCAAGTTACTAACTTTCTCTTTCAATCAAGTTAAAACTCAAATTACCTCAACTCCCGTTTCGGTATTAAGCACAACAAACAATCTCAATAAAAATAAAAGGCATTCAACACACTATCTTACTCATCAAACATGCTCAACTATGCCGGGCTTAACCCCGACCCTAGAAAAAATAGACTACTCACTACTCATGATTAAGAAACTAAAAACTTCAATAAAAACAAACATCGAAACAAAACTCAAACTTAAATTAATAACAAAAATATCGTCTTACAGAGATCCAGAAGAAAACCAAAACAAAACAATCACCGAACACACTCGATCAACGAACCTCGGAAACCGTCGTCACCGAACCTCGTCACCGATTTCCGATCCGGTTCTCTCTCCTTCGACCTTCCTCCAAATCTCCTCCAAAACTAGCTCTAAAATTCTCCTCCAAAATTAAGCCCCCCCTTTCTATGCTAGATAGAAGGGTATTTATACTAGAAAATCCTAAAAAACTAAAAAGGCTAAAAGATAAAAACTTTCCTAAAAAGATAGAAACAATCTCTATATAGAAATAAAATCTAGAAAGATATTAAATCCTAAAATACATATTCTAATAACCCATAAAGATTCTAAAAAGATACTCAACCGATACGGAAATAAATTCCCGCTCAGGATCGGTGAATAATAAAATAATACTTCCGAAATCTTCTTCTTCGTGGCCTCGTTAACGACCCTTTACAGCGTCGTTAACGAGCTTGGGGTTTTGTTTTCTTCAACACCTCCTCTTGTTTTCTTGAGCTTTGACTTCTTAAATCTTGCACTTTCCCGTCCTTCACTGTGATGCTCCAAATTTAGCTCCATTTAGCTCCTTTCCTCGCTAAAACCTGCAAAATACACAAAATAGCGTAGATTCCACTCTTTTCGTAGATTTATGCAAAACTAACTAAAAATACTCAAAACTAAACCTAAACTAGACAAAACTAAACCTAATAAGCAAAGAAAACCTATTAAAAACTATACTAAAAATGCGAACATCATTTATCCACTATTAGTTCTTTCTAAGAAAAAATTGTTGAACCTTATTCTATTTGCCTTAAATCTAAACAAACAAGAGATACCTTTCATTTGGGTTTCAATAAAGTTTTTGATTTGCTTACAATGATTCATGCTAATGCTTGGGGCCTTGTAAAACTCCCTCTACTAATGGCACTTCTTATATTTTGACAATTATTGATGATCACTCACGTTTTGTGTGGGTCTATTTGATGAAAAGCAAAAATGAGGTGTACAATTGATCAAAAAAATTTATGTCTTTGACAAGACACAGTTTCAGAAACAAATCAAAAGATTTCAATCTGATAATGGGATCTAGTTCCTGCCTTTGCAGTCACATTTTGATTTTGAAGGAACAATATTTGAAACTTCTTGTGTTGCTACTACCCAACAAAATAGGCATGTTGAATGCAAGCACAAGCATTTGCTACATGTTGCTAGATCCCTCTGGTTCAAGTCTTCCCTTCCCACTACATTTTGGGGAGAATGTGTTCTTACTACTGCCTATTTAATAAAATGACGCCTTCTAAGGTGCTTTCCAATAAGTCACCATGTCAGTTATTATTTGGCAAGGCACCATCTTATGATCACATCAGAGTTTTCGGTTATCTTTGTTTTGCGTCAGTCATGCCTTAAAACCGAGATAAGTTTGCATCATGAAGTCGTCTTTGTGTGTTTTTGGGTTACCCATATGGCAAGAAAGCATGGCGTGTCTTTGACCTTGACACCAACACTTTCTTTGACTCTCGAGATGTTTTCAATGAGGACAATTTTCCCTATCCTTCCAACACACCTCTTGCACCTATCTCTACCGAATATAACTCGGAGAAGGCCCTACACCAGTCGGCTTATGATCCATTGTCATCTTTGGACATGGGAAGCCCACCATCGTCCCCACATGCGTCTCCAAATTTGTCGTCTCCTCCTACCCTGAGCCATAGTGGCCGACCTCGTCAAATTTCAAGAAGATTACATGACCTTATTTGTCACACTACTCATCAACAAGAACCCCCTAGTTATCTCCTATACCCACTCCATCATCTTCCTCAGGTACGTCTTATTTTATTGAACATTTTGTTAATTGTGATAATTTTTTAACAACATACACAATTCTTAGTTGTTGTTACAGCTTTTGAGGAGCTTATAACTTTTAAGGAGGCCATTCGAGCAACGACGGATTTAGGGGGCATGGATGGGCAACTACCCTTGTCCGCCGGAATTTTTAATAGAGAGGGGAGGGAGCCGGGAGGTAGTAGGGGCAGGCTAAGGTGGATCCGGGAGGGACTAGGGGCAGGCGACATGCCGAGGGGCGGAGGCAGCACTGAAGCAGTCAGCAGCGTCGTCGCTCGACGCTCGAGTTGCCCGGCGCCATTGTCGAACCATCAAACTCTCTCGAAGGAGTGAAGGGCGAAAGGTTGAAGACAGTCGCCAGTCGGCCCCACTGTCCCAGATCTGAAGTGTTGGTAAATGAAATAGTGCATTTCATTTAAATGAAACTGTTGCAATTCTTTTTGTTTTAAAATTTTGGCCCTAAAATTAAAAAAATAAAATAAAAACAAATCCCCAATTAATAATTTACCAACACTCAGATCTCAATTTCAATTCCAAAACAAAAAAATCGATGCTATCAAATGTAGTTTAATTCCAAACAAAAACAAATCCCCAATTAATAATTTACCAACACTTACATTTTGTTTATAAATTGGCTATTTAGTAATTTATAAGGAACAATTATTGAATAACTTGAATTGTTGTATGTTGATTCTTGAATGTTGTCATGTTAAATATTGATAATTGTTCAAATTTTGAAATTGATAGATTAATTCACTTATTCACTTAATTGTGGACTTGTTGTTTGATGTCGATTGATCATTGATATTTGATAGATTATTTCACTTATTTGTTGAGTTAAAATGTTGATAATTATTGATTTACAATAATGTTAGAAGTTACAAATTATAACTTATAAGAGTTATTGGTATTTGTTGAAATTGATAGGTTGGTGAGTTGATTTAAATGGAGAGATATTTTTCAAAAAGGCCAAAAGTTTAGATACTCTAAATGCCAATTGTCTTGTAGCAAGGAGTCAAAATGTAGTTTTAATTTGTACATTTGTTCTATTTTTCATGTAAAACTATCTTTAATATTATTATTGTATGTTATTTTGATGTTTAAACTAATTTGATTTGTCCGAATTTTTTTACTACTCCATATTATACTTGTTGAAAGCTTGCCCCCCCCCCATCCAAGCGATCCTAGATCAGCCACTGGATTCGAGATCTTGAATGACGCCACGCCATGTGTGCTGAACTTGATGCTTTAGAAAAGAATGGCACTTGGTCTTTGGTATCATTACTTTTTCTCAAGAAACCCATTGGTTGCATGTAATATCCTTCATTTTTATAAAGGATAAAAATATAATTTTATATTTTTCTTTAATATAATAAAATATTTGCATATTTAATTTCTTAAGGTTATAATGTTATAGCATTTTAAATGTTATAAAAACTTATTTATAAGTTTAAAACTATATTAAAAGGTTATAAAAAAATTATTTTCACATATTATAAAATATTAATTATGAACCATACGAATTATGGTTTTATGATTGTTATAACATGATAAAAATGTAATTCTGAATAATATGAGTTCTGTAACACCCCTATTTTACAACACTGGGTATTACCGCCAGTGACCTCAGACTTTTACCGTCTAAAGTCACCCAAGGCTTTTAGAATGATATAGAATAATTAAAATGCGGAATGAAACATAATACATAATGAGAAAAGGTGCTCCCAAGGGAGACTTGGTTCTTACAAAACATCTTACATCGTTTTCAAATACAAAGTTGTTCGGAAATTGAAATGCGAAACCAGCTTGTCCTTGAAACATATTGAAACTAAAGCAAAATGATATAAGAAGTACATCTTGAAAATCCTTGTTCTTCCTTCGTCTTCACTTCACTTCACGCCTTGTTGGGATTCCTAGATTCTGACATAATTCGCGAGGGGCGATAGAATGCAAGGCAAACATGCGGAAAAGAAGAATTAGTCTAAGAGACTAAGCAAGCGGGAATGGAACTTCCCGAGGGTATTTCGGAAATTTCAAATTATTGACGAAAGAGATAATCGGGTTGTGTTTACGATGAGCTTGTTTATGTGGAGCTAAGATACAAAAGATAGCGATAGCATATCCAAAGGGATAGCTTGGTGAGCAAGAGAAGTACTACTAGATTGTAGTCTTCCTTAAGATTTCGATAGGATGTTGGGAACATTATTTAATTCATACAAGTGAAAACCTCTCGCGCTTTTGGGTGGACCGAGAGCCGGAACGATCATTTGAGACCGGTTCGGTTTTGATATCTTAAATGTGCATACGCACTTATCTTAATTAGTGATGAAAATATTCAATCTTGTTGATGACTTTTACAAGAGAGAGTGGTGGGACACGGATAAACCGAGCCACCCGATGGAGAACATCAATTCTCCTGCACTTAGCTAGAGTGCGCTCAATCCCTCCTTGCAATCGGAGCGGATGGAGATCATGATCCCGAAAGTCGTATGGATGTACGACTTAGTAAGATTATATAGAGGTGTCGACTAATTCGCACCCCTTTCTAGTTTATTCAAAACAAATCTCTGAACGAGATTTGCAATCAATCAAGAGTACACACACTAGCAAATATAATCCTAACAAGGAAGATAATATCTACTATACTAACAAGGGTCGTTATTTCTAGCAATCGATATTTCCTAGGTTCATTTTTATTAAGCATACAAGAAGTTCCCAACATCGAGAAATATTATATAGACGGATATAAAAGGGCACAAGGGGAAATTCCACTTGCCTTAGCTTTGGCGAGTTCTAACAATCGAGCTTTGACGGAACTATGTGATTCACGACTTCGAACGAGAATCCCGACCTATCGACACGGAATTTACGAGCGAAACTATATCATGACTCCCTCTTAAGGTTTGGATTACCTCTTATAATATTTTATAAGAGAGTTGGAAATTCTAAATTATTAAGATAATAATTTAGAAAGTTATTTTCTTAAAATAATAATATTCCTTTATTATTATTTTGGCTTTGTAATATCCTTATTATTCCATAAAAATTCTATTTAATAATGTTAAAATAATCCTTTCTAACCTCACTTGTTAATTCCTTTTAATATAAATTAGGCAAGTATAATTTTACAAAAATATAATACTTTATCTAAAAAATTATTTTTCCTTTAGAATGTACAATTCTTATTAAGCTTTAAGTAATCTACTTTAACCTTTTTACAAATCCATTTTAATTAGAATATTACTTTCAAATTTCCAAACATTTCCTTAATGAATTTAAAAATATTATTTCCTCACTAGAAATATTCTATTAATAATATTCTCTTTTTAGCATCCTATATAATTACATAATTCACATTAAATAATTGTAATCTCCTTTCTTGGAAGTTTCCATACTTAGGAATTCCTATTTTCTTTATAAAGTAACTTCCTAAAATTTAACATATTTTAAATTAATCTTATTTATTATACTCTCATAATTCTTTTCATATCATAAGGTTTATAAAAACATGATCATGGCTTAATAGATATCTTACTTTACTTATAGATATAATATCTTAGGTGACAAAAGAATATCTTTGTCATATTTTAATTATTTCTTTTCATGCAAGTAATCCACATAACTATATATTATCATAAATTCAATCTAAGATCAAAAATTTTTATATTTAAAATAGAACTTATGTCTTGTAAGAAATTTCTACACCTAGAGACATATTAAACTAACATTCCTGTCTTAAATGATAACTTTAGTAATATGACTATTATTTATAATTTATTTTTATAAGATCAATATCTAGTATCCAACTATAGTTCATAGCTACAACTTTTATAACAATATTTTTATAAAAGTTCCCCTACAAATTATTTAGAATAATTATTATTATAAGATTTCATAAGAATTTTATCACCACTAGCATATATTATGAATAAAACTATCTCTATTGCAATTCTCTACACCTAGAGGTATGGCAATTTTAAATAATAATTTTGTTATTATTATCATAGTAGTTGATTTCATACATCTTTAACCTTTCTAAAGGGAATGGCATTATCTTATACAAATTTTGTTTCTTTATAAAGGTATTATTTTTAATATTAAGAACCATACCTCATATGCTATATTTTTATAAAACCCCTTTGATATTATGAAAATAATATCCTTGCAAAATTTTAAAAATACAATAATAATTTAAGTATATTAGTAGGATTTAAATTTACCATAGTAACTCTAATTAGTTTCTCTCCTACAACTACCAAGGTCTTCAACATAATATTTTATTTAAATTAAATCCTTGTTTGATTTCTTTCTAACTTATTTAATGACCTAAAAGGACTAAGTTAACATGCATGGGTATTTCTTATTAATAAAAACCTTATTTTATTTATTTCATTTATTTCTCTAAAGGGATGCCTAAGTTAATATTTATTCAAATTATTTTAAACAAATATTATTTATAAAAAAATAATTTTAAATAGATAGTAGATAAATTATGAGTCGGGAATATATACCGAGTGAAAACGAGAGCGGAATGGGCACACGAATCGAGATGGAAAGGCTTGGGTCGAGATTCCTCATCAATTCCTTCTTAAAATAAAAGCTGATGGGCTAAAAAAATGCAAATGGGCCTTATTACTCCTTTTAATTTCAGCCCAAAACAATAGAAAGGCCCAAATCTCCTCTTGTCTTCCTTCTTCTTCTACGTAAGAACCAGAGAGCCCTCAGGACGAACGACGACGGACTTCAGGCGAGCGAGGCGGGGCAAGGCGGCGTCCCTGGTGGCCGGAGGTGGCCCGCGCGTGGCTCGGGTGGTGGTCCGACGTGGGTGGTGTGCTCCGGTGGGGCAAGGCAAGGCAAACTAGGGTTTTTGGGGATTTTTGTAAAAAAAATCAGCAAGCAATTTAATGGTTTCTTGGGCTGAAATCAACTAATATTGGTGTGAATTTGTAAGAGAAGGAAGAGTGGATGTTTGTGTGAGTGAAACCATGGAATTCTCAGCCTTTAAATAGGCAAATTGGTGAGCTCTAGTGATCCATGGGAAAGGGAATTGAGCAATGGTGGAAGGGGGGATTGATGCCCATTGGTGCAATTTGTGCTTCTTGGAGGATGACACAAGGTGAGGTGAGAGGGGTAAGCAAACAATGGCCATTGGGGAAGAATGGAGGTAGAAACCATGTGCTTGAATGTACGTCAAATCAATCGGACAATGGTTTTGGGCAATTGGGGAAGAAGAAGGATTAAGAAGATAAAAGAATTAAAACTTCTTTAGTGAGTAGATGATTTACCATGGCATAGCGGGATTGAGTGTTTGTTAATGTGTGAAGTGAGCAAGAGGTCACGGGTTCGAGTCTCCCTCTCGCCTCTTTTTGTTTTTGCTTATTCTTGTATTTTCACTTGCATCTTTAAATTAATATTAGTCCCAAATCCGAAAATTTATTTACGTTTGTTTGAAATTTTATTTGTTACACTGATAACCCTTTATAATATTTTTATAATTTATTATGAGAATTATAAAAATAATTAAATTCTCTTTTTAAGAGAACAACATTTAGCTAATTATTCGACTTGCTTAATATATATATAAATAAATTTTTAATTGCCATTGTAATAACCTTTCATAATATAATATGAAATTATAAAGTTTATTGAATTCTCTATCTTAGAGAAAAAAAAATTATTGGGATAATTACCCATTTATTTTATTTAGAATATAGTGGATATTACAAGTTCTATTTATTAGTAAAAACCTTATAAAAAGGTAATTATAAGTAATAAAAATTTCTAAAACTTATAATAAATGTTATTATGGATAATTTTGAACAAATAAAATTTTATAAATCAATTTGTAAAAGGGCAAAACAAGTATAGGGAGTTTAAAGAAATGGGGGGTCTGCTCTCCCCAAGAGTTGAACCCATGACCTCACAACCCACACATCCAAGGAGAGCAAAACCAATTGTGCTATTTCAGCTTTCAATTACTCAAGGAACAATTTTTCATTTAACCCATCGTGAGGTCAATTTTAGTCATCTTCAACCTTTGAACATCAACATGACGTCAATTTGAATTCGATTCTTATCCTCAAATAGGGACCACCTTAGAACACCAACATTTAACCCTTCATTTAGGAAGAGAGTGTAGATGCGATCCGTATCTACATAGAAACCAGAATCATAATTCGATTCTTATCCTAAATAGGAACCACCTTAGAAACCCCACTTGCTTAGTCTATCGCAAGACTAACTTGATCGCTCTTTTCCTTTGTGTGGCGGCTAATGTCAACTGTATTTCCGTTTCAACACATCAAGAGGAGGAGTCGTTATCAAGGATTGAAGAGGCGTCTTTAGAAGTTGGATGTGATTGTCTTGTTACCTTAGTAGTTTTTTCACTTCCGCATATTAAATTATATAAGATTGGTATGAATGAGATCCTCGACTTGTGAGGACTGTTCTTAATCTTTTTTCATATTGTTGTAAAGAATTTACCAAATTATTTAATGTTTTGCTTCCACATTTAAAGTTTATGGCTAAGTTCTGTAGTTATTATAAGCATTGGGTGACTTTAAAAGTTTAATCTCGAGGGCATTGATGGTGACATCTCTATATTACAAGGGGGTGTTACATTGCAAGTGAGTGTATCATATTAAGTTGAAATCTAATGAGACTATTGAACGATATAAATCATGTCTGGTTATTATTGGAAATAGACAAGTGGAAGGAATTGACTTTAATGAGAAATCTATCCATGTTGCGAAGACCACATTCATTCATAATTTTCTCATTGTGGCCACCATTCGTGGGTGGTTTCTTCCTTAAATTGATTTGCATAATGCCTTCCTCAATGATGATCTTGATGAAGAAGTGTATATGACTCCTCCGCCTGATTACGCATCATCTTAAGGCAAGGTCTATAAGCTTCATGTAATACCCGAGGTTTTATTTTAGTGAAGTTATAATCCTCGAGCGGTATAGGGTGTACGTCTTATTCCGAGTATTTAAGTTTTTGGGCCAATCTATCATCTCTCTTTCACATCTTAAAGTTGGGCCTAAAAATTTAGATGGGCCAAAGCCCATCAATTGCCACCAAACTACCCTAATTTTGGAGACAACTATTCATCATCATCTTCCTCATTCAATTGGGTGCGCCGCTCCACCAAACTCTCTGGTTCCCCTCTCTCCCCCAATTTCCTCTTCCGATCTCCACTTCCAATCTCCTTGCTCATCTAGTTCCTCGCCTCCGGTCAAACGTCCCAAACCAGGGACGACGTCGCCGACCTCGGCGAAGCCACGGCCACCGCGAGCTTGTCCCTTCAACTAGTGTGCGCCCAAGTGGTTGACTCATCCTCCGAGCGTCGTGCCGTTCTGCTGTACATCCATCCCTTCGATCGTCGGTCAAACTCGACCTCGTTCGTGAGAGTCGCCTTCTGCAGCCTAGTCATCGTCGTCCCTCAAACGGAACAAGGCCTGCCGCCACCAGCGTTAGCTGCCAAGCGGAAGAGACAAGGTGGTGCTTGATCCGAAAACCGAAATCAAGACCCCGAATCTGTCGTGCACTGGCACCATTCTCGATCGAGTTCAAGATCCCAATTTGCGTTCCATTCCTTGCAAACAAAAGGAGTGCAAAAGGTGGTGTTCCTTGTCCATTTTTGTTCTCATTCAAATCGATATTACATATTGTTGTTGCTGCTATCTTAAGGGTTGGGTTGTATTTGAGATTCCATGTCGATCTCCTGGTAGTAAGGTTGATGATTGGTCGAGGCTGTATTTTTGAGGAGTCGAACTCTAGATAGAATTTGGGTCAATATGCGTGTCGCTGTACAAATCTCAATTAGAAGTGATAATGTTTACTTTCAATTAGGTTAATCGTGTGTGTTGAGGTGTTGCCATTGTTGGTTTTTATGGCCACGGAATTGATAAAGTATGGTTGTGGCTGAATTGTTGACTAGTTTTGCAAATCAAATGTAATGTGGCCAAGAGTAAACTCGTTCATTGGGTATTAACTATCAAATTGTTGGGGTTTTAAATGAATATCTTGACAAGATTAGTAGATTAAAAAAAACTACTATATTAATTAAGTAATCTGGTATTATTAAAATGTCGCCTTTGAAGTGTGCTTGTAACTAGTAATCTAGGTCGGAATCATCGATTAGGAGGAGCCTTTAGCTTTTAGGGCGTTATATTGGCATTATCTTTTTATGCGGGTGTTATAGTTTTCGTTATTGATTTGCTAGGAATCGATAACATTCGTGTGTGACTTGTTCGAGCTTCCTTTCTCCCGTTACGTGTTTGTGTCTCGCCTTCGAGGTAAGTCGCTTGCCGACTTACTTAGTTTACGACTCGTTATGCGTTGAACGAGTAAATTGAATGTGTAGCCCTTATTTTGGAATGATTCCATATTACGTGCTTATATATATATATTTGAATTATAGAAATCGCTTTTAAATGTTTTCGTTATGCGTGCACTGGGTTCCACCGGTATGATCATGGAGCACGGGACAAGTTGGAGATGAAGTGGCCCCCGGGCATGGTCATGCGGCTGGAAGGAACCCCCTTCTAAAAATAAACTAACTTGTTTTGGCAAACGCTCTAGTAGAGGTTTAGCCGGGGAAAGAAGAATGAACGGAGAAAATGGGCACGGTTTAGTTATGCGCCCTGACCGCGCGCCATTGACGAAAGGCCGGAGGGTGCCATATATTGAGGATGACGTTGGATTGCTATTGTATTTGATGAATATTGTTTGAAATGTCTAAAATGCTTGAATGATGACCTTAGAGAATGTATGTTATGGTTATGTGTGTATTGGCAATATACTTTTACTTGTTGATATCTTTATTGACATTGTTATGGATGATTTCACATTTGGCCATACTTGTTTGGCCTACTAATATATTTCTATTGTGACTGTAATTGTGTGTGCATCTTTAAATATATGTATGTATGCAAGTTTATTTTTCCTAAAAATGTTTTGTTACATATTTGATTTACTTGTTTGTCCCATAACGGGACCGTAGACTAATGTGATCAATTTGTGGCGTTTTGAGGTAAGGATTTCGACATGGAAAATGTGCCAAGAGATTGCATACCGGATGGTGGAGCTCGGTCTTGATGTGTTGAGTCTTAGACGTTTGGCTTTAGTACTCTAGTCTTTTGGTTTTTCTTAGATTGGGAGTGATGCTTGAACTATGAGTCTTTATGGGAGTATGTGTTTTGAGGGTTTGGATCTTAGACTAGCTTTGACGTCTTGTTGTTACGTCTTACAGATTTTTGGGCTCTTGCATGCATATGGTTTATGACATGAATTTTTGAATATCTAAATTGGATGATTTATTTGAATTTACTCGCAGTGCTTTTGTTGCAAGGTCCATTACAGTCTATTGTTGTCAGCTTGTTCTGGTAGGCCCATTGTGAGGCCTACCACCTTGTGTCCCTAGATACATGCCAGAATAGGGTGTTACAAATTGGTATCAGAGCGAGGTTGGCAACAAGAGCACTAGGTCCTTACAAAAGAGCTCGTGAGGTCCAATTTATAGTTATGAAAAATTTAAAACCATTTTTCTTAGGCATGCTGCATTTTAGGTAGTAAAACACGTAGAGACCGCTACATCATGTGGGAAGAATCTCTGTAAGCATTCTGTTTGTTTAATTATAGCTATTACTTGTAAAATCTAAGTGACTTATTATGTTTAGATATAACTTAGTAATGGCTAGAGGTAGAGGAAGAGGAGTTACTGTCGAGCCTCGAGGTAGAGGAAGACCTAGAGGTAGAGGAAGAAGAGTTACTGTTGAGCCTCGTGTTAATCCCTTGGCTGAGGGAACTGCAGAGAGTTTGGGACCAGTCAGAAATGCTAATCAAGGACTAGGTGGTGATCGATCTGATGTCGCACTGAGCAATGCTAGATTTGGAGGCCAAGAGCCTGTAGGGCCTAGGTCTGAAGCTAATGTCAATGTGCAAGAGCCGCCAGTTGCTCCAGCTGCAGAGGCACCTCCCGCTGGTCCACCTGGGCTACAGTCTTTGGTCCAAGAACAAGTTCTGTCCTTCTTGCAAGTTCTTTTTGGGGGTGGTCAAGTACCAAACTCCGTCGCTGCAGCTTCCCATCTGTCTGGTTCAAGGGTACCAAACCCCCAAGGGTCCGCTGTGAGAGCGCCCCAATCTAGAATGTCAGTTCCACCAGCACCCCCAGTTAGGGTGTCAAATATTCAGAGACCACCCCAACCCGTTCAAGGAGTATCTAAAGAGTCAGTTCGGGTTGAAAGGGATCGTCAAAACCCCGGACCTGACAAGTGGTTGCGTGAGTTCAGTTATATGAAACTTCCGTTTTTCAATGGAGCTCATGAGAAGGACGTGGAGCTGTGGTTGAGGCAAGTCACTTCAGCTCTGAACACGATCAAGGCACCAGAGGATCGAAAGGTGTCGCTAGCTCAGAGTTTGCTAAGAGATAATGCTTATGATTGGTGGTCTCTACAGATTTTGGACCATGAAGTGAACTTTGAAGAATTTTCTAAGATGTTGATAGATGAATTCTGCCCTGTTGCTGTAAGGGACGCTCGAGCTCAAGAGTTTGCTTATGCAAAGCCCGAGAACATTTCAGTGGCAGAAGCTGCCCTAAAGTTTCAGAGAGATTTAACTTATGTGGCTGACATTGTGACCACAGAGAAGCAACGCATTCATGCTTTTGCTAAGAGGATGAGACCGGAGATTAGACAATCTGTAGCTAGGTTCGAATTCTCTACCTTGAGAGATTACCAGAACAAGGCAATGGCTTACGAGATGGCACACCCAGCTTACAAGCGATCTGAGGTCACTCAAGGTAGTGGCAAGAGGCAGAAGACCACAACAGGATTCAAAGGTGACGGGAGGTCGAGTTTCATGCCTCAAGGAGGTAACAACTCAGGCATGAGGCAAAACCAACAAGGCCAATCTCAACGGTCGAGTGGTGCAATGGGACAGAAGCAGTGTTTCAACTGCGGAGGCTATGATCATCTGAAGAATGCTTGTACTCGACCATTGGTAACTTGCTTTACTTGCGGACAGAAGGGTCACCGTACAAAGGTGTTGCTCCATCTCAGGGATCCTCACCTTCTTTTAGGCCAACTGGAGGAAATCGATCACAACCTACCCCTCAGACTTATATTATGCCAGGTCAAGGTCGTGGTAGAGGCTGTGGTAGCACAGTTGGGGGTTCTGGAGCCAACCACCCACCTCGTGTGTTCGAGATGAGAAGAGCTGAAGATCCAAATGCTCCGACAGCTACAGGTACGATTTGGATCCGATCTGAGCCTGTTAAGATTCTTTTTGATACTGGTGCTACTCATTCTTTTATTGCAATTGCATGCGTAGATAGATTGCATTTGACTTGTTCTGTGGGTACTCCCTTTGTTGTGGGTTTGCCGGATGGTAGTAAGATAAGTGGGGACAAAGAGATCCTTCAATGTCCAATTCGCATTGGGGATAAGGATTGGGTTACAGATTTCATCGTCATGGCCTTGCAAAATGATGATGTAATTCTAGGTATGGATTGGATGACTAGATACAAAGCTGTTCTAGATATTCATAGTCGTACAGTGACAGTCACCGCTAATGATGGAACTCAACATGTGTTTTGGGGGCATGACCCTAAGAAGTCTAGAACTATGATTAGCGCTATGAAAGTTGTCAAGTTGTTGAATGAGGGTTGTGTAGGATATTGGTGTTATGCCCTTCAAGAAACCAAGGATAGTCCGAGAATTGAGGACATTTCTGTCGTGCGAGAATTCAAAGATGTTTTTCCTGATGAGTTGTCAGGGCTTCCGCCTCACAGAGAGGTGGATTTCAGCATTGAGTTAGAGCCGGGGACAAGACCTGTTTCGCGGGCTCCTTATCGTATGGCGCCAGTAGAGATGCAAGAGTTGAAAAAGCAACTTGAAGAGTTGGCAGAAAAGGGCTTCATTCGTCCGAGTGCATCGTCTTGGGGTGCTCCAGTACTTTTTGTAAGAAAGAAGGATGGATCAATGAGAGAGAGCTCAACCGAATAACTATCAAGAACAAGTATCCGCTTCCTCGTATCGATGATTTGCTAGACCAGTTGCAAGGAGCAGTCGTGTTTTCAAAAATTGACTTGAGGTCTGGCTATCATCAATTGAGAATTCGAGATGAAGACATCCCAAAGACGGCATTTCGGACGCGATATGGACACTACGAGTTTGTAGTGATGCCGTTCGGTTTGACAAATGCTCCAGCAGTGTTCATGGAGTTGATGAACAAGATTTTTATTGAATACTTGGATCAATTTGTGGTAGTGTTCATTGATGATATCTTGGTTTACTCTCGGAGCCAAGATGAGCATGCTAATCACCTAAGGTTTGTGTTGGGAGTTTTAAGGCAACACAGGTTGTTTGCCAAGCTTTCAAAGTGCGAATTTTGGTTGCCTGAGGTCACATTCCTAGGGCATGTCGTCTCCGCGGATGGAGTAAAAGTTGATCCAATGAAAATTGAAACCGTAGCATCTTGGCAACCTCCCAAGAATGTAAAGGAAGTGCGCAGTTTCTTGGGACTAGCAGGATATTATAGGAGGTTTGTCGAAGGTTTCTCAAAGATAGCTCAACCGTTGACCAATTTACTCAGGAAGACTACCAAGTTTACATGGACAGAGGCTTGCTAGAGAAGCTTTGAAGAGTTGAAAAGAAGGCTAACTTCTGCGCCCATCTTAGCACTTCCTCAAGGCTCGGAAGGGTATGTGGTCTACAGTGATGCATCGAAACTTGGCTTGGGTTGTGTGTTAATGCAGAAGGATCGGGTAATTGCTTATGCTTCTAGACAACTTAAGACTCATGAGCTAAATTACCTGACACATGACCTAGAGTTAGCGGCTGTGATCCACGCCTTGAAGATTTGGCGACACTATCTGTATGGGACAACTTGCCAAATTTTGACAGACCACAAGAGTCTCAAGTACATTTTCACTCAGCGAGAACTCAATATGAGGCAACACATATGGCTTGAACTGATTAAGGATTATGATTTAGAGATCCTTTATCACCCAAGCAAGGCAAATGTCGTCGTTGACGCACTCAGTAGGAAATCATCCCAGGAGCAGATGTTGTCTCGCTTGACTGCTCAACCCGCTTTGCAAAGGGATTTGATAAGAAACGGGATTGAAGTATGGGTTCAGAGATATCAAGGCCAGTTGTGTTCCTTGGACTGTCAACCTAGTTTGATAGAAGAGATCCGTCAAAAGCAAGGGGCTTGCTCGATGATTCAAGACTTGTGTCAAAAGGTGCGTCAAGGGGAAGCACCCGGTTTTGAAATCCGAGATGGGATTTTAAGGTTGAATGGGAGAGTATGCGTTCCCCGTGATCAAGAGATGAGACAGAAAATCCTTCAAGAAGCTCATGCTACGCTCTATTCAATACATCCAGGAGCAAGTAAGATGTACAAGGATCTCAAGCAACATTACTGGTGGGATGGCCTGAAACCTGATGTGGCCAAGTTTGTAGCACGATGCCAGATTTGTCAACAAGTTAAGATAGAACACCAGAGACCGGGAGGGATGCTCCAACCCCTCTCCATTCCAGAATGGAAGTGGGAAGACATATCTATGGACTTCGTCACAGGTTTGCGCATCAGTCGAGGTCATGATGCCATCTGGGTAGTAGTGGACAGACTGACGAAAACAACACGTTTCCTACCGATTAAGGAGACATGGCCGGTTCCTAAACTAGTGGATGTGTTTGTAAAGCAGATAGTGAGACTACATGGAGTACCAAAAACAATTGTATCCGACCGAGATGGTCGCTTTACATCGAAATTCTGGCACCAGGTGCACCAAGCGTTGGGTACAAGACTGCATTTCACGACAGCTTACCACCCGCAAGCAGATGGACAGTCAGAGAGGACGATTCAAACGCTTGAAGACATGCTAAGAGCTTGTGTCCTAGACTGGGGTGGTAGTTGGTCAGAAAATTTAGAGTTAGTGGAGTTCGCGTACAATAACAGTTGGCACGCCTCAATTCAGATGGCTCCTTATGAGGCGTTGTATGGTCGGAAGTGTCGAACTCCACTTTGTTGGGATGACTCCTCTGACAGAGTGGGTGAGATGACCCAAGTGATCCAAGAGACAATTGATAAAGTTGCTTTGATAAGAGAACGCATGTTAGCTGCTCAGAGTCGTCAAAAATCATATGCTGACAAACGAAGGCGACCCTTAGAATTTGATGTTGGTGCACATGTGTGGTTGAGGGTTTCGCCTACTCGAGGGGTACGGAGATTTGGGATTAAAGGAAAGTTGAGTCCCCGCTATGTCAGACCTTTTGAGATCTTAGAAAGGGTCGGAGAGTTGGCCTATTGTTTGGCACTTCCTCCATCCTTGGAGGGAGTTCATCCCGTTTTTCATGTGTCTCAACTAAGGCAATACATTCCCGATCCCAACCACAAGCTTAGTTATGAAGAGTTGAGAATTGAGCCAGATCATACTTTTGTTGAACAACCGATAGCTATCTTGGATCGTCGAATGAAGAAACTACGAAATAAGGAGATACCTTTAGTCTTAGTGCAATGGTCCAAGCGTGGAGTTGAGGAGGCCACTTGGGAAACCGAGGCAAGTGTACAAGAGAGTTATCCCGAGTTATACTCTAAGCTGGTAGAGTCCGTGGGAAATGGTTAGTACTTGAGTTTTTCTTGCACCGTATCTAGTACCTTAAATTATTTGATTGTTAAATTTGCTTGGTTGCATGTTTCTTACTTGTGGATTGCTTGGGCGATCGTTTGCTTGTGCTTGATTACTTGGTTGCCTAGGTGGGTTCAATGATTCTTTTACATGTTAGAGTAGATATTATGCTAGCTATATGCTCTGGAAGAACTTCGTTCATTTGATATAAACTTACGTTCGTTGTTGTGGTCGTTATGAAAAGGTTCGAGGACGAACCTGCGTTAAGGGGTGGGGATTTGTGAGACTCTTAACCGATCTCACATCCGTATTCGAATATTAACTTATCTCTACTTAAGTTTCGAGGACGAAACTTTCTTTAAGTGGGGGTATATGTAATACCCGAGGTTTTATTTTAGTGAAGTTATAATCCTCGAGCGGTATAGGGTGTACGTTTTATTCCGAGTATTTAAGTTTTTGGGCCAATCTATCATCTCTCTTTCACATCTTACAGTTGGGCCTAAAAATTTAGATGGGCCAAAGCCCATCAATTGCCACCAAACTACCCTAATTTTGGAGACAACTATTCATCGTCATCTTCCTCGTTCAATTGGGTGCGCCGCTCCACCAAACTCTCTGGTTCCCCTCTCTCCCCCAATTTCCTCTTCCGATCTCCACTTCCAATCTCCTTGCTCGTCTCGTTCCTCGCCTCCGGTCAAACGTCCCAAACCAAGGACGACGTCGCCGACCTCGGCGAAGCCACGGCCACCGCGAGCTTGTCCCTTCAACTAGTGTGCGCCCAAGTGGTTGACTCATCCTCCGAGCGTCGTGCCGTTCTGCTGTACATCCATCCCTTCGATCGTCGGTCAAGCTCGACCTCGTTCGTGAGCGTCGCCTTCTGCAGCCTAGTCATCGTCGTCCCTCAAACGGAACAGGGCCTGCCGCCACCAGCGTTAGCTGCCAAGCGGAAGAGACAAGGTGGTGCTTGATCCGAAAACCGAAATCAAGACCCCGAATCTATCGTGCACTGGCACCATTCTCGATCGAGTTCAAGATCCCAATCTGCGTTCCATTCCTTGCAAACAATAGGAGTGCAAGAGGTGGTGTTCCTTGTCCATTTTTTTTCTCGTTCAAATCGATATTACATATTGTTGTTGCTGCTATCTTAAGGGTTGGGTTGTATTTGAGATTCCATGTCGATCTCTTGGTAGTAAGGTTGATGATTGGTCGAGGCTGTATTTTTGAGGAGTCGAACTCTGGATAGAATTTGGGTCAATATGCGTGTCGCTGTACAAATCTCAATTAGAAGTGATAATGTTTACTTTCAATTAGGTTAATCGTGTGTGTTGAGGTGTTGCCATTGTTGGTTTTTATGGCCGCGGAATTGATAAAGTATGGTTGTGGCTGAATTGTTGACTAGTTTTGCAAATCAAATGTAATGTGGCCAGGAGTAAACTCGTTCATTGGGTATTAACTATCAAATTGTTGTGGTTTAAATTGAATATCTTGACAAGATTAGTAGCTTAAAAAAAACTACTATATTAATTAAGTAATCCGGTATTATTAAAATGTCGCCTTTGAAGTGTGCTTGTAACTAGTAATCTAGGTCGGAATCATCGATTAGGAGGAGCCTTTAGCTTTTAGGGCGTTATATTGGCATTATCTTTTTATGCAGGTGTTATAGTTTTCGTTATTGATTTGATAGGAATCGATAACGTTCGTGTGTGACTTGTTCGAGCTTCCTTTCTCCCGTTACGTGTTTGTGTCTCGCCTTCGAGGTAAGCCACTTGCCGACTTACTTAGTTTACGACTCGTTATGCGTTGAACGAGTAAATTGAATGTGTAGCCCTTATTTTGGAATGATTCCATATTACGTGCTTATATATATATTTGAATTATAGAAATCGCTTTTAAATGTTTTCGTTATGCGTGCACTGGGTTCCACCGGTATGATCATGGAACACGGGACAAGTTGGAGATGAAGTGGCCCCCGGGCATGGTCATGCGGCTGGAAGGAACCCCCTTCTAAAAATAAACTAACTTGTTTTAGCAAACGCTCTAGTAGAGGTTTAGCCGGGGAAAGAAGAATGAACGGAGAAAATGGGCACGGTTTAGTTATGCGCCCTGACCGCGCGCCATTGACGAAAGGCCGGAGGGTGCCATATATTGAGGATGACTTTGGATTGCTATTGTATTTGATGAATATTGTTTGAAATGTCTAAAATGCTTGAATGATGACCTTAGAGAATGTATGTTATGGTTATGTGTGTATTGGCAATATACTTTTACTTGTTGATATCTTTATTGACATTGTTATGGATGATTTCACATTTGGCCATACTTGTTTGGCCTACTAATATATTTCTATTGTGACTGTAATTGTGTGTGCATCTTTAAATATATGTATGTATGCAAGTTTATTTTTCCTAAAAATGTTTTGTTACATATTTGATTTACTTGTTTGGCCCATAACGAGACCGTAGACTAATGTGATCAATTTGTGGCGTTTTTAGGTAAGGATTTCGACATGGAAAATGTGCCAAGAGATTGCATACCAGATGGTGGAGCTCGGTCTTGATGTGTTGAGTCTTAGACGTTTGGCTTTAGTACTCTAGTCTTTTGGTTTTTCTTAGATTGGGAGGGATGCTTGAACTATGAGTCTTTATGGGAGTATGTGTTTTGAGGGTTTGGATCTTAGACTAGCTTTGACGTCTTGTTGTTACGTCTTACAGATTTTTGGGCTCTTGCATGCATATGGTTTATGACATGAATTTTTGAATATCTAAATTGGATGATTTATTTGAATTTACTCGCAGTGCTTTTGTTGCAAGGTCCATTACAGTCTATTGTTGTCAGCTTGTTCTGGTAGGCCCATTGTGAGGCCTACCACCTTGTGTCCCTAGATACATGCCAGAATGGGGTGTTACACTTCAGAAATCTATTTATGGTCTTCGACATGCTCCCCAAAATTGGTTTGAAAAAGTTTCTTCCACTCTATTGCAGTTTGGTTTAAAGCAATCTTACACTAATTACTCTCTGGTTATATAACTCCTCCGCCTGGTTACGTCATCTTTAGGTAAAGTCTGTAAGCTTTAGAATTCTCTTTATGGTCTTCAATAGAGTTCACATAATTGGTTTGTAAAACTTGCTTCTGCTGTCTAGTTTCGAGCAATCTTACGCAGATTACTCTCTAAATTCCTTGACTCATCATACTGTTGTTATTCATGTTCAAGCGTTTGTCGATGACCTTATTATTTCCGGAAATGATTCAGATGAGATTTCACGTTTTAAGACCTATTTAAGCTTGTGTTGTCACATGACGGGTCTTAGTTTACTCAATTTTTTTTTGGATATAAAAGTTGCTCAAAGTGATGTTGGAATTTATCTTAGTCAACGTAAGGATGCTTAAGAAATTCTAAAAGAGGTCGACAAGATATGACACTATTGAATCAGAGCTTAAAACATGCTCTTATTGGTCATGGCTAGCTGCCACCTTTCTTGATGCTAAATCCGCCACTTTCCCGCTTCCACAGAATCATAAAATTTGAGCTCGATTTCAAGATCGGGCTTTGAGTATCCTAATCGGTATTGATGTTATTGGGAGACTGATTAATCTTACCATCACCAAACTTGAGCTAAGTTATTCGATTCACATCTTATTATAGTCTATGTATTCTTCTAACAATGAACAGTGGGATGTTGTGCTTTGAGTGTTGCATTTCATCAAAGGTCATCTTGGACAAGGACTTGTTTTGTCTAAGGATAGCTCTTGATACCGACTACTTATTTTGACTCAGATTGGATTGTTTGTTCTCTTACAAGGCGCTCTCTCACAAGTTACTATTGATAGGCGTGAAATGATCGTCCAAATCACGGCTATGCAAAAGATTCCTAACAAACCTAAAGACTGTATTCTTAGAGAAGTAAGGGTCGAATCCACAAGGAGGTTGGTTTATCTTTTTATGTAAATTTTATGTCGATTAAAGTAAAAGGGGGTTTATGAATTAAACTACTATCTAGCATGCAAAACTAATAAAACAATTAAGGTTTGGGTTGTTATCAAATTGGGAAAAACACTTAGTCAACCAGAGATCCACATTCGTATGACAAGTTGATCATAGATTTCACTCAATATCGCATGCATATGGAATTCCAATTCCTTTTCAAAGATAATTAATAACACAACCAGATACTATCAATCCTAACTAATTGAATAACCCTGAAACCATCAAGATTCAATTCAAAAGCAGCATTAAGAATAGGAATATAGGCAGGATACACTTCTAGCATAAAATAACCAGCTTTTATCCTAGAATGCAATTCAACTCTCTTATGTAATAGACTAGCACAACCAAATACTAGTACAATGCAGTTTGCTACTATGAAATAGAGAAACTCAACCAGTAATTTCTCTAGATCTAGCAATTGTAATTCAATAACAAAACCCTAAAAATTGTTGAAATCAATCACATAAACAATTCAATCAAGAGAGTAAATAATTCCATGCATTAAATAAAGAGTAGAGATCTCACAACTGAAAGTCACACGAAGGCTTCAAATTATCTGACTAAGCAAAAGGGCTTAGTTTTCCATGAAAAGCTAAAACTCAGAAAGAAAAATAATAAATAGATGATGTATGAGAGGTGCAACTCTCATAACCCTAATATATAGAATTAGGTCTAAAAAGTCTATCAAAAAATACATAAATCTCGGAATAAAGCTGGAACATCTGGACCAATAGAAATAAAACACGTGTCGGGAAAGGGATTTTCGCGTTGTCAGAGGCGCCGGGCGCCGCCTGGTAGGCGGCGGTTGCCGCCAACACCAGAGCGCCAATCTTCACTTCGTCTTCAGTTCAGCTTTAAATCCAAAAGTACATATCTTCGGGCCTTCCTCTTCCTAGATGTAGATAGCATATAAAACACCAAAAAATACCATAAACCAATGCTAAAACTCCTCCAAAATACACAATATAAATATGTATATCAAACTCCCCCACACTTGAATCTCACTCGTCCCTGAGTGACTCAAAATACTATCACTCATAAAATCTCTAACCCCCGGATCATCAAAATGCAAGGAAGCTTACAAAGAAGAATAAAAGCATTCTCATGCAAACACAAATACCCAACCTAAACAACAATATATATATATATATAGAAAATAAGCTCTACCTACCTACTCTACTCAACATCAACATAAAAGAGCAAATCATCATCAACATCAAGCCAACATCATGCTTAACTCAAACCACCAAACAACCCTAATATCCATCAAAACATCAATCATCAAACCACCCAAAAACTAACCACTAACAAGTCCATCAAAATATCAACAAAGAAAGTGAAAGTCTCCAAAAATCTACACCTTATACCTCCAAATGAAAACCTACCCAAAACACTCATATACTCCACTTCTTATGTCTTCTGTACCGGTAAAAGATAGTCCTAAAACACTCTCTTGTCATTTTTTCAAAATTGGACTCACCAACTCACACCACTCTGAATCTATTTTTGCCAAGGCCTAATGCCTGTCAGATTATCTGCTTATTACCTAGATCACCCTTTCGAGTTTTCAGTCTATCCCAGGATTTTATTTGCCTTTTTCAATTTTTATGGCTCTTGTTTTTAATTTTTATAGCATATCAATAGTAATATAATTTCCAACTCCCCCACACTTAGAACAAACATTGTCCTCAATGTAGTAAAGACAAAATAAAATAAAGGGGAAGTAGAGAATAATACCACTACTGATCAAAAGGTGGTGGTGGCGGTGGATATTGTGGGTAGTCAGGATATGAGGGGTATGTGGGCCACATGCCTTGGAAAAACTAAGCTTGTTGTTGGAAGTAGCTAGTCTGCTGCTAAAAGAACTGAGACCGATCCTGGTGGAACTAGTGAATCCGGTCTATAGAAGTAGACAAAGTAGACTGTTGAATGAACATCTCCTCCTGACGGACTAAAAGCCTGCTCATCTGGCGCATCATATCATCTTGCCAGCTCAAACCAGTGTCCTCTCCTGCTGAAGTACTAGAAAAGTCCAAAACAGGGACATCCTCATGCATCATTATGTCTCCCAGGGGAACAGTCTCTGTAATTGGCTCCGAAGTAGATGGTGGAGCAGCCTGTGGAGAAGAAGAAGAAGAGCCCGGAGCTCTAATAAGAACTGACAACCGTTTAAGATCAAAGTGATGATACTCAGGTCCATATGGTAAATCAGCAATGGGCATACGAATCTTATAAGCACCTATAGGACCAAACAAGTAATCAATATGAGCCCCGACCTCAGCAATCACTCCAACATTCTTCAAAAACTTCCGCCAATAGCAATCTTACCCCTCTTTTCACTCATACACTTCTTACATCTAGCTAAAAACAAAGCCTTCCCATCTTTTACCAAAGTACATCTCGATGTCAAACTCCAAACCGCCTCCAAATCAGGATGATTGATCTTGTTCGGTTCAGAATGACCAAACCAAGCCATCCTACGCACTATGTGAGCTAACTGAAGAGAAGGATGTGACCACTTATAATTTTTCTCCCCCGCCTTAGAATCAAATGGGGAAGAACCAGTGGAATGATCCATAGAATAGAAATTGAGCACTAACAACAGACCAATCAGCAAATGCAGAACGCTACTTGGTAATACCAAACGCCTCACCCAGATCATCATAGCTCATAACATGCATCGGACCACCTAACTGAAAAGTGATCCTAGCTGCATCACGATCATCTTCAAGAGTAATGATGAACTCTCTAGTCCACCGAGGATATGTAGGAGCGTTCTTGAAATAAAAATTATCCAACACTCCATGATCAAACATCCACCTAGTACACTCCTTTAGGCCCAACTCTCTCATAAAGGCGGAATCAAAGAAAATAGTAGAAACAATCTATTTACCATCCACATACTTCTTCCGACTCTCATAAATTTCATATTGAGCGGATCTAGTAGAAGTACTACGTTTCCTAGTTCTCATATTTGACAATAAAAGTGCTCAAAGGACCGGAAAGAGAGGCGAATATCCAGAGAATACCCGGAAAAATGAGGCGGCGAGCCCGGAACTGGCGGCAACTTCGAAATTCTTGGCAACGAGCAAGCGGCGGTCGCCGCTATGAATTTGTTCTTGGCGGCGGTTGCTGCTATGAAAACGGAGGTCGTCGCTTGAAGCTTCTTCGAACAGATGATAGATCTGGCGGCGGGCGCTGCTGTTGGACCGGCGAGCGTTGCTTTTGAGCGGCGGCGAGGGTACGACGATCAAGCGGCGAGCTTGAATGGGTTGGATTTACCCGGATCCAAGGTGGATCTGAATTTTGAAATACTTTTCTCCAAAAATCTCTCTTTTTAATTTTAATAGATAGATAATGAATGAGATGTGCAACTCTCATAACCCTAATATATAGAATTAGATAAACAATTCAATCAAGAGAGTAAAATAATTCCATGCATTAAATAAAGACTAGAAATCTCACAATTGAAAGTCACACGAAGACTTCAAACTATTTGACTAAGCAAAATGGCTTAGTTCTCCGTGAAAAGCTAAAACTCTGAAAGAAACATAATAGATAGATGATGAATGAGAGGTGCAACTCTTATAACCCTAAGATATAGAATTAGGTCTAAAAAGTCTATCCAAAAATACATAAATCTCGGAATAAAGCTGGAACAACTGGATCAATAGAAATAACACGTGTCGGCAAAGGGATTTCCACGTTGTCAGAGGGGGCGGGCGCCGCTTGGTAGGCGGCGGTCGCCACCAACACCAGAGCGCCAATCTTCACTTCGTCTTCAGTCCAGCTTTAAATCCAAAAGTACGTATCTTTGGGTCTTCCTCTTCTTAGTTATATATAGCATATAAAACACCTAAAATACCATAAACCAATGCTAAAACTCCTCCTAAATACACAATATAATTGTGTATATCAACTATGTTGTTCTTGGTCATTCGCCTATGTCATGGAAAACAAAGAAACAACTTACTATGAACGAACTATATACTTATACCTTTCATGCAATTACGTGTCTCCATTCAAAATAACTAAATATTAAAAATAGTGATTATTTATTATAATCTACCCAGTACAATTATAAAGTAGAAACCAAGTATGTAGAAAAATTTGTGCCGCTTCTCATCATGTGAAAAGGTTAAATATTTTTTTATTAGTTTTGTCAAAAAAGCCTACCCCATCCAACCACTATAACTAGACCTCTTAAAACTTAACCCGACCCTAAAAACCGACCCGACCCGCACAGAATTTTTTTGCATTTAAACCCGACCCGAAAATCAATGGGTCAAGAGTAACCCGAATCCGATCGACCAGAAAAAAACTGGGTTGGGTCACCAACCCATTGGGTTGACCCGGCCAACCCAACGGGTCACCAACCCGATTTTTTTTTAATATTTTATTATAAATTTTGTATTAAATTATTATTTTATTATTATTAAATAATAGTTTATATAATATAATATTAATTATTTTAATAAATATAAAGATAAAGATTAACAAAACTGACGATCATGACTCGTTGGATCAACCCGAACCCGTACCGAGGTCCATATGAACCCAGAAATTTTATGACCCGACGACCCAAGACTGTTTGACCCGACCCCGATTGACCCAAACCCGAACCTGACCCACCCGACCCATTTGACAAGTCTAACTATAACTTATTTTTATGAAAATTTGATTCAAAAATATTTTACTATTCTAATAATTTTATATACATAGTTATTTTGAATTTATCTAAATTTTTTTTTGATAAACATTTGATTAAAAATATCTTAGTATTATAATTAATCTAACACAAATCCTTTTTAAAATTTATCTAACAAACACTATTTTTTCAATAAATTGTATCAAAAAATTATTATTCTAACCATCTCATACAAATTATTATTTTGAAGTTATCTAAAATAAAATATTTATGTAGTTTTTTTTTCACAATTCAAATTTTGAGAGAATATTGACATGAGATTGTACTAAATGCATATCTTGAATTCATTTTTCTAAATTTAGGTAATATATTTACAAAATAAATAGATATTATCAAATTAAGTATTTTCTATAACGAGTATATAATAATTAGAAATTTAGAAACACTACTCCAATTTGATTATATTTTTAAACTATTTAATTTGATTATATTTAGAAACACTACTCCATATATATATATGGTTTGTTTTTTTATTTTCTGAACACGTTGACTTTTCACAATTACTTTACGAGTATATTATGACTAATTGTATCTATCTCTGTTATGGGTCTAGTTTAGGTGCGAATGGGCGTCCATGTGTGAAATAAGAAAGAACAAAAACCATTGGATGGAGAAATATCAAAGGCGCTGATCATTTCACTTAAAAAGGGGGAAAATGGCACGGGTGAATTTTTGACGAATTATTCGCGTATTTTTGAAAAAAACGGAAATAGAACGCGTGCTTAGATTGTTCATCAACATTGTGATTTTATTCATCAAAATTGTGATTTTTTGCATAAATAAACTATTTTTTGTGCATCAAAAATCTATTGTTTGTACATAAAAATGACGAATGTGTGTCAAAATTGTATGAATTAATATATTTGTGTGCATCATAATTAGCCGTATGTGAGACAAAACTATTTGTTTTGATGTATTGTCTTGTTTAACTCGTTTGGATTTGTCATTGTTGTTGTTGTAAAAAGTGTAGCTACTTCTTGGGCTCCGAACATAGCTAAGGCACAAGCACTCATCTTCGTTTTGCAGCTGGCTCGTTTTTTAAGCGTACATAATATTATTGCAACGTTAAGATTCTTTATCTATTATCTTTTGCATTCGAGCTTTTACATCAAACTTATCTTATTTAGGTACTATATTAATCACTTTATTTGTTTCTTTATGTTGTGCTCATATAGGTAGACATGGCAATTCTGTAGCTCACTTTATCACACATTTGTATCTTAATCCGAACATGAACAACTCGTTGTAACTGATATTCCGCCATGTATAATTGCCTCAGCTGAATTGGATATTTAATATATGAACACTTTTCTCTTAAGAAAAGGATTCGTATAACAACTACATAAACTAGATAAATATGTGTGGCATTGAAACTAATTATATGAGTATGTTAGTGAAAACTAATTATATGAGTAAGGAAAAAAAGATAGCCTTAAAGCACAAAATAAATGAAAAAAATACACAATAGATAGTCTTAAATGTACAAATTGATGGTATTGACTTACAAACATAAGTTTATTTCAATTCAAAAATAATGTATATTAATGAACAAATAAGGTTATATCAATGAACAAATAAGGTTATGTCAATGAACAAAGAAGGGTATATCCATGAACAAATAGGGTATATCAATGAACAAACAATGGACAAACAAGGTTATATCAATGAACATAAGGTTATATCAATAAACAAATAAGGATATATCCATGAACAAATAGGGTATATCAATGAACAAACAATGGTAAACAAATGAACAAAAAAGAGTATATCAATGAACAAATAATGGCATACCAATGAATAAATAGGGGTATATCCATGAACAAATAGAGTATATCAATGAACAAACAATGCTATACCAATGAACAATAAGAAGTATATCAATGAACAAATAATGGTATACCAATGAAAATATAATAGTATACCAATGAACAAATAGTGGCATACTAATGAACAAACAAAGTTATATCAATGAACAAATATGAGTATATTGAAAATAATTATATGTGCATCAAAAGCTAGATAATATTGTATTCATGCACATAGATAAGGTTAAAAAATAAATTAAAAATTAAAAAAAGTTCGAAATCGATGAACAATATTATCAAAATTTTGATGCACAATTAGTTAGTATTGATGAACAATTGGTCAATTGATGAACAATTGGCTAGTTTTGATGAACAAACTGGGCGTGTCTCATAAAAACGTATTTTTCAAAAAATACGTGAATAATAAGAGAAAAATTCGTACGTGCCATAATTTATCCTTTTTAATGATAATCAAGGACGTTGATTTTTTTGAAGGGAAGAGCAAGATTTATTCTTATTTCTCAACTGAGCATCCATTCGCACGTGACACTTTCACCTTTGTTATAATCGTACAATAATTTTACAAATATTAAAAGTTATTATATTCATCTCTATTATAACACGTACATGGTACATGACTAACACTAGTTATGTATTTTAATTTAAACGTTACATTAAATATTCGGGATTTCCGAATAGCGCACCCCTAAAACTTCAAAATAACGCACCATCTAGCCATTACGGCCAAAGGGTGCTCGGTCGTAACGGTCAGAGCACCTCCATCCGTTACGGCTGGAGGTACTCTTGCCGTTACGGCTTGGTTTTTTTTTAACCGAGAAATTAATGTATGTATTATCTACTTTATATATCTATGTATGTATTTATATGATTCCATTTTGGATGTTTGGGTGGTTTTTTAAAGCCCTAATAACTTTACAATTTTTGCAGATTTGAAGCTTACAAACAACTTTACCATTTTTTGTGTGCTATTAGGTGACCAAACTCAAGTATAAAAATAACAAACAACTTCATTGCTTCCAAACAACAAACATACAAACAACACTTGCTTCTAAATGAAAAAACATCAACATATAACATACTGAATCACAAAATGACAAACAACACTTGCTTCTAAAACTTCAACATGAAAAAACAACAAACAACATTAATTCTTAGGCAAAATATTATCAACTACCCGAATCTCGGCACCCTCGAATAGGCGAAGTTGCACGACTGTTTCTTTGGCCAAAATACGATTTGTTATATCGTTGTCATTCAAGAAAAAGTGGCAATATCCTGGTGGTGCTCCCTCACCAGATTGGCTCCAGGATATGATCACGTTTCTTAGGGTGCCCCCGATAACATGGTCCATTCCATTCTTCTCTCCATAACCCCACGCACAAGCACGATGGAGAAGTTGATGAGGGGTGGAGCAAAGGGGAAGGTTCGTGAGGAACACGCTTTCCTTTGAGCCATTGATGAATTGGAGATGGAATTCTAGTTTGGGTTTGAGGGTGGAGATCAAGTCTCCTTTTATGCTTGGAAATTGCTCGAAATTTGTGATGTGCATGCATAGGTCTTGTCATAAGAAAAACTGATAATATAGTGTCATCAGAACATTAAATGCCATAGTGTTTTTCAGAATATTAAATGACATAGTGTCATCAAAACATTCTGGATGTAACGACTGTATTTTTTCTGAAATCAAGGAATTAAATGCACTCAACTACCTTAATTCATTCCTCCATAAGCTTTTAATTCTCCATAGTTGTAAGTCAACCCACTCCATTTTATCTCTTCTCCAAAAAACACAAAATCTCTCCATGGTTATCAATCTTCAACAATGAAAAACAATGAAGATTACCAATATTTCTTGCATTTAGAAGATCAAGCCTTGAACATCAATCATAATGAGGTATGTTTTATTTGTTTGTTCCATCTTATCTTTCTTCCGCCACTCTACTTTACTTCACTCTACCATATTTATCTATTTTTTGTGTAAAACTACATGTTTATCTTGAGATGGTTTTGAAGTAGGAAAAAAATGTGTTTAATCTTGCATGTATTGACTATGCAAATTTATATAATTATTTGTAAAAAACTAGGTTAAAGATGATTGCTTAAGGAAATGATAGTAGATGGCTATGAAAGGGAGTTGGCAGGGCTAGAAAGAAAATGGTGTATGTGGTCGCGTCTTCTGCAATATGTCAGAATACAATGGCTTGATCCATAAAGGACAAGATTTGTTTCTACTTGGACAAACATAGTATTGACATTTGAGTGTAATACAACAAACATATATGCACATCTATTCCCTAAAAGACAACACGGTATGTGGTCTTATCCTTTAAACATCTGGGAGCTAATAGTTATTCTGAATTGCAGGGTAGAAGTACAACATTCATCCTTGATACATTGGATTGATACTGCAAACAACCGTTTAGATACAACATTTAGCCTATTCCATACATCACTAGAGATCCAAGTAAATAACATAAAGGCCTCCTTCAATGCATGTCGTCTAAAGATGCGGTCTCATTTGGCAGCGGTTGATGTTTTTAAATAGTTGAAGTACGCTATTTCGGACAAGTGCATGAAGTTTTTGGTAGAAGAGTACCGTAAGGATGAAAGTACGTTCCTTGACATGAGGTGTACATGTACTAGACCGGTGACACACGGTTTGCCTTGTTTCCATACTATCCCCGATAATTTATAAGGGATTGAGGTGCTCCCCAAGTCAACAAGTGCTCTTCCTTTTCTAAGTTTGAGTGAGGACAAAGAACTTAGAAGTTAAGCGTGCAAGGGCGAGAGTAGTACCAGGATGGGTGACCTCCTGGGAAGTCCTCGAGTTGACATGGGATAGCGCTTCTAAGGCTTCGGGCCTTACAAATGGTATCAGAGCCGACTCTAGGTTACGAGTGCACTTGGCCCGGGGGGCGGTGACTCGACCAAGAGGGCGGTGCTTGGGCCTTGACGGGGACGTCAAGTGTTTAAGTGGGGGAGATTGTAACACCCCGATAATTTATAAGGGATTGAGGTGCTCCCCATGTCAACAAGTGCTCTTCCTTTTCTAAGTTTGAGTGAGGACAAAGAACTTAGAAATTAAGCGTGCAAGGGCGAGAGTATTACCAGGATGGGTGACCTCCTGGGAAGTCCTCGAGTTGACATGGGATAGCGCTTCTAAGGCTTCGGGCCTTACAAATGTTACAATTATGGTATCAGAGCCGAAACTTTTTATCCAAACCCTTAGGACGATCCTTCCGTGTACTAATCCTTAATCGTACCTTATCCATTTGTGGGAAATGGATTACTTTCAATGTCAAGAACCAATTGATCTTCGCTTAAAAGGAACTCGAGGAAGCTCAAATGGGAGTGATGATAGTCGAGCTAGAAAACGTCAAATCGAGAAAGCTCTCGTCCTTCTCCAAGATAATTTAGGGGTGAAGGATCCAAGCAAATTAGATCCTAAACTATTGGACTTGGTGGATGCTGATAAAAGAATAACACACCTTAGAGTGCTAGTTTATGTAGACCTTGTGGCCAGAACCTACCTTTGGTTTAATATTAATAAAGTAGTCTTTTATGATAAATATGGGTGGGAGTTTGATCCAATATTTTACTATTCATATAGATGAGTCAAAGCGGAAACAACGAAGGAGTTCCGATTGGTGGAAACAACCAACAAGTCTCAAACCAACATGAACAACTACCGGCGGGAAATGTTCAAATTGTCATGGATGCCGCAACTGCAGAGGCATTCAAAGCATTCTTAGCCCAACAGAATCAAAACAATGTCAATGAAGTGGCATCGCAAGTCCCGAGCATGGAGGTTGAACAAACCCAACACAGGAGGCATGTAAGGAAACAAGATGACTTGCCTGATGATTTCAAGGACTTCGGGAAGGCACTTAAGACCTTCCTAGCTATGAAACCTGACAGTTATGACGGCACTGGGGAGCCGTATAAGATTGCTTACTGGTTCTCCCACGTGGAGAGGCTCATGAGAAACATTAAGTGTGGTGAGGCTGAGAAAGTGTACATAGCCTCACTCCAGCTCAAGGACGGTGCCAGTGAATGGTGGGAAGGCACCGGCATGGCCAACAATCCTAATCTGACATGGAACATGTTCAAGGAGAAGATGTACGCACGATTCTTTTCGCCCGCTATGAGAAAGGAGAAGCTAAAGGAGTTCCTCCACCCAAACAATGAAGGGCTAAAGGTGCCAGAACTCGCGTTGAAGTTTAACAATATACTCTGGTATGCGGGTGCCGAGGTGACAACCGAGGCACAAAAGATCGAACACTTTCATGACTGGATGAACTTGTGGGTAAAGCCACACATGGTCCATCATTCTTGCACAACTCTAGAGGCGTATGTGGACACTGCTTACAAGGTGGAAGTTACTCTGGAAGAGTCCGCAGAGAAACTGAAAGAGGCCAGTGGTCAACCTAATCGGACGCCCTCCCAAGTCAGTGGTTTCAAGAGGCCTGCTCCGCTAACGCACTCCAATCGCTCCAAACAATCGAAGGCCTCATCAGCTCCTACGCATTTCAGTTCTGAAAGTGTTTCCAAAGGGCCTATAATCTGCCACAATTGTGGGGCAAAAGGCCATCTGAATCGTGACTGCACCAAGCAGAGGAAGACGTGCTTCAATTGTGGCAAGGTGGGTCACATGCAAATTTATTGTCGCCAGAAAGAGAATGTGGCAGCTAGATCGGAGCAAGGATTCGTTGCTCCTATAAATGGAGGAAGGCCTGATACTGGGAAGGTTGAAGCGAGTCAAGTGTCAGCTCAGAACAAGGGAAAGACTCTGATGACTTCGGGGCAAGGTCAAAGGTTGTACGAGATGAGAAGGACTGACGAACCCGACGCTTCAAAGACACAGGGAATACAATCTTTCTGAGCGTTTACTGGGTTATCGTTTTGATATGGGTGTTATGCACTCATACCCAAAGCTTGTATAGAAAAGTTAAGGGTCTAATTTAATGCCATGTAAGGGCCTTTCGTTGTTAATTTCGTCTAATTATGTATCGACTTTTGAAAGTGGAATAAGGAAATCACTATCAAGGACAAGTTTCATTAAAATGGATTGATAACTAGCTAGACCAGCTATGTCGTATTAAGGTCGTGTTTGGAATTGTTTTACTCCTTTGCTTCATTACACATTTTCCGTGTCCTTGCTTTGCAAGTATACTCTCACTTCATATTAATGGAACATATGGGTAGAAACCATTCGTGTGTAGAGCGACGGGTCAATGTCATAGGTAATAAGCTAGTACTATTGGTACAAATTATGTGGTCTTGTATTGAAGGTAATAGAATTACCTGGAAAAGGTGGAAAACTAAGAAGGATATGCAAACTCGTTTTCGGGAGTTGTTCTCGATTTAGTTTCGCGGACGAAACTATTTTTAAGGGATCATCAATATCGTCCACATCTTTAAGCGCACCCATATAGTCCTTAGCAGGATCGCTATCATCATCAATACCATCAATATCCACACCATCAAGCGCTTCCATATAGGCCTCACGATCGAGATCATCAATAACTGTTTTCAAATCCAGCTTGTGTAACCGCCCATGCTTTTATTTCTTGAGAATCGATCAGAGAATCATTCTTAGGATGACACGATGGATTATGAAGTGTATATTTTCATGGACGGTACCTTACCTTGATCTAGTTTCGCGGACGAAACTCTTTTTAAGGGGGTACTATTGTCATTTCCCTCATTTTTATAAAGGGTAAAAATGTAATTTTCACATTTTCCTTTAATAGAATAAAATATTTACATATTTTATTTCTTAACGATAAAATGTTATAACATTTTTAATGTTATAAAGTTAGTTTATAAGTTCAAGACCATATTTAGAGGTTGCAAAATCATTCCTCGTATTATAAATATTAATTATGAACCATAAGAATTATGATTTTATGATTATTATAATATGATAAAATACAACCATTAATAATATGTGTCTTATTTACTAATCAAAATTGTAAAAGAATAATTATAAATAATAAAGGTTATGTAGAAATGTCATAGTATATTTCTAAAATCCTTAATAAATGCGTTAAGTTAAGATTTGATCAAATAAACAATTTTTGATGAGTATAATTTGAAGAAAAAAATTATTTACTCTTAGTAAATTTGTTTTTAACAAGTAAATATTGCTTTCACAAATAGATTATGTTTTTAAAATACAAAAGAAGAAAAATAAAATAAAATGGGGCGCAATTGGCCATTCCATGACTCGAACCGGCAACCTTTGTACCCACACACACTATCCAAACCAATTCAGCCAATTCGACATTTAGGAATACAAGGAAAGGTGATGTACTTAATCCTTCACGAGTCAGATTGGTCATCTTCAACCTTCGGCTGAATGGAAGAACGACGGTCGGAATTCGATCCTATCCTCACATTTAAGGGTACCACGTCAGTTTTGGAGTCCTATCGTTCCATTTTCGAACGTTTTGGGCTCAATCAAATTAATTTCAGATCTGCAATTAAAGTAGGGTTATCTAATTGGGGGAATTGAAAGGTTGACGTCTCCCTATAAATTTAAGGGCTGTGTTTTTGCACAATCCACATCAATTTCGTGTTGCAATCCTCAATCTCAGACTAAGAAAAGGGAGATTAAGAGTTTTCGGGTCAGGATTGGTTCGGCTTTGCACTAGAGGACGCTGGGGGTTCTATTCTTACGTCGATGTTTCGGGTAAGCCACGGGGCTGGTGGCAGCGCTAGGATGGTCTCGTCGCTGGCCGCTGGCCGCTCTTCCTCCTTGTTCCTTCTCTTAGTGTTGTAGTTGTTCTATCGCTACTTTTGTCTGGTCGAGCGGTGAAGTGCTGTTGCTACTGCTTAAAAACAAAGTAACGATAGTTCTGGTGTTCTAGTAGATAACTAGATATCATTAACTATATTAAAATATATATATATATATATATATATTAAGCAGATCTGAATTAAAAAAAATCGGATTATTTTGATCTCGTTGGAAAATAAAAATTTGAAGATCATTTTGATCTCGTTAAAAAAATATATAATTGAAAGGTGTAATTTGAAATTAACAACTAGATTAGGTTGTTGGTACGTAGATTGGTTGATTAAAATATATATATATTTAAGTACACACATGACACATCTATATATACATGGATATGAGAAGGATTTTGGTAGTATAAATTATACGTATATGTAATGTATACAGAAGCGTTCAACCTTTAAAAAAAAATATTTTGTTTTCCTTTTATTCGATTAAATTAGTGATAAGTATTTTTATTAAAATTATTTTTATAGGATATTTTTTTAATAAAATTAAGAGGCATATATTTTTTTTAAAAAAAATTATGACGTTGAATGGGTATTTGTAAGAAAAATATAATTAAAAATATTGAGAAGAGGAATTTCTTACTGATAAATAAATTACTAATAATGTTTTGAATATGTAAAAGTAAATAATATAAAGATTTTATAAAATTCATAACTTAGTTTCATTACATTAATAAAAAGGAAATTATTAATATAATGTGTAAAGTTTATATTTTATAAACTTAAGTCCGTTGCGATTCCTTGAAAATCAACGTTATCGAATGAACAAAATAAATTGACGAGAATTTATTTTGTCGTTGATTGAAACAGGAACAAGTCTAGATCGGTAATCGCGAGTAATCTGTTCGTAACGCGTCTACGCTAATTACGAGGCAAGTGGTTTGGGTTCGATTTCCATGAAACGTCATTTATGCATCACTTGTTTTCTCAAAGCATGTCTCATATCGTGTTATATGTTTTCATGTGCTTTAAGTTGTTTTATGACTTTGTTGGGAACTCTTGGATGAAATAAAATGAATCTAGGATTTATATTATTCTAGATTTAATGACATGTTATCTCTAGTCGTACTTAGGTTACGCTAGATGGATTGTAGGGCCGTTGCCTTGTGATATGTGTGCCTAGATGAGTAGGCTTGTATGTGCGTACTTTAATGTATACGCGTCGAATCATTCGACTTTATTCTTGAGTTGATGCTCTACTTGTAAGACCATGGTCAATACCCGCTCGATCGATGAGGGGCGATGGCACGTAGCTCGTGTTAGTCTGGGTTCGCCACCCAACCTTTGAGAATTTTCGTGGGGTCGTAACCCACATCCTTCTTACTTAAAAAGTATGCTTAATTCCAAGTGGAACGATATTGTGATCATTAAAATTTGTAGAGATTAAATAGGCGTCCGTTAGCGATAATTAAAATGATAGGAAGGCTAGCACAAAATGGAATGCCATCCTTACTCTCGGATTACGTGATTCTCTGGCTCCAATCTGAATTCGCACAACACGTATGCGGTGAGGTTAGTAGAGGGAAACGTGATCAACGAGGGGTTTAATCACCCACCAGACTAAATGTGTGAAACCCAAGTTCCCAACATAAGTAAACCATTTCTTTCGAAACCGAGACTCATCCTTGGGTGACGTTCTCATTCTTTATTCAAATCATAGTTTTCATAGGAGGTCCGAGGTCCGGGGATGGGACCGGCTTTCATTCGGTACCCGACATCCCAACTCGTCTCTTCCTAAAAACCGAACCACTTTCCAAAAGCCCATTTGCTTAGTCTGTCACAAGACTAACCGACCGTTTAATTTCCTTGCATGGTCGGCTGGTGTCCATCGCATTTATCATCGCGACACATCAGGAGTGGAGTTCTACGTCGAGGACCACGAGGAACAAGCTTGAAGAGCAGTTAGAGTGAAGGCGGTGAAGGTGGTTAGCTTGGAATAAGTAAGAATAATTTTAAGGGTCGAGGTTCCGACTTGTGGGACCCTTCTCATTTCAACTTTGTATCCGTTCAAGTTTATTCATTTTTTGTATTCGACTTCCGCATTTGTTATAATATATCTTCCGCATTTTAAAGTTTTTGGTTAAGTTATGTAATTACTATAAGCCTTGGGTGACTTCGAGAGATTAATCTTGGGGTCACTGGCGGTAATATCCCTATATAAAAAGGGGGTGTTACAATTATGGTATCAGAGCCGACTTTGGGTGACGAGTTGGCTTGGCCTGGAGGGCGGTCACTCGACCCAGAGGGTGGTCCTTGGGCCTTGACGAGGTCGTCAAGTGCTTAAGTGGGGTAGATTGTAACACCCCGAAGAATTATAAGGGATTGAGGTGCTACCCATGTCAACAAGAGCTCTTCCTTTCCTGAGTTCGAGTGAGGACAAAGAACTCAGAAGTTAAGCGTGCAGGGGCGAGAGTAGTACCAGGATGGGTGACCTCCTGGGAAGTTCTTGGGTTGGCATGGGATTGCGCTTCTAAGGCCTCGGGCCTTACAAATGGTATCAAAGCCGACTCTGGGTTACGAGTTGGCTTGGTCCGGTGGGCGGTCACTCGACCTAGAGGGCGGTGCTCCTCGTCAAGTGTTTAAGTGGGGGAGATTGTAACACCTCGATAATTTATAAGGAATTGAGGTGCTCCCCATGCCAACAAGAGCTCTTCCTTTTGTGAGTTCGAGTGAGGACAAAGAACTCAGAAGTTAAGCGTGCAAGGCCGAGAGTAGTACTAGGATGGGTGACCTCCTGGGAAGTCCTCGGGTTGGCATGGGATAGCGCTTCTATGGCCTCGGGCCCTACAATTGCATGGTATGTGACTCTAGAGATTCCCATTCCTTTGAGTGTCATGCACGTGTTTTGGAGGACCCTTGACATAGAGAGAGTAGTACAGAACGAGTATGTTGAAGGGTTCAAGGGCAGAGTTGCAAAATTTTTGATGCATGACTTCTACACGAACACATTCCCACAAATATCTGTCGATCACCAACATGATTGTGCCAATGTTGTATATGATATAGTTTACCCCGAGATGACCACTGCACGAGAACCGGCAATTGAGAAGAAGAAGCATAGGGGGTGGTCGAAGAATATCCCTAAACAAAGGATTTCTTAGTGATTGGGAGCATGCTGATAAGGAGTAAATGAAACACCACCAAAGAAACCTAGAGGCAAGCCACCTACACACCCGAGAACTCCCAATTCACCAACTATTTTGAGGGTGACACGAACTCCACCAAACACCCCTGACACCATGTACTTCGAGGGTGCCCCAGACTCCATCAACACCCCTGACACCGCCCACCCGCAGAGCACTCTTCCCGTACACGGATGACATCCCTATGTGTAAGAGGCCATACTTCAATGGTTTTTCATATATTGCACCAGACGGAAATAGTGGTTATATAGATGTTGCACACTCTCTTGGCATCACTCAAGAAAATTGGACACAAGTGCGTCAAAGCATGATTAATACGCTCAATGAGCATGAAGGGTGGTTTAGGGGTAGTTTCTATGAGCATATGGTTGAAAGCATGAGGCGAAGACTTAATTTTTTTGATAATGGATTCACCCCATCGATTATTGGTTTACACTTCCAGAGATGGGCTTCTTGGTTGCAACAACATTTAGTTGCGCTTTGACATGTGTGGGGACCACTATTAATCAAACATACCTTCCGTTAGTTTCGAGGACCGACAAGTTGGACAATGGGGTAATTTCAATTTGCTTCTTGCCAAAGGAAGCTCATTATATATCGGTAAAATTTTTTTATTAAATCATCCATGTATATATGTTTCAAGACCTTCATACTTATACAATGTTGTACTATTGTAGGTGTCTTTCTCGGACGACTTGTCGTTGCCGCATCTTTGTTTACTATGGAAGCTTAAATGTGATAATAGTGCACTATTTCTACCACATGAAATCCAAGACCATATGAACTTGTTCAGAGGAGATGGCAATCATGTTATGCTTGATTTGGTGACTCAATAGGATGACAAACACTACTCTATAACTTTGAACTGAGTTATGTAAACTGTCTATAAACTGTTCAGATCTGTATTCGAAATGTAAATTGCTATTCAGATCTGGCCGTTACAGTCAGAGTGCCTCCGGTTGTAACGACTATCAACTCTGGCCGGATTAATTGCAATGGCATTTTGATTTGCCTCGTGGATTCATTTCAATTCCAATAATTCATATTCAATCAAACTCGGAACATCGGAAAATACATAATCGTCATAGAAATCATATTTTTCAATCATGTATAAACGTCATAAGTCTGAAAAATATCTAAACGTCAAGTATAAAAATACAACTCAAGTCTGAAAATATCCAAACCTCAAGTACGAAAATACTACATAAGTCATAGGAATCATCAGTCAAAACAACAAAAAAATCAAGTGGCGGGATAATCATCATCATCGTGGGGTCCGGTACCACTCCCCTGGCCGGCCTCTGATGGGGGCCACTGTCCTCCTAGATCAATAATAGATCTCCTAATGGCCTCGCGCAAATCTCGATCGGGAGCCATAGCAAGTGGTGCAAGATAACCCACAACCCGTTGCATGCGCTGTAAATATATCTACTCTACACTCTGTGGACTCACATACATATGAGTACGAGGCTCATACCACGCCATATAATCCAGGGAACAAGCCGACGGGTCATTCGTCACTAGAGGTCCCATGAGGTCTAGACTAATGGAGTGGAAGTTCTGTGCATTCCAAGCCCACTAAGACATGTCATAATCCACTATGTAACTCCATAGGGATGTTGGTCGTGTGGTAGTGCGAGGCATGATAGGGGGACGTGGTATCTGCTGCACACGGCGGTACTACCTAGAGGCTCGATCAAGCATGTACAACTCAGAGATATCAAGAACAGATATCACGCCGTGGAAACGTGAAGGGGCTAGAATGTCAATGAAATCTAACTCTCCGTACGGCGACTAGTCGACCTAATGTATAAGGTGTATTTTTTGTATATACATACATCTCTCGTAGTCATATGATCGAGCTCCGCTCTAAAGTTGCGCGTACCATCAAGTGTCCCACCATCACCCCATCTCGACGCCCATGGTGCATCGCCTCCCTAATTTGGATCGTCAATAAGGCGAAAAGCTGGGAAGTACAAGAAGATCCAAGCCTACATAGAAATTATAAGAGAATTAATGACTTCTTTAATGTACACAATTGACATAGAAGAAAACATCACTTACATCTAAGAGTGTGGTACAAAAATCCATCTGACGGGCGCCCGATCGTGTGCACTCACCAAGCCCTCAGTACAAATAAGCGAGCATGGATGAACCCCAAGGCATGTCATCGAATGCCCTGATATCTCGCACTAGGCCGATATATGAAAGAGGAATCCGATGATGTGACTTGTTTGGAAATAATGTGGACGCCAACAAAAACAATAGAAAACCTGCCGTTGGAATCGCCGGATCAACCCTCTGGCACTGCAGCTTCTCGCATACGCTCTTTAGCTTTCCATGTGTTATCCCTCCCTTATCATAGTTGTTGTTGAACCAGTCGTCATCTAACCCAAACAGCTCAAGAAACTGTGAGATATGCAGATCCCTCAACTCACCTTGCTTTGGTATACGCTCATCAGTCGGAAGAGTAATTGCATCTCCATCAATCTTGAGACCGAGGATAAGTGACACATCATGCAACGTGATTGTCATCTCTCCCCAAGGCATATGGAACGAGCTCGTCTCTGGCTGTCATCGTTCGATAAATGCCAAAATCAACGGAGTATGAATGCGGCTATACATGAGCTGTTGTAGATGAGCAAGTCCACTATCCCTAACTATGTCAATCCACTCGCCCTCCCCAGTCGCCCACCACCTAGACAACTGGGAAGTACGTCCATGAATTCTAAACCCAACACGCTCCTATGCAATAATAATCCTAATAAGATCAAACGTATAAAAGGAGGTTAATAAAAGTGTACAGATAAATAACGTACTCGACCAACATAGATGTGGTGGGCGACATGCTCCTCGAAGCCCAATAGCAACTCCAGTATCTTCGGGCCACCAGGTATAGGACCGGTCAGAAACGGATGAATATTTAGGCCGTCGGCATGTCTCCTACGTCCCTGGCTAGATGAAGGACCAGCTGAAGTTGTAACAACTCCACCACCTGTATCCTCGGCCTGAGTACTATAAGTCTGGCCTCGGCCTCTAGCATGAGACCGTGAGGGCTGAATTGTAGTCCTTAACCGTCGAGCCTGACTCACGTGCGTCGATGTCGTATCCCGCCTCACGGGCGTCAAAGTCGGAGCCTCTACTGCCTCATCCTCCGACTCAGCACTATGAATCATAACAGGCTGTGAAGAGCACTGTTGACGCTGCCTAGTATACACAGTACCATAATCTCTCCTATCCTCCTGGTCCGGGGGAGCTGGAGCCTGCGCCTTGTCTACCGGCTCAGCCTATATGTCGTCTAATTCCTCTATCTGAGGATTTGGATGCGATGCAGCCTGCTCTCTCTGTGCATCTCTACGAAGATGATGAATCGACCTATCTCTCATATGAAATAGTTAATCAGAAGGGTCAATACAGATTTCTCAGTACAGAAGAGACGATACAAAATCCAAAAGGATAAAGGGATCTGGCCGTAATGGCCAGGCGACGTCGGGTCGTTATGGTTGGCTGCACCTCGGCCGTTATGGCCAAGTGCATTATCGTCTTCGACGATCATCCGCCATGGTTGTTCGACAATTTTTGTCCAACCTCGCAAATTCGAACCCCATACTCGTTCCGCGCGATTATAAGGGAAATTTATATGAATTAGAAAGTTAATGCTATTAAATCTCTCATTTCATTCTAAAACCAAATCAAAATGAAAAAAAAACTCTAACTCATTTCAAAATCTGAAATTTGAACTAAATAATTGAATTTTGACAAGATAACTTAAATTGATATGAGTATTTCTTGTTGGAATGTTGCCTTGATGTATCCTTTGTCAAATTTGATAGGAGAGAATGGAGATTTAGAGTAGATGTGAAGTTGGAGAGTTGGAGGAAAGGAAGACTATAAAATGAGAGTGTTAAGAGAGGGAAGTGAAATGTGGGTGGGGATGTAATTTTGGGTGAAATTATATTTATATGGGAAAAGGGTGCTCTACTATGAAATTAGTGGGGTGCTCTACAATGAAAGGGCCTTAGACTCTAGAGTAATTAAGCTACAAACTCATCATTCGATATATGGTCTAAATCGAAATTTAGCTAGCTCGAAAACCGATTAACCCGATATATGACCATACTTGAAACTTGACTCGCCCAAAATCCGACAAACCCGCGCGAAACTCGACTTATCCAAAATCTGATTGGACCCAAAACCTAATAACCAAATCAAAATTCACCCGAAAATCCGATTTTACCTGATTATTTGAGCACCCGACTAAAATAGTCCAACGCAACTTGACCCGATTTACGAAATATCCGAATTTGACCTAAATTCGAACTTATCCGAATCCAAAATGACCCGACCCGACCCACCCAATTGACACAATTACAACCCTTCCAAAAAATGTTTAGCACATTTGCAATTACTATGATTTTATTTTCTGTATGTTTTCCCTGATAAAAATGAATTTGATCGAATTTCTTAAGTCGTGAGAAAAATTTATTATTTTTGTGAGAATAACACAAGTGAACAAAACTTTCTACCCCTCCACTTGGGTGAATTCGATCTTTGCCTCCGCCCCTCTACTTGAGTGAAAAACCAATTCTCACCATTCTTCCTACCACTAGGTTGAGTCTGCCAGTGCAAGCCGATTTACCTGATTCGTGTGTTTTTAACGACTAATTTATGGATCTAAAATTTACTACCAAAAGGCACCAAAAGGCAGGTCCCTCGTTAAAGGAAAAAAAAAGGAAATTTTTTTTATTACCCTTGAGTTTTTGCCTTTTTCTTTTAGTCTCCTAAGAAAAAACTTATTCTTTTTGGTATCCTTCAGTTTTGTATTTAGTTCTTTCCTTGAGTTTGGTACCCTTGAGTTTCTTTTTCTTTTTAAACTGAAAATTAATGAAATTTAAAAAAATTTGAGAGATAAGTTACGGAAAGAACTAAATAAAAAACTTGAGAATACCAAAATAAATAAATTTTTTTAAGACACAAAAAGAAAAAACCAAAATTCTAAGAAAATCAAAAAGAATTTAAAATAAAAACACTAAACTTTCTATTGACACTCGTAAAAAAAAAACTTTCGATTGGAACGCCCGGAATCGATAAAGTGCTGACGGGAAAAAAAAGTTCAAAACTTTGAAATAAATTTTAACTGCAATTGTCATTTTCTCTCTTCTCTGTCAGGTTCTCTTTCTTGTTCAGGCAAACACTGCTCCCCGTTTTCACCCCCTCTTCATCTCTGAAACCCTAGCCCGGCCACCAACGGCACCACTCAAGCGAGGCAGCGTGATGGTTCGTCCGTCGAAGAGTATCTTCAGTATTTCCAAATTGTTATAGCAGCTCTCTTTGTTTAGGTACGTAGTATGTACTCCTCGATTTGAGACTGAATTTGAGATTCGCACAATGGACATGTATTTTTAGTATTTTTCCTTCATTCGCTGTTGTGTGATTAGTGCTTATTCGGAACGTTGGCTCTTAGTTTTAGTGCTCGGAAATTTTCTGGATTTTGAATTTAAAATGGTGACCTGATGGAAGATGCTAGGACGAAGCTTTTTCTTTTTGATGGATAGATATGTAATGCTAATGCGTACTTAAAAATGATGATTATATTTCTTTACAGGTTACACATTTAAGCATTGAATCCAGATCTATAACTTGCTTTTGCTGGTGTCCTCCATGGAGGAGGATACAGGGTCACTTGATGTAATCCTAGATTTTTTGCGGGAAAAAGGATTTTCAAGGGCAGAGGCTGCCTTGCGTAGTGAATTGAGTTCCCGCCCTGATATAAATGGGTTTCTGAAACTCTCTCCCCTTGACAAAGATGATGCAGCTGGCGTCAAGGAGGTGGTGGAAGAAGGAAAAAATGTTGAAAAGCCAGTAGTGATGAGAAATCAAGAACCTAGTTCTGATTCAAAGCATGCTGGCACGTCTTCTCAGGAGCTCATTGTCAAAGAGATAGAATGTAGGACTGGCAATAGAAATGGATCTGACAGTAAATGGCTGATTTCAGCTAATAATGAACAGAACATGTCTAGTGAACTAATCAAGAATGATGAGAAGAACGTCACTTTTTCTCGAGGATCAGAGGAGACTATGTTGCTTGATTTATATCCTTGCAAGTTTGATCAAATTAATGGTACTGTTGATCTTGGTCCTTGCAGTAGTAAATATGTGAAGCCAGACCTTGCAGGAGTGCAGAAACCAGGAAAAATACAGTTTCATTCTGCTGAGGTGGCGGATAAGGGCATTGATGCACAACCCTGCCATGGGGTAACTCTATCTGAAAATCTGAGAAAGTCCTGGGTTGGGAGTACTAGTAAAGCTGAACAAAGTCCAAACTCTGAGAAAAATGATGTAAATGAGGCTAAAGATGTTAATCAGCAAAGAAAGGCTTCTACTCCATACTCTGAAGCAGTTGTAGATGATGTGCGGTTGAGAAATACTGCTGAATCTAGATCATTGCGAGACCAAATGAGTGAATTTCCTAACAAGACTGTCTTCCCGTTTTCCGGACAGGATGTTCAAGTTTATGATAGCTCTATTGGTGGCAAAATTGATGGGAAGAGGAAAGTAGAAGCTGCTGATATTAGAGCTACAGTCAAAGAGCAGGTAGATGAGGTTGGACGGTCTCTTTATCTTACAAAGCTCCAAGGGATGTGTGATCAAAGCAATCTGAGTAATCTGGGGTTGTCAATTGTATCTGATAATCAGAAGGAAGAATTGCCTAGACTGCCTCCTGTGAGACTTAAGTCAGAAGATAAAGAAGTGAGTGCTAATTGGGAAGAGAGGTTTGATAGAGATGGACACAATTTAAAGTTAGACACTGCTGATAATGACTACCTTATAGGCTCTTTCTTGGACATTCCTGTTGGGCAGGATATCAGCACGTCAGGTTAGATTTGGATGAGTCACCTTCTCTTAAACTAAGTATGCACAATGACCAATTTTGTTTTTTCTTATACATGCTTAAATTCGCATAGTATTTGGTTTACAATAAATGATACTACCTTCGTTGAGAAATGATTGTCATTTTAGCCCTCTAATTTATTGGTGATTTATGAGGTTTATTAGGGCCTGTTCAGATTTCACTCAATGATGCATTATTTTGCATTATATTCTGTAATGCAAAATAATGCATTATTGAGTGAAATCCAAACATGTCCTATTTGAAAATTTGCACTTCTTGGATCTTTCTGTGCAAATTCTCTTTATTCATAGGCTACAAATGAGGTGGGTAGTTAATAATTGTAAATTTTAGGAAGAGTTTATAGTGATTTAGCTTAACTATTGAATTCCTTAATAGTTGTGTCAAAGGCTTTTATACACTGCCTTTGAGATGGATTTAGTCCCTATATCAATTTTGGTGCATTCTAACTAAATTCAGTTATTATTGTCACATAGCTGAATTTTAGTTTTTCTTGGGTCTATTGGGCGTACCTACCTCCTTTCCCTTGGGTAGGGTTGCTCCCATCTTGACCCCCCAGATTCTATTGTAGCGGAGCCCCACTGGGTCAATGATGATGATGAGTTGTGTCAAAGGCTAAAATGACAATCTTTAGTGAACAAAGGGATTTTTTGAGGTATATATGTATATGTGTATATATATGTATGTATACATATATATACACATATATACATACATATATATATATATATATATATATATTGCTATGATATCTTTCTAAAGAAATTTTTTGTGGTATTTGGAATAATACGAGGGCATAGAGTGCATAGATAAAAATGGAACACAACAGATGTGATATTTGAACCATGCAACTTGCCTTTCAATTCTTCATGATTTCTATATTTTGTTTTCTTCATATATATATGATACTAGTTTTTAGTGTATGAGAAACTCTCGCTAGAATCCAAGTAATTAATCTTTGAATTCTAATACAGGGGGAAAAAAGATTCCAGGAGGCAACTGGTTATCTGTTAGTCAAGGCATTGCAGAAGATACATCTGATTTGGTTTCTGGTTTTGCTACGATTGGTGATGGATTAAGTGAATCCATTGACTACCAACATGAGTACTGGGATTCGGACGAGTATGATGATGATGATGATGTTGGGTATATGAGACAGCCTATTGAAGATGAGACTTGGTTTCTGGCACATGAAATTGATTATCCTAGTGACAATGAAAAGGGAACTGGACACAGGAGCGCTCCAGATCTCCAGGAAAGGGCTCCAGCTAAAGTTGATGATGATAATCAATCTTTTCCTGAAGAAGACTCTTATTTTTCTGGTGAGCAATACGTGCAGTCAAAAAATATGGAGGCTTCCGATGATCCTATTAGGATGTCAATTACTGAAGTTCATGGGACAACTGATGAGAATGATCTCATAAATCAGTATGATGGGCGACTAATGGATGAGGAGGAATTGAATTTGATGTGTTCTGAACCTGTATGGAAAGGATTTGTCACTGAATCAGACAATCTCATCATTTTGGGTGATAGAAAAGGTGCAAATGAATGTGGTAGGCCTATGCTTGATGATATTCATGTGGATGATGACCATCATGGATCTGTCAGGTCAATTGGTGTGGGAATCAACAGTGATGCTGCAGATTTTGGTAGTGAAGTACGGGAGAGTTTGATTGGAGGGAGTAGTGAAGACTTGGAATACTTTCATGATCATGATGCTGGATCTCGTCGGTCAGGGATTCCTCAAAGTGATCTTAACCAAAAATATCTTGATGAATCAGTCAACAATAAGAAAAAATTTAACAAGCAGGGTTCTAACAATGCTAAGGGTGATTACTCACATGTAAAAAATCATACTGTTGGAGGCTTTTCATTTCCTGGTACTTTGAGAAGTGTGGAGCTGGTGCAAGTAGGTTCTAGTAATTCTCTGTGGTCAACAAATAACAATCATGATGCTGGAGATGAAAGTAGCCTTGGTGTCAACTCTATGATGGACAACGATGAGATGCTTTCTTCTTGGATGCATAAAAGAAGTAATTCTTCACCTGCTAAGAGTTCTAGAGATGAAAATGATGCAGCTATTGCTCGATCAGCTGAATCTACTCCTTCAACTCTATCAGATTATGGCTATGTCCGAAGGGATCATGCAAAAAAGGAGGAGGATGAAAATGCTGCAAGTGTGAGAGAAGAGGACCCTGGGGCATCTTTGGATGATGAAGAGGCAGCTGCAGTGCAAGACCAAGTAAGACAAATAAAGGCCCAGGAAGAGGAATTTGAGACTTTCAATTTGAAAGTAGTACACAGGAAAAACAGGTAACTTTTTCTTCCTCATAAAACTGTGTGTGGTTTCAATCTTATATCAAATAAACATGGAAAGCCTCTCATATTTTGAAGTAAATCCCTATGTCTTCTCTATAGAGGACCAAAAGAGTGCTTTGACCTTCAATGTCTTTTGATATTGTAATAATGTACATTTAAAAAGGTCTATTGTAGGAGGTATAGTAGTGGTCTTTTTTCATCCGTTGGATTCCTGCTTCCACTTTGTAAGAATTAAAGCTTTTCGAAGAAGATTATTTAAATTTTTTTACTAGTTCTATACAAGCAAGTGATGCAACTGCTTTAACTTGCAAGGAAGATCAGTAGTGTGCCCTTTGAATAGGGAAGCAGATCAGCAACCCAACTGTACTAATTAGTTGTTAATGAATGAAAAAGTTGCTATAAGTTTGAAGTTCCTAAAGATGGAAGTTGCTTTCAGGTCAATAATTGTTCCGATGTAAATTTTATTCGTGTTTTGACTGCTATTTCCTGGTTAGTGTTTGGCATTAGTGGAACATCTATCTCTTGCTTCTTCTGTTCTTATTTTTAGAATCGCTTGGGCCTTTATATTGCTCAAACAACGATTTGATGTCATACAAAACCAAAAATGAAAATGTTTGTTTGGAGATATGTGTGGGTGTACATGTGAGGCTTACTTATGGATATGTGGGGCCTGCTAATTGGAAGTTTCCTATAATGTTGTCGTATTACCTTGAAACTTGTAATGTGTTATGTTTCCAGATAGGTAAATCCAAAAGAAAGAAAGGAATGGTGGTTACTTGATATTTCAAGTTGATTTTAGAATGAAATTTCTACTGTCTGCCCACATGAAATGCTTACTATTGTTTCATTTTTGTTCTAAGTTACATCATACTATTTGTTGATAGTAATGAGTTCTTGCATAGCTTTGTTAGACCATGTTGATATTACTCTTAATATTCTTTGTAATTATTACATACACATTGTAATTCAGCTATTGTTACTTGATAAAAATATCAAAATGATGACCATACACACAGTAGAATAAGCTGTATAATCTGGACAATTTCTGTTGTAAAAACTAAAAAGGTCTGTTAACTTCTCACATGTACTATCTTTTTTTATTTGAAACATGTGTTAACATTAACCAACCAGAAGGGAATGGAAGCATGGAACTATATATTTTGGTTTTGCGCACATATGGCGGAGATTTTAACATATGCCAATGCATGCATGCATGTATGTATGTATGTATTAATTAAAAGAAAATTTGGTCGTGCTACCACAGTCTCAAATTGTCACCCCATCCTTGAGGGTTAAAAGATTAAAATATCCTTAGTTAAAGAAAAAAAAAGATGAAAATTGAAAGCATTTCATTATTGAATGTCATTTCAGAATCATTTTTCATCTATTAGAAATATTTTAAATACTGAAAAAACATTTTAGTTTTTGTGTTTAGTCTACATTGGTATAGTTTAGTCTTTTTATTAAATTTTCATTGTGTTATTCAGCATATCCTGTCTTTCCTCATTTGCAATCTGGCTTCTTCAATCTATATGCCCTGATATGATATTCTTTTCTTTTCAAGAACTGGATTTGAGGAGGACAAGAACTTTCATGTTGTGTTGAACTCGGTCATAGCTGGGCGCTATCATGTTACTGAATATCTTGGATCTGCTGCATTCAGTAAAGCTATTCAAGCACATGATCTGCATACAGGAATGGATGTATGTATTAAAGTTATAAAAAATAACAAAGATTTTTTTGATCAGAGCCTTGATGAAATAAAGCTTCTCAAGTTCATCAACGCGCATGATCCTGCTGACAGATATCACCTTCTAAGGTTGTATGACTACTTCTATTATCGTGTAAGTTGCCAAGTTCTTCCTTCTATCGGCCCTTTATGTCATGTATAAGGAGTTTGCACCAAATGAAGTGCCTTATACTAAAGATGACTATTCTTCACTTTAATACGAATTCTCGTTTCTGAAGTTTCTGGCTTGATCATCTTCAAATGCCACTATATGCTGCAACATGTCATTAATTGCAATCTGATTATTTTGATTGGAAAATGGTTTTTCTTTCTGCAGGAACATCTTCTAATTGTTTGTGAACTTCTCAAGGCAAATTTGTACGAGTTCCATAAATTTAATAGGGAGTCGGGTGGAGAGGTTTACTTCACAATGCCAAGATTACAGGTTTGGGAGTTGATCAGATTATTAACAGAGTTTCATCTTTGTGATATATATTATCTATATTATTTATTGATTTACTTCGGTTTGTGCAGTCCATCACTATCCAGGTTCTGGAGGCACTGGACTTCATACATGGCCTTGGACTGATACATTGTGATTTGAAGCCGGAGAATATTTTAGTTAAAAGCTATAGTAGATGTGAGGTGAAGGTTATTGATCTTGGGAGTAGTTGTTTTGAAACAGATCATCTTTGTTCGTATGTCCAGTCAAGGTCTTATCGGGCTCCAGAGGTTATATTGGGGCTGCCATATGACAAGAAAATTGATATTTGGTCACTTGGATGCATCTTGGCGGAACTTTGTACCGGCAATGTGAGTTCTTTCATCCTTCTATTACTCATTTTCTGCATTTTATCTCAATATAATCATTTTTGTTATTGGCTTGACAATGCCAAGATTACAGGTTCTGGGTGTTGTCGTTTGTTGTTTTTTGTCGCATTTTGTGCTTCGTGGTTTCGTGTTTTGGGCGGTGTTTTGGGTCGTTTGCTGGCCTTTTGGGTTAGTGTTGTTTTGGTGGCTCCACTCGGGTGTCCCAGGCGTATCTCTCCTGAGTCAGGTCAGGGGGTACCCCCATCTTGACCCCCCAGATTCCACCGTAGCGGAACTACACTGGGTCAATGTTGTTATTGTTGTTGTTGTGGCTTACACTGTGAAGTGCATGAGTCTTTTGTGCCTGGGTTGCATTTTCAGCTTTTGCTTTAGTATTTCTAAGGCGTTTTCAATGTAGTGATGTGCAGTTTAAGGAATTTTGCAATATATAATTTGTTCCCTTCTTTTGCTATGTTATCTGAATGAATTTGTTCCAACTGTATAGGTCCTCTTCCAAAACGATTCACCTGCTACTTTACTTGTAAGAGTGATTGGAATTATTGGACCTATTCAACAACAGATGCTTGCCAAAGGACGAGATACTTACAAGTACTTCACTAAGAACCATATGCTGTATGAAAGAAACCAGGTATCTCTTTTGTGTTTGGTTTTCTCAGAGAAATATTCTAGTCAGGCCTATTTGATCACTTTGACAGTTATTGTGTTTCTTGAATTATGTGGGAGAACGGAGTTGTTCTGGTCTTCCTCTGTTCCTTTGCATGCTCTACTCACAAATTCAGAAAAAAATGTAGTAAAAAAAATTTAGGTTTTAACTTTTCATGCTTTCTGCTTCCGCAGTTCCGCTCCCTTCTGTAGCTGTCATTTTAGTCTTTGGCGCAGCTATGAAGGAAATTCAAAGCACTACAAAAAATTTCAAAATTTTACTAACTTGAGCAAACCATTTCCTAAAATTCTAAAATGAATTTTTTTTTCTAAAACGATTTAAGGGCTAAAGTCACAATATTTTCTGAACCGAGATAGTGTTTTTTTTCAATGTTTTATTGATGGACTACGGTTATAGTCTAATAATAGACCAGTGGTTCAGTACGAGTAAATGTTTGTTTGCTGATGATTGTACATATCTCTTGTGCCCTCATCAGGAAAGCAACAGGCTGGAATACTTGATACCGAAAAAGACGTCCTTGAGACATCGGCTGCCAATGGGAGACCAAGGCTTTATCGACTTTGTATCCTATTTGCTAGAAATCAATCCAAGAAAACGCCCTTCTGCATCCGAGGCCTTGAAGCATCCATGGCTTTCATATCCTTACGAACCCATATCGTCTTAGAACAGGTCAAAGGTAAATTTTTCCTGAACACCCATCAAAAATTAGGTAATGGGTCTCACACTCTACATCCCCTTAGCTTGGTTGACAAGAGGACTTTATCCTTTCACATCACCAAGTTGTGTATTGTATTCTTCTACTACAATTTCTACACCATCTACAATGTTATTTATTAGACCGTAAAGGGTTTAGGTGGTGTTGGTGGGTATTGTGCTGAGATTTTTTGTTGTAAATGACCATTGGGTTATTCTCGTAGGCTTTAGCCGTCTCTTTTGTCTTCAAATCTCGTCAGGTTAGTATAGTTAATTATTATTATTATTTTTATAACTAAATGTTGAAAATCCACGTTTTATTATGCTCTATTTTTACATTTAAGAGGAATGTCTATTCGGTGTTGTCCCCTGTTCTCTGTGTCGGTGTCTAATGTTGGTATTCGAGCAGCGTTTAAATATTATTGTTCAACTGGAACCTGAGATTTAAAGCTAACAGTTTTGTGCTACATTCATACATATCATTTTAGGCTGTTTATTTGCGCACACGGAAAATTTTGTAAGCGCACATAGATATACGCGCATCTTCATTGCGCGCGAAACAATATTTCGCGTAGGGGTAAAATAGGGTTTAAGAAAATCACAGAGTTCGGTGTATAATTAGCCGCGCAACAAGTGCTCGCGCACAACATTGTTTCACACGAAACCCAAATGCGCGTTATAAATACGAAAGATATACTCCAAGTTTAAAAAAAAAATAAAAATTATATAAAAAGCAGGCGCGAATTAAAGTTGCGCGCATTTGTGAATTACGTTCACAACCAAACTAGTGGTCAAATTATTTTTGTTCCATTTTTTTTAATCCAAAAAAATCCGAACTTGTTGAACTCCCAATAGGCCAATACACATTTGTTATTGCAAACTTCATCATTACTAGTAAGTAGTAAAACAAAAGAACAAATTATTCTTCTTCTACCTTATATTATTATAATATATCATTTGATGTTGATGTTACTTAAAACATAATGTATTTTAAAAAAAATTAAATATTATTTATTAAATCGATTTAGTGTAAAATATAAAATTAAATTATTTAATAAAAAAGATAAAAGAAAATCTACTATATATATAAAAGCAATAAGGTTTGGAGTAGAGGTGTCAAACGGGTCGGTCAGGTCGGGTTCGAGTTCGGTTATTTCGGGTTCGGGTTAAGTCGGGTTCGGGTCATAACGGGTCACCGATCAAATCGGGTCGGGTCATTGCGGGTTGTCGGGCGGGTCGGGTCGACCTAACAGGTCAAGAAAATTGATTTTTATACAATTATTAAAATATTTTTTATTTAAAAAATAATATTTAATAATAAATATAATATTTTTTATATATTTTAATAATAAAATATATTATAATTTTTAAAATACATTATATATTCTTAAAATATAACAAATTGGATTTCGGGTTTGAACCCAGCGGTTTTTTCGGGTTTGAACCCAACGGGTTTCGGGTCTATCGGGTTCGGTTTATTTCGGGTTTCGGGTTCAAATTTTCGGGTCTTGACCCTAAATTTTTCGGGCGGTTCGGGTCGGTTTTTCGGGTCGGGTCAGCTTTTGACAGCTCTAGTTTGGAGCCATCACATTACGCCACATCATCTTTTTCCATATGTCGTTCCTAAAATGCGCCACATCAGATTTTGACACGTGTCATCTCCTTATTAATTCATATAAATTATACAAATAAATTGGTAGTTTTGGAAACAAATCTTATAATATCATCCAATATTTTAAAAAAATCTGAATTGTAATTTTGGAAGTTTCTAGCATATTTACACTATAACTATATATTAAAGTTGTAACTTTTCTGGTCACCACATTAGTTTTGGCCCCACCTTATATTTAAAAAAATTATTTTTATTATTTTTTCCAATTAAATTTATTTCTATTTATTTATGTGGAAAAAAATTAATTCAAATTTTAATTAAACATTACGAAAATTATTTTATCTATATTTTTTATCTATTTATAAAAATATTTATTTTAAATCAAATTTTGATAAAAAAATTATATTATCTTTTCATTAATTTCCTTTTTGGATTTTATGTAAATATAGAAGATTTTTTATCTTAAAAAAATCTATTTTTTTTAATTTTTTAATCTTTTCTAATTAGTTATCTTTTTAAATTTTAATTGAAAATATTTCTAAAGAATTAAATTTGATTAAGAATTTACATTATTTTTAGCTTTTTATTTATTTTATTTATATTTACTTTATTAATATTATATATATTATATCTAAAAATTGATAAGTCATAATCGTGCATGGCACGATGGGTAAGACTAGTAAATAATAATTTATTTAAGGTAAAGTGTGGTTATAATCAACGCGGTGGCTCGGAACTTAATCCACACACAATAAAAAAAAAGTGATTCTAAACCATCATTACTATATACTAAAGCGGAGGTTAAAAAAATTACTCCCTCCGTTAAGCTAAACTTGTCGTTTTAGAATTTATCTTCAAAATTAAGGAAATCGTTTGATTTGACTTAAATATCCTCCATTCAGTTAAGATCTTTTATCCTATTTTGTACATTTATGTAAATATTTTTAATTAGCAGGGATATTATTGGAAAATTGCACTACAAACTAAGAAAAGTGCATTCATCTCACGTTTTAGGATAAGAGTTTGTTTCACTTAAACCAAACTTTATATAAGCATACAATTATGCATTTTATTAAATTGACTAAATCTAGTTAAGAAAAGTCTAGATGCACTTAAATTTTATTTACACAACCATATATTGATATACTCTAAAAAGCATTTCCATGCAATGATATACTTTAAAAGTGCACTACACAAGTACGAAAAGTACCCACTAAGATAATAATTTTATTAATCAACATAAAATTATTCGAATTGATTTTATTAATCAACATAATTTTTAGAATCATAGTACTATTTCAAGTAACTATAGTACAATTACAAAAAAAAATTGATTGGGTAAGGATTAGGGTCGCCACTAGTACTACACTACTACTTGAGCTTGCCTAGAACATTCACTATGGAAACCAATTCTACAAAAGAATGGGCAAATCGCGGCATATGGGGTTCGAAATGGTGACCTCAAGGTACTACCCCAAAGGGCTAACCATTGAACCAAATACCCGAAGGCTAATATTACAATCACTTGATAACACTCAACTTAATTAACTTTCTTTTTAATTATTTTTAATTTTCTTGTTTTCTCGGTTTATAACTTGTCAACATATTTTTGTATTTATCTTTTTTTATATGAAGCATAGCCTTTCAAAATATGTGGGGTTTATTAAAAACAAAAACAAAAAAACAAAAAAAAACAAAGAAAGGAAAATATGTCATGTGGGTAATAGGTTTATACTTTATAGCACACGTGGGGGGGGTCACATTGCACCAAATAGCCGCGCATTGAGGCTTCGAGCTAATCCACCTTCGTCACCCGCAATTTTCAATTTTATTTTTAATTTCCCGTTTTAACCCTAAATTTGCGCGCAAGTTTGTTGCGCGCGAGACGGCGATATGCGTCCCTTTATTTCCGAATGACATTTCCAGTTTTGCCCTTCCGCGCATCCTTATCTCGCGCGAAGGCGTATTTCGCGTAAATTCTGTGCGCTTATGAAAAAAATGTGTGTGTATGTACGCCGCGTCATTTTATTTGATGTTTATGGGTAGATCACCCAGCGATGACGATGACTTGAGCGAACTAAGGTTTAAGTGCATAAAACCTGCCCTAATTTAGGCCACTTTTGCATAAATTTTTTCTTTTTAACAGAATTACGTTTAACACTCATATTCATGTTTTGTTATAAATTGACACTCGACTTTAAAATTTTACATGTACTGTAAATGTGTTTCTTACTCATTAGTAGGGATGTTCAACGGGTCGGGTCACCCGTGACTCGCACTGACCCGACCCGCAATTTGCGGGTCGCGTGTCGATTTTTCCGAAAAAAATTAGGTGCGGGTCGGGTCGGGCAAAACCCACCGGGTCGCAGGTCGACCCGCATGACCCGCACCTTAAAAAAATACGTTTATCCTTTAGACACATTTATTACAGGAGGAATACGAGACCTAATTCATTTGTAATCCCAACTCTCCACATCTACCTCGACTACCCGTGAAACTCCAAACTCAAGTGAAGTGAAACCCTAGATTTCCCGCCGTCGGCCGCTCAGTCTCTCCCCGCACTCGCACGCCGTCGGGTCGTGCTCGCTCGCTCCAACCCTCCAGACGGCAGACTTCGTCCTCTTCCTCCGATCCTTCCCTACTCGACGACTCCGACCTCAGTTCTGTCCTCCTCTTCCTCCACTCCGACTCGGTTTAATTTCATTCTACAGTTTAATTCGATGCTTGCTAATTTACTAAATGTTATGGTTGTTGTGCGACCTATTCTTGACTCTTATGCGGGCTTATTGGCCGCTTAATTGTAATGACTATTACAAAACCAGGAACCAATTTTATAATCTCTTAGGATTGAGGTTTTTTTACGTTGTTTTTTGTGGTTACCCAAAAATAAAATTAAAAAATGGATAATCGCGGGTCAAGCGGGTTGACCTGCGACCCGACCCGTTAGATCCGCGACCCGCGGGTCGGGTCGCGGGTCAAAAAATAAAAATTTGCGGGCTGCGGATCAACCCGTTGAGCATCCCTACTCATTAGTGTGTTTTTTCTTCAAAACTCTGTTGGTTTGATCGTTGTTCAAACTTGATGAGTCTTGGCCACGGATACAACACTAAGGATCGTTTGGTTTCTAATAATGAAAATGTAAACCAAAAGGAAATGAATCTAGTCTAAATTATTACTATGATACATCAACAACAAATTTATTTGCATTGAGGTACCTCATTTTTCTTACAAAAATGACCGCAAGTTCTCTATCCATTTCCCTAATGTAAAGGTAGCGTAATAAACCGGTGAAAACATTTCCTTCCCCCCTTTTCTATACATACAAATATTAGAGCCTTGTGATAAAAAAAAATTGACAATGTATTATGACACATAAGTGTTCTAGATTCGTTTTCTTTTCGGTTACGTTTTCGTGATTAGAAACCAAATGGGTCCCAAGTATCTAGTAAGGAAAATCCCCTAAAGTAGACTTGATTTGATTGCTGAAGAATTTGACATTTCGATTAAGCTTGGTAAATTTTGATTGGTAAAACATTTTTTGAAGAGATAAATAAAAATGATATCATCACTAATCCACTCCTAAGTGAAGAAAATTCAAAATCTCAATATTACAAGTGAAGAAAAAATACATAAACTTGACAAACTCTAGTGTTTTGTTCAAAATAAAGTTTTTGAATGGCAAATAAATCAAATCTTCACAATTAGTAAAGTTCTCCCTTTTGGTTAAATAAATACACCATATTTATGTATTGATTTCCACTAGACCTGTCAATCAGGTCGGGTCGGGCGGGTTCGGGTTCGGTCATTTCGGGTTCGGGTTGAATCGGGTTCGGTTTCGCTATGGGTCACGGGTCAATCGGGTCGAGTTGTAATGGGTTTTCGGTCGGTTCGGGTTGACCAGCGGGTCAAAAATTTCCTTTTTTTTATGATTATTAAAATCAATTTATAATTAAATAATATTATTTAATTATAATCTATTATTTTCATTTATTTTAATAATAAAATATATTATAATTTTTAAAATAAAATTTAAAAATTCTATAAATATACTAAATCGGTCAACCCATGGGTTTCGGGTTTCAACCCAACGGGTTTCGGGTTCTATCGGGTTCGGTTGATTTCGGGTTTCGGGTTCAAAATTTCGGGTCTTGACCCTAAAATTATCGGGCGGTTCGGGTCGGGTTAGCGGGTTCGGTCAGCTTTTGACAGCTCTAATTTCCACTAATATTAAAATACAATAAATATGTAAAGATTTTTTTCGAAAGACATTAAATACATATTTATAAATTGACTATTTATCTCATTTCAAAAACTTAAGATTCCCTTATTTAGTTGTTTTAGAAAATAAATAAAAATAAACATTATGCATAATATAAAAAGTATATACAAACATAATACCATTTTCCTTAAAAAAATGAAGATATTGTCGGCTATTCACAATTTCATATGTATGATAACCATGTTATTTGAACCTGAAAAATTGATTGTAGAAAATAAACATAAGAAATCGATGGTAGATTGAATAAATAAAAATAAAATAATACTTGAACTACCAACTACCAAATTTACTAATTTAGACAAAAAAAATTATATATCATTAATTGGTATGCAATATGCACTGCTTAAATGATCAAATAGTTTATATATGTACAATTTTTAGTATGTTATTTTATTATTATTATATGATTAGTTATAATATTTCATAATGCAATTCAAATAACTATAATTTAGTACGATTAATCACATATTTTGATATCGAAATACCTAAACATTTGAAATTATAATGAACATAAAATATAATATAACCTTCTCCGTCCAACGGACAGGGTTAGCACCCTCGTTAAATAGAAAAGAAACAATCAACTAGAAAGATTTTAAGAAGCGATAAGCCAACACGGAGCTTAAGGGGGTCTTTCTTTTTTCTTTTTGGTAAATCAAGGAAGTCTTTATGTTCTCAATAACAACTTGCACAAAATCCTGAATGTAGGGAAAAAAAATAGTCAAACACAATTGCTCCAAAGAAGGATATTTTTGAGGAGATTTTGGGATGAATTGATGAAAGCCATTGACGAGCGCTTTTACGTTGCTATAAAAGCACTGCCAAAGAATTATTCCTAACTTCCTAACCCTAGTAAAGTGGAAGTAAGGGTCGATCCCACAGAGACTCGGATTATTTGGATTTAAGTAATGTTACTAAACTAAGGGGGAGATTTTGTAATTATGAACTAAGAATCTAAGTAATTAAAACTAATTAAATCAAAGCAGGAAAAAATAAGTTGAGATTCAAATATGGAGAAAAGCGTCCAACTAGTTTCGTATCCATTGCATACATGAGTTTTGATCCTTGATTATCCTTAATTCAATTTCCCTTGACTAATCTATTGTGAATTTATGTACTCAAGCTTAAAGTGGTTATTAATATACACCGTCTTTAATAACCTTTTAACCAATTAACCTAGAAAACCTTCTATGTCAAGTTGATCATGCAATTAAGTTCAAAGCATTCAATAGAAACATAGTTAATGAATTCCACCGTCTATTCATAAAGTTTTGTGATTAAATTCTCCGCCTTTGATTAACCTTATTCCACCGTCTATAAGTTTAATCAAAGGATTCATCCATGAATAATCAAATTTCACCGTCTATTTAATTATTCTAGTTGCACTTCAACCTAGAAATAGAATAGGTGATCAAGCTATTATAATCCTAAGTGAATTTAATCAATCAAGCACAGAAAGATTCAATCTAGTCAAGGCAAATAGAAATAATTCAAATCTCACAAACAATCATGTGTACAACTTCAACTAACTAGTTGGACATGGGAAATTTAGCTAGAATAAGACATTAAAGAAAAATAAAACTTACAAGAGTCAAATTTCTCTTCAATGTTGTGAAACTAGGGTTTGGTCTCCCAAAAATCTCCAAATTGAAACTAACGTAAAAACAAAGCAATAGATAGCATAAAATCCTATTATAAAACCTAAGGAAAGTATTTATATTCTCTCTAAAAATATCCAAAAACATAAACTAAAGTCGCCCACAAGATCTCGCAAAGCCCAAGTCAGCGTCGTACAAACGCGCCGGAGCGCGGTTTGATCCTTCCCAGAGCGCAGGCGCGCTATGAGGCTTTTGAACGCGCTCCGCCTGCAGCAACTTTAGTGACACTTCGGAGGCTGTTTTGACCCCCTTCGAGTTGGAATTTGGACTCAGAGTAAAAATATGAATTGTAGCTCTTCGAGTTAGCTTTCCAGTGATACCAAATTCAGATTTATCCGACCACTGTAGCTCCCAAACCAAGCATTACAAGATAGAGGTGTCAAAACAAGACTCTAATGCATGACCCGGGTTTAAGTGTTTTTATCTCTCAAGCTCTTGGGTCTTAGCTCTTCCAATCTTCACTTCAATACTCTCCAATCATCCCTAGATCCGGTCCTTAGCCTCACACCAACCATGTTTCACCTTTCAACCTGTAATAAAACACACAAGAGCATAGATTCCGAATTAAACCGAAATAAAACCTAAATTACAACTTAAAGTAAAACTCTATCTAAAAATGCATAAAACGGGAATAAAAACATGCTCTAACACCTATACCTATATGTTCTATCAGCCATAAACATAAAAGTTGTAGCCCATATCTCTCAACTTTCCGACGAGTCTAAACTCGATCCAATCAGACCATTACAACTTACAAATGAGCTAATGTAATAACCGCAATTTCCGTCAAATGAATAAATTTCATTTCTTAATATTTGATTATTTTTATTAAATAAAATAATCTCATAAAGTTTCTAAAAAGGAAAGAGATTATAATATTCTCATAAAATCCTCATTCGAGTAGATGAATTGATTAAAGACGGAACTTAATAAATTCATAGTTAACGGAAAATTCTTTTCTTAAAACCCGATCGTTCCGACACGCGTCACAAACCATCCCTCGGTCTGTTTGCAAACGCGTCGGACCATTCATTACAATGAGATGTGGAGATTTTGGAAGATATGCACTAGATTGCTTCAATTATGAAACAATCTCTACAAAATCCACTAACAAGTTTAAGCTATTATCTTATTGTTATGTTAGTCAAAAACCATCACTATGAGAATATCCTCTCTTAATTATTCTCAAATCTCTACACAATCTCTCATCATCTTTTTCTCTATTTAAAGAGAGACATGACATGAGAGAGAGGCTTAAGAAGCTCTCATCCTCCTCTCTTCTAGCTCTCTCTCTTCCTCCATAAAACTCCACCACACCATCGCACCACCACCACTTCAGGCCACCACCACTGCCGGCCACCACCACTGTTGGCCACCACCAGGCGCTGCCACCAGCCTAGAGTCGCCGCCGTCCAGCCGTGCCGTCGCCCCTCTCTTCCCCTCTAGTGGTGTGTTCTTGCTCCAAAAATCCCATAAATTAAGGGTATACAAATCTAACTCTTTTTACACCATTTTAAGTTGTTTTTAGCATGATTAACATTGATTTAAAATCTGATTTTTCCTCTCAAAAATCAGAATATAAAATGTTATAAAAAGGGCTTGATTTTCCTTTGATTCTTACATGCATGCATACCTTGTTAGAAAGAATGGTGTCTTTTACAAATCATGTGAACTTCTACTAAAATCCTACATATTTTAAGGGTGATTCTCACCTTTTAAATTCTGATTTTTATTGTTATTTAAATAATTCAAAGAAGCCCCTCTTCTTGTTGGAAATCTATAAGTTATACTAGTATTTTCAATGGTAAACACTTAAGACATTTGGATCTTGCCTAAAACTCACATGCATGTCACTTTGAGTACTTAAAAGAGACTTTTATAATATTTGTAAATTTTAAGATCTAATAAACTTAAGCTAGAAAGATTTTTAATGGAAATTGTTCTTGCATGTTTTAATAAAGGAATTTTTATGAAGAAAATCAACATGCATGTTTCACTTGAGTAAGAAATGGACTTTTGATGATGTTTGAGGAATAACTTAGTCTTATGGATTTGTAATATGCTTTGATGATCTTATAAGTTCTTGCATGCTACTTTAAATAAGTTTTTATTAAGAAAAACCACCTTGCATGTAATTTCCTAGCAATTTTAACACTTAAATAGATTTTTTATTTATTTTATTAAAACCGGTTATATATATATATATATATAATTGCTAGACTTTTAAATAATTTCTATAAACTTTGCATGTAGAAGTTACGAAGTTTCTAGAATAAATATTATTGTTGAATGTGCTCTAATTAAGTTTACTAAGATGGAATTGTTACCATATCCTTTAAATAAAAAGAAGTATAACCTTTAACATAAGCTTTGTTAAAATCTTTCAAAAATATGATTGTGAGATTAAATAGTTTTTCTAGAAGTCATTTATACACATGCATGACCATGCTAGAATTTTCCTTTGAATAAATAATGATTTATATGAAAGTTTTAATAAATACGAACTTCATTAAAAGAAGTCTTCTTAAGAAAATGATGCATGCAAATCATTTTATAAACCATTTTAAATACATATAAACACTTGTGTGTAAGTTAAAAAGAGTTTTCCTTAGGCTAAGTAAAGTCTTATATTCATATTATTAACTAAGTAATTTTTATAAGTTGCAAAACCCTTAGTAAGTGTCACCTAGAAAATAATAATAAAAAGAGTTATTATTATTTTACCCTTCTTCCTAACTAAATTATTTAACCAAATAATTTAGTTTAACTCACTTTCTCTTAGAAGAGGAAACTAAGAGAAAGGTTGTATTTAAATTAAAATAAGGATTTTAATAAGTGTTCATTATCATTCTTGCGATTAAATAGGTCGAGGTTCTCAAACGGCACTAAACCGTCTTATTTCCGAGTTAGTACCATCTCCGAAGGATATTCAAGGCAAGTGGACATTATACTTGAACCTTTCGATAAATTCGTTTCCGTTAACGTGTTCAATGTTGGGGACACCTTGCTTGCTAAATAAAAACGAACCTAGGAAATAACAATTGTTAGAAATAATGACCATTGTTAGCATTATTACTATTACTATCGTTAATAGGAATTATTGCTAGACTTGTGTGGTTTGCTTGTTTAAAATCTCTTTTCGAGATTCGTAATTAAATTCGTAAGTAGTGTAGTAAGGGGTGCGGGCCCGGCCCGACACCTCTATATAACATATTAAGTCGTATCGTGAAATACCAACTTTCCTACAACTGTATGGATCATGATCTATGTTTGTTCCTACTCGGAGGAGGGACGTGTGCACCCTAGCTAGGTGCCGGAAATCAGTTCCCGTAAGTGGTACGTCGGCCCATTCATGGCCCCCCACACTTTCAAAAATCATTAACTAATGTGAAAGTTTTGATCACGAAAGTAAGTAAGTGCTAAAGCACATTAAAAGAAACCAAAACCGGACCGGTCTCAAATGATCGATCCGGCTCTCGGTCCGCAAGGGCGCGAGAGGTTTTCTAAAAGTTTATGTGTAATTAACGTTCCCGACATTCATTCTATTCTAAGAAGTTCTAGAATCTCGTAGTTCGTTCTTCGGTTTAAGAGTTATCTCATCTCGAGATCTACTCAATTCCGTTCTTAATAGCTCCACTTAAAGTATACACTTCTAGAAACACCTCTCGAATACTTCATAAATATAACTTCGATTCTTACCAAACTACCTTAAGGATGTCCGTTCTCGCTTGCTTAGTCTCTTTAGACTAATTCTGTTTTTCCGCATTTCTGCCTGGCATTTTCCGCACTTCGCGCCAAATGCCAAAATCCAGAAAACCTCCACCAAAGGTGTAAAGGACGAAGATCAATCAAGTGAAGGAAGGAAAGTCGGTTTTAAATCAAGTATGGTAGTTTGCTCACTTTCGGGTCATCCTACGCTTATGCAAAAACAATGTTATTTTCCGCTGCCTAACGACTCTTAAGGTTTTATGTTTTGCTAAACTAAACCATGGTATATAATTAATACTTCTAAAGTCTCATATATGAGCAACTCTTTTAATTGTAATAACTTCATAATTCTGCATTTTTATTTAACTTAATACCTTATAAAGCCTTGGGTGATTTTGGATGGTAAAATCCGAGGTCACTGGCGGTAACACCTATCGTTGCAAAATAGGGGTGTTACAGCTAAAGTATTGAAGCAATGTCGAAAGATCCATGGATAAAATGAAGGGATGAAATGATGTTTGGATCATAGACTCTCTTTGGGCTTCACAACTTTCCACCTCATCATCTTTGGAATGAAGAATAGTAGCATAAACTAGCATATATTCCCGTACCTTGTACGGGTTTTTATTAAAAAATTTAAAATTATTTTTTTCAAATATATCAATTGTGTGTGTCTAGCAACAAATAATCACGAAACGCAAATTATATTTTAATTTGTATAAATAAGATAAACTTGAATGTTTTCTAGATTCTAGAATACTTTTATAATTAATATCCAAAATTGAATAATAGATCAAGTTAGCTTAAATAATATAATTTAATAAAATATTCTATTTAAGTTTTTTTTTCTAGAATATAAAACCAATAATAATTTATAAGGAAAATAAATTGTATGTATCCAAAAATAATGATTGAAAAAAGATGGTTTCTATACACATGCCTTGCACATAGACCTGTCAAAAACTGACCTAACCCGCTAACCCGACCCGACCCGCCCGATAATTTTAGGGTTAAGACCCGAAAATTTGAACCCGAAACCCGAAATAAACCGAACCCGCTATAACCCGAACCCGTTGGGTTGAAACCCGAAACCCCTTGGGTTGACCGATTTAGCTTATTTATAGAATTTTTTAAATTTATTTTGAAACTTATAATATATTTTATTATTAAAATAAATGAAAATAATATATTTTAATTAAATATTATTATTTAATTAAAAATTAATTTTAATAATCATAAGAAAAAAGGATATTTTAGACCCGCTGGTCAACCCGACCCGATTGACAGGTCTACTTGCACATGATTATTATATATAGATTTATATATATGATTTAATATTATAAATTAAATATTAATCATCATTTAAATATAATTAAAACATAATATTTATGTTCTTAATATTTATAAAAAATAGTAAAATTATTATATTAATATTTTAAAAATATTTTATAATGAAGATTATGTGTCTATCCCTACCGAATTTTAAGATATCTAAATATGATTGTAGTAACATTATTATATTAAGAAAATTATTTCATAATGAAGAGTATGTTTCTTGCCAAATTTTAAGATCTCTTAACATACTCGTATATTAGTAACATTGTTATATTCAATAAAAAATTTCCATAATGGATTATGCTTTTAACACAACTTGACAAATTTTAAGATCTCTAAATATAATTTTATGTTAATAATATAAGGAATATTATAATAATATATGAACTGTAAGTACTTAAATAAACGAAGGGCAAAGAGGTAAATGTAAAAATTAAAACGCCTATGTGGCATAGTTAAGACGACGACACGTAGGATAGAGGGATTCGACTTTAGTTATAGTATATTGATAATCTAACATATTTCCAAGGGGGTGACCCATAAGGGGGTAGTGTTCTTGGCTCGAATGCCGAGCTCAAAATCTTACATTTGCAACACTAATGTCATCGTTTTGATTTTCAAATGCCTTCTTCTTTTGTAACCTCTTGGTATAAGGTGCTCATATTCACATCAAGACTATTATGTTATTTGGTTATCCAAATTATGTGTTCACCATGTGATCAAAATCACCTTCACCTTTCTTACCCTACTTCTAGCAATTTTCATAGAAATGAATGATTGTGGATAGAGTATTATTAAATACGTTGTAAATATATCTTTATGGACCTTAAACCGTGGCCAAGGATTGTGCTCTATTTATTCATATCAATGGTAATTGGCAACCCTAAGGAGAATTCACTTAATCTATCTCATACATGGTATCATGAGAAAACCCTAGCCCACCTTAGTCCCCTACCCAAGTCGTTTGGCCCTAGCGTGCCTCCTCCCTCCAGGTCGTTGTTCGCCATTGCTCCACGTCACCGCCCTTATCTCGTCAGTGTGTCGTCCCTCACCCTCTCCTATCGGTTTCCCTAGAGGCTATCACTTCCCACCTCATCGTCGCCCCCCTTGGCACCCTTAAGCTTCCTCAAAAAGCCCTTCTCCTCACTAATTGCATCTATGATTGGGGAAGAGACCCCGAAGAATCCTCCTTGAAAGGAATCCACTCCTCTAAACGGTGATATGGGTGCCTTTTTAGGATCATCCAAACCACCCTTTCACTCTGCCCTTGTCGTGTCTAATATCAAGAATCACATCCTTTTGATGCTTGATCAAACAAACAACAAGTACAATTTTTGGGCGGAACTCTTCAAAGTCATGGCCTGGGCTCACCGTGTCTTAGGCCATATTGACCCCAATGTCCATCGGCCTATTTACATTGATGATGCACTATGAGATCAACTAGATGTTGTCATCCTACAATGGATGTATGCCATTATCGCTCAGGATCTCCTTTTTACGATCCTAGAGCCCAGATCTACTACTATGGTTGCCTGGATGGGACTTCGTAATATCTTTCAAGACAACAAGGCATCTCGTGTTGTCACCTGCAAAGCTGATGCGACCCTACTCGAATTCGGGTCGCTTGAGGCCGATCTAGGCTCGAAATGCCCGGATCTTCTCCGACGGGTCATAACCAGGATAAGTATGAGACCATGGGATAGTCTCGCAGGCCTTTAATGCTCATGTTAACAAGGGTGGGGAGAGGCTTAGAGATAAGAGGTGTTCGATCCAAAGGAGGACCGAACTAGAGGGAAATGGGATTTGAAGAGTGTTGACTTCGGACCCAAAGGGAGGAGGAACTCTCGACTCTAACTCAAACTTTGGATTAAACTTGAAGTGCTCAAACTAATTACAAGCAACTGTTTAAATAGAGAAGGAAGAATGCAAACTAAACCCTAATGGGCCTTATTCTAGCTTATTGGGTCAGTCTCTTAAACATAAGAGATCACACGCCCATAAATAGCAATACTGAAATATAAAGGATGAAAATAGAAACATATATAGAAATTACATAATAAAGACTAAGTCCTATGTCAAGGGGGTCGCCATGGCCCAGGGCGTCTCGGGCTGGTCGAGATCGGGTCCGAGCCTTGGTAGGGTCGCATCAAAAGCAAATTTTCAAGATGCCACCTTGAGGCTTTCTCCTTTGTCTCCTCTTACTTTCAGGCTCTTAAGGATATCTCTGATCAACTTGCTAGTGTTGATGCCAAAGTGTATGCATGACAAATGGTAATTCAACTTATTGTTGGCCTTTCCAAAGATTTTGACACGATAGCTAACTTGATTCAGCAGTATAACCCTCTCCCTATTTTCACCAAATCCTTATCCATGGTGTTGCTTAAGATGTATTGTAAGGCAGATCAATAATCTCTCACCAACGATGTCAACGCTCTCAATGCATCCTTCTCCGAATCCTCTGATGCAAATACTTTTAGAAGTCAGTGCCTTCGAAAGAGTCTTCTGATTACGGGGATGGACGCAGATCAACATCTGGTCGTGGTCATGGTAATGGTGCAATCCTCTTTCAATGTACTCTTTACAACTGGGTTCCAGTCTAGAATAACAATCAGCAGTAACCCTCTTGGTCATTCTCCAATTGGAATCAACCCCCATGCCCATACCTTTCAAATCCTTGCGTAGGAATTCTTGGCATTGCACCACGTCTACCCAACAATCACCAAACTGAAGCCATGTTCTCTAATTTTGCTTACGGCGTTCCATCCTTTAGTGACCTATCTCATAATTTCAACACTATATCGCTATGCACTTTTGACGATCTAGCGCATATTAAGCCTTTGGCTACCTATTCTCCTCCTCGTCGGGTTCCAACTCTAATCGCTTGCACAAATATTTTAGATCCTTTCTTGCCTTGAAATTGTCTTTCGACTTCACCGCAACATCGATAATGGTGAAAAATACATTATTAAAGACTTTTTTCACTGTGCTTGACATCCAGATTATGTCTTACCCACAGACTTACCCAGTAAGTAGGTCCCAAAAAATGCTTTTCTTATTCCAACCCGAACCTCTACTCACTGCGGCATTGTACTCCTCGGCTCCCACTTCAGTTATCTTTAACAGACTCATACTATTCGTCACGGAGTGCTGGGGGACCGCTCTTGACCCTTTTACCCTTCTATCGGTCATGTTTTTTCAGAAGAGGTGATCTTCTTCTGTAAACCTCCTGTGACAGTCGAACAACCACACTTTGTGTCAATGGGTTAGATAAAACGCATATGTGTCCTCCATGTAATAAGGACAAGTGTGTTTCCCAAATGTGCTCCATCTTACACAAACATTGGGTGAACGCAATAAATTTAATAAGCACATATATGCATGATTATAATTAAACATTTTTTAAACATACAACACTAGAACATACCTGACAACATCGAATATGACGTTAAGTCACTAATAGTTCACACTACAGCCACATGCATGATAAAATTTTGCCTCCTCCATGCATCGTATGTGTACAGCCCATGAAGCCAAGATGTTTTGAGCTCACCTATCAACATCTTCAAGTAGACATCCAACTTTTGCTTCAGACTTTTCGATATAGGCACAATAACCGTCAGAAATATAACCTCATCTCGCATATACATTGATGGTGGAAGGTTGTAGGGTGTTAGAATCACATGCCAAAAAGAATATTGCTGCCCCGAGGACTCCATGCCTTTGCATCTGACGGATGGCGCATCACCCCATCTTGTACATGCTTTACATGCCATTGCATGTGTTCAAGAATCACCACCGATGCGTATAACTTCTGCAATCGTTGAGTTATTGGCAAGTAAAATATACGAGAACAGGGAATGAGCTCTATCTTGTCTTGCCTCCATATAGGATATTGACATATGTTGCAAGTCGTTTATTCTGCATCTGCACCCTAATATATCATACAAGAGTTTGGGCAACAATCTATGGCTTTGTAGGGAAGACTGAGACCCTCAACCAATTTTTTTGTGTCGTAAAACATGGATGGTAATGTCGTCTTAGGGTGAGATACGCGTCTGATATTCGCATTTTTAGTATAGTTTTTGATAGGTTTTCTTTGCTTATTAGGTTTAGTTTTGTTTAGTTTAGGCTTAGTTTTGAGTATTTTTAGTTAGTTTTGCATATTTCTGTGAAAAGAGTGGAATCTACGCTATTTTGTAAATTTTGCAGGTTTTAGCGAGGAAAGGAGCTGAATGGAGTTGAATTTGGAGCATTGCAGCGAAAGACGGAGGAGTGCAAGATTGAAGAAGTCAAAGCTCGAGAGTACAAGAGGAATTGTTGAAGAAAACAAAGCCCAGGCTCGTTAACGAGGCTGTGAGGGCTCGTTAACGAGGCCACGAAAAAGAAGATATTGAGTATTATTTTATAATTCACCGATCCTGAGTGGGAATTTATTTTCATATCGGTTGAGTATCTTTTTAGAATCTTTTGGGGTTGTTAGAATATGTATTTTAGGTCTTAATATCTTTTTAGATTTTATTTCTATCTTTTAGGGATTGTTTCTATCTTTTTAGGAAAGTTTATATCTTTTAGCCTTTTTAGTTTTTAGCTTTTTAGTATAAATACCCTTCTATCTAGCATAGAAAAGGAGGGGGGCTTAATTTGGAAGAAGTTTTTAGAGCTTAATTTTTAGGGGAGATTTTTGAAGACTGAAGGAGAGAGAGAAGTCGGATCGGAAGAGGACTGCCGAGGCTCGGTAGACGACGGTCGCCGGGTGGTCGTTGGTCGTGATTGTGGTTCGGTATTTTTATGTTTTTTCGGTTTCTTCTGAATCTCTGTAAGACGATATATTTTTCTTATTAATTTGAGTTTGAGTTTTGTTTCAATGTTTCTTTTTATTGAAGTTTTTGGTTTCTTAGTTATGATTAGTGAGTAGTTTCTTTTTCTAGGATCGGGGTTAAACCCGGCATAGTTGAGCATGTTTGATGAGTAAGATTGAGTTGTGAATGCCTTTTATCTTTTATTGAATTGTTTGTTGTGCTTAATACCGAGACGAAAGTGGAGGTAATTTGAGTTTTTAACTGAGTTGAAAGAGGAAGTTACTAACTTGAAGGTTGATATAGTTTGAAAACGAAAGTTTTAAGCTTTAGATCTAAAACAAGCAATTAAGTGAATTAGGATGCGAAAGTAGATTAATTTACTTGCTAAGTCAACGAAAGTTGATGACTCTATCTGTTTAAAGGCATGATCTTTTCTTCTTACGAATTCTTATGCTTGGCTATGTTGTGGTGTCAATTGTCCTAGATTTTTGCTTTATTTGAATTATTTCTGGTGAATCTTCGTTGTTGAGTACTTGCCTCGGTACCGAATTTTAATTAGAATTTAATTAGGTCGTTAGGTTTAGTATTTTGTGTTCGGTGGTTCGTTAACGACTCTGACAACGTCGTTAACGAGGCAGCTCGTGAGTGTTTTATTTGTTTTTGTTTGATTTTTGTTAGATTGATAGACAAACAACCTTGCTTCCTGTGGAACGATCCTGACTCCCCTGTACTCAGCGGGGTCTTGACTTACAAATTTATTTGTTGGCCGAGAAACCCTATCAACAAATTGGCGCCGTTGTCGGGGAAGCAACGAGTTGTTAGTTTATCTTCGGGATCGGGAATAGCCCGACACCGTTTTTGTTTTTAATTTTTGTTTTCTTTGTTTGTTTTCTTAGTGTATGCCGGTAGGACGAAGAAGGCTTCAGTTTGATAACACAGGTTATTACTCAGAACCAGAACGTTCCGAGAAAACCGAGCCATGGCCACAGCAGAAGAGATGGCTCGAGAGTTAGAGATCCTCCGGACCTAGATGGAGGCATTGAAAGCCGAGAAGGACGGCGCAGACGCAGAAGCTGAGTGTCAACGAGCTGACAAGGCTCGACTACAAGAAGAGCTAGACGCCTATCCAAGGAATGCCAAGCAATACATGCATCCGAAACTGAGGGTGCCAGAATCCCCTATTGTGCTTCCAGCGATAGAGAAACCTTTTGAGATCAAGTCTCAATTTATATCCTTAATCAAACGGGCTCAGTTTGAAGGGAAACCTACTGAGTGCCCTATGGAGCATATTAGAAATTTTCTTGATTTATGTGACACCATAGCTGCTGAAGGTGTCTCGTTGGAATATGTTCTGTTAAAAGCTTTTAGATGGTCTCTTACTGGGAAGGCCCTGAACTGGTTAGAGAGCCTACCTTCTAAGTCTATCAGGACTTGGAAAGCCTTGTATGATCAATTTCTTACAAAGTTTTTCCCTCCTACCAAGACAGCGGAGTTAAGGAAACGCATCACCTCTTATCACCAGTTGCCTAATGAAATATTTGTTGAAACATGGGAAAGATTCAAAGAGATGCTTAGACAGTGCCCTACTCATGGGCAACCTTTATATGTTTTGCAAGAAATCTTTTTCCAGGGTATCAGCGCAGAGACCAAGAACCGCATCAACACGCATTCTGCGTGCGGTTTTATAGAGATGAACCCGACAGAAGCGTGGGAACTGTTGGACAAGCTGGTGAATTACGATGCTATGTACGGGACCCAGCAGGCTCCACAAACTCAAAAACGTCTCTATGTACCCAACCGAGATGAAGTTGACCCCGATGTTAAAAATCAATTCTTACAAAATGAGGTCAACCGTCTAAGGAAACAGGTAAGTTTTCTGAAATCCTCTCAATCATGTCAAGAATGTGGTTCTTCTACACATAGTACTTCTGCATGCACTAACATTGAGCAGGTTAGAACCGCTGAGACAATAGCTGAGATGCATTACATGAGAGGACCCTACAGGAACTAGCCTAATTATAATGACAGGTCGAACAACTATCAACCATGGGGCAATCAGAATACAAGTCAAAATTACGCAGGGCCCCCACCAGATAGACGACCTGCACCATATCGACCTCCAGGCCATCAGGAGACGCCATCATGGGTTCAGGAGATTAAAAAGAGCATCAACGGAGTGAACAACAAGGTTGATGACGTTCAAGCCAAGCTGAACCGACAAGATAAAAGATGGGGAGAGTTTGATATTTGGAAGAGGAGCGTTGATTCCCAACTAGGGGACCTAGCTGCACGGATTCCAAGACCACAAGGGCAACTCCCGGGCCGCCCCGAGGAGAACCCTAGAGGCCAAATAGCAACGATACACCTTAGAAGTGGGAAGACACTACCGGAGAGAATTCAAGCCGAAGAGAAGGAGGAACAGGACCTCGCTAACCAGCTCGTTAACGAGCCAGCGAGAGTAGTACCGAGCCTACAAGCCAGGATGACGAGGCTCCAAGAATTCCTGACGATCCTAACCCAGGTAAGTCTACTAATCCGAGCCCTCCTCTAAATCCTAGGGTAGTTAACGACCCCATCAGGGTCGGTAACGACCCGCCGAGGACATCAATCGACCCCAGTGTCGACCCGGTACTCTCACCTCTCGAGCCTAACTTGGTTCCGAGAATGGTGAAATCTCTTCCATTTCCAACTAAGAAATCTATGGACTCTACTGAGAGTAAGTTCAAGCGTTTCGTTAAGATTCTTCAGGGCATTAATATTTCCATCCCATTCGCTGAGGTCCTAAGCGAAATGCCGGCTTACACAAAATTTTTGAAAGATATTCTTAGCAGGAAAAGGTCCATTACAGAGCTGCAGGATGAAGTCAGATCGATAGCTCTACCAGAAAAGCTGGGAGATCCCGGGAGGTTTGCAATCACAATCGGCATAGGCAACCACAAGTTCTAAGCTTTATGCGATCTTGGTGCCAGTGCTAGTCTTGTTCCGCTCTCAATCTGGTCTAAAGCCAATATGGGACCACTAGAGCCAGTAGACATGAATCTGTACATGGCAGATGGGTCAAGTGTCAAAGCCACAGGAGTAGTGGACGATTACCCTATTCAAGTCGGGAAATTCTTTATACCGAATGATATTATCGTCCTTGATATGCCTGAAGACCCTCATGTCCCCATAATTCTCGGGCAACCATTCTTAGCCACAGCAGGAGCAAGAGTTGATGTGCAGAAGGGACTCCTCACTTTTGATATAGGAGAGGAACGGGTGGAATTCAACTTGGATCAAAAAGCAAACGACCCAATTGGAGTGGCACAAATAGAGTTGACTCAACCCGAACTCGACACAACAGTCCCTACCGAGCCACATCTGCCGATCACTGTGTCCCACGTGCATGAGTTCAACCAAGGCCCCACTTTAGAGGTTACAGAAAAGTCCAAACCACCTTGGCTTTCGGACCACACTAGCAATCAAGGGATATCGAGCTTGCTGATAGAAGAAAAGGGTCCTAATTTAGCAATTCAAGCACACAGAGGCAGTAAGGCTACAAGCAGGATATCTCAAGACCCCAACATGGCCATACATGAACCACCATGAGACTAGCAAGGAAGCTCGTTGGGCTAACGACGTTAAACATAGCGCTTACGGGAGGCAACCCGCTTTTTAGAATAGGTTTATTTTATTTTATTTTCTTTTCTTTTTCTTTTTAGATTATTTCTTAGCTTTCTTTTATTTTTCTTTTTAGTTTTAACTAGGGTAGAAATTAGAATTTTTTGAGCTAACAAGATTTCAGGAGAAAGGGATCGAAAATCACTCAAGAAGGCCACGGCGGCTCGTTAACGACCCACCCAAGCTCGTTAACGACCCGGTTCGGAAGACCCGACTCGTCACAATACGGGGCAGGTAAGTATTTTAACCTAATCTATCTATTTTACCCTATCCGCCCCCCCCCCCCCTTCTACCCTTACCCCTCCTATATAAACCCTTCTACCCCCTTCAAAAATTCTACCACAATCCTCTCATAATTCACTCCCTCTCAAACCCAAAATACTCTCAATCCCTCTCCCTTCTCTCCCACCGAGTCGGAATCCCTCACACTACCGATCACCGAGAGGTAGTAGTTACCGGAGCTCGGAAACCGTTCACCGATGAGGCCAAAGCTCGTTAACCACCCCGATTCCGACCCTTGTTCTTCAAATTTTCGGTTATCCAGTATGATTTCTAAACCCTTGCTTGAAATTACATGATTGATTATCTATAGGGTCGAAATTTCATATCTTGAATCATGATTCTTAGGAAGGTCGATGAGCATGCTTGATTTTGTTTCTAAAAATTCTTGATCGTGCTTAGTTGTTCATGTTTTAGGAAAGATTATTCATGTTAGATTAACTATTGTAATCCTTTAGTTAGGAAAGCATGAATTTTTCTTGTTCTAGATCTAAAAGTTCAATCTTTTGCATGTCAAAATTCCGGGTAATTTTTAGCATGTTCGGGATGGGAAATTGAGTAAGTATGGGGTGCTTATACCCGATGGGGGATATGTGGAAAATAATAGAAGATTGCATGCTTGATTTGTGCTGAATTAGAGGTAGATTAAATTTCGGAAAATTCTGGTTTTGCTCTCGGCGGCTCGTTAACGACCCACCCATGCTCGTTAACGACCCTGCATTTCTTCATCGATCGGCCCGAGCCCAGAATCGTGAACAACTCAATTGGGTAGTTTACGAATAATTCCGAGGTTAATTTTGAGACCAAGTATGGGGTCTCGAACCTATTGTTTTTGAGTGGATCTTATCTTGGAAAAATCTCGATTATTTTGTAGGATCCATGGCTAGTTCAAGCAGACCCGCTACCCGAGCCCAGAAGAAGAGGAGGAACCATAGGTCTCCATCCCCACCTCGAGTGGATGATGTGATTTTGAGCAGTCAGAGCCAAGTACGGCGCTACCGAGATTTTTTTGGAGAACGACCATTACACCCGATGGTTCTCGAAGTCTAGCGCTGTCTCCACGGGCATCTACACGGATGTCAAGGACGCCTTCATCATCCTTGGGGCCGCCCACCTGTTGAAGCAAGAAAGCTTGCCACACTATCCGGCCCTCACATCCGAGTTCTTGGCCACTTTGGAGACCAATTTCTCGTCGAAGATCTCGGTAGGGCGAATTCGGTTCCGGCTCGGTAACGAGGACCATGACTTCACCATGGCGGATTTCAATGCAATCTTGGAGCTCCCAAACCCGTCGAGAGATTATAGCTTGAAGGACTACCGAGTGACCCGCACTTGGAGCTACATCACCGGGGAGGTTCAATCCTCTACCGCGGCGTTATCCGGGGCAAACATAGTCAACCCCATCTTCCGGATTATTTTGAGAGTCCTCGCCGCAACATTTTGGTCGAAGAAAGAGTTGAACCGGCCTACAAGAACGGAGGTCGCTTGCTTCCGCACCATCCTCTTTGAGGAGCACGGACCCTTGAATTTGGGGTACGAATGGCTCTACTACATCGAGAAATCCACCAAGTCCAAGGAGGTGTGAAAATTTGGTTAGCCTCTTGGCTAAGAATCTCAGAGTAGATCTCACCCGCTACACACCGGCTCATGCCCAACTCCTCAACAAAAACTATTGGTATAGTTCCGGAATTTTCGTGCAAGCCGAGGGAGGCTACAAGGTGAAGGTTCAAGATCGACTAGTCATACCTTCCCTCGACATGTACGAGCTACTCTATGTACCGAATTGGTACGAGGTGTGGACGGGATATCCCTACCCATTGGAGCCAAAACCGGAGGACGAGCTCTCGCTTAGGCCATGTGAAACCCGGTTTGAGCGGGAAGACGTGGATGAATATGAAGAAGAAGATGAACAAGAGGACACCGAGGTAGTACACAACGACACCGAAGAAGCCGACACCGAGGGCGGCACTGAGGAGCTCAATTTTGAAGAAGAAGACATCGACACGGAGGTGTTAGGAGGCAACATCTTCGTTGACGAGCCCACCAGGGTCGTTAACGACCACTTCCAGCCACACCCCAACCTTGTTAACGAGGCACCCAGCTTCGTTAACGAGGTGCCGAGAGCCCCTGTCGACCCACCACCAGCTCCTGTCGACCCTCATGCTTATGGACTCATGCCCTACAACCCGGTGATGTATCAAGACCATTTCCAGCCTCACTACCCACCACCTTCTCAGCCCGAGTATGCAGGATCGAGTATACCACCACCATGGGCCGAGGATCTTTCTGCACAGATGCAGCTTCACCTCCAGACGGATCACATTCATAGGGGGATGGATAGATGGGAAACCGTCTATTCCGCTCGCATGTCGATGGAGGATGAGAGGCAGCGCCAGAGAGAGGCAGAGGATGTTGAGCGTTGGAGGACGATGTACGACTTCATGGGGAACTTTGAGCACTATTTTCCTCCACAGAACCGTTGATTCAGCTCAAGATGAAGTTTCTTTTCCTTGTTTCCACTTTTGTAAGTTTTTATGTCTTTTCTTTTTGATTTTTTGTTTTTTTTGTTTTGTTTTGTTTTGTTTTCTATTTCTTTTCCCTCTTCTTCTTATTTTCCTTACAGTGGGGACACTGTAATTTTGCTGTATGGGGTGGGGAGAAAGTAGAAAAATTATGTCCTAAGTGTTTATGTGTTCTATGTAGTTGTTATTTCTTTAAAACCGAAAAAATCGAAAAATTGAAAATAAATTGAAAAAAAAAAAGAAAAATCTAAAAAAGAGTTTTAGAATTGATAGATATCCCCTCTTAAGTTCTATAATAACGATCACTAGCTTAATCATATAATTCCTTGCAAACATGTCTTTAAAAGTATAGCCGGATTCTCAAACTTGAAATTATTGTTTTTAGAAGAGAATAGCATTTGATGAAATTGAGCACATATACTTTATAGCATAGATGATGCGATCCAACAAAATCTACCTTGTGAGTATTTTTGGCCTTATAGGGAGAACATCAAAGAATCCCTCTTCTTTTCTTGTGTGATTTACTCTCTTTATGCATATTATCTCTTGGAATTGTGATGGTTATCTATTTCGTGAGACCCTTATAAGATTTTTAGTTCATTACTTGTGAAAATCATATGATGGAGAACTTATTTTTATAAGCCCTATTATTCCCTATCTACCTTTACATTATTCCTTCTTTTGATAACTGATTCTGGCCTGAAACCTTTTGTTTTTAGCTCCACAAAAATTATTCCCTAGCCGAGATAAGCTTGACTCTATCCGGGAATTAGGACTTAGATTGGAGAGGTAAAGTTTTGTGTTTTGTTAAAAAGAAAAGAGCTTATATTTGCTTGAATTGAAGGGTATTTGGGAAGGGTAGATTGGAAGTCTCTTGTTATTATATGTAAGAAAAGTCTCTTGATAGAAAAAATGCACACAATAAAGTTTTTGATGGATGTAGTGAATAAAAAAGAAGAGGAATGTATACGGTGGATCGTTAACGACCCGGATATAGGCTCGTTAACGAGGCAACGAAAAAAAAAAGAAGAGAAAGAAGAAGGAAATAATAATAAAAAATGAAGAGTTGAAGTGCATTTGTGTTTAAAGGTGATATCAAGAGATTCTTTTATTTTTGTTATGAGACTTTCTAGGATGATAAATGGTGAGTGAAAATGAGTGTGCATAATGAAGAGTGAGTTTGGTATGTTGTTTTATGAAAGTTTTGGTGAGATGTGAGTTTTTAGGAGTCTTTGATTCCCGAATATTATTAGCACCACATAACCAAATATTTTCCACTCCCTATTGTTTTTACCAAGCCCCATTACAACTCGGCCGAATGGAAGCTTCTATGAAGTTTTTCATTGAGCCTAAGTTCTCTTGATGATTCTTTGCTTGTTTTGAAAAATCTTGGGTGGAGAGTATTGGTGATATAAGTTCCAATTTCTATGAGTTTTTGTATATAATATGAGTTGAGAGATTGAATTTATAAGCCCAAACACATGAGAGTTGAGTGAAACACATTATATCCCTTGAGAGGTTGGATTGTATTATTTTATGTCTATTTAAGTGCATATATGTGTGAGGATGTTAATAGTCTTTTGCTATAATTTTCTTATGTGTAGATGTTGCTTTTTAGAAGAGGGCTATGTCTTGATGAGCATGATTTGTTTTGGTTTTGGTTAGTGTCTTGTTTATTGCTTGAGGACAAGCAAGTCTAAGTATGGGGTATTTTGATATTCGCATTTTTAGTATAGTTTTTGATAGGTTTTCTTTGCTTATTAGGTTTAGTTTTGTTTAGTTTAGGCTTAGTTTTGAGTATTTTTAGTTAGTTTTGCATATTTCTGTGAAAAGAGTGGAATCTACGCTATTTTGTAAATTTTGCAGGTTTTAGCGAGGAAAGGAGCTGAATGGAGTTGAATTTGGAGCATTGCAGCGAAAGACGGAGGAGTGCAAGATTGAAGAAGTCAAAGCTCGAGAGTACAAGAGGAATTGTTGAAGAAAACAAAGCCCAGGCTCGTTAACGAGGCTGTGAGGGCTCGTTAATGAGGCCACGAAAAAGAAGATATTGAGTATTATTTTATAATTCACCGATCCTGAGTGGGAATTTATTTTCATATCGGTTGAGTATCTTTTTAGAATCTTTTGGGGTTGTTAGAATATGTATTTTAGGTCTTAATATCTTTTTAGATTTTATTTCTATCTTTTAGGGATTGTTTCTATCTTTTTAGGAAAGTTTATATCTTTTAGCCTTTTTAGTTTTTAGCTTTTTAGTATAAATACCCTTCTATCTAGCATAGAAAAGGAGGGGGCTTAATTTGGAAGAAGTTTTTAGAGCTTAATTTTTAGGGGAGATTTTTGAAGACCGAAGGAGAGAGAGAAGTCGGATCGGAAGAGGACTGCCGAGGCTCGGTAGACGACGGTCGCCGGGTGGTCGTTGGTCGTGATTGTGGTTCGGTATTTTTATGTTTTTTCGGTTTCTTCTGAATCTCTGTAAGACGATATATTTTTCTTATTAATTTGAGTTTGAGTTTTGTTTCAATGTTTCTTTTTATTGAAGTTTTTGGTTTCTTAGTTATGATTAGTGAGTAGTTTCTTTTTCTAGGATCGAGGTTAAACCCGGCATAGTTGAGCATGTTTGATGAGTAAGATTGAGTTGTGAATGCCTTTTATCTTTTATTGAATTGTTTGTTGTGCTTAATACCGAGACGAAAGTGGAGGTAATTTGAGTTTTTAACTGAGTTGAAAGAGGAAGTTACTAACTTGAAGGTTGATATAGTTTGAAAACGAAACTTTTAAGCTTTAGATCTAAACAAGCAATTAAGTGAATTAGGATGCGAAAGTAGATTAATTTACTTGCTAAGTCAACGAAAGTTGATGACTCTATCTGTTTAAAGGCATGATCTTTTCTTCTTACGAATTCTTATGCTTGGCTATGTTGTGGTGTCCCTTGTCCTAGATTTTTGCTTTATTTGAATTATTTCTGGTGAATCTTCGTTGCTGAGTACTTGCCTCGGTACCGAATTTTAATTAGAATTTAATTAGGTCGTTAGGTTTAGTATTTTGTGTTTGGTGGTTCGTTAACGACCCTGACAACGTCGTTAACGAGGCAGCTCGTGAGTGTTTTATTTGTTTTTGTTTGATTTTTGTTAGATTGATAGACAAACAACCTTACTTCATGTGGAACGATCCTGACTCCCCTGTACTCAGCGGGTTCTTGACTTACAAATTTATTTGTTGGACGAGAAACCCTATCAACAACGTCTGTAAAAATCTAAAATCATGTCGTATCCTCGCTTCGTCAACCTTAATTTTGAATTGAGGCTAAGTAGCTCAATTGTCGCCTCCAACTAGGTGACATCACATCCGGGCCAGAACTTCCTACTCACGGTCGTCAAAATGTCGTACATACAATCTGCATCGGGATTGGGCACTTCATGATAATACTACTCTCTCTCTCTCTCTCTCTCTCTCTCTCTCTCTCTAGCTTGACCTCCTCGTTTTGGACGTGATCAGTATAATTAGGTCAAGCATTAAAACCATCATAGATCATCTTTTCCATTCAGTTATCATACCCATATATTGTTGGCGTCATATCAATACTAGTACAACCTTCATTTTATCTAGACTCAACCAACAATGTAGCCAACATCTCATATGTCTCCCCGTGAGAAATCCATTGGTAATTGTGAGGAACAAAACCCTTGGAAAAAATTGTACCGCACATCATCTACTTAAATCAATTTCCTATTCTTGCACTTCCGACAAGGACACATTAATTCTTACGGATTAAGTCTCGACATTGACTTGCAGAACTCAATTAATTGATCAACGCCAGCAACAAACTAATCGTTTAAAAACCGTCTGTAATACGCAAATACATTCATTCACGCATTTTTACATGTAAACCAATATAACCTTCATTTCAAATTAAAAGTTGAAATTCGCGACCATATGGTCGTTGATTATCTCTGTAAATGTTGGTATTCTACAATTGTTGGTATTTTGTAAATGTTGGTATTCTGCGACCACATGTTCGCTAAATACGTCCAATCTGGTCGTATTTAGTGTCAATCTGGCCGTTGAATGTCTAATTAGGATCCTAAATACATTTGAACAACACGAAAGATAAGTAATCTAAACATATATTCTTAAATGAGATACGATAATTAATATGAAAATATTTTAAATGAGATGCGTCAATCTGGTCACTGAATGTCTAATTACGATAATAAACAATTTATTATACTAGATGGCTTGGCCCGTCCGTTGGACGGTCTATAGTTATTAATTTTATTATTGAACATAGATAATTGCACAAGTTATTTAAATTAGAATAGGAATGCAAATTATATGTGTTAATCTGTCCAATAAAACAATAAGCAAAACAATGAGTAATATTGCTCCACGCAGTGCATTGCATAAGATTCCCCTATAATCATAGATGAATAAAGCTATGTTAAGAGGAAACTTTTTTACAAATTGGGTCTCCAAATGTGTCATGTTTTACCTTATTGTTAGAAACCGAGAATTTCGTACTTAGTTATTTCCGATATGCATTAGCTGCATCTCACTTTCTACAATCACTTCAAATTCATGATGAACACCATTAGACAGTTCATCAAGTGTGCAAATTTTGGGTTGTTCTTGTGTTTTGTTAGCCAAGGTTTAGGGTTGTCAATTACCCATGGGTGACCGATCCACCCGTTTAACCCACCCGAAATAAACTAGTGAAAACCCAAACAAAGCGGGTGACAGATGAAGCGGGTTAAGGGTTGGGTAAGTGTGAGATTTTATCACCCAATAACCCGACCCATCAACTGACCTGTCAAACTAACCCGTCAAACTGACCCGTCAAACCGACCCATCAAACCGACCCGTCAAACCGACCCATCACCCGTTTCACCCAAACCACCCGTATAACACATTTCAGCCCATACTTTTAATATGTGTGTGGTCCTTTGAAGTCACTTGTATAAGCCATTTCGGGCCTTTGATAAATGAGCTTATTCGTTTCCTAGATAACCCATTTATTTTTCTCCATTCTACTCTCTAAGTAATTCTAACCCTAGTATATATTTTACATGATAAAGATATTCTCACCGCTCACCACCTCTTTTGATAAAGATATTTTAGTTTATGTATGAAAATTTATTTATAGACATAAAATACAACAGTTATATATACAACGGTTATACGGGTAAATGGGTCACCCATATAGCCAGCGAGTGACGGGTGGTTTGGGTGACAAGTAGAACATTTCATGGGTGAGGGGTGGGTCGGGTGGGGCATTTTAACTTGCGGTTCAGGTGGTGGACAACTCTTGGGTCTCCATGGATGGACCTGCAACCTTTTTTCCTGCCAAATATAAAACAAAAGGGTAATGTTTGTTCCTAATATTTGCAGGATTATAGTATGAAACCAAAACAGGAAGAAGAGGCAACCTATATCATATCTTGATGGGTCTACAAGCGGAATTCAAAAGATAATCGATGACTGGCTGGATGAAAGGTAAAGGCTTTGAGGTTATGACTATTTATATAGTGCAGGGGCTGCTAGCTTTTGAGAAGGGGAAAGGGTAATTGTTTATTTCGTTGTTACAACACTAAGGAAGGAAGCTGAAGAGAGTATGATGACCACATTGATGGGGGGATTTGAAAGGCTAAAAGATTGATCTTGCAATATAAAATGTTGATCATAGAAGTCGGAAAGGCCAAACCCATTAATGCTCTTATTAGTTTTAACCTCCCTCTTTTAAATGGATTGAATATGGAGACTATGATAGAATATATTAGTAGGATAATCTTTTAACCTCCCTTTTTTAAATGGATTGAATATGGAGAATATGATAGATATATTAGTAGGATAATTAGTTTGCATTTTAAAAATAGAACATTTATTGGTCTTGAGAGGGATAGTTTTTATATTTTTAAAAATAAAAATATAATTGATAAAACTAAAAAATTGAGCATTTATTTGTCCATTGAGAGACAACTCTATATGTTGTATACATAGATAGATAGAAGATAGATTATAAATGGAGGTTGTAGCCTCTGTTCATAAAAAAAATTCTATTCAATTTTCACCCATAAAAAACACCACATGAAGTAAATTAAAAAAATATAAAGCGTGATCCTTGCACATCAATGAAAAGTATTGTTTTTTTATGCTTTTACAAAATAAAAATTGATAGTTTACCTTGAATCCTTGATATATAATTATCTTCATTTCAATCCTTCACATATATATAATTTTTCAATCCTCTCATCATCGGGAAAAAAATGACAATATTATTGAAAATATACAACAAAATTTTATGTAAAAGCTGATATTATGATTTTACAATTGATATTTGGTAAGTTACACATATATAAAGATACTTTTATAAAAAAAAGTTTTTTTAAATAAAAATATGCACTTCAAAATATGACAATATATATATATATACGTGTATATTGAAAATAAAAATAATATGATATTTTAGATTTCACCCTTGAGTGCGGTTGAACCTGAAGAGTACTTTCACCCGCATTCTTCATCATGAATAAAGTCAATATAATTTGACTTTTCATTGATAAAGAACACAATTAATCTAAATATGAAGATTGTGATACTCATGAAGAAACTTTGTTGAAAAAAAAAATCTTACCTTTTTATACCCCCACGTGAACATTTTATCTTATCCTCTCATCACCCACTGCTACGATTTAGTGGCTTTTTTAGTCCTTGATTCTCTTCTTTCTTTTTATGCATTGAGGTGTAGTCTACCTATTACTCAATTAGCTTTTGTAATCCCCTTAAAAAAATAATATAATTTCATTCATTGCCTTTATTATCCAATTAATTAGGTTTTACTTGTATATTAAAGAAAATTAGTAACGGTTTTTCCCAATTGACCAAAAAAATGAAATCGTTTTTCATATTAATTAGTTCTTATCTTCTTATTGATGCATAGTATAGTAACCATAAAAATGAAGAAACAAATGATATTAATTATGTATTAAATCAAGAGTAAAAAAATATAGAATTTTTTTAAGATAAAAAATCTTCTATATTTACAAAAAAATCCAAAAAGGAAATAAAGGACAAGATAATATATTTTTATATAACAATTTAATTTAGGCAAGAAATTATATAGATATTTAAAAATTTTATTTTTTTACTAAAATCTGATTTAAGAAAAATATTTTTTATAAATAGATAAAAACATAAAGATAAACAATTTTTCATTATTTTTAATTAAAATTCGAATTATTTTTTTCTACATGAATAAATAGAAAGGAATTTAATTGGAAAAAGTTAATATAAATAATTTTTTTTAAATATAAGGTGGTGCCAAAGTTAATGTGGTGGATAGAAAAGATACAACTTTAAATATTTCAAAGATATATATGTGATCACGTGTACATATTTTTTCTTTTTTTTTTTAAATTTATCTTTTAGAAATATAATAAATATAATGTACTTTTTATCTATATTGGACAAATCTATTATTATTATTTTATCTTTATGTTTATTTGGGGATAAATTTTTACAAATATTATTGTATCTTTATGTTTACTTGGAGATAACTTTTTTTACATAATTAACTATTTAAAATTGTTATTTTAATAAAGGGGTAATGTGGTGTAACGTGGTGACACACTAAACTTGTTCAGTTCAAGGTAAGGGCGTAAGAAGGACAAAATATGTCAAATTCTTCCATGTATAGTACTCTTATGTGACTGATTTACGAGGTGCTCTGCAAAGAGAGATGAAAATAAGAAAGGTGCAAGTTGATAATCGTAATATGACATAGAGTCATAAAAAGAAATGCATGTTGATAATCGTAATATGACATAAAGTCATAAAGAGAGATGCATGTTGATAATCATACCCCCATGTGACTGATTTACATCTCCGCAACATACAACAAAAGATGAAAATAAGGTGTAAACACTATATTGACAAAAGCTTCCACCAAGGCACATGAAGAATTAATTATCCATCTTTGTCTCAGATTTACTCCAACTGCTCAGAATCAGATCAAATTCTAAACCCGATGGTTTCTTCTCTATAGAAACAAAATTACACAAGAAGCTGAACTGGTTTAGCCAGATAATTAATAAATCTAATTATTTAACTTTTTTATAAAAAAGTCTTTAAAATCTAAGTTTCGTAATTAAATAGCTCTATTAAAAAAGATAAATTGAATTATTATATATTCTTATGTTATGAAAGAAGATAAATAAAATATTTAAAAATTACAAAAAATCTACATTATTGAATTTAGAAAATTAGAAAAAGCTGAAATAATAAATTTGAGAAAATTGCTGACATCCACATCTATAAAAATTACTCAAAGTTCTTTTGTCCAATACAAAATTACTATTTGGGAGATGTTATAATTTTAAAATATAACTAATTATTGAACTTTTTCTATTAAAAAATTATTATATTATAATTTTCGCAATTAAATAGTTTTATTAGAAGAAAAAATGATAAATTAAATCAATATTTTTTATATTATAATGTTAATAAATAAGATAAATAAATTTTTTTAAAAATTACAAAAAAATAAAATTAAAAATAACACTTTTATGGTCTTAACTTATAAGAATAAATACATAAAAATGAAGTAAAGAATAATATATTTGATTCTGTTATCTTTGGAAAGAACATAGTAAAAAAATATTTCATTATTTTTGGCATAAATGATAAGATAGAAAAATTTTCCTTATTTATATTTACGTTACATATAATAAGATAAGATATTAGTCGTTAATTTTTAATAATTTTCTATCTATATTGTTCAAGTTATCACAATTAAAAATAAAAAAGTATTTTGATATATTTTTAATATCATTATTTTAAATAACTATTTTAATATAGGATGATGTGACGCAATATGGTGACTGATATATTTTATCTTTATTTAAAAATATTAATTATTAAAAATTACACATAATCTGTATTTCAAATATATTATCATTTATATGGCTATTTTTATTTCAAAGATATATATGATCACGTGTACATATTTTTATTCTTATCTTTTATTTTTAATTTATCTTTTGCAAATATAATAAACAATAATGTCATTTTTTATCTATATTGATCAAATCTACTAGTTTTATCTTTATGTTGATCAAATTTACAAATATTATAAGATAATGTATTTTAAATTATTTTTAGTACAAAACGTACATGATCTTTTTTCAATTATTTTATCTTTATGTTTATTTGGAGATAAATTTTTTGCACAATTATTTTTGTTAATATTTTTATGTTCCAATTACCTATTGTAAATTATTATTTAATATAAGGGTGAGGTGGCACAAAACCAAAATCCTAGTAGGCTTTTTCATATTTAAAACTATGAATAATGCAAAACCACACATAATTAAAGGTGTTTTTGCTGAACCATCTACACGCAAAAATCATAACAAATATTCTATTTTTTAGGATTTTAAGAAAAATTATCCGAAGTGTTCAACTCAATTTTCAATTTGTTCAAGGAAAAAGTTTAAATTTATGATTAAATAATTTGTTTTAAACACTAAAAAAAGCACTAAAATTGTTGGGTCTTGTGAGGTGTGACTGGACTAGAAATATAAAGTAATGATTTTGTCTGCACTACTCAGTTCGGACATAGAACAATTTTTGTCAATCGAACTGGGGAAGAGATACAAGAAAATATTGATTTTGTGGTGAATATTGAACCCTTACTTGTCTTCGTTTGACTTTGTTTTGAGATTTTGGCTCATCCAATGAATCGCCTGTGTTCTCATATGGCTGGCTCATCTGGTTTGGATCGGTGTTTCCGGTGACGGCGACATGGCGAGTTTGCTTGGTTTCAATCGTTTCTTTTTTAGACTTTGATTGTGTTTTTGGGCTTGGGCCTTTGGGGTCCCATTTTGGCCCTTTTGGGCTTGCTTCACTCTTGTGGCTTGTGTTGTTTGTTGGGCTTCTCTTTGTTTTTAAGCTCAGGTTAGATAACCTTTTTGGTTTCCTTTTTTCTTGATCTTGCAGGTCTTGCTCAAACTTAGTGGGTACTATCCGGTTTTAGGACTTGTGGTTGAGTGTGGACCGAGTCAATGGGCATGGCCGTGGATGTTTCGTGGCTTCTAAAGATCCTCCATTTCGGTGGTGGCAACGTCAGGAGTCCTCTCTCCTTACCCAAGTTTGTCCTTTTCGTGACCGGTTTGGCGACGTTATGCTTCGTTACGACGTACTCTCCTTAGTGGCCTCTTAGTTCGGTTATTGTATTCCCTTTGTTACTTGTTTGTCTTGCTTGCCTGCTGTAACCGGTCTCTGATTACCGTCTTAATTACCTCTCGATTTATCAGATTTGTCTGATAACCGAATTCTTATCTACTAAAAAAATATTTCATTTATATCCGGTCCAATGCTTTGGAAGCCCCCATGTTAGTATGTTAGGACCGCTGAACCTTTTTTGACTCCCCGATCTGTTAAAGAGAGATCTAGAAATCAAAGCTACGAAGCAAAGAACGAGAGAAGGAACCGACTGAGAGAGATGGCGCTGCAATGGGTGATTCTCACGTACCTAGTCGCCGCCGAGACGGCGTTAGCCCTTCTCCTCACCATCCCCACGCCGAAGCTCGTCAGGTCTCGCCTCGTTTCCCTTGTTTCTCTCATCCTTCAACCGTGCATGTTCATCCTCCCCTTCGCTGGTTTCCAGCTCCTCGGTATCCACCTCGTCTTCAAATTCCAGAATTTGCTGCTTTTCCTTCTTTCTCCGATGCTCTATTTATTTCGGTTTGATTGTGTTTGTATTCGTTTCTAATTTCTAGATATTTACTGGAAGAATGAGCACCGATTGGTCTGCACATCTGACATCTGTACTGCCACCGAGAGAGATCGTTTCGAGAAATCGGTGAGCGTTGTTCTTTTTGGTTTTCGATGTTGATTGCGGTTGAAATTGCGAATTTAGTGGACTGTTTGGTTTTTGCCTTTTGATGAGCTAGGGTTTTGTTGACTTCGAGTTTTCTCATGTTTTGCTGAAAATTATGTCTAATCGGAGTCTGCTTTGTCGAATTTGATTATGTGGAGGCTGTTTTCAACATTAACTGTTTTTGGCCTCAGTTTATCAGTGCACATCATCAGAAAAACAAACCTTTCCATTCCTAGCCAAGATGCATTCAACGAAGAATAAATAGAGCTGGCTCTTTTATACTATCATTGTCTTTTCCATCAATACTGAAAATTCTGCCAATGTGAACAGATGAATGTTACTCTCCCTGCTTAACAAATTTAGAGGACAACTAAATAAGTGATTGAAGTCTCAAGTAGCTGGCACCATAGAGAGTGTAACATAATTACTTGCGTAAGCAAATGATTTCCTTGTTTCTTACAAGCATTGATCTATTGCTAGAGGAGCTAAATCTAATAGATTTGCAACATGTCTCTGAATAGTCCTTCTGCTTAATGCTTTTAAAACCTCAACCACAAACATTGTTGAGAGCATGCTTCAAGTGGGACTAAGATTGGATTCCAATTCATGCATAACCAAAAGTCATTGTCCAATTGATTTTTGATGCTCATTATGCTTAATGATATCATAACTGTTTGGTTAGTAGATATGTTAGATAAATATTCAGACAGTATCTTCCCTTGTAGGGGCTGTCAAAGCAGATCATACTGAAATTGCAGGTTCACACATGTTGGTATTTTGTTGTAAGCTACACAAGTTAAAAAATTAGTCATCTAAATGTAATCATTCTAAAAGTGAAATTTAAAATCAAGAAATGAAGCAAATCAACTGATAAATTAAGAAAACTGAAGCACTATCTGGATTAGATTCGTTTGTTAATATTAATATTATTAGGTTCCAAGGTTTCTGAAGTAATCCTGCCATAAAGTTATGGGTAGTGTTTAAAAAGGCAAGGCGACACCCTAGGCGATGGACCCTCCAAATCGCCTAGGCGCGCCTCTAAGGCGAAGGCGCTTGCCTTATACATAAATTTTCGGTAAATAATATATATACATAAAATAATGTTAAGTAAGATATAAAACATATTTTTAAAGAAAAAACCCAAGTTTTTATTGTATTTATAGTACTAAATCCAAATTTAAAGATAAAATAATAAACTACTACGAAATCAAAGTTTAAAGATAGTAAAACAAACTACTAAAACAAGTCTTTTCCAATATAAAATACTAAAACAAAGTTAGGAGAATATTAGGGCTGGATTAGTCATCCAAATCATCAAAATCTTCATCATCGAGTTCAAGATAGAGGAGAGGAGTTGTGTAAGGAGAAAAAGAATAACGTCTGATTATATAGTTAGATAAAGGATATTGAGATCTTTGAAAATAGATAATTGCATATAAAAATATCATAATAATTTCAATTTGGGAAAATAAAAGATATTAATAAGATAAATAGTTGATTTGTTTAGATTCTATCCTTTTTTATATCGTCAACATTATATTTCAAGCAAATCAGGATCAAGCGCATTGCCTGGCGCCTAGGCTCGCCTGGCCGCCTTAGGGCGCCTGAGCCGCCTAAGGGCCGCCTTATGCAGGCAGCCTCGCCCTGCCTGATGCAAGCGATGGCATGCTCCAGGCGCGCCTAGGCAACGCCTTTTAATACACTGGTTATGGGTGCTGTTACTTTGACATCCATTTATTTCAAATTTTTATAAGGTTAAACTTCTTTTTGATTGGCCTGGATGTCAACATTTGTAATCAAACTTCAATCTAGTTGGCAGGTCAATTTCTGTATTTAGCTTCTAAGTTTCATGCATTTGTAAGTTAGCATCTATCACTTAGTGTAATTTATATCTTTCTTAGGCATGTAATAGTGAGTTTCCCCTTTAAACAGGGGAGGATTTGACCCTTTACGGGGTTAGTAATTTGAAGATTCAAGAAATAGGTTACCTTTTCAACGTACATTCCAAGTGGGCTATTGCATTATATTCAGTGACATGATATCTCAGTAGAAATTCACACTTGTAGCTAAAGAAGCATATATCTCAAATCCAAATGACACATGTACTGTTCAATTTCTAATCGATGGCCCGTCTAAAATTAAACACGAGCGCATGACTTAGAAACCAAATTGCTTACAAAATGAAATTGCATTAGAGAAACATACAAGGAAAACATACCAAGCAGTCAAGCAATCAAGGAGTTACATTGCGGGTTCTGGACAATATGTGCTGATTGATTACTTAATAAAATGTGAATGGTATTAATTATTATTTCATCTTTTGAGCGGTCTCGTTCAATGAAGAAAAGGTGGTTAGGTGCCCTACACCCACCCACTGTTCTAAAAAAGGGTCTAGGCGCGGCCCACCACCCTTCTGAATTGGACCTGGGCGGATGTATGGGCGGCTAGGCAGCCTAGGTGCGCTTAGGCTTGAATTTATATGGAGACATTGTAATGGGATTGCTTCTTTTTTTTAATATTCTCACCAAATTATAAATAATGACCCTATATAATCAATATCGTACTAATCTGCCTATGCCCCCACCCAGCTGCCTATATGCTAAGCCCCATCCCACCCGCCTAGCCCTTGCCTAGTGTTTTTTAGAACACTACCTGTACCTCAAGCCCTTTTTTACCATTCGGGGTCAAATCTTCTATAAATTACTGAGTTTAGTGTGGATATCATACTCTGGAAGTGCTCACTTGTTGACATGTTTCTTTTTGCAGTTTTACAAAGCTCAGAGGAACGTTGTTCTGTGTGTTGCGGCCTGCCTTCTTTATTGGTAAACCTCTGTTAGAACTAATACCCTCTTTTCACATCAATAAATTTTAATTGTTTGTACTTATATTGCATGATGCTGTAAAATTATAGGTGCATATACCGCATTTGCAAATACAACAAGGAAATTGAGAGGTTGGAAGAGGTTGAAAAGAGGTACAAGAAGTTGTAACTTGCATGCTCTAGGGCTGAGAAGGCATGACATTGAGATCATGTGTAAAGGTGTGAACTTCTCTTAGTTTTTTATACTTGACAGTTTGAGATGCACTTTACGTTGAAACATCTGAATGTTAAAATGTCACCATACATCGTTTCCTCCTGCCCCAGACTCAAATCTATGGATCAGTACTTTGTTGATGAGACCATGTTTGTGTTGTGATTATTGTTGCTGCTTATAACTGTCACCATTACTCATTATTGTTTGCATGCGTCATTTTTTACAGTTAGATTTGCATTAGTATTTGTTTCAAATGAAAAGTGATAGAAGATTGTATGCTTAAATCATCTCTATTCAATCCACGTGCGTGTGGACTGCTTGAAGTCACAATAAGGTTTTCAGTAGTACCGATTTTGTCAATTGTAGCTTTGGTTGATTCATTTTTTGCGGAGGTACATTTTTTGTTGCTGTTGGGTGACATGGGAAATTTAGAGTTAAGAGACTTCAAATTGCTTGGAATTTATGGTAATAAATGTTTGATGGGTTAGTGAATCAATACCTTTACAGTGCTTAATGTCTTAATGGTTATTGATTATGTGAGATAGCAAATAGGCAAATCCTTTATATGGGGGTGGCGAGTACAAATTACAAGCCTTCCTTGGGCGTGAACTATTTTACGATTTCTGTCATTTTGATCAAGTCTATGGAATGTGTTTTGCTATCTATCACGTGAAAAATATTATACTAAGACAAATCATGAGCCCAAGCGTGGATGGTACTCAACATCTTGTTATGGGTGAGAATAGTGAATGGGAACTGCATGTGTGAATATAATCCACTATTGATCTCATCTACATTTACCAATTCCTGTGTGTGGATTTGAATGATGGTAATTCAAAGGAAATTGTAAGAAAAAATGTAAATTCTAGGGTGATGACTGATGAAGGTGTTTAGCATGCAATGTAAGAGTAGAGAGATTGTGTGAAGCTGAGTGATTTCATTTAACGTAACGTACGTTACAACTTACATGCTTAAATACACAGCAGAATATCAAAACTAACTCCTAGAATAATATCCATCAGACCTAATATCACGTTAATAGAAGCTGAAGACTAGGATGATTCATACAAACGGCTAAGAATCACGTCAATAGTCATAGAAAATAATAAGAATAGGGCCTTCGGGCATTTAGTCAAGCGGTTAGGGCTTCATGATGGTACCATGAAGTTTCCGTTTCGACTCCATGGACAGTGGCCTAGACAAAAAAAAATAAAAAATAAGAATAAGAATCATGTTATAATTTTTTTTAAATGTCAATGTAGTTCGTCTAAACTAGTTAGTAATAAGTACACAATCCAAAATTTGTTAAAAATTCTCCAAATTTGTGTCATTGATCGCTCAAAATTCACTATTCCAGAGTTTTTTTAGTATTAATATTCGAAAGAAGGCTACCGCCCAAGAGCTTTTATTTAGATAATAGCAGCATGATCCCTAATAGGACTAGCTGTGGGTACATTAAGTAAACGAGAGATACACAAAGGAGGTTCAATAAAATAGTTAAAGCTATCATTTAAAGTAAACAGAAAAGTTAGCAAGCTTGCTAGCCTCTCTCTTCCCACCTGGTTCAGCTGCATTTCCCATTTGTCTCTTTCAATCATCAGTTTGCAGTTTGCACTTCTGGATAAGATAGAAATCCGGGTGTGCGAGGACATCTTCTTGCCTTAAAGCCTTCCACAAGTTTGAGCAATCTATCTCAATCACAACCTTGTGATTGTATAAATCTCCAAACCCTTGTGTAATTAATGTTGCAAGCTCAACTTTAAACGCTCCACAAAAACCCAGCTTGACAGTAAACGCATGAAGGAAATCACCAGACGTGTCACTGAAAATTCCTCCTCCCCCCTGCAATCCTTGGATTGCCTTTAGAAACCCCCATCAAAATTAAACTTGATCCATCCCGATCTTGGTGGCCTCCAAACTGATGGATTCATTCTTTGTGAACCAGCAGGCTTCACTATCCCAGAGTTAATATCTAAATAAAAAAAGAATATTGCACTAATTAACTTAAGCATGATGAAAAGCTATAGTTGTGCACAGCTTCCGGGTGGAAGTCAGAAGCAAGTCAAACTCACATAAGCAGAAGAGAAGACACATTCATGAAAAGCGAGAAGCCGTGAGAGCCAAGTATTCATAGATCAAGGAAGTGGGGATCAAAAGAGAATGAAATGGCTAAAGCCCATACATTTTAGAAAAAAATAACGAAAGAAAGATGGAACTAGATGCATTCTTAAAAGAGAGCGCTTTACCTTTCATATCATAGGAATTTTTTTTTATATAGACTATAAAAAAGGCGCAAAGTAATCAAGATCTTTATTGGCCGTCTCAAGCAGAAAAATCAATCGAAAGGGTTAGTGGCGGAACCCGAAAGCTTGAGTTTGAACCTGGTCTATCTCATTGGTTAGCCAGTCCCACAGACAGAAAGAAACTGAGAGAAAAGTCGATTCGAGCGAGCAATTCCGAGACTATGAGCTCTTCCTATGACTACGAGCTTATTCACACAAACTTTTCGATGACTTATCGGCTGCCTTGCTTGAGGAATAGTTTCACAAAAATGGAGACGAACCGGAATAACGTCCAATCTTGTTTCTGGATTTAGTAGAAAAGGGATATATGAAGTTCGTTCTGTTCCTCTGTGCATCTTTGTGATGGGTAAATTTCCATGAAAAAGGGGCAACTTGTATGATGAGTGATAAAAAAGAATATTGCACTAATTAGGTTATCGAAACCGCTATTTCATTCGGAAACGAGTCGGTACCGCTTGCCCATACATTCGTGTATGAGCGGAAGTTTCCGCTCCGACATTCGTATAGGAGCGGGGTTCCTCATTCATACATTCGTATATGAATGAGGAATGTTCATGCTTGTTTGTCCGTGCCATACCTGCGTAAAAAATTATTCAAAATGCACTTCTATCGATCGAAAAACAATTATAAAACCCGGAGCGATGGACATCTATCTACTCCGGTGTCAGGGATAATACGAGAAAGAAACAGAAAACCCCAACAAAAATCTGGGGCCTCGTGAAATCCTTTCCCCCAGGAAAACCTCTTTATTCATATCCGCAAACGTCTTATCACTTCTCTATGTAAACTTAACAGAGGCTCCCTGCCCCTCTTTACTCATAGCTCGTAATACATGATCTCTACGGAGCTCCCTGAGTCTATGAGCACCCTCTTTACTCCACAACCGTTAAGTTCTACCGTCAGGATCGAGGGATTGTTATGCGGTGTTTGCACTCCGATCATATCGTCCTCTAAAAACACCATGTTCGGATGCGCCTTCGTGTGCAGGCATTTGAGTTCACCGATAATTAACATTCAACATCTCAAGTGTATGCATGCTCTCCTTGTATGCGAATCTGGATCCCTCCGTAACGGAGGGATCCAGATTCGCATACAAGGAACGGAGGCTCCGTTCCTTTGCAACGTGAGGGCTCCGTTCCTTTGCAACGTGAGTCAATAACTTGGAAAACCTATTACGGTGGCTTCTCGACTTCTTAACTATGGCCCTCAAAGTGCGATTGATCGATCTTGCGCGATAAAGTCCTTCAGATACCCCTTCAACACAAGGCTTTCGAAGAAAGAAGGCTTTCTTCGGCCATGCGAAATAAGGTTCATCTTTGATGCGAGGCAACGTTCGATAAATTAGGATATTGAATGTGGTGGCGAATTGCGATAGCTCGAGTCACGATCTTTTGGTAATCTCTAACTTGATTGTTGCTAGTATGTTGTTGGCCACGGTCACCTGAGGTACCTGTTCCATGAGTTCTTGGTGGTGGGCTCGCCGCTTTCTCTTTATCTTCCTTGTTAATTATTCTCTAGGAATCCTCGTCCAACCTTACTTAATTACTAGCGTATGCGCTCTTGTAACACTGCCAATGTGGCAGAAATCCTTAGGGTAAGGTTCTTGTTGGAACAGTGTTAGGGAACTAACACTGGAACAATGGTTTCTTCATTCGAGCAATCGAAGTTTTGATAATGACAAACAAATGGAACTAATTCCCTGTACAAAGTGATCTCAGGAAAGATAGCAAGTTCACAGGAAAAGCAAAGGGAAACGTTCCTTGTCAAGCCACCGGTGTACGTGGCAAGGAATTTAAAGGACAAGAAAGACATTTCACTGTTGTCTTGGGAGGCAAGCCAAAGCTCTGAATGAATAGAGATGAAGAAGGGTATGCTAGTCTTTTTGAATAGTGTCGTACTCCCCAAGACAATAAGGGCAAAGGCGTCAGAACTAAAGATGGAAACTCTATAAATAGTATGCGACGCCGCTAGGTCAAGTAAGCTCTCACACACAAGAAAACCAGATCTACAAAAGGAAAGAAAGAGATCGAGAGCCCGAGCTGATTCAGTGAAGATATTCAATCTAGAAGTTCAAGGAAGGAAGTATCAAGTGATGAAGACTGCGTGAAGATCTTCATCAGCTTGAAGAAGGTGGTTCCTGTGCTAAAGGGAACTGCACAGGAACGTGAAGGTTCACTCTCTATATTCATTTGTGTTTAGATCTAGGAACTACTATGTCTTCGTCGTTAGTATTGTTTGTGAGTGGGATTGCAAACAATAGAGAAGTTCGACTTTGTATTGTGGAACCTGAGATATATCAATAGAATATAGTGCGTGTTCAAAATCCTCCAAGGGAGGTAGAGGTTTACTCTTTAGCTAGTTGACTAAATAGGTTCCTCTATAAAGGAATTGTGTCCCTGTCTTAAATTCCTGTTTAGTCTTGTTCTATATTATTCCGATGCGTAAGGGAACTGTCACTGGAACAGTTCCCGACTGTCTAGACTAACATCGATCCCACAATTGATATCAGAGCTTGGCTCTAGATTTTCTGTGAAAACTCGCAGGATGTCTACAGGAATGTCTTCAGAACTCAGTGCCGTTGGACATGGAAGCGACAAACCACCAAGGTTGATAGAAGGTCGTTTTGAACGATGGCAAGGGTTGATGATGGATTAGATGCGAAGCCATAACTATCAGACATGGGTTGTGATCGAGAGAGGGAACTTCACCATCAATCCAGAGATCGAGAATGATCTCACAAAGTGGGGACCGAATGAGTGGAAATGCATGGAAGCCAACTACAAGGCAAAGATGTACCTCAACTACTCCATGAGTGAGATCGATTCAGCCAAGGTGGGAAATCTAAAGACCGCTAAGGAGATGTGGGCTGCAATTGAACAAATGCATATAGCAAGCTCATATCTCAAGGAAGATCATCAGATGGATGTTCGACAAGAGTTCTACAACTTCAGAATGGAACCTGGAGAAACAGTATCATCATATCAGTTCCGTTTTCAAGGACTAGTGACTAAGCTTGAGAACTTGGGAATCTCAGATAGAGAAGTCACTGAACGAATCAAAGTCAAAAAGGTGATAGATGGTCTATCTGGTGAATGGACTCATGATTGAACAACCTTCAGAGAAAATACATCCAATAGGAACCTCATGCTTCATGAGATCTTTGGAAAGCTGAAATCCTATGAGAATAGGAGGAACTCCGATAAAGCACAAGACAAACCTGAAAAGGGAATTGCGCTTAAACTGGAGAAAGTGATTAAGTCTGTTCAGGAACAGTGTGAAGAATCTGAAGATGAAGAAGAGGATGACATAGTGCTCATCACAAAGGTACTACGTAACCTCTACAAAAAGGGAAAGTTCCAAAAGAACTATGGAGGGAACAGTTACTCACGAGACTACAACAAGTCAGGAGACAAGGATGCAAAGGACATCACGTGTTTTAAGTGCTTCAAGAAGGGTCACTATGCCAAAGCTTGTCCTCTGGGAAATGACGAGAACAAGTCTGGGAACAAGGCTTACATAACGACATGGGATGACTCAGACGATGACGATCCAGAGTCTTGGGCTACACCAAACATGTGTGCCATGGCAATCAATGGAGATCCAAAGGAACCTCAAGAGGAAGTGAGTATTCTATCTCTAACTAGTTGCTTTGATAAATACTCTAAATCTGATCTCATTCGTATACTCTCTAAACTTGTCAAAGACAACATGAAGTTACAAAAGGAAGTAAGTGAAATTGAAGAGCATTGTCTTAAACTTGAAAATGATGCTTCTGAAAGGGAACTTGACTTAAAAAATTCTGAATCTGTTAAATGCTCTGAATGTGATAGATTGAAAAAGGAACTTGACTCTACTATGACTACTAAAAATGAGCTTATCTCTACTCTTGCCATTGTCACCATGGAAAAGGAGACTCTTAGTAAGAAACTGGAGATAACCGAGGGAAAGAAAATAGTAGAGACTCCTAAGGTCACATTTGTCCCTTCTAGGCATGGAATAGGATATTCTGAAAGAAGCTCTGAAAATGATCAAACAACTCTCACTTTAAGGGAACTAAGTGAAAGTAGAGCTCTAGAGTTGCAAACTGAAAAAATTAAGAATTCTCACTTAGAAGAGAAGCTCAGGGTTCTAGAGAGTGGAACTATAGGAAAAAAGGACTACTATACTGGAAACAACTCTCACAAAATATATGTAAAGATAGCTAAGGGAAATGGTTCCAGAGGACCAAATAAGGAAACAGTTGAGAGAAATAGGATTCAGAGACCACATCCTAAGTATTATCTAGGAGAATATTACAAAACTTGCTGGACATGTGGAGGTCATGGTCATTACAAGGAACAATGTTCTAAGGTTGGTCAGTCAAAAGGGTTCTCAAATAGAAGCAACAACAGAACATCTCACTCAAAATCTTACAGGAACTATCACTCGATTGATGTGAACATTGCAGATTATGTTGATTACTATCCCTGTAAGGAACCAGGCAAGGAACACCTTGCCTGGGTAACCAAACATTGACTCTTTTACAGGTGAAAGCGAGGGGGAACTGTATGTGGTTTATAGACAGTGCTTGCTCCAACCACATGACAGGAAATAGGAACAATCTAACCTCGCTTAACACCCAAGTTGAAGGAGGAAATGTTTCCTTAGGCAACAAAAACAAAGGGGCAATACAAGGCTCAGGGGAAGTAAAGCTCAACAAATCAATCAAAGTCAACAATGTAAACCTTGTGGCAAATCTTGGATACAATCTACTGTGTGTGGCACAACTCTGTGATCAAGGGAACAACATAGTTACATTTGATTCAAATGAATGTCTTGTTGTGAACAAAGAGACTAACAAAGTTATTCTTAGAGGGAAACGATTCAACAATGTTTACATTGTTGATCAAGATTTTCAACCTCCAAGAAAGCTATGTCTCACAGTCTCTACAAATGACACCGATCTCTGGCATAGACGTCTTGGTCATGCAGGTCTAAATCTTATCCAGAAGTTGTTCATGCAAGATCTTGTGGTAGGCTTACCAAGGATAAATCCAGAATCAGCAAAACTGTGTGATGCATGTGCCAGAGGGAAACAAACTCGAAGTTCCTTCAAGCCAAAGAAGAATGTCAGCACCTCCAAACCCTTGGAAATGCTACACATGGATCTATGTGGACCAATGGACACATGTAGCTATGGAGGAAGCAGGTATATGTTTGTTATAATAGATGATTATTCACGTTTCACTTGGGTTATTTGCTTGTCTTCCAAAGGAACAGTGCTTAAAGAGTTTGAAGTGTTCATCAAGAAGACAGAAGTCAGTCTGGGAACTAAGCTGAAGTCCATTCGCTCAGACCATGGAACAGAATTTGACAATTCAGCTTTTGTCAACTTTTGCAATGAGAATGGAGTCTCTCATAACTTTTCTGCACCAAGAACTCCACAACAAAATGGAGTTGTTGAAAGGAAGAATCGCACTCTGGAAAATATGGCTCGAGCCATGATGCTAGAGAGTGGAGTTCCATCCAATTTCTGGGCAGAAGCCATCTCAACTTCGGTTTATATCCTTAACAGGGCTATGATTCGACCTTTATTGCTTAAAACTTCCTATGAACTAATCAAAGGCCGAAAGCCAAACATTTCCCATCTCAGAGTTTTTGGTTGCAGGTGTTATATCCATAACAATGGGAAGGATGCTCTTGGAAAGTTTGATCCAAGAAGCGATGAAGGAATTTTCACTGGGTACTCTCTTCATAGCAAAGCATATCGAGTCTACAACAAACGAACCAGGAAGTTTGAAGAAAGTATTCATGTCATCTTTGATGAAGAGCCTATCCATCATGGATCCTCATCCAAAAATCCATTCTCCCGTACAATCATGAAACCATTGACTATCCCAGGAGAACCAGCAAGGGAACTGATAGACGAGGATGATAATCCAAGGCCTCGAAGAGATGACTCTGAGTACATCAATGGAAGTGAATCTCACCTACAAGAGCCAAACGTTGAAGATGATCATGAAGGGAATGATACCATGGAACAATTTGATGATCCTTCAACTAATTTTCCTGAAGAAGAGGAACCTCCACCAGTAACAATTGAAGTATCAACCTCTGGGAACAATCAAACTAATGTGGTTCCACAAGACACATCTGAAGATACCTCCAGTGCTCAAGAGGAAATCAACCAAGGAACCACTCATCCTCAACCAAGGAACTACCATCAGAGAAAAGATCATCCTCTTGACAACATCCTTACACCTTTGGAACAGGGAGTTCAAACTCGTTCATCTCTCCATAACTTTTGTGCATTTAATGCTTTTGTTTCTCTTGTTGAACCCAAAAGCGTACAGGAAGCACTCAAAGATCCAGATTGGATTCAAGCAATGCAAGATGAGCTCCATCAGTTTGAAAGACATAAGGTGTGGAAGTTAGTTCCAAGACCATCAGACAAGAATGTCATTGGAAATAGATGGGTCTTTCGCAACAAACTGGATGAGTCAGGAAACGTTTTATCGAAACAAAGCCAGACTAGTGGCTCAAGGTTATAATCAAAAGGAGGGAATCGACTATGAGGAAACGTTTGCACCAATTGCCAGAATTGAAGCAATATGACTACTCATTGCCTTATCTACATACAAAGGGTTCAAACTATTCCAAATGGATGTCAAAACAGCATTTCTCAATGGCTATCTACAAGAAGAAGTTTATGTGAAGCAACCTCCTGGATTTGAAGATGATAACAAGCCTGATCATGTCTACTTTCTTGAAAGAGCTCTCTATGGTCTCAAACAAGCTCCTCGAGCCTGGTATGATAGATTTGCTTCATTTCTATTATCCAAAGGCTATCAAAGAGGATCCATTGACAAGACACTCTTCTTGAAGAAAGAATCAGGTGACATTTTAATTGTGCAAGTCTATGTCGATGATATAGTTTTTGGTTCCACTAATCCTGTGCTTACAGAAAAATTTGAGAAACAAATGAGTAGTGAGTTCGAGATGAGTATGGTAGGGGAACTCAATTTCTTTCTAGGTCTTCAAATCTCTCAAACAAAAGATAGAACCAAGATTCATCAACAAAAGTACATCAAGGAAATGCTATCCAAATATGGGATGGACACTGCAAAGCCTATCAACACTCCAATCTCACCTAGCACACGCCTTGATGCTGATGAAAATGGCACCAGTGTTAATCAAAAACTCTTTCGAGGAATGATTGGTTCCTTACTCTATCTCACTGCTAGTAGACCGGACATCATGTTCGTTGTCTGTCTCTGTGCACGGTTCCAAGCAAATCCTAAGGAATCACATCTAAAGGAAGTCAAAAGGATCTCTTGCTATCTCAAAGGGAGAGATAATCTTTGCTTGTGGTACCCTAGGAACAGTTCCTTTGAACTTGTTTCCTTCACAGATGTTGATTTTGCAGGCCATCTGGTTGATCAAAAAAGCACATCCGGCATGGCACAGTTCCTAGGAGACTGTCTAGTATCATGGGGATCCAAGAAGCAATCCTCTGTGGCACTTTCCACTGTTGAAGCTGAATACATTGTCGCAGTTGCTTGCTGTTCCCAAGTCCTATGGCTCAAGTATCAACTCAAAGACTATGGTATGTCTCTTGGAACTGTCCCTATTAAATGTGATAGTACTAGTGCAATAAATATCTCAAAAACCCAGTGCATCACTCTAGGACAAAGCACATAGAGGTTAGGCACCATTTTCCTGCGTGATAACGTAGAGAAAGGTTCCATTGAGATGGTTCACTGCAGGACAGATGAACAAGTTGCTGACATTTTCACCAAAGCATTGGACAGACAACCCTTTGAGCATCTTCGTATACTCTTAGGGATGATTCTCTTACATTAAACAAGTCCCGGTCCATCTTTTCCCTCCATGATTGACTAGTTAAATATCAGTATAGCTAGGGAACTGCATGGTCTAGCAACTTTCATTTTCAATAATTGCAAACTTGCATGAAACATGTTTATAACTAGGTATGGGAACTGATTTCTTAAGAGCACTGTGTTTATTTTTGGCCCAAAATGATCAACCTGATCTTATCTATCCCTCACTAAAAGCCGAAAGGATGGTTGATCATAAGACTTGTCCCTCAAAGCCCATCCAGGTAAACGTTTCCTATGAACCTCAATAAATAAAACCCCTTTTACGGGATTCAATTTCCTGGATGACAACATCACTTGTTACCCTACCCCTATTTAGTTTGGATATTTCTTTCAATCTTTTCACAAAAATCCTTTACATATCCAAACATGGCCTTGTCTTACTTGTTCATGGAAAGAGGAGTTAGAAAGGAAAGGAACCGCTTCAAATTACAAAGGAACTACAAGGGTGTTTGAAATTCAAATGCGTCTCTCATATGTATTATTGGAAAGAGAAAGGACATTGAAAACTGGTTCATGAAGCGACAGGCTGTAGAAAGGGAAATGTGAATCCGAACCGTTCATCTTCCTACCTGTGCTTATCTGTTGCCACGTTGAGACTGTTGAATAGGAAAAGATCTTTGCGTGGAGAATACCAAATCCTTTTCGATTCTCTTTGAAGTAACTAAATGCTAGTTTCAAGGAAAGACTGGTAACCACTCTCACCCTTTCAACTTCTTTTCTTTTTACTACTTAACCCATTCCCCTCTTTTCTTTCTCTTCATCGTCTTCCTCCATCTTCTCTTCCAAACCCTAGACTTCGAAAATCTCTACTTCCAATCCTTCTCTGAAACTCCACACACTTGCTCAAATGGCCAACCCAAATCAACCCATCATCAAGTTCTCCGTCCATCACAAAAAAACCCTCATTGAGCATCTTCTCAACCATGACCCTGAATATCTCAAGAAAATGCTTCTTACCGATCTCGACCTCGACCACCATGAACCCGAGTACATCTTTGATGTCAAAGAACGTCTCTATTCTCTTCTGAGAAAAAGAGATGGACAACCTGGTCTTACACCTCCAAATTCACCACCACAAACCCCAAGTTCTGAAATTCCGGTACTCACTACGAGACCGGATGGCTCCTCCACCCTCACCGTCAATATTGAGGGTGTTCCCACCATAATCCATGATTCCAATCCTACCCTTCTCTTACAAGCCTCCTCTCATTCCTCTCCAAAACACCATACTCAAATTCATGACAACCTCTCTCCCAAACGCATACCAGATCCCTTCGCCTCAACTTCTCACAACCCTACTCCTCAAATCCAAAGTACCCAAGCTCACTCATCTCTTCCAAATGCTCCTCCAATCCAAGTTCCATCTCACAAGGAACTAGACCTCTCAACTCTCAATCAATCCATCTCCCAATTCGAGAGAGAAGAGTTCCCTACTTCACAGGGAACTACACCCGTCAAAACAACCCGATCTTCTCCTTCTCTTCCAAACCGCTCTTCCTCTTCAACTTCTCTTCCACAAAATCCAACTGCTCCAAGATCAAAAAAGAGAAAGCTTAGAAAATTGAGTGAAGTAGAAGAAGAAGAAGATGACAAGGAACTCCAGCCTCTACTATCTGAGCAACTTCACGCTCTTAATCCATCAACGGAGATCGTTACTGTTGAGAGCTCCGACGATGAGGTGGAGGAATACACTTAGCCTGCCCTCCAAATCGGGTACAAGGAACAGCCAACTGGGCGTCCTTCAACACGAGGCTCCAAAATGCAAAAGGTGGAAGCAAAGCCTGAAACAAAGGAGAAAAAGAAAGGGAAGAAGGAAAAGAAGAAGCCAGAAGAGAGGAAGTTGGCCATTCCTCTGATTGTCATGGCTGCCTTCCTACAAGAACATGAGTTCAACGAGCTTCAGGAACTCATCCAGTTTCAAGGGTGGGAAAAGCTCTGTTCTGAACCTGCGACGGTGGATCAAGCTCAAATCAGGTACTTCTACTCCAAAAATTCGCCCTACAAAAGGGAACCGAGCTTGACCCTGTCATAAGATGGAAGACAGAAGAAGATGACTTCACCTTCACCGCTGCCCAGATCAAGAAAATTCTCCAAGTTCCTGGAGAGGGCTTTGACATGCTTCCACAACGCCCATGGCAAGATTCTGATGGAAGAGAAGCAATTCTCCAAAGGCTCCTAGGCCATGTTCCTGCACAAGGGAAAGAGATAGTGACTCACAGCCTAAGTCAACTGGGCAAGATGGCACACCAGTACATCACTCGGGTAGTGACTCCAAGACTGGAAAAGAGAACAACTCTCAACTCAATTGATGCAATCCTCTTGGATTTGTTCCTCCGCAAAGAGCGAATCAATCTACCCAAGATAATGATCTTGCACATGTGCAAGTGTGTTGCCAAGGAGTCTCACGCCCTTCCCTATGCTGCGGTGGTGAAGGAACTAATGAAGAGGAACGATGTGTATCATCCTCAACAAGAAGAAGAGCTTGGACAAGAGATGGATATGTCCAACATTCTGCGAATGAAGCACTCCTTGGAACCACAAGAAGAAGCTCCTCCTGCTGTGTTCATTGAACAAGGAGACTCAAAAATTGTCCTTCAAGCTCTCAACCGTCTGTGTGGGGTCACTGAGCGAATACTTGATGTCCTTCTAGACATCCAACCGACGAAGGGAACCAATGATCACATCCTTTCTGTTCTTCAAGACATACAGAAGAAGCTCCCTTCCTCTTCTTCCTCCTCTAAACCATGACCAAGCTCCCTACAAGAACAATCCTTAGTTGTTTTTCTCCCTCCATCGATGTTGTTTAAGAATCTAGTCTTGTACCTGTTTGAACTAATGTTTAATGATATGCATCTTGCTTTTGTTCTCTAGTAATGATTGTGCTCCACTTGCTTTTTCTTGCATGCTTATACTTGATTATCTTTCGATGATGTCAAAAGGGGGAAAAGTGAAAAAATGCAGAGATGCGTTGTGTCTAAGAGAATACAGAATAATTAGCCATAAGCTGAGGGGGAACTATAAGCTTAAAAATCTTGAAAATTTCACTGCTTGTCCATTTCAGGGGGAACTGAGTATCTACAAGGAATTGCATGTGTCATTGATGTTTAATTCTCTCATATCTTTCCTGTATCCCTGAATGTTTAACACTTGTATTTTTATGAAAGTTTGTCATCATCAAAAAGGGGGAAATAGTTGGAACAGTGTTAGGGAACTAACACTGGAACAATGGTTTCTCCATTCGAGCAATCGAAGTTTTGATAATGACAAACAAATGGAACTAATTCCCTGTACAAAGTGATCTCAGGAAAGATAGCAAGTTCACAGGAAAAGCAAAGGGAAACGTTCCCTGTCAAGCCACCGGTGTACGTGGCAAGTAATTTAAAGGACAAGAAAGACATTTCACTGTTGTCTTGGGCGGCAAGCCAAAGCTCCGAATGAATAGAGATGAAGAAGGGTACGCTAGTCTTTTTGAATAGTGTCGTACTCCTCAAGACAATAAGGGCAAAGGCGTCAGAACTAAAGATGGAAACTCTATAAATAGTATGCGACGCCGCTAGATCAAGTAAGCTCTCACACACAAGAAAACCAGATCTACAAAAGGAAAGAAAGAGATCGAGAGCCCGAGCTGATTCAGTGAAGATATTCAATCCAGAAGTTCAAGGAAGGAAGTATCAAGTGATGAAGACTGCGTGAAGATCTTCATCAGCTTGAAGAAGGTGGTTCCTGTGCTAAAGGGAACTGCACAGGAACGTGAAGGTTCACTCTCTATATTCATTTGTGTTTAGATCTAGGAACTACTATGTCTTCGTCGTTAGTATTGTTTGTGAGTGGGATTGCAAACAATAGAGAAGTTCGACTTTGTATTGTGGAACCTGAGATATATCAATAGAATATAGTGCGTGTTCAAAATCCTCCAAGGGAGGTAGAGGTTTACTCTTTAGCTAGTTGGCTAAAGAGGTTCCTCTATAAAGGAACTGTGTCCCTGTCTTAAATTTCTGTTTAGTCTTGTTCTATATTATTCTGCTGCGTAAGGGAACTGTCACTGGAACAGTTCCCGACTGTCTAGACTAACATCGATCCCACAATTCTCTCTCATTTTGTTGTCTTTCGAGACCGCCTACCTAAACGTCGTGATCGACGACTTCTCGTCACATTCTTCAATTTTTGCGTACAACTCCATAAACGTAACTTTAGCAGAAAAACTCCTCATGCGCTCCCCCTTCTTCATTCAGAGCATGAAGAGACTATCTAGCGTGGTAGGATCGCGGCAGTTGGCGAGGAAGCGAGTGGCAAAGCTTCTAGCCACCTGATCGCAAGAGTGGATCGAGTTTGACGGGAGCGCATGGAACTACTTTACCGTCATATGCCCCAACCTCAACTTATTAGACTTCATAATTCCACTTGATCTTAGCAATGCATGATATCATGTTTTCGTGAAAAATGTATTCAAGAATCCATAGCAGTACGTAGTGGCTTACCCTTGAGAGTGAAGATTGCTTGCCCTAAGTTGTATAGTAAAGTTAAGCCAAATCTCCAACTATGATTCCATCAGAAAAGCATTATACAAATAATGAAAACGGTTTGCATATATTCTAGAAAATTTGCAAAAGTTGTTTCCAGTCATGATACCTATTCGCAGACCCATCAGATGCCACCAATGGTGAATACTAAGATTCCATAACCAAGTATTGCAAAGTAACGCCAGAACATGTATTTTCATCAAGCAAATAGTATATAAACTAGTTGATGTATTGTCTTACACGCGTCTATAATAGTAAAATATATTTAAATACATATATAGATTTATATATGATTTAATATGAAAAATTGAATATTAAAAATTATTTTAAAAAAATTCAAATGTAATAATTATGGTCCCAATATTTTAAAAAATAGTAATATTATGTTCTTAAAATTCAAAAGATATTTTTATAATTAAGACTATGTTTCGATCACTTGCCAAATTTTAAGATCTCTAAATATAATTATATATTAGTAATATTATTAAATTTTAAAAAATATTTTATAAGCAATATTATGTTCATCAATAATTTTATGATCTCTAAAAATAACTGTATATTAGTAATATTATTATATTAAAAAAATTATTTCATAATAAGAGTATATTTCTTGCCAAATATTAAGATATCTAAATATAATTGTATATTACTATATTAGTAATAGTGGTAACATTAATATAATTAAAAAAACTATTCCATAATGAATTACACTCCAAACACAACTTGCCAAAATTTAAGATCTCTAAATATAATTATATATTAGTAATATAAAGAATATTATTATAATATAAAGATTGTAATTAATTAAATAAAGAAGGGTAAGGAGATAAATGGAAAAATTAAAATACTTATGTGGCATAGTTAAGACGACGACACATAAGATAGGGGGATTCGACTTTAGTTATACTAAATTGATGATAATGACATTACAATTTTTGTAAATATTATTATTTATCGATATCAATTAATAATTTATAATAAATGTCAAAGACCATGTACCGATAATATTGATTTTTTAAATAAATTATATGTTAATAACATATATGGTCGTAAAGATAAAATAGTATATATTATTCTAAAATATCAAAGATCACAAAAGTAATACATTGTGTAGAACTATTATATATGTGTAAAAATATAATACTTGACAAAATTTAAAATAAATAGTCAAAGATCACGTATTAATAATATTAAAAAATATAAAATTTATTTGTCATTAAATATATGGTCATAAAGATGAAATAATAAATATTATTTTTAAATATCAAAGATTACATACGTTGTTTATATATATTATATATATTTAAGGATATGCTTTGCAAAATTTATGACACATTATCTCACTTACTAATAATATTAAAAAACTTAAAATACTATATGATATTAAAATATATGGCTTGAATATGTACATTATCAAACATCGCATACTAATAATATTGAAAAAAAAATTAAAAAGTTATATGATAATAAAACATATGGCCATAAAGATGAAATAGTAAATTTTATTTTAAAATATCAAAGATCACGTACTACATAAATTGTATAAATTATTAAATATTCTAAAGTATATGCTTTGAAAAAATATATGGCCATAAAAAATAGTAGATATTATTTTAAGATATCAAAGATAATGTACATATTTACATTGTGTACAATTATTATATATTCTTATGGATACACTTGGCAAATTTTAACATATATTGTGTACAATTATAAGATTAGAGTATTTCTAAAAATAATTATATATTTAGATATATTTAAGGATTGTAAATACTAAAAAGAACGAAGGGTAAAGAAGTAATTGAAAAAATTAAAACGCCTACGTGGCATAGTTAAGACGATGACACGTATGATAAAGGGATTCGAGTTTAGTAATAGTATATAGATGCAACATAATATCAGTTTCATTTGGTGACAAACTGACAGGTCCCGAAGACAGAAACATTTACTTCACTATATAGAAAAGCAAACATTGCATGCTCGTGTAATTTTCAAATACAATATCAAGCACATTCACATCTTCAATTATGGATGTCTAGGTGAAAATCAGCAAAGGTAACATTCTAGGTTCACTCTATTCAACTCCTCTATCACATCTTCAATTATGGATGTTAGTCTGTCCTATGTTACATCCAACTACTACGAAGAGTCGAAGATTCAACAACCTAAAGCCAATCACGGAGTTCATCTCTTACTCCTGCTGCTATACCTTGAGATTTCAGCCTTAAAAAATCAGCAACACCACCGCCACCGTTGGATTTATTCCGACGCGGCGACGGCTTTGATTTGGACGATGACCTAGCTAGCTGAAACCATCGAAGAAGACCTCGACGATTCTTTGTGAATGGAATTTCTGTAACCACCAACACCACCGCCAAAATTAGATGTTAAGATAATATCCGTTAAGATATTATTCTAGGATTAGTTTTGTATATAAAATCCTAGGAAAATATTCTACCTTATCTATTGTAACCATATTTATCTTATTGTTATCTTTTGTATTAGGGTTTTGGTAATTCACCTCTGTAAAACTTCTATAAGTACGTTTGTAAAACTGATGAATGAATTATCTTTTGCCCAATCAATTCTATTGTTCATATGGTATCAGCCTAACTTCGATCCTAGTTTTCCGCTCCAACCTACGAACCATGTCAGGCGTTGATCAACCCTCCAACAGTGCCTCTGGCTCTCTTATTGGGGCTGCCATTGGGATTGCAAACCAATTTCACTTTCCCAACATCACGATCAAACTTGATCGATCTAATTACTCTCTATGGCGGAGTACTGTTCGTTCCGCTCTTGAAGCGTATGGCCTGTCTTCCTTCTTAACCGCATCATCGATGCCTTCGGAGACCATGCCAGTTGATCCTGCTGATGCGGATCCAGAGAAAACGATCCCAAACCCGGCCTATGTCGAGTGGCTTCGCAAGGATTGCCTCATTCTGCTATGGATGCGCTCCACACTGGTCGTTTCCCTGCTTGGATCGGTCTCCCGAGTTGTGTCTACATTTCAAGCATGGGCTATATTTGAGCGTATGTTTCATGCTCAGACAAATGCTCGCCAGATGCATTTCCGCCATCAATTACAATCCCTTCAAAAAGGTTCGCTTTCGATACTTGATTATGTCGACAAGAAGCGTTCATTGGTTGATAATCTGGCTGAATGTTCTTATACGGTTGATGATGCTGGTTTAATCTCCCATATTGTATATGGGTTGGGTCCTGCTTATGGTCCTTTCCGAGCGGCCTTGTCTATGAGGCCTGGTCCACTGAACTCGGATGACCTCTTTAGACTGTTATTGCAAGAGGAACAGCGGTTAGAAGAAGAACAAGCTGTTGTCAATACTGTCCCGCCTGAGGTGAACTACTCCTCAAAACAGAGCTCTCGTAATTCTGGTCGGGGACGGTCATCTTTTGGGAACAATGGTGGTGCTGGCGCATCAGGCTCGTCGTCGAACACCTCCAGTCGTTCACTGCTGCAACAGCCTGCTGGTTCTGGAGGAGAGCGCACAAATCGACTCCAATGTCAGCTCTGTCGCAAGCCTAACCATGAGGCTAATAATTACTGGCAGCGTACCAACTTTGCAACGTTTCCAAACACCAACAACCGAACACCACCACAGCAGCAGCATTCCGGCAACACTGCTGGCGCCTCTTCGTCATCGCCGGGTCCACATCAGCAGCAGCCTAACGCCTACACAGCCTCAGCACCTTCTTCTGGCTTGTACGACCCTTGGTTTGTGGATTCCGGAGCATCACATCATGCGACGGGCGACTTTGGCAAGCTGAGTATCCAGGCTCCTTACGACGGTAACGACGGTCTAGTCGTCGGTAACGGTCAGTCCCTTCCCATTACCCATTTAGGGCACTCTGTTCTACCTGCATCGTTAAATTTGTCAAAACCTATTGCCTTGAATAATATCCTCTTTGTCCCTCAAATTTCCAAAAATCTTATAAGTGTTTCCAAATTAACTCGTGATAATAATGTTTATTTGGAATTTCATCCCACTTACTGTCTTATAAAGAATTTGCAGGGGCAGACAATTCTAAGAGGAGCACTTGAGAACGGAATTTATCGGTTGCCGTCTGTTTTATCGTCAGCGTCTTCGTCCAGTCCTAGAGTCTTCCTCGGTGTTCGCACTTCCTTACAGTGTTGGCATCATCGTTTAGCTCATCCACATGAGTCTATTTTGCGTCGTTTAATTATCGATTCTAAATTACCTACTACTTGCAATAAATTATCTAGTGTTTGTAGTGCTTGTCAACTTGGCAAGAGTCGTCGTTTACATTTACCAGATCGTATTGAGTCGGCTAAGAACCCTTTTGATTTGATTCATTCAGATGTTTGGGGTCCGGCCCCTTTAAATTCAATAAATGGCAACCGTTATTATGTTACATTTATCGATGATTATTCTAAATTTATCTGGATTTATTTCTTATCCCACAAATCTCAAGTGTTTACAGTCTTCAAGAACTTCAAAGCATTGGTTGAAACTCAATTTTCAACCACAATTAAAGCCTTACAAACAGATTGGGGAGGGGAATATCGATCATTTTCAACCTTTCTTCAAGATAGTGGTATTATTCATAAACTCTCTTGTCCCTATACTCCCGAGCAGAATGGTTCTGCAGAAAGGAGAAATAGAATCATTACTGAAAAAGGACTTGCACTTTTAGCTCATGCCTCTATGCCTCAACAATTTTGGGAAAATGCCTTTCACACAGCTGTTTATCTGAATAACCGTACTCCAACTCCAAACTTAGCATATAACTCACCATTTTATTGCTTATTTAAACGGAAACCGGACTATGAATTTCTGAAATCTTTTGGGTGCTTATGCTTTCCTTTTTTGCGTCCTTATAACCATCACAAGCTTGAATATCGATCTCTTCCATGTGTGTTCTTAGGCTATAGTCCAAAACATAAAGGATATCATTGTTATCATGTTCAAACTGGTCGTATTTATATTTCTCGACATGTCATATTTGATGAATCTGTCTATCCATTTTCTATGCCAAATACAACTGATAACAGTTCACCTCCACAAAATAGCATGTCCTCTCTTTCCCTATTACAACAGGCTGCCAGTTTTGGAAGGGGGGAATCTCCTTCTAATCTGGCCCCACCGACGGCTCCTACTCAGCAATCCGCGCCTCCATCGGTGACCCGCGACTTGCCATCGCCAAGCCTTAGCCTAGCCGCCACACCGCTCCGATCAACTCCTATTGAGGGTTCCATGTTGTTGTCAAGCCCCCTCAACAGTGAGTCGGTGTCGATGATCTCTCCCTCATCCAACCCTTTGGAGTCTCATCCGGCGCTACCGATAGCACCGCCGTCTTCTCCAACTGGATCTTCGCGTTCTCAAGTGCCTGCTCATTATCGTTCTGCCTCTGACTCTACACATTCAATGGTAACTCGTGCTCAAACTAACTCTCTTAAGCCAAAAGTTTTGAATACTGTCACTAAATATGCCATGCATGTTTCTGCCATTCCTGATGAACCAAAATCATTCATTCAAGCCTCAAAAGACCCTAACTGGCAAAATGCGATGCAAAATGAATATGATGCTCTAATTCGTAATGGGACCTGGGACTTAGTTCCCCAACCTCTTAGTTCTAATGTTGTCGGATGTAAGTGGGTTTACAGGATCAAACAGAAAGCTGATGGCTCTCTTGATCGCTACAAAGCCCGATTAGTGGTCAAGGGATTCAATCAAGAGGAAGGCGTCGATTACTTTGATACATTCAGTCCGGTGGTTAAACCGACCACAATTCGCTTGGTTTTGAGTCTTGCTGTCACTTACAATTGGCCTTTGCGGCAAGTTGATGTCAACAACGCATTTCTTAATGGCGATCTACAGGAAACCGTGTTTATGAGTCAGCCACCGGGCTTTATTTCTCAACAGCAGCCGACCCATGTCTGTCGTCTCCGAAAGGCTCTTTATGGCCTTAAACAGGCCCCTAGAGCATGGTTCCACAAGCTGCAGGCGCCTTTGTTTCGGCATGGATTCCGTTCTTGTCGTTTTGACACGTCCTTATTCATCAAGAAGCATGGCACTGAGGTCATTTATGTTCTCGTTTATGTTGATGATCTCATCATTACTGGCTCTAATGTCAAATTCATCAATGATTTTGTTCACTATCTGCATTCTGAGTTCTCTCTGAAAGATCTTGGGAATTTGCATTACTTTCTTGGCATTGAAATCCATCGTTCTACTGACTCCTTATTGCTTTCCCAAAAGAAGTACATTTCTGATCTTTTGGAACGCAGCAAGATGTCCGGGGCCAGACCTATTGCTTCACCTGCTGAGCCAGCATCACGTCTCTCTTCGTCTGGGGATCCCATGGTTGATCAGTTTCTCTATCGCAGCATCGTTGGTGGTCTCCAATACGTTACTATTACTCGCCCTGAGATTTCTTATGTCGTCAATCGCATTTGTCAGTTTATGCACAATCCTACTGAGACACATTGGTCAGCTGTCAAACGGATTTTACGATATCTTAAGGGTACAATTAGTGATGGCCTCCTAGTTCGACCAGCTCGGGACACTCGACTTGTTACCTTCACTGATGCTGGATGGAACTCCGACCCAGATGATTGTCGCTCTCAACATGGCTATTGTGTTTTCTTTGGTGGCAATTTGGTGAGTTGGTCTTCCCGGAAACAGAATGTTGTTGCACGATCTAGCACGGAAGGTGAATATCGTGCTATTGCATTTGCTGCCACTGAACTCATTTGGATTCAACAGTTGTTACAAGAGATGTTTGTGCCTCCTGTCGGCTCCCCTATTATCTTGTGTGACAATCTGAGTGCCACTTTTCTGACCAAGAATCCAGTTCTACATCAGCGTTCCAAACATATTAAGTTGGATTTTCACTTTGTTCGTGACATGGTTCAAGATGGTTCGTTGATTGTTCGACATGTTCGTTCTCTTGATCAGGTTGTTGATATATTTACCAAAGCCCTTGGCTCGTCCCGATTTCTGAATCTTCGGTCCAAGCTTCTGGTTCGTACCTGCCCATCAGCTTGTCGGGGGGTGTTAAGATAATATATGTTAAGATATTATTCTAGGATTAGTTTTGTATATAAAATCCTAGGAAAATATTCTACCTTATCTATTGTAACCATATTTATCTTATTGTTATCTTTTGTATTAGGGTTTTGGTAATTCACCTCTGTAAAACTTCTATAAGTACGTTTGTAAAACTGATGAATGAATTATCTTTTGCCCAATCAATTCTATTGTTCATATTAGACCACTTCAGCGAAATCGGCCGAAAACAGCAACGTCGACGAGGTATCTGCGACCGAATAAAACGTTTACACTTACTAACGCGTAATTACAAAGTCTATTTGGGTTACTACTGGTAGAAGAAAAATAAGATGTCCAAGCAACCGTGTTAGTTGTAGGAGTCAAATGAATACGTCTAATTAAACAAAACCGGATGAGACAACCAGGTCAGCCTTCTCCGATATTGGTCAACGTCAATAAACCCGTGTGAGTCGTGTGTGACCGTGTGCGCCCATTCGTCAAAATCTTCCCGCCCTTTCTCTCTGGTCTAACTCTTCTAGTTTTTCAAACTTCCATTCCCACACTAATCAACCGTCAACATTTTCTAGCTTATTTATTCTAGGGATTTCCATTTTCCTAGATCTACAATTTTATAATCAAGTTTTTTTATAGAAAATAATTGAAAACCATAGGTTTAACAATAACCATGAGATTTAAAATGTACCTGGCGTTTTTATCCTTTTAATTTTAATAATATTTTGATCATTTAAATTCAACCTATCATCAGCACAAGTAACATTAGTTAATTATAATTATGTACACAAAAATGATTTAATTAAAAAGGTAAATTAATAATCTTATACAACTAGTATGGTCCAAATTAACTATCAACTTTTACATGAATTTAGAATTATAGAATGATAATTTTATAGTGTAAAATATTTTCCACCGACCAATATTTTGGATTTGCTCATTTGCTTTTGTACGACTTGGATTTGCTTCATGATCCCCCAACAAAGCCGTTTCTCTTCGTTTCCGTTGAACCCCTTTTCTTATTCAAATTCAAACCTTAAAATGGTCAAAAAATCAAGATCCCACCTATCTATACTAGTATTATTATTATTATTATTATTATTTCTCCTAAAACACACTAGCTCCAATAAGACTTCGCATCTGAACTGGTCATTGTTTCATTATAAGTTATAATCCCCTAACACTAGAGATCTGAGAACCAACTTCTCAATTGCATATTTTAATTTGATCAAAATTTCCTCCAAGAAAAAAAATACAATTTCACACCCGATCAGATCACAGAAAGCTTGATTGATTGAACGCATATCCTTCCTTCACCATGATTTCAACTCTGAAGAGGCTAAAAGGAAACCGGAGATTCAGCAACAAGCGGATGAAACAGCCGGCGCCGGCGCCGGAAAAGGAGCCGGCGACGATTCCGGATAACTTCATCTGCCCAGTCTCCCTCGACCTCATGAGAGACCCCGTGATCCTGTCCTCCGGCATAACCTACGACCGATCAAGCATCGACAGCTGGCTCCAATCAGGCAATTACACGTGTCCGGTCACCGGCCTCATCCTCCTCAGCTTCGACCTCATCCCTAACCACTCCCTCCGCAAGATGATACAAGACTGGTGCGTCGTCTCCGGCGTAGACAGAGTCCCCACCCCGCGGGCCCCGCTCGAGCCCAACGACGCCGTTCTGCTTCTCTCCGAGTTCACCTCCGCCGCCGAGATCGGCGACCAGGAGCAATGCCTCCGGCTTCTGAGGCGGATGAGAGAGATCGGAGCCGAGAGCCACAGGAACTGCCGATGCCTCTTCGATCACGGGGCCGGCGCCGCTCTGGCGACGGCATTCGTGGCGTTCTCGTCCGCCGCCGGGCAAGATCGAGAGTTCTTAACAGAGGCGCTCTCGGCGCTGAGCCGGACGTTGCCGTGGGACTCAAAAGCGTGCAAACTCCTGGCGAACGCCATCTCTTCGCCTTCCTCCACCTCGGCGCGCCACCGCATTGCGTGGTTCTTGGAACACGGAGACGAGAACAGCAAGAAGAACGCGATTCAAACCTTGAGAGGAGCAATCCTCTCTTGCTCAGAGGAAGAGGAGAGAGAGCTGATAACGAGTCTTATGTCGGTGGAAGGATTCGCTAACGCGATCGTAAACCTCATCAAAGATCCGGCGATCGCCGATTCTCCTGCGGCGAGGAGAGCGAGTCTGGAGGTGGTGCTCCGGCTGGTCTCCGGCGAGGAGACGGGGCCGGAGATGGTGAGGGGGAGGGGACTCGTCCACGTGATGCTGGATCTGCTGATCGGAGAAGCGAGCAGGGAGGTGAGCGAGGCGGCGTTGGGAGTATTAGACGAGATTTTCCGGCGGGAGGAAGGGAGAGAGGAGGGATATGAGGTGAGAGCTCTGGCGGTGCCGGTACTAGTGAAGAAGATGCTGAGGGTTTCGGAGGTGGCCACGGAGATGTCGGTGTCGGCGCTGTGGAGGTTGTCCAGGGAGAGCGGAGGAGAGGCGGTGATGGTGGAGGCGCTAGAGGTGGGGGCGTTCCAGAAGATTCTGGTGCTCCTTCAGATTGGGTGTGGGGAGGAGACCAAGGAGAAAGCCAGTCAGGTTTTGAAGATGTTGAATGGGTATAGAGGCACTGGAATTGAGTGTGTTGAGTCTGTTGATTTCAGGCATCTCAAAAGATCCTTCGATTAGGGTTTAGATGACATTCACAAACTATTGATTCATTTTGCTTATACAACACACAAACATGTAAACATTTTTTTGTTGTATTTGATATTGAATTCAAGATTTGATTGACAAATTGATTCTGTGTGGCATGATGACATGGTAGTCTAATCAAGTCATAATGAGTAATAAATTTAAAACGTTTTCCAGAGATGCCTCCAAAAAAAATTAGTTTCTAAACAAGATTTCAGCTAGTTTCTGTCACTAATCAACCATATAAGCAAACAATTCTCAAACTGCTTGGTACAGATTAGCATTAACATCCACTAGTTTGGCAGATGATGTCTAATGATCCCTCTTTCTTCATCCAACTCAAACTTAGCTCTTGAAAACTGATTACTGGAGAAGAAGGGTTTCAGATCATAGATTTCAAAATCTTGAGCCTGCATCAAAAATCACAAGTAAACAACGTCACCAACGACCCACTAAAAAAGTTTATGATCATGCTATAAAGCTGTGCAGGAAGTAATTTTACCTTGTTTTGCAACTCTTCCACTTTCACATCAATATGAGTAAGCCCCGATGAAGATCCAGAGACAATCTCCTCAAAATGCAATGCATCCTTTACAAGCCCACGAAGAAGATGGAGGAGCAGTTCGTTGTAGTCTTTCTTGAAAGTCATGTATTTCTTAAAGCTCTGGAAATTAAAAAATTTCAATTAAATAAAGTCAAGTCTATAGCATTACAGACAGGATATAGAACTGAAACAAGAAACAACAATAACAAACCTTCTGCAAAGCCTTTTGTACACCAAATTTCTGCGTTGAAATAAAAGATTCAAGCAAGACTCGGATCGCCATATCAACGTCTTCTTGTGTGACATGCTGCCTAAGGTGCATTCTTGCATGTGCTTCAGACATCCTTATCATCGATTCTATGTGCCTCACTGCTATTGGTACGCCTTGTCCATGCTGAAAACCAAAAGATTACATTTTAGCAAAACTTGTCCCGATTGAGATTTGGATTGTAATTTGGAAGGGAAAATGAGACTGGGATCTTACAGAAGATTCTCTTCGTAGTTCAGCATACACGTGAGAAAGCTTGTCCAGATCAGCATCATGTAATTTAGGAAATACATTCAGCTTTGCATAAGTGATGTACTTCTTAAGTAAATCCTGAGGAATTATCTGAAAACAGGGAGAGTTCAGTTTGTTACCAAAAGATAGCTGAAAAATGGAAAAGAGGAGATTTAATATTAGACACAAACATCAGGATCAGTTTCACTAGGGGACATGTCAGCATCATCTTGGGAGTTAGCTGGAGCTCTATCATCCAAATTGCCGCCCTTTGCTTGTGATTTGAAGTGGCTGTCCACTACGAACTTTGCTAGCATCTCATCCGTTACAGGGTCAACAATATCCTTTATGCAATAAAAATAACATTCTTAAATACAAATTTGGAAAAACAAAGGAATCTAGAAGCGCGTGATTTGAAGCATGTTTGGTATACTAACCTTAACAACACACAGAATGTCAAATCGAGAGATAATTGGATCAGTTAACTCGACGTTTTGTGTAAATAACTTTGAAGAGTCATATCTGGAAAATAGACATGCTAATCAGTAACTAAAGTTACAAACTCATCATGACAATAAAATGAATATCCCTATAGTTATAAATATGGTAACAATAAAGGAATGTCCCTATAGCTATAAATATGCCGACAATAAATGACAATACTATAGTTACAAATATGCTTACAAGAGATGAAATATCTTGTAGTATCTTATATACACATACTAAAGTAGTTACGTAGCTCCAAACGGGCAATCAGATGCAAATTACTGCTATTATGGACAGTTCATTACACCAGCTTCAGCATTCATTTCTTGCACAATTCATAATAAAAAAAAGGAAGATTCCTTACCTTCCTCCAATTGGATTTGCAGCAGCAATGACAGAGCATCTAGCCTGCAGTGAAGTGACAATTCCAGCTTTTGAAATGCTTATACTCTGTTGCTCCATTGCTTCATGGATACTAACCCTGAGGATATTAAGAATTTGTCAGTAAAATAAACCAACTTGTTCATAGTGTTATTTATCAAACTAAGTATCATTTTGAATGTGCCAATACATAAAATAATTAAGTCATATTCCTGCCTGTCTTGGTCATTCATCTTATCAAATTCATCAATGAGACATATTCCTTTGTCTGCAAGGACAAGAGCACCTCCTTCAAGAGTCCATTCCCGTGTGACTGGGTCTTTGTGAACTGCTGCTGTAAGCCCCACAGCTGAAGCTCCTTTACCAGTAGTGTAAACAGCCCGCTGGCCTGTCTTCTCAACATACCTGATAAAATGTTTAACAGCTTAAAACTCATTTAGTCATGTTATAAGAAGAGGGTAAGTCAATTGTACACCATTCGAATGAATGTCTTACTTTAGAAACTGTGACTTTGCTGTGCCAGGATCACCCAGAAGGAGCACATTTATATCTCCTCGCAATCTGTGTTTTCCATCAACATTCTTCTCCTGGCCCCCAAACATGGCAAGAGCTATCCCAGTTTTGATATCCTCATGGCCGTAGATTGATGGAGCAATTGACTTGACAATCTTCAAGGCAAGATACACTTAAGAAATAAATCCAAATAAAAGGAAAAAGATAAACATTCCTCGAGACATACCCTTTCTCCAACTCTGGGGTCTTTGGCCAGTTTTTCAATTTCTTCCTTGTCTTCTTGAGTAAGTTTGTAAGCTGAAAAGAGATCTTGCTTTTTGGTGACATGGTTTGCTTCAACAACAGTGGCAAAGACCGGAAATCCATTCTTCGTATTTAGTGATAGGTCAAAGTTATTTGTATATATCCCTGTGACCTCCTAAAATACATCAAACAGTATATGAAAAACTGACCCCTTGTATCCAATCAAAGTAGTCAAAAAGCAGAGGGATATAGTAATGATATGAAAGGACAACTAAGCGTAAGTCTTACAATTTCTTCCCCGGGGCGAGCACAATCAATCAGATCATTCAACAAAATCACCTCCTTATACCTTGGGAGCCTGCCTGCTGGTACGATTCCTGGACTCTCTTGAAGAGTAAGCTTCTGAAAATTCCTGTATATAGTCTGTACCATAACCGTGTGAGATATAGGAGAGAAATACCACTATCTCCAATTATAAATGAAAATCATTGAAAAAGCCTCACCTCTTCAATGTTTACAGTGAAGGGTCCTTTTGACTGACATCCAGGGCAAGAACCAACCTTGACCTCTGAATAAGAACTCTGGGTAAAAGGTCCCAGAACCAATTGACATTTGTTGCAATCATACTTAACCTTCTGCAGCTGAGGGAAGACACCAGATCGACGGGTCACCACTCCTCCAATACGAATCATGGTGTTCAAGTGGATTTGCCTGCCAAAAATCAGTTAAATTTAGCCAATCTTTATCATAAAATGCACAAGCTTGCACAGAAAATCACTTATAGTTGTAGTATACCTTATGTTTCGAATTTGATCATAAACCGGCAAGTTGGTGATGCGAATGTATATAGTTTCATGAATATTTTTGTAGTTTGGATGCAAATTGAAGACAACTTTTTTAGCAACATCCTCCATAACCTCCAGAACAGATTGAGGAGCATCAGCAAGCCAGATGGCAATATTAGGATGAACATAGATAAACTGCTTATAATCAATCTCCAAACTACATTTATTGGCTGCAGCAAAATATAAAAGAAAATATCGGTTAGTAACATAAACAGATTCAACCACCACCCTATTGATCATGATTGACTGATATAGAAGCAGATGACACATATTTATGTTTATAAATATCATTATAATAATTAGTAATTACAAATAAGGAAATTGAGGATAACAGACCTGAGACCATCTCAGTAATCAACCGAATATATTCATGATCTCCATGCTCGTTCTTTGGGTTCACATAAGTGAGCAAAAAATCTTTGAACTTTTTTTGAATGAAGCGTTGCACTTCTTCCCGGTTAACCCACTCTCTAAGTGTTCCCTGAACGCGATACATCTCAAACTCAGCCTCATCGTCATTTTCATCCTGAAAAAACAACCAATTGTTACACACATTTCCATACACATCACACAATTGATTTACATATTCAAAAATCATAGGCACAGTTGCTTAGATAGTAGTAGCTGAAACATATATTCAATGAAAAGAATACCTCATATGGATCATCATCTGTTTGATCAGTCATGGGCACATCGTCCCTATCATATCCATGATGTGACCTGCCAGGCGAGCTCTGCTCTGGATCCGTGTCATCAAAGCTTCTTCCACCAGGTGATGGATGTGCGTGACCCCTAGATCTCTTTGGAGGCCTTCTGCTTTCATCATCTGTGTCTGAGAAATACCAGAATAAAGTGTCATAACACTCACTTGAGTGTAAACATTTAGGATTCTCAATATGCTACTTTAATTGAGTTTGTTATTATGTGAACTTCAAGGTCGATCAAAGCCTAAGACAACAATTGTCTGACCACTCACGTAAAATTTATGAAAAAATATTAATCTACCACTTCAGCACTAAGATGTATTGATGTGAATAGTATTTAAAAAACCATAATCATGGAATTACCATTAAGAAAAATTAGAATTATTATGAAATTTAGTTATGAAGCTATTAAACAAAATATGTTACAACACACAATTTCAACAATTTTATTAAAAGATTCAATATATCAAAGATTGGGAAGATGATACCTTGGTCATGAAGGAGCTCAGGGAGCCTCCGACCAGTTGAACGAACATCACGTGTCTCAAGCTCCACCTCAGCAGCCCTCCTATCCTGCATAATCTGACCCAAGTCTCTCTCGTCCTCATAGGAGTCATTCAATCCCACAGATTCATAGTTGTCTTGCTCGTCCATCTGCCGATAATCACTATTCAAATATAACTACAAGTTAGCAATCATAATTGATCAATGAATGTTTGTCGTCAGCATAAAAACAGCCCTATAAAATACACCGAATTTCGTTGCTTAGTAGACTTTCAGCTTAAATTGGCTTCAGTTACAAGCTAAGTAATAATACTACACAATAAGAAAAGTGTATAGATTCTTTAAAACTGAACAACTGGTAGTATTTCAGGTACTTCATAGTCACAACTCCATCTATAGCCCTTTGGAATCATTCACGGTTTTTATTAAGAAACTGGAACCTAGCATTCCTTCTTCTTCTTCTTCTTAATATCCTACTAACTCAAATGAAGTCCCAATTCATCCACTAAAAAACTAATTTAGTTCACAAAATTCTAGGGTTTTCGTTTCAATTGACGGGGAAGAAGTGAAAAAATGTACTCTAGAAAATTATCATGGAAGAGATCCTCTCCTTCTTCTTCCTCCGCGTCCAACGGGTCGTCAGGCTCGTCCCTAATAATCTCAGGGTCAACTGCGGCCTCGTCGTCCTCATCAAAGTCGGAGTAGTTCTGGCTTGTGTCCGGAGGCAGCTGATCGGTGTTGAAGCCGGCAGAGGTCGGCGTCAGCGGTGTGGACGGGTGGCTGCCGGCCGCGTTTCCTGGATCCGACGATCCTTCTCCCGCCATTGTCGTCTGTAAATCCCGCTAGTTCTCTCACTCTCTTTTTTTCGTTGCGTTCGCTCTCTCTTTCTGTTTCAGTTTCTCGTCCCAAAGGCACTCCCAGCCTTTTACTAGGGTTTCGCATATGCGCGGGAGATTTTGGCGCCAAAGTGGTAAGGTCGGGCTGAGGGTTGCTACTTCACTGGCCCATCAAATTTGTATGATTTATTCCTCTTAAGGACAATAACTGAAAACAGGCCCAGATGACTCATTTTTTGGTCCACTGTGAAGGAATAGATAATCCGGGCTTGAAATGATTAAAAGAGGCCCAACAATAGCCTATTAAAGAAAGAGGGGATTCCCATATTTCCTTTTTTAAATGGAAAAATGGCTCAAAATAATCTCAAGTATTAACTTTCAATTAAAAATAATACCAAGTTTGAAAATCACCACCAACGATATGAACTATCGCAATATTAACCAAAAACGATTTCATTTTCCAACGAGTTTTCCGGAAGAATCAATGATGTAGCGATCGAAAATCTTACATAACAACTTAATATTTTATGCTTGTTTAAAATATCTCTGATCACCACATCATTGATTCCTCCAAAAAACTCGTCGGAAAATGAGTTCGGATCGTTTTTGGTTAATATTGTGATAATTCGTATCGCTGGTGGTGATTTTCAAACTTGGGATTATTTTTGGTTGAAAATTGATACTTGGGATTATTTTGAGTCATTTTTCCTTTTTAAATTCCTAATTACAAATTTATTCTTCCTTTAGATTTTGTTGTACATCTAACCCTCTAATACTAACTAACCCTTTCCCATCTTTGTCATTCCACTGCTGCTGTCTTCTTTTCATCGCCTGCTCCTTAGCACTTCGTCTTCACCGCCGGCGTTGCTCAAACGGGTTCGAGAGCTCGAGAGTTCGAAGAATGTGGGTAATTTTGGGACAAGGATACAAATTTTAGAGTATTTACAAAGTGTGTCACTCTATCCCTAAGTAACCCCCTCCCTCCTTTTTCTGATTTTGTAACCAGCTTGTTTAATATGGGCAACCCAAGCCCATCATCTAACGACCCTAACTTGCCCACATTTTACACCATAGGAAATATTTACACCTGAGCCCACTCAGTTATTTAGTGTATTAATGGATCAATCACTCCGAAAAAAACACAAAATTAATATCTATATATTATAATAAAAAAAAACCGAAACACACTATTTATACTCCCTCTATTTTGTAATATAAGTCTATTTTTTACTTTCACAAGTTTCAAGACAAACTTAAAATTGTAGAGATGTTGTTTTTTATATAAAGAATTAATTTGAGAAAGAATCATATAAAACTACGTATTACTTAATGAATGAGATTTATTAGTATTAAGAAAAGGACATTGAAACTAGAATATATTAATTTAATTAAATAACCGAATGTGTTATTTTTTATTAATTTTAACATTAATTGATTAAAAATGATATACACAATAAAATAAGATTACAACTTAAAAGGGACCTATATAAATACGGGTTTTTGAACATCTAGTTAAGTGATTAAACAGTGCCCTTAAAAAGAAAAAAGAGACCTATGCAGACATAAAGGTAGCTATTATTGATCATGGGATCATTAGAAAAAGGTTTATACGATTTTTTAATTGAAAAAACAATATTGTCAAGGGAATGAATTAAATACGTTCTAGAGGAATCAGGCAATCAGCTTCAAAAACCGGTCACATGATTGATGATTTGGTGATCGATCTGGAAACGACAACCGCGATGTACTCTAGTATTTTAGTGTGAAGTTTTATTTAATTCAAAGGGAAAAAGGTCGGTAGATTCAGTTAGTTGGGTTTCGCCGACAAATCGGAATGGCAGTTGCTTGTGAATTATAATAGGAGTTGACTAGAACGACCCCGCTCGCTCTATCTGTATATGTTAGGGTTTGACTCATTTAGTCATTTTGCTGTCCATTAGCTGCCCTCTTAGCTAATTAGCTATACATGCATTGCATCAACTATCTTCATCGTAACTGTTTTTTTTTTTTGAATAGTAACAATATAATATTGAATCTAATACTCTATATTAAGGTGGACTTTTTAAAAAGTTCATTAAAAATAATAGATTGTGTTAATATAATTATTAAATTCAAATTATTGACCTCATTCATAATGTATATGTGTCAAACAATGTTTTTTACAATTGTTGTAGCTAAACATAAAATCCAAAATATCGTGTATATACAATTGGCGTAGTTGAATATATATTTTATTATTTTCCAATCATGTTTAATTACATATCAACGTAATTGTTTAGGGGAGATGGACCCAACGGCTATGTCTAACATATAAGCCCAATGACGATCGATCTCAAAAGTCAAAACCAATTCGCATGAAGATGAGTAACTCGTAACCCTATATAGTACTAGATTTGTATTTCTCAATTTTTTGACTTAAGATTTAGCATGAACCCACCACTAATTAATATGTATAAATGAACACAAGTTGAAATAATAATTTAACTTTAATCTTATTATATCAGCAATTTTTCTTAACCTATATCCTATTTCTGAAGTCTGAAGAAAACTTCATAAACTCTATAAAAATATAAATATTCCTGAATAATTTAATTTTAAAAAATCATTTTAGGGTACGGTTCTTACGTATATTCTAAGAGAATAGATTTAAAAAATCGTTTTATTAAAATGTGTTTTTCATTTCAAAGCGTTAGTTTTTTTTTTAGTCTTGGACATTGTCCATAGAAGTCGAAACGGAAGCCTCATGTTACTACCATAAAGTCTTAACTGCTTACATTCATGTCCCAACTACTTGTATCAACTTTTTTTATTGGTCCACATGTTGGATCGTGAGTGTTAGCTAAGAGTTGGGAACAGACGTTGGACTGTTCCCAAGGCAACTGAAGTAGAACAAAAACACAAGTAATTAAACAGGATGAGACACAATTCCTTTATAGAGGAACTCCACTACAACCAACTAGTTATATGGGTAAACCTCTACCTTCGTTGAAAGATTTTGAATGACTTCTTTCTTTTATTGATAGTTCCCTAAGCTACTACAAGGCAAAATTCAAACTTCTTTGTTCTTAACAATCTCCAAACTATAGGAACACTAATTAACTTTCTCAATCTAAGTACTAGGACAACATATCAACTAAAACAAGGAACTCAAACCTTACACTTCTATGCTTGTATCGTAACTCAGTGTCCTGGCACTTGGGAACGCTCACTTCACCGTCGTCGAGATCACACACTCGTCGTATAGGACTTCTTTGGGATTCTTCTTCTTTCTAGAATATGCTTATTTAGAGATTGCTTAAGGCTTTGCGATAAGTGGTTTGGAAGTACACTATTCATTGGCTTATATAGGTGTTTGATGCTTGGGGCTCAATCTTCATTTTTGCACTTGTCCGAAATGCCCTTGTCTTGTTAGCCAAGTATGTACTTTCTTCACATGTGATTCCTATTTTAATTTGTCAACTCTTCAAGCCCATCAAGCCATTGGATCAATCGGCTCAATCTAAGGAACAAATTGCGCCTCTACTTTGTCTGGAACAAGCTTCCGCGTTTCGCGCTGAGCTGTCTATCTTCACATGTGAGTTCTTATGTCTTGGAACATGTGTCTCATAAGTTCCCTTAATGGGAACTATTTCTTTCATACAATTTGTCATTGTTGCGCTCTTGAGTTCTCTTGAGGAAATATCTGTTCAATCTGAAGTTTCCTTGAAATACTTGGACATAATACATTAGCTCCCGAAACGGTGTTTGTCGTTATCAAAACTAGAAAGATCAGTGTTGTTCCGATGTTTTGGAACGTGAGTTCCTAACACTGTCCAAACAATTTCCCCCTTTTTGATGATGACAAACCCATTTCAAAAGACAAGTATGTCAATGTATGAAAGATTATGAGATGCATTAGGGTTCCTGCGCAAAAGTGAAGTGTAGTGCATGTGAGTGATAAGTTCTTCAAGGAAATCCACTTTTATAGACAAGGTAGTTTTCACTTAGCATTTTTAGCAGTCAATTCCCCCTTAGCAAAAGTATTTGGCCGAACGACCGAAAACCACCTTTATAATATGCCATATTGCTCTAAACCACCCTTTTAATATCAATTTACTGAAAACCACCCTAATAAGGGCTTCCGTTAATAAATGACCACCCACCCCCAACTCCCGTCAAAAAATCCGTCAGTATTGTATACACATTCCCCACTATTAATTTTTAATGTGAAATAAAAGTACAAAAAAGGAAAAGGGCCAAAAAAATGAATCTCAAGATCAAACCCTAAAATTCGAGTTCAAAGAAAATGAATCTCAAGATCAAACCCAAAAATTCAACGATTGGTGCACTTAACCCTAAACAAAGGCGAGATTTGGGAACGGATGGAGTTGACGCCTTGACGGCGAACCAGTAGCAACCCAAACTGCACAAAGGCAAACCAAATTTGGATTGGGGCAAAGTGAGCCCATGATTTTGGTGGTCGAAGTTGAAGATCCGACTTCATTAATGTTGTCCTCGGCAAGGTCACCGGTGGCAATGAAGTCATTCGAGTTCAAAGAAAGGGTTAAATCGTGTTGGAATTTTGCTTGGTAGACGTCGAGGCTGTCACTTGGGTTTAGTGAACCCTAAAAATTTTAGTGGCTAATTGATTCAAATCTCTATAGTATTGAGAAATTTAATGCTCGAATCTTTTTGCATACGGATTGAATTCGAGTTTTTTAAGATTAGTTCATATTTTTGTGGTGGATTTTGGCAACTGATTTTGTCTTGTATGTGTAATTGGGTATTGGTGTTCGTGGTATTTGTTGAATGGTGGTGGTCTAGGTTGTTTCTTGGCGGCGAGCATGGCTGATACGTGGTGTAGGAGATGGAAGAGGAAGACAGGAGAAGTTGCAGGTAGAAGACGCAGAAAGAGGATTGAGGAAGAAGATGATATATCTTTTTTTTGCAATAATTAGTTTTAATTTATTAGGTATATTTATAATAATATAATATAATGAAAATTAAGGGTGGATTTGTAATTTCATACTTTAGACGGAATTTTTTGACGGGAGTTGAGGACGGGTGGTCATTTGTTAACGGAAGCCCTTATGAGGGTGGTTTTCGGTAAATTGATATTAAAAGGGTGGTTTAGAGCAATATGGCTTTTATAAGGGTGGCTTTCGGTCGTTCGGTCAAAGTATTTCTAAGATAACTTAAACAACGCATCTCTCAGAATTTTTACTTCCCCCATTTTGACATCATCGAAAAGTGAAACCGCGCAACCATTGCCCATTGTCATCTCGTATAACTCCCCTGGAGGTCGCGTTGCCAAATGGCTCCCGCTTCGCCCCATCAGTATTTATTTTGGTCCACCCAAGCGGCGGTTTGTTCCATGAGATCAACCTTTTTTGACAAGTGCGGATTGTTCTATAGCATTCTAATAGATTGTTGAAGAATTCCTTTGCTTGGCCTAAAAAGAAATCAGCTTTGTTGGGGAACAATCTCTCATCCCTAAAAACATGGGCATTTCGTCACTTCCACAGCCACCACAGTGTATAGTGAACAAAACAATCGGGTCGATATCTTCCACATAGGAGAAAAGACCTAAGATTCCACTTCTAACCCATTCGAAGGGGGTCTTTCTATAAAAATCATCATTGTCGGTAGCTTACACAGAAATGAGTGCATCCCATACTTCATGAGCCAAATTGCAGTCCCGAAAGAGGTGAATCGAGGTCTCATCAGTGACCCCACACTCGGAGTATGTCACCACAAAACTCATATGTCTTCGCACTCTCTCAACATTCGTGAGCAACTTACCACGTATCCCAAGCCATAGAAAATGACGGATCCTCTTGGGAACCCTCCGCCGCCAAAGGTGTTTCAGGAGCAATGACCAACCATCATCAGGGGGGACTATCGGAGCGCTGAGCAAGCCGACACCATCGAGTAATCGCCGGATGGGGTGAGCGCCCAATAGAGATTATCCTTGTTGTAATATCCGCGATATTCCAAGCTTTTTATAATATAATATTTATTATCAATTATTTTCTCTAACTAAAAAGGAGAATTTCTAAATATCAAATTAACTTCTACTATTTTCTTTTGAAGGAAATTATCAAGAAAATTAAGTAGATGAAAATTCAATAAAATAACTTGAGGGGCATAGATTAATAAAGTGAGGTAAATTAATAAAAAGAGCATTAGATAAAAATAAGGTCCTTTAGAAATTTAATTTATTTCCTAACATAGATTACACAAAGACCTAAAAAAAATCCAATTTAGAAGCTTTGTAAAAAGAATGCAAGAGCCGGGATTTGAACCCGAGACCTCTTGCAACTCACTCCACACGCCCCCTCTCTATTCCGCTAGACCAAGTGAACTTTCTTGCAATTTACCCCACTCTTTTAATTTTATACCAATTTTTGAGTCCTCTTCTCCAACCAAGTCAACTTGATTTGACACACCACCATTGCATGCTTCTCTTCCTTCTCCTTAGCTTGCAAGACACCCTTGATTACATCACCCTCCATCACCCTTGAAGAAGCACACATTTGACCAATGGAAGAACACCTCCTCCTCCTCCATTGGTGCAACCACCATGGCTTGGATCCATAGCCTCCTCTAAGTTGCCTATATAAAGGGCCATCTACCCTCCGTGGCAACTCACACTTCAAACTATTCTTCTCCTTCTTGCCAAATTCACTCTCTATAGTTCCAAAAATCAGCCTCTTCTAGATCAATCCTCCATCCAAAAACACCACCAAGAAGTCCCACTTCCTCCCTTAAGGAACCGTCGGCGACACCCTTGCCCCGCCTGCCACCGCGCGCACCGCCGACGCCTTCGCCGGAGCACCGCCGAGCCCTCGCCGTCCCTCCCTGTTTGCGCCGCCCATCACCGCCGGTTCTCCCATGCCCGCCTTCTCCTCTGTATTCTGTAATACAGACAACCAAAGTATAAAATCTAAACCCTTTTAGTTTGCTAATTTAATTAACTTATGTTATTTAAATAAGTTGCTAGTAAAGATAAGTAAAGTAAATAAGGTTAGTTTGCAAGTTAAATATGATGAAAATATTTGTGAAAATCTTGTTAGTTGAGAATTATATGAGATCAAATAAATCAAGTAATGACAATCCTTTATATCATAAAATAGTTGCAAGACATGATTATATTAAATAATGCAAGAGCTCTTATAAAAGTATTTTTATAAAATTATTAGCATAAAGATTGTAGTTTTTATATGGAATATTATTTTTTTTATAAAGGAATAATTTTATAAAATAAGATAGTATATTGCTTATCTCTAAGTGTAGAGAATAACAAGATATATGAACTTAGTTATAATAATGATAGTTAGACTAATAAAGTTGCCATTTAATAAAAATATTATTTGAAGATCTTGATTAGTTGAAAGGAGAAGATAAATAAATTAAATAAAATATTGAGAATTTTATTATATAATATTGGAGTATATTATGCAGGACATGTTATATTCATAAAACTAAAGGATTGTTATAAAAAGTTATTTTGTAAAATTACTAGCACATGAAATATAGTTTAATCTTAGAAATATCACCTTTATAAAGAAGTAAGATTTATATAAGGTAATAGTATTGCATGTCTTGAACTATAAGACGATATCATATTAGAAGTTCTTAGTATTGATGATAAGTTTATTAAATAAATTCATTAGTTATTAAAATATAAAGTAGCATAACCCTAAGTGTAAAGCTACTACAAAATAGGAACTTTCTCAGTAGTTTTATATAATTGTGAATATAAAGTAAACTAGGTTGGTTTACGATATTAGTTATAATAGATTATGATGACGCAAGAATACTTACGACATACTATAATAATAAAATTGAAAAGAAATTTTACAAAAGTATAATTGTTTCAAAACTTGTGATCATGGACTATAGTTTGACTTTAGATATTGATTTTTATGGATGAATAATATTATTAATAATTATATTATTAAAGTCATCATGTGAGAAAGATATTAATTTAATAATCTCTAAGTATAAAGAATTATTGCATGACATAAGTTCTAGGTTAATATAAGAAGTATGATCTTATAATGAGTTTATGATATTATATAGCATAAGATTGACTTGTATGGAAAGAAACCATATAGATATAGAAAGGATATTATTTTATAACCTACAAATATTATAATAATGGACTATAAATATGAAGTACGACATTTATAAGCTATGATGATATTATAAGCCATGACCCTATTTTATAAGATTATAATCATAGATATTTTATAAGTCATATAATGTGAAAAGAACTATAGGAATAAAATAAATAAGATTAATTTAATATATGTTAATTTTAGGAATGTTACCTTATAAAGAAAATTAGAAATTCCTAGTTATGGGAACTTTCAAGAAAAGTAGATTATAAGTTTATGAGCCTTATTTGTTTTAGGTGAATTATAGAATTAAATAAATGTCTACTAAAGGTATATTATTAATAAAATATTCTTGGTGAGGGATATAGCGCTACAAGATCCTTAAGAAATTTAAGTAATATTTTAAACTAGGACAAGTACATAAAAAGGTTAAAGTGAATTTCTTATAATTTAAAGAAAACTTATAGTTTTATAAGAAAAATACTTCTAGGCAAAGTATAGTATTTTATGAAATTTTACTTGCTTAATTATATTAAAGAAATAGAAAATAAAGTTATAAGAGATTATTTTAGTAAAGGTTTTATGGAATAATAAGGATATTATAAAACCAAAATAATAATGAAGGAAAATTATTATTTTAAATAATCTTCTAAATTATTACCATAATAATTTAGAATTTCGCTTCTCTTATAGAAGTATTATAAGAGGTAATCCAAACCTTCAGAGGAAGTCATGATTAAAATTCGCTCGTAAACTCCGTGTCGATAGGTCGGGATTCTCGCTCGAAGTCGTGAATCACATAGTTTCGTCTAAGCTCGATTGTTAGAACTCGCCAAAGTTAAGGCAAGTGGAATTTCCCCTTGTGCCCTTTTATATTCATCTACATGATAATTCTCGATGTTGGGAACGACTTGTATGCTTAAATAAAAATGAACCTAAGAAATATCGATTGCTAGAAATAACGACTATTGTTAGCATTGATTGCTTTATATATTCCTTGTTAGGATTATTTATGCTAGTGTGGTTATTATCTTGATTGTTACGATTTCGCTTCGAGATCAACGTCGAACTAGTGAGGGGCGTGGAATAGCCAACGCCTCTACATAACCCCACTAAGTCGTAAGTGCCTACGCGTTTGAAGTACGACTTTCGGGATCATGATCTCCATCCGCTCCAATTGCAAGGAGGGATGAGCGCACTACAGCTGAGTGCCGGGAAACGGAGTTTTTCCCTCGGGTGGCTCGAATTATCCGTGTCCCACCACTTTCTATTCAAAATCATAAATGAATTTGAATGTCTTTTTGCCACTAAAAGAAGATAAGTGCTCAATGCACAATTAAGACACCAAAACCGGACCGGTCTCAAATGATCGATCCGGCTCTCGGTCCGCACAGGGCGAGAGAAGCTTTTAACTTGTATAAATTAATAACGTTCCCAACATACTTTCTACTCCAAAGAAGTCTACAATCTAGTAGCTCTTCTGTCGCTTATCGAATTATCTTCGCTTAAGATATACTCTCCTTCGTACTTTTAAGCCCCACATATATAGCCTCATCGTAAACACAACCTTATTATATCCTTCGATAAGATTTGAAATTACCGAAATACCCTCGGGAAGTTCCATTCCCGCTTGCTTAGTCTCTTAGACTAATTCTTCTTTTCCGCATGTTTGCCTGGCATTCTATCGCCCCTCGCGAATTATGTCAGAATCTAGGAATCCCAACAAGGCGTGAAGTGAAGTGAAGACGAAGGAAGAACAAGGATTTTCAAGATGTACCTTTCTATCATTTTGCTTTAGTTTCATTACGTATCAAGGACAAGCAGGTTTTGCATTTCAATTCCAAACTACTTTATGATTGAAAACAATGTAAGATATTTTGTAAGAACCAAGTCTCCCTTGGGATCACCTTTTCTCATTATGTATTATGTTTTATTCCGCATTTTAATTGTTGTATATCATTCTAAAAGCCTTGGGTGACTTTGGACGGTAAAGTCCGAGGTCACTGGCGGTAATACCCAATGTTGTAAAATAGGGGTGTTACACTTGTAGCCCGGAATCGGATTCACAAACATTGATGAGATCTTCATCAAATTCAATGGAGGGAGGAGTTGACTGAAAGAGGTCTAATCCCAACCCTCATTCTCAGTCCATAGGTCCCGCACCATGCTGCTTCAGGTTGTAGGGGAAATAGGGGAGGTGGCGTGGTTGGCTAAGGGGGAGTCCAACACCAATGGATCCTCCCAAAATCGGATTGACCGCCCGTCTCCTAGATTCCAACAGATGTTATCCACAAGAACACCATCAATCGCCCGTTGCTGACTTCTCCACATATGGGACCAACCATAATTCCGACGTTGGTGTACTGAACTGCACACCATCAATCGCCCATCGCAAACTTCTCCACATATGAGACCAACCATAATTTCGACATTGGTGTACGGAACTGCACACCATCAATCGCCCATCGTAGACTTCTCCACATATGGGACCAACTATAATTCCAACGTTGGTGTATGGAATTCCCAATTAGGGTGATCCCATACTTTGCCTTCATCAGGTCACCCTATACACCAACATTGTTATTTATAAGTCTCCAACCAAGTTTCCCAAGTGTCGCCATGTTTGAATCTGCGGATACCCGAATCCACAGCCCCCTGCCTTTTTTGGAAGGCATAACTGTTCCCAGGAGACCAAATGTGTCTTCCTAGTGTTGTTGCTCTCACCCCAAATGAACCCCCGTGTGAGTTTGTCCAGTTCATTTTAGACCTTGGCCGGTAGTTTGACAGAATTCATGGTGTAGAAAGGGACAAAAGCCAACACCAATTTGGCAAGAGTGACCCGTCCAGCAAAACTTAGAGTACGACTCTTCCATCCGGGCACTTTAGCATGAGCTTTGGAGAGGAGGTGGGGCAAAGTTGTCTGCCTTAACTCGACCATGGAGCAGAGGGACCCCAAGCAGTTTCCTAATTCTTTTGTCACATCAAATCCACTCATGAACTTCAGTTTCGCAGCGAGTCTGGGGTTCATATTACTAGAGATGAATTTTTTTGATTTGGCCTTGCTGATGCGAAGACCCGACGCCGAGCAAAACCTATCAAGAATGCCCAGAATAGTTCTCAGTTGATTAGTAAAAGCCTCCGCCATCAACATGATATCGTCGGCAAAAAATAGGTGGGAGATTTTGGGAGCATTTCGGCAGGCGACAAAAGGCTTCCAATTCCTAGACTCCACCTCAGAGTATATCAGAGGGCTAAGTCTCTCTAAGCATTGTACAAAGAGGTAAGGTGAGATGGAATCTCCATGTCTTATGCCTTGAGAGGGGGTGAAGGCGTTGGTCATCTCCTCATTCCAAAGGATGCGCATGGTGGTGGTTGAGATGCATTCTGAGATCCAATCAATCCAGTTGGTTGGCAGCCCCACATCCTGAAGTGTATCAACAATGAAATCCCATCTGAGCATGTCGTACGGTTTTTCAAGGTCTAGCTTCAAAAACATCCACCCTTTCTGCCCTTTCTTATGTCGCATGGAGTGTATAACTTCTTGAGCAACGACAACATTATCCGTGATTGATCTTCCGGGTATGAAACTGTTCTGATTTAGGCCCACAAGTTTAGCCATTAGGGGTTGGAGGTGATTGACCAACATCTTGTTGATCATCTTATAGGGCACATTGCATATTTTAGTTTCATCTACCGTAGTTTTTTGCTATATATATGTATGGTATTTTCATTTCTAAAACACACTTTCAATAATTCCTCTCTTCCCAATCTTTCAAACATAGATTATCTTGATTATGAATTCACGTGAAAATCCACCTTTAGATTTTCCACAAAATTGGCAACCAAATTAAAATTTGGTACCAATTTTGTGGAAAAGATTATGATTGTCGGAAATTGCACTATATATAGGCAAAAGTAGCCAAATTTAAATTTAATTTGCTTTTGGAATATAAAACATATATTTTTATAAAATATGAAGTGTAATAAAATTAGTCAAATTGTAATTTGTTATAAATAAATGTGACATATGTAATTAGATAAAAAATATTTTAAATTAATAAATGAAGGATGCTGTTGTAATTGTGCATGGAGAAATAAAGTAGAAAAATAGATTTTTATTGGTATTTAAATGAATTTTATTAGTGTAAAATGATGTGAAAAAGAAAGATACGGTAAAAGTACTTGTTTTTTTGGATTTGATGGATTTTACTACGCTCAAATAGTGGTGTGTCCGGTTCCGGTTCCGGGACCGGAACCGAAAACCCCCCGGTTCCTCGATTCCGGTTATTTCCGGTTCCCGCCGGTTCCGGTTCGGTTCGGTTCCATTTAAGTTTTTTAAAAAAAAATTAAATTTTTTGCGATCGCTGTTTGAGAATCGCGGTTGCGGATTGTGGTTATAATGGCGATTTTAGGCGATTTTAGCCTATTCCGACCGGTTTGGGACTTTGGGAAGAGAAGGGGGGTGGGAGAAGAAGGGCTTGAACTTGATATTAAGTTGCCTACGTATCCTCTCGGGGTCATAGAGGAATCAAAGCCCACGTAGTTCTATTACCTTCGATATGAAACCCCGTTTGGCAACTTACCTAAGACGACCCGCGGAACCGGCGGAAGAAGCTTGGCTTGCGTCGACCTCTATTATATCATCGGATGACTCCGTATAGTTCATTGATTGTGATCTAATTTCCGCCTTCTTCCAATCGTCCACACAAACTTGGGCTTCCAATGCTTTGGGTGCCAATCTTGATCTTCTATCGTCTAAGATGTGGCCGCCTTGGCTAAACTTTTGCTCCACCGCTACCGTTGAAGCGGGAACGGCAAGTACTTGAGCGGCGATCCTTGCTAGTGTTGGATATGTGTTCTTGTGTTGCTTCCACCAATCTAAAATGTCAAAATCATCTACAAACTCAAAGGTAGTGATTAGATAAGTATCGAGCTCCGTATGTGAGCTCATGAATCTCGGTTTTTTTGTAAGATTTTGCAACATACAAGACCCGGCGGATAGAAAAGAACGACGAGATGGGGAGGACGATGGAGGTAATTGAGGCGTAGAAGGAACCTCACCACCCGTGCTATAAGTTTTGTACAAATCATAGATAAGAGATTTAACACGTTCTATAATGACATCAACATTGCAATTTCTATCATAATGTTCTTCTTCTAAATTTAACAAATCATAGTATTGATACAAAGTATCTTGCAAACCTTGCATCTTAAATCTTGGATCAAAAACACAAGCAACAAGATAAATATCCGGAATATATTTATAATAGTTCAACCACTTCCTCTTCATACGTAAAATACCTTCAACAATGTCGGGTCGGTCGGGTTGTGAAAGCCCTTCCTTAAAGGCGCCCGCAACATTCAAAGCTTTAACAACAAACAAATGAGCACTTGGTGTATATGTTTGACTAAATGTATAAGTTGCATCATTAAAAACTTGTAAAATCTCCACAATATCATAGCAAATATCCCAACAAGCTTCAATTGCTTGTCAACCCGGGATATGTTGAGCGGCAAAGGAAGTTAAAAGTTCTTTATAACGTAAACATTGATGAAGTAATTTATAAGTTGAATTCCAACGATGACCGACATATTTTGAAAAAAGTATGGGTGTTACACCATTCGCTTTACAAAACCTCCCCCAATCACTTTTGGCCTTCTTTTTTAACCAAATAAAGCTAACAACATGCTTAATAGGTTCAAGATATGGCCCTAAAAGTCAAACCATCTTGAACACATAAGTTTAAAATATGACAAGAACATCTTACATGAAAATATTTGTTTCCAAAAACCGGTTGACAAACTTGAATCAATTCACTAATAGAAGCGGTGTTGTTAGATGCATTATCAAATGAAATAGTGAAAACTCGATGAAGTAGTCTATACTCATCTAAAATAGTTCGTATAATGTTACAAATATTTGAAGCGGTATGTGCCCCATCAAATACTCGAAAAGCCAAAACTCGTTTTTGCATGTGAAAATGATCATCAATATAATGACATGTAATACCCATGTATGAATGAGATTGATAGTTATCACACCAAATATCACTACAAATAGAAACACGAATATCATTTTGAGCAAAAAACCGAGACAACTCCTTTTTACGATTCGCATATGCTTTAAACACATTTTTCCTAATTGTTTTTCTTGTTGTTCGTTTATAAGCGGGTTGCAAATGGTTGGAAACCCAATCATTTATACCCACACTTTCCGCAAATTGAAATGACAAATGATCAACACAAATAGCTTCGGACAAAGCATAAACACTACGCTCATGATTATAAGTAAATAAGGGAGATTGAGAGAAAGAACTTGCTAACCCCGTAGTCAAAATTTGTGTTTGACCTCGCATCATGCCCAACTTGTCCAAGTGTTTTGCCTTCAAATGCTTGTTCAAGGTGCCATAGCCTCCATTGCGCTTCCATTTGTACTTCGAGGGACAACAGTTGCACTTGACAACATATCGGTCTAGTGCATCCAATTCATTGCCCTTGGTGAAGTGCTTTGTGAAAATGTCGGATTTCAACACTTTTGCGGTTTGGTTGGCCGTAGATGCCCCCTCCTCCTCTTCGGTGTGTTGCTCATCCTCGTCGGTGTGTTGCTCATCGGCCTCCTCATTGCCATGTGGACCTTGGTTATGAATAGGAGGAATGAGCATAGGCATAGACATATGAGGATAAGGTGGTTGTGGTTGATAAGCATTAGGATCGATTTGACTTTCTTGTGAACCACCAACACCACCATAGAATTGCTCGGTCAACAAATTAATAAAGCCTTGACCTTGATTTTCCATGTTTCAAAAGATTAGAAAGGAGATAAGAGACTTGGAAGTAGTAAGAAAGGATTTGCAAGTTCAAAGCTTGTAGAATTATGAGAGTAGAAATAGTAGAGAGATATAAGAGAGTATGAGATTGGTGTGAATCAAATTGAAGGTGAAGTATGGTAATATATGGGTAAATGGAAGGAAAATAGCCGTTGGAATTCATGTGGACGTTGGAATATAGCCGTTGGGGAAAAAAATAGACGTTGGAACAATGACCGCGATCGCGGCCCCCGCAGCAGCGACCGCGGTTCTAAGGCCTCGATCGCGGTCCCATATTATTTCTTATGGAGAACCGACGGTTTTGAACCGGAGGAACTGCCGGTTCTCCAATTCCCCTAAAGGAGGAACCGGGACCGGGACCGGTACACTACCGGTTCCTCCGGTTCGGTTCCGGTTCCAGTTCCGGCCGGAACCGCCGGTTTTGAACCGGTTCAGTTCCCGGTTCCGGGCAACCGAACACACCACTACGCTCAAAGCCTTTCCCAACACACATACTTACTAGAAAACAGAGCAATAAAATTTCTCTTACAGATTAGTACCAATAGCAACAGCTTAATGTGAAATCAATAATAAATTAAACACGTTTTAATTAAACAACTATAATAATTAATCACAGGAAACGAACTCCATGAACTCGGGATCAGTCTCGAGCGCCGCCATAGTGCGAGGGCAGAGCACCACCTCCACCTCCACACTTCCGCCGCCGCACCGCCCAGGAAACGCCGACATCTTACCGTCAAACTTATTGGCCCGGCCACTCCTCACCGCCAGCGGCTTCCCCCACCCGAAATCCCCCTCGTACATGGGGAACCTCGGCGAGCTCCCCATCGTAAGCATGGCGCCGTCGAAATTCCCCAGAGGAAAACACTTGGGATCCTCCTCCCACGCCGCCACGTTCCTCCTCACCGTCCCGTCGTCGTGCGCCGCCACGTTCCGCCGCAGCAGCTCCCCGCACCACCGCAGGTCGTGCGACAGGAGCTCCCCTGCGGCCGCCACCGTCGGGATGCTCTGGATCGCGTTGCCGAAGTAGAGCGGGTGGAGCCTCGGGTTCAGCCGGTGTCGACAGTTCACCGCCATCCTGAAGGTGGTCGTCTTCGCCGCGCTGAGTCCCCTCGCCCGAGTCACGCACCTCCACACGAGTGCGCAGAGTGACTGGAACGACGAGACGACGTCGTTTTGGGATTTAGTCGGGTCGTTGCTGACTTTGGACATCAGCTCGACGACGTCGTTTTGAGCGAGGTTGTTGGCTCTGGCTTTGAGGTGGAGAAGCGCCGTACGGGTGAAGCTGAAGATCCGCTCTCTGACGGGATGGTCGGCGGAGAACGTCACCCCGGGGCCTCCGGGAGGGACCTTCAGTACCGCGGTGGAAGAGACCAGGACTGAGTTGACTCGGTCGAACTCGGGCTGACTAACCGGCCTGATTTGGACTCCTCTGCACACGTCGGCAAACGTGTTGAAGAAGTTCCAGAAGGAAGTCCCGTCGACCACGGCGTGGTTAACGGAGCATCCGATGAAGACACCGTCGGCGAGACACGTCACCTGAACGGCGAGGATCGGGCGGTGGTGGCCGGCGTAGCTGACCTCGCCGTCGAGGGAGAAGAACCGTTTGACGACCGCCGGGACGTCAGCGGCGCCGGAGAGGAGGTCGCGGACGGTGAGGGAGGCGGCCGACGCGAGCACGAGTTCGGCGCCGGCGTCGTTGCAGGATATGAAGATTTCGCCGGTGGCGGCGTCGGTGAGGAATCGGCCGGCGAGCGGCGGGAAGAGAGAGAGGGCTTTTGAGAGGCCGGATCGGAGGTAAGAGTGGAGGTCATCGATTTGAGGGAGGAGGAAAAGGGCGCCTTTTTGGATGTAGTGGCAGGAGAGCATTGGGAGATCAGAGACGGAAAGCTTGAGATCGGCCATGGCGGATTTCTCCGATGGGAAGACGGTGGATTTTGAAATTATGGTGACTAGGTTGTTTGAATTGATCAAAGAGCAGCCCATCCTTATCTGATCGCCCAATGCAGTTGGTTTGTTGTTGGTGGTGAATTGGTGATCGATGGAGAGATGAGAGTAAGAGTGAGGAGTGTTGGATGTATTTATAGGGTGCTGTTTGGGTTCGTTGCTGTGGCGTTGACTAGGTTCATCGTATTATTTTATTACGATGTACGCCAATGATGAATACATGAATTATTAGGTGTATATGTAGTGTGGAAGTGATGCTGTTAATTACAGTATGTAGCATCCTAATTAACGAATAGGATATGGACTTGTATGATTTGATCGTATATTATATAGCAGCAAATCATAAGCTTAATCATTTTCGGCTGTCAAAAAATCCAGGTTAGGGATTGAGGATCAAATGTTATACTCCCTCTCTCCCTAAAAACTTGTCCATAAAATATTTTTTCACACAAATTAAGACATCTCTAATCAATGAATAGTAACAACCACTCTCTCCCTTGCTTTTATAGCACAAATGCAAATGAAATTGAGATGGGCAACTAATAAAGGATTAAGCCCCTAATCAAGCTTAAATTTTTTTTGGGTCATGAGTGATCTTGTTTTATAGAGAAAAAAAAACTAAAATTATACATACATTAGTTTAGTGAAATTTTAATTATTTGTTGGCTATACACATTTTTTTTATTGAATTAATGTAATTTGAGAAATTGAAGAGAGATGAGGAAGAAAAAGTTGATGAAAAGGTAGAAGCGTGTGTAATTGTTTGTTTTTATAAGGATAAAAGTGTAAAAAATGTGTGATATAAATGGAAAGAAAATAGAGTTGGACAAACTTTTGGGGACGACCGAAAAGGAAAGGCGGACAAATTTTTGGGGACGGAGGGAGTAGATTTATTCATGGAAATTTAAGTCCAATTCTTTACGTAAAGTTAGATGGGAGTCCATCGATTAATTGGTTCCGACACTCTTTTTATTTTATTAAAAAAAAGAATTATGGAGGTCACTAACATGCTAATGACCGTCCTAGGACATCTTGACAGATGAGGGTACAAAAACCTAAGTCATCTGTAAGTGAAACAGAAGAGACACGTCGAAAAGAGTTGGAAAGAGCCATCGATGTAGTCAGCCACACAATTGCACTCACGGTAGATATGAGCAATACTCCAATCCTGAAACCGAGCCAACAAGCAATGGATGTCCGCTCTGACACCCTTATTCAAGGCAAAGTACAAGCGCTAAAAAATAAAGGAACGAACGAATATTAGCGTTAGCCGTGTTACTTTGAGCAACCCGTGTGACCCGAGACAAAAACTCAAGGGCATCTCTCCCTAGCTCTCCAAAAGTAGAGAAGGCAAAAACAATAAAATCATATCCATCGTTTTCTCTTCTTCCAGACCACAACATTAGAAACAACAGCTACATGAACAAAATCATCAACACCAACCCCCGTGAAAGGAGAGACACATGTGACATCTAAGCAAACACGTTCCTCCCTCTGTCCCGAGAGTAAAACAGAAGATCTGCAGGACGAAGATCTCTACCTTCCTCGGACAAAAATCCATGAGGTACCTCCTTTTGCACAACAACACCAGCTTGAGTATAGATATCACCCAACACATCCCGGACTAGGTTATGGCGAAACTTAAGACCAATGTCATTCCCACAGTGGACAATATGATCGCCAAAACAATCTATGATTTTAGAAGAGCAACAAGGGCAAGTAAAACCGGCAGGATACATAGGACTAACAAGGCGATAGCACAAAACACACCTGAATTGTTTTGGGTGCATCGTCTCTCCTAACCCTTTGATTGGGAGGGTTCTCAAGAAGTCCAAAGATTGCGCTGACTTGTTGCTAGTGAGGATAGCCTTTTCCCTATCACTCGGGTTGTACAGACTCACCAATTTTTTCTCTATCTTATCAAAATGTAATGTAGCCAATTTTTTAAAGGGGGGTTGGTATATTACGGTAGAGAACAAGAGGATCCAAGTTGCACAAATCCCGAAAGTTGTTCAAAGCTAATATTCAAGCTTTATATTCAAGATATTACAATGACGAAACAATCTGTTCTGAAGCTCAAAAGACTGCAGTCGCGAAGCAACAAAAGCAAACTAAGTAAGATCTAATTGTATATCAAAATTAAAGAGATGGGATTAATTTCCAATATTCTGGAAATACATAAAACATTTTCTAGGACTTTTAACTTCTTGGTATTCGAGTAAACAAGAACCAAAATTCTAACAATAGGATTACATAATTAAATTTTAATTGAGCATTTAAAAAAAACAATAGAAAATGGGAGTAGTAGTATATATAGCCAGGTGCCAAACTGGAAGTCAAATGCTTGCGTTTGAGGAAGGAACAAATAAAATAAGAGGAGTCCGACCAAAAAAAAAATAAAATAAGAGGAAATTGGTTACAGCGGGGAGAAGGAGAAATGGAGCGCCCACGAATCAAAAAGGCGGTTGCAAGAGCAATAAAATATTATTTGACCAGGGGGGATCTTATAATAATTCAGATACTTGGATTTGATATTGGATGGACAGTTATAATAATAACTGTCAAATGTCAATAGCTAGCTGCTTCTCACTGTACATCGCATAATGCATCGCTAACTAAGGGTGTCCATGAAAAACCAAAACCGAAAAACCAAAACCGAAAAATCGAAAAACCGATAATTTTTTAGGTTAATTAAACCGACTTTTTTTTGAAATTTCGACTTTTTTTTTGAAAATATTTTTGGTTATAGGTTCGGTTTCGGTTCACGACTTTACAAATAACGGTTAACCGAAAAACCGAAAATATATTAATATTTTATTCAAATATTAGTAATTTTTTATTTATTTAGTGGTTAAACTTCAAGATCTTCAAAGTGTTAATGTAGTTTTAGTCTTTTCTTCTTCAATTTTAACAATTTACACACTAATTTTCCACTTCATATCGATATAAGAGTCGCTTATTAAATTTGATGAGATAAAAATTAATACACACAATGTTTGATTCCACACAATATTGTATATACTCTCGATATTTGTTTACAACAACCAAAACAATATGATATAAGTACATATTTAAAATAAAAGTCTTACTTGATCACTTTTTATTCAAATTTTATTATTTTAATCTTAATTATTTAAGGTAAACTTACATAAACGGTTATCGGTTAACCGAGAAAACCGAACCAAAAAATTGGTTAACCGAATTACGGTTAACCGGGATTCACGGTTAGGTTTCGGTTCTTGATTTTAACTAACCGAAATCACGGTTAACCGAACTACGGTTAACCGAAATCTCGGTTAACCGGGTTTGGATACCCCTATCGCTAGCTACGGAGTAATAGATTTGAACCCAGTCGACTAATGATGGTTAAACGGAAAAATACATAAAATTAGGGATGATTTATGTAAAATTATAATTAAGGAATGATTACTCAAAATTCTAAAAAATAATTTGTTAAGTACAATTTTTAACCTCTATATATTTCTTACAGAATAATTGTTGAAGAGAGAGAAAGTACACAGTTGGAGAGAATTTATACGAATCCAATTTGGACTGATAAAAGATACTACTACCAGTCAAGCTCAATAATTGCCACAAGCTTATCAATCAAGAATTGATGATTGCACAAGCTCAAAAAGATTTGCCCGAGAGGCCAACCGAGTTGCTGATGCTCTGCCTAATAATACTTCTTTAGTTGAATATTTTTATGTCCCTGGTTTTATTTCCGCCATGTTAAACACTGATGCTGAGTCCCTTGAGGAATCTCTTCTTTCTTGATGCTAAATAAAGTTATCCACAAGAGCTAGCCTCCGTTTCTTGACCCAAAAAAAAAGAACAAAAGGAAGGGCGAGTTTGTGGCCGGATTTTTGAAGAAGAAAATGGATGGAATTGTTTTGAGTTCTAAAGGGTAAAAGAGAGATGACTTTTAGTGATAGTGATGTAGCCAATTTTAGTGCTCCTATAAATCTCTCCACTTTCCTATTAGCCCCAAAATCTTTCAAATAGAAAAAAAAATTTGCACCTACTATGAATCGAGTTCTAAGAGACAAAATGGAAAGGAAGCAAAGCAAGGGAGATTGATGGTTGGAAGTTGTGGTATACAGGAGCAGCTAGCAACAAGAATGGGGTGGGGATTCTGGTCAATGCAAAGCTGAGAGACCAAGTAGTCCTTGTGGACCGTAGATGTAATATCCGTGATTTTTTCCGGATAAATTTGAATTTTTTTCTAGACATTCTAAACTAAATTATAATATTATTAGGAAATATTTATTCGAGTAAATGAATTTATTATAGATGGAATTTAATAAATTCGTAACCAACGAAAATTTTATTCGTAAAACCCGATCGTGTCGGTATGCGTTTCAAACCGACTTTCGATCCTTTTACGAATGCGTTGGATCATTTAAAGAGTGGATTTGAGTGGGATTTTGGGTAGAGATTTCCCACTCACATGAGACTTATTTTATTAAGTCAAATTTTTTTTCCCTCTTCCACTCACATGAGCAAGGATTTAGTCATGATGATTTTAATCTCCCACTAACACTTGTTAGTTGGCTTCTAAAGCTCCATTCTCTAACAAAGACACATAATTCTCTACCATTTTCTTCTCATCCTTCAAACACTCTCTTCTCTACTCTAAAAAAACTCTCTTTTCTCTCCTTGAGAGCAAGAAAAATCAGCCACACTTTAATTCTCAAAGGGCTGATTTTTCACATGCAAACACACCTAAACTCCATCCTTGGCACACCCTAGACACCACCACCACCGGACCTCCCTTGGCTGCCACCAGGCTGCGCCACCAGCAATCACCAGGCGTGCCACCAGCCCACTGAGGAGCTGCTGCCAGCCCTCCTCCCCTTGCTCTCCTTGCTCCCCTTGTGTTGTTCTTCCTACAAGGACACAAGACACATTTAAAGAGTAATCTCTCAAATTTCTTTAAGTATTTTTCTTAGGATAATTCCAAGTATTTTTAGGAGTTTATCATGAATTAAAATCTTAAAATTTTAGATTTTATGAAATACCATTTTTTGTTCATATTATCTTTGATAAATGACATGCATGCAAGATTTTTAAAAGAAAATTGTCTTATAAGCTTCTAGATGATTTTTTGAACTTCTTAAGATGAACAAGTTGATTTTTGAGCCTTAAAAATTCTGATTTTTATTTTTATTATCAAAGACCCCAACTTTTGTTCCTTTTCTATACAAAAATCCTTGATTAATGTAGATAATGACTTGAGAATTTTATAAGATAATTTAGTTATGCATAAAACCAACATGCATGTCTTTCATAAGACTTTGAAAGCTTTTATATGATTTTTCCTAGTTTGAATGATTTTCATAAGGACAAGCTTTGATCAATTAAGTTAAAATGTTCTTGCATGTAAGTTTAAGTGAGTTTTTATGAAATCAACTTAGTTGCATGTCTCTTCCTTTAACTTGTAAACTTGAGAGCTTTTTTTTAAATGATCTTTGAGTAGAGAAAGAAGTAAAAGATTACAATGGGTTGTTTAATTCATATAAGTACTTGCATGTTAATAAAAATGATTATTTTAACTCTTGTCACCCTTACATGTGTTAGTTATAAAATTTTGAATCAAAATCTCTATTAAACAAGTTCAGAAGTTGTTGGATGTTAAAAGATGGAGTCTTTATAACTTAAAATCTTCTTGCATGTTAATTTAAGCTAAGAAGAATTTGGTATAATTTATGGATGATCATTCTAGAACTAAAACTATCAAGTATAAAGATAATAGGTACTTAAATAAATCTTATGGTTATGCATGTGATTTTTTTTGTAAAGTTGTGGACTAAAACTATACTTGCATGTGTGTTAAGAACTAGCAAAATGTTGAATTAAAACTTGTTAAACTTTCTTAGTAAAAAGGATGATTAATTTGATAAGTTTAAATCATAGTAAGATAACCTAAAATGTTGCATGTGAGATTAAAAAGTGTTTTTATAAAGTATTATACACATGCATGACAATCCTAAAATTTTCTATAATTTTATAACAAGTAAATCATGACTTTATAAATTGTGATCATAAGAATAAGTCTTATTAGTAGCTTTGCATAAAAATAATGGTAATTGGAAAAAGGTTTTAATTGTGGTTAAAATATACTTGTATGTCAAAATCATCTTTGTCACATAAACTTTTGGTTTAAAATAAAGTTTGACTTAGAAATAATAAAATACATGCACATCATATTTTAAGTCTATTTTAAACAATTAGTGCATGTGGTTTAAAAAGGAATTTCCTTTACGTTTAAATAAGGCCTTACATATTTTCTTTTATTAAATATTTTAAAATCGTAAAGAGTACTATCTTGAAAATAATAATAATAAAGAATTATTATTTTTATATAGCTCATATCTAAATTATTAATTAAAATAATTTAGATTTAACTTGCCTTCTCTTAGAAGAGGAAAATAAGAGAAAGGTTTAGTTAAATTAAAATAAGGATTTTAATACATGTCCGTTCGTCGTTCTTTCAGTTAACTAGGTTGAAGTTTTCGAACGTCGTTAAAACTTCCGAATTCCAAGTTTCGTATCATCCCTGAAGGAAATTCAAGGCAAGTGGATATTCTCCTTGTAACCTTTTCGATATCTCGATGCCGTTAAACTTCTCTCTATTGATAACAAACTTGTTTGCTTAAATAAATAAACATAGGATATATCAATTGCTAGAACTAACAACATCTCTCTATCGTTATTATTATTCGAACGCTAGAAATGAACTTAGGACCGATGATTACGGCCTTGTTTGTTTAAAATGTCTCGTTTAGAGACATCGCTTGGAAAAGTATAGTAAAAAGTGTTGGACATAAGTCCTTAAACCACTTAATATAACATCATTATATATGTAGGTCATGACTCTACTCTTAATTCGTTGACTGAAGTCTTAAGCAATGTCGAAATAGAAAGGTTTCGTCTGAAGTCTAAAGCAATGTCATACGGAAAATAAATGTTGGCTGAAGTCTTAAAGCAATGTCGAAATAAAAAGGTTTCGTCTAAAGTCTTAAGCAATGCCACATAAAATAGAAAAGACGACTAAAGTCGCTTACTAATGTCTACACTATGCAGACATTCAAAATTTATAATAAGGCTAAAGGTTTGCCTTGTTCAATCCATTAAATAAACTGATGCTATGTTCTAACTAAGTGTTAGAACTCCGTTCCCTTAAGTGGACTCGTCCCTTTCATAGCCTCCACACCCTTAAAAGTCATTAATGTTATGTAAAGTTCTGAAACGTAATAAAGATAAATGCTAGTGCACATTAAAGGACATCAAAATCGGGCTGGTTTTAGAAGACCAACCCGACTCTCTGTCCAATAAGGGCACGAGAGGTTTTCTAGAAACTTGCGTGTAATTAAAATATTCCCACCAATAATCTACTCTAAGAAGTTCTACAATCTCGTAGTTTTTTTTTTCGGTTTAGAGTTATCTCGCTTCGAGATATACTCATTTCCGTCCTTAAGCTTCATATAAAGGTTATACATCTCAAACACATTTCACATACCTCTTTAAAGATTTGTTAACTTACCCAAATTACCCTTGAGAATTTCCGTTCTCACTTGCTTAGTCTCCTTAGACTAATTCCGCTCTTTTTTGCATTTTTGCCTGGTATTTCTCGCCCTTTGCGACAAATGCCACTCTAGGAAACATCCATCGAAGGTTTAACGAACGAAGAATCAAGGAAGTTGAAGGAAGGAAGGTCAAGTCTTCTCAAAGATATTTCTTCCGTATTTTGGATTCACTACGCTTTGCAAGAAGAAGGTTTCATTAATTCTGCTGCTTAAACTCTTTCATGTTTTGTTATTTGAAACTAAGTTAAGGATGTAATGACAACAATTAAAGTCTCATGTTTGAGCACTCTTATTAATATGTAATATCGTTAGATTTCCGCATTTCTATTTAAATTTATTACATTATAAAGCCTTGGGTGACTTTGGATGGTAAAATCCGAGGTCACTGGCGGTAATACCCATTGTTGCAAAATAGGGGTGTTACAACAAAAGTGACCGACTGATGATGATTAAGTTAGTGGTTGGGGGAGACTCTTTGGATGTCATAAGCGCCTATGCCCCACACGCGGGTCTAGATGGGGAGGAAAAGAGGCGCTTTTGGGAGGACTTGGATGAATTGATGAGGAGTATCCCAGGGACTAAGAAGGTCGTGGTAGGAGGAGATTTCAACGGGAACATTGGCAAGTCGAGAGAAGGGTACGAAGAGGTGCATAGAGGTTTCGAGTTTGGGGACAGAAACGACGGAGGGAGGGCTTTGCTAGAGTTTGTAGTGGCTTTTGGGTGCGTAATAGCGAACTCGTGGTTCAAGAAGAAGGACGAACACTTGATTACTTTCCAGAGCGCCTCAAACAAGACGCAAATAGACTTTTTTATGCTCAGGCGAGCAGACAAGAGGAGCTGTAGGGATTGTAAGATCATCCCGAACGGAGGCCTAGCAACGCAGCACAGGTTGTTGGTAATGGATCTGGCATGGGCCCAAATAAGGAGGAGAACCAATGGTGGGATGCAACCTAGGATCATATGGGGTCGCCTAAACGAGACGAATGGTCAAACTTTTAGAGAAAGGGTTTTTGAGGAGGCAGAGGCGAAAGGAGCATGGCAAGTTAGAGACAGTGTAGACAATATGTGAGATAAGATGGCGGAGTGTGTTCGAAGAGTGGCATGTGGAGTATTGGGTATTTCAAGGAACATAAGTGGAAACAGAAGAGATGAGATTTAATGGAATGACGAAGTCCAGGAAAAGGTTAAGGGCAAACAGTTGGCTTACAAAAAGTTGTTGGAAAGCAGCGACAGAGACAGAGAAGCGCGTCGAGCGGAGTACAAAGTGGCAAAAAAGAGGGCGAAGAAGGCAGTGACAATAGCAAAGGAGAAAGCGTATGAGGGGTTGTACAAAGCGTTGGATGAAAGAGGAGGGGAAAGAGTACTGTACAGGTTGGCTCGGACAAGAGAACAAAAGAGTAGAGACTTGGACACAGTGATGAGGAAGGGAGGGTGCTAGTTGAGGATAGTTAGATAAAGGAACGTTGGCAGAGGTATTTATGTAGCTTGCTAAATGAGGGCCAGGGGCCTACAGGGGACATAGAGGAGTCGAGGAACCAATCAGTTTGTCTTTTTTTCAAACGCATTTCCAGGGTAGAGGTACAAGATGCGATTCGGAAAATGGGCAATAAGAGAGCAGTAGGACCAGATGAGATCCCAGTAGAGGTGTGGAAGTGGATGGGAGTGAGAGGCTTAGAATGGTTGACAACACTTTTCAATGTCATCTTCCGTACGACAAGGATGCCAAAGGAGTGGAGACTTAGTAGCTTGTTTTCATTGTACAAAAACAAAGGGGATGTGCAACAATGTAGCAATTATAGGGGTATTAAGCTCCTCAGTCATACCATATAAATTTGGGAAAAATTTATTGAGGCTAGGTTGAGGAGGACAATCACCGTGTTAGAGAACCAATTTGGTTTTATGCCAGGACGTTCGTCGATTGAGGCCATCCACCTGATCAGATGGCTGGTGGAAGCCTACAGAGAAAGGAGGAAAAACCTACACATGGTCTTTATTGATTTAGAAAAGGCATATGACAGGGTGCCGAGAGAGATGTTGTGGAGGTGTTTGGAAGCCAGATTAGTTTCTGGGACTTATGTCAGAATTCTACAAGACATGTATAAAGGCTCGTTGACAAGTGTGTGCACTCCGGGGGTAGCACGAAGTATTTCCAGGTGGGGGTCGGCTTGCACCAAGGGTCGGCTCTGAGCCCTTTTCTGTTTGCTGTCGTTCTAGACGTTTTGACAAAGGAGATCCAAGAAGAGGTATTGTGGTGCATGTTGTTCGCATACGACATTGTGTTGGTAGATGAGTCGAGAGAGGGAGTGAGCAGAAAGCTAGAGACTTGGAGAGAGAAGCTCGAGACAGAGGGTTTTAGGCTAAGTCGGACCAAGACAGAATATGTGGAATTCAAGTTCAGTCAGGGAGTAGAGCCAGAGAAGGAAGTATTCTTGGGAGGAGAGGCCACAACAAAAAAAGAGATGTTCAAATATCTAGGTTCAGTTGTACAAAGTGATGAGAGCGTTGAAGAGGACATTAGAAGCCGAATCCAGCGAGGTTGGCAGAAGTGGAGGGGCGCGTCTATAGTCTTGTGTGATAGAAAGGTACCGCTAAAATTGAAAGGCAAGTTCTATAAAACTGTGATTAGACCAGCGATTCTGTATGGGGTGGAGTGTTGGCCGACTACAAAGGCACAAGAGCAGAATTTGATGGTAGCAGAGATGAGAATGCCGAGGTGGATGTGTGGGCATACAAGACTAGACAAGATAAGAAATGAGGCAATTCGGAGAAAGGTAGGGGTCGCCAGTTTAGGGGAAAAGCTACGAGAGTCGAGGCTTAGATGGTTCGGGCACATACAACGAGACCGCCAGATGCTCGGTCCGGAGGATCGAAAGTCTTAACTTGGGTGAGTTTCGTAGAGAAAGGGGACAGACCAAGGAAGAGTTGGAAGGAAGTCATAAAGCAAGACCTCACAGCTCTGGCAGTTTCAGAAGGTTTGGCCATGAGCAGGGACCAATGGCGTGAGAGGATTACAGTGGTGGAGCGATAGAAGGAAGACCCAAAAGGAAGACCCGCCTTGGAGGGAGTACCCTTTTACCTCTGTTTTACCTTTGTGTTTTTGTTTTAGCCCTCTACCTTTTGTTTTCTAGTGCGTCTCTTCGTGTTCGTTTCTACTTTCCTCCCCTCTCCAATAGTTTTCTTTTCGTGTGTCCTTTCCCGCTTAGTGTTTTTTTCGTGCTCTTTTTTAGCACTAGGCCCGCCAAAAATACCCTCCCGACTCTCCGTCGGGGCAAGGGTGCGTACTTCTCGACCCCCCAGATCCCGCTCATACCGGGATCCACCTGGGTTGTTGTTGTTGTTGTTGTTGTTGTTGTCGTCGTCGTCGTCGTCGTCGTCGTCGTCGTCGTCGTCGTCGTCGTCGTCGTCGTCGTTGTTGTTGTTGTTGTTATGAATCGAGTTCTAAGTTGGGTCGAGTGAAGTAAACAAATGGATTATTCCTTTTTTTGGGTCCAAGGTTAGAGATCCAAGGTATCCCCAATTCATACGGATCAATGACTAATCTCCCTTCGCGTTTCGTGGCTGCTGTTGGCCCAAGGAAAATTTTTACACATGAGAGGGAATCGAATACAGGAGATCCACTAAATAAATCACCCTTTTATGTGAACGCAACAAAGCTTTAGACCACTACGCCAACCCGTTGGATTGAAATCGATCACCGGAGAACCAAATAGATTATTCCTGGTCTGTACTTACTAAATTTAGATAAAAGCCACATTTTAACATACTAAAACATGTAAAATACTAAACAAAACATAAATTTAGAGCACTATCGTTAATCCAATATACGAAAAAGTCATAAATATACTTAATGGTAAAATTTTTTCTCACACAATTTATGGTAAATTAACAATTTTGTTTTAAAATTTTAGAGGAGCCTTGCTCATGAATGTTGAAATAAAAACCTTATGATATTACAAAGCCCATACAAATAAACAAGTTTGTTTTGTCTGGTTTGTTTTTTTGTTTGTTTTGATGTGTGTTTTTTTTTGCCCTTTGATAGGTTTGTTCGGGTTTGAAACAGACACGGTTTGTACAACTTTGAGTTTTGGTTGTAGGACTAGGCGTGGATTGTTTGTGATTGGTCGGTCGCTAGGACGTTCTCGTGACTACTGAACATCATTCATCCCGATGGAGGCAACGTCTGTAATCCACTTATCATACCTGATTTGTCCTTCTTTACTCGAATGCTAAAGGCATTGATCTTTAGGCCCTCACTTCCCCACTACCCTTTTTGTTCTATTTCCTTCTCTTTGCCACTTGTACTTTCTTGTCGTGTCTTTGTTTTTGTTAGTGGGTAAAATTAATCGCCATAATTATTTTCTCTATCTACCGCCATAAAGGTATTTTATTTTTTATACTTTTTATATCTTTAGTTTTTTTTTAAATAAAATTAAATATGGTGGTTATTCGACATAATGAAAGTATCTATCTTAACGAAGAGATAGAACTTTCACTTGGAGTAGGGAGGAAAATACCACTTGCTTGGGTGACAAGGCAGCGGGTCGGCCCTAAAGGGGTTGATTTTCGGTCCCCTACCCTCTCTCTTCCATTATAAATACACGTCATCGCCGTGTATGAAGAGCAATCCTCATATTCGCTGAGTTCTCTAGCTTTTCTTGTCTTTACCTTCACGCTCGATCGACGACTGTTCATTTGACTTAGACATCAAAGTTGGATTAGGGGGTCCCTGCCCCATTTGTCCATTATTTTGCAGGTTCTAGGATGAAGGAACAGTTGGAACGGAAGGTGAAGAAGGAGCAATTTAGTGCATTGAAGACGAATTTTTGTACACTAATAGTTTTCTTTTTGTATGTTCTTGTCGTTTTTCGACTGCCGTTTTACTTGGCCTCTCGGTTATACCGGGCCTGTCTAGTATACCGAATCTATCTATCTATCTATATACTAAAAAGAAGCTTTTTGACCACATGTTAACCTATTATTCAATTCGCTTATGTGTCATTTTTTGATATTTTTGAATTATTATTTTATCAATAATTTAGGCCCACTACATTTTAACTACTAATTTTTTTATACTTATTTACATAACAAATACTTAACATTTCTAATATGTAGGCATTTCAAATTTTAAACATTAAAATATTGTTAAATTAGGTAAAATTTAAAAATAGTTTATTTATGCAACATATTTTTAAACAAAACCCGTACCACATGGTACGAGAATTCAACTAGTTTTTACCTACTAAAAAAAGCATTCGGCCTGGCCCACCTTCTGTTCCCTTGGTCAACAACCTCCTCAGTCCTCACCAGAGACAGACACAAAGGCGGCCTAAGTAGGGATGTTCATCGGTCCAAAACCGAACCGAACCGAGAAAAACCGAATTTCGAAATTTTCGAAACCGAGGACCGAACCGAATAAGCTCGGTTCGGTTTGGTTTTGGTTCGGTTCGGTTCGGTTTGGTTCAGGTAGGAACCGAAGTAGAAGATTAGGTACAAAGCCAATCCAAAATATAGAACATAACACCCTAAACCAAACTAGAACCGAACCAATTTTGACCCGAACCGAACTAGAACCGAACTAAACCTAAAAAACCGAACTAACATATGCTATTTTTATCATTTTGAACTAAAATCATTCAAACCATTCGAACTAAAACTTGCAAAATGATAAACAAAGCAATACAAAACTTGTAAAATGGGATTTAGGGTTACATCCTTAAGGCTTAGTAGGGTATTTTTTTATATTAAAATAGATCGCTTTACCCGAACCGAACCGAAACCAAACCAAACCAAACCGAAAACCGAACTAGCAAAAATCTTGAACCGAGGACCGAACTGAAGTACCTTGGATCGATTCGGTTCGGTTTGGTTCAGTTCGGTTTTCAGGTAAAAACCGAATTACCCGAACCAATGAACAGTCCTAGGCTTGAGGTAAAAAGTAGCCCATCCTAATTTCAAATTCTGCGTCCGTTCCTAGTTCTCACATTAAATTTTTATCTGTTTATCGGTTGGGTGCTCAAGTGGTCGGGTATCTTCGCATAATTTCCCTCAATAGTTTTGATGAATGAATGTTTTCAGTCTGGGCTGGGATGATGAATGGCCCATCACAATTTTGAGTTCATAGGCTCTGGATTCTTCTCTGCCTTGTCTTTGGGCTTGTGGGCCTATATTGGTTCGTAAACTAATTCATCTATCATGCTTTCGTCGTCATGTCATATAGATTTCTCCGACTTCCCTTTCTCTTGTCAAAACGGGACAAATAAAAAATGGAATCCAGGGTTCCGCGTAGCACCAGATCATACCACAAACACCGAATGGAACTATTGAAAACTCTCTCGAACACCAATCTCAAATTGGAGTCTTGTGGCATCCACAACACCAACGTGCAACTTTCCTAACTCAGATAAACACGGCACCACAGACTCCACGGTAATAAGCTTTCCAAATGGGCCCCCTCAGACCCGGAAAGATAAAAATCTCTTATAACTATACTTTAAATTACCTAAATATCCCCTAAACTAATTCGTGCAAAACTGCAAATCCAATTATCGTCCAATAATTAGGGTCATTTTGGGGATGAAAATTTTCACACACATTTTCAAAGGTTGGTGGGCACGCCGACTACAAATACAATTAGACTTCGCCCACACAGGGGCACAGACACGTTGATTTTGTTCAACTCCCGTATTCCGATTCCGGCCACAGTTTGTTATCAGAAGCAAAGGAAAGAAAAGGGCAAAACGCAAGAATCGAATTCTCCGACGAAGCGTTTCACGCCGAGCACCTGCATCTGAAGGGTTTGTGTGTGCCTGTGCCTTTGCCTTTCCTTATCTTTTGTTTTGCTGATTTTCTTCCATGTTTTGAGATTTTCTGCTTTCGGTTTCGATTTAGGGTTTTCGCTTTCTGCGCTCTAGAATTGGGGTGGAGGCTTTTGAAGAGGAATGGAAGCTGCTACTGTTTTCCGCGCTTCACCGTTGAGCGTTGCTAGGCCTCCTAGTTTGGCTCAAAGACCTAGAATTTTGGCTTCAGGAGGTGTTAGCGAGCCTTTCCGGTTGAATTCCGGTGTGCATCGGATCAAGGTAAGAATTTGTCTGTAATTTCTGCTTTCTAGACTGGTTTTTTATTTGCTTTTCAAGTGTTTGGCACTTTGAGATATGATTGTTGCAAGACTACAGCAATTGAGGAGTGCAAATTCCCCAAATTGGAGAACTCTTGGTCTTTTCACCGTGCAAGTTAGCTATCCACTTTCCTATATATTATGTGCTAAAGAGTTGAGGTTTTTTCATGATATTGTCTCAAGACTCCGGGAGTCTAGGAAGGAGGAGAATATGTGTGGTTGGCCATGGATATTAATTAGAAGTTATATTTGCTGAGTTTTTGGATATTTCATGTTGGGAAAGTTGGTGATTAGGTGAACGGGAACTGGAGAGGCTGCTTCTTTGATTTGTTGTTATCCAATCAATTTGCGAAACGGATGGGAACTGGAAAATATACAACTTAGACATAGAAATGCATATTGGCATAAATACATTCTGAATCTCTGTAAGAGCTTTTACATCCTGTCACAGCTTGGAGGAAGGTTGCGTGCTTTTGAATCTCTATAGGAGCATTTTATTCAAGAGAATTGAGTGGTAGATGTTACCTTTTTCTGAATTGATCTCGTTACCAGTGTTTAAAAATTCTGAAGCGTATACTTTTCAACATTTCCGAGAACACAGGAGGCCAGTGTACATATTAATTTTCATGCTCGTCACAAGGAAATGGCTTCTTTATGTTTAGGGTATTGAAAAAAAATTATACGATATCACATTATCACCATTAGCTAATTACAAAGAGTAAAACAGCCTGTTTTACTTAACTTTCCTGAACTTGATTCCTATTCTTATAAGTCAAAAGTTGACTTGATGACACCAAACTGTTTTTATTGAATCTGCAGCAATCTCGATCTTCAACACACTCAAAGCAGTGTACCAGGAGATTTGTCACACGGAGTAGAAGTTCATTTGTAGTTAGAGCTTCTTCATCCCCAGATTCAGCTGGTTCTGCTGCCCCAATTGCTCCTCTTCAGCTAGAGTCTCCTGTTGGGCAGTTTTTGTCCCAAATCTTAGCAAGTCACCCACATCTTGTTCCTTCTGCTGTTGAGCAGCAGCTTGAGCAGTTGCAGACTGAATTTGAACATGATGCTGAGAAACAAAAGGACGAGCCGTCCGGTTCAGGGACAGATCTGGTATTGTACAGGTACGTTGTAATATTGCACTGCTCTTCACATAATCTAGTTCTCAATGTCCCATATTAATTACCACCAACGTGCAGCACAAATTATCATTTTTGCCTTCTAAATTTTGTTGGGATATAGCTCTCGTTCTAAAATTTTAAGAAATGAAATTTGTGAGTTACAAGGCTTGATATTCAAAATTGCACATATCGAGTTCTTTTCATGCAAATCCTTTTTATTCATCGGCTCAAAAGGCGGGTTGTATTGAATAACTGGTAAATTTTAGAAAGATTTAATGAATTCATTCGTTAATAGTTGGGCCAAAGGTTACTTACAATGACATTTTTTTAGTGAACAAATGTAGTAGTTATTCACTGGTGCAAATTGTTTTTGTAGGCGAATTGCAGAGGTTAAAGCCAATGAAAGGAAAAAGGCCTTGGAAGAGATATTGTACACTTTAATAGTGAAGAAGTTCATGGATGCAAACGTTTCTCTAGTTCCATCCATTTCTTCTTCTTCCTCAGACCCATCTGGTCGAGTTGACACATGGCCAGCCCAAGTGGAAAGCCTTGAACAGCTCCATTCTGCCGAGGCCTATGAGATGATCCAAAACCACCTTGCTCTGATTCTTGGAAACCGGTTGGGTGATTCAACTACTGTAACAGAAATGAGCAAGCTCAGGGTCGGTCAAGTGTATGCCGCATCAATCATGTACGGTTACTTCCTAAAACGAGTCGACCAGCGTTTTCAACTCGAAAAGGTGATGAAGACGCTCCCCGAAGGAAGAGCCGTTGAGGAGCCTGAGAAAGAAGCAAAGAACGCCAGCTCTCAATCCGAGGCCGCGTCTTGGGCTGGGGGTGTTAGCCCGGGCGGATTTGGTTATGGGATGAGCCCGTCTCGTTTGAAAAGCTATGTTATGTCGTTTGATGCTGAGACGCTTCAAAGATGTGCCACGATTAGGTCGAGGGAAGCCATTGGAATTGTGGAGAAGCATACCGAGGCGTTGTTTGGGAGGCCGGAGATTTCTGTTAGGCCTGATGGGACGATTGACTCCTCCAAGGATGAAATTATTAGGATTGGCTTTAGTGGGATTAAGAGGTTGGTGTTGGAGGCTGTCACGTTTGGATCATTTCTGTGGGATGTTGAGAGTTATGTCGACTCCAGGTACCGCTTTGTGCTGAATTAGATACAAGCTTAAAAGCTTAATAACGTGTTTTCACTATGATAGTAATGTGAATAAGTGCTGTAATTTAGATTCTAATTAAGTAGTTTATACTGATCAAGTATTAAACATGCTCTTATAGTCTTGTCGTCTTTTTGAACACTTGAGATTTGTCATATGAACGAATTGCTTGTTCTATAAAAAAGAAAGAAAAGCTTCATTCCATTTGATTGTTTTGAATTAGATTCGTTTCATATCCGTCATTCCGTCTAGCCTTTGTATCTCGAGTTGAAGTTTTTTCAGCATTGCGTTAGAGTGTGGGTTGAAACTAGAGGTTTCCAATGGGAGCCAGAACATGGTTTCGGCTTGTTTGTCAAAAAAAGTTGGATATAGATTAACGTCTCAACACACCAAGATCATTCGACTGCTTATATCATCACATGAACTCAATGCCGAAAAGCCACTCAACAACAGCTTACGAGGAGAGTTGGAGCTGCTTAGTTGTGATCCACGTGTGAAGGACCTGGCCGTTGACATCATAGAATGCAATGTGGACATCCGAGGGATTCACTTTCATGGACATGAAACCTTGGCCGTCATAAAAGAAGTTGACGTCGTCGTTCCTGTTCAAGCCTTTGGTGTCTCCCCTCCACGCCTTGGATCCTGCTCCGCTTGTCAGGAACTCAATCGGGCTGTCCAAATCCCCAAAACATCGTCAACTATACATCATTGTTTCTAATAATCATAAAAACCATAGAACGTCCCCTAAAATCCTAGCATGACAGGTATCAATATATCATATACGACGTATCATTTTTTTTGGTTGATATATATATATATATATATATATATATATATATATATATATATATATATATATATATATATATATATATATATATCAAAGACTTGATACTTGATATCTATGCATATGGATACCAAACGACTTGTTAATACGTTTGTATGGGTCAAGAATCGATTGACGTGTCCAACTCTTGATCAGGTTCTTACCTGTTAGTGTCACTGATATGCTCCAGGCAGTGGTCATGGCCATTCACGTAGAAATCTACGTTGTGGGACTGCCAACAAGGAGGGAAAGACACACATCAGATCAAGTGTGTCATGAAAATATAAGAGTCCGTTTGGATTGCAAGATATATACATATGTATGTATATTGCATTATGTCCTGTGATCCAAACGGACACTAAGAAGTTGAATGTATGATTGATCATATCGCTAGCTACCTGGAGGATTGGAAGCAAGTGGTGGCCGAGTTCGAGGGTGTCACCATGGTGTCCGACACTTCGGATAGGGTGGTGACCCACCACGATCTTCCACGTGGCAGTCGATTGCTGGAGAGCTGAATCCAGTTCCTACAAGATATATATGTGCCATTTTGCTGGATTAGCTAGGCTGAACATTTGTTTTTAGTACAACTTAAATTTGCTTGATTTGAAAATGACCAAAACATGGAATAATCAAGAATAATTGACTTTATGTGCAAGGGAAGGTACCTCCAAGAGGGTTTTGAGATAGGCACTTCTTGAAGGAGTAATGCCACGCCAATCGTAAGAGTGGTCTTTGGTATCTGTGAAGTACATGTCCACAAATGGAGTTGTATCCACCATGAATATCTCTGCTATTTCTGTCACAATTGAAAAATCTCCAAGTCAATTATCTTAACATTATATATATGGGTTTGCAAGGTTGATTTAAAATTGGAGAGATAAATAAATCTCTCTACAAAAAGTAGGATTGTTGAATATGATAATATACCTGCATTTTTAAGGATGAAAGACCTGAAGCAAACCCATCTGGGATCTAGTTGAGGGAGGAAGGCACCGAGTTGGGCCTCTGCATCCCCACGGTAATCATGGTTCCCCAACACTGCACCCCACCCCAATTGACGTACAGTATAACATTTTATCAGAAACAAATCCAAGTTTTATATATGAAAATTTATTACCACAGATTAGAATTAGAACAAATAAGTAATTAATTGGAACTTTATATGCGCGCAGTATGAGAATTACCAGTGTACCAGGGCGTTTGAAGGCTGGAAGCAGTGTAAACGTCGGTAAAAGAGCGGTGAAACGCAGCGTCGTGCTCTCCTGTCAGCCCATTCTCGTAGAAGTTATCCCCTGTGGACACCACAAAATCTATATTCATCTCCTCCCCTATCCTTCCCATCTGCAATTATATATGACGTCATCAGTCATCACAACATAACTAATGTTGATCTCATAATATTAAGGAATGAATGAATGTATACCTGGGAGGCGACTTGAGATTGGTTAAATCCTCCTCGTCTTCCCCAGTCGCCGATTACAAGAAAGCTAATTAGATCCGTTTCGATGGGGTGGTACAAAGTTGGGAGCTCTGAGACGACCACCCTCATTTGCAATAATAAGCAGCTAAATAGCGTTATAAAGTACACCGGCGAAGCCGAGAAGCTTCTGGAAGGAGAAGCCACCATGGCACTTCACTGGCCGGTGATCGATCGCTCGATGCAGGCCTAGCCTCCTCTTCTTCTCTCCCTCCCTCCCCTTCTTGTAATAAAATACTTCCTCTGTCTTTAGCTCTTAATTAGGTGTTTATTCCTTGGAATTCATCGATTATATAATGCTAGTGTTCTGTATGTTACTTGTACAGTAGCAATAGTAGTCACTGTTTGCATGTTATATACAGTTTGACAGAATGGAGATATCAGATATATAAGGGGCTATCAGATATATAAGGGGCTATATATGCTTGAATTATTGACCAACCAATTACCAATGTTTGTCAAGCTACTTTTAATTTGATTTTGGCTTGCATCCACACAGACGATTCAAATAAATCAAGGAAGGGTGAGGTGAGACTAGTTTTTTCACAAATTAAAAAGACAAAATAGAGATTAAATTCAAAATCTTTCAACATTACTCCATGCCTTATACAATAAGTAGTTGTTATTTAGATGGAGTAAGATTATTTATTTTTAAAAAAATGGAGTTTGTTTGTGCTAATTAATTTTATTTTGTTAGCGGTTATAGCTATTTTTTTTGCCACATCAGAAAATGGCATAAAGTTCTAACCAACTTATTTATAGAAATTATAATACTTTATCCGTTTCATCGGATATGTCATTTTAGTCTTGATTTTTTATTTCACAATATAAGTCTTTTTAACTATTTTAACCTCTACATATTTTTATATATTTACCCTTATGATTAATAACATATTATTAATAACATTTTTAAATAATCAAAAAATTAACTAATACTCCGTAAAAAATAAGGATGCATTAGTATTTTTGATAGATTTCACAAATTGTAAAAAGACAAGTACTCGTAATATCAAAGAGAGGGAGTGTTAAATTTGCTAGCTTACCTTTTTTTTTGGTTACTTGAAACGAGTGAGAATGGTAAACTTTCTATAAGCTTTAATTAAAAAGCTGTAACTTGTTGTACAGTAATTCATCCAATCATTTTCTTACAAAAAATTAACGATCGAATAGATGAAGAATGATCCAATTTGTGTGGTGGCCTGGTGGGCGGGAAGATGATGATGTTGATGGTGATCACTGATCACATAGAAGCATGAGTCTGTGGATTGGGAGGAGTTGCAGGTGATTTATGCGAATATGCGGGTGGCATCTTTGTTCCTTCATGTGAAGTTGGGGGAATCTTTGGGGATATTCTCTAGGCTGTTTAAAATGCCCGATGATCCGTAATCTGACCCGACCCAACCCGTAAATTACGAGTCGGATCACGGGTCAAGATTTTTGGGATTACGGGTCGACCCGTAAAACCCGTAACCCAACTCGTAACCCGTAATATTAATTTTTTAAATATATTTTTTATAATGGATAATTATATTTATATTTTATAATAGATAATTAAATATTTATATTTTATAATAGATAATTAAATATTTTTTTGTATAATAGATAATTATATCTATTCCTTATAATGTATAATTAAATAATTTTTTAAATATTTTTTACGGGTTACGGTCGAGTTAACGGGTCAAACAGATCATTTTGACCTATTTGACCAGTTTGACCTTGTCAAACGGGTTGACTCGTAACCCGACCCGTAACCCGGATTACGGGTGGGATCAAGAGTCAATTAATTTTTTTTACAAGTTAACTCGTAAGCCGTAAACTGCGTTACAGATCGGGTCAACCCGTTAAAAAACCCTAATATTCTCGTTCAATTCTTATATTGCATAGTATTTCAATAAACCGAAGGGACAACGATAAATTGATAAGAAAATGGTTGCAATTGTAGCATTTTTTTTTCTCTTCTGATTCACCAATGGTAAGTTAAGGGCTTATTTGGTTGACTGTGAGAAGGGTATTTTTTTAATTAGGAATTTAATTTGTTAAAAAAGCTCTTATGATTGGTGTAGTATCTGGCTAATGTGTGTACATGGGCACACAATAACAATACTAACTTTGGAAATTATTTTCAATCTATTCCCTAAATTAGAATTAATGAACCCTTTTAAAAAAAATTAAAATTAACAAACAATATCCAAATTTATCAAGATTAGTATTCTTATTGTGTGCCAATGGACACACATTAGAAAATCCGTATTCTAAATTGTCCTAAACAATTTGTACTAGGGTTTTACCGGAAAACAAGAAATAATTAGTCTTTTTTATTGATGGGAGGCCCTTTAAATAGAGTTTTTACAAGAAGAATATTCCCTAGGATATATATTATACATTTTTAGGGAATATTTTATCTCTAAATACATTAATTGCTTAATTAAATAAATATAATAAAATATTGGTACACACAAGTGCCCCTTAGATGGTTGAGCGAGTTAGCATGTCGAGGGTTTGAGCCATATCGGATGCGCGCATACTGTAACAATCTTCCTGCCTCCTTGTAGGCAAACCGATTTTCCCGGTTTTGTCGCCGAGATCGACCCTCTAGCATCCAACACTTAGAAGGTTCCCCAGAGCGACCTTCTTACCTCCTTGCAGGCAAAAGTGCAAAACGACTTTCATGGTTTTTTCGCGGGATCGACCTCTAAACGACGTCTTGTTTTGGAGCCAGGGGAATCTTAGGGGACGATCTTCATGCCTTCTTGCATGCAAACCGATTTTCATAGTTTTGTCATGGGACCAACCGTTCCAGCGGCCGTTCAACATAGAAGGTCATAAGTCTCCCTTGGTGATCTTCCTGTCTCCTTGCAGGTGATGTCTGCATTTTTAGCTTAGTTTTATAGAGTTTTTCTAGGTTTTTTAGTCATGTTTAGTTGAGTTTTTGTGTTTGTTGTTTGTCATTTGCTTTAGTTTTCGTATTTTTGTGAGAAATATGGAAGTTACGCAATTTTCTTATAGGTTTTGGAGCAGAAGTGGAGCTTTCTAGAGCATTATGAGGATGAGAGTAAGAGTAAGAAGGAAGCTCAAAAGTATATGAGGAGGATCAATGGAGAAAACATAGAGAACAAGAGAAGAATAAGCCCAGAAAAGGCTCGTTACCGACTAAAAATCCAAAAGCTAAAATCATTTAAAACAGAAATATGAAAATGGAAGACCACAAAATGTTGTAAAACAACTTAATCTTTATTATTGGACAACTCCAACTTTACAAAAGTTTTAAGAAAACGTTACAACGGAATAAAAATAAATGGTCTTAAAACAACATTAGCTTTTATGACAAGATGATAGAACAACCTTCTATCAGAACAAAGTCTTTAGTATGTAAACTCTTAGCTTCTTCTTTTCCAACATAGCTTTGTAGTGGCCCAACCATAAACTTCGCTCAAACACAACTTCTGGAGACTTTTCTTCAAATTCTTGATCCATTTCTCAAATCAACTTCCACGAAATACCTGATGTGTCGTATACAATGGTGGACACTAGCCGACCATGCAATTGAATAAAGTGGTCGGGTTAGTCTAATGAAAGACTAAGTAAGTGGAGACATTGACTGGTTCTTATGGTAGTGACTAAATATATTGGCATCGAAATCCGAATAACAACCAGACGATGATCCAACAGTTAACAATCCCATAGAGGATAAAAAATGAGGCATGCATAATCAAGAAATAGGACACCACAACTTGTGGTTCCTTTACGAAACATGAATAATTGTTGGGAACTCATATTAATCACATAACATTTAAAAAAAACCCTCCATCGACTAATCAGATTAACTTAATCAAAGTTTGATTAAGAATCATTCATAACCGGGAGCAAGAATGGCTTTCCGACTGAATGAACCATTCATATATATTAATTTGCCTAACGCACTTATCTTCTATTACTTTCAAAACTTTTCACAAATAGGTTGGTGATTCATAATCAGCTCGAACTACTGCCGAAATATTTTGGTAATGTAAAGATCATCAGAGTATTTCATCCATGGTCATCTACCTTGTACCAAGATCACAGGACTTAAGCGATCCTTGATCTTTCATTTTGCACCTGGTGCTGTAGAGATCAGAGGCCTATCATACTGTCATCTACACTGCATCGTGCCAAAACTTGCACTTAGCTAGAGTGCGCATCACCCCTCTCACACGAAGATCAAGGGAAGAGTCATGACCCACCATTAGGATTGGGCCCCTCTTAATGTAATTTTCTTTTAAAGAGAGGATATTGAACCACGCTCCCCTCCCTGAAACTACCTTTGTTGGATCGTAATCGGTTAGCAGTGAGCTTGGGAACTGGCAATTAAGCTGTTCCCAAGGCAGCGGAAGTAAATAATCGCAAGTAATAAAAACAGTGAAAGGCACAGTTCCTTTATAGAGGAACCCCACTACAACCAACTAGTTGTATGGGTAAACCTCTACCTCCGCTTGGAGGATTTTGAATGACTTACTTATATTGATTGCTTTGTTCCTTAGTTACACAGCCGAATTTACACTTCTCTGTTCCTACAAGTTCTTCTTAACTCTAGCAACACTAGTAAATCCTCTCAACTGAGTTCCTAAGCTCACAACAGCAAAACACAAGTAACTCAAACCTTACGCTGACTTCTTAGTTCCCTTGCTCCAGGGAACTTCAGCTTCACCGTCGTCGAGATCACACACTCGCCGGCGGGGACTTCTCTTCCTTTTCTTTCTTTTCTCTGATGTGGGTGTTTGTAAGTTCTGGGAGAAGTACTCAAACCGAGTACTATTCATTTGGCTTTATAGTCCATTTGTCTTGGGCAGTCGCATCTTTCGTTTGTGTCCAAAATGCCCTTTGCTTGATGCCCAAGTTGTACTTTCTTCACATGTGACTTTGGTTTGAACTAGGTCAACTTCTTGAATCAATCGGACCGTTGGATGAAGCGTGACAGTCTGATCCTCAGACTGTTCCCTCTGACTGTCTGAGACAGAATCCCGCGATCTGCGCTGAACGGTCGTTGTCTTCACATGTGAATTCCCATTTCATGGGAACTGACTTCTTCAGAGTTCCCTTGATGGAAACTCTTCATCGTTGTAAGCTTGTGTTTTCTTGTTTGTTTCTGGGAGTTCCCACTTCATGGGAACTCTCCTCTTCAGAGTTCCCTTGATGGAAACTCTTCATTGTGGCCAGTAGTGGCTTTGTCATTCATAGGAGTTCTTGGCTGTACCTGTGTTCCTTAGAAATACTTGAACAAACCACATTAGTTCCCTATGGTATTTGTCATTATCAAAACTTAAAGAGAAGTGAATCGTTGATCCGTTGCTTAGAACCAGAGGTCCCAACAACGTCCCAACAATTTTCCCCTTTTTGATGATGACAAACCCATCACAAAAATGCAAGTATTTCAATGAATGATATGCTGATGAGTTCCTAAGTATGATTTTGGGAAGTCACTCTTAGTGAGACATTTAGATTTAGGGAGCCACTTCTGGTGAGACACATAGTTCCTATTAGGCTTTTTATGCAATTTTTCCCCCTTAGCTTATGCGTGGTCTGTGATAACTTAAACTTTTAACTCATCTCACATTTTTTATCTTTCCCCCTTTTGACATCATCGAAAATTAAGCAAAGCAATATTAGGAAAGAATGGAACAAGCAATCAAAATAAAGACCATTTCATTACTTAAGAGAATATGTACAATGGGAACCCAAGTACAATTTGTGGTCATTTTTTGGATTAAGGGAACAAGAAGGGAGAGATCATGGGCTCTGAGGGAACAAGGCGTCACAAAGGCGCGTAAGGACTTGTGTAAGCTTTCTTGTCCTCTGGCCAACACTGCCTGGTCCCTAGCAATCTGATCGAGGGTGTTGGCGATGCGGAGCAACACTGAAGAGTTCCCCTCTTGTGTACCAGACTCTAGGGGAGCCGCCTCCTCTACAGGCTCCGAGTGCCTCATCTTCTGGGCAACTGTAATGTCCAGTTCCCTTCCAAGCTCGATTTCTTCTTTAGAGGCATCGTAGAGACCCTCTTTTTGTAGGAGCTTCTTGATCAGCCCGGAGTAGGGAAGGGAGTGGGACTTGGAGGCCATGCACTTTTCCATGTGCCCAAGGATAATTCGGGGAAGATTTATGGGCTTCTTGAGGAGGAAGTGGTAGAGGATGATGGCATCGGGGATGTTGACGACCAGGCGCTTTTCTTGGTGTGGGATCACCACGTTGATGATGAATTGGTGAGCGAGCTTGGCGACCAAGGACAGATGATGCGTCGAGAGGACCTTAGAGGGAACCCGACCCTCAAAAATTGTGTTGTACACCTCGGCGCTGTTGAAGTCGCCCCAGAGCTTGCTGGGCACCTCGCTAATCCCTTGACCAGGGACCTGAAGTTGAAGGCGGATCGTAGACGTTGTAAAGATGAACTCGTCGCCTTCGTGGGAGAGAGTTCCCCGAGTGCCGTCGTTGGTGATAGTGAAGTTGTTGTAGAATTGACGCACTTGTGAGGGATCTACTCTCACAGTTTCTTGGCAGAGTCTCTCCCAGCCCTGGGCCTTGATCAGTTCCCACAGTTCCTCCAGACCATTTTCAGTTAGCACCTCTTTGGAAACAATGAGGTGAGGGAGAAGCTTTCGGCGCTCATTGACATGATGCTTGGTGGTCCCCTTCCCCTTCCTTGACTTGCTTTTGGATTTGTTCCCCCTAGAGACCGTGCGAGGTCCTTTCTGCTGAGGGGGTGCAGCCGCTTCGATCATGAGCACGCGGTCCCTTGGTGGTGGGGAACTCGCGGATACCAACATTTGGTGTCCAGGTGTAGGGATGCGTGCTGGCTCCTTTGTAGCTGGAGCTTCTTCTTCTTCTTCGACCTCATCATGGGAGGTCCCTTCTTCCTCGGAGGAGCTCGAACCGGAGCCCTCCGCGTCATCTCCAGGATGACTTGTTGTTGCCTCAGCACCTCCAGCTGGTGCGAGGTCCCTTGTCTCTGTGGGCTCTTGAGGAGCAACCTTTTCTGGGGACTTTGTCCCTTGGGAGACTGTGTGCTCAGAGGGACCCCTGTTGAGTTCTTCCTCGATGGCCTTGAGCTGGGCTTCCTCCTCCAAAGTTCCCATGATGATCGGAGGAGGGTCCTTGGTCATTTTGCCGATGACCACAGAAAGAGGAAGATCGTCGTCGTTTGAGGAGAGGGCGACGATACTTTTGGATGGTGAGGGAGAGGGGAGTTTGGTGGTGGTGGGAGACGTGATGGAAGAGGGGAGAGGAGAAGAAGGAATATGGGTTGTGAGTTGAGTGGAAGGAGGAAGGGATCTGCGGTCCTGTGGAGGAGAGATCCCCGAAGCGGAGATGGGAGTGGTGGAAATGTGTTTTGGTGAGGAAGGAGAAGGCGTTTTGTGAGGTGAAGGTGGAGTTGGAGATCCCGTAATGATGGGAACGAGAGGAAGTGAAGGAGGTTGGGATGTTGGAGTTCCCATCGTGGAGGGAACTGGAGGAGGTGGCGGAGGAGGTCCCTCGATTTGAAGAGGAGGGATGGAGGAGGAAGAGGGAAGTAGACTCTGGGGTTCGGAGTTCCCATCGTCGGAAGGAAAAGGGTAGGGAGGTTTGGGAGCACAAGAACTCTCCTTGGAGCAGTTTAGGTAGTCCTCAAATCGGAAGAAAGCCTTCTTTCTGGGCTCCGAGAATTCAGAGGCCTCAGAGTGTTTACGCTTTTTGGATTTTGAGGGGTCGTGGGAGTGTTTGGATTTTTTGGATTTTGAGGGATCTTTTGATGAGTGGCGATGTTTGGATGAGTGGCGATGTTTGGATTTATGGGGTTTTTCATTGATGGAGGGGCGAGCATCTCCGAAGTTGTCAACGATGACAACTCCGGAGGAGGTGTTGGTGGTTGGAGGTGGAAGAGGAAGAGATTCGGAGGAGGAAGAGGTCCAGGAGACGGTTTCGTCGACCTGAGGAGGAGGAGGGGGCAAGAAGGGGCTTACTTGATTGTATAGCCCTTGAATGAGGACATCCTTCATGGTTGGGTCTTGTTCTTGCTCGATCTCGTTCAGTTGAGTGATGAAGAGAGTGCGAGGATTGGCAAGTACCCACTCTTTGATTTGTGCGAATGTGTGTTGAGGGGCCATTTTTGTAAGAATTTGGGAGGCTTTGGAGGTTTCTTGAAAAGAGAGTGAAAAGGATTTGGGGAAGACGAATGACAGGGATGTAAAATGGAGTAAAGGGCCTAAAAATGGCAAAGAGGGGTTTTAAAGGAGAGAGGAGGTGAAGGGTAGAAAGGGAAGTGGAATAACCTCGATAACCGTTGCCCAATGAACGTAGGGCGCCGTTTCAACTTCTCAAGCACGCTTCTGGACACGCGTCACAATCTCTTGGGAAGTCCTTTTCAAATTTTGAATACTTGGCCTGTAACGCTTCAGAGCTTCTGACACGAAAGTCCGCTTCCCAAGTGACGGTTTTTCTTTGAAGATTAGTCAGTGTTCCCTTTGTAGATGCAGTAGTTCCCATGATCTTTTCAAGGTCAGGGAGAGTGAAGTGGTTGAGGGAACTTCACACTCATCTTTTTGTGAGGCTAGGGAACTCAAAGGGAACCAGACAATTTGCAACTCGATAAAGGAAATGTTTTGGCTCATGAGAAGCATTTGTCTGGTCCCTAGCTTAAGGTGGGTCATATGATCAACCGTCATGGTGGCTTGTAATGAGGGATAAAGGGAACTCTGGTTGATCATTTTGGGCCAAAAGAAATAGAGTTCCTTTGTACACATTTTTCTCTAGACTAGTAATCATGGCATAGTGAAAGCAATGAATCCAAGTTCCTTATCATGCAATTTTAGATAAACTAGTCAGGCATTGAGAGAGAGATAAACAGGGACTTGTTTAGTTTAGAGTTATCATCCCTAGAAGCATTCGAAAACGCTGGTAGGGACGTCTGTCTAAAGCTTTGGTAAGAATATCCGCAATTTGCTCTTTAGTTCTACAGTGTTCCATCGAAATGTTCCCATTCTCAACATTGTCACGTAGAAAGTGATGCCTTATATCAATATGCTTAGTTCTAGAATGATGCACAGGATTTTTGGAAATGTTTATGGCACTAGTGTTATCACAGAGTACGGGAACTGGGCCAAAAGACATACCGTAATCCTGGAGTTGTGACTTAAGCCATAGAACCTGGGAACAGCATGATGCGGCAACCACATATTCAGCTTCAGCTGTGGAGAGTGCCACTGAGTTTTGCTTTTTAGATCCCCACGAAACTAAGCAAGACCCTAGGAACTGGGCCATTCCTGAAGTGCTCTTTCTGTCAACCAAGTGCCCTGCAAAGTCAGCATCTGTGTATGCAATGAGCTCAAGGGAACTGTTCCTTGGATACCAAAGGCACAAGTTATTGTTCCCTTTGAGATACCTGAAAATTCTCTTCACCTCTTTCAGGTGTGATTCCTTAGGGTTAGCTTGAAAACGAGCACAAAGACATACGGAGAACATGATATCAGGTCTACTAGCTGTTAAGTAGAGAAGGGACCCGATCATACCTCGATAGTTCCTTTGGTCCACACTGATACCTGTTTCATCTGCATTTAGCCTTGAATTTGGTGAGATGGGAGTGTCAATGGGCTTTGAATGTTCCATCCCATACTTCACGAGCATTTCCTTGATGTATTTCTGTTGATGGATCTTTGTTCCCTCCTTTGTTTGGGATATTTGAAGTCCCAAGAAGAACGTGAGTTCCCCAATGAGACTCATCTCAAACTCATTGCTCATGAGGTCCTTGAACTTTTCTACAAGAGTTTCGTTAGTTGCTCCAAACACAATGTCATCAACATATACTTGCACAATCAAAATGTCTTTAGATTCTTTCTTTAAAAACAAAGTCTTGTCTATGGAACCACGAATGTATCCATGGGACAAGAGGAATTGAGCAAACCTGTCATACCAAGCTCGGGGAGCTTGTTTGAGTCCGTAAAGGGCCCTTTCCAGGAAATAGACATGGTTGGGCATTTTCTCATCTTCGAATCCTGGAGGTTGGGCCACATACACTTCTTCCTTGAGATGTCCATTTAGGAAGGCTGTTTTCACATCCATTTGATAAAGTTTGAATCCCTTGTGAGCAGCATAGGTGAGGAGGAGTCTGATTGCCTCGATCCTGGCAACTGGTACGAAGGTCTCATCGTAGTCAATCCCTTCCTCTTGCCTGTATCCTTGTGCTACTAACCTAGCCTTGTTCCTTGCTACAGCTCCAGTATCATCGAGCTTGTTCCTAAAAACCCATCGGGTTCCTATGATGTTCTTGTTTTTGGGCCTAGGAACTAGCTTCCAAACTTTGTTTCTCTCGAATTGGTGGAGTTCCTCTTGCATGGCTTGAATCCAATCTGGGTCCTTTAATGCTTCTTTGATATTTTTGGGTTCCACCATTGAAACAAACGCGTTAAAAGCACAAAAATTATTGAGAGAGGAACGAGTCTGCACACCTTTAACAAGAGGGGAGATGATGTTCTCAAGAGGGTGGTCCTTCCTTTGTTGAAAGGTTCTTATATGAGTGAGTTCCTTTGCATGTGCATCATCCTCAGTCGATGTTTCTTTGTCATGGGAACTCTCATCTCCAGCTTCTTCATTTGATGTTTCTTCAGAGATTTCTGGCAGGTTTCCTCTTTGTTCCCCTTGAATACTTGATTCTGGCAAGGTATTGTCTTGGGGAACAGCAGAGTTGTTCCCTGAAGAGGGGACCTCGAGTGAGTTGGAGGTGTCTTGTGGTTCTTCTGAGGAAGGAGCCTCGAGGAAGGTTTGATCAGTGAGGGTTGGACCTTCGTCGTTGTTCCCTGGTTGCGGGATATGGCTTGCACTTGGATAGTCTTCATCCCTTTTCCTTGGCTCATCCTCGTCATCATCATCGTCTTCATGTCTGACTAGCTTGAACAGAGTTCCCTTCCCTTGGGTCTCGGTTCCCATCTTTACAGACTTTTCATTGAAGACGACATGAATGCTTTCCTCTATCTTCTTGGTTCTTTTATTGTAGACCCTGTAAGCCTTGCTTTGTGATGAGTATCCCAGGAAGATCCCTTCGTCGCTTCTGGGGTCGAATTTGCCAAGATTGTCTTTGCCGTTGTTGTGAACAAAACATGTGCAACCAAATGTTCTCAAGTGTGAGATGTTTGGTTTTCTCCCTTTGATGAGCTCATAGGAAGTCTTGTTGATCAGGGGCCTTATCATGGCTCGATTTAGGATGTATGTAGCTGTGGAGATTGCTTCAGTCCAGAAGTACTCAGGAACTCCACTTTCGATCATCATGGTTCTAGCCATGTCCTCCAGAGTTCTGTTCTTTCTCTCAACCACTCCATTTTGCTGAGGAGTGCGAGGAGCTGAAAAGTTGTGAGAGATCCCATTTTGCTCACAGAAGTTTAGGAACTCCGAGTTTTGAAACTCAGTTCCGTGATCAGATCTGATTGCTTTCAGTTTCAGTCCCAAGCTTACTTCTGTTCTTTTGATGAAGGGCTCAAATTCTTCAAACGCTTGTGATTTTGCCTTCAAGAAAACAACCCAGGTGAATCTTGAAAAATCATCAATTAAAACATACATGTACCTTTTTCCACCGTAGCTAGCTGTTCTTATGGGACCACAGAGATCCATGTGAATCAACTCCAGGGACCTGGTTGTGCTTACCACCTTTTTGTGTTTGAAGGAGGTTCTGGTCTGTTTCCCTCGAACACATGCTTCACACATTTTGACTCCTTCGAGATTAATTCGTGGAAGACCAATGACCAGATCCTGTAGATAAAGCTTCAGGATTTGATTTACACCAGCATGTCCCAATCTTCGATGCCAGAGTTCCGTGTCATCTTGGGAACTCGCAAGGCACAACTTCATTGGTGGTTCAAAGTTGGTGTCCACCACATACACATTGTTGTATCTTCTTCCTCTCAGAATTACTTTGTTGGTCTTCTTGTTGATGACGAGACATTCATCTGAGTCGAAAGTGACAATGTTGTTCCCTTGATCACACATCTGGGAGACACTCAGCAGATTGTATCCCAGATCCTTTACCAGATTTACGTTGCTGATTTTGATGGATTTGTTGAGCAACACTTCTCCTTTTCCAATAACTTCTCCTTTGTTCTTGTTGCCAAATGAGACGTGGCCTCCTTCGGCATGAGTGTGGAGTGAGATGAGGATATCTTTGTTTCCTGTCATATGGTTCGAGCATCCACTATCTATGAACCATGTACTGTTCCCTCTCACAGCCACCTACAGGGAAAAGTTAGTGTTTTGAGACCCAAGCAAGATGACTCTTGCCAGGTCCCTTGCAAGGGAAAACATTTTCATTCAAGATATAGTCAGAAATGTTGATGTCTTTGGAATTTTGAGAGTTGGAGTTCCTTTGGTGATGAGCATGACGTTTTTGTCTGTTTGGGAACTCATGGCTTCTAGGGGTTTGGGCTCTCTTCTTGGGACATGCATCCTTGTAGTGCCCATGAGCACCACAGTGCCAACATGTCTTGTAGTATTCTCCCAGGTAGTATTTTGGGTGTGGTCTCTGGATACGGTTCCTATCCATGGTTTCTTTGTTGTACACTCGAGACCCATTTCCCTTAGCAATTTTGACATAGATTCTATGTCCAGAGTTCCCAGTATAGTAGTCTTTCTCACCATTGTTTCCACTCTCTAGGACCCTGATTTTCTCCTCGAGATGAGCATTTTTCTGTTTCTCGCACTGGAGTTCTAAGGCCCTACACTCATGGATCTCATGTTCGCTCAGGGGTGATTTTCCGTTCTTGAAGCACTCACCTTTGTATCCTATGCCATGTCTGGCTGGGACAAACTTAATTTGGGAACTAGAGGCTTCAAGATGTTCGGGAGTCTTACTCAGGTGTTGCAGGAGGGTGTTCTCATCTTTCTCTAGAGTTTTGATTTCTCTTTCTAGATCTACGATGTGAGACACATGGGACTTGAGTTTTTTCTAGAAGGGATATGCAGTTGGGACAGGGCTCAAGACCAACTAATTGAGAATTTATGTGTTCTTGTTTTTCCAACTTGTTTTGCAGTTTTATGTTATCTTTGACAAGACTTGAAAGAATTTTCAACAACTCAGGTTTTTCATAATTACTCAAGGAATCAAGAACAGTTTCAGTGGTTACCTCACTGGGTTGTTCCCCAGTGGTGTCTCCTATGGCCATGCAACACATGTCTGGGAGTGCCCATGACTCAGGATCTTCATCTTCATCATCGCTCCAGGTAGCAATGTAGGCCTTCTTTCCTTGCTTCCCGCCATCAGTTCCTTGTGGACATTCCTTCGCAAAATGTCATTTCCTGTTGCATTTGTAGCAAGTCACTTCTGAGAGATCCTTCTCTATGGGCTTTGTTTGGGAACTCTGTCCCTTTCCCCAGTTCCCACTGTTCCGTTGAGACTTTCCTTTGTAGAAATTTCGAAGAGCCTTTGTTACAAGAACTAGCTCTTCATCCTCTTCTTCTTCAGAGTCTTCATGTTGTTCTTGGGTTGATTTGAGCATCTTTTCGATCTTGAGTGCGATCCCTCGATGAGCTCGAGTTTGTTCCTTATCATCGATCTTCCTCTTCTCATGTCCTACTAGCTTTCCAAACACTTGATGAAGCATAAGTGTTCGATTTTCTGGGTTTTCCTTGAACATCGTTCTCTCGTTTGCCCATTCTCCAGTCAATCCATTGAAGAGCTGTTGGACCTTCATTTTGTGGGTGATTTCTTCTTTTGTGATCCCCAATCCTTCCATCTTGGTGCAAAGTCCTTCAAACCGGGATTGGTAGCTATCGACGGACTCTCCCATTTCCATTTGGAAGTTGTAGAACTCCCTTTTTGCATTCATCTGAAGATCTTCTCTAAGATCTGAGTTCCCAACGTGCATTTGTTGGATGGCTTCCCACATTTCCTTGGCTGTGTCAAGGTTTGCAACCCTGTCACAGTCTTGTACGCACATGGACCTCTTTAGGTACTGTTTGGCTTTGTAGTTTGCCTCCATGCACTTGTACTCGTTGGGACCCCACTTTGAGAGGTCGTTGACAATAGCTGGATCGATTTCGAAGTTCCCCCTTTCGATGACGCACCAGGCTTGGTAGTCTTGGCCACGCATCCAATCTTTCATGTCGCGTTGCCAGCTTTCAAATCTTCCTGTTATAAGCCTTGGCGGCTTGCTGGTATTGTTCCCCACCTGAGTAAGTTCCTGAGCCATTTTGGCACCTGCGATGCTAACACAAATCTAGAGCGCTGGCTCTGATACCAATTGTTGGATCGTAATCGGTTAGCAGTGAGCTTGGGAACTGGCAATTAAGCTGTTCCCAAGGCAGCGGAAGTAAATAATCGCAAGTAATAAAAACAGTGAAAGGCACAGTTCCTTTATAGAGGAACCCCACTACAACCAACTAGTTGTATGGGTAAACCTCTACCTCCGCTTGGAGGATTTTGAATGACTTACTTATATTGATTGCTTTGTTCCTTAGTTACACAACTGGATTTACACTTCTCTGTTCCTACAAGTTCTTCCTAACTCTAGCAACACTAGTAAATCCTCTCAACTGAGTTCCTAAGCTCACAACAGCAAAACACAAGTAACTCAAACCTTACGCTGACTTCTCAGTTCCCTTGCTCCAGGGAACTTCAGCTTCACCGTCGTCGAGATCACATACTCGCCGGCGGGGACTTCTCTTCCTTTTCTTTCTTTTCTCTGATGTGGGTGTTTGTAAGTTCTGGGAGAAGTACTCAGACCGAGTACTATTCATTTGGCTTTATAGTCCATTTGTCTTGGGCAGTCGCATCTTTCGTTTGTGTCCAAAATGCCCTTTGCTTGATGCCCAAGTTGTACTTTCTTCACATGTGACTTTGGTTTGAACTAGGTCAACTTCTTGAATCAATCGGACCGTTGGATGAAGCGTGACAGTCTGATCCTCAGACTGTTCCCTCTGGCTGTCTGAGACAGAATCCCGCGATCTGCGCTGAACGGTCGTTGTCTTCACATGTGAGTTCCCATTTCATGGGAACTGACTTCTTCAGAGTTCCCTTGATGGAAACTCTTCATCGTTGTAAGCTTGTGTTTTCTTGTTTGTTTCTGGGAGTTCCCACTTCATGGGAACTCTCCTCTTCAGAGTTCCCTTGATGGAAACTCTTCATTGTGGCCAGTAGTGGCTTTGTCATTCATAGGAGTTCTTGGCTGTACCTGTGTTCCTTAGAAATACTTGAACAAACCACATTAGTTCCCTATGGTATTTGTCATTATCAAAACTTAAAGAGAAGTGAATCGTTGATCCGTTGCTTAGAACCAGAGGTCCCAACAACGTCCCAACAATTTCCCCCTTTTTGATGATGACAAACCCATCACAACAATGCAAGTATTTCAATGAATGATATGCTGATGAGTTCCTAAGTATGATTTTGGGAAGTCACTCTTAGTGAGACATTTAGATTTAGGGAGCCACTTCTGGTGAGACACATAGTTCCTATTAGGCTTTTTATGCAATTTTTCCCCCTTAGCTTATGCGTGGTCTGTGATAACTTAAACTTTTAACTCATCTCACATTTTTTATCTTTCCCCCTTTTGACATCATCGAAAATTAAGCAAAGCAATATTAGGAAAGAATGGAACAAGCAATCAAAATAAAGACCATTTCATTACTTAAGAGAATATGTACAATGGGAACCCAAGTACAATTTGTGGTCATTTTTTGGATTAAGGGAACAAGAAGGGAGAGATCATGGGCTCTGAGGGAACAAGGCGTCACAAAGGCGCGTAAGGACTTGTGTAAGCTTTCTTGTCCTCTGGCCAACACTGCCTGGTCCCTAGCAATCTGATCGAGGGTGTTGGCGATGCGGAGCAACACTGAAGAGTTCCCCTCTTGTGTACCAGACTCTAGGGGAGCCGCCTCCTCTACAGGCTCCGAGTGCCTCATCTTCTGGGCAACTGTAATGTCCAGTTCCCTTCCAAGCTCGATTTCTTCTTTAGAGGCATCGTAGAGACCCTCTTTTTGTAGGAGCTTCTTGATCAGCCCGGAGTAGGGAAGGGAGTGGGACTTGGAGGCCATGCACTTTTCCATGTGCCCAAGGATAATTCGGGGAAGATTTATGGGCTTCTTGAGGAGGAAGTGGTAGAGGATGATGGCATCGGGGATGTTGACGACCAGGCGCTTTTCTTGGTGTGGGATCACCACGTTGATGATGAATTGGTGAGCGAGCTTGGCGACCAAGGACAGATGATGCGTCGAGAGGACCTTAGAGGGAACCCGACCCTCCATTTGCCTTGCCTTATACGAGATAACTCCACTTAAAAACAATAATGCAAGAGAGAACCGTCCACTTGCCTTGCCTTATACGAGATAACTCCACTTAAAGCGATTAATTTCATCTCGAACGACGTGCATCCAAGACTCGTGCTCGGGTTGTACCGGAAAAGAATAGAGAAATAAATTATAATCAATTTATTTCCGTTTCAAGATTAACTACTACAAATTATTATGTCGTTATAATAATTTGTCAAACACTTGCTTGACTTAATCCGGCTTTATAACTTAGCCAATAGCAGGATCGATAAATCACGCTTTACGAGATTTAATACGAAAATCCAACCTTGAATGATCTTATCCTAAAATATTTATATAATATAAGTGAAGCTCGAAAGACGGAAATTACCTAGCGATACGCTTTTGGGATTTGCTTGCACGCAAATCGAGGTGACACACAAATCGATGCAATGCGCATCTCAAAAGCTGAAGTTGAAAAACCAGATTCGTTGAGCCATCTTTATCGACTTGTGGAGGTGGCTTGCACGGTGTGCGGGCTAGTGCTAGTGCTCGACAACTAGTGACTTGTGGCTGAGCAAGGTGGCCGACGAGGCAAATAAGAATTATAAGAAGAATGAGAAGAAGAAAAGAAGGTGGAGGAATAATATGGAAGTGAAGCCTTGGCTTTATATATAGGGATGAAAGAAGACAAATTCAATTCAACTTATATAAGAGACAAAGATCAAGGCACACCAATCTAGAAGATATGGCACAAAAATTGAGGGAGAAAGATAAGAATGGAACACATCTCTAGAAGATAAGATAGGCATGCACACATATCTAGAAGATAATGGATAAGATCTGAACTTTTAGAAGTCTATCTTCATTCCATTAAGAAACAAGATTACTTAATGACTAAGAAACATGTTAATAGATAACATTGACAACTGGAAGATTTTTAATACATAAAATCTTAGTAAAAATGAGGTTACCCAAGATTACTTAATAGATAAGAAATCCCGGCATGAATTTTGAGAAACAATAAAAATCAAGGATTTTACAATGAATAATTAAAGTAATATCTTTTTATTAAAAAGAGCGGATATTACATTAGTACCCCCTTAAAAAACGTTTCGACCACGAAACTAATAAAGACTAGGTTGGTACACATAGGTATACTGAAATGCATATTGAAAATTATTTTCTATCCAAAGAGAATGATTCATCAATTAAGTACCCCCTTAAAGAATGTTTCATTCTTTAACTAGGGTAAGGCAACTCAGGAAAATACCTTTGCATAACTTGCTCGGTTTTCCAAGCGTTCGTCTACAAACTTCCTTGTCACTATACTTGAGGTTTCTTTACCACCATACTTGAACCAATGTATCCATACTAATGGTCCTTTCTTAATACATAACTTCTTTACAAGGATGTCTCGCAATCCTTACTCGACTTTCTTCTAGATAAAATCTCAATATCATCTTAACCAAGAACGTGAGATTCATCCGACTTATCCTCTCAAGATAACAACATTTAAAAGTTGTTATGGATTAGATAACCCAGTAAGTATGACAAGATAATAGCCTATCTTGCCAATTTATTCCAACCTTTCGTAAGGTTCAATATAACGAGGATGAAACTTATCTTGTTTCTTTATAAACAAGAATACATGTCAAATTAGCAACTCCTTGCTTCATAGACATAAATTTTATTTATTGATATTTCACTATCAAAACTTGGCTTGGATATACTTATATCCATTCATAGTCGTCTTATCCAACTTAATTCAAAGCTAAAATCCTCAGCATTATTATTCCAACATAATTCACAATAGCACTTCCAATCCGAGGAATTTCTTGCATAATTGTTTCCATTGACAATTAATAGTCCTTGTCATTGAAGAAAGGTTAAAACTTCACTTGACGTACTGACTTATTGAGCAATCTAGCTCTTAGGATTAAAAATATATTCTGAAGTGTCCACTCTCTACATCCAACTGCTTATTGGGATGAGATTGAACATCAATACTAATTTACATATCCAAACTCCAAACCTATTGGATTTCTGCATAAAGTCCTCACTTGACCATCTTATCTCAAAGAGATTTAAATCTTCAGAGCAACATGAAAGCAATAGTAACTTATGGAGAAAAATACTAGTGTATCCTTCACTCCAAAGAAAGGATTACTAGAGTATCATTTCTTAGAGAGGGATCCATTCCAGGAGTTCATATCACTTACTTCCAAGGACAATTTCACTAAAAAGGCAATGACTTTCTTAGGTCATGATGTCAAACAAGACAAACCATTAGCAAACTGCTTAGAGAATCCCACTAACCGTTGACTGAAAAACAATCCCAAACTTTTAGAGAAGTACGGAGTTACTCCAAGCTCTTCGGAGACCACCAAATATTTGTAAAGGATCTTTCCAAATCTCTTTACTTATAATCGAACTGTTTTAGGAAGCTTGACAATACTCCTTAAATGGTATAAGATACCAAGGATATACTAACTCAAATGATTTTACCAAAAGTTGGATAATTGGTGTATCAAAGAATAAGAGTTCCATCTTTAAAACTCATATAACCTTACTAACAAAACATATATGATTGCCAAATCATACTAGAAATATTCTGTTCCTTAAGATTCAAGCAAAATCTCTTATCAAATAGGTGACCAACACACCATATAAAAATAATCATAATCGAATTTGACCAAACTCTTACATGAAAAGAAACACTTACTTCCAAAATCTCATCAAGACATAGGTGCACATTAATCAAATTTGACAAAAATTATAACTTCTACAATTCCTTATTTCAAACTTAAACCCAAGGAATTATGTGATCTTATTCCACCATATGATCAGGATGGGGAAACAAAACCAACACAACCCTTTATTGCATTCTCATAGGAATAAGACATGTAATCTTGCCTTACCATGTGATCAAAATGGAAGACAAAATACATTCTTACTCACCACCATGAAAACCGTAGAAAATTTATTCATGAATCCTTTATAACAAACTACCATTTCTTTTAGAATTTCATACTTAAATTCTATAAAGTCCAAAGATTTTTCTCAAAAGAGAAAATCATAAAATGATCTCAAATATCCTTAAAAATCAAGACATCTTGACTCACATAGATCTTTACCCAATTTGATATATAAAAGTATAATAAGATCATAAAAGATCACAACCCAAGAGTAAAATATAACAATTTTTCAAGATTAACAAATGGGTAACAAGATTAAAATTGCTCATGAAAAGGAATAGCTATCAACGAATCTCAAAAAATGTTAAAGCTTGACTGGAAACTCGACATAAATTTCAAGCATATTTGCTTTAAATACTATGGAAACAAAGATTAGCTACTCTATGGAGAATTGGGCGCGTCAGGCCAATGCATCATATAAAGTTACTGACCTTATCTTAATGATGCTACCAATGCTTTGCCCTAGTTTTGTGCCGACATTTGCACATTAGTTGACCTTACCAGCTTAGCTTAAGTTCCAAACAAAACTGAGCCTTAAAGGAGCGAAAATAGTCCAATTCACTTCTGAGTCCAACATCTCCTTTCAAATGTAACACTTCATTCCTTCATCAAGGTAGAATCTGATGACATACCTTGACTTCTTCTTAAATATATGATACTACCAAACTTTTCCTTAATCCATAGTATTGAGTAATCCTTGCCTGATTTAACTCAGTCGTCTTTACCCAACTTAACTTCGCAAGTTCAATAAAAGAGTTGATCGCTCAAATCCACTTACTTGCAATCCTTAGTAAAAATGTGATTCCAACATTTTCATACTCATGACAACTTCTTCCAAGGTCGCTCTCAACTTATGTGTCATCTTGGCATATTACTTTATAGTGATGTCAAACTCAATACAAAAAGTAAACTGTCAAACTCCACATCTAATTCAATACATCAAATCCTTATATCTCTCAACATATAAGGAAAGTCCTTTAATTTCCAATTTTTTTTAACAACAGAATGCACATGGCCAAACAAAGTATTCTTGAACCTATCCCAATTCAACATTGACAAACAAACTAAAATTCTCCATCATTCCCTTGTCCTTTTTACTTAACCATAAGGAGATGACATGTAACTTTTCATTAACTTAACTTCAAACCACATTGCAAAGGAAGAGCTTGTGGTTCGGAAGCTTGCCGACAACTTAACTGTCTCACCAGTACCACCTTAGGCTTTGGATTTGACTGATATAAAATCTCAAAACCCAAACACAACTCAAATTATTTTTTCAATGATACGGTCTAAGCCTTATTCACCATAGATGATTGATATTTTTCTCCCAACCGTTTAAAATATCAAAGATGAACATGCCAAAATCATTCCTTGAATGATCTTCTCAAAACTGAACTTTATCATTTCCATCCTTGAAGAAACATAAGCCAATACCATTAGAAATTTAGAACATCTTACTATTGATTCCATTACTAGTCAATTATAGACCTCAAGTCTCTTTTCATCATCCCGAGTTGGGTATCATACAACGAAACTCCCATAACTTGTCACATAGGTTAATCATCTGGATATCAACAGTTCAATGTAATCCATTAACACTTGTACTAAGTAGTTAATTGAACATAAACATATCATCAACGAACTTCTACTTGTTCAATCCAATTTGACCAATCAACCTTATTCACAACAACCTTGATGATTAACCACTTGTACACCATTTAATCTAAACCAATATTCTCCCTCTCTTCCTTACTATAACCAAAAAGAGGTTCCCATTCCATTTAGGATTCTCAATCCTCTTAACTCAAAGGATAACAACATATATGAAAATCCGAGTTCGAATACTATCAGATTCAAAATTGAACTGCATCTTCCAATAGTTTAACAATTCAATTAATCCAACACTTGAGCACTTCAAAGCTCTTTAACTTCCGACTGGGCAAAAAAAAGTATAGAATATCCATGATTCTATACGATAGATTCACAAAGACAATTATTGAAGAAAGTTTCCAAAGGTAAGCCTTTTCTATTCAGGATTCTTTTACCTCACTTCATGATCCATACTGATCTTTTAGAATCACTCAAGACTTAAAAGATTTTCCAAATCTTAACATTGAGAAGTTGAGGTTCCAATTCCAAACTTCTATTGATACTCAAATTTCAAAGTTCAAGAATTCCTATAGAAATATTCATGTGAAAACTCTTAATCTTATGACTTCAATATCAAAGAAACTCACTTTAAAATTTTCCTTTTTAAAGACAACACTTAAACTTTCACATTTCAATAAAAGAAATTAACAATTTCTTTCACATAACTTTGAATTAGGGATGTCAATGGGTCGAGTTCGGGTCGGATGGAGGATGATCCATATCCATCCGTTAACCAATTTGGGTGCATCCATCCATCATCCGTCGGGTGATTCGGGTGGGTCCGGTCGTCCATGGATGATTAAAAAATATACATTTACATAACAAGTGATGTGAATTTAGAATAATTTAACACATGTAATACAAAATTCTCGTTTGTATATCAAATAATATTATATAAATAAGATATAAGAAGAAATTCAAAATGAATAAGTAATATTTAAATGTAAAATTGGAGCAATAACCACAAGTTAACTTTTAATATTAGTAATTTTTATACATATATAACATGATTATATATATAATCGGGTGTATCGGATCGGGTGGATGGGTGAAGGGCCTTCATCCATACCCATCCATCACCCTACTTTATTCGGGTTTTCACCCGCTTTTTCGGATCGGATCAGTCGGGTTACCATCGGGTGCGGGTGAGATTGCCATCCCTACTCGGTAAGGAATGAATACGAAAGCTAAACTTAACAAATTCAATGGATAAAAAAAGCTGTAGGACAAGGGTTACCACAACATATAAATGCATATAAACTTATGTGAAGATAAATATCATGCCTTTAAAGATAAATCTATCAACTTTTGTTGACTAATAAGTAAATCAACCAACTTTCATAAATCAATTCACTTTATTACTTGTTTTGAATTCAAAGCTCAAAACTTTCGTTATCGAACAATATCAACATTCAAGTTCATTACTCTCTCTTTCGATCAAGCAACAAACTCAAATTACTTCAACTCTCGTCTAATCATAAGCACAACAAGCAATTCAAAGGATAGAAGGCAATCAAAAACTCAACACTCTCATTCAAACATGCATAACTATGTCGGGTTTCAACTCCGACCCCAAATAAGAAAACTACTCACTCTTCATTGGAAAAAAGCAAATAACTTTAATAAAAAAGAACATGTAAAACAAAACTTACTTGAAATTGAAAAGTAAATATCGTCTTACAAACTTGTATAATTCCGAAATAAACCAAAGAATAAACTAACAAGAGCTTGATCACCGAACCACTCCTCTCTCTCGATCGAACCAGTCCGACTCTCCCTCTCTCTCGACTTCTTATAAAACTAGAACGAATCCCCCCTCTTCTAGGGTTAGAACAAGGGTATAATTATACTAAGAAAGCTATCTATAAAAGACCTAAAAGATAAAAACTTACCCTACTTAAAAGATAACAAGATAAAAGATATTAATTCCGAAAGTCGGCTGTGCTCTACCAACACAGGTCACCTCGTTAACGACTTGCACAGGGTCATTAGACTTTGCTAAATCCCTTAACAAAAACTCTGACTTTATAGCTCGTTAACGACCCTCACAAGTCGTTACCGAGCCTCCGTTTTGGCTTCTTACGAACTCTTCCTTGGCTTTAACTTGCACTCTAACTTGATTTTCAAAAGGCATTCTTCTTCCTCTCCTACTATGCATTCCACCTTCCACCACTAGACTTCAACTCAGCTTGAAAAGTGCTCCTTTCTGCTAAAAAACCTACAAAAAGACACAAAATGGAGTAGCTTCCATAGTTTTCACAAAATATGCAAACTTATCCAAAAACACACAAAACTAACTCTAAACCTACCAAAACTAAACTAAACAACCTAAGAAAGACACCTAAAACTAAACTAAAAACACGAACATCACCAACATCAACCATTTGTGAAATATTCATGAAGTTGCCTACATGAGTTATGTCTTCGACATGAAATGAAGGCGGACTTGCAAGATCTTGAAGACGCTTAAAAGATTGTGCACGAGAAGATGATATTCTGGTTTTTAAGGTTATGGATAGAATCCTCTCAAGATAAGATAAGGTGTCGAACTACCTTAAGCCCTAAGGGGTATCTTTATTGTTATATTTTTTATTCCTAGGATGCTTTTGTATGGTTTTGAAATATATTATCTTCCATTACTGAATTGGAAGTAATATTGTTAGAAAAGCTGAAGCTTTGATTTTGATGGTTGCAAACGCGAGTCATGTGGCCGACTTCGAGTCTGGAAACCGAGTCGCCAACATGAGTTACATCCCCGACGTGAAATGAAGATAAATGGAGAAGATGCTGAAGATGCACGTGATATTGAAGATTTGATTGTGATATCCATCCATCCGTTTACCAATTTGGGTGCATCCATCCATCATCCGTCGGGTGATTCGGGTGGGTCCGGTCGTCCATGGATGATTAAAAAATATACATTTATATAACAAGTGATGTGAATTTAGAATAATTTAACACATATAATACAAAATTCTCATTTGTGTATCAAATAATATTATATAAATAAGATATAAGAAGAAATTCAAAATGAATAAGTAATATTTAAATGTAAAATTGGAGCAATAACCACAAGTTAACTTTTAATATTAGTAATTTTTATACATATATAACATGATTATATATATAATCGGGTGTATCGGATCGGGTGGATGGGTGAAGGGCCTTCATCCATACCCATCCATCACCCTACTTTATTCGGGTTTTCACCCGCTTTTTCGGATCGGATCAGTCGGGTTACCATCGGGTGCGGGTGAGATTGCCATCCCTACTCGGTAAGGAATGAATACGAAAGCTAAACTTAACAAATTCAATGGATAAAAAAAGCTGTAGGACAAGGGTTACCACAACATATAAATGCATATAAACTTATGTGAAGATAAATATCATGCCTTTAAAGATAAATCTATCAACTTTTGTTGACTAATAAGTAAATCAACCAACTTTCATAAATCAATTCACTTTATTACTTGTTTTGAATTCAAAGCTCAAAACTTTCGTTATCGAACAATATCAACATTCAAGTTCATTACTCTCTCTTTCGATCAAGCAACAAACTCAAATTACTTCAACTCTCGTCTAATCATAAGCACAACAAGCAATTCAAAGGATAGAAGGCAATCAAAAACTCAACACTCTCATTCAAACATGCATAACTATGTCGGGTTTCAACTCCGACCCCAAATAAGAAAACTACTCACTCTTCATTGGAAAAAAGCAAATAACTTTAATAAAAAAGAACATGTAAAACAAAACTTACTTGAAATTGAAAAGTAAATATCGTCTTACAAACTTGTATAATTCCGAAATAAACCAAAGAATAAACTAACAAGAGCTTGATCACCGAACCACTCCTCTCTCTCGATCGAACCAGTCCGACTCTCCCTCTCTCTCGACTTCTTATAAAACTAGAACGAATCCCCCCTCTTCTAGGGTTAGAACAAGGGTATAATTATACTAAGAAAGCTATCTATAAAAGACCTAAAAGATAAAAACTTACCCTACTTAAAAGATAACAAGATAAAAGATATTAATTCCGAAAGTCGGCTGTGCTCTACCAACACAGGTCACCTCGTTAACGACTTGCACAGGGTCATTAGACTTTGCTAAATCCCTTAACAAAAACTCTGACTTTATAGCTCGTTAACGACCCTCACAAGTCGTTACCGAGCCTCCGTTTTGGCTTCTTACGAACTCTTCCTTGGCTTTAACTTGCACTCTAACTTGATTTTCAAAAGGCATTCTTCTTCCTCTCCTACTATGCATTCCACCTTCCACCACTAGACTTCAACTCAGCTTGAAAAGTGCTCCTTTCTGCTAAAAAACCTACAAAAAGACACAAAATGGAGTAGCTTCCATAGTTTTCACAAAATATGCAAACTTATCCAAAAACACACAAAACTAACTCTAAACCTACCAAAACTAAACTAAACAACCTAAGAAAGACACCTAAAACTAAACTAAAAACACGAACATCACCAACATCAACCATTTGTGAAATATTCATGAAGTTGCCTACATGAGTTATGTCTTCGACATGAAATGAAGGCGGACTTGCAAGATCTTGAAGACGCTTAAAAGATTGTGCACGAGAAGATGATATTCTGGTTTTTAAGGTTATGGATAGAATCCTCTCAAGATAAGATAAGGTGTCGAACTACCTTAAGCCCTAAGGGGTATCTTTATTGTTATATTTTTTATTCCTAGGATGCTTTTGTATGGTTTTGAAATATATTATCTTCCATTACTGAATTGGAAGTAATATTGTTAGAAAAGCTGAAGCTTTGATTTTGATGGTTGCAAACGCGAGTCATGTGGCCGACTTCGAGTCTGGAAACCGAGTCGCCAACATGAGTTACATCCCCGACGTGAAATGAAGATAAATGGAGAAGATGCTGAAGATGCACGTGATATTGAAGATTTGATTGTGATATCCATCCATCCGTTTACCAATTTGGGTGCATCCATCCATCATCCGTCGGGTGATTCGGGTGGGTCCGGTCGTCCATGGATGATTAAAAAATATACATTTATATAACAAGTGATGTGAATTTAGAATAATTTAACACATATAATACAAAATTCTCATTTGTGTATCAAATAATATTATATAAATAAGATATAAGAAGAAATTCAAAATGAATAAGTAATATTTAAATGTAAAATTGGAGCAATAACCACAAGTTAACTTTTAATATTAGTAATTTTTATACATATATAACATGATTATATATATAATCGGGTGTATCGGATCGGGTGGATGGGTGAAGGGCCTTCATCCATACCCATCCATCACCCTACTTTATTCGGGTTTTCACCCACTTTTTCGGATCAGATCAGTCGGGTTACCATCGGGTGCGGGTGAGATTGCCATCCCTACATTGAATTGATCTTTTTAAACGAAATTCATAACATGAAATCTTCCATTACACGAGCTTAAAATAGGAAACCTTCAAAATAGAAAATCTTTATGAAGTACAATACTTAACTTCAAAATCTCACAAGAAGTTTCCTAATAAATTGGAAGAAACGATGAGGATACATCCAATTTAGACTCTCAAGAGAGAATAGGAATTTATTAAGAACTTGATCTAGAAGTGATTCACCCTTAGGAATCTTCGCCTGATCTTACTATGGATCCTTCTCGGAATCCATTCCCATCTCCAGGAAATCAAATGTCCATCATAGGACCTTTTTCACAAAAGTTATTACAAACTTATTACCTCATGTCTCTAATTCCCATTCCTCCTTCTATCTCTTTCACGGGTCTGACCTCCAATCTTAACCACTTTCCGTAAATGGTTCGAAGACAACACCAATATAGACTTCTCCATAATTCTATATGGAAAGATAAAAGTCTTAAAGAAGACTTGGAACTTTTAGCTCTGATACCACTTCTGTAACACCCCCTTTCTACCCTGGAGGTATTACCGCCAGTAACCCCGATTAAGACTAAACCGAAGCTACCAAGGCTTTAAACTGACTGAACAAACTAAAAATCCAAAAGCTGAAGTCATTTAAAACAGAAATATGAAAATGGAAGACCACAAAATGTTGTAAAACAACTTAATCTTTATTATTAGATAACTCCAACTTTACAAAAGTTTTAAGAAAATGTTACAGCAGAATAAATATAAATGGTCTTAAAACAACATTAGCTATTATGACAAGATGATAGAACAATCTTCAATCAGAACAAAGTCTTTAGTATTTAAACTCTTAGCTTCTTCTTTTCCAACATACATTTGTAGTGGCCCAACCATAAACTTCGCTCAAACACAACTTCTGGAAACTTTTCTTCAACTTCTTGATCCATTTCTCAAATCAACTTCCAAGAAATACCTGATGTATCGTATACAACGGTGGACACCAACCGACCATGCAATTGAATAAAGTGGTCGGGTTAGTCTAATGAAAGACTAAGCAAGTGGAGAAATTGATTGGTTCTTATGGTAGTGACTAAATATATTGGCATCGAAATCCGAATAACAACCGGTCGATGATCCAACAGTTAGCAGTCCCATAGAGGATAAAAAATGAGGCATGCATAATCAAGAGATAGGACACCACAACTTGTGGTTCCTTTACGAAACATGAACAATAGTTGGGAACTCATATTAATCACATAACATTTTAAAAAAAAAACCTCCATCGACTAATCAGATTAACTTAATCAAAGTTTGATTAAGAATCATTCATAACCGGGAGCAAGAATGGCTTTCCGACTGAACGAACCATTCAAATATATTAATGTGCCTAACACACTTATCTTATATTACTTTCAAAACTTTTCACAAACAGGTTGGTAATTCATAATCGGCTCGAACTACTGCCGAAATATTTTCGTAATGTAGAGATCATCAGAGTATTTCATCTATGGTCATCTACCCTGTACCAAGATCATAGGACTTAAGCGATACTTGATCTTTCATTTCGCACTTGTTGCTGTAGAGATCAGAGGCCTATCATACTATCGTCTACACTGCACCGTGCCAAAACTTGCACTTAGCTAGAGTGCGCATCACCCCTCTCACACAAAGAGCAGGGGAAGAGTCATGACCCACCATTAGGATTAGGCCCCTCCTAATGTAATTTTCTTTTAAAGAGAGGATATGGAACCACGTTCCCCTCCCTGAAACTACCTTAATTCAACAACAATGTCTCAGCGTGAGACAACATACAAGGTCACATAACGGACCTAAATCTAGTTCTACCGCAAAACTGAATAAACAACATGGTCATTATTTCTAACAAATATAATAACATAGCATATTTTATTAAGCACACAAGTTTTTCCCAACACAAATATTAAATGGGATTCAATTCCTCATTTAATAACAATAATGCAAGAGAGAACCATCCACTTGCCTTATACGAGATATCTCCACTTAAAGCGATTAGTTTTATCTCGAACGACGTGCATCCAAGACTCGTGCTCGGGTTGTACCAAAAAAGAATAGAGAAATAAATTATAATCAATTTATTTCCGTTTCAAGATTAACTACTACAAATTATTATGTCGTTATAATAATTTGTCAAACACTTGCTTGACTTAATCCGGCTTTATAACTTAGCCAATAGCAGGATCGATAAATCACGCTTTACGAGATTTAATACGAAGATACAACCTTAAATGATCTTATCCTAAAATATTTCTATAATATAAGTGAAGCTCGAAATACGGAAATTACCTAGCGATACGCTTTCGAGATTTGCTTGCACGCAAATCGAGGTGGCACACAAATTGATGAAATGCGCAAAACGAGGCAATATGTGAATCGAGACAATCCATCAACATCCATGACACGTATCCCGAGGCAAACACGGGTCCACACACTTTTCCTTCTTTCTTTCCCCTTTTCTTTTCACTTTACTCCACATAAAAGTTCGGAAAACAGTGAGCGACAAGCTAACTTCGCCGATGTCTAGTGTCTTCGTCTGACATCCGTTTTGGGCGATTCAAGCGACAGTTGAAAGTACTAACTACCCTCTTCCTACTATTGGCAACAGATGTTTAATTCTCCGAAGTACGTCAGAGAACGGAGGTGATAAAAACAGCTCGTAGTCATCTCAAAAGCTGAAGTTGAAAAACCAGATTCGTTGAGCCATCTTTGTCAACTTGTGGAGGTGGCTTGCACGGTGTGCGGGCTAGTGCTAGTGCTCGACGACTAGTGACTTGTGGCTGAGCAAGGTGGCCGATGAGGCAAATAAGAATTGTAAGAAGAAGGAGAAGAAGAAAAGAAGGTGGATGAGTAATATGGAAGTGAAGCCTTGGCTTTATATAGAGGGGATGGAAGAAGACAAATTCAATTCAACTTATATAAGAGACAAAGAGCAAGGCACGTCAATCTAGAAGATATGGCACAAAAATTGAGGGAGAAAGATAAGCATGGCACACATCTCTAGAAGATAAGATAGACATGCACACATATCTAGAAGATAATGGATTAGATCAAAACTTTTAGAAGTCTATCTTCATTTCATTAAGAAACGAGATTACCTAATGACTAAGAAACAAGTTAAGAGATAACAGTACTGGAAGATTTTTAATACATAAAATCTTAGTAAAAACGAGGTTACCCGAGATTACTTAATAACTAAGAAAACCCGGCACGAATTTCGAAAAACAATAAAAATCAAGGATATTACAATGAAGAATTAAAGTAATATTTTTTTATTAAAAAGAGAGGATATTACAACGGTACCGAGGCCGTAGGAAACAAAACCGAGGAAAATCACGAGAGAAGGCCTACCGACTCTAACGGGGGTCGTTACCGAGGTGCCCCCGTGTCGGTAGGCGACGCCGACTCGAGAATTAATGTGTTTATTTCGATATATTTTTTGAATAGTTTTATATCCTTATGGAAACTTCTCTAGATAGATTTCTTAGTATTTAAGCAAGGGTTGGACCTTGTTTTTAGGGAGAGATTTATCTCGTACGTCTTGGGAGTTTTTCTTTGGACGCAAGTAAGAGACAAGAAAAGGTTTGGATTTCTTTGTGTTCTTGCTTGAGTTTGAAGACTTTGTGATTGAGATTTCTAGGAAGTCTTCTTTAATTCAATTGAAAGTTGATATTTTCTTCTTTTAATATTGTTGTTTGTTCTTCAATCATGAGTGAGTAGTTTTCTTATTTTAGGGTTGGGGTAAAAACCACAACATAGCTATGCATGTTGATAGTATGAATTTATGAATTGATTGCCTCTGATCTTGTTTCTACTTATTTGTGCTTAAACTTTGATGAAATTTGAAGTAATTTCTTGTTCATGATTTGAGCGAAAGAAAAGATTGTGAATTTGAATAGGAATAAAGTTTGAAACGAAAGTTGAAAACTTTAGATCGTGATAAGTAGATATAAGTGAATTGATTTGTGAAAGTTTGTTAATTTGCTTATCTTTTCAACGAAAGTTGATTTCTTATGTTAAAAGGTGTGATCTTTATTATTCATATGATTTAATATGCATGGCTATGTTGTGTTAAACCCTAAACTCTAGATCTTTCTTGCTTTGATAAAAACCTTCGTTCCCAATTACCCTCGTTACGAAGTCCCTAACCTCGGTACCGAGCCCTACAGCTTTCTAACGTTGTTGGTTTGTTTCGTTGTTGCTTTTGTTTGTTTGTTCTTCGTATTTTAGCCTAGCAATTAAACATAGACTTCCTCTCCCGTGGACGAACCTGACTTCCCTATACTCAGCGGGGTCTTGATTTATGAATTTATTTGTTTGTCAAGAAACCCTTACAACAACAAGCAAACCAACTTTCACGATTTTGTTGTGATAGTATTGCACTCCTGTGGGAAAAAACCTGTCAACGAGGAAAGAGCGTTGCCCTTCTTACAAAACTAGATTAAACTAGCTCTATCTTGCTCCAACGGGGGCTCTCTTGTTATGAAATGATGCTCTTCTCCTCTCGGGGATGCGGTGTCTCCTCTCCTCATGCCAACATTTGATAGGTAGCCGAATCCCTCTGGTTGTGGCTCGTGTCCTCACTGTAGTCTCGAGATCGCATGTGCACTGGCTGGTGGCGTTCGACACACTGTTCCCTGCCATTTGCGACGCGACGTCTTTTTTGCTCGGGTGTATGACTACGAGGCCGGGGTCTTGACTTCTTGGGTTCTGCTTGTCATCCTCAGTTTGATCCGAGTTGACATTTGATCTCTTATCTCGTCTTGATGCCTTCTTTGTGTCGTCAGATCGTGAGTCGAGCTTCATTCTTTGCTTGTTGCTTTCCTTAGTCATGATCATAGTCTCTTCTTCTATTGTAGCTTTGTTGTCAATTGAGTGAATTTTGATCAGAAGATCATTTTACAGCCTCTCTAGAGCGATTTATTGATTTTCAATGCTTCCTGAACTGTCTTGATTGGGCAACTGTAGCCTTCGAACAAGTTCTTGCAAGGTAGCAGCGCGTCATTGTCTCGGGAGCATAACTATTTGACTTTAATTTTCGATTCTAGCCCAGTTCAGGCATGTTTTTGGTTTTGATGCCAAAAGACGAAGTGTAGAATTTCCTCATCTTTCCATCCATAAAATTCTCATAATTTTTCAACTTTTGTAACTCATTGGCTGATTAATGAAGTGGATACTTTTGTGATAGACATTGATTATCAGGTTATTCATGTCATGTTTCTTGCAAAAATGTTTAGGGATCACTCTGTGGGTATGGTTATAGTCAATCCTACTACGATCGCCAAGAAGATTACTTTTAGGTTCAAGAACTACTGGATCTTGGAGGAGGGTTATAAAGATTTAATCAAGAAATTGTGGCTCTAGCGATGCTCTAGCTCAATTCCGATTTATGGAAAAGATGAGGAAAGTTAAAGGTGTTCTAGCAAAGAGGTAGATACAAAAATTTAGAAATTGTTGTTGAGGAGTGTGCAAATAAAGTAAAGCAATCTTATGAAGAGTGACATCAAGATTTTTTTGATGTGGAGAAACAAAATGATGTGTCTCAAACTAAGAAGGCTAAACTAGATTGGAGTACCTTCATAGTATCATTTCTAAGAGGGCTAAACTAGATTGTCTCAAAGTAGGAGAGGAGACCTCAAAGATTATCTACAATGAGATTGAGTAAAGAAAAGCTGGAAACTCCATCTTCGTACTTAAAGATGCATTTGGAGTAATGCTTGAAAGTAAGTTTGCAATTAAGAAGAAAATATTTGATTTCTATATTACTTTATTTGGGACTGAACTAACTTGTGGTATGATTGATTTAAAGAATTACGATGGAAGGAAGGTTGATATTGCTAATCACTCTCATCTTTGTTAGAGTTCATCAATTGTTGATATTAAATGAGCATTATGGGACATTGGAAACAACAAGGCCATTGGGCTTGATGGCTTTGACATTTTTTTTAAGGATAGTTGGGATCTCATCAAGACTAATATGGTGGCTGCTTTAATTGAACTTTTCTAGCCTATTTGAATGTTAAGATAAATGAATACTACTTTCATATGCCTCATACCTAAGGTGAATGATCCTTTCCTCATTAAAGAATATAGACTAATATCTTGCTCTCACAACTTGCTCAAAATCATTTCTAAGATACTACTCCAAAAAGTGAGACCTCTCTTTTAAGACATTCAATCACTTAGTCAGGGATCTTTTGTAACAAGAAGAAGCATTAGTCATAATACGATTGTTAATCAACAATTCGTGAAGGGACATGAAAGGAATAACTCCAAGGTTATGAAGCATATGCTTGTGTTAGATGGCAATATTTGGAGTAAGCTATGAAGTTCAATGGATGTGCCACGACCTTGCTTGTCTACTGCATCACCACAAGCCACGACATCCCTGATGCCCAGTCCCAAAACCCCACTCTCTCCACGATCGAGACAAGCTCACTTGTGCTAGTGCCCATACCCGATGCCACTTATGGTCGCCCGACGCTCCCCACGTTTTCTCACTTCCATGCCATAGGTATGCTTGGGGTGCCCCTTGTCTCCGCGCCTCTTGGTTTTTGGGACATATACTTTTATCATGTTTCTTTTATTGGTTTTTGTGTTTCTCGGTATGTGGGAATTTGTTTGCACACTTGGCCCAATCGCTCGTTTTGACCATGTTTGTCTAGCATGTTGGCCACCTCTTTTTAAGGCCCCTTGAACACTCATTGTAAGGTTTACGCTTAGTCTAATCATAATTGCCTATTGTGAATGAGTTGAACAATCCCATTGGCATAGGCGTCCAACTTTCTTACCCTAAACTGCCCTATTTTTGATGTCTCCCCTTACTATCAAATTAGGTTTGATCCTCTTGATCGAACCTCTCTCGTTACAACTCATCAATCTATATCACATCTAGTCGATCCACATCGACCCAAATGATCCTTTTGCTTCCCCCGCTAGCTACACAAGATTGAAAGCAGGACCCATTTCAAGGCTAAAGATCCGATTCAAGATGAGATCAAACCTCGAATCCGATAAGTGAATGCATATTTTGGTATCATAGACAAGGTAAAAAAATCAATAGGTAGAACAAACCCAAGAGTCCTAAAGGAGGAGGATGAAATACCCATATTTCAATAAAAAGAGGTGAAAAGATCAAAATCTCCCCGCTTAATGAAATAAGATAAAACAATTGTTGAGTCGGTGTTAGGAACTCACGTTCATTAACACTGGAACAACATCCTCAATATTGATAATGACAAACCCCATGGGAACTATCGCCAATTGCCAAGTATTTCAGCACAACAAGTTTCACGTTCTAAAGTAAAACACAGAGTTCCCAAAGTATGGGAACTATTGCAACGAAGAAAAGAAAAGTGACCAACATCAAAAGAGAACAGGTTGCGCGTTGCAAAGAAAAACACAGATCAACGAGTTCACAAAGCATGGGAACCAATGCAACGTCGAAAAGAGAGCGACCAACCTCAGAAGAGAACAGAGTTCTTAAGAGATAGGAACCAATTGAACCAAAGTTCCCACATGATGGGAACTAGATGAGAAGAACAAGAATCCCTCGAAGTCAAGAAGAGTTCCCAAGATAAGGGAACCGAGAATATGAGAGTTCCCTTTGAATGGGAACTAGCGCATACGTGAAAGCGACATCTCAACGCATTTTTAGGGATCCTGTTTGTTCCGGACAAAAGGGCGTCTCAGACTTTCAGAGCTTCAGCAGAAGGAAGACGACCATCCAACGGTCCAGAATGATTCAAGAGTTGACAATTCAAATTCAAATCAAAGTCACATGTCAACCTTAAGAATCATACTTGGAGAGCAAGGCAAAAAGAGTATTTAGGACAAATACCTCTAGTGGATAAGGGTTTCTCATCACGCCTATTTAAACCCTTCAATAGTAACCTTGCTGCTCACTTTTCATAATCATCGGATCCAAACACTAAAGAGAGTAAAGCCGAGGATCCACTCAGGTGAAGATCGTACAGTTGGTGAAAAGTCCCCGGTGCCAAGCTAATGTCGATGAAGATGAAGAAGAGAAGAGTTCCTAGGTCTAGGGGAACTCTAGTGAAGAGAAAGAAGAGAGAAAGAGGTTTGAGTTTCGCTTTGTCTTTGATTGTGAGCGTTCACCGGGTTAGGGTCGAGAGAATGCATTAGTGTTGCCTAGGGAGATAGTCCTTGTACTAACAGAGAAGTTTGTATTCTGCCTTGTAATCCGAAGGGAACTAAGCAATAAAGAAAAGGAAACTCATTCGAAAATCCTCCAAGCGGAGGTCTTACTCACGCGATTAGTTGATCGCCGTGGGATTCCTCTATAAGGGAACTGTCTCTATTGTTTTATTTACATGCATATTTACTTATTCCGCTGCGTGTGGGAACTGTTCGATACTGTTCCCATAACTGATTTCGACCAACCTACGATCCAACGACAACAGTTGTTAGATCACCTTGATCCAACGATCGTGAATGTTCCTTATTTTATAGGTTAGCATCAAGTTATACATGATCCGAAATCCTTTAATATACTCTATTTGTTTTATAATGTTTGGCCTTTATTCATCTATCATACTTATTGTGACAAACTAATTAGAGTAGAAAAAGTTTTTGTCCTTTAATCTAAGTGATTCAATTAATATTTTAATGTACATTTAAAATTACATAATTCATATTCAGTTTTGTTTAAAGAGTAGATACAATGTAAGAAGTTGGGTTAATTCGAAAGAGATTCATTCATTCTACAACAAGTCAACAAGTAAACTGTGAATGGATTTAATTTCTGGATGAAAAATGGACAAATTTACGAATCATTATCCTATTATTTTTCCTGTATTGTGGAATTGAATTCACTTCTTCATTGGGGTTGATAATTCAGATATAGTTTCACTTTGAATTTTTGGATTCATGTATAGATTCATTTTGAATTTTCGGATTCATGTATCGATACTCTAGAATAAATTCCTTTTTATCTGAAATAATTAATTACTAAGGAATGTTAAGGTGCAAGTGTCGATATAAATACATGATTTGCTTAATTAGTCTCTTCAACACAAATTTCCTTCAAGCTATAGCAAGTTTGCCATTTAATATGAATTTAAGAATTCTCTTCACCCTTCTCATCACAATATTTCTTTTAAACTTTCGTACATTTGCTAGTCCATCAACAAGTGAGTTCCACAAAATTTTCCTCATGAACTTAATTTTCTTGATTTCTTCTTATTCTCTATGATTCTTTTTTTTATATCTTTCTCTATATAATATCGTTCAATACTCGAAATGTGTATTTTATGTTGGCATCGCTATGATTCTGATTCTTTTATATGTAGGAGTACTTGCAAAGTCCATCCCAGAGAAGCATGTGATTGATCAAGTAAATTTAATTGTCTATTTTTCATTAATTGTCAATTATAAATTGACTATTTGAATTCTTTAATGGATTTGAATAATATCTACATGTGTTTGGTGATGAGGAGATGCGGATGATGACTGAAATGATGATTGATTACAAAGGCCCGAAAACGCATCCCAGTAAAGACCCACATGTGCCACCCCGAAAGCCTACTTGATTGTATACATGTGTTTTATTTCTATATAATACAAAATTGAATCAGGTTCCGACAAAGCTTAAATAAATAAATTATGTTAATACTATCACATAATTATAATAAAGTGGATTGGGTTAGAGATTGTAGTTTCATATTCTTTTTACTATGTATATCATTATCCATTTTCTTTTTGGTAATAAGGTTGAAAGCCACATATCACATTATAATTATATGCACATTATGTCAATGTTCAAATCTTTATCTTTATATATTTAAATACATACCAAAATAGTCGAGAAACATAAGGTTGAAAATTTGTACTATATTTTACAAAGAACAACTGAATTTAATATGAAAAATAATTATGAACACTCAAATCACACTCAATCATAGGATGTGTTAAATTATAGATTATGGAATCGTTCAAATATTCAAAATAGGCAATTGAAATCAAACTCATGATGCCATAAACAAGTATCTCAAAGATGGAGCACCCACCCTACTGGCCACAAAGTCTTCCTTTGACATCTTCCAAATCTATCACACTTTATTCTTCTAAACACCCCAACCACTAGAAAACACTCACCATTACAAATGGGTAGCTCTTGACTACGACCAACATTGAGCAACCCCCATCCGCCACCAGTTAATTAGCCCTTAATCACAACTGTTGGGCTACTCTTGTCAAGCTATGCATTGAAATCATTGTTATTAAAATCGGGATTCTAGGATTGAATCGTGATAGGCCTTATGGATCGGATTGTAGAATCGTAAGATTTTACATTATGAATAAATATGTTTTTAAAAAATTGATAGTATAGTGAAAAAAAGAAAAAAAAGTATGGTTGTTTCATACTTTCATGAAAACATACACTAATATAAGGTAATAAATTTTTAAAATGACCATATTTTATTCACAAAGCATCTATATATGAGAGAGATTTTTTATAATACTAGAATATTTGAGTTTTTTAAGTGTAAAAATTTATTATTACTATGAAAAAACTCAAATTGTGGGCGTGCTTTGTGAAAAATAACTTATATTATGAGTGATTGTGTGAAAAAAAACTTTTGATTAATTTTATGAAAAAATATGAAAAAAAATAAAAATAAGTGTGGATTTTGGGTTTGGGTTTGGGTTTGGGTTTGTAAGGGATTTAAAAAAAACTCAAATTGTGGGTTCGGGTTTGTAAGGGATTTAAAAATATGAAAAAAATAAAAATAAGTGTGGATATTGTAAGAAAAAATATATTTTATTTAAAAATATAAACTAATTTTGTGATTTTTTTTTCATATCAAATGCAAGATCTATAAAGTTATAATAGCTTAATTTAGGCCATTTATTTATTTTTTAGAAGAATTGAGCCTTCTAGTTGAGTTTTATAAATAAAACCTACAAAATCTTAAGATTTTACGATTCTACGATTCTATACGATTCAATACGATTCTGATAGGATTCTATTGTGATTCTGATGTAATACGATTTTTCACAACGATCCGGATCGTAACCTGAATTTGAAATCGTAAAATCGTACGATTTTACGACTACAATCGCAATTTTAATAACCATGATTGAAATTTAACAATCAAAAAAACACCAGCTACATCTGGTGTCTTCATCGCGAATTTGTTCTTAGAGACGGCTTTGATGTCACCCACCCCACTCTTTACGCTTCCAAAAGATCATAAACTCACTAGACACAACAACCCTCGACTTGGCCGAATTTGTTGTCTTTCACATGGAACCAAAATATAAACATTGAGATGGATCAAATTGTGGGTGGCTCTTTGACCACAACCCCAACTACTTTGAAGACCCATCCTGCCTCACCCTTATTTGATCCAATTGTGAGTGACTGAGTGAAACTCTCCCATGTGCTTTTCGATACCTTGGTATTGTTTACTCCCCATGTCTTCTTGTCATTTTGCAATTTATCCAAAGGAAGTGTGGGACAAAAATTTATGGTTTGGCATAAGGATGAACGAGGTGGACCCAGATTGGATTCCGCCACCGCGTCACCACAAGGTTCCTCCCTGCCGTCACAACTACTATGATTCAGATTGGATTCCGCCTCCCAATCTTCCAAGACGATCTCCACAACGGCATTGTACCAACTTATATGATTCCAATCCTATTTCCTATGATAAGTATTGGGAGCATTTCGAGTACCATACTTGCCCTCGGAATAGGTAACAAGAGCGCTTGTTCCATGGCTCCTCTCGGTGTGATTCTTATGTCACAAAATCATCATCACCTCCACTCATATTGGCACTCACACCAGAGCAATTGGAGATCCACGATCTCCGATAACAATTGGCTATTGAACGTGCCAAAATAGCCGTGTTATCTGAGGTGCTTGCTAATAGCGCAACCCGAGAGGCTTCTATGGCCAATGGCGCCGACACTCTCAAGGCTACGGTTAGACATTCCTCCTCAAATTTGGTGGAGTCTCATAATTTTGTTTTTGAGGAACATATGCAAAATTTGGTCGAGTTTGGAGGAGGTTTACCTAGCAAGTGCCCACAACCTACATCGTGTGCCCTCGCGCCTTCCCTTTCTATCGACGCTTTTCAGGCCATTGTTGTGCAAACTGAGCCAAACTTGGTGGACACCATCGGTACAATAAAATATGACCTTCCACCAAGTTTCATCCAGATTGGAGCTGAATTTCATATTGAACGCCTTAAGGGAGCCTCTTTTGTGCCTTGTCGAGATCTTCCCCCGACACTCCCAAGCTTGAAACAAAGACGCTTTGAATTTGTGGGGGGGGGGGGATGATGGAATCCAGCCCTAACCCAAGTTGGGTTCCGATGACACGGAGGCGCCCAAGATAATGGCGGCCGCCTTGGCGAGCCCGTGCAACGGCGCAACCCTTTTGGCCTAGTCGAGCTACATCGGTGTTTATCTCTTTTATTTATGATATTTATTTATTTTATTGCATAACTTGACATTATTTATATTATTATTATGTTATTTTATTGGGCGTGTATCTCGGTTTGCATATCGGGGTTAGTCCAAGTGTGTCTAAGAAAGGAGTGCTCTCTATATAAATCCCTCCTTCCTCTCTTTGTACTTAGTTTCGGTTAGTTGGAAATTAAGATTACTCAAATTATGGGTGTGCTTTGTGAAAAATAACTTATATTATGAGTGATTGTGTGAAACAAATACTTTTGATTAATTTTATGAAAAAAAATTAAATTATGAGTGGGTTTGGGTTTTTAAGGGTTTTAAAAATATGAAAAAATAAAAATAAGTGTGGATTTTGTAAGAAAAAAATATATTTTTATTAAAAATAAAAAATATAGACTAATTTTGTGAATTTTTTCCATATCAAATGCAAGATCTATAAAGTTATAATAGCTTAATTTAGGCCATTTATTTATTTTTAGAGAATTAAGCCTTATAGTTTAGTTTTTTTATAAATAAAACCTACAAAATCTTAAGATTTTACGATTCTACGATTCTATACGATTTAGTACTATTCTGATATAATTCTATTGCGATTTTGATGTAAAACGATTTTTCACAATGATCTGTATTGTCACCTGAATTTGGAATCGTAAAATCGTACGATTTTTTGACTAGAATCACAATTTTAATAACCATGATTGATATTTAACAAACAAAAGTTCAAACCACCAGCTACATCTAGTGTCTTGCGTGTTAGTCGAGGTCATGATGCCATCTGGGTAGTAGTGGACAGATTGACCAAGACGGCATGCTTCCTTCCGATTAGGGAGGTGTGGCAAGTTCCTAAACTAGTGGATGTGTTTGTAAGGCAGATAGTGAGACTACATGGAGTACCAAAAACAATTGTATCCGATCGAGATGGTCGGTTTACATCGAAATTCTGGCACCAAGTGCACAATGCGTTGGGTACCACTGACAAGCAGATGGACAGTCAGAGAGGACGATTCAAACGCTTGAAGATATGATAAGAGCTTGTGTCCTAGACTGGGGTGGTAGTTGGTCAGAAAATTTAGAGTTAGTGGAGTTTGCATACAATAACAATTGGCACACCTCGATTCAAATGGCTCCTTATGAGGCGTTGTATGGTCGAAAGTGTCGAACGCCACTTTGTTGGGATGACCCCTCTGACAGAGTGGGTGAGATGCCCCAACTGATCCAAGATACAGTTGATACAGTTGCTTTGATAAGAGAACACATGTTAGCCGCTCAGAGTCATCAGAAATCCTATGCTGACAAATGAAGGCGACCGTTATAATTTGATATTGGCGCACATGTATGGTTGAGAGTGTCGCCTAGAAGATTTGAGATTAAAGGGAAGTTGAGTCCTCGCTACGTCGGACCTTTTGAGATCTTAGAAAGGGTTGGAGAGTTGGCCTATCGCTTGGCACTTCCTCCATCATTAGAAGGAGTTCATCCCGTGTTTCATAAATCCCAGCTAAGGCAATACATTCCCGATCCCAACCAGAAGCTTAGTTATGAAGAGTTGAGAATTGAGCCAGATCATACTTTTGTTGAACAACCGATAGCTATCTTGGATCGTCGAATGAAAAAACTACCAAACAAAGAGATTCATTTAGTCTTAGTGCAGTGGTCTAGGCGCGGAGTTGAGGAGGCCACTTGGGAAACCGAGGCAAGTATGCAAGAGAGTTATCCCGAGTTATACTCGAAGTTGAAAGTGTCTATGGGGTGATGGTTAGTACTTGAGCTGGAAACACATGTTATTTATTACTCTAATTAAGCATTGTATGGGCTGCCAATGTCAAATGGGAGAGTTTTGTCGGCTCGACGAATTATTATTTTGCCTTGGCTGGAAACACATTTGGTTGTTCTTCTTTTATTAAGTTGTTGTGATTGTATATGTAGTTGGTGTACAAATGATGTGTTCGAATGGAATTGTTGTTGTGGGCAGTTGATGGTTTTAATGCTGGAGTTGATCCCTCGTGTGAGCTGGCTCCATCTTCTTTCATTAACATTGAAATTGTTGTTTGCCGAGTGAGCACATACGAAATTCCAAAGGCTTCCAAAATGGAGATATTAAATGTAATGGCATTATTGAATTATTTACTTGTTATTTTGTACTATTGACACATAGTTGTTGTTGTTGGATTGGGAATTACAAGCAATTGTAAGTTGTTGACCTAAAATTTTGGATGTCAATGTTTATCACTTAGATAGAGCTCTTAGTTTTAGGGGCGTTAAGTGTGTGTTTCGCTTCTCTTCAAATGTTATAGTTTCGGTTATTGATTTGTTAGGAATTGATAACGTTCGTTTGTGACTTGTTCGAGCTACCTTCTTCCGCTACATGTTTGTGTCTCGCCTTCGAGGTAAGTCGCTTGCCGACTTACTTAGCTTACGACTCGTTATATGTTGAACGCGTAGATTGAATGTGTAGCCCTTATTTTGGAATGATTCCATATTAGGTGCTTATATGTGTATTTAAAATTATGGAAAATCATTTTTAAACATTTTCGTTATGCGTGCATTGGGTTTATCCGGGCATGATCATGGGTACGGGTACGCTGGAGATGAAGAGGCCCCCGGTGCCATATATTTGAGGAGGACGTTGGATGCTATGTTATTTTGATGGTTTTGTTTGAATGGTCTAGATGCTTGGATGTTCCTATTGAAATGTATGATTGTGGTTGTGTGCTTTTGGTATTAATCTTATGATTGTTGTTACTGTCCTTATTGGCATACTTCTATTGCTTTCATTACTAAATATACTATGGTATTACTATTGAATTCTCTATTGTGGTTATAGTGGTGTATACCTCTAAGTATATGTATACATGCAAATTTATTTTAGTAAAATTGTTTTGTTACATGTTTGATTTGCTTGTTTGACCCATACCGGGATCGTAGGCTAATTTGATCAACTTGTGGTGTTTTTAGGTAAGGATTCCGGCTTGGGAAATGTGCCAGGAGTTGCATTCCGGATGATGGAGCTCGGTCTTGATGTGTCGTGTCTTAGAAGAGCGACTTTAGTACTTTAGTCTTTTGGTTTTCTTAGACTATGATATGTTGCTTTGATAATGAGTCGTTTTGGAGTATGTGTTGATTTGTTCGGATTTTAGACTAGTTATGGCGTCCTATTGTCATGTCTGATAGAATTTTGGCTTTGCATGCATATGGTTTTATGGCATGCGTTTTGAACATCTAAATTGGATGGTTTAGTTGAATTTGTTCGCCGTGCCTTTGTTGCAAGGTCCAATATAGTCTATTGTGGTCAATTTGTTCTGGTAGACCCATTGTGAGGCCTACAACCTTGTGACCCCTAGGTATTTGGCAAACAGGGTGTTACAAATTGGTATCAGAGCGAGGTTGACAACAAGGGTACTAGGTCCAAACAAAAGAGCTCGTGAGGTCCAATTTATAGTTATGTAAACTTAAAAACCCTTTTTCTAAGGCATGCTGCATTTTAGGTAGGGAAACACGTCGAGACCGCTACATCATCTGAGAAGAATCTCTGTAAGCATTTTATTTGCTTAATTACAATTGTTAATTGTAAAGTCTAAGTGTCTTATTATGTTTAGGTATCACTTACTAATGGCAAGATGTAGAGGTAGAGGAAGACCTAGGGGTAGAGGAAGAGGAGTTACTGTTGAGCCTCTTGTTAATCCCTTGGCTGAGGGAACTGCAGAGAGTCTGGGCCCAGTCAGAAATGCTAATCAAGGACTAGGTGATGATCGATCCGTTGTCGCACAGAGTGATGCAAGATTTGGAGGCCAAGATCTTGTAGGGCCTAGGTCCGAAGCTAATGTCAATGTTCAAGAGCCGCCAGTTGCTCCAGCTACAGAATTACCTCCCACTGGTCCACCTGGGCTACAATCTTTAGTCCAAGAACATGTTTTGTCGTTCTTCCAAGTTCTTTTTGGGGGTGATCAAGTACCAAACCCTCAAGGGCCCGTTGTGAGAGCGTCCAATTCTAGGATGTAAGTTCCACCGGCACCCCCAGCTAGGGTGCCAGATATTCAGAGACTACCCCAACCTATTCAAGAAGTATCGCCAAGACTCCAGACTTGACAAATGGCTTCGTGAGTTCAGTTACTTGAAACTTCCGTTTTTCACTGGAGCTCATGGAAAGGACGTGGAGTTGTGGTTGAGGCAAGTCACTTTAGCTCTCAACACGATCAAGGCACTAGAGGATCGAAAGGTGTCGCTAGCTCAGAGCTTGCTTAGAGATAATGCTTTTGATTCGTGGTCTCTACAGATTCTTGATCACGAAGTGAACTTTGAAGAATTTTCTAAGATGTTGAGAGATGAATTCTGCCCTACTGCTGTAAGGGACGCTCGAGCTCAAGAATTTTCTGATGCAAAGCGCGAGAACATTTCAGTGGCAGAAGCTGCCCAAAAATATTATTCTTATGATTGTTGTTACTGTCCTTATTGGCATACTTCTATTGCTTTCATTACTAAATATACTATGGTATTACTATTGAATTCTCTATTGTGGTTATAGTGGTGTATGCCTCTAAGTATATGTATACATGCAAATTTATTTTAGTAAAATTGTTTTGTTACATGTTTGATTTGCTTGTTTGACCCATATCGGGATCGTAGGCTAATTTGATCAACTTGTGGTGTTTTTAGGTAAGGATTCCGGCTTGGGAAATGTGCCAGAAGTTGCATTCCGGATGATGGAGCTCGGTCTTGATGTGTCGTGTCTTAGAAGAGCGACTTTAGTACTTTAGTCTTTTGGTTTTCTTAGACTATGAGATGTTGCTTTGACAGTGAGTCGTTTTGGAGTATGTGTTGATTTGTTCGGTTTTTAGACTAGTTATGGCGTCCTATTGTCATGTCTGATAGAATTTTGGCTTTGCATGCATATGGTATTATGGCATGCGTTTTGAACTTCTAAATTGGATGGTTTAGTTGAATTTGTTTGCCGTGCCTTTGTTGCAAGGTCCAATATAGTCTATTGTGGTCAGTTTGTTCTGGTAGACCCATTGTGAGGCCTACAATCTTGTGACCCCTAGGTATTTGCCAGACAGGGTGTTACAAAGCTAATGGACATAAATAAACACTCTAGCCGAAACAATCAATCAAGAGACAAAATTCAACCAAATCCAATGATGCAAGGAAACGACACCGCTTCTATTGGACAATATCGTGGGCCTACATGTGATTTTCACAATATATTGAAGTCGTGAAAAATATAGTGTCGGGGTTGCAATCAAACATGAACTCGCCTACATAAATCACCGAAAATTATTGACAACAACATAAATCATGTTTCAATTTCCAAATAGCATGAGATTGTCAAATATTTTTCTCATTCTCATCATCAGATCAAACATGAAACACTAAAATTAATAACAATTAACAAAAGAGAATGAGGAATTCTAAGTTAGCAGGGAAGCTAAAATTAAAGACCCTACAGCGTTATAGAAAGTAATGAAAAACCGCAAAAGGAAGAACAATTTCCAATTTCATTCATGGTTGTAAAGAGATTATTTATAACAATCAATGGAATAAACTAAATGAGAAGGATAAAGGTTAATGCCACGAACGAAGATCGAAAATCAATAGGTACAACAAACCAAAGAGTCCTAAAGAAGGAGGACAAAAGTTTTTCTCTTTTAATCTAGTGATTCAATTAATATTTTAATGTACATTTGAAATTACATAATTCATATTCATTTTTTTAAAAGAGTAGATGCAATGTAAAGAGTTGGGATAATTCGAAAGAGATTCGTTCATTCTACAACAAGTAAACAATTAAATGAATGGATGTAATTTCTGGATGCAAAATGGACAAATTTACGAATCATTATCCAATAATTATTCCTTTATTGTGGAATTGAATTCACTTCTTCATCGGTAAGGATAATTCAGATATTGATTCAATTTCAAATTTTGGATTCATGTATAGATTCATTTTGAATTTTTGGATTCATGTATTGATACTCTAGAATGAATTCCTTTTTATCTGAAGCAATTAATTACTAAGGAATGTTAAGGTGCAAGTGTCTCTATAAATACATGATTTGCTTAATTAGTCTCTACAACACTATTTTCTTTCAAGCTATAGCAAGGTTGTCATTTAATATGAATTCAAGAATTCTCTTTACCCTTCTCATCACAATATTCCTTTTGAACTTTCGTGCATTTGCTATTCCATCAACAAGTGAGTTCCACAAAATTTTCCTCATGAACTTAATTTTCTTGATTTCTTCTTATTCTCTATGATTCTTTTTTTTTTATATTTCCCTATATAATATCATTCAATACTCGAAATCTGTATTTTAAATTGGCATCGCTATGATTCTGATTCATTTATATGTAGGATTACTTGCAAAGTCCATCCCGGAGAAGCATGTCATTGATCAAGTAAATTTATTTCTCTATTTTTTCATTAATTGTCAATTGTAAATTGATATTTTGAATTATTTAAAGGATTTGAATAATATCTACAAGTGTTTGTAGATGAGGAGATGCGGATGATGACCGAAATGATGATTGATTATAAAGGCCCAAAAACACATCCCAGTCAAGGCCCACATGTGCCACCCCGAAAGCCTACTTGAGAATGTACATGTGTTTATTTCTATATAATACAAAATTAAATTATGTTCCGACAAAACCTAAATAAATAAATTATGTTAATACTATCATGAAATTATAATAAAGTGGATTGGGGATAGAGATTTTGGTTTTATATTCTTTTTACTTTGTATATCATTATCCATTTCCTTTGTGATAATAAGGCTGAAAGCCAAATATCACATAATATGTATGCATATTATGTCAATGTTCAAATCTTTATCTTTATATCTTTAAATACATACAAAAATAGTTAGAGAAACATAAAATTGAAAATTTATACTATATTTTCCCTCACCATTACTAATAGGTTACTCTTAACTACCACCAACATTGAGCAACCCCCATCCACCACCAGTGAATTAGCCCTTCGTCAGAATTGTTGTACTCCTGTCAAGCTAGGCATTGAAATTACACAATCAAAAGTTCAAACCACCCATTAAAACAAAAAATAACTTAAATTGTGAACCACCGGATACATCTGATGTCTTCATCACGAATTTGTTCTTAGAGATGGATTTGATGTTACCCTCCCTACTCTTCATGCTTCCACAAGAGCATAAACTCACTAGACACCGCAACCCCGACTTGGCCGATTTTTTTTTTCCTTTCACATGGAACAAAATTCTAAAGCTTAAGATGACTCCAATTGTGGGTTGATCTTTGACCGCAACCCCAACGACTTCGAAGACCCATCCCGCCTTACCCTTGTCTGCTCCAAAAAAGTAAGAATACATTAAGAAAACAATATAATATAATGAAATAAAATAAATTATAATACAAAATTGCAATATTATGTATGTAATCCAAAGATTCCCTTAGTTTTATTTGTAATAAAATTTTCATTTAGCATATAATTTTTTTGATATAACATATTTAATTAAAGAGTAGAATGAGGTCACATCGTTTTTTTTCATATGTATACAATCCTAGACAATGTACAAAAAACTCATAACACATGCTCTAATTTAAAATAAGATATTTTATGGGTCATATATTTTGAGAAATCAACATGTGATTACATCATTTTTACAATTGTTTTTAATATAAGGATGAGATCCATCTCTATGGTAAGAGTGAAGCTAATGTGAAGAGTTGTCAACCTTACTCTTGATATTTTCTCTTCCTTCTAGTCGACGTGGGACTACTATCTAAACTCTCAACATAGACTATATACAATTTATTTTTATAAAAAAATGTTCTTTAATATATTCTCCATTTGTTTAATAGTGTTTGGCCTTTTTTTCATTTCTCACACTTTTTGTGACAAACTTAAATAATTAATTTTTTTTCTTTCTTTTAATCTAGTGATTTAATTTAGACAAATTGTTAGTATATATACCAAAAATTCATAAATTGAAAAAAAGGGTATGCTTTTTCAGGCATTCAAAATAATATCTACCAATAAAGTTGGTACCCACTTTTTGTAGAAAAAAATACCCAAGCCCCCTCTATTTCCGAACTCTCGCATTTTTTAAGACAAGGTAAAATCACAACATATCACTTATCTTGATCCCATCTTCTTCTCGCATCATATGCTGAGCATCTTAGGCAATATCATTGGTAATCCGATTTGCATGGATGGTATCATGGCCTCGAAGAGAAGAATTTCTTTTTTTCTAGAATTCTAGTGAATGTGACAATTGAGGAGTCTCGAAGGAATGAGATCCTTCTTGAGTGATTTGATGGGAAGCAATACAAGCATAAAGTTTATTTTGAACGGAAAACCCTAAAAATGTACTCATTGCAATATGTTTGGACACATGACTTCTAAATGCAAGAAGAATAAACAAACTCAAGGAACTGTGAACACTGGAAATACTAGACATCAACAACAAATCCGAAGAAGGAAAGATCATTCACAACTAGTTATATAAGGTCTGTTGAGAATAGAATTTCTACTAAGAATGCTCAAGCTATTAAAGATGTTGCTGGTGAGAACATTAATGTAGGAGATATTAGTGCTTTTGCAGTTGGAGTTGATCAGAATGGTGATGCTGGAAGGAAGTCATTTGAACACAATTCCGGTGGCTCTTTGAAAGAGAAGGAGAAGCCAACATCTAGAAGTTATGAAATATGCAAGTCAAAGAATGATAAGAGGATAAAGAAGGATGATAATACCTAGACTAAAGTACTTAGTAGAAGGCACAATTCATCCTCTCATATAGGAGGTCCGAGTAGCCTCTAGAATCCTTCTAATGAGTGAACTAAATTTGGTGTTAGGAATATTAGGGGTTGTAACACTGCCCCCAATAGTAGAATCCAAAGTTAATCAAAATAAAGAAGCTATTCTATCTTCTAGGCTACTCAAGAATTGGGATTTTATTGCTAATAATACTAGTACAAATAAAGGGAGATTTTGGCAGGCTTAGCTGCGTAATGAAGTGGATGTTTTTGTGATAGACATCGTTTATAAGGTTATTCATGTCATGTTTCATGCAGAAATGGTTAGGGATCACTATGTAGGTGAGGTTACAATCAATCCTACTATAATCACTAAGAATATTCCTTTCAGGTTCAAGAACTACTAGAGTTTGGAGGAGGGTTATAAAGATATTATCAGGGAAGTGTGGTTCTCTAGCGATGCTATAGCTCATTTCCAATTTATGGAAAAGATGAGGAAAGTTAAAGGTGTTCAAGCAAAGAGGTAGATACAAAAATTTAGAAATTGTTATTGAGGAGTGTACAAATAAGCTAAAGCTAGCTTATGAAGAGTCTCGTTGATATTTTTTTGATGACGAGAAACAGAATGTTGTATGTCAAACTAAGGAAGAGTTGAATCTTATATTGGAGTATCTTCATAGTATCATTGCTCTGAGGGCTAAACACAACTGTCTCAAATTAGGAGAGGAGACCTCCCAAATTTTCTACAATGGCATTAAGTGATGAAAAGCTCTCAACTCCATCTTTGTACTTAAAGATGCATTTGGAGAAACATGAAATTTAGTTTGCAATTGAGAAGAAAATATTTGATTTCTTTGTTGCTTTATTTGGGACTAAACTAACTTGCGGAAAGATTGATTTTAGGAATTATGGGGGAAGGAAGGTTGATATTACTAATCACTCTCATCTTTGTTAGAGTTCATCAATTGTTGATATTAAATGAGCATTTTGGGACATTGGAAACAACAAGGCCATTGGGCTTAATGGCTTTGGCAATTTTTTTAAGGATAGTTGGGACCTCCTCAAGACTGATCTGGTGGCTGCTGTAATTGATTTTTTCTATCCTAGTTGAATGTTAAGACAAATTAATACTACTTTTATATGCCTCATACCTAAGGTGAATGATCCTTTCCTCATCAAAGAATATAGACTAATATCTTGTTGTAACAACTTGCTCAAAATCATTTCTAAGATACTAATCCAAAAAGTGAGACCTCTCCTTTAAGACATTCAATCACTTAGTTAGGGATCTTTTGTAACAAGAAGAAGCATTAGTCATAATACATTTTTTAATCAACAATTCTTGAAGGGATATTAAAGGAATATCTCCAAGGTTATGAAGTGATGTGACTATGCTAAGGCCATCACATCGTGAGATAGTGACGCGTGCGTGTCTTCTTAGAAGGCCACGACTTGTATGGTTCATTGCTTGGCTTGTGAGAGTTTTTTATGACATTTGGAAATTTTGGGTCTATTATGTCATTTGTTAAACTTTTCCAAAGGCAAATGTTAGTTTTGCCCTTAGGTCTTTCTTTATAAGCCACTAGGGCTCTAGTTTTCTAGTGAGACAAGATTGAAGCCAATTTCCAACTCCTTGTCTCTCCTCTTTGGAAAACGTTTTTTTAGCTTTTTTTTGAATCAAAATTCAGATTTTGGTTCATTGTATTGTGAGTCATATCAATCCAAATCCGAAGGTAGATCGTGGTGAGTCATATCCTCGATTGATCTTCATAGTTCAAGTTCGATTCAAGGTGAGTCATATCCTTGAATTTTGCTTGTCCATATCCAATCCTCAATTCTCCATCACCATCCACTTTTCCATCACCTTTCATCCTCAAAATATCCATCTCATCCTCCATCAAACTCGGATCCATAAACCCCATCAAAAACTCCATAAAAACAAGTCGAAATTCAATCCTGGTGGACTCTGCAACGCCTCCGTAAAAGAGGCATAACTTTCGAACCACATAATATTTTGTTCTCAATTTTTGAGGGATTAAAGAAGACTTGTGGATCTATCTCTGGGATTTGGATTCACCTAATTCCGAGTCTGGAAAAGGGAGATCTGCCCTCATGGTTCCAGAATAGAAGTTCATTCATCAAGATTGCTCGGGTCTTCCTCGGATTGCCTTGCACCGCTTACAACATCAAGATCCTTCATCACGTGGTATCAGAGCCATGCAAGGTACTCCTTCTTTTGAACTTTGATTGAGCAATCTAGGGTTTCAAGTGCTCATATGAGCCACCCTTATTACCATTTTTGAAATTGCTTGCGAATTGCCCTAGAACTGTGGTTGCTGTCTTTGTTGTGTGTTGTTGTTGTGTTGGCTGAATGGTGCACGACCATTTATGAATTCATGAAAGTATTTTTGTTGAAAGGTTGAAGAAGATTGCCCAAGGGTTTTCCAATTCAATTCTCAAAGCGAAAAGCCTCAAAACCCCTTTGAAACAACCTTTCATTTTTTGTGCATTTAAGGGTGTCTTGTGTTTATGTCCAAATCCGAACCAGCCTCAAAACAGCCACGTACCTTCCCATTTTCCATGCACATGTCTTGCATTTGGACTTGTATAGGCTTGGTTTAAGATACGGGAACGACATCGAGTTGTTAAACTTCGAAAAGAAATTGCTTGTTGCTTGTTGTGTGAATTGTGGATGTTTCCCACTTTCTTTTAAAAAAAATCAGAAAAAAACCTTGCCGGCGGCGTAAAGCTAATAAGGGGCCAGACATAGAAAAAGAAACGAGGCTAGAAAAACCTTGCCGGCGGCGTAAAGCTAATAAGGGGCCGGGCACGGAAAGAGTAGTCCAACTGTGGAGCCTAGCAAGGCCTAAATCTTTGCCTAAATTGTTGTTGTGTAAAACACTTGGTGCCTAGTGTTGAAGGGTGTTTTACTTTGACAACAAATAAATTTATATTCAAGACCCCGCTGAGTATAGTGAAGTCAGGATCGATCCACGGGAATCACGGTTGTTTGTTTCTCGACTACTAAGAACAAGAAAAACAAAACAAAACAGGCAAGACACCTACGACCAACCTCGTTAACGACCTTGTCAGGGTCGTTAACGAACCTAGGAAATCTACGAACACAAAATAACGAACTAAAACTCAGATTCGGCACCGAGGCAAACAAACTCGATAACGAATATAACGAAAACTAACTCAATAAGAATAAAAGATCTAGGACAAGGGTTACCACAACATACCCATGCATATAAACTTATAAGAAGATAAAGATCAGCCTTTAAAAGATAAATTTATCAACCTTCGCTGATTAACAAGTGAATCAGTCAATTCTCATAAATCAGTTCACTCAATCATTTATTTTAGATCCAAAGCTCGAAACTTTCGTAATCGAACAATATCAACTTTCAAGTCAACAACTTTCTCTTTCGATCAAATTGAAAACTCAAATTACCTCGACTATCGTCCAAGCATAACTCAACAAGAAATCAAAAATAGATAAAAGGCATTCAAAACATCAACTTATTCATCCAACATGCATAACTATGCCGGGTTTCAACCCCGACCCTAGATAAGAAAACTACTCACTACTCATAGCAATAAAGCAAACAACTTTGATAAAAGAAAACATTAAAAATAAAACAAAACTCACTTGAAATTAATAAGAGAAATATTGTCTTACAAACTCCACTAGAACCCGAAAACAAAACAACACTACCGAGTAGAAATCCAACTAACGACCCTTGTCCTCTCTCTCGATCGAACCAAACTCGCAACTTTTCTCCCACTCGACTTCTCCTAGAGAAATCTGGCTCTCTCCCTTCTAAGACTTAGAACAAGGGTTTTTATACTAAGAAAGCTATCTATTAAAAAGCCTAAAAGATAAAAACTTACCCTAAAAAGATAACAAGATAAAAGATATAAGATATAACAACCCTAAAGTCGGTTAAGCCTCCTACCGACACGTAGCCATCGTTAACGACCCCGCACAGGGTCGATAGAAATCACAAACTTCACCCGAAAACTTCTATCTTTTAGCCTCATTAATGACCTTCACAGGATCGTTAACGAGCCTCTGTTTTGGCTTTTCTTCGACTTCTTCTCGACTTTCACTTGGACTTCTAACTTTATCTTCTCACGTAATCTTCCTCTTTAACTTCAAGTTTTCCACCCTTCACCACAACACTCCAGCTCAGCTCAAAAAGCGCTCTTTTCTGCTTAAAACCCTACAAAAAGACACAAAACGGAGTAACTTCCATACTTTTCACAAAATATGCAAACTCATCCAAAAACACACAAAACTAACTCTAAAAACTACTAAAACCAAACTATAAAAACTAAGAAACACACTAAAAACTAGACCAAAAACACGAATATCAAATTACCCCATACTTAAGCTTGCTTGTCCTCAAGCAATCACTAAACAATAACCCAAACCAAACAATCATGCTCATCAAGCAAATAGCCATCAACTTAAAAGCAACATCAAAACATAGCATAAAATAGCAAATGACTATTAACGTCATCACACATATATAAGTACTCAATAAACATAAGCAAATACAATCCAACCTCACCAGGGATATATGTGTTTCTTTCAACTCTCAAGTGTCTAGGCTTATAAATTCAATCTCTCAACTCATCTTATATGCAAAAACTCATAGAAATTGGAACTTATATCACCAAACTCTTCACCTAATATTTGTCAAAACATGTAAAAATCATCAAGAGAACTTAGGCTCAATGAAAAACTTCATAGAAGCTTCCAGATATTCGTATTTTTGGTCTAGTTTTTAGTGTGTTTCTTAGTTTGTTTAGTTTAGTTTTAGTATTTTTTAGAGTTAGTTTTGTGTGTTTTTGGATGAGTTTGCATATTTTGTGAAAAGTATGGAAGCTACTCCGTTTTGTGTCTTTTTGTAGGGTTTTAAGCAAAAAAGAGCGCTTTTTGAGCTGAGCTGGAGTGTTGTGGTGAAGGGTGGAAAACTTGAAGTTAAAGAGGAAGATTACGTGAGAAAATCAAGTTAGAAGTCCAAGTTAAAGTCGAGAAGAAGTCGAAGAAAAGCCAAAACAGAGGCTCATTAACGATCATGTGAAGGTCGTTAACGAGGCTAAAAGATAGAATTTTTCGGGTGAAGTTTGTGATTTCTACCGACCCTGTGCGGGGTCGTTAACGATGGCTCCGTGTTGGTAGGAGGCTTAACCGACTTTAGGGTTGTTATATCTTATATCTTTTATCTTGTTATCTTTTAGGGTAAGTTTTTATCTTTTAGGCTTTTTAATAGATAGCTTTCTTAGTATAAAAACCCTTGTTCTAAGTCCTAGAAGGGAGAGAGTCAGATTGTTTCTAGGAGAAGTCGAGTGGGAGAAAAGTTGCGAGTTTGGTTCGATCGAGAGAGAGGACGAGGTCATTAGTTGGATTTCTACTCGGTAGTGTTATTTTGTTTTCGGATTCTACTGGAGTTTGTAAGACGATATTTCTCTTATTAATTTCAAGTGAGTTTTGTTTTGTTTTTAATGTTTTCTTTTATCAAAGCTGTTTGCTTTATTGCTATGAGTAGAGAGTAGTTTTCTTATCTACGGTCGGGGTTGAAACCCGGCATAGTTATGCATGTTGGATGAATAAGTTGATGTTTTTGAATGCCTTTTATCTATGTCTAATTGCTTGTTGAGTTATTCTTGGACGATAGTCAAGGTAATTTGAGTTTTCAATTTGATCGAAAGAGAAAGTTGTTGACTTGAAAGTTGATATTGTTTGATTACGAAAGTTTCGAGCTTTGGACCTAAAACAAGTGATTGAGTGAATTGATTTATGAGAATTGATTGATTCGCTTGTTAATCAGCGAAGGTTGATAAATTTATCTTTTAAAGGCATGATCTTTATCTTCTTATAAGTTTATATGCATGGGTATGTTGTGGTAACCCTTGTCATAGATCTTTTATTCTTATTGAGTTAGTTTTCGTTATATTCGTTATCGAGTTTTTTTGCCTCGGTGCCGAATTTGAGTTTTAGTTCGTTATTTTATGTTCGTAGATTTCCCAGGTTCGTTTTACTTGACTATAAATTTATTTGTTGTCAAGTAAAACACCCTTCAACAAATTGGCGCCATTACCGGGGAGGCAACTGTGTTTGTTTGTTTATCTGTGGGTCTGGGAATAGCCCAACCCCGTTTTTGTTTTTCTTTCTGTTTTCGCAGCGTATGCCAACAGGACATCGCAGGCTCGAAAGATAGAGAAGACTTTTGAGATTAAGTCTCAATTTATATCCTTGATTAAAAGGGCTCAGTTTGAAGGGAAACCTACTGAATGCCCTATGGAACATATTAGGAATTTTCTTGATCTATGTGACACTATAGCGGCTGAAGGTGTCTCACTTGAATATGTTCTATTAAAAGCGGTCTCTTACTGGAAAGGCCTTGAGCTGGCTGGAGAGCTTACCTCCTAAGTCTATCAAGACTTGGAAGGCTTTGTATGATCAATTTCTTACAAAGTTTTTCCCTCCTTCAAAGATAACGGAGTTGAGAAAACGCATCACCTCCTATCACCGGATGCCTAATGAGACCTTTTTAGAGACTTGGTAAAGGTTTAAAGAAATGCTTAGACAGTTCCCTACTCATGGGCAACCTGTATATGTTCTCCAAGAAATCTTTTTCCGGGGCATTAATGCAGAGACGAAGAACCGCATCAACACACATACAACGTGCGGTTTTATAGAGATGGATCCCACAGCTGCATGGGAATTGTTGGACAAGCTTTCTAACTATGATGCCATGTATGGTACCGAGCAATCACCCCAGCCCCAAAGGCGTCTCTACGTGCCGAACAAGGAAGATGTTGACCCCGATGTCAAAAATCAATTTCTGCAAGATGAGGTCAATCGCTTGAAGAAACAGGTAAGTTTTCTGAAATCCTCTCAATCTTGTCAAGAATGTGGCTCTTCTACCCATATTACTTCTGCTTGTACTAACATAGAGCAGGTAAGAGCCGCTGAGATATATGCTGAAGTGAACTATATAAGGGGGCCATACAGGAACCAACCTAGTAATTTTGACAGGTCAAACAATTATCCCACGTGGGGCAATCAAAATCTGAATTCCAACTATGCAGTGCCTCCACCGGATAGACGACCTACACCGTATCGACCTCCAGGCTACCAAGAGCCACCATCATGGGTACAAGGGTTACATGAAGGCATTAACAGAGTCAATAAAAAAGTTAACGAAGTTCAAGCTAACCTTAATAGCCAATTAAAAAGATGGGGAGAATTCGATGTGTGGAAGAAGAATGTCGACTCCTAGATAGGGAACCTTGCTACACAGATTCCAAGACCACAAGGGCAATTCCCGAGCCGAACCGAGAAGAACCCTAGAGGACAAATAGCAGTGGTGCACCTTAGGAGCGGAAAGGCACTACCGGAGCGTGTCCAAGCTAAAGAGAAGAGCCCCACAACTGATACGGAAGCCATGACTCAGCTCGATAACGAACCAGAGAGGGTCGTTACCGAACCTCAACACCTTGGTAACGATGCTTCCAGGGTCGTTAATGACCCTAGTCTAGGTAAGTTCCCTATTCCGAGCTCCTCTCTCAATTCCAGGCTCGTTAACGACCCCAGCAGGGTCGGTAACGGTCCTCCGAATGCACCAATCGACCCTAATGTCGACCCGGTAGCATCACCTCTCGAGCCTAATTTGCTTCCGAGAATGGTGAAATCTCTTCCTTTTCCCACTAAGAAGTCTAAGGACTCCACTGAGAGCAAGTTTAACCGTTTCGTTAAGATTCTTCAAGGCTTAAATATTTCTATCCCATTCGCTGAGGCCCTAAGCGAAATGCCGGCTTACACAAAATTCTTGAAAGATATTCTTAGCAGGAAAAGATCCATTACAAAACTACAAGATGAGGTCCGATCCATTGCTCTACTAGAGAAATTAGGCGACCCAGGGAGATTTGCCATAACAATTGGCATAGGTGACCACAGATTCAAGGCTCTATGTCATTTGGGACCAGTGCCAGTTTACTCCCCCTATCAATATGGTCAAAAGCTGACATGGGAACATGGGAACCTATAGACATGAGCCTGTACATGGCGGACGGGTCTAGTGTAAAAGCTACGGGAGTCGTGGATGATTACCCCATTCAAGTTGGGAAATTTTTCCTTCCAAACGATTTTATCGTCCTCGACATGCAGAAGATCCTCAAGTCCCTATCATATTAGGCAGGCCATTCCTTGCTACATAAGGTTCCAGGGTAGACGTACGGAAAGGACTCCTCACTTTTGATATTGGAGAAGAACGCGTAGAATTTAGCCTTGACCAAAACGCCAACGACCCAACTACGGCCGCGCAAATCGAGTTGTCTCAGCCAGATTTCGACATTGCTGTTTCTATCGACTTTCCTCCATCCAAAAGAGAGGGCAAGATTAGCACACAGATTTTTACCAACCCTCCTTGTTCCAGCACCGAGTCCTTCGTGCAAAGTTATGATGAAGGAGTCGTTAGCACCGGCTCGGTAACGACTTCGACAACCTCGATGTCAACATCACTTTCAATAATAATAGGTCAGTACTCTGACCATGAATTCACTATTACTGGTTATGATTCTTCTCCATACTCTGTTCCTACACCGCATCCCACTATCTATGCTATAGAAGAGTCCAAACCCCCAGGGTTTTCGGATTTCACTAACCCTTGTGTAGGAATACCGGGCATATTGCTAGAAGATAAAGGACCAAATTTAGTGACACATGCCAATAATGCTTACAAAGCTAAGTACGGGGTCTCTCAAAACTCTGACATAGCCGCAAGGGAACCACCTTGAGCCAAAGTAAGTACGTCGGGCTAACGACGTTAAAAATAGCGCTTACGGGAGGCAACCCGGTTTTAGTTAGTTTAGTTTTTTTTCTTTCTTTTAGATCTTTTTCTTAGCTTTCTTTTGAGTTTTTTTGTTAGTAGTTTAGAATTTAGCAAGATAGAATTGTTTTAGGCTAACCTGATACAGGAGTTGGGCTCGGAAAATCACTGAAAATAGGTCATGCAGGCTCGTTAACTCCAGCAAGGGTCGTTAATGACCCAGTTGGCGACCCGAATTCGGAAACGTACAGGTATGTTTTTTTTAACCTAATTTATCTTCTATCTATTTACCATTTCCGCCACTTTCCCCTACCTCTAGCCCTCCTATAAAACCCTCTCAAGAACCCCCAAATCCCACACTCAAATCTCAATCCAAAGCTTAAACTCTCAAAATCCACTGATTCCTCTCACCACCTATCGGTACCCACCATCATCACCGCCCTAGCCCCGGAGCCCCACCACGATAACGAGCCTTTCATTCTCAAGCTCGTTACCGACGAGAAATCAAGCTCGTTAACCATCCCAAAATTCAATCTTGTTCTTCAATTTTTTTCAATCCAACGGTATGATTTCTAAATCCTAACTCTCTATTTGCAATATTCATGATGTTTGGGGTAAAAATTTCATACCTTGATCTTGCTTGAATAGGTTGAATCGTATGTCTTCTTTGCTTAATGATTATTGCATGCCTACAATGGTGTTTGATCTTGAATTATATTGATTTGTTCTTGCTTAATTTTGCATAGAAATTTTGATTTGAAAAAGCATGAACTACCTTGTTCTTAAATTGAGGTGATCTTCACCATGTGTTTTTGGGCAATTTTGACATGTTCGAGTTGGGTAATAGAGCAAGTATGGGGTGCATGTGCCAGATTGTGTGTCGTATGTGAGATTGTGTTTGATCCATGCTTGATTATTTGGAAAATTGTGGAGTTTAGAACTCGGAATACATCGCGAGTACTGATGTTCATGTTTTTGGTATAGTTTTTAGTGTGTTTTCTTAGTTTGTTAGGTTTAGTTTTTGTAGTTTTAGAGTTAGTTTTGTGTGTTTTTGGATAAGTTTGCATATTTTGTGAAAACTATGGAAGCTACTCCATTTTGTGTCTTTTTGTAGGTTTTAGCAAAGAAACAGTGCTTTTTGGAGCTGATTGGAGTGCTATGGTGGAAGACGGAAGAACACGAGGATAAAAGAGTCGAAGTCCAGATTTTTAAAGTTGAAGTATTGAAGAAAGCCAAATGCAGGCTCATTAACGAGGTTGTGAAGGGTCGTTAATGAGGCTTAGCGAGTTTTTCGAGAGTTCGTTGTGATGTCTACCGACCCTGAGCGGAAATTTATTCCGTGTCGGTAGGGTTTTTAATGAGTTTTAGGGTTGTTATATTTTATATTTTAGGTCTTGTTATCCTTCTAGGTTTTATTTCTATCTTTTTAGAGTTAGTTTCTATCTTTTAGGAAAGTTTTTATCTTCTAGCCTTTTTATTAGATAGCTTTATTAGTATAAATACCCTTCTTTTCTAGCGTAAAGGGGGGTTCGAGTAGTAGACGGATTGGAAGAGCCGAGAGAGAGAGAGAGTCGAGTCGGAGGAGAGGACAAGCCGAGGTGGAACGAGAGTGAAGCTAAGGTCGTTAATCGTGTTTTCAATTCGGTATTCTTGTTGTTTTCGGTTTCTTCTGAAGTCTGTAAGACGATATTTCTTAGTAATTTGAAGTAGTTTGTTTTGTTTTCAATGTTTTCTCTTATTGAAGTTGTTTGCTTTATAGTTATGAGTAGTGATTAGTTCTCTTATCTAGGGTCGGGGTTAAGCTCGGCATAGTTATGCATGGTTTGATGAGTAAGATGATGTGTTGAATGCCTTCTATCTATTTTTTTAGATTGCTTGTTGTGTTTATGCATAGATGAGAGTCAAGGTAATTTGAGTATTTAACTTGATTGAAAGAGAAAGTTATAGACTTGAAGGTTGATATTGTTCGATTGCGAAAGTTTCGAGCTTTGGATCCAAAACAAGTGATTGAGTGAATTAGTTTATGAAAGTAGATTGATGTGCTTGCTAATCAATGAAAGTTGATGAATTTATCTATTTAAAGGCATGATCTTTATCTTCTTACAAGTTTATATGCATGGATATGTTGTGGTGACCCTTGTCCTAGTTTTTTGTTCTTATTTGAACTTCTTCGGTTATATTCGATACTGAGTTCGTTGCCTCGGTACCGAACCTGTGCTTAGGTTGTTAGTGTGTGTTTTAGTAGTTTATCCAAGTTCGTTAACGACCCTGACAAAGTCGTTAACGAGGTTGGTCGTAGGTGTGTTATGTTGTTTTGCTTTGTTTTATTTTTCTTAATAGTTTGATAGACAAACAACCGTGCTTCCCGTGGAACGATCCTGACTCCCCTATACTCAGCGGGGTCTTGACTATAAATTTTATTTGTTGTCAACAAACCCTTTCAACAAGTACTCTCGCCCAGGCTCGTTAACGACCTATTCAGGTTCGTTAACGACCCTTCTATATGTCCAGTTTTAAACACAAGTCCAGGCTCGTTAACGACCCAATTGGCTCGTTAACGAGGCAAGTCGAGAGCGTTTCCAAAGGCTAAGTATGGGGTCTATTTTGGTTTGAGTGGGTCTTATCTTGGACAATTTATGTCTCTTTTGTAGGTTCATATGGAGAGTACTAGCAAAGCTGCAACAAGAGCCGGAAAGAAGAAAAAGACTCAACGGTCCCCGTCTCCTCCCCGCATGGACAACGTTATTTTACGCACTCAAGCACAAGCCGACCGCTACAATGCCATCTTGGATAAGGACCACTACACTAGGTGGTTCTCGAGGTCGAGTGCCAAGTCAATGGGAATATACAAGGATGTTAAGCACGCCTTGCCATTCTCGGAGTGTCGTAATTTGTGAAAAAGGAGAAGACACCGCACTTTCCAGCTCTCACTTTTGAGTTCTTGGCTACTCTTGAGACTAGCTTTCCAACCAAGACCTTGTCAGGACGGATGATGCGGGTAGATTGGAAGTCTCTTGTGTTAATTTGTAAAAAGATCTCTTGGTAAGAAAGGATGCACAAAAGAAGGTTGTTGTTGATAAAAAAAAGAGAGAACGAGTATTCGTTGAAGCTCGTTAATGACCTAGTTGGCTCGTTAACAAGGCTAGTCGAGAGTAAAGAGGCTATTTGAGAGCTGAAAAGAGAAAAATGAAGGAATGAAAAAAAAGAAGAAGGAAAAAATAAGGAAGATGTGCATTTGTGTTTAAAAAGTTTAGCCAAAGATTCTTTTGAGATATGAGACTTTCTACGATATATTGGGTGAGTGAAAGTGCATAAAGAAGTGAGTTTGGTATGTTTTTATGAGAGTTTTGGAGATGTGTGAGTTTTTAGGAGTCTTTGATTCCCGGATATTATTAGCACCACATGACCAAAATATTTTCCACGCCTATTTGTCTTTACCAAGCCCCATTACAACCCAGACAAAGCTTCTTTTCCTATAAGTCCTTGTTGAGTTTGGGTGCTTGTGTGTGCATTGGATTATTTTTTCTTTGCCTAGCCATACCTAACTCCTTACCTTGACCTTGCACTTGCATTCCTTTGCTCTCTCTTGGTTGTTTTAGGAGGAACTTGTCTTTTGGCATTATTTGTGATTTGTGGGATAATCTTGTTTGTCGAGTGTGTGCAAGATGTCAAGAACAAGTACATATTATGAGGAGTTCTTATTTAAAAGGTCTTATATTCCATATTTTGATGGCCGATCCGATGCCAATGCTTGCTTAGCTTGTATCTCCATGCTTGATCATTTTTTTGACTACTATGGTGGCTATCTTGAAGATATGAAAGTTACTTATGCCACTAAACGCTTTATCCATGGGGCTCGTATTTGGTGGTATGTCACAAGGAGAGAAGGAGGCATAAAGGATACCATCCCATTAGTACGTGGCAAGAGCTCAAACAAGCTCTCATGGAGAGGTATGTACCATAAGTGTATGTTGAGGCTTATCCTTTTTACTCTTCATATTCTAGTTGCGACACTAATGTTGTAGGACATGGAGCATGGGATTTTCATCATCAAGCTTGGGATTTTCATCATCAAGACCAAGCTTCCACGAGGGGCTCCAATGTCATGCCTTGGTATCCATCACCTAGAGGACAAGCCACATTTGAAGAACCACCTTATTGTCCTTCAATGAGTTTGGAGCCACAAAGAGTCCCAGAGAGAGGTAAAGAGCATTCATCTTGCTTGGTTCCACCACATCAAGTCTTTGAACCTTCACCTAAGGTGGATGTTTCAAAGCCAATCAAGGAGTCTCTCATCCAAGAAGTTGTGGCTAACCGTACCTCCAAATTCATGGACGAAACTACTTCAAAAGAGCCACTTCATGAGCCTCCAAGACAAACTGAAGAGAAGGTTGATTCCAAATAAAAAGTGGAGGAAGTTGTGGGATTATCATCTAAAATCAAGCTTCGTCCTACAATCACTCCTAGCTCCATACATTCTTTGGCTACCCCATGGATGGATGCTTTCCCTATGGTTCCGTCCAGTTTTCCCTTCCTATATCATGAGGGGAATCCCACCAAGAAAGAAGAGAAAGGGAAGACTATTTTACTCGCCAAACCAAATGAAATTGTTCACACCATCAAGGGGAGTAAAGTTTTCTTTCTACTTCTCTTTCATGAATATTTGTTTTCTAATCAAGAATTAGGTCATCTTCCCTCACCCATCTCTCATCTTTTGCAGAAATGTGAAACCTTCTCAGATCAATGTGCGCCACTTTCAACTCAGATCGAATTTGGAGGACATAAATAAGACTTCTTGAGATCAAACTGGGACTTGGAATCACTCAATTTGGAGTTCGTAGCTCAGAGAATGACCTTAAACAAGTGCAAGCTGAAAACAATCCCCAACATCACGGAGGAGATTGCCTTGAACAGACGTGTCTAGTTTAACACGTTTGAGATAGAGTTGCCACTAAGCTGTGGTGTTCATGAGATTTTCACTTGGAAGTGCAATCGGATTCGAGGACGAATCCTTTTTGAAGGGAGGGAGGATGATGTGACTATGCTAAGGCCATCACATCGTGAGATAGTGACGCGTGCGTGTCTTGTTAGAAGGCCACGACTTGTGTGGTTCATTGCTTGGATTGTGAGAGTGTTTTATGACATTTGGAATTTTTGGGTCTATTTTGTCATTTGTTAAACTTTTCCAAAGGCAAATGTTAGTTTTGCCCTTAGGTCTTTCTTTATAAGCCACTAGGGCTCTAGTTTTCTAGTGAGACAAGATTGAAGCCAAATTCTAACTCTTTGGAAAACGTTTTTTTAGCTTTGTTTTTGAATCAAAATTCAGATTTTGGTTCATTGGATTGTGAGTCATATCAATCCAAATCCGAAGGTAGATTGTGGCGAGTCATATCCTCGATTGATCTTCATAGTTCAAGTTCGATTCAAGGTGAGTCATATCCTTGAGTTTTGCTTGTCCATATCAATCCTTAATTCGCCATCACCATACAATTTTCCATCACCTTTCATCCTCAAAATCTCCATCTCATCCTCCATCAAACTCGGATCCATAAACTCCATCAAAAACTCCATAAATACAAGTCGAAATTCAATCTCGGTGGACTATGCGATGCCTTAGTAAAAGAGGCATAACTTTCGAACCACAAAAGATTTTGTTCTCAATTTTTAAGGGATTAAAGAAGACTTGTGGATCTATCTGTGAGTTTTGGATTCACCTAATTCTGAGTCCGGACAATGGAGATCTTCCCTCGTGATTCCAGAATAGAAGTTCATTCATTAAGATTGCTCTGGTCTTCCTCGGATTGCCTTGCACCACTTACAACATCAAGATCCTTCATCATGAAGCATATGATTGTGTTAGATGGCAATATTTGGAGTAAGCTTTGAAGTTCTGCTTTCCTAATGCTTTGATCAATTGGGTCATTCAATTTGTCACTACCCCTTACTTCTCCGTCATCATAAATGGTGAAGCAAAAGGCTTTTTCTTTGAAAAAGAGGGCTACATCAAGGGACCCCTTGACCACATTCCTCTTTATTTTATTCATGGGGATGTTTACTAGGAAGTTGTCTATCCTAAGCAAAAAACAGGATTCTATCACCACCTTATGCGATCTCGACCTTGACCGCCACCGAGAATGAGGATGAAACGTCTATGCTCTCTGAGGGACCCTTGACATGTGCCAAGGCCATCGGACATTCCATGACCTTGCTTGTTTACCACGTCACAACAAGCCATGATAACCCTGATGCATGACCTTGCTAGTGCCCAAAACTGATGCCACTTGTGGTTCGCCCGACGCTCCCCATGTTTACGCGCTTGCATGCCCTGGGCACTCTCGGCGTGCCCCTTGTCTCCGTGCCTCTTGGTTTTTGGGCCATGTATTTTTTATCATGTTTCTTTTATTGGTTTTTGGGCTTCTCGCTATGTGGGCCTCGTTTGCAAACTTGGCCGAATCGCTCATTTTGACCAAGTTCGTCTAGCGTGTTGGCCGCCCATTTATAAGGCCCCTTGAACACTCATTGTAAGGTTTATGCTTATTTTAATCATAATTGCCTTTTGTGAATGAGTGGAACTCGACCATAGGCCTAAGCGTCCAACTTTTTAACCATAAACCGCCCTAATTTTCGGTGTCTCCCCTTATTGTCGAATTAGGTTTGATCCTCTTGATCGAACCTCTCTCGTTACAACTTGTCAATCTAAATCATATCTAGTCGATCCACATCGATCAAAATCACAAACCCCATTTGCTTCCACCGCTCTCTACACAAGATTGAAAGCATGACTCATTTCAAGGCTAAAGATCCGATTCAAGATGAGATCGAACCTCAAATCCGATAAGTGATCGCATATTTTGGTATCATAGCCAAGGTAAAAAAATCAATAAGTAGAACAAACCCGAGAGTCCTAAAGGAGGAGGATAAAATACATGTATTTTATTAAAAAGAATTGAAAAGAGTAAAATGTCCTTGCTTTAATGAAAAAAGATAAAACAACAGTTGTTAAATCTCCATGATCCAACGGTCGTGAAAGTTCCTTATTATATAGGTTAGCATCAAGTTATATATGATCCGTACTCCTTTAATATACTCTATTTGTTTTATAATGTTTGGCATTTATTCATTTTTCATACTTATTGCGACAAACTAATTAGAGTAGAAAAAGTTTTTGTTTTTTAATATAGTGATTCAATTAATGTTTTAATGTACATTTAAAATTGCATAATTCATGTTCAGTTTTTTAAAGAGTAGATACAATGTAAAGAGTTGGGATAGTTCAAAAGAGATTCATTCATTCTATAACAAGTAAACTATTGAATGAATGGATATAATTTTAGGATGAAAAATGGACAAACTTACGAATCATTATCCTATAATTTTTCCTTTATTGTGGAATTTAATTCACTTCTTCATTGGGGTTGATAATTCAGATATAGTTTCACTTTGAATTTTTTGATTCATGTATAGATTCATTTTGAATTTTCGGATTCATGTATCGATACTCTAGAATGAATTCCTTTTTACTAAAGAATGTTTTGCTTAATTCATTTTGAATTTTGGATTCATGTATAGATATAGTTTCACTTTGAATTTTTTAGTTTCACATTGGGGTTGACAACTAATTACTAAAGAATGTTGAGGTGCAAGTGTCTATATAAATACATGATTTGCTTAATTAGTCTCTTCAACACAATTTTCCTTCAAGCTATAGCAAGGTTGCCATTTAATATGAATTCAAGAATTCTATTTACCCTTCTCATTACAATATTTCTTTTGAACTTTTGTGTATTTGCTATTCCATCAACAACTGAGTTCCATAAAATTTTCCTCATGAACTTAATTTTCTCGATTTCTTCTTATTCTGTATGATTCTTTTTTTTTTATCTTTCTCTATATAATATCGTCCAATAGTCGAAATGTGTATTTTAAATTGGCATCGCTATGATTCTGATTCATTTTATGTAGGATTACTTGCAAAGTCCATCCCGGAGAAGCATGTCATTGATCAAGTAAATTTATTTGTCTATTTTTTCATTAATTGTCAATTGTAAATTGATTATTTGAATTATTTAATGGATTTGAATAATATCTACAAGTGTTTTTTGATGCGGAAATACGGATGATGATTGAAATGATGATTGATTATAAAGGCCCAAAAACACATCCCAGTCAAGGCCCACATGTGCCACCCCGAAAGCCTACTTGAGAATGTACATGTGTTTATTTCTATATAATACAAAATGAAATTATGTTCCGATTAAACCTAAATAAATAAATTATGTTAATACTATCATGAAATTATAATAAAGTTGATTGGGTTAGAGATTCTGGTTTTATATTCTTTTTACTATGTATATGATTATCCATTTTCTTTGTGATAATAAGGCTAAAAGCCAAATATCACATAATATATTATATACATATTATGTCAATGTTCAAACCCTCGACTTGGCCGAATTTGTTGTCTTTCACATGGAACCAAAATCTAAACTTTGAGATGGATCTAAATGTGGGTGGCTCTTTAAACGCAACCCCGAACGACTTTGAAGATCGATCCTGCCTCGCCCTTATCTACTCCAAAAAATAGATTATAATACAAAATTGCATTATTATACATGTAATCCAACGCTCACCTTTGTTTTATTTGTAACAATATTTTCATTTAGCATCTTAAATTTATGATATAACATAGTTAATTAAAGAGTAGAACGTGGTCACATCAATTTTGACATATGTATACAATACTAGAAAATGTACAAAAAACCCATAAGGCATGCTTGTTGAGAGGGTTTCCCGACACTAAATAAATTTGTAGTCAAGACCCCGCTCTGTATAGGGAGGTCAGGATCGTCCACGGGAAACAAGGTTATGTTTGATTACTAAACTAAAAAGCAAAAGAGAAGGCAAAACAAAGCAAATAACAAAGCAAAACAACTAAATAAATGCACTGGAAGGGGTCGATATCGAGGTATAAATGCAGCAGAAAAACTAAGTAAACAGCAAGAAGAAAGGGGAAAATTGCAGGTCGATATCGAGGTACCTGGAAATTAAACTTGACTCAAAAATAAGGAAAAACTCTAGGATAGGGGTTCACCACAACACAATCATGCAATTTCAAATAACATAAATCATAAATATCATGCCTTTAACATAAAGTTATCAACTTTCGTTGAATTAATCAAGCAAATCAATCAATTTTCACAAATCAATTTACTTAATCTACTTGCTTTGATCTAAAGTTCTCAACTTTCGTCTCAAACTTTATCTCGTATCCAAATTCACAACTTTCTCTTTCAATCAAGTTAAGAACATGAAATACTTCAACTTTCGTCAAAGATTTTGCACAAACAAGTAGAAAGTAGATAAAAGGCAATCAATTCATTCATCACATCACCATTCATGCACAATCATGTTGGGTTTCTAACCCCAACCCTAGAAAAGAAGACTACTCACTTATGATTGGAGAAAAACAAGCAAAGAGATTAAGAGAAAAAATAATTGAATTAAAACTAAATGCATACTTGAATTAAAACCTCAAACTCGTCTTAGAACACAAGAAAATCTCCCACAATCTTCTTGCTTGTGCCCCAAGCAATACCTGTCTTCCCAATTATCGTGTAAACACAAACCCTAGAGACGTCCCCTTCAACTAACGTGTAACCCCCTTTAGATTGTGTCTAAACAAGAATATTTATAGAGAAAAACCTAATTTATCTAGAAGCTATCTATAAGGAAATAAATCTTTAAAAGATATATCCCTTTTATAAGGAAATAGATCTAATGAAAGATATATCCCTTTAAAACTATCTAATAATATAAAAGGAAACTAATAAAAAGGAATAACAATACATTAATTGCACTGACTCTAAAGTCTTCTACCGACACGAGACCCTTAGTATTAACCCCGTCAGGATCGGTAGATCACTCTTTTGAATTCTCGAATTTTTGCTCTTCTCCGCACCTGGATATCGACCTAGGCAGGGTCGATATCGACCTCCATCAGCATTGAAAACAACTTTGAGTAAAACTTGCGTAGCGGATTCGTTACAACTTCGTTTGACTAGATTCTTTTTCCTATGTCTTTGTAACGAGTTTCTCTACCTCTTTACAAGATCAAATTTGATCTTCAATGTCTTTATTGGAGTGATTTTCTTCGGTTTTCACTTCATTCTCGAGTGCTATCTTCAAGTGCTTTCCTCCTTTCTTCAAGATATGCTCCAAAACAGCTTCAAAACCTATAAAAAACACAACTAAAGCTTATGTAGACTCCATATCTTAAGGAAATATTAAAACCTACACAAACGACTCAAAACAAAACACAAATCTACAGAAAAAGACTCAAACACAAAAACACACACCATAAAAACACAACTAAAAAGACGGATATCAAAATACCCCATACTTAGACTTTTTTGTCCTCAAGCATTCACTAAGCATATATCAAAAGCATCAACACATTTATCAAGTTATAACCCTCATCAAAAAGCAAATTCAGCACAAGTGAAATTTAGACAAGTGATTTTAACGTCATCACACATATATGAGCAACTAATGAACACAAGCAATCACAATCCAACCTCACAAGGGATATGTGTTTCATTCAACTCTCATGTGTTTAGGCTTATAAGTACAACTCTCAACTCAATCAAATATGCAAATACTCATAGAAATTGTAACTTATATCATCAATCTCTCTACCAAAGATTGTGAAAACAAGTAAAATCATCAAGAGAACTTAGGCTCAATGGAAAACTTCATAGAAGCTTCCATTCTACTGGGTTGTAATGGGGCTTGGTAATAGCAATAGGGAGTGGGAATATTTTGGTTTGTGGTGCTAAAAATCCGGGAATCAAGACTCCTAAACTCTCAACACAACTCACTAAACTTTTTCAAGAACATCTTACCAAACTCACTTAAACATTAAAGCTCAACTTTACTTTCAATAACCCAAATTTATCCAAGAAAGTCTCATACACATATACAAAAGAATCCTTGCCTTTTTTCTTTTCTTTGCTTGCACTTATTCACTTTTTTTCCTTCTCCTCCTTTTTCTGAATTTTCAATGATTTTCTGATTTTTTTCTTCGAAGGAGGGGGGTCGATATCAACCCCACTAGGGTCGATAACGAGGATGCAGTTTTCATTCTTTTCTTACTTGTGCATTCCTTTCTTTAAACCAAGAATCCTTTCTTTACAACTTTGGTTTGAACAATGAAACTTCCATTCTACCCATCCCATTCCTTTTTATTTGAACCAACACTCAAACTCACAAAACAAATCTAATCAACTAAGTCCTAATCCCCGGATAGGGTCAAGCTTATATCGGCTAGGAAAATAATTTTGTGGAGATTACAAATAACATAAGCTTTAAGGATAAAAGAAATTGGCTTCAAAAAGAGGGATGATACAAGGGTGGATAAGGATTAATAGGGCTTATAAAAATAAGTTCTCCATCATATGATTTCACAAGTAATGAACTGAAATCTTATAGAGGCTTTTAAGAAATAGATAACCATCACAATTTCAAGAGATAATATGCACATAAGAGAGTAAATCACACACAAAAGAAAAGAGAGATTTTGGATGTTCTCCCTCTAAGGCCAAAAATATCTCACAAGGAAAATCTTTTTGTTGGATTGCAATTAAACTCATGCCAAAAGTCATACATGCTCAGTTTCATCACAAGCTAAAAATTCACACAAAAACAATTTTTCATGGTAGACTCGGGCTAAACAATCAAAGACATGCTAAAAGGATTTACATGATTATGCAAGCAATTTACTATCATAGAAGATCTAAGTGGAATATTATCAATCCTAAAAACACAAACAAAGACACAAAAACTGAGTTTCCATTCCCCCTACCCCATATTTATACCAAACAGTGTCCTCACTGTTTAAAGCAAAGACATAAAAATAAAGAGGATAAGGAAAAAGGGAACTCACAAAATAAAACTGAATTTGTCTGAAGTTGATAGTTGACCACAGAGGAGGTTATTGATTTTTTTCTTTTTTTCGGGGGGGGGGGGGGGTCGTTACCGAACCACTGATTTTCTTCGTTGTTCCTCTCATCACCGAGTTTCTTTATTTTCCTTCTTCGGATTAGCACTTCTTCTTCTTTGTTTAGTACCCGAGTCACATTAGAAAAACTTCTATCCCTACTACACTAATCTAATCTAAAAACAAGTCAAAAGAAAGATATCAAAAAGATCTAAGAAAGCAAGAACTTAAAAGCGGGTTGCCTCCCGTAAGCGCTATTTTTAACGTCGTTAGCACGATGAACTTACCTTGGCGGATCAGGGCGGCTTCCATCCAGCTATGTCGGGTTCAAGGGAAACCTCATACTTAGATGGAAAAGCTTCAAAGCTTCTCTCCAAGACATTTGGTCCTCTATCATCAATAAGAATGCTTGGAATTTCTACATTAGGGTTAGTATAATCCGAAAACCAAGGAGGTTTCGACTCTTTCACAAGACTAACCATAGGATATGAAATAGAACAAGGATGGGAAAAGGGATCATGACCAGAATCAATTTGATCAGAGCAAGGAGACTTACCTTTGTTATTCTGAGGAGGGGTCGTTATCAAGGGTATGTGGGTCGTTACCGACCCTACTGGGTCAAGGAATGCCTCGGCAACGTGCTTGTCTAGCCCGGTAATGGATATGTGATCATCTTTCTTCATCGGATAAAGCGTCGTTACCGACCGTGGGGGGTCGGTAGGCTTCTTGATATGCACGTCCTCCTTGAATCTGCTTGTTTCGCGTCTCAAGAAAAGGTCGTTACCGACCCATGGTGGGTCGGTAAGCCCTTCATTATTCCTCTTTACAACAGTGGTCTCATTCACATCGACATTGAAACGGAACTCGACCTTCTCCTCCCCAATATCGAATGTGAGGAGCCCCTTCCTAACATCAACTTGTGCCCCTGCGGTGGCTAAGAGTGGTCTTCCAAGAATGATTGGTACCACATGGTCTTCGGGCATGTCTAGAACAATGAAGTCGTTTGGGACAAAAAATTTGCCAACTTTAACTGGAACATCCTCAACGACTCCGGTTGCCTTTAAACAGGATCCGTCTGCCATGTACAACCTCATATTGATGGGTTCTAGTGGTCCCATGTTAGCCTTGGTCCAGATAGACAATGGTAATAAACTGGCACTGGAACCTAGATCACAGAGAGCTTTAAAATGGTGAGTTCCAATACCTATTGAAATTGCAAACTTACTTGTATCACCGAGTTTCTCAAGGAGCTTTATAGCTCGGACTTCACTTGACATCTCTGAGATAGATCTTTTTCTGCTCAAAATCTCTTTTAAAACTTTAGTGTAGACATGCATTTCATTAAGAGCATCAGTAAATGGTATAGAAATATTTAACCCTTGAAGAATTTTGACAAAACGTCTAAAATTTCCTTCCGTAACATCATTAGACTTCTTAATCGGGAAAGGAAGAGTTTTAGACGGACTCGGGATAGAGAGAGACCCGGATCGAGGCCCTACCGAATTGACAAGAGGATCGATCGGTGTTGGAGAAGGGTCGATATCGACCTTAGGGGGGTTGATATCGAGTTGAGAATTCAGTTCAGAAGACTTACCTGGCTTGGAGGGCTCGGTATCGACCTAGATGGGGTCGGTAACGAGTGGTTGGGCCTCGATATCGACCCTGTTGGGTTCGGTAACGAGCCTGACTTGGGCGTTATCTTCATCGCCGTGCTCAGTATTTGTAGGCTTGGCTCGATCTGGCAACTCCTTTCACCTTCTCAGGTGCACTGCTGCAATTTTTCCTCTAGGGTTTTCCTCGGGATAACCCGGGAGGCGACCTGGAGGTCTTGGAATCTGGGCAACCATGTTGCCAAGTTGGGAGTCAACGCTCTTTCTCCACGTGTCAAATTCTCCAAACCGTGCTCGTACTCCATTTAATCGATTGTTAAGGTTGGTTTGGACTCCATCAATCTTGCTATGGACGTCGTTGAACTTATTGTGGATTCCATCAATCTTGCTATGGACGTCATTGAATTTGTTATGGACTCCATTAATGCCCTCTTGTAACCCTTGTACCCGTGAAGGTGGCTCTTAATATTCTTGTGTTCTATAAGAAGGCTTCCTTTCTTGTGCTGGAGGTGCTTGATTTTGACTTTGATTGTAACCTCCCCAGCTGGGATAATTGTTTGGCTTATCATAATGGTTAGGCGGGTTTTTGTATTGCACTCTCATATAATTCATTTCAGCATATGCCTCAGCGGCTCTAACCTGCTCAATGTTAGTGCAGGCAAAAGTACTATGGGCTTGAGAGCCACATTCTTGACAAGGTTGAGAGGTATTCAGAAAACTTACATGTTTCTTTAGACGGTCGATCTCATCCTATAAGAATTGATGTTTAACATCGGGATCAACTTCGTCTTTGTTAGGAACATAGAGCCGTTTTTGAGGCTGGGGCGGCTACTGGGTCCCATACATTGCATCATAATTGGTCAATTTATCCAGCAATTCCCATGCACTGTCAAGCTCCATCTCTATAAAACCGCAAGCAGCATGCAAGTTGAGGAGGTTCTTTGTCTCAACGTTTATACCCTGAAAGAATATCTCTTGCAGAACGTATTGCGGTTGTCCATGGGTGGGGAATTGCCTTGGCAATCTCCTTGAATCGCTCCCATGTCTCCACAAATGTCTCGTTAGGCAGCTGGTGATAAGAAGTAATACGCTTCCTTAACTCCGTAGTCATGGCAGGAGGGAAGAACTTAGTCATGAATAAGTCATGTAAAGTTCTCCATGTCCTTACCGGCCTAGGAAGTAAGCTTTCTAGCCAGCTCAGGGCCTTACCTGCAAGAGACCATTTAAACGCTTTTAGTTGGACATATTCAAGAGAAACACCATCAACAACAATGGTGTCACACAAATCAACAAAATTACGAATATGCTCCATAGGGCACTCAATAGGTTTTCCCTCAAACTGAGCCCTTTCAATTAAGGATATAAACTGGGATTTAATCTCAAAAGACCTTGCTATATCAGAAAGCACTATTGCTAATTTTGGCACCCTCAGTTCCGGATGCATATATTGTTTGGCATTCCTTGGGATAACGTTCAATTGTTCCCTTTCTTGATCCTTCTCGGCTTGCAATGCCTCCATCTGTCTATGGAGAGCAGCCATCTGTTGAGCAATATCCTCAGAAGTAGCCATTGTATAAAACCTGAAAAGGCAAACAAAAGAAAACAAATAAGAAATAAACACAGGGCTGGGCTATTCCCAAACCCAAAAAAGGTAATCAAACACAACACTGTTGCTTCCCTGGCAACGACGCCAAATTGTTGAGAGGGTTTCCCGACAACAAATAAATTTGTTGTCAAGACCCCGCAGTGTATTGGGAGGTCAGGATCGTCCACGGGAAGCAAGGTTATGTTTGATTACTAAACTAGAAAGCAAAAGAGGAAGGCAAAACAAAGCAAAGAACAAAGCAAAACAACTAAATAAATGCACTGGAAGGGGTTGATATCGACCTTGTCAGGGTCGATATCGAGGTATAAATGCAGCAGAAAAACTAAGTAAACAGCAAGAAGAAAGGGGAAAATTGCAGGTCGATATCGACCTGGGCAAGGTCGATATCGAGGTACCTGGAAATTAAACTTGACTCAAAAATAAGGAAAAACTCTAGGATAGGGGTTCACCACAATACAATCATGCAATTTCAAATAACATAAATCATAAATATCATGCCTTTAACATAAAGTTATCAACTTTCGTTGAATTAATCAAGCAAATCAATCAATTTTCACAAATCAATTTACTTAATCTACTTGCTTTGATCTAAAGTTCTCAACTTTCGTCTCAAACTTTATCTCGTATCCAAATTCACAACTTTCTCTTTCAATCAAGTTAAGAACATGAAATACTTCAACTTTCGTCAAAGATTTTGCACAAACAAGTAGAAAATAGATAAAAGGCAATCAATTCATTCATCACATCACCATTCATGCACAATCATGTTGGGTTTCTAACCCCAACCCTAGAAAAGAAGACTACTCACTTATGATTGGAGAAAAACAAGCAAAGAGATTAAGAGAAAAAATAATTGAATTAAAACTAAAGGCATACTTGAATTAAAACTTCAAACTCGTCTTAGAACACAAGAAATTCTCCCACAATCTTCTTGCTTGTGCCCCAAGCAATACTAGTCTTCCCAATTAACGTGTAAACAGAAACCCTAGAGACGTCCCCTTCAACTAACGTGTAACCCCCTTTAGATTGTGTCTAAACAAGAATATTTATAGAGAAAAACCTAATTTATCTAGAATCTATCTATAAGGAAATAAATCTTTCAAAGATATATCCCGTTTATAAGGAAATAAATCTAATAAAATATATATCCCTTTAAAAGTATCTAATAATATAAAAGGAACTAATAAAAAGGGATAAAAATACATTAATTGCACCAACTCTAAAGTCTTCTACCGACACGGGACCCTCAGTATTAACCCCGTCAGGATTGATAGATCACTCTTTTGAATTCTCGAATTTTTCTCTTCTCCGCACCTCGATATCGACCTAGGCAGGGTCGATATCGACCTCCATCAGCATTGAAAACAACTTTGAGTAAAACTTGAGTAGCGGATTCGTTACAACTCCGTTTGACTCGATTCTTTTTTCTTTGTCTTTGTAACGAGTTTCTCTACCTCTTTGCAAGCTCAAACTTGATCTTCAGTGTCTTTAATAGAGTGCTTTTATTCGGCTTTCATTTCATTCTCGAGTGCTATCTTCAAGTGCTTTCCACCTTTCAAGATATGCTCCAAAACAGCTTCAAAACCTATAAAAACACCACCAAAGCTAATGTAAACTCCATATCTTAAGAAAATATGAAAACCTACACAAACTACTCAAAATAAAACACAAAACTAAAGAAAAAGACTTAAACACACAAAAACACACCCTAAAAACACAACTAAAAAGAAGGATATCAATGCTCTAATTAAAGTAAAACATTTTTTGGGTCATATATTTTCAGGAATAAACATGATATTACATCATTTTTACAATTGTTTTAAATAAAGAAAGAGATCCATATTTATGGTAAAAGTGAAGCTAATGTGAAGAGTTGTCAACCCGAATCTTGATATTTTCTCTTCTTTCTAGTCGACGTGGGACTACTATCTAAACTCTTAATGATAACTTGTATATAGGTATTGTTTAGGATGCATGTTTACGTTTCTTTTACTTTTTTTTAGGTAGTTTTAGTTAGTTTCTTTAGTGTCTTAGAGTGTCTAGGAGTTTCGGGTTTTTGCACTTGTTCTTTGTTGTTTTACAAGTCTTAAAGTGAACAAGTGTGATATGAATGGAAACTGGGGAAGGAACGCTTGAATTCGGGCCATCCATTGGAGTTGTTGGTTCGACACCTCTGTCTTGCGAGGGTTCGTTCAGGAGCTATAGTGGTCTGATGAAGTTAAATTTTTTATCATTGGAAAGCTACTTCAAAGATCTACAATTCATGTTTTACTTTGAGTCCAAATTCCAACTCGAAGGGAGTCAAAACAGCCCCTGAAGTGTCAACTGAATTCTAAACTGAGTTGTTGGCAGCACTTGCCGCCCTAACAGTCGCGAGATCTCTTATGTGCCACGTGTTTTATTCTGATTGGTCTTAGTTATATCAGCTTTATTATGAGATTTATGTATTTTTGGATATACTTTTTAGACCTATTTTTTATATATTAGGTTGTGGGAGTTGCACCTCTCATCTATTATCATTATTCTACTTTTCAGACTTTTAAGTTTTCATATTTTCTATTGAGAACTAAGCCTCTTTGCTTGGTCAGACAATTAAAGCATCGTTTTGAATAAAGTTGTGAGATTTCTAATTCCTTACTATTGCATGGATTTAATCTTCTCTCTTACTTGAATTTTTATGATTTATTTCAACAGTTTCTAGCCTGATCAACTAGGGTGTGTTGTTATTGAATCTATTGCTAGATCTATAGTGTTACTGGTTGAGCATCTCTAGATTGAAGTAGCAAATGCATCGTACTAGTAGCTGGTTGTGCTAGTCATATGTAGAAGAGATTTTATTTGCATTCTAGGGTAAAAGCTTTTTGTCTTATGCTAGATTTTTATCCAACTATATTCCTATCCTTATTGCTGCTATTAAACTGAATCATTGACGGTTTCATGGTTGTTTAATTAGTTAGAACTAATAGTATCTGGTTGTGTTATTAGTTAGAATTGAAAAGGAATTGGAAAATCCATTGCATGAGATATTGAGGTGAAATCTATGATCAACTTGTCATATGATTGTGGATATTTGTTTGCGTAAGATATCTTGCCAAATCTTGTTAATCACAACCTTTTATTGCTTTGTTAGTTTTTCATTCTTAGATTTAGTTACAAATACAAAAACTCCCTTATTACTTGTTTGACGCATAATTCATTACAAAATATAAAATCTTTCTCCCTGTGGATTCGACTCGGACTTCCTAACGACTACGGTTCTTTAGTTAGTTTGGATTCTTTTCAATAGCCGTGATTTGCACTACCAAATCACCTCTATGAAATTGGCGCCGTTGCCCGGGTGGCAATAATTTTCTTTTGTGTGATTTTTGTGCCAATCTTGGTGTTGTGAACCTGTCTTTCGGTTCATAACACTTATGCTACTAATCTATGGCTTTGTTCTAGTGTAGGCAGTTGCAGGATGAACACTTCCATGACTATTTTTCTAGATTTCAAGACCACGTGTTTAAAATTTGATAGCTCCGTAGGATCGGTCTAGCAAGTCCTCTTCGAGATCCAAAACAAAAGGGGCCGAGCGAGTGGTGCCGTCGTTAGAGAGATAGATCTGAGAACGAGTTTTGTTGGGAGTTTGTGTTAAATGTAGAATGAGAGGGAAGAGAGGAAGAGAGCAAATGAGAGTATAGGCCAAATGAAAAGAGTAATCTCTATTTCCAAATGGACCAAAACTAGGTTTTACAAGAGAGTAAGGGGCTTTATATAGAGAAGCTCCTTACTAGAAAAACAAGGACTAGTCCCGATATGCAAACCGAGACACACGTTTGCTAATAAATAAACATAACGATAATATAAATAATGTCAAATTATGCAATTAAATAAATAAATACATAGGCATGGATTAAGGATCAGCTAGGCCAGTAATGATCCGTCACATAAAGTCGCTATCGAGCATATGGCGATGTCTGGCTCGACATACTGAGTGAAATGTAGTCGGGCTCTCACAATGACTGAAGTAGTAGCCCTAGCAATGGCCTTAGCCCAAGAACGAGTAATAGGCCCATCTGAGCGAACACTCATAGCCTCCTCCTCCTGCTCAGCTGAAATAGATGTCGGTGTGGTCTCATCACCCCCTCCCCCTAAAGTGTGAGGCGTCCCTGCTTCACCCTCGGCGACATTAAATGTCGTATGAACACTGTACTTTGCAGGAAGATCAATTTGATAAGCGTTATCACCCATAGCACGAACAACACAAAAGGAACCATCACCCCATGGAGATAGCTTGGGCTTGCGCTGATCAGGAAAGCGCTCCTTGTGCAAATGCACCGAAACTAAGTCTCATGGAGCGAACATAACCCGGCGTAGGCCACGGTTGTGTTGAGACGCGTACTGCAAAGCGCGTCTCTCCAGCTGTGTCTGAGTCCTTGATACACTAGATTTAGTACAACATAGTTATGTATTTTTATTAGGATTTCTAAGTGTTTTAGGCTAGATTAGGGTGTTTAATTGTAATATCAGGAAAGCCTACAAATGAAGCTTTTGAAGACAGAAGTTCTAAGTTCAAGCTGAAGACCACTTTACAACGGTTGGTAAGAAAAACAAAGATGAAGATTCGAAAAAAACTGGACCCGCGTTCGCGGGTCGGGACCAGAGACCGAGGCAGGATCGTGATCCGCGGATGATAGCTTGCATATAGGAGTAGTTTAGATGCATGTTTTATATATGTTTTAGTTAGTTTTAGGTTAGTTTTTATGTAGTTTTTAGGTTTTTGTGTTGTCGGGTATTATGCGCTGGTTTGCTCGGTTTTACAGGTTTTAGGTTCAGGAGCAACAACGAGGCGAGTACAGATGGTTCATGGTGGTGATGGATGAGGAGCTAAGGAAGCTAGGATGTGCTAGGAAGAAGAGCTAAGATAAAGAAGAACGAGCCAAGAAGTCAAGCAATTGCGCGGTTTGCAACGTGAGCAATGTGCCCGCGCAATCTCAACTGGCGAGGTATTGCGCGGGGAGGACTTGAATCTTCATGCTGTTATTTAATTGAATCTAGAAGGTCTTCTAGGTTATTAGATAATTAGGGTTGTTAGAACTGGTTGGTCTATCAACTAAATCTGATGTTCGGGTTTTAGTCCTTAGTAGGATCATTATCCACAATGGATTATTCAAGTGAGAAGAGAATCAAAAGAATCGATGATCAATAAAGCAATATCATGATGGATCTAATTAGTTGAACACACTTTTCTCATATTTGTTAAATTCAATCATATTTGCATTCATAGTTAGTTTTCAATTTGCATAGTAGTTTAGATTTTCAGTCAATAAACCCCCCATATTCGTTACTTGGCATATAAGTAATAACATTAATACACGAGTCTCTATGGGATCGACCCTTGCTTACCATTCTACTCAGATTGGTTAAGTTAGGATTCTTTGATAGGTAAACGACTGAAAAATACCTCATCAAATTTGGCGCCGTTGCCGGGGACTCGTCGCTATTTGTGTTTATTACTTTTGTGCTGTTTAGGGTGTGAACCTGTTATATGGTTCATACCCGTGCTACTAACTCATCTCCCCTGTTGTTTGATCCAGATATTGACAGGACACTCTTCAAGCTAAGGAAGGAAACCCGAAATCACTTTCAGGCCTTACCGTTCTTTCTTGAAGAATCTGACTCTGAATATGAATCTGCTGAATCTGCCGAGATGGGTGACCAAACTCTGAGACAGTTGACTGCACCAAATCTGACACAACAGCCATTGGTGGTACAATTCCCTACTCTCGGTGAGGGAGTCAAGTTTGAGCTGAAATTCGGGTTGATCCACCTTTTGCCTTCATTCCATGGGCATAGTGGTGAAGACCCCAACAAGCATCTTTCTGAATTTCATGCTGTGTGCTCCAGCATGAAGCCTGCTGATGTGACTCATGACCAGATCCCGTTGAGAGCCTTTCCTTTTTTTCTCAAGGATCAGGCTAAAGATTGGTTTTACTACTTGGCTCCGGGAAGTATTGATACATGGGCTAAGATGAAGGAAGCTTTTTTTGAGAAGTACTTCCCTGCTACAAGGCTCAACAATCTGAAAAAGCGAATCAGTAACATCGAACAAGAAGCTAATGAGTCCTTGTACGAATACTATGAGAGGTTCAAGAGATTGGTAGCCAACTGTCCTTTCCATGGCTACACTGATCAAGACCTAATTCTATATCTTTTCAATGGCCTCTTGGATGATGAGAGAAGAATGGTCAATGCAGCTTACCAAGGTCACATTCTCAACAAAACTCCTGCGGCTGCGTTTGACCTGTTTACACAACTGTCTGAGGGCACAAGACAGTTCAGAAAAGAGACTAGCTCGAGAGCTGCAAATTCAGTGGTGGCTAATACAAAAATCCAAGATGAAGTCACTGAATTGAAAATGATGATGAAGCAGCTGTTGCAGCAAGGTGGTAGACAACAGGTGAAATCTGCTTTGATAACATGCATCCCACTGACACTTGCCCTACACTTCAAGATCAAAAAGCTAAGGTGAATGCAGTGGGAGGATATGGACCACCTAGGCCGAGGTATGACCCCTTCTCCAACACCTACAACCCAGGCTGGAGGGATCATCCTAATCTGAGGTATGGCAATCCAAGTAATCAACAGTTCAACAATCAAGGTGGCCAAGCTCAATACAGACCACCTTTCCAACCTCAGGCTCAAGGAGTGAATCAGAATGATATGTTCACTAACCAGATGATAAGAAGTCTGACTCAAACAGTTTCAACAATACATGGTTCTCTAACTCAGCTTCAACAGGAAACCAAGTCCAGTATAAAGAATCTGGAGAATCAAGTCAGTCAGATTGCTGAGGCAGTGAGCAAACTGGAAGCTAGAGATTCAAGTAAGCTACAGTCTCAGACAGAGCTTAACCGGAGGGCGAATGTCAGTTTTGTCTCTATTTATGATGGTTCGGAGGCGGGACAAGTATATCAGTTGAGCAAAGCTGAAGAATCAACAGAACGAAACGAGGGCAAATTGCTCGACTTGGCCGCTAAAAGCGCGGCCGAGCAATGTGCACCCCGCACAATGTGCTCCCAGTTGGGATTGCGCGGGATCGAGGGTGAAAGCGCGGCCGCGCAATGTGGTGCGAAGCCGCGCAATCTGGGCGAGCTGAAAGACAACCCTGAACCTCTTCTGAAAACCTATGTACCTGTCCCACCCTTTCCTGAGGCCTTGAAAGAAACCTAGAAATTGAAGAATGACAAAGAGCTGTTCGAGGTCTTTAGTACATGCAAAGTTAATGTCCTACTACTGAATCTAATCAAGAGTGTACCTCGGTATGCCATGTTTCTGAAGGAGTTGTGCACTCTAGAAAGGGGACAGAAGGAGAAAAGTCAGAAGCAAGTCAAAGAAAAAGAACATGTGTCTGTTGTGTTTCAAAAGCGTTTACCCGAGAAGTGCAGCGACCCTGGCATGTTCACTATTCCTTGCATGATTGGAAGCACCAAAGTGAATGAAGCTTTAATTGATTTAGGTGCATCTGTCAATGTGATTTCTTCGTCCCTATATGAGAAACTCGGCATGGGACCATTACAAGAAACTCGAACCATAGTAGAGTTGGCTGATCAATCTTCTGTGAGGCCTAAAGGAAAAATTGAAGATGTATGGGTTATGGTGGACTGCTTGAAATTTCCGGCTGACTTTCTAGTGATGGACATGGGATCGGGAGTTGGAAAGATATCAATGATGCTAGGACGACCATTTTTGAAAACTACGAATACAAGGATTGACATACCACAAGGCATTCTGAAGATGGGATTCGATGGGAAGGAGATCGAATTCCATAGCTCGTATCCTTCTTAATATCCTTTTTACGTCAAGCTAATGACGTTAAACAAGCGCTTCTTGGGAGGCAACCCATGTTTTAGGATAGTTTTTGGTTTGATTTTAGATGACTCGGGAAAAGCCTTAAAGTACAGAAGAACTCAAAAAGGGGACAAAAATTGCGTGGCCAAAGGATCCAAAGCCAACCCGAGCAATGTAGTCCCAGTTGGGATTGCGCGGCTTGGCCTGCTAAATGCGCGGCCACGCAATCCAACGGATCAAAGCCGCGCAATCCCAACTAGGAGGCAATTGCGCGGCTTCGCAATTGCGTGGCCGCGCAATTCAGTGCAATCCCGCGCAATTGGGATTTTTTCGGGAACCAATTTTAATAAAACCCGAAACCCTTTTATTTATCCCCTCCCATTCGTACAACCCTTCTCCTACCTCTCCTCTATCTCCATTGAAGGCAAAGCTTCCAAGCTCCACTCAAGCTATTTCAAGTCGGGATTTCACCCTCAATCAAGCAAACAACTCCAAATCAAGCGGGATTCAAGTAAGATTTCTCAAATCTCATTCTAAATTCCGGTTTTAGTAGAATAGATCTAGATTTAGGCTTTGTTCTAAAAACCCGAATTTGACCCCTTTAGGCTCGGATTTAGGCTTAAGCTCTTCACAAAAGTTCGTTTATTGCATGATTCTAGCTTAGATTCGTGTTTTATTTAAGCTTTTTGCATAAATCCGAAATTCACCTATAATTTGATTAAAATTTAATTAAATCTTGATTAAATTGTTCTAGGTAGTGGGTGAAGTGAGTGTTTGAGCGATTATTTGTGAAATATTACTGTGGTTGTCCTTGCCGGGACAACAAAAATTGTGTTTGCTTGGTCCGTTTGTGGTGTTGTGCAGGTTTCTGTGAATTTCTGATATAAATGGCTCCGAAAAGAAGTAGAAGAGATACCGCATCTTCATCTCGAGCTGCTTACGCTCCCCTTGCTGTGGTGGGAGAAAACACCCAAGAGACTTTTGGGATCAGTTTGGAAAAGAACAGTCATGTGATCCGGTTTGAGCTTTTAATGGACAGGGAATGGAAAGCAACCAGGTTCATAGACTGGAACTTGATGAATGCGATCGGGATAGCTCATTTTTTGAATGAGATTGGAGCATATTTGCACATGGGAGAGTTCTTAAAGCTGTGTGAACCCACATTCAAGGGGTTAACATTGGAGTTTCTGAGTACCCTGTCTATTGATTTCAGAGAAGAAGGGGAGATTAAATTCTGGCTAGGAGGAGTTAGGAGGAAGCTGACATTGAAACAAGTCAACCGAGTGTTCGGTTTCTTCAATTTTCCTTCTACTAAGGATATGGTGTTTACTGAGACGGGGGCTACATGGGCTGATCATCATTTTTGGAGACTCATTACAGGGAAGGCTAAATATGAGCCTTCTAAAGAAAAGACCTCCCCCATTACTCACCCCACCATTAAGGTCTTTCAGAGATTTATTGCTAGCACAATGAATGGGCGAGGTGATAGCGGGAACAACTGCCCCAAGAAAGATGTTGTTGTACTGGAAGCTTGTCTGAAAATGAAAAAGATGAATATGGGTGCTATGCTTATGAACCACATGTACCATGTTGGAAACAAGGGTGGAGGAGCTATATGTATTGGTGGGATTGTGACCCATTAGGCTAAGCACTTTGGAGTTGATGTAAGCAGGTTACAAGTTGACATTCCGCCTATGCCTATTGATTTTACTATGCTGAAGAAGATGGGAGCCCTTTACATTTACAGGAACTCTTACTATTGGGCGATTGGGGATTTTGGGCGAGTAATGAAGCCTCCTGATGGGAGCCGAGTAAGGATTGGAGACAGACCAGCTAACTGGTTTATTGATGTTCAAGATGGTGATTTGAGTGTGACTGATGTCAGGGGCCCAGTTAGAGGAAAAAATAAGGCCCCAATTATTGTTGAGGAGTCTGAAGAGGAGGAAATGGATGAGGATTTCACAATGGCTGAGGAAGAAGAAGAAGATGAAGAGAAAGAGTCTGCTGAAGCTGTAGACACAGAGGATGAGGATGAGTCTGAGGTGGATACCCAACAGCGACAGTCTGTACCTGCTGGAGGAGATCACAAGCATTCTAATACACATTACAGTCAGATGATGGAGATGATGAGACAGATGCAGCTGAACACGCAGCGCTACAATAGTATGACGTCTCACATTGATCAGAGCTTCCAGAACATGCAAGGTTATGTGGATCAGAGGTTCACATCATATCAGACTCATCAAGATCAGCAGCTTGCTGCTTTTCAGGCCCGCCAAGATGAGCAGTTCAGACTGCTCAACACTAGATTGGATGGCTGGAGTTCAGCGGGCTATCCTCCTCATCAGTCTTATCCGCAGTATGCTTTTCCAGATTCCCCGTATCCTCAGTTCCCACCATACCAGCCACCACTAGCTCAGGCGATTCCACCGTACTATCCACCGCAGCCAGAGGTTCATCTGGAGTACCAGCCACCACCACCACAAGATTTTCCACCCTATTACCCGCCAAACAACTAGGTTATGTGAGTTTTTCTCTTTCCTTACCTTTTTAATATACTTTGGGGACAAAGTATGTTTTTAAGCATGGGGGAAGGAAATTACTTGTTTGCATTGCATATAGTTGCATTAGTTTGGGTCACGTTTAAAATTTTTGCATGCATTGATTAAAATCTTGAAAATTGAAAAAAAAAATCAGAAAAATTTGAAAAAAAATACAAAAAATATTGCATTTAGGTTCTTATTTCCCCATTGTTTGATTCCTCTTGTGTTTCTAAGTTGAGTATAAGTTCTAACCCATGATTTGCATGATTTACTGAAGTTGATATGATATAAGCATGATCATTGATTAAATGACTTGATTATAGGATGGAGCATGTATTTAGCTTGAGTTTTAGATTCATTCTGAAGTTCTAGACAAAACAATTAGCCTTGTGAGATTTGATTTTGGCCTTTCATGATATATTGCTCTCTACATTCTTGAGTGTATCACCATGATTATCTAGCTCTAGAACTTGCGTTAATACTCTATTTTGAGGCTGCTTTATATGATTGAATGCATGACATTAAAATGATTGAGGCAATGTTTCTTATTAGCCTATTATTTCCCTTCCTACCATACAAGATCCATGTTTTTGACACCTCATTTCTTTTAAGCTTTAAGCCTATTTTTGATAGCTTCACAAAATTTTCCTACCCTAATAAGCTTGACCCAGGATCCGAGATTTAGGACTTTAGGTTGTGTTTTTGGTTTTGTGTGTGTTATGTATAAGTATGGGGGAGTTGGATGAAAAAGGTAGAAAAAGAGGAAATAAACTCTTGTGTTCAAAGTGAAAAAAAAATGAAGATGAAGTTTGTTGCAAAATATGCAAAAAAAAAGTTCTTAAATGTTATTAGTCTTCATTAGCAAAGCAAGAAAGAGTTGAAAAGAGGCAAAAGGAAAGAAAAAAGAAGCAAAGTGCTTTAATGTAATTGGAATGAGTTGGTAGAAAGAAGTTTGGAAGAAGTAAGAAGAAAAAGTGTTGAAGTTTGGGTTAGGATTAGTTCTTTATCTCGGATTTAGCACCACAGGCCAACTATAATCCCTTCCGAATTTCTCTTTACCTTAGCCCCATTACAAGCCGGAAAAAAAGACCTCATGATTTTTGTTATGTATTTGATCCCCAACGGTGGAGATTTAGAACTCTGATGCAAGCATATGGTAGTCTAGTTTTCATGGTTGACTTTGAGTGAAACACATACCCATTATACACTTGAGTGTTGAGTGCAAAATACAATTTCCTTGGTGAGGTCTAGAATGGATGAATGGTCTTTACTTGTTGCTTACCATAATGCATGCTGAGAAGTCTTGGTTGAGTTTTTAATTACATGCGAAATGTTTGTTTGATTTGAAATGGATGTAAGATTGCATTTCTATGGTGTGATTGGATTTATGTCTTGCTTGAGGACAAGCAAGGGTTAAGCATGGGGGAATTTGATAGCTTGCATATAGGAGTAGTTTAGATGCATGTTTTATATATGTTTTAGTTAGTTTTAGGTTAGTTTTTATGTAGTTTTTAGGTTTTTGTGTTGTCGGGTATTATGCGCTAGTTTGCTCGATTTTACACGTTTTAGGTTCAGGAGCAACAGCGGGGCGAGTACAGATGGGTCATGGTGGTGATGGACGAGGAGCTAAGGAAGCTAGGATGTGCTAGGAAGAAGAGATAAGATAAAGAAGAACGAGCCAAGAAGTCAAGCAATTGCGCGGTTTGCAATAGAGTTTGAGGGATATTTTTAGAGACATATAAATACTTTATGTTAGTTTTATTTTCAATAACTTTTGTCATAATTTTGGAGGCTAGGGTTTTTCTCTCAAGGAAGACTTTGAAACCTTTGTAAGTTTGATTCCAATTTAATTATGCATTGCTAATTTTCTCTTGTGTTTGACTAATTAGTGAAGTCATGAATTGTGTATGATTGTGAGATTTAATTGATTCCCGACAAACTTGAATAGAAATTATTCCCTGTGCTTAATTGAATCAGAATTATTCTTGGGTTTTGTTAGATTAGCTACCTAATAGAATTTCTAGGTTAATTTACAACTGAATCTGATTAATTACCGGTCGGAGTTAATCTGATCAAGAGTAGACTTTAATTAATTTAGTACCGGTTGGACAAGTTGATTAAAGTAGGGAATAAATTCACAAGTCACTTAGATGTCTGGTTGCTCTAAGTGTTAGTTTATATTGATAACTTGAATCTTCATGCTCTAAGTGTTAGATTTTCAATCAATAAACCCCCCATATTCGTTACTTGGCATATAAGTAATAACATTAATACACGAGTCTCTATGGGATCGACCCTTGCTTACCATTCTACTCAGATTGGTTAAGTTAGGATTCTTTGATAGGTAAACCACTGAAAAATACCTCATCAGCGGACGCCGGGAGATTAAAGGACCCGCGCTCGCGGGTGGCGGTTATTCCTAGCGCCGACTTTCGTTTTATTCTATCTTTATTTATATTTATATCTTTAGGTTTTCGGATATTGTTTTTCGAGTACTTAAGCTTAGGTTCGTATTCAGAGAGACAATCTAGATTTTTTTTTCAGTTTAACCTAGTTTTTATTTTCTATTATGGAGAACTAATCTTCCTTGGAGTTTGTTTGATCAAGGAAGCATTTTATTGAATTCGTGAGATTTTGGTAACTTTCTATCCTTTTGTTAATATCAAAACTCTTGTTTTTATTTATATGATCTATGTTTGATTTTATGAGCCTGATCAACTTGTTTGATTGACTTAGATCTACTGTTTGGATTAGGTTTGATTGTTGTCTATGCAATCTTATTTATCCTTGAAACAACTCTTTTCCAGGACCGTGGACTGGAATTGAGAAAGATTATTTGATGGTTGTTTTATGCATGAGACTCGTTGTTTGATTGCATGAATTAATTTCCTATTATCCTTAATACTTTGCATGATTTGAATTAAGCATCCTTTTTTTTATATAGTTTCGCTTGGACTGTGGACAAGCGGAAATCTTTTATATGGATTGGAATTAACCTAGGAAATATTGAAAAGTAGATGAATCAATGATCGAATGATTAAAAAGGAGGAATTGATTGAATGAACTCTGCTTTCCTTTAATTGATTTGAAACTTAGATTTGTTTGCTTGCTTAAACTCTCAAACCCTTGTTTTGTTCTATGCTGATTGTTCAGAATACCGATTCTCTTGGGTTCGATCCCTTACTTGCATGCTATACTTGGTTTGTAATTTTGGGTAATTTTTTTTGATCTCGACACAACGAATTTAGTTGAGTCAAATTTTGGCGTCGTTGTCGGGGAATCGGTGTTTCTGACGACCCGCTTAGGTTTTACTTTTGTGATAAATCGGCGTTTCTGACGACCCGCGCTCGTGGCTCGAAGTCCGCGCCCGCGACCAGACCCGCACCCGTGGTTTGAAACCTGCGCTCACGGTTTCAAATCCCGAATCGGTAAGAACCTATCTTATGGTTCTTACCCGTTCTACTGATAATTCGGCTGTTGTTCCTTTTGATGCAGAGTGTTAGGCATTCAATTTGATGCAGTAACATCTTCTTCTTCTTCCTCATCTGATTCAGAGGTTGAAGAACAGTTCGTAACAATGGTAGATCGTACTATTAGGCAACTGACTGTGCCTAATCTAGAGCAACAACAACTTGGTCTTTAATTTCCCGCACTAGGGGAAGGTGTGAAATTTGAGCTGAAATCCGGTCTTCTCCATTATTTGCCTAAGTTCCATGGATTGAGTGTTGAGGATACGAAAAAACATCTTACAGAGTTCCATTCTGTATGTCTGGGCATGAAACCGACTGAGCTGATGTTGAGGGCTTTTCAATTTTCCTTAGCTGACGCAGCTAAGGAATGACTTTTGTACTTAGCACCTGAGACGATTACTACTTGGGCTCAGATGAAGGGTGCTTTTTTGGAAAAATATTTCCCTGCTGCCAAGCAAACATCAATCAAGAAGCAGCTGAGCAGTTTGGAGCTGGGCGATGATGAGAATCTATATGAATAATATGAGCGTTACAAGAAGCTCATAGCCAGCTGTCCCTATCATGGCTATTCTGATAAAGATCTGATTTCCTATATTATTGAAGGGCTCTGTGATGCTGATAAGCACCTGATGAATGTGTCTTGTGGAGGTTTTTATGAAAATCTCACTCCTAGGCAAGCGTTTGAAAAGTTGGAGACTGTAGCTGAGCAATGCAGGAACCAAAGAAAGAGGTCCAACAGTAGGTCTGTTAATTCTGTGAATGACTCCCTGAATGTTGAAGTAAGGGAGTTAAAGGCTATGATGAAGCAACTGTTGGTGGGTAATGGAGCTTCAAGTTGAAGGGCTTGTGGAATCTGTGGTGAAATGAGCCACCCTTCTGATGCATGCCCTATCATGCAAGAGCCAGCAACTGATGTTAATGCTATTGGGAATTATGAATCAAGGCCCTGAAATGACCCATATTCAAATACATACAATTCGGGGTGGGCTAACCATCCTAACTTTAGATGGAACCAACAACCTCAACAACCTTTTCCACAACAGCGAGGTCAACCCAACTATGTTCCCATGCCTAATTATGTGCCAAGGCCCCAAGTTCCTCCTGAAAATCCGGCTATTATTGCTCAGCTCATGAAGGAAAATCAAGAGACCAAGGCTGTAGTGAAAAGCCTTGAAAATCAATTAAGTCAGATTGCAACCATTCTTAATCGTTTAGAAGCCAAAAAATCGGGGAAACTGCCATCTCAGACTATTAACCCGAGAGAAAATGTGAGTGCAATCACATTGAGGAGTGGGAAGGAGCTGAATATTGAAGTCCCAGCCAGCGGAAACCAACCACGCTCGCAGAAGGACAAACCCGATCGCAGAACAGAAAACGAGGCTGAAACTAAGCATCAGCCAGAATCCGTGACCGCGGAGTCAAACCGCGACCGCAGTCAACCCGCGCTTGCGGGTCCAAGAATATGCACTATTAAGAGGAAACAAAAAGAAAAAGGGCAAGCTAAGAAAGTTAATCTTGTTGAGAATGTAGAAAATGTTTCTTCCATGCTTCAAAGGCAATTGCCTAAGAAGTATGGGGATCCAAGGAGGTTTACTGTTCCCATAACCATTGGTGAGACAAAAGTTGAGCATTCTATGCTTGACTTGGGAGTATCTATAAATGTCATGCCACTTAGCATATATGAGAGGTTAGGTCTAGGGCCATTACAAGATTTAAATATTACTACCGAACTGGATGATCACTCTAATGTGCATCCGAAAGGATTTGTGGAAGATGTTTTAGTGTAGGTAGACAACTTAATTTTCCCAACGAATTTTTATGTCCTGGAAATTGGTAAGGGGAGATATGACCCTGTTTTACTGTTGTGTCGTCCATTCATGAAGACGACGAGCGCTGTGGTTGATGTTTCAAAGGGCCTATTATCTATGGCACATGAAGGGAAAACGGTCCAGTTTCAATTAGATGAGGACCCGTTCTGAGCTATAAAAAGACGTCGGGCCAACGACGTTAAACAAAGGCGCTGCTCGGGAGGCAACCCGAGGTAAGTTTTTTCTTTTTTTTTCTTTTTTTCTTTTTTAGTTTAGTTTTAGTTTTAGTTTCCGTTTTGGTTTTGTCGGGCTAACTTGCAGGTTAAAAATTTCAAATCTCGAAGAAAGCGCAACCCGAGGCGAGGACCCGAGGTCGCGGCTGGACCCGCGATCGCGGTCCAAGGTAAGCGCTCGCGGGTCGGCCCTGACGGAATCTTGTTTTTATCAAATAAAAATAATAAAAAAATAATAAAAAAATAAAAAATAAAAGATTTTTGGGTGAAACCCCCGAAATAAAAGGCGTTAAGGTGAAACCCCCTGAAATAAATGGTTTTCGGGTGAAACCCCCGAAATAAAAGGCGTTCAAGTGAAGCCCAAATTAGTACCAACCCGATCCCAAAATAATACAAAAATCCCCTAGCCCTTCTAAAAATAATAATTTAAAAACGCCTCCTACTCCTTGTCTTCCTCACTAAATACCCCACTCAAAATCAAAAGCTCCATTCCCAAAACCAAAGCCACAAACACCCACCAACCACCACCACAACCACCGCGGCTCCACCTTACTCCCGCGACAACCGGAGACCCGCGCACGGCCCCCTACCGGCGTCCGCGGTTCGTAGCCACCACCACCTCTCGAAGGTTTCATTCAACCAATTTGGTGGGATTGAAGGTTTTATGCAATTTTGGCTCCAGATCTACATTGGTTAGTACTTATTCTTGCTTTTGAAATCGATTTTTTGCTTAGTATAGGAAGAATTGCTGTTGATTTGAGGAAAATTGGAGGAGTTTGGTCGTTCTCCATTGTTGTCGAATTCAGATCTGTTCATCGTTGCGAACCGCGCTCACGGTTTTCATCCCGCGCTCGCGGGTGGGATAGTGATACTACGCGCTCGCGATGTGCAACACGCGCCCGCGGGTAACCATTTTCCAGTTCCGCGCTCTCAATTTGCTACACGCGCCCGCGGTTATCAGCAATTCCGGGTAATATTTTTTCGATTATGTTTTGTATTCAGTATGGCATATTTTGGATTACAGAATCTGACTGATGGGCGGAGGGAGTTGTGGGATAAGTATGAGACTAGGAGATTTGCAAGTACCAAGTTTTTTGATGCCCGACGTTGATTGATTTGGAATTTAGGGAGTGTACAGAACAGTTGCTAGAGATTGGGGGTTTGGGTGGATTGAGTACTACACTTATTCCTACCTACAGAGGGCTGATATTTTGATGGGGTTTTGACTTTCCATGCATGTGATAGACCTTGTACTATATCCCGTGAGCAGGCTTATCTTATTTTTGGGATTACTTCTCCACCTACTCAAGGGTGGAAGAGTATATTGACAGATGCCAGATTCTTTGATTTTTGGTATGCACTTATTGGCTCCCCCTTTGACACTAATTTAGGGGAGCAGAACAGTAAGATTCCCCACCCTTGTGTACGTCTGTGTCACAAGGTTTTAGCTATGGCATTTTTAGGGCACGGAGAGGTGAACAAGGTGTCTGCACATGACATGAGGATTATTAGGTGCTTGTTTCCTTTTCCATCTGAGTGCCCAGACTGGTTTGGATTATTGGTTGCATCAGCTAGGAAGTATCCCAGGAGACAAGGGCAGATAGGCTTGGGTGGCATGGTTACACATTTAGCTACCCGATTTGTTACTATTGAGTAGATAGAGGCCCGATATAGAGGACGTTTGACGGATGATTACTGTTATACACATCAGGCGTTAGTTAGGGCTGGTTGTTTGAGAGGTTCAACTGAGGTGGGTTGGGCTTGGTTGTATGGCCATCCTGCTACACCTTTTCTGTGTCTACCTAGTGTATTACAGTATGGAAATACTGTATATGATTTTCACTTACAGCCGGATATAGACGCTCCTATGGAGGAGGTTGAGGAGGATTATGATTTTGAGGATGTTGGTGGAGGTTGGGATGAGCATGTTGAGGCGTTTCAGTCTAGATTTGCATCTGCGCCATCTGGATGGGCTCCTGGTCCACATTCTACAGCTGGTTGTGGTGTACCTAACCCAGCTACACATGCATCTACTTCTGCATCCATGTCTACTCCTTCTGGTTTGCCTTGGACTGCTGATATGAGTTTTGAGGAGCGAGTTTTGAGTGGATTACATCATTTATCAGTTCGACAGGATGCGTTGTATGAGCATCAGAGACAGGCCGCTTGATCCTTTAATTGATTTGAAACTTAGATTTGTTTGCTTGCTTAAACTCTGAAACCCTTGTTTTTTTCTATGCTAATTGTTTAGAATACCGATTCTCTTGGGTTCGATCCCTTACTTGCATGTTATACTTGGTTTGTAATTTTGGATAATTTATTTTTGCTCTCGACTCAACGATTTTAGTCGAGTCAGTCCTCCTATGAAGCTCTCTAATTAATCTGCTTTGCGTGGTTGGCCGCGGTAATCTGCTGTCAATAAGCAAGAGGTATCGGGCTGAAATCCAGGGGCATCAAACGATTGAGGCCATAAACGACCTCAAAAGGAGTCAACTGCGTCGTCGAGTGCCTGGACCTGTTATAAGAGAACTCAACAATAGAAAGTAAGTCATCCAAACACCGAAGGTTCGCCTTCAACATAGTGCGAAGGAGATCCCCAAGCATGTGGTTGGTCACCTCAGTTTGACCATCTATTTGGGGGTGATAGCTCGTAGAGTATATAAGCTTAGTACCAAGCTTCCCCCAAGGAGTGCGCCAAACAATGTTATCAGAATCCCGATCCGATTCTACGATTCTAGCGATCCTACGATCCATAACACGCGAAACGATTCTCGATCCCAAGTAGAATCTTATTGGAGTAGGATCTTAAATGATTTAGAATACAATCACGATTCGATCCCGAATTTATGTACGATTTTAACGATCCTATAAATGATTCTAACGATCCTACAAATGATTCTAACGATCCTATAAAATGACAATTTTAGCTATATATTATTAATAATTTCACGATTAACATATCATTTCCATTAAAATAGTTGACTAATCCATCCTACAACACTTTTAATAATCAAAATAATAATGTTTATCTTTTTCTTACTTCATATATAACAAAAGAGTCCGGTTCAGGTGCGAATGGGCGCCTAGATGCGAAATAAGAAAGAACAAGAGCCGTTGGATCAAGAAAAATCAAAGGCGCTGATCATTTCACTTAAAAGGGGAAAAAAAGGCACGGGCGAATTTTTGACGAATTATTCGCGTATTTTTGAAAAAAAAACGGCACAGATTTGTTCATCAATATTGTGGATTTGTTCATCAGTATTGTGGATTTGTTCATCAGTATTGTGGATTTGTTCATCAACAATGTGGATTTGTTCATCAACACTGTGGATTTGTTCATTGGTTTTGACATATTTGTTCATTGGTTTTGGCATATTTATTCATCGTTTTTGTGCATATTTGTTCATTTGTAACATCAATTTGTTCATTAATTTATGCATATTTGTTCATTGATATATGCATATTTGTTCATTGTTATATTCATATTTGTTCATTGGTTTTGACATATTTGTTCATCGATTTATGCATATTTGTTTATTAGTAACATCAATTTGTTCATCAACAATGTGGATTTGTTCATCAACATTGTGGATTTGTTCATTGTTATATTCATATTTGTTCATTGGTTTTGGCATATTTGTTCATCGGTTTGTGCATATTTGTTCATCAATATTGTGGATTTGTTCATCAGTATTGTTGATTTGTTCATCAACAATGTGGATTTGTTCATCAACATTGTGGATTTGTTCATTGTTATATTCATATTTGTTCATTGGTTTTGGCATATTTATCGGTTTGTGCATATTTGTTCATCAATATTGTGGATTTGTTCATCATTATTGTGGATTTGTTCATCAACAATGTGGATTTGTTCATCAGTATTGTGGATTTGTTCATCAACAATGTGGATTTGTTCATCAACACTTTGGATTTGTTCATTGGTTTTGACATATTTATTCATTGGTTTTGGCATATTTGTTCATCGGTTTGTGCATATTTGTTCATTTGTAACATCAATTTGTTCATTAGTTTATGCATATTTGTTCATTAATATATGCATATTTGTACAAATTGATGTCATTGACACATAAACATAAGTTTATTTCAATTCACAAATAAGGGTATAATAATGAACAAAAAAGGTTATATCAATGAACAAATAGGGGTATATCCATGAACAAATAGTGTAGTCCAATGAACAAACAAGGTTAGATCAATGAACAAAAAAGGTTATATCAATGAATAAATAAGTGTATATCAATGAACAAATAGGTGTATATACATGAACAAATAGGGTATAATGGTATATCAATGAGCAAATACTATTATACCAATGAACAAAAAAAGTATATCAATGAACAAATAATGGTATACCAATGAACAAACATGTGTATATCAATGAACAAATAGGGGTATATGAATGAACAAATACGAGTATATCAATGAACAAATATGGGTATATCGAAACTAATTATATGTGCATAAAAAACTACATAAATATTGTATTCCTACAAATAAATAAGGTTAAAAAATAAAAATAAAAATTAAAAAAGTTTGAAATCAATGAACAATGTTATCAAAAACTCAATGCACAATTAGTTAGTATTGATGAACAAATCGCTATTTCTCATGAACAAATCGCTATTTCTGATGAACAAATCGCTATTTCTGATGAACAAACTGGGCGCGTCTCATAAAAACGTATATTTCGAAAAATACGTGAATAATTCGGGAAAAATTCGTTCGTGCCGTATTTTATTGAAAAATACGCAAATAATACGGGAAAAATTCGTCCGTGCCGTATTTTAATTTTTTAAATGAATGTTTAATCAGGGACGTTGATTTTTTGAAAGGAACGAACGAGATTTATTCTTATTTCTCACCTAGGCGCCCATTCGCACGTGACTCTTTTTCATAACAAAATATATAGTATATTAGGTTATTCTTGCATACTTATAATTATAATGTAGGATCTTACGATTCAGCGATCCGATCTTACGATCCGATCCAAAAGACCCTCAACGATCCAACCTAGAATCCCGATCCTGATAACCTTGGCGCCAAAAGTGACCAACAAATTTGGAGTCACGATCACTAACAATAGTGCGCGGAACTCCATGAAGGCGTACCACATTATCATAGAATAGATCAACAATGTCAGCGACACTATCTGTGGTCTTACAATCCACAAAGTGGGCCATCTTCGAAAACCGATCGACGATGACAAAGATGGAATCCTTCCTCCTCCTAGATGTGGGCAAGCCCACAATGAAATCCATGGACAAGTCTTCCCAAGGCCTAGTCGAGATGGGAAGCGGAGGTTACAAGCCATAGGGATGAGAAGAGGCCTTAACTTTTTGGCAAGTGACACAAGCACGATAGTACCGTGTCACATGGTGAGCCATTTAGGGTCGGAAAAAGTGCTCCTTAAGAGCAGCTATGGTCTTCGGGATGCCAAAATGACCCCGGCCCCTCCCGAATCAACAAAAGGCGAATGGACGATGTAGCAATACAAAGGCGTCCAGCCTTATAAAGGTAACCCTCGAAAAGGAATTAGGTCTCATACTCACGGGAAAAGGTGCATTGCGCATATAAAGGACCAAAGAATGGATCAAAAGTGTATAAGTCCTTTATGAGGGTAAAGCCTAACACCTTTAGTCTGCATGTGAGTAAGAAGGGCATAACAGCTAGAAAGGGCATCAACAACCACATTCTCGGCCCCTTTCTTATGGACCATTGTGTAGGGAAATGTCTCCAAAAACTCGACCCAGCGAGCATGGCGGCGGTTAAGATGAGCTTGACTCTTAAAAAACTGAAGTGCCCAGTGATCGCTATGAATAATGAACTCGCGTGGGCAAAGATAGTGGGACCACCTCTTAAAGACTATAATCAAGGCATAGAGTTCCTTATCATAGGTCGAATAGTTAAGAGTAGGTCCAATCAACTTCTCGCTAAAATAAGCAATGGGATGCCGCTCTTGATTGAGGACACCACCAATGCCAAAATGAGAGGCATCACACTTAATCTCAAAGGATGAGAGAAGTCGGGCATCTGAAGAATAGAAGCCTGGCACAAGTCTACCTTGAAGGCCTACAAGGCCTTGTCATGAGCTGGGGTGCACACCACTTTTGTGCCCTTCTTGGTCAAACCATGAAGAGGTGCATCAAGGGTACTAAAGTCCCTAACAAAGCGACGATGGTATCCGCTCCTCAAATCCACCTTAGAGAAAATGGTGGCTCCGTGCAACTTATCCAACATATCGTCGAGCCTCGGAATAGGGTGACGGTACTTAATCGTAATCTGGTTAATGGCTCGACAATCCATACACATGCGCCAAGAACCATCCTTCTTGGGCATGAGAATAATAGGGACGACACAAGGGCTCAAAGACTCTCTTACATAGCCTCATTCCAAGAGTTCTTGAACTTGTAGCTGCAGCTCGTTAGTCTCTTCAAGGCCAACCTTATAAGCAACTCGGTTTGGTAAAGATGCACCGGGCACCGAGTCTATCTGGTGCTCGATGCCTCAGATTGGTGGAAGTCCAAGAGGTAGCTCGTCAAGAAACACGTCAACAAACTCCTCTAGCAAAGTAGAAACTGGGGTGGGTAAGGGTTGGGAGTCAGAATCCTCGACTACAAAAGAAGTCAGAAGGAGAAGAAGACAAGGCTCCTCGTCGCGGAGTGAAGTAGAAATCTCACTGCAACGGGCCATAAGAAGGCGTCGTTCTACATGCCCTTGTAGCTCGGGCGGTAACGACTAAAAGTGAGACACGCCCGATTGGATGGCACCGTGAGTGGGGCGCGGTGCAGGGTGAGCGTGCCGATGTGTGCGGCACGCACCTTGGACATGGTCCTTTGTTGCGTGCCATGAGAAGAGGGCGTGCTCGAAGGGGCGATGCGGGAAGTGGTGGCTCGATGCCACGGAAAGAAAGCTGAGCACTTGGGCGTGCTGCCGAAAATGCCAACGAAGGAACCTGAGTGTCTAAAGACTGTGTAGGCCGCTGCTCAGGGGCCATCCGTGGTGTATAAGTGGCCTTGTGACGATCACGCTTTATCCTATCCTGCACGAACTCACTAGGTGACATGGGGTGAAGGATGACGCGCTTTCCATGGTAGTTGTAGGTACATGTGTTAAGGAACCCATCGTGAAAGACACATTGATCAAAGAGACAAGGACACCCTGGCAACAAATTGGTGGCATCCATGGTAATGACATCACAAATGATCTCGTCCGAGTAACAACCAATGGAGAAAGGAATGGAGCACTTCTCACTGACGCGGTTCCCGTTAGTAGACGATCTCTAATGGAGGAAATAAGGAGTTGGGTCCAGAAAGTAGATAACTGTAAATAATCAACAACTTTCTTGTTGATAATGTTACAACAACTACCTCCATCAATGATAACACTTAGCGCGACTGACTAGACAAGGCAGCGGGTATGGAATAGGTTCTCACACTGGTCAGAATGGGTAGGCTCCCTAATGGTCAAGGCTCGCCGAGAAATAAGAGTCAGCATGGTACCGACGGTAATATCAAGATCATGAAAAGCCAACTGCTCCTCCTCTGCATAAACAGGGGCTTCAACAATTGGCTCAAGCGGGGCCTCCTCGTCATCTAAAGCCTCATAACCTCCAGTGTGCTCTTAGAAGAGAACGCGTTTGGCGTTAGGGAAATTTCTCTGAAAGTGTCCTCGACCACCACACTTGTAGCACTCGACATCACGGGCACACTCAGTGCCTGATGACGTGGGCTGCGAGGAAGGGGTTGGAGCGGCAGTTGTGGGCACCGTGCTCGATGGAGCTCGACCGTGACTAGGTGCATCCGTAGTGGAGGGAGGCACTCTAGTGGAAGAAGATTGATCGGACTTGGAATGAGAAAGTGGTGGAAGAAGAAGGGTAACGAGGCTGGCTAGAAGACCAAGAAGAAGCTCAATTACGCATGTTCTGTTGATGGATTTGCATTGCGACGTGCGTTAACTAGTTGATGGCCTTGATGGACAAAATCTCCAATCGATCACGGATCGACGGGTTAAGGCCAGCTAGGTACCGACAACGGAGGGTCGAAGGCGCAAGGGTGATGTTGGCCTTATAAAACATGTCCTCCAACTTAGAAAAGAAGTCTAGAGGGTTGAGAGAACCTTGGCGAGCCATGACAATCTCTAACCTCATTTGGTCCCTATAGTCAGAGGGCACATATTTCCTATTCATGATATATACCAATTGGTTCCACTCAGTGATAGGAGATTGGCCTCGCCTAGACCTCTCAGCAACAAATCTATGCCACTAAACGCGGGCCGCACCTTGAAAGGGTAGGGTGACAGTTGCGACGTAGTCCTCGGGCGGCGTCCGACAATAGCGGAGTGTGTACTTGGTCGACTGAATCCACTCAAGAAAAGTCGCCGGATCATATAGACCATGGAAAGGCTCAATCTTGACTTTGACCTCATGCCTAAGTGTGCGAGGCTGGTCATAGTCAAGACGAGGGCGGCAGTCTCGATCACACCTATAGACGTGTGCATCGGGCGACAACGAGTCTTCTAATAAGAGAAATAATCTTTCTAAGAGCTATCTCGAAGGAAATAAATCTTCTAATAAGATATATTCCTTCTATCTATCTTATAACATAAAAGGAAATAGGATAAAGGCCTTTTAAATGCGTCGACTCGGTCTTCGCTACGACACGGGATGCCTCGGTACCGACTTGTGCACCTCGGTACCGAGTTGTGACAACACTACGAACAACCTTGAGTAAAACTTGCGTAGCGGATTCGTTACAACTCCGTTTAACTCGATTATTTTTCCTATGTTCTCGTAACGAATTTCTCTATCACTTTCCAAGATCAAACTTGATTTTCAATTTCTTTACTGGAGCGCTTAATCTTCATCTTCTCTTCATTCTTGAGTGCTATCTTTGACCCGCTTTGCTCCTTTCTTCAAAAGTGCTCCAAATAGCTTCTAAAAACCTATAAAACACCACCAAAGCTTGTGTAGACTCCATATCTTAACAAAATAAGAAAACCTACACAAATGACTCAAAACAAAACACAAAACTATAGAAAAAGACTCAAACACTTAAACACACCCCAAAAACATGACTAAAAAGGCAGACATCAAGAAGCCAACATCTAGAAGTTATGAAATATGCAAGTCAGAGAATGATAAGAGGAAAAAGAAAGATGATAATACTAGTACAAATTAGGGGTTGTAACATTGCCCCTAATAGTAGAATCCAAAGTTAATCAAAATAAAGAAGCTACTCCATCTTCTAGGCTCCTAAAGAATTGGATATTTGTTACTAATAAAACTAGTACAAATAAAGGGAGAATTCGACAGGCTTGGCTGAGTAATGAAGTGGATTTTTTTTGTGATAGACATCTCTTATCAGGTTATTCATGTCATGTTTCTTTTATAAATGGTTAGGGATCACTCTATTGGCGTGGTTACATTCAATCCTACTATGATCTCTAAGTAGATTCCTTTTAGGTTTAGGAACTACTGGATCTTGGAGGAGGATTATAAAGATCTTACCAAGGAAGTGTGGCTCTAGCGATGCTCTAGCTCAATTCCGATTTGTGGAAAAGATGTGGAAAGTTAAAGGTGTTCTAGCAAAGAGGTAGATACTAAAATTTAGAAATTTTTGTTGAAGAGTGTACGAATAAACTAAAGCTAGCTTATGAAGAGTCACATCAAGATTTTTTTGATATGAGGAAATAGAATGATATGTCTCAAACTTAGGAAGAGTTGAATTTTAGATTAGAGTACCTTCATACTATCATTGATCAAAGGGCTAAACTAGACTGTCTGAAATTAGGAGAGGAGACCTTCCAGATTTTCTACAATGGCATTATGTGAAAAAAAGTTGGCAACTTCATCTTCAATTCGTACTTTAAGATGCATTTGGAGTAATACTTGAAAGAAAGTTTGCAATTGAGAAGAAAATATTTTATTTCTATATTGCTTTATTTGGGATAGAACTAACTTGCGGTAGGATTGATTTCAAGAATTATAGGGGAAGGAAGGTTGATATTGCTAATCACTCCCATCTTTGTTAGTTGTCTTCAATAGTTCATATTAAGTGAGAATTTTGTGACATTGGAAACAACAAGGCCATTGGGCCTGATGGCTTTGGCAATTTTTTAAGGATAGTTGGGACCTCATCAAGACTGATCTAGTGGTTGCTGTAATTGAATTTCTCTAATCTAGTTGAATGTTGAGACCAATTAATACTACTTTCATAAGCCTCATACCTAAGGTGAATGATCCTTTCCTCATCAAGAATATAGACTAATATCTTGTTGTAACAACTTGCTAAAAATCATTTCTAAGATACTACTCTTGAAAGTGAGACCTCTCCTTTAAGACATTCAATCACTTAGTCAGTGATCTTTTGTAACAAGAAGAAGCATTAGTCATAATAAAATTGTTAATCAACTATTCGTGAAGGTATAAGAAAGGAATATCTCCAAGTTTATGAAGCATATGATTGTGTTAGATGGAAATATTTTGAGTAAGCTATGAAGTTCTGCTTTCCTAATGCTTTGATCAATTGGGTCATGCAATTTGTCACTATCCCTTACTTCTCCATCATCACCAATGGTGAAGCAAAAGGTTTTTTCTTTGAAAAAGACGGCTACATCAAGGGACCCATTGACCACATTCCTCTTTATTTTATTCATATACGGGGATGTTTACTAGGAAGTTGTCTATCCTAAGCAAAAAACAGGATTCTGTCACCACCTGATGCCATCCCGACCTTGACCACCACCGAGAACGAGGATGACACGTCTGTGCACTTTGAGGGAGCCTTGAAACGTGCCAAGGCCATCAGACGTACCACGACCTTGCTTGTCTACTATGTCACCACAAGCCACGATAGCCTTGACGCAGAGTCCCAAACCCTCACCCTCGCCACGATCGAGGCTAGCTGACCCGTGCTAGTGCCCATACCTGATGTCACTTGTGGTTCGCCCGTCACTCCCCATGTCTACGCGCTTGCATGCCTTAGGCACGCTTGATGCACCCTTTTTCTCCACACCTCTTGTGTCTGCGCACCTATGCTCTTTGTGTTGCTTTATATGTTTAGTGATACTATTGTTGGACCATATGCTTTTAGCATGTTTCTTTTATTGGTATTTGGGCTTCTTGGGATGTGGGCCTTGTTTCACACTTGGCCCAGTCACTCGTTTTGACCAAGTTTGTCTAGCGTGTTGGCTGCCCCTTTATAAGGCACCTTCAACACTCATTGTAAGGTTTACGCTTAGTTTATTCAAAATTTCCTATTGTGATTGAGTGGAACTCTCACATAGGCCTAATCGTCCAACTTTCTAACCCTAAACCGCCCTAATGTTCGTTGCCTCCACTTAGTGTCGAATTAGGTTTGATCCTCTTGATTGAACCTTTCTTGATACAACTTATCTATCTAGATCCCATCTAGTCGATCCACACCGATCCAAATCTGAAACCCCTTTGCTTCCTCCGTGATGGCATCCAGCACTAATCCAAGTCAGGCTCTGATGACACGGAAGCGCCCAAGACCATGGCGGCGCCCTTGGGGAGCCCATGCAACGACGCGACCCTCTTGGTCTAGCAGAGCCACATCGGTGTCTATCTCTTTTATTAATGATATTTATTTATTTTATTGCATAACTTGACATTATTTATAATATTATTATGTTATATTATTGGGTGTGTATCTCGGTTTGCATATCGGGATTAGTCCAAGTGTGTCTAAGAAAGGAGTGCTCTCTATATAAAGCCCTCTGTTAGTGCACAAAAATTCACCTTCCTCTCCAACTTCATCTTCAACCTAAAACTTGCAAAACAATGGACATAGGGGGCGGGGAGCCCCTAATCCACCTCCGATGCCTATGTCAAAAGGGCAATTATCGATTGAGCGTCGAATTGGTAAAGACAAGAAAAGATAAAGAACTCAATGGGTATGAGATTCCTTGAACACTCAAGCTAAGCGAATATTAGCCTGCTCAAGCTCTACGGTGCATCTTTCAATATCTAAGCTGAGCGAATATCAGTTGATTCAATATGCATAAGCTGAGCAAATATCAACCTATTCAATATATGCCCTCAATACACGGCGAAGACGTGTATTTATAATGGAAGAAGGAGAGGTAGGGGGATGAAATTTCTATTATTAAGGCCGAAAATTATATCTTTTAGGGCTAGTCAACTACCTTAAAGCCCAAGCAGATAATAAGTAATCCCCTTCTCCAAGTAAATTCTATCTTTAATGAAAGATAAAATCTCCCATTAAATTGCATAAACACCATATTAAATATAATAGGAAAGTAGTTAAAAGATAATAAATACGTAAGAAATGAAAAATACCTTTAAAGCGATAGATAGGAAAATAATTATGGTAGTTAATTTTACCCGTTCACATCCTCCTTTCTCTCCTTGTACTCAGTTTTGCTTAAGTGGAAATTGAAATTACTCTTTCCATTGGTCTTTACTCTCTCTAATCTCATGCCTTTCCTTCTCTTCTCTCTTGCAAGTCTCTCATACAAACACAATCAACAACCTTGTTCTCGGATCTTGTTTGCAACACCTATCACACCTTTCTAGGCACCAGTCCAACGCCGGCGTCCTAGACTAGGAACGTCTCCTCGGCACTCAAGTGCCGCATGTCACCATCTTCTAGGCACAAATGTGTCATCACTCAGATCCATAGGCCAACCGCTCATTGCGGCGTTGCATCACCGACGCGTCTAGTACTCGTCTTCGGCGCTTACTTGTTCAGATCTCAAAAAAGGCTTACAATCCGATCCTTGGAGCTATCAATTGGTATCAAGAGACAATCTTGTAAGTCATCCTATTTCTCTTGTAGATCCACGCTTTTACATGCCAAATCTGATCTCTTTGTTTGTCGTTTGAATCATCCGATCTACTTGCCTTGTCATAATCCTCGTAAGCAAGTCTTATGAAGGCATTTTGCTTGAAGTTTTTTTCTCACCCTAGCATGATGAGAAGTGATGTGAATTTGATTCAATTACATGCTTGATTGATTAAAATTCCATCAATTCAATTGTTCGATTTACATTGCTATTGCCTTGCTCTATTGCGTGTTGTGGTCGATTTTGCTTCCTTGATTGTGGCAAATTATTTCCGTTCTTTTTTGGTCATTATTGTATGAAATTTAGAGTTTGGTTCAAATGAAACAAACTCTTATCCTAAAACGAACTCTTATTCTAAAACGAATGCACTTTTCATAGTTAGTAATGCACTTTTCATATAAAAGTGCATTGAAAAAAACAAAAAGTGCATTATGAAAAAGTGCACTAAAAAAATTTGAAAAGTGCACTAAAAAGTACGAAAAGTACAAATACGAAAAAGTGCACTCCGAAGTATGAAAAGTGCACTACTAACTACAAAAAGTGCATTTGTTTTAGGATAAGAGTTCGTTTTAGGATAAGAGTTTGGTTCATGTATGAAATTTATACTAGAAATCAACCTATTAATCTCACAAAACCGTGGCCAAATCAGGCCACAAATCAGGCCACAATCAGCCAATCCATAAATTGATATACTTGCCTTAATGAGTTCCTATTTTTGAGGGATTTGTTTACCAATTTTTGGGAAGCAATAATTTGATTTGAAACATGTTATTAATGGTTGTTTTCATTGCTCAAATTTTGTCCTAAAACTTCTGGGATTTACGTCCATATAGCCACTTCACTTCCAAACCCGAATCGAACCCGAACTGCCTAATTTGACACATAAGGCTAGTAGCCTTTTAAAAAATCAGAAAAAGAGTGATTCGAATAACACCTCGAGAGATTCAAAGAAATCTCATTAATTCAAAAAAAAGAAGGGATTTTCCTTTTAGTGTCCTCGAGGTTTGGACATTTCCTTTTGGTACCCAGAAAAAATTCTTATTACTTTTGGTGCCCTTATAGTTTTACAAAAGTCCTTTCTGTAACCTAAAGTAAACATAAAGCCAAATTCCATCCAAATTTCCAAAATTTCCATTAAAAATTTATAAAAAAATTTAAAAATCTACCCTTCCCTGTTCTATCTCTCTCGATAATATCCTTGATCGATACTTGACGCGTGAGGTTCTTGGTGAAGGTACTTATGGTGTTGTTTACAAGGCAATCGATACCAAGGTAAATCCCTCAATCTGAGCTCTTCGCGATCTGGATTTTTTTTATTAGTCTGAATTTGTTTGTTTGAGTCTAGGTTGATTGTTTACGGTACCAGGAAGCAACGAATTTGGAATTGGTTTTCCTTTGTTGTCTCCATCGTCTCCACCGGAAAAGCTTTGATTGACAGAGCTTCCTCTCTCAGAGCACCAATTTTGGTCGACGACGGGACGACGATCTTCGTCTCCGTCTCTAACATCTCTTTCCATGGTGATGCGTTATCAGTGCTCTATTTGAAGCATTATCGCGCTCTTCACCTTCAGATTCGAGATCGACGCCGAGTATTTAGGGTCTAAATCTTCCGCCTATTATCGGGAGCCATCTTCCCCCTGCCATTGTTCCTCCCCGGATTTACACCCCATACATAGGGTTCATCTGGTTTGGAAATTTTAAATTGTTCATCGAAGGCGTGTTGAGAGGTTGTTATGCCCAATTACCATAGCTATGGTGCATTATCTTCGACCCTGTTCAGTTGTGTAGCCTAACCATCGAGTTCAATAGTTCATCATTTGTGGCGGGTTCATCTGACTAAACATTGCAAGTTGGCTCAATGTTTCCAACTTCAGCATCTGAAATTGCTTCAAAGCTTGTGATTGGTTCTTCAATTGTTCAGATTGATTCATTTTACATGCTTAAGACTTCGGCGACAACCCTAGAATTTTAACAATAATTTTTTTTTGAGAAATCATGAATCAGAACGACATTAATTAAATGGAAGGGGAATAAGAACTTCGAATTCAAAACTCAATTTTTCCAATCAAACTACCAAGGGAGAGGAAGAGGGGGAAATAAATGTGAAAGTTCATATTAGATTACAGGAAGCGTCGAAAGAAGAATATGCATCTCTCCTCTAATCTCTCTTTTACTATTTCTTTTTTTTTCAATTATGTTTTTTCAAACGGAAAATTGGATGGAAGGGGATGGAAGTTGATTTTTGGGTGAGATAGGTTACGGAACAAACTTTTTATAAAACTTAGGGGTATTAAGAGGAATAAGTTTTTATTTAGGGTACCAAAAGGAAAAGACAGAAACTCAAGGGTATCAAAAGGAATTTCCCAAAAAAAAATAAGAAGAAGCGGAATAGCCAAAATAAGGCAAACACCACTCTTTCAGGTTTAGCCTTAAGCCGCCTTCACGACATTCCTAGACAAGCCCATCCTACGTGGTTTTGCTTGAGTTTTAGGGTGCTTTGATTGTTCTTTTGGATACCTTGGTATTGTTTACTCCCCATGTCTTTTTGTCATTTTGCAGTTTCTCTAGAGGAAGTGTGGGATGACGATGTATGGTTTGGCATAAGGATGAACGAGGTGGACCCGGATTGGATTCCGCCACCACGTCACCACAAGGTTTCTCCCCGTCGTCACAACTACTATGATGCGGATTGGATTCCGCCTCCCAATCTTCCAAGACTGTCTTCACAACGGCATTGCACCAACTAATATGATTCCAATCCTATTTCTTATGATAAGGATTGGGAGCGTTCTGAATTCCACACTCGCCCTCGGAATAGGCACCAAGAGCGACTCTTCCATGGCTCCTCTCGGTGTGATTCTTATGTCACCAAATCATCATCACTTCCACCTATATTGGCACCCACACTAGAACAATTGGAGATCCATGAGCTCTGTAAACAATTGGTTGTTGAATGTGCCAAAATAGATGTGTTATCTGAGGCGCTCGCTAATAGCGCAACCCGAGAGGCGCCTATGGCCAATGGCACCGGCACTCAAAGCTATGGTTAGCCATTCCTCCTAAAATTTGGTGGAGTCTATTAATTTGGTTTTTGAGGAGCATATGCAAAATTTGGTCGAGTTTGGAGGAGGTTTACCTAGCAAGTGCCCACAACCTACATCGTGTGCCCTCGCGTCATCACCTTCTCTCGACGCTTTCCAGGCCATTTTTGTGCAAATTGAGCCAAACTTGGTGGAAACCATCGGTACAATAAAATATGACCTTCAACCAAGTTTCATCCAGATTGGAGCTGAATTTCATATTGAACGCCTTAAGGGCGCCTCTCTTGTGCCTTGTCGAGCTCTTCCCACGACACTCCTAAGCTCGAAGCAAGGTCGCTTCTAATCTGGGGGTGATGGCATCCAGACCTAACCCAATTTGGGATCCGATGACACGGAGGCACCCAAGATCATGGCAGCCGCCTTGGCGAGTCCGTGCAACGGCGCGACCCTTTTGGCCTAGTCGAGCCACATCGGTGTGTATCTCTTTTATTTATGATATTTATTTATTTTATTGCATAACTTGAAATTATTTATATTATTATTATGTTATTTTATTGGGCGTGTATCTCGGTTTGATATCGGGATTAGTCCAAGTGTGTCTAAGAAAGGAGTGCTCTCTATATAAAGCCCTCCTTCCTCTCTTTGTACTTAGTTTTGGTTATTTGGAAATTGAGATTGCTCTTTCCATTGGTCTTTACTCTCTCTAATCTCACACCTCTCCTTCTAATCTCTCTTCCAATTCTCTCATACAAACACAATGAAAAACCTTGTTCTGAGATCTTGTTTGCACCACCTATCACACCTTTCTAGGCACCGGTCCAACACCGTCGTCCTAGATGTGGAACTTCTCCTCGCCCCTCGGCACTCAAGTTTTTCACATCACCATCTTCTAGGCACAAATGTGCCATCACTCAGATCCATAGGCCGATCGCTCGACACCATCACGCCATACTTGTTTGTTGTGGCGTTGCCTCACTGACATGCCTAGTACTTGTCTTCGGTGCTTACTTGTTCATATCTCAAAAAGGCTTACAATCCGATCCTTGGAGCTATCACTCCTCTCGCTACACAAGATTGAAAGGAGGACCCATTTCAAGATGAGATCAAACCTTAAATCCGAGAAGCGGTCGCATCAATTGGTATTAGAGCCAAGGTAGAAAATGTATATGTAGAACAAACCAGAGAGTCCTAAATGATGAAGATAAAATACCCGTATTTCATTAAAAAGAGGTGAAAAGACCAAAATGTCCGCACTTTAATGAAATAAGATAAAACAGCTGGTAGATCTCCTTGATCCAATGGCTGTGAAAGTACCTTATTTAACAGATTAGCATCAAGTTATATATGATCCGAACTCCTTTAACATACTCTATTTGTTTTATAATGTTTGGCCTTTATTCATTTTTCATACTTATTACGACAAACTGATTAGAGTAGAATTTTTTTCGTCTTTTAATCAAGTGATTCAATTAATAAATTAGTGTACATTTAAAATTAAATAATTCATGTTCATTTTGTTAAAGAGTAGATACAATATAAAGATTTGGGATAATTTGAAAGAGATTCATTCATTCGACAACAAGTAAAATATTAAATGAATGGATGTAATTTTTGGATGAAAAATGGCAAATTTACGAATCATATCCTATAAATTTTACTTTATTGTTGAATTGAATTCACTTCTTCATTGGGATTGATATTTCAAATATAGATTCACTTTGAATTTATGGATTCATATATAGATTCATTTTGAATGTTTTGGATTCATGTATCAATATCCTAGAATGAATTACTTTTTATCTGAAACAATTAATTACTATGGAATGTTAAGGTGTGAGTGTCTATATAAATACATGATTATATTAATTAGTCTCTTCAACACAATTTTCTTTCAAGCTATAGTAAGGTTGTCATTTAATATGAATCCAAGAATTCTCTTTACCGTACCCTTCTCATCATAATATTCCTATTGAAATGTCATCCATTTGCTATTCCATCAACAAGTTAAAAAAGTGTATTTCAATTTTTTTTTTAAATAACGTTAAAAAACTCCCTAATATTTTTCATTGTGCCCTAGTGTTCGTCGGTGATTGAAACGCCATCCATGGTGGAAACCAGTGGCGTAGTCAGGAATATTTACCAGTTGGGGCTAAATTCCTTTGGTTATAAAAAAAATTCTTGGCGAAGCTAGAATTTTGTTTACATTTTTTTTATAAAATATAGAAAAAAATTACAATAATTTGTTTTTTACAATGACATTCTTCGATTTTCCATATCTTGAAATTGTACAATAATATCCCCAGTTTCAATACAACCCCCTTTAATTCTTAAGACACTTCCACTAATGCTCTTAGTAAATGTAAGAATGAGTTGTTTTTGCTTTGATTGATTGTCTTTCACAACAAAACATTAGAATAAACAGCTGAATAAAAATAGGAAGTGAGAAGAAACGTATTAGGAATTTATGATATGCTAAAGAGCTAAATTTGGATATTTATAGAGACACAACCTTTAGGACAAGATGGAAAAGAGCTTAGGTTTTTTTCAAATTAATCCCATTCAAGTTTATTAAAGATTGTCCGATTTTTCTACTCTCTAATCATACTCCCTCTTATACTCACTTGTTTTAATTGGTTAGAAGATATTTTTTCATATTTTACTAATCATTATGTTTTCTTAAATGTAATTTGAAAATTAATCACCCAATCACGTCGTAGGGGAATATAGATGGGAGTATATTTAGGGAGTAGAAGATTTGATTTGTATTAAAGAATCATCTAAATAAACAAATCCGCCCCTGATAGCTCTCGTTCTTTTCAGGAGAGGCCATTCACGTAACCTTCCAAACCTAAACAAAAGTATTTCGTATATATTTGAAAAAACTATTTTTTAATTTTTTTAAAAAATCTCAGTGGGATCTGTAGCCCTCACTGGACACTGAACAAATCCGCCAGTGGTGGAAACACACGTGGATCCCCCACCTCCACCAAATGGTGGAATGGGTGGAGCCATGGAGATTGACCAAACTCCATCTGTTGTTATGGTACAATCTCATGCAAATGCCACTAGCCATGCTAATCCTAATGAAGTTCAACAATTTCTACAACCTAAAGTGGTCAACTCTGACCAAGAAAACATGGAAGGAACATACAAGCCACAACCTCTTTCTTTCAAGGAAACTCTCATTGGAGTTAGCACGGAAAGTGGGAATATGTAGGCCAGTGGTAACACAGACAACCGCTCTTTCAAGGAAGCTCATGCAGGCGTCCAAATCAAGAAAAGGATGGCGCCTCCTCCGACTATTTGGTAGGAACGTCCGGACCTGTACGACACGGATGATGATTAGCCACTGGAAAACGATGCCCCCTTTGCCCTACCATAACTTTGACGGCTCATGAAAAACGATGCATGTGCCTTCCATGGGCTAAAGCCTAAATCATTCACATGTTTGATTGAGGTCCGGGTTATACTGTCATCAAGAAATGATTGGAGCAAAAATGGCAATTGAAAGGAGTTATCACACTCGTGGATATTGGCAATGACCACTATGTTGATAAATTCACAAATGATGACGACTAGAACCATGTGATGACTCAAGGCCCTTGGATGATCGGCAATAATTACCTAATGATTTGTCGGTGGGTTCCTAATTTTGATCCATTCAACAATGTTAACAAAATACTCACGGAGTGGATCCGGATCTCGGGATTAAGTTTAGAGTACTTTCAACAGGCTTTCTCGCAATGAATTGGTCAGCAAATCGGGAAAGTCGTTCGCATTGATAAAATTACAGTTGCGGCAGACAGAGGGCAATTTGTCCGTTTAACGGTTGAAATTGATTTAGAGAAAACTTAACTTTCATGTTTCCGCTGCAAGGGACGTACATGGCATGTGCAATATGAAGGGATTCGAATGCTATGTTATGGATGTTGAATGGTCGGACATGTCCGTGATAAGTGTCTGACTAAAATTAATCCAGCTGAAGAACAATCAAATGCACAAGAGCCTTTGAATAAAGAACCTGAGGAGACTTTCGGGCCATGGATGCAACCAGTAAAACCACGTCAATGTCCGTAACCACATAAAGAGGCTGTGAAGAGGGTTATAACCAAACATGGCAATCAAAAGATGCTAACAAAGATGTTCATGCGAGAACGAAACATCAACCTATGCACGGACAGAAGGCAAAACGGTCTAACAAATTTGAGATGTTAATGTCGATGGACGGTGGTGAAGGTACTTTGACAGCAGCACAGCCAGCAACTGCGTCGACGCTGGCAAAAAACCCTGTCCAGGTTGGAAGGTCAGCATCGGTGGTCAACGTTGTTTTTTTAGGTGGCGGTCAAAGCATCGAATGTCAATCCTGAAAGATTCAATGCGAGAATCATGGGGAAAAATTATGACGTGGTTGATCCTCTTCACAAACAAAAGCAAAATTAATCACATATAAGTCGAATTTCGAAAAAAAATAGTTAAAAAGCAGGAAAGAAGCTTACCCTATCTTTGACACGAGAGGAAACTGGGAAATTAACCTTAACATCAGTTATTCTATCCAAAAATACTGATATTCAAAAGGCAACCCTAATTTCCGAGAGTGTGCTTCAAGAAAAGTCCAACGTTGAGAAACAAGCCAATCCAACGCCTGTCTTACCACCAACTCATCCTTTGTCCACACATCGCCACCCCTAATCACGTCAAACCAGAATTTCACTAATTGGGGGAGGTGATACATCCAGCAATTCCAAGAGTGGAGATCCTCCAAATCTTCAACACCCAAAGCACAGTGCTATAAAACCACCGGACCAGCCCGTTATTACTAAGACTGTTGTGGTTAGCCAACAGAATGAGGGTATAACTTTTACCGATTCAAACAGAGACTCAGCGTATCATGTGCAGAGTCTCCATGCCAACAACTCTCAGTAATGCAATTCAACGCTTAGCTAAACTCGCTAGAGGCTCGGAAGACTTCATGTCTCCTTTTATGACTCAATTACTTGATATCATCAACACTGATATGGTTATTATGAATAGCATGAGTGTACTTATTTGGAACGTTTGAGGTGCAAGGGCCACCAATTTCTCAACGTCTATTCGTGAACTCATTTGCTTACATGACCCTACTAAGGCTTTGCTGAACCCCGCATTAGTGGGGTGAGGGGTGGATGAGGTATGTCGTCAACTCGGTTTCGATGGTGTGATTTAGGTTGATGCCACGGGCTTTTTTGGAGGAATTTGGCTTTTATGAAGAACTGTTGATGTTCTTGTGGTTCCTATCTCTTTGCACCAACAACATATCACAGTAGATGTTTCATGGCGAGGCGAGGATCTGAGGATTCTTTCGGCTGTCTATGCCTCGCCAAACCCTGAGTCTCGCACGACGTTATGGGATTATCTGGCTTCTTTTTCTCATCAAATATACCCGTGGATATTGGTTGGAGACTTCTTCAAGTGAACGTATTGAATTGTCGAAAGCATCAAACTCAGCCTCTCTTAAATTTTGTGAGGAGATTGATAAGTTACAGCTCATCAACATGGGTCTTGTTGGACCATAATTCACGTGGTCAACAAGTCAATCCAGTGCTACTTATAAGCCTGCCAGACATGATTGTTGAGTGTGTAACGATGTTTGGCGTCTAAAATACCCAAATGCTACTGTTCACCACCTTTCCGCCCCTCATTCGGACCACCGACCCATTCTGATTCAGCTTCAACCAGAATTCCGCCCTCCCACGGGTCCAAAACCTTTTCACTTTCAAGCGGCGTGGATCTTACATGATGGTTTCAAAAAATTTATGAGGGATAAAAGGAATCATGAATCTAATCTTCTGAGATCCCTTCAATGTATCTCTACTGAGATGATGGCTTGGAACATGAATGTTTTTGGCAACATTTTTTACAAGAAACGGAAATTATGGGCAAGACTTGAAGGGGTGAAACGCCGAATGGATACACACGCCGAATGGATACACCCTGATTTTTATCACCTTTTGACTGTTATCCGTTGGAAAGATAACCAGGTTCTAACGCTCCAAAATAATGAAGGCGAGTGGATCACTGACTCGGACCAGATCAAGTCAGTGGTCTTATCATTTTTTCAGAGTCACTTCACGGCTGACTCTCCGGGTGATCACTTGTGTCCACATCTCCCTGGTGTTGCCTTCCCTGTTCTACCACCGGATTGTCTAGCTTCGCTCAGCCTGCCTTTCTAACCTTCCGATGTTTGGGTGCTTATAAGGCACAGGCCCCGACGGTTTTCCTGCATTATTCTATCAGCAGAATTGGGATGTTGTTGGCACTCAGGTCTCCACTACTGTTCTCAACATTGTTAATCATGGCCTCTTACCGACTCATATTAGTGACGCCCTGATGGTGTTACTGCCCAAAGTTGATCAGCCAAGTTGTGCATCGCAATTTCGGCCTATTTCACTCTTGAATGTTATTTTTAAAATAGCAACAAAATTGATTGTTAATAGGCTATAACCGGCTCTTCCTATATTGGTGTCACCAGCCCAGGCTAGCTTTATTCTAGGCCACCAAATTATTGACAATGTAGTCATCAATCAAGAGGTGTTTCATTCTATGGCGTCGGTGGATGTTTCGGCTCGGACTATGATTCTGAAAATTGATTTGGGTAAGGCTTATGATCGGGTCTAGTGAGGTTTTTTGAGGTCCAAACTTGTTCACACTCATTTACCACCTCACTTAGTTGATGTTATATTGAAATGCCAATCTGAGGGGAATATGGAGTTGCTTTAGATTAGGGCTCGTGGTCGTGCTTTTAAACCATCTCGGGATGTCCGTTAGGGAGATCCGTTATCTCCATAACTCTTTGTTCAGTGTATGAAATATCTCTCTCACATTATTGATGAAGCGGTTGTTGGTGGTCGTTGGAAACCGATTGTTGAAGGTGGAGTTCCTCTTTCGCACCTTTTCTTTGCGGAAGGTCTAATCATTTTTGCTGAACCAACTGTTTTGCAGGCCCGGGTTATCAAAGACTACCTTGAGAAGTTTTGTGACATTTCAGGGGAAAAGTGAATTTTGATAAGAGCAACATGCTATTTTCTCGGCGAGTATTTGTGGAAATCAGGCTGGAAATTAGTCAAGCTATCTCTATTCCGGTGGTTGATAATTTTGAAACATACTTAGGTAACCGCTCTCTTGTGGGTGCATGACTAACGAAAGGTACACATTTTTGCTTGATAAAATTACCTCCAGAATCCGTGGTTGGCAAGCCAAAACATTGTTAGCAGCGGGTAGAGTCATGTTGGCGGTATCGATTTTGTCTAGTCTCTCGGTGTGTAAAATGCAATCAACTATGGTGCCCAGGGCTATTTGTGATGATGTGGATCAGATTGTATGTAATCTCGTTTGAGGTTCTACTTCTCAAAAGAGAAAGATCCGTTTGATTTCTTGGGAAATCATTGCTCAACCAAAAGCGTCGGGTGGCCTTGGCGGCTCATACAGAACGAATTCAATGTGGAGTCGGGTAATTCGCGGGAAATATTGCGCGAGGCGTTTGGATATTGATATGTTCCAATCGAGACCGAGATCTTCGCATATGTGGAAATGAATTGTGCATGGTGCTCAAAAACTTAACCGGAGCTTAGCTATGGCAGTTGGCAATGGGAATAGCACGTTTTTTTGGCAACATCCTTGGTTGCTCGAACGCCCACTCTCTGATTTCGCGTTGCATCACATTGATGAGGAATCTCTTGCTTGTACTGTGCGTGAATATTAGACTTTGAATGGTTGGGATTTTCAACGCCTCTCACCACTCTTCCCACCAGAATCTTGGAAAAATTCAGTATGTTACACTTGTTGATGATTTCGCAGTCGAGGATAGATTTTATTAGGCTCCAACCAGGTTTGGCCATTTTACTACTCATTCGGCCATGGCTTTGTTGCGCCCTGATCTCTCGGCATCTCTTAATCCTATTTGGCATGCAATTTGGAAGACGCCCACGCAACAACAAATTCTCCATTTTTTATTCTTGGCTGCTCATAATGATGTGTTATGCAACGCAAATAGAGTTTGGCGGCATTTATCAGACTCTACTAAGTGCCCTCGATGCCCGGCGAATGAAACAATTATCCATATATTGCAAGATTGCAACTCCATTCATTTGGCTTGGCTTGCGATTATTGGAAACAACATCTTTGGTTCCTTCTTTTCATGTTCTAGTATATCTGATTGGATTTATCAAAACATTCACAAAAGGGACAAATGGAGCACCACATTTGCAACAATGCTCTAGTACATTTGGAAATGCCACAACTCCATGATCTTTGAGGTTGTTGATATGAGTAGCCGACTTACTCGAGTGGTCACTATGCAAAGGGAGGTGTTTCATTCCCATCAAAATAATTAGTTAAGCATGACTAGGCTGCCACAAACTCAAGAAACGAGACAACCAGCCTGGACTCCTCCACCAGTTCGTTGGATTATGTTGAATGTCGATGCAGTATCAAAAGGAAATTCGGGCAAATCCGGCGGTGGTGGGATTTTTCATGACAGCAGTCGCAGATACCTCCATTCTTTCACCTTCTGCTATGGTAACTGTGACTCCTTCAACGTTGAATTATGGGCGTTGAAACATGGTCTTGACCAGGCGCTTAGCATGAACATGGAGCAACTTATTGTGCAAAGTGATTCTCAAGTGGCATGCACTTTGCAAAACAACTCTGATCTCACTTATCCTCGCCACAATGCATTTCTTCAACAATGCCATGTTTTGATTCAAAAATGGGCAGCCAGGATTCGCATTACTCATGTGAATCGGCAAGCGAACTCAGCTCGGTGGCGGATAGTCTTGCTAATCTTGCTATTAGTGCTGAATATTAAAAATCCCGGTTAGGGATAACTAGTTTTCTCTTTAATAATACGCAGAGGTTGCTTTTTTTTACCCAAAAAAATATGTACTTTAAATTAGTAAAAGTGCATTCCAAAGCAGGAGGTAGAGTGTTTTATAAATTACTAAAAGTGAATTTCAAATTGATGGGGCATAGTACAAGGCCGGCCAATGGACATAAATAAGCACTCCAGCCTAAACAATCAATCAAGAGACAAAATTCAACCAAATCCAATGATGCAAGGAAACGCCAACACTTCTATTGGATGAAATTGTGGCCGCACACGTGATTTTCACAATATATTGGAGTCGTGAAAAAATATAGTATCAGGGTTGTGATCAAACATGAACTCGCCTACATAAATTACCGAAAATTAATGACAACTACATAAATCACGTTTCAATCTCCAAATAGCATGAGATTGTCAAACTCCTTTAGTATACTCTATTTGTTTTATAATTTTTGGCCTTTATTCATTTTTCACACTTATTGCGACAAACTAATTAGAGTCGAAAAAGTTTTTTCTTTTAATCTAGGGATTCAATTAATATTTCAATGTACATTTAAAATCACATAATTCATATTCATTTTTAAAAAAAAAGAGTGTATACAATGTAAAGAGTTGGGATAATTCGAAGAGATTCATTCATTCTACAACAAGTAAACTATTAAATGAATGGATGTAATTTCTAGATGAAAAATGGAAAAATTTAGGAATCATTATCCAATAATTCTTCCTTTATTGTGGAATTGAATTCACTTCTTCATTGGGGTTGATAATTCATATATTGATTCATTTTGAGTTTTTGGATTCATGTATAGATTCATTTTAAATTTTTGGATTCATGTATCGATACTCTAGAATGAATTCCTTTTTATCTAAAACAATTAATTACTAAGGAATGTTAAGGTTCAAGTGCCTATATAAATACATGATTTGCTTAACTAGTCACTACAACACAATTTTCCTTCAAGCTATAGCAAGGTTTCCATTTAATATGAATTCAAGAATTCTCTTTACCCTTCTCATCACAATATTTCTTTTGAACTTTGGAGCATTTGCTATTTCATCAACAAGTGAGTTCCACAAAATTTTCCTCATGAACTTAATTTTCTTGATTTCTTCTTATTCTCTATGATTCTTTTTTTATTTTTCTCTATATAATATCGTTCAATACTTGAAATAAGTATTTTAAATCTGCATCGCTATGATTCTGATTAATTTATATGTAGGAGTACTTGCAAAGTCCATCCCCGAGAAGCATGACATTGATCACGTAAATTTATTTGTCTATTTTTTCATTAATTGTCAATTGAAAAATTGATTATTTGAATTATTTAATGGATTTGAATAATATCTACAGGTGTTTGTTGATGAGATGCGGATGATGACTGAAATAATGATTGATTACCAAGGCCCAAAAACACATCCCAATCAAGGCCCACATGTGCCACCCCGAAAGCCTACTTGAGAATGTACATGTGTTTTATTTCTATATAATACAAAATAAAATTATAATCCGACAAAACTTTAAATAACTAAATTTTGTTAATACTATCATAAAACTATAATAAAGTCTATTGGGTTAGAGATTCTGGTTTTATATTCTTTTTACTATGTATATCATTGTCCATTTCTTTTGTGAAAATAAAAAAGCCAAATATGACGGAATATATTATATGCACATTATGTCAATGTTCAAATCTTTATCTTTATATCTTTAAATACATACCAACATAGTCGAGAAACATAAGGTTGAAAATTTATACTATATTTTACAAAGAACAATTGAATTTACTATGAAAAATAATTATGAACACTCAAATAAAACTCATTCATAGGACGTGTTAAATTATGGATTATGGAATCGTTCAAATATTCAAAGTAAGCAATTTAAATCAAACTCATGATGCCATAAACAAGTATCTTAAAGATGGAGCACCCACCCTACTGGCCATAAAGTCTTTCTTCGACATCTTCCAAATCAATATCACTTTATTCTTCTAAACACCCTAACCACTAGAAAACCCTCACCATTACTAATGAATTGGGATACTCATGCCAAGCTATGCATTGAAGTTTCACAATCAAAAGTTCAAACCACCCATTAAAACCTAAAATAACTAAAACTATGAACCACCAGCTACATCTGGTGTCTTCGTCGTGAATTTGTTCTTAGAGACGGCTTTGATGTCACCCACCCCATTCTTCACGCTTCCACAAGAGCATAAACTCACTAGACACCGCAACCCTCGACTTAGTCGAATCTGTTGTCTTTCACATGGAACAAAAATCTAAAGCTTGAGAAGGCTCCAATTGTGGGTGGGTCTTTGACCGCAACCCCAACGACTTCGAAGACCCATCATGCGTCACCTTTATCTGCTCCACAAAAGCAAGCACACATTAAGAAAACAATGTATTATAATGGAATAAAATAGATTACAATATAAAATTGCATTATAATATATGTAATACAAATATGACCTTAGTTTCATTTGTAACAAAAATTTCTTTTAGCATCTAAAACTTATCATATAACATAATTAATTAATGAGTAGAACGAGGTCACATTGTTTTTTGACATATGTATATGATCCTAGACAATGTACAAAAAACTCATAAGACATGCTCTAATTTAAAGTAAATTATTTTGTGGGTCATAGATTTTTAGGAATCTACATGAGATTACATCATTGTTACAATTGATTTTAATATAAGGATGAGTTCCGTCTCTATGGTAAAAGTGAAGCTAATGTAAAAAGTTGTCAACCTTACTCAATGATGAGCATAACGTGGTGTTGAGCTCTCGCCCTTGAACATGCACCGACTTGCGCCAAAAGCTAACAAAGATGCGCGAGGTCCTCGCGGCCCAAGCCGCCACTAGACTACCCTCGGTTGTGGTGTCTCCCTCTACTCTAGAGGGAACATTCCCTTGCACCTCTTACCATGGTGCCTACGACGCTTGAATTACAACCCAATGTCGTGGTCCAAAATGTGTCTTTGCAAGGCCCGTTGACGTGCGCTCGCCAAGAAACTTGGGGCCAATGTAGCGGGTCCAAGCAACCAAAACTGGATCAAGGATAAGGTACCTATGGAGAAACTTATGCGGTAGAATACTATGCCTCTAAAGGATCCAATCGGTGATCGAGTTGCACCAACCGCATGCACCAGACACTGGCACCTACGAGCTCCGCGACGACCCGGACGCCAACGGCTCTGACTCGCACAAGAGTTTGAGGATCAAGATATGTTTTCTATGACCCCCCTTTATGACGATCACCATAATCCGGGAAGTGGTCGACACTGACATCCCTCGACCACTCCTCGACCTTGAGTGCTTCAAATGTGGCAGTCGTGGCCACTACAAGAAGGATTGCTCAAATGCGAGGCGTGTGCTCTTCTCCTAGAACACTATTGGTTACGAGTCCTTGGAGGAGGAGGATCCCACTCAGGATCCTTATGAGGAGGCTTACGAGGTGCCCCTAGAAGAGAGCTATGATTGTGCACCTTTGGCCACCGATGCGGGAACTCCTTTGAGTCTAGTTACGAGAAGGTCCCTTATTCTTAAGGAGACCTCAATCTAGGATCAACAAGAGAACCTATTTCATACTCGGTGCCTCATCATGACAACTACCCTTAGTGTCATGATTGACACCAGTAATTCTACCAACTGGGTCAAAGAGAAGGTGGTCGAGCATTTGAAGCTTTTGACGACACCCCATCCTACTGTCTATGGCATTAATTGGCTGACTTTTGGAGAAGGTAAGTAAATCACCTGATAATGTACTATTTCCTTCTCTATTGGTCCTTACACAAACATCATGCAATGTGATATCGTGGTAATGGATGTCACCACATTTTATTGGGACACCATTGGCAATTCGACGGGCGCATTCTTCACAATGGGTTTTTGGACACTCACGTGTTCAATTACCATAGGAAGCATATCGAGCTTTTACCTATGTCCCCTGGTGAGATATTATAAGATCAGGTTCAATGACCGAGGCAAAGGCCAACGTGGCTAATTAGTCGAGTGCAGATTTTGCAGGTGCTCAATAAGCCAAAACCAACACCTTTGACGGTTCAGTCAAGGGGCAAAAAGGCATCACATCGGCAGTCGAGCACCATCGGCAGCCATGCCTACAACCTAGCGTTGTGCCCAGCGCACCCCTACAAGGCGGCGTCGAGCAGCGGAAGATGCTGGTACGCCCCTCCAATTTGATGGTGCCCCTCCAAGGGCACAACTTGTGTTTTCTATTGGTTTCAACACATACCGAGTCTCCTAGCACCAAGGTGGATTCACTACCTCCAGCAGTTGCTGCCTTGCTAGATGAGTTTATGAACTTCTTCCTTGACGAGCTTCCCCCGAGCCTTCTGCCACTCCAAGGATTCGAGCACCAAATTGATTTGGTGCACAACACCTCGTTGCCTAATCAGGTCCCCTATAAGGTTGGTTCCGATGAGACAAAGGAACTGCAACAATAAGTTTAGGAGCTCATGGATCGCGGCTATGTCTACGAGCCGCTGAGCCCATGTACCATGCCCTTCATCTTGGTCCCTAAAAAGGATGGGTTGTGGAGCGTGTGTATCGATTGACACACTATCAAACAGATCACAATCAAGTACCAACACCCTATACAACGACTCGATGACATGTTGGATGAGATTCAAGGAGCCAATGTCTTCTTCAAAGTCAGTATGAAGAACGAATACCATCATCTATGCATGATGGAAGGGGGCGAGTGGAAGACCGCTTTTAAGACCAAGTTTGGTCTTTATGAGTGGTTAGTGATGCCCTTCGACCTTACCAATGCCCCAAGCACGTTCATGCACCTCATGAACCTTGTCTTTAGAGACAATATAGGTATGTTTGTCGTGGTCTATGTTGATGATATTTTAATTTATTCTGAGTTTGACTGACGATGTGGATCACTTGAGGCTAGTGTTGGCGAGACATCAACAGTAGACAATTTTTTATTATCTTGCCAAGTATTCTCTCTGTAGCTCATCCACTATATTCCTTGGATATGTTGTTTCTCTGGATGGCTTGCAAGTTGAGAGGGACAAGGTGAAGGCATTACTAATTGGCTCACACCTAGAATGCCCACTAACATCCACTTCGTCCTTGGATTAGTTGGCTTTTTATCGTCGTTTTGTTCGGGATTTTAGCTTGATCGTGGCGCCATTGCATGCCTTGATTAAGAAGGGCCCGGTTATCGAGTGGAAGCGGCTACAAGAGGGGGCTTTCCAAGCCTTTATGCTCTTAGAAATGCACTGTTATTGTAGTTGACGGATTTCTCCAAGCCTTTTTAAGGTGGAGTGTGACGCCTCCAACATTGAAATTGGTGGATTTCTTCACCTATAAAAGAGGCTGATAGCTTTCTTCAGCGTGAAGTTGGCCGATATCCAACTAAACTACTTGGTGTACCACAAGGAGCTCTACGCCTTGATTCAAGTCTTGAAGACTTGGTCCCACTATTTGTGGCCTCGGGAATTCATTATTAATAGTGATCATGTGGCATTGAGCTACTTGAAAAGACAAGTTCATATCAACTTGTGACATGCTAGGACGGTCGAGTTCCTGGAGACTTTCCCGTACGTGGTCGTGCATAATAAAGGTAAGGAGAATGTGGTCACCAACGCCCTTTCTCTAAGATACGTTCTTCTAACCTCTCTTCAGTCTAAGCTCCTTGGTTTTTCTCTCATTAAGGACTCGTACCCTTTTGATTCATTTTTTAAGTCCATTTTTTAGTATTGCTTAGCTAGACGTGAGTATGATTCCTACTTTAAGGATGATGAGTACTTGTATAGGGTCGTAAAGCTTTGCATCCAGACCTCTTCTGTACTATACCTATTAATCAAGGAGGCTCACGATGGACGAAGACATTTTGGCGTTAACAAAATGCGTGAAGCACTACGTGACATTTCTATTGGCCTCATATGGGCAAGCATGTCAGAAAGTATTATAAGAGTTGTTTGACTTGCCAAAAGGCCAAGTCAAGATGATATCCACATGGTCTTTACTTCTGATTCCTACAACCCCTTGGGAAGATCTTTTTATTGATTTTATCATGGGATTTCCAAGGTCGGGGTGCGATAACGATTATGTCTATGTAGTTGTGGACCATTTATCCAAGATGGCCCCCTTCATTGCTTGTATGAGTACAAACAATGCTACTAAGGTGGATTTTTTTTTATTTGGCAATGTGGTGAAGTTACATGGTATTCCAAGGAATAATGTCAGTGATCGGGGTACCAAGTTTGTGGAACATTTCTGGAGGAATTTATGGGGGAAGTTAGGTACACATCTTTTGTTTTCTACTTCTAATCACCCATAGACGGATGGCCAAACTGAGGTAATAATGAACCAGAATTTGGGCTCACTTTTATGGAGGTTCCTTCCTATACTCATGAAATGGTATGAGTTGTTCCCCCAAAAATGAACACATTGGGATGCCACCAAATTTACTTTTAATTGGGTTCCTAAAACGAGGTAGAACATTCATGTGCAAGTACGACGAAAACTATTATTATAAATTTTGCGCTTTATTACTGATTACTACAAAAGTTTCAAAATATTAATTTGTGTGTTAATTTAATTGTTGAAAGATTCAAGAGTGAGATAGCTCATAGCATGTTCAAGGGTTTTTGGGAAACGACCAATTAGAAGAATACATCTTTATTTAGATGTTGTTTGACTTTGGCTAGACATTTTGTGTTTGACGGATTTAGTACTTTTGTGTTTGATGACTTATGCTTATGTTCTTTTATACATGTTATTTTGTTTAATTCATCCTTATAGACATAGAAGTTTTATTTTATTAATGGCAGGATAATAGACGTTGCATGACTAGATATTAGTGACCATAAGCTTAATTGCCAGCTTTCAAAGCAAAACCTGAACAAACATTGGTGAAATGTCAAAGGAACTATGTTTAAAACAAATTAAAAACAAGGCTTTGAAGGTATTTAATATAAATGAAAAATGTTGAGATGGCTACTTAAAGATATAGAACTTCATTATTTTAACTAGCATGATATTATACCTTGCTCCACAAGATATTTGTGACCTAAATGTGAGGAGAATGAGAAATTTAGGGTAGGAAACTGAAATATTTAAAAAAGTTTAGGCAGGAAATTGAAATTTTTAGAAACTTTGGGCTGGAAATTGAAAAATATAGGGGAAAAAGACGTTGGTATGATACCTCAATGTAGTATATAAAACCGTGCCCACTTCCACATGAGCTACATTTTTGAAATGTAATATAACTTTTGTATTGAAATCTTTGTCCATTACAAGTGCTATGTTATCAAAATCTCAGGATCTTCCCTTCTCCATCGAGATTTTAGTTTAAATCATATCTTTATATGAGAACGGATGGATAGGCATTTAATCAAATGAATTATTAAGCTTGGAGTTAGGTTTTATAACCCACTTCCATAGATTGAGATACATTTCTTTAATGTTATAACTTTTGTATTAATCTATTTCCATTGCAAGCATTATGTTCTCAAACTCTTAGTTTCTTCCCTTCTATGTTGGGATTCGAGTTGAAATCGTATCCGAATATGAGAACATAGCCACTTACAATGTATAGGCATTCAATACAATGAATTAATCTTGGAGTTATGTTCAATATAAACTCACTTCTACAACATAAGCTACATTCCTAAAATGTTCTAACTTTTGTATTGGAATATTTGTCCATTGCAAGTACTACATTCTCAAACTTCTAGTGTCTTCCTATATCTATCGGGAATCGAGTTAGCTACTTGAAATGGAAAGACATTCAATACAATGACTTAACCTTGAAGTTATGTTCTATATTGACCTATATTTCTTCCAAAACTCTCTCTTGTCTTTTTACCCATATTCGTATTGAGCTACATAGAACTTCCTCTTTTTGACAAACAGCATATTGGACATTTCATGACAGGATATTTGTGACCCTAATTTGTGGAGAATGACAAGTTTTGGGTTGGGAGAATCAAAAAAAATTAATTTTGGGTCAGGGGAAAGAAAAAAATTAAAAACATAGGGCGGGAGAATGAAAAAAATTAAAATTTGGGACATGATATTGAAAAACTAAAAACTTGGGGCGAAATAATGAAAAAAATTACTCTTGCCTTTTTCCCTCTTCCACAAGATGAGATATAGTTCCTCTAAAACTAACTCTTTGCTCATCGGGCCAACGAGTTTAAATCATATTGGAAGCCTACTATGAAACCACTCGTAATGTATAGGTGTTCAATAGAATGACATAAGTTTGGAGTGGTTACGTAATGTCTTCTAATATGATTTGAAATCGAAATAATTTGGCCTAACATCCACTTTTTCTTTTTAATCAAAGCCTCTTTGCTCAAACTAAGGTTCTAAAGCAATTTTTTTACTTTAATTTTCGCAAATGATAGCCTAATGTATTATATAAACCCATTCCCAGTTCCACATGAGCTACATTTCTCAAATGTTCTAACTTCTATATTGAAATCTTTGTCCATTATAAGTGCTATATACTCAAACTTTCAATGTCTTCTCATCTTCATCAAAATTCAAGTTGAAATCATATTTGAATATGAGTATATAGTCACTTGGAATGAATATGCATTCAATACAACGAATTAATTTATGTAGTGAATATCGATATGATAAACATGTTCAAAACATTGAAATTTATGTTTTTTGGGAGGCATGATATCGACAATTGTATGAAATGATATTGTTTCTCCTTGGTCTTGAGAGCCAAAACTGAACAATCATTGTTCAAAAGCTCGTGGAAACATTTCTCAAACAAATGAAAAAAGTGTGGGAAGGTGATGTCAAGGCTAGAAGTTTAGTTCACCACTAACAAACATAGAAATAACGGTTTTATGGTGGTAAGATATTGTTGATATTTGTCATTGGAAGGTAAAACTGAACAATCCTTGATCATAATCCCATGGGGGAATGTGCTCCAAACACATGAAAAACAAGCATGTGAAGGTGATGGTCAAAGCACAATTGAACAAGTAAGAGTCAAATTAAAACATGATTACATGACACATGAAAACTAGTGTTCACTAAAAACATAAGCAAATATGTTCACTGTAACAGAGCATGACAACCTTGACAATGTGCAAAACAATACTTGACATAAATGGGAAACAATGTAAAAATAGAAGCAAAATCCTAAGTAAATAGTTCCCAACTTGACATAAACAATAAACATGGTAAACCACTTAAGGCAACAAAGGCATAACTAAAGGCATGGGTGCGCGAAGGGAACTGTCTTCTGTCTTTAGTTTTGCTTCTATTTTTACCATTCAACTTGTAGGTTGAAGTGGGGATCCTCTATAAGGAACTATGTCCTTAAGTTTCTATTATTTATATTCTGCTTTACTTATCCGCTACGTAAGGGAACTGTCTCTGGAACAATTCCTAATTTTTTTAGAACAAATCTACAATCGTACAATTGGTATCAGAACTTGGTGCTCTAGATTGTTTGTTTAGTTGCAAGATGTCGACAGAAATCAATGTAATTGGACATGGGAACAACAAGCCATCAAGATTGGTTGAAGTTCACTTTGAACGATGGCAAGGATTGATGAAAGACTGGATGCACAATCACGATTACCATTCAAGGATAGTAATCGAGAAAGGGAATGTCACCATCAACGACGCCATTAAGGACGACGTGTCCAAATGAGACTGAACGAGTGGAAGTGCATGGAGGCCAATTACAAAGTCAAAATGTATATCAACAATTCCATGAGCGAGATGGACGCTGTAAAGGTAGGAAGGAGACCTTGAGACTGCAAAGGGAATGTGGGCATCCATAGATCATATGCACATGGGAAGCTCAGATCTCATGAAGAACCACCAGATGGAAGTTCGACGTGAGTTCTTCAACTTCAAGATGGAGCCTGGAGAAAGCATGTCCTCTTACCAGTCACGATTTGGGAGTTTCCTAACTAGGTTGTCTTGATTGGGAATCTCGAAGGTAGAAATCACTAACATGATGAAAGTCTAACAAGTGATTGATTGACTCTCAAGGGAATGGATCCATGAAGGAACAACATTCAGCGAGAACCCAGCTAACAAGAGTCTTCTACTTCACGAAATCTTTGGGAAACAGAAATCCTATGAGGCTAGGAGAAACGCTGATAGGGACCTGGACAAACTTGGAAAGGGATTAGCACTAAAATTGGAGAAGGTACTCAAATTTGTTTAGGAACAGTGTGAGGATTCTGAGGATGAAGAAGAAGATGTCATAGTTTTCATCACAAAAGCCCTTCAAAACTTGTACAAGAAATGGAAATGAAATTTCAAAAGGAACTATGGAGGAAAGAATTGCTCAAAGGACTACAACAAGTCAGGAGAAAAGGATGCAAAGGACATCATGTGCTTCAAGTGCTTCAAGAAAGAACACTTTGCCAAAGCATGTCCACTAGAAAATGAAGAGAAGAAAGGCTGGAAACAAGGCCTACATTAATGCAACATGGACGACTATGATGACGAGGACCCAGAGGCATGTGCAACACCCAACATGTGTGTTATGGAAATCAAAGATGGTACACAAGAACCACAAGAGGAGGTAAGCACTCAACCTTATCTAATTGCTTTGACATGTATGATAAGCCTAGTCTTATTCACATTCTTAATAAATTGGTTAAAGATAACATGAAACTTCAAAAGGAACTGAACAAATCTAATGAACTATGCTTTAATCTTGAAAATGTTAAATCTGATGATTGTTCCTTGTGTGATGAACTGAGAAAAGAGCTTGATTCCCTAAAGATTATCAACAATGATCTTAAAACTAAGCTTGTGGGTCTTGCCTTAGAAAAGGATAATCTCCTGAATAGGGTTGAGAAGAGTGAGAGAAAAAGGATAGTTGATATTCCTAAAACCACCTTTGTTCCTTCTAGACATGGAATCAAATATTCTGAGAACAACCCTAGGGACAATCAAGAACTTCTAACCCTAAATGAGATAAGTGAGAGTACATCTCTGGAACTTCAAACTGAAAAAAATAATCAAAAACTCCCATCTCGAGGAAAGAATTTGAGTTCTAGAGGGTGGAACCCAAGGTAAATTTGATTATTACACTAGGAAAAACTCTCACAAAATCTATGTCAAAATTGCCAAGGGAAATTGTTCTAGAGTACCTTGCAAAGAAACTGTTGAGAGGAACAGAATCCAAAGACCTCACCCTAAATACTACCTAGGGGAATACTACAAGATTTGCTAGAATTGTAGGAACCATGGACACTACAAGGAATAATGTTCGAATGGAAAAGCTAGTTTCGAGGTGAATTGTCAGAAAAAAAGGGACAACTTCAGATCAAACAATGATAATTTTGTTTCCTATAATTTGTCTAGGAACATTAGCGTCCATGATGTCAATATTGCTGAATATGTGAACTATTATCCCTGTTAGTAATATATGTTGGCTGTTATCATATAATTTATTTACTCTTTTATTATTTCCATATAAAATTATATACATATCTTTGAAAAGTCGACAATATACTAAAGATAACAATTTAACATAGAACTTGAATGTTAAGAACGAAGGCAAGTCAGCAACATTTATACATAATAGATTGTATGAACTCCTTAATTACATATAAAGTTATAGGCAGAATACATATACAGACACCAGTACTTGTGCAAAAAAATCACTTATACACCTCACCTTTGTTTTTGTTCTATTGAACACTTGAATTTAACCTTTTATGTTCTATTAAACACCTGAACTATGCCACATTGACATAGAAAAATTCTATGCCACATGGAAGAGTATCATGTGAAGATTATCGTCCCTCTACCCCCTCTCCACCATTCCTGCTAATACCTGCACCCCATCCTTTAATTAACTCCGAAGGTTATAGATCTGTACATAATTTTGGTCGGTACCAGTTGGGAGCAGTGGAAGGCGCCGACAGTGAAACGACGAGTGAATTCTCGAAGGAGGCCATGGGGACGCTGACGACGGAGAGGTCGATGGCCGGCGACGGAACTGCGGCGTTGTAGACCAAGACCTCGACGAAGCTGAGGGAGAGGACCCCCTTGAAGGCCTCTTATGCTTTGGGAATTGGAGCAATCGATCCGAATGGCATACAACTGCCCCGTCTCCTCCATTCCTATCTCCCTCTATATTTTCGAATTGTCGTTCTTGATGCCTCAGGTATTGAATTTAATGTTTTGGTTGATAGATTATGGGCTTGTGGCACGGAGGTTACGCCCATGGAGAGGCCGCCTCCGCCGAGAATCCCGTTTAGTCCGGCATTCGATGTCGCCACCCTACCGCGCCACTCCCGTCACTGCCTCGTCTACCACCATTTACCTCCTTTCCCTGTCTTGTTGCTTTAGAGATATGGAAATATTTAAGAATGAAAAAAAAGAAAATAAAAGATGGAAAAGAAAATAAAAACCCTACGTACATTTCCTTTGCAAATCTACTAAGAACAAAATGAATGAAAAAAGAAAAACAAAAAAAGAGTAAAATGAAAAAAGAATAAAAAAATTCTACATAATAGTTTCTCCACTAGCTTTAAAGAGAGTGAAATCTACGTATCATGCCACATCAGCGTCCAGGTGCTCAATATAATATAAACGGTTAAATTTAAATGTTCAATAGAACAAAACCAAAGGTGAGGTGTCTAAGTGACTTTTTTGCACAAGTACAGGTGTATGTATATGTATTCTGCCTAAAGCTATATGTATATGTATATGTATATGTATACATATTGAGCAGGATAAATTTAGTGATCTTGTAATTATGTTTCAAAATAGTATTATCAAAAGCCTATGGCCAAATTCTAACAATTATTTAATAAAATTAGTCTTTAACTAATATAGAAAATTAACTAGGTAATGAAACTCTGACCAAAAATAATACCCGAGTAATACAGTGACTGCCTCACACCATAATGAGGGTTTCATCCTTGCACTAATGACCAAGCACCTTCCTTTTTCAAGCAAGGTTCTATCCATCTTCTCAACTGTTCCATTTTGTTAAGGGGTGCTTAGGACTATCATGTGTCTTTTTATCCCTAAAGCAAGGAAAAAAGAATTAAAGACATAATTAAAGAATTCATGGCCATTATCTGTTCTAAGACATTTCAGTTTTAGGTTGATTTCATTTTCAACAACAGTCTTCCAATTTTTTAAACACCTTAAAAGCTTCATATTTAGTTTTTAACAAATAAACCCAAACTTTTCATGAAAAGTGATCAATGAAAGATATAAAGTTATCTCCTACCTCCTATTGTTTCAACTTGTGCAGGTATCAGAATGAACGTACTCAAGAGGTTTTTTTAGCAACATACGTGTATTTATTAAAATTGTGCTTAGTCTTTTTTTTTCCTAAAACACAGCTTTCACAAAATTTTAAGTCTTCAGATTTTTTTGTGAATTAGACCAGTTTTGAGCAAATAACTTAGGCCTTTCGAATAAAGGTTTGTCAAATCAGGAGTCATACTATTACTTAGCATTGAGTAGTTATGTTTAGGAATAGTTGGAATTGTGTATAACCCTCCCTTCTTAACACTCTTGATAAGAGTTTGGCTATTTTTTATGACCTCTCATATTCCTCAGTGAGTGGTAATATGACATCCTAAGTCAACAAAAATTAACTCAAACGTGAGGTTCCTTCTAAGGCCATATACCTAGCTAATCTTTTGAAGGAGCCTGCTCTACCATCAAACATCCTAATAGGAAAATTGCATATGCCCCAAATAGGTAAAGTAGTGTGCTCACCAAGAAGGACCTCACCACCGTCAAATTCATGCAAGTACTCAAGTAATGACTTGTTAAAAGTAGCATACAAATTGCAACCAGAGTAAAGAATCCAAACATTCTTATCGATAGAAGTAGAACAAACAAGCAAGTCATAAAGATAATGAGATTCAACTAAAGCAACAGAATCATTAGCATGCTTATCCTTTTCATCTCTTTCTTTTTTTCTTACAATCTTTAATGAAATGGCCAGTTTTACCACTGCAAAAATATTTTATAGTATCCTTTTTCTCATGATCATCCTTGCCATTTTTCTCATTTCTTCTATTTTGACTTTTATTGTTACTTTTACTCTCACCTTTAACCATAAGAACCTCCATCTTATTCTCAGTTTTCTTGCCAATTTTAGATTCAAATCGTTTCATCACTTCATTCTTTTCAAGTATAGCCTCAGTTATCATTTCCTTAGTTAACTTTTCACTACTATATTTAAAAGAGGAATTGGCTAAAACCACCCGTATAATATGGCATATTTCACTTAACCACCCGTATTTTCAATAATTATTTACAACCACCCATATTACATGCTCCGTTAAAAATGAACCACCCAAATTCCAGATCCGTGAGCTTCCGTCTAATAAGAGTGACATGGCACTCACATTTATATTTTTATTTTTTTAACGTCTGCCACATCGACACATAGGCAACCCCACCACTTCTCATTTTTTTTGCCACTCCTCCACCTACCTCGTACTCCATCTTCCTCAATTCCACTTCCATTCTCAACCTAGCTCATTTTCGATTATTCAACCAATTCCTCCCTTTCTTCATTTTTCAATCCTCATTTGTAACCACAACTAAGAAAATTCCCCCAATTTCTCTTATCTTCCACAATGTCGTCTTCTCCTCCAAGGGTCATCACCTACAAAGGTATATACACAAGTATTCAAATTTTTGCTCAATTTCCAATTGCAGGTTTGTAAAGAACCACTCAGTCACTCCTTCACCCACACTCTCTACAATCCTGCAATAATATGCACATATTTAATTCCTCATTGGCAACCCGCCGAATTACTCCTTCATCTACACTCTTCGGGGCTTCAGGCAAGCTACCAGATCCTTGAGATGGGAAACAAAAAGTAGGAACAAAATAGATCCTTTCATTTCTTCACAACCAGCCATGACATTCTATTGAATATCCCACCGGTTCATCTTCTTCGGGGCTTCGGATCTCACACTTCGGGGCTTCGGGCAAACCACACGAATTTGAATTTAGTCGTCGTGGGCACGCATGTGCATCCTGAGATTAGTGTCTCGCTTGAAACCCTTCCCACAGATCTCGCGGAAGTGGACGTGTTCATCGAGGATCTCGATAGCTTCGAGCTCGATCACCTCGTGATCGAGGTCGATTTTGCCCTCTAATTCGTCCAATTCGTTGTCTAGAGGTTCCAATTTACACTCCTCTATGGTCGAATCGTTACCTAACGGGTTTGGTTTGGAAAATTTGGGCGGAATAGGGATTTGAAAATTAGGGTTCTGAGAAGAGGGATTAGGGATTTGGGAGAAAGCAAGCAATGCATCTTCATTCACAATAACCTGTTGGATGCCGAGGTGATCTCGGAGGAGACCATCTCCATCTGGTGACTTCCGAGTTGGACGTTCCAGGTGATGGAGGCGGAGAGGAAGCCATGGAGCGATTCCATCCGATGGTTGGCCGCAGAGAGGTTAAGCAGCGGTTGAATAGGGTCACCCGGAACTGCCGTCAGCTGACCTCATGAGGAAAAGTCCCGGTCGGCTGTTTCGGAAGCGGGCAAAGAGGAATTACTATAAAAATAGAGAATTTCGCCGGGATCTGTCATCTTTTCAGTGAAGATGGCGAATTTTTAGAGGAGAAAGAAATTGAGGTGGAATCTGAGGCTTATGTGTCAATATGTAGCCATGTGGCAAGGAAAACAAAAAACAATTGAAAATTGAGGTGCCATGTCATCATTTTTGGACGGAGTTTAACGGATCTGGAATTTGGGTGGTTACATTTTAACGGAGCCCGTAATATGGGTGGTTTTAAATAATTATTGAAAATACGGGTGGTTAAGTGAAATTTGTCATATTATATGGGTGGTTTTCAGCCAATTCCTCTATTTAAAAACACCCTTAAAAGTGTCGAATTGAGCAAGCAAAGAACTTAACAACAATATAGCTCGGTGGGTATCATTTATTTTGTCATCACACCTTTCTAACTCTTGAGTCATTCTCAAAAACTTATCCAGATTATCATTCAAAGATAGATTAACATACATTTTAAAGGTAAACAACCGTCATAGTAAGAATATTCGACTAGGCAAAGATTGTCATATATTGAATTTCTAAAGATGATGAGGTATTTTCGTGGTCGTTAATACCTACGTACCAATGAATCCTAACTTAACCAAACTTAGTAGAATGGTAAGTAAGGGTCGATCCCACAGAGACTCGTATATTTATGTTCTTACTTAAATGCCTAGTAATCAAGAGGTTTTTTTTTGAATGAATAACTAGTCTAAGATACAAATTAAAACAACTATGAATGCAAAGATGATTGTAAATATATGAGAAAAAATATGTTCAACTAGTTACATCCATCATAGATATGCTTATTGATCATTGATTCTCTTGATTTTCAATTCACTTGAATAATCTATCGTGGATTATTATCCAAAACTTTATATTTAGTTGAAAGAGGTAACAATCTGAGCAATCTTAATCATCTAACAACCTAAAACAACGTCTAGATTCAATTAAACGACAACTTTAAGTTCAAAGTATCGACATAAACAAATACTCAACGCAAACAACTAATCAACTTATTTATGGTTTATTCCCATCTACAACTGAATAGCCCAAACGGGTCTAAACATTTATAGTTGCTACTTTATCTAATCAATACCAAACGGGACTTAATCAGATTAGTAGTAAATTAACCTAGAAAGCTTATTAGGTAGATAATCTAACAAAACCCTAGAATTAACATAGATTCAATTAATCACACAGAATAAAACCTATTCAAGTTGTTGAGAATCAATCAATCCTCACAATATTATGCAATCTATGATTTCACTAACTAGTCAAACACAAAATAGTTTAACAATGCATAATTGGATTAGGAAAAGCTTACAAATTGGTTTAAAGGTTGCTCCTTGAGAAAACTCTCTCAAAACAAAACCTAGACTCCAAGTTGTCTTCTAAGTTATGAAAGAAGAGAAACTAAAAGAGTTTTAAATATCTCAAAAATTACTAAAGATATATAAGGAAACAAATATTCAACACCCCACACAAGGAATACTCTGAAATACATAGAACTAAGCCCAACTCGAAGCCCAAAACAAGTCGGCCCACTTCTTCGCATGAAAGCATGAGGCGCAGTCTACTTCCTATGGTTCCCGGCCGCATCACTTCTTCCTCTAGCCTGCGGCGCTCTCGGTTTAGCATTCAAGTGACACTTCAGAGGCTGTTTTGACCTCCATCTAGTTAGAAGTTGGACTAGAGTAAAATTATGAATTGTAGCTCTTTGAATTAGCTTTCCAATGATAACAAATTCAACTCCATCTGGCGACTATAGCTCCCAAACCAAGAATTGAAAGATAGAGGTGTCAAAACAAGACTCCAATGCATAGCCCGGATTTAAACGTTCTTTTCCCACAAACTCTTGGGCCTTAGCTCTTCCAATCTTCACTTGCACCACTTTAATCTTTATCTTGATCCTCAATAATCATCTAATATCCATCCCGTCCATGCTTGTTTATCTAAAGATCTGCAAAACCGAACAAAACAAGCGCAAAACCCGAATTTCCTAGAAAACCTAAGAACCTAATAACTAAACAAAACTAAGCTAAAACCAAGCAAAAGAAACATAAATATGAATCCTAAACGCTACCTAAATGCAAGTTATCAAAATCCCCCATGCTTAACCCTTTCTTGTCCTCAAGCAAGTCATAAACCCAAATTACTCCACATCATTACAATCATGCATTCATCTCATAATCAATCGAGCAAGTCAACATATAATCAAAAATTGACCAAGATATCATACCATGCATTTTATCAAGCATAGAGGAAAGTTTATTCATCCATTCTACACCTCATCAAGGATAATGTGTTTGCTCTCACTCTCAAGTGTTAATGGACGTGTTTCACTCAAACTCAACCATGAAAAACTAGACTACCATATGCTTGCATCAGCGTCCTAATTCTCTGCCGCTATGGACCAAACACATAACAAAAATAATGAGGTCTTTTTAAGGGATGTAATGGGGCCAAGGAAAAGAGAAATTTGGAAGAGATCATATTTAGTCATGTAGTGCTAAATCCAAGATAAAGAACTAATCCTAAAACCCAAATTTCACACTTTCTTTTAATACTCCCAAACTTTCCTACCAACTCCTTACATTCTCATTCAAGCTTTTTGTTTCTTCTTTATTTCTTCTCAAATTTTTTTTCAACTTTTCTTACACTAATGAAGGTTACTAACCTTAAAACTCAAATTTTCTTCTCAACTTTTCTTGCACTGTTTTTTCACCTTCAATTGTTTTTTCACTTTGCACACTAGAGTTGTATTTCCTCTTTTCCACCTTTCTTTTGAACCTCCCCCATACTTATACCAAACTCACATAAAACAAAACGAACCTGAAGTCCTAAATCTCGGATGGGTCAAGCTTAATAGGCTAGAAAAAATTTGTGGAGTTACAAAAATAGGCTTAAAGCTTAAAGAAATGAGATGTCAAAATATGGATCTTGTAAGGTAGAAAAGGAAAATAATAGGCTAATAAGGAACAATGCCTCAATCATCTTAATGTCATGCATTCAATCATATAAAGCAGCCTTGAAAAAAAGTCTAAACGCAAGTTCTAGATCTAGAAAATCATGGTGATACACTCAAGAATATTGAGAACAAAATATAATCAATGAAAGGCCAAAAATCTCACAAGGCAAATTATTCTCTAGAACTTCAAAATATATCTAAAACTCAAGCTATATACATGTTCAATCTTATAGTCAAAGTAAGTAATCAAAGATCATGCTCATATTATAGAAACTTCAGCATATAAACACAAGAGGTATCAAACAATGGGGAAATATGAACCTAAAATGCAATTTTTTTAATTTTTTGATTTTTTTTTTCATTTTTCAAAATTTTTAATCAATGAATGCAAAAATTTAAATATTCCTAATCTAATGCAACTATATGCAATGCAAAAATAATTCCCTTCCCCCATGCTTAAAACATATTTTGTCCCCAAAGTAAAGTAAGTGAAAGGGAAAGAGAAAAACTCACAAGAATCTAGCTATACGGGTAGTGCGACAGGAAATCCGACGATGGTGGTGGGTAATCTGTCTTCGGACATGGGTATAATATCCAAAACGCACACAAAAACTACCTAAAAAAGCAAAAGATTATAACTGAAAAACAAAACTATTATAAGCCTTGGGTTGCCTCCCAAGAAGCAAATTAAAACTAACTATGAATGCAAAGATGCTTGTAAATATATGAAAAAAATGTGTTCAACTAGTTACATCCATCATAGATATGCTTATTGATAATTCATTCTCTTGATTCTCAATTCACTTGAATAATCTATCGTGGATTATTATCCAAAACTTTGTATTTAGTTTAAAGAGCTAACAATTTGAACAACCTTAGTCATCTAATAGCCTAAAACAACGTCTAGATTCAATTAAACGACAACTTTAAGTTCAAAATATCGATAGAAACAAATACTCGACGCAAACAGCTAATCAACTTATTTATGATTTATTCCCTTCTGCAACTGAATAGTCCGAACGGGTCTAAACAGTTATAGTTGCTACTTTATCTAATCAATCCCAAACGGGACTTAATCAGATTAATTGTAAATTAACCTAGAAATCTTATTATGTAGCTAATCTAACAAAACCCTAGAATAACTTTGATTCAATTAAGCATAGGGAATAAAACATATTCAAGTTGTTGAGAATCAATCAAACCTCACAATATTATGCAATCTATGATTTCACTAACTAGTCAAACACAAAAGATTTTAGCAATGCATAATTGGATTAAGAAAAGCTTCCAAATTGGTTTAAATGTTGCTCCTTGAGAAAACTCTCTCAAAACAAACCCTAACCTCCAAATTGTCTTCTAAGTTATGAAAGAAGAGAAACTATAAGAGTTTTAAATATCCCAAAAACAACTAAAGATATCCAAGGAAACTAATATTCAACACCCCACACAAGGAATACTTGGAAATACATAGAACTAAGCCCAACTCGAAGCCCAAAACACATCGGCCCACTTCTCTGCATGAAAGGATGAGGCGCGGTCTACTTCCTTTGGTGCGCGGCCGCGTCACCTCTTCCTCTATCCTGCGGCGCTCTCGGTTCAGTATTCAAGTGACACTTCAGAGGCTGTTTTGACCTCCATCAAGTTAGAATTTGGACTCGAGTACAAATATGAATTGTATCTCTTTGAATTAGCTTCCAATGATAAAAATTTCAACTCCATCCGACGACTATAGATCCCAAACCAAGCCTTTCAAGATAGAGGTGTCAAAACAAGACTCCAATGCATGGCCCTGATTTAAGCGTTCTTTTCCCCACAAACTCTTGGCCCTTAGCTCTTCCAATCTTCACTTGCACCACTTTACGCTTCATCTTGATCCTCCATAATCATCTAAGATCCATTCTTGTTTACCTAAAGATCTGTAAAACCGAACAAAACAAGCGCAAAACCCGAATTTCCTAGAAAACCTAAATACCTAATAACTAAACAAAACTAAGCTAAAACCAAGCAAAATAAACATAAATATGCATCCTAAACACTACCTAAATTCAAGCTATCAAAATCCTTCCATAGAGACCTAGCATTAGTAAAGCTTACAACTTGATGAGCCATGTCATTAGTTAATCTCACCATGATCTCGGAGTGAGCGATCTCATCCATCTCTATCTTTTCCTCTACTTTAGTCTCAGTAGGGAACTGTCCTATGATTACCCTCCAACATTCTGCTTTCATTTTGACTTGCCACATGACAAAATTAGAGGTTCCATCAAACAAAGTTATCCTAGTTGAATTTTTAGTCATAATGCAAACACACAAGTTAGAGAGGCAAAAAAATAAGCACGAAGCAAGAAATAAGAAAAAGCTAGCAAACAACTTTCACACTTTGAGAACAAGCTCAGATTGGAAAATCTCACACACACCCCTTTGCAAGGGTGATAATGTAAGATCCGACATGTGGGATTACACTAACACGTGACTTAGTAACCTTTAGATCAAGGATCTCCTATTGATTTCATGAGTCAGTAGTGCTTTGAATCACACATCCTCTAGATCTAGGTAGAGATTATTAAAGGAAAACAAGTTGTTTTAAGTCAAACGGAAAATTTAGAACGAGATCAGAAACTAAAGTAAGAGACAACAAAGGTGAAAGGGGAGAATAAAAGGTCAAGCCTTTTTTTCTCAAAAAATTCCAGATTTGGCAACAGACGAACGAGCTTTAACTTTTGTCAAACTAAAGCCTCACCAAAGAAGGTCATTTGACAAAAGTAGCTTGAGTCGGCTACCTAGGAACCAAAAATAAAGGGAAAACTCAACCCAAAATTTCCACACAAAGATACAAAGAAGAAACACAAATCGAGAGCCAAATGCTCTAATACCAATTTTGATTCGAAAACGACTAAGACAAAGCTTGAAAAATGGACAAAGAATTTTTTGACGCAATTTAGAGTAGCCCTACTCTGTGAAGCCTCGGGAGGGGAGACTCACCCAAATCCACTGGATATCAAAAGTCGAACAAGTTTCAAATACAAAACAAGCACACGGACGACAAAGGAAACTACAAGACAAGAAACAAGGCACACAACAAGAATAGAGATCTAGTAAAAGGAAGTGAAGTCTCTTGGAGGACACAGTGGAGCTTTGAGGAAGATCCTCACTCAAGTCCACCACAATAGTTGGTCACTACTCCTCTCTTCCTCTCTTTATCTTTTTCTTTTGTCATGTTCTAGATCAAGCCTTTGAAGCCACCATAGAAGGACCAAGGAGGAGATCGAGAGAGCAAACCCTAGGATTCCTACAACCATAGAAGACAATGAACAAGACAAGTGATCCATCTAGGGTTTGCTCGTTTTATATCTCAAGCATAAGCCAATCGGCGTCATTCCAGTTATTATTCGAGTAATCACCAGAAGAATGGACTTCGCGCCAGAGCATTCAATCAGAATAAGCCCAAAACACCAAAGTAGCTTAAGGTAGAGGCCAAAATTTCCTCAACATAACACACTAGTAGACTACCGCCATAACCAAGGACCAAGACCAAGCCAAGGCTAGTCACAATCGAATCCTCGAGTCATCATAACTCATGCCAACGTGTCATGGAGTGTCTTGTAGCTCAAACCTCAAGTGTCCCCTAGACTCTACCTAGTCTAGTGCTTGCAAGTGTCCCCTAAACTCTACCTAGTCTAGTGCTTGCAAATGTATAGAAACTCAAATGTTCAAAAATATTACTGGATTACAATGCATTTACATGAAGAATAAAATTTATGTTTAATAACACAGTCGCAATTATTTAATAAAGGTTAAAAATTATCACTCACAGTAAGTTCGAAACATGTGCAGAAATGAATATCACTCAAAATACACTCAAGGGAGTCGGTCATGGCAAGGTCATCGTCAACACTAGTATAGCAACACGGCAGATACTCAGTAGAGACATTCAAAGAGATACGAGGATTGCGAGTTGGTAGGATTCCAAGCTAGATTTCTCAAACTAATGCCTTAATTCTAAACTGGATAACAATCAAAAAGAGGGATTTAGTTCCAGTGGAGTTGTTAAAAAACTCCATCGACAGAGTTGAAAGGATCTCGATAAGTGACGTACCCAAGAGAATAACATGACTTGAAGGTGGATAAAACACAAAACTCATTTTAGCAATTGTTCAAGCTACAAAAAAAGTTCAACTGACAAAGTTACAGGAAAAAATGTTACACTCTTTTACCATCCATTGTCAGAATTCAGATGTACTACTTGCTATATCACGAATCATCAATCATTGAAAATATGCTTTCCCCCCACAGGATACTATACCAAACACTGCATTCCATGCGCCATAAAATCTAACTCGCTTGAAAATTGAGGAAGAATTGTAATTTTTGAACGAGAAGATCTCGAGATCCATAGCTCGGCTTTGTGTTGATTACCCAGTCCTTATCCAGAACACCAGCTTTGGCGCTTGCAATCATCTCCTCGTGAAACTCAGAGACAATGCAGTAAATTGAAGTCTTCAAAATATCAGCCAACGAGTATGCTTTTGAATATAAAGGGCTATCCCTCTTTTTGTTAACAGCCATGGAAATCTCCCTTCGAGATGTGCTGTTTGTTGCCCATTTGATACCAGCAGGGCCCAGCAGATGATTTGGGGATTGTAAATTTGTTTTCTTCCCCATAAATGTTTCAACAGCAAGTAGAGAAGATAGAAGCGTGGATAGAACAGCTGAGTGGCTACCAGAAAGCTGAGCGACTCCAAATCGGTCCTCTTTGTGAGAATGTACTGTTAGTGCTGCTCCAGCTTGAGCACACCAGGCATATAGCTGTATGGAAATCAAGGACATCAAACGTGGATATTGTATAATGCTGCAGATCATCAGAACAAGCCTAAACAAGAAATATTCATGTCCGAATAACAATGATATATTGTTGTTGCTGAATTGGATGCATTTATTTGATTATTAAGTTAAATCCAATTAGTTTGTAATCCATCAATCATATAAAGAGTAAAAAATGCATACACCCAAACTACCCTCATCCAAAGTATACTTCTCATGGGTGTTTGTGTACATTACGACAATGTCTTCGTTTGTTTTTTTAATAGGATGAAATTATATTCACTGAAGACACGAAAATTAAGCAATGAGATAAGCAAGTGATTAATGTCCTCCCTATGTGAAAAGGTCAAATCTGTAACACTTGAGTAATCAAGCAATAATAGCCTCTTCAACAAAATCCATACTGACTCCCTCTCCTCAAAGAAAACAGTAAATAAATAATATATCAGTCAATTAAGCACCTGTGAGTACATCTTTGTTAGTTTGCAAGAGAAAAAAATACAATATCACATCAAACCAAAGAAAATATTATAGATTAGATGTTTGAAACACAGATCATGAAACTCTTATCAAGCCATACGAAAACCAATAGGGTTCAACCAAATCTTCCATAACATGTTAGAACTTGATCATTTTTTACTTCTTTATACTTGTTTCAGATTTTAAAACTTCCACTACATTATATCTTTTAAATTTATGTAAGCTTCGTTTTTTGTTTTTTTTTTGAATATTTCTACAAAACCACATAGTGTTTGTAACCCTAGGTTGCAATAGCACAAACTTTCTCGCTCTCAGTGCGTCTCCCCTTGCAATGTCACTAGAACCACCCAACATAAGAATTCCTCAGTGGTGGAACAGAACTCTCCAGGTTTTTTTAAATGTATGTGGGAGCACCTACCTACCAGTTTTAATTGAGTTCATTGGACATAGTTGGCTAATTTCAATTACTATAGATAAGTTTACTATCTTCTATCTACTTTAAAATATCTAGAATGATGAATAGATATCAGAAATTCTACGAGTATCTTTACACATATGCCTGTACTTAAAACAGCACATATAAGCCTATAGATCGCAACTAGTTTGACAGCTGTTCTGAAGCACAAAAGGTCTTACTTATCCCTCCTTTTCTCCTTTCATAACACACATTCTCTTTCTTACTTGTTATGCTTTCTTATTATTTGATCCACTCAAAGAGATACCAGTCAATGCCAGATACCCCTTGTGCATTAACAACCTACAACAATGGAATTGCTACAAGGTTCTAGTAGATTTCCCATAGTTCAGCTTTCTAAAAATGCTAATTTATTGATAATACCTGTTTTATCAAGTAATGTCAAATACTGGATACCTGGACAAACCATCTACCAACCTTTCAGTTACATTCTATTAAAATGCAAACAGATGCAAGAGGTTTTTCATACCTGGAAGTCATTAAATGATTCGACAATTACAATGCTTTTCTGAACGTCTTCTGGTGAACGTAACTGATTGGACAACTTGTAGGCATTATCAGTAGAGCCGGCTAATCCTTCACCTAAACATGATGCAAACTGATCCAAAGGCCTTAAGCATACAGCAACTATCCTCTTGTATGTTTCAGCAGTTTCTTCATAAAAGGCAGCACGCCGCCATGTGTCAATATTGCTTCCACAAACCATACTTAGGTCAAGATATGCAAGATACTGTAATAAAGACTGAGCACGGGTATCTTCCAAGCTGGCAAGAAGCATTTCACTAGGATTGGATTCAGCTGCTGCCGATCCTTTTGGTGGTGCAAATGCAAATCTCTTTGTATGCAGCACCTATCTAGCCAAATGAAAATGTAAGACGACATAATAAATGATTTCAAGATACACTACTTTTTCAAGGTATACTGAGTTAAATTTTATAGATAACTAAGCTATGCTTGTCAATCAAGTTGGTGATTTTAGTGCCAGTAAATGAACTGCTTGCTTAGATGCTACTTAAATCCCAGATTCTTTATCAGTGCCGTGAGCATCTCCCGATGCAATGTCGTGAAAATGTTGATTTCCACCAACCACATAGGCAAATACAAGTTTGATACATATTTTGAAGTTTAGAAAGACTGCAATCAAGTTGGTGATTTTAGTGCCAGTAAATGAACTGCTTGCTTAGATGCTACTTAAATCCCAGATTCTTTATCAGTGCCGTGAGCATCTCCCAATGCAATGTCGTGAAAATGTAGATTTCCACCAACCACATAGGCAAATACAAGTTTGATACATATTTTGAAGTTTAGAAAGACTGCAAATGTCTGGTCTTCTCCAGTTCCAGCATAGTAGAGCAAATAACTTGGATATTCTTTCCCTAACTATATTGATTTTGTAAAATTTTAATCATCATTCTAATTTCGTACTATTAACTGTAGAAACAGTCTCTATGCTATATCAGATAATTAGCACAATATGAATTTCTAGCTAGAATGGCAAAATCAACTAATTAGTAGCATGTTCCTCGCGTATTTGCATCAAAAAGTAAGCAGATGAACAATTTTTATGACTATAGCCACAGGACATGGAATTATTAAAGGAACCATCCATAAACATAAAGCAAAAAAAAAAGAACTACAAAGTTGAAATGGGACGATAGGGATAACAAGATGACATTAGATGTAAGACTTTCACCTTGTGCAAATTATGAATCAGCTCCCAGCACAAGATTATAACAAAACTTCCAATGTAAAAGATTAACTGACGAGGAACAAACCCTCTCACAGCAACCTGTCTCCTAGCATTGCTCCCAATGACAAGTAGTAACATAGCAGAAAACAGGTATGATAACACAGAAAGCTTCAACGCTTGGCTGATAGCTGAAGGAAACCCGATTTTATAGCTGAAGAAAGATGGGCGCTGTTGACATAAGATGTAAGACTAGAATAAGAAAGAGACACATTCTATTGAAAAATAACAATAAAGATAGAAATCGATGCACCAGAAAGTCATCATGAATTCTTGATGTATGAAAGAAGAATAGAGCGAAAGGCATTTCGTATATTCTACTATAATTCACAAATATTCAATTCCTTCTATCTCCAATTGTTACTTCAATTGAATGTCATATTCGACAGACTGAGCATACTAATTTTCTGGAGAGAACATTTCAATACTGGTAAATGTTAAAAACCAAAGTACACAATGACGAAAGATCAGATTCGATATGCACATTAGCAGCCACAAAATATCTTATAACTTCAGAACGTCATCAATCACAATGACATGGAAGGACGGTATTTACCGAAAAATCAAAAGCGATACTTAAAAGGGGGGAAATGAGTGAATTTTCAGGATCTCAAGCAATACGTCAAGCTTCACCAACTAAAATGCACCTACAATGCTGAAAATCAAATTCACCTGAATAATTGGGAAGACAAGAACCCATCGTTGCTTGTAGACATAGTAAAATCCGTACACCAAGCCCACAACGAAGCCCCAAAATCCCATTTCACTGATCAAATCAGCCAAGGAACCTCCATAACTGCTTCCTACGACAGAGATAGCAGCCAAAGAGCCTGACAAAGCTGAGGAGCAGATCAGTAGAACCATCGCAAGAGAAACACTCGCTCGGAGTCGGAAATCGCCAGCGGGGAAGGACGCGGTGAGAACGAACCGGAGAAGCCCCATGGCGAGCTCGAGCACCGAAGCAGCTCGGCTACAGCGCGGCGTGGCGACAGCGTGGGCGGTGACGGCGAACAGAGACATGGAGAGTAAGAAGGAGAGGGAGGCGGCGATGCCGAAAAGAGACGGGAAAAAGGGATTGGAGGTGAAAGGAGAGAGTAAGAGGATTTTGCAGAGAGCAAAGATGGCCGACGATTGAATCAACTGCCATATCAGGAACCCTAAGAATCGGTTGTGCAGGACTTCAGGAGCCATACTTGCGATTCTGGGCTGCACAGGGACTCAGGGAGAGAGGAAAGAGGGTTTTACGGACCAGCCTAGTAGATTCTTGAACTCTAAACCCCCAAAGTTATGTCCGAGCGGGAAACGAAAAAATAGACTTGTAGAGACAAGAAGTAAAAATGCATTTATCAGCATTTTATATCAACTAGCCAGGATTTATATATTTTAATATTTTAGAAAAATGTTTGTAGAAATTTATACACATAAAGCAAAATCAAAATTTAAAAAATTTAAATATAATAGATATCGCAAAAATTTTAATATGAACTTTTAATGTCGTTTTGTTCTGTGTACACATAATTATCATTCATAAAAAAAAATCTTCAAATCGTGTTTTCTTATTGTTTAATCTCCAATCTCAATCCATGTTTTCATTTAATCATTCATTTCTTGCAAATTGAGGTTGTTTTCGATCTTTTGCTTAGTAGCAGGTGAAATTGTTATGTGTAAAAAATGAAAGGCTTGTATAGTGAGAAATTGAGTATTTTTAAAATGTTAGAAATCAAATGTGATCTTATTTTACGTTAGTATTAATGGAATTGAATTGGATAGAAATGGAGGTTAACGTGAAAACAAAAAATCAATTATGTCTGTTAGATTATTTATGTTGTATGGCGTGTACTTTTTCAATTTTTAAGAATCAAGGGCAAACTTGTCATTTGGCCTCTTTTACCATCTTTTCCAAACTACCTACAACACACCAACGTATAATATTTCTCTTCTCTTCTACAAGGTACAAATTCAATCGGTTCTTCTTTCTCTAATCTCCAATTTCACCATTCGATCGATTCTTCTTTGTTTTTCTTTCTTAATGAGTTCAAATTAAGGTATGTGTTTTGCTCTTTGCGAGTTTTATTATAGTTTTTTAAACTTTGTGTTGATTTCAAGTTTGAAATCAAAATTGACGATATGAGATCGAATTGGTAGAAAATTTCAAGTATTTAGTGTATTCATGTTGTTTTTCCATAGTCCATTATCCAATACTTTGTTTTTTCGATTTATTTGATCTTGTAGTTTGAGATGCATATAACATGTTTGATGAAAGTCCTAAGAGATGAGAGTTTTCTTCTGTGCTGAATTGGATTTTACGTGAACGTATTATGCTATTACGTGAACTTTATATATTTTTGTGTGAACCTTACAGCAAAATGTGCGTTGTTTTATTTAATTTTTGTACATTTGTCCTTTATTGTAGGTTGTCCATCAACTTCTATTAATTTGAATGGTGAAATGGCATATGCTTGTAGTGCGGATAATGTTGATGACATGATGACTTAGAATACATATTTAATTGGTTACCATTAAGTTCATGAACCTACATTATCTTGGTTATTTTCTTGTTGACACTAGTAATAATCATGAATTATAACTCCATTTTACTGCCTTTAGCATTGTCTATAAAGTATGAAAGTTTTGAGTTTGTATTTGCATATATGCAAGATCATTGGTGTCATGGTAAAAAAAATTCATGACAGTATGATCTATTGTGCTTGTGCAATCCTTGTAAATCTCTAGAATTCCATTTGATATTATACTTGTTGGTTGTCCAATTATAATTAATGTCAATACATTGCAAGTAACTTGAAGATGAATGAGCCTTGTTCTAGGTCCGAGGAGTCTGAAAAGTCGGAGATGAAGATCTTTGTGTGTTGCAGGCAATATCATCGTCCTTGATTTGGAAAGTGATAGAGCATATAGGTATAGGCTTTAGAGCGTGTTTTTGTTCTCGTTTTATGCATTTTTAGCTAGGATTTCATTCTAAGTTTAGATTAGGTTTTATTTTCGTTTAGTTCGGAATCTACGCGTCTTTGTGCGTAATTGCAGGTCGGATGGTGGAAGACGGTAGATGGAAAGCTTAGGACGGACCTCGGGACGTGTAGGAAGCATTGGACATGAAGATCGAGGCAAAGGATTACAAAGGGCAAGGAGTGAAGCCAAGACCACGCCGAGAGCCGACTTTCTGCGGCGTTAGCGCGGGTGAAGTGGGGAGAGCGCGGTCGCGCTCTGGGAGGCCGCAAACCGCGCTCTGGCGCGTCGGTGCGGCGGGGACTTGGGCTTCCGCAAGATCTTGTGGGCCGACTTTCTTAATGTTTATTTGGATATTTTTGGATATTTTTGGATATTTTGGATATTTTTAGCATGACATAAATACTTTCTCTAGGTTTTATTTTTGGATCTTATGCTATCTTTTGTTCTAGTTTTATGCTATTGAAGGTTTTGGAGATTTGTGGGAGACAAAACCCTAGTTTGGCAATTGAAGATCAATTTGACTTTTGTAAGTTTGATTTTTCTTCAATGACAATTTTTAGCTAATTTTCTCATGTCCAACTAGTTAGTTGAAGTGTATGCATGATTGTTTGTGAGATTTGAATTATTTTAGTTTGCCTTGACTAGATTGAATCTCTCCATGCTTAATTAATTAAATTCACTTAGGATTATAATAGCTTGATCACCTATTTTACTTCTAGGTTGAATTACTACTAGAATAATTAAATAGACGGTGTAATTTGATTATTCATGGATGAATCCTTTGATTAAACTTATAGACGGTGGAATAAGGTTAATCAAAGGCGGAGAATTTAATTACAAGACTGCATGAATAGACGGTGGAATTCATGAATATTGTTTCTATTGAATGCTTTGAACTTAATTGCATGATCAACTTGACATAGAAGGTTTTCTAGGTTAATTGATTAGAAGGTTGTTAAAGACGGTGTATATTAACAACCACAATAAGCTTAAATTCATAAATTCACAATAGATTAGTCAAGGGAAATTGAAATAAGGATAATCGATGATCAAAACTCATGTATGCAATGGATACGAAACTAGTTTGACGCTTTTCTCCATATTTGAATCTCAACTTATTTTACTTGCTTAGCTTTAATTAGTATAATTTCTTAAATTTTATTTTATAATAAAAAAAAAACCCTTCTGCTTAGTAATATTATATAAATACGAATAATCTGAGTCCTTGTGGGTTCGACCCTTGCTTCCACTATACTTAGGTTAGGAAGTTAGGAATTTTCTTTAGCAGTGCTTTTATAGCGACGTAAAAGTGCTCGTCAAATTTGGCGCCGTTGCCGGGGACTCGGCAAATTATTTGTATTTATCTAGTGTTACTTTTTATTTCTTTTTGGGTGTGAACTACTTGTATGGTTCATACCTGTGCTACTAATCCATCTCTTGTTGCGTTTGATTCGGAAATCGAAAGGACAATCTCTAGGTTGCGCAGGCAAGCTCGTGCGAATTCTCGAGAACTACCGTTCAATCTGGCATCTTCCTCTTCTTCTAACTCTGATTCTGATAGCGTTCCTGAAATACCAAAGATGGCTCAGACACTGAGACAGTTAACTGCACCAGATTTGGCACAACAACCATTGGCGGTGAAGATACCTGCACTCCCTGACGGTGTCCAATTTGAACTGAAATCAGGATTGATTCACCTCCTTCCTCAATTCTATGGGAAGGCGGGTGAAGATCCCAACAAGCATTTATCGGTTTTTCATGCTGTCTGCACTAGCATGAAACCAAATGGAATCACTGATGACCAAATCAAGTTGAGAGGTTTTGCGTTCTCTTTGAAGGATGCAGCAAGTGATTGGCTCTATTATTTGGCTCCTGGCAGTATCGAGACTTGGGAGGAAATGAAAAAGGCTTTCCTTGAGAAGTATTTCCCAGCCACAAAGCTCTCGAGTATGAAAAAGAGCATTAGCAACATTGAAAAGCTCCCGAATGAATCACTTTATGAGTATTATGAGAGGTTCAAGAAGCTAATCTCAAGCTTCCCCTATCATGGTTACTCTAAGATGGATCTTGTTATGTACCTTCATGAAGGCTTATTGGATGAAGAACGTCGACATGTTAATGCTGCCTGTGGAGGGAACATCCTGAACAAGACTCCCGAACAAGCTTTTGATCTATTTCATGAACTTTCTGAAGGCTCTCGTCAATTCAGCAAAAGAGCTTCAATGAAGGCAGCCAATTCTGTTGATGTTACAGCTTTACATGAAGATGTGAATGAGTTGAAGTCAATGTTTAGGCAATTCATGTTGAAGGGATCACAACAAGTCAAGCCTTGCGGTTTCTGCTCTAATGTTACTCATAAGACGGATGCTTGTCCTACTCTTCATGCTCAAGAGGAGGAAGTTAATGCACTTGGAGGCTATGGGCCAAGAAGACCAACATATGATCCTTATTCAAGCTCATACAATCCAGGCTGGAAAGATCATCACAATTTGAGGTACGGAAATCAAAATCAACAGCATGCACCTCAAAACGGGCCTCCAGGTTTTAGACCTCCTTTTCAACATCAACCTCAGAATCAAGCACCGAATCAAGGCCCATCCTCATCCACAGATGATATGATCCGTGCTCTTACCCAGAATATGGCAATGATGCAGCAAACTATGGGCCAAATTCAGCAAGACACCAAGTCAAGCATCACCAACTTGGAAAATCAAATAAGCCAACTTGCACAGGCAATGAACAAATTTGAAGCTAAATATTCCAACAGGTTACCTTCTCAAAAGGAACTCAATCCTAAGCAGAATGTGAATGCAATCTCTCTCCGTAGTGGTAAAGTGTTGGAAAACAAACCCGGAAAGCCACAAACTTTGCCTAATGAAGAAACCAAGGGAGGCGAAAATTCGGAGTTTGACGTTCATGTTGAGCGCGAGCAAACCAGCCAGAGCGCCCCCGCGCCGCCAAGCCCTAAACCGCGCTCCGAGGGGCCAACTTACTGCGGCCAAGCGCGGTTAGGACCGGCCAGAGCGCGACCGCGCTCCGGGATGGCCAAACCGCGCCGACGGTGATTTCCGAAGGCCCTTCGATTCCTTCGACATTGGTTCTCAAACCTCCCCCACCTTTTCCCAAATCCTTAAAGGAGACCCGTAAGATCGAGAACGATAAAGAGATCTTCGAAACATTTAGCAAGTGTGAGGTGAATATTCCGCTACTCAAGCTTATCAAGAGCATTCCCCGCTATGCTAAATTTTTGAAGGAGTTATGTACGGTCAAGCGGAATCAAAAGCAAAAAGGGAAGCAAAAGATCAAGGTCAGTGAGCAAATCTCAGCGGTCTTCCAAAGACGATTGCCACAAAAATGCGAGGACCCAGGTATGTTCACTATCCCTTGTATCATAGGTGAGAGAAAATTTGAAAGGGCTATGCTAGACTTAGGTGCTTCTATCAATGTTTTGCCTTATTCAATTTATGAGTCTCTTGAGCTAGGTCCATTGCATGCAACAACCGTAGTTATTCAATTGGCTGATAGGTCTAACGTTTACCCAAAGGGGATAATAGAAGATGTACTTGTTATGGTTGATAAGTTGATTTTCCCTGCTGATTTTTACGTACTTGAAATGGAACATGACAAGCATGCTGCTCCAATCCTTTTAGGTAGACCATTCCTAAAGACAACCAAAACTAAAATTGATGTGTGTAGTGGCTCATTAACCATGGAGTTTGATGGGGAAAAAGTGGAATACAATATCTATGATGCTATGAAATTCCCCTATGATGTTCATTCTTTGTGTTCAATTGATGTGTTAGATACTCTTGTGCAAGATTTCTTTGACATTAATGATCATGATGAATTGCAATCTACACTTGAAAACTCTGTGGTTGATAAAGATGAAGTGGAATTTATGCTTAATGATGATATGCAAGAAATTGTAGCCAAGTTAAACGCTCACTATGAGCGACCACTCTTGCTACCGGGCTCAAAGCCCATTCCACTAACATTGCCAAGCGAGAAGCTTGTTCCCTCTATTGTGCAGGCCCCACAGGCAGAGCACAAACAACTTCCGGACCACCTCAAGTACGCTTTTCTAGGTGACGGAGATACTCTACCGGTGATAATTTCAAACAAGCTGACTAAAGATCAGGAATACCGGTTGTTGGATGTTTTAAGAGAGCATAAATCCGCTATAGGATGGACTATTGCCGACATTAGAGGAATAAGCCCCTCTACTTGTATGCATAGAATCCTATTGGAGGATGAAGCAAAACCCTCAAGACAACCACAAAGGAGGTTGAACCCGCCTATGATGGAAGTTGTGAAGAAGGAGGTCCTGAAACTTCTTCAAGCAGGAATGATTTTTCCCATATCGGATAGCAAATGGGTAAGTCCTACTCAGGTCATTCCTAAGAAAGGTGGAATCACGGTGAAGGAGAATCAAGATGGTGAGCTAATTCCAACAAGAATTCAAACCGGGTGGCGTGTATGCATCGATTACCGAAAGCTCAACACGGTAACCCGTAAAGACCATTTTCCTTTACCTTTTATTGACCAAATGCTTGAGCGACTTGCGGGTCGTTCCTTCTATTGTTTCTTGGATGGGTATTCAGGTTATTTTCAGATAGCAATTGCACCCGAGGATCAAGAGAAGACAACATTTACTTGCCTATTTGGCACATTCGCTTACAGAAGAATGCCATTTGGTCTATGTAATGCACCCGCAACTTTCCAAAGGTGTATGGTCAGTATATTTTCTGAATACATAGAGAACTTCATTGAAGTCTTTATGGATGATTTCACCGTTCATGGAAATGATTTTGATTCTTGTTTAACTCACTTGACACTTGTGCTAAAACGTTGTGAAGAAACTAACCTTTGTCTTAATTCTGAAAAATGCCATTTTATGGTAGAGCAGGGCATAGTGTTAGGTCATATAGTGTCATCTAAAGGGATTGAAGTTGATAAGGCAAAGGTTGAAGTAATTCAATCCTTGCCTTATCCTACTAATGTTCGGGAAGTACGTTCTTTTCTTGGTCATGCAGGTTTTTACCGCAGGTTCATTAAAGACTTCTCCAAGATCGCTTTACCCCTTTGTGAGTTACTCAAGAAGGATGTGACCTTTGACTTTAATGAAGCTTGTAAAAAAGCTTTTGATGAGTTGAAGGCTCGCCTCACCACTGCACCAATAATTCAGCCCCCGGATTGGTCCCTACCTTTTGAGTTGATGTGTGATGCAAGCGACTATGCTGTAGGGGCAGTTTTGGGCCAAAAGATTGGTAAGGCTTCTCATGTTATCCATTATGCTTCTATGACTCTTAATGAAGCACAGAAAAAATATTACACCACCGAGAAGGAACTCTTGGCGGTGGTGTTTGCTTTGGAAAAGTTTCGGTCTTATTTTCTAGGTACAAAGGTGATCGTCTACACGGATCATGCAGCCCTTCGTTACTTGTTGACGAAGAAGGAGGCAAAGCCCACGTTGATTAGATGGATCTTATTGTTAAGTGAATTCAACATTGAGATCAAAGACAAAAAGGGGGCGGAAAAAGTGGTGGCGGATCATCTTAGTCGCTTAGTTCATGAGGGGGAACGATGTGCTCAAATCACACCGATTAGAGAAGAATTTCCAGATGACACCTTGTTTTTGGTACGTGTACTTCAACCTTGGTATGCTCATTTGGTAAATTTTCTTGTTTCGAGTGTATTTCCTCCTAGCTTTAGCAAGGCTCAAAGGGATAAACTCAAGAGTGAAGCACGGTATTATGTGTGGGACGATCCATATCTTTGGAAACATTGTTCCGATCAGGTAATCCGGCGTTGTCTTTCGGATAATGAGGTAACTTCATTTTTATCATTTTGTCATTCTTATGCTTGTGGGGGGCATTTCAGTGATAGGAAAACCGCTAGGAAAGTATTGGATGCAGGATTCTTTTGGCCTACTATCTTTCGGGATGCATATGCCTTTTGTAAATCCTGTGACCGATGCCAAAGGGTCGGAAATATATCCCGAAGGGATGAAATGCCTCAAACTTCAATTATCTTTTATGAGGTATTTGATGTTTGGGGTATAGATTTCATGGGCCCCTTTCCTAGCTCTTAAGGGAATATTTATATTTTATTAGCGGTGGACTACGTTTCCAAATGGGTGGAAGCAAAGGCCACCAGGAATGATGATTCCCGAGTTGTGGCAGATTTTTTGAAGGCGCATATATTCTCAAGATTTGGGATTCCTAGAGCTTTAATTAGTGACGAGGGATCCCATTTTTGCAACCGAACGGTCAGTGCGCTCTTGAAGAAATATCATGTCACACACAGGATTTCTACGGCCTACCACTCACAAACGAATGGCCAAGCTGAGATATCTTATAGAGAGATCAAAGCCATTCTTGAGAAGACGGTGTCGCCAAACCGGAAGGATTGGAGTACTCGCTTAGACGATGCTTTATAGGCGTATAGGACGGATTACAAAACACCGATTAGAATGTCGCCTTTTCGGTTGGTGTTTGGTAAAGCTTGTCATCTTCCGGTGGAGATCCAACACCGAACTTATTGGGCTGTGAAGAACTGTAGTCTGCAGATGGATGAAGCCGGTGAGTTAAGGAAGCTTCAGTTGCAAGAACTTGAGGAATTACGGTTAGAAGCTTATGACAACGCGGGCATATACAAGGAGAAGACCAAAGCTTTACATGACAAGAAAATATGGAGGAAAAGTTTTCAGGTAGGTGATAAAGTTTTGCTATATCAATCTAGACTCAAACTTTTTCCAGGTAAGCTGAGGTCGAGATGGACGGGGCCGTTCGTAGTAGCTCAGACGTATCCTCATGGAGCGGTGGAAATTTATGATGAAGCCACTCATTCGCTACAAAAGGTGAATGGTCAGCGTTTGAAGCCGTATTTTTAAGGATTTAGCAATTCTATTCTTGAAGAAACGGTTTTGAACGAACCAAACACATGAGCGGTAATGCGTCAAGCTAATGACGTTAAACAAGCGCTTCTTGGGAGGCAACCCAAGCTTTGTTTTGATTTTTTTTTAATTTTATTTTCTAGATTTAGTTGTGTTTTTGGTTTGTTTTTGTGTGGTTTTTGGTTTGTTTTTGTTTTTCTTAGTTATAGGTAAAGTCGGAAAACAGGTACACGCGGTATGAGGAGGTCAAGACGGCCTTACATTCATGACCCGAGAATGAGCAAATCGAGGCCGAGTTCATAAGGCCGGAACGCGGTTTGACCCAGCCAGGGCGCCCCCGCGCTGTCACGCCGAAATCGCGCCCCGGAAGGTGAACTTACTGCGGCCGGAGCGCGGGCAAACCCGGGAGAGCACGACCGCGCTCTCAGGGGTGCCAAACCGCGCCCCGGCCGGGTTCGGCACAATAAACCCGAAAATTCCCCTATTTTTTGCCATTCCCTTCTTCTTCCTCATAAAACCGACGCAGCACCCTCTCTTCTCCTCCATTGAAGCTCCACATTCAAGCTCCATTGAAGACCAAAACTCCAAATCAAGTCCGGATTTGCACTCCTAGTCATCAAACAAGTAAGATTTCTCACTTTTCTCTTCAAATTTCATCCAAAAATTGAAGATCTAAACCTAAAATTTTCTAAATTAGGTTTTGCATAAAAACCTCAATTTAAGGGATTTTTAGGCCAAATTTCTTCCATTTGAGTCTAGATTCATCAATATTAGCATGATTATGAGTTAGTTTCATGTCTAGAACTTGAAAAATCCATAATTCCGAAATTATATAATTTTCATGCTTATTAATCTAGGTTAGTGGGGGAAGAGAGAGTTTTGAGAGCAATTATTGTCTATTATTACTTGTTTGGTGGATTGCTCTTGTCGGGGCAATCGAATTGTGCTTGTTTGTGGTGTTTTTGATTGTTGTGTAGGTGACATAGTCATGGGTCGTACCAAGGTTCCCGCCAATGCCTCTTGATCGGGACCTAGTCGTCCTTAAAGAGCAACTAGAGCAACCCGAGCAACATCAACTAGAGCTCAAAATGCTGCACCTTCTTCTTCTCGGTCCCAAGCTCCACCTAGAGCTTCTTCCTCAAGCAATGAGATTACACCGGCAACTTATGGTCTTCAATTCCGGGACATGAGGCATCTAGACCGGTTTGATCAATTGAAAGAGCGTGAAATCCAAGCTCCGAGATATATTGATTGGGATTTGTTGGAGGAGTTGGGTTTAGCTAGAGAATTGAGGAATATTGAGTTTCATCACAACTTGACTGTGTTGAGCATGAGGTTGCCTGTTTACCGTAGCCTCGTGTTGGAGTTCTTGAGCACATTGGAGGCTCATATCTTAGAGGGGCGATTTGCTAATGAAGGGCGGTGCAATTTTCAGCTAGGTGGGATGATGAGAAGCACGACTCTTAATGATATCAACAAGTTGTTCAGATTTACCACATACCATAAGAATGTTGATAGATGGGAGTCTAGAGCGGCTTTTATGGATGATGAAAAGTGAGCTCTTCTTTCGGGGACTGATGAGTACTTGCCTTCTAGAACCAAGGCGTCTAGAATTTCTCATCCAATATTTTGAATTCTTCAGAGGTTCTTTGCTCACTCTATTACAGGCAGAGGAGAGGGTGAGAATAACTACCCTAGGAAGGATATTTTTCTCCTTTGAGGTATTCTGGAAGGGCAAGAGGTTGACTTCGGTGCCGCTATGATGCACAACATGGAGCTCATGATTAAGAGAAATACTGGTCGGATCGTTGTGGGTGGTATCATCACCAAGTTTGCCCAACACTTTGGGATTGATTTGGAGCAGTGTGTGGGTAGGATTGATCCTCTTCCAATGAACTTGCTTTTCTACAACAAGATGAAGGTGTTATATGTGAAGAACAATCGGTACTATTGGGTGCTAGGCAATAACTCTTTTACTATGAAGTTGCCTAATCCAAAGAGGGTGAAGATAAAGGTTTGTTTGCAAAATGCTGACACATGGCTCATTCATCCTCAAGATGGTGATTTACCGGTTTCAGAAGAGATTGGAGGGACAAAGAGAAGGAAGAAATCAAGGGGTCAGGATGAGGAAGCGAGCGCTTCTATGGATGTTGATGAGGAGGACGAAGATGAGGAGTTTGAAGCTGCTCCTGAGGATATTGCAGCTGAAGATGATGATGGGGAAAATGATGAAGATGATGATGAGCATAATGAAGTGCCACCATTTCAAGAGTTTGAGGAACAAGGACTAAGTGGTAACATGTCTACCACCCAATACAACCATTTGGTGGAGTTGATGAGAGGCTTATCCACACAAGTGAGTGGCTTGCATACTCGTATGGATGGCATGGCAGCTGATTTCAACCATTTTCAGGGTTATGATACGAGCTGTTTTGATTATGTTGATGAGCAGACCCGGTATTTGCATCAGAGGATGGACACCTACACGCCTGAGCAGGGTTATCAGCCGTATGCTTATCAGCCTTATCCTGGATATCCAGCTCCTGAGTGGCCATACCCGGGGTACCCACCACCACCATCAGAGTAGATTCCCGAGTTTCACGAGTTCTTGTGATAAGGTTAGTTTTCTTTTACTCTTATGTTTTTTATTACTTTGGGGACAAAGTAATGTTTAAGCATGGGGGAAGGGGATTATTTATTTTGTCATGAGAACTTGGTTTAGTTAGATCATATAGTTGCATGTGCATGTTTATTTTTATTTGTATGCATTGATTAAAAGTTTGAATAATCCACTAAAAATTTGAAAAATTATGAAAATTTGAAAAAAAATGTGTTTTGTTTGCATTTAGGATTCATTTTTCCCCTTGGAACCACTTGTTTGAAGAGTGAGCATGATTTCATATCCCATAACTTGTTAAGTTTATGATGGAAGTTCTAAATAAGAATTGCTTAATTATGAAGGAGTATGCATGAAAGTGAAAACTTGAGCTAGTTATGAAGTTCTAACCAAACATTTGCCTTGTGAGATTTCTTTTGAGCCTTTACATGCCAATTTTGCATGATATTCTTGAGTGTATCACTTTGATTATTTTAACTCTAGAACTTGCGTTTAGATTCTTTTTCGAGGCCACATTATATGATTTGAATGCATGACGTAAAAGTGATTGAGGCAAATTTTCTTTAGCTCATTTATATCCTTATCCACCCTACATTATACCTTTGTTTTTGTAGCCCCATTGTTTTTGAGCCTTGGCCTTGTTTATTAGCTCCACAAAAATTAATCCTAGCCGAATAAGCTTGACCCTCATCCGGGAATTAGGATTTGACTAGGGGAGTTTTGTGGGTTAATTGTTGTACTTTGGGGTTTGTGAGGCAAGTTGAAAAGGTGTAATAAAAGGGAATGTCCAAAATGAAAAGTGTTGGAAAGTTTAAGGATGTTGGGAATGTTTAGTGAAAAATCTCTAAGTAAAGTTGGTTTGAAAGGTTGATTGAGATGAGTTGTATGTGTAAATTGCAAAGTATTCTTGTGAGAGAAGAATGAAAAAGAAAGAACAAATCTCAAATGGGTTTGTGGAAAGAAAAATCAAAATTTGAGTAAAAGAAAGAAGTGCTTAAAAGAAAGTAATGGAAAAAGGGAATACAAGTTGGGAAGTTGTTGAGAGTGAGTGTTGATGTAATTTGGGTTTTAGTTGATTCTAGTTCCCGGATTTAGCACCACATGGCCATATAATTATCCCTTCCTACTTGTCTATACCTTGGCCCCATTACAACCTTGAAAAAAAGACCTCATGATTTATGTTGTGCATTTGAACATTCGTGGTGGAGATTTAGTGCACTGATGCAAGCATATGGTAGTTGGCATTCAAAGATGATTTTTGAGCGAAAACACATACCTTTAAACACTTGAGTGTTGAGTGCAAACACATATACCTTGGTGAGGGTTAGAATGGATTAATAGCTTGGTTTGAAACTTTCAATATATGTATGCAAAGATTTCATGGTTAAGTTTGTGCTTCTTGAAAATGAATTAAGTCATGACTTGCTTGTTTGTGGTGTGATTGATTTCTATGTCTTGCTTGAGGACAAGCAAGGTTCAAGCATGGGGGAATTTGATAGAGCATATAGGTATAGGCTTTAGAGCATGTTTTTGTTCTCGTTTTATGCATTTTTAGCTAGGATTTCATTCTAAGTTTAGATTAGGTTTTATTTTCGTTTAGTTCGGAATCTACGCGTCTTTGTGCGTAATTGCAGGTCGGATGGTGGAAGACGGTAGATGGAAAGCTTAGGACGGACCTCGGGACGTGTAGGAAGCATTGGACATGAAGATCGAGGCAAAGGATTACAAAGGGCAAGGAGTGATGCCAAGACCGCGCCGACAACCGACTTTCTGCGGCGTCAGCGCGGGTGAAGTGGGGAGAGCGCGGTCGCGCTCTGGGAGGCCGCAAACCGCGCTCTGGCGCGTCGTTACGGCGTGGACTTGGGCTTCCGCGAGATCTTGTGGGCCGACTTTCTTAATGTTTATTTGGATATTTTTGGATATTTTGGATATTTTTAGCATGATATAAATACTTTCTCTAGGTTTTATTCTTGGATCTTATGCTATCTTTTGTTCTAGTTTTATGCTATTGAAGGTTTTGGAGATTTGTGGGAGACAAAACCCTAGTTTGGCAATTGAAGATCAATTTGACTTTTGTAAGTTTGATTTTTCTTCAATGACAATTTCTAGCTAATTTTCTCATGTCCAACTAGTTAGTTGAAGTTGTATGCATGATTGTTTGTGAGATTTGAATTATTTTAGTTTGTCTTGACTAGATTGAATCTCTCCATGCTTAATTAATTAAATTCACTTAGGATTATAATAGCTTGATCACCTATTTTACTTCTAGGTTGAATTACTACTAGAATAATTAAATAGACGGTGGAATTTGATTATTCATGGATGAATCCTTTGATTAAACTTATAGACGGTGGAATAAGGATAATCAAAGGCGGAGAATTTAATTACAAGACTGCATGAATAGAGGTGGAATTCATGAATATTGTTTCTATTGAATGCTTTGAACTTAATTGCATGATCAACTTGGCATAGAAGGTTTTCTAGGTTAATTGATTAGAAGGTTGTTAAAGACGGTGTATATTAACAACCACAATAAGCTTGAATTCATAAATTCACAATAGATTAGTCAAGGGAAATTGAAATAAGAATAATCGATGATCAAAACTCATGTATGCAATGGATACGAAACTAGTTGGACGCTTTTCTCCATATTTGAATCTCAGCTTATTTTACTTGCTTAGCTTTAATTAGTATAATTTCTTAAATGTTAGTTTATAATAACAAAAAAACCCTTCTACTTAATAATATTATATAAATACGAATAATCCGAGTCCTTGTGGGTTCGACCGTTGCTTCCACTATACTTAGGTTAGGAAGTTAGGAATTTTCTTTGGCAGTGCTTTTCTAGCGACGTAAAAGTGCTCGTCAGAAAGCTCTTACACAATTGAAGATGTGATGACCATAATTCAAGCCAAAGAAGGCATTCCAAGTTATCACCATATTCTAATTTTTTGCCATACATGGTTGTCAAGTTGAGTATGTTGGCAAACTATAACATCAAGAATAAATCAATTACCCTCGAACTACTCACTCACTTTAAGATCCATATGCAGATCTTTGTGAATATCCTCATGGAATTGGGATATACCATCACACTCGATGTAATAAGATCTGACACAATTGGAGATGTCATTTCAAATCTTGAATTTTCGGAACTGATTTTTCCTTTTTTATCCATTTTACTTCAATGATATAATGAACAATACATCTTGATTTAAGTTCACGCTGAGTTTTTTTGATGCTTCGTGTGTTTGAGATAAGGCACTTGTGTTTCTAGCCTTTTTTGTTATGGTTACTAGTTTAATTTTTCATTTCATACTATATGTGAACACAAATCTTAAATATTTGAATACAAATACTAAATATGTGAACCTACGACTACTATATATGAACATTCACACTATTTGGTTCAATTTCATTTGTTTTTAACTGTCATGTATCAAGTTCAGCTACATCCTTTGCTAGCATAGTTAACCAACAAAAATATAAATTATAAGACCAAGCTTGTTATTTTAATGTGCATGAAATACAATAAAATAAACATGAACATACATAAATGTGTGAACGTGGACATAATAAACATGAACCTAACCTAACTAGGTGTCAAACTTCATTTGTGAAACAGTTTTGTACCTTCTTACAAATGTCATTCCACTTCTTTCTATTTTTCTACTACCCCACCAACATCACTTCATCTTTAGTTTCTTAGCTTAAATCAACCATCTAGATTCTATATCATCGTAACTAGCTAGTTACAATATTTCAAAATAATTGCTTTATTCAATGTTTTCCATTCAAAACATATGTAGTCCATTTGCATCCTCCAACTTTCTTTGACTTTTTTGTTGGTTGAGTTGCAGTATCATTCAAAATTTCACCATCTTCTTCCAAACTTTGTTTGCTATCATCTCCAATATCTTCACCACCAACTTGCTCAGTTGGATTGTAATTTTGGTCCTGACTATAGGAAGCGCCACTTTTTCTTTCTATATTTATAAAAAAAACAAGAAGATATAAGATATTAGCTTTTTCAGACAATACAAACATGTGAACAAAATACATAAAAATCTTAGTGTTATACATGAACTTTTAAATGAAATACGGGAACACCTACCTTTTGTATAAATTATATGAACCTTGTTGACATTGGAACATTCGAACTGTGTTTATGAACATGTGAACAAAATAAATGAACATTTAAATAAAATATGTGAACATCTATAATAAAAACACATTCAGACCAACAATACAAGTATTGAAAGCTTGGAAACAACTTACATATGAGTCTAAATAAGCTAGAATAACACATCCTCTCCATGTTTGTAGTCTAAATAAGATTTCAATAAGTCTTAACTTTCTAGGTTCTTCTCAATGTCTAGTTTCCTCTCCAATCCTTTTGTATCATCATTAATCAGAACTCCTCCCCAATAGTCTAAAAATTCAGCTTCTCACAAATATCCACCTCATATTTATTTAATTAGTTTACTAACCATCACCAAAATATCAATTTAACCACAAAACAATGCACCCAAAACACTTTCTACGTTTCTTTCAATTTCTAGAATCAAAATTCCTTTTGGGAATGAACCCTAGAATAAAAAAATTCAAAAAAAGAGGGTTTCTTACCTTGTTTGGAATCGGATTTCAACAATAGTTGCTCCAAATTTATCATGGATATGATTCAGATCTTCAATTAAGTCTTCAAACGAAAGGTATTAATGACTATTTTGCATATGGTTTGTGAAGATAGAAGGGTATTAATGACTATTTTAGAGTGCCTTTTAATGATATTTATAAAAATGCCACTAAAATTCAGAAAAAGAAGCGCTTGTTCCTCTTTTTTCTTATTTTCCCACATTAATCCCAACCTTTCATTTATTCCATCCAACGGCCCATATTCATTTTCAGTTTTTCGGATAAGCCCCATTTTCACTAGAATCAACCTCTAGCTTTAAGAGATTGAATCAAATGAAAATGGGGCTTATCATGAAAACTAAGAACAAATGTGGACCATCCGATTGAAACACTAGAAATGAATCTAGGTCATCCGATTAAAAAATAATAAAATTAATTTTTTTTCCTTACTCTATTTTTGTAAGTCTTTTTACGTATGTAGAATGATGTAAATCGAGTATGAACATAAAGCCATAAACATGAACATGCAATACTAATATGTGAATGTATCTATATTATATGTGAACGTATACTAAAATTTCTGAAGTTAAAGTGTGATTATATGTGAACAACCCTTGTAAAAATGTGAACATGTGTATAAAATATGTGAACGGAACGTAAAATGTCATCCGTCGTGTTTTTGGCAAAAATAAGCAAAAAAAATTAAAAAAATATTTTATTTTCTTACTTTATTTTTTTAAGTCATTTTACGTATGTAGAATGATGTAAAATGAGTATGAACATAAGGCCATAAAACATGAACATGCAATACTAATATGTGAACGTATACTAAATTTTCTGAAGTTAAAATGCGGTTATATGTGAACAGCCCTTGTAAAAATGTGAACATGTGAATAAAATATGTGAATAGAACGTAAAATCTCAACCGTCGTGTTTTTGGCAAAAATAAGCGGAAAAAAAAATTATTTTTTTTGTCAAATTTTTTTAAGTCGTTTAACGCTTGTATTATGATTTAATCGAACATAACACATGACCATAAAACATGAACAAACAGTAATAATATATGAACACACTTGTAATATATGTGAACGTATTATAAAACCTCTGAACTGAAAAATGTGATAATATGTGAACATGTCTTATAATAGTGTGAACATATGCATAAAATACGTGAACGTAACGTAAAAAATTAAATTTCGTGTTTTTGACAAAAACAAGCGAAACTAAGAAAATTTTAAAAATTTTTTTTTTTATTTTTTGTCAAAATTACCATTTTGCCCCTATCTCTTCTAATTTTAGCCTTCCATTCTCAAATCCAAGGGTCTTCATTTGTTCTTAGTTTTCATGAAAAGCCCCATTTTCATGTGAAAAAGATGAGATTGAATCAAATGAAAATGGGGTTTATCATGAAAACTAAGAACAAATCTAGATCATCCGATTGAAAAACTAGAAATGAATCTAGGCCATCCGATTAAAAAATTAAAAATTAAAAATTAAAAAATATTTAAATTTTTTTATTTTCTTACTTTATTTTTTAAAGTATTTTTACGTATGTAGAATGATGTAAATCGAGCATGAACATAAAGCTATAAAACATGAACATGCAATACTAATATGTGAACGTAACTATATTATATGTGAACATATTCTAAATTTTCTGAAGTAAAAATGCAGTTATATGTGAACAGCCCTTGTAAAAATGTGAACATGTGTATAAAATATGTGAACAGAACGTAAAATGTCAACCGTCGTGTTTTTTACAAAAATAAGCGAAAAAAAAAAATTATTTTTTATTTTTTAGGCAAATTTTTTAAAGCCGTTTAACGCTTGTATTATGATTTAATCGAACATGAACACATGACTATAAAACATGAACAAACAGTAATAATATATGAATACACTTGTAATATATGTGAACGTATTATAAAATCTCTGAACTGAAAAATGTGATAATATGTGAACATGTCTTATAATACTGTGAACATATGCATAAAATACGTGAACGTAACGTAAAAAAATCAAATTTCGTGTTTTTGAGAAAATTTTAAAATTTTTTTTTTTTATTTTTTTTAAAATTACCATTTTGCCCCTATCTCTTTTAATCTTAGTCATCCATTTCTCAAATCCAAGGATTCTCATTTGTTCTTAGTTTTCATGATAAGCCCCATTTCCATGTGAATCAACCTCCTAACTTTAATATCAAATGTTGTTTTTGTAATATTCGCATTTCGTTTCCGTTTAGAGTGGAAAACCAAATTCCTCGGATTATAATTAGTCGAAATCTTGACCGCAAGAAACTTCCAAGATAGCCTTTAATTCGATATAATTATTTAGTCAGAGCGATTCCTAAATACCTTATATATAAATATATAAGTTAGTTTAATCAAAGGAAGCCCCAATGTTTTAATCACATCTAATAGAATCCGTAGAGTACAGATTTTTAACCGAAAAGAAATAAAATAAAATAAAATAAAAATAATAAATTAAGAAAAAAAAATCTATCTTCAATCAATCGAGATATCCAAATCTGACCCTATTTTAGTAAACCCAGTATTCGAATCAATGAGAATCGATCGAAGCTTCATTCGAACGCCTTCTCCGTGCCTTGCGTGAACGTACAGAAGATCGAAGCAGGCTCCTTGTCGGCAGTACGGTACCGACATCTGGACGGCTCTGGAGAGTTGAAGGGGAACGTCGGAGTTCGATCGCGCGTCGGCCACTGTTGCTGGGTACTGAACTGTCGCCTATTGCCAGGTCGTCGTTCGTGCTAACCGCCGATCGATCCAAATCTACGCCGGAATCGTCTCGTTCGCAAAGGAGGTTCACGGTCCACTTTCCGGTGAGTTCCTTACCTTTGTTTTTTCCGTGTTGTTGTCGTTCTTGGGTCGGGTACTAGCGAAAGCCGAAGTCGGCGCAATGTTGGGTCGCCGGCGTCGGTCTACAACTCGCGAAACAGAGGGGTCGGGATGGGACGTTGGGGCAGGTGCGGGTCAGATCTGGAATAACGAGGCTGAACAGGGGAAGCCGCGGTGGTCGTCCACGGTGGGTGAGCGAGGTCGCTGGCGTTTCTCGTGGGTGGTAGGGTCGAGTCGGAGGTGTGTGTGCTCGTTGTATGGTTGTAGGCGAAGGAGAAAGGCAGGCCGAAAATCACAGGGGGAACCGGCGAGAGGTTGAAGACGGGTTTGACCGAAAATCGGTCAAGAAAGAACAAAAGGGGGGGCTCGCAAAAGCTGGTCAATTGATCCTTTGGGGGAAAGAGTGTCGGGCTGGGGGAATCGGGCCATATTTGCCCAATTTGGGCTTTGTTTTTTTTTTAGTATTCTATTTTTTTTAGTGGGCTGGGCCGAGCTCATAGGCAAGGGAGTGGGGGAGATTAGGTTGTTGGGTTTATTTAATGGGTATAGGATTAAGTAATTGGTAGGCTAATGTGAATTGGTACGGGTTAGTTTATCGATTTAATATTTATTTTCTAAGTTCCGGTGGTTTGAGTAAATTAAAAGTGACTCCTTAATCGGGTTCCTTTTGGTTCGGCTCGTACTTGGTCTAACTCTTTACTATATAAATGTTTTAGGGAATTGTTTCCGCTCGCGCTCTCAAGTCCGAATTCTTTAAGGTTCCTTCATCTCGAGGTAAGTAGTTTTTCGACTTGCTCGGTTCTTTTCTCCCTTGTTAGACTGTGTATCGATATTGTAGGACGGGTTTTGGGAACTAGTCCCGAATACCTTTTAAATTGTTTTGGACTCCTTGTGTGTTGTGTACGTTAATGATTTTAAATGTGTTTATCGGAAAATATTTTGGAACGTTTTCTCTGTGTTGGTACCGTTTCCGACACGGCCCATTGTAGCTGGTGTTGAGGAAGAGTTGGCTACTTTGACCCGTGTGACTGAGAAAATCGTACCCCTTCAAAATGAAAATTATTATCTGTGTGTTTTTGGCAAGCGCTCCAGTGGAGGCTTAGCCAGGGGTTAGAAGGGAGATTGCGAAGTGGAGTGGGAGGGCCTGCCTTTGCACTCGGCGCGGTGATGAGCGCCTTGGAAGACGGATTGTGGACAAAGGAAGAATTGCATTGTTGTGTAATTGTGATTGTAAATGCGTATGTGACTTGTGTGACTGATATATAACTAATTTAGGTATTGGCCTTTAGAGTTATGATTGCGGTTGTGGATTTGTATGCTGACTTTAGATAAATGATTTCAAAGCGTTCTACAGTTTCCACATTCTTTCTAGCTTGGTAGATTAGACGCTGACCCTTCGGGGAACATTTTTCAGTTCCAGGTATGAATCAGGGAGTCGTGCAGGAACCGAGGCAAGATGGCGGGCCGGAGCGGTAAAGAGCGCGTGTCATAGTGGGATTGGTTATACTAGTTTATTTATATTAGTTAGGATGTTGATTTTAATATTTGTTAGACGGAGTTAGTACGATGTTTCGTTTATTATAATTTTGTTCGAATAGTGCAGTTTCAGTAGGTATTGTGAAGTATTTGAATGTTTATGATTTTCGGGGATTCATGCATGATTACGTTTTTCTAAGTTTTATTAAATAAAGGTTGGATGTTTTATTATGTTTTCTCGTTGTGCCCGAGTTGTAAGGTCCTACAGTGTAGTTGTCAACCTAATTAATAGTACCTTGTAAGGTCTATTTCCTAGTAGCGCCTCGACGGAAGTAGGGGTGTTACAAATTGGTATCAGAGCGAGGTTGACAACAGGGCACATGGAACTGACCAACAAAGAGTACTCGAGGTCCAACTTAAAACCAAAACTGGCCGGTGTTTTCAAAATGTTTTACTGGGGTAGACATGTTGCATATAGGGGGGTAGGTGACACGTCGCGACTCCGCCCCATCAGCCGAAGAACCTCACGTAGAATAGTAAGAATTAGGTTGAAAAATAGAATGTTTAAGTTTTGACTGTGGGACTTTCTATTATAGATGGCCCCACCAACCAAAGCTAGAGCTGCTGAAGCTAACGGAAGAGGCCGCGGAAGAGGCCGCGGTAGAGGCCGAGGAGGAGGTCGTGGCAGGGGTAGAGGAGAGGTCCCTGTAGCAGCTGAGCCAGAGGTACAATAGGATAACCATCAGGAGGAGGTTGCTGAGAGTCAGGATGTGGCTGTTGTTGTTCATTGAGAGGACAGTACATCTGTCGCTGGAGGAGGTCTCCCAGCAAACGGGGCTCAAGTGGGAGGAGGAGTACTGTTGAGAGGGTTTCTCGGCCAACAAATAAATTTGCAAGGTTGTTTGTCTATCAATCTAACAAAAATCAAACAAAATCAAACAAAACACTCACGAGATGCCTCGTTAACGATGTTGTCAGGATCGTTACCGAGCCACCGAACACAAAAATACTAACTAACGACCTAATAAAATTCTAATTAAAATTCGGTACCGAGGCAAGTACTCAGCAACGAAGATTCAACAGAAATAATTCAAATAAAGCAAAAATCTAGGACAAGGGACACCACAACATAGCCAAGCATAAAAATTTGTAAGAAGCTAAGATCATGCCTTTAAACAGATAGAGTTATCAACTTTCGTTGACTTAACAAGTTAATTAATCTACTTTCGCATCCTAATTCACTCAATTGCTTGTTTCGGATCTAAAGCTTGAAACTTTCGTTTTCAAACAATATCAACCTTCAAGTTACTAACTTTCTCTTTCAATCAAGTTAAAAAACTAAATTACCTCAACTTTCGTCTTGGTATTAAGCACAACAAACAATCTCAATAAAAGATAAAAGGCATTCAACACTCAATCTTACTCATGAAACATGCTCGACTATGCCGGGCTTAACCCCGACCCTAGAAAAATAAACTACTCACTAATCATGATTAAGAAACTAAAAACTTCAATAAAAAGAAACATTGAAACAAAACTCAAACTCAAATTAATAAGAAAAATATATTGTCTTACAGAGATTCAGAAGAAACCGAAAACAACAAAACACCGAACCTTCACAGCCTGGATCGGTGAATAATAAAAATAATACTCGAAATCTTTCTCTTCGTGGTCTCGTTAACGACCCTTCACAGCCTCGTTAACGAGCCTGGGGTTTGTTTTCTTCAACACTTCTTCTTATACTCTCGAGCTTCGACTTCTTCAATCTTGCACTCCTCCGTCTCTCATAGCAATGCTCCAAATTTAGCTCCATTCAGCTCCTTTCCTAGCTAAAACCTGCAAAATTCACAAAATAGCGTAGATACCACTCTTTTCACAGAATTATGCAAAACTAACTAAAAATACTCAAAACCAAACCTAAACTAAACAAAACCAAACCTAATAAACAAAGAAAACCTATCAAAAACTATACTAAAAATACGAACATCAAAATACCCCATACTTAGACTTGCTTGTCCTCAAGCAATAAACAAGACACTAACCAAAACCAAAACAAATCATGCTCATCAAGACATAGCCATCTTCTAAAAAGCAACTTCTACACATAAGAAAATTATAGCAAAAGACTATTAACATCCTCACACATATATGCGCTTAAATAGAGATAAAATAATACAATCCAACCTCTCAAGGGATATAATGTGTTTCACTCAACTCTCAAGTGTTTGGGCTTATAAATTCAATCTCTCAACTCATCTTATATACAAAAACTCATAGAAATTAGAACTTATATCACCAATACTCTCCACCCAAGATTTGTCAAAACAAGCAAAGAATCATCAAGAGAACTTAGGCTCAATGAAAAACTTCATAGAAGCTTCCATTCGGCCGGGTTGTAATGGGGCTTGGTAATAACAATAAGGCAAGGAAATATTTGGTCATGTGGTGCTAATAATATCCGGGAATCAAAGACTCCTAAAAACTCACACATCTAACCAAAACTTTTATAGAACATACCAAACATACTCTTCTCTATACACTCATTTTCACTCACCCTTTATCATCCTAGAAAGTCTCATAACAAAAGTAAAAGAATCTCTTGATATTATCTATAAACACAAATGCACCTTAACTTTTCACCTCTTTTTGATTTCCTTCTTTTTTTACTTTTTTTTTTCGTTCGCTGCCTCGTTAACGAGCCTGCATCAGAGTCATTAACGATCCACCGTATACATCCTTTTTCTTTCTTTTACTACACCACATCCATCAAAACTTTATTGTGTGCATCTTTTCTATCAAGAGACCTTTCTTACATGTAATAACAAGAGACTTCCAATCTACTTTTCCCAAATACCCTTCAATTCAAGCAAATATAAACTCTTTTCTTTTTAACAAAACATAAAATTTTACCTCTCCAATCTAAGTCCTAATTCCCGGATAGGGTCAAGCCTATCTCGGCTTGGGAATAATTTTTGTGGAGCTAAAAATAAAAGGTTTCAGGCCAGAATTGGTTATCAAAAGAAGGAATAATGTAAAGGTAGATAGGGAATAATAGGGCTTATGAAAATAAGTTCTCCATCATATGATCTTCACAAGTAATGAACTAAAAATCTTATAAGGGTTTTAAGAAATAGATAACCATCACAATTCCAAGAGATAATATGCATAAAGAGAGTAAATCACACAAGAAAAGAAGAGGGATTCATAAATGTTCTCCCTATAAGGCCAAAAATAACTCACAAGGTAAATTTTGTTGGATTGCATCATCTATGCTATAAAGTATATGTGCTTAATTTCATCAAATGCTATTCTCTTCTAAAATAACAATAATTTCAATTTGAGAATCCGGCTATACTTTCAAAGACATGTTTGCAAGGAATTATATGATTAAGCTAGTGATTGCTATCATAGAACTTAAGAAGGGATATCTATCAATTCTAAAACTCTTTTTTGGATTTTTCATAATTTTTTCAATTTTTTCAATTTTTTTTGGATTTTTCGATTTAAAAGAAATAACAAGTACATAGAACACATAAACACCTAGGACATAATTTTTCTACTTTCTCCCCACCCCATACTTAAAATTACAGTGTCCCCACTGTAAGAAAAATAAGAAGTAAAGGGAAAAGAAATAGAAAAGAAAACAAAAAATTAAAAAGAAAAACATAAAACTTACAAAAGTGGAAACAAGGAAAGGAAACTTCATCTTGAGCTTGAATCAACGGTTCGGTGGAGGAAAGTAGTGCTCAAAGTTCCCCATGAAGTCGTACATCGTCCTCCAACGCCCAGAATCATCCGCCTCTCTCTGACGCTGCCTCTCGTCCTCCATCGACATGCGGGCGGAATAGACGGTTTCCCATCTATCCATCCTCCTATGAATGTGATCCGTCTGGAGGTGAAGCTGTTGCATCCGTGCAGAAAGATCCTCGGCCCATGGTGGTGGTATACTCGATCCTGCGTACTCGGGCTGAGGAGGTGGTGGGTAGTGAGGCTGGAAATGGTTTTGATACATCACCGGCTTATAAGGCATGAGACCGTAAGCATGAGGGTCGACAGGAGCTGGTGGTGGGTCGACAAGGGCTCTCGGCACCTCGTTAACGAAGCGTGGTGCCTCGTTAACAGTGTTGGTTGGTGGCTGGAAGTGGTCGTTAATGACCCTGGTGGGCTCGTCAACGAAGATATGGCCTCATAGCACCTCCGTGTCCATGTCTTCTTCAAAGTTAAGCTCCTCAGTTCCGCCTTCGGTGTCGGCTTCCTTGGTGTCATTTCCTACTACCTCGGTATCCTCTTGCTCATCTTCTTCTTCATATTCATCCACGTCGTCCCGCTCAAACCGGGTTTCACAAGGCCTAAGTTAGAGCTCGTCCTCCGGTTTTGGCTCTAATGGATAAGGATGTCCCGTCCACACCTCGTACCAATTCGGTACATAGAGTAGCTCGTACATGTCGAGGGAAGGTATGACTAGTCGATCTTGCACCTTCACCTTGTAGCCTCCCTCGGCTTGCATGAAAATACCGGCACTATACCAATAGTTTTTGTTGAGGAGTTGGGCGTGGGCCGGTGTGTAGCGGGTGAGATCAACTCCGAGATTCTTAGCCAAGAGGCTAACCAAATTGCCACACCACACCTCCTTGGACTTGGTGGACTTCTCGACATAGTAGAGCCATTCGTACCCCAAATTCAAGGGGTCGGGCTCCTCAAAGAGGATGGTGCGGAAGCAAGCAACCTCCGTTCTTGTAGGCCGGTTCAACTCTTTCTTCGGCCAAAATGTTGCGGCGAGGACTCTCAAGATAATCCGGAAGATGGGGTTGACTATGTTTGCCCCAGATAGCGCCGCGGTAGAGGATTGAACCTCTCCGGTGATATAGCTCCAAGTGCGGGTCACTCGGTAGTCCTTCAAACTATAATCTCTTGACGGGTTTGGGAGCTCCAAGATTGCATTGAACTCCGCCATGGTGAAGTCACGGTCCTCGTTACCGAGCCGGAACCGAATGCGTCCCGCCGAGATCTTCGACGAGAAATTGGTCTCCAAAGTGGCCAAGAACTCGGATGTGAGGGCCAGATAATGTGGCAAGCTCTCTTGCTTCAATAGGTGGGCGGCCCCAAGGATGATGAAGGCGTCCATGACATCCGTGTAAATGCCTGTAGAGACGGCGCTAGACTTCGAGAACCATCGGGTGTAATGGTCCTTCTCCAAAAAATCCCGGTAGCGCCGTACTTGGCTCTGACTGCTCAAAATCACATCATCCACTCGGGGTTGAGATGGAGACATGTGGTTCCTCCTCTTCTTTTGGGCTCGGGTAGCGGGTCTGCTTGAACTAGCCATGGATCCTACAAAATAATCGAAATTTTTCCAAGATAAGATCCACTCAAAAATAATAGGTACGAGACCCCATACTTGGTCTCAAAATTAACTTCGGAATTATTTGTAAACTACCTAATTGGGTTGTTCACGATTCTGGGCTCGGATCGATCAATGATGTAGTGCAGGGTCGTTAACGAGCCTGGATGGGTCGTTAACGACCTGCCGTGAGCAAAACCAGATTTTTCCGAAATTAATCTACCTCTAATTCAGCACAAATCAAGCATGCAATCTTCTACTATTTTCCACAAATCCCCCATCGGGTATAAGCACCCCATACTTACTCAACTTCCCATCTCGAACATGCTAAAAATTTCCCGGAATTTTGACATGCAAAGATTGAACTTTTAGATCTAGAACAAGAAAAATTCAGGCTTTCCTAACTAGAGAATTACAATAGCTAATCTAACATGAATAATCTTTCCTAAAACATGAACAACTAAGCACAATCAAGAATTTTTAGGACCGAAATCAAGCATGCTCATCGACCTCCCTAAGAATCAAGATTCAAGATATGAAATTTCGACCCTATTAATAATCAATCATGCAATTTTAAGCAAGGGTTTAGAAATCATACCGGAGAACCGAGAAATTGAAGAACAAGGGTCGGAATTGGGGTAGTTAACGAGCACGGTCTCGTCGGTGGGTGGTTTCCGAGTTCCGGTAACGATGGCGTCTCCGGTGGTCGTTAGCGTGGGGAATTCTGACTCGGTGGGAGGGAAGGGAGAGGGATTGAGAGTGTTTTGGGTTTGAGAGTGAATTTTGAAGGGATTGTGGTAGAATTTTGGGAGGGGTAGAAGTGTTTTAATAGGAGGGGTAAGAGTAGAAGGGGGGCGGCTAGGGTAGAAAAATTAGATAGATTAGGTTAAAAACTTACCTGCCCCGTATTGTGACGAATCGGGTCTTCCGAACCGGGTCATTAACGACCCTGGGTGGGTCGTTAACGAGCCGCCATGGCCTTCTTGAGTGATTTTTCGACCCCTTTCTCCTGAAATCTTGTTAGCTCTAAAAATTTAATTTCTATCCTAGTTAAAACTTAAAAATAAAATAAAAGAAAGCTAAGAAATAATCTAAAAAAAAAAAGAAAAGAAAAATAAACTAAGCTAAACCTATTCTAAAAAGTGGGTTGCCTCCCGTAAGAGCTATGTTTAACGTCGTTAGCCCGACGAGCTCCCTTGCTAGTCTCATGGTGGTTCATGTATGGCCGCGTTGGGGTCTGGAGATACCCTGCTTGTAGCCTTACTGCCTATGTGTGCTTGAATTGCTAAATTAGGGCCTTTTTCTTCTATCAACAAGCTCGATATCCCTAGGTTATTGGTGTAGTCCGAAAGCCAAGGTGGTTTGGACTTTTCTGTAACCTTTGTAGTAGGACCCTGGTTGAACTCGTGCACATGAGACTCAGTGATCAGCAAATGTGGCTTGGTAGGGACTGTGGTGTCGAGTTCGGGTTGAGTCAACTCTATTTGTGCTACTCCAATTGGGTCGTTGGCTTTTTGATCCAAGTTGAATTCCACCCGTTCTTCTCCTATATCAAAAGTGAGGAGTCCCTTCCGCACATCTACTCTTGCTCCTGCTGTGGCTAAGAATGGTCGCCAGAGAATTATGGGGACATGAGGGTCTTCAGGCATATCAAGGACGATAAAATCATTCGGTATAAAGAATTTCCCGACTTGAATAGGGTAATCGTCCACTACTCTTGTGGCCTTGACACTTGACCCATCTGCCATGTACAGATTCATGTCTACTGGCTCTAGTGGACCCATATTGGCTTTAGAACAGATTGAGAGCGGAACAAGACTAGCACTGGCACCAAGATCGCATAAAGCTTTGAACTTGTGGTTGCCTATGCCGATTGTGATTGCAAACCTCCCGGGATCTCCAAGCTTTTCTGGTAGAGCTATGGATCTGACTTCATCCTGCAGTTCTATAATGGACCTTTTCCTGCTAAGAATATCCTTCAAAAATTTTGTGTAAGCCGGCATTTCGCTGAGGGCTTCAACGAATGGGATGGAAATATTAATGCCCTGAAGAATCTTAACGAAACGCTTGAACTTACTCTCAGTAGAGTCCATAGATTTCTTAGTGGGAAATGGAAGAGATTTCACCATTCTCGGAACCATGTTAGGCTCGAGAGGTGAGAGTACCGGGTCGACACTGGGGTCGATTGATGTCCTCGGCGGGTCGTTACCAACCCTGATGGGGTCGTTAACTACCCTGGGATTGAGAGGGAGGATCGGATTAGTAGACTTACCTGGGTTAGGGTCGTTAGATACCCTTGGAGCCTCGTCATCCTGTCTTGTAGACTCGGTACTAGCTCTCGCTGGCTCGTTAACGAGCTGTTTTGCGAGGTCCTTTTCCTCCTTCTCTTCGGCTTGAATTCTCTCTGGTAGTGTCTTCCCACTTCTAAGGTGTACTGCTGCTATTTGGCCTCTAGGGTTCTCCTCGGGGTGGCCCGGGAGTTGCCCTTGTGGTCTTGGAATCCGTGCAGCAAGGTCTCCTAGTTGGGAATCAACGCTCCTCTTCCAAATATCGAACTCTCCCCATCTTTTATCTTGTCGGTGCAACTTGGCTTGAACGTCATCAACCTTGTTGTTCACTCCGTTGATGCTCTCTTTGATCTTCTGAACCCATGATGGCGTCTCCTGATGGCCTGGAGGTCGATATGGTGCAGGTCGTCTATCTTGTGGGGGCCCTGCGTAATTTTGACTTGTATTCTGATTGCCCCATTGTTGATAGTTGTTCGACCTGTCATTATAATTAGGCTGGTTCCTGTAGGGTCCTCTCATGTAATTCATCTCAGCTATTGTCTCAGCGGTTCTAACCTGCTCAATGTTAGTGCAAGCAGAAGTACTATGTGCAGAAGAACCACATTCTAGACATGATTGAGAGGATTTCAGAAAACTTACCTGTTTCCTCAGACGGTTGACCTCATCTTGCAAGAATTGATTTTTAACATCGGGGTCAACTTCATCTCGGTTGGGCACATAGAGACGTTTTTGAGTTTGTGGAGCCTGCTGGGTTCCGTACATAGCATCGTAGTTCGCCAGCTTGTCCAACAGTTCCCACGCCTCTGTCGGGTTCATCTCTATAAAACCGCACGCAGTATGCGTGTTGATGCGGTTCTTCGTCTCCGCGTTGATACCCTGGAAAAAGATTTCTTGCAATACATATAAAGGTTGCCCATGAGTAGGGCACTGTCTAAGCATCTCTTTGAATCTTTCCCATGTTTCAACAAATGTTTCATTAGGCAACTGGTGATAAGAGGTGATGCGTTTCCTTAACTCCGTTGTCTTAGCAGGAGGGAAAAACTTTGTAAGAAATTGATCATAAAAAGCTTTCCAAGTCCTGATAGACTTAGAAGTTAGGCTTTCTAACCAGTTCAGGGCCTTTCCAGTTAGTGACCATCTAAAAGCTTTTAACAGAACATATTCTAACGAGACACTTTCAGCAGCTATGGTGTCACATAGATCAAGAAAATTTCTAATATGCTCCATAGGGCACTCAGCAGGTTTCTCTTCAAACTGAGCCCGTTTGATTAAGGATATAAATTGAGACTTGATCTCAAAAGGTTTCTCTATCGCGGGAAGCACAATAGGAGATTCTGGAACCCTCAGTTCCGGATGCATGTATTGCTTGGCATTCCGTGGATAGGCGTCTAGCTCTTCTTGCAATCGAGCCTTGTCTGCGTCTGCACCGTCCTTCTCGGCTTTCAGTGCCTCCATCTGGGTCCGGAGGATCTATAACTCTCGAGCCATCTCTTCTGCTGTGGCCATGGCTCGGTTTTCTCGGAGTCGACGGTGCAGGGAACGTTCTGGTTCTGAGTAATAACTTGTGTTATCAAACTGAAGCCTTCTTCGTCCTACCGGCATACACTGAGAAAACAAACAAACAAAACAAATATTAAAAACAAAAACGGGGTTGGGCTATTCCCGATCCCGAAGATAAACTAACAACACTCTGCTTCCCCGACAACGGCGCCAATTTGTTGAGAGGGTTTCTCGGCCAACAAATAAATTTGTAAGTCAAGACCCCGCTGAGTACAGGGGAGTCAGGATCCTTCCACAGGAAGCAAGGTTGTTTGTCTATCAATCTAACAAAAATCAAACAAAATCAAACAAAACACTCACGAGATGCCTCGTTAACGATGTTGTCAAGATCGTTACCGAGCCACCGAACACAAAAATACTAACTAACGACCTAATAAATTCTAATTAAAATTCGGTACCGAGGCAAGTACTCAGCAACGAAGATTCAACAGAAATAATTCAAATAAAGCAAAAATCTAGGACAAGGGACACCACAACATAGCCAAGCATAAAAATTCGTAAGAAGATAAGATCATGCCTTTAAACAGATAGAGTTATTAACTTTCGTTGACTTAACAAGTAAATTAATCTACTTTCGCATCCTAATTCACTCAATTGCTTGTTTCGGATCTAAAGCTTGAAACTTTCGTTTTCAAACAATATCAACCTTCAAGTTACTAACTTTCTCTTTCAATCAAGTTAAAAAACTAAATTACCTCAACTTTCGTCTTGGTATTAAGCACAACAAACAATCTCAATAAAAGATAAAAGGCATTCAACACTCAATCTTACTCATAAAACATGCTCGACTATGCCGGGCTTAACCCCGACCCTAGAAAAATAAACTACTCACTAATCATGACTAAGAAACTAAAAACTTCAATAAAAAGAAACATTGAAACAAAACTCAAACTCAAATTAATAAGAAAAATATATTGTCTTACAGAGATTCAGAAGAAACCGAAAACATCAAAACACAGAACCACAATCACGACCAACGAACACTCGACAACCGTCGTCTACCGAGCCTCGTGATCCTCTTCCGATCCGATCTCTCTCTCCTTCTGGGCCTCCACAAATCTCCTCTAAAAATAAACTCCCTAAAAACTTCTCCAAATCAAGCCCCCCTTTCTATGCTAGATAGAAGGGTATTTATACTAAAAAGCTAAAAACTAAAAAGGCTAAAAGATATAAACTTTCCTAAAAAGATAGAAACAATCTCTAAAAGATAGAAATAAAATCTAAAAAGATATTAAACCCTAAAATACATATTCTAACAACCCCAAAAGATTCTAAAAAGATACTCAACCGATACGGAAATAAACTCCCGCTCAGGATCGGTAAATAATAAAAATAATACTCGAAATCTTTCTCTTCGTGGCCTCGTTAACGACCCTTCATAGCCTCGTTAATGAGCCTGGGGTTTGTTTTCTTCAACACTTCTTCTTATACTCTCGAGTTTCGACTTCTTCAATCTTGCACTCCTCCGTCTCTCATAGCAATGCTCCAAATTTAGCTCCATTCAGCTCCTTTTCTAGCTAAAACCTGCAAAATTCACAAAATAGCGTAGATTCCACTCTTTTCACAGAATTATGCAAAACTAACTAAAAATACTCAAAACCAAACCTAAACTAAACCTAATAAACAAAGAAAACCTATCAAAAAACTATACTAAAAATATGAACATCAAGTACCACCAGCAGGATTGGCCCCAGAGGTGACTACTGCGATCCAGTTGTTATTGCAGACTTTGATGGGTGCGGGAGCTACACCGAATCTGAACGCAGTTGCGGGGCAACAAGGAGCTGAGAGGAGGGCACAGGACTAGATTCTATTTTGGTTGCCCAGCTAGGAGCAGCGCTAGCTTCGAGAGGACCAGTGATAGCTGACCATGTGGTCGAACCGAGGAGACAGTATCGTGAGCCTCAGCCTGATAAGTGGCTCGCGGAGTTTAGGAAGACTGGAGTATCAAACTTTGCTGGAGCTCAGGCTTCTGACGTAGAGCAGTGGCTGAGGAGGGTGAAATCTACGTTGGATTCTATTAAGGCACCGGAGGAGTGGAAGATGTCCTTAGTACAGAGTTTGCTACAGGAGAGCGCTTTTGACTTGTGGGAGCTGTGTAGGGACCACCGCACTAAGGTTACTTTCGAGGAGTTTGAGAGACAGATTCGAGATCAGTATTGTCCTCCGGTAGTGAGGGCGGCTCGGGAGGCATCTTTTCGGGATGCTGGACCCGAAAATATCACGGTATCTGAGACTATTCTGAAGTTTCAGCAGGAGTTGGCAGCGGTGCCAAATGCTGCCCCTACTGAGGAGTTGAAAGTTGCGACCTTTCTGAAAAGGTTGCAACCGCATCTACGTGCTTATGTGTCTGGTCTCTGACTCACGACATTGGCAGACGTTCAGCAGTCTGCTTTGGCTTATGTTATGGCAACGACCCGACAGAGTCAGCTAGAGGTGCATACCACGGGAAGCAAGAGGCAGAAGTTGTCTGTCCCGGCAGAATCTAGGAGAGATAGTCGTCCCGGCTCTTCTCAGCCGCAACGATCAGGGTTTTAGCCACAGGGTCGTCAGGACCATCATCGTCAGAGTCAGTCCATTGGAGGACAGAGAGAGTGCTTCAACTGTGGAAGCACTGCTCATTTGAGGAGTCAGTGTCCGAAGCCAGTCAGGAGTTGTTTCAGTTGTAGGAAGCCTGGCCATTTGCAGCAGTATTGTACTGTGGGGGCACCTTCACAGGGATCTTCACCGGGAACGGTGAACCAGATGCCTCGTCGCCAGCCTCAGCAGTTTCAGCAGGCACCGAGCGAGGGCAGAGGACGCGGCGCAGGAGTTAGCAACACCGGGGGCAATTAGCCCCGAGTGTTTGAGATGAGGAGGGCCGATGCCCTACACGCGCCGACTGCTACAGGTACGATTTGGATTCAGTCTAGACCTGTTCACATACTGTTTGATACGGGTGCTACCCATTCTTTTATGTCTTCTGCTTGCGTGGCTAGACTAGGACTGACTTGCAGAGGGGGTATCTTTTGTTGTGGGGCTGCTTGACGGCAGTAAAGTAAGAGGGAATAAGGAGATTTTACAGTGCCCTATTAGAATAGGGAATAGGGATTGGTATGCAGATTTCATAGTAATGCAGTTGTCGCCAGATGATGACGTGATTCTGGGGATGGACTGGATGATGCGTTACCGAGCAGTTTTGGATACACGCAGAGGTACGGTTACAGTGACCGTAGATGATGGGACCAGACATGTGTGTCAAGAGGTAGAGAAGGAGGGGCCCGGATCGGTGATTAATATGGTGAAGGCCGCCAAGTTGCTCAATGACGGATGTGTAGGATATTGGTGTTATGTCCTTCAGAGGGACAAGGCGGAACCGCACATTCAGGACATACCAGTAGTGTGCGAGTTTGAGGACGTTTTTCTTGAGGAACTTCCAGGATTACCTCCTCAGAGAGAGGTGGATTTTGGGATTGAGTTGGAGCCGGGGACGAGGCCAATTTTGAGAGCCCCATATCGCATGGCCCCGATGGAGATGTAGGAGTTGAAGGCACAATTAGAGGAACTGTTGGAGAAGGGTTACGTACGACCGAGTGCGTCGCCATGGGGAGCTCCTGTTCTGTTTGTGAAGAAGAAGGATGGTTCTCTCCGTTTATGTATTGATTATCGGGAGTTGAACCGTGTTACCATCAAGAACAAGTATCCGCTGCCACGTATTGATGATTTGCTGGATCAAATGCAAGGGGCTACTGTGTTCTCCAAAGTGGATTTGAGGTCAGGTTATCACCAGCTGAGGATTCGGGAGGAAGATATACCTAAGACGGCTTTCCGAACAAGGTATGGACATTATGAGTTTGTAGTGATGCCGTTCGGACTGACGAATGCACCCGCTGTATTTATGGAGTTGATGAACCGGGTGTTTATAGACTACTTGGACAGATTTGTAGTGGTATTCATCGACGACATTTTGATCTACTCTCGGAGTAATGAGGAGCACGCCGAGCATCTTAGGCTGGTGTTGGGAGTATTGAGACAGCATCGATTGTTTGCTAAGCTGTCCAAGTGTGAGTTCTGGTTGCCTGAAGTTACCTTTTTAGGGCATGTGGTATCTGCTCAAGGAGTTATGGTGGATCCTGCAAAGATTGAAGCTGTAAAGGCATGGGAACCTCCGAAGAATGTGAAGGAGGTGTGGAGCTTTCTAGGATTGGCAGGATATTACAGAAGGTTTGTGGAAGGGTTTTCCCGGATAGCCCAACCACTTACCAACTTGCTTAAGAAGACGACTCGTTTTGAGTGGAACGAAGCTTGCCAGCGGAGTTTTGATGAGCTGAAGAGAAGGTTAACTTCGACTCCTATATTAGCTCTTCCTCAGGGGAATGAGGATTTTGTGATTTACAGTGACGCCTCCAAGATAGGCCTGGGCTGTGTGCTCATGCAGAGGGACAGAGTGATTGCTTATGCTTCTAGACAGTTGAAGCCGAACGAGCAGAATTACCCTACTCATGATTTGGAGTTGGCAGTTGTGGTGCACGCTCTGAAGATTTGGCGTCATTACTTGTATGGGAGTACCTACAAAGTGATGACAGATCACAAGAGTCTCAAGTACATCTTCACTCAGAGGGAGTTGAATATGCGACAGAGGAGATGGTTGGAGTTACTGAAAGATTACGACCTTGAGATTCTTTACCACCGAGGGAAAGCGAATGTAGTCGTTGATGCCCTTTGCAAAAAGACGCATTAGGAGAGTATGTTGGCTCATCTGACGGCTCAGCCAGAGTTACGGAGGGAGCTGATGAAGTACGGAATCTAAGTGCAGATTCAGCGTTATCAGGGTAGTCTGAAAACCCTAGAATGTCGGCCGTCTTTACTTGAGGAAGTAAGGCAGAAGTAGGAAGATTGCCCGATGATTCAAGATTTGAGGCAGAGATTGAGCCGTGGAGAGGCACCCGACTTTGCAGAGAGAGCAGATGGTATTTGGTGTTTACGCGGTCGGATTTGCGTGCCTCGAGATACAGAGTTGAGGCAGAAGATTTTGCAAGAGGCTCATGCTACACCTTACTCAATCCACCCCGGGGCGAGTAAGATGTACAAGGATTATCGACAATTTTATTGGTGGGATGGCATTAAGCCGGATGTAGCGAGATTCGTCGCTAAATGTCAGGTCTGCCAGTAGGTGAAGATCGAGCATCAGAGACCTGGAGGAATGCTTCAGTCGCTTCCTATTCCAGAATGGAAATGGGAGGACATCTCCATGGATTTTGTCACCGGTTTGAGACTCAGCAGAGGCCATGATGCCATTTGGGTAGTGGTGGATAGACTGACGAAGACTGCTCGCTTTTTGCCTATCCGAGAGACGTGGCAAGTGAGCAAGTTAGTGGAAGTATTTATTAATCAGATAGTTAGATTGCACGGAGTGCCTAAGACGATTGTGTCGGGCCGAGATGGGCGTTTCACTTCCAGATATTAGCAGCAGGTGCATGAGGCATTGGGGACGAGATTACATTTCACGACTGCTTACCATCCTGATCGCTCTCGGATGCGAGGGTCAAGAGATACAATTTATAACCCGACCCCGTTGTAGTACGTGGTGGGTGTCGAACACTCGGGAAGTCTACTCGATCGATGTGCCTAGATACTAGGAAGCTAGAAAGGAGAGCATAAAACAAAGGAAAACAAAGAAAACAGTCGAGACCGACACTGAGGTCACGTCGGGCCCGAGGTTGGCGACAAGAGGAAGTCGGGACCGACACTGGGTAAGTCGGGCCCGAGGTAGCAGGGGATGTCGAACTCAAAGATTTTAAAAGTAGATCTTGGGCTTTTGGGTTCCTTCCCTAGTAGATTAAGGCTTTTCCACCCCAATTCAGGCAATGAGTGATGATCGGACTAGGATCGAGTGCTTTCGCCCTCGTTCCAACCACATCTACACCTCGATCCATGGGGAAATCCCCTTCGAAGCAAGGTCTTGAGATTGACACATGTTCACTTTCGCTACTTTGCCAATCTCAAGCCTTGATTCCCAACTTTCGCAAGGAATTGTAGCTCTATGTAGAGTGGGTTCCTTAGATCAAACACTCAAGGCTATGGAATTGGGGTTTTTAGCCTAAACCTAGCTAGGGTTTTCCCCCATAACCCAAGATCAAGGAGATTTACTCCATGTGACAAGCAAAGAAAGCAATCAAATCAAAAGAGAAAGCAATCATCATAATCAATCTACAAACAAAGCAAGGTTTCATTCAAATCCAAAGCAATCCACAAATTCAAATCAAGGGTTTTCAAATCCACAAGATCAAAGCAAATCAAAGCTAAACAATCAACAAAACCTATCAAGCCTTCCTCTCTCTTGGCCGATTCTCTCTCTCTCCCTCCTCTTCTCCTTCCTCCTTGCTCTCCAAGTATCCTCTTGGCTCCCTTGGAACCCCCCTTTTTGTGTGTGTGTGAGGGAACCCTTTCTTAGAAGACAAGAGGGCCTTTTATAGATTAGATGAAGGGCAAAAGTGGAAGTCCACAAATTCGTGCCTTGGAGCCCAAGTAGTTCGGTGACCTACTCGGACCGACACGGAGGAACCTCAGGCCCGAGGTACTGTGCAACTCGGTCCGAGGTTGGAGACTTCAAAGTCGGGCCCGATGTGGTTGCAACTCGTTCCTGACCTCGTTCCACCTTCTTCTTAGTTGGCTTCTCTTGTTCTTCTTCATGGCTTGCTTCTCTCTTTCCCGCTTTAGCTCGGCCTTTGCTCCATGTCTCGACCCTCCTTCAAATCGATCCTTGATTCATGCCAAATTACCTACAAAACACATAAAAGGTGCGTAGTTTCCGAATCTCATAGAAATACGGGAACTAAGCTAAAAAGGAACAAAACGCACAAGAAAAGGGGAAAAAGAAACATATTTACAAAGGAAATCACATATGAAAACACCACCAAATAGAGAGACATCACATCCACAGTCAGACGGTCAAACAGAGAGGACGATTTAGACGCTAGAGGACATGCTGAGGTCCTACGTTTTAGACTGGGGAGGTCAGTGGTCGGATCACTTGGCTTTGGTAGAGTTTGCCTATAATAACAGCTGGCATTCGTCGATTTAGATGGCTCCTTATGAAGCTTTATATGGTCGGAAGTGTAGGACACCGCTGTGTTGGGATGATCCCTCGGATGTAGTAGGAGAGAGGCCACAGATGATTGAGGAGACGATCGGGAAAGTGGCCTTAATCAGAGAGAGAATGTTAGCTGCTCAAAGTCACCAGAAGTCCTATGCAGATAAGAGGCGTAGGCCGTTAGAGTTTGAGGTCGGAGCCCATGTTTGGTTGAGAGTATCGCCTACCCGCGGGGTAAGAAGATTCGGGGTGAAAGGGAAGTTGAGTCCCCGATATATCGGTCCGTTCGAGATTCTGGAGAGAGTAGGCGAGGTGGCTTACAGGCTAGCGTTGCCGCCTGCTTTGGAAGGAGTGCACCCGGTATTCCATGTTTCACAGCTGAGACAGTATGTTCCGGATCCTAGTCACAGACTGAATTATGAGGATTTGGTGGTGGAACCAGATCACACTTTCCGGGAACAACCGCTGAAAATTTTAGATCGACGAATGAAGAAGCTGCGGAACAAGGAGATTCCTCTGGTGTTGATTCAGTGGTCTCGACGGGGAATCGAGGAGGCCACCTGGGAGACGGAATCCAGAATGAGTGAAAGTTACCTAGAAATCTACCCGGGTTTAGTAGAAGCGTTTGAAGGGAAGGTTAGTAATTAGTGTGTTGTTTTCTAGAATCGATGTTTGTTTGTGACTCTTGTTCGCTTGACTTGCTTGTTTGAATGTTTAATTATTTGATTGACGTGCTACATGTTTGGAATGATTGGTACTATTTATCGTTATCAATCAATTCTGGTTCGAGGACGAACCTCTTTTAAGGAGGAGAGGTTGTGAAACCTCGATACATAGTTACATAGTATCCTTTCCTCGATACATAGTTGTATAGTTTCTTTCTATAAAGTTTCGGGACGAAACTTTCTTAAGGGGGGTAGTATGTAAAATTCGCATTCCGTTTCCGTTTAGAGTGGAAAACCAAATTCCTCGGATTATAATTAGTCGAAATCTTGACCGCAAGAAACTTCCAAGATAGCCTTTAATTCGATATAATTATTTAGTCAGAGCGATTCCTTAATACCTTATATATAAATATATAAGTTATTTAATCAAAGGAAGCCCCAATGTTTTAATCACATCTAATAGAATCCGTAGAGTACAGATTTTTAACCGAAAAGAAATAAAATAAAATAAAATAAAAATAATAAATTAAGAAAAAAAAATCTATCTTCAATCAATCGAGACATCCAAATCTGACCCTATTTTAGTAAACCCAGTATTCGAATCAATGAGACTCGATCGAATCTTCATTCGAACGCCTTCTCCGTGCCTTGCGTGAACGTACGGGAGATCGAAGTAGGCTCCTTGTCGGCAGTACGGTACCGACATCTGGACGTCTCTGGAGAGTTGAAGGGGAACGTCGGAGTTCGATCGCACGTCGGCCACTGTTGCTGGGTACTGAACTGTCGCCTATTGTCGGGTCGTCGTTCGTGCTAACCGCCGATCGATCCAGATCTACGCCGGAATCGTCTCGTTCGCAAAGGAGGTTCACGGTCCACTTTCCGGTGAGTTCCTTACCTCTGTTTTTCTGTGTTGTTGTCGTTCTTGGGTCGGGTACTAGCGAAAGCCGAAGTCGGAGCAATGTTGGGTCGCCGGCGTCGGTCTACAATTCGCGAAACAGAGGGGTCGGGATGGGTCGTCGGGGCAGGTGTGGGTCAGATCTGGAATAACGAGGCTGAACAGGGGAAGCCGCGGTGGTCGTCCACGGTGGGTGAGCGAGGTCGCTGGCGTTTCACGTGGGTGGTAGGGGCGAGTCGGAGGGGTGTGTGCTCGTTGTAAGGTTGCAGGCGAAGGAGAAAGGCGGGCCGAAAATCACAGGGGGAACCGGCGAGAGGTTGAAGACGGGTTTGACTGAAAATCGGTCAAGAAAGAACAAAAGGGGGGGGGCGCAAAAGCTGGTCAACTGATCCTTTGGGGGAAAGAGTGTCGGGCTGGGGGAATCGGGCCATATCTGCCCAATTTGGGCTTTGTTTTTTTTTTTAGTATTCTATTTTTTTAGTGGGCTGGGCCGAGCTCATAGGCAAGGGAGTGGGGGAGATTAGGTTGTTGGATTTATTTAATGGGTATAGGATTAAGTAATTGGTAGGCTAATGTGAATTGGTACGGGTTAGTTTATCGATTTAATATTTATTTTCTAAGTTCCGGTGGTTTGAGTAAATTAAAAGTGACTCCTTAATCGGGTTCCTTTTGGTTCGGCTCGTACTTGGTTTAACCCTTTACTATATAAATGTTTTAGGGAATTGTTTCCGCTCGCGTTCTTAAGTCCGAATTCTTTAAGGTTCCTTCATTTCGAGGTAAGTCGTTTTTCGACTTGCTCGGTTCTTTTCTCCCTTGTTAGACTGCGTATCGATATTATAGGACGGGTTTTGGGAACTAGTCCCGAATACCTTTTAAATTATTTTGGACTCCTTGTGTGTTGTGTATGTTAATGATTTTAAATGTGTTTATCGGAAAATATTTTGGAACGTTTTCTCTGTGTTGGTACCGTTTCCGACACGGCCCATTGTAGCTGGTGTTGAGGAAGAGTTGGCTACTTTGACCCGTGTGACTGAGAAAATCGTACCCCTTCAAAACGAAAATTATTATCTGTGTGTTTTTGGCAAGCGCTCCAGTGGAGGCTTAGCCAGGGGTTAGAAGGGAGATTGCGAAGTGGAGTGGGAGGGCCTGTCTCTGCACTCGACGCGGTGATGAGCGCCTTGGAAGACGGATTGTGGACAAAGGAAGAATTGCATTATTGTGTGACTGTGATTGTAAATGCGTATGTGACTTGTGTGACTGATATAACTAGTTTAGGTATTGGCCTTTAGAGTTATGATTGCGGTTGTGGATTTGTATGCTGACTTTAGATAAATGATTTCAAAGCGTTCTACAGTTTCCATATTCTTTCTAGCTTGGTAGATTAGACGCTGACCCTTCGGGGAACATTTTTCAGTTCCAGGTATGAATCAGGGAGTCGTGCAGGAACCGAGGCAAGATGGTGGGCCGGAGCGGTAAAGAGCGCATGTCATAGTGGGATTGGTTATACTAGTGTATTTATATTAGTTAGGATGTTGATTTTAATATTTGTTAGACGGAGTTAGTACGATGTTTCGTTTATTATAATTTTGTTCGAATAGTGCAGTTTCAGTAGGTATTGTGAAGTATTTGAATGTTTATGATTTTCGGGGATTCATGCATGATTACGTTTTTCTAAGTTTTATTAAATAAAGGTTGGATATTTTATTATGTTTTCTCGTTGTGCCTGAGTTGTAAGGTCCTACAGTGTAGTTGTCAACCTAATTAATAGTACCTTGTAAGGTCTATTTCCTAGTAGCGCCTCGACGGAAGTCGGGGTGTTACAGTTTTGATGCTATGTTTTGTGTGTAAATAAGGTTTCTAAATTAATGATGTAATATCAAAAATTGATGCTATGATATGTTTTATATATTTTTCTAGGGGGCGAACTTGTCTGTCGGACATGATTAGGTTTTTTTACTAGGGGGCAAACCTGTCTGTCGGACATGATTAGCTTTTTTAAACCTTTTATAACTTATTTATAATATTTATAACTTTGTTTTTCTTTCTTTAAATTTAACTAAATAGTTGAAGAAGTTTAAAGACATGAATATATTGTTAATTACATGTGACAATTCATTGAATGTAATTTTAATTTTCTTAAATTAGTTTCTCCATATATATTTATTTTTCAATTCATTATGCAAAAAAAAGAACAACTTTTATTTTTATATATTAATCTCTTCATCTTTATCGTTGTGACATTTATTTGAATTTTTTATTTTTATTCTTTCAAATAATACCAAGCCACTATTTATATATATCATTTATTTATACACTACATACATGAGTGTTTTTTTATAGGGATACATATATTGGTGTTAATTAATCACACCTATATATGAAGAGATAGCTAGTAAGGATCAAATTCGAATGCAAGGACTAAAATGTCATTATATAATAATTGGAATGTAAGTACATGAGTGTTTGTTTAATAAAGATCAATTTATAATGACTCTTTTGGAGAGAAAAAATCATTTTATCTCTAATTTCAATCTTGTAAAGCATGATTTAATGATGATGATAGGGAGTATTTCACCTAAATTTGAAGGACATTTGAACAATTAATCTATATGTAAATCAATCAATTATAAACATACAAAAAAGTTCTTTGTGATGATATATTGAAGAATAGGAATGAAGTTTGCTTGCAATGTTAATTAGTAGGAAGTCAAGCTTATCTAATATGAGATGAGAGGACCAAGTCTTTGGTTCTCCACATATAAAAATGACAAAAAAGTGTTTAAATATACTCTCTGTTTTTTATATATATAATAACAATATATCACCACTTATATATGCGGCTGAAAAGTCATGTTGTGCATCATGATCAAATAAATTTATATGACCAAAGGGAGTTGGCTCAAGTGGTAAGCGGCTTGCTCTACATCCACGAGGTATGGGGTTCAACTCCAGTGGATGTAAGAAGTTCCCTTTGGGAGACTCACCCCCCAAATCCAGGTGCGCGACTCGGGTCGACCTGGACATAGCCAAGACGAAGTTCTGGTGAACTAGCGGGCAACCAAAAAAAAATTATATGGTTTAGTAACTAAATAAAGTACTATAATTTAAACGAATTAAAATTAATACACATAAATATATTTCTCTCCAAATTTTAAAAAAAGTCAAATTAGTTTTGAATTTTAGTTTTGAAATATTTTGATGTACTTTTAATTTCCCTAAAAGTGAATATTTCCTTCAAAATCACACAATAACTAGCTTGAAAATTTAATCTAAAGAGCATACTAACGGTTTCAAAGCTACTATATATAGATTAGCTTGGACTACTTTTAATAAATAAAAAATATGAATTTGAAAGCAATAAGAGGAATTAAACAATTTGATCAAAAGAGCATACTTATTGCACTAGTCTTAAATTGAAGACTATTAACGAACAAATTATAATGGATCCTATGTTTTCAAACCCAAAAAAATAGAAGTACTTTCTCACTCCTAATTGGTATTTATAATAGACAAAAGAGACTTAAGAATTTGAAAAGAAATTCGGTTATATAATGCTTGTTGAATTAAAATACTTATTAATGCTCGCAATTTTAATAACTTTCTAATTCAATCTATCTAACAACATAAGAAGTTATCCTTAAGAACACAATAAATGTGAGAGCTTACTACTAAATGGGCCTAATTTTAAAATCTTAGAGTTAACTGCTAAATGGACCTAATTTTAAAATCTGAGTTGGCTGCTAAACGGGTCTCTTGTTAAAAAAGCTTAGTGATAGAAAGATATACATTAAATTATTAATCACTCTGGTCATGTGTTTTAACCAAAAAAACGGATGCTTTCTTTTAAATGCAAACATATATACATATATATTAATCAATTTGGCTCTTCGTCTGATCATTTATTTTATCCAAAAAAAAAAGCGTCTATGTTGAATGCAAAATAGTGCTCACCTTTTAAATGCAAACATATTAATGGCTATTGGGTTGGTCACGAGTTTTAACACATTAACAACTGTTAACTCCTCGCCTTTTTTTCACCTAATTACTGCATAGTCCATACTTTCATTCCCACTTGCACCTCCAAAAAAAGCTTAATAGTGATATCATATTTGCTTCTTCAAGCGAATTGGTAAGCATTTTGATGTTTACATATGCCAGCCTGTAGACATTGTAACATATTTTATTTCGTTATAGGTCCCTAAATCAACAAATTCATCCAATGCACATAAGTTTGAGGAAACATATTGTCATGTGATTCCAATTTTAGGCACACCAGCTCTTCCTATCAAGTGCAAAATCTCCCAAATATGTGATTTCGATTTTAGGAGCATTTAGGTCGAAGTTGAGATTTAGGTCAGGTTTAGGAAACGAAAAGCACAAGAACATGTAGATTGGCCTTAAAAGGGACCCTATCATGCCATCGGACTATTATTAACGAAAGAAAAAATCGAGATTACAAACAAGACACAAAATGGGACTCAAGAAATCAAAGACTCCCTTAGATCCGGACAAGCTCGACTCGGTGAAATTATCTTCACTGCTTGGATCTCCGACAGGTCTAGTTGCACCACCAAGGACCACCGTCTTCGCTTTTGCCTTCCTTCTACTAGCCTTGCTACCGCTAATCTCAACCTCTTCGGCTTTCACTCGCTCTCTTCTTTCTCTCTTGTTCTCGCTTCTGTTCTTTCTCTCTGTAGTTGTTGTCTTTCTCAAAGTGTTTTAATGAATCTGTATGAGATAGCTCACTATGGTTTGTTGGTGGATAAGGATTAAAGTTCCTTTTTGCAACTCGTCGTTTTGCAAAAGTGGAGTTTTTAGACTTCTTGTTCCTGCAGACTTGTACAAATGAGATAAGCTTGGGCCCATTATCAGAACAAAGGTCAATTGTGGACCATCAAGCTAGAATAACTTGCTCCTGTAATGTACAACTACGTGAACATGCAACAACCTGCAAATTCAACCTATATATTACAACAACGACCCTAAATTACAACAAATTACAACACATGGTCCAAAAGACCAAAACCTAACTAAACAACCCTAGCCTTGGAAATATTACAACAAAATCAAAACACAATTTCAAACCCTAATTAGATTTGAAATTCCAAAGCATAATTAAAATAAAATAAATCATAAAGTGTTTTACCATCTTCAGAAGTGCAAGTGACGAAATATGAACTTGCTCGGAGGTATCTGTAAAACCTCAAAATAAGTTCTAGTGTTTCGTTCTCTTCCAGGTTTCATCTTTCCTAAGTTTCGGGCCGAAACTTTTTTTTCTAAGGGGGATAATATGTAATACCCGAGACTTCGAAAATCCGATATTTGATTCACGTTCCAACTCTTGTTATTTTCTTTTCGTCTTGGGATTAAAACCCGACAAACTTTGTCTTATTTTTAAGAATTGGGCCAAGAAAAACCCTTTGTTAACCCAACCCATGAGCTGGCCCAAAACTCTCCCTCCTTTTTTCCTTTATCTCTCTCTCGTCCCTTTTTTGTGAGGGGAGCAGAAACCCTAACGAGGAGCACCGCACACCACACCAGCAGAGGTAAGATGGCGCTTTGAGTGCATCTCAACTCCAATCTGGTCCCGATTGACCTTGATCCAAGTCTCCTTCGCCGATCTCGTTGGCTCAAAGAATTTAGATTGGCCACTGTATTGTTCGGCTAAGCCATCGCAACTCTAGAGTTTCTAATCTCGATCCATCTTGCTTGTCGTTGTTCCACCTCGAATCGAGGCCGCCTCCATCGCCTCCGCAGTCATGCCGCCTAGCTAGTAGCAACCCCTATCGTTCTTGTTCGCCGGCGTCGTCTCATAAGCCTCCCGAGTATTTCTGATATGAACTCGGGTGAGGCGAGTAGTGGTCCTCCCTCTCGATTAGATCCGCCTCCAGGGAAGGAGACTGGACCCTTTGATTCGCTCGTCCAAGACTCGCCGCGACTCCGGTGTATCGTCCTCGTCTTGAACCTGCGACTCCGGTGTATCACCGCGACGCCGCGACTCCGGTGTATCGTCCTCGTCTAGATCGGGCGGTATCGCTTGAATTCATTCCCAGAACGCCGATCAGGCTGCTAGAAACCAGACTCGTCACCGGTCGCATGTTCTGCTCGTCGCCGGTGTGAGACCAGTACGTTGTTCCACCCGTCGATTGAAGCCAAAATCGATCAGAGGAGTCTGCGCTGCTTGGTTCTGAGAAGTTGTATGCTTGCTACGAGTTCTCGTCTTAGAGGTAAGTCGTTCTGCGACTTGCTCAACTTAATTCAATTCTTGTTAGATTGAGTGCCATGTATGTGGAATTTGTTTTGGGAACTAGTCCCCTTGCATATTACTTCTTAAAATAAAATTCTCTCTCTATGCCTGTGAAGATTGTAATTGTAGTTGTAATTGTATTGGTACTCATAATTGTAAATTGTGTTTATAGCTGTATTGTATTTTCGATTGTAATTGTGTGATTTGAAAACTGTAATTGTAATTATCTTTGTAAATGTAAATGTGATTGTGGTTGTGCTTGTAATTGCGTTGCAATTGTAATTGTATATGTAATTGTGAGAATAGTTGTAATGGTGATTGTATTTGCGATTGTGATAGTGATTCTGTTTGTGGTTGTGAGTCTGATTGTGATTCTGAATCTGACTGTGATTATGTGTGTGCGTGTGATCGTAATTATAGCTTCGATTGTGTCTACAATTGTGTTTGTGCTTGTATTGAAGTTGTGGTTGTTCTTGTTATTGTAAATGTGAATTGTTTGAGCCTACTTTCTTTCGTTGCGTGTTTGCTTCCGTCTTTAGAGATTAATGGCTTGTCCACTTGCTTTGCTTACGACCGTTATGTTCTAAATGATGGAATTGAATGTGTAAACTTCATTTTGGAATGATTCCATATTATGTTCTTATACAAAATTATAAAAAAATCGTTTTTAAACCTTTTCGTTATGTGTGCACTGGGTTCCATCGGCATGGTTATGGATTACGGGATAAGTTGGAGATGAAGTGGCCCCCGGGCATGGTCATGCGGCTGAAAGGGACCCCCTTCTAAAAATAAAATAAAATATTTTGGTAGACGTTCTAGTACAGCTTTAGCAGGGGAAAGAAGGGTGAATGGGGAAAATGGGCATGTGTATAGGTACGCGCCATGACCGTGCGCCATAGATGAGAGGCCGGAGGGTGCCATATGGATTTAAGGAGGATGTTTGGTTGCTATGTTGATTGATGGAGTTGTTTGAATGGTCTTGTATTGATGGGTTTGGTTTAATAGAATGTACCTTGTGGTTATATATGTTGGTCATATCTTATGAAGGTTACTGTTATCCTTGTTACTATTATTGATGTTATCTGTATTAATTATACTATTGTGATATCGTTGTATTTTAATGTGGTTATAATTGTGATGTGGTATGTATGTGTGTGTGTGTGTGTGTGTGTGTGTGTGTGTGTGTGTGTGTATTTGTGTGTTGGTGTGTTGGTGTGTATGGGTGTCTGTGTGATTATTTAACATTATGTGTTTAATTGATATGAATCGAAAATTATTGGTTTATGTGTGAATTTTGGTTGATAGGGTTTTGTGTGGTTTTTCAAACGTTCTATATGCATCTCACGCTTTCTAGCTTGAATTAGAATTGTAGTTGACCCTTTGGGGAATATTTTTACAGTTTCAGGTACTTTTAAAGAACTGTGATGGAATTCTCTACAGAGTGGTGAAGTGGATGTGGGCGACGTGTCATTAGGTTCAGGTTGTTGGGATCTGGTTAAGTATATATTAAGAATTGTCTGTTTGATTTCTTTGTTGATAGTTGGGTAGGATTGGTTTAAAATAGTTTGAAAATACATCAGGATTTGAATTATTTGATTATTATCTTTTGTTTACGAATCCGAGAATACTATCATGTTTTCTACATTCAGTTTAAAACGAAAAGTGGGATGTTTTATTAGTTTCTCATCGTGCCCGCGTTGCAAGATCCTAGTGATTTTGTTGTCAGACTAATTTGAGTAGTCCCGAAAGAGGTCTACCGCCAAGTGGCGCTCCGACGAAAGTCAGGGTGTTACACAATTCTCCATATATTTTCACTTAGTGTGAATAAATTGAATCCACCGCTTTCATTAATTTTATATGTTAATTACATATATTATTGCATTGATCAGTCACTACCTCACCGAATCTAACCGACTTCAAAATATGGTGACAATTCTCCGTATCCTTTTTACTTAATGTGAATAAATTAAATTCACCACTTTTGTTAATTTTATGTGTTAATTACATCTACTATTTCCTTGATCGATCACTACCTCACCGAATCTAATTGACCTCAAATTATAGTGCCAATTCTCTATATCTCTATAGCATGTAAAATTATTCCCATTAGCAAAAAGCGCTAAGAAAGAGAAAACATTATCACTATATGAAATAAGACATCGACTAGCACGCTAAGATCAACAATAAGTGTCCTAATATTATGCATTCATTATCATCATCATCATCATAATTATTATTCTTAATCGATTGTAAAGTTTTCTTAATATATTGTAAAGTTATAAGAATTTTCTTAACAATGGTCCATATTAATTTTGTGACTTTGATATTACACAAGAAATATGACATCAATTTTTGATATAACACACAAAACATAACACCAACCTTGGGCATACATCACTAATTTAGCAACATTTGGTATTAAACATAAAAATAACATCAAACTTTTGGTATTAAATAAGTAATTTAAAACTATTAAATTACAAACTCTTGCAATTACAAACAGAAGTAGAACAAAGACAAGACAACCTTTGACATAAATTTGATCATATCGTGAATATAATTGACATTCTAAACTTCTATCATTTATATTTGTACAATATTTTGGTTTTTGTTATACACTTGATTAAATTTTTTAATAAAATTCAACATACCTTATGATTACCAAAAATATGTACAATTTTTAAAATAATAAACATAGAACATAAAATTTTCCCCGTCTAACAGACGGGTTAAGTATTCTAGTGAAAAACAAAAAGTCATCATCTAATACATAATGCTTGGTGAATCAAAACACCTATTAATACCCCAAATTTTAGTAACCTTTTAATTTAGGAGTTTAGTTCTAATGAAACAAACTCTTATCCTTAAACCAACTATTATCCTTAAACGAATGCACTTTTCCAAGTTCGTAGTGCATTTTTCCTATTTCAGAGTGCACTTTATATTTTAAAGAGTACTTAAATAAGTATCCAATAACCAATTTAAAATCAAGCCAAATTTACATTCTAAAGACATAAGTCAATCTTTTGTTTGATCTAATACTTAAATAATATAGTTTATGTAACTTGAAGTACCCATATAGGAGTTGCTTCGTTGTTTTGGTAGAATACTTAAGTAGAAGTAAAAAGATAAAATAATATTAATTTTATAGTTAAGTACTTAAGTACATTTAAGAGTTGATCCATTGCACATGGCTTAAGAGTTCAACAAGTATGGATAATACAACCCCTAATATTAGCAGGAAAATAAATATAAAATACTCAAGACGAGACAATTAAAACATGAAACCAAGAGGAAAGTAAGAAACGGAATTATCAAGGGAGTCAATTACCATGTTTGCTTCCTTAAAGAAATGGTGAAACTAAATGATCCAATTTATTACATGAATTCTTGACACGGGGATACAAGGTTGAAAAAGGGTGTCGAGCAAAATGTTTTTATAATCAAATCCACCACCAACTTCAAGTCCGTCAAGGATGATATTATTATACCCATTATTTCTGGCAAGTTTGGACCCAACAAGGATGCCCCATAACTTAGCCCGGTGAAACAAGCATTGACCAATATTGTGGACACAACCACCCATCCATCTTCCATCAGAATCATGAGCAACACCCTTTTGCGATGGTGAACCCATCCTTATTCCCCAAATCATCAGTGTTGATTTTGGTTTAATCAACGGGAATCTTTTCTAAGTAATAAGCTTATCAAACTTGTTAGGATTTTTAGCCTAGTGTCATGTTTGGTAGTCCATGTCATATGTTATTCTCGGTCTCTCATACACGAATAGAGCCCCATCCTGAATTTGGCTAGAGCCACCAAAGACTTGTTTGCTCCGCCAATGCCAAATCTACAATAAAGTAGTCGAAAAAATCGCTAACCTCCCCACCGCATAAGAATGCCATTTCAATGAATGTTCTTCTTAATCCAAATTCAAGTAGAAGAAAGAAATCATAAGTAATAATTGGGTGAGAAATGGAGAACCACATACCTTTAACACTAGGTAACCCTTTAAAAGATGACAAAATGAATTGATGTCGTCTTTGCAGGAGAGAAATTAGTATAAATCGTAAAGTGAGAAAATGCTTTCGTTCACCATTAGTTCGAATGCAAGTCCTCGCCGCATGCCAAATAAAAAGCTCTAACTCTCCTTGGAACCTTAATGTGCCATATGGAGTGATAAACAATCTCGTCCTTCTAGCAAAATGCAATAACACCAAGCAAATTGGCATAAGTCGAGGCCATTAATAACCATCATCAGAAGAGAAATGCCAACTTAGAGTATTGGCGACATCAAGTAGTCGAGAGTTGCTCAACCGAACAATGAGCCAAAAATGAATGTCTTTATCATTCTCGAGCATCTAACTTTTGCAACAATAGCCAGGTTCAGGTCTTTCATGGAACGAAGGCCAAGACCCCCAATATCTTTGGGGTTGCAAATGTCTTTCCAAGTCACAAAATTAATCTTTTTTTGCGATTTTCTTCACCAATCTAAGTAAATTTGCAAATCATTTGATCAATAGGGTTACAAATCTTATTAGAAAGAACAACCGTAGCCATGGTGTACACCGAAAAAGAAGATAGTGCCGAATTTGAAAGGGTAATACACTAATACGACTCGCAAAGCAAAGAAATTTACCTTTCTAACCTAAAGTTTGGCACTAACATCATCAAGTAAAGGAGAAAACATCTTAGTCATAATGTTTTGTGCAACATTGGCATCCCAAGATAACTCCTCAGGTTGGAGTGGCAATAAACTTGCACTCACATTTCTAGAAACAAAGAGCTTAGACTTGGCAGCATTGACTATTTGTCCGGAAACTTTACAAAAGACATCAAGCAACACGTTGATGGGGAAAAGTTAAGAAACCAAGGTCTTCACTACAAGAACAATATCGTCGACAAAAAAGAGGCGAGAGATGTTCGGACCACATCTAGTCAAACACGCAGGTCCACTCCTCATTAGACACCACAAGTTGAATCATTTGGTTTAGTCTCTTGATGTATAAAAGCAAAGAGATCATGGGAAATATGATACCCTTGACGAATTTCACGCAAAGGCGTAATACAATTTGTCATCTCCCCCATTCAATAAAAAGTGCATGGAAGAAAAGCCAACACATTCCATGATACAATTCACCCATAAGGGTGGAAACTCAACATCCATTAACGTATACTCAATAATGTCCAAATGAAAACAATCATATGTCTTCTCCAAGTCAATTTTCGAGAGCATCCAACTACTCTTTCCCTATTTTTACGCATAGAATGCACCGACTTCTAAACAAGAATAATATTATAAATAATAAGACGACTATGGAGAAAACTTATTTGCATAGGGCCGATAAGACTAGGCAGCAAAGGGTAGGTCATTTTGACCAAAAACTTAGTAATGATTTTGTAGAGGACATTACAAAGGTTGATTTGTCAAAATTGAATAATCATGTCGATTTTAGCAACATTGGCAAGATGGATGGTCAAAGTCTCATTGACCCCAATCAGCAAGCTAGATGTCTCATAGAAGCTCCAAACAAATAAAAAACCAAGCTACCAACTTACTTCTAATATTTTTGAAAAAAAATAATGGTTGAAAACCATCAACTCCCAAGGCTTTGAAACTCCCCATATGTTTGATTGCTTCAAAGATATCCATATCGATAAAGGGTGAATTGAGCAACTCCACGTCAAAATGAGAAGGAAGGGAGGTGCCCCAAATGGTCGTAATTGACGTCTTCTCATGATCAGGAAAGGTGTAGAGAAAATTAAAAACTCAATAGCCAACCCCGCGACTTCCTTATTGTCATTCATAATGACCCCATCACAATTTTTAAGGAAATCAATCTTATTGTGCATCCTCATCACAACAGTGAAAATGTGAATGAAGAATGTATTGTGGTCGTCCAAGCAAAGCCATTATTCTTGGGACTTTTGGAACCATAAGATCTCTTTTTACTCTTAACAAAATGCACACTCAATTTAGAGAGTAGCTTCATGCTCAAGCAATGTTAGGGAAATTACATTAGTAGTAATAATCATCGATAAGACCCCAGCAAGGCAATCGAGAATTTTCTTCTTCCTAAAGTCAATGTTACCGAAAACACCCCGGTTCGAATGGAGAACTTATGTTACAAGGAAATTGTGGGTGCGTAGTCCAACCAACCTCAAAATGGAACCCGATGAGAGCGGCTAGATTGATGAGTCGGCTCAAAGGATAGGATAAAGGAGACGTAGTCAAACCCAAGAACAAAAAGATGGAAAACATTAACATTAGTCATGTCTAATCAAGCTTCAAAGTTCAAGAACACGTGATCAAGACATTTAGCAATAAAGGTATGCACCGATTATCCATTGACCAAGTATGAAACTTAAATCGATTATATTAGAACCATCCACCCAAGATTGAAATTCACTCAAATCCGACGAGAGGCAATCTGAGTTTCCATATCTTTTCCAATTTTCCAGAAAAAGTTGAAATCAATACATATAACAATTGATCCATTAACATTCTTTACAACAATAGTAATGTCATATCAAAAGACGTTCCGAGGTAACATTTAGGGGAGTGTAGATAACAACCCGGTTAAAACGACACCTACCTTTCAAAGCCAGAGCATGAATAAAGCGATCATAGAGATGAATCACCTAAAGATCAACCTTTTTGTCTTGCCAAAGCACCCAAATATTGCCAGCAAACCTAAGGGCATAAACTCTAACATTATGCCAGAAATTCATCAAATCATAAACTTGCCTTATAGGTTTCCGAAAATTTACGACTTGAAAAAAGTGCAAGGATATCAAATTTGTGAAGCATAATCATGTAATGAATTTCGGCCGAACTTGTCATTATCGGACCCATGATAATTCCATAAGGGTTGTGTTTATGGGATAATGTGTAGTAGAATGAAAGAGGGAGGGGGGAACAAGAGACAAAAAGAGAAAGAGAGAGGCCATAACACTACCACTACACAAAGTGCCACTAAGCGCACCTGTATCGGGAGGTTCACCCCCGATTTCGTTGAATTTCACACGTAAAAAAAAAAAAGAAAAGTAAGTGAAATTCAATACATGGGTTTCGACTAGCGAACTTCAAGAGAGGAGTTTCATGCACAGTGCCATATACACATTAGCCAATGGGAGTTTGTCACTTGGCACTCCTTTTGGCTAATTAAATATATAGTAGTATAAGTTAGTATTTGGTTTTTTTAATCAATTTTAAATTATTAAAAATAAAAATAAATTACACTATAATTAATATTTTTTTATCTATGCATAGATACCAATTTTTTATATATTTGATTCACTTTAAAAATTAAATTATTTTTTTTTGGGTTGATTATGGGTAAACAAACACATATTATTTTTTTTATCTATCCATAGATATGTATTTTGTTATGTGTTTTGATTTATGTTGTGTTTGATTATTTTTTCATGTATGTTGTTTCGTTAATTTATTTAATGTATTTTGTTATGTGTTTTGATTTATGTTGTGTTTGATATTAATATATTATGGTTTTGTTAATGATGACAGAGAAGATTATGATTGTCGGACACCGCGTTATTGACAAATTAAAAAAACTTATTTTAAATTTTTTCTGAAATTTAAAACATATTTTTACAAACCCAAAACTCAAAAATATAATAAAATTAGTCAAATTGTAATTTGTTTAATTAGCTAAAGAAATATTTAAAATTAATAAATGAAGGGTATAGTTGTAATTGTGTATAGGTAAATAAATGGCTGTTGGAAAATGAGAAAAGTGGTTTCATGGGTTTCATGGATATTTGAGTGAGTTTTATGAAATGAAATTGGGAGAGTTTTAGATGATGTGGATGAGAGAGAAATGGAAAAAGTGGGTATTATTTTGGGTTTCATGGATTTTACCAATGCACATGGTTTAAGAAGAGGTGAGAAAGTGAAGAAAGGTTACACAAAACTTTTATGAACCTATGTGAACTTTTGGGAAAAAAATCCTAACTATATTTTTTTCACGCATCATGTTTGGGTGAGTATCTTGAAAACCATTAGATTCCTTATATGATCCCTCCGATGCAAATTCTATGTCCCATTTCTTTTCCCCCTATTACATCCCCTTGATGGTAATTGGTGGAAAAAATAATTAAAAACTATCAAATGATACTATTATCAACTATTATGTGTTTGATAAAAGGAAAAAAAATCTCAACCAATCATTATCAAGGGACACAATAAGAAATCTGAAAATGAGACAAAGAATTTACATCATAATGGCTTATACTATGGTTCGATGCAAATGATACTATTATTATGGATCTCCCTAGCCTAACAACTCATTTGGGAGAATCAAGAATCTAATAAAAATCCATTACATCAATTTTATTTTATGTAAAAAAACTAAGGAATCCAAAATCCCATTCGGCTCTATACAAGTCGAAAACATCAATTTGGACTTTTCATATAGAAGTGTTTTCGGCCTACGTAAAAATGAATGGGTCGCATTATTCCTTTTAAAAAATGTCGCTCATATTATCAAAATGCTGCTAATTAGCCTGTAATGTAAGGCTCTATCACCTATAGTGCTCGATACAAACCGAACCACCAATCCCTTGCGCTGAAACAACAAATGCAATTGTAGATTCCAATGCAGACTCCCCATTAACATAATTGTTGTTTCAAAAACAGTCTCTGGAGAAATGCTTCTTGAATTCTTTAATCAGATTACCAAAAGAGAGGCGGGTTTTGTCATCGCTCACCAAATCAATGGAGCTAACCACCTCATCTCCGTTCCATTGCCATTTGAGAGGTAGTATATCTTCTTCCACTTGTCGTCTGTGAACGATTCTCGGCGTATCAGCCTTTGCCTGCAATAAATTCACGCAGCATGTAAGCAGCTGTAAAAACTTTCTTTATACTACTAATGGAGTCTTTCTTTATACTAATAGGAGTATATAATTAATGTTATGGGTGCCGTGAAATTTTAATTTAGAAATTCAAACAACTATTTAATCACAAGAGGGCAATCACGCATAAAACTTTATTTAGAAATTTAAACAAAACCCATTTCAACTAGTTACAATTAAAAGGATGCATTTAGATATGAAAGACACCAAAAACTAGAAAGTACAATACACAAATAAATAAACAAAAAGTCCTCCCAAAAACTGCAATCACCATAAAAGGATGCAATTACTTCTACCAAGTAAATCCTTCCAATAAAAATTTGGCAAGTACCTGAGGTAATAGTGGGAAATGGCTGCAGCTTCATCAAGGTCATAACGGGGAAAATTTACACGAGCATCTACTGGAACATCTGGGAGCTCTAGGCGCAGTTTTCCAACAGCAGTTGAGTGGGAGAATGCACCCACCATCATATCATCGTGCATCATTGACCTGAATGCATTCGCCTGTGAAACCCATGACTTCAATTACTATGCATCCAATTTTGCAGCAGGTGATGCTTCAGCAAGCAATACCATTGACCAACCCAGTAACCACAATCACAATATATGAAGGCAGGCCTAACCTAACGATTTTAAAATATTCATGCATGCATCTGCGTTCTTTGCATGCATGTACATCTACGCCACCCTCATGAGAAACATCAGAAAGGAGATTGCAAACAGAGATATCAGGTTTTAAATTCTAACCGTGGAAAGATCTCTTGCATGGATTGGCTTGCAAGAGCGCACAGTTACTGGTTCCTCGTACTCGCTAAATGTGAACCAACTGTTATACTGAAACAATAGCAGAAAAAAAAGTGAGTAAACAAATCAAAGTAGATGAATCATGAATATAGTGAGAAATCAAAAGGAAACAATTACTGGCAACTTTTAAAAAAGATGATATAGGCATTCGTCCAATCTTCTAAGCTGGGCAAATTAAACTTGAAGATATTAGAGCATTATAGAATTGGGTCAAAGCTCTTTTACTTGATCAATAGCTATCAGAACAGGGACATCTTTCACAAGCGACAGCTCTTTCCTCAAACGAACTAACACTCCAACAGCAGCATGTGTGTTGCTTACACCAGCCATCACCAGATCATTCAGAGTTGAACCCTCAGGCATTGCCATGGAATCTGCTCCTTTATACCATCCAATGCCAGCTCCTTCCCCCAATGGAATAGGCTCATTATATGTCTGACATGGTAGTTGTTTCAATCGGGTTTCATTGAACACGGAAAATTCCTACACAGTGACAGGGAAACTCGTAACATAAGTACAGGCTTCAGCACTACATGGATGAGCCAAATACAAATTTTGATCCAAGTAACACATCTAACGCATCCACATAATAATAGATTTAGAGTATGTGTGAAGTGTACAGAATCTGAAAGAAAGTGGCACTCTGAATCATATGGAAACATAATGAGTAAAACAGAGGATCAGATAGAAGTTTTATACATCTGATAAGAAAGAAAACCATAAAATCTTGCCTTAAGAATGTCTTCTGCCTGCTTAGGGGTATCCCACAGGCCTGTTTGTGGATTTTTATAGAAAAACCACCCATGCGTCCATTTAATAGCTTCAGGCACATAAAACACTAACCAACCTTCATTCCGAGCCCATTGAACAAGCATTGAGATTGCAATGCTCTTTCCACAACTCCGAGGACCATCCAAGAGAATCTGTTTACGAACTTTGGGAGCTGGGCAAGAGAAGACATGGTAAAAGTTATAACATCAGACATGAATAAGCAAAAAAAATTGCACTAAATTGACATGTCAAAAAATGAATAAGGCTTGCAATAAATATAGATGGGAAAACTCTTCACTGTTCATAAGATTGCCACACCCATATTTCTCCTCCTTTTGTCAAACCCTCGTACAGCTTCACTGACAACTTCTGTTGTCTTCTATTACCAACATATAGAGCTCATCTTCAAAAATGTCTCCCCCCTATAAACTTCAACACTTTTCATATCGTAATAAATAAATCTCATCTTCACGTTGGAGTTTCACCAAATCTTTTGCCTCAAAGCTCACTTCAAAGAATGATACTTCATTGCACCTCTTTTTTAGTCCATTTTATAGTGGAAACTATGAAAATCTTATGCTATATTATCCGGAAGTTGTATTCCGTTATCTTTGATTCCCAAGAATGCAATCTTTTTTTCACAAGAATTTCTATATCCACCACTAGCATCAGTTTTACTTCCATTCGTAGTTGTAAAGCATCAACTTTTAAAATTCTGCAGAATGTAATGACAACTTCACCAAAACTGAAAGGCAGCAAAAGATAGTCACTGAAGTAGCCTCATTACTCATATACAGAGTAACTTGTATTTTTTATTCAATCCCAATCTATCAGTACTTACAAAAACTATTATATATATATATATATAATCGGCAATTTATTTCTCACTTCCTTTCTAATGAAATTCAAACACAGTAAACATCAACAACAATAATAACTAAAACACTCATTACCCTTGGCATTAGAAGACCACAAAGGAGGATCAACAATTCGCCTGAAATTATCACGAAGATCCAAAAAGCTCTGCCTAACAAGCAAAGCACTGCGTTTCGAATCTTCAAACTCCTTCAACATCCCGGCCGGCAACCCCTCCGGTAGCACAGCGTTCAATTCATCCATGCTACATTCCCAACGAAAATCAAGATGTTGCAATATTCACATGAGCTGAGGAATTGATCAATATAGTTGAAACAAAGGTAATAGAATGAACCACCTGAACTTCATGTAAGAGCAAGTATCTTTACGAGAGAGCTCAGAGAGCGAAGAAGCAGAAGTAAAAAGCGGGCGACCATTGGGGCCAACGTCAAGGGCCTTGTTCTTCTCGTCCTCGGCGAGTTTCTGCAGCCGAATCCGTTCACCGTCGAGATCCGCATCGACATCAGCTGACGAACCACCTGAATGCTCATCGGATTTGGAAACGGCCTGGGACTTCTTCTTGGCCTTGGAGAGCGTGGACTTTGATGCCTTAGCAGAGTACAAACGACTTGATATTTGGTTGGCAGCGGAGCCTGATGCCGGGATGATTGTGGCGGAAATGCCCGTCGAATTTAGGTTTTGCGTCGCCGGGGACGCCGCAGCGGCTGCTACTGCTCTGAGAAGCGAACGAATCATTGTCTCCCTGTGCAAAAGGAGGCCAACCGTCCTACCCAGATGAGAATTGAGAAGAAAAAAAGACGGGAGTAACCACATTTCACTAATCTATTTCAATAATATACCCCTTTCTTATAATTTCGCTAATACTAGCCTTTATAATAAAAATAATTAGATTTACTCTATCTCAATCCAGATCACACGAAAATCATATCTTCCCCAATTCTCCATCCTCCGGGCACCACCACCCGACTCACCGGTCAAAAGAGGGTGTCGCCGCCGCCATCCAATAGTTGACCACATCTCGCCATCCACACTCGATCGTCGGGCGCCACCACCCTACTCACCACGCCACTCTCGATCGTCGTCGACCACTTGATATCACTACTCTCTGCCACCTCCCTCGTCCATTGTCACTATCGTCGACCGCTCTCCGTCCTTTTTCCTCTTTTGATACGGTTGTGCTACATTAAAAATTGACACTAATTTTTCGAATACGGTTGTGCTACATTAAATGTTTACAGAAAAATGTTCACTAATATATACTGCAAGCAAGCAACTAATCTACTATCTATATAAAAGCAATAAGGTTTGGAGCCACCACATTGCGCCACCTCATATCAAAAAGAAGAAGGAAATTGCTAACGAATTAGATTTGTTACGAAATCTTTCTATCCTTTACCTTAAAAATACGAATCTCAATGCAAACAATCGTAGACAATTATTCTACATAAATATACGAAATCTTTTCTATCCAGTGTTATCTGTTTATTCAGTTTTGATATACGAACAAACGTAGAGGCACATTGAGTTCTACCATGGGTAAGTAGTATACGATTGAATTGTTTCGATAATCATTTATTGCTTCTAAGTATTACGATTGAATTGTTTCGATAATCATTTATTGCTTCTAAGTATTACGATTGAATTGTTTCGATAATCATTTATTGCTTCTAAGTATTACGATTTATGTATTTTCAGGTCGAAACAACATATTACTTACGTTAATTACAAATGGTCAATGGAATGTCTTGGGAGATAAATGGTCTTATGAAGGGGGTGACAAAAAGGCAATAGCACTCGTTGTATCCGATACTATAAAATTCGAATCCCTTAAAGATAAAATAGTGGAGAAACTATCCATTAATTGTGAAAAGTACAATCTACATTTGCACTATGTGTCGCCCATAAAGCTAAACCTTCCACCTGTAACACCCCGTCTTCCGACGAGGCGCTACTAGGAAATAGACCTTACAAGGTACTATTAATTAGGTTGACAACTACACTATAGGACCTTACAACTCGGGCACGACGAGAAAACATAATCAAACATCCAACCTTTATTTAATAAAACTTAGAAAACATAATCATGCATGAATCCCCGAAAATCATAAATATTCAAGTACGTCACAACGCCTACTGAAACTGAACTATTCGAACAAAATTATAATAAACGAAACACAATACCAACTCCGTCTAACAAATATTAAAATCAACATCCTAACTATTATAAATAACTAGTAAAAACCAATCCCACTATGACACGCGCTCTTTACCGATCCGGCCCGCCATCTTGCCTCAGTTTCTGCACGGCTCCCTGGTTCATACCTGGTACTGAAAAATATTCCCCGAAGGGTCAGCGTCTAATCTACCAAGCTAGAAAGAGTACGGAAATTGTAGAACGCTTTGAAATCATTTATCTAAAGTCAGCATACAAATCCACAATCGCAATCATAACTCTAAAGGCCAATACCTAAATTAGTTATATCAGTCACACAAGTCCTATACACATTTACAATCACAATCACACAACAATGCAATTCTTCCTTTGTCCATAATCCGTCTTCCAAGGCGCTCATCACCGCGCCGAGTGCAGAGGCAGACCCTCCCACTCCACTTCACAATCTCCCTTCTAACCCCTGGCTAAGCCTCCACTGGAGCGCTTGCCAAAAACACACAGATAATAATTTTCGTATTGAAGGGGCATGATTTTCCCAGTCACACGGGTCAAAGTAGCCAACACTTCCTCAACACCAGCTACGATGGGTCGTGTCGGAAACGGTACCAACACAGAGAAAACGTTCCAAAATAATTTCCGATAAAACACATATTTAGGCACACAACACTGAAGGAGTTCAAAGTAATTTAAAAGGTATTCGGGACTAGTTCCCAAAACCCGCCCTACAATAACGATACGCAATCTAACAAGGCAGAGAAGAACCGAGCAAGTCGAAAAACGACTTACCTCGTAAGGAAGAATCTTTGAGGCCACGAAGAGGTAGGAAACCAAGCTGAAGAGTGTTTCCTAATATAAAGATGAGGATCACTATTATTCCAATAACCAAGTACACTAATCGAAATTAACGTTCCACAAATACTAACAGGAACGGATCTCTCAACCCAACTTACCCGACTCTTAATATATACCACGAACCCATAATATTACTTCTATTAATTAATTACTAAATACTACTACACTAACTATATACTACGCCACTAACTCTCTAAACAAGTTAATTCCTTAGTCCACGTCGATCACAACCTAAATATACTAAAATACTTAACTAAGATCTTTCATAAACAAGATTAACCTTCCAAGAATCTCCCAGGACCCACCAAGTGCCAACTCATTAATCTCCTAATGAGAATGATTCCTTGAAACACGATTGCAAGAACCAGTACACCCAAATTAATCAAACCAAACTAAATTTCGACCTTAGTACCTCGATTTCACAAAGTACAACTTAATAAGAAATTAATTAATTAAAAACAAAACTAGCTCTCCCCTTCGCACAACCAGAGACCCATAACTCCCCGGAGCCTGGACCTCCTGTTGCACGAACTTGTACCCGACTCACTCTCGCTCACAGGCCGTTGTCGGACACGGACTCGTTCTCGATCAAACGCTGCCAGCGCCGATGAAGGATCACCAGCAAGTTACTGTCAACAATTCCCATTCCCAACTAATTCCGACCTAACATGAGCACTCGGTAGAACCAACACCGCCCCGTCTAAAATTGATATCGGAAAGAACCAAACAACAATGACTCGGAGTAACGAAGAAGGAGTGCGTTCTCACCCGTTGGACTGTCGACGAGCGCGATCGGAGAAGAAAGTGGCCTAGCGTTGTGCGATTCACGCCAAAACAACCAGAGAAAGAAAAGGACTTGCCGCCGTCTTGGAAACGAATGAGACGAACGATGGACTTGCACCGATGACTCGCGCGCGGCGTTGTGATGGCAATGATATCCGAGCAGCGGTCTCGCTTGAACAAAGGAGAGACGAGGAGTGTATGGCTTTTGCGGCAGAGAAGAAAGTCAAAGGATTTTAATAGGGTTTGCGTTCGGTTGGGTCTTGAGTATATATCGGGGGAAAAAAAATTAATATAAACGAGATAGAAGATTTAGGAGTAGATAGATATGGATGTTATTTTAGTTATTTTCTTACTTATATAAAAATTATGATAATACAGTTTATTTGATACGTATATACATGTATTTATACACATAAACTAATTTGAGCATATTGGTGAAGTCTAACGGATTATAAGAATTACGCCTTTTAATCCAGCTTGATCTACGACCACTCTCTGGATACATACCCATAAAACCACAAGACTTAACTAAACTCAGAACCTAATAATCTACCCCCTTAATATCTCTTTACAACCTGAACTAGATGGCATAGCGAGACCAACTTGAAAAACAAGAGGAATAAGAAGCAGAACTCACCAGCGATTGCAACGCCTCCAAATGAGCACAACAGAAAGTTCGGGGAGGCTGGAGCGGAAATTTATTATCGGATTTTATTTTTCCTCGAGAAATTGAGTATTACATACCTTCCCTCTTAAGAAAGTTTTGTCCCGAAACTTATGATAACGAACCTTAACTAAGGTTGGAATACTTTAAAAGTTTACTACTTACCCCGAGGTATTTACACCACCATTTGAAGTTAATGGTGAAGATGATCTTGAAGCCTATAGATTTTTGAATTCAAAATCATCAAAAGAGGGGATATGGTCGATAGATCTGTACACAAGCATTAAGGAGAAGAAAAATATTCAGTTTATGGACGAGGGTGTTGACAGGAAAGTCTTTGAGTTTCAAACTTCAAACTCTATGCAAGAGATGGGAGTCTCATCAAGTGCACCTCTTGTAAGCCAGTGTGACTGAATACCGATTAAGGATGACAGGACATTATATGAAATCATCGACGATGATAATAATGTCTCCTCTGATATGGGTGTCAGGATTTTGGGAATGGTGACAGGATCCTTGAAGACAGTGACAAGATGAAAGAAGTGTAATTACGTGCCATCCACCGCAAGTAAGAAGGATTGTTGGAAGACCTAAGACAAATAGGTTTCATGCACATTGGGAGAAGAATTAGTCTATACGTCGTTGTGGGAGGTGCAAAGGTTTGGGACATTACCAGAGCAGTTATAGAAGGCCTCTGCCGTGATCAGATGACAATTACAACTAGTTTTTTTTTAACTTATTGTTTACTTAGACCATGTTTGTTTTGCTATATTTGAAACATATATTTTCTTGATGAATTTATTTGCTTTGCATGGATTGATGTGGTTAATTATGGTTAATTTATGAACATATTTGCTTAACTTATTATTTCCTCTGATTCTCATGTTCTGCTTTACAAGTACTTATAAATTGATGGCTTAAATTTGAATTGCCTATTCATATGAGTAAAGGTATACTGTCGTACTTCATTCATTATCTTGTCATCCTTTGCTAAAAATCCTCTTATGTAGACAGTTTCTTATCATCGTTTTTTACTTGTGAAACGTCTATTTGGTCACCCTTTCTAAACTTATTGTCACATTACAATTTGTATCCTGTCACCATATAAGAAAGTTGAACATAGATTGATGTTAGCTTCATTTGAATTCTAAATTCATATGAGAAAAGCTATATTGTCACACTTCAATAATTATCTTGTCATCATACAATGTTTATCCTGTCACCCTATAAGAAAGTTGAACATGGATTGATGTTAGCTTCATTTGAATTCCAAATTCATATGAGAAAAGCTATATTGTCACTGTTCAATAATTATCTTGTCATCATACAATTTTTATCCTGTCACCCTATAAGAAAGTTGAACATGGATTGATGTTAGCTTCACATGAATTCCAAATTCATATGAGAAAAGCTATACCGTCACACTTCAATAATTATCTTGTCATCATACAATTTGTATCCTGTCACCCTATAAGAAAGTTGAACATGGATTGATGTTAGCTTCATTTGAGTTCTAAATTCATATGAGAAAAGTTATATTGTCACACTTCAATAATTATATTGTCATCATAATTTTTATCCTGTCACCCTATAAGAAAGTTGGACATGCTCTTGATACATAAAAAATAGTATCCTTAAGCATGAAGGGAGCCATAACTTGTATCAATTTCCAGCACACACAAGAAAGTGAAAGAGTCGCAATAAAGTCAAAAATAGCGTCCTTTATTGAAAGTCTCAAACCAAGGCACAAACTAAGTTCACATAGTGATCAAAACTAACATCAAGTTATCCACCAAAGTAGATTACTAACATCAAGTTATCCACCAAAGTGGATTACTAACATCCAGTTAACCACCAAAAATACATCTACAACACTTCCTAAAAACAATAAAGTGAACCTAAACTAGTTTCACAACCAAAGAACTCAAGACGAATCCCATTTGAAGTACCATATGCTCAGTGCTAAAGAACTTCGATATCCATCTACTAACTTGTCCTCAATGACCGAGATATCAGCATTCTTAGTGGTTAGTAACTCAATGTACTTGATGGTGTACACCCCGCAGTCACCCCTACAAAAGAAAAATAGATTTTAGTATGAGGAACACCTTTTGTATTAGTATGAAAGGCTTGAGTTTTTAGTGTGAGGAACACCTCTTGTATTAGTATGGAACGCTTGAGTTTTAGGGAGATGTCCTTTGTATTACCTTTGCATTACCTATGCAAGCATCTCTTGAAAAATATTGCATAACTAAGAATATGAATATTTATCTTATATTTTATCTACTTTTTCATCTTTTTTCTCTCTCAACCATTAAATAAGTTGATGAGTTGAAGCCATAATTAAAGTTCTAAGGAACGATGAGTGCATTGTGACTTCGATACAGAACTTAAAAGAACAACTGGGTACTCAGAAATTCAATGATCTAATTATAGCCTGGTGGAGTATTTGATTTTACAAAAACAAAAATGATTTCCAATCAACCCATTGATGGACCGTCTAGAACAATAGATGATTCATAAAAACACAAATTAGGACATGGCGTAAAGCAAAACTTATAGATGATAACTTGTTTACAAGTCCAAGGAAACAACTAGGAGGAGTACTGCCAAAGAGAAAAAAATAAGAAATGGAACAAACCAGAATATGGATTTGTAGAGATTAACTTTAATGGATCAAAAAAGGGAAATGCAAGTCCACCACAAGATACATTATTCGAGACCATAATGGAAATACTCTCTCAGTAAATTCTTACGCAAGTGAATTCTAGAGCAAGTTCTACTTCCTGAGCGGTCCAAATGGAAGAACTCCCACTCCAATAGCCAACTAATGCATCCTAGGCGTAAATATACCTGAATCACTCAGAAAAATAAATGTTAATAACTTAACTGCCTTATAAAAAGGACAAATCACTCCGATCACAAAAAAAGGACAAATCAATAATATTCAACAAATATTTTTTTTGGTCGAATAATATTCAACAAATCAATGCATAGTGATTATAATAGATACTAGTCAAGATTCCCATTTTAATAGAAAACAGTAACTTGTAGATAAAGATAAAATATTTAAAATCCAATGAAATAAGCTACTTTCAACTCTATTTCTTCTACTTTCTTGCTTCATTCATTTTTTAAGCAAAAATTCTAAACCTAATCTTTTAAAAAAAGTAGGCGTATTCAAATCAATTTTCTACCCCCATGTGTTTTTATAACTGCTTCACAAAGTAATAGATTTAACATGTAAATCAAGTGAAACAAAAAGAAAGGGAAGAAGTGGTTTCATATGTTTGTTTTATAACAAAAAAAAAATATTTCCTCTCTTCTTCAACGTTAGCTTTTGGTGCCTGCCCCAAACAAACTCAATTCTTAATATTTTCATCCAGTCCTGAATTGAAGTACCATACAAGCATTCACATGATCCGTTACTATTCATTGGGTCAACTAGTTGTACAATACTAATAGGAAACAAGAAGGAGAATAAATTACCAAAACAAGAATTGGAAATAAACAAAGTAGAAGATGCATTAAAATTCAACTAGCATTGAGAATCCAGAGGTATATGTCAAATAAGATGTGAATCACAATAGAAAACATAAAATTGAATCTGAACAACACCTTAATCGAGCGTTGAAGACCTCCCAGTAAAAACGTTCATAGTGAGACAAGAAACCCATGAAATCTCGGGCGAGGGACGACGTCACATCGAGGGATCTAGAGAGACCAAACCCGAGCTTGACGAAATCGACGGAGGGGGGGGGGGGGGGGGGCGATATCGGGCAGCGGGTGAGTGAAGTTTAGAGAGAAAAGGGTCGGATCGAAGTTCATCAGGAGGCTGGAGAGAGGAGAGATGAAGGTGTCGACTAGATTGACCTAGGGTTTTATTTGATTAGATTTCAAACTATTGATGATAACTCATGATCATCAATTAGTTTAAAATAATTTTAGCAATTTTTAATTTGTAAAAATTATTTTAGATTAAAAATCAATGTTATCTAAAATTAATTTACGTATTTTATTTATTCTCAAATATAAAGAAAATTGAATTAATTTAATATTTGTCTAAAATAGAAAAGGGCATAATTTTAGGCATTTTTGCTATATTTGTAGACATTTATGCTATTTTTTTGGGCATTGATGTAACACTAGAAATAAGAAGGTATTTTTGCAAACAAATTTTCAAAGTGGGGCATAGGGTACTAATTTCTCTTAAATTAATTATTATTTTCAAAATCTAATCTCTTCCATATTTTCAAAATATATCTTTTTTGCTTTATTTTCTTCATATTTTATCTCCTTCTTTTAAATTAAACCTATCTATGAAATATTGTCAAGGAAAATGAGCAAAGTATATTATTTTATCTTAATAATCTATGTTTATTCTCAATTTTTAAACTTAATAATCTAAATTTAATTTGTTTTATTTGAATTTAAAAATAAAATAATTTTTATACATATTACGGACAACAAATTACTTACATTAAATTTTATATGATATTTTTATTTATTAATATCTTTTTTTATAGTATATCTAAAAAAATATCAAGTCATAGTCGTACATGGCACGACGGGACAATTAGTTTCCCTAACAAAAAGTAGTTACACTAATCAATATGTTTCCTAAGATATTTGTGTCAATTCAATAAAGTTCACACAAAATTTATGTGAATAAATTTGTTAAGAGTATTTGCTAGCTCTAAATTCATGTCATTCGTCTTGCTATATACTTTTTTTTACATAAATTACAATTAGTGCATTAGCCTATACAAATTTGTGTCACTAAATTATCCTATTACATTAACTTAAATTTGTTTAAACAATTCGTCACATAAAATTATATTTGGTTCATTCACATTAGCTTATTACATTAAATAACCTACACGAATTATTTGTTACATTAAATTCTACTTTATACTTTATAATTTTTTATGTACACACAAATTTATGTAAAACTAGGAGGACATGTTTTTAACATGCATTCTTTTATTTATTTTTATAATTTTTAACGTTTTATAAAGTATATTTTTTCCGTTTGAGTTTGTAAAAACATTTGGAACTTATAATTGTATAAGAATTGAAAGCACATGTGGGTTGTTTGATTTTAAAAAAAATCATAAATTTAGTACTTTCGAATTTTGTGTGAAAAATTGTGTATTTTTTCACACCTAGTACTTGAAATTTGTCGCCCAATATGAAAACTTTGCAAACACGCTACAAAAATTTTTAATTGCCATTAGATGTTGTATGCATTTACATATCGTTTAACAAATAAGAACTTTGGTAATGTTTATATTTTAAATTTCAAACAATTTAGAAGGTAATGAATCATAATTACTCAATTTATACGATTCAATTGATTATATATTTTAGAAGTGATGTTTTTAAAAAAAAATCAGAATAAAAATTCACATTGACTATATATTCTTTCAAAATTTTAAAAATTAATTTACAAACTTAACCCTCAAAAATATATTTGCTTGAAATAATATTCTTGTATATATAACAAAAAGTTTGTTTGATCTAAGTTGACAACAATTCAGTTTTTTAAAGATCAATTATAATAAAATATTAAAAATAGTAATATTAGATAAAAATTAGTTTAAATTTTAAATGAAAATAGGCTTCCAATATAATATCGAAGAAGAGATTTGAACAAATATATAATAGAATTAAGATCTCAATAACCTATAATGCATAAAGGAAACATAATTTATACATACCTTGAGCTATTCATGTTTATAATTGTAACCATGGAGAGAATTGTAGAGACAAGAAAGGGAGAAATGTGCATGTCAATGGATTTTTTTGTAGAATAATGTATATATAGGCTAGTCCATGGAATACAATTGGTCAAAATACAATCACATAAATAATGGTGTAATTAAGGGTGGTAAATATGGACAATAAGTACACATATAAGAGGATAAATATCCTAAGAGTATCTCTATGTGTAGGTATACATCCATATTATAAACTGGAATAAATAGGATGTAATTAGGGATGCTAAATATGGACAATAAGTACATATTTAAGGGGATAAGTATCCTAAGAGTATCTCTATGTGTAGGTATGCATTCATATTATAAATTATAAATTAAAATAAATAGGATGTAATTAAAGGTGTTAAATGTGGACAATAAGTACACTTTTAAGAGGATAAGTATCCTAAGAGTATCTCTATGTGTAGCTATATACATCCATATTATACATTGAAATATTTATAACATTTATACAATAATAGACATATTAAAAAATAGGACTATTCCTTAAACTTTAAATAGGACTAAAGTAATAAAATAGGACTATTCCTTATATCATCTTTTGCTGAGTTGGTTGAACAATTTAAATAGGAGTAAAGTAAAAAGACATGATGTTCACAAAGAGACTTGAAGCTTAAACTTTCATAAAAAAAATTTAAGTAATATTTGTAATAAAATTTCCTCATATACATAATTTTATATAAATAGATGTATTAGAATTAGATCATTATTATTATTCCTTCAACAAAAAAAAAGAGATTATTAAGCTAGATTGTTTATGCAACATAAACAATTGTTAGGCAATAGGCATAAGAACTTTAGCTATAATGAGGAAAAATATTATTTAGAGATTCGAACTTTACACCTTCTTTACAAATACCAACATTTTAATCATTGTGCCAAGGAGGTCATCTTGTCATATAAAATATTTGATTTAATATATTTGAAATTTTTGATCAAGTGTAATAAATGCACATGGAGCACAACTTTTTAATGTTATATATAGACACGTAGAATTTAATTTTGATTAATTTTATGTAAGGTAACCTTTGTACACTAAATAGTTTATATACACTAATTTTGTTACATTAATTTAGGATTAGTGTCTACATGAATTTTTGGTTACATAAAGTTTGTTACACTAATTAGTTTATCTACACTAATTTTGTTACATTAATTTAGGATTAGTGTATTAGTCTACATGAAATTTTGTTACACTAATTAGTTTATATACACTAATTTTGTTACATTAATTTAGGATTAGTGTATTAGTCTTAATGAAATTTTGTTACAATAATTAGTTTATTTGCACTAATTTTATTACATAAATTTAGTTTTAATGTATTAGTCTACATGATTTTTTTGTTACATAAATATTGTTCCACTAATTAATTTATTTACACTAAATTTTTTACATAAAAACTTGTAGAAATTTTGTGTAGGGTTTGGCACATAAATTTGTATAGGGAAAATTTGTATGGTAATGTGATCAAGCAAAAAACTGACACATAAGATTTATTTAATCATCATGAGTTGATGAAAAATGAGGAATGGTAAAATGACGAGGAAGCACACATTTACCAGTGGGATATCGATCAGCGACACTGAATTAACAAGACAACCAAAAAATTTTAAACGACGGCGTTCGGTGGAAGCAGAGATTCACCGTTGGGGTATCGATAGGCAACAACAGAGATTCGATCAAATGGAAGCGGTCGGTGGTGTAAACGGCAGTGGCCGATGGTGCGACAGCGACACCGGAGGTGGAAATAATTGCTGGTTTGTGCAATGTCTGGGTGAGATCTAAAATCAACGCAAATTATAATTAAAGGGTTAAGGGTACTTTGGGCTTTTTCAAAAATAGGTATAGGTTTGGAAAAATGATAAGGTAAGGGTGCATTTAAGAAAACAAACAGTGAAAGGGGGATTATTGAGGAATTTTTCTCAATTGAGAATAAGGATGGGGAGAAATTAATAAGTTATTGTTGCACTTAAAATGAGTTTAAAATTAGAGAATGAGAAAATGAGAAAATTTGTTAAGAGATATAAATGTGAAGTATGCTGTGAAATATTTGATAGAGAAACTTGAGTAATTTGAATTGATTTCGTTGATTCTTTACAATGAATTGTAAATTCTATTTATAGCTAAAAATTTATTGACTTGCATGACAAGTTCAGGCGTATAAAGCTAAAAAAAATTGAAGGTCGTCATTGTTGTAATGATTGTCAAAGCTAATAAAACAAAACTGTCTAATAAAACAAAAGTGTGTAAAAGCGTGTACAATGATGAATACTTCACCTTTATATCTCTTAACACTCCCCCTTGAATATCCATCATTTCATTTGGGTTTATTTATATGCTGCCTCGTTAAAAATATGGTTAGGAAAAACCCATAGGGATTAAAACCATAGCACATGGAAAAAAAGTACAGTTTGTCTTATACGCTTTCATAATATTGTCTCATTAAAAACATTGTCAGGTAAAACCCAGTGGGAAAAAACCTGAACGAACGGAAAAAGAGTACAATGCGTATAATTCTCCCCCAGAAATCAACGTATTTATCGAAATCTCCGCATTCCGATCTTGTACACAAGTTCTTCAAACTTCTTGGGTTGTAAGGATTTTGTGAACAAATCTGCAACATTTTCACTTGATCGTATTTGTTGGATTTCGATCTTGCCCTCCTTCTCTAGATCATAAGTTGAGAACAATTTTGGCGAAATATTCTTTGTCCGATCTCCTTTGATATAACCCCCTTTGACTTGTGTGACACATGCATAATTGTCTTCATATATCATGGTTGGATTGTCTGCAATTGATCTTATTTTGCATTCATTTTTAATATATCTAACCATTGACCTTAACTAGACACATTCTCTTCCTGCTTCATAAAGAGCGATTAATTCTGCATTGGTTGATGATGTAGCGATAAGTGTTTGCTTTGTTGACTTCCATGATATCGTCGTGTCTCCATACGTGAATACATAACCATTTTGAGATTTTGCTTTGTGTGAATCTGATAAATATCCTGCATCTGCATATCCAACAAGAGCAACATTTGTATTTCTATGATAATATAACCCAAGGTCAAGAGTACCTCTTAGGTAACGGAACACATGTTTGATTTCGTTCCAATGTCGTCTTGTTGGTAATGAGTTGTATCTTGATAACAAGCTTACAACAAAACAATATTTGGCCTTGTATTATTTGCGAGATACATTAATGCACCAATTATGCAACTAAGTAAAGTACTATTTATTTCTCAAGATGGTGTGCGTAGTAGTACTGTCCACTAGACATTGATTCTTACTACTTGATATATCTTTAATCGTTTCCATATCTTCAAGATAAATAAAAACAGAATTAAAAACATAAACAACAGATAATATTACATGGATATATATTATAGTAGTTGATATTTTCATTGATTCCAAATTCATCATCTATGATGAAATCAGAGATGTTCAAACTTGGTGAAGGTTCAGTGTCGTCAACAAAATGAGTCTCCATATTCTTCCCCTTATCTTTTTGGGAAGCTTGATACAACTCAACCAAATGTTTGGATGTGCGACACACCCTTGCTCAATGACTCGTTTTACCACATCTATAACATATAGATTTGGCTTTTGGGGAGATACATGTAGGACACTTCTGAACTATTTGCATATCATTCCCCTTGGAAATGGATGTATCAGGAAAGTTATTCTTCTGGTAATCACCAAAACCCTTACCACGGCCACATCCATGACCACGATCGTCATCGTGTACATGGTTATCTTGATGTCTACTATCATTTCTTTGAGAGGCATATATGGCAATTATTTCAAGGTACGGTACAGTACCAATTGGCCTCGGGTAGTGTTTTTTCATGAGCAGTTCATTATTCTGCTCAGCTACAAGTAGTAGCTTGTATCAAATATGAATACTTTTAAACCCCCTCTGTTTGTATTGTTGCTTTAAGGAGAAAAACTTGTTGTTGGTGCCCATATCTTTGTCCTAGGCTTTCCCATAATTCTTTGGGATTTTCCACCAACAGATATTCAGATTTCAGGCTTTCATGTATATGGTGGCGAAGAAAGATAATCTCCTTAGCCTTATCCTGTGGGGAAACATTTTCATTTTCTTGTATGGTCTCTTGTAGACCATTTACTTGGAGGTGAGCTAGCGCATCAACTCTCCATTCCAAATATCTCTGGTATTTTTATTTTCTTTTATGGTCTCTTGTAGACCATTTGTTTGGGGGTGAGCTGCTAGTGCATCTGTAATATTCGGGTTCGTTTTTCTTCTAGGTCGGAAAAACGAGTTTCATAGAACGCAAGCAATCGAGTTCTTGTTTCACAAGTAACCTCGTAAGACGGATTATTAGTCGTAAGACGGATTATTAGTTATTAATCCCGATTATTAGTTATTAATCCCTGGGATTATCCGTTAAACGAGTTAAAAAAAAATAAGAAAAAAACAATAAAAATAAAATGTATATATATTTCTCTATCTAAAGTCTACCTTATCTTCTGTTAATTAGTCCCGATCAATCTATCAACCCCAACAAACTCTATCCTATCTAATTAATTAACCCTAATCCTAGTCTATCTTTCATCAATCGTTCCGACTTATAAACCGAGAGATCATCGTTCTTTTCTCGCCACCATCAACCTTCAAACGCCACACCATCGCCAAAGCTCACGGAGGGATCGTTCTCGGGTTTGTGCTCATCGTTCACCCACTATCTTGTTCCGGTTAATTCCTGCCTTCCTCTGTTTGTGTCTGATCATCGGTGATTACTTTTTCGGCACCATTCACTCACCTTCTTTCCCCTTCGGTAGCGTAGAGACGGGAAAGCGCCTTTACTCCAGAATTGGTTGTGATCCTTGCCTTCCTGCGCCGGTCACCTTCGTAATCGAGTCGAGTGCCATCGAGATCAAGTGGCGTCGTGGTCAAGCGTTGTCCTGCAAATTGCACGCAGTGCCAACCACCGTTAAGAGTCGATCGTCCCTTTTATGGGTTTGTTCTGTTTTCCTTCCTTGATGTGGGTCGGTTGTGGGAGTCGGGGTTTAGGCGTCGTTGAGGTGCGGTGGCTTGAGTCGGGTACGAGAGTGGGAGGCGAGTCGGAAAAAGTGGGCGTAATGGTTGCAAGGCGAGCAAGGTGGGGGAAGTGTGCAGAAAGTAGGGGTCGGGAAACGGAGTCGGGTTCTCGAGGTTGAAGAAGAAAGGGGGGGCGCAAAGGCTGGTCAAGGCATGCTTCGGTCAAATTGATCGATTGGAGAAAATAAGAAGAGCTGGGAATTCGGATCTGCTTTTGCCCAAAGTTGGGTTTGTTTTAGTAGTGGGCTGGGCTGACTATTAGAAAAAGGAATTGGATGGTTGGGATGTTGGGCTTAGATTTGGGAGATTGTAGGATAATATTATTAAGTGAATAGGATTTTCTAATATCCACTAATGAAAAATCCTTTAAATAGAAGTCGGGTGTTTAAGGAAATTGGAATTGGCTTTTTCTTTGGGTTAGTTTGGTTCGGCTCGTATTTAAGTTAATATTTTCCTTTATAATTCCTTAGGGAACCGTTTCCGTTTGGGATCGTAGCTCCGTCTTCTTCAAGAGGATCCCAAGTTTTGAGGTAAGTCGTTTTTCGACTTGCAAAGATTGAAGCTCCGAAGAATGTGAAGGAGGTGCATAGCTTTCTGAGATTAGCAGGGAATTACAGGAGGTTTGTGGAAGGGTTTTCCCGGATACCCCAACCACTTACCAACCTGCTTAAGAAAACCACTCGCTTTGAGTGGAATGAAGCCTGTCAGCGGAGTTTTGATGAGCTGAAGGGGAGGTTGACTTCGGCCCCTATACTTGCTCTTCCTCAAGGGAATGAGGATTTTGTGATTTACAATGACGCCTCCAAGGTAGGCTTGGGTTGTGTGCTGGTGCAGAGGGACAGAGTGATTGCTTATGCCTCCAGACAATTGAAGCCGAACGAGCAGAATTACCCTACTCATGATTTGGAGTTAGCAGCTGTGGTTCATGCTCTAAAGATTTGGCGTCATTACTTTAATGGGAGTACCTGCAAAGTGATGACAGATCATAAGAGCCTCAAGTACATCTTCACGCAGAGGGAGTTGAATATGAGACAGAGGAGATGGCTTGAGTTACTGAAGGATTACGACCTTGAGATTCTTTACCACCCAAGGAAAGCGGATGTGGTCGCCGATGCCCTTAGCAGGAAGACGCCTCAGGAGCATATGTTAGCTCAGTTGACAGTTCAGCCAGAGTTACAGAGAGAGATGATGAGGTACGGTATTGAGGTGCAGATTCAACATTATCAAGGCAGTCTGAGAGCCCTAGAATGTCGGCCGTCTTTACTTGAAGAAGTAAGACAGAAGCAGGAGAATTGCCCGATGATTCAGGATCTAAGGCAGAGATTGAACCGTGGAGAGGCACCCGACTTTGCGGAGAGAGCAGATGGTATTTTGTGCCTACGCGGTCGGATTTGTGTACCCCGAGATGCAGAGCTGAGGCAGAAGATTTTGCAAGAGGCCCATGCTACACCTTACTCAATCCACCCCGGGGCGAGTAAGATGTACAAGGATTTGCGACAGTTTTATTGGTGGGATGGCATGAAGCCAAATGTAGCGAGATTTGTCGTTAAGTGTCAAGTCTGCCAGCAGGTAAAGATCGAGCACCAGAGACCCGGAGGAATGCTTCAGTCACTCCCTATTCCAGAATGGAAATGGGAGGACATCTCCATGGATTTCGTCACAGGTTTGAGACTCAACAGAGGCCATGATGCCATTTGGGTAGTGGTGGATAGACTGACGAAGACTGCCCGCTTTTTGCCTATCAGGGAGACTTGGCAAGTGAGCAAGTTAGTGGAGGTGTTTATTAATCAGATAGTTAGACTGCACGGAGTGCCTAAGACGATTGTGTCGGACCGAGATGGGCGTTTTACTTCCAGATATTGGCAGCAGGTGCATGAGGCATTAGGGATGAGATTACATTTCACGATTGCTTACCATCCGCAGTCAGACGGTCACACAAAGAGGACGATTCAGACTCTAGAGGACATACTGAGGTCCTGCGTGTTAGACTGGGGAGGTCAGTGGTCGGATCACTTGGCTTTGGTGGAGCTTGCCTATAATAACAGCTGGCTTTCGTCGATTCATATGGCTCTTTTTGAGGCCTTATATGGTCGGAAGTGTAGAACACCGCTGTGTTGGGATGATCCCTCGGATGTAGTAGGTGAGAGGCCACAGATGATTGAGGAGACGATCGGAAAAGTGGCCTTAATCAGAGAGAGAATGTTAGCTGCTCAGAGTCGCCAGAAGTCCTATGCAGACAAGAGGCGTAGACCGTTGGAGTTTTAGGTAGGAGCCCACGTCTGGTTGAGAGTATCGCCTACCCGCAGGGTAAGAACATTCAGGGTGAAAGGGAAGCTGAGTCCCCGATATATCGGTTCGTTCGAGATTCTGGAGAGAGTAGGCGAGGTGGCTTACAGGCTAGCATTGTCGCCTGCTTTGGAAGGAGTGCACACTGTATTCCATGTTTCACAACTGAGACAGTATGTCCCGGATCCTAGTCACCGACTGAATTATGAGGAGTTGGTGGTAGAACCAGATCACACTTTCTGGGAGCAACCACTGAAGATTTTAGATCGACGAATGAAGAAGCTGCGAAAAAAGGAAATTTTCTTTAGTGTTGATTCAGTGGTCACGACAGGGAGTCGAGGAGGCCACTTGGGAGACTGAGTGCAGAATGAGTGAGAGTTACCCAGAGATCTACCCGGGTTTAGTCGAGGCGTTTGAGGGGAAGGTTAGTAATTAGTGTGTTGCCTTCAGATTCGATGTTTGCTTTGTGATTCTTGTTTGTTTGACTTGCTTGTTTGACTGTTTAATTTTTGATTGCGTGCTGCATGTTTTGGATGACTGGTACTGGGTATGGTTATCGTTATCAATGAATTCTGGTTCGAGGAGGAACCCTCTTTTAGGGGGGAGAGGTTTGTGAAACCTCGATATATAGTTTCCTCTCTATAACGTTTCGGGACGAAACTTTCTTAAGGGGGGTAGTATGTAATATTCGGGTTCGTTTTTCTTCTAGGTCGGAAAAACGAGTTTCATAGAACGCAAGCAATCGAGTTCTTGTTTCACAAGTAACCTCGTAAGACGGATTATTAGTCGTAAGACGGATTATTAGTTATTAATCTTGATTATTAGTTATTAATCCCTGGGATTATCCGTTAAACGAGTTAAAAAAATAATAAGAAAAAAAAACAATAAAAATAAAATGTATATATATTTCTCTATCTAAAGTCTACCTTATCTTCTGTTAATTAGTCCCGATCAATCTATCAACCCCAACAAACTCTATCCTATCTAATTAATTAACCCTAATCCTAGTCTATCTTTCATCAATCGTTCCGACTTATAAACTGAGAGATCAACGTTCTTTTCTCGCCACCATCAACCTTCAAACGCCACACCATCGCCAAAGCTCACAGAGGGATCGTTCTCGGGTTTGTGCTCATCGTTCACCCACTCCCTTGTTCCGGTAAATTCCTGCCTTCCTCTGTTTGTGTCTGATCATCGGTGATTACTTTTCCGGCACCATTCACTCACCTTCTTTCCCCTTCGGTAGCGTAGAGCCGGGCAAGCGCCTTTACTCCAGAATCGGCGGTGATCATTGCCTTCCTGCGCCAGTCACCTTCGCAATCGAGTCGAGTGCCGTCGAGATCAAGTGGCGCCGTGGTCAAGCGTTGTCCTGCAAATTGCACGCAGTGCCAGCCACCGGTAAGAGTCGACCGTCTCTTTTATGGATTTGTTATGTTTTCCTTCCTTGATGTGGGTCGGTTGTGGGAGTCGGGGTTTAGGCGTCGTTGAGGTGCGGTGGCTTGAGTCGGGTACGAGAGTGGGAGGCGAGTCGGAAAAAGTGGGCGTAATGGTTGCAAGGCGAGCAAGGCAGGGGAAGTGTGTAGAAAGCAGGGGTCGGGAAACGAAGTCGGGTTCTCGTGGTTGAAGAAGAAAGGGGGGCGGGGCCCGCAAAGGTTGGTCAAGGCATGCTTCGGTCAAATTGATCGATTGGAGAAAAATAAGAAGAGCTTGGAATTCGGATCTGCTTTTTCCCAAAGTTGGGTTTGTTTTAGTAGTGGGCTGGGTTGACTATTAGAAAAGGGAATTGGATGGTTGGGCTGTTGGGCTTAGGTTTGGGAGATTGTAGGATAATATTATTAAGTGAATAAGATTTTCTAATATCCACTAATGAATAATCCTTTAAATAGAAGTCGGGTGTTTAAGGAAATTGGAAGTGGCTTTTTCTTTGGGTTAATTTGGTTCGGCTCGTATTTAAATTAATATTTTCCTTTATAATTCTTTAGGAAACCGTTTCCATTTGGGATCGTAGCTCCGTCTTCTTCAAGAGGATCCCAAGTTTTGAGGTAAGTCGTTTTTCGACTTGCTCGGTTCTTCTCTATCCTGTTAGATTGCGTACCGTTATTGTAGGGCGGGTTTTGGGAACTAGTCCTGAATACCTTTTTAAAATTGTTTTGAGCTTATTGAATTGTTGTGTGCGTAAAATGGTTTTGAATGTATTTTTATCGGAAAGATATTTTTGGAACGTTTTCTCTGTGTTGGTACCGTTTCCGACATGGTCCATCATAGCTGGCGTGGAGGAAGAGTTGGCTATGTATGACCCGTGTGACCAGGAAACCGTGCCCCTTCAAAAACGAAAATTATTATCTATGTGTTTTGGCAAGTGCTCCAGTGGAGGCTTAGCCGGGGTTAGAAGGGAGATTGTGAAGTGGAGGGAGAGGGTCTGCCTCTGCACTCAGCGCGGTGATGAGCGCCTGGGAAGTCGGATTGTGGAAAAGGAGGAATTGCATTGTTATGGGATTGTGATTGTAAACGCGTATGTGGCTATGTGTGACTGATTGTAACTAATTTAGGTATTGGTCTTTAGAGATATGACTGCGATTGTGGATTTGTATGCTGACTTTAGAAATGTTTTCAAAACGTTCTACAATTTCTGTATTCTCTCTAACTTGATAGATTAGAATCTAACCCTTTGGGGAATATTTTTCAGTTCCAGATATGAACCAGGGAGCCGTGCAGGAACCGAGACCAGATGGCGGGCCGGAACAGTAAAGAGCGCGTGTCATAGTGGGATGGGTTTTTACGCTAGTTTATTTATGACTTTCTAGGATGTTGGATTTTATATTATGATGGAGTTAGTACTATTGTTGTCTTTGTTCTCTCGAATGATTTATTGTTAGCAAAGATTCGTCAGATTTGAATATTTAGGTTTTTCGGGAATTCATGCATAAATACGATTTCTATATTTTTATAAAAAGAAAGGTTGCATATTTTTATTTTGTTTTCTCGTCGTGCCCGCGTTGCAAGATCCTAAAGTGTAGTTGTCAACCTTTTTTAATTGTACCTAGTAAGGTCTATTTCTAAGTGGCGCCCCGTCTGAAGTCGGGGTGTTACAGCATCAATCCTCCATTCCAGATATCTTCGGCCTGATAAGTCGAGAATATCAAATTCCCGCTTTGTTATAATTGTCATTAAATCAACTATACAACTAAATCAAATAATTAATTAACCATAAGAATAAACAATATTAATTAATATCATAACTTCTTAGACTAATTAATTAAATATTAAATTAATAAACACACGTATACATGTAATCACACAAAACGTGTATATGTATATGTAAGGTTGTCATGCATATGTATATGTGTAAGTGAAAAATTCAAGAGGACAAAAAAAACATATCATGCATACGTTAAGAATGAAATTACCAACATATTATAATTTAACTTTTCCTTTTTTAAGAAGGAAAAACAATGATAACATCATCATATCAAAAAACATGTACACACAAAATATCAACACGTTGAATAGAATGGTGGCAGAGAATTGGAAAAAAAATAGTATCTCTTTTATCTTATCCAATTTTGCAAGGCTTTTGTTTTATTCAAGAAAAACTCATTCTTGAACTTTCAATATAGTTGTAAATCAAACGTGAATGGTTTTCTAACAAAAGAACAAAGAAATTCAAAAATTCTCTGTTTCTTTTCAAAACACTCTTAAAATTTCTTCTTTTAGAAAAGAAAGATTTACATGAAGAAGAAGAAGACTGTATTTTTAAGATGAAGAAGAAGAAAGCCAAGCTCTCATATATAGAGCCATTAAAACGATGATCCATAAAAAATATGGTTTAGAAAATTGAAAGAACTATAAAATATGTACTACCTTCAAAAGATCTAGCCACTCAGTTGGTATTTTTATTTTAAGAAAATTTCGTGTTGATAACGTGTTATGAAATATTTGAGAGAGGACGTGAGAAATCTGAACTGATTTCATTGATTCTTTACAATGAATTGTACACCCTATTTATAGCCAAAAATGGGCTTGCATGACAAGTTCAATCGCATAAAGCTAAATCAAACATGTGTTTCGATACCTAAGAGGTACTCTTGACCTTGGGTTATATTATCATAGAAATACAAATGTTGCTCTTGTTGGATATGCAGATGTAGGATATCTATCATATCCACACAAAGAAAAATCTAAAAATGGTTATGTATTCACGTATGGAGATACGACGATCTCATTGAAGTCAACAAAACAAACGCTTATCGTTACATCATCAAACCATGTAGAATTAATCGCTCTTTATGAAGCATGAAGTGAATGTGTCTGGTTAAGGTCAATGATTGGCTATATACAAAAAGAATGCAGAATAAGATCAATTGCAGGCAATCCAACCATGATATATGAAGACAATTCTTCATGTGTCACACAAGTCAGAGGGCGTTATATCAAAGGAGATCGGACAAAGCACATTTTGCCAAAATTGTTCTCAACTCATGATCTGAAAAAGAGGGCAAGATCGAAATCCAACAAATACGATCAAATAAAAATGTTGCAGATTTGTTCACAAAATCCTTACAACCCAAGAAGTTTGAAGAACTTGTGTACAAGATCGGAATGTGCAGATTTCGAGAAGTACGTTGATTTCAGAGGGAGAATTATACGCATTGCACACTTTTTCCCTTCGTTCAGATTTTTTCCCACTGGGTTTTACCTGACAAGGTTTTTAATGAGGCAATACTATGAAAGCGTATAAGACAAGTTGTACTCTTTTTCCCTGTGCTATGGTTTTTATCCCACTGGGTTTTTCCTAGCCAGGTTTTTAACGAGGCCGCATATAGATAACCCCAAATGAAAGGATGAATATTTAAGGGGGTGTTAAGAGATATAAAGGTGAAGTATTCATCATTGTACACGCTTTTACACACTTTTATTTTATTAGGCAAATTTGTTGTATTAGGCTTGACAATCATTATAGCAATTACGACCTTCAATTTTTCTCAGCTTTTATACAGGTAAACATGTCATGTACGCCAAACTTTGGCTATAAATAGGATGTACAATCCACTGTAAAGAATCAAGGAAATCAGTTCAGATTTCTCAAGTTATCTCTCAAATATTTCGCCACAAAAATGAGAAAATACGGTATAAATATTCGTGTATTTTTCAAAAAAGGGATATAGGGGACATGTGTGATCTATCTCGGACAATTCTATTTGACACACACTCTATTTTTTGATAAGGTAAGATATCGGAATATTAAACAGACCATGTAATCCGAGATGTCGTAAAAATGACAGTCTTAAATGGCTAATTGAGTCAAAAGCGAGTAAGATCAACTATGAAAAATTACAAATTCCCGAAAAGCAATATAAGCATAGCACCACATGCAATAGGTCATCCATATTGGTCGTGCAAAATGAACAGCAGATGTTCCCTCTATTAAGATGAAGGATCTTTGAAAGCCTCAAAAAACCAATCGACCTGGCCCAATACAACTCGGTGCATTGACAAACACAACTCTAACTTCTCGAAAATTAGTACATAAAACCCACCCACTCTATTTTTCTACCTAAAACCCACCCTAAACTTTATTACATATATATTAAATTTGTTCACAAATTACTTACACTACCACACTCTTATTTTCTTCATCCTCTCTTCCACCAAAACTTTTCTCCCATTTCCTGATGCGACCCCGACCATGGACACCGCACAAGAGGAGGTCGCCATATCCCTTTGCTCGGATGGCCCGATCACTCGTGCCTGGACCTGGGCCATTGCTGAGCCACACAGTCCATAGTGTTGCGCACCGTCGCTAGCCACGACATGCCCATAGCTGAGCCCTCGCTCGCATGCACCGTCACCATCGACACCATGGACTCACCTCACTTAGACGCACCCACGACCTCGTCCTTGGACCTTGCCATCGTCATCCCAGCCTTGGAACCCCAACCTAGCATTACTCTAGCCTTGGTGTCGCTGGTCCATGCCCTCGGACCTTGCCACGCCGCACACAGTGTAGCGACAACCCTTTGGTGCGCAACCGTGACCATGTTGCATCGTTCTGTGGCATGTCATGGCCTGGCCGTGACACCTCCGTCATGCCAACCACGACCATCTATCTTTTATGCCTTTCTAAGTAGTTCTTTCCCTTTCCAAACTTTCAATTGTTGGTTTGCTTAGTTTAGTAAGTATGTTTATGGGCTTGGAGGTGTTGGGCCTATTATGTTTCTAGCCCTAACCGCCACTCCCATAATAGTCTAGGGTTTCTTGTGTCTTCTTCTATATAAGAGGCATGACCCCTTGTAGTTTTTCTTGACGCATGATTTGAATTAATGAAAATCTATCGGATTTGTTTCAGACTTTTGTTTGTTGTGAGTCAACCTCCTTATCCTCTTCCTCTAGATCGAATTCTCCCTTGAATCGATCAATTCTTATCTCTTTCTACAGATCCCCTTTCTCCCTCAAAAAGACCTCAAGTCGATCATAATAGCTTCCGCGTTCGCAAGTGAGACCTACTACGCAGTCAAAGACGAGATTATGTGTGCATTCGGGTCCTTTTCGGAGACTGGTTCACATCAACTGGTATCAGAGCCTCGAGATTGCGTAAGTCTCTCTCGTACCCATTTGCTCTATTGTGCACGATTTTTTTTCTTTCCCACCATCCATGTTTTTGTGTCGTTTGCCCTAGTTTTCCATCAATCTACCATCGAGCAATCTAGGTTACCATTTGTTTTGTTTGATTCGAAAAATTCATAAAAAATACAAAAAAATCAGCCTTGACCGCTCGACTTGCATATTGTTGGGTGATTTTTGCTTCAAGTTTCGATTCATTGCATGCTATAATTCTTTTTCGTGATCATCATTGTTGATTGCTTGTCGAGTCTCTTGATTGTTGTTTGCATATTCGTTGGCTTTGAAGAGGATAAAATCCATTCTGTTTTGGTCGATCCATTCACACAAGAGGATAAGATCCATTATGTGTTTATTCAGCCGAGATTTGCCACATTATTTATTGCCTTGTTGGTTTTGATCTTGGAGGATAAAATCCACAAGATCTTGTTAGTTGCCACATTAAAAAAAATTTCAGATTCGGTTGGAGATATTATAAAAAAAATCTTGAAAGATACACAAGCCAAAATAAGGCAAGTATCTTCCACATCTATCCAATCTTATTATTTTGGCAATCATATCTTCTCACCATCTTCTAAGATTTTATCTTGCATGTCTTTGCTTGATTGACATAATATCTCACCATCCCCTTGGTCGAGATTTCTTCCCTTCTTTCTTTTTTGCATCTTTCTAGTGTCGCGTCTAACCCTAGGCCGCCACACCTCTTTTCTCCTTTATCTTGCATTGCATGATTGTGCTTGTTTTGCTTCTTGATCCTTGCTTGTGTGAGTCGAGATCCTTAGCCACCCTAACCCTCATTAGAGTAGTCAATATACCGACTATTTGTTGCTTGTTATTGTCGTGCACATTAGATTAAATATATACTTTAATTGTGTGCCTCGTTGTTGTTATCTTTGTGAAATTGAGAGTGAAAATTTAAACCATCTTTTTTCTGTAATATTCGGCTTTTTCCATTCTTTTATTTTTTTTGAGATCGGAAAGTGACTTTCTTATTTTACAAGTAACCTCGTAAGACAGATTAATTATTAATATGTTTTTTTTTGAAAACCAACGGACTACATCCTTTTTCCTTTCTTGTATAAATTATATGAATATCTATATCTTTTTACAAGTAACAAATTATCTACCTCTTTATATATTTTTTCTACCCAAAATTTGATCTCGTTCCCATCAACCCAATCAAATCCTATCTTAGCTTTAATTATATCTAATTTAACCAAAGTATTATCCCTAAAAACCGAACTAACTAGATCACATGTCTATATTCTGATCTTGACAATCGAGATTTTCGCCTTCTCAAAGCCAAAAACGGAGGGCATCTCATCCATAAACCGTAAATCCAAACCGGCCTCTTAAGATCGTATTCCGGTAAACCACTTGTATATCCGCGACGATCGCGCATCACTCTCTCCGTCCGGCATTAACCACGTACTTTTCGATCGCTACCGTAGTGACGTTCTCATCCGTCAATCGCCGTTTTCAATTTTCTCGATCGCTGATCTCTTGTCCAGCATTTCATGGATCAGTTCTGATTCGTCATAGTCAAGGCTGCAAATACGTGTGTCGTCCGTCCCGATCAAACACGGTAATATTCGTCAACCTTCGTAGTCTTTTTGTCTGGTCCGGCTGAGCGTGGAGTGAGGGTTGTCGTCGGGGCGGCCGGTGAGGTCGTGTTGGTGCGAGTAGGTGGGTGACAATACTAGGAGGTAGATCAATGGAAAAGATTGGGAGAGAAATGTCAATTTTGGGTACTCGACCTTAGATTTATGTACGTGTAATTTGGATGGGTTTTCATATTTTTTTATATGTATTTATATGTTGAAACCGATCAAGTTGTTAGTGTAGGTATAATTGTTAATCTGTGTATTATTATTAGAATAGGAAGTTTGGGAGGTTATACCGTGATAGCTACCTAGTTTAATTAGTTAATGTAGTATTTTGTTATGGTTAGCTAGGGAATCTAAAGTCTCAAAGTTCATTAGTACTTATTTAGTATCGGGAAAGTATTTATGGGAGTTAAAATAAGTTGTATTTAGTTATAAGAGACGTTAAGGAGAAGTATGGTCATACCTAACTTTAGTACTTGTATTAATATTTCTTTTAGAAAATCGTTGTTGCCCACTCCTTTAGTTCCATCGTCTTCGTCAAAAGAGTTCTTCGTTTCAAGGTAAGTCGTTTTCGACTTGCTCGGTTCTTTCTTGTCTTGTTAGATTTTGTGCCGTTATTGTAGGATTGATTTTGGGAACTAGTCCAAATTATCTTTTTGAAGCGTTTTGGAATTGCTCATGCTGTTGTGTGCAAATTGGTTTTTAAATGGGTTTTATCAAAAACAAGTTTTTGAATGTTTTCTCTATGTTGGTACCGTTTCTGGCACGACCATCGTAGCTGGCGGAGAGCAAGAGTTGTCTCGTGTGACAGGGAAACCCGTGCCCCTTCAAAACGAAAAATACTATCTATGTGTTTTGGCAAGTGCTCTAGTGGAGGCTTAGCCGGGGTTAGAAGGGAGATTGTGAAGTAGAGTGAGAGGGCCTGCCTCTGCACTCGGCGCAGGGTTGAGCGCCTTGGAGGTTGGATTGCGAGTTGGAGGAATTGCATTGTTGTAAGATTGTGTTTGTGAATGTGTATGTGGCTATGTGTGACTAACCAAAACTAATTTAGGTATTGACCTTTAGAGTTATGAGTGCGTTTGTGGACTTGGATGCTGACATTAGAAGTGTTTTTCAAACGTCTTGCAATTTCCGCATTCTTTCTAACTTGATAGATTAGCAGCTGACTCTTCGGAGAATATTTTTCAGTTCCCGGTATGAACCAGGGAACCGTGCATGAGTCGAGGGCCATGGCGGGGCGGAGCGGTGAAGAGCACGTGTCATAGTGGGGTCGGGTTTACTTTGGTTTCTTTTGTTTCATTAGGGAGTTGAATTTATTGTTATGTTGGGTTTATTATCATGTGATGTTTATTATTATTACTAGGTTAATTTGTTAACTATAAGATTTTGTCGGGTTTGAATATTTATGTTTTCGGGAATTCATGCATAACTATGTTTCTAAGTTTACTAAATAAAAGGTTGGATGTTTTTATCAAGTTTTCTTGTCGTGCCCGCGTTGCAAGATCCTTAAGTGTTGTTGTCAACCCATTTAAGTAGTATCTGGTAAGGTCTACTATTAAGTAGCGCCCCGTGAAAAGACGGGGTGTTACGTTTTCCATTGTTCATTTAGCCAAAAAAATGATTTCAAAATTTAAGGGAAATTACAGTATTCTTTTGACTTTGTCACTTCATGAAGTTTCAATGACAATTTAATATCAACTTTAAATTTAAATAGTAATAGTGATATTCTTTGTTTTCTATGGTGGTTCATCTGGAATCATAGAAATGCTATCACTTTTAACCCATCTAGAATAGATTCTAACCTTTTATCTTGTGATTTAGCTTTTAGCCAACACATACAGTGGGTCTTTGCCAATTTGAAAATATATACTCCTAAACTTAGTAAGTGAAAACGAAAACGTAATGTTGCTTGGATAAAATCGTATTATGACTCGTTAAAACTCAATTTTGATGCTTCAAAGTAGAATAATTCTTCCGTTTTGCTAGTTTCATTATTTATGATTATGCCAGTTTAATTAAAGATTTTGATTGTAAATTGCTTGAACCCATGTCAAGTCTTAAGAGCTGAAGCATATGCACTTTTTGAGGGCCTCAAAGTTGCAGCTACTATGAATATTAATAAACTTATTATTGAATGCGATAATTTAATTCTCATTAATTCTATAAAAAAAATATTTGAAAAGTCTCATGGGAATTTTATTCAATTATAAAGGACATCAGAAATTTGGTTTTGGGTATTTCTAATGTTATGTTATTTCATTATTTTAGGGAGTGTAACTTTGTTGATGATTTCTTAGCAAGAAGACATAATAATATTCTACAGCTTCTTCAAGCTATTCCAAGAGCTCCAACGACCTTTGGCTCGGATGCTAATTCTTTAGTTCAGTTAAGACTTTTGTTTAGTCATCAACCTTTATTGTTTAATTTTTTCCAAATCATCTGTTGTGTTGATTTAGATTGACCTTGTAAAATTGGAGTAACTTAATATCTGCCTTATAAGGCCATCCACAATGGTAGTACATAAGGGTACATATATGAATACATAGCTTTTTTAAATGAAAGAAAAAATAAATTTATATGTACCCATTTAAGTGTAGCAATATAGCTACATTGTAACACCCCAATAATTTATAAGGAATTGAGTTGCTCCCCATGTCAACAAGAGCTCTTTCTTTTCTGAGTTTGAGTGAGGACAAAGAACTCAGAAGTTAAGCGTGCAAGGACGAGAGTAGTACCAGGATGGGTGACCTCCTGGGAAGTCCTCGGGTTGACATGGGATAGCGCTTCTAAAGCCTCGGGTTGACAGTATCGTGAGCCTCAGCCTGATAAGTGGCTCGCGGAGTTTAGGAAGACTGGAGTATCGAACTTTGCTGGAGCTCAGGGTTCAGACGTAGAGCAGTGGTTGAGGAGGGTGAAATCTGCGTTGGATTCTATTAAGGCACCGGAGGAGCGGAAGATGTCCTTAGTACAAAGTCTGTTACAGGAGAGCGCTTTTGATTGGTGGGAGCTATGTAGGGACCACCGGACTGAGGTTACGTTCGAGGAGTTTGAGAGACAGATTCGAGATCAGTATTGTCCTCCGGTGGTGAGGGCGGCTCGGGAGGCTGCTTTTCGGGATGCTGGACCCGAAAATATCACAGTATCTGAGACTATTCTGAAGTTTCAGCAAGGGTTGGCAGCGGTGCCAAATGCTGCCCCTACTGAGGAGTTGAAGATTGCGACCTTTCTAAAAAGGTTGCAGCCGCATTTACGTGCTTATGTGTCTGGACTTAGACTCACGACATTGACAGAGGTTCAGCAGTCTGCTTTGGCGTATGTTATAGCCACTCTGAGGCCGGAACAGGTGGATGCTCAGGTAGGAGGGGGTAAGAGACGGAAAATGACAACTGCAGCGACTTCTATGGGTGACAATCAGTTTGGACAGCACCCGCAGAGTAGACTTGAGTTCCAGCCATCGGGACGCCAAGAACAATCACAGTAGAGTCGGGCTGCCGGGAATCAAAGACAGTGCTACAACTGTGGAAGCGCTGAGCACTTGAGGAACCAGTGTCCTAGTCCAGTGAAGGATTGCTTTACTTGTGGGAAGCCCAGACATCTTCAAAGGTTCTGTACGGTTGGCACGCCTTCGCAGGGATCGGTACCGGGGACGGGAAATCGGGGAGTCCACCATCGGCCACCAGCACGGCAGACACCAGATCAGAGTGTTGGTCGGAGTGCAAGAGCTAGTAACACTGGCGTAGTTCCTACTCGAGTGTTTGAGATAAAGGGAATGGAAGGATCGGATGTCTTCGCTCCACCCGACGACCTAGCTTGAGATTTCTAATTGTCGGTTGATAGTATGGTTTAGCTGATAGTAGTTTAGTTTTTCAAGACATGGGGATCTTTAGTTGTTCATTAGGTTTGTTCGGTTGTTTGAATCGGGATTTTGTTGCTTTGTTTATGACTGTTTATTTTATTGATTGTTGCTCGGATAATTGTTTTGTGTGGACGTTGATCATGAAAACGGGATTGTTTTCTTTTGGATTGATTGATGATTGCTTAGATTCTTTATTGCATATTCTAGATATGTAATGTTTTATTAGACTACTGAATTCTGGTTCGAGGACGGACCCTCTTTTAGGGGGGAGAGGGTTGTGAAACCTCGATATATAGTTTCCTTTCTATAAAGTTTCGGGACGAAACTTTCTTTAAGGGGGATAGTATGTAATACTCGGGTTCGTTTTTCCTTGAATCGAGAACATGAAATTCTTGAATGCCAAGCAATCTGGTTTTCTTAACCCGCAAGCAACCCGAATTAAAAGTATATGGGTATTTCTTTCAAAGGAAGCCTAATCCTACCCTCAACCAATTTTCCGCCGTTCAAAGATTAATAGGATCCTATCTTCTTTGTTATGATCGTTTAAACCAATCGTAACCAATTTGATCAAATTCTTATCTTTTAATCTCCATGATATCTTTAATTTGTTCTAACCTTAAATACCAAAACTCGTCCCCTCGGCTTCACGTCTTCGAGCTTTCGTCCTGCTCTTTCAAACTCCGACCTCGTGGACTCATCGTCCTTCTTCTCCGGCGGTCAAACTCAAGACGCGAGTACACCGTCACGCCATCGCAGAGAGGTTCCGTTCAATAGAGTCGTGCACCGCCGTTGTCGTTTCCTCCGTGCTTTACTTAGCCATCTTTGCCGGCGTTTCCGGGTAAGGATCTACCTTGATACCCTCTTCTGTTTTTCCATGGTTTTAGGAGTCGGGTGTCGGAAAAAGGGTCTAGTGCGGTGGGTTGTTGAGAGCGGGAGTAGGATGATCGTTGGAAGGATTGGGGTCGGCGATATATTCTGTTGGAGGGCGGTGATTTTGGGGGCTCGTCTCTTCCATCATCACTTGTCTCCCTCCATGTTTGTATGTATATATATATATGTTCTGATGTGAGTATGTATATATATATGTTCTGATCTGAATTTGATCCAGGAACGAAATTAGTTGGCAAACGAGGGTCAAGGAAGATTTTTTTTTTTTTTTTGCTGGTGTTGTTAACTATTTTAACGAAATCAGTTTCTTGAGATTGGTTTAATATTTATATATGTGTGATTGAAAGAACCATACTTCATTAAATTATAAGTGTAATTGGGTATCTCGTTAGTCAAAATTAGAAGAAGTTGTTTGTAGTGGAATGTATGAAATTAGCATTATAGGTTCGAATTATTATTAGTATATTAAGGTTATTAGTATATTGCAATTAGTATACTATTGTCATCAGTAGTGTTATTACTACTATATATCTTGGTTGGTTAGGTCTTTAGGAGTTTGTTTTATGGATCAGTTAATTAGATTAGAATGTAGATGGAAATAATACTTATATATGTGTTCGTATAGGATTTTGGGTTAGTATAAGTACGTTTGGCTTCGGTTGGAATAATTAGTGAGAGTTAGGGGCTACTGGTTGTTAATTATTTGTTTCGATCATAGTTTTTATTAATCGACTATGTAGTAATGATTGTTAATATCTCTAGGTTCTTAGCTTCCTCTTGTTTTGCTAAATCGCGCAAGGGAACACATTCTTTTTGAGGTAAGTCGTTTTTCGACTTGCTCGGTTCTTTTCTCCCTTGTTAGATTGCGTATCGATATTGTAGGGCGGGTTTTGGGAACTAGTCCCGAATACCTTTTAAATTGTTTTGAGCTCCTTGTGTGTTGTGTGCGTTAATGATTTTAAATGTGTTTTATCGGAAATTATTTTGGAACGTTTTCTCTGTGTTGGTACCGTTTCCGACACGGCCCATTGTAGCTGGTGTTGAGGAAGAGTTGGCTACTTTGACCCGTGTGACTGGAAAAATCGTACCCCTTCAAATGAAAATTATTGGGAAGTGGAGTGGGAGGGCCTGCCTCTGCACTCGGCGCGGTGATGAGAGCCTTGGAAGTCGGATCGTGGATGAAGGAAGAATTGCATTGCTGTGTGATTGAGACTGTAAATGCGTATGTGAATTGTGTGACTGATATAACTAATTTAGGTATTGACCTTTAGAGTGTGATTGCGATTGTGGATTTGTATGCTGACTTTAGATAAATGATTTTAAAGCGTTCTACAGTTTCCATATTCTTTCTAGCTTGGTAGATTAGATGCTGACCCTTCGGGGAACATTTTTCAGTTCCAGGTATGAATCAGGGAGTCGTGCAGGAACCGAGGCAAGATGGCGGGCCAGAGCGGTAAAGAGCGCGTGTCATAGTGGGATTGGTTTATATTAGTTTATTTATATTAGTTAGAATATTGATTTTAATGTTTGTTAGACGAAGTTGGTATTTTATTTCAGATATTATCTTTTTGGTTCAGATAGTTCAGTTTCAGTAGGCGTTGTGACGTATTTGATTATTTATAATTTTCGGAGATTCATGCACGATTACATTTTCTAAGTTTTATTAAATAAAGGTTGGATGTTTTATTATGTTTTCTCGTCGTGCCCGAGTTGTAAGGTCCTACAGGTAGTTGTCAACCTAAATAATAGTACCTTGTAAGGTCTATTTCCTAGTAGCGCCTCGTCGAAAGACGGGGTGTTACATACATACTATCTACTCTATTATGTGGTCAATATGCCATATGTCACACATTGATTAGTACCTTTTAAAATTTTAAAACAATTTATGAAAAAAGAAAAATAGAAAAAAGGATATTATATACTCTTAATTACTCAAAAAAGTATATTAATAGAAAAGATAAATACAAATGGTACATAATAGTTGTTGGGACGTTGTTGGATCAACGATTCAATTCTCTTAAGTTTTGATAATGACAAACACCATAGGGAACTAATGTGGTTTGTTCAAGTATTTCTAAGGAACACAGGTACAGCCAAGAACTCCTACGAATGACCAAAAGCCACTGCTGGCCACAATGAAGAGTTTCCATCAAGGGAACTCTGAAGAGGAAAGTTCCCATGAAGTGGGAACTCCCAGAAACAAACAAGAAAACACAAGCTTACAACGATGAAGAGTTTCCATCAAGGGAACTCTGAAGAAGTCAGTTCCCATGACATGGGAACTCACATGTGAGGACAACGACCGTTCAGCGCAGATCGCGGGATTCTGTCTCAGACAGCCCGAGGGAACAGTCTGAGGATCAGACTGTCACGCTTCATCCAACGGTCCGATTGATTCAAAAAGTTGACCTAGTTCAAACCAAAGTCACATGTGAAGAAAGTACAACTTGGGCATCAAGCAAAGGGCATTTTGGACACAAACGAAAGATGCGACTGCCCAAGACAAATGGACTATAAAGCCAAATGAATAGTACTCGGTCTGAGTACTTCTCCCAGAACTTACAAACACCCACATCAGAGAAAAGAAAGAAAAAGAGAGAAGTCCCCGCCGGCGAGTGTGTGATCTCAACGACGGAGAAGCTGAAGTTCCCAGGAGCAAGGGAACTGAGAAGTCAGAGTAAGGTTTGAGTTACTTGTGTTTTGCTGTTGTGAGCTTAGGAACTCAGTTGAGAGGATTTACTAGTGTTGCTAGAGTTAGGAAGAACTTGTAGGAACAGAGAATTGTAAATCCGGCTGTGTAACTAAGGAACAAAGCAATTAATATAAGTAAGTCATTCAAAATCCTCCAAGCGGAGGTAGAGGTTTACCCATACAACTAGTTGGTTGTAGTGGGGTTCCTCTATAAAGGAACTGTGCCTTTTATTGTTTTTATTACTTGCGATTATTTACTTCCGCTGCCTTGGGAACAGCTTAATTGGCAGTTCCCAAGCTCACTGCTAACCGATTACGATCCAACAATTGGTATCAGAGCTTGCGCTCTAGATTTGTGTTAGCATCGCAGGTGTCAAAATGGCTCAGGAACTTACTCAGGTGGGGAACAATACCAGCAAGCCGCCAAGGCTTATCACAGGAAGATTTGAAAGCTGGCAACGCGACATGAAAGATTGGATGCGTGGCCAAGACTACCAAGCCTGGTGTGTCATCGAAAGGGGGAACTTCGAAATCGATCCAGCTATTGTCAACGACCTCTCAAAGTGGGGTCCCAACGAGTACAAGTGCATGGAGGCAAACTACAAAGCAAAACAATATCTAAAAAGGTCCATGTGCGTACAAGATTGTGACAGGGTTGTAAACCTTGACACAACCAAGGAAATGTGGGAAGCCATCCAACAAATGCACGTTGGGAACTCAGATCTCAGAGAAGATCTTCAAATGAATGCAAAAAGGGAGTTCTACAACTTCCAAATGGAAATGGGAGAGTCCGTCGACAGCTACCAATCCCGATTTGAAGGACTTTGCACTAAGATGGAAGGATTGGGGATCACAAAAGAAGAAATCACCCACAAAATGAAGGTCCAACAGCTCTTCAATGGATTGACTGGAGAATGGGCAAACGAGAGAACGATGTTCAAGGAAAACCCAGAGAATCGAACGCTCATGCTCCATCAAGTATTTGGAAAGCTAGTGGGACATGAGAAGAGGAAGATCGATGATAAGGAACAAACTCGAGCTCATCGAGGGATCGCACTCAAGATCGAAAAGATGCTCAAATCAACCCAAGAACAACATGAAGACTCCGAAGAAGAAGAGGATGAAGAGCTAGTTCTTGTAACAAGGGCTCTTCGAAATTTCTACAAAGGAAAGTCTCAACGGAACAGTGGGAACTGGGGAAAGGGACAGAGTTCCCAAAGAAAGCCCACAGAGAAGGATCTCTCAGAAGTGACTTGCTACAAATGCAACAGGAAAGGACATTTTGCGAAGGAATGTCCACAAGGAACTGATGGCAGAAAGCAAGGAAAGAAGGCCTACATCGCTACCTGGAGCGATGATGAAGACGAAGATCCTGAATCATGGGCACTCCCAGACATGTGTGGAATGGCCATAGGAGAAACCACTGGGGAACAACCCAGTGAGGTAACCACTGAAACTGCTCTTGATTCCTTGAGTAATTATGAAAAACCTGAGTTGTTGAAAATTCTTTCAAGTCTTGTTAAAGATAACATAAAACTGCAAAACAAGTTGGAAAAACAGGAACACATAAATTCTCAATTAGTTGGTCTTGAGCCCTGTCCCAACTGCATATCCCTTCTAGAAAAACTCAAGTCCCATGTGTCTCACATCGTAGATCTAGAAAGAGAAATCAAAACTCTAGAGAAAGATGAGAACACCCTCCTGCAAAACCTGAGTAAGACTTCCGAACATCTTGAAGCCTCTAGTTCCCAAGTTAAGTTTGTCCCAGCCAGACATGGCATAGGATACAAAGGTGAGTGCTCCAAGAACGGAAAGTCATCCCTGAGCGAACATGAGATCCATGAGTGTAGGGCCTTAGAACTTCAGTGCGAGAAACAGAAAAATGCTCATCTCGAGGAGAAAATCAGGGTCCTAGAGAGTGGAAACAATGGTGAGAAAGATTACTATACTGGGAACTCTGGACATAGAATCTATGTCAAAATTGCTAAGGGAAATGGGTCTCGAGTGTACAACAAAGAAACCATGGATAGGAACCGTATCCAGAGACCACACCCAAAATACTACCTGGGAGAATACTACAAGACATGTTGGCACTGTGGTGCTCATGGGCACTACAAGGATGCATGTCCTAAGAAGAGAGCCCAAACCCCTAAAAGCCATGAGTTCCCAAACAGACAAAAACGTCATACTCATCACCAAAGGAGCTCCAACTCTCAAAATTCCAAAGACATCAACATTTTTGACTATATCTTAAATGAAAATGTATTCCCTTGCAAGGGACCTGGCAAGAGTCATCTTGCCTGGGTCTCAAAACACTAACTTTTCCTTGTAGGTGGCAGTGAGAGGGAACAATACATGGTTCATAGATAGTGGATGCTCGAACCATATGACAGGAAACAAGGATATCCTCATCTCACTCCACACTCATGCCGAAGGAGGCCACGTCTCATTTGGCAACAAGAACAAAGGAGAAGTTATTGGAAAAGGAGAAGTGTTACTCAACAAATCCATCAAAGTCAGCAACGTAAATCTGGTAAAGGATCTGGGATATAATCTGCTGAGTGTCTCCCAGATGTGTGATCAAGGGAACAACATCGTCACTTTCGACTCAGATGAATGTCTCGTCATCAACAAGAAGACCAACAAAGTAATTCTGAGAGGAAGAAGATACAACAATGTGTATGTGGTGGACACCAACTTTGAACCACCAATGAAGTTGTGCCTTGCGAGTTCCCAAGATGACACGGAACTCTAGCATCGAAGATTGGGACATGCTGGTGTGAATCAAATCCTGAAGCTTTATCTACAGGATCTGGTCATTGGTCTTCCACGAATTAATCTCGAAGGAGTCAAAATGTGTGAAGCATGTGTTCGAGGGAAACAGACCAGGACCTCCTTCAAACCCAAGAAGGTGGTAAGCACAACCAGGTCCCTGGAGTTAATTCACATGGATCTATGTGGTCCCATGAGAACAGCTAGCTACGGTGGAAAAAGGTACATGTATGTTTTAATTGATGATTTTTCAAGATTCACCTAGGTTATTTTCTTGAAGGCAAAATCACAAGCGTTTGAAGAATTTGAGCCCTTCATTAAAGAACAGAAGTAATCTTGGGGCTGAAACTGAAAGCAATCAGATCTGATCACGGAACTGAGTTTCAAAACTCGGAGTTCCTAAACTTCTGTGAGCAAAATGGGATCTCTCACAACTTTTCAGCTCCTCGTACTCCTCAGCAAAATGGAGTGGTCGAGAGAAAGAACAGAACTCTGGAGGACATGACAAGAACCATGATGATCGAAAGTGGAGTTCCTGAGTACTTCTGGACTGAAGCAATCTCCACAGCTACATACATCCTAAATCGAGCCATGACAAGGCCCCTGATCAACAAGACTTCCTATGAGCTCATCAAAGGGAGAAAACCAAACATCTCACACTTAAGAACATTTGGTTGCACATGTTTTGTTCACAACAACGGCAAAGACAATCTTGGCAAATTCGACCCCAGAAGCGACGAAGGGATCTTCCTGGGATACTCATCACAAAGCAAAGATTACAGGGTCTACAATAAAAGAACCAAGAAGATAGAGGAAAGCATTCATGTCGTCTTCAATGAAAAGTCTGTAAAGATGGGAACTGAGACCCAAGGGAAGGGAACTCTGTTCAAGCTAGTCAGACATGAAGACGATGATGATGACGAGGATGAGCCAAGAAAGAGGGATGAAGACTATCCAAGTGCAAGCAATATCCCGCAACCAGGGAACAACGACGAAGGTCCAACCCTCACTGATCAAACCTCCCTCGAGGCTCCTTCCTCATAAGAACCACAAGACACCTCCAACTCTCTCGAGGTCCCCTCTTCAGGGAACAACTCTGCTGTCCCCCAAGACAATACCCTGCCAGAATCAAGTATTCAAGGGGAACAAAGAGGAAACCTGCCAGAAATCTCTGAAGAAACATCAAATGAAGAAGCTGGAGATGAGAGTTCCCATGACAAAGAAACACCGACTGAGGATGATACACATGCAAAGGAACTCACTCATACAAGAACCTTTCAACAAAGGAAGGACCACCCCCTTGAGAACATCATCTCCCCTCTTGATAAAGGTGTGCAAACTCGTTCCTCTCTCAATAATTTTTGTGCTTTTAACGCGTTTGTTTCAATGGTGGAACCCAAAAATATGAAAGAAGCATTAAAGGACCCAGATTGGATACAAGCCATGCAAGAGGAACTCCACCAATTCGAAAGAAACAAAGTTTGGAAGCTAGTTCCTAGGCCCAAAAACAAGAACATCATAGGAACTCGATGGGTTTTTAGGAACAAGCTCGATGATACTGGAGCAGTAGCAAGGAACAAGGCTAGGTTAGTAGCACAAGGATACAGGCAAGAGGAAGGGATTGACTACGATGAGACCTTCGCACCAGTTGCCAAGATCGAGGCAATCAGACTCCTCATCGCCTATGTCGCTCACAAGGGATTCAAACTTTATCAAATGGATGTGAAAACAGCCTTCCTAAATGGACATCTCAAGGAAGAAGTGTATGTGGCCCAACCTCCAGGATTCGAAGATGAGAAAATGCCCAACCATGTCTATTTCCTGGAAAGGGCCCTTTACGGACTCAAACAAGCTCCCCGAGCTTGGTATGACAGGTTTGCTCAATTCCTCTTGTCCCATGGATACATTCGTGGTTCCATAGACAAGACTTTGTTTTTAAAGAAAGAATCTAAAGACATTTTGATTGTGCAAGTATATGTTGATGACATTGTGTTTGGAGCAACTAACGAAACTCTTGTAGAGAAGTTTAAGGACCTCATGAGCAGTGAGTTTGAGATGAGTCTCATTGGGGAACTCACGTTCTTCTTGGGACTTCAAATATCCCAAACAAAGGAGGGAACAAAGATTCATCAACAGAAATACATCAAGGAAATGCTCGTGAAGTATGGAATGGAACACTCCAAACCCATCGACACTCCCATCTCACCAAATTCAAGGCTCAATGCGGATGAAACATGTATTAGTGTGGACCAAAGGAACTATCGAGGTATGATCGGGTCCCTTCTCTACTTAATAGCTAGTAGACCTGATATCATGTTCTCTGTATGTCTTTGTGCTCGTTTTCAAGCTAACCCCAAGGAATCACACCTGAAAGAGGTGAAGAGAATTTTCAGGTATCTCAAAGGGAACGATAACTTGTGCCTATGGTATCCAAGGAACAGTTCCCTTGAGCTCATTGCATACACAGATGCAGATTTTGCAGGGCACTTGGTTGACAGAAAGAGCACATCAGGAATGGCCCAGTTTCTAGGGTCATGCTTAGTCTCGTGGGGATCTAAAAAGCAAAAGTCAGTGGCACTCTCCACAGCTGAAGCCGAATATGTGGCTGCCGCATCATGCTGTTCCCAGGTTCTATGGCTTAAGTCACAACTCCAGGATTACGGTATGTCTTTTGGCCCAATTCCCATACTCTGTGATAACACTAGTGCCATAAACATTTCCAAAAATCTTGTGCATCATTCTAGAACTAAGCATATTGATATAAGGCATCACTTTCTACGTGACAATGTCGAAAATGGGAACATCTCGATGGAACACTGTAGAACTGAAGAGCAAATTGCGGACATTCTTACCAAAGCTTTAGACAGACGTCCCTCTTAGCGTTTTCGAATGCTTCTAGGGATGATAACTCTAAACTAAACAAGTCCCTGTTTGTCTCTCTCTCAATGCCTGACTAGTTTATATAAGATTGCATGATAGGGAACTTGGATTTATTGCTTTCACTATGCCATGATTACTAGTCTAGAGAAAAATGTGTACAAAGGAACTCTATTTCTTTTGGCCCAAAATGATCAACCAGAGTTCCCTTTATCCCTCATTACAAGCCACCATGACGGTTGATCATATGACCCACCCTAAGCTAGGGACCAGACAAATGCTTCTCATGAGCCAAAATATTTCCTTTATCGAGTTGCAAATTGTCTAGTTCCCTTTGAGTTCCCTAGCCCCACAAAAAGATGAGTGTGAAGTTCCCTTAACCACTTCACTCTCCCTGACCTTGAAAAGATCATGGGAACTGCTGCATCTACAAAGGGAACGCTGACTAATCTTCAAAGAAAAACCGTCACTTGGGAAGCGGACTTTTGTGTCAGAAGCTCTGAAGCGTTAAAGGCCAAGTATTCAAAATTTGAAAAGGACTTCCCAAGAGATTGTGACGCGTGTCCAGAAGCATGCTTGAGAAGTTGAAACGGCGCCCCACGTTCATTGGGCAACGGTTATCGAGGTTATTCCACTTTCCTTTCTACCCTTCACCTCCTCTCTCCTTTAAAACCCCTCTTTGCCATTTTTAGGCCCTTTACTCCATCTTACATCTCTGTCATTCGTCTTCCCAAAATCTTTTTCACTCTCTTTTCAAGAAACCTCCAAAGCCTCCCAATTTCTTACAAAAATGGCCCCTCAACACACATTCGCCCAAATCAAAGCGTGGGTACTTGCCAATCCTCGCATCCTTTTCATCTCTCAACTAAAAGAGATCGAGCAAGAACAAGACCCAACCATGAACGATGTCCTCATTCAAGGGATATACAATCAAGTAAGCCCCTTCTTGCCTCCTCCTCCTCCTCAGGCCGACGAAACCGTCTCCTGGACCTCTTCCTCCTCCGAATCTTTTCCTCTCCCTCCTCCAAATACCAACACCTCCTCCGGAGTTGTCATCGTTGACAACTTCGGAGACGCTCACCCCTCAATCAATGAAAAACCCCACAAATCCAAACACCGCCACTCATCCAAACGCCGTCACTCATCAAAAGATCCCTCAAAATCCAAAAAATCCAAACACTCCCACGACCCCTCCAAATCCAAAAAGCGTAAACACTCTGAGGCCTCTGAATTCTCGGAGCCTAGAAAGAAGGCTTTCTTCAAGTTTGAGGACTACCTGAACTGCTCCAAGGAGAGTTCTTATGCTCCCAAACCTCCTTACCCTTTCCCTTCCGACGATGGGACCTCCGAACCCCAGAGTCTACTCCCCTCTTCCTCCTCCATCCCTCCTCTTCAAATCGAGGGACCTCCCACAAAACGACCAACTCCCCCTCCACCACCTTCCTCAGTACCCACCTCCACGGGCACTCTCACAACACAATCGACTCCTCCTCCCCCGCCTTCTCCAGTTCCCACCACGATGGGAACTCCACCTCCCCAACCTTCTTCCCTTCCTCCCGTCCCTCTAACTACGGGATCTCCAACTCCTCCTTCCTCTTCACCAAAACACATCTCCACCACTCCCATTTCTATTTCGGGGATCCCTACTCCCCAAGTCACCAGATCCCTTCCTCCCCCTTCCACTCAACTCACCACCCCTCTTCCTTCTTCTCCTCTCCCCTCTTCCATCACGTCTCCCACAACCACCAAACTCCCCTCTCCCTCACCATCCAAAAGTACCGTCGCTCTCTCCTCAAACGACGACGATCTTCCTCTCTCTGTGGTCATCGGCAAAATGACCAAGGACCCTCCTCCGATCATCATGGGAACTTTGGAGGAGGAAGCCCAGCTCAAGGCCATCGAGGAAGAACTCAACAGGGGTCCCTCTGAGCACACAGTCTCCCAAGGGACAAAGTCCCCAGAAAAGGTGGCTCCTCAAGAGCCCACAGAGACAAGGGACCTCGCACCAGCTGGAGGTGTTGAGGCAACAACAAGTCATCCTAGAGATGACGCGGAGGGATCAGGTTCGAGCTCCTCCGAGGAAGAAGGGACCTCCCAAGATGAGGTCGAAGAAGAAGAAGAAGCTCCAGCCACTACGGAGCCAGCACGGATCCCTACACTTGGACACCAAATGGTGGTGTCCACGAGTTCCCAACCACCAAGGGACCGCGTGCTTATGATTGAAGCGGTTGCACCCCCTCAGTAGAAAGGACCTCGCACGGTCTCTAGGGGGAACACATCTAAAAGCACTTCAAGGAAGGGGAAGGGGACCACCAAGCATCATGTCGATGAGCGCCGGAAGCTTCTTCCTCACCTCATTGTTTCAGAAGAAGTGCTGACTGAAAATGGTCTGGAGGAACTGTGGGAACTGATCAAGGCCCAGGGCTAGGAGAGACTCTGCCAAGAAACTGTGAGAGTAGATCCCTCACAAGTGCGTCGATTCTACAACAACTTCACTATCACCAACGACGGCACTCAGGGAACTCTCTCCCACGAAGGCGACGAGTTCATTTTTACAACGTCGACAATCTGCCTTCAACTCCAGGTCCCCGGTCAAGGGCTTAGCGAGGTGCCCAGCAAGCTCTGGGGCGACTTCAACAGCGCCGAGGTGTGCAACACAATTTTTGAGGTTCCCTCTAAGGTCCTCTCGACGCATCATTTGTCCTTGGTCGCCAAGCTCGCTCACCAATTCATCATCAACGTGGTGATCCCACGCCAAGAGAAGCGCCTGGTCGTCAACATCCTAGATGCCATCATGCTCTACCACTTCCTCCTCAAGAAGCCCATAAATCTTCCCCGAATAATCCTTGGGCACATGGAGAAGTGCATGGCCTCCAAGTCCCACTCCCTTCCCTACTCCGGGCTGATCAAGAAGCTCCTACAAAAAGAGGGTCTTTACGACGCCTCTAAAGATGAAATCGAGCTTGGAAGGGAACTGGACATTACAGTTGCCCAGAAAATGAGGCACTCGGAGCCTGTAGAAGAGACGGCTCCACTAGAGTCTGGTCCACAAGAGGGGAACTCTCCAGTGTTGCTCCGCATCGCCAACACCCTCGACCAGATTGCTAGGGACCAAGCAGTGTTGGCCAGAGGACAAGAAAAGCTTACACAAGTCCTTACGCGCCTTTGTGACGCCTTGTTCCCTCAGAACCCATGATCTCTCCCTTCTTGTTCCCTTAATCCAAAACATGACCACAAATTGTACTTGGGTTCCCATTGTACATATTATCTTAAGTAATGAAATGGTCTTTATTTTGATTGCGTGTTCCCTTCTTTCCTAATATTGCTTTGCTTATTTTCGATGATGTCAAAAGGGGGAAAGACAAAAAATGCGAGATGAGTTAAAAGTTTAAGTTATCACAGACCACGCATAAGCTAAGGGGGAACAATTGCATAAAAAGCCTAATAGGAACTATGTGTCTCACCAGAAGTGGCTCCCTAAATCTAAATGTTTCACTAAGAGTGACTTCCCAAAATCATACTTAGGAACTCATCAGCATATTATTCATTGAAATACTTGCATTTTTGTGATGGGTTTGTCATCATCAAAAAGGGGGAAATTGTTGGGACGTTGTTGGGACCTCTGGTTCTAAGCAACGGATCAACGATTCAATTCTCTTAAGTTTTGATAATGACAAACACCATAGGGAACTAATGTGGTTTGTTCAAGTATTTCTAAGGAACACAGGTACAGCCAAGAACTCCTACGAATGACCAAAAGCCACTGCTGGCCACAATAAAGAGTTTCCATCAAGGGAACTCTGAAGAGGAAAGTTCCCATGAAGTGGGAACTCCCAGAAACAAACAAGAAAACACAAGCTTACAACGATGAAGAGTTTCCATCAAGGGAACTCTGAAGAAGTCAGTTCCCATGACATGGGAACTCACATGTGAGGACAACGACCGTTCAGCGCAGATCGCGGGATTCTGTCTCAGACAGCCCGAGGGAACAGTCTGAGGATCAGACTGTCACGCTTCATCCAACGGTCCGATTGATTCAAGAAGTTGACCTAGTTCAAACCAAAGTCACATGTGAAGAAAGTACAACTTGGGCATCAAGCAAAGGGCATTTTGGACACAAACGAAAGATGCGACTGCCCAAGACAAATGGACTATAAAGCCAAATGAATAGTACTCGGTCTGAGTACTTCTCCCAGAACTTACAAACACCCACATCAGAGAAAAGAAACAAAAAGAGAGAAGTCCCCGCCGGCGAGTGTGTGATCTCAACGACGGAGAAGCTGAAGTTCCCAGGAGCAAGGGAACTGAGAAGTCAGAGTAAGGTTTAAATTACTTGTGTTTTGATGTTGTGAGCTTAGGAACTCAGTTGAGAGGATTTACTAGTGTTGCTAGAGTTAGGAAGAACTTGTAGGAACAGAGAATTGTAAATCCGGCTGTGTAACTAAGGAACAAAGCAATTAATATAAGTAAGTCAATCAAAATCCTCCAAGCGGAGGTAGAGGTTTACCCATACAACTAGTTGGTTGTAGTGGGGTTCCTCTATAAAGGAACTGTGCCTTTTATTGTTTTTATTACTTGCGATTATTTACTTCCGCTGCCTTGGGAACAGCTTAATTGTCAGTTCCCAAGCTCACTGCTAACCGATTACGATCCAACAATAGTAGAAAGTAGAATGAAATATATTTTTTTGTAATAGTTAAGATATATCATTGCTCATAACCTAACACGCTAGTGGCTCATTATATCGAAAAAAAAGTATGTTGACAGAATAATGTGGGGGTTGTGAATTGCTAAAGGTATTTATAATATGGGTTGATAAGTATAATATAATGTGTTATAATGGTGGTTTTCGGATATTGAGCCTAAAAAAAAGCATCCATTATACAAACACACGAATAAACCCCGGTCCAAATCTTCTACTCCCTTACATACTCCCTCCTATACTCCCTTGTTTTAATTGATTACAAGGTGTTTTTTTAATATTTTACTAATAATTAAGTTTCTTTTTATGTAATTTGGAAATTCATCACCCAATTACGTCGTAGGGAAGTATAAAGGGAGTATATATAGGGAGTAGAAAAATTGATTTTGTTAAGAGATAAGGTGAATTATTCATCCATCATTGCTTTTGTTTTATTAGGCCTAAGAGATGATATATCATCATCACCTGTTTGTTTTATTAGGCTGGCAATCATTACAACAATGACGGCCTTCAATTTTCTCAGCTTTATACGGCCGAACTTCTCATGTACACAAAGTTTTGGCTATAAATAGGATGTAAAATTCATTGTAATGAAAAAATGAAATCAGTTCAGATTTTTCAGCTTTCTCTCTCAAATATTTCACAACACGTTATTAGCACGGAAGTTTCTCAAAATAAAATTCTAACTAAGTGGCTAGATCTTGAAGGTAGTACATATTTTATACTACTTTCAATTTTCTAAACCACAGTTTTTATGGATCATCGTTTTAATGGCTCGATGATATGAGAGCTTGGCTTTCTTCTTCTTCATGTATCTTGAAAATACAGTCTTCTTCTTCTTCTTCTTCTTCATGTAACTTCTTTTCTGATAGAAATTTTTTTGGAAGAAAGCTTTGCAAAGATTGAAAGTTTCTTTTGTACTACGTTTGCTTTCTCTGATTTACAATTATATTGAAAGTTCATGTTTGATCCATATTAAAAGAGTTTAATTTACACAAGAGTTTCAAATCTTTAGCTACTTATTACTCTGCATGTTTTGGTGTGAGTACAGAACCATGTTTTGGTTTTTCTTCCTATCATTCATTCACTCTTATATTGAAAAGTCAAGTATTCAATTAAATTAAAAAAAAAAAGAAAAGGGAGAAGACAAGATCTTATCTTTACATGTGATGTACCATTTGCATATATATAAGTATTTCATGCATATCCATCTTTATTAACTTACATGTTTTATACGTAGAATTATTATTTATATTGTTAATTGATTATTTGTTCTAATGGCAAATATTACAAAGCGGGAATTTGATATTCTCGACTTATCAAGCCAGAGATATCTAGAATGGAGGGTTGATGCACTGACAGCTCACCCCCAAGCATTTGTCTACAAGAGACCATAAAAGAAAATAAAAATACCTGAGATATCTGGAATGGAAGGTTGCTGTGCTGGCTCACCTCCTAGCAAATGGTCTACAAGAGACCACAAAAGAAAATGAAAATATTTCCCCACAGAATATGGCTAAGGTGATTATCTTTCTTCGCCATCATATACATGCCTAAAATTTGAATATTGAATATCTATTGGTGGAAAATCCCAAAGAATTATGGGAAAGCCTATAACAAATATATGGACACCAGCAACAAGTTTTGCTCCCTAAAGCAAATTATTACTGGACTAATTTAAGGTTTAAAGACTTCGAGTCAATCAGTGATTATAATTCTGCCCTGTTTCTTATAAACTCTCAATTACATTTATGCGGGCAGAAAATATTTGAAGAGCTAATGTTGAATAAAACTTATTCAATCATACATGCTACTCTTGTGTTGTTACAAGAACAATACAGAAAAAGGGAGTTTAAAAAGTATTCAGATTCGATACAGGCTACTACTTGTAGCTGAGCAGAATAATGAGCTGCTTGTGAAAAACCACAACTTGAGGCCAACTGGTACTACACCGTACCTGGAAATAAATGCCACATATGCCTCTCAAAGAAATGATAGTAGGCATCAAGATAACCATGGACACGATGACAATCGTGGTCGTGGATTTGGTCATGGTAAGGGTTTTGGTGATTATCAGAAGAATAACTTTCCTGATACAACCATTTCCAAGGGGAATAATATGCAAATGGTTCAGAAGGGTCCTATAGGACCCTTCCCAAAAGACCAAATGTATATGCTATAGATGTGGTATGACATGTAATTGGGAAAGGGTGTGTTGCACAGCAAAAAACTTGGTTAAGTTGTACCAAGCTTCCCAAAAAGATAAGGGGAAGAATATGGAGACTCATTTTATTGACGACACTGAACCTACACCAAGTTTGGACATCTCTGATTTCATCATAGATGATGAATTTGGAATAAATGAAAATATCAACTACTATAATATATATCCATGTAATCTTATCTGTTGTTTATGTTTTTAATTATGTTTTTCTTTATCTTGAAGATATGGAAACGATTAAAGATATATCAAGTAGCAAGAATCAATGTCTAGTGGACAGCGCTACTACGCACACCATCTTGAGAAATAAAGAGTACTTTAATTACTCAGTTAACTTTGCCTGAAGCAAATGTTAAAACAATCTCTGGTGTGACAAATTGATCGAAGGCTTTGGTAGAGCTTGTATTTTGCTACCTGAAGGAACAAAATTGATCATAAATGACGCATTATATTCAAGTAAGTCTCAAAGGAACTTACTAAGCTTTAAAGATGTGCGTCATAATGGTTTTCATGTAGAAATCATAAATGAAAACAATAAGGAATATTTGTGCATCACAATACAAATATGTGGCAAAAAGCAGATTTTAGAAAAACTGCTAGCCCATTCTATTGGACTTTAGCAGACATATATAAGTCCAATAGAAACAAATGTAACATCCTATGAGAAATTAAATGATAAAAGAATGTTTACATTATGGCATGACCGTTTGGGTCATCCAGGTAATGGAATGATGCATAAAATAGTTGAAAGTCCAACTGGGCACTTAATAAAGAAAGCATGTGTCCTTAAATCAAGTAATTTTAACTGTAGAGGTGGTTCACTTGGTAAACTAATCACCATACCATCCAAAAATAAAGTAGGGATTGAAAATCTACGTTTTTGGAACAAATAAAAGGTGAGATTTGTGGACAGATAGTCCCACCATGTGGACCATTTCGATACTTTATGGTATTAATTAATGCATCAACAAGATGGTCACATGTGAGCCTCTTATCAACAAGAAATACAACTTTTCCTAAACTCCTAGCTCAAATAATTCGCTTACGAGCGCTATTTCCGAATTATACAATCAAAAGAATTCGGCTTGATAATGCATGAGAATTTACTTCCCAAATATTCAATGACTATTGTATATCAAGTGGGATTATAGTTGAACATCCGGTGGCTCATGTTCGCACACAAAATGGTCTTGTTGAATCTCTGATAAAACGATTACAATTAATCGCTAGACCATTATTGATGAAGTCTAAATTGCCAACATCAGTTTAGGGACATGCTATTGATGTTCGTGTTTTTGGTCTAGTTTTAGGTGTCTTTCTTAAGTTGTTTAGTTTAGTTTTAGTAAGTTTTCGGGTTAGTTTTGTGTGTTTTTGGATAAGTTTGAATATTTTGTAAAAACGTATGGAAGCTACTCTGTTTTGTGTCTTTTTGTAGGTTTTTAAGCGGAAGGGAGCACTTTTCAAGTGAAGTTGAATACAAGTGGTGGAAGGTGGAATGCATGGAAGAAGAGAAAGAAGATTGCATGGGAAGATCAATTTAGAGTGCAAGTTAAAGACAAGAAAGAGTTTGTAATAAGCCAAAACAGAAGTTCGTTAACGACCTGTGAGAGTCGTTACCGAGCTGTGCATCAGAGTTTTTGTTAAGGAATTCAGCAAGTGTCTACCGACCCTGTGCAGGTCATTAATGAGGTGACATGTGTCGGTAGAACGACGCCGACTTTCGGAATTATTATCTTTTATCTTGTTATCTTTTAAGTTTGGTAAGTTTTTATCTTTTAGGTCTTTTATTAGATAGCTTTCTTAGTATAAATACCCTTGTTCTAAGCCTAGAAAGGGGGGATTCGATTAGCTTTAGAAGATAAGTCGAGAGAGAGAACATGGACTGATTCCGATCGAGAGAGAGGGAGGGGTTCGGTGATCAAGCTCTTGTTCGGTGTTCTTAGTGTTTTCGAATTCTACAAGTATGTAAGACGATATTCTTTCAATTTCAAAGTAAGTTTTGTTTTTCTATGTTCTCTTTGATTAAATTAAGTTGTTTGCTTTGATTCAAAGAATAGTGAGTAGTTTACTTTTCTAGGGTCGGGGTTGAAACCCGACATAGTTGTGCATGATTGAATGAATATGTTGATGTTTTGATTGCCTTCTATCCTTTGAATTGCTTGTTGTGCTTATGCTTAGACGAGAGTCGAAGTAATTTGAGTTTTTAGCTTGAAGAGAAAGTTGTGAACTTGAAAGTTGATATTGTTCGGTAACGAATGTTTCGAACTTTGGATTCAAAACAAGTAATAAAGTGAATTGATTTATGAAAGTTGATTGATTTGCTTGTTTAGTCAACAAAAGTTGAAAGATTTATATTTAAAGACATGATCTTTATCTTCATATGAGTTTATATGCATAGCTATGTTTTAGTAACCCTTGTCCTAGAGCTTTTTATTCTTTGAATTACTTCAGTTTAGCATTTGATTTCACTCGTTACCGAGGCACTTTGGGTCGGTATCGAGCCTGCACATGCGTTGTTATTTGTTCTGTTTTCAGTAGAATTCCAGGTTCGTTAACGACCTTGACAAGGTCGTTAACGAGGTCTGTCGTAGCTGTTTTTTGCTTTGTTTTGCTTGTTTTCTTGTTTTTTATAGTTGATAAACAAACAATCTTGCTTCCCGTGGACGATCCTGACTCTGCTATACTCAGCGGGGTCTTGACTACAAATTTTATTTGTTGTTGAGTTAAATCTGTCCTACAACAGCTATATTGCATGTCGCAGCTCTGGTAAGATTAAGACCAATTGCATATCATAAGTATTCCCCATTACAATTAGTGATTGGTAAAGAACCAAATATATCACATTTAAAGATATTTGGTTGTGCAGTTTATGTTCATATTGCTCCACCGCAACGCACAAAAATGAGTCCCCAACGAAGATTGGGAATATATGTTAGTTTTGAATTCCCGATCAATTATTAGATATCTTGAACCAACCACGGGTGACCTATTGACAGCAAGATTTGATGATTGTCGTTTTCATGAAAAGGAATTTCCAAATCTTGGTGGAAAAGGACATACAGAAATTACTTGGAACGCTTCATCATTATCTTATCTTGATTCACGTACAAAAATGTGTGAACAAGAAGTAAAAAAGATTGTACATTTACAGAGTGTAGCAAATCAATTACCTGACTCATTTATAGACACAAAGAAAGTGACAAAGTCACATGTACCAGCTGTAAATGGCCCTGAGAGAATTGAAATTCCTGCGGGACAATTAGATAAGAGTCCTGAATAGGAATTTATAGTGCGCCGAAAACGTGGTCGCCCTCCTGGATCAAAAGATCTAAAACCAAGAAAGCAAAGGCGTCAAAATAATGCAAATGAAGTTGCACCAATTTCTTATTCGGGGGGAGAACATGACAAAAATACCTCCGAAAATCTAGGAGATATGTCAAAAATAAAAACTATTCCGTAAACGTAGAATGCTCCGGATAAGAACAAATTGGAAAATGTTCCAAATAGTGACAAAATCATTGATAATTATGAAATTGCAGTAAATTATGTCTATTCTAGAATACAATGGAACAGGAAAAACATTATCCTTGATGAGGTGTTCGCATACTCTGTTTCCACAGAAATAGTGGTTGATGATGATGACATCAAACCACAAACTATTGATGAGTGCCGTGTTAGACATGATTGGCCAAAATGGAAAGAGGCTATGCAAATTGAATTAAAATCGCTTGAAAAACGTAATGTTTTTGGCCCAATAAAGCCCACGCCAATGTGCTTGAAACCATTAGGCTATAAATGAGTATTTGTACGAAAGCGTAATGAGAAAAACGAAATTGTGAGATATAAGGTAGGACTTGTTGCCCAAGGTTTTTCTCAGATACCCTGGGTAGATTATGAGCAAACATATTTTCCTGTAGTTGATGCAACTACATTAAGATTTTTAATTAGCCTAACTGTTTTAGAGGAACTACAAATGCGGCTTATGGATGTCGTAACTGCATATTTATATGGATCACTTGATAGTGACATTTACATGAAAGTTCTTGAAGGATTAAAACTACCCGAGGTATATAATGCAAAATCTAAGGGAAATTTTTCTATAAAATTGCAAAGATCATTATATGGTCTGAAACAATCTGGAAGGATGTGGTACAATCGGCTTAGTGAATATCTTCTTAAAGAAGGATATCAAAATGATGTCGTTTGTCCATGTGTCATCAAACTGTCCAAAAACGGATTCGCTATTATTGCATTATATGTTGATAATTTAAATATTATCGATACATCCGATGAACTTGAAAATGCTGCAAAATATTTGATGAAAGAATTTGAAATGAAAGATCATGGAAGAACCAAATTTTGTCTCGGTTTACAAATTGAACATTTGAAGGATGGAATTTTTATCCATCAAACAAATTATACCGAGAAAATTTTAAGGTTTTACATGGACAAATCACATCCATTGAATTCACCTATGATTGTTCGTTCTCTTAGTGTACAGGATGATCAATTCAGGCCCCGAGAAGATGATGAAGAGATTCTTGGTCCTGAAGTCCGCTATCTAAGCACAATTGGTGCATTAATGTATCTCGCAAACAATACAAGACCAGATATTGCTTTTGTTGTAATCTTGTTATCAAGATACAGCTCATTACCAACAAGACGACATTGGAACGGAATCAAATGTGTTCCAATACCTAAGAGGTACTCTTGACCTTGGGTTATATTATCATAGAAATACAAATGTTGCTCTTGTTGGATACGCAGATGCAGGATATCTATATGATCCACACAAAGCAAAATCTCAAAATGGTTATGTATTCACGTATGGAGATACGGAGATCTCATGGAAGTCAACAAAGCAAACGCTTATCGCTACATCATCAAACTATGCAGAATTAATCGCTCTTTATGAAGCAGGAAGAGAATGTGTCTGGTTAAGGTTAATGATTGGATATATTAAAAGAGAATGCAAAATAAGATCAATTGTTGGCAATCCAACCATGATATATGAAGACAATTCTGCATGTGTCACACAAGTCAAAGGGGGGTTATATCAATGGAGATCGAACAAAACACATTTCGCCAAAATTATTCTCAACTCATGATCTAGAGAAGGAGGGCAAGATTAAAATCCAACAAATCCGATCAAGTGAAAATGTTGCAGATTTGTTTACAAAATCTCTACAACCCAAGAAGTTTGAAGAACTTGTGTACAAGATTGGAATGCGCAGATTTCGAGAAGTACGTTGATTTCAGGGGGAGAATTATACACATTGCACTCTTTTTCCCTTCGTTCAGGTTTTTTCCCATTGGGTTTTACCTGACAATGTTTTTAATGAGGCAATACTATGAAAGCGTATAAGACAAGTTGTACTCTTTTTCCCTGTGCTATGGTTTTTATCCCACTGGGTTTTTCTCAGTCAGGTTTTTAACGAGACAACATATAAATTATCCCAAATGAAAGGATGAATATTCAAGGGGGAGTGTTAAGCGATAAGGTGAATTATTCATCCATCATTGCTTTTGTTTTATTAGACCTAAGATGAAATTTCATCATCATCTTTTTGTTTTATTAGACTTGTTTAATTAGGCTGACAGTCATTACAGTAATGACGGCCTTCGGTTTTTCTCAGCTTTATACGACCGAACTTTTTATGTACGCAAAATTTTGGCTATAAATAGAGTGTACAATTCATTGTAATGAAAAAACAAAATCAGTTCAAATTTCTCAGCTTTTTTATTTTTCTCTCTCAAATATTTCACAACAGATTTGAATAAATCCTTCATTTCCTCCTATTACTTTCTAGAAAGTTGAGAGCCCCGGATCGTTCGTGACTCGTTTTTCATTTCTTTCGGGCAGCCGGACCGGACTTGACTTATATGCTCAGCCTCAAGTTACGCGGTTTATTTGCATTAACCCCGTCGCGGTGGCAGATAAGAATACCTGACAATGACGTCTTCATCCATTTCCGAAGTCCTCACAAAAAAAAATCTACCTCCAACTATTACCGACATTCATCTTCTCCCTCCCCTCTCTCTCTCCAAGCTCACGCAGAAGTTGGAACAGATATCTCAAGCTCACCAGGATCTTAATTGGTAAGATATAAAGCTTAGGTTTTGGATGTTACAACTTCCTGGAGCTTGAATTTCTTCTGTCGTTCTCCGACTTTCTTTTTTCATCTGAATTGGATGCTTTAGTGATTATGATTGATGGATTTGATAGTTATGAGGGTTAAGTTGGTCAGTTTTATGCCTTTTGTCTTGTCTTGTAGCTGAAATTGCTGTTCGTCGGCCCTGATTGTGATTGGTTGGTGATTATTATGTCTGAAATTAATGGCAACGCAAGTTCGAGCTCTACTACTTCTAGTTTGAACTCTAGCTTTCAAGATACAGAGGATGACCAAACTATTGCCCAGATTTTGGCTGAAGAGGAAAATCGAAATAGTCATGTCAAGCTTGGCAAGAGGCTGTCTCATTTGGATTCAATCCCGGTATGATCTATCTTTTTTCTCGTGTATTTTCTTATTTGATTGGAGATTTCTTTTCCCTTGGCTAGTCTCCCTGCTCCCTTCTTTTGTTAGTTAACTCTTAAAGCATATCATTTTCATTTTCCAACTTCCAACTGTGCTTGGGGGCTCTTTTGCATGCTTACCAGAATGTGCTCCAATTGGTTTTAAAAATATGAAGGAAAGGAGATTAAAACTTGATTCTTCCACTGAACTTTTGCATGAGAGTAATTCTGCGTGCTCAGATATTGCCCAGTTGAGGTTCATAATACAAATCTAAGTTCCCATTTATAGTTAATTGGTGGAATATGGACATATTATTTGTATTACTATAATGCCCTCTTTATTGTGTGTTTTCACCAATTGTGGGCTAAACTTTGATGGTGGTTGCATTGAAGTCCATAAACTCTGGTGAATTCATGCATTTTCTTGGCTGTATGAACATATGTATGATTAACTTTCTACTGGTTTCAACTTCATGATCTGAAGCTCTTTCATTTTAGGATTTTTTTTATGTTGAGTGTTGACAGTGCATTGCACATACCTTCATTTTGCGTCTATTTTGTGTATTCATATATGGCTGTTTTTTTATTATCATATTCCACTTTTAGTTATTTTTCATTTTCTTTCCACATTACTGATGACTATCTCTTCAGCATACACCACGTGTAATTGAAAATATACCAAACCCCGATGATGCAAACTTCGACCATGATCGGCTATCTGCAAGGTAAGAAAAAGCTCTTTAAATTTTGTAAATGAGTTTTAGATGTGGTCGCCGTATCAAAGCATAAGTGTTTTAATCTCAAAGATTTGATATAATTTGAAATTTGAGTCATGTGGCTATTCCAAAGATTTGAATACATGTGCATATTTCAGACATAGTTATACTTGAAAAAAAAAAATTGGACCTTGATTTACTTCTGGTTTTATGTGAGCTATTGAAGCGATCTATATGGAATATACTGAAGCCTTAAATGAAATCCATATATAGAGTATAAAACCGTATAGGCATGTATTAATCCGCTATTGAATAACTTGTCGTGTTAGATTGCCCCTGTGAATTTCCATCAGCTACACATTGAAAAAAAGGCTGTCCAATATTTTCCAAATCTCTTTCATTTGCTTACATGTAAAGTATTGTGATGACCATAAAAGGTTTTTTGTGAAGCATTGTAATTAAAAAACATTACTCATCTTTTCCACTTGGTCTAGTAGGAGAACGCAATCTAGATGTAACACTTTGGAGTATAAACACTGGTTAGTGTTATATTTTTCAACTTAAACTTACTGTGTCTGCAAATATGTTTGGACTTTGGAGTAAAGGTAGAATGAAAAATTGATCTGCCTAGATCTATTTGTTCTCGGTACTCAATCCTATTTCTCAACTGATTTCTCCTTGTATTCAGATTAGCAACTTATGGTTTGGCCGAATTACAAATTGAGGGAGATGGCAATTGTCAGGTTAGCCAGCTCAACAATTCCCTAATTGGTTCAATTTTATGTTGAGCATTATAAAGAACTTGTATACAATCTTGAGTATCTTTGTCAACCAAGCTATCCAAGTTGGAGTTTAAGTAATTCATGGGTAAGATAGTGCTAAGCTAGGGGTGAAGATACTTAATATTGCCGTAAACTCTTAACTTCAGGTTAAAATTAACAGTCAATTGTGTGATTCAGTCTTTACTTTTGTTTATATAGTGAAATAGTGAATTTTATCTAAAACAAAATCAGGATAGTTTTTGCAATTATCAAATCTCTGTGCATTACTATTTGGTGGGCATGTTTTTGTGTGCTTAGACTGCACTTTATTTCCTGATGTGTACACATCTTGGTGTTTGTTATCTTTTCTCCTTTCACAGCACAATAGCATATTTATGTTTACAATTATTTCACGCAGTTGGGATCTTTCTGAACTTTTTCATTTTTGGAATGATCGTAAGTTGATTTTCTAATTTAGGCAATCTAATGATCTGTAATTGTGTATTTAATTTTGTTCAGTTCCGAGCATTGGCAGATCAGTTGTTTCGCAATTCAGATTACCACAAACATGTAAGGAAAGAGGTTATTAAGCAGGTAGGCAGGGCTATATCCTTACTGGGCTCTGAAGTTTTTAATATGCAATTGGCATGTCATCATATAGGACTTGTTTCTTCTATTGCTGATATTACTTAGTATTGCTCATATATTACTTGGTTTAAAAAGAGAAAAAAATAATATTCTTTCTCATCAAATGGGAAGTAGGGAAGTCGGTTGATACTCTTGGAATTAAAAACATGTAAAATTCTAGGAGTGATTGAGTATATTGATTGCTGCCTAGATGACGTCTTTGCCTTCCTCTATTTTTGCTTGTATTCCTTACACATAAACATTCTTTACTCCATCTCAAAAAATGGGTGTGATTGTGAATTTAATTTCTGAGACCTTCCTGATGGTGTGTGCTTTCCCCTCTTTAAGTATGTTCTGTTGATGATACTTATTTTAATATGTAATAGTAATTTGTGCAGTTAAAACATTTTAGAAAGCTGTATGAAGGTTATGTACCAATGAAGTATAGAAGATACTTGAGGAAGATGAAAAGGTTAGTTTCCTGTCAGAATAATTATTTTTCTTGATGATAACGTGGATATGGATCTTGGTAAGAAACAAGAATGTTCATTTGTGCAAGTGCTTTATGTTTGTTATTATACAGATCTGGGGAATGGGGAGATCATGTTACCCTACAAGCTGCTGCAGACCGAGTAAGTTTGACCAAAGTTCATCCATATCGAGTGTTATTCTTTTGTATAACATTCTGAAGTTGCTGTCTTATCTTCTAAGTAGTTTTGAGCTTCAAAAGATTTTTATGTGGAACACAATATTAAAAAGAATGACTGAAATTATGGGAGAGGAGGCGTGCTCCAACCATCTATCGTTTATCTATCAAGCCTGAGCAGCTTGGCTTCTTCACCGTTGTTAAGTGTGCTAATGCTTAATACAAGCACATTTAAGAATAACATTGCAGCATGCATGTTCAAATAAATAAAAGTCAAAATTTTTTGGTACACATGCTTGCTCCAATTATGTATCTTTTGTAATGGATTTTTCTACCTTCCAAACATTTTTTGGGCAGAATGATGTTTCATTTTATGGATTGAAATCTAGACTTCGTGCTTCGTAAATTTCTGTGTCTATTTGTGAGGTAGAATATAGAATCTGATCATGATGCTGCAAGACAATTCCATCGCTTATTGCGGTTCATACTTCATAATATATGCAGTTTCAAGCCAAAATATCTCTGGTCACCTCTTTTCGTGATACTTGCTACATTGAGATCTTGCCGCATGACAGGGATGTTCGTAGAGGTGAGCTTCTACATTATATGAAGCAATAATGTGAACATAGTCATAGCCTGATTTGTATTGAGGTAAGTAGTGTATTGAACTTATTAAATTCCAAACACGGGGGGGTTCTTAAAGATTCAAGGGGATTCTTATTTGTATCGAATGTAATATATTTTCCTGTAAAAAAAACACTTGAGAAGCTGAATCATAAGCTCAACCGGAACCACTATAACATGGATTACATTTATGGGATAGCATAAAAATGGGCAGATTCCAGATGGAACACTATATGAAGGAATATTAAATATTATGCAGGAATTCATGAATTGCAGCAAGTATTAGGAATTCATGATGTTCGTGATCAATCCTAACTCTTGCTGTCTATGAATTCGTGTAAAGAAGCCGCAATTCTTTTTCAGTTGTGTTTATGCCTTAATCTTGTCCCTTTCTCATTGCTTCTGACATTCCTTTTTGTTTATCCTAGAATTATGGCTGAGTTTCTGGAGTGAAGTACACTACAACTCTCTGTATACAGCTGGAGGTTGTGAGCTATATTTGTAATTTTATTCATTTAGCTGTCTAGTGCTCCTCATTTTTCACTGTTTCACTCACTCTCCTGTTTTCTTTTTCTTGAGTAGATGTTCCAACCAGGACACCAAAGAAAAAGCATTGGCTCTTCTTCTAGTATACACGGTTCTTGGTGTTGTCGTGATGCCCATCTAGTAGGCTTGATGATGGATCAACCTTTAGCAGTATGTGTCAAAGTTACCCTTCTTTCTGTTATCTTTTACTCTCCTTATCTTTGGTGCTTTCTTGCCAAATGGCACCATGTGTTATAGTTGAGAAAATTACAGTCGACAATGTTTGAAGCATAGCTCATGAGAATATAGGCTATTAAGTGGTATATGGGTAACTTATGATATTTGATTTACCTATATGATTTTCGTTGGTGTATATGTATATATAGTAATAGGAGCTAGGGCTTTTGGGCTTTTTTTTTTTATCAACACTTACATCGACAGAGGAATATATTTTGTTGTCTATATGTAGCAGTAAAGAAATCATTGATCTTCCCCTACCTGGTTATTACTAGTATATTTATGTAATCTTTGCTTCGGTTTACATCGTATACAACAAAACCTCTATAAATTAAGGCCTCGTTGGTTCAATTCTCTGGGAATCAAGATTGGTTGATTTCAGTATATTGTTTGGTTTAACAAAATCCTGGAACGATTTCATTCCCAGGAATGGCTCATTCCAATCATGCAGGCAAAGTTGATTCCAGTCGAAATTGAAAGGTATCATCCATTTCAAAAAAATATAGATTCAACTAGAGGTAATGTCCGTGCTACGCACGAATTTATTTTGTGTAAAGCCTGTTTAGCCTATTTTCTTGGGGTTGTCAGGCAGAGACCGGGGTGGGTGAGATACTCGCTACTAAGGTTCTGAAAGAAGGCAGCTAAATCAGCAATAGAAGAGAACTCCAGATCTATGAATAGCCAACAAAGAGCCTAGCTCGATTACTGGAACTAAACAGCAAGCTGCCCGGCTTGGCAGGAAAGAAGGAAGGCGCTTTGAGCACATTCTTTTTTGCTTTGCTTATAGCTTTAGAAGAGTAGTGGCAGAGTTCAGTCAAGCGTTAGCAACGTCTTGCCCAAGTTTCGGAGGGACAGGAGTAAGGTAGGGGCAGCTTGCTGTTTAGTTCCAGTAATCGAGCTAGGCTCTTTGTTGGCTATTCATAGATCTGGAGTTCTCTTCTATTGCTGATTTAGCTGCCTTCTTTCAGAACCTTAGTAGCGAGTATGTCACCCACCCCGGTCTCTGCCTGACAACCCCAAGAAAATAGGCTGAACAGGCTGTCCATCGCTCCCCCTCGTGGGGAGAGTCAAGGAGAGGGAGACTATCCCAGGTATCTAAACTTGAGCAGTAGAGGGTCATTGGATATTATTACTATTGTCAGGACTTTCTTTCTTCTCCTGCGGAGCTCTGAGCCCTCCAGCGGACCCCCTTTAGATATCTATATATTAAGTGGCACACCTCGCTATACTATATTAATGAAGTGGGGGAGAACTCTAGCCACGCTCAGGCTTTGAGTGGAATAAATATGAAGCATTGAACCGATCGAGAAATAGGGAAGGCTCGAGAGACCTGCATATAGTTGGTAGGGCCAACCAAGAACAAATTTTTATCCCTTTTAATATCTATATATTATCTAAGGGGAAGTTCGGAAAAAAAAATCAACCATAAAAACATCTAAATTTCTCTTTTTTATTGTGTCTATTATGTTGTTGATTGTCTTTTTACATTTAGAATATTTTATTTTTGTAATGATCAATTATTTAGGGGGAATATAAGTTTAACACTAATTTTATATTTTTATATTTGTTAAATATTTTACGTGATTAGAATTCATAACACATTGTATCTTCAAATATTACAAAATCTTTAGTTATTATATATCTATCCTAAAAATATATTCTTAAGCGCGATCAAATTATAATAGAATTTTAACACAAAATATTTATTTTTAGTTGTTACTTCTTTCTTCTTAATATTTGTCTTCTTCCATCATCCTAAAAATATCATTTTGATTTCACGTTTTAAAAAATATACCAAAAATATAACAATCTTACCATACATAAGAAACATTTACATCAAATGAACATAATATCTTTCATGATTTAAATAAAAAGTAATGATGTTTTACCTTAATAATTTAGTTTGATGATCCTTCGATCCTTCTTTCTCATGAACATATTCTCTCATTATCTATGAAATTACACCAAGAAAACATGAGAAATTAAAATTAAATACATAATTGCCTATGAAATTAGGCATGAGAGTCATTTGGAGCGAGAAAATAATTTCTAAATATAGTGGTAAAAGAAATTAAATAAGTTCCTTTTCGTTGAATTTAAAAAACATAAGAAATGGAATGAAAACTTCTAAAAAACAATCAATTATCTCATTGCTCTTTTCTTGTATTTTGTAATTCCTTTCATTTTGGAAACAAAAGTCTTGCATCTATTGGTTTACTCCCACTTTTGCATTTCAAAAAATCCTTCAAATTAGCTAGACTTCATCCACTAACACATAAATAAGGATGACATAATTTTCTTATTGAAAAATTTAATGTAATAAATTTGATCTTATCTAATTTTGTTAGGGGGTATGGAATGTGAGGGGATAGACAAAATTAATGTAATAAATTTGATCTTATCTAGTTTTTAGGGGATATGGAATGTGAAGGGATAGTTTTTTAAACTATTAATTTACATTTTAACAAAAACCAATTCTTGACCTTTTTTTTTTTTAATCTCATTATTTCATTTGATGGTTTGGTCATTAATTGACCAAATTTTTCTATTTTATAATATAGATATAGATATAGCATTTATTGTATCAAAAAATATTGTATCTTAGAAAAATTAATTTATCATATTAATTGAATTAAAATTTGATTATACCAAAAAATATTGTATCTTAGAAAAATTAATTTATCATATTAATTGAATTAATCTAAAATATAGATTCAATATAGCATTTATTAACATTTTATAGTTTATATGATGTTTATTTAGAGTTTGGTTCAAATGAAACAAACTCTTATCCTAAAACGTGAAACAAATACACTTTTTCTAGTTCGTCGTAGTGTAATTTTCATACAAATGTGCATTGCAAAATACAAAAAGTACGAAAAGTGCACTGCAAAATATGAAAAGTGCAAATCCAAGGTGCACTCTAAAATAGAAAAAGTATAGTACGAACTAGAAAAAGTGCATTCGTTTCAGGGTAAGTGTTCGTTTTATGATAAGAGCTTAAACCAAACTCTATTTATTTAATCTATTATATTATAATAATTAATTCATTTAGTAAGTTATTTTTAATAAAATTTATAATATGAGAAATAACTAAACGATTCATTTCTGAATGGAGAAATATCCAAATTTAATAAAAAAAAAATTAGGATAACGAAGGATAATATCAAATAATAAATGTATATTTTATTCTGCAAAAATGTAGAATTAATTATAGGTTTTTGTCTTGGATATTCTTAGACAATTTTCTTTTCTTTTCATTATTTTCATGAAATAAATATTGTTGAACGTTTGATCTCACTCATTTAAATTAGTAGCGGTTTTGGCTTCATTCTCATTTATTTGGTATAATAATTGGTATTAACTCATTAATTTTAATGATTTTTTTGAATTTTTTTTCAAATGTGAGTTAAATCAAAAGTATACGGGTAGATTTTTAAAAACATGATACACAAGTAAATTGTATTAAAATTATCATAAATGAAAAGAGTATTTATAAATAGAGAGAGAAGAAAATAATCTTAATCATTAAAATTTCATTCAATGATAGTAGACTAGTTTATCACTTCACTATAGTGAAACTTAAACCAACCAAGTAGTTTAAAAATAATTGTTTTGTTTTTGCAACAGAGGACTCTGTTTTTAATAATGAAAGAGATTAGGTTGACCATTAATAAGTTAATGTCCGTCCTAGAGCATCCTGGCAGATGAGGGTATGTAAACTCGGATCAACTGTGAGCGGGAACAAGGAGACACGGCGGAAAGACCAATGATGAAGTCCGCAACAGAATTGCAATCATGATAGACGTGAGTAATACTCCAATCATGAAAGTGGACAAGCAAACAATGGATTTCCGACCTCAACAGCTCAATCTCCCATGGGCAACACCAGTCACCAAGTACGGCATTGACCAGCTGCAAGTTATTGCCTTCTATTTGAATTCGTGAAATGTCGCGACGAATGGCCTCAAGAAGCCCCTAGCGCAAAACGATGGTCTTGGACTCTATGAATGCATATCTATTCAATTATTATTTGAGTAAGCTTTTCAATTCAATCACCTTTTCAATTCAATCAACTTTTCAATTCAACTAACAACCCTAATGCAAAGGTGTGAGAACTTGACCCCCGGAGATTTCCATAGAGGAACAGGACGCCTAAGAAGAGTTGGAAGGAGGTCATTAGACCTTCTTAGCCCTCCTAGAGACGTGACCCAACTTTTTTTTTTGGGGCGAGGGGGGCGACATTCATTCCTCTATATTCGAAATATGCCTTTCTAGAAGCATTACGATCTGCAGCTCAAATGGTCCCTTATGAAGTCTCTATTGGATTGATCCTTGTGGAGGGGCAATATTCAGATATATGAGGGGTAGGGTTGCAAGTGGGTGAGTGGGTAGGTGGGTTGGGCGCTTTCCCTAGGGTGTAAGGATAGGAGGTCGTCTTACTGTTAGGGGCTAGTTTTGTTGTTGTACGCGTCGGTTCTTTTTTTCTTGTACGATTTCCTTCCGGTCTCTCCTGACCTTGTAGTGTGTTTGTACGTGTTTCTCTTGTTTTTGTGTGTGTTTGCTTTGTTTTTATTTCTGCATTTGCCTCTTACCCTTGGGGTCTATTAGAAATACCCCATCGACTCACTCGGGAATTGTGCTTGAATCCATACCCCCATACCTCGCTCAACAAGATATACTTGGTAGTGTTTATATTTTTATTGTAATAACCCAAAGCTTTAAAGCTTTATACAGATACTTTTGAAGTGAATTTTATAATTTAAATAAATTATTTAGTTTGAATATAAACTTGTTAATTTATATTGACCAAATAATAAAAATGATCAAATAATCAAGTGATAACATTTAATCTCTTAAGATATTCAAATAAAACCTAAACTAAAATTGTATTATGATGGGTCTTATCCAAAAAATTGTTAGTCCCACATATTCAAAATAATTGTTAAAAGGGAAGAAAAGAATATCTTAAAAGTAAATAGGTTTTAAAGAGTAATTTCGAATAGATTAATTATAAATGAATTTTTTAAGAGATAATCTTGAATTAGATAAATTAAAGATGATTAAAGGTGGGCTATAGGACGTGATTTGTGGGTGAATGGACTATAAAAACATTATTGAGGGATAGGTGAAACTTCTTAAGTGGATGTGACGCACCACAAAGAAGAATCAAGAGCTCTTTATGATATGACTCACACAAAGGAACTTAACTTCGTTGCTCAGTGTAACTCATGAGCACTATTGAAAAATTCCCGGAATTTTCATTCATATTAAATAAGAGAAAACAAAGGTTTTTCGTGGATCCATGTCTACCCAAGATGGTGCTACCAAAGGCCTTTAAAAAGCATTCAAAAATGTGGCCAATGCAACCTTTCAAGTGACCACAAAAACCACTCAACTTCAAGCTTTATTATTCTTACTTGGCTTAATTATTGAAGACAACAAATATTTGACTCAATAAAGATGTAATATCAAGGGCTTCAACAAATGAAGAGACTTCACTTAATGAAAGCCACTTATTCAAGGCTTCTTCACATGAGAGAAAGAAGATGGAACGATGGCGCATGTGTAGGTCACAGGAGCAATGAATGGGTCATCTTGGCTTGGGCTCGGCGCACATGGGCCCAAAAGGAGTACTTAGATCTGAAATGAGTGGAACCTCAGGGTGTGCCAAGCGATGATGATCTCTGGAGGAGAACGCTTGTGGGGAGTTTTAAGCATCGGTCAAACCGGGCACATCGAGCGTTGCGGAAGAGGATGTGACGTCAGTTGTGGCTTGGTCTTGATAAGGCATGGTCACATCACATTCATTCCTATTTCTCATGTGAGTGCTCATACTCAATTGATCCTTCTTTAATACATAATGCCCTATTTAGTTTAATGTGAAAATTTTATAAAATAATTTTCTAGGAATTAATATCCATGAAAAGTTAGAATCATGTTTGAATTAAAATTATTTGATTTTGTTTAAAATAATGGTATTAAGAAATTTACTATTTAAAAACAAGTTGAATTTATTCTTACCTCCTCGTAAGTGTAATTTTTTTGACTTATAGAAAGTACAAATTCTTAAGAATTGAGTTCTTATATGATATCGGGAAATCTTTATGTACATAGAAAAAGTGTCTTGTGCACATGGAAAATCACACTTCATGAGTTCTATGGATACCCGGTGGAAAAAAGATATCACGTTTCACAAAGCGTGACTCTTCATGAAGAGTAACTTTTCATGAAGCATGAGAGACGTGGATGCCCGCTGAGATGTTTACATAACCATAATCTATAAACTCTTAGCCCTAAACCTTAAACCTCCAAATATAAATTCATAACCCTAAATCCTAATCCATAAACCTAACCCTAAATCTTATTCCTAAACCATAAACATGATTATTTTTTAGTGTTTTATTTGATAATGCAAACCACACTTAGTGCATCCTTTCGGATGAAATATTAAATTCTGGGTGGTTTAAAATTAAATCTATCGAAATTGTGTGACATAAACAAATGATTTTATTGACAACAATATTGTTTTCTCTAAACAATATTGTTTACAAAAACCATAACGTGTATATATAACCCTAAACCATGATAACCCTAAATCTTTCCAACAGTCATGAGTGTGCTCTAAAAACCTTTCACCACTATCACACAAAGTATAAAAATTCAATCATTTCATTTATGCAAAAACAAAAAAATCCTTAAAAAATATTCGTGAATACACTCACCATGACATCAGAAATGGTGGACCCAGGACGACCACCATCAACGATCCACCTCTTGATCGATGAAAGAGGGTAGTGTCGAAGGAGGACGGGAAAATATGGCCCTCTAGGCTGCCACATGTCTACGTCAGTAGCAGGTGTAGGTTGGACGAAAGGAGGGGTCGGAGTAGGTGGAGGTTGGACGATGGGAGGGATAGGAGTAGGTGGGGGTTGGATGATGGGACAGTGGCATCTTGCTAAGGTATGGGCATAGGAGGTACATCACAGGATGCGGGAGGGGTCGAAACACGCTTCGAAATTCGAAGCCTAAAATGTGCGTAGGCAAACTATCTAATGCGGGAGGAGGTGTCAAAGACAAGCTATTTATACATTTTGATGTTTGCTAGTGTTTTAGCTTATTGATTGTACATTTTCGTGGGAATTCGATACTAACATTATTTTCAATTCAAATTTGAATAGTCTACTTTTAAACGAACAATTTTCCATCAACTCTATAGTTATGAAATAACAACAATATTTTTTTCAAATCAACTATTTAATGATAAATTATATTATTCTAGCGCATATTATTGAGACGAATAATTAATATCATTAATCTTAAATTTTTATAATTAAAACTAGAGTGGGTCAATTAAATAAATAATGCTAACTTTAAATTTTTAAAAAAAATAAAAATAGTATGGCCAATTAAATTTATTAATATAATAGATTTTTTTGTTAAATAATAATTAATTTATAATCAATACATTAATTCAATGTAAATAAGAACTCTCCTCCATGTTCTTCTTCTTCTTCAAAAGATGATTGACAATTCTTCCAAAGATGATGACGATTCCACTTCATAAGGGCATGCACATTGGTGGTAATTTTAGGGGATCATGAGGGCTCAAGAATAAACAATAATAAAATATTGAAGAAGTGCTTTGATCGATGCAAAAAGAGATTGAAATCCATTTTGAGATCATGAGGCTCATGGCATATCTGGTGCAATCTTGGTGTGCCACATGGCATATAATCAATGGCTAGGATTTATTATTGGCCATTGATTATAAATAAATTAATAATCTGTTTTTAACTAGTTTAAATATTAAAAAAATAAAATAATTATACCAAAATTCATTTTTTATCTATCTATGGAGATGAATTTTGTATATATTTGAAACATTTTAAAATTAATTTGTATTTTGGGTTGTTTTAGGAGAGTTTGATTCCCATAAAACACCCCCTTAACATGAAACGGAAGGAGAATTTTGGGTCCTTGGATCAAGGAGATCCAAGGGTTGATCTTCTTTCTCCTTTTATTAAAGGCGGGGCAATTATGTCTTTTCCCTCTCTAATTAATTAATTATTATTTTTTGTTTTTAGGGGTAAATTGAAGACTCAATCGATTGAATCGATTTTGCCCTTCGATTTCGTTCAAACTCGATTGAATCGATTTTGCCCTTCGATTGAAACGGAAGTGGTAAGAGGTAATCGCCGAATCCGAAAGATTGTGCCCTTCGATCGAAGATTTCGTTCAAACGGAAGATTGTGCCCTTCGATCGAAGATTTCGCAATCGCCGAATCCGAAATCCAACAAGTTTGAATCTGCGAGTCTCGTTCCAACCATGGCAGAAAGTGGTAAGAGGAATTCACAAATCCATTGAACGAGATCGAACTGTGTGATTTTTCGGAATCGATTGAACTGGTCAATCGAACTCGTTGAACGAGATCGAACTGTGTGAATTTCGGAATCTATTGAACTGGTCAATCAAATTGTGTGAATCTAGTTGGATTTCGATTGAACTGTGTGAATCGAACTTAATACTACTGTGTGAATCGATTGAACTGTGTGAATCGATTGAACTGTGTGAATCGATTGAACTGTGTGAATTTTCCTGTAAACTAGGCCAATCTTGCATAATTCGACGTTGCACTTTTCGGACTTAATACTGCACTTTTTGGACTTAAGAATGCACTTTTAGGACTTACTAGTGCACTTTTCATACTTAAAAATACGCACTTTACACTTCTCGTTGATAATGCACTTTTAGGACTTAATAATGCACTTTTCATACTTAGTAGTGCACTTTACTTACTTGCACTTTTCATAAAGGAGTATTACTAGTATATGACAATGCACTTTTCAGCCTTACTAGTGCACTTTTTATACTTAACAATGCACTTTTCATTTTTGTTTAGAGAACATATATTTGACCTTATAGAGAACATATTTTTATTGCACTTTTCACAGTTAATAATGCACTTTTTACACTTAAGAGTGCACTTTCTCTACTTAATAGCACTTTGTATATCTTTTACTTTTCACTGATTTAAGTAATGCACTTTTCCTAGTATACAATGCACTTTATTATACTTTCAATGCACTTTTACTGATTTTCAATTAACACCTTTATATTTCCCTTTTATGTTAGTTGTAGCGGGGACATCAAACTCTTCTTCAACTACTATTCTGAATGAGGAATCACCTAAAAACAGTGGTGAATATTTCATTGAGCTATCTCAAGGGGGAACGACATACTATTTGCCCACATGTCCATCCGAGTTGAAACCAAATGAAGGTCAAATTTTGATTTAGTACAAGTAGCCTATTAGCTCAAATGGTAGAGCGGTGTGCTTTGTGCACAAAGATGTAGGTTCGATTCCTACATGGGTTAATATAATTTCTTACACAAATTAATTCTTAACGCATTTATTCTCAACCTAACTAGCTATGTAATAAGAAGAAATTATATTTTATAGGTGTACGACAAATAACTAATTAACCACTATTTTTCAAAGAAAATCATGATCAAATTAGCTTATATGGGATTCGAACCCACATCTCTGTGCGTAAGCACATTGCTCTTCCATTTGAGCTAATAAGCTTTTCTTCAATTATGCCTTTAAACATGCACCATAAATCCATTAAGTATGGATTATCAATGCACTTTTCCTATGTCACAATGCACTTTTGAAACTTTTCAATGCACTTTTGAAACTTTTCAATGAACTTTTGAAACTTTTCAATGCACTTTTTCAATCAGATGATGCACTTTTCTAATGTCATTTATCAATGCATTTTTTCTATGTCACAATGCACTTTTGAAACTTTTCAATGCACTTTTTCAATCAGATGATGCACTTTTATTATGACATTTATCAATGCACTTTTTCAGTAATCAGTATGATTAGAAAAACAACAGCAGACATCACATACATTTTAGATCATATCCGGATTCACTAAATTTCAGTAATTAGTATGATTAGGAAAACAACAACAGACATCAAAATTTTGTTGTTGTCAGATGGAAAGAGAATAAGAAATGATGGAGAGAGGCCATATAGCACCAAGGCAGTAACATTTGGACAAAAGAACTACTATTGTTTACTGGGAATTACTATTGTTTCATTTATTTGACTTTTTAACTGAGCCATACGGTAAGATTCTATTCCATATCCATCATTGGACAAAAGAAAGTGCCTCAATTTGTTATCCCGTTCAACTGTAATCGAAAATGAGAATATGGAACAAATTGGACTTTACATAGATATCAAAAATACTTGAAAAGCACTCCACAGGAAATCAACCATGTCATGTATGGGATATCTGCATACAAGCACATATGAAATCAACATATAATGAAGAACTAGAAACAAGAGGTGGACATTGATGATCATATATAGATGATCATGTTTGGATTCGGTGGAGTTACTCTACCTATAATATAAAGATAAAATAAAATTGGAAATTGGAATCAAATTACAACTCCACCAGATCCCATTCTTGGATAATCAACCAGCAAGAATATTTTCACAGGCAAACATCCCATATTTTCTCAGATAGATAAACTGAAGAACTCCAAGACTGAAATTTTCAATAGCACTGAAATTAGCACAAACCCTAGACGAGTCAAATGTTCAAGCTACACAATTCTAACTAATCTAAGCGAGAAACACAAACCCTAAACAATTAAGCAGAAATCAAAACGAAAGACACGCATACAAATCCAACAATTTCACACACAGATATAGCGATTCAGACATACGACCCGCCAAATTGAACCAGAACATGAACCCACAAATTGGGATCGTAATTGAACCATAACATGACCCACCAAACAGTTTCCAATTCTAATTTATAACTTTTCGATTTGTTTTTGGAGGCATCGTGATTCGTGGGAGAGATTGAAGGCGAAGGTGAGATCGTCCGTCGTCCTTCGATCATCCGTCGTCTTTCGTTTGCTTTGGAGAGTTCGATCGATTGGAGCCTTCGATCGAGCGTTTGGAGACTTCGATCGTTGGAGACTTCGATTTGTGCGAGTCGAATCGTCGTGGGAGTTTGTTTAGTGCGATCGATTAGGGCTTATTTTTGATATTTGAGAGTGAAGTTAAGGGTATAGAAATTAGGTGTATTTACAAAATTGCCACCTTGTTGATTTGTTTTATTTTTTTTTCAATTACAGGAGTAATCTGAGCCATTGGATCATGTGATCCAACAGCTGACAACTCTCCTTCCGTTTCATGTTAAGGGTTGGTTTTATTTGAACCAAACTCTGTTTTAGGATAAGAAAATACACTTATATATATATATTTATATTATCAATTGTTTTAACTTTAAAAAATTACACAAAAACTCATGATTTTTTTATTTTTCCATATATGCTAATTTTGTATATTTTTTATTCATTGATAAATAAAATATGATTTTTTTTATGTCTACCCATGGTTTTGCATCCACCCATGGTTTTTATTTACCCATTGTTTTATATCTACCCAGTTTTGGTCTACCCGTGGTTTTTTGGGATGGTTTTAGATTGAATAAACCCTAGTTGTTGTTTTTTTTGCTATTTATATGGGCATTACACATTCTCACAATTCACACATCTCTTCCAACTCTCTTCAAGAAGTTCTTTCTCCAGTGATCGCGGAGCTCGTTCTCGTGGATCTCATGGATCTCGTGGTCGTGGAGGTCGTTCTCGTGCCAGAGATGAAGGAGAGGATGATTCTTTCGACAATAACGAAAGAACCAGAAATGTGGCATGGAGCCATGATGTCGAAGAACTCTTGGTGAGTGCTTGGTGGAATGTCAATGAAGATCCAATCACGAACAACGAGCAAAAGGCGAAAGCTTTCTGGAAGCGAGTTAAGTACTAATACATTAGGGAGAAATCTGAACTCCAAGTCCCCCGAGGTAAGAAATCATGTAAGTCTAAATGGGATAGAATTAACAAAAGTGTAGGATTGTTTGTAGGTTTTTATGAAAAAGCTAACAATTCAAAAGCTAGTTGGATGTCGACTGAAGATGTATTGAACGACACTCACAACATGTACTATAACAGGCAAGGCCATAAATTCCCCGATGAGCATTGTTGGAAACTTCTCCATCTTGTGCCAAGATGGTCATCCCAGTGGATTAGGAAAGTTAATCGCTCCACTCCAAGCTCGGGAACCGGGAGCTCCAAGAGATCAAGGGCAGATACCGAAGGTGATGCTTTCAACCCAGATCCGGAAACTCCAACGAGTATGTTGAATGAAGATCCTATTCAGCACCCAATGAGAAGGAAAGGGAAAGGAGCCGCCTCGAGCTCCATCAATGTTGAGCTGTCTACGCATATGACGGAGGAGAATTTAGAAAGGGAGAATGAGTATGCAGCTTATAGGATGGCAGAACTGCAACTTAAAGGAAAAGAAGCTTAAAGCCAAGCAGATGAGGGAATATCGGGCTTTGTGTACCCCTGATGAGCTCGAAGCATTGAAGCAAGCTATGAAGAAAGACCTTGGCCTTCCATAGTCTTTAATTTATGTTATAATTAAAACCTTGTTCGAATGTTTCATGTTATTTGCTTTCTATTTCAACTCTTCATTTGTATGCTTTCGATTTCAATGTGTTTGATGTAGTGTGTGTCCTTGTTTCCTTTTTTTCAATAATGTAACGTAAGTTTGCTTGCATTAAATTTAGTTAAGTTGAATCTTATCTTCTGCAAAAAGGAGCCATTTTCAATATATTAAAGGTGGTAAAATTGAATGAGTGGCATGCATGTAATATGCAGAATGGCATGCATGCAATCCCCAGAGACTAGTCACATCAAATAAGTAATAGAAGAGTGGAGAATGGCATGCATGCAATCTACAAAGACTAGTCGCCTCAATAAGTGGTGGAAGAGTGGCATGTGATGTGTGTAAGAGACTAATCACCTCAAAGAAATAATGGAGGATGGCATGCTTGTTGGAAGAGACTAGTCACCTCAACCATTTAAAATTTGAAAACTATATCGGTTTGTGTTCAACTAGCCTTGGGATTTCTATATAAACCATTCAAACTCATTCCACAATTTGCATCAAGTTGAATAAATCTCTCTCTTACAAGTAAAAAATGTCTTTCCCAGAACAAAACTCATCAACCTCCATAATCCCCTCACTCTCCGACTATTCTAGCAGCAATAGTGATGAACCAAATGAGGCAGAAATTACTTACCGCAATTGGCAAGCTGCATACCAACAACTTCAAGCCAATATTCAACAAGTTGCAGAAGTAGAAAGTTCAAGAACCCAACGTCGTCGATCCCATATTGAGAGAGGAATGGAAGAAGGGCATGCCAGATTATTCAATGATTACTTCAGCGAGACACCGACATACACGGATGCCCAATTTCGACGAAGGTTTCGAATGCGTAGGCCCATTTTCCAATGCATTGTTGACCAGCTCTCCGATGTGATGGCGTACTTCCAACAAAGGCCAAATGCTACCGGGAGGCATGGTTTGTCCCCATTACAAAAATGTAATGTTGCCTTACGCCAATTAGCTAATGGAGTTGTAGATGCTTGTGATGAATATATACGTATTGGTGTAGAGACAACAAGAAAATGCTTACACCACTTTGTAGATGGCGTCATAAATTTGTTCGGCGATGAGTACCTAAGGCGACCAACCCCAACGGACTTACAACGCCTACTTCGCATAGGAGAAGCACGAGGATTTCCCGAGATGTTGGGCAACATCGATTGTATGCATTGGAGGTGGAAGAATTGTCGGTTGCATGGACAGGACAGTTTCACCGTGGAGATCATGATGGTCCGACGATTATCCTCGAGGTCGTTGCATCATATGACATGTGGATTTGGCATGCATTCTTTGGTACACCAAGTACATTCAACGATATTAACGTTCTTCATCGATCTCCTGTTTTTGATGATGTTCTCTAAGGTGTAGCTCCACTCGTAAACTTTACGGTCAATGCGCATGAGTATCGCATGGGATATTATCTCACTAATGGGATATATCCGGATTGAGCGACATTTGTTAAGTCGATTTCTCTCCCTAGAAGCCCAAAGGCGAAATTGTTTGCCCAACTACAAGAGGGGTATCGCAAAGATGTTGAACGAGCATTTGGAGCATTATGAGCGAGGTTCGCAATAGTGAGAAACCCAACACTGGCATTACAACCTGAGCTTCTTGGAAAGATAATGACCTGCATAATTTTGCACAACATTATGGTAAAAGATGAAAGAATCGAATTCGAGACAATTGGATATGTCGTTCTTGTCAATTTTGGACAAGACGAAGTGGATCAAACGTTCTCAAGAGAAAGGTCGTCTGAAATGAGCGCCTATATTAGAAACTACACTGAACTTCAGGTCCGGGTTACAAACTGTCGACTTAAGTAGGACTTGGTGGAGTATATTTGGCATGCGAAGGGGGATGAATATGATGATGTGTGATATGTGTTTTGTTTTTCGGTAATGTATTTCGTGTATTTTCGTATGAATGTCTTTATGTATTTCATTAGTCTTTGTTAATGTGCTTTATTTCATGTGTGTCATTTTCTCTCGGTATGTATTTATAGTGCAAGTAATGAATTCGGTTTGCCTCTTTTCTTTTTAATAATATTCCCTTATTCGAATATGCTCTTAATTAATATTCACTTAATTAACTATAATAAATACAATTTATAATATAATTTAATATAATACTAGAAATTTTAACAAATTAATTAAAAGTGTCATTTTATAAAAATAGTAAAAAAATATAGTTATTTTTAGGTAAATAATGATGTATATAATAAAGAAGAGAGATATATTTGTAATTATGTGTGAAGAAATAAATAATTGTTGAGAAATGAGAAAAGTGAAAAGAGAGCCTCATGAGGCTCACCATTGGGAAGGGTTGATTGTGAAAAGATGGATGAAAGATTACGAATAATGTGGAAGATGAAAAAATAGTAAATTAATAGTATTTGATGGGCTTATGGAGATCATGAGGCTCGCCATTGGGTATGCCCTAAGGTTCATCCGAAAAATGTGATTCAGCAGATGAATTTTCTTCATACGGTGGATCTGACAAAGGCAGTTTGTTGGATGACATTGTAACTTGAAATTATGCAAATATTGTGTTTTTAAAGAAGTTAGTGATGAATGAATATATAGGATTTGAATAGTTGCTCTCTAATCTATCTAGATTAGGATAGAAGATATAATTGGAAATATAATCTTGTTCCAAAATTAAAGTTGTAAGTTGTCAAAATAATATTCGGGTATGGCGGTGGTGAGTGCGGAGTTCGCATCACCCTCAGGCTTTACGAAGCAAGTTGTCAAAATTAAAGTTGTAAGTTGTCAAAATAATATATAGGATTTTTCATGCTATTTTGTTAATCTTTTCTTTATTTTTTTCATTTTAATTAATTTAATAAAATTCTCTCTCTCTCTCCCTCCCTCCCTCCCTCCCTCCCTCCCTCCCTCCTCCCTCCCTCCCTCCCTCCCTCTCTCTCTCTCTCTCTCTCTCTCTCTCTCTCTCTCTCGTTATGGGAGAGATCAACCCACACTTGTAAACCCACCGAAATGTGTGACGGGTAAACTACGAGGAACAAAATAACAGTAATAAGATGCACGCTGAAATATAGAACAAAACTTGAAAGAAATTCGAATTCTAGAAACATATATATGTTTTTACTAGTTTGTTTTCCTCTTCTTCTCTCATTTTGCTTCATCTGTATGTAGTATAGCCAGCAAGACAGTGTCGTACTCTCCAATTTCTACACAAATCGCCAAAACGAGGGGGGGAGCAGAATTTCATTTTAGACAGCAATCTCCTGAAAGGCGTTAGAAAACTGGAAACCTCTGGCAGCAAAAAAGATCAGGAGGGCTCGGAGGAGCACTGCTTGACAGCCATGGCTGCTGCCTTATACCAGGATGCAGCTGCCATGGCTCCTGGATCAGGAACTGATGAAAGGATCTCTGCAGGGACATACGTCGACCGTCCAGCCTATGCAGGTCAATTTAAACTTCTTTAGGTTGCATAATGCCAACATGAAATCAAAGCTCTTTTAACAACAATACGAAACCAAATGGCACAAAATATGAAGCAAGTCGTGATACTAACCAGCATTTACTGAGGAGCATCAAGTAGATTTAGAAGCAAGCATAATGCAGTCTAATGAAATGCAGTGATGACAAATGAAAAAGAACTATTAAATGGTCTCGGGTATCTAATTGGCCGCTCGCATCAAGAGTATTATAGAAAGGTGAACTAAATTATCTGGCGGAACTTGAGCGGATTTGTAATTTCCAATGCGCTATAGACTTGGAAACCTGACATTTCAATCATATCGCGTGTGTTTTCTACAATCATTACAAAATAAAGTTCCTTCTCCTTGAGCATTATACTTATCTGTTATTCACTCAGAGAAATCAACAGTTTCTCTGTGGCTATCAGATGATGTGCAAAGCATGCAAGATAGCATATATAAACATTACCTTCAAAAGGAGAGAAGAATAAAACAGAAAAGGAGACAGACTTGATATTAAATTTTACTAGAATATAACCTGTGCTTGCATTTCTTTAGTAGATTCAGCACCAGCAAACGCCGCATCAGAAGAGAGAACAAATGCATCCACGGGATTATCTCCAGCCTCCAGTCTCTGCATGTTATGATGAGAAGAGTATTAATTATGCCACAGAAATCAATTGTGAAACAAGGGATGCATAAAGTTAATGTTGACCTCCTTAAGAGTTGTCAATGCTGGAATAAGGGCATCTAACATTGTGCGGTAACCGGCCTTTGCTCCTCCATATTTACTTATAGCGTTTATACCAGCTTCAAGAGCAGAAGCCCCTGAAAGGATATTTTTTCAATGGTCATGTTCAAGAATTTGACGAGGAAACAAAGGGGAGAAAGGGAGGATGAAAACAGCTATAGAAAATAATGACAAGGAAATGCATATTGGTATACTAGTCTTACAGTGTTTTGGTGTAGGTTCACCGTCTGTCTTTAGCTGTAGACAAGCTGCATTGGCAAATATTTCGTATCTGTTTGAAGAAAGACACAAATTTTCATAATTAAGTCAAAGCAATCATTAATTTATTGAAGCTTAATCTGAAAAAAATATAGAGCTCAATCTGTACATACATTATCCCGCTTGTTCCTCCCATAACTCTTCTTAGAGAATTTCTGATCTCCTTCACTGTTTCAGATGCATCATTCAAGGGATAGCTGGGAAACATTGTAACAGAATCACTTAAAAATTTGTCAATTAATCAATACTTTGAAGTGTCCAATGTGCTGAAGAATGCAAGCACTTGAAACTGAAGAAAGAATGCAAGGACATGAAACAACAGTATTCCCCACAATCAATGTTAGTAGCATTTTATCAATGACATGCAGAAAGACAAAACTGTAAAACTACATTGTTTCCAGTAGGAAACGTATCTGCAACCAATTGAATATCCAGACGACCAGACAGATGGTCTAGGTGAGAGTCTGGTTAATTCTTCCAACATAAATATTCAAGTAGGCTAGATGTTACAGGAAAGATATTATTTGTCATGATGAACTTGTGTATCATATATCCTGCAACACTCCATTAAAGAAGTGTGATCAGTTAAATGTTTAACGCTGTATGCTAACGGCAATCACCACCACTCACCAGGATTCTAGTAGATATTCTGATATAATGGGAAATGTAAAGGGAACAACGTTCGAAGAGTAAAATAGGTGTCAAAAAGGAGTATTGTTGTAACACATCATAAACTAAGTATTCATGGAGGGAAAACATGCAAGGTTAGTGACTATGGATGAAATTCTCCGCTAATAAAACTTCTAATTAAAAGTTAAATATCTACTAACACAATTGCAAGCCCCAGCCGTATGCATAACCAACCTTGTTAGCAAGGCTATCTCTGCAAAGTTTAAACAATAACTTTTCAAGTAGCTAACATAAATGAGCTACTAATATCTGATACCCCAAGATATCAGCTCGTAATATACACAAACCAAATGCCTAACCATGCAGTTGAAGAGTATCGATATTAAAACTAAATCCAGGTCTGGAAACCCAATATTTAGGCCCATAGCAAAAAGAAAGCCTAGCAGACGGTGATGGATCTTAGGAATATGCATAATATGGAAAATGGACGCATGCAAAATAATCTCATCCTTAGCTCACACGTAAAGTATCATGTAGTTGATTCATAACAAGGAAATTTACAGAAACTAACCATTTCTGCATGTCCTCCTTTATAGCTGCTGCTCCACGGGACATCTACATCATCCAGACAAAACATTAGACATGAAGAATGACCCACTACAAATATACGCACACGGAACCCAGGAACGTACTGTGGTACCACAATCACCATCACCAACTTTTCCATCCCATTCATTTAAAGAATCCTTTAGCTCCAAAATTTCTTTTGCGGCAGCTTCAATAGCAATTTCAAGTACACGTCCTTGCTCACTTAGAGCCTCTGGTCGACTTGATGCCTGGCAAACCCATGATAAGGAAGTACCTTCAGAAAGCAGTAGAAAAAACTGGTGGAAGCATCTATACAGTGTATGTAAGAGAATCACTGGAGCAAATGTTCACACTTCCCGCTATTATCTTTTTCTATATTTGCCATTCCCAAGACAAAACATAGCTTTGAAAATAGCATTGATGATGATGGTTTCTTAATTTTTATATGCTCATGTGTAATATGATAAGCTAAAAAATAAGAAAACAATGTTTATTTCTATTTGTTTATGTGTTCTGGGCTTCCAGTGAAAATAAAGACAAGATGACATGATAGATATTTGAGCACTATAGTTAGCATCTGGTGGGGAGAACAAGATTGACTGTCAATCCCATTATGCCATATTTAACCGTGTGGACTGGGGTGTAAAACGCAACGATAGTCTTAACATCCATGCATATGATTTATGTTGGCCATGAAACCATTCGCATCTTGTGTGGTTGGTTCTGCCTAAAATTTGCAGCTTTAGCTTAATGTTTTAATTCAAGCGTCTTTTTGTTAGGTAGCTAAGTCAGCAAGGAAGGGATCACACAAAGCACAAGGAGGACCATATAGTATGAAAAAGCACAGGAGAAGTTAGTTTATACAATTATATTAGAATTACAACAACCCAGTGTTAACCCGCCTCGGGCGGGGTCTGAGGAGCCAGGATATCCACTATTATAGTTCCTTCTATTTGCAGATATCCACTTGTATTTTTAGGAATCTATATTTCATTTGGATATTCTTTAATGGCACTTTTCAACTTATTATTCATCATTTATCGCCATTTTGATGCCTTCCCTGCCCTCTCTAAAGTAATTGGTCCCTTTCTTAGTAGTCTTATTGATTTATAAATAAAAATTGTCTTTAGACTTCAAAGCTAAAATACACTGTTCATAAATATTTTGATGTCTTCCCTGCATCCTATCCACAAAAATTGATCCCTTTCTCAATAGTTTTATTGATTTTTTTTAATAAAAAAATTGTCTTTAGACACTTTTCATAAACTTATTTGCGGTCCTTTCCTTATCTTGAGTAACTTAGGTTCACCTTCCTTGCTTGTGCAGGATTGGTACTATGTATCTGTTTGAATTGTATTTCGTGGAACAAACTCCGGTGCAAGCTTTTGTAATTATCTTTTAGTAATGGAAATTTACCGTTTCCAAAAAAAATAAACTTATTTTAGACACACCGTTCATGAACTTGATACCTAAGAACCATCTTGAAAAATACTAGGTGCAACATCAGGAAGAACAAAAAAACAATATTTAGCATTATTGCTGTACATGCATAAGACTTAGTCAAGATGGAACATGGACACTAGTGAGATACCTGATTACACTTGGCAGAAAGTGATTGAGGAACTGGAACTGGGATAGGGAGCTTAGCAGGGGGGCGGCTACCTGAGGATATTATAAACATTCAGCTTTGAGGAAAGACAATGAAAGTTCAAAGCCAGATCCATAGCCATGCACCATTGTTCAGAGAATATCCAATCCAAACCATAATAAAGAGAGCAAGCATTTCAGGAAAGCACATATCTTCTATTAGAAAGCCAAAGTTGTTTAGACTGTGCTTAAATTAAACATGATTAAAGAAATAAATTTCTTGTGGATGTTTATGAAAGATATCAAGCAACAAGCACAAAACATCACATGCACCTTGAACAGCAACTGGCCATGCTGGAGCTTTGGTGGGAGCATCCAGACGTTCCAAAACTGCCTCATCCACCTTCATAACAGATATTGAAAAGCCTACAGAAATAGAAGACTGAGAAATTCCATCATATCTAATAGGAAAATTTTCACCTGGGATGAAGAGCTTTGAGAAAATTCCACATACGGGTAATGCGATGTTCTTAACTTTTTCCCACTTCCCACTAAAAGCTGACCGTTTTCAAGCCACCGCGTTGATTTTGGCCTCACCTCACATTAAAAAAGTTAATTTTCATGCATATTATTTAATTTTTTTCTATTAAATTCCTCTTTATCTATTTATGTAAGAAAATAGTTTTATAAAATCGAATTCACTATTGAATATTCATAAATTATTTTATTCTATCTAATTTTTTATCTATTCTGTTTATCTATTTAATTTCATTTTCATACAAATTATTTTATTTCTTTTCTATTAAATTTCACTTTATCTATTTATGTAAAAAAATTGTTTAGAAAACCAGATTTACTGTTATAGATTTTTAAAATAATTTTATTCTATCTAATTTTCTATCTTTTTCCTATTTATCTATTTTCTTTTTTCTTTTTCTATCTATCAATTAACTTTTGATTATAAACTTTTATATCTTCTAGGTAATATTGTAGTAATACCAATCTCAAAAATAATCTCACTTTTTTGGAAAAAAATAACATAATTCATAAATATCCTACATTATAATAAAAAATAATTTCGAGTTTGATTTTGGCCCCACCTTATATTTAAAAAAATCTAAGTGTTAGTAATATTAATTTAGCTTTTCCAATTAAATTCCTTTCTATCAATATATGTCAAATAATTTTAAAAATCAAATTTTAATTATAAATAATAAAAATTATATTATCTTTATCTTTTTATCCATTTATTTAAAATATTTTTTAAATCAAATTTTTATAAAAAAAAAAAAAGTAAAAATTTACCATATCTTATTAGTTACTTTCCTAAATTGAAATTTACATTACTTTTCTTTAATTTTCTTTTTTATTTTATATAAATTTAGAAGATTTTTTTCTATTTATTTGAAAAAAAATTAAAATTAAAATTTTAATTAAAAATAATGAAAATTGCATTATCTTTTATCGTTTTATCCATTTATGTAAAAGATTTTTTTATATCAGGTTTTGATAGAAAAATGATATAAACTTATCTTATCAGTTATCTCATAAAAGATTCATTATTACAGTACTCGGACTACTTGCCTAAATTGAATTTAATTAAAAAAAATTATAGTATCTTATTTTAATTGTTATTTTAGTTCTTTTTGTATAAATTTAAAAGATTTCAAAAATAATTTTTAATTAAAAATTATCAAAATTTATATTAACATTGCCTTTTTAACTATGAATCAACAACTATATATTAAAGTTGTCTTTTCGAGCCACCAAAGCAAATTTGTCCCCATTTCACATTAAATCAATTATGTTTTAAGTTTTTTTATAAATAAATTATCTTTATTTTTCATATTGAATTAAACCTTATTTATTAAATCAATTATTATTTTCCTTTATATTTTATCTCTTTAATATGAAAAATGTATTTGTTTATTATATCTCTATGATAAAAAATAACCTCAAAAAATAGATAAATATTTAATAACATATTAACATGTCTATACTTTTTTAATGTTTCAAAAATGAATATATCAGATTTTATGATAGATAAAAACTTATTGCAGCAATCATTATTCCCAATATATAAATGTTTTAAGTGATGGTCATTCTTGAGATTTTGTATAATACATAATTTTTAAGTTTTTTATTTGATTCCAAAAATAAAATAATTTTCACACGTGACTATATGAGTATAAAATTTCCATCTTCTACGTATCATTGTGTAATATCAATCTCAAAAATAATCTATTTTTATAAAAAAAAAAAATAGCCTGTGCATATCTAAATAATCTAATTATGTTAACTTTTTATTATATTTTCTATAGTAATATCCTATTTATAATAATATAAGTCATTGGATCCAAGAAGAAAAATAGCTGCTGATCAGTTATTTTTCCTCTCCATTGCCCCTTTGGTGGGAAATAAATAAAACTGAAGGAACCTATACGGAATTACCCAAACTATGATACCCTATATGGAATTACCTCAAACCTCCATACCCCTAAGTGAAGGAGTTCCTATCTAAATCTGATTTACCTTCCATGTCAAGTCTGTGATTGAAGTACTAAAGGGCAAGCTATACCTGCCATATCAAGGGAAGTCATAAATGAGCCTACGTATACTCGGTCAACTGCTAGCCCATGTTCTAGCTGCAAGCTGGGCACAACTTTTCCAGCTGTGATCATTAATTCCATGAGAGGGGTAGCACCAAGTCTGTGATTGAAGTGCTAAAGGTCAAGCTTTACCAATAGCACCATATTCAACATATTTGAAGAAACAACAAAAAAAAAAGAGCCTGACAAAACAAAACAAGGCATCTCAACAAGATTGCAATAGTTAGGAGTAAACTTGCTTAAAGTTCTGATCATGTGAATGCATATAAATAAATTATGATTTTTACTTCATGGAATATCTTGAATGGGAAGACAGTAAAAAGAAATCTCAAATAAACAGGAATACTCAAACAAAATCATTCCATCTATTTATCAAATAAAAAACATTTCTCTTGACTAGTTAACCTTAGAGAAACTCTATTATAACTTGAAACACCATAAGGATTACCTCCTAAGAACACTTCCGAGTTTTAATGGACGGTGTATTGATTCAAGGAGAAAAGTCCTAAACTTACAATTAAAGTTTTGCTTAGTGATAGGTTGCAAACAAGGATTTATAATTCACTATCTTTCAAATCTATAGCCCAGAACCCAAAATCTTAACGAACGAATGTTCCAAGCCCATATTCCCAGATGAATCTGTACTAAGGTTAGAATATACTTAAATAATGAGCTAAAATTTTAAGTAAGCACTGGAAAGACCTATCATAATGCAACAAAAAGCTCTTATCTGCCAGTGGAACCTTCTTAAATCAAAACCTGGCCTCAATTTTTTAATTTTTTGGATAGAACCAGTACTATACAGAATTAGATTTTACACTAAATAATGTAAGTGCCTTTCACAAAAATGCAGTTGAATTCAAAGATATAGAGGACTAATATTCTCCAATATAACTTGTCCAAGCATAAACCAAACTTCAGTGCCACCAAGCTTAAGATATAAAGGAATTTAGTTTAACCAAATAGAAGGCACATGAAGACACAGCTTACTAATGCATGTGATACGGATGACATAACACGATTTTCATTATTGGCCAAAATGACAAAGCTTGAAGAACAAAGAGCTTTTCCACATACCCATTAATCATAACAGCGACATTGTTACCACGTGTGATTGGCACATAATTAGTTTCCTGTAAATGAACGAAATATATATATCAGATAAGTTTGAATATGATGTGGAAAATAAAGATAGTTAAATGTAAGGAACATGACATCTCCAAATGCTGCTATTTAACGGTTAATGACACATCAAACATAACAGGTCACCACTTATCATGTATGGGAATACAATATCTAAAAGATCAAATAAGCATGAATCAATATAAAAGAAAACGAATATCTGAGCACCAGATAAAAGTCCACTGGCCTTTGTGGTAAAAAATAGATCTAGAGTCCTTCCTCTTTCCACTCACCATCTGCACTTTGAATATGATATTCTATGGAGAGAGGGGAAGGAAAACCTAAAGATCCAAATCGTCTTATGCAATACACATATAAACAGCTGTAATGAAGTTTCCCGATCACCAACCCGGTGATAACACCAACATTACATCACACAACCAGCAGAGGCGCGCGCTTCACTTATTGACTCAATAGAAAATTACCATCAAAGACGAAACATCTGGCTGAACCTACCGAAGATAGTATTTGCTGAAGAACGTGACAAACAATGACTTCCACAGGCTGAATATCAGCTACAGCAGCACCAGGTTCCCCATGCTGAAATATGAATATCGAACAAGTGAGCCATCCATGCAAAAACATAACCATGCAAAATGATCATGCAGACAAAGCAACAGCAGCTGATCCCCTTCTCTGCCTGTGAGATGGAGCTTCTTAAATAAAAACAAATGGGATAATACTAAAAGGAACACTGCAGAGAATGTTGGCAAAATTCAATGACAAAGAAGAAAGGCCCAATTGATCTCATCCAATGGTACTGAAATGCAAGTTTGACCATTTGGAGATTTTTCACTATCAAACCTGACCATGCTAACACATTTGTCCAGAACTAGTCATAAAAAAGGATCTATAAACAGAAGCATTTCATCAGAACTTACTAACAAAGCAATAAAAGGACATCGGCAAGGTATAATAATGTACTTACAATTCCTAAACCAAGCTCCATTTTTCCAGGGCCCAAGCGATCAGGAGTAACTTGACCAGGAAGTGTACAAACAGATAATGCAACACCCATTGTCCCAACCATTTCAGATGCACACTTTGCTTCAGCAGCAACTTCTGCAAGGGAAAGACCAGCAGCAGCAGCAGCCCCAGCGATCTAGATGTATAAAAAGAAGTTAAAGTCAGGAATCTATGAAAAGTAGCAAAGAACAAGAACATTGGTTGAAAAGAAAATTAAGTATTCTACAACCTGAGTACATCATATCTCAGTGCTCAAAACTCAATAACAATGTAATTTAAATCTTTATCAAGTAATCCATCACTGAACTTCACATTAACCAAATACCGTTATAGTATCATGGAAAGAAGCCACTTGGTGAGAACTATAAAAAAAAATCCATATATGAATTTTCTATATTAAATAGAAATTGTACGAATCTTGTGAATGACACTCAAATAAATACAACAACATTAACGGTAGAAAGAAAAAATAAGATCAACTTATTTTGTGATTCTGGAAATGGATCTTACTATTAAATAGAAATTTTTATTTCTATTTTCAAATTATCGTGCTTTGCTTGCTTATTTTGATAGATCAGTGTGCTTTGCTTGCTTATTTTGATAGATCAGTGTCAGTTTTGAAGATAATCATGCTATGAGAAACTTTTGAGCAACTTATTTACTATTTTTATGGATTTAGTTTTCAGAAGATTCGGCCTTCTATTGTTTGGTATTATGCTTTATATTTCATTTGTAACCTCCTAGTACTATAAATCACAGGTGTCTACTTAAGGATTTCGGAAGCCATGTTTGTATAGGGATGAAAATAAACTTTGAACTCTAGGCTTTAGGCCATTTTCTTCAGTTCTGCATATGTCCTCAACCCTTATAAGACTCTCCTGTGTCAATATTAGCATTGGTACAAGCATTTGGCACGTGTTTGATTAAGCCCCAAAACGGAAGAACCCACTTATAAATTAAAAGACATCCTTACACAGTAATATTATTCCCGACAAATTTTGTGCATTGAGTAACAAACAGGCTTTGAAGATGACAACTCTTGCATACAAGGTTTGAAGGAAAGGTTATCGAAAAGTATACATTTATGACAAATGTGGGACCCAAAAATTTGGATTTGGTCTTGCGTAATCTTGTTTAATCTCTTGGAAGTTTAACGTTTAAGAATTTTCCGATCACATAGTGGTATTTCTACGTATCCTCTATAATGGTAATAGTTTTCAATAAAACAGGGTACCTACAGACTTCCCTATTCCAAAATTTCGCTATTTAGACCTTCCGATTCTATAGTTTCACTTTTTAGACTTTCCTATTCCATAGTGGTATCTAGCACTCTCTGACACCATAATGTATAAGTTTAGAAGGTTCATATTCTGATACCAAAGAGTTCCAATAACTTGGTCAAAGCCAAGCATAACTCACAAGAAGCATCATCTTATTTTTAAATCATTCACCGAATTAAATCAAATAAATAAACCCACGTCAAACCTGGAAATTTACTCCAATGATGGATCCTAAAGTTGATATATGAAACATAATCAGGTTCTTACGAAAAGGTCAACTACAAATAATTTCCTAGCTAAAAAAGGAAGGGATAAATTTATGCACATAACTCAATAAACGAAAAAGTGAACCAACATCCTCATGGACCAGAGAAAGACACCATCAATCAGTCCTTCCTTTATTCTCCTTTTATTTACCTCCTTTTTTTAGAGGGGGGAAGGAGGCGTTTCAGAGAGAGAGAGAGAGAGAACCTTGTGGACAAAAATAGCACCTGCCAATCCTCGCCGTCCAGCTATCCCTCTAGGTGGTGGTAAAGCACAATCATCCCCGACAATAACTGTCTACGAGATTTAAGATCCTTTGATCAGATTTAGTATTAATCCAAAATAACACATTTAAAACAAAGAAAAGGCTCAATACCTCTACATTATAACCTTCTGACTTTGCTCGCTCAGCAGCCAATCCAAAGTTTAAACGGTCACCAGTATAATTCTGTAAAGGCAAGTTAAATAGGTAAAAAAAATCATTCAGAAACTAAGCACATTGGTCGTTAAATGTACTTCAAAAAGCATTCACTAGACAAGCTTAAAATTAGGTAAAGTTGTTTGATGCAAAACCTAAACAAAACAGAATCAGATCATTCACTTTGGATTTACAAAATTAAAATACAAACGAAATCACTTCAATAACTTGAAACTATATACCTTGACAATTAGAAGACATCCCATGGTTCCAGTAACTGCTCTAATAGCCTATAAATACACATGACAAGCTACTTGTCAGGAATATTTCACAAAACTATGACATAAAAAAACGAGTGATAAGTATGCATACAGCTAAAATTGAATTGACAGGTGGAGAGGCAAAAACATCCCCACAAACTGCAGCTGTCAGCATTCCTTCACCCACAAATCCAGCATGTGCTGGTTCATGTCCACTGCCACCTCCTGCACAAGCACATTCCACAATGGCAAGCTCAACTAATGAATACTAAAAGAATCAGGTTCCCTTTTCAGTTGTGATATTTAATAAAATACCAACGAGGAGACTAATATCGATAAACAAAAGAAAAGAAATCAATCAGGGTTAAATTATTAAGCCATATGACTCATCTACTGCAATATATCCATGTTTCCATGGTTGTTATATAGCCATGATTGATGATATGGAATTCATCAACAATAGAAGTCCAAAGTCAATAAATCTAGAGAATACATGATGTACTCTACTTATTTCTTTTTTATATGCTAAAAAGATATCATTTGGATTGAGAAATATGTAGATATAAAGAATATATGACTGGAAGACATACTATGTACTAGTATAAACACTTTGCATATTCGTTTGCACAGTCTTCTCTTATGCCATCAACCAAGTTTGGTTGTGGAACATTATAAGAAAATAATCTATTTTGCAATGAAAATTTTAGCAATAGTTGATATTGATTTCATTTTATGTTCTAAATGGATTTTAGAAGAGCAAGTTATAAAAAAAATGATTCATGTGTTGAAAGCTTTGATAAGCTTTTTGTGTGAAGAAATGAAGTTCTTGCTGCCATGGTGAAATAGGTCAAACGCATAAAAGAAGAAGACACAGGTGAACTTTAGCTTTAATCTTAAAATATATATCCTCGGACTAGAAAGATGTCACGAACCTGATATGACAGCAACTTTATTGTACGTTGAGCTAGAAACATCAGCCCGCAGCACAACCTTAACCTATCAATTGAAGTTCTGGTAAGTTCATGGAGCCATATCAATTGTTAACACATTACATGCATATAAAGCTTCCAACCTCGGGAAAACCATCCAAGTACTGCAGCCCAGGATATGTCTCAACCAAACCTTCTATAAATTCTGTCACCACATCTGCAGAGCAAGCACGTTCTTAATCCCTTCTTGAGATAGCATAAGCATTCAAGTAATTTAACAGAACAGAATTCAATTACCACAAACAAATATGAATTAGCTTCTAAATGGGAGATTGTTGGTTCCAAACTTCCAATCAACAAAACTATTGCTTACGCTACTAAATCATGATAGAGAAGGTGCTTAGGTAGTTAGGTGCATGAAGCATATTAATGGATAGTAGGTACTTTGAGTGAAGGAGTAAAACCTGACAGTGTTAAGCAGATAAATATGAGTATCAAAAATGATTTTATCCCTATAAATCTTATCACACTATGTGTATATATACACACATGTTATAGAAATTGGATCATAATTGATCTAAAGACTCGAATTCTGGAATTTTTTTAAGCAAAGAGCACAAGAGAGGGATAAATGCAATGTGAAAAGCAGATCATGCATCTATTTCACGATCCTGGATTGTTTACTCGGTTTCTTTTTAGTCACTTTACCAGCACATGAAACCACACACCGCTGTAAACTTTTCACGATTCTGTTTTGTTTACTTCCGAACAATTTCTTACAAGCAGATAGTGTTTGTAGCAAGACCATGCAATAAGGATCAACTTGCAAAACAGGGATTGCTAATGAGTTATGAAAACCTTTCACCACTCTTGATGCCAAATGTGTTGATATTTCACAATGATTTGAATATTCTCAGCAGAAAATAAGTAAAATCCAACTAGAATATCAATCAGACGCAACAAATTGCAAGTGCAAATGCAGGACAGATACAAGATCTCAAATTACGAGCAGGTAGGTAAACGTTACGAAACAATATGAGCTCCAAAAATACAAGAAAACAGACTGCAATTAGCACGATCTACTCCAAGTTAAAAGATAAAGGAGGAGGAGGATGAGAAAAAACAAGAAACACATACTATTAGGATCATTGATGAGTTTCTTGGCTTGTAAAGCCATTGTTTCAGCTCTTTCTCAACTGATATCGCTGCGATATGCATTCATCAAAACAAACTATGAAATTGAATCGCTGGAAGAGATTCCTGGCATAAACACAAAACAGAGAGCGAAATTGACCAGCGAGATACACTGGGAAAACTACCTCCAACAGCGATTGTGAGGAGAAAGAACGAGCGCGGAGGAACGAGATGAGAGAGAATAGGAGAGTCCGACCTGCTCCCTGTGTTAGTACTGGGCCAGCTTTTAAAATCTATTCTTTCATGCCATTTTCTTCTTCTTTTTTCGGTTTCGTTGATTTTTTTAGGAGAAAATCTTCTTTTAATTAATATTTAAACAATGGGTCTTCAAATGAATAATACACTCTCAAAAAAAAAACTTCAAATGAATGGTTTTATTTACTCATTCCACGTATGCTCGAATAGAGTTATCCATAAACTGATTATTTTTTATTTTTTTATACAGAAAATATTAAGGGAGAACATTGAGATATTCTCCGTTCTAGAGCATTGGCGGATGAGCTCGCAGAGATTTGAATCGTTTGCATTCGAACACCAGTCTTTGGTGTCAGCTTCGCCAAGAAACCAACCTAGTTGACCTCCCTAAAGACATGCGAAATACTCCAATTCTCTATGTGACAGAGACTTCCTATGGTATCACCGACGAGAATCTCAACCTCCCAAGGGCAACTTCATTTGTCATTAATGGGATTAACCAGACTCAAGTTGTCACCTTCAATTTCTAACGACTTGATACCTCTTCGAAGAGCTTCCTGAATACCTTCCTTAAGAGCCAAGGCCTTAATAGTGAACATTGAGATCCTTCCTGTCCTTCTGTGGTTGAGAGGTCGAGTTCAGCTTGGTGGTTCCTTAGAATGAAACCAAAAGAAGAATAACCTTGAATGCTATTGGCTCCCTCAAAGTTGAGTTTAACCTAATTATTTTTTGTTTTTTGAAGTATGAAATCCATCATTCGTGTAGATATCGGTATCTATTTTTGCAGCTTTCGCCCACTTTCCCATTTGTTGAGTAATAAAAACTCAGCATGTCTTTAACTTGATTTGTGTCTACTTGATGTCAAACACCCGTCAATGACTCCTAAAGACATCAAGGACAAATTGAAGGTGCCATTTTATTGACTGATCACAAGGACACAAGCCACGAAAATTCAAGAGGCGACTTATGATCTTCTAGCACATTTAGGAGCCACGACAGACCAAGCATCGCACCCCCCGTGAATCACCATGCTAAGTCATCAAGTTCTGAGAAATCCAAGTTCGGGTTGTGCAGATAGGGAACCTCCAAGGCTATTGTGTGTGCTAGCAATGCACGAGCAAGCGACAACCTCAAATTTAGTCAAGGGTCGTGCGCCTTTAGGCGCACAATCGTGCGCATTCCCTTAGTTTGCTTTGAGGGTCGTGCGCTTAGCGCTAAGGGCTTGTTTCACTTCTTATAGAAAGTGACTTTTGGGTGAAAAATGATTTTTAGTGTCTTAAAAACCGTAAAAAGTAGAGAAAGTTACATGGATTTCAAGATTATTAAAAGTAGTTTTTGGGTAGAAAAGGCTTTTGTGTGAAAGTGAAACAAGGCATAAGTCTTAGAATGGGTCGCGCCTTGCCTCCACCTTTTATAACCTAGTTTATGTTTAAGTTTTCCCTTATAAACACTTGTCATCCTTTCTTTTTCACATTAGGTAGAATTTAATTAAGAGCGCGTTTGCTAAGGCGCTTCTCAATTCACCTCAAACCTCTTGTTCTTCACTCGTACTTGCAATCATTCTCATTTGTGTTGTTGGTTCTACAAAGGTTTTAGTTCTTGAGTGATTGTGTGATTTTGAGTAAGAATTGGATTTACACCAACCTCGATTCATCCATAAGCAAGAAGATTCGTTCAAGTTCTCTACTCTGATTCAAACAAGAAGAAAATTCTGGTGCGAGATCGGGTTGTCACATATGAATTGGTATTGGATTTTCGAGTCGTAGTAGGTCTTTCTTTCTTTGTTTTGCATTAATTGAGTTGCTATTCAGTTTAGATCACAATTTCTTACATGTTTTTACCTAAATTGAAAATACCAATTCTTCTCTTGCAAACACTATCAATCACCACCACCCCGTTCCGCCACCACCACCTCTTTCCGCCACCACCATCACTTTACAAATTTGCTTGAACCCTAACCATTTTTTTGGCAATTGCTTGTTTGAATGGATAATTGTTGGATCTAAAACTTGAAAGATTTTAATCGGTTTTTCATTGCAAGATATATGCACTTTTTAATTTCCACCAAATTTATGTTATAATTTCCATGCATATGTTGATTGTGTAAATATCTTATTCTATTGCATGCTAGACTCCTCCCAAGCACAAAAGAACCCTAGTTTTTCTTCTTTTCATAGCCATAATTTGCTTGTTTCTTTAATTGTGTTTGGCTTTTACTTTTTAGATCATAAGTAGTTCCTTAGCAAAAAAATCAGCCAAGTCCACTACAAAAAAAAAAATCGAGTTAGTAACTTGAAATTGTTTGCTTCTTTTAAATTGTCTTAGTAATTCGTTACTTGCTTGTTCTTGAGTGCATTGCTACTACGTTGATTGTGATCTAAGAAGTTTGTAAGCATCTCAAGGATCTCTTGTTGTGTGATTTTGTGTTGTGTCGACACTTGATCCATGTTCACACCCTTTTTCTCTTGAGTCGTGTTTCATTTAGCTAGATAACAATTAGCTATTTGTGTGCACTTCATAGCCCTCCGTGATAAGCCAAGCATATTATTATCAATATTCTCATTTTTTTTATTTTGCTTATTCATGATTGTACTATCATCTTTGTGCTCAAATTTTGTCATGTTGGTTGTACTTGTGTGCATCACCTTGCATTTCTTACACTTTGATACTAAGGTTGAATTTTCGCATTATTAGACTCATACTTGCACATATTTTTGCGCGCATAATCATTGAAATTACAAAGTTAAGTGTCCAAAGTTATCTCGCTTGCATTGATATTTGTTTAGCATACTTTTGTTCTTCATTATGTACCTTTTTGCCCTAGACTGAATTTCACTCAATATGTGTGATCAAAGAGCTTCTAAGGCTTTGGTTTTTCTTGTTAGTACGTGGTCACTTATTGTTGTGCTGCACTTTTGAGGCCATGTCAAAATCAAGAGACCATTATCCTACTCCTCTACACCCATCCAATAATCAATTCCAAAATTTCTAGAATTTTATGGAGAATTTTTCCAATGTACCACTTCATTGTTCCCATTAATACAACTTTCTAGAGTTTTGACCCACTCTTCTAGATGGCTCACTTTTTCTTTAGCAAATTGAAGTTCCCTAGCTTTTTTTTCTCCATATTTTCTTCTATGGATAAGTCGTGAAAAGGATATTTAGATTTGTCTTTGCCATAACCAATTCCAAACTTAGTGGGACAACAACCGATAATTTGTAACGAAATTCATTATAAGGGTGGTCTGAGGTAATTAGTTATTAAGCGAGTGGTTTTCGGTAATATGAGCAATCATATAGATGGTTTTCGACAAAAACCTCTTTTTATTTCAACGATTCAACTTTAGAGAGTTTGTGCGCCTTTATATACAAAGGTTAGAAAGGTAAAAATGAGGTGGCAAAAAAAAAGACGGACTAAAACGTAATGTTTGTGAACAAATTATATAGAATGATCAAGAGTTTCACAAACAGAACACTGAGGTTTTCAAAATTCTGCGTAGTAACCATGAGTTTTTGCAAATTTCGCATGTTATACAAGGTTTTCAGAAATTCCGCATTGTAACCTCGAGGTTTTACAAATTTCATGTGGTAACCTTGTAGTATAATATAAAGTAAAAGTAATTGAAAATTAGCCCTAGTTTTGTAATTAATTACATAAAATCACCATATTTTTAAGTATTTAAAAACTACCTAATCTATCTTTTTTAAGAAACTTTTAGAAAGAAATTAGAGAATATGCCCAATATACAAATAGTTTTACAAAACCGCATACTTTTATAATCTTTTAGAAAAATGTAAAATACTTATATTATTTACACAATTTTCATGACACTATATTTTTTACATTCTCTTTTAAAGCAACATTTTTGTAAAAATTCTGAATTTGTTATTTTTATCCATAAAAATGTTGACTTTTATAAAAAAAATACAAAGTTTCATTTTTTGAAGAAATAAAAAAGAGTGGGTTGTTTTACAAATTAAATTGTATGTGTTTTTTATAATATAAAATGGTGATAGAAATTGAATAGGTTAAATTTTTTATAAATATAATATTTTGTAGTGTCATTAATTATTTGTAAATTGGGCATATTTTTGCAATTTTGTAAAAACATTGATATTAGGTGATTTTCCTAAAAAATATAGATTAAATAGTTTTTTTTTAAATACTTAAATATATAGTGAATTTAAATTGAGTAAAAATTTGGGTTAATGTTCAATTACTTTCACATTATATAATATTATAAGATTAATATACAAAATTTGTAAAACCTCTAAATTATCATGTAGAATTTGAAAAAACTTTTTGTACCTCACGAAATTTGGGGTTACCACTAGGGGTGTTCATAACCGGATATCCATCTGAATAGCTTAATCGGATCGGATAATCGAAAAAAATCGTGAAATTGATATCCGAATTTGATCCGAATATACCCGGATATCCGGTTCTTCACATTTGAACGTGTTTTTTTTAATATTTGAGTTTCAAAGAGCTCTCAATCAACTTGTTATAACAAATAACTATCACAAAAAATGACTTCAAGTCAACAAAGCAACTAGCCATTATAGAATTAAATAGCTACATTACATATAATATCAAAGAGGAACCTAAGCTTAAGCTTAATAGTATATCATCTCATCATTGATGTACAAAAGTGAGCCCCATCCAATAGTTTATAAGAACTTGGAATATACAAAAACATGCTCAAATCAAGTGAGCCTCAAACCAAGACGTCAGGAACACCGACTCGCCAAAAACAAAGGAGAAGGCAGTCAGGCACGCCGATGAACTCAGAGGACAGAGGGGTCAACAATCCGACGTGTATAGTTGAAGCCTTGAAGGTCGAAGGTCAGAGATGAAGGAAAAGGCAGTCAAGAACTCGAGAAAGCTAGTGAACTTAGAGGAGTCCAATTGGACAACCTCTCAGAGAGAGAAATAAGAGAAGGGTGAGGACTGAGGAGAACTGAGGGTTTGAGTGCCCAAAATCCAATTAGAATTGCATGCGGGGAACAATCACTTGTCTATTAAATTTAGTTAAAATAAAATTTTAGTTTAAATAAAATAATAATAATAGTAGCATACCCTGATATCCGGGTTCTACGACCCGATCCGATAATCTGACTACTTTTCGTGAATCAGATCAAATTCGGATAATTATCCGTCGGATTAAGAATTTTACGGATCAGATCGTGGGATATTTTTGAACACCCATAGTTACCACCACGCAAATTTCCCACAAAAACAATTAACTCAGAAACACTTGTAAAATGTTTTGTGCCTCTAGTATACGGAGTAGTAAGACCATCTCCAACAACTTCTCCAACTGTTGGAAATTGTGCATTTGGAGAATTTTACTCATTTTTTTCCCCAACAACTTCCCTATCTAATTCTCTATAATGGAGAATTCTCCAAAAGATTGAGGTGTATTCCCTATATTTAGAGAATTCTCCAAATTTATTTGGGGAATGCATTAATTAAAAGTGTATACATGGAAACTTGTAATTGGTCATATGAAATTTTATAAAAAAATATTATATATAAATAAAACTAATAAATGTAAGATTTTCTAAAATGAAGAAACTGTTGAGTTTAAAGTAAATTTTATTTGGAGAATAAGATTCGAGGAAAAGGTTCGTTAGACTTGGGCTATATGAACCTATGTAATTCTAGGAATGCCTATAAGTAATTTTTTGTAATTAACAAACTTCTTATTAATGAATGAATCACCCTTTTCATTCAAAAAAAATTATTTGGAGAATATGACTTTTGGCTCTTCATGGAGAATATTATCGCTCGGGATTTTTGCACACTAATTTTGAGCTTATTGCACCACGGCATGAAGTACCGTAACAGTTTCACGCAATCTAATGCCGTAATATTAAAAAGTATTAAAATATCTAATTTTAGAACAATTTATTAGGGTGGTTCAAAAAACTACGTGACATCATGCTATATGTTGCCGTGATATCACGTCAGCAAAAAACGTGATATATATACACACTTGGGCCAGATTTGGGCTGGCTAGATTGGGCCCAGCCCAATGCAGATTTCACGGCACGGGCTTGCGTGACATCACGACACGGGCTTGCGTGAAATATGTACTCGGTTGGGCCCAATCTGGCTAGCCCAATATTATTTGAACGGCTATAAATAACGATTTTTAAGGAATATAACGACTTTTTATAAGAATGAACGATTGTAAAGGAATATATTGATTTCGTATAAGAATCAACGATTTCTAAAGAAATAGAACAATTTCTTATTAGAATGAACTATTCTAAAGGAATATATTGATTTTTTTTAAGAATGAACGATTCTAAATGAATATAACGATTTTTTATAAGAATGAACGATTCTAAACGAATATATTGATTTCTTATAAGAATGAATGATTCTAAAGAAATATAACGATATTTTATAAGAGTGAACGATTCTTAAGGAATATAACGACTTTTTATAAGAATGAACGATTCTAAATGAATATAACGATTTCTTATAAGAATGAACGATTCTAAATGAATATAGCGATGTCTCATAAGAATGAACGATTATCAAGGAATATAACGATTTCTTATAAGAATGAACGATTGTAAATGAATATAACGATTTCTTATAAGAATGAACGATTCTAAATGAATATAACGATTTCTCAAAAGAATGAACAATTCTTAAGGAATATAACGATTTCTCATAAGAATGAACGATTCTCAAGGAATATAACGATTTCTTATAAGAATGAACGATTCTCAAGGAATATAATGATTTCTTATAAGAATGAACGATTCTCAAGGAATATAATGATTTCTTATAAGAATGAACGATTCTAAAGGAATATAACAATTTCTTATAAGAATGAACGATTCTAAACGAATATATTGATTTCTTATACGAATGAATAATTCTAAAGAAATATAATGATTTCTTATAAGAATGAACGATTCTTAAGGAATATAACGACTTTTTATAAGAATGGACGATTCTAAAGGAATATATTGATTTTTTTTATAAGAATGAACGTTTCTAAATGAATAAAACGATTTCTTATAAGAATGAACGATTCTAAATGAATATAACGATTTCTTATAAGAATGAATGATTCTAAAGAAATATAACGATTTTTTATAAGAATGAACGATTTTAAATGAATATAACGATTTATTATAAGAATGAACGATTCTAAAGGTATATATTGATTTCCTATGAGAATGCACGATTCTAAAGGAATATAACGATTTCTCATAAGAATGAACGATTCTTAAGGAATATAACGACTTTTTATAAGAATGAACGATTCTAAATGAATATATTGATTTCTTATAAGAATGAACGATTTCTAAAGGAATATAACAATTCCTTATTAGAATGAGCTATTCTAAAGGAATATATTGATTTCTTTTAAGAATGAACGATTTTAAAGGAATATAACGATTTCTCATAAGAATGAACGAATCTAAATGAATATAACGATTTCTTATAAGAATGAACGATTCTAAATGAATATAACGATTTCTCATTAGAATGAATGATTCTAAAGAAATATAACGATTTCTCATAAGAATGAACGATTCTCAAGGAATATAACGATTTCTTATAAGAATGAATTATTCTAAATGAATATATTAATTTCTTATAAGAATGAATGATTCTAAAGGAATATAACGATTTCTCATAAGAATGAACGATTCTTAAGGAATATAACGATTTCTCATAAGAATGAACGATTCTCAAGGAATATAACGATTTTTTATAAGAATGAACGATTCTAAAGAAATATATTGATTTCTTATAAGAATGAATGATTTCTAAAGGAATATAACAATTCCTTACCAGAATGAACTATTCTAAAGGAATGTATTCATTTCTTTTAAGAATGAACGATTCTAAATGAATATAACGATTTCTTATAAGAATGAACGATTCTAAATGAATATAACGATTTCTCATAAGAATGAACTATTCTAAAGAAACATAACGATTTCTTATAAGAATGAACGAATCTAAATGAAATGAATATAACGATTTCTTATAAGAATGAACGATTCTAAATGAATATAACGATTTCTCATAAGAATGAACGATTATAAAGGAATATAATATTTTATCATAAGAATGAAAGATTCTCAAGGAATATAACGATTTCTTATAAGAATGAACGATTCTAAATGAATAATGATTTCTTATTAGAATCGAACGATTCTAAAGGAATATAGCGATTTCTTATAAGAATGAACGATTCTAAATGAATAACGATTTTTTATAAGAATGAACGATTCTAAACGAATATATTGATTTCTTATAAGAATGAACGATTCTAAAGAAATATAACGATTTTTTTATAAGAATGAACGATTTTTAAGGAATTTATTGATTTCTTATAAGGATGAACGATTCTATAGGAATATATTTTGGCATATAATAATGTCATATTTATAATCGTTCAAATAATATCACTTGGGCCAGATTTGGGCTGGACAGATTGGGCCCAGCCTATTCCAGATCTGACGCAACCTGGTGCCGTGAGATCTGGACTGGGCTGGACCCAATCTGGCCAACCCAAAACTGGCCCAGGTGCGTATATAAGTCCAAGCTTTGTTTTGCAGTTATATCACGACACCATATAGCGTGATGTCATATAGTTTTTCGAACACCCCGAAAAAATGCACTAAAATTGAATATTTTAATACATTTAATATTACGGTACCTTATTGCGTGAAATCTTTACGCTATAATATGGTACATATAGCTCAAAAATAGTGTGTAAAAAGCGTAGCTGAACATTATAGAGAAATTGTTAAGGATGGTCTAACTCTTCAAGACTAGAACGCCGAGAAAGGGGTGAAATTTTAGACGCCGCGGCTGACGAATTCCGAGAATATAGAATTCTACCATCTCTCTCCAGGTCCATTTCCATCTTTGAACTCCTGAAGAAAGACTACAACGCGACTGGTCTCTCTCTCTCTTCGTCCGCTTCACTGTTCCGCAGCTTCACCTACCCCTCTGAATGTACAGAAGGCGCAGAAATGGTGTTTAAAGGTAGGTTTTTCTCGTCCAAGAAATCCGAGCCCGCTTCGAGTCCAGATGGATCCTCCAACAGCCCTCGATCCTTCGGCTCCAACTCCCCCAGTAGATCAGACAAGAAGAAGTCCAAATCTCACAAGGACGATGAGAACCGACACCAGATCAGTGGCCTGAGCTCCTCCTTCTACTCTACCCCTTCGAAGCAAGCTGCGAAAGACAAGGACAAGGACAAGCTGAAGCGCAAGGATGATTCCAAACACCTTGATGCTAAGAAGGATTCCAAGGGCAAGGAGTCCCCAATTGAACCCACATCCAAGCCAATTTTGGCCTCTGGATCTTCCGTTTCTCCGATTCTTGCTTCCTCTTTGGGGCTCAATAAGATCAAGACGAGATCGGGTCCGTTGCCCCAGGAGAGTTTTTTCGGGTTCAGGCCGGAGAAAGGCGCCGGTGCCAGCAACCTCTCCCGTCCTGCCGCCGCCGGTCCGCTCAGCGGTGGCGGCAAGAAGGAAACCTCTTGGTTAGAAAATGTGGCGGAAAGTGGGAGCAATTCCGATAGTATGTCGCCTGGAAGCGGCACGTCTACTGGCCGGAGTCCGACCACGGGCAATGCGGTGCAACCTCGCTCTCGCCTGTCATCCGAAGCAGGTATTTGCTTGTCTAAGTTCATTGATTGTGCTCAGAGTGGTAGTTTATTGTGCTGGTAGTTTATTGTGCTGGTAGTTTATTGATGTCAGTGACTCAGTATTAGGTTTTAGCATTTGGCCAATATGTTAAATTGATAATGCAGTCATGTTTTGCAGGAAAAAAGAAGCCTCTATAACGAAACATGATACAGTATAAACTTGGTCTTTTAGTTGAAACTGTCTTGTCAAATATGAATGCTGAATATGTCAAATGTTGGTAATTTCATGGCCTTTTTCGTTTCGTACTATTCTGTCTGTAGTTTCATAAGCTTTAGAGTGTTGGGCAGCCTAACACTCTAAAAACTGACAAGCCTAACTTAGGCTTGTCAGTTTTTGAGTATGCGGTTTTGAGCATGAGATTTCCTTAGTGGCGTGGGATTAGTGCATGAGGGCAGAATACAATGAGTTAGAACCAAGTCAATTTTCTCACTGAAGAATAATGAATCATAATTTTAGTTTTGGCCATTTTCTAGTTCTAAGATATTAATTTTATCAAAATCTATTTATATGTCAATTCAATGAAAATTTTGGCCACAATCTCTTTGAATGAATTGAACAAACAAACAGTTTGAAATCTGTATGGAGCTTAATATTTTAGGTCTCTTGCCTGGTCAAGTAATTCATGAAGTAGTAATAATGTGGTGATCTAACAAAACTGGGTAGATGATTCAGAATGTATCTGTACGATGTGATGGTAGCATGCTATTGTGTAGAGGGTAGAGGTCAAAATAGAAATGATTTAATTTAATGGACTGAAATACTGTTTTTTTTTCAAGTTATAAATTCTTTTACTTATTTTCGGGGTTTGGACAATTCACCGCTGTCCTTGGTTCTTTGGACCAAATCATTAAGAAATTATATTCATCAAGAGTGAAGACCCCTTCAATCTGGAAACTGAATCTTTGTGGGGCAGGGGGTAAAATACAAGAGACTGGACATTTGCCTACAGAAAAAAGTGTACTTGTTTTGGAGTTATTGGAAGCATCTGCCTCCTTGTACCACTATGCAACAGTGTCTAGGCAGTGAAGTAAGGAATCTTGGGCTATTGGAAACTGAATATGCCATGTTAAGGTAATCAAGACAATTATTGCTGGCAAATGGCAATTCTAAAGATGTAGAAATAGACCACTCTGTGTTTTCTAAAGGAGTAATTACAAAATTATATAATTGAAGCACATTTGGGAAAGGAAAATACTTAATAGATGCAAAATGAACCCATAAATATGCTAGATCGAAGGATTAGTATCATTTTATCTGGTCATAGGTTCAAATGCAAGCTATTGATACTTTTCTGCAAATCTTTCACTGGTAATCTATTTGGAGCATATTCTCACGAACCTTGGTTCCTTCCTGCTTTCTGAGTTGGATTCCCTTCATGCTAAGACTGTGACTTGATATACAATTGTGCATAGTTGTGAAGGTGCTAGCATTCCTCTTCATGCGTTCTAGTTGAAATTCAACTGGTTTTACTGTTAAAATTCCATGTGAATATATTAGCACATGGTTCTTTTGATCCTTGTCTTGTTCTTGTTCTGTTACTAACCAAAGTCTATCTGAGGTTTATTTCCTGCAAGCTTAGTGACCTTAGCTCACTTGCACTTTCTATTAGTTCTTGTCTCGGCTTTTGTTTTCAACTTCTCATTCAAAACTTCCTCAAATTCACCAATAATGCAGGGCAGTTTAGTTCTTTGCATGGGCAGACTGGAAGTTTAACAAACCAGGATGCTTGTACGCCAGAGAATCAGGTTGAGAAACATGTTATGTAGATTTTTTGGCACCGTTACTGCTTGATTTTTTTTGTTCTTATTTCAGTCTATAGATCTTATGATGCTTTTCCCTTTCAGATTCCGTTCGATTGTGAAACTCCAAAGGAGTCAGAATCTCCCCGTTTTCAAGCTATTATGCGTGTTACGAGTGGACCTAAAAAGAGATTTCCAGCTGATATAAAAAGTTTCTCCCATGAGCTGAACTCCAAAGGAGTACGGCCTTTCCCATTTTGGAAGCGCCGGGGTTTAAATAATGTGGAGGTCTGTTTCTTTCAAATTTGTTATTGTTTTTCTTCATTGAATTTCGGATGGCTGTGGTGGACTTAATCATTCCTATTCATGGCAATGTGTAGGAAGTTTTGGTCATGATTCGAGGTAAATTTGACAAAGCGAAGGAAGAAGTGGACTCTGACCTGGCAGTTTTTGCAGCTGATCTAGTCGGTGTTTTAGAGAAGAATGCAGAAACACATCCTGATTGGCAGGAAACTATTGAGGACTTGTTGATCCTCGCAAGGAGCTGTGCTATGACATCGCCTAATGAGTTTTGGCTACAATGTGAAGGCATAGTTCAAGAATTGGATGATAGACGCCAGGAGCTACCACCTGGTATGCTCAAGCAGCTGCACACCAGGATGCTTTTCATCCTTACAAGGTGTACCAGGTTGTTGCAGTTCCACAAGGAAACTGAGTTTGCTGAGGATGAGATTGCCCTTCAGCTTCGACAATCCAGGATTTTGCAATCTGCAGATAAGAGAATCCCTCCTAGTATACAAACACTTGGGAAAAGTTCTGCTTCTTTAAAACCTGTGAAGGCTGCATCTGCAGCAAAATCTTATAGTCAGGAACAGCGTTATCACGGAGGACAGAATATATTTTCCTCTCCTGCTGTTTCAAAAAATTTGGAATCACCAACTGGCAGGGAGCGAATTACTTCCTGGAAAAAATTCCCATCCCCTGGTGGTAAGAGCAAAACTGAGGCCTCATTGGTGAGAGATCTTAGTGATAGTAAATTTAATCAGGTAAAGACGCTGAACGATAAGGAGCCCATTGTAAAACTTGATCAGGCCAAAATTAAGGCACCTGAGGTTCCACTGTTAAAAGATTCCCTTGGACATACTTATGCTCCCCCAATCACTTCGGATGAAAGTTCCATAATATGTCGTATTTGTGAGGAAGAAGTTCCAACTTTGCATGTGGAAGATCATTCTAGAGTATGTGCGATAGCTGATAGATGTGATCAGAAGGGCTTGAGTGTTGATGAACGTTTGTCGACAATCGCAGAAACATTAGAGAAGATGATGGAACCCCAGAAGGATTTTCAAGCTGCTGTAGGAAGTCCCGATGCTGCTAAAGTATCTAACTCAAGTGTTACTGAAGAATCTGATATTTTCTCCCCCAAACTCAGTGATTGGTCCAGAAGAGGGTCAGAGGACATGCTTGATTGTTTCCCTGAAGCAGAGAATTCCACATTTATGGATGACCTAAAAGGTTTGCCCTCCATGTCTTGCAAGACACGTTTTGGACCTAAATCTGATCAAGGAATGACGACATCTTCTGCTGGAAGCATGACTCCTAGATCACCTTTGTTGACGCCGAGGACCAGCCAGATAGACTTACTTCTGTCCAGCAAAGGCGCTTACTCTGAGCAAGAAGATTATCCCCAGGTATCTTTACGGATATTTATTTTCTTCTTTTGTCTTCTCAAGTTAAAATATAATGCTTACTTCATTACTTAAAGCACTTGCAAGGGATTTTGATGCTGTTAGTCTCTAGTTATTACTCTCTTGTGCTGACACTTATGACTAATGACCATGAATCATGGTGTTTGTCACAATAGCAATGTTTAATGAAATTATATTTGTACCTGGAAACCGGAAAGCTGTTCTGCAATTATTCTAAAAGCTTGAAAGAATTGGTTTGCCCCACTGAACTGCATGACATTATGGCTACTCCTGGGATTGTCACTGCATAAAACCTTTTGCCTTTAGCTGTCTGAATCTTTTACACCTTACCTGCATAGATGATCCTGTACTAATTCAGATAAAAAGGAAGATGATTATGCACTTAAATCTTAATTTTGCAAAAACGAAGCCTTCCATCAAGCTCATACGTATTTTCTGCAAGAATTTTATGTAAAACTAAGCATACAAAACATTAGTTTCGTGAGGCAGATTGACAGGTTGTGGTTTCTAAGTGTGCTCTATTAGTCTTCATGTCTAAATGGTCTTAAGGTGTTTGAAATCTCATTTGGATGAAGGTTAGGTTAGTTAATTCTTCTTGCATGTGTGTCCTGAATTGATTCTTATCCAAAAGATGGGTAGGTTTATGATTACTTAGTCTCTTCGAAAGGGCACTCTCTAGAAAACCATTATCCAGATGAATCTAGTCTGCAAGAAAGAGTTTGCACCTGATTGGTGTAAATTATATTGACATCTCCCAAACTGTAATATTGACGTGGTATGAAATTAAAGAATTTTCGTATGATGCAGATGGTTGAACTTGCAGATATCGCTCGATGCGCAGCAAGTACATCAATGGATGATGATCGCTCAATGAACAATTTACTTAATTGTCTAGAAGACCTGAGAGTTATTACTGGCCGCCGAAAATTTGATGCACTTACTGTGGAGACATTCGGAGCACGAATTGAGAAGTTAATCCGGTCTGTTCAATTTTCTTGGATTCTTATTTTCTCTGTAGATGTTTTCATTCATGCCTTTCTACGAGAAGATCTTTCTTTGAGGGTCACCTAGTTAGACATATTTTTATAATCCTCCCATACAAGGAATCTGTGAGATTGATCGATGCTGTTGTCCTTATTGTCTGTTGAAAGTAGCTATGAGCTTTTTCATGAAACTCTTCCTTAATCACTTTGATGTCCACGTCTCATGAAAAGTATTTTTTTTTTGTGTCTAGTTTAATTCAAAACACTTTTGTCCCGTAAGGGAAGTTCCACTGGGTAATTATTATTGTTGTTGTTTTTTCAGGGAGAAGTTCTTGCAGCTCTGTGAGTTGGTTGATAACGAAAAGATTGATATCGCAAGTACAGTGATTGATGAAGATGCTCCTTTGGAAGATGATGTGCTCCGTAGTTTAAGGACTAGCCCTATCCATGTCCCCAAAGATCGCACTTCCATAGATGACTTTGAGATAATGAAGCCCATCAGCCGTGGAGCATTTGGTCGTGTTTTCCTGGCTAAAAAAAGAACAACAGGGGATCTCTTTGCTATAAAGGTACTGAATCTTCACTTTTTCTTTGATCTTGTAATGCTTCACTGTCTTATGGACTTGATAGCTCATATTAATTATTAAAATGCTGTTTCATATTATATTGTTTTACTAATCCCTTTCTTCCCGGCTCTCCGTTTTGTCGCTTTCTCTTCTAGGTCCATCTTGTAGGTTCTGTGTACATTAGTTCCTTTCAATTAACCGAGTTTATGTTATGATGATATTCTAATAAAAACTAGGACTTGGCCGCTTTTACCTACATATTGATAATTTTAAGTTGTGTAAGTATGCTTCTATGATACATGATGCAACCTTGTAGGTGTTGCTAAAATCGATTGTGAAATTTGGGAATTTTTTTCAAGGATCCAATGTTTTTGTTAGTGTGAAGAGTTTCAATTGAACTTTGAAAATTCAGCCAACAGATCAAAGGAATTGTAACACACAAGCACAAATGGAAGGAAGTAACGAAGTAAAACAGCAGAACACAGAATGACTGAAATCCTCCAAGGATGATCCCATACAATCACCCTACTTTGTTACAGGCCTAATCAAAATGCACATGAAAAAAGCTGGTAAAAAAGTGGTCCTACCCCCACAATAAGGCTAAGTACCATTGAGAATGTGGTTTGCCCCCTTGTACCAACTGCATCTTTTCCCTTCATCTCTTGTAAACTATCCGACTCTCTGGAGGATGCCCTTCATCTGGCCTTCCATGTCTCGATCTTGCACAACTCACCTTCTCCAACTGGTCTATCTTCATTGCCTTGAGCCTGAGATTGGTCACTGCTATCAACCTTTTGATTCTGAAACGTAGTTTCTTACTCAAAAATAGTTCTATGATACACGAAACACTTTGAGGGTTTCTAAACCTGTAATTTGTGCCATTTCGTTCTTCTAGATTTTTCTTCTCACATCCAATCATTCTATCTGCATGTAATATGATTGTGTTGCTTTCTGATTACCTGTTTCTTTCTTTCCCTATTCCTTTTTACCTGCTATAATGATCTTATGATTACTTTGGGCATATTATCACTCACAAACTTTTGACCTGTCCCATTGAACACTGTTAATAAATTGGTAGTATCAACTGCAGCTTAATGGCTTTCTTTGAGACATGCAGGTCTTGAAAAAAGCTGACATGATCCGCAAAAATGCAGTAGAGAGCATATTGGCAGAGCGGGATATTTTGATTTCTGTTAGGAATCCCTTTGTGGTAAGCAAACTTCTCTACATTAGCAGTTCATTATGCAGAACCAATAGGATGCTTGCCTCTGATCATAAAGCTTGTATTTTCTCAGGTTCGTTTCTTTTATTCGTTCACATGTCGTGAAAACTTGTACTTGGTCATGGAGTATTTGAATGGAGGAGACCTGTATTCACTGTTGAGGAATTTGGGTTGTTTGGATGAGGATGTTGCTCGTGTATATATTGCAGAAGTTGTGAGTATTATTATCCTTAAAAGTTGCGTCTCTTAAGGTTTTCATAGGTGGACTTTCTAAATGGTAAATTTGTAACACGCCAGATCTTGTGTTGAAACTGAAGTTTAAGACATCCACAGGTGCTTGCTTTGGAATATCTGCATTCATTGCATGTGGTTCATCGTGATTTAAAACCAGATAATCTTTTAATTGCCCATGATGGTCATATAAAGGTAATGGAGTTTATCGTATTTTAAGTTACAATGTATGTGTGCCCTTGTTTCTGTTCAATTTCAGCTTCTTGCAAACAGAGAACAGTAGGGATCTATATCCTCACGCTTATGTGGTGAAAATAATTTAATTCTGCAGTTCAAGTGTGCAAATAAAAATAGCCATTATGCAAGAGTGACGCCTATGATTATCTCTCAGTCTTCGAGATCTTTACTTGCTGTTTTAATTGATACATGTTAGAAACAAGGAGAATCTTTGTACACTTTTCATGTTATGGAAGAATTATGTTTGATCAGACTTTTAAGAAGCACTTGAGTTTAGAAAGCCATCTCAGAAGTTCAGTGATTATGCATCTCATATATATGTAAACTACTAACCTATGTAGCACTTTGGTGACTTACGAGAGAAAGAGATAACAATCACTTCCAGTCCCAATTTCCAGAGCAAACTCATTTTCGTTCATGAAGAGCGATTCCAAAAATGTATAATGTGGAAGGGTTTTCACTGTCGACTGTCGAGAGAGTGGCAGGTTAGGAGGTTGGGGTTAAGTAAGAGGATCAGCTCGTAGCTGCTGCTGGTTTCTGGCATTGGAGAGTTTCATTGCAGAGTTGTGTTAAGTGCAGCTGCCATTAGATATTCTCGGTATATGCTTTGAGACTTCGAGAGCGCGACACAGAAAGTGGCCAGAGTTCTGGTGCTTAGTTCTTGCTGTTGCTACACTTCTTTTGATAGTGGGCTCTATGGTTTAGTAGAAAGGTTTGCCACTAGACATTCTTGGTATATGCTTTGAGACTTTGAGAGGGCGTGTTAGGATCTAACAAGATGGTGTTTGATTTGCAAGGATCTCACAAATCAAAAGATAATTGAAGGATCTTCAATTATATAATATTTTTCATTCATTCCTAAACACACACTACATAGGAGTCCTCTAGCCTATTTATAGATGGAGGCTAAGGGGACTTGCATGGAATTCTCTAGAGAAGAATTCTCTAGATTCACAAAGTACAAAATATCTAACACATTATCCTAAGGAACATTCTAGAGAAGAATTCTCTAGATTAACATAAGTAGAGAATATTTAAGAATACTCTAGATAACAAAATACTTAGACCTAAGATAAATATCTAGAGTAGGAGCATTCTAGAACTAATATTTTAATAAGGATATATATCACTTTTAGGGAACATTCTAGAAATAATACTAGATATGTAAATAAGTAGAAATTATCTAGAGCTAGTAATTTAATAATAGTTGTGGTGTTGTATCAGGGCGACACAGGAAGTGGCCAGAATTCTAGTGTTTAGTACTTGCTGTTGCTACACTTTTTTTTGATAGTGGGCTCTAGGGTTTGGTAGAAAGGTTTGCCTTTTGAAGTTTCATAGTTTAGATGGCTGGGATTATTATACTCCTATCATCATCTTTTGTTATGATTATTATACTACTATTAGTCCACTAAACTCTATTCTAGAAACTTACTTCTATTAATTTTGATCTTTTATGTTATGTATGCCTAATAAAGAAAAAATTATGTTTTATACATCTCTCATATCAAAATCTAGAATAACATATCATTTATGTGGAGTATTCTTTGCCATGTCCGCATCCGTGTCCATGTTCGTGTCCTATGTTGTTGAGATTGCTGCTTACCATGTCATATCATGTCCATCTCTGTTTGATGTTTTTGTTTTTGTGCTATGTGGTATTTAACCATAATGATCAAACTACTCATAAGAATTGGTAAACTAAATTGCGTTATGGTCTCACCTGGAAGCTTATCATGCAATAGGTTTATATTAACCATTGTTGTTTTATGAAAGTGTGCTGGAATATTTTTGAAATGATAAAGACTTTAGGATCTGACTGCTTCATTCTTGAACCAGTTGACCGACTTTGGGCTCTCTAAAGTTGGTCTCATCAATAGCACTGATGATTTATCTGGTCCGGGTGTTAGTGCAACATCACCCTACGAAGAAGATGAACCTCATTTATCTACATCCGAGCAGCACCAAGAAAGAAGGAAGAAGCGATCTGCTGTTGGTACACCTGACTATTTGGCCCCTGAGATCCTCTTGGGAACGGGACACGGTTTGTATTTTCTTTCTCATCAAATCCTAGATTGTAATTTTCTCTTGTTGATTTATATTCCAGGTCTCTTTTTACAGCCTTCGCAGTCTCAGATTTAGGTTCTATTCCATGGCTAGCTGAACTAGCATATATTGTGACTATTTATATATCATGTTTTAAATTTCAAGGGTCTTCAAAATTATATCTTATTATCATGTCTGAGATTATTGTTACCAGGCTTGTTTCATGCATAGACCTTGCTCTTTTTGCATCCCCTGTAATCTGAAACAATACATTCTTGGTCCAAGTGTCAAAAGTACTTTTAGGGGTTTGAGGTAGGGAGATGGTATTTGATTTTATAAATATATTTTAAAATTTTTAAGGATCTTGAAAATTATATCTTGTTATCATGTCTGAGATAGTTGTTGCTTGTTACCAGGCTTATTTCATGCAGAAACCTTGCTCTTTGTGTATCTCTTTTAATCTGAAACAATAAATTCTTGGTCCAAGTGTCAAAACTCAAAAGTGTACTGTTTTTGGGGTTAGGGGTTCAGAGATGGGGTTTTAATTGGTTATATACTTGCTCAAATGAGAAATACAACTGTCTTCTGTATAAGTTCTCCTACATCTCTTATTCCCTTCAAAAATTCTGTTTTAGAAACTCCCTCTTATCTTCTCAAATGGTTTTTCTTCTTGATCTTTATTTGATCCCTTGACATAAAAGACATCACACTGATAATAAGGTTTAGACAAGAAATGCCCTGATAAAGTTAAAGCTTTGAGATTACTAATCATTCAGAATGGTACTACACGGAGAAAAGGTGGCTCTATTAGACATTCATGTTTACTTTTATATAGGGCAAAGTTTGGATATATTCTATAAACTATTGACGTTCTGAATGAGCCTTGACCACAATGTGATTCGTCTACCTAGTGCTATTGATTTTTTGTAACTATTTTCTTGGATCTGCATTTCTCTCAATTTTGATTGGTAATGTAAGGACGCTGATTTTTGGGAATGAAAGAAAGCAATGAAGATTGCCCTTCTACTCGGTTAAATGTTCCTTTTTGCTGTACATGGGTTGCTCATCTATTGAGTTTGTAGTAGGAATTTTGAAATTTCTTTTTTGCTCACTTTTTATCAGGAGCAACTGCCGATTGGTGGTCTGTTGGTGTTATTCTATTTGAACTCATTGTTGGGATCCCTCCTTTTAATGCAGAACATCCTCAGGTAGGTGTCTATGCTTCATTGATCATACTGTAGTTGCACTCGTTTTTTCTCTCTGTGCAATACTTGGAAATGCTTCCATAAGTAAAGTTTTTTTCTTGGTTGTGAATTGTGATCACAATCTCAAGGAATGGAGACTGTAGTTTGACCTATTTTCGCTGCTGATACTCTGATATAAACCCAAAAATTAGTTTTAAATAATTATAATCGTTATCTTCTTATTCTCATTTTCTGGTTAGTTCATTAAATTTCTAATATTCTAACTCCCTAGTTATTAGGCACTTTTTCATTTCCCTCACTTTCTCCATGCGGTTTTTCTTCATCTTAATTATTATTCTCTGGTTTTAGGAGTTAGTTACTTTATGTATTTATTTATTTATTATACAGGAGGATCACATCTTGTAATTGGCAGACTTGATTATTGAAATGAACAAAATGTGAGGATTCCTCACATTACCAATCAAAATCAATGTCCTTACATTGGTTTCTGATACCAAATACATTGTATTATTGAACTCTTTCTACGTTGAAGTGCATTTGATGCCAAATACATTGGTTTCTGATATCAAAATGACAAAATCAACTTCCAGGTACTCCGGTTTTAAAGAAAGCAATGAAAGAAATGGTCCTGATACCAAATGTTAGAACCCTTAAACTGTAGATTGGTTATTTTCTTGGACTCCTTTATAAAGTGCTGACAATTACATTGTATTATTGAACTCTTTTTATGTTGAAGTGGATATTTAATATAATCATCTAACAAGAGAGAACAATCATTTGAATCACTTTATCTGATGCAAACTCAATTCAAGATCTATGTGACTTGAAGTTGATTTGATGCATGCTGACTTGTTTTAGAAAAAAATTAGTAATCTGGTCTGTAAAGACCCATGAGTAGTAATACTTTATATGTTTTTTATCAAACCCAATAATTGTAACAGATTGAAAACCGATCTTAACTGAATTTAAAAAATATGGAAAAGAAATTAACTGAAAAGGATCTGGTTTGGTTCAAGCTGATTTGCCACCTCAATGAGTGACATTGTGGAGATAAAGAGCTATTATTTTTAACAACTTGAAATTAAATTGCACACATCCTAGGAAGAGTACCCTTTTGGGCTCCAAGTGTACGACAGATAAGTAGTGTTGATATTTTTTGTTCTGTTGACCATGCAAGCTCTAATTGAATAATATTTCTTTCCCAATTGTTCGAAGATTTAGGTATAAACTTTTTTTCCTTTTTTTTGCAGATAATCTTCAAATATTCTATGTCTGTGCTTACCAATAACAATTTGTTCATCTTTTGTAAACTGGAATTAGTATTTTTTCTTTTCAGTTTGCTAAATTTTTCTTTTCAATGTTTGTAGATAATATTTGACAATATCCTGAACAGAAATATTCCTTGGCCTCACGTACCAGAAGAAATGAGCCCTGAGGCACAAGATATTATTGACAAGTATGTGACATACTTCTGATACTATGATTGAAATATCCTTTTGTTTTGCAGAATAGGCTTTTAGATTTCATATTTGGGTTCAATGAATATGGATGCTTCTATATACTTCTTGTGAAAGATGATAATGAAAAGTTTCTTATTTTCTTTCTACGTTGTAATATAGCATGACTGCCATCAAATGTAATATTTTCTCAGCTCTTTATTTGAATGCAATTTGCATCTTCTCAGTCTGCAAAAGGGTTGAAGTTGTGGTATTTGCCCCATGTATCTCTGCCTTTCCTCATCAAAAGAGAATTTTTTTTGCCTTTCTGGTGCATGGTGCTGATTGTGTATGATTTTAGGATATTAGTACTGATTTTTAATTTTCTAGGCTATTGACTGAAGATCCTCATCAAAGACTTGGAGCTAATGGAGCATCAGAGGTGACTATATTTCTGCATTTTTCGCCATTAATGTTTAGTTTGATGAGACATGACAAAAAAACATAACTTGCTGACAAAAACACGACTTGCTTCAGAAACCAACATAAAATTTGGGTTGGAACAAAAAATTGGAACCTCAAAACCAGAATCATGCAAAATTTTATAATCCTAAAACCCTGGATAGAGCTCAACTTCTCTTAGTCTGATCCATTGGCTCAAGGAAACAATCACTTTGTAATTCTTAACAAGGGATGGATCATGACTGGACTTGTAGTGGCTAATATGGTAGGTAATACATTGAATCGTTCTTATTCTGACAGTGACGACTGAGTCTACGAGTATAGGAAGTACAGTTTGATTAGTTGTAGCTTTAAGCCTTAAATTTTGAGTGATTTTAATGACTACTTATCCTTGGATATATGGATTAATCGTAATAAATTAAATCACATCATGGTTCATTCTCTATGCATTTGTAATTCAAGATTGACATGCTTTATTAAGTTTGGATATGCAAATATATATGCTTTGTTATTTATATGCTTAACAATAACATCCATTTAATATAAGAGTGAAATCTAACTGAAACATGTATTTTATTTGTGTTGTATGGCTATCACTTTGATAATTTTTTAGTTGTTTATCTATTTTTTTCTGGATTATATTTTTGGTCAATTTGTGATTTAGTATCTAAATTCACTTTGTTCTATTATTATGCTTTAGTGCTTAAATTATTTTTGTTAAATTTATTAGTTGGTAAGCTTTATGTGTGTTCTAGTATAAGTTAGCTACAAACTAGGCTATGTTTAGTGTGAAGCTTATGTGGGAGCTTTTAGTGGATTTCATATTCCCAAGGAAAAATGCACTCTGAACTCAGAATTCTAAACCTCTCATTTCAGCTAGCTGTCCGAACCAAGCTGATACATCACCTGTCTTTCTATGTAAACAATCTTTACTAATATAAAGAACTTCTAAGAGTAGAAAAATGCACTTTCCAAATGAGGGTTTTGTGTTGGGGTCAAGCAATGTGCAAACTGTAATCCTAAATTAGACCTGACGTTAATTCATTGATTTTGCTTCAGGTCAAGCAACATCCCTTCTTTCGGGATATTAATTGGGATACACTGGCTAGGCAGAAGGTACAAATGACTGCTCAAATTTTACTCATTCATGTGATCGTCTCTTATGTCAACTCATCCTGGAAGGAATAGTTATGTTAAATGCTTTAACTCTTACAATTGGTCATACGTTGCAGGCTGCCTTTATCCCTGCTTCCGAGAGTGCCTTTGACACCAGTTACTTCACCAGTCGCTATTCTTGGAACCAATCCGACGGCCCCATTAATGCAACATCTGAGTTTGAGGACTCCAGTGATGATGGCACTGCTAGTGGTAGCAGTAGCTGTCTGAGTAATAGGCAAGAGGAGCTGGTATAATAAAGCAACTTCCAACCTCTGTCTTTCAAATATTTATTTTGGTTAACTGCTGATCTTATTATCTATTTCCCTAAATCTGACTCTTCTGTTTTATTTATTTTCATCATGATAAGCAGGGTGATGAATGTGGTGGTCTAGCTGAGTTTGAGTCAGGATCTTCTGTTAATTACTCCTTCAGTAACTTTTCTTTCAAGGTATATCTCTACCTAACTCGTGGCAGCATGTTAACCGTTTCCCTTTTACTGGCCAGTGGCCACCAGCCCACCACAAAAACTATATAAACTTTCATCTGGTGATTTTATGTTAAATCTCTCTGGCTAAAGCTTCATATAATAACAGTAGTTACATCAGGTCTTGTTCTCACGATCACTGAAAATCTTACATCCTACAGGGTCAATATTTTTTTGGGTTGCCGTTAAGCATGAAACTGCTATGTATCCTGGCAACTAAACGCTACCTAAGCCCTTTTTCGGTTTATTACCAATAATGAATGATGTTACTTTCTTACACTTGTTTTTGACGGTTCACTAACCAAAGGAAAGAAAAAGAAAAAAGAGCTCAGGTGGCCTTAATCAACAACAGCTACATAAAGTGTTTTTAATAGTAGGTGGTTTAGTGAAAAATCCCTATTATGAGGGTGGTAAACTTCACTTCTTTCAAGTGTTTGTTTCACTAACCTTTGCTTCCTTTCTGTTTTTTTTTCCCTCTCCTACAGAATCTTTCCCAGCTCGCGTCTATAAATTATGATCTACTCATCAAGGGGTTGAAAGACGACCCTCCAAGTTCAAGTACATAGCAATCAGATTTTGGGTATCATCATGTTCAGTTTCTCTCTCTTCCAATCAATCCTCTCTTTGTGCACCGTCTAAATGTAGGTTTTAATTATTGTACTCTTTCCATATTGTTTCGGTCTTTCTGTCTCTGCATTTTTGCTGGGGATCCACATGCTAATGCCACAGTTCTGGTGCTGCAGATCTCACAGCTGATTCTAAGACCGTTGGGTTATCGTATAGCAAGCTCTTCGAATACTCAGCTTTTTACAAATGAGAGTTGTGTTTGGTTTTCACACATCTTTTATCTGGTTTTGATTTTGATGTAACATGTCCCCGAATGTGTAATCTATAGTGAGCATGAGTGTTAAAAGTCAAGTCCTGGTATAGCTGGTGAGAGTAAATCACTTGTTTTTGGCATGTATTCAAATGGAATGAACATGTTTCTCACAATTCACTCAAGAAATTCGCTCTCTTTTGGGGAAATGTATGATCATCAGTTTCCATTCAAGCTATTGTTCTTTAGTTAATTACTACTGTTTTGTCTTTTCTTCAGCTACTGGAAATCAATTTTTCAGATGGGAAAATTGCACGGGACAGTACTGTATGGTTGGTTTTGCCTGGTGGGATGAACTTCCAAATTTTCATAAAAAAAGGATTTTTTGTACTTGGTAACCCAAGGAAATGCTTAAGAAGAATGTAAAGCCATTCTTGTCAAAAGGTCGATTTGGATGGTTCCTCTTGAAAAAATACATGTTCGTCAATCAGTTATTTTTGCAGGTTTTGATAAATCTACCATCGCAGGCGTGCTATTCGAAACTTATAAGGTTGAAAGTTGAAACATTCTAAACCTTTCATTATTAGGGAAAAAACAAACAAAAAAAAACAAAAGGAAGAAAAGCTTGAAATGCAACATATTATGTGGACCAGTAATTTGTACAGATATTACGCATTTTCAAAACATGTTCTTTCTACCAAAAAATTGTAAAGACATACTAATGTATGTCATACAGGATACTAATGTATGTCATACAGGTCATACAAATTTTTGATGATAATTTCGTTTTTGTTTCAAAATTCTGATGATAATCAAAAGCAAATTTTCTAATGTATGTCATACAGGTCGATTTGCATCTGTAAATGTTTTTTGCTTAACCAAATGTTTAATTGATTTCACCATTAAAAATGATAAGACTTTATTTTCTTGGAAACTTCTTCTTTTTAAGCACAAATTAGAGAATCAAATTTCTAGACCAAAAATTAGTCACCTCTTATTACAATAAATCTTTTTTTTTATTTGGGTATAAAGTAATTTTTTTTTCCATTCTTAAGAAATGGAATTAATAATAGAGCAAAGTTTACTGAATGGGAAAATGGCGCATAGACTGACACATATATATGGTCAAGCTTCAAAAATCCGTTCTAGCATTAATCTTGCAAAATCTGAGACATGACCAAACTGACAAGTTCTGAATTACCTAAATTCCAAAAATATAATATTTTATTAAATAAAGTTTGATTTGGTTTAAGACCATGCCAGTAACAACTGACCTGAACTCAAAGCTACCTCATAATAATTAATTTCAGAAAATTCAATAAAAAAAATAATCAAATTATGCAGTATAAATGAATCATTATTGAAAAATGGAAATATTTGTGAAAAAGAGCGGATACTTTTAAAATTACCGAAAAATAACTGATAATGTCCGGTGGGTCAAATACGTGTAAACATTAGTTTTAGAATGCATATTTATATTGCATGGTTTTTAACTTAGTTTAGTCTAGTTCTTAGGTTTTCTTGGAAATTCAGGTTTTGCGTTTTTTTTGTTCGGTTTTGCAGATCTTTAGGTAAACAAGCTTGGTCGGGATGGAGCTTAGCCGACTATGGTGGAGATTGATGAAGCTTAGAGTGATACAAGTGAAGATTGGAAGAGCCAAGGCCCAAGAGCTTGTGGGAAAAGAATGCTTAAACCTGGGCTATGCATTGGAGTCTTGTTTTGATACCTCTATCTTGCAATGCTTGGTTTGGGAGCTATAGTGGTTTGATGAAGTTGAATTTGTTATCATTGGAAAACCAATTCGAAGAGCTACAATTCATATTTTTACTCCGAGTCCAAATTCTAACTCAAATGGGGTCAAAACAGCCTCTAAAGTGTCACTTGAATGTTGAGGTTGGAGCGCAGGCAGAGTAGGGTGGAGCGCGACTGCGCTCCCAAGTCCCAAACAATGCCCAACCGCGTTGAACTGACGCTGATTTCGAGACTTCGGTTTATCTTTGGGCCAACTTATTGTTATTTTAGGATGTTATGAGATTGTGTTATAAATACTTTTAGGGTTTTATTTTGAGAGGTTATGCTTTATTATTTTACGTTATTTTTCATGCTAGAGAGAACTCTTGGGAAGAAACCCTAGATTGCACAATTGAAGAGAAACATAACTCTTGTAAGTTAATTTCTTCTTTAATGTCATTTTCTAGCTAAATTCTCATGTCCAACTAGTGTAGTTGAAATTGTATGCATGATTGTTTGTGAGATTTGAATTACTTTAATTTGCCTTGACTAGATTCAATTACTCCATGCTTAATTGATTAGATTCGCTTAGGATTTTAATAGCATGAACACCTCTTATTTCTAGGTTGAACTACAATTAGAATAACTTGATATACAGTGGAATTTGGTTATTCATGGATAAGTCCCTTGATTAAACTTATAGACGGTGGGATAAGATTAATCAAAGGAGGAGAATTCAATCACAAAACTTCATGAATAGACGGTGGAATTTATGAAATATGTTTCTGTTGAATTCTTTGAACTAATTTGCATGATCAATTTGACATATAAGGTTTTCTAGGTTAATTGGTTAGAAGGTTATTAAAGACAGTGCATATTGATAACCACTTTGAGCTTGAATTCCATGAATTCACAATAGATTAGTCAAGGGAACTGAAATAAGAATAACCAAGGATCAAAACTCATGTATACAATGGATACGGAACTAGTTGGACGCGTTTCCTCTATTTGAAACCCAATTATTTTACTTGCTCTGTTTTATTTAATTAGATTAATAGTTTGAATTCTGAAAATTCCCTTATATTACTCTAGTAATATTAATTAAACATTGGAAATCCGAGTCTCCGTGGTACGACACTTACTTTGACTATACTTAGGTTCGGAAGTTAATGTTTTTCTTTGACAACACTTTTACCACGGCATAAAAGTGCTCGTCAAATTTGACGCCGTTGCCGGAGACTCGGCTATTTCCATGTGTTTACTTAGTATTACTATTTTTTTGGTGTTGTGAACCTATCTTACGGTTCATAACACACGTGCTACTGATCCATGACTTTGTTTGAATGTAGACAACTGTAGGATGAACACTTCCATGACTACTTTTCAAGATTTCAAGACCATGTGTTTGAACTTGGTACTTGGGGATTACAATACAATGATGGAGAGGTAAACATGGGAGTTACCCATGGTATGAATTTTGAGACAAGGGGATTGGCCGACTACATGAGCAATGAGAGGCTTTTATATATGGGATCTGAGGAATGCTGAGATTTCTTATGTTTCACAAGCCATCGAAGCTTTTTGGTCGAGTCATCTTCCCAACCACCCCAACCGGTTGATAAGTCTCTTGAGGATATAATCAAGGATCTCTCTAAAGGGGCGGATGCTATAATCATGGAGCACTGTGAGTCATGTTCTTCAAGTTTTCGTTCCATAATCTCATGCCCTTTTGAGTTGAATGAAAGGAGAGGTGGAGTCACATTGGAGTCAAACGATCATGAGTCAGACACTCAGATTCAATTTGAGGAGTAAGCTACTACACTTGATGTGAGTTATAAAGATGAATTTGATGCCCAACATGAATTCACACCTATAAGGCAAGTTGAGCAGATCATCACAGAGCCAAAGGAAGTCTGTGCTGGCATAGAGATACTTACAGAGCCTAGGGAGCCTGAGTCATTTTCACCCATGTGGAGTAAATTGCTTGAGGGTTTTGTGGTTTTGGAAGAAGACTCGTTTGTTGACCATGATGAATTCTTTGCTGATAAAGTAGACAACCATGAGGGAGAAAACCAACATGATATATCTGTTAAGACTCCCGTTGTCATGGTGCATCCTATGTTAGGCCTTGACATCCCATTCTTCAGTTTGCCCACCTTCTCACATCAAGAGCTGATGGAGTTCCAAGATAATGAGCCAAGACTACAACACAAGGTAGAAGATGAAGAATATATGGAGTTCATGTTGGATAAAAGTGGTATTGTTGATAAATGCTTTGATTTATACTGTAAGTATTTTCTAAAGCCGCCACTTGTGCTGAATTTATTTGAACAAATGTCATCTCATGAAAATTGGGCACACATGTTTGATAAATTAAAACGGTCTTTGAAAGTTATATTATGCATCTTTAATTTATCATTGTGTTACTTATGTCTTTTTGAGATGTGTGCACAAGGATTTGACAGGTTGTTAAAGGCATTGACAATGTCTAATCTTGTCAATTCATGCTAAACGTCAAGCTAATGACGTTAAATAAATGCTTCTTGGGAGGCAACCCAATGCTTAGATAGATTTCTTTTTCAGTTAATCTTTTGCTTTTCAGGTAGTTTTGTGTGTGTTTAGATATCCCAGGTCCAAAGATTGATAACCCGAAGAACCATCACCACCATCGGATTTCCCGCTGCACTACCCGGATAGCTAGATTCTTTGTGAGTGTTTCTCTTTCCTTTACTTATTACTTTACTTTGGGGACAAAATATGTTTTAATCTTTGGACCTGGGATATCTAAAGCATATATTGATAACCACTTTGAGCTTGAATTCCATGAATTCACAATAGATTAGTCAAGGAAACTGAAATAAGAATAATCAAGGATCAAAACTCATGTATGCAATGGATACGAAACTAGTTGGACGCTTTTCCTCTATTTGAAACCCAATTATTTTACTTGCTTTGTTTTATTTACTTAGATTAACAGTTTGAATTATGAAAATTCCCTTATATTACTCTAGTAATATTAATTAAACACTAAAAATCCGAGTCTTTGTGGTATTCCCTTGCTTTCACTATACTTAAGTTAAAAAGTTAGGATTTTTCTTTGACAACGCTTTTACCACGACATAAAAGTGCTCGTCACTTCACCGCCTAGTAGACCCTACTGCCGGCCATGCCTTCCTCGAGCATGAAATCCTTGGTTGTGACGTCCCACTACCTTGGGTAGTCGCTCTTACTCAGGCCCTTCTGGCACCTCCAATCGATGACCCCATCTCATCCTCTCTAAAACCTCCTTCCTAACCTAGGTTGAGAGGACTAGTGATGGGAACTCTGATCTGCTTCACCAAATTGTTTACATCACTGATCCGATGTTCAAGGTACTACTCAAGATAAGGGACCTCCTTCGTACGCAATGCCCATGATCTTGTCCTTTGATCCCCCTATCTCTCACACTCACATGTACATGTACAAGTACTTTATTTTCTCTGTTCAACTTGTACATACTTTGCCTAAGTAATGAATGGTCTTCAGTTTGAATTTTTGTTCCTATTGCTTTCTTCTCACATGCATTTCCTTTTCGATGATTCCAAAAGGGTGAAGTATAAAATTTGTGAGTTGCGTTGTTTATAAGTTATCTTAGAAATACTTTGCTAAGGCGGAATTGTCTGCTAAAAACGCTAACTAGGAACTACCTTGTCCAAGGAAGTGGAACTCCCCGTGAAACTTATCCTATATATCATGCACTGTATTAGAAACTTATATGGAACTCTGATACATTTATTTGATTATCATATACATTGAAATACTTGTCTTTTTAAAATGGGGTTGTCATCATAAAAAAAAAGGAAAATTGTTGGAACAATGTTGACAACCCACGTTCTGCAACACTGGAACAACAGTCAAATCTCCAGTTTTAATAATGACAAACACCATTAGGGAACTAATATTTTGTTCAAGTATTTCCAAGGAACTATAGGTCAAATAGGAACTACAAATCCATATGCAAAGGTTCCTATCAAGGGAACTCAAGTTCCGCATGTTCCCTACCCAAGGGAACTCTCAAGATAGACCAACGTGAAATGCACGAACCTGTTCTAGACAAAACTGAGGGGTAGTCTATGCATCAGACTGATCCCATGCATCCAACAACTTGACAAGCTTAAAGAGTTGACGAATTTTGAATCAAGTCACATGACATGAAAATACACTTCATTGGAGGGCAAGACAAGGGCATTTTGGACAAATATCCAAAAAGATTATGATTGGGCTCCAAGGATGAGGTACTTATAAATACAAATGAATAGTGAGTTTGCAATATACTTCTCTCAAAACACAAAAGCCAAACCCTAGAGTGAGCTGAGGAAGAAAGAAGGAAAAAACCCAGAGAAGTCACCGATGACGAGTGTGCGATCTCGATGATAGGAAGAAAGGAGTTCCCAAATGCAAGGGAATTGAGTAGTCGATTCTAGGTGTAAGGTCTGATTACTTGCTTTAGTTGAGTGGTTTGCTTAGGAACTAGGCTGATAAGACTCATTAGTGTTTCTAGAGTTCAGAGACTGCTAGTAACATAAAAGTTCGAGTCTTGCCATTGTAATTAAGGAACAATTAATAAAGAAGTAAGTCTTCTACCAAAAAAAATAAAGAAGTAAGTCATTCAAAATCCTCCAACGAAGGTAGAGATTTACTTGCACAACTAGTTGGTTGTTGTGGGATTCCTCTATAAGGAATCGCGTCCCTTGTTTTTTTAGCCTTTGCTTTATACATGCTTTGTGTTTTTATTCCGCTGTCTTGGAAACAGTTCAACGACTGTTCCTAAATTGTCTACTGACGCCCTACGGGGACAATATAACGCAGGAGTCTACACTTCCGTCCGTATAACGTGGGGGCTCCACATGTCCGTATGTCCACAATAACCCTACTTTTGGGTGGATTACAATCACTAGCGTAACTAATTATCATCAGAGATAATGTTATTTATAGTTAGCCGTAATATGACACTGTTGTTTATGACTTGTCTAGATTTATTTTGTGTATCATGGTTAAATATATATGATATCGCATAGCTGTTAAGATTAAAAAAAAAATGTCATCTCCGAAGAAGCATGGACCAATAATTGCAATCTATCCTAGAATTAGTAGAATGAAGGCTATTTTCCGCAACTTTGAAAGTTGATACAATTTTCAACAACTATCTAAAAGGTGAGGTTGTTTTCTACAATTTGTACTAATAATAAGACCTTGTTTGATTGCCAGATTTAAGCAGGTACAGAAATTAACCCAGGAATTCCCCTTTTTATATATAGATGGGAGATGGATAGAGAACTTGTGTGTATTGGGGAGCAGTTGGGATTTAAGAATAAGAGTGAAAAGCACGAGACAAGGGGAGTGCAAAGGGGACATTTAATGAGGATACAAAGAGAGAAGTGGACAACTGATATGATATACAAATACAATACTACTACTACTAATATGTGAACGTGAATGAAGCTAGGTATGGCCTTGAAGAAGCTAAGGCTTAATTTGTTATATGCTACGTATATGTGTGAGTATGATTCAGAGATATGTCTCAGAAACTGATGAAGGTCACGTCGTTTTTGGTGCACATCTCCCAAAACGACGAGTCTGGTCGTTCGTCGTCCAGAATTCCACGCCTTAATTCCCCTTTTCTTACTTTTGTCTCTTCTCTCTTTCTCTCTGTACGTAGTAGACATATAGCAGAAGCAGGAGCTAGCCCGAATCAGTCAACTTAATTCACTTGTCCTCAAACTTTTTTATTTTTTAATTTTTTATTTAAAAAAAGGGGGAATTACAATACACGTATATCCCAGATCCCACGGTAGTCGATCATTCATGCATGAATTATGAATGCATGATAGTAGAACATTAATTTGCATTTGCCCTCCTTTTTCCCCTCTCTCTCTCTTTCCTTCTCAGTTGATATATCACTTTCCTTTCTTCCTACCAATTCAGACTTTCAGATCCCATATATATATGCCCTCTTTCTATCACTTTCTTACCCATGTACTTCATATGTATGCATATTTTCCAAGTTTAATTAATTTATATACTAACGTAAAATGCATCTTTCATCGGATTTAATATATATTATTTGAAACTAGGGCAAGATGTTCTTTTCTTACAATATATGGTATGAATCCAGGGTGTATATATTGTGGTCCATTTCAGCTTATGTTTCATTTGAATTAGAGTATCATCTCGAAAACAATGTTTACACGTTTCATTAAGTTTTGTAATTAGTATAATATATACACCATTTATAAAATTGTTTATGATTCGCGTGATAACTTTGTTTTCGGACATCTAGTCAATTGGTTAAGCCTCCAATATTAACACATCCAGAGATCTCTGCATGATTCGACTCTTATGGACAGTATCCTTCAAAAAAAATAGTGATAACTCTCATATTCCCATTTTAGTGATTTTATGAAGCACATAATATAATGTCTCCATCAAACATAAGTGCGCGTAAGTTCCTAACACTTAAAACCATTTGCTATAAAAATTGAATCATAATCACCAAGTCTTTTGCCCTTTTCTCAAACACTTGTCCTTTGTCATGTCTAATTATGATTTGGATGCATGCCTGTACGTTCATCTCTATCCTTGGATCTATCAAAAATAAGTTTGCAGAACCTCTATTTACCTGTTTTTATCCATTTAATTCTCTTCCTTTAGTTGTGTTGTGTAGTTCACTAGTTCGTGAAATTAGTGTTTCTCTGAGGGTTAATTTGTCAACCTTGATCTAATTCTTTTTCTTTACATTGTGTTATATATATATATATATATATATATATATATATATATATATATATATTTATGGATAAGTATAAATATTCTAAAACATCCGGAAAGCTTTTTATTAAAAATATATCTGGGGACGGGTCTTAAGGGAAAAAAAAGCAACAAAAAAAAACAAATATTTTAGTATTACCCTTTATTGGGTCCAGTTCGGTTGAGAAAGTGTGCCAGGTGAGAAATGTAAAAAAAACATTAGTCCTTGGATGAAAAGAAATTAAGGAAATTGATTGTTTTACTTAAAAATAGGTAAAAACGAGATGCAAGAAATTATTCAAGTATTTTTGATGAATTATTTGCGTATAATTTGAAATAACGGAATATGGATAATGTGTGAGCGATGTGCATTAAAACTAGTTTTTTGTGCATCAAAATTGATTTTTAATGCATCAAAACTAGTTGTAAGTGCATAAAAAGGACCAGATGTGCATCAAAATGACATCTTAGATATGTGTTTGTGCATCAAAATTAACCGTCTTATGTGCATCTTGTTTGCGTGTGCATTAAAACTGGCTGAATGTGCGTCAATGCTTGCAAATTGTGCAACAAAGCTGACATCTTAGATATGTGTGTGCGAGTCAAAATACCACGAAAAAGTGTCTTATTTATGTATGTGCATCACAATTTGTCGAATGTGCATCAAAGTAATATAAAAGTGCATCTTATTTATGCATGTGCATCAAAACTAATGATATGTGCATCGAAACTAAAAGCAAAAACTTATTAATGCACATACATAAGGTGATGACGAATCTCTCGTCTTATGGTCGACCCGATTGTTCTTAGTTGGAGTAGACGGGGTTTCCAAATATTCTTATGCTCGAATCTTACGAACACAATCTTGAATGGATTGAATGAAACTCAACTTGAATCTTATGAATTGAATTTGCAAATAAGAATGGAATAACTCTAGACTCATATATCACGAATCCAGAATCGATTCGGCGCCGCTTCTCGCGATCCTTAGTTGAAAGCTTATCACTTTTAATGGAGGAACAAAGTGTTCTTCTTGTTTTTACGCAAATCTGATATGCCCTTTCTTTAGGGTTTCATTAACTTAAACAAGGAAAATATCCTTACAATATAATAATACCACAATAATAATGAATAACTCCTAAAAATAATAAAGTCATCTAATCTGAGTAAACTATATATAATAAATAAGGCAAATCCATTAACTAAGAATAGGCGGAACAAGCCAAACACAAACTCGGCCCGCCTCAGAAATAGCGCACGACCCTAGCCAATTACTGCCTCTAGGCGCACGATCGTGCTCATGGGCGCACTACCCATGCTGGAATATCCGCCGCTGGTCTTCATTGTTGCGTAGTTTTGACTCCCTTCGAGTTGAAATTTATACTCACAGTAAAAAAATATGAAATATAGCTCGACAAGTTAGCTTTCCGATGACAACAAATTGAACTCGAAATAATAATCGTATCTCCTGAACAAAGTGTCGTGAGATCGAGGTGCAAAACCATAACTTGAATCTCTGAACTCTTGTTAGGTGGGAAAGCTCGGTCATTAAGTCCTTTTAATTTTCATTGGCCCGGGCTTTCCTCTATGATCTTGAGTGCTTGTTTCTTTGATGCTTTTGGAAGCGATCCATGTGATAAGCCTCAGTTTCTTGCTCGTATCATAAGGTAACAGAAAATTAAAAAAGTAAGAAAATTTTGAAATCGATGCACAATGTGCATAAAAAAATTGATGCACAAATAATTACTTTTAATGCATATATATAGAGTTGGTTTGATGCATATCCAAGACATAACCGATGCATAAAATTGCCTTATTATGTATGTGCATTAAAACTAACCACATATGCTCCGAGACAACCAAAAGGCGCATACTATTTTGAGTGTGCATTAAGACTAACAATATGTGCATAAAAAACTATCTAACTATAATATTCATTGACATAACTAAAGGTTAAAAAAAGTTTGAATTCCATGCATAATGTGTATTAAACAATGGATCCACAAACAATTAGTTTTGATGCACATAGAGTTAGTTTTTATTTACATCCGAGGTGAACCGATGCACATAGAGTTAAAGTTTTGATTCGCATCCAAGGCGAAACCGATGGACAAGAGCGCGTCGCCTAGAAACAAAATTTCAAAAAAATGTGAATAATTTGGGAAAAATACACAGGTGTCCTTTTTTACACCATCTTTAATGAAAGGCTAATATGAGTTTATTGTGTTTGTTTACTATGATGGTTTTTATTCGCTTATGAATTTTTAAGGCCTCTTGATTTATCAAGATTTCTTTTATAAGGAACGCTTCTATGTTTGTTGTTGTTTTCGTTTTATGTTTTATGTTTTATGTTCTTATGTTTTTGTTGTTGTGGTTGTTGGAGTGGGATTTAGTGGTTGGGTTGTTGTTGTTATTTTTCTGGGATCTTTCGGACATATCTCCTAATATGTTGAGGTAGGAGTGCCCCATCTTAACTCCCAGACTCTACTCCAACAGAACTTTATTGGTTCAATATTATTATTGTGGTCTATGAAAATAATCTTTGTCCTTATGAGACATACTATTTGTTTGTTTTTCGAAATGTTGTAATTCAAGCCGAGTTATTAACTTTTAGGTTTATGCCCACCTGGTTGGGTAGGTGGAATGTATGTAGGATTTTGGTAGAATTTCAATTGCATTCGATGCCATAAATACTCAACAAAACCCTTCCTCCCATCTCCATCAATCTTTCCTCTGCTTCTCCCCTTTTGCCCCCATCATTTACTTCGATCGTATTGAAAAATAATTCAATTTATTTTTATACGAGTTAGGGTTTCTTCCTATATCTCTCTATCCCCTAACATTATCAACAACACCCATTCATTTCCCCCCTCTTCTCTCTCCACATGCCACCACAAAACTTGTAATCCAACATTTCCCAGACCTAACTAGAGAATCAAAGCTATTTAGCCACTTGAAAATTTCTTCAAATATTTCTAGCTTTGTTTGATTACACAAAAGTATAAAGGGATCCTAATTAGAAAGCAAATCAATTGCGAGAAGAAATCAAGAAGATAGAAAAATGTGGATGGTTGGAGGGTACAATATGAATATGAATGAGACATCTCATCACCACCACCATCAAGTGAATTTGGATGGTTTTAATGGCGGCCGGAAACTGAGACCTCTAATTCCCCGGCCACCAGCCGTCGCCTCCTCCGCTTCTTCTGCAGCTACTCACTCGTGCAATTTCGGCCTTTACACCGGTTCTCATATCTTCGGTATTAATTAATCTATACCTAGGACCTATCTAGTAGCAACTGCTTTATAATTTCTTGATTCTTCTTGCTCATCCGTTGATTATAATAAGATTTGACTTTCAGTATATACTCCATCTTTTTCTACTGTTTTCTTTTCACTTTAAATTGTTTCATTGATTTATAGACTAGCTAGCATCTATCCTCTTATTTTCAATCGGAAATAGATTGTATAAAAAGCACATAGATACCATATAGCTACTTAATTTCTGCAAGAAATTGGAATGTATCATACTCATTTAGTTCAAAATTACAAGCCAGTCTTTTTAATTAGTTTCAGTATGTACATAGATATATACATGTGTGACAACAAAAATTCTAGAGATAGATCAATAGATGAAATTTAAATTATAATGTTTGATCGAGGCCGTGTGTTAAATACTTAAATATATATCTCCTTGGTCATAATTCAGTAGAATCCAAAGTTTAGGTAAAACTTCAGATCATCAGTAAGTGGATTTAATTTGATGAAATGGCCGGTATTTACGCATGAATAGTTAAGAGCTAGGTAGGTGAAATTCATTGATGAAGCTAGGTGACAAGTTTACAAGCACATAATGTCAATCCGAACTCTCAAAATGCACATAATTAAGCTATTAAATTGTGTTTCTATTTAATTTACAATTACAACTTTTTGTTTGCAGGAACAGTTGGAGGTGAGCAAGGATTCAGTCACAAGAATGTCAATAACGTTAATAAAGAAGAGCCGGCGAATAATAATAACGGACAGCAAGGGGCGATGAGCTCCTCGTCTTCGTCGTCGTCGCGGTGGAATCCGACGGCGGAGCAGCTGCGGACGCTGGAGGACCTGTACAGGCGTGGGACCCGCACGCCGTCGACGGACCAGATCCAGCGGATCACCGCCCAGCTGCGGCGCTACGGGAAGATCGAGGGGAAGAACGTGTTTTACTGGTTCCAGAACCACAAGGCTCGGGAGAGGCAGAAACGACGTCGTGAGCTCCAGCTCTTACCATCCTCATCCAATCATCCTCAATTCCATCACAATCACCACGACGATGATGAACCCATCATTCCAAGGAAAGAAAGAGGTAAATACATATAAAATAGAAAGTTTACTATACTCATTTCAATTTCATTCCTACTTCCTAGAGTAAAGATATTTATTTTTTGTTTAGATTTTAATTATGTGTATTTATTAAATTAAACAGGGCCTGCAAATGCGAAGCAATGCTATGAAACTGAACAGACCAGGAGCTATTACTCTTCACCTGCTTCACAGGTCTTTTTTTTTTCTTAGTTAATTGGATCTCATTTTTTTTTATTACTCTCTAGTTTATTTAATAAGTAAAGATATATTCCGTATTAATTTAAAAAAAATAAATTAAAATTCTAGGTAAAACATACGGAGTACTTTATATGGCATTTCATTCTGAGTATTTTTAACCCTAAAAAGATAAAACTAATATTTTGAAATCTAATTATGCTAGTTAATTAATTAAGCTTGTTAGGAAATATAGGCATTAGCATGCCATGCCCTTGCATATATAAGCTATTTTTTTTTAATATTTATAAAGTTGAAGAAGAATGTGTGATCGAATATTACAAGATGTAATTATATGGAAATGATTGGAAGAGTGAGAGGAAGTGGCCGGGTAAAAGAAGATATATGATGATAGTGTAATTATGGGGGTATAATTTACATGCTGGCCGGGGTAATTTTGAGTGGTTGATGATGGGGGTGGACCGGGGTAAGAGACTAGTAAGACCTACATACTGAGCTAGGTAAGGAGGAGGAATTGATCGAGAACACAAGCAAAAAAACAAAAAGAAAAAGCAAATTTTGTTGGGAAATGAAAAGGGAATTCATAAAAGCTGCAATCCTTCCTTTCTGTCGGGGTTTATAGCTAGCCACGTACCTTCCTTCCTTCCTTCTTCCATCTACTTCTTCTGATAAGTTGTTGTTTTTACTTTTTTGAAATTTCAAAACCCTCTTTGTTCTTGTGTTCGTATAGTCCTTGTCCACGCCTTGTGCATCCCTATATACTAATTTAAATCAAAACCAAATGCGTTTGTAAAAAGGTGAAAACGTACAAATTAAAACAGTCTTGTTTCATTGACTTGGGCTATTCTATTCTACTGAATATATATTAGTAGTCGGTAACAGTTACTAGGATAGGTTCAAGTTGAGCAACTTTTGGTCAGACTAATTCAGTGTAAGATCTTGAATTATCGATCTCTTTATAAACAATAACATTATTTATATGCATGCATGAGTTTCTGCAATTATCTCTTTACGAACAATAACATTGATTTAATTTGGAGGTGGATTTAATTATCAGGAATGTGGGGCAATGTCAATGCAAAGGGCAATAGCAGCAGAAAAAGCCGGTACAAGGCCAGAAGCCGTCTCAGACCACCGCAGCACCAGTAGTAGACACAATAATAATAATATTATTAATAACGGAGCATGCCTCTTCCAACTTGACAATGAGAGGAATGCCACGTGGCACAATCTCTCCCCATCCTCCTCCTCCCCTACTAGCTCCTTAATTGCACGAGTCATCGCTACTACCACCACCACCGCTGACGCCTGTGCAACCCCCAAAACTCGTCGTTTCATAGGCTCGCTTAAAGACTCAAACCCTAATACGACCAACGGAGGAGAGGTATACATATATGAAGACGATGATGGAGGGGGTGATTCTGCTACACTTCAACTGTTCCCCATGAGAAGCCACGTGGACGGCCAACAACAACAACATGATGATCAAGACAAGTCTAAGGAGAGAGATGTTCACTTCTTCGAATTTCTTCCTCCCAAGATTCACTAATTAACTACTTGCAATCACCTTCATTAATTAGCTGAGATAATTATATTAACTATTTCTATGTGCCCACCATTTTGCTCGAACATTTGCCCCATGTATTTTTTGTAGATGGGTGCTTCAACAATATCAATATATATGCCGCTATATATGTATGACCGATGTTTAACATGTCTAATGACTAATGGAGAGTGCAAAATGATAGCGTATGATATCGATTGTTTGTGTGAGATTTTGAAATAATCTAAGGGGTTCAGTTCTTTTGTTTATAAGTGGTACAAAAATTCGGCTTATAAGAGTCGAACTGAAGACATCTGAATTAGGGGTGAGCAAACGGATATATCCGATCCGATCCGGTCCGGTCCGGTATACCGGATATCCGGTAAATTTTTCCCTTAAAATCTCGATCCGTTAATTGCCGGATATCCGGTAAGAAATATCCGTTTGGAGCGGATATCCGGTAGCGGATATCCGAACTATCCATTTTGAAAAATATCTCCACTATTTTTTATTTAGGCTCAATTAATACGCATGATTGACGGATATCGGAACCGGATATCCGTCGATCCGTTTAAATTTTAATTAAAAGTTTACATGGTTAGGAGAATTGAACACTTGATAGTTGAAATTTTACAAAATAGTCATTTAAACATCTATTCTACTTAGTATTAATGTATATTTAAAAAAAAATATATATAGTACCGGATATACCGGATATCCGGTTGCTTGAAAACCCCGATCCGTATCCGGTCCGAATATCCGGAAAAAAATCCCGGATCGGATCGGATACGGATAAAAAAAATTGTGATCCATTCGGATCCAGATTTTTTCGGATCGGATAGGCCGGATCGGCGGATCGGATTAACGGATCGGGCATTTTTGCTCACCCCTAATCTGAATACTATATTTGAAGACTTAACCGCTTGACTAGTGTTGAAGGGTTTCTTGAACAAATAAATTTATATTCAAGACCCCGCTGAGTACAGCGAAATCAAGTTCGTCCACGGGAATGAGAATAGTGCTAAAGATTAGTTGATAAACTAAGAAAAGCAAAGAAATAACAAGAAAACAACGCCAAGACCGAACCAAAGTAGGTCGTGCACGATCTTAAGGGGGTCGGTCCTGAGCACAATCAACGAAACACACACAAAACTAGCAATGGCTCGAGCACGATGTATGGGTCGAGATCGAAGCAAAGATACGAATTTTAATCAATATAAAGGACGAATTCCAGGGCTAGGGCTACCACAACAACAATCATACATGCTTCCAACAAGAACTCACAATTATCATGCAACTTAGATCATAGAAGAATCAACTTTCGCAAATAATTCAAGTTATTCAATCGACTTTCGCAAATTAAACAACTTTCTATCTATCCTTCAACCTAAGAATATCAACTTTCGCAAAATAATCCTATTAGAACTAATCAAACAATCAACCTTACACTTTCGCTAAGATTAATTGCAAGAATATGCCTCAACTTTCGTAAAGGAATTTAGCACAAAATAGATAGATATGATCATCAAACATTCAAATTATGAATTCAGGTTTTAGACATGCATGATTGTGTTGGGTTTTCACCCAACCCTAGAATTTAAGAAAACTACTCACTCATAGCAAAGAGAGATGAGAAAAGAGAAGAAGAAGACATGATAAATCCAAACAAAATTCAAATTAAACCAAGAAGAAATCTTACAAAAGTCTCAAACTTGTTCCTCAAGTCTCCCTTCGCTCTAGAGAGTACTTTTCAACTCCAAAATAAACGAACCCCTCCAGCCTTAGGGTTTTTCCTCCCCTTTTATAAGAAAAGGAGCCCTAATTAACTAGGAAATAAGATAAAACAACCTTCCTAAAATACAAAGATAGAATAAATCACAAAAGATCTTGGAATAGGGAGAAAGTCAGCGCCTCGCACGACCCAAATGGGTCGTGCAAGACCCTCATAGGGTCGTGCCTGGGTCTTGTTCTCCTAGTTCCTTAACTTGGTTCGTGTACGACCCCTATGCAGCTCGATCTTGGGTCGATTTATTCACCTTCCTCTTGTTTTCACTCTTCTTGACTCTTCTTCCTTAGCTTGGCAACTTCAAATCTTCCTCATGGCTTGTCCACCCTCTCTTGCAATGCTCCAAACTCTTCTTTCAAGCTCCAAAACTCCTACAAAAAGACACAAAAAGTGCGTAGTTTCCGAATCTCAAGGAAATACGAAAACTAAAGAAAAAAGACTCAAAAACACAAACTCAAGTACAAAAACTAACTCAATCTAATCCATTTAGACACTAAAAATCCTACCTAAAAAGCGGACATCAACTAGATGCTCGAAAGCTGTATTAATTATTTTCTTGAATGCTCTTTAATCTCCTTAAAGACTTCTATAGGATCGTTAGTACTTAAACGATTCGGCGTCTCCTGCGAAGTCGTCGACTTTGAGTAATAAAGCAGCAGAATAATTAGACAGAAAAACAAACGTTACCAACAGTCAATGACAAACAATGTATAGTGGAAACTCCTCGTAAACCAACTAGTTTACTTAGAGAAAAACCACTCCCTTCCAAGTTTCTCACTTGGTCGGATTTCAAGAGTCCTTAGACTCGCTCTATTGATTTCTTGAGTGTTTTACAAAGCTCTCCCGTGTACAAGAATGAATCCCACACCTTTTAACCACGCTCTACCTTTGCACTCACACTCTCAATCTCACGCTATGCCTAAGATCTCTCAACACACCACTTGTACGAATCTCACGCACTCTCAAGTTCACTCTTTCTTTCTTACACACAATATTAAAATGAAGCTCAAAAGTCCTACCACTTACCTAAACACTAGAGTATTTAAGCTATGGTAAGAGAGATCTCTGTGTATTATCTCCCATTCGGTTAGGGAAACAATACACACTCAATCTTTTACAAATCTTTCCAAAAACACAATTACGTATACAATAAAATATTCTAGGAGAATCAAATCGCCTTTATCTTGATTTTAGCAGTCTTTTGTGATGATCTTCTCCTAAAATAGAACGATGCAGCTGTCTCCAAATACACGCACATAAGTTGTGCATCCGTTCTTTCGCTGAATTGATGGACTCATTAGTAGTCGGAGATTCGAGAAGTAGTCCAGCAACCTGTATCGGGTTATCCAAAAGCCGAAAGAGTCCACCCGAGAATACCTAGACAGGTTTAACCGGGAGAAGATCTCCATCCCGCACTGTGACGTGCCAACGACGATGGAAGCCTTCCGTCAAGGGGTAAATCAAGATGGAGATCTCTACAAAGAGCTCACTAGGCATCCTTTCCACAGCTTCGAGGATGTGCAAACCAAAGCCCTGGCCCAAATCAGGCTCGAGGAATATTTGAAGATGAGGAAGAACGTAAGTGTCTAGGAAAGAGTAGACAAGAAAGCAGCACGGGACCACCGCCGGGAACGCCGTGACCAACCATACCAGCGCCCTCACCCTGACGCGGTGAAGGTGAAAGTCGCCGAAACCAAACCGGTCAAACCAATACCACTGAAGTATGATGAGTTCAACCTGGGTATACCCCGAGGACCTCGTAAAGAACATAGCTCAAACAATACGAGGCGTTAGGTGGCCGAAGAGAAATGAAAAGCCCTATCCAAACAAGGATATGAGCAGGTGGTGTGACTTCCATGATGATTACGGTCACGTGACCAAGGAATGCGTAGCCCTAAGGGGAGAGATTGCCTACCTCGTATCTCAGGGAAGGATTACAGAAGTCGCACCTAATGCACAAGTTCCCCCGGAAGTTGTGGAGGCCTCGCGCGCAAGAAGGCCAGCATCGCCAGTACCTGCTAAAATCGTGAACGTGATCACCAGAGGGTCAAGTGTGTGCAACCTTACTTATTCAGCAACCAAAAGGAACGCACGAGAATGCACTCTTCATCGCCCAACGCAGGAGAAGAATGACGTCGTCAACCTTGTAATACACTTTGACGAGGATGACGTCAATGGTCTTGACGGGCCCCACCATGACGGCCTCGTGCCTCATCGATACCAGGAGCTCAACTAATCTCATGACGTTGGAGGCTTTGAGGGGAATGGGTTTGAGCGAGAAGGACGTGGAAAAGAACCCCACAACACTCGTAGGCTTCAGCGGAGAAGTGAAGCACACCGTAGGAGACATCATCCTTCCCACGTACGCAAAGGGCGTAAATATCCAGGTTAAGTATCTGTTATGGATTGCCCTTCGTGTTATAATGTGATAATGGGAAGGCCATGGCTTCATGACATGAGAGACGTCCCATCCACTTACCACCATACGGTGAAGTTCCCAACTCCATGGGGGGTTCAAGAGATCCGAGGTGATCAAAGAACGTCCTGAGAGTGTTACAAGTCGACGCTGAAACTAGGCGCCATCCAAAAATCCACCTAGCAATTAATGGAGGCCACTAACTCTACCTCTCTAAAAGAAAAAGAGAAGAAAGAGGAACATGTACAGGAAGTGGTCCTAGACCAATCTGACCTCAATCGGTCCGTGAAGATTGGAAAGGATTTGGAGCCGGCTATGAAAAATGAGCTAGTAGATTTCCTCAGTAAAAATGCAGATTGTTTTCCTTGGTCCCATGAAGATATGGTGGGAATCGATCCAGATATCATCACACACAGATTGAATGTGGACCCCAATCATCCACCAGTAAAGAAGAAGAGGAGGAAGTTCGCTGCCGAGAGGAATAAAATAGTGGATGAAGAAGTGAGAAAGTTGATGGAAATTGGAAAGATCAAAGAAGTCAAGTATCCTGAATGGCTGGCAAACGTAGTCATCGTTCCCAAGAAGAACGGAAAGTGGAGGATGTGTGTAGATTTCATGGATTTGAACAAGGTTTGTCCCAAGGATTCATTCCATTACCTCACATAGACGCCTTGGTAGACGCCACGGCGGGCCATGAATTGCTGACTTTCATGGACGCCTTCAGTGGTTCCAACTAGATCAGGATGGAAGAAAGCGATCAGGAAAAGACATCCTTCATCACCATCAAGGGAACATACTGCTATAAGGTGATGCCCTTTGGGTTGCGGAATGCTGGGGCCACATATCAAAGGCTAGTGAATAAAATGTTCCAAGACCAAATCGGAGAAACTATGGAGGTGTACATAGATGACATGCTCGTCAAATCAAAGAAAGCTGTGGACCACAGAAGTCATCTAGAGAAATCTTTTGAGATCCTAAAGCAATTTAACATGAAGTTGAACCCACAGAAGTGTATATTTGGTATGAAGTCGGGAAAATTCCTAGGGTATCTAGTCACTCAAAGAGGGATAGAACCCAGCCCCGAGCAGGTTCGAGCCATAACAACGCTGAAATCCCCCATGTGCGTGAAAGACGTTCAAAAGCTCACTGGGCAGATTACTGCTTTGAATAGGTTCATATCTAAGTCAACAGACCTGTGTCGTCTCTTTTACGAAGTTCTTAGAAAGAACAAATGCTTCCAATGGACCTCCAGTCATGGGGAAGCTTTCCAAGAACTAAGGAAATACTTCTCCAATCCTCTGATCTTAGCCAAACCCAAAGTAGGAGAAGCTCTACCCTTGTACCTAGCCGTCACCAAACAAGCCATCAGTGGGGTATTGGTCCGAGAACAAGACGGGCAGCAACAACCCATGTATTATGTTAGTAGGACTGTCCTACTAGCCGAGACCCGATACTCTTCCTTGGAAAAGTTGGTCCTTGCCCTAGTCATGTGCTCCAACAAGCTTCGCCCGTACAACGAGGCACACCCGATAGTGGTAAGAACCACGCACCCCTTGAGGACGGTGATACATAAGCCTGAATTCACAGGAAGAATGGCTAAGTGGGCGATTCACTTGAGTGGTTTCGACATTAAGTACAAGCCTAGAACTGCATTGAAATCTCAAATGCTAGCTGATTTTGTGGTTGATTTTAGCCCCACGACGGAAGAAGGGCCCAGTCCAACTGAGCTAATGACGCTAGAAGCTAAGTCTCCAATCAAATGGACGCTTCACACGAATGGCGCTTCTAACGCTGGGGAACCGAAATAGGAGTAGTCCTAAAATCAACACAGGGGGATAGGGTGGCACAATCCGTAAGATGCACTATTGAAGCCACGAACAATGAAGTTGAGTGTGAAGCTCTGATCTTCGGTCTGATTCTCGCTAGAGACTTGGGCATACAACAGATAGAAGTCAATTGCGACTCGTTGTTGATAGTCAACCAAGTTTTGGGGTTATATGAAGCAAGGGATGAGAGGATGGTAGCTTATCTAGATGTGGTCAAAAATCTGATTCCTCGGTTCGAGAAGGTATCCTTCGCACATATCCCAAGAGAGCAGAATGCTAAGGCAGATTCTCTTGCCCGCTTAGTGTCAACCATTTATCTTGACGAGTATCCTGTAATCTCGATGGTTCACATCACGGTCCCTGCTATTAGAAGAACTCACGCCAGCGATAACAAGAAGTCTGATAGAACGACCGATGACGTCGACCTTCTTAGAGCTACCCCCCACAACGACGTCTTCATGAGAAGTGACGACGTTGACGCTAGGAGTTATCGGAATGATCCCGACCCAAACATGTCCCTGAGTCGATCAAATTGTGAGAGAACCCCCTTTGATCCTTCGGAGGCCAGCGAAGCACCTTGGACTCAGTCGTACCTGGATTGGCTAACCAAGGGAAAACTTCCGAAAGATAAAATTGAAGCTAAGTTGCTAAAGATGAAGGCCACCAAGTTCACAGTAGAAGGCGGGAAACTTCCACAAATCGGCGGCGGTAACATTGCAACGTTGCCTAGCCAAAGAAGGTGTCCGAAGACTTCTCGAAGAACTTCATGAGGGAGATTGTGGGAACCACACCAGAGGGAGAAGTCTATCCAACAAAGCCCTTCGGCAGGGGTGGTTTTGGCCTACAATGAGGTAAGACGCTGCAGACTTCTGCCGTACGTGCGATGTCAGCCGAAGACACGCGCCAACCGCTCACCAACCTCCTAAGCCACTCTACCCTACACTTATACCATGGCCCTTTATGCGTTGGGGGATGGACATAGTCGGGAAGTTACCCCCTTCATCCAGACAGGGAGTATTCTTCCTCGCTATGACCGATTACTTCTCTAATTGGATCGAAGCTGAAGCTTATTGAGAGATCAAAGATAAACAAGTGATCTCTTTCATTATCAGAAATGTCCTTTGTCATTTCGGGGCACCCATTGAGATTGTGTGTGACAATGGGTCCCAATTCATAAGCCAGAGAACTAGAGACTTCTGCAGTCACTGGAAAATCAGCTTGGTCACTTCAACCCCCCCGCTATCCCTAGTCAAATGGGCAGGCCGAGGCCAACAACAAAGTGATCATAAATAATCTGAAGAAAAGGCTTGCGAAAGCTAAAGGGAACTGGGCTGATGAGCGCCCATATGTCCTTTGGGCCGATTGAACGACGCCGAAGGTAGCGACCGGTCAGTCTCCTTTCTCGTTAACACACGGATGTGAAGTGGTCATTCCCACCGAAATTCTCATCCCAACCGCTCGTACTAGCTTTTTGACCGAGGAACATAATCATCTGGAGCTGTTGGCTGATTTGGATACTTCTGGAGAGCTTCGTGACCAAGCCTGGTTACGCCTGGAAAGGCACCAGCAACAAGTCACCCGAAGCTACAACCAGAACGTTAAGATCCGGACTTTCCGGGTCGGTGACTGGGTACTACGACGAGTCTTCCAAAATACCCATGAAACCAAGTCGGGGAAGCTAGTCCCGACCTAGGAGGGACCCTAAAAGATAACGGGGGTTGTTGGACAATGCGCCTACCAACAGGAATCTAAATATGGAGAAGCCATCCCAAAAAGCTGGAACGCAATACATTTGAAGAAGTATCACTTCTGAGGGAAAACTCCTTTTATCGGAGCGCAAACTTCCCTGGAACCCTCAACGGAAGGTTTTCAGCGCCAGATACTCAAGACACTAGAGGTCATCTGTCCACAGTTATTATCTTGCTTTTGCTTTAAGTTCATCCTTTTCATAGTATGTTTGTGATCAACTTGTTTGTGTGAAGACTCTTTGTTATGTGACTCCTATGCTATAGTTTTTCGTTGAATGAATGACATAAGTGCATCACCGCTTAATTACCTTTATTTCCTCTTCTCATAAGTAGAATTAGAAAATCAGCAACATACTTTATTTATCGACATATAGGATGCATCATACAATCGAACACAAGTTCAAACAACTAAGGTAACTAATCCTAGACTAAAGACGTCTCTAATCGACCGATCTTCCCAAGCGCAAGTTCCGACGTGATACCCGTCACCCGCCTGGAAACTTCTTCGGTAAACGCAGCTGCCACCCGTGACTAGAGACTTCTGCAGGAGTCCTCCTCTTAAAAGCCTTCTGTCCAAAGCACCCATGCGTTTTGAGAAACCCTGCACACAAAGAAAGGACAAAACCAAACGAAAACACGCAAGAAATATAATACGCATGCATCAAAACTATCTATTTCCTCTTCCCGAGGAAGGGGAAACGTCCGTGTAAGGGACGAATATTGTTCATGGTCTCTACGCGGCCTGCACACACCCACAATAGCTTGTTAAAAAAAAACAGAACATAAATCTTTTACAAGGGCTCACGGCCCTAATCTTGATTGTTAGCAGAAGTGCCTTTTAGCTGTTCCACTACGTCCGTTGAAAGCTCATCGCCTTGCTCAGGTGCCACGCCCGCGCTCGGATCACGATCACCGCCTTCTTCCTCCGTGTCAAGAGAAGCCAAAAGCTCATCACCAGGGGTCGGTTGATCCGGAGGATAGCACTCATGGAAGGACGCGATCTCAGCGTCCAGATCCCAATCTGAATGCTGACCAACCGCAAACTGTTTGATCATCTCCACCTTAGACATAATCGAATAGTAAGCTTCGATTTCGCGCTTCCTTAAGAATTCTTTTGTTCTCGGCCTCGAGCTCAACAATTTTGGATCGATCAGAAACAACTTGGGAAGACTGACGTTTAACCGTCTCGGCAAGTTTCGCAAGCTTACTTGCGTCCGTCTTTTGGCGCTCAACCGCTAGAGTGGTTTCCCTTTCCAAAGCGGCCCTCTCGGCGTCCCACCTAGCTTGATGTTCTCTAAGGGTCTGCTCTTCCTTGTCAACGGCGTCCGCCCCCAAAGAACGCCTTGTAAGGCCTACGCACCAAGATACGACACTGCCCATGATCAAAAACAAAAAAAAAGAGAGAAGAGAAAACAGCTGGAGAAAGCGAACCTTCCAAATCGATAAGCATGCGTCTCTAACCAGAGCAGAGCTGGGAACGTCCAAGCGAGGCTTCTTTGAGCCGTGGGCACTACGAAGTTTTTAACACAAATCTGAGGGACCTTTATCATCAAGATCAATAACTTCAGTAGCACTAAGCGATGATCTGTTGGCAGGGGTCACTTCCACCGCGGTCTCTATCTTCACCTTGGGGTCCAAGGGGGGTCTTTTGTCACTCGACTGAAGCTTACGCTGAATCAGGACTGCAGCAGAGAAACTCCTCTTTAGGGAAGAAGAAGCTTATGAGAAGACAAACGTTATAATCCAGGGAAACAATCGGTATCAAATTCGAAAGAAAAGAAAGGAGGCACATACTGGTAGGGTTTCTGACGGGGTTCACGATCGTTCCAGCAAGCTTCCCAGACGCCAGAGCACTGTCCTTAATCGTCTTCTCAGAGTTTCCCGATCCCGCATCATCTTCATCGTCCCATGGATCCCCAGTGACTGCCGTCATCTTGTTACTTAATTCGCCTTCAAGTATTTGTTCCGCAGACCTCCGATACATCCTCTTGGCCTCCAAAAGAGAGAAGAGTTTCCTGCACACTTCTGATTCCAAAACATGGATCTCCAAACTAGGCGGAACTGCACGAGAAACCCTCGAAATCAGAAACTCAAGAGTAAACAGCGAAGCAACAACATGGGGTTGCAAAAATTAGGGTTAAAAATACTTACTTTTGGTGGTCCAAGAGTCAATGAAAGCAACTTGATACATCTCCCCCAAGGTAGATTTCTCCACGAAGAAGAAGCGTGAGGCACAATCTTTGTCGTTAACTTTTGATTTCGGGATCAATGGGTTCTTAGCATCCCTCGCATGAAGGGTGAAACATCCAGCCCTAAGAGGACATACCCGGTACGCACATAGCAAATCTTGCAATGTGAAGTCGATTTTCTCGCCTAGGCAAATTTCCCTTATCTGATACAAGATCTTCCACACCGATGGCATTAACTGCGTCGGGGAGGCTTTGAATGTCATCAGGAAGTTCAATATCAAAGGAGAGAAAGGGAAAAGGGCTCCCAGAGTGAAGGGATACTCCAAAAAGAAGACCCGACCTTCCTTGATCCAGTCTACAACCTCGCATGTAGGGGTGTAGAAGTTGGTGTCAGATGGAAATCCATGGTTCCGGATTAGCGTCTCTACCTCGTCTAAGGAAAGACAGCAAGGGCGACAGTCATGGGGCTCGAGAATGTGGGAAGACTCAAAACCCATATCCTTAGCACCGACGTTGGCCATAGAGAATGAGCAATAGAGGAATAGAGCAAGAATTGGAGAGAGGAGCAAGAAGACGATGAGGCACGAAAGTAGGAAGGGAATAGAGCGTATCTCTGAAGAGGTCTGGGACGGAACATTTAAAGCCTGAGTGATGTGACTCTTGAAGTTCTCGAGGGTGATCGAACGGACGGGTAATAGCCACGTGTCTCACGCTGCCTAAAGCTCACACGACAAATCCGATCCAAATCCCGCCTAAAAGATTTGGATCAGGATTTGGGGGTATTGTTAGGCCCAAATATCCATCGGCCCTCTTGGTAATCCGAGCCCATGAACATACAGAGAAGTCATCAGCCGGTTTGATTGCGAAAGGATCCAGAATTGAAGAGAAGGCATCAATCATCCGATTGAAGGAAGAAAGCTTCCGTCATGAAGCGAAGAGACATGTTCAGAAGGCCTTGGTAGGAGCGTTTTGCGTCTCCGATATATGCGGGAAGTGGGTGGTAGTTACAAGATACGTCCTAGAAACCCGGAAATCGTGGTAAGTGGGAAATAATCGTTGGAACGAGGATGTATATAGGTAGAATTATGCAATTTGTAAAACACACGATTGTAACCAGAAAGAATTAATCAAAAGAGAGGATTTTGGCCCTCAGCATTCCAAATTCGAGCTTACTCTTAATCGTTGTTTTCCTCCAAATTCGACCGTGCCCCGATTCAGGGCAAAGATTTGTTGATCAAGTTTTTGTCCAAAACAGAGACCATGAGTGTGCGACAGTCACTAACATCAGGCTCCAAAGTCATTGAGCCGATCCTCTATTGCACTAAGCTTTGAAAGCGCATTGCCAACCATGCTCTGAAGTTTCTCGAGTATGCCCTTCAGAATCATATTCTTCTCCTTGATATCTTTCAATTCATCATTCGCTTGAGCATATTTTATTCCCTCTTCCTGGTGATCCTTGTCAATGACCTCAGAAGTCTTTGACACCCATTGTCCTTGTTGAGAACCCTGGTGTTAGGACGTCACCACCATCCACATATACCTTGTGCTCAGCCATCATCAAAGCAATCAACATGCCGTAAGGAAGCGCATGTTTAGCAGTTTCGAGCGCATGCTTCATGTGAAGCATCATCAGACGAGGCATGTTCACCTTCTTTCCCTTGATAATCTTGTCCATGACCAGCAGATCTTGAATAAAGGCAGCATTTCTTTTGAGTTCTCTTGGGAGCAAGTTGTTGATGAGGTAATTGAACATCACCTTCTTCTCAATTCTCATCTTGTTGACCAGGTAGGGACTGGTGAAATTATCATCCCTGTTAGTGACAGTTCTGATGATCTCACGGTCATCAACCCTTTCAGGCCAAGCTCCTTTGAAGTACTCAGCAAAACTTTCATGAGGTATCTCCAAGATGTCACTGACATCCTTGCTAGTGAAGGAGTACGTCTTCTTATCAACCATGTACCTCCCTATAGTCATGTTCCTTGTATACTCAATCACTAAGGACTCATAAAACATCTTAACCATCTGCGAGTTGTAATCATGCTCCCCTTGCACTAATTTATCCCATTTTTGCTTCTTCAGCCAGTTTGTAACCTTAGGCAGTTTCAACTCTTTTAAGAAGTTTCCCTCCCATAATAAATCCTTAGTAAATTTCCTAGAAGACATGTCAACAGCCATAATAGACTTCCTTATCTTTTCGCTAGACCCAACAACAGATTTTTGAGATCTCCCCCTTTTCTTCCTAGTGACCTTCTCAAAGATCTCCCTCTGAGACAACCTCAAGGGTTTCCAACCCCTTGCCCTTTTTGGCTTTAAGAGCCCCAGCCGTGTCTCTAGCACTTGCTGATCTGGTTTTAGGGCGAAAAGGAGGAGGCATTTCAAATTCATCCTCTTTGAGCAACTCAGAATCGTCTCCAAACAGGTCTTTCTCTAAAATTTTCTTGACAAAATCACCATACTTTGATTTCTTAACTACGATAGGATCAGAATGAGTACCTTCTTCATCATTTTCAATTTGTTCCTTTTGGGAGACTTCCTTGTCGTCATCCTCAATACCAACATCTGTGTCAATGGCTTTTGGAGAGTCATTGACAGCCTTTGCTTGATCACTAGGAGATAGCCATTGGTTCCCCTTTGCACGCTCTTGTGTGCCTTCCATTCCAACCTCCACAACCTCTTCTTCTTCTTCTTCCACAAACAACCCGATAACCTTTTTGATTTCCTCAAAAACATCAACTCCAAATTTGGAGTCTTCACTCTGTCTTCCTCTACATTCTCTCATTCAGAGGGTTTGGGTGCAGAGGAGTCACCGGTTTCTGGAATAACCACCGTTTGCGCCATTTGGCGCGGTATTCCAGATTCTGGTGAAAGGGTTAGGATTTCGGTTTCAATTTGTGGGGATGGAGGGTTTTGAGATTTTTCAGTGAGAATAGGAGATGAGGGAGTTGATTTTGGAGGAGAGGGTTTTGGATTTTGGTTTTGTGGAGAAGTGGGGTTCAGAGATGGTGTTTCAATGGCGGTTGGGTGAACGGTTGAAGAAGACGATTGCCTAGACAGAAGAGCTCGAAGAAAATCATCACCAAAAAGAGCGAGAATCTTCTTCTTTGCCGATTCTGGACTTTCGGTTTGGGTTTTGGGAGAAGTGGGAAGGTTTGAGTTGTTGGATGGAGACGCCATTGGAGAGGTTTGAAGGTTCGAGGGTTTGAGTTCAAGAGAGAGAGAAAGGAAGATTTGAGAAAGTGCACCTTTTATCTTGATGGTTGGGGAATAATAAAGAAGTGCACCTCCATCATTAAGGAAGTAGTCAAATCACAATATCTTCTCTTCCCCCCTTTTTGAAAAACTTTCCAAGTTCAAAAGATACTGTTAAGCCATGATCTTTTTCTTGCGCCAAAAAACACAGTCACTGACCTTGATCAAGTCGGCGACGTCTATCACAAAACTGTTCTTTTCATATGTCTATGACTTTTACACACTTCATGACTTTCTCTTAAAGAACTTAGCGTTGGGGTTGCACAGGGAGTGCGAAACCAAACCAAGTAAAAATCTTTATTTTGAGGATTTTTCGATCATCATGATAAGTCTCCATTTTTTAAAAGGAAAGATCAAATACGACTCATAGAGACTCTCAAAACATAATAGGTCAAGGACAGGCATTAGATTCAACCATCATTTGGGCTTGTAATGAGGGTTAGGATCATCAGGTTGATTCTTTTGGGCTAAACAAAGAGCTCAAAAAGGTTGCACACATACTAAATGTAGTAAAAGTCATCGACAAGTCAAATGCATGGGGTTTCCTAAACACGATGTCTATCAAGAATGCTAAGAATTATACCATAAAAGCATGACTTCAAAACATATGTAAAGAAATCAATTCTAGCCAATCATCGAGGGAATTCATGTAGGGAAATAGATAATTGAAGAGAGATCATATCTAATTCCATGAGGAGTTGTTCAAAGGGTTCACGATTCAAGGCCTTTGTGAAGATGTCTGCTCTTTGATCACTTGCTCTACATAATTCCATAGTGACCATGCCTTTTTCTACACAATCTCGAAGAAAGTGGTGCCTTATCTCAATGTGTTTTGTCTTTGAATGTTGCACCGGATTCTTTGAGATGTTGATGGCACTAGTGTTGTCACATAGTATGGGCACTGACCCGCACTTCACACCATAGTCACTGACTTGTTGCTTGATCCATAAGAGTTGTGAGCAACACGCTGCAGATGCAATGTACTCTGCTTCTGTCGCTGATAGAGCAACAAAATTTTGCTTTCTAGATCCCCATGAGACAAGACAAGGCCCAAGAAATTGAGCCATCCCTGAAGTGCTTTTTCTATCAACACGGTTTCTAGAAAAATCAGCATCTGTGTAGCCAACAAGTTCAAAATCAAATCCTCTTGGATACCATAAACATAGATTGTCAGTCCCCTTAAGATAGTGAATGATTCTTTTAACAGCTTTCAAGTGGGACTCTCTTGGATCAGCTTGAAATCTAGCACATAGGCATACTCCAAACACAATATCCAGTCTTCTTGCAGTGAGATAGAGCAAAGATCCGATCATACCCCTGTATATAGTAGCATTGACTTCTGGATCCTTGTCATCTTTTCCAAGTGAGGTAGTCGGCGACATGGGAATGTCAAACGGTTTGGTGTTTTCAAGACCAAACTTTTTAACACATTCTCTAAGATACTTATGTTGATGAACTTGTGTCCCATCCTCACTTTGAACAACTTGAAGTCCTAAAAAGAATTTGAGCTCACCGACCATGCTCATTTCAAACTCACTAGACATGAGGTCAGCGAACTTCTTCACCAACTTATCATCTGTTGAACCAAATATGATGTCATCGACATAGACCTGAACAACCAACGTATGGCTTCCTTCCTTCAACAAGAACAGAGTCTTGTCAACCTCTCCTCGAACATAACCATGTTGAATCAAGAACTGTGACAAACGATCATACCAAGCATTTGGGGCTTGCTTCAATCCATAAAGAGCTTTGTCCAGTTTATAAACATGATCCGGGTGGGTGACATCCTCAAAACCCGGAGTTTGTTCAACATACACTTCTTCTTTTAGATATCCATTCAAGAATGCAGTCTTAACATCCATTTGTTGTATCTTGAATCCATGATGAGCAGATTAGGCAATGAGCAATCTAATAGCTTCAAGTCGAGACACTAGAGCAAACGTCTCATCATAGTCAATGCCCTCTTGTTGATTGTATCCCTTAACTACCAATCTAGCTTTATTTCTGACCATATTCCTTCATCATCCAGCTTAATTTTGAACACCCATCGTGTTCCAATCACAGATCTTCCCTTTGGCCTTGGGACCAAATGCCAAACCTTATTTCTTTCAAATTGATGAAGTTCCTCTTGCATGGCACTAACCTAATCCGAATCTTTCAACGCTTGTTCAACATTTTTGGGCTCCAACATTGAGATGAAAGCATTGAAAGCAAAGAAGTTGTTTAGAGAAGATCTGGTTTGCACACCCTTTGAGAAATCAGTAAGGATGTTAGTGACAAAATGAGCACTTTTATGTTGATAGTTCATGACCTGTAGATTTGTCAAGTCACCGACTAGTGTCTGAGGCGTTCTCTCTGATTCTTCTTCAGAGTTTTCCGAACTTGAGCTTCTCTTAGGTGTTTTCTCATCATATAGACTCACTGTCACTTGATCTTTGATTTTGACTGCTTCCCCCCTGTTTTGTCTGAGTCGGTGACACCAACATTGTCATTGACTACTAATTCTTTTTATGTTGGGACAACTGGAAGTGAGTCATCTTGAACCAAACTGTACCCTGATCACCATCTTCAAAATCTTCAATCATCGAGACTCCCATCGTGTTCTCATCGAACACAACATGCACACTTTACTCAATTTTCCTCATCCTTTTGTTGAACACTTTGTAGGCTTTAGTGTGAGGGGAATAGCCTACAAAAGTGCCAACATCACTCCTTGGATCAAATTTTCCCAGTATGTCCTTGCCATTATTGTGAACATAACACTTGCATCCAAAAGTGAGTATGTGGGCGACACTGGGCTTAACTCCTCTAGGCAATTCATAAGGAGTTTTTCCAAGAAGTGGACGAAGCATGACTCGATTCATCACATAGCAAGATGCATTAATGGCTTCACCCCAGAAATTTCTTGGAAGACCACTTGAGATTAGCATTGTTCGTGACATGGTCTCCAAGGCTCGATTCTTCCTTTCAACTATGCCATTTTGTTGAGGAGTTCTTGACGCTGAAAAGTTGTGACTTATGCCATTCTTCTTGCAGAAAACCAGAAACTCAGAGTTGTCGAATTCCGTTCCATGATCTGATCTGACAGACACAAGAGTAACTCCAAGCTTTTTCTCAACAACCTTTACCCACGCTTCAAATTCTTCAAAAACCTGATCTTTATTAGACAGAAAAATTGTCCAAGTATACCGTGAAAAATCATCAACAATGACAAAAATATAGCTATTTCCTCCACGACTTTGGACTAGCTTGGGACCACATAAATCAATATGAATAAGCTCTAAGGGTCTAGTGGTACTTACCTCCTTCTTGGATTGAAAGGATGATTTCACTTGCTTACCTCTTACACATGTTTCACAAACTTCATGCTTGCTTGGATCTATTTTGGGTAGCCCTCTAACTATCTCTTGCCTATGAAGTTAGTCAAGGAGTTGAAAACTCGCATGACCAAATCTTTTGTGCCAGAGGTCGGCGACATCTGCAACTGTTCTAAGACACAGTTCGTTTTCACACACCCCTTTGTTTTCACACACCCCTTTAAGAAGAATCTTTCCTGAGTTAATCTCTTGCACCTGACAACCTTTCCTATCAAAAACAACTTGATATTTTCCATTAGCACAGATTTGGGAAACACTTATAAGCTTAAAACTGAGATTATCCACTAAATTCACATTGTCTATTGTTAGTTTATCTGAAAATCTTACCGTACCAATACTAGAAATACTACCTTTACTATTGTTGTCGAATGTAATCTTACCTCCCTTGTATTCTTGAAGTGAGACGAAATCCCTAGGGTTTCCGACATATAAGTTGAGCACGCACTATCAATAAACCAGGGCTCCTTGTCACCCACTTCAAGCTGCATTGAAAGAATTAGTTCTTACGAACCCAGAGTTGTTTAACTCCTCTGGGTTTGGCAACATAGTGATTCCAAGAACATCATTTGTCACAATTAGCACACAATTTTTCCTGGAGGATAGTCAGTGACTGTGATTCTGTCATAACTGTCATTCAGAGTCTGTGACCTTGTATTTTCATCATCTCTTGCTTTTTTGTGACAATCGTGTTGGTAGTGACTAGACTTGCCACAATACCAACATGTCCTGTGAGACTTTAGGGCAACATATTTGGTATAGCACGAATAGATGGGTTAATTGTTGATGCGAGATTGAAAATCAAATTGTGAAGGAGCCGAGTTCCGGACTTGTTTTTGCCATATGTTGTGCACCTTTTGATCAGGATACCACTGTTACTTCCCTTTGTCAAGCTTAGCCACCACATGTGTAGAACAACTTGCATTGTCACTACACATAAGGGTTTTACCTTTAGACACAAGGACAACAACCTTGGTACTTGGAGTATTGGGTGCACGGACAAAGCCAATTCCAGATCTGTCTACCTTCTTTACAAACTTCTTTTTATAGTCATTTCTGACCTGCTGAGCCTTTTCAGCAACAAGCTCATCTAGCCACTTTTTCTTTTTAGTCTCGTCATTAATCTTTTGGTCCTCTAGTTCTTTAGATAGCTTAGCATGACCGAGCCTAAACATAATTCTTTCACCTTCTAGGTCAATGACTTGTCTTTCCAAGTCATTAACTTGTTTTTGCTAGTCGATGACTTGGTTCTTTGAATCTAAGCATGACTCACAAGTCATTGACTTAGGAGACGAAATCTTTTCTAATTCAATAGCCTTTGAAGACCAGTGTTTGTAAACATCGAAGAGATTGGAGATTGTTTTTTCATTATCTTCTAATTTTTCTCTCAACTTAGTGACCTGAGTTCCTAGCTTTTCGATGATAGCAACCAATTGTTCTTTGGATTTTTTAGCTAAAAGAGAAGAAAGTTCAGAGTCATTTACCTCTTGGGATGATTTGTCTTCAATGGCCATGCAACAATTTCCCCTTGCCGGTGCCACTTCATCATCATCATCAGACATATCCCAAGTTGACATCATTCCTTTACCAGCCTCTCCACTTTTTCTTTTTGGACAATGCTTGGCAAAGTGTCCTCTAGCTTGACATTGATAACAGATGACATCCTTCATATCCTTCCCTTCTTTGTTTGACTCTGGAGCCTTCATAGGAGCTTTGTTGCCATTCCACAGTCTCTTCGTAGCCTTAAAGATGAGAGCAACATCCTCATCTATTCCTTCAGTGACGTCGTCTCCCTGAGCCAAGTCAAAAGCTCTTTCAACTTTAAGAGCGATGTTCTTGACCTTTTCTAAGTCAAGTCTCTCAACTCTTCTTTGCTGAATGCCTCCATACATGGTAAGTTGTCCAACGAGATCTTCCAAGGTCAATGACTTGGTTTCCTTTTGAGTGAGAAGAGACGAAGCAATGTTGTCCCAACTCTTGTTCAATCCCGAGATCAGCTTGTTGGTTAGTTTCCATTGATGAATTTTCTCACCAAGAAGCTCTAGTTGATTCACGATCGTTTGAAATCTGGAATGATAATCACGAAGAGATTCTCCTTTTCCTTGAAAGATGTTGTTGTACTCTGCTTTGATACTTATGATCCTATCCTTCTTTACATCATCATTGCCATGATGAAGTCTTTTGAGGGCATCCCAGATTTCTTTTGATGTCGTGTATCCGATCACCTTCTTGAGGTCACTGTCAGTGAGAGCATAATGGAGCACTTTCTTTGCTCTAGCATTCTTCTCAAGCTTCTTGAAATCCACATCATCATACTCAGTTGTGGTCTTCTCAGTCTTTCCATCCTTTCCAAGAAAGGTTTCTGGACCCAGTTCAATCACTTTCCATAGCTTCCCATCAAGCGAGCAGATGTGGGTCTTCATCTGTTCAACCCACCAATTATACTCTTCAACCTTGAGGATTGGAGGTTTTCAGAAGGAGTCACTCACAGAAGTGTTGGTGGACGTCGTTTTCCTGCAACTGAAGTACTAAAAACACAATCTAGAGCCTGTGCTCTGATACCAATTGTAGGATCGTTAGTACTTAAACGAGCCGATGACACCTGTGAAGTTGTCGACTTTGAGTAATAAAGCAGCAGAATAATCAGAAAAACAAACGTCACCAACAGTCAACGACAAGCGAAGTATAGTGAAAACTCCTCGTAAACCAACTAATTTACTTGGAGAAAAACCACTCCCTTCCAAGTTTCTTACTTGGTCGGATTTCAAGAGTCCTTAGACTCGCTCCATTGATTTCTTGTGTGTTTTACAAAGCTCTCTCGTGTACAAGAATGAATCCCATACCTGATGATGTCCAAAACAGTAAAACAAGAAGTGGGCCCGGGGTACCAAGAGCGAGTGGGCCCGGAGGGATTCCCAAAGGCAATTTAGGGACCCACATCCATACCCTTCGTTTATTTAAAACAAAACTCATGCCCTCACGAGGTCCCCCAACTACCCGGGACGAGGTCTCAACCTCGTCACCGACTCTACTAATGCACCCGCCCACTCAGACCAATCACAAGCGACCTCATTCCCGAACCAATCACAAGCGACCTCATTCCCGAACCAATCACAAGCGGCCTCATCCCCGGACCAATCAAAAACCCCTATTCCGAGCATCCCACATCGGACCTTGGCCTAAATTCGTCTCCCCAATTCTCTATAAATAGAGGAGAACCTCGTAGGAAGAGGGGGTCGAAAAACCACTTGAACTCAAGAACTCTCTTGCTTGTTGAAGATCGACGTGATAGAAACATCGTGAAAAGACCTCGTTATAGACAGGAGAAGTCCACAAAAAAGAATAAGTCATACAAAGATCTCGCACACACTAAAGACCTCGCCACAAAATCTCACAAAGCTCTCAACACTACGAACCCAAATCTACCTCGCCCTAGAATCAACCTCGCAACATTTAGGTTTGATCTCGGACTTCGTAGGAGGCCTAGGTGTAATTCTCAAAGTTGTTCATCAGCCTCGTAGGTTTGTAACCTCGCTATTGGGAGAAAATCATAAATAAAGGAGCAAGTGTTTGCATTCAAATATAATAATTTTGTTCCTTGTCTCTTAGCGTAGTTGTTATTTCGGGTTTCATCACTGGCGCCGTCTGTGGGAACCTCTTCATCCTAAGCAGCCTCCCGTTTAGTGCAAACCTTGACTCCTTAAAAACCCCTCAAAATGGCTTGCCCAAACAATTTCTTCCCCCAACATCCCGACAACATGGCCGAGACCCCTCCGTGGATGACGACAGGTCCCCCGGGGTACCCTTTTGTGGTTCCGCCGGGTTGGACATACAACGTTCCACAAAACCCATAACCGTTCCAGGGGTATGAACAGGGTGGCGCGCCTTTTAACCCGTATCCCTACCCGGGTTACGGGCAGTACCAACAGGGTCAAGCTCCCCCATATGTCCCGATTCCCTCCCAGGGGCAACTTCACTCCGAGTACGTGCCCGCGTATGTCCCGGGCTATATGCCGGGGCAGGAGGCGCCCACCAACGGATCTACCACGGAGAGACCCTCCCGAGATCCGATGCAGATCTCACGATCCCGTTCACGACGTGCGGAGAGGCGTGACACGGAGTTGTCCGAAACAGCGGTAAGCACGACACGCGCTCTAGCAAAGTCAAAATCAAAATCTGCTCGCCCATCCATCGAGAGTGGATACAAGAATCCCTTTGTGCCTGAGATCCAGGAGGCACACATGCCCAAGGGTTTCCATTGGCCGCAAATGGGACTCTACGATGGCACGGCCGACCCCGAGGACCACATAAAACACTACGCCGTCCAGATGAACGTCAACTCCTACAATGACGCCATTTTCTGCCGAATCTTTCCGACCACTCTAGACAAGGCGGCAATGATGTGGTTCACCAGCCTTAAGGTCGAGTCAATAGCCTCGTTTTCCCAGCTATGCGAGTCCTTCGTCGGGCACCTCAACGGCTCAAGGAAGCGCAAGAAGAACATGCGCGATCTCCGCGGCATTGAGCAGGGAGAAAACGAGAAGCTGGGTACCTTTTTTACAAGGTTCACCACCGCGGTCGCAGAGATCGCACAGATCGATGAGACGTCGGTGCGAGATATCCTCATGGGCAACCTTCGCCAGGGGGATTTCAAGTGTCGCATTTTTCTTAAGAATCCGACGACGTATGAGAGTCTGTGTGCTCGGATCACGGCGCAGGTCTACGCCGAGGACGCTGCCAGCCAGAGCTCGCGACCGAGGACCGACAAGGAAATCGTGACCGAGGCTAAGGGGAAGGCTAAAGTGGCTGCACCGGATGTGAGGGACGCATACATGACGCAAACTCACGACCGGCGCGCCGATTAAAAAAGCAACAACTACAACAACAACGGAAACAACAACAACAACAACAGAGGCAACAACAACAACGAAAATAGGAACAACAACTGCTACGACAACCGCAGGAGCGGCGGTGGGGGTTGGAGTTGCTTCGGCGGGAAGCCACGAGGTTACAAGGGCAAAGGTGGCCCCGCCTACAACCCAAATGAAAAAAAAACGCGCCAACCTCGCATCGGGAGCCAACCTCGTGCAGCAGGGACCAACCCAGTCTTGACCAAGCAACGCAGAGCAACACGCTCTGGCGAGGCAGTCGTGCTCCGGACAAGCCGCGACGCCCGATGGATACATCAACACCAGCTCGGGTGGAACCTCGCTGGCAGGTTCGAGCCAGGGGGAAAGATAGAGATACGCGAGGGCAAGTCACCATGAGCCCTCGGTATTCAGCGTGATGCAGACCTCACGGTCCCACGTAGGTATGGCTTTCACCTCCGAGGACACCGAAGGACTCCATATGCCCCACTCCGACGCCTTGGTGATACACGCTCAATTGGGCTCGAAGATAGTAAAGCGGATAATGGTGGACACGGGTTCTTCTGTGGACATCATGTATTTTGGCGCTTTCGAGCAGTTGGGGATCTCCGCGACATCTTTGAAGCCCTATGCTGGGAAGCTCACCTCCTTCTCGGGAAACGAGGTCGATGTCGTTGGTCTCATAGACCTATGGATGACCCTCGGTACTGGCTCAACAACGAGAACCGAGGTGATAGAATTTATGGTGGTGCACCTACCCTCGGCCTACAACGCAATCATCGGGAGAGTCTCCTTGATGAAGTTCCAGGCGGTGGTCTCCATCTATCACCTCAAAATGAAGTTCCCAACCAACGGAGGTGTCGGAGAGGTGAAGGGCAACCAAGAAGAGGGCCGCGTCTGCTACATGACCTCGGCAAAACAAAAGTGCTCCGTGTTCATGGTAGAGGCCTCAGGCGAAGCAGATCTCGAGGTCCGGGATTTCACAATACCCACCCCCGAGGCAGAAAGAAGGGTGATTACCCCCTTCGAAAACAACTCCGAGAAGATCTACCTCGGGGGTTGCCTCACCGGAGATGCAGCGACGTCACTAGAAGCCCTGCTTGCTAGATCCCGCACCGTGTTCGCTTGGACTGCAAAAGATATCCGAGGTGTGCCTCAGACATTGGCCCAACACTCCCTGAACATCGACGTCGCCATTCGCCCCGTGGTGCAGCTTCGAAGAAAAATGAACGAAGAAAGAGCAACCGCCGCGAACGAAGAGGTGGCCAAGCTGTTGGCTGCAGATTTCATCCGTGAGGTCCAATATCCGAAATGACTGTCCAATGTCATATTTGTCAAAAAGGCCGGCGGCAAGTGGCAGATGTGTGTATATTTCAAGGACCTCAACAAAGCATGTCCCAGAGACAGCTACCCTCTGCCCTCGATTGACGCACTCGTAGATTCAACTGCGGGGCATGAGGTCTTGAGTTTCCTCGAGGCTTATTCGGGATACAACCAGATCTCGATGAATCCTCGTGACGAGGAGGAGACGTCCTTTATCACCCAACGGGGAACATACTGTTACAAGGTCATGCCATTTGGCCTCAAAAACGCCGGGGCCACATTCCAACGCCTCATTGATCGGGTCTTCAAAGAGCACCTGGACAGGAATGTATCCGCTTACGTCGATGACATCGTGGTACGAAGCAAGAGCCCCGAGGAGCACCTGGCTGATCTCGCCGAGGTCTTCACTACCCTCGGACACCACCAGCTCAGCCCCGAGGAGCCCCGAGAAATGCGTTTTCGGCGTAATCGGGGAAGTTTTGGGATTCATGATCAGCGAGCGCGGGATCGACGTCAACCCCGCCAAAATAGAATCTATCCTCGCAATGAGGTCTCCCAGATCTCGAACCGAGAACGACGCTTTAAATTACTTGGGGCGATTTTGCTCCCGTTTAGCGGACAAATCTCTCCCATTCTTTGCCGCCCTAAAAAAGAATGACAAGTTCATCTGGGACGAGAGACTCGAGACTGCCTTCTCCGAGTTAAAGATCTTCCTCACCAAGCTCCCCACCTTGTCACCTCCGCATGCGGGCGAAGACCTGCAACTGTATGTAACAGTGAGCCCCGAGACAGTCAGCGCGGTGCTCACAAGAGAAGCCATGCACCCGGTGAACTTTGTGAGTCGCGTGCTCCAGCCTGCGGAGCAGCGATACTCCCCAGCAGAGAAAATGGCACTGGCCGTAGTGACCGCCGCAAGGCGTCTACGCCCATACTTCCACGCACATCCCATCCAGGTCCTCTCGGACCTCCCACTCCGTGAAATCCTGCATCAGCCCGCCCTCTCCGGGCGTATGACAAAGTGGTCCGTCGAGCTCTCCGAGTTCAACATTAGTTATCTTCCGAGGACCGCAATGAAGGGACAGGCCCTCGCCGACTTTATGGTAGAGGTCACCTTCCCCGAAACAGACACAAGCTCGGACGAATGGAAGGTGTTCGTTGATGACTCGCGATGTGACGCCGGTGGCGGGGCCGGAGTATTCCTCGTTGGCCCTTTAATTGAGACGGAATATGCTCTCAACTTCGCCTTTGATACCACCAACAACGACGCCGAGTACGAGGCCATGATCGCAAGGATCGAGATGGCGCTACTTAACGGAGCCCGCAAGATCAGGGTCTACACAGATTCCGAATTGGTGGCACGACAACTCAACGGCCAATACGACACCAGAACAGGTTTTCTGCCCGCCTACCGAGCAAAAGTGAAGGCCTTGGTCTCATGCCTGGAGACCATCGCGGTAGAGTCGATCCCACGAGCCTCAAACACAAAAGCGGATGCCCTCGCCAGGTTAGGCTCTGCACTTCCCTTGGATGTGGGGAACCGCGTGATGGTAGAGAGAAAGCTCTCACGAAGTGTTGATAGTGAGGTCCTGTCCATAAGGACCGAAGACTGGAGGTTCCCAATGACGAGGTATATACAAAGCGGCATCCTCCCAGAGGACCCCGCGCTGGCCAGGAAACTAAAGATGCAAGATGCCCGCTAATGCATCATCGGTGACCAGCTTTACCGTCGAGGCTACGCTGAACCCAACTTGCTACGCATACCGCCCGAGACCACGGATCACGTCCTCTACGAGGCCCACGAGGGAGTTTGTGGAGGACACCCGGGGTGGAGGTCTTTGGCACACAAGATCGTCCACTTGGGGTACTTCTGGCCCACTCTTCGACAAGACGCAAAGGCTTACGTCCAAAGATGCGTCGGGTGCCAGAAACACGGGAACCTCCAACACACCCCGACGGCCCCCCTCCGCAGCATCCACGCACCTTTCCCATTTGCGATGTGGGGAATGGACATTTTAGGTCCCTTCCCCAAAGCAGCTGGCCAGGTGCAATACATTTTGGTCATTGTCGACTACTTCATGAAGTGGATCGAAGCACAGGCAATGGCAAAAATCACCGGGGCGAAGGTCTGCGAATTCCTGTGGAAGAACCTCGTCTGCCGTTTTGGTGTCCCCATGACAATCATGACCGATCATGGACCCCAATTCGATTGCGAAGAGACTCGGGCTTTCTGCTCTGAGCTGGGCATCGACCTCAAATTTTCCTCCGTGGCCCATCCCCAGTCCAATGGCCAGGTAGAAAACGTCAACGCCCGCATCTTGACAGACCTAAAGAAGCGCCTGGGCGTGGCACAAGGTCGCTGGGCCGAATTACTCCCACTCGTCCTCTTGACGTATTACACGACCTCGCGCCGCGCAACGGGCGAAACACCCTTCGCTCTAACTTACGGGGCGGAGGCCCTCGTTCCCGTAGAAACCTTGATCCCATCGGCAAGGGTGTACAACTTCGACGAAAAAGAAAACGAAGCCAACCTCAGGGTCGAACTGCAATTCCAGGACGAAGTCCGCGAGGTGGCAGACCTGTGCTCTAGAGAATACAAGCGACGTGTCGCCGTATATCACGAAAAGAAGGTCAAACCTCGCCTCTTGGACACATGAAACCTCGTTTTGAGACTCACCGAAGGCGGAAAATTGGACCCTAACTGGGAAGGATCCTACATCTTCGGAGAAGAAGTCGCGCCCGGGGCTTTTAAGCTCAGGGACGGCGAGGGGCGCACACTGAGCAAGACATGGAACGTCGTGCGACTAAAAAAATATTACATGTAAAATCTCGAAACCCCGTTGTTCTTCACAGTTTTGATGAATAAAGGCTTGCAGGCTTTTGTAAAAAAAAAATCTCTCCCTCGAAGATCCACCCCTCGCTTCCCGCTTGGGGTTGGAGAATCTCGTTTGAAAGTATGGTCCACCCCTCGCTTCCCGCTTGGGGTTGGAGAATCTCGTTTGAAAGTATGGTCCACCCCTCGCTTCCCGCTTGGGGATGGAGAATCTCGTTTGAAAGTATGGTCCACCCCTCGCTTCCCGCTTGGGGCTGGAGAATCTCGTTTGAAAGTATGGTCCACCCCTCACTTCCCGCTTGGGGCTGGAGAATCTCGTTTGAAAGTATGGTCCACCCCTCGCTTCCCGCTTGGGACTGGAGAATCTCGTTTGAAAGTATGGTCCACCCCTCGCTTCCCGCTTGGGGCTGGAGAATCTCGTTTGAAAGTATGGTCCACCCCTCGCTTCCCGCTTGGGGTTGGAGAATCTCGTTTGAAAGTATGGTCCACCCCTCGCTTCCCGCTTGGGGTTGGAGAATCTCGTTTGAAAGTATGATCCACCCCTCGCTTCCCGCTTGGGGTTGGAGAATCTCGTTTGAAAGTATGGTCCACCCCTCTCTTCACGCTTGGGGTTGGAGAATCTCGTTAAATCCACCCCTCGCTTCCCGCTTGGGGTTGGAGAATCTCGTTTGAAAATAAAATCCACCCCTCGCTTTCCGCTTGGGGTTGGAGGACCTCGTTAGAATCCACCCCTCGCTTCCCACTTGGGGTACGAACGAGGTTCGTGGACCCCCTAAGAAGGCAGGATTTGCTAACAATTGTTTCAGATTGGAACGAACTTCCGTAACAACGAAGCCGAATTTAGTGAAAGGCGAGGTCCGGCAGAAGCTCATAACTGCGATGCGGAACTAAAACGCCCGATGTGGCCCGAGTTCCACAAAAATGTGGCACTCGGACCATGGGGTTGGATGGATAAAGATAGACGTATGCAAGAAAGACTAAGGCAAACAAACAAACAAGCATAGGAAAAGAAGTGACATAAGGCATAAAAATAAGAAGGCCATGAGGACCACGATGTTCGATTACAGACCCCGTAGGGCCACCCAAACAAAAAAAGGAGATATGTTTTAATTACAGACCCCGTAGGACCACCAAGGAAAAAAATGGTTTTCACTTCTTCAGGGTCTCGGCGTCTGGACCGGTGAGGTCGACGGTCTCGCTCTTGGAAGCTTTAGCGGGAGTGGCGGAGGGCTAGGACGCGGGCGCATCCGTCGCGTGTTGAGGTCCCGTGGAGATCAACTCCGGGTTCCCTCCAATAAGACATACCTCGGGGGGCGCGGTGCTGGACATAGTCCCATCCTCGTTGAGGAAGAACTCGCACTCCCCCTCGGGATCCTCCGATCCCAACTCCCCCACAGTTTCATCGTAGTTGGGGTTGAAGAAGAAAATCTGGGGATCGAGGTGCCCGTACTTGGCCACCGCCTGTTTGACGCCCATACAGACGGCCTGGTGGAACATCTTCCTCACGCTCTCCACCAGCTCCGCCTTGTACTCTTCCGAGTCCACATACTTGGGACCCGCGGCCTCGACCTCCTTGTTGAGCTCAACAATACGCCCTTCAAGACGCCTGATTTCCTCCTCGGACCTCAAAACCTCCTCCTCCTTCTCCTTAAAAAACTTGTGTTCAGCGGAGAGCTTACCCCGAAGCTCCTCGTTCTCACTCCTCAAAACCTTGATCTCATCCCTCGCCTTTTTCTCCCCCTCTTTCGCCGCCAGCACCGCCTTTGCCTCCTCCCTCGCCGAGGTTTCCGCGGCCTCGATCCGCTTCTTGGCCGCAACCTCCGCGGCCTTGGACCTCTCCGCAACCTCGGCCAGTTCCTTGGCCTGTCGCTCACATACCTCGTTGCGAGCTTGGAGTGCCGCCCCCATCTTGTCTATCCTCGCATGAGCAAGGACGATGCGGCTCCGGTTATAATTGTCAAAAAAGGTGTGCTGCAATTGTGCAGGTGGGTGAGAAAAGAAACAAAAAAGAGACAAAAATTAAACACACAAAAGCGGAAGCTTACCATGGCCGAGTACCGAGCAACCTCATCGTCAAGTGCCGCATCGGTGAGGTTATTGGTCCACGAGATCTCCTCCTTATAATCCCCCCGGGTCCACTCCAACGGGCCCCCCCTAATCGGTCCAGGACAATGAAACCTGGCGGGATGGGGGCTTGTAACCTCGCGACCTCTCCCCTCGAAGTCGAAACCGAGGATGATATCCAAACCATGCGAGCCTCGTTGGTGGTCGTCCGTCCGAGATTTCTTCTTTTTTCCCCAGGGGGAGACCCCGTTTCCTTCCTCTTCCGCCCGGCCTTGTCGTCGGACCCCCGAGGAGGATGGGAGGATGCCTTCGGGACGACCCCTTTCAACGGGACCGCCTCAGACCTTTTGTCCCCTTGGGGCGGCCCCGCGACGTCCCATTGAGACGCCCTCGCGAAATTCCCCTTGGGCGGAACCCCCTCGGCCGCGATCGTCGGTGGAACAGGTTTAGACTGCTTTGTACCCATCCTCGCCTGCGAGCTCGGCTCGTTGATGATTATCCCCTTGGGAGCCAGGGGAGCCGGGACTTTGGAACTAGAAGTCAGGGGTTGCTTCGCCTTCGACTTCGTGGTAAGAGCGTACAGAAGATTCACTGTCAAGAGAAAAAGCATAAAAAAGAAAAAAGCAGGTTAAGAAGAAGTCAGAAACATATATAACGAGGTTCATAACCTCATAAGCTCTTAACATATATAACGAGGGAACACCAAGGTTCCCTCCTCGCTAAAACTAACGCCGACAAATCATTGAGGTTCGGTTCGTCCATGAGCTCGCGACTTCGAATCGTGTAGGCACACAGCAGCCGCCAGGCATTCGGGAACAACTGGGCATGACAGACACCCATGGCCCACAGGAAATCCACGATGTGCTAGGCCAAAGGCAGCCTGAAGCCCGCTTGAAGACTGAAGAGGTGCACGACCGCGCACCCCTCATAGGACGCCAAAGGTCGTCCCTCCTCCTCCGGGAGTGCCAGCTCGACTCCCTCGGGCCAGGGGAAGTCCTTAGCTATCTTCGCGAGGTCGCCCAGCTCGACATCGGTGGCCATCCCCTCAGACAGATAGGCCTCGGGGGTGCTCGAGGTCATGGGAATTCGTTCTTTGAGGACAACAGGAACGCTAGACACGGCGTCAGTAATATAGACCTCGGGAAAGCTCGGAGGCACGTACGCAGCCGAGGCTGAAGCAATTGATGCGTCCAACCTCGCCTCAACCACGGCGGCGATCACATCAGGAGAAGAAGAGGAGGCCATTTCAACACCAGAATAAATGCGAAGACGGGGAAAGAGTGAATTGATCGAAGCAGCAGAGTCGCTAGACGAAGGCTCGCTGAAGACCAACGAAGGGGAACTTGGGTTCTGAGAATCACTAGGCTCTACACTCCCTATAGATTCGGAGACCTCCTGGTAGAAATTCTCTTGAATGTTGAAAACAAAACCGGGCGGTGGGCTCGCAGAAGCTCTCCTAGGCATGAAAAGGCAACGTCCAGGCCATGAAAAGCTAGCACCTAGAAAAGAAAAGGTCAGTAAGACACTAGGGGCAAGGTAACCAAAGAGAAAAGCACGAGGTCAAAACCTCGGAAGGAAAGAAGCGCGAGAGCGTAACCTCAGAAGGAAAAAAAGCACGAGGTCATAACCTCGAGAGGAAAGAAGCACGAGATCATAACCTCGGAAAGAAAAAAGCACGAGGTCATAACCTCGGGAGGAAAGAAGTGCGAGATCGTAACCTCGGAGAGAAAAGCTACGCGAAGTCATAAGGGGGAAAGCCACGTGGCATCCTAGAAGCTACTTTGACAAGATAGGACGGCAAAGAAGAATTTGAAGCGCCAAAAGAAAGGAAAGAGAAAGAAGGCCAACCAACGGTGGAAGCCAGCGGTGGAAGCCCAAACGTCCCGTCAATACGACATCATGACGTTTGGGCTCCCGAGGGTTTCGAAATTCAAAAAGTGGTGGGCGGAGAAGCAGAAGTTTAACAGTCACCCCAAACGAGAAATAAACCCAAAAAACACAGCGGTAAACCTACGGCGGTGACTGCCCCTCACCACCGTCCCACCGCCACAACGCCGGCGAGGGACACCCATCAAAACACCATCACTCAAAAAAGGAAAGAAAAGAAAGAAAAAAACACGGCGAACAAGCGAAGAGCAAAATGGAAAAAACGCCAGACGACACACGAAAAAACCCACCAATTATACTCTTCAACCTTGAGGATTGGAGGTTTCCAGAAGGAGTCACTCACAGAAGTGTTGGTGGACGTCGTTTTCCTGCAACTGAAGTACTAAAAACACAATCTAGAGCCTGTGCTCTGATACCAATTGTAGGATCGTTAGTACTTAAACGAGCCGATGACACCTGTGAAGTTGTCGACTTTGAGTAATAAAGCAGCAGAATAATCAGAAAAACAAACGTCACCAACAGTCAACGACAAGCGAAGTATAGTGAAAACTCCTCGTAAACCAACTAATTTACTTGGAGAAAAACCACTCCCTTCCAAGTTTCTTACTTGGTCGGATTTCAAGAGTCCTTAGACTCGCTCCATTGATTTCTTGTGTGTTTTACAAAGCTCTCTCGTGTACAAGAATGAATCCCATACCTGATGATGTCCAAAACAGTAAAACAAGAAGTGGGCCTAGGGTACCAAGAGCGAGTGGGCCAGGAGGGATTCCCAAAGGCAATTTAGGGACCCACATCCATACCCTTCGTTTATTTAAAACAAAACTCATGCCCTCACGAGGTCCCCCAACTACCCGGGACGAGGTCTCGACCTCGTCACCGACTCTACTAATGCACCCGCCCACTCAGACCAATCACAAGCGACCTCATTCCCGAACCAATCACAAGCGACCTCATTCCCGAACCAATCACAAGCGGCCTCATCCCTGGACCAATCAAAAACCCCTATTCCGAGCATCCCACATCGGACCTTGGCCTAAACTCGGCTCCACAATTCTCTATAAGTAGAGGAGAACCTCGTAGGAAGAGGGGGTCGAAAAACCACTTGAACTCAAGAACTCTCTTGCTTGTTGAAGATCGACGTGATAGAAACATCGTCAAAAGACCTCGTTACAGACAGGAGAAGTCCACAAAAAAGACTAAGTCATACAAAGATCTCGCCCACACTAAAGACCTCGCTACAAAATCTCACAAAGCTCTCAACACCACGAACCCAAATATACATCTCCCTAGAATCAACCTCGCAACATTTAGGTTTGATCTCGGACTTCGTAGGAGGTCTAGGTGTAATTCTCAAAGTTGTTCATCAGCCTCGTAGGTTTGTAACCTCGCTATTGGGAGAAAATCATAAATAAAGGAGCAAGTGTTTGCATTCAAATATAATAATTTTGTTCCTTGTCTCGTAGCGTAGTTGTTATTTCGGGTTTCATCAATACCCTTGAAGCACGCTCTACCTTTGCACTCACACTCTCAATCTCACGCTATGCCTAAGATCTCTCAAGACAACACTTGTACGAATCTCATGCACAAGTTCGCTGTTTCTTTCTTACACACAATATTAAAATGACTCTCAAAAGTCCTACCACTTACCTAAACACTAGGGTATTTAAGCTAAGGTAAGAGAGATCTTGTGTGTATTATCTCCCATTCGGTTAGGGAAGCAATACACACTCAATCTCTTACAAATCTTTCCAAAAACACAATTATGCATACAATAAAATATTATAGGAGAATCAAATCGTCTTTATCTTGATTTTAGCACTCTTTTGTGATGATCTTCTACAAAAATAGGACAACACAACTGTCTCTAAATACACGCACATAAGCTGTGCATTCCTTCCTTAAATAGATCACTTCGCCAACTGGTCATGTCAATGACTTTGGCAAGTCACCGACTCGACTTGCAAACTCGGAGTCACTGACTCTGGAACCATCAAAACTCTATCTTCTAACAACTTTAACTTTTACTTTAGTAATTTATAGAGAAATACATTCTCTTAATGCCTAGGGTTGACCACACATTGTTTGTCCTGCAAGCGATCCAATATTAATTCTATGCATTTGTGGATAGTAATATCTTATTCATCAAATAATTATCAAGGCATATAATAAGTTCATAGAGGAGCGTAATAAATTCTATCTTTAAATAAGGTAACAACTAGTCAATAAAAGACATAAAAAAGATATATTAGGTGCATAAGTATTGATTCCAATAAAAATAACCTTTCTCATGAAAACTAGAAATGAATTTCGATCGTTTGATTATTTTTTTTATTAACTATGTTATAGTTAATATAAAAGTAAGAAGGGTAGCAACAAGATACTAGACAAGTTCTTTTCCCATCCCAAGTCGATGCAGTTGCTGAAGTTGTTCCCTTATGTCGTTGTGATGGACTCGACATACAAAACAAAAAAGTAAGTGTTTATTAACTATGTTATAGTTAGTAGATTCAGTTACACATATTAAATCTCATTGAATTGACATTGTATGTACAACATGCCTTTGTAGGAAATTGTTGTATTTGCCTACATTAGGAAGACTTTCTGTATTGATTCTACGTTTATGACAAGGGAGATCCAAAACCACTACAAGTTGGTATTATGCCAATTGCGAGAGGTGTATAAGTTGGTTGGAAAAGAGCCAGAAGCCATAGTGATTGGTCGGGATGTTGCCTAGGTGAATGTTGCTAGGGTCCTGTTTCCCAACGTCAAACATATGCTTTGTTGGGTGCACATCCATCACAAATGTAGGCCATTCATATTGGGACATAGGTTCCCAAATAAAATGGCAGACTGATTTGCAAACAAAGCGTGGCAGTTGATCTGTTCGACGACCATGGGAGAGTATTAGGCGTGACTCGAGATTTTGAGATCAAAGCTCAACCCACTCTTATTTACATATCTCTTGAACAACTAGCTCACCCCTTGGCACGATCGGATTGTGAGGGCATTCACCGACCACCGCTTCAACCTTTTTACAAAGCCACGAATAAGTAAAATAAGTTATTTTTGCATTTCATACTAGTTTTGAAATTTGAGTTTTAATTTCAGAATATTTGTCGGGTCGGGTCGCAACACTCCACGCTGAAGGATTACTTGAAAACATCTGTTAGAGGATTCAACACTTTATGGCGGGTAATCGTTTTCTCGCCCCAAGAAAAATGGAAATTGTTCGTTTCCGGATGCCACTTCTCGAAAAACACCGTAACCAATGCTTCATCTGTTTGCTTAAACTTCTAGCTCTGTAAGCGCATTAATCCGCTAAGCTAAACAAGACAGACCCACTCCGCCTTAGGGTCCAACTTATCACTCCAAAAATCAAGCTTCCATTTTTGTTGTAATCCTAACAATATTCGAATCACTTGAAACCATTGTAAAAAATTCATTATAAAACCATTACAAAAAAAGGCTAATTAGTTAAATGACTAAACAACATTTTTACCCGGCTCGGGTCTTCTCATATAGCATTCGCAATATGATTGTTGAAGTCGGTCAGTAGACTCGTATCAATAGGTCCACCACCAAATCTGTAATAGCCGCTTTTTTATGAATATTTATTTATTTATTTTATTTTTTAATTATTTTCTTAAATAAAATCATCTCATGAAATTCTTTTATTCAAATCTATTTCTAAAATAAATAGATTATAATATTGTCATGAAATAATTATTCGAATAAATAAAATTTATTAAGAATGGAATTTAATAAATTTGTAGCGTAACGAAAATGCTATTCTAAAGGCCATTCTATATTACTTTCTTAAAGAAACGAGCCTTAGCCCGGCCCATATAGAAAGCCCATAAATCTTTTAAAAAGGGGTTTTATAAAAAAAGAGACAAGAGATGGGAATTGAACCTTTGACCTCTGTTTTGGACAAAATTTTGACTAACAAATCTCTGCCCTAGATTGGGGCACGATCGAATCGATATGAAAGCAAGCACTTCGAGAAAGTAAGAATTCTTGTGATGCGAAGGACAAAAGCTCTTTTTCTATTGTTCAATCTGTTGCTAGAATGTGTGTACATATAAAAACCGTAAAATTCTACCTATAAATCCCCTTAGTTCAACGTTTGCTTCCCACCTCCCACGATTTCCGAGATTATAGGACATATCCCTAACTACTATCCACTTCCCGAGTATATCAGAGGTGAGAAACGTCATGGCCGTTATCCTCTTGAACGCACTCCACTTCCTCGTGGCGGAAGCCTTTTTCCTTCACCTGAGTGATTGATGATTTCTCTTCGTTCCTGGATTCTTCTGCGATCAAGCCTATCGGTGACTTTCCTGTCTTCTTTTGGGCTCGGCTTACCAAATGGGCCGAATAGATTTTGGGCCTAACAATACCCCCAAATCCTGATCCAAATCTTTTAGGCGGGATTTGGATCGGATTTGCCGCGTGAGCTACAGGAAGCATATGACACAAGGCTTAATCTCGTCCGTCCGATCATTCTCAGGAGCATGAAGAGTCACATCGTTCAGGCTTTAAATGCTCTAGCCTAGACCTCTCCAGAGATACCCGTTGATCTCCCTCTATTTTCTGCCTCATCATCTTCTTGCTTCAATTTCCAATTTTTTTACCATGTTTCTCTATTACACGTTTTTCATGGCTAACATTGACGCTAAGGACATGGGTTTTGAGTCCTCCCATACCCTTGAGTCCCATGAATCTCGCCCTTGCTCTCTCTCTCTCTCTCTCTCTCTCTCTCTCTCTCTCTCTCTCTCTCTCTCTCTCTCTCTCTCTCTCTCTCTCTCTCTCTCTCTCTCTTCGGATGAAGTGGAGAAGATCGTTTTCAAAACCACGGTTTTCCGGCCAGCACCAACATCTACACCCCCACGTGTGACTGGCTTAGAATCGTTGATGCCAAATCAAAAATAATTCCCTAGTTACTCAACTAGTATAGTCGGTAAGTCGGGGTCGAACCCAAGAGACAATTGTATCCTAAGTTTTTTTTATTATCAACTCAAAGAGGTAACAAAGGGGGGATTTTGGAATTAAAGCTAGAAACTAAGAATTGAAACAAACAAAACAAGCAATCAAACAAAGCAAAATTTGGATTTTTATCGGTTAAGGAAAATCAATCCTATTCAAGTATCCACTTTTCTTCCTCAAGTTATTGATCCTAGATTCAAACAAGTTATTTCTTTCAGTTATTCCTATCCTGATCAGAATTATAACATGGCAACGAGACATGCAACTTCACATCCAAACAATTCATGAAACGATCATAAATAATAAGGATATTAGCATTAAGTCCAAGGATAAACAGGATACATGCAATTGAATTCCAACGAGTCAAACAATTAACATGTATTCAAATCTCTTTCACAATTGTTTTAGTCCAACGAGTCCTAAACAAATTGAGTTGCTACAAAGATTAGGTTTTGCTACGAGAAAACCTAGATCTAGCAATAGATAATATTAATTCCAACAAGTTAGCTAAGCCTGAAGAAATCAACACAATCAATATAAATTACACACAAGAGAATTGAAATAACCTGTAGAAATAAACCTGAATAGACAAATCTCACAACAACTTGAGTCTGAAAAGCTTCAACTTGAATAGAACTTTAGGAGTTTAGTTCTCCATAAGAGAGAAAAACACAAAAGTCTGAAATTAGGTCTAAGAGCGAATACAAAACAAGGTTGAAAAACTAGGTCTTAATAGTCTCGAAAACACGGAATAAAAAGATAAAAGGAAACTAAAATAAAAGATAATAGATAGATAAAACACCGCCTCGGATCTTCGCTGATGTGTAAAACCGCGATCGCGGTGAGCAACCTCCGCGAGCGCAGAACTGTAGAATTCTCCCTCCGAGTCAACGCTGACCCGCGACCGCGGCCTTAAGCCTCCGCGATCGCGGCATTGTATCTTGGCTCCACCGCGGTCACTCCACTCCGCGACCTTCACTTCTCGATCTTCTAATCTCGACTTCAATTCTTCCAATTTCTTCAAGTCTTCAGTCTTCTACTTATATATCGTTACAAGCACTAAATGGACTTGAATCTGTATATAAAATGTATTATCTAGTCCTAGTTATGCTATATGAAATACAACATATCAAATTCCCCCATACTTAGACCTTGCTCGTCCTCGAGTAAGCTTAAAAATAAAATCAAGTATGACAAATCAGCAAAGGTCTACAGACAACAATGGGAGAAGATGATCATAAAACTAAAAAAACACTCAAAATAATCTCACAACCCGAACCCATGTAGAGAAATAATGAGCAAAAAACATGAAAGCTCAAATCACACACCTCACAAATACAAGATATAACACTCAAGCTCCAAAAAGTGTAGAGCAACCTAGGATCCACCCAACATCTAAAATAAAATCCCCAGACCCCAAAGTAGAATATGATCCTAAACACTCTGATTTTACCACTCATTCTACTTAGGCGCCCTTTCGGGTTTTCACCTAATCACCCATTTCATTTTTCTTAGGTGTGCTCACAAATACTCACATCTCTCATAAACCTCATATTACCCCAGCCTAATGCTGGTCCGGGTTACCTGCTTATTACCTGAGCCGCCCTTTCGGGTTTTCAACTCATCCCAGGATTTTCTATGCCTTTTTTTTTATATTTTTATGGCTTTTTTTTTTTTATAATCTGAAATGCAAAAACTGAAATGATGCATCTGTACATATATACAACAGTGAGTACTCCCTCCCCCATACTTAAACCTTTCATTGCCCTCAATGAAATAAAGACAAATTAGATAAAAATAAAGGAAAGGAAAACAGAAGACTCACTGTGGGGGACCTGACGGTGGAAAATGCTGAGGGTACTGAGGCCAATAATGCTGATAAAATGCCTCCTGACGCTCCATCATCTGATCCATGGTGACGGACATGTCTCTGACATTCCTCCCCACATCCGCTAAAGTACTCCTCATACCAGCCTGCTCTCTGATAAGATAATCCTGCTGATCAGCCATAGAATCAAGCCTCATACTCAGGTGCGCCATAGAAGAAGTCATCCCTTCATACCATTTTGGAGCGTCTCCATCACCAGAAGGACTAGCCTCCTGCTGTCCCTGAGGAGGCTCATCGTGTTGCTCGTACTCTGCCTCCTCCTCCTCTACATCCTCTACTACCATCACATCAGACTCCAAATATAAATGATCAGCTGTCTCCTCAGCTCCAAACTCCCTAGGCAGACGTAAATATTCATCATGCTGCCTACCACAGTGCCAGATCCAACCTCCATTCTCAGCCTCAGATAAACACTTGGCCTTCTTCAGTTGTGATATATCAAAGCAAATCCCTCCACCTATTGTGGCTCTGTATCGGGCCTGTATAGCATCTAAGCTCACAAAACGCAGGGCTATCAAAGTAACCAAGCCTCCAAAAGCAATCTTCCCGGACTGAGACCGGGCCTTCCTCACAGCACGTAAGAACAACTCTACCCAATCAGGGACCACGAGTTGGTCCCTCATCAAACACCACATCATAGAAACATCCTTAGCTGCCATCTTGTTATCCTCTCATTCCCTAAAAAGGTGTTAGAAATCACCTTATGACAAAGCCTCAACCCCGGATGAACAATACTGTAATTCTGTAACCCAGGGCCAAGAATATACTGAGTGTGAGTCACTGAAGTCCAAAAATGCATCGCCCCCGGGTTATCCTCAACATCAGCCCAACCACCTGTAGGCTGACTCGTCACCCCAAAAGACTCACCTAACTGATTCCTAGTCAGTGAGTAATCTCTCCCAAACAATCTAAAGCCAATACTACCATCATCAAGCTCTTTGTAAGTAACCAGAAACTCCAATACTAGAGGCTTATATGTATATGCATGCAAAGGGATCAAACCACCTAAACCACCCTTCTGTAATAACTAATGAACCGACTGATATAAACCCAACGAATAAAAAGTCGGTGCATGGAAAAATTTAGTAGACAACATGATTTTCCTATCAATCTCATTCCAAAATGCCTTCTCATCCCTACTCAGCCTAACTGGATATGCCATAACAATGAAAAACCCCCGAAGAAAGGCGAAATCAGACTCACAAAGTGGAATTATCGGCTTCTGTCAACAGATCTGCGGGCGCGGAAGGTCTTCACCGCGATCGCGGACGCACAGTACTCCGGGGGATCTGGTTTTTCGCACGCGGTGGCTCGCGGTGGCTCCAAACTGAATCGCGGTGGCTCGCGGGGCTTCGCAGCGTCTTGCTAATGGTCAATCCGAGAGGAACAAGTGGATTTGGAGAGGTTTTGAGGGAGATTTAGAAAAATTTTGTTTGGATTTTAGATGGGAATTTGTGGTTTTTTAAGTGGAAATTCGGGAATTTGGAAGACGGATTTGGGTTTAGAATGGCGAAAGGATTAAGGAAACGGGTTTGGTTTTGATTTTTGTGGAGTTGGAAAAATTGGGTTTGAGAGGTTATGGAGGTTTTGAAGGTTTGATAATGGTGGAATGGTAGAAAGTAGAAGGAGGGGAAGAAAAAGATGGTAGGACCGGCCGGTAGGTGAGGGGCAAAATCGTCAAGTCCTTTTTAAATTTTTTTTATTAATGTCTCGCGGATGCACAGTACCGCGATCGCGGTGAGGGCCCTCCGCGATCGCGGAACTGTTTACTGGGTACCTGTTCGCCCTTTTTTTCCGTGTATTTCGAGGAATAAATTCCCAAAATATTTTGTTCTTTTGAACCTAGTACCTGCATGTTAGCTCGACAAGATTGAAAGAGAAAACTAAGACTAAAAAAACTAAAAACTAAATAAAAATAAAGAAAAAGAAAACTTACCTCAGGTTGCCTCCCGAGCAGCGCCTCTATTTAATGTCGTTGGCCCGACATTTTAGCCCTTTTATTCAACACTGAGATTTGGATCAGAAAGATCCACCTCCTCTAATACTTCTTGGTTGACTCCCTCGTGGTATTTCTTTAGTCTCTGACCATTAACTTTAAACACATTTTGAGAGTCCCTATCCAATAATTCCACAGCCCCATGTGGAAAGACTTGAGTAATTGTATATGGTCCAGCCCATCTAGAACGGAGTTTGCCTGGGAAGAGTGTGAGACGAGACTGAAAGAGAAGGACCTTGTCTCCAACTTTGAATTCCTTCCTTAGGATGTTCTTATCATGCCATGCTTTTGTTTTGTTCTTGTAATTCACAACATTGTCATAAGCATCCAATCTCAGCTCTTCCAACTCTTGCAATTGCAATTTTCTGAACTCTCCATTCTCTTTGATATTGAAATTGCATTTTTGGACCGCCCAATAAGCTTTATGCTCAAGTTCCACCGGTAAGTGACAACCTTTTCCATAAACTAATCTGAAAGGAGACATCCCGATGGGTGTCTTATAAGCAGTACGATAGGCCCACAAAGCATCATTGAGTCTCAAACTCCAATCTTTCCTGTTGGGTGCCACCGTCTTCTCTAAGATTGTTTTTATCTCCATGTTGGACACTTCAGCTTGTCCATTGGTCTGGGGATGATATGCTGTAGAGATCTTCTGAGTGACATGGTACTTTTTCAATAAAGCACTGACAGTCTTGTTGAAAAAATGAGTATTGTACCCCTGTCACTTATTAGAGCTTTTGGAATCCCAAATCGTGAGAAAATGTTGTCTTTAAGAAAACCTGAAACTTCTTTTGAATCATCAGTTCTGGTGGCCTTTGCTTCCACCCACTTGGAAACATAATCCACCGCAAGTAAAATATACAGATTCCCATAAGAAGAGGGGAAGGGTCCCATAAAATCAATGCCCCAAACATCAAAAATTTCACAGAATATCATACGAGTTTGAGGCATCTCATGTCTCTTAGAAATATTACCCACCCTCTGACAACGATCACATGATTTACAGAAAGCATAAGTATCCCTAAAAATATGAGGCCAATAAAATCCAGTTTCTAAAATTTTCCTAGCAGTTTTATTAGTCCCAAAATGACCCCCACATGCATAGGAATGACAAAAAGAAAGGATAGATTGTACCTCAGAATCCGGGACACACCGTCGGATTACCTGATCTGTGCAGTGCTTCCATAATAAGGATCATCCCAAACATAGAATCGGGATTCATGACGAACCTTGTCCCTGTGGACCTTGGTAAAAGTAGGTGGGAACTCCCCCGAGACGAGGTAGTTAACAATATTTGCATACCATGGTCGGAATGAATGGATCCCAAAAATGAATTCTTCAAATCGAAGATCAGTTTCGCTGTCGAACTCAGCTCCGCGGGCGCGGTACGGTTTCCGCGATCGCGGACCATTCTCAACAATTTCAATTGTCTCAGTTACAGCTCCGCGGCCGCAGGGATCCTTCACCGCGATCGCGGGATCGTTGTTTTGAACCTCGAACAATGTTTCGTCGGGGAAACGTCCTTGAATCTGATCTTGTCTTCATGACGTATTTTCTTCATGACGTATTTTCTTCATGCACAAGCCTACTTAGATGATCAGCCACCAGATTCTCAGCTCCCTTTTTGTCTCTAATCTCTATATCAAACTCACTCAGCAGGAGAATCCATCTAATCAGTCTTGGCTTAGCCTCCTTTTTTGTCATCAAATAACGAAGCGCTGCATGGTCTGAGTATACTATCACCTTTGTCCCTAGTAGATACTGTCTGAACTTCTCCAAAGCAAACACTACAACTAGCATTTCCTTTTCAGTGGTGGAGTAGTTTCGTTGGGCATCATTTAAGGTCATAGAAGCGTAATGTATAACATGGGATGCTCTAGCTTCTTTTTGACCCAAAACAGCCCCAACAGCGTAGTCACTTGCATCACACATGATCTCAAAAGGTCGAGACCAATTCGGAGCTTGAATTATTGGTGCACTTGTTAGGCGTGTTTTTAGCTCATCAAACGCCTTTTTGCATGCCTCATTGAACTCATAAGGCACATCCTTCTTCAACAAATCACATAATGGGGCTGAGATCTTGGAAAAGTCTTTAATAAACCTGCGATAGAAACCTGCATGGCCTAGAAAAGAACGCGCTTCACGCACATTAGTAGGATAAGGCAAGGACTGAATGATATCAATTTTTGCCTTATCGACCTCAATACCCCTGGATGACACTATATGACCTAAACAATGTCTTGCTCAACCATAAAGTGACACTTCTCAGAGTTTAGAACCAAATTGGTCTCTACACATCTTTGAAGGACTAAAGAGAGATGGTTTAAGCAGGCATCAAAGTCATCACCATGTACTGTAAAGTCATCCATAAAAACCTCTATAAAATTTTCAATATATTCAGAAAAGATGCTTACCATACACCGTTGGAACGTGCCGGGTGTGTTACACAACCCAAATGGCATTCTGCGGTATGCAAAAGTGCCAAAAGGACATGTAAATGTCGTTTTCTCTTGGTCCTCTGGTGCAATAGCAATCTAAAAATACCCTGAATAGCCATCTAAAAAGCAATAATAGGAACGACCGGCAAGTCGCTCAAGCATTTAATCAATGAATGGCAAGGGAAAGTGATCTTTTCTGGTTACCGTGTTCAGCTTACGGTAATCGATACAGACTCTCCAACCAGTCTGAACTCGTGTGGGGACTAATTCCCCATGCACATTTTCTACCACTGTAATACCACCCTTCTTGGGCACAACTTGGATCGGACTAACCCACTAACTATCAGAGATGGGATAAATCATACCTGCCTGTAGGAGTTTCAACACCTCCTTCTTGACTACCTCCATCATAGGTGGGCTGAGCCTTCTCTGTGGCTGTCTGGATGGCTTGGCACCATCCTCTAGGAGGATCCTATGCATACATGTAGAGGGACTAATCCCTTTAATGTCAGCAATGGTCCAACCTAGTGCTGTCTTGTGCTTTTTAAGTACCTGCACCAATTTATCTTCTTGCTCCTTGGAGAGTTTGTTAGAAATAATGACAGGTAAAGTGTCACCATCTCCAAGGAAGGCATATTTTAAATGCTCAAGGAGTTGTTTAAGCTCAACTTCAGGTGCCTGCACTACAGAAGGAAGCAATTTCTCGCTAGGGAGAGTTAGTGGTATGGGCCCAATGGCCAAAGCATCAGCAGGAGATTCACAGCATGCATTCAGATCAGCAAAAATTTCATGATATCTTTCAGGCAATTCATAATCCAAGCATGCAGTATCTATGTCATTCTCTAGAACAGATTGTAACTCATCTACACAAGTAGTATCAAATACATCTTGTACAATAGGATCAATTACATCAACTGAGCATAGAGAGTGATCATCCTGGGGGTATTTCATAGCATTATCCATGCTATATTCAAATATTTCCCCATCAGATTCCATGGTTAGAACCCCTTTACACATATCAATTTTTGTTCTAGCAGTTTTCATGAAAGGGCGACCTAACAAAATTGGAGCAGCATACACATCATGATCCATATCAAGCACATAAAAATCAGCAGGGAATATCAATTTATCTACCATAACCAGAACATCCTCAACAATCCCTTTCGGGTAGACTGTGGGCCTATCAGCTAATTGAACAATAACACCAGTTTCATGCAAAGGTCCTAAGCCTAGTGAAGTATAAACAGAATAAGGCATGACATTAATAGAAGCACCTAAATCAAGCATGACCTTATCAATTTTAGTGTCTCCTATTATACATGGAATGCTAAACATGCCTGGATCACTGCACTTTTTAGGCATACGCCTTTCAAATACATCAGAGACATGTTCACTGACCTTAACTTTCTATTTCCCTTTCAATTTTTTGTTCCTTTTGATAGTGTACAACTCTTTTAGAAATTTAGCAAATCTTAGAACACTTTTAATCAGATTAAGCAAAGGGATGTTTACCTCACACTTGGAGAATGTCTCAAAGATATCTTTGTCTTGTTCTGGTTTCTTAGTATCCTTGAGTGCCACAAGGAATGGTGGAATCGGATTTTGTGAATTCATGGGAAGAAAATGAGGTCAAATGTAAGGATCCTCGAGTTCAGCTTCAGCACCGCGGGCGCGGAGAGGGTCCCGCGATCGCGGACATTCGGATTCTTCGGTATCCGGTTTTTTCTCGCCTCCGCGGTCGCGGCAGTTGGTCACCGCGGTCGCGGTGTCCTTGATCAGAATTTCCGAGCTCTCAGTTGAGGTTCCGCGATCGCGGCACTCGTTCTCCGCGGGCGCGGGGGCGTTCTCCAGAATTTCAAATGTTTTAGTTCGTGGATCTTCATTCACTCCCACGTCTCTATTCAGCTCTCTTCCACTTCTTAATCTGATAGCACTCACATTCTCCCTTGGATTGATAGGTTGTGCCGACAATTTCCCAGAATCTCGGGCCTCTAGCTTGCTTACTGAAGTAGCCAGTTGACTTATCTGAGTCTCTATATTCTTGATACTAGCTTGAGTGTTCTGTCCCAACTGGTCTACTGTGTTAGCTAGCCTTGCAAACATCTCTTCAGCATTGAATGAGTTGTTTTGATTTTGAACTGGAGGTCTAGGAACATAAGGCTGTCTCTTTTGCTGATTTCCTCCTTGTTGATTGTATTGAGGCTGATTCTGATTCCCATATCTCAGATTTGGATGATGTGCCCATCCTGGATTGTATGTAATAGAATAGGGATCAAAACGAGGTCTAGGAGGTCCATAGCCTCCTACAGCATTAACCTCAACCTGAGGTTCCTGGAGTTGTGGACAGGCATCAGTAGGGTGAAGTGTATCAACACAGATTTCACATGCCTTCAGTTGTTGAGGGGTTCCTAACAGCATGAACCTCTTCATCATATCTTTCAACTCTGCCATCTCAGCTTTTATAACAGACGAGGAGTCCATAGCATTGACTCCTTTAGTGCCAGTTCTTTTGTTGAATTGCCTTGAGTTCTCAGATAGCTCAGAAAAGAGCTCAAGGGCATCTGCTGGTGTCTTATTCATTAGGCTTCCACAACAAGCTGCATTCACCATTCTACGCTCTTCATCTAGTAATCCACCAAAGAAATACAGTACCAGGTCTTGATCAGAATACTCATGATACGGACAGCTAGCGCACAGTCTCTTGAATCGCTCATGATAATCATACAGGCTCTCCCCAGCCTGTTGCTCAATGTTGCTCAGGCTCTTCTTCAGACTGTTCTGTTTGGTGGCAGGGAAGTATTTCTCCAAGAACGCCGCTTTCATCTTATTCCAGGTATTTATGGATCCTGGAGAAAGATAGTAGAGCCACTCATTGGCTGAATCCTTCAGAGAGAAAGGAAACTCCCTGAACTTGATCTGGTCCTCAGTTACATCAGCAGGCTTCATACTTGAGCAGACATGATCAAATTCAGCAAGATGCTTGTTTGGATCTTCTCCACCATGCCCATGGAATTGGGGTAAAAGATGGATCAATCCAGACTTCAACTCAAACTTAACGCCTTCATTCAGCGCAGGGAACTCAACAGCCAGGGGCTGTTGTTGGAAGTTTGGGGCAGTCAGCTGCCTCAAAGTCTGATCTCCCATTGTCTCAGCTTCAGCAGAATCCAAGTTGAAAGGTAATTCACGGAGTAGTTCCCGAGCTTCACGACTCAACCTGGAAAGAGTCCTTTCAATCTCTGAATCAAGGGGCAAAATAGAGGAGTCAGTAGCACGAGTGCGGACCATAAACTAGGGTCCACACCAGAGTTGGTAACAATAAAAACTTAGAATTAAACAAAAGTGTCCCTGGCAACGGCGCCAAAATTTGACTGGCTTAGAATCGTTGATGCCAAATCAAAAATAATTCCCTAGTTACTCAACTAGTATAGTCGGTAAGTTGGGGTCGAACCCAAGAGACACTTGTATCCTAAGTTTTTTTTATTATCAACTCAAAGAGGTAACAAAGGGGGGATTTTGGAATTAAAGCTAGAAACTAAGAATTGAAACAAACAAAACAAGCAATCAAACAAAGCAAAAGTTGGATTTTTATCAGTTAAGGAAAATCAATCCTATTCAAGTATCCACTTTTCTTCCTCAAGTTATTGATCCTAGATTCAAACAAGTTATTTCTTTCAGTTATTCCTATCCTGATCAGAATTATAACATGGCAATGAGACATGCAACTTAACATCCAAACAATTCATGAAACGATCATAAATAATAAGGATATTAGCATTAAGAACAAGGATAAACATGATACATGCAATTGAATTCCAACGAGTCAAACAATTAACATGTATTCAAATCTCTTTCACAATTGTTTTAGTCCAACGAGTCCTAAACCAATTGAGTTGCTACAAAGATTAGGTTTTGCTACGAGAAAACCTAGATCTAGCAATAGATAATATTAATTCCAACAAGTTAGCTACGTGATGAGGTATTTTCGGTGGTCGTTATACCTATCAAAGAATCCTTAACTTTACCAAACTCAGTAGAGCGGTAAGTAAGGGTCAAACCCACAGAGACTCGTGTAAATGTGTTATTGCTTAAGTGCCAAGTAACTAATATGGGTTTTTTTTGGAATGATTAATCTAATCTACTATGCAAATTGAAAACTAATTATTAATGCAAATATGATTGAGTTAACAAATATGAGAAAAGCGTGTTCAACTAATTAGATCCATCATGATATTGCTTTATTGATCATCGATTCTCTTGATTCTCTCCTCACTTGAATAATCTATTGTGGATAATGATCCTACTAAGGATTAAAACCCGAACATCAGATTTAGTTGATAGACCAACCAGTTCTAACAACCCTAATTATCTAATAACCTAGAAGACCTTCTAGATTCAATTAAATAACAGCTTGACGATTCAAGTTATCAATAGAAACAAACACCTAGAGCAACCAGACATCTAAGTGACTTGTGAATTTATTCCCTACTTTAATCAACTTGTCTAACCGGTACTAAATCAATTAAAGTCTACTCTTGATCAGATTAACTCCGACCGGTAATTAATCAGATTCAGTTTTAACTAGAAATTCAATTAGGTGATCAATCTAACAAAACCCTAGTTTAGATTCAATTAAGCACAGGGAATAATTTCTACTCAAGTTTGTTAAGAATCAATCAAATCTCACAACTATACACAAATCATAACTTCACTAATTAGCCAAACACAAAGGAAAATTAGCAATGCATAATTGAAATTGAAATCAAACTTACAAAGGTTCTAAGTCTTCCTTGAGAGAAAAACCCTAGCCTCCAAAAGTTGATCAAAAGTTATCTAAAATAAACTAACATAAAGTATTTATATGTCTCTAAAAATAACCCTCATAAGATATAATAAACCATACAACTCGGAAATCATAAGCCCATAAATCCAAATGTCAAAGCCCAACATCAAAACTCGGCCCAAATCCAACGCCCGTGAGAAACGCCAGATTGCGCGGCATCGGCCTGCATTGCGCGGCCGCGCAATTGCATCCCCGCGCAATTGGCTCCCAGATAGGATTGCGCGGCTTAGCCTCTGAATTGCGCGACCGAGCAATTGTCATCCCGCGCAATTGCCTCGGTTCAGCATTCAGGCGTCACTTCAGAGGCTGTTTTGACCCACTTAAAGTTGTAATTTGGAATCGGAGTAAAAATATGAATTTTAGATCTTTGAATTAGCGTTCCATTGATACCAAATTGAGCCTCATCCTATCACTATAGCTCCCAAACCAAGCATTGCAAGATAGAGGTGTCGAAACAAGAACTCCAATGCATAGCCCGGGTTTAAGCGTTCATTTCCCACAAACTCTTGGGCGTTAACTCTTCTAATCTTCACTTGTATCACTCTAAGCTTCATCAAAATCTACCACAATCATATAAGATCCATCCCATCCATGCTTGTTTACCTAAAGATCTGCAAAACCGAACAAAACAAGCACAACTACCCGAAAACACAAGATCCTAGAAACTAAACTAAAACCAACTAAAAATAACTAAAACTTATGCAAAATAAACATAAATATGCATCCTAAACACTACCTAAATGCAAGCTATCAAATTCCCCCATGCTTAACCCTTGCTTGTCCTCAAGCAAGACATAAATCCAAATCACACCATAGAAATGCAATCTTACATCCATCTCAAGTCAAACAAGCATTTCACATATAATTAAAAACTCAACCAAGACTTCTCAACATGGATTATGGTAAGCAAAAAGTAAAGACCATTCATACATTCTAGACCTTACCAAGAAAATTGTGTTTTGCACTCAAACTCTCAAGTGTTTAAGGGTATGTGTTTCACTCAACATCAAACATGAAAACTAGACTACCATATGCTTGCATCAGAGTTCTAAATCTCCGCCGGTGGGGATCAAATACATAACAAAAATCATGAGGTCTTTTTTCGGCTTGTAATGGGGCCAAGGTAAAGAGACATTTGGAAGGGATAATATTTGGCATGTGGTGCTAAATCCGGGATAAAGAACTAATCCTAACCCAAACTTCAACACTTTCTTCTCAACTTCTTCCAAACTTCTTTCTACCAACTCATTACAATTACATTAAAGCACTTTGCTTCTTTTTTTTTCCTTTTTCCTCTTTTCAACTCTTTCTTGCTTTGCTTAATGAAGACTAACAACATTTAAACACTGTTTCTTTTTTTTGCTTATTGTGCAACAAACCTTCATCTTCATTTTTTTCACTTTAAACACAAGAGTTTATTTCCTCTTTTTCTCCTACTTTTTCTCCAACTCCCCCATACTTATACATAACTCACACAATACAACCAAAACCTAAAGTCCTAAATCCCTGATTATGGGTCAAGCTTATTCGGCTATGGATCATTTTGTGGAGCAAATAAAAATAGGCTTAAGGCTCAAATAAGTGGGGTGTCAAAAACATGGATCTTGTAGGGTAGGAAGGGAAATAATAGGCTAATAAGAAACATTGCCTCAATCACTTTAATGTCATGCATTCAATCATATAAAGCAGCCTCAAAATAGAGTATTAACGCAAGTTCTAGAGCTAGATAATCATGGTGATACACTCAAGAATGTAGAAAGCAATAATATCATAAAAGGCCAAAAATCAAATCTCACAAGGCTAATTGTTTTGTCTAGAACTTCAGAATGAATCTAAAACTCAAGCTAAATACATGCTCCATCCTATAATCAAGTCATTTAATCAATGATCATGCTTATATCATATAAACTTCAGTAAATCATGCAAATCATGGGTTAGAACTTATACTTCACTTAGAGAAACAAGAGGAATCAAACAATGGGGAAATAAGAACCTAAATGCAATATTTTTGTACTTTTTTTTTCAATTTTTTCTGATTTTTTTCTCATTTTTTCAGGATTTTAATCAATGCATGCAAAAAATTTAAACATGACCTAATCTAATGCAACTATATGCAATGCACAAGTAATCCCCTTCCCCCATGCTTAAAACATACTTTGTCCCCAAAGTATAGTAAAAAGAAAAAGAAAAACTCACAAAGAAACTAGCTATACGGGTAATGCGGCGGGAAATCCAACGGTGGTGGTGAGGGCTTCTTCGGGTTATCAATCTTCAGACCTAGGATATCTAATACACACACAAAACTACCTAAAAAGCAAAAGATTATAACTGAAAAATAAAACTACTCTAAACCTTGGGTTGCCTCCCAAGAAGCGCTTGTTTAATGTCATTAGCTTGACCCTTACCATAAATTGACAAGATTAGACATTGTCAATGCCCTTAGCAACCTGTCAAATCTCTGTGCACACATCTCAGAAAAACATAAGTAACACCATGATAAATTAAAGATGAATAATATAACTTTCAAAGATCGTTTTAACTTATCAAACATTTGTGCCCAGTCGGCATGATATGGCATTTGTTCAAATAAATTCAGCACAAGTGGTGGCTTTAGAAAATACTTACAATATGGTTTGAAGTACTTGCAATCACTACCACTTTCTTCAAAGATGAACTCCATGTATGTTTCACCTTCTACCTTGTGTTGTAGACTTGGATCCTCATCTTGGAACTCCATAAGCTCCTGATGTGAGAAGGTGGGGAAACTGAAGCATGGGATGTCAAGGCCTAACATCGGGTGCACCATGACAACGGGAACCTTAACAGGTATATCATGTTGATTTTCTCCCTCATGGCTATCTAATTCATCAGCAAAGAAGTCATCTTGGTCGACAAAAGAGTCTTCTTCCAAAACCGTAAAACCCTCAAGCAATTTACTCCACGTGAGTAAATATGACTCAGGCTCCCTAGGCTCTATAAGAATCTCTATGCCAGCACAAACTTCTTTTGGCTCTGTGATGATCTGCTCAACTTGCCTTATAGGTGTGACTTCATATTGGGCATCAAATTCATCCTCACAACCCACATCAAGTGTCTTAGATTGCTCCTCAACTTGCATCTGGGTGTTTGACTCATGATCGTTTAACTCCAATGTGATTCCACCATCCTTTCCACACGACTCAAAAGGACATGAGATCGTGGAATGAAAACTTGAAGAACATAACTCACAGTGCTCCATGATTATAGCATCCGCCCCTTTTGAGAGATCCCTGATTATATCCTCAAGAGACTTATCAACAAGCTGGGGTGGTTGGGAAGATGACTCAACCAGAAAGCTTTGATGGCTCATGAAACATAAGAAATCCCAGCATTCCTCAGGTACCATATATAAAAGCCTATCATTGCTCATGTACTCGGTCAATCCCCTTGTCTCAAGATTCATACCATGGATAACTCCCATGTTTACCTCTCTATCACTGTACTGTAATCCCCAAGCACCAAGTTCAAACACATGGTCTTGAAATCTTGAAAAATAGTCATGGAAATGTTCATCCTGCAACTGTCTACAATCGAACAAAGCCATTGATCAGTAGCACGGGTGTTATGTACCGTAAGATAGGTTCACAACACCAAAAATAGCACAAAAGTAAAAACACAAATAGCAACGAGTCCCCGACAACGACGCCAAATTTGATGAGGTATTTTCGGTGGTCGTTATACCTATCAAAGAATCCTTAACTTTACCAAAATCAGTAGAGCGGTAAGTAAGGGTCGAACCCACAGAGACTCGTGTAAATGTATTATTGCTTAAGTGCCAAGTAACTAATATGGGTTTTTTTTGGAATGATTAATCTAAACTACTATGCAAATTGAAAACTAACTATGAATGCAAATATGATTAAGTTAACAAATATGAGAAAAGCGTGTTCAACTAATTAGATCCATCATGATATTGCTTTATTGATCATCGATTCTCTTGATTCTCTCCTCACTTGAATAATCTATTGTGGATAATGATCCTACTAAGGATTAAAACCCGAACATCAGATTTAGTTGATAGACCAACCAGTTCTAACAACCCTAATTATCTAATAACCTAGAAGACCTTCTAGATTCAATTAAATAACAGCTTGACGATTCAAGTTATCAATAGAAACAAACACCTAGAGCAACCAGACATCTAAGTGACTTGTGAATTTATTCCCTACTTTAATCAACTTGTCCAACCGTTACTAAATCAATTAAAGTCTACTCTTGATCAGATTAACTCCGACCAGTAATTAATCAGATTCGGTTTTAACTAGAAATTCAATTAGGTGATCAATCTAACAAAACCCTAGTTTAGATTCAATTAAGCACAGGGAATAATTTCTACTCAAGTTTGTTAAGAATCAATCAAATCTCACAACTATACACAAATCATAACTTCACTAATTAGCCAAACACAAAGGAAAATTAGCAATGCATAATTGAAATTGAAATCAAACTTACAAAGGTTCTAAGTCTTCCTTGAGAGAAAAACCCTAGCCTCCAAAAGTTGATCAAAAGTTATCTAAAAATAAACTAACATAAAGTATTTATATGTCTCTAAAAATAACCCTCATAAGATATAATAAACCATACAACTCGGAAATCATAAGCCCATAAATCCAAATGTCAAAGCCCAACATCAAAACTCGGCCCAAATCCAACGCCCGTGAGAAACGCCAGATTGCGCGGCATCGGCCTGCATTGCGCGGCCGCGCAATTACATCCCCGCGCAATTGGCTCCCAGATAGGATTGCGCGGCTTAGCCTCTGAATTGCGCAGCCAAGCAATTGTCATCCCGCGCAATTGCCTTGGTTCAGCATTCGGGCATCACTTTAGAGGATGTTTTGACCCACTTAGAGTTGTAATTTGGAATCGGAGTAAAAATATGAATTGTAGATCTTTGAATTAGCGTTCCATTGATACCAAATTGAGCCTCATCCTATCACTATAGCTCCCAAACCAAGCATTGCAAGATAGAGGTGTCGAAACAAGAACTCCAATGCATAGCCCGGTTTTAAGCGTTCATTTCCCACAAACTCTTGGTCGTTAACTCTTCTAATCTTCACTTGTATCACTCTAAGCTTCATCAAAATTACCACAATCATATAAGATCCATCCCATCCATGCTTGTTTACCTAAGGATCTGCAAAACCGAACAAAACAAGCACAACTACCCGAAAACACAAGATCCTAGAAACTAAACTAAAACCAACTAAAACTAACTAAAACTTATGCAAAATAAACATAAATATGCATCCTAAACACTACCTAAATGCAAGCTATCACTAAGCCTGAAGAAATCAACACAATCAATATAAATTACGCACAAGAGAATTGTAATAACCTGTAGAAATAAACCTGAATAGACGAATCTCACAACAACTTGAGTCTAAAAAGCTTCAACTTGAATAGAACTTTAGGAGTTTAGTTCTCCATAAGAGAGAAAAACACAAAAGTCTGAAATTAGGTCTAAGAGCGAATGCAAAACAAGGTTGAAAAACTAGGTCTTAATAGTCTCGAACACACGGAATAAAAAGATAAAAGGAAACTAAAATAAAAGATAATAGATAGATAAAACGCCGCCTCGGATCTTCGCTGATGTGTAAAACCGCGACCCGCGACCGCGGCCTTAAGCCTCCGCGATCGCGGCACTGTATCTTGGCTCCACCACGGTCACTCCACTCCGCGGCCTTCACTTCTCGGTCTTCTAATCCCGACTTCAATTCTCTTCAAGTCTTCGGTCTTCTACTTATATATTGTTACAAGCACTAAATGGACCTGAATATATATATAAAATGTATTATCTAGTCCTAGTTATGCTATATGAAATACAGCATATCAACGTGCGAAGCTGTGGACTAGGTTAACGAGGGTTGGATCTGCTTCTTGGAGTATCCCTTCACTCTGGTGGCTCTTTTCCCTTTTTCTCCCTTGATCCTGAACTTCTTGATGGCTCTTAAAGCTTCTCCGGCACAAATGATGTCGTCGGTGTGGAAGATTTTATACCAGATAAGTGAAACCTGTATGGGGAGAAGATTGACTTCACCGTGTAGGATCTACTGTGTGCTTACCAGGTTTGTCCTCTCAGGGCTGGACGTTTTATTCTCCACTCGAGGGACGCCAAGAACCCCTTGATTCCGAAATCCAAGGTGAATGATAAGGATTGGGCATCGCGTTTCTTTTTCGTGGAGAGGTCTACACTAGGGGCGATGTACCAAGCAACCTTCTTCGACTCTTGGACTACTAAGAGTAAGTAACTCTAACCTTAATTTCAGCACCCCTCTGTCGTTTCCTATCGTTTCTTATCGAGTTTCTGATTTGGATGACTTTACATGCAGTTCCATCTATCCTGGAGACCCACGTCTTGGAATCGGAAGCATGTAGGAGACTCTTCGCTCTTCTTGAAGCAAAGAGAATGTATCGGAGGTCCACAGAGCAAATGCTCGAAGGTGAATCTAGCAACAAGACGACGACTGTCACTGAGGGTGAATCGGATGGCGAGGAAGACGTGAAATCGGGTAGCTTTGAGAAGACAATCGAGGATAGTACTCCGGCGCTTGGGAAGCTTGCTGAGGTGACCACGAAGCCTATAAAGATCCTTCCCAGTATGTGCTTTTTCCCTTACTCTTGAATTTTGTAACAATTTTACCTATGGGATTTAACGTTTTTCTTCCCTAAAGCTTCTTCCTCCTTGGGGAGGAGTTTCTCTGCTACAGCTTTGATTCAACTGCGGTGGAGTAACAAGAAACCTCCTTTGGACCCCAAGGTAAAGATCGAGGCAACGTCGAAGGTGACCCCCGCCAAGAGACCACCGCCTGGTGTTACAAAAGTCATTGACCTATATGAGAAGGGTCCCTCGGATCTGTGGCAGAAGCTCTGTGGTGCTCACAGTTCAAAGAAGCCTCGCCTTGAAGTTCCCACTCCCGCCCTAGTTAGGGATGTCGATATATCGGTTTGGAAGGTTTGTTTTTATCCAGTTATTCTTCTTCTTTTTTTTACCTCACTGCGGATGATATCCTGCCTTGGTGTTTAGGCCTTACAAGGTGTTCTCTGGGTTGCGGATTCTGTTGACAAAGAAGACCAGATCTTAAGAGAGCATCAGGTTAAGTGGGACGCTGAGAAGGCCGCCTTGGAGAGGGAAACAACTCTTGCGGTAGAATGCCTATAGATGGATGTAGGCAAGCTTGCAAAACTTGTTGAGACGGTCAAGCGTCAGTCTTCTCAAGCTGCTTCGGATCGATCCAAGATCGCCAAGCTCGAGGCTGCGAACAGAAAAATTCTTAACGAGGCAGGCGAGATCGGAGCCTACTACTCAATGATGTCAAGGGTGGAAACAATCAAAAAGTTCGTGGCTGGTCAGCATTCGGACTGGGATTTGGACGCTGAGATATCGTCCTTTCATGATTTCTATCCCCCAGATCAGCCGGCTCCTAGCGATGAGATTTTCGCCTCTCTCGACGCGGAGGAATATGGCGATGATCGTGATCCGAGCGCGGGCGTAGCACCTGATCAAGGCAAAGGGCTGGATGGGCTTTCAACGGACGCAGTGGAGCAACGAAGGGGAATTTCTGACAAAGATGAAGATTAGGGCCGCGGGCCCTTGTAAAAGATTTCTTTTGTGATGGTTTTTTTCTTTTGTTTTAAACAAACTTATGTTGGTGTGTATAGGCCATTTAGAGGCCATAAACAATATTTGTCCATTGAACGGGCGACCTCTCTTCCTGGGGAAGAGAAAGTAGATGTGTTTGGTGCATGTATGCTTTCTTTCTTGCGTATTTTGCTTGGTATTGTCCTTCCTTTGTGTGTAGGTTTTTCGGGATACGCGGATGATGTGGACTGAAGGCTTCAAGACGAGGACTCCTGCAGCAGTCTCTGGTCACGGGTGGCAGCCACGCTTACCGAAGGAGGTTTCCAAGCGGGTGACGAGTATCACATCGGAACTTGCACTCGGGAGGTTCGGCCGATTAAAGACGTCTTTAGTCTAGGATTAGCTACCTCTACTGTTTGGGCTTGTGTTCGATTGTATAATGTATTCTACATGATAATGAATAAAATATGCTTTTGACTTAATGCTCATACTCATGCAGAAAAGGAAATAAGTGTGATTAACCAATAACGCACGGAAATGTCATTCATTCAACAAAATACCACAACATAGAAGTCACACAACAAGGAACTTTCACACAAACAGGTTGATCATAATCGTACTACAAAAAAGATGAACTTAGACCAAAAGCAAGATAACAACTATGGATAGATGACCTTGAATGTTTTGAGTGTTTGGCGAGGAAACTTTCTGTCGAAAGTACCAGAGAAGTTTGCGTTCCGATAAAAGAAGACTTCCCTCAAAAGTGATACTTCTTTAAGTGTACCGCATTCCAGCTTCTTCGGATGGCTTCTCCGTCTTTGGATTCTAGCTGGTATGCACCTTGCCCGATGATCCCGGTTATATTATAGGGTCCCTACCATGCCGGGGTAGCTTAACCAACTTGGTCTCATGGGTATTTTGAAAGACTTTTTGTAGTACCCAATCACCGAGTCGGAAGGTCCGGATCCTGATGTTTGTGTTTTTAATCTAGTTTAGGTGTCTTTCTTAGGTTGTTTAGTTTAGTTTTGGTAGGTTTTAGAGTTAGTTTTATTTGTTTTTGGATAAGTTTGCATATTTTGAGAAAAGTATGGAAGCTACTCCGTTTTGCGTCTTTTTGTAGGTTTTTAAGTGGGAAGGAGCACTTTTCAAGCTGAGTTGAAGTCTTGTGGTGGAAGGTGGAATGCATGGAAGATAAGGAAGAAGATTGCATGGGAAAATCGAGTTAAAATCCAAGTTAAAGCCAAAGAAAAGTTCGAGAGAAGCCAAAACAGAGGCTCGGTAACGACCATGTGAAGGTCATTAACGAGGCTGTAAAGATAGAGTTTTTGTAAGGGATTCAGCAAAGTCTTTTGTAAGGCCTGAGGCCTATGTTTGTAAGGCCCAAGCCTTTTAGAAGCGCAATCCCATGCCAACCCGAGGACTTCCCCGGAGGTCACCCATCCTGGTACTACTCTCGCCCTTGCACGCTTAACTTTTGAGTTCTTTGTACTCACTAGAACTCAGAAAAGGAATAGCTCTTGTTGACATGGGTAGCACCTCAATTTCTTATAACCCACCAGGGTGTTACAATCTCCCTCACTTAAACACTTGACATCCTCGTCAAGGCCCAAGCACCGCCCTTTAGGTCGAGTCACCGCCCTCCGGGCCAAGTGCACTCGTAACGTAGAGTCGGCTCTGATACCATTTGTAAGTCCCGAGGCCTAAGTTTGTAAGGCCCAATCCTTTTAGAAGAACAATCTCATGCCAACCCGAGGACTTCCCAAGAGGTCACCCATCCTGGTACTACTACCATGTCGAGTTTCGTGGGCCACCATGTGAAGCTTCATGGGCCACGTGCATACATAAGCCCAGTACACAAGCCCAGTGGGGTTCCATCCTAAAACCAACTGGCAATAGGAGGAGTAACCCAAGGGTATTTATACTGGCTTAGTTTTTTCTATATTTCCGATGTGGGACAGAGTACTCCAATACTCCCCGCAAGTGCAGCTGGGGGGGAATATCCTCCCCAGTTGACACTTGGACAAGACAAGGGTGGTGGGCATCTCAATCTCTTTTCTAGCCAGACCGACCCCCTGGGTGTAAACCACCACAGGAACGCAGGAATGGACGACAGGAAGTTGCGACCGGTAACCTCGCTCTGATACCATATGTAAGGACCAAGACCTAAGTTTGTAAGGCCCAAGCCTTTTAGAAGCGCAATCCTATACCAACCCGAGGACTTCCCAGGAGGTCACCCATCTTGGTACTACTCTCGCCCTTGCACGCTTTACTTTTGAGTTCTTTGTACTCGCTCGAACTCAGAAAAGGAAGAGCTCTTGTTGACATGGGTAGCACCTCAATTTCTTATAAACCACCGGGGTGTTACATCTACCGACCCTGTGTAGGTCGCTAACGAGGGACCCGTGTCGGTAGGGGTGCAACCGACTTTCGGAAATTATATCTTTTATCTTATTATCTTTTAAGTAGGGTAAGTTTATATCTTTTAGGTCTTTTATAGATAGCTTTCTTAGTATAAATACCCTTGTTCTAAGCCTTGGGAAGGGGGGGAGGCTAGACGCTAGTTTAGGAGAAGTCGAGAGAAGGAGAGAGTCGGACTGGTTCGATCGTGAGAGAGGAGTAGTTCGGTGATCGAGCTCTCGTTAGTTTTTTCTTCGGTTTATTTTCGGATTCCACGAGATTGTAAGACAATATTTTCAATTTCAAGTAAGTTTAGTTTTGCTTTCAATGTTCTCTTTTATTAAAGTTATTTGCTTTATTTCAATGAAGAGTGAGTAGTTTTCTTATCTAGGGTTGGGGTTGAAAACCCGACATAGTTGCGCATGTCTGAATGAATGTGTTGAGTCTTTGATTTCCTTCTATCCTTTGAATTTCTTGTTGTTCTTATGCTTAGACGATAGTCGAAGTAATTCGAGTTTGTTGCTTGATTGAAAGAGTAAGTTATGGACTTGAATGTTGATATTGTTCGATCACGAAAGTTTCGAGCTTTGGATTCAAAGCAAGTAATAAAAGTGAACTGATTTATGAAAGTTGATTGATTTACTTCTTAGTCAGCGAAAGTTGATAGATTTATCTTTAAAGGCATGATCTTTATCTTCACTTAAGTTTATATGCATGGCTATGTTGTGGTAACCCTTGTCCTAGAGCTTTTTATCCATTGAATTTGTTTACTTTTCCTTTCGTTTTCCTTCATTACCGAGGCACAGTGATTCGGTACCGAACTTGTGTTTGGGTCATTATTTGTTCTGTTTTCGGTAGATTTCCAGGTTCGTTAATGACCATTAACGAGGTTGGTCGTAGCTGTTTTTGCTTGTTTTGCTTTGTTTTCTTGTTTTGTTAGTTGGTAGACGAAAAACCTTGCTTCCCGTGGACGCACCTGACTTCGCTATACACATCGGGTCATGATATAAATTTATTTACTGTCAAGAAACCCTCTCAACAAGTTGGCGCAGTTCTCGATGAAGCAACAATGTTTGTTTGTTTATCTGTGGGTCTGGGAATAACCCAACCCCGTTTTTGTTTTTAATTTTGTTTTCTATATCTGTTTTCTCAGTGTATGCCAGCAGGACGTCGCAGGCTTAAATTTGACTGCACCGGTTACTATTTTGAACTGAACGCACCTTGCACCGTAGACAAAGAGAAAACCGATTCATGGCTATAGCTGAAGAGATGGCTCGACAGATGGAAGTCTTCCAGAGGCAGATGGAGGCGTTACAAGCTGATCGAGACGCCGCTGAACGTGAACATGTCAACAGTGCTCGTTTACAAGAAGAGATGAATGCCTATCCGAGAAATGCCAAGCAATATATGCATCCAGAACTGAGGGTACATGAGTCTGCAATTGTGCTTCCCGAGATAGAGAAGACATTTGAGATTAAATCTCAATTCATATCATTAATAAAAAGGGCTCAATTTGAAGGGAAACCTACTGAGTGCCCTATGGAACATATTAGGAACTTTCTTGATTTATGTGCGTAACACTATTGTTGTTGAAGGTGTCTCACTTGAATATGTTCTATTAAAAGCTTTCAGGTGGTCTACTACTGGAAAGGCCCTGAGCTGGTTGGAGAGCTTACCCCCTAAGTCTATTAAGACTTGGAAGGCTTTGTATGATCAATTTCTTACAAAGTTTTTCCCTCCTGCCAAGACAATGGAGTTGAGAAAACGCATCACCTCCTATCACCAGCTGCCTAATGAGACCTTTGTAGAGACATGGGAGAGATTTAAGGAGATGCTCAGAAGTGCCCCACTCATGGGAAACCTTTATATGTGCTCCAAGAAATCTTTTTCCAGGGAATCAATACGGAAACAAAGAACCGCATCAACACACACACTGCTTGCGATTTTATAGAGATGGATCCCACTGCTGCATGGGAACTGCTAGACAAGTTGTCTAACTACGATGCCATGTATGGTACCCAACAGCCATCCCATCCATAGAAGCGTCTCTACATACCTAACAAGGACGGAGTTGATCCCGATGTCAAACATCAATTTCTACAAGATGATATCAATCGCCTTAAGAAACAGGTAAGTTTTCTGAAAACCTCTCAACCTTGTCATGAGTGTGGTTCTTCTGCCCATAGTGCTTCTGTTTGCACTAACATCGAGGAGGTTAGAGCCGCTGAGACTTATGCTGAGATGAATTACATGAGAGGTCCATATAGGAACCAGCCTAATAACTTTGACAAGTCAAAAAATTACCCGACATGGGGTAATCAAAACCAGAACCAAACCGATGCAGCACCCCCACCAGATAAACGACCCGCGCCGTATCGACCTCTAGGCCATCAAGAGCCACCATCTTGGGCACAAGGACTCTATGAAGGGACCAATGGCGTAAAGAATGAAATCTCTGGAGTCCAAACCAACCTTAACAATCAGATGAAAAGATGGGGAGAGTTTGATTTATGAAAGAAGAATGTCGACTCACAACTAGGGAACCTCATCGCACAGATTCCGAGACCGCAAGGGCAACTCCTGGGCCGTCCCGAGGAGAACCCTAGAGGACAAATAGCGGCGATGCACCTTAGGAGCAGAAAGACATTACCGGAATGTGCCAAGGCTAAGGAGAAGAGCCCCAAATCGGTAGAGGACACCACGGTCCAGATCGACAACGAGCCTAAGAGGATCGTTATCGAGCCTGGATAATTCGGTAATGATGCTCCCAGGGTCGTTAACGACCCCAATCCAGATAAGTTCTCTACTCCTATCTCCTCTCTTGATCCCAGGCCCGTTACCGACCCCACCAGGGTCGGTTCCGACCCTCCCAATGCACCAATCGACCCTAATGTCGACCCAGTAGCATCCCCTCTCGAGCCAACTTTGGCTCCGAGATTGGTCAAATCTCTTCCCTTTCCTACGAAGAAGTCTAAGGACTCCACCTGAAGGCAAGTTTATGCGTTTCGTTAAGATTCTCCATGGCTTAAATATTTCTATACCATACGCTGAGGCCCTAAGCGAAATGCCAGCTTACATGAAGTTTTTGAAAGACATTCTTAGCACGAAACGATATATAACAGAGCTTCAAGATGAGGTCCTATCTATCACTCTTCCAGAAAAGCTAGGCGACCTAGGGAGATTTGCTGTCACAATTGGCATAGGCACCCACCGATTCAAAGCCTTATGTGATCTCGGTGCCAGTGCAAGCCTCCTACCTTTATCAATCTGATCGAAAGCTAACATGGGACCATTGGAGCCAATCAATATGCGGCTATACATGGCAGACGGTTCATGTGTTAGGCCAACAGGGGTTGTAGAAGATTTTCCGGTTCAAGTGGGCAAATTCTTTATTCCCAATGATTTTATAGTTATGGAGATGCCCGAAGATCCGGTGGTTCCTATTATCTTAGGGAGACCATTTCTCGCCACAGCTGGAGCCATAATTGATGTTAGGAGGGGACTCCTAACTTTTGAAATTGAGGATGAGGTGGTGGAATTTTGATTCAACCTGACGATGAAGGAAATAGATAAAGTTGAAGTTAAGATGCTCTACACCCACAATGAATTCATCGAATGTGGGAACCCCGTCGGAAGATTATTGGCGAGTGATGTATTCTCAGGCTGAAGATGGTCCGAGATCGTTCTTGCAGTCTCGGTATCAAGTCCACCTACCTCGGTACCGAGTCTCCTGGCAGATGAAGATAGCTCGTTAACGAACATGACTGCATTGTTAACGACCCTGGCCGAGGACAACGAAATCTCGGCATTTGAATACCTTGAAGAGGTTTTGAAGATGAAACCAGAAGAGCCTATTCTCATTCCAGCTGAGCCTTCTCCAACACTCAAACCTCTTTCGGAATCTCTCAGGTATGAATTTCTTGGTCCTAATTCTTCTTTCCTTGTCATCATCAATGCCAATTTAAAAGATGAGGAAGTAGAAAAGCTTCTTACTGTGCTTAGGACACATAGAAAAGCTATAGGCTATTCCTTAGATGATATAACCGGCATATCCCCTTCACTCTGCATGCATAGGATATACATGGAGGATAATCATAAACCCACTATCGAGCATCAACGTAGGTTAAATCCTAACATGAAAGAAGTGGTTAAAGAGAAAATAATTAAACTATTTTTTTGCAGGGATCATATTTCCTATATCGGAAAGCCAATGGGTTAGTTTGGTCCATGTATCTCCCAAAAAAGGGGGAATGACCGTAATTGAAAATGAAAAGGGAGAGCTAATCCCCACTAGGACCACAACTAGTTGGAGGATATGTATTGATTACATGAAGCTCAATAGTGCCACTAGAAAAGATCATTTTTCGCTTCCTTTCATTGATCAAGTGTTAGAACGCTTAGCCCGACATGATTATTTCTATTCTTTAGATGGCTATAGCGGATTTTGGCAGATTCCCATTCATCATGATGATCAGGAAAAAGCTACCTTTACATGTCCCTATGGGACTTTTGCTTATAAAAGAATGCCATTTGGGCTTTGCAATGCCCCCGCCACCTTCCAAAGGTGTGTGATGGCCATTTTTTCTGATATGATAGAGGATATTGTAGAGGTCTTTATGGATGATTTCTTTGTGTATGGTTCTTCCTTTGATGTTTGTCTTGCTAATCTTGCTTGTGTTCTTAAAAGATGTGAAGAAACCAACCTTGTGCTTAACTAGGAAAAGTGCATTTCATGGTCCAAGAGGGGATAGTACTAGGACACCTTGTCTCTAAGGGAGAGATATAAGTAGATAAAGCAAAACTTGAGCTTATTGAGAAATTACCTCCTCCCTCTTCTATAGTTTTCTAGGGCATGGTGGTTTTTATAGACGCTTTATCAAGGATTTCTCTAAGATAGCTAAATCATTGACTAACCTACTAATGAAGGATGTAGTGTTTGAGTTGTCTCCAGAATGTCTTGAAGCATTTTACAGGTTAAGAGCAGCCCTCGTCTTCGCTCCCATTATGCAGTCCCCAGATTGGACCTTGCCTTTTTGAGATTATGTGTGACGCCAGTGATTATGCTGTTGGCGTAGTTTTGGGACAACGGAAGGATAAGAAGCTCCACGCCATCTATTACGCAAGTAAGACGCTTGATGAGGCGCAGAGTAAGTATACTACAATGGAGAAGGAGTTCCTCGTTGTAGTATTTTCTTTTGAAAAATTCGAGTCCTATCTTGTTGGTTCAAAAGTGATTGTTTATACTGACCATGAGGTCATTAGATATCTAATGGCCAAAAAGGATACCAAGCCTAGGCTGCTTCGTTGGATGCTCTTCTTGCAGGAATTTGATTATGAAATTAGAGATAAAATGGGAGCAGAAAACTTGGTGGCAGACCACTTATCTAGGTTGCCGGTTGAGCACATCACTTAATCCAACAACGAAGTGCCAATAAACGACTCCAGACTAGACGAACACCTCATGCTGAACGACGTTGAACTCGACAAGACCCTCGTTACCGACCCCTTTAGGGTCGGTATCGAGCCACCAAGGCTGGAGAGCGTAGATCACAACAGCGATAACTCAAGGTACATCGACACCACAATCGAGAGTCTCCATACCGAGCCACATGAGGTTGTTACCGACGGGAATCCAACAACTCCAAGATCGTTAACGACCCAATCGGATTCGGTAACGATCCAGTCAAGTACGTTTACTCAACCCGAACTCATTCATTTTAATTCAATTCCATCCCCATCTCTTGCTTCTACTTTTTTCCAATCAATTCATGCTATTAGAGGGTCAAAATCCCCTTGGTTTGCGGATTTTGCTAACTACCTTGTAGGTGTCGTAATTCCCGAGGGACTAGCCCCACAAAAGAAAAAGAAGTTCCTTCATGATGTCAACCAGTACTATTGGGATGATCCTTACTTGTTCAAACAAGGAAGTGATCAGCTCTTTAGGCGTTGTATTCCAGAAGAGGAGATAGAGAGTGTGATTCGACAATGTCACACGCTTCCTACCGGTGGCCATGCAAAAGGATTTAAAACCACGATGAAGATTCTTCAAAGTGGTATATATTGGCCAACCATCTTTAAAGACGTACATGGTTATGTGACGGCATGCAATGAATGCCAACGCTCTGGTAACATCACTTAGAGAAATGAAAACCCGTTGACCGGGATACTAGAGGTCAACTTTTTCGACGTTTGGGGCATAGATTTCATGCGACCTTTTTGTTGAAAGGGTTATTTAACTTGACAACAAATAAATTTATAGTCAAGACCCCGCTGAGTATAGCGAAGTCAGGATCATTCAACGGGAAGCACGGTTGTTTGTCTATCAACTACTACAAATAAAACAAAGCAAAACAAAACACCCTACGACCAACCTCGTTAACGACTTTGTCAGGGTCGTTAACAAACCTGGGTAAAATACGAACACAAGATAACGAACAATATAAAGCACAAGTTTGGTATTGAGGTAAAGGAACTCGATAACGAGTATTACGAATGATAAACCTTATAAAATAAAAGACCTAGGACAAGGGTTACCACAACATAGCCATGCATATAAACTCATAAGAAGATAAAGATCATGTCTTTAAACAGATAAATTCATCAACTTTCGCTGATTTACAAGCAAATCAATTAATTCCCATAAATCAATTCACTCAATCACTTGTTTTGGATCTAAGGCTCGAAACTTTCGTAATCGAACAATATCAACCTTTAAGTTAACAACTTTCTCTTTCGATCAAACTGAGAACTCAAATTACCTCGACTATCGTCTAAGCATAAGCACAACAAGTAATTAAAACAGATAAAAGGCATTCAAAACATCAACTCACTCGTCAAATCATGCATAACTATGTCGGGTTTCACCCCGATCCTAGATAAGAAAAACTACTCACTAATCATGATAATAAAGTAAACAACTTCAATAAGAGAAAACATTGAAAACAAAAACCAAACTTACTTGAAATTAATAAGAGAAATATCGTCTTACAAAACTCCTGAAGAAATTGAAAACACAGAAAAAACCACGAGCAAATTCGACTAACGATCTTGATTCTCTCTCTCTCTCTCTCTCTCTCTCTCTATCGGACCTCTCCGTTATCTTCTCCACTCGTCTCCTCAAAATTTCGGTTCTCCAAATAAATCATCCCCCTCCTCTTCTAGTCTTAGAATAAGGGTATTTATACTAAGAAACTATCTATTAGAAAGCCTAAAAGATAAAAACCTACTCTACTAAAGATAACAAGATAAAAGATATAAGATGTAACAACCCTAAAATCAGTTAAAACCCTACCGACACGGAGCCATCGTTAACGACCCCGCACAGGGTCGCTAGAAATCACAAAATCCACTCGAAAAATTAATTCTATCTCTAAGCCTCGTTAACGACCTTCACATGATCGTTAACGAGCCTGGAATTCGGCTTTTCTTCGACTCTTCTTCCACTTAAATATGGACTTTGACTTCCTTATCTTCAATTCTTCCGACCTACACCTCAACACTTCAGCTCAGCTTTAAAAAGCGCTCTTTCCTGCTCAAAATCCTGCAAAAAGACATAAAACGGAGTAGCTTCCATACTTTTCACAAAATATGCAAACTCATCCAAAAAACCACAAAACTAACACTAAAGACTACTAAAACTAAACTAAACAAACTAAGAAACACACCAAAAACTAGACTAAAAACATGAATATTAAAATACTCCATACTTAGACTTGCTTGTCCTCAAGAAATCACTAAAACTAAACAACAACCAAGACCAAACAATCATGCTCATCAAGCTAATAGCCATCAACTTAAAAGCAACATCAAAAACCATAGCAGAAAATAGCAAATGACTATTAACGTTATCACACATATATAAACATTAAATAGACATAAGCAAATACAATCCAACCTCACCAGGGATATATGTGTTTCACTCAACTCTCAAGTGTTTAGGCTTATAAATTCAATCTCTCAACTCATCTTATATGCAAAAACTCATAGAAATTGGAATGTATATCACCAAACTCTCCACCTAAGATTTGTCAAAACAAACAAAAATCATCAAGAGAAACTTAGGCTCAATGAAAAACTTCATAGAAGCTTCCATTCGGCCGGGTTATAATGGGGCTTGGTAAAGACAAATAGGCGTGGAAATATATTGGCTATATGGTGCTAATAATATCCGGGAATCAAAGACTCCTAAACACTCACACATCTCCAAAAACATCATAAAAACAATACCAAACTCACTCTTCTTAAGAATACTCTCACTCACCCAATATATCCTAGAAAGTCTCATAAAACAACTCAAAAGAATCTCTGGCTTATCTACTAAACACAAATGCACATCTTACTTCTCTCTTTTCTTTTTTCTCATATTTCTTTCAGCTCACTTTTCTTCTTTTCTTTCTCTCGAGCAACCTCGTACAGCCTCGTTAACGAACCAACTAGGTCGTTAACGAGCTTCATCGTGTACTTATTATCTCTTATCTTTTTTCAACAACAACTTTCTTTTGTGCATCCTTTCTTTACCAAGAGATCCTTTTACAAATCAACACAAGAGACTTCCAATCTACCCTTCCCAAAAACCCTTAATTTTCGAACCAAAAATATCACTCAACAAAAAAAATCCTCTCCAAACTAAGTCCTAATCCCCGGATAGGGACAAGCTTATCTCGGCTAGGGAACAATTTTGTGGAGCTAAAAATAAAAGGCTTAAGGCTCAAATTGGTTGTCAAAAAGAAGGATAATGTAAGGGTGGATATGGATAAATAGGGCTTATGAAAAAGTAAGTTCTCTATCATATGACTTTCATAAGTAATAAACTGTAAATCCCATATAGGCCTCAAGAAATAGATAACCGTCACAATTCCAAGAGATAATATACATAAAGAGACTAAATCACACTAGAAAAGAAGAGGGATAATGTTCTCCCTATAAGGCCAAAAATAACTCACAAGGTAAATTATCTTGTTGGATTGCATCACTTATGCTAAAAAGTATACATGCTCAATTTCATCAAATGCTATTCCTCTATAAAACAACTTCATATCAAGAATCAGGCTATACTATCAAAGACATGCTTGCAAGGATTTACATGATCATGCTAGCAACTACTATCATAGGACCAAAAGAAAGGGGTATCTATCCATTCTATAACTCTTTTTGGAATTTTTCAATTTTTTTCAAAGTTTTTTTTTGTGATTTTTGATTTTATAAAACAAAGAACTACTTAAAACACACAAGACACATAAAAAAACAAGACACTAGTTTTCTACCCTTTCCCACCCCATACTTAAAATTACAGTGTCCCCACTATAATAAAAATAAGCAGAAGAAAAGAATAGAAAAGAAAAAGAAAAAAGAAAGAGAAACTTACAAGATTCTGAAAATAGAAAAGAAGCAACTCTCAAAAGCTGGATCAACGCCTTTGTGGTGGGAACCGGTGCTCGAAGCTCGCCATAAAATCCTACATTGTCCTACAATGCTCTACATCATCCACCTCTCTCTACTGATGCCTCGCATCATCTAGCGCCATACGAGTAGAGTAAACACTCTCCCACCTATCCATCCTTTGGTGGATGTGTGTTTGCAGTAGGTTAAGCTGCTGCATCTGAGACGAAAGATCTTCGGCCCATGGAGGTGGGATACTCGATACAGTGTAAGTAGGCTGAGGTGGTGGTTGATAGCGGTTGTGAGGCTGGAAGTGGTCTTGAAAAACTACCGAATTGTAAGGCATAAGATCATAAGAATAGGGCTCGACAGGTGGCGGCGGGGGGTCATAAGCGAATTTGTGTGCCTCGGTAGTAGCCTCGAAGTGGTCGTTAACAAAGCTAGGTGGCTCGTTAACGGAGCTGTTGTTGCCCAAAACCTCGGTATCGAGGTCGTCGTCCCCGATATCAAGCTCTTTCGTGCTTGCCTCTGTTCCTGCCTCCGATTCTTCATCATCTTCATCCATTGCTTCTCCTTCTCTAGAAACCATGTCACACACGGCCTCAAAGTCGGCTCATCTTGCGGCTTGTGCTCCAACGGGAACGTTTTGGCCAAGAATTTTGGTGGCGTGCCCTCTCTCGGTCTGTACAAAGATGTTGGAAGCAAACCAATAATTCTTGTCGAGCAATTGAGCGTGGCTCGGCATGTAGAGGGAGAGGTCGACACCGAGGTTGGCCGCCAAGAGACTAACCAAATTTCCGCACCACACCTCTTTTGACTTGATCCCTTGATTCTCAACATATTGTAGCCAATCGTACCCCAAGTTCAACGGGGCGGGATCCTCAAAGAGTATGGTTCGGAGGCATGCAACTTCCGTCCTTGTTGGCCTATTCAACTCTCTCTTGGGCCAAAAAGCAACAGCTAGTACTCGAAGATTGATCCGGAAAATGGGGTTGATGATGCTTGACCCGGAAAGTACTGCAACGGAGAGCTCTACTTCTCGGAAATATAGCTCCAAGTCCTTGTCACCTTGTAGTCCTTGATCTTGTAATCCCGAGAAGGATTAGAAAGCTCGAGAATACCATTGAACTCCTCCATTGTGTACTCATGACTGACATTGCCAAGCCGAAATCTAATCCGTCCTGTCGAGGTCTTGGTTGGGAATCTCGTCTCAAGAGTAGCCAAGAATTAAGAAGTAAGAGCTGGAAAGTGCGGCGTCGCCTCTTTCTTTAGCAAATGAGGCACTCCGATAATGGCAAAGGCATGCTTGACATCCTCGTAAATCCCTATGGACTTTGCAGTCGACCTTGAGAACCACCTAGTGTAGTGGTCTCGATCCAAGATGGTTTTGAAGCGATCAGCTTGTGCTTGGGTGCGCAAAATCACATTGTCCATGCGCGGAGAAGACGGGGACATTGAGTCCTTTTCTTCTTCTGGGCTCTTGTTGCAGCTCGGCTAGAACTTGCCATATGGACCTACGAAAATACGAATTGTCCAAGATAAGATCCACACAAATCAATAGAGAAGAGACCCCATACTTGGTCTCGAAAATGCTCTCGAAGTGCCTCGTTAACGACGGTGTCGTTAACGAGCTTGGGTTTGCGGTTAGAACTGGATAAATAGCAGGGTCGTTAACGAACCTGGACAGGTCGTTAACGAACCTGGACAGGTCGTTAGTCCAGGTTCGTTAACGAACCTGGACAGGTCGTTAGTCCAGGTTCGTTAACGAGCCTGGGCGATAAACATCTGTGATTTCCGAATTCTCACAATTTTCGCAATAAATTAAGCATGAAACCAACACAGTCTCACATAAGACACATAATCATGCACATGCACCCCATACTTCCCGAACATGTCAAATTTGCCCACAAAACAGATGGTGAAGATCAAACTCAATTCAAAGAACAAGGTAGTTCATGCTTTTTCTGATCAAAATTCCTTATGCAAAATTGAGCAAGAACAAACCATCATAATCAAGATCGAACACCAATATATAAAGCTATAAAATCATTGAGCAATATAGACATGCAAATCAATCACTTAAAACAAGATCAAGATATGAAATTTTTAGCCCTAAAATCATGAATCTTGCAAATAGAGAGTTAGGGTTTAGAAATCATACCGTTGGTTTATGAAATTGAAGAACAAGATTGAAATCGGGAGTGGTTAACGAGCTTGATTTCTCGACGGTAACGAGGTTGTGAATGGTGGGTCTTGTTAACATGGTGGGATCCGAGGCTAGGGCGGTGGTGTGGGTAACGATCGGTGGTGGGCAGAAATCAGTAGGATTGATTGAGATATTAGAGCTTTTAGATTGAAAGATTTGAGGGTAGGATTTTTGGAGTTTTGGAAGGGTTTTATAGGAGAGGGCTAGAGGTAGGGGAAGAGGGTAAAAGGGTGACACAAGTAAAATATATAGGATATATTAGGTCAAAAATACTTACCTGACCGTTTCCAGAATTCGGATCGCCAAAATGGGTCGTTAACGACCTTGGTGGGGGTCATTAACGAGTCTGCGTGACCTCTTTTGAGTGATTTTTGGAGCCCAACTCCTGTATCAGGTTAGCCTAAAAACAATTCTATCTTGCTAACTTCTAAACTACTAAAAAATCAAAAGAAAGCTAGGAAAATAATCTAAAAAGAAAGAAAAATCTAAACTAAACTAAAACTGGGTTGCCTCCCATAAGCACTATTTTTAACGTCGTCAGCCCGACGTACTTACCTTGGCTCAAGGTGGTTCTCTTGTAGCTAATTCGGGTTTTTGAGGGACCCCATACTTAGCTTTGTAGGCATTATTGGCTCTTGTCACTAAATTTGGTCCTTTATCTTCTAGCAGTATGCCCGGTATTCCTACACAGGGGTTAGTGAAATCTTAAAACCAAGGGGGTTTGGACTCCTCTATGGCATAGATGGTAGGGTATGGCGTAGGAACAGAATATGGAGAAGAATCATAACCAGTAATAGTGAATTCATGGTTAGAGTACTCACCTTGATTTATTGGAAACGATGTTGACACCGTGGTTATCGGGGTCGTTAACGAGCTTGCGCTGGTAAGTCTTCTATCATTCTGTTGCATGAGAGGCTCGGTTTTGGACCAGGGGGTCGGTAGAAATCTCGGTTACATTCTTGTCCTCTTTGTTGATTGGAGGGGGATCATTAGAAACAGCAATGTCTAGTTCTGGCTGAGACAACTTGATTTGCGCGGCTGCAGTTGGGTCGTTGGCATTTTGGTTAAGGCTGAATTCTACGCGTTCCTCTCCAATATCAAAAGTGAGGAGTCCTTTCCGCACGTCTACCCTGGCACCTGTTGTAGCTAGGAATGGTATGCCTAATATGATGGGGACTTGAGGGTCTTCAGGCATGTCGAGGACGATAAAATCATATGGAATAAAGAATTTTCCAACTTGAATGGGATAATCGTCTACGACTCCTATAGATTTTATGCTTGATCTGTCTGCCATGTAGAGATTCATGTCTACATGATCCAATGTTCCCATGTTAGCCTTGGACCAGATTGAAAGAGGGAGTAAACTGACACTGGCTCCCAAATCACATAAAGCCTTGAATTTATGGTTGCCTATGCCAATTGTTATGGCAAATCTCCCTGGGTCGCCTAGTTTCTCTGGTAGAGCGATGGATCAAACCTCATCTTGCAACTTTGTAATGGATCTTTTCCTAGTAAGAATATCTTTCAAGAACTTTGTGTAAGCCGGCATTTCGCTTAGGGCCTCAGCGAATGGGATAGAAATATTTATGCCCTGGAGAATCTTGACGAAACGCTTGAACTTACTCTCAGTAGAGTCCTTTGATTTCTTAGTAGGAAAAGGAAGAGATTTCACCATTCTCGGAACAAATCGGGCTCGAGAGGTGATGCTACCGGGTCGATATTAGGGTCGATTGGTGTGCTCGGAGGATCGTTACCGACCTTGGAAGGGTCGTTAATGAGCCTGGGATTGGGAGAGGAGCTCAGATTAGGAGACTTACCTGGACTAGGGTCATTAAAGACCCTGGGAGTATCGTCACCATGGTGTGCAGGTTCGGTAATGACCTTCTCTGGCTCGTTACTGAGTTGATCCGCGGCTTCCTCATCAGTTTCGGGGCTCTTCTCTTTATCCTAGACACGCTCTGATAGTGTCTTCCCGCTCCTAAGGTGTACCGCTGCTATTTGTCCTCTAGGGTTCTCCTCGGGACGGCCTGGGAGTTGCCCTTGTGGTCTTGGAATCTGTGCAGCGAGGTTCCCTAGTTGGGAGTCGACATTCTTCTTCCATACATCGAACTCTCCCCATCTTTTTAATTGGCTATTAAGGTTGGCTTGAACTCCGTTAATGCCTTCCTGTAACCCTTGTACCCATGATGGTGGCTCTTGAGAGTCGGGAGGTCGATACGGTGCAGGTCGTCTATCCGGTGGAGGTGCTGCGTAGTTGGAATTCGGATTTTGATTCCCCCACGTGGATAATTGTTTGACCTGTCAAAATTACTAGGTTGGTTTCTGTATGGGCCTCTCATATAGTTTACTTCAGTATATGTCTCAGCGGTTCTTACCTGCTCTATGTTAGTGCAAGCAGAAGTACTATGGGCAGAAGAGCCACATTCTTGACAAGATTGAGAGGATTTCGAAAAACTTACCTGCTCTATGTTAGTGCAATCTTGTGGAATTCGGATTTTTATGTATTTTTTGATAAGTTTGCATATTTTGTGAAAAGTATGAAAGCTACTCCGTTTTGTGTCTTTTTGTAGGTTTTTAAGCGTGAAGGAGCACTTTTCAAGCTGAGTTGAAGTCTTCTGGTGGAAGGTGGAATGCATGGAAGATAAGGAAGAAGATTGCATGGGAAAATTGAGTTAAAATCCAAGTTAAAGCAAAAGAAAAGTTGGAGAGAAGCTAAAACAAAGGCTCGGTAACGACCTTGTGAAGGTCGTTAACGAGGCTGTAAAGATAGAGTTTTTGTAAGGGATTCAGCAAAGTCTACCGACCATGTGTGGGTCGTTAACGAGGGACCCGTGTCGGTAGAGGCGCAGTCGACTTTCGGAAATTATATCTTTTATCTTGTTATCTTTTAAGTAAAGTTTATATCTTTTAGGTCTTTTATAGATAGCTTTCTTAGAATAAATACCCTTGTTCTAAGCCTTGGCAAGGGTGGGGGGGATAGACGCCAGTTTAGGAGAAGTCGAAAGAGGGAGAGAGTTGGACTGGTTCGATCGTGAGAGAGGAGTAGTTTGGTGATCGAGCTCTCGTTAGTTTGTTTTTCGGTTTATTTTCGGATTCCACGAGATTGTAAGACGATATGTTCAATTTTAAGTAAGTTTAGTTTTGCTTTCAATGTTCTCTTTGATTAAAGTTATTTGCTTTATTTCAATGAAGAGTGAGTAGTTTTCTTATCTAGGGTTGGGGTTGAAAACCCGACATAGTTGTGCATGTCTGAATGAATGTGTTGAGTCTTTGATTCCCATATATCCTTTGAATTGCTTGTTGTGCTTATGCTTAGACGATAGTCGAAGTAATTCGAGTTTGTTGCTTGATCGAAAGAGAAAGTTATGGACTTGAATGTTGATATTGTTCGATACCGAAAGTTTCGAGCTTTGGATTCAAAACAAGTAATAAAAGTGAATTTATTTATGAAAGTTGATTGATTTACTTGTTAGTCAGCGAATGTTGATAGTTTTATCTATAAAGGCATGATCTTTATCATCACATAAGTTTATATGCATGGCTATGTTGTGGTAACCCTTGTCCTCGAGCTTTTATCCATTGAATTTGTTAACTTTTCCTTTCGTTTTCCTTCGTTACCGAGGCACAGTGATTCGGTACCGAACCTGTGTTTGGGTCGTCAGTTGTTCTGTTTTCGGTAGATTTCCAGGTTCGTTAACGACCCTGACAAGGTCGTTAACGAGGTTGGTCATAGTTGTTTTTGCTTGTTTTACTTTGTTTTCTTGTTTTGTTAGTTGGTAGACGAACAAACTTGCTTCCCGTGGATGAACCTGACTCCGGTATACACAGCGGGGTCTTGATATAAATTTATTTGTTGTCAAGAAACCCTCTCAATAGATCCTAACGTTTTGGTTGTAGCTCTAGGTGACTTGTTGTTGGTGTCTAGCTAGGCGTAATCGGGCTTGGTCACGAAGCTCGGCAAAAGTGTCCAAGTCAGCCGACAACTCCAGATGATTATGTTCCTCGGTCAAGAAGCTAGTGCGGGTAGTTGGGATAAGAATTTTGGCAGCAATGAACGCTTCACATCCTTGCGTAAACGAGAAAGGCAATTGACCGATCGCTACTTTTGGCGTCGTTCGATCGGCCCAAAGGGCGTACGGGAGCTCATCAGCCCAATTTCCTTTAGCCTTCGCAAGACACTTCTTCGGATTGTTTATGATCACCTTGTTGGTAGCCTCGGCCTGCCCGTTTCACTAGGGATAGCGAGGTGTTGAGGTGACTAGACTGATTTTCCAACGACTACAGAAGTCTCTAGTCCTCTGGCTTATGAATTGAGACCCGTTGTCACATACAATCTCCGAGGGTAACCCGAAACGACAAAGGATGTTCCTAATGATGAAAGAAATCACCTGCATATCCTTGATTTCTCGATAAGCTTCAGCTTCGATCCACTTAGAGATGTAATCAGTCATTGTGAGAATACTCTCTTTCCGGACGAAGGGGGTAACTTCCCGACTATGTCCATCCCCCATCGCATAAAGGGTCATGGCGTAAGTGTAGGATAGAGTGGCTCGCGGGAGGTTGGTGAGTGGTTGGCGCATGCCTCTTGTAGGCATCACATTTATGGCAGAAATCTATAGCGTCTTTTCTCATAGTAGGACAGTACCACCCCTACCGAAGGGATTTGTTGGACAGACTTCTCCCGCCGGCATGGTTCCCACAGTCTCCCTCATGAAGTTCTTCGAGAAGTCTTTGAACACCTTCCATGGCTAGGCAACGTTGTAATGTACCCACTTCCGATCGGTGGAACAGTTTCCCATCTTCTATTGTAAACTTTGCAGCTTTCATCTTTAGCAACTTAGCTTCGATTTTATCTTGCGAAAGTTTTCCTTCGGTTAGCCAATCCAAGTATGGATGGGTCCAAGGCGCTTCATCGAATTTCGAGGGATCGAAGGGACTTTTCTCGTGACTCGAGCTACTCAGAGGCAGATCTGGGTCGGGATCATTCTGATAGCTCCTGGCATCGACTTCATCGCTGCTCATGAGGACGTCATTGCGGGAAGTACTTTTGAGATGATAGACGTCTTCGATCATACTATCAGACTTCTTGACATCATCGGTATGAGTTCTTCTAATGGCAGGAACCATGATGTGAATCATCAGGATTATAGGATACTCATCAGGATCAATGGTCGACGCTAGACGAGCGAGGGAATCTGCTTGAGCGTTCTGCTCTCTTAGGACCTGTGCGAAGCATATCTTCTCGAATCAAGGAATTAGATTTTTTACCGCATATAGATAAGCTATCATCCTTTCATCCCTGGCTTCATATAACCCCAAAACTTGGTTGACTATCAACAATGAGTCACAGTTGACTTCTATCTGTTGTATGTGTAGGTCTCTAGCGAGAATCAGACCAAAAATCAGATCCTTGTACTGAACTTCATTGTTCGTAGCCTCGAACGTGCATCTCACGGATTGTGCCACCCTATCCCCCTGTGTTGATTTAAGGACTACTCCAATTCCTTTTCCTCCGCGTTGGAGGCGCCATCCTTGTGAAGCGTCCATTTGACTGGAGACTTAGCTTCTAGCATCATTAGCTCCACTAGCTTTGTTCCTTCTTCAATCGTAGGAGTGAAATCAACCACAAAGTCAGCTAGCGCCTGGGACTTCAATGCGGTTCTAGGCTCGTACTTAATGTCGAAACCACTCAAATGAATTGCCCATTTAGCCACTCTTCCTGTGAATTCGGGTTTATGCATGACCATCTTCAAGGGATGCGTGGTTCTCACCACTATCGTGTGTGCCTCAAAGTACGGGCGAAGCTTGTTGGAACACATGACTAGTGCTAGAACCAGCTTTTCCAGGGAAGAGTATCGGGTCTCAGCCGGTAGGAGAGTGCTACTAACAAAGTATACAGGTTGTTGTTTCCCGTCTTGTTCTCGGACCAATACTCCGTTGATGGCTTGCTTGGTCACGGCCATGTATAAGGGTAGGGCCTCTCCTGCTTCAGGTTTCGCTAAGATTAGAGGATTAGAGAAGTATTTCTTCAGTTCTTGGAAAGCCTCCTCATGTCTGGCGGTCCACTGGAAGCAATTGTTCTTCCTAAGTACTTCGTAAAAGAGACGGCATCGGTTTGCTGATTTAGATACGAACCTATTCAGAGCGGCGATCTGCCTAGTGAGCTTTTGAACATCTTTCACGCACCTGGGAGATTTCAACGTTACTATGGCTCGAACCTGCTCGGGACTAGCTTCTATTCCTCTCTAGGTGACTAGATACCCTAGGAACTTTCACGACGTCACGCCGATTGTACACTTCTGCGGGTTCAGCTTCATATTATATTGCTTCAGGATTTTAAAAGCTTTCTCTAGATGACTTATGTGATCTACAACTTTCCTTGATTTGACGAGCATGTCATCTATGTATACCTTCATAGTTTTTCCGATTTGGCCTTGGAACATTTTATTCACTAGCCTTTGATACGTGGCCCCGGTGTATCGCAACCTAGAGGGCATCACTTTATAGCAGTATGTTCCCTTACTAGTGATGAAGGATGTCTTCTCTTGGTCGATTTTTTCCACCCTGATCTGGTTGTAACCACTGAAGGTGTCCATGAAAGTCAACAATTAATGGCCCGTCGTGGCATCCACCAGGGCGTCTATGTGAGTTAACTGCAACGAATCCTTGGGACAAGACTTCTTCAAATCCATAAAATCTACGCACATCCTCCATTTTCCGTTCTTTTTTGGCACGACGACTACGTTTGCCAACCACTCTGGGTATTTGACCTCCTTGATCTTTCCGGTTTCCATCAGCTTTCTCACTTCTTCATCCACTATCTTATTTCTCCCGGTAGCGAATTTCCTTCTTTTTTGTTTTACCGGTGGGTGATTAGGGTCCACGTTCAACATGTGAGTGATGATCTCCGGATCGATCCCCACCATGTCCTCACGGGACCAAGCAAAACATTCTATACTTTATCTCAAGAAATCTACCAGCTTATTTTTCATGAATAACTCCAAACCCTTTCCAATCTTTACGGACTGATTGAGATCGGATCGGTCTAGGACCACTTCCTCTACCTGTTCATCTTTCTTTTCTTTTTTCTTTTGGAGAGGTAGAGTTAGTGGTCTCCTTTAATTGCTAGGTGGATTTTTTATTGCGGCTGGCTTCAGCGCCGACTTGTAACACTCTCGGGACGTTCTTTGATCTCCGCAGATCTCTTGAACCCCCCATGGTGTTGGGAATTTCACCATCTGGTGGTAAGTAGACGGGACGGCTCTCATGTCGTGGAGCCATGGTCTTCTCATTATTACATTATAACAAGAAGGACAATCCATAACGGAGTACCTAACCTAGATGTTCACACCCTTTGCGTACGTGGAAAGGATGATGTCTCCTACAATGTGCTTCACTTCTCCACTGAAGCCTACGAGTGTTGTGGGGTTCTTCTCCACGTCCCTCTCGCTCAACTCCATTTCTCCCAAAGCCTCCAGCGTCATGAGGTTGGTTGAGCTTCCTGTATCAATGAGGACTCGCTTCATTAAGACGTTTCCGATCGACAGAGAGATCACGAGACCGTCATGGTGGGGTCCGTCGAGACCATTGACGTCATCCTCGTCAAAATGTACTGCGGGATTGATGACGTCTTTCTTCATTTGCGATGGGCGATGAAGAATACCTTCTCATGCATTCCTTTTGGCTGCTGAGTATGTAAGGCCGCATTAGCTTTACCCTCCGGTGATCACGTTCACGACCTTGACAGGTACTGGCGACGCGGGCCTTCTTGCGCGCGAGGCTTCCACGACGTCTGGGGGGGACTTGCGCATTTGGTGCGATTTCTGTGATCCTTTCCCGAGATACGAGGTAGGCAATCTCTCTTCTCAGTGCCATGCATTCCTTAGTTACGTGATCATAGTCGTCATGGAAGTCACACCACCTGCTCATATCTTTGTTTGGATAGGGCTTTTCATTCCTCTTCGGCCACCTAATGCCTCGTATCGTTTGGGCTATGTCCTTCTCTATGGGCCGTGGTCCGTGGAACCCCGGGTATCTTCGCCAATTGCTCGATGAACATCTTGAATTGATTTCTGACGATACTTTCGAGATCTCGGAGATGGCGGCGGTCCCAATCCTCGTCATCATCCATGACCTCATCTTCAAAGTGTCGGGGGCTAACCTCTTGTGCCGATCGAAGGCGTATTGGTGCTCTTTCCCCCTCACTAATAGGGTTACCCTGTGCAGGGGTAAACGAAGGCACCCCAAGGATTGTTGTCGGTGGAGTAACAAACTCTAAGCCAGGGTTTCTCTCGCACCGACTGGTGTTGTTTCCAGAGGAACCTTCACCCCCGTTGTTTCGGGTCCGATCCGTTACTCGGGCACGTGGGCTGACGGAGGACACGGACCGGAGTTGGGAGCGTAAACCGTCATTATCGGCGGTAAACTGCTCGATGCTAGCCTTGTGCTTTTCGTTGCAAGCACGTTGATCAGTCAGTTCTTTCTCCAAAGCTTGAAGCCTTTGAGCGAACTCGGACAGTTCGAGGCGAAGGGTTGCCGGTGTGTCTTGGCGTGCGCCTTCGTCATCCCTAGCGTTTAGCTCTTGGCTACCTTCGTTCGGGTTGCTCATGGTGATCTTCCTGAGCTTCCTTCAATGTGAAAAGATGAACCCTTGTCTATCGTTGGGCCCCACGGTGGGCACCAAATTATTTTGGACAAAAATTTGACTAACAGATCTCTGCCCTAGATTGGGGCACGATCGAATCGATAGGAAAGCAAGCACTTCGAGAAAGTAAGAATTTCTGTGATGTGAAGGACAAAAGCTCTTTTTCTATTGTTCAATATGTCGACATAATGTGTGTACATATAAAAACTATAAAATTTTACCTATAAATCCCCTTAGTTCAACGTTTGCTTCCCACCTCCCACGATTTCCGAGATTTTAGGGCATATCCCTAACTACTATCCACTTCCCGAGTATATCAGAGGTGAGAAACGTCAAAGACGTTGTCCTCTTGAACGCACTCCACTTCCTCGTGACGGAAGCCTTCTTCCTTCACCGGAGTGACTGATGATTTCTCTTCGTTCCTGGTAGACCTTTACATGGGCGGGTTCGGGCCGGGCCAAATTTTTTTTATGGTCCGGCCCGGTAATTCGTGCCTATTTTTTTGTCCATACCCGCCCACAAACATGGTTCGGGCCGTCCACGGGCCCGTCCAACCCATAAATCATGTCCAAAATTGCATTATAAATTACAAATAGATAAATAAAAAAAATTATATTAATGATAACCTATGCAAAATTTCATTTGCTAAACCTTTAAATGTAACTAGATAACCTAAAAATTGTAACTAGATATAAATTGCAAGTATTTATTTGTAGAAATAATTAATGATATAATATATTAATATTATTATAAAATATAAATTAAATAATATATATATACGGGTCGGGCCTTTCGGGCTAATTTCCATGTCCAAGCCCGTGTTTTAAGCGGGTCGGGCGGGCCGGGCCGAGCGGACCGGCCCGGACTTGTACAAGTCTAGTTCCTAGATTCTTCTGCGATCAAGCCTATCGGTGACTTTCCTGTCTGCTTATGGGCTCGGCTTACCAAATGGGCCGAAGAGATTTTGGGCATAACAACCTCTTGCTCCTTCCCCACTCCTCTACCAATTGTGTTGTTTAGTTTTTCTAAAAATATAACATAACCAGTTGTATTTAAACTCATTCCTTCCAATGGTATTTTTGCCAAACCGATTTTTGACCCAATTGAAACTCGAATGGGGTATTAAATGGGGGATTTGAGAAAAAAATTTGTGTAGATAATCATTCCCTCACACTCTATTCTAATGGGATTAAAATCTACTTCTCTCCCACTTACGATAAGAAGAGATTTGAGTGATGATGAGCATGATTTCCATTCTCCCCCTTCCACTATCATGATTGCCTATTTAAAGGAATCCATAGATAATTAGAAGTCATTCACAACCCTCAAGCACACTCTTTCTCACCAATTACCCTCTTTGAACAAGCTGGTTTTTTTCCAAAAAAGCAAGGGAAATTTATTTAATTTTTTTTTGAGAGCTCCGACCACTCTTGGCCGCCTCGCCTGGCCGCGCCACCCCTTCGCCGCCGCCGAAGTGCTTCGCCGGAGCCGTCCTCCACTAGTGTCGCTCCTCTCCAGCCTTCATCGTTCAGTCTTGTTACTCTCTGGTTCCTTTCCTACGTTAAATCAAAACAAGAGGAAGGAGAAGGGTAAGTTTTGGGCCTTTTAATCTAACTTCCTTTTGGGCTAAATCTATTAATTGTAGTTAACCTTAAGCCCATTTATTTAAATAAGTTTTTACAAATCAGATTATGAAGATTATTAACTTGTACATGTTCTAGCAAATAAATAACATTATTGCAAGTATTTTCTTTAATAAGGATTTTTTTTTACAAGTGGCTTTAAATAATTTTAGGATGATAAGAAATTGAAGTTTTAACTTAGGAGTTTCTGATTTTTAATTCTCTTCAATGCCTAGACCTATTTACTTTTTTATACAAAAATTCTTTGTTTTATAAAGTATTGACTTGATATTTTTGTAAGATAAAATTTCATACATGAAATCTTTATGCATGTCCTATATAAGCATTGGGTTGATTTTATATAAATTTTGAATATAAATAAGTCTAATAAAAACAAGACATGTTTAATTAAATTTTATATGTTCTTGCATGTAACTTTAAATGAATTTTTATGAAGTAAAACCCTCTTGCATGTCTTTATAAACCTTAGAATAATTTGTAAATGATCTTTGATTAGAGAAAGTTTTATAAGAATAAAATGTGTTCAATTAAACTACATATGTCCTTGCATGGATTTTTAAAAGGATTTTTATGAATTAAATCCTATTGCATGTCCTTTTCCTCTAAATTATTAACATTTGAATAAATTGTTTATGATCTTTTAGAACTAAAAATAAATTTATAAAGGTTTTAGATACTTAAATTAAATCATATGTTGTGCATGTTATTTTTATGAAGTTTTTGGAATAAATCTACTCATGCATGTGTTTTGGAACTACTAAAATGAGGATATACAACTTGTTAAAAACCTTCTTAATAAAAATGAATATTTTTATAAGCATAAGTTATATTAAATAATCTAAGATGTTGCATATGTGAATAAAAAATATTTTTTATAAAGTGTTATACACATGCGTGACAATCCTAGAAGTTTTTATAATTTTATATTAAGTAAATCATGATTTTCTTAGAAATATCGATTATAGGGATAATTTTTTATAAAGTAGTCTTGCATAAAATAATGATGCATGCAAACCATATATATAGTTTATTTTATATATATATAGTATGAGGATCTGGTAGAAAGGCTTTTAGGGTAGAAAGTGAGTGTTATTTTAGACCATTAGATTGTAAAATTTTAACGCTTCAGATTTAATTAAAATAGGTGCACAATTTCACCTAAATTGCGTTGTATTGGATTATCCCACAAAAGCGAGATTTATGGGCAAGTGGGATACAAGATCTATTCTCTCCATAATTAACTTCTCTGAAAATTGAATAAATGAAACGAAGAAGGGAGAGTCGGGAGGAGAAGATCCACGAAATAGCAGCAGACGGTATTGAGTAATCGTCTGCATCGAGCAATTCTGAGATCCGCTTCTTTCTTATTCTTTCTCTGCCGGCAACAACTACACGCCACGTTAGGATGATTTGGTGATTGCAGAAGTATCATTGTTCGTGTGTTCAAATTACTATGGTGCGATCATAATAAGATTATATAAATATTTATTGGTATTTTAGGGTTTAATTTTTACTTATTCTTGTACATCATCAATTGTAATCGATTTGGTGTTTTCCGCTATTTTCATCTTAATTTTCTATTTGGGTGACCTTCTTCCAGATTTTTTTGCTAGTGATTTGGTATCTTCGTCATCGGTGTTGATTGAGTGTTCTCTTCATTGTCGTCAATTTAGTGGTGGATTGAATAGGTTTTCATGGTCATTGGTGTTAAGGTGTGGTTTTTGCTAGGGTTTTTTTGGTTGTTTTCAAATTGATTTAAACACATTCAATTTACTATTTTTTAAAATTTTAGTAGAGTAATCTGAAGCAAAACTCTGCTCGTCATGGTTGCGGTGGCGTCACATTAATGCTTAATCTTCACATATAAGTGATTAATATAATATGATTAAATTTGAGTGAATGGAAGAATATATGTATTGTGATTATTGAATAAATTATATCTATGAATCGCTTAAAAGCCTGGAAGTGACTGCTTAATATGATTTGAATATTAATGTTTAAGTTCGTGAATATCATGCCTATGTAATATGAATATCGTAATGCAATGTGTTGAATATTACTATATGAATTAACATGTAAGATAGTATTAAATGCAACTTTTGGTTTAATGTTGCAGTGTAAATTATTATTGAATATTGCAATAATAATTAATTAATGAATAATGTAACGTTTGATTATGAATATCATTGTATGTTGTGTCCAGTGGCGTAGCCAGGAATTATGGCCAGTGGGGGCTAAATTCCTTCGGTTAATTTTTGTGGTATGAATATTAAAATTTCTGGCGAAGCCAGGAAAAAAAATTTTTGTATTTTTTTTAAAATATTGAAAAAAATTTGTATTTTTCTATATAAAAAAACCATTTTAAAATATTATATGTACATAAAAAAATTAATCTGCTTTTTTCTGACCAAATAAGCTAGTTTTGAAAAAAAAAACCTAATTTTTTACTATATTTTTAAAAAAAAAATCTTTTTTTTTTTTTGAAAATTCCAGTGGGGGCTACAGCCCCCGCTGGGCACCATGTAGATCCGCCCATGGTTGTGTCGAATACGTTTAAACAATAATATGTGCTATGAATATTAAAGTTCGTTTTCATGAATATAACTTCATTTTGTTGTGAATATAGTCCATTAAATTAGGATATATTAAAAATGATATGTATTTTTTGAGAGATTTTATGTATTGTAATTAACGAATATTTATCTACTCTATTTTTTATTTGAAGGTAGCAAATGGTCGGAAAATATCGAAGGAAGTAGAGAAAAATGGAGTCTACATAAGAACAATGAATTATAAGCATACATTTTTCATTTTTTATTCATGAGATTTGTACATGAGTGATCATATTCACTATATTAGCTAGTGATATTCATGTAATTGGGTGGTTATATTCACTATATTAGTTGATAGTCGATCATGTAACTAGGTGGTCATATTTACCATACTATTTAGTGATATTAATGTAACGGGGTGATTATATTCACCATATTAGCTAGTGATATTCATATAATCGGGTGGTTATATTCACTATATTAGCTAACTAGTGATAGTCATGTAACTAGTTGAACATATTCACCACAATATTTAGTACTATTCATGTAACTGGGAGATCATATTCACCGTATTAGCAAATGATATTCATGTAATTGAATGGTGATATTCTTATCATTAAATGACGATATTTATGTAGCTTTACAATTCAAGTTGTATGTATTATTATGTCAATTAATATTCATAATTTTACCTAGCAATATTCGTTGAAGTTGACATGGTTGTCGAAAGTATAATGTGATTGGTGATTATACAATTACTCTTGTTGGTCATATTCATTATAATAGAAGTAGATATTCATTGTATATTACGTTGATATTCATTCGACATGCTACGAAAATGAAAATTCATTGTTTGTCACGTTAGTATGCAGTTAGAATGAAGATCAAAAAATTACGTCAATATTAATTAATTAAAAAAATACTAGAGATAATCAGCATTAAATCTATATCAATAATATTTAATTAATAAAAGAGGAAAGAAGAAATACAAAAATTACGTTAATATCATATTTATCTCCTTTCAAATATTTTCCTTTTTTCATTTTTTAAAATAAAGTAACAACCCTATATTTTAGGAAATTACTCCTAATCAGATCTCTTAATTTTAATCCTATAAATCTTTCTACCGGAACCTTCCCCTATATATATATATATATATATATATATATATATATATATCTTGCATGTGTTTCAAAAGGTTTTTTTCATTTATGAGTAAATGAGATAGAATAGATATTTTTAAAGTTTATAAAATACTTACAAAAGTAGCACCTTGAAAATAATAATAAAGAATTATTATTTTGATACCTCCTATCTAAATTATTAAACTAAATATTAGATTAACTTGCCTTCTCTTAAAAGAGGAAAATAAGAGAAAGGTTTAATTAAAATTAAAATAAGGATTTTAATACTTGTTCATTTCTCGTTCTTTCGGTTAAATAGGTCGAAGTTTCGAACGTCACTAAAACTTCCTATTTCCGAGTTCATAGCATCCCGAAGGAAATTTCAAGGTAAGTGTATATTCTACTTGAACCTTTCGATAAATTCGATTTCGTTAACTTTCTCGATGTTGAGAACACCTTGTTTGAAAATAAACGAACCTAGGAATATCGATTATTAGAAAATAACGACCCTTTTTTAGAATTACTTCCATTATTATTATTAGTAGATATATTGCTAGGCTTGTTTTGTGTGGCCTTTGCTTGTTTAAAATCTCTTTTCGAGATTCGTTATGAAATTCGTAAATAGTTTAATAAGGGGTGCAGGCTCGGGCCGGAAAGCTCTATATAACACGTCGACTGGTACGGCTTTACGCCCTCTCCTTCTCTGACTTAAAGATCATGATCTATGTCCGCTCCTACTTGTTGGACGGATGTCTACACCCTAGCTAGGTGTCGGAACTTCGTTCCCCGTATGTGGACTCGGCTCTTTCATAGCGTCCACACCATTAAAAGTCATTAACGCTATGTAAATTTTTGACACATAATTAAGATAAGTGCTAATGCACATTAAAAGACACCAAAATCGGACTTGTCTTAAAAGATCGACCCGGCTCTCGGCCCACCAAGGCGCGAGAGGTTTTCTAAAAACTTGTGTGTAGTTAAAATGTTCCTAACATAAATTCTATTCTAAGATGTTCTACAATCTCATAGGTTGTTTTTTCGGTTTAGAGTTATCTCATCCTGAGATTTACTTATTTCCGTCCTTAAGCTCCACTTAAAGTTCGTACTCCTCATGACACTTATCGAATATCTCTAAAATATAATTTGTTAACTTACCAAACTACTCTTGAGAATTTCCATTCTCGCTTGTTTAGTCTCCTTAGACTAATTCCACTTTTTTGCATTTGTGCCTGGTATTTCTCGCCCTTCGCGACAAATGTCGGATTCTAGGAAGCCTCTACTGAAGGCGTAATGACGAAGATCAATCAAGTCAAGGAAGGAGGGTCGGATTCTCTTAAGGTTGGTTTTTAATTCATTCTCGGGTTTCAATACGTTAATGCAAACAATGTTATTTAAATTTCGTTGCCTAACAACTCTTAAGTTTTATGTTTTGTTGAACTAAGTCAAGGTATGCAATAGATGTTGTAAAAGTCTCATACGTGAGCAACTCTATTATTATGTAATAATTTTATAATTCCCATTGTTTTATTTAACTTAATACCTTATAAAGCCTTGAGTGACTTTGGATGGTAAAATCCGAAGTCACTGGCGGTAACACCTATCATTGCAAAATAGGGGTGTTATAAAATTTGTCTTGTGCAGGCTCGACCTCAGGTTAAAAAGGTTCAACCTCAAGGGGTGCTAGGTGGTACGAAGGTTGGACCTCTAGGGGTGTTGGGTGGTAGGAAGGTTCAACCTCATGATAAGAAGGCTCGACCTGATAGTGGGTGAGCTCAGGTAGAAAGTGGGCAGGTCCGGCTTGGTGGGGTTGGACGGGCTGAGAGAGGGGTATATGAAATTATATTAAGTAAAAATGGGTCAGACTATCGGTTGGTCTCCGTTGTCACAACATTATCAAATTCTGATTGTAAATTTCGAGTAGGCTTAAAATCAAGAGGTGGGTTTGGTGTGTGTGTTGGAAACTAGATGACGTCCACACATTATTGTGACCATGGGTTGGAATTGGGTTTGGATGAGTGGAATGATGAGGTGATAAAGGGATGTGGAGAAGTCAAATTGTGATTGAGACCAATCTACGCATAAATAATTATACTTAATTGATATGCATAATAGAAATTATAAATATTACAATAAATTTAAATCTAATATTTCTAACATCCTACTATGTAAAAATATAAAATTAAAACGACTAAATTGATACTCATAATAGAAAATACAAATATTACGATATAAATAAATATAATTCTAACATCCTACTATATAACTAAACATAATTAAAACGACTAAATTAAAATATAATATATCAAAATCTAAATAACGTACCTAAATCAATTCTCCTTGTTTGGGATAAATCGAAATCAAATACATTTGGAGCCGTTGGCTGAATCGGCATCTCTCCTTGCTCGACCTCAGTCGTTTCTATCATCGTTTAATTTAAATCTATAGGCTGCGAAGAAAACGGAGATGATGTTTTTGAATGAATTTTGGATTTATAACCTCCAAAAAATTTCCTTGTTTCTTTCATAAGTTTTTTCCTTTTTTTTTCTTCCCACGGTCTTGTGGCCAATGCCCAACTCACACCCCATATATATTTATAAGGGGAATAATAGAGTCGTTACTCAACGACTTTGGGGCGCGTCAGTCGAGACGAACTACACGGATCCCACACCCGTTGCTGCTCCTGCAGCAGCAGCGTGTTTTTTTTAAAGAATCACTAGTTGTACCCGTCGTTCCATGCACGACTATGGTTTGGTATTTTATAGATATTAGACAAAAATATAATCTAAAATTTCATGTAAGTAATTTATTGCGTGTACAATATACAAAGTTTTATTTTCCGGGATCAAATAAAAAATTAAATATATATTACCTATTTTTATTATTTTTAATCATTATAATTTTTTATCATTAATTTTTTATTATAAAAAAAATATATCTATAAATAAATTCGTGAAAAGATATCATGCTAAAAGATAAAAGATATTTATACTTACTTTAAAATATTTTAAAATTGTTATCCTTAATTTTAAATATTTGTATAAGGAATTTTTCAAAAGATATTGTTATACTAAATAGATATTTGTTTGATGTTAAAGATATATTTAAATAGTTAAAGAAAATTTTAATAGGAAAAATTTAAAATATTAGGAATAAAAATTAATTTTATAAATATGATGTGGGGCCATAATCGTTCTGGTGGCTCGAAAAGGTATAGCTTTAATATATAGTTATAGATTCTTTTGTCCAATATAAAATTACTATTTGAGAGATGTTAAAATTTTAGGGTAGAACTAATTATTTAAACTTTTCTATTAAAAAATCAATATAATATAACTTTCGCAATTAAATAGCTTTATTAGAAAAATGATAGATTAAATTAATAAATTTTGTATTCTTATGTTAAATAAAAATTTCAAAATTATGAAAAAATTATAAAAAAATTTTTATGTTCTTATCTTTTAAGAATAAAAAAATTACAGAAAAATGAAGTAAATTTTAAAATATTTGATTGAGTTATCTTTGGAAAGCAGATTCGGAAAAAAATTAAGAAAAAATAAATTTCTCATTATTATTGGCATAAATGATAAGATAGAAAATTTTTCTTATTTATATTTACTTTACATATAATAAGATAAGATTGTAGTCGTCAATTTTTAATATTTTTCTTTATATTGTTCAAGTTATCACAAATAAAATCTGTAGTCCCACTAACTTTATGTAATTCCATAATAATAATAATAATAATAATAATAATAATAATAATAATAATAATAATAACTAATTTCTAAATGATATAAAATTAGATGAAGATAAAAACAAAACAAATATATATAATTACAAAAAGAATACTGAGAAAATTAGATGCTAAATAGTAGTTGTTCCAAAATCGAGGTTACTTGCACTTTAAGAATTTTCAATTACATGTCATCCAAGATATTTCGGTTTCCGACCAAAAGGAAAAAAACCGAGTATTACATCAAACTTGAGGGGGTATCAAACTTATATATATTATCGTATATGTTATCTTGTTGTGCAAGCTATATAACCTTAATGTAACCCTATATAAAGGGATGTAATTCTATCTAATACACAAGCCTTTCTGGTCTCTTTCTCTAATCTGACAATCCTCCAAGTAGCTAATTTTTCTTCCCAGCACTGCCCGAGAATCTTGTCTTGTGTTAGTTCTGGGAAGAAAGATTAGCTACTTGGGGGATGTCAACTGAGCTATAGAAAATTTCACCTATTAATGCATTGATATAACAAGTGGGTTTGGTTAGGTATGAAAATCACTTTTTGCAAGGAAAGTTTCAAGGAATGATTGTTCATTCTTGTTGAAAGGGTTTTACTTGACCAATAAATAAATTTATAGATCAAGACCTCGTTGAATACAGATGAGTGAGGTTCGTCCACGGGATTTAGTATCAAGTTTTGCCTTAATTTAGGGCGCAAGTAATCAATCAAAGTTTAGGTTTTTATGAAGTAAGAGAGAAATTCTATGGTTTTGGTATCCCCACAACAACAATTATGCATATAAATGCTAATGAAACATGTAGATTATGTTTTTATCACATAAAGTCGTCACTATATGAAAATAATTAACAAATTTATCATACGACTCCGATTTATATTAACTAGTTTTACCCGTCGTACCAGGTACGACTACGATTCGATATTTTATAGACATTATAAATAGGATATTAATAAATAAATAAAAACATAATATTAAATTTAATATAAGTAATTTATTGCTCGTATAATATATAATTTTTTCATAAAATATTATATTATTCATATTTTATTATTTTTAATGTACGTAAATTTAGAGTTTATCAAATATATTATATATTTATTAAATATTTTATTATCTATTTTTATTGATTTTAAAACTTAAAAATATTTATCATTATTTTTTTTATAAAATAAAATCACTATATATTCTATAAATAAATTCGTCAAAAGATATATGCTAAAAGATTTATATTTATTTTAAAATATTTTAAATATTTTATCATTAATTTTAAATACTTGTATAAGGAAACTTTTGAAAGATATTATTATACTAAATAGATATTTGTATGATTTTAAAGATAAATTTAAATAATTAAAAAAGAATTTATAATAATAGAAATAAAAATTAAATTTTTAAATATAAGGTGGGGTCAGAATCGTTCTGATGACTCTAAAAGGCAGTTTTAATATATAGTTATAGATAGATTTTATCTTTTTCCACATAAGTAAATTAAATAAAAGAAATTTAATTGTGAGAAGTAAAATCATTCAACGTTAAATTTAAAAAAATTCTATCTTTAACAAAGAAAAATTTTCAACATCGACACGTGAAGCATTCAATGAGGAATTTAAAGGCAAAAAAAATCTTTTGCCACATAAAATAAATAAAAGGAATTTAATTAGGAGAACTAAAATAATTTAAATAAAAAATATATTTTTAAAATATAAGGTGGGGCCAAAATCAACGTGGTGCCTCGAAAACGGTTAGCTTTTATATTATACTAGTTTTATTCGTCGTACCATGTACGACTACGATTCGATATTTTATAAATATTATAAATAGGATATTAATAAATAAATAAAAATATAATATAAATTTTAATGTAAGTAATTTATTGTTCGTAGAATGTATATAATTTTTTAATCAAAAAAAATATTCTTCCTATTTTATTACTTTTCATGTATGTAAATTTAGAGTTTATCAAATATTTCAATATCTATTAAATATTTTATCATCCATTTTTATTAATTTTAAAATTTTTAACTATTATCATTAATTTTTGTTATAAAATAAAATCACTATATTTCTATAAATAAATTCGTCAAAAGATATATGATTAAATATTTATATTTATTTTAAAATATTCTTTAATTTTAAATACTTGTATAAGGAAGCTTTCAAAAAATATTGTTATACTAAATAGATATTTTTTGATATTATAGATAATTTAAATAGTTAAAAAGAATTTAATAGAAAGAAGTTATAATGATAGAAATAAAAATTAACTTTTTAAATATGAAGTGAGGCTAGAATCGTTTTGGTGGCTCGAAAATGTACAACTTTAATATATAGTTATAGATATTACCTATTTTTTTAATTTTTAAATATTATAAGTATTTATCATTAATTTTTTTATTATAAAAGAAAAAATTATCTATAAATAATTTCGTGAAAAGACATCATGCTAAAAGGTAAAAGATATTTATACTTATTTAAAAATATTTTAAATTTGTTATCTTTAATTTTAAATACTTTTATAAAGAAATTTCAAAAGATATTGTTATACTAAATAGATATTTGTTTGATGTTAAAGATAAATTTACATAGTTAAAGAAGAATATAATAGGAAATTTTAAAATATTAGAAATAAAAAAAAAATTTAAAAATATGAGGTGGGTCCAGAATCGTTCTGGTGATTCGAAAAGGAATAACTTTAATATATAGTTATATATACTAGTTATACCCGTCATGTCATGCACGACTACATGAATTTAATATTTAATTTATTTAATTAATATGATTTTACTTTAATATAAAAAACTTATTTATTAGAAAAAATTATATAAAATTTTACAATTGGTGTCATACTGTCATGTGAAACGCGGCCAAAATTATTAAGGTGAATCTACTACAATTTTGATGGCTTAACAATAATTTATTTATGCAAAAATATAAATATTATTATTTGAATTAGAATCATTCAATTTTAAAAAAATTTACAAAAAATAAAAAAAGGTAAAAATAATCTAAATTCTTGTAATTTTTTTATCAAATTCATTTCTTTAAAAAAAATTGAATAAAATTTAAAAATGTACTTAATAAGAAACTATGAAAAAATATAAATAAAGAATGAATTTTTTAATGATAAGAAACTTATTTATATTTACATAAATAATTCAAAAAGAAAATTAAGGAAAAGATAACACAATTTTTTATATCAAAAAGATTCAAAATTCAATTTAGGCAAGTAATTATCTAGATTGAAAGTTCCATTTTTTTATCAAAGTTTTATTTAAGATAAATTTTTTAAATAAACAGATAAAATAATAATGATAAAATATTTTTTTAATTTGAAATAAAATTGGAATTTAATTTTCTTCAAATAAATAGAAATTTAATTTGAAAAAATAAATCAATATATCTATCTTAATATATAATATATTATATCTAATGTTCTATAATTTATTTTAGTTTTAGATAATATCTTTTAGATCTATCTTAATTTCTAATATATGATATATAATATCTTTATTTTAGAGAATCTTTCCTAGATTAATTTATCTTATTTCTATATGTGAAAGAGTCATGTGCGAATGCCCGCATGTGTGAGAAATGCGAAATTCCCCTGGCCGTTCGATCTCAGCACACGCACGGTTGAGATTGATTCATTTTAAAAAAAAAACTGTAACAAACCCGGAAACGCGCGACATGGAGCGTTTAGGAGACGCGCTTTTTATAAACTTCTTCGTCTTGTCTTTTCTCGCCATTTCTCTATCACTCACTTTTTGCTTTATTACAGTTTTCCGAAGCGTTTTCGAAGAAGGTCTAGTGTGAATTGAAACTATTTCGTAGAGATTGCGAGCCTGATTCTTACATCAACGACATTTGAAACCTCAATCCAGTTCTAAAATGGAGAAGCAAAGTTCATCTCAAAAGAATCAAGGTTTTTATCTCTCGTTTAAATTTACTGAAACCCTAGGTTTCCGAAACGGTTGAGAATCAAGGTTTTTTCATTTTATTTGAGTGTGTTTTAGTGATTATTTTGAGTTGTTTGAAGGTTGATAGTGATCGCCTCGAAATGCGAGGGTCTAGAGATACGATTTATAACCCGACCCCATTGTAGCACGTGGTGGGTGTCGAACACTCGGGAAGTCTACTCGATCGATGTGCCTAGATACTAGAAAGCTAGAAAGGAGGGTTTAAAACAAAGGAAAACAAAAAAAACAGTCGGGACCGACAATGAGGTCACGTCGGGCCCGAGGTAGCTGGGGATGTCGAACTTTCAACGATTAAAAGTAGATCTTGGGCTTTTGGGTTCCTTCCCTAGTAGATTAAGGCTTTTCCACCCCAATTCAAGCAATGAGTGATGATCGGACTAGGATCGAGTGCTTTCGCCCTCGTTCCAACCACATCTACACCTCGATCCATGGGGAAATCCCCTTCGAAGCAAGGTCTTAAGGTTGACACATGTTCACTTTCGCTACTTTTCCAATCTCAAGCCTTGATTCCCAACTTTCGCAAGGAATTGTAGCTCTATGTAGAGTGGTTTCCTTAGATCAAACACTCAAGGCTATGGAATTGGGGTTTCTAGCCCAAACCTAGCTAGGGTTTTCCCCCATAACCCAAGATCAAGGAGATCTACTCCATGTGGCAAGCAAAGAAAGCAAACAAATCAAAAGGGAAAGCAATCATCATAATCAATCTCAAAACAAAGCAAAGTTTCATTCAAATCCAAAGCAATCCACAAATTCCAATCAAGGGTTTTCAAATCCACAAGATCAAAACAAAGCAAAGCTAAACAATCAACAAAACCTATCAAGCCTTCCTCTCTCTTGGCCGATTCTCTCTCTCTTCCTACTCTTCTCCTTCCTCCTTGCTCTCCAAGTATCCTTTTGGTTCCTTCCTAGTGTGTGGAACCCTTTTTGTGTGTGTGAGAGGGAACCCTTTCTTAGAAGATAAGAGGGCCTTTTATAGATTAGATGAGGGGCAAAAGTGGAAGTCCACAAATTCGTGCCTTGGAGCCCAAGTAGTTCGGTGACCGACTCGGACCGACACGGAGGACCTCGGGCCCGAGTTACTGTGCATCTCGGTCCGACGTTGGAAACTTCAAAGTCGGGCCCGACGTGGTTGCAACTCGGTCCGGACCTCGTTCCACCTTCTTCTTGTTGGCTTCTCTTGTTCTTCTTCATGGCTTTCTCCTCTCTTTCCCGCTTTAGCTCGGCCTTTGCTCCATGTCTCGACCCTCCTTCAAATCGATCCTCGATTCATGCCAAATTACCTACAAAACACATAAAATGCGCATAGTTTCCGAATCTCATAGAAATACGGGAACTAAGCTAAAAAGGAACAAAACGCACAAGAAAAGGGGAAAAAGAGACATATTTACAAAGGAAATCATATATGAAAACACCACCAAATAGAGAGACATCAAAATACCCCATACTTAAACTTGCTTGTCCTCAAGCAATAACAATGTAAGCAAGACCGAAACATAATCTTCAAGTAAAGCCTCGTATGAAAACACATTTTAAGCACAAGTGATTGATATTCAAGCAAGATTACATCATCACACATGATTAAGTGTTCCAAGGAATAAAGTCAATGCAACTAAGCCTCACTTTAGGGATTTGTGAATGTGTATCACTCATCATGTGTTTGGGTTTAGCAATGAACACTCAAGCTCAAAAATCATGCAAGTAAGGACTTTACTATTGAAGCTAATATCACTAATTCCTCCACCTAGAGATGCCTAATGCAAAGTACACAAAGAATTTCGAACTTGGCTCAATGGAGGTCCTCAAAGAGGTTCCATTCGGTCGGGTTGTAATGGGGCTTTTGGTATTTCTCAAGGTGGGAATTATTTGGTCTCGTGGTGCTTTCAATGGGGATTGAACAACCTAAACTCTCACCAACTTCACCAAAATTCCACAATTACTTTCACACTCACCCAAAAGACTTAACATTTTCCTTTCAACCCAAAATTTCACTTAACATTCCACTTCATCTTTGCTCTTATGCTTTTTGTTGGATTTTCAACACTTTCTACATTTGGACCGACTTTCTTATGACATTGGGCCCGATGTTGCTTGTAACTCGGTCGGACCATTTTCTTCACTTAAGCTCTTTGCTTTATTCCACTTTACATTTCCAACATTTTCTTTCTTTCTTTTCTTTCTTTTTTCATTTTTTTTTGTACAACAAAGATGCACTACCCACATGATTCATAACACCATTCTTTGCCCTTAAACCCAAGAGAATCTCAACTCTTCAAATACAATCCAAACCTCTCTTCTAAAGTCCAATCCCATAGGGGTCAAGTCATATAAGGCTAGGAATAATATTTTTGAGGAGTTTCAAACAAAGGCTTAGGCTAGAACGGGGCTACAAACAAAGGATTAACTTCATGGTAGGATATGGAACATTTATGTGACTAGAAGAATAAAGTTCAAAATCAATGTGACCATGGTAGGACAATTCTCATGACGGTCTTGGAAAATAGATAAACACCGCAATAGCAAGTTTTACTAAGCATGAATGAGCTAATCACACAAGAAACATGAGGGATATGCAAATATGAACAAGCATCCCTAAAATGGCCAAAAATCAATCTCACAAGGGTCACTCATACTTAGTTGCATAAGAACTCATCCTAGAACTCACATGTTCAATAAAACAAGCAAGATATCATGATCACATCAAAAGCAACATCATTTTAGAGGCTAAACTATCCAAAAATATGCAAAGGAATTTACATGCTCACATCATCATTAGCTTTTATTTTGGCAATCTAAGATGGGAATTTCTAGTCCAAAACCTACAGAACACAAAATCTTTTTGTTGTTTTTTAACAAAATATTTTTTTTTTTTGAATTTTGCAAAAATTTCTCTAAAACCAAAAACCAAAAACAAATACTCATCCATTCAAGACCAAATTAATCATCCATGTCTTTCATCAACCACAAACCAAGAAACAAACATCCCAAATACAAACTAGAAACACAAACTAAATATCCTCAAAATAACAAACAAACATAAACAAGTGAAATCATGAACACATTTACCCCCACCCCATACTTAAAATTTTGATGTCCCCATCAAACAAGGAAACCAAAACTTAAGAGCAAGAGAGAAAAGTATGAAAAACTCACAATTTCTTATTCTTCAATGGCATGTATAGGATCAATTGGCGAGGACGAGAGCCCATGAGGTTCTAACTTCTTCGCTTGGACCGGCCTTGTCATAGAACTTCTTCACTCGATGACCATTTACTTTGAAAATATGTCCTTGTTCATCAATCAAGTCTACCGCACCATGAGCATAGATATGGTGGACCACAAATGGTCCGCTCCACCTAGTTCTTAACTTCCCCGGGAAAAGTTTAAGCCTTGAATTGAAAAGGAGAACCTTGTCACCGGTTTGATAGGTCTTTGGGATCAACATCCTATCATGCCACTTCTTGGTCTTCTCCTTGTACAACTTGGAGTTCTCATAGGCTTTCAACCTCAATTCCCCCAACTCATGAAGCTCTAGAAACCTTTTCTCACCGGCCAAGTTGATATCCCAATTCATCTCTTTGAGTGCCCATTTTGCCTTGTGCTCAAGCTCGACTGGAAGATGACATGCCTTTCCATAAACTAGATTGAAGGGTGTAGTTCCTAGAGGTGTCTTAAAGGCGGTTCTATAAGCCCAAAGTGCATCATCGAGCTTAGAGGCCCAATCTTTCCTTGATCGAGATACGGTCTTCTCCAAGATAGCCTTGATTTGACGGTTGGACACCTCGACTTTCCCGCTTGTTTGAGGATGTAAGGAGTAGCAACTCGATGAGACACCCCATACTTAATCAACATATTCTCGAAACACCTCTCAATGAAATGAGGTCCGCCATCACTTATGAGAACCCTAGGCACACCAAACCTTGCAAAAATGTTGCTTTTCAAGAACTTCATCACCACCCTAGCATCATTGGTTCTTGTTGGTATGGCCTCCACCCATTTTGAGACATAGTCCACGGCTACCAAGATGTACTTGTAGGCCCCGATGTGGGAAATGGTCCCATGAAATCAATACCCCATACATCAAATAACTCAACTTCTAGAATGCCAGTTTGAGGAGTCTCATTCCTCCTTGATAGGTTCCCCTCTCTTTGGCACTCCTCACACTTCCTCACATAATCATGCACATCCTTGAACATGGTTGGCCAATAATAACCACATTGAAGAATTTTTGAAGTGGTTTTTGAACTCTTAGCGTGACCTCCCGTAGGCAAGGAATGGCAATGGCGAATTATGCTCTCAACCTCTTCAGTTGACACACACCGTCTATAGATTTGATAACGCCCTTCCTTGTAGAGATATGGATCGTCCCAAAAATATTGTCTAGCATCATGTAAGAATTTCTTCCTAGCTTGATAAGACAAATTTGGTGGGATCACTCCCCCTACGGCAAAGTTAGCAAAATCCGCAAACCAAGGGGAAACCCCTCGTCTTACGGCACTAATAGAAAGAAGGCAAGTGGGAGAGAAAGAATTAATCAATTGAGAACGAGAAGGAATGGAAATCGAGTTAGGAAACTTACTTTCTTCCACGGATCGACATTGAAGTGTACCGAGCCCGACATGGTTGGACGCCGGTCTAGCTTCGCAGACACACAGGTCACTCGGGCCCGATGTTGAAGTCCTCGGTCCCAACTCACTCGTACTTGCCCTGCCTTCGGTCCGATGTTCTGGACCTCGGGCCCGACTTACTTGGTTCGTCGATCCACCCTTCCTTTCCTCCTTTCCGCTCATGAGAACTTCATCTGCTCTTGAATCATCTATAGTCAAACCATCCTCCATCTCCAACATGTACTCAATGGGCAAACGGGATAGATGATCAGCTACCACATTTTCCGCACCGGTTTTGTCTTTGATCTCATGGTCAAACTCTTGGAGAAGGAGCATCCACCTTAGAAGCCTCGGCTTTGCATCTTTCTTCTTCATGAGGTATTTGATTGCCGCATGGTCCGTGAAGACTACCACCTTTGATCTCACAAGATATGAACGAAATTTCTCAAATGCAAAACTATTGCAAAAAACTCTTTCTCCGTCGTTGTGTAATTGCACTGAGTTTCATCCAAAGTTTTGCTTGCGTAGTAGATGGCATGCAACTTTCCATCCTTCCTTTGCCCAAGGACGGCCCCCACGGCGAAATCACTAGCATCACACATTACCTCGAATGGAAGATTCCAATCGGGTGCCGCCATTATTGGAGCCGAGATCAAGGCATCTCTCAACCTACAAAAAGAACTCATGCAATCCACGGAAAATTCAAAGGGCACATCCTTCATCAAGAGGTTAGACAATGGTTTTGCAGTCTTAGAAAAATCCTTGATGAACCGTCTATAAAATCCCGCATGACCTAAGAAACTCCTAACATCACGAACACAAGAGGGAGGAGGTAGTTTTTCAATTATTTCAACTTTAGCTTTATCTACTTCTATCCCCCTACTAGAAACTAGGTGTCCTAGTACTATGCCCTCCTTCACCATGAAGTGGCATTTTTCCCAATTAAGCACCAAGCTAGTCTCCTCACATCTAGTCAAAACCTTGTCTAAGTTAGCTAAGCAAACATCAAATGAGGAACCATAGACGGAGAAATCATCCATAAACACTTCTACTATATCCTCAACCATATCGGAGAAGATGGACATCATGCATCTTTGAAATGTTTCCGGCGCATTACATAAACCAAAAGGCATGCGTCTATAGGCAAAAGTCCCATAAGGACATGTGAATGTCATCTTCTCTTGATCATCGGGATGAATAAGGATTTGCCAAAACCCGCTATACCCGTCAAGGTAGCAAAAATATTCGTGTTGTGCTAATCTTTCTAGGACTTGATCTATGAAAGGAAGAGGAAAATGGTCTTTGCGAGTGCCACTATTAAACTTACGGTAATCAATACACATACGCCATTTTGTTGTGGTTCTCATAGGTATCATTTCTCCCTTTTCATTTTGCACAACGGTGAGACCTCCTTTCTTAGGAACTACATGCACGGGACTCACATACTTGCTATCGGAAATTGGGAAGATAATTCCCGCATCCAACATCCTAAGTATTTCACTCTTTACCACTTCTTTCATGTTAGGATTTAATCTTCTTTGGGGTTCAATAGTGGGTTTATGGTTATCCTCCATATAAATCCTATGCATGCAAATTGAGGGAGAGATTCCCTTTAGTTCCTCTAGTGAATACCCTAAAGCTCCTCTATGTTTTCTTAGAACCTCTAACAACTTAGACTCCTCCTCCTCATTCAAGTTGGCATTTATGATTACGGGTAAAGAAGAGTTGGGACCAAGAAATGCGTACCTCAAATCTTTTGGAAGCTCCTTGAGTTCTTGAGATGGTTCCGGTGGTGCTTGAACTTCTTCTTTCTCGGCCTTGAACACCTCCAAATAAGACATCCTTTCCTCCAATTGTTCATGCTCAATCATATTGAGGGTTAGACCTTGGTGCTCTATCTCAATTTCTCTAGGTGGTGGGGTGGCTTTCAACCTAAGCTCCCTTGGCCTTGACTTCTTAGAAACGGCTTCCCATTGCAATCCAAGAGGAACTTGGATCATCTTAGCTTCCTTATGTACGGTCCCTTTTGAAGTTGGCCTAAAGAAAAACTCAATCTCTCTTCCTCCAATGTCAAGAGACAAGTGGCCCTTTTTTACATCAATGATTGCCCCAACCGTAGCAAGGAAAGGCCTCCCTAGTATAATTGGTTCACCCGGCACTTCTATCATGTCTACCACAACAAAGTCGATTGGGACATAGTGGCCTTCGATGCAAATGGGGTAATCCTCGACGATACCAATTGGCTCAATGGATGACCCATCCGCTATTGTTAACCTCATGTTGACTGGAGCTATGAGACCCATGGATGTGGATTTCCATATGGTGTAAGGAATGATGCTCGTGCTTGCTCCAAGATCACACAAGGCTTGGAAGTTTTGAGACCCCACACCAATGGTTATAGCAAAGTGACCGGGATCTCCTAGCTTTTGCGGTAACTCCAAGGTCTTGACCTCATCTTGCATTTCAACTATGGACCTCTTCTTGCTCAAAATCTCCTTTAAAAACTTGGCATAAGATGGCATCTCGCTCAATGCATCGGTGAACGGGATAGAGATGTTCAAGCCTTGCAAGAGCTTGAGAAACCTCTTGAACTTGTTCTCAACAACATCTTTCGGCTTCTTCGAGGGATATGGAAGAATTGTTGCACCTTGAATCTTGCTTGGATAAACCTCCTTGGACTTCCCCACTTCACTTGCAACATTTCCTGGTTGGACCGACGTAGGCACCATGTCGGGCTCGATGTTGTGAATCTCGGTCCTGGGCAGAGGAGTCGGATCGAAGTTTGTGTACGTCGGTCCCGAGTTGCTCTCGACCTCGGTCCGTGGTAAAGGAGTCGATCTTCTTGCTGGGTCGACTTCGGGGGACGTCGGACCCGACTTGCTGGGTAAATTGGTCCGACTCTCTTCATTCTTCTTAGGCATGTGTGGCTCGGGTAGGTTTCGGCCACTTCTCAATCCAATTGCCCGGACTTCATTTTGATTGTTTTGAGCTCGAGGATTCTCCTCGGGTCGGCCCAGAAGTCTCCCATTCTCTCTCGGGGCTTGAGTTGCAATTTGGGCAAATTGATTGTCGACTTGACTCCTCCATGCACCAAACTCATTGAATTGGGTCCTCATCTCCTTGAACCCGTCTCTCATCTCTTGAGCAAATGATTGTAGCTCATTGAATCCCGGTGGTCTATATGGTGGTGGTGGCGCCCTTGACTCATTTTGGTTGAATTTGTTGTTGTAACCTTGAGCTTGACCGTTGTTCCACCGGCCATTGCCACCATTGTTGAAATTGCCTCTTCCACCGAAATTTCCTCGAACAAAGTTTGCCTCCTCAATTCGCTCGGCCAAGCGCACTTGGCTCTCATTCGGACAAACTTGTGTAGCATGTGCAAAGGATCCACACTCCTCACAAGCTCTAGCATTTTGCTTGTAGTAGTGGACTTGCCTCTTAAGCTTGCTCACTTCACCTTCAAGGAATTGGAGCTTCACATCCCTATCAATGTCTTCTCCCTTTGGATCATATAACTTCCTTGCACCTTCACCTTGGACTTTCACCTCTTTGCTAGCTTGACTCACCCCATACATAGCCTCATAATCGGATAGCTTGTCAAGTAGCTCCCAAGCCTGATCCGGTGTCAAGTCTATGAACCCACAATCGGTGTGGAGATTGAGCTTGTCCTTCGTTCCCGGATTGATGCCTTGGAAAAAGATATCATGAAGCACATATGGTTGTTGGCCATGAGTAGGACATTGGCGCAACATCTCCTTGAAACGGTCCCATGCTTCGAAGAGAGGCTCATTCGGACCTTGTTGAAAGCTTGCAATCTTCCTTCTTAGCTCGGTTGTCTTTGAGGGCGGGAAGAACTTCATCAAGAAAGCATCATAGAGTGTCTTCCAAGTTGTGATTGACCTAGGAGCTTGGCTCTCGAGCCAATGTGTGGCCTTGCCCCTAAGTGACCATTTGAACGCCTTTAGAAGCACATACTCCAATTTCTCCTCATCGGTAGAGATCGTCTCACACATGTCCACAAAGCGTTTGACGTGTTCTATGGGACATTCATGTGGTCGGCCCTCGAATTGATCACGCTTGATGAGGGTGATGAATTGCGTCTTGATCTCAAAATTCTTGGCAACCTCGGGAAGCACAATAGCCGGCTCGGGTACCCTCAACTCCAGATGCATGTATTGGCGTGCATTCCGGGGTACAGCGTTGAGTTGAGCCTCGGCTCTCATCCGTTGCTCCCGTTCTCTTCTTGCCACCTCCTCTTGATTGTCCCTCTCAAGTTGCAATCTAGCCATTTCGGCCCTAAGTTGAGCCAACTCCTCATCAACATGGAGAGCTTGATTCGCCATCCTTTTCCTTCTTCGGGCTTCCTTGAGAATACTTTCCGGATCACTCACAAACTCAAGCTCAAGTGTTCCTCGGGAGGAACGAGCTAGCATACACCTATGAAACAAAGACACAAACCAAAACAAATCAAAAACAAATCAAAAACAAACAAAGGGTTTGGGCTATTCCCTCACCCAAATCACTACCAAAACACAAGAAACTCACCAAATTGGCACACAATGCACTTAGACTTCCCCGGCAACGGCGCCAATCTTTTGATCGCCTCGGATTGCGAGGGTCTAGAGATACGATTTATAACCCGACCCCGTTGTAACACGTGGTGGGTGTCGAACACTCGGGAAGTCTACTCGATCGATGTGCCTAGATACTAGAAAGCTAGAAAGGAGGGTTTAAAACAAAGGAAAACAAAGAAAACAGTCGGGACCGACACTGAGGTCACGTCGGGCCCGAGGTTGGCGACAAGAGGAAGTCGGGACCGACACTGGGTAAATCGGGCCCGAGGTAGCTGGGGATGTCGAACTTTCAAGGATTAAAAGAAGATCTTGGGCTTTTGGGTTCCTTCCCTAGTAGATTAAGGCTTTTCTACCCCAATTCAAGCAATGAGTGATGATCGGACTAGGATCGAGTGCTTTTGCCCTCGTTCCAACCACATCTACACCTCGATCCATGGGGAAATCCCCTTCGAAGCAAGGTCTTGAGATTGACACATGTTCACTTTCGCTACTTTGCCAATCTCAAGCCTTGATTCCCAACTTTCGCAAGGAATTGTAGCTCTATGTAGAGTGGTTTCCTTAGATCAAACACTCAAGGCTATGGAATTGGGGTTTCTAGCCCAAACCTAGCTAGGGTTTTCCCCCATAACCCAAGATCAAGGAGATCTACTCCATGTGGCAAGCAAAGAAAGCAAACAAATCAAAAGGGAAAGCAATCATCATAATCAATCTCAAAACAAAGCAAAGTTTCATTCAAATCCAAAGCAATCCACAAATTCCAATCAAGGGTTTTCAAATCCACAAGATCAAAACAAAGCAAAGCTAAACAATCAACAAAACCTATCAAGCCTTCCTCTCTCTTGGCCGATTCTCTCTCTCTTCCTCCTCTTCTCCTTCCTCCTTGCTCTCCAAGTATCCTTTTGGTTCCTTCCTAGTGTGTGGAACCCTTTTTGTGTGTGTGAGAGGGAACCCTTTCTTAGAAGACAAGAGGGCATTTTATAGATTAGATGAGGGGCAAAAGTGGAAGTCCACAAATTCGTGCCTTGGAGCCCAAGTAGTTCGGTGACCGACTCAGACCGACACGGAGGACCTCGGGCCCGAGTTACTGTGCATCTCGGTCCGAGGTTGGAAACTTCAAAGTCGGGCCCGACGTGGTTGCAACTCGGTCCGGACCTCGTTCCACCTTCTTCTTGTTGGCTTCTCTTATTCTTCTTCATGGCTTGCTCCTCTCTTTCCCGCTTTAGCTTGGCCTTTGCTCCATGTCTCGACCCTCCTTCAAATCGATCCTCGATTCATGCCAAATTACCTACAAAACACATAAAATGCGCATAGTCTCCGAATCTCATAGAAATATGGGAACTAAGCTAAAAAGGAACAAAACGCACAAGAAAAGGGGAAAAAGAGACATATTTACAAAGGAAATCATATATGAAAACACCACCAAATAGAGCGACATCAGATACTGTCGTTTTTTGGTGTTTTGTGCCTTTTCTAAATAAAAAATGCATGAATCGTCACTTTGTATCGAGTGTGGTTTTTGGTGTTTTGTGATTTTTGGTCATAGCACTTGAATAAATACAAATTATATGTGCATGTGCGTATTTTTCATAGTTGCATTTGTTTTATCGAGGTTTTCGATGTTGAGTTTTGCAATAGGTGATTGTGGATTTCTTAGTTGCATGGAAGGATTTTGTATACGTACGAGAGGGGGGGTTGAAGTATTTTGTTCATCAGAAATTAGCATTTTGTTCATCAGAAATTAGCATTTTATTCATCAGAAACTTGCATTTGTTCATCAGAAACTTGCATTTGTTCATCAGAAACTTGCATTTGTTCATCAGTAAATTGCATTTGTTCACTAGTATTTTTGTATCATAACAAACATGCATTTGTTCATCAGTAACTTGCATTTCTTTCATCCAGGATCTATTAAACAACGTTCTGCAAAATATAAACAAGTAAAACATCTAAGGTTTGGTACAATGACAATTGGAGAAGATGAAATATGTGCTATTCGAAGAGGTTTTTATCGTTGTGGTTTTGATATGTTTTTTTTTTTGCTTTGTTAGAATAGATGGTAAAATATGTGTTAACACTGTCCTTTATCCCTTTTTTGTTATAGAAATAAGGAGTAAAGCTAGAAGTGATGCCTCTCCCATTGGCAAAAAGAATATCAGAAGAAAATCTATTGCTACCAAGTTGGGGTCAAAAGCAATTGATACTGAAGTGCTTGTATTGAGGCAGTCTCCCCCATCAAATAAGAGACGTCGCCTTGACAAGGGTAAACAGGTTGTTTCTGATGATTCCTCCGACGATGAGTTGCTTATTGATATGATCCCTAGAAAGGGACTGAGTATAAATGAACCATCTAAGAGGGAAACGGATGCTACTGTTAGTGAATTACAAGTTGTCGCGAAGAAGAGGAAAGTTGATATCGTTGAAGAAGGTAGAGGTCAAGGTGGTGGGAAGAAGGCAAGAGTGAAGGTGCCATTGAGACAGTTGAAGCGTGCGCATTTGTCTTTGATTCACAGGAACTCTCCCAAGGTTCTTTGTGAAATTATTTCTGGGTTTAAAGGGGGAATCAAGCTTACTGCTCTTAAAGAGATGGGTTTTGAGCACCTTATACATTGGGATGTGACTGATCTACCTAGTAAGTTGTGCTACTATGTGGCTAGCTGTTTCGATCCTGCATCCTGTACGTTGAAGATGGGCGAGGGACCAGGTGTTAGGATAACACCTGAACTTGTGCAATTCTACCTTGGTCTACCTCGTGGTCCAAGGACCATTTCAGTACCGAAGGTTGTCAAGCATTCAGACTTGTACAATAGCTTTAGAGAACAATTTACGGTGCCTGAAATTGATGAGGTGACAGGTAAGAACAAGTTGATGGAGTTTGAGAAGATTAAAATAGGGCATTTGAGTACAGCGATCAAGGATGCTGATAATGATGGTGTTTGGTTTAGGAGGAATTTTATTATATTGTTCTACACGCTCTGTATAGAGAGCATTCAAAATGGCAGTGTAAACTTAAAGTTTTTGGATCATTTGGTTGACTTGGATAAGATTGGTGAGTACGATTGGTGTGCTCATCTTGTGGAGAAGTTGGTGGAGAATGGGGATTCATGGAGGAAGACAAACAATGGTTTTTTCAGAGGATCTATCATATTGTTGCTGGTATGATTGTTCTCTTTTTTTCATTACTATCATTATTTTCTTCATTTATATTTGAATATTTGTTCATTAATAATTCTAATTTTTGTTCATTAATTTGTGTTTTATGCCAGGTTGTATATTGTGATTGCATGTTGATCTACCATCAACCTGAAACCCCAAGATCCTTCCCCATTATCAAGAATTTCAACCATGATTACTTTATTCAGAGAGAGACTTTCGAGGTTAAGAAGGGTGGTTTTGGAAAAGGCTGGTTTCGAGGATTGCCTGATTTTGTTTATCCCGGTGTTGATCTTGGCAAGAATGAAGGGAAAGCCCCTGCTACTGAACAAAATGAAGAACAAATTGATCTCGGTGACGGCGGTGATGTATGTGTTTTTTTATTTCTTGCATGATGGTGATCTATATTTATTTTGCTGATTAAAACTTGGTATAATGATAGCAATGAACAAACTGATATTTGTTCATCAGAAACTATCATTTGTTCATCAGAAACTATCATTTGTTCATCAGAAAATATCATTTGTTCATAAGAAACTAGCATTTTTGTGCATTAGAAACTAGCATTTTTGTGCATAAGAAATTAGCATTTGTTCATCAAAAAACTAGCACTTGTTCATCAGAAATTAGCATTTGTTCATCACAAACCAGCATTTGTTCATCAGAAACCAGCATTTGTTCATATCTATCAAGCATTTGTTCATCAGAAACTAGCCTTTTTTCATTAGAAATTAGCATTTGTTCATCAGAAACCAGCATTTGTTCATATCTATCAAGCATTTGTTCATCACAAACTAGCATTTGTTCATCACAAACTAGTATTTGTTCATTAGAAACTAGCATTTGTTCATCACAAACTAGCATTTGTTCATCACAAACTAGCATTTGTTCATCACAAACTAGCATTTGTTCATAAGAAACTAGCATTTGTTCATCATAAACTAACATTCATGTCTTGTATGTACTTATATTGATTACTTTTTTTTTGCAGTCTTTTTTGAAAGAACACCTTGAGATGTCTATGGAGCTTGCATCATCTTTAAAGAAATATCTTGATCATGTGCAAAGAGCTCCAGTTGAAATTGCAAGCCATGGACTTTTCACCAAGATCAATGAAGATTTTGAGAAGCTACTGGGGATGAAGGTTGCTTCATCATCATCCCAATCTGGCATCTAAGAAGATGTTGAATCTCCAAGCCAAAATTCATTCTGGGAGGAAGCTACAAAAGTTTTGGATGAATTCGAGGCTGCAATGAAGTCAAAGAAGCGTTTTGAATTACCTTCTTTTGAACTTGGTGTGTTTCCACCTACTATGGATGATAATTGGGATGGTGTTGCAGACATTGGTAGGGAAAGTGTTTTGATGCAAGAAGACAAGGCCAAGAAGGTTGATGCAACAAGGAAGAAGGAATTGAAGATTTCATTTGTTTGTAAGGGATTAAGTGATGGACAAAATAGACAAAATGCTGAGCAAGACCGTACAAGGATTGAAGAGGACAAGAGAGTAAGAGAAGAAGAAGCAAAGAGGAAGCAGGAAGAGGAAGAGTTGGAAGGCACAAGGGTGGAGGATGCTTTAATACAAGAGGAGAAGAGAAAGAAAGAGGAGGAAGAGAAGAGGAAAACAGAAGAGGAGGAGAAGAAGAAGCGGGAAGAGGAGGAAGAAAAAAAGAGAAAAGCAGATGAGGAAGAAAAGAAAAAGCGTGAAGAGGAGGAAGAGAAAAGACGTCTAGAAGAGGTTAAGAGGAACATTGAAGAGGAAGAGAAGAAGAGAGAAGCGGAGGAGAAAGAGAAGAAGAGGATTGAGGAGTTTGAACAACAGAGAAAGCAAGAGGAGGAGCAGAGGAGACAAGAGGAAAGGAACAAGATTGAAGAGGAAGAGGAAGAGAAGAGAAGAGGAAGAATGAAATTGCTGAGGCTAAAAAGAAGATTGATGAAGAGAAGAGAAATGAAGAGGAGAAAAAGAAGATCAAACAAGAAAGGAATGCACAATTGCAGAGAATTGAAATGGAGTTGAATAAGAAACAAGAGGAGTTAAAGAAGATGAAGGAGGATGAAGCAAAGAAGAAACTTGAATGGGAGCTGAACAGGATTCAAGATGAGGTCTGTGTCATTTGATATTTCTGATTTGTTCATCACAAACTAACATTTGTTCATCAGAAAATATCATTTGTTCATTAGAAACTAGCATTTGTTCATTAGAAAATATCATTTGTTCATCACAAACTGACGTTTGTTCATCACAAAACTAACATTTGTTCATTAGAAACTAGCATTTGTTCATCACAAAACTAACATTTGTTCATTGGTTTTTTCTTAGGGGTTCATAAGTTATAGGACATTTTTGTTCATTAATATGTGTGTTTACATGTGTAGATGAAGAATGAGTCGCAGGAGGTTGGTTCTAGTTCGATTGACACTCCGGTTAGTGTTAAACTTACTGGTGAGGATGTACTTGATAAAAGAATATCTAAGCCTTCTGACTATGTGAAGTCACCTTACATGGGAAGGAGTGTTGTTTTGACAGAAAAAGTATCTCTTGCTGCCAAGAAATTGTTCGATTGGCTTATTGAAGACATTCCTGATCAAAGAGGGTAACCAATGCGTATAGTAGTATTTTTTTTACATATTGCTTTTTTTAGATACTTTTTTTTGTTTACATGTTTTTGGTGTTTGTGTAGAGTTGAAATCTTCAAAATGATGAATGTATCTGCCATGAAAAAGGATTTTGCTTCATTTGCGGTAAAATCTTTAGTTGAATCGAATATAATCGGGATTTGGAGCTGTTATCTCAATATACAAGAACAGTGGAAAAGCGACTCAAAACCCTTGAGGTTTTTTATGGATCCTGAGGATTTGGTAAGTAAAAAGGATTTACCTATATTCACATTATCATATTTTAATGACCTTTTGATAGTTTCAATCTTTATTTATGCTTATATGTATTTTGCAGGTTTTTCCACTAGACAAGGATTTTAGTGATCAGGATTCGAGAGTATTTTTCATTAATGCCGTTATTGAAAGTGTTGGGAAATTCAAGTGGATTGATTTGCACAAGATAGACCTGGTATGACATTTTTTTTGTTCCTTTTTTATATTCTTTTATTTGTTCATTAGTACTACTTATTTGTTCAGATGCATTAGCTATTTGTTCATTAGAAACTAGCATTTGTTGATCAGAAACTAACATTTGTTCATCAAAAACTGGCATTTGTTCATTACAAACTAACATTTGTTCATCACAAACTGACATTTGTTCATCACAAACTGACACTTGTTCATCAGAAACTAGCATTTGTTCATCAGAAACTATCATTTGTTCATCAAAAACTGACATTTGTTCATCACAAACTAACATTTTTTCATGATTGTTTCCCTCTGTATTTTTTTCAGTTTGTGTTTCCTGTGTGTATCAAAGCGCATTACTATTGTATTGCGTTGAATGTGAGAGTGCCACGTTTCCACATAATTGATAACTCAATGGTGGATGTGCCCTTGGAAGCAAAGTATGAGCACGTACCTGCTAAACTGGTGAGTTTTATGTTGTGTTTTTTTGTAATAGTTTTGTTTTCCATCATTTTGATATTGTGTGTTTAATATTGAATGAGTTGTGTGTTGTGTTTTATTGTTGTTATTTTGTGTAGAGAATGCTCTTTGTTGAGCTTTTGAAGACGCTGAAGATGGATGCGAGGGTTAATCTGTTTGAGGATGTGGTTAGGGTTCCATATGAACATCTTGAGATGAAATGGAGAGATACGAAAAACAAGACTGATTGTGGAATTTTCATGATGCGGCACATGGAAACATACTTCGGAACCGGCTTGCCTGGGTGGGAATGCGGACTCAACAAACATGACCAGCAACAATTGGATGATCTGAGGATAAGGTATTGCAACGAGTTGTTGACGAGTCAATTGAATGAGCAGAACGCAATAGTTGAAAAACTTGTTCATGATTATGTTCCGCGTAACCTGACGGTAGCTTCTCGTGCTCCTCTCAAAAGGAAGGCGAAGAACAAGAAGTGATGTAATTTGCTTGAATGTTTGGGGGAAACAATTGGTTCAAGATTTCGTATGGTTTGTGTTAAAATACAATTTTTGGTTGTGTTTATGGCATGAATTGTGTAGACATTTGGTTTTTTATGGCATGCAATGTGAATGACGCTTATTGAACAGGTTGGTGTTATACATTTTTTTTTTAGATAAAATGATTTTTATCGTAATTTGTTCATCGATACGTTCGATTTTGTGCATCAGAAACTAGCATTTGTTCATCAGAAACTAGCATTTGTTCATCAGAAACTAGCATTTGTGCATCAGAAACTAGCATTTGTGCATCAAAAACTAGCATTTGTTCATCAGAAACTAGCATTTGTTCATCAGAAACTAGCATTTGTTCATCAGAAACTAGCATTTGTTCATCAGAGACTAGCATTTGTTCATCAGAGACTAGCATTTGTTCATCAAAAACTAGCATTTGTGCATAAGAAACTAGCATTTGTTCATAAGAAACTAGCATTTGTTCATAAGAAAATATCATTTGTTCACCAGAAACTAGCATTTTTGCATACAAAATTAGCATTTGTTCATCACAAACTAACATTTGTTCATCACAAATAGTATTTTGTTCATAAGAAAATATCATTTGTGCATCAGAAACTAGCATTTGTGCATCAGAAACTAGCATTTGTGCATAAGACACTAGCATTTGTTCATCACAAACTAGCATTTGTTCACCAGAAACTAGCATTTGTTCACCAAAAAACAGCATTTGTTCATCAGAAACCAGCATTTGTTCATATCTATCAAGCATTTGTTCATCAGAAACTAGCCTTTGTTCATTAGAAATTAGCATTTGTTCATCACAAACTAGCATTTGTTCATCAGAAACCAGCATTTGTTCATATCTATCAAGCATTTGTTCATCACAAACTAGCATTTGTTCATCACAAACTAGTATTTGTTCATCAGAAACTAGTATTTGTTCATCAGAAACTAGCATTTGTGCATAAGAAACTAGCATTTGTTCATAAGAAACTAGCATTTGTTCATCACAAACTAGCATTTGTTCACCAGAAACTAGCATTTGTTCACCAAAAACTAGCATTTGTTCATCACAAACTAGTATTTTGTTTATAAGAAAATATCATTTGTGCACCAGAAACTAGCAAAAATTATGTATCAGGAATCAATGATTAATGATAGATCTAGTTGGGAACATAGGTGCATATCCTGTTGTTGTGTCCAAGCTTCTTGTATTTTGCACAAGTCCTTTGCTCCTTGTTTGCTTTCTTCATTGTCTTCTCTTTACCTCCCATAATACGCCCTAATTTCTTCCTTCCTTTTGTCATTGCTCGTTCAGGAGGGTGTACCTCAATAACACTCGGTCTGCTTCCCAAGAATGTTTGAATTGAACTCTGCCTTGTTGATGTAGATGATTGTCCTCCCAATAAGCTCAAATATGTTTCCTTTTTTTCCTTCAAGAAACGTATCAGCTCTTTGAGTTGTTCGGTGTTGGCCGCTATGGCATTAATGCAAGAATGTACCTCACCCAATAAATCAGCAATCAACAACTTCTTGCCATTCATCACGTCACATTGTTCAAGTGTTGAACCATCTATCTCAAAAGTAGGAGTCAGATTTGATGTCTTCGTCCATCTATTCTTGATGTATTTAGATGGCACCTTTCTCAACCCAATGTTTTTGAATACGAAAAACATATGGCAACATGGAATCCCGATATTGATGAACTTATTGCACGAGCAAACGAACTCTTCGTTTTGAAGCTTATGTTTCACAACATGCGCCTTTCCAAACTGCCCGTTAATGTGATACTCGTGAATGTCGTCTTCCTTGAACAAATTACTTAGACCACATTCAAATACAGAAGCAACAATTTCTGTCTGGACGTCATAGAATACATTTATGGTGTAAACAGATGCACAATGTTTCTCTATATCCAACGGTGTCATTAGAGTGGGGGAGCTTGTTGACGTTTCAAAGTCTAACCACTCCTTATTGTGCCTTTGGGAATCAATTGCACTCTCAAACTGCATCATGAAGATAACTAGAGAAGATGTGGATCCAATGAAATGCGAGCAGAAGAATTTCTGGCTCTCAGACCTTGAAGTTGTTCTAAGAAGTCCACCTATGTTTACATCATTGAAGTACGCAGGGATCCATAAGTGACGTAGCTCAAACATCAGCGGCAACCAAGTGGTTGACTCAAGTCCAAATTCAGTAATAATTGAATGCCAAGTCTCCTCAAACTCTTCCCGGCTAATTTCATTGCTCCAAACAAGCTTGGCGAACTTGCTTCTGAATTGATCGTTGTTATATACATCATTCGTAACCTTTGACGGTACCTTGAACATGATATGCCACATGCAGAAACAATGCACAACCTTTTCAAAAACTTTTTCAATTGCCACTCTTACTGCAGGATCTTGATCAGTGAGAATGACAAATGGTTCATGGCCCCTCATTGCATCTTTGAATTTTTGGAATAGCCAGACATAAGATTCGATGTCTTCTTTTAGAAGCAACCCAAAGGCAAAAGTAATGCTCTTCTTGTTGTTGTCAACCCCCGTGAATGGTACAAACACCATTTCATACCTGAGGGCAAAGAATTAATTTTGTTCATCAATATATGTGATTTTAGTTAATCAGTATGCACGCTTTGTTCATAAGAAAATATCATTTTTTGTTTATCACAAACTAGCATCTGTTCATGAGAAACTAGCACTTTGTGCATAAGAAACTAGCATTTGTTCATCAGGAACTAGCATTTGTTCATCAAAAACTATCATTTGTTCATCAGTATGTACGCTTTGTTCATCACAAACTAGCACTTGTTCATCACAAACTAATATTTGTTCATAAGAAAGTAGCATTTGTTCATCAAAAACTATCATTTTCAGAACTAGCATTTGTTCACAAGAAACTAGCATTTGTGCATAAGAAACTAACATTTGTTCATCAGGAACTAGCATTTGTTCATCAAAAACTAGCATTTGTTCATCAGAAACTAGCATTTGTGCATAAGAAACTAGCATTTGTTCATCACAAACTAGCATTTGTTCATCACAAACTAATATTTTGTTCATAAGAAAATAGCATTTGTTCATCAAAAACTATCATTTTGTTCATCAGAAACTAGCATTTGTTCATAACAAACTAGCATTTGTGCATAAGAAACTATCATTTAAACCTTTTTTCATACCTATTTGATTTGTATGTTGCATCAGCCGAGACAACATCTCTAAAATATGAGAAGTTTTTCCTTGCAATAGGATCACACCAGAATAATTTGGTTAATTGATGTTGTTCATCAACATCATAATCAAAGAAAAACGCGTCACATCTTTCTTTTTTCTTGAACAAGTTGTCAATAACCATTTGAGCATCATATCCAATCATGAAGGAGTTCAGATCTCTTTTAAAATTCTTGAAATCAATTATAGTTGCACCAATTCTTGCATAAGAACCAACAAACTCCTTGTAGACTTTGTATGACTTGCTTGTACCAATGTTTGCTCATATGCAATTCATGATGAAATCTTCATGGAAGGAGGTCAATTTCCTATTGCTTTTTGCAAAGTGTTTTTGTCCATCCTCAAACATAATATGGTTGTGACGCTCTTCAAATTTCTTAACAACATATCCATTTCTTCCAAAAAGTCTCATAGCCGGTTTAGCAATGCAACCGCACCTTTTGGTTACTCTTTTTCTTTTTTTCACTGTTTCTTGTTTTTCTTCTTCTTCATGATTCTCTTCATCATCATCTTCATCATTATCTTCATTATCTTCTTTGTCTTCTTCTTTTCGAGTTGAATTTTAAAACATGCCCGATTACACAACATGTATTTCCAAACTGTAGTGTTAGTTCCATCTGAAGACTTTGTAACGGTACCAGCACGTGCTTGGAAACCACATGCATCTGCGTATGCTTTGTAGAAATTTACACCTTGCTCCCATGTTTTAAACAACATCCCCTCTTTAGGTCTTAAATTCTCATCACAAAATGGTATGTAGTAATGTGTGTTTCCAGGCGAGATCACGATCTTTAATTCCTTTTTATCTTCTATTTTCCCTTTTTCATTTATAGGCAAAAAGAAACCTGTAAGTACGCAATTGTATACACTACACGAACAAATTCAATGAACAAATGCGTAATATCAATGAACAAATCCATGATAGGTACGAACAAATTCATGATATGTAATGAATGATATGTGTGAACAAATTCACGTTTCCCATGAACAAATGTGTAATATCAATGAACAAAATGCATGATATGTATGAACAAATGCATGATATGTATGAACAAATGCTTGATAGCTATGAACAAATTCATGATAGCTATGAACAAATTCATGATAGATATGAAAAAATCCACGGTCCCATATCAATGAACAAATGCTTGACAGCTATGAACAATTTTTGGATTTAACAAATTTTGGTTCGCACACGACTCTTTTTTCCATATCAATGAACAAATCTGAAATACTTCCGAACTAATGTGAACTAATGTACAGTTTTCTCAAATAAAATTATAGCAATGCTCCTTAAAACCGTAATTTTGGAGTTTAATCATAGGAATTTTTGACGTTATATGCAATGAAACTTTTATCAAAATCGTATTTGTATTAGGATTAATCAGATATTACCTGGTTCCATTAATTTTAATGATTCAGATATTCAAAATTTTGTAAATCTGAACAAAGCTCCTTTTTGAAGATCGGAAATCGTTGATCTTCAATCCAGTTTAGAAGCTTTATTTTCGCAGAGGAAGAAAGGGGGTTTTCGATTTTGATTTGGAAAGAGAATAAAAAAGTGCCTTTTTCGCGTTTGCTTGGGGGACAAGTACGTTATGGTAGCGTTTGTTTTACACACGCGATTTTTTTTTTAATGCACGTCCAAAATAATTCAAGCTAGATCGACGGTTTAGATCTGTTCTCATTTTGCACACTAGCGCCCATTCGCACGTGATCCGTCCTCTTTATATATTATCCTAAAATAATATCAACATATATATATTTCCAAAATAAAAAATCCTATGTGGTAAAATCTTAGGTGGCTTAATATGGAAACGACACTTAGGAAAATCTTAGGTGGCGCAACGTAATGACCTTATTCCTTGCGTATTTTATATATATACATAGATTGATGATTGGTTGGTTGCCTTATCGATGTGATAGTGCTTTGGCTTCGAATTTCACTTATAAGTTTTAAATACACTCATGGGCCAATACTGAAGCCTTTATAAATGGGCCACAAAATCGACCCATGAATCCATGATTCCAATTCGGCAAAAAGGAAAGCCCATGAGAGCCCGGATAATAATTATCAACCATCAGCAAGCTTGTGTGTGGCAGCTTTAATATATGTTGTTCCATGTGAAGAACTCAAATCTCCAAACATTCTTTCGGTGCTGTAACATGAGCAAGCTTGTGTGTGGACCACATTTTTTAATTATGCTTGCCCTGCTTTCCATTTTGAAGCCAGCGGCGCAAGATTGATACATTTATTTTGTATTTTAATTGATTTAGATTTTTTTATTCGTACGTCCATATTCAATTGCGTGAATTTTAGCCTTTCTAGTTTCTAGGCATTTTCATGTTCGTATTGTTTCTAGTTGCGTATGTTCCATGTTCGGGTCAAATTGTTTTTTTCCCCGGTGCATAACAAGGCACAAAGCCATTATAAATAGAGGAGAAATTTGAATATGTAGCAAACAGATTTTCCTCTTCATTTAAGCTGGTAAGACTCAACTTAGAGTTTGACTGTTTGAGGTAATACTTTATCGGTGAGTTGTGAGATTTGTTATTTAAATTGCATGTTATATTTTTTATGCAAATTCTCCATATTATTAGTACATAGTTAATACTTGAAGTAAATTTTTAAAAAAGGTTTGTAGTATTTTAGAATATTATAACTAATTAACTATAGTGTCAAAGTCTAAAATGTCAGAACAGAGAGAATATCAACTAATTTCATGACAAACTTGTTCATTAATCACACAACTTCGAGAAATGCTCATAATTACTACAAACATCTACCCAGGTGGATCCTGAAACAAGCGATGTCGAAATGTTCATAATTACTACAAACACCCAGAAACAGGGGGACGTGTCCCGCCTTATTGCCAATGACAACAGATCAAGCAAAGCAAACATACTACACCACAAGACCACAGAAGACGAAAAAAGGCGACATTAAAAACTGTTGTCTATAATGCTCATAGGTGAGGGATTAGAGCATTCAAACGACAGAAATTCGACCAGCATCAGTTCACTTCTTCACAGCAACGAAAAGACCCCAACGCTGCTCTCCGGAAGAGCTCCTCACCAGCTTCGCCTTCCACCCATTCACTATGTCGTTGTAATCCTCCTGATCAGTTATTTCATGCAGTTCATGAGTTGAAAGTCCGTAATTAAAACAGAAGAAAATGAAATATCATTTCATTGTAAAAACCTCTGAGAAGTCACGGATGAATTCCTCCTTGTCCTTCTCCACTACATTTAATTCCTTCTCCAGAACTTGCATGAACTGCAAACAATAGGTGAGAGTATATATTACCAAGACCCAAACCAAAATTAATATCCAAATTCAAAATCACTCATCATGAAACAACCTAGATCCAATATGGTCAAAGATTAAGATTTGCAATAGCCTGTAGTTCAGCCCACATTGTCCGGTGTTAATTGGTTTGTTTTATACATTATCAGTATAGGATTGGAAAAAAAAATATATGCAGACCTGCATTGTTCGATCCTCAGCAAGAACATCAACGAATCCAGCGTCTCTAAGCATCTGCAAGCATTGTTTTTCAGAGTTTACACACTTGTCATGAGTCGTGACTATGAAAAGCCATGTTACTATGTTAATATCATTTTACCACTTACCTGTCCATATGCTTCAACGTCGTGTAGATCATATCCTCTCTGCTTGATGTATGCTGCAAACTCAGGCGTTGGAGGGTTTGGGCTCTTGCAGTAATCACTTATAAGAACTTTTCCCCCGGGTTTCAGCCATTTGTAAAATGATCTGAAAAGTGCAGGTTTGTCCTGAAACACAAGTAGTAGGATGTGAAATTAATCCCAAGTAATTGGTCATGTGTATTCTAATAGAAAGCAAACTGTATGCTTATCATGCTTTCCTCGAATAATTTGACAATGGATATGTTATAGGATCATCTTATAACAAATCAACCATAATTTTGTGGCAAAGAATCTCTTACTTGAATGTGCAAAATAGTGTCACGGCTATAGATCACATCAAAGGAGTTGTCAGGGTATGTTTTCTTGGTGCAATCAGCAACTTCAAACTCAACAGCACATTTAAGGCCAATCGCACGCTCAATGGCAAAAGAGATCATATTTACAGATAGATCAATTCCAAGGACCTCGACGTCATAAGTTTCTGCCATGTAGAAGTCACCCCCACCAATTCCACATCCCACATCCAGAACCTTCTGTCCAGGCTTCAGATCAAGCATTGACACAAACTCCTTTGTAGTTTCTGTTAAAGAGTGCATTGATCAGTGCTCTGGTGCCAACAATAAAAACGAATTTAATCAGATTCTACGTTTACTTACCAATTCCTCCTGTACTCACATAACCCTGTCCAAACACTCGCTCATAACGTAGAATCCCATTGCATTTGTACTGTACATTATCCAGAAACCTCTGGAATCCTTTGTCGTCTTCAGACTGAACCTTCTGCCAGATCCAGCAAATCTGCAAGCATAACAAAGCTTATCAGATATGTTAGTTTGCTTAGTTTTGAAAGAATATAGATTAAAAGAATTCCAACAATCTGCAATACCTGGTTCTGGTTCTTCTTGTTTCTAACATAAGCTCCAATACATTTGCAGCCAACAAGCTCAAGTTCATAGCAATCCCCACCAGCATCGCGGATGTGACAATCTTTAAAAACCTGCATTCAAAGTTCATCAGCTTGTACAAGATCTGACAGAGATATATTTAGCCCACCAAAATTCCAAGTAATCTTTCATCATTAATAATTAATGAATTGTCATCCTGCAACCATAGACCTCACAGACACGATCTTTCTATTTAATTCAGTTAAGCCTTGTGCATCAGTTCCCAGCAAGCTTTTTTTAAAACCATGTGGTTACAAATAAATTCCTTAGTGGGTGACAAAAATATATAATAAAGTCCAGTACAGTGGAAATAAATACAAAGACAAGCAAGTAAAAACACCTTCGTATAGAATCTGGGTTCACGATAATGAGTAGGGTTGTTCTTTCTCTTGTGATCTCCAGACTGATGAAAACATGACTCTCTGAAAAAGATGTGTCCTCCAACCTTCAACCATTTCATCATTTTCTCCACTACAACATCTACCTGCCATTATCATGATCAATGTTTGTGAGCAAACAAGCTCAAACTTGGCAATTCTAAGTTTCTAACATTAAATTTAAATATCTATACTAGGTGCAAATCAAGGTCAAAAACCAACTGAAGAATTGGCAACACTAGAAATTAACAAGTTGATCAAATAAAATCAATATCCTTGACTGAGGAAATAATCACTAGAAGAAAAAAAGAAGCTTACCTCTTCATCAGAGAGATACATAAGCAACCAATTGGAGAAAATCAAATCCACTGAACCTGGCGCTATTTTCAGCTCCGGAGATGTCACATCAGCACACATGAACTTCACGTTCTGGTAATGACCATTTGTGGCTTCATTCTGCAAGAAAATATACGGGGCTTGGCTAATCAGTTGACAATTACCATTACAAAATGAGATATATTTTTTCATCTGAGTACTTCACTGGAGCAAATTCATGTGTGAGTGGGAAAGAAGGGATGCAACTTAAGATTACCAAAGGGATTAATATACCTTCTTTATGACACTCTCGATGAAATCTATGGCCAGAACCTGCCCTGCTTTCTTTGCTAACTCACCAGTAAAACGGCCAATACCTGCTCCAAGTTCCACAACAGACTTCCCCTCATATGGTGGCAGTAAAGCAAGCACCTAAATGAATGAGAAAACACATCGATCAGCAACTCCAACTTCAATAAGCTACCTTAAATATCAGGTTAAATATACCAAAATACAAGAGATGACAATTATAAAAAAGTTTCGGTTCTAAAAAGACAGAAAAAAATACAGCAGTCATATTAAAATTAAGAGCACAAAAGTTGTACATGCACATAATAGCAAATACCAAGATATCAAATCGCTAATTTAGGAATGATGGTTTATCTGAACATGCAATTACAAGGATCATTTAAAAGTGGAACATTGAATACAGTAATTCCAATTAAAAGCTTGAAGTTATGTAATTGCATAACTTTCTTCAGATACTTAGTTGTGTCAGGATGTTCAATTATCATTTGAAGGAGGAAGGGTCATCCCTTATTTTATAGTAGTTCTTTCCCTTAACCACCCCTTATGTTAAAATCTACAAAAAAAAACCACCCCTTTACCACCCCTTATTTTCTTGCAGAATAAGGGGTGTTTTTTTTATAGATTTTCTTGCAGAATAAAGGTTTTTTTTATAGATTTTAATATAAGAGGTGATTAATTGAAAGAACTATAAAATAAAGGGTGGCCTTAAAATATTATATGCATAGTGCACTCAATTGGGACTTGTGTCATCCTACATCGAATACATAAGACCAAAACCGGCAATTTATAAGTGAAGGTGAATCCCTCACATGATAGTCTAAACTTTTGCACAATGTTGATCTTGAATCTTCTGCAGTTAGATGTTTTTGTCCCGATTTTTTTTTTTTTATCTTAGCTAAAGTCCAATGAGGTGATTAGGGGCAAGGTAGGAGTGGCCAGTTTAGGCGAAAAGCTCCGAGAATCAAGGCTCAGATGGTTCGGGCACGTACAAAGGAGGCCGACAGAGGCCCCAGTAAGGAGGATCGAAAGTTTGGCCGTTGGGGATTTTCGCAGGGAAAGGGGCAGACAAAAAAGAGTTGGAAGGAAGTCATAAAGCAAGATCTCACTGCTCTGGCAATTTCCACAGACTTGGCAATGTGCAGGGACCAATGGCGCGCGAAGATTACAGTGGCAGAGCAGTAGTACAAAAGACGTAGAGGGAGTTTTCTTGCTCTTTCCCCTTTTTTTAGTCTTTTACTTTTTAAGGTTCAGTGCTTTTTCTTACTCGGTTGGTTCTTAGTTTGAGTCTCTCGCCTGTCCTATTACCCCCTCTTTCCCCCCCTCCCCCCCTTCTCCCCACCTTCCTTTGGGCCTGCCCGAAATACCCTCCCGACTTCTACTCGGGGCAAGGGTATGTACATCTTGACCCCCAGATACCGCTCGTTTCGGTTCAAACTGGGTAGATGTTGTTGTTGTTTAGCTAAAGTCCAATATAATTAGATCAGACTTTTTTTTGGACCTTTGTTTAGTGAGTTTTTAATGTTTTCTACATATAAAAATATACAAATTGGCTTAAATCCCTAACACAAATACTGTACATAAAAAAGCATCCACTAGATCTGAAAATTATGTCCACCACCGGTTTTCAGATAACCGATAAATATAACTTTCAAGAAACAGTAGAACTAAAGTTCAACAGATTTAGCATCCAACAGGGGCCCACAGTGATAATAGAGAAACGAATGAACAGAACAAGAATATTGGTTTAGAAAACTGTAAATGTAAACCAAAACCATCTGGGAAAAGTTAGATCTACAGTTCAGTTCTTGAACATTAAATCCGATCATGAATACTGTTTCTATAGAGGTTTTTTTTTTGTTCTCCAAACAAACAGGAGGTCATAGTTTTTAAACAAGTTAAAACCAGATCTAGCCACAAACACTGCCTTGATACTTCAAAATCAACCCCGTCAAATTTGAATAAATTTTATGTAACGCCTAGCCTGTGTATTAAAGAGTACAGCTAATACTTACTATATACGGAAAAACAAGAAAATGCAATATCATCAATTACTTGGTTAGTCAAAAGTATGTATGGGTAATAACATCAAGCCAATCACATCTAAAATTGAGGAAAATGAACTTGAAATCACCAACTATAGAGACAGTAAAAGATGAGGAAAGTGATATTAATTGAAAGAGGTGGACAAACAACATAAGAATATACCTCAGGTCGTTCTTCCTTGTCAAGATCCACAGCTTGGGAATCGAGCATCATAGCCTCAACGGTTAAGTCCACAGAGTGCTCCATCCAGTACTTCTTCTGCACCTCACGCTCTTCTAATCCTCCAACTTCAACAAATCATACATTTATATCAATTTCAGATTTCAGATTAAACAAATCAGAGCGATTCTCCACTCTACCTACTACTTTTGTCTGATCACTGATTATTATAGTCGATTTCGAGTTATTTTAATCAAATAATAATAATATAATAATCGTCAAATCGAACAATCGAGGCAAAAAGCATCGACTGCCGAATCATTCCGGAATCCGAAACGTTAGATAAAGAGAGTATCAGATTATCAAATTGCGAATTAGTGGTGGACGCACCATGAGCGGCCATTTTCGGATGTACAGCAGAAAATTAAAGTGAGAGAGTGTATATCAGACGGTGAATTGCAAGGAAAAACTAGGTCGGTCGATCGATCCGAGAAAATGTGGGACGCGAAGACAGAAAAGTAGCGAAAAAACTGCAACGGTGAGGATGAAAAAGATTTCAACAACCCTCAACGGCGATGCGAGCTCTAGAGAATGTTCTGGATCTGCGGTTATTAGATCTACCCTTCTGATGCATCAGACAACAGAAAACGCAGAGGCAGATTGTTTGTTGCTTGAAATATGCACCCCTCGACTTCGGCTTTTATAGACTTTTTTACAGAGGCAAGAGGTGTGTGAGTCGTGACTCGTGAGTGAGTGAGAGGCGGGTGGTGACGTGGCACGGGTCTCTTATCTTTGTGTGATGATGGCATTAATGGAGGAGGTTTTGGTAGAAAGCTAATTGTTGTTGTAGGCAGTGAGTATGAATTTAAAGAGTTGAATTAAAATTGATGGTGAGATTTGAGAATGCAAAATAGTTAAAATATGATGAATATTACTAAATTAGATGTCACTATAATAAGTACTCTGTACCTTCTACGCGTTTATTCAACTATTCATTATTTATTTTAAAAATGAATAAATTTAATTTTTTTATGTCAATATGAATAAAATTTATGCATTATTTTAATATAAGACCCAATATTTTCTTTTTTTTTCTTTACTAAAAGAAAATGAATTAGTTTGACAATTTTTAAATTTATACTCATATGTTTAAATTTGAAATCTTTACATATAATATCAAACAAAAGTACAATTCTAACTTATATAATTATTTTCATTATAATATGAGATTTGAATATGTAAATATGATTAATCAATAAAATATAAAACTAATCAAAGTAAAATGAGATAAGATTATAAGAACGAATTAGTTTGTAACAAACCTATATAAAAATAAAACAAAATAATTATAAATATTTTTTTTAATTAGTATTAAATTGTTTTTTTAGAGTATTGATGATGTGGCGCCACATAGGCAAATTGAATATGGAGGCGACACATAGGCAAAATGAATGTGAGGTCGACATGGGTTTGAAAAGTGACTTGTTTAGTATATATATATATATATGCCTAAAAAAACTCACAATTCTTAAAAGTAGCAAACAAATCTTAGGCCTGCAGACCTTTTGCTCTTTAATTGGCATCAGGGCAAGGATGCTTGTGTGATGTGACCGGGGTCTCACCCTTTGCCGGTATGGGTGCAAGTTCTTGGGCGCATGGGTTGACCTTGCACAATGCTGTGGAGAGGAAAAAGAGGAAGTATGCGTCCAAATGTGAGGAGAACGGATACAAATTTATCCCTTTCGCTTTCTCTACGTTTGGGGAATTTGATAAGGAGGCTTTGGACATGCTTTCACGTGTTAAGTCTCTCTCTATTAGTCACTCTAACAATACCAAAAGTGGTACGTTTGTTTTTCATAGATTGAGTTTTTGCATTCAAAAAGGTGTAGGGGACCAGCTTGTTTCTAGGCTCCCATCCAACTTTATGTAATTTACATTAAATATTATATTGTTTTTAAGTTTAATTTTTTAAAATTAATAAGATATGGATTACATTTTGCAAAAAAAAATTAAAAAAAGAAATTAATATTAGCCAAATCAAATCATGTACAAATTTTAAATCTCATATGAATATTGTTTCTCTCTCCTATTTTTAAAATCAAAAAAATAAAATTTTTATGTTAATTTTATCCGATTTTTAAAAACTAATTGATATTGACGTACTTTTGTATCTCTATTCTCGTAAGATTCAAGATGATCGAATATTTATATGATGAACAATAAATATACATTCTCGCTGACTGTCGAGTAAATGCAAATGTGATAAACAATGAATATGTACTTGTTTTACGATGAATACGATTATTATAAATAGTTGTATAATATCGACATAATTATTTTATCTTCATTATCGTTGTAACATCCCCGACCAAAGTGCATGCGTCATTTTGCATTCATATCATATTAAGAGCATATGCATAGCATATTGACATATAGTGAATTTTTAAAAGTAATATTTATTTTCTAATTAAGTTTATTATATTTTAAAAAGTTTTTAAGTAAAAATTAATTAATAATTATTTCAGGGTAAAGTTTGTAGTAAACGAGATATCAGGGTAAAAAGTGTAATTTTGGCTAAATTTGACCGACTTCCTTCATGAATATTTATAAGGTTGTCTTGTCCTTCTTTATTAAGTTTTCTAAGGCAACAAAAAAAAAAAAGTTCACAGACAGAGTTCGAAAGAAGAGGAGGAAATCTTTTAAGGATTTCGTTGCTTTGATTTCGGTTGTATTTGTTGGATCTGGTACAAGATCTCTTCTGCCGGGTTTTAATCTCGAAGTATAAGATTGGTTTGGTAAGTTTTTAATTAGTTAATGGTTTATTTGGATTTTATTTATTTTTCCAGATCTAGATCTATAGTTGCTTCTGATTCGAAAATCAGTTGATTTATAGTTCTCAAAGGGTATTTTCGATATCGGATTTATATTCGGTAAAAGATTTCAGAGTGATTTTAGGGTTTTGATAGCTTGCATATAGGTAGTGTTTAGAATGCATGTTTCCGTTTCTTTTCCGTTGTTTTTAAGTAGTTTTAGTTAGTTTCTTTAGTGTCTTAGAGTGTCTAGGGGTTTTGGGTTTTTGCACTTTTTCTATGTTGTTTTACAGGTCTTAAAGTGAACAAGCATGAAAGGAATGGAAACGAGAGAAGAATGCTTGAATTCGGGTCATCCATTGGAGTTGTTGGTTCAACACCTCTGTCTTGTGAGAGCTCGTTCGGGAGCTATATTGGTCTTATGAAGTTGAGTTTGATATCATTGGAAAGCTAATTCAAAGATCTACAATTCATTTTTTTACTCTGAGTCCAAATTCCAACTCGAAGTGAGTCAAAACAGCCTCTGAAGTGTCACTTGAGTTCTGAACCGAGGTGCTGGCCGCACCCGCCGCCAACCCAGCGGCGCCCGCCGCCCCTGACAGTCGCGGAGATCTTTATTTGCCACGTGTTATGTTGTGATTGACTCCTTTTCTATCAGTATTATTCCGAGATATTATATTTTTGGGATATAGTTTTAGACCTAGTTTGATATATTAGGTTTTAGAGAGTTGCATCTCTCATTCATAGACTATTATCATATTTTTCTTTCAAAGTTTTTAGCTTTTCTATGGAGAACTAAGACCTTTTGCTTAGTCAGACAATTGAAGCATCGTTTGAATTAGAGTTGTGAGATTTCTAATTCCTTATCCATTGCTTGAATTTAATCTTCTCTCTTGCTTGAATGTTTATGATTTGTTTCAACAGTTTCTAGCATGATCAACTAGGGTTTGTTGTTATTGAATCTATTGCTAGATCTAGAGTGTTACTGGTTGAGCATCTCTAGATTGAAGTAGCAACTACATCGTACTAGTATCTGGTTGTGCTAGTCTTATGCAGAAGAGATTTGATTTACATTCTAGGGTAAAAACTGGTTGTTTTATTCTAGAATTGTATCCTACTATATTCCTATCCTTACTGCTGCTATTAAACTAAATCATTGATGGTTTCATGGTTGTTTAATTAGTTAGAACTAATAGCATCTGGTTGTGTTGTTAGTTAGAATTGAAAAGGAATTGGAAAATCCATTGCATGAGATATTGAGGTGAGATCAATGATCAACTTGTCATACGGTTGTGGATATTTGTTTGCCTAAGCTATGTTCCTAATTATTGTTTTTCATAATCTTTTATTGTTTTATTAGTTTTGCATTCTTAAATTTAGTTTAGTTCATAAACCCCCTTTTACTTTAATTGTCATAAAATTCACATAAAAAGATAAATCAACCTTCATGTGGATTCGACCCTTACTTCCCTAAGACTACAGTCTTTAGGTTTGTTAGGATTATTTTGCATAGCCGTGATTTGCACGACGATTTCACGCCTATTAGGTTTCTCTTTGTAATGATATTAGGGAGCCCTTTGAGCAAGTTTTTAAGAAAGGTTTGAACTAGAGAAATGTTTTTCTATATATATAGTTTATCGATGTCAAGTTTTTAAAGGATTTGGAATCATGCACAAGAAGTTATAATGTGTAACACCCCGTCTTTCGACAGGACGCTATGTGATAGTAGACCTTACTAGGTACTACTTAGGTGGGTTGACAACAACACTTTAGGATCTTACAACGCGGGCACGACGAGAAAACAAGTAAAACATCCAACTTTCATATTTATAAAAATGAATATAAAACATGTTTGAATGCCCGAATGCATAAACAAAATTACCAAGTAACCCTTCCCGATTTCCTCTTTTCCCTCAAAATATTCCAAACAACACTTAAAAATTCACAATTAAAATAATTCAATGAAACTAATAATAATAATAATAATAAATCATCCCGAACCACGCCCAAAAACCCTAACTAATGACACGTGCGTCAATGATCCACTCCACCATCCGGCCAAGGCTCCTGCACGGTTTCCTGTGACATACCTATCACTGGAAAAATAATCCCCAAAGGGTCAGATACTAATCTACCAAGCTAGATAATATGCGGAAATTATAAGACGTTTAAAAACAATTCTCTATAGTCAGCAATCAGAATCCACAATCGCAACCATAACTCTAAATGCCAATACCTAAATTAGACGGTTAGTCACACATAAGCCAAACACGCATACATAGAATCGAACAATTAAAGCAACATAACTCATTCTCCATCTCGTATTCCAAACCACAGTGCGGAGGCAGGCCCTCCCACTCCTCGATCACATCATTTTTTTTTCTAAACCCGGCTAAGCCTCCACTGGAGCACTTGCCAAAAACACATAGATAACATTTTCTTTTGAAGGGGCACGGTTTCTCTGTCACACGGACTATACATAGGCAATCCTTCCTCTCCATCAGCTACGATGCCCGTGCCGAAAACGGTACCAACACAGAGAAAACGTTCGAAAAACTTTGGACGATAAAACACATTTAAAACCAACTTTTCATACATCATCACAAGCAATTCCAAACAGTTCAAAAAGATTTTCGGGACTAGTTCCCAAAACCAATCCTACAATCACGGAACAAAACCTAACAAGATAGACAAGAATCGAGCAAGTCGAAAACGACTTACCTCAAGTGAAAGATTCCTCCCAAGAACGGAAGGCTAGAAACCCAAGTAATAGCAATCTCCTAACATATTAACGGTAATACTTAGTACTCTGTCCGTCTCCAACAAAATAAAACTCGATAACTCGTCACTATCCCAAGCTTACTAGAGTTAAAATATGTAATCACACCAATTAACAAACTAACTAACTAATCTAGACTAATCCTTTCAACTATTATACGAAGTCATTTCGAATCTTTAATTAGCCTAATTCCAAGTACTAAATTACATGCATGATCAGTTAAATAAAATAACATAAGTCGTCACCTACATGTATATATATAGTTAACTACTAAACTTGTATCGAGCACACATACTTATATACATATAGATATGTAGTACGTAACAACCTAGTAAATTAAAAATATAATTAACTTCACTAGTTAGATCCTATTTTGATATGAATTCAATAAACATTAAAAGTGAACACGTAATACATCATCAATCCAGCTATTGTAACTTAGATCAAAGCAAAGACCTCACATAAAACAAAAGACGAAACCATCTTATCTAGCGCAGACCCATTTATCCCATTCAGATTTTCAATTTCACAAATAAACTCACAATTCGGTCGATTGCCTCACAATTAAAACTGACTCTCCATTAAAACTGAAACCAAATTACCCAACTTGTACCCTTCAATTTCCAAACCGAACCTAGTCCCCATAACAAAATGAACCATGAACATGTTGATCGTTGATCCCAACAACCTGCTAAACCATGGCGCTACCCAACCTCACCGACGCGGGCGGGCACGAAGGACAGGGCGAAGAATACTTACCGGCGAACAAGGGTGCGACCGGTGGCTGACTCGGCAGTGTTCAGCGCGAAGGATACCCGAGCGGGTTGCGGGGAAAGCGAACCGGTGGTATGAAGGCGTAGCGAGACCGTCGTGAGCCGGCGTTCGGGATGGACTCTATAAGGCCCGAAGCCTTAGAAGCGCTATCCCATGCCAACCCGAGGACTTCCCATGAGGTCACCCATCCTGGTACTACTCTCGCCCTTGCACGCTTAACTTCTAAGTTCTCTGTCCTCACTCGAACTTAGAAAAGGAAGAGCTCTTGTTGACATGGGGAGCACCTCAATCTCTTATAAATTATCGGGGTGTTACAATCTCCCTCACTTAAACACTTGACGTCCTCGTCAAGGCCCAATGACCGCCCTCCGAGTCGAGTGACCGCCCATCGGGCCAAGCCCACTCGTAACCCGGAGTCGGCTCTGATACCATTTATAAAGCCCGAGGCTTTAGAAGCGCTATCCCATGCCAACTGGAGGACTTCCCAGGAGGTCACCCATCCTGGTACTACTCTCACCCTTGCACGCTTAACTTCTGAGTTCTTTGTCCTCACTCGAACTCAGAAAAGGAAGAGCTCTTGTTGACATGGGGAGAACCTCAATCTCTTATAAATTATCGGGGTGTTACAGACTCTCTCAGGAAGGCGAGGGGTTAGATGACTCTCAGTTTTTATAGGGAGGGAGTTCGTACACAGGGGAGAGGTTTGGAGGCAAATTAATTAGGATTAGGGTTAATTAGGATGTCTATCCATTTAGTTACATAAGATAGATTTTTAACAATTATTATTATATTCCTTTTATGTAAACAAGTTAGAATTAGATAATAAAGCGAATTAACAAGTTCCCGCTTCCGATTAACTTACTAGTATTTCTGTAAAATGTTAAATCTAAACCCGAAGTTATTTGTGGGTCAAGAATTTCGATTATTTGCGAGCCAAGAAACATGTTTTCTAACCTAACACGAATTCGGGTATTACATAATGTATACTGGCATTTCATTGCATTTGGGGTTAGAGTTTATAAGAGTAAATAGCCTAATTTGCATTTGGTTATATATAGGAGCACAAGTCATAGATCGTGGTCAAAGAGAAAGGGAAGTGATATAGTATATGTCTTGAACAGGTGAGTATAGACCGGAGATTCAACTCTATGTGAAATACGAATATATGGATACATGTGCTATATGTGGTATATGGATATATGTGATATATGTGCTATATGCGCTATATGGGTATATGTGTTATATGAATTATATGGATATATGTGTTATATGTGATAGCTCTGAAATTTCCTGAGTTGTTTGCACAGAAAGTATGTTAGCAGATGGCATATGATATATGGTTACATGATGCACTTGATTGCATAGCATATTGAAATGAGATTAAAAGGACCTGTGACTGTCTCGCCCTGAATTTGTATTACAGGACCTACGGGTCATAAAGGATCTTCGGATCATACAGGATCTTCGGATCAATACAGGATCTACGGATCATACAGGACCTACGGGTCATAATTAAAGGGACCATAAGAGTCCATATACAGTAAACCCAGGGCAGATTCAGGTTTGAACAGTTCACAGAATAAAGAATCGGAAACATCAGCATTTACATTTGCATAGTAAATTCATATATGACATGTATAATATGTATGAATATGTATACTGACCAATTGTTTGGCTTTGTGTGAAATAATTGATGATGGTTTACATTCACTGAGTATGCGACTCACGTAAATCGCAAAGCAATTTTTCAGGTTCAGCTAGAATTTTCTGACGTGTGTCTCGTTTGGAGGTCACATTCATACAGGTCGACAGGCTGAAGCTCAATGCAACATTCTCCTCCTCATTTTGCATCTTAGACATATGTGTTATAACAAAAGTTAGAGTAATAGATGTTTTAGTATAAAAAGTGAATGCATATGTGTGTGCAACCTTATATGGTTGTTACTTTCTGATATGTGCTGATGTGAAAATAGTTGCTATATGTGAATTATCTCTTCATATGAAGAGATAAGTTTTACAAAGTATAAGTCATAGGGTATAAGGGTGTCACAATCGCATGCTGCAAAATGAATACCATTTTATCTTCATTATCGCATGCTGCCAAATGAATACCAATGTAATACACAATGGATATTAATATTTGTTATAATGAATATGATCATTAGTAATTATATAATTTCTTTATAATTTGGACAAGCAAGATTCATTGGCTGAAATCTTATTCCCGTTTTTCTGGTTCACCGGTTCCACCGACTAGACCAAAAGAGTACAAAAAAATTGTATAGCATATGTAACGGTTTCGTCCGCGACGACTGATCTAAGAGTATAGAATAAAGGGTATTATAGCACATAGAGCTTCGACGCTAGCGTCTTTGATTCATCCCCCTCTGCAATCCTGACTTTGTTAACTATAATTATGATTTTTTCACTATTAAAAGCACTAACAACAACAGCGGAGACCCACGTTCTACCGAACTGAACTAAGAGCAAGGCCACAAGCTGCAGCAAGACCACCAGCTGGTGGTCTTGCTGCAGCTTGTCAACTTCAATGAATATTGCTATATAAAATTGCGAATATCAATTTACAATATAATACATACATAAATTGAATCGAAAAGCTACATAAATATTACTATTTAATGATAAGAATATCACCAACTAATACAATGAATATGGTCACCTAGTTACATAATATCACTAGCTAATGTAGTGAATATGACCACCCATTTTACACGACTATCAGTGTATACGACCACCTAGTTACATGAATATGACTGGCTAATACGGTGAATATGATCACGCAAGTTACACTTCCCTTTCGTCTCCAAGCAACGACTTTGGCTTATGTCGATACCCTTTACAAAAGCAAATGAAAATTGTTAATAGTCGACAAACACAATAAAAAAACTCCTAATTCAAACCCTTAAATCACCGACAAAAAAACCCGATCTTTTAATATTACAAACAACAATAATTTAATGTACCTTGTCAATAGATCAATATACCAAAATTGAGCGAGAAGAAATATCGAATCGACAACGGCACCAAAACCCCCAAATCAGTTTGTAATGGATGTTGTAAGAGAACAAGTAAAAATTAAACCCTAAAAGACTAATAAAAGATGTTTCGTGTAAAACTATATTGATGCATTTCGCCTTACTACAAGGACCGACGTCTCGTTTTATGAATCCCACTTCGATCTAGGGTTGAAATTGAATGGAAGCAATCAACGAACTAAGCATGCAAGGGTGCGCGAATCGATGGATGATAGGTACGACGCTAGGGTTCTAGCGGCGTCTCGGGATGGAGTTGATTCCAACGAACGAAACCTTAGAAAGATTGAAGAGCGATTGGGAAAAAGGGTTTAGAAGAATTGACGCTTGAAGGCCTGAGAAAGAGAATCTCGATTCACTGAGGCAATTTCAATTTCATTCAAGTGTAAAATGTTTCAAGCATAGTCTGACTTAATAAATAGATCTAAAAAACCTAACCCTAGAAGCTAATCGAGAATGGGCCCGAACATGCAAGCCCAACCCATGTCGTTATTTTAATAAATAGCGGAAATATAAATAATACGAAATATAGTAATTGTTTCAATTAAAATCCCAACTTAAGATAAAACGGAAACTTGAAAACCTGAGACTACAGGAGAAGGTCGAGGGCGTCGGTGCTATTGCCCAGAGGGAAGCGGCCCGACAACGGGGGGTACGCGGGCGTGTCATGGGACATCCCAGCCCGCGCCAAAAACGGAAAAGGCTCTGCCGAAATTACACGGGCGGCGTGCCTTCATGGCGTGGTCGCGCCTGTGCTAGCTGCGACCGTGGCGCCTGTTGGCGCGGGCGCGCCTCCTGGATGGTTGGTCGCGCTGACGGGGGTTTCTTCGGAAATGCTTGGCTCGATCCTTGACTCCACCAATTGACCCGAGAGTATGTATTGGACCAAAGATGTCATCAAAATAGTAGAAGGAGGGTCTTGGACCGAACTCATGGACCGAATAGCTCGACTTGTGATGGAAACGGTTGATGCCGTCCTAGGATAGAACACATCATATATTACAATAAAGAAGGATAAATACCTGCAATTAGATTGATTTCTTCAATGGTGAGAGAAAGAATCATCGAAATTGCTTATCGGAATCATTGGATGTGGTGTGCATCAATGGTTCTTGTAGTCCGGTGATGAGGCGCAACAATGGTATGGTGGTCCGGTGACGATGGTTATCCAACTGCGAGAGAAAGAAGGGAGGAGATTGTGGGAGTTGTCGGTATGAAGAAGAGAGGTTGGGAGAAAGAAAGAAAGAGGAGATTAATTTTTACGTAATTTGGGGAAAAGAGATAATAAATTGCAAAGAGAAAAAAAATTCTATCCAAAAGTATCTCTAGTAGAATTAATCTTGTGTTTGTAGTCCATATCATATTTTACACCTTTTTTAAACAAAATCTCTGTCATTTAAAAATTCTAATGTAATTGTCTATATTCACCCTCACTTTCTACTCTAATAGTACTTTCTACCAAATCCTAATACTGCATTCCTATATAACTATTAATAGTTTAATCAAATAATACATAGATAATGGATTTTTAGTTCTAGTAGAGTTAGAAAAAAAACTCCATACGAAGAGTTCAGGAAATTTGGACAGTTGAATAAAATTTAATGGTTGAGATTGATTCTTCTCTCTTCCACTCAATTCTCTACTTTTTGTAGTTACCAATCATAATCTAGAATGAGATTTACCAAGATATCAAACCTGATCAAGTGAAACAAGTAAACAACTATAGTGTGTGTATATCATTTACGTTATAAAAAAATCACATACTTACATTTGATGGAAAATTGATCTATGTTGAGCGTAACTCCACTCCTTAGTTGTACAAAATTCCACAATGAATGGTGATTCACCAAACCGAGTTGCATCTTCTGTGGTGGTTAACTTGGTTGTTTTGAATTCGACCGAAAAAATCAATTATTCTTTTTTTGAATCATTGCTTTCAGTTAAACCCACTCAAACAAGTGAAACAACAATCACAACTCGGAGAAGAGAGACATACCAGGGAGATTCAGCCGAAATTCAAACCAATCGAATGACGACTTGGAGAAGGGAGAAAGTTCAAAGACCAGGGACGATTGGCAACGATGGTCTAGGGGACTCGGAGTTGAAGAAAGTGGCCACTCAGCCTTCTCTATTAGTGAGTGGTGGTGGCTGCTAGGGATTGTCATAACTCATGAGAAAGGAAGACAAAAGTTGAAGTGGGTCACAACAAAAGAGGCAAAAAGGAGGGGGTGCAACTGAGATGCACATAGGTCTTATTAGATTTTTTTAAAATTTATGTCGGTTTAAAAACCGAACTGAACCGAAACAAGCGAAATTCTTGAATTCATTAAACCAATATTCGGATCGAAAAACCTTGGTTTCGATTAGGTTCAATTTGGTTGGTTCTGTCCAAAATTTGATTTTGACCGAACCGTGCTCAACCCTATTTATTTATTCAAATGCACTGAAACTACAATACGTGCATAAAAATTAGCTAACTATATGCAAACAATTTATTTATGCCCATAAAAAATAAAAAAATAAAAAAATATGAAATCGATGCACAAAGTGCATCAAAAAGTCAATGCACAATTAGCAAGTTTTGATATACACTTAACTAACAAATTGATTTATACTCCCTTCGATTCAAATTAATTGTCGTTTTAACACTTCAAATTTGATCCATTTTATATGTCGTTTTAGATTTTCTAGGCAATTGATTAGGAGTGAGTTATGAGAATGGTTTTTGGAATGTGTTTTTATTAATTAATTTTATTCATTCATTGGTTGAAAAAAGGTGATAAGTGGTAAAATTTATAAAAAAATTTACCCTTTTGAGTTTAGTTAATGCTTTTCTTAATTCTTGTGTCGAAAACTAAAACGACAATTATTTTAGATCGGAGGAGTACTACTCTTCTAACTTATCTAACTTTTGAAAAAAATAAATAAAAATAATTGATAATTTTTATTCATATTTACATAAAATAATAAGAAAGCAAATTATTTTTAAGAACTAATTTATTTTTAAAATATAGGAGTAGTGTTTTTATATAACCACACTCCCTTATATTATATGGGCACTTATGCTAGTATAATCCTAATTTTTATGGTTCTTGTTTTCTATATCAACCAATAATATATAATATTTGAACAAAAAGAAATACACGTTAAGTCATTAATTTTCTTTAGTAAATAGTTAATGAGCAAGGCCTTTTGTGTTATGAATTTAGTAATTTTTAGAAGAGAGTAGATTCAATAATACCATATAGTAATTTAAGTAGAGTTTGATAGCATTTGTGCATAGACATTAATTTAAATATTTTTTTCTTCTATATTAAATTATAAAATCCTATTTATAAATAGATTAATATGGATGTTAAATTTTTATATATCATGAATTTTGTAAATTTTAGTAAATACTAATTCCCTTTATATTTCAGTCACTTTTTAACTAAAACTAATATGGATAATTAATATATCTATAACTATATCTTAAAGTGACATCTTTTCAAGTTATCAGGATTTTTGGCCCTAAGTTAAATTAAATTAATAATAAACTATTTTTAATAAATAAGTTAGTTTTAACTTTCATTTTACATTATATCTTATTTATTAAATCAATTATTTTTATATCTTATCTATTTACTATTTAGTATGGAAAAAATCAATCAATCAATCAATATATGTTATACAAGCTGACCGTTTTCGACTTATCATGTTGATTCTGGCCATACCTCATATTTAAAAAAAAAATATTTTTATTACTAGTTATACCCGTCATGTAATGCACGACTACATGAATTTAATACTTAATTTATTTAATGATTATGATTTTAATTTAATCTAAAAAATTTATTAATTAGAACACATATTATATAAAGTCTTACAATTAGTTTCATGTGAAACATGACCAAAATTATTAAGGTGAGTCCACTATAATTTTAATTGCTTAATGATATTTTATTAATGCAAAAACATAAATAAAAATTATTTGAATTAGAATCATTTAATTTAATAAATCTTTTACAAAAAAAATAAAAAGGTAAAAATATCTAAATTCCTGTACTTTTTTTTATCAAATTCAATTCTTTAAAAAATTTAAATAAAAATTAAAAATATACTTAAAAAGAAATGATGAAAAAATAAATAAATAATGAATTTTTTAATGATACTAAAATCATTTGTATTTACATAAATAAATCAAAAATAAAATTAATAAAAAGATAACGTAATTTTTTTTATGAAAAGTCAATTTAGGCAAGTAATTATCTAGATTGAAAGTTATATTTTATTTTCGAAATTTTATTTAAGATAAATCTTTTAAATAAATAGATAAAAATAAATATAAATAATTTTATTTAATTTCTATAGAAATTTAATTGGAAAACTAAATTAATATATTTATCTTAATATATATATAATATAATATCTGATGTTATATAATTTATTTTGAATTTTAGATAAAATCTTTTAGATCTATCATAATTCCTAATATATAATAGATAACATCTTTATATTAGATAGAATCTTTCCTGGATTAATTTATACTTCTACATTATACTAAAATAATATCAACATATATAAATTCCAAAATAAAAAATCCTATGTGGAGAAATCCTAGGTGGCTTAACGTGGGAACGACACGTAAAAAAATCCCAGGTGGCGCAACGTGGTGGCCTTATTCCTTGCGTCTTTTATATATATACATAGATTTGAAGTTCTACAAATTAAATTCCTTTTATTTATTTATGCGGCAAATTAATTTTTAAATTCGATGTTGATTTTTTTTTAAAGATAGATTTTTTTCAAAAAATCCACATTGAATGTTTTTCTAAGATATAATACTTTAATTACATTAATCATTTATTTATCCCCATTAAATTCCTTTTTTATTTAATTCCATGTTGAATGTGTTTTTAAAGATAAAATACTTTAAATACTTTAATCATTTAGTTCTCCTAATTAAATTTGTTTTATTTATTTATGTGGTATAAAATATTATTTTTCTTTTTTGATATATTAATTTATCCCATATAGAATGAATTTTTTAAAAGATAGAAAACTATAGCAATAAAGATAGAATATCATATCTTCGACCAAAAAGATAGAATATCATATAATTTTTTGTCTTTATTAATTTTTCTTTGTATTTTTTCGTAAATAAATTATCATTAAACCATCAAAGTCACAGTGAACTCACCTTAATGATTTTGGATCCATTTCACATAACAACAATTGTAAAATTTTATATACATTTTTTGTAATAAATGAGATATTTTTGTTTTTAAATATTAAAATGAAATCATATTCATTAAATAAATTACGTATTAAAATCATATAGTCGTGCATGGCACGACATGTATTACTAGTATATATATATTGTTTTATTTTTATGCATAGTTTATCTTCTTTTTAAATTATACCTTTCATGAAATATTTCCAAGGAAAATAAGCAATCTAGATTATTTTATCTTAATAATATATCTTTATTCTTAACTTTAAACTTAAAATTTAGATTTGATTATTTTTATTTGATTCCAAAAAATAAAATAATTTTCGTACATGGTACAAGTAGTAAATTACTTACATTAAATTTTACATTACATTTTCCTTTAGTAATATCCAATTTATAATATATTAAAATAATTTTAAAATCCGAGTAGTAGTTGTGCATAGCACGATGGGTACAACTAGTTATCCAAATAATTAAAAAAGATACTACTTTTGAACCCCTAGGTTGACACGAACTTGCATGATAACCTTCTATAACTCGGCCAGATTTAGCCTGTAATCCGATTGACCTAAACACATAGTCAATCCAAACCCCGAATAACTAAACTGAAACCCGTCTAAAACGATTGACATGTCTAAGTCAAAAGTAATGAGTCATGTTGGCTATGTCATAAATATTGTGTGAGTTCAATTTTATTTGTATTTATATGTATTTAAGTTATTATATGTATTTAATGTAAAATAGATAGATTACTCCCCAAGAAAGGACGATAAATATCCTCCGAAATATTCCTTGTGTAAAGCCCTATTTAAAGAGGCCTCCATCATCAATAAAATGATTTGAATTTCTTTTCTTCACATAAACCCTAGTACCTAGTGTGTGGGACAATTTCGGGTGCTAAAATTGGCGTTTTCCATGGGGATAAGACAAGACCGCTGTCTGCCATCGGGAGAAGAGAGCCACCACCACCAGTTAGGAGTGAGGAAATCAATTGACCACCATCGAAGAAAGGGTGAAGACGTTGGGTGCTCACGCCATCACTGGTCTACAGTTCTAGGGTTTCACTGAAGAGAAGTTGTTAGTTCCATTTGCAAGTTGTAGGATCGTAAGTACTTAAACAAGTTGGCGACTCCTGCGAAGTCGTCGACTTTGAGTAATAATGTAGCGGAATAAACAAACAGGAAGAACGTTGCCAAACTATAAATGACACGTGATGTATAGTGGAAACTCTTTGTAAGCCAACTAGTTTACTTAGAGAACCACTCCCTTACAAGTCTCTCACTTGGTCGAATTTCAAGCGTCTTTATACTCACTCTATTGATTTCTTGAGTATTACAAAGTTCTCCCGTGTACAAGTTGAATCTCACAACCGTGAACCACGCTCTACCTTTGTGTCTACATTCTCAACCTCAAGCTATGCCTAAAAGCACTTGACTACACCACTTGCACGAGTCCCACACACAAGTCTTCTCTTTCTTTCTCACAAGATACAAGTTATGCTCAGCGTCACAAAATATATCCTAAACACTGAATTATTTAAGCTAGAAGAAGAGAGATCTCGTGCAATAGCATTTCCTATTCGATTAGGGAAATGACATCCACTCAATCTTTACAAATCTTTCCTAAAATATCATGTAAGAACATCCAGTATAAAATATCACAAGAGAATCGTAACATAATCTTTTGATTTTTTCACTTTTTGTGATGACTTTCTCCATAAATAAACACCCCAACTGTCTTGTAAACGATTGAGCACGATCTGTGTATTCCTTCCAAAAATAGTTTTTCTACCAACTGATCGTATCGGTGACTTTTTCGAGTCCCCGACTCGCCATGCAACTTCTAAGTCACTCACTTCTTGGAACCATCAAAACTAAAGCTTCTAACATCAGCAAGGAGCGATTTTCGCACGATCAAGAGAGGTGGTCGAGAGCAAAATAGTTCGAAACCAGATATTCGACATTGGAGCCCATTCTAGAGGGCGACAAAGATGAAGTTGTGCGCGAGTCTAAGCGACAAGAATTGCTCGAGGCAAGAGAGGACATACGATGGTTAAAGCATATGCTCGAGAAGGTTCAAGGAAAATATCCCATCTTGGGAATCGATTCTCACATAATGCTGACGAAAATCCCATCGTATATCAATACCCTATTTACATCGCATCCACGGATCCTAATTAATCATGAGGACTAGTGGATCAATTTGAGGTATTTGAACACCTTGTAGGTCAATAACATAAAATGTGATAAGGAGAGAATCGATCTTAGGGCATTTGACTACTTCTCCTTCAGTTCTCATTACCTCGAATTGTTGCATACTTGCCCTATAGTTATTGCGAGAACTAGCATCCCAGTGCCCCCAACGACTTGGATCACATGCTACTTTGTTTCAGTGGTTGGGGTACCTTGTTGAGGTTATCCTAAGATAAATTCCTTTAAGTGTCCCAACTTGACTAGCTACTATAGAAATTGCAAATACTCTCTACAAGAATTGGTGCCATGACCCTGCACCTTGTGATAGGAACAATATCAACGTGTGTTTTTCCCTCAAAGTTAGTCAGGATCTGCCATGGACGCTGGAAATATGGCTAGTCCTTGATCTTGTTCAAGATGCGATGGAGTGGAATGCTGAAAGTGGCGAATAAGGCATTGGTTCGCGTTTCAAGATATTCATCGCACGTTTTTCTTCTTATGGAAGTATGTTGGCCTTGACCTTGTTGGAGACTACAACAACGTCAAGCTGGTGCTCTCAACGGCAAGCTTTCACTAAGCTTGCTATCTCTTCTATAGTGTGCATCCTCGTCTCAAGCTTGACGACTACCATAGTCGTCCCTTCGCGATGGTGAAGCCGTTGAAGTGTAATGACTCCTATGATGGCGGTTATTCTAGTTGTCATAATTATGGGATCGTTGTGTGTTGTCAAAGCGATCGCGGGAACGTCCTCATTGCTTGGGCATATAACGCTCATCCTCCTAGTGTCGTTTCGCACGAAACGGTTTTGCTTATGTTTTTTGCTCAGATTGGTTGCAATCCGTCACTGAACTCTCGTGGCTCTGCTCATCAAAATCTGGGTCACTTGATGAAAATCCAGTGGGACAAAACCCGTTGATGAGGAAAGAGTAAGATCCTTTTGACAAATCAGACTAGTTTAATCCTATTTTTCCCCAACGGGGACTTCCTCGAAATGCTATCCTTTGTCATGAAACCTCTTGATCCTAGACATTGTAGTGTTGCTGCTTGGATTGCCTTGACCTGGGTGATCCTTCCTTCATGGGGGGACTGGATCATTTGAAAAATTGAAGAGGGAATTGCCTTCATTATGTGAATCCAAGGCCATTCTAGTACAATGTTGTAGGAGGATGCTACATCTACAATCGCAAATTCCACCTCTATTGTTTTCTTAGTGAGGGTTACTTGAGTTCGATATACTCCGAGTGGGTATATGACGTCGAAAGGTTTTAACAAGACCTCCCCTTCGTAGGTTTAATTTTATTCTTAGTTGTTAAACATTTTCTTTTTATTCAATTAATTTATGTTTTCACCTTTATGTTCCAAAAATGGCCGTTAGCATCATCGCCCAAAGATGCTTCAAGAATGCACCATTGGCGCAACAAAACCGTGAAAATTGGTTTGCCTACAAGGAGGCAGGAAGGTCATCTTGGGATTCCTCTACCCTCCGTCAGTCATTGCCAAAAGGTTGACCCCCATGATAAAATCGTGACAGTCGGTTTGCCTGCAAGAAAACAGGAAGATCGTCCCTTGGGATTCCCTGGCTGTTGACAAGAGTCATCAACCTTGCGACAAAACCATGAAAGTCAGTTTGCCTACAAGAAGGCAAGAATATCATTTTGGGATCCTCTGGCCTCTGGCGGTCATCGCTAGAAAGTCGATTCCGACGACAAATTTGTTAAAGTCAGTTTGCTTGCAAGGAAGCATAAAGATTACTACAACGACGTGCATTTGACATGACTAAAACCCACTTGTTGAAATGACTGACCATTTGAGGGGGCAATTGTAGATGCAATTTTATTTGTATTTATTTATTGTATGTATTTAATGTAAATAGATAGATTATTTTCCAATAAATGATAATAAATATCTATAACCATATATTAAAGCTATACCTTTTCGAGTCACAATGTAAATTCTGACCCCACCATAAATTTAAAAATTAATTTTTATTTATATTGATTTATTTTTTCATTGACATTCTTTTCTATCTATTTATGTGAAAAAAAATTAAATTCGAAATTTAATTAAAAACTAACGAAAAATATTCTATCTTTATCTTTTTATCTAATTATGTAAAAGATTTATCTTAAATCAAATTTTGATAAAAAATTCAATATCTAGATAATTAGTTGCCTAAATTTTTAGTCACCAAGTTAATTTTGGCCCCACCTTACATTTAAAATTAATTTTTGTTTATATTAATTAAGTTTGTCTCATTAAAAAAATTCTATCTATTTATGTGAAAATTAATTTTTAAATTCAAAATTTAATTAAAAATAACAAAAATTATTCTATCTTTATCTTTTTATCTATTTATGTAAAAAAATTATCTTAAATCAAGCTTTGATAAAAAAAAATTAGTCTGTAGATAATTAATTACCTAAATTAAATTTGAAAAAAATTATATTATATTTTTCTTAATTTTCTTATTAATATATCATTCTTAACATTAAATTTAATTATTTATATTAATTAAAAAAATTATACATTCTATGAGCAATAAATCACTGATATTAAATTTTATATTTATTTTTCTTTATTAATATCCTATTTATAATGTCTATAAGATACTGAATCGTAGTCGTACATGGTACGACGAGTACAACTAGTTCTCGTAAATATTGTGTAAAGTCTTATTTTAAGGGACCTCCATCATTAATAAAGCGACTTGATTTTCTTTACTTCACAAAAACCCTAGTACCTATTTGTGCGGGATAATTTCGGATCGGACACTACATTTTGGGTCAAAGTAATATGGATTAATAGCTTGAAATAAATCATAATTTTTTTATGTAGGACCATATCATATGCATGTATGTATGATTAAGAATCTTGATGGCAATGCACGCGTGGATGTTACTGTATTATTTAGCAATTTAAGCTATATTTTCTATTTAAAGGAGTATAATATACCGTATATTTTATGCCATGGGGATCTATGCATATTAGGTATCCCAAAATACCCCTTACAGTTCTATCAAAAAATACCTTTAGGTATTTGCAAAAGTGATAGAAGTTTTTCCTAAATTTCTTTTTTTTTCCGAATATTCTCTTTCTTCTATAAACATAATTTTTTTTATTTCTATTCATTTTTCAAGTAATTAAATCTAATTTATTTATGTTTAAATGTTAAAATTATTTCTATTCGCGAATTAAGATAAATAGGACCCATTATATAAGAGAAGTTGTTTCGAATTAAATTTACTAGTTTTACCCATCGTACTATGTACGACTACGATTTGATATTTCATAGACATTATAAATAGGATATTAATAAATAAATAAAAATATAATATAAACTTGAATATAAGTAATTTATTGCTCATAGAATGTATATAATTTTTTAATCAAATATTATATTCTTCATATTTTATTACTTTTCATGTACGTAAATTTAGTGTTTATCAAATATTTCAATATATCTATTAAATACTTTATTATCTATTTTTAGTAAATTTAAAAATTATAAATATTTATCATTAATTTTTTATAAAAGAAAATCACTATATATCTATAAATAAATTCGTCAAAAGATATATGTTAAAATATTTATATTTATTTTAAGGTATTTTAAATATTTTATCTTTAATTTTAAATACTTGTATAAGGAATCTTTCAAAGAGATAAATTTAAATAGTTAAAAAGAATTTAATAGAAAGAGGTTATAATATTAGAAATAAAAATTAATTTTTTAAATATGAGGTTGGGCTAGAATCGTTCTAATGACTCGAAAAGGTACATCTTTAATATATTTTTATAAATATTACCTATTTTTATAATTTTTAAACATTATAAGTATTTATCATCAATTTTTTATTAAAAAATAAAAAATATATCTATAAATAATTTCATCAAAAGACATCATGCTGAAAGATAAAAGATATTTATACTTATTTCAAAATATTTCAAATTTATTATCTATAATTTTAAATATTTGTATACGGAAGTTTTCAAAAAATATTGTTATACTAAATAGATATTTGTTTGATATTAAAGATAGATTTAAATAGTTAAAGAAGAATTTAATAAGAAAAAGTTAAAATATTAGGAATAAAAATTAATTTTGTAAATATGTGGTGAGGCCAGAATCGTTCTCGTGTCTCGAAAAGGTATAGCTTTAATATATAGTTATAGATTTATCATTGATTTTTTATTATAAAATAAAAGAATATATCTATAAATAATTTCATGAAAAATACATCATGTTAAAAGTTAAAGATATTTATACTTATTTATAAATATTTTATATTTGTTATCTTTAATTTTAAATATTTGTATGAGGAAGCTTTCAAAAGATATTGTTATACTACTAAATAGATATTTGTTTGATGTTAAAGATAGATTTAAATAGTTAAAGAAGAATATAATAGGAAAAAGTTAAAATATTATAAATAAAAATTAATTTTGTAAATTTGAGGTGGGACCATAATCGTTTTGGTGGCCCGAAAAGGGATAGCTTTAATATATAGTTATAAATTCTATATTAAATTTGTACCGATTTTTTTTTCTAAAATAAAATTAAGGGAAATTCCGTTTGGTACCCTCGAGTTTCTGGCTTTTCCGAGTAGTGCCCTGAAATAAAACTTATTCCGAGTGGTACCCTTGAACTTTTGCAAAAGTCCGGCTGATGCCCTTACTTGTAAATTTTCTTTAGTTTATAACTAAATTCGTATGTTTTCTAATGAAAAAATATTTTATTTTATTTAATTAAATTAAAACTCAATTTTAATTAAATAACAATCAAAATAAATCATATAAAAATATTATAATAATATTTTTATTTTATATATATTTTTCAAATATATTTTAAGGTGTATATAATTCAAAAATTTTAAGTTAAAAGCAAAAATATTATAAAATTTATATTGAAATAAATATATTGCAAGATTAAAAATTTCATGTAGATTTTATATAGTAATTTTGAGAGTTTTTGAAAAATTGATAGAAATTAAAATTTTAATGTGACTAGAGAGTACCATAATAACATTTCTATTAGTTTTTTAAATAAAATTTAAAATTATATATCATAACTATAACCTAAAGCGGAGGTTAAAAAAATTATTAAACAACACATGTCACTTTTAGATTGGACCACACCACCCTTTTTTTTAAAAAAAATCTTTTATTTTTAGATATGATAAATTCTTATTCATGTTTTTAGAACATAAGATAGAAAATCTCATTATTAAACAATCTTTTATTTTTGGATATGACAAATAGGAATATTTTTAGGATATTTTTTTATGATATCATACAAAATTTAAAATATATATATTATTTTTAGATAGAATCGTTTTTAACTAAGATATCTTAATTAAATAGTTATCTTTATTATAATTCAATCATTTGTTAGCTTATATGAGAAGATCTTGATTAGTTATATGATAATTGCCTTATCTTTTTACACAGATCATAACAAAAATTTATATTTTAGCATTTACATGATTATTTTTCTCATATAATAAATATATTTGAAAATATTTTATTTAAGAAAAACCCGTACAAGGTATGTGAATATATACTAGTATAAAACCTACATTGAGAGTACCATAATGTAAATATTGAAATATTTTTTTAAACTTAAAAATTTTAAATTATTCAACATACAATATACTTAAAATATATATATATATAAAATATTTTTAATTTAATAATTCATATGATTTATTTTAATTTTTATTAAAATAAAATTTTGTTTTAATTTAATTAAATATAAAAATATTTTTTTTTCATTAGAAAACATACTAATTTAGTTATAAACTAACGAAAATTTACAAGTAAGGGCACTAGCCGGACTTTTGCAAAAGTTTAGGGGTACCACTCGGAATAAGTTTTTTTTCAGGGCACCACTTGAAAAAATCAAAAACTTGAAAGTAGCACTCGGAATTTCCCTAAAATCAAAATTAATTTTATTTTTAGGTTTTAAAAATTTAGGAGTTTTAAGAATACATATACTTTTAATATTAATATTATGGTATTCAGTTGTTTGTCCTAAATCCTCTTCCCCATGTGTTGTCCGAGTCTGTGAACCTCTCCTATTCTCATTCCCAAATTCCCATGTCAAGCTGCCTGTGAATCCAACTCTCGCAGCCCACCTTCTGAAAACCTTTGGTTGTAAAAGTAGGATTATATGGCCATTATTGTAATTAATTGAACAATTTACAGAAATCAGAAGAAGATAGAAATTGGACGATTTGCTAGCTCACTTTCTTTTCAATAAAAAGGGCTTTCAATGAATAGTTGCAATTAATGGTGGGTTTTAAACTTTAGATTATGCTACATTAAAATACAACTTAACACCGAGTAATTTTTATTCACCCCAAACAAATGAAACGACGGAAAACGAATATCAACTGATTAGACGAAAATTGTGGAGGATACAAATGTCCAAAAAGGGAACAAAATGCGTTGGATGTGCTAGGGGTGTCCATAAAAAAACCGAAACTGATAAACCGAACCGAAAAAAAAAAAAAACCGATTATTTTTTTGGTTAACCAAATCGACTTTTTTTGAAATTTCGGTTTAGTTAACCGAACCGAAAATATTTTCAGTTTATCGGTTCGGTTTCGCTTCACGACTTTACATATAACGGTTAACCGAAAAACCGAAAATATATTAATATTTTATTCAAATATTACTACATTAGTTATCTTTGATTTATTTAATGGCTAAATTCTATGATCTTCAAAGCATTGATGTAGTTTGAGTCTTTACTTCTTTAATTTTAATAATTTACACACTATTTTTCTACGTTACATTGATATAAGAGTTGACGATGTGATAAGCAGAAATTATGTCAGCTATATGGGAGAAAGGGTGAAAACTGAAAAGGAAAATGTAAAATGGATCACTTTGGAAGAAAATACGAGTAATTGAGAAAGCTTGAGCCCAGATTCCGCCAAAAGTGGGGATGCCATGAATATACAAAGGATGTCAGTATACCAATTATTTAATGCCACTTGTTAACTACAAGTGAGGGGCATGTTAGGTTGATTTGTACTTTCACCAGTCCTACAGTAGCAGCAGGACATCGTAGGCCAACTACAATAATTCACAAGGCTAGATATTTTGGCCATTGGAGGGGAGGTGTGGACCCTACTACTGTCACATTGTGATGATTCATTTTTCCGCATAAATTTTACTAACCCACCCCCAAACTAATTTTTGTTTATTTTCTGCCGGTTAATTCTTTACTCTTTATAGCATATTTTATTCTAAATTATTACTCCATCATTTGTGTTAATTTACAACTTTTACTCCGAATCTTACTTTAAAATGTGAGCAAAATTTTCTAAAACTAGAATAACGATTATACTAGTAAAATTCAAAAAGTGTTAACCATCAACGATTGAACTAAGCAATAACCCCAGAGACGAAGCCAAGACGAAATTCAAAAAAAATGCTTATATAAATTGTACATTAACTAATTGGTGATCTAGGGATAAAATCAAGATTTTATTCCTTATAAGTTGAATTTGCTTTATAAAATAAGAGTTGAAATCATATGAGGAGGGGACTTAAGCTAAAAAATAGGATTAAGGAGAGCCGTCAGATGGATCAAATCTAATGATTCACGTTATATCCTAATTTTTGAAACGGGGTATTTTTGTCTTTTTATGTTCAAAAATTTACACCCTCCTCCTTTTTTCCTCTGAATCTAAGAGATCGTAATTTCCCCCGCCGTAGCTCCTGCATAACCTCGTCGTAGCTCATGCCCGTCCTATTCTTCCTTTGAGTCCCCGTCACAAGCTTCGATTGGGAGCTCCGATGATCATCTACGTACACGCTCAATAGAGCTATCTCCCATCTCCAATTTTGGGCCTTTGCCTCTATCAAAATTTTTATTTCTCTAATTTCAAACCCAAATTAGGGATTTTCCTATTAATTGGTCAAATTGGAGAGCGTTCCCAACATAATGGCATGGGGGCGGCAAACGGTGTGGGAACGAGATTCTGATAAAGGCGATGGACAGGAAGAGCGTCAGAGTTAAGGTGGTGGATGAGTGTGACTCGACTTGGGGTGTGATGAGGTTCACGCGTACGAGGCACCTTCTTTTGCAACTCTGGTTTCTCTATGGGCATCTTCTTTTGTAGACGATCGTAGTTCAAAATTATTTAGGCAAATTTAATATGATGGATATTCTGCTCGATCAGTTTCGATCTTCTGCTCAGTTTCAATCTTCTACAATTGAATTTTCTCTGCAAGTTTTGTGTTGCATTTGTATTTAGATTTTTAATGAGTAGCTTTTAAAACCTAATGTAACACCCCGATGATTTAAAGGAATTGAGGTGCTTCCCATGTCAACAAGATCTCTTCCTTTTCAGAGTTCGAGTGAGGACAAAGAACTTTGAAGTTAAGCGTGCAAGAGTGAGAGTAGTACCAGGATGGGTGACCTCCTGGGAAGTCCTCGAGTTGGCATGAGATAGTGCTTCTGAGGCCTCGTGCTTTACAGATGGTATCAGAGCCGACTCTAGGGTATGAGTGAACTTGGCCCGGAGGGCGGTGACTCAACCTAGAGGGTGGTGCTTGGGCCTTGATGAGGACGTCAAGTGTTTAAGTGGGGAAGATTGTAACACTCTGATAATTTATAAGGGATTGAGTTTCTCCCCATGTCAACAAGAGCTCTTCTTTTTCTGGGTTCAAGTGAGGACAAATAACACAGAAGTTAAGCATGCAAGGGCAAGAGTAGTACCAGGATGGGTGACCTCCTGGGAAGTCCTCGGGTTGGCATGGGATTGCGCTTCCAAGGTCGCGGGCCTTACACCTAATCCCCTTATTACTTAATCAGTATTAGGTTTGTGTGGTAAGTGTTGAGGGATTGTTTGATGCCTATAAGGTATTTGATGAAATGCTCATTTTCAATCTTCAACAATTGAATTTTCTCTAGTTTTGTGTTGCATTTGTATTTAGATTTTTAATGAGTAGCTTTTTAAACCTAATCCCCTTATTTCTTAATCAGTATTAGGTTTGTGTGGTAAGTGTTGAGGGATTGTTTGATGCCTATAAGGTATTTGATGAAATGCTCATAAGGTACTTTCATATTTTCTCTTATCCCCAAATCGTTTTAGTTGAATTTTGTAGTAATTCTTTATAAAATTATACAAAGTTGCAAATTTTTGTAATGTGTGTTCTTTGTTTTTAGCATTTTTTGTAATTTTAAATCATTTGTTTTTCCAACCTAGCTCACTAGACATGATTTGGCCAGTGGTTAGAGGATTAAGCATTACTATCCACTAGTGTTACCTGTGGTATGTATGTGGAAGTTTAAGCATCCCTAAATACGTGATTGATATGTAAATTTTAGACTCTATAAAATTGCACGTGCATTAGTAGCATTATTAAAACTAGTGGAAGTAAGTGTATATCAATGTGTTTACTCTTTTGTATTTGTTTCAAGTTCGATCAAGTTCTTTTTCTTGAAAATCACTTGTCAATATATATAGTAGCCTATTAGCTTAAATGGGAGAGCGTTGTGCTTGTGCATAAAGATGTAGGTTCGACTCCTACATAGGCTAACTTAAAATGCACTTTTCTAATCACTGAGTCACTCAATTCGGGATGAACTTCAACTTATTTGTAATGCACATTTACTGATTTGGATTGCACTTTTCGAAACATGGAATGCACTTTTCCTATAGAATGCAATGTCACTACTTTGAAATCCACTTTTTCTATCTTTTAGAATTGCACTTTTTCATCATTTACAATGCACTTTTACTACTTCAAAATGCACTTTAGAGTTCAATTTTACTACTCTAGAATGCACTTCTTTTTTTTTATCCATATAAGATGCACTTTTGCTAATTTATAATGCACTTTTACCACTTTTGAATGCAGTTTCGAATTTAATTTCACTACTCTAAAATGTACTTATTCTATCTATTTAGAATGCACTTTTGCTACCCATATAATGCTTTTTTGCTACTATAAAATGCACTTTAGAATCCATGGATACCTAACAACTATTTATGAGTTTCTTTCACATGATTGCACAATATGTCATTTAGGAATGCACTTTTGCTACTTTAAAATGCACTTTTACTATTTGAGAATGCACTTTAGATTTCAATTTTACTACTCTGATATACACTTTGACTATTTTAGAATGCACTTTAAAGTTCAATTTTACTACTCTGTAATGAACTTTTCCATCTATTTGGAATGCACTTTTTCAACTCTAGAATGCACTCTAGAATCCAAGGACACATAACAAAATATGCTAGAATTTCTACCACGTGATTGCACTATATGCCATTTAAGAATGCACTTTTCGACTTTTGCAATTCACTTTACTTTGTTTAGAATGCACTTTAGAATTCAATTTTACTACTCTATAATGCACTATATATCTACTTGGAATGGGCTTTTTTAATAATCTCTTACTAACAATCCTTGTGCATTTCTGAAACAAATTAGCCCATGTGGGATTCAAACCCACATCCTTGTGCGCACGTTACTCTTCCATTTGAGCTAATAGGCTTTCCTTATATTAATAACTTGTTAGCTTCTTAAAGTAATTAGTTATTTTTTGTACCTTTCGTTACGGTGATCTAAAAATTTTAGCTTAAACCTCGTACAAGAGTCATACTTAAGCAAACTTTTATGTCAAAAACACATGCCCTGGTTCCTAGCCAAAAAAACTTGAACTTCCAGCCATTCTTTAAGTGTGAAAGTGCATAATTCACTTTATTAACTTGGAATGCACTTTTAGTAATTTGGAATGCACTTTTATTACTTCATAATGCACTTTACTAACATGGAATCATTAAAAACAGTCAGCGTTTCCACCACCTTTGTTTCAAAATCCAATTCAAAATACCTTAGTGGTGAGCTTGAAATCGCCTTTCTTCCAGCTTCCACTCCTCACATACCGATCGCATTGAGGAATCCTCCTCAGAACAGCAATCATCAACCCAATCACCAAATCAACAACGTCCTCAGTAAGCACATCAAGCGTATTCGTAACCCTAATTCTTCTCTCCTTGCACTTCCCCAAATCAATCTTATCCAGGCCGATGCTGAAGCTGGAAACTATCTCCAACTTCGGTAAGGCTTCGATTAGTTCGGCGTTAGCCCCGCCAAAGGCGTTTCCGATGACGGCGCGGATCGATTTCGCGTTCTCCACCAGAAATTGCTTCTTATCGGGAGTCCCAAAAGCGGAAGAGATGTATCGCCGACTAAAAAGGGCCATGCGTGAACCATTGGAAGAAGCAAATTGTTGTATAATATGAGGGGTACTAATTTGTATTTATTTACCACCAATGCCACCGTTTAATGATTTCCCCCATTTTTAAATGAAGTTTAATTGTTAATCCTGACTGTTTAAATGCTCCATCTAACGGTCCAAGTTGGTCCTCATTTTTCACCATATCACTACTATTGATGTTCGCATTTCTAGTATAGTTTTTAGTAGGTTTTCTTTGCTTATTAGGTTTAGTTTTGTTAAGTTTAGGTTTAGTTTTGAGTGTTTTTAGATAGTTTTGTATATTTCTATGAAAAGAGTGGAAGCTACGCTGTTTTTAGATAGTTTTGTATATTTCTATGAAAAGAGTGGAAGCTACGCTATTTTGTGTATTTTGTAGGTTTTAGCGAAGAAAAGAGCTATATGGAGCTGAATTTGGAGCATTACAGTGAAAGACGGAGGAATACAAGATTGAAGAAGTCAGAGCTCAAGATTAGAGAGGAAGTGTGGAAGAAAACAAAGCCCAGGCTCGTTAACGAGGCTGTGAGGGCTCGTTAACGAGGCCACGAAGGAGGAGATTTGAAGATTGATTTTATAATTCACCGATCCTGAGCGGGAATTTATTTCCGTGTCGGTTGAGTATCGTTTTAGAATCTTTTGGGGTTATTAGAATATGTATTTTAGGTTTTATTATCCTTTTAGATTTTATTTCTATCTTTTAGGGTTTATTTCTATCTTTTTAGGAAAGTTTATATCTTTTAGCCTTTTTAGTTTTTAGCTTTTTAGTATAAATACCCTTCTATCTAGCATAGAAAGGAGGAGGCTTGGAGAAGAGAATTTTTTAGAGTAGAGAGATTTTCGGAAGGGCCGAGAGAGAGAAGTCGGATCGGAGTTGTGATCGAGGAGGTTCGGTAGACGACAGTCACTGAGATCGTTAGTTGTGATTTTGATTCGGTATTTTGATGTTTTTGGTTTCTTCTGAATCCCTGTAAGACGATATTTTCTTATTAATTTGAGTTTTGTTTTGTTTTCAATGTTTCCTTTGATTGAAATTATTAGATTCTTAGTTATGAGTAGTGAGTAGTTTTCTTTTCTAGGATCGGGGTAAAGCCCGGTATAATTGAGCATGTTTGATGAGTAAGATTGTGTGTGAATGCCTTTTATCTTTTATTGAGATTGTTTGTTGTGCTCATACCGAAACGAAAGTTGAGGTAATTTGAGTTTTTAACTTAATTGAAAGAGAGAGTTAGTAACTTGAAGGCTGATATTGTTTGAATACGAAAGTTTCAAGCTTTAGATCCAAAACAAGCAATTAAGTGAATTAGGATACGAAAATTTGTTAATTTACTTGCTAAGTCAACGAAAGTTGATGACTCTATCTGTTTAAAGGCATGATCTTATCTTCTTACGAGTTTTTATGCTTGGCTATGTTGTGGTGTCCCTAGTCCTAGATCCTTGTTTTATTTGAATTATTTCTAGTGAATTTTTGTTACTGAGTACTTGCTTCGGTACCGAATTTAATTAGAATTTAATTAGGTCGTTATTTGAAGTGTTTTTGTGTTCGGTGGTTCGTTAACGACCCTGACAACGTCGTTAACGAGGCTACTTGTGAGTGTTTTTTTATTTGTTTTGTTTGATTTTTAGTAGATTGATAAACAAACAACCTTGCTTCCTGTGGAACGATCCTGACCTCCCTATACACAGAGGGGTCTTGATTATAAATTTATTTGTTGTCAAGAAACCCTCTCAACAAATTGGCGCTGTTGCCGGGGAAGCAACGAGTTTGTTAGTCTTTGGGTTCGGGAATAGCCCGACCCCGTTTTTGTTTTTAATTTTTGTTTTCTTTGTCTGTTTTTCTCAGTGTATGCCGGTAGGACGACGAAGGCTTCAGTTTGATAACACTGGTTATTACTCAGAACCCGAACGTTCCCTGCACCGTCGACTCCGAGAAAACCGAGCCATGGCCACAGCAGAAGATATGGCTCGCGAGTTAGAGATCCTCCGGACTCAGATGGAGGCACTGAAAGCTGAGAAGGACGGCGCAGACGCCGAAGCTGAGCGTCAACGAGCTGACAAAGGTCGTCTACAAGAAGAGCTTGATGCCTATCCAAGGAATGCCAAACAATACATGCATCCGGAACTGAGGGTGCCAGAATCTCCTATTGTGCTTCCAGCGATAGAGAAACCTTTTGAGATCAAATCTCAATTTATATCCTTAATCAAACGGGCTCAGTTTGAAAGGAAACCTGCTGAGTGCCCTATGGAGCATATTAGAAACTTTCTTGATTTATGTGACACCATAGCTGCTGAAGGTGTCTCATTAGAATATGTTCTGTTAAAAGCTTTTAGATGGTCTCTTACTGGAAAGGCCCTGAACTAGTTGGAGAGCCTCCCTTCTAAGTCTATCAGGACTTGGAAAGCTTTGTATGATCAATTTCTTACAAAGTTTTTCCCTCCTGCTAAGACAACGGAGTTGAGGAAACGCATCACCTCCTATCACCAGTTGCCTAATGAAACATTCGTTGTAACATGGGAAAGATTCAAAGAGATGCTTAGACAGTGCCCTACTCATGGGCAACCTTTATATGTTTTGCAAGAAATCTTTTTCCAGGGTATCAACGCAGAGACCAAGAACCGCATCAACACGCATACTGCGTGCGGTTTTATAGAGATGAACCCGACAGAGGCGTGGGAACTGTTGGATAAGCTGGCTAATTACGATGCTATGTATGGAACCCAGCAAACTCCACAAACTCAAAAACGTCTCTACATACCTAACCGAGATGAAGTTGATCCAGAGGTTAAAATCAATTCTTACAAGACGAGGTCAACCGTTTGAAGAAACAGATAAGTTTTCTGAAATTCTCTCAATCATGTCAAGAATGTGGTTCTTCTGCACATAGTAATTCTGCTTGCACTAACATTGAGCAGGTTAGAACCGCTGAGACAATAGTTGAGATGAATTATATGAGAGGACCATATAGGAACCAACCTAATTATAATGACAGGTCGAACAACTATCAACCATGGGGCAATCAAAATACAAGTCAAAACTATGTAGGGCCCCCACCAGATAGACGACCTGCACCATATCGACCTCCAGGCCATCAGGAGACGCCATCATGGGTTCAGGAAATAAAGGAAAGCATTAACGGAGTGAACAACAAAGTTGATGATGTTCAAGCCAAACTGAATCGACAAGATAAAAGATGGGGAGAGTTCGATGTTTGGAAGAGGAGTGTTGATTCCCAACTAGGGGACTTAGCTGCACGGATTCCAAGACCACAAGGACAACTCCCGGGCCGCCCCGAGGAGAACCCTAGAGGCCAAATAGCAGCAGTACACCTCAGAAGTGGGAAGACATTACTGGAGAGAGTTCAAGCTGAAGAGAAGGAGGAACAAGAGCTCGCAAAACGGCTCGTTAACGAGCCAGCGAGAGCTAATACCGAGCCTACAAACCAGGATGACGAGGCTCCGAGGGTATCTGACGACCCTACCACAGGTAAGTTCTCTAAACCGAACCTCCCTCTCAATCCCAGGGTAGTTAACGACCCCACCAGGGTCGGTAACGACCCGCCGATGACATCAAACGACCCCAGTGTCGACCCGGTACTCTCACCTCTCGAGCCTAACTTGGTTCTGAGAACAGTGAAATCTCTTCCATTTCCAACTAAGAAATCTATGGACTCTACTGAGAGTAAGTTCAAGCGTTTCGTTAAGATTCTTCAGGGCATTAATATTTCCATCCCATTCGCTGAGGCCCTAAGCGAAATGCCGGCTTACACAAAGTTTTTGAAGGATATTCTTAGCAGGAAAAGGTCCATTACAGAGCTGCAAGATGAAGTCAGATCGATAGCTCTACCGGAAAAGCTAGGAGATCCAGGAAGGTTTGCAATAACGATCGGCATAGGCAACCACAAGTTCAAGGCTTTATGCGATCTAGGTGCCAGTGCTAGTCTTGTTCCACTCTCAATCTGGTCTAAAGCCAATATGGGACCACTAGAGCCGGTAGACATGAACCTGTACATGGCAGATGGGTCATGTGTCAAAGCCACAGGAGTGGTGGACGACTATTCTATTCAAGTCGGGAAATTCTTTAAACCGAATGATTTTATCGTCCTTGATATGCCTGAAGACACTCATGTACCCATAATTCTCGGGCGACCATTTTTAGCCACAACAGGAGCAAGAGTTGATGTGCGGAAGGGACTCCTCACTTTTGATATAGGAGAAGAACGGGTGGAATTCAATTTGGATCAAAAAGCCAACGACCCAGTTGGAGTCGCACAAATCGAGTTGACTCAACGTGAACTCGACACAACAGTCACTACCGAGCCTCATTTGCCGATCACTGAGTCCCACGTGCAAGAGCTCAACAAAGCCCCTACTATATGTATTACAGAAAATTCCAAACCACCTTGGCTTTCGGACTACACTGACAATCCAGGGATATCGAGCGTACTGATAGAAGGAAAGGGTCCTAATTTAGCAACTCAAGCACACAGAGGTTGCAAGGCTACGAGTGGGGTACCTCAAGACCCCAACATGGCTACACATGAACCGCCATGAGCAAAAGGAGCTCGTCGGGCTAACGACGTTAAAAATAGCGCTTACGGGAGGCAACCCGCTTTTAGAATAGATTTAGTTTTTCTTTTTTCCTTTTTAGATTATTTTCTAGCTTTCTTTTTGTTTTATTTTTTAGATTAGTTAGAATAGAAATTAGAATTTTTGAGCTAATAAGATTTCAGGAGAAGGGATAAAAAAAAAATCACTCCAAGAAAGCTACGGCAGCTCGTTAACGACCCGGTTCGAAGACCCGACTCGTCAAGAAACGGGGCAGGTAAGATTTTTACCCTAATCTATCTTATTTTCTACCCTAGCCGCCGCCTCTACCTACCCTTTCCCCTCCTATAAAAACCCCTTTTACCCCCTTCCACAAATCTACCACTACCCTCCAAATTTCATACTTCTCCAAACCCAAAAAGCTGAAATCCCTCTCCCTTCTCTCCCACCGGTTCGGAATCCTTCACTTCACCGACCACCGAGAGGCCGTCGTTACCGGAGCCCGGAAACCGATCATCGACGAGACACAAGCTCGTTAACCACCCCGATTCCGACCCCTTGTTCCTCAATTTCTCGATTTTCCGGATCCATGGTAAGCTCAAGCAGACCCGCTACCCGAGCTCAGAAGAAGAGGAGAAACCATAGGTCCCCATCTCCACCTCGAGTGGATGATGTGATTTTGAGCACTCAGGGCCAAGTACGGCGTTACCGTGATTTTCTGGAGAAGGACCACTACACCCGATGGTTCTCAAAGTCTAGCGCTGTCAACACAGGGATCTACACGGATGTCAAGGAGGCTTTCGTCATCCTTGGAGCCTCCCATCTTCTGAAGCAAGAGAGTTTGCCACACTATCCGGCCCTCACATCCGAGTTCTTGGCCACCTTGGAGACCAACTTCTCGTCGAAGACCTCGGCGGGACGGATCCGATTTCGGCTCGGTAACGAGGACTGTGAGTTCACAATGGCGGAGTTCAACGCAATCCTAGAGCTCCCAAACCCATCGAGAGACTATAGCTTGAAGGACTACCGTGTGACTCGCACTTGGAGCTACATCACCGGGGAGGTTCAATCCTCCACCGCGGCATTATCCGGGGCAACCATCATCAACCCCATCTTTAGGATTATTCTTAGTGTCCTCGCCGCGACGTTTTGGCCGAAGAGAGAGTTGAACCGGCCTACAAGGACGAAAGTTGCTTGCTTCCGCACCATCCTTTTTGAGGAGCCCGACCCCTTAAATTTGGGGTACGAATGGCTTTACTACATCGGAAAATCAACCAAGTCCAAGGAGGTTTGGTGTGGCAATTTGGTTAGCCTCTTGGCTAAGAATCTTGGAGTCGATCTCACCCGCTACACACCGGCTCACGCCCAACTCCTCAACAAAAATTATTGGTATAGCTCCGGTGTCTTCATTCAAGCCGAGGGAGGATTCAAGGTGAAGGTTCAAGATCGTATCGTTACACCCACCCTCGACAAGTTCGAGCTTCTCTACGTACCGAATTGGTACGAGGCGTGGATGGGACATGCCTACCCATTGGAACCTAAACCGGAGGACGAGCTTTCGCTTAGGCCATGTGAATCCCAGTTTGAGAGGGAAGCCATGGATGAAGATGAAGATGAAGAAGAGGACACCGAGGTAGTAGGCAACGACACTGAAGAGGCCGACACCGAGGGCGGCACTGAGGAGCTCAATTACGAGGAAGAAGACATCGACACGGAGGTCTTAGGAAGCAACATCTTCGTTGACGAGCCCACCAGGCTCGTTAACGACCATTTACATCCCCATCCCAACACTGTTAACGAGGTGCCGAGAGCTCCTGTCGACCCACCACCAGCTCCTGTCGACCCTCATGCCTATGGACTCATGCCTTATAACCCGGTGATGTATCAAGACCACTTCCAGCCTCACTACCCACCACCTCCTCAGCCCGAGTACACAGGATCGAGTATGCCACCACCATGGGCCGAGGATCTTTCTGCACGGATGCAGCAGCTTCACCTTCACATTCATAGGAGGATGGATAGATGGGAATCTGTCTATTCAGCTCGCATGTCGATGTAGGATGAGAGGCATCGTCAGAGAAAGGCGGACGACGCTGAGCGTTGGACGACGATGTACGACTTCATGGGGAACTTTGAGCACTACTTTCCTCCACCGAACCGTTGATTCAGCCTGAAGATGAAGTTTTTCCTTGTTTCCACTTTTACAACTTTGTAAGTTTTTTATGTCTTTCTTTTTCTTTTTAATCTTTTGTTGTTTTCTTTTCTATTTCTTTTCCTTCTTCTTATTTTTCTTACAGTAGAGACACTGTAATTTTAAGTATGGGATGGGAGAAAATAGAAAACTTATGTCCTAGGTGTTTATGTGTTTTATGTAGTTTCTATTTCTTTATGTCAAAAAAAAATAAATAAATAAAAACGGAAAAAATTGAAATTTTTTGAAAAATCTAAAAAGAGTTTTAGAATTGATAGATATCCCTAAAAAAAAAGAAAAAAATTAAATTTTTTTGAAAAATCTAAAAAGAGTTTTAGAATTGATAGATATCCCTTCTTAAGTTCTATGATAGCAATCGCTAACTTAATCATATAATTCCTTGCAAGCATGTCTTTAAAAGTATAGCCGGATTCTCAACTTGAAATTATTGGTTTTTGAAGAAGATAACATTTGATGAAATTGAGCACATATACTTTATAGCATAGATGATGCAATCCAACAAAATCTACCTTGTGAGTTATTTTTGGCCTTATAGGGAGAACATAAAAAATCCCTCTTCTTTTCTTGTGTGATTTACTCTCTTTATGCATATTATCTCTTGGAATTGTGATGGTTATCTATTTCTTGAGACCCTTATAAGATTTTTAGTTCATTACTTGTGAAGATCATATGATGGAGGACTTATTTTTTATAAGCCCTATTATTCCCTATCTACCTTTACATTATTCCTTCTTTTTGATAACCAATTCTAGCCTGAAACCTTTTATTTTTAGCTCCACAAAAATTATTCCATAGCCGAGATAAGCTTGACCCTATCCGGGAATTAGGACTTAGATTGGAGAGGTGAGTTTTGTGGTGTGTTAAAAAAAGAGGAGTTGCTTATATTTTGCTTTAATTGAAGGGTATTTGGGAAGGGTAGATTGAAAGTCTCTTGTTTTTACATGTAATAAGAAAGGTCTCTTGATAGAAAAAATGCACAAAATAAAGTATTCGATGGAAGTGAAAAAAAAAGAGAGAAAGAATGTATACGGCGGATTGTTAACGACCCTGATGTGGGTTCGTTAACGAGGCAGCGAGATAAATAAATAAAAAAAAGGAAAGAGAAGGAGAATGATAAAAGGAGGTGAAGAGTTGAAGTGCATTGTATTTATAGATAATATCAAAGATTCTTTTATTTTGTTATGAGACTTTCTAGGATGATAAAGGGTGATTGAAAAGAGTGTGTATAAAGGGAATGAGTTTGGTATAATCTTTTATGTGAGTTTTTGTAATGAGTGAGTTTTTAGGAGTCCTTGATTCCCGGATATTATTAGCGCCACATGACCAAAATATTTTCCACACTTATTTGTCTTTAGCAAACCCCATTACAACCCGGCCGAATGGAAGCTTCTATGAAGTTTTTCATTGAGCCCCCTAAGTTCTCTTGATGATTCTTTGCTTGTTTTGACAAATCTTGGGTGGAGAGTATTGGTGATATAAGTTCCAATTTCTATGAGTTTTTGTATATAAGATGAGTTGAAAGATTGAATTTATAAGTCTAAACACTTGAGAGTTGAGTGAAACACAATATCCCGTGTAAGGATGGATTGTATTATCTTATGTCTATTTAAGTGCATATATGTGTGAGGATGTTAATAGTCTTTTGCTATATTTTTTCTCATGTGTAGATGTTGCTTTTTAGAAGATGGCTATGTCTTGATGAGTATGTTTGTTTTGGTTTTGGTTGATGTCTTGTTTATTGCTTGAGGACAAGCAAGTCTAAGTATGGGGTATTTTGATGTTCGCATTTCTAGTATAGTTTTTAGTAGGTTTTCTTTGCTTATTAGGTTTAGTTTTGTTTAGGTTTAGTTTTGAGTGTTTTTAGATAGTTTTGCATATTTCTATGAAAAGAGTGGAAGCTACACTATTTTGTGTATTTTATAGGTTTTAGCGAAGAAAAGAGCTATATGGAGCTGAATTTGGAGCATTACAGTGAAAGACGGAGGAATACAAGATTGAAGAAGTCAGAGCTCAAGATTACGAGAGGAAGTGTGGAAGAAAACAAAGCCCAGGCTCGTTAACGAGGCTGTGAGGGGTAATTAACGAGGCCACGAAGGAGGAGATTTGAAGATTGATTTTATAATTCACCGATCCTGAGCGGGAATTTATTTCCGTGTCGGTTGAGTATCTTTTTAGAATCTTTTGGGGTTATTAGAATATGTATTTTAGGTTTTATTATCCTTTTAGATTTTATTTCTATCTTTTAGGGTTTGTTTCTATCTTTTTAGGAAAGTTTATATCTTTTAGCCTTTTTAGTTTTTAGCTTTTTAGTATAAATACCCTTCTATCTAGCATAGAAAGGAGGAGGCTTGGAGAAGAGAAATTTTTAGAGTAGAGAGATTTTCGGAAGGGCCGAGAGAGAGAAGTCGGATCGGAGTTGTGATCGAGGAGGTTCGGTAGACGACAGTCACCGGGATCGTTAGTCGTGATTTTGATTCGGTATTTTGATGTTTTCGGTTTCTTCTGAATCTCTGTAAGACGATATTTTCTTATTAATTGGAGTTTTGTTTTGTTTTCAATGTTTCTTTTGATTGAAATTATTAGATTCTTAGTTATGAGTAGTGAGTAGTTTTCTTTTCTAGGATCGGGGTTAAGCCCGGCATAGTTGAGCATGTTTGATGAGTAAGATTGTGTGTGAATGCCTTTTATCTTTTATTGAGATTGTTTGTTGTGCTCATACCGAAACGAAAGTTGAGGTAATCTGAGTTTTTAACTTAATTGAAAGAGAGAGTTAGTAACTTGAAGGTTGATATTGTTTGAATACGAAAGTTTCAAGCTTTAGATCCAAAACAAGCAATTAAGTGAATTAGGATACGAAAGTTTGTTAATTTACTTGCTAAGTCAACGAAAGTTGATGACTCTATCTGTTTAAAGGCATGATCTTATCTTCTTACGAGTTTTTATGCTTGGCTATGTTGTGGTGTCCCTAGTCCTAGATCTTTGTTTTATTTGAATTATTTCTAGTGAATTTTTGTTGTTGAATACTTGCTTCGGTACCGAATTTAATTAGAATTTAATTAGGTCGTTATTTGAAGTGTTTTTGTGTTCGGTGGTTCGTTAACGACCCTGACAACGTCGTTAACGAGGCTACTTGTGAGTGTTTTTTTATTTGTTTTGTTTGCTTTTTAGTAGATTGATAAACAAACAATCTTGCTTCCTGTGGAACGATCCTGACCTCCCTATATACAGCGGGGTCTTGATTATAAATTTATTTGTTGTCAAAAAACACTCTCAACAACTATGTACAAGAAACGCACTCATAAAATAAATCAAAATATATAATTGTTTATTCGTCTTGATTTTTGAAGGATCGATTCTATAATAAATTTCTCTAAGCACTTTATAGATTAAATCAATTTTAATATTTGAGATTAATTAGAGAAAAATTAATTTTAATATTATAACTAAAAAATATTTTTACTAACCAAAATTTAACTGAATAATCTAATACACTTAATTAATACATAGTGCATACGAAGTATTAATGAAAATACATTTCTCCATAGAAAGAAAAGGAGATTTGCTTAAAAAAAAAAGAAAAGAAGGTTAATTAAAAAAAATGAAATCGATAAATTTAGAGCTGTCAAAAGCTGACCCGAACCGCCTGAAAATTTTAGGGTCAAGACCCAAAAATTTGAACCCGAAACTCAAAGTTAACCGAAACCCGATAGACCAGCAACCCGTTGGGTTGAAACCCGAAACCCGTTGGGTTGACCGATTTAGTATATTCATAAAATGTATAAAATTTATTTTAAAAAATATCATATATTTTATTATTAAAATATATAAAAAAAGTAATATATTATAATTAAATATTATTATTTAATTAAAAATCTATTTAAATAATCATAAAAAATTCTATGTTTTGACCCGTTGGTCAATCCTACCCGCCCGAAAACCCGCATCAACCTGACCCGGTGTAACCCGTGACCTGTAACGACCCGAACCCGAAATGACCGAACCCGAACCCGCCCGAATCGACCCGATTGACAGGTCTACTATACAATATTGGATCTTTGCAAACATATAACAACTCTTTATATACTCCCTTCGATCTAAAATAAGTGTCGTTTTAGTTTTTGACACAAGTTTTAAGAAAAGTACTAATTAAATTCAAAATCTTAAAACTTTTTCTCAATCTTATCACTCGACATCTTTTTGGACCAATGAATGAATAGTTTTAGTCAATAAAAACACATTTTAAAAAGCATTCTCATAACTCACTCCTAATCAATTGTCTAAAAAATTTAAAACGATACATAAAGTGAATTAAAAATAAAATATCAAAACGATAATTATTTTGCATTCCACATTCCCAACCCAAAATATACCGTAGTATATTTTAGGTTGGGAATGTGAGGCCTTCTCCAACAGCTTTCCCAAATTCTTGGGAGTTGTGTTTTTGGAGAATTTGACTACAAAATATGCCCCAACAGTTTCCCCATATGATTCCCCAATATAGAGTATTCCCCAAAAAATTACCCACCATTCCCTAAATGTGGGGGTTTTTCATTTGGGGTTTTTACTTTTCTTTTTTACTTTTTTCATTTTCTAGTGTATTTAATATTAAAATACAATGACAAGCAATCTCAAAGAACTATGTGAATGAAATAAAAAAAAATAGTGTTGATATTTATATGTGAATAATAAATATTTTACATATATTAAATTAAGATTCTATGATATTTTCATTTCCTTATAAGTCAAATAATAAATAATTTATCATTTATTAAGTTTCTAGAATATTTTTTATTTCTTTATAAGTAAAATAATAAATAATTTATCATTATTAAGTTTCTAGAATATTTCATTTCCTTATTAGTCAAATAATAAAAATATTATTATTTATTAGGTTACGATTCTAGAATTTTTTATTTCCATAAGATGTTGGATAAATTTAATTATAATTAAATAATTATTGTAGAATATTTTATATGGTAAAAAATAAATAATAAATGCAGTATTCTCCAAAATAGAGAATCTGTTGGAGTTGAGCTGAATTTTTTTTAGAGAATGTGACAGTTGATTCTCCATTTTGGAGAAAGTTTTGGAGAAACTGTTGGAGATGGCCTGAGATGCATCATACCAGAGTCCACTCTTAAATATGAGCCTATAATGACCGTTGATGTTCAACAACGATACCAACAACTACGAGTATTGATGAATTCCAAAAACGAGCCAACAACCAAAACTAAGAAAAAATTTGATATTTTTCTCCTTTAATTAGGGTAAAAGACGAACCATATCAAACGTTAAGGGTCAATGGAAAAAAACTTTTGGTATCATATAGTTGTATAAAAAAATCCAGATTATTAGATGAAATTCCAAAAAATTTTTTTCTCAAATGTGAAATTATGTTTATATCTATCCTCAACCCCCCCCCCCCCCCCCCCCCCCCCAAAAAAAAAAAAAAAAACGAATTTAATTTTATTTTGTCTTTTACAAATTAGAAAAATAAAAATTAATTTGAAAAAATAACATTTTTTGATAATGAGATCATTAGAGATAAAGTTGGAAGGCAAGTATAGGAGATACGCACAAAACATGTCTACGTTGGTTGGGACATGTGCTAGGGAGAAGGGGTAATGCTTCGCCGCTTCGGTGGTTAAGTGCAAAAGGTTAGTTTTTGGAGATTTTCGCAAAGAAAAGGTTAGGACGAAAAAAAGTTGAAAGGAAGTGATTAAATAGCAGGATCTCACCATGTTGTCACTCATGAGGATATGCCATGATAAGGGTGTTTAGATGAATAAAATTAGAGTAAATGATATGTAGCTCATTGATGATAAAACCCTTGAATACTTATTCTGCCTTGTTTACAAGTGAATAGTTGAGTAGATTGTCTTAGATCTATCAGAAACAACTTAAAAGAGTGTGTACATTTGGACCCCCAAATACTATAGTAACGAGACTATATTACAACATGTTATTGTTGTTTTTATACAAAGGCTAATTAAACTATAGTGGTTTATAGAGTTTGGGCTGTCAAATTTGAGTACCAATGTTATTAATGTGTGTGTTATTACTGGTTCGATCACAAGAGGTCTAATCATGTCCAAATATTTCTGGTAAAAATTTGTCCACATGCCTTCTAATCCTGGTGATGAACATAGAAAATTTAATTATTTATTTGTTACAGTGCTTTGCCTTTCATTTGTCGTTTTCGATTAATTACTTGGATCAACAACTCTTAAAAATTTTGTACCTCATAAAGAGTTGGCTCTAAACTACTCATAAGAGCCAAATTACTCCACTTGACCAAAAACTCATTATTCAGGAATCAGGACATGAAGTTTACTTTTTTACAATTTTAATGTTAAGATTTATTTATTATTTGAAAGATAGACCTCTAAATATTTCAGCATATATTTCAATGTTAGCTACTTATTTGAAATTGTTTTTTGTTTAATTGGGTAAGGATTAGGGTCGCCACAAATATTACTTGGGCTTGCGTAGAGCATCCACTAGGGATAAGAACTGGTTACTAACCAATTCTAGAGGAATGGACAAACCGCCGCCCGTGGGATTCGAAAAACGGACCTTATGATATTATCCCAAAGTCTTAACCGCCGAATTAAATGGCACTTTTTTAGATTGTTGTCTAATCTATAGAAAAACAAAGTGAACAAGAGCTTCCAAAATTCTCAAATTGGATGATAAATAAGGAACATCAATTATTTTTAAGAACATAAGTTATTTAAATTTTTATAGAACAGATTATTTCAATATGAACAATTGAATACTAAGCTTTTATTTCATAGTGTATGCCACTTTTGGCTCTAACTCACGACTAAGAGTCAACTTGCAACGCATAATATAGTATGATTGCTACTCAACTTGTCAATTGGGTATTTGGGTCCATGCAATTGCAAGTCCATGATACCAAGTCAATTTTTCAATTGATAGCCATAATAAGGTAGCGTAATTACCGACAAGTATGGAACGTAGTGGGAAGGGCTACGCTTTCCTTCGCCGAGGTCGAGTGTTCGACTGTCAGTGAAGGAGAAATGAACTTATTGGGAGAGCAGATCCCACCCAAAAATTAAAGGGGCTCTCGCAAGACTCGAACTCCAGACGTAGGCGTTTGATGGAGCAAAACTTCTCCGCTAAACTGGGGCAGCAATGACCAATAAAATAATAATAAGTTAGCGTAATTTATGAAACAAATAACTTTTATTTTAGGTTCCAGTTATAAATAAAAGTGTTTTTTAATGTTTGTCAATGAACACATTATAAAAATATTATTTTTAGTAAATTTGATTATTGTTTGTTAATTTAATTTCATTTAAAAAGGTTTATTAATTTCAATTTAGAAAATAATTTTTAAATAATTTTCAAAATTAACATTGCTATTCATTGCTCATAAACACACATTAAAAAAATTCAGATTGCATGTTGAAAAGAGTTTGAATAAAATACAAATTATAAATTTAGTAACACGAATCCAGATTAGGCAGGTTTTGCAATTCAAATTTCAAATTATGTAGATTGATTGAACTGTCCGACTAATGTGTGCTCAATAACTATGTTAATTTTAAAAATATTTCTAAAATTGAAATTAATAAACCCTTTAAAAAATTACAATTAACAAACAATAATCAAATTTACATAAAAATTCCCTTGTTCGAATATGCTTGCTCTAAGTATTTGATAATTTATTTATTTGTGGTTGTGATAACCTTACAACAATTACTATGAGACTAATCTCGCGGATCAATTTCTATGCTTGTTTTAGGACACCAGGATATAATTAAGACAAGGACTTCTAAATTTAAAATAAAGGACACTTAAACAAACTTTATGAGAACTTTTAGATCATTAGAAGAGAGGGAGGGAGAATTTTGACTTCATAACACTACTTTATGAGAACTTGCACCAAAGGGACACACATTCTCTTCCTGCCTCATATAAAGCAATTAATTCTGCTTGGTTTGATGTTGTGGCGGTCACAGTCTGCTTTGTTGATCTCCAAGAGATGGCAGTGTCTCCATATGTGAACACATAACCATTTTGCGATTTGGCTTTGTGTGGGTCAGACAAGTACCCTGCATCTGCATATCCAGTTAAGGTCGCATCCCTTTGGTTACGATAATACAACCCAAGATCATGTGTTCCTCGGAGATAGCGGGGTACATGTTTGATCCCGTTCCAATGTCTCCTTGTGGGTGTAGTGCTATACCTGGACAACAAATTTACTGCAAAAGCAATATCTGGCCTCGTACTGTTAGTTAAGTACATTAAAGGACTAATTGCACTTAAATATGGTACCTCATGACCAAGAACCTCTTCATCCTCTTCTTGGGGATGAAATTGATCCTTTTCTACATTGAGGTATCGAACTTCCATTGGAGAGCTCAAAGGGTGTGCTTTTTCCATGTAAAATCTTTTAAGAACATTCTCAGTGTCATTAGACTGATGGATAAAGATTCCATCCCTTAAGTGCTCAATTTGTAAGCCAAGACAAAACTTTGTTTGTCCGAGATCTTTCATCTCGAATTCTTTCATCAAATCTTTTGCAGTATCTTGAAGTTCATTTGGAGTTCCGACGATGTTTAAATCATCAACATAAACTGCGATAATAGCGAATCCCTTTTCAGATCGCTTGATGAAAACACATGGACAAACGGTGTCGTTCTTGTATCCCTCTATCATGAGGTATTCACTAAGGCGGTTGTACCACATTCGCCCAGATTGTTTTAGTCCATAAAATGACCTCCTTAATTTTATGGAAAACATTTCTCGTGGTCCACAATTATTGGCCTCAGCCAGCTTGAGTCCTTCTGGGACTCTCATGTAAATGTCTGTATCAAGTGATCCATATAAATATGTTGTAACGACATCCATGAAGCGCATTTGTAACCTTTCAAAGACAGTCAGACCAATTAGGAATCTCAACGTAGTTGCATCAACTACTGGAGAGTATGTTTCATCGTAATCAATTCATGGATATGAGAAAAACCTTGTGCTACAAGCCTTGCTTTATATCTTACAATTTCGTTTTTCTCATTTTGTTTGCATACAAAGACCCATTTATAGTCGACTGGTTTCACACCATTTGGTGTACGAACTAGTGGTCCAAAGACCTCTCACTTTTCAAGCGATTTTAGTTCTGTCTGAATAGCCTCTTTTCATTTGGGCCAATCGTTTCTTCATCGATAATCACCGACCGATTTTGGCTCAAAATCATCATCTTCAATAACAATATTACTAGCCACTGAGTAGGCAAATACACCATCGACAATTACATTTTTTCGATTCCATTGCGTGCTTGTGGACACATAGTTTATGGAAATCTCAAAATTGTCGATATCATTGTTCTTGTCTAGAATATCACCCTCTGTTGAGGTATTTTCATTTTCAATATCTTTGCCTTTATCATTATTCTCATGATCGATTGTGGCTTCTTCTGCTATACCCTTTTGGCTCCTTGCCTTTCTTGGTTTTAAATCTTTTGAACCTAACGGTCTACCACGCTTTCGGCATGTTGCAGAATCGTTTGCGATGGATGCATCTGACAATCCATTGGGTATTTCAATTCTTACTGGAGCATTTGCTGCAGGTATATGTGATTTAGTTACCATCTTTGTATCAGTAAATGCATCTGGTAACTGATTTGCAACATTTTGCAAATGAATGATCCGTTGTACTTCTTGTTCACACATTTTTGTTCTTGGATCAAGATAGGATAATGCAGTTGCATTCCATGTGATTTCTTTCACATGTGGGTCCCCATTTTTCTTTTCTCTCCCTAAGGCTGGGAATGTATTTTCATCAAAAAGGAAATCAGCAAATCTTGTTGTAAATAAATCACAGTTGTTGGTTCAAGATATTTGATTATCGAGGGAGACTCAAAACCAGCATAAATTCCCAATCTCCTTTGGGATCCCATCTTTGTGGGTTGAGGTGGAGAAATAGGGACATAAACTGCACATCTAAATATTTTTAGATGTGAAATATTTGGCTACTTACCAAACACAAGTTGCATTGGGGAATGTTCGTGGTTTGTACTTGGCATTAATCGATTAAGGTTGCTCCATGTAATATTGCATGTCCCCATGCCGATTGTGGTAATTTTGATTTCATCAATAATGGTCTGGCAATTAATTGCAATCGCTTTATCAATGATTCAATGAGACCATTTTGTGTGTGAACATGAGCCGTTGGATGCTCTATATCAAGCCCAATTGACATACAATAGTCATTGAATGTTTGAGATATAAATTCTCCTGCATTATCGAGCCGGATTTTCTTTATTGTATAATCCGGAAATTGGGCCCTCAATCGGATTATTTGGGCAAAGAGTTTAGCAAATGCAACATTTCTTGTTGATAGTAGGCTTACATTTGACCAACATGTAGATGCATCAATTAGCACCATAAAGTATCGGAATGGTCCACATGGTGGAGCAATTGGCCCACATATATCTCCTTGAATTCTTTCTTAGAATGTAGGATTCTAACTTGCAATCTTGTTTTTAGAAGGCCTGATAATTAGCTTTCTAAGTGAGCAAGTAGTGCAATTAAAATCACTGGACGGAAGAACCTTAATGTTCTTTAATTTATGTCCAAGTGAGCTCTTTATGATTTTGTGCATCATTACTGCTCCTGGATGACCCAATCGGTCATGCCATAATCTGAATGCAGCTTGGTCATGTGACCTTTTTTTAAACATTGCATTGACCTCAAACGAATAAATATTTGTATGATATAATCCGGAGGTTTGCGTTGGCATCTTTTCGAGAATCTGTTTAGGGTCAGATTCATGTTTTATGATGCACAAATATTCTTTCCCAATTTCATTCATGGTTTCCATATGAAACCCATTTAGACGCACATCTTTAAAGCTCAGTAAATTTCTTCGTGATTTACTCGAATATAGTGCGTCATTTATTACTAGCTTTGTTCCCTTTGGGAGTAGAATGACAGCTCTTCCAGAGCCTTTGATGAGTTTTGACACACCGGATATTGTAGTGATATTGCCTTCGAAGGCTCTTAATTGGGTAAAGTATTCTTTACTCCTCAAGATGGTGTGTGTTGTTGCACTGTCCAAAAGACATTGCTCCTTCCCATCGGGTTTCACTTTAGGTGAGTCCATGTTTTTCTATAAATATAAAGAAAGGTAGAATTATGACATCAATAAAATCTTCATATATTATACAAGGATAATTCTATTACACAAGTTCTATTATACAAGGTCTATTATACAAAGTCTTACGATATAAAGGTTAAAGAATGGGATATAAAAGACATCGCAAGTATTATACAATAACATGGGAGATAGTAGAGATATTTAGGGGCTTGTGCTTTTCATTTAAGCCCCTAAGGCATAGCCATCATCATTCTCAAGGTTGAAAAAGTCATTGACATCCAGACTAGTCACAGATGACCTATCCACATCTTTATTATCGATGTAGTTGGTCTCAGTAGCCATTTCTTTATTCTTTTCAGCTTGGTAGAGCTTCACTAGGTGTGGAGATGTGCGGCATACCTTTGACCAATGATGAGTCATGCCACATCTGTAGCATTTTGATTTGGATTTCTGGGAGGATCCTGATGGACCCGTCTGGACCTTTTGCTTCACATCCCCCTTGTAGCCATGGTTCTCACGGTGATTATCGTGGCTTTTGTTGTTGACTCGGCCACGCCCATGGCCACCACGACCACCACGGCTCCCATAGTTACCATGACCTCGTCCACGCCCATTTTTACGGCGTGATTGCTGCCCACGTTCATTATCGTTCCTATCATGGAACACTTTGTTCATAGCATTTGCTTCTGGGCCAGTTGTTGAGCCAATAGGCCTTAAGTTGTGGTATTTCATTAGGAGCTCATTATTCTTTTCAACAACCAATAATATTTTTAACAAGTCAGAATATCTTTTGAAATTTCTTTCTATATACTGTTGTTGCAATAATATGTTTGAAGCATGCATAGTGGAGAATGTTTTCTCCAACATCTCTTGCTGAGTGATCGTTTGACCACACAGTCTCAATTGAGAAGTGATCCTATGGATAGCACTGTTGTACTCAGTGATGGACTTAAAGTCCTGGAACCTTATAGTGTTCCACTCATGTGTTGCTTATGGTTTCAAAACTTCATTTTGATGAGCATAGTGCTCATTCAGGCTCTCCCACAATTCTCTAGGATCCTCCACAAATAAGTACTCAGTTTTTAGACACTCATGAATGTGGCGGTGGAGGAACACAATGGCTTTTGCCTTTTCTTGTGGGGTGGCACTATTGTTTGCCACAATTGTTTCCTCAAGGATATTTGCCTTGAGGTGAGCCATGGCATCTGCTCTCCATTCGGGGTATTTCTGGCCCGACAGATCAAGGATATCAAACTCCCTTTTAGCGATGTTTTGCATTAGTTGCTACATATAAAGATATGCAAATTAAATGTTAACATAATCAATAATATAATGCATGAGTCGTGTATGGGACGATTAAAGGACATGTCATATCAAACAATAAATATATGCATGTAGATGATATATTCAGAATGCATAAAGAAAGATTGCGTGAGTCAGAGAAGTAATCAATATAGATATAGGCATAGACAATATTGTAAGACAAAAGTAAGAGATCATATGAAATGAAAGAAAAATTATATAGCGGGAATTTTAAAATCTTTAAAGTCCTTAAAGTCATTAGAGTCTGAAGTTCTTAAAGTCCTTAGAGTTCGAGGTCCTTTAAGTCCAAAGTCCTTAAAATCCGATTCCCTTCATCCCTTTTTCACTTTTTCACTTTCGACCTTATCTCCTTCCTCCACTTCCATATTCGACCACCTTTACCAAATTTTTCATTCGACATTTTCCATGGCCGACGATGAGATTATGCGTCGTCTTGGAGCCGGTAATAGGAGATTTTTTATTGAGCTTTTCATTTGCCTTGTTCTTATTGTGATTACCAACTTCATGCTCATAATCATTTTGGTTAAAACTTACTTCCAATCTAAGTGGTGAAAGTGAAGAATTCGTAGGTGAAATCGGGTTAAACATCAAAGGAGGTAAGCAAAACTAATATTTTGTTTGTATCTTGTACATATCCTAAAGCATGATTTATTTTTGGTAAGAAATCGTTTCAAATCTAGGAAGAAAACGAGTTTCTGATGTAGAAGATCCCAAATCGGGCAACTACAGTGCATACTCCTCAAAACGGTTTTAGGAAATAAACTTCTTGCATGATTAAGATTAGGAAGAGATAGAATTTGTACCTTGGTGATTAGTGAAGCTCGATTGGTAATTAGAGACTTGTGCTGATAACGTGTTATGAAAAGATTATAAAAACAAGACCACTTAATCTTTTGGAAAGAACACTTAAACAAACTTTATGAGAACTTTTAGATCATTAGAAGAGAGGGAGGGACAATAAGAACTTTAGAGAATGTATTTCTTACTCTACTTTGATGCAAGTTTTACAATGGATGATGGCCATATTATAGGCCAAAAGTGGGGTAAAACTTAGATAAATCTCCATGATTTATGCATGGAAATAAGGAGGTGAAGAAGGTGAATAATTCACCTTGTACAATTTACATCCAATCATACATTATACAATTGTTCATACATGTTATGTGTGATACATGTGTGTGTAGATAGATAACTTGTAGGAGGAAAATTTTGACTTCATTACAGGAATCACCATGTTTGCAGTCTTTTTCCACTAGAATTTATTAGAGAGTAGAGACTCTTGTTTAGTTTTCGCCCCACCCTATTCACTACACCGTTTTGTAGATTTTGCGACCACTTAAGATTGTTTCTAACTAGCCACCACTTGGTTGATAAATCCAACAAAAAGAACAAAAAATATTAGCGATCACTTGGTCGCTAATTTAGTGACCACGACCCATCTGGTCGAGCGGTCGCTAATATTGCGCAGGCAATTTTGGCGTCAAAGGTTGGCGACCATTTGGTCACAAATGTTTGCGACCAAGTGGTCGCGAATCTCATGACCCAAGTTAGCGACACTTGGTCGCAGATGTTAGCGATCAAGTGGCCACTAACTTGGGTCATTAGATTCGCGATCACTTGGTCGCTAACATCTGCGACCAAGTGGTCTCCAACTTGGTCATGAGATTTGTGATCACTTGGTCACTAACATCTGCGACTAAGTGGTCGCCAACTTATGGCGCCAAACCAGCCATGTTTGGCGGCATCATCCCATGGATTTGGCGACTACTTGATCGCTATATACAACAGTAGGCAAAATTATTGCCATTTCAGCGTCTGTATAGTCTCTAACATTTTCCTATATAAAATTCGCACATCCTCATACCAACCTTTGTACAATAAAAATTTCACAAAAGGAAGAAAGAAGCATTTGCGCATCTCAATTGCTTATATGGAGAAATTCTGTCATATTTTACCGATAGCTCCATTACAAGTATGTAATTAAAACTTTATCGTTTCATTCCGTCATGTTATACTTATACTCAAATTTGGTTGGTAGAATTTTTTTAAAAATAAACTTAAGAGATTGTGTTATATAGACATTGAATCCCTATAGTACATCAAATTGTTAGTAGAAAATTTTGTTTGTATTTGGCGACCATCTGGTCGCCAGTAATTACAACTGTTTTTCTCTTTGGAAACCATATAGTCGTCAATTAGCGATCATATGGTCGCTACTTTGTATTAGCGACCATATGGTCGTGAATTTGTACATAAGAAACTAATATTGTTGCCAATTATTACTAAGTGCAATTATTCTCTGTTTTGTCTTTGGCAACCATATGGTCTCTAAATGGTTGTAAAGTCCAATATAGCGACCATATAGTCGCCAAATATATCCTAAAAATTATTTACAATCTTATATTCATTTATATGAAGGAAAAATGCGTGAATGAATGTATTTGCGTACTGTAGATGGTGTTTTGAACGACCAATTTATTGTTGGCGTTGCTCAATTTATTGAGTTCTGCAAATCTATGCCAAATCAGGGACCACATGGTCGCTAATCAGCGACTAAGTGGTCGTTGGTTCTGAGCCAGGAATTGGCGACCACTTGGTTGCCAATTTTGGATGGGTGCTAATATCGGCGACCAAGTGGTCGCTAACCGATTATCAACCGAGCTTTTAGCGAACATATTTTTGATTTAGCGACCACAAAAGTGGTCGCTAAATCTGCCTTTTTTGTAATGATTCATGTCAAAATGAAATGTTAAACTGAGGGAAGTATGGAACTCTTATGGAATGGGGAATGATTCGGTTCATTCTGTCCTTCTGGTGGTATGCGCCATGGTGACCCACTTTCTCCATATTTGTTCGTCGTTTGTATGGAAAGGCTTAGTCATATCATACAAGATGTTGTTGATTCGGGGCTTTGGAAGCCTATTGTGCTTAGGGGAGTGTCGTTATCACATTTATTTTTTGTTCACGATCTTATCCTCTTTGCAGATTCTTCTCTTAATCAAGCGCATATGATTAAAGCCTCTCTTGATTACTTTTGCTCAATCGCAGGTGAGAGTTAATTTTGAGAAAACTTACATTGTCTTCTCCAAGAAGTTCGACCGATTGTAAGCCTTGAGATTAGTATTGCACTTTTGATTCCTATATCGGATGATATTGGTAGTTATTTAGGCATGCCTACTCATGTGGTAGAATGACATCTGATAGATATCAGTTTCTCCGGAATCGCATCACATCTCGCCTAAATGGATGGAAATCCAGGACTCTCTCCATGGCAGACCATACTAAGATGGCTAATTCGGTCCTTAAAAAAGTCCTCCCCTTTATGATATGCAATTCACACTATTCAGTGGAATATTTATGATAAAATCGATTCCAAAATATGTAGTTTTGTCCAACACTCAGATTCAGAAAAGAAGAAGATGCACTTGTTGGATCGTGAGAGAATTTCTTGTTCTAGATCTAACGGTGGCTTAGGAATTCAGTCTATGCGTCATGCCAATGTTGCAATTCTAACAAAATTAGGTTGGAGGTTACTCCAAGATCCTCATGCTTTATGAACGCACCTTCTCTGGGGAAAGTATTACAATGGGCGTAATGATATTAACATGTTCATCTCTATACCCGATCTTCTCATATGTTGAAAGGCATCATCCATGGGTCTGGAATTCTTGTACACATGCTGGAATATTGTGGGCTCGTCCGTCATCGACTTTGTTCGGGATTTTTTTAGGATTGGGATCCTCCTTGAGGGTGTCAACGATACTCTTATTGTGTTGTTGGCTAAGGTGAACAAACCGGAGTTGATTTCTCAATTCATACCGATCAGCCTGTGTAATGTCCTTTACAAGATTACTACTATGATTTTGACGTCCCGTATGCAACCCCTAATGGGAGATATCATAGGCCCTACGCAGGGTAGTTTTATTCTGGGGCGTATGATCTCGGATAATATCGTTGTTTCCCAAGAGGTTGTCCATTCGATGAGGTAGAAAAAAGGGGCAAAATGTTGGATGATCATTAGGCTTGATCTTGAAAAAGCGTATGATCGCCTTGACTGGAATTTTGTCAAGACCACGTTGTGTATGGAGGGTTTCCCGGAGTGGTGGGTTAATTGGATGATGGCTTGTGTCACTTCTACTAGAATGCACGTACTTTGGAATAGGGAGATGATGAGTCAGTTTGAGGCCTCTCATGGAGTTAGACAAGAGAGCCCGATATCGCCGTATTTGTTCTTATTATGTGTTGAAATCCTTAGCCACATTATTTCGGATGCAGTTGAAAATAAGAATTGGAAAGCCATTAAGCTCACTAGGACCGGACCGAGTGTTTCTCACATATTCTTCGTCGACAATATTTTGTTGTTCGCGGAAGCTACCGTTGATCAGGTTCGTGTTATTCGGCGTTTGTTTGTAGCTGTTTTGCTCGTCCTCGGGACAAAAAGCCTGCCTTCAAAAGTCAAGGATTTTCGTCTCTAAAAATGTTGGCCATAGGTTCAAGCGTCGACTTAGAGAGGAAAGTGGTATTGATTTCACCAATAATCTTGGTAGGTACCTCATCATGCCGATCATGCATAAACAGGTCAATAAGAGCATGTTCTCGGGTCTCATTGATAAGTTTCACGCGAAGCTTACAGGCTGGAAGACACTGTCACTAAGCCTCGCGGGTAGAGTTACCTTTGTTAGATCGGTCTTAACGTCACGTACGGTTTATATGATGGATACGGTTTGTCTCCCAATAAGTGTATGCAATGAAATTGACAAGATTAATAGATCGTTTATTTGGGGGAGCAGCCTGGGTACGCAGAAAATGCACAAGGTTGCCTGAGAGGAGGTAACTAAACCGAGGAAGCATGGGGGCCTTGGGGTAAGACCAATGAGGGAGCTTAACCTTGCGCTTGTCGGAAAGTTAGGTTGTCGGTTTGTGATGGAAGATGGCGGTTTATGGATCTCTGTTCTTAAGAAAAAATATTTTGATTGTGCTCTTGTGAATTCTCCTTTTGCGTCTCATGTTTGGAAGAGTTTGAAGGTGGGTGTGTCGGAAGTGGTGATTTACGACACTAAATGGCTGGTTATGAATGGTTGTTCTATAAGGTATTGGGTCGACATCTGGTTGTTAGACAAGCCTCTACTTGATTTTGCTCTTGCTGAGATTGGTTAGTTTCAGCTGTAGACTTCTGTCCATTTTTATTAGGACGATTCTCATGGTTAGAAGTGGGAAATTCTTTCACAACTCTTCCCGTCTCTGATTTTGCTGCGTTTGGCTTCGATCTCCCTTATGGATCTCATGGAGGGCACCGAGGATGAGTTATGCGGAAAATTTAGTCATGACGACTGTTATTCTGTTACGAATGGTTTCAACTTGATGAGTGGTAACATCGAGAGGATGGATATCGACACGCCATTTTTCCGCAGCATCTGGCGCCTTAAAACCTCGCAACGTGTGCACTGCTTCGTTTTGCTCACATGTAAAGGCGACACCTTGTCCAATATGGAGCATAACTATCGACACTTGCACGTAGGCCCGAATTATGTCTTCTGTAGCGGCATCCAGGAGTCCTTCGAGCATATGTTTCGAGACTGCCCACATGTCAAACATATCTAGATTAACTTTTGTGCTACTGATGTGCGCTTCTTTTTTTCAAGACATTTTGTGGCATGGCTTAGGTGCAACATCATGAACGACAGTACTCGGATACCGATCAACATGGAGTGGAATTCGATTTTCGCGACGACATTACGGTGGATTTGGAGGTGGAGAAACACTAAGGATTTTAATGAAGATGTGACGGTCCCGTACAAGGCGGCATTTATCTTGAGAATGGCTAGTGATTATGCCCATGCAAGAAATTCTATTTTGCAAGTTGTTTCTTGAGAGAAACCTGAGGAAGGGTGGGTGAAGATCAACACCAATGGGTCGGTTTCCGAGGATAGGTTGGCAGCTGCTGGAGGAGTTCTTAGAGATAGTGAAGGGCGTTGGATCGAGGGTTTTGTTCACAACATTGGTATGTGCTCGGTCCCGATGGAGGAGTTGTGGGGCGTCCTTAATGGAATCAAGTTGCGTGGAAAAAATGCTTCAAGCAGGTTATTTTAGAGTTTGATTCTCAATTAGTTTTTGGTTTATTGAACTCTAATGTAAGGAAAAGTCACCCCTTATACAACCTGGTAACTCAATGCCAAGGCTTTTGTAGTAGGAATTGGAATTTTCGATTCTGTCATGTGTACCGTGAGGCTAATACTTTTGCTGATGGTCTCGCGTTTAAGGCACATTTAGTTCCTGTTGGTGTTCATGTTTTGCAATCCCCGCCTGTGGAGATTTCATTTTGGTGTAAGGTAAATTCGGATAAATATGAGAATATGAACCTCTGGAGAGGCTAGTACAAGCAAGTGAGTCCTAACGAGGGCATACATGGACAAGTGCATAGGCCTTCCATACTATGCCCCGAGTAGACAAACAAAGCGCAATGGGTGGGCACGTAGGCCGCCCAAGCTATGCAAAGGATCAACACAAACAAGAACATAGACAAAGTACAAGGTACATAGCTTGAAACAAAACATCGAAAATAAACCAAGCTAGCCTAGGCTTTCGCGGACCTAACCGAGCTACGCGTTGTTCTCCAATGGGTGCCATCGGGCCATTTGATCTTAGCCTTGAGGCCGAGCACCGTGACCGGGCTGCCCGACGTTCTCCTAGTCTTCCCCCGAGCCGTCATATGCAAAGTCTTCACCGTGGGTACCTCATCATCGCTCACATCCTTGTCTTCTTCCTCAGTCCTCTTGGCCTTGTTCTTCTTACGCTTGAATTCCACACTTGCACTTCCATCCTCCGATGCGGGTGTGTCGGAGCTTGGTCCTTCATCAACCTTGCTCGAGCTATCAAGTTCCATGGTGTCACTCGCACTAGGGAGCTCGGCCTTCTCACTTTCGGTTTCTTTACCTTCCATGATCACATGCTCACTTGGAGTTTGTAGCTTGTCATTCCCATCAAGTGTTGTCTTCGGGCTTTGAATTTTGCCTTGTTCTTGAAGCCCTTTTTGTGGCAAGGATGTGCCACTAGCCTTTGGTGCTTGTTTGTCCTTGCCTAGCACTTTCCTCCATAGGCGGTTGCTTGTTGTGGACCAAGTGCAGTTGTGGTGGCACGGTGGTTCTTCCTCCTTCATCATTTGAGGATCCCTTCCCATTGTCATCATTTGTGGCCAAGGGAATTCCATTTGTGGCTGGGTCTCCCTTCCCCTTGTCATCATGCGTCGGGCCTCTAGAGGTTCGCCTAGCCTTGGTGCCCACGACACCCTTCCTTTCCTTGAATGTGCAGCCCTCTTCTTCATGCCCAAAGGATCGACAACCCAAGCAATACATGGGCTCGTTCTCAAACAGGTAAGTGTACTAAAGTGACACCCCATCATCAAAATCAAGGCTACACTCTCGAGCCACATCATGTGCAAAATTGATCTCAACAAGGACTCAAGCGTACGCACCTCTTTTCCTTCCGTTCGTCACCGGGTCCATGTACAATGGCTTGCCTACTTGAGAAACTACACGGCCAAGAACCTCCGTGGTCCAATACTCACTCGATAGGCCATAGATGCGCACCCAAAGAGGTATGGTGGCTATGTCCTTCCGGTTGAAAGCAAACTTCTGTAGGATGTGCTTGAGGAGGAGTGGTTTCCCATGGATGAAGTAGGGGCCTCCCTTGAGCACTTTTTCTTGATCCTCATCGGATTCGAACTCGAAAATAATCCACCCTTCTTCCTCCTGGTATTTTTCTCGGACATCCCATGATTTGATCATCTCATGAATAAGGAAGTGCCCAGGGTGATAGCCAACGTATTGGCCTAAGAGAGACCAACCCCATACAACTTGTCTTGGGAGCCCTTCGGAAACTTTTATGGCCAACCGGTTGGAGGTGGGTGGTGTGTAGAAGAGTTTACCTCCAAGGTCGGCATTCATGAAGGATTTTTTTGAAAATTTGGCCAATGCGTTGGTTCTAGGTGCTCGGGTGCTTGGCCGGGCCAAGTATGGGTTCGGCGTTGCAAGGGCATGGGCTTAGGACTTCGGCACGGAGGCACTCGTGCCAATTTGGCCTTGGGGCAGATCAAATGGTGCCTTGGCAAGCTTGGAACTAGCCGTTGGGGGCTGATTGTGAGCCTCGGGAGTTTTTTGAAAGGAAGGCGCGCCAAGGGTGGGATTTGAAAAAGGCGGGTGGGGCGTGTCTTTGTTGGAATGTGTGGAGGGGTCGGGTGCGCCTCCAAGGGATCCTTTTGGTGACAAGGACATGTCATTGGCATGTGTAGGCTGAAAAGAATCAGGCGGCCCTAAATCTTGGTCACATGAAGCATCAAGAGCAAGGTTGCCCAAATTCAATTCCAACACCAAATTCAGTTACCTTATTAGGTTTAGCTCCAACACCATTCTTCAATGCACCTTTTTGGTTTGTAGTGACATGTGACTTTCCCAAAGAGGCATGTTTATCTTCTTGGACATCCCCAACCTTGGTGGCCGGCTCTTGGGTGGAGTGGCTGGAGTGCACCGGTGGTGGCGTCGACGTGGTGGTGGTGGCCGGAAAAATCTCCACTTCTTCATCTCCTTGCTCGGCCAAGTGCTTTTTTGAGTAGATAGCACCTCCCCATATTCTTTTTTATGGTTTGCATCCATGAATCCTTCTTCAAACTCTTGAGATAAAGCAAGCTCCAAGACTTCTCCAATGGTGGTTTTGGAAGGAGTTTGGACTCCATTAGCTTCGACCATGCTTGTATCTTGTTTCTTCTCCCTTGATTTTGATTTTCCATCAAAGGCATCTTTCATGAGTGAATCCACACCTTCAAAAATGGCATGCTTGGTTGGATTTTCAAACTTGAGCTTGAGAGGAGGTGAATTTGAGCTCCTCTTCTTCTTCCCCATGGCTACCAAGGGCGGCCAAAGGATGGCTACTAGGCGCGGCGATGGGTCAAGGTGACCGTTCCACCATGAGAAAAGAGAGTGGTGGCCGGTGGGTGGTGGAGCGTTAGAAGCTTGACCGAGAGAGAGAGAGAGAGAGCAAGGAGATTTCTTTATTTCTGTTTGATGATGTTAGGGGTCGGGCTATCCCCCGTTTGATGACTACTTAGCCCTTTTCTTTATTAATAAAATTTGCCCTTGAGGGGATGGAGAGTGCCGCCTCTCCTTCTCCAAAAAAAAAGGTTTATTTGATGTCTATGCTTCATTGTAAATATATCAAAAGATAAGTTTTGCTCTAGGGCAAGGTAATATCTTTTTTCTAGGATACCCTCCTATCAAAAGGCTCATAGAGTCTATGATCTTGAATCTAAGAGTGTTTTTATAGCTAGATATGTCATTTTTAATGAGCATGTTCTTCTTTTCAAAACTAATATAGAATTGTTGAAATCTTATTCATAAACAACATTGCCTTTAGTAAATCCTACTACAAATTTTCTCTTTCCATCTCCTAATTTGCCCTTTATTGATTCTCCCATCTTATGTCCTCTAATTAGTATCACTCAAATTCATTCTCCATTCCCCAACATGCATTTTAATCCAGCTGATATCTTCTTTGCCAAATTCACCCAATTCATAAAAAAACTACCTATACTAAGAATTTGGTTGTCCTACTATTCTTACTTCTTGTCCTCCTAATTTGCCCTTTATTGATTCTCCCATCTTAGGTTTTCAAGTGTTTTCTCATCTTCTCATCTCTTTTGTCCACTTCTTTTTCATTGAAAATGTTATTTTGAACCCCATACATACAACCAGGAAAAAAATATCTATAGTGGGTTGATGCTATAAACAATGAGCTTGATGCTCTAAAAACTAATCAAACATGGCAATTTACTTCTCTCCCACTTAGTTAATAAGCCATTGATTCTAAGTGGATCTTCAAAGTTAAATATAAAGCTAATGCTAAGGTAGAAATGTATAAGGCTCTCTTGATGGTAAGGGGTACAACCTAGTTAAAAGATAAGGATTACCGCAAACTTCATCCCATGTTGCAAAGTTCACTACAATGCATTCAACTTTGGCTTTAGTAGTTGCAAAAGGTAGTGATTTGCACCAATTAGACATTCATAACGAATTTCTTCATGGATTTTCTTATGAGGAGGTTCATATGTTATCTCCTTGAGGTTATTCTAAATCCAAACCCAAATTAGTATGCAGATTGACTCGCTCTTTGTATGGTTTAAAGTTGGCCATGGTTAGTGGAATGTGGAGTTAACTGAGCATTTGCTATAGTTGGGATTTCTGTATTCTAAGCACGATTAATCCTTTTTACTAAGAGTTCCAATGGGAAGATTACAATTGATTTGGTTTTTTGTTGACGCCATGTTGTTCATTGAGGATGCAATTGTTGAAATTCAGTTTGTTAAAAATGCTCTTGATCAAGCCTTCACATTCAAGGATTTGGGACTATCTCATTACTTTTTAGGCATGGAGATTGCTCGAATGTCATATGAAATTATGCTTAATCGGCATAAATATTTTTTAGATATCTTAATTGATGTAGGAATGCTTGATTGCAAAGGCACATGCTTTCTAATGCAACGTGGCACAAAATTATTTGTGGATGAAGGGGAGTTATTGTAAGATCCCGTATCATGCAAAAGAATTGTGGGATATTTGTTATATCGTACACTAACTCGTCTAGATATTTGTTACATATTTTAGCAATTAATTTTTAGTACTCAAGTTCTCCTCACGTTCCACAATACCATGTTGCTTTCTATCTCCTTGGATATCTTCTGGTTCATTCAACATCTCTTTGTCTTATCTTGTTAAGTCCAATTTTTAGATTTTTGCCTACAATGATGTAAATTAGGGTAGTATGCTTATACTTGTCGATCATTAACGGGCTATTGTGTATTATTTGACTCATCTTTGTTGTCATGGAAGACCAAAAAGCAAAAGACCATTTCTAAATCTTCAGCCAAGAGTGAGTACCGTAGCATGTCCATGGTTGCAAGTGAACTTTTTTAGGTTCAAAGCTTGTTATTTGATTTTGATGTTAATATGTTATAGTGATTTTAGCTATTCTTCTTCAATGTGATAAAAAGGTTGCACATCACCTAGCCACTAATTCTATATTCCACGAATGTACCAAGCATCTTCAGATTGATTGACACTTTATTCGAGAAACGATTCAAGAGGGGTTTATCAAAAATTTCGATGCATCATCAAGCCTTTATTTAGAAGATGTGCTTACCAAGGCTCTTGGGGCTCATCAACTTTGTTTCCTTTGCTCCAAGCTTAGACTTATTTTTTCAATCACAACTCTAGCTTAAGGGGGGATATGGACTTTATGTAAATAATAGTTCAAATCGGGTTTTATTAGTTAGGACCGATTTAGTCACGTAAGTTGTAGCTTAAATTTGATAGGTAACTAGCTAAAGCATAGTTTATATAGCTTGAGTCTCAGTTCGTACAAGCGTGAGTTTCATTAATAAAAATAAAAAAAATCCAAATGCTTCTCTCATGTTCTCTGGTGTTATAGAATGTTCGTGAGGGTTCAACAGATTCTTGATATTCGATTCTTCAAATAATTTGAAGAGCTTCTTTTTCTTTTGCAAGAGGAAGGGTTTTGGGTTAGTTCACATCTCGTTTCCTCTTTCCAAGCATAGTAAGAACTTGATCCAATTAGGGAAGGCATTGGGGCGGGTTTGGGGCGAGCAATACCCTACCTGTCCCCTTTTACATTTAACAAAATCATCCTCGTTCTCATCCTCATCCTCGTTCGGGAATTTAAATTCCTCCTCGTCCCCATCCCGTTAGGTTTTCCTCCCCGTCCAGGAATCTCCATCCCCGCTTAATTTTTCTCATTTATAATCTCCATCGAGTTTACTCAAGAATTTGATCCATCTCATTCCTCGTCCTCTTTTACATCCCCCATCCCTACCTCCCGTGACCGGGATTCCCTGCTGGGATTGGGGAATCCCCTCCCATTGCCATCCCTAGATCCAGTCTTTGGATTTGGGTTGGTTGATGCATATTCTCTTCTCTTTTTTCATTCATTTTGAGTGTTGTGTTCCCTTACGTAGTTGTTTTTGTGTTTTCTTAGGTTTTTCTTGCATGTTATCTCCTTGGTTTGGTTTGAAGTAAATCTAGTTTACACTAGTAAGGTTTGTTACATGTGCTTTCTAAGTGGGTTGCAGCATGCTATCTTAGGGTCTTTGTTGATGATGTTATCTCTCTCTCAATGCTCCATACTGTATATATAGATGTTTGTGTTGTTGTCTATGCAATCTTCCTTGGAATTTCTTGGCTACTCTTTAAGCATTTGTTGCGCTTCTTCCTATGGTGATCATCGGTTCCTAGAGCAATTAGTTTGCTTCTTGATTTGCTGACATCGGATTTGTGGGACTACTAGAAGCATTCGTTGATTATCTACTGTCGTTGCAATGCAATTTTGCTTGCTTACAGAGTTCTAGGCTAGTATATCACAATTGTTATGGACTTCATAGGAGTTTTAAAAGTTTTGTTGTTTGATGATTGTACAGTTCCAATGATGTCTTTGGAAGGCTCATGGACTTATTTTAGGGTGTTTGTTGGTCCAGTTTGTATCGGATTGTGCCCATGCCATTTTTTTGTAGGTACAAATTTCTATGGGCTTTTTGAGAGGCTGATTTTGGTCTTTCCGAGGCTATTGACTTTGTTTTCAACTTCATTACTCTTTGGTTGGTTAGGCTTATTCTAAGTTGTGTAAAATGGATGATAGATGAGGAATGTGACATTTTAGTCCTGCATAATGTAAGCTCAGGATTGGGAGAATTTGGCCGACTGACTTACTAAGTTCTTTGCAAGAACATATTCTTGGTTTTAATTTCCATTGTTCAACTTTAATGCATAATCCAGATTTTTGGTACAGCTTTTTTGCATAATCCAGATACTTGGTTTTAATTCAGTATTCGTCAAAATAATTTCATGATCTCATGAAGGCTATAAGACGTAATGGAATATCTTTGGATATTGTTATAATCCTTTGTTTTGTTGGAAGATCTTTTAATGTAGGAAGAGCAAAATTTGTATACACATCTGGTATTGCACCAGTTTGGAATTCAATTTGCTTCTTCGGTTTCTCACTAGGTGTGATTTTTAAGTGTACCAAACACGGTCTTTGACTTGACGAATAAGCACTTTCCATTTCGAAATGAAAACACTAAAACATCAAAAGACTTAGCAAAGTTCGTTGTCATGCTGAAACCCAGTAATAAAATGGGACTGTCTGAGCTTATTGTGAGATCAAGCAAACTAAAACATTGAAAACTCAAAATGTAATGCAAATAAAACACATACAGAAGGTGGGATTAAGACATCACTTCCTCACTTCTTGATAGCCATGAAAAGGCCCCAACACTGCTCACCAGAATTACTCCTGACCAGCTTTGCCTTCCAACCATTGACTATGTCATTATAATCATCCTAAGGAGTAGTTGATCATGCATCAGGAATTAAGCATCAATGGTAGATCATTAGTAAAGTACTTTAAATGAAGGGGGAGAAAAGATGGCTAAACGAGAACAAACCTCCGAGAAATCATTGATGAATTCCTCCTTGTCCTTCTCAACCACATCTAGTTCCTTCTGGAGAACTTGGATGAACTGAAAAAAGAGAGTTGAAAAGACACAGATAGATGTTCAGAAACAAACATAGAAAATCATTACAGTAAGGAAACAGTGAAATCATATTCTTCTATAAGCGAACCTGCATTGTTCGATCCTCGGATATAACATCACTAAAACCAGCATCCCTAAGCATCTGCAACAGTTTTTTTTTTATGCTTTCAGAATATCTGATAACTTGGAGCAAATGCCAACTGAAAGCAGACAAAAATTATGGAAATGTGCTAGTAATGTTTTAGCGTGTACCTGGCCATATGATTCGACATCATGAAGATCATATCCTCTCTGCTTGATGTATGCAGAAAATTCAGGAGATGGCGAGCCAGCACTTTTGCAGTAGTCACTTATAAGAACTTTTCCTCCGGGTTTCAGCCATTTGTAAAATGATGTAAAGAGTGCAGGTTTGTCCTGAAATACAATGAGAGTCACTTTTAGCAGAGTAACAACACTGAAGTCTTTTGGGAATGCATATATTTACTACAGTACTTAATAAGGAACAAGGGATATTAATTCCATGTAATGGAGTGTATATATACTTGCCTCAGATGGCATGATAATACATTAGTAATATACTAATATGTAAAGAGAAATAGAAAAAAATCGAACGCAGACGAGATGATCACTTACTTGAATGTGCAAAATCGTATCACGACTGTAGATCACATCAAAGGAGTTGTCAGGGTAAGTTTTCTTGGTGCAATCAGCAACTTCAAACTCAACAGCACATCTGAGTCCAATTGCACTTTCAAGGGCAAAAGATATCATATTGACGGATAGGTCAATTCCATAAACCTCAACATCATAGTTCTCTGCCATGTAGAAATCACCTCCACCTATGCCACATCCCACATCCAAAACCTTCTGCCCAGCCTTTAGATCGAGCTTTGACACAAACTCCTTTGTAGTTTCTGTTCAAGAGAGTCTTAATAAGAGATCCCGTGCTAAGAGAATAAGAGAAACTGAAGGATATAAAAGTAGATATATATACATATATATAGCAGAATGCATCAATAGTATTAAAAGATTCATTAATTGCCATTTTTGCCTGCACACCGTAGCATAAAACAACTCAGCTCAGCTTCGTAAATCAAAAAGATCCATACACTTACAGAATAGATTACTAAAACCAAACAAAATGTGTTTAAGAGGGCATGATGGATATAACTAAGAGTCCTCACATCATACAATATCAGGTAGGAAAAACAAGGAAAGATCATAAGCATGATATACAATGTAACAATCTGTCAAATTCATCAAAACTCTTCAATTAGGGGTGAAGTATGCAGTAAAAGTAGACACCACTAAAGAAGACAAAATTTATCAATGATTTCCTATTGCTTTTGAAGGTAATATCAAATAGTTCCTTGTAAAGTAACAAAACAGGAGTATATAAATCATCCATGGAACTTACCGATTCCTCCTGTACTCACAAAGCCCTTTCCAAAGGCCCGCTCATAGCGTAAAATGTTGCTGCACTTGTACTGAACATTATCCAGAAACCTTTGAAATCCCCTGTCACCCTCAGAGTCAACCTTCTGCCAGGTCCAGCAAATCTGCAATCATAAGAAACAGTTATAATATATTTTGACTGGTTACTGCAAAACGATTGCCTAACAAAGATAAGATAGCAATTTCAAGACCTGGTTCTGGTTCTTCTTGTTCCTAACATAAGCTCCAATACATTTGCAGCCAACAAGCTCAAGTTCATAGGATTTGCCAGCATCATCTTGAATATAACAATCTTTAAACACCTGCATTTCAAGGGCATCTTTTCGATTAACATACAAAAGGTGAAGTAATATCAGCTTCAATTACATGATAATTAAAGTACTTACGAAAGAAGTTTTGGCCTAATCAGATATCAGCTTTTTTTCCATTTTTTACAGTGCATTTATAAAGTAATTATTTTATTAAGATGTGCATAAAAATAATTAAGCCCATAATAATGGAACTAAATTCATTGATTCATAAGTAAGCACCTTTGTATAAAACCTAGGTTCACGATAATGAGTAGGGTTGTTCTTTCGCTTGTGATCTCCAGACTGATGGAAACACGACTCTCTGAAAAATATATATCCCCTTACCTTCAACCATTTCATCATTCTTTCCACCAAATCCTCAACCTGCCACTCAGAAAATGACATCATGATTAGTGTTTGTGGTAGGAAGATCAAACTTGCAAGGCAAATTCTGACAACAAAAATTGGTAAAAGGAACACCAAAAGTAGTGATGCTTATCAGTAAAATTACAGAGAGCCAAACAGCATGATTATGTGCAAACAAGGTTAGAAACTAACTGGGGAATTGATTACAATCAATTCCCTTTACAAAGCTCAGAGTATAGGCCACATACCCGGCACAAGTATGGATTAACAAGATGACCAATACAAAAATAAATTAAAGAAAGAATCACTGTAGATTGAGGACATATTCCTGGGTTGAAAAGAAACTGACCTCTTTGTCAGAGAGATACATCAGCAACCAGTTTGAAAATATCAAATCCACTGAATCTGGTGTGATGTTCAGATCAGGGGATGTCACATCAGTACACATGAATTTGGCATTCTTGTTATGACCATTTATTCTTTCATTCTGCAGAAACAGAGGTATTATTAGGCTAATCAGACGGAACTGATACCATTTTCATAAAAATTGTATCCCTTCGTTTGTGAATTTCAGCAGATGCCATCACTGTATTTGTTTATGTGCATGAGAAGGAAAGAGAGGAAGTATCTGAAATTGAAAATGAATAAGTATACCTTCTGTATGGCACTCTCAATGAAATCTAGGGCAAGGAGCTGGCCAGCCTTTTTGACTAACTCACCAGTAAAGCGACCAATACCTGCTCCAAGTTCCAGAACTGATTTCCCCTCGTATGGAGGAAGAAGAGAAAGCACCTGCATAAACGCCAAAACATAATCCTTTAGCTCCTTCAACTTCTATGAGTTAACATAACTTTTTCACACCTTAAGTACATGCAAAACTGAACCAGTATTCAACTTGAAGAATTTTCCAACATTGTCAATGTTTGCTGAAAAGAGGATTCTATCCAAAAATCCTAAATCATATGAGATGTCAAAGCATAATTGGTGCTAATTGCAAGCAAGAACTATGCAGAAACACCAATAAAAATTTAGCATTTGATGCTGGCGGAACATCCAATGCTAAGGTTTCATGAGAAGCGGAATAAAAATGTTATATGCTAGTTATCCAAGCCACCACAAATCAAAAAGGGATTGGATGGTAAAGAGTTGGAAAAATATACCTCAGGACGCTCTTCCTTGTCAAGATCCGCAGCTTTTGAATCGAGCATCATAGCCTCAACGGTCAAATCCACAGTGTGCTCCAACCAATACTTCTTCTGTACCTCACGCTCTTCTACTCCGACTTCACCATATCATTTATCAAAATCCAAATCAAATTCAAATTTCAGATCAAACCAAGCTAACCATTTCCAATTATCCCAATCCCACCAGCACTACTACATATTCAGATAATTAATTATTGTGAATCATTCAACCCGATTTAATTAAATATAAGATCCATAAAAATAAAATTTCACATCCTATGCCGAGTGATTCCAGATCGAGAACAAACAGTATCGGATCATGTAATTGAATTCTGGTGCACGTACCTTGAGAAGACATTGTTGGACGGCAGATGAATGAAGTAAGAGTAAATCAGATCTGAAAACGGATGAAAAGAAACACAGATCGACGGGTCGATCGGAGAAAATGTGGGAGGTGGAGCGAGAACTAAAGAGGTGAGAAATGGCAGGCTTCAAGAACCCTCAATGGCGATGCGGGATCTAGAGAAGGTCCTGGATCTGCGATTGTTACCCCTACCCTTCTGATGCATCAGTAATTGAAGCCTCTCTCTCTCAAGTAAACACAGACAGACTTCTTTCGCTCGAATTGCTCCTCTTCGTCTCTTCGGCTGGACACTTCGGGAGTTCTGGGTTTTATACTATACAAAAAAGTTAGGGTCACTCTCTGTCTTCTTCCCTGCTTGCAGGGGGCGGAGATCCGTCCCTAACCGGGTCAAAATTCCCCAGTTTGGTGGAAAACGGGTCAAAGACGGGGATGAATTTCATATTCCTGATTTTTTTGTCTTTTAAGGAAGGTCCCTTAGAGGATTTTATTGAATAAGAAAAACATCAGTTTTACTTCGAAGAGGCTACCCAAAAATCACTTTCTCCCTAAATTTTTTTCTACCCAAAAATCACTTTTAATATTTTTGAAATCCGTGCAACTCTTTCTATTTTTAGGTTTTTCAAAACACTCAAAATCACTTTACACCCAAAAATCCCTTTCTAACTACAAGTGAAACAAGACCTACATTATCATGCTCTAATAGGCTGCGGAAGTTTAAAAAATTGCTCTAAAACAACACTAGATAATTAGCTAGAAAATCAGCAGGAATGTTCGCCAAGCAACGAATATGGTTGATCACAATTCGCCCCTCGTAGTTACGCAAAAGTTGGCGGCACTTCTTGATGAGATAGAAATATGGATGAGTATGCACTTCTTTGGCATTAACCAATGGGCTACAACTGAATCAGATTATCGTGACATCAGGAAAACCCAACTTACATACTAACTGGAGACCGTGGAAGATCGACCAAAGCTTAGCCCGGAGAGCAAGACAAGCACCACAACATAGACGGATAACCAGATTTCTTTGATCATGGAGCGTCCCTCAACATGTGCAAACCCGTCTCTTCGTGTGCACACCTTGGACCGTTCGCAAAGGTTGATAAATGACGACGGAAGCGATTGAAATTGTGCAAGGATGCAGTCGTGTATAGCTAGATAAAGAAAGTTGCACACTCTTTGCTGCACAAGAACACGCCAAATTAACTTCCAGTTGAATTCAGAGAAAATCGGAATAGCCTCAGAGTCACGAAGTAACGTCAATGCCAATTTGTTGGTAAAGAGGCCAGAAGTAGAAGGATTCAAGTAGAGCTTATCAACCGCATCAACACTAGCATCGAGAGCATAAGATGTCAGCTGCTGCATAATTAAAGATGGCACCAAATCTTGGAGCATATTCCAATCCCATGTTGATCCGTTCCAAAAGGTCGAAACAATCAAATTTAGTAACTCTTTAGGAATGGTGGAGGTAGCAACATCAAAAAGGGGTTTATCAAGAACACAATGTTGATGCTAGAACGAGGTGGACTAACACCTGAATTCCTTAATAAAGTAATTCGGCACCATGAAGAACCCCCCTTTCCGCATGTGGGAGGAGCATGGTTATTGAAGGAAAATCCCCATGCCAGCTCGGTTATTACCATATTTTCCACGTAAACTTCTACTCCAAAGATCATCTTGATATTGAAGTGTACGCTAGCTTAGTTATGATAAATTGACCATGTTCGCTTGCCTCATCAAACGGGTTCCCAGGCCACCGGCTGATTTGGAGCAAGATATATTTGCTTTTGACAACAAATGCATCTTCTTACATTCAACAGTAGTGCCCCAAATAAAGTTACAAATCTGTTTGTCAATTGCATCGCAAATCAATTGAGGAATTAGAGTTGATTGCATTGCATAGATATGAAGACTGGATAAAACAGAATTTGCAAGCATTGTTCTCCCAGCCATGGAATGGCTCCTAGCTTGCCAACCACGAAGCCTAGACGTAATGCGGTCAAGAAGAAACTGGTACCAGTCGGTTGTCATTTGGTCTGCAGCTGTTGGCACACCTAAATAAGATCCCAAATCCATAGCAATAGGAATCCTCATGAAAGAGCTGATTTCAAATCTTACGAGAGGTCTAACTTTTTTAGATAAAATAACCGAGCTCTTTTCGAAGTTAACCTTTTCGCCGGACATAGAAAAGAAGAGGCTAAGACACTCGAAAATCACGGTGGCTTGATCAATAGACGTCTCGGCAAAGAGAACAAGATCATAGGCATAGAAGAGATGAGAGAGGCTTACTCCACCAAGCACAATAGGTTTCCAACGACCCGCATTTACGGCATGTTGAATAATATCCTAAAGCTTCTCCGTGAAACGGACAAAGAGATATGGAGAGAGCGGGTCTCCCTAACAAACACCCCTTGATGGTTGAAAAGAACGCACCTTAGAACCATTCCAAAATAGTTCCATAGAGCCTTCGGTTTGACATTTCATAATAACATCAACAAGTCTAGGAAGGAATTGAATTGGAATAAGCACATCCTTAAGAAAATGCCAACAGATGGGATTGTAAGTTTTGTCAAGATCGATCTTAAAGAGCATACAGCGAACAGACCTTGTCGGAGACATCATAGAGTGAAAAGCTTCTTTGACTACAACGAGTAACGACATTGTCGGTGATTTTCCATCCTGGGATGAAACTTGTCTAAGTCGGGGAGACAAGAGAAGGGAGAACTGGCTTCAATCGATTAACTGCCACTTTTGTAGCAAGTTTGAACACAACATATAAGAGGGATCAAGTTGATCGGTAACCCGCCGATGAAGACGAGAATCGACCAGAATGGATTGTCTGTAGGACCAAGTATGAAATGGGCAAGATGGTTCGCAAATCCAGTGAAGCTTGTAAGGAAGCAACGAGATGTTGGGAAAATCGTCACCTACTAGCAACAATAACGGCAACACAGCTCCACAAGAGAAGTAAGAAATAAACAAAGGAGAAAACAAGAGAATTTGTTAACCTACTTCGTTAGAATGACTACGTCTCGGGGCAGTACCAAGCCAGGGACATCCACTAGATCTAACACTTACAAGGATTACAAGACCTGACAGTCTAACCTAATCTCTCTAGCACTCTGATTTTTCCCTGTCTCTGCTCTTTGGTTTTCACCACACTAATTCCAATAACCATTGATAGGTTTAAATAGAAAACAAGAGGCCAAAAGAAACCCTAGAAACTCGTGCAACTTAGCCCCCAAGAAAAAACATGTTTCCCTGGACCAAGCCAATTACACGGGCAACGCCCCCAAAAAACGCGATCGCGCAATCCCGACCTACCCCGCTCAATTGGCTTCTTCTGGAATTGCACCGCTTGCACCATCAAAAGTGCGCCTGCGCTTTCAGCAAGACATCCCGCGCAATTCAATTCTGCGGTCGTAGTACTGTTCACCGCGGTCGCGGTACTGTTCATTCGACATGCCTTTGTCTTCTTTTCAGCCTAAATATCAGGCTCCAAAACCTAACAATCTCCCACCTGGAGACTGATTCCAATTGTAATTGACATCTTCAGCAGCAGTCCTTCAGTCTTGGTAGTGTCGAGCCTTCAACTTACGTAAGCTCATCTAAAGCCTTGCCAAGCCTCAGTTCCTCAAGCTTGTCAGCAAGGTTTTCTTCTACCACACCCGACACTTGTCGTATAGCGTCCTCCTTGCAAGCTTCCTCCTTCACCATGTCAACCCACCTGACTCTGCTACTCTCTACATATTCTTTTGGCTCATGTTTCAACATCAGATAGAAGTTAGGAGTTGACTCCCTATCTTGTTCCTCAACGATCTCCTGACCATTGAACCGTGGTACTTCCTTCAAGGCCCCATGCCTACTAGGAACCACTATCTTGCTCCCACCAGTTCCATCAAACATCTCCACGTGAATCTTTCTATTCATTGCAACTGTAGGAACCTAGCTCTGATACCAGTTGTTGGGAAAATTGTCACCTACTAGCAACAATAACGGCAACACAGATCCACAAGAGAAGTAAGAAATAAACAAAGGAGAAAACAAGAGAATTTGTTAACCTAGTTTGTCAGAATGACTACGTCTGTGGGCACTACCAAGTCAGCGACATCCAATGGATCTGAGACTTAAAAGGATTCCAAGACCTGACAGTCTAACCTAATCTTTCTAGCATTCTGATTTTTCCCTCTCTCTGCTTATGGTTTTCAGCACACTAAGTGCAATAACCATTGATAGGTTTAAATAGAAAACAAGATGCAAAAAGAAACCCTAGAAACTCGTGCAACTTGGGCCCCAAGAAAAAACACGTTTCCCCAGAACTGGCCAATTACGCGGGCAAGGGCCCCAAAAAACACAGCTGCGCAATCCCGACCTACCCCCCCCCCCCCCCCCCCGCAATTGGCTTCTACTGGAATTGTGTTGCTTTCACCATCAAAAACGCACGCGCTTTCAACGAGCCATCCCCCGCAATTCAATTATGCGGTCGCAATACTATTCATCGCGGTCGCGGTATTGTTCATTCACCCCGCCTTTGTCTTCTTTTTGGCCTAAATTGAATTAGGCTCCAAAACCTAACACGAGACCGGATCGGAGACGAAGATCAGCTTGTGAAGGTGACCGAGAACACTACCGATGGCGCAAAAGCTCGGAGGAAACGAGGATGAACAAAGGTAAGTATGTGGGTGAATTGTAGGGAAGATGCTTAATTAAGAGAGAGATGAATGTAAAAGGAAGTGAGTTATCTTGAGTATATGGTAAGAAGATGGCGGTGGGAGGCTAATAGATAGTCTCACTTAATACTTACAAGTCAAGTAAGCTTAAAGGATATTTAATATTGAAGAAATGGAATGTAAGAATAGCTTACCCATAAAATAGCATTTGTTTTAAATTTTCATAAAGCAATTTTTTTATAGTTAAGTTATAAAGGTGTTTATATAGTGTATCTTCCATTAAAGGTAAGTTTATGATCGAACCTATATAATTATACCCGAGTTAAACATAAAGTAATGAAATTTTATCAAAAATGAGTACCCGGATATTACAGTAGACTACTCGGAATGAAAAGTCACGATTGTCATGTGTTCATGCAAAGACTTCTACCAATTGCTTTCAAGGAACTTTTTCATGTCGGTGTGTGGGGGCCATTGACATAATTGAGCTTATTTTTCTAATCAATATGTTCATCTACACTTGAGAATAAATGTGTTGAGGATTTAGAATGTGCCACACCTCTTATATTAAGCCAGTTGGAAAGGATATGTCCACCATCTTTCTTTGATTGTATGGAGCATCTCATTGTACATTTACCATATGAGGCAAAATTAGGGGGTCCGGTACAATACCGATGGATGTATCCATATGAAAGGTTCTGATTCATGTTGAAGGGGAATATGATAAATCCCCAAAAGGTGGAGGTGTCTATAGTGGAATCATATTTGTTTGAGAAGATAATGAAATTCACTCGACATTATTCCCAACCTCAAGACTTGTATAAGCGAAAGAAAACTACCATGGAGGAGGAGGGTAAAACCAATGACACTCGTCCTCAAATTTCAATTTTCAACCATCCGGGGCGTGCAAGCGAAAAATGTAAGGTTGTATGGATGTCCGAGGGGAGAGATTTTCACGAGGCATGGACGTATATCCTACTTAATTGTAGAGAGGTTGACTCTTACGTCGAGTAAGTAAACTTAACTTTTATATAAATACATGTCAATCCAATATCACACTTTTAATTGTTGTTCATTTTCACATGCAGTGAATTTCAAAATACGGTAGGACAAGGAGATGCGACTGCTATTGTCCATTGCTTTTGTGATTGGTTTCATGATTATATGAGTTTAAATGCACATTTTATATCTTTGGAATGTTATTTTGCATATTATACATATATATATATTCCATCAACAATTACAGGTTTTGAATAAAAAAGTCCTACACCCCCACATAAGGATCATGTTTTGATACATAGTTTGGCTTGGGGCCCATCCAAAAAGGTGGTGTCATGGCCCGTCTATTTCATCAATGGTTATAAATTTGAAACTTTGGAACATGGTGAAGGCAAATTAACCATGAATAGTGGTATGTATGTGTAAAAGTTTTCAACGGTGATACACAGTCTGATTTCTTCGAGTTAATAGAACAAATTTTTGAGTTTGAGTTCACTGCTTTGCCATGTAAGAATATTGTCATGTTCAAGTGTTTGTTGTTTGACCCTAATGCGAGAGGGAAGAAAGTCTATCTAGAATACCATTTCCATGATATTAAGATGAATAGGCGATATAACAACCATGATCCTTTTGTCTTTGCTCAACAATGCATCCAAGTTTACTATGTAGACTTCCCTAGAGCACCCCGGAGTCGTGCATATTGGAGATATGTGTGTAAGACAAAGCCTCGAGCTAGAGTTGAGCAACAATAGACAAAGTGAAAGGAGGATGAGCAAATTGATTTTGATCCATTATAGCCAGATGATTTTGAGATTAATGGATTTGCAGGGTCGTCAATTCACTCATTATCGTTACATCTTAATGATCCACTTTCTTTGCATGAAGAAGTATACGGTGTTCAAAGCGACGAGGAGAACTTGGACACTGCAAATGATGACGAAGAGGATGATTTTCCATCAGACTCAAGTTCCGAAAAATATGATTGGTAATTCATCTTATCCTAGTTTAATTTATTTTATATCATGATTTTCCTTTTGCAAAATATGATTGGTAATTTATTTTCTATCAATATGATTCATAATTTATTTTCTACCAATATGATTGGTAATTTATTTTATTTAAGTTCCAAAATTAATTTTCTACTTGGAGGGTAAATTTTACTAGGAGGGAAAATTCATCTAGGAGGGAATCAAAATTTAAGTAGGGAAAATTCACTTATTTAAGGTGGGAAAATTTGATAACTTTAGCGGGCTAGATCTTTGCACTAGGAGGGATGTGATTTTGGGCCTAGCTAAACATTAAGCCCAACAATTTTGCAAGCATTTGATATTGCACCCCCACTTCTAACCCTAGCTCATTTGCACCCCACACTTCCCAAACCATCGAAGGTCTCTCACGCGGAGGAGGAGTTTGGTTCAAGCTCTCTGCAGGTTCTCCCTCCCTCCCTCTCTCTCTCTCTCTCTCTCTAGTTTTGTTTAGTTCTTGTCTTCTCTTTGTTATTTATTTTGGAATTTTGAGATTGGGAGTGGTCGATTGTGTGTTTGAGAACTTTAATGTCGGCGTTGTGGATTTGTCGATATTTAGGGTTCTCTTTTGCTTCTCCTTGTGTGAATTTGGTTCTCATTGGTTCTGTATGTTGATATTTAGGGTTCGAATTTACTTGTCTTTGATTTTTTAGAGTTGGGGTTTAAAGACTTGTGTGTGTCTATTAGAACTACTTTTCATGCTTTAGGAAAAAAATTGCTTCCCCTTATATGAATTTGGTTCTCTTTGGCTCTCCTTATGTGATGGTGTAATATTGGTGTTGCTTGTCTTGCATGTGCTCAACTCCTTATGTGAATTTGCTTTTGTTTTTCATTTTACTTTCTCCATAGCTTTGTAGATTTATTTAGGGTTCGAATTTGCTTGTCTTTCATTTTTTTAGATTTGGGGTTTAATTTTTGGTGTTTGTCTATTAGAACTACTTTTCATGCTTTAGGAAAAAAAATTGCTTCTCCTTATGTGAATTTGGTTCTCTTTGGCTCTCCTTATGTGATGGTGTAATATTGGTGTTGCTTGTCTTGCATGTGCTCAACTCCTTATGTGAATTTGCTTTTGTTTTTCATTTTACTTTCTCCATAGCTTTGTAGATTTATTTAGGGTTCGAATTTGCTTGTCTTTCATTTTTTTTAGATTTGGGGTTTAATTTTTGGTGTTTGTCTATTAGAACTACTTTTCATGCTTTACGAAAGAAAATTTGCTTCTCCTTATGTGAATTTGATTCTCTTTGGTTCTCCTTAATTTTGTGATGGTGTAATATTGGTGTTGCTTGTCTTGCATGTGCCCAACTCCTTATGTGAATTTGCTTTTGTATGTCATTTTACTTTCTCCATAGCTTTGCATGACAAAACTAATCCCATAGCTTTGCTCAAATCCTTATGTAACTGTTATGCTTGGTCCATCTTATGTGTTTACTCGAATTCATAACTGAACTGTTTTTTGTATTCTCTTTGGAAGGTTTGGTTGAATTATGTATCACCTTAGAAGCACAGTATGAGGACGAGCCAAAATTCCCAACTACAAGTTCGATCCTACTCCTCGTACTTCTTCGGAACAAATTCTCACAGTCCTAAGAGACCTCCTCGGTTACAACAACCCTCCTGTCTCGTAGTAGTCCAAGGTTTAAAAGAGTTGTCCAACAACAAGTTGCTCCACAATATGTCATCCCTTCTCCAATCCATGTTCCCTCCAAGTGCTTCTTTAAGAAAAAACAAACCTAATCTCACTCTAGCCCCTTCTTCACAACAAGTTCTTGATCCTTCAAAAACTCCTAGCCCTAATAACAATCCAACACTTCGTCCACAATAAGTTCTCTCTAAGGAAAGGGTTCTTTCAAGAAATCCCAACCCTAAGCTCACTCAAGAACCTCCTTCACAACAAATTCTCTCTAATCCAAGAGCTCTTGAAAAAAATCCCAGCCCTAACCTCATTCTAACAACCTCTTGATTACAACCCGAGGAACAAGTGCATGAAGAAGACAATGAGGAATACATAGAAGAGGGCTTTGAAGAAGGCTTGGAAGAACAAGTTCATAAAGCATATGGTGAAGATTACGAGGAAGAACACGAGGAGAGTGAAGAAGTGGAGGAAGAACACGAGGAGAGTGAAGAAGTGGAGGAAGAACACGAGGAAGGTGAAGAAGGTCAAGAAGATGAAGAGTCTACTCAATAAGCAAAGCTACTTATATGGATTAAAGAAGATGGAATCCGGTAACCTTTCTTACTTTTTTTTATTAATTTGATTTAAATTTTGCAATTACTAATTGTATCCATTTTATTTGTAGTGATTTTGAACTACGCAAACCTGCCTATTCCAAGACGACAGAAATCGTCCATGGCCACTACAACGGTCCATGGACAAGTATTTCAAGTGTCGGGGGCTGTTAAGAAGTTGTGGTTTGAATAGTTCAAGGAGATACATGACTTTTATACATGAATTTTAGGTGACCTATTCTGTTGATTGATGATTTTGTTGCTAAGCATCTACATGAACTCAGCCCCTTTGTGCTAAATTTAAAAATTCAACTTGTGTTGATTTGAATGAATTGGGTTGATGTTGTTGAATGTGTGTTTGATTGGGATTTGTTTGAATGGCTAAGTGTTCCATGGAAATTGTTGTTAGAAATGAACTGCATTGATGTTTTTGAATGTGTGTTTGATTGGGATTGATTGAATGGCTAAGTCTTCCACAAAAATTGTTGTTAGAAATGAACTACATTGATGTCGCTGAATGTGTGTTTGATTGATATTTGTTTGAATGGATAAGTATTCCATGGAAATTGTTATTAGAAATGAACTAGATTGATGTTGTTGAATTGATTGGGATTTGTTTGAATGGCTAGAGTTGCTGTTTTTTAAGTACCATTTGTGTTAAGGACAATTTGGTTGGTTGATGTTTCGTATGTTTTTGTTGGATTGCTAATAGTTTGAATATCATATTTCCATCTAGACCTTGTTGTTAGAAATGAACTGCATTTATGTTTTTGAATGTGTGTTTGATTGGGATTGATTGAATGGCTAAGTCTTCCACAAAAATTGTTGTTAGAAATGAACTACATTGATGTCGCTGAATGTGTGTTTGATTGATATTTGTTTGAATGGATAAGTATTCCATGGAAATTGTTATTAGAAATGAACTACATTGATGTTGTTGAATTGATTGGGATTTGTTTGAATGGCTAGAGTTGCTGTTTTTTAAGTACCATTTGTGTTAAGGACAATTTGGTTGGTTGATGTTTCGTATGTTTTTGTTGGATTGCTAATAGTTTGAATATCATATTTCCATCTAGACCTTGCTTCAATCTGATTCTGTTTTTTTCCCATCAACGCATAATTTTTTTTATTGGAGGGGATCTAATGAAGTCATGCAAAAGGTCTTCTTACACCAAGCCGGAAGACACATCACCAATGTCTTTAAGAAGCATCGTGAAAACAAGATAAAACCTTTCTTTGTTTCTGAGAAAAACTGGTAGAGAATGAACACCATAAAGAAAACAAATCCTAATTATGTGAGACAAGCTCAAGTGAATAGCCAAAATCAGTCATCAAAGAGGTCACTAGAGTTTGTAAATTATTGAGAAGGTTCTCGAAAGTTTTCCAAATGGATGGAAGTTATAATAAATACATTCACTTTCAAATATTAAGTAACAATGTGTTTGTTGTTTAAAAATAAGTATTTAACTTAACTTTACTCTTTTTTTGCAAGAAAACGAGGTTGGTAGCATGCCGCTTATTTCTGAGGTGGTCAAAAAATTGTGGTCAAAGGAGGATGGGACTGCACTAGGTGAACGACCATCTGCAATCGTTGTAAGCATATTCAAGCATTTTGTAGTGTTTGTGCTTATGTTTTTGGATTCATGTTTGATTGAATTTGAGTTCATTTTGTATGATTTCATGTTGGATTTCGATTGTTGATGTGTACAAATTAGATGAATCTTGGAGAGGAGCATCTTAGACAAGAGAGGATTTTGAGATGATGTCAAGTCCTCTTCTTTTTTTATTCCTCATGGGTTAGTGTTAAAATGGTTGAAGATTTTATTGACATGCTAACTAATCCATCTAATTTGAGCTTGTGTGGAATCTTTCTTATATTCTTTTTGCTTGAATGACTCATTGGAATCATAGTTGAGAGCACGGTTGCTCAATCCTTCATTTTCTCCTTCTTTTTGATCTTTCTCTCAATTGCTTTCTATTTTCTTCTTTCTTGATTTGTTGATTCAAGCTCAGTGCACAATCCATTATTTAAGAGGTTTATAGGTAACAATCCACCTGGACCATATTGAATCGTAATATATCTTTTTAAGAGGTTGATGCGTAATTAATTCTAATTGAGTAACCAAATTCTTACAAATTCTTACTTCTTACTTCTGATTGTTTAAGTCTGATTCTTTATTGAATATACATCTCTCCTTCATTTGACATCTTGTTTGTAATGCCTTATTTACATATTTGAAAGCTTGTTTATAATTCTGATTGATGTTAATGTTTTGCATTGTATTTAAGGCTGAATTTGAACGCATTGTGGCTATTGAGCATGGGGATGGACCAATCTCAAGTGCTAGGGCGACCGAGCTATGGATTAAAGCTCAACACTTGTTATCCTTCTCGCTCCTCCAGCAAATTATACACCCATCCAACTGTTGAGCCTCTAAAGAATGAGATAAAGGAGATGCTAGAGGAGATCAAGACTCTTCAAAATAAGAATGTGGGAATTCAAACCCATAACAAGGCACTCAAAGGTATGATTGAGCAGTTGTTGAAACACGTGGGAGGCAACATGGATATTGTCATTTTTTGACTTTCTTTCAAGTGGTTGGGTTGTTTTACTTCTCTCCAAATTGTGTTTGTTGGTGGATTGTTGTTTGATGGTTTCTTATGTTGGATATTTTGGATTGTTGTTATGCTAGATAGTTTGGATTGTTTTTATGCACTAATGCTAGTGCTGGATTGTTAACTTAGTGATGGATTGCTAGTATTGGGTTTTTTATTAGCATAATTGCATTATGATCATGCAATTGATGCATATATTATGGTATATTTCCCTATTTTTTTTGTTAATGCTTAATTATTTAACCACAAAATTCGAAACCAAATGTTTTCAAAACCAATTTCAAGGTTAAATGGCCATAGAATTTTGCCACCAAATAGATTCAATGCAAATGTCAAGGCTAAATGGCCACAAATTAGGGGCGATAATGAGTTCAAATTCGACTCGAATTTAGATACAAAATACATTTGTAGCTAAAATTTGATGGTGATGCACTCAAAACCAACCACGAAATTAAACTCTGATTAATGTCCTTCTCATTAGCTGAACATGACTTTCATGCCCAATAGCCACACCCTTAGAATTTTGTGGTTCTTTCCGAGAGTGATATTTAGCCTCGACCGATATAGCTACAAGGGTCCTCAAACTGATGAAGTTCTTCTGCATAGCATAAACCAATCCGGATCCTTTAGAGCTTGATCCACAATTTTGGGTTCCATTATAGAGAGAAAAGCATTGAATGCACAGAACATCTGAATTGAAGAACGTGTTTGAACCCCTTTTGAAAAATCAGAAATGATGTTGGTTATCGAGTGAGCATCCTTCTGCTGATAATTCAGTGAAGCTAAGTGAGGTCAACCACCTCACTTTCATGTTGTTGCTCAGAATCAAGGTTGTCATTATTAGCTGGTTGTTCACTTTGCATAGACAGTACATCGTCAGAATTCTCATTATCCTCAGTCTATTCTAATGGTGGCATATCAGAATCATCAGGATCATCCACTTGCTCTGGGTTGGCAACTTGTAGGACTTGAATGATTTCCACAATGCGAACCTCTTCCTCATCACTTAGATGAAAACCTTGATCACCTTCATCCTCGTCTTCAATGGAACTTCCACACATTGTGTTTTCATCGAACACAACGTGAACACTTTCTTCCATTTTCCTTGTTCTCTTGTTGAAGACTTTGTAGGCTTTGCTATGTTGAGAGTATCCTATTGAAGTCCCTTCATCACTTCTAGCATCCAATATACCCAAATTATCCTTGTCATTGTTGTGCACAAAACACTTGCGACCAAACGTCCGCAGGTGGGTGACATTCAGTTTTTGATATGATGTGTTTTATACAGCATAATTAGGTCTTTATAGTACATATTTTTAAAGAGTTTTAGGCCTTTTAGGAGCATTATTGAAGAATATGTTTAAAGACCAAAGGCTCGAAGTTGCTTCTTTTCAGAGTTCGAGGTTCTACTAAAGACCGCGATCGCGGTTTGCACTGGTGGTGATCGTGGTTCACATCGCTATTGAAGGGCGATGTTTGAATACAACCGCGATTGCGGCCCCACATTATGGAGATCGCGGCCATGGAGATCGCGGTCATGTTGAGCTGACACACGCGAGATCTTTCCGCCTTATCTTTATTGCTTTTTATTAAATCTTTCCTTTCGTGTTTTAGTTGGCTAATTAAGCCTAGTTTTTAGCTTTTATTTTGGACACCTCTCTTAGACCTAATTTTTATTATTCCAGATTGTTGTATTCCCTGTTTCATGGAGAACTAAACTCTTAGATCTTATTCAAGTTGATGGTTTTCAAACTCAAGTTGTTGTGAGATTCTTCTTTTCAAGTTTATTTCTACAAGTTATTTCAACTCTCTTGTGCATAATTTATATTGATTGTATTGATTTCTACTTGATTGTTCACCTTTTTAGAATTGATACTCTCTATTGATAGATCTAGGTTTTCTCGTAGTAAAACCTAATCTATGTAGCAACTCAATTGGTTTAGGACTCGTTGGACTAAAACAATTGAGAAAGAGATTTGAATGCATGTTGATTGTTTGACTCGTTGGAATTCAATTGCATGTATCATGTTTATCCTTGTTCGCATTGCTAATGTCCTTATGATTTATGATCGTTTCATGAGTTATTTGGATGTTAAGTTTACATGTCTCGTTGCCATGTTATATATCTGATCAGGATAGGAATAACCAAAGGAAATAACTTATTTGAATCAATGATCAATAACTTGATATGAAAGTAGAAACTTGAATAGGATTGCTTTTCCCAACTTGATAAAAACCCGACCTCTTACTTGCTTAATTTATTGTTTTGCTTTGCTTAATTTTCCCTAGTTTTAGAATAATAATAAAAAAATCCTCCTTTGTTACTTTTCTAAGTTGATAATACTACTACTTGGAGTTACAAGTGTCTCTTGGGTACGACCCCGACTTACCAACTATACTAGTTGTGTAATTAGGTATTTATATTTTGATTTGGCACGACTTTCAGCAAATCAGTTTTCTTCCTCTCAAAAGCTCATATGGTGTCTTCCCAAGAAGAGGACGCACCATAGATTTGTTTAGCACATAGCAAGCGTCATTGATAGCTTCTCCCCAGAAATTCCTTGGGAGGCCACTTGAGATTAGAAAGGTTTTCGACATGTCCTCCAAAGTTCGGTTCTTTCTTTTAACTACACCATTCTGTTCAGGAGTTTGTGGGGTTGAAAAGTTGTGACCTACACCATTTCTTGCAAAAGTCCAAGAATTGTGCATTTTCAAATTTTGTGCCATGATCTGATCGGATTGAAACCAAAGGTACTCCAAGCACCTTCTTTGTTAACTTTATCCACGCACTGGATTTTTCGAATACTTGATCCTTAGAAGACATGAAAAACTTTCAAGTATACCGTGAAAAGTCATCAACATATATATAAACATATCCATTACCTCCTCGACTTCTCACTCTCATAGGTCCACATAGATCCATATGAATTAACTCCAAAGGTTTATAGGTATTTACTTCCATTTTAGGTTTGAATGAATATCTAACCTATGTCCCTTTGACACATGCTTCACAAATTTCATACTTGCTTGGATCGATCTTAAGTAAACCACGTACCAAATCTTGTTTGTGAAGTTTGTCAATAAGTTGTTGAATCGCATGACCAAATTTGTTGTGACAAAGGTTGGCAACCTCTTCGATCACTTGGAGACATAATTTCTCTTCAAGCAAGAGTCAAGGAACAACTTTGTAAAGATTGTTTTTGTAATAGCAGCTATTTTTATGAATAATTATTTATTTATTTATTTATTTATTTATTTATTTATTTATTTATTTTTATTTATTAATTATTTTTAAATAAAATAATCTTATAAAATTTCTTTTTCATTAAAAATCTATTTCTAAAATAAATAGATTATATTATTCTTATGAAATTATTATTCGAGTAAATAAATTTATTAAATACAAAATTTAATAAATTTGCAGCTAACGGAAATTCTATTATTAAAACCCGTCCGTTCCATGTACTCTTCAAACCGACATTACAGTCTGTTTGTTAATGCGTTTGATCATTTAAGAGAAGATTTTGGTGGGATTTGGGTGTAGAGATTTCCCACTCACATTATGAGAGGATTTTTTGTCATGATGGGCATGATCTTCCACTAACTCTTGTTAGTTGCCTATTTAAAGACTCACCCCATCTCTACACACCATAAATCTCCCAACACTCTCTAATATTTTATAAACACTCTCTTTCACTTACCAAAAATCACTTCTACTTTTGTGATCACTCTTTACTTCCCAAAAAAAAAAGCCTTGAACTAGAATATTTAAGAGCTGATTTTTCCCACTTAAACACACCCAAACTCTTTTGCTTGTGTCCTCAAGCCACCGGCGCCACCACCACCGCCAGCCACCCTCCTTCGACCGCACGCTGCCCTTGTGCCGCGCAGCCCCCAACAACCTCCTTGATGCAGCTCCGCCCTTCGTCGTTCCGTTCCGCTCTTCTTTGTTCGGTTTATTGCAAACTTAGCACAAAAGTGAGAGTTCTTTCCTTCTTTTTATTTTGATTATTTTTCTTGCTTATTTTAATAATTTGAGAGTTAACTGAACATATTATTAAGCTGATTTTTTTAAGAGAAGAGGAAAAAAAATCAGTTTTTTATAAGTTATAGGTTTGTACATATTTTTAATGGAAACTAGCATGCATGCATGAGTTTTCAAGGAAAAATGATCTTATAAATTAGAAAATAAATTTTGTAAATCTTAGGAGTATAAAAGGGACTTTTTAACATGAATATTCTGATTTTGAAAGATAATATGAATTTTAGACTTCTTTTCCTTTATTATAGTAGTATTCTTTTAAATGACCTGATGCCTTCGCTCCCTTCCCCCTCCTCCCTTCCCTGCGAAAAGCCTCAAACCCTAAAATTGAACCACAAATTTCGAGCCCCCGCCTTAATCAGCCTTGTGTTATGCATCACTTGCACCCTAATCCCTAATAACTTCAAGAACGCCTCCTTTTGTGAGGTATTGAGACGAATCTCACACCGCAACCCCGCCAAGAACAACAAACTAGTGATTAAAGCTCGATATTTCTCTGCCCTTAAGGCTTTGAATAAGCCTAATTGGAACGATGGTGTACCTAATTCAGCGAAGAAGAGGAAACAACATAAGCGGAGGGGGCTTTTCCTTCGAAAACCTCATCGAATTTGGGGCCTAAGGTTTGAGATTTTGAGATGTCGGTCGCGTTGGGGACTACAGGGTCTACATCAGGCATTGGAGCGGCGTGTTAGTGTGCGAGTCTTCCGGCTTGAAAGCCGTGTGGAGGAAAAAGAGGAGATGGGTGGATCTTCTCATTCGGGACTTCGGTCTGACCAGAGACACTTGAGAACTTCCAGGTTACTGTACTTCTCTTACACTGATTGCAATTTTCAACTTAATGAGAAGCTTTATGTATTCTTGAAGGGTTTTAGTGTGTGGTGTTGGGGGTGTAAATGTCCAGTTTGCTTACTACCTCCTAGCTACTTAATTTTCATACGAAAAATCATAATCTCCTACTTAACTGGTCTGTGGAATTATAAAATTCTTGTATGTGCAAGCCGTTGGGCTTTTCCCATAAAGAAAGGTAAGCATCTCTTCCAGTTGATGATTTACTCTGATAAAAAGAATCCTCTATTGAACAGTTTGAACAAACGAACCCAACTAAAGGACACGAACCGACGCCTACTATGGTCGAGGAGACCCGAAATAGTAGTGCTTTATACAAAAAAACCGAATCTGGCCCTTTGGGGACCAAAACAGAAAAGGGATGTGGAAAAGCCACCTTTGACATGGTTTCTAACCTTGGTGAACAAATGGAAAAAACAATGATTCAACATCCTAGAACAAGGAAAGGAATTGAAGAAAAGAAATGCATAACCAATATGTTTTTTGTGTGTGTAACTATGATGATTATACCTTAGTTGCTGTATCTGACCCCTATGTATGATGTGTGCGAAACTATTAAGAAATTAGATTTCTCTTGCTTGACTTGTTTTGACTGCATTTATGTGTTCATGACAATGCTTGAGAATAAATGGGAGGTGTATGCTCATGTTTGTGAACCTGCAGTTGTGGTAAGCATAAAGGAGAATGAGAAATGTACAATTCAGGTCTTAAAATATCACAGAACAGGTTTAATAATGAATGAATTGCAAATGATCATAAGTGAATGGAGAGACAATGTAGAGTATTTCATATTTACTCTCAAGACCTGCATTTTTGGTATATGGAATTCTTTTGAACTATGTGAGGTGGGTAATGGTAAGGATACTTTGACTAATTCTAGTCTTATTTACTCAATTAGAACTGGTCATGAGAATAATAATGTGACTGATCAAATATTGCTATTTTTATTCAGACAAGCTCAATCCAGTATTGGTTTACAAGTTATTGGATTGCAAATGCTTGTGAATAAAAGAAACCCAAAAAATGAATATCTTGTGATTACTCATAGACTATGGAATTTTGTTGTTTGGAGGTTATCTGAATTATGGAATATGTGCAGTAGTGGTATTAATTTGGTGATGTTTAGTCTCTCGTCCTCTGCCAGAACTGATCAGGATAACACTGATGATGCTAAACAAAGCTTGCTGATTTTATGCAAGCATACACATTGCAGAAACAACATGAGAGATCAAACGAACAAGAAGCTATATAAGGCCTCTTCTGTCTCCAGGAACTTGGAAAATTATAGAGCTAGAACAACCTTACTAAGATGGAGAAGATATAGAGTAAAACTAGATAAAAAGATGTTCTATTACACCATTTTGGATTATACTAAAAAGAGAGAAAGATTTACTTGTATCAAGTACTGTCCATAGATGGATTAGTAGAGTTGGAAAATGGTTTATAGCTTGTAAAGTTGAATTTAGTGAATACTACAGGTATGATAAGGCTATAAAAGAACATTCAATCTGGTTAATAATCAAAATTGGCATGACAATAATTACACTAGGTGCAATCAATGGGGCTTACGGATACCATAGACAACAAAAAATTAGGTATAAATGAAAGTAAGCATTTGGAACTGCAGAGGGCTAGGGCGTAAGTCGCTTTGGCCTGAAATTGATTCCTTTTGTAAAATAGAAAGGATTCAAATCATGGCTATAGTAGAAACAAAAACAGAGAAAATGCTGTCGGATCAAGTTTGGCATTGTGCAGGATTTGACAATATTGTATGGTCCCCTGCTTGTGGTCGAGCAGGTGGCATATGCCTTCTTTGGAAAGAACACCAATTTATAAATGAACGAATAGAAGTAATAATACAAGAACCTCGTTTTATAGTGCTGAAATATACTAACCTTGTAACAAATTACAACATTGCAATCTATCTAGTATATGCACCACCCCAGGAAAATGAAAAAGAACACTTTTGGCAACAACTAATTAATACAATTAAGCTAGTGGGACTCCCATCTATTGTTATGGGAGATCTTAACGAAATACAAGATGCGAATGAGAAAAAAGGGGGTGCTGCACCCGATCATAGTAGATTTGAACGTCTAAGAAAATTTAAAAATGAATGTGATCTTGTAGACATTCCAGTCATAGGCAGTAAATTCACGTGGCGTAAAATAAAACTGAGATTGACAATATATATGAAAAATTAGACAGAGTATTGGTTTGCGACCAAATTCTACAATGGTTTCCAGACATTGCAACAAAAAACTATGCATTCTCATCATCGGATCACAGTAAAATTGCAATAACACTAAACAATGGGATAATAACTAAAGCACAACCATTCAAATTCGAAAAAATGTGGATGCATATGAAGGACTTTAGAAATGTGGTTAAACAAGCATGGAGAGTGTCATTTGAAGGATCAAATATGTTTCAATTAGTTAAGAAAACACAACTATTCAAAGCCACGCAAAAAACTGGAATAAGCGAACCTTTGGAAATACATTTGAACAACTGCAGAAACTTGAGAAAGAACTATCAGAAATACAACAAAGAATTCTACTGAGCCCAGAAGATAAAATAATTAAAAAACAAATTCGACTATTAAATAAAAAGGAAAGCATCCTAAACTTCCATAAGACATATTGGAAACAACGAGCAAAAACTAAACATATTAAATTAACGGACACAAATGCAGGTTACTTCCATAAGGTTGCAAGTGGGAGAAGAAATATGAAAATAATCAAAGAATTCACTTCAGCAGAAGGAACGCAAATCATAGGAGAGGATAATATTAGAGAAGAAATAAGGAAAGAAATTAAAACTAGATATAAAAAGGAACAAACAAACACCCCAATGTTCTACGAATACCTTAGACTAATAACTAATGAAGTCACAGATGAGGAAAATAGGGAATTAACTAGACCTGTAACAAATGAAGAAATAAAAAATGCGCTAATGCAAATTAACTCTGACAAATCTCCAGGTCCTGATGGGATGTCTGCTGGCTTTTATAAAAAAATATTGGGATATTGTAGGTCCAACTGTAACGAAGTCAGTTGAAAGTTTTTTTCACTCAGGAAAAATCCTAAAGCAAATTAACCATACTTTCATCACGTTGATCCCAAAAAAAAGACAATCCTACCACAACTGATCACTATCGCCCAATAAGTTTATGCTCTACAATCTACAAACTCATAGCAAAAATTATTACCGAAAGACTTACAAAAGTGATGCAAAAACTGATCCATCCACTCCAAGGAGCTTTTGTAGCTAAACGATCAATACAAGATAATGTCCTTATAGCCCATGAGATATTTCATTCTTTCAAAGGGAAAAAAGGGAAAGAAGGATGGATAGCACTCAATTTAGATATGGAAAAGGCATACGATAGACTAGACTGGAATTTCCTCTTTGCAGTACTAGAAAATTTTAGGTTCGATAAAAAATTTGTTGATTGGATCAAAGAATGCGTTCAAACAGTTTCATTCTCTGTGTTAGTTAACAACAGCCCAACAGAACCATTTATGCCTGAAAGGGGCCTTCGCCAAGGCGACCCTTTATCACCATTCCTATTTATTTTGGGTACTGAGGTATTGGCAAGAAAGCTACAAGCGATAAGTATTGGAAAAAAAAACTATAGGATTCCCGCTAGCTCGCTCTGGCACTAAAGTACCATTTCTAGCATTTGCTGATGATATTATAATCTTTACAAAAGCAAACCAAAAATCGTGTGAATTGACAAAAAAGACTATAGAAGAATATTGTGCCATATCAGGACAACGAGTTAACTATAATAAATCAGCCTTTCAAACATCGAAGAATGTTGATAATCAACAGAAAAACAGAGCTCAACAAATCCTTGGAATCACAGCTATGAGAAACCTCGATAAATATCTAGGATGTCCGATCATTAATGGTAGAGTAAATAAAGATACTTTCAAAGAAATTGTTGGAAAAACTAAAACACAATTAACCAAATGGAAGACCAATGCATTATCCATGGAAGGAAGAACAGTACTAATCCGATCAAATCTAACTATGAAACCTAACTACCTAATGCAAAGTTTCATGTTACCAAACCAAGTACACACAGAACTAGACCAAATTAATAGGACTTTTCTATGGAATAAGGATGTCCACCATAAACCTCTTATAGGATGGGATAAGATATGTAAACCAAAACCATATGACGGACTGGGAATAAGGAAAGCTGAACATGTAAACAAGGCAATGCAGATGAAATTACTATGGAAACTCTTGGCAGAACCAGACAACATATGGGTCAAACTTATGAATGAAAAATACTTAAAAAATGCATCCATTCTAACATATAAAAAGCAGACGAATACCTCATGGCAATGGACAAAATTGATGAGTCTGAGAGAAGAGTTCATGCTAGGCCTTATCTGGCAAGTTGGGGACGGGACAACAATTAAGTTAATGAGACTAGTTTGGTAGCAGAATTTTTTAATGATAACAAAGAATGGCGCCAAGAAAAACTGAGCACTATAGTTCCACCTGAAATAGTTACCAAGATCATGGCAACCCCAATCCCGGAAAATCACATAAGAGATCGACTTTACTGGGCGCCAAGTAAAAATGGATGGTTTTCAACGGAATCTGCGATTGAACTAATTACAGGAATTCAACGACAAAACCAGTTTCCTAACGATTGGATTTGGAAATTAGATACATATCCCAAGGTAAAAAAACTTCTATGGAAGATTGCCCAAAATGGACTCCCCACGAAGGAAAGATTATTACAAAAGCGAATTGCCACCCACCCACCCCGGGCTGTGTAATGTGTCATTGTACAAATGAGAACACCAAACATCTTCTAGTTGAATGCCCACACACCCAGAATTTAATACAAAAAATAAATGACAGAATTGGGATAACATTATACAACTATGATACATCAGGTAAAAGTATAACTACAATGCTTAACGAAATTTACCAAACTTTAGGCAAAGCGGATTTTACAGATTTAGCAACTATTTGGTGGTGTATTTGGCACCAGCGAAACAGATTGGTATTTCTGCAAACACCAAATGATTTCATTCAAAATCTAGAGCAATATACCAAAAACCAAATAAACCAGTGGGAACGAACCAAATTTTGGAATGAGGAGGAAGATACACCGATACTGTCAAAGAAAGATGAAAAGAAACAAAATATGGCAAAAACCGGCCGCAAACTACCATAAACTTAACTTTAATGGATCAAAATATAACCCAACCTCCGCTATAACAGGATATATAATTAGAGATCATAATGCACAAACTATTAACATAGGAACAAAGAAATATGGTCATGTTTCAGTCTTACAAGTGGAGACGTTAGCACTTCGGGACGACATTAAAGAAGCAAGGGGCAGAGGAATAACTAATCTTGAAATTGAAGGGGACAACTTAACAGTAATCAATGCAATTAAAGGAACAAACAAATGTCCTTGGGAAATTGAGATGCTGATCTCGGATATCATGTTATCACTCAAACAATTTAACAATATTTCAATGCGTCATGTTGTTAGGGAATGCAATGCTGTGGCCGATAAAATCGCTAAACTGCGCCATAGCATCCTTAACAACTTCTTCATGGATAATGCAGAACTTCGCGTTCTCATCCGCAAGGATGCTCTAGGAAGGCCTCCTTAGGGACTTCCTAATTCTTACCTATATCAAAAAAAAAAAAAATTAGTAGTATTCTTTTATTGTGAAAGAAATGATTTAAGAATTTAATAGAATGAAGTTTTATGAAAGAAACCTCTTTGCATGTCTTTTAAATCATGTTATAAGCTTTGGAATAATTTTTATTTGAATTTATGATTAAAGTAAATTTAATAAGATCAAAAACATGCCTAAACAAGCATATAGATATTTTTACATGTGGGTAAAATAACTTATTATACCTTAAGACATTCTTGCATGTCAACTTAGTCTTTATATAAATTTTAAATAATCTATATGTGACCCTTTTAATTAAAATTAGACTTCTAAAGGTTATTCTCTATTTAAGTAATTTAAATAAATTATTACATGTGGATTTTACAAGGTTTTATGAAATAATTCACTCTTGCATGTCAACTTAGACTTAAAATAAATTTTAGAAAATTTATTTTGTGACCTTTTTAATTGAAAATAGACTTCTTGAGGTTATGATCTACTTAAGTAATTTAAATAAATTGTTGCATGTAGAATTTTAAGGTTTTATGAAATGATCCACCCTTGCATGTTAACTTGGAGTTAGTATAAATTGGGAATAAAATTTATCATGATCTTCTTGATAAAAAGGATACTTACAAGATGCAAGTTATACTTAAATAAATAAATAAGTATTGCATGTGTACTTAAAAAGGTTTTTATAAACTAATTCATACATGCATGTCAATTTTTAGACCTTACTATAATTTTCTAATAAATTATGTGTGACATCTAGAAGTAGTCTTGACCATGAGAATGTTATTTAATCAAGTAAAAATGCATGAACAGTGCTTATGGTGGAAAAAGGATTTTTGTTGTTTTAAAACACTCTTGCATGTCAAATATATCATTTCATATAAGTTTTTGGAATAAAATAAGAGTGGTCTTAGAATTGTTGATATTCATGCAAACAATATTTTTAGTCCATTTAAATAATTGTTGCATGTGATTTTAAAAGGATTTTCCAATTGATTAGAAATATCCTTGCATATTTCCTTAAAGTAAATATTTTTTAACTATATAAAAGTTATTTAAAAACATCACCTTGAAAATAGTAATAAGGGATTATTATTATTATTTGTTTTCCTAGCTAAATTATTAAACCAAATAATTTAGATTACATCATTTCTCTTAGAAGAGGAATATAAGAAAAAGGATTGTTTAAGAATAAAATAAGATTTTAATATAAATTCATTCGTTATCTTTTCGAATGACTAGGTCGAAGCGTGTGAACTTCACTAGATCGTTCTAGATTCCGAGTTTCGTAAACTTACAAAATAAATTCAAGGCAAATGGATATTCTCCCTTGTAACATTTATATATATATATATATATATATTCGTTTCCGTTAAGGAAATTCTTCTATGTTGGGAACTACATGTTTGTTAAAATGAAGAACTTAGGTTTATTCATTTACTTAGAAATAACGACATATTATTATTATGATTCGTACTATGCTAGTACTGAACTTTAGGACCAATGATTTGTGGACTTGTTTGTTTCAATCTCTTTTCGAGATTTGTTATGGATTAGCATAGGCGATATTGTACACTAGCTAGATGCCTATAGGATGAAAGAGACCTATATACTCGGGATGAAAGAGACCCGATATCCTCATGATGAAAGAGGATATCTTTCATGTACTTCTTCCCTTAATCTCCTTGATGAGATGATAAAATTACCATACTGTTGGGACGTTGTTGGGACGTTGTTGGGACCTCTGGTTCTAAACAACGGATCAACGATGTAAATCTCTTAAGTTTTGATAATGACAAACACCATAGGGAACTAATGTGGTTTGTTCAAGTATCTCTAAGGAACGCAGGTACATCCAAGAACTCCTATGAATGACCAAAAGCCACTGCAGGCCACAATGAAGAGTTTCCATCAAGGGAACTCTGAAGAGGAAAGTTCCCATGAAGTGGGAACTCCCAGAAACAATCAAGAGAACACAAGCTTACAACGATGAAGAGTTTCCATCAAGGGAACTCTGAAGAAGACAGTTCCCATGACATGGGAACTCACATGTGAGGATAACGACCGCTCAGCGCAGATCGCGGGATTTTGTCTCAGACAGCCCGAAGGAACAGTCTGAGGATCAGACTGTCACGCCTCATCCAACGGTCCGATTGATCCAAGAAGTTGACCTAGTTCAAACCAAAGTCACATGTGAAGAGAAAGTACAACTTGGGCATCAAGCAAAGGGTATTTTGGACACAAACGAAAGATGCGACTGCCCAAGCTCAATGGACTATAAAGCCAAATGAATAGTACTCGGATTGAGTACTTCTCCCAGAACTCACAAACACCCACACTAGAGAAAAGAAAAGAAAAGGAAGTGAAGTCCCCGTCGGCGAGTGTGTGATCTCGGCGACGGTGAAGCTGAAGTTCCCAGGAGCAAGGGAACTGAGAAGTCAGTGTAAGGTTTGAGTTACTTGTGTTTTGCTGTTGTGAGCTTAGGAACTCAGTTGAGAGGATTTACTAGTGTTGCTAGAGTTAGGAAGAACTCGTAGGAACAGAGAAGTGTGAATCCGGCTGTGTAATTAAGGAACAAAGCAATTAATATAAGTAAGTCATTCAAAATCCTCCAAGCGGAGGTAGAGGTTTACCCATACAACTAGTTGGTTGTAGTGGGGTTCCTCTATAAAGGAACTGTGTTCTTCACTGTTTTTATTACTTGCGAACTGCTTACTTCCGCTGCCTTGGGAACAACTTAACTGCCAGTTCCCAAGCTCTTTGCTAACGTTTACGATCCAACACATACTACCCTTGAGAATTTCCATTCTCACTTGCTTAGTCTCCTTAGACTAATTCTGTTTGTTTTTGTATTTTTGCCTGGTATTTCTCGCCCTTTGAGAAAAATGCCAGACTCTAGGAAATTCCCACTGAAGTTTTGAAGACAAAGGCTAGAAGGTTTGAGGAAAATTATGCAAGGATAGAAGATCAAGGCAAGACGACTTTGAAGGAAGGAAGAAATTTTCATAGAGCAAAGCATTTAGAAGATGGTGCACCAGCTCTTCCATTTTAAGCCAATCAAATCGTCATCATATTATTTGTCTTGGAGAAATATACTTGTATTTCAATACGTCTTTTCAACCCTTTCATAATATGGGCTTTATATTACGCTGCTATATTCATTGTAAAACAACCACCATTGTAATAAACGAATGTTCTTTTTAATGAATAAAATTTCCGCTTTCAATACACTGTCCCTTAATTATGTTTAATTAAATTATTTAAAGCCTTGGGGGACTTTGGCTGGTAAAATCTGATGTCACTGGCGGTAATACCCATCGCTGGAAAATAGGGGTGTTATAATTTTCACACGTTCCCCTTAGAAGATTTTTACATAAGCAAATTTCAATCACTTGACATCCATGAGAATCAAAAACAACTTGATAAAGATTGTTAGCACATAGTTGAGGAACACTTAAGAGATTAAATCCAAGACCTTTGACAGAACTTACATTGTTGACACAAAAGTGATTCTCACCTTTCCAATGCCCATGACTTTCCTTTACTATTGTTACCGAAGGTCATCTTGCTACCTTCCTGTTGTTGAAGTGAGATAAATGACTCAAAGCTTCCTGTCATATGTGTCGAGCATGCACTATCAAAGAACCAGGAAACGATTTCTCTCACTCCATTTTGCAAGGTAAAAGTTAGTTTTTATGAACCCAGAGTTGCTTAACAACTCTTCTAGGCTGGGCAATGTAGTGTCTTTCAAAATTTCTTTCATTGTAGACTCTTTCAAGATCAATGGTAGACTCACGTTCATGAGCATCCCAAAGTCCATATGATTTAATGTCTCTTTTCTTTTTCCTACACTCATGTTGATAATGACCTTCTTTTCTACAATACCAACAAGTCTTATGAGATTTAAGACCAACATACTTGCTATAGCCAAGATAGACCGATTTATTCTTAATACAAGCTTGAAAGTCACTTTTTGAAGGCTTCAAGTTCTAAACTTGTTTCATCCAAATTTTATGTGCCTTTAGAACCGAATACCAAGGTTGATTACCTTTGTCTACGCTTCGCGCCTTAGATGTAGAACATCTTGCGTTGTTGCTACAAGAAGGTGTGTGACTTTTAGACTTAGGAGAGTACATGATTTTCGATTCTTTAGACACATAGAAATATCCAAGTGCAGTTTTTGATCTTTCCTTTTCTTTTTAATCTCATTACTTGTCTTTTCTTTTTCTATGTCATTGACTAACTTAGCGTTGCCAAATTTTAACATGAGGTTTTCTCCTTCCAGGTTGGTGACTTTCTTATCCAAGTCGATCACTTTAGCTTTAAGGTCATCACAAGTTTTACATACCCAAGACTTTGAAAAAAATGATTCCTTTTCTAACTTAGCACATTTTTTAGACCAACCTATCCATTAAGTTAGAAATGGTATCTGATGATGTCCAAAACAGTAAAAGCAAAAAGTGGGCCCAAAGGGACCCCCACAGGCAATTTAGGGACCCACGTCCATGTCCGATTATTTAAAAACAAAACTCCCGACGGATGCGAGGTCTCTCAACATTCCGGGACGAGGTCTCGACCTCGTCACCGACTCTACTAACACACCCGCCCGCTCGAACCAATCACAAGCGACCTCACTCCCGAACCAATCACCAGCGACCTCACTCCCGGACCAATCACAAGTGACCTCACTCGCGGACCAATCAAAAACCCTTATTTCGGGCATCCCACATCGAACATTAGCCTAAACTCGACCCCCCAATTCTCTATAAATAGAGAAGAACCTCGTAGGAAGAAGGGGTCGAAAAACCACTTGAACTCAAGAACTCTCTTGCTTGTTAAAGATCGACGTCATAGGAACATCGTCAAAAGACCTCGCTACAGATAGGAGAAACCCACAAAAAGACCCCAAAGTCGCGCAGGGACCTCGTTCACGCCTAAAACCTCACTACAGAAACTCACAAAACTCTCTACATCATACCCTCAAATCTACCTCGCCCTAGAATCGACCTCGCAACATTTAGGTGCGATCTCGGAACCTTGTACGAGGTCTAGGTGTGATTCTCAAAGTTGTACATCAACCTCGTAGGTTTGTAACCTCGCTACCACGGAAAAATCATAAATAAAGGAGCAAGTGTTTGCACTCAAATATAATAATCTTGTTTCTTGTCTCGTAGCGTAGCTGTTATTTCGGGTTTCATCACTGGCGCCGTCTGTGGGAACCTCTTCATCATAAGCAGCTTCCCATCTTAAGTGCAAACTTTGATTCCTTAAAAACCCCTCAAAATGGCTTGCCCAAACAATTTCTTCCCCCAACATCCCGACAATATGGCTGAGACCCCTCCATGGGCGACGGCAGGTGCGTCAGGATACCCTTTTGTGGTCCCGCCAGGCCGGATGTACAACGTCCCACAAAACCCATACCCGTTCCAGGGGTATGAACAGGGTGGCGCTCCTTTCAACCCGTATCCCTACCCGGAGTACGGGCAGTACCAACAGGGCCAAGCTCCCCCATATGTCCCGATCCCCTCCCTGGGGCAACCTCACTCCGAATACGTGCCCGCGTATGTCCCGGGCTATATGCCGGGGCAGGAGGCGCCCACGAACGGATCCACCACGGAGAGACCCTCCCGAGATCCGATGCAGATCTCGCTATCCCGTTCGCGACGTGCAGAAAGGCGTGACATGGAGTTGTCCGAAACAGCGGCAAGCGCGCCACGCCCTCTGGCAAGGTCAAAGTCGAAGTCTGCTCGTCCATCCATCGAGAGTGGATACAAGAATCCCTTCGTTCCCGAGATCCAGGAGGCACACATGCCCAAGGGTTTCCATTGGCCGCAAATGGGACTTTACGACGGCACGGCCGACCCCGAAGACCACATAAAACACTACGCCGTCCAGATGAACGTCAACTCCTACAATGACGCCATTTTCTGTCGAATCTTTCCGACCACTCTGGACAAGGCGGCAATGACGTGGTTCACCAGCCTTAAGGTCGAGTCGATAGCCTCGTTTTCCCAGCTATGCGAGTCCTTCGTCGGGCACTTCAACGGCTCAAGAAAGCGCAAGAAGAACATGCGCGATCTCCGTGGCATTGAGCAGGGAGAGAATGAGAAGTTGGGTACCTTTTTTACAAGGTTCACCACTGCGGTCGCTGAGATCGCGCAAATCGACGAGGCCTCGGTACGCGACATCCTCATGGGCAACCTTCGCTAGGGGGATTTCAAATGTCGCATTTTTCTCAAAAATCCGACCACATATGAGAGCCTGTGTGCTCGGATCACGGCATAGGTCTACGCCGAGGACGCTGCCAGCCAGAGCTCGCGACCGAGGACCGACAAGGAAATCGTGACCGAGGTTAAGGGAAAAGCTAAAGTGGCTGCGCCGGCCGCGAGGGACGCGTACATGACGCAAACTCACGATCGACGTGCCGATTAAAAAAGCAACAACAACAACAAAAGCAACAACAATAACAGAGGCAACAACGACAATAGAAACAACAACCGCTACGACCACCGTGGCGGTGGGGGTTGGAGCTGCTTCGGCGGGAAGCCACGAGGTTACAGAGGCAAAGGTGGCCCCGCCTACAACCCAAACGAGAAAAAGCGCGCCAACCCCGCGTCGGGAGCCAACCTCGTGCAGCAGGAACCAACCCGGTTCCGACCAAGCAACACAGAGCAACAAGCTTCGGCGAGGCAGTCGCGCTCCGGACAAGCCGCGGCGCCCGATGGGTACATCAACACCATCTCGGGTGGACCCTCGCTGGCAGTCGCGCTCCGGACATGACCTCGGTTAAGCAAAAATGCTTTGTGTTCATGGTAGAGACTTCGGGTGAAGCAGACCTCGAGGTCCGGGATTTCAAAATGCTCACTCCCGAGACAGAAAGAAGGGTGATTACCCCCTTCGAAATCAAATCAGAAAAGATTTACCTCGGGGGTTGCCTCACTGGGGATGCAGCAGCGTCACTGGAGGCCCTGCTTGCTGGGTCCCGCGACGTGTTCGCCTGGACTGCAAAAGATCTCCGAGGTGTGCCTCGGACCCTGGCCCAGCACTCCCTGAACATCGACGTCGCCATTCGTCCTGTGGTGCAGCGTCGAAGAAAAATGAACGAAGAAAGGGCAACCGCCGCAAATGAAGAGGTGGCCAAGCTGCTGGCCGCAGATTTCATACGCGAAGTCCAGTATCCGAAATGGCTGTCCAATGTTGTGTTGGTCAAAAAGGCCAGCGGCAAGTGGCGTATGTGTGTAGACTTCAAGGACCTCAACAAGGCATGCCCCAAAGACAGCTACCCTCTACCCTCGATCGATGCACTTGTAGATTCGACTGCTGGGCACGAGGTCTTGAGTTTCCTCGACGCCTACTAGGGGTACAACCAGATCTCGATGAATCCTCGTGACAAGGAGGAGACATCCTTTATCACCCAGCGGGGGACATATTGTTATAAGGTCATGCCGTTTGGCCTCAAGAACGCCGGGGCCACATTCCAACGCCTCGTCGATCGGGTTTTCAAAGACCACCTGGACAGGAACGTATCCGCCTACGTTGACGACATCGTGGTACAGAGCAAAGGCCCCGAGGAGCACCTGGCTGACCTCGCCGAGGTTTTCACCACCCTCGGACACCACCAGCTCAGCCTGAACCCCGAGAAGTGCGTTTTTGGCGTATCCTCGGGGAAGTTTTTGGGATTCATGATCAGCGAACGCGGGATCGACGTCAACCCCGCCAAAATAGAATCTATCCTCGCAATGAGGTCTCCCCAATCTCGTACCGAGGTACAAAGACTCAACGGCGCTGTAAATTACTTGGGGCGCTTTTGCTCCCGCCTGGCAGACAAGTCCCTCCCATTCTTTGCCGCCCTCAAAAAGAATGACAAGTTCGTCTGGGACGAGAGACTCGAGACAGCCTTCTCCGAGTTAAAGATCTTCCTCACCAAGCTCCCCACCTTGTCACCTCCACATGCGGGTGAAGACTTGCAACTATATGTGGCGGTGAGTCCCGAGACCGTCAGCACGGTTCTCACAAGAGAGGCCATGCACCCGGTATACTTTGTGAGTCGCGTGCTCCAGCCTGCGGAGCAGAGATACTCCCCGGCAGAGAAGATGGCGCTGGCTGTAGTGACCGCCGCAAGGCGCCTACGCCCATACTTCCGCGCACATCCCATCCAGGTTCTCTCGGACCTCCCACTTCGTCAAATTCTGCATCAGCCCGCTCTCTCCGGACATATGACCAAGTGGGCCGTCAAGCTCTCCGAGTTCGACATCAATTATCTTCCGAGAACCGCGATGAAGGGACAAGCCCTCACCGACTTTATGGTGGAGGTCACCTTCCCCGAGACAGACACAAGCTCGGACGAATGGAAAGTGTTCGTTGATGGCTCACGATGTGACGCCGGTGGCGGGGCCGGGGTGTTCCTCGCTGGCCCCTCAATCGAGACGGAGTATGCTCTCAACTTCACCTTTGATGCCACCAACAACGGCGCCGAGTATGAGGCCATGATCGTCGGTATCGAGATGGCGCTACTTAATGGAGCCCGCAAAATCAGGGTCTACACAGATTCCGAATTGGTGGCACGACAACTCAACGGCCAATACGACACCAGGACAGGTTTTCTGCCCGCCTACCGAGCAAAAGTCAAGGCCTTGGTTTCATGCCTAGAGACCTTCGCGGTGGAGTCAATCCCGCGGACCTCAAACACAAAGGCGAATGCCCTCGCCAGGTTAGGCTCTGCGCTTCCCTTGGATGTGGGGAACCGCGTAATGGTGGAGAGAAAGCTCTCACGAAGCGTCGATAGCGAGGTCATGTCCATAAGGACCGAGGACTGGAGGTTCCCGGTAACGAGGTACATACAAAGCGGCATCCTCCCAGAGGACCCCGCGCTGGCCAGAAAACTAAAAATGCAAGCTGCCCGCTACTGCGTCGTCGGCGACCAGCTTTATCGCCGGGGCTACGCTGAACCCAACCTGCTGTGCATACCGCCCGAGACCACGGACCACGTCCTCTACGAGGCCCACGAGGGAGTTTGTGGAGGACACCCGGGGTGGAGGTCTTTGGCACACAAAATCGTCCATTTGGGGTACTTCTGGCCCACTCTCCGACAAGACGCAAGAGCTTACGTCCAAAAATGCGTCGGATGCCAGAAACACGGGAACGTCCAGCACACCCCGACGGCTCCCCTCCGCAACATTCACGCGCCATGCCCATTCGCAATGTGGGGAATGGACATTTTAGGCCCTTTTCCTAAAGCTGTTGGACAAGTGCAATACATTTTGGTCATCGTGGACTACTTCACGAAGTGGATCGAAGCACAGGCAATGGCAAAAATCACCGGGGCAAAGGTCTGCGAATTCCTATGGAAGAACCTCGTCTGCCGTTTCGGTGTCCCCATGACAATCATGACCGACCATGGCCCCCAATTCGACTGCGAAGAAACTCGGACTTTCTGCTCTAAGCTGGGCATCGACCTCAAATTTTCCTCCGTGGCTCATCTCCAGTCCAATGGCCAGGTAGAAAACGTTAATGCCCGCATCTTGACAGACCTCAAAAAGCGCATGGGCATGGCACAGGGCCGCTGGGCCGAATTACTCCCACTCGTCCTCTGGACTTATCGCACGACCTCGCGCCGCGCAACGGGCGAGACTCCCTTCGCTCTTACCTATGGAGCGGAGGCCCTCGTTCCCGTAGAAACCCTAATTCCATCAACAAGGGTGTACAACTTCGACGAAAAAGAAAACAAGGCCAACCTCAAGGTCGAACTACAGTTCTGAGATGAAATCCGCGAGGTAGCGGACCTGCGCTCTAGAGAATACAAGCGACGTGTCGCCGTGTATCACGACAAGAAGGTCAGGCCTCGCATCTTGGCCACGGGAAACCTCGTGCTAAGACGCACCGAAGGGGGAAAATTGGACCCTAACTGGGAAGGACCCTACATCCTCGGAGAAGAAGTCGCGCCCGGGGCTTTCAAACTCAGGGACGACGAGGGGCACACACTGAGCAAAACGTGGAACGTCGCGCGACTAAAAAAATATTTCATGTAGAAACTCGAAACCCCGTTGTTCCTCAAAGTTGGTAAATAAAGGATTGCAGGCTTTTCTAAAAACGCTCCCTCCCTGAAAAGTTCCACCCCTCGCTTCCCGCTTGGGGTTGGAGAATCTCGCTGGAAGAAGTTCCACCCCCCGCTTCCCGCTCGGGGTTGGAGAATCTCGTTGGAAGAAGTTCCACCCCTCGCTTCCCGCTTGGGGTTGGAGAATCTCGTTGGAAGAAGTTCCACCCCTCGCTTCCCGCTTGGGGTTGGAGAATCTCGCTGGAAGAAGTTCCACCCCCCGCTTCCCGCTTGGGGTTGGAGAATCTCGCTGGAAGAATTTCTACCCCCCGCTTCCCGCTTGGGGTTGGAGAATCTCGTTGGAAGAAGTTCCACCCCTCGCTTCCCGCTTGGGGTTGGAGAATCTCGTTGGAAGAAGTTCCACCCCTCGCTTCCCGCTTGGGGTTGGAGAATCTCGTTGGAAGAAGTCCCACCCCTCGCTTCCCGCTTGGGGTTGGAGAATCTCGTTGGAAAAAGTTCCACCCCTCGCTTCCCGCTTGGGGTTGGAGAATCTCGTTGAAAGAAGTTCCACCCCTCGCTCCACGCTTGGGGTTAGAGAATCTCGTTGAAAAGTTCCACCCCTCGCTTCCCGCTTGGGGTTGGAGAATCTCGCTGGAAGAAGTTCCACCCCCCGCTTCCCTCTTGGGGTTGGAGAATCTCGTTTGAAAAAAAATTCCACCCCTCGCTTCACGCTTGGGGTTGGAGAATCTCGTTTGAAAAAAAAAGAAATCCACCCCTCGCTTCACGCTTAGGGTTGGAGAATCTCGTTCAAAAGTTCCACCCCTCGCTTCCCGTTTGGGATACGAACGAGGTTCGTGGACCCCCTAAGACGCCAGGATTCGTGGACGGCTATTTTTAGGTTGGAACGAACTTCTAGAACAACGAGGTCCGAACAGAGGCTCACAACCTCGTCGCAGGACTACAACGCTCGGTGTGGTCCGAGCCCCACAAAAGATGTGACACTCGAACCATGGGGTTGGACGGTACGCGAGGAAATCAAACAAACAAACGAACAAGCATAGGAAAAGAAAATAACACAAGACAAAGAAGAGGATGTTTTGATTACAGACCCCGTAGGGTCACCCAAACAAAAAAAAAAGAAAAAAGAAAGAGATGTTTTAGTTACAGACCCCGTGGGGCCACAAAAAAAAAAGAAGAGGTCTTCATTTCTTTAAGTCTTCAGCCTCAGGACCGGTAAGATCAATGGTTCCGCCCTTGGAGGTTTCAGCAGGGGCAGCGGAGGCTTCAGCAGGGGTGGCGGAGGCAGGAGGCGCGGGCACTTCGGTCACGGGATGAGGTCCCATGGAGGTCAACTCCGGTTTCTCTCCAGTAAGCTCCACCTCAGGGGGCGCGGTGCTGGACACGGTCCCATCCTCGTTGAGGAAGAACTCGCATTCCCCCTCGGGATCCTCCGACCCCAGCTCCCCCATGGTTTCATGATAGTTGGGGTTGAAAAAGACAATCTGGGGGTCGAGGTGCCCATACTTGGCCACCGCCTGTTTGACGCCCATGCGGACCGCCTGGTGGAACATTTTCCTCACGCTCTCCACCAGTTCCGCCTTGTACTCCTCCGAGTCCACATACCTAGGACCCGCGTTAACAACCACCTCGTTGAGCTCAACAATACGCCCCTCGAGGTGCCAGATTTCCTCCTCGACCTTCAGAAACTCCGCTTCCTTCGCCTTGAAGAATTCATGTTCAGCGGAGAGCTTGCCCCAAAGCCCCTCAACCTCGCCCCGCATAACAGAGGCCTCTTCCTTCGCCCTTTTTACCTCGTCCTTCGCCGCCTTTACCTCCTCCCTCGCCGCGGCTTCCGCGGCCTCGACCCGCTTCTGGGTCGCGGCCTCCGCGGCCTTGGACCTTTCCGCGACCTCGGCCAGCTCTTTGGCCTGTCGCTCACACACCTCGCTGCGGCTTCGAAGCGCCGCTTCCATCTTATCCATCCTCGAGTGGGCGAGGGCGATACGACTCCGGTTGTAATTATCAAAAAAGGTGTGCTGCAAATTCACAGGAGGGTGAGAAAAGAAACAAGAAAGAGACAGGAATTAAACACACAAAAACGGAAAAGCTTACCATGGCCGAGTACCGAGCGGCCTCGTCGTTAAGCGCCGCCTCGGTGAGGTTGTTGGCCCACGCGACCTCCTCCTTGTAATCCCCCCGGGCCCAATCCAACGGGGCCCCTCTGATAGGTCCAGGACAGTGAAACCTGGCAGGATGGGGGCCGGCGTCCCCACGACTTCGCCCCTCGAAGTCAAAGGCAGGGATGAGTTCCAAATCCCGCGAGCCTCGTTGATGGTCGCCCGACCAGGATTTCTTCTTCTTCTCCACGGGGGAAGACCCCGCTTCCTTCCTTTTCCGCTCGGCCTTGTCGTCAGACGCCCGAGGTGGATGGGAGGGCACCTTCGCGGTGGCCCCTTTCGACGGAACCACCTCGGGCCTTTTTTCCCCTTGGGGCGGCCCCGCGACGTCCCACTGCGACGCCCTCGCTACGTTCCCCTTGGGCAGGGCTCCCCCTGTCGCGGCCGTTGGCGGAACAGGTCCCGGTTGCGTTGTGCCTGTCCTCGCCTGCGAGCTCGGCTCGTTAATTGAAATCCCCTTGAGAACCCGGGGAGCAGGGGTTTTGGAACTAGAGGTCAAAGGTTGTTTCCCCTTCGACGTCGCGGTAAGAGCGTGCAGAAAATCCACTATCAAGAAAGAAGGGGTAAAAAAGAAAAAGCAGGTTAAGACGAGGTCAGAAACAAATGTAACGAGGTTTAAAACCTCGTAACCTTACGAGAAAAAAGAAAACAATCAGAGAAATAACAATAATAAAATACCCTCTCCACCCTCGCGAGGAGGGAAACTGAGGCTCAGCTCGGCCCAATCAAGCTGGTCCTGAGAAAGGTAACGCTCGTATGGCGCCTGGTACGCTGTGGCGTACCGAGCCTTGAGTGCCTGGAACTCAGCGACCTTGTACGGACACACGCATCTCTCGTAGTTACCCGGTGCCACAGGGAAATTAAGGTATCTCCCGCTGAGGTCTCGGACCAAAAACCATTTAGGTTTCCACGTCCCGACGTTCGACTGGGTCGTGATGATTTTGACATTCGGCGTGCTGAGGTTAACCAGGGAACATCGAGGTTCTCTCCTCGCCAAGACTAACGCCGACAAATCGTTGAGGTTCGGCTCGTCCAGAAGCTCACGGCTTCGAATTGTGTAGGCACACAACAACCGCCAGGCATTCGAGAATAACTGGGCGGGGCAGACGCCCATGGCCCACAAGAAATTAACGATGTGCTGTGCCAAGGGCAGCCTAAATCCCGCTTGGAGACTAACGAGGTGCACGACCGCACACCCCTCGTAGGACGCCAGGGGTCGCCCCTCCTCCTCTGTCAGTGCCAGCTCGACTCCCTCGGGCCAGGGGAAGTCCTTAGCTATGTCCGCGAGGTCGTCCAGCTTCAAATCGGTGGCCACCCCCTCGGACAGGTAGGCCTCGGGAGTGCTCGGACTCATGAGAATCCGTTCTTTGAGGACGACAGGAGTGCCGGACACGGCGTCGGTAACATAGGCCTCGGGGAAGCTCGATGGCACATACGCAGCCGAGGCTGAGGCAACTGCCACGTCCAACCTCGCCTCGATGTCGGCGGCGATCACATCAGGAGAAGAAGAGGAAGCCATTTCAACACCAGAATATATACGCAGACGGGGGAAGTACGAATTGATCGAAACAGCGGAGTCGCTGGATGAGGGCTCGCTGAAGACCAACGAAGGGGAACTTGGGTTCTGAGAGTCACTTGGCTCTACACTTCCTACAGATTCGGAGACCTCCTGATAGAAATTCTCTTGAAAATTAAAGACAAAGTCGGGCGGTGGGCTCGCAGAGGCTCTCCTAGGCATGAAAAGACAACGTCCAGGCCGCGAAAAGCTAGCAACTGGAAAAGAAAAGGTCAGTAAGACACTAAAGGCAAGGCAACCAAAGAGAAAAACACGAGATCATGACCTCGTGAAAGAAGGAAGAACGAGGTCAAGCCCGAGATCGAAGAACGAGATCATGACCCCGGGAAAGAAGGAAGGACGAGGTCGAGCCCGAGATCAAAGCACAAAGATCATAACCTCGAAAAGAAAAGAGCACGAGGTCATAACCTCGAAAAGGAAAAAGCACGAGATCATAACCTCGGGAGAAAATGGGCACGAGGTCGCAACCTCGGGGGACAAAGCAACGCGAGGTCATAGTGGAAAGGGCCATGTGGCATCCTACGGGCTACTCTGACAGGATAGGACGGCAAAGAAGACTTTGAAGCGCCAAAAGAAAGGAAAGAGAAAGAAGGCCAACCAACGGTGGAAGCCCAAACGTCCCGTCAATCAGACATCATGACGTTTGGGCTCCCGAGGGTTTTCGAAATTCGAAAAGTGGTGGGCGGAGAAGAGGAAGCTTAACCGCCACCCCAAACAAAAAAAGAAGAGAGAAAAGCAATAAAACCAAAAACCCAGCGGTACCCTCACGGCGGCGACCGCCCCTCACCACCGTCTCACCACCGTCTCACCGCCACAACACCTCCCCCCCGAAGCGTAACACAAAAAAGAAAAGCAGAACGAAAAAAAAGGGGGAGGAGAAGAAAAACCAAGAGGAAACGAGGGTACTACAGAGCAAGAACCACCCCCAACACCGCCGCGCCGCCAACAAAGAAGCACCCAGGAATCACCAACACCCACCCAGATGCAAAACGAAACAAGGAAAGAACAAAGAAAAATGACAAGGGCAAACGCCAAAAAACACACACAACCCTGCCACCGCCGCTTCGCCACCGTGACACTGGCACGAAACACCGGGCGACACACCGTCGCCCTTACAAAACACGGGGCAAAAAGCGAACAAAGGAAGAATCAAAGGCAAAAAATACCAAAAGACAAGAGGAAGAAGATCAATAACTTACTTGTTTAAGGTCAGCAAACGAGAGGCGGTGGCACAACTGGCGAACGGCAAAAAGCTCGTCGGAAACCGTCTGGAGAAACCGCTCAGAAGAAACCGAAGAGATAGAGAGAGAAGGAGCAAAATTGTTGGAAAGAGAAGATGAGGGGGAGGCGTGTGAGATACGCCCTTATAAAGAGCAGATTTGAGCCTCCCTCACTCCCGAAAGGCTTTTTGAGCCTGTCTCACCTGGACGGCCCACTAAGCAAGGTATGGCGAAAAGGCCCAAGAATCTTCATCCGCGCAGAACAAGAAGAGCACCTAAGTATAGAGCCTCACACCTCGCAAAGCGCCCTCCCAACCTCGAGGACTTCATGACCTCTAAAGACACCCCGCATCCCGCGGATCCAGGGAACTTATGCCCTGCGGCCCTCGGGGCGAGGCCCCCAGGCCATGGGGTTGTGATGATGTCCAAAACAGTAAAAGCAAAAAGTGGGCCCAGAGGGACCCCCACAGGCAATTTAGGGACCCACGTCCACGTCCGATTATTTAAAAACAAAACTCCCGACGGATGCGAGGTCTCTCAACATTCCGGGACGAGGTCTCGACCTCGTCACCGACTCTACTAACACACCTGCCCGCTCGAACCAATCACAAGCGACCTCACTCCCGAACCAATCACCAGCGACCTCACTCCCGGACCAATCACAAGTGACCTCACTCGCGGACCAATCAAAAACCTTTATTTCGGGCGTCCCACATTGAACATTGGCCTAAACTCGGCCCCCCAATTCTCTATAAATAGAGAAGAACCTCGTAGGAAGAAGGGGTCGAAAAACCACTTGAACTCAAGAACTCTCTTGCTTGTTAAAGATCGACGTGATAGGAACATCGTCAAAAGACCTTGCTACAGATAGGAGAAACCCACAAAAAGACCCCAAAGTCGCGCAGGGACCTCGATCACGCCTTAAACCTCACTACAGAAACTCACAAAACTCTCTACATCATACCCTCAAATCTACCTCGCCCTAGAATCGACCTCGCAACATTTAGGTGCGATCTCGGAACCTTGTAGGAGGTCTAGGTGTGATTCTCAAAGTTGTACATCAACCTCGTAGGTTTGTAACCTCGCTACCACGGAAAAATCATAAATAAAGGAGCAAGTGTTTGCACTCAAATATAATAATCTTGTTTCTTATCTCGTAGCGTAGCTGTTATTTCGGGTTTCATCAGTATCCTCTTTTTCTTCAAGTTTTTCACTGAGTTCGGAAACCTGGGTTCCCAACTTCTCAATGATAGCATGCAATTGTTCTTTGGTTTTATTGGACAAAATAGACGAAACTTCTCAATGAGATAGACTTCTCCTTGTTGACTTGAGTTATCTTCAACATCATAATCATCCCAGATGGCCAACATAGCCTTTTTGTCACCTTCATACTTTTTTTTGACACAATTTCTTGCAAAGTGTCCTTTTCTTAAGCAATGGTAGCATATAACAACTTTCATGTCTTTGAATGGTTCAGAACCTTTTGAAGGAGCTTTGTTATGGTTCCAAAGCCTCTTCATAGCTCTCGTTATTAGCGCTACCTCATCATCACCATTGACTTGATCATCTTCAGTCTGAGCAAGATCAAATGCTCTTTCCACTTTCAAGGCAATGTTCTTGATCTAGTCAGTTTCAAAATGACCATCTCGCCTTTGCTAGATTGCTCCATACATAGTTAGTTTTCCAATGACATCCTCCAAGGTGAGTGACTTGGTCTCATTGTTGGTTAGCAATGCAGCAGCAACTTCATCCCATTTTGAGTTGAGCCCTTAGATTAGTTTGCTAACTTGCTTCCATTGAGGAAGTTTTCACCAAGAAATTCAAGTTGGCTAAGGCTTCATTCTTTTCTTGACTCATCCCTTCATACTCCCTTTCCAGATTTATGATGCGATCCTTCTTCACATCGTCATTTCCTTAGTGAAATCGTTTGAGAGCATCCCAAATTTCTTTGACCGTCTTGTATTGAACGACTTTCTTCAAATCTTTAGAAGATAGAGCGTGATGGAGAACCTTCTTAGCACGAGCATTCTTCTCCAACTTCTTGAAGTCAACATCGTTGTAGTCCTCCTTCTTTTCACTTCCTTTCCATCAGTGGTAAGGAAGGTTTCAGGACCCATCTCGATAACCTTCCAGAGTTGTCCATCGAGAGAGCGTATGTGGGTCTCCATTTTCTCAACCCATCAATCGTACTCACAAGCCTTAAGCACCGATAGCTTCTAAAATGAATCATTGATGGTTGTGTTTGTCGAAGTCATCTTTAAATATGAAGTACTAAAATAAATCCAGAGCCAAGGCTCCTTCTCTTTCATTCATTCTTATCTCCGTTTCTGATCCTCCTCTATAAAACTGCAACCATGCTCTCTCTTTCCTCCTCCATCTTCTTCGTTCCCTCTCTTTTGGTCACTCTTGCACTCCAACGGTTCTTTCCTTTTGTTTTCGCCCCTTCTTCACAGGTCGATCGCTTTGATACTTCTCCCCTCTCTCCTTTTCTTTCTACATTTTTTTACCTCCTCTCTCTTCATATCCGGCGATCAACCTCGACCGGCCGTTGGAAGCTCAGAGGTTGGAGGTATATTGCTCAAATCCTTGTTCAAGGTTGCATTTGATTCTATAAATTGATAGAATTCGCCATTCATGTTTAATTGTTTGTGATTGTGCCTTCCAAGTGTTTGTCCCCTGGTAGCTAGCTTCAACGCTCTCTTATTTCGTCCTTTGTATTTCTGATATTCCTTCTTCTTCAATTTCGTACATGCCTGAAATCCCTCAAACCCCTGACGATGGTGCAGCTAAACATGTATTTCAATTTCTTTGGGTTCTCTCCTTTTCTGTGTGTAGCTTGTTGCAAATGTAGAGTACACTTTCATTTTCTAAGTCCGTTCACATATGACTAATTCATTCTCATTCTTGCTCATGTTGTGGTATGTGGAAAATGTAACATAACAATTGAAACATAGAGACCATTGAGCCTGTATTCTTCTCTACGTATTAGGAAAGGCCATTTCAGATTTGTATAGTAGCGGTAGGCTGAAATTTACTTTTCGTACACCAATTGTGTTGTGTTCTCTTATAAAGTTTTGCACTACTATGGACCTTATTAAAGTACTGCTCTATTCGCACAAAATTTGCCGTAATAGTCTCATTCAATAACAGATTGTATTTACATTTTCAATTGGCCTTTCGAAAGAATTGGGTTTTTCGCGAATGCGCTTCCTTTGTGTGCTTTGGTCGCACTTCTGCGGGACTTGATGGTCAATCCGCATATGCATTACTATAGCTAGGCGTTCTCTAGTCCTTAGTAACTACTTAAGTTGATAATGCTATGCTTTTGGCAAGTAAGAATTTTAATCAAGACAGAATTGTGGCGTTAAACTGCGAAACTGTGATGGAAAGCTCTTTCCATAATAAGTAATTAGCTCTTGTAGCTCAAAACGCCTTCATGTTGGATCAATGATGTTCATATGCTTGATTTTGGGCTTTTGTATGGTTGCTGATCGCTCACAAATGCGAGGGTCTAGAGATACAATTTATAACCCGACCCCGTTGTAGCACATGGTGGGTGTCGAACACTCGAGAAATCTACTCGATTGAGGTGCCTAGATACTAGAAAGCTAGAAAGGAGAACTTAAAACAAAGGAAAACTAAGAGAACAGTCGGGACCGACACAGAGGTCACGTCGGGCCCGATGTTGGCGACAAGAGGAAGTCGGGACCGACGTAGGGTAAGTCGGGCCCGAGGTAACTGGGTTTGTCGAACTTCAAAGATTTAAAGTAGATCTTTGGCTTTTTGGGTTCCTTCTCTAGTAGATTAAGGCTTTTCCACCCCAATTCAAGCAATGAGTGATGATCGGACTAGGATCGAGTGCTTTCGCCCTCGTTCCAACCACTTCTACAAATCGATCATTGGGGAAATCCCCTTCGAAGCAAGGTCTTGAGATTGACACATGTTCACTTTCGCTACTTTGCCAATCTCAAGCCTTGATTCCCAACTTTCGCAAGGAATTGTAGCTCTATGTAGAGTGGGTTCCTTAGATCAAGCACTCAAGGCTATGGAATTGGGGTTTCTAGCCCAAACCTAGCTAGGGTTTTCCCCCATAACCGAAGATCAAGGAGATCTACTCCATATGGCAAACAAAGAAAGAAAACAAATCAAAAGGGAAAGCAATCAACATCATCAATCTCAAAACAAAGCAAAGTTTCATTCACAAATCAAAAGCAATCCACAAATTCCAATCAAAGGTTTTCAAATCCACAAGATCAAAACAAAGCAAAGCTAATCTATCAACCAAACCTATCAATCTTTCCTCTCCCTTGGCCGATTCTCTCTCTCTTCTCCTTCTCCTCTCCTTCCTCCTTGCTCTCCAAGTATCCTCTTGAGGGTTGGTTCCTTGCCAAGTGTGGGAACCTCTTCCTTGTGTGTGAGAGCCCCCCTAAATTAGAAGACAAGAGGGCCTTTTATAGATTAGATGAGGGGCAAAAGTGGAAGTTCACAATTTCGTGCCTTGGAGCCCAAGTAGTCCAGTGACCGACTCGGACCGACACGGAGGACCTCAGGCTCGAGTTACTGTGCAAGTCGGTCCGAGGTTGAAAACTTCAAGTCGGGCCCGAGGTTGTTTGCAACTCGTTCCACCTTCTTTTTGTTGGCTTTCCTCTTGTTCTTCTTCATGGCTTGCTCCTCTCTTTCCTCCTTTGCTCGGGCCTTGCTCCATGTCTCGACCCTCCTTCAAATCGATCCTCGATTCATGCCAAAACACCTACAAAACAAATAAAACGCGCGTAGGCTCCGAATCTCATAGAAATACGGGAACTAAGCTAAAAAGGAACAAAACACACAAGAAAAGGGGAAAAAGAAATATATTTACAAAGGAAATCACATATGAAAACACCACCAAATAAAGAGACATCAAAATACCCCATACTTAAACTTGCTTGTCCTCAAGCAATAACAATGTAAGCAAGACCGAAACATAATCTTCAAGTAAAGCCTCGTATGAAAACACATTTAAGCACAAGTGATTGATATTCAAGCAAGATTACATCATCACACATGATTAAGTGTTCCAAGGAATAGAGTCAATGCAACTAAGCCTCACTTTAGGGATATGTGAATGTGTATCACTCATCATGTGTTTGGGTTTAGCAATGAACACTCAAGCTCAAAAATCATGCAAGTAAGGACTTTACTATTCAAGCTAATATCACCAATTCCTCCACCTAGAGATGCCTAATACAAAGTACACAAAAATTTCGAACTTGGCTCAATGGAGGTCCTCAAAGAGGTTCCATTCGGCCGGGTTGTAATGGGGCTTTTGGTATTTCTCAAGGTGGGAATTATTTGGTCTTGTGGTGCTTACAATGGGGATTGAACAACCTAAACTCTCACCAACTTCACCAAAATTCCACAATCAATTTCACACTCACCCAAAAGACTTAACATTCTTCCTTTCAACCCAAAATTTCACTTAACATTCCACTTCATCTTTGCTCTTTAGGCTTTTTGTTGAATTTTCCACGCTTTCTACATTGGACCGACTTTCTTATGACATCGGGCCCGATGTGGCGTGTAACTCGGTCGGACCCTTTTTCTTCACTTAAGCTCTTTGCCTTCATTCCACTTTCCATTTCAACATTTTCTTTCTTTCTTTCTTTGTTTTCATTTTCTTTTTGCACAACAAAGATGCACTACCCACATGATTCATAACACCATTCTTTGCCCTTAAACCCAAGAGAATCTCAACTCTTCAAATACAATCCAAACCTCTCTTCTAAAGTCCAATCCCATAAGGGTCAAGTCATATAAGGCTAGGAATAATATTTTTGAGGAGTTTCAAACAAAGGCTTAGGCTAGAACGGGGCTACAAACAAAGGATTAACTTCATGGTAGGATATGGAACATTTATGTGACTAGAAGAATAAAGTTCAAAATCAATGTGACAATGCTAGGACAATTCTCATGACGGTCTTGGAAAATAGATAAACACCGCAATAGCAAGTTTTACTAAGCATGAATGAGCTAATCACACAAGAAACATGAGGGATATGCAAATATGAACAAGCATCCCTAAAATGGCCAAAAATCAATCTCACAAGGGTCACTCATACTTAGTTGCATAAGAACTCATCCTAGAACTCACATGTTCAATAAAACAAGCAAGATATCATGATCACATCAAAAGCAACATCATTTTAGAGGCTAAACCATCCAAAAATATGCAAAGGAATTTACATGCTCACATCATCATTAGCTTTCATTTGGCAATCTAAGATGGGAATTTCTAGTCCAAAAACTACAAAACACAAAATCTTTTTGTTGTTTTCACCACAATTTTTCAATTTTTTTTTTTATGGATTTTTGCAAAAATTTCTCTAAAACCAAAAACAAAGACTCATCCATTCAAAACCAAATTAATCATCCATGTCTTTCATCAAACCACAAACCAAGACACAAACATCCCAAACACAAACTAGAAACCAAAAACAAATATCCTCAAAATAACAAACAAACATAAGCAAGTGAAATCATGAACACACTTACCCCCACCCCATACTTAAAATTTTGATGTCCCCATCAAACAAGGAAACCAAAACTTAAAAGTAAGAGAGAAGAGTATGGAAAGCTCACAATTTCTTTATTCTTCAATGGCATGTCTAGGATCACTCGAAGGGGTTGTCACGCCTACGTCCTCTTTGGAGCCTCGCTTGCCGCTCCCTCTCGTACACTTGCTCTTGGTAGAAGTCTTGTGGTGGTGGTTGGAGTTGAGGATCCGGGCGCATCCATTGGTCCTCACGGGAAGGGAAGTTCCCGCTCATCCATGTGTTGAAGCTATCTTGGACCCGCCACCTTTGGTCTTCCACCTCCCTAAGCTCCTCCACCTCTGGCCTAGTGTAGTCGAGGGCTCGGTTCATCTCTTGTTGGCTAGCTTGGAAAGCACCTTGTTGTTGAAGCAATTGTTGTTGTTGTTGGTACAAGTGTTGTTGTTGGAGGTTCACTTGATGGACCTCTTGAAGAACATTCTCTTGTTGAAGTTGGAGATGGGCCATTTGGTTGGCCAAGAAGAACATGTCCACCGTTTGTTGTCGCTCGGGAAACACCATTCCCGGACCATACCGTTGGGCGTAGCCTTCATAACCGCCGCCTTGAGCTTGTTCTCGCCTTGCACGCTCCCTTCTCCACGCTCATAGTGCCTCGGGACCTCATCACCATAGAAAGCATCGGACCGACTTTGAGGGAAGTCGGGCCGGACGTGGTGTGTACCTCGGTCCGCCAGTGTTGGAGCTTGGTGCGTGGCTCGGAGGTTGGCCATGAAGCCTTGAAAGCGCTCATCTTCTTCATTTTGCTCTTGATCGACTTCCATGTCTTCCCCATGAGGTGCAAACACAAAGTTATCTTGGTCGGAATCCGGTGAAGATGGAGGGGAGGTAAACCGAATGTGTTGAGGTTGTTGTCGCCGCCCCTCTCTTGCACCTTCGGGGTCACCAAATGAGTGTGGCTTGCCGGCCCACACTTGGTACCAATTTTGATACCGAGAAAGATCATAGAGGTTGTGCACCAACCGGATCGACACACCATCATAGTTCGAGTGAGGGGCCAAAGAAATCATGTAAAGCTTCTCCTTGATGATGTTGGCTTTCTTGAAATACTTCATGTTCATGTACTCAACACCATTCGGAGCCGGAGAATACTTGTTGAGATCAACTCCTAGACACATGGCTAGCCTTGCTATCATCTCGCCGAAGTAGATCCAAGAGGAGCTTTGGAAGTCTCGCACCATCTTGACCCACTCCCATGCAAGGTTCATGGGCTTCTCGATGTTGAAGAGCATCTCATGTAGCAACATAATCTCTTCCTTCATCGGCTTGCTCAACTCATGACGAGCATAGATTGCACATCCCAAAACTCGCACCATGACCCGAAAAAGAGGGCTAGCAATCTCGGTTGTGGAGGCGCCCTTTCTCATCTCGCTCTTCCCGGCCACATGACGCCACACTTGGTTCACCTTCTCGTTGTCGACGCCGGTCTCTTCTCTTGGGAATGGAAACCCGAAGTAGGTAGCCAAGTCCCTAAGAGAGATTTTGTGGTCCTCATTGCCCAATTGGAAAGTGATCGCCCCTTCCTCATCCTCCACATTATCATAAGTGCATTCGAACGTGGCCATGAATTCCGAGGTGAGGGCGGGGTAGTGGGTGTTGTCCCACCTTAGCATTCCATTGAGACCAATGTGGGAGTAGCACCTTGGAAGAGCTTGATCCATGTCCATCTTCCTCACGGCTTCCTAATCAAGCCACCTTGTGTGATGCTCAAGCACCATATACCTTGCATAACTCTCAACTTGCTCATCATCCTCCAAGTAGACATCATCCAACTTTGGTTCTTTCCTTGACTTCTTGGACTTCTTCCTCGGCCTTTCCGCATGAGATGATGAAGCTCTAGTCTCCATGGTACCTACACACATACAACCAAACAAAAGGGTCCAAGATAAACTCCATACAACTCAACAAAAGCACTCATCAACACACAACAACACTCCAACACAAAGGAACCCCGTACTTAGTCTCTAAACACACATGCATCACAATCCAACATGAATCATCATGGATATCTTCTAACAATGGCTAAGCAAATGGTCATACTACATCATGATTAGGCTATAGCCAACAATGAAACACATGAATCCACATTATATCACAAGAAGAGAGCAAAAACAGCATGGATCGACTTCCAACCTATGTCGGGCCCGACTTACTCAACCTCGGTCCGACTTGTTGGACTGACTTCCACAACTCGGGCCCGACTCTCCTGGGCACGTCGATCTCGACCTAGTTCATGCTTCGACTCTAACCTCAAATCAACCCAAATCACTCTATCATGCACTTAAATTTCAAATTCAACCATCAAACATCCCTAATCGAAGTTCTAAATGGATCTAAGCATGGCTAAACAACTTTAAAGTTCAATTTCACAAATCATGCAAATCCACCATTGAAGCTCAAGCTCAAGCTCTCAATCAAACATGGCATTACTCAATCTATGCAATGAAAGCACAAAATTTCCAAGGAAATAGGTAGAGATCGAGTAACACATACCGTATTTGTAGAGTATTGAACTTTTAAACAAATAATCAACTTAGAACTCAAACTTTCTCAATCTAGATCGAGATGGGGGATGAAGAACGAGATTGAACTCGAAATTTCTACTTGGAATCGGGTTAGGGAGGCCTTTTTGTGGTTGGATCGAGATGAAGAAGGAAGAGTGTGTGGATCGAGTATGGTGAGGGGAAGGGTGACCGACTTTGAGAGTGTGGGGAAGGTGAGTTGTATTTTGGAAATGGTGGTTGATATGAAGATGGTAGGTAGGTGGGGGATGGTATTTAATGGGGGAAGGGGACAATTTAGGTCAAGGGAAAAATCGGCATTCCACCTAATCAAATCGGATCGGACCGACTTCATGGACCGACGTCCCTATGTCGAGCCCGACTTACCTGGGCTCGATGTGGGAGTATTCGGGTCACCAATTTTATTCCATCCTCTTGCAACTTCTTTCCCCATATTTCCATTTATATATTTCACCTCAAATCCTACACAACCTTGAAGAATACACAACACCAAAAATCCACAAAACACTAGATAGAGATTGGTTAGGGAAAAGCTAGGCTACACTAAGAATAATCAAACTAAAATTACGAAAAAGAAAGCTACTAGCTCGGGCTGCCTCCCGAGAAGCGCTCGTTTAGAGTCACTAGCTTGACTTCCTAACCTCAATCTCATGGCGGGTGAAACACGGTGAATTGCTCGCCATTGTTATGCCCATTCCCATTGCCTTCATACCCATAAAACCACCAACGATGGTCTATATAGGCATGGCTTTCCGATCTCGGGCCTCTCTCATCATACTCCTCCAACGGATGAGATTTCTCCTCCTTACTTGCTCCATCATGTTCCTCTTTTCCAACATCAAAAGGATATAAGTAAGGATACTCTTCATTTCTCCTTGGGCTAGCATTGATCCTTGACTCATCTTGTTCCTCAACTTGCTTCAACAACTCACTTTCTTGTATTTGCTTATTGAACCCTTCATCACTTCTCAACACAATGACCTCTCTAGCAACTTCCACTTCTTCACTTTTTCTCTTGGAACTCTCTTCAAGTTTGAGGATGGCCAAGGCGTCCGGCTCATTCAAAGCCTTGTTGAAGTGAAAATCGACCTTTTCTTCACCAATCTCAAAGGAAACCTTGCCGTTTTTGACATCAAACCTTGCCCCCGCCGTAGCTAAAAATGGTCTTCCTAAGATTATTGGGACCAAGGGGTCCTCGTGCATGTCCAAGATCACGAAATCATCGGGGACAAAGTACTTTCCAACTCGCACCGGTACGTCATCCAATATTCCCTTAGCCTTGATGATGGAACCGTCGGCCATAGTTAGGGACATATCGGCCGGCTCCATTTCACCCAAATTTTCTCTTCTCCAAATGCTAGTGGGCATCACCGAAACACTTGCCCCAAGGTCACATAAGGCTTGGAAGTTTTGAGACCCCACACCAATGGTTATAGCAAAGAGACCGGGATCTCCTAGCTTTTGCGGTAACTCCAAGGTCTTGACCTCATCTTGCATTTCAACTATGGACCTCTTCTTGCTCAAAATCTCCTTTAAAAACTTGGCATAGGATGGCATCTCGCTCAATGCATTGGTGAACGGGATAGAGATGTTCAAGCCTTGCAAGAGTTTGAGAAACCTCTTGAACTTGTTCTCAACAACATCTTTCGGCTTCTTCGAGGGATATGGAAGAGTTGTTACACCTTGAATCTTGCTTGGATCAACCTCTTTGGACTTCCCTACTTCACTTGCAACATTTCCTGGTTGGACCGACTTGGGCACCATGTCGGGCCCGATGTTGTGAATCTCGGTCCTGGGCAGAGGAGTCGGATCGAGGTTTGGGTACGTCGGGCCCGAGTTACTCTCAACCTCGGTCTGGGGTAAAGGGGTCGATCTTCTTGCTGGGTCGACTTCGGGGAACCTCGGACCCGACTTGCTGGGTAAGTTGGTCCGACTCTCTTCATTCTTCTTAGGCATGTGTGGCTCGGGTAGGTTTCGGCCACTTCTCAATCCAATTGCCCGGACTTCGTTTTGATTGTTTTGAGCTCGAGGGTTCTCCTCGGGTCGGCCCGGAAGTCTCTCATTCTCTCTCGGGGCTTGAGTTGCGATTTGGGCAAATTGATTGTCGACTTGCCTCCTCCATGCACCAAACTCATTGAATTGGGTCCTCATCTCCTTGAACCCATCTCTCATCTCTTGAGCAAATGATTGTAGCTCATTGAATCCCGGTGGTCTATATGGTGGTGGTTGCGGCGCCCTTGGCTCGTTTTTGTTGAAGTTGTTGTTGTAGCCTTGAGCTTGACCGTTGTTCCACCGGCTATTACTACCATTGTTGAAGTTGCCTCTTCCACCGAAATTTCCTCGAACATAGTTTGCCTCCTCAATTCGCTCGGCCAAGCGCACTTGGCTCTCATTCGAACAAACTTGTGTAGCATGTGCAAAGGATCCACACTCCTCACAAGCTCTAGCATTTTTCTTGTAGTAGTGGACTTGCCTCTTAAGCTTGCTCACTTCGCCTTCAAGGAATTGGAGTTTTACATCCTTGTCAATGTCTTCTCCCTTTGGATCATATAACTTCCTTGCACCTTCACCTTGAACTTTCACCTCTTTGCTAGCTTGGCTCACCCCATACATGGCCTCATAATCGGATAGCTTGTCAAGTAGCTCCCAAGCTTGATCCGGTGTCAAGTCTATAAACCCACAATCGGTGTGGAGATTGAGCTTGTCCTTCGTTGCCGGATTGATGCCTTGGAAAAAGATGTCTTGGAGCACATAAGGTTGTTGGCCATGAGTAGGACATTGGCGCAACATCTCCTTGAAACGGTCCCATGCTTCGAAGAGAGGCTCATTCGGACCTTGTTGAAAGCTTGCAATTTTCCTTCTTAGCTCGGTTGTCTTAGAGCGCGGGAAGAACTTCATCAAGAAAGCATCATAGAGTGTCTTCCAAGTTGTGATTGACCTAGGGGCTTGGCTCTCGAGCCAATGTGTGGCTTTGCCCCCAAGTGACCACTTGAACGCCTTTAGAAGCACATACTCCAACGTCTCCTCGTCGGTAGAGATCGTCTCACACATGTCCACAAAGCGTTTGACGTGCTCTATGGGACACTCATGTGGACGGCCCTTGAATTGATCACGCTTGATGAGGGAAATGAATTGCGTCTTGATCTCAAAATTCTTGGCAACCTCGGGAAGCACAATAGCCGGTTCGGGTACCCTCAACTCCGGATGCATGTATTGGCGTGCATTCCGGGGTAGAGCGTTGAGTTGAGCCTCGTCTCTCATCCGTTGCTCCCGTTCTCTTCTTGCCATCGCCTCTTGATTGTCCTTCTCAAGTTGCAATCTAGCCATTTCGGCCCTAAGTTGAGCCAACTCCTCATCAACATGGAGAGCTTGATTCTCCATCCTTTTCCTTCTTCGGGCTTCCTTGAGAATACTTTCCGGATCACTCACAAACTCAAGCTCAAGTGCTCCTCGGGAGGAACGAGCTAGCATACACCTACGAAACAAAGACACAAACCAAAACAAATCAAAAACAAACAAAGGGTTTGGGATATTCCCTCACCCAATTCACTATCAAAACACAAGAAACTCACCAAATTGGCACTCAATGCACTTAGACTTCCCCGGCAACGGCGCCAATCTTTTGATCGCTCACAAATGCGATGGTCTAAAGATACAATTTATAACCCGACCCCGTTGTAGCACGTGGTGGGTATCGAACACTCGGGAAATCTACTCGATTGAGGTGCCTAGATACTAGAAAGCTAGAAAGGAGAACTTAAAACAAAGGAAAACTATGAGAACAGTCGGGACCGACACAGAGGTCACGTCGGGCCCGATGTTGGCGACAAGAGGAAGTCGGGACCGACGTAGGGTAAGTCGGGCCCGAGGTAACTGGGTTTGTCGAACTTCAAAGATTTAAAGTAGATCTTGGGCTTTTTGGGTTCCTTCTCTAGTAGATTAAGGCTTTTCCACCCCAATTCAAGCAATGAGTGATGATCGGACTAGGATCGAGTGCTTTCGCCCTCGTTCCAACCACTTCTACACATCGATCATTGGGGAAATCCCCTTCGAAGCAAGGTCTTGAGATTGACACATGTTCACTTTCACTACTTTGCCAATCTCAAGCCTTGATTCCCAACTTTCGCAAGGAATTGTAGCTCTATGTAGAGTGGGTTCCTTAGATCAAGCACTCAAGGCTATGGAATTGGGGTTTCTAGCCCAAACCTAGCTAGGGTTTTCCCCCATAACCCAAGATCAAGGAGATTTACTCCATATGGCAAACAAAGAAAGAAAACAAATCAAAAGGGAAAGCAATCAACATCATCAATCTCAAAACAAAGCAAAGTTTCATTCACAAATCAAAAGCAATCCACAAATTCCAATCAAAGGTTTCCAAATCCACAAGATCAAAACAAAGCAAAGCTAATCTATCAACCAAACCTATCAATCTTTCCTCTCCCTTGGCCGATTCTCTCTCTCTTCTCCTTCTCCTCTCCTTCCTCCTTGCTCTCCAAGTATCCTCTTGAGGGTTGGTTCCTTGCCAAGTGTGGGAACCTCTTCCTTGTGTGTGAGAGCCCCCCTAAATTAGAAGGCAAGAGGGCCTTTTATAGATTAGATGAGGGGCAAAAGTGGAAGTTCACAATTTCGTGCCTTGGAGCCCAAGTAGTCCAGTGACCGACTCGGACCGACACGGAGGACCTCAGGCTCGAGTTACTGTGCAAGTCGGTCCGAGGTTGAAAACTTCAAGTCGGGCCCGAGGTTGTTTGCAACTCGTTCCACCTTCTTTTTGTTGGCTTTCCTCTTGTTCTTCTTCATGGCTTGCTCCTCTCTTTCCTCCTTTGCTCGGGCCTTGCTCCATGTCTCGACCCTCCTTCAAATCGATCCTCGATTCATGCCAAAACACCTACAAAACAAATAAAACGCGCGTAGGCTCCGAATCTCATAGAAATACGGGAACTAATCTAAAAAGGAACAAAACACACAAGAAAAGCGGAAAAAGAAATATATTTACAAAGGAAATCACATATGAAAACACCACCAAATAAAGAGACATCAAAATACCCCATACTTAAACTTGCTTGTCCTCAAGCAATAACAATGTAAGCAAGACCGAAACATAATCTTCAAGTAAAGCCTCGTATGAAAACACATTTAAGCACAAGTGATTGATATTCAAGCAAGATTACATCATCACACATGATTAAGTGTTCCAAGGAATAGAGTCAATGCAACTAAGCCTCACTTTAGGGATATGTGAATGTGTATCACTCATCATGTGTTTGGGTTTAGCAATGAACACTCAAGCTCAAAAATCATGCAAGTAAGGACTTTACTATTCAAGCTAATATCACCAATTCCTCCACCTAGAGATGCCTAATACAAAGTACACAAAAATTTCGAACTTGGCTCAATGGAGGTCCTCAAAGAGGTTCCATTCGGCCGGGTTGTAATGGGGCTTTTGGTATTTCTCAAGGTGGGAATTATTTGGTCTTGTGGTGCTTACAATGGGGATTGAACAACCTAAACTCTCACCAACTTCACCAAAATTCCACAATCAATTTCACACTCACCCAAAAGACTTAACATTCTTCCTTTCAACCCAAAATTTCACTTAACATTCCACTTCATCTTTGCTCTTTAGGCTTTTTGTTGAATTTTCCACGCTTTCTACATTGGACCGACTTTCTTATGACATCGGGCCCGATGTGGCGTGTAACTCGGTCGGACCCTTTTTCTTCACTTAAGCTCTTTGCCTTCATTCCACTTTCCATTTCAACATTTTCTTTCTTTCTTTCTTTGTTTTCATTTTCTTTTTGCACAACAAAGATGCACTACCCACATGATTCATAACACCATTCTTTGCCCTTAAACCCAAGAGAATCTCAACTCTTCAAATACAATCCAAACCTCTCTTCTAAAGTCCAATCCCATAAGGGTCAAGTCATATAAGGCTAGGAATAATATTTTTGAGGAGTTTCAAACAAAGGCTTAGGCTAGAACGGGGCTACAAACAAAGGATTAACTTCATGGTAGGATATGGAACATTTATGTGACTAGAAGAATAAAGTTCAAAATCAATGTGACAATGCTAGGACAATTCTCATGGAGGACCTCGGGCCCGAGTTACTGTGCAAGTCGGTCCGAGGTTGAAAACTTCAAGTCGGGCCCGAGGTTGTTTGCAACTCGGTCCAGACCTCTTTCCACCTTCTTCTTGTTGGCTTTCCTCTTGTTCTTCTTCATTACTTTCTCCTCTCTTTCCTCCTTTACTCGGGCCTTGCTCCATGTCTCGACCCTCGATTCATGCCAAAACACCTACAAAACACATAAAACGCGCGTAGTCTCCGAATCTCATAGAAATACGGGAACTAAGCTAAAAAGGAACAAAACACACAAGAAAAGGGGAAAAAGAAACATATTTACAAAGGAAATCACATATGAAAACACCACCAAATAAAGAGACATCAGTTGCATGTGAGGTTACTATCCTTACAACACAAACTTGGCAAAGCTGGCTGAAGAGGTCTTTCATTTCTTCTAATCATTATCCTAATAACCTTCATTTCTTCTAAGTTCTAACCATATACCTTATATCCAACGGCCATGTATGAATTTGTATAAAGATGAATAGGTATTTTAATTTCTTTAGGGTAAATTGGACCCTGTTGTTGGAAGGCATGATCAAAATAGAGCATGTCACACTGATCTTAGGTAGACGAATGAAGAACAATCCTTGCCTCATTGGAGAACCTGGTGTGGGTAAAACAACAATTGGAGAAGGTCTTGCTCTGCAAAAATTACTTGAATTGAACCAAATGATATTATCTCTTCCTAAATATAGAGAGGACCTGCATATCATTGTTAGGTTATCTCTAAGTAGGACTTCACATTTGAGAGATGACGGGTGACAAAGGATAACATTAGGGAATTCGTATTAGTATACCAAGAGATTCTAGAATACCATTCCCAACTACTCAAATATTACTTGAATGGAAATGAAGGCGAGGACTTCATATATCCTATTAGATTATGAGAGACTTCGCCTTCTAATACTCAAATTTCTATTAATACATGTATATATACGTCATTGGGTATTCTCTTTTAAGCATGCATGTTTCTGCTTGCTCTTCTCTTTTCCTATTCGTTTTGTTTGCTCTTCTCATTAAGGACATCTTTCACATGTTTATCCGATTCATTTTGTTTACAGCAATAAGTGACACTAAAATTCTTGCTTAATCATTCAAGAATCATCGTATTTTCTTTATCTTTTGGCAGACGAATACAAAGGGGCTACTAGTTGTTTCAACTTTCCTCTATAGGAATTATCTATTATGGTCAGGTACTAATCATTGTATAATACATTAGTAAGTGAAGTGCCGACCTTCATACTGGATTCATTCTAATTTTAACTAAAATTACTTGTTACATATAGAGAAGAGTTGCCCTCTTTAGGCCAAAACTGATTGTTTATGATGCAAGTGGTTGTGCTCATCTTTATGATTATGCTTGAATCCTCAAAGTGATTTGGGAGAAGAGCTTCCCTCTTTATTCTTATGCTCATCTTTGTAATACCTTCTTCTTCTTCTTTGTTTTCTTCTATGTAATTTGTGTATTAATGGACAATAAATACAAATCAAATCCCCGATGTTGACAATTGTATATTTGTATTTACAATGCTCTTTTGTGGTTAGTGCACAAAAGGTCGGTTACTATTGAGGTATAACTTTTCTGATTTAAGTTAGCTACAACTATATACTTGTTCTTGTTCAGCTAAGCAAAGGTCAGTTATTGGTTTTCTTTTATATTTGAGTTGAATATGTGTGTGTCTATGATGATGCTCATTCCGAATTCATTTGTTCCGAGGAAAAGTGAGGCATTGTGTAAATGAGAATCAATGCGGCAATGAGGCAGTGAGTGATATTCGATCTAACCTTACAGTATGGTGGTTCTACAACACATGATAAGATATATATTAATGTATTATTAATTTGTTTTTAAAATAAAAAGTGTTATATTTTAGCTTCTTTAGTGAATTTCCAACAAGGGTTTCCAATACGAATCCACAACAGGTCCGTAATAATTGGTGCTTTCATTTTGAACATTATGTCTAACCCTAACGGAGGAGTTTTCGATCCGGTTTCAACCACAGAGATTCGTGATATGATCTTGCAATTGACGGTTGACGTGCAAAACACCCGCAACGATCTTGAAGTTCAACGTCGTCGGACGGATCCACTTTTTTCTATCCTAGGCATTCCTTTCGAAGATGCGACCGCGTCGCCGTGTCAGACGGATCTTGAAGTTGTGCTACATGTACAATGGGACCCTGGCGGATTAAGCTACAAGATCCGTTTCATGAGTCTCCTCCTGATTTCCGACTTGAGGACAAGTCGATTCTCAACGGGGGAGAATTGATACGCGATAATTATGCTAGAAAAATGTATTAGAATAATTAGTTATATTAGGTCTTATTTAGAATATTATCTTTTCTTTTATTTAGCGATTTGATTTTATCTTTTAGGAAGAGTATCTTTTTTATTTCAGCAATTAGGGTTTCTTGTTAGCTAGATATTAGAGTATTACAAATACTCGGTTTAAGTTGTTATCAAAGCAATCAGAAAAATCAATTAAGAAATTATCTTTTGTTCTAAATTTATTATCGTTCTTCTTCTCGTGGTTACCAACCACGTTTATCGAGTCAAACCCACATCGGGTGCGTCTCAACACCGTGGCAACCAACCACGTTTATCGAGTCAATCTCACATCGGGTGCGTCTCATCCCCTTGACCAACAAGGATTTCGATACGTATCCACACCAGGTCCGTATCACACTGCCAAATTGATAACATCACTTTGAGCTAGTCCCTTGTATTTACTACGGAGTAGTATACAAAGGGTATATCATTGATTGAGCAAACATATTATCTATCAGCAGCTAGTAGATTATTAAATTAGGAGAGAGATAGGCACTATAGTGCACCAAGCCGAACCAGGGTAGGAATATTCCACATAGTACTCATCAAAAACTAAACCAAACCAAACTAGCTAGAGATGGAAGAAAGATTCTATGTTGGGATGAAAATAACTTGTGTCGCCTGAATTAAAATCAAACACGACGTATAGAAGATCGAGTACTATATAATGCCCAGGAGGATAGATAAAAAGGCAAGTACATGTGATGGAGAGAGTCGGGAGGGAGAATGATGGGCCATGCCTGACGGCGTGAGGAGATGGATAAGATCAGAGACAAATTAAAGCATGCAGAGACAGGTGTGAGATGGAAAGCAAGCACGCCGGCCTTGTTCTTGGGGGTTAAAACGACACCGTACGTTCTGAGAATGCAGAGGCAAAGTAAGGCTGCATGTGTGTGTTCGTTCAATCGTTCGGGTTGCTATTATCATTAGCTTGGGAGCTAGAAAAAGGCGTGCCCGACGTACTTTTGTGCTAATTGTGTTTTGCAGCCTTTTTTTTATTTCTTTTTTCTTTAATCTGATTCCTGGGTTTAACAATGATGAATGATGATGCAAATGTGGTTTGATTGGAATTTGAAGGTTTTCCCACACTTCTTTCTCTGCGCTTCATGACGTCGTCGTAGACCTGTCAGGATCAGGCGGGTCGGGTTCGGGTTTGGGGCAATCGGGTTCGGGTCAAAATGGATATCGTGTCGTCGTGTTGTATAATTTCCGGGTTCATATAGACCGGGTTGTTACGGGTTCGGGTTGATCCAACGGGTCATGATCGTCAATTTTGTTAATCTTTATCTTTATATTTATTAAAATAATGATTTTATACAAAATTTATAATAAAATATTGAATTTTTAATTGAAATAATACTTTATCAGTTGGTCGGGTCATTCCAACGGGTGACCCAACCCAATTTCATCCTGGTGGTTCGGTTTACTTTTGACCCATAAATTTTCGAATCCGGTTTGAACCCAAAAAACTTCGGACGAATCGGATCAATTTTTCAGATCGGGTCAAGTTTTGACAGATCTACGCTTGGTAGTATATACGTATTGTGCTTGTTTTGGAGCGAAGGCCTTTAAATTTCAGAAAAGGTCATTTGTAGTAGAAACTTTGGGGCGAAGACCTTTCTATTTCACTTTCTTTTTCTTTTCCTTTATAACTTTCTAACATTTTCCTTAAAAAATACAAAGAAACTTTGGGTCTTTCTATAATTTATTTTATTTGAGGAAACGAGGCTAAACTCTTTGTGAAGAAATTTTTTTAAGAATAAAAATCAGGGCTCATTAGAGGCTACTTATCAATCATGATATTAAGAAGATCAACATTAGGAGTAGTAAAATCTAAGATCTCATTCATCAACAAAGCAATGTTAGCTCGAAGGTCCGCAAAACCGTTAGTCGTTCTTCGAATATGCATAATCTAGAGATCGCCCTCGAATTGCATGATGACGGACTTACACGGCTGAATCAAGGAGAAGTCTGGGTGGGAAAGGACAAATTCGAAACGAGTATGAAAAATTGTGCAAAATTAATTAGTCATACAAGGTATGATTTAGATTTTGAGGAGTTCGATTAGATATTACAGATTTTCAAAGTCGTTGAGAAGCTTGAGCAGCCATCTCTATTGTGAATGGAATCCGTGTATTTCTCGTTTCCCTCTCACCGTGTTCCCCGTTCTCTCTTGACTACTAACATCTCCTATAACCAAATTAACATAGATATTAGAAATGATAATAATTCAATATAATTAACTACCTTTTAAAGGGAAAAAATGTTTATTATAATCGTTAAGTATGTACATTTGACCTATTAATTATTTGACCTATTATTTGGGGCACAAAAAATGGTTTAAAATACCAATAATAATTATCATACCTATATCTTGATACTATTTCGCATATTGTCACCCGCTATCTCATATAGTTGATAGTACTAGGGGTGAGCAAACGGATATATCCGATTCGATCCGATCCGATATACCGGATATTCGGTAATTTTTTCCCTTAAAACCTTGATCCGTATCCGATCCGTTAATTGCCGGATATCCGGTAAGAAATATCCGTTTGGAGCGGATATCCGGTAGCGGATATCCAAACTATCCGTTTTGAAAAATATTTCCACTATTTTTGATTTAGGCCCAATTAATACGCATGATTGACGGATATCGGAACCGGATCTCCGTCGATTCGTTTAAATTTTAATTGAAAGTTTACATGGTTGAGGAGAATTGAACACTTGATGAGTTGAAATTTTATAAAATAGTCATTTAAACATCTATTCTACTTAGTATTAATGTATATTTTCTAAAAGATATATATAATACCGGATATACCGGATATCCGGTTGCTTGAAAACCTTGATCCGTATCCGGTCCGGATATCCGGAAAAAAATCCCGGATCGGATCGGATACGGATAAAAAAAATTGTGATCCATTCGGATCCGAATTTTTACAGATCGGATAGGCCGGATCGGCGAATCGGATTAACGGATCGGATATTTTTGCTCACCCTTAGTTGGTACTGATACCAAACAAACCCGAATGTAAGTATGAGAGCAAATGGATAGGACGTGTATGGGCCTGAAAATGTTACATTATTTGATGGGATGTCCACACCATCATATGAATGATAATGCTATATGAGATGGATACATCAAGATACAAACAAGCATGTCCCTTGGAGCCTTGCTTTGTTTAGACACTTTTACCACTTGCATAAACAACAAGAAAAGAAACATTTATGCTTTCAAGCATTAATTGATCCTTTATTTTGTATTAGCTTCCTAGGAGTAGTACTTCATAAAAATTGCGAACATTAGATCATTTTGGGTGCAAGTACAACATTCACGTTCTAAGGAAATTAAATATCCAGATGCATTTTCTTCTATTGATAATTAAAATTGATCACTACAAACATAATTTTACAATCTTACGAAGAGAAGGCATACACCGCAGTATATCTATGGCCCTAACTTGTTCTAATCCCAATTTCCTTCAATCCGATTTGCACATGCATTGATCGTAGGAGCTAAGATGCTGGTACGGGCACATATATAAATCCCTATTCAGCCTCGTGTAATCTTCAACAGTTAAAATCACTTGAACTCTTCTTGATTTCACAGTCCCAACAAAATATAGTAGACTAGGGTTATAGGTAATGCAATAAGCATTCCGAATATAACTCTGCAAGATATTAAAAAAGATGATCTTAGGACTATATGAACAATTAGATCGAAGTAACAGTAAAACCCACCCTTTAATTCAAGTTTAGAAGACGTCCTATTGTAAAACATTCGGTTTGATTAGTTCGAATCACCTAATTTGGCTTTCTGTTAATCAGTTTCTCCTTCCCTTGTGATTCTTAATGTAAAGAAAAATGGCAGAAAAACAGAGTAAGAGGAGAATGAGACTGACGCTGTGCTGAGAATATCAGGGTGAACACCGTACTCCTTGGCGAAGACAAAGGGCACAATTCCTTGTGGGAGGGCCGCCTGAACCATCATCATAAATTTATTAGTACTTATTTAAATACTAATCCAGTATATGGAGTATAAGAATGACACTGATGAGTACTTATTGATTAATCAAAAAGAGAAAGGATTATGAAAGATAATTAGAGTGGGAACTGACCTGGACAATGGCGACGTGTAAAAGGGTATCACGGAGGCCAACGGCAATGGAAGCAGCGGCCATGACAGCTGGGCCAGTGAGGAACCTCACAGCCATTGCAAAAGTTGCTACTGAATTCCCACATGCTATTATTCTTGGTTGCAATGCCATGAACAGACCTGCAAATTAAGGCCCATATTCTATCATTATTAATTTATTTTCTATTTCTACTGGAGTTTAGTACGAGTACTACTATATAATAATGTACCAGTACATTGCACAGTGTGTTATTGCAACACCATACCATTATGTATGTCAATGTCATTATCATTATCAGGCCATGTCATGTGTCTCATGACTCATATGAGTCCCATGTCCCCACCCACCATATTATGTACCCCATCCATCCATCCATCCCACGTCACATCTATTATGTTATCTCTAATACATAAGCACACTTGTATAATCACCCATGTCTAATCTCAAAGCATGATATAAGGTTTGATATGACCTTTCATCACCCTAGTGACCAGTGACTACTTCCTTCCTTCCTACCAATGCTACTTTACCCATCAACTGATCATTTTCCCAAGCTAATGTTATCATCATCAACTTAGATACTTAATAGTACTACTTTAGTTTAAAACAAAGAAGCTAAGACACATTTTCTCTCTAAGAGATGTACAAAATCATACTTTAATATAAGCAAATTGCATTTTTTTTAGTTTGCCCATGGGAGTAAGTGTATTTAAGTAGAGGATTAGCAAGTGATACTTGCAAAAAAGACCAGAAGAAAAGCTGGGTGGAATTTTTCGGAATCAACACAAATCAGATGAATAGAATAGAATAATGCAAGCAAGGTACAGATGAATAAACAAAGAGAATAAAAAAGGGGGGCAATGCAGTGGGATGTTGAACAGGCTAAAGCAAAGGGGGTGCAAGCAGAGCACAGAGCAGGAGACCCACCACAGTGATGATGAGACCAACACTGGTTTTTGCTTCCTATTCTTTTTTAATACTCAAAACATGTCAGTCACTCACACAGAGAATCTCACAACACAGAAGGAAGAATTTTTTTCCGAAATGGGCTCACTTGATATTTTAATTCTTGTTATAGGCTCCACAAAAAAATAATTCCAAGGATAGGCTGGTTGTCTTGCTCGGGAGCAAAGTCGCTATTAGGGGTAGCTTTTCTTCTGATAAGTCGCTGCGTTGCCCAACGTTTCACTTTGATTTTGTTAAACGTCAAAAAGAAATTAAAGATTGGTTTTATAAATGCAGCTCAAAAGGGAATTGTGCAGGATTTTACTCTTTTTTGTCAATATTAATCAAGGAAATTGAAGTTGTATTTGGTTTCATTTATTATACTAGTTTTACCCATCCTACCATGTACGACTAGAGCTGTCAAAAGCTGACCGAACCTGCTAATCCGACCCGAGTCCTCCAATAATTTTAGGGTCAAGACTCGAAAATTCGAACCCGAAACCCGAAATCAACCGAACCCGAAAGAACCCGAAACCCGTTGGTTGACCGATTTAGTATATTTATAGAATTTATAGAATTTATTTTGAATATTTTAATATATTTTATTATTAAAATAAATGAAAATAATATATTTTAATTAAATATTATTATTTAATTAAAATTTGATTTTAATAATCACAAAAAAAGGATATTTCAGGCCCGCTGGTCAACCCGAACCGACCGAAAACCCGCTACAACCCGACCCGATTGACTCGTGACCCATAACGAAACCGAAACCGATTTAACCCGAACTCGAAATGAACGAACTCGCCCGACCCGACCCGATTGACAGATCTATGTACGACTATGATTCTATAAAATAGGATATTAATAAATAAATAAAAATATAATATAAACTTTAATATAAGTAATTTATTGCTCGTAGAATGTATAATTTTTTAATCAAATATTATATTCTTCATATTTTATTACTTTTTATGTACGTAAATTTAGAGATTATAAACTATTTCAATATTTCTATCAAATATATCTATTATCTATTTTTTAATTTTAAAAATTATAAATATTTAAAATTAATTTTTTTATAAAAGATATTTGTCTAATGTTGGAGATAAATTTAACTAGTTAAAAACATTTAATAGAATGAAGTTATAATAACAAAAATAAAAAATAATTCTTTAAATATGAGGTGGGGCCATAATCGTTCTGATGGTTCGAAAATGTATAATTTAATATATAGTTCTAGATTTTAACTATTTCTAATAAATAAATTATCTTTGTCTTTCATACATTAAATTTTATAATATCTAAAAAATGGAAGTAAGTTACCTACATTAAATTTTATATTATATTTTTATGTATTAATATCATATTTATAATATATCTAAAAAATATCGAGTTGTATTCCTGCATGGTGCGACTGGTACAACTAGTTTGAACATGATTTCGTAGAAACCTTAATCCCGTTGAGCTGAACAGAATTATTATTTTTGAATATATTGCAACATGTATTTTAAATATATCATATAGTATAAATCATAGTTTTGGTAGTTAATATTAATATTTAATCACAATATTTTTTTAATGACCTTAAAAAGCGGGTGCTATTGATTCGTTTGGTTGACTTAAAATCGTATGATAATTTGTCATAATTCGATCCAATTTAACTTGTTACTCAATTCGTACTCAATCCGAACCCAAAACGACTGAACGTGAATCCGACCAAACCGACAAGATTAACGGATCTAGTATGATATAATTGCTTTTACAATGAGAGTTAAGCTACTCATGTCCTTTTTTTATTTGTGATTTTTAGCAACTTGTTGAAAAAATTATAATATATGATATTTCTATTTATTTAAATCTATTTGTATTATTAAAATTGTAAGCATAACACACGGAAATTATATCACACGAAAATAAATTATACAAATGAAATAATAGAAACTTAAATTCCCTTGGGTTAACATTTATAAACAAAAACAAAAAAACAAAGTAAAATGCTGTATAATTTCATTTTAATAGGTGTGGTATTATTTTTTTTTTTGGTAGATAGTAGTTGTGGTTTTTTTTTTTGGTCGAAAGTAGGTATGGTTTTTTAGTTTAGAAGTATTATTAATCTTCGATTCTCGTGTTAATTTTTTAAGAAGAAATAAAAATCAAATGAAACGTTGCACAAATGGCCACTTGCCCCGAATAACCAACCCGAGCCAAAGTGCCAGCCTATCCCAAGAATTATATTTTTGTCGAGCCTATAACGAGAATTAAAATGTTTAAAGAGCCCATGTCGGGAAAAAATCCAAGAAGGAAAGCTAAACTGCTAAAGGCCAAGACCAACTACACCATAAACGGATATCCGAAATAACACCCAATTCAAAAGTTAGACAAAGCACACATACATAATCGGGTATAGCATAACTTAAACTTTATAGTATATGAATAGAGGATAAAACACAGTTGGAGTTTGTCTGACCCACCACCAGATCCATTGCCAACACTGAGGAAACATAAAATCAGATGAAATAGAGAGGGAGAGAAGTGTGAACTGACCAAGACTGAACATGGCCATGCCAAGGCCTGCATCCGACAGTATAGCGATGGACTTTGCTACAATGGCAGGCATCTCCAAATTCCACCTAAAAGAGGCCACCCCACCAAACCACCAACATCATTAATAACATACTAATTGATTTTAACTAATTAACCCCATCCCCTAATTATTATAATCATTAAAGAAAGCTAGCATGCATTACCATATCCACCAAACCAGCCCAAGCAAATGAAGCAATTGATTGATTAAGATTTGAAAATTAAAGATAAAAGAGAATAGGGATTACCTGAAGGAGACGAGTGACCAGATGAGACCAATCAAGCTGGAGTAGGTGTTGGGGTTCCTGATGAGCTTTCTCCACACCATGATTAGGATCAGCCTCGTCATCACGCTCGCTGGCGGCAGAGCTGTTTTCCCGGCCTTCCCATCCACGCCGGCTTCTTGGTTGTCTCCTCTGTTTCCGAAGCTGAAATCGTCCCTCTCCAAATATCCACCTTCCTGTCCATCTCTTTGCCCCTCCGCTGCCATCAATTTCACCACATTTAATCTTTCTCGAACGAGTCAAATTGGATGGATTGAAACCTAAATCAATACTGTAAAAACAATTAAATCCATAACCCTAACAAACCTTTGCCAGGAGAGACAGCCATTCGGACTTCCTTGATAGACTGATCGGGAACTCCATAATCGTGGTTACCGGCGCCGCCGAGAGCACCGCCGCCTCCGCCGAAAACGTCAGAAACAGGAGAATTGCTAGAGCTCCAAACGAACATATGGAGATCCTTAGGCCCCCCGGCGCCCTCCTTCTTGCCATTCCCCTTGGTCGGCGAGAACATTCCGGGATTGGGAGCCGGATAATGAGCGGCGGCACCAGATCGGGCCTGCTTGTTCGCGGCCGCCATCTCCTCCTCAAAGTTAGAGGGCCTCGCCGGCGGCCCGAAGACGTCGGACGGGCCGAAGTTAGAGCCGCGGGCGGGGCCGCCGGCCATGGAGTAGAAATCGGAGTGATTGAAGCTGGATCCGCGAGGCGTAGGGTTCCGGGAGGACTGGAGAGAGTAGATCTCGGCGTTGGTGAGGTTAGAGGGGCGGGGCGTGGTGGAGGAGAAGCCGTGGGAACGGCGGGAGAAGATGTCGGAGCGGGAGGCGTTGGATTTGCGGACGGTGATGTGGAGCTTTCCGTCTTCCTTGACCTGCGCCTCGGTCTCCAACGGCTGCATCCGACCGTCCAACGAGACCACGTCGGAGTCCACGTGGATGGACACGATCGATCCAGCCGTGTCCGGGAACTGCTCCGATATGAGTAGCCTGGCCGCCCGAAACTCGAACATGAAGAGCATCAGCGTGTACCTGCATTTTCCGTTTAATTCGCATAAAATCCGGCAGTTCAAAAATCACTATTTAAAGACTTTTTTTGTCCGTATCACTGCTCATTAAATGCAACAAACCATTAATTAATTTTGAAATCTAAAAAACAAAAAGAAGAAGACGAATACCAGATGATGCACTGGAGGACGACGATTTGGACCATGAGTGAACCAGAGAAGTCGCCATACATCCCCTTGAGGAGCGGAATGCCCATGACAAGCGTGTTGGGGAGCGTGGAGAGGGAGAAAAGCGTAATGGTCCACTCAAGGCAGCCTCGCTTGGAGAGGCGGGCCCAAACGAAGAGCACGACGAGCACGATAATCTTCTGGAGCGTATCGGCGGCGATGAAGCGCAGGTTCATCTTGTAGGGATTGTTGCTGGAGATGAAGTGGAAGGAAAGCAGCGGAACGGCGAAGAGAGCGACGAAGCGATTGATGCCGGAGCACTGATCGGGCGTGAAAATCTTCCACCACCGAACGGAACCGTAGGCGAGAATCATGGCCACGTACAGCGGCACCATGGCCGTCATGACGTGGTAGAAGTCCGTTCCCGTTATCATTTTTCCGATCAACGATTTGAGAGGGAGCTAAGCTAGTTTAGGAGGAGTAGGGATGAATGAGTGATGGAGCGGGGGGTTTTATGGGAAATGGGATTTTAGGTTGTCTTTTTTCTTTTGTTTAAAGAAAGTGTTGTTGGTGTGTTTGGGGGAAATAAATGAAAATGAGAAGAATTGAGGAGCACAAAGAAGCGTCAGTCAGAGCTTTGAGAGTGGCGATAGGGGGTGTTTGGAGTTCCCCGAAGCAGGAGTGAAGGGGGTGGGTTTTGGGGAGCGTGGGAGGTTCGTCTTTATATACATCTTTTTGCTTCCTATTCTAGTAGTATGTGTTGAAACAATTCTTTTTAGTTTATGTGCACTTTGTTTTGAGCTGTTTGGATTGGGAGACAAATACTACATGAGTAAAATAAATAAGTACGTGGGCGGGTACATATTTTAAGTAATTATTTATAGTTAGGGTATGTCGAGGCCCATTGAGCTAAGTCGCTAAGCTTTGTGCTTGGTTAGTTCAATTGATCAGTGTCACTCTTGGGCTTAAATCAGATGTTTAATGACTTCTTCATTTTAGAAAAATTCTTCCAATATCAAAAAACCAAATGGATACTGAAGTAATGCGTCGTCCTGGGGCTGGGGGCACATATAATTTTAAGTTATGTTCATTTTTATCCGAGTTTGTAATGCAATTGTATTTTCATGAACAAACGTATCAACAATTCAACATATAGGTAGGTAATGGTTCCTTCCAATTGCCCCTATTACCATCCCTGATCCCTCACATCAAGAAATTATCGCACGAATTACAAAATGCATGTCACGTTTATTCCTAGTCGACACAGAATTTATTATAGGATGGATATATGAAATTCTTTCTTAACCATATACAGTACTCCTATGTTAAAATAAAAAATAAAAAGGTGTTAAAAGTAGAGGTGGAAATGGAATTAGAGCTCTGTGTTCAAAGCAAATTAGTAGAGAAGGAAGGGATGAATGTGGTAGAGAGGGAAGAGACGTGGGAAATAGCAAGGCGTGTTAACTAGCAAAAGGAAAAGAAAAGTTGTAGAATAATAAAGTAGATAGTTTGGATGCTGGTGCCTAGCTGCTTGCTGCCCTCTGCCCAGTGTGGGTGATTCCGAACCGAATGATATCTTCTTGTCCCTCAAAATGTGTGTCACTTTTTTAATCTCAATACTAAAAACCCTAAAAAGTTACAACTCAAAAAATCAAATGGATATGCATTTTGCAAAACTAAAGTGTAATGAGTTGTGAAACTTACAAGTCTACAATTGTGTGTGCAAACAATCCATGCCCTAAATTTGAAAAGCATTGGCCCATATGGTCCGATCCAAAATTAGACGGTCCTTTCTAAACCCGAGTGGGGTCACATGTGAACAAAAATTAAATTGGTGTAAGTTGATAGACATATTACTAACATTATTTCTACTATTTTAAAAGAATACGTATTACTTCTTATAGTTTTTTCTATTTTATTTGGCAATGCGTCTAACAACATCGCTTCTATCATAGAGTTGGTTTTGCAATGTCAATCAACTATTTTAACGAAATATTTTCATATACAATGTGTTTTCCATATTTTAAACTTGTGTGTTAAAGATAGATTAGTAATTTTACATGTTTTAATTGAACCTATTAAATATGTTGTTGGTCATATGTGGGTTAGCCAACGAACTACCAACGAGTGGAAAGTGTTTAGTAGGAAGAAAGGATTTCAAGCCCGAATTTTTCCAAAAGATGTTTTCTATAGTTGGAACTCCACTTATAGATTAATTCATTCGTGCGTTCCTTACAAAGATCATTTATCTTCTTTTGTCGAGCAATATATTCCGAGCTATCATGATATTGTACCCGTTTGTCGCTAAATCTTAGAAATTTTAACCATTTTTAACGATGCAACTTTATCTTTTGGTAATGTTTATAAACCTTGTTCTAATTTATTTTATGTGGCGGCCTTGAATGTGGAGAGTTCTTTCTACGGGGGGACGTAACATCCACGAGATTTGTGATGCTATTGAGGTTATGAAGCTTAGATGGTTGAAGTATACAAAGTTATTCCCGATATTTATTTTGTTACTTGCGTTTTTTTATCCAAGATTTAAATTAGGTGGTTTGAGAAGTTTATTGACTGATTATAATGAATCTTCAAAATTGGAATTGAGTGATAATGATTGTAATGTTACACAAACGATTACTAGAGTTAGAGCTTGCATTGAGGAATTGTATAAAAATTATAATTGTAGTACTGAAGGTTCTTCTTCTTTTCCATTACCTCCATCTTCCTCCTCTTCTTCCCATCTTGGTTTCTTAGAGAGAATCTCTTCTTTTATGAAACCAAACCAAGAGACCGAGGTATTTGAGCTTACATGCGATATTTGATGCATATCAAACAACTACTTTTGAGTTTGTTAAAGAAGGCTTTGACATTTTAGAGTGGTGGTGGAGACTACACAAGACCGCCTTCCCAACCATATCAAAGATTGTGGCTCAAGTTCTCATCGTTCATGTTTCAACAATTGCAGTGGGGGAAACTTTTAGCCAAGGTGGAAACATCCTCGACGAAAAGAGATCAAGATTGAAGTTAATTCAATGCATTAGAAGCTTAAGTGTGCATTGACGATTGGAAGAGGGGAAAAATTAGACAACAAAAGATGAATTATATGGATACTTCGTGAGATGGCTTAGTTGATCACGACTCTCATAGCACTTCTTCCGCTAGAAATTAAAAGGCTTGAACTTAATATCAAGTCCTTTAATTTTCCCAACTCTTTTTTTTAAATCGAACTGACCTTAAAATTATATTGTTTGAATTTGGGAACCTTTAAGACCTTTAAAATCGGCAGTCAACCGGAGGTTTAACTGGTTCAACCTTGGCCAATTAGTTTTTTTTTCCATCTCAAAGACCCCCAACCAGAATCGGAACCAGCCATGTTCGCAGTTAAGGTTTATATAGAGTTTATGTACGTAAAGGATACATAATAGACTTGCATAAAGAAAACTATGTAATACCAACGGAAAACACACTAAACTGCTAAAATATAACAAAGACATTATTCTCCTAAAGATATCTATCTATTTGTCTATATACTATAGAATGAGCCTTTTTGCTACGTGTGAACCCTATATTTATTTTGAATGCATGCCAGTTTTTAGTGTTTTTTTATGACGAGTAATCCACCTTCTATAGGCTTGTGACCTAGTTGGCTATCCCCCGGCTTATTCCTAATTAGTCTCCTCTAATAAACAACGGTCTTTACCGCCCTTTTAGATAAAAAAAAAAAAAAGGAAAACCGACTTGCACCGATGAACTCGATCCAGTGGAAGGAAAAATGGTGAGAGTTGGTTTTTTCACTCAAGTAAAGGGGCAGAGGCTGGGAATTTGGGATTGAACCTGTAACCTCACAACATCCCTTATACGTACCTCCTACCACTGCCCCTTTACTTGAGACATTTTTAGTGTATTTGAATTATTATTATTATTAGCCATATTTGTTTTAACTAATTAATTTTTGCACTAATTAAAATAACAAATAATTCCTACTATTTTGCTATAACAACTGTTTATCAAGCAAAATTATTTAACAAAATTCGTGATGGCACGAGTATTTAATTAGTTATTTTTTAGCACTTATATGCTGAATTATATTTTTTATTATTAGGTAAGGATTATGATGCTCTCCTTCACGGAGGGCAACCTAGAGCATCCTTTCGGATGAGAACATCAAGTTCTGAGTGACAGTTACCTAACAATCCTAGAGTCGAACGAGGGCAAGCCTATTTGGTTTGAGTTTAACAAACTTAGTTCTAAATCTATGCTGAGTCCGGTTCCGGAACCGACGGTTCTGGTTCCTCCGAAACTAGAACCGAAACCGAAGCTTGGTTGGTTCGACGATTTCGGCTCCGGTTTTGGCCGGTTCCGAGGTCGGTTCCACCTAATTCCGGTTACGGAACCGTCCACAACCAAAAAAAACCGTGGTCACGGTTTCACCTAATGGAAAGGGACAAATTTTGTCTCTTGGGAACCGCGGCCACGATTCCATTTGGTTCCGAAGATGGTGGAACCGGGACAAGAACCGCCCCAAATTCGAACCCGTGGCTTCGTACTGTTCTGGTTTCGGTCGGTTCCACTGGAACGGACCCATGTCTGTTCTAAGTTGGATATATCATTTTTTCCATTTCAAATTGAGGATATTTACAAATTAAGTAGTCTAATTAAAGTTGCACATTAAAAATAAAAAGCAGCTAATTGTAGCCCTAGAATTCTCTACTTGTACAAGTTGAATTATGGGATTGAGTGATGAGTGATGAGTGAGAGTTGTGTGCTTAATGCAATGTGTGTGTCCTGAAGCAGCTTGTTTTGATATTTGGATTGACAGAAAAAGCTCGTCTCTTTCTCTCAGCCTTTTCCCACTTCTTTCTTCTTGGATTCGCTTTTATTCCCTCATGGGTTGTAGATGGGCTGTCTATGTTTCTGTCTCCTCCTTTCCTTTGTACTAAAAAAGCAAGACCTTTCCTTTTGCAGATCCTCTTTTGCTTTTACCATTTTACGTATTATTTTGGATTTCTTTTTCCCCCGTTCAATTAATTCCTCTCCCATTGTGGCATTGTCCCAATATATATAGATGCTAAGAAGATTCATTCATACACTCGCAACAACACACAACTAACTCCATCCATTTGGTTCATTCCTAATTGTTTGCATCTTTCCTTCAAACATCTATTGCCAATTATGAATAGATTTTTTCAAGGCTAAAAATTGTCTTGGAATTGCTTGATTCATATACACCCATTTGGCCCCTCTATATAAATTTTGATCAGGTTTTCTTTTCCCACTTAAAATGAAAAGGAAAACTCGTAACATGAGTTTTTGGAGATATTATTATAGACATACTATGCCTCACATCTCAACTTTAGTCTTTAGGCATTGTACAAGAGCTCTATGGCCATAAGGCACATGTGACATGCTCCTTCCAATTCGGGTAAGAAAATAATACTAGTAATCAAGCAGCATTTGTTCTCTTACTTCTCTTGTGGTTTTGGCACATCTAAAGTTATATGCATTATGTGACATGAGAAACAACAATTAATGTGTACTAATCTAACACCAAATCATTTTTTTCCCTGCCATGCTTTGAAGAAATGCGGCATGTCTGATGGTAGCCTCAGATGGGTTTGGAGAATTCACAAAATGATGAAATTCATTGATAGAGAACAAGTAGTATTCAAATCAGAGCTACTCAAGTATAGGTTGGTAATCACATGATTAACTTTTCATATACGGATAAATTACAAAACATGTACCATAAAAATCCACTAGTAACCGGTTCGATGGACATAAACAAGCTAAGAAACAGAAAAACAAAAGCATGTGAATTCAAAAGGTCACCATCTTGATATATATGCAACTATGATTTCATTTGGATGCCAAAAAATTAATTTTCATTGTGATCCATCCCCCAAATGCTAGAAACTTACACTGATAAGGTCCCAATCAATTCAATCTTCATAAAAAAGAAATTTTCTTGCATTCTCCAAAGAACATAACAATACCATTACATGTCTAGTGACTAGTGAGCTATATCTCCTGGAACAAAAATTTAATTTCACCTCCTCAACCTCCAACACTTCTGTTCTCATGACGCCCTCCATGATATGACAAGTTCATTCCGCGAGAGGACCTTATGTGAGCCTGACAAAAACATCAGAAAGGATTTCTTCTAGAAAAAGCGTCTCAACCGCTCAGCAGATGCAGATGCCCTTTTGTTTGTTGGCTCAAGCACCAGTGCGTATCTGAAATCTGCAAGACAGGAAAATGGACGCTTGTTCAGGAACAAAAAAACAGAATAGAGAAAAAAAATGTTACGTTGGGCATCCACAAGTGGCTTCTCTCTCACATATATCTTGTTCACAGAACAGCAAAAGGAATTAACGCAGCAAATACAATGATTAGGCTTCTTAAAGTAGCTTAACAGTATAAGTTTCCCAAATTGACTAGTAGTCAATTTGTATACATCACCAGACCGAGGGATTATTTTGCACCTGTTTCCTTCTAAACTTGGTTACATTTCCAAATTCCGAAGTTTGTTTAACAATAGGTGAGATAAACTCGTTGAACATAGGCCAAATTCAAGATGAACTGCACTTGCAGCAAATTAAAGCCACATTTATTAGCTTCTTTCCATCCCTGACCATCCAAAACCCCTGACACCCTCCATTTTTCTGATCAGCATGAGATGAAAGAACTATTCTCTCTGCAAATTAGGCACTTCTTACAGCCCACAAGCATGCCCACAAAAGGTGTAATTCTCGCTCATTAACAGCAAATTTCATGATGCAACGTCATCAGTTTGCATGATGACATGCAAGTGTCACGAAATGAGTATCTCTCTTTTTTTTAACCTGTACATTTCCTAAATGAAAGATCAAAGATGCAAACCTTCGATGGCCTCTTTATAGTAGCCAAGCATCTCTCTTGCTGTTCCTCTGCGTAGATACGCCTTCACATTCTGAAAACAGTTAAAATTAAACAATTGTCAACTCTGATAAGAGACAAAGTGGGACTGTAGCGGAGTAGATAACCCAAACCAATCAGTCAGACAGTCAGTTTAAAAACTGTGATTTGTTCAAAATAGTTATCAATGAAGAGAATCAAGAACTGTAATTTAAGCCAAATAGCCTCTTTAACTTTTACAATAGTGCATGTTCTCTCAGAATCAACACAAGGGTCAAACCGCTACGGAGGAATTTACCTACAGTGCAAAGTTATCTATTTTACAAAAAATGTTATAGATACATCATCAATACATAGTCCAAGATCAGTTTCTACAAAAAAAATCCAGAATCTGAGACCTAATTAGCTGATCCTACCGCACATCTCTAGAATCTTTTATTACATATCCTTCACCAAGGTATCGAATTATATGTAGAAGCATCTAGAAAACTTTCTACTGGTGACAACATATGGAAGAAGCTAGAAAAGAGGGTAAATGCAACTAGGCCAGAAAACATTATCTTCAAGGGGAGGGGGTGACAAGCAAACACAATTAATTAGCTCTAATATATACACTTGATGAAGAACAGCACTGTCAAGAGAAGTTTTAGCATGCATAGTAAATTAGTAATGCTCCTATTTTTCTTGGTGCAAGGGATCAGGAAACAAAAGGGCACCATTGAAAAAATAAATCTAGTATCCCAAGTCATCAGAGAATTGAAGCTGTTAGTCTCTTACATACCTTTTTATCAAGGCTGATGGCTTTAGTGCAATCTGATTCTGCTTGGTGATAGCTGGAGGATCATGATGTAAAGTATGTTATAATCAAATGTGTGTGTTTAAGACTAAGCAAAAGGAAGTAGTATAGACTGCAGAGAAACAGTACCTTGCCAGCTCTAAATAAGCTGCAGCCCTATTACTGTAATATGTTGCATTATTTTCATTCAGTTTGATAGCTTCCGTATAAAAACTGACAGCTTTCTGCCATTGTTTATCTTTGTATGCTTGATTACCCTGATTAAAATAGGACAAAGCATTATAACAATAAACTATTCAGTGTAATAGACAAAATTTCTTTAGATAGCTTCACAGATCACTTTAATGAACTAATTGTCATTTCCTCTTGCATAATTAAATACTTTGTCTAGATTTTAACTAAGTTGAACTCCCAAATGAAGTGGGAATCAGAGTATAAGAAGAGCTAATTATGTACCTCAATTTGAAAATGCATAAGGCGAAATGTAAATTTAATCAAGTTACATTTTTTTCTCACAAATTTAGTATTACGGTAACAAGGAAGCTATGTACTTTTTTCTCCAGTGTTTTCATTTGTACCAGTTCAAACAGGAAGTGTATAGTTTTAATCAAATTAAATAAATTGATTTGATAAATAGATGACAGAGGCCAGTAAAAAAAGAAGCAAAAATCAAAGACCTGCTCTTTGCATAAACAATTAAAGAATTTTGACAATCTCAAAATCTTGTAAATATTTTTCTCAAGTTTAAAAAAAAAAAGAAAAATGCTGAGCTCTTAATAGATAATTTATCAGCACAGTCTGAGAAAACAAGAAACTGCATATGACTGACAGTGCATGAGAATTAAGGATCACTCAACTATTCAAAACAGCAAGAAAAGCACAAACTGTAATTTACTCTATGATAGCCATCCCTATAAGACTATGAGATTATCTACAAACTAGGAGAATCAGGGACATTGACGAAAAAATAACATTACCTTCTCCTTCGCACTCTCTGCAGTCAACTCCCTACTGATCAAGTTGCTTGACAATTTTGACTTAGAAGCCACATCTACTTCCTCTTGTAGAGATGAATACATCATTTGCAATACATCAACCAAAAATCGATCACCACCATGCCTGGCAATAAACGAGACAGAAACAGGACATTTGTCATGGTATCCAAGTGGTATTGTGACCTGCATTAAATGAATAATATGAGAAGTTTGTTAGAAAGTAGAAATTCAATAAAATGAACAAAGGTCAGGCAAAAAAACGAGAGCAAGAAAAGTGTGATTTCTTGACCTGACAACAACCAGACATGCTAGCAACACTCAGAAGACTCAACAATCTGATCTGATAGTCCTCAGACAAAATATCCTTGCCACCAAGTTTTGGAGGTGGGTCAGAAAATGTTGGGATCACCAGAATTCCGTCATCCTACGCAACAAAGAAGAATACTGAGGACACTAGAAACAAACAAAAGATGATGGGAGCTAACCATTATCAGCTATAATCCAGCAAGTAAGAAAAAATGTTCCCTCCTCTCTCTAAAGACAAGAAGTATCAAGTTTCCATGCTATAATAATAAGAAAACATGTCATTCTTGCTTTGGACATGCTTATCATAATGTCAGGCTCCTCATGCAGAATCACAAATATTAGACACAAAGAGACTCCATATGCAAATGAATAACCCTCCTGTTACAAAAATATTGTCCCCTTACTATTTTTAAATGCTTCAAAAAGTTAAATTATACATAATACTTATAGCGGTATTTTAATGTTTTTCTTACAAAAACCGCCATTCTTGAAACACTAAGATTTGTTTATTGGAAGGAGTCTACAATGGTAATTTTGTCATGAAAGTGGACTTAATACAGCTACTATATACTTGGGTGTTATGCACTATGTCCTTTTTTTCACCAGATTACTTGGGCTGACCCTTGGCACCTAAGTTGAAACTTGTTACAGACCTAACACCTTTATCACTGACACAGTACTTGAGGATTGCAAATAAATTATTACAACAGAACTACCCTTCAATTATTTGGTGCAAGGAACTACTGAACATACCTTCAGCAGCTTGTTGAGTGCTGCACGAACTTCATTCCTAATCATGTGGACCTTTTGGATCTCTACATCACCCATCTCTTGTACTTTGTCTAAGTGAGATTTTATGAAATGATTCAGATTCGGCTTCACAGAATTTATCCATTCACCATGATTCTGCTTAAATTCATGCCTGTACAAATTAAATAAATTCTAAGGTATGATCAAACTGATGCTTAAAATATGAGAGCTCACCAACTGGGAAGAAATGTATTGAAGGTAAATTCTCTAGGAAAACAAAAGTTAGATGATAAGCGGAAAAAAAATAATTAGAATATAATAATCAAAAGTTTATGTATACCACAAAGCCCCTTGTTGATATTTTTCTCAATTCCATATTCACAAGCCTTATTCCCCAAGGTCTTGTTCTGAACTAATAAACTATTTTTGCTTTATTTAGTTTGTTCTCACTCTCCCCAATATTCTACTACTACTTACGCCCCAAATCTTAAAAATACATCTAACTAGATTTAACGTTGAAAGATGAATTTCCGTCTGGGATTCAAATGTTTAAAGAAAAAAGTATATGGATCACTATAAATAGAATAACAACTGGTACTTACTACCTGCATTCATCCATTCTTTCAAAAAAAAAAAAGAATTCATCCATTCTATATTGAAATAACTTTCTAAGACCTTTGCCAGTACTTCCTACTTTCCTAGTACAATTTGCAGTTACTGGTGGATTATAAGATAATGCTTTTCTGTTGTGTTCAAGCATAATGTTATGTTCTTGCACAAAGAATAACGGCAATGGGTGAGTTATTTCAATACACGATTGTGAGAAATATCAGGATGGGGTTTATAAAAGTTTCAGCCAATCTTCCTCCTAACTAAGGAAACAAACATCTCCACAACAGTATTTTCTGTGAAACCTTGAACTAAACAAATACAAAAGATCAAGAAAGATTATCACTAATTCACTATCCCTAAACGGAAAAGAAAATAGGATCTCACTACCTTTAAGTAAGAGAGTAAAAATAAGAAACCGGTACCAACACAACTAGAAAAGGAACTAGGAACTTATCTCTTATTGCAGAGAGTAAAGATCAAAATAATCTAACAAATGGATTCCATAACAAATATCAACCCTATAATCCATATTTCCAGTAAAATGCTTGTTTCTCAATTGTTTTGCGTAATATTTTATATACAGGGAAAAAAATCACTAATTGGATGATATAGGAGAGAATTTGATCCCTAACCATTCGTTTTGGCAGAAAAGTCTTTTCAGTTCATGTTAAGCAACTTTCTTAAAAGGCTCTTAACAAAAGCATCACTGTCCCAGTGGTAACATGCTTTAGAATTAATCAATATGTTTTGGGAGAAGTTTTTTTTACTTCTTTGAAGAATTACTTCAGGCTCAAGATCTTGCCTGTGCTGTCAATTGCCCTTTGACAGATGATGAGGAAAACCTTCCAACTTGGGATGTCATAGATTCTATTCTATTAAAAAACATATTTAGAATCTTTTTAAGTGGTAAGTATTTGGAATTAGTACCAACATATGCTAAAAAAGATTTCAGGACATCATTGAAAGGCGTATCATCCAAACTTCCCAAAGGAGCAAAGCATTTCATCAGATCAATCTTTAACTTCCACATATTCACGTAATTTGGTACATTATCTCTGTTGATATAAGCTTGATCTATATATATGTGTCATATGTCTATTATTAAATAGTTAATATTAGTGAGTTCAATCTGTCAGAAATATGTAAAGACAGAAGTTAGTTGAATATTTGAAAGTTTGTATGTCAAGATTAGTTATGTTAACTGGCGTCTGGGCAGTTATGTAAACTGTCAACCAAGTCAGTTATGTTGACAGTTGCCCTCTGTAATTAGTATAAATATATGTGTATGTACAGGAGGAGAGGTCTGTCGCCTCACTCACAACAATAATATACAAGAAAGTACTTTGTATATAATAGACAGTTTGTTCTCTCAAGCAAATTCCTGATTCTCTAACTCACCTCTAGACGGTTCTGTGTTGTTTTTTAGATTTAACATTTGGTATCAGAGCCCTTTACAAACGATCAGAAAAACAAACACAATCCACAAAAATGTCAGACCCTAAAAATCTTCCTAAAGATATCATCACTCTGGATGGTGTTAGAAGTCAGGGGGAAAGAGTTTTTTCCATTCAATACCCCATGTTAACCAAGTGCAACTACGCTGCATGGGCTATTAAAATGGAAGTTTTTATGACAGCACAAGGAATATTTGAAGCCGTGGATGGAGATGCACCAGTGGACAACAAGAAGGACAAAATGGCTCTGGCTGCCATATACCAGGCCATAAGCGAAGAAGTTCTGTTGCAACTTGGTGCCAAGAAAAGTGCAAGAGAGGCGTGGACCATGTTGAAGAACATGAATGAAGGTGCTGACAGAATAAAAGAGGTTAGAATTCAAACCCTTTTAAGAGAATTCGAAGGCTTGAGAATGAAAGAAAATGAAACTATTGATGACTACTCAGGAAAATTGAATGTACTTGTTAATAAAATGAGAAGTCTGGGAAATAACATGGAAGAGATTCATGTAGTAAAGAAACTACTTAGATCTACTTCATCAAAATTTATTCAGATCACATCTACTATAGAAGAATTTTGTGATTTGAAAACAAAAACCATAGATGAGATTATAGGATCCCTTAAGGCACATGAAGAGAGGTTACAGGATTTTGGTGATAAAGGCCAGGAGACTGCTCTCTTGACTAGGGCTGAGTGGAAGGCCAGGGAAAGAAAGAAGGACAAGGACAAGGCTCCTAAAGATAAGCAGTTTTTTAAAGGGGAAAAATCTCAATATGGCAAAGGAAAGGAAGGTAACCAGAAATATGATGGTGAAGGAAAACCAAAGAGAAAATTTGATAAGAATAAGATCAAATGTTTCTCTTGTGGTAATATGGGTCACTTTAAATCTGAATGTGACTCAAAAGAAAAGGAAGAGAAGGCCAATTTCATGAAAAAAGATCATGAAGAAGACGAGCCTGCATTGCTCATGTTGGAAAGAAAGGAAGAAGACCTGAGCATGTTGATGGATGATTCAAGGAAAGGAGAAGAAACCTTCAACAAATGGTACTTGGATACTGGCGCTAGCAACCATATGACAGGCAATGAGAATTTGTTTTCTTCCTTAGACAGAAATTTTGGAGGAAGAATTAAATTTGGAGATGGCTCATATGTTAGCATATCAGGCAAAGGATCTGTGCTATTTCAAAGTGAGAATGGAGAGCATGTTCCTCTTACAGATGTCTACTTTATACCGAAACTGAGGACTAACATCATCAGCATAGGACAGCTTGATCAAAATGGAAGTAAATCGATCATCAAAGGTGGTATTTTGAGTCTCTATTCAGAGGAAGGCAGGCTGATTGCAAGGGTCAAACGCCAGTCTAACAAATTGTACACTCTCCATTTGAAAGCAGTTAAGCAGGTGTGTCTCCTATCTGAACTGAATAACAAGGATTGGTTATGGCATGCTAGGTATGGGCATCTTAATTTCTATGCCTTAAAGAATCTGAGTAAAAAAGGCATGGTAAAGGGTATGCCAGAGATCAATCATGTAAATCAGATTTGTGATGGATGTACAATTGGGAAGCACCATAGGACATCCTTTCCTCATGGATCAAGTTTCAAAGCAAAGAAACCTCTTGAGCTCGTGTATGCAGACTTGTGTGGTCCCATATCACCTGCCACAATTGGAGGTAATCTCTATTTCCTACTGTTAGTAGATGATTACACTAGGTATATGTGGATTAGGCTATTGAAAAGTAAGGATGAGGCTTTTGATCACTTCATCAAATTCAAAGTCAGTGTTGAAGTAGAAAAAGAAAGGAAAATCAAGGCTTTTAGAACTGACAGAGGGGGTGAATTTACATCACACAAGTTTAAAGAGTTTTGTGAAAAAGAGGGTATTAAGAGATATCTCACAGCCCCATACTCTCCACAACAAAATGGTGTTGTGGAGAGGAGAAACCAAACAATTATGGAGGCTGCTCGTTGCATGATGAAGAGCAAACAAGTGCCATCCATATTTTGGGGTGAGGCTGTGCAAACGGCAGTTTACATACTCAACAGGTCTCCAACAAAAGGGCTTGAAGATATAACACCTTATGAGGCCTGACATGAGAGAACTCCAAGTGTGCAACATCTAAGGGTATTTGGAAGCATTGCTCATGTGAAGAATGTGGCACCTCATTTGTCGAAATTGGATGACAGATGTAAGAAAATGATGTTGCTTGGTTATGAAGAAGGATCAAAAGCCTACAGGCTGTATGATCCAGAAAAAAGAAAGATTGTGGTAAGTCGTGATGTGAGGTTTGAAGAAAATGAAAGTCTGAAATGGGAAAATGATGACAACAGTAGTACATCACATACATTTGCCATCTGCACAAATGATACAGAGAAAACAGGAATGAATGAAAGACTGCATCAAGAAGTCAGGCCTGCATCTAATGATCAGTTCTTCGATTACCAGGTTGACAATGATCAAAGCAACAAGTCACCAGAAGTCACTACAGATTGTGAGGTAAAAGATGTGTTTGATCATACACCAAAAAGGTTCAGATCAATCCAAGAAATCTATGATGAAACAATGGAAGAAGAAGAAGAGGCAGGCTTATGCTTTCTCTCAAGTGATGAACCAAACACTTATCAAGAAGCTATTGCTAACAAAGAATGGAGAAAAGCAATGGAGCAAGAGATTGAGTCAATAACCAGGAATGAAACATGGGAGCTGTCAGATTTGCCTAAAGGTCACAAATCAATAGGATTGAGATGGATTTTCAAGCTGAAAAAGGATCCAAAGGGTGAGATAGTTAAGTACAAAGCCAGACTCGTTGCCAAAGGATATGTGCAGAAACAAGGGGTGGATTATGAAGAAGTTTTTGCACCCGTGGCAAGGATGGAGACAATTAGAACGCTTCTGGCATTTGCAGCGTCCAGGAACTTTGAGATCCATCACATGGATGTCAAAACTGCGTTTCTAAATGGAGAACTCAGTGAGGAAGTTTATGTAAAGCAACCAGAAGGTTTTGAAGACAAGAACAATCCCAATAAGGTACTAAAGTTATTTAAGGCTTTATATGGTCTAAAACAGGCACCTAGAGCCTGGAATGCAAAACTTGACAGGTGTTTAAAATCACATGGATTTGGGAGATGCAAGCAAGAGCATGCTTTATATACCAGATTCCATGGTGAAGAATGCATGATCCTAGGAGTATATGTGGACGATCTGATAATTGTAGGATCGAGCAAAGATGTAATTGCTACTTTCAAGAAAGAAATGATGAAGTCTTTTGAGATGAGTGACTTGGGTTTACTAAGTTACTACCTAGGATTTGAAGTTAAGCAAACAGAGAAGGCTATCACCATCTGTCAAACAGGATTAGCAAAGAAGATTGTGGAGAAATTAAGGCTAACAGATTGCAATCCCAGTGCAATTCCCATGGAACCACGCATCAAGTTAAGAAAGGATGCAGGGAATGAAGAACTAGTGGATGAATCTGTGTATAGAAGTGAATCTGTGTATAGAAGCATGATTGGAAGCCTAAGGTACCTAGTCAATTCAAGGCCTGATCTTAGTTATTCTGTTGGAGTGTTGAGCCGGTTCATGGAGACTCCAAACACATCACATATGGATGCCCTAAAGAAGATTGTAAGATACATAAAGGGGACAGTCAACTATGGATGTGTCTACTCAAAGAATCCTTCATATACAGATTTAACTGGATACAGTGATAGTGACCTGGCCGGGGATCTAGATGATAGAAAAAGTACTTCTGGTGTTGTATATTTTTTGGTAAAAATCCAATCACTTGGATATCTAAAAAACAAAAGGTGGTGGCTCTATCAAGTTGTGAAGCCGAGTACATAGCAGCAACTGCAGGGGCTTGCCAAGGACTGTGGCTTGGAAAGATTATGGAGACACTGGAAGGGAAGAAGGGCATTGTATCAACTCTACTGGTGGATAACAAGTCAGCAATTGCCCTAGCAAAGAATCCTGTTTTCCATGATAGGAGTAAACATATCGACACTAAATTCCATTCTATTAGGGACTGTGTGGAAAAGGAGAAGATCAAGATCAACTATGTTCACACCAACAACCAACTGGCAGACATGTTCACTAAGCCGTTGGCACGACAAAGATTTGTTGAATTAAGGGACAAGGTTGGGATGAAGTTGGTCAATCAAGCTTAAGGGGGTGAATGTTAGATATAAGCTTGATCTATATATATGTGTCATATGTCTATTATTAAATAGTTAATATTAGTGAGTTCAATCTGTCAGAAATATGTAAAGATAGAAGTTAGTTGAATATTTGAAAGTTTGTATGTCAAGATTAGTTATGTTAACTGGCGTCTGGGCAGTTATGTAAACTGTCAACCAAGTCAGTTATGTTGACAGTTGCCCTCTGTAATTAGTATAAATATATGTGTATGTACAGGAGGAGAGGTCTGTCGCCTCACTCACAACAATAATATACAAGAAAGTACTTTGTATATAATAGACAGTTTGTTCTCTCAAGCAAATTCCTGATTCTCTAACTCACCTCTAGACGGTTCTGTGTTGTTTTTTAGATTTAACAATCTCAAGAGCCTGGAGCTAGTAAAGGCAATTGGAAGAAAACCACTTCCAAGAGAATAGATTGTTGGTCTCCAACAAATAAATCTGCACTTTTTACTAGCTTTGAGACATTATCATATGGCATTATCGCATTAAATCTCACCTCAGAAGAACCAGCATCACTTCAGCCAATGATCTCAATGCAGAAGTCTTCACTTCACCATTTTTTCTATTGCTAGTGAATGCTTTCAAACTTGGGACTTTTGCACTGATATAGTCACCAAGCTTCTCATGCCTCAATATCTGCCCTGAAACATTACAAATCACAGCTTTTGTAAGACTAGCACAAAGTACTTAGTTAATGTCAAGCTTTAATGTATTGAAGAAAGCCAGAAAAATAGACTATAAGCAAAACACCACTAACATCACTAACCGAAACTAAATTGTTCTAATCTACAAATTAAAATCCCTCCTCACATTTTTACAAATAAAATAAGATTATCAACAAAACAAACATACTTCCGTATAGCTTCTCAACTGATTTGATCACTGGCTGCGCAACCCGATCCGCAGGAATTCCTTTCAGCTCAAAACAATCATTAGCAATCACAAAGTGTCTTGGATTTCTAGAAGTTGCAACTTGAAGTTGAAGGAGAACTTGAACCACAAGGCGAAGTACATTTGGATCCTTTGCAAAACAACCTAGAACACAGATGCAATTTGGCAAATGATTTAATCATTCTTTAACTTTTCACTTCCAAACTAAAAACATGAACAAACAGATCCAGAGAGGCTAAACAAACCCTCAACAAAATCCAAATTTTAGAAGACAGATCCCAAAAAAATTGCAAAAACAAAAGGCATCATATTATCCGCCACCAAGAACGTTCTTTAATTAACTGAATACAGACTTAGAAAGCTATAAAATGGGCACTAGAGTACGTACGCCAAGGAATATAAAAGAGAAAACCTTATTAGAAAAATAAAATAAGGCAGACTGTCAGGGTACTGGAGATTATAGTACTTGGGAGTTTATCAAGAGCAAACTAGGCAGGATTCAAGTACTGGGATGAAGGCACAATGTGGCAGCTTGCTTTAGTGCTAACAAAGAAGATCATGACAGATTACATATGAAGTTACGCACAATATAGACAACAATTAATCATGACACAGCCGTCACTGCAGGTGAACTCATGCAGATAGAAAAGGCTATAAATTGTTGGACACCCATCATTTCATAAGGACTCATTTGGTAAGACAAAACAACACAGATTAAGTACCGGAAGATCATGTCAGATGAGGCTATGGTGTAACAATCAAACAACATGTTGAATAGTCTCAAATCCAGTATTCCATTAAAAAAATGAAACATATTAAAGTTGACTGTCATTTCATTTGTGAGAGAGTTCAACAAAGCTCAGTCTATATTCTTCATTGACAGATAAAAAAGGCACTGGCATGTTTGTTACAATTACCAATGCTTCTTACAGAAACAAAACAAAATATATTCAATAAAAGATGGGTTGGTTGATATTTCTACTCCAACTTAAGATAGATGTAAGAAGTTACTCCGGTCCATTGCTCTTTTTTCTGTGTGTGAGTGTAAATATATACCCAGCCTATTTTTGAAATGACTGTCTCATCACACTCTCTTCCTTATCTCTCCTAACAGAATGAACCAGAAGTTCACCAACTTGTATCAGAAGTATAATTCAACCAGCACATACCAACAGCATCAAGACTTGCTGAAACAGGAATGATGCCTGAAGATGAAACGGAACCATGAGAGGATCTAAATCCAATAATATTACAAAATCCAGCAGGCAGCCTCACACCACCAATAGTATCAACACCTGTGAAGTGATCAATTAATCATCAATACTTAATACAGCATAGATAATGTTTCCATAATACATCTGTCAATTAACAAAAACATACACAAAATCAAGAAATACACAACTTGAATATTTGAATAAGATGCTATTCACTAAAGGTGGCATAAGGATGACTTGAAGAAACTCTACAACACATCTGCTTAATAAATCAATGGAATAATGATGTTCTGAAATTAGTTATATATTTGGTTCTTAATATGTTAACTTGTAAATATTACTTTAAGTTACTCAAAGTTGAAAAGTAAAAAGTCCTTAGTGTCAAGGATTATGGCCAATCTAATTTGAGTATCCTGAGATGCATTTGATTTCTCAAAACTTCATGGAAGAAAAAAAGACTACTAGAGAGGAAACTTGCCCAAAGAGAAATCAACTAGATCAGCAGAAGCAGCTACAGCAGCTCCACTTGAGGATCCTCCAGGCACTCTTGAAGATGCAGCTGGATTTGAAGGTGTATCGTAATGTTTATTTACTCCAGTAATGCTGAAATAGATTAAATGTCAAGTCTGTTACTCTGTACTATTAGATTATAATTAAAAACAGATAAGATGAGAATATACACCTAAAAGCCATCTCATCAACAACAGTTTTGCCAACACAAGTTGCACCACCTTCTACCAGAGTTAATACAGCAGAAGCAGTTCCAGAAGCAGCCTCGTGGGTGCTTGCCCAATCAGGACTCCCAAACCCAGTCACATAGCCATCAACATCAAATCTGCAGAGCAAAAATCAACTGTATTATGCCATTACTTATTAAGCAAAATCCAATTGCTAGTTCAGTGTATATGCAATACTATGATGGGTTTGTAAGGATAGCAAGGAAGCCTTTAATTGTTATCTACACATCTTTCATCTAATAGGTAAAATTGAAATAAAAATCAAAAGGAAAGAGTCTTCAACTAAGGGAATACCGAACAGCTCTCATTAAGAACAGCTATTCGACCAAAAAAATAGTTAATCTCCGAGGAGTGGGAAAGTGCAGGGAAGAGCAGAATTAGAGTTCAACATAAAGTCAAAAGAATTTGCAATTTAGCCCTTGCATAATTGCTAATACAAGAAAATTTTAACGATGAACTAATCTCTTAAAAAAACTTACACTGGAATTCTGAATCATACAGCTTACTTTCCTTAATTAGGTTAGCCATGAAACAAGCAGAACTAAAACTGAAGATGGCAAGTATTACAAGCACAATTACCATATCAAAATATGCAAGAATCCATCACCAGTTTATTCTAAAAGACACCAAAACCAAACAAGCCACAAAAATTTATAAGCAAGCACAAGACGAATTATTCCACACCCAAGTTAGAAGAAACCACAAATTGCGGGATAGAAAAAAATATTCAAGTTAGTAATACAATCATGAATATTCAGAGAGCGAAAACAATTTAGAATCTTACAAGTCGGAAACACCAAACGAGAGGCCTGTGAGGGGGTGTGGAGCTTTAGGAGGAGCAGGCTGAGGAGGAGGAAGCAGCTGAAGCCTCTGGACGAAAGCACCGAAGTCCTTGCTCACAGCCTTCTTGAGTTTTCTGGTCATCAGGAGAATACTACCAGCCAATCCCAACCCTAGCAAAACCCACAAATTAGTCGACGAGGACGCCATGGATGACCTTTCGGTGGCCGAAGAGAGATGGATGGCGTTGGGGATTCGAGGAAGGAGGGAAGGTCGGTGTTGGGGTTTGGGGTTTGGGGTTTTGGGAAAGTTGGATGGATAGGCAAACCTCGAACCGCATATATTTTAAAATAAATCCATATATATTTTTCTTTTGAAGAAAATAAGTCCGTACCGTCCGCACGAAAAAATGGGCGGACTTGGACAAGAATTCTAACCCGAAAGGGTAAATAAGCCCGCCCGCCCGAATTCATGGGCGGGACACGGATAATATTTTTGACCGAATATCCCGGATAATCCACCCGAATACCCGAATATATTAAATATTTAAAATAAATATTTATATTTATAAATAAAGATATGTCTACGAAAAATATCTTGATGCTATTGATTGTAGAATTAGTACAAAAGAGAGTTAATTATTATAGTTCCTTCACCTTGTCACCTAAAAAGCTAGCATAAATACGATCTTAATTTTAAGTAATGTTAGATAGTGTAATTATAATACTAGGATTTTCTAGTTTTTTAATGGACATGAAAAAATAAATATTTATAAATTTATATACGGGTCCCGACGGGCTACCCGTGTCCGGATGTCCGGGCGGGCTTGGACATCCTTGCCGGCCCGAATCACCCGCTTGACTCGAACCCGCTCGGACAAATGGGCATAATTTTTGTTCAAAGCCCGGCCCGGATCCGGCCCGAACCCGACTTTGTACAGGTCTAGCCACGGGTCACTAACTCAAAGTTTAGCCCATTTGAAATAAACAGGTGAAAATCTAATCAAAGTGGGTGACGGGCGAAACGGGTTTTTTGGTCGGGTAAGGGTGAGATTTTAACACCCAATAACCCGACTCATCGCCCGTTTCACCCAAACCACTTATATAACCCTTTTCGGCCCATAATTTATAATATGTATTAGACTTTGAAGTCACCCATATAACTCATTTCGGGCCTTTGATAAATAAGTTCATTTGTAACCCATCTTTGACTCCATTTTGATATTTATTGCTTATGAGATTTGTTTTTGTTTATGTATGGGTTATGGATATTTGTTTTAGTTTATGTATGACAACTTATTTATAAACATAAAATACAACGTTTATACAGATAAACAAGTCACATATAACTAGCGGGTGCGGATGGTTTGGATGACGGGTAGAACATTTCGCGAGTGACGGGTGGGTTGGGTGGGGTGTTTTAACTTACGGGTCGGGTGGTGGAAGTGCTCCACCCACCCATAACCCAACCCATTGACACTTGTAATTTACAAAGCCAACATTAGTTTGCCTATAGATTACAAGGTCAACCTAAATTATCACAGATTCACAACGGATAATCTTAAAAAATCTAAATTAAAGGCTGATGGCTAAAAAATAGCCTAAGTTGAGAAATCGAAAAAGAGTCAAAACATTACTCTTGTTTAACCTAGAAACAACTAGGCGGAGCATAAGAAGATCAAAAGATCGATTTGCAAAAAAATTTGTCGCCGAATTGCACCATTTAAAACAATGAGGAAAAAACCACATAAGGAAAAAAGAAACAAAATGCCTTATGTCATTAATAATTGACTGGATTTCCCAAGGAACTTTCCAAATGTTTTTAAAAGAATTCATAAGAACAAGATTATCACCTTTGATAATTAACTGGAATATTAAGTAAAGAAACTTTTTTAATTCCTTCTAAAAGAGTCAAAGCCTCGGCTTTTAAGATCCACATAGATTGAAGATGAATTCTATCACAACATACAATTTTACTATCATGGTTGCGCACTATAAAACTAGCATGTACCGAATTATTTGAGCGTTTAGAAGCATCAAAGTTAAGTTTTGACCAATTAATAGGAGGTTTAATACAATCAATAGGCGGTTTAATCTAATTTATATTATTTTTACGTTTGGGAGAAGATTTTTTAGACTTAAGCTGACTTGTATTGATTGCATTCCATTGTAAATGTTGAGTTACAGCTAATTCATAAGGCAATAAATTTGTGATTAAATGAGCGGGATTAAACAATTTTGAATTTCAATGTCCCCAGATAACCACCAAAGAAAGCAGAGAATATTACTATTACTATTTAGATTTAGAGTGGCAATTAGATTATCATTGAAACCACCAGAGGTTACTAGTTGGGAAGAAATATGCAATCTTGATTCTAATTTAGAAATCATAGACTTAGAAATTGACAATGGAAAAAAAGATGATTTAGATTTTCAATTTCGCAAAGAGAACAATAGTTGGGAACACGGTTAAAAACCAATTTAGACGATATGTTGTGGGAAGGCAATCTGCACAAGCTTTCCAAAGGAAGTTTTGGACTTTAGGCGGAAGTTTAGTTTTTCATATCCAAGCAAAACCGATCGCAAAAAGAGAAGTAGATGTATTTAAAAGAGAAGAAGCAAAGGCAATCGAGAAATTATCATCAGAGGCTGGGTGCCAAACAAGTCTATCTTTAGACGAAGCTAAAGGAATACGCAAAGACATAATGAGTTGCACAATATGAGGAGGAACATTTAGAGAAAGAGTGGTGAAGTTCCAAGTTTTATTAGAAGTAAATAAAAAAAGATACTTTAAATTTAATATTGTCATTATCAAAGACAGAAAACAAATTCATATTTCCAATCTAAGGATCAATCCAAAAGTTGATTGAGCAAACATTACCAATGACCCAAAGAAGACCATTAGAAAAATGATTTCTAATTTTAAGTAATCTACCAAATTGCCAAGAACAAGATTTCTTGTGATATTGCAACAACAGAATAGAGCGCATATATTTTTCAAATATAATACGAACCCAATAGTTATCAGGTTCTTTCATAATTTTCCAAAGGACTTTCATCAGAAGGGCAATATTATTTTATTCTACTGTTCGAAGACCCATAGCTCCACTATCCTTAGGAGAGCAAATCTTATCCCAAGAAATAAGTGAATGATGATTTGAAGTGAATTTATTCCAAAAGAAAGATTTATTTATTTTGTCTATTCGTTCCAAAATATATTTAGGTAAAAGAAAGTTTGGCATAAGATAATTAACATGTCCTAAAAGATTTGATTGGATCAAGAGAGCACGACCAGCATGAGAAATAGAGTTAGCTTTCCATTGAGACATATTTTTTTAGTTTAAGAATAGACTCTGAAAAAACAGAATTCTGAACTCTACCTTTTAAGATAGAGATTCCCACATATTTTTCTATTGAGGTTGTAATTTGAATGTTTAAAACATTAGCAAGCGATTGGGTAGAAGTCCAAGAGACATTCTCATTGACTTGAAAAGAACTCCTATGATAGTTAATGGACAAACTAGAAATTTGGGGAAAAAAATTCAAGGAAAGATTTAATATAATTAATGTTAGAGAGAGAAGCCTGCGTAAAAATAATAGTATCATCTACAAAACTTAGAAAAATTAAGCAAATGTCATTCTTAACAATCTAAAAACTTTGAATTGAGAGAAGATTGATGTTGCAAAGTTCTGGCAAGATATTCCATTGCAATAACAAAAATAAAAAGGGCAATAGGATCATCCTAATGGATACCACATTGAGGGGAGAAAACATTCTCAGGCTCATTATTAACTAGAACAGAAGCAGAAGAGGTAGTAATACAAGTCATTACAAGACGAACCCAATTTTCATGGAAACTAAATTTAATAAGGATTAATTTAATGAAATTCTAATCTAGTTTATCATATAATTTTTCCATATCTAATTTATAGTCATCCAACCCAAATTTCCCTTTTTCTTTTTTATGGAAAAAGTGAAATATTTCCTGTGCTATATGGATATTATCCTGAATAAGGTGGCCTCTTACAAAAGCACCTTGAAGAGGATGGATTATATTAAGGAAATATACGTGATAATCGGTGAGCTAATAACTTAGTGATAACTTAATAAAGAGTATGACGGTAATGATGAATTGAGAGTGGATTTTTAATTTGGGAATAAGAGTTATGAATGAAGAATTAATTAAGTGTAACATAAATCCAGAATGGATTTATATTACACTGAAAAACCATCCAGACCTAGACTTTTATTTGGACTCAAATCAAAGACTGTCATTTTTATTTCAACCTTGGAAGGATGTTTACATAAAGCTACATTTTGATCAGTGGAAACCAAATTAGGAATAACATCTAAATCTGAATCCGTAATATGGCATAATTGATTTTGAAGAAACTGATGACTCAATTCAGAATAAATGTTATGTGAAATTAATTCATGATCATAAACTACAATACCATCATGTGTTTGAAAAGATCGAATTCTTTGTTTAAAGGAGCGTATTTTAGAAACTGACTAGAAATATATTGTATTTTTATCTATATTTTTGTAAATGATTAATCTTAGCTCATTTTTTCCAATAAGAATGCTGAATATCTAAAAGAGCATTATACTTATTTAAATGAGATTGTAATTTAGAAATAATTATAGAATTTAAAGGATTTATAAGTAAATTAGATTGTAAATTCTGAAGTTGTTGCTCTGATATTTTAAGTTCTTCATAATTATTATTTATATGATGTTTAGCCCAAAATTTAGAATATTGTTTTAACAATCTCAGTTTCATTGAAACACGGAACATAAACGAGCTATACATATTATAGCTCCAAACTTTCTTAACAAGAGGAAGGGAACTCGGATTTGACATCCAAACATTTTCAAAACGAAAAAGTAATTTCAAATGAGTTGTAGAGTTACCAAGCGAAAAAGTTATAAGGCAATGATAAGAAGTAGTGAAAGGATGGCGATGAATTGAAATTGATGGAAAATGAGTAAGTAAAAAGTTATGGCATAAAACCCAATCTAATTTTTCAAAGATATTGTTAGGGTTAGTAATTTGTTTTCTCCAGGTAAAGGGAAAGCCTATAGTTTGAGGATTAAGAAGACCAAAAGTATTTTGAAAAGTTAAGTCAATTAAATCGGTTGTTCGAAGGTAAAACTCCACCCATTTTTTCAGTTGACGAAGCAATTTCATTTAAATCTCCTATAAGAAGAAAAGGCATGTCAAAATCCAAAATGGAAAGGGAAAGATTAGTCAAAAAGAGGTTCTTATCTTCTTCCCGACCAGGAGCATAAACAAAAATAAGTAGAAATTGTTGATTAGGTGGTGAATTTTGAATATTGATAATATTATTAGATTGATAAAGTAATTCATAAGAACGGGTAAAAGGAGATGAATACATAACAAGCCAAAATCCACCACAAGAACCACATTTTATTATGATAGAAATATTTGGATCAACATTAGATTTGGCTTCAGCAAGACAAAGAAAATGCAATTTATTCTGTTTTCTAATAAACCCAACCTATTCCCAGAAGTTAGGTCTACGAATACCTCATATATTTCAGTAATATTCATAAAAAAATAAAGGAGAAATCCAACCATATTTTAAAAGAAAACGCGATGAAGGATCTTTTCGATGAAGCGGTGCAAGGCAATCTGAGGTTGATCCGAGCAAAGTCTTCAAGAGATGGTGGAACTTTGTCTGTGATCAAAAGAGTAGATCTCCCTCTTCCGGACTCGGAATTGGGTTATTCCAAATCCCAGAGTTATATCTATGAGTCTTATTAAATCCCTCAAAATTTGAGCACCATATGATGAGTCGTTCAAAAGTTATGGCTCTTGAACTTAAATGCTACAGGAACCATCAAGATGGAAATTCTCGAACCTTTGGCTCTGATGCCAGTTGATGCGACCTTGTTTAGAGGACGCTATGGATCTTTGACTTGGCTCGAGTATTGGGTCTCACGAGAGTGTAGCGGAAGACTTTGCGGTCGTTACAGACGTTGGATTGGCTCGATCTTGCAAGAACAACACAAGAACAACAAGAACTCGAGATTGATTGATTGATAGAACCCAAAGGCGCAACACTAGGACTAGTTAAAGGAGAATCCCTCGACTATTAATCTAATCCAAAGTGTGTGTAACCCTAGAACAAGCGTATAAGCTCCTTTAAATAGAGGAGGCAAGCATAAAACCCTAAGCTAGAAGTGCGTCTAGGTCTTGCGTGCAAGCAAAGCCCAACGGCGCAAGACCCATAAAAGGCTTACTAAAAATATCAAAACATAAGTAGCAAGGTCTTAAGATAGTAAAAATACTAAATAAAGCAATAAATGATAAGTGTCTTTGACCGTCGACACCGAAGTGTCATGACAAGGCCAAGGCTCGACGCGACAAGGCATGGCGAGACCATCGCATGTCATGGCATGCTGTCGCGTGCGCTAGCGAGGGCGAAGGCGCACCGACACTGCCAAGGCTGAGGCAAACCTCAAGTGGCGACGCTGGTGCGCGCCGAGAGATTTGGATCCGGTGTGAAGGACTCGTTCGAGGAGGTCGGTACCGAGGCTGGTGCCAAGCCCGAGAGGATTGGTAACGAGGTTGGGATGGTCGGTACCGATGCTTCAACTTGAGGTTCTCCGAGGGCAAGGACGCACACTATGCTGAGTGTTGGCGCGGTGATAGGCGCGCCGTGGCTAGCGGAGACGCGCCACGCCAAAGACTTGGTTGCGGTCTCGATGGCCCGAGCCCGAGCACAAGTGACCGGTCCATCCGAGCGCAAGGTAAAGGCGTTGTCCTCTTGGCTGGCGTCCAAGGTCGGATTTGACGAAATTAAAGAAAAAGAGGCCGAACTTGGAAAAACTCGGACCCCTTGAGGAAAAGAATCCAAGCTTAAGGTTATTGCTTCTTGTTGTTGTGTCGTAAGCCTTAAAAAACATCTTGATACTTAGTAGCATCCAAAGATTCGTGTTTGAGGCAAGCTAGTTGCATTTTCATTGCGTTCTTATTGTTTGCCTTCGTGTCACAGTTTCTCCTTAGCCCGACCTAGCTTCTTGCAACTTGATTTGAATTCATTTCTAGGTCAATTTCTGGTGAATCGTGTGGTTGGCATTATCACGTGTGTCTTGTAGATTTGATTGGTTTGGCTAGTATGTAAGATGTCATACACAAGTAAAAATGGAAAGGATCTGATCTATTCCACACGAGAGCACTCTCCTCCACCTATTGAGGTTATCCTGAAATCTAAGCAACAATCACTTCAGTCCATAAGCTCACGATTTCATGCCATGGAGGGCCCCATCACTAGGTCTAAGCCTTTCCGTAGTTTGACGCTAGTGAATGAAGAACTCAAATTTAATGACAATCTTGCTCGTATGGAATTGAACCATGCAACATAATTCTTCAACTCCTGCGTTTATGTTCAAGGTAAGTTACTTCTTAGTGTGTTTGATCATGAATTAGCTAACAATGTTGTTGTAGAAAACATAGTCGAGATACTGGGAATAACTACGACTCCACATCCTTCTCCTTATCAATTGAACTACAATAAAGAGGGAGTTGTTGTCGAAGTAACAAAGCAATCAAAGATATTATTCTCTCTCCGCCAATATAGTATGATGGTTCTTTGTGATGTTGTGGCCATCCGAGATATTCACTTGATTCAAAGCAAACCATGGGCACAAGATGCGGGTGTAACATTTGGTCATGAGAAGAAGAGATATTCCATTCCTTTGGAAGAAAAACAATCAAATTTCTCCCAATGAGTATTGAAGTCGTGATGAAGTGCAAGGATCAACTCAATAGGAGTAGAAAACTTGAGTCGTTGCTAAAGATGGATGAACCAAAGCCAACAGAAGAGCCGCTCAAATTGAATGAGCCATCTATGGATGAAGAAGTTCCCTAAAATGAACCATGTAAGCTTTATCTGCCCATTAAAGCGTTGCTTGATCCAAAAGGAAAAGGGGACGAAGTTATGAAACCATCTCTTTCTAAAAGCAAGCCTTGCCCCACCATCACACCAAGCTCTATTCATTCCTTGGCAACTTCGTGGATGGAAGCATTTCCTTTGGTTCCTTCCAGCTTTCCCTTTTGCTCGAAGAAGAGGATGATACCATTACATTCAATCCAAGAGGAGATGTGTGTTATGTTGACCGTTCCAAGAAACTAGCCTTTGATCATGACGGGAAAGATGTTTGCAAGAAAACTAATCTCAATGAAGTATCACTTCTCCATACTTTTTCAACTCTTTCTCCCTTAAATGAACGTGAGATATTAAAAAGGGTAGAAGATTGCATGAACCAATATTCATTTTTGTAGAGAGAAGTTGAACTAGGTACTCTTGCATGCACTATAGTTCTCTTTCTCAATACATGCTTTATGGAATGCATATTGTCCATAATATTTTCATCATGTCTCGATGTATGTGTTATAGATGTAGTTGGATTAATAAGAATGTACATAGGACTTTGAAAAAGAGTGGATTAGTTCGTGCATGCATCTTGACATATCATCTACTGATTGGAATTGTTGTTCTTACATTCTCAAATTTTACCCGTAGAGTTCGAGAGCCTCATTTTTCTGATTTTTTTGTAGGGATCTTGGATTCAAGGATGAATCCTTTTAAAGGGAGGGAGGATGGTGTGAATACGTCCCGGCAAGGCCAAACCACACCCGACATTGTATCTTCATCTGTAACGCTCGGTGCGCCCAACTCAGTCGATGCTTCAAAATCTCCACGAGCCTCTTGAATGAAATTTTCGTAATGTCTTTTAAGTTTTAGCACAATTAAGTGTGCTTTGAAGATAAGGAGTTGAATTGTGTTTTTTCACTTGAAGAGTTGTCTTCCACCCAATTTTTGTAGCCTTTATAAAGGCACTCTTGCACTCTCTTTAAGACAAACTTGAATGAATGAAAGAAACCCTTCTCTTTAAGTCTCCAATTCTTGTTTCTCTTCAAATCAAGGAGATCTAGATCATGTTGCTCGGGATCATGCGTAATATCGATCCACAAACCCGAAGAAGATCCTCTTGGTGAGTCATATCCAAGATTCTTCTTCAAGTTTGTGTTCGTGGAAAAGGTAAGTCATATACTCTTCCCTAGCCACGTCCATATCCATCCTCAAATCCTTTCACTTCGTCCATATCTCCCACACAAAATCGCCCATCTTGGATCCAAACCCATCACCCATCACCCATCAATCCCTTTTAACGGGAGCTTCCTGTGATGTTTTGGAAGAATCCACACATTATCCTTTCCGCTCACTGTCTGAATTTCAAATTCTTATGACTCAAAAAAGAATTTTGGATTTAACTCCTCAAGTTGGAATCACTCAAATCCGAGCTCTGAGAAGGGAGAAACGCTCATGTGAATCCAACACATATCCAGTCCAAAATCGTTGGGTCTAGCCGAGTCGTCTACCTTGCACCGACACCTACATCGATCCTTTTACATCACCCTCTCTCTATTTTTTTTTCGTTTCTTAGTGCTTAAGATTAGCACTCACACACATAGATATATATATCTATAATCACACATACATATATACAAAGTAAGTGAGCTAAAACTGAGAAAGTCAGCAAAACTTTATGCCAAATTTTATTTTCCACCCATAAAATCTCCTTTACTACAAACTTTACCTAGAAACTTTAAATAATTAACTTTAAGTCAAAAAAAATTAAAATATAATTAACTTAAATTCAAAATCAAATATTACTTTTTAAAAATTTATCTATATGATATGCATATACTTTAATATGATATGAATGCAAAATAACATATGCACTTTGGTCAGGGATGTTATAATTTTTTATCTTTTAAGGAAAATAAATCAATATTTTCCTTGTAGGGTTTTTTAGATGGAAACTTAGCTTCTCAATCGCAAAGCAAGGCTCTTTAAGGAGCCCCTCGAGTAACTACAAATAAAAGTAGGTTATCCTTCTCAAAACACATTGAATTTCCTACGAAAAGCAACTGACTTAAGCATCAGAGGTTGCTTAGGGGAACAAATCTATCTTTGTCATTATTTTGTAAGTTTGAAGAGTTCAAGGTCAGGAGTTCAAGCATTCTTAAGTCAATCTATGTAACGAGCAAAATTTGTACTCATATTTAGCACTATTTGTGGAATGAAATCCCTAATTGGGTAAGACAAAAACCTTAATTAAAATTTATTGAATTAACGATTTAACAAGCAATTGATTGACAAATTAACAAAAAAGGAGATTAATGAAACCTTAATCGATAAATCGTCAAACGATGGCATGAAGCAAGAATACCAATTTGCAAGATCTAGCCTACGAGGAGGGGAATCAAGCGAGCCACCACCCACGGATTGGAGATGGGTCTTGCAGAAACAAACAATCGGACAATGACTATCTCATCGATGAGTTGCTAAGAGGCACAAGGTGCTTTGTTGAGGGAAGCAAGTCTCCACCAAACCATCACAACCCCACTGTCAAAACCTGATAAGGACTACTCATGCCTATGGCCGTGAAAGACCAATGATCGTCGTGGGAAATCAAGTGAGCCACCACCCACAAAAGGGAGATGGGTCTTGCAGAAACAAACAATCGGCCAACGACTATCTCGATGATGAATCTCCAAGAGGCACAAGGTGCTTTGTTGAGGGAAGCAAGTCTCCACCAAACCATCATAGCCTCACTGTCGAAACCTGAGAATGACCACTCAATCCCATGATCGTGACAAACAAATGATTGCCATGGGAAAAGGCAGCAAGACGACAATAATTGTTTAGCATGAATAAGCTATTCCATGATCGATACTTGTTCTTTGGAATGAAATAAAAAAGAAAGTTGGAATGAAATCCGAGATCTCTTGGAAAATGGATGTCAAGTCGACCGGTATTGAGAAAAAGCTAGGACGAAACCTAAAGATCATGGTAGAATATACTGTACCAAGACTCAACCAGGTCAAAACCAAAATGAAATTTGAGATGAGGCCCGAAGTTGGAGCAAGAACTGAAGCCTTAGTCACATAAATTCAATTGAGCCTGAATTAAAAACTAAAACTCATTTCCACATGAGGTACGAATTCTAAGTGGGACAGACTAGGGGCACCGTCGAGATGAATCCTAAATAGTGACAAGACTATGGTCAAACGAGGTTGATTGAAGCTGAAATAAAATTTGATATGAAGCTTAAAACTGGAATGAAATCCACAACTCTAGCTTGATAAATCCGATTGAGTCTTAGATTAGGACAAAACCCAAGGAGCAAGCAGAGCCAAACCAAAATGAAACTTAAGTCAAAAAGTTGAGCTCCATACACGATATTCACTATTTGACCTTGTCGTCTTGTAACACTTCGTCCAGGTGCAACAATCATCATTAGAAGTTGAGTGTTCAGGGTCTCAAAGCGAGATTGGTACGATGAGATTGTCTCACCTTTCATCATTGAGAAGGTGTGGAAGTCTTTCTTGGCAACAAGTATGAGAGTTTCCCAAAGATCTGTGCTCTCATTGTGGATTTGATCGAGAGTCTTTCACATCTCCTTGGCAGTAGACAAGTTTGAGACTTTGCTCTTCTCTTCAAGGCTAACACCATTGTTGATAAAGTTTTGGCCATGTAGTTTGCTTCCATGGCCTTGAACTCATTTGTTCCCATCGACTTTAGATTTTCCTTCTTATCATATGAAACCTCGATCACCATACTCATTAGCAATATGAGATTTGAATTTTTTTTCCCTTTGATCCAACCAGACATTTAGTTTTTCCATTGATCATACTGTCTTGGAAGAAGTAGTGGTGGTTTGTTGGTCCTAGAGCTAACCTCATAGTTCGAAGAACTCATCTTTATTACCTGCAAGAAAACACACAATCTAGAGTGACAAGGTTCTGATACCAATTGGTGGATCATGTGTGTTAGAATAAAGACACTAATACTAAGGGATCAATGAACTAGACAGTGAAAATTAACAAAAACAAGTAAACAAAAGACAAGTTTTCCCAATCAAATTCACTAAATTTATTAAATGAATCGAACTTACAAATGCAAACTTTGGTTTCTAGATGTACACATCTCCTAGTGACGAACCTATGTTCCTAAGCGTCGAACGATCTCTCTAACTCGATCTAGTGAACTTGAGCACTCGATCTTGACTCGTACACAACTCACCAAGACACCTCTTGCTCTTCTTCTCCTTCAATCGCACACAACTCTCAAAGACTTCCATGGGATGTGTTGAAAGCGTAAGAAATAAACCGAGACATATCATACTTAAATACTAGGCTAGAATAAATTCCGCCCATAAATATAAGATTTGATATAATTACATAGACTTTATTATATCAGGAAAACTATCATAAAATAAGGGGTATATTAAGCACAACATAGTTAATATGATAATGGAACACAAAATTACCAAATTGGTTAGTAGATCCCTAACCTAATTTTTTTTTCTTTAAACACCTATTTTTTCAAACTTTCAATCGTCCATCACTAATTTCCCAAAATTCCACTGTTTCCCTTCTTTTTCCTCAAATCTAGTAGGCCCACAAACCGTAGTGTCATGCTAGTCGCCATGCCGCACCTCAATGTCGATGGCCTCCATCGCCTTTGAGATATCGCCCTCATGTTATTGTCGTCGTCTTCAAATTTCGCACAAAGCTTCGAATATCGCAATGCCAAATCTCGTCTTTTCCAAAGCTAAGTATGTCGACCTTAAATTTGTCTTGTTCTTTGTATCAGATTTGTATTTTGGCACAAAGCTTCACATAAACAAGGCATCTCTCAAGTTGAAAAATCATCAATTTATTTGATACAATAAAAAAAATACAATTTCAGAAATGAACTAACATGAAATCTCTTACTCACCATTAAAAAAATCAGCCAACTGTTCAATCCAATTCTTCTATTTTACCATTTATGTGATCAAATTATTAATACACCTTGTCGAGAAAATAAAAAAGCCAATTTTCAACAACACCCAAGGCAGTTTGCCTTCATGGCTTCGTCCTTTCATCTACCCATAAAGCACCGAAAGTCTGCATATTCCAAATCTTGTTTGAGAGAGAAAATGTCTATTTTTTAGGTAGGGATCTTTTTAACAAATTAGGTAAATTTTGTGCATAGTAGTTATGAAAAATACAATCTATCTAAAACATCTCAACCAATCCACTTTTCTTGGGCACCGAGATAAGCCAAGCAAACTGCCTTAGCAATTTGAATGCTCTAGTGCACCTCCCTTGTTGCCGCCTTCTAGTTTTAGTAACTCTACGTTTTTGCATTGTTCCAGTGGGACCAACAAACACAAAATAAGATCTTTCTTTGTTTTCTTAGTTCCTTAATGCTTAATAAATATTCTTTGCAAACCATAAAATTCAAGAATTTTTTTATCATTAAAACCGAAAAAAATAGTTCGATTATCAAATCATAAAAAAAATCAATTTCTAACCGTTACCAAAAAATCTCCTATAAAACAAAGAAGGGGCTTTAAAAACCAACACGTCCTCTTAATTTATATTGGGCCTTTCATTTTGGAGCACCCTCCAAATTCCATAATAGAGAACCTATTAATAAAATTTCACCCAAAATTACAACCCCGACCACATTCACATTTCTCACTCTCTCCATCAACTCTCTCCTCCCTCAACTCTCAATTCTCCATCAACTCTCAAATTTCCATCAACACTCAATTTCAAGACATTTATTCAACATTTCAAACAAAGACATCACATTAAGGTCTTTCTTCAATTTTTTTGTCTTTCATTACAAATTTGAGATTTGAAATAAAAAAATTAGGATTTTAGTTTAGATTTGTTGTTGTACAATGGAGATAAGAAATTAGGAAGTTTAGGGTTCTAGAAATTTGCCTTAGAAACATGCAAAATGGGCTGGCAACCTCGCGGAAGCCCTCGGACGTAACGGCGGCAGACGCCATGGACGAACTCGCTCGTCAAAGACGATGAGCTTCCAGCCGTTACGGCCAGACACGCGGCCGTCACGGGCGAAGTGCTTCTGGCCGCTACAACCGAAGCGCTTCTGACCGTTACGGCCGCAACGCTTCTGGGTAACGACCAACTGCCTTTTGCTTAGGAATCTGTATTTCGCCTAAAAATTTGTATCGACCCCTTTTGCTTAGAAATTTGTATTGACCATTATGATTAACTGTTTCAGATGGGAGATAGGTCGATTTGTCATCGTCGCCGAGATGCACTGAGAGAGCATGTTGTGTCGCAACCAAATCCTCAAATAGAGGGATTAGACGACATACATGATGAGTCAGTGGACCAGGTGCAAGCTCCGGCTCCCCCAGAGCAGGAGGATACTCGTGAATATGGTACTGTATATACTAGGCAGTGTCGACGGTGCTATTCACAACATGTTATGATTCATAATTCTGAGCCGGAGGATCATTTTATAGAGGCTTCGACTGATGTGCTCGTGAGTCAAGCTACGACGTCGACGCATGTGAGCCAGGCTCGACGGTCGAGGACTGCGAGTCAGCCTTCACAGTCTCGCGCTAGAGGCCGAGGTCGAACTGATAGTACTCAGGTCGAGGCTATAGGTGGTGGAGTTGCTGCGACTCCAACTGGTCCTTCGTCTAGCCAGGGACGTAGGAGACAGCCAACGGGCTGAACATTCCCACAAATACTGGAGTTGCTATTGGGATTTGAGGAGCATGTCGCCCACCACATCTATGTTGGCCGAGTACGTTATTTATCTGTACACTTTTATTAACCTCCTTTTATACGTTTGATATTATTAGGATTATTATTGCATAGGAGTGTATTGGGTTTAGGATTCATGGACGTACTTTCCAGTTGTCTAGTTGCGTGTCGGTTGGGAGGGCAAGTGGATTGACATAGTTAGGTATAGTGGACTTGCTCATCTACATGACCTCATGTATAGCCGCGTTCATACTTTGTTGATTGTGGCATTTCTCGAGCGATGACAGCCAAAGATGAGCTCGTTCCATATGCCTCTGGGAGAGATGACGATCACGCTGCATGATGTGGCACTTATCCTTGGTTTCAGGATTGATGGAGATGTAGTTATTCTTCCGACTAATGAGTGGATCTGAAGCAGGGAGAGTTGAGAGAGTTGCAGATCTCACAGTTTCTTGAGCTGTTTGGGTTAGATGAGGAGTGGTTCAACAACAACTATGATAAGGGAGGGATAACACATTCAGATTTGAAGGACGTATGCGAGAAGCGGATCCGTCAACGGGTGGATCCGATGATTCCAGCGACGGGTTTTCCGTTGTTTCTGCTGGCGTCCACATTATTTTCAAACAGGTCACTGCATCAGATTCCTCTTTCAAATATCGGCATAGTGCAAGATGTCAGGGTATTAGATGACATGTCTTGGGGTTCAGCCGTGCTTGCTTATTTGTACCGAGGGCTCGGTGAGTGCAAACGATCGGGAGCCCGTCAGATGGGTGTTTGTACCACACTCTTATAGGTAAGTGATTGTTTCTACTATGTCAATTATGTACATTAAAGAAGACATTATTTCTCTTATAATTCTCTTATAATTTATGTGTAGGCTTGGATCTTCTTGTACTTCCCAGCCTTTCGCCCTGTTGATGATCCAAATTGGGGAGGCGATGCACCGTGGGCTGCGAGATGGGGCAATGGTGGGACACTTGATGCTACACGCAACTTCAGAGCAGAGCTCGATCATATGACACCGAGAGATGTAAGTACATACAAAATACAACTTATAAATATTGTTTTGTTTACTACATAATCTATATTAAAAATGCTATGCATTAGGTCGACTGGTCGTCGTACGGAGAGTTAGATTTCAGTGACACTCTAGCCCCTTCACGTTTCCACGGCGTGATATTTATTCTTGATATCTCAGAGCCGTACATGCCTGATTGATCCTCTAGGCAGTACTGCCGTGTGCAGCAGATACCACGTCCCCCTATCATGCCTCGCACTGTCGCACGACCATCATCCGTACGGAGTTACATAGTGGACTATGATGCGTCTCGATGGGTTTGGGATGCACAAAATTTCCACTTCATTAGTCTAGACCTCATGGGACCTCTAGTGACGGATGACCCGTCAGCTTGTTCCTCAGATTATATGTCGTGGTATGAGCCTCGTACTCATATGTATGTGAGTCCATAGATTGCACAGCAGATATATTTACAACGCATGTAGCGTGTTATGGGTTATTTTGCACCATTTGCTATGACTCCCGATCGAGATCTGTGCGAGGCCATTAGGAGATCAATGATTGATCTAGGAGGACAGTGGCCCCCGCCAGAGGCCGGCCAGTGGAGTGGTTTCGGATGCCACGATGATGATGATGATGATACCGCCATTTGATTTTTGTGTTATTTTGACTATGATTCATATGACTTATGTAGTATTTTCATACTTGACGTTTGGATATTTTCAAACTTGGGTTGTATTTTCGTACTTGACTTTTAGATATTTTCAAACTTACGATGTTTAGACATGATTGAAAAATATGATTTCTATGACGTTTATGTATTTTTCTACATTCCGAGTTTGATTGAATATACATTACCGGAATTGAAATGTGTCGCCGAGGCAAATCAAAATGTCATTGCAATAAATCCGGTTGGAGGTGCGTCGTCTGTAACAGTGGGAGGCGCGCCAGACGTAACGGTTGGAAGCGCTCCAGTCAGAATGGTCAGATAGTTTACAGAACAGAAACCAGTTTACAGGTTACAGTTTACAAAAGAGAGTTCACAGAATAGAAAACAGAAAGTTTACAGCTTATAGCAGACAGTTTGTCATCCTATTGAGTTGCCAAATCAAGCCTAACATGATTGTCATCACCCTTGAACAAGTTCATACAGTTTTGGATTTCATATAGTAGAAATAGTGCACTATTATAACATTTAAGGTTCCATTGTGAACAAATATGCAGCAACGGCGAGTCGTCTGACAAAGACACCTACAATAGTACGACATTGTTTAAGTATGAAGGTCTTTAAACATGTATACATGGATGGTTTAATTATTTTCTCTTACCGATATATAATGAGCTTCCTTTGGCAAGAAGCAAATTAAAATTACCCCATTGTCCAACTTGCCGGTCCTCGAAACTAACGGAAGGTAAGTTTGATTAATAGTGGTCCCCACACATGTCAATTACCCCATTAGACTCTTTGATCTAGCTTCAATATTCTTCTCAATGTGTCGCCTACAAAGAAGGCGCTTCGATCTCGAAAACATCTTATCCAATGGCTTCATCAAAGCAAGCTCACGATCTGTCACCAAACAGGTAGGCTCAATCCGCACAAATGTACAAAGCTTTTGAAGTTGTTCCACGGCCCAAGCAAAGTTGTCCTCCCTCTCAAAGGCCAAGAAAGCTCCGGATAGAGTGTAATTCAGCCATGTTGAGGTGAATCTAACTATTTCTAAGAAAGGCATACCGTACCTATAGATTTAGCAATGGATTAGATGTGGGATTTTAATTCTGTTGAAACCAGCCGTAACGGCCAGAGGCACACCCGCCGGTACGGCCAGAGGCGCTCTGGCCGTTACGACCTGAGGCACCCAGCCTGTACGACCAGATGCGCTTTGGCCGCAATGGCCACAAGCACTCTGGCCGTTACGGTCATGTTCAATAGAATCTAAATTCTATGCCTACTAAGTGCATAAAACTTAAACATGAAGTGTATGACTTACTTGTTTATAGCGTAGGTGCAGTCGAGTACTAAGACGTAGGGAAATGCCTTAAGAAGTGATATCGAATCAAGACCGGCGAAGAAGACATCAATAATTATATTGCTTTTATCATCTAGTCTGTGTTTGACTGGCTGAAAGTCGTCGTGCTAAATAAAAAATAAATCCCTAGTTACACAACTAGTATAGTTGGTAAATCGGAGACCTCGGGGTCGAACCCAAGAGACACTTGTAATTCAAAGTAATATTGTTATCAATTTAATAGTAATAAAGGGGGATTTTGTAATTGTAATTCTCAAGTTAGAGAAATTAAAGCAAGCAAAGCAATAAAACAAATCAAAGGTTGGATTTTTATCAAATTAAGGAAAGCAATCCTATTCAAGCATCCACTTTCATCATCAAGTTATTGATCATAGATTCAAACAAGTTATTTCCTTTGGTTATTCCTATCCTGATCAGATATAATAAACAAGCCAACGAGTCATGTAAATACTTAATATCAAAACAAACATAAAACAATCATGAATAATAATGATACTAGCAGTAGAATTAAGGATATGCAGGATACATGGAAATTGAGTTCCAACGAGTTAAACAATAAGCATTCAATCAAATCTCTTTCTCAATTGTTTAAGTCCAACGAGTCCTAAACCAATTGAGTTGCTACAACGATTAGGTTTTGCCACGAGAAATAACCTGTAGAAATAAACCTGAATTGAAGAATCTCACAATAAACTTGAATTTGAAAGCTTCAACTTGAATAGAATTAAAGGATCTAGTTCTCCATGAAACAGAAAATACAAAATTCAGGAATAATGGAAACTAGGTCTAAGAGAGATGTAGGTTCTCTAAACAAAGACCTAAAACTAGGTTTAAGTAGTCTGTCAAAACACGAAATAATTAATAAAAGGAAAATAATATAATAAGATAGATAGATAATAAATCAATCACCGCCTCGATCTTCGCTGTCGTGGACAACCGCGATCGCGGTGAGTGGTGGCCGCGATTGCGACCTTGCTTTTGACAACATTTCAACATTGTTTTCAGCAGATGTTTTGACCACTTTAGAGTGGGAATTTCAACTCGGAGTAAAAATATGACTTGTAGCTCTTCGAATTATATTTCCAATGATAACAAATTGAGCTTCATCCGATCACCGTATCTCCCGAACGAAGTGTTACAAGAAAGTGGTGTCGAAACAACAACTTCAATGGATGACCCGGATTTATGCATTCTTTTCCACAGCCTGTTGGGCCTTAGTGATCATCCAAAATGGCTTGAATATCATTGTAAATTTCACTTGAATATCTCTAATCTTGAATCCTTCAACTTAACCAATCCTTGTTCCTCAAAATGACCTAAAAACACAAAAACACAAGAGTAGATACCGAAATGCAAAAACTACAAAAACCACACAAAACGCATGCATCTACCTAAGATATAAACATAAATATGCCCTAAAACTAATTCCTAAATGCATGCTATCAAATTCCCCCATGCTTAAACCTTTTTTGTCCTCAAGCAACAAATAGATTTAACACCCCACAAACAAGCAATTCATGCATCCACTTTGATAAGTGCTTAAGCAAGAATAACAAGAGACATGATTCAATAATCAACATCATAGCATGTATTTTGGCATCCAAATAGATCAATAAAACACATCCATTCTAAACCTCACTAGGATTTTGTGTTTTCACTCTCACTCATGTGTTAAAGGTATATATGTGTTTCGCTCAAACTCAACTTCGAAAGCCTAGCTACCATAAGATTGCATCAGTGTTCTAATTCTCCACCGCTAGAGACTTTACCTAGAACAAAAATCACGAGGTCTTTTGAGGGTTGTAATGGGGCCAAGGGAATAAGAATTTGGTAGGGAATCATTTGGTCTTGTGGTGCTAAATCCGGGAATCAAGACTCAACTCAATTCTAAATCAACATCAAACTTCAATTCTTTGTCTTTTCCAACTCCTACTCTCTTAAGTCCATTTGATCTTCTTTTTTTTTCTTCTGATTGCTTCAACTCTCATATAATTTTTCTTTCAACCAATTGAAGACCTCAACTTTAACGCTCTTTATTTTTTTTCTTCACCCTCAATTTTCAAATTCAACTACTCATCCACCAATTGCTCTTTCAAATCCCCCATACTTGGCTCACAATCACAAAACAAATCAAGTAAAAGTCTAATTCCCGGATGGGTCAAGCTTATATAAGGCTTGGAATTATTTTGTGGAGCTTCCAAAAAAAGGATATTAAGGCTTAGAAAGGGGCTTCAAAGAAGGAACATATGTAAGGGTGGATAAGTGAATAATAGGCTAATAAAACAATGCCTCAATCATTTTAATGTCATATGCAAAAGTCATGCAGCCTTGAAAAAGATATTTAAATGCAAGTTCTAGAGAAAGCAATCAAAGTGAGAACACACAATGAAAAAGGGAGGACCCATAGATGCATAGTCCTTTAAAGGCCAAAAAAAAAATAATCTCACAAGGTAAAATTTGTCTAGAACTTTTGTGTAACTTAGATCTCAAGGATTTACACACTCAATCAAATAATCAAACATGATCTTAAAGAAGTAAACATTATCAAGCTTCAAGCAATCCAAGCAAGTTAAGGGGCAAAAATCATCATCAAATATATTAGAGGACAAGTGGTTTCCTTGCTTAGGGAAATAAGAAAAACCTAAAATGCATGATATTTTTGATATTTTCTTAAAAAAATTCTAATTTTTTTTGTTTTTTTATGCAATTATGAATGCAAAAATTTAAACATGTTTTGCAAGAATTTAAAATATATGCAATGCAAAACTATACTAGCATGTAAATGTTCTCCTCCCCATGTTTAAACAATACATCGTCCCCAATGTATAAAATAAAAGAAAAAGGAAGAGAAAATACTCACAAAGTCATCTACTGTTTTGAATATGGAGGAGGTTCAAAGTGGCAACAGTCTGGTGGTGAGGACACAAGATAGATGGAGAGCAATGAATTCACAAGATTAGACATTGTCAATGCCCTTAACAACCTGTCAAAATCCTTGGAGCACATCTCACAAAAACATAAGTAGCACAAGGATAAATTCAAATTGAATACTAACCTATTTAAAAACCGCTTCAACTTATTGATGATGTCCAAAACAGTAAAAGCAAAAAGTAGGCTCGGAGGGACCCCCAAAAGAAATTTAGGGACCCACGTCCATATCCTCTGATTATTTAAAACAAAACTCACGCCCTCGCGAGGTCTCTCAACTATCCGGGACGAGGTCTCGACCTCGTCACCGACTCTACTAACGCACCCGCCCACTCGAACCAATCACAAGCGACCTCACTCCCGAACCAATCACCAACGACCTCACTCCCAAACCAATCACAAGCGACCTCATTCTCGGACCAATCAAAAACCCTTATTTCGGGCATCCCACATCGAACATTGGCCTAAACTCGGCCCCCCAATTCTCTATAAATAGAGAAGAACCTCGTAGGAAGAAGCGGTCGAAAAACCACTTGAACTCAAGAACTCTCTTGCTTGTTAAAGATCGACGTGATAGGAACATCGTCAAAAGACCTCGCTACAGACAGGAGAAACCCACAAAAAGACCCCAAAGTCGTACAGGGACCTCGCTCACACCAAAAACCTCAATAAAGATTCTCACAAAACTCTCTACATCACATCCTCAAATCTACCTCGCCCTAGAATCGACCTCGCAACATTTAGGTGCGATCTCGGAACCTTGTAGGAGGTCTAGGTGTGATTCTCAAAGTTGTACATCAACCTCGTAGCGTAGCCGTTATTTCGGGTTTCATCACTGGCGCCGTCTGTGGGAACCTCTTCATCCTAAGCAGCTTCCCATTTTAGTGCAAACCTTGATTCCTTAAAACCCCCTCAAAATGGCTTGTCCAAACAATTTCTTCCCCCAACATCCCGACAATATGGCTGAGACCCCTCCATGGACGACGGCAGGTCCGTCAGGATACCCTTTTGTGGTCCCGCCAAGCTGGACATACAACGTTCCACAAAACCCAAACCCATTCCAGGGGTATGAACAAAGTGGCGCTCCTTTCAACCAGTATCCCTACCCGGGGTATGGGCAGTACCAAGAGGGCCAAGCTCCCCCATATGTCCCGATCCCCTCCCATGGGCAACCTCACTCCGAGTACGTGCCCGCGTATGTCCCGGGCTATATGTCGGGGCAGGAGGCGCCCACAAACGGATCTACCACAGAGAGACCCTCCCGAGATCCGATGCAGATCTCGCGATCCCGTTCGCGACGTGCAGAAAGGCGTGACATGGATTTGTTCGAAACAGCGGCAAGCGCGCCACACCCTCTGGTGAGGTCAAAGTCGAAGACTGCTCGCCCATCCGTCGAGAGTGGATACAAGAATCCCTTCGTGCCTGAGATCCAAGAGGCACACATGCCCAAAGGTTTCCATTGGCCGCAAATGGGACTCTACGACGGCACGGCCGACCCCGAGGACCACATAAAACACTACGCCGTCCAGATGAACGTCAACTCCTACAATGACGCCATTTTCTGTCGAATCTTTCCGACCACTCTGGACAAGGCGACAATGACGTGGTTCACCAGCCTTAAGGTCGAGTCGATAGCCTCGTTTTCCCAGCTATGCGAGTCCTTCGTCGGGCACTTCAACAACTCAAGAAAGCGCAAGAAGAACATGCGCGATCTCCGTGGCATTGAGCAGGGAGAGAACGAGAAGTTGGGTACCTTTTTTACAAGGTTCACCACCGCGGTCGCTGAGATCGCGCAGATTGACGAGGCGTCGGTACGAGACATCCTCATGGGCAACCTTCGCCAGGGGGATTTCAAGTGTCGCATTTTTCTCAAGAATCCGACCACATATGAGAGCTTGTGTGCTCGAATCACGGCACAGGTCTACGCCGAGGACGCTGCCAGCCAGAGCTCGCGACCGAGGACCGACAAGGAAATCGTGACCGAGGCAAAGGGAAAAGCTAAAGTGGCTGCGCCGGCCGCGAGGGACGCGTACATGACACAAACTCACGACCGGCGCGCCGATTACAAAAGCAACAACAACAACAAAGGCAACAACAATAACAACAGAGGCCACAACAACAACAATAGAAACAACAACCGCTACGACAACCGTGGCGGTAGGGGTTAGAGCTGCTTCGGCGGGAAGCCACGAGGTTACAAAGGCAAAGGTGGCCCCGCCTACAACCCAAACGAGAAAAAACGCGCCAACCCCGCGTCGAGCGCCAACCTCGTGCAGCAGGAACCAACCCGGTCCCGACCTAGCAACGCAGAGCAACAAGCTCCGGCGAGGCAGTCGCGCTCCGGACAAGCCGCGGCGCTCGATGGGTACATCAACACCATCTCGGGTGGACCCTCGCTGGCAGGTTCAAGCCAGGCGGAGAGAAAGAGATACGCGAGGGCAAGTCACCATGAGCCCTCGGTATACAGCGTGACACAAACCTCACGGTCCCACGTGGGTATGGCCTTCACCTCCGAGGACGCCGAAGGACTCCATATGCCCCACTCCGACCCCCTGGTGAAACACGCTCAACTGGGCTCGAAGATAGTGAAGCGGATACTGGTGGACACGGGTTCCTCCGTGGACATCATGTATTTTGGCGCTTTCGAGCAGTTGGGAATCTCCGCGACATCTTTGAGGCCCTACGCTGGGAAGCTCACCTCTTTCTCGGGAAACGAGGTCGATGTCGCTGGTCTCATAGACCTGTGGATGACCCTCGGTACTGGCTCGACAACAAGGACCGAGGTGATAGAATTTACGGTGGTGCACCTGCCCTCGGCCTACAATGCAATAATCGGGAGAGTCTCCTTGATGAAATTCCAGGCGGTGGTCTCCATCTACCACCTTAAAATGAAGTTTCCCACCAGCGGAGGTGTCGGAGAGGTGAAGGGCAACCAAGAAGAGGGCCGCGTCTGCTACATGACCTCGGCTAAACAAAAATGCTCCGTGTTCATGGTAGAGACTTCGGGTAAAGCAGACCTCGAGGTTCGGGATTTCACAATACCCACCCCCGAGGCAGAAAGAAGGGTGATTACCCCCTTCGAAAACAAATCCGAGAAAATCTACCTCGGGGGTTGCCTCACTGGGGATGCAGCAGCGTCACTAGAGGCCCTGCTTGCTGAGTCCCGCGACATGTTCGCTTGGACTGCAAAAGATCTCCGAGGTGTGCCTCGGACATTGGCCCAGCACTCTCTGAACATCGACGTCGCCATTCGCCCTGTGGTGCAGCGTCGAAGAAAAATGAACGAAGAAAGGGCAACCGCCGCAAATGAAGAGGTGGCCAAGCTGCTGGCCGCAGATTTCATACGCGAAGTCCAGTATCCGAAATGGCTGTCCAATGTCGTGTTGGTCAAAAAGGCCAGCGGCAAGTGGCGGATGTGTGTAGACTTCAAGGACCTCAACAAGGCATGCCCCAAAGACAGCTACCCTCTGCCCTCGATCGATGCACTCGTAGATTCGACTGCTGGGCACGAGGTCTTGAGCTTCCTCGACGCCTACTCGGGGTACAACCAGATCTCGATGAATCCTCGTGACGAGGAGGAGACGTCCTTTATCACCCAACAAGGGACATACTGTTACAAGGTCATGCCGTTTGGCCTCAAGAACGCCGGGGCCTCATTCCAACGCCTCATCGATCGGGTTTTCAAAGACCACCTGGACAGGGACGTATCCGCCTACGTTGACGACATCGTGGTACGAAGCAAGGGCCCCGAGGAGCACCTGGCTGACCCGCGGGGACCCGCCCCTCACGGGGCGGGGAATCCCCGCCTTGGCGGGGAGCGGGGCGGGGATGGGGATTGAATTATTTTCCCCGAGCGGGGACGGGGAATGTATTATCCACCCCGTTTCCCCGGTATGTATTAATTAATATAAATTAATAATATTATTAATACTAATATGTACAGGATATATAAAATATATATATTAATTTATTAAAAAAACTTCCTTAAATAATATGTGTGATATATTTTACTTACCTTAATTTACAAAATTGGAAATTATACCGTCACAAAAACTCTACGTTATGACTATATGAGGTTATTCTACAGGTTTTCGTTTGTGGAGGATTGTTCTGCAGGTTTTTATAGTGTTCAATATAACAATGAAAATTTCATTTTGAATTGTTTTTGCCACTTTGCATTTTTCTTTTTATATTATATACTTATATGATTGAATGTACAATAATTTCTCTCTAGGAAACACATTTGAAAATATACTTTCCCCTGCATCTTATAAGTTATGATTTTGATCTCAGTGGTACTAAAACTTACTCATCAGGCTTTGTGACGTTATTTAAATTTTGAATTTTATATTACTATTTTTAAAAAATCTAAAATACGTCAAATTATTAATGTAGTAATTTTAAAGTAAACGGGGCTCCGATTTTGGACACATCCCCGTCGGGTTTTCCCCGCCCCGCTCCCCGGCGGGGATTAGGCGGGGACGGGGCGGGGAGGAAAATCGGAGGCGGGGATGGGGACGGGGAATGCATTCCCCGCCCCGCCCCGTCCCCATGTGCATCCTTACTCCCCACCTTGTCACCTCCACATGCGGGCGAAGACTTGCAACTATATGTAGCGGTGAGTCCCGAGACCGTCAGCGCGGTGCTCACAAGAGAAGCCATGCACCCGGTATACTTCGTGAGTCGCGTGCTCCAGCCTGCGGAGCAGAGATACTTCCCGACAGAGAAGATGGCGCTGGCTGTAGTGACCGCCGCAAGGCGCCTACGCCCATACTTCCACGCACATCCCATCCAGGTTCTCTCGGACCTCCCACTCCGTTAAATTCTGCATCAGCCCGCCCTCTCCGGACGTATGACCAAGTGGGCCGTCGAGCTCTCCGAGTTCGACATCAATTACCTCCCGAGGACCGCGATGAAGGGACAAGCCCTCGCCGACTTTATGGTGGAGGTCACCTTCCCCGAGACAGACACAAGCTCGGACGAATGGAAAGTGTTCGTTGATGGCTCACGATGTGACGCCGGTGGCGGGTCCGGGGTGTTCCTCGCTGGCCCCTCAATCGAGACGGAGTATGCTCTCAACTTCGCCTTTGATGCCACCAACAACGACGCCGAGTATGAGGCCATGATCGCCGGGATTGAGATGGCGCTACTAAACGGAGCCCGCAAGATCAGGGTCTACACAGATTCCGAATTGGTGGCACGACAACTCAACGACCAATACGACACCAGGACAGGTTTTCTGCCCGCCTACCGAGCAAAAGTGAAGGCCTTGGTCTCATGCCTAGAGACCTTCGCGGTGGAGTCGATCCCGCGGACCTCAAATACAAAGGCGGATGCCCTCGCCAGGTTGGGCTCCGCGCTTCCATTGGATGTGGGGAACCGCGTGATGGTGGAGAGAAAGCTCTCACGAAGCGTCGATAGTGAGGTCCTGTCCATAAGAACCGAGGACTGGAGGTTCCCGGTAACGAGGTATATACAAAGCGGCATCCTTCCAGAGGACCCCGCGCTGGCCAGGAAACTAAAAATGTAGGCTGCCCGCTACTGCGTCATCGGCGACCAGCTTTACCGCCGAGGCTACGCCGAACCCAACCTGCTATGCATACCCCCGAGACCACGGACCACGTCCTCTACGAGGCCCATGAGGGAGTTTGTGGAGGGCACCCGGGGTGGAGGTCTTTGGCACACAAGATCGTCCATTTGGGGTACTTCTGGCCCACTCTCCGACAAGATGCAAAGGCTTACGTCCAAAGATGCGTCGGATGCCAGAAACACGGGAACGTCCAACACACCCCGACGGCTCCCCTCCGCAGCATTCACGCACCATGCCCATTCGCGATGTGGGGAATGGACATTTTAGGCCCTTTCCCCAAAGCTGCTGGCCAGGTGCAATACATTTTGGTCATCGTCGACTACTTCACGAAGTGGGTCGAAGCACAGACAATGGCAAAAATCACCGGGGCAAAGGTCTGCGAATTCCTATGGAAGAACCTCGTCTGCCGTTTTGGTGTCCCCATGACAATCATGACCGATCATGGCCCCCAATTCGATTGCGAAGAGACTCGAACTTTCTGCTCTGAGCTGGGCATCGACCTCAAATTTTCCTCCGTGGCCCATCCCTAGTCCAATGGCCAGGTAGAAAACGTCAATGCCCGCATCCTGACAAACCTCAAAAAGCGCCTGGGCATGGCACAAGGTCGCTGGGCCGAGTTACTCCCTCTCGTCCTCTGGACGTATTGCACGGCCTCGCGCCGCGCAACGGGCGAGACCCCCTTCGCTCTTACCTACGGGGCGGAGGCCCTCGTTCCCGTAGAAACCCTGATTCCATCAGCAAGGGTATACAACTTCGACGAAAAAGAAAATGAGGCCAACCTTAGGGTCGAACTGCAGTTCCGAGACGAAATTCGCGAGGTGGCTGACCTGCGCTCTAGAGAATACAAGCGACGTGTCGCCGTGTATCACGACAAGAAGGTCAGACCTCGCCTCTTGGCCACGGGGAACCTCGTGCTAAGACGCACCGAAGGGGGCAAATTGGACCCTAACTGGGAAGGGCCCTACATCCTCGGAGAAGAAGTCGCGCCCGGGGCTTTTAAGCTCAAGGACGACGAGGGGCGCACACTGAGCAAAACGTGGAACGTCGCGCGACTCAAAAAGTACTATATGTAAAATCTCGAGACCTCGTTGTTCCTCACAGTTGATGAATAAAGGATTGCAGGCTTTTCTAAAAGACAAAACGCTCCCTCCCTCGAATGGTCCACCCCTCGCTTCCAGCTTGGTGTTGGAGAATCTCGTTTGGAAAGAATGGTCCACCCCATGCTTCCCGCTTGGGGTTGGAGAATCTCGTTTGGAAAGAATGGTCCACGCCTCGCTTCCCGCTTGGGGTTGGAGAATCTCGTTGGAAAGAATGGTCCACCCCTCGCTTCCCGCTTGGGGTTGGAGAATCTCGTTTGAAAGAATGGTCCATCCCTCACTTCCCGCTTGGGGTTGGAGAATCTCATTTGAAAGAATGGTCCACCCCTCGCTTCCCGCTTGGGGTTGGAGAATCTCGTTTAAAAGAAGGGTCCACCCCTTACTTCCCGCTTGGGGTTGGATAGTCTCGTTGAGTCCACCCCTCGCTTCCCGCTTGGGGTTGGAGAATCTCGTTGAGTCCACCCCTCGCTTCCCTCTTGGGGTTGGAGAATCTCGTTGAGTCCACCCCTCGCTTCCCGCTTGGGGTTGGAGAATCTCGTTGAGTCCACCCCTCGCTTCCCGCTTGGGGTTGGAGAGTCTCGTTGAGTCCACCCCTCGCTTTCCGCTTGGGGTTGGGGAATCTCGTTGAGTCCAGCCCTCGCTTCCCGCTTGGGGTTGGAGAATCTCGTTGAGTCCACCCCTCGCTTCCCGCTTGGGGTTGGAGAATCTCGTTGAGTCCACCCCTCGCTCCCCGCTTGGGGTTGGAGAATCTCGTTGAGTCCACCCCTCGCTCCCCGCTCGGGATACAAACAAGGTTCGCGGGCGGTTATTTTAGGTTGTAACGAACTTCTAGAACAACGAGGTCCGAACAGAGGCTCGCGACCTCGACGCAGAACTACAACGCCCGATGTGGTCCGAGCCCCACAAAAGATGTGGCACTCGAACCATGGGGTTGGACGGATAAGTACTGACGTATGCGAGAAAGTCTAAAGCAAACAATCATAGGAAAAGAAAGTGGCAGGGCATAAATATAAAAAGAGATGTTTTAATTACAGACCCCGTAGGGCCACCAAGGAAGAGTTATCATTATTTCTTCGAGGTTTCAGCCTCGGGACCTGTAAGATCGATGGTTTTAGGAGTTTCAGCAAAGGCAGCAGAGGCTTCAGCAGGGGCAGCGGAGGCAAGAGGCGCGGACGCATCGGTCGCGGGCTGAGGTCCCGTGGAGGTCAACTCCGGGTTCCCTCCAATAAGCTCTACCTCGGGGGGCGCGGTGCTGGACACAGTCCCGTCCTCGTTGAGGAAGAATTCGCATTCCCCCTCGGGATCCTCCGACCCCAGCTCCCCCATGGTTTCATTATAGTTGGGTTGAAGAAGACGATCTGGGAGTCGAGGTGCCCATACTTGGCCACCGCCTGTTTGACGCCCATGCGGACTGCCTGGTGGAACATTTTCCTCACGCTCTCCACCAGTTCCGCCTTCTACTCTTCCGAGTCCACATACTTGGGACCCGCGGCCACGACCTCCTCGTTAAGCTCAACAATGCGCCCCTCGAGGCGCCTGATCTCCTCCTCGGCCCTCAGAAACTCCGCCTCCTTCGCCTTAAAGAACTCATGTTCGGCGGAGAGCTTGCCCCGGAGCCCTTCAACCTCGCCCCGCAGAACCTCGGCCTCGTCCCTCGCCTTCTTCTCCCCCTCCCTCGTCGCCTTTACCTCCTCCCTCGCTGCGGCCTCGACCCGCTTCTTGGCTGCAGCCTCCGCGGCTTTGGACGATTCCGCGACCTCGGCCAGCTCCTTGGTATGTCGCTCGCACACCTTGCTGCGGGTTCGAAGCGCCGCCTCCATCTTGTCCATCCTCGAGTGGGCGAGGGCGATGCGACTCCGGTTATAATTATAAAAAAAGGTGTGCTGCAAATTCATAGGAGGGTTAGAAAAGAAACAAGAAAGAGACAAGAATTAAACACACAAAAACGAAAAAGCTTACCATGGCCGAGTACCGAGCGGCCTCGTCGTTAAGCGCCGCCTCGGTGAGGTTGTTGGCCCACGCGACCTCCTCCTTGTAATCCCCTTGGGCCCACTCCAACGGGGGCCCTCTGATAGGTCCAGGGCAGTGAAACCTGGCAGGATGGGGGCCTGCGTCCCCGCGACTTCGCCCCTCGAAGTCAAAGGCAGGGATGAGTTCCAAACCCTGCGAGCCTCGTTGATGGTCGCCCGTCCGGGATTTTTTCTTCTTCTCCCCAGGGGGAGACTCCGCTCAAACCCCGCGAGCCTTGTTGTCAGATGCCCGAGGGGGATGGGAGGGCACCTTCGCGCTAGCCCCTTTCGACGGGACCACCTCAGGCCTTTTTTCCCCTTAGGGCGGCCCCGCGACGTCCCACTGCGACGCCCTCGCGACGTTCCCCTTGGGCGAGACCCCCCCTGTCGCGGCCGTCAACGGAACAAGTCCCGGCTGCGTTGTGCCTGTCCTCGCCTGCGAGCTCGGCTCGTTAATTGAAATCCCCTTGAGAACCCGGGGAGCAGGGGTTTTGGAACTAGAAGTCAAAGGCTGTTTCCCCTTCGATTTCGCGGTAAGAGCATGCAGAAGATCCACTGTCAAGAAAAAAGGCATAAAAAAGAAAAAGCAGGTTAAGACGAGGTCAGAAACAAATATAACGAGGTTTATAACCTCGTAACCTTACGAAGAAGAAGGAAGCAATCATAAAAATAAAATAATAAATAATACAATAATAATAAAATACCCTCTCCACCCTCGCGAGGAGGGAAACTGAGGCTCAACCCGGCCCGCTCAAGCCGGTCCTGAGAAAGGTAAATCTCGTATGGCGCCGGGTACGCTGTGGCGTACCGGGCCTTGAGTGCTTGGAACTCAGCGACCTTGTACGGGCACACACATCTCTCGTAGTTACCCGGTGCCACAGGGAAATTAAGATATCTCCCGCTGAGGTCTCGAACCAAAAACCATTTAGGTTTCCACGTCCCGACGTTCGACTGGGTCGTGGTGATTTTGACATTCGGCGTGCTGAGATTGACAAGGGAACATCGAGGTTCTCTCCTTGCCAAAACTAACGCCGACAAATCGTTGAGGTTTGGTTCGTCCAGGAGCTCGCGACTTCGAATTGTGTAGGCACACAGTAGCCGCCAGGCATTCGGGAACAGCTGGGCAGGACAGACGACCATGGCCCACAGGAAATCCACGATGTGTTGGGCCAAAGGCAGCGTGAAGCCCGCTTGAAGACTGAAGAGGTGCACGACCGCACACCCCTCATAGGACGCCAAGGGTCGCCCCTCCTCCTCTGGGAGTGCCAGCTCGACTCCCTCGGGCCAGGGGAAGTCCACAGCTATATCCGCGAGGTCGTTCAGCTTTAGCTCGGTGGCCACCCCCTCGGACAGATAGGCCTCGGGAGTGCTCGAGCTCATCAGAATCCGTTCTTCGAGGACGACGACGTGAGTAATTTAGGCCTCGGGAAAGCTCGGGGGCACGTACGCAGCCGAGGCTGAGGCAATCGCCGCGTCCAACCTCGCCTCAACCTCGGCGGCGATCACATCAGGAGAAGAAGAGGAGGCCATTTCAACACCAGAGTAAATGCGCAGATGGGGAAAGAATGAATTGATCGAAACAGCGGAGTCGCTGGACGAGGGCTCGCTGAAGACCAACGAAGGGGAACTTGGGTTCTGAGAATCGCTTGGCTCTACACTTCCTACAGATTCGGAGACCTCCTGATAGAAATTCTCTTGAAAGTTAAAAATGAAGCCGGGCAGTGGGCTCGCAGAAGCTCTCCTAGGCATGAAAAGACAACGTCCAAGCCGCGAAAAGCTAGCACTTGTAAAAGAAAAGGTCAGTAAGACACTAAGGGCAAAGCAACCAAAGAGAAAAACACGAGGTCGTAACTTCGGAAAGGAAGAAGAACGAGATCATGACCCCGGGAAAGAAGGAAGAACGAGGTCAAGCCCGAGATCAAGGCACGAGATCATAACCTCGGGAGGAAAGAAGCGCGAGATCATAACCTCGAAAAGAAAAAAACACGAGATCATAACCTCGGGAGGAAATAGGCACGAGATCGTAACCTCGGGGAAAAAAGCAACGCGAGGTCATAGAGGAGAAAGCCACGTGGCATCCTACGAGCTACTCTGACAAGATAGGACGTCAAAGAAGAATTTGAAGCGCCAAAAGAAAGGAAAGAGAAAGAAGGCCAACCAACGGTGGAAGCCAGCGGTGGAAGCCCAAACGTCCCGTCAGTCAGACATCATGACGTTTGGGCTCCCGAGGATTTTCGAAATTCGAAAAGTGGTGGGAGGAGAAGAGGAAGTTTAACCGCCACCCCAAAAACAGCAATAAACCCAAAAACGCAGCGGTAAACTCACGACGGCGACCGCCCCTCACCACCGTCTCACCGCCGCAACACTAGCAAAACACACCAGGAAACAAACATCGCCCCCCGAAGCGTAACACAAAAAAGAAAAGCAAAACGAAAAGAAAAGGGAGGAGAAGAAAAGCAAAGAGGAAACAGGGACACTACAAAGGAAGAACCACCCTCAACACCGTCGCGCCGCCAACAAAGAAGCGCCCAGAAATCACCAACACCCACCCAAATACAAAACGAAACAAGGAAAGAACAAAGAAAAATGACAAGGGCAACGCCAAAAAACACACACAACCCTACCACCGCCGCTTCGCCACCGTGACATCGGCACGAAACACCAGGCGACACACCGTCGTCTTTACAAAAGACGGAGCAAAAGCGAACAAGGAAGAATCGAGGGCAAAAAATACCGAAAGACAGGAGGAAGAAGATCAAGAACTTACTTGTTTAAAGACAGCAAACAAAGGGCGGTGGCACAACTGGCAAATGGCGAAAAGCTCGTCGGAAACCGTCTGGATAAACCGCTCGGAGGAAACCGAAGAGATGAAGAGAGAGAAGGAGAGAAAATGTTGGAAAGAGAAAATGAGGGGGAGGCGTGTGAAATACGCCCCTATAAAGAGCAGATTTGGGCCTCCCCCACTCCCGAAAGGCTTATTGGGCTTGTCTCACCTGGACGACCCACTAATCAAGGTATGGCGAGCAGGCCCAGGAATCTTCATCCGTGCAGAACAGGAAGAACGCCTAAGTACAGAACCTCACACCTCGCAAAGTGCCCTCCCAACCTCGGGAGCCATACACCTCGCAAAAGTGCCCTCCCAACCTCGAGAACCATACACCTCGCAAAGTGTCCCAACCTCGAGAACTTCACACCTCGCAGAGAACTTCCTAACCTCTAAAGCACCCCGCGTCCCACGGACCCAGGGAACTTATGCCCTGCGGCCCTCGGGGCGAGGCCCCCAGGCCATTGGGGTGTGTTGACGTCCAAAACAGTAAAAGCAAAAAGTAGGCCCGGAGGGACCCCCAAAAGAAATTTAGGGACCCACGTCCATATCCTCCGATTATTTAAAACAAAACTCACGCCCTCGCGAGGTCTCTCAACTATCCGGGACGAGGTCTCGACCTCGTCACCGACTCTAGTAACGCACCCGCCCACTCGAACCAATCACAAGCGACCTCACTCCCGAACCAATCACCAACGACCTCACTCCCAAACCAATCACAAGCGACCTCATTCTCGGACCAATCAAAAACCCTTATTTCGGGCATCCCACATCGAACATTGGCCTAAACTCGGCCCCCTAATTCTCTATAAATAGAGAAGAACCTCGTAGGAAGAAGGGGTCGAAAAACCACTTGAACTCAAGAACTCTCTTGCTTGTTAAAGATCGACGTGATAGGAACATCGTCAAAAGACCTCGCTACAGACAGGAGAAACCCACAAAAAGACCCCAAAGTCGTACAGGGACCTCGCTCACACCAAAAACCTCACTACAGAAACTCACAAAACTCTCTACATCACATCCTCAAATCTACCTCGCCCTAGAATTGACCTCGCAACATTTAGGTGCGATCTCGGAACCTTGTAGGAGGTCTAGGTGTGATTCTCAAAGTTGTACATCAACCTCGTAGCGTAGCCGTTATTTCGGGTTTCATCACTTATCAAACTTGTGAGACCAATTTTCATGAGATGGCATATGTTTAAAGCAATGGAGCACAAGTGGGGGTGTCAAAGAATACTTACAATATGGATAAAAGAACTCATCGACATTACCACTCTTACCAATGATGAACTCTATGTAATCTCTAGCACCAATCTTAGGCTCACTTGGTTCTATAGGCTTCGTAGTTTCCTTGAGTGGCTCAGGATATAGGAGAATTGACTTTTGAGAGCCAAGAGGAGCAAAGCCGAGATGTACATAATCATCATCTATTTCTAGGGAAGATCCACAATCGCGTATGTCCAACATCGATTGCGGTTCTTCACTAGAATTCGGATCGTCTTCGATCATCTCCTTCTCGCTCCTCAATGTAATGGCACTCACATTCTCCAACGGGTCTATGGGTTGTGAAGGCAAATTCTCAGAGTCTCTTGCTTCTAGTCTATTCACAACAGTGACCATTTGACTTATCTGAGTCCCCATGTTCTTAATACTAGCTTGAGTGCTTTGGATACTAGTCTGAGTGTTCTGGCCCAACTAGTCTACTATGTTAGCAAGCCTTGCAAACATCTCTTCAGCATTGAAAGAGGAGTTCTCAATTGGATGGAGCATAAGTGGATGTTGTTCAACTTGCTCACACTGATAGCTCATGTAGCAAAAGAAATCCCAACACTCTTTTGGTACCATACACCATAGCCTATAATTACTCATGTACTCAACCAACTGTAGAGTCTCAGAATTCATCCCATCCAAGATGCACTGATATAATTCCCTCTCACAAGGGTGATAGCACCAAGCACCAAGTGTATGAAAATATTGTTGCACTCTAGAGAAGTACGTGTTAGACAAAATTTGTTAAAGGAAAACAACTTTGTACAAACACATCTAATTTAATTTTTTAAGTTCGACCCTTATCTTCACATCTTTAAAACTCGATTAATAATATAGAAACATTGGAAACTTTTGGAGTTAATTTTTAATTTTAGCTGCACCCGAGTTATAACGGGGTGCCTAAGTATCTCTTTACAGAGAATCAAGCCTTACGTAATTCCGAGTATTTTGTTTTTTGTTTTTGTGCGTGATATTTTTCATGCATCAGTGGAACGAATCTAAACCCACCTTCTAGGAAGGGTTGCCTAGACTCACTCCAACTATCATTTGCATGACGCGAATGAGATTAAACCCACCTTCTAGGAAGGGTGATCTAATCCTTCGCATTTGGCGTGCACAAGATTTTTAGTGCGTTTTGGATTTGAGAATTTTTAGTTTGATTTAGAGGTGCGACTGTACTCGATAAAAATTTGCATCGAGTTACCTACGTAGCCTTTTTAGGCGTCAAGTCTTTACGTATGTAGTTCTAAAATAGAATAAAACTTAATTTGGGTTTGTGATTGAACCCGACGAGTATTAGCTATATGTCGAGCTTCCTACGTACCCTTGGTGGGATCAAACCATCGTAGTTTCTTTAATTTTTTTTGATTTGAAATGACCCACTAAAATTGGTTAAATAAAATGAGTGTCATTTTTATGTGAAGAAACCCATTTTATGCCAATAAGTGGACTACAAAATTTTCGCATATGTATTTTTGCGTACATACATGCTATATGCTTGCTTGTCTTTTGTAAAATATGGGCCAACCCATAAGTGTTTTAATTTGCACCTAATACATGTATAAATTAGGTGTTAATCGGAGATCCGAATACCGTCGATTAGGCTCAAATATTTGCCAAATCTACAGATATATGCCTCTCTTCGAGTTTTGCTAAGAAAATCCGGATATTGATCATGGGCAATATTTGAAGACCACTAACGATATATTTGTGGTAAAAATCCTGACGTGGATCATAAGCTTATTTATTTTAGCATACACATATCTTTTATTTCGGGGCATATATTTTGGGAATATCTTTGTGATTTTTACCCATGCCCTTTTATAAGGCACTATATGGCAAACTTTCGAGTTCCCCAAGAGCAGTACTTCATTTCTTTCACAACTATTTCTCCAATTGTGAAGGCCTTCAACTATCAGTTTCCCCAAGGTGCATTTTTTGCGTTTACTAATGACATCCTTTGGCTCCTCCATTGGAAATATTTACAAATATAATGCAACTCTATCTCCTCCATATCATCTACTAATTTGCATGATTATTTAATGGTAGGCCCAAACTTGTCATTAGTGTGTCTTGGTGTTGATCGGTTTACGGTGAAGGATCGACTCGGCTCCGACGATCGCGATTGATCATCATCTTTTAATAGCTAGTAAGCCTTCTTTTCACTTTGCTTTAGATTATATACATATATGGCATATATATACGTTCAAGGAAAAGGCCCGATATCGCATGTGTATACATCCATCAATTTCAATCTTCATTTATGATATATATACTTCCTTTGCAATTGATCACCATCTCAAGCCCATAAATTAATGTATTTGTAGCAGTAGTTTCAGACTTTCCCATAGTTGTTGCTGCCTCAAACGGAGTTTGCATCTACTACTAGTATTAGTATTGTAGACCATGCATTGAATATTATATGAACAATCTATTCCACTTTTTACAACAACCCATTTTAGACCTGCTAAAGTAAGGACTTGACTTCTGTTCTCTTCTTTTGCTTTTGACAGACTGGAGTGCTTGACTTCTCTAGACTTCTTATTCCTTGTACGTTGCCCATAGATAATTCATGGTGAGTTGGCCACCTTTCTTTTCCATGTGAACATTTGTACATACTTTTATTGAATATGACTCACTCCCACATATATGTACTATATAGTAAAGACTATATGTACTTTTTAATGTGGCTTTGTTCTTGAAAGAGATTCTTCTTATAGTTTGTCATATGGGGACATATCTACTGCCTTTAATTTGTTACAGTAGGTAATTTTGGTCACTTTGCTTTGCACTCCCATAAACTCATCACACCAAAAGGTTTCATTTTTCCTTGAATCTTCCAAAGAACTCACGAGACATGGACACCGACGTCATCAACTTTGCCTTCGGATTTGGCGAAACACTCAGTTTTGGGCCATCCGAAGTCTTCCAAAGCAATCACGGCATCCATCTCGGCACAAAGCGATTTGTCTCGGCCATGGAACATGAACTTCTTGTAACCTTGTTGTAGACAATCATCCGTATGAGGCTCGAAACGGAAGGTTTCGCCTCAAACGAATGACCTCTAATCATCGTCGGTGGGATTAGCCTCGAGGATATGGCGACAATACATGGCCATTCAATTTTGTAGCACTCCGGTTTTGTAATGGCAAAACTCTCCGTTTCGGGCCATTTATATTCCTCCAAAACAGTCCCGGTTTCGTCTTGGTGCAAGCGATCCATCATCACGAGCCATCATTGTAAGCGCGTTGTAGACGTGATCACCCGTAAGAGGCTCGAAACGGAAGGTTTCTCTTCAAACGAATGACCTCGAATCATCTCGGCAGGCTTCGAAGGTAGTCATGAAAAAAAACCTCGTTGTACGTAACCGTTGTTGTAAACGTGATCATTCGTATGAGACTCAAAACGGAAGGTTTCGCCTCAAACGAATGACCGCGCCTCTAATAAACTCCTTTGGGCTTCGAGAATAGTCATCTTGAGCTCTCAAGTATATACGTACGGTACAAGACAATTGATCACATTCCTTAACGAAGAGGACACCGAATCGACCGATTTCGATCGGAATACGGAGCTTTGAATCTCAACCTGTTTTACTAGTATATGATCCTAAGACAAAGAACATACATTTAGCACATAAGAGAGAGTTTTATGAGAGGAAAATTACCATTGATGGGATTTGGCTTTGCAAACACACGTAAATCTTGATATGTTTAGCTATTGTTTCCTCTTGTACTTTCTTTTTCCCTCTTTGTTGAACTTTGTGTGCCTTTGTATTGCTCTCCTTTCTTTTCAACAAAAGCCCTCCATCCTTTATATAAAGTCCTTGAACGTGGAGGACAAGCACACACCTTAGAGACGTTTTTTTATGCCCCTTAATTAGCACATTCAATTTGGCTTAATCATGCCCCCTTAATTTTTAAATGTTACGTGCCAATTAAGCATGGAAATGTTACGTACACAGGAATAAAGCACAACCTTCACACACTATTTACCATGTTTATCATGATGAAGACTTAACTAGCCAATGCAACATGGGCTTTGGGATTTTATTTTATTTATTTATATGAATCGTCGGCCCAAAATTTGACTATATCCCAAAACAAGCTTTTCTTGCCATCATGTACGTATGCACTTTTCTTTCCATTTTTTATCCCTTAGCCTGTACATCTATATATGTATATAGATATAATTAGCATTCCCATATTATATATATACACACAATATATATATATTTTGTTCAACAGTTGCCCCCAAACTTTGTACGTGTAATTTATAATGAACGCGTTCAAAGTTCATTTGTATACTATGGGCTAGCCTCATTTTCCCTCCATTTTTATAGGCTGCAAGGATGTATGTTAATCGATAAACTCGTGTTGAACATGCTTTGGGCACTGATGATCAGATTATCAAGAAAGGCCCACTTTATAAGAGATCTATATCTCTTAGAGACTTGAATGTGGTTGAGAAGAATCAACTCCAGGTAACTTGGACCAACAAGGAAGAGACTAATGAAGGCTTCATCAAGTTTTCTCGTAAAGATGAAAGAGGATGCATTCAAACTCGAAGTGACTATGGGAGATTATTTCGAGGTGTTTTTCTCGAAAAGACATGCCCTAACAGAAATTGTGCTAGAAGATTTGAGGTCACTGAAGAATTTTACCCTGCCCTTCACAAAATGCTACGCATTCCACGAGATTGGGGCATAGAATTCACATTTCATGGTTTGGCGACTTTCACGCCCCGCTTCATCGAGTGGACCAATGAGATGCTAAAGCGTCATGAGCAAATTCTTTGTAAGGCTGACATTTACGGGCTTGTTGGTGTTTCTTCTCTTCCTTATATGTATCAGAAGGATGTATGGAGAGCATTCTGTGAGCTTTGGGGACCCTTGTCTAATACTCTTCATCATGGAGGTGGTGAATTAGGCATCTCCTTGAATGATTTGAAGGTTATTGGAGGTTTGCCAATACTAGGTGAGCCATATGAAGAGTTTTTGCCACCTAACAAGCAATTATTAGACAAAAAGAAATTCCCTAGCACTGTGGTTGAGCTCCTTCGTATTCATGCTGAACTTTGCCAATATCACAAAACTGAGAAGATTTCTTGGTCTCAATGGTTGGCGTACTTTTATAGAGGAGAACTGAAATTTGGTGCCTATGGCCAGAGCTTCTTCAATCACCGGCGTAAGGCAAGCAGCCTTGAAAAGTATACTCATGCAAAGACTAAGGCTTCACCTCCCTCCTCACCACCTCTTCAAGAGAGCAAAAAAGGGAAGTTGGTTGGTTTCTTTGCTCTTCTTTTATGTCGATTCATACTACCACTGAGTGATCGCATTATCCGTCCAGAAACATTTATGATGGCCAGTTTTATGGCAGAAGGCCGCAAAATCTCATTGGCTCCTACTACTTTGGGGCATATTTACCATGGATTGAATAAGATGGCAACCCACAACCACCCAGGGAGAGCCGGTCCGAGCTTTGCAATCCACTTTGTCATTGGATGGATAGCTGAGTACTTTCCTGACTCATACAGTTGTCGTCCAAACAGTGATGTCTCAAAAGACTATCCACGACTAGCATACTATGCCGGAGTAAATGGTGAGTTTTACGATCTTCACAATGATCGCTTGATGTTCCGACATTCTGATAGCGTCGAATATAGGCGTGTGCCATTAGGCGGTGAAACTAACTTAGAGCACCTCAATCTATCGGATTCTTCAGAAGCTGATTTTGAACGTTTGCTCTGCATACGATCATGTGTCTTGCCGTTCCGAGTAGGATCAGAAATAATCTTGGAACCCTAGTATCCAAACAGATTTTCTCATCAGCTTGGGTTTGATCAAGCGGTTCCAACAAATGCTTTAAAATTCAGCTTCCCCTTGAGGAGTCGAAGGTCTTTGGATGAGATTGCTCGTTGTTATGCCCGCATGTTTAGGAAGCACACCGGAGGCCTATGTTTCATTCCTCGGTCCAGATACCAAGGGACATGTACCTGGAGCTATTGTACATGGTGGGTTATCACAACTGCTCCTTACCTTCGTCAGTCCATAGATAAAGTCCAATCCATTTTGACAAAAGAAGAGGTTCACCTACGTGAAGATAGATTTGTCATCACCAATCTAAGGACTGTAATTAGCAACTTGAAAGGAGCTGTACTGATTTCCGAGCTTTCTCCACGGTCCTCTAATGTGTCTTCCTCTAGGCCAATTGTTAACTTTCCAACCAACAAGAGGGCGCCAAGGGATATATCTCCTCCTGAAGACATGCATTTTAAGAGGTTGAGGTATCATAGCGAGACCAGTCAATTGGGTCTAGCTCTAAACAAAAGGTGGATGATAATCATGACCAAATCTTGGAAGCCATCACAGATAATTTAGAGGCGCCACCCCCTGAGGTAGCAAAGGTCATGGATGCCACAAATTTGCCACCATGCGAGTTTATACCAGAGTCTCTTCAAAGCTTGATCCCAGACTCAACGCCGATTTTTCTCCGTCAGGCTGTCATAGAGGGAGTAAAGGCAATCGTGAAGGATATCTCAGAGATGCAATCTTCCTCGACTCAACCATTTGAGAGAGCTAAAATACTTGAAAATTTTGAAGTAGTGAAGATGATTGCCAAAACTGTTAAAGTCTGTGATAAGGGTGTAATTTGGATCACCTCTCATATCAACAAATTTCTCGATGATGTGGACTTTGTGACTAAGTTGGAGGGTGAAACCAATAAAGCTTCTTCGGACCAAGTGGCCTCAGATTCTGACAAGGCCAAGTTGTCGTAGTTGCATGAGAAATCTCTAGCTATGAAAGAACATGAGGAAAAGATCAAGGAGGAAGAAGTCAAACTCCGCGTCATGAAGGAGAAGTTGATCGCGGAAAAGGAAGACTTAGAGAAGGAGATATCTGAAATAGAGAACAGACTTCAACTCAAAGAATCAGAAAAGCACACACTTGAAGTTAAGCTTGAAGAACTGAGTTCCAAGAGGATTCGCCTCCAAACCACGGTTGTCATTCTTACTTCATTTGCATCCAGTGGCTGAGTCTTTCATTCTTTCTTATGTTATTTGAATAATTTTGCTTCTCATGTCTTTGACTTCTGGATGTTGCTTTTCCTTTACTTTATGGTTTTTGCACTTTCTTGCAAGAGATTATATGATGTTTTTATTATTTGTGGCTGCACCTAGTATGTATACCAGATTGCCTACGTATCTTCTTTATGAAGGATCAAGCCGTTCGTAGTTCTTTTTGAACCATTTTTGTTTTGGTTTGCATCAGAGGATGATATTCAAACCCACCTTCTTGGAAGGGTGGCTCAAATTTCAATCCAACTATCATGTCAATGTCTATTTAACCTTTTGTGCGCATCACCAAGATAATTGGAACCCACCTTCTAGGAAGGGTTGCCCCAATCATTTTGACTATCATTTGCGCATAGGATTTTTTCTCATTTTATTTTGAGGTTTGCGACTGAATTCGAGACACATTTGAGTTCGATATCGAATTTCCTACGTACCCTTTTTGGGATCAAGCCTTGACGTAGTTCTGGGAAACTAATAAACTCCATTCATTCTCTTTTTTTTGTTGCTTTGTGTTGTGGCTGCATCTAGCATTTAAGTTAGCTAGACTGCCTACGTACCCCTTTGCGAGGGATCAAGCCTCTCTTAGTTCGTCGTAGCTCAACTATCCAGACATGAGGTCTAAGCAAAGAACCTCTTAACAAACTTTCCATTCACGCAAGCATAAACCACTTCACCATCTACATTTGAGAGCTCGTATGCACCCTTAGGAAAAACTTTAGTGATAACATATGGGCCCTCCAATTTTGGCTCGAATTTCCCTTACGACTTTCGATTAATGAGAATTGGCCTCTTTATTGTAAGAACCAAATCACCAACTAGAAATGAACGAAACTTAACTCGCTTATTAAATGCACCAGCAATTTGTACTTGATATGTCTCAAGTCTTTATTGAACTGATAATCTATGCTCATCTAATGTTTCGAGCTCAGCCAAGCGAATTTTTGCATTTTCATATGGATTAGATAGTTGAATAGCGACTCTTAGAGAAGGCAATTGCACCTCAAGGGGTATCACGGCCTCAGGCCCAAAGACTAAAGTATAAGGCGTACATCCAGTCGATGTTCGAACAGTAGTACGATATGCCCATAGAGCCTCGGGTAAACGATCATGCCAATCTCTTTTTGATTTCGACACCATCTTTTTGAGAATCTTTGTAAGCACTTTATTAAATGCCTCAGCTTGACCATTTGATGATGGATTATAACTTGATGAGAAAATGTGCTTGAATCGAAACTTTTCAGCTAACTTCACCAACATTTGATTTTTGAAGTAAAGGGCATTATCTGAAATGATTTTTGAAGGAACTTCGTATCTATAAATCAACTGGATCCTTATAAAGTTTGCAACTTCTTTTGCCCCTACCTTCTTTAGTGCCAAAACTTCGGCCCATTTAGAAAAATAATTTGTTGCCGCAAAAAAATATTGATGACCACGAGATGATGATGGGTTAATGGGTCCAACTACATCGAGCCCCCATGCATTAAATGGCCATGAAAAAGTAGTCGGATGAAGAAGTTGTGGAGGCTGGTGAATAAAATCTGAATGAATCTGACAAGCATCACAAGATTTTGCGAACTTCATTGCATCTTTCACCATAGTTGGCAATAGTAGCCTAACCGCTTGATTTGATCAGCCAACTTAGGACCAGCTTGATGTGCTCCACAAACCCCAGCATGAGTTTCGGCTAGGATGTATTTAGCTTCTTCTTTAGACAAGCACCTAAGCAACACACCATCAAAAGCTCTCCGATATAGAGTATCATTTTGTAACGAGAACGTTGGTGCTCGTCTTTTGACATCTACCTTTCTCTTTGGATCGTCGGGTAAAATCCCATGCTTCAAGTACTCTAAGATAGGTTGGCACCAATCGTTGTTTTGATCAACTTCATAGATTGAAACCACCCTAACTTCTTCAACTTGATCAACACGTTCCAAGGCTGGTGCAAGCAAGTGACGCTCTCCAATGCTCACTTGAATCTCCCTTTCATCAGGAAGTGTGAGAGACTCAGCTAATTTGGCCAATGCACCTGCCTTAGTATTTTCAGATCTTGACACATGTTCGATCTCAACCTGATAAAATTGACCTAAAAGATGTTTCGCCCATTGATGAAGCAGGAGCAACCCTGAATTTCTCACCTCATATTCTCCATTAATTTGTTTGACGATCAATTGAGAGTCTCCAAACACCCTTAATGGCTCTACATGCATTTCCAAGGCGATTTCAAGGCCAATAATTAAGGCTTCATATTCAGCCACATTATTTGTACAATTCTCTAACAAAGAGAAAGAATATGGTACCAACCCACCAGAAGGAGTAATGAATATAATTCCAACTCCAGCGCCATCTTTTCTTGCTGCACCATCAAAGTATAACTGCCATGGTCTCTCCTCGACCGTGAAGACATCCTCATCAGGAAAATCATATTGTAGTTCTTCATCTTCAGGGGTTGGGTGATCCGCTAGAAAGTCAGCCAAGGCTTGCCCCTTTATTGCTTTTTGTGAGACAAATTTGATGTCAAATGGAGCTGGAAGCATGGCCCATTTAGCCAATCTCCCGGATAGCACAATTTTTGACAAGACGAACCTTAGAGGATCAACCTTTGAGACTAATGTTATTTGATGGGATAAAAGGTAGTGTCTTAATTTTTGAATGGCAAAGATCAAAGCCAAACAAACTTTTTCCATAGAGGAATAGTTATGTTCTGCCCCCACCAATGTTCGACTGATGTAATATAAGGCAACCTCCTTTCCCTCATCATTATTTTGAGCCAGCATGGCCCCTAAAGACCTCTCAAGAGATGCGGTATAGAGGATAAGGGGTCTCTCTTGCACTGGTGCCATTAGAACCGGTGGACTCGTCAAGTATTTCTTAATACTTTCAAGTGCATCTTGACATGCCCGATCCCAAATAAATGGAGTGTCCTTTTTCATCAACCTTAGAAATGGTTGACACCTCCCTGTTAAATTAGATATGAAGCGTCGAATGTAGGCAAGCTTGCCTTGTAAACCCCGAAGCTCGCGAAGATTTCTAGGAGGTAGCATTTCCATGATAGCCTTGATTTTATCAGGATCAATTTCAATCCCTCAGTATCGCAAAATGAAACTGAGAAATTTTCCTGACATGACACCAAATGCGCATTTGAGGGGCTTCATTTTAAGTTGATGCTGCCGCAATCTCTCGAAAATTCTTCGAAGGTCATTTGGATGATCTTCCCTTTCTTTAGTTTTAACCACCAGGTCATCCACATAGCACTCAACAGTGTTGTGAAGAAGGTCATGGAAAATGACTGTCATAGCCTTTTGATACGTTGCTCCAGCATTCTTCAGACCGAAAGGCATCACCGTATAACAAAAAGTCCCCAAAGGCGTTCGAAAAGCTGTGTACTCTTCATCTTTTGGATCCATTTTTATTTGATTATAGCCAGAAAACCCATCCATAAAAGACAAAGCCTTGAATCCGGTCGTAGCATCAACCAACAACTCAGTGATTGGAAGTGGGAATTCATCTTTAGGGCATGCTTTATTCAAATCCCTAAAAATTCCACACAGATCCTAAGTTTTCCATTCTTCTTCCTGACAGGAACAATGTTAGCCAACCATATTGGGTATTGAACCTCTCGAATGAAACTTGCTTCTATGAGCTTGTTGACTTAACTCTTGATTTGGACCATTAATTCAGGGCGGAATCGTCGTTGAGCCTGCTTAACTGGCTTCTTTTCCTCAACGATATCCAATTTATGAACGACTATTTTTCTGTCTAAACCAGGCATATCTTGATATCCCCAAGCAAACACATCCTTATATTCATGAAGGAGTTTCTCATATATCACCATCTCCTCATTTGTAAGTGATTCACTCACAAAAACTGGTTTGGGCTCATCAAGAGTACCAAGATTGATCTCTTGAAGATCATCTACTATAGGTTGACCACCATCTTCCAACTCTGGTGGAGCAGGTTGAACTGAGTTGATGAATTCCGATGAATCCTCCCTGTGGTTCATTTCTTGAGAAGAACTTTCCACATTAGAGAAGGTTACAACATTCACCTCTTCAATTTGGGAGAGATGAGTAATCCTCCTCTTGTTGACCTTCCCCTTCTTGGCACTTTTAACATGGACCTTCTTGACCTTTAATTTTTTGACTCTTTCAAGCCTTTGGAACACAGATGGACGAGATGCTTCATTTGTTGATGTTGTATCGAGTCTTTGAAAAACCGACACTCGAGGAACGAATGCTTCTTCCTTGGAGAACATCTCTTGCTCCATTGGTATCAATGTCATGGGTTCTACAACACTTGATGTCAAAAGTTCACCTTCTAGCGAAACTTGCAAGTTGTCAAGAACATGCTTGTTTGGGTTTTTTCGTTGAATTTTATCCCTAGAGGAGGGTTTCAACCTTTGCAACTTCACTTGGGGTTTCTCTTGTAGTGAGGAAGGTTGATTAGAAGGGTTAGATGCTTCCCCCCATAATACAACTCTCTTGATCTCAACTCCTTCTTCTCTAAACAATTTATGGACAACCAAAGTGTCTTTTGTCAAGGATTGATCAATCTTTCGAAGAGGACAAGTATAACTAGTCATCAGAGAGTGCATAATCTTATCAACAGAAGTCATAGGTTTTTGCCCTACCTTTCTCTTGTCTTTTGGTGTATACCTAAACAGGATCTTCGGTTGTGCGATATTCTTCTCCTTTATCTCCTCAAGAGAAACACCCGATGTTTGAGCATTTTCACGAGTTACCTCGTTCTTTTTAAAACTCTCAACGCCACCTCCTTTCACAGACATCGAAGAGCAAAGCTAACCGATTTGTAAAACTTAGCATCGACATAATTCACATCTTCCCCACAAAAAGGGTTTTGATCTCCTCGGGTGGTTTTTTCATTTCCATCATCATCAGTATACTTGAAACATTGATGAAGTGTAGAAACAATGGATTTGCTTGAATGAAGCCAAGGTCGCCCTAACAAAGCATTGTAGGAGGTGTTGGCGTCTATGACATGGAAAAGAGTGTCTTTATACAAATCTTCCATCACTACTTTCAAGGCGATGGTTCCCATTGCTTTTTGCCCCACTTGGTTAAATCCTTGTATTGTGAGAAATGTGGGAGATAGATGAGATGTCGTTAACCCTATTGCTTTCAAAGCCTTTAGTGGGAGAAGGTTTACTGCTGATCCACAATCCAAAAGGATACGATTGACATTTGCATCTCCAATAGTGTCTGTGACATATAACGGCCTATTATGGTATTCACCACCTAATTGAAGGTCCTCATCCGAGAAGGTGATAGCAGCCATACACAAAGCACATTGCATGGGTGAAGACAAGGAAACATCATCGACCTTCACTGGATCTACTTGATCTTTGTAATCTTCAGGATCCATGAGAGCTTGGATAAGCGCCCTTCTAAGGTCATTTGACATTTGTAAAGCATCGTAAACACTCAAACGTGCTGGAATGCGCTTGAGGTGTCCAACGACATCATATCGAACTTTCTCCTTATAAGGAGCATCTCGAATTGACAGGGGAACCCTAGGAAGATTGACCTTTTTAAGCCCATTTTTATCACCTTTCTCCTTTCGTTGTGTTGTAGAAGCTTGGGTTTTGACATGCTCTTCAGAATTTTCTCCGCTAGAGATTCATCATTTTCCTTCCCTTTTTCTTTGTTTGTGGGGGAAGTAATTGGCGACCCGAACGAAGGAAAACTCTGTCGACCTCTTCTTGATCTCCTTACTCATCGACGTTAGAGACCATACAACACTGCATGACTTCCTCTCCCCAAAACAAGTCCTCATCATCATCATCATCATCATCATTTGAGGAATCATCTTTTAGAAAGTCTTTAGGCATGAACTCCTTCAAAGTGAAAGGGAGTCGTTGTGGTTGCACATACTCTTCATCGGAGTCTGTTTGAAGTTTCTTTTCTTTCCTACTCTTCTTCTTTTTCTTTTTGTCCTTTTTGCTCTTTTTCTTGTTAGGTTCCCTTCCAATCATTCTGAAACCTGGAGGCTTAGAGCTTTGACCGACTGTTGGTCGAGGACTAGTCCGTTTGTATACATCTACCATTCGAAAAGACTATCATCATCCCCTTCGTCTTCTGAGAACAAATCTTCAATGTTAGAACATGTCATGATCTCATACAACGTTGGTTGACCAGGCCCGGATCTTGGCATGTCAGGATATGCCCATACAATTCGAACATCATTATCTAGTTGAAACTCTATGGGTATGGCCATGTGAGGAAGCGATACAGTAGGAATGCCTTCATTGTGAGGGACTTCTGAAGATACCCCCAAGACTTCCTCATGATCCTCTATAGGTGAGGGTAACGCTTCAGTGATCTCCACCATTGAGATCATATTGGATGAAGTAGACGGCCCTTTTGACTTCGCTCCTTCCACCTCAATTTCTCCTTCATTGATCATACGTTCAATTACGTCCTTAAGGACGTAACAATCCACAATTTTATGACCTAGAAGTCGATGGTATGGACAATATTTTGGGTTATCCTTCATACCTACCTCATTGGGTCTTTTCGGTTTTGGAAGCGTTAGAGCCTTAGCAGACATGAGCTTATCAAAGATCCCTTGAACATCATCATCATCGAAGGAATATTTCTTTTGCTTCCTTTCTTGAAGAGTAAGCCTTTTAGTGGGCTCTTTAGATTTACCCCTATCTTGGGTTTTGGAGTTGCCTTCCTTAGAGGATTTTCCACTCATTTTGACAAACGTCGTCATGGACTCGCTCTTCTTTTGCGGTTTTCTATCATCTTTTTGACTTTCATTCAATTGAGGTTGAGTAGATGTTGTTTTCCGTCGAGCAAGCTGGCGTTCAACATTAGATGCTTTTGATACCAATGCATCAAATGACAGTGCTTCGGCACTACCAACATGCACTGCCAACTCTGGAAGTAGATTGTTAGTGCACATTTGTACACAAGCTAACTCACTTAGCTTCTCTGGGCATTGTAGCCTCAAACTTCTCCATCTTGCAATGAAGTTGTTAACAATTTCATTTGGAATCTGGTGAGTATTCGCAAGATCCATGAAGGAAACCTTGGCTTTTGTGCTTACAAATTGAGCAAGAAACGCCCTTTGCAACTCGTCCCACGTTTCAACTGATCCAGGTTGAAGTTGAGTATACCAAGTAAACGCTAATCCTTTCAAGGATTGAACAAATTGGCGTATGAGCAAAGCATCACTCAAAGCCGTTTCCCCACATGCTGAGTAAAAGTGAGCAAGATGCTCATGTGGCGAACCATGAATCCCATCAAACATGTCGAAATTGGGCCTTTGATATCCTGAAGGAAAAGGCACCACATCAAAATGAGTGGGATACTGGTAAGCATATAGGTATAGGTTTTAGAGCATGTTTTTATTCCCGTTATATGCATTTTTAGTTAGGATTTCGTTCTAAGTTTTAGTTTAGATTTTATTTTTGTTTAGTTCGGAATCTACGCGTCTTTGTGCATAATTGTAGGTCGGAAGGTGGAAGACGGTAGATGGAAGGCTTGGGACGGAACCTCGGGATGCATAGGAAGCGTTGAAGTGAAGACTTGAGGCAAGGATTATGAAGGCAACTAGCGAAGTGGCCAAACCGCGGAGTGGAGCCAAGACGCGCCGAGAGGAGAACTTACTGCGGCGTGAGCGCGAGGGAATCCGGGAGAGCGCGACCGCGCTCTCATGCACACCAAACCGCGCTCTGGCGGGATGACGCGGCGATGACTTGGGCTTCCACGAGATCTTTTGGGTCGACTCTAATATTTCTTTTAGATATTTTTAGACTTGATATAAATACTTTCCTTAGATTTTATTTTGGATTATGCTATCTTTTGCTTGAGTTTTATGCTATTGAAGAATTTGGAGATTTGTGGGAGACAAAACCTTAGTCTTACAACATTGAAGAGAAATTTGACTCTTGTAAGTTTTGTTTTTCTTCAATGACAATTTCTAGCTAATTTTCTCATGTCCAACTAGTTAGTTGAAGTTGTATGCATAATTGTTTGTGAGATTTGAATTATTTTAGTTTGCCTTGACTAGATTAAATCTCTACATGCTTGATTGATTAAATTCACTTAGGATTATAATAGCTTGATCACCTATTTTACTTCTAGGTTGAATTACAACTAGAATAATTAAATAGACGGTGGAATTTGATTATTCATGGATGAATCCTTTGATTAAACTTATAGACAGTGGAATAAGGTTAATCAAAGGCGGAGAATTTAATCACAAGACTTCATGAATAGACGGTGAAATTCATGAATATTGTTTCTATTGAATGCTTTGAACTCAATTGCATGATCAACTTGACATAGAAGATTTTCTAGGTTAATTGATTAAAAGGTTGTTAAAGACGGTGTATATTAACAATCACAATGAGCTTGAATTCATAAATTCACAACAGATTAGTCAAAGGAAATTGAAATAAGGATAATCAATGATAAAAACTCATGTATGCAATGGATACGAAACTAGTTGGACGCTTTTCTCCATATTTGAATCTCAACTTATTTTTACTTGCTTAGCTTTAATTAGTTTAATTATTTAGATTTTAGTTTATAATCACAAAATCCCCCTTTAATTTCGTAATATTCCTTAAATACAAATATTCCGAGTCTTTGTGGGTTCGACCCTTACTTCCACTTTGCTAAGGTTAGGAAGTTAGGAATAATTCTTTGACAGTGCTTTTATAGCGACGTAAAAGTGCTCGTCAAATTTGGCGCCGTTGCCGGGGACTCGACAAATTATTTGTATTTATCTAGTGTTACTTTTTATTTCTTTTTGGGTGTGAACCACTTGTATGGTTCATACCCGTGCTCTTAATCCATCTCTTGTTGTGTTTGATTCAGAAATCGAAAGGACAATTTCTAGGTTGCGCAGGCAAGCTCGTGCGAATTCTCGAGAACTACCGTTCAACCTGGCATCTTCTTCTTCTTCTTCTGATTCTGATTCTGATAGCGTTCTTGAAATACCAGAGATGGCTCAGACACTGAGACAGTTAACTGCACCAGATTTGGCACAACAACCATTGCCGGTGAAGATACTTGCACTCCCTAACGGTGTCCAATTCGAATTGAAATCAGGATTGATTCACCTCCTTCCTCAATTCTATGGGAAGGCGAGTGAAGATCCCAACAAGCATTTATCGGTTTTTCATGCTGTCTGCACTAGCATGAAACCAAATGGAGTCACTGATGACCAAATCAAGTTGAGAGCTTTCGCGTTCTCTTTGAAAGATGCAACGAGTGACTGGCTCTATTATCTGGATCCTAGCAGTATCGAGACGTGGGAGGCACTGAAAAAGGCTTTTCTTGAGAAGGATTTCCCAGCCACAAAACTCTCGAGTATGAAAAAGAGCATTAGCAACATTGAACATCTCTCGAACGAATCGCTTTACGAGTATTATGAGAGGTTCAAGAAGCTAATCTCAAGCTGCCCCTATCATGGTTATTCTAAGATGGATCTTGTTTTGTACCTTCATGAGGGCTTATTGGATGAAGAACGCCGACATGTTAATGCTGCCTGTGGAGGGAACATCCTGAACAAGACTCCCGACGAAGCTTTTGATCTATTTCATGAACTTTCTGAAGGCTCTCGTCAATTCAACAAAAGAGCTTCAATGAAGGGAGCCCATTATGTTGATGTTACGGCTTTACATGAAGATGTGAATGAGTTGAAGTCAATGTTCAGGCAATTCATGCTGAAAGGACAACAACAAGTCAAGCCTTGCGGTTTCTGCTCTGATGTTACTCATAAGACGGATGCTTGTCCTACTCTTCATGCTCAAGAGGAGGAAGTTAATGCACTTGGAGGCTATGGGCCAAGAAGACCAGCATATGATCCTTATTCAAACTCGTACAATCCGGGCTGGAAGGATCATCACAATTTGAGGTACGGAAATCAAAATCAACAACATGCACCTCAAAACGGGCCTCCAGGTTTCAGACCTCCCTTTCAACATCAACCTCAGATTCAAGCACCGAATCAAGGCCCATCCTCATCCACAGATGATATGATTCGTGCTCTTACCCAGAATATGACCATTATGCAGCAAACTGTGGGCCAAATTCAGCAAGATACCAAGTCGAGCATCACCAACTTGGAAAATCAAATGAGCCAACTTGCAAAGGCAATGAGCAAATTTGAAGCTAAAGATTGCAACAGGTTACCCTCTCAGACGGAACTCAATCCTAAACAGAATGTGAATGCAATCTCACTCCGTAGTGGTAAAGTGTTGGAAAACAAAGTCGAAAAGCAACAAACTTTGCCTGATGAAGAAACCGAGGGAGGTGAAAATTCGGAGTTTGAATATCATGCCCAGCGCGGACAAAGCAGCCAGAGAGCACCCGCGCCACCGAGCCATCAACCGCGCTCCGAGGGGCCGAGTTACTGTGGCCAGAGCGCGGTCAAAACTGGCCAGAGCGCGACCGCGCTCCGGGACGGCCAAACCGCGCCGACAGTGATCTGCGATGATCCTTCGATTCCTTCGACTTCGGCTCTCAAACCTCTCCCATGATGTCCGCCTTTTTAGTCATGTTTTTAGGGTGTGTTTTTAGTGTTTTTGAGTCTTTTTCTTTAGTTTTGTGTTTTGTTTTGAGTCGTTTGTGTAAGTTTTCGTATTTTCATGAGATATGGAGTCTACATAAGCTTTTGTGGTGTTTTGTAGGTTTTTAGAGGCTATTTGGAGCATTATTTTGAAGAAAGGAGCAAAACCGGTGAAGATAACACTCAAGCATAAAGAGAAGATGAAGATTAAGCGCTCAAGTAAATTCATTGAAGATCAAGTTTGAGCTTGGAAAGAGATAGAGAAATTCGTTACAAGAACATAGGAAAAAGAATCGAGTCAAACGGAGTTGTAACGAATCTTCTACGCAAGTTTTACTCAAGGCTGTTTTCGACCCTGTCAGGGTCGTTAACGAGGCGCCGTGAGAAGCAACGAGATCCGAGTCGGTGTTTAATTGAAGACTTCTATCTTTTATCTTTTAATCTTTAGTTTATTAAGTTTTTATTATGTTATTAGATAGATAGAAGGAGTATATTTTATTAGAAGATATTATTTCCTTATAGATTTAAGATAGATTTATTTCCTTATAGATAGATTTAAGATAGAATAGTTTCTCTATAAATACTCTTGTCTATCCTTCGTTATTCTCTACACAATCAATTGCCTTGGAGGGCAAGTAAGGGGAGGAGAGAGGCGTGTGAGAGGGGGAGGAGACGAGTTTTTGTGGGGAAGAACTATCGTTTGGATTCGGTTGTAAGCTTTCTTTTTAATTTAATTTGGATGTTTTCAATTATTATGCTTTGTGAGTAGTCTCTCTCTCTCTAAGGTTGGGGTTGAACCCAACAATGGTTGTGCATGCTTGTTTATGATCATGTCTTGATTGTTTTTATTGCATGAATCTATTCTCTTGCTCTTAATCCTTGAAGCGAAAGCGGATTGGAATTTCTCATTCGTAGTTGAAGCGAAAGTGGAAACTTTGAATCAGAATAGTCAAATTAGGGTTTTGAAGCGAAAGTGGATTTATCCTAGTTGAAGTAGAAGAGATAGATAGTAAGTTTATTGATAGAGCGAAAGTTGATTGATTTACTTGCTTTAGTTAACGAAAGTTAGCACCTTTATGTGATAAAAGCATGATCTATGTGTTTCATTAACGTTTGGCATGCATGATTGTTGTTGTGGTGGCACCTTTACCTTAGAATTCCTCTTTCCTTGCTAAAAACCCTAACTTTATTGATTGCTTGCGTGAGAAGTAACAAAACTTGATACTGACTATCTCTTGTGGACGAACCTGACTCTGCTATACTCAGCGGGGTCTTGATTATAAATTTATTTGTTGTCAAGAAACCCTATCAACACCCCACCTTTTCCCAAAGCCTTAAAGGAGACCCGTAAGATCGAGAACGATAAAGAGATCTTCGAAACATTTAGCAAGTGCGAGGTGAATATTCCACTCCTCAAGCTTATCAAAAGCATTCCCCGCTATGCTAAATTTTTGAAGGAGTTATGTACGGTCAAGCGGAATCAAAAGCAAAAAGGGAAGCAAAAGATCAAGGTCAGTGAGCAAATCTCAGCGGTCTTCCAAAGACGATTGCCACAAAAATGCGAGGATCCAGGTATGTTCACTATCCCTTGTATCATAGGTGAGACAAAATTTAAAAAGGCTATGCTAGACTTAGGTGCTTCTATCAATGTTTTGCCTTATTCAATTTATGAGTCTCTTGAGCTAGGTCCATTGCATGCAACAAGTGTAGTTATTCAATTGGCTGATAGGTCTAACGTTTACCCAAAAGGGATAATAGAAGATGTGCTTGTTATGGTTGATAAGTTGATTTTCCCTGCTGATTTTTACGTACTTGAAATGGAACATGACAAGCATGCTGCTCCAATTCTTTTAGGTAGACCATTCCTAAAGACAGCCAAAACTAAAATTGATGTGTGTAGTGGTTCATTAACCATGGAGTTTGATGGGGAAAAAGTGGAATACAATATCTATGATGCTATGAAATTCCCCTATGATGTTCATTCTTTATGTTCAATTGATGTGTTAGATACTCTTGTGCAAGACTTCATTGACATTAATGATCATGATGAATTTCAATCTACACTTGAAAACTCTGTGGTTGATATAGATGAAGTGGAATTTATGCTTAATGATGATATGCAAGAAATTGTAGCCGAGTTGAACGCTCACTATGAGCGACCACTCTTGCTACCGGGCTCAAAGCCTATTCCACTACCGGACCACCTCAAGTACGCTTAAGCTACCGGGCTCAATAGCCGAGATGAAGTGAGAAGCTTGTTCCCTCCATTGTGCAGGCACCAAAGGTAGAGCTTAAGCAACTACCGGACCACCTCAAGTACGCTTTTCTAGGTGATGAAGATACTCTACCGGTGATAATCTCAAACAAGCTGACTCAAGATTAAGAAAACCGATTGTTGGATGTTTTAAGGGAGCATAGATCCGCTATAGGATGGACTATCGCCGACATTAGAGGAATAAGCCCCTCTACATGTATGCATAGAATCCTATTGGAGGATGAAGCAAAGCCCTAAAGACAACCACAAAGGAGGTTGAACCCGCCTATGATGGAAGTTGTGAAGAAGGAGGTCCTGAAACTTCTTCAAGCAGGAATGATTTTTCCCATATCGGATAGCAAATGGGTAAGTCCTAATCAGGTCGTTCCTAAGAGAGGTGGAATCATGGTGAAGGAGAATCAAGATGTTGAGCTAATTCCAACAAGAATTCAAATCGGGTGGTGTGTATGCATCGATTACCGAAAACTCAACACGGTAACCCGTAAAGACCATTTTCCTTTACCTTTTATTGACCAAATGCTTGAGCGACTTGCGGGTCGTTCCTTCTATTGTTTCTTGGATAGGTATTCAGGTTATTTTCAGATAGCAATTGCACCCGAGGATCAAGAGAAGACAACATTTACTTGCCCATTTGACACATTCGCTTACAGAAGAATGCCATTTGGTCTATGTAATGCACCCGCAACCTTTCAAAGGTGTATGGTCAGTATATTCTCTGAATACATTAAGAAATTCATTGAAGTTTTCATGGATGATTTTACCGTTCATGGCAATGATTTTGATTCTTGTTTAACTCACTTGACACTTGTGCTAAAACGTTGTGAGGAAACTAACCTTTGTCTTAATTCTGAAAAATGTCATTTTATGTTAGAACAGGGCATAGTGTTAGGTCATATAGTGTCATCTAAAGGGATTGAATTTGATAAGGCAAAGGTTGAAGTAATTCAATCCTTGCCTTATCCTACTAATGTTCGAGAAGTACGTTCTTTTCTTGGTCATGCAGGTTTTTACCGCAGGTTCATTAAAGACTTCTCCAAGATCGCTTCACCCCTTTGTGAGTTACTCAAGAAGGATGTGACCTTTGACTTTAATGAAGCTTGTCAAAAAGCTTTTGATGAGTTGAAGGCTCGCCTCACCACTACACCAATAATTCAACCCCCAGATTGGTCCCTACCTTTTGAGCTGATGTGTGATGCAAGCGACTATGCGGTAGGAGCAGTTTTGGGTCAAAAGATTGGTAAGGCTTCTCATGTTATCCATTATGCTTCTATGACTCTTAATGAAGCACAGAAAAATTATTACACCACCGAGAAGGAACTCTTGGCGGTGGTGTTTGCTTTGGAAAAGTTTCGGTCTTATTTGCTAGGTACAAAGGTGATCGTCTACACGGATCATGCATCCCTTCGTTACTTGTTGACGAAGAAGGAGGCAAAGCCCAGGTTGATTAGATGGATCTTATTATTGAGTGAATTCAACATTGAGATCAAAGACAAAAAGGGGGCGGAAAACGTGGTGGCGGACCATCTTAGTCGCTTAGTTCATGAGGGGGAACGATGTGCTCAAGTCACACCGATTAGAGAAGAATTTCCAAATGATACCTTGTTTTCGGTACGTGTACTTCAACCTTGGTATGCTCATTTGGTAAATTTTCTCGTTTCGAGTGTGTTTCCTCCTAGCTTTAGCAAGGCCCAAAGGGATAAACTCAAGAGTGAAGCACGGTATTATGTGTGGGACGATCCATATCTTTGGAAACATTATTCCGATCAGGTAATCTGGCGTTGTCTTCCCGATAATGAGGTAACATCAGTTCCATCGTTTTGTCATTCTTATGCTTGTGGGGGGCACTTCAATGCTAGGAAAACCGCTAGGAAAGTGTTGGATGCAGGATTCTTTTGGCCTACTATCTTTCGGGATGCGTATGCCTTTTGCAAATCCTATGACCGATGCCAAAGGGTCGGAAATATATCCCGAAGGGATGAAATGCCTCAAACTTCAATTATCTTTTGTGAGGTATTTGATGTTTGGGGTATAGATTTCATGGGCCCCTTTCCTAGCTCTTACGAGAATATTTATATTTTATTAGCGGTGGACTACGTTTCCAAATGGGTGGAAGCGAAGGCCACCAGGACTGATGATTCCTGAGTTGTGGCAGATTTTTTGAAGGCGCATATATTCTCAAGATTTGGGATTCCTAGAGCTTTAATTAGTGACAAGGGATCCCATTTTTGCAACAAAACGGTCAGTGCGCTCTTGAAGAAATATCATGTCACACACAGGATTTCTACGGCCTACCACCCACAAACGAATGGACAAGCTGAGGTATCTAACAGAGAGATCAAAGCCATTCTTGAGAAGACGGTGTCTCCAAACTGGAAGGATTGGAGTACTCGTTTAGACGATGCTCTATGGGCGTATAGGACGGCTTACAAAACATCGATTGGGATGTCGCCTTTTCGGTTGGTGTTTGGTAAAGCGTGTCATCTTCCGGTGGAGATCCAACACCGAGCTTATTGGGCTGTGAAGAATTGTAGTCTTCAGATGGATGAGGCCGGTGAGTTGAGGAAGTTTCAATTGCAAGAGCTTGAGGAATTACGGTTAGAAGCTTATGACAACGCGGCCATATACAAGGAGAAGACTGATGTCTCTCTATTTGGTGGTGTTTTCATATGAGATTTCCTTTGTAAATATGTTTCTTTTTCCCCTTTTCTTGTGCGTTTTGTTCCTTTTTAGCTTAGTTCCCGTATTTCTATGAGATTCGGAGACTATGCGCATTTTATGTGTTTTGTAGGTAATTTGGCATGGATCAAAGGTCAAATTGAAGGAGGGTCGAGACATGGAGCAAGGCCGAGCTAAAGAGGGAAAAAGAGAAGCAAGCCATGAAGAAGAACAAGAGAAGCCAACAAAGAAGAAGGTGGAACGAGGTCAGGACCGAGTTGCAACAACCTCGGGCCCGAGGTTCCTCCGTGTCGGGCCGAGTCGGTCACTGGACTACTTGGGCTCCAAGGCACGAATTTGTGAACTTCCACTTTTGCCCCTCATCTAATCTATAAAAGGCCCTCTTGTCTTCTAATTTAGGGGCCTCTCTCACACCCTCACAAGGGGTCTCTCTCACACCCTCACAAGGGGTCTCTCTCTCACCCTCACAAGGGGGGGAGGGGGGGGGGGGGTTCCCACACACACACAAAAAAGGGGTTCCAAGGGAACCAAGGGGATACTTGGAGAGCAAGGAGGAAGGAGAGGAGAAGGAAGGGAGAGAGAATCGGCCAAGGGAGGAAGTCTTGATAGGATTTGTTGGTAGATTTGCTTTGATTTGCTTTGTTCTTGTGGATTTGAAAACCCTTGATTTGGATTTGTGGATTGCTTTGGATTTGAATGAAACTTTGCTTTGTTTTGAGATTGAAAAATTGTGTTGAAAACAACAAAAAGATTTTGTGTTTTGTAGGTTTTGGACTAGAAATTCCCATCTTAGATTGCCAAAAGAAAGCTAATGATGATGTGAGCATGTAAATTCCTTTGCATATTTTTGGATAGTTTAGCCTCTAAAATGATGTTGCTTTTGATGTGATCATGATATCTTGCTTGTTTTATTGAACATGTGAGTTCTAGGATGAGTTCTTATGCAACTAAGTATGAGTGACCCTTGTGAGATTGATTTTTGGCCATTTTAGGGATGCTTGTTCATATTTGCAGATCCCTCATTTTTCTTGTGTGATTAGCTCATTCATGCTTAGTAAAACTTGCTATTGCGGTGTTTATCTATTTTCCAAGACCGTCATGAGAATTGTCCTAGCATTGTCACATTGATTTTGAACTTTATTCTTCTAGTCACATAAATGTTCCATATCCTACCATGAAGTTAATCCTTTGTTTGTAGCCCCGTTCTAGCCTAAGCCTTTGTTTGAAACTCCTCAAAAATATTATTCCTAGCCTTATATGACTTGACCCTTATGGGATTGGACTTTAGAAGAAAGGATGGGATTGTATTTGAAGAGTTGAGATTCTCTTGGGTTTAAGGGCAAAGAATGGTGTTATGAATCATGTGGGTAGTGCATCTTTGTTGTACAAAAAAATGAAAAAAAGAAAGAAAAGAAAAGAAAGAAAATGTTGGAAATGTAAAGTGGAATGAAAGCAAAGGGCTTAAGTGAAGAAAATGGTCCGACCGAGTTACAAGCCACATCGGGCCCGATGTCATAAGAAAGTCGGTCCAAATGTAGAAAGTGTTGAAAATCCAACAAAAAGCCTAAGAGCAAAGATGAAGTGGAATGTTAAGTGAAATTTTGGGTTTAAAGGAAAATGTTAAGTCTTTTGGGTGAGTGTGAAATTGATTGTGGAATTTTGGTGAAGTTGGTGAGAGTTTAGGTTGTTCAATCCCCATTGTAAGCACCACAAGACCAAATAATTCCCACCTTGAGAAATACCAAAAGCCCCATTACAACCCGGCCGAATGGAACCTCTTTGAGGACCTCCATTGAGCCAAGTTCGAAATTCTTTGTGTACTTTGTATTAGGCATCTCTAGGTGGAGGAATTGGTGATATTAGCTTCAATAGTAAAGTCCTTACTTGCATGATTCTTGAGCTTAAGTGTTCATTGCTAAACCCAAACACATGATGAGTGATACACATTCACATATCCCTAAAGTGAGGCTTAGTTGCATTGACTTTATTCCTTGGAACACTTAATCATGTGTGATGATGTAATCTTGCTTGAATATCAATCACTTGTGCTTAAAATGTGTTTTCATACGAGGCTTTACTTGAAGATTATGTTTCGGTATTGCTTACATTGTTATTGCTTGAGGACAAGCAAGTTTAAGTATGGGGTATTTTGATGTCTCTCTATTTGGTGGTGTTTTCATATGTGATTTCCTTTGTAAATATGTTTCTTTTTCCCCTTTTCTTCTGCGTTTTGTTCCTTTTTAGCTTAGTTCCCGTATTTCTATGAGATTCGGAGACTATGCGCATTTTATGTGTTTTGTAGGTAATTTGGCATGGATCAAAGGTCAAATTGAAGGAGGGTCGAGACATGGAGCAAGGCCGAGCTAAAGCGGGAAAAAGAGAAGCAAGCCATGAAGAAGAACAAGAGAAGCCAACAAAGAAGAAGGTGGAACGAGGTCAGGACCGAGTTGCAACAACCTCGGGCCCGACTTGGGAGATTTCCACCCCGGACCGAGATGCACAGTACCTCGGGCCCGAGGTTCCTCCGTGTCGGGCCGAGTCGGTCACTGGACTACTTGGGCTCCAAGGCACGAATTTGTGAACTTCCACTTTTGCCCCTCATCTAATCTATAAAAGGCCCTCTTTTCTTCTAATTTAGGGGCCTCTCTCACACCCTCACAAGGGGTCTCTCTCACACCCTCACAAGGGGTCTCTCTCTCACCCTCACAAGGGGGGGGGGGGGGGTCCCACACACACAAAAATGGGGTTCCAAGGGAACCAAGGGGATACTTGGAGAGCAAGGAGGAAGGAGAGGAGAAGGAAGGGAGAGAGAATCGGCCAAGGGAGGAAGTCTTGATAGGATTTGTTGGTAGATTTGCTTTGATTTGCTTTGTTCTTGTGGATTTGAAAACCCTTGATTTGGATTTGTGGATTGCTTTGGATTTGAATGAAACTTTTCTTTGTTTTGAGATTGATTATGATGATTGCTTTCCCTTTTGATTTGATTGCTTTCTTTGCTTGTCTCATGGAGTAGATCTCCTTGATCTTGGGTTATGGGGGAAAACCCTAGCTAGGTTTAGGCTAGAAACCCCAATTCCATAGCCTTGAGTGTTTGATCTAAGGAACCCACTCTACATAGAGCTACAATTCCTTGCGAAAGTCGGGAATCAAGGCTTGAGATTGGCAAAGTAGCGAAAGTGAACATGTGTCAATCTCAAGACCTTGCTTCGAAGGGGATTTCCCCATGGATCGAGGTGTAGATGTGGTTGGAACGAGGGCGAAAGCACTCGATCCTAGTCCGATCATCACTCATTGCCTGAATTGGGGTGGAAAAGCCTTAATCTACTAGGGAAGGAACCCAAAAACCCAAGATCTACTTTTAAAATCTTTGAGTTCGACATCCCCGGCTACCTCGGGCCCGACTTACCCAGTGTCGGTCCCGACTTCCTCTTGTCGTCAACCTCGGGCCCGACGTGACATCAGTGTCGGTCCCGACTGTTTTCTTTGTTTTCCTTTGTTTTATGCTCTCCTTTCTAGCTCCCTAGTATCTAGGCACATCGATCGAGTAGACTTCCCGAGTGTTCGACACCCACCACGTACTACAACGGGGTCGGGTTATAAATTGTATCTCTTGACCCTCGCATCCGAGAGCGATCAAAGACCAAAGCTTGGCATAACAAGAAAATATGGAGGAAAAGTTTTAAGGTAGGTGATAAGGTTTTGCTATATCAATCTAGACTTAAACTTTTTCCAAGTAAGCTGTGGTCGAGATGGACGGGGCCGTTCATAGTAGCTCAAACGTATCCTCATGGAGCGGTGGAAATTTATGATGAAGCCACTCATTCACTACAAAAGGTGAATGGTCAGCGTTTGAATCCGTATTTTGAAGGATTTAGCAATGCTATTCTTGAAGAAACGGTTTTGAACGAACCAAACACATGAGCGGTAATGCGTCAAGCTAATGACGTTAAACAAGCGCTTCTTGGGAGGCAACCCAAGCTTTGTTTTTAATTTTTTATTTTGTTTTCTAGATTTAGTTTTGTTTTTGTATGGTTTTCGGTTTGTTTTTGTTTTTCTTAGTTGTAGGTAAAGTCGGAAAACAGGTACACGCGGTTCGGGGAAGCCAAGACACCTTGCATTCAAGCCCGGGAACGAGCAAATCGAGGTCAACTTTCTGCGTCCAGAACGTGGTTGAGGCATGCCGTGCCGCCCCCGCGCTGCCAAGCCGAAACCGCGCCCAAGAGGGCCGAGTTTCTGCGGCCAGAGCGCGGTCAAAACCGGGAGAGCGCGACCGCGCTCTCAGCGGCCACAAACCGTGCTCTGGGCAATTTTCGGCCCATTAAACCCGAAATCCCCTCTTTTTCACCATTCACTCCATCTTCTACCTTAAGCCGCCGCACCTCTCCCCTCTCCTCCTCCATTGAAGCTCCACATTCAAGCTCCATTGAAGGTCAAAACTCCAAATCAAGCCCGGATTTGCACTCCTAGTCATCAAACAAGTAAGATTTCTCACTCTTCTCTTCAAATTTCATCCAAAAATTGAATATCTCAACCTAGAATTTTCTAATGCATAAAAACCTCAATTTAAGGGATTTTTAGGCCAAAATTCTTCAATTTGAGTCTAGATTCATCAATATTAGCATGATTATGAGTTAGTTTCATGTCTAGAACTTGAAAATTCCATAATTTTGAAATTGATTAATTTTCATGCTAATTAATCTAGGTTAGTGGGAGAAGAGAGTGTTTTGAGAGCAATTATTGTTTATTATTACTTGTTTGGTGGATTGCTCTTGCCGGAGCAATCGAATTGTGCTTGCTTGTGGTGTTTTTGATTGTGTGTAGGTGAACTAGATCATGGGTCATACCAAGGTTCCCGCCAATGCCTCTTCATCGGGACCAAGCCGCCCTCAAAGGGCAACCTGAGCAACATCAGCTAGAGCTCAAAATGTAGCGCCCTCTTCATCTAGGTCCCGAGCTCCACCTAGAGCTTCTTCATCAAGCAATGAGATTACACCGGCGACTTTTGGTCTCCAATTCAGGGACATGAAGCATCTAGACCGGTTTGAGCAATTGAAAGAGCGTGAAATCCAAGCTCCGAGATATATTGATTGGGATTTGTTGGAGGAGTTGGGTTTGGCTAGTGAATTGAGGAAGATAGAGTTTCATCACAATTTGACTATGTTGAGCATGAGATTGCCAGTTTACCGTAGCCTAGTGTTGGAGTTCTTGAGCACATTAGAGGCTCATATCTTAGAGGGGCGGTTTGCTAATGAAGGGCGGTGCTCTTTTCAGCTAGGAGGGATGATGAGATGCATGACTCTTAACGATATCAACAAGCTGTTCAGATTTACCATGTACCAAAAGAATGTTGATAGGTGGGAGTCCAAGACCACTTTTATGGATGATGAAAAGTGGGCTCTCCTTTCTGGGATTGATGAGGACTTGCCTTCTAGAACCAAGGCGTCTGGAATTTATCATCCGATAACTCGAATTCTTCAGAGGTTCTTTGCTCACTCTATTACAGGCAGAGGAGAGGGTGAGAATAACTATCCTAGGAAGGATATCTTTCTCCTTCGAGGTATTCTAGAAGGGCAAGAGATTGACATAGGTGCAGCTATGATGCATAATATGGAGCTCATGGTTAAGAAAAGTACTGGTCGGATCGCTGTGGGTGGTATCATCACCCGGTTTGCCCAACACTTTGATATTGATTTGGAGGAGTGTGTGGGTCGGATTGATCCTCTTCCAATGAACTTGCTTTTCTACAACAAGATGAAGGTGCTATATGTGAAGAACAATCGGTACTATTGGGTGCTAGGAAACAACTCTTTTGCTATGAAGTTGCCTAATCCAGAGAGGGTGAAGATAAAGGTTGGCTCGGACAATGCTGCCACATGGCTCATTCATCCTCAAGATGGTGATTTACCGGTTTCAAAAGTGATTGGAGGGACAAAGAGGAGAAGGAAATCAAGGGGTCAGGATGAGGAAGCTAGCGCTTCAATGGATGTTGATGAGGAGGATGAGGATGAGGAGTTTGAAGCTGCTCCTGAAGATATTGCAGCTGAAGATGATGAGGATAATGAGGAGGATGGTGATGATGAACAAATTGAAGTGCCACCAATTCAGGAGTTTGAGCAACAAAGCCAAGGTGGTAACATGTCTACCACCCAATACAACCATTTGGTGTAATTAATGGGAGGATTGTCTACACATGTGAGTGGCTTTCACACTCGTATGGATGGCATGGCGGCTGATTTCAACCATTTCCGGGGTTATGCGACGAGCCGCTTTGAGTATGTTGATGAGCAGACCCGGTCCTTGCATCAGAGGATGGACACATACACAACTGGGCAGGGTTATCAGTCGTTTGCTTATCAGCCTTATCCCGGATATCCAACTCTTGAGTGGCCATACCCGGGGTACCCACCACCGCCACCATCAGAGTAGATTCCCGAGTTTGACGAGTTCTTGTGATAAGGTCAATTTTCTTTTACTCTTATGTTTTTATTACTTTGGGGACAAAGTAATGTTTAAGCATGGGGGAAGGGGATTATGTATTTTGTCATGAGAGCTTGTTTTTAGATCATGTAGTTGCATGTGCATGTTTATTTTTATTTGTATGCATTGATTAAAAGTTTGAAAAATCCACTAAAAATATGAAAAAATCAGAAAATTTGAAAAAAAAATGGTTTGTTTGCATTTAGGATTCATTTTTTCCCCTTGGAACCACTTGTTTAAATAGTGAGCATGATTCATATCCCATAACTTGTTAAGTTTATGATGGAAGTTCTAAATAAGAATTGCTTAATTATGAAGGAGTATGCATGAAAGTGAAAACTTGAGCTAGTTATGAAGTTCTAACCAAAAATTTGCCTTGTGAGATTTCTTTTGAGCCTTTACATGCCAATTTTGCATGAAATTCTTGAGTGCATCACTTTGATTGTTTCAACTCTAGAATTTGCGTTTAGATTCTTTTTCAAGGCCACATTATATGATTTGAATGCATGATGTAAAAGTGATTGAGACAAATTTTCTTTAGCTCATTTATATCCTTATCCACCCTACATTATACCTTTGTTTTTGTAGCCTCATTGTTTTTGAAGCCTTAGCCTTGTTTATTAGCTCCACAAAAATTGATCCTAGCCGAATAAGCTTGACCCTCATCCGGGAATTAGGATTTGACTAGGAAAATTTTGTGGGATAATTGTTGTACTTTGGGGTTTGTGAGGGAAGTTGAAAAGGTGTAATAGAAGGGAAAGTCCAAAATGAAAAAGTGTTGAAAAGTTTAAGGATGTTGGAAATGTTTGGTGAAGAATTTCTAAGTAAAGTTGGTTTGAAAGGTTGATTGAGATGAGTTGTATGTGTAAATTGCAAAGTATTCTTGTGAGAGAAGAATGAAAAAGAAAGAATGAATCTCAAATGGGTTTGTGGAAAGAAAAATTAAAAGTTGAGCAAAAGAAAGAAGTGCTTAAAAGAAAGTAATGGAAGAAAGGGAAGTACAAGTTGGGAAGTTGTTGAGAGTGAGTGTTGATGTAATTTGGGTTTTAGTTGATTCTAGTTCTCGGATTTAGCACCACATGGCCATATAATGATCCCTTCCTACTTGTTTGTACCTTGGCCCCATTACAACCTTGAAAAAAGACCTCATGATTTATGTTGTGCATTTGAACATTCGTGGTGGAGATTTAGTGCACTGATGCAAGCATATGGTAGTTGGCATTCAAAGATGATTTCTGAGCGAAAACACATACCTTTAAACACTTGAGTGTTGAGTGCAAACACATATACCTTGGTGAGGGTTAGAATGGATTGATAGCTTGCTTTGAAACTTTCGATAAATGTATGCAAAGATTTCATGGTTAAGTTTGTGCTTCTTGAAAATGAATTAAGTCATGACTTGCTTGTTTGTGGTGTGATTGATTTCTATGTCTTGCTTGAGGACAAGCAAGGTTCAAGCATGGGGGAATTTGATAGAGCATATAGGTATAGGTTTTAGAGCATTTTTTATTCCAGTTATATGCATTTTTAGTTAGGATTTCATTCTAAGTTTTAGTTTAGATTTTATTTTCGTTTAGTTCGGAATCTACGCGTCTTTGTGCATAATTGTAGGTCGGAAGGTGGAAGACGGTAGATGGAAGGCTTGGGACGGAACCTCGGGATGCATAGGAAGCGTTGAAGTGAAGACTTGAGGCAAGGATTATGAAGGCAACTAGCGAAGTGGCCAAACCGCAGAGTGGAGCCAAGACGCGCCGAGAGGAGAACTTACTGCGGCGTGAGCGCGGGGGAATCCGGGAGAGCGCGACCGCGCTCTCATGCACACCAAACCGCGCTCTGGCGGGATGACGCGACGATGATTTGGGCTTCCGCGAGATCTTTTGGGCCGACTCTAATATTTCTTTTAAATATTTTTAGACTTGATATAAATACTTTCCTTAGATTTTATTTTGGATTATGCTATCTTTTGCTTGAGTTTTATGCTATTGAAGAATTTGGAGATTTGTGGGAGACAAAACCCTAGTTTTACAACATTGAAGAGAAATTTGACTCTTGTAAGTTTTGTTTTTCTTCAATGACAATTTCTAGATAATTTTCTCATGTCCAACTAGTTAGTTGAAGTTGTATGCATGATTGTTTGTGAGATTTGAATTATTTTAGTTTGCCTTGACTAGATTAAATCTCTCCATGCTTGATTGATTAAATTCACTTAGGATTATAATAGCTTGATCACCTATTTTACTTCTAGGTTGAATTATAACTAGAATAATTAAATAGACGGTGGAATTTGATTATTCATGGATGAATCCTTTGATTAAACTTATAGACGGTGGAATAAGGTCAATCAAAGGCGGAGAATTTAATCACAAGACTTAATGAATAGACGGTGGAATTCATGAATATTGTTTCTATTGAATGCTTTGAACTCAATTGCATGATCAACTTGACATAGAAGGTTTTCTAGGTTAATTGATTAAAAAAGGTTGTTAAAGACGGTGTATATTAACAATCACAATGAGCTTGAATTCATAAATTCACAATAGATTAGTCAAGGGAAATTGAAATAAGGATAATCGATGATCAAAACTCATGTATGCAATGGATATGAAACTAGTTGGACACTTTTCTCCATATTTGAATCTCAACTTATTTTTACTTGCTTAGCTTTAATTAGTTTAATTACTTAGATTTTAGTTTATAATCACAAAATCCCCCTTTATTTAGTAATATTACTTAAATACAAATATTCCGAGTCTCTCTGGGTTCGACCCTTACTTCCACTTTGCTAAGGTTAGGAAGTTAGGAATAATTCTTTGACAGTGCTTTTATAGCGACGTAAAAGTGCTCGTCAGATATGGTTTCCTATAGCCCATAACTAGTGGGTTTTGGGAAACTTGGATTTCTTTGATGCCTTGGGCAATCATATCCCTAATATCTTGAGGGGACATGTTTAAGGCACCATTTAAAGCCAAAGTACCACTTGGACCTCCCTCCTCATTTGTTCTCACTTGCTCTTGTCTACTCTCTTAGTTTTGAATAGCAATTTGAGCTGAGAGGGCGGCGATTTGAGCATCTTTTTCATCCATCCTCTTTTGCATTTCTTGTAGTTGTTCCTCAATGCTAGTAGTGCCAGTCATCATTACAGGCATGTTGTCCACCTCATTATTGGTGACACTTTCTTGACTCTTCTCTCCAATCATGGATAGAAAGTCATGCTCCTTGAAAGGCGAACTATCATCTCCATAAAGTGGAGATTCTACGGATTCTTCCATTGCCCCATTCTTATTAGGCGTTGAAGGCAATGGTGGAGTTGGTGGTTGCGAAACCACCTCAGCATACATCATGTGCTTTGCTCTCGACCTTGTAATGGAGCCGGTATAAGATTGAGAGGTGGCCCTTTGAGGCTCTGGAGCATTCACAGAAGAACCCTAGATAGCCTTTTGATCCTTCTTAGGTGGAGGTGGTTTCACAATCTTCACCTTCGAAGCTTTCAACGGAGTTGTTTGTTTCCCTTTTTCGGTGTAGGATGTCATGTTGACTTGCTCTACTTGATCGAGGTTGACCGGTACAAACCCGATCAGGATTTGTTGCGGGATAAAAACCCGAGGGGTGACGATCGGTCTTGGTGAAATAAGGTCATGGGCCGCTTCCCTTAGAGTCGCCTTGGCTAACTCCAAGGCTAGAGACGGGGCAAGCTTAGCGAGTGGATTTTCCTTTCGGCGTTTGGATCCATTCTTCCGACCCCTCCTTCTTCGAGAACGCTTAGCCTTATTGTTTTTCGGGGTATCCTGAATTGGTGCTCCACGAGACCCTCTGTTAGTCTTGATGACATGGATGGTTGGTCTCCCTTGGAACCCGCCCTTCATACGCTCCTCATTTTGTTGACGGGACGAGGAAGCGTAAGCTATGGTCCCCCATTTGGTAGTGGAACCCTCCTCCAAGTGTTGAAGAGTTCCATAATGATTCTCGAGGGGAATTTCAGCAGTGATTGCATCCCTCTCTACATTGAACACCACCTTGAAGTTCCTCTGGCGAACGAAACGCCCACCCTCGATGAGGAACGTGGTTGGTAGTTGGTTAAACTTGGCGATCGCTCTTGGTGCCATTTTCTTGCAAAAAGAGACAAAATATTAGTATCTACATTATTAACCAAAATTACAAAGAAAGTAAAGGGTCCCATTGGGCGTGCCAAAAATATGTTAGACAAAATTCGTTAAAGGAAAACAACTTTGTAAAAACACATCTAATTTAATTTTTTAAGTTCGATTTTATCTGGACATCTTTACAACTCGATTAATAATATAGAAACGTTGGAAAATTTTGGAGTTAATTTTTAATTTGAGCTGCACCCGAGTTATAACGGGTTGCCTACATATCTCTTTACAGAGAATCAAGCCTTACGTAGTTCCGAGGGTTTTGGTTTTTGTTTTTGTGTGTGATATTTTTCATGCATCAGAGGAACGAATCTAAACCCACCTTCTAGGAAGGGTTGCCTAGACTCACTCCAACTATCATTTGCATGACGCGAATGAGATTAAACCCACCTTCTAGGAAGGGTGATCTAATCCTTCGCATTTGGCGTGCACAAGATTTTTAGTGCGTTTTGGATTTGAGAATTTTAGTTTGATTTAGAGGTGCGACTGTACTCGATAAAAATTTGCATCCAGTTACCTACGTAGCCTTTTTAGGCGTCAAGTCTTTATGTAGTTCTAAAAAAGAATAAATTTTAATTTGGGATTGTGATTGAACCCGACGAGCATTAGCTATATGTCGAGCTTCCTACGTACCCTTGGTGGGATCAAACCATCGTAGTTCCTTTAATTTTTTTTTATTTGAAATGACCCACTAAAATTGGTTAATAAAATGAGTGTCATTTTTATGTGAAGAAACCCATTTTATGCCAATAAGTGGACTACAAAATTTTGTCATATGTATTTTTGCGTACATATATGCTATATGCTTGCTTGTCTTTTGTAAAATATGGGCCAACCCATAAGTGTTTTAATTTGCACCTAATACATGTATAAATTAGGTGTTAATCGGAGATCCGAATACCGCCGATTAGGCTTAAATATTTGCCAAATCTACAGATATATGCCTCTCTCCGTGTTTTGCTAAGAAAATCCGGATATTAATCATGGACAATATTTGAAGACCACTAAGTCACTAACGATATATTTGTGGTAAAAATCCTGACGTGGATCATAAGCTTATTTATTTTAGCATACACATATCTTTTATTTTGGGGCATATATTTTGGGAATATCTTTGTGATTTTTACCCATGCCCTTTTATAAGGCCCTATATAGCAAACTTTCGAGTTCCCCAAGAGCAGTACTCCATTTCTTTCACAACTATTTCTCCAATTGTGAAGCCCTTCAACTATCAGTTTTCTCATGGTGCATTTTTTGCGTTTACTAATGACATCCTTTGGCTCCTCCATTGGAAATATTTACAAATATAATGCAACTCTATCTCCTCCATATCATCTACTAATTTGCATGATTATTTAATGGTAGGCCCAAACTTGTCATTAGTGTGTCTTGGTGTTGATCGGTTTACGGTGAAGGATCGACTCGGCTCCGACGATCGCGATTGATCATCATCTTTTAATAGCTAGTAAGCCTTCTTTTCACTTTGCTTTAGATTATATACATATATGGCATATATATACGTTCAAGGAAAAGGCCCAGTAGCACATGTGTATACATCCATCAATTTCAATCTTCATGTATGATATATATACTTCCTTTGCAATTGATCACAATCTCAAGCCCATAAATTGTTGTATTTGTACCAATAATTTCAGACTTCCCCCTAGTTGTTGCTTGTTGCTGCCTCAAATGGAGTTTGCATCTACTACTAGTATTAGTATTGTAGACCATGCATTGAATATTATATGAACAGTCTATTTCACTTTTTACAGCAACCCATTTTACACCTGCTAAAGTAAAGACTTGACTTTTGTTTTCTTCTTTTGCTTTTGACAGACTAGAGTGCTTGACTTCTCTAGACTTCTTATTCCTTGTACATTACTCATACGTAATTCATGGTGAGTTGGCCACCTTTCTTTTCCATGTGAACATTTGTACGTACTTTTATTGAATATGGCTCACTCCCACATATATGTACTATATAGTAAAGACTATATGTACTTTTTAATGTGACTTTGTTCTTGAAAGAGATTCTTCTTATAGTTTGTCATATGGGGACATATCTATTGCCTTTAATTTGTAACAGTAGGTAATTTTTGTCACTTTGCTTTGCACTCTCATAAACTCATCACACCAAAAGGTTTCCTTTTTCCTTGAATCTTCCAAAGAACTCACGAGACATGGACACCAACGTCATCAACTTTGCCTTCGGATTTGGCGAAACACTCTGTTTCGGGCCATCCGAAGTCTTCCAAAGCAATCACGGCATCCGTCTCGGCACAAAGAGATTTGTCTCGTTCATGGAACAGGACCTTCTTGTAACCGTGTTGTAGACAATCATCCGTATGAGGCTCGAAACGGAAGGTTTCGCCTCAAACGAATGACTTCTAATCATCGTCGATGGGATTAGCCTCGAGGATATGGAGACAATACATGGCCATTCAAGTTTGTAGCACTCTGGATTTGTAATGGCGAAACTCTATGTTTCGGGCCATTTATTCCTCCAAAACAGCCCCGGTTTCGTCTTGGTGCAAGCGATCCATCATCACGAGCCATCATTGTAAGCGCGTTGTAGACGCGATCACCCGTAAGAGGCTCGGAACGGAAGGTTTCTCCTCAAATGAATGACCTCGAATCATCTCGACAGGCTTCGAAGGTAGTCATGAAAAAAAAACCTCGTTGTACGTAACCGTTGTTGTAAACGTGATCATTTGTATGAGGCTCGAAACGGAAGGTTTCGCCTCAAATGAACGACCGCGCCTCTAATAAACTCCTTTGGGCTTCGAGAATAGTCACCTTGAGCTCTCAGGTATATACGGTACAAGACAATTGATCACATTCCTTAACGAAGAGGACACCGAACCGACCGGTTTCGATCCAAATACGGAGCTTTGAATCTGAACTTGTTTTACTAGTATATGATCCAAAGACAAAGAACAAACATTTAGCACATAAGAGAGAGTTTTAAGAGAGGAAAATTACCATTGATGGGATTTGGCTTTGCAAACACATGTAATCTTGATATGTTTAGCTACTGTTTCCTCTTGTACTTTCTTTTTCCCTCTTTGTTGAACTTTGTGTGCCTCTGTATTGCTCTCCTTTCTTTTCAACAAAAGCCCTCCACCCTTTATATAAAGTCCTTGAACGTGGAGGACAAGCACACACCTTAGAGACGTTTTTTATGCCCCTTAATTAGCATGTTCAATTTGGCTTAATCATGCCCCCTTAATTTTTAAACGTTACGTGCCAATTAAGCATGGAAACGTTACGTACACAGGAATAAAGAACAGTCTTCACACACTATTTACCATGTTTATCAGGATGAAGACTTAACTAGCCAATGCAACATGGGCTTTGGGCTTTTATTTTATTTATTTATATGAATCGTCAGCCCAAAATTTGACTATAGCCCAAAACAAGCTTTTCCTACCATCATGTACGTATGCACTTTTCTTTCCATTTTTTTTATCCCTTAGCCTGTACATCTATATATGTATATAGATATAAATAGCATTCCCATATTATATATATACACAATATATATATATAAATATATTGTTCAACAGTACACATGAAAATGTTCATCCTGTAGTTGTCTACATTGAAACATAACCATTGATTAGTAGCACAGGTGTGGACCGTAAGTTAGGTCCACACAAAAGTTGATAAAAATAATAACTTAGAATTAAACAAAGTATCCCGGGCAACGACGCCAAAATTTGACTGGCTGAAAGTTGTCGTGCCAAATCAAAAATAAATCCCTAGTTACACAACTAGTATAGTTAATAAGTCGGGGTCGAACTCAGAGACACATGTAATTCAAAGTAATATTGTTATCAACTTAATAGTAATAAAAGGGGATTTTGGAATTATAATTCTAAAATCAGAGAAATTAAAGCAAGCAAAATAATAAAACAAATCAAAGGTTGGATTTTTATCAAATTAAGGAAAGCAATCCTATTCAAGCATCCACTTTCATCATCAAGTTATTGATCATAGATTCAAACAAGTTATTTCCTTTGGTTATTCCTATCCTGATCAGATAATAAACAAGCCAACGGGTCATGTAAATACTTAATATCAAAACAAACATAAAATGATCATGAATAATAATGATACTAACAGTACGAGCAAGGATATGCGGGATACATGGAAATTGAGTTCCAACAAGTCAAACAATAAGCATGCAATCAAATCTCTTTCTCAATTGTTTAAGTCCAACGAGTCCTAAACCAATTGAATTGCTACAAGGATTAGGTTTTTCTACGAGAAAACCCAGATCTAGCAATAGAGAGTATTAAATTTCAACTAGTTGGCCAGACAAGCAGAAATCAACACAATCAATATTAATTAAGTACAAGAGAATTTAAATAACCTGTAGAAATAAACCTGAATTGAAGAATCTCACAATAAACTTGAATTTGAAAGCTTCAACTTGAATAGAATTAAAGGATTTAGTTCTCCATGAAACAGAAAATACAAAATTCTGGAATAATGTAAACTAGGTCTAAGAGAGATGTAGGTTCTCAAAACAAAGACTAAAAACTAGGTTTAAGTAGTCTCTCAAAACACGAAATAATTAATAAAAGGAAACTAATATAATAAGATAGATAGATAATAAATCAATCGCTGCCTCAATCTTCGTGATCGTGGAAAACCGCGATCGCGGTGAGTGGTGGCTGCGATCGCGGCCCTGCTTTTGACAGCATTTCAACATTGTTTTTGTAAGATGTTTTTACCACTTTAGAGTGGGAATTTTAACTCGGAGTAAAAATTTGAATTGTAGCTCTTCGAGTTAGCTTTCCAATGATACCAAATTCAGCTTCATCCGATCACCGTATCTCCCGAACGAAGCTTTACAAGAAAGTGGTGTCGAAACAACAACTTCAATGGATGACACGGATTTAAGCATTCTTTTCCACAACCTATTGGACCTTAATGATCATAAAAAATGGCTTGAATATCATTGTAAATTACACTTGAATATCTCAAATCTTGAATCCTTCAACTTAACCAATCTTTACTCCTCAAAACGACCTAAAAACACAAAAACACAAGAGTAGATACCGAAATGCAAAAACTACAAAAACCACACAACACGCATGCAACTACCTAAGGTATAAACATAAATATGCCATAAAAATAATTCCTAAATGCATGCTATCAGCGCTCCATGAAATAGTTGTTCTTCTTAGCTCGAAGGAAGAATTCTTGAACAACAGTTCGCCCCTCCAACCCAGCCTTCTTAAAATCATATCTTGTTGTGTATATCTGTTTCTTACTCATGAAGTTCATTGGGAAATCTTTCAATGCCACTGTAATCTGGGTTGGGGTACAATTGCTTGATGTCATAGACTCCACCAACTTTAGCTTTTGGCCGGTGAGTCTTCAAGCGAGTGCATCCCATGCAAACTAGAATTTATCATGTGGTTGTGAATTCCATGAACAACCTCAATCCTCCACGATCCTCTTGGACCCTCAATACAAGTCACTACAAACTTGCAAACACTTTTTTTGACTTAATGGTCTCTTGGACCTCCTTTACTTCCCTTTTCTTCGGGGTGTAAACCCCTTCTCTCTCGCATACCAACCAAGACTTGCCAAGCTGACCAATTAGTGTTGACTTTTGTGCCCGCCTAGTTCGTATGCACATGTTATTTTGAATACATGTTGTCTTAACCCACTCTATGGCCTCCTCTCTACTATCAAATATCCTATCTGTGGTAAATAACTCTATATAGTCATCAGACTCTTGCACCACCTCCTCCACGGGTTCCAAAAACTGTGGCATGCCGCTCAAAGATGGAAGCCCACACCTTGCCACTGACTCCATCTGTGTATAACCAGTATTGTACTGATCGGTATGCATCTGAGCATACCCACTATCGTACTGATCTGGACGCATCTGAGAAAATCCACCCCAATCACATGTAGTTGGCATCTGACTTGGATGCATCGACGAATATCCAATACTATACCAATCTCCAGCAAACGGAATCGGTTTTGACTGCACCTGGGGACATCCATATACAGAATTGTTGTATGCGGGATCACTTTGTCCATCTTCGATCCTTAATGCATCAAGCCCAATGTACACTTCATTATCTTCCTGCAATGATTAAAACAAAGCTTAAAATGAAGACTATGTAAAATATAGCTGTAACGGCCAGAGTGTGCCTCAGCCGGTCGTGACGGCTGGGCAACATCTGTCCGTTACGGCCGGACACACTCTGGCCGGTATGGCTGGGTGTCGTATGCCTTAACGGCCAAAATGTTCCTTTTTTAAAGACCCAATCTTTTTTGTCAAGAATACTTCGAAGTTCTAAGGCAAAAGTTATGATCTTTTGTCAACAGTAACCATCTTTAAGCTTGTTTTTTACTAATAATTATATACATTTTCCTACTCAATACATGCAAGATTAAATATACTCTTTTTTCCTACTTCAAAACCATCTCTAGATAAACATGTAGTTTTACAAAAAAAAAATGGATAAATATGGTAGAGTGAAGTGAAGTAGAGTGGTGGAATAAAGATAAGATGGAACAAACAAAGAAAACATACCTCATTATGATTGATGTTCAAGGCTTGATCTTCAAAATCCAAGAAATATTGGTAATCTCATTTGTTGTTCATTGTTGAAGATTGAAAACCAAGGAGAAGTGTTGTGCTTTTTGGAATAAAGATGAAATGTAGTGGTTGGCTTACGGCTATGGCGAATTAAAAGACATCGGAAAAGAGTTAAGGTAGTTAAGTGCATTTAATTCATCGGTTTCAGAAAACATCCAGTTGTTACGGTCAGAGGGCCCCCAGCCGTTCAGCTCCAGCCGTACCGGCTGGGATCCCTCTGGCCGTTACGGCTGGGGGCCCTCTGGCCGTAACGGACAGAGGGTGCGCTATTATGAACAAAGTGGCTTTTTTATGACGCTATGCCATTTAATGTTCTGATAACACTATACCATTTAATGTTCTGATGACACTATATCATTTAATGTTCAGATGACACTATTATGAGCTTTTCTTATGACAAGACCCATGCATGTACATCATATTGAGGGTAGAACACTTTTCAAGCATAAAAGAAGACTTGATCTCTAACCTCAAACTCAAACCAGAATTCCATCTCCATCCATGCCTCATAGGAAAGCAACATATTCCTCGCGAACCTACGCCATTACTCCATGCTTCATCAACTTCTCCATCGTGCACGTGCGTGGTGTTAAGGAGAGAAGATCGGAATGGACCATGTTACCCGGGGCACCCTAAGAAATGTGATCATATCTTGGAGCCAATCTGGCGAGGGAGTACCACCAGGATATTGCCGCTTTTTCTTGAACGACAATGATATAACAGATCGTATGTTAGCCAAAGAAACGGCTGCGCAGCTAGAGCAGAGCATCGGTTCAAAACCGAAACGAACCGACCAAAATCGTACCGAAAACCGAAATCTGATTTTTTTGGAACCGAAAACCGAACCGAATTTACATCGGTTCGGTTTGGTTTAGGTTTTAGTCGGTTCGGTTCGATACAAAACCGACCCAACCGAATATGTGATTGAAGTTTTAAATAGCCATAAAATCCAAAAAAACCGATTGAAGGTAAACCGAACCGAAACGGTTAATGAACGAATCATCAATTCATCATCAATCATGTTCATGTTCCTGTATATTTAATTAAATAATTTATAGACTTATAGCCATAGGCAAAAAAGTGAAAAAAAAATAGCAAGCACTTCCAAGCAGTACTTATCAGGTGCTGTAAAATGTAAGAAATATAGCAAGTACTCCCAAAAAATAGCAAGCACTCCCAAGCTGCCAAGCAGCATAACAAACAAAAAAACCAGCCAACAGGCAACAGAAACAACTGTTGTTCGAAATGTGCCAAAAGTCAGCAAGAAGTGAAGCAGTAAAGACTTCATAATCAACAGGCAACAACCCCTATAATTTGTCAATACATAATGATATAGCCAAAAAAACAGCAAACAATAGGTAGCCTAAAGGGCCAAAATGTGCCAAAGATCTTCGGTTCAACACTTCATCAATTCAACCAAGTAGCCAACAACATCCATGCATCCACCAAGAACAATAATACTGTAAAATAAAACAAGTTAAGCAATAACTACTAAGTCAAAGTCAAATTGTCAATACTTATTGCTTATGTACCAAATGATTCAAAACATGAAAGCAAGATTAAAAATTTAAAAGTTACCTTTAACTAATTAGCTCCAACTCCAAGCCTCCAAAATCCAATTTGGTTCATGAATTCGGGGGAGAAGTAGTTTGCACACCTATACAACAAGTCAACAACATAATAGCATATATTACAACAAAATGACAAAAGAGTTTCAATCATGATTCTTGAGTGCATATTAGGAAAAAAAATGACAATATAAAAATAAGATTACCTTCCATCATTTGTTTGGACTCATGAAAAAGTTCTACAACTTCATCATATGTCGACTCCCGAGCTTTTCCATCAGTATGAATCCAATCTTGAGTGCGTATTAGAGCTTCAATTGTCTAAAAACATATAATATAAAAGAAGTTAATTGATTACTAAATAATAAAAAATATAAATAAAATATGATGCTTAAATAAAAGATAACAATGTCACTTCACCTTAGGAGCTAACGAGCTTCGAAATTTGTCGAGAGTACGCCCTCCCGTGCTAAATGCGGATTTAGATGGTATTGTAGTGACTGGAATGGCTAATATATCGCAATCCAATCGTGCAAGATTTGGAAATCGGTTGCCATTGAATTTCCACCATGTCAAGGCCTCGCTATCTCGGCACCTCAGCTCATGTAAGTATCTATTAAACTCATTGGTGAATAATGCACCATCTGATTCATTGAGCTTGTCCAATTTAGAACTCATACTTCTGAAAAGACTAGAACCGACTCCAAAAATTATCCTTGTTGATTGTGCCTCTGCCCCCATACTAATAGATTGAGTCGTCCGGCTTTGAGTAGATTTAGGAGCATAGATTTTGACATACTGTTCAAATAATTTCTTTATAACACTCTTCACAATCTCAGCCCATTCTTCTCCTTTCTCATTACCATACGTGTCTGTCATTAACATCTTCAATCCTTCAAACTTGTAACTAGGATGAAGAATAACAACAACAAACATAAACATGTTCATCCTCTGTAATTCCCCCCCCCCCCATATTTGTCACATTTTTCTTTCATAGAGATAGCCATCAAACGACAAACAGGATCATTACTTTCAGCCCATTGATTCAACAATACCACAATCTCGCCGATGCATAAAAACACATTACTCACCGTCACATAAGATGACCCCGATAACATGTTGGTGAAGTCATAAAAGTGCTTCAAAAAATGCACAATCACTTTCAATTTTAACCCACTCCTCAATAGTCATGTGTCCTAAGTACACACCTTCAAAATCTCTTGGAGCCTCTAACCGATTGAACACTTGTTTATATTTCAGGGCCACCTCTAACATCTTGTAAGTTGAATTCCATCTAGTGGGCACATCAAGGATCAATGAAGACGTGGAATCAATTTCTAGAATTTTAGCATCTACCATAAACTGGTTCAACCTAGCAGGAGAGCTCCTTATGAACTTCACAATAGCCCTGACTTTATCAACGCAACTAATATGCACTTTTAGACCATGTTGAACAATACAGTTACAAATGTGAGCCGTACACCTCATATGTAGATACTTGGCCTCACAAATACTTTTACCAGTTGCTTTCACCAAATCTTTCAAAGCAGAGCCATTAGCACTAGCATGGTCAACAGTCATTGTAAAAATCTTATGAGATAGACCCCAAGGTCTTAGACAACCATCAACATCTCTAGCTATATCTTCTCCCTTGTGACCACTTATTGGACAAAAATTCAATATCCATCTTTGCAATTTCCAATCAGCATCAACAAAGTGAACAGTCAAACTCATATAATTTAATTTTTGCAAAGAAGTCCATGTATCGGTAGTCAAGCAAACCCTTTGACAATTCTGTTGCAAATAAGCTTTCAACTTCACTTGTTCATCCAAAAACAATTGATAATAATCACGTGCAATGGTCCAACATGAAGGTATCTTAAATGTAGGGCACATGGATGCAATAAATTCCTGAAAAAAAGGCTTCTCCACAAACCTAAATGGCTACTCCTCTCCAACTATCAATCGAATCAGGCTTTTTCTGACCTCGACTAGATCTAGCACCCAATTCTTAATTTTCCAATGCTCATTTTCATCAATCTTCTCTAAAACAAGTTTAGATTGGGTACCTTTACTCTTGTTCGCCGGATTCAGTGCACAACTCTTGGCATGTCTGCTCATATTTGTAGTACCATTATGCTTTCCATCTGCAACATAGGTTGTCTTGCAATGAATTCACTCCGCTCTTGTCTTCTTGGATTTGGTCAAATAAGGCTTCTACTGAGTCCAAAATTCCTCTCTTTTCCCCGGTAACTTGATATAAACCCTTGTTGCTTCATCATCATCATCAGCCTCATCATCTTCCCCTCCTAGAGATGCATTCGGGTCTGGAGGAGTCTTGGGAATGGTTGGATTGTCTTCCATTTCCTTGTCCAAACCAAGTTCTTCTTCCTCATTAAGACTCTTTTCATGAGAATTTTCAGATACAAGTGATTGCATCATTTCTTGAGACTCCGGTTGAGCGTTAGTTGTTGACGATCTAGTAATTCTACGCTTTTTGTTGGATTGGGAGCTCGCCATCTACATAACACAATAACATAACAATAAAATTTATTAACTCGACAGTAAAAAACCAGCCAAGTTCTATTTCAAAAATATCATAAAAATATAATGCAAACCAGCCATATACTTACTTTTGAAGAAAATTGATCCGTGTTGAGAGGAATTCAACCAGCAGCAAGTCAACAACAACACCTTTACTCTTCATCCAACAGAGGAACACACATTAATTTAACCGAGTAATGCACTGTAATCCTTATGGTCTAATTAATTACAATTTCTATCCCAAGTTATGAGTAATAATGTTACCCTTCTCAAAAACCAGCAAGTTCATAGAAACCTAATGATGCCAAATTGCCAATGAAATTCAACCCCAAGTCTTATACAATACACTAATACAATCAGCAAGACAACAAGTTCAACAACCATCAACTTAGGATTTTAAAAGTTCACAACAGCAAGTTCACAACAACAACGTAAGCAAGTTCATCCCCATGAATGAACTCATCGTAATAATGAAATAATGTAAGCAAGTTCACAACATCACAATTGGAAGTTTGGAACGAGAACAACAATTCACAACAACAAGTCACAAGTCACAACTGACTAAATGACTGAATCGACTCAAATTGGAACGAGAACAACATGAACAAGTCACAACGGGAACAACCAACATCTAGTTCACAATGGCCCGACTCGGTGACATACCTGAATCGACTCGGCGACAAGAGGGCAAGAGGCTGGAGCAACTGAGACTGGGACGAGCGTCGGGGGTGAGCGTCGGCCTTGGGAGACTCCGAGACTCGACTTATTTGAACCGTCGGGCATCAGGGCAAGGGCGAGCGACGACTACTTGACTAGGACGAGCGCCGACTGGGACGAGCGCCGGAGGCCCGAAGCACTTGCGGAGTCTGAGCGGCCGACGACGACTTCTCAGGACTCGAGCAATGGAGCAAGTGGCGGCTGGCGTACTCGAGTCTCGAGCAATGGAGCGTTAGGTTTCGGTCTTCACTTGAGCAATGGACAACTTTAGGTTTTCGGTCTTGACACTTAAGAGAATACTGAATAAATATTTTTTTTTTTAAAATTTCGGTTTAACCGAACCGACCCGATAAAAACCGAACCGAAACCAAAATTTCTAAAATCCTTAAAAGACCGAACCAACTATTCACGGTTTCGGTTCGGTCGGTTCGGTCATTTTTTCGGTTTAACCGAAACCGTGCTCAACCCTATGTGCAGCTTCGCCTATTTGAAGGTGTTGAGATTCGGGCAATTGATAATATTTCGCCTGAGGATTAATGTTGTTTGTTGTTTTTTCATGTTGACGCTTTAGAAGCAAGCGTTGTTTGTCATTTTGTGATTCAGTAAGTCATATTTCGATGTTTTTTCATTTAAAAGCAAGTGTTGTTTGTAAGTTGGTTGTTTGGAAGCAATGAAGTTGTTTGTTGTTTTTAATTTTGAGTTTGGTCACCTAATAGCGGACGAAAAATGGTAAAGTTGAACATGATACATTTGTTAGGGCTTTAACAATCCACCCAAAGATCCAAAATGGAATCATATAGATACATACAACAATATATAAAGTATATAATACATACAGGAAAGAGCGACGTGCAAATGGGCGCCCATGTGAGAATTAAGAATAAATCTCGCTCGTCCATTCCAAAAAATCAACGCCCTTGATTAAACATTCATTAAAAAGGATAAAATACGGCACGGGCGAATTTTTTCAGTATTATTCGCGTATTTTTCAATAAAATACAACACTCACGAATTTTTCACGTATTTTTCGAAAATTACGTTTTTATGAGACGCGCCCAGTTTGTTCATCAGAAATAGCGATTTGTTCATCAATATTCACTATTTGTTCATCAATACTAACTCATTGTGCATCGAGTTTTTGATAACATTGTTCATCGATTTTAACTTTTTTAATTTTTATTTTTTACCTTATTTCGGTTAACCGGAACTTCGGTTAGTAAATTTCAATAACCATAACTGTACCGTTCATTATCGGTTAACCATTAACGGTTGACCGAGAAACTCAGTACGGTTTATTGGTTAATCGATTCTTTTTAATTTTTTAATTAAAATCGGATTTTATTAAAAAAAACCTTATTTTTCAATAAAACAAAATAAAAATAAAAATTAAATGAAAAATACGAAAACAAAGGTGTATGCTTTTAGTTCTCAAGGAACGAATTGATTAATACCTACATTTTCTAAGGAAAACAGTAAACATAATGAAGTCCAGTGTGTATTACTATCTAGTTTCAATCCCTTTCAGAGAAAGCCTGAAAGCCTTTCACTACTAAATATTGAAAATAAAAACAAAAATTATAATAGATATTTTATTAGTTATTAATATATAAATATAACTAAACTTAGATATATAATTCCCTTTTTAAAAACATATAATATATATTAAAAATATTACCGGTTAACCGATTAACCGACCGCGAAAATATTAGTAACCGTATCCGAACCGTTGAACCGTTAAAAGTATCGGTTGGTTGACCGTAACCGATAAAAAAGTTTTTGTTCGGTTAACCGTAAAAAGCGATCGGTTTGTCGGTTTTTCGGTTACAGTTTTTTTTGCCCAACCCTAATGAATACAATATTATCTAGTTTTTGATGAACATATAATTAGTTTCGATGTACCGATATTTGTTCATTGATATACTACTATTTGTTCATTGATATAACCTTATTTGTTCATTGATATACCATTGTTTGTTCATTGGTATACCATTATTTATTCTTTGATATACTTTTTTTTGTTCATTGGTATACCATTGTTTGTTCATTGATATACCCTATTTGTTCATTGATATAATCTTTTTTGTTCATTGATCTAACCTTTGTTTATCCATTGTTTGTTCATTGATATACCCTATTTGTTCATTGATATTACCTTATTTGTTCATTATTATACCCTTATTTGTGAATTGAAATAAACTTATGTTTATGTGTCAATGTCACCAACTTGTACATTTAGGACTATTAATACCATCAACTTGTACATTTAGGACTATTAATACCATCAAGTTGATGTTATTAATGAACAAATATGTATATAGCAATGAACAAATTGAGGTTAGTAGTGAACAAATATTCATCTAGCAATGAACAATTATATGAAAAAGGCAATGAACAAATATGCATAAACCAATGAACAAATTGATGTTACCAAGGAACAAATATGCATCTATTAATGAACAAATATGCATAAACTAATGAACAAATTGATGTTACAAATGAACAAATATGCACAAACCGATGAACAAATATGCCAAAACCAATGAACAAATATGCATATAACAATGAACAAATCCACAGTGTTGATGAACAAATCCACATTGTTGATGAACAAATCCACATTGTTGATGAACAAATCTACATTATTGATGAACAAATCTGACCGTTTTTTCCCAAAAATACGCGAATAATTCGCCAAAAATTCGCTTGTGCCGTTTTTTCCCTCTTTAAGTGAAATGATCAACGCCTTTAGTTTTTCTTGATCCAACGGCTCTTGTTCTTTCTTATTTCGCCCCTGAACCGGACTCAATACATACCCAACCGAAAGGCAGGAGGGCAGGGAGATAGGTCACTTGCTTTTTCTTTTCTTTGTCGAGATTCCAGCCATAACAGCTGAAGCGCATCACACTCTCTGATCGTAATACGCTATTATGAAAAAGGACGGATGCGTTATTCAAAAATGACGTTTATATTTCGGCCGTCCCTCCTACACATGTCACGCCGTCCACATGTATTGGCTAACGTTTCATAGTTCACACTACTCATGAACCCCTCGTTAAAAGTACTAGAACAAGGAAAATCTCCCGGCAACAAAAGTCTAAATCGAAGAATGTGGAAAAGTCCACTCGGGAGGAAACGTATCCTTCCATTGTCCCCATTTTCAACTTTTCAGTTAAAATATCATTAAATAATGATAAATCCTACGTCACCTTGTTTAGGTAGTCTTTAATTTCCCACCACTACCGCCTACCACCCGAATCCCGATCGAAACTCCTCTCCGGAATCTGTTGCTTCGCTCAGATCTGCTCTCTCTCTCGCTCTCCACAATTCTCCGGTCAGTATCGCCCTTTTCCTCTGCTTTACTCTTCTCGCTTCTGCTCTTTCTGGCCTTTTGGCGTTGCTGAATAAAGCTTTGAATTTGCCGAGTTTTCAATTTTGATCGTTGTTCAGTCATCCCTCGTAGTTTTATTCTTCTTTCTTTCTTTCTGATTGTGTTATTGTTGGGAGTTGAGTTGCAATTTAAACTAGACTATTGCAATTGTCAATTGAATGAATTCCTGATGTAAAAATATCTGGCAAATTGGTGATCATGCGGGTCCTTAATACGTGAGTTGGGCATTTGATGATTAGAATTTCGAGGAAGTTTCATTGACTCTTCGAAAAGAAGTTGGATATCTTTTTTTTTTGGGCGAATTTGCTGCTTCTCTTTTTTTTTTGAGAAGAAAGTTGTAGAACTGCTTCTCATTTACTTACGACAGTTATTAGTATGTTCATTCTCCAACAACCGCTGTTTTTTTTCTTGCTGATACTTGTGTAACCATTTATACTATCTCGTGTATAGTATGATGGCTTTAGTTATGGTTAACTGGTTCAGGATTATGTAAAGTTTTTTTGTTAAATTTCACGTATTTCTACTGAATATGGATTAAAATCATAAATCTTTCTGGGCAAAGGAAAATGCTAACATAGCCTAGGGAAAATGATGAAATTTCTAATAAAAAGAAGAGAGTTTTGTTGTACTGATAATACTTTTCTTGTTTATCATGGTTACTGATAAGTGTGCTTGCGAATAGGAGGCACTAAGGGCTCGTTTGTTTCTATACCCGGAATCGGGTTGGAATGAGGTATCGGGTTGGGATAGGAATCACCCATACCTTATGTTTGAGGTGGGTATGAAATCTAGTGTATTTTCTTGGTATGGGAATCACTCATTCCCATCCCTTAGTTAAAACAAAGATTGGAATGGGTATGAGCCATTCCTAAATCCTAACCCCATTCCCTATACCATGGGTATAGAAACAAACAAGCCCTAATAATTTGTCTCAGAAAGATGCAAATAGTGCATCCTCCTTTTTTATCACGTGGGCTGTAAACCAAGAGCATTGTTTCCTTAACCTGGCAGTTTGCACGTTGATTAAGGATGTATGTGCATTCGAGGGGTCTCACTGACTTTTGTTCAGCATGGATGGGTTTTCTTTCGAACAGGGGGCTGTAATTTCTTCTGTTCTGTGGCACTAAATGTTTCTTAAGAAAGTGTCTTATCATCTTAGGATGAAACATAGTTTTCTTTGTGTTGAATTATTTCCTGTTATTTTCAAAAAGATGTTGCCTGATGTGAATGATTCTCTTTATTAGGAAAGGGCTTAATGGGATGGGGAAACATATACCGGAGGCGAATGAAAGTGTTTGCATTAGCTTTGGTCGTTTACATGGATTATAAGGTACAGTTCTAATGCATCTCTTTACATTAAGTTGGGTTTTAGTATTTTCTTTTTATATTCACCATTTTTTTAATCTATGATTTGTTGCAGGCTTTACAGCAGAGAGGGAAATGGATTCGCAGCAAATCGAAGGAGGCTGCTTTATGGCAGAAAGCTCATGAACGCAATGCAAGGCGTGTTCTTGATCTGATGATAGAGTTGGAAGGTTTATGGGTGAAATTGGGACAGTACTTATCAACACGTGCTGATGTTCTTCCAGGGCCTTATATAAGCCTTCTTAAACAACTGCAGGATTCCCTTCCTCCTCGTCCATTACAAGAGGTTAGTGCTTCAAGATTCACTTAATGTTGATGTTAGTATCTTTGTCTACTAATTCACATATATACGGCTCATTACATCCAACCTTTTGCTCTTCATTGAAAAATTGTTATACATTGTAGGTTGTTTTAATAATGAAACAAGTATACTGTGTCAATATGCTCTGTAACTAGCTATTCTTAAAGTGAGAGATGATAGTGTCGTGTATAGAGATTTGAACTTCTATGGACAGACATTTGGTCTATAGTGGTAATTCTTAATCTAAAAGTTTATCATCCTGACGCTTCATTTTCATTCAGGTATGTCGCACTATAGAGCAAGAGCTGGGGAAGTCAATTGAGGATCTCTTCTCAAATTTTGTTGAAATACCACTTGCAACAGCATCGGTAAGATATTCTTACATTTTCCTTGTAAAGAACAATAATGGAGTAGTTTATATTGAAGAGGAGCTCTAAACACTTTACTAGTGCAGCTATTTTGTGGCTTTAGTTTCTTCTTATTCAGTCTAGCTTCTTGGGATGGAAGGTTTTCCACATGGTAATAGACTATGTGGAAGCGATATTTGTTGAAAGATGAAGGGAGGGAGATAAAAAGAGGTTCTTTGATTATTGCATCAATCGGGCATTAAACACTCCTTCAATGGCTGTTTGTTTCACTATGAAAGCATATGTTAGTTTTAAATCTTGACATCTTTGTCTTTGACCTGTACCTTTTATTACCTTGAGCCCTTCAGCATTTATTGAATATGCTCTTTTCAAGTTCAACCAATTTGAGGGTTTTAACCTTTTAATAGGACAAGAGTCTTGGTATCTTATACGGTTAAGTATTTCCATGACTATGTACCAAGAACGGAATATATGACCTTTCATTTCATTGGGGTAATAATTAGAAGTGGATTTCATGGTGCCCTCTAATCCATTAATGCAGTTAGTTGCATTTAGTGGATGTGATCTTTTTGGGCTTTCAACCATCACAAAAGCTTCATATGGTCCTTGGCTTAATTTTCGTTTGACTTCTCTGGAAATCATTTCTAATGCAGATAGCACAAGTACATCGTGCAACCCTTAAAAATGGGCAAGAGGTGGTTGTAAAGGTTCAACATGACGGTATCAAGCGTGTCATATTGGAGGTTTAGCCACTCATCTATCATATGTTGGAAATTGGAAACCTAGAAAGTGTTATTGAGCACATCAATTTGTTCCATACAATTTTTCAGGATTTGAAGAATGCAAAATCAATTGTTGAGTGGATAGCATGGGCAGAGCCACAATACGATTTTAACCCTATGATAGATGAATGGTGCAAGGAAGCACCCAAGGAACTTGATTTTAATATTGAAGCCGGTATGTGTCTTCATTAATACCATTCTTTTATGCTAATATGTTGTGGTGATATTGTTTGAGGACAAGCTATTTGCTATTAATTCTTTCTTCTAATGTCTCTTATGGATGCAGAGAATACTAGAAGAGTCTCTAGAAATCTTGGCTGCAGTAGTGAGAATGATAATAGACACGTCACTCATGTTGATGTGCAAGTTCCAGAAGTTATAGAGGTATGATTCCCATTAGTAGCCTTTTTATTAAGCTCTCATCACAGAGTATGTGGGGGTAATTCTAAGTTCAATACTATACAAGATTTGAAGCGGTTTCTGTTCTTTACTGGATAAAAAATTACTTATTCAGAGAACAGCGTTTCAATGTCTTTTTGATCTGATGAGACAGGGCCTCGTTGAATACGTGGTTAAATAAGGTGTAACTGTCTTGGCGTTCACTAGATGGTAAAAATTGGAAATTGGAATGATGTGACAGGGTACCTTCTTTCCTCATCCTTGTTCCTCGTTGATATAGTAAAAGCTGGTTTTTTTGTTCTGATTGTCAAATTTGACAATAACAAGCTTAAAGTGATTGTGGCTATATGACAATGATGGTGGTGATTGTGTAATATGCTGATTAATGGAAGCTGGTTATTATGAATGGATTTTCTCTTTTGTGTTTTCAATGGTGCCTAGGATCGGCGATAAACTGAGTTTATTTGAGTAGCTTGAGCGCTAGGATTCATTAGAGAGAATCAAATCTCATAGAACAAGGATATCTAATATGTTCTTCTGTTTCATCTTGTTAAGCTCTTTAAATAACGAAGTGGAGGCTACTATTTCAGATAGTACATTTTAATAAAAAGCTTAGCCCCTTCATTATGAATAGTTTAAAATAAAAAATGAAGAACTTTTTATTTTGAATTAAAGTTTTTAAGAATTTCTCATTGATAATAAATGACCTTTTACTCCAAACTTGTGCATGCTTTTAGCTATGATTGTTTGTTTGTATGTGAAGCCTGACAGCATAATCTTAAGTTCAGCTACAGTGGCACTTTGATTTTTTTTTTCTACATCTTTATTTACTCCGTCTCTTTTTGCGTATTATGGCAGTCAGCTGAAAAGGTTATCATGTTGGAGTATATGGATGGAGTTCGCTTGAATGACATTGAAGCGTTGGAAGCAATAGGAGTTGATAAACAAAAGCTGGTAGAAGAGATAACACGTGCTTATGCCCACCAGATCTATGTTGATGGTTTCTTTAACGGAGACCCCCATCCTGGTATTCAAAGGCCATCTTTTGACTTTGTCGTATTCATTGATGTATAATGTTAATTTGTGCATTTGAATGGTTATAGAAGCTGATGGCTGTTATTGATTGTTAGAGAATGTGTCCTCCCATTAATGCTTCACCGATTCTCTAGTCTCTTGTTGCATTTAATTTAGAATATTAATTATGAGTCAGCACGCACGTGCACCCACACCCACCAAATATGGTGACTTAATTAACAGCTTTCTTAATAAAAGAGTTATCAGCTTTTTATGAGAATTATCTAATTGGTCCTGTAACTGTCTTATGTCTTGCAAGGAAATTTTCTTGTGAGCAAGATTCCTCCACATCAGCCAATTCTGTTGGATTTTGGTTTGACAAAGTCACTTCCACATTCTACAAAACAGGCCTTAGCAAAGATGCTTCTGGCATCTGCAGAGGTAAGTTGTTTCTTGTATTTGATGTAGTTTCTTGTGTATGATGATCAGTTACATTTCGTATTCCTAGAAAATTAACTATTCACTATTCTTATTCAAGTGACAATGATCACCTTATGTATCATACTTGGGTATTACATGATTCATCCCAGTGTTCACTGAATGCTTTTAAACTAAAAAGGAGTTCACTTTTGAGAGTTGAATATCTTGAGCATATTTTCATGTGCTTCATTAATATCCAGTGTACATGAGCAGATTATGATATGTTCTGGGTAACAATTCAATTTGGGATGATAATAATACAAACCCAGAAATTGTTTTTATAATTATAATTATTATCTTGCTTTTTCCATTTTCTAGAATATTTCATTTCCCATTCTCTTCAGGCAATTTTCCATTATCTCCACTTTCCCCATTATGTTATCCATTATCCAATTTGTTATAATTTAGTTTTAGGAGTTATTTATCTTGTTTTTCTATTATAAAAGGAGAATGCACGGATTGTAATAGGTAAACTTTTTTTTTTTTTTTTGGTAGAAGGAGAGGCGGTACTCTCCGGCCCCTCAAGGGGGCATTTTATTAATATGAAAAAATGGGCTAAGTAGTCAGCAAACGAGGGATAGTCCGACCCCTAACATCATCAGACAATAAAGAAATAACACCCTCCGGCGGGCGAGTAGTTGTTTTAGTAGAGCCTAGCGCCTCGCTATGAGAATGAGGCTTTGCTAACGCGTTGCGTTGTCAGCTTTGCTACCGACGGCCTCAACCACAGCTGAAGCAAGATATGACCAAAAGAGATTCCAAACTTTTGGAGGATGAAACGCTCTCCCGCTTAGTTCCTGTTTGGCGTGCTCAAGCAATACATGAAAGCCTAGACTAAACGAAAAAGCTAAAGAAGCAATAAAGTCAGCAACAGTATTAGCTTCTCTATAAATATGTCGGATCTGAACAACCCAGTTCCTACGAATGAAGTCTTGGCATTGAGCAACCAAGCTAAAATAAGGGGTGGTAACGATCCACAGAATTGAATGACAAAATGTGAGGATTCCTCAGAATTGGCTGAATAGCGAGATGCTTGCTTTTTCAGATTTCTATCTTTTATTTTTAGTTTTAGGATTCTAACTTTTAAGAGATAATAACTAATGTTTTGGGACATCTAGAAACTCATGACTTAAACTATAATTTCCTTTGAAAAAGCTATTAGATTATGCACTTCATCGGTATTTTTTTATTATATTATTGGTAATTAAAGTGAAACTTGTATTTGGAGAATATTTTCTGAACTACTACACATTTTTTAAAACTATCATAATTGTTATTATGTGCATGCATGATCCGATTGTACTGCATTGGTACTTTTGTAGTTTTACACATTTACCAATTGATCAATGCACTAGTTTTTTATAGCCTTTTTGTTCAAACAAATTAAACTGTATGGTCTCCAACTTTTTGTTTATAAGTATGTTCTTTTTTCTTTTCCCCTGTAGTGCTATTTTGCCACATATGGTAGCACGCCTCTTTCTTGATTGGCATATGAAGAAATGCTTCTAAATGTTTTTATCTTTTTTGTGTCAATGAAATCTGTATTGCTTTTGTGATACACATTCTGGTTAGGAGTTCCCTGCAGTCATACCTTTTACACTCTTGAGCCTTTTCCTTTTTTCCTACATTTAAGTTGAACAATGGCTTTGGTTAAGACCTTGGAGAAGAGAACATGTCGCACTCATTTTCCAATGTTCTCAATATATTTAATTTGTGACAAATTACATTTGTGACAGGGGGACCATGTTGCACTATTATCTGCATTTGCAGAAATGGGACTTAAGTTACGGGTGGATTTACCAGAACAGGCTATGGAAGTTACAACTATTTTCTTCCGTACTTCAAAACCAGCAAATGAAGCTCTAGTGAGTAGTAGAGTACTTTTCTTCTATTTTGTAACACATATTTCAGTAGCTTAGGTTTTCATTTATATATTTTTCTCCATGAAGGAATCAATGAAGTCCTTCCAGGAGAAAAGAGCCAAAAACATGAAAGTCATACAAGAAAAAATGAAACTCAATGAAAAGGAAGTAAAGCGATTCAATCCTGTGAGTTTACTTATGGCTGATAAGAAAAACCTTTGCTGGTATTTACTTTAAGGTAATTTTTATTTCTCACATTGACGCCAGGAAACCTCCTATGGTGTAATTCTAGGTTGATGCCTTTCCGGGAGATATTGTGATATTCTCTCGCGTCCTTAATCTTCTTAGAGGTTTGTGACTGTTACAATGACTGATTGATTATATTTCAAGATTCCTATCTAACATATGTTACGTTTCTGACTTGCATATGATTTACCGATGTTATTTTTAGGCCTTTCATCAAGTATGAATCTTCGTATTAATTACTTTGAAGTCATGAGACCATTTGCTGAGTCCGTTCTTGAAGGGTGAGTTTCCTTGAAAATCTTTACTCGTGCTTTTACGGGCTGATATTGTTTATTCAAATGGATCTCATCTTTTGTAGAAGCATTGCCAGAGGACCATCAGTAAATATGCAATGGATCCATGACACACCTTTGTTGTCTGATGTGGAGGCTAAGTTGAGGCAGCTCTTGAATGATCTAGGAAACGCTAACAAGATACTTGGCATTCAGGTACATGCAATTATGAATTTGGCAATGGAATGTGATTTAACATCTTTTCAACATCCCATGGAACATCTTACTTCATACATCTCCATATACGCAGATGTAGAGCTAATGAAGTCATTCAGTGTCAATTTAGTTCTGATTCATTCTTGTTAAAATAAATAGATAGAAAGCCTTCCTTTGGAAATTCCGATACAAGCAGGTGTTGGGTTCAATTTTATCTTTCAAGCATTTGTGTGATTTAGTGGTTATTACAACTTGAAAGTTGTTACAATTGGGTCATGCCTGGTTTTCTTTTATCAGCTTTTCAATTTCTTAGAGGTAGAACATAACTTTTCCCTCGTCTTTAATGCCTTTTGTGTGTAGGTATGTGCCTACAAAGATGGAGAAGTTATCATTGACACTGCTGCTGGGGTTCTTGGAAAGTATGATCCACGTCCAGTGCAACCTGATAGCCTCTTTCCTGTGTTCTCTGTTTCAAAAGGCATAACATCAGGAATGCTACATTGGCTCATTGATCAAGGGTAAGCGTCTTGTCAAGGAACTGCATATAGTGTAAGATCAGTAAATTACTGGCACATTTCTAACTCAGTCGTTAGAGTATTAGGATGGACTTGTGTTTTCTGTAGAGTTGTTAGTATCAGGATAAGCTTGTGCTTTCTGTATGGTTGTTCTTACACATTTCTGGAAAATTACTGGCACATTGATCAAGGGTAACCATCTTTTAGACTAATCTAGTAAGCTTAATCCCTTGTATTTTTCTCTGGCACATTTTGTTCCACAAGATGTCCTATAAACATATCAGGATAAGCATGATGATTTTTTTTTTGATAAAAACAATTCCAGCTAGATCAGTCATTAGAGTAAGGTTTTACATCTTTTCATGTTAATTTAAACTTCATTTTTAACTCAGTCTAAAAATTTTCTCCATTCACTTCTATAAATAATAAAACCTATTATCTGCCTTAATGTTTTTTTTTTAAATTTAATCCTTCTCTTGTTATGCAAGTTGACTTGAAAGTACTACTGATACTGACTTATTTCACTCAATTACTGGTTGCCATAACATGTAATCTAGGTTTGTATCTTTATCATCTATAAAAGTGAGCCTTCCGTTCCACTTGCAGCTGATTTGGGCTTCTGTTCCCTCATCCATCAGGATGCCCTAGGGCGGTCACTAGGTTGTTAGTGACCTCTCTAATTCCTTCCTAATCAAAAAAAAAAAAAACTATAAAAGTTAGCCTTTTTAGTGGTTCACTTATGTTTTTTTATTGTTAAAACTTGAAAGTTTATATATGCAATATGCTGTGGACTTTGGAATCTTAGACCATCAACAATTGTGGTGCTGTTTATAGAAATTCCATGTTGATGCCATATTTTTTTACATTTGGCGATGCTGTTGAATGGGGTTGACCTCAGATCTTCTTACGTCAATATGTGTGTTTATGAGATTAATCACTTTAGGAGGTCCTGTACTTTTTTTTATCGCTCTTTCATATGTCCTTCCCTGGACATTTTGACTCTATAGTTAAAAAATTGTGTCCAGGGCCTTCATGGTACGTGACTGCTAATTCTATAGGAATAACACTCAAGTATTATGCAAAGCTAATTCTTGATATCAAAACTAGATGCTTGCTAAAAGTAAGAGTTTATATCAATAATAACATAAATGTATGCTGACACTTGACAGGAAATTGAATTATGAGGAAAATGTTGCAAATATTTGGCCAGAGTTTGCAGCAAACGGCAAGGATACAATAAAGGTACTATTTGTTGCTTGTGATCGGGTGGTTACCAGTCAGATTACTTCTCCAATCATTTCATTTCTCAGCCCTTACTTTTTGTCCAGGTCCATCATATCCTCAATCACACATCTGGCCTTCAGAATGCATTGGCTAATCTGATGAAAGATGATCCTATGGTGCTATCTGACTGGAATGAATGTTTAGAGCGTATTGCCACGTCATCTCCTGAGACCGAACCTGGGAGTCAACAGTTATACCATTACCTTTCATTTGGCTGGCTGTGTGGTGGAATCATTGAGGTTAGTGCGTATCGTAATTCTATAAGCATTTATGATAGATAATAGGTGATACTTCTCTTACCTTACAAACATGCACTCTTAAGATATACTCAAAATGGCTGATTGTCTGCATTTTTTTTTTATCAAGGGTATCTAACGAAAACATTGTATTTTTTATATTTTCTTTCCTTGATATAACACCCTCAAGAAACCTTTGCTAGGCCGGTGTCAACTATTTATACATTTTTCTCTGGACATTATCTTCCATGATCCTTATAAGATTACCGGGTAAAATAGTTATACCAGACCTATTAACATTTGAAATACCATAACTTAAAAGTTAATTATCGAATTGAGATTCGATTGTTGTATGATATATCTGCTTGGGAGTTCAGATCTGTTGGTACGCTATGGTCATCTGAAAGTTTTCTTACTTCGATAGGCATTAGGTGTATTTTCTCTCTTGTAATAAATCTTTGACTTCATATGCTGAATGACTCAACTGTCAATTTCCACTAATTGATGAAACAGAGAGGGTACTTCATGCCTAAATGTTCTTTAATAGAGATAAAAGCCAAATTACCCATGCAATTTTAATTGTTGGTTTGGTTTCTTACAGCGTGCCTCGGGAAAGAAATTCCAAGAAGTTCTTGAGGAAGCCTTGATACGGCCGCTTAATGTGGAAGGCGAGTTATACATTGGAATTCCTCCAGGCAAGTTCCTGATTGTAATAATATGCTAAAAAAATCTCTCTTTGCTCTTAAAACTTGGGACTCATCTTGCCAAACAAACCCTTACTTGTTCTGATACCATCAACAATTGCTGACTGGATTACTTTGTCACAGGAATCGAGGCTCGACTTGCAACATTAACTCTTGATACTGACGATCTAGGAAAGCTATCTGAACTCGGTAATCGTTCAGATCTTCCTTCCACTTTCCAGCCTAGTCAAATTGCTCAAACCGCCACAGCTCTTCCCGCTTTATTCAACTCCCTCTTTGTCAGACGAGCTATAATTCCTGCTGCTAATGGCCATTGCTCAGCGCGTGCCCTTGCTCGCTACTATGCATCCTTAGTTGACTCTGGTGTTGTTCCCCCTAAAAATTCGTCTAAATCAATGCCACCTCTTGGAAGCCACACCCATATCCCTAAATTCAAGATTGAGGACAAAAACCCAACAGAAAATGTCAAGAGGAGGAAAAAACTAACTGTTCCTTCTTTATGCAGAACAATGATGTCGGAAAGCTTTAATTATAAGAAGGAATCCAAGAAAGGTGGTCGAACTCAAGGCTATTCTCCTGTCCCTTCTAATGAGTGTACTGAGAGTAGTAGTAGTAGTAGTGAGGTGATAACCCAACCACAGGACATTACCAGAAAATTGTTTCAAAACCCTAAAATTCATAATGCATTTTTAGGCGTTGGGGAATACAACAAATTGGTTCATCCAAATGGTGATTTTGGATTAGGGTTCAAGAGGATCAAGTCCAAGGAGGGTGAAATTATAGGTTTCGGGCATTCGGGTATGGGTGGATCCACTGGATTTTGTGACATAGAAAATAGGTTTGCCATTGCAATTACTCTAAACAAGATGTCTTTTGGAGGTGTGACTGCTAAAATTATTCAGCTGGTTTGCTTGGAACTTGGGATTCCTCCGCCAATGGAGTTGTCAAGGTTGAGTGATGGGCAAGCTGATTCCGAAATTAATTTTCAGAGGCCTTTGATCAACTGAAGGTACGCGGTCTCTGTTTATTCGGAATTGCTAGCAGTGCCATTTTACAATTTTTTTTTTGTTGTTGTTGTGAACGTGTATAATAGATGTTTCGTTATAATTTATTCGAATGATACAGTGGGCGAAGTATGCAATTCAAAAAGAGATTTGAATAAAATGTAGTTGTATTGACGTATATTGTAGGATAGACCAATGCTACCAACAAGCAAATCATAAGTTGTATGCCGATGTGGCCATGTATCATTGGATCACTGTATCTATGACTCTATGAGTCACTGGATGCGTTTACATATTTTTTTTAATCTCCTATTCCTCTCTTTGATCTTTGACTTGGGATACTGTTTTCTCAATTCGCGTTGTTGGATGAAGCTCCTGCAATCGATTAAAGCATGATGTAGAATTGCAGATTCATGGCCGAAGTAACATGTGAATTCACTTCTGAAGTGGAAAAGTCTGTATTATACAAGTAGATGAGTTACCTCAAGGATTATCAAATTGTCTTAAAATCAAATCTTATTGGGTTTGTAGTGGTTGTGACCCAATCGGATTTCTCCTAGAAAGTGGTATCATTCTTGTTATAGGTATCTTTTGTATGATGCATAAGGGCTGGCACGAAGTGTGCGAAGCCTTTTTCTAAACAAAGAGATGTGTAAAGCCAAACTGACAATGCTATTTTTGGAGAGCCGAGAGCATGAGACGCAAGGAGAAGCTCTGGCGCGTCATCCTAATTACCCGAGATTGAGTTAGAAATGAATCTATCCACTGGTTTGACCAGAACATGATGTGCCCAAGAGCTTTTGCACTTGCACAGAATCCGAAATAACAAAAACCTAATACAACAGAATCCCAACCTCGGAACCGCATGCTTGATCATCCTCACGCCTCCACCAACAAACAAACGAAAGAAAAGATTTAACATGCATCACGAGACCACAAAATGTGTCAGCTAGCTGTATCATCGAGTTCAATTAGCAATTTCCTTCACCATTTTCACATTCATGACTCGTGTATTGATGATGAAATAAACATCCTTTGGACAAATCTCACCCTCATGTACTAACACTCCATGTATTAACAAACTTCGACTCTATCAGGGTGAGACGTGTAGGCACAGAGTCTAGCGTATGGTCATATAAACGGCTAATTTCCTCTTTCCCTCTATTCTACCAAAAATATGCATTGAAGCCCACAATAGAGGGCAAGCAAACAGCCAATACCATAACAACATGTAATGTGTAACCTGACCAATCAGGCAGCGCCAGCATTAACAGGTGGTACAGCGTGACCATCAGGATGCACAACTGCTGCCACATCAGCAACACCTGCATTCCTACGTTGTCGCTCACGAAGGTAGAGAACAGTAAGCAGGCAGACAACAAGCGTTAAAATTGTGGCGTTTCCCTCTTCCATGATCACATTCTCTATCCAGACATCCACCTTGGGATAGAGTGCTGGCAGGGAATCTATGAATTGTACCTAAAAAAGTCAAAAGGAATTGGAAATTTTAATAGGGAAATAATAATTTATATACTGTGGGTAAATTACAAGGATCGAGCTTCAATTCTATGGCCCGGATTTAATTATGCCACTCAAAGAGACTAACCATGATGCTATCAGCATAATTATTTCGTAACCATAAGCTTGTGAGAGCCAATGTTACAGGCAACTTTGCAGCAGGATCAATCTCTAGCGCTTGATCATAATAACGCTTGGCAAGATGCAAATCATGTGGAAGCCCTTGACCATGTTCATGCATGTAACCAAGATTAAATATTGCTTGGGCATTTGACTGAGCTTTTGCATGCATATATGCCTCGGCTGCACGATCATAGTCTCTTTCCATTCCCTGTCAAAAGAGAGATAAGGATAATTTATTCACATAAACACACGCAATATCAAAAATCATTAAAGACAAACAAAAAGGTAAATCTGCTAGCTTATGAATTATGATTACATACCCTTCCATAGTAATAAGCGTCCCCTATGAGCAAGGCAGCATGTTCATTGCCCTGTTCAGAAGCCTGCCACCACAAAGAATGGGCTCGCTGATGCCTCTCGGCATCAGTGCAAAAGCCAGATGCTCCCATGCACATACTACGCTCTCCATATTTGTCAAGAATCCAAGCAGCATTACTTTGCGCCACCTCATATCCAAGCTCTGCCATTCTTGAATACAAAAGAAGCGCTTTACCCACATCACCTTTCAAGTAGGACTCTAATGCCCACCTCAATAAAGAAGACCACGGTCCCCTCTCTGCCACTAACTTGTACAATGCAGTTGCCTATAGATAACAATAGACAGCATACAGACCAAGTCATACATATTTTTAGATACGAGCTCCTTAATCCTAGGGAAGATTCTATTCATTTCATACTATAGAGTAAAATTCCTCTTCACAATTTATACTATAGAGTAAAATTCATCAATAAACAAACATACAGCTATGTAATTTATTTTACGCTGCATATCAAGGCATCTTTTAACCACGGGCAGGTAGAAAAATGTCAGGAAAAGCATCTTCTCATTTTATATCTTAAAGTAAGATAAATTGACAAAAAGATCATAAAGATAGGAAGAACAGGACTTTGGATATCTATATAACTTTTGTTACAAGTCCAATTTTGCCAATTCAAAATAAAGAAAGAGAGTAAGGGAGGGAGAGATAGTTGTAAATATAGGAAGAGCTAAAGCATAAATCTAAAATTAAACATCCAAATTTAGAGGTAAGAACATTGATCAAGCCTCTATTTAAGAAGATACCATAAAAATGTAAACAATGAATATGGAATTCTCTGAACAGATATTTGATAAATTTCATCCCATAAAGAACCATAATTTAAACTTACAGAAAATAAATAAAAAAAAAACAATAAGCATTCTCTAAGAGGCTAATAGGATACTGGTAAGTACCACTCTTAAGCCAGAATCTAGCCAAAAGGAATTTTTGCAGGAAACTCTCCCACAGACTCTTTTCTGTCGATAATGATAAGCTCATTACAAATGGACGACTGACTTCAAGATAAATAAGCAGAAAATCAACCTAAAACTACCCACTAAACCACTAATATGGCTAATTGGTTTAGTGCTGCTAAATGACGCTAGAATAAAGGAACAACTGACCCTAATAACTCTGACAAATAGGAAGGCTTAAAATAATAAACTGAAATTAAATAATACTGACTAACTTAAATAACTGATAACACCTGCTTCCTCTTTCTTTCATATGGGACACACATTTTCCTTGCCCAAGGCTTGGTATTGTAACTGATACTAGTTTTGTGTTGTTACTTGTTATAGGCATCCATCCAGTTGGTTTCACATGCTACCTTTATATTAAATGTCTAAATTTAGGAAAAAGTAACCATGTATTTCACACATGAAATGTTGTGAACAATTTTTTTAAAATTGTCATATCGAAATATGCCCTGAACCCATCTAGAGCACAAGTAGGCACTGGTAAGTCAGATAAAATGTTGTCTCAAGGCTTTTTTTTTTTTTGTTATTTTTTATACCCACCAAACATCTTAAGCCTACAAATAAACGCATCATAAGAAATTAGATTCTATTATTGCTTTTCAGAAAATATCTAACCTTACGTGTGTATCTACAATTATATTCTCTTTTATTCGAAAATATCAAAACTTATTTTATTTTTAAGTGGATTGGAGTTAATTTGATTGGCTTTTTACTATTACCATTTTTTGTAGTTAAATGCACATGCTAGAAGCTTAATAACATGTTTAAAGAATTACATTCCTATATACATACATATGTAGGCTTATATTATTCTCTTGTTGTATCAAAACCTTGCCATATTTTACAGTTTTGCGAAGAAATCTTCAAAACCTTTAGTAAATGTTCAAATCCTATTCGACACATTTTCTATACGTTTTTTGATATTCTTTTAGTTTAAATTTGTTTAATTAAATAATAGTAATACCGAAAAATAAATACAAGTACTTTTCATTATTAAGCTAAGAAGGCTCACTTTCATTATGCCTGATCAAGAAGTAGAAACTGTTCAATTCACACCCATTTGGCACCCAAAATTGTGTCTACTTGTAGCATAGCATAAAAGTCCACACATGATTTCATTAAGGATGTTAATAGGGCTCATCAGAAGCTCTATTAACATCCTCAATCAGCAGTAATCACAATAAAGGAAATGAAAGGAAAATCAAAACTTACCATTTGAACATTTTTTTTCAAGCCAACACCAGTGTGAAACATCTTAGCTAGCTGATAAAATGCCTTTGGTTGACCTGCATCAGCAGCTTTTATAAAAAATTTACATGCCAGCTTCACATCCCTCTTGACTCCAATCCCTTTGAGATACAACACCCCAAGATTGTAATAACCTCCAGGATCCTCATTATCAGCAGCCTTTTCAAATAATTCCTTAGCCTGGTAAAAGGAAAAAAGAAAAGTAATTAATAATAAAGAAAAGGTATTGACAATAGAACTTATTCAATCAAATCTACTAAAACTACGAGAAGACTCATCTTATTATGGAAATAATTTCCTGGTTTAATTTCGTACACTTTTTTCATTGCTAGAAAGAAAGACTTATCTTTGCAGCTAGAACAATTGACTCATTAAACACACTTCTAGTAATAAGTTGAACAAGCTGCATGTGCAGGCACTCAATAAAGTAAATGTGCAAGTGATCCCTTACAGTGCCTTGTAGTATGCACTACAGAAACTGCAATTGTAAGTGGATTTCACTTGCAATGGTTAAATTAAAGAATGCTAAAACATACATCCTATTAATGAATGATAGAGCACAAACACTATCATCTAGAACCAGGGCCACACTGAGACAGTGAGACCCAAAGCTACCCTTTGCCAATTTATCCCATCATATGTATCAAATCCTCCCTCAACTTACAACAACCAGTCCTTCCCTGTCTCTCTTGGCATATGAAGTTGCAAGCTGCAATAATCCCCCAAGCATTTGTCCCATAGAGTTGTTCAGAAATGCTGAAAAGTGCTTACAAACAGTCTTTCTCCATAATCAAATCAAAAACTTAGAAGTTTAGTCTTCAAAAGGATGATTGCTACAGCATAATTTAGAAAGAAATGGACATGTTAAATCAGTAATAGGTTTGCTTAGGATGTTCAAAAAGCTTTAAATCGTTAACAGTTCATTCATTAGTGAGAGAATACGTAATACACCTTCATCCCCAATATTTGTATGGAGACAACATTTACATTAAGAAAAAACAAGAAAATAAAGACATGCATATATATGATTCTGTACTTCCTGACAGCAAGTCTGACCAGCATAATGATATCCAAATAAATAACAGTGAAAAACAAAGAGATCTTACTCTCGTATAGTTCTTCTCCTCCACCCCATAGCCCTTCACATACAAATAGCCAATGCCATTATAAGCAGAAAAAAGCTGCTGTTTGGCAGCAAGACGGAGCCACTCAAGAGCTTTTGTGTAATTCCTTTCCACACCAGTTCCTCTCACATACATCTCTCCCAGAAGTTCCATGGACCTAGGTTCCCCTTTTTCAACTGCTTTCCTGAACCATGACAGAGCCTTTAAAGGATCACGTCTTAATCCTCTCAGTCCATAGTAATAGAAAATGCCAATTTTATACATTGCCACAGCATTCCCTTTTTGAGCCTGGTACTCCAATATCTGAAAATCCTCGTCTTCTTCCCCACGAGACTTTCTCAAAGCTTCCTTATTCTCCTCTGCACCGAGATGAATTCTAACTGGTTCAGTTACAGGGGAGTCCTTCGAAATTAAAAAGCTACTCACTGCTACTTCTGCTAATTCAGCATACAATTTGACTGCTTTGTCATACATCTGCAACCATCCAATTTATAATACTATTATAATTCTTCATATAGGAATAAACTCATAACTACCTACTTAAATCGACCAGAACCATTCAAATAAGATGAATCAACTTCAATAAAACACTAAGGGCCCATTTGATACAATAGTGGGAATCGAGTTGGAATCAGGAATGAGTTTGGGGTGAGAATGAGATAGGTTTGGCTCACACCCACCTCCATAGTAAGGTATGAAAAGTATGGAAGATCTAGAGTGTGGAATGGTTGATTCACAACCTGATCGCTATATCAAACACTAAATTCAATCTGCGACCCCCTCCCTTCAAAAACAAAAACAAAAACAAAAATCAAAACGAAGGGAGCACAACTTTCAAGCTGTAACTTATACTTTCCGCAAGTGACCACTACAAAGTCAACAAGGGAAAAACGAGGTACGGATGACTCTAATTCTATCGGCAAACCAAATAGCAAATGTATACAATTGGTCATTGCATACATCTTGTCTAGCGTAGGTATGAGCCATTGCCATCTTAGACTGCAAATTTCCTCCTTCAGTCGCGAAATAATGATACAGAAAAGCCTTTGCTTTATTCCTCTCCCTTCCAATCCCCATCCGGTAGAAAAACCCTAAAGCTGATCTGGCGTTCGGATAACCGGCCATTGCCGCCTCCTCAATTTCCGAACAAGCTTCGTCCATCATCCTTGGATCGCCGGAGCTCACAGACGCAACCATCTTCGACACTCCAGAATAGTACAGAGCCTCCGCCCCGGCCTTGGGCTGGAAATTGGAGTTCGGTTCGGTCTCCAGAATGGGTCGCCATGTGCCAGGGTCTAGCTCCTCCTCGGACTTAGAGTCAGCGTCTCCGAACTCGTCCCAGTCGGAGGAGTCTCCGCCGCCGTCCGCGGCGGTTGATTCAGAGTCGTCGGAAGGAGATGCAACAGAGTCGTGGAGATCGTCTTGGGAGAGAACGAGGACGAAGGAGCGGGAGACGGCGGAGATGGGGAGGAGAGAGAAGGAGAGGATTAGCAGAGAGAGGAGGATGAGGTGGTTGCTCGGTGAGTGTGGCGGTGTCGATCGTCGCCGGAGACGCATCTCTCTGTCTCTCTTGCTTTCTTTTAGTATTTTTTATTTTATTTTATTTTCTCAAAAATTCGCGTTCTAAAAGAAGTCTGGAATTATGGTTGCCACGTAAAGTGGTGTTAGAACAACCAACCAAGGAGGTCTGCTGGCAAACTTGAGTCCAGCTTATTTGGAAGAGTGCTTGCTACTAGGGGTAACCCAATGTTAGAGTTTTGTAGCAAAAGATATTTCACGTTAAACAAATCTCAAATCCCCGGAAAATATGTACTCATACAAAAACTAGGATTGTATTGTTCTAATAACTCCGGGGGTTCAGGATATTTTTGAAATTTTTTACTAAACACATATCCGTATTCGATCCGCATATACTTCGATATCTGATCCGTATATCTCGGATCGGATCAAATATCCGTGTCTGATAACTATATATTTATATTTGTATTTTTTTAAAAGAATATTTGTGTATTTTAAGTTTCAAATAAATCATTCAACATGAAAATTTAACCAAAAAAGATCCGAATAACCATCCGCATAAAAGAAAGAAAAAGAATAATTAAAAACAAAAACAAAAAAGGTGTTAAATATATATTCTAAGATTTATTTATCTTATTTTAATTGTGAGGTTAAAGATATAGAAAAATAATTAAAAAACAAACTAAAAAAGGGTAATACTAGAGGGCTGAAACACATAAAATCACTTGAACTATTAATTTTTTTTGTTATTGTACGAAATATATATGTATAGTATCATACCCCCGAGTATCCGAGGGTCTACAACCCGATCCTATAATCCGAAAATTTTTGTCAGATCAGATAGGATTCGGATAATTATCCGTCGGATTCGAAATTTTGCGGATCGGATCGTCGAATAGCCGGATCAAATATTTATTTCATGGATGATTTAAATAAATAGCAAAAAAAAGGCTAATTAGGTGGATGTTAAGGAGAGTGTGAAAATTAGGTAAATAGCAAAACCCCCATCACCCACCCCACTCCCACCGAGTTGACTCGGTCGTTGACCGAGTTGACTCGCCCGTTGACCGGCGTTGACTGACCGTTGACCATCATCACTATCATCATTTTCGAAACCGTCATCACAATTTTTTCACCGTCATCACAATTTATTTCATTGTCATCACAATTTTTTTATGACAAAAAGTGTAGTGAAAGGTAAAAAAGTGTCATCAAAATGTCTTGATGACATTTTTTATGACAAAAAATATCATTAAAGGCATTCAACCACATAAAAAACCGTCATCCCCCGTCATCACAATTTTTTTCACCATCATCACAATTTTTTGATGACAAAAAATGTAATAAAAGGTAAAAAGTGTCATCAAAATATCTTAATGACACTTTTTGATGACAAAAAGTATCATCAAAGGCATTCAACCACATAAAAACAACCGTCATCACTATCATCACAATTTATTTCACCGTCATCAACTTTTTTTCCACCGTCATCACAATTTTTTTATGACAAAAATTGTAATAAACGATAAAAAGTGTCATCAAAATGACTTGATGACAACTTTTAGATAACAAAAAGTATTATCAAAGGCGTTCAACCACAAAAAAAACAACCGCCATCACACATAAAAAACAAAATTATCATCAAATATCTATCATCACATTTAATTTTTTAGTGTCATCACATACAATTTTTTTTAGTGTCATCAAACATGTGTCATCACTCAAAGTGTTATAAAAAAATTAATGATGACACGTCCGTCATCAACTGTCATCACTACTTGATGATGGTTTGATTGTCATCAACTATCATCACAAATGTCATTCCTACTTGATGACGGTTCGATTGTCATCACTTTTTCATAAATTGTCATCAAAAGATTATTGATGACATGGTTCGATTATCATCAACTGTCATCACTACTTGATGACGGTTTGATTGTCATCAACTATCATCACAAATGTTATCTCTACTTGATGACAGTTCGATTGTCGCCAACTGTCATCACTACTTGATGACGGTTTGATTGATTTGTTTGTCAAAAAGGCCTTGCCTTGATGACAAACAACTGTCATCATCAAAGTGTAATAAAAAAAATTGTCATCAAGTGTCATCACATGTTTTTAAATGACCTTGATGACATTAAACCACATAAAAACAACTATCATAAACACATAAAAACAAAGTTGTCATCAAAAAAATTGTTAATAAGCCTATGTGAGATTTGAACTCACATCGTTATTTTTTAAACAAATTGCTCTACCATTTGAGGTAATAGACTAAATATATTTTAAAGTGAAAATATATTAAGTATATATTATTTTAGATGCTGAGCATTGACTTGTCTGATTGAAGGTAAATAAAAACATGGTTTCATTATTGTCATCTTCAGTGAAGAGGATGTTGATAATCAGAGATAATGAGTTAGATCTTAACTCACACTTTATTTATTAACTCCAATTCTTCAAACTTAACTAATTAACTACCGATCAATTAATGAGATCACAACTCACTTAACAATGAAAACAACAACTTTGGCAGCCAGAATCTTGACAAAACCTATCTAAACCTCAAACCTCAAAAGTGATTTTTCCAAATTTAAAAAGCAAGTGTCAGCTTATGTATTCAAATTAGGCCTCGTAAGTTGCTGCCACTTTGCAATTAATTGTTGCATGAGAATTTTCAAATATGCAGGCTGCTAATAATCCAAAGAGCAGATCAATGACTAGGTAATATAATAAACAATTAAGCACCAAACAAGGTATAAGGCAAGTGATTACCTGATTTAACTCTTCACCAACAGCATCAGCTAAGGTTTTAATGGCATCATAGAAAATCCGTAAGTTTTTTCTCTGCACAAAGTATAAGCAAAAGGAAAATAAACCTCGTCAAAGTTTCAACCCTAAGCATAGAGAGTAGAAAATCAGAGTGAAAAATATAACCTAATATTTTCCAAAAGCACACATTAAATATTGCAAAATAATGTCCAATCTTCTCTTTCTTTCCAGGACTGATCATCAGTAGCAGAAATTTTGGTCTGCACAAGTGTATGAAAGAGAGATTACAAGATTAATAAAAAATAACATTTGGCAAAGAATCAACCTCTAAGAAATTATTGTATGACCTCAATCATAGCAATTGCAAACAAAAAAGAAAAGAGCAAAACCAACTGAAGTTGTTCCATCACCAACTTCGTCATCTTCTTCTTGGCGTCGACGAATGAATCCGACGAGCTCATCCATGATAGCTTCATCTTGACAGAACTTAGCGAGCGTCGGCTGTCATCCGTCACTGACGAAACCTTGCTAGAAAACTAAATTGGCACATTCAGCAGAGCACATATCAGGTGAACGACGATCACATCGTGTTGAGTCATCGTCTTCTCCATCCTCGATTGAGCGAAAGAGATGGACCAAATCGAAGTCCCAAATATTCTCGATCGAGGAGCAAGGGAGATCAGAAGAAGTGAGAGAGAATAGGTTTTCGAGAGAGGAAAGAACATCGGGACTCGGGAGAAGGGGGCGAGAACATAATTCTAGGGTTTATATACTTAACAAATAATTAATTTATTAAACAAGCTTAACAAACGCCTAAATAGAGTGACCCAAAATGCTTTTGGACTAAATTTGTTCTTATTTCATTTGTTTCCTAAAATAACTTTTCACCCAAAAATTACTTTTAGCACTCTTGAAATTTATATCACTCTACTTTTTTATTTTTCAAGACATAAAAAATAAATTTTCATCCAAAAACTACTTTCTACGGTTCTACCAACTAATGAAACACACCCTGGTAGAGTTTATTAGGAACTCTATAGGATTGTTCATTACCTATTAGTAATTTACCTAATCTATTGGCATGGGCGGAACTAGAAACTTCTCATTGTAGGCGCCAGAAAATTTTTCTCACATAACTAATGTTTTTTCAATTTAAAAATATATTATATAAGATAAGTTTTGAAAAAGATGTAAAAAAAATAATACAAATTTAGACAAAGAAGAGAATATATTTTATTGAGAAGGGACTAAAATATTTCAAAATACAATTACATTAAGAAAACAAGAGTTTATAAAGACAACTTATACAATTATATTGAAGAATACATTTAGGTTAAGAAAAAAAGTTGTTTCAGAATACAAATGGATTGAATATGTAAATACTAAAAGCTTGTAACTAAAACTAAAACCCAAACCGAAGCCCTCGTGTTAATAATGAATTGTGTGATTCAAGACGTCCCAATAATAACTTATTGTTTCAAAGCTTCCGGGTTCAATCATATTATGAAAGTAGGAAGTTTAGCAAAAGATAAAAGCATTATAACTAAGTAAATGACTTGTTAAAAGTGGTTTGTATACGTCCAATCTTCAAATGTTCATAACTTTTTGCTCAAATGTCAGATTGGAGCTTATAATATAACAAATCGAAGTTATTGACAAGAGTAACAAATAGACGAAAAAAAAATTGGATTGGGGGTCCATGGCCCACACTCGCACCCAAATAGTTCCCCACCCTTGTCTATTGAAGTACATATTATTTAAAGATTTGAAATTTAGTTTTACGAGTCAATATTTTTGGGATTACGAGTTTTGGGTCTAATATGTAATACCTGTAATCTGTAATATTATTGTTGGGACATTGTTGGGACCTCTGGTTCTAAACAACGGATCAACGATGCCATTCTCCGAGTTTTGATAATGACAAACACCATAAGGAACTAATGTGGTTTGTTCAAGTATTTCTATGGAACGCAGGTACATCCAAGAACTCCAATGAATGACCAAAAGCCACATAAGCTCACAATGCAGAGTTCCCATCAAGGGAACTCTGAAGAGAAAAGTTCCCATGCAATGGGAACTCCCATGAATGATCGAGAGAACACAAGCTTACAACGATGAAGAGTTTCCATCAAGGGAACTCTGAAGACGACAGTTCCCTTGAAATGGGAACTCACATGTGAGGACAAGACCGTTCAGCGCAAATCGCGGGATCCTGTCCTGGACAGTCCGAAGGAACAGTCTGAGGATCAGACTGTCACGCTTGATCCAACGGTCCGATTGATTCAAGAAGTTGGCCTAGTTCAAACCAAAGTCACATGTGAAGAAAGTACAACTTGGGCATCAAGCAAAGGGCATTTTAGAGACAAATGAAAGATGCGATTGCCCAAGCACACCTGGTCTATTAAGCCAAATGAATAGTACTCGGTTTGAGTACTTCTCCCAGAACTCACAAACACCCACACCAGAGAAAAGAAAGAAAAGGAAGAGAAGTCCCCGCCGGCGAGTGTGTGATCTCGACGACGGAGAAGCCGAAGTTCCCAAGGGAAAGGGAACTGAGAAGTCGGTGTAAGGTTTGAGTTACTTGTATTTTGCTGTTGTGAGCTTAGGAACTCAGTTGAGAGGATTTACTAGTGTTGCTAGAGTTAGGAAGAACTTGTAGGAACAGAGAAGTGTGAATCCGGTTGTTGTAACTAAGGAACAAAGCAATAAATATAAGTAAGTCATTCAAAATCCTCCAAGCGGAGGTAGAGGTTTACCCACACAACTAGTTGGTTGTAGTGGGGTTCCTCTATAAGGCAACTGCGTTCTTTACTGCTTTTAATACTTGCGCTTAATTTACTTCCGCTGCCTTGGGAACAGCTTAACAGCCAGTTCCCAAGCTCTTTGCTAACGGTTTACGATCCAACAATTGGTATCAGAGCAGGTTTGCTCTAGATTTGTGTTAGCATCGCAGGTATCAAATGGCTCAGGAACTTACTCAGGTAGGAAACAAAACTAGTAAGTCGTCGAGGCTTATTACAGGAAGATTCGAAAGCTGGCAACGCGACATGAAGGATTGGATGCGTGGCCAGGACTACCAAGCCTGGTGTGTTATCGAGAGAGGGAACTTCGAAATTGATCCAGCTATAGTCAATGACCTCTCAAAGTGGGGACCCAACGAATACAAGTGCATGGAAGCCAACTACAAGGCCAAACAGTACCTGAAGAGGTCCAAGTGCGTGCAAGACTGTGACAGGGTAGCAAATCTTGACACAGCTAAGGAAATGTGGGAGGGCCATCCAACAAATGCACGTTGGGAACTTAGATCTCCGAGAAGATCTTCAGATGAATGCAAAAAGGGAGTTCTACAACTTCCAAATGGAGATGAGAGAGTCTGTCGATAGCTATCAGTCCCGATTTGAAGGACTTTGCACCAAAATTGAAGGCTTGGGGATCACCAAAGAAGAAATCACCCATAAGATAAAGGTCCAACAACTCTTCAACGGATTGACTGGAGAATGGGCAAACGAGAGAACAATGTTCAAGGAGAATCCGGAAAATAGAACTCTCATGCTCCATCAAGTGTTTGGAAAGCTAGTGGGACACGAGAAGAGAAAGATCGATGATAAGGAACAGACTCGAGCACATCGAGGGATCGCACTCAAGATTGAGAAGATGCTCAAATCAACTCAAGAACAACACGAAGACTCCGAAGAAGAAGAGGATGAGGAGCTAGTTCTCGTAACAAAGGCTCTTCGAAACTTCTACAAAGGGAAGCTCCAAAGGAACAATGGGAACTGGGGAAAAGGACAGAGTTCCCAAAGAAAACCCGTAGAGAAGGACCTCTCGGATGTCACATGTTACAAGTGCAACAAGGAAGGACACTTCGCTAAGGAATGCCCGCAGGGAACTGACGGCCGGAAGCAAGGGAAAAAGGCCTACATCGCCACCTGGAGCGATGATGAGGACGAAGATCCCGAGTCATAGGCACTCCCAGACATGTGTGGAATGGCCATAGGAGAAACCACTGGGGAACAACCCAGTGAGGTAACCACTAAAACTGTTCTTGCTTCTTTGAATAACTATGAAAAACCTGAGCTGTTGAAAATTCTTTCAAGTCTTGTCAAAGATAATATAAAACTGCAAAACAAGTTAGAAAAACAGGAACACATAAATGCTCAATTAGTTGGTCTTGAACCCTGTCCCAACTGCATATCCCTTCTCGAAAAACTCAAGTCCCATGTGTCTCACATCGTAGATCTAGAAAATGAAATCAAAACTCTAGAGAAAGATGAGAACACCCTCTTACAAAACCTGAGTAAAACTCCCAAACATCTTGAAGCCTCTAGTTCCCAAATCAAGTTTGTCCCAGCCAAACACGGCATAGGATACAAAACTGAGAGCCCAAAGAACTGGAAGTCACCCCTGAGTGAACACGAAATCCATGAGTGTAGGGCCTTAGAACTCCAATGTGAGAAACAGAAAAATGCTCATCTCGAGGAGAAAATCAGGGTCCTAGAGGGTGGGAAAGGTGGTGAGAGAGATTATTACACTGGGAACACTGGACATAGACTTTATGTCCAAATTGCTAAGGGAAACGGGTCACGGGTGTACAATAAGGAAACTATGGATAGGAACGGAATCCAAAGACCAGCCCCAAAATACTACCTGGGAGAATACTATAAGACGTGCTGGAACTGTGGTGCTCATGGGCACTACAAGGAAGCATGTCCCAAGAAGAGAGCCCAAACCCTTAGAAACCGTGAGTTCCTGAACAAACAAAAACATCATGCTAATCACCAAAGGAACTCCAACTCTCAAATCACTCATGATATCAACATCGCTGACTATGTTTTAAATGAGAATATCTTCCCTTGCAAGGGACCTGGCAAGAGTCATCTTGCCTGGGTCTCAAAACACTAACTTTACCTTGTAGGTGACAAGGAGAGGGAAAAATGCTTGGTTTATAGATAGTGGATGCTCAAACCATATGACCGGAAACAAAGATATCCTCATCTCACTCCACACTCATGCCGAAGGAGGCCACGTCTCATTTGGAAATAAAAACAAGGGAGAAGTAATTGGAAAAGGAGAAGTGTTGCTCAATAGATCAATCAAAGTCAGTAATGTCAATCTGGTGAAAGATCTGGGATACAATCTCTTAAGTGTTGCCCAGATGTGTGATCAAGGGAATAATGTTGTCACCTTCGACTCAGAAGAATGTTTAGTTATCAACAAAAAGACCAACAAAGTGATTCTGAGAGGAAGAAGGCACAACAATGTTTATGTAGTAGATACAGAATTTGAACCACCAATGAAGCTGTGTCTTGCGAGTTCCCACGATGACACGGAACTCTGGCACCAAAGACTAGGACATGCAGGTGTCAATCAAATTCTGAAGCTCTATCTATAGGATCTTGTCATTGGTCTTCCACAGATCAATCTCGAAGGAGTCCAAATGTGTGAAGCATGCATTCGAGGGAAACAGACCAAGAACTCGTTCAAACCCGAAAAGGTGATGAGCACAACCAGGCCTTTAGAGCTAATTCACATGGATCTCTGGTCCCATGCGAACAGCCAGCTATGGTGGAAAACGGTACATGTATGTCTTAATTGATGATTTTTCTAGATTCACCTGGGTTATTTTCTTGAAGGCAAAATCACAAGCTTTTGAAGAGTTCGAGCCTTTCATCAAAAGAACAGAAGTAAGCATGGGGCTAAAGCTGAAAGCCATCAGGTCTGACCATGGAACTGAGTTTCAAAACTCAGAGTTCCTCAACTTCTGTGACAAACATGGGATCTCTCACAACTTCTCAGCCCCTCGCACTCCTCAGCAAAACGGAGTGGTCGAGAGAAAGAATAGGACCTTGGAAGACATGGCCAGAACCATGATGCTCGAAAGCAGAGTTCCTGAGTACTTCTGGGCTGAAGCCATCGCCACAGCTACATACATCTTGAACCGAGCCATGACAAGGCCCTTGATCAAGAAGACATCCTACGAGCTCATCAAGGGGAGAAAACCAAACATCTCCCACCTAAGGACCTTCGGATGCACATGCTTTGTCTACAACAATGGCGAAGACAACCTTGGAAAATTCGATTCTAGAAGCGATGAAGGGATCTTCCTGGGATACTCATCACAAAGCAAGGCTTACAGGGTCTATAACAAGAGGACCAAGAAGATAGAAGAAAGCATCCATGTCGTCTTCAACGAGAAATCTGTAAAGATAGGAACAAAGACCCAAGTGAAGGGAACTCTGTTCAAACTGGTCAGACAAGAAGACGATGATGATGACGATGATGAGCCAAGGAAGAGGGATGAAGACTATCCAAGTGCAAGGAACATTCCACAACCAGGGAACAACGAAGGAGATCCAACTCTCACTGATCAAATCTCCCTCGAAGTTCCCTCCTCAGAAGAACTATAAGACACCTCCAACTCTCTTGTTCCCTAAGACAATACCCTGCCAGAATCAAGTGTTCAGGGGGAACAAAGAGGTAACTTGCCAGGAATCTCTGAAGAAACACTCAATGAAGAAGCTGAAGATGAGTGTTCCCATGAAAAGGAAGCCTCTACTGAAAATGACACAAGTGCAAGGGAACCTACTCATACAAGAAACTTTCAACAAAGGAAGGACCACCCCATTGAGAACATCATTTCCCCTTATGATAAAGGTGTACAAACTCGTTCCTCTCTCAATAATTTTTGTGCTTTTAACGCGTTTGTTTCAATGGTGGAACCCAAAAATATCAAAGAAGCCTTGAAGGACCCAGATTGGATCCAAGCCATGCAAGAGGAGCTCCACCAATTCGAGAGGAACAAAGTTTGGAAGCTAGTTCCTAGGCCCAAGAACAAGAACATCATAGGAACTCGATGGGTCTTTAGAAACAAGCTCGATGATACCGGAGCTATAGCAAGGAACAAGGCTAGACTGGTGGCACAAGGCTACAGGCAAGAAGAAGGAATCGATTACGAAGAGACTTTTGCACCAGTCGCCAGGATCGAGGCCATCCGACTCTTAATTGCCTATGCTGCTCACAAGGGATTCAAGCTTTATCAAATGGATGTGAAAACAGCCTTCCTCAACGGATATCTCAAGGAAGAAGTATATGTAGCCCAACCTCCAGGATTCGAAGATGAGAAGCTACCCAACCATGTCTACTTCCTGGAGAGGGCCCTCTACGGACTCAAACAAGCTCCCCGAGCTTGGTATGACAGGTTTGCTCAATTTCTCTTGTCCCATGGATACCTTCGAGGTTCCATAGACAAGACTTTGTTTTTAAAGAAAGAGTCTAAAGACATTTTGATTGTGCAAGTATATGTTGATGACATTGTTTTTAGAGCAACTAACGAAACTCTTGTAGAGAAATTTAAGGACCTCATGAGCAGTGAGTTTGAGATGAGTCTCATTGGGGAACTGACGTTCTTCCTGGGACTTCAAATATCTCAAACCAAGGAGGGAACAAAGATTCATCAACAGAAATACATCAAGGAAATGCTCGTAAAGTATGGGATGGAACACTCCAAGCCTATTGACACTCCAATCTCACCAAATTCAAGGCTCAATACGGATGAAACAGGTATAAGTGTGGACCAAAGGAACTATCGAGGTATGATTGGGTCCCTTCTCTACTTAACAGATAGTAGACCTGTTATCATGTTCTCCGTATGCCTTTGTGCTCGTTTTCAAGCTAACCCTATGGAATCAGACCTGAAAGAGGTGAAGAGGATTTTCAGGTATCTCAAAGGGAATGATAACTTTTGCCTTTGTTATCCAAGGAACAGTTCCCTTGAGCTCATTGCATATACAGATGCGGATTTTGCAGGGCACCTTGTGGATAGAAAGAGCACATCAGGTATGGCCTAGTTCCTAGGGTCATGCTTAGTTTCATGGGGATCTAAAAAGCAAAACTCAGTGGCACTCTCCACAGCTGAAGCAGAATATGTGGCTACTGCATCTTGTTGTTCCCAAGTTCTATGGCTTAAGTCACAACTCCAGGATTACGGTATGTCCTTTGGCCCAGTTCCCATACTTTGTGATAATACTAGTGCCATAAACATTTCCAAAAATCATGTGCATCATTCTAGGACTAAGCATATAGATATAAGGCATCACTTTCTACGTGACAATGTTGAAAGTGGGAACATCTTGATGGAACACTGTAGAACTGAAGAGCAAATTGCGGACATTCTCACCAAAGCTTTAGACAGAGGTCCCTACCAGCATTTTCGAATGCTTCTAGGGATGATTACTCTAAACTAAACAAGTCCTTGTTTGTCTCTCCCTCAATGCTTGACTAGTTTTTCTAAGAATGCATGATAGGGAACTTGGATTTATTGCTTTCACTCTGCCATGATTACTAGTCTAAAGACAAATTTGTACAAGGGAACTTTATTTCTTTCGGCCCTACATGATCAACTAGAGTTCCCTTTATCCCACCTTACAAGCCACTATGACGATTGATCATATAACCTACCCTAAGCTAGGGACCAGACAAACGCTTCTCATGAGCCAAAATGTTTACTCCTTTATCGAGTCGTAAATTGTCTGGTTCCCTTTGAGTTCCCTAGCCCCACAAAAGGATGAGTGTGAAGTTTCCCTAACCACTTTATTCTCCCTGACCTTGATACGATCATGGGACCTGGGACACAACAACAAGGGAACGCTGACTCCCCTACGAAGATGAACTGTCACTTGGGAAGCGGGATTTTGTGTCAGAAACTCTGAAGCATTAAGGGCCAAGTATTCAAATTTTGAAAGAGCTTCCCTAGAGATCGTGACGCGTTTCAAGAGGCGTGCCCCACGTTCATTGGGCAACGGTTATCGAGGTTTTCCCACTTCCCTTTCTACCCTTCATCCTTCTCTCCTTAAAACCCTCATTTGCCATTTTTGGGCCCTTATTCCGTCTTCAACCTCTGTCTTTCATCCTCTCCACATCCCTTTCACTCTCTTTTTCAAGAAACCTCCAAAACCTTCTCTCTTCCCCAAATTCTCCCAAAAATGGCCACACCACACACCTTCGCCCAACTTAAAGCCTGGTTCTTGCAAATCCCAGAATTCTCTTCGTCTCGCAACTAAATGAGATTGAGAAAGAGGAAGATCCAATCATGAAGGACATCCTCATCCAAGGGCTCTACAACCAAGTAAGCCCTTTCTTGCCGCCTTCTCCTCCGGCCGACGAAACCTTGGCCTGAACCTCCTCTTCCGCCACCTCCTCTGAATCCCTTCCTCCTCCTTCCACCACCAACACCTCCTCCGGCACTGTCATTCTTGACAGTTTCGGAGATGCTCGTCCCTCTATAAACGAGAAACCTAGAAAATCCAAACACCACCATTCATCCAAAAAACGCCATTCATCCAAAGACCCCTCAAAATCCAAACATTCCAAAAAATCCAAACACTCCAAAGATCCCTCACAATCCAAAAAACGCAAACACTCTGGGGTCTCTGAATACTCGGAGCCTAGAAAGAAATCCCACTTCACAATTGACGACTACTTGAACTACTCCAAGGACAGTTCCTGTGTCGCCAAACCCCCCTTTGTCTTTACTTCGGACTCTGGGACCTCCCAACCCCAGAGCCAACTCCCCTCTTCTTCTCTCCCTCTTCTCATAAGTGAGGGACCTCCCAAACCCCTTCCCCCAAAACACAAGACTCCTCCACCACCTCCCTCTGTTCCCACAACAAAGGGAACTCCACCTCCACCACTCCCCTCTGTTCCCACAACAACGGGAACTCCACCTCCACCTCACAAAACTCCTTCCCCTCCTTCCTCACCCAAAAATACTTTTGTCCATCCCACCTCTGCCTCGGGGACCCCTACTCCCCCGGTTCCCGTATCCACCCCTCTTCCCCCTTCTACACAAATATCCACTCCCTTCTCCTCTCCTCTCCCCTCTTCCACAACATCCCCTACTACCACAAAACTTCCCTCTGCCTCTCCCTCCAAAACTGCCGTCGTCCTCACTTCGGACGACGATGACCTTCCCATCTCTGCTGTCATCGGCAAAATTACCAGGGACCCACCTCCTCTCATCGTGGGAACTCTCACTGAAGAGGCCCAACTCAAGGCCATAGAAGAAGAGCTCAACAGGGACCCCTCTGAAAACACAATTGACCAAGGGACCAAGTCGCCAGAGAAGGTGGCTCCTGAAGAGTCCACGGAGAATAGGGACCTAGCACCGGCTGTTGGTGCTGGGGTAAGTACAAGTCGTCCTGAAGATGACGCGGAGGACTCCAGCTCGAGCTCCTCTGAAGAAGAAGGGACCTCCGGTGAAGAGGTCGAAGAAGAAGAAGAAGAGGCTCCAGTTGCTAAGGAGCCCGCTAAGATCCCAACACCCGGACACCAAATGGTGGTGTTCGAGGGTTCCCAACAGCCAAGGGAACGAGTGCTAATGATCGAAGCGGCTGAGCCCTCTCAGCAGAAAGGACCTCGCACGGTCTCTAGGGGGAACACTTTGAAGAGCGCCACAAAAAAGGGGAAGGGATCTTCTTCAACAAGATACCCTGTGGACGAACGCCGGAAGCTCCTTCCTCCACTTATAATTTCTGAAGAAGTGCTCAACAACAACAGCCTAGGGGAACTGTGGGACCTGATCAAGGCCCAGGGCTGGGAGAACCTCTGCAAGGAAGCTGTGAGTGTAGATCCCTCACAAGTGCGTCAGTTCTACAATAACATCATCATCAACAATGACGGCACTCAGGGAACTCTCACCCACGAAGGCGACGAGTTTATTTTTATTGCGTCTACAATCTGCCTTCAACTTCAGGTCCCTGTTTAGGGATTCCATGATCTCCCCAACAAGCTTTGGGGCGAGTTCAACAGCGCTGAGGTGTACAACACCATATATGAGGGTCGCGTTCCCGCTAAAGGGACCTCGACCCATCATTTTTCCCTCATCGCCAAGCTGGCTCACCAGTTCATAATCAATATGGTGATCCCTCGCCAGAAGAAGCGTCTGGTCATCAACATCCCCGATGCCATCATCCTCTATCACTTCCTCCTCAAGAAGCCCATCAACCTTCCCAGAATCATACTTGGGCATATGGAGAAGTGTATGACTTCCAAGTCCCATTCCCTTCCCTACTATGGACTGATCAAGAAGCTGCTGCAAAAGAAGGTCTCTACGACGCCTCTAAGGAAGAAATTGTGCTTGGAAGGGAACTGGATATCTCAGTGGTTCAGAAGATGAGGCACTCTGAGCCTGTAGAGGAAACGGCTCAACTGGAATCTGGTGAAGAGGGGAACTCTCAAGTTTTGCTCCGCATCGCCAACACCCTCGATCAGATTGCCAGGGACCAAGCAACATTGACTACGGGACAAGAAAAGCTTACACAAGTCCTGACGCGTCTCTGTGATGCCCTGTTCCCACGAAGCCCATGATCTACCCTCTCCTTTTCCCTTAATCCAAAAATGACCACAAAAATGTACTTGAGTTCCCCTTGTACATATTGTCTCAAGTAATGAAATGACCTTTAATTTGAATGCGTGTTCCTTTTCTCCCTTCTAAATTGCATTGCTTGTTTTCGATGATGTCAAAAGGGGGAAAGACAAAAAATACGAGATGAGTTAAAAGTTTAAGTTATCACAAAACATGCATAAGCTAAGGGGGAACAATTGCATAAAAAGCTAAGTAAGATCTAAGTGTATCACCAGAAGTGGCTCCCCAATCTAAATGTTTCACTAGAAGTGACTCCTCAAAATCACACTTAGGAACTCATTCGCATATCATTCATTGAAATACTTGCATATTTTGTGATGGGTTTGTCATCATCAAAAAGGGGGAAATTGTTGGGACGTTGTTGGGACCTCTGGTTCTAAACAACAGATCAACGATGCCATTCTCCGAGTTTTGATAATGACAAACACCATAAGGAACTAATATGGTTTGTTCAAATATTTCTAAGGAACGCAGGTACAGCCAAGAACTTCCATGAATGACCAAAAGCCACAGAAGCTCACAATGCAGAGTTCCCATCAAGGGAACTCTGAAGAGGAAAGTTCCCATGCAATGGGAACTCCCATGAATGATCGAGAGAACACAAGCTTACAACGATGAAGAGTTTCCATCAAGGGAACTCTGAAGACGACAGTTCCCTTGAAATGGGAACTCACATGTGAGGACAAGACCGTTCAGCGCAAATCGCGGGATCCTGTCCTGGACAGTCCGAAGGAACAGTCTGAGGATCAGACTGTCACGCTTGATCCAACGGTCCGATTGATTCAAGAAGTTGGCCTAGTTCAAACCAAAGTCACATGTGAAGAAAGTACAACTTGGGCATCAAGCAAAGGGCATTTTAGAGACAAATGAAAGATGCGATTGCCCAAGCACACCTGGTCTATTAAGCCAAATGAATAGTACTCGGTTTGAGTACTTCTCCCAGAACTCACAAACACCCACACCAGAGAAAAGAAAGAAAAGGAAGAGAAGTCCCCGCCGGCGAGTGTGTGATCTCGACGACGGAGAAGCCGAAGTTCCCAAGGGAAAGGGAACTGAGAAGTCGGTGTAAGGTTTGAGTTACTTGTATTTTGCTGTTGTGAGCTTAGGAACTCAGTTGAGAGGATTTACTAGTGTTGCTAGAGTTAGGAAGAACTCGTAGGAACAGAGAAGTGTGAATCCGGTTGTTGTAACTAAGGAACAAAGCAATAAATATAAGTAAGTCATTCAAAATCCTCCAAGCGGAGGTAGAGGTTTACCCACACAACTAGTTGGTTATAGTGGGGTTCCTCTATAAGGGAACTGCATTCTTTACTGCTTTTAATACTTGCGCTTAATTTACTTCCACTGCCTTGGGAACAGCTTAACAGCCAATTCCCAAGCTCTTTGCTAACGATTTACGATCCAACAATTATTTTAAAATATTTTTAATAATATTTACTCTTTATAATATTATATTAATACCCTAAAGTCCTTAAACTACTTGTAAGTAGTTTTTTTGTTTAAATAGGACAAACTGGTCAACACTAGCATAAGTACCCGTACCTTGTACGTGTTTATTCAAATATAAATTATTTATTTTAAAAAATCAATTAATTTAATTTTTTATGTCAATATGAATAAAATTTAAGCATTATTTTAATATAAGATCCAATGTTTTCTTTTTTCCTTTACTAAAAGAAAATGAATTAATTTAACAATTTTTAAATTTGTACACATATGTTTAAATTTAAAATCTATACATATAATATCAAACAAAAGTTTAATTCTAACTTATATAATTTTTTCTTTATAATATGACATTTGAATATACAATTTAATTAATAAAATATATAATTTTTATTTAATTTAAAAAAATAATAATAACGCAAACCCAAAAAGACACTTGAAGAATGCGCGGCACGCGCCTTACCATCACTCCTCATCCCGCCCATAACCTTAATTCACCAGGCCGCCACCCCCAGACTACTCCATCTCGGCATGTCATCGACCACAAAGACCGCAAATCCGATCAAGAACAAAACCCAACTAAAGAAAAACAATGAAATCTCTTTCGCCTTTGACAAAAAACTTAGCAATTTAAGTCGCTCATTCTCATCCCCATCTCTGGTCTACGATGGATTTTCTGGATCCTATCTCTATGGTTGGTCTTCCGTGGCCTCGTCCAGGCGTTTCTGCCCTCTTGCGTGCATTTGGGGCAAAGATCGTCCCCTAAGTTAATTCCTTTGTACTCGTTTATGGAGAGGGCGAAAAAAAGCTTCCGCGAGTCCATCAACACTCGCACAACCAACACCTATTATCTTCCGAAATTTTCCCATTGGTGGTCGCCTTTCTCAATCTATTGGCGTCGCTCTGGCTCGCCAGGGCTAGCCGCCATGCCCGGGAAGCGGTCTCCCAGTGGTACTTGCCTTACCGGGGAGATCCTCACCTTCAATAAAGACCGACCTCAGGCTGCTCATGCCACCCAAAGGCATACGGATGGGATTACTATCCTCTTTGTCTGAAGTTTTTTAAGAAAGTTAAGTGTCACCTGGCTATTAATACAAACCTAATTATTATATCTAAATTCTTTTGGGGTTTTAAACAACCTAATTCAAGAAACATGGTTGTTGATGTCATGAATTATAGAGGTACACCCACTCATTTTTTCGTAATCCTACTAACCTACCAAATTCTCAAACTACACTAGCCCTTGTCTTGATATGCTATATTGTCATGTGTAGGTTGGAACAAACAAATTCCTGGAGACCAAAAACTCCACACCTTTTATATCAAATGAACTTTGGCGGTTACACCTTTCTAACATCCTTAATTTGTGGTCTCTTACTGCGTGTGATGTTGCAGGTTGGTGCGTATGCATCCAACGGACTGGAATCAACAACCCTTGCGGATAACAGCCTCTTGGAACAAGTCGTTAAAACAAGATCTCCGAGATTCAAAACTCGATCTTCTACACCTCTAATCCATCGAAAAGGATTGTAACCTAAATATTAAAGCAACTAACTTGCTCAATAGCTAAAATTACATGGCCTCTGAAAACAATTACTTTGGGGAGAAAATGAAATATATGATTCATTTCCTTTCTTATCCCAACATCACTTGCTCTGTAAAAGACCAAAAAAAACACAACACAATACATGCCAAACGAGAAAGTGAATTCAAAACAATCTGGGAATCAAAACCCAAGCATCTCCAAAGGAGAGAACGTACCACAAACTCAGTAGAACCGATTAAAGACGAAACCTGGGGCAGAAAGTGCTCAAAATAAATGCCAAACTGGAATTCGGTGCACCATGCCCAACGCTAACAATAAAGAAACTTATTTGTGGCACCCGTCCATGAGTCCTCTTAAACTCATGGAGGGTATAACCACACCAACCCTATGGACAATTAAAATCAGGGTCTTACCAACCAAGCGGTGCCTGCGTGGTACTAGGCCTAATCTAAAAGGCGCAAACCCCCAAGATTTCGTTTCCAATGGAAAGAACGGGGACTACATAGAAAGAACAAAAAACCATATCAAGACATGGGACTCACAGCCATGGAAAAAACGACATATTAAGTGGGAATCCAAAATTAAAAATGAAACAACAAACACTCAATATAAAATAATAAAATCAACGTCATCCATGAAATACCATTCACCATGGGCCAAATTCCACACAACACCAGGTATCCCATGAAAGTCTGCATGTGGAATGGCAGGGGCATTAAGTGTAAGGCCTTCTAGACTGAAGTTAATTCGCTATGTCGCCTTGAACACATTAATCTAATTGCACTTGTGGAAACAAAAGCCCAAACACCACCTGAGCCTAAAACTTGGCAAAAAGCGAGTTTCGACACGTTGGAATTTATCCCAGCTTCTAACCTCTCCGGCGACATCTACGTTCTTTGGAAAGAATCACAACTTTCTAGTGAATAACTTTACACTATCCATAAAGATAACCAGTTCATTGGAATCCAGTATACTAACCTAGATAACAACAACGAGATGATAATCATCTTTGTGTACGCCCTACCAAGGGCACAAGAAAAAGAACTCTTTTGGACAAAATTGTCCGAATTTATCCAAACATGTAACCTTCCTTTCATTTTAATGGGGGCCTTAATGAAATTCAGCACCCGAAGGGAAAGCATGGCGGTGCTTCTCCGCACCATAGCCGGTTCGAATGACTCATTAACTCTAAAATCAACTGTGACATGTGTGATATCCCAACCTTTGGGAATAAATTCACTTGGATAAAATCCAACGACCTCGAGAATACTACGCTTGAAAAACTAGACCGCACACTAGTAAGCAACCATATCCTTCAATGGTACTCTCCAATCGCAACCAAAAATCACGCTTTCTCAACTTCAGACCTTTTCCCTATCTGATGTGATATCCCAACGAGAAACTCGTTCAAAGCGCAACCGTTCAAATTTGAGATGATGTGGACGTCTCGAAGAGACTTCCAAAATGTTATAAAACAAGCTTGGCGTTTCAATGCCGGGGGGTCCCACATGTTTAATCTCACGAAAAAACTCAGATCATAAAGGAAAAAGCGAAAGCTTGGAATAAACAAACCTTTGGCAACATTTTCGAACAAATTAAAAAAATGGGACGAGGACCTAATCAACATCCAATCAGACATCATTGAAAACAAAAATGCGCAGCTAATCCAAAACCAAGAAAGGCTACTAAAGAAACGGTCAAGCCTAATCCCATTCCACAGCTCTTACTGGAGACAAGGAGCTAAACACACCCATGTCAAACTAAACTACAAGAACACAATATTTCCGCCGGATTGCTAGTAGAAGGAGGAACAAAAGGAACATCAAAGAAATCAGTACAACGGATGGAACACAAATATCGGGAATCGATAACATCAAAACAAAAATCAAACGAGACTTTTAAAACCATTTTAGGATTCAGGAAATAAACCGCGAAACTCTAGACAATGACTCAGACAATTCAACAAGAAATAAGTAAAGAGGAAAATCTTGAGCTCATAAAACTAATCACGAATACAGAAATTAAAAATGCTTTGTTTGACATTGGGGACGACAAATCCCCCGGTCCTGACTGTATGCTGGCTTGCTTTTATAAGAAGTACTGGCATATTGTTGGCCCCGACGTGATCAAAGCGGTGAAAAGTTTCTTCCATTCGGGGAAAATCCTAAAACAAATTAACCATACGTTCATAACTCTACTACCAAAATGTGATAACCCCAGTTCAACAAACCACTATAGACCAATCAGCCTTTGTAATACCGTCTATAAAGTAATTTCAAAGATTCTAACCAACCGCCTTAAAAGAGTCATGGCCAAACTCATGCACCCAATGCAAGGGGATTTTGTCCAAAATTGTAGTATACACGATAACACCCTCGTTTCACGTAAGATTTTCCACTCTTTTTCGCTACAAGTAGGGCCGAGAAGGTTGGATTGCCATTAAGCTTGACATGGAAAAAGCGTATGATCAGGCTAGCTGGGAGTTCCTAACCTTTGTACTTCATAAGTTCAGTTTCCATGATAAATTCGTGAGATGGATCCGGGAATGTGTGGAAACAGTTTCCTTCTTTGTTTTGGTCAACAATGAGCCAACAGAACAATTTCCCCCCCAAAGGGGCCTTAAGCAGGGTGACCCCCTCTCACCTTACCTTTTCATTCTCGTTGTTGAAGTCTTGACAAGACTACTCCACATTAAAAGCATGAACTCCAAAATGGAATTGGAATCCAAATCTCACGAAATGGAACTAAAATCCCTTTCCTTGCCTTTGTTGATGATATCATCATCTTTGCAAAAGCAAACAGCCAGGCGTGTAAAAACATTAAGGACATTGTTGATGACTACTCCCAAATTTCGTGTCAGAAAGTCAACTACCACAAATCCGCCTTTCAGGTCACAAAAAACACCAGCAATAACTCTAAAGAACAGATTAAGAAAATTCTACAAATTGCCAACACTGTTGCGTTAGACAAATACCTTGGCGGTCCCATAATTAGTGGTCGAGTGACTCAAAACACCTTCAAACCCCTAACACTTAAAACCAGAGCCCAACTCTCAAAATGGAAAGCCAACACCCTTTCTCAAGAAGGGAGAAAAACCCTAATTAAAGTAAACATGTCAGCTCAACCGAATTATATCATGCAATCATTCTTGTTACCTCAGACAACCCTAAAAGAGCTAGACCAAATCAATAAAAACTTCTTATGGAACAAGGAACACAACTTCAAACCACTATTAAGTTGAAATTCAATCTGCAAGTCGCCAACCCTCGGCGGGGTGGGTATTGCTAAAGCAGAAGAAATGAATCAAGCACTACAAATGAACTACAAATGAAATTACTCTGGAAAATCCTAGCGGAACCCGACAACATCTGGGTTAAAATTGTGACGGAAAAGTATCTCAAAATGGAGAATATCCTTAACTATAGGAAAAAATAGAGCACATCGTGGCAGTGGTCAAAACTTTTAAGCCCACGAGACCAATTCTCCAAAGGGCTTATCTGACAAGTTGGTGATGGTAAAACCATCCGTTTCTGGCTGGACAACTAGACCGGTAACGGTCCTTTTAACCCAAAATTTGTGGTTGAAACCCTAATCAATAAGGAGGAGCATGTTGATTCTTACCTTATGGAGGACAACTCAGGGAACCGAGAAAAATTGCACAGAGTCTTAAACCAAGAGGACGTCGAAACAATAACAAGAATCATCAACCCTATTAACAAAATCCCGGATAGGTTATACTGGCAACCGAGCAAAAATGGATGGTACTCTACCCACTCTGCTATGAATTGGCTTCAACAGGCCAAAGGAGAACCAAAATTTAATCTGGAATGGATAAAGAAGTTAAATATCCCACCTAAAATGAAAAACTTCCTATGGAAAGTGGCCCGTAACGGCCTCCCAACAAAAGAAAGGCTTGCTGCCAACCACATCCGGGTTACTCAAGGCTATGAGGCTTGTAATATCCAAGTCGAAGACACTAACCATATACTTTTTTCTTGCCCGTTCTCCAAGGCAGCCCTCAATGCGTTGAATCCTAAACTAACTTGGATCACCGATCAAGTGTCGCTGTATGATAAAAAACCACATCAAATTCTTGACAAAATCAGGGAAATAACAACCAAAGATGAGATGTAACTCCTTACTAACGCTTGGTGGAGCCTTTGGTTCGCTAGAAGCAAGAGAATCTTCGAAAATGACAATAGCCCGATTTCGAACAATGTAGGGTTTATTTGTGAATTTACCCGTAACCAGATCAAAGACTGGAAGCTAACATCAATCACAGAAAATCAAAGCACGTCTTCCCAGTCTGTGAGAAACAAGCACAAGCGGAAGACTACTAAATGGGCAAAACCCAAGGATGACTTTGTTAAATTGAATTTTGATGGTCCAGTTAACTCGGATGGCGTTGCCTCATTTGGTTTCATCCTCAAGAACTCGGCTAGCTCCCCTATCCATTTCGACAGAGGACTGATTAGTTGACAGTCCGTGCTTATCTCCGAGACCATCACCTTGCGCCAGGGACTACTCGAGACTTTTATTCGTGGTGTCTCCCGGATTCAGATTGAAGGCGATAATCTTCAGCTGGTCAAAGCCGTGCTTGGCGACTGGCGTTGCCCGTGGGAGATTGAGTTGCTTCGTTCAGACATCCACTGCTTGTTGGCTCGCTTTCGGGATTGGAGTATCACTCACGTTCATCGTGAATGCAATTCGGTGACAGACTACATCGCTGGATCTTTTCGACACGTCTCCTCTATTTCGCTCGCAGTTGATTCGAGGTTGCATACCCTCATCCGCCAAGATACCCTTGGTCGGTTACTAGCTCACTAGTGACCTCCCAAATTCCTTTCCTTATAAAAAAATCTAAGATTTAGTTATTAGTTTGTAACAAACATATTTAAAAATAAAGCAAAATAATTATAAATATGTTTTTTAAAATTAGTATTAAATTGTTTTTAGAGTATTGATGATGTGGCGCCACATAGACAAATTGAATATGGAGGTGACACATAGGCAAAATAAATGTGAGGTCGACATGTGTCAGAAAAGTGACTTCTTTAGTATATATATATAAATGACCGACCTATAGTCAAGCCAAACAAATAAAAAAGGTCAAGCGGGTCAACGCGTCAAATGTGTCATTTGACCCGTTTGACTTGGTCAAACGTGTCGACCCATGACCCGACCCATAAAATCCGTAACACGTTGAGCAACCCTAAAAACTCCAAGGTCATGTATGTTTTTCACCAGAAACTATATGAAGAGTATATTTACCAAATAAATAAAATAATTTCCAACGTCTTTTAACTTTTAATCCAAAATAGTTGACCATGAATGATGTGATCATGCCTATGCTGGCATCAAGTCCTGACGATCCCGAGGCGACCAAGGCAGTGGAGGTCTCTTTGGATTGAGTTCTAGCCTTTTATAACTTATATATGCATTATTATTGTATTTAGTAGTTACTTAATTAGGATTTTCTATTTATATTATGTTTCTTCTTAGGGTCTTATGGACCTAGTTGGACGTGTGACCCATATATGATTGCATGGTCCGGTCCATTGATCCTAGTTCTATCTTTTAGCTAGTTTCTCTATTTAAGCAAATCTTTGTATTCAGTTTTAGTTACGACAAGATGAATTAAACATAAGATTGTTAAGTTGAGTTGCTACTTCTCTTAGGCCCGGCGTCACCCCTATCTTTTATTCTTATGCAATTGTTCTAGCTTCGGCTTAGGCCAATTTGGCCATAGACTCGTTGCTTCGAGTAATCTATCCCTTGGTGATACACCGAATCGCACCATAATCTGGCCCTACGCTGTGGGTTGGGTCCTTGAAGAAGAATTTCGGCACCTCTAGCCTAGATCGGGCACCCTTGCGATCCACCTAAAAGGCGGAACGCATCAACTGGTATTGGAGCCTAGACAATTCGAGCTTGTCCATCCTCTTCAACTGCATTGGCTCCTAGTCCTAAGGCGTCGCCACCATGGTCTAGTCTTGAGACCACGCCCTTTACTCGCTTCTCACAAGACTCACACCCCCAATGCACCATCGTCATGTGGAGATCAAGTCGTTGCCATCTTCTCTTGGTGCCAAGACCGTGCCACCCTTGTGTCGGACTTGAACCCTTGGCGTGTTCACACCACCACGGAATCTCAGACCTGCTCATACTTGGTGCCCTCGTTGCGCAACTGCGCATGCCAGCGATCCGAAGTCCTCAAATCTGTTGATAGCGGTAATTTCGTCATGCAAATCACGGCTATGCAATAGAATCCAAACTAACTAAGAACCGTAGTCTTTAGGAAGTTCGGGTCGAATCAACAGGAAGACTGATTTATCGTTTTGTATGATTTTTGTGTCGAACAACTAAGGTTTTTTTGTATATTTGTCATTAAATCTAAGAATGCAACACTAACAAAGCAATAAAAGATTATGAATAACAATAATGAGGAAGATAGCTTAGGCAAACAAATATCCACAATCGTATGACAAGTTGATCATTCATTTCACCTCAATATCACATGCAATGGATTTTCCAATTCCTTTTCAATTATAACTAATAGCACAACTTATGTGAGCCCCAGATTAACTGCCAGCCAAGAAGAGGAAGACTTGTCCGTGCGCTCCGACGGACCCATTACTCGAGCCAGGACCCGTGCCATAGCTCGAACCACGACGTCCCTCGTTGGGCGCGCTTACGCGAGCCACGACGCATCCACCGACGCGCCCCTCTTCAAGTGCATCGCCTTCATCGGGGACGCGCCACTACTCCAGGCCGACGTCGAGCATCACGGTACCCAGAACCTCAACATCGATGTCGCGCCAGCCGCTGTTGTCGAGTCCCATGCCACGCCGGGCCATCCCGACGTGGGAACTTGAAGTTTTGGTGCGCCTCGGCCTCGACCCTCGAGGTCCGGGTGCGTACCAGCCCCGACACCGCTTAGCCTTGTCGCACCCCGACGCCACGTTACGACATGTCTTTGGCGTGCCGATGCCTAGTCACGGCCTTGTATCGACACTCGCGACTAGGCCACCGTGACCATCTATGTTTGTTACTATTTTTAGCATTATTTCCATTCCGAAACATTTCCCTTTATGTAATTTCTATTTCTGTTTAGAGTTTTGGGCTTGGGCTTGCATTTGGGCCGTGTGTGTGCGTCTCCCATGTGCGCCCATGCCACTAGGGTTTGCTAGGGCTTGTCGTACCTTCTTATCTATAAAAGAGGCACGCCCCCAATATTCTTATTCCCATCTCATACTCTTCTGGCTTCCGTCAAACGAAGCCCCCTTCTCTATCCTTTCCCTTTAATTCTCAACCCAGTCTATACGTTTTACGTCTCAAAATCTATCGGTTCCGACATGAGAAGACCATTTACGAGTCCAAACAAAGATTTCGCTCGTGAATCCTCAACGGGGTTCACATCAACTGGCATCAGAGCCAAGGATTGCGTAAGTCTTTCTCACACATTTACTCGTTTTTTGCATGAATTTTTTTCTTTTCCATCCTTATTGTCATTAAGGTTCCGCCATGTCTACCAACATCCATTAGATCCATCGTTTTTCCTTCATAAAAATTCAAAAAAAAAAAACAGTCGTGTCCTTGCCGACTTGCACTTGTTTTTCAGTTCATCATCTTGAGTTTTCGAGCATTGCTTGCATTCTTCGTGCTTATTTGAATCGATTGATTGTGTGTGTTCGTGCATCTTGTTGAGTCGTGCGAGATTTGGTCCGATTTGGCCTGATCTCGTAGTTGTTATTGAGGGCAAGAATCTTGGAGGAAAAAATCCACAAGATCTTGTTAGTTGCCTTTTGAAAAAATATATCAAAAAAATATCGTTGGAAAAGCAAAGCATTAAGGCAATCTTTATCCAATTAAAAAAAATATATCATTAAAAGATCTCAAAAGATCTTGTGAGATACACAAGCCAAAATAAGGCAAGTATCTCACATAAATTTTGACATTCCCTCTTTTAATATTGCAATCTTATCTTGCCTTGATTTGCATATTGATAGCTTGCATATAGGAGTAGTTTAGATGCATATTTTATTCATGTTTAGCTTGTTTTAGGTTGGTTTTTATCTAGGTTTAGGTTTTTGTGTTGTTGGGTAGTTTGCGCTTGTTTGCTAGATTTTGCAGGTTTTTAGGTTCAGGAGCAACAACGGGACGAGGTTCGGTTGATCATGATGGTTGTGGATGGATTGAAGAAGCTAGGAGATGGTACAATGAAGCCTGAGAAGTGTAGATGAGAACAAGGAAGAAGTGGAAATTATGATGGATGCAAACCGAGTTCACAAGCCGAGCATTCTTGACTGAGGCTGAAAGTGCGGGATGGCAAATTGCGCGGCCGTGCAATGCAAAGACAAACCGCGCAATCGGAGATTTCAAACGGACATCGTTTGCGCCGAATTTTTGGGCCGAATTCTTGATTTTTGGGCTAGGTTATCCGAGTATGCTTAATGATAGAGTTGGAGGGTTGTTTTTAGAGGACATATACATACTTTATGTTACTTTATTTTATGATAACTTAGATCATAACTTTTTATCATACTTTTGAAGGCTAGGGTTTTCTCTCAAGGAAGAAACTTTGAACCTCTTGTAAGTTTGCTTTCAATTTAATTATGCATTGTTAAATTTCTTTGTGTTTGGCTAGTTATTGAATTCATGATTTGTATATTGTTGTGAGGTTTGATTTGATTTTCAACAAACTTGAATAGAGTTTATTCCTTGTGCTTAATTGAATCTAAACTAGGATTTTGTTAGATTAGCTACCTAATTGAATTTCTAGTTATAACCGAATCTTATTAATTACCGGTCGGAGTTAATTTGATAAAGAGTATACTTTAATCAATTTAGTACTGGTTGGACTATTTGATTAAAGAAGGGAATAAATTCACAAGTCACTTAGATGTCTGGTTGCTCTAAGTGTTTGTTTCTATTGATAACTTGAATCGTTATGCTTTTGTCTATTTGAATCTAAAAGGTCTTTTAGGTTGTTAGATAATTAGGGTTGTTAGACTGGTAGTTCTAGCAACTAAATCTGAAGGTCGGGTCATAATCCTTAGTAGGGTCATAATCCACAATAGATTATTCAAGTGAGAAGAGAATCAATGATCAATAAAGCAATATCATGATGGATTTAACTAGTTGAACACGCTTGTCTCTTATTGATTTAAATCATCCTTTGCATTTATATTTACTTTGATTTTTGCATAGTAGTTTAGATTTCCATTCCAAAAACCCCTTTGGTTACTTGGCATACAAGTAATAGCACAAATACACGAGTCCTTGTGGGTTCGACCCTTACTTGCCGCTCTACTGAGTTGGTAAAGATAAGATTTCTTTGATAGGTATTAACAACCACTGAAAATACCTCGTCAAATTTGGCGTTGTTGCCGGGGACTCGTCGCTATTTGTGTTCTTACTTTCGTGCTGTTTTGGGTGTGAACCTGTTATATGGTTCATACCCGTGCTACTAACTCCTCTCCATTGCTCTTTGATCCAGATATTAACAAGACAATCTTCAAGCTAAGGAAGGATATCCGGGATCACGTTCACGCTCTACCGTTCTTTCTTGAGGAATCTGAATCTGAATCTAAATCAGAGTCTGAATCTGAAACTACTGAATCTGCTGAGATGGGTGACCAAACGTTGAGATAGGTAACGACACCTAATCTGACACAACAACCGCTGGCGGTGCAGTTTCCTGCTCTTGGTGAAGGAGTCAAGTTCGAGCTGAAATCTGGGTTGATTCACCTTTTACCTTCATTCCATGGGCTTAGTGGTGAAGATCCTAACAAGCATCTATCTGAATTCCATGATGTGTGCTCAAGCATGAAACCCGCTGATGTGACTCACGACAAGATCGTGTTGAGAGCCTTTCCTTTCTCTCTCAAGGATCAGGCTAAAGACTGGTTTTATTACTTGGCTCCGGGAAGTATCGATACATGGGCTAAGATGAAGCAAGCTTTTCTAGAGAAGTACTTCCCTGCTACAAGGCTCAATGATCTGAAGAAAAGAATTAGCAATATTGAACAAGAAGCAAATGAGTCCTTGTACGAATACTATGAGAGATTCAAGAGGTTAATAGCCAGTTGTCCTTTCCATGGCTACACTGATCAAGATCTGATTTTATATCTTTTTAATGGCCTCTTGGATGATGAGAGAAGAATGGTGAATACATCATGTCAAGGCAATATTCTCAAAAAACCTCCTACTGCTTCATTTGAACTATTTACACAGTTGTCTGAGGGCACAAGACAGTTCAGGACGGAATCTGGTTCTAAGGCTGCCAATGATGTAGTTGCTAATTCATTGTTGCATGAAGAAGTGTCTGAGCTGAAAACCATGATGAAACAGTTTCTATTGCAAGGTGGGAGGCAGCAAGTGAAAGCCTTTGGAATTTGCTTTAATAATATGCATCCGAATGATTCATGCCCCACTCTCTAGGAGCCACAAGCTGAAGTTAATATGGTGGGCAATTATGGTCAACAAAGCGCTAGGTATGATCCCTACTCCAACACTTACAATCCGGGGTGGAGGGATCATCCTAACTTGAGGTATGGAAATTCTAGCAATCAACAATTTAATCATCAAGGTGGCCAAGCTCCGTACAAACCGCCTTTCCAACCTCAAGCTCAGGGAGTGAATCAGAATTCCATGTACATTGAAGAGATGATCAGAAATCTAACTCAGACTGTTTCTACAATGCATGGCTCTCAAACTCAGCTTCAAAAAGAGACCAAGTCTAGTATTAAGAACTTGGAGAGCCAAGTTAGTCAAATCGCCAACGCTGTAAGCAAGTTGGAAGCTAGAGAATCAAGCAAATTGCCATCACAGACAGAGCTCAATCCGAAGGCGAATGTTAGTTTTATCGCTATTTATGATGGCTTTAAGGTGGGACAAGTGTGCACATTGAACAAGGTTGACGAAACGGAGGAACAAGACGAAAGTGAATTGTGCGGCATGCCTGCTAAAAGCGCGGCCGCGCAATTGGCAAACCACGCAATACAGTCTCAGTTGAGATTGCGCGGGGTGGGTGTCAATTGCGCGACTGAGCAATTGAAATACAAGCCGAGCAATTTCGTCGATAATGAAAATTCGTCTGAAAACCATCTGAAAGCCTATGTACCTGTTCCACCCTTTCGTGAAGCCTTAAAAGAAACACGGAAGTTGAAATATGACAAGGAGCTGTTCGAGGTTTTTAGTACATGCAAAGTAAATGTCCCGTTATTAAAATTGATCAAGAGTGTACCTCGGTATGTCAAGTTTTTGAAGGAGTTATGCACTCTAAAAAGGGGACAAAAGGAGAAAAGTCAGAAGCAAGTCAAAGAAAAAGAACATGTGTCTGTTGTGTTCCAAAAGTGTTTGCCTGAGAAGTGCAGTGACCCTGGCATGTTCACCATTCCTTGTATGATCGGAAGTACCAAGGTGAATGAGGCTCTAATTGATTTAGGTGCATCTGTCAATGTTCTGTCTTCCTCCTTATATGAGAAACTCGGTATGGGACCGTTGAAAGAAACCCGAACTATAGTTGAGTTGGCTGATCATTCCACTGTGAGGCCCAAGGGTAAGATTGAAGATGTATGGGTTACGGTGAACTCCTTGACATTTCCGGCTGATTTTCTAATATTGGATATGGGACCGGGAGCTGGAAAAACGTCTATGTTGCTAGGACGACCATTTTTGAAGACAGTTGATACAAGGATTGACATTCCACAAGGCATATTAAAGATGGGGTTCGATGGGAAGGAGATCGAATACCATAGCTCATATCCTTCTTAATATCCTTTTTACGTCAAGCTAATGACGTTAAACAAGTGCTTCTTGGGAGGCAACCCAAGGTTTAGTTTAGTTTTGCTTGATTTTGTTTTAAGTTTTGAGTTTTTGCTTTCGTTGTTTTAGTTGTTTAGTTTGATAGAAATAATCCTCAGATCTACAGATAGCTCAGGCAAGCATTGGGAAATGCACCCAAGTTTTTTTTTACAGTAGCTAAAAACTCGGATTAGGGACTAAAATTGCGTGGCCAAGCAATGGAGGTCCCTAACCCGAGTAATCTCGGCTTAAGGGAATTGCTCGGGTTGACTGCTGAATGCACGCCGCGCAATTCAGCACCCCATCCCGCGCAATCCCAATTGAGGGACACTTACGCGGGCTTGCATAATGCGCGGTCGCGCAATTTAGGTGCAAGCCGCGCTTTTAACAGGATTTCAGCGAACCCAAACTAAAACACTCTGAGTCCTTTCTTCGTCATTCCAAACATTCATATGCCGCCTCCATCCTCTCTCAAGCCTCCATTGAAGCATTCAAGCTTTCTACCTCCATTGAGGCCCATTTAAGTCGGATTTTCAACCCCAATCAAGCAAGGAACTCAAAATCAAGCGGGATTCAAGTAAGTTTTCTCAAAATCCTTCTTAAAATTCGGTTATTATTAATTAAACCTAGATCTAGGTCTTATTAGAAAACCCGAAATTACTCCCATTAAGCTCGGATTTAGGCTTAGTTCCTTCACAAAAGTTCATTTATTGCATGATTCTAGCCTAGATTTGTGATTTATTTGAGCTTTTTCTACAAATCCGAGATTGACCTAGAATTTGGATTAATTTTGATTAAATTGTTCTAGGTAGTGGGGGAAGAGAGTGATTGAGGGATTTATTTGCTTGATTCTATATATATTGATGTGGTTGTCCTTGCCGGGACAACAAAAATTGTGTTTGCTTGGTATTGTTTGTGGTGCTTGTGCAGGTGTTTTTGAAATTCTGAAATAATGGGTAGAAAAAGGGATAGAACTGATGGCGCATCTTCTTCCCATGTTGCTAGCCAGGGTGTTCATCTGGTTCCTCTTACTATGGAGGGAGAGAGCACTCCAAAGACCTATGGGTTTAGTCTGACAAAGCTTAATCACATTACCAAATTTTATATGCTGAATGAGAGGGAGTGGAAAGCGACTAGGTTTATAGACTGGAATTTGATGAATGAGCTCGGTCTAGCGCATCTTTTGAGGGAGATGGCGGCATATCTGCATGTGGGGGCATTTTCTGCAGTTGTGTGAACCCACTTTCAAGGGGTTAACACTTGAGTTTTTGTGCTCTTTGTCGACAGATTTCAAAGGAGAAGGGGAGTTTAAATTTCTGCTAGGAGGTATAAGGAGGAAGATGAACTTGAAGGAGGTCAACAATGTGCTTGGATTCTGCAATCTTCCAGGCAATGATGTTGTGCTGAATGAAAATGGTGCTACATGGGCTGATAAGCATTTTTGGAGGTCCATCACAGGGAGACCCACTTATGAGCCTACCAAAGAAAAGGCTTCTCCCATTACTCACCCAGCCATTAGAGTCTTCTAGAGATTTATAGCTTGTACTCTGAATGGGCGGGGTGATGGTGGAAACAACTGCCCTAAGAAAGATGTTGTAGTGTTGGGCGCCTATTTGAAAAGGAAGAAGCTGAATTTGGGGGCTATGATGATGCACCATCTAGCTCATGTTGGAAACAAGGGAGGTGGAGCCATTTGTATTGGTGGGATTGTTACCCATCTAGCCAGGCATTTTGGAGTTGATCTTGACAGGCTGCATGTGGATATTCCACCTTTGGCTATGGACTTCACCAATTTAAAAAAAAATGGGTGCACTTTACAAGTACAAGAACTCGTACTTCTGGGCGATTGAGGATTCCAAGAGAGTGATGAAGCTTCCTGATGGAGCCAGAGTGAGGATTGGGGACATCCAGGGCAATTGGTTCATTAAAGTACATGCTGGATATCTAGAGTTGAGTGATGTCAAGGGCCCTACTAAGGGTAAAAAGCAGGCTCCAGTAGCTATTTAAGAGGAATCTGAGGAAGAAGAAGAGAATCATGAAGACTTTGTTATGGCTGAGGTGAAGAAGAATTTGAAGAGGAAGATGAGGAGGATGAGTTTGAAGAGGAAGAAGACCAACAACGACAGTTTGACCCATCTCTGCCTTTTGGAGGTGGTCCCCACTATTCTGATACTCAGTACATTTAGATGATGGATATGATGAGACAGATGCAGCTGGACAACACACAGCGTTACAATGATATGACGTCTCACATTGATCAGAGGTTTTAGAGTATGAGGGGTTATGTGGATGAGAGATTCACCTCTTATCAAACTCATCAGGATCAGCAGCTTGCTACGTACCAGGCCCGCCAGGATGAGCAGTTCAGACTGCTCAATGCTAGACGGATGGAGTTCGGCGGGTTATCCACCTCACCAGTCTTACCTTCAGTATGCTTTTCCGAACCCTCCATATCCTCAGTTTCCACCGTACATGCCACCGCCTTCTGAGTACCCGCCATCACCACAAGACTACCTGCCGGACTACTCGCCAAACAACTAGATTTTTGTGAGTTTTTCTCTTTCCTCTTACTTTTTACTATACTTTGGGGACAAAGTATGTTTTAAGCATGGGGGAAGGAAATTACTTGCATTCATGTAGTTGCATTAGATTAGGTCATATTTAAATTTTTGCATGCATTGATTAAAATCTTGAAAAAATGAAAAAAAATCAGAAAAGTTTGAAAAAAAATACAAAAATATTGCATTTAGGTTCTTATTTCCCCATTGTTTGATTCCTCTTGTTTCTCTAAGTTGAGTATAAATTCTAACCCATGATTTGCATGATTTGCTGAAGTTGATATGATATGAGCATGATCATTGGTTAATTACCTTGATTATAGGACTGAGCATGTATTTAGCTTGAGTTTTAGATTCATTCTGAAGTTCTAGACAAAAATTAGCCTTGTGAGATATTTTTGACCTTTCATTGATATTTTTTTCTCTACATTCTTGAGTGTATCACCATGGTTATCTAGCTCTAGAACTTGTGTTAATACTCTTTTTCAAGGCTGCTTTATATGATTGAATGCATGACATTAAAATGATTGAGGCAATGTTTCTTATTAGCCTATTATTTCCCTTCCTACTTTACAAGATCCATGTTCTTGACACCCCATTTCTTTTGAGCTTTAAGCCTATTTTTGATAGCTCCACAAAATTTTCCTAGCCTAATAAGCTTGACCCATAATCCGGGATTTAGGACTTTAGGTTATGTTTTTGCTTTTGTGTGAGTTATGTATAAGTATGGGGGAGTTGGAAGAAAAGGTGGAAAAGAGAAATGCAACTCTAAAGTGTGTGTAAAGTGGAAAAAAATAAAGATGAAAAGTATGTTGCAAAAGCAAAGAAAAAAGTTCAGTTTAATTGTTAGTAGTCTTCATAAAGCAAAGAAAGAGTTGAGGAAGAGGCAAGAAAGAAGAAAAAAAATGAAAAAAAGAAGCAAGTGCTTGAAAGTGTTAATGGAGTTGGAAAAAGAAAAGTTTGGGAGAAATAAGAAGAAAAGGGTGAATTTTGGGTTAGGATTAGTTCTTTATCCCGGATTTAGCACCACAAGCCAAATATGATCCCTTCCAAATTTCTCTTTACCTTGGCCCCATTACAACCATTAAAAAGACCTCATGATTTTTGTTATGTGTTTGATCCCCAACGGTGGAGATTTAGAACTCTGATGCAAGCATATGGTAGTCTAGTTTTCATGGTTGATTTTGAGTGAAATACATATCCTTAAACACTTGAGAGTTTGAGTGCAAACACAATTACCTTGGTGAGGTCTAGAATGAATGAACGGTCTTTACTCTTTTCTTATTATAATGCATGTTAGGAAGTCTTGGTCGGGTTTTTGATTATATGTGAAATGCTTGTTTGATTTGAGATGGATGTAAGATTACATTTCTATGGTGTGATTTGGATTTATGTCTTGCTTGAGGACAAGCAAGGGTTAAGCATGGGGGAATTTGATAGCTTGAATATAGGAGTAGTTTAGATGCATATTTTATTCATGTTTTAGCTTGTTTTAGGTTGGTTTTTATCTAGTTTTTATGTTTTTGTGTTGTTGGGTAGTTTGCGCTTGTTTGCTAGATTTTGCAGGTTTTTAAGTTCAGGAGCAACAGTGGGGCGAGGTTCAGTTGATCATGATGGTGGTGGATGGCTTGAAGAAGCTAGGAGATGGTACAATGAAGCTTGAGAAGTTTAGATGAAAACAAGGAAGAAGTGGAAATTACGCTGGATGAAAATCGAGTTCACAATCCGAGCATTCTTGACTGAGGCCGAAAGCGCGGGATGGCAAATTGCGCGGCCGCGCAATGCAAAGACAAACCGCGCAATCGGAGATTTTAAATGGACATCGTTTGGGCCGAGTTCTTGGTTTTTGGGATAGGTTATCCGAGTATGCTTAATGATAGAGTTGGAGGGTTGTTTTTAGAGGACATATATATATATATATACTTTATGTTAGTTTATTTTATGATAACTTAGATCATAACTTTTGATCATACTTTTGGAGGTTAGGGTTTTCTCTCAAGGAGGAAAAGGTTGCTTTCAATGTAATTATGCATTGCTAAATTCCTTTGTGTTTGGCTAGTTATTGAATTCATGATTTGCATATTGTTGTGAGGTTTGATTTGATTCTCAACAAACTTGAATAGAGTTTATTCCCTGTGCTTAATTGAATCTAAACTAAGGTTTTGTTAGATTAGCTACCTAATTGAATTTCTAGTTATAACCGAATCTTATTAATTACCGGTCGAAGTTAACTTGATAAAGAGTATACTCTAATCAATTTAGTACCGGTTGGACTATTTGATTAAAGAAGCGAATAAATTTACAAGTCACTTAGATGTTTGGTTGCTCTAAGTGTTTGTTTCTATTGATAACTTGAATCGTTATGCTTTTGTCTATTTGAATCTAAAAGATCTTTTAGGTTGTTAGATAATTAGGGTTGTTAGACTGGTAGTTCTAGCAACTAAATCTGAAGTTCGGGTCATAATCGTTAGTAGGCTCATAATCCACAATAGATTATTCAAGTGAGAAGAGAATCAAGAGAATCAATGATCAACAAAGCAATATCATGATGGATTTAACTAGTTGAACACGATTGTCTCTTATTGATTTAAATCATCGTTGCATTTATATTTACTTTGATTTTTGCATAGTAGTTTATATTTCCATTCAAAAAACCCCTTTGGTTACTCGGCATACAAGTAATAGCACAAATACACGAGTCCGTGTGGGTTCGACCCTTACTTGCCGCTCTACTGAGTTGGTAAAGATAAGGTTTCTTTGATAGGTATTAACGACCACTGAAAATACCTCGTCACATATCTTCACTATTTGGATATCTTGGATTGTTTCTCTTCTTGTTACAACACAATCTCGCCTTCCCTCTTAGGCTGAGATCCTTTCCTTTCTCTCTCCCTCTCTTACGTGCCAATGCTTAGAACAAGCTGACGCCTCTCTCTCTCTTTTCTTACTTGCATGCTTTGTTTATCTTGCTTGTTCATGCTCTTGTGTTGTTCCGTTCTTGTGTAAGTCGAGATCTTCAGCCTCCCATTCCCTTTCAAGTACTTTTCGTGCAAACTAAAGGTACTTGCATGGTGAGCCTTACAATATCTCAACACTTCTTTTGCTTTGTTGTTTTGGAACTTTTGACTTATTGATGTCTATGGTCGAGATAGGTGACATTAGCATGGAAGGAGACGAGAATACCAACCAACAAGGGCTAAACAACCAGCGCCAACAATTATCGGCGAATCAACCGTCATTGCTTGTGATGTCCGGCGCGACGCTTCCGGGTGTCGTGGCCGCCGACAGCCTCGCGGCGCTAGAGGCGTGTTTCACAAACATGGAACGCATGCTCACGAGGTTCATGGAGCAGCAGGCACTACCAGCCGTGACGATCCACACGCAGCCCGCTAATCCAAGCGTAACGCCAGCCGACGTCTCGGTACCGCGGGCTTCGACACAAGAGAAGGGCAAGGGCCCGATGGTTGAAGCGTTTAACCCGAGTGGATTCCAAAGGTTGGAATCCATGAAGGACATTCGCCCGATTAATCAGGCCCAAGATTTACATAAGTTTCATGACGTTCATTCTGATGAGGAGTATGACTCCGTGACGTCAACAAGCCAAGAAAAAGAAAAAGGCGGTCACTCCGACGCCTAAGAAGAAAAAGAACAATGACCGAGATGATTTCGATGTCAACGACTATCGGGGTCATCAAAGTCCAACAACTCCATGTTCGGATTCTGATGACTCTATGACGGAGTACGAGGAGGATTTCGAGGAGGAATTTGACCACCCTCCGGTCCATGATTCAGAGGAGTGGATAGATCGGGATCGGGATTGGATTCCGAGACCCAAGTTGCCTGAAAACCGCGCGGAGTATGATCGGCTTGAACGTCGTGACAACCGCGAATAGCCTAGGCACGATGGGGAACGACGTCGCCAAAACCGAGACCGCGGGGACAAGCGGTGCCCTCGACGCGATGGAGACGAAGAGCCTTGCGATGATGGCGACGAGCCACACCAATACCATCGCCGAGGCAACCGGCGCCGACGCACACCTCCGCCGCGTGCCAACCGGCGCGCCGACAATGAGCGTCCGATGCATGTATCACGTCGTGACGTTAAGGTAAATTTTGAGGATATTTACGATAATTATAATCCTGTTGAGTTTATTTTTTGGTTGTAGGGTACCGAACACGTGCTCAAACATTGCCATTACGAGGAGCATGAAAAAGTTGAGGTGGTGACCCTTCATTTCAAGGGGGCCGCTCATATGTGGTGGAACCGATTCGAAGCGGATCGGGCCCGAAAGGGTAAAGCCGCCATTACCGAGTGGCATCAACTAGTGTTCATAATGAAGAGGAAATTCATACCCCCCGACTACAAGGAGAAGGTTCGAATTTTGATCCAAGATGCACGTCAAGGATCCATGAATCCGGAGGAGTTCTTTGCCTACTTAGAAGATCTATTCTTCAAAGTTGGCATAAGCGCTTCCCCGGGGGCGTTGCGGTCTCGCTTCGTGGCTGGACTCCACCAATGGATCCGAGATCGTTTGGTTGTCTTGTCGATCAAGGATTTGGGAAGATTGATACATGCGACTATGAAGTTGTACACGCAATTTAAGAGGCCAAAATCGGCCGCTTATCAAAGGTATGGTTGTAACCCTAGTCCTTCCGCTTTGGGTACTAAACCGTTTTCTACTCCTTCTTTCTCTAAATCCAAGATAGGTACCCCCAAGACGGACTCCAAGGGCACTTCGGTTGGCCAAAACCGTGACAAGGTCGCGCCTCCCCCACAAAGGACTCGAGACATCAAGTGCTATCAATATGGTGGCCGAGGGCACTTGAAACGAGATTGCCCCAACACGAAGTGCGTATTGTTTTCGGCTTAATCGACAGTGTATGAGAGCTTTGACGAGGCTGAGTCGGAAGAGAACAATGCGGCGCCAATTGAGGATGGTGCATTTTGTGCACCCTCGGATATTACCGCCGGCGTTGACAAGTTGTTGCTCGTGACACGCCGAGAGCTTAGCTTAAAAGAGGTCGTGCCAACCGATCAACGGGAAAACATTTTCCGTACTCGGTGTTTGGTACAAAATGTCTCTCTAAGCGTCATAATTGATTCGGGTAGCTGCGGAAATTTCTTATCAAGGAAGGTCGTCAACCACTTCAAGTTGCCTCAATCGGACCATCCGAAGCCTTACAAGCTAGCATGGATTTCCAATGATGGTGACCATTGGATCACAAAACAGGTTAGCCTTTCCTTTTCATTTGGTGTCTACTCCGATTCCGTTCTTTTTGATGTCACTGACATGGACGCCACTCATATCTTCCTTGGCCGTCCATGGCAGTTTGACCATCACGTGATTTACGATGGCTGATTGAACACTTACATGTTCAATTACCATGGTAAACGTGTGACCATCTTACTATGTCTCCGAGTGAAGCATTACAGGATGAAGCCAAAAGGCAACAAGCTAACGCTCGGGAGAATGCCACGGCCGCGACCGCGCCGAATGCCACCATAACCGGCACTTCTGGCCATGGCGCCACTTCTGGCGGCACTCCTAGTGTACACACCCCCCAATTCTGGATTACAAGGGGATTCTCACTAGAAACGCCGAGCAAAAACGAAGGAAGAGCTGTGGACGCCGGGCGCATCCCAGGCAGCGCGTCACACCGCGCCAGCGTCGTTGCCCAACGGCGCAGCCTCGGTTCTGACGCAATCCAGCGGCGCGCCTGGTTCCCATCTTCCCCATTGGCAGGGGCCTGTTGGCCAGCCACATGGCGCCCATGGCACGGCTCGGACGAGTGAAGACGCCGAGCCTCCACTTCTCGGCACGGTCCAAGACCGCCTCTTCCTTTGCCATCGGTGCGATGTGATCAAGCACATCGAGGGGAGTTTTTCTTGTTTCTTATTGTGTCCATTTCTTAATATAACTATTGATAAGACACATGTATTACCCCCTCTATCGCTTCTTTGCTGCAGGAGTATTCGGATATTATGCCTGTCGAACTCCCCGACGGGTTACCACCTATTCGGGGGATCGAGCATCGCATAGACCTCATTCCCGATGCCTCATTGCCTAACCGACCCTCATATAGGGTGTCGCCTAAGGAAACTCAAGAGCTTCAACGCCAAGTCCAATCTCTTTTGGACAAGGGTTATGTTCGAGAGTCCCTTAGCCCGTGTGCGGTTTCGGTTATATTGGTGTGGAAGAAGGATGGGTCTTGGAGGATGTGCGTGGACTGTCGTGCCATCAACCAAATCACCATCAAATACCGCCACCCGATTCCCCGTTTGGATGACATGCTCGACGAGTTGTATGGTGCCGTGTTGTTCTCAAAGATTGATTTGCGGAGCGGCTACCATCAAATTCGGATGCAAGAAGGGGTCGAGTGGAAGACAACTTTTAAGACCAAACATGGTCTTTATGAGTGGTTGGTGATGCCCTTTGGCCTTACTAACGCTCCTTCTACTTTTATGCGTTTAATGAACTTTGTTTTGCGCCAGTTTTTGGGACTTTTCCTCGTCGTGTATTTTGACGACATTTTAGTTTATAGTCGAACCTTGGACTCTCACGTGGGGCACCTTAGGCTGGTGTTAGATTGCCTCCGCGAACATTGCTTGTATGTAAACTTGGACAAATGTGTTTTTTGCTCGGATACGACGAATTTTCTTGGTTTCGTCGTATCCAAGGATGGCCTACGAGTGGATTCTGACAACATCCGGGCCATCCACGAGTGGCCAACTCCCACGACCCCCACCATGGTTCGATCTTTTTTGGGGCTCGCAGGGTTTTATAGGCGATTTGTCAAGGACTTTAGTTCTATCGCCGATCCATTCCATTCTTTAAACAAGAAGGCAGCCACAATAAAGTGGATGCCGCATCATGAGGCCGCTTTCGAGGCCTTAAAAGATGTTTTGTGCCACACCCCGGTCCTGCAATTTCAGGACTTTTCCAAGCGCTTTGAGATCGAGTGCCACGCTTCCGATTACAATATTGGCGGCGTACTCCTTCAAGAGCAAAGGCCGATCGCTTACTTTAGTGAGAAGCTAGCAGGGGCTACTTTGAATTATCCGACCTATGATAAAGATCTTTACGCTCTTTTTCGGGTCCTAAGACATGGCAACACTATCTCTGTCCAAGCGAGTTCGTAATTCATACGGATCACGCGGTCTTGGCTTATATCAAGAGTCAAACAACTCTAAATAGGCGCCACACACGATGGGTTGAGTACATGGAGACGTTTCCCTACGTCATTGCGCATAAAAAGGCAAAGAGAACGTCGTCGTCGACGCTCTCTCTTGAAGGTACATTTTGTTAACCCAACTACATTCTAAGATGCTTGGGTTCGCTTTGATCAAGGAATCATATGCCTCAGATCCGTATTTTTCCTCCATCATTAAAAACCTAGAGCACTCACGAATCCATGAGTCCTACTTCTTGGACAACGGGTATCTTTACCGAGCTGGGAAGCTTTGCATTCCGGCTTCTTCGGTGAGACATTTATTGCTCCAAGAGGCTCATGAAGGCCGAGGCCACTTTAGCATAGCCAAAACGTTGTCAGCACTTCGTGAACATTTTTTCTGGCCTCACATGGCTCGAGATGTAAACAAGTATTGTCAAAGTTGTGTGCCGTGTCATACTGCCAAGTCTCGGTCATAACCAAATGGCCTTTACACGCCCCTACCTATTCCCGACGCCTCGTGGGAAGATCTTTCCATGGATTTTATCACGTGCCTTCCAATGTCAAGGCATGGAAAGGATTCAATTTTTGTAGTCGTGGACCAGTTCTCCAAAATGGCCCACTTCATAGCATGTAAGGGGACTAATAACGCGGTGGAAATCGCTAATATATTCTTCGAACATGTGGTGATATTTCATGGTATTCCTAGAACTATTGTTAGTGATAGGGATACCAAATTTTGTAGCCACTTTTGGAAAACGCTTTGGGGGAAGTTAGGAACACGACTCCTATTTTCTACTGCTTATCACCCCTAGACCGATGGTCAGACTGAGGTGACCAATCGAACCTTGGACACTCTTCTTCGGACGATGCTCAAGGCAAACCCACGTCGGTGGGAGGACTTACTTTGCCATGTTGAGTTTGCTTATAACAGGCCCTTCCACTCTGCGACGAAGATGACACCTTTCGAGGTGGTCTACGGGCGTAATCCATGTGTTGAGAGGGTTTCCCGACAATAAATAAATTTGTAGTCAAGACCCTGCTGTGTATAGGGAGTCTAGGATCGTCCACGAGAAGCAAGGTTATGTTTGATTACTAAACTAAAAAGCAAAAGAAAAGGCAAAACAAAGCAAAGAACAAAGCAGAACTATCAAATAAGTGCACTGGAAAGGGGTCGATATCGACCTTAGCAGGGTCGGTATCGAGGCTACCGGAAATTAAACTTGACTCAAAAATAGGGAAAAACTCTAGGATAAGGGTTTACCACAACACAATCATGCAATTCAAACAATATAAATCATAAGTATCATGCCTTTAACATAAAGTTATCAACTTCCATTGAATTAATCAAGCAAATCAATCAATTTTCACAAATCAATTCACTTAATCTACTTGCTTTGATCTAAAGTTCTCAACTTTCGTCTCAAACTTTATCTCGTATTCAAATTCACAACTTATTCTTTCAATCAAGTTAAGAACATGAAATACTTTAACTTTCGTCAAAGCTTTTGCACAAACAAGTAGAAAAATAGATAAAAGACAATCAATTCATTCATCACATCACCATTCATGCACGATCATGTTGGGTTTCTAACCCCAACCCTAGAAAAGAAGACTACTCACTCATAATTGGAGAAAAACAAGCAAAATAATTGAAAGAGAACATAATTGAATTAAAACTAAAGGCTTACTTGAACTAAAAACTCCAAACTTGTCTTATAACACAAGAAATTCTCCCACAGTCTTCTTGCTTGTGCTCCAAGCAACACTTCTCTTCCCAAAAAGCCAAAAAACGTCTAAACTAAACCCTAGGAGGCGTCCTTTTTAATTCCAACGTGAGAGAGAGAGAGAGAAATTGAGTCTAAACAAGGGTATTTATACTAGAATATCCCCCTTAAAAAGTTTCCATAAAAATAAAACCTACTAAGGATAAAAGATTGTGGAATAAAAACAATTAATGGGCTTTGACTAAGTCGGTTGGGCTGAAAAGGGTCGATATCGACCCCCAAAGGGTCGATATCGAGGCTGGTATGCACTTGGTTTCTCACTTTTCTTCCTTTTTCCTTTGGATTTTCCGGGAGTTTCTTCCATAGTTTTCTTCCTTCCTTCTTCATAGCTTGATCCTCTCTTCTAATGTCCTTTGTACGCATCCAAATCCGCTTCAAAACCTACACAAAAACACACAAAAAGCGTAGTTTCCACATTTTTCATAAAATATGTAAACTATACTAGAAAGACACAAAACACTCACAAAAGTACAACTAAACTAGACTAAAATACCTAGAAAAACCAACTAAAACTATGCTTAAAAAGGTTGACATCAAAATACCCCATACTTAAGCTTGCTTGTCCTCAAACAATCACCAAACATAGATCAAGACCATCAACATATTTATCAAGTAATAGCCCTCATCAAAAAGCAACTTCAACACAAATGAAATTTACACAAGTGACTTTAACGTCATCACACATATCTGAGCAACTAATGAACACAAGCAATCACAATCCAACCTCACAAGGGATATGTGTTTCACTCAACTCTAATGTGTTTAGGCTTATAAGTACAACTCTCAACTCAATCAAACATGCAAATACTCATAGAAATTGTAACTTATATCACCAATCTCTCTACCAAAGATTGTCAAAACAAGTAAAATCATCAAGAGAATTTAGGCTCAATGGAAAACTTCATAGAAGCTTCCATTCGGCCGGGTTGTAATGGGGCTTGGTAATGACAATAAGGAGTGGAAATATTTTGGTTTGTGGTGCTAATAATCTGGGAATATAGACTCCTAAACTCTCAACATAACTCACCAAACTTTTTCAAGAACATCTTACCAAACTCTCTTAAACATTAAGCTCAACTCACTTTCAATAACCCAAATTTATCCTAGAAAGTCTCATATACACATACAAAAGAATTCTTGGCTTTTTACTTTTCCTTGCTTGCACTTATTCACTTTTTCCTCCTCCTCCTCCTTTTTTTGAATTTTTAATGATTTTCAGAGTTTTCTTTTTCTTTTTTTGGGAGAAGGTCGATATCGACCCCACTGGGGTCGATAACGAGGCTGCAATCTTGCTTACTTGTGCATTCCTTTCTTTAAGCCAAGAACCTTTCTTTTACAAGTTTTTTTGAACAATGAGACTTCATTCTACCCATCCCAATCCTTCTTTATCGAACCAACATTCAAACTTACAAAACAAGTCCAACCAACTAAGTCCTAATCCCTGGATAGGGTCAAGCTTAAATCGGCTAGGAAAATAATTTTGTGGAGCTTCAAAAATAGGTTGTAAGGCACAAAGATATTGGCTTCAAAAAGAGGGATAATGTAAGGGTGGATAAGGATTAATAAGGCTCATGAAAAATAAGTTATCCATCTTATGATTTCACAAGTAATGAACTAAAATCTTATAGAGGCTTCAAAAAATAGATAACCATCACAATTTCAAGAGATAATATGCACATAAGCGAGTAAATCACACATATATGAGAAGAGGGATTTTTGATGTTCTCCCTATAAGGCCAAAAAAATATCTCACAAGGTAGATCATTTTGTTGGATTGCAATTAATTAAACTCATGCCAAAAAGTCATACATGCTCAGTTTCATCACAAGCTAAAAATTCACACAAAAAACAATTTTATGGTAGACTCGGGCTAAACCATCAAAGATATGCTAAATGGATTTACATGATTATGCAAGTAATTACCATCCTAGAACCATAAGACAAGGGTACTATCAATCTTGAAAATCTTTTTGCATTTTTCCAAATTTTTCAATTTTTTTTTCATTTTTTTCTTTTAAGGAAAGCAAAGCAACTAAAACCAAAGCAACTAGACATCAAAGCAAGACAAAACACACAAACACATAAGTTTTCTTTTCCCTCCCTACCCCATACTTAAACCTAACAATGTCCCCACTGTTAGAACAAAGAAAGGGAAAAATAAAGAAATAGGGAAAAGAAAACGAACTCACAAGATCAATTTTGAAGCGGCCTTGAAAACATCCTTTGAACACTTGAAAGAAAGGGGAAATCACTGAGGTAGAAACAGGAGTCGGTTGAACTTTTTTCGGATTTACTGCAAGGGTCGTTATCGACCATGTGGGGGTCGTTTACGAGCCACGGTGCCTCTTTGATTTTGCCCAATCTCGCCTGCATCACTTAGCAAAACAATTCTATTCCGAAAATCTATTATCTAGTCCTAAAAACAAATCAAAAGAAAGCTAGCAAAAAGATCTAAGAAAGCAAAAACAAAAACGGGTTGCCTCTCGGAAGCGCTATTTTTAACGTCGTTAGCCCGACAAACTTACCTCGACTCTAAGGTGGCTTTTCTCCGGCTTTGTAGGGATCTTGAGGAACCTCATACTTAGTCGGAAAAGCATCAAAGCTTCTCTCCAAGAGATGTGGGCCTCTATCATCGATAAGAACACTTGGAAGTCCTACATAAGGGTTAGAAAAATCCGAAAACCAAGGGGGTTTCGACTCTTTCACAGTATGCTCAATAGTAGGAGTTGTAAAAGAAGGATGAAAGAAAGGATCATGACCAGAATCAATTAGATCAAAGAAAGGAGACTTACCTTTGTCACTCTGAGGAGGAGTCGTTACCGAGGGTATGTTGGTCGTTACCGACCCCACTGGGTTAAGGAATGCCTTGGCAACATTCTTGTCTAGCCCGATAACAGGCTGGATTTCACCCACAACGTTGTGATTCTTCAGAGAATGGTCGGTACCGACCCACCATGGGGGGTCGGTATGCTTCTTAGTGGGTGTGACCTCCTTGAATTGTCTTGTTTTTATACTCAGAGAAGGGTCGGTACCCACCCATGGTGGGTCGGTAGGCTCCTCGTTAATGCTTTTAGCGACCTCATTCGCGGCAGTATTGAAGCGAAACTCGACCTTCTCTTCCCCAGTGTCAAATGTGAGGAGTCCCTTTCTAACATCAACTCTTGCCCTTGCGGTGGCTAGGAATGGCCTTCCAAGAATGATTGGCACCACAGGGTCTTATGGCATCTCCATCACTATGAAGTCATTGGGAACAAAGAATTTGCCTACTTGCACAGGAACATCCTCCACGACTCCAGTGGCTTTGACGCATGATCCATTTGCCATGTAGAGATTCAGATTGACAGGTTCTAGCGGTCCCATATTGGCTTTGGACCAAATAGAGAGTGGTAGGAGACTAGCACTGGCACCTAAATCACATAAAGCTTTAAACTTGTAAGCTCCAATCCCTATTGTAATAGCAAACTTACCTGGGTCACCTAGCTTTTCAGGAAGCTTTATAGATCGGACTTCACTTGACATCTCTGAAATAGATCTTTTCCTGCTCAAAATCTCTTTTACAAATTTAGTGTAGGCAGGCATCTCGTTAAGGGCTTCAATAAATGGTATAGAAATGTTTAACCCTTGAAGAATTTTAACAAAGCGCCTAAACTTTCCTTCCATAACATCATTGGCTTTCTTAATTGGGAAAAGAAGAGTTTTAGACAGACTCGGGATAGACAGAACCCCGGATCGAGGTCCTACCGAATCGACAAGACGGTCGATCAATGTTGGAGAAGGGTTGATATCGACCCTAGGGGGTCGGTATCGGGCTGAGATTTCGGTTTAGAAGACTTACCTAGTCTGGAGGGCTCGATATCGATTTTTTGGGGTCGATATCAACCTTTGTGGGGTCGGTATCGACCCTATTAGGGTCGTCGTCCTCATTACCGATCACTTTTTCCTTGGCCTTAGCACGGTCCGGTAGTGTTTTTTCGCTTCGGAGGTGGATTGCTGCAATTTGGCCTCTCGGGTTCGCCTCGGGGCGGCCCGGTAATTGCCCTTGAGGTCTTGGAATTTGTGCAACAAGGTTGCCCAATTGTGAGTCAATGCTCTTCTTCCATGTTTCTAGACCATTCAACCGATCGTTAAGGTTGTCTTGTACTCCATCGATCTTGTTGTGGACCCCATCAATCTTGCTATGGATGCCCTCTTGTAGCCCTTGTACCCATGAAGGTACCTCTTGATATCCCGGTGGTCGGTAGGGAGGAGCTTTCCTTTCCTGTGGTGGAGGTGCTTGATTTTGATTTTGATTGTAACCTCCCCAGCTAGGATAATTGTTTGGCCTATCATAATGGTTAGGTGGGTTTCTGTGTTGCCCTCTCATATAATTCATTTAAGCATATGTCTCAACGGCTCTAACTTGCTCAATGTTAGTGCAAGCAGAAGTACTATGGGCTTGAGAGCCACATTCTTGGCAATGTTGAGAGCTTGTCAGAAAACTTACCTGTTTCTTTAGACGGTTGACCTCATCCTTTAAGAATTGATGTTTAACGTCGTGATCAACTTCTTCTTTGTTGGGAAGATAGAGCCGTTTTTTAGGCTGGGGTGGTTGCTGGGTCCCATACATTGCATCATAGTTGGTCAATTTATGCAGCAATTCCCATGCAGCGTCAGGCTCCAACTCTATAAAACCGCAAGCAGTATGCAGGTTGAGGCGGTTCTTTGTCTCAACATTTATACCCTGAAAGAATATCTCCTGCAGGACGTATTGCAGTTGTCCATGGGTGGGGCATTGCCTCAACATCTCTTTGAATCGCTCCCATGTCTCCACAAATGTCTCATTAGGCAGCTGGTGATAAGAAGTAATACGCTTTCTTAACTCCGTAGTCTTGGCAGGAGGGAAGAACTTAGTCATGAATAAGTCATGCAAAGTTCTCCACGTCCTTATCAACCTAGAAGGCAAGCTTTCTAGCCAGCTCAGGGCCTTACCTGCAAGAGACCATTTAAAAGCTTTTAGTTGGACATATTCTAAAGAAACACCATCAACAGCAATGGTGTCACACAAATCAACAAAATTATGAATATGTTCCATAGGGCATTCAGTTGGTTTTCCCTCAAACTGAGCTCTCTTAATCAAAGATATAAATTGAGATTTAATTTCAAAAGCCCTTTCTATCTCAGGAAGCACTATGGCTGATTCTGGCACCCTCGGTTCTAGGTGCATGTATTGCTTAGAATTCCTAGGGATAGCATTCATACGTTGCTCCCTTTCTTGATCTTGCTCGTCTTGCAACACCTCCATCAGTCTGTGGAGAGCAGCCATCTATTGAGCAATATCCTCAGTAGTAGCCATTGTATAAACCTGAAAAGACAAACAAAAGAAAACAAATTAGAAATAAACACAAGGTCGGGCTATTCCCAAACCCAAAAAGTAATAAAACACAGCATTGTTGCTTTCCCGACAACGACGCCAATTTGTTGAGAGGGTTTCCTGACAACAAATAAATTTGTAGTCAAGACCCCGCTATGTATAGGGAGGTCAGGATCGTCCACGGGAAGCAAGGTTATGTTTGATTACTAAACTAAAAAGCAAAAGAAAAGGCAAAACAAAGCAAAGAACAAAGCAAAACTATCAAATAAGTGCACTGGAAAGGGGTCGATATCGACCTTAGCAGGGTCGGTATCGAGGCTACCGGAAATTAAACTTGACTCAAAAATAGGGAAAAACTCTAGGATAAGGGTTTACTACAACACAATCATGCAATTCAAACAATATAAATCATAAATATCATGCCTTTAACATAAAGTTATCAACTTTCGTTGAATTAATCAAGCAAATCAATCAATTTTCACAAATCAATTCACTTAATCTACTTGCTTTGATCTAAAGTTCTCAACTTTCGTCTCAAACTTTATCTCGTATTCAAATTCACAACTTTTTCTTTCAATCAAGTTAAGAACATGAAATACATCAACTTTCGTCAAAGCTTTTGCACAAACAAGTAGAAAAATAGATAAAAGGCAATCAATTCATTCATCACATCACCATTCATGCACGATCATGTTGGGTTTCTTACCCCAACCCTAGAAAAGAAGACTACTCACTCGTAATTGGAGAAAAACAAGCAAAATAATTGAAAGAGAACATAATTGAATTAAAACTAAAGGCTTGAATTAAAAACTCTAAACTTGTCTTATAACACAAGAAATTCTCCCACAATCTTCTTGCTTGTGCTCCAAGCAACACTTCTCTTCCCAAAAAGCCAAAAAACGTCTAAACTAAACCCTAGGAGGCGTCCTTTTTAATTCCAACGTGAGAGAGAGAGAGAGAGAGAGAGAGAGAGAGAGAGAAATTGAGTCTAAACAAGGGTATTTATACTAGAATATCCCCCTTAAAAAGTTTCTATAAAAATAAAACCTACAAAAGATAAAAGATTGTGGAATAAAAATAATTAATGGGCTTTGACTAAGTCGGCTGGGCTGAAAAGGGTCGATATCGACCACCAAAGGGTCGATATCGACCACCAAAGGGTCGATATCGACCACCAAAGGGTCGATATCGAGGCTGGTCTGCACTTGATTTCTCACTTTTCTTCCTTTTTCCTTTGGATTTTGCGGGAGTTTCTTCCATAGTTTTCTTCCTTCCTTCTTCCTAGCTTGATCCTCTCTTCTAATGTCCTTTGAACGCATCCAAATCCGCTTCAAAACCTACATAAAAACACTCAAAAAGCGTAGTTTGCATACTTTTCACAAAATATGTAAACTATACTAGAAAGACACAAAACACTCACAAAAGCACAACTAAACTAGACTAAAAGACCTAGAAAAACCCACTAAAACTATGCTAAAAACGTGGACATCACCGTGCACGCCCATGGATTTAGTACCATTGCCATTCAAGACCGGTGAACACGTTGACGCGGCCAACCACGCTGACCAAATCTGCCGCCTTCATGAGCGTACCAAGGCGCAGCTTCTGAAGCGCTCGGATTAATACGCCGCCCTACGCAACAAAGGGCGTCGTCACTTGATTTTCGAGCCTTGCGACATGGTTTGGCTCCATCTTCGGAAGGATAGTTTTCCTGACGCTCAAAGGACGATGTGCATCCCCGAGGAGACGGCCCCTTCAAGGTTCTCCGGCGCATCAATAACAACTCTTACATACTCGACCTCCCGGGTAAGTATAGCGTGTTTGCTTCCTTCAATGTGTCGGATCTCTCTCACTATGTAGATCCCGAGTATCATGACGAGGAAACGGGAACGTTTCCCACCCAAGGGGGGAGGGTGATGTGAGCCCCACATTAACTGCTAGCCAAGAAGAGGAAGACTTATCCGTGCGCTCCGACGAACCCATTACTCAAGCTAGGACTCGTGCCATAGCATGAGCCACGGCGTCCCTCGTCGCGCGCGCTTACGCGAGCCACGACGCATCCACCGGCGCGCCCCTCTTCAAATGCATCGCTTTCATCGGGGACGTGCCACTACTCCAGGCCGACGTCGAGCATAACGGTACCGAGAACCTCAACATCGGTGTCGCACCAGCCGTTGTTGCCGATCCCCATGCCACACCGGGCCATCCTAGCGCGGGAACTTGAGGTTCTGGTGCGCCTCGGCCTCGACCCTCGAGGTCCGGGTGCGCACCAACCCCGACACCGTTTAGCCTTGTCGCGTTCACCACATCACGACATGTCTTTGGCGTGCCGATGCCAAGTCATGGCCTTGTCGCGACACTCGCGACTAGGCCACCGTGATCATCTGTGTTTCTTATTGTTTTTAGCATTATTTCCATTCCGAAACATTTCCCTTTCTGTAATTTCCCTTTCTGTTTAGAGTTTTGGGCTTGGGCTTGCATTTGGGCCATGTGTGTGCGTCTCCCATGTGCCGCCCATGCCACTAGGGTTTGCTAGGGCTTGGCGTGCCTTCTTCTCTATAAAAGAGGCACGCCCCCTCCCTTGTTTGCTACGCTTTGTTTAATATATTGTTATGTTGCCGAGCTTTCTCCAGAATTATTATTAAGGCGTCACCAATATTCTTATTCCCATCTCATACTCTTCTGGCTTCCGTCAAACGAAGCCCCCTTCTCAATCCTTTCCCTTCAATTCTCAACCCAGTATACGTTTTACGTCTCAAAATCTATCGGTTCCGACGTGAGAAGACCATTTACGATTCCAAGCAAAGATCCGCTCGTGAATCCTCAACGGGGTTCACATCAACAACCAGATACTATTAGATCTAACTAATTAAACAACCATGAAACCATCAATGATTCAGTTTAATAGAAACAGTAAGGATAGAAATGTAATAGGAGACAATTCTAGTATAAAACAACCAACTTTTACCCTAGAATGTAAATAAAATCTCTTATGCATAAGACGAGCACAACCAGATACTAGTACGATGCAGTTGCTACTTCAATCTAGAGATGCTCAACCAGTAACACTCTAGATCTAGCAATAGACTCAATAACAACAAACCCTAGTTGATCAGGCTAGAAACTGTTGAAACAAATCATAAACATTCAAGCAAGAGAGAAGCTTAAATCCAAGCAATAGATAAGGAATTAGAAATCTCACAGCTTTATTCAAAATGATGCTTCAATTGTCTGACTAAGCAAAAGTGCTTAGTTCTCCATGAAAAGCTCAAAACTCAAAAGTCTGAAAGAGAAATATGATAATAGATAGATATATAGATGAGATGTGCAACTCTCAAAACCTAATATAACAAACTAGGTCTCCAAAATTATATCCAAAAATACATAAATCGGAATAAAGCTGATATAACTAAGACCAATCACAACATGACACATGTCACGTAAGAAATCTCGCTGACCGTCAGAGGCGGCGGGCGTCGCCAACACCAGAACGCCGATCTTTACTTCTTCTTCAATCCAGCTCTAAAACTCTAATAATATGCATCTTCGGGTCTTTCTTCTCCTAGCTGAAAATAGTCTTTAAAGCACCTAAAACCACCACAAATATATGCTAAAACTCCTCCTAAATACACAACATAATAGTGAATATTATCTGTCGTGACATGATCGCATCACTATCACGATCTCCTGGAGCCAGGATCTCGGTCGCACCATGCTAGGATTAATAAAGTTCCTTGAAGCCAGCAAATCGCATCTTGCCAAACTTGCACGCAAGCCGACACTCATTCACAAACTTGCGCCCCAGATCTGCTCATTCGTGTGTCTTGGTGCGCAAGACTCCACTGCTGCAAGTTCGGTCTTCCTACTGTTCGCGCCGACCTTCTTGCTAAGACTTCGGTCCTGACACGATCGCACAGTTGCAGCGCTGCGCCAGATCCAGCATGCCAAGATATGCTCACTTAGCTTTTTCAGTGTCCCAGCCTCGTGCCAAGACTCGATTCGGCCTTGCTGCTGCCACATCGACTCCCCAAACCGTCCGTGCCAATGCTCACGCTAGACCTACGCCAGCTGGCCTTGCCGCCTAGCCCTCCAAATTTTTTATCCTTTTTCCCAGAAAATCTTATATTGTTATAAGATAGAATTATTTCCTATAAAATTTTCTATCTTTTCCCAACAACCTAATCCTTCCATAAAAGATAGAATTATTCTTCAAAATTTTTCTATCTAATTTTTCTATCTTCTCTTAACCACCAACTCTTTCCCAAAAAGATCGATTTTTTTCTCATGCCTTATCCCAAGCACTTGGTCAAGCTAATTTGAGCCTTCTCCATGCCATCTGGGTCCATACCCGCGACCTTGACCATTCCCTTGGCACCATTCAAACATGCCATTACTTCGGTGTTCTCGCCAATCTCTGCTTTTGGATCAACCTTCGACACTTGAGGTTCCTGCCTCGGTGCTATATCCGAGATTGCTCATGTTGACATTGGATCTCCTTTTTGACACCACCCGCTTCAAAACTAGGGGGGAGAATGATGTGATCATGCCTATGCTAGCATCAAGTCCTGACGATCCCGAGGCGACCAAGACCTTGGAGGCCTCTTTGAATCGAGTTCTAGCCTTTTATAGCTTATTTATGCATTATTGCTATATTTAGTAGACCTTGGATGGGTTGTAGTTAAATTGGACATGGAAAAAGCTTATGACATGCTAGACCGAGGCTTCCTCTTTTGTAGTGATGCAAAAGTTTGGGTTCGACAATCAATTCATTAATATAGGCCCAAACGGTCTCGATCTTGGTTTTAGTTAACAATAGCCCTACCAACCCTCTTATACCCAAATGAGGATTGCATCAAGGGGCCTCTTGTCTCCTTTCCTCTTTATTCTAGGAACGAAAATCCTCGCTAGGAAGCTCCAACAAGTAAGTTATACAATCAAGAACTATGTTGGATTTACTTTGGTTTGATTCGGTACGAAGGTCCCTTTCTTAGCCTTCATAGATGACATTATAATCTTTACTAAAGCAAACTAACGAGCATGTACACTAACCAAAGAAATTATCGAGGAATATTGTGCTATATCTAGGCAAAAGGTCAATTGCCACAAGTCCACCTTTTAAACCTCGAAAGGTGTTGATAACCAACAAAAATATAGAATTCAACGAACTCTAATGACAAACCTAGAAAAATATATGGGGTGCTTTATCATAAATGTGACCGTCAATAAGGAAACCTTTAAAGAAACAGTTGGTAAAACCAAAACCTAACTTGCGAAATGGAAAGTTAATACACTCTCCTAAGAAGGACGGTCAATTCTCATTTGGTCTAACCTAGCAGCAAAACCAAATTACCTAACGCAGGATTCATGCAGCCCACAACTATTCACACGAAACTAGACCAAATCAACCGAACCTTCCTATAGAATAAAGACAACACCCTTAAACCTCTCATTGGATGGGATAACATTTACAAACCTTTTATGGAGGACTAGAAATTAGGAAAACTGAACATATGAACAAAGGTCTGCAAATGAAACTGTTGTGGAAGCTAGTTGCTAAACCTAATAACATATGGGTTCAATTAATGAATGAAAAATATAAAAAAAAAATAGAGGCCTATTTATGTTTAAAAACAATTTAACACACCTTGGCAATGGTCAAAGTTGATGAATCTCTAGACAGAATCCCGAGAAGGACTAATATGGCAAGTGGGCGAAAGTCAAATGATAAAGTTCTGGAGAGACAAATGGGTCTTTCAAGACTCGCTAGATAGATATGCTATGAATATGGATGTTGTGAATGACTCAACTTTGGTTGAGGAGTTTATAACACATGGTCGAGAATGGCAACAAGATGTTCTTCAATGTTTACTCCCACCTAATATAGTAGACAAAATCATAGCCACCTCAATCCTAGATAATCATATAAGGGACGAGCTTTATTGGGCACCAAGTAAGAATGGTTGGTTTTCAATAGCCTCAACTATAGAATTGATTACAAATATCCATAGGCAAAAGCCGAACCTAAATAGTTGGATATGGAAATTAGACACATATCCTAAAGTTAAAAACTTTCTATGGAAAATGCCTCACATTGGATTAGCAACAAAAGCTAGACCCAGGATGCCTTATGTGTCACTTCACCTATGAACGTTGGTCATCTATTTATAGTCTCACAGAGTGTAGCCATACCCACAAGATTGTTAGAAAGTTCAAGGATAAACAAAAAATATCCTACAAAACTACAATGCAAGAGATAAAAATACATGCAGTAATGATTAAAGACCTCAAACAAATGTTGTGAACTTGAGACTTCACTAAGTTTGTTGTAATTTGGTAGAGTTTATGGCATCAGATAAATAGGCTAGTCTTCCAACAAACCTCAAATGACTATATTCAAAACTTAGAACAATATATTTGACACCAAATTCTCACATAATTACAAACGAAAAGACGGAACGAGGATATAGAGGATGTGGCCCACCCTTCACCACCTCCTAAAAGAAGTAAAAACAAAACGAAGATATGACTTAAACCAACACAAGACTTCTTTAACCTGAACTTTGATGAATCCAAGTTCACAACAACAACGATTTCTTTAGGATTCGTGATCAGAGACCATGATGCGAGGATTATAAGCCTGGAAGCTAAGAGGTATGGGACTAACTTTGTGTTACAAGTTCAAACTCTAGTGCTACGTGATGGAATCCGAGAAGCAAAAAAACTAGGGATTAAAAAAAATTAGAAATTGAGGGTGACAACCTTACAATCATTAACACAATCAAGGGCATTGGTAATTGTCATTGGGAAATTGATATTTTGGTATCAGATATCTTGGTTTCCCATTCAAGATTTCAATACTATTTATATGTCTCATGTTATTAGGAATTGCAACTATGTGGCTGATAAATTGCTAAATTGGGCCACAACATTCCCAATTTTCATCTACAAAATCACCTTAAACTTTAGGTTTTTATCTACAAGATGCTTTAAAACGTCTCCTTAATTAAGGTCTTCTTAAATCTTAGCTTGTAAAAAAAATCTCGTGACCAACCTGTAGCTATTTCGAACGCCACGATGCACACAAACTAATCACTTGGAGTCTTGCATGTTTCACCGGTTCAGGATTTTCTACGTTTGGGATAGGCACAATTTAAGTGTTTCGTTCATTGCAGCCTTGCAGGTGGCTCCGGCACCTGGCCGCCGTTAAGAATCCCCAAAGCGTAGTGTGCTCCGTATTATTCTCAACCTCTTCTTACCCTCTTACGCTGCTGGACTAGAAAGATTATTAGGAAGTTGATTATTTATTTTTTTATTGTTAAAATGACGATTCTTTCCAGCGAAGTATTCACGACAGCACTCAATCATTAGACGGGGCCTAAATTTTGCCTAAAACCACCGGGAGCAACCCCTTCCAATAATTCATTTGTTCTCCTCCTCTTTCCTTGTAATCCGCTGTGTCCAACTTCTCGCAGCTCGGCGTTTCTTGCCCTTTGCTTGAGCTTCGTTTCAATAGGATCAGCGAACTGCTTTCATGATTTTTCTGTGGATGTGAAGAGGTGAATTTATGCATGCAAATTCATCGGTGTACTCTGAATCTTAATCGATTTCAATCGAAAGAGCCCTTGTTTGGTGTGCGGAGAAAGGAGAGAGAGACTTACTGCCGAATTTCGATGATGTTGATCTCCTGATGGTCTGGAATTGGATTTGGAACGAGTTGGCGAGTCTGCGAAGTTTCTTTTCTCCAAGTTATCGACGATGATGACTTGGAATCTGTTCTTAATTGAAAGAACCCTAATTTGAGGGTTAACTCAAATTGACGAAAAAGAAATGGAGGTTATTACCGGAGATCGGTATCTCGAATCTCTGGTGAAGTTCGTTGAGAAGAATGCTGGGCAGCTGATCGAGGGCTCTATGGTATTGAAGCTCAATCCGGTGGGGCTTCACTATGTGTACTCGCGCCTGGATGCTCTGAGCGAACTGGAGGGGCTGAGATCCGGTGCGCCGGTCGATTACCTCCGAGCGTACATCTCTGACCTGGGCGATCACCGCGCGATCGAGCAACTTCGCCGGATTCTATGCCGCCTGACGTCATTGAAAGTCGTGTCTGTCTTGCCAACCCCGGCCAGGGATCCGACGCCCCTTTCCTTGCTTCCTTTTGGCCGCTTGAAGGTTTTGGAGCTCCGTGGATGTGATCTTTCCAAGTCGTCGGCTAGGGGACTTCTTGAGCTACGCCATACTCTGGAGAAGCTTGTTTGTCACAATTCAACTGTTAGTTGCTTACATTTCTGCTTCTAGAAATGCCTATGTAACTGATCTTATATTTTACACACTCTTTGCCCGGGCCTTTCAGGGCACTCCCCCTCAGCTTTAAGCCAGGGGTGTTCCCATCCTGGCCCCCCAGATTCTTTTGAGGCGGAGTACACTGGGTCATTGTTGTTGCTGTTGTTGTCTTTGTCTGTGTATTTGCTTTTGCTTTCCTGCATTCCTGGAGAAAGTTAATTTTGTCGCTGAGTAGGAAGTTCAATGAGCAATATATTTGTATTTGCTGCCTACTGCAACAGCAGATGACAATTACCTAGAGATATAATGGTGAAGTGTTTGTGCTGTTTTTTTTTCCGCCTCAGTGCAATGGGTTCTGTTACTAATAAGTGGAGGAGCATACATGATTTCAAATTAATCCATTCAACATATAATATGCTATATATGTGTGGGGTTATTAGTGACATTTTCAGAGGTGACATTTAAAATGTTTTTAACGAGACAATGCAAACATCTGTGATTATTCTGTAGCGTGGATGCCCGATATGGTATTGCTATTTTATTCTCTGCTTTGGGTGGAATTTGGTGGCTGATGGGCGGGTACAATAATGTGCTATTTTATTCTCTGCTTTGGGTGGAATTTGGTGGCTGATGGGCGGGTACAGTAATGTGCATTTCTCCTCCAATTTTGTCTTGATTTACACTGAATACCACAAGCTTTAATGAACACTTTAGGAATCTGTGAAGGAAATATTTCTGTATATGTATGTAAATGAAACTAGTGTGTTGCATACATATGCTGAATGGAAGAGGGAGAAAGGAATTGTGTGGAAGGTGACTGTTTGTGTACATGAAGAGCTGATTATATTGATGGCTTTAGCCTTTAGAAAGTTGCAATAACTTTTATAGTGTTTTTATTTAAATCATGGCTGCAAGTGTTGTTCTTGCACAGTTTAGTGGATGAATTATTATGGTGTTCATGATATTTTTAATTCAGCATACTCATTTTCTTCCTTTGCCTAATAGTGCACTTATCTTTTTGGCAATAGGATGCTCTGCGGCATATATTTGCTAGTAGAATCTCGGAAATAAAAGATTCGCCACAGTGGAACTGCCTATCATTTGTCTCTTGTGCATGTAACCGTTTGGTCCTCATGGATGAGTCACTGCAACTGCTTCCAGCTGTTGAAATTCTTGATTTAAGCCGGAACAAGTTTGCTAAGGTAGATAATCTTCGTAAATGTGCAAAACTGGCACATCTGGATTTGGGGTTCAACCAGCTCAGATCAGTTGCACCTTTTCGAGAGGTAAGGTTCCTCCTTCCCCTCTCCCCGCCTCATTTAAGATATCTATTACGTTAGCTGGTTGTTTCCAGGATGAAGTAGTTGGTTGACTGACTCCAGATTTGGATCTTAAGTTCGTTCTATGTTTAACATAGATGCTAGTCTAAACTTAACAGGCAAAGAAGCATCTGGTTACATACACTGAGCTTACAAGTGTTAGAAAAGTGTGTGCTGAAGGTGGAATAAGACCCTTTGGGCTGCCGTCCCCAATGGCTCCTCATGATGTAATCTGCCTCAACCCTGTGTGGTTTTTCCTTGTCAGGTTGCCCAAGTAAACTTAGAGACAAAATGTGTAAACAAACTTTTTTTTAATGATTTGAACCAGCCAAGTATCCTAATCCTTCAAGTGGAAGGATAAACTCTGCTGTTTCAGAAATTTGTTTCTGATATGTTTGGAAGCATGTCTCAAATTTTAGGAAGGTCTGCATTCTGATTTCCCTCATATGAACCAACGTATCATTTTCAAATGTTTTATCCTTCCTTTTTATTAATAATATCTGAGGCTTCAGAAACTCTGATCAGTGCTGTGATCCCCCTCATATGACCCAATCAATGGCATTGTGTTTCTTTCATGCTATCCATTATATCTTTGAACAAGGATGAGCCTATATTTATGCCTTTTTGTACGTCATTTTGGATTCCATTTCTCTTTCCAATTGTGGTTCAGCAGTGACCTTATAAGATAGCATTTCTTGAGAAGGAGTTTGAGGAATTTTCAATTTGGGCTGATTTTGTTGGTGACTGTTTGTTTTCAAATTTTAGTATTCAAGAACAGATTGCTGACTCTTTCATAGTCTTTTCTGGCAAACCTTTTTGGAGTAATATCTGACGCATGTGAAAAATCTTTCGAGAGGTGACATTCAGTGGCTTCTTGTGTATAACCATTGTTAGTTCTTGTGCCCTGCACATGTTGTTTTAGTTAGATGATAAATTATATTCATCACTTAGTAATATTAAGCAAAAAAACATATTTTAAATGAGACCCTCAATAAAATTTCAACCAATGAATTAAGCAAAATATGCTTGTAATCCTTGTATAGAAAAAAATAGATTAGATATAAAAAATTAGAATGACACTATATATGTGGCCCTCAATTATATTTCAACCAATCAAAATATTATAATATATATGTGGGCGTGTTTCAATATCAGGGTGACATGTGGCAGATTTCACTTCTGCTTTAGTTATTACATGATGTTACATGATTTTAAAAAATGAATATTTTATTATTAGTTTTCTACACAGTTTCATAGCAATGACCATTTTGTCTGTAATTTGCATTTTTGTTTATGTCACATCAATCATTTGGAATCTATTCAGCTATCCAATGTTCGCTAGCATTTAGATCCTCAACTTGACTTCTTACAAAGTTTATTAACTTCCATTAACTGGTGATGCATAAATCATGACCTTGAACTTCTTAGCTCTAGGTTAACAACTACTGTTTCCTTGATGCAGATAACCCATATTGTTAAACTCGTGTTGAGGAATAACTCTTTGACTACTTTACAAGGGATTGAGAATCTGAAGTCGCTTGAGGGGCTTGATCTTTCATACAATATTATCTCCAATTTTTCAGAGCTAGAAGTCCTTTCATCTCTTCCATCCTTAAGAAACTTGTGGCTGGAAGGAAATCCTTTTTGCTGCGCTCGATGGTATCGACCACAAGTCTTCAGTTATTTTCCTTATCCAGACAAAGTGAGTTTTTGGTGGTTTTCTTTTAATATACTAAATTATATAATTTCTTTGCCATTTTAGATTACTCGTATGGCTTATTGTTCCACATTTGAGGCTATAAAAGATCATATTTAATTGCTTTTTAATATCACTATTATCTGGATGTTGGAGTCAGTTAAAGTTAGATGATAAAGAAATCGGCACTAGAGAGTTTTGGAAACGGCAAATTGTTATTGCCAGAAGGCAGACAAAACCAGCTAGCTATGGATTTTACTCTCCTGCAAGAGAAGATACAGAAGAAGAGAGACTGTTGAGCAGAAAAACGGCAAGTTATTGCTATGATTTTCTTTGTCATATTTGAAAGTTGGCTCTTTGTTATCTTTTTCTTGTACTGAAGTCCTTTATTATCATATCCAGAAGAAAGTGTCTCGTTTGGCATCTATTCAGAGTGAAGAACGTAGATATTCTGATCAAGATTCTCTGTCATCTGGCAATGAGATTCACAGTGGAGATGATAAGGATGCTTCTGCTGATGAACCTGAAGTAGCTGGTTTGATCAACAGAATTGAGGTAAATATGGTGAAGACTAAGCCTGGCCAAAAGCATGTAGGGGAGAGCTTAAAATATGAAACGGTCTCAATTCATACTTCAGATTACCGTGCATCAAACATTCTGGAATCAGAAAATTCTTCTACTGGAGTGGGGGTTCATTATCACCATCACATTTCTGCCCTTGCTAACGAAACACCCTCATTGAATCATGGTCAGTCTGAGCAGAAAGCTAGTGCTACTCCGATGCAAGATTATCAGAGTTATGTAAATATAAAGAAATACCTGCCATCTGCAAAGTACGACTCCCATACTGATATGGGTGCCACACAAGTAGGACATCATTCGAGCAAACTTGGGATTGTTAGACCGACTGTTGCTTTCAATGAGATTTTGGAGGATTCTGTTCCATCTAATTATCCTAGGTCACCCCCTCACTTTCAAGAGGATATTCTTCACCGGCTTCATGACTTGGAGGAAGAAAGTTTGCAACTTTCAGCTGACTCTTTCTCTGTAGTGTCTTCTGATAGTGATACGAGCTCTACTGAAGATGAAACATTTGGGGATGCACCACAATGTCACAACAAGAACAAATTACAGCAAGTACTAGTGGGTGGAGATTCTTCATGTTATTCTGTAGAAATGAATGATTGTCAACCTGTTCTTCATTCTAAGGCAGCAAAAGCTTTAGGATGTCCTTTAGATGTACATTCCGAACAAGTGCTTCTTGGACCAGAATTTTCCCTGGAACCGCCTCATGTTCGTGATGTAAATGAAGAAATTAGTTATGCCAAACAGGAGGTTGATAATTTGGAGAGGATGAAACATAAAACAAAACTAAAAAAACGATTTGTTCCACTATCAGGTGAGGATTATGTATCTGAAAATGGAGTAGCTTGTGAGACAAAATCTTCTATTAGGGAAGATGTGAATACCAGATTATCCAGACAGGGATGTAGAGATGAATTAAAAGACCATACGTCTGAAATAATCAACAATGAAGGCGTAGAGACCTGCAAAAATACATTTCCACTGGATGTCCAAGCTGGTACTGTCCATGCTCAGTGTAAGCATCTTAAAAACTGCGTTGAACATTATTTCAACTCAGTTATTGCAGACACTGGAGTTCATGAGACGTATAAGGAGTTTATTAGTTGCAGTTGCTTAGTTGAACAAGAGATGCAGCAGAAGGAAAGGTAAGCTGCATATGATTCTCTTCCTATACATGACTGAAATTTATTTAGTTTTTACTTCACACAAGAGTTCTTACCATTCCATTGAGTTTCATGTGACTTAACCTGGCATTCTCTTGAATCAATGAGAAGAATCTCTACATGATCATTTGATTCTCTTATAATTTGCTCTCGGGGCTCTTAAGGGTGAAGTTAATTGCAGAGTAGTTTACTTTAGATATCCTGACGGCTGATAACCTGGCTTAAATTTTAAAAAATGATAATAGGGAGTTGGCAAAGTTACTTCCCTTGAAAGATGAATATTGAGGTTATTTTTTCTTTCTTGAGAGTTGTATAATTGTAACTTGTTGAATATGTAGATATATCATCTTAATTCCAACTAATTATGTTGTTTGTTTAATCTAGTTTTTTTTCCCCATCACTTACATCTCCTTGCAGTAACCTGAACCTGCAACCTTATGGTTGTTTTCTCTTACTTGCTTTAGCACTTCTATTTGACACAATCTTCTTTACCTGATTTACGATTTTTTGTTAGTACAAGCAGCAATGTGTAAGTTGATCACTTGATTATAATTTATTCCTTTGTTCTCCATCCACAGGGAGGTTTTTGTGGTACTGAGCAGTGAAGGGAAGTTATATTCAATACTGGCTAATGACATATTTTATGGGTCAGGTTAGATATGTGCTTGGTATGAACTCTTTTCAAGATTTTGTTTTTATCTTATTGCCTTTTCCTAATTGTGTCTGAGCATTATGACTAAAGTACTTTCACTTTGGGTAATTTTCAAGGAAACGATGCTGGTGTGCTAGCTTCCTATAAAGTAGAAGATGTAAGTGACATTTGGGTTGGATTGGGGCTTCAGGTTGTGAGGTCAGTGATTTTTCGTGGTTAGCTTTCGTATTTATCCTGTTACTTTCATACTGAGTTGCTTATTCTGAAATTTTTCCATTGACCTTTTCCTTTAAACAGGGTTTATGTTGCTGGGTATGCAGCATTCTTGTACATAACTAAGAATGCTGAAAATTCAAGGCATTTTCTTGGCATGCTAGAAGCCTTCAATTCTACCAAAGCTAGCCATCATAGCTGCCTGAGGAGGTGAGATTTGTAAATTATATAATATATCTTACTGTGGATTGAAAGTTGTCTTTGTCAAGATTATGAGAAGTTCAATTTATTCAGTGCTTCATGGTTATGAACCTTTTTCTAATGAAACCAGCTTTGGATTCTTTTGAGTGGCAGCTTGGAGTGTGTTCAAATTGACTTGTTTGGCAAAAAAATATGTGGACTTTCAAAAGTAGGTGTCTATCAATATTCAATGGTGCTTTTTACACGCAATGATAGTCAAGGTACATTTTTCTTATGTCGTTTGTGATCCTGTTATGTTATTGGATACTGTCTTCATTTTCTTCAGCCCAGCATATAGAATGGAGGATAAATGTTGCATTCAATTATCTTTCTGTGCTCACTTTCAAGAGTTTTTGGCTTACTTGTGTAGTGTGAAAAAATATTGGCAACATACTTTGTTTCCCCTAAAAAGTAGAACTCAAGAACAAAGTTTTAATTACATGGAAATATAATGTGAAATGCATGTGGTTGAGTAAGCATTATGTGAGCCGTTGCACTCTTGTATTTGCAAATTTTTAAATTTGACTGCATGAGAACACAGAATAGATTTGTTAATAGGTTTAATAGATTTTAGTGGGTAATGGTCCTGCCACAAGATATCAATGGTGACAACATCTGCCTTCTAAGTGATCTTGTTAAAAGCTTCAACACCTTTTATGGGAATATATAACTAGGTCATCAGATAATCCGTACAATGTAAGCTTGAAATGCTCTCACAATTCAATGACATGCCCATTGCACAACATTCATACCTAAGACTACAGGACTTGATATGATGAATAGATCATATCTTTATTAATTAATTACTTGTACAAGAACACCTTGAAATAATATATTGTATGTAAATGTGACTGATGAAACACCTCAATTTACTCCATGATGGGGGTGGAGGTTGCTGAGTACCTGAATGTAACATTGAAAGGTAATTAATTTGGCTATTAAAGTTTCTGTGGATATGGATATCTGCCATTTGCCAATAAACATGTGATGTGAAAATGAACATTTATAAAACTTCTGAAGTTGGACGATTTAGCAGTTGGCAAGGGGAAACCCTTTCATGGGGAAAGTGTCAGGACGGTTAATGACACTGGATTTAGCTTTGCAGGGATAAACCAAGTGACTGGGAAGAGAAATTGACTGATAAACTGTGTTGGGATTATATGAAGTTGCTACAAAAAAAAAAAAATGATTATCTGAAGTTGCAGATGCAACAAAAGTAATATGGCTAGAAACTGAGCCTGGTAGCATTTATTTTATAAAAAGATTATTGTCAAAGATGCTTCTCTTAAAGGTGACTAGCTTGGATGCCACCTCTTCTAGGGAAAAACAGTTTCTCCAAAAGATAAATAAAGTGCTAAATACTTGATGTTGAAATTGAGTCACTTTTCCTAAAGAGATTAATTTGTCTCACATTGAAGCTTTCATGGAACCTTCTATTAGTTTTTCTAAGAAAAGATCTATGCTTGTTCAGGAAGATGTTACAATTCACTGGATATGCAAGATTCAGGCAAGAGAGTGTGAAAGAAGTCAACTATGAAGTAGATTTTAACTGTAGATATAATCCACGTCACCAGACACACATATGCCCCAAACTTATGTTATTCAAGAGATCATTTGTTGAGCGTGTTTGTACTTTGTACATGGGAATTATATAAAGCTTGACTACCTCATTCAAACACTTGAAACATTTACAACTAATCAGCCAAAAAGCAAAAATTTGTTATCTGCCTTTTCTAGGATTGGTTAACCCAGCCTAGAAGATTATTGTTATCAGAGTTGGAAGATCAGCCTACCTGGATTTGAATAATTTAATGTTTTGATTTATTCAAATGTAAGCTGATTAACTATTTATCTTACTCGTAAGATTGCTTATACGTCAACAGTGTGTTTTTCTTTGCTGTTATTAGGTCACCTATGTTATCTGCCAATCAACTTTGACTAAAATGTTTGATGATTAGTCTTTGTCTAATGTTAGTTCGTATATTATGTACATCAATAATAATTCATTTTGTAATTCACAGATGGACAATGGATCTCAAGATCACTATTTGTTTGCCAAGGACATTTGTTTGTGTGCATTGAGGATGTTCTGCAGTTCAGTTCTCTTTCTGAAGATGCAGCTTCTTCTGACTACTTTTTGCTTGATTCTGTTTGTTGCATTGCTGATGTTTCTGAGCTGGTAAGTCTGTGCTCCCATCTTGAAGTTACCTTACTTTTGTTGCTGTTGTAACCACTGTTCTTCTCATCTTCTTTGTTGACAAAAAAAATCAAAATTTCATTGAAAGAAACACGATACTCTTGACGAGGGCAACTTTGTCTATGCAACAAGAATTATATAATTGAGGAGAATGTTGTGTATATGGCTCACGACCTCAGTTGAAGGCGATCTGGTCTATAGGCTCACAGCTCTTTGAGTTCTAAGAAAATAGATGACTTGATCAGTTTCTTAATGTTGTGTAACCACTGTTCCATTGTTATGTCATAAAATTTGGTATTCTTCTAAATCTTAGTTCACATAACATGTAGTTCTGAAATTCCCACTAGTAGTACTTTAGTTGTTTGACTAACTTTACTTCTGATTTGTTTATCGAAAAAAAAACTTTACTTCTGATTTGATAGTTTGCCAAAAATAAATAAATTTGAGAGCCCTTGATGTCTCTCTCTTCTGCAAATCTAATTATTTCTCTAATCACTACAACCCACTGCCCAAACTGACCATTCATCTCTTGTCAACGTGCGTGCACAGACATACTATGAGTATCAGTGTGCCAACAAATGGACCTGAAAACACTCCACATTAGTTCTTCAAATGAAAAATCTAGTTGCTAGAGAATGAAGGAAAATCATGGATCTAAACTTCTATTATGAAATCTCATAGTTATCATAATTCCCAAGGCAAACTCCTTCCAGAAGGAGTGCAAAAAGGAAAGTCATCGTCGGATTTAGTTTTGGTTTTGATATGAATGAGATAGATTTTTTATGATGAGGGTATTGATATGTGCATAAATTATTACAAGTTCAAGTTGTGCTTACAATAGAGTTTTTCAGGTGATTGAAGGAAAGGGAAGTTATTCTGTAACTTTAAAGCTGGAACCACGTCAATCAGAGTCGTGCCTTTCAGGCTTAACTGAACTCGTGAAGTTTAATATGGGGGTTGGCAAAGAAAAAAGGACATTGCAATCAAAGACGTGGAGATTCAAGTGGCTATCTGAAGCAACATTCTTCAATTTTGTGACGTTGTTGAAGGCAATCCATGCGGGAATAGCCACGTCTCCTATGTCTGTAAGATCTGTATCATAGAAAAAAAACAAAGGGTAGAAACTTTTCCTGTTTGGTACCATATTCAATTTATTCTTTTCAATTTGTTGTCTTTTTCATTCGGTGTGTTTGGTGAGCCAGTGTCTCTATTTTGCATTCTTTGGTTTTTGCAAACTGTACATACAAAATATCCAGTATTGAGAAAATTTTGCATCTTTTTGTTTCTGTAAAGTTCATATAGTAATGAACGTTTTTAGCCTGTCAGTCATTTTGGTTTGAAGACACTCGTGTCATATGGGTCATTGTTGAGCCTGATTATTGTAATTCCATCCTATGTAGCCATGAGTTTAATACGGGCTTGAAGAACATTTCACAATCTAACCTTTTTTCAGGTACAGCCACCTATATATAATCATATACGGAGATTTTACTTGTATGCATGAAGTGGTGAGTGGGAGAGAAGAAAAGCAGAGGGGGAATACCAGAACAATTGCACAAGCCACCAACACTGAGCCACCACTCCCACCAGCCTTCACCAATGTGAGAAGTCAGGGCTGCCACCACCAGCCACCGGCTAACCTCATCTCTTCTACTAACATTATAGCCTACCCCATCAATCTATTTTTTTGGTAGAAGGAGAGAGTCACAGTACTCTTCGTTCCCTCAATTGTGATTTTTATTAATAATGAAAAAAGGCTAAGTAGTCAGTGAGTGGGAGATAACCTAACCTCTTATATCATCAAAAGCAAAAGAAGCAAGACGATCAACAGTGATGTTCGCTCTTAACTAAGTCAATCCTTCCGAAAAGCTAAGTCAAGCCTTTCAAATATGCTACAACTAGAAAGTCAAGGAAAGATGGTTAAGGATTTTGTGGAAAAAGAGCTTTGTATTACCAAAGAATGCTTTACAAGTGCAGGAAAGATGGCTAAGGATTTGTGGAAATCGAGCTTTGTATTACTAAAGAATGCTTTACAAGTGCCCTTACAAGAGATTTAGATGCCTAATGCTAGATCCGCCACTGAATGTATGTAGCCCACGTTTCATTTTTTATCCACAAATCTCTTTATAAATTCATTAGTAATTTATTCATGTTTTGAAAAGAAATTGAAAGTAAATCATTAATGTCAAACTAAAATCACTCCACTTTCAACTAAACAAAATGTGTGAGAAGAATAAAAGATCTTTCCGAAGCAGAGGGAATTTTATGTTGCAATTGTCACGTCACTACTTTCGCTAGTACATCCTTGCTTACACATTTTAAAAATGGAAATAATACAAAGGAGGATAGTTATTAACTTATTATGCTTAAGCAATCTCACAGGTGCCCTAAACATTAAAAATGACAAGGGTGCAATTGCAAACGCTTTGTCGCCCCCACAGATCTGCCACCGCAATGGGACACTAAAAATAGGTGCATATTCCACCTATAGCCTGTCATGCTATATTGCATAATAACGAAAAACAATTAGCTCGATAAAGAACAATAAAATAATTAAAAAAAGGTGTGCCAGTAGAGCCAAGACCAATGAGCCATGAAGAAACTGCTGCAGTGAGAGATACCGAGCATCATATCATGTGATATGAATGTAGAGGACACAAGATGAGAGAAAATTCATGTCATGAACAAAAATATTCTGCGACTTTGGTTGATAAAAGGCGCTGGATAACAGAATATCTAAAAACGCTTTGTTGTCTTCAGTCTCTTGTAAGCCATGCCTGTTACAACGGTTGAAAGAGTGTACCTGAAACGAAGAATGAAGTGTTGATGAAAATAAATAACAGTAGGACAAGGATGTATTGAAATTTTGAGATGATTGAGCTGTTCTTTCTTAAGGATGCATCAAAATTAAACTGAAGCACATATGACAAGCTAGTTAACCCATCAGACATGTCAAAGAAAGCAAGCAAAATAACAACAACCGAGAGTTTTGGCCAAGCAACAAAATTTCTAGTGATTCTCCCTCTACCCTCTTATATATTATGAAACATCCCTTCCGGGAAATGTCTACTCTTTAAATTTTGATCCTTGAGATCCACTTCTGGAAAGAAAAATCCCATCATGTCTAATCTGAGTTTATGATAAAAGATGATCAATATCATATCCCTCAAACTGAAAATGAGTAAAGTGGGATGTAGCCATTGAAGAGAGAATCAATTATGACAGGAAGTATAATTTTTTAACTAATAATGTTGCTAAATTTGTGTATCATCCTTTTCTTCAAACTTAATTGAGTGCTTCAGAGAATCAAAACATAGCTGGATTCCTCAGTTCACACACATTATGCTCAAATTTTTTGTCTGAAACTCATCCCTCCGGCAGGAGGTGCAGCAGGAAGCTTAAAACCATGCGAGGACCTACATACTATGATAAAAGGGAATTTTATGCTACTACAAGTTGATCTTCACCAAGGTTTGGCTTCAGACTCTTGTATTGTGGGCCAGACTTCCATCAGTACAGAAGTTAAACATCAATAGTACAAGGGTCTGTAGCCAAAATGCCCCCCCCCCCCCTCCCACCACCACCACATACATAATTTACTACTAGAATGATCAATCATAGATAAACAAAACAAGCTCAAGATGACAATTGACAGGGTGAATACACAAACCAATTGTCCAGATACCGGATAAAATAATATTATGAAACAAAGAGATATTAGACAGTCAGTAATACATGCATATGCAAACATGAGATAGTGAATGAATTGGGGCTACTATTGAGGAAGATTCACTGATGTCACATATCCTTTTCATGCAGCGTACATGCATGATTCATGTATACAATTACTACTATGAAACAAGAGCTTACCATGTTATAATATAATTTAGGTGGTCCTGTGGCATCACTGAGGTACGAATCAGAGTATTGACATCCTTTGGAATGGGATATGGATTGCTAGGATTCACATTGCTATCAATATCCTCAATACAGATAACGTTCTGAGGAAGTCCACAAGCATCAGCAATAGCAGGAACATCAACATAAAACCATTGACCAGAACTAGGATCATTAGCTGGAACAAAAATGCTAGGCTTCTCACTTCCACGAACCACACCAACAACTTCTTTTAGATTTGTCTTTTCAGGAGATTCTTCCTGCTTTGATAAGAATAGATAAAGAAGTATATAAAACCGTTGTTCAATCTTTAAATAGTTTGCACACATAAGCATGACCTGTTGAAAAACTAAAAATCCACCTCATCATTCCTCTCAGACTTCTTGGACCAAAATTTCCACCAAGGACTGCTCTCCTCCAACTCTAAGGTAGAAGGTGGGGGCTCTGTATGTTGTTCAACATCTTTCTTAACATCCAAAAACTTGTCTCTCCAACTGCGTGGAACCCATCCTCTATTGACTAGAACAGGTACCTGAATACTGAAAGGCCAGATATTATAAGCTGGAAAGGACAAATGGAGAAAGCGACTATACTCCAGGTGTAAGAACCTAAAAAATTGTGTACAGCTCAAACTTATGCATACAACCACCACCACCACCAACAACAACAACATCAACAAATACAACCCAGTGGACTCCCAGAAAAGGCATGGTCTGGGGTGTCAAGATATACACACCCTTGCCCTGAAAAGACAACAAGAGGGTGTGCCTGAAAGACCCAATAAAAAGGGGGAACACAGGAGGAAGAAAAAAAGATAAGGGATGGGAAAATACACAAGAATGAAAGACTGAAAAGTCCGAAGCTCTCCCTCACTCATTGTCCACTACCACTCCTCAACTGTAATCCTCTCCCCCTCCACTGATCCCTACACATGGCAAAATCTGCCGAAATTGCCAAAATTAAGGGTCACATTGCTCAAGAGTGCAACTAAGCAATTTTTGTGGCTATGCTACCATACAAATGAGTGAGCCAGGGAAGACATCTGAATCGGCAAGGAACTTTTGGTGCAAAGCATTAAGAAACCTAAGATATAAAATTAGAAGCCTGGCAGATTTCCTCCAGCTAATGACCATATGTTCCTTATGAATTTATTCTGTTTGGTTTTGTTAAATTGATTCAAAGTATAAACAGTGAAATGTTTTAGAAGAGAATTGAATACGAGGAAAATAGAATAACAATATTAATATATATATGTGTGTGTGTGTGTGTGTGTGTGTGTGTGTCTGTGTCTGTGTGTGTGTGTGTGTGTGTGTGTGTGTGTGTGTGTGTGTGTGTGTTTGTGTGTGTGATACCATCATTTAAAATAGCATAAATGACACATTTCTTGATACAAATAGAGTACATTTTAATTTAAACATGAAGTTTATGCTAAAGAAGGCAGAAGATACCAGTAAAACTAAAAATTCCAAGATAAGAGCACTTTAGGTAGAAGAAATACTGCAGATTGAACAAATGTATAACAGAACCAAATGAGAACCTCAATCACTAATATACAAAAATTAAAAGAAACACAGAGATCATAAGATGCAGAGAAGTCAACATTAACAATACAAACTACTTATTGCTACATTTGACAGAAAAATGTGTCAAACAGTCCAAATTCTAACTATAAGTTTATATGATAAAGCTCGATACACTCACCTCTCAGGATCACCAGAAACAGGCATAAGGGGTGTAATTATGTAGTATCCATTTTCTGTCACACCTGAGATGCTCCTAGATCGTGGACCCACAAATATTGACCTTTTTTCATCAAAAACTCCTTTGCATACCACCCGCCTGAACTCCAAAGACTGTAGATTGTCAACAGTAGGTATGCCACTCAAATTCACAGGCAGCATTCCTAATCTTGTTTGCCTATATTCCAACATTTTGACCTAGAGAAAATAGAAGGATATATATTAGAAAATGAATAATTTATCAACCATAGCAACAACAACATTGACCCAGTGTAACTCCGCTACAGCGGAATCTAGGGGGCCAAGATGGGGACACCCCTGGCTTAACGCAGAGGGGGAGTGCCTGAAAGGCCCGTAGCGATATTAAAAAAGACCAAAACTATAACACAAAGTAAATAATTGTATTTCACTCAATCAGTCGAGTTTCATGTTGAACAAAGTACAAAAGAAGAGTTATATTATATTTTTTCTTTTCTTTTGGAATCAACTGTTAAATCCTATCAAACCCTAGCAAAGATATATCTACAAAGTAACTTGTGTATCCTTATCATCCCAATCCAAAAATAACTTTCTTTTCTTCTTTTCTTGGATATCAAATATCACTTGAACCAAAGAAAAGTGATAGATTGAATCCACATGCATATATAAGAAAAACACACATTTGAAAAACCAATTGTTTAATTAAATGTTGAATGATATTAAGCAGCCAAAGTTGCTGTTTTATTACAATAATAGATATTCATGCTATTAAAGGCAGTAAGCATACATACAGCTGCAATTCCCAAAGATATGCAGAGTCAAATGTTTAGATATCACTTAATTTTGCAGGAATTTTAGATCTCTACAAGGAGTCTTGCAAAGTTGTACCTAGTTATGCCATTATTTCTACAGAAGTATTTTTTATTGGGTAAAAACAATTAAAACTAATATTTTCCATGAAAGTCCCACATGGGATGGCCTAGTGATAGGAGGCATGGGAGATGTTGGGAGGTCCCATGTTTGATCCTTGCCTCCGTCCCTTCACTTAGGTGAATTATCAAGCCTCGCTATCTCTTGGTTCGTGCACTTTGCCGGCTAGTTCACGAACCCGGAGTTTACCATCAAAGGTGGGTCCCTCTTAAAAAATATATATATTTTCCGAAAGGTACCATTGCAATGTTCTTCACTCACTTTAGATAGCTTACATCAACTAAAACTTGGATAATATAACCAGATGATTTTTTCCTAAAAAGTTAGGTTGTGGTCAATGAAAAGATAGTACCTTTCTATCAAAACGCTATTCTAATCCTATGCCCAAAAACATCCATGGAGAAGGTTGCAAAAATTAAAATCAGACAAATGGCTGCAAAATGCAATAATAAAATAACTCTTCTGCACGAAGAAATAAGATAGAAACCCACATTAAACATAACCCTACATAAAAATAAGCAGTAGAAAGATTGTTATATGATGGTACACACCTTATCTTGCCTTCGAAAGATCTGCCAGGACCCAAGGCCAAAGGCCATAGCTCCAGGGATGAAGAGGAACAATTTCGACCATATCCCTCGCTCTTTCTCTGACAAAGATCGCAACAGTTCAACGCTAAATTAGAGAAAGGATGGAAGGAGAACCTTGCGATTGATGAAAAAAGGAAGAGGACCAACCGTCGATTGAGCGGCCGGAAGCTGCAGAAGTAGAGAAAGGAGAAGACAGAAGAATCGTAGATGGGAGTAACCGGCGGTCAAGCAGCACAGCCGTGCCTCCGCCGCCATACAGAAAAAGGGATCGTTTAGTGAGGGATTTGAAAATGGAGGAAGTCATCTCATCTTCAAATCTGGTAAACACAGAAAGAGTAGGGGAGAGGTACTACTGCTGCTCCGATCCTCTCTTCACGCGCTTCGCTTTCAGAGTAGTAGCGCAACTAGGAAGGGTTCGTCGAAATTATATATTTTTATGAAGAGGAGTGAAATAAGAATAAATCTCGATTGTTCATTTAAAAAATTAACGTTCCTTATTAAACATTCATTAAAAAAATAAAATACGGAACGGACGAATTTTTCCCGTATTATTCGCGTATTTTTCAATAAAATACGGCACGGATGAATTTTTCCCGAATTATTCACGAATTTTTCGAAAAATACGTATTTATGAGACGCGCCCAGTTTATTCATCAGAAATAGCGATTTGTTCATCAATATTCACCAATTGTTCATCAATACTAACTAATTGTGCATTGAGTTTTTGATAACATTGTTCATTGATTTCGAACTTTTTTATTTTTAATTTTATTTTTTAACCTTATTTATTTGTAGGAATACAATATTTATGTAGTTTTTTATGCACATATAATTAGTTTTGATATACCCATATTTGTTCATTGATATACTCGTATTTGTTCATTGATATACCCCTATTTGTTCATTGATATACCCATGGTATACCATTATTTGTTCATTAGTATACTTCTTTTTTGTTCATTGGTATACTGATGTCCGCCTTTTTAGTCATGTTTTTAGGGTGTGTTTTTAGTGTTTTTGAGTCTTTTTCTTTAGCTTTGTGTTTTGTTTTGAGTCGTTTGTGTAGGTTTTCGTATTTTCTTAAGATATGGAGTCTACATAAGCTTTGGTGGTGTTTTGTAGGTTTTTAGAAGCTTTTTGGAGCATATTTTGAAGAAAGGAGTAAAACCGGTGTAGATAGCACTTAAGAATGAAGAGAAGATGAAGATTAAGCGCTCGAGTAAAGTTATTGAAGATCAAGTTTGAGCTTGGAAAGAGATAGAGAAATTCGTTACAAGAACATAGGAAAAAGAATCGAGCCAAACGGAGTTGTAACGAATCTTCTACGCAAGTTTTACTCAAGGGTCGTTAACGACCATGTCAAGGTCGTTAACGAGGCAGCGAGAGCAGCAGAGATCCGAGTCGGTGATATTTATGGGCTTCTATCTTGTTTCCTTTTTTATGTTATTAGATAGATAGAAGGGGTATATCTTATTAGAAGATATTATTTCCTTATAGTTAGATTTAAGATAGATTTATTTCCTTAGAGATAGATTTAAGATAGAATAGTTTCTCTATAAATACTCTTGTCTACCCTTTGTTATTCTCTACACAATCAATGACCTTGGAGGGCAAGTAAGGGGAGGAGAGAGGCGTGTGAGAGGGGGAAGAGGCGAGTTTTTGTAGAGAAGAACTATCGTTTGGATTCGGTTGTAAGCTTTCTTTTTAATTTAATTTGGATGTTTTCAATTAGTATGAATTGTGAGTAGTCTCTCTCTCTAAGGTTGGGGTTAAACCCAACAATGGTTGTGCATGCTTGTTTATGATCATGTCTTGATTGTTTTTATTGCATGAATCTATTCTCTTGTTCTTAATCCTTGAGACGAAAGTTGAAGGGAATTTCTCATTCATAGTTGAAGCGAAAGCAAAAACCTTGAATCAGAATAGTCAATTAGGGTTTTGAAGCGAAAGCAAATCTATCCTAGTTGAAGTAGAAGAGATCAGATAGTAAGTTTATTGATAGGACGAAAGTTGATTGATTTACTTGCTTTAGTTAACGAAAGTTAGCACCTTTATGTGATAAAAGCATGATCTATATGTTTCATTAACGTTTGGCGTGCATAATTGTTGTTGTGGTGACACCTTTACCTTAGAATTTCTCTTTCCCTTGTTAAAAACCTCTACTTTTTGATTGCTTGCGTAACAAGTAATAGAACTTAGCACTGACTATCTCCTGTGGACGAACCTGACTCTGCTATATTCAGCGGGGTCTTGATTATAAATTTATTTGTTGTCAAGAAACCCTCTCAACATATACCCTATTTGTTCATTAATATACCCTATTTGTTCATGGATATACCCTTATTTTTTCATTGATATGACCAAATATGCATATAGCAATGAACAAATTGATGTTATTAATGAACAAATATGCATATAGCAATGAACAAATTGAGGTTACTAGTGAACAAATATGCATCTAGTAATGAACAATTATATGAAAAAGACAATGAACAAATATGCATAAACCAGTGAACAAATTGATGTTATTAATGAACAAATATGCATAAACCGATGAACAAATATGTCAAAACCAATGAATAAATATTTTCGTTTTTTATGAACAAAATCAGAATGTTGATGAACATATTGCATGTAATTTTGATACACATTTGTTCATTTTTTATGTACAAACAATAGATTTTTGATGCACAAGCAATAGTTTATTTATGCACAAAATCACAGTTTTGATGAACAAAATCACAATTTTGATGAACAAATCCACATTATTGATGAACAAATCCACAATACTGATGAACAATCTGGGCGCGTGTCCTATTTCCGTTTTTTTTAAAATACGCGAATAATTCGCCAATAATTCGTCTGTGCCGTTTTTTTCCCCTTTTTAAGTGAAATGATCAGTGCCTTTGATTTTTCTTGATCCAACGACTCCTGTTCTTTCTTATTTCGCACCTGGGCGCCCATTCGCACCTGAATCTTACTCATATATAATAATTCTACGGTTATGTTTAAAGGGCGATGCCTTCTACACATGAATTTTTTGTCAGGTGCACAAGGAAAACGCCGCTTCATGAAGCGGGACGTTGAAGCACAGAAAGGCGGGTACCGCACTTTTCACGCTTTATGAAGCACAACACTTCATGATGCGTGAAAATTGCGGCTGTTACAACAGCGTGGATTTTTTTGTCGTCGCACACGAAACTAAAACCCTAATTTGTTCGACAATCACGTGCAGCGAAACTTATTCTTCCCACGAAAATTAATATGTTTGATTAACAAACCCGAGATTGAACAATGTCATCAGAAACGGAATTTTCGGATTCATCGTATGAAGCAGAAGACGAGTCGAAATCTTTAGAAGAAGAGTCAGAGTCATCAATGTCTTTTGAAGAAGAAGAAGAAGAAGAAGAAGAAGAAGAAGAAGAAGGGGAAGGAAAATCTGAAAACGAGATGGTCGAATCAAAGATAACTTACGATTTACGTTGAAGTAGTTAATTTTTTCAAAATAATACATGATTTTGATTATTGTGTGAATTTTTTTTATTGAAATTTATAATATGTTCTTATCATTGCATAGTATACATGTTTGGTGTATTGAGATAAATTGTGATATTATATACATAGGTACCTAGGAAGGATTTTTCTGGTGATTTTGAGAATGATATGGTGTGGGATAATAGAGAAGACATGCTAGATTGGGCTAGGCAAGTTGGTCGTGAAAGAATGATGATGTTGACAATAAAAACATCAAACCCAACAATGGTCAGACTTGCATGTTATAAGCATGGCAAGTATAGATCTGTAAAGAACGATGAAGTACTCCCAATTGTTAGACCACCAAGTGTACAGACACTTCAAAGCAAGTGCAACTGTAAGTTTGAGTTGGTTGGGGTTCGAAGCAAGTCAACGGGAAAATGCGCATTAACTGTTGGGTGCGGAGTTCACAACCATGACCTCCCAAGTAGTTTACTTGGTTATTCATTTATGGGACGAATGACAAAAGCTCAGAAGGAGTTGGTAGGAATTTGAGCTACATATATGTGCCTCCAAGGAGAATAGTCGAGGAATTGAGGGCGCTTTATCCTAGTAATGTGACATCGAAGAAACAAGTTTCAAATTTGAGGACAAATTTTCTAATCAAGGACCGTGGAAATATGACGGTAACCCAATATGCGTTACATTTTTTGCAACGAAACAAATACCGTTTCTTTCCGAAGAGGATGGATAATTCAGATCATATTGAGATCTTGTTCTTCGTCCACCCGACCTTGTTGCTTCTATTGAGACTGTTCCCTAGGTTGTCATTATGGACAATACATATAAGACAAATAGGTACACTTTTCTAAACTTTGAATATGTTATTAAGCATTTTGTTTTGTTTTTTCACAATTTGATTAACATGTCATACATGGACAAGTACGACATGGCATTACTAGAGATGGTTGGATTCACGTGCACTAACAAATCATTCAACATTGGTTTTGTATTTATCGCTAAGGAAGACACCGAGAGTTATACATGAGTGTTGAAACATTTGAAGCGTTTGTTTGCAGAATTGGGGACAATGCCAAATGTGATTGTTACAGATCGAGAGAAGGCCATCATGAATGCAAAGGATGCTGTATTTGGGGACGAAATAAAACATCTCCTGTGTTGTGTGCACGTGAAGGTCTAAAGCGTATGCTCTTGGTATTCTAAAAGACCTCAAGGTTGTAGAAAGATTTGCCCATAGATGTTGGGGCATATTTATGTCATCAACTGAGGCCAAATATGATGGGAGAGGCTTCTAAAAGTGAAAGAGCGTTGGCTAGGGCTCATGCCATATGTTGAGAACTCATGGCTTGGGCCTTACAAGCAGATGATAGTAAGAGCATGGACGGAGCATTGTCTTCACTTTCAAATGAGAACAACGAATTGGTAACTTTAGGCCTATACATGTACTTTGATTTATTCATTTATATTAAGAAAAATAAGTCAAATTATGTTTATTACAGGGTGGAGGGCATGCACCATGTGCTCTAAAAAAATACTTGACAATTCTCGAGGAGGCTTTAACACGATGATTGGAAGGATTCACCATCAGATTGTGTCCCAAGTTGGTGGGTTGCGGTGAGATCTTGAGATGGCACGTACGAAGCTACCAACAGAGTTGGAGGGTGTCCCTAAGGAACTGAGGGCGATATTTGTTCGTCTCTCTTATAGAGTGTCAACACATTGCCTTAAGAAGTTGTTGGATATGTTCTACAACCTACACAAAAAGATGAGTGAGGGAAAGATGGAGACTGAGTGTGATGATTATTGGTGGAGAGAGCGCATGGGTCTTCCTTGTCCTCGTAGGATTGCTCATGCCATCGTCAACAAGCAACCGATAATGCCAGATGAGATACACTCGTTTTGGCATCAAGTGGTATGGGACGACATCGATCCACAACGCATGCCCATAAAAGACAATGTATCCCTCTCAATTGATCAAGTGAGAATGGAACTGGTGATTGAGATGTATAAGAGAAGAGAATTGTCATAGGATCAGGTGCACGGTATATCTAAGTCATTTGTAGACATGGTCATACGAGAAGATTCTTCATTGCTTGTTTCATGGTGAAAGGGAAGGTTAAAGGGGTCTACAAAGGGCTCAATCAAGAGGAGTAGTACTTTGCTTGATCATAGGATGAGTGTATATGAGCAGGAGAAGAAAGACCATGAAGTGAAGGAGAGAGAAGAGAAGGATAAGGAGAGCAATAAAGAAACCCTGTCGACGACAAAGAAGCGTGGGAGGCCAAAGGGAATAGCCCGACCCCGTTTTTGTTTTTAATTTTGTTTTCTTTGTCTGTTTTCTCAGCGTATGCCAGTTGGACGTCAAAGACTCGAATTTGACAACGCCGGTTATTATTCAGAACCCGAACGTTCCCTGCACCGTAGACGCCGAGAGAACCGAGCTATGGCTACGCCCGAGGAGATGACTCGTCAGATGGCCGAACTCCTGAGGCAGATGGAGGCGTTAAAAACCAAAAAAGATGCCGCTGCTGCTGAGGCTAAACGTCACCGAGTCAACAACACTCGTTTACAAGAAGAGCTGAATTACTATCCGAGGAACGCTAACCAATACATGCATCCAGAATTGAGGGTGCAAGAGTCTCCAATTGTGCTTCCAAAGATAGAGAAACCTTTTGAGATTAAGTCTTAGTTTATATCCTTGATTAAAAGGGCTCAGTTTGAAGGGAAGCCTACTGAGTGCCCTATGGAACATATTAGAAACTTTCTTGATTTATGTGAAACTATAGCTGCTGAAGGCAAACCTACTGAGTGCCCTATGGAACATATTTTAGATGGTCTCCGACTGGAAAGGCCTTGAGCTGGTTGGAGAGCTTACCTTCTAAGTCTATCAAGACTTGTATGGCTTTGTATGATCAATTTCTTACAAAGTTTTTCCCTCCTGCTAAGACAACGGAGTTGAGGAAACGTATCACCTCCTATCACCAGCTGCCTAATGAGACTTTTGTTGAAACATGGGAAAGATTTAAGGAAATGCTTAGACAGTGCCCCACTGTGGGCAACCTTTATATGTGCTCTAAGAAATCTTTTTCCAAGGTATTAATGCAGAGATGAAGAATCGTATAAACACGCATACAACGTGCGTTTTTATAGAGATGGAACCCACGGTTGCATGCAGGGGCATAACCAGGATTCTAGCATTGGAGGGGCCAATTTTTTTTCAATTATCAATTAAAATACGAGTTACATTATAAGCATATAAATCACTAGGATTGAACTCTAAGCTCTTTCAAAGAGCGTAGAGTTTCGTCAACAAACTAAGGATTTGGAGAATTTGGGCATAAGTATTAACACCAGAAATTGCAGCCTATTAAATCTTTTCTTTTAAAGAAAGAATCTATTGTTAATCAACTTACGATCCTTACCCATAAACCTACAAGTTTAAAACTAACAAATTATACTATTAAGAATAAATTAGTTAAATAATTAGCAATCTATTCCAAAAAAAATCAGATTAAATAATAATCTTCAAAAAAATAAAATATCAATTAGACTTAGAATTTAATCAAAATTCAATCACTTCAATCAAAATCAGATTAACTAACCGCCAATTTTAACCTAAAAATCATACTATCAATTAGACTTAAAATAAGACTAACTAACAAGTAAGAACCAATTTATTTAATCTCAATCTCAATGGGACTTAAAAATTCAAAAATTAGACTTAAAAATTCAATTAGAATTAGCCATTCAGCCTAATTGCCTAAACATTCAATCTAATTTGAATCAAAATCGGAAATCAGTACTATAGAATGAGAGTAACTTATTATTCATGCAAATCAGATTCAACCTCTGAATCTCTGCTTCTGAATTTAGTCTAAATTCAAACGACAATCTGGGCTATTCCATAACAGTAACAAATTAACTAAATTATTTAATCTCAATCAAAAATTAATCTGACTCGGAGATTGAATCTGATTTGCAATCTCAATCAAAATCCAAATATCTTAATCGGACATTGAGATTGAATTCGACTTAGAGATTGAATCTCAATCAAAAATCTGAATTCAGTCTAATTAATTGTTTACAAGATTGAAGAAGAACCTGATTTGAAGATTTGATTAGCTTGATTGACAGATTGTGAAGAATGAAGATGAACTCGCCGACTCTCCAAGACAACTCGACCACTGCCCGCACTGAAGACGACTCCGAGTCTCCGACTCTCTGAGATAGCGCCACAGGCCACAGCCCGCATCGGACCGCACAACGCCACAGCCCGCACGGCCGCACCGACTCGCCGAAGAGTTGAACAAGAACAAGACTTGGTGTTGGCGTGTCCCATTCGGAAATCCCTTACGGATTTATGGACTTTGGAATTATTTAATTCGAATGAAGAAACCGAAGAGTTGAACAATTAATGACGTTGTTAGTCTCTGATGAAGAGACGCGGTTCTCTCTCCATCGAAACTCTCTCCTTCTCTCTTTTTTCATATAATTATGCTATAATATTTTTTTCCGTTTAATTACGCTATACAATAGTACTATTTTTTTTTCATTTGGGGGGGCCATGGCCCCCACCCGCCCCTATGTGGCTCCGCCACTGGCTGCATGGGAATTGTTGGACAAGCTGTCTAACTACGATGCCATGTATGGAACCCAGCAATCTTCCCAGACCTAGAGGCGTCTCTACATGCCTAACAAGGAGGAAGTTGACCTAGATGTCAAAAATCAATTTCTGCAAGACAAGGTCAACCGCCTGAAGAAGCGGGTAAGTTTTCTGAAATCCTCTCAATCTTGTCAAGAATGTGGTTCTTCTGCCCATAGCACGTCTTCTTGCACTAACATAGAGCAGGTGAGAGCCGCTGAGACATATGCTGAAGTGAACTATCTGAGAGGCTCATACAGAAACCAACCAGGTAATTTAATATTTCCATCCAATTCGCTGAGGCCCTAAGCGAAATGCCGACTTACACGAAATTTTTGAAAGATATTCTTAGCAGGAAAAGATCCATCACAAAGCTGCAAGACGAGGTCCGATCTATTGCGCTACCCGAAAAGCTAGGCGACCCAGGGAGATTTGCCATAACAATTGGCATAGGCGACCATAAATTCAAGGCTCTATGTGATTTGGGAGCCAGTGCTAGTTTACTCCCTCTTTCAATCTGGTCAAAAGCCAACATGGGACCATTGGAGCCTGTAGACATGAACCTCTACATAGATGTTCCTAATGATCCTTCTCCAATTACAAAAGAGGATGAGAATTTCACACAGATTCATACCGAACCTCCTTGGCCCATTACCAAGTCCCTCATGCAAAACTATATGAAGGAATCGGTAGTACAAGGTCGGCAATGGCTCCAACGACCTTAATATCAACATCTTTTTCAATAAAACAAGGTAAGTATTCTAACCATGAATTCACTAATATTGGTTATAATTCTTCCCCATATTTTACTCCTACACCATACCCCACTATTTGTGCTATAGAGGAGTCCAAACCTCCATGGTTTTCGGATTTCACTAACCCTTGTGTAGGAATACCGGGCATATTGTTAGAAGATAGAGGACCAAATTTAGTGACAAAAGCATATAATGTTTACAAAACTAAGTATGGGGTCCTTCAAAACCCCGACTTAGCTGCAAATGAACCACCTTGAACCAAGGTAAGTACGTCGGGCTAACGACGTTAAAAATAGCGCTTACGGGAGGCAACCCGGTTTTTAGTATAGTTTAGATTTTCTTTTCTAGCTTTCTTTTAAAGTTTTTCTTTCTAGTAGTTTATAAGTAGAAAGATAGGATAGTTTTAAGCTAACAAGATGCAGGAGTTGGGCTCGTAAATCAATCGAAAAGAGGCTACGACGACTCATTAACGACTCAGCCCAGGGTCGTTAACGACCCGGTTTGGCGACCTGAAAGTGGGAACGGGCAGGTAAGTATTTTTACCCTAATATATCTTATATCTTTACCCATGTGCCGCCCATTTCACCTCTTCCCCTACCTCTAGCCTCTCCTATAAAACCCTTCCAAAACTCCCCTAATTCCACCCTCAAATCTCTCAAAACAAGAGCTTAAACTCTCAAGAATCACACCGGTATATCCTCATCACCGATCGGAAATCTCACCACCACCGAACTTCGGAGTCCCACCCTAGTTAACGAGTTCGCCGCCCTTGATTTGCTTACCGGCAAGATCCAAGCTCGTTAACCACTTTAAATTCGATTCTCATTCTTCAATTTCTCGGTTTAACGGTATGATTTCTAAACCCTAACTCTGTATTTGCATGATTCATTGTTAATTGGGTCGAGATTTTCATATCTAGCTTGTGCTTGCATAGAGGATCGAATGGCATGTTTATTTTCACTCAATGAGTTTACTGCTTGACATATTGGTGTTTGATCTTGCTTAGTATTGGTTTGTTCTTGCTCGCTTCTCCATTGAAAAAATTTGATTAGGAAAAGCATGAACTACCTTGTTCCTAGAATTGTTTGATCTTCACCGAGTTCTTTTTGGGCAAATTTGGCATGTTCGATATGGGTAATCGGGCAAGTATAGGGTGCATATACCCGATGGTGTACTTTATGTGGGATTTTTGCTTGATGCATGTTCATTTAGTTGGAAATTTTTGTAGTAAATAGCGCTCGAAATTCGCGATTGGTTCTCGCACAGCCTCGTTAACGACCTGTTCAGGTTCGTTAACGACCCTGCAAATTGGATAGATAAAAACTCCAGTCCAGACTCGTTACCGACCCCAGTTGGGTCGTTAACGAGGCACTTGGAGAGCTATTTCGAGACCAAGTATGGGGTCTCTTGTCTATTGCTTTGTGTGGATTTTATCTTGGAAAATTCGTATTTTTGTAAGTCCACATGGCAAGTTCTAGCCGAGCCGCAACCCGAGCCCAAAAGAAGAAGAGGACTCAATGGTCCCCATCCCCTCCACGCATGGACAACGTGATTTTGCGCACTCAAGGACAAGCGGACCGCTACAATGCCATTTTAGACAAGGACCATTACACTAGGTGGTTTTTGAGGACAAGTGCTAAATCGATGAGGCTATATGATGATGTCAAAGAAGCCTTCTCTATTCTTGGTGTGCCTCATTTGTTGAAGAAAGAAGTGGTACCACACTTCCCGGCTCTCACATCCGAGTTCCTAGCCACCCTTGAGACAAGTTTTCCGACGAAGACATCAGCCGGACGGATCAGATTCCGGCTCGGTAATGTCAGTCGTGAGTATACAATGGCGGAGTTCAATGCTATTCTTGAGCTCCCAAATCCTTCTCGAGATGACTTTCTCAAGAACTACAAGGTGATAATGACTTGGAGCTACATCACCGGGGAAGTAGAGCCTTCCTCTGCAGCACTATCCGGGGAAAGCATCATCAACCCCATTTTCCGGATCATTCTCCGAGTTCTAGCGGCTAATTTTTGGCCCAAGAGAGAGTTGAATAAGCCGGCAAGGATGGAAGTTGCATGTCTCCGCAGCACCCTTTTTGAGGAACCCGCCCCATTAAATTTGGGGTATGAATGGCTATACTATGTTGAGAAGTCGATCAAGTCAAAAGAAGTATGGTGCGGGAATTTGGTTAGTCTCTTGGCAACCAACCTTGGAGTCGATCTATCCCGCTACACACCATCCCACGCCCAACTCCTCAACAGAAACTATTGGTTTAGCTCCGGTAATTTTAGTCAGACCGAGGGAGGGTTCACTACAAAAGTTCAAGGCCGAGATTTTATCCCTACCCTTAGCAAATTGGAGCTATTATACGTACTGAATTGGTACGAGGAGTGGACGGGCCATGCATTCCTGCTTGAGGATAAGCCGCAAGATGAGCCGTCGCTTAGGCCATGTGTAACACCCCGTCTTTCGACAGGACGCTACGTGGTAGTAGACCTTACCAAGTACTACTTAGGTGGGTTGACAACAACACTTTAGGATCTTACAACGCGGGCACGACGAGAAAACAAATAAAACATCCCACTTTCAGATTTATAAAAATGAATATAAAACATGCTTGAATGCCCGAATGCATAAACAAAATTATCAAGTAACCCTTCCTGAATTTCTCTCAAAATATTCCGAACAACACTTAAAAATTACAATTAAAATAACTCAACAAAACTAATGATAATAATAAATTCTCTCAATGTACACTCGAAAAACCCAAACTAATGACACGTGCGTCAACGATCCACTCCACCATCCGGCCAAGGCTCCTGCACGGTTTCCTGTAACACCTATAACTGGAAAAATAATCCCCAAAGGGTCAGCTACTAATCTACCAAGCTAGATAATACGCGGCAATTATAAGACGTTTAAAAACAGTTTTCTATAGTCAGCAACCAGAATCCACAATCGCAATCATAACTCTGAAGGCCAATACCTAAATTAGACGGTTAGTCACACATAAGCCAAACATACATACACAGAATCGAATAATTAAAGCAACATAACTCATTCTCCATCTCGTATTCCAAACCACAGTGCGGAGGCAGGCCCTCTAACTCCTCGATCACATCACTTCTTTCTTCTAACCCCGGCTAAGCCTCCACTGGAGTACTTGGCAAAACACATAGATAGCATTTTTCTTTTGAAGGGGCACGGTTTCTCTGTCACACGGACTATACATAGGCAACCCTTCCTCTACATCAGCTACGATGCCCGTGTCGGAAACGGTACCAACACAGAGAAAACGTTCGAAAACTTATTTCCGATAAAAACTCATTTAAAAATCAATTGCACACCACAACACAAGCAATTCCAAAACACTTCAAAAAGATATTCGGGACTAGTTCCCAAAACCAATCCTACAATAACGACACAAAATCTAACAAGATAGAAAAGAACCGAGCAAGTCGAAAACGACTTACCTCGAAACTAGGAATCCTTTGAAGAAGATGGAGTTAAGAGCGCGAACGAAAATGATTCCCTAATTAGAAAATTTACGCGTGAGATTACATTAGATACGTTCCGAACCGTACGACTAACCCTGTTGACTAATTCTTTTATCCCAAACAAAACTTAGTCATTTAAGATCTCATCATACCATTTAACTAATAATTACTAGCATCCACTAATTAACTAGCTAGTTTTCTTCGACTACTATAATTCCAACTAGCTAACAATCTATTCTATTTATAAAAGTATGCTATATGCCAACGATCGAGGAAAAAAAATAAAAATAAAACTAGATTAAACATCTAGTCAACTATGATATATTATGCACATGAATGGACTACCCAACTCTCACAAAAACTAAAACTACGTAACCCACATGAACAATTAAACTCAACCACATTCATGACCCACCTCTTGACCAAAACTGAATTCAAAAAGTCTAATTTTTCACTTAATTCCAATCGGAGATACACCCCAATTGACACCAATCCTAGTCGTGAACAACAATCGTTCAACTCAACTCCCGCAATAGATCGGAACGAAGTTAAATTTGAATTGAGCGTTAACACGACGGAAGGTTGGTGTGGTTACCAGCAAAGAAGAATCGGATGCCTGACTCAATCAGCGAGGAGAGTCTCGATCAGATCATTCTAGCGACGCGGTGACCGTGATGGAAGACGCATAGCGTTGCGAGTGCGGCCTCGACCTTCCTTGTTGATGTAGTAACGGTGGCGTGCAAGTTCATGTGTGGACGGGTGCTGGCTCGATGGTGGACGAGCGGACGCGTGATCCACGTAACCAGCGATGTACGCGTGACCTGATGTGAGCCGTTTCGGTTTCATCAAGCGACCATCCTTCTTGATTGGTCAACTAGTGCAACTGGTTCTCCCGGCATGGCGTGCGCAAGTGAATCGACGACATCCCGATGTGGCTCCGGGAGCGGCGGAACGAGGACGAAAGCTTGAGAGCGGAATGGCTTCGGTTTTAGTTTTAGGGTTAAGTAATAGACTTACGTAGGATAATCTAAGGGGATAATTGTTTAATTAATTAAGAAGATTACTAACTTGTACCTAAAATAATACATATCTATTTAAACAAGGAGAGAGAATAACAAAGTATTTCGTGGATTAATAAGTAATCTTACGAGGTTACTTGTGAGAAAAAAAATGATTTCTTATAATTGAAGAAACTCGCTTTTCTAACCTAGAAGAAAAACGGACCCGAATATTACATACTACTCCCCTTAAGAAAGTTTCGTCCCGAAACTTTTATAACGTAGTTAAAGATATCTCGAGGTTTCACAAACCCCTCCCCCTTGAAAGGGGTTTATCCTCGAACCGGAATTTATCGATAACGGAAAAATAAAAATAAAAAATTCAATCAATACTGAACATTCAAACCACACAACACAACAAACAACAATCAAATAGTCTAGTCAAGAGGAAAAGACAGTCACACCTACAAAAATTGAATCCGCAACCTCGCTAACTACTAACTTTCCCTTTAACTACATCTACTAAACTAGGGTAGAGCTCTGGGTAACTCTCCCTCGTCTTCGACTCGGTCTCCTAAATGGTCATCTCAAGTCCTCGTCGAGAGCACTAAATGCACCAAAGGAATCTCTTTGTTCCACAACTTCTTCATTCGGCGGTCCAGAATCTTCAACGATTGTTCTCGGAAAGTATGATATGGTTTCCAATTCAACTCCTCATATTTGAGTTCGTGAATAGGATTCGGACATAATGTATCAGGTGCGAAACGTGGAAGAAAGTGTGAATACCGTCCAAAGCCGGTGGTAATGCTAACTTGTAGACTACCTCACCCACTGTTTCCAAAATCTCAAACATTTCGGTATATGGGGGACCAAGCTTCCATTTCAATATGAATCTGTTGGATCGTAATCGGTTATCAGTGAGCTTGGGAACTGGCAATTAAGCTGTTCCCAAGGCAGCGGAAGTAAATAATCGCAAGTAATAAAAACAGTGAAAGGCACAGTTCCTTTATAGAGGAACCCCACTACAACCAACTAGTTGTATGGGTAAACCTCTACCTCCGCTTGGAGGATTTTGAATGACTTACTTATATTTATTGCCTTGTTCCTTAGTTACACAGCCGGATTTACACTTCTCTGTTCCTACAAGTTCTTCCTAACTCTAGCAACACTAGTAAATCCTCTCAACTGAGTTCCTAAGCTCACAACAGCAAAACACAAGTAACTCAAACCTTACGCTGACTTCTCAGTTCCCTTGCTCCAGGGAACTTCAGTTTCACCGTCGTCGAGATCACACACTCGCCGGCGGGGACTTCTCTTCCTTTTCTTTCTTTTCTCTGATGTGGGTGTTTGTAAGTTCTGGGAGAAGTACTCAGACCGAGTACTATTCATTTGGCTTTATAGTCCATTTGTCTTGGGCAGTCGCATCTTTCGTTTGTGTCCAAAATGCCCTTTGCTTGATGCCCAAGTTGTACTTTCTTCACATGTGACTTTGGTTTGAACTAGGTCAACTTCTTGAATCAATCGGACCGTTGGATGAGGCGTGATAGTCTGATCCTCAGACTGTTCCCTCTGGCTGTCTGAGACAGAATCCCGCGATCTGCGCTGAACGGTCGTTGTCTTCACATGTGAGTTCCCATTTCATGGGAACTGACTTCTTCAGAGTTCCCTTGATGGAAACTCTTCATCGTTGTAAGCTTGTGTTTTCTTGTTTGTTTCTGGGAGTTCCCACTTCATGGGAACTTTCCTCTTCAGAGTTCCCTTGATGGAAACTCTTCATTGTGGCCAGTAGTGGCTTTGTCATTCATAGGAGTTCTTAGCTGTACCTGTGTTCCTTAGAAATACTTGAACAAACCACATTAGTTCCCTATGGTATTTGTCATTATCAAAACTTAAAGAGAAGTGAATCGTTGATCCGTTGCTTAGAACCAGAGGTCCCAACAACGTCCCAACAATTTCCCCCTTTTTGATGATGACAAACCCATCACAAAAAATGCAAGTATTTCAATGAATGATATGCTGATGAGTTCCTAAGTATGATTTTGGGAAGTCACTCTTAGTGAGACATTTAGATTTAGGGAGCCACTTCTGGTGAGACACATAGTTCCTATTAGTCTTTTTATGCAATTGTTCCCCCTTAGCTTATGCGTGGTCTGTGATAACTTAAACTTTTAACTCATCTCACATTTTTTATCTTTCCCCCTTTTGACATCATCGAAAAATAAGCAAAGCAATATTAGGAAAGAATGGAACACGCAATCAAAATAAAGACCATTTCATTACTTAAGAGAATATGTACAATGGGAACCCAAGTACAATTTGTGGTCATGTTTGGATTAAGGGAACAAGAAGGGAGAGATCATGGGCTCTGAGGGAACAAGGCGTCACAAAGGCGCGTAAGGACTTGTGTAAGCTTTTCTTGTCCTCTGGCCAACACTGCCTGGTCCCTAGCAATCTGATCGAGGGTGTTGGCGATGCGGAGCAACACTGAAGAGTTCCCCTCTTGTGTACCAGACTCTAGGGGAGCCGCCTCCTCTACAGGCTCCGAGTGCCTCATCTTCTGGGCAACTGTAATGTCCAGTTCCCTTCCAAGCTCAATTTCTTCTTTAGAGGCATCGTAGAGACCCTCTTTTTGTAGGAGCTTCTTGATCAGCCCGGAGTAGGGAAGGGAGTGGGACTTGGAGGCCATGCACTTTTCCATGTGCCCAAGGATAATTCGGGGAAGATTTATGGGCTTCTTGAGGAGGAAGTGGTAGAGGATGATGGCATCGGGGATGTTGACGACCAGGCGCTTTTCTTGGCGTGGGATCACCACGTTGATGATGAATTGGTGAGCGAGCTTGGCGACCAAGGACAGATGATGCGTCGAGAGGACCTTAGAGGGAACCCGACCCTCAAAAATTGTGTTGTACACCTCGGCGCTGTTGAAGTCGCCCCAGAGCTTGCTGGGCACCTCGCTAAGCCCTTGACCAGGGACCTGGAGTTGAAGGCGGATCGTAGACGTTGTAAAAATGAACTCGTCGCCTTCGTGGGAGAGAGTTCCCTGAGTGCCGTCGTTGGTGATAGTGAAGTTGTTGTAGAATTGACGCACTTGTGAGGGATCTACTCTCACAGTTTCTTGGCAGAGTCTCTCCCAGCCCTGGGCCTTGATCAGTTCCCACAGTTCCTCCAGACCATTTTCAGTTAGCACCTCTTTGGAAACAATGAGGTGAGGGAGAAGCTTTCGGCGCTCATTGACATGATGCTTGGTGGTCCCCTTCCCCTTCCTTGACTTGCTTTTGGATTTGTTCCCCCTAGAGACCGTGCGAGGTCCTTTCTGCTGAGGGGGTGCAGCCGCTTCGATCATGAGCACGCGGTCCCTTGGTGGTGGGGAACTCGCGGACACCAACATTTGGTGTCCAGGTGTAGGGATGCGTGCTGGCTCCTTTGTAGCTGGAGCTTCTTCTTCTTCTTCGACCTCATCATGGGAGGTCCCTTCTTCCTCGGAGGAGCTCGAACCGGAGCCCTCCGCGTCATCTCCAGGATGACTTGTTGTTGCCTCAGCACCTCCAGCTGGTGCGAGGTCCCTTGTCTCTGTGGGCTCTTGAGGGGCAACCTTTTCTGGGGACTTTGTCCCTTGGGAGACTGTGTGCTCAGAGGGACCCCTGTTGAGTTCTTCCTCGATGGCCTTGAGCTGGGCTTCCTCCTCCAAAGATCCCATGATGATCGGAGGAGGGTCCTTGGTCATTTTGCCGATGACCACAAAAAGAGGAAGATCGTCGTCGTCTGAGGAGAGGGCGACGGTACTTTTGGATGGTGAGGGAGAGGGGAGTTTGGTGGTGGTGGGAGACGTGATGGAAGAGGGGAGAGAAGAAGAAGGAATAGGGGTTGTGAGTTGAGTGGAAGGAGGAGGAAGGGATCTGTGGTCCTGTGGAGGAGAGATCCCCGAAGCGGAGATGGGAGTGGTGGAAATGTGTTTTGGGGAGGAAGGAGAAGGCGTTTTGTGAGGTGAAGGTGGAGTTGGAGATCCCGTAATGATGGGAACGAGAGGAAGTGAAGGAGGTTGGAATGTTGGAGTTCCCATCGTGGCGGGAACTGGAGGAAGTGGCGGAGGAGGTCCCTCGATTTGAAGAGGAGGGATGGAGGAGGAAGAGGGAAGTAGACTCTGGGGTTCGGAGTTCCCATCGTCGGAAGGAAAAGGGTAGGGAGGTTTGGGAGCACAAGAACTCTCCTTGGAGCAGTTCAGGTAGTCCTCAAATCGGAAGAAAGCCTTCTTTCTGGGCTCCGAGAATTCAGAGGCCTCAGAGTGTTTACGCTTTTTGGATTTGGAGGGGTCGTGGGAGTGTTTGGATTTTTTGGATTTTGAGGGATCTTTTGATGAGTGGCGATGTTTGGATGAGTGGCGATGTTTGGATTTATGGGGTTTTTCATTGATGGAGGGGCGAGCATCTCCGAAGTTGTCAACGATGACAACTCCGGAGGAGGTGTTGGTGGTTGGAGGTGGAAGAGGAAGAGATTCGGAGGAGGAAGAGGTCCAGGAGACGGTTTCGTCGACCTGAGGATGAGGAGGGGGCAAGAAGGGGCTTACTTGATTGTATAGCCCTTGAATGAGGACATCCTTCATGGTTGGGTCTTGTTCTTGCTCGATCTCGTTCAGTTGAGTGATGAAGAGAGTGCGAGGATTGGCAAGTACCCACTCTTTGATTTGTGCGAATGTGTGTTGAGGGGCCATTTTTGTAAGAATTTGGAAGGCTTTGGAGGTTTCTTGAAAAGAGAGTGAAAAGGATTTGGGGAAGATGAATGACAGGGATGTAAGATGGAGTAAAGGGCCTAAAAATGGCAAAGAGGGGTTTTAAAGGAGAGAGGAGGTGAAGGGTAGAAAGGGAAGTGGAATAACCTCGATAACCGTTGCCCAATGAACGTGGGGCGCCGTTTCAACTTCTCAAGCACGCTTCTGGACACGCGTCACAATCTCTTGGGAAGTCCTTTTCAAATTTTGAATACTTGGCCTATAACGCTTCAGAGCTTTTGACACGAAAGTCCGCTTCCCAAGTGACAGTTTTTCTTTGAAGATTAGTCAGTGTTCCCTTTGTAGATGCAGCTGTTCCCATGATCTTTTCAAGGTCAGGGAGAGTGAAGTGGTTGAGGGAACTTCACACTCATCTTTTTGTGAGGCTAGGGAACTCAAAGGGAACCAGACAATTTGCAACTCGAGAAAGGAAATGTTTTGGCTCATGAGAAGCATTTGTCTGGTCCCTAGCTTAAGGTGGGTCATATGATCAACCGTCATGGTGGCTTGTAATGAGGGATAAAGGGAACTCTGGTTGATCATTTTGGGCCAAAAGAAATAGAGTTCCTTTGTACACATTTTTCTCTAGACTAGTAATCATGGCATAGTGAAAGCAATGAATCCAAGTTCCTTATCATGCAATTTTAGATAAACTAGTCAGGCATTGAGAGAGAGATAAACAGGGACTTGTTTAGTTTAGAGTTATCATCCCTAGAAGCATTCGAAAACGCTGGTAGGGACGTCTGTCTAAAGCTTTGGTAAGAATATCCGCAATTTGCTCTTCAGTTCTACAGTGTTCCATCGAAATGTTCCCATTCTCAACATTGTCACGTAGAAAGTGATGCCTTATATCAATATGCTTAGTTCTAGAATGATGCACATGATTTTTGGAAATGTTTATGGCACTAGTGTTATCACAGAGTATGGGAACTGGGCCAAAAGACATACCGTAATCCTGGAGTTGTGACTTAAGCCACAGAACCTGGGAACAGCATGATGCGGCAGCCACATATTCAGCTTCAGCTGTGGAGAGTGCCACTGAGTTTTGCTTTTTAGATCCCCACGAAACTAAGCAAGACCCTAGGAACTGGGCCATTCCTGAAGTGCTCTTTCTGTCAACCAAGTGCCCTGCAAAGTCAGCATCTGTGTATGCAATGAGCTCAAGGGATCTGTTCCTTGGATACCAAAGGCACAAGTTATTGTTCCCTTTGAGATACCTGAAAATTCTCTTCACCTCTTTCAGGTGTGATTCCTTAGGGTTAGCTTGAAAACGAGCACAAAGACATACGGAGAACATGATATCAGGTCTACTAGCTGTTAAGTAGAGAAGGGACCCGATCATACCTCGATAGTTCCTTTGGTCCACACTGATACCTGTTTCATCTGCATTTAGCCTTGAATTTGGTGAGATGGGAGTGTCAATGGGCTTTGAATGTTCCATCCCATACTTCACGAGCATTTCCTTGATGTATTTCTGTTGATGGATCTTTGTTCCCTCCTTTGTTTGGGATATTTGAAGTCCCAAGAAGAACGTGAGTTCCCCAATGAGACTCATCTCAAACTCATTGCTCATGAGGTCCTTGAACTTTTCTACAAGAGTTTCGTTAGTTGCTCCAAACACAATGTCATCAACATATACTTGCACAATCAAAATGTCTTTACATTCTTTCTTTAAAAACAAGGTCTTGTCTATGGAACCACGAATGTATCCATGGGACAAGAGGAATTGAGCAAACCTGTCATACCAAGCTCGGGGAGCTTGTTTGAGTCCGTAAAGGGCCCTTTCCAGGAAATAGACATGGTTGGGCATTTTCTCATCTTCGAATCCTGGAGGTTGGGCCACATACACTTCTTCCTTGAGATGTCCATTTAGGAAGGCTGTTTTCACATCCATTTGATAAAGTTTGAAACCCTTGTGAGCAGCATAGGCGATGAGGAGTCTAATTGCCTCGATCCTGGCAACTGGTGCGAAGGTCTCATCGTAGTCAATCCCTTCCTCTTGCCTGTATCCTTGTGCTACTAACCTAGCCTTGTTCCTTGCTACAGCTCCAGTATCATCGAGCTTGTTCCTAAAAACCCATCGGGTTCCTATGATGTTCTTGTTTTTGGGCCTAGGAACCAGCTTCCAAACTTTGTTTCTCTCGAATTGGTGGAGTTCCTCTTGCATGGCTTGAATCCAATCTGGGTCCTTTAATGCTTCTTTGATATTTTTGGGTTCCACCATTGAAACAAACGCGTTAAAAGCACAAAAATTATTGAGAGAGGAACGAGTCTGCACACCTTTAACAAGAGGAGAGATGATGTTCTCAAGAGGGTGGTCCTTCCTTTGTTGAAAGGTTCTTATATGAGTGAGTTCCTTTGCATGTGTATCATCCTCAGTCGATGTTTCTTTGTCATGGGAACTCTCATCTCCAGCTTCTTCATTTGATGTTTCTTCAGAGATTTCTGGCAGGTTTCCTCTTTGTTCCCCTTGAATACTTGATTCTGGCAAGGTATTGTCTTGGGGAACAGCAGAGTTGTTCCCTGAAGAGGGGACCTCGAGTGAGTTGGAGGTGTCTTGTGGTTCTTCTGAGGAAGGAGCCTCGAGGAAGGTTTGATCAGTGAGGGTTGGACCTTCGTCGTTGTTCCCTGGTTGCGGGATATGGCTTGCACTTGGATAGTCTTCATCCCTTTTCCTTGGCTCATCATCGTCATCATCATCGTCTTCATGTCTGACTAGCTTGAACAGAGTTCCCTTCCCTTGGGTCTCGGTTCCCATCCTTACAGACTTTTCATTGAAGACGACATGAATGCTTTCCTCTATCTTCTTGGTTCTTTTATTGTAGACCCTGTAAGCCTTGCTTTGTGATGAGTATCCCAGGAAGATCCCTTCGTCGCTTCTGGGGTCGAATTTGCCAAGATTGTCTTTGCCGTTGTTGTGAACAAAACATGTGCAACCAAATGTTCTCAAGTGTGAGATGTTTGGTTTTCTCCCTTTGATGAGCTCATAGGAAGACTTGTTGATCAGGGGCCTTGTCATGGCTCGATTTAGGATGTATGTAGCTGTGGAGATTGCTTCAGTCCAGAAGTACTTAGGAACTCCACTTTCGATCATCATGGTTCTAGCCATGTCCTCCAGAGTTCTGTTCTTTCTCTCGACCACTCCATTTTGCTGAGGAGTGCGAGGAGCTGAAAAGTTGTGATAGATCCCATGTTGCTCACAGAAGTTTAGGAACTCCGAGTTTTGAAACTCAATTCCGTGATCAGATCTGATTGCTTTCAGTTTCAGCCCCAAGCTTACTTCTGTTCTTTTGATGAAGGGCTCAAATTCTTCAAACGCTTGTGATTTTGCCTTCAAGAAAACAACCCAGGTGAATCTTGAAAAATCATCAATTAAAACATACATGTACCTTTTTCCACCGTAGCTAGCTGTTCTCATGGGACCACAGAGATCCATGTGAATCAACTCCAGGGACCTGGTTGTGCTTACCACCTTTTTGGGTTTAAAGGAGGTTTTGGTCTGTTTTCCTCGAACACATGCTTCACACATTTTGACTCCTTCGAGATTAATTCGTGGAAGACCAATGACCAGATCCTGTAGATAAAGCTTCAGGATTTGATTTACACCAGCATGTCCCAATCTTCGATGCCAGAGTTCCGTGTCATCTTGGGAACTCGCAAGGCACAACTTCATTGGTGGTTCAAAGTTGGTGTCCACCACATACACATTGTTGTATCTTCTTCCTCTCAGAATTACTTTGTTGGTCTTCTTGTTGATGACGAGACATTCATCTGAGTCGAAAGTGACGATGTTGTTCCCTTGATCACACATCTGGGAGACACTCAGCAGATTGTATCCCAGATCCTTTACCAGATTTACGTTGCTGACTTTGATAGAATTATTGAGCAACACTTCTCCTTTTCCAATAACTTCTCCTTTGTTCTTGTTGCCAAATGAGACGTGGCCTCCTTCGGCATGAGTGTGGAGTGAGATGAGGATATCCTTGTTTCCTGTCATATGGTTCGAGCATCCACTATCTATGAACCATGTACTGTTCCCTCTCACTGCCACCTACAAGGAAAAGTTAGTGTTTTGAGACCCAGGCAAGATGACTCTTGCCAGGTCCCTTGCAAGGGAAAACATTTTCATTTAAGATATAGTCAGAAATGTTGATGTCTTTGGAATTTTGAGAGTTGGAGTTCCTTTGGTGATGAGTATGACGTTTTTGTCTGTTTGGGAACTCATGGCTTCTAGGGGTTTGGGCTCTCTTCTTGGGACATGCATCCTTGTAGTGCCCATGAGCACCACAGTGCCAACATGTCTTGTAGTATTCTCCCAGGTAGTATTTTGGGTGTGGTCTCTGGATACGGTTCCTATCCATGGTTTCTTTGTTGTACACTCGAGACCCATTTCCCTTAGCAATTTTGACATAGATTCTATGTCCAGAGTTCCCAGTATAGTAGTCTTTCTCACCATTGTTTCCACTCTCTAGGACCCTGATTTTCTCCTCGAGATGAGCATTTTTCTGTTTCTCGCACTGGAGTTCTAAGGCCCTACACTCATGGATCTCATGTTCGCTCAGGGGTGACTTTCTGTTCTTGGAGCACTCACCTTTGTATCCTATGCCATGTCTGGCTGGGACAAACTTAATTTGGGAACTAGAGGCTTCAGGATGTTCGGGAGTCTTACTCAGGTTTTGCAGGAGGGTGTTCTCATCTTTCTCTAAAGTTTTGATTTCTCTTTCTAGATCTACGATGTGAGACACATGGGACTTGAGTTTTTCTAGAAGGGATATGCAGTTGGGACAGGGCTCAAGACCAACTAATTGAGAATTTATGTGTTCCTGTTTTTCCAACTTGTTTTGCAGTTTTATGTTATCTTTAACAAGACTTGAAAGAATTTTCAACAATTCAGGTTTTTCATAATTACTCAAGGAATCAAGAACAGTTTCAGTGGTTACCTCACTGGGTTGTTCCCCAGTGGTTTCTCCTATGGCCATGCCACACATGTCTGGGAGTGCCCATGCTTCAGGATCTTCGTCTTCATCATCGCTCCAAGTAGCGATGTAGGCCTTCTTTCCTTGCTTTCTGCCTTCAGTTCCTTGTGGACATTCCTTCGCAAAATTTCCTTTCCTGTTGCATTTGTAGCAAGTCACTTCTGAGAGATCCTTCTCTGTGGGCTTTCTTTGGGAACTCTGTCCCTTTCCCCAGTTCCCACTGTTCCGTTGAGACTTTCCTTTGTAGAAATTTCGAAGAGCTCTTGTCACAAGGACTAGCTCTTCATCCTCTTCTTCTTCGGAGTCTTCATGTTGTTCTTGGGTTGATTTGAGCATTTTTTCGATCTTGAGTGCAATCCCTCGATGAGCTCGACTTTGTTCCTTATCATCGATCTTCCTCTTCTCATGTCCCACTAACTTTCCAAATACTTGATGGAGCATAAGCGTTCGATTTTCTGGGTTTTCCTTGAACATCGTTCTTTCATTTGCCCATTCTCCAGTCAATCCATTGAAGAGCTGTTGGACCTTCATTTTGTGGGTGATTTCTTCTTTTGTGATCCCCAATCCTTCCATCTTAGTGCAAAGTCCTTCAAACCGAGATTGGTAGCTATCGACGGACTCTCCCATCTCCATTTGGAAGTTGTAGAACTCCCTCTTTGCGTTCATTTGAAGATCTTCTCTGAGATCTGAGTTCCCAACGTGCATTTGTTGGATGGCTTCCCACATTTCCTTGGCTGTGTCAAGGTTGGCAACCCTGTCACAATCTTGTACGCACATGGACCTTTTTAGATACTGTTTTGCTTTGTAGTTTGCCTCCATGCACTTGTACTCGTTGGGACCCCACTTTGAGAGATCGTTGACAATAGGTGGATCGATTTCGAAGTTCCCCCTTTCGATGACGCACCAAGCTTGGTAGTCTTGGCCACACATCCAATCTTTCATGTCGCGTTGCCAGCTTTCAAATCTTCCTGTTATAAGCCTTGGCGGCTTGCTGGTATTGTTCCCCACCTGAGTAAGTTCCTAATCCATTTTGGCACCTGCGATGCTAACACAAATCTAGAGCGCCTGCTCTGATACCAATTGTTGGATCGTAATCGGTTATCAGTGAGCTTGGGAACTGGCAATTAAGTTGTTCCCAAGGCAGCGGAAGTAAATAATCGCAAGTAATAAAAACAGTGAAAGGCACAGTTCCTTTATAGAGGAACCCCACTACAACCAACTAGTTGTATGGGTAAACCTCTACCTCCGCTTGGAGGATTTTGAATGACTTACTTATATTTATTGCTTTGTTCCTTAGTTACACAGCCGGATTTACACTTCTCTGTTCCTACAAGTTCTTCCTAACTCTAGCAACACTAGTAAATCCTCTCAACTGAGTTCCTAAGCTCACAACAGCAAAACACAAGTAACTCAAACCTTACGCTGACTTCTCAGTTCCCTTGCTCCAGGGAACTTCAGCTTCACCGTCGTCGAGATCACACACTCGCCGGCGGGGACTTCTCTTCCTTTTCTTTCTTTTCTCTGATGTGGGTGTTTGTAAGTTCTGGGAGAAGTACTCAGACCGAGTACTATTCATTTGGCTTTATAGTCCATTTGTCTTGGGCAGTCGCATCTTTCGTTTGTGTCCAAAATGCCCTTTGCTTGATGCCCAAGTTGTACTTTCTTCACATGTGACTTTGGTTTGAACTAGGTCAACTTCTTGAATCAATCAGACCGTTGGATGAGGCGTGACAGTCTGATCCTCAGACTGTTCCCTCTGGCTGTCTGAGACAGAATCCCGCGATCTGCGCTGAACGGTCGTTGTCTTCACATGTGAGTTCCCATTTCATGGGAACTGACTTCTTCAGAGTTCCCTTGATGGAAACTCTTCATCGTTGTAAGCTTGTGTTTTCTTGTTTGTTTCTGGGAGTTCCCACTTCATGGGAACTTTCCTCTTCAGAGTTCCCTTGATGGAAACTCTTCATTGTGGCCAGTAGTGGCTTTGTCATTCATAGGAGTTCTTGGCTGTACCTGTGTTCCTTAGAAATACTTGAACAAACCACATTAGTTCCCTATGGTATTTGTCATTATCAAAACTTAAAGAGAAGTGAATCATTGATCCGTTGCTTAGAACCAGAGGTCCCAACAACGTCCCAACAGAATCTCCTAACCACGAGTAGGCAACATCCTCAACCAAACGTGTGTCTCTATCTCAAACTCTAGTGATTGATGTCTCTTGTCCGCATAGGACTTATGACGACTCTGAGGAGCCAGCATTCGCTTTCGGATCAACAAAGTCACCTTCCTAATAATCTCCTCAATCATCTATGGCCTCTCTCCTAATACATCTGAGGGTCATCCCAACACGACGGTGTCTTACATCTCTTCCTATACAAAGCCTCGTATGGGTCATCTGAATCGAGGAGTGACAATTGTTAGTTAAGGTGGATTGTCCCTCACTAGCACCTTTTTTTACCACCCAAGGCTTCGATACCTTTCGAATATAGGCAAAATCTACTAAAGCCAAGTGATCTGATCAGTGACCTCCCTAGTCTAGCACACAAAGCCTAAGCATATCCTCTAGTGTTTGAATCGTCTTCTCAAAATGGCCATCTGGTTGCAGATGGTAAGTTTTTGTGAAATAAAACTACTTATCATGTGCCTCCTGCCCTTGTTGCCCAAAAATTAATCATAAACATTCACCTTTAACAACTTTCCTCTTGGGTACGTCAAAGTTGTCTCTAATATTCTCCAACCCTCACATGTGTCAAAACTCCAGTGAATTCCTCTTTCCATGCAAATACTCGTTAGGATTCAATGAACCCACAACAAAATAGAGTCTACACCCATGTTCAACTTAAGCTAGATCCAAACAATGCCTTTTCTCTTTATGATCCTAACTCGTCATTCCAGTCATCAGTAGCACTCAATGAAGGTGAGTTCTCAACTACATGTTTTCAGGTAATGGTCTTAGTTCAATAGCATCTCCAATCATCAAACTTGGTTTAGTTATCATAACTTTTTTTTTCTTAACTCAGGCTTGCTTTACCTTATAGTGCAATACTAAGGTCACTACTTTTTTTTAGAACTAATCGTGAAACTTTCATATTATTCGGTTCTAAATCTAACGTCCATTAATATCTTACTAACTACGCTTGTCTTTCATGCAACACTTCCAAATCTTTCTCTTCTCAAGCAATCGTGAAGCATGGTATTGGTACCCAGGAAGTGGTCTTGACTTTGCTAAAGGTGATTTCCATGAGAGTTCCTGCCCAAGACTCCTTTTAAGTCCTTCGTCTTCTAACTTTACTCTACTTAATCTCACAACCTCCAATGTGGGAGTTACCCTTCATCTTGCCTCACACACATTCTTCTATGTGGTCTGCATGGATTCACAATGCATGGTCTAGTGTCAACAAGTTGACCTCAGCCAACCACTCACTTCTTTTATTATCAAACTCTATTTAAGTGATCAGTTGTGAATAACTACATTCCCTTAGTGTCGTACACTCCGTATTCCACGCTAATCTTCTTAAGTCGGGTGTTTAGCTCTTTCTAAGGCGAGAAACATCTTTTCTTCAACCGACGTTCTTAGTTGGAATCCGACCACTTCCAATCCAATAACTTACACCAGGGCTTGCTTCCTTCTCTTCTATGCTGATCACTTCTGCCTCATTTTCTACTAGGTTCAACTATTCAGTGACTCGTGTTACGCATCTCATGGAAGCCATATACCCAAACATTTCAATCCTACTATTGTTGCTTCCTCACACTCCCCTAATATATCTAACACTGTGCACGTGTTTCACTTTTGTCAAAATCTACATTTGGAATTAGAATGTTAGAAGTACTAAACTACCGAAGGTGCTTTAGCTGACGGTGGCGGAGTCGCGACGTGTCATCTACCCGCCTATATGCAGTATGACTACCCCAGATAAAAACTTTGAAATCACCGGCCGGTTTTGGTTTTAAATTGGACCTCGGGTACACTCGTTCAGTTCCATGTGCCCTGTTGTCAACCTCGCTTTGATACCAATTTGTAACACCCCGTCTTTCGACAGGACGCTATGTGGTAGTAGACCTTACCAAGTACTACTTAGGTGGGTTGACAACAACACTTTAGGATTTTACAACGCGGGCACGACGAGAAAACAAATAAAACATCCCACTTTCAGATTTTTAAAAATGAATATAAAAGATGTTTGAATGCCTGAATGCATAAACAAAATTATCAAGTAACCCTTCCTGAATTTCTCTCAAAATATTCCGAACAACACTTAAAAATTACAATTAAAATAACTCAACAAAACTAATGATAATAATAAATTCTCTCAAAGTACACCCGAAAAATCCAAACTAATGACACGTGCGTCAACGATCCACTCCACCATCCGGCCAAGGCTCCTGCACGGTTTCCTATAACACCTATAACAGGAAAAATAATCCCCGAAGGGTCAGCTACTAATCTACCAAGCTAGATAATATGCGGCAATTATAAGACGTTTAAAAACAGTTTTCTATAGTCAGCAACCAGAATCCACAATCGCAATCATAACTCTAAAGGCCAATACCTAAATTAGACGGTTAGTCACACATAAGCCAAACATACATACACAGAATCGAATAATTAAAGCAACATAACTCATTCTCCATCTCGTATTCCAAACAACAGTGTGGAGGCAGGCCCTCCCACTCCTCGATCACATCACTTCTTTCTTCTAACCCCAACTAAGCCTCCACTGGAGCACTTGCCAAAACACATAGATAGCATTTTTCTTTTGAAGGGGCACGATTTCTCTGTCACACGGACTATACATAGGCAACCCTTCCTCTACATCAGCTACGATGCCCGTGTCAGAAACGGTACCAACACAGAGAAAACGTTCGAAAACTTATTTCCGATAAAAACTCATTTAAAAATCAATTGCACACCACAACACAAGCAATTCCAAAACACTTTAAAAAGATATCCGGGACTAGTTCCCAAAATCAATCCTACAATAACGACACAAAATCTAACAAGATAGAAAAGAACTGAGCAAGTCGAAAACGACTTACCTCGAAACTAGGAATCCTTTGAAGAAGATGGAGTTAAGAGTGCGAACGAAAACGATTCCCTAATTAGAAAATTTACGCGTGAGATTACATTAGATATGTTCCGAACCGTACTACTAACCCTGTTGACTAATTCTTTTATCCCAAACAAAACTTAGTCATTTAAGATCTCATCATACCATTTAACTAATAATTACTAGCATCCACTAATTAACTAGCTAGTTTTCTTCGACTACTATAATTCCAACTAGCTAACAATCTATTCTATTTACAACAGTATGCTATATGCCAACGATCGAGGAAAAAAAATAAAAATAAAACTAGATTAAACATCTAGTCAACTATGATATACTATGCACATGAATGGACTACCCAACTCTCACAAAAACTAAAACTACGTAACCCACATGAACGATTAAACTCAACCACATTCATGACCCACCTCTTGACCAAAACTGAATTCAAAAAGTCTAATTTTTCACTTAATTCCAATCGGAGATACACCCCAGTTAACACCAATCCTAGTCGTGAACAATAATCGTTCAACTCAACCCCCGCAATAGATCGGAACGAAGTTAAATTTGAATTGAGCGTTAACACGACGGAAGGTTGGTGTGGTTACCAGCAAAGAAGAATCGGATGCCTGACTCAATCAGCGAGGAGAGTCTCAATCAGATCATTCTAGCGACGTAATGACCGTGACGGAAGACGCATAGCGTTGAGCGTGCGGCCTCGACCTTCCTTGTTGATGTAGTAACGGTGGCGTGCAAGTTCATGTGTGGACGGGTGCTGGCCCAATGGTGGACGAGCGGACGCGTGATCCACGTAACCAGCGATGTTCTCGTGACCTGATGTGAGCAGTTTCAGTTTCATCAAGCGACCATCTTTCTTGATCGGTGAACTGGTGCGACTGGTGCTCCTGTTGAAGGGTTTCTTGAACAAATAAATTTATATCAAGACCCCGCTGAGTATAGCAGAGTCAGATTCGTCAACAGGAGATAGTCAGTATCAAGTTTTGTAACTTTTCACATAAGCAATCAAACAAAGCAAGGGTTTTAACAAGAAAAGAGAAATTCTAAGGTTTAGGGTATCCCCACAACAACAATCATGCATGCTTCCAACAAGAACTCACAATTATCATGTAATCTAGATCATAGAAGAGTCAACTATCGCAAACAATTCAAGTTATTTAATCAACTGTCGCAAATTAAACAACTTTCTATCTATCTTTCAACCTAGGAATATCAACCGTCGCAAATAATCCTATTAGAACTAATCAAACAATCAACCTTACACTTTCGCTTTTGAGTTAATTGCAAGATATTGCCTCAACTGTCGCAAAGGAATTAGGCACAAGATAGATAGATATGATCTTCAAGCATTCAAATTATGAATTCACGTTTACACTCATGAAACATAAAGATCATGCTTTTGTCACATAAAGGCGCTAACTTTCGTTAACTAGAGCAAGTAAATCAACTAACTTTCGTTCAATTAATAAACTTACTATCTAATCTCTTCTACTTCAACTAGGATAGATGCACTTTCGCTTCAAAACCCTAATTTGACTATTCTGATTCAAAGTTTCCACTTTCGCTTCAACTATGAATGAGAAATTCCAATCCACTTTCGCTTCAAGGTTTAAGAGCAAGAGAATAGATTCATGCAATAAAAACAATCGAATTATGATCAAGAGAAAGCATGCACAACCATTGTTAGGTTCAACCCCAACCTTAGAGAGAAAGACTACTCACAAAGCATAATAACTGAAAACATCCAAATTAAATTAAAAAGAAAGCTTACAACCGAATTCAAAACAAAACTTGTTCTCCAAGCTATCTTCTCTACTCGTCCTCTCGCCCCTCTCTCTTCTCTCCTCCTCCTCCTCCTCTTACTTGCCCTCCAAGGCAATTGATTGTGTGTAGAATAACAAAGGGTAGACAAGAGTATTTATAGAGAAACTATTCTATCTTAAATCTATCTCTAAGGAAATAAATCTATCTTAAATCTAACTATAAGGAAATAATATCTTCTAATAAGATATACCCCTTCTATCTATCTAATAACATAAAAAAGGAAACAAGATATATAGAAGCCCATAAATAGCACCGACTCGGATCTCTGCTGCTCTCGCTGCCTCGTTAACGACCTTGACAGGGTCGTTAACGACCCTTGAGTAAAACTTGCGTAGAAGATTCGTTACAACTTCGTTTGGCTCGATTCATTTTCCTATGTTCTTTTAAATAATTTCTCTATCTCTTTCCAAGCTCAAACTTGATCTTCAATAACTTTACTTGAGCGCTTAATCTTCATCTTCTCTTCATTCTTGAGTGCTATCTTCACCGTCTTTACTCCTTTCTTCAAAATATGCTCCAAAAAGCTTCTAAAAACCTACAAAACACCACCAAAGCTTATGTAGACTCCATATCTCAAGAAAATTCGAAAACCTACACAAACGACTCAAAACAAAACACAAAACTAAAGAAAAAGACTCAAAAGACACAAAAACACACCCTAAAAACATGACTAAAAAGGCGGACATCAAAATACCCCATACTTAGACTTGCTTGTCCTCAAGCAATCAACAAGACAAGAACCAAAACCATCAACACATATATCAAGTCAATGCCCTTATCAAAAAGCAACATCAAAGCTCAAGTAGAAAATAGACAAGTGAATCTAAAATCATCACACATATATAAGCAACCTCAAGAAAAAGCAACTAAGAATCCAACCTCACAAGGGTAATGTGTTTCTCTCAACTCTCAAGTGTTTAGGCTTATAATAACAACTCCCAACTCAATCCAATATGCAAAAATCAACATAGTCATTGTTACTTATATCACCAAACTTTCCACCAGAGATGTCAAAACATATAAAAATCATCAAGAGAACTTAGGCTCAATGAAAAACTTCAAAGAAGTTTCCATTCGGCCGGGTTGTAATGGGGCTTGGTAAAAGACAATAGGGAGTGGAAATATTTTGGCTATGTGGTGCTAATAATATCCGGGAATCAAAGTGATGTGACTATGCCTCATGTGCCACATCATGGCCGTGCTTCTTCATGACCCATCCGCCGCCGGTACCGAGCCACCCGGGCGCGCATGGCGCACCACGACCAAGCAAGCGCAAGAAATTTCTTCCAAGCCCCAAGATTACGGTCCCGAGCTATATCTCCACGGTACCGATCCCCGACACATTGGTACCTACCATGGCGCTCTTAGTTACGAACCTGTGCCCCTCGGTATCGAGCCTCGGCACCTCGGTACCGACCCCTCCAGTGCCAATGCCTACGACGCCGAGATGCCTCTTGTGTGCCAATATCAAGATGCATTTAATGCCGGTTTTCCAAGGGTCTCTTACCATCAATTATGTATTAATGGCTGGTTATTGAAGAGCCTTTTATTGGGAGCTCTTTGCTTTTAAAAGGGACGTTTTTCCCTTAGTTAGATACCTTGAATTTGATCATGAAAACACTTGTTTTGTATTTCCATGTTTAGGCTATGTTTTGAGGCGTTTTTTCCTTGAATAAAGTTATTTGTTTTTGTTTCCCAATTCTTGATTCGTGAGTCATATCGGATCAATCTTGAGATCCAAGAGCAAGGTGCGTCACATCCTTGTCCTTGAATTTCGTAGTCTGAGTTTCGAGTGTGGTGAGTCATATCCACACCCTAAACTCATTCATATCCGTCACTTTCACAACTCCACCATCCATTACTGGTTTTTCCAAAACTTTACACGTCCACCTTCACCAATTCCGAGGCACTTCATCCGTTCCCTTGCAAAGAAGAGAGCAACCGAAGTTACCTTGCACCGACTCCACCGATTCGATCCTTATCATGTGGTATCAGAGACACGCAAGGTACACCTTCTTTCTCTCGTCTTAGATCTGGAATTTTCTTGAATTTTGCAAGTGTTTACCTTCCCAAGTCGTGCCACAAAATCCCTTGCAAAACCGAACCCTAAAACTTGTTACCGATCTTGCTTGCTTGCATTGTTTGGTGTCTCTGATCTTTGAGTCTTAGATCTGCCTTTGGAGGACGACCAAACCTGATTTGTGAGGTTTTCCAAAGTTTGAAGAAGCCTTAACTCCTTGCTTGAGTGTATTAAAGCCGAAACAAACACCAAGAGTCACCCCTTGGCCTTTCATTTCACTCGTCTTTAATATCACTTTTGTGGCTGAATTTTTGTCCAATTACCATGAAATTTCGAGCATGTTTGACATGATATAAAACTGAATTCAAGCTTGCAATATTGTGTACTCACTCGGGTTAGGATACGGGAAAAGTACCAAGGCGTATAAAAAAAAAGAAGAGAAACACCGAGTAGGGGTGTAAGTCTTGCTTGACTTGAAGCTTTGTATGTTTGTTTGTAATAGGCTGAAATTGTGCCTTAGATGTCAAAACTTGGACTTGGAAAGAAAAAGAAGCGGGGATAGAAAAAACCTTGCTCGGTGGCCAAAAGGCTAATAAGGGGCCGAGCACAGAATAAGTCGGACCCCGTGAGAAAGAAATTCCTAAAAGGGTCCTAGAGTTGCATAAGCTTTTTTTTTTATATCTTTTGTTTGTAACTTGGGTCCTAGTACCTTCTTATATTCGAGTGATTGACAAACTTGTTGCTTGTATTGTAATTGCCATTGCTTGTGCCATTCTTCTCCAAGCCTTTTTCCCTTTTTTGAACCCCACTAAAAAGTCCTAGCACTTGCAAGTTTGACACTTTTCGAGTCTAAGTTGAGAATTGGTTGTGTGTGGCTCGAAGTACCACTTGCTTGTTGGATTTAACTTGTTTGGTGAAGTTTGTGCAAGATGTCGGATGCAGGGAATGATGGCTCACCTCGGGATCGGGATGCTAACGCCGATTCATCCGTGGCTGTTATGCTACAATCTATGCAACAAGATCTTCGTTCTTTTTGTTCTAGGTTTGATGATATTGAGCAAAGGTTGACAAGGCATGACAAACTCATCCAAGCTAGTGCCACCAATGCCCAAAGCATCAACTGAGAACCACCTTTGTCACTTGGAGTGAGCTCTCATCTAGAGCCGATCATCTCCACCACTCGAGGCATACGTTTGGAAGAAGGTTCTACCTCCTACATTCAACCCGTGTCACAAGGCCATCTTTCGGGGTCAAATTTCCACCAACCTTTTGTGACGTCTTCCGAGGTAAGGATTGAATTTATTCCTTCCACTTTTCAAAATAATATTCCGTTGCCTTCTCACACTAACAATGTAGGCAATGAGCGGTATGGCTATACTCCTATGACGACACCGGCGCACACGGGCACGACCCATCTCTACCCTCGGCGCGGAGGTGTCCAAGGCGCGCCTCATGTGCAAGCGGCCTATCGAGCTCCATTTCAAGAGGCGTGGCAACAACAGCCCGCTTATATTGATGGGCGCCAACAAGGGGGGGAGCGCCACCAAGGAATCAAGCTCCAAATCCAAACCTTCTCGGGAACCACCGGAGCCGACGCATGTCTTGATTGGATAGCTAAGACCGAGACCGTGTTTGACTATTATGGCTATGAGGATGAGAAAAGAATAGTCGTCGCCACCGTCCACTTCATCGACTTTGCTTACAATTGGTGGATACAATACAAGGTGGCTCGGTGACGTGATGGCCTCCAGCCGATCCGAACTTGGAAAGAGCTTAAGTGTGCACTTCAAGAAGGCTTTGTTCCCCTCGTCTCCACCGAGTGGTCCCATTCCAACCCATCGGTACCGAGCTCCAAACCTTCGGTAACGAGATCCAAATCGTGGCACAACCCTTCATCTAGTGTTACTCCGAGCCATCCCAAGAAGCCTGATTTTAGGCGTGACCAACCCCCGCCTCCTCCTAGGAAAGATGCGCCTCCGAGGCCCAAGCAAGAAGGGGAGGAAGGTATGAACCCAATTCCAGCTCCCCCACGACATGCATGTTGGCCTATCATCAAGAGAAGCTCGATGAATTCAATAGCTACGCCATGGACCGATTTGACTTCAAAGGTACCGTCGTGTATACCGTTCCTACTCCAAGGCGAGGATCAACTCAACAAGAGCAACGATGAGGTAATGCCGGAAATATGTTCTTCGGATATCTCTGCGCAGCTTGGGAAGAATGGCCATAAAACCCAGATCTCTCGCTCTTTCGTGCTGAAATTTGGTAGGAGTCAAGTAGACTTCTGTACTTGAAAGTGGGACTTGGAATCACTCAATTCCGAGTTCGGATCTCAGAGAATGACCTCAAACAAGTTCGAACCAGAAGCTGTCCACAACACGGCCGGGACGATCGCTTGTCCCAAGATTGCATCTCTCAGGGCAGTTTCCTACACTCTTATCAACCATAAGCAATAATATGTGTTGGATATGTCACATTCCATTACTCAAATGATTTCATTTCCTATTTATGAGTTTGTGACATCGAGGCCTAAGTATTCTTGTTTTCATCATAGTTCACTATCTCAACACATGTTATTTTATAAAATGCGTAGTTTCCATGCTTTCTTGAGTTGGAATTCACTATGTCCATTTGGGAGAAACTATGGTATGTTTCATTCATGTAGAGTCAGACCCACAAAGTGTATAGTTTTTGCATTCATCGGATTATATCATATTGAACTTGGAAATGTTGTTCTTAACTTGACTTTCATAGATTATACTTGCTTGTGCTTCCCTCGATGCGTCTTTTGTTTTGCAGGCTTGATAAATTCGAGGACGAATCCTTTAGGAGGATGATGTGACTATGCCTCATGTGCCACATCATGGCCAAGTTGCCCACGGTACCGAGCTTCTTCATGACCCATCCGCCGCCGCTACCGAGCCACCCGGGCGCGCCTGGCGCGCCACGACCAAGCAAGCGCAAGCAATTTCTTCCAAGCCCCAAGATTACGGTCCCGAGCTATATCTCCACGGTACCGAGCCCCGACACGTTGGTACCGACCATGGCGCTCTTAGTTACGAACCTGTGCCCCTCGGTACCGAGCCTCGGCACGTCGGTACCGACCCCTCCAGTGCCAACGCCTACGACGCCGAGACGCCTCTTGTGTGCCAAGATCAAGATGCATTTAATGCCGGTTTTCCAAGGGTCTCTTACCATCAATTATGTATTAATGGCTGGTTATTGAAGAGCCTTTTATTGGGAGCTCTTTGCTTTTAAAAGGGACGTTTTTCCCTTAGTTAGATACCTTGAATTTGATCATGAAAACACTTGTTTTGTATTGCCATGTTTAGGCTATGTTTTGAGGCGTTTTTTCCTTGAATAAAGTTATTTGTTTTTGTTTTCCAATTCTTGATTCGTGAGTCATATCGGATCAATCTTGAGATCCAAGAGCAAGGTGCGTCACATCCTTGTCCTTGAATTTCGTAGTCTGAGTTTCGAGTGTGGTGAGTCATATCCACACCCTAAACTCATTCATATCCGTCACTTTCACAACTCCACCATCCATTACTGGTTTTTCCAAAACTTTACACGTCCACCTTCACCAATTCCGAGGCACTCCATCCGTTCCCTTGCAAGGAAGAGAGCAACCGAAGTTACCTTGCACTGACTCCACCGATTCGATCCTTATCACTAAGACTCCTAAAAACTCACATCTCCAAAAACTCTCATAAAAGATTATACCAAACTCACTTTTCTTTATGCACATTTCTCTCATTAACCCCTTTTATCTCAACAAATCTTGCTTACAAACACTTAGGAAATTTGGCTCATGCACATTTTCACTTTTCAACTCTTCACTTTGGATTTCTCATGTCCTTTCTTTTCTTTTCTTTTTTTTCTTTCCGCGGGGGCTCGGTACCGAACCCTTTTAGGGTCGGTAATGAATCTGAATTATTTTTTTCTTTTGTTTTCCCCTTTACTTTCCACTTCATTTCTTTTGTAAGTGCATTCAGGGAACCAAACTCCTTTTACATAACAAACTGCAAGATACTATCACTTTACCCAACCGAAATTACCCCACACTTGAACCAAAACATCTCACTCAACAAAACCATCACCATAACCAACACTAAATCCTAATTCCCGGATAGGGTCAAGCTTATATCGGCTAGGGAATAATTTTGTGGAGCTAAAAATAAAAAGGCTTAAGGCTCAAATTGGCTTCAAAAAGAGGATAATGATAAGGGTTGATAAGGATTAATAGGGCTTATGAAAATAAGTTCTCCATCATATGACTTACATGCAATGAACTAATATCTCATATAGATCTCAAGTAATAGATAACCATGCAATGACAAGAGAAAATATGCATAAGGAGAGTAAATCACACAAAAAAGAAGAGGGATTCTTGATGTTCTTCCTATAAGGCCAAAAATAACTCACAAGGTAGCAATTTTTGTTGGATTTCAATCACTTCTACCAAAGATCATATGTGCTCAATTTCATCACAAGCTAAAAATCCACATAAAAACAATTTTCAACATGATTCACGCAAAGCTCTCCAAACATGCTATGGAATTATATGATCAAGCAAGTTAAAGCATATCATAGGACATCTAAGTGGAATATTATCAATCCTAAGAACAAACAAAAAAAACTGACACAAAACTGAGTTTCCTTTTCCCGTACCCCATACTTAAAACAAACAGTGTCCTCACTGTTTTAAAGACATAAAACGAATAAAGAGGATAAGGAAAAAAATAATCACAAAGTCAAAATGAAGCTAGTTGGAACCATTGATCACTTAAGAGGTGAATTTTCTTCGGTTCGGTAGAGGTCGGTACCGACCCTGTAGGGGTCGTTACCATGCTTGCGTGCTTGTACACCGATTGTCTTGAATTGTAGCACTTCTTAACTTCTTGTACCTGAGTCACATTAGAAAAACTTCTATCCTACTACACTAATCCAACCTAAAAACAAGTCAAAAGAAAGCTAGCAAAAAGATCTAAGAAAGGAAAATAAAAACAAAAACTTAAAAGCGGGTTGCCTCCCGTAAGCGCTACTTTTAACGTCGTTAGCCCGACGAACTTACCTTGGCAGATCAAGGCGGTTTCCATCCAAATATGTTGGGATCAAGAGGGACCCCATACTTAGCCGAAACAACATTCTCCAAGATATTTGGCCCTCTATCATCCACAAGAATACTTGGTAATCCTACAATAGGGTTAGTAAAATACAAAAACCAAGGAGGTTTTGGCTCCTTCATAGGACTAACAGTAGGATATGAAATAGGACAAGGATAGGAAAATGAATCATGGCCAGAATCAATCAAATCAGAATAAGACAACTTACCTTGATTGAGCATATAAGGGCTTGTTACCGAGGTGGTGTGGGTCGTTAACGACCTTGCTGGATCTGGAAGTAGCTCCATGTCGTGCATGTCTAGTCTGGTAACAAATATGTGATCGTCTTTCTTCATCGGGAAAAGGGTCGTTACCGACCATGGGGCGTCGATAGGCTCAGTGATATGCACGCCCTCCTTGAAGTCGCTCGTTTCTGTACTCAGAGAGGGGTCGGTACCGGCCCATGGTGGGTCGGTCACGACCTGGGGAGGATCGGTGACGACCTTGGATGGGTCGGTAAGCTCCTCAATACTACAACTAGCCACTTCGCTTCTTGAAATAGCATCCAATTTCTCTCGTAGACGGGCACTATCCACTCGGTGACGTTCAGCTTCAGCATCTGCAACGTCTTTTTCAGCTTGTAACGCCTCTATCTGCATATAAGGATAGGCTATCCGTCGTGCCATCTCTTCCGGTGTCATGGCCATGGTTTTCATATACTGAAAGCAAAAACAAAAACAAAAACGAAATCAAAAAGCAAAAAACGGGGTCTCGGAGAGGGTTTGTAACGAACCTAGGGGTCGTTAACGAGCCTGGAGTGTTCCCGTAAAACAAAAAAAAATGAAAAGAAAGAAGCGACTATCTGTTGACAAGGTTGGTAACGACCCTGGGGGGGTCGTTATCGACTCAACAGTGACCTAGAAAATAAAAAAGAAAAACATAGAAAACTAGGTTACCCAGCAAGGTCGGTACCGACCCTGGGGGGTCGTTACCGACTCGGCGGAGTCCCAAAAACGCAAAAAGAACAAAACTTGGCACTATTGAAATCTCCCCGGCAACGGCGCCAATTTGTTGAAGGGTTTCTTGAACAAATAAATTTATATCAAGACCCCACTGAGTATAGCAGAGTCAGGTTCGTCCACAAGAGATAGTCAGTATCAAGTTTTGTAACTTTTCACGTAAGCAATCAAACAAAGCAAGGGTTTTAACAAGAAAAGAGAAATTCTAAGGTTTAGGGTATCCCCACAACAAAAATCATGCATGCTTCCAACAAGAACTCACAATTATCATGTAATCTAGATCATAGAAGAGTCAACTATCGCCAACAATTCAAGTTATTTAATCAACTGTCGCAAATTAAACAACTTTCTATCTATCTTTCAACCTAGGAATATCAACCGTCGCAAATAATCCTATTAGAAATAATCAAACAATCAACCTTACACTTTCTCTTTTGAGTTAATTGCAAGATATTGTCTCAACTGTCGTAAAGGAATTAAGCACAAGATAGATAGATATGATCTTCAAACATTCAAATTATGAATTCACGTTTACACTCATGAAACATAGAGATCATGCTTTTATCACATAAAGGCGCTAACTTTCGTTAACTAGAGCAAGTAAATCAACTAACTTTCGTTCAATTAATAAACTTACTATCTAATCTCTTCTACTTCAACTAGGATAGATGCACTTTCGCTTCAAAACCCTAATTTGACTATTCTTAATCAAAGTTTCCACTTTCGCTTCAACTATGAATGAGAAATTCCAATCCACTTTCGCTTCAAGGATTAAGAGCAAGAGAATTGATTCATGCAATAAAAACAATCAAATCATGATCAAGAGAAAGCATGCACAACCATTGTTAGGTTCAACCCCAACCTTAGAGAGAAAGACTACTCACAAAGCATAATAATTGAAAACATCCAAATTAAATTAAAAAGAAAGCTTACAACCGAATTCAAAACAAAACTTGTTCTCCAAGCTATCTTCTCTACTCGTCCTCTCGCCCCTCTCTCTTCTCTCCTCCTCCTCCTCTTACTTGCCCTCCAAGGCAATTGATTGTGTGTAGAATAAAAAGGGTAGACAAGAGTATTTATAGAGAAACTATTCTATCTTAAATCTATCTCTAAGGAAATAAATCTATCTTAAATCTAACTATAAGGAAATAATATCTTCTAATAAGATATACCCCTTCTATCTATCTAATAACATAAAAAAGGAAACAAGATAGAAGCCCATAAATAGCACCGACTCGGATCTCTGCTGCTCTCGCTGCCTCGTTAACGACCTTGACAGGGTCGTTAACGACCCTTGAGTAAAACTTGCGTAGAAGATTCGTTACAACTCCGTTTGGCTCGATTCTTTTTCCTATGTTCTTGTAACAAATTTCTCTATCTCTTTCCAAGCTCAAACTTGATCTTCAATAACTTTACTTGAGCCCTTAATCTTCATCTTCTCTTCATTCTTGAGTGCTATCTTCACCGTCTTTACTCCTTTCTTTAAAATATGGTCCAAAAAGCTTCTAAAAACCTACAAAACACCACCAAAGCTTATGTAGACCCCATATATCAAGAAAATACAAAAACCTACACAAACGACTCAAAACAAAACACAAAACTAAAGAAAATGACTCAAAAGACACAAAAACACACCCTAAAAACATGACTAAAAAGGCGGACATCAGCTCCCGGCATGGCTTGCGCAATTGAACCGACGACGTCCCGATGTGGCTCCGGGAGCGGCGGAATGAGGACGAAAGCTTGAGAGCAGAATGGCTTCGGTTTTAGTTTTAGGGTTAAGTAATAGACTTACGTAGGAATCTAAGGGGATAATTGTTTAATTAATTAAGAAGATTACTAACTTGTACATAAAATAATACATATCTATTTAAACAAGGAGAGAGAATAACAAAGTATTTCGGGGATTAATAAGTAATCTTACGAGGTTACTTGTGAGAAAAAAAATGATTTCTTATAATTGAAGAAACTCGCTTTTCTAACCTAGAAGAAAAACAGACCCGAATATTACACCATGTGAGTCTCGGTTTGAGAGAGAAGAGGATGAGATGGATGAGGATGATGATGAGATGGAAGGAAATGATGATGATGAGACTGAGGAAGCCACCGAGGCAGACACTAAGGAGCTCGACATTGAGGAAGAGAATCTCGATACTGAAATTCTGGGTAACACTATCTTCATTTACGAGCCTGCAAGGGTCGTTAACGACCACTTCGAGGCTTCTACCGATGCTAATACCGAAGTTCACAACATTGGTAACGACCCCCTGCAGCAACCTACCGAGCCTCATTCTTATGGTCTTATGCCATACAACCTTGTACTTTTTCAAGACCATTTCCAGCCTCACTACCAACCACCTCCTCAGCCCGAGTACACTAGATCGAGTATCCCGCCTCCATGGGCCGAAGATCTTTCCACTCAGATGCAACAACTTAACCTTCAACAGACACATATTCATCAGAGGATGGATAGATGGGAGAGTGTCTATTCTGCTTGCATGACATTCGAGGATGTGAGGCATCAACAGAGAGAGGCGGATGATGCAGAGCGTTGGAGGACGATGTATGACTTCATGGGAACTTCGAGCATTATTTTCCACCACCTGGGCGCTGATTCAGTTTGAAGAATTATTTTGTTTTCTGCTTTAAGATCTTGTAAGTTTCCTGTTTTTCTTTTCTTTGTCTATTTCTTTTCTTCTGCTTATTTTTATTACAGTGGGGACACTGTAATTTTAAGTATGGGGTGGGAAAGGGTAGAAAACTTGTTTTATGTGTTTTAAGTGTCTTAAGTAGTTCTTCGTTTCCTATAAAAATTGAAAAAAAAATTGAAAAAATTGAAAAATTGAAAAAAAAAAGAGTTTTAGAATTGATAGATACCCTTTCTTATGGTTCTATGATAGTAGTTTCTTGAATGATCATATAAATCCTTGCTAGCATGTCTTTGAGAGTATAGCTTGATTCTTATTTTGAAATTGTTTTTATAGAGGAATAACATTTGATGAAATTGAGCATGTATACTTTTTAGCATAAGTGATGCAATCCAACAAAAAAAATTGCTACCTTGTGAGATATTTTTGGCCTTATAGGGAGAACATAAAAAATCCCTCTTCTTTTCTTGTGTGATTTACTCTCTTTATGCATACTATCTCTTGGAATTGTGATGGTTATCTATTTCTTAAAACCTATATAAGATTTATAGTTCATTACTTGTGAAGGTCATATGATAGAGAACTTTTTCATAAGCCCTATTAATCCTTATCTACCTTTACATTATCCTTCATTTTTTAAGCCAATTTGAGCCTTGAAGCCTTTTATTTTTAGCTCCACAAAAATTATTCCCTAGCCGAGATAAGCTTGACCCTATCCGGGGATTAGGACTTAGATTGGAGAGGTTTGTTTTGTTGAGTGTGAAAAGATGTTATGATTGGTTCGAAAATTAAAGGTTTATGGGAAGGGTAGATTGGAAGTCTCTTGTTTTATTTTGTAAAAAGAAAGATCTCTTGGTCCAAAAGATGCACAAAAGAGTTGATTGATGGAAAAAGGTGAAGAAAGTATACACGATAAAGCTCGTTAACGACCTAGTTGGTTCGTTAACGAGGCTGCGCAAGTAAGTAAGTAAAAAAGGAAGTAAAAAGAAAGTTGAAAGGAGAAGAGTTTGGAAGTAATATGGGAAAGGAAAGGAAGTAAGATGTGTATGTGTGTTTAATAGATAAACCAGAGATTCTTTTGAGTATGTTTTATGAGACTTTCTAGGATATATTGGATGAGTGAGTAAGTGCATATTGTAGAGTGAGTTTGGTATATTTGTTTTTATGAGAGTTTTTGATGTGATGTGTGAGTTTTTAGGAGTCTTTGATTCCCAGATATTATTAGCACCACATGACCAAATATTTTCTACGCCTTATTGTTATTACCAAGCCCCATTGCAACCCGGCTGAATGAAAGCTTCTATGAAGTTTTTCATTGAGCCCTCTAAGTTCTCTTGATGATTTTTGCTTGTTTTGACAAATCTTGGGTGAAGAGTTTGATGATATAAGTTCCAATTTCTATGAGTTTTTGTATATAAGATTAGTTGAGAGATGAATTTATAAGCCTAAACACTTGAGAGTTGAGTGAAACACATATATCCTTGGTGAGGTTGGATTGTATTTGCTGATGACTATTTAGTGCTCATATATGTGTGATGACATTAATAGTCATTTGCTATTTTCTGCTATGTATGGATGTTGCTTTTTAGATGATGGCTATTTGCTTGATGAGTATGATTGTTTGGTTTTGATTATTGTTTAGTGATTGCTTGAAGACAAGCAAGTTTAAGTATGAGGTATTTTGATATTCATGTTTTTGGTATAGTTTTTAGTGTGTTTTCTTAGCGTGTTAGGATTAGTTTTAGTAGTTTTAGAGTTAGTTTTGTATGTTTTTGGATGGTTTTGCATATTTTGGGAAAAGTATGGAAGCTACTCCGTTTTGTGTCTTTTTATAGGTTGTGAGCAGGAAACAGTGATTTTTGGAGCTGAATTGGATTACTATGGTGAAGGACGGAAAAGTATGAAGATATGAAGTCCAAGTCCAAGCTTTTAGAGTTGAAGAGTTGAAGAAAACCAAATCCAGACTCGTTAACGAGGCTGTAAAGGGTCGTTAACGAGGCTTAGAGATAGAATTTTTCGAGAGATCTTTGTGATGTCTACCGACCTTCTGCGGAAATCTATCTTGATAATTCCGTGTCGGTAGGGTTTTTAACGAGTCTTAGGGCTATTATATTTTGTATTTTATGTCTTGTTATCTTTTTAAAATATCTTTCTATCTTTTTAGAGTAAGTTTCTATCTTTTAGGAAAGTTTTTATCTTCTAGTCTTTTTATTAGATAGATTTATTAATATAAATACCCTTCTTTCTAGCCTGGAAAGGGGGTGGCGAGTAGGAGATCAATTTTTAGGAGAGCCGAGATAGAAGAGAAGTCGAGGGGAGATCATCGAGTCGAGGTGGAACGAAAGCGAAGCCAGGGTCGTTAATCGTGTCTTCTGTTCGGTATTCTTGTTGTTTTCGGTTTCTTCGGGATATTGTAAGACAATATTTTTCTTATTAATTTGAAGTAGTTCGTTTTGTTTTCAATGCTTTCCCTTATTGAAGCTATTTGTTTTATAATTATGAGTAGTGAGTAGTTTTCTTATCTAGGGTCGGGGTTGAAACCCGGCATAGTTATGCATGTTTGATGAGTAGGTTGAAGTGTTGAATGCCTTTTATCTATTTTTAGATTGTTTGTTGTGTTTATGCCTAGATGAGAATCGAGTTAATTTGAGTTCTTAACTTGATTGAGAGGGAAGGTTATTGACTTGAAGGTTGATATTGTTCGATTACGAAAGTTTCGAGCTTTGGACCCAAAACAAGTAATTGAGTGAATCAGTTTATGAGAATAGATTGATTTGCTTGCTAATCAGTGAAAGTTGATGAATTTTTATTTTTAAAGGCATGATCTTTATCTTCTTATGAGTTTATATGCATGACTATGTTGTGGTAACCCTCGTCCTAGATTTTCGTTATTATTTGAGTTTTCCCTCGTTGCATTCGTTATCGAGTATTTGCCTCGGTACCGAACTTGTGTTGTAGGTCGTTGGTAAGTGTTATCCAGGTTCGTTAACGACCCTAATAAAGTCGTTAACGAGGTTGGTCGTGGGTGTTTTCTGTTGTTTTGCTTAGTTTTTTTTATTTTTAGTAGTTGGTAAACAAACAACAATGCTTCCCGTGGAACGATCCTGACTCCCCTATACTCAGCAGGGTCTTGACTTATAAATTTATTTGTTGTCCAGAGAAAAGACCCGTCAACACAAACACATCCCGATAATCTCTCTCGAATAACTTAAATTACCATACTACCTTTGAGAATTTCCATTCTCACTTGCTTAGTCTCCTCAGACTAATTCCACTATTTCCGCATTTTTGCTTGGCATTTCTCACCCTTTGCGACAAATGCCAGACTCTAGGAAATTCACATCGATGTTTTGAAGACAAAGTCTAGAAGGCTCGAGAAGAGTTATGCATGGATGGAAGGTCAAGGCAAGACGACGTTGAAGGAAGGAAGGAATTTTCAAAGAGCAAAGAATTCGGAAGATAGTGCATTTAACCAAGCAAATCGTCATCATATGAGTTGCCTTGGAGAAACATACTTGTATTTTTAATACGTCTTTTTAACCCTTTTAATATGGGCTTTATTTTCCACTGCAACATCATTTGTAAAACGACTCTCAATGTAGTGAACGAATGTTCTTATCAATGAATAAAATTCCACTTTTAGTCATTTTTTCTTTAAATTTTATCTCATTAAATTATTTAAAGCCTTGGGTGACTTTGGACGGTAAAATCCGAGGCAGTGGCGGTAATACCCAGTGTTACAAAATAGGGGTGTTACAAATAATCGCAAACCCAATTTGCATGGAAAGATCAAAACCTTAAAGTAAACAAGTAACCCTACCATCTACATAACACCAAAATGAAAAACCCTAAACCCTGACCAGTAACCCTACCATCTACATAACACCATAATGAAAAAAACCCTAAACCCTAACCAGTACCCTACCATCTAAAAAACCCTATAACCTATCCGTTAACCCTAATGTATACCCTAACTAATAATCGTAAACCTAATTTGAATTGAAAGCTCAAAAGCTCACACTAACCCTAACCATACCATCAACATAACACCAAAATGGAAACAAAACCCTATCCCTTAACCCTAATTTGCATGAAGAGATAAAACCCTAATATTAGCCCTAAACCCTAACTCGAAAATGGCAAAGCTAAATGACACGGGACGCTTTATGAAGCGTGAAAAATATAAAATCTTGCTTTCCCGCCTAGTTTCGAACTCGCAACATCTTACACACACACACACACACACACTTGTACCTTTACCAATTGTGCCGCGTTGGCTATCGATATACAGGGGAAGCATTTTTGTTTTAAACTAAAACTGCTTTGTCGCTTCATGCAGCATATCGCTTCATGATGTGCGGGAATATACAAAGAAAATTCCCTATGCGTGCCAATCTGGATCAATAAAATGGGAACCCTCCATGAGACGGGACGCTTTATGAAGCGTGAAAGTGCGCTTCATGAAGCGCCGAAATCCATGAAGTTCCCATCAGTACCTTACCAAAAAATAAGCATCAGATCAAGGCAAACAGAATCTGTACTCTCTCAAATCACAAGTGGGAATTTTAACGTAAGAACTGCCTATGGTATGGATCACAAGAGTATCATGTAAAAAGCAGAAATACACAGCATATGGCATCTCCTCGTATACAGATCATTCATGTGCAGGAAAAAAAATCAACAACTGAACTATGGACATAAATGAACCTGATCTTGTAAACTAACCAGCTTTCACATAAATCCCTCTATTGGCTTCACATATCTTCAAAATTTTATTGGCTGATATTAGATGAACCTAAAGTAAAAAAATATTTGTCCAAATCAAATCTACATCAGCAGCTTGAAGCTACAAAAAATGAAACAAAAGAAGAGTGCAACAGATCGAGAGAATTCGTACATGAGCCTCAGTTACATCAAGAAGAGTATCGTCAAAATCTTCAATAGATTGTGGTCCATACCCCTTTAGCAGATTGTTAGGTTATTTCATGAGTATAGATCACAATTAGCTTATTTAATGGTATATTCTGTTTGCTAAAACAGATTGTCAATGGCATGAGTCCATATAACCATCACAAAGTGACGATTCAAAATTACAGTTCTGGTGTGCTGGGATGAGGCGAGAATTAAAATTTCCCTAAAGGTTCACAACAAGCACTCCAGTCAAAAGCGCCGATGAAGCCAAAAGGAATATGTCAAAATCGTGCATCATGAAGCGCAAAAAAAATGAGGTAAAAGGTGGCTTTCGCACCCAGTTTCGAACTCGCAACCTGTAACACTAGCACTTGTACCTGTACCAATTGTGTCACGTTGGCTATCAATATATAGGGGAATCGTTTTTGTTTTAAACTAAAATTGATTTGTCGCATCATGATGCTTAGCGCTTCATGATGCACGAAAACATACAACACAAGCTCTGCTCAGCCGATTCAGAGTCCCCATTCACATTTGAACTATTTAACACCAGTAGATCACAGATCATATGCTCAATAAACTTGACCACTCTCAAGTGTAAAAGCATTAGCAATGTCATTAATACTCAACAAAGTTGCCTTTGAATGGAGAAAACTAGCTAGATAATTCAAAATTTTGCACCCTAACACTAACACTAAAAGACCAAAAGCCATCGCCTTTGAATCACTATAATGTCACAATTTGGATTCCTCAACTTCACAAACCAACTCAAACAGAAAAATTCATGATTCTCACATAATAAAACTATAATCTTAAATAGATGAAATCAAAATTCTTCGGAGGTCCCTTGCAAGCAACACAACCCAAAGCGACAAAGCTTCAGTATAGCTTTGTCATCTTGATAGCACTTCATCTCAGCCATCATCCCAGCAAAAAACCAATATGCAGCAAAATTTGAAATTTCTCCAAATGAGTAGATTTGGTCCATCAACCTCTGATCAATGTTAAGCCAATAGCCGTGACAACAAGAGTGGACGGAAACCTGAATTTGAGGTGGTTCTAGAAAGTAAGGTTGTAGCCAAAATGAGGGGCTCGATGCGCTTGTTCACATAGAATGAGGTTTGCAGCTGACCCTAATAGTGAAACGTTCCCAACAACAGTGCTCACTCAAGCTAGGATAAGCCATGCTTTTCTCTCATCAGTTGCTGAAATTTTTGCAGCTGATGCAGCCATTCTTCCTCCAAGCAACATAATTGTTGAAACAAGTGCCAAAGCTTACCAGGAATGTTCCACCAAGATGATCAATCTGTGCATATGGCTCCATAATGTCCCAAAGCTTACCAGGAACTCCGGTGTTGTTGAATCCGTCAATAGTAATAAACATTCCACAAAAGAATACCAAAAGTGAGTACGAGACCTGCCAAGAACAAAGTTAAAATCCAATGGATAAGATTATGTTATAGTGAAACTGGAAGACAAAAATAACTAGTGTCACATATCTGATTGCCTTCAGCATTGCAACATCCAGGAAAACAACAGACTTAATGATTGCCTTCAGCATTTGAGCAAATGCAACAGAAATGTACAAATATACACATTTGGACATCTTTTTCACTTCAAAAGCAACGTCCTCATGTTAGAGTACCTGAATAGATAAAAACCAGCATATAACATCAAAAGCATGTTAGAGTACCTGAATAGATAAAAACCACCATATCACAGCATTATCCATGAGACATAATGACTCGGCTGAAATCGTTGTTGCCAAGATCAAAGATAAATAACCCGAAACTACTAACTAGTATAGCAAGCAAGCAAGGGGTCGAACCCAAGAGAATCGGGATTCTGATCAATCTGTCAAAATCCTGCGAACAACTCTCATGCAGACAAATATAACATAATGACAACTTGAAACTAAATAATATAGCATTCAGACACCGTTTCAGTTTATCAAACCCACTAGAAGAATCAGAGTTAGATGGTTTAGGATATAACCAGTTGAAAGAATGAGGTAGTTTTTCAAAATATAAATCAAGAGTAATGATTTTCATGTTAGCACTACCACCCTTAAAATTTGAGAAATCACTAGGTAATCTATCATGCTCAGGACCTTTCTTAGACACATCAGACAAACAAATATCAAGAGTAAGTAAGGAGGAAGAGGGAAGGATACAGGGATCATGATCGATCATAACAAAGGGCTCCACAGTAGGAGACATAGCCATCTCCTCAAGTGGAAGGGCAATCTCCATATCATCATGTAGCTCCTTCTTTGAGTCATCAGGCTCATCGTCATCACTCCAGGAGCTATCAAACTTAAGGAAATATTCCTCCTCCGTCATTACATGACTATGATCATCCATCTCTTCATCCAATGAAAGGTCTATGGGTGCCTCTAGAGAGGATGGAACTGGCTCTTCAGGGAGATCTGTTGGTTCTTCAAGAATTTCCGTCTTGATGGCCAACACCTCTAATTTTCTTTGTTCAGCAATTTGGTTCTCCAATTTCTGCATCTCGATCTCTTTGGCTCGGATGTAACAAAAGAAATCCCATCGGTCAATGGGTTTCCAAAGGACGTATTTTGCATCGCTCTCGCGGTACATCCTTAGTTGGGACTCAAGAGTCATCCCCATAAAGATGTGATAGCAAGCATCATCAAGCCCTATGTGTAATCCCCAATTAGAGAGATCATGCAAGATTTCCTGGCACCTAGTGAAATACTCATGAAAGGGTTCATCCTGCAACTGAACAAGACTAAACACAGACATTAGTATATACAAGTGTAAACCATAAGATAGGTCTACACAGATTCGGGGATTCTGGACGAACCGATCCGCGGGCGCGGAAAAATTCCGAGGGCGCGGATTTTCCGCGGGCGCGGAAAAATTCCGAGGGAGCGGAAAAATTCCGAGGTCGCGGATTCGTCAGAAACGCCGATTAAACAGAAAAATAAAAACCGATTCCCCGGCAACGGCGCCAAAATTTGACTCGGCTGAAATCATTGTTGCCAAGATCAAAGATAAATAACCCGAAACTACTAACTAGTATAGCAAGCAAGCAAGGGGTTGAACCCAAGAGAATCGGGATTCTGATCAATCAGCAAAGAGTAAAGACAGGGGTTTTGGAGTTCAAGCAAACAAACAAACAAGCGAATATTGTTGAGATTAAATCAAGTGAAGGAAAGCAGAGTTCATTCAATCAATTCCACCTTTTTAATCATTCGATCATTGATTCATCCACTTTTCTATTAATTCCCTAGTTAATTCCAATCCTTATAAAAGATTTCCGCTTGTCCACGGTCCAAGCGAAATTATGATATGAACAAGAACGCTTAATTCAAATGATGCAAAGTATTAAGGATAGAAGGGTATTAATTCATGCAATCAAGCTACGAGTCTCATGCATAAAATAACAATCAAACACTCTTTCTCAATTCTAGTCCACAGTCCTAGAAAAGAGTTGTTTCAAGGATAAATAAGATTGCACAGACAACAATCAAACCTAATCCAAACAGTAGATCTAAGTCAATCAAACAAGTTGATCAGGCTTATCAAATCAAACATAGATCATATAAATAAAACCAAGAGTTTTGATATTAACCAAGGGCTAGAAAAGTTACCAGAATCTCACGAAATACATAAAAAGGCTTCCTTGATTAAACGAACTCCAAAGGAAAATTAGTTCTCCATAATACTGAAAATATGCTAGAAATTGTCTCTAAATTGTGTGTAACCCTAAAGTGAAACTCGAAACAAACTTAAATAGTAAAAATATCCGAAAATATAAAGATATAACAATCATAAAAGATAAAATAAACCGAAACAAAGTCGGCGCTGAAACACCCTCGATCCGCGAGCGCGGATCAGATCCGCGGTCGCGGATCCACTCTCTCGCCTCGGCCGCGGAACCCCACCGATCCAGCTAGGCCGCGATTGCTGCCCCTTCCTAGCCGCGATCGCGGCCTGTGTGTGACAACATTCTAGTGTCAACTTCGGAGGTAGTTTTGACCCACTTAGAGTTGGAATTTGAACTCGCCGTAAAAAGATGAATTGTAGCTCTTCGAGTTAGCTTTCCAATGATACCAAATTCAGCTTCATCCGATCACCGTAGCTCCCGGAATAAGCGTTAAAAGAAAGTGGTGTCGAAAAAACTCCAAATCAACACTTGTCTTCAAAACTCTTGCAATTCTTCAAATCGTGTCTTCGGTCTTCATATGACAATTATGCTCAAAACTAACCTAAACACACTCAAATCATACCTAAAATACAAGAGTTAACCTATACTAAAGTAAGCATATGAAATTCCCCCATACTTAATCCTTGCTCGTCCTCGAGTAAGCTCAAAATAAATCTAACAAGAAATCCTATCAAGGTTTACAGCATAGTATAAGGGAAGATAAAAATCACTCACCTCACCAACCCGAACCCAAAATAGAGAAATAATGAGCAAAAATATGATAGCTCAAGCACACACCTCACCAATACAAGATATAACACTCAAGCTCCAAAAAGTGTAGAGCAACCTAGGATCTACCCAACATCTAAAGTGTAATCCCCAAGCCCCAAAGTAGAATATGATCCTAAACACTCTGATTTTACCACTCATTCTACTTAGGCGCCCTTTCGGGTTTTCACCTAATCACTCTTTTCATTTTTCTTAGGTGTGCTCACAAATACTCACATCTCTCATAAACCTCATATTACCCCAGCCTAATGCTGGTCCGGGTTACCTGCTTATTACTTGAGCCGCCCTTTCGGGTTTTCAACTCATCCCAGGATTTTTATGCCTTTTTCTGAATTTTTTATGGCTTTTTTAATTATTTTTTTAATTTTTTTAATTATTTTCAAAAATTTCTCTATGCAAAACATGGAACAAAGATCCCATAAAAATAACAAAAAATAAACTGAAAAGCAACTAACTAGGATAGGCGTAGTGAGTACTTCCTCCCCCATACTTAAATCCTTCATTGTTCTCAATGAAGTAAAGAGAAAGGAATTAAGCATAGAAGAGGAAAATCAGAAGACTCACTTACGAAAGAAGAGATGGAATGAACTCCCGGAATTATAAGTACCAAACTCAGGAACAAACTGATTCGTCTGGGAACAAACCAAGAACGTCATCTTCACAACTCAGCAACCAAATCCACACCATAGGACGTCTCCAATGAGAATGAACTGGACTCCTCAAAATAATAAAGCTCTGACGACGGTAGCACCCCCATACTTGAACTATACCGCAAAGATGGTGTAAACGCGCAATCACCACAATGGGTTGGAACCCGATAATAGTAACTAACAATTCCAAGGAACTAGACATGGAAAGATATATAAAAATGGATTGATGGGTGATGGTAGAATATGGAAGAACACTTTTTTTTCTCTCTCTCTTCTTTTTTTTCCCTTAATTATCTCGGGGGTTTCACCCGAAAACCTTTTATTTCAGGGGTTTCACCTGAAAGCCTTTTATTTCGGGGGTTTCACCCGAAAACCTTTTATTTATTTTTTTATACTAATTTTTTTAATAAAATATTAATTCCGCCAGGCCGATCCGCGGGCGCGGAAAAATTTCGAGGGCGCGGAATTTCCGTGGGCTCGGAAAAATTCCGTGGGCGCGGATTTTCCGCGGGCGCGGAAAATTTCCGTGGGCGCGGAAAATTTCCGTGGGCGCGGATTTTCCTCAGGCTCGGACTGGCTTCTTTTGATGGAAAAAATTATACCTGCAAGTTAGCCCGACAAAACCAAAACAAAAAATAAAACTAAAACTAAACTAAAAAGATAAAAATAAAAGAAAAAGAAAAACTCACCTCGGGTTGCCTCCCGAACAGCGCCTTTGTTTAACGTCATTTGACCCGACGTCCTTATTGTCTCAAAACTCGGACATAGTCAAAGCCCTAAGCAATCTGTCAAAATCCTGCGAACAACTCTCATGCAGACAAATATAACATAATGACAACTTGAAACTAAATAATATAGCATTCAGACACCGTTTCAGTTTATCAAACCCACTAGAAGAATCAGAGTTAGATGGTTTAGGATATAACCAGTTGAAAGAATGAGGTAGTTTTTCAAAATATAAATCAAGAGTAATGATTTTCATGTTAGCACTACCACCCTTAAAATTTGAGAAATCACTAGGTAATCTATCATGCTCAGGACCTTTCTTAGACACATCAGACAAACAAATATCAAGAGTAAGTAAGGAGGAAGAGGGAAGGATACAGGGATCATGATCGATCATAACAAAGGGCTCCACAGTAGGAGACATAGACATCTCCTCAAGTGGAAGGGCAATCTCCATATCATCATGTAGCTCCTTCTTTGAGTCATCAGGCTCATCGTCATCACTCCAGGAGCTATCAAACTTAAGGAAATATTCCTCCTCCGTCATTACATGACTATGATCATCCATCTCTTCATCCAATGAAAGGTCTATGGGTGCCTCTAGAGAGGATGGAACTGGCTCTTCAGGGAGATCTGTTGGTTCTTCAAGAATTTCCGTCTTGATGGCCAACACCTCTAATTTTCTTTGTTCAGCAATTTGGTTCTCCAATTTCTGCATCTCGATCTCTTTGGCTCGGATGTAACAAAAGAAATCCCATCGGTCAATGGGTTTCCAAAGGACGTATTTTGCATCGCTCTCGCGGTACATCCTTAGTTGGGACTCAAGAGTCATCCCCATAAAGATGTGATAGCAAGCATCATCAAGCCCTATGTGTAATCCCCAATTAGAGAGATCATGCAAGATTTCCTGGCACCTAGTGAAATACTCATGAAAGGGTTCATCCTGCAACTGAACAAGACTAAACACAGACATTAGTATATACAAGTGTAAACCATAAGATAGGTCTACACAGATTCGGGGATTCTGGACGAACCGATCCGCGGGCGCGGAAAAATTCCGAGGGCGCGGAAAAATTCCGAGGGAGCGGAAAAATTCCGAGGTCGCGGATTCGTCAGAAACGCCGATTAAACAGAAAAATAAAAACCGATTCCCCGGCAACGGCGCCAAAATTTGACTCGGCTGAAATCATTGTTGCCAAGATCAAAGATAAATAACCCGAAACTACTAACTAGTATAGCAAGCAAGCAAGGGGTTGAACCCAAGAGAATCGGGATTCTGATCAATCAGCAAAGAGTAAAGACAGGGGTTTTGGAGTTCAAGCAAACAAACAAACAAGCGAATATTGTTGAGATTAAATCAAGTGAAGGAAAGCAGAGTTCATTCAATCAATTCCACCTTTTTAATCATTCGATCATTGATTCATCCACTTTTCTATTAATTCCCTAGTTAATTCCAATTCTTATAAAAGATTTCCGCTTGTCCACGGTCCAAGCGAAATTATGATATGAACAAGAACGCTTAATTCAAATGATGCAAAGTATTAAGGATAGAAGGATATTAATTCATGCAATCAAGCTACGAGTCTCATGCATAAAATAACAATCAAATACTCTTTCTCAATTCTAGTCCACAGTCCTAGAAAAGAGTTGTTTCAAGGATAAATAAGATTGCACAGACAACAATCAAACCTAATCCAAACAGTAGATCTAAGTCAATCAAACAAGTTGATCAGGCTTATCAAATCAAACATAGATCATATAAATAAAACCAAGAGTTTTGATATTAACCAAGGGCTAGAAAAGTTACCAGAATCTCACGAAATACATAAAAAGGCTTCCTTGATTAAACGAACTCCAAAGGAAAATTAGTTCTCCATAATACTGAAAATATGCTAGAAATTGTCTCTAAATTGTGTGTAACCCTAAAGTGAAACTCGAAACAAACTTAAATAGTAAAAATATCCGAAAATATAAAGATATAACAATAATAAAAGATAAAATAAATCGAAACAAAGTCGGCGCTGAAGCACCCTCGATCCGCAAGCGCGGATCAGATCCGCGGTCGCAGATCCACTCTCTCGCCTGGGACGCGGAACCCCACCGATCCAGCTAGGCCGCGATCGCTGCCCCTTCCTAGCCGCGATCACGGCCTGTCTCTGACAGCATTCTGGTGTCAACTTCGGAGGTAGTTTTGACCCACTTAGAGTTGGAATTTGAACTCGCCGTAATAAGATGAATTGTAGCTCTTCTAGTTAGCTTTCCAATGATACCAAATTCAGCTTCATCCGATCACCGTAGCTCCCGGAATAAGCGTTACAAGAAAGTGGTGTCGAAAAAACTCCAAATCAACACTTGTCTTCAAAACTCTTGCAATTCTTCAAATCGTGTCTTCGGTCTTCATATGACAATTATGCTCAAAACTAACCTAAACACACTCAAATCATACCTAAAATACAAGAGTTAACCTATACTAAAGTAAGCATATCACATAATCATAACCATAACCTAAAGCGGATGTTAAAAAAATTATTAAACGACACATGTCACTTCTAGATTGGACCACACCACCCTTTTTCTTAAAAAATAATCTCTTATTTTTGGATATGATAAATTCGTATGCATGTTTTTAGAATATAGAATAGAAAATCTCATTATTAAATAATCTTTTATTTTTGGATATGATAACTAGAAAGATCATTAGGATATTTTTTTATTCCATCATACAAATTCTAGAATATTTATTTTATTTTTAGATAGATATCAACTTAACAAATACAAATAAATAATAAAATAATTTTATAAAAACCCGTGCAGAGCACGGGAACTAAGACTAGTAATTATGTAAATAAGATGAACATTGATATCATATTATGAGAACTAACAATCTTAAGGAAACTTACATGTCCGTTTCCAAGTAGATGCTATATAGAAACTGAAGAAGGTGATAAATGTATAATGAAGATAATTGAACTTACTTGGCCTGAGCAAACTTACTTGGCGTGAGCAACAACTACTTCCACTTCATTCTTAATTTCTTTCTCAATGTCCTATATATTGGCCTTATGGTTTTTGAATCTATTGTTGCAAGCTCCAAAACATCAATAGAAAGATAGTTCGAGGCCAAGAACCTGGCAATCCTCCAAGCCAACAACAACAAGATAATAGCAAGTTCTAATGTATGAAATAGTGACACTAGCATCTTTAAATATGAAAACATAGAGAAACATGTCCTAATTACTTTTACACTAGTATCTTCTATGAGGCCAAAGATATATGACCCAGATACTTACCAAAATACCAGAAATCTAAACTATGGCAAGCAAGCATTATCCAGTTATGTGAAATGAAACATGGTGAATGATGTCCGTGTTTTTAGCTTTGTTTTAGCATGTTTTTCTAGGTTGTTTAGTTGTGTTTTTGTGAGTGTTTTGTGTCTTTTTAGTATAGTTTGCATATTTTGTGAAAAGTATGGAAACTACTCTAGTTTTGTGTTTTTGTGTAGGTTTTGAGGCGGGTTTGGGAGCATTCAAGGACATTAAAAGAGAGGACCAAGATAGGAGGAAGAAGAGAAGGAAGCTATGGAAGAAATCTCAAAGAAATCTAAGGGAAGAAAGGAAGAACAACAAGAGAACAAGTCAAGACCCAGCTCGATATCGACCCTTTAGGGGTCGGTACCGAGGCTCCCAGGCGTGACCAACTTAGAGCTTTTAATGCTTTTATTCCAAGATATTTTATCTTTAGTAGGTTTTATCTTTATGGAAACTTTTTAGATAGATGTTTTAGTATAAAAACTCTTGTTTAGATAAGTTTGAGACATCTAGATCAATCTATCTCTCTCTCTCGTTAGTTGGGACGCAAGTTTAGGGTTTTGGAAGACAAGATTGTTGCTTGGAGCACAAGGAAGAGAATTGTTGGAGATATCTTGTGTTCTAAGTTGTGTTCTAAGACAAGTTTGTTTTGAATTCAAGTAAGCTTTTAGTTTTAATTCAAAGTCATGTTTTCTTTCTATCTCTTTGTTTGTTCTTTTCCCACCATGAGTGAGTAGTCTCTTATTCTAGGGTTGGGGTTAGAAACCCAACATGATTGTGCATGAATGATGATATGAATGAATGAATTGAATGCCTCTTATCTATTTTCTACTTGTTTATGCAAATTCTTTGATGAAAGTTGAAGTATTTCATGTTCCTAACTTGATTGAAAGAAAAAAAAATTGTGAATTTGAATAGAGATAAAGTTTGAGACGAAAGTTGAGAACTTTCGATGAAAATAAGTAGATAAAGTAAATTGATTTATGAAAGTTGATTGATTTTCTTGTTTATTCAACGAAAGTTAATAACTTTATGTTAAAGGCATGCTTTTTATGATTCATATTGTTTGAATTTGCATGATTATGTTGTGGTAGACCCTTATCCTAGATATTATCTCTTATTTGTGAGTCGAGTTTCAATCCTAGGTATCTCGGTAACGACCCTCCTTAGGTCGGTACAAACCTGCAAAGTTTCTCTTTGTTTTGTTGTTTCTTAGTTTTTCACCCGAATTTGCACCTCGTTATTGATCCTGATAAGATCGGTACCGACCCCCTTCTAGTGTGCTTGTTTGGTTACTTTGCTTTGTTCCTTGCTTCATTTTCTCTTTTGCTTTTTAGTTTAGTAATTAGACACAACCTCGCTTCCCGTGGACGATCCTGACTTCGCAATACTCAGCGGGGTCTTGACTATAAATTTATTTTTTGTCAAGTAAATCCCTCTCAACAAATTGGCGTCGTTGTCGGGGAAGCGATAACGCTATGTTTAGTTGCTTTGTGGGTTTGGGAATAGCCCGACCCGGTTTTTGTTTCTAATTTGTTTCCTTTTGTTTGTCTTTTCAGGTTTTATGCAACCGGCAGGATGTAGACTTGCCTTTGAAACTCCTTTATACTATTCTGAGCCTGAGCATACTCTTCGTCACAGAAGGAGAGAGAACCAAGCAATGACGACTAATGACTAACAGATAGCCAACCTCCGAGCTCAGATGGAGCGGCTCCAAGCTGAAAGAGACAATGATGCTGCTCTAGTTGCACGTGAACAAGAGAATGTTGCTCGTCTACAAGAGCAGTTGAATGCCTTTCTTAAGAACGCTAAACGGTATATGCACCCAGAACTGAGGGTGCCAGAATCAACAATTGTTCTCCCATAGATAGGGAGAGCTTTTGAGATCAAATCTCAATTCATATCCTTGATCAAAAGGGCTCAGTATGAAGGGAAACCCACTGAGTGCCCAATAGAGCATATTAGAAATTTTATTGATTTATGTGACACTATTTCTGCTGACGGTGTCTCTTTGAAATATGTTTTGTTGAAAGATTTTAAGTGGTCCCTTACAGGAAAGGCCCTGAGCTGGTTAGAGAGCCTACCTCCAAGGTCAATAAGGACTTGGAAGGCTTTGCATGATTTTCTCATGACAAAGTCCTTCCTCTTGCCAAAACTAAGGAGTTAAGGAAACGCACCACTTCCTACCACCAGCTGCCTAATGAGACCTTTGTGGAGACATGTGAGAGATTCAAGGAGATGCTTCGACAATGCCCTACCCATGGGCAACCACAATATGTACTCCTAGAGATCTTCTTCCAAGGGATTAACGTTGAAATGAAGAACCGCATCAACTTGCACACCGATTACGGTTTTATTGAGATGGATCCCGAAGATGCATGGGCATTGCTTGACAAACTCACCAATTATGATGTCATGTATGGGACACAGCAGGCGCCCAACCTCAAAAGAGGCTCTACAATCCAAACACTGATATTGATCCAGATGTTAAAGTCCAATTTATGCAAGATGAGATCAATTGGCTTAAGAAACATGTAAGTTTCCTTAAAACCTCTCAACGTTGTCAAGAATGTGGCTCTGAAGCCCATAGTATTTCTGCTTGCACTAACATTGAGCAAGTTAGAGCCGCTGAGACCTATGCTGATGCTCATTATATGAGAGGTCAATACAGAAACCCGCCTAACAACTATGACAGGAACAACAACTATTCTACTTGGGGAAGTTACAATCAAGGTCAAGGCAATGCACTTCCACCACAAGAGAGAAAGCCCATACCTTGCAGACCTCCAGGCTATCAAGAGCCACCATCCTGGGTGCATGGACTTCACGAAGGAATCAATGGAGTAAAAAACGAGATCAGTGGAGTCCAAGCCAACCTTAACAATCGGTTGAATGGTGTACAAGCACAGTTAGGAGAGCTAGAAACATGGAAGAAGAGTATTAATTCCCAGCTAGGCAATCTTGCTGCACAAATTCCCCGACCTCAAGGGCAATTACTAGGTCGTCCAAAGGAAAACCCTAGAGGACAAATTGCAGCAATACACCTTAGAAGCGGAAAGAAGTTGCCGAATCATGATGAGATCAAGGAAAAAGAGAACGGAGATGAAGACGATGCCCCATTCAGGCCCATTACAGATCTTAACAAGGTCGATAACGACCGCTCTAGGATCGGTACCGACCCCCCAGGGTCTAAGTCTTCGAAACCCCCAGGGTCTAAGTCTTCAAAACCGACTCCTCCTCTCATTCACGAGGTCGATAGCGAATGCTCTAGGGTCGGTACCGACCCTTCTCCAGCAGCGACCAACCCTCTTGTCTATTCGGTAACGCCACGACTCGAGCCTGTGTTGGTTCCGAGTCCAACAAGGACTCTTCTCTTCCCTTCTAAAAATTCTAAGGACTCAACAGAAGGGAAGTTTAGACATTTGGTTAAAGTTCTTCAAGGCTTAAATATTTCCATACCATTCGCTGAGGCCCTAAGCGAAATGCCAGCTTACACAAAATTCTTGAAAGAAATTTTGAGCTGGAAGAGGTCTATATCTGAGCTGAAAGATGAGGTCCGATCCATGGAGCTCCCCGAGAAGCTAGGCGACCCAAGTAAGTTCGTCATCACTATTGGTATTGGAGCTTACCGTTTAAAAGCTTTATGTGATTTAGGTGCCAACACAAGCCTCCTACCACTCTCTATTTGGTCAAAAGCCAACATGGGATCGTTGGAACCTATCAATATGAAGTTGTACATGGCGGATGGATCTTGTGTCAAGCCTATAGGAGTAGTTTATGATTTCCTAGTGCAAGTGGGAAATTTCTTTGTGCCGAATGATTTTATCGTGATGAAGATGCCCGAAGACCCGGTAGTGTCTATCATTCTGGGTAGGCCATTCTTAGCCACCACAGGTGCCATAACCGAAGTTAGGAGGGGACTCCTAACTTTTGAGATTGGGGATGAGATGGTAGAGTTCCACTTTAACCCCACCATGAAGGAGACCAATGAAGCGGAGGTCAAAATGCTCTACACACACCGACTACATTGAATGTGGGGACTCAATCGGGAAGCTGCTGGCTTTTGAGGCATTTCCGAGCAAAAGATGGGCAAAATTCAATCCCGCAACATCGATAACGACCCCCCAAAGGTCGATATCGAGGCTTCTGGCAGGATCTATGAAGCAAATGGAGTGTACTGGTTCGATACCGGAATCTGAAGCGTCATTACCAACACCCTTCAAGTCGATAACGACCTAACTAGAAGGTACAACACACTCGATACCAACCCCCACCACCCTTCTAGCTGATGATGAAGAGCTTCTGATGTTTGATTTCCTTGAGGAGGTCTTGAAGACAGAGCATGAAGAGCCTATTCTTATCCCGGCTGAACCCCTTCCAACACTCAAGCCACTTCCAGACTCCCTCAGGTAAGAATTTCTTGGTCCTAACTCTACTTTCCCTGTTATCATTAATTCTCAATTACATGATGAAGAAGTAGAGAAATTGATTAGTCATTGGCTATTCCCTTGATGACATAACTATTATATCCCCGTCATTATGCATGCGTAGGATCTACATGGAGGATAATCACAAACCCACCATAGAGCATCAACGTAGATTGAATCCTAACATGAAAGATGTGGTCAAAAAGGAAATCTTAAAACTACTTTATGCGGAGATTATTTCTCCTATATCGGACAACCAATGGGTTAGTCCGGTCCATGTAGTCCCTAAAAAGGGCGGGATGACAGTTATTGAGAATGAAAGGGAGAACTATCCCCACTAGGACCACAACTAGTTGGATGATGTGTATTGATTATAGGAAATTAAATAGTTCTACAAAAAAGATCATTTTCCACTTCCTTTTATTGATCAAGTTCTGGAACGCTTAGCCCAACATGATTATTTTTGTTATTTAGATGGCTATAGCGGTTTTTGGCAGATTCCTATTCATCTTGATGACCAAGAGAAAACAACCTCTACATGTCCCTATGGGACTTTTTCATATAGAAGAATGCCATTTGGGCTTTGCAATGCCCCTGCAACTTTTCAAAGATGCATGATGGCTATCTTCTCTGACATGATAGAGGATAGAGTAGAGGTTTTTATCGATGATTTCTTTGTTTATGGTTCCTCATTTGATGATTGTCTTGCTAACCTGAATCGTGTGCTTAAAAGATGTGAAGAAACCAACCTTATTCTAAACTGGGAAAAATGCCATTAGGAGTTTTCTAGGGCATGCTGGCTTCTTCACATCTAGTTGGTTTCTTCACATCTAGACGCTTGATGAGGTGTAGAGTAAGTATACCAGGAAGTAGAAGGAAATCCTTACCGTGGTATTTGCTTTTGAGAAATTCTATTCCTATCTAGTTTGTTCTAAAGTGATTGTTTATACTGACCACAAGGCCGTTAGATACTTAATGACTAAGAAGGATGCCAAACCTATGCTACTTCCTTGGATGCTCTTGTTACAGGAATTTGACCATGAAATCAGAGACAAGAAGGGAGCATAAAACGTAGTAGCCGATGAGATTGCCAGTAGAACACATCACGGAGTCTAGCAACGCCGTGCCAACCAATGACTCAAGATTAGACAAACATCTCATGCAAAACGAGGGTGCACAATGCAACAACAAAGGGGCCTACCGACCCTCCAAAGGTCGTTATCAACCCTTTTTCGAGACTGGAGCATGTTGGAAACACCGTTACTGAAGTGGAAGAGCCTGATATCGAGGCAGGACAGATTGATACCGAGGCAGAGGAGATTGTTACCGAGGTGGACAATGAAGCAATAGGGTCGGTAACAACCCTAAATGGTCCGGTAACGACCCATTCAGGTAAGTATTCTCAACCTAATTCAATTCTTCTCAATTCATATCTTTTCTTATCTCCTTCTTCTACTTCTCTTCATTCTATCCATGCTATTAGATGGTCAAAAACCCCTTGGTTTGCGGATTTTGCTCACTACATTGTAGGAGGCATGATTCCCGAGGGTTTAACCCCATAAAAGAAGAAGAAGTTTCTCCATGACGTCAAACATTATTATTGGGACGATACTTACTTGTTCAAACAAGGGAGTTATCATATTTTCCGACGTTGTGTACCAGAGGAGGAGATAGAGAGTGTGATCCGTCATTTTCACACTCTCCTTACCGGTGGCCATGCAAAAGGATTCAAGACTACAACGAAGATTCTTCAAAGTGGTCTCTACTGGCCAACACTTTTCAAAGACGTACAAAAGTTCGTGACGTCTTGTGATGAATGCCAACGCTCTGGGAATATCACTTGGAGACATGAAAACCCGCTCACAGGGATCTTAGAGGTCGAGCTTTTCAACGTTTGGGGCATAGACTTCATGGGACCCTTCACATCATCAAGCCCCTACAAGTTCATCCTAGTGACGGTTGACTATGTCTCTAAGTGGGTGGAAGCCACCGCTACAAGAAACAATGATGCCAAAACTGTGGCCAAATTTATGAAAACGAACATCTTTCCCAGGTTTGGAGTGCCACGCGTTCTCATTATTGATGGTGGATCTCATTTCATAGAGAGGAACGGTCTCCCGCTCTAGGAAGGATTGGTCATCCAAGCTTGATGACGCTTTATGGGCATATAGAACGGCGTACAAAACACCCCTACACACCACTCCATACAATCTAGTTTATGGCAAGGTGTGCCATTTTCCAGTCGAGTTGGAGCATAAGGCACTATGGGCTCTCAAAGAGCTCAACATGGATCTTGATAAGGCCGGTGCAAAACGGTTCATTGACTTGCAAGAGCTAGAGGAGTTGAGGCTAAGGGCATATGAGAACGCTGAAATTTTCAAGTAGCGCACCAAGATGTGGCATGACAAGAAGTTGGTGCCAAAAACCTATGAAGTTGGTGACAAGGTACTTCTCTTTAACTCTAGACTTCGCTTATTTCTAGGGAAACTAAGATCAAGATGGAGTGGGCCATTCGTGGTCCACCACATATATCCCCATGGAGCGGTTGATCTAGTAGACAACAATGGAACCATCTTCAAGGTCAACGGGCATCCGTTGAAGAAATATTATGAGCAAACTGACCCGGATGAGGAAATCCGAGCCACTTGGGCTCTAACATCCTCCGATTAGCTAAGGTAAGTTCGTCGGGCAAATGACGTTAAAAATAGCGCTTACGGGAGGCAACCCGCTTTAGTTCGTTTTTCTTAGCTCTTTTTTCTATCTTTCTTTTGATTTGTTTTTTGATTAGATTTTAGATTTTCAGAATAGAATTCTTTGAATAAGTGATACAACAAAAAGGGGCCGAAATTGAGCAAAAACGAAGACTCGGTGAAAATTGTAAGTGGGTTGATACCGACTTGTAAGGGTCAGTACCGACCCTTGCAGCGTAAAACCGAAGTCAATCCGAATCCACACCAGGTAAGTGCCCTTATACTACTTTTCCTTTTTATGTTCCCTTCACAAAAACCCTCCCCCATAACCGAGCCTCCTTCTTCCTCGACTTTCTCACCGGCGCACCCCTCGCACCAACCCCTGCACCATCACACCACAACCGCCGCTGCTGTCGCACCACCACCATTGTGAATCGCGCCATGCTGCACACCAGGCAACACGCAGCAAAACTGAATCCCCTCACCCCGGTACCGATCAAAAATTTCCTTGTTCGTTACCGAACCTAACTCCCTCGTTACCAATCCAAAACTTCTTCTATTTTTCATTCTAATCTCGGATCTACGATATGCTTTCTCAACCTTCATCTTCTATTGTGGATTTCTTGAATTTACATGGTGATTTTTGGTTGATTTGCATATCTAGATCTAGATCTAGGTTGAAAATTTTTTAGCATAAAATTCTTGCCTCTTTGCCTCGATTTGGTGTTGTTTATTGATGAATGATGCTTTTCCATGTTTAAGATTGAATTAGTTTCAATTTTTAAGCATGAATTTGATTGTTGAGTTTTCTAGATCTACACCATGTTTTGGCTATTTTGGGGATGATTTTTGAGTAACTATGGGGTTTTTGGTACTTGGATTACCTTGAATTGATATTGAGACTTGCTAATTGATACATTAGAAGGATGACTGATGGTTCAAAGTCGGACGTCCCAACTCGGACTGGTTTTTGAGCTATGCGTAGGGTCGATATCGACCCCAAGGGTCGTTACCGACCCTTGTATTACCCAGATAATTTACGTCCTTCGATACCGACCCTCTAGGTTCGGTACCAACCCCTGCAGGACGTTTGCCTTTTGATTTTTTCATGCTTTTGGATAAATTTCTAAGATTTATTAAGGGTCTTTCATGCTTAATTAATTAAATTTAGATTGATTATGCATAATAGCTATGTTTTTCCATCTATATAGCATACAATTATGTGAAATTGAGTGATTTTTAGCATGTGTTTTCAATTCAAGTATGGGGTTATTTGGTTCTCGTGTTTTGTGTGGAGCATTATCTTGGAAATTTTTGAATATGTAGGATCAAATGTCCATCTCAAGCCACTCACACAAGAGGTCAAGCAAGAGGGCAAGGAAGCCTAGCCCTCCACCAGAATTTGTGTTCGAGATCAACAATGAAAGGGAGGAGGCATTATTCAACCATGTGATAAGCAAAACTCACAAAACAAGGTGGTTCTCCAAATCTCATGCTAAGAAACTTGGCATTTGGAGAGATGTCAAGCAAGCTTTTATCCACATTGGTGCTTACCACCTTCTCATCGCCGATGAGCCACACTACCCGTCCTTTTTGCTGAATTTGTTGCCACTATCCAACTCTAGCTTGACAACCCGGAGGAACCTGGACTGGTTGCATTCCGGCTTATGAACCAGCCTTATGAGCTTACCTTGCAAGACGTCAACACCCTCCTCAGCTTCCCTAGTCCATACCATGGCTACAAAGCTCCGGACAACTTCAAGGTCGAAGAAACGTGGAGATACATCACGGGCAAACCTCTTGGCGGCGTTGGTGCACTTCCCACCAAGGACATTATCAACCCTATTTTCCGCATCATCTTGCGGATTTTAGCAAGCACTATTTTGGCAAAGGCGGAGCCTACACGACCGACGAGGAAAGAGGTGGGGTGCCTCCGTACAATGTTGTTCAAGGAGTCCCCGACTATGAATTTGGGCTACGAATGGCTACGGCATGTGGCAACGGTCGGGCCTAAGAGTGAGGACGTCTACATTGGGGGCATGGTTACCCGACTTGCTCGAGCATGCCGGATTGATCTTTCCTGCCTCACCATGGGTATTCCACCTCAGCTTCTAGATCTACCTATCGGACATCGTCGGGTATTCTTAAGAAGGCTGGTGGAGTGCTCACAACAACGGTTGAAGGACAACAAGTTGAGGTAACATCGGAGAAGCTTGAACTCTTGTACCTTCCAAATTAGTACTCGAAGTGGACTTCTCGGCCCTATCCTTTCTCTCCGGGTCCCGAGGATGAGTTGTCATTAAGGAGGAAAGAGTCCCGATTTCAAAGAGATAAAGAGATGCCAGATGCTAAGGTTGGTAACAAACCATCTGGGTTCAGTACTGAGGGAGTGGCCCATGCGGATGGACACGTTACCGAGCTAGCGGAGCTCGGTATCACTCTTTAAAACCCCGTTACCGACCCTAGTTCGGTCATTTTCAGGACAATAACGAGGGGTACCTGGCTGGTTTCAGGGCTTCTGCAGAGCATTATCTAGACTACCGAGTTCCCCATCCGAGTGAGGCTAGCTCGAGCTCCAACTCCACTCCACCTCCATGGGTCGATGATCTTGTGCACCGAATGGAGATGCTTCAAACCAGCCAACTCAGGTTTTATGATCAACGCTGGCATAGGAATGAGGATCGATGGGCGCAATCTGACGAGCGTTGGACGTCTACTTGTCAGTTCATGACTACGATGGAGAAGCACTTTCCTCCTCCATCACCACCAGACTATCAATGACTTCCCTTCTCTTTCAAGTGTTCAAGGATGTTTTCAAGACCGCTTCAAAATTGATCTTGTGAGTCTGTTTTCTTTTCCCTATTTCTTTCTTTTTACCTTGCTTTGTTCTTACAGTGGGGACCCTGTTAGGTTTAAGTATGGGGTAGGGAGGGAAAAGAAAACTCTGCTTGTGCTTGCTTATGTGTTTTTATGTCTTGCTTTGATGACTTGTTGTTTTAAAGTTAGTTTCAGTTGCTTTCCTTTCCTTTAAAAAAATGAAAAGAATTGAAAATTTTGAAAAATCACAAAGAGATTTTTCGGATTGATACAACCCTTGTCTTATGGTTCTATGATGGTAATTGCTTGCATGATCATGTAAATCCTTTAGCATGTTTTTGATGGTTTAGCCCGAGTCACTTTCATGAAAATGTTTTTGTGAAATTTTTTAGCTTGTGATGAAATTGAGCACATATGACTTCTAAGTATGAGCTTGTCGCAATCCAATAGAAATTTCTACCTTGTGAGTTGTTTTTGGCCTTATAGGGAGAACATCAAGAATCCTTCATCTTTTCTTCTATGATTTTACTCTCCCATTTGCATATTATCTCTTTATATTGATATGGTTATTTATTTCTTGAAGCCTATATGAGATATTAGTTCATTACTTGTGGAATTAGAGGATAGAGAACTTATTTTCATTAGCCTTATTATTTCCCTATCCACCCTTGCATTATCCTTTCTTTTTGAAGCCAAGGTTTTGAGCCTTTAAGCCTATTTTTAGCTCCACAAAATTATTTCCTAGCCGATGAAAGCTTGACCCTATCCGGGGATTAGGACTTAGTTGGGTTGGGATTTGTTTTGTTTTGTTGAGTGTAATGTATTGGTACAAAAAGAGGGATCGTTGTTATTAGGGGTGTTCACGGGTCGGGTCGGGTCGACCCGCGACCCATAATTTTTTTTGCCTTTGACCCGCGACCCGACCCCGCGGGTCGCGGGTCTAACGGGTCGGGTCGCGGGTCGACCTGATTGACCCGTTTGACTAAGTCAATCGGGTCAAAACTAATTTTTTTACCTAAAAAAAATTAAATTTTAACCTAAAATAATTAATTTTTAACCTAAAAACATGTATTTATTTAAAAAACCCGTCGGGTTTGTGGGTCGACCCGTAAATCTATCGATTTTGTTATTAAAAAATAGTTTATATATTAATAAAATTACAATAAAAATATATTTTTAAAAATATTGAAGGTTTGACCCGACCCGACCCGCGACCTGCAAAAGAAAAAAATTCGACCCGCGACCCGACCCGCACGGGTCGTGGGTCGACCCGCAACCCGCAAATTGCGGGTCGGGTCGGTGTGGGTCGCGGGCGACCCGACCCGTTAAACACCCCTAGTTGTTATAGGAGTCTCATAAATGATTCAAAAGTTGGAAAAAGGGATTTTTGGATTGCAAAAGAATGCACAAGTAAGCAAAAGAAAGAAAATGCATACATCGATATCGACCCTAGTAGGGTCGGTACCGACCATCTCCCAGGAGAATATTTCAGAGAAAAATCATGAAAAATTCAGAAAAAAGAGGGAAGAAAAGTGAATAAGTGCAAGCAAAGAAAAGAAGAAAAGCCAAGGATTCCTTTAAAATATGTTTCGTGAGACTTAGATAGGATATCTTGGGTTAATAAGAGAGAGTGTGGTTAATGTTTAGTGAGTTTGGTATTTTGAGAGTTTTGGTGAGTTGTGTTGGAGAGTTTAGGAGTCTTGATTCCCGGATTTTTAGCACCACGTAGCCAAAATATTTTCCTGCCTTATTGTTATATTGCCAAGCCCCATTACAACCCAACCGAATGGAAGCTTCTATGAAGTTTTTCATTGAGCCTAAGTTCTCTTGATAATTCCGCTTCTTTTGACATCTTTGGTAGAGAGAATGGTGATATAAGTAACAATGTCAATGAGTTTTTGTATATAGGATTGAGTTAAGAGTTGTTACTAAAAGCCTAAACACATAAGAGTTGAGTGAAACACATATTCCTTGTGAGGTTGGATTGTGATTGCTTGTGCTTATTAGTTGCTTATATATGTGTGATGACGTTTAAGGCACTTGTCTAAATTTCACTTGTGTTGAATTTGCTTTTTGATAAGGGTTATTGCTTGGTGAATGTGTTGATGGTTTTGATTTATGTTTAGTAATTGCTTGAGGACAAGAAAGCTTAAGTATGGGGTATTTTGATGTCCGTGTTTTTAGCTTTGTTTTAGTATGTTTTTCTAGGTTGTTTAATCTTGTTTAGGAGGAAGGAGAGAAGAAAGCTATGGAAGGAACTCCCACAAAATCCAAGAGAAGAAGGAAGAACAACAAGAGAACAAGGCAAGACCAAGCTCGATATCGACCCTCTAAGGGTCGGTACCGAGGCTCCCAAGCGTGACCGACTTAGGGATTTTTAATGCTTTTATTCCAAGATCTTTATCTTTAGTAGGTTTTATCTTTATGGGAACTTTTTAGATAGATGTCTTTATGGGAACTTTTTAGATAGATGTTTTAGTATAAATACTCTTGTTTAGATAAGTTTGAGACATCTAGATCTCTCTCTCTCTCTCTCTCTCTCTCTCTCTCTCTCTCTCTCTCTCTCTCTCTCGTTAGTTGGGACACAAGTTTAGGGTTTTTGGAAGACAAGATTGTTGCTTGGAGCACAAGGAAGAGAATTGTTGGAGGTTTCCAGTGTTCTAAGTTGTGTTCTAAGACAAGTTTGTTTTGAATTCAAGTAAGCTCTTAGTTTTAATTCAAAGTCATGTTTTCTTTCAATCTCTTTGTTTGTTCTTTTCCCACCATGAATGAGTAGTCGCTTATTCTAGGGTTGGGGTTAGAAACCCAACATGGTTGTGCATGAATGATGATATGAATGAATCAATTGAATGCCTATTATCTATTTTTTACTTGTTTGTGCAAAAGTTTTGACAAAAGTTGAAGTATTTCATGTTCCTAACTTGATTGAAAGAAGAGTTGTGAATTTGAATAGAGTTAAAGTTTGAGACGAAAGTTGAGAACTCTAGATCAAAATAAGTAGATACAGTAAATTGATTTATGAAAGTTGATTGATTTGCTTGTTTATTCAACAAAAGTTGATAACTTTATGTTAAAGGCATGATTTTTATGATTCATATTGCTTGAATTTTCATGATTATGTTGTGGTAGACCCTTATCCTAGATTTTATCTCTTATTTGTGAGTCGAGTTTCAATCCTAGGTACCTCGGTAACGACCCTCCTTAGGTCGGTATCGACCTGCAAATTTTGTCTTTGTTTTGCTGTTTCCTTAGTTTTTCACCTGAATTTGCACCTCGTTATCGACCCTGACAAGGTCGGTACCAACCCTCTTCCAGTGTGCTTGTTTGGTTACTTTGCTTTGGTTTGCTTTGTTCCTTGCTTTGTTTTCTCTTTTGCTTTTTATTTTAGAAATTAGACACAACCTCGCTTCCCGTGGATGATCCTGACTTCGCTATACTTAGCGGAGTCTTGACTATATATTTGTTGTTAAGTAAATCTCTCTCAAGAGTGAATTTAAACTAAGATAACACTTGCTTAGTCAGCAAATATATCCGTCACATTCTTTTTAGGTCACTGTGCTCATTTAAACCACTGGTCATGCTCAAGTTTAATCATTTTGACCATTAAACAAGCTCATTAAGAAAAAGGCAAGCTGACATCTTTAGCATTATTATATATCAAAAAATTTGATAAGCTAGAATTATTGCAGTAAATTAACAATTAAACAATAAATCTATATGAAGAAGGAGCTAGCTAGGTGACCTGTCCATGGTTTAAGGCCCCACCTTAAGGACTGAGATCAATGTTTCTTTCCACACCAGCAAAACTAAAAAGAAGAATCTGGCATCAAATATCTAGACCGAACTAATTGTAATTGAAATTAAAAAGAAGAATCTGACATCAAATATCAAGACCGAACTGCTCACCTTGCCATTATAACAATCACACCAACAGCCTCCAAGAAACAACCAAACATCTTATTGACACTGTACCTCCTTTCAAGAAAAATAGCTGATAGAATAAGTTGCCAAATTAGAAATGTCTGCACAAAAATTAAGGATAATGTTAGTCTTAACTTGGTAATTTATTCCTTACAACAACAGCACAGTCTGATTGCAAAGAAATGTCTGCTATCAAGCTACATGAATACATCACGCATAAGCAGATGAGCATCAAGCCTAGAACTATTAGATAAGCAGGAAATTCAATCCTATACCAAGCATTCACCAAGAACAACAACTACTTTGTCAGTGAAAGATTGTTCTCAACCATTGCCACATCAACACATCCTATCAGAACCTGCACTAGGAAAGTAAAAATTGAATCAATTTTTACTAAAACATTCCACCATAATGAAAATAAATGTACATAAAGAGCTCTGTTGATACACAAAGCTAGAAAATGCCCCATCATAGTGACAAAAGAAGAAGAACAAATTCTGTTGGGCCCTCCGAAATCTAGCCCAAAAGAGCATCAAGGAGCCTAGAATAGTTGGCCCAATCTGGTGGTTAAAAAGGAAGGTCGAAGAAACGTTGAAGACATGGTGAGATTGAGTCATTGAAGGAGGCAATAAATATGTGACGGAAATCTCGGACCCGAGGGTTGAAATGCAGAAACAGCTAGTTCGTGGATTCAGCAGGCGAGATCTCTGAGATACATTGAGCGCCCCACCAACGGTCCGAATTAAGGAGAGGGTTATATATAACAATCCTGAAGCGAAAAGAGAGGGACACAAGTACTCGAGAGAAAAACCATAAGCTTAAATTCATCTTTGTTCACTTTATTCTACTTCCACTCAAGTGTTCGTTTGTATTGGAGGAGACTCATCTCAAACTACGATCATAATACACACATTACAACTTACTTGCTATTGTCTTTTCTATTCTTTAATCGGTCCTTCATCTTATCTCTAGTTTATAACGCGTTACACTTGATCTTTGGTTAGGAATTCCATATCAAAGCAGGTAACGTGTTAGTGCGGTTATCCTACCCAAAACAATTGGCGCCCACCGTGGGGCCCTAGCCAAAAAAGGAGTCACGCTAAAAAACCCGCAAGATCCATCACATGGAGGGAATCCAAACTACATACAACCACGTAGGGGATCTCGACAATCACGAGGTCAATGAGGAGATGAACAATCAAGGCGATGGAAACGTGGATGGAACTGGAAACGTAGACGGTACATGAAACATAGATGGAACAGGGAATGGTGATGGAGTCAAGCAAGGTTCTGGTGACACCAATGGCAATCCTGGCACTTCCGAGCAACGGCGAGCTGGAGGAGGCGACGCCAACGTCATCATGGAACTTCGATCAACAATGATTGCTCTTTGGAAAGACTTAGAAAGCCAGAAAGAGGCCAATGCCAAATTCACCGAGGTATATGAAAAACAAATTGAAACCCTAACTAATGAACGCAACTTGCTTCGATCACAGGTACAATCAGCTCCAACCTGTCCCCGTGGAACCAACGTGGTAGAAGGAGTCGCTAGGCGATTAGACATGGATGATCCAAGTCTCGTGACACCCGATGTCGTCAGGCCAGTAACCGGGTATCAGGTAAATGGTAATTCTTTAAGAGCGATACGGGAAGATACTGAGGTTTTCCAATTGCGGGAACGCTTTCTATCCCTGGAGGACCGAATCACTCAGGTCCCAAGAGCACCTCAACCGATAGCGATGGAAAGGAGAGACGGTTACACCGACTCCCCCTTCGTGCCCGCTATCGCAAGGGTTGATATCTCCTGGAAGTATCATGTCCCCCGACATACCTAAATACGAAGGGGTAACAAATCCCGATCAACACATAGCCGCATTCAAACAGGCTATGAATATTAGTACAGTCCTTTTTGATATGAAGGAGATTGTCATGTGCCGCTGGTTCGGGAACACGTTGTCCGGACCCGCTCTCAATTGGCACTCGCACTTGCCTCTTGGAAGTATCTCATCTTTTGTCGAGTTGATTGACAAGTTTAGGATTAGGTTCGCAAGCAGTCGACATGCCAAAAAATAATCGTGATTTATACCGATTGGTCTAAAAACCGGGAGAATCTCTGAAAGCTTTCCTCAACCGCTACAATGAAGAACTGGTGACCATTGAAGGATGTGATGCCGCTACGGCTGTGGAGGCATTCCAAAGGGGTATATCAATATGTAATCCCGAAATATACCGTGAACTAACTAAATATCCTTGCTCAAACTTTGATGAAGTACAGGTAAAAACTTTGATGAGTCCTCATCGACCCGATCGGAGACAGGGAAGACGAGACACAAGATACGTTTCGTATCCAACTGGACCTCATGGTAAGACTACCGTTAATACAACGATGTTTAGACAAGGTGACAAATAAGAGAATCCTAGGCTTCCTCCGATACTCTCTCACTACAATTTCCGCAAGGATACAACCGAAGTGGTTCGAATCCTCAACACCATGGGGGACACTGTTACATGGCCTCGAAAGAGTAACATGCCAGCGCATCATAAAGATAGATCCAGATGGTGTGATTTCCACTTCGATCATGGGCATCAGACCGACGAGTGTATCGCTTTACGAAAGGAAGTGAGCGAATTGTTATGAAGGGGGCATCTCAGAGAATTAATATCGGAGAAAGCAAAAGAGCAGCTGGAGCGCAACAAAGAAAGAGCCAGTCCACCACCCCCGCCAAAGCACACCGGAGTAATCAATGTTATCACAAGGGGGTCGGAAATTTGTGGTATAACCTACTCCGCAACCAAAAGGATCGCAAGGGATACTAAAAGAGAGTGCCCGAAAGCACCATCACGAGCAAGTCTTGCCATGATGTCAATCACCTTCGACGATGTCGAAGAAGAGGAAGTTCACCACGATTGCTTGATAATCTCTTTAATGATAGCTAATTTCCTTGTCAAAAGAATTTTAGTTGATAATGGAAGCTCTACTAATTTACTCATGTTGGACGCCTTATACAGCTTAGGTTTCGGGATGGACGATATCGTCAAAAAATCGACGACTTTGGTGGGCTTCAGTGGAGAATCACGCAATACGCTCGGGGAGATATCATTACCCAACATTGCAGGAGGAGTTAACTACCAGATAAAATTCCAAGTGCTTGATTGCCCTTCACCTTTTTATGTAATTTTGGGCAGGCCATGGATACACGGGATGAAGGCTATCCCCTCTACCTATCATCAATGCGTGAAGTTCCCGACACCATGGGGGATTCAGGAGATTAAAGGGGAACAGAAACTGGCGAGGGAATGTTACACCACAACAATGAAAGCAACGACTTCCAAAAACCTACAACTTGGAGCAGGGAAGACGGCGTCGGATTAGCAATTAAAGGACTGTAGAACGACCACTTACTACGTAAAACCGGAAACGCCCGAGCTCCAAGAAGTGTCTCTTGATCCTTAGAGCCATCTAAGAAAATCAAAGTAGGAGCAGATCTGGAACCGACTTTACGTGAACAAATAGTGGAATTTCTACGGTCCTACAATGATTGTTTCGCTTGGTCGAACGAGGATATGGTAGGTATTGATCCCGACGTGATCACCCACGCCTTAAATGTCAACAAAAAGGTGCCACCAGTGAAACAGAAAAGGCGTAAGTTCGCCCCCGAACGAAATCAGGTAATCAACGATGAGGTAAAGTCCTTACTTGAGTCTGGAAAGATTAGAGAGGTAAAATATCCTGATTGGCTTGCGAATGTGGTTGTTGTTAAAAAGAAAAATCGTAAATGGCGCGTTTGCGTAGATTTTACCGTTTTGAATAAAGCATGCCCCCAAAGATTCGTTCCCCTTGCCTCATATAGATGCAATGGTGGACGCAACGGCAGGGCATGAACTCTTGATTTTCATGGATGCATTTAGCAGGTATCATCAAATAATGATGCACCCTGACGATCAAGAAAAAACTACATTCGTAACCAATCAAGGAACTTATTGTTACAAAGTTATGCCTTTTAGGTTAAAAAACGCAGGTGCTACTTATCAGAGATTGGTTAATAAGATGTTTCAGGAAAAACTGTGGGATACGATGGAGGTATACATAGACGACATGTTGGTCAAATCATTGAAGGCGGAGGACCACATTAATCACCTGAGAGACGTGTTCAAGATCATGCGGAGTTACAAGATGAAGTTGAACCCAACCAAGTGCTCTTTTGGAGTGACATCAGGGAAGTTCCTCGGATACATAGTGACGCAAAGGGGAATCGAGGCGAGTCCGGAACAAGTCAGGGCCATAATGGAGTTGCAATCACCAAAGTGCGTCAAGGATGTCCAGAGGTTAACGGAACGAGTAGCTGCATTAAACCGGTTCATATCAAGATCTTCAGACAGAAATAAATTGATTTACGACATTCTGAAGAAAAACAAGTCGTTCGAGTGGACAGAAGCACATGAAAAAGCCTTTGGGGAGTTGAAGAATTATTTGTCTAATCCGCAGGTATTATCCAAACCCAAGCCAGGCGAGAAATTAAATGTGTACTTGGCCGTGACAGAAGTAGCAGTAAGTGCAGTCCTGATCCGAGAAGAGAATGGAGACCAGTTGCCCATCTATTATGTAACTAAAACTTTGCTCGATGCGGAAACCAGGTATTGCCCCATGGAAAAATTAGTATTGTCTTTGGTAATGGCTTCAATAAAGTTACGTCCTTATTTTGAAAGTCATTCTATCATCGTGAGAACTAATTACCCAATGAAAAGTATTATGTCAAAGATAAAATTGTTAGGTCGGCTAACAAGATGGTTGATCCACTTAAATCGCTACGACATAACGTACGAGCCTCGAACAGCAATGAAGTCTCAAGCGTTGGCAGATTTTGTGGTTGACTTCACTCCTACCACTTCAGAGCATGAAGACCAGGATGTGCTGCACGTGACAAGGAGTGGAAAATGATTGATGCATACAGACGGGGCGTCGAACCAGATTGGTGTAGGATTGGGGGTAGTCCTGAAGTCACCACAGGGGGATAGGATAGCCCAAGTTGTTCGATGTACATTCAAGGCTACTAACAACGAAGCAGAGTATGAAGCGATTATTGCAGGGTTACTTGTTGCTAAGGAACTGGATGTACAGGAAATCGAGGTAATCTGTGACTCGTTACTTAATGTAAATCAAGTTACAAACTCGTATGTTGCCAGGGATTCAAAGATGAAGGTGTACATGGAAAAGGTCCAAGAGATCGTAAAGCACTTCAAACATTTCGAGATAAGGCAGGTTCCCCGAGATGCCAACACACAAGCAGACACCTTAGCCAACCTTGGATCCGCAATCGACCCAAGGGAGTACGACAAGATACCTTTCGTATATCTCGAGGCACCATCTATAACCAAAGAGGCAGGCATGTTGGAGATTCGAGGCGCAGATGAAGACAAGTCATGGGTAACCCCTTATCTGAAGTGGTTACGAGATGAAGTTTTGCCAAAAGACAAGGAAGAAGCTCAACGACTTAAGGTAAAAGCTTCCACTTCCATTGTTAAGAATAATATCTTGTTTAAGTGGATGTCGTCAGGGATACACGCACGATGCGTAAAAGAAGAGGAGGTACAGAAGGTGTTACAAGACATACACGATGGAGAATGCGGAAACCATACAGGAGGTCGCAACTTGGCGAAGAAGGCAAGCAGGATGAGTTATTACTGGCCTACCATGAACAAAGACGCAGTAGAGTTCGCTCGCAAATGTGACGCGTGCCAGCGTCATGGACCCATTCCACATCAACCCTCAGAGCTATTACATCCTATAACTTCCCCTTGGCCATTCATGAAATGGGGAATGGACATCGTGGGAAAGCTTCCTCCAGCTTCAGGACAACGCGTTTACATCTTAGCAATGACTGATTACTTCTCCAAATGGATTGAAGCCAAAGCTTTCAAAAAAGTCAAAGACACCAAGGTCATTTCTTTCATAAAGAGAAATATCCTGAGTAGATTCGAAATAGCATCCACCATAGTCTGCGACAACGGGTCCCAATTCATCAGTGATAAGACGAGATCATTCTGCCAGCAATACAATATTCAGTTAGTAATGCCTACACCACGCTACCCTCAAGCTAATGGTCAAGCAAAAGCAAGCAACAAAGTAATCATCAACAACTTGAAGAAGCGACTCAAAGAAGCGAAGGGGAAATGGGCAGACGAGTTACCCCTTATTCTATAGTCATATCGAGCAACCCCCAAGACTGCCACTGGCCATACACCTTTCTCCTTAGTGTATGGATGTGAAGCCGTGATACCAGTAGAAGTGACCTTGCCCACAGTTTGATATGTACTCACTATCGAAGAATTAAACCGACCTAACTTGTCACACCATTTGGACACTGTAGACGAGTTACGAGATGAGGCATCAGTTCGGATGGTGGCATATAGACAGGGGCTAGCTCGGAGTTACAACAAACGCGTTAACGCCAAGGTGTTCCAAGTGGGAGACTAGGTACTGAGAAGAGTCTTTCAAAATACGCAAGAATTGAATGCTGGCAAGTTGGGAGCAAACTGGGAAGGACCATACCAGATCACAAAGATCGTAGTGCAAGGAGCCTACGAATTAATGTCACAAGAGGGGAAGACGGTCCCCAAAAGCTGGAATGTGATGAACTTGAAGTTGTACCACTTTTGAAACACACGGGTTTTAATAAGGTAATTCTCAATTTTTTTTTTCCTTTTACATTATATCATTACATCTTCGTACGTACACAAGAACAACGGTTTCGAAAAAACTAACAAGGGACGCCTTGTGACGTTACAGGCCAAAACATAGGCCCTCGCCTTGTGATCAAGCAACGCTGTGCACACAACGACTAGTCAAAAGATGCAAGAAGACGAGAACATGTAACAAGAATTCTAGAACAAGTGTAACTTTTCATTTGTAAACGTGATTCACGAATTTATTGCAAATGTTTACATTCAGACAAGTACATCGTTCTCTCTCTCTTCGCATCTAACATAAAAAGCGCTATACAACAAAGAGTCTATTGCTAAAATTACAAATATGTGTTTCAAACAAATCAACTTCCCCACAAACGTGTTGACCTTCTTTCTCCGGCGTTGAACCTGCTTACCTGTAAAAAAATCAAACACGAATCCAAGGCCATAGCAACTAATAAAACATTATCAAAATAAAGCATAACCCCATAAACCAACACAGGGTGCAAAAGTTGTCCACATCTAGGCCCTAATACAAGCGGCCACATAAAACATAGAGTTTTTCAAAAAGTCCCAACACACTAGGGGTAGGAAAAGAGTTCGAAAATAGAAAAAAGGAATCATTCTTTATCTGTGCTCTCGGCTGACTTCTGGTTATCCATCTTGACCTGGGCTACTTCCTTGGCGACCTGTGAAATGTCGTCGATGAGAGAGGGTTTCTTTGACGTGTTGGCCTCTTCAGGAAACAGGTTCTTGAATTGTTCCCTCTCCTTAGCAGCATCACAGGTAGAATGTTTTCCGGCAGCAAATTCCTCAATCGTCTCGACGCGAGCCCTGATCGACCAGTAGTCAGCTGTATCCTCAACTTCCTGGGCAAGAGCGACACTTTTCTTTGATGCTTCCATGAATTTGTCATACCACGTCTTGGAGTCATCCAGAGCTTTCGCAAGGGCATTTTGCAGATCAAGGACCTTCTTCTCCAGAGCTTTCTTAACCTGTCCCAGAATGACAAACCTATCCTTTTCAAGCTGCGTGTTGATTTTACTCTGAGCCAGTTGCTCAGGGTAGTCTTTGAAGGTTCGTAAGCCGCAAGAGTGAGTTGAAGTCCCTGGGCAACAAATATGGATTAAGTAGACATCCAGACAATCAACAGTAAGAGCAAAAAGGGACCTGATGAATACCTGCCATTGGCCGCCAGTATTTTGCCGAGAAATTCAGGAAAAGAGGATCGATGGCTTGAACCATGGAGGCAATCCACTTGCAGAGGCATCAAAGATTTAAGGCATTTCTCAGCATCCATGTCCAGGGACATCATGGTGCTGGGAAGATCCGTCATGCGAGAAGAGGCACCTTTCTTTGATAGGGAGGCCTTGGGAGAATCGCCTACCACTTTGGGAGGTAGAGACACCATCAAAGACGTATCAGTAGTGGAGGCTGTGTCCACTTTCCTCTTCTTCCTGGCCTCGACCCTTTCCAAAGTTGACAAAGCAGCGGTTGATCTGGTAGTCCTTGAACCTGACATCATGAGAAGAACAGGGTTAACAAAAAACAAGGAACGTTGAAGCTAGAAAGGAGAGGAGAGACAGACTTACTCGACATCTCGATATCTTCAGGCTCTGCAAAACACGCTTTTACTAATTTGGGGTAGGATCTTTCCTCCAACGAGAGAGCCTCGATGTGGGAGATAACTTGATATGATACTTTGCGGGGTTGAGGAGTAGCAAGACACTGTGCACAGAAATCATTCAGTGGTTAGACTTGAATAGAAACCAACGATTACTAAAGGGAAACACTACATGTTGATTGCCAACGACTTCTCAAGAAAGATGTATCGATCCCTAGAGAAGACAATCTCACAAAGAAAAGCTTATCAGCCAAGCCCCGATCAGATTTTGATATGTTGAAGACTAAGTCAGATATGTTGGTGAAAGTTTTCAAAGTTAAACGACCCGGTCCGCCTTAGGAAAGGCGGTAATTTAGGAAAAAGTCGACAACTTTGAAGGGAAGACCCCGAGAAGAGCACAATTGATCAACGGAAAGTAGAAGTCTCCAAACTTGGGGAAGCAATTGCCCCGGAGAGACATTGAGGGTGGACAAGAAATCGACGACTAGAGGAGAAAATGGAAAACGGTGGCCAATACGAAAAGGGTACTTATATAAGCACACCCAATCGTTGGCATAGAAATCTGCATGAATGCTAGGGGGAGGAAGAAACACCTCTGCATGCGAAGGGAAACCCGCAGAAAGGAAAAAATATGAGGGTCCTCAAAAGTACTATCCCTCCGATGATAGGAGGTGAGGAAACCATAAGATGTCAGAGAAGGAGGAAGGGTGGATTCAAGGAAGTAGAGGGAAGGAGAGCTAGAAGACACCATAGTTGGGGGAAGAAAAGAAGTTGAAGACGAAGAAGCGAAAGTAGGGGAAAACGTACCTGGACACCGAGAAGCAATATTGAAGTCTTGGAAGCCATCATAACCGCTATAAATAGGGGTTGATTAGACGTGTCATGATTTGCTACAACTTCCAAGACACGAAATCAAAAACCCTAAGAAAGTGGAGGCGGGAGTTTTCCCGGGTTTTTGATAGGGGTATTGTTGGGCCCTCCGAAATCTAGCCCAAAAGAGCATCAAGGAGCCCGGAATAGTTGGCCCAATCTGGTGGTTAAAAAGGAAGGTCGAAGAAACGTTGAAGACGTGGTGAGATTGAGTCATTGAAGGAGGCAATAAATATGTGACGGAAATCTCAGACCCGAGGGTTGAAATGCAGAAACGGCTAGTTCGTGGATTCAGCAGGCGAGATCTCCAGGATACGTTGAGCGCCCCACCAACGGTCCGAATTAAGGAGAGGGTTATATATAACAAGCCTGAAGCGAAAAGAGAGGGACACAAGCACTCGAGAGAAAAACCATAAGCTTAAATTCATCTTTGTTCACTTTATTCTACTTCCACTCAAGTGTTGGTTTGTATTGGAGGAGACTCATCTCAAACTACGATCATAATACTCACATTACAACTTACTTGCTATTGTCTTTTCTATTCTTTAATTGGTCCTTCATCTTGTCTCTAGTTTATAACGCGTTACACTTGATCTTTGGTTAGGAATTCCCATATCAAAGCAGGTAACGTGTTAGTGCGGTTATCATGCCCAAAACAAATTCCTACATGATATGCAAAGGGATCAAGGTAGGATCCAACAACAGAATTGATACCCATCTTCCTTGCTAGGAACCCATCAAGCTACATGATTACTGTGGCGCCAGAGATAGCAAGTCCTGCAAATGCAAGAACATAACATTCATTTATAATCATCATGCATACATAAATGTTGCTTTATGAACTTCAAGTGTTTAAGAGAACAGTTGTTGGATGTGTTTGGCAGCTAAAGATTTCAGAATGAAAAATAAATACCTGCAGCATGGAACCCCTGCATTCATAAGTACTTCAGGTGACATGACAATGGTCTTCCCACCAAGCACAACAAAGGTAACTAATCAAAATTTGACATTGCAACTAAAATAGATTCGATCTTTCATACAATTTGATGAGTTTAAAAAAAATGAAAGCATTATCCTATTATGCCAATGCAAGATTTTTGATTAACTAATCAAATGATTCATATCAAAATGTGCAACGAAACATGGTGAATTTAAACTAAGATAACACTTGCCATATATAACCAAAAACTGATGCATACATGAGTTATAGTATCATGAAGATAATGGCATATACAAAAAAGTACTTCAATCCTAAATAAACTACGACTCCCCGTCCCCGGTGCCCTCACTTCAAGCACCATCCCTAGACGTAGTACCCTTATCAGCACCCCCGATCCTACTATCTTGAACACCAACACCCCCTGTACTACTACCCTCACCACCACGACGAACCCCGCTGCCCTCTTCGCGACTGTACTGAGAATCCCTAAACGACCTACTCACGGGTGGAGGTAGGGGCGGAACACCGGTGACTAGAATGCTCAACATCTCCTGCAAGTATGGCCTAGCGGCATGATCCATGGGCATTCCCTCTAAAGCCTCTAGTGCATATCCAACTTCCTGTTGCGCCCGCTGAGAATTTATTGAACGCATTAAATACAATAGAGTACAAACGAATATAATTGCATACAAAACTTTGTATTACATATTAACATACCACAATAACGTCCACCATAGCTGCATGATGGGCAGCGGGCTTTCGAGGACGGTTCTGACGGGGTGATCTAGGATCTATATATGGATGTGTCACCCCCTCGAACCAGTCAAGATATGCAGGGTCTGCCTGCCAAGGATACCGAGCCACGACATGCTGCTAGAGGTCAATCATGTGGTCATACCGCTCATTCCAATACAAGTTTTGGTTCTAGAACACAAGACTATAGGTGTTTATCTCCCTTGTACATGCGACTACACGCGGCACAATCGGATCTGGGGGAGTCGTCTGCACACGATAGTACGGGCGCAGACATCTCTCGGGATGGTATGGATCAAAAATATCGAAGCAATGCAGAACTCCTCGATACCTAGAAATTTGATACTCCGTCTCAAAATCTAGGTCTCGGTTCCAAGGCGTCCAACAAACTTGCATCTCGGAAAAAATAATTTGCATTACAACTCAATAAGAAGTAATGGGTGAAACTATTAACACTTTTACCTCATCAGCAAGAATCTTGTCCATAACCCTCCGAATATCCTCCAAGCGCTCCGACTTCTTTGGCCCTGATCGGTGTGGTCATTCCTATCTCGGGCACCCACTCGCTCATCCATGAAAGCATTCAAATTCAACACTGAATGCCCACGAAAATGTCTAAAGTACTCCTATATTGAAGCCTGTAAAATTAAATTAAAATGAGTACCGAAATAACAAAAATTGTACAACACCCAAAGCTTAAACAAAATACTATTGTACCTTCAGAATGAGCATGCATCCTCCCAATCCCGTTGACCCCTGGCGAGATGCAATGCCCAAATGACGGTATATGCACGCCAATGTCGCATCACCCCATGCGAATCTACTCGTAACACCATGATCCATCAAACACTGTAAATATATAGTCCTCGCCTTGTAGGTGCTCTTGTCACTAAACAAAGTCTGGCTAAGCAACCACAACAAGTACGCAGATTCTATATGTTGTGGGTCCCACCCATTTGCAATCATCTCAAGTATGATAGCCTTGAGAAACTTACTCGGTATGGAAGTCTTATATTGGCGGTACTACTGAGGAGTGAGCGACAATATCTCCATGAAACGACTTTGGAAATCCCCAACGCTAGAAATTTGTCTCACCACAGCGACTCCATCAATATGTATCCCCAATATCTGATGGATATCGTGGAGGGTGATCGTGATCTCTCCCCATGGGAAGTGGAAGTTGTTGGTCTCAAGATGCCAACGCTCCACAAAAGCTGTAATGATAGTGTGATCCAATCCTCTGTATTTCAAGGTCGCTAGTCGTCTCAAACAGGTCTACTGTACAATGCTCGACAACATACCCGACTCCTCAATCATATGCGGCTCAATATCCAGCCATTCCACCGGTCCTGAGTGAGCCCTAATGACCTTGTGCCACTAAACAGAAAATTCAATATCTCAATAAGGCTATTCAATCATATCAAGTATTAAGCTAAAATAAATCGGCATTACACTTACCAAACTATCCTCTATAACGATGCCCTCACGAGCCTCCAACTTCGCAAGTGTCCACCTCCTTATCGACTCTGCTACATGAGTCGGGTACGACCGAAGTAGGTTTGTTAATCGTGGCCCTCTAGGCTACCACATCTCGTCAGCCGGAGTAGGAGCGGACGGAACCTCCTCTGTTGGGGGCGGTACGTGCTGGACCGCAAGAACGAGGTCCGTCCTTGTATCAGTTGCGGGAGGCGGGGTTGGCCTAAGTAGACTATCGGTAGCGCAAGGAGGAGATGGACTATTGGTAGCGCGGGAAGATGGCACAGTAAAATCAATGTCCCCCATTATATCCTCATCATTGTGCATATCAGTATTTAAAACATCATGATGTGTAAATGCAGGATCCATCTCTAGGACAGCGTCGTCGGTTTAAGCAACCATCTCAACCCGAGGGGTCGTATCAACATCCCTCATAATATCCTCAATCATGCCCAATGGAGACTTTGAAACATGCCGAGGGGTAAGGGTATGCTGATCTGAAGGGTCAACACCATCGGTCACCGGAATCTGATCTATCCGCGGCGTCATATCGACATCTATAGGGGTGGATGACCCTATATCTTGACATGTCTGCATATCCCCAATATGCCACTTTATATCCTCGCCTTGCAGCTCTAAAATCAATTTATATACAATGGGCCCCGTCCTAGCCTTCTTCGGCCGAGGCTAGACCTGAGCATTCTACTCTGCTAATATGCCCCGTGACCTCGCATGTCTTGTGTTCTGCTTTTTCTGTCGAGGAGGCGGCATCGAGATGGGAGTAGAAAAAGACGTACGCACATCTCTCCTGAAACGCATGTTGAAATTGTTTCTTTCATTATATTGAAATGTTTCTTTCATTATATGCTCTTCATATTCAACTTTGCATTCCCATGGTTTCATAAATATGGATTCGAATTTGTTCATAGCATAATTTCATAAATATGTTCTCTCTTCAATACATAATTTTCAAATATCGAGTTTATGTTTTCAAATCACTTATACAACTAAATTACATCCATATTCGGAACTAAATATTTATATCAAATGTGACCATTTGTAATCTCAAACTAAGATATATATTCAACCATCAACCATCAACATAAATATATTATAATTCATTACAATAGTATCTAAATTCTGTAAATAGATATAAATCTTATAAATCTGGGAATGAAATTACGTACCGATAGACCCGACTTCCCCCACCAATCTTTTCCAAAGTCCTTTACTGTGTCAATCGGAGTGGATTTCTCGCTCGAATCACCAACCACAACATTAGCCGGAGTGATAGAGGGACCGACCGACGCTCCATTGCCATCCGACTCCACTCGTACATCTAGACCTCTACCACTCTCCAAATCGATACCCGAGCCATGGACAGCCGGTTATCCACCACCAGCATGACCTCCAACATGTAAGATTCGGGAGTATTTTTATATTTTTTTAATTTGATTTTACACTCCTTAAATTTTGTGTTGGGATTAATTAGATTATAAGTAATCTCGGCTAAATAATAATATCTAATATTTTATTTTGAATTTTTGAAAATTATATTTTAAAAAGTTTAAAGTAATTAATAATTATTTTAGCGTAAAGTTTGTAGTAAAGGAGATTTGAGGGTGAAAAGTGTAATTTTCATAAAGTTTTACCGACTCATTTGGCCGACTTCGGTATATATATATATATGTGTGTGTGTGTGTGTGTGTGTTCTTTGGAACTCTTTCCATTCAAAGTTCGTAAACACAAAAAAGAAAAGAGAGAGAGGAGAAAAGAAAAAAAAGAAGAGAGAAAAGGAGAGATTTTGATGTTTTATTGGATCTGGTACGAGATTTCTTCTATCGGGTTCTAATCTTGAAGTACAAGCGTGGTTTCGTAATTTTTAATTAGTTAATGGTTTATTTAGATTTTACTAATTTTTCCAGATCTAGATCTATAGTTGCTTTTGATTGAGAAATCAATCGATTTATAGTTCTCAAAGGGTGTTTTCGATATTGGATTTATATTCGATAAAAGATTTCAGAGCAATTTTAGGGTTTTGCTTTGTAATTATATTAGGGGGACCTTTGATCCATATTTACAGAAAGATTTGAACTAGAAAAATGTTCTTTTATATATCTAGTATATTCTTGTCAAGTTTTATAAGATTTGGATTTATACAAAAGAAGGTATAAAGCATCTTGGCTTTTCGTTGTTTTTGGAGTTAGAGTTTGTAAGAGTTAAAATGCTATTATTATTCAGTGAGGTATATATATGTATATAGGAGCGTGAGTCTAAGGTCGTGACCAGAGATCAGGGAAAGAGACAGACTATCTATCTCAAGACAGGGTTCTACTTTGCGTGTTAGTTAGTGTTTATTGGCCTCAAGAATTCGTCTTGAAGGTAAGTCGTTTACGACTTGCTCAGTTTCCATTCAATACTTGCTAGACTTCATGGTGTGCTTGTAGGATTGGTTTTGGGGAACTAGTCCCTAACTGATTGTTTTATGAAAAAGGTTTACTTGTGTATGATATGTGTGAAAAGGATTTCATTGAGCTTTCATCGAATGTGAAGCTTTGGAATATTTTCTCTGTGTTGGTACCGTTCTCGACATGGCCATGTGCGTAGTCCTCTAGGTTGAAGTGACGACTACGTATGGTTATGTGACAACGAATCGTGCCCCTTCAAAACTAAAGCTATCTGTGTTTTGGGCAAGTGCTCTCGAGGAGGCTTGACCCGGGGTTAGAAGGATGAATTGTGAAGGGTGGGAGGTCGCGCCTCGGCACCTGGGGCGTAGGGTTGAAAAGCGCCATGGAATGGAACGGTGAGAGAATGGTTGTATTGTTCTGCTTGGACTTGTATGTATGAATGTGTATGGAAGTTTGATGTGTGGTTTGTGTTTATGATCTATGTTTATGATCTATGGGAAGTGAAGTATGAATTTAGAACTGATATGTGTTGTAATCATGCGAACTTTATTTGTGTATATGTTAGACACTTGATTGGTTTTTAAACATCTTACTAGTACCGTATGGATTCTACCTTGGATTAGAATGGTAGCTGACCCTTCGGGGACTTGTTTTTTTTAGTTTCAGGTAAGGACAAGGGACCCATGATGGAACCTCGGCCGGATGATGGAATAGGTCGTTGAAGACCGTGTCATTAGGTTGGGTTCGGTTGGGAGAAATGGCGGTTACTTTTGGTGTCTTTTGTATAATGTGTAGTTTTGATAAAGGAAATGTTAGTGGTATGTTAATGAAATGTTTCTAGGTGGTGTTGCAAGTTATGTTGTTTGGGTTTCATGCATATTTTCTGTACTTGGAGTTTATAACTACCGGTTGGATGTTTTATTCATGTTTTCTCGTCGTGCCCGAGTTGCAAGATCCAAGTGAACTCATTGTCAAACTAGACTAGGTAGTACCTAGTAAGGTCTCTTACCGAGTAGCACCGGTGTAAAGACGGGGTGTTACACAACATCTCCCTCGTTACCACCGACGGCTCCACCTACACCACCACCATCTTCACCTACAAACACATATCAATATGTCAATCTTCTTTTCCTTTTGTAGGATCAACATGATTTTTCAATTCAAACTAAAACTTCAAAAAAATAATATAAATATCAAGAACAGAATATACATCAACTAACTCATCATGAAACAATTAAACAAGCTTAACAACAAAAATCTGTCTATATTCACAATGAAACAAGCTTAACAACCTAAATTCGTCTACATGGTAATATATTGTTTTTCATAAAGAATAACACTTTCCATGATGTTATACTATAGGTTTGCTTATCCCCTACATGGTCCAAATCGGAATTGTACCACTGCTTTGGGTTTGCTTCTTTTGATGGTAGCTTGAAGAAATGATTTTACCATTGCATGGTTAGCAAAAATGTCTAAAAGTATTCTTCAATATGCCAGCTTAGTAATTGGAAAATGTTGTTGTGTGGTGAGTTGCCACTGCATGGTTTGCTTCTTCTTATCCTCAAAAGGATGAGATATATGAAAAGCTTAATGGGCTAGTGTGTGAAATAAAGGAGATTGGATATGTTCTAGAAACTGAATCTATTCCATATGAAATGGATGAGAAGGAAAAATAAAGAGTGATTTTTCATCACAGTAGTTGTTGCATTTGCACTTATTAGTGTTCCATTTGGAAAGCCGGTTATTGTTGAGAGGGTTTCTCGGCCAACAAATAAATTTGTAAGTCAAGACCCCGTTGAGTACAGTGGAGTCAGGATCGTTCCATAGGAAGCAAGGTTGTTTGTCTATCAATCTAACAAAAATCAAACAAAATTAAACAACACACTCACGAGATGCCTCGTTAACGACGTTGTCAGGATCGTTACCGAGCCACCGAACACAACAAAATTAACTAACGACCTAATAAAATTCTAATTAAAATTCGGTACCGAGGCAAGTACTCAGCAACGAAGATTCACCAGAAATAATTCAAATAAAGCAAAAATCTAGGACAAGGGACACCACAACAAAGCTAAGCATAAGAATTCGTAAGAAGATAAGATCATGCCTTTAAACAGATAGAGTCATCAACTTTCGTTGACTTAGTAAGTAAATTAATCTACTTTCGCATCCTAATTCACTTAATTGCTTGTTTTGGATCTAAAGCTTGAAACTTTCGTTTTTAAACAATATCAACCTTCAAGTTACTAACTTCATCTTTCAATCAAGTTAAAAACTCAAATTACCTCCACTTTCGTTTTGGTATAAGCACAACAAACAATCTCAATAAAAGATAAAAGGCATTCACAACACAATCTTACTCATCAAACATGCTCAACTATGTCGGGCTTAACCCCGACCCTAGAAAAATAAACTACTCACTAATCATAACTAAGGAACTAAAAACTACAATAAAAAGAAACATTGAAACAAAACTCAAAACTCAAATTAATAAGAAAAATATATCGTCTTACAGAGATTCAGAAGAAACCAAAAAAACATCAAAACACCGAACCACAATCACGACCAACGACCACCCGGCAACCGTCGTCTACCGAGCCTCGTGATCCTCTTCCGATCCGATCTCTCTCTCTCCTTCGGTCGTCCTCAAAATCTCCTCTAAAATTAAGCTCTCTAAAAACTTCTCTAAATCAAACCCCCCCCCTTTCTATGCTAGATAGAAGGGTATTTATACTAAAAAGCTAAAAACTAAAAAGGCTAAAAGATATAAACTTTCCTAAAAAGATAGAAACAATATCTAAAAGATAGAAATAAAATCTAAAAAGATATTAAGACCTAAAATACATATTCTAACAACCCCAAAAGATTCTAAAAAGATACTCAACCGATACGGAAATAAATTCCCGCTCAGGATCGGTGAATTATAAAATAACACTCGAAATCTTTCTTTTCGTGGCCTCGTTAACGAGCCCTCACAGCCTCGTTAACGAGCCTGGGCTTTGTTTTCTTCAACACTTCCTCTTGTACTCTCGAGCTTCGACTTCTTCAATCTTGCACTCCTCCGTCTCTTGATGCAATGCTCCAAATTCAACTCCATTTAGCTCCTTTCCTCGCTAAAACCTGCAAAATTCACAAAATAGCGTAGATTCCACTCTTTCCATAGAAATATGCAAAACTAACTAAAAACACTCAAAACTAAGCCTAAACTAAACAAAACTAAACCTAATAAGCAAAGAAAACCTATCAAAAACTATACTAAAAATGCGAACATCAAAATATCCCATACTTAGACTTGCTTCTCCTCAAGCAATAAACAAGACACTAACCAAAACCAAAACAAATCATGCTCATCAAGACATAGCCATCTTCTAAAAAGCAACATCTACACATAAGAAAATTATAGCAAAAGACTATTAACATCCTCACACATATATGCACTTAAATAGACATAAAATAATACAATCCAACTTCTCAAGGGATATAATGTGTTTCACTCAACTATCAAGTGTTTGGGCTTATAAATTCAATCTCTCAACTCATCTTATATACAAAAACTCATAGAAATTGGAACTTATATCACCAATACTCTCCACCCAAGATTTGTCAAAACAAGCAAAGAATCATCAAGAGAACTTAGGGGGCTCAATGAAAAACTTCATAGAAGCTTCCATTCGGCCAGGTTGTAATGGGGCTTGGTAATAACAAATAGGCGTGGCAAATATTTTGGTTATGTGGTGCTAATAATATCCGGGAATCAAAGACTCCTAAAAACTCACACTTCCAAAACTTTCATAAAACAACATACCAAACTCACTCTTCTTTATGCACACTCATTTTCACTCACCCTTTATCATCCTAGAAAGTCTCATAGCAAAAATAAAAGAATCTCTTAATATTATCTTTAAACACAAATGCACCTTAACTCTTCACCTCTTTTTAATTTCCTTCTTTCTTTTTCCTTTTTTCTTTTTCTTCTTTTTTTTCCTCTCGTTTCCTCGTTAACGAGCCCACATCCGGGTTGTTAACGATCCACCGTATACTTCCTTTTCTTTTTATACACTATATCCATCAAAAACTTTATTGTGTGCATTTTTTTCTATCAAGAGACCTTTCTTACATGTAATAACAAGAGACTTCCAATCTACCCTTCCCAAATACCTTCAATTCAGGCAACTATAAACTCTTTTCTTTTTAACAAAACACAAAACTTTACCTCTCCAATGTAAGTCCTAATTCCCGGATAGGGTCAAGCTTATCTCGGCTAGGGAATAATTTTTGTGGAGCTAAAAATAAAAGGTTTCAGGCCAGAATTGGTTATCAAAAGAAGAAATAATGTAAAGGTAGATAGGGAATAATAGGGCTTATAAAAATAAGTTCTCCATCATATGATTTTCACAAGTAATGAACTAAAAAAATCTTATAAGGGTTTCAAGAAATAGATAACCATCACAATTCCAAGAGATAATATGCATAAAGAGAGTAAATCACACAAGAAAAGAAGAGGGATTCATGATGTTCTCCCTATAAGGCCAAAATACTCACAAGGTAAACTTTTGTTGGATTGCATCATCTATGCTATAAAGTATATGTGCTCAATTTCATCAAATGCTATTCTTTTCTAAAAAAAAATAATTTCAATTTTAAGAATCTGGCTATACTTTTAAAGACATGTTTGCAAGGAATTATATGATTAAGCTAGTGATTGCTATCATAGAACTTAAGAGGGGATATTTATCAATTCTAAAACTCTTTTTGGATTTTTTCGAATTTTTTTCAATTTTTTTGGTTTTTTTTTCGATTTTTTTTGTTTTAAAGAAAAAAAAACTATATAGAACACATAAACACCTAGGACATAATTTTTCTACTTTCTCCCCACCCCATATTTAAAATTACAATGTCCCCACTGTAAGGAAAATAAGAAGAAGAGGGAAAAGAAATAAAAAACAAAACAAAGCAAAAAATAAATAAAAAATAAGAAATAAAAAGAAAAGACATAAAACTTACAAATTGGAAACAAGGAAAAGAAACTTCATCTTGAGCTTGAATCAACGGTTCGGTGGAGGAAATAGTGCTCAAAGTTCCCCATGAAGTCATACATCGTCCTCCAACGCTCAGCATCATCCGCCTCTCTCTGGCGCTGCATCTCATCCTCCATTGACATGCGAGCGGAATAGACGGTTTCCCATCTATCCATCCTCCTATGAATGTGATCCGTCTGGAGGTGAAGCTGCTGCATCCGTGCAGAAAGATCCTCGGCCCATGGTGGTGGTATACTCGATCCTGCGTACTCGGGCTGAGGAGGTGGTGGGTAGTGAGGCTGGAAATGATCTTGATACATCACCGGGTTGTAAGGCATGAGTCCATAAGCATGAGGGTCGACAGGAGCTGGTGGTGGGACGACAGGAGCTCTCGGCACCTCGTTAACGAAGTTGGGTGCCTCGTTAACAGTGTTGGATTGTGGCTGGAAGTGGTCGTTAACGACCCTGGTGGGCTCGTCAACGAAGATGTGGCCTCCTAGCACCTCCGTGTCCATGTCTTCTTCTTCAAAGTTGAGCTCCTCAGTGCCGCCCTCGGTGTCGGCTTCTTCGGTGTTGTTGCCTACTACCTTGGTATCCTCTTGTTCATCTTCTTCTTCATATTCATCCACGTCGTCCCGCTCAAACCGTGTTTTACATGGCCTAAGCGAGAGCTCGTCCTCCGGTTTTGGCTCCAATGGGTAGGGATGTCCCGTCCACACTTCGTACCAATTCGGTACATAGAGTAGCTCGTACATGTCGAGGGAAGGTATGACTTGTCGATCTTGAACCTTCACCTTGTAGCCTCCCTCGGCTTGCACGAAAATCCCGGCACTATACCAATAGTTTTTGTTGAGGAGTTGTGCGTGAGCCGGTGTGTAGCGGGTGAGATCGACTCCGAGATTCTTAGCCAAGAGGCTAACCAAATTGCCACACCACACCTCCTTGGATTTGGTGGATTTCTCGACATAGTAGAGCCATTCGTACCCCAAATTCAAGGGTCCGGGCTCCTCAAAGGGGATGGTGCGGAAGCAAGCGACCTCCGTTCTTGTGGGCCGGTTCAACTCTTTCTTCGACCAAAATGTTGCGGCGAGGACTCTCAAGATAATCCGGAAGATGGGGTTGACTATGTTTGCCCCGGATAGCGCCGTGGTAGAGGATTGAACCTCCCCGGTGATGTAGCTCCAAGTGCGGGTCACTCGGTAGTCCTTCAAGCTATAATCTCTCGACGGATTTGCGAGCTCCAAGATTGCATTGAACTCCGCCATGGTGAAGTCACGGTCCTCGTTACCGAGCCGGAACCGAATACGTCCCGCCGAGATCTTTGACGAGAAGTTGGTCTCCAAAGTGGCCAAGAACTCGGATGTGAGGGCCGGGTAATGTGGCAAGCTCTCTTGCTTCAATAGGTGGGCGGCCCCAAGGATGATGAAGGCATCCTTGACATCCATGTAGATGCCCGTAGAGACGGCGCTAGACTTTGAGAACCATCGGGTGTAATGGTCCTTCTCCAAAAAATCCCGGTAGCGCCTTACTTGGCTCTGACTGCTCAAAATCACATCATCCACTCGAGGTGGGGATGGAGACCTATGGTTCCTCCTCTTCTTCTGGGCTCGGGTAGCGGGTCTAATTGAACTAGCCATGGATCCTACAAAATAATCGAGAATTTTCCAAGAAAAGATCCACTCAAAAATAATAGGTACGAGAGCCCATACTTGGTCTCAAAATTAACCTCGGAATTATTCGTAAACTACCCGATTGGGTTGTTCACGATTCTAGGCTCGAATCGATCAATGATGAAGTGCAGGGTCGTTAACGAGCCTGGGTGGGTCGTTAACGAGCAGCCGAGAGCAAATCCAGAATTTTCCGAAATTCAATCTACCTCTAATTCAGCAAAAATCAAGCATGCAATCTTCTATTATTTTCCACATATCCCCCATCGGGTATAAGTACCCCATACATACTCAATTACTCATCCCGAACATGCTAAAAATTTCCCGGAATTTTGGCATGCAAAGATTGAACTTTTAGATCTAGAACAAGAAAAATTCATGCTTTCCTAACTAAAGATTACAATAGCTAATCTAACATGAATAATCTTTCCTAAAACATGAACAACTAAGCACAATCAAGAATTTTTAGGAACAAAATCAAGCATGCTTATCGACCTCCCTAAGAATCATGATTCAAGATATGAAATTTCGACCCTATAGATAATCAATCATGCAATTTCAAGCAAGGATTTAGAAATCATATCGGAGAACCGAGAAATGGAAGAACAAGGGTCGGAATCGGGGTGGTTAACGAACTACGGTCTCGTCGGTGAGTGGTTTCCGAGCTTCGGTGACTACGTCCCCTCGGTGATCGGTGGAGTGGGGGATTCCGACTCGGTGGAAGAGAAGGGAGAGGGATTGAGAGTGTTTTGGGTTTGAGAGTGAATTTTGAGAGGATTGTGGTAGAATTTTGGAAGGGGTAGAAGTGTTTTTATAGGAGGGGTAAGGGTAGAAGGGAGGGGCGGCGGCTAGGGTTAAAAAATAGATTAGGTTAAAAAAATACTTACCTGCCCCGTATTGTGATTAATCGGGTCTTCCGAACCGGGTCGTTAACGAGCCTGGGTGGGTCGTTAACGAGCCGTCGTGGCCTTCTTGAGTGATTTTTCGATCCCTTTCTCCTGAAATCTTGTTAGCTCTAAAAAATCTAATTTCTATCCTAGTTAAAACTAAAAAGAAAAATAAAAGAAAGCTAAGAAATAATATAAAAAGAAAAATAAAATAAAATAAAATAAACTAGACCTATTCTAAAAAGCGGGTTGCCTCCCGTAAGCGCTATATTTAACGTCGTTAGCCCGACGAGCTCCTTTGCTAGTCTCATGGTGGTTCATGTATGGCCGTGTTGGGGTCTTGAGATACCCTGCTTGTAGCCTTACTACCTCTGTGTGCTTGAATTGTTAGATTAGGGCCCTTTTCTTCTATCAGCAAGCTCGATATTCCTGGTTTGTTAGTGTAGTTCGAAAGCCAAGGTGGTTTGGTCTTTTCTGTAACCTCTGCAGTAGGGCCTTGGTTGAGTTCATGCATGTGGGACTCAGTGATCGGCAGATGAGGCTCGGTAGGGACTGTGGTGTTGAGTTCGGGTTGAGTCAACTCTATATGTGCCACTCCAATTGGGTCGTTGGCTTTTTTATCCAAGTTGAATTCCACCCGTTCTTCTCCTATATAAAAAGTGAGGAGTCCCTTCCGTACATCTACTCTTGCTCCTGTTGTGGCTAAGAATGGTCGCCCGAGAATTATGGGGACATGAGGGTCTTCAGGCATATCAAGGACGATAAAATCATTCGGCATAAAGAATTTCCCGACTTGAATAGGGTAATCGTCCACTACTCCTGTGGCCTTGACACTTGACCCATCTGCCATGTACAGATTCATGTCTACTGGCTCTAGTGGTCCCATATTGGCTTTAGACCAGATTGAGAGCGGAACAAGACTAGCACTGGCACCAAGATCGCATAAAGCTTTGAACTTGTGGTTGCCTATGCCGATTGTGATTGCAAACCTCCCGGGATCTCCCAGCTTTTCTGGTAGAGCTATTGATCTGACTTCATCCTGCAGCTCTGTAATGGACCTTTTCCTGCTAAGAATATCTTTCAAAAATTTTGTGTAAGCCGGCATTTCGATTAGGGCCTCATCGAATGGGATGGAAATATTAATGCCCTGAAGAATCTTAACGAAACGCTTGAACTTACTCTCAGTAGAGTCCATAGATTTCTTAATTGGAAATGGAAGAGATTTCACCATTCTCGGAACCAAGTTAGGCTCAAGAGGTGAGAGTACCGGGTCGACGGGTCGTTACCGACCCTGATGGGGTCGTTAACTACCGTAGGATGGAGAGGAAGGCTCGGATTAGTAGACTTACCTGGGTTGGGGTCGTTAGATACCCTCGGAGCCTCGTCATCCTGGCTTGTAGGCTCGGTATGTGCTCTCGCTGGCTCGTTAACGAGCTGGTTTGCGAGGTCCTCTTCCTCCTTCTCTTCAGCTTGGACTCTCTCCGGTAGTGTCTTCCCACTTCTGAGGTGTACCGCTGCTATTTGGCCTCTAGGGTTCTCCTTGGGCCGGCTCGGGAGTTGCCCTTGTGGTCTTGGAATCCGTGCAGCTAGGTCCCCTAGTTGGGAATCAACGCTCCTCTTCCAAATATCGAACTCTCCCCATATTTTATCTTGTCGGTTCAGCTTGGCTTGAACGTCATCAACTTTGTTGTTCACTCCGTTGATGCTCTCTTTAATCTCCTGAACCCATGATAGCGTCTCCTGATAGCCTGGAGGTCGATATGGTGCAGGTCGTCTATCTGGTGGGGGCCTTGCATAATTTTGACTTGTATTCTGATTGCCCCATGGTTGATAGTTGTTTGACCTATCATTATAATTAGGCTGGTTCCTGTAGGGTCCTCTCATGTAATTCATCTCAGTTATTGTCTCAGCGGTTCTAACCTGCTCAATGTTAGTGCATGCAGAAGTACTATGTGCAGAAGAACCACATTCTTGACATGATTGAGAGGATTTCAGAAAACTTACCTGTTTCCTTAGACGGTTGACCTCATCTTGTAAGAATTGATTTTTAACATCGGGGTCAACTTCATCTCGGTTGGGCACATAGAGGCGTTTTTGAGTTTGTGGAGCCTGCTGGGTTCCGTACATAGCATCAGAATTCACCAGCTTGTCCAACAGTTCCCACGCCTTTGTCGGGTTCATCTCTATAAAACCGCACGCAGTATGCGTGTTGATGCGGTTCTTGGTCTCTGGGTTGATACCCTGGAAAAAGATTTCTTGCAATACATATAAAGGTTGCCCATGAGTAGGGCACTGTCTAAGCATCTCTTTGAATCTTTCCCATGTTTCAACAAATGTTTCATTAGGCAACTGGTGATAAGAGGTGATGCGTTTTCTTAACTCCGTTGTCTTGGCGGGAGGGAAAAACTTTGTAAGAAATTGATCATACAAAGCTTTCCAAGTCTTGATAGACTTAGAAGGTAGGCTCTCTAACCAGTTCAGGGCCTTTCCAGTAAGAGACCATCTAAAAGCTTTTAACAAAACATATTCTAATGAGACACCTTCAGCAGCTATGGTGTCACATAAATCAAGAAAATTTCTTATATGCTCCATAGGGCACTCAGCAGGTTTCCCTTCAAACTAAGCCCGTTTAATTAAGGATATAAATTGAGACTTGATCTCAAAAGGTTTATCTATCGCTGGAAGCACAATAGGGGATTCTGGCACCCTCAGTTCCGGATGCATGTATTGCTTGAATAGGCGTCTAGCTCTTCTTGCAGTCGAGCCTTGTCAGCTCGTTGACGCTCAGCTTCTGCGTCTGCACCGTCCTTTTCGGCTCTCAATGCCTCCATCTGGGTCCAGAGGATCTCTAACTCTCGAGCCATCTCTTCTGCTGTGGCCATGGCTCGGTTTTCTCGGAGTCGACGGTGCAGGGAACGTTCTGGTTCTGAGTAATAACCTTTGTTATCAAACTGAAGCCTTCTTCGTCCTACCGGCATACACTGAGAAAACAAACAAAGAAAACAAAGATTAAAAACAAAAACGGGGTCGGGCTATTCCCGATCCCGAAGATAAACTAACAACACGTTGCTTCCCCGGCAACGACGCCAATTTGTTGAGGGGGTTTCTCGGCCAACAAATAAATTTGTAAGTCAAGACCCCGCTGAGTACAGTGGAGTCAGGATCGTTCCACAGGAAGCAAGGTTGTGTGTCTATCAATCTAACAAAAATCAAACAAAATTAAACAACACACTCACGAGATGCCTCGTTAACGACGTTGTCAGGATCGTTACCGAGCCATCGAACACAAAAATATTAACTAACGACCTAATAAAATTCTAATTAAAATTCGCTACCGAGGCAAGTACTCAGCAACGAAGATTCACCAGAAATAATTCAAATAAAGAAAAAATCTAGGACAAGGGACACCACAACATAGCTAAGCATAAGAATTCGTAAGAAGATAAGATCATGCCTTTAAACAGATAGAGTCATCAACTTTCGTTGACTTAGTAAGTAATTTAATCTACTTTCGCATGCTAATTCACTTAATTGCTTGTTTTGGATCTAAAGCTTGAAACTTTCGTTTTTAAACAATATCAACCTTCAAGTTACTAACTTCATCTTTCAATCAAGTTAAAAACTCAAATTACCTCCACTTTCGTTTTGGTATAAGCACAACAAAGAATCTCAATTAAAGATAAAAGGCATTCACAACACAATCTTACTCATCAAACATGCTCAACTATGTCGGGCTTAACCCCGACCCTTGAAAAATAAACTACTCACTAATCATAACTAAGGAACTGAAAACTACAATAAAAAGAAACATTGAAACAAAACTCAAAACTCAAATTAATAAGAAAATATATCGTCTTACAGAGATTCAGAAGAAACCAAAAAAACATCAAAACACCGAACCACAATCACGACCAACGACCACCCGGCAACCGTCGTCTACCGAGCCTCGTGATCCTCTTCCGATCCGATCTCTCTCTTTCCTTCGGTCGTCCTCAAAATCTCCTCCAAAATTAAGCTCTCTAAAAACTTCTCTAAATCAAACCCCCCCTTTCTATGCTAGATAGAAGGGTATTTATACTAAAAAGCTAAAAACTAAAAAGGCTAAGAGATATAAACTTTCCTAAAAAGATAGAAACAATTTCTAAAAGATAGAAATAAAATCTAAAAAGATATTAAGACCTAAAATACATATTCTAACAACCCCAAAAGATTCTAAAAAGATACTCAACCGATACGGAAATAAATTCCCGCTCAGGATCGGTGAATTATAAAATAACACTCGAAATCTTTCTTTTCGTGGCCTCGTTAACGAGCCCTCACAGCCTCGTTAACGAGCCTGGGCTTTGTTTTCTTCAACACTTCCTCTTGTACTCTCGAGCTTCGACTTCTTTAATCTTGCACTCCTCTGTCTCTTGCTGCAATGCTCCAAATTCAACTCCATTCAGCTCCTTTCCTCGCTAAAACCTGCAAAATTCACAAAATAGCGTAGATTCCACTCTTTCCATAGAAATATGCAAAACTAACTAAAAACACTCAAAACTAAGCCTAAACTAAACAAAACTAAACCTAATAAGCAAAAAAAACCTATCAAAAACTATACTAAAAATGCGAACATCAGTTATTATCAAGAATAATTTGAGGGTTTGCATGGATTGTCATTCTGCTATGAAGTTGGTCTCAAAGGTGTCAAGTAGAGTGGCAATTCTTAGAGATAATAGTACGTTTCACCATTTTTCAAATGGTTCTTGTTCTTGTGGGGACTATTGGTAGACAAGCTAAATTGAAAGCAGTATGTCTTCCTTAGTCAGATTACCATGGTTGTAAACTTAGTCATGTTTCTGTAAACTCAGAGATTCACAACTACATTTTTAACAATTACAAAGCAGATTTTGTCAAGGTCAGTGGATGCATTTATACATCCTGGCTAAGCTATACTTCCTGCTTTAGCCTTAATAAAAAAACAGATCACGTGAAGAATTGAAAATACCACAGTGACAGAAAAGATCAAACATCCAAATGGAAGGCTTCAAAGCAAGCACTGAGCCATTGTATAGACAATGGCGCGGATTTTGCATTTCACAATCCGAATTCCACAATTGGAATCGGGAGAACCACCATCAACAAGCAAAATTCTACTAATTGCTAGATAAACTATTCAGCAAAATCAAATCACTTACTTGATTGCCCTAAAGTCACCAGAGAACCGCCACCACCTTTGTCAGGCATATGCATCGATGCTAACAGAGGAGACTTGCCACCACCATTGTTGGGGATTTGCACCGACTCCACCGGATGAGAACCACCATGATTATCACCACCTTCTTTGGCCATTGTTTACGATTTAAAATTATGTATGAGAATATAATTGTGCAAACACACTTGGAGAAATAGCTCATCTTTGTTTCTGAAAACTTTCAGTTGTAAATAACAATAGAACCAGATCCTTTCATTGATCCCACATTCACTACTATATGAGTTTTATGAAAACTGAGCATTCAAAAGAAATGATGTAAAGATCTTCCTACTCCAACACAACCAAGGATTGTGAACTCAATTTTTCAAAATCAAAGAGGGCAGATTTTGGTGCAAAACTACATTCACTTCTACTACATTCTATGACTCGAATTGGGTATGAAATCTATCAAGGATTCAATTGTGAAAACCCCATTGTGATGTCTGCATACCCCCAAATTACACCTAACTACCAAGAAATACACAATCTAAATTCCATAATTTGACTCGGGACAACCACAATCAACAAGCAAAATTTTAGAATCCAAATGCAAGCTTTAGGGTTTAGGGTAACAACAATCGGCATACTTACTTGACTGCGCCGCCGCCACCGGAGAACCGCCCTCGGCGTCAATTTGTTGGCTATTGAAGTTGTGTTTTTTTTCTGGCGACGCCACTGCAGAAGAACCGCCAACAACTTTTCACCACCTTCTTTGGCCATTTTTAAAGAGGTTAACGATATGGTTATCGGAAATGGAGGTTATCGGCGGCGAATGACTATTGTCCGGCTACCAACAGAGGAAGAATGAGGAAGGGGAAGAAAGTAGCGCTTCGCTATGTGTTGCGAGTTTTTACGCTTCATAAAGCATTACTACTCGCGAAGAGAGACGCTTTAAAAAGCGATATCTTTCCACCGGATCACGTATTCTTTTTAGGGTACCCATTTGCGTAGCTCGTCATGAAGAGTGATGAATCATGATGCGCTATCTTTCTTTTGCGCCCGAAAAAAAAATTGTGCATAAAGAATTGTCGTTTTTAAATGGCACCCACCCTATATTTTTTCAAAACCTCCAAACTTAACCTAACTTGTAAACGCTCTATCTTATCTCTAGAGAGTCTAGAGAGAGGAAGAGAAAAATTGGCCAAGAAGGCCATTCCGAGAAGGAAACACCAAGAAAGCGCTGAGATATTTGACGAAAAGGCTGAGATATTTGCCGAGAAGGCAAGACCTAGCCATTGTTCAGAGAAAGTTCTTGTTGATCTTATGAACAGAGGCGTGAAAATCATTTAAAAAATATCCTAAAATTTATGATATTTGCAAAATCACTTTCTTCATCCTTTCATGCTAAGCACATAGTTTGAAAACCCCTATTAATTTAGTCCAATATGAGATTTATACCCGGATTCTTGTTTAGTCTGTCCCGATTTTGTTCTTTGACTGGTTATGAAATTCTTAAGATCTTCTTTGGGCACCTGTGATGTAGCCTCCCTTTGAGGGATGTTGCTTGTGTGTTCTGAGGCAGGCTCGAACCTTGTTTGTCCGTTTGGACCCCGAACCTTGTTTAGTCTGCCCGGGTGTTCTGCTCGCAGACGGGCTATTTTAGTGTGGTGGTCGTTTGACCACACTGATGTTTGAGAATTTTTGGAACATGCCTTCGTGGCTTATCCCCCTTCACCAGATTCCCCTTCTTTGGACTTACCTTTGTGATATCTTTCCCAGATTTCTATCTTTCCATGTGTTTTAAATGCGGCTTAGATTTGGTGATTAAAGAAATGTTGTAATCTTCCTTAAACTCTAAACCGTCAATCCAAGATCTGGTTTTGGTGTTTTAAATTTTCCCTTAAGAAAATTTTAAAATAATATTTTACTTGGTTCTTTTGCTTGACGACAATGGTTTGTTTGGGGCTTTCTGAAATCACCCCCCGGTGATGACCGTCGAGCATGTGTGGTGTTGTATCCACCATAGAAGAATTTGTGGATTTGCCTCTGATATCGTGGCTCCCTTGTAGATATTATGTATGATGTTGGCCCATGTACTCTTTTGGGTGGGCTTTGGTTGTTGGGCTGGATGTTTGGCCCACTAGCCTTTTCTCTTGTTTGTTTTGTTGTTTTTATTGTTCCACGTTTGGTTGTTGGAGGTCTATTCCGGACATGGTTTGTACTACTTCGTGATTTGGTTTTGGACTGGGTGTAGTTTGATAGTGTTTGGTGCGGTCGCTAGGACGTGTTCGTGGCTGTTGAAGATCCTTCATCCCGGTGCAAGCAACATCATCAGTCCACTTTATCATATTTGTATTGTTCGTTTTGACCCGAATGCTAAAGGCGTAGCTCTTTATCCCCTCACTTTCCCTACTACCCTTTTGTTCTATTTTCTATTTTTCATCAGTTGTACTTTCTTTGTGTCTTTGTATGTTTTTGTCGGTTCTAGTCGTTTTTTGACTGTCGCTTACTCGGCCTCTCGGTTGTACCAAGCATGTCTGGTAAACCTAATTTTTACCTAATAAAAAAATGGCACCCACCCTATATCTAAAAGGTGATAACATTCAAACCGGGCATCTGCACCTTGTCTTGGGTCATCGTGGAGAAGGTAAATTGCAAGATATGTGATGCAGCGTTCAGGAATCAAATCCGAGACCTTACAATTCCGTTGGGGAGCATCCAAGCCATTTTCAATCCATCCTTTGCCACTGCGCCATGTACCTCGGGGGGCGTCAAGAATACAGTGGTATGAGCCTATAGAACAAATCGTGTTCAAGTAAGTTCATACACCCACCCACCATATATCACTGCACAAACAAAGCTCACCTTAAATCCTATTACATATAAATAAAAATTTATTACAATTTACAACCACTAACCATCTTATTTTCACCTCCCATCTCCTTCATCCTCTCTCTTACAAAACCCTTCTTCTAATATTTCAACCTCAATCAAGTTTTTGAAAGGCTCAAAATCAAGCTTTGGTTGCATTAATCTCCACATAATTCATTCCTACAAGCAATCACGGTAAGTTTGATCTAGATTTTATCCAATTTCATTCCTATTATATTAGATCTAGGTTTTCAAAAAAAATATCACATTTTCCTTCAAAATTATTCAAATTAGACTTTATATTAAAAACTGGAACCAATTTTTAAGGATTTAAAGATTCAATGAATGGGGTAAAAAACGACGGTGGTCAACTGGTTCATCGTGGCTGCTCACGCAAGGTTGAAAACGACAACAACTAGATTTGTTGTGGCCATGACGGCCATGACGGCCATGGCTGTGACGGCCAGGACAACCATTGCACGCACGGCCGTTGCAAATAAGCACTTCTCAGCCATAACGGTCGAGCCCAATAGTTTTTTTGTCGTCATTCGATTCATAATTTCGTATTTCAAAATGTCGAGATGCTTAGAGAATAGTTTAGAGACCCTATCTACTCGTTATCGATGTCGCTAGGGGCAAATTGAGCAAATAGCACCTATTCTATTGGCCCCGAAGGTTCAGCAATATCTATTGGCTCCCTATCACTTCAAACGTCGAGATTGACGGATCGTGTTCAACTCATCTCAGTTTGACATGGGGAGCAACTCACTACCCTGTTCCGTTGGGGATCCGACACCTACGGTACATACTCCTGTCGTACCGAGTACTCGAGTCCAAGCATAGTGTTCTCGTCGTGGACCGGGGGGGCTGATGCACAGACCCTACGCTAGCTCTGACTGGGGGTGTTAGACGCAGAAGACAGCTCCGTCTAGGTGAGCTTGAAATTAATCCATTGCTCACCCATCTTGCACTAGGAGGCCCAGAGATCACGGAGTTGCTACTTGGTTTCGAAAGCATGTAGCCCACCGCATCTACACTGGCAACGTAAGTCAATTATTTATAATATAGGATAAATACTTGCGATAAATAATTGTGATATTTATGTTTGAATTTGAAATTAAAATCTCTTATTACGTTGATGTATTAAAGGAGCGTAGCCTGATGATGTTTCAATTCCGACATACACATCTTACAAAGTGCCCACAAACGAGAGCTGGTGACTAGCTTGATTTTGTCAAGGACAGCAGGCTTGCCCATCTGCAGTCCATTATGCACCAGGATGTTCATATTAGCCTTATAGAGGCATTCATTGAACGATGGCATCCAAATACGATTTCTTTCCATATGCCATGAGGCGAGATGACGATTACGCTGCATGAAGTGACGCTCATCCTCGGCCTTAGGATCAATGGGGATGCAGTTGTTCTAGATGGAGATGGTGGAGGTTCTCAAATTTCCCGATTCACAAAGTTTTTTGGCATGGATGATGGTTGGATGAGACACATGATCGCCTCTCGGTGTGCGAGGGTCTAGAGATACAATTTATAACCCGACCCCGTTGTAGCACGTGGTGGGTGTCGAACACTCGGGAAGTCTACTCGATCGATGTGCCTAGATACTAGGAAGCTAGAAAGGAGAGCATGAAACAAAAGAAAATAAAGAAAACAGTCGGGACCGATACTGAGGTCACGTCGGGCCCGAGGTTGGCGACAAGAGGAAGTCGGGACCGACACTGGGTAAGTCGGGCCCGAGGTAGCTGGGGATGTCGAACTTCAAAGATTTAAAAGTAGATCTTGGGCTTTTGGGTTCCTTCCCTAGTAGATTAAGGCTTTTCCACCCCAATTCAAGCAATGAGTGATGATCGGACTAGGATCGAGTGCTTTCGCCCTCGTTCCAACCACTTCTACACCTCGATCATTGGGGAAATCCCCTTCGAAGCAAGGTCTTGAGATTGACACATGTTCACTTTCGCTACTTTGCCAATCTCAAGCCTTGATTCCCAACTTTCGCAAGGAATTGTAGCTCTATGTAGAGTGGGTTCCTTAGATCAAACACTCAAGGCTATGGAATTGGGGTTTCTAGCCTAAACCTAGCTAGGGTTTTCCCCCATAACCCAAGATCAAGGAGATATACTCCATGTGACAAGCAAAGAAAGCAATCAAATCAAAAGGGAAAGCAATCATCATAATCAATCTCAAAACAAAGCAAAGTTTCATTCAAATCCAAAGCAATCCACAAATTCCAATCAAGGGTTTTCAAATCCACAAGAACAAAGCAAATCAAAGCAAATCTACCAACAAAACCTATCAAGTGTTCCTCTCTTGGCCGATTCTCTCTCTCTTCCTCCTCCTCTCCTTCCTCCTTGCTCTCCAAGTATCCTCTTGGTTCCTTCTCTAGGTGTGGGAACCCTTTCCCCCCTTTTTGTGTGTATGAGAGGGAACCCCTTCTTAGAAGACAAGAGGGCCTTTTATAGATTAGATGAGGGGCAAAAGTGGAAGTCCACCAATTTGTGCCTTGGAGCCCAAGTAGTTCGGTGACCGACTCGGACCGACACGGAGGAACTCGCGCCCGAGTTACTGTGCATCTCGGTCCGAGGTTGGAAACTTCAAAGTCGGGCCCGAGGTTGTTGCAACTCGGTCCTGACCTCATTCCACCTTCTTCTTGTTGGCTTCTCTTGTTCTTCTTCATGGCTTGCTCCTCTCTTTCCCGCTTTAGCTCGGCCTTTGCTCCATGTCCCGACCCTCCTTCAAATCGATCCTCGATTCATGCCAAATTACCTACAAAACACATAAAATGCGCATAGTCTCCGAATCTCATAGAAATACGGGAACTAAGCTAAAAAGGAACAAAACGCACAAGAAAAGGGGAAAAAGAAACATATTTACAAAGGAAATCACATATGAAAACACCACCAAATAGAGAGACATCAAAATACCCCATACTTAAACTTGCTTGTCCTCAAGCAATAACAATGTAAGCAAGACCGAAACATAATCTTCAAGTAAAGCCTCGTATGAAAACACATTTTAAGCACAAGTGATTTATATTCAAGCAAGATTACATCATCACACATGATTAAGTGTTCCAAGGAATTGAGTCAATGCAACTAAGCCTCACTTTAGGGATATGTGAATGTGTATCACTCATCATGTGTTTGGGTTTAGCAATGAACACTCAAGCTCAAAAATCATGCAAGTAAGGACTTTACTATTGAAGCTAATATCACTAATTCCTCCACCTAGAGATGCCTAATGCAAAGTACACAAAGAATTTCGAACTTGGCTCAATGGAGGTCCTCAAAGAGGTTCCATTCGGCCGGGTTGTAATGGGGCTTTTGGTATTTCTCAAGGTGGGAATTATTTGGTCTTGTGGTGCTTACAATGGGGATTGAACAACCTAAGCTCTCACCAACTTCACCAAAATTCCACAATTACTTTCACACTCACCCAAAAGACTTAACATTTTCCTTTCAACCCAAAATTTCACTTAACATTCCACTTCATCTTTGCTCTTATGCTTTTTGTTGGATTTTCAACACTTTCTACATTTGGACCGACTTTCTTATGACATCGGGCCCGATGTTGCTTGTAACTCGGTCGGACCATTTTCTTCACTTAAGCTCTTTGCTTTATTCCACTTTACATTTCCAACATCTTCTTTCTTTCTTTTCTTTCTTTTTTTTTCATTTTTGTACAGCAAAGATGCACTACCCACATGATTCATAACACCATTCTTTGCCCTTAAACCCAAGAGAATCTCAACTCTTCAAATACAATCCAAACCTCTCTTCTAAAGTCCAATCCCATAAGGGTCAAGTCATATAAGGCTAGGAATAATATTTTTGAGGAGTTTCAAACAAAAGGCTTAGGCTAGAACGAGGCTACAAACAAAGGATTAACTTCATGGTAGGATATGGAACATTTATGTGACTAGAAGAATAAAGTTCAAAATCAATGTGACCATGCTAGGACAATTCTCATGACGGTCTTGGAAAATAGATAAACACCGCAATAGCAAGTTTTACTAAGCATGAATGAGCTAATCACGCAAGAATCATGAGGGATATGCAAATATGAACAAGCATCCCTAAAATGGCCAAAAATCAATCTCACAAGGGTCACTCATACTTAGTTGCATAAGAACTCATCCTAGAACTCACATGTTCAATAAAACAAGCAAGATATCATGATCACATCAAAAGAAACATCATTTTAGAGGCTAAACTATCCAAAAAAATGCAAAGGAATTTACATGCTCACATCATCATTAGCTTTTATTTTGGCAATCTAAGATGGGAATTTCTAGTCCCAAAACCTACAAAACACAAAATCTTTTTGTTGTTTTCAACACAATTTTTCGATTTTTTTTGGATTTTTTGCAAAAATTTCTCTAAAACCAAAAACTCATCCATTCAAGACCAAATTAATCATCCATGTCTTTCATCAACCACAAACCAAGAAACAAACATCCCAAATACAAACTAGAAACACAAACTAAATATCCTCAAAATAACAAACAAACATAAACAAGTGAAATCATGAACACACTTACCCCCACCCCATACTTAAAATTTTGATGTCCCCATCAAACAAGGAAACCAAAACTTAAAAGCAAGAGAGAAGAGTATGAAAAGCTCACAATTTCTTATTCTTCAATGGCATGTATAGGATCAATTGGCGAGGGCGAGAGCTCATGAGGTTCTAACTTCTTCGCTTGGACCGGCCTTGTCATAGAACTTCTTCACTCGATGACCATTTACTTTGAAAATATGTCCTTGTTCATCAATCAAGTCTACCGCACCATGAGCATAGATATGGTGGACCACAAATGGTCCGCTCCACCTAGTTCTTAACTTCCCCGGGAAAAGTTTAAGCCTTGAATTGAAAAGGAGAACCTTGTCACCGGTTTGATAGGTCTTTGGAATCAACTTCCTATCATGCCACTTCTTGATCTTCTCCTTGTACAACTTGGAGTTCTCATAGGCTTTCAACCTCAATTCCCCCAACTCATGAAGCTCTAGAAACCTTTTCTCACTGGCCAAGTTGATATCCCAATTCATCTCTTTGAGTGCCCATTTTGCCTTGTGCTCAAGCTCGACCGGAAGATGGCATGCCTTGCCATAAACTAGATTGAAGGGTGTAGTTCCTAGAGGTGTCTTAAAGGCGGTTCTATAAGCCCAAAGTGCATCATCGAGTTTAGAGGCCCAATCTTTCCTTGATCGAGATACGGTCTTCTCCAAGATAGCCTTGATTTGACGGTTGGACACCTCGACTTGCCCGCTTGTTTGAGGATGATAAGGAGTAGCAACTCGATGAGACACCCCATACTTAATCAACACATTCTCGAAGCACCTCTCAATGAAATGAGGTTCGCCATCACTTATGAGAACCCTAGGCACACCAAACCTTGCAAAAATGTTGTTTTTCAAGAACTTCATCACCACCCTAGCATCAATGGTTCTTGTTGATATGGCCTCCACCCATTTTGAGACATAGTCCACGACTACCAAGATGTACTTGTAAGGCCCCGATGTGGGAAATGGTCCCATGAAATCAATACCCCATACATCAAATAACTCGACTTCTAGAATGCCAATTTGAGGAGTCTCATTCCTCCTTGATAGGTTCCCCTCTCTTTGGCACTCCTCACACTTCCTCACATAATCATGCACATCCTTGAACATGGTTGGCCAATAATAACCACATTGAAGAATTTTTGAAGTGGTTTTGGAACTCTTAGCGTGACCCCCCGTAGGCAGGGAATGGCAATGGTGAATTATGCTCTCAACCTCTTCACTTGACACACACCGTCTATAGATTTGATCACGCCCTTCCTTTTAGAGATATGGATCATCCCAAAAATATTGTCTAGCATCATGTAAGAATTTCTTCCTAGCTTGATAAGACAAATTTGGTGGGATCACTCCCCATACGGCAAAGTTAGCAAAATCCGCAAACCAAGGGGAATCCCCTCGTCTTACGGCACTAATAGAAAGAAGGCAAGTGGGAGAGAAAGAATCAATCAATTGAGAACGAGGAGGAATGGAAATCGAGTTAGGAAACTTACTTTCTTCCACTAACCGACATTGAAGTGTACCAAGCCCGACATGGTTGGACGCCGGTCTAGCTTCGCGGACACACAGGTAACTCGGGTCCGATGTTGAAGACCTCGGTCCCGACTCACTTGTACCTGCCCTGCTTTTGGTTCGATGTTCTGGACCTCGGGCCCGACTTACTTGGTTCGTCGATCCACCTTTCCTTTCCTCCTTTCCGCTCATGAGAGCTTCATCTGCTCTTGAATCATCTATAGTCAAACCATCCTCCATCTCCAACATGTACTCGATGGGCAAACGGGATAGATGATCAGCTACCACATTTTCCGCACCGGTTTTGTCCTTGATCTCATGGTCAAACTCTTCGAGAAGGAGCATCCACCTTAGAAGCCTCGGCTTTGCATCTTTCTTCTTCATGAGGTATTTGATTGTCGCATGGTCCGTGCAGACTACCACCTTTGATCCCACAAGATATGAACGGAACTTCTCAAATGCAAACACTATCGCAAGAAACTCTTCCTCTGTCATTGTGTAATTGCACTGAGTTTCATCCAAAGTTTTGCTTGCATAGTAGATGGCATGCAACTTTCCATCCTCCCTTTGCCCAAGGACGGCCCCTACGGCGAAATCACTAGCATCACACATTACCTCGAATGGAAGATTCCAATCGGGTGCCGCCATTATTGGAGCCGAAATCAAGGCATCTCTCAACCTACAAAAAGAACTCATGCAATCCTCGGAAAACTCAAAGGGCACATCCTTCATCAAGAGGTTAGACAATGGTTTAGCAATTTTAGAAAAATCCTTGATGAACTGTCTATAAAATCCCGCATGACCTAAGAAACTCCTAACGTCATGAACACAAGAGGGAGGAGGTAGTTTTTCAATTATTTCAACTTTAGCTTTATCTAATTCTATCCCCCTACTAGAAACTAGGTGTCCTAGTACTATGCCCTCCTTCACCATGAAGTGGCATTTTTTCCAATTAAGCACCAAGCTAGTCTCCTCACATCTACTCAAAACCTTGTCTAAGTTAGCTAAGCAAACATCAAATGAGGAACCATAGACGGAGAAATTATCCATAAACACTTCTACTATATCCTCAACCATGTCGGAGAAGATGGACATCATGCATCTTTGAAACGTTGTCGGCGCATTACATAATCCAAAAGGCATGCGTCTATAGGCAAAAGTCCCATAAGGACATGTGAATGTCGTCTTCTCTTGATCATCGGGATGAATAGGGATTTGCCAAAACCCGCTATACCCGTCAAGGTAGCAAAAATATTCATGTTGTGCTAATCTTTCTAGGACTTGATCTATGAAAGGAAGAGGAAAATGGTCTTTGCGAGTGCCACTATTAAGCTTACGGTAATCAATACACATACGCCATTTTGTTGTGGTTCTCATAGGTATCATTTCTCCCTTTTCATTTTGCACAACGGTGAGACCTCCTTTCTTAGGAACTACATGCACGGGACTCACATACTTGCTATCGGAAATTGGGAAGATGATTCCCGTATCCAACATCCTAAGTATTTCACTCTTTACCACTTCTTTCATGTTAGGATTTAATCTTCTTTGGGGTTCAATAGTGGGTTTATGGTTATCCTCCATATAAATCCTATGCATGCAAATTGAGGGAGAGATTCCCTTTAGTTCCTCTAGTGAATACCCTAAAGCTCCTCTATGTTTTCTTAGAACCTCTAACAACTTAGACTCCTCCTCATCATTCAAGTTGGCATTTATGATTACGGGTAAAGAAGAGTTGGAACCAAGAAATGCGTACGTCAAATCCTTTGGAAGCTCCTTGAGTTCTTGAGATGTTTCCGGTGGTTCTTGAACTTCTTCTTTCTCGGCCTTGAACACCTCCAAATAAGACATCCTTTCCTCCAATTGTTCATGCTCAATCATATTGAGGGCTAGACCTTGGTGCTCTATCTCAATTTCTCTATGTGGTGGGGTGGCTTTCAACCTATGCTCCCTTGGCCTTCACTTCTTAGAAACGGCTTCCCATTGCAATCCAAGAGGAACTTGGATCATCTTAGCTTCCTTATGTACGGTCCCTTTTGAAGTTGGCCTAAAGAAAAACTCAATCTCTCTTACTCCAATGTCAAGAGACCAGTGGCCCTTTTTTACATCAATGATTGCCCCAACCGTAGCAAGGAAAGGTCTCCCTAGTATAATCGGTTCACCCGGCACATCTATCATGTCCACCACAACAAAGTCGATTGGGACATAGTGACCTTCAATGCAAACGGGATAATCCTCGACGATACCAATTGGCTCGATGGACGACCCATGGATGTGGATTTCCATATGGTGTAAGGAATGATGCTCGTGCTTGCTCCAAGATCACACAAGGCTTGGAAGTTTTGAGACCCCACACCAATAGTGATAGCAAAACGACCGGGATCTCCTAGCTTTTGTGGTAACTCCAAGGTCTTGACCTCATCTTGCATTTCAACTATGGATCTCTTCTTGCTCAAAATCTCCTTTAAAAACTTGGCATAAGATGGCATCTCGCTCAATGCATCGGTGAACGGGATGGAGATGTTCAAGCCTTGCAAGAGTTTGAGAAACCTCTTGAACTTGTTCTCTACAACATCTTTTGGCTTCTTCGAGGGATATGGAAGAATTGTTGCACCTTGAATCATGCTTGGATCCACCTCTTTGGACTTCCCCACTTCACTTGCATCATTTCCTGGTTGGACCGACTTGGGCACCATGTCGGGCCCGATGTTGTGAATCTCGGTCCGAGGCAAAGGAGTTGGATCGAGGTCGGTGTACGTCGCTCCCGAGTTGCTCCCAATCTCGGTCCTGGGTAAAGGAGTCGATCTTCTTGTTGGGTCGACTTCAGGGAATGTCGGACCCGACTTGCTGGGTAAGTTGGTCCGACTCTCTTCATTCTTCTTAGGCATGTGTGGCTCGAGTAGGTTTCGGCCACTTCTCAATCCAATTGCCCGGACTTCATTTTGATTGTTTTGAGCTTGAGGGTTCTCCTCGGGTCGGCCCGGAAGTCTCCCATTCTCTCTCGGGGCTTGAGTTGCGATTTGGACAAATGGATTGTCGACTTGCCTCCTCCATGCACCAAACTCATTGAATTGGGTCCTCATCTCCTTGAACCCGTCTCTCATCTCTTGAGCAAATGATTGTAACTCATTGAATCCCGGTGGTCTATATGGTGGTGGTGGCGCCCTTGGCTCGTTTTGGTTGAAGTTGTTGTTGTAACCTTGAGCTTGACCGTTGTTCCACCGGCCATTGCCACCATTGTTGAAATTGCATCTTCCACCGAAATTTCTTCGAACATAGTTTGCCTCCTCAATTCGCTCGGCCAAGCGCATTTGGCTCTCATTCGGACAAACTTGTGTAGCATGTGCAAAGGATCCACACTCCTCACAAGCTCTAGCATTTTGCTTGTAGTAGTGGACTTGCCTCTTAAGCTTGCTCACTTCACCTTCAAGGAATTGGAGCTTCACATCCCTATCAATGTCTTCTCCCTTTGGATCATATAACTTCCTTGCACCTTCACCTTGGACTTTCACCTCTTTGCTAGCTTGACTCACCCCATACATAGCCTCATAATCGGATAGCTTGTCATGTAGCTCCCAAGCTTGATCCGGTGTCAAGTCTATGAACCCACAATCGGTGTGGAGATTGAGCTTGTCCTTCGTTACCGGATTGATGCCTTGGAAAAAGATATCTTGAAGCACATATGGTTGTTGGCCATGAGTAGGACATTGGCGCAACATCTCCTTGAAACGGTCCTATGCTTCGAAGAGAGGCTCATTCGGACCTTGTTGAAAGCTTGCAATCTTCTTTCTTAGCTCGGTTGTCTTTGAGGGCGGGAAGAACTTCATCAAGAAAGCATCATAGAGTGTCTTCCAAGTTGTGATTGACCTAGGAGCTTGGCTCTCGAGCCAATGTGTGGCCTTGCCCCCAAGTGACCATTTGAACGCCTTTAGAAGCACATACTCCAATGTCTCCTCGTCGGTAGAAAACGTTTGACGTGCTCTATGGGACACTCATGTGGACGACCCTCGAATTGATCACGCTTGATGAGGGAGATGAATTGCGTCTTGATCTCAAAATTCTTTGCAACCTCGGGAAGCACAAGAGCCGGCTCGGGTACCCTCAACTCCGGATGCATGTATTGGCGTGCATTCCGGGGTAGAGCGTTGAGTTGAGCCTCGACTCTCATCCGTTGCTCCCGTTCTCTTCTTGCCACCTCCTCTTGGTTGTCATTCTCAAGTTGCAATCTAGCCATTTCGGCTCTAAGTTGAGCCAACTCCTCATCAACATGGAGAGCTTGATTCGCCATCCTTTTCCTTCTTCGGGCTTCCTTGAGAATACTTTCCGGATCACTCAAAAACTCAAGCTCAAGTGTTCCTCGGGAGGAACGAGCTAGCATACACCTATGAAACAAAGACACAAACCAAAACAAATCAAAAACAAACAAAGGGTTTGGGCTATTCCCTCACCCAAATCACTATCAAAACACAAGAAACTCACCAAATTGGCACTCAATGCACTTAGACTTCCCCGACAATGGCGCCAATCTTTTGATCGCCTCTCGGTGTGCGAGGGTCTAGAGATACAATTTATAACCCGACCCCGTTGTAGCACGTGGTGGGTGTCGAACACTCGGGAAGTCTACTTGATCGATGTGCCTAGATACTAGGAAGCTAGAAAGGAGAGCATGAAACAAAAGAAAACAAAGAAAACAGTCGGGACCGACACTGAGGTCACGTCGGGCCCGAGGTTGGCGACAAGAGGAAGGCGGGACTGACACTGGGTAAGTCGGGCCCGAGGTAGCTGGGGATGTCGAACTTCAAAGATTTAAAAGTATATCTTGGGCTTTTGGGTTCCTTCCCTAGTAGATTAAGGCTTTTTGATGTCCGCCTTTTTAGTCATGTTTTTAGGGTGTATTTTTGTGTGTTTAGAGTCTTTTTCTTTAGTTTTGTGTTTTGTTTTGAGTCATTTATGTATGTTTTCATATTTTCTTGAGATATGGAGTCTACATAAGCTTTGGTGGTGTTTTGTAGGTTTTTAGAAGCTTTTTGGAGCATTTTATGAAGAAAGGAGCAAAGGCGGTGAAGATAGCACTCAAGGATGAAGAGAAAATGAAGATTAAGTGCTCAAGTAAATTCATTGAAGATGAAGTTAGAGCTTGGAAAGAGATAGAGAAATTCGTTACAAGAACATAGGAAAAAGAATCGAGTCAAACGGAGTTGTAACGAATCTTCTACGCAAGTTTTACTCAAGGGTCGTTAACGACCCTATCAAGGTCGTTAACGAGGCAGCGAGAGCAGCAGAGATCCGAGTCGGTGCTATTTATGGGCTTCTATCTTGTTTCTTTTTTTATGGTATTAGATAGATAGAAGGAGTATATCTTATTAGAAGATATTATTTCCTTATAGTTAGATTTAAGATAGATTTATTTCCTTAGAGATAGATTTAAGATAGAATAGTTTCTCTATAAATACTCTTGTCTACCCTTTGTTATTCTCTACACAATCAATTGCCTTGGAGGGCAAGTAAGAGGAGGAGGAGGAGAGAAGAGAGAGGGGCGAGAGGACGAGTAGAGAAGATAGCTTGGAGAACAAGTTTTGTTTTGAATTCAAGTTGTAAGCTTTCTCTTTTAATTTAATTTGGATGTTTTCGATTATTATGCTTTGTGAGTAGTCTTCCTCTCTAAGATTGGGGTTAAACCCAACAATGGTTGTGCATGCTTGTTTATGATCATGTCTTGATTGTTTTTATTGCATGAATCTATTCTCTTGTTCTTAATCCTTGAGACGAAAGTTGAAAAGAATTTCTCATTCATAGTTGAAGCGAAAGCATAAACCTTGAATCAGAATAGTCAAATTAGGGTTTTGAAGCGAAAGCAGATCTATCCTGGTTGAAGTAGAAGAGATTAGATCGTAAGTTTATTGATTTAGCGAAAGTTGATTGATTTACTTGCTTTAGTTAACGAAAGTCAACACCTTTATGTGATAAAAGCATGATCTATGTGTTTCATTAACGTTTGGCATGCATGATTGTTGTTGTGGTGACACCTTTACCTTAGAATTCCTCTTTTCCTTGATAAAAACCCTACCTTTAATTAATTGCTTGCGTGAGAAGTAACAAAACTTGATACCGACTTTCTCCTTGGACGAACTTGACTCTGCTATACTCAGCGGGTCTTGATTATAAATTTATTTGTTGTCAAGAAACCCTATGAACACTTTTCCACCCCAATTCAAGCAATGAGTGATGATCGGACTAGGATCGAGTGCTTTCGCCCTCGTTCCAACCACTTCTACACCTCGATCATTGGGGAAATCCCCTTCGAAGCAAGGTCTTGAGATTGACACATGTTCACTTTCGCTACTTTGCCAATCTCATGCCTTGATTCCCAACTTTCGCAAGGAATTATAGCTCTATGTAGAGTGGGTTCCTTAGATCAAACACTCAAGGCTATGGAATTGGGGTTTCTAGCCTAAACCTAGCTAGGGTTTTCCCCCATAACCCAAGATCAAGGAGATCTACTCCATGTGACAAGCAAAGAAAGCAATCAAATCAAAAGGGAAAGCAATCATCATAATCAATCTCAAAACAAAGCAAAGTTTCATTCAAATCCAAAGCAATCCACAAATTCCAATCAAGGGTTTTCAAATCCACAAGAACAAAGCAAATCAAAGCAAATCTACCAACAAAACCTATCAAGTGTTCCTCTCTTGGCCGATTCTCTCTCTCTTCCTCCTCCTCTCCTTCCTCCTTGCTCTCCAAGTATCCTCTTGGTTCCTTCTCTAGGTGTGGGAACCCTTTCCCCCCTTTTTGTGTGTATGAGAGGGAACCCCTTCTTAGAAGACAAGAGGGCCTTTTATAGATTAGATGAGGGGCAAAAGTGGAAGTCCACCAATTCGTGCCTTGGAGCCCAAGTAGTTCGGTGACCGACTCGGACCGACACGGAGGAACTCGGGCCCGAGTTACTGTGCATCTCGGTCCGAGGTTGGAAACTTCAAAGTCGGGCCCGAGGTTGTTGCAACTCGGTCCTGACCTCGTTCCACCTTCTTCTTGTTGGCTTCTCTTGTTCTTCTTCATGGCTTGCTCCTCTCTTTCCCGCTTTAGCTCGGCCTTTGCTCCATGTCCCGACCCTCCTTCAAATCGATCCTCGATTCATGCCAAATTACCTACAAAACACATAAAATGCGCATAATCTCTGAATCTCATAGAAATACGGGAACTTAGCTAAAAAGGAACAAAACGCACAAGAAAAGGGGAAAAAGAAACATATTTACAAAGGAAATCACATATGAAAACACCACCAAATAGAGAGACATCAACACACACAATACGATAACGCTTGAGTTGCACATGCACATATGCAGAAGCATTGCATGGACCCATATAAGGATCTTGATCCTGAGACTGTAACTTCCAGGTTTCTACTGTATTTGATAGGGTCAATGATCTATCTTGACAAGTCTTAGCATCGGATCCCTATTACATACTTGCATCTTGTACGGGATCACGATGCAGTATACAACATGTATTGGGCTTCAGCTGCATTGACCCATTTGTATAGGAGCATTAGTGAGTGCACGTGGCCGGGTTGGGGCTAGAGTGGCTTCTATGTGCTTCACGTTGTTACATGTAATTGATCGAACCTATTTTTTTCTTTTTCTTATTTTGCTAAAATTATCAGTTGTACTAGCTCATAATTTTTTTTGTATAGGCTTGGATCTTCATTACTTTTCAGCATTTCGTCCCGTCGGGATGCCATCAAAAGGTGGATCGCCATGGGCTGAGAGGTGAGGTGATGGTGGTACAGTGTTGTCCAAGTGCAACTATAGAGCAGAGCTTCACGCTATGACGACAACATATTTGAGTACACTCCTTACAAGTTGCATTTAGGGTTATTTTTTCCAAAATTACTTCATTTATCATGAAAAAATTGAATAAGGTGGATTGGATGCTATGTGGAGATTTGGATTTTATTGATACCCATGCTTCGTCATGTTTTCATGGCCTGCTATCATATCTAGCTATATCTGAGTCATATATGCTAGATCAATGTGCTAAGCAGTATGGGTGTATGAAGAGGATACCAGCAACAATCATTATTCCAAAGATTGTCATCGGATCAACAAAATTGTCGAGATATAGAGTAGAGTACGACTCGGCCACTTGTGTTTGGAGTGCTAGGAACTTGCACTACATCAACTTAGGCATGATGGGATCTCTAGTGATTGATGATCCGTTCGAGTGTGGTGGGGACTACATGGATTGGTTCTTTCCGTGTACACACGTATGCGTTATTCGGCTCGTCGCGAGTGTTGAGGAGATATAAATTTGGGTATTTTGCCTTTGTTAAGTAATTATTTTTTAGATAACAATTATTTTGTTATATATGCAGCACATGTAGTAGGCGTTGGGTTGTCTTCCTCAATGGGCGACATATGTAGGTGTGCACCAACCAAAGATCCAATTCCGTTGATGCACAGACCCTACGCTAGCTCCGAATGGGGTGTTAGACGTAGGAGACAAGTCTGACTAGGTGAGCATCAAATTGATCCATTGCTCACCCATCCTGCACTAGGAGGCCCAGAGATCACAGAGTGGCTACTTGGTTTCGAAAAGCATGTAGCCCACCACATCTACGCTGGCAACGTAAGTCAATTATTTATAATATAAGATAAATACTTGTGATAAATACTTGTGATATTTATGTTTGAATTTGAAATTAAAATATCTTATTACATTGATGTATTACATGAGCGTATCTCGATGAAGTTTCAATTCCGACATACACATCTTACAAAGTGGCCACAAACGAGAGATTGTGACTGGTTTGATATTGTCAGGGACAACATGCTTGCCCATCTACAATCCATTATGCGCTAGGATGTTCATATTAGCCTTATAGAGGCATTGTCGTCAAGCGACGATTTCTTTCCATATGCCATGAGGCAAGATGTTGATTACGCTGCATGATGTGACGCTTATCCTTGACCTTAGGGTTGATGGAGATGCCATTGTGCCACATGGAGATGGTGGAGGTTCTCAGATTTCCCGATTCACAAAGTTCATTGGCAGGGATCATGGTTGGATGAAACACACACATTACGATAAGGCCAGAGTTGCACATGCATATATTTAGAAGCATTGCATGGACCCATATAAGGATCTTGATCATGAAATTGTAACTTCTGGGTTTCTACTGTATTTGATAGGGTCAACGATCTATCTTGATTGTCTCAGCATCGGATCCCTATTACAGACTTGCATCTTATATGGGATCACGATGCAGTATACAACATGTATTGGGCTTCAACTGCATTGGGCCACCTGTATAGGAGCCTTGGTGAGTGCACATGGGTTGGGGCTATAGTGGTTTCTATGTGCTACACATTGTTATATGTAATTAATCGAACCTATTTTTTTGTTTTTCTTATTTTGGCTAAAATTATCAACTGTACTAGCACATAAATTTTTTGTAAATGTTTCGATCTTCATGTACTTTTCAGCATTTCATCTCGTTGGGATGCCATCAGAAGGTGGATCTCCATAGGTTGAGAGGTGTGGCGATGGTGGTACAGTGTTGTCCAAGCGTAACTATAGAGCAGATCTTGATGCTATGACGACACCATATGCAAGTACACTCGTCACAAGTTGCATTTAGGGTTATTTTTTTCAAAATTACTTGATTTATCATGAAAAATTAAATCAGGTGGATTGGATGTCGTATGGGGATTTGAATTTTACCGATACCCATGCTTTGTCATGTTTTCATGGCCTGCTATCATTTCTAGCTATATTTGTGCCATACATGCAAGATTAATGTGCTAGGCAGTATGGGTGTGTGCAAAGGATATGAGCAACGATCATTATGTCAAAGATTGTCGTCTGACCATCAAAATTGTCGAGGTATAGAGTAGAGTATGACTCGGCCACTTTGGTTTGGAGTGCTAGGACTTGCACTACATCAGCTTAGGCATGATGGGATCTCCAGTGACTGATGATTCGTCCAAGTGTGGTGAGGACTACATGGATTGGTTCTTGTCGCGTACACACGTATGCGTTAGTCGGCCCGTCGCAAGTGTTGAGGAGATATTTTGGATATTTTACCTTTGTTAAGTAATTATTTTTTAGCTAACAATTATTTTGTTATATATGCAGCACATGTAGTACGCGTTGGGTTATCTTTCTGAATGGGCGACATATGTAGGTGTGCACCAACAAGAGATCCAAGATGCCATAACGAGATCTATATAGGTCATGAGGGACAGGTGCCCAGATATGGTGATGTAGATGATTTGGAGGTTGATGACGAGGATATGTAGTTTTGATGATTATGCCCGACGTCGGATTTCTATTTATCTATGTAGGATGATGATTATGCTCGGACGCAGATTTATATTTTTTATTATGCTCGGATATGGATTTCTATTTTGATTATGTAGTTATGATTATGCTCGAACATGGATTTCTATTTTGATTATGTAGGATTATGATTATGCTCGAATATGGTAGATAAACTAATTAGAAAGTAGACACTTCAAAATAATATTACAACTTTGTATTTGTTCGGATCATACTGTTGTAAGGGTTTCTCGATCGAGACAAACAAATAAATTTATATATCAAGACCCCGCTGAGTATAGCAAAGTCAGATTCGTCCACGGAGAGAGTCAGTTCAAAGTTTCGTTTTATCTTTGGGCAAACAAGCGAGAAAGAGCTGATTTTTATCAAAGGAAAGACATTCTAAGGTCTAGGTATCACCACAAATAATCATGCATGTCAACACCAATGAAACACAAAGATCATGCTTTTATCTCATAAAGTTGTCAACTTTCGTCAACCATGCAAGCAAATCAACTAACTTTTGTGAAATCAATAAACTTATCTATCTATCTCAATACTTTCATCAGGATTAATCAAATTTCGTTTCAAAACCCTAACCAACTATTATGATTCACATATGTCTCTTTCGATTCAATTTGTAAACGAGAATTTCCTTATCTTTCGATCAAGGATTTAAGCACATGAGAATAGATTATGGATAAAAACAATCAAATCATGATCAAAGGCAAGCATGTACAACCATTGTTGGGTTAACCCCAACCTTAGAAAGGAGAAAACTGCTCATACATCATTATGGAAAAACAACTAAATTGAATTAAAACTAAACTTACACAAATCAGAAACAATTGTCTTCCAAAATTCCAAACTTGCGTCTCTTCTTTCTCCCCAAAAGCTAACGTGATTGTATTGATGATAAAAACTAAAGTTAGGACTAGGGTTTTTATACTAAAAATAAAACAACTCCTAAGGAAATAAAATCTAGGGTTGGGATATTTCGGTTTTTGGTTTTTTTTTAGCCTACCCGCAAGGTAAAAAAAAATTTTTACGGTTCGGTTCCTGGATTTTTAGTGAAGAACCGTAATAACCGAACGCGAACTTTGATCGGTTCCTAACTGCGGTTATTTCGGCTAACCAAAATACAGAAATGGCCCATAAATTTCGGTTCTTCGGTTACTCGAAATATGGTTCGGTTCCTATGTTTAATTCGGTTCCTGTTAAAAATTCGTTTTTTTATATGTTTCGGTTCTTCGGTTACCCAAAATTATATATTTTTATATATTATTAATATATAACGGTTATTCGGTTTTTTTTGTTTTTTTTTGTAAAACCGAACCTGAAGTTTTTTACAAGAACCGAACCGAAAAATTTAACCAAACAAATTATCATTAACCGAACCGAACCGAAATGAGCGGTTCGGTTCGGTTCTTCGGTTCCACGGGTATAAAGTCCCAGCCCTAGGTAAAACCTCGGCGATTAAAGTAGAAGCTCTGGCATTTCGAGAAGCAATCCGAGAAGTAAAGAATAGGAATCTAGAAAAGGTTGAAATTGAAGGTGACAATCTGCAAGTCATAAATGAGGTTAAAGGCTATTCTAAATGCCCGTGGGAGGTTGAGATTATAATCTCCGACATCCTTGTCTCCACCTATGGAGCCTAGGAAATTTCTATTAACCACATTCCTAGGGAGTGTAACGATGTGGCCGATAAAATTGCTAAATTGGGTCATAGTCTCCCCACCGAGTTCATTAAGACTCACCCAGAACTTTTAGTTCTCATCTGAAAGGATGCTCTAGGACGCCCTCCATAGGAAATGCCTCCTAATTCTTACCTAATCAAAAAAATAAAAATAAAAAATAAATAAATGCAAACACAACTTGTAAATCCGTTCGTTGGTTTTTATAAAATCCTTTTGTTACTATCGTGCGGTTCTGATTAATGGCGGATTTTTTCTTTATAATTTTGTGATGCGGATTTGTACTACACTTTTGGGCCGCTCTTCTAAAAGGATATTTTACTAATTATTTGTCCTTATGCTCTCTCCTCTGTGTTGATCGTTCTACTTTGTTCGGCTCCCTCTTCTTCTTCTTCTTCTTCTTCTTCTCTCTGTGTTGTATATCGGAATACATGAGGTTCTGCAACTCGGTGGCGTCTTCCTCTATGGTCGTTATTGTACATGTAAGCTTTCTTGTTCTTTAGGCTCGGGGTTTCAAAATTGGCCTGCTCTTTAGCTGTGTTGTCTTTCTGGGTTAGGGTTTAGCAATTGGGTTGATGTTGTTTTTTTACTTGCTGGTTTCTTCTTCTTATGAGTTCTTCGTTGTTATTCTAATTCAAAATTATGATTCTTATGCTTATAATCTTCGTTTCAGTTCCTCTTGGGTATCTAGAAACCCATTCCCCATTTCAACTTTCATGTTTAGGTTTGCTTGGATTAGAATTCAGCTTCATATAATTGCTTTGTACTTGTGGTTTGTTGTAATGAAGAACTTGTTTTTTTGGGTTTACCCCTTTTTGTCTATGTTGTGGATTGACTTTTCATATAGAAGTGGATTCTAGCAGGATAGCTCATTCAGTTAGTTTACTTCTCTGGATTCAATCTATTTTGGATTTTAGAAATGTATTGTTGCTATTTCTTTTTCCCTGTGTTCCGTGGCTTCTTTTGGCCTCTTGTTTATTTTATGCAGATTCTGTATGTGGGAACTGACTCCTCTGGGTAGTATGGATGGGAAAGATAGCAATTTTGGGGTTTGCTTGCTAAGAGCATGCCCAACGGTAGTTGTTTTTCCAGATTATGGGGGAGCTCAACATAAATGAACAATAAAAAAAGAGACTATTGAATGGGTCGAGGAAAAAAAGATCGAAATATGCTTTACCTGTGGCCTGTAGCACCTCGCCACTTGGCATTGGCAGGGTAACTTGTGAAATTTTTCATCCACTTTGCTATCACACTAGACCAATTTTAACTTATTTTAATTTAAAATTAAAAGCCCATTTTGACTTATTTTAATTTCCAAAAAAGAAAAATTATATCAAAAATTATAATTTTTTATGAGACCAATTTTACATACGTTTAAATTATTTTTTAATTAATTTTTGAATTTTTGAATTATTTTCAAATAAGAACACATATTTATATATTCTTTACATTAATCATTGTTTTAGCTTAAATAAATTATATCAAAAATAAAAAATTAATTTTATCTACATATAAATATCAATTTTTATATATATTTCATTCTTTGTTGAGTTATATATGAATAAATTCTGCATATCTATTATTTTGCATCTACCTATGGTTTTGGTTTTAATTTACAATAATAATACAAAATTTCACAAATTAATTAAATGTGTAATTTAATAAATTTAGTATAAAAATATATTTATTTAGATAAATAATGATATATATAATAAAAATGAATGTATATTTGTAATTTTGTATGGAAAAATTAATAATTATTAGAAAATGAGAAAAGTAAAATGAAGGGCTCATGGGGCTCACCATTGGGAAGAGTTGATTGTGGAAAAAATAGATGGAAGATTATGAATGATGTGGAAGAAGAAAAAATAATAAAATAATAGTATTTGATGGGCTTATTGAGATTATGGGGTTCACCATTTGTAGGATCGTTAGTACGTCTAGGTTGTCGACCTCAACTAAGTCGTAAACCTCTTAAGTGAATGCAGCGGAAATGAACTACAAGAAAGACTTACTTGAACACGTTTTTTTATAGTGGAAACACTTGTTTGATCAACTCAATCAACCAAGTGTAAAACCCACTCCCTTCCAAGTTCTAGCTTGGTACGATTAAAAGTCGTAGCTTGCTTTATTGATCTTTTGGATTAGTTACACGAATACCCTAGATCTAGACCTACTTCCCAAGCACTCTAGAACTCGTTGTGAACTAAATAACTACAATCCGCACTCAATCTAACAAAAGCCTAGGTCTTCCTCTCGAACTCTCGTTTCTTTCTTAGCACAAAATGGAGTATGAGTTCGTGCTCTATCTAACCTAAAACCTTAGATTAAATACACACAAACTAGGTCAGATAAGAGAGAATAATATCTTCCAATTCAGTTATGGCAAGATATTATTTCTATTATCTTTACAAAATCTTCCTAAGCATATCAAGAGATTACAATAAAATCGGCTTAGGATAAAGGCAATAATCGGCTTACAATACAATAGACGAGATCTTTCCTAAAACAAGAATATACTATCCAAACTGCCAAGATCTCACGCGTCTTCAAGATCTCCGAGATTTGCCTTCAACACACGTCAACGACCTAGCTGACGTTGGCGACTCTTTTCAAAGACTCGAGGTCGTTCACGTGACAGACGTTTGGAACCATCAAAATCAAAGCCTCCAGCTTTTCTAACAAATTCCCCCTTTTTGATGGTGATAAACTCTTCTATCCTGTATAAACAGAGCAATACCAAAATCTCGAACAGGATATGCAATAATATTCAAAGTTAGCCAAAAGTTCCCCCTAAGTTGGATAACCCACATGTAATTCAGCATAAAAATCCCATTATTTTATCTACCCTTAGCCTTTTCCCCCTTTTGGCATCATCAAAAAGATCAATTTAAATAATCAAGCAAAAAGAGATAATCAAGCAAGGGTGAATAGAAAATTATCCAACGTACATACGCAAACCACAGCAACAGAAACAAAATAGTCTTAACCATGCAACACAGAGAAAGCAAAAACACATAGATGAAACCAAAAAGATATTTTTGAGATAGTAGATGTGCAAGGGAAAATAAAGGGAACTGGATGTCGGCTACTCAAGCTAAGTCACTGACTTGATCAGATCATCGAGCGCAACAAATAAGTCACGAACATAAGATTTCAGCTCAGATTGATCACGCAGGAGTTGGCCAACATTCTCAAGCAAATCCTGGTTTTGACGTTGGAGCTCAACTAACAGCTTTATAATTGCACCAAGTTGCTCACCTTCCCTTCCCATAGCATGGATGCCCAACTCAGCATCTTCCATCTCAGCATCAGAAACCACATCCTTGCCTGCATCCCTGGACACTCATTGATCATTAATCAGCTTATAACCCATCTTGCGAACAATGTCAGAGTTCAGAAGACGAACGTGCTCCACTTATTTTTCAGCCTCATAAACCTCATGATAAAGAAGCACTTTCTTGACAATAGAACAGTATGGGAGAGCATGAGTGGGATTATCTTTCACAGATTCCATGTGTAGAAGCACCAAGCGAGGAAGATTAATCGGTTCCTTTTGAAGAATCTTATCCATGACAAGAATGTCTTGCATCATGGCAGTACTTCACTTTTGTTCCCTAGGAATTAGGTTGCTAATAACCCAGGTAAAGAGAACTTTCCTTCAGCATACATTGAATTAATGGCAAAGGGGCCACTTTCAATGTCGTCAACCTGTGTAACCTCTTTCAATAGCGCCGTCGAGTCTACTTCATCAGGCAATGTACCTCTGTAATATTCTGCAAAACCTTTGTGTGGCACTTTTAGAAGAGTGGCCAGTTCCATGCTCGACAAGGTGAATTTCTCACCATTTAACTCATAATGACCCATGGTCCTCTTCTCTTTGTCCTCTACAGTCAACGACCTATAGAACTCTTTCACCAACCCCGGATTGAAACTCTCCTCATCATGAAACAGATGAGTCCATCCTTGAACAGACAACAACTCAGAGACACCTTGTAAACCAGTTGATTCGATGAACTCATCGTCCATGATGAGTTCCTTGACAAAGTCACGTCCTGCCATGTTGCTTCCTTCTCCCTTGATGTCTCCACTGCCCTTTTTGGGTTTTCCACTCACAGCAAGTCGTCCACTTGACCGAGTGGGTGCCTTCTTGCTCTTTTTAGACCTAACAGTTTTCTTGGACAAAACAGATTCACCACCCTCGGATTCGCCAGGAGTGGGAGTCTATTCCGTACCTCTTTTTCCTGTAACCCTAGCACTAGATCCTCTAGTCTTTGGTTTCCGTGAATCTTTGATTACCACAACATCATCCCCATCGGATTTTTCAGACTCAAACAGTCGCTTAGTGAATTCTTCTTTTGTTTTGGCCTTAGAGGAGGATGCAACTTATTGAACAGAGAGAGCTTAGGATCACTTGGACTACCTTGTTCCGAGTCATCTTGTCCCTCAAAATTCAAAAGCTGGAGAGGTGAATCCAGATTTTTGACTGGGTTAGTCACTTTACTTGGGTCAACGACTTGATTAAGGTCATCGACCTAAGCAACTTTTCCCGTCGAGTGTACAGTAGTCGTCTTCTCCGCAGCGACTGATTCTACTTCTTTTTCTTGAGACTCCATGGCCTCAATGGATTTCACAACCTCTTGAACAGAATCGAACTCCCCTTGCAAATTTTGAGATTTGGAACCCTCAACTCTAAGCAAAGACTCGGTTCTCGCTTGCTCATTCTTTGTGGGTTTCGGAGAATTGGGTATAGAAATTTGTGGGGATGGGGCGAGGGTTTCTGGTGAGGTTTAAGTAGGAGGGATTTCTTGAGAAATTGGGAGGGATTCAGTTGGATTTGGAGATGATGGACTAGGTTCTTGCTTTTGTGAGGTTTTAGGACCTTCAAGCATGAATGGTTTAGCAGGCTTGTTGGTGGTTTGAATGGCTGCTAAAAGCAGAGCCAGGGTTAGGGGATGATGTCTCTTTATTTGGTGGTGTTTTCATATGTGATTTCCTTTGTAAATATGTTTCTTTTTCCCCTTTTCTTGTACATTTTGTTCCTTTTTAGCTTAGTTCCCGTATTTCTATGAGATTCGGAGACTACGCGCATTTTATGTGTTTTGTAGGTAATTTGGCATGAACCGAGGATCGATTTGAAGGAGGGTCGAGACATGGAGCAAAGGCCGAGCTAAAGCGGGAAAGGGAGAAGCAAGCCATGAAGAAGAACAAGAGAAGCCAACAAGAAGAAGGTGGAACGAGGTCAGGACCGAGTTGCAACCACGTCGGGCCCGACTTTGAAGTTTCCAACCTCGGACCGAGATGCACAGTAACTCGGGTCTGAGGTCCTCCATGTCGGTCCGAGTCAGTCACCGAACTACTTGGGCTTTAAGGCACGAATTTGTGGACTTCCACTTTTGCCCCTCATCTAATCTATAAAAGGCCCTCTTGTCTTCTAAGAAAGGGTTCCCTCTCACACACACAAAAAGGGGGTTCCAAGGGAACCAAAAGGATTCTTGGAGAGCAAGGAGGAAGGAGAGGAGAAGGAAGAGAGAGAGAATCGGCCAAGGGAGGAAGACTTGATAGGTTTTGTTGGTAGATTTGCTTTGATTTGCTTTGTTCTTGTGGATTTGAAAACCCTTGATTGGAATTTGTGGATTGCTTTGGATTTGAATGAAACTTTGCTTTGTTTTGAGATTGATTATGATGATTGCTTTCCCTTTTGATTTGATTGCTTTCTTTGCTTGTCTCATGGAGTAGATCTCCTTGATCATGGGTTATGGGGGAAAACCCTAGCTAGGTTTAGGCTAGAAACCCCAATTCCATAGCCTTGAGTGTTTGATCTAAGGAACCCACTCTACATAGAGCTACAATTCCTTGCGAATGTTGGGAATCAAGGCTTGAGATTGGCAAAGTAGCGAAAGTGAACATGTGTCAATCTCAAGACCTTGCTTCGAAGGAGATTTCCCCAATGATCGAGGTGTAGAAGTGGATGGAACGAGGGCGAAAGCACTCGATCCTAGTCCGATCATCACTCATTGCTTGAATTGGGGTGGAAAAGCCTTAATCTACTAGGGAAGGAACCCAAAAGCCCAAGATCTACTTTTAAATCCTTGAGTTCGACATCCCCAGATACCTCGGGCCCGACTTACACAGTGTCGGTCCCGACTTCCTCTTGTCGCCAACCTCGGGCCCGACGTGACCTCAGTGTCGGTCCCGACTGTTTTCTTTGTTTTCCTTTGTTTTAAACCCTCCTTTCTAGCTTTCTAGTATCTAGGCACATCGATCGAGTAGACTTCCCGAGTGTTCGACACCCACCAGTACTACAACGGGGTCGGGTTATAAATTGTATCTCTAGACCCTCGCATCCCGAGAGGCGATCAAAAGATTGGCGCCGTTGCCGGGGAAGTCTAAGTGCATTGAGTGCCAATTTGGTGAGTTTCTTGTGTTTTGGTAGTGATTTGGGTGAGGGAATAGCCCAAACCCTTTGTTTGTTTTTGATTTGTTTTGGTTTGTGTTTTTGTTTCATAGGTGTATGCTAGCTCGTTCCTCCCGAGGAACACTTGAGCTTGAGTTTATGAGTGATCCGGAAAGTATTCTCAAGGAAGCCCGAAGAAGGAAAAGGATGGCGAATCAAGCTCTCCATGTTGATGAGGAGTTGGCTCAACTTAGGGCCGAAATGGCTAGATTGCAACTTGAGAGGGACAATCAAGAGGAGGTAGCAAGAAGAGAACGGGAGCAACGGATGAGAGCCGAGGCTCAACTCAAAGCTCTACCCCGGAATGCACGCCAATACATGCATTCGGAGTTGAGGGTACCCGAGCCGGCTATTGTGATTCCCGAGGTTGCCAAGAATTTTGAGATCAAGACGCAATTCATTACCCTCATCAAGCGTGATCAATTCGAGGGCCGTCCACATGAGTGTCCCATAGAGCATGTCAAACGTTTTGTGGACATGTGTGAGACGATCTCCACCGACGAGGAGACATTGGAGTATGTGCTTCTGAAGGCGTTCAAGTGGTCACTTGGGGGCAAGGCCACACATTGGCTCGAGAGCCAAGATCCTAGGTCAATCACAAATTGGAAGACACTCTATGATGCTTTCTTGATGAAGTTCTTCCCGCCCTCAAAGACAACCGAGCTAAGAAGGAAGATTGCAAGCTTTCAACAAGGTCCGAATGAGCCTCTCTTCGAAGCATGGGACCGTTTCGAGGAGATGTTGCGCCAATGTCCTACTCATGGCCAACAACCATATGTGCTTCAAGACATCTTTTTCCAAGGCATCAATCCGGTAACGAAGGACAAGCTCAATCTCCACACCGATTGTGGGTTCATAGACTTGACACCAGATCAAGCTTGGGAGCTACTTGACAAGCTATCCGATTATAGGCCATGTATGGGGTGAGTCAAGCGAGCAAAGAGGTGAAAGTTCAAGGTGAAGGTGCAAGGAAGTTATATGATCCAAAGGGAGAAGACATTGATAGGGATGTGAAGCTCCAATTCCTTGAAGGTGAAGTGAGCAAGCTTAAGAGGCAAGTCCACTACTACAAGCAAAATGCTAGAGCTTGTGAGGAGTGTGGATCCTTTGCACATGCTACACAAGTTTGTCCGAATGAGAGCCAAGTGCGCTTGGCCGAGCGAATTGAGGAGGCAAACTATGTTCGAGGAAATTTCGGTGGAAGAGGCAATTTCAACAATGGTGGAAATGGTCGGTGGAACAACGGTCAAGCTCAAGGTTACAACAACAACTTCAACCAAAACGAGCCAAGGGCGCCACCACCACCATATAGACCACCGGGATTCGATGAGTTACAAACATTTGCTCAAGATATGAGAGACGGGTTCAAGGAGATGAGGACTCAATTCAATGAGTTTGGTGCATGGAGGAGGCAAGTCGACAATCAATTTGCCCAAATCGTGACTCAAGTCCCGAGAGAGAATGGGAGGCTTCCGGGCCGACCCGAGGAGAATCCTCGAGCTCAAAACCATCAAAATGAAGTCCGGGCAATTGGATTGAGAAGTGGCCGAAACCTACTCGAGCCACACGTGCCTAAGAAGAATGAAGAGAGTCGGACCAACTTACCCAGCAAGTCGGGTCCGACATTCCCTGAAGTCGACCCAACAAGAAGATCGACTCCTTTACCCAGGACCGAGATTGGGAGCAACTCGGGACCGACGTACACCGACCTCGATCCAACTCCTTTGCCTCGGACCGAGATTCACAACATCGGGCCCGACATGGTGCCCAAGTCGGTCCAACCAGGAAATGATGCAAGTGAAGTGGGGAAGTCCAAAGAGGTGGATCCAAGCATGATTCAAGGTGCAACAATTCTTCCATATCCCTCGAAGAAGCCAAAAGATGTTGTAGAGAACAAGTTCAAGAGGTTTCTCAAACTCTTGCAAGGCTTGAACATCTCCATCCCGTTCACCGATGCATTGAGCGAGATGCCATCTTATGCCAAGTTCTTAAAGGAGATTTTGAGCAAGAAGAGGTCCATAGTTGAAATGCAAGATGAGGTCAAGACCTTGGAGTTACCACAAAAGCTAGGAGATCCCGGTCGCTTTGCTATAACCATTGGTGTGGGGTCTCAAAACTTCCAAGCCTTATGTGACCTTGGTGCAAACACGAGCATCATTCCTTACACCATATGGAAATCCACATCCATGGGTCTCATAGCTCCGGTCAACATGAGGTTAACGATAGCGGATGGGTCGTCCATCGAGCCAATTGGTATCGTCGAGGATTATCCCGTTTGCATTGAAGGCCACTATGTCCCAATCGACTTTGTTGTGGTGGACATGATAGAAGTGCCGGGTGAACCGATTATACTAGGGAGACCTTTCCTTGCTACGGTTGGGGCAATCATTGATGTAAAAAAGGGCCACTTGTCTCTTGACATTGGAGGACGAGAGATTGAGTTTTTCTTTAGGCCAACTTCAAAAGGGGTCGTACATAAGGAAGATAAGATGATCCAAGCTCCTCTTGGATTGCAATGGGAAGCCGTTTCTAAGAAGTCAAGGCCTAGGGAGCTTAGGTTGAAAGCCACCCCACCACCTAGAGAAATTGAGATAGAGCACCAAGGTCTAGCCCTCAATATGATTGAGCATGAACAATTGGAGGAAAGGATGTCTTATTTGGAGGTGTTCAAGGCCGAGAAAGAAGAAGTTCAAGCACCACCGGAACCATCTCAAGAACTCAAGGAGCTTCCAAAAGATTTGAGGTACGCATTTCTTGGACCCAACTCTTCTTTACCCGTAATTATAAATGCCAACTTGAATGATGATGAGGAGTCTAAGTTGTTAGAGGTTCTAAGAAAACATAGAGGAGCTTTAGGGTATTCACTAGAGGAACTAAAGGGAATCTCTCCCTCAATTTGCATGCATAGGATTTATATGGAGGATAACCATAAACCCACTATTGAACCCCAAAGAAGATTAAATCCTAACATGAAAGAAGTGGTAAAGAGTGAAATACTTAGGATGTTGGATGCGGGAATCATTTTCCCAATTTCCGATAGCAAGTATATGAGTCCCGTGCATGTAGTTCCGAAGAAAGGAGGTCTCACCGTTGTGCAAAATGAAAAGGGAGAAATGATACCTATGAGAACCACAACAAAATGGCGTATGTGTATTGATTACCGTAAGCTTAAAAGTGGCACTCGCAAAGACCATTTTCCTCTTCCTTTCATAGACCAAGTCCTAGAAAGATTAGCACAACATGAATATTTTTGCTACCTTGACGGGTATAGCGGGTTTTGGCAAATCCCTATTCATCCCGATGATCAAGAGAAGACGACATTCACATGTCCTTATGGGACTTTTGCCTATAGACGCATGCCTTTTGGTTTATGTAATGCGCCGGCAACATTTCAAAGATGCATGATGTCTATCTTCTCCGATATGGTTGAGGATATAGTAGAAGTGTTTATGGATGATTTCTCCGTCTATGGTTCCTCATTTGATGTTTGCTTAGCTAACTTAGACAAGGTTTTGACTAGATGTGAGGAGACTAGTTTGGTGCTTAATTGGGAAAAATGTCACTTCATGGTGAAGGAGGGCATAGTGCTAGGACACCTAGCTTCTAGTAGGGGGATAGAAGTAGATAAAGCTAAAGTTGAAATAATTGAAAAACTACCTCCTCCCTCTTGTGTTCGTGATGTTAGGAGTTTCTTAGGTCATGCGGGATTTTATACACGGTTCATCAAGGATTTTTCTAAGATTGCAAAACCATTGTCTAACCTCTTGATGAAGGATGTGCCCTTTGAATTTTCCGAGGATTGCATGAGTTCTTTTTGTAGGTTGAGAGATGCCTTGATCTCGGCTCCAATAATGGTGGCACCCGATTGGAATCTTCCATTCGAGGTGATGTGTGATGCTAGTGATTTCGCCGTAGGGGTCGTCCTTGGGCAAAGGAAGGATGGAAAGTTGCATGCCATCTACTACGCAAGCAAAACTTTGGATGAAACTCAGTGCAATTACACAACGACGGAGAAAGAATTTCTTGCGATAGTGTTTGCATTTGAGAAATTTCGTTCATATCTTGTGGGATCAAAGGTGGTAGTCTTCACGGACCATGCGGCAATCAAATACCTCATGAAGAAGAAAGATGCAAAGCCGAGGCTTCTAAGGTGGATGCTCCTTCTCCAAGAGTTTGACCATGAAATCAAGGACAAAACCAGTGCGGAAAATGTGGTAGCTGATCATCTATCCCGTTTGCCCATTGAATACATGTTGGAGATGGAGGATGGTTTGACTATAGATGATTCAAGAGCAGATGAGGTTCTCATAAGCGGGAAGGAGGGAAGGAAAGGTGGATCGACAAACCAAGTAAGTCGGGCCCGAGGTCCAGAACATCAGACCGAAGGCAAGGCAAGTACGAGTGAGTCGGGACCAAGGTCTTCAACATCGGGCCCGAGTGACCTGTGTGTCTGCGAAGCTAGACCGGCGTCCAACCATGTCGGGCTCGGTACACTTAAATGTCGGTCCGTGGAAGGAAGTAAGTCTCCTAGATCGATTTCCATTCCTTCTCGTTCTCAATTAATTAATTCTTTCTCCCCCACTTGCCTTCTTTCTATTAGTGTCGTAAGACGAGGGGTTTCCCCTTGGTTTGCGGATTTTGCTAACTTTGCCGTAGGGGGAGTGATCCCACCAAATTTGTCTTATCAAGCTAGGAAGAAATTCTTACATGATGCTAGACAATATTTTTGGGATGATCCATATCTCTACAAGGAAGGGCGTGATCAAATCTATAGACGGTGTGTGTCAAGTGAAGAGGTTGAGAGCATAATTCCCCATTGCCATTCCTTGCCTATGGGAGGTCACGCTAAGAGTTCCAAAACCACTTCAAAAATTCTTCAATGTGGTTATTATTGGCCAACCATGTTCAAGGATGTGCATGATTATGTGAGGAAGTGTGAGGAGTGCCAAAGAGAGGGGAACCTATCAAGGAGGAATGAGACTCCTCAAATTGGCATTCTAGAAGTCGAGTTATTTGATGTATGGGGTATTGATTTCATGGGACCATTTCCCACATCGGGGCCTTACAAGTACATCTTGGTAGTCGTGGACTATGTCTCAAAATGGGTGGAGGCCATATCAACAAGAACCAATGATGCTAGGGTGGTGATGAAGTTCTTGAAAAACAACATTTTTGCAAGGTTTGGTGTGCCTAGGGTTCTCATAAGTGATGGCGGACCTCATTTCATTGAGAGGTGTTTCGAGAATGTGTTGATCAAGTATGGGGTGTCTCATCGAGTTGCTACTCCTTATCATCCTCAAACAAGTGGGCAAGTCGAGGTGTCAAACCGTCAAATCAAGGCTATCTTGGAGAAGACTGTATCTCGATCAAGGAAAGATTGGGCCTCTAAGCTCGATGATGCACTTTGGGCTTATAGAACCGCCTTCAAGACACCTTTGGGAACTACCCCCTTCAATCTAGTTTATGGCAAGGCATGTCATCTTCCGGTAGAGCTTGAGCACAAGGCAAAATGGGCACTCAAAGAGATGAATTGGGATATCAACTTGGCCGGTGAGAAAAGGTTTCTAGAGCTTCATGAGTTGGGGGAATTGAGGTTGAAGGCCTATGAGAACTCCAAGTTGTACAAGGAGAAGACCAAGAAGTGGCATGATAGGAAGTTGATTCCAAAGACCTATCAAACCGGTGACAAGGTTCTCCTTTTCAATTCACGGCTTAAACTTTTCCCGGGGAAGTTAAGAACTAGGTGGAGCGGACCATTTGAGGTCCACCATATCTATGCTCATGGTGCGGTAGACTTGATTGATGAACAAGGACATATTTTCAAAGTAAATGGTCATCGAGTGAAGAAGTTTTATGACAAGGACGGTCCAAACGAAGAAGTTAGAGCCTCATGGGCTCTCGTCTTTGCCGAGTGATCCTATACATGCCATTGAAGAATAAGAAATTGTGAGCTTTTCATACTCTTCTCTCTTGCTTTTAAGTTTTGGTTTCCTTGTTTGATGGGGACATCAAAATTTTAAGTATGGGGTGGGGGTAAGTGTGTTCATGATTTCACTTGTTTATGTTTGTTTGTTATTTTGAGGATATTTGGTTTGTGTTTCTAGTTTGTATTTGGGATGTTTGTTTCTTGGTTTGTGGTGGATGAAAGACATGGATGATTGATTTGGTCTTGAATGGATGAGTTTTTGGTTTTAGAGAAATTTTTGCAAAAATCCATAAAAAAAAATTGAAAAATGGTGTTAAAAACAACAAAAAGATTTTGTGTTTTGTAGGTTTTGGACTAGAAATTCCCATCTTAGATTGCCAAAAATAAAAGCTAATGATGATGTGAGCATGTAAATTCCTTTGCATATTTTTGGATAGTTTAGCCTCTAAAATGATGTTGCTTTTGATGTGATCATGATATCTTGCTTGTTTTATTGAACATATGAGTTCTAGGATGAGTTCTTATGCATATAGGTATGAGTGACCCTTGTGAGATTGATTTTTGGCCATTTTAGGGATGCTTGTTCATATTTGCATATCCCTCATGTTTCTTGTGTGATTAGCTCATTCATGCTTAGTAAGACTTGCTATTGCGGTGTTTATCTATTTTCCAAGACCGTCATGAGAATTGTCCTAGCATGGTCACATTGATTTTGAACTTTATTCTTCTAGTCACATAAATGTTCCATATCCTACCATGAAGATAATCCTTTGTTTGTAGCCCCGTTCTAGCCTAAGCCTTTGTTTGAAACTCCTCAAAAATATTATTCCTAGCCTTATATGACTTGACCCTTATGGGATTGGACTTTAGAAGAGAGGTTGGGATTGTATTTGAAGAGTTGAGATTCTCTTGGGTTTAAGGGCAAAGAATGGTGTTATGAATCATGTGGGTAGTGCATCTTTGTTGTACAAAAATGAAAAAAAGAAAGAAAAGAAAGAAAGAAAATGTTGGAAATGTAAAGTGGGATAAAGCAAAGAGCTTAAGTGAAGAAAATGGTCCGACCGAGTTACAAAGCAACATCGGGCCCGATGTCATAAGAAAGTCGGTCCAAATGTAGAAAGTGTTGAAAATCCAACAAAAAGCATAAGAGCAAAGATGAAGTGGAATGTTAAGTGAAATTTTGGGTTGAAAGGAAAATGTTAAGCCTTTTGGGTGAGTGTGAAAGTAAGTGGGGAATTTTGGTGAAGTTGGTGAGAGTTAGGTTGTTCAATCCCCATTTAAAGCACCACGAGACCAAATAATTCCCACCTTGAGAAATACCAAAAGCCCCATTACAACCCGGCCGAATGGAACCTCTTTGAGGACCTCCATTGAGCCAAGTTCGAAATTCTTTGTGTACTTTGCATTAGGCATCTCTAGGGGGAGGAATTAGTGATATTAGCTTCAATAGTAAAGTCCTTACTTGCATGAATTTTGAGCTTGAGTGTTCATTGCTAAACCCAAACACATGATGAGTAATACACGTTTACACATCCCTAAAGTGAGGCTTGGTTGCATTGACTTTATTCCTTGGAACACTTAATCATGTGTGATGATGTAATCTTGCTTGAATATCAATTACTTGTGCTTAAAATGTGTTTTCATACGAGGCTTTACTTGAAGATTATGTTTCGGTCTTGCTTACATTGTTATTGCTTGAGGACAAGCAAGTTTAAGTATGGGGTATTTTGATGTCTCTCTATTTGGTGGTGTTTTCATATGTGATTTCCTTTGTAAATATGTTTCTTTTTCCCCTTTTCTTGTGCATTTTGTTCCTTTTTAGCTTAGTTCCCGTATTTCTTTGAGATTCGGAGACTACGCGCATTTTATGTGTTTTGTAGGTAATTTGGCATGAACCGAGGATCGATTTGAAGGAGGGTCGAGACATGGAGCAAAGGTCGAGCTAAAGCGGGAAAGGGAGAAGCAAGCCATGAAGAAGAACAAGAGAAGCCAACAAGAAGAAGGTGGAACGAGGTCAGGACCGAGTTGCAACCACGTCGGGCCCGACTTTGAAGTCTCCAACCTCGGACCGAGATGCACAGTAACTCGGGCCCGAGGTCCTCCGTGTCGGTCCGAGTCGGTCACCGAACTACTTGGGCTCCAAGGCACGAATTTGTGGACTTCCACTTTTGCCCCTCATCTAATCTATAAAAGGCCCTCTTGTCTTCTAAGAAAGGGTTCCCTCTCACACACACAAAAAGGGGGTTCCAAGGGAACCAAGAGGATTCTTGGAGAGCAAGGAGGAAGGAGAGGAGAAGGAAGAGAGAGAGAATCGGCCAAGGGAGGAAGACTTGATAGGTTTTGTTGGTAGATTTGCTTTGATTTGCTTTGTTCTTGTGGATTTGAAAACCCTTGATTGGAATTTGTGGATTGCTTTGGATTTGAATGAAACTTTGCTTTGTTTTGAGATTGATTATGATGATTGCTTTCCCTTTTGATTTGATTGCTTTCTTTGCTTGTCTCATGGAGTAGATCTCCTTGATCTTGGGCTATGGGGGAAAACCCTAGCTAGGTTTATGCTAGAAACCCCAATTCCATAGCCTTGAGTGTTTGATCTAAGGAACCCACTCTACATAGAGCTACAATTCCTTGCGAAAGTTGGGAATCAAGGCTTGAGATTGGCAAAGTAGCGAAAGTGAACATGTGTCAATCTCAAGACCTTGCTTCGAAGGGGATTTCCCCAATGATCGAGGTGTAGAAGTGGATGGAACGAGGGCGAAAGCACTCGATCCTAGTCCGATCATCACTCATTGCTTGAATTGGGGTGGAAAAGCCTTAATCTACTAGGGAAGGAACCCAAAAGCCCAAGATCTACTTTTAAATCCTTGAGTTCGACATCCTTAGATACCTCGGGCCCGACTTACACAGTGTCGGTCCCGACTTCCTCTTGTCGCCAACCTCGGGCCCGACGTGACCTCAGTGTCGGTCCCGACTGTTTTCTTTGTTTTCCTTTGTTTTAAACCCTCCTTTCTAGCTTTCTAGTATCTAGGCACATCAATCGAGTAGACTTCCCAAGTGTTCGACACCCACCACGTACTACAACGGGGTCGGGTTATAAATTGTATCTCTAGACCCTCGCATCCTGAGAGGCGATCAGGGGATGAATGACTTTTCCGAGATTTAGGGGTAGGGGTCGCGGAGATTCAGTACCGCGAATGGGGGATGAGGGGTTAGGGTTAGGGTTTGACGCCATTGATGATGAAAATGTTGAAGCTTTTTGGGAGAGAAAGTGAATTGCAGAGAAATTGAGAAGAGCAAGAAAACGAGATAATGCACGAGAGAGAGAGTACCTTTTAACCAAAATCTCTCTCCTTATTTATTCTTGAACTGTAGTTGATTAGATAGAAACTAGATCTTCCCAAGATCTTTAATCAATGCAACTGAAAAGGCGATTTCCTTTGACAAAAGATTTTCAAATATTTGAAAAGATACCGTTGGAGAAAGGCGATTCTTGTCTTACCCTGAAACTGACGTTTTCAACTTGTTCTACGTCAACCACTTATCCACCAAATTTTCTAGACAACTGGCATTTCTCATATAGAGCACAGTCACTAACCTTACTCAAGTTGCCAACATCCATTGAAAAGAGAATACGCTTGGTTCTTTGGGGTTTTGCACAGGGGTGCCAAAGAGAACCAGGGAAAAGAAATTTATGTGGATTTGTCAATCAAGTAGATAAGTCTTCGTTTATATCAAGAGATACAAATATAGGCTCATAGAGACTCTCTAACATGATAGGCTGAGGTAGGTTGTACAGTCAACCATCATTTGAGCTTGTAATGAGGGTTAGGAACATCAGGTTTGGACTCTTTTGGGCTCAAAGAAAGGTTTCAACATATAATTGATGCATAACTTAAGAAGAAAAGAATGAAGACAAAATGATGTGCATGATTCATGAGTATGTAACATGGAAACATTCAAATTTAACACCTCAAGATCATAAAACTTTTGAATCATAGATAGATCATCTAATCTAGCCAATCATTGAGGGAAAATAGATGGGAAATAGATTAGTTTAGGGAAATCATACCTAGCTCCATGCGGAATTGTACGAAGGGTTCACGATTGAGAGCTTTAGTGAATATGTCAGCACGTTGTTCACCTGTTCGGCAGAAATCCATGGTCACCAACCCTTTCTCGACACAGTCATGAAGAAAGTGATGTCGAATCTCTATGTTCTTGGTTCGTGAGTGTTGTAACAGATTCTTTGAGTTGTTTATGGCACTTGTGTTGTCACAAAGAATAGGTATGCCATCATACTTTAAGCCAAAGTCATGAAGTTGTTGCTTAAGCCAAAGAAGTTGGGTGCAGCACGCGGCAGCAGCGATGTACTCAGCTTATGCAGTAGAGAGAGCAACTGAATTTTGCTTCTTGGACCCCCATGGCACAAGACATGGTCCAAGAAATTGAGCCATCCCTGAAGTACTCTTACGATCAACTTTGTTCCCAGCAAAATCAGCGTCCGTGTACCCGACTAGACCAAAGTCACATGAGGTTGGGTACCATAAGCACAGATCATCGGACCCTTTGAGGTACCTCAGAATCCTCTTGACAGCCTTGAGATGTGATTCTCTTGGATCAGACTGAAATCTGGCACATAAGCATACGCTAAACATGATGTCTGTTCTGCTTGCCGTGAGGTAGAGAAAATAACCTACGATACCTCGGTACAAAGTCTGATCAACCTCCTTTTCATTCTCATCTTTTCTGTAACACCCCTATTTTGCAACGATAGGTGTTACCGCTAGTGACCTCGGATTTTACCATCCAATGTCACCCAAGGCTTTATAAGGTATTTAAGTTAAATAAAATGCGGAAATCTAATGATTATACGTGTTATATAAAGGTGCTCAAACTTGAGACTTTAAATATTGTCATTACATCTTAAATTGTTTCAAAATAACATGTTAGAGTTTAAGCAGTGGAATTAATAAAACCTTGTTCTTGCAAAGCATAGTGAATCCAAAATATGAGAAAAATATCTTCGAGAAGACTTGACCTTCCTTCCTTCCACTTTCTTGATTCTTCTTCTTTAAACCTTCGAGTGAAGTTTCCTAGAGTCTGGCATTTGTCGCGAAGGGCGAGAAATACCAGGTAAAAATGCAGAAAACAAACGGAATTAGTCTAAGGAGACTAAGCAAGTGAGAACGGAAATTCTCAAGGGTAGTATGGTAATTTTATTATCTCAACAAGGAGACTAAGGGAAGAAGTACTTGAAAGTTATAATCACTTTTTGGAGCTTAAAAAGGACGGAAATTAGTTATTCTCAAAGAGAGATGAACTTGGATCTGAAGAGTAGGAATCTACGAGATTTTAGTTCCTATTAGAGTACAATTAATTTTTGGAACTTTTTATTTACACATCAAGTTTCTAGAAAACCTCTCGCGCCCTTTACGGACCGAGAGTCGGGTCGGTCTTACACGTAATGCTAAACCGTCCCGGTTTTAATTTATTTAATGTGCACGAGCACTTATTTTTATTACGTCTCAAAACATTTTATACTATTTATGAGATTTAAGAGTGTGGAAGTTGTGGAAGAGCCGAGTCCACTTAAAGGAAATAAAGGAATTTCAGGCCTCTTTCATCCTGAGTGTGCAGGCCTCTTTCATCCTGAGGATACCGGACCTCTTTCATCCCGAGTATATAGGCATCTAGCTAGTGCATAATATGACATCGCCTATGCTAATCCATAACAAATCTCGAAAAGAGATTGAAACAAATAAGGCCACAAATCATCGATCCTAAAGTTTAGTACTTGCGTAGTACGAATAATAATAGCAATATGTCGTTAATTCTAAGCAAATGAATACACGTGAGTCCATTCATTTTAACAAACATGTGGCTCCCAACATAGAAGAATTTCCTTAACGGAAACGAAGTATATATATAAAAAGGTCACAAGGGAGGATATCCACTTGCCTTGAATTTCTTTCGTATGTTTACGAGACTTGGAATTTTGGACGACTTAGTGACGTTCGTATACTTGGACCTATTTATTCGAAAAGGCAACGAACGAATATATATTAAAATCCTTATTTTATTTTTAAATAATCTTTTTCTTATTTTCCACGTCTAGGAGAAAGGATGTCAATCTAAATTATTTGGTTAAATAATTTAGGTAGGAAACAAATAATAATAATCCTTTATTATTATTTTCAAGGTGATGTTTTTGAAAATCTTTCAAAATATTTACTTTAATGAACATGCAAGGAAGTATTTTATCAAATAGAAAATCCTTTTTAAAACCCACATGCACTTTTATTTCTTTCATTTATATAAATACTATTCTCATGGATGATATTATTTCTAGAGATTAATTAAATTTATTTCAAAATTATAATAAAGTTGGCATGCAAGAGTGGATTGATTCAAATAAAGCCTTTTAAGTCCACATGTAACACTTATTTAATTTACTTAAGTGCATTTTTATTCTTATGAGTCTACTTTTAACTAGAAAGTTCACAAATGAATTATCTAAAATTTATTTTAAGCCTAAGTTGACATGCAAGAGTGGATTACTTCATAAAACCTTGTAAAATCCACATGCAACTATCCATATACTTGTTTAGGCATGTTTTTCATCTTATTAAAATTTCATTAATCATAAAATTCAATTAAAGGTTATCCTAGTGTTTATAATATAAGTCAAGAGACATGCAAGAAGGTTTAAGTTATAAAAACCCTTTTAATTAAAGTACATGTACATACTTATTTTATTTAATTTAAAGATATCTTGTTCTTGTTAAATTTATTTTAATCTAAAGTTCATATAAAATTATCCTATGCTTATAAAAAGGACATGCAAGGAGGTTTTATTCATAAAAAATTTATTTTATAAAATTCTCAAGTTATTGCTTTCATGAATAAAAAAATTCTTTTATATAGAAGGGAAAGAAAGTCTTAGCTTTATAAATATTTAAAAATCAGAATGTTTTTTTCAAGTTAAAAGCCACTTTTATAATCCTAAAATTATATGAAGTTCATCTTATAAATTGTAGACACAAAGCCTCCTTAAAAATCATTGCATGCATGTTATTTATTTAATAAAACAAGTACAAATTTAATAGTTGTCATAATCTGATTTTTAAAATTCTGATTAGTTAAATGGTCCTAAGACAAATCCACAATTAGTAAAAATTAGCCCAAAAAGAGTTAGATTAAAAGCCCAAAAATTACCCCTCTTCTCCCTTTGCTTCTTCTTTTACGCAGGAAGCAATCAAAGAGAAATCAGAACCGGACGACGACGAGCAGAGGAGGATCGACTCTTGTGGAGGGCGGCTCCGGCGGCGGCGCCAGTGACCGGAGAGGGCGGCGCAGCTAGGGCCCCATGGCCGGAGGTGGTCGGAGGTTTGTTTGAGTAGAGAAAAATCCCCAAAAATTAAAACCCTCAAAATCTATAAAAAAAAATCAGCATGTATTGTTTGGAGAAATTGGGTGTGAAAAAAAAGTGTTTGAGTGAGTTAGGAGTGTCTTGTAAAGCCTAAGAGTCCCTTTAAATAGGCACTAAGGTTGTGGATGGGTGTCAAAGTGATGATGACACAAAAATATGCTCTCTTAAGATGATTGGGGATGTAAGATCCTCCAAAATTTGCTATGGATTTTATGACAGGGAAAATCTCTGTAAAAATCCACCCAATATCCCCCCAAATAATACCTCCGATCGAGCTTCAAATGACTATACGGTCGATTTTGTAAAAATACCACTGGAAAGAATTGGTTTAAATACAATTGGATGTACTATAACTTTAGAAAACAAATTAGCATAATTAGTTGAGGAGTGGGAGAGTGTGTAGGAGGTAAAGGGTTCAAATCTCACCCTTGTCTCTCTTATTTTTTTATAAAAACTCCCTTGTTGATATATGGACTTTTTAAATGGGCCGGGCTAAGGCCCATAGCTTTCTTTTTAAGAAAGAAAGGTTGGAAGGTTTAAGAGAAACGGAATTTCCGTTAGGATAATAATTTATTAAATTCCATTTTTAATATATTTTATTTATTCGATTAATTATTTCATAAGAATTATACTCCATTTATTTTAGAAAAGTTTCGAATAAAAAGGAATATTATTAATTTATTTTATTTAATAAATAATTAATGATAAAAAAAATTAATCATACAAATAGCGGCTATTACATTTTCCTAGAGAAGTGACGGGAGATAGGTGTGTCAAAGGATTTTGAGTTGTCCAAACCAAATTTCTTGACACACTCCCTGAGATACTTTTGTTAATGCACTCTTGTTCCTTCACTATTTTGAGTAACCTGAAGTCCTAGAAAAAACTTAAGTTCACCAAACATACTCATTTAAAACTCACTTTCCATGAGGTTAGCGAACCTTTTCACAAGTTTTTCATCAGTAGAGCCGAAGATGATGTCGTCCACGTAGACTTGCACAACCAGAGTGTGCTTTCCTTCTTTGAGAAGAAAGAGTGTCTTATCCACCTTTCCTCGAACATATCCATATTGGAGCAAGAACTGAGAAAGTCTATCATACCAAGCTCGAGGTGCTTGCTTCAAACCATAAAGAGCTTTGTCGAGTTTAAAGACATGATCTGGGTGAGTGACGTCTTCGAAGCTTGGGGTTTGCTTTACGAACACTTCTTCCTTAAGAAATCCATTCAGAAAGGCTGTTTTAACATCCATTTGTTGAAGTTTGAAACCATGATGAGTTGAATAAGCTATCAAGAGACGAATTGCCTCAAGACGTGCTACAGGAGCAAAAGTCTCATCATAATCTATCCCTTCTTGTTGGTTATATCCCTTAACCACAAGTCTTGCTTTGTTTCTCACAATGTTTCAAGAATCATCATTCTTATTTCTGAATACCCAACATGTTCCAATCACAGTTCTATCTTTGGGTCGTGGAACTAGGTGCCAAACCTTGTTTCTCTCAAATTGATGAAGTTCTTCTTGCATAGCACACACCCAATCTGGATCCTTTAGAGCTTGATCCACATTTTTGGGTTCCAAGTTAGAGAGAAAAGCATTGAAAGAACAGAAATTCTGAAGTAAAGAACGTGTCTGAACACCTTTGGAGTAATCTGAGATGATGTTGATCACTAGATGAGCATCTTTTTACTGATAGTTTAACTGAAGCTGAGTGAGGTCAACTACCCCGCTGCCGTGACCTTGATCAATGTTAGAATCTTCAGCCTCTGCAACTTCTTCGCTTGGATCAGACTCATCATCATCAGATTTTTCAATATTGGTAGTATCTTCTAGAGCAGGCATGTCAGGATCATCTACGTCGTCCACCTGATCCGGGTTAACAACCTGTTGGACTTGATCAAATTTCTCAATACTAACTTCTGAATCCTCACACAGATGAAAAACTAGATCTCCTTCCTCTTCATCAACAATAGAGTTGCCTCCCATGGTATTCTCATCAAACACAACATGAACACTCTCTTCAACTTTCTTAGTTCTTTTGTTAAACACTTTGTAGGCTTTGCTATGCTGAGAATAGCCTACGAAAGTTCCTTCATCACTCCTAGCATCCATTTTGCTAAGATTATTTTTGCCATTATTATGTAAGAAACATTTACAACCAAACGTACGCAGGTGGGCAACGTTGGGCTTTCTTCCTCTTAAAAGCTCATATGGTGTTTTTCCAAGAAGGGGTCGCACCATAGCTCTGTTTAGTACATAACATGCGGCATTGATAGCTTCTCCCCAGAAATTACTTGGTAGTCCACTCGAGATTAACAACGTTCTTGACATGTCCTCCAAAGTTCGATTCTTTCTCTCAACAACTCCATTCTGTTGAGGGGTTCTTGGGGCTGAAAAGTTATGTCCTACACCATTTTCTTTGCAGAAATCCAGGAACTGAGCATTTTCAAATTCAGTGCCATGATCGGATCAAATAGAGATCAAAGGTACGTCAAGCACCTTCTCTGTAAGCTTAACCCATGTACTGAATTCTTCAAATACCTAGTCTTTAGAAGACAAGAAAAATACCCAAGTATAACATGAAAAGTTATCAACAATGACATAAACATATCTATTACCTCCTCGACTTCTCACACGCATTCCACAAAGATCCATATGAATTAACTCCAAGGGAATAGAAGTACTTACCTCTCTTGTCGATTGAAAAGAGGATCTGACCTGTTTTCCTTTCACACAAGCTAGTTTCACACACTTCATGTTTGGTTTGGTCAATCTTAGGTAATCCACGTACCAGTTCCTGATTGTGAAGTTTGCGAATAAGTTGTAGACTTGCATGGCCAAATCTATTATGCCAGAGATTGGCAACGTCTTCGACTACTTGAAAACACAACTTTTCCTCGGGTAAGAGCTAGGGAACAACTTTATAAAGATTGTTTTCACAGATTTCCTTCAGAAGAGTCTTACCTGAACTAACATCAATAAATTGACATCCAATTGAGTCAAAGACAACTTGATAGAGATTGTTAGCACAAAGTTGGGAAATACTTAACAGATTATATCTAAGACCCTTGACATTGTAATAACCTCCCTTTATCTTCCATGTATCACTATTGCGAGAGTATGTTCCGGATGAATCCCATATTCTCAACTACGATGATATTGAGATTCAACCCAATGGCACATATGAGGAGAGACCCGTTCGCGTGCTGGAACGACGAGTGAAGAGTCTACGTAACAAAGAAGTACCACTAGTGATGATCCTTTGATCCAAGAACGGTGGGGAAGAAGTCACTTGGGAAACATGGGAGACAGAACAGGATATGCATAGAAAGTTTCCAGAATTGTTCTCTACCTAGTTTCGGGGATGAAACTATTTTTAAGGGGGTACTATTGTAATAACCTCCCTTTTTCTTAGCTGGATATCTAGTAAGTTGAACCTAGTTTCGGGGACGAAACTATTTTTAAGGGGGTACTATTCTAATAACCCTCTTTTTCAAGAAGGACAATTATGTAATTTCCTTTTTATTTTGTTTAATAAAATAAATTGTGGCAATATTCTCATAATAATGATATATTGCTTACCTAAGTTATTTTATTAAATGAAAGTTAAGAAACTAACCTCTAAAGGGTTATTTGAAATAATAATGGACCTTACCCATATGTTAAAGGAAGATAAAATAAAAAAAACTAGAATTCTAAGAGAAAGATATCAAAATTGTTTAAACATATTTTTTATAAACAAAGAGAATTATTGTAAAAATATTATGAATTAAAAGTTTTATTTCTTCAAAAGATATTAATGATAAATATTAATATCAAGGGCATTTTTTGTTCATTTCTTAAACTAGAGGGGTTGTTTATTTAATTTCTTGAAAATGGATTCACAAATGGGGGGTCTTCTTCCCCACTTGAGTCTTGAATTTCAAATGAGAAATTTGATCTCGTTTCTTAACGGAAATGGATTCCGTAAAAGCCTACTTGCTCCTTGTTTAACCCTCTACAAGTTTCCTCAATCAATTTGGGGGCAATCAATTAAAATCAGCCCGGAAATCTCGTTCTATGTCGTTCTAGGTCAAAGGTAACGTTTTTCTTTGAAATCGTTCAAATTAAATCGGAATGGATAAGAATGAGGTTGGAGTTAAGAAGGAAAGGATAGTGAAGAGTCAAAGGAATGAATTAGTGAAGAGTCAAAGGATAGTGAAGAGTCAAAGGAAAAGGAATTCAATCGTTGGATTGCAAGCTCGTCTAAGATAGTTCTCGCTCGCCTTCGAAACAAGGCCAGTGGTGGTTCGCTCTCATATTTTTATCATGAATACTTTTATTCATGTTTGCATGTTGTGTTGGGAACGCTTGTTTGAATAAAATGAACTTAGGTTATTATAGAGATAATGACCATGTTGAAATGTATAAAGGAATTAGGGTTTATTATGCATAGAAATAATGACCCCATGGTAACCTATTATTATTATTATTATTACTATTATGCGCTAGAACTTATACTTAGGTTGCAATGTTTGTGCACCTGTTTGTTTCACGGTTTCATTTTGAGATTCGTTGTTTTGGACTAGCGTAGAATTAGGGGTGGGGGTTCACTAACCCCTGAACACCTCTTTATAATATTTTGCATTAGGATGGACCTAGACCCTAATGCTGGTCATGACCCTGCTCTCTCAACCGTTTTGAGAAGTGTTTGGCACCTAGCTAGTGCCTTGTATCGGGACTTAGGAACCCGTTCCTCCCTTTGTGGGATTCTATATCTTATGGCATATCGCGTTGCCGTCTTAAAAGCTACCAACTTGAATGCAATGTTTTGTAATTAAATAGTAAAAGTGTCAGTGCACACCCATTAAAATGTGTTCAGGGTGGTGACTACAACTTGGAAAACCACTCTGGCTCCTGTTTGATTAATCTATTTTCTAATCTGAATTCGGACAACACGCATTCGGTGAGGTTGGTTGTAGATTTGATAAGTCGACGGAGGCTTTTCAAAATATTGGTTGATAATTAAAGTTCCCAACATAACCTTTCTCATTCTTAAGGAACCATAGTTTTGTGGTATCCTAATCTTTTCATCATATTTCCCTTTCCGTGAGATTATTTGGGTTATGTCATCGACCGACTTTCATTCGGAATCCGATGGTTATAATGCAACTAAGATCACAAGAACCTCACATAAAATTCCACTTGCGTAGTCTTTAATTAGACTGACCGACCGCTTTATTTCTTTTGCATGGCCGGTTGGTGTCAACCGTCCCTATACGGAACATCAGCGAGTAAAGGAGTGGTGATTCGAGATTGAAGCTGTTGAAGTTGTTACACGTTTATTTTGAATAACTTTTTAGTTTAAGGTCGAGATCCTTGGTCTGTAAGGAACGCCTTCAAGAATTTTACTTCCGCTTTGTTCAAGACTATTTAATCTCTTTTTTTCGCAAGTATTTGGATTATTCAAGATTGTGAAAGTTGGAAATTTGTTTTAATATTTATTGAATTATCATTATTTATTTATATCTTGAATATTGTGAAAGCCTTGGGTGGCTTCGGAGTGTAAATTCCGAGGTCACTGGCGGTATTATCTCCGAGGGAAAAACGGGGGTGTTACAGACATAGTTTATGTTGTTAACACAGAAGTTCTTAGAAATTCTTACCTTTCCAATACCTAATACTTGACCCTTATTATTGTTTCCGAAGGTGATGTTGCTACCTTCTTGTTGATGAAGTGAGATAAATGACTCAAAGCTTCTCGTCATATGGGTTGAACATGCACTGTCGAAGAACCAAGGACCGTTTTCTCTCACTTCATTCTGCAAGGTAAAAGTCAGTTTTTACGATCCCAGAGTTGTTTGACAACTCTTCTAGGTTGGGCAACGTAGTGATTTGCATAACATCTTTCATTATAAACTCTCTCATGATCTATGGTTGGCTCACGCTCATGAGCTTCCCAAAATCCTTAAGATTTGCTATCCTTTTTCTTTTTCTTGCACTCATGTTGAAGATGACCTTCTTTTCCACAATACCAGCAAGTTTTATGAGACTTAAGACCGACATACTTGCTATACCCAGGATAGATCGGTTTGTTATTAATACGAGCATGAAAATTGATTTTTGATGGTTTCAAGTTCTCGACTTGTTTCATCCAGATTTTGTGTGCCTTTTGGCCTGAAAACCAAGGTCGTTTACCTTTGCTTGGTTTCCCCGCATCTGATGTGGATCAACTTGCTTTGTTGTCGTACATAGGTGTTTTACTGTTAGGCTTAGGTGGACATAAGGTTTTCAAGTCTTTAGGCACATAGGAATATCCAATTCCCAGGTCTTGAAGTTGCAAAAGTTTTTGCATATTCTTCAATATTTTTCTTAGCTACAAACTCCTCTATCCATTTCTTTTTATTAGACTCGTTACTTTTCTTTTCTTTTTCAAGGTCATTGACTAACTTAGCATTACCAAGTTTAAGCATGAGATTTTCTCCTTCAAGGTTTGTGACTTTCTTTTCTAAGTCATCCACTTCAGATTTAAGATTATCACAAGTTTTGCAAGCAATTGACTCAGAATTTAAAGACTTTTTCTCTAACTTAGCACATTTGAGAGACCAACCATGATTATCATCCATTAAGTTAGAGATATTATCTTCTTTTTCTTCAAGTTTCTCGCTGAGTTGGGTAACCTGAGTTCCCAACTTCTCAATGATAGCATGCAACTGTTCTTTAGTTTTATTGGACAAAATAGACGAAAGTTCAGAATCATATACCTCTACTGGATCATCTATAGCCATGAGACACATGTCTTCATGTTGACTTGCCTCATCTTCAACATCGAAATCGTCCCAAGTAGCTAACAGAGCATTCTTGTCACCTTCCGACTTCCTCCCGACACAATTTCTTGCAAAGTGTCCTTTTCTCGAACAATGATAGCATATCACGTCCTCCATGTCTCTAACAGGTTCTATTCCTTTAGATGGAGTTTTACTATTGCGATTCCAAAGCCTTTTCATGGATCTTGAGATGAATGCAACTGCTTCGTCACCATCAACTTGATTATCATCACCTTGTGCAAGATCGAAGGCCATTTCAACTTTCAATGCAATGTTCTTAACCTTGTCAATTTCAAGGCGATCATCTCGCCTTTGCTTAATTCCTCCATACATAGTCAACTTTCCTATGACATCTTCCAAGGTGAGTGTTTTAGTCTCATTGTTGGATAACGTCACAGCATCAACTTCATTTCATTTTGCATTGAGTCCTTGGATCAACTTGTTAACCTGCTTCCATTGAAGAAGTTTTTCACCAAGAGACTCAAGTTGGCTAACCACAACTTGAAATCTTGAGTGATAGTCACCCAAGGATTCATTCTTTTCTTGACTTACTCCTTCATACTCCCTTTCCAGAGAAATGATGTGATTCTTCTTCACATCATCATTTCCTTGGTGGAGCCGTTTGAGAGCATCCCAGATTTGCTTAGCCGTCTTGTACTGGACAACCTTCTTCAAGTCTCCAGGATTTAGAGCATGGTGAAGAACCTTCTTAGCACGAGCATTCTTCTCTAACTTCTTGTAATCAGCATCGTTATAGTCCTCTTTCTTCCTTTCTTCCTTTCCATCAGCAGAGAGAAAGGTTTCAGGACCCATCTCTATGACCTTCCAGAGTTGTCCATCAAGAGAGCAGATGTGAGTCTCCATTTGCTCGACCCACCAATCGTACTCACCAGCTTTAAGTACTGGTGGTTTCCAGAATGAATCATTGATCGCAGTGTTTATTGAAGTCATCTTTCTTGTAAATTATGAGTATTAAAACAAATCTAGATCCAAGGCTCTGATACCAATTGTAGGATCGTTAGTACGTCTAGGTTGTCGATCTCAACTAAGTCGTCAACCTCTTAAGTGAATGTAACGAAAATGAACTACAAGAAAGACTTACTTGAACACAAAGTTTTTATAGTGGAAACACTTGTTTGATCAACTCAATCAACCAAGTGTAAAAACCACTCCCTTCCAAGTTCTCGCTTGGAAGGATTAAAAGTCGTAGCTTGCTTTATTGATCTTTTGGATTAGTTACACGAACACCCTGGATCTAGACCTACTTCCCAAGCGCTCTAGAACTCGTTGTGAACTAAATAACTACAACTCGCACTCAATCTAACAAAAGCCTACGTCTTCCTCTCGAACTCTCGTTTCTTTCTTAGCACAAAATGGAGTATGAGTTCGTGCTCTATCTAACATAAAACCTTAGATTAAATACACACAAACTAGGTCAGATAAGAGAGAATAATATCTTCCAATTCGGTTATGGCAAGATATTATTTCTATTATCTTTACAAAATCTTCCTAAGCATATAAAGGGATTACAATAAAATTGGCTTAGGATAAAGGCAATAATCGGCTTGCAATACAATAGACATGAGATCTTTCCTAAAACAAGAATATACTATCCAAACTGCCAAGATCTCACGTGTCATCAAGATCTCCGAGATTTGCCTTCAACACATGTCAACGACCTAGCTGACGTTGGCGACTCTTTTCAAAGACTCGAGGTCGTTCACATGACAGACGTTTGGAACCGTCAAAATCAAAGCCTCCAGCTTTTCTAACACCATTAGTCATGCCCTATGTGTTTGAGGATATGCCTGAACCAAATATTGTGTCCTAGAGTGCTCTGATTTATAGGTTTATCCAGGATTGGCATGTGGATTTGTGTGGGCTTTTCTAATGTCAGCCCTTTCCAATACTTCCATGTTTGGTTAAATTTTCTTTTTAACAGCAAATGAATTCGGTCGGCTTATTGATGGATAAATTAGCTAGAAATACCATTTCTTTGCCTTGTATAATAAATAATTGCTTGCATTTTCTTTCATTCATACCTTTGAAATGGACTTTGATGTGACTTTCATCAAAAGGAAAAATATGAAGCATGCCCGGTCTTAGAAGGTTAAGCATCAGTAGCATGAAAGAAAATTTGTCACCTTTTGAGACATTCGAAGGATGAGGGTATAGACAAGGAGTTGATTCGAGAAAGGGGCGATAGGGATACAAGTAGAGAACGTGGTAGTAAGGAATGTGATGATAAGGGCATAATGTATGGTAGGAAGCCATCTGTAGCATTCAACAAGGAATGCATTCGGAAACCCATCCACGAACTATCTCTCTTATTATGAGCAGTGCACTCCAAGTTATCATCTCCTTCCAAAGAATGTTTTTTTTTGTAGAAGGAGAGACGGCACTCTCCGTCCCCTCAAGGGGGAGTTTTATTAATAAAAGAAAATGGGCTAAGTAGTCAGCAAACGAAGGATAGCCCGACCCCTAACATCATCAGACAACAGTAAAATAATCCCCTCCGGCAGGGCACGCAATACATGAGTTCCCAAAGGAAAACTAAAAGCCATAGCGGCAAGGCCATCCGCTACTCGATTTGCCTCCCGAAACACATGACGGAATTGGATAGACCAATCCGTACTACAAAGGCCTTGGGATTGCAAAACCAGGCTAGACAACGGATGGCACTTACCCACCTTGGACTTCAGCAAACGGATGGCAACCTGCGAGTCCGACTCCACAATAATTCTTCGAGCTCCCACGCAAGCTTGATTCCGTTTAGCACCCCCCACATCTCCTCCATAGGCACCGAGCAAGCCCCAATCTTTTGCACAAATCCTCCGATCCATTGGCCCTCAACATTCCTTAGCACACCACCCGACGTAGCAATGCCATCTTTAACTGCACCGTCGGTGTTGACCGTAATCCATCCTTCCTCCCGTTTATTCCAAACAATATCCTGCAGAACTTTATTTGAAATAGGCCTAGAGGGAGAATACTTACATGTAGCAGCTTGGTATTCCCTCACACGGCCGAGTATGAACTCCAATTTATTCGACGGTGCCTTAGTGCCGTTGAACACCCATTCATTCCGCCAACGCCATGACCACCAAATCACCATAGCAAAAATCACACTCCAGTCACCGTCAACGATATTTATGTCTTCTAACGTCTTCGATCTTACCCAACCAGCAAACCTATCATGAAAAAATAAGGGTAGAAATTAGTAACCGATAAACCTTCCCAAATAGGTTTAACATGCTGGTAATCGCGAAAAAGATGCTCCAAGGATTCATCCTCTCCATTGCAGCGATTGCAAACCCCATTAGTGGCGAGGTGTCTCCTTCTTCTTTCCATATTACCAAAAAAAACCCCTTTGCTGGCTAACCACACAAAATCGTGGACCCTCTCCGGCACTTCGAGTTTCCAGATTTTGTTGAAGAAGGCCGTTTCCATTCCTCTGTTATCTCTATTCCCCTGTAGCAAAGCATAGCCCGAACTAACAGAATAATTGCCATCAGCAGTTTCGGCCCAGCAAAGCTCATCACCCGCTCCTCCCGAATCATGAAACAACGACACAGCAGCCAGCTGAACCAGAACTGAAGCAGCGAGAAGGTGACTCAGCTCAACCCAATTCCATCCTCCCTCATCCACCCAAAGTTCAGCAACAAGCACATTCTTCTTCGCGTCGTTGATCGATCCCGTGGCCATTTCACGAAGAGGCGTTTCAAGCAACCACGGATCAGACCAAAAACGAATACTTTTACCATCCCTCAACAAACATTTCGACCCTTTGGAGATAACTTCCGAAATTCCCATCCTAATGGCTTTCAAAATATGCGAACAAGTGGACGATCTACCAAGCGCGAAATCCACATACTTGTGTTTCAGAACCGACGTCCAAAACTCTCCATCCTCCATGACGAATCTCCAACCAAGCTTTCCTACTAACGCTAATTCAGCTCCCTCATGGTACGAATACCAAGCCCACCAAGGTCTTTAGGCTTAACCACCTCGCTCCAAGCAACCTTATGGATCTTACGTTTCTCTCTACTACTGCCCCACTAAAATCCACGTTTAAGCTTATCAATTTTATTACACATACTGGCAGGGAGGATCGTCGTTTGCATAGCATAAACCGGCATGGAAGAAAGGACGGAATTGATCAACGTAACCCGTCCCATAAAGTTGAGAGAAGAAGTTTTCCAACCCTTTAACTTAGCCTTGAATTTGTCAAGGAGACCCTCATAAGTATGCTTATTGATAGGCTTATGTATCACCTGCATTCCGAGGTAGTTACCCAAGTTGCTAGTCACCGTGAACCCACTGAACTCCGCTAACCGATCCCTCGAACTCCTCCTCACATTTTTAGAAACAAATTTTTTTGACTTGGAGCTACTGATCTTTTGACCCGACGCCGTACAAAACAACTCTAAACATTTCATAATCACCCGTAATTGATTCACCGACGCCTCAACAAAAAGGACGATATCATCGGCAAGAAAGAGATGTGAGAGATAAGGACCGATTCTTGTTAACTTGATTGGTTTCCACTCCTTGTTCTCGACTAATTCCATAATCAAGTGACTTTGACGCTCCACACACAAAATGAACAAATATGGCGAAATCGGATCCCCTTGACGGACACCCGTCATCGCCGTGAATTGCGAAGTCACCTCACCATTCCAAAGAACCTGCATACAGGGCGAGGTGACACACGCCATAATCCACCTAACACAAGCTTCCGGAAAACCCGCTTTCACAAGAGTATCCTTAATGAAGTTCTAATTCAAGCGATCATAGGCTTTTTCAAGGTCCAACTAAAGAGCCATCCAACCTGTAGCCCCTTGTTTCCTTCTCATAGAATGCACAACCTCCTGGACAACCACAATATTGTCGGATATCAATCTACTCGAAAGGAAGCTCCCTTAGGTAGGTCTGATTAAATCGGACATTAACGGCTGGATTTTGTTAACCATGACTTTGGTTATTACCTTGTAAATGACATTGCAAAGGCTAATAGACCTAAATTGCCCAATATACTCTGGCTTTGCCACCTTGGCAAGAAGCACTATGAGTGTGTCGTTGGTTGACACCAATAGGGAGCCTTGCTGAACGGAAAAACTCTCAGACGAAACTAACAACTGAATCTATAACCATAGTCCAACACCGCTAAAAGAAACCCGGGTGGAAGCCATCTATCCCTAGGGACTTTATAGCACCCATGCTTCGCACCGCATTCCAAACCTCCTCACGTGACATCGCCTTAACAATGGGGCTGAACATCGACGGATTAAGCCTCAGAAACCCACAATTCAGCTCGGGAAAGCACTACACAACAACCCCTTCCTCACAATACAACTTACTATAGAAGTCAGTTGCCAACCTCTCCAACTCATCTTTGCTTTAAATCCAAATGCCATCATCGTTCTTTAGCCCCTCAGCACGGTTTTGTTTCCGCCTAATAACAGTCGACGTGTGAAAGAACGACGTATTCCGATCACCACAACACAGCCATTGTTCTTGTGATTTTTGGCGCCAGAAAACCTCCTCTTGTTCCAACGCCTTTTCAAGCTCATTTTTCACAGTAATTTCCATCTCCAAAAACCTGCTTGAAGCACTTCTAGCAATATTTGCTTGAATAATCTCCAACCGATCCATCAGCTCTCGTTTACGTTGATGAATGTTTCCGAACGTTTTCTTATTCCAAACCTTGAGCTCCTCTCTCAACACAACCAGAGTGCTTGATGTGTCCGACTCCGAACACCAACTCTCTTTAACCTTATCAAAAAAAGTTGGGTGAGAGAACCACGCTTCCTCACAGCGGAAAGGACGCCTTTTCCTGTTTAAGTTCACCAAAGGCTCAAGGGCAAGGAGGAGCGGGCAGTGATCCGAAGAGAACTTCGGAAGGTGACGTACATGGGCTTCCGGCCACCGTAAATGACCCTCGACATTCACAAAAATCCTATCAAGTCTCTTATGCACAACACAGTTCTCAAATATGCGTCTACTCCACGTAAAGTCCTGCCCGGTAAGCCCCATGTCAACTAATTGGAGTTTATTTTTCCAGTCATCAAAAACAACGGAGTCAGCATGTAAACCACCAGACCCACCCTTCCTTTCCTCTTTATATAAGATACAGTTGAAATCGCCTCCGAAGAAAGCCGGCCGACCACTCTACCAACCGATATCTCAAGCTCTTTCCAAAAACTTTCCCTACGCGTGACAGAAGGCAGCCCATACATAAAAAAAATATGAGCCGAGCAATCCCCAAACATCACAGTAGCATGAATAAAGTTCTTATTTATCTCAACAACATCAACATGAAACCCAGTACTCTTCCAAACCAGCCAAACGCCCCCCACAAACCCGGTAGGTTTAACTTTACGGTAGTTAACAAAACCCGATCCCGACAACCTGTCACAAACGGCTTGGGCTCTATCCCCTGAAATCTTGGTCTCAAAGATAGCAACCATATCAATTTTTTGACTACGACAAAGATAGCGTATTGCCCTCCGAAAACTTGGCTTACCTGCACCACAACAATTCCAAAATAAGATATTCATCATAAAAATATATAATGAAACGAGAAACAAGAAACCAATCAAAAACAGAGAGGAAATCAGTTTGGCCCTCGAGCCAACTCGCTCTCCGCCATCATCGAATCAACAACAATCGACGAAACCATAGAAGACTGTTGTAGCAGATTAACAGATTGAATAGTCATGACAGCACTCGATGCAGCGCCATTCAGGACCTGACTCTTTACATTTTCGACTTGACCAGTTTGCATCTATTGATCATGCTCGTACTGACCGCTACAAATTTTTCCTTTCATCTGTTCAAACTTAGAGGCCGCCAGCCCCTTATTTCTGTCTTCAAGGCACTACAGATTCTCTATTTTGTCTTGATTATTAATCCCAGATTGTTGATGTTTAACAACCACCACAGTCTCCTGATTCTGATTTTCCAAGGATGATCTTAGGCGTTCGGCCGCTGAGACCTTAGGGTTCTTGCTTGGGCCATTCGGCCCATTCGGATTTCTGACCACGGGCGTTAAAATTCCATCCATGCGTCCAATTTTGATATTCTTCTTGTTCTTTTGGGTCGTAGACTGGTAAATCCCATTATTAAAAACATTATTATACTCGGCCGAACCCGCAACTGACCCACTTGTTAAAGCTGGTTGGGCCATAAACGATTCATCCATATCAACGCTTGTCATATCCTTTTTATTTTTTCTACTTACCTTCCTTTGATTCTCAACCGCATAAGATCTTGTAGAATCTCCCCCTTGGATCGAATCTACCGGATCGGGAGATTGCGCCTCCCTCTCAATATCCATAGAAACTTCCTTACTAGGGCGGAGCTGAATATCCTCATTATTCTCATCAACGATCTTGAGGGCTCCAAAACTATTGATTTGCGGAAATAGCTCACTCCGCGTCACAATAATCTTGCCCTTTCCTTTCTCTTCAATACTTTGATTTTCCTTAGAATTTGCTTTCCTAAATTGTTGCGTTTTCTTATTACTTGAATTTCCTTTCGAAGAGACTTTCCTTTTCTCTACTTTCATCCACTCCTTGTAAAAGCCTTTATTCCGGTCGCCAGAATCCTTGGAAACACCGAAGCTCTGCCCCACATTGCCGGACTTACTGATCTCCGATTCACGAGCCATACTTTCCTTTGAAGATGACCCTTCTGCAATAGTAACCTGTTGTTTTTGTCCCTAAGAACTCGGATTTCCATTGCCAACGCTCGACTTAATCTCCGGTAGCCTAAATGGACATCCGGACTTAACATGACCAAACCTACCGCAATCGAAGCAAATAGTAGGTATCCCTTCATACTCCACAAGGAATCGTTCACAGTTCACACGAACAGATCCTTTAAGCGGTTTCTCCAAATCAACTTCGACGCAAATGAGAGCGAATCTTCCCCTATTCGTGTAGAGAGTTTTGGGGTCAATACGGATCGTGCGTCCAATCGCTTTAGCAATTTTCATAAGGATCTTATCTTCATACAAATAAACCGGAAGGTCCGAAAGACGAATCCAAGTGGGGGCAGTTTTGATCGGCTCTGTCGTACGGAAGAGAGGGGACCAACTCCTAACACAGAGGCATCAGCCAAAGATAGTCCAAGGCCCATCCGTAAGTGCCGACAAGTATTCCTGTTCTTTGCAAAACCTCACCAAATAGCAACCATTCATCAAGTCGAGAATTTGGTACCTCGTGTCCGTTCTCCACATTTCGCGAATCTTCTTTTCCATGATCGAAAAAGCAATTGGATGAACAAGGGGTTTGACAACAACCGACCATTTCCAAACCGATGCGAGGGCATCCATGACTTCTTCCGCAATAGACACAACCGGTTCCCAATCGTCTCCATCCGGAAAGTGAATGCCCCACTTTCCCTTCAAGAAATTTTCCGTCGAGAATGGTATACTGTTGAGTTGCTCCCCCCTCAATGACAACCTCCTTCCATGATGATTTCGGATCGGGCGCGTCGCTAGGAGGCCGAACCTTATCACCCTCCTCCACAAACATTCCATTAGATCCATTAAGATTCTTCGACAAGGCTGCCGGAGGAAAATTAGCAGACATGAAACACGAAAGACACTCAAGAGAGAGAGGAGATTGAAGAGAGAGTCTCTTGCATGTGCTAATTAATAATGCATTCCTTCCCAGGAATGTTAGTTACTATATGTTTTCACTAATTCTTTTTCCACTTTTTTCCACTATGTTATTGCATAGAATAAACAATGATCTATCTTTCTTATAGATTGAGGTCAACATGGTTCTATCATTTATTATAGATTTGGTATGGTATTCTTATAGGATTACAAACCCTTAGCCTTGGTTATCTACAAGTTATACTCTGCTTAGAGTTGTCAAAAGCTGACCGAACCCGCTAACCCGATCCGAACCGTCCAATAATTTTATGATCAAGACCCGAAAATTTGAACCCAAAACCCGAAAGCAACCGAACCCGATAGAACCCGAAATCCGTGGGTTGACCGATTTAGTATATTTACAGAATTTTTAAAATTTATTTTGAAAGTTATAATATATTTTATTATTAAAATAAATGAAAATAATATATTATAATTAAATATTATTATTTAATTAAAAATTGATTTTAATAATCATAAAAAATGGATATTTTAGACCCGCTGGTCAACCCGAACCGACCGAAAACCCGCTACAATCCGACCCGATTGACCCGTGACCCATAATGAAACCGAACCCGATTTAACCCGAACACGAAATGACCGAACCCGACCCGCCCGACCCGACCCGATTGACAGGTCTAACCCTGCTCAATGTATAAAAAATTTTGAATTTGTAAACCTCAGTAGGGGTATCATCCTTTTAATCTCTCTAAAATGTATTATATTGACTTTTTTTACCCGAGTTTTGTTTGTATTCTCATTTCAAACTGCAATGAAGTATGAAATTATTTTCATACTTCACTCGAGTTTTGAATTTGTAAACCTGAGTAGTGGTATCATCCTTTACCGCTTCATCACCCGACCGACCGACCGACCCATCACCCGACCGACCCAATTATACGGGTGAAAACTGTAAGAAAGCGGGTGACGGGTGGGTCGGGTGATGGGTGAAATGGGTGACGGGTCGGATATGGGTGAAGTTTTACACCCGTTTAACCCGACCCATCACCCGACCCGTCACCCACCACCCGTTTCACCCGCCAACCACCCGTAAAAATTTATCCTAAATTAAAATTAAATTTGATTTTTTCTTAAAAGAAAGTTTTGGATTTGGGGGCTTTTTTTAAAAAAAGTTTGGGTTTTTTTTAAATATTAAAAAACTATACATACCCAAATGGAAATATGCCCATATGTGATATGCGACTATGCCCCAAATGACCAGACCTAATTCTCACCCTCGCCCTTCTCACTTCTCAGTTTGGGGTTTCTCAAAAGTGCCACTCGCCTACACCAGCTCGATCCGCCACTTCGCAGCTTCTGCTTAATGCTCTCGCGTCGCTCACCCGCTCCAATTCGATCTCGCCCGTTCGCGGGTGACAAGTCACCCGCTTCACCCGCGGGTGATGGGTGGGTTGGATACGGGTGAAAGGTTCCGCGGGTAATGGGTGGGTCGGGTGATAAAATTTATTTCACGGATCGGGTATGGAAGTGTTCCACCCACCCATGACCAGCCCTAGCTACCATCATCATTGGTATTGTTATCATTAGAGATTTAGAGATCCATGTAATTATATACTGTCAACATAATTAGAATTTGAGGAAGAAGTAAAGATTAATTATATAGAATTATTTTTTCAAAAGAGATTTCCCCGTTTGGTTGCAATTCATGGAAATGTAAACGGAATGGAAATTAATGTAATCCATTTTAGTGTCATGATACATTAACAAAAAGAAATCATGGGGGCTTGCTCACCTCAATCATTCCTCCACCAAGGGGCTTGCTCCACCTTAATCATTCCTCCACCAAGGGGGTGGGTAACAAAGTGGTGGAGTCACTCCCTTCTATCCCACTTTTACAATGGACAAGTTGTTGGATGATTTTTTTATACAAATGTATTATGACACTATAAATGGTCTAGATTCATTTTGTTTCCGTTTCCGTTTCCGTTTTCATATGTCACGACAAACCAAACGGGACCTTAATGTATCATTTTTATGCATCTCTATTCACATAACCCTCGAGCTCGCAAACGCTCATGTACTCGTACTATTCGGTTACACACTTTGTTATTCATTATTCTCTAATCAACCTATCTCCTTCTATCTTAATTACGTACATACATAAATACTAATAATAGGTCTAATTACCTCTAAAAAAATAGGTCTAATTAAAAGGATACCTTTTGAATCACAATGTCAATACGTAAAAACGCTCAAGTGCTTTCATTTCTAAATTAAGAACAAAAACTCTTTGCCGTGTGTCGTCGCATCTTCCACAACTAGGTCTCTATCCTATACAAAAAGCTCTAATGACAACAAAAACGAATCTCCCGTACTATACTATTGGATTTTATATTGACAATTCCCAACAGTATATAGACATACAACCAGGCCTAATCTATATACTATTACTAAACTCGAATCCCTCTATCCTATTTCTCAATCTCTTAGCTATGCCACACAAGCTTCTTTATTTTTCAATTTACTCCTTTACCATTCATAATTTTTAGTATTTACAATCCTTAAAAATATATAAAATAATAATATTGCTAATGTTATTAATAATTGCACATAATATATTAGTAGGTGATATTTAATTCCTTACACACTAAATTAGTACATGATATCTCTATTTTCTATCTTTATGAACAAAAATTTTAATATTATATAGTCATATTAGAACATAATCTCTACTATTCCATCGTTATGGACATGAATTCATAAATTTTAATATTATATAATTTTTTTTTTATTTTTTTACAATAATTAAATAATAATTGTACATAATACATTAGTACACGATCTTGTATTCTTTAACAATATGTAATGTGTACACATATATTAGTACGTGAGAAATTTTGATATTATATAACTATATTAGTACGTGAAATATATGTACCGTAATTTTTTCGATGGTAAATATGAAACTATTAATAGGTGAGATCTCTATGATTTTATTTTTATTGACATAAGTTTTAATAGGGCTTTACTATTCGTCGCCCCTTATGTGTGAGGTGTCACTTTTATAATATTAAAGTACATGCATAGTATCAATTTATAATGAGATTAGTGGTGGTACACCTCATATTTTAAAAATATGAGGTGTACCACCACTTATTTAATTTTTAATAATTATTGATTTATTATATTATTCCTATATAAAAAAAATTCTCAAATCATAGTCGTGCATAACACGACCGGGTCTTGCAAGTCTATATATTATTACTAAAGTCGAATCACTCAATCTTACATATCAATCATTTAACTATGCCCCCTAAGCAAATTAATTTTTACATTTACTAATTTGCCCATCTAAATCTTCAAATATTACTTAATTCTACCACATTATAATTTTCAAATACTATTTAATTAGGTCACTTTACTTATTGGTGATTAGTCATATTATACTTACCAGTATCTATAAAAATATATTTTTATAAAAGGTATTAATTCTTTAAGATCAATGTATATAAAATCATTACTATATCTTTCTTAATTAGCTTAAATCTATGTAACTTTTTAAGATCAATCAATATTAAATAATTGTGTTTTAAAATAAATTTAGATTAAATAATTATATAAAAGGAATAAATTTATTGTATTCTCTTCTATGCAAATATATCCCTAAAATTTCATGGTTACTTTTTCTTCTTATTCAATAATTATATATATTTCCTTATCGAGTAGTTCAATTTGTATTTTTAAATATTTATTTAGATCAATTTTCTAAATTAGTTATTAAATAATTGTATTTTTAAGATCAATTTATATGCAATAATTTCATAAAACAATATTTAACATGCACGTAACTTTGTAAGATCAATATATATTAAATAACTGTATTTCAGGATCAATTTATGTTAAATAATTACATAAAAATATTTTTTGAATTTTTATGTAAAAATGATTGTTTCTATTTTAAATATATGTATACATCGCTACAGTTTCAAGATTATTTTTTCTTCTCATTCACTAAATAAATATCCCAAATGTGAAAAATAATAAGATAATTTTCTAATATAAATTATTTAAGCAGTACAAATGATGACGATAAAATTTTAAAAGATTCAATAACATGTTTCATGTAGAATATTATAGCATAATATATAGATTTATCATTGTATCATGAAGTTTTATTAATCTTCATTTTCTCAAATGCGTAGAAATTTCAACAAGATTTATCATATAGAATTTTTTTCAATAATGTCATCATGTAGAATTTTTTTATATAAAAAAATTCCGTTAAAATTTTTATAATACAAATTATGCAAATATTTTCTTATCAGTTAATATCAATATACTATAATTAAAGTCGAATCCATCTATCCTATTTGTCATCACCTTAACTATGCCACAAACCGCATAAGCCTAAACTATACTGCATTGTATCGTTGAATGAACCACTTACTCCTTCTAAGTGTCCAAATGAAAGCTCATCCTATATGATGATAATGGAGACAAACTTACAAAAGATCAACTTTTCACTTTCAATTCCAAAAAACTTTGAAGCACGAAGAGAAAAAATTAAGTTGTTTGCAGATCCAATGCAAACCACTGTAATATTACAATATGAATTTTCTTTCTCAAACATTATTTCGAACATATTTTTCTTATTTTAGTCTTATAGTTATTTCAAACATATTTTCTTATTGGATATTTTATTTAGTATTTGGAGGTTAAATTTATATGAAGTTATTAACATTAAGTTATATTTTATTTATTTTAAAATAATTATTAATATTCACTTAAAATAAATACATATTTACAATAAGTATATCAAACAACTATTAAAAAATCCCATGCAGGGCACAGGTAAATCAACTAGTAATTAAAGTAAATTCATACTTAACTTCGCACGGATGAAATCCTTACACCCCTAAGAAAGGGGATTTCTAAATGGCACCATTTTCTCATATTTCTCTCTTCCTCCTCCAAACATCCATTCTCAAATTTACAATATGAATCAAAAAATACCAACATTTGATCGGTCTTGGACTAGAAAAATATGAGAATCAATCTTAAACACTTATTTTACCATTTTATTTCGTCCAAATTGATAGCATATATTTAGATTTAGAATTTAGGGTTTAGGTTTTATTATGTTTAATTTGTGAGTTATTTCAATTAATGGGTACATTACAAGCCATATTTGTAAGCTAAAAACACCGACTGTCGCAAGGTAGAAGATAATGACCACTCGACTATCGTTTAGGATAAAACACCAACTGTCGCGAGATAGAAGATGATGGCCAGCCGTTACGACACAACGAGTTTCGGCCGTAACAGCCGAACGCGCTATGACCGTAACGGCCGAACGCGCTTTGCCCAAAAAAAAATGATGATCTCATTCATCCAATGGCCTTCCTCACCATCCAATGGCCTAATAAGAAAAAGAGCCATTGGTCCCATTGACAAGATTACCATAATTACAAGCTGCTAAAGAATTATTTTATTACTAAAATTTTGAAAATTGATAGAACATTTACGAGGTTGTGAGGGAGAACTTTATATGTTGTTAAGATGAATCAAATTTATAGGCTACATAGTCAACTATATAGTCGAAGATTTTGCTAACATTTAACCAAAATGAAATAAAAAAAATTTTGTTAACAAAATTCACAAATTTAGTATGTCAAAATTAGTTATACACGTAGTGTCATGTACGACTATATGGATATAATACCTGATTCATTAATGAATAGGATTTTAATTTTATTTAAAAAATAAAAATAATTTATATAAACTTTTACAATTGTTGTCATGTGAAAACGGAGCCAAAATTATTAAGGAGAGTCTACTATGATTTAATTGGTTAATGATAATTTATTTATGAAATAATATAAATATGAGTGTTTATTTATACGGAGTTCATGATCGTTACTTATGAATATATATATATATATATATATATATATATGAGTATTTATTTATAAAAATAGTTCTTATATGAGAGTAAGATATGAATATATATGGAAGTTCTTTATAAAAAGTAGTTTTTAAATATCACATCAAATTAGTTGTGCATTTATTTATTTTTTTAATATTTTGTCCCAGCCGTTATGGCTACAAGGTACATAGCCGTAATGGCCACGACGCATATGGCCACAACGGCCACGACACATATGGCCGTTACGGCCATATACACCGTAGCCGTTATGGCCATGTTTGTTGTAGCCGTAACGGCTGGGGTGGGCGTCGTGTAGGCCTGTAAACCTACGTGTAGACCGGGCGCCAAATAAAACCTTCGCTAAGTGTTCTCAACCATTCACTATATAACCAAATAGATTTGATGGAAACGACGGTAGCTTCCATCAACCATTCACTACGTGTAGACAGGAGTTAATTATTAATTATAACCAAATAGATTTGATGGAAGCTCTCACCTTGTTTTTGCATTGTGGGTGTTGCCAGTTGGAAGGATCAAGATCAGCTGAGATGGATGGAAACACCATGGTGTGGCTAGCTTGCTAGGTTATATAGATTTTTTGGATGATTTTTTCCCTTTTTCGTTGTGTCGAGTGACGCCATCCCTCTTAATTCTCTTTATGAACGGATCGATGATAAGTGGGTATATAAATAAGTACGTGGATATATAAATCAATAAGCCATAGATAGATATTGAGAATATACTTAGTTTGATGACACTCTATTATCCCCCTAATATCAGATCATGTATATATTGTCCAACCCCATGATCACTTGTGTTTAGCTTTTTAATTTTCTGTTTATGACCAATTGTTTGTTTGCTTCATGTGAAATGGGTTACTGAATTTTTCCATACTTTGGTAGAGTTATTCTGTTGGTTTATTGCTTTTGTTGCTGAATTTTCATCTTCTTCACTTCAGTTTTTTTGCTTTTGTGCAGTTTTTCTGATGTTTTTTGGCTGAATGTACAGCTTCTTCAGTTTATGCTGGTTTATTGCTTTTGTTGCTGATTTTTCAGCTTCTTCACTTTAGTTTTTCTGCTTTTGTGGAGTTTTTCTGATGTTTTTTGGCTGAATGTACAACTTGTTCAGTTTATGATAGTAACTTCGGCTTAGCCCAGTTTATGAGTCAAGGTTTTAGTCTCAGGTTGTAGTGTTTGAATCTACATTTCTTTCGCTTTAATTCTTGTGTGTTTTGTACAAGTAGGTTTAGACTCATTTTAATTGTCTGGCTCAATTTTACAGATTACTAATCCAGACCAAGCTTCCACTTTCCAATCGAAGGTAATTTTCGAACTTGGCCCCTTGCTTTTGTCTTGTCTCATAAGAACGAGTGCTAGCCCTGACTAAACAATTCAATCGTAGGTAATATTTTTTAATTAAGAGTAGGAAATTAGGTTAAATATTTTATTTTTGTCTGAGCTCATGTTTGTGTACAATCATAAATGAAATTAGTAAAAAGTGGTATAATATATTACAAGAGGAAAGAGGAAAACGAAACTGAACTTGCATGCCTTCTTCTCAAAGTTAATATTCAAGTTTGAAAAATCACTCGTATAAAATGCTTGTGTACAAAGCTGAATGTTTGCTTGCCTAGGATTACACAACTACTTCCTTATTCCAGCAATATTTACTCAGTTTGATTACAATATATTATCCCCCTCATAGAAGATCACATGTGTATGGCTTTTTAATTTTTAGTTTGTGACCAATCGTTTGTTTGCTTCATATGAAATGAGTTGCTGAATTTGTCCCTACTTTGGTAGAGTTTTTCTGCTGGTTTATTGCCTATGTTGTTGAATTTTTGGCTTCTTCACTTTAGTTTTTCTGCTTTTTTGAAATTTTTCTGATGTTTTTTAGCTGAATGTACAACTTCTCCAGTTTATGATAGTAACTTCAGCTAACCGCAGCTTATGAGTGTAGGTTTTAATTTCAGGTTTTAGTGTTTGAAGCTACAACTCTTTCGCCTTTATTTCAAAGAGGAGTTTTTGGGACCTTGCTGTTTTGTTTGACATGTTATGAAATTGTAATGCAGCATCATCTTCAAGTGCCGCACGGGGCACAAATCTAGTACTAAAAACACCAAACTGAATTCTCAACCTAAAGTTCGGAAGAGTTGGCTATGGGCATAAGGAATGGGCCTTGAAAATGGCTTCATGGGCATATGAGGGCCCGCCAACACAACTCGGAAAACATGTTTGTTTGGAAAAATTTACTCGGAAAATAATCCGGCCCTAAATTTTCTCGCTTTCGAAGCTGCTGGCCTCATCGCAGGTTTCCTCCGCCGACCACCTCGGCGTTCGACACAGCAAGGTTTTTTATTTGATCGAGGATCTAAGTTGACAGAAGGTCACGGGAGGCGCTCGTAAAGGATCGATCGAAGGCGAAAGCACAAATTTTGGTAGTTGCAAGAATTGGATTAAAAGTAAGGCAACACTCTTCTCACCTGATTTAAAGTTACAACTTTAGAAAATCTTGTAGAGTGAAATCCGAAACCAGTTTCAAGAAACTGATCAAATTAGGAGAGGGCTTTGCATCTATTATATGATATACTTAGATTAATCTATTCAATTTATGAAACATAGGATTTGTTCTCATCTTTGTCTAAAAGATATCTCATGAAAAGAGAAGGAAATTTCAGAACAAAGAGGTTGTACAAATTTCAGGAGAAGCGACGACTACAAATCTGTTGCAAGTCTATAAGCCTCTTGCTTATTAGTTTACCATTCTCGTTATAGATCTAATTACAGTAGTATAAAAGCGTTGAATTCTCTTTGTATGATTTCACGTTCTAGGGACCGAGCTTATCGCTCATTTGATTGAAGATTAGAAGAAGAGCTTCTCGCTCTAGAAAAAGAGAGCTTCTCGCTCTACTAAATTGTAGGAGTAAAAGTTAAAATGATGTGATTATTGGAATTCCCATTTCCATTTAACTCTTTTGCAGTAGTAATAGATCCCCATCCACCCGTGTGCTTCTCTCACTCTTCCCTAAAATCAACAACCCTTTTCAATCTTCATTTAATTCCATTACTTGTATCATTGGAAGATGGAGCAGGTAATGGTTTATCCTATGGTCAAGGATTACACATTCACGTTGGCATGTCAAGTACTTGTATCATTGGAGGTGGGTGATTTGAATTTCCATATTTTTTTTGTGTGTTTGTTAGAGAAAGCTGTCAACAATGGCGCCCAAAGCGAAAGAGAAACCGAAGACTTCACAGGCCCAGCCTCCCATCGCCGTCGAAGACTTGTTTACTTCTATCAATCGCCACATAGAGTGCGGCGAGTATGAACAAGCAGTCAAAGTCTCAGATCAAGGTTTTTCCCATTGTGCTGAATTTATTATTCCTCGTTGGAGATTTCTAACAATCTTTGCTCTCTCAATTATTTATGTAGTGTTGGCAATTTTCCCAAGCGACGAGGACGCGATTCAGTGCAAGATCGTGGCCTTAGTTAGGGCCGATAACATTGACGAGGCTTTGAAAGTGATTGATTCGTCGAAAAGGATCTCGATTGACCTTAATTTCTTGAAGGTTTGAATTTTTATTCTGAACATGTTTGCTTGGAGTTTCAATTGAATCCATTAAATTTTGTATTTATTTTAAAAAGAAGTTTGACTTGCGATGGATGGTTAATTTGAAGATATGGAGGCGTTAGATTGAAGCAGATATTGCTTATATATCATTTAGCATCGATTAGAATGCGTAATTTAGGTTTATGCTTCACTTTATAATGGAAAGTTTTATACATCTTGTTTGGTTTTATTGTTATTCTTTAAAATTATATGTACCCAGGCCAGGGGGATCCTCATACCTCCATCATTGTATTAATGTGGTATGCAATGGCAATTTCGATTTCAGGCTGTTGCATACTTGCATGTAATTGTTATAAAGAGGTAGAGGTGATTTATTTCATCGCAGTAATTCCCTTGTATGCAGATTTAGAATTTACAAATTCTGTCTTTTAAAGGATTTTTGCGCCAGGTGACACATGTAAAATCTGTAGATTAATCTGTTGTTTTTCAATTGTACTGGATGTTGTTTGCTTGATTTGAATTTGCTTCCAATTTATGATGATGTTTAAGACAATAAATGCGCATGTATATTAGGAGCTGCGAGATTTACTTAGTGGTTCATTTTTTCATGTTTTTTTCCCAATAGGCATATTGTTTATACAGGCAAAACAAGTTAGAGGAAGCTCTAGAATCTTTGAAAAGCCAAGAGAAGAACAATGAAGCTATGTTGCTACAGTCCCAGATAATGTACCGTTTGGGAAGAATGGATGACAGTGTGGAAATTTATCAAGAACTTCAAAAATCAAAGATTGAATCCCTGGAGATCAACTTAATTGCTGGTTTGGTGTCTGCTGGAAGGCCTTCTGAAGTTCAAAAAGTATTAGATGCACTTAAGATTAAAGCGAATAGTAGCTTTGAGTTGGTGTACAACACCGCATGCTCATTGATTGACAGAAATAAGTACAAAGATGCTGAACAGATGTTACTCGCTGCTCGAAGGTGATATACAAATATACTTTCTATATATATATATATATATATAACACAAAATATGGGGATGCTTTTATGCATTCAGCTATTGGTAAGATTTTAAAGTGTTGAACAAGAAGTTGTTCCAAGATGGACGAAAAGCTGGAATGTGTTTGTAGTATGAACATTGTTGGCGGTTTCTTCTTCCATTTCCCTGGTTTCTAATGAACGCTTCAATTGTTGTGGAGATATGTATTTAGTCTATTGAGTCAAATAGTCATTCTAACTTAGTATCGTTTTAATCAAGCAAGTGTGGAATCATGTGAAATTATATAATTTATCTGCTGCTTTTTTTCTTCTAGAGTGGGTCAGGAAACACTAATGGAAGATAACTTTGCTGATGATGATATAGATGTGGAACTGGCTCCAATAGCAGTTCAATTGGCTTATGTCCAACAGGTAACTTTCATATGACATATAACTATGAACTGCAGTGTTCAGTGATACTTAAATGGTGCTTGCTGACTCTTTTCTTCTCTTTTTTTCAGATCCTTGGGCAGACATCAGAAGCTTTTGAGGCTTATTTGGATATCACCAAGCGTAATCTAGCTGATGATTCATCACTTGCTATTGCAGTAAATAATCTCATTGCTCTGAGAGGACCAAAGGATGTCTCTGATAGCTTAAAGAAACTTGATCGACTGATAGAAAAGGTAGCTGCTGGTCAATTTCAACTTGTACGTGGTCTGGACTCAAAACTTTCAGTTAAGCAGAAGGAGACAATTTATGTGAATCGGGCTCTGCTCCTTCTCCATGCTAACAGGATAGAACAGGTAAGTTACTATATTGGTTTTATTTGTGTGGGTGTGTGTTTTTGGCCTATTGAGTGAACATTGTTTAATGGCTTTTCAGGCTCGGGAGCTTGTTAGTGCACTGCAAGTCATGTTCCCTGAAAGTGTGATCCCTGTGCTGCTTCAAGGTGCAGTCCTGGTCAGAGAAAACAAGGCTGGAAAAGCCGAAGAACTTTTGGGGCAGTATGCTGAGAAACTACCTAACAAGTCTCAGCAATTACTTCTCACCAAGGCCCAAGTAGCTGCTGCTGCTGGCCACGCACAAATTGCAGCTGATTCCCTATCCAGAATATCTCATATGCAGCACATGCCTGCTACTGTTGCCACCATTGTCGCCCTCAAAGAACGAGCTGGAGATATTGAGGGTGCAAACTCTATTTTTGATTCTGCAATCCAGTGGTGGTCGAATGCCATGGCTGAAGAGAGCAAGCTTGGTATCATAATGCAAGAGGCTGCAGCCTTCAAGGTCAAGTATGGGAGAGAAAAGGATGCTTTCAAACTGTACGAGGATTTAGTAAAATCTAGTAAGAGTGTTGATGTTTTGGTAGGACTGGTGAAAACAGCTGCTCATGTGGATGTTGGCAAGGCAGAAACATACAAAAAGCAGCTGGAGCCGCTTCCTGGTTTGAACAAAATCGATGTGGATAGGTTGGAGCAAGAGGGGACATCTGGTGCAAAGTTCGGTCAAACTGGACCACGTGGAAGGGATGGTGAAGGTCAAGAAGAGAATAAGGCTAAAGATAGGACAAAGAAAAAGAGGAAGAGGAAACCGAGGTATCCCAAGGGTTTTGACCCTGCAAATCCGGGTCCTCCACCTGACCCAGAGCGGTGGTTACCAAAGAGGGAGAGGTCCAGTTACAGGCCTAAGAGAAAGGATAAGAGATCAGCTCACGTCAGAGGTTCCCAAGGAACTGTTGTCAGGGATAAGCATGATGCCAATGGTGCTGATCCTGCTTCTTCACGTGCTAATAGTTCTGAAGCCACTACTTCAGCTTCCAAATCAAATGCAGCAAGTGGCTCGAAAGGACCTTCACAAGGTGCTGGCACATCAAAGTCTTCGAAGAAGAAGTCCAGGAGGAAGTGATGATCCATAGAAAGGTTTGGTTGGGTCTGATAAACAAGAAACCAGTGATTCAATTGCAGTACTTGCTCCCTTTCTGGGAGTTTTTTCCTGACTATATTTTGTTGTTTTCTAGCTTCAGATTGAGTTGAGCTGTTATAGACTTTCGATGCTTCAAATATTTTTTTCTTTCCATCTTAGTTTGACTTATCTAAGCGCCTGCCACCTTTTGTATTGTTAGCAGAAGCCTGCAAGTGCTTGTGAAAACAATTTTTCTTCCTTGTCTAGTGGGTAATAGAATGGCACTCCAAAGTTTCTCATTGCAATTTTTTTTCCCGGAAATTGAAGTTGTGTTACAAGAAGAGAGTGGTAAACATGTCTTGGAGAGTTTTGATCGTTCAAAAGAGGTATTTTTTTCACTTGAAGAGTAGAATGAATGTAAGAATGCTCTTGTCATCTTCAAACTAGTACCTGAAGCCGTTTCGTTTCATATTTTATCGATTTGCATTTGGGATCTCATAATTTCCTTTCGCTTCTCAAAGACGAGAACAATTATTTTGTCATGTGCATGGAAAATGTACGTTTTGCTTAATAAGAGATTCTTCTTCCATACTGTAAGAACACACAAAGCATCCATCATCCATAGTATTCCAGCTTAGAAGGCAGTATTATTCCAGCTTAGAGAGCTGGTGCTCGTTCTGGTGGTCACCGATCAACACAATCCAAAGATTAGAAATCCACAAAAGACTAAGCATGATAGCGGATGAGATAAGAAGCAACCAGCAAAGCCAAAGCCAAGTGGGCACCAATCCATCTCCACCGCCACGCAAGTAGAAATCCCACATCCTAACAAGCCCAAGCACCTCCCTGGCAAGCGTGTAAAGCATAAAGCCTAGCAGCTCCATGGTCATCTTCCTTCCTGAAGGCCGCAAGCGTCCACGCGTTCTGGCAGGGGCTGGAGACCTCAGCCAGAACTAGAAGCACGAGCAGGGCTAGGAAGCGGCTGGTGGCCGGGGAGGAAGATTAGGTAGTGGATCAAGTCCGTGGTGAAATCGAGGACTAGGTCTTGGAAGGGCGTGTTTGGGGATGCGAAATTGGACAAGGGATTTTGTAGGTGGAGAGGAGGACTGCCGGGGTGCCATGGAAGAGGGAGATCAAACAACTTGAAGCTCCTGGCTTTAGTTTGGGAGACCATGTTCGGAAGACTCTAGTCCATGCAGAAGCAGGGAAGAGATACTGACCTCATTCCATTCACATTGTTGCAAGATTCCTTGATTGGCCCTATAATGACAAGGAACTCAACTTTTTCTCCAGATATGAGATCTAGAGTTGACACCAATTTAATTTACTCCTGTTCAAACATTACAAGTTTGGTAGGACTCTCTCGAATCAACTAAGAAACACAAAAGCATTTCCCTGGGGATAGAATCTGATAGGAGTCTCATTTTCATATGAGGCCCTTCGACGACCAGTAGGTGCTTCTGGTGGAGCGTGTGTCTCATTGCTGCCATGTGCAATAGCTCCTTCTAGATATCTCAAATTTTTTTTTTTCAACGAATTGGATTTTTGTAAGTATGTCAGAATTCAATCAATACGAAGATGGGCAACCGAAAAAGAATTTTTAATGTTCTGCAGTAAGGAAACTACCTGAAGAAGCCAACATCTTCTGCAGGAAACTGGAGTTGCAAGCTCTTTCCTTCTTCAAAGATATGCTTCAATCTGGCAAGTCTTGCAGACCCCAGCAGATTATTCTCATTCAAAATGACATCTGCAAGCTGAGGTTTGGTCAGTAACCATCTTGCCAACTTGATTGGCTGCTATGTAGACAGTGTTTTGACATCATTACCAGTATTCCTTCTACCTACTGATGATCACCTCTATTTTTTTTATTTTTTTAGTTATTTTTTTTAATTACTTCATTCTTGGTGCTTCAGGTTCTAACTGAGGAAGAACAGAACGTCCTTGCTGCAACGCCTGCTCATCCTGCTGGATTATACGGTAATTTTTGCTGTCACTTGGACGACATCACCTGTAAATATCAATGTCATCAATTTGCTGATAATTGTGCCCATAAATTGTTCACGAACAACCATCTCACAAAGCTACTTTCTGCTTATACATCAACTCTTGCTCATTTTGATTACTCACATCATGTATATGATTCGCCCATTTATTTGGAAGCTTTTCAAGTCAGAAGTATGCATCCCTGGTTTCCGTTTCTGTAAACTGAATCATCGAAGACTATTTTGTTATATAAAATGGACACTTAAGTTTTCCTTGTCATCCTCTATGCTCACCGATGTTAATTCTTTTGCATGTTATTAAAATAGTAAGTAAAGCTGTTGAAGGACTATCCTAAATTTGTATTGCTTTTACATGAATAATTTGCAGCTCTATATGCTAATTGTTTGGCTGGAAATTTGGTGGAGCAACTTTGGAACTTTGTTTGGCCTGTTGCTATTGCGTTGATTCATCCAAGTCTTCTATCTGTAGCATTCATAAGCTCCTTCACTAAGGTTTTGGAACTTTCTTTTATATTTCTTGAGCACATAATAAAAAAGTATGCTTCTGATAGTTTGATCGTTGCCAAAACAGCTTGTTGGGAAACTTATGGACCATTTCCCTAAAGTGCCTTCATACAATTGTTTGAGTCTTGTTCAGGTGGATATTTGATTCCTTGTTAAGTTTCTGTTTGATCCTCTCTTTCTCCCGTGAATCCTAACGATAGATACTAATATCAGGCATTAGCTCAGCTGTTATCCGTGGCGATGTTGATCCATGCTCATATTGTTCACGAGGCGTTGCTTATGCTTGCAAGTAACTACAAGGCTGCAACCGCGCTGAATGAGAAAGCCTTATTCCCAAACCTTTCTCGGTTGAATTAACAGCCTGCTCAGTTAATGGATAACTTTCTTGACCTTGCCAGAGACAATACAAACAAGGATATGGAGACATGTGGGGTTCTTGGTGGCTTGGTGCTTATCTTGAAAGATTCAGCATGTATATGCAGATATTTCAATTCAATCCAGGAACTCAGTTTGTTCATTTAAAAGAACGAAACAGAACCTTCTTCAGCGTTTAAAAAGCCTTGATCATATTAAATTTAATGTCATCATGATTTCATCTCAATACTATGTTTTATTTTAATTAGTACAAGGACACTATTCGTTCTTGAATTAATAATAATGTATAATTTCTTCCAGAAAGGAGGTGTCTTCTATGCTGTAACTCTTGTAATACCAAAACAGGAGTCAACTTCCAGTTCTGTGAGTTCCTTGAAGACTTCATGTCAATTGTGAGGCTTTTTGGCTAATTTTTACTTGTAGGGCCATTTTTTTGGTCAGCTTACTTATTGCAACACTGCTGACTTGTACCATTTTGGTTTTTAGTGTCAGGCCTCAAGTGAGGAGGAAATCTTTGCTGTACTAAATGAATGATCTCTTCTTCCTGTGGAGTGGATTCATGTATGCACATTATCAGAGATATGTATGAGGGCTCGATGACCAGTGTTTGCACCCCAGGAGGAGACACAGAGTACTTCAAGGTGGAGGCTGGTTTGCATCAAGGCTCAGCCTTGAGCCCCTTCCTATTCACGCTAGTGTTGGATGTTCTGACAAAGGAAATTCAGGGAGAGATTCCTTGGTGTTTGTTGTTCGCGGATGACATTGTCTTGGTGGATGAGACCTGAGATGGAGTTAGTAGTAGACTGGAGACTTGGAGGGAGAAGCTGGAATCTAAAGGTTTCAAATTGAGCAGAACCAAGACGGAATATGTGGAGTTCAAGTTCGGGCAAAGGGCAAATGTCAGTGATGAAATTCGTTTAGGAGGGGAAATCGTTACGAAAAAGGAGAGCTTCAGATATCTGGGGTCAGTGCTACAAAGCGATGGAGGCATCAACGAGGATATTACGTATCGTATCCAGTGAGGCTGGCAAAAGTGGCGGGCAACATTAGGGGTTCTGTGCGATAAGAAGGTACCGCTAAAGCTCAAGGGTAAGTTTTACAAGACAGTTATTAGGCCTGCTATTCTTTATGGGACAGAGTGTTGGCCAACCACGAGGGCACAAGAGCAGAGAGTGATGGTAGCTGAGATGAGGATGTTGAGATGGATGTGCGGGCATATGCTTTGGGACAGGATCAAAAATGAAGACATCAGGAACAAGGTAGGCGTGGCCAGTATAGGGGATAAGCTGAGAGAGTCGAGACTCAGATGGTTCGGACATGTACAGAGGCGGGGTATAGGGGAGCCTGTCCGCAGGTGTGAGAGCCTAGACCTTGGGGACTTTCATAGAGGCAGGGGACGACCTAAGAAATGCTGGAGGGACAACATAAAACAAGATATCGAGCTTTTAGGGATTTCAGCAGAGCTAGCAGTATGCAGGGACAGCTGGAGGGAGAAGATCAAGGTGGCATATAGCTAAGCGGCAGTACAGACGGTCCATCGTGGTTTGGGTGTTCGGTTTTGTTATGCTTTGTTCTATTCTGTTCTGTTTGTTCTGTTTGCCTGTTTTTGTTTTGCTTTGTTTGGTTAGGGTGTGTCGGTGCTTGTTATGCCTTGTGTTGTGTTGCTAGTTTTGGTTGTAGACCTTTGTTTTGTGTTTGCAGGGTTTCTGGTTGGTGGTCCAATTTGGGCCTTTCAGGGCACTCCCCCTCAGCGTTAAGCCAGGGGTTCTCCCATCCTGGCCCCCCAGATTCTGCTGAAGCGGAGTTACACTGGGTCATTGTTGTTGTTGTTGTTGATCCTATTGAAATAATTTTTTTTCCATTACTCATTCGTGTCGTTTATCCAATTTTCTTTTGGAACATTCAACTTTGGTCACTTTTCATTGAGGGCTTAGTTTTATAGCTTGGTTGTGCTTAATCCATATTGTTATCCATCCTATAATTCTCTTTGCGACATTGCTGAAAGATTTTTTTCCAGTGAACAGACTGTGCTTCAACTTAGGGCTCCTATTAAAATCTTTGGGGATTTGCATGGACAGTTTGGAGATCTTATGAGGCTTTTTGATGAATGTTCATGCATTGATGATATATTTCAGGTTGAACATCCCTACAATGTACATTTAATTCGAGGAAATCATGAAGCAGCAGACATTAATGCTCCTTTTGGGTTTAGAATGGTATGTGCTTGATCACATCTTAAAAAGAGTGGATTTCTGAAGGCTGCGATTTGCTTATTCTTATAATATTTTGAGCAGGGAGAGAGGGATGGGATCTGGGCATGGCATCGAATAAATAGATTATTCAACTAGCTTCCTTTGGCTGCTCTTATTGAGAAAAAAATAATTTGTATGCACGGTGGTATTGGACGATCAATTAATCATCTAGAGTAGATTGAAAATATTCAGCATCCAATCACCATGGAAGTGGGATGGGATCAATCATTTTTATGGACTTGTTGTGGTTAGTGCCAGCTTTCCATTATGTGATGCTCTGAATAAGTTTCTCTATTTTCATCTTGCTAAGCTAATTCATTAAATCCATTTGGCAGGTCTGATCCAACATAGAGTGATAGTGTTGAAGGATTGCGGCCAAATGCCAGAGGTACTGGTCTTGTTACTTTTGGGGTATGTATTTCTCTATCAGTATTTAAACATTGGAGTGGGTATACCGTTAGTGCGCGAAATTCTACCAACATTGCAGCCTGATCGTGTAATGGAATTATGTAACAACAATGATCTTCAGTTGATTGTATGTGCACATGAATGCGTAATGGACGGTTTTGAACACTTTGCTCAGGGGCATCTGATAACTCTCTTCTCAGCAACCAACTACTGTGGTATGTATGCAATGTCTTTCTATTCATTTCCCCTGCATAGTGCATCTACTTGAGTGAGCGCTAAGAGCTTCATCTTGCCTATTGTAGGAACTGCAAATAATGCAGGAGCTATCTTAGTTCTGGGTATACCCATACAAAGTGAAACAGTAGCATTGTCTTCAGTTAGTTACCAAAATATCTTTCTACAGGTTTGTGCAAATCTTAATCAGCTTTCTGATGGATGAACTTACTGATATTTTTTGCTTTATTTAAAGTGCCTGATACTGATTGTTCACATACCTTTTCAGTTTCCAAAATTATGTGGGATGACTGGCACAACAGCAACTGAGAGTGCAAAATTTGAAAGTATATACAAGCTTAGAGTTACAAGTGTTCCTACCAACAGGCCGATGATTAGTAAGGTTTCTTCTTTGTGTCTGGTTGCTTCTATTGTGTGATGACAACAACAATAAAAACAACCCAGTGTGGACCTGCTTCAGGCAGGGTTTGGGAGGCCGCGATGTACCCACTCTTCCCTCGACCTAAAAATCGAGAGGGTGTGTAAAATACGACCTAAAACCAAAACACACAGAAAAACTACATCGGGGGAGAGGGAGAGGGAGAGGGGGAGAGAGGGAGGGAGGGAGGGAGATATAGAAACGTCGAGACACAGGAAGAGGGCCCTTCCTCGCCGACCCACCCCGCTACCACTCCTCCATCGTGATCTTCTCCCTCCAATGGTCCCTACGGTTAGCCAGGTCCACTGAAATATCTAGCACGGGGAGATCCTGTTTTATAACTTCCTTCCAACTCTTCTTCGGTCTACCTCTGCCCCTCTGAACATCGGTGAAAACTATCCCCTCACATCTACGTATTGGGGCCTCTGGAGGTCTCCTATGTATGTGGCCAAACCAGTGCAACCTCAATTCCCTCAACTTCTCTCCTATACTAGCTACTCCGACCTTGTTCCTAATCACCTCGTTTCTGATCCTGTCTATTCTTGAATAGTCGAAAATAAATATGTTACTTCTTATAATAATTGATTTCTCCTATATAAAACAATACCTCTTATTTCAAGATTGGCTATTATTTGATTTTTGTGTCTTTGGAGAGGAATGATTTTTTATTAGTGAATACATGGAAATTGGAACCCTGAATGTTTGGTTAAGGAACAGAGCAGATGCAGTCAAGGTTTAGCTACAGTTTTTATGGAGATAATAGTTAATAGGCCAAAATATGTAGTTGATTATACTTGAGGCCAACCCTCTCATGATTTTATACACTTTTTTTTGCCTTGTTTTCTATCTTAGAGAGGAAGTTGAGGAGTATCTAAAGGAGAGCTTCTTCAACAAAGGAGATTATTATAAATTTACAACAGGGTTAAATCTCAATCTCAATGCACATTAAGATGCTCTAGAACTTCCAAGGTTAACACAATTTTCACTTGGTGCCAAGCTGTTGCTTTCACTTATTCAGCATTGTGATCTCAATGACTGATTTATATTTTTAGTTTGTTAAATCTCGAAACACCTCATTTGTTAATGGTGTAAGAAGAATGCAATTGCTAGTAATAAAAATGTAGACTTTGTCAAACTTCCTATTTAGTGAAATATCTTGATAATTTAATTGACAAGAGTTTACCGACAAAAAAAATACTTTATTTTTTCTTTTTAATAGAACACAAAATTTAATTAGGTGGGATCATTTATTTAAAAATATATAGTACATAATTAAAATTAAATTAATGGGGATCATTTATTTCGAGGAATATTATGGATATGGGATAAAAAATTTAAAGCTTATGTGCCACAAACTTAGTATTTAAAAAATGAAATAAGAACTTTGATCTAAAACACATTTAATGCTCCTAGGGCGACATGGAGTCGAGCTTAGAGCAACCCCAAGAGATTGCCCATATACATTGATATTTGTGTTTTTGGAAAATGCTAAACTTTTTTTGCCCAACAGATTCTCTAACACATTCTTCAAAATGGGGATAGAGGGGAAAAAGTGATGTATTTTCCCTAAATTTAGGGAATTCTCCAAATGCATTTGTATAATGAATTAAATGTAAATGTATACATGTTAACATGTAATTGATCACATTAAAGTTTATTGTATTTTGTAAATATATAATAAAAATAATAAATGTTTGGTTCTTCAAAATGAAGAAACTGTTGGAAGAATTTGACTTTAAATTCTCCTTTTTTAAAGAAAATTATAGGGAAGCTGTTGGGCTTGTCCTTAGTCTGCCCCTCGGTCCATGAATGCATGTACTTCATCTGTAATTTATTGCTATTTAATCATCGAAATTAATACAATAAGTAGAATATTCATTACATGAATGCATGCATGTTGAATTGTATCCACTAAATAAATTTGTACATTCATGCATCCACTAAACTAAATTAAAATGCATGAATGTTGATTTGTATTAATTAATGATTCATTAATTAATCAATTTGATTAATTAATGTGCGATGCATGTTAACTAAAGTGCTATTTGCCTTTAAATACAGTATATTTGATAGATGAACCATTTGTGTAACAAAAAATCAATTCAAAAACCTTAATTCCAAAATGTCACCATATCAAAAGCTCCTAATTGTCTTGTTTTTCATGACTTGTGCAACAGTTGGAATCTCTAATGAGTCGAGAGGGTTGGATACAAGTAATTCAGAGACCGTTAAAGTAAGCATCATGAACAACCTGGAATCCCGAGAAATTTTACAAGTACATTGCAAGGACAAGAACCATGATTATGGACTCCACTTTAACTCAAGAAGCTAATTAGCCGCGGCGATTATTTGAGGATCATTGGAGAACTGGTACTGTACAATTTTGTTCTTTACCTGGGACTACATTTAGCTGAAAACATAGAAGCAAAGTTGGTGTAATATAACCATGGATGCTTATTATGGATGGAGGGGGCAGTCTTTCGAGTCAACCATGGATGCTTGCCTCTTATCTCACAAAAAAATGTGATTTACTCCAATTTCACTAACACAGCATAATACACACCTAAAAAAGGCCAGAAAAAAATGACAAAGTATGTCAAACAAATTACAAGCACAAATTCAGCGAGTTTGCTCATCTCAGGCTCAAAAGCCTGCATTAGACAGAGCCAACTATATTAGAATTCAAATGGTTGCTACCTGGAAAATTTTCTTTCACTAATCTACCAAAAGAATGAGGGGGACACAACACAATGGGAGGTGCCTACTATACTATGCCGTCTACTGAGCCGCCTCAACCGGGAAATTTCAGACCTAATATAACAACCTTTAGAGTAGTACAAAGGCAACCTTCTCCTGGGAGACGAGGGCAGGAGTCGCAATTAAGGGTTCATAATGAGCAGCTCCAGCACCACACCAACCTGTAGTGAATGTGTTAAGTGGAAGGTTGATGAAGGTTGATGAACCTGTAGTGAATTTGTTGAGCCTTGTTAAAAGCTAGGCTTCCTACAACTCACCTTCCCTTGGATATCTCTATGTGAGCTCGAACATAAAAGAGGTAAGCTTCAGAAAGCATCCCAAGGAACTTACTTTGTGAGCAGCATTGGGGAGATGGGTGAATTTTAGGAATATTCAACAAAACAAAACCAAACAAGCATCATCAAGCTTCGAAAGAGATTTTGCTCTGCATGCATAAATCTATACATTGACATGTTAAAACAAAATTATCAGACAACACTCATCATCCAAGTCATTAAAGTGAAAATGGTCAATTAGATAAAAAAATACATACTATAAGTTAAATTACCTGGGGACACCAGTAAGCTCCTGCAGATATTGCAGCTTCTGCTTCCCTAAGAGTGCATTTCCAATCTCCCATTTTAAAGCATTGGTGCACCTAATGAGAAACTTCTCAACTGCTTGCAACTTTGCAGCTCGGAGGGCTCAAGTGGTTGCCCGAGATAGCAAAGATCCTTCTTTGCACCCTCAATGTATGTAGCCCTGAAAATGAGAAAGGGAAAAATATAAAAATTCAGGAATACAGACTCCAACTACTGAATATGCACAAACCTTGAACTATAATGAGTCAACTTCCTGAGATGGACCATTTAGATAATTTAACTGCAGCTAGAAATTTCAGCACCTCACCAGAAGTTGAAATGTTACCTGCTCAACTGCTTGAAAAACAACAAGCCACTTTGCAACAAGGTAAGATGATGGTATAACATTTGCTTAATCTGACAATTCTATCTAGCAAGAAATAGGTTGGATCTCTCTCACCCTGAACTTGATTTAAAAAAATTGGTCATTCACTAAAGGCTAAATCACAAATAAAAATAATCAAAATCCATAAAAATTATTGATAAAACACAGTTTTTATGAAGTGGGCCATTTTGTAAGCCTCTGGAGCAACAAACATCTCCTATACACCAATCGATTGGGCACATCCTATCACAAAAATCTACATGCCTAAAAATATAATTCCATGCCTATTAATGCAATGTAAGGATATTTCATTGCCTCATGGGCAGACAAGCCTAGAATACTGTCACTTTGCTGCACATATAGCTATGGTTAAGCTGCTGGAACTCATACGATGACTAATATTTGGAGACACCTTACCAACCTTATGTTGTAAGATATTTGTTACCTATCACTGTGTCATTCAACTCAATCAACATGAGTAACAAAATATCAAATCTTCCATAGATGATCACATCCCTTATCGCAGTTTTGTTGGTGATCTGTTTCAGATTCCTTTGAAGTAGCATTGGATGCAAAGCAAGCTCTAAGTTGTTCGCTTGGTCTGATGGAGGAATCAAAAGAACAGTCGGCGTTGATATCATCTCTTCTTATCCCTCCAATGTCCTCTCTTGTAAATCTCCTAATGCATCATACAAAATCAAAAGAAAATGAAAGCAAATCCACTTTAGACTCAAAGTAAGTCAATAGTACTATATGGAAAATATGAACAATGAAATGTAGAGGGCAGTCAACATTAAGTTACCAAAATGATATCATCTAATGGACACTTCGTGTTTAATACACTTGAAGCTATAAAAGAACACTCATCAAGAAGCCTAACTATGGATGCTTGATTGACTAAGATAATCCTGAAAATGTGTTCAACCCTTTAGCATGATCATTTGAAGCTGTAAAAAGAACATGCACCAAGAATCGTAATGATGGAGGATTAATTAAGCTAATTCCTAAAATGTGTTGAACCCTTTAACAAGATCATCAAGCAAGCCATTAGCAAGAATAATCATGGAACCCACCCGAAAGATGACATGGCCATGAAAAATAAGTACAACTGTACAAAAAGTTTCCATTGAGTATACTTTTCTAATATGTTAACAAGCAATATTTTTTAACTATAGAACATAAACCCAAATGCAGAATTAAACACTGCACATGCATTTCTTGTAGCCATGTACTAAGAATTTCACAAAATGACAAACCCAAATTTCGAATTTATTATCAATCTCATCATAATAGAAAATCATAAATTGACAAAGCTAGATTTTAAATTTTTTCTCAATCTCATGAAGATCAGGAATATAAAAACACGAAATACGATTGAATAGAAAACCTAAATTCAAGAACCTCACAAAGCAACTAATCCCTATCTAATGAAATTGATATGCGGAATACAAATACAGAAATCAAGCATTCAAATACAAACGAGATTCAAAGACAAACAAACAAACGAGTGTATATTCGGCTTTGAGCCTCAATCGAAATGCCAGAAATCCAAGGGGAACTACAGAGGGCAAAGAGAACTGTAAAGTAAACAAATAATCGGAAAGAGAGAATCAAAGTGAGAGAAGCACAGCCCGAACAAGTCGAACAACCACAAAGGTCTCCTTGGTGCTCTCTCTTTCTCTCTTCCTAGGTTTGGATTTCGAAGGAAGCTCAGGTCACCGGAGGCTAGCTCAGGCTACAAGGCCGAGTAATGCTCTCGGAGAAGGAACCCTAGAAGCTCTCTCGAATCATCCAACCCAAAACGGCATAAAGGAGAAGGAGAGGTATTTATACAGCTCCTCACCAACCCTAAGCCACAACGACGTCGTTCTAGTTTAGTGAGTATGAGTCTCCGAACAAGGCCACTCTCGGGTGACTTAGTATTGGGCCGTTTGGCCCAATACTGCCTCCAGCGAGAGTTAAAGCCCAATCCGACAATACACACACACATTCACTAGTTTTACACATTACAAGTTCAAATGTCCAAACATAGGAAATTACAAGTTACATAATACAACTCTACAATTTGCCCTCCTAATTCCTAAGTTTACATCAATAGTAAAACTTGTATCCTTGTTTTGTTGATCCCTGGTCTTACAGTCTTTCTATCACCGGCCCTTTTGTACCCTTCTCAGCTCTGTTCTGGCTCAATCACATGTAGGAAATCCCTGCAAAAGTTGAACTTATCAGTTGTGACAATTTTAGTGCCAAAATCTGCAGGATTCTTCTTACCATCAATCTTTTCTACCAGAATAGCTTTCTGTGCTACCTTTTGTCTAATGAAATGGTACCTCACATCAATATGTTTGGTCCTTTCATGGTACATGGGATCTTTGCACAGGTATAGGGCACTCTGACTGTCCATATGCAATTTGGACATATAGTTTTTGCCTTCAATCTCCCTCAACAGTCCTTGGAGCCATATTGCTTCTTTGGATGCCTCAGTAGCAGCTATGTACTCTGCCTCAGTAGAGGATAGAGCTACAATAGACTGCTGCTGAGACTTCCAAGAGATGCAATTTCCACACCAAGTGTAGACATATGTGGTGGTTGATTTTCTAGTGTCTTTATTGCTTGCAAAGTCAGAATCAATATAACCATAGAGTTCAGAAGGAGAGGAGTGAACACCATAGAGTAAACCAAAGTTGGCAGTACCAGCAATATATCTCAAACAGAATTTCATAGCATGCCAATGTTTCTCACATGGCTCAGACATATATCTACTCAGAACACTGATGGCAAAAGCAAGATCAGGTCTGGTGCAAATCATGGCATACATAACTGAACCAACAGCAGCATCATAGGGGATAGAAGACATTCTACCCTCCTCTTCCTTGGAGAGAGGCAGCTTGGCTTTTGTCAAGTCAAGGTGCCCTCCTAAGGGCATGGAGGAGGGTTTAGCATTCACAACACTGAATCTATCTATCACCTTATGCAAGTAATCAGATTGAGTAAGCATGATTTGTTTCTTAGACCTGTCCCTAACAATAATGCCTAGAATCATTTGTGCATGACCTAGGTCTTTCATGTCAAAGTTCTTTCTAAGGGCCCTCTTTACATCATTGATCTTAGACATGGATTTGCAAATCAAAAGCATATCATCAACATAAAGCAAGACATAAATGGGCAAATCAGACTTGACATGCTTAAAGTACAAACATGAATCATACTTGCTAGCCTTAAACCCTAAAGTTTTCATGCATTTATCAAATTTTATATTCCACTGCCTAGGTGATTGCTTCAAGCCATATATAGATTTCTTTAATAAACACACATAATCAGGCTTAGAAGGATCAACAAAACCCTTAGGCTGTTTCATATAAATGGTTTCATCTAGGTCACCATGCAAGAAAGCAGTTTTAACATTCATTTGTTCAACTTCTAGGTCATACACAGCAGACATAGCAAGCATTAATCTCATGGTTTTATACTTAGCAACAGGAGCAAAAATGTCATGATAATCTTCCCCTTCTCTTTGAGAGAACCTTTAGCTACTAGCCTAGCTTTGTATCTAGGTGGATCAGTGGGTTTGGTTCCCTCTTTGAGTTTATAGATCCACTTGCAATCAATAACTCTTGAATTTTTAGGTTTGGGAACCAATGTCCAAGTTTTATTGTCATGCATGGATTTAATTTCCTCTTTCATGGCCAACATCCAAAGGTCAGAATGAACACATTTAATAGCATGCTCAAACAGGTCAGGAGTATAAGCATTCAAAACTTCAGCAATTGTGAAAGCAAACTCATCAACATTGTTCACATATTTTTTGTTAGGAATTTTAGCCCTAGGGGCCCTATCTCTAGTCAATTGGTAATTGTTCAAGTTAGGGACCTCATCAAAAGGAACATCCTCAACAGAATCATCAACATCATGCACAGAGTCATCATTATCATGCAAATCAAGATCAGAATCATGCACAGGGTCATGCAATTCATCAAGAATAGGCTCATGCATAGAGGAAGATGAGGGAATATGTGAACTAACCTGCCCACCGTGATGGTGAGGTTGCACAGCTAAGTGCTCTTCAGTACTTGCTTGAGCATTCAAGTGCTCATTAGGAATACCAATGCCAGAATTTTCAGAGTTTCCAGAATGAGATGGAGAGTATCCAATATCAAAGTCTTCATCAGATAACTCAGATTGAGGAGGAGCAATATAGAATGGAGTATGAACTTGTTCAGACCTGTCTAAGTGCTCAGGAGAAGATGTGAGAACATTTTTGAAATGGAAGTCACTTTCATTGAAAGTGACATCCCTACTAACTATCACCCTGTAGCCACCAGGCTGTATGAGCAACAGTTTGTATCCTTTTACCCCTTCAGGGTATCCCAGCATCACACACTTTTGAGCTCTTGGGTTTAACTTCCCAGCATTATTAAGAGCATAGGCAGTGCATCCAAAAGTTCTCAGATGTGAGATGGTGGGTTTGGTTCCACTCCACAGTTCTTGTGGAGTTTTGAATCCAATGGCAGAACAGGGGGATCTATTAATCAAGTAAGCAGCTGTAGTGACAGCCTCTCCCCAGAGGGAATGTTTCATCCCAGCACTGATTAGCAGGCACCTTGCCTTTTCAAGTAAGGTCCTGTTCATCCTCTCAGCAATGCCATTCTGCTGAGGTGTGCCTGGCACAGTTAAGTGCCTCTTGATGCCATTTTCATGGCAAAAATAGTCAAATGCATGATTGCAAAACTCAAGACCATTGTCAGTTCTAAGGCATTTCACCTTGAACTGAGACTGGCCTTCAACAGTTTGTTTCCAATGTTTGAACATGTCAAATGTCTCACTCTTAGCTTTGAGTAAATGCACCAAGACCTTCCTGGAATAGTGGTCTATTAATGACAAGAAATACTTCTTGCCACCAACAGTATCCACTTGGGCAGGTCCCCATAGGTCTGCATGCACATACTCAAGTGGCTTTTGAGCAACAAATTTGGATTTAGAGAAGGGAGTTCTTGAAAGTTTCCCAAACACACAATTTTCACACATGCTCAAATCAGAGGGTTTTTGACTTATATACCCATTCTTGAATAGGTAATGCAATCCCTTGTTACCTATATGACCTAGTCTATCATGCCACAGTTTAGTTGAATCAACACTCATGCAAGCATTCACTTCAGAAGACATGGTCATAACAGGAGAACCAATGACATGATAAAGTCCACGTTTTTTGATTCCTTTAACAAGGACTTTCCCATCTCTGGAGACATTTCTGACTCCATTGTGGGTGTGGATATGGCAAGCAAGATCATCAAACATGCTTTCAGACAACAGATTTCTCCTTAAGTCAGGTACCCACCTAACATTTTGGAGAATTCTAACAACACCATCATGCATTTTAAAAGGAATAGTACCAACACCCTTAATCTTAAGAGAAGAATGATCACCTAACCTGACCTCACCCTCATCACAAAGATGCAAATAGTCAAAGACATGCTTATGAGGTGTGACATGCATAGTGCAACCAGAATCAAGTATCCAGGCATCATGATCAGAATTAACATGATTAGCACACATAAGCAATTCAGCAGAATAGGAAAGGTGGGACTCTACAATTGCAGAGGTACCAACTTGTGATTTGGTGGAGGCTGCAAGTGCCTCATCTTTCTTCTTCTTAAAACAGTCATTGATTAGGTGAGTCCCCTTGCCACAGTAGTGACATTTGAGGTTCTTTTTCTCAGATTTAGGTTTGGTATTCCCAGAATTAGAGTTAGAAGAGTCAGAATCCTTTTCCTTCTTCTGGTTTTTATACTTCCTTTAGTGAACATGATCTCAGTTTTAGAATCTTTATCAGGTTTACACTTAAACACTCTCAAAGACTCATTTTTCTTGGTTACAGCATCTATTATCTTCTTCTTAGTCAGATTTCTTACACCATCATTGTTAAACTCAAGCACATCTTTAAAATTATCAAATTGGGGTGGTAAAGAGTGAAGTAAGATCACAGCTTGGTGAGATTCTACAACCTTATCACCACATCTTTCTAAGTCCTGATTCATTTTAAGAAATTTATCTAGGTTATCACTCAGAGACATAGAAACATCCATTTTGAAATGAAAGATGCGACCTAGCAAGTTAATGATAGAAGGGAGAGATTTCACCTGATAGAGGTCATTCAACGCCTTCTAGAGATTCCTGGAAGAGTCTACTTCGACCACTTGACGAGCAACTTCATCAGACAATCTGATAATAATCTCAGAATGGGCAATTTGATCCATTTCCTTCTTTTTAGCAGCATCAAATGTGTCAGGCCATGACTCATCAACAGCAAACCAACATTTTTCTTTAATCAAGATGGCTTTCATCTTTAGTTGCCACATAGCAAAGTCAGAGGAGCCATCTAGTGGCTTTATGCGGACAGATGAATGATCAGACATAGTGAGCCTTGCTCAGAGAAGAAGAATAGAGTAACTCAGAGAGAGAGAAGAAGTTAGCAAACTTCAGCTAGTGAGTCTCACAGTAGAGGTTCTCACAACAAGTACCTGCACCTGCAAGGGACAAATGTATGCAAGAGAGGATAAGTAACACAACCAACAAGAGATGGCTTTGGTGTGTTACAGATCTCAACAGTCAACAAGTAAGGTGATAATCAAACACAAGTAAAGATCAGAAAGCCCCAAGAGTTGTAGGGTTTCAGATCTGAGCAAAGACGCTCTTTTGCAAGAGCTTTGTGTAGGATCCGACAGTGGGATTACACCAGTATAACTGGAACCCGTTATATCCAGAATCCCCCGCCCCTTTCTATCAAAGGGAATCGAAGATCTATCACTCAGAAGCAAGCAAAGCTATCATGAAACCTAAACACTTGAAGACAGTTGAGTAAAAGTTTCAAAAAATCAAAGAAAATGCAAGTTTCTTTATGGATCTGAGTTCTAGAGAGTCTCTTGACTCTAGAACTCTAGATCTGGTCCGAGATCTGCAAGAAGAGACTCGAGACTTTAGATCCAGAGAGTAGGAAACTCTCAATGGAACGTAGCAAGAGAAACTTCGAGAGAAAGTGAAGGAAAGAGAAGAACAACAACCGAGAACTCAAGATCTGGAAGTAGAAACTCCAGATCCAGCTAAGCGAGCCTCAGATCTCAAGATCCAACACAAGCAACAACAAGAACAAACCCTAGATCTGAAGATCCAGGACTAGAAAGTCCAGAAACTTCAAACCCTAGATCTGTAAGAGCAACCTGGCTCTGATACCAATTTGATATGCGGAATACAAATACAGAAATCAAGCATTCAAATACAAACGAGATTCAAAGACAAACAAACAAACGAGTGTATATTCGGCTTTGAGCCTCAATCGAAATGCCAGAAATCCAAGGGGAACTACAGAGGGCAAAGAGAACTGTAAAGTAAACAAGTAATCGGAAAGAGAGAATCAAAGTGAGAGAAGCACAGCTCGAACAAGTCGAACAACCACAAAGGTCTCCTTGGTGCTCTCTCTTTCTCTCTTCCTAGGTTTGGATTTCGAAGGAAGCTCAGGTCACCGGAGGCTAGCTCAGGCTACAAGGCCGAGTAATGCTCTCGGAGAAGGAACCCTAGAAGCTCTCTCGAATCATCCAACCCAAAACGGCATAAGGGAGAAGGAGAGGTATTTATACAGCTCCTCACCAACCCTAAGCCACAACGACGTCGTTCTAGTTTAGTGAGTATGAGTCTCCGAACTAGGCCACTCTCGGGTGACTTAGTATTGGGCCGTTTGGCCCAATACTGCCTCCAGCGAGAGTTAAAGCCCAATCCGACAATACACACACACATTCACTAGTTTTACACATTACAAGTTCAAATGTCCAAACATAGGAAATTACAAGTTACATAATACAACTCTACAGAAATATTCATTAAAGTTCTTGAAGTAACTACTTAAAAGATTGATTAAATCATACAGTACTAATTAACACTATATGAAGAGAATTTCACCATCATAAACTGCCACACGTGCAATAGCCAGCATCTAAGAAAGTCTGAACATATCTAGTTTTTGATGCATGAATATCCCTCCTATATAGTAGTACAAATTTACAATATCCTAGTGTCAAGATTCGTAGTCCTAGGACAAATTAAAATATTACCCATTTCCAAAGTAATAGTTTGTGTTAATAAATTATACATCAACCAGTTCCAAAACCTCTACCCTCCCACTCAAAATTTGCTCTTGCCTGATACTTCTACTACAACCAGATTCAACTTCAGATTATCCTTCACTACATCTCATTAGTGTCAAATTGTCTTCTATTGATAGTAGTCAATTATGTATCTAAAACCCTTATCTTTTAGAGCTTCTTTTTCTGCAACAGGAAACTCAATAGAAGCCTATTTGAGTTGCACATTCTCTATTTTCACATTCATAAGTATCTTATTTATTCACTTTCACTTGGGTCTTCATTCACTCCCCTAATTAATCCCTTATGTATCCAAAAATTATTGTCTTCTCATATAATAGCAATGATACATAAAATCAAGAGGAAGGATTGTATCACCCTAATTTTCTTTTGGGCAATTCAGCAAGATCCTCTAATACATTAGTAAAGGAAAATGTAAAAACACTGAAGCCATAGAGATGATGTTATATTAAACCATAGAAGACAACAAGAAACAATAGAAATTCACACCATTCCATCCCAATTCAAGCAACATCACATGATTGACATAACCTAAAATACAATGTAAATAAGTAACTCAAAGCAAAGCCCTATAAATTTAGAAAACAGAAATCGAAAAGGCGGCAATAGAGATTTGGTGGAGCAAAGCCACTCAACCATACCTCCAGGTTGTGAACTGAAGCAAGAGTGCGAGTGTTAATGGCGGATCATCACTGGTGCGATTCGAGAGAGTGAGAGAGACCTACAGCTGAGTTGTGGATCCTGGTTTTCTTCATATGTGGTTAGAGAAGACTTGACCACTTCTATAGTTCTATATCTGCCTCCAGTCTTTAATTTCAAAAAGAGAATTCAATAGAAAATATCCAAGGACTTTTAAAAGTGGAATAACCTCGCAAGTTTTTGTTTCTCATCTAGAAAGAATTCCAGTTTCTTCCTGAGTAAATCAATATTGGCTTGATTATGAATGCTCAGTTGACTTATTATCCCATGACAAAGACACATATAAAGATGGTATATAGTCAGAGGAGCTTCAAATGTGAAGATAGTAATGTATATTTATTATTCATTCCTCCCAATGTAATAGGTATTGTAAGTAGAATAATTGTAATATTGGAAAATAATGTAAGGTTCATCAAAGGTAGCTCTCCTCTTACTGACCTTAAAGTTGATATGACCTGGACTGGACTGCATAGTGTGAAGGTCAAATTTCTCAAAGCCATAATTAGGGAAAGTGAGACCTAGACAAATTTAATTGCATAGAAAGAACACAAAGCAACTTTAAGCAATCTGAAGTAATTTAACAACGTTGATTAGTACTAGTTCATAAAAGGATGGTGATAAACCCATTTTATCAGCTCTATTATCATCACGGAAGAGAATTCCAACAAGCAGGTCTGCTTCAAAGAACTCTTAATCCTTTTCAATTTTCCTGGTGTAATTTAGTTCACATATTTGAGTAATGAACACGGTCATGATACAAAATAGAATGAGCAGAAAAAGCTTTGTATAAGCTTACTTTATCAGTTCTTGGTACGAGTTCCTTTGGAGGCAGAATACAAAGTTAAGTTAAGATCAAGATCCTTGAGAGTAGTGGTTTCATCTATCTGAAAATTTCTAAGAGCATCACCTGAAACATTCTATTCAACCTTTCATCTCGAATGTTTCCAAGGCCATAAACATTCTATTCACAGGTCATCATGGATTCATTCATGATGTATAAAAGCCAACAACTGATAATAGAAATTCTGGAAGCTAACCTTCCGGATAAGAATGGGATGAAGTGTAATCTGACCAACACCCGAACCCTCGAGTGCCATTTTACCAAAATAGTTCACCAGATTACAAGATGAAAGGATGTCAACTGCAGAAAGATTATCCTGTTAACCAGATTACAAGTTGCTTGTCATGAACAAACAACTTGTTCCAATACACCATCTAACCAATAACATGGATTTATAGCATTTCTAAATATTCATATCCTATTTGCAGTTTTGCACTATTCCAAATCTAAACATTTAGCTAAAAATAGTGTTTGGCACATTAAGCTTATAACAAGTGCTAGAATTCGAGATGCAATTTTGGTTTACATCACATCAATAATCAGTTCTAGCTGCTGCATTCCCATCTAAGAATCATTGCAGTGTGTTCTAGATGCTCCCGTCATCTAGAGAACAAACGGCCTAGATCCATATACAAGTTAAAGCAATGATTCCCCTAACCCGGAGGAATGTTGTAATCGATAGTTGTGGTCCAGGAACTTCAAATACTACATAAACATTCACTGTATATGCCTAGATAAATAATGATATTTGAACTTATTTCAGCACAACATTTTCAAATACTAAAAACATGAGCTGGAAAGATTGGGGAGTGCGATAATTTTATTCTACACAAGGGGAAAAAAGACACATTTTGACAGTCACCTAGAATAAAACAACTTTAAGCTAGGGGCAACTCCTCAAGCACAAGGTAGGTAGGTAATTAATGGGAAAATGCAAACATCTCATCACGCATCAGATTAATTAAAAACATAATACAATGACCAAAAAGTAGAAATCGACGTAATTAGCAAAGTCAATAGAAATAGAATGTGAATTTTGGAAGGAAAAATGCACCAAGGCAGATATTAGTATATCACAGCGACCTTTGCAAGTTGCTAGGTTCTACTAATAAGATATAGTACATGTTCTCTTTGTTTTGTTTTGTTTTGTTTTCACAATAACAGAAGGCTAAACAAGTACAAATCAAAATCTGTTTATCTAATCTAGATGGATTTAGAAGAATGGAGCTGATTCTGATTCTACAAATAACAAACGTGTCAAAAAGAAACAACCTGTAATGGAACACAATTGTCATTGCACGTCAAAGTAACAAACCTTATTATTGAAACATTTTTGCCATTTCTGCTCTTTATACAACCAGCTAAGGTGAAGGCTGATTTCATTCCTAATTTCACATCAAGGAAAAATAAACAAGGAGAATACTGAATGCCAACAAAAGAAAAAATAAAAGCTGATCAAAATGTTAAATGAGGATGGCATATTCAGAGCTTACATTGCAATTATTTGTAATAAAATATAGTTAGAGATTCCATCATTAGTTTAACTCTTAACCAACAAAGCACATTCAATCTAGAGAAGTTTGTTCCATTAGAAAGAAAACAAAAAAAAAATTTATCAACAGCTCAAAGCTTTCTTAACTCTCTCTGTCTATCTGGACTAAACCTAAAAAACTACCAAGTATTGATAAGCAAAGCCTACTAACTACTCGTTTCTGCAACTTAGTGGTGGCTTGTCAATACATCTCTTTTCCTAAATTGAAGCTGCAACTTGATATTCAAAAAAACAAAACAGCTTTTAACTTGTTCTTCTTTGCACCAAAACAAAAACTTATAATTTGTTCCTACCCACACTATGAAAACCACTCTATGATGCTCATTGAGAAGCGAAAAATACTGATCCACCAAAGTAGAATAGTTGAAGAAAAAGAGTAGTTTAAGTTTAAAGGAGCACAGAAAATTATTCTTTATTTCTAGGACCAGCCTGATTTCATTTCGTATATGGTCCAGTCCAAGCAACCTCACATATTTTACATCCATTAGTACTTAATTACTATCTTGCAAAGTCACAATCACTTCACCTTGTAAGATACAAGAGAATGAACAGATCCTAAAACCCTCTTTGTTGATTAATAAACTGAAATAGGAACAATCTCAAAAGGGACAAACCCCAATTGAGCCAATCTCAAGGAGAATAATCTCCGAGAGCCCAAAGGCAAAAATGCCTTGATCCTTTCTGGATAATTCCTAATGGGGAAACTGTTGATAGGGTTTCTCGGCCAACAAATAAATTTGTAAGTCAAGACCCCGCTGAGTACAGTGGAGTCAGGATCGTTCCACAGGAAGCAAGGTTGTTTGTCTATCAATCTAATAAAAATCAAATAAAATCAAACACAATCACTCACGAGATGCCTCGTTAACGACCTTGTCAGGATCGTTACCAAACCACCGAACACAAATATACCAATTAACGACCTAATAAAATTCTAATTAATACTCGGTACCGAAGCAAGCATTCAGCAACGAAGATTTATCAGAAATAATTCAATAAAACAAATATCTAGGATAAGGGACACCACAACATAGCCAAGCATAAGAATTCGTAAGAAGATAAGATCATGCCTTTAAATAGATAGAGTCATCAACTTTCATTGACTTAACAAGTAAATTAATCAATTTTCATAAACTAACTCACTCAATTGCTTGTTTTGGATCTAAAGCTTGAAACTTTCGTTTTCAAACAATATCAACCTTCAAGTTACTAACTTTCTCTTTCAATCAAGTTAAAACTCAAATTACCTCAACTCCCGTTTCGGTATTAAGCACAACAAACAATCTCAATAAAAATAAAAGGCATTCAAAACACAATCTTACTTATCAAACATGCTCAACTATGCCGGGCTTAACCCCGACCCTAGAAAAATAGACTACTCACTACTCATGATTAAGAAATTAAAAACTTCAATAAAAAAAAACATTGAAACAAAACTCAAACTTTAAATTAATAACAAAAATATCGTCTTACAGAGAATCAGAAGAAAACCAAAACAAAACAATCACCGAACCACAAACTCGATCAACGAACCTCGGAAACCGTCGTCACCGAACCTCATTACCGACTTCCGATCCGGCTCTCTCCTTCGGCCTTCCTTCTCCTCCAAAACTAGCTCTAAAACTCTACTCCAAAATTAAGCCTCCCCTTTTCTATGCTAGATAGAAGGGTATTTATACTAGAAAATCCTAAAAAAACTAAAAAGGCTAAAAGATAAAAACTTTCCTAAAAAGATAGAAACAATCTTTAAAAGATAAAAATAAAATCTAGAAAGATATTAAACCCTAAAATACATATTCTAATAACCCATAAAGATTCTAAAAAGATACTCAACCGATACGGAAATAAATTCCCGCTCAGGATCGGTGAATAATAAAATAATACTCCGAAATCTTTCTCTTCGTGGCCTCGTTAACGACCCTTCACAGCCTCGTTAACGAGCCTGGGGTTTTGTTTTCTTCAACTCCTCCTCTCGTTTTCTTGAGCCTTGACTTCTTAAATCTTGCACTTTCCCGTCCTTCACTGTGATGCTCCAAATTTAGTTCCATTTAGCTCCTTTCCTCGCTAAAACCTGCAAAATACACAAAATACCGTAGATTCCACCCTTTTCGTAGATTTATGCAAAACTAACTAAAAATACTCAAATCTAAACCTAAACTAGACAAAATTAATCCTAGTAAGCAAAGAAAACCTATCAAAAACTATACCAAAAATGCGAACATCAAAATATTCTCATACTTAGACTTGCTTGTCCTCAAGCAATAAACAAGATACTAACCAAAACCAAAACAAATCATGCTTATCAAGACATAGCCATCTTCAAAAAGCAATATCTACACATAAGAAAATTATAGCAAAAGACTATTAACATCCTCACACATATATGCACTTAAATAGACATAAAATAATACAATCCAACCTCTCAAGGGATATAATGTGTTTCACTCCACTCTCAAGTGTTTGGGCTTATAATATCAATCTCTCAACTCATCCTATATACAAAAACTCATAGAAATTGGAACTTATATCACCAATACTCTCCACCCAAGATTTGTCAAAACAAGCAAAGAATCATCAAGAGAACTTAGGCTCAATAAAAAACTTCATAGAAGCTTCCATTCGGCCGGGTTGTAATGGGGCTTGGTAAAGACAATAGGGCATGGAAATATTTTGGTCATGTGGTGCTAATAATATCCGGGAATCAAAGACTCCTAAAAACTCACACATAACATCAAAACTCTCATATAAAATAACCAAACTCACTCTCATATTATGCACACTCATTTTCACTCACCCATTTATCATCCTAGAAAGTCTCATAACCAAAAATAAAAGAATCTCTTGATATTATTTTTAAACACAAATGCACTTCAACTTTTCCTCTTTCTTTCTCTCTTTTTTTATATTTTTTTCTTCTTTTTCCTCCCTTTTTTTTTTCGCTGCCTCGTTAACGAACCCACATCCGGGTCGTTAACGATCCACCGTATACATTTCTTCCCTTTAACACTTAATTGTGCATTTTTTATCAAGAGACCTTTCTTACATATAATAACAAGAGACTTCCAATCTACCCTTCCCAAATACCCTTTAATTCAAGCAAATAAAAACTCTCTGCTTTTTAACAAAACACAAAACTTTACCTCTCCAGTCTAAGTCCTAATTCCCGGATAGGGTCAAGCTTATCTCGGCTAGGGAATAATTTTTGTGGAGCTAAAAATAAAAGGTTTCAGGCCAAAGTTGGTTATCAAAAGAAGGAATAATGTAAAGGTAGATAGGGGATAATAGGGCTCATAAAAATAAGTTCTCTATCATATGATCTTCACAAGTAATGAACTAAAAATCTTTTAAGGGTCTCAAGAAATAGATAACCATCACAATTCCAAGAGATAATATGCATAAGAAGAGTAAATCACACAAAAAAGAAGAGGGATTTATAAATGTTCTCCCTATAAGGCCAAAAATTTCTCACAAGGTAGATTTTGTTGGATTGCATCATCTATGTTATAAAGTATATGTGCTCAATTTCATCTAATGCTATTCTCTTCTAAAAAACAATAATTTCAATTTTTAAGAATCCGGCTATACTTTCAAAGACATGTTTGCAAGGAATTATATGATTAAACTAGTGATTGCTATCATAGAACTTTAAGAAGGAATATCTATCAATTCTAAACTCTTTTTGGATTTTTAAATTTTTAAATTTTTTTTGTTTTTTTCGATTTAACAAAAGTAACAACTACATAGAACATAAAAACACCTAGGACATAATTTTTCTACTTTTCTCCCCCCCCCCCCCCATACTTAAAATTACAGTGTCCCCACTGTAAGAAAAATAAGAAGAAGAGGGAAAAGAAATAGAAAAGAAAAAAAAAAAAATTAAAAAGCAAAAGAAAGACATAAAACTTACAAAAGTGGAAACAAGGAAAGTAAACTTCATCTTGAGCTTGATCAACGGTTCGGTGGAGGAAAGTAGTGCTCAAAGTTCCCCATGAAGTCATACATCGTCCTCCAACGCTCAGCATTCTCCGCCTCTCTCTGACGCTGCCTCTCATCTTCCCTCGACATACGAGCGGAATAGACGGTTTCCCATCTATCCATCCTCCGATGAATGTGATCGGTCTGAAGGTGAAGCTGCTGCATCCGTGCAGAAAGATCCTCGGCCCATGTTGGTGGTATGCTCGATCCTGCGTACTCGGGCTGAGGAGGTGGTGGGTAGTGAGGCTGGAAATGGTCTTGATACATCACCGGGTTGTAAGGCCTTAAGCCATATGCATGAGGGTCGACAGGAGCTTGCGGAGGGTCGACAGGAGCTTGCGGCACCTCATTAACGAAGCTGGTTGCCTCGTTAACAGTGTTGTGAGGTGGCTGGAAATGGTCATTAACGACCCTGGTTGGCTCGTTGACGAAGATGTTGCCTCCTAATTCCTCCGTCTCCATGTCGTCTTCTGTAAACTTGAGCTCCTCAGTGCCGCCCTCGGTGTCGGCTTCCTCGGTGTCATTGCCTACGACCTCGGTATCCTCTTGCTCATCTTCTTCTTCATATTCGTCCACATCGTCCCGCTCAAACCGGGTGTGACATGGTCGAAGCGAGAGCTCATCCTCCGGTTTTGGCTCCAATGGGTAAGGCTGGCCCGTCCATACTTCGTACCAATTCGGTACGTAGAGTAGCTCGTACATGTCGAGGGAAGGTATGACGACTTGATCTCGAACCTTCACTTTGTAGCCTCCCTCGGCTTGCACGAAAATCCCGACACTATACCAATAGTTCTTGTTGAGGAGTTGAGCGTGGGCCGGTGTGTAGCGGGTCTGCTTGAACTAGCCATGGATCCTACAAAATAATCGAAAATTTTCCAAGATAAGATCCACTCAAAAATAATAGGTACGAGACCCCATACTTGGTCTCTAAATTAACCTCGGAATTATTCATAAACTGCCCAATTGGGTTGTTCACGAGTCTGGGCTCGGATCGATCATCTATGAAGTGCAGGGTCGTTAACGAGCCTGGGTGGGTCGTTAACGGGCCGCCGAGAGCAAAACCAGAAATTTCCGAAATTAAATCTACCTCTAATTCAGCACAAATCAAGCATGCAATCTTCTATTATTCTCCACAATTCCCTCATTGGGTAAAAGCACCCCATACTTACTCAATTACCCATCCCTAACATGCTAAAAATTTCCCGGAATTTTGACATGCAAAGTTCGAACTTTTAGATCTAGAACAAGAAAAATTCATGCTTTCTTAACTAAAGGGTTACAATAGCTAATCTATCATGAATAATCTTACCTAAAACATGAACAACTAAGCACAATCAAGAATTTTTAGAACGGAATTTAAGCAAGCTCATCGATCTCCCTAAAAATCATGATTCAAGATATGAAATTTAACCCTATAGATAATCAATCATGCAAATTCAAGCAAGGGTTTAGAAATCATACCGGAGAACCGAGAATTAAAAGGACAAGGGTCAGAATCGGGGCCGTTAACGAGCTTGTCGTCGACGGTGAATGGCTTTCAAACTCCGGTAACGATGGCGTCTCCGGTGGTCGTTAGCGTGGGATTTCCGACTCGGTGGGAGAGAAGGGAAAGGGGTTTGAGAGAGTTTTGGGTTTGAGAGTGAATGTTTGGAGAGATTATGGTAGAATTTTGGGAGGGGTAGAAGGGTTTTTATAGGAGGGGTAAGGATAGAGGGGGTGGCGGCTAGGGTTAGAAAAATTAACTAGGTTAGAATTACTTACCTGCCCCATATTGTGACGAATCGGGTCGTCCGAACTGGGTCGTTAACGACCCTGGGTGGGTCGTTAACGAGCCACCGTAGCCTCCTTGAGTGAATTTCGACCCCTTTTTTCCTGAAATCTTTGTTAGCTCAAAAATCTTATTTCTATCCTATTTTAAAACTAAAAAAAGAAAAATAAAAGAAAGCTAGGAAATAATCTAAAAGAAAAAGAAAAAGAAAATAAAATAAAATAAACCTATTCTAAAAAGCGGGTTGCCTCCCGTAAGCGCTATGTTTAACGTCGTTAGCCCGACGAGCTCTCTTGCTAGTCTCATGGTGGTTCATGTCTGGCCATTTTAGGGTCTTGAGATACCTTGCCTGTAGCTTTACTGCCTCTGTGCACTTGAATTGCTAAATTAGGACCTTCTTCTTCTATCAGTAAGCTCGATATCCCTGGGTTATTGGTGTAGTCCGAAAGCCAAGGTGGTTTGGACTTTTCTGTAACCTCTGTAGTAGGGCCTTTGTGCATGGGAGCATCAGTGATCGGCAGATGTGGCTCGGTAGGGACTGTGGTGTCGAGTTCGGGTTGAGTCAACTCTAGTTGTGCCACTCCAAGTGGGTCGTTGGCTTTTTGATCTAAATTGAATTCCACCCGTTCCTCTCCTATATCAAAAGTGAGGAGTCCCTTACGCACATCAACTCTTGCTCCTGTTGTGGCTAAGAATGGTCGCCCGAGAATTATGGGGACATGAGGGTCTTCAGGCATATCAAGGACAATAAAATCATTCGGTATAAAGAATTTCCCGACTTGAATAGGGTAATCGTCCACTACTCCTGTTGCTTTGACACTTGACCCATCTGCCATGTACAGATTCATGTCTACTGGTTCCAGTGGTCCCATATTGGCTTTAGACCAGATTGAGAGTGGAACAAGACTAGCACTGGCACCAAGATCGCATAAAGCTTTGAACTTGTGGTTGCCTATGCCGATTGTGATTGCAAACCTCCCAGGATCTCCAAGCTTTTCTGGAAGAGCTATGGATCTGACCTCATCCTGCAGCTCTGTAATAGATCTTTTCCTGCTAAGAGTATCTTTCAAGAATTTTGTGTAAGCCGGCATTTCGCTTAGGGCCTCAACGAATGGGATGGAAATATTAATGCCCTGAAGAATCTTAACGAAACGCTTGAACTTACTCTCAGTAGAGTCCATAGATTTCTTAATTGGAAATGGAAGAGTTTTCACCATTCTCGGAACCAAGTTAGGCTCGAGAGGTGAGAGTACCGGGTCGACACTGGGGTCGTTCGGTGTCCTCGGCGGGTCGTTACCGACCTTGGTGGGGTCGTTAACTACCCTGGGATTGAGAGGAGGGCTCGGTTTAGAAAACTTACTTGGTCTGGGCTCGTCAGGAATCCTCGGAGCCTCGTCATCCTGGCTTGTAGGTTCGGTACTAGCTCTCGCTGGCTCGTTAACAAGCTGGCTGGAGAGATCTTGTTCCTCCTTTTCTTCATCTTGAACTCTCTCCGGTAGTGTCTTCCCGCTTCTAAGGTGTATCGCTGCTATTTGGCCTCTAGGGTTCTCTTCGGGACGACCCAGGAGTTGCCCTTGTGGTCTTGGGATCCGTGCAGCAAGGTCTCCTAGTTGGGAATCAACACTCCTCTTCCAAATATCGAACTCTCCCCATCTTTTATCCAATCCGTTGATGCTCTCTTTAATCTCCTGAACCCATGATGGTGTCTCCTGATGGCCTGGAGGTCGATATGGTGCAGGTCGTCTATCTTGCGGGGGCTCTGTGTAATTATGATTTGTATTCTGATTGCCCCATGATTGATAGTTGTTCGACCTGTCATTATAATTAGGCTGGTTCCTGTAGGGTCCTCTCATGTAATTCATCTCAGCTATCGTCTCAGCGGTTCTAACCTGCTCAATGTTAGTGCAAGCAGAAGTACTATGCGCAGAAGAACCACATTCTTGACATGATTGAGAGGATTTCAGAAAACTTACCTGTTTCCTCAAACGGTTGACCTCATCTTGTAAGAATTGATTTTTAACATCGGGGTCAACTTCATCTCGGTTGGGCACATAGAGACGTTTAGCTCTTCTTGCAGTCGAGCCTTGTCTGCATCAGCGCCGTCCTTCTCGGCTTTTAGTGCCTCCATCTGGGTCCGGAGGATCTCTAACTCTCGAGCCATATCTTCAGCTGTGGCCATGGCTCGGTTTCTCGGAGTCGTCGGTGCAGGGAACGTTCAGGTTCTGAGTAATAACTGGAGCTATCAAACTGAAGCCTTCTTCGTCCTACCGGCATACACTGAGAAAACAAACAAAGAAAACAAAAAATTAAAAACAAAAACGGGGTCGGGCTAGTCCCGATCCCAAAGATAGACTAACAACTCGTTGCTTCCCCGGCAACAGCGCCAATTTGTTGATAGGGTTTCTCGGCCAACAAATAAATTTGTAAGTCAAGACCCCGCTGAGTACATTGGAGTCAGGATCGTTCCACAGGAAGCAAGGTTGTTTGTCTATCAATCTAATAAAAATCAAATAAAATCAAACACAATCACTCACGAGATACCTCGTTAACGACCTTGTCAGGATCGTTACCGAACCACCGAACACAAATATACCAATTAACAACCTAATAAAATTCTAATTAATACTCAGTACCGAAGCAAGCATTCAACAACGAAGATTTATCAGAAATAATTCAATAAAACAAATATCTAGGATAAGGGACACCACAACATAGCCAAGCATAAGAATTCGTAAGAAGATAAGATCATGCCTTTAAATAGATAGAGTCATCAACTTTCATTGACTTAACAAGTAAATTAATCTATTTTCATAAACTAACTCACTCAATTGCTTGTTTTGGATCTAAAGCTTGAAACTTTCGTTTTCAAACAATATCAACCTTCAAGTTACTAACTTTCTCTTTCAATCAAGTTAATACTCAAATTACCTCAACTCCCGTTTCGGTATTAAGCACAACAAACAATCTCAATAAAAATAAAAGGCATTCAAAACACAATCTTACTCATCAAACATGCTCAACTATGCCGGGCTTAACCCCGACCCTAGAAAAATAGACTACTCACTACTCATGATTAAGAAATTAAAAACTTCAATAAAAAAAAACATTGAAACAAAACTCAAACTTTAAATTAATAACAAAAATATCGTCTTACAGAGAATCAGAAGAAAACCAAAACAAAACAATCACCGAACCACAAACTCGATCAACGAACCTCGGAAACCGTCGTCACCGAACCTCATTACCGACTTCCGATCCGGCTCTCTCCTTCGTCCTTCCTTCTCCTCCAAAACTAGCTCTAAAACTCTACTCCAAAATTAAGCCTCCCCTTTTCTATGCTAGATAGAAGGGTATTTATACTAGAAAATCCTAAAAAAACTAAAAAGGCTAAAAGATAAAAACTTTCCTAAAAAGATAGAAACAATCTCTAAAAGATAAAAATAAAATCTAGAAAGATATTAAACCCTAAAATACATATTCTAATAACCCATAAAGATTCTAAAAAGATACTCAACCGATACGGAAATAAATTCCCGCTCAGGATCGGTGAATAATAAAATAAAACTCCGAAATCTTTCTCTTCGTGGCCTCGTTAACGACCCTTCACAGCCTCGTTAACGAGCCTGGGGTTTTGTTTTCTTCAACTCCTCCTCTCGTTTTCTTGAGCCTTGACTTCTTAAATCTTGCACTTTCCCGTCCTTCACTGTGATGCTCCAAATTTAGTTCCATTTAGCTCCTTTCCTCGCTAAAACCTGCAAAATACACAAAATAGCGTAGATTCCACCCTTTTCGTAGATTTATGCAAAACTAACTAAAAATACTCAAAACTAAACCTAAACTAGACAAAATTAATCCTAGTAAGCAAAGAAAACCTATCAAAAACTATACCAAAAATGCGAACATCAGAAATATTCCCTTATTTATGCTTAAACACTAACCGACTCCCACTTCTCTGACATTCTTTACCCATTTGGCCCCTTCCTAACAACTTCAAGGCCTTGTTTGGCAGCTAGCCATCCTTTCTCTATGATTATATTTAAGTGTCTAACAATACCACCTCTCTTAAAAACAACCTTGTCCTCAAGGTTGGCTGTAAAGGAATGAGGTGGATTGTGCACCGAAATCAGCCTCAGGTTGCAACTTATAGAGCGGTGCAATTGCTTGAAATCCAGCTGTGCAAGGACCTTGTTCCTGCAACCTCCCAGCCTGCCATTCCCTTGATGATTCACCTTGCAACTCCAGGTCATAATAAGAGAATGAGAGTTGAAACTCTTCTTGATGTAAGCAAGGTTTTCCAGATCAGCCAATGATTTCCTTTCCTGCCCATGCACTTGAACTTTGAACATTCTTTTTTCATCTATATATGCTAACTCAGGAGGACGAGGAGAGTGATAGAAAGGATTAACCATTTTATTAACACTAGGATTCCCTTCCACTTGTTGCCTATGTCCACATTCAGCTTGACAATTATCAACCTCACAAACAAGCTGCCCGTGGATTGTAATCTTCCCATCAGTTATCATATCCTCACCCATTAATTTGAATTCTCCATAAACTGTTGTAATCGAATAAGTCTTATCCCCAAGACTGTAATTGAAAGCAAAGCCAGATATAAACAACCATGGAGATTGAAGAAATAGGTCGTGGCCCGGGTCACCCCTAGAAGCTTCCCTTCTTCCGCTCCACTGGCAATAGTTGCAATCCCCTGTGTTGTTGAAGACCAAGAGAAGGGTTACAAGATCAGATCGTGAGAGTGGTGGAGGCTCCGCTGGTGGACGGTCAAAACCCCACCTTTCAACATAGTTGTCGCCTTCTCTGAGGGTTATGACTGCCCTTTCCAATCCGTTCAAACCAGCCTTGTCCTCAAGGCTGTGTTTTGATTCCAAAACAGACGCCTAGAGTGAGACGTGATCAACTCGACAATCACCGGGGTCGTCGCCGGCGGCATCCACCTTACCGCTTAAGATAGTGGAGGGGGCAAAAAGAGAAAACGTTGAAATAAAATCTACCCCTGAGTGTTTAGGAGTGAAGTCTGGTGGTAGTGGTAGTATTTCCGATGGTGGAAGCATGGAGTTAGGCTGCTCAATCGGTAAACCGTGGATTTCTGTAGGTCGAGGAAGATAAACGGTATCCCACGACGAAGTCAGTTGTATAACTTGCAACAATTCAGGGCCCTGAGCGAAAATGGATCCCCCTAATAAGGAGAATAAATTCCTCCCAAAAGATGGGCCCAGTCGACCAACATCACAAATAGAAGAATTGGGTCGGGTAAATGGGCCCATAACCACAAGAGACGTACTCAATTCACAACTCATCTTTTCCTCTTCTTTATACTGATGAAATGTGGGCTCCAACTCTTTCAATGGGAGCTCATGCCAAGGTGGTGGGCCTAAAGATTTCGGATCTGGCCCGACTTTGGATCCAGTTTGATCCGTACCCATCATCACAAAAAATACGGGTTCAATTTCTTTCAGCCTCTTTTGCCCTAAAACCCACACAACATTTGTCGATGGTACTTCACGCGCCGCCTTCATCACCATTCTCTCAATTTCTCTCGCTAATTTTTCCTTCTCCGGGTTCACAAGGAATTCGTGATCATTCTTCGTTCTCTCCCTCTGAGTAGCGGTCACCCCTTCTTCTTCTTCAGGTTCAACGATGAGATTTGTTTGAGTCTCAACCTCACCATGGCCTTCTCCCGGTGCGATTTTGACTGGAAATCCCTTGGCTACAGAAGAATCATGCTCGCCATTCTCTTTGGTGTGGGAGTTGTCGAATGGCGACTCTTCCTTGGATTCGTCGCCTTCTTCGTGGGTGACATCTCCTGGCCCAGCCTCTGCAACTTGAACTTCCATGGCAGCAGAAGATTGAAGTTCATCAACTGTAATGTCGTCCCCTTCGATCTCTTTCAAATCCAATCTCAATGAAGAGGTCCAACGCTCGACTTGCTCTTGGTAGGTAGCAATTTCCCTAGTTCTTTCTTCTCTTTTATCTGTATCTTCTTCTTCGATTCCTTCCATCGTCACCTCCAAACATGAGCCTATCATCCCCACTTGGATTACAATTGTATCCCACGCAGATCTTGATCTGCTTTTCCATTGTGAAATCCATGAAGAGAACAACACTCTTACTTCTTCAACCCAGATATGGATGAAATCCATAGCTTCTGCCTGATTCTTCTCTATCTCCTCCATCCCAAATTGTCTCAATTCTTCTACCACGTTCATCCTCATATCTAACCCCATTGATAAGCCTCTCAACATGAGCACCAATTGTTAGATACAAGAGAATGAACATATCCTAAAACCCTCTTTGTTGATTAATAAACTGAAATAGGAACAATCTCAAAAGGGACAAACCCCAATTGAGCCAATCTCAAGGAGAATAATCTACGAGAGCCCAAAGGCAAAAATGCTTTGATCCTTTCTGATATTTTCTGGATAATTCCTGATGGGGAAACATTCCCTTATTTATGCTTAAACACTAACCGACTCCCACTTCTTTGACATTCTTTACCCATTTTGCCCCTTCCTAACAACTTCAAGGCCTTGTTTGGCAGCTGGCCATCCTTTCTCTATGATTATATTTAAGTGTCTAAGACACCTCTAGAGTATGCACGTATGATGAAGCTTACGAAGAGGCATCCGTGCCATAGTTCCGTCCTGATTGACAACAGAAAATAGAGTACGATGAATAATAAAACTAACCTTTCTTAAAGAAGAGTCCGCTTATTTCCTTTCTTATCATATATGCGAAGAATTCGATTTTCTTTCTCCCGAGGCCATAGTTCCGTCCTGATTCTCTCTCAGTCTGGTTCCTCCTAGGGTTGTTTATCGGTTGACATAAAGGCATCAGAAAACAAAATTCAATTGAGAAGGAACAGTTCAAATCGATCAATTTTGGAGACGAATTTGTAGAATTTGACGAGGCAGAGAAGATACGCCGACAATGAATAATGGTCCCATGTTGGCTTTTGACCGGATTGAAAGAGGGAGTAAACTGGTGCTGGCTCCCAGATCACATAAAGCTTTGAATTTGTGGTCGCCTATACCAATTGTGATAGCAAATCTCCCTGGATCTCCAAGATTTTCTGGTAAAGCAATAGATCGGACTTCATCTTGCAGCTCAGTGATGGATCTTTTCCTGCTAAGAATATCTTTCAAAAATTTTGTGTAAGCCGGCATTTCGCTTATGGCCTCAGCGAATGGGATGGAAATATTAATGCCTTGAAGGATCTTCACGAAACGCATGAACTTACTCTCAGTAGAGTCCATAGATTTCTTTGTTGGAAATGGAAGAGATTTCACCATTCTCGGAACCAAGTTAGGCTCAAGAGGTGAAAGTACCGGGTTGACACTAGGGTCGTTAGGTACCCTCGGCGGGTCGTTACCGACCATGATGGGGTCGTTAACTACCCTGGGATTGAGAGGAAGGCTCGGATTAGAAAACTTACCCGGGTTAGGGTCGCTAGGTACCCTCGGAGCCTAGTCATCGTGGCATATTGGTTCGGTACTTGCTCTCGCTAGCTCGTTACCGATCTGTATTTTGACGTCCTCTTCCTTCTTGTCCTTAGCTTGGACTCGCTCCGGCAATGTCTTCCCGCTTCTAAGGTGCACCGCAGCTATTTGTCCCTTAGGGTTTTTGTCGAGGCGGCCCGGGAGTTGCCCTTGTGGTCTCGGAATCTGTGCAGCAAAGTTCCCTAGTTGGGAATCAACACTCTTCTTCCATATTTCGAACTCTCCCCATCTTTTGTTTTGTTGGTGTAGGTTGGCCTGAACTTCGTTAACCTTGTTAGTCACTCCATTAATGCCTTCTTGTAACCCTTGAACCCATGATGATGGCTCCTGATGGCCTGGAGGTCGATACGGTGCAGGTCGTCTGTCCGGCGGAGGCGCTGCATAGTTGGGATTTGGATTTTGATTGCCCCATGCCTGATAATTGTTTGACCTGTCAAAATAGCTAGGTTGGTTCCTGTATGGTCCTCTCATATAATTCATCTCAGCAATTGTCTCAACGGCTCTAACCTGCTCGATGTTAGTGCAAGCAGAAGTACTATGGGCAGAAGAACCACATTCTTAACATGATTGAGAGGATTTTAGAAAACTTACCTGCTTCTTGAGACGGTTGACCTCATCGTATAGAAACTGATTTTTAACATCAGGGTCAACTTCTTCTCGGTTAGGCATGTAGAGACGTTTCTGGGGTTGTGGTGCTTGCTGGGTTCCATACATGGCATCATAATTGGGCAGCTTATCCAGCAATTCCCACGTAGCTGTAGGGTCCATCTCTATAAAACCGCACGCTGTATGTGTGTTGATGCAGTTCTTGGTCTCTGCGCTAATACCGTGGAATAAGATCCCTTGCAAAACATATAAAGGTTGCCCATGAGTGGGGCACTATCCAAGCATCTCCTTAAATCTTTCCCATGTTTCAACAAAAGTCTCATTAGGCAGCTGGTGATAGGAGGTGATGCGTTTTCTCAATTCCGTTGTCTTGGCAGGCGGGAAGAACTTTGTAAGAAATTGATCATACAAGTTCTTCCAAGTCCTGATAGACTTAGGAGGTAAGCTCTCCAACCAGCTCAGGGCCTTTCCAACAAGAGACAACACCAAAGCTTTTAACAGAACATATTCAAGTGAGACACCTTCAACAGCTATGGTGTCATATAAATCAAGAAAATTCCTAATATGCTCCATAGGGCACTCAGTAGGTTTCCCTTCAAATTGAGCCCTCTTGATCAAGGATATGAATTGTGATTTAATCTCAAAAGTTTTCTCTATCTCTGGAAGCACAATTGGAGACTCTGGCACCCTCAGTTCCGGATGCATGTACTGTTTGACATTCCTCGGATAGGCATTCAGCTCTTCCTGTAGACGAGCATTGTTAGCTCGTTGATGCTCATCTTCGGCAACATCGCCTTCCTTCTCGGTTTTCAATGCCTCCATCTGAGTCTAGAGGATCTCCAACTGACGAGCCATCTCTTCAGGTGTGGCCATGGCTCTGTTCTCTCGGCGTCTACGGTGCAGGGAACGTTCCGGTTCTGAATAATAACCAATGTTGTCGAATTCAAGCCTTCGACGTCCTACCAGCATACACTGAGAAAACGGACAAAGAAAACAAAGATTAAAAACAAAAACGGGGTCGGGCTATTCCCAGACCCACAGATAAACAAACAAACTTGTTGCTTCCCCGGCACGGCGCCAATTTGTTAAGAGGGTTTTCTTGACAACAAATAAATTTATAATCAAGACCCCGTTGAGTATAGGGAGGTCAGGATCGTTCCACAGGAAGCAAGGTTATTTGTCTATCGACTAATGAAAATAAAACAAAACAAAACAAAAACACACAGGAGCAGCCTCGTTAACGAAGTTGTCAGCCTCGTTAACGACCTACCACAAATAAAAAGACTAAAACTACGACCCAGACAAGTTCGGTACCGAGCCAACAAACTCAGCAATGAATATGATTATGAGAGAATTCAAATAAAAATAAAGATCTAGGACAAGGGTTACCACAACATAATCATGCACACAAGCTCGTAAGAAGATAGAATATCATGCCTTTAAATGGATAGATGCATCAACTTTCATTGACTCAGCAAGTAAATTAATCTACTTTCATAAACTAACTCACTCAATTGCTTGCTTTGGATCTAAAGCTTGAAACTTTCGTATTCAAACAACATAGCCAAGCATAAGAATTCGTAAGAAGATAAGATCATGCCTTTAAATAGATAGAGTCATCAACTTTCATTGACTTAACAAGTAAATTAATCTATTTTCATAAACTAACTCACTCAATTGCTTGCTTTGGATCTAAAGCTTGAAACTTTCGTATTCAAACAATATCAACCTTCAAGTTTATAACTTTCACTTTCAATCATGTCAACAACTCAAATTACCTCAACTTTCATCTCGGTATAAGCACAACAAACAATCTAAATAATGGATAAAAGGCATTCAACACATAATCTCACTCACCAAACATGCATAACTATGCCGGGTTTCAACCCCGACCCTAGATAAAAGGACTACTCACTAATCATAACGATGAAACCAATAACTTCAATCAAAGAAAACATTGAAAACAAAACACTACTCAAATTAATAAATAATATCGTCTTATAGAGATTCAGAAGAAACTGAAAAAACCTGAAACACCGAATCAAAATCACGACTAACGATCCCGGTAACTCTCGTCCACCGAGCTCTTCGATCACAACTTCCGACTCGTCTCTCTCTTCTCTCGGTTCTTCGTCTTCTCTCCTCTATCTAACTATGATTCAATATTCTTCTCTATGCTAGAATAGAAGGGTATTTATACTAAAAAGGCTAGAAACTAAAAAAGGCTAAAAGATATAAACTTTCCTAAAAAGATAGAATCTATTCTAAAAGACAGAAATAAAATCTAGAAAGATAACAAGACCTAAAATACATAATATAATAACCCGCAAATCATAAAAAGATACTCTACCGACACGGAAATAAATTCCCGCACATGATCGGTGAGTCACAAAGTCAACCTCTCGATTATTCTATCTCGTGGCCTCGTTAACGAACCCTTCAGGGTAGTTAACGAGCCTGGGTTTGGCTTTCTTCAACACTTCTCTTCCAAGAACTCGAACTTCAGCTTCTTCACTCTGTAATCCTCCGTCCTTTATCATAGCTCTTCAATTCCAGCTTCAAACAACACCTTTTCCTGGCTAAAACCTACAAAAAGACACAAAACGGAGTAGCTTTCATACTTTTCACAAAATATGTAAAACTATCCAAAAACACACAAAACTAACTCTAAACTTATCAAAACTAATCCTAATAACCTAAGAAAACCTATCAAAAACTATATTAAAAACACGAACATCACCGTGATCACTTCAATCTCTCCCAACAGAAGTATATTCGAGATTTGCTGGAGGGTAGTAAAATGTGTGATGCAAAGCCTATTTTTTCTCCTGCTGAACCAGCATCGCGTTTACAACGCTCAGGTGACCCCTTAGCTGATCTTTCACTTTATCGTAGTATTGTTGGTGCGTTACAATACGCTACAATCACGAGACCTGAGATTTCTTATGCGGTCAATCGCGTCTGTCAGTATATGCATGAACCGACTGAGTCTCAATGGTCTGTTGTCAAGCGTGTTTTACGCTATTTAAAAGGGTCCCTTACTCATGGTTTAATCATTCGGCCTCCTACTGATGATTGCTTGGTGGCTTATTGTGATGCCGGTTAGGCTTTTGATGGAGATGATTGTCGCTCACAGCATGGTTTTGCTATTTATTATGGTGGCAATCTTATCAGTTGGTCTTCCAAGAAACAACATGTTGTTGCTAAGTCCAACACTGAGGCTAAATATCGAGTTATTGCCTTTACTTCTACTGAGTTGATTTGGATTCAGCAGCTTTTGTATGAATTGCAGGCTCCATTGCATCGTCCTCCTATTATCTTATGTGATAATTTAAGTGCTACTTATATGTCTGCCAATCCTGTCTTCCATCAGCGCTCTAAACATATCAAGATTGATTATTATTTTGTTCGTGAGCAAGTTGAAGACGGTTCCCTCATTGTTCGTCATGTCAGGGCTCGTGATCAGACTGCTGATATTTTCACCAAGGCTATTGGTACTGCTCGCTTTTTGCAATTACGATCCAAGCTTCATGTATGTAACCCTCCATGAGCTTGTGGGGGTATTAGGATATATCATATCTTTGTAATATCTTTTTAATATCTTTGTTATTTTATCTTGAAGCCCAAGATAGATAAGATCTCTTGGGTCATAAGTTCATTGTATAAATACCTTTTGATTATTCAATAGAAGACAAGATACTTTCACATAATTATAAGTTAAATTGCGGCACAAGTCACTCTCAGAGTTTAACGAACTTTCTAAATTACATTGTTTATAAATCAATCTAATCGATTAGATGATTAAATTAGTAATATATTTGAAGTAAACACCTAACTAGAGTGCGGAAGAAAGGATACGTACGTCGAGGGATATCTAATGAAAGACAACTTTCAAACAATGTTCACAAATTTCGTAGAAAATATCCATTATTGGCTTGTATGGCGGATCACGTACCATGGGCAAGAGAAATAAATGTCTGAAAAGCATAATCCCAAACAAGAACTGAATTTAATATACTTAAAGATCCATAGTTATAAATAAATTAAAGGAAATATTCAAAACTAATCTTATAATAACTTAACCTAATATACACCAACTCGGCCAAAAAACTTGGGTCAAGAATGATCACCTTCTCAATTTTAACCCGGCCAAACTACTTGCACAACGCAATCGTAGCCAAAACAATACGCATATAGAACTATATATATACATAATCCATTCGACCAAAAAACAATAACATAATCCCGCCAAAGTTCAACCAAATAGAATACAGAAACAAGAACACGTACAGGCCGTAGATCTCTCGCTCAAAACTTTAACGTAGTTATTGTGTCAAATGGATCTTAATTCTGCATGCATAATATATATTATATGATTTTTTTATGACAAATCAATATACGCGCGGGTATCTTAATTAGTTGTCGCCGTCTATAACTACGTGTTTGTGTAAAGCAATTAACAACCTGTTAATTTGTGTGTCTCGTCAAAACTTTCTTGATCTCTAAGGGGATCGGAGAGAGAGAGATAGAGAATGGGATTGATAGATTACATATCGGAGCATTGTGATGTTACCATCCCCAACTTGAAAAGACGTGCGCATATATTGAAGGTGATGCCTTGATCGATCATAATACTATACATCATACATATGCATGATCAATTTTGTTCTCTCATTGTATATATTGATCATTTTCTTATAATTAGCTTCTAACAAGAAAGCGAGATGGACCGTACGTTTACCTACATTGCATATTTGTTGAGTGTTCCCACGTGAAGAAATTAGAACTAAATTGTTTAGTATATAATTTCCTTAGCTAATTTACTTACTGTTATATAATTTTGGATTGAAACCTCATTCGGCTTATATATGTTAGGTCTATTACACGCACAATTTCTAACATATTAGCTCACCGAACTTTTAAATGGTATGAGTTTTTGGGCTTGCATTTAGGCAGTTCACCTTATAAGATCTACTAATAGCTTTATAATTTTGGATTGAAACTCATTGGACTTTTGTGTTGAGTCCTTTATATGCACAACTCTTTGCTTATCGGTCCATTTGGACTTTCACGTCAATCACATGGTATGTGAAAGTTCGTGAACCATAAACGAAAATGATGCAATTCCCAATTTTTTTAAGTGGAAACACTCTCTCAACATATGTCACTACTTAATTTCTTGTAGACCGTTGAAATCGAGGTCAATATAGACTGCAATGGCTGCGAAAGACGAATCAGAAAGGACGTTTCGAATGAACTGTAAGCATATGTATACATGTACAGTGTACACTCGTTCATAGTCAATTGATCAGTACGTACACATAGCACGACAAAATTAACAAATTTCTGAATTCTTATGCAACAAATTAAATTGATACAGGAACAAGAAGGGTGGAAATAAATAGAGAACAAGGCAAATTGACGGTTGAAGGGTACGTGGACGAAAACGACGTATTAAACACGGTGAGGAGAACGGGGAATGGCGCGGATTTGTGGCCATATGTGCCCTACAATTTAGTGGCATACCCTTGCTCCGCAGAAGCCTACGACGAGAAGGCACCCTCTGGGTACGTTAGGGATGTTCCTCAGGCATTTGGTGGTGGTGATGATGATGATGATCAAGCGATCGACGTCGTCTATAGCACTTATTTGTTTAGTGATGAGAATCCTAATGCTTGTTCCATCATGTAATTAGGGTCTATTTGTTGATTGATTCGTGTATACGTACTTGATACATTTGATCAAGAGAAGATAGAAAGATATATGCTAGATTTTAAAAAAAAAAATTAATTATATGATTACTTGCTTAATGAAATTGTACTAAATATTTATAGAGTAAGTTTCTAGTGAGAATGAGTCTTATAGTGTAAAATGAGGACTAAAACTGATCGTTGGATTAAGAAAATAAAGGGTGGAGATTAAAGGTAGAATTTTTATAAAATAAAAAGGCGGTGTTAATTTTGTAAATTCAACAGAAATCTATACCCTAAGGAAAACCCCCTAAAATTCTCTCAGTGTATCTCCTCTCTTTCTGGACACTCCGGATCTTCTACAACCAACTGTACAACCTACGGTGCTCCACTTAATTGCTTAAGCCATCACATAATGGTAAAAAATTCTAAAATATATATTTTATCACAAAAAAATTCATTATTAATATTTTTTTACATTAAAAATTGATAAATAATCGCTTTTTTAACATTTAAAAATATTGGTTAGAAATTTTTTATCACAAAACTCTATAAATATATGAGAATAAGTATTTAGAATATAAATATATATATTTTTATTTTTTATCATTATTTAATGACTTAAATAATTAAGTGGAGTACCGAAGGTTGTATCGTGGGTTGTAGAAGATCCGCACTACATTCTAGAGCCTCCCCTTCTTCCACCGCTTGTTAGATCCTCATCATCGACCACGAGTTCGATAACGAGATCCAAGAGGTTGAAGCCAAATTCTCCCAATTTCTGCAATTTCTTTGTGGAGATGCAAACTCAGACACCTCCCATCGCTTTGACGTCGTCGCAGCTACCGCCGATGTCATTCGGTCAATCTACTCCTCCGCATGTAGCGTACTTATCGCTAGAGAAATATTTTAGATGTGAAAATTAAGTAAGACTCAAAAGAATCACCATTGCAGATCAAAAGTTTCAAGCTCGAGCAGAATGTACATGTTGTCTCTAATGGAATCTTCAAGGTTGTCCTCGTGCGTACGATTGGCCAGAGATTTTCGTCGGTGGGGGATTGGTTTGTCTTCAGCTGAAATCAACTCACCGTTTCCAAGCAAATCCATTTCAAGTTGGAGATCTTCCACTATCTAACATTTAAGATTTTTAGGAGGTGGAACAAGATCTACCCTCTTGAATCAATGAAAATGTCAAACTCCCTTGCAGCCACTTTCCCAATATCACTGATTGCTTCTGGTGTGAACAAGTCAACTTCTCCATAGATTTCTTTTGCATTAGTTTTAGTATCATCATTGAGCTTTGAGTGCACATAGAGTGAGAACAGAGTTTTTGCTCTTGTATACTCTTGGATATTTTTTTGTCGTGTATTTCTGGTGTGTTCTTGCTAATTCAAGTTTGATTATCATTGTCATAATTCGATTTTTCTTCTTATGTGCCCTACAACTTATTTACCTGTTGTTTTTTATACAGTGGATTTAAAATTAATAAAAGTGCTTTTCAAATTAGCTAAAGTGCATAAAGTGCATATGTATTTTAGTAAAAGTGCATTCTAAATTGGTTAGAGTGCCTTATAATATAGTAAAAGTGCTTGCGAAATAGAGTGCCTTTGTGATTAGTGAAAATATGTAGATTGCATTTCAAATTAGTAAAATTACATTCCAAATATGTTAGAGACTAACCAAACTGTGTTTGTGATTAGTAAACATACATTCCAAATTAGGTAGAGTACATTTTTTAAATCAGTAAAAAGTGAATTCAGAATTGGTTAGAGTGCATTATAAAAAAAAATATTCCAAATTAGGTAGAGTAAATTTTAAATCAGAAAAAAATACATTCGAAATTAGTTATAGTGGATTTAAAAAAAGTGCAATCTAAATGAAGTGTTTGTGTGATTAGTAAAAGTGTTTTCCAAAATTAGAAGAGTGCATCCCACTTTAAAAAATACATTAACAAATTAGTAAAAGTATTCAGTAAAGCGCATTCAAGTTAGTAAAAGTGCATGCCAAACTAGAAAAAGAATATTTTAAATAATTGAAAGTACATGTTAAATAAGTAAAACTGTGTTTCAAATTAAAGGTGCCTTTATTGAGTAAAGTGCACGACAAATTAGAAAAAGTGCATTTCAAACAAGTAAGAGTGCATGTATAAGGGCCTACAATGTCAAATTAGAAAAGTGTATTCGAATCCACATGCTATATCTATTTGCTTATGCACATAGATGTGGGTTCGAATCCTACATATGCTGACTTTATTAAGACATTCGTTGAAAAATATTGGTTTAATAGTTAGGCTAAGAATAAATGGCTAACAAAATTGGTTTGTGTAAAAGATTATATTAGCCTATGTAGGAGTCGAACCTACATCTTTGTGCGAAAGCACACCACTCTTCCATTTGAGCTAATAGGCTACTTAAAGTATGTGTATACAACTCAATTACAAGAAAAAGTGCTAAATAATTATCAAAAGTGCATATATGCAATATTATAAAGAATATAACAAGTTTTGAGTTGATCTTCAACCATGGAATCGACCTTTAGTAATAAAAAAACAAGCTTTGCACTAATATATTTTTTAAATAAATGTCTAAACCAGATACCACCAACTTGCCCACACGCATTGTTCTAAAAATTTCGTCTAGGTATTGGAAAGGCCCAATCCGCCTACGCATTTGTCTAGACCTTTAATGTAGCCATTGTATAGGCCTAGACCTGAACAAGTCGGACTAACCCGCCCAACCCGTACCGCCCGCCCGGAAAAACGGGCGAACTTGGACAAGAATTCTAACACGAAAGGGTAAATAAGCTCGCCCGCCCGAATTCATGGGCGGGACACGGACAATATTTTTGACCGAATATCCCGGATAACCCGCCCGAATGCCCGAGTATATTAAATATTTAAAATAAATATTTATATTTATAAATAAAGATATGTCTGCGAAAAATATCTTGAGGTTATTGATTGTAGAATTAGTACAAAAGAGAGTTAATTATTATAGTTCCTTCACCTTGTCACCTAAAAAGCTAGCATAAATACGATCTTAATTTAAGTAATGTTAGATAGTGTAATTATAATACTAGGATTTTTTAGTTTTTTAATGGACATGAAAAAATAATTATTTATAAATTTATATACGGGTCTCGACGAGCTACCCGTGTCCGGATGTCCGGGCGGGCTTGGACATCCTTGTCGGCCCGAATCACCCGCTTGACCCGAACCCGCTCGGACAAATGGGCATAATTTTTGTTCAAAGACCGGCCCGGATCCGGCCCGAACCCGACTTTGTACAGGTCTAGATAGGCCCAACCCACCTACGTACCTATCTAGATCTCCTATGTAGCCATTTAGACCACATAAGTGTTGGGTGGTCCTTCTCCACCTTGTAAATTGTATAATATATTGCCACATTTTACACTACAAATTAACTATCAAGAATAGGAGAAGTTCCATACCTGAGAACTAATCTAAAATGAAAGGAAAAGTAGAATGACCTTGGGCGGTTCAGTACCATCCATACATCTGCAAGCTCACTTCAAATCTAGGATACTTTACTACAAGACAAATCAATGACAAAATAAATAGTAATGCACTGAACAATAGACTATGAACTACTTCAATTTGGATGGTTTAATTAAGAGAACTATAAATGTTCTCTTACCAGTTTCCACCATGATTCTTGATATCAAACAAGTTAACAAAGTATACCCTACTCATCTCATCTGACATTGCCCTTCAGTTTAATATTCAAGATAAAATATAATATGTCTAACAATATATCTAATAACCAAGTCATGTCGTGCCATGCACGACGGGTATATCTAGTTTTGAATGGCTAATTTTTTTTATTGATTTGTTCATTAGTTACAAGAGTTAGACTCGAATTTGTCGCTAGCAATCACCAAATTTTAACAACACGACAAGCCTATCAACCTAGTTCATAAGCAAACCAAATTAATCAAGACCGAAGCACCAAACTTTCCTCGCGGTCTTCGTCGTAGTTCCCTTTAGTTTCGATATTGCTTTTGTCGCCATTGAGATCTCATCGCTTTGGTTATGAGAGCTACATCTGAATCATTCTCTAGCTCATCATCATTTCCAGCAGTGATGTTTTCAATGGCCTTCTCCACCTTAAGAGCAATACCCTTGCTAGAGCTCGAAGCACCACTATTGTCTTTCTCATATCGCTCATAGTCAGTCAGCTTTCCAAAGATCTCATGAAGTTTGCAAGTCTTTGTTATTGGATTTTCCTTGAGGAGACCTCTAGTGACCACGTACTTGGGACCTAAGCCATCAACAATTGTTGAGACTTTCTCAACATGTTTGATAGGATCCCCAATTCCAAGATGATTAATGCGATTGACCAAGCCTTCAAACCGAGATTGGTATGTGGCAATGGTTTCTCCATCTATCATCTTAAAATTGTAGAATTCCTTTTTGGCGTCTTTCTGATGGCTTTCTTTCAGATCTACGCTCCCAATGTGCATTTGCTCAATGGCTTCCCATGCTTCTTTAGCAGTCTCACAGTTGACTACTCTTAGAAGATCTTCAGCACCCAAGGCATTGTTTAGTAGCATTTGTGCCTTGTAGTTCTTCTCCATTCCTGTCCATTTAGTTTGGCCCCATTCAGTCTTTTTGTTCTTCTTGGCTTCAGGAATGACGTAGTCTCCATCCTCAATAACTGACCAGGCTTGGTAGTCATTGCTTTTGAGCCATGTGGCGAAGAGCTTCTTCCAGTGGTCATACTCTCCAGCAACAAGCAATGGAGGCTTGTTGTTTCCAATTCCGACGTTGTGAGTGTTGTTTGAAGTCATTCTGTATTCCTGCACTAACACACAATCTAGAGCAAACCTGCTCTGATACCAATTGTTGGATCGTGACGCGTTAGTAACAATACATGGAACTAGTAAGGTTCCCTGGGCAGCGGAAATAAATAGTAGAACACAGAATTTAAAGGGAAAAACATTATGTCCGACCCACAAGTCGTAGAAAGAAAAACCTCTACCCCTGAGACTCCTTCTCAGAGGATTTTCAATAGAATACCTTTATTAAGTTTCAACGATTACAAGGCAAGTCAAGTAACTAAGGCAGCAACCAAAGTTCCCTGGTAACTACGGCACCGACCGAAGTTCAACCAACTAGACTTCTACAACCCTAAGCGTAAACCTAAATGGAAGTAAACTACTGACTTACTTGTGGATTCTTCACCGGAAAAAGCCACACACTCATACACTTGAAAAGCTCTCTCTCCAAGTTCGTCTTCTTTAACCACACCTTTTACCCTAACTAACCCTAGCTATTTATAAGATAAGTTAAGTATGATCTCACACGTAATTCTTGCCTAATTACGCTGATATTCCACTTAAAAAATCCCACACAATAAGGAAAAAGATTGTTTGTGATTTCGGATCCTCAACCATACCGATTCTTCCCAAAACCGAATGATCTCGGATTTCCCAAGATAAGATCGTGTGAAGATTGATCTTATCTTCTCTTTTATCTCCTTAAGCAACCGCCTAAAGCTGAAAATCTTCGTAGAAGATCACTCGTAAAAGATATGGTAACTTGTCATTTATAGAAAGTCGCGTTCCTTCTGTGACGCGCTTCCTAAATCTGTCACTCGTTCCCTCCATCGTTCCTCACAATGTTCCGTCACTCGTGACCATGTACCTGTTTTCCTGAAACACTTACATGTAAAAGCAAGTTATATTAACTAAGTTTGTTATCATCAAAACTAAGAGAAACCATGGAACAACCATTGTTCCAACAAATTCCACAGTTTTACTTTTTATTTCCTTTGTATTTTATTTCCTTGAAATATTTAAATGGTCATATTAATTCTTAATGATATCCGAAACTTGGACAGTTTGTAATTTTGATCCAAGGGCACGGTAATTGTATTTTTATGTATGATTGGACACAATATATACCATACATTTTAAAGACATGTGAAGTTAATATATCGTACACATCTATATAACATATAAAATAGAAAAATTTGGTCATTTATGACCATTTTCACAATTAAGTTCATACATAGAATTAAGTAAATAAAAAAAATATAAATAAATTGTATGATTTCAATTCATGTTATTTATGAGATTTTTAATTAAAACAATGTTAGAAGAATTAAATGAGCATTTGTAAGGATTCTTTCAAAATTAAATCTATTAAAAAATTTAATAGTACTAATTTTAGGAATTGAAAGGACAAATGTGTTTCAACTTCCCATGAGATAAGCATCCAATGAGCATAAAATGTAACATAAAGAATAATTTATAGGATCCAATGAGCATAATAAGGATTTATTGTGAATATTCTTTCAATTGACTTTTAATCTCCTATGAGATTAACCATCATCCATTCAATTTTATCACTATATATAGTCTCACCATAATCTTATCTCTCGCCTCCTCACCCCGATACACTTTTGCCCTCTCCCTCACCACTATTTAGAGACTCCCCCAGCATCTAAGAAAAATAGACTATCGAAAAAATGAAGGTACACTTATAATTTACCGTTTTCTTTTTTATTAGTAATTACAAATATATTGAATAATTATATTATTTTTTTGTGCTTATGTTAATAAATATCTTTTTTTTTCTCAAATTACCTCCAAGAAGCAATGGAGAAGTAATACATATAAAAAAGTGACAAAGGTAATAGCATTATTATTAATTTGCAAATATTTCGAATTATTATTTGATTTTAATGTGATATATTAGTAACTATTGTTTTGGTAATTATTGTGCCAAAGAGGTTGGAGAAGTACATAATAGTTTTTGAAAAAGCGACAACAATAAAGGTATGATTGTAATTTGCAAATATATTGAAATATATTTATTATTTTTTAAATTTCTTATTATTAATGAAAAAATGTATAATTTATTTATTTTATTTATTATGTTCTTATGTTAGTAAATATGTTTCTTCTTAACCCTCTTCATATACTTCAACGTACTCTGATAAAAAAATCAACGTACAAATACATATCTAATGCAAATTTGATTTAAATGGACATATTTATTAATATATCTATTTCACAAAATTCAATTGATATTGTACATTTAATTAAAAAAGATCAAATTAAAAGAATCTATCTAAATGAAATCTAATGAATACATCTTTGATTTCATGGGTTCATTTTTTTATACATAAAAATTAAATGACAAGAATAATTTGGAATGTCCTAAATAATTTAATTATATATTCAATAAACAAGTATATTTTATCAAATAACAACTCATAATATTCATGTTCAAATAAGAGGATATCTTATTCAAAAAATGAATTATCATATATTCGTTGAATGAGATAGAAATAAAAATCAGTGGAGAATATAAAATAAAAAATAAACAATAAATAGTTTTTAATTGAAAATTTTAAAAAATTGGATTATTCACTCATATATTATATCAAAAAAATTTAAAAAAAGAAGTTAAAAAGTTGTAAACTTTGCTTAGACATTGAATGAGGTTTATAAATAATCATAATTCTATCAAAATAAATAAGAAGTTGAAAAAATTGTAACTATATGTGGCTTTGAACATTGAAATAAATGGAATCAATGACTATTATTATACCTAATAAATCGTAATAAATGAATACTCTCATTTTCTCTATGAAAATATTTCAATATAATTTTTATGAAATCAACTATTTGTAGTGGAGTAATTTACAATTTTAAGCATTGATTTCTCATAAACAAATCCATCAAGTATGATGCAATTTCTTCGGTTTTTGTAATATTCTTCAAAAATATCTAATGTTATTGTATAAGAAAACCTTATCAATTTATATACTAATTTGGCAGAGATTTAAATTATAGATGTGTTCTATTTTATATGTGTTATAATGTTGGATCGTAAACCGTTAGCAAAGAGCTTGTGAACTGGCTGTTAAGCTGTTCCCAAGGCAGCGGAAGTAAAGTAAACGCAAGTATTAAAAGCAGTAAAGAACGCAGTTCCCTTATAGAGGAACCCCACTACAACCAACTAGTTGTGTGGGTAAACATCTACCTCCGCTTGGAGGATTTTGAATGACTTACTTATATTGATTGCTTTGTTCCTTAGTTACAACAGCCGGATCCACACTTCTCTGTTCCTACGAGTTCTACCTAACTCTAGCAACACTAGTGAATCCTCTCAACTGAGTTCCTAAGCTCACAACAACAAAATACAAGTAACTCAAACCTTAGACCGACTTCTCAGTTCCCTTGCCCCTGGGAACTTCGGCTTCACCATCGTTTCTCTTTTCTCTGGTATGGGTATTTGTGAGTTCTGGGATGAGAAGTACTCAATCCGAGTACTATTCATTTGGCTTTATACACCAGGTGTGCTTGGGCAATCGTGTCTTTCATTTGTGTCCAAAATGCCCTTTGCTTGATGCCCAAGTTGTACTTTCTTCACATGTGACTTTGGTTTGAACTAGGTCAACTTCTTGAATCAATCGGACCGTTGGATCATTCGTGACAGTCTGATCCTCAGACTGTTCCTTCGGGCTGTCCAAGACAGAATCCCGCGATTTGTGCTGAACGGTCGTTGTCCTCACATGTGAGTTCCCATTTTATGGGAACTTTCCTCTTCAGAGTTCCCTTGATGGAAACTCTGCATTGTGAGCTTCTGTGGCTTTTGGTCATTCATGGGAGTTCTTGGCTGTACCTGCGTTCCTTAGAAATACTTGAACAAACCACATTAGTTCCTCATGGTGTTTGTCATTATCAAAACTCGGAGAATGGCATCGTTGATCCATTGTTTAGAACCAGAGGTCCCAACAACGTCCCAACAATTTTCCCCTTTTTGATGATGACAAACCCATCACAAAATAAGCAAGTATTTGAATGATATGCAGATGAGTTCCTAAGGATGATTCTGGGGAGCCACTTCGATTAAGAACACTTAGATCTTACTTAGCTTTTTATGCAATTGTTCCCACTTAGCTTATGCATGTTCTGTGATAACTTATACTTTTAACTCATCTCGCATTTTTTGTCTTTCCCCCTTTTTACATCATCGAAAACAAGCAATGCAATTATAAGGAAGAAAAGGAACACGCATTCAAATTAAAGGCCATTTTTTTACTTGAGAAAATATGTACAAGGGGAACACAAGTACATTTTTGTGGATAAATTTGGATTAGGGGAAAAGGAGGAGAGATCATGGGTCCATGGGGAACACGACATCACAAAGGCGCGTCAGGACCTGTGTAAGTTTTTCTTGTCCCCTGGCCAACGTTGCTTGGTCCCTGGCAATCTGGTCGAGGGTGTTGGCAATGCGAAGCAAAACTTGAGAGTTCCCTTCTTCACCAGATTCCAGTTGAGCCGATTCCTCTACAGGCTCTGAGTGCCTCATCTTCTGGACCACTGAGATATCCAGTTCCCTTCCCATCGTAATTTCTTCCTTGGAGGCGTCGTAAAGACCCTCTTTTTGTAGAAGTTTCTTGATAAGCCCGGAGTAGGGAAGAGAATGGGACTTGGACGCCATGCACTTCTCCATGTGCCCAAGAATGATTCTTGGAAGGTTGATGGGCTTCTTGAGGAGGAAGTGGTAGAGGAGTATAGCATCGGGGATATTGACGACAAGACGCTTTTCCTGGCGAGGGATCACCATATTGATGATGAATTGATGGGCCAGCTTGGCGATCAAGGACATATGATGAGTCGAAGGCACTTTAGTGGGAACTCGACCCTCAAATATGGTGTTGTACACCTCGGCGTTGTTGAACTCTCCCCAGAGTTTGTGAGGCAAATCATGAAATCCCTGAACCGGGACCTGAAGTTGAAGGCGGATAGTGGACGTGGTGAAGATGAACTCGTCGCATTCGTGGGAGAGAGTTCCCTGGGTGCCGTCTTTGTGGATGACAAAGTTGTTGTAGAAACGACGCACCTGTGAGGGATCTACACTCACGGCTTCCTTGCATATATGCTCCCAGCCTTGGGCCTTGATCAGGTCCCACAGTTCCCCCAGTCCATTCTCGATGAGCATCTCTTCAAAAACTATGAGAGGGGGAAGAAGCTTGCGATTCTCATTGACAGGGAGCTTTTTCAGCGCAGGTCCCTTCCCCTTTCTTGTTGTGCTCTTTGAAGTATTCCCCCTAGAGACCGTTCTTGGTCCTTTCTACTAAGGGGGCGCAGCCGCTTCAATCATCAGCGCTCGTTCCCTTGGCTGATGGGAACCCTCGGAAACCACCATTTGGTGTTTAGGTGTTGGGATCCTAGAGGGCTCCTTTTCAGCTGGAGCCTCTTCTTCTTCTTCTTCTACCTCTTCATTGGAGGTCCCATCTTCCTCGGAGGAGCTCGAGCTTGAGCTTGAATCCTCCTCGTCATCCTCAAGATGACTTGTACTTGCCCCAGCACCAACAGCCGGTGCTGGGTCCCTTTTCTCCGTGGGCTCTTCAGGGGCCACCTTCTCTTCGGACTTGGTCCCTTGGTTAGTTGTTGCTTCAGTGGGGACCCGGTTGAGCTCGTCCTCTATAGCCTTGAGCTGGGCCTCTTCATCTACAGTGCCCATGATGAGAGGAGGAGGGTCCTTGGTCATTTTCCCGATGACAACGGAGAGAGCAAGGTCATCGTCGTCCGAAGTGAGGACGACGGCAGTTTTGGAGGGAGAGGGAGAAGGAAGTTTAGTGGTCGTTGGGAATGTGGTGGAAGAAGGGAGAGAAGAGGAGAGAGGAGTGGAGAGTTGTGTAGAAGGGGGAGGAGGAGTGGATTTGGGAACCTGGGGAGTAGAGGTCCCCGAGGCAGGAGTGGGAGGGATAGGCGTGTGTATGGGTGAGGAAGGAGGGGAAGGAGTTTTGTGGGTGGAGGTGGAGTTCCCTTTGTTGTGGGAACAGGGGGAGGTGGTGGAGGTGGAGTTCCCTTTGTTGTGGGAACAGGGGAAGGTGGTGGAGGTGTGGTGTCTTTTGTTGTGGGAACAGGGGAAGGTGGTGGAGGTGTGGTGTCTTTTGTTTTAGGGGAGGAGGTTTGGGAGGTCCCTCAATCGTAGGGTGAGAGAGGGAAGAAGAAGTGAGTTGGCTCTGGGATTGAGAGGTCCCAGAGTCTGAATGGAAGACGAAGGGGGGTTTGGCCATACAAGAACTGTCCTTGGAGCAGTTCAAGTACTCTTCGAATTTGAAATGGGGTTTATTCCTGGTCTCCGAATATTCAGAGATCTCAGAGTGTTTGCGTTTTTTGGATTGTGAGGGATCTTTTGAGTGTTTGGATTTTTTGGAAGGTTTGGATTTTGAGGGGTCTTTGGATGAATTGCGTTTTTTGGATGGATGGTGGTGTTTGGATTTTCTGGGCTTCTCGTTTAGAGAAGGACGAGCATCTCCGAAACTGACCAGGATGACAGTACCGGAGGAGATGTTGGTGGAGGAAGGAGGATGAAGGGATTCAGAGGAGGTGGCGGAAGAGGAGATCCAGGCTAAAGTTTGGTCGGCCGGAGGAGGAGGTGGTAAGAAAGGGCTTACTTGGTTGTAGAGCCCTCCGATGAGGAGGTCCAGGCACAAGTACATTTTTGTGGATAAATTTGGATTAGGGTAAAAGGAGGAGAGATCATGGGTCCATAGGGAACAGGTCATCACAAAGGCGCGTCAGGACATGTTTAAGTTTTTCTTGTCCCCTGGCAACGTTACTTGGTCCCTGGCAATCTGGTCGAGGGTGTTGGCAATGCGAAGCAAAACTTAAGAGCTCCCTTCTTCACCAGATTCCAGTTGAGCCGATTCCTCTACAGGCTCAGAGTGCCTCATCTTCTGGACCACTGAGATATCCAGTTCCCTTCCCATCGTAATTTCTTCCTTGGAGGCGTCGTAAAGACCCTCTTTTTGTAGAAGTTTCTTGATAAGCTCGGAGTAGGGAAGAGAATGGGACTTGGACGCCATGCACTTCTCCATGTGCCCAAGAATGATTCTTGGAAGGTTGATGGGCTTCTTGAGGAGGAAGTGGTAGAGGAGTATAGCATCGGGGATATTGACGACAAGACGCTTTTCCAGGCGAGGGATCACCATATTGATGATGAATTGATGGGCTAGCTTGGCGATCAAGGACATATGATGAGTCGAAGGCACTTTAGTGGGAACTCGACCCTCAAATATGGTGTTGTACACCTCGGCGTTGTTGAACTCTCCCCAGAGTTTGTGAGGCAAATCATGAAATCCCTGAACCGGGACCTGAAGCTGAAGGCGGATAGTGGATGTGGTGAAGATCAACTCGTCGCCTTTGTGGGAGAGAGTTCCCTAGGTGTCGTCTTTGTAGATGACAAAGTTGTTGTAGAAATGACGCACCTGTGAGGGATCTACACTCACGGCTTCCTTGCATATATGCTCCCAGCCTTGGGCCTTGATCAGTTCCCAATGTTCCCCCAGTCCATTCTCGATGAGCATCTCTTCAGAAACTATGAGACGGGGAAGAAGCTTGCGATTCTCATTGACAGGGAGCTTTTTCAGCGCAGGTCCCTTCCCCTTTCTTGTTGTGCTCTTTGAAGTATTCCCCTAGAGACCGTTCTTGGTCCTTTCTGCTGAGGGGGCGCAGCCGCTTCGATCATCAGCACTCGTTCCCTTGGCTGATGGGAACCCTCGGACACCACCATTTGGTGTTCAGGTGTTGGGATCCTATCGGGATCCTTTTCAGCTAGAGCCTCTTCTTCTTCTTCTTCGACCTCTTCATTGGAGGTCCGTTCTTCCTCGGAGGAGCTCGAGCTTGATCTTGAATCCTCCTCATCATCCTCAAGATGACTTGTACTTGCCCCAGCACCAACAGCCGGTGTTGGGTCCCTTTTCTCTGCGGGCTCTTCAGGGGCCACCTTCTCTTCGGACTTGGTCCCTTGGTTAGTTGTTGCTTCAGTGGGGACCCGGTTGATCTCGTCCTCTATAGCCTTGAGCTGGGCCTCTTCATCTACAATGCCCATGATGAGAGGAGGTGGGTCCTTGGTCATTTTCCCGATGACAACGGAGAGAGGAAGGTCATCGTCGTCCGAAGTGAGGACGACGACAGTTTTGGAGGGAGAGGGAGAAGAAAGTTTAGTGGTAGTTGGGGATGTGGTGGAAGAAGGGAGAGAAGAGGAGAGAGGAGTGGAGAGTTGTGTAGAAGTGGGAGGAGGAGTGGATTTGGGAACCTGGGGAGTAAAGGTCCCCGAGGCAGGAGTGGGAGGGATAGGCGTGTGTATGGGTGAGGAAGGAGGGGAAGGAGTTTTGTGGGTGGAGGTGGAGTTCCCTTCGTTGTTGGAACAGGGGGAGGTGGTGGAGGTGGAGTTCCCTTTGTTGTGGGAACAGGGGAAGGTGGTGGAGGTGTGGTGTCTTTTGTTTTAGGGGAGGAGGTTTGGGAGGTCCCTCAATCGTAGGGTGACAGAGGGAAGAAGAAGTGAGTTGGCTCTGGGATTGAGAGGTCCCAGAGTCCGAATGGAAGACGAAGGGGGGTTTGGCCATACAAGAACTGTCCTTGGAGCAGTTCAAGTACTCTTCGAATTTGAAATGGGGTTTATTCCTGGTCTCCGAATATTCAGAGATCTCAGAGTGTTTGTGTTTTTTGGATTGTGAGGGATCTTTGGAGTGTTTGGATTTTTTTGGAGGTTTGGATTTTGAGGGGTCTTTGGATGAATGGCGTTTTTTGGATGGATGGTGGTGTTTGTATTTTCTAGGGCTTCTCGTTTAGAGAAGGACGAGCATCTCCGAAACTGACCAGGATGACAGTACCGGAGGAGATGTTGGTGGAGGAAGGAGGATGAAGGGATTCAGAGGAGGTGGCGGAAGAGGAGATCCAGGCTAAAGTTTGGTCGGCCGGAGGAGGAGGTGGTAAGAAAGGGCTTACTTGGTTGTAGAGCCCTCCGATGAGGAGGTCCAGGCATAAGTACATTTTTGTGGATAAATTTGGATTAGGGTAAAAGGAGGAGAGATCATGGGTCCATAGGGAACAGGTCATCACAAAGGCGCGTCAGGACATGTGTAAGTTTTTCTTGTCCCCTGGCCAACGTTGCTTGGTCCCTGGCAATCTGGTCGAGGGTGTTGGCAATGCGAAGCAAAACTTGAGAGTTCCCTTCTTCACCAGATTCCAGTTGAGCCGATTCCTCTACAGGCTCAGAGTGCCTCATCTTCTGGACCACTGAGATATCCAGTTCCCTTCCCATCGTAATTTCTTCCTTGGAGGCGTCGTAAAGACCCTCTTTTTGTAGAAGTTTCTTGATAAGCCCGAAGTAGGGAAGAGAATGGGACTTGGACGCCATGCACTTCTCCATGTGCCCAAGAATGATTCTTGGAAGGTTGATGGGCTTCTTGAGGAGGAAGTGGTAGAGGAGTATAGCATCGGGGATATTGACGACAAGACGCTTTTCCAGGCGAGGGATCACCATATTGATGATGAATTGATGGGCTAGCTTGGCGATCAAGGACATATGATGAGTCGAAGGCACTTTAGTGGGAACTCGACCCTCAAATATGGTGTTGTACACCTCGGCGTTGTTGAACTCACCCTAGAGTTTGTGAGGCAAATCATGAAATCCCTGAACCGGGACCTGAAGCTGAAGGCGGATAGTGGATGTGGTGAAGATGAACTCGTCACCTTTGTGGGAGAGAGTTCCCTGGGTGCCGTCTTTGTAGATGACAAAGTTGTTGTAGAAATGACGCACCTGTGAGGGATCTACACTCACAGCTTCCTTGCATATATGCTCCCAGCCTTGGGCCTTGATCAGTTCCCAAAGTTCCCCCAGTCCATTCTCGATGAGCATCTCTTCAGAAACTATGAGATGGGGAAGAAGTTTGCGATTCTCATTGACAAGGAGCTTTTTCAGCGCAGGTCCCTTCCCCTTTCTTGTTGTGCTCTTTGAAGTATTCCCCCTAGAGACCGTTCTTGGTCCTTTCTGCTGAGGGGGCGCAGCCGCTTCGATCATCAGCACTCGTTCCCTTGGCTGATGGGAACCCTCGGACACCACCATTTGGTGTTCAGGTGTTGGGATCCTATCGGGATCCTTTTCAGCTAGAGCCTCTTCTTCTTCTTCTTCGACCTCTTCATTGGACGTCCCTTCTTCCTCGGAGGAGCTCGAGCTTGATCTTGAATCCTCCTCGTCATCCTCAAGATGACTTGTACTTGCCCCAGCACCAACAGCCGGTGTTGGGTCCCTTTTCTCTGTGGGCTCTTCAGGGGCCACCTTCTCTTGGGAGTTGGTCCCTTGGTTAGTTGTTGCTTCAGTGGGGACCCGGTTGAGCTCGTCCTCTATAGCCTTGAGCTGGGCCTCTTCATCTATAGTGCCCATGATGAGAGGAGGAGGGTCCTTGGTCATTTTCCCGATGACAACGGAGAGAGAAAGGTCATCGTCGTCCGAAGTGAGGACGATGGCAGTTTTGGAGGGAGAGGGAGAAGGAAGTTTAGTGGTAGTTGGGGATGTGGTAGAAGAAGGGAGAGAAGAGGAGAGAAGAGTGGAGAGTTGTGTAGAAGTGGGAGGAGGAGTGGATTTGGATTTTGAGGGGTCTTTGGATGAATGGCGTTTTTTGGATGGATGGTGGTGTTTGGATTTTCTGGGCTTCTCGTTTAGAGAAGGACGAGCATCTCTGAAACTGTCCAGGATGACAGTACCGGAGGAGATGTTGGTGGAGGAAGGAGGAGGAAGGGATTCAGAGGAGGTGGCGGAAGAGGAGGTCCAGGCTAAAGTTTGGTCGGCCGGAGGAGGAGGTGGTAAGAAAGGGCTTACTTGGTTGTAGAGCCCACCGATGTGGACGTCTTTCATGACTGGATCTGATTCTTTCTCAATCTCGTTTAATTGCGAGACGAAGAGGATTCTAGGATTTGCAAGAACCTAGGCTTTAATCTGGGCGAAGGTGTGTTGGGTGCGGCCATTTTGAGAGAATTTTGGGAAGAGAGAAGGTTTTGGAGGTTTCTCGAAAAAGAGAGTGAAAGGGATGTGGGGAAGATGTATGACAGAGGTTGAAGATGGAATAAGATCCCAAAAATGGCAAAATAGGGTTTTAAGGAGAGAGGGGGCGAAGGGTAGAAAGGGAAGTGAGAGATCCTCGATAACCGTTGCCCAATGAACGCGGGGCATCGTTTCAACTTCCGTAGCACGCCTCTTGACACGTGTCACGATCTCTAGGGAAGCCCTTTTAAAAATTTGAATACTTGGCCCTTAACGTTTCAGAGTTTCTGACACAAAATCCCGCTTCCCAAGTGACAGTTCATCTTTTCAGAGGAGTCAGCGTTCCCTTGCTTGTGTGTCCCAGGTCCCATGATCGTATTAAGGTTAGGGAGAGTGAAGTGGTTAGGGAAACTTCACACTCATCCTTTTGTGGGGCTAGGGAACTCAAAGGGAACCAGACAATCTACGACTCGATAAAGGAGTAAACATTTTGGCTCATGAGAAGCGTTTGTCTGGTCCCTGGCTTAGGGTAGGTTATATGATCAACCGTCATAGTGACTTGTAAGGAGGGATAAAGGGAACTCTGGTTGATCATGTAAGGCCAAAAGAAATAAGGTTCCTTTGTACACATTTAACTTTAGACTAGTAATCATGGCAAAGTGAAAGCAATAAATCCAAGTTCCCTATCATGCATTCTTAGAGAGACTAGGCAGGTATTGAGGGAGAGACAAACATGGACTTCTTTAGTTTAGAGTAATCATCCCTAGAAGCATTCGAAAACACTGATAGAGACCTCTGTCTAAAGCTTTGGTGAGAATGTCCGCAATTTGCTCTTCAGTTCTACAGTGTTCCATCAAGATGTTCCCACTTTCAACATTGTCACGTAGAAAGTGATGCCTTATATCTCTATGTTTAGTCCTACAATGATGCACAAGATTTTTGGAAATGTTTATGGCACTAGTATTATCACAAAGTATGGGAACTGGGCCAAAAGACATACCGTAATCCTGGAGTTGTGACTTAAGCCATAGAACTTGGGAACAACAACATGCAGCAGCCACATATTCTGCTTCAGCTGTGGAGAGTGCCACTGAGTTTTGCTTTTTAGATCCCCATGAAACTAAACATGACCCTAGGAACTGGGCCATTCCTGATGTACTCTTTCTATCAACAAGGTGCCCTGCAAAATCCGCATCTGTGTATGCAATGAGCTCAAGGGAACTGTTCCTTGGATACCAAAGGCACAAGTTATCGTTCCCTTTGAGATACCTGAAAATCCTCTTCACCTCTTTCAGGTGTGATTCCATAGGGTTAGCTTGAAAACGAGCACAAACACATACGGAGAACATGATATCAGGTCTACTAGTTGTTAAGTAGAGAAGGGACCCAATCATACCTCGATAGTTCCTTTGGTCCACACTTATACCTGTTTCATCCGCATTGAGCCTTGAATTTGGTGAGATGGGAGTATCAATAGGCTTGGAGTGTTCCATCCCATACTTTACGAGCATTTCCTTGATGTATTTCTGTTGATGAATCTTTGTTCCCTCCTTGGTTTGAGATATTTGAAGTCCCAAGAAGAACGTGAGTTCCCCAATGAGACTCATCTCAAACTCACTGCTCATGAGGTCCTTAAATTTCTCTACAAGAGTTTCGTTAGTTGCTCCAAAAACAATGTCATCAACATATACTTGCACAATCAAAATGTCTTTAGACTCTTTCTTTAAAAACAAAGTCTTGTCTATGGAATCGTGAAGGTATCCATGGGACAAGAGGAATTGAGCAAACCTGTCATACCAAGCTCGGGGAGCTTGTTTGAGTCCATAGAGGGCCCTCTCCAGGAAGTAGACATGGTTGGGTAGCTTCTCATCTTCGATTCCTGGGGGTTGGGCCACATATACTTCTTCCTTGAGATGTCAGTTGAGGAAGGCTGTTTTCACATCCATTTGATAGGGCTTGAATCCCTTGTGAGCAGCATAGGCAATTAAGAGTTGGATGGCCTCGATCTTGGCGACTGGTGCGAAAGTCTCTTCGTAATCGATTCCTTCCTCTTACCTGTAGCCTTGTGCCACCAGTCTAGCCTTGTTCCTTGCTACAGCCCCAGTATCATCGAGCTTGTTTCTAAAGACCCATTGAGTTCCTATGGTGTTCTTGTTCTTGGGCCTAGGAACTAGCTTCCAATTCCTCTCGAATTGGTGGAGCTCCTCTTGCATAGCTTGGATCCAATCTGGGTCCTTCAAGGCTTCTTTGATGTTTTTGGGTTCCACCACTGAAACAAACGCGTTAAGGGCACAAAAATTATTGAGAGAGGAATGAGTTTGTACACCTTTATCATAAGGAGAGATGATGTTCTCAATGGGGTGGTCCTTCCTTTGTTGAAAGTTTCTTGTATGAGTGGGTTCCCTTGCACTTGTGTCATCTTCAGTAGAGGCTTCTTTTTCATGGGAACACTCGTCTTCAGCTTCTTCATTTGATGTTTCTTCAGAAATTTTTGGCAAGATCCCTCTTTGTTCCCCCTGAACACTTGATTCTGGCAGAGTATTGTCTTGGGGAACAAGAGAGTTGGAGGTGTCTTGTAGTTCTTCTGAGGAGGGAACCTCGACGGAGATTTGATCAGTGAGAGTTGGATCTCCTTCGGTGTTCCCTGGTTGTGGAATGTTACTTGCACTCGGATAGTCTTCATCTTTCTTCCTTGGCTCATCATCGTCATCATCATCGTCTTCTTGTCTGACCAATTTGAACAGAGTTCCCTTTCCTTGGGTCTCTGTTCCCATCTTTATAGATTTCTCGTTGAAAACGACATGGATGCTTTCTTCTATCTTCTTGGTCCTCTTGTTATAGACCCTGTAAGCCTTGCTTTGTGATGAGTATCCCAGGAAGATCCCTTCATCGCTTCTGGGATCAAATTTTCCAAGGTTGTCTTTGCCATTGTTGTGGACAAAGCATGTGCATCCAAAGGTCCTTAGGTGGGAGATGTTTGGTTTTCTCCCTTTGATGAGCTCGTAGGATGTCTTCTTGATCATAGGCCTTATCATGGCTCGGTTCAGGATATACGTAGTTGTGGTGATGGCTTCAGCCCAGAAATACTCAGGAACTCCACTTTCAAGCATCATGGTCCTGGCCATGTCCTCCAAGGTCCTGTTCTTTCTCTCGACCACTCCGTTTTGCTGAGGAGTGCGAGGGGCTGAGAAGTTGTGAGAGGTCCCATGTTTGTCACAGAAGTTGAGGAACTCTGAGTTTTGAAACTCAGTTCCATGGTCAGACCTGATGGCTTTCAGTTTTAGCCCCAAGCTTACTTCTGTTCTTTTGATGAAGGGCTCGAACTCTTCAAAAGCTTGTGATTTTGCCTTCAAGAAAATAACCCAGGTGAATCTAGAAAAATCATCAATTAAGACATACATGTACCTTTTTCCACCATAGCTGGCCGTTCGCATGGGACCACAAAGATCCATGTGAATTAGCTCTAAAAGCCTAGTTGTGCTCACCACCTTTTTGGGTTTGAACGAGTTCCTATTCTGTTTCCCTCGAATGCATGCTTCACACATTTGGACTCCTTCGAGATTGATCCGTGGAAGACCGATGACCAGATCCTGTAGATAGAGCTTCAGGATTTGATTGACACCTGCATGTCCTAGTCTTCGGTGCCAGAGTTCCGTGTCATCGTGGGAACTCGCAAGACACAGCTTCATTGGTGGTTCAAATTCTGTATCTACTACATACACGTTGTTGTGCCTTCTTCCTCTCAGAATCACTTTGTTGGTCTTTTTGTTGATGACTAGGCATTCTTCTGAGTCGAAGGTGACAACGTTGTTCCTTTGATCACACATCTGGGCAACACTTAAGAGATTGTATCCCAGATCTTTCACCAGATTTACATTGCTGACTTTGATTGATCTATTGAGCAACATTTCTCCTTTTCCAATGACTTCTCCCTTGTTTTTATTGCCAAATGAGACGTGGCCTCCTTCGGCATGAGTGTGGAGTGAGATGAGGATATCTTTGTTTCCGGTCATATGGTTCAAGCATCCACTATCTATGAACCATGCATTGTTCCCTCTCACTGCCACCTACAAGGTAAAGTTAGTGTTTTGAGACCCAGGCAAGATGACTCTTGCTAGGTCCCTTGCAAGGGAAAATATTCTCATTTAAAACATAGTCAGAGATGTTGATATCATGAGTGATTTGAGAGTTGGAGTTCCTTTGGTGATTAGCATGATGTTTTTGTTTGTTTAGGAACTCACGGTTGCTGAGGGTTTGGGCTCTCTTCTTGGGACATGCTTCCTTGCAGTGCCCATGAGCACCACAGTTCCAGCACGTCTTATAGTATTCTCCCAAGTAGTATTTTGGGTGTGGTTTCTGGATTCTGTTCCTATCCATGGTTTCCGTCGTGACCCGTTTCCCTTAGCAATTTGGACATAAAGTCTATGTCCAGTGTTCCCAGTGTAATAATCTTTCTCACCACCTTTCCCACTCTCTAGGACCTTGATTTTCTCCTCGAGATGAGCATTTTTCTGTTTCTCACATTGGAGTTCTAAGGCCCTACACTCATGTATTTCATGTTCACTCAGGGGTGACTTCCCGTTTTTTGGGCTCTCAGTTTTGTATCCTATGTCGTGTTTGGCTGGGACAAACTTGATTTCGGAACTAGAGGCTTCAAGATGTTCGGGAGTCTTACTCAGGTTTTGTAAGAGGGTGTTCTCATCTCTCTCTAGAGTTTTGATTTCATTTTCTAGATCTACGATGTGAGACACATGGGACTTGAGTTTTTCGAGAAGGAATATGCAGTTGGGATAGTGTTCAAGACCAACAAATTGAGCATTTATGTGTTCTTGTTTTTCCAACTTGTTTTGCAGTTTTATATTATCTTTGACAAGACTTGAAAGAATTTTCAACAGCTCAGGCTTTTCATAGTTGTTCAAAGAAGCAAGAACAGTTTCAGTGGTTACCTCACTGGGTTGTTCCCCAGTGGTTTGTCCTATGGCCATTCCGCACATGTCTGGGAGTGCCCATGACTCGGGATCTTCGTCCTCATCATCGCTCCAGGTGGCGATGTAGGCCTTTTTCCCTTGGTTCCGGTCGTCCGTTCCCTGTGCGCATTCCTTAGCGAAGTGTCCTTTCTTGTTGCACTTGTAACATGTGACATCCGAAAGGTCCTTCTCTACGGTTTTTCTTTGGGAAGTCTGTCCTTTTCCCCAGTTCCCACTGTTCTTTTTGAGCTTCCCTTTGTAGAAGTTCCGAAGAGCCTTTGTTACGAGAACTAGTTCCTCATCCTCTTCTTCTTCGGAGTCTTCGTGTTGTTCTTGCGTTGATTTGAGCATCTTCTCAATTTTGAGTGCGATCCCTTTATGTGCTCGCGTCTGTTTCTTATCATCGATCTTTCTCTTCTCGTGTCCCACTAGCTTTCCAAACACTTGATGGAGCATGAGAGTTCTATTTTCCGGATTCTCCTTGAACATTGTTCTCTCGTTTTCCCATTCTCCAGTCAATCCGTTGAAGAGCTGTTGGACCTTCATCTTATGGGTGATTCTTCTTTGGTGATCCCCAAGCCTTCCATTTTGGTGCAAAGTCCTTCAAATCGGGACTGATAGCTATCGACAGACTCTCCCATCTCCATTTGGAAGTTGAAGAACTCCCTTCTTGCATTCATCTAAAGATCTTCTCGGAGATCTGAGTTCCCAACGTGCATTTCCTTAGCTGTGTCAAGATTTGCTACCCTGTCACAATCTTGCACGCACATGGACCTCTTCAGGTATTGTTTGGCCTTGTAGTTTGCCTCCATACACTTGTATTCGTTGGGTCCCCATTTGGAGAGGTCGTTGACTATAGCTGGATCAATTTCGAAGTTCCCTCTTTCGATAACACACCAGGCTTGGTAGTCGCGTTGCCAGCTTTCGAATCTTCCTGTAATAAGCCTTGGCGGCTTACTAGTGTTGTTCCCCACCAGAGTAAGTTCCTGAGCCATTTGATACCTGCGATGCTAAAACAAATCTAGAGCAAACCTTCTCTGATACCAATTGTTGGATCGTAAACCGTTAGCAAAGAGCTTGGGAACTGGCTGTTAAGTTGTTCCCAAGGCAGCGGAAGTAAAGTAAACGCAAGTATTAAAAGCAGTAAAGAACGCAGTTCCCTTATAGAGGAACCCCACTACAACCAACTAGTTGTGTGGGTAAACCTCTACCTCCGCTTGGAGGATTTTGAATGACTTACTTATATTGATTGCTTTGTTCCTTAGTTACAACAGCCGGATCCACACTTCTTTGTTCCTACGAGTTCTACCTAACTCTAGCAACACTAGTGAATCCTCTCAACTGAGTTCCTAAGCTCATAACAACAAAATACAAGTAACTCAAACCTTAGACCGACTTCTCATTTCCCTTGCCCCTGGGAACTTCACTTCACCGTCGCCGAGATCAAACACTCGCCGCCGGGGACTTCTCTTCTTCTTCTTTCTCTTTTCTCTGGTATGGGTATTTGTGAGTTCTGGGAGAAGTACTCAATCCGAGTAGTATTCATTTGGCTTTATACACCAGGTGTGCTTAGGCAATCGTGTCTTTCATTTGTGTCCAAAATGCCCTTTGCTTGATGCCCAAGTTGTACTTTCTTCACATGTGACTTTGGTTTGAACTAGGTCAACTTCTTGAATCAATCGGATCGTTGGATCATTCTTGACAGTCTGATCCTCAGACTGTTCCTTCGGGCTGTCCAAGACAGAATCCCGCGATTTGCGATGAACGGTCGTTGTCCTCACATGTGAGTTCCCATGTTATGGGAACTGTCTTGTTCAGAGTTCCCTTGAGGGAAACTCTTCATTGTGTAAACTGTGTTTTCTTGATCATTCCCGGGAGTTCCCACTTTATGGGAACTTTCCTCTTCAGAGTTCCCTTGATGAAAACTCTGCATTGTTAGCTTCTGTGGCTTTTGGTCATTCATTGGAGTTCTTGGCTGTACCTGCATTCCTTAGAAATACTTGAACAAACCACATTAGTTCCTCATGGTGTTTGTCATTATCAAAACTCGAAGAATGGCATCGTTGATCCGTTGTTTAGAACCAGAGGTCCCAACAACGTCCCAACATATAACTTTTTTTAATAAATATATATGGAATGAAAGGAGTATTATCTTGGTCGATTATTAAAAAACAACTCAGAATGTTCATAATCCCAATAAGAGGATAACTTATTGAAAAAATGAATTATTCTATTTATATTCTTAAATTTTCAATTATTGGACAACACAAGATAGAAATAAAAACGAAAAACAAACAATCTTTATTGAAAATTTTTATAAATGGGATTTTTCACTATTACATTCTATCAAATATACTCTTAGAAAAAAACGTAAGGAGTTGAAAAGTTGTAACTTTTTTTAGGTGAGGGTTCAAAAGTTGTAACTTTACTAGACATTAAAAGAGGTTGATAAATTATCATAATTCTATAAAATTAAAAAAAAGAAGTTGAAAAAAATGTAACCATATTTGGCCTTTAATATTGAAACCAATAGGATTAATGACTATTATTCTACCAAAAGAATTTAATTGAAATAAATGAGATTAAATGGATATTATTCTTTTGTCTATGAATATATTTTTATACGATCCTTACAAAATCGGTTATATGACATTGAATAAGATCGATAAATGATCATAATTCTATCAAAATAGATAAGGAAGTTGAAAAAATTGTAACCATATTTGGCTTTGAATATTGAAAATTTGAAATCAATAGGATTAATGACTATTTTTTTGGTAGAAGGGGATTAATGACTATTATTTTAGAAAAATAACTTAATTAAATAAATAAGGTTAAATGGATAATATTATTTTGTCTATGAAAATGTTTTAATAAAATCTTCACGAAACCGACAATATATAGTAGAGTAATTGCAATTTTTAAGCATTGGTTAACCATAAGAAATCCTTCAGATATGACATGATTTATTGGTTTTTATAATAATTTCAAAAATATCTAATTTATTGTTTAAAAAAACATTAACATTCATGCATGTACTCCCTCCGTCCCCGAAAGATTGTCTTGTATTCCTCTTTGGGTGTCCCGTAAAGTTTGTCCAAATTTTCAACTTTCCTTTTATATCAATTTTTCTTACAATATTACCCTCATTTTATCTCATCTTTTACTCCCATTATCTAACAAAAAATCTACCCATTCAAACCCATTTTAGTCTTTTCCTTTTTTTTTCTCTTTCTTCCCACTTTTACTCATCACAATCACAATCTATCCCCTCTTCCTATTGGCTACTTTTTCTTTTCTATCCCTTTCTTAATATATGTGAAAGTTGTCCTTTAGGACGATCTTTCGGGGACGGAGGGAGTATATAGTAGTTTTGGCAAGGATTTGTATTATAGATGCGTTATTAAACTTCTTTCTATTGTTAATGGGGTATTATCTTGGTCGTTTTTCATTAGTGTTTTTTTTTATGACTTTAGTAGTTTAATTTTTTTCTAATTAATAGCTATAATTATTTATCATTTAGGTTTCCTTTTCTTTGAGTTCCATTAACAATATATTAGTATCGTGAATTTAGATTTCGTTTAATTTCACTTTTATGTTTCATGTGATGCTACAAAGAAGTAAAAAAAAATTCCTTTACAAAACGACATTATTTCTTCCAAACTAAAAAATTGTCATCATTTTTTTAACCTATTAACCACTGTGATTCAAAACTTGCAACACAATTTTATTTTTAATCCTTAATATTTCTTCACTGAAATTAGGTTGATATATATATTCATGATTCATATAATAGATCCAACTAAATATTAAAGCAATGTATTAAAAAAATATGTAACGCTAATATAAAACAAAAATAAAAACAACCCGTGCGTAGCACGGGTCATCCTCCTAGTTTTTAACAAACAAAAAAGATACATATTTAGAATAATATTTATACACAAATCTACTATATCAACTATATATATAAAAGCAATAAGGTTTAGAGCCACCACATTGTGCCACCTCAGTTTTTAACACATGTCATCCTATTATTAATCCACATAGGATTTTGTCACATGTCATTTAATCTTTGCTCCATAAAAATTATATATTAATCATTCTTTCTACTTCATATTCCACATGGCACATTTTTTCCACTTAATTAATTTTTTTTTATTTTCCAAAATTAGATAATATCTTAATTTTTGGTAGGAGATAATATCTTAACTAAAAAAAGTTAACTAATGCTTGATTTTTTCCTTATAAGCCAACAAAATATATATGCTTAATCTTTTTAATATTTTAGTTGTTTCTTTCTCTCTCTTATACTAAAAGATAAATATACTCAATTAAATATATTATTATTAAATTAATTTATTATTTTTCAAAATCTCATCTCTTCCATATTTTGAAAATATTTCTTTTTTGCTTTATTTTCTTCATATTTTATCTTCTTCTTTTAAATTAAACCTATTTATGAAATATTGTCAAGGAAAATGAGGAATGTAAATTATTTTATCTTAATAATCTATGTTTATTCTCAATTTTAAACTTAATAATCTAAATTTAATTTGTTTTATTTGATTTTAAAAAATAAAATAATTTGAATACATCTTACGGGTAAAAAATTACCTACATTAAATATTATATTATATTTTTATTATTAAATTTTTTATAGTATATTTAAAAAATATCGAGTCATAGTCATGCATGGCACGACGGGGACAGCTAGTAAGAACAATTCTACAACCACGTATTTTTATGGATAAAATTCGGCCACACTAATTTATTTATTTTCCAAAATATGTATACATTTATAATATCGATTTGGGACATAGGATAAGAATCTAATTTTAATAATATATGTTGAATTTTATACTTAGAATGTTTTTAATTATTTTTTAAAACGGTTTATATTTCCTATTCAGGATTTTAGTTTTTAAATTAGGATTGTATTTAGAATTCTCACATGGCATCATTTTTTCGATCCATTTGAGAGAGAGAGAGATGTGACTAGTGTACGTTCAATGTTTTTTTTTCTCATTTTGTTAATTTTGTTTTATTAGCTTGGAAATTGCTTCTTTTGTTTCGTATATAGTATTTCACTGGACCATTTTCTTAACTCATTCCCTGCACTCTCCATAGTGTCAGCTCATTCGGAGCCAATTCCAATCTTAAAATTTTAGTTTGCCCCCAATTGATGACTTTCCAATATTATTGGATATACCGTATAATCAGTCTCCTTGATTTTAGTTAAGATATATGGCAAAGAATAAATATATTTTATATATTAGGATAGGATCTCATATTGATAGAAAAGAGAAGATCCTTAGGCCCTTATTTAGCCTATCTTCTAGCTGTAGCTTTTCTATATAAGATGTTCACTGTAATTTTTCTGGACACAATGAAAAACAACTTTACACGTTGAAATTCAATCGTGCAATATGATATCAGAGCAACCAAACTCTTCTTGAAACTCTTAGCAATTTTTTTCCGTTCTTCCTCTCCAAACCAGTAAAATAGCCAAAAGTTCGACTGAGGAGTCAGGGGTGAAAAAGCCCTCTCCTTATGATCTAAATACAAGCGATTATCCCGGCAACATCATAACTCAAGTTCAATTGAAGGGAGCCAATTATGAAGAATGGGCGCGAGCAATCCGCACATCTCTTCGAGCAAGACGAAAATGGGGTTTCGTGGATGGAACTCTAGCAAAACCAACCGAAGAATCGATGGACGACTGGTGGACGGTGCAATCAATGATCGTGTCTTGGATCCTCAACACAATCGAGCCAAGTCTCCGTTCAACCATCTCCTACAAAGAAAATGCGAAGGATCTGTGGGATAACATAACCGAACGTTTTTCGGTGGTGAACGGGACCAGGATTCATCAAATCAAGAGTGAACTTGCTGAAGCCAAGCAACGCGGCGTGCCGATCATACAATATTACGGTAAATTGAAAAGCTTGTGGGAAGATCTTGCACATGTTGATCCTTTGCCTTGTTGTACATGTACAAGGTGCAAATGTGATGTCAATTCCAAGCTTGAACAGAGGCGTGACAAGGCTATGGTCCATCAATTCTTGATGGGCTTAGATGAAGATACATATGGCACAGTTCGGTCCACATTGTTGGCCATGGAACCATTGCCAAAGTTAAACAAAGTGTATTCCACAATCGTACAAGAAGAACGAGTGTGCATCATAAATCGCACATCAGACGACAAGGCAGATCAAATGGCTTTGGTGACAAATGCTGGAGCTCGAACACGATCCAATGAAAAGGGTCGTTGGGACAACCGTGACAGATCCATGATCTGTACACATTGCAATATTCCAGGGCATTATGCTTCGGGCTGTTTTGAAGTGATTGGATACCCTGAATGGTGGGGAGACAGGCCAAAAACTAACACAAAAGGAGGAGGAAGTAGTCGAGATCGGCGCTCAAACGAGAACAAAGCCGATAGCCGACCCAGATCTAGCCATGGACGCAACAAGAGATCCTCGATTCGTGCCAATGCTGTACAAGGATTTTCAAATCAAAATGAAGAAATTGCCAACTTAGAAGCTGAGATCCGCATCATTCCTGGAGTTAGCGGTGAACAAATCCAAACTCTACTCAATTTACTTAGCTCACAAAAATCCGGATCTCACGAGCATATGAGTGGTAAGAGTTCTAATAATATGTGGATTATTGATTCGGGAGCAACTAATCATATGACAGGTAATCGAGAACATTTCAGTTCTCTACAGAAAATTGGGGGCATTACGATCGGTCTCCCTGACGGAGAACGAGTAGCCGCCAACATGGAGGGCAATGTGAAACTTGATACTAATTTTGTCCTAAAACATGTCTTATACGTGCCTAAATTGAAGTGTGAATTAATTTCAGTCACTCAACTTATGGATGATGGGAATTTTCATGTGCAACTCACTCCCAACTTGTGTGTAATACAGGACCGCATTACGAGGATTCTGATTGGTGCTGGTAGACGACGATGGGGACTCTACTACTGCCTACCGTTGTCTCTAGCACAAACGTTGCAAGCCAAGGTCGACTCAACGTCAGCTTTGTTTCACAACCGTATGGGACACCCTTCGTGGGAAGTTCACAAGCTTTTATCTAAGGTTTTCGGTAATTCTAGTATTGAAAAACTAAATAACGCGTGTGATGTGTGTCAACGCGCCAAACATTGTCGTACTAGTTTCTCTTTGAGTCATAATATTGCAAAGGATTGTTTTGATCTAGTGCATTGTGATTTGTGGGGACCTTATAGGGAAGCATCCTCGTGCGGTGCACATTATTTTTTAACTATCGTGGATGATTTCTCACGAGCCGTTTGGATTCATTTGCTCGTTGATAAGAAATCTGTTATGAAGACATTAACTAATTTCTTTGCTTATGTTGATCGTCACTTTGGGAGAAAAATCAAAACTTTTCGTAGTGACAATGGGACAGAATTACATGTATGCGCTCCTATTTTCTAGAAAATGGTATTGTTTTTCAATCTTCGTGTGCAGGCACCCCTCAACAAAACGGACGCGTCGAACGCAAACATCAACACATTTTAAATATGGCACGAGCCCTTCGATTTCAAGGGAATCTTCCCATCAAATTTTGGGGTGAATGCGTTCTCACTGCGGGATACTTAATTAATCGGACCTCTTCCCGGGTCCTTCATGGTAACCCCTTATGAGCTATTACATGGATCCGCTCCTACTTACAATCACTTATGAAATTTGGATCATTATGTTATGCTCACATACAGCAGAAAGGTGGCGATAAATTTTCACCACGAAGTCGACGATGCATATTTGTCGGCTATCCTGCAGGTAAGAAAGCCTGGAGATTATACGATTTAGAATCTAACACTTTCTTAATTTCCAGGGATGTCAAATTTTTTGAAGAAGAATTTCCATATGCAAAGTCAGGAAACACTCATGTCGTGCCCATTGCTGATGGTTATGGCTACAAATTTCCATCAATATTTGAAGAGAATGAACCTGTAGGATACACACAAAAACCAGCAACCCATGTGCAGACCAATTCAAGAATTGACGCTGCTGTTTTTGACGCAACCAGCCCAGCCTTTTTTGACGAGGCAACTGAGAGGGCTGCTGCTGGTCTCCCTGACACGAGCGAGCCTTCCAGTCCCGCTAATGAAACACCTGCAGCTCAAGTAAACCCCATGGCACAACAGAACACACCAGAACAGCCGGTTGCACAAGTGACGAGCCACGGACATCGTGAACGAAAACCACCAGCTTGGCTGCAAAATTTCGTCACCAATACAACACAAGTGGTGTCTACACATACTCATCAAGCTCACATTCCAAAATCAGGTACCCGCTATCCTTTAAATGAATATCTTTCGACTAATCGGTTTTCGCCTCGCTATTGTAGTTTTCTTGCAGCAGTTAATGAGGCCACATAACCTACTACTTTCGCGCAAGCAATGAGGGATTCAAGATGGCGAGAAGCTATGCAATTCGAGACTCGTGCACTTCAAGATAATCAGACATGGCAGCTCACACCGTTACCACCCGGAAAACGAGCCTTAGGATGCAAATGGATCTATAAAATCAAACACAACTCGGATGGATCGATCGAGTGCTTCAAATCTCGCTTGGTTGTACTGGGCAATCATCAAATCAAAGGAGTTGACTTTTCGGACACGTTCGCACCAGTTGCAAAGATGTTAACTGTAAGAACGTTCTTGGCGGTGGCGGCATTTAAAAATTGGGAATTACACCAAATGGACGTCCACAATGCATTTCTTCATGGCGACCTCCATGATGAAGTGTACATGAAGCCGCCCCCGGGATTCCATGCTCGTAACTCAGGCCTTGTTTGCAAACTCAGAAAATCCTTATACGGGCTCAAGCAAGCCCCGCGATGTTGGTTTGCAAAGCTGTCCATCGCCCTCAAAAGGTATGGATTTCGTCAATCTCTATCCGACTATTCGTTCTTTATATTTCATAATGGCTTTATTCAAATGCATGTTTTAGTCTATGTTGACGATCTAATCATATCCGGAAATGATGGCACTGCGGTGACCAAATTCAAATCCTATCTTAGTACTTGTTTTAAAATGAAGGATCTCGGACCCTTGAAATATTTCTTAGGTGTGGAAGTCGCAAGAACTCTGAAAGGTGTCTACTTATAACAACGAAAGTACGCACTTGATATCATTCATGAAGCTGGCCTCATAGGGGCCAAACCCGCAGCTTCCCCATGAATTCACACCACAAATTGGGGTTGTCCTCCGCTCCTCTCCTACACGATCCGGAACCATATCGGAGGCTTGTTGGACGACTCATCTAGCTATGTTTTACTCGCCCAGAACTCGCATATTCCGTGCACATCCTCTCCCAATTTATGCAACAGCCCACGATGGACCATTGGCAAGCTGCATTGAGGGTGGTGTGCTATCTCAAAGGTCGGCCCGGCCAAGGCATTTTGCTCAAAACCGAGGCTGCCCTTCAACTTCATGGATGGTGTGACTCGGATTGGGCCAGTTGCCCTCTCACCCGCAGGTCTCTTTCCGGATGGGTAAATTTTTCTTGATTCCTCTCCAATATCATGGAAGACTAAGAAACAAGACACGGTATCTCGATCATCCGCCGAAGCCGAATACCGTGCCATGGCATCAATAACATGTGAGCTGAAATGGTTGAAGGGCTTCCTTCGTGATCTTGGTGTCTCACACACACAGCCTATCAAGCTTTCAAGTGATAGTCAATCCGCTCTTCATCTCGCCAAAAATCCCGTCTTCCACGAGCGCACGAAACATATAGAAGTTGATTGTCATTTCTTACGTGATGAAATAATCAAGGGCACGATCAACCCTTCATATGTGCACACTTCGTCACAATTGGCGGATATCTTCACCAAGGCTTTGGGCAAGGCTCCGTTTCATAAACTTCTTGGCAAATTGGGCATTCAAGACTTGTATGCTCCAACTTGAGGGAGGATATTGGATATACTGTATAATCAGTCTCCTTGATTTTAGTTAAGATATATGGCAAATTAAGAATAAATATATTTTATATATTAGGATAGGATCTCATATTGATAGAAAAGAGAAGATCCTTAGGCCCTTATTTAGCCTATCTTCTAGCTGTAGCTTTTCTATATAAGATGCTCACTGTAATTCTTCTGGACACAATGAAAAACAACTTTACACGTTAAAATTCAATCGTGTAATAAATATCAATCCTGCTTCCCAAGCTCTCCAAGATTTAGATGGACACCAATATCGGCGCCCATGAGCCATCAACTTACCATCACTCGACCTCATCCATCTCTTTTGAGCTCAGTCCATCCACTTCTGAGTCGCATCATGGCCATTGATTTATCTACAAGGGTAATTAATCTACACAAAGTCTCACGAAAATTGTATAGAAATTTTACAAAACTATCTTTATAGAGAAAATCAACTACTCCGTTTATGGTTATTTTCTCAAACAACTTTCTTAGCGCTTGTTGGGTTGTAACCCATGGCAGAACTATATAGGGGCTAGAAGTGGTGTTAACCCTCCAATCCATTTTTTCCCAATACATGTTGTCCTTTTGTTGATATTTTCAATTTGATATATTATAAGCTCAAATTCGATATCCGAATATAAAGTTATGATCGTATGAAGATTACAAGTATGCAAATCACTTTCACATGTCATTTACTAAGCCAAAATGCTTTTTTTTTTTGTAAATTTATATCTTCATATGGTAATTGAACTTAGAAGCTTTAATATAATAGGTTATATTAAAATACTTGACTATAGTATAGTATAGTAAAGTATGAGTGCATTTTTAGTGTCTTCGGGCACCTACTCAAGCTGGTAGAATTTCAAGGTAGGTACATGAGGTAAGTGTTTCGGCTCTGATGGACAGTATCATTGACCAAAAAATTAGTGGTTTTGTATTTTAAAAAATGAACTTTTCTAGCTACAAAAAAAAAATTTGGCCACTCCAAAAAAATTCTAATTCCATCCCTGATGTAACCTACGAAAATCTAAATAAAAAATAACTAATCTACTTAAGTGTCATGACACATTAACGATAAATTTCATCTCGGGTCGTGACATCCTATTTACTAATTCTAATTTAAGGAATAATTTTTAAATTATTTACAAAGTTAGCCCATGGGCACATATTAGCCACACTCGTATTAAAGTGGGCTTATAACTCATTATGATAGAGGTGTTGATTCCCTAATATGGAAGTGAGTTTCAAAATGCTTAAATCATTCCCTATCACCTTCTTTAGACATGCAAGTATTAAATGTTGCAAGCTAAATGAAATTATTATTTTTTGAATATATTATGTCATTTTTTCGTGAAGGACATTATCCATGAATATATCATGTTATTAAAGTGAACTAGATTTTTTTTTGGTAGAAAGAGTGAACTAGATTTATTTCATTTAGATTTTCATTATATTTGTAACCAAATGTCCCATTGGTTGTAACCCAATGGGCCCTTAATTAATGTCTTGTGCATTAATTGTATGTATGTGATCCAAAATAGAGGGAACTAGTACACAAACGTTAATTAATACCGGTTTTTTTATGAAGCGGATACCGGTTTTTCCTCCGTTGTTAATTTTGCCGTAATAAAACATCGGATACCGGTTATTCAAAAACCGGCATAAAAGACTGACGGATACTGGTTATTTAAAAAACCGGTATGAATGTTTGGATACCGGTTTTTTAAATAACCGGTATGAATGTTTATTTTTAATAAAAAATAAATACAGAAACGACATAAAAACCGGTATGCCACTAAAATTTTTTAAAAATAAAATAAAATAAAATTTACATATTGATCAGTATCCTGGATCCTCCTGATGTTGTAGGCCCTGCGATTGAATATAATATATAAGTTGAACATTCACAATCATGCATTCATGCATAATGAACCAACTTAGAAATAGATTCAACATATATTGAATCTTTATTTAGTAATTAGTATCCTATGGAAACATGAGCATTTGCATGACATACCTCCTGGCTCCCATGGTTGGCCATCATCACACCACATCCAATTCACATCTTCAGTACTCTTAGTGACAAACCCAAATTAATTTGTTGACATGAGAGTGGATACAATTTTACCTTCAGAAATAGAAATTGAATGATTCAAAAGAACTAAAAGCAATATAAATATAAGAAGCTTATAAAATATGCTATCTAAATTGATTGACCAGAAATGCATGAAAAAAGTAATAAATTCAAGATAGAGATGCAACTAACCTTCAATATTAACAATGGACAGCTTGTGTGTTTGCCTTTCCAAAGTGGGTACATACCACATTGTCATCCCATTCACATGCTGAACAGTTTAATTTAGTCACTAAACCTAAAGGAAAAAAACAAATAAAAATCCATCAAATCACACATAGCTGCAGTTGAAGTATACTTGAATTCAGTTATTTTGTATTCAATTCATGTCAAGTAAGTGAATTGTACTCGGATCAATCCGTGTTTTCCCAGCAACTGACTCGATAATTAAGTCATACCCATCAAGATCAAATTTTGTTACTACCATTGCAGAGGAATCATCAGAGGCTAGAAACTAATGGTATCCCACCAAGCATATTAAAATCCTGGAATACCAAAATAAAAAGAAATTAGGAAAACAGACCCGTGCAATGCACGGGACATTCTCTTCCATTTTACTAACACATATAAGGAGTAAATACTTACAATATACTAACACATATAAGGACATTCTCTTCCATTTTACTAACTCTTTGCTTGATGATGTTAGGGGTCAGGCTATCCCCCGTATGCTGACTACTTAGCCCTTTTTCATATTAATAAACGCCTCCTTGAGGGGTTGGAGTGTACCGCCTCTCCTTCAACCAAAAAAAAAAAATATATGATATATTGTCTAAAGTTTGACCATGAGGTTAATAGGTTGGAAATTGGTAGAGTTCTACAAGATATGAGCAAACGTGTAGCAACATGAATGTGATTGGTTAAATTATTTTTAAATATGAATGATAAAAATTATCTCCATATGTGTATTTGGATTCTAATATGTATATATATATATATATATTGATAGGAGAATTTCAATTACAAGTCCTTAATTATTTGACCAAATGTTTCAAGCATTGATTTAAATTATATCTATTTTTGGTTAAAATTTATATGAAATTATTACACATTAATGGATATTAATAAAGAAGATATGTTACAAACATCCTATATAATTAATCCATAATAAATCTTGATATTTTTCACAAGTTGTAAGTTAAAAAATTATTTTAAATTTTCTATGATTTGTTTGATTTATGAGTAAATAAAATACTTCATATATATATGTAGGGCAATAGTAAGGCATGGAAAATCATATTTGTTTGAAGTAATTATGATTTTTTAAAGAAAGACATTGCTAAGTCTTATTGAGTTCATAATCAAAATTTTAAAATTCATGTAAAAAAATGGACACATACATTTGTAAATAATTGATATAAATAAATAGAGAATATAAAGGGAAAAACTAATCACATTTTAATAATATGGAGAAATCATCAAAAATCATGTACAAACATTATATAAAAAAATATTTGAAGGCGGTGTTTGACGTTACATCTCACATAGGCCATGCATGAAATTTGGGTTACGCATGGACGGAACCCAGAAAATCATCTAAGAAAAGCGGTAAGTTTACAAATCTAACATAAGCTATATATAGAATTTGCTTTAACTATTTAGTACGCTGGTTTGAACTTGAGACTTGAGAGTACTATATATATAGTGGACAGATTTGTTCAATGCGTAGCTGGTGGAATCCAAATGGTTTGGTTCAGAATACCTGCCAACGACAAACTAGTACATGGAAATCGGGACGATCACCTGTGGCGTGCATTTGGTATTAGTTCATTTGATGTTTCTCTTAGGCCAAGGCTTTGAATTAAAATCTATCAAGATATATCTCCAAAGGAAACTATTTAAAAACATAAAATACATGATAATTGTTATTAATTGCGCCGACTCAGTGACCTCTACCGATATGGGGTGCCTCAGTACCGACTTCCGTTAGAGTCGATAGGGTTTCTCCAATCTTCACTCAACTTCATCTCATATGCCACCTCATTACCGAACCAATGAGCATCGGTACCGACCCCACTGCCTCGATATGCCCCTCGTAACTGAGAGGGCTCCCTCGTTAGGGGGTCATTACACTTGTGTTGGCCTCGATTCTTCCTCTAACGACTTCTTTGGTGTTGGTAACGAGCCTCCAGACTTCTTCATAAATCTCAAACATGGTTCTTTCACTTCATTCCTTGCATCATTTCATCTCTACTCCTTGCCTGCTTCTCCTCGGCTTTTCTCCACTCCTCAAAATGCTCCGAATCAGCTTCAAAAACCTACAAAACACCACCAAAGCTTATGTAGACTCCATATCGTAAACAAGTACGAAAACCTACACAAATGACTCCAAACCAAACACAAAAACTAAGAAAATGACTCAAAAGACACTCAAACACACCCTAAAAACACGACTAAAAAGGCGGACATCACGTACTTAGAAGCAAACTAATTGGAAGAAACTAGGTCCATTAAAATGGGGGGATCAATATTGTTTGAATCATGCATGGGAGTAATTGACGATGAATGCTAAATGCGACAGTGACACAATTATTTCTCCACATTGGAACTGTAAGTGGCAGTGGACATTGATCAAGGAAGAACACATGCAAAAAAAGAATTCACCCGTTAAATGTTGTACATACTCGAAGAAAAGCTCAAAATAGTTAAAAAATTCGATAACTTATCGACTCAAAATGTGCACAAACAGTCTCGAAGAAAATGAAGATGACCTCATTCTCCAAAGTCCTATTCCGATTGGGGGACAATTAAGGGAAGATAAGTTTGGTGTTGTCGCCCCACAACAACAAAGCAACAATTGTATGTTGTAGCAACCAAATGCCAAATGTCTGGAAGGCTAAACCACCTCTCCCGGGGGCGAAGCCTGTACTATCCCAATCTAGATTGAGGGACATTTCTTGAGCCGTATAATGAAGGAAAGCACGGTCAAAAATCTCGACATATGTTCGGTAACTATCATCATTATTTAAGTTCAAATGTCGCATCATCTTTATTGATCGAGCCTTAGGAATTCAGCAACAGCTCTAAACCCATAGTTTCCATCAGCAACTATTGCATAGTTACATTTAAAGAAGTCCTTCATACACATCAAAATGAAATTGCAAAGGATCAGGTGATGGATCCAAGGGAATTTATGGAATGTTGGGAGAGCTCATTTGAGATGGCATTAAGAGGGGCTTTGGTACTTTGGGGGTCGACCTCTATGCTTCTTTGGAGGAGTCTGGTCCAACTCTTTATCAATTTGTTCCCACCCACATAGAAATCTTTTGTTTGGACTATTATTGGGTCTTCCTTTTCGCTTCCCAATTCCGGGTTCTTGTATTCTACTCTTTTTTGTCGGGCTAGCTTGCGGATAGCATTAGCACAATTGTATTGTTCATTAGCAATCATATTTGAAAACTCGTTGTTGATGAAGTTATCCATTAGTGATCTTGCAACTTTGCGCTTTGTACCTTCTGTCTCTTCATTTTGTAGCATGAGCTCCATGTCAAGTGTTCATCAAAAGATAGGCACTACACTAGGGGGAATTGGCATCTCTTAGGCCACATAACGTGTAATGGTGTGGACACATGGCAATCCATGTGTCAATAGCAACAAACATCTACAATTAGGGTCAATGTATGTATCTTCCCCCTTTTCATATTCGTCCATCAAAAACTCCATGCCTTTGTTTGATACCGTATAGTTATAAGAGTCTGAAAATGTCAACTCCAATCAACTCAAATATCATCCTGAAACGACACCGGTTCAAAGAAGCTTTTATCTCATTCACTTGGATTTGCAAAAAGGAATGATATTGATCAAATGCAATGTCCAATCTCACATGCATGTAGTCAATCAATCTTTGAATGATGAGTGTTGTCCTTCCACCCTATACCAAAAGAGAAATAATCAGCACAAATCAACAAAATCGGTTTCTCTTGCCACTAGTCGTATCACTGTTACGGAAATTTGTCGTAACGGCCACTTGCAGTTATGGCTAAACGACCAATGGCCGTGACGACCACTAACAGTATGGCCGTTATGTGCAGTGTCAACAAAAACAACTAAATATTAGATTTAAAATGTACATACCTATTTGTTGTGCTGCATTGAGAATTTAAAACTGTATTTGTCCAAGCTAACACAATTATTGTCTTATACGGTTCAAGCTACTCACTTCTTACATATCGAACGAAATTTTTTTGGGTCGTCAACTTTGCCTCAATTATAGCCAACTTTCCATTGTACCGCTCCATATTTGTTACCCTAAACAATGCTTTGTAATCATTTGAGAAGCATGTTGCAATAGTGGGATTCTTGGTGACGCTCTTTGCTCTTCCTTCAATGTTCTTTAGAATGTGAAACCTATATAGAAGGTGTTTAGAACTTGGAAATAAGGCATCCAATGCATTTATCAAAGCCTTCTCTTTGTTTGTCACCATACAAGTGGGTGTCCTCTGCACAATTTCACAACGCTCTACAAGTTGTTGTGCAATCCAAGTTTAGTTTTCTTCCCACTCATGGGCCAATAATGCATCCGCCATAGTATACTTCTTCCATGTGGATGTGAAGCCGACAATTTCCAAAAAGGGCAATTTATACCTTTGAAATGCACTCGTGAAACCTTATACTTAAAAAGGAAAGAATAAATTGTCGAATTTTCACATTACTTACTTGTTTGTTTTGTATGTGGAATCCAACAATAAAACATAGGGAAATGCCTTGAGGAGAGATATCGAATCAGGACTGGCAAAGAACAAATTCGTAATCATGTTCATCTTCTCATCTTCTAAGTGTCTTACAAAGTAATTATTCTCCCTAGCGTTATGGAAGAATTCTTGGACCGTTGTTGTAGCTTTCATTAGTTCAGCTCGTACATTAAACCATCCATTGTACACTTGCCTCTTGTTGGTGTAGTTCAACGGGAATTCATTCAATGCACATGCAACTTGGTTTGATGTATAGTTGCTCTTTGTCGTCATCTTTAACACATTTTTCTTGTTTGATGCCTTTCAACTAGTGGGTGACCACACAAACTGGATCCAATCTTATGGTTGTGAATTGCATATACAGCAACAATCATCCGTGCTCCTCTAGGCTGCTCTTGACACTTCAATCTAAATCGACACCCATATTTCTTGTTTTGTCACCTTTTATGAACTAGTGTATTTTCACTTTTCGACGGGGTGTGATTGCTCTCTATCTCATAAAGTAGCCATGTCTTTCCAAGATGAGACATATCTGACTTTCTATCCCAACATATTATTATACACATGTTATTTTGAATACCAACCTCTTTAACCCAAGAAATGGCCTCCTCTCGAGAACCAAATGTTGTATCGGTGGTAAATAAATGCGAATAATCTTCCGACACCTCCTCTAGGACCTCATATGTATGATTTGAAAACTACGGATGACTACTCAGAGATGGGAATCCAAACATGACTGGTGTAGACTGTACTTGCTATGTCGGCAATGGTGCATGAGGTGGAAATTCGAACATGACCGGTGTAGATTGTAATTGCCATGGTTGCACTCGTATAAAACACAGGAATCCAACCATGCTCGGTGTATGATGATATTTACCCGACTACAATAGTACTTGAGTTGGGAATCGAATAACAGGTGTACATTGTACGTAATTTGAGAATCCGAACGTAGTTGTTGTGTTTGGACATTTTGATACGTACTCGCATCACTTATTTCAAGGTCATTCAACCCAATATATACCTCATTTTTCTCCTACAAAGTTGTAAAGACATTCTGTAAAGAATGGCCGTTAAGGCAAAACAATGTCTGGTCGTTAAGGCAAAACAACATCTGGGCGTTACGGCCAGTACGCAAATAATCGTTAAGATCGTTGTTGTATTCCCTTCTCCCAACATTGGGAGAAGGGACAAATGTAGAGAGAGACTCCCAAGGGGGTTGGGAAAATACCAACCCTTCTGCTTTGTTGTCGTTCGATCTAGCTCTCTTCTCTAATAATTTCTTGTTTTGCTTGATTTTGTGCATTCCCTCCAGCTTGTCTTTGTTAGTGTTTGATGTTAGAAAGATATGAGTGTGCTTTATCCGGCTAAAAACCCCGAGCGTCATGCACATCGCTTGGCTCAAGGGGCTTTCGTCTTGTCAGATCTGGGTTTTATGAGCTTGTTTTCCTCATTTTGGGCTGTAAATCCCTTGTTAGTTCGACCTCATGCCTCTTTTCTCCATCTCTTTCGGGTTTGTGTTGTTGAAAGGGATTTACTTAACAACAAATAAATTTGTAGTCAAGACCCCGCTGTGTATAAGGAGGTCAGGATCGTCCACGGGAAGCAAGGTTATGTTTGATTACTAAACTAAAAAGCAAAAGAGAAAGCAAAACAAAGTAAAGAACAAAGCAAAACAACTAAATAAATGCACTGGAAGGGGCCGATATCGACCTAGTCAGGGTCGGTACCGAGGTATGAATTCAGCAGAAAAACTAAGTAAACAACAAGAAGAAAGGGGAAAATTGTAGGTCGGTATCGACCTGGGCAAGGTCGATATCGAGGTACCTGGGTTTGGGTTTTGACTCAAAAATAAGGAAAAACTCTAGGATAGGGGTTCATCGCAACATAATCATGCAATTTCCAATAACATAAATCATAAATATCATGTCTTTAACATAAAGTTATCAACTTTCGTTGATTAAACAAGCAAATCAATCAATTTTCACAAATCAATTCACTTGATCTACTTGCTTTGATCTAAAGTTCTCAACTTTCATCTCAAATTTTATCTCGTATTCAAATTCACAACTTTCTCTTTCAATCAAGTTAAGAACATAAAATACGTCAACTTTCGTCAAAGCTTTTGCACAAACGAGTAGAAGAATATATAAAAGGCATTCAATTCATTCATCACATCATCATTCATGCACAATCTGTAATATCCGCTAAATTCTAAATAAAATAAAAAGGGTAATAATCCCAATAAATTTTTTTCTCTAAAGTAGAGAATTAATAATCTTTATAATTTCATATTATATTATGAAAGGTTATAAAAAGTTAATACAATGGAAATTAAGAATTTAATTAAATATATCAAGCAAGTCGAGTGATTATTTAAATATTTTCTCTTTAAAAGAGAGTTTAATTATTTTTATAATTTTCATAATAAATTATAAAAATGTTATAAAGGGTTATTAAGGAGACAAATAAAAATCTCAATTAAATATAATCCCTATAATTTTCGAATTTAATAAATAAAGTGCTATTACAAGGCCTCTTGCATCTCCCTCTCACACACACACTCCTCAAGTCAATTGTCTACACATTAACCCATTCTTTTAATATTAAACTCTCATTTCTTCTTCTTTTTCAAACAACAAGTCAATTGTCTGATATTGAATTGACGTATATCAAATGTCTTTGAATTGACCTCCCAATCACCATTGTTGCTTGAATTGACCACCAAAACAAACATCATCACTTGGTCATCACCCAACAAGCACACACTCTACCATTCACCATCAAACCTCCTTCTTCCTCAACGGTCAAATTTCATTGACATGGATTCATGGGGGAGTCAATTTTTCCTATAAATAGGGGCTAAAATTCAATAGAAACTCACACAACTCTTTCTCCCCTCTTTCTCTAGGCATAATTACTCTCTTTTCAATCAAAAACCAGCCTAGAAGCCATTGTTTAGTTGCTGAATTTTTTTACAAAAAAAACCCACAAAAATTCTTTCTTCCTCTCCCATGGCCACCAGAGCACCACCCCCTTGTCGGACCACCGCCTGGAACGCGCGCCCGCCACCGGCCGTCCTGGTGCGCCGCCTCTAGGCACCCACCTTCGTGCGCGAGTCCGTCGTCGTTCGTTCTTGAGATCTCTCTGGCTTTTCACGTAAGAAGGAGGAAAAAGGAGAAAGAAAAGGGTTTGGGCTGGTTTTGGGCTAATTCAAATAGGCCCATATGTCCAATAGAAGCCCATCAGTTTTTTATAAGGATAAAAGAGAAGGAGAGGTCCAAAACTCCGCCCACCTCGAAATTCATGCCCATTCCGCTCTCGTTTTCGCTCGTTATAATTTCCCGACTCGTATTGTAATTTTATATCTCTTTATAAAATAATTTTACATATATATAATATTTATTTAAGTAAATAGAATAAATATCATAAGAGAATTATTAAAATAGGAAATAATGTTAAGTCATTAAATAAATCTCAATAAATTGAAGAATCATATTCATGATATAAAATAAATCTTATGACATAAGTATTTCTTAAATAAAATAATAAGCTTATCATCTTTATATTTATATATTTGGATAATAAGATATATTGTCAAGTATTTTGGATATAAAGATATTATTGTTTAAAGACCTAAGTTGTTGGAGAAAAGATATTAAAACTCACCTATAAAAATATTCAATTGCATATTCATATTTTATAAAATAACATTCTAAGACATGGGGAACCATTTAAATAAATAATAGAATTTTATTGCTACCTCTTACATGGAAAGTATGACATATTGATTAATTAGAAATTTACTATTTAAGGAAAGTTTTAGAAAAAGCCTTATTACTTTATAAGTATATTTATAAAATATGGTTTGTCTCTTTTGAAGAGAATAAAAAGAGAAGGATGTTATAATGAGAATATATTATAAAGATTTAAAAAGATTTTATAAGATAAGGAGGATATTAAAATAATAATAAGAGAAATAAAAGATATTCAACTACAAGGGTATTTTAGACTTTTCACACCCTAAGATGAGTTTTTATAAGAACAATATTTCATATAGTTATGAAACCTATATCTTAATGATTATATAAAGATATTATTCTTGCTTGGTTATAATAAGAAAATAATAAATTAATCTAAAAGGAATATTAATCTTAAGTTAATGAGTATTTAATAATTTGAATATTACTAAAGGATAATAATAATTAATTTCAAATAAAGAATTTATAAGAAATACAAGGATATTACCAATATAAAATAATAATAGGGAATATTATTATTTTATTCATCTCCACCTAAATTATTATTATAATAATTTAGTAGTTAATGCTCTTATAAAAAAAATATAAGAGATATTTAAAACTTTAGAAGAATTAAAAATAATTCTTATTAAAGTTCGTTCGTACCTCTCGTGTCGATAGGTCGAGTCTCCGTTCCGATTAAAGTCAACGATTTTCGTTCGTTCCTTTGTACACAATCGTAAATGATAAGGCAAGTGGAATTTCTTGTAACACCCCGTCTTTCGACGAGGCACTACTAGGGAATAGACCTTACCAGGTACTATTATTTAGGTTGACAACTACATTGTAGGACCTTACAACTCGGGCACGACGAGAAAACATAATAAAACATCCAACCTTTATTTAGTAAAACTTAGAAAAACGTATCATGCATGAATCCCCGAAAATTATAAATAATCAAATACGTCACAACGCCTACTGAACTGAACTATCTGAACCAAAAATAATAATAAACGAAACACAATACCAACTCTGTCTAACAAATATTAAAGTCAACATCCAAACTATTATAAATAACTAGTAAAAACCAATCCCACTATGACACGCGCTCTTTACCGCTCCGGCCCGCCATCTTGCCTCGGTTCCTGCACGGCTCCCTGATTCATACCTGGAACTGAAAAATGTTCCCCGAAGGGTCAGCGTCTAATCTACCAAGCTAGAAAGAATATGGAAACTGTAGAACGTTTTAAAATCATTTATCTATAGTCAGCATACAATTCCACAACCGCAATAATAACTCTAAAGGCCAATACCTAAATTTATTATGTCAGTCACAACAGTCACATACGCATTAGCAATCACAGTCACACAACAATGCAATTCTTCCTTTGTCCATAATCCGTATTCCAAGGCGCTCATCACCGCGCCGAGTGCAGAGGCAGGCCCTCCCACTCCACTTCCCAATCTCCCTTCTAACTCCGGGCTAAGCCTCCACTGGAGCGCTTGCCAAAAACACACAGATAATGATTTTCGTTTGAAGGGGTACGATTATCCCAGTCACACGGGTCAAAGTAGCCAACTCTTCCTCAACACCAGCTACAATGGGCCGTGTCGGAAACGGTACCAACACAGAGAAAACGTTCCAAAATAATTTTCGATAAAACACATTTAAAATCATTCATGCACACAACATACAAGGAGTTCAAATCAATTTAAAAGGTATTCGGGACTAGTTCCCAAAACTCGCCCTACAATATCGATACGCAATCTAACAAGGGAGAAAAGAACCGAGCAAGTCGAAAAACGACTTACCTCAAACTAGGGATCCTTTGAAGAAGACGGAATTAGGGCGGAAACCGAAACGATTACCTAATAGGAAAATTAACTTGTGAGATTAGATTAAACCCGTTCCAACCCATACTAGAGTAACCCGTAAATAACTAATTCTTCTAAATTGGTATCAATCTTAACTTAGATTATTAATTAATACTTAATTCTAAATTTTACATATTAATACCCATTAAATAACCCAACCCACTAAAACCCTTTCTCCCATTTAACCAACTGATCGGCCCAATAAAAAAAACAAGAGAAGGCCCAATTTTTGACTCGTCTCCCCCTTGCCCATGCTAGTTTCTGGGCCAACCAACAAGCCCGTCTCCCTCCTCCCTTTCGTTTGACCGATTCTGGGGTTTGACCCAAGTGGCCCCCACCCGACTTCATCTTCAACCTCCCGAAACGAGACTCCGGGATTTGCCCCTGCCTTCTTCCTCCTCGGCGAACGATGCCATCGCGCGCCTCTCTTCCTCCCCACGCCCGGACTCCCAACGTCCTTCGCAGCGTCTCTCCGACCTCGTTTCCCCGCCGCAATCCGATGGCGACCATCAACGAGCGCCGTCGAACGCCTTTCTCACCGCCCCTGTTTTCGCCCGCCGGTGTTTCTCGACTTCGACCCCACTCCACCGGCGATCCCATTCCGTGACAATGGCATCGAGAAAGAGCGGAGAGGGACATCGCTTGTCGCCCCTGTTTTCGTCCAACTGACTCGCTTCCACCGCCCCAACAACCATCCCTACCGACCCCTGCCCCGACCGACGGTCTCGCCCTTCGAGACCCTTAACCGCTGGCGGGTGGCTCGGCGTTTTTAACGCCTCACTGGTCCCAACCCAACAGACCAGTCCCGGGTGAAACCTAGCCTAGACAAGATCCTAACGGGATATAACAAGATGGAGAGTTTTGAGGATTACCGGTTGGTCCGAGGCTTCGTTTCTGGTCTCGGCGGGATCCGAGGACGCTCGTACTCCTAGCGCTGGATAGCTTCTGCAGGATAATTGTCATGAATTTGCGAAAACAGAGGAGGGAGGAGTCGATGGAAGTGGATCGAAATATAGGCGGGGTTGCTTACCGTCCGAGGGGCGCACTTTGTTGGATGGTACGATGATGCACAGAGGAGGAAATTGATTCTAAGGAAGAATCGTAATAGTGGGGTGTTTATAAAGACTAAATCTTGGTTAAAGATATAATTTAGGAATAGTGATCAGAATTTGGCTAACATTTACTGTGGGTTAGTTTAGATATGGTCAATCGGACCTTATTATCCAATTTAGTTGAAATTAGGATTGATCTCTCAATATATATATTTATGACCAAATACGGATTAGTAGATCGGATTATTAGAACATATGTTTTCCTAAAACGAGGTTGTCTATAGTTCAAGGACTCGATCGTTTGTAACTAAAGAAAACTCGTTTTTCCGACCTATGTGACCTAAAAAAAATTACGGATATTACATTTCTCCTTGTAGCCTTGATAAATTCATTTCGTGAAATTTCTCGATGTTGGGAACAACTTGTTTGCTAATAATAAACGAACCTACGAATATCGATTGTTAGAAATAATGACCCCTATGTTATCATTATTTCGCTATTTAATATTTGATAGGACTATTATGTTAGTCTTGTTTGTGACCTTGATTGTTCACTACTGGAAAACGCGTTTGTAGCCAGAAAATATTTAGCCACGAATTTTGGCGAGGGTAATTTGGGTGGCAATGGCCATAAGTTTTACTTTCCGTTTGTGGTAATATGGCCATGAAATATAGAGTTGTGGCTAGTTTTGGGGCCGAATAGCCCCGTAAAGTGAGCGCGGCTAGATTTGGTTGTAGATTTTTTGCAATATTGTCATGAAAACAAGCTCGTGGCTAATGTTAAGGCCCAATGGACGCGAATTTCTTGCGCGGCTAGATTCATTTCTAGAGTAGTAGCTAATTAGCCACGAAAAAAGATTTGTGTGTATATTCAGGACAAAGTTTGGAGCTAACTACCCACATACTAGTCGTGGCTAGGTTTGTGGATATGTGTGTGGGTAATTTGAATCATTGACTCATAAATGTTTCTTTAGAATTTTTAGAAATAACCACAAATCTAGCCACGAGTTCTTATTTTCGTGTCTAACATAGTTTGTTTGGAAACATCTGCGATAACCGTCACGAGATTAGCCACGAGTTCTTTATTTCGTGAGAAATCTGCAGAAATAACCACGAGACTAGTCACGAGTTCTTTGTTTCGTGTCTAACTTTGTTTGTTTGGAAAAATTTGCAGAAACAATCACGAGATTAGCCACGAGTTCTTCATTTCGTGAGAAATCTGCAGAAATAACCACGAGACTAGTCACGAGTTCTTCATTTCGTGTCTAACTTTGTTTGTTTGGAAAAATTTGCAGAAACAGTCAGGAGATTAGCCACGAGTTCTTCATTTCGTGGTAAATCTTCAGAAATAACCACAAGATTTCAACGAAGGAAGAGGAGAAGAGTACGTTTGGATTGGTTGGGTTGCTCCTCCATATGGGCCCAGCACGGTGATCCAAAAACAGGCCCATTTCTTTTGACTCCCAAGCCCATCAGATTTTCTATTACCTCACAGGCCCATTCCTAATTAATTTTTATTATTTGTAAAATTATTTCCACTGTAAATAACAATAATTTTAAAATTTTAATAAATATTACCCATAGGCCTTTATAAAAAATATTTATTAAAATAAAATATCAATCATGCTCACCTAGGAAATTAATATTTTTTAATAAATTATAAATGACTTCCTAGGAAATTAATAATTTTTAAATATTATGAGAAATCGTTATATTCATTTAGAATCGTTCATTCTTATGAGAAATCGTTATATTCATTTAGAATCGTTCATTTATTGAGAAATCGTAATATTCATTTAGAATCGTTCATTCTTATGAGAAATCGTTATATTCATTTAGATTCGTTCATTCTTATAAGAAATTTTTTATATTCATTTAGAATCGTTCATTCTTATAAGACATTGTTATATTCCTTTAGAATCGTTTATTCTTATAACAAATCATTATACTCATTTAAAACCTTTCATTCTTGTAAGAAATCGTTATAGTCCTTTAGAGTCGTTCATTCTTATAAGAAATCGTCATATTCCTTTAGAATAATTCATTCTTATAATAAAATGTTATATTTCTTTAGAATCGATCGAAAGCGTTACTTTCATTTAGAATCGATCATTCTTATAAGAAAGCATTATATTTCTTAGGGTTTAGGGTTTATAGTTTAGGGTTTACGGTTTAGGGTTTAAGGTTTAGGGTTTAGGGTTTAGGGTCGATCATTCTTATAAGAAATCATTATATTTCTTTATAATCATTCATTCTTATAAGAAATCGTTATATTTCTTTAGAATCGTTCATTCTTATAATAAAACATAATATTCACTTAGAGTCGTTCATTATTATAAGAAATTGTTATATTTATTTAGAATCGTTCACTTATAAGAAAACATAGAAAATGTTATATTCACTTAGAATCATTCATTTTTATAAGAAAATATTGTATTCACTTAAAATCGTTCATTCTTATAAGAAAACATTGTATTCACTTAGAATCGTTCATTCTTATAAGAAAACGTTATATTTACTTAGAATCGTTCATTCTTATAAGAAATCATTATATTCCTTTATAATCATTCATTCTTATCAGAAATCGTTATATTTCTTTAGAATCGTTCATTCTCATAAGAAAACATAATATTCACTTAGAATCATTCATTGTTATAATAAATTGTTATATTCATTTAGAATCATTTGTTCTTATAAGAAAACATTATATTAATTTATAATCGTTCTTTCTTATTAGAATCGTTCATTCTTATAAGAAAACGTAGAAAATGTTATATTCACTTAGAATCGTTCATTCTTATAAGAAAACATTATATTCACTTAGAATAGTTCATTCTTATAAGAAATCGTTATATTCCTTTAGAACATTTCATTCTTATAAGAAATCGTTATATTCTTTTAGAATCGTTCATTCTTATTAGATAACGTTATAGTCCCTTAGAATCGTTCATTCTTATAAGAAATCGTTATATTCATTTAGAATCGTTCATTCTAATAAGAAATCGTTATATTCCATTATAGTCGTTCATTCTTATAAGAAAATGTTATATTTCTTTAGAGACATTCATTCTTATAAGAAAACTTTATATTTATTTAGAGTCGTTCATTCTTATAAGAAAACATTATATTCACTTAGAATAGTTTATTCTTATAAGAAATCGTTATATTCCTTTAGAACATTTCATTCTTATAAGAAATCGTTATATTCCTTTAGAATCGTTCATTCTTATTAGAAAACGTTATAGTCCCTCAGAATCGTTCATTCTTATAAGAAATCGTTATATTCATTTAGAATTGTTCATTCTAATAAGAAATCGTTATATTCCTTTATAGTCATTCATTCTTATAAAAAATGTTATATTTCTTTAGAGACGTTCATTCTTATAAGAAAACTTTATATTTATTTAGAGTCATTCGGTCTTATAAGAAACCGTTATATTCTTTTAGAGTCGTTCATTCTAATAAGAAGTCGTTTATTTCTTTAGAACTATTCAATCTTATAAGAAACCTAATTAGTTCACATGTTATGTTTAAAGTTTAAGATTAACAATACCTAAACCTTTATTATGATCTTTATATGCTTGATGTTAACAAGTACACATCAGGGGTTCGGGAGCGGAGCCCCCGACAACATCAGGGGTCCTAGGGGGCGGAGCCCCCTAGTAGGGGGTCGGGGGGCAACGCCCCATGACGGTGGTCTCGCTGACTGGTCAGCGAGTTGGGGGTCCAGGGGGTAACGCGCCTGTGGAGGGGTTGGGCGCAACGCCCCCAATAAAAAGGTATACAATGTTTTATGTATTGAAGATTTATTTTATTATCATGTTAGATTAATATCGGTTTATATATAAAATTTTCAATTTCACAGTTTTAATTATTATACTTTTCAGATATGAAAGTGTATATATAGGAAAGTGTTTTAATTGTGACTATAATTTCACACTTTTAATTTAAAAGTGTGAAATTAAAATCGTTTGTTCTTATAAGAAACTGTTATATTACTTTTGAACCGTTAATTCTTATAAGAAAACGTTATATTCCTTTAGAACTGTTCATTCTTGTAAATAATTTTTTTTAAGAAAATTAATTTTTAAAAAAATTATTTGTTAATTTTATCATCTAGAGTTTTGAATTATATTAAAAATTACACTAAAAAATGGGTGAATATGATTTTATAACTTATTATAATCCTACTTATTTATAAATTATTATTCAACTTTTAAAAAAAATTGTTAAAAATGTGTGCAAAAATTAATGTCGGGTTTAATAGAAGGAATTATTACTTTAAGAGGGAAAATGAAATTTGGGCTAAATTATTGGCGGGCTTGGAGGGAAACGAAATTTTGGGCTAAATTATTGGCGGGCTTAGCGGGCTCAAACCCTATTTTCTAATGTGGGGGCTCAAATGTCCATCTCACTCAACTAATAAACCCTAAAGTAAGGAACACGAGAGACGGAGAGAGCATCAGAATGGAACGCGACGACTTCTCTTCTCCGCCTCGTCAAAGTCTACAATCTCGCTCTTTCAGTTCAGCGACTGCTTGTCTTCTCCGCCTCCTCAAAGTCTACAATCTCGCTTGTCTTCTCCGCCTCGTCAAAGTCTTAATTCAGGACCGGATGGCTCGGCGGCGGCTTGGCTGCTTCCGGTTCCGCTGGACGAAGGTGAGGCGGAGGTTGGAAATGAGGGAGGATAGTTCGTCTCCAAGTTAATCGAGAGAGGAAATCAGGATGGAACGACAGACTCGGGGAGTTCGAATTCTTCACCGCCGGCATATCTTCTCCGCCTCGTCAATGTCTCCAAATTCCTCTCCGAAATTGATCGGTTTGAACATTCTTTCTCAATTGAATTTTGTTTTTATTGTTTTATTATGTGAGAAAGATCCAAATTTTCATTGTTTTTGTGACTGAGGACAATTGGCCTGCCTCCGGCACTGGATGGATCTGAAGTTGAAGAATGTTGTGAGCTACGTAGCAAACTTGATTCAACACAGTAAGATGTCTATATTATGTGTATTAACGCTGAGTTAGAGACCATATTAACAAGAATGTGTATTTTGCAAAAAGACTTAAGCGTTACCCAAAAGTTGCTCGCGCCGCTTCTGGGTCAGGTTGTTTCCTTTGTAATGGCGCTCATGAGCACTTCCTCTTATTTGGCTGATCTCGGTAAGAAAGACTTAAGTGTTTCCTTTGTTACATTGTGTCAAAATTGTTCAGCCGTTTCTTTCCTAGTTCTGCAAATTATACTCTCATGAGCTTCTCTTCATCTTATGTTCAGGTCACAGTCTTGCTGATCCTGGTGAGCCTCTTGAGCTTGCTCCTTCTGCTTCTCCTTAATCTAATTCACACAATTAATCATTACAAAGAATTCAAAGTCATTAATTTTCATATATAGTGTGTAATTGGGGTCAAGCTATAAGTGAATTTAACTAGATAAATCAATTTGGTACCAACATTCTTTGCAAGCACACTGTTCTGCTCTTGAAGTAATTTAGCCTACCATAAAAACAAAAATTTGAAATCATTTGGCCTACCCTTTTCTGAATCACAGAAATTGATTCATGCATATGCTATTTCTGCAATCAACAATAAACATCTTATGATACATTCACAATTTGTTCAACCGTTTCTTTCCTAGTTTCCGCCCCTCACTCTTAGAGTGACTGCCGACTGCTTGAGAGTTGACCATAAATGCTCAATTACTGACAGAAGATTGCTTATAAGATGAACTAGAGGTTGTGAATTTGTTCTTGTTACATAACAAAGATATATTCTTGCTATGTGAGCTTTTGCTTTCTACAGTCACCACATTATTTGCATATAACATATGTATTTGGATTTCTACTTTCATCCCTATCTCTTTACATGCTATATGGAATTGACTATACAAGCTATCACATGATCTTCATCAGCCTATCTGAATTATTTAGACTTGTGATTTTGCCTAATTTAGATGTGGAAAATAGTTGATTCACCCTTTTCTCTTGTGGGATTTGCAAGTTCATTGGTACTATTATGTGCTATTAGGATTTGTTGATGTTCAAGGAAACTATATTGGTGAGTGATTCTGGCTTCTCTAAAATGATGATTGAGCTTGCTTGATAGCCACTAGAAAATAGATTTATGCTTTACAAAAAGGGATATTTAAATTAGATTTGTTATGCTATGGCCTATGGTAGTAGTTTTTTGTAGATCATAAATAAGTTTTCATCTTGGAATTGGATGATTAGCTAGTTGTTGACTCAGTCTTTCTCATAAGAGTGAAGTAGGAATAATGTATATCATCTGGGGATTCATTCTAACATGTATGCAGTTAATAAAGCATACTAGTATATCATATGAGGTCTCTCATTGCATTCATTTTTTTTGTTCATTCATTCAAGCTATATTTCATCCTTCTCAACACCTTTTGGACTAGTATGGTTTTATAAGATGTTTGTTTTCTTCATAACATTTTGGTGATGGTGATGCATCTTAAATTGGTTTGGACATTGATTGTAACACCCCGACTTCCGACGAGGCGCTACTAGGGAATAGACCTTACAAGGTACTATTTATTAGGTTGACAACTACACTGTAGGACCTTACAACTCGGGCACGACGAGAAAAACATAATAAAACATCCAACCTTTATTGAGTAAAACTTAGAAAAACATATCATGCATGAATCCCCGAAAATTATAAATAATCAAATACGTCACAACGCCTACTGAACTGAACTATCTGAACCAAAAATAATAATAAACGAAACACAATACCAACTCTGTCTAACAAATATTAATGTCAACATCCTAACTATTATAAATAACTAGTAAAAACCGATCCCACTATGACACGCGCTCTTTACCGCTCCGGCCCGCCATCTTGCCTCGGTTCCTGCACGGTTCCCTGATTCATACCTGGAACTGAAAAATGTGTCCCGAAGGGTCAGCGTCTAATCTACCAAGCTAGAAAGAATATGGAAACTGTAGAACGCTTTGAAATCATTTTTCTAAAGTCAGCATACAAATCCACAACCGCAATCATAACTCTATAGGCCAATACCTAAATTAGTTATATCAGTCACACAAGTCACATACGCATTTACAATCACAGTCACACAACAATGCAATTCTTCCTTTCTCCACAATCCGTCTTCCAAGGCGCTCATCACCGCGCCGAGTGCAGAGGCAGGCCCTCCCACTCCACTTCCCAATCTCCCTTCTAACTCCTGGCTAAGCCTCCACTGGAGCGCTTGCCAAAAACACACAGATAATAATTTTCGTTTGAAGGGGTACGATTTTCCCAGTCACACGGGTCAAAGTAGCCAACTCTTCCTCAACACCAGCTACAATGGGCCGTGTCGGAAACGGTACCAACACAGAGAAAACGTTCCAAAATAATTTCCGATAAAATACACTTAAAATCATTTTCGCACACAACACTCAAGGAGTTCAAAGCAATTTAAAAGGTATTCGGGACTAGTTCCCAAAACCCGCCCTACAATAACGATACGCAATCTAACAAGGGAGAAAAGAACCGAGCAAGTCGAAAAACGACTTACCTCGAATGAAGAATCCTCGGAAAGACGAAACTACGATCTCAAACGGAATGATTCCCTAAAGAATTATTACGGAAAAGATTAACTTAAACACAAACCGATAGGCCTAACTTTTATTAAGGAAGTTCTAATTAATAAATATTAGAGTATGCTAATTAACCCCTTATAATTTATACCCCACAACTTAGCCCACCAAATAATTAAATGAACCCAGTCCAACAATATACTTTCCTGCCCATTAAACGAATTAACCGGCCCAACCCACATTAAATTAATGGAGGCCAGCCCAATTCCCTTTATAAGGGACAATTGAATTGGCCCAATTTTAGCCCCCAATCCACCCGACTACGGGAGCACACACAAATCTCAACCCCATTTTTTTTTGACTTTTCCACACTGGGGCCCACCTGCCTATCTCCCATCTTCAACCTATCAATCCGAAACCAGAGTACCCCATGGCCCCGTCTCTGCGTTCCTAACCCAGCTCGCCGACGACGACGGAGAGCAAAGGCAAACACCAGTCACTGCCCCCGTTCGCGCCCCGTCGGCGTTCCCAGTGAACCACGCCCTTCCCCCTCCTTCTTCAACCTCTCGCTCCCCCGACTCCGTTCCGACCCCCGCTCTCTGTTCACAACCTCTCACCGGCGGCCTCCGACAACAAGGAAAAATGCTCGCCGCCCTCGTTCACGCCCACCCCGCCTATTTCCGCTGACACCCCTCCTAGTTCGGCCTGTGTCCGATCGAAGGTCCCTCCGATGGTGACTCCGCGAACCGCGTCTCCGTCTACTTTTCCCGGTTGACACCTCTCCGACCCCCCGCACAAAGCTGGTATCCCCGACCCAACAGCAACAAGGAAAAACAGAGGAGGGAAATCAGAGGAGAACTCACCGGTGGCTCTCACGACGGTTGACGACGACAGCAAATTCCGGCGGTTTTTTGCGGCCTCCCCCGCACGTTCGGACACGACGAGTTGGCGAGTCCCCGGAACGAAGTCAGAAGTTGATCTCCAACGGTGCACACCACCACGATGGGACGCAAGAGAAAAAGAGCGAGCAATTGTTCTATTGAACGAGAAAAAGAACGATTGGGGAAGATCTCGGTTTATAAGTCGGACGATTGATAAAAGATAGATTAGGATAGATTAGGATTTGGGGTTAAATAATTAGATAGGATAGAATTTTGTTGGAATAGATAGGTTGATAGGAATTATTTAACCGAACAAAGATAGGATTTAGATAGAGTGATATAGATATATTTTTATTTTTATTCCTATATTTTTAACTTGCTTAACGGATAATCTCAAGGATTAATAACTAATAATCCGACTTACGAGGTTACTTGTAAAACAAAACTCGATTGCTTGTGTTCTAAGGAATTCGTTTTTCCGACCTATGTGACCTAAAATAATTACAATTTAATATCTCAAATTGGTTTGGACATTGATGGGGCACTCTATTAGAGTCGTAGTTTACTAATAGAGTCGTAATTTACTAATAGAGTCATCAACCCAGCATCAATAATGTATGAAGCATACTAGTTTTGACTTCCTGCTTGCAACATCTCCTTGTTTGATGTGCATATGATCAATATTTCATCATTAATTTACATTCTGTGTGCACTTGGATACAACTGAATCATGTGACTGGCTTTGTTTTCTAGATCGAAAACGATTATGGGAAGCAAGATGCTTGGGCAAGAAGGGTATAAAGGAGCCTAAAGATGTGTTAAAAGTTGGCTTTCCAAGACTCATGATGCTTAGCAGCATTAGTTTCAGAAAATGTTTGTATAATTGTATCAAACATACTAAATGTGTTATGACATATAATGATGTGTTATGTCATTTTCAATTGTTTCTTGTATGTTTGCATTTTTTTTGTTGCTTTTGATGTCCAACTTTCTATACTTTACTATTGTTTTGACTAAACTAGAGAAAATTAGAAAATATATTATAGTATAATATTTTTTATTTTTTTAATTGCGTAATTATTTAACCACAAAATTTGAAACAAAATAAATTCATGGAAAATTTCAAGGCTAATGGCCATGAAATAGGTGCGATTATGCGTTCAAATTCGACTCGATATTAGATACAAAACACATTTGTGACTAACCTTTGATGGTGATGCACTCAAAACCAACCACAAAATTCAATTCTGGCTAATATGGTTGAACGTGACTTTCGTGGCCAATAGCCACACATTTAGCAATGAACTAATTCGCGGCTATTATTTGCAACTAAATAGCCACAAAACTAGAATTTTGCGGTTCTTTTCCAGAGTGATATTTAGCCTCACGTGTTTTAGCCCCAGGGCACCTTTCGTAGGGCAATCCATTGGGGATGTCGTGGCTAACGTGATTTCATGGTTATTTTTGTGGCGGAAGTCGTGTCTATTTTCCTGGCTACAAACGTGTTTTCCAGCAGTGGTTTACGGTCTCGTTAAGAGAACGATTCGAACGAACTAGTGAGGGGTGCGAGATTATCCCGACGCCTCTATATAACTTACTAAGTCGTATGCCTGAGCGCTTAAAGTACGACTTTCAGGATCATGATCCGTGTTCGCTCCGATTGCAAGGAGGGATGAGTGGCACTCTACCTAAGTGTCGGGAACCGAGTTTTCCCTTGGTGGTCCGGGCCATGCAAGCCCCCACCCTCTTTAAAAATCATTAACATAATCGATATTTTCATCACTATACAAGATAAGTGCCCAATGCACATTTAAAAGACATCAAAACCGAACCGATCTCAAATGATCGATCCGGCTCTCGGTCCGCTCAGGGCGCGAGAGGTTTTCAACTTGTATGAATTAATAACGTTCCCAACGTCCTTTATACTCTAAAAGAAGTCTACAATCTAGTAGATCTTCTCTCGATTAACGAGCTATCTCCGCTTGAGATACGCTCTTCTTCGTTACGATAAACCCCACATAAAATTCTATACTTCAAAACACATATGATCATATCCCCCTCGTATAATAAAAATTACCAAATTACCCTAGGGAAGTTCCGTTCCCGCTTGCTTAGTCTCTTATACTAATTCTTCTTTTTCGTATATTTGCCTAGTATATTCTCGCCCCTCGCGAATTATGTCAGAACCTAGGAACCCAAACAAGGTGTAGGCGAAGGTGAAGGAAGGGCAAGAATCTCCAAGATGTATTTTTCGTACCATTTTAATTCATTTTTGTTTATGTCTCAAGAACAAGTTTTTATGCGTTTCATTAACGAACATCATTTTGTTAAAGCAATGTAAGAAGGTTTGTACGAACAAAATCTCCGGAATTATGTTAATTTCCGCATTTTTTAAGTGTTCAATATCATTCTAAAAGCCTTGGGTGACTTTGGACGGTAAAATCTGAGGTCACTGGCGGTAATACCCAATGTTGTAAAATAGGGGTGTTACACAATCATGTTGCGTTTCTAACCCCAACTCTAGAAAAGGAAACTACTCACTCATGATTGAAGAAAAACAAGCAAAACAATTGAAAGAGAACATGATTGAATTAAAACTAAAGGCTTACTTGAATTAAAACTTCAAACTTGTCTTAGAACACACCTAGAACACAAGAATATCTCCCACAATCTTCTTCCTTGTGCTCCAAGCAACACTTGTCTTCAAAAATAACGTGTAAATTAAACCCTAGGAGTGTCCAACTAAAACTAACTTGAGAGAGCCCCCTATTCTGTCTAAACAAGAGTATTTATACTAGAAAATCCCTCTTAAAAAGTTTCAATTAAAACAAAACCTACGAGAGATAAAAGATTGTGGAATAAAAGCAATTAATGGGCCTTTTATCTTCGGCAGCTAGGCTGAGTGCCTCGATATCGACCCCCAGAGGGTCGATATCGAGGTGGGTCTTGACTTGATTTCTCATGTTTCTTCCTTCTTCCTTTGGATTTTGCGGGGATTTCTTCCATAACTTTCTTCCTTCCTTCTTCCTAGCTTGATCCTCTCTTCTAATGTCCATTAAATGCATCCAAATCCGCCTCAAAACCTACATAAAAACACACAAATAGCATTGTTTCCATACTTTTCACAAAATATGTAAGCTATACTAGAAAGACACAAAACACTCACAAAAACACAACAAAAATAGACTAATAGACTTACCAACTGGGTTGTTAGAAACATCCAGGTATGAGGAGCTACTAAACCTTAGCTTCTCCTTAGAGCCGGGGGGGTTGCACTTTCCCTCGGAATATGAGAGTAATTAATAATATTCGCCTGTTCTGGACTCTTTTTTGGAGTTGTTGTTGACTCTCACATGCACACTTAGCCTCTTGGAAGTAGGGGCTCGTTTAACCGGTAGTTCGTGACACACTCTTTAAGACCTCCTCACTAAATTTGCACCCTTGGCCATCGATATCTTCCATTTGGTTGCTTCTTAGGCGGAAGACTTGGTTAATCTTGTTAGATGGTTGTGGGGTGTGTAATAAAGGGAGTAAAAGGGGTCTAGACGAGTGTGGCGTCTGATCAATCCCGAACTACCAGCCCACCAACTCTATTTGTTTGAGAGCCATGTAAGAGGATTGTAGCATTCTCCTTTATCTTTTCTACTTTGCGGAACTCCTCTGTGATGCTTCCATTCTGTGCTTATGGTCACTAGCCTTGAAAGACGACTAGACCCAACAGTTGATGACTTAGCTAAGAGAGGATCTCCACTTCTTAACAAAACAATCTTTTGGTTATTCTTGTTTGGTAGCTTGGCCTTGTGAGCTGACCAATTCTTTACTATTCTGATTGTTATGTCCTTGTTGAGGCGGTATGAAACTCCTTTAGTTGTGGTGCCTGATCAACCCGAGTTAGTCTCTCTCTATACTTCAACGTCCTTAAGCTTTGTAATGGTGCACCCTTTGAGTTTCTTTAGATGTATGGCTTTGAGAAAAGAGATCAGTGTGAGGATTCTTTTGGGCACTCAGACATCATCCATTAAGTGGCTAGTTTGGATATTATGGACCTTCTCCAACTGATTCCTCATCTCTACTTGGTGTCCTTGACCAAGTTTGTTAGGCCTCGGGCATGATGTAGTTTGTGTTTGTTGGAGGTCTTAGACCGAGTTTGTTAGGCCCTGCGTGGGCATGTTGTGTTGAGTTGGATCTTTCTGATCCATCGTTGTACTTCTGTTTTTTATGCCTTACCCACTAGTTTGGTTGAGGATCTTTTGTATAGTTTCCCTTATATATTTATCACCTTTCAAAAAATAAAAAAAAACATTGTCAGTCGCTACGACTATTGTCCACGTAGTCGTAACGGTTTTGAAATCTCTGACTATAACGGCCAACAACGTTTTTGCCGCAATGGCTATAGCGAACGTCAAATAGGCCTGCAGATCTACTCGTAGACCGGACGTCAAATAAACACTTTGAGGTAAAACAACACTCATTTGTGAAATCTCTCTATCTATTATTTGAGCAGCAATCTCTTTATAAAAGATTTAGCCACATGGCAGAATCTTCAATCAACATCTGTACCAATCCTTTTAATAAAACGTTCTTTGTTTATAGAAAAACTGGTTAACTTCCTCTCATTAAACCTCTTTTTTGTTGCAACCGAGAAGCAATCTTCTTCCTGATTCTCCAAAGTCACTAGTAACCACCTCTCTTCACTGATAGACGTCACTCGTCGGCCCCATTCAACCTGCTAGAGCCCTCATCACCGATTTATCTGAACTTTTAGAACCACTAGACTCTCCTGAGTTTCTCTCAACTTAGTAATCTCTCTAGCCTCTTCCCACTCCTCTCTGTTTTTCAAACTTCCGGTTGAAGGTTATGCTTCTCCTTTGGCCTAATTATCCCTTCTTTTGTATCATTTCTTCTTCTTCTTCTTCTTCTTCTTCTTCTTCTTCTTCTTCTTCTTCTGCTGCTGCTGCTGCTGCTGCTTTTCCCTAAATTGTGATATTTTGCTGATTTCTCTCTAAATTTTCGTTGATTTCAGTTGAAAGAAAATTTTCACCGATTTTATTTTTCTCCAATATTCAATGGAATACAAAATCTGGCATTGCATTCGATGAGAAATCGAGCAATGCGGAGCTATTGAAGCTACAAAACGGACTCCTCTTCACTATCAAAGAAGATTTCGAGTTTGAAGATTTGAAATCGAAGGCAAGTCGCAAGTAGATAATATTTGGAGGCGGAGGTGAACATGATTAAAGGCTTATTGACAGTGCTTTGCTTATTCGGGTTTATTCTCTAATAACTTAGATTTTTTTTATCAGCTCCTTCTTTCTACAAATTTTTAAAATTTATGTTTACCTTTGTGTGATTCTCGAATGTATTTGTCGTTCTCTGAGTTCTGATGATATCAAAGGCTTTGTGTTCGAACATATTTCTTTTGTTAATTGGTTTGATAATTGCTCGATTTTGGTTCCTAATTAAATATTAAACTTTTGTTATTGATTGGACTAATAATGTCTTTGTAACCTGATTACTATATGGGTTAAGGAAACATGCAATATCTAGCTTGACTATGCTACTGAGAATTTGCATGGAGAGATGTACTTGAAATTGTAGATATAAAATGTCGAAGCTCTGAAGTTTTTTGTTTGTGGAATTGAGTGAGATACTCAAGTACTCAACACAATATTTCTCTATTGGACTTCTAAGATCTTTGAGATATCTTTTTTTATTTATGAAATTCTTATGCTGGATCGCTTATGCCTGCTTCATGTTTGTTCAATGTGATTAGTTTTTATGAATCCAACTCATAATTTTTTCTTCTCTTTTCTTTTGCTTGGACTTTTTCCGAATTAAGTAAAAAATAATAAATTATGATGTATTAGTCGGCCCGTACAAGCCGTATTGAGTCAAATTTTACCCCTCGTCGCCAAAAATGCAATAACTAATCCATAGAAACTACCTACAAGCATATTTTTTTGTAGGTGTCTTGGGCTCTTGCTTCGTAGTCCCCACCGAAGATCCTATATCTGCTGGTACTCAGGGAACAGTGCAATATTGAAGCCGTGGAGTTCCTCTTCGTGGATGTAGTTGAAGACGACTCTTCTGTAGATCAATCATATGTAATACTTGATATAGGTTTGAATCACGTAGAAACGCTTTCCGAAATAAATATTTCACCCCCTACATAGCCTTGGGGAATCCACGAAATTTGAAGTGAGATAAGACAAACCAACCGATCTCTAACAAGGCTATGAAAGAGATCGAACCTTAGAGTTCATGTAAAATGGATATTAGACTCTATTTGAAGTTCAATCATGGAGAGAAAACGTTATCCTCTAATTATGTGAACCAAGTGAACCAATGTTCCAACCCGACACCAAACTCCCAATAGCCTTATATATAGGCAAAGGAAAAACTGTTTCAGGGAACGATTACCAGCAGTTACTAGTAGTTAACGGCGGTTACCAAGTGCCACGAAAGGTTATCACCAATAACCCACGTCACCCATCAGTTATTAACCCATTAAGGAAGTTACAATGCATTTAAACAATGATTACATGACCGTTATCAACAATTAAAAACGTGCCGAAATTTTAGGCATGCGTCAGAGAACTATTGTTCTCACTACTGTTCCCTTCAAGGGGACAGACATTGTTTCCTCTAGTAGGTAATAAACATTGTTCCTTTTCAGATCGCAACTTCTCCTTAATATTTCCCTCTAAACCTCAATGATGCTTACACGAGCGTGCACGTCCGCACACCCAAACCCGTGACATAGCAAAGTAAGATCTCATAGTGTCGTATGAATCCCAATCACACTAAAAAACAATGTTCCCATATAGGAAACAATCACTTGATGATACTAAAATCATCAACACTTTTTTGGTCGGAACCTACAAGCATATCTTATACCAATCAAGGATTTTTTTGATCTTTCATCCTCCCTATAACAGAATCTCTTTACAAAAGATTGCGCCACTTAACATCCTATTTAACTGCCATTTGCACCAATATAATCAGCCTAACGTGCAGAATACAGGTTTCACTAACGTGCAAAATACAGATTTTCAACAATTATCTCCTCTCCTCCTCCGGCTTTTACTCTTCTAGCTTTTTGGTTGACAGCAAAATTTTCTCCTTTCTTCACAGTTCAGTAGGTACCATCTACTTTCTTCTCCTTTTCGTTCGACAGCAAAATTCTTCAGAATTCTACTCCGGCCTTTCTTACCGTTGCTAAGGTTGCTTCTCCTTTCTGTCAACTAAAGACGTCTCCCTTCTCCACATCGTCGGCCCCCGTTCTAGCCACCTACATTCTCATCGTCTGTCGTCAATTTCGGTTTCCGCCCTCGACCTAAACCTCTAGCTGCCTACGTTCTTATCTATACTAATTTCTGAGGTTTGATTCTCCTCTTACATTTTTTTAGGTTTCATTTGGTGAAATTTTGATACTATGATGAAGATTTGAGATGTTCGTTTTAATTTTAAGGTTCTTTTGGTCAAAATTGCTGTGGATTGACTTTGTTGTCTTCTCCGAGGCATCAATTGAAGAAATCAAACAAGGAGGTAGCATATCCATATGTTTGTAGGCTCGGGTTCAATGAACTGCAACTCTACATTACTTCAGTTGCCTTCTTCTCAATAAGATTTGGTGAGCACATCTATTTTTTTTTCTGCATTTGTATTTTCTAGTCTTTTCCCTAATTTTTGATATTTATGATGATGAATATGAACTTTGGACTGAATTTTTTCTGTTTTTTTTTAGTCTTCGATTGACACATAAAGCATAGAATCTGTTGAATATTCAATTCTGCAATGATGTGATTGGCATGATGATTCAACTCTCTCTGTTTTCAGCAAATGAAAAATCGAACAAGCTAATCATCTAATTTCTGTAACGACTAACACCAGTAAACCACTACCCAATACCCATGATGTCTAAATACAGTAAAAACATTAAATATAATCATCTTTAGGTAGTTAACCATGGGAATACATATCTATATTTAATAACAGCAAGGAGTACTTACTTGCATGACAGATACACAATACATGCATGTTCCCTCTTCTAAATGATAAAATCAACCTAAAGACAATAGTAAAGTTAGAAAATGCATCTCTTGGGAAATTAACACCAAACAAATTTTCCTCAAGCAAGTATAATGAATGAATTCATTTAATTCATGATTCCAATATTAGTTATTGAACGCATGTTAGTAGTAATTGCTCAATGCATCAGATCTTAGTGAATTGCTTCATAATCATGTTTTGCAAGTTGGATTTCACAATTAGATTGTAGCATATTGTTCAATTTTTTGATGTTTGTTTAGATCAGTGGGTATTCAATTGAAAGCGGGCTTGGATCTTGGTTTGTCCCTATTCAGGATTTAGATCATTGTTTTACTTGTGAGTATAACTTAAAAATCTATATCTCAAATAGATACCTTTTTAACAATTGTTTCCATGAAAACGGTTGGAGTGTTCAAGTAACAAATTGACAGACAAGAGCGTTATCAGCTACATAGAAGAGGTAATGAATTGATCAATCATTCTATTTATGGAATTTGTATATGTCTTTGAATTCATAATAATCTGAAATCAATTTATTTACTTTGCAGTCATTTTGAACTATCCACGATATGAGAGTCGTTAGCCATGAAGGCCATACAGCCTTGGAGCTAACAGGGGAACCAATAGAGTTGGTCTATTATAAAAGGTGTTTGCTGTGTTGGCGGATTTGCAATGTAATGTGCTAGATGCTAAAGTATGGACCCATAATGGGCGAATTGCATCCCTTATATACTTGAAAGATTGTTGCTCTAGGTGCCAAATCAAGGATTCCAAGAGGATTGCTAGCATTGCAACTAGATTAAGGCATGTTTTAAAAGGCGACAACATGTGTAAAAGTCGACGTTTGGTAGGGGTTACTCATATAGAAAGAAGATTGAAGCAGTTGATGTTTGCTAGCTAACTGCGATTTTGATAAGGAATTCATAGGTGGAGTCAGATTTGACCCGCCTATGGTTGCAGTTCAAAACTGGATTGAATGAGGCTACTTTGTTGTCAATATTCAGTGCAAGGATCGAACTAAGCTTCCGACATGGATTATGTTGTTTGCCATGGAACTAACTATCCACACAGAAGGAAACCATGCGTATCTGGAATTACCTTTTGAATCTTTTTGTGTGCGTTGAGCAATTATTCATCGACCTATAAAATCAATTTGTTTAACAATTGATTTATTATAAATTTTCATGAATTCTTTTAAGGCACAAAGACGGAACACTCATTAGCTTAGAAGATGAAAAGCAAAGAGTTGTTCAATGTTTGCAAGCCACCATTGAGAATTTCTATGACTGAGAAAAGCAATGAGATCTTGAGGCAACAAGAAGGATGGGATCTTGAGGAAAACAAAATTTGAGGAACACGAGGAAAAAGTACCATACATTTTCTCTTCTCTTTGATTGGTGTTGTTCTAGATAACAATGAGATCTTGAGGAAAACATAATTTGGTTTTACAGTTCAAATTAGCTTCTGATGGATGATGAATGCCTATTATTTGATATGTTGGATTGCCATTCAAAGCTACTTTCAAGCATATGATCTTTCTATTTTCTATTCCAGTTTTCTATTGGCATTACTTGTAAGTTTAAGAATCAACAACTTCTAATATACATCCATATTGCCTATGCAGGGAGATCAAAGTTTTCCTGGTAAGTATGCTCAACATTTAGTGTGATTCAACATCAAAAAGCCTTTCTGCTTAGCTTTATATATAATAAAGGTGCATTGTTGTATCTCTCCCAGCTTGTATGTCAAAACTCCAAACATTAGTATGAACATGAGACTATTGTATTAATTCTATGCTTACTTAGAATTTATTAACTCTTGGAATTGTAGGTGCCTTAGTAATCTGTCTTCTCTTGCCAAGTAAAAATTGTTTACATTGAATTGTTAGTTTGTTACAGTGTCTTATTGTTTTCCTTCTTTTTTTTAATGTTATAACTCATCTTTTATTCTTATTGTGCATGAAGGTAACCGAGAAGCTTAGTGAAGGAACTGTTCTCATGTACCATATCGAGACTCTAAGCTCACATGACTACTTCAATCTTCTCTTAGTGGTCGTGGATATGTTCAACGAGGCTTTCAGAATATTGCTGCTAACAATGAGATTTGCTTGCGACTAAACTCATGAGTTTTGTGCGTTACTATTTATTTTCTTAACAAAGACTGATCTTTAGGATTTAGTGTTTTATATATGGGTTTGTGGTTTACTAATGCTCCTTGGGTTTGCACTGTAAACTGGTATCTCAATTTATAAATTGTCATTTAATGCTTTTATTCTATCTATAAGATCTAATTTTCTTTTGATTAAACTTTTTTATGTTTTATGATCTCACAATCTTTGATTAGATGTAATCATGAGCTCGAGCTAATATAATTAATGGAATATTGGACAATGTTAACAACAACACAAGAAACCCTTAATTAGACTGATGCCCCTTTAACATTAGGTTTTTCTAGTGTGTGCCCATGTTATAATAATGATTGGAGTTTTCTTAATTAGAAATTTAAAGGTAAATATTACTTCATCATTTTAAAATTAATAATAAAGAAAAATAATACTCTTACAAAATTAAGTTAATAATTTCCTTATTTATATTGCTTTCCTTCTCAATTTACATTCTTCTCCTAATGAAGGGAACCTAATCACTGTTGCTTTGTTCGGTAAAACAAGGTCTTTGAGGAGGTGGAGGTTTTTAAGAAGGTTTTTGGGTAGGTGTAGGTTTTTGGGTAGGTGAAGGTTTTATTTTTTAAAACCTCCTAAAACCTTATTTGGTGTTTGGTATTACAAGGTTTTAAGGTAGATTTTGTTTCAAAACTACCAAAAATAATATTAAGTAAAATAATTAATAAAAATATTGTGTTAAGATTTTTCACAAACCTCCTAAAACCTATCTATACCAAGGTTTCATTTTTGTGTTTTCAAATCTCATTAAAAACCTCCTCAAACCTCCATCTAGTAAAAAACCTTGTTGTGTCAAACACTTATTTAAGCAGGTTTTAAATTGTGAAAACCTTTAAAAACCTCTACAAACCTACGCCGAACAGGGCCTAGTGTGTGCCAATGGGCACACACTACAAAACATTACACATCTTGCTTTTTGAATTTGTAGACATCTTGCTTTTTGAATTTGGAGACGTTGGACAACACTAGAAAACATTACACATCTTGCTTTTTGAATTTGGAGACGTTGAAAGGGAGAAAAGGGATGACTTACCTTTGGAAGGAAAAAACACACAATTTATGGAAAAATAATTTCGCCATTTCGGAATAGCGCACCCGTTCTTTTTCATAATAGCGCACCCTCCAACCGTTACGACCGGAGGGTGCCCAGCCGTTACGGTTGGGCACAGTCTGGCTGTAACGGCTGGGCACTCTCTGGCCGTAATGGCCGGGGTTTGGTTTAGGGTTTTAAGTTAGTGTAGGTATGTATGTATTATATACTTTATATATTGTTGTATGTCTCTATATGATTCCATTTTGGATCTTTGGGTGGATTGTTAAAGCCCTAACAAATGTATCATGTTCAACTTTACCATTTTTTGTGCGCTATTAGGTGACCAAACCCAAGTTTAAAAACAACAAACAACTTCATTGCTTCCAAACCACGAACTTACAAACAACACTTGCTTCTACATGAAAAAACATCGAAATATGACTTACTGAATCACGAAATGACAAACAACATTTGCTTCTAAAGCCGAAACATGAAAAAACAACAAACAACATTAATCCTCAGGCGTAATATTATCAACTTCCCGAATCTCAGCACCTTCGAATAGGCGAAACTGCTGATGAGGTATTTTTCAATCGTTTACCTATCAAAAAATCCTAACTTAACCAATCTGAGTAGAATGGTAAGCAAGGGTCGATCCCACAGAGACTCGTGTATGAATGTTATTACTTAAGTGCCAAGTAACTAATATGGGGGTTTTTGATTGTAAATTCTAAACTACTATGCAAAATAGAAACTAACTAAGAATGCTAAAGATGGTTTTAGTCAATTAAGAGACAAGCGAGTTCAACTAATTAGATCCATCATGATATTGCTTTATTGATCATCGATTCTCTTGATTCTCTCCTCACTTGAATAATCTATTGTGGATAATGATCCTACTAAGGACTAAAACCCAAACTTCATATTTAGTTGATAGACCAACCAGTTCTAACAACCCTAATTATCAAATAACCTAGAAGACCTTCTAGATTCAATTAAATAACAGCATGAAGATTCAAGTTATCAATAGAAACAAACACTTAAAGCAACCAGACATCTAAGTGACTTATGAATTTATTCCCTACTTTAATCAACTTGTCCAACCGGTACTAAATTAATTAAAGTCTACTCTTGATCAAATTAGTTCCGACCGGTAATTAATCAGATTCAGTTGTAAATTAACCTAGAAATTCTATTAGGTAGCTAATCTAATAAAACCCTAGAATAATTCTGATTCAATTAAGCACAGGGAATAATTTCTATTCAAGTTCGTTGAGAATCAATTAAACCTCACAATCATACACAAATCATAACTTCACTAATTAGCCAAACACAAGGGAAAATTAGCAATGCATAATTGAAATTAAAATCAAACTTACAAAGGTTTCAAAGTCTTCCTTGAGAGAAAACCCTAGCCTCCAAAGTTGATCAAAAGTTTTCTAAAAATAAACTAACATAAAGTATTTATATGTCTCTAAAAATAACCCTCATAAGATATAATAAACCATACAACTCGGAAATCATAAGCCCATAAATCCAAATGTCAAAGCCCAACATCAAAACTCGGCCCAAATCCAACGTCCGTGAAAAAGCCCAGATTGCGCGGCATCGGCCTGCATTGCGCGGCCGCGCAATCTCCTCCCCGCGCAATTGTCACTCAGTCGATATTGCTCGGGCAGATTGCGCGGGTTTGATCCCGAGCACTTGCTTGACTTCTTGGCTCGATCTTTCTTGCCTTGGCTCTTCATCCTAGCACATACTAGCTTCCTTAGCCTCGTCCATCTCGTCCACCACCACCATGATCCATCTGCACTTGCCCCGCTGTTGCTCCAGAACCTAAAAACCCGTAAAACCGAGCAAACTAGCGCATAATACCCGACAACACAAAAACCTAAAAACTAACCAAAACATATATAAAACATGCATCTAAACTACTCTTATATGCGAGCTATCAAATTCCCCCATGCTTAACCCTTGCTTGTCCTCAAGCAAGACATAAATCCAATCACACCATAGAAATGCAATCTTACTTCCATTTCAAGTCAAACAAACATTTCTCAAGTAATTAAAAACTCAACCAAGACTTCTCAGCATGCATTATGGTAAGCAACAAGTAAAGACCATTCATTCATTCTAGACCTCACCAAGGAATTTGTGTTTTGCACTCAACACTCAAATGTATAAAGTGTATGTGTTTCACTCAAAATCAACCATGAAAACTAGACTACCATATGCTTGCATCAGAGTTCTAAATCTCCACCGCTGGGGATCAAATACATAACAAAAATCATGAGGTCTTTTCCCGGCTTGTAATGGGGCCAAGGTAAAGAAAAATTTGGAAGGGATAATATTTGGCCTGTGGTGCTAAATCCGGGATAAAGAACTAATCCTAAACTCAATTCAACACTTTCTTCTCAACTTCCTCCAAATATTTTTCTACCAACTTCATTACATTTACATTCAAACACTTTGCTTCTTTTTTTTCTTTTCTTTTGCCTCTTTTCAACTCTTTCTTGCTTTGCTAATGAAGACTAATAACATTTAAGCACTTTTGCTTTTGCTTATTTTGCAACAAACTTCCTCTTCATTTTTTTTCACTTTGAACTCAAGAGTTTTATTTCCTCTTTTTCTACCTTTTTCACACAACTGCCCCATACTTACATCAAACTCACAACAAAATACAACCAAAACCTAAAGTCCTAAATCCCGGATTATGGGTCAAGCTTATTCGGCTATGGATCATTTTGTGGAGCTATCAAAAATAGGCTTAAAGCTTAAAAGAAATGGGGTGTCAAAAACATGGATCTTGTAGGGTAGGAAGGGAAATAATAGGCTAATAAGAAACATTGCCTCAATCATTTTAATGTCATGCATTCAATCATATAAAGCAGCCTCAAAATAGAGTATTAACGCAAGTTCTATAGCTAGATAATCATGGTGATACACTCAAGCATGTAGAGAACAAATATATCATGAAAGGCCAAAAATCAAATCTCACAAGGCTAATTGTTTTGTCTAGAACTTCAGAATGAATCAAATACTCAAGCTAAATACATGCTCCATCCTATAATCAAGTCATTTAATCAATGATCATGCTTATATCATATCAACTTCAGTAAATCATGCAAATCATGGGTTAGAACTTATACTTAACTTAGAAACACAAGAGGAATCAAACAATGGGGAAATAAGAACCTAAATGCAATATTTTTGTATTTTTTCGAATTTTTCTAATTTTTTTTCATTTTTAGAATTTTAATCAATGCATGCAAAATTTTTAAATATGACCTAATCTAATGCAAACTATATGCAATGCAAACAAGTAATTCCCTTCCCCCATACTTAAAACATACTTTGTCCCCAAAGTATAGTAAAAAGGTAAGGAAAGAGAAAAACTCACAAAACCTAGTTATCCGGGTAATAGGGCGGAAAATCCTGTGGTGGTGGTGGCTGGTACTCCGGATGAACCTCTGGCTGCGGTGGATAGTATGGTGGAATCTGCTGAGCTGGTGGTGGCTGATATGGTGGGAACTGAGGATACGGTGGATCTGGGAAAGCGTACTGCGGATAAGACTGATGAGGAGGATAGCCCGCTGAACTCCAGCCATCCAATCTAGTGTTGAGCAGTCTGAACTGCTCATCCTGGCGGGCTTGAAAAGCAGCAAGCTGCTGATCCTGATGAGTCCGATATGATGTGAACCTCTGATCCACATAACCTCGCATGTTCTGAAAACCCTGATCGATGTGAGATGTCATATTGTTGTAGCGCTGCGTGTTCTCCAACTGCATCTGTCTCATCATCTCCATCATCTGGCTGTACTGTGTATCACCTCCAGCTGGTATAGATGGGTCAAAGTTTTGCTGTTGGGTATCCTCCTCAGACTCATCCTCCTCCTCTGTGTCTACAGCTTCAGCAGACTCTTCCTCTTCCTTTTCTTCTTCTTCTTCCTCAGCCATAGTGAAATCCTCATCCATTTTTCCTCCTCTTCAGACTCCTCAACAATAATTGGGGCCTTATTTTTAGCCCTAACTGGGCTCCTGACAGTAATCACATCCAAATCTTCATCACGGGGTTCAACGTACCAGTTAGCCGGGCTGTTTCCAATCTTGACTCGGCTCCCATCAAGAAGCTTCATTACTCGCCCAGAATCTCCAAGCACCCAATAGTAGGAGTTCCTGTAGAAATATAGGACTCCCATCTTCTTCAGCATAGTGAAGTTGATTGCCACCGGTGGGATATCAACTCGTAACCTGCTCAGATCAATGCCAAAGTTCTTGGCCAGATTGGTCACAATCCCACCAATACAGATAGCTCCTCCACCCTTGTTTGAAACATGGTACATATGATTCATCAGCATAGCACCCATACTCATTCTTTTTTCTTTCAGCAAAGCAGCCAATACAGCAACATCTTTCTTCGGGCAATTGTTTCCACCTTCACCCCGTCCATTCATGCTACCAGAAATAAACCGTTGAAAAACTTTGATGGCGGGATGAGTGATGGGAGAAGCCTTTTCTTGGGTTGGGTTATCAGTTCTTCTCCCTGTTATGGCTCTCCAAAAATGTTTATCAGCCCATGTAGCTTCAGTTTCAGTAAGCACGACATCATTATCATAGATATGCAGGAATCCAAACGCCTCATTGACCTCTTTCAAGGTCATCTTCCTCCTTACACCTCTGAGCCAAAACTTAATTTCCCCTTCTCTTCTGAAATCAATGGACAAGGTACTCAGAAACTCTAGTGTTAACCCCTTGTAAGTTGGTTCACACAACTTCAAGAACTCGCCCTTTCGTAGATGCGCCGCTATCTCATTCAACAGATGAGCAATCCCAATCTCATTCATCAGATTTCAATCAATGAACCTGGTTGCTGCCCATTTCCTATCCTTCAGAAGCTCAAATTTGATCACATGATTGTTCTTTGCCAAACTGATCCCAAAAGTTTCTTGGGTCCTTTCTCCCACCACAGCAGGGGGAGCATAAGCGGTTCGGGATGATGATGCAGTATCTCTTCTACTTCTTTTAGGAGCCATTTATACCAAAATTTTTACAGAAACCTACACAACACCACAAACGGACCAAGCAAACACAATTTTTTTTGTCACGGCAAGGACAACCACAACAATATTTCACAAATAATCGCTCCAACACTCACTTCCCCCACTACCTAGAACAATTTAATCAAAATTTAATCAAATTTTAATCAAATTATGGGTGGATTTCGAATTTATGCAAAAAGCTTAAATAAAACACGAATCTATGCTAGAATCATGCAATAAACAAACTTTTGTGAAGAACTTAAGCCTAAATCCGAGCCTAAAGGGGTCAAATTCGGATTTTTCTAGTGAAACCTAGATCTAGATTCAACTAAGTAAAAACCGAAATTGAATGGGGATTTGAGACACTTACTTGAATCCTTGTTGATTTTGATGTTGTTGGCTCAATTTGTGGTTGAAATCCCGCTTGGAATGGCTTGAGAGGAGCTTGAAACCTTGCCTTCAATGGAGGAGGGAGGGAGGTTGAAGAAGGAGAGGGGCGGCGAAGTGGATGGGGAAAGAAGGAGTCGGGCTTAATTAAAATATATCCCGAAAAAACTGCCAATTGCGCGGCCGCGCAATTGCGAAGCCGCGCAATTGCCTCCCAGTTGGGATTGCGCGGCTTTGGGCTATGGATTGCGCGGCCGCACATTTAGCAACCCAAGCCGCGCAATCCCAACTGAGTTGGCATTGCTCGGCTTGGTTACAGATTGCTTGGCCACGCAATTTTTGTCCCTTTTCCGAGTATTTCTGTACTTCATGGCTAGCCCGAGTTTATCTAAAATTTGAGGATTATTTCTACCTACACTAACTAATAAAAATAAAATTTGTAAAATAGAAAGAAAAAAATCAAAGCAAAACTATCCTAAAACATGGGTTGCCTCCCAAGAAGCGCTTGTTTAACGTCTTTAGCTTGACGTAAAAAGGATATTAAGAAGGATACGAGCTATGGAATTCGATCTCCTTCCCATCGAATCCCATCTTCAATGTGCCCTGCAGGTATGTCGATCCTTGTATTCGCAGTTTTCAAAAATGGTCGTCCTAGCAACATTGTAATATTTCCAACTCCCGATCCCATGTCCATCACTAGAAAGTTAGCCGGAAATTTCAAGCAGTCCACCGTAACCCATACATCTTCAAGTTTTCCTTTAGGCCTTACAGTGGAATGATCAGCCAACTCTACTATGGTCCGAGTTTCTTTTAATGGTCCCATACCAAGTTTCTCATATAGGGATGAAGAGATCACATTGACAGATGCACCCAAATCAATTAAAGCTTCATTCACTTTGGTGCTTCCAATAGTGCAAGGGATAGTGAACATGCCAGGGTCACTGCACTTCTCGAGCAAACGCTTTTGAAACACAACAGACACATGTTCTTTTTCTTTGACTTGCTTCTGACTTTTCTCCTTCTGTCCCCTTTTCAGAGTACACAACTCTTTCAAAAACTTGGCATACCGAGGTACACTCTTGATTAGATTCAGTAGCGGGACATTAACTTTGCATGTACTGAAGACCTCGAACAGCTCTTTGTCATTCTTCAATTTCCGGGTTTCTTTCAAGGCCTCTGGGAATGGTGGGACAGGCACATAGGCTTTCAGAAGGGGTTCAGAGTTTCCTTTCAGATCGCCCAGATTGCGCGGCGTCGCACCAGATTGCGCGGCTACTCTTTCATCCTCGACCCCGCGCAATCCCAACTTGGAGCACATTGCGCGGGTTGAACAAATGCGCGGGCGCGCTTTCAGCAGCCAAGCCGCGCAATTGGCCCTCGTTCCATTATGTTGCTTCTTCAGCTTTGCTCAACTGATATACTTGCCCCGCCTTCGAAACATCACAAATAGAGACAAAACTGACATTTGCCCTCGGGTTAAGCTCTGTCTGGGACGGTAGCTTACTTGAATCTCTGGCTTCCAATTTGCTCACTGCCTCAGCAATCTGACTGACTTGATTTTCCAGATTCTTTATACTGGACTTGGTTTCCTGTTGAAGCCGAGTTAGAGAACCATGTATTGTCGAAACTGTCTAAGTCAGACTTCTGATCATATGGTCAGTGGACATATCGTTCTAATTCACTCCTTGAGCCTGAGATTGGAAAGGTGGTCTGAATTGAGCTTGGCCACCTTGATTGTTGAACTGCTGATTGCTTGGATTGCCATACCTCAGATTAGGATGATCTCTCCAGCCTGGGTTGTAGGTGTTGGAGAAGGGGTCATACCTCGGCCTAGGTGGTCCATATCCTCCCACTGCATTCTCCTCAGCTTTTTGATCTTGGAGTGTAGGGCAAGCGTCAGTGGGATGCATGTTATCAAAGCAGATTTCACAAGATTTCACCTGTTGTCTACCACCCTGCTGCAACAGCTACTTCATCATCATTTTCAATTCAGTGACTTCATCTTGGATTCTTGTATTAGCCACCACTGAATTTGCAGCTCTTGAGCTAGTCTCTTTTCTGAACTGTCTTGTGCCCTCAGACAGTTGTGTAAACAGTTCAAATGCAGCAGCAGGAGTTTTGTTGAGAATGTGGCCCTGGCAAGCTGCATTGACCATTCTTCTCTCATCATCCAAGAGGCCATTGAAAAGATATAGAATCAGGTATTGATCAGTGTAGCCATGGAAAGGACAGCTGGCTACCAACCTCTTGAACCTCTCATAATACTCGTACAAGGACTCATTAGTTTCTTGTTCGATGTTACTGATTCGCTTTTTCAGATCGTTGAGCCTTGTAGCAGGGAAGTACTTCTCCAAAAAAGCTTCCTTCATCTTAGCCCATGTATCAATACTTCCCAGAGCCAAGTAGTAAAACCAGTCTTTAACCTGATCCTAGAGAGAAAAAGGAAAGGCTCTCAGCGCGATCTGGTCATGAGTCACATCAGCAGGCTTCATGCTTGAGCACACAACATGAAATTCAGAAAGATGCTTGTTGGGGTCTTCACCACTATGCCCATGGAATGAAGGCAAAAGATGGATCAACCCGGATTTCAGCTCAAACTTGACTCCCTCACCAAGAGCAGGGAATTGCACCGCCAATGGCTGTTGTGTCAGATTTGGTGCAGTCAACTGTCTCAGAGTTTGGTCACCCATCTCAGCAGATTCAACAGATTCAGATTCAGAGTCAGATTCTTCAAGAAAGAACGGTAAGGCCTGAAAGTGATTCCGGATTTCCTTCCTTAGCTTGAAGAGTGTCCTGTCAATATCTGGATCAAATAACAAGGGAGATGAGTTAGTAGCACGTGTATGAACCATATAACAGGTTCACACCCAAAACAGCACAAAAGTAATAAACACAAATAGCGACGAGTCCCCGACAACGGCTCCAAATTTGATGAGGTATTTTTCAGTCGTTTACCTATCAAAGAATCCTAACTTAACCAATCTGAGTAGAATGGTAAGCAAGGGTCGATCCCACAGAGACTCGTGTATGAATGTTATTACTTAAGTGCCAAGTAACTAATATGGGGGTTTTTGATTGTAAATTCTAAACTATTATGCAAAATAGAAACTAACTAAGAATGCTAAAGATGGTTTTAATCAATTAAGAGACAAGCGAGTTCAACTAATTAGATCCATCATGATATTGCTTTATTGATCATCGATTCTCTTGATTCTCTCCTCACTTGAATAATCTATTGTGGATAATGATCCTACTAAGGACTAAAACCCAAACTTCATATTTAGTTGATAGACCAACCAGTTCTAACAACCCTAATTATCAAATAACCTAGAAGACCTTCTAGATTCAATTAAATAATAGCATGAAGATTCAAGTTATCAATAGAAACAAACACTTAGAGCAACCAGACATCTAAGTGACTTATGAATTTATTCCCTACTTTAATCAACTTGTCCAACCGGTACTAAATTAATTAAAGTCTACTCTTGATCAAATTAATTCCGACCGGTAATTAATCAGATTCAGTTGTAAATTAACCTAGAAATTCTATTAGGTAGCTAATCTAATAAAACCCTAGAATAATTCTGATTCAATTAAGCACAGGGAATAATTTCTATTCAAGTTCGTTGAGAATCAATTAAACCTCACAATCATACACAAATCATAACTTCACTAATTAGCCAAACAAAAGGGAAAATTAGCAATGCATAATTGAAATTAAAATCAAACTTACAAAGGTTTCAAAGTCTTCCTTGAGAGAAAACCCTAGCCTCCAAAGTTGATCAAAAGTTTTCTAAAAATAAACTAACATAAAGTATTTATATGTCTCTAAAAATAACTCTCATAAGATATAATAAACCATACAGCTCGGAAATCATAAGCCCATAAATCCAAATGTCAAAGCCCAACATCAAAACTCGGCCCAAATCCAACGTCCGTGAAAAAGCCCAGATTGCGCGGCATCGGCCTGCATTGCGCGGCCGCGCAATCTCCTCCCCGCGCAATTGTCACTCAGTCGAGATTGCTCGGGCAGATTGCGTGGGTTTGATCCGGAGCACTTGCTTGACTTCTTGGCTCGATCTTTCTTGCCTTGGCTCTTCATCCTAGCACATCCTAGCTTCCTTAGCCTCGTCCATATCGTCCACCACCACCATGATCCATCTGCACTCGCCCCGCTGTTGCTCCTGAACCTAAAAACCTGTAAAACCGAGCAAACCAGCGCATAATACCCGACAACACAAAAACCTAAAAACTACCTAAAAACTAACCAAAACCTAACCAAAACATATATAAAACATGTATCTAAACTACTCCTATATGCGAGCTATCAGCTGCGCGGTCGTTTCTTTGGCTAACATACGATCTGTTATATCATTGTCGTTCAGGAAAAAGCGACAATATCCTGGTGGTACTCCCACGCTAGATTGGCTCCAAGATATGACCAAGTTTCGTAGGGCGCCCTCGGGTACCATGGTCCATTCCGATCTACTCTCCTTAACACCTTGCATGAGAACGATGGAGATGTTGATGAAGCGTCGAGCAATGGCGTAGGTTCGTGAGGAACATGCTGCTTTCCTAGGAGCCATGGATGGAGATGGAATTCCGATTTGGGTTTGAGGTTTGATGGATGGAAGTCTTCTTTTATGGTTGAAAATTGGTCTACCCTCAATGTGATGTACATGCATGGGTCTTGTCACAAGAAAATCTCATAATAGTGTCATCAAAACAATAAATGGTATATTGTTATCAAAACATTAAATGGGATAGAAAAGCCACTTTGTTCATAATAGCGCACCCTCCAACCGTAACGGCTAGAGGGCTTCCAGCCGTTACGGCTGGAAGCTCTGGTCGTTACGGCTGGGGTACCTCGGGTCGTAACGGCTGTATGTTTATTGAAACCGAGGAATTAAATGCACTCAACTACCTTAGCTCTTTTCCGTCGTAGCCTTTTTAATACGCCATAGTCGTAGCCCTCAACCACTACAATTCATCTCTATTCCAAAAACCATAACACTTCTCTTCAACCATGAACAACAAAGGAGATTATTTCATGGATTTAGAAGATCAAGCCTTGAACATCAACCATAATGAGGTATGTTTTATTTGATTGTTCCAAGTTGCTTTCTTCCACCACTCTACTTCACTCTACTATATTTGGAAGAAAAATTTTTTGTGTAAAACTACATGTTTATCTAAAGATAGTTTTGAAGTAGGAAAAAAGAGTGTATTTAATCTTGCATGTATTGAGTAGGCAAATTATATAATTATTAGTAAAAACTAGGTTAAAGAATGTTACTTTGTTGACAAAAGATCATAACGTTTGTCTTAGAACTTCAAAGTGTTCTTGAACAAAAAGATTGGATCTTTGAAAGGAAGAAACTGTTTGGACGTTACGGCCAGACAACCTCCAACCGTACCGACCAGAGTGTGCCTGGCCGTAACGGCCAGGTGCTTCCCAGCCGTAACGTCTGGAGGAGCCCCAACCGTTATGGCTTTGGCACACTCTAGCTGTTACAGCTATATTTTACAGAATCTTATTTAAGCTTTGTTTTAATCTTTGTAGGAAGATAATGAAGTGTACATTGGGCTTGATGCATTGAGGATCGAAGATGGACAGAGTGATCCCGCATACAGCAATTCTGTTTATGGATGTCCCCATGTGCAGTCAGAACCGATTCCGTTTGCTGGAGATTGGTATAGTAGTGGATATCCGTCGATGCATCCAAGTCAGATGCCAGCTACATGTGATTGGGGTGGATACTCTCAAATGTGTCCAGATCAGTACGACAGTGGGTATGCTCAGATGCATACCGATTAGTATAGTCCTGATTATACACAGATGGAGTCACTGGCGAGGCGTGGGCTTCCATATTTGAGCGGCATGCCACGGTTTTTGGAACTTGTGGAGGAGGTGGTGCAAGAGTCTGATGACTATACTGAGTTATTTACCACATATAGGATATTTGGTAGTAGAGAGGAGGCCATAGAGTTGGTTAAGACAACATGTATTGAAAATAACATGTGCATTCGAACTGGGCGGACAAAGAAGTCTACATTTTTTGGTCAGCTTGGCAAGACTTGGTTGGTATGCGAGAGGGAAGGGGTATAAACCTCGAAGAGAAGGGAAGTAAAGGAGGTCCAAGAGACCATTAAGTCCAAGAAATGTGGCTGCAAGTTTGCAGTGACTTGTATTGAAGGTCCAAGAGGATCGTGGAGGATTGGGGTTGTGACTGGAATTCACAACCACAGGATAAATTCCAGTTTGCATGGGCATGCACTCCTTGGAAGACTCACTGGCCAAAAGCTGAAGTTGGTGGAGTCGATGTCATCAAGAAATTGTACCCCGACCCAGCTTGCAGTGGCATTGAAAGATTTCCCAATGAACTTCACGAGTAAGAAACAGATCTACACAGCAAGATATGGTTTAAAGAAGGCTGGTTTGGAGGGTCGAACTGTTGTTCAAGAGTTCTTCCTCCGAGATAAGGAGAACCACTACTTCATGGAGCACAGGTTAGATGATAAAAGCAATCGGATTAGTGACGTCTTCTTCGCCGGTCCTGATTCGATATCACTTCTTAAGGCATTTCCCTACGTCTTAGTACTCGACTGCACATACGCTACAAACATGTAAGTCATACACTTCGTTTTTAAGTTTTTATGCACTTATTATGAATCGAATTTAGATTCTGTTGAACATGACCGTAACGGCCAAATTGTCTTCGTCCATTACGGCCGGAGCGCCTCTGGCTGTTACGGTCGGAGACAATCTGGCCATTACGGCTGGTTTAAACAAGATTAAAATCCCCCACCTAATCCTTTCCTAAATCTACAGGTACGGTATGCCTTTCTTAGAAATTGTTGGATTTACCTCAACATGGCTGAATTACACTATAGCTGGAGCTTTCTTGGCCTTTGAGAGGGATGAAACTTTGCTTGGGTTGTGGAACAACTTCAAAAGCTTTGTGAATTCGTGCAGATTGAGCCTACCTGTTTGGTGACAGATCGTGAGCTGGCTTTGATGAAGCCATTGGATAAGATGTTTCCGATATCGAAGCGCCTTCTTTGTAGGTGACACATTGAGAAGAATATTGAAGCTAGAGAAAAGACTCTAATGAAGAATGCAACAAGTGCAAAATACTTTTCGAATGATTTTTGGGTATTGTTTAAAGAAACGACAATAGATGGCTATGAAAGGGAGTTGGCAAGGCTAGAAACAAAATGGTGTAAGTGGTCGCATCTTCTGCAATATGTCAAAAAACAATGGCTTGATCCATTTAGGACAAGATTTGTTTCTGCTTGGACAGACACAGTATTGACATTTGAGTGTAATACAACAAACAGGTATGCACAACTATTCCCTAAAAGTCAGCAAGGTATATGGTCTCATCTTTTAAACATTTGGGAGCTAATAGTTATTCTGAATTGCAGGGTAGAAGCACAACACTCATCCTTGAAACATTGGATTGAGACTGCTAACAACCGTTTAGATACAGCATTTAGCCTATTCCATACATCCCTAGAGATTCAAGTAAATAACATAAAGGCCTCCTTCAATGCATGTCGTCTAAAGACGCAGTCTCATTTGGTCGCGATTGATGTTTTTAAGCAGTTGAAGTACGCTGTTTCTGACAAGTGCATGGAGTTTCTGATAGAAGAGTACCGTAAGGGTGAAGGTGTGTTCCTTGACATGAGTTGTACATGTACTAGACCGGTGACACATGGTTTGCCTTGCTTCCATACTATTGCACGGTATGTGACTCTAGAGGTTCTCATTCCTCTGACTGCAGTGCACGTTTTTTGGATGACCCTTGACATAGAGAGTAGTACAGAACGAGGATGTTGAAGGGTGCAAGGGCAGAGTTGCAAAATGTTTGATGGATGACTTCTACACGAACACATTCCCACAAATATTTGCCGATCTACAACATGATTGTGCCAATGTTGTATATGATATAGTCTACCCCGAGAGGACCACTACACGAGAACCGACAACTGAGAAGAAGAAGCATAGGGGGCGGCCCAAGAATAGACCTAACAAAAGATTTCTTAGTGATTGGGAGCATGTTGATACAGAGTTAAATGAAACACCGCCAAAGAAACCTAGAGGCAAGCCACCAACACACCCGAGAATCCCCAATTCACCAACTATTTCGAGGGTGCCCCAAACTCCACCAACACCCTTGACACCATATACTTCGAGGGTGCCCCAGACTCAACCAACACCCTTGACACCGCCCACCCGGAGAGTACTTTTCCCATACATGGATGACCTCCCTTTGTGTATGAGGCCATACTTCACTGGTTTTTCATACATTGCGCCGGGCGGAAATTGTGGTTATAGAGCTGTTGCACACTCTCTTGGCATCACTCAAGAAAATTGGAGACAAGTGCGTCAAAGCATGATTAATACGCTCAATGAGCATGAAGGGTGGTTTAGGGGTAGTTTCTATGAGCATACGGTTGAAAGAATGAGGCAAAGACTTAATTTCTTTGATAATGGATTCGCCCCCGTCGATTATTGGTTTACACTTCCAGAGATGGGCTCCTTGGTTGCAACGGCATTCAGTTGCGCTTTGACATGTGTGGGGACCACTATTAATCAAACTTACTTTCCATTAGTTTCGAGGTCCGACAAGTTGGACAATGGGGTAATTTCAATTTGCTTCTTGCCAAAGGAAGCTCACTATATATCGGTAAGAGAAATTTATTAAAGCATCCATATATACATGTTTAAAGACCTTCATACTTATACAATGTCGTACTATTGCAGGTGTCTTTCTCGGACGACTCGCCATTGCCGCATATTTGTTCACAATGGAAGCTTCATTGTGATAATAGTTCACTATTTCTACTACATGAAAGCCAAAACCGTATGAACTTGTTCAAGGATGATGGCAATCATGTTAGGCTTGATTTGACAACTCAATAGGATGACAAACTGTCTACTATAAGCTGTAAATTGTCTGTTTTTTGTTTTGTAAACTGTTTGTTTTCTATTATGTAAACTGGTTTCTGTAAACTGTCTGTTTTTTGTTTCGTAAACTGGTTTCTGTAAACTGTCTGGCCGTAACGGCCGGCGCACCTCCGGCCGTAACGACTGGATGAACCCTAAAAACTACTTACAAATTTTAGTAGAATAGAATGGACATTTTCAAAATGATATTATGCTTCTAACCATCTAACCATTTTCAAAATGATTTTCAAAATGACAACCGTTTAACATTTCCAAATGTGGAAATGGTAAACCGTTGTCTTCCTCATTTGCCATTTTCAAAAACTAAAGAGTAGGAAGACTACTTAGAATTTTTAGGGTGAAAGCTTGAATTTAAAGCTTTTCTTTACTCTTGAGTTAGTTGAGACATAAACGTACAAAACCGGACCGACGGCTTGCTTCTATGGAATGTCGAAAAATACATAAACCTCGTAGAAATCATATTTTTCAATAATGTCTAAACATCGTAAGTCTGCGAATATCTAAATGTCAAGTACGAAAATACAACCTATGTCTGAAAATATCCAAACAACAAATACGAAAATAAGACATAAGTCATAGGAATCATAGTCAAAACAACAATAAAATCAAACGGCGGTATCATCATCATCATCATCATCGTGGTGTCCATAACCACTACCCTGGCCGGCCTCTAGCGGGGGCCACTGTCCTCCTAGATCAATCATAGATCTCTTGATGGCCTCGCACAGATCTCGATCGGGAGTCATAGCGAATGGTGTAAGATAACCCACAACATGTTGCATGCGCTGTAAATAGATCTGCTCTGCAATCTGTGGACTCACGTACAGATGAGTACGAGGCTCATACCACGACATATAATCTGATGAACAAGTCGACGGGTCATCCATCACTGGAGGTCCCATGAGGTCTAAACTAATGGAGTGGAAGTTCTGTGCATCCCAAACCCACAGAGACGCATCGTACTCCACTACATAACTCCGTACGGATGCTGGTCGTGTGGTAGTGCAAGGCAGGATAGGCGGACGAGGTATCTGTTGCACACGGTGGTATTGCCTAGCGGCTCGATCAGGCATGTACGACTCTGAGATATGAAGCACAGATATCACACCGTGGAAACATGAAGCGGCTAGAGTGTCACTAAAATCTAACACTCTGTATGGAGACCAGTTAACCTAAAGCATAACATTTTTAATATAGATTATAACCTAAACAAAACAATATTTATAAGTTGTATTTTCTGTGTACTTACATATCTCGCAGTCATATGATCGAGCTCCTCTCTGAAGTTGCACGTAGCATGTGATCCACCATCGCCCCCATCTCGTGGCCCACGGTGCATCGCCTTCCCAATCCGGATCGTCAGCAGGGCGAAAGGCTGGAAAGTACAAGAATATCCAAGCCTACATAGAAATTATAAGAGAATTATAAACTTCTTTAATGTACATAATTAACATAGTAGAAACAATCACTTACATGTAAGAGTGTGGTACAAAGACCCATCTGACGGGCGCCCGATCGTGTGCACTCATCGAGCCCTCGATACAAATAAGCGAGCACGGCTGAACCCCATGACATTTCATCCATTTCCATGACATCTCGCACTAGGCCGATATATGAAAGAGGAATCCGATGTTGTGACCTGTCTAGAAATAATGTAGACGCCAGCAGAAACAACAGAAAACCCGTTGTTGGAATCGTCGGATCAGCCTGCTCCTTGATCCGCTCCTTGCATACGTCCTTCAAATCTGAATGTGTTATTCCTCCCTTATCATAGTGGTTATGGAACCACTCCTCATCTAACCCAAACTTCCTAATAAACTGTGAGATTTGCAGCTCCCTCAACTCTCCCTGCTTCAGATTCCGCTCATTAGTCGGAAGAATAACTCCATCTCCATCAATCCTAAGACCGAGGATAAGTGCCACATCATGCAGCATGATCGTCATCTCTCCCCAAGGCATATGGAACGAGCTCGTCTCTGGCTGCCATAGCTCGAGAAATGCCACAATCAACGGAGTATGTATGCGGCTATACATGAGGTCTTGTAGATGAGCAAGTCCACTATGCCTAACTATGTTAATCCACTCGGCCTCCCCAGCCGCATCCAATCAGACAACTGGGGCGTACGTCTATGAATCCTAAACCCAACACGCTCCTATGCAATAATAATCCTAATAAGATCAAACGTATAAAAGGAGGTTAACAAAAGTGTACAAATAAATAACGTACCCGGCCAGCATAGATGTGGTGGGCGACATGCTCCTCAAATCCAAGTAGCAACTCCAGTATTTGTGGGCCACCGGGTACAAGACAGGTCAGAAACGGAGAAATGCTCATCCGGCCGGCGCGTCTCCTATGTCCCTGGCTAGACGAAGGACTAGCTGGAGTTGCATCAACTCCACCGCCTGTAGCCTCAGCCTGAGTCCGACCTAAGCCTCTAGCGCGAGACCGTGAAGACTGACTCGCAGTCCTCGACCGTCGAGCTTGACTCCCGTGCGTCGACGTCAGATCCTCTACTGCCTCATCCTCCGACTTGGCACTATGAATAATAACTGGCTGTGAAGAACACCGTCGACGCTGCCTAGTATACACAGAATTATAATCACGATGATCCTCCTGGTCCGAGGGAGCCGCAGCCTGCACCTGGTCCATCGGCTCGCCATGTATGTCGTCTAGTCCCTCTATTTGGGGATCTGGCTACGACACAGCCTCTCTTAATGCATCTCGGCGACGATGACGAATCGACCTATCTTTCTTTATGAGGCATTGTATGGTCGGAAGTGTCGAACGACACTTTGTTGGGATGACCCATCTGACCAAGTGGGTGAGATGCCCCAAGTGATCCAAGAGATAGTTGATAAAGTTACTTTGTTAAGAGAACGCATGTTAGCTGCTCAGAGTCGTCAGAAGTCCTATGCTGACAAACGAAGGCGACCCTTAGAATTTGATGTTGGCGCACATGTGTGGTTGAGAGTGTCGCCTACTCGAGGGGTACGGAGATTTGGGATTAAAGGGAAGTTGAGTCCTCGCTACGTTGGACCTTTTGAGATCTTAGAAAGGGTCGGAGAGTTGGCCTATCGCTTGGCACTTCCTCCATCCTTGGAAGGAGTTCATCCCGTTTTTCATGTGTCTCAGCTAAGGCAATACATCCCCGATCCCAACCACAAGCTTAGTTATGAAGAGTTGAGAATCGAGCCAGATCATACGTTTGCTGAACAACCGATAGCTATCTTGTATCGTCGAATGAAGAAACTACGAAACAAGGAGATTCCTTTAGTCTTAGTACAGTGGTCTAAGCGTGGAGTTGAGGAGGCTACTTGGGAGACCGATGCAAGTATTCAAGAGAGTTATCCCGAGTTATACTCTAAGTTGATAGAGTCCGTGGGAAATGGTTAGTCCTTGAGTTTTCTTGCACCATATCTAGTACCTTAAATTGTTTGATTGTTAAATATTCTTGGTTTCATGTTGCTTACTTGTGGATTGCTTGGGCGATCGTTACTTGTGCTTGATTACTTGGTTGCTTAGGTGGGTTCAATGATCCTTTTACATGTTAGAGTAGATACTATGTTGACTATATGTTTTGAAAGTGCCTCGTTCATTTGATGAATACTTTACTTCCGTTGTAGTGGTTGTTGGGAAATGGTTCGAGGACGAACCTACGTTAAGGTGTGGGGATTTGCGAGACTCTAACCAATCTTCCATCCTATTTGGATTCTAACCTGTCTCTACTTGAGTTTCGAGGACGAAACTTTCTTGAAGTGGGGGTATATGTAATACCCGAGATTTTATTTTGGTGAAATTATAATCTTCGAGCGTTATAGGGTGTACGTTTTATTCCGGGTATTTAAGTTTTGGGCCAATCTACCCTCTCTCTTTCACATCATAAAGTTGGGCCTAAAATTTAGATGGGCCGAAGCCCATCAATTTCCATATTTTAATCCTACTCACTACCCTAAATTTTGGGAGAAGGTGCATCGTCTTCTTCGTCCTACTCACTACGCCGCTTCTCACCAAGCTTTCTCGGTTCCCCTCTCCAACCTCGTTTTCGACCTGCCTTGCTCACCGTCATTTCCGATCTTCCTTCTCGTCTCGTTTTCTCGCCTCCGTTCAAGAGCTTTCCCCGGTGACCTCGTGGAAGACAGTTGCAGGCGACCGCGAGCTCCTCCCTTTCCTCTGGTGTTCGCCGAGCGCCGTTGCCTTTCGGAACACCACCTGGCCGGCTCGACCCTCCGCGAGACTCAAGCAGCAAAGCCGCCTCAACTGCAAAACGCCCCTCCGGGGAGCCTCAACCGCAAAACGCCTCTCCGGGGAGATTGGCGCGCGATCTCTTCTCTTCGACGACGCCTCGTCCATCGTGGTTGTTCGTCGCCGCCTTCAACGACCGGCACTTTACGAAGCTGACCTGCGTTCCAATTTAACAATCGGCCAAGGTGCAAGAGGTGGTGCCCTTGTCCTATTTCGGTTCCGTTCAAATTGGTATACGTTTGTTGTGGATTTGAGAATCGATCGTTGTTGGTTTAGATTAGAATTATAGTTAGTTTTACAGTAAGTTTTGATCAATTGTTGTGACTGAATCTCTGAATTGTTGTTATAATTGAAGAGTCAACCGAATTGTTTAGGCTTTGGCTAAATTAGGGCTTTTATTAGTGAGAGGACAATTGCAAATTGCTGCTGTTTAAATTGCCCATACGTTACTGTTTAAATTGTCGTACGTGGAACTGATTGAATGTATTGGGTACTAAAGTTGATGTCAGTAATACGAGAGTGCAACCGAAATTGGTTCATTTCGTAATGTTGACTATGAAATCGTTTAATTGGATATCTATTTTGGTTATGGGAATTATTGTGGTTTCATTTGGATGACTTGATCAAGGATAAAAAGTTAGACACTCTTATATAGTTTTAAGTAGACTCTTTTTAGAAAATATTGCTCTTAAGGGATGCTAGTAAACTAGTAACTTAGAATGAAATTGAACGGGTGACAAAATGGGTTGCGTTCGAAATTGTAAGTGCTCACCTAAATTCGATAACTTCAACAATCATCGATTAGAAAGAATCCTTAGTTTTGGGGCTTTAAGTTCGTGTTTCACTTCTCTTCGAATGTTATAGTTTCGGTTATTGATTTGTTAGGAATCGATAACGCTCGTGCGTGACCGTTCGAGTTTCCTTTCTCCCGTTGCGTGTTTGTGTCTCGCCTTCGAGGTAAGTCGCTCGCCGACTTACTTAGTTTACGACTCGTTATGCGTTGAACGAGTAAATTGAATGTGTAGCCCTTATATTGGAATGATTCCATATTACGTGCTTATATATATATATATTTGAATTATAGAAATCGCTTTTAAATGTTTTCGTTATGTGTGCACTGGGTTCCACTGGTATGATCATGGAGCACGGGACAAGTTGGAGATGAAGTGTCCCCCGGGCATGGTCATGCGGCTGGAAGGAACCCCCTTCAAAAAAATAATAAACTAACTTGTTTTGGCAAACGCTCTAGTAGAGGTTTAACCGGGGAAAGAAGTATGAACGGAGAAAATGGGCACGGTTTAGTTATGCGCCCTGACCGTGCGCCATAGATGAAAGGCCGAAGGGTGCCATATATTGAGGATGACGTTGGATTGCTATTGTATTTGATGAATATTGTTTGAAATGTCTAAAATGCTAGAGTGATGACCTTAGAGAATGTATGTTATGGTTATGTGTGTATTGGCAATATACTTTTACTTGTTGATATCTTTATTGACATTGTTATGGATGATTTCACATTTGGCCATACTTGTTTGGCCTACTATTATATTTCTATTGTGACTGTAATTGTGTGTGCATCTTTAAATATATGTATGTATGCAAGTTTATTTTTCTTAAAAATGTTTTGTTACATATTTGATTTACTTGTTTGGCCCATACCGGGATCGTAGGCTAATGTGATCAATTTGTGGCGTTTTAGGTAAGGATTCCGACATGGAAATTATGCCAGGAGGTTGCATCCCGGATGGTGGAGCTCGGTCTTGACGTGTCGAGTCGTAGAGGATTGACTTTAGTATTTTAGTCTTTTGGTTACTTAGACTATGAAACCATGCTTTGACAATGATTCTGTTTGGGAGTCTGTGTTGAGTGTTTGCCTTTTTGACTAGCTTTGGCGTCTCTTGTCATGTTGATAGGATTATGGCTTTTGCATGCATGAGTTTTATGAAATGAGTTTAAACTTCTAGATTGGATGGTTTCGTGAATTTACTCGCACTGCTTTTGTTGCAAGGTCCCAAAATAGTCGTTTGTTGTCAGTTTGTTCTAGTAGACCCATTGTGAGGTCTACAGCCTTGTGATGCCCCAGGTATCCGCTAACGGGGTGTTATAGTCGTGACGACTGGCTGCACCTCAGCCGTTAAGGTTGGCTGCATCGTCTTCTTCGACGATTGAGCTTCTTAGCGAGCTCTCCAATGGCGGTCCTCCGCCGTTACGCGATCGTCATTCTTCCCTAAACCGCTTATTTACTATAAATTTCTATTTTTCTACTTCCTAATTTCACCTTTTCATTCACTAACAACTAAACATCAAACCCTAGATAATCTAAATCCAAATTTCAAATCTGAAATTGTAAATAAATCAGAATTTGAACATGAAAACCTACCTTAATGGCACCACCTTGATCTTGCTTGTGTAAAAATTGAGTGTTGCTTGATTCTCTAGATGTGAAGATTGTAGTGTCGAGAGTTGAAAGGGGTTGAGGTTGAGTGTGGAAGGAGAAGAGAGAAAGAGAGAATGGAGAAAGGTGAATGGGTGAGGGTGTAATTTTTAAAAAAATTTAATATATAGGTGATCTACAATAAAAAATAGTGGGTGCTCTATAATAAAAGCCCTAATAATCAATATATCATAACTATATACTAAAGCGGAGGTTAAAAAAATTATTAAACGACACATGTCACTTCTAGATTGGACCACACCACCTTTTTAAAAAAAAATAATCTTTTATTTTTGGATATGATGAATTCATATGCATGTTTTTAGAATATATGATAGAAAATCTCATTATTAAACAATCTTTTATTTTTGGATATGATAACTAGAAAGATTTTATTCCATCATACAAATTATAGAATATTTTATTTTATTTTTAGATTGATATCAATTAATCAAAACTTAACAAATATAAATAAATAATAAAATAATTTTATAAAAACCCGTGCAAGGCACGGGAACTAAGACTAGTCTTATGTATATCAAGAAATTATTAAACGACACATGTCACTTCTAGATTGGACCACACCACCTTTTTAAAAAAAATAATCTTTTATTTTTGGATATGATGAATTCTTATGCATGTTTTTAGAATATATGATAGAAAATCTCATTATTAAACAATCTTTTATTTTTGGATATAATACCTAGAAAGATTTTATTCCATCATACAAATTATAGAATATTTTATTTTATTTTTAGATTGATATCAATTAATCAAAACTTAACAAATATAAATAAATAATAAAATAATTTTATAAAAACCCGTGCAAGGCACGGGAACTAAGAATAGTATATCTTCTAAACCTGAAGCACTTTGAGGCAGATTCGTCATTAAGAATTTATATTACATCTAACCTATTTTTAATAATAATTTTTTTAATTAATCATATCTTATGTAATTCAATCACCTTATGGAATTTTCTATTTTATCCACTCACTTTATTTAATAATTTTTAATCAATTTTATATTTGATAATCATATTGTAGCTAAGGAAATATCTTCGATATAGATGAATTTAACGTTTTTAATTAATCAACATATATTTATTGTCATGTACGTTTTTACTTATAAATATAGGATAAAATCAATATATTTATTAATTTATTATATTAAAGTAAAATACCAATTACTATCCATATACATTTTACTATCATATACTTTGTTTAAAATTAATTTCTACCCATATATTTGACACATAAAAATACTAATTTAATATATTATAGTAAAATAGATAAGTTAATCTATTTAGTCACCATATTTTTATCATATACGTTGTTTAAAATTAATTTCTATCCATATATTTGACACATAAAAATACTAATTTAATATATTATAGTAAAATAGATAAGTTAATCTATTTAGTCACCATATTTTTAGTTACAAATTTTCTTATATTAATATTCTATCAGTAACTATGACAATTTTCTTAATTAATATGGGCCATGTTTTTAATTCAAGATTTTATATTAAGTTTTAGATTTCTTTATACTCTCTCCGTTCTGTTCTATTTGACACTTTAGAGCTAAAATCGTGTTCATTAAAACTTGTTATTTTGGAGCATTTATTTAAGTAATGCATTGGAAAGTGTTTGTATTGACTTTTTTTCTTTCATTCTATTGGCTATAAGGATGAGATAGTAATTAATTTTTGAATACATATAGAAAAATTTGGATTTCCAATAATATTTCTTATATTTTCAATGAATTTCTTAATATGTGTGAATTGTTCTAAAACGTCAAGTAGAATAGAACGGAGGGAGTAGTAATTTTCTATTAGTATGATATATTATGGATCGTCTAATAATAAATAAAAATTATTGATCCCTTAATGTTAAATCGGTTAATCACTATCCATATGTATGACCGGTTGTATTGTTCTCAAATTTAAAATTAAATATATCTCAATCACCATATAATTAGTTACGGTCTTACGGATTCTTTTTATATTTATTTTCCATCCATAAATATGTCAACATTTCAATTAATTTGAACTATATTTTTAATTACATATTTTTATATTAATTTTCATATTTTTAATATTAATTTTCTATTTAAAAGTAAGATAACTTTTCAAATTTTCTATATAAAAGTATGTTGATTTTTTAGATTACGGATCCCTAAATAAATAAATAAAAATTAATGACCCCTTAATGTTAAATTAATTAACCAGATTGGTTCGTTCAATTTTTGGTTCGGTCATTTAGGGTTATCGAGTACAGATTCATGTTGTTAATTTACGGGTTGATTAGATTATCTATTTGCGATTTTCTTTCGGGTTAAAATTTACGGGTTGATTAGATCATTAAATTTTTTATGATTATGAAAATGATATTACAAGTAAATACTATTTAATATATTTTTTAAAAACATATTATAATAATTAAAATAAATTTTATATATGCAATTATAATTTTCATTATTTGAATTATTATTTTTTCACCAAATAAATTATAATACGTATATCATATGTAAATCAATATATTATAAATGTTTTAAAAAGCCCCCGGGCAAGGCCCGAGATATAACTAGTTTAAAGCTATACATAATACACAACCTTGTAATAAATTTACATTATTTTTTGTGGAGAGAAGAATGCATAGTTGTTAATAATTTATATTAACAAGTTGTACCCTTCGTACCACGTACGACTACGATTCGCTATTTTATAAACACTATAAAGAGGATATTAATCATAAAAATATAATATAAACTTTAATATAAGTAATTTATTACTCGTAAAATGTATAATTTGTATAATCATATATTATATTATTAATATTTTATTACTTTTCATGTACGTAAATTTAGATAGTATCAAATATTTTTAATATATCTATCAAATATTTTATTGTATATTTTATATTAATTTTAAGCAATATAAATATTTATCATTAATTTTTTTATAAAAGAAAATCAATATATATCTATAAATAATTTTGTCAAAAGATATATGCTAAAGGATTTATATTTATTTAAAAAATATTTTTATCTTTAATTTTAAATACTTGTATAAGAAAGCTTTCAAAAGATGTTATTATACCAAATAGATATTTGTTTGATGTTAGAGATAAATTTAAATAGTTAAAAAAGAATTTAATATAAAGAAGTTATAACAATAGAAATAAAAAGTTAATTTTTAAATATGAGTGGGGCCAGAATCGTTCTGGTGGCTCGAAAAGAGATAGCTTTAATACATAGTTATAGATAGTACATTATATATATACAAAGTATCGACGCTTGCTCGACGTGGTGGTTCGTGGTGGCCGGAATTCTCCAGCGAGCATTTTCGACGTTCAGCAAGCAGCGTGCAGTTGCAACAGACAATTCCGACGTGGTGGTTCGGTGGTGGCCAGTTTCAACGTGCGACGACGCTTGGTGGTTCGACGTGGTGGTTCGAGCAGTTTCGATGGCGCTTCCAGCGCAATGGAGGTCTCCAGCGACGATGGGTCTCTAGCGAGCGTTGCGGGTCTTCCACGATGGCGCTTCCAGTTCCGACGTTGCGGTGTGAATGGAGGTTTGAGAAATCCGACGGTACATCCACAAAATTAGGTTTGAGAAAGGGGAAGTAAAAAAAATTGTAAAATAAGGTAAAAATCAAAATTAATTAACACTTTCTATAATTAAGGGATTGGGTTGAAATTTGAAATTGGGTCTATTTTGGATATGTAATCTCAGTCATCCAATAGAATATCATCCAAAGGCCTACAATTGCTCTCTTGTTCTCTCATATTTAATTTTTCTCTATTGAACCTCAATTAATATATATATATATATATTATATATATATATATATATATATTATATATATATAAGTTAATCAAATTCCTAGCGAAGATTACATAAATCCAAGATCCGGGAAACTAAAGGGGACATCTATTGTTACGGCATAAGGGATGATCTCAATCCTCAATCGATCGAACGTGCTCACCATGAATCTTCCTAACTGCATGTTAAATTATTAGACATATATAAAATTGAAAAAAAAAAATTAAACTGAAATGATGATATCGGGTCACAAACAATGATGATCAATCCCTATAAAAACACATACCCTCTTCGATCAATTTGAATACAGACTGGATTCACAAATCACCCTCCTCGATCGTACTTTGTTACTGTTAGCGAGATGGCGTTGTCTTCCTTCCTTGGAGCTGTTGTTGTCATCCTCATGCTTGCACTCGTTCCTGTTTCGGGTTTTGCTCAAGACTCAAGAGTGGCAAAGGCCATCTCCTCTGTACTCTTGACCAAAATCCGAAACAGTAAAGAGTGCAAGTACGAAGACGACAACAACAGTTCGAAGGAAGGAAGACAATGCCATTTCGCTAACGGCTAGTAACCATTTGTGAATTAAGCAAGTATTGCTTTAGTTTGTATTCAAATTGACGAGGGTATGTATGTGCTTTTATAGGGATTGTTCATCATTGCTCAAGTGGCCCGATCGTGCCCATGTTTTTTCAGTTTAATTTTTGTTTTTCCAGTTGTACATGTATATATTTTTTACGTGTTAATTATTTTGTTTTGTTCCTGACGAACAATATGATCGATACGTGATGGAATATGCTGTATCGACTAATTAATTTACTAGTAGTGATTTTTTGTGTGTTTGTTTGAACGTGTAAATTCCTAACTCGATTACTGCTGTGTTTTCATGTTAATTTGGGTAGAGTAGCGCTTGTTTATGCTTTCTTTGATCCGTGAATGATGGAACAGATTCCGTAATACTATGACGCGATATTTAAAAAATATTAATAAATAAAAATATAATATAAATAATAATTGTGAATTGCTGATTTATATAAATTGTAAAAAAGCATAATTAAAAATTAAAAATTTTGATAGTAAAAATAAACATAATGGAACATTTAATATGGATTAGCAAATAAAATTGACTCACCATGGGTCAGTACCGACCCTTCTCTAAAGAATCACAACGTTATGGGTGAATTTCAACCCGTTATTGGGATAGATAGGCACGTTACCAAAGCTCCGACACCGCCAGTGGGGTCGATAACGACCCACATACCCTCGGTAACGACCCCTCCTCAGAATAACAAAGGTAAGTCTCCTTGCTTTAATCTAATTGATTCAGGTCATGATCCTTTCTTTCATCCTTCTTTTACAACTCCTACTATTGAGCATACTGTGAAAGAGTCGAAGCCTCCTTGGTTTTCGGATTTTTCTAACCCTAATGTAGGACTTCCAAGCATACTTGTGGATGATAGAGGACCGAATGTCCTAGAGTTGAAAATTACAATTGTAATTGGCTAGATTTGTATGTAAATTACCAAAAAAATCAAAATTCAAAATTTAAAGATATATCATAATTGAAATTTAAAGATTTGGCAACAAAAAGATAGACCGAGATCTTAGTTGAAATTAAAATCTTATCATATAAAATACATAAAAAATATTTTTATGTCAATTTCATGGAAATTAATTTTTTTATGAACCAGTTTTTATTTTGCTAAAAAATAGGTTAATTGTTAATTTTGTTGTTTAATATATTCGTTATGTACTTACATATATGATCATATTATATATATATGGATCATTAACAACCTATTATTAATTTTGTAGTTTAAATATATTATAGGATAAGATCTCGATATATATTTTTAGGAGTTTTTTTAGTAGATTATATTGGAGAGTTGTTATATTGGAGAGTTTTTTTTTAGCAGATTATATTGGAGATTTGTAGATTATGTGGCAATATGATGTGTACATAATATATGAGTGACATGGAAAAAATTTGACATGTGGGCTATGACATGGAATATTTATAAAGACGTCTAAATTATAAGAAAATGACCCTTGTAAAAATCTAAAATGACTTAATATAGGATCGACATGTGGAGAAATCCAAGGTGGCGTAATGAGAAGGTTCCAAACTTTACTGCTTTTATATATATAGTAGATTTGATGCGTATTATTATAACATGATTTGATACGTAAAATACCCATAAAGAGTAAAAGAAATACCTATTCAACTTATTTTCTACTAGTTATACCCGTTGCACCATGCACAACTACGACTCGGATTAAGTATGAACATATTTATTTCACATATTCATCGTAAGTATGAGCATATTTATTTTAATATAATGATACAAAAGATAAAAAATTTATACTCACATATCATATATAGCTTTCTATTTTTAGAATCAAATAAATTTTGAATTTTTACAATTTTTATAAATAAACAGAGAAAAAATTTATTTGAAAAGATAAGTAATATAAATAAAAGGTAAAGTTTTAAAAATAAAGTTGGGCCAAAGTCAATGTGATTGCTTAAAAGGATACAACTTTAATATATAGTTATAGAAAGATTTTTTAACCAATATTTAATTTTTTAAAAATCTTTTACATCATAAATGGATAAAAAGACATAAATAATTTAATTTTTATCATCTTGTAATTTTTTTTATTTTTTTTATCATAATTTAATTTAAGAAAACTTTAGATATATAGATAAAGATAAAGTAATCAACTGATAATCAATTATATACTCAGAATCTATCCTAATATATATTATAGTTTATTTTATATTAGATAGAATCTTTTCAATATATATAAATTGTGAGAATGACATGTACGAAAAATCCTAGGTGGCACATGGTAAAATCCTACGTGGCAGATAGCTTATATTGTGATAAAAAAATAACTTAAAATAATTATTTAAAATAATATTCATCAATAATATTTTACCAATTATTTAATGTTTTTATATTTTATTTTTATTTTGGATATAATCTTTTTAAGCTAAATAAAGTATCATATCAAATATTTGACATTACTACTTAAGATTTAAAATTAGATAACATATTTATTTTAGATAGAAACTTTTCTAGATCAATTTATCCTATTTCTATCATAACTGTATACTAAAGCGGAGGTTAAAAAAATTATTAAACGACACATGTCGCTTTTAGATTGAACCACACCACTCTTTTTATTAAAATCAATCTGATTGGTTAAAATTTAATTGAGTATCTTTTTATTGGTTGAAAACTAATTATAGACCACGCATATAATAAAATTATTATTTATATCCATGTGAAATATTCTATAAGATTTGGATTTGGCAATTTTTGGAAGAATAACCATTAAGTAAAAAAAATATCCAATTCCACAAGTCTATAATTTTTCAATTAATGAGGTACTTATGTTGCCAAAAAAATTATTTTTTTAATAGAATTTTAAAAATTGATGCGACATTTATGAAGATAAGATGGACAACTTTATATGTTGTTAAGATAAGATAAGAAAGTTATAAATTTTTTTAATTAAACCATAAACCTTAATGAATACGGAGTATTAGTTTTGACTTTCTATTTTCTAAGAAAAAAATTCATAATACAAAAATTTTTACTCTCTAACTATTTATTTATTTTATTTATATTTAATAAAACTTGTACAAGGTACGACCCTTACACTAATAGTGGCTTAATATGGGAACGACGCGTAGAAAAATCCTACGTGGCGCAATGTGGTAGACTTATCCCTTGCGTCTTTTATATATATATACATAGATTATACCCGTAATAGCCTTAAATTTGGTTTGCACAACTGGCAGCCTGGCGCTCTACAAGCAAAGGAGCCCTACGATTACAAAAATGGTCTTCTATGAGCGATGTGTAAAGCCCTAACCCCATTTTCGGGCGTTCCCCACACCCCCATCTCCGTTCCTTCGTCTATGAGGATTATTCGAGCTCCATTTCTTCCCAGCCATGGCCTTCGGAAACTGCTTCACTCCAGTAAGTACTTTCCTTTTGGCATTCATCATCGATTTGGATTACAAAATTGAGTTTCTCTCCTGATTTGTCCTTTCAAAGTAGGGAATTGGATTTACTGGATACCAGTTTCTGTTCTCTAATACGAGAAATTCATACTGTTGATTTCGTGATCTGTGATCCAGTGGTTGCGGAAGTATGTGAGGGACGTCGCACCGCCGAAATTTCACGGCACCGTCGTGGGAGGTTCTTCTCCACCGTAGCCGTTGCTTCTGATGATGCAAAAGGTATTCAAAGTAGTAAAAAGAGGCTTCCAAAGCATGAACGGAGGATCATGGTCGAATCATTTGTGAACAAGTACGTCTTCCCGTCTTCTTCTTCCCTTTTTTTTTTCAATGCCATCATTTAGCAAACTCAGAATCTTGCTTTTAGCCAGCTTTTGAACTTATCTCACAACTGTCAGATTAGAAGCATATGCGATTTTCCTGTCCCAAAATTTCTTGGGTTTGTTGGTGATAGTGCATTTTCTTACTGTGTCAGAGGTCTTCCATCATATGGTTTAGGTACAGAACTCTTAACGCAGGAAAGTTCCCAACTGTATCTTTAGCTCAAAAAGAAGTTGGTGGGAGTTTCTATGTAATTTGATAGGATTCTGATCTATCTTTTAAATCATATCTATCTTTTTATTTAATAAGTCTAATTAGTAGTTATCTTGTTAGAGTATCTATATTATATTATTATATCTTTTTAGGACTAGTTAGCCGGCCCTAGACTATTATATAACGCTTGTCAAACTAGGTTTCCAGACTATGAAAATCAATATACGAGTTTATTTCTCTTGGTAGTTGAATCTCTAATCAAAAGGTTCTTGGTTGTTAGATCTCAAATCAAAAGATCAACCCTAATTTGAGTCTTGAAGAATCAAGTCTCATCATCTGGTATCAGAGCACGTTCTGAAATTTCTTCAAATTTTTTTTTTCCTTCTTCTCCAACGATGACTGTGAAAGAACTTGAAGAAATCACAGCCCGCCATGAAGATGCCATCAACGCCAACACCGCCACCCTCCAGACGCACACCGGCATCCTTGCCGAAATCCAAGCAACCTTACAACAGGTTCTTACTCGTCTTGAGGTATTCGAACGACAAGACCGTCCACCTGTCCATAATCATCGCCAGCAAAACCTGCGCCCCCAACCACAACAGCAGAACCTGCTTCCCCAACCACAACAGCAACAAATCCAAGGACGACCACTTCGTCTTGATTTCCCCAGATTTGAAGGCGCTGAACCGGAGAGTTGGATCTTTCAAGCCGAGCAATTTTTTCGCTTGAATCCGATCCCTGCTGATCAATGGGTTACGATGGCATCAATTCATCTTCGCGGTGATGCTGTGGCTTGGTACCAATGGTTACACCAGTCGATGGTCGACTTAACATGGCGCCAGTTTTCAAACGCCCTTTGTAAGCGGTTTGGCTCTCGCAAAAATTTAGACCCCATGAGTGCCTTATCCAAGCTCACCCAAACAGGTACTGTGGCCGCCTATATTACTCAATTTGAGACCTTGATCAACTTGGTCACAGGGTTGGAAGCTCCACACCAAGTTAGTCTCTTTTTGTCCGGCTTGCGTGCTGATGTTCAAGCAGGAGTCCGTCTATTGGCTCCGACTAGTTTGTCGCATGCTTTTGAATTGGCAATGTGTCAAGAGGAGTCGATAACTGCAACTGCACCGTCCATTGTTTCACCGTCCATTGCTTCTTGCAGTACTCCCACTCCCACTACAAGTCCAAGTTCTAAATCAGTTCCAGGCAATCCAGCTCTACCTACAGGCGTCAAGCGTCTTTCTTGGGAGGAGCAGCAGAAACGCAGGGAGAAAGGCCTTTGTTTTAATTGTGATGATATCTACAAACCAGGTCATCGCTGTACAGCGTCGCAGTTACTCCTGATGGATACTTCGTCTTCTGTTATCGATACTGGATAACGGCTTGCGGTCAAGCCTTGTCTCTAGGGCGTGGGAATGATAGGATTCTGATCTATCTTTTAAATCATATCTATCTTTTTATTTAATAAGTCTAATTAGTAGTTATCTTGTTAGAGTATCTATATTATATTATTATATCTTTTTAGGACTAGTTAGCCGGCCCTAGACTATTATATAACGCTTGTCAAACTAGGTTTCCAGACTATGAAAATCAATATACGAGTTTATTTCTCTTGGTAGTTGAATCTCTAATCAAAAGGTTCTTGGTTGTTAGATCTCAAATCAAAAGATCAACCCTAATTTGAGTCTTGAAGAATCAAGTCTCATCATAATTAGAGAAATTCTTCAAGATCTTGAGTACAATTTTGTGCATAATCCTGGTCCTGGGATTAGTGGGAATTCAGTGGTAGAAAAGAAAGATGCTGAGAATAAAATTATACCTGAACAGGAATGTTCACAAGCTGAAGAAGTATCCTGTAGTCATAGTCGAGGGGAGAGCCATTTATTTAAAGTTGAAGAGGTTCCACATGCTGAAGAAACAGTATTTATGAGGGACGTGCAAGTTTTGAATGACAAAGTTGAAATTGGAGTTGAGAAGACACAGGACTCAGAAGTTGAGAGGGAGTCAACTGGTTTTAACGAAGTAAATGTTCTGCCATTGTCTAGGGATTTGGCAGGAGATGTCTCAACTGATCAAAAGATAATGTGTGAAGGACATGAGAGGGTTTCCTTCAATGAACAGGTTAATTGTCTCTCGGATGATGAGATTGAAAAGCATACTGAAAGTAGACAATTGACAGAAATTGGAAGTTTCAGTGAGAAGACTCTGCTGGAAGACACCTTAAATCCTAGTGCCAAAGTAAGATTCTTTCTTGTTGGCAATAATAGCTTATAATTCTTTGTTTACATTAAATTTTGCACTTTCTTTTTTGGCTGTTTACTAGTGCATATTGGGATAGAAATTTGTGGAGCTGGAAACTAAAAAGGTTTTCAATATCATCTAGATATCTGTCAAATCTAAAATGGTGGTAGTTTAGCATAAGTTGTCAAGATCCAAATCTTTCTGTGACCAGTTGCTGGATGGACAACAATAGTCCAGTGTCGTTCTTGGTTTTAGAAGATAGTGCCTTTTGCTATTAGTTTCAATCTGTTGGTTATGGACTTTTACCAGCATCATAGTGCTAACTTATTAGGAATCAAAGCAATAAACTTTTTAGATTTTCTTATCTTTTTAATTTATTTATAATATTAGCGTCATCTTTGAGATGGATATAGCTCCTATATCAATTTTGGTTCACTTTAACTATGTTCAATTATTATTGTCACCTAGCTGAATTTTAATTTTCCGTGGGTCTATTGGGTGCATCCTCCTGACATGTTCAGGGTATGGGTGCCCCCATCTTGACTCACCAGATCCTGTTTGAGTGGGACTATGTTAGGGTTAGGGCGATGATGTTGTAGTGCAAGCAAGAGATTTTACATTTTGCGACTCTTGTCACTTCATGCATGACCTTTGGTCAATGGCTTTTCTTCTTGATTGTAAAATGGTGTCTCTGAATGACCCATAGGTCATGGTTAAGGTTGTCACTTGTCAACAGTTGGCACTTGTGAAGGCTTGAAGAATGGATGAGATTATTTCTGTTTGGCCTGTTTAGATTTCTTTCTTTAAGCATATCACAATGTTCTTAACTAAATTATGACACATTTTTTTTATTTACTTTATTTAGGAAGACAAAGATGAGTTCCTTACAAGATCTAATTCTGTGGAAGCAGAAGGCAGTAGTAGTATGCATTATACAGTGGAACCAGTTTTAGTTGATGAAAATAAGGATGCCAAATCCTGTCAAGATGTTGTCAAACCTAACATTTCAACTTCTAATTTGACGGATGATCAGAAATCTTCCACTTATCATGGCTTAAGGTAAGCTTGCATTAAATAGTGTAGTATTTACATCCTCTGTTCTGATTTCTTCTTTTTTGAAATTCCATCGATCAAGGGGCTGCCTCCGATGGATAGGTTAGTGTTTAAAATTTCTGTCCTGGCAGTAGGCTTTGGATATTTGAGCTTATATTTCTTCTTTGAAATTCCCTTTTTAAGATATAATTCTTTTCAATTTCTCTCCTTGTGTTTGAGCTTATACATAGCGCTGCTAATCAATATTTGACACCAAAAATGATATTCAGGGAATCCTCAATGGACAATTCCAACGATAACAGTCTGCAGAAGAAAACATCTATTTGGACAAATCTGAAAAGTTTTGCAGATAGCATCTTCAGCATGTGGGGAAAAAGGTAGAGGCTGGGAGATGTATACCAATATGAACCATGTAGAAGAATAGCACAAGCAGAAATATCTATCATATTTAGGTTGCCAAATTGCTTTGCGAGGATTTTTGTATTTAGTTAGTACTACAAAGAGAGAAAAGGGGACAAAGGCAGTTTTGGGTGAGAATTTATGGTAGGGCAGGTTCGGTATTGGATTTGACATTAGCTGGGTTTGATGCCCGTTTTCTCTTCATTTCTAGGCGTGAAGATTTTTGTGGAGATGGATTTTATTTTCACTAATATTTGTCTGGTTAGACTGACGCACTTTTGTATAAGAGCTAGTTGTCAATCTGAAATATTACTACTATTATTTTTTTAAAATAATTTTTAAAAATCTTCTTTCAATGTTAATCTTTCCAAATCCTATAATGTACAGTTAAACCTCTATAAATTAATAGGGTTGGGACCATTATATTTTATTGTTTTATAGAAATATTAATTAACCGATAAATTAATATTTATTAATTTACAGAAATTTTTGTAATAATAGCTTTCAAAATGCACTATCATACATGATTTTATTATAGGATTTTAGAAGGTTACTAGCCTAAGTTCCCGTGCCCTGCACGGATTTATAAAATTATTGTATTATTTGTTTGTAAATTTGATTAAATTAATATTAAAAAAATAAACATATCTTATTAAAAATTGATATGTATCTTATCGTATAAACTACCCTATCCAAAAATAAATCTAATGTATTAAAAATAATTATCCAATTAATTTTCAAAAAATAAAATTGTTTTAAAAAAGATAGGTGGTGTAATTCAATGTGGAACAATTTTAAATATTATTTTAACATCGGCTTTAGTATATACTAAACTAATAATATATGATTTAATATTATGAATTAAATATTAAAAATTATTTAAAAATAATTCAAATATAATAATTATGTTCCTAATATTTTTTTAAAAATAATAATATTATTTTATTAATTTTTAAAAATATTTTATAATAAATATTAGGTTTTTATCACTTATCAAATTTTAAGATCTCTAAATATGGTTGTATATCACTATATTAGTAATATTATTATATTTAAAAAATTTATTCCATAATAAAGATTATGTTTCTATCACTTGCCAAATTTTAAAATCTCTAAATATAATTACATATTAGTAATATTAGTAATATTAGTAACATTATTATATTTAATAAAACTTTCCATAATGGATTAGGCTCCCAAATCAACTTGCCAAAATTTAAGATATCTAAATATAATTGTATATTAATAATATAAGAATTATATATAAGGATTGTAAATACTTAAATTAACAAAGGGCAAAGAGGTAAATGGAAAAATTAAAACGCCTATGTGGCATAGTTAAGACGATGACACGTAGGATAGAGGGATTCGACTTTAGTTATAGTATATTGATGAGTTGGGACAATCTAATCCATGTAAATGATTTTATTATAGGATTTTAGAAGGTTATAGGTTGGGACAATCTGATCCATGTAAGATTAATGTTTTGGTTGCTATCAATCTTGTAGTCTCGTTTTGGATAGTTAATGTTGAGCAAGAGGTAATAGCAAATTGTTTTAGACATTGCTAAATTCGTTCATGAGATGAAGTCACAAAGGATGATTATTGTTGACATTGCAAAATTTCTTTTCAAAACAACGCTAGAAATGTTAGATCCAATAAGAAAAGCTATAGATGAGCTCTAAATAGAACTAAGAAAAAACAAATAACACTACAATCATATTTTATTAGATTTTATTATTTATGACTATGTAACTTTTTATATAATTATTAATTTATGATGTTAATGGAACCTTATATTTATATAGTGATTTTTAAAAAATTTATTATCTTATCGAAATTTGTTAAATTTTACATTGGCTCAAGTCGGGACCGGAGAAAAATATTAATTTAGAGGATTTATTAATTTACCGAGTATTAATTTAGAGAGGTTCTACTGTATGTTACTCCGTATATGCTAAAGAAAGTTTTGTGAGGAGTAACTTTAAATAGGAGGAGACTGTCCTAGTGTATCCTTAAGTATGACTGTATGAGGTCGCAAAGCATACACAGCCTTTCCGGATCAAAGTATGTATAAATAATAATAATAATAATAATAATAATAATAATAATAATAATAATAATAATAATAATAATAATAATAATTTCGTAAGTCAATGAACGATAAATCATCATTGCCTCAAAAAAAAATCATTGCCTCAAAATTTTAAATAATGACTATATTTTCTTAAAACTAATTTCAAGGCTAAAGCCTAAAAAGACTTGATGTACGGTATTTATTAAAGGGAGGGTTACTATCCGAATTGTTTAAATGGAAAGTTAACATTATTTTTTAGGAAAAATGACTTTGAATAATACGAAGTATCTACTTTTAACCAATAATAATACAAACTTTAAAAATCACCATCAGTAATACAAAATGTTACCATATTAATCTAAAATAATATGAAGTTAAAAAATAACTTGTAATAATACCAAGTATTTGCCTTAAACTAATAATAATATGAACTATATTACCAAGTATCCATTTTTTTAGTAGCCATGAGTGAAGCATTTTTCCTAGTATCTGCCTTAAACTTATAATAATATAAAGTATCAACTTTGTAATAAAGTTGATACTTTATATTATTATAAGTGATTTTTCCTATTTTTCAAGCAAGAAGGAAAATCCTTATCGAAAGTATTTCATCGGCACACCAAGCTAGTGATGCAATTATTTCTCCTCTCAAACATAACCCACAAAAAACCAACAATACAAACCTGAAACCACCGATCTCTATAATACTTTATTCATAGTATTTTACGATTTCTTAAAAATAGCTAGGTTTTCAATATTACATATTTCTATTTAAATTCTTTGTATTCCTTGATATTAATCAATTTGAATTTATTTGAGAGCACCTTGGCTAAAGTGTTCCTCAATTTCAATTCCCAAAGCTTTCTAATTTCTTACTTTCATTATTCACATGAAATTTAACCAATTTCAAACTCTGAGTGTGCCATCAATTCAATTGAATCCTAATTGTGAGGATGAGATCCTCCAACTCAATCTAAGGAGAGGCGTGCCAATTGGTCTCAATCCATGTTTCTTACTTTCTTGCAATCTAAGGACTAGCCATCTACTATCAAAAAATCTATCTATATTTATAAAGGTACTAGTTGTCCCCGTCATGTCATGCACGACTATGACTCGAATTTTTTAGATATACTATAAAAAGATATTAATAAATAAAAATATAATATAAAATTTACTGTGAGTAATTTGTTACCCGTAATATGTAGTAAGAAGATATTTCACATATAAAATCAAATAATTGTTATTATAAAAATTATGAATTCAATCAAACAAATATACTCTTTTATAATTTCCAATTCGTTCATTAATTGAAAAGTTGAAAAGTATATATATATATATATATATATATATATATATATATATATATTGATATGACTTGATATGGTGGTTGTACATAAATTGCCTAAAATTCTTCTTGATTTTAAGATAAATTGCCTTATGTAATCATTGTAATTTTTTATTTGAATTATTTATTATTTATTAATTATAGTTAAATATGACATGTTAATGATATGGCAGAATATAATATGACGTAGTATATGACGTGTACAAAATATAATGAATGGCTTAAGGAAAAGATGACATGTGGCAAAATCCAATGTGGCGTATTCTCAAGACGACATGTGGAAAAAGCTGAGGTGGCGCAACGTGGAGGCTCTAAACCTTATTGCTTTTATATATATAGTAGATTTGCTTTAAATTCTACAACTCAGTTTGTAAGATAAAAACTACACCAGTGCAAGTTTGGACTACCCATCAAATGAGACGAGTCTTCATCGAATCCGTCACAAATCACTTTGGAGCATTATTGAAAACTTGACCCACAAACGCCACAATCTTAGAGGCGATTAAGGGATTTAAGAATAAGTTTGAAGTGGATACAAATACGAGAATAGGATTGGAGGAGGGACACACAGTCTCTAACGGAAAATATCCTAATTCTCATTCCAATTCTCTAAGCCATTATTATTTTCTTTGCTTTCCTAGTTCTTTTGCTTGCAATTTGTAGAAACCAGAGGAATTAGATCATTCATCGTCATGATTACACTAATCATTGCTCTATACATATATACAATCACATAAAAGTTTCATCCAAATTCTTATTTTGGCTACTGCTTACTTCATTGCTTATTTCATATATCACAGTATCAACATATCAATTAGCGAATTATAAGATGTCGATGCATTATGCAATGTAGGATTATCAGGGCCGTCCAATGCGTTTTGATGGCCCTGATCGAATATTAATTGAGGCCCTAATGAAAATAATAATAAATGTTTTATAAAAAATTTCTAAATTTCTTTGTCTTTGTAATCAATCGCCTTTATATAAATACACTATTTTTTGTTAAAAAATTAGAAAATAAAAAGTTAGTCCCAAACAAATAATAACTTATCAAAGTTAAATTATCAATAACTATGAAACAATAAATAATGCAATAACTTATAAGAGTTAATTATTCAATATAATCACTAACAATAAAATACAAACAATAACTTATTAAAGTGTATTGGCAACATTGGTATTCTCAAGCAATTAGGCTTTTGCCCCCAATCAACTACGCATCTGCCTTTAGTTCAAATTAGAAACATGAGTTTAAATCTTTTTCAAAATTTTGAGTCTTCGACCACGCAAACACATTTTCATCAACGTAATCAAATTAATTTGTACTTTTTTTAAGATTATTTATTGTAAGAAAAAGTATAAGATATTGAAATTCACTAAAAGCCCTAAATCAAATAACATCAATTGTTAAATTATCTGTGTTTCACCAAATCAATCTATATTTCGAAATTCAACCTCTAAAAATCCCAAATTCGTTTCTTACATATACAATTAACATTGTCAAGGTTAGAGAAAGAGAAATTACATATACAATTAACATTGTCAAGGTTAGAGAAAGAGAAATTAGAAGTACTAAATTTGAAAATTTTACCTTTCATCCAATTGCAAAACAAATAGGTTGAATATTTTTGGGCACTTGCACTTGGGTAGTGGAATTAGGATAAAAAGTAAACAAAAATTAATTAAGATGACAACTGATGAGTATGTTTGTATGGAAGAAATTCCATGAGACTGGTAAATTAGAGACGAAGAGTGGGTAGAGGAGAAGGAGAAGTAAAAGGGTAGAGAGTAAAATTGGAAATAAGATATTACCTTAATTAAATTTTGTGCGTGAAAAAAATGAAGAAGACGAAGAGTTTTACAATAAGGAAAGAACAGTACGTGTTTAGGTGCTTGTAGTTTACATAAGGAAAAGAAAATTTAATATTACTATAGTATATTACTATATATTAAGAAAATTATGGGGCCCCCAAAAATTGGGGGTTGCCCTGTTCCATTGGACGGACCTGAGGATTATAGTTTAAGAAGTGATATTAGATCACAACAATAGAAATCATATTGCTTATATCTAAAACGAATATATTTGATGTTGACTTGGCCTCCTCGTTGGTCCTTGTGACTTGATCCGCTAGTACATGTTCGATTCTTGGACAATTAGACATCCAATTTGTAATCGCAACAATCATAGTTGATGTACCACAAGATATTTGAGAGCAACTAGTCTGCTTCTTATGATCAGGTGTTGATTGCTTTGTTTGGTACCATGAACACATGATGAAGATAAGCCATGGCATTATAACACACATGCTCAACGTTAAAGTTGAAGTAGTAATCCTAGATTCAAATCATAGGTATGATTGTACTAGAGATAGAATTTCAATTAATTAAAATTGAATTGGTAGTGAATTTTATATGATCTCGATTTTACATCCAATTTTAATGATACTACAACGATGTTGTCCAACAATCTCAAGAAAAAGAAGGAATAGGGCAATAGTTACAAGAAAAAAGCAAAATTGGGCCCAAACTCTCTTGCATATGATATTGGATGCTTTAACATCTAAGTAAATATATTTTATTTAGAAATTATAAATCAAGCTATTATAAGTATATTCAGGCCTTAAAATCTGTGGCTCTAACAACCCCCTTTCATGTTTGATACATTCTTGAATAAACTTATTTTAGTACATAAAATAGTTAAAGTTTCTTGGGTAATATATAATCCATTCGAATCTATTTAATTATCTATATACACACATATTAAAAAATAGCTGTTCTTACCACACACTAGTCTAGCGGTTCAATTCCTCTGTCTCCTAACTGTGTCCCTATTTCATGTCCCCTAACAGTGATTGATCCACGTTTTTAAAAATTCCAACTCATCCTCTTCTTTTTTCTATTTTATAAAACCTAAATTTTAACTCTTTTTAATTTTAATTTACAGAAAATTCTAATAGAAAGAGGAAACTGTATCGTCGTTCTCCTCGTCGTAATATCTTTTTGTTTCTTCTTCACCGCTTCTTCACCTCCCCTTTGCCTGGAAAGAGGCCCGACGACCCAGCCGAGCAATTGAACGAAGACCCGACATTCACTTGTTTGGTCGTCACTTTGCACTGACCCCCCCCCCCCCCCCCCCCCCCCCGCGCTTGATTTCAAGTTCGAGCCAACGATCTCCTTGCTCACCACAGGTAACTTGCTTTTCTTGGTTCAAATCTGCTCTTGTCTTCTCCACCATACTCATGTTACTGTTATTTAAACTTTTAAGGATTAGTATGCAAATATGATCAAATCTGATCGTGATATCTTCCTCATGTTACTGTTCAAATCTGATTGTGATAAATATGCAAGCATTAGTATGCAGCGGTGAACCGAGTATGGTACTCCTAATGTTGAATGTCTCCTTGCCATACTGATTGATTAATACGTTTATATGGTACTCCCAATGCTGAATGTGTAATTAATCAATCAATATTTAAAGTGTGTATGTGTATTAGGGTTATGTTAAATATACATACTTAAACAAGATTATTATGTTTACATGTGTATTAGGGCTATGCTGAAAATAGTTAAACAAAATTATTATGTTTACATGTGTATTAGGGCTATGCTGAAAATAGTTAAACAATGGGGCATCAGTGCAAAGTGACGACCAAACAAGTGAATGTCGGGTCTCCGTTCAATTGCTCGACCGGGGTCGTCGGGCCTCTTTCCAGGCAAAGGGGAGGTGAAGAAGCGGTGATGAAGAAACAGAAAGATATTACGACGAGGAGAACGACGATACACAGTTTCCTCCTTCTATTAGGATTTTTTGTAAATTAAAATTAAAAAGAGTTAAAATTTAGGTTTTTTATAAAATAGAAAAAAGAAGAGGCTGAGTTGGAATTTTTAAAAACGTGGACCAATCACTGTTAGGGGACATAAAATGAGGACACAGTTAGGAGACAGAGGAATTGAACCGTTAACCTAGTACTCAGTTTTAAATGTCCCTACAAAATCACCATTTAATCCACAAATTTCGACAGTAGTTAGCCGTACATTAATTTCTCACTTTGAAAATGGTGTTCTTTACCACTTGATAATAATAATTATGAATACCTAGAGTTCCTAGGAGAATTTTGTAATCTTCCCTTTATTAATGAATTAAGCTTTCAAAAAAATCATGAAATCATGCGTTGTGTATTGTACTCTAGCATTTTATTGGCTCAATATAATGAAAATAAAAAAGAAAAAAGGGTAGTAATTAGAGGAAATTGATTTAGTCTTTGGCGACACTTAATTCTGATCAGAAGTAGGAGGCTTGAATGACAGTTCAAATAGATAAGAGGGAGAGAGTATCATTAGTTAACTAGATGGATTAGCCCGTCCATTGGACGATCTATAGTTATTAATTTTATAATTAGACATTGATTATGTGTATGTTATTTAAATTAGAATAGCAATGCAAACTATGTGTTAACTTGTCCAATAAAACAATGAGTAATACTGCTCCACAAAGTGCATTGCATAAGATTCTCCTATAATCATAAATGAATAAAACTATGTTAAGATGAAAGTTTTTTTACAAATTGGACCTCCAAATGTGTCATGTCTTATCTTACTATTATAAACTAAGAATTTCGTACTTAGATACTACCTCTGTTTCGCAATGTAAGTCGTTTTTTTTATTTTGCACAGGAATTAAGACAAGCTTAAAATGGAAAAGATGATAATTTAATGCTTATTTTTATCACATGCACTATTAACTCTTTAACCACTAGAATTACTTGAGTTAATGAATGTTGTTGGAATGTTAAGTAAATTAAATAGAGTAATGACCTATTTTAAAAAGTTTTACATTAAATAAGAGAAAGAATGACTTACATTATGAAACACCTTCTAGAGTTGAACACGACTTACATTGCGAAACGGATGGAGTATTTTCCATATGCATTACTTGCATCCCACTTTCTACATACCATCACTTCAAGTTCATGATGGACACCATCAGGCAGTTCATCAATTGTGCAAATTCTGGGTTGTTCTTGTAGTTTGTTAGCCAAGGGTGACAACTTTTGGGTCTCCATGGATGGACCCACAACTATTTCCCCTACAAAATATAAAACAAAAAGGTAATGATTGTTCTTAATATTTGTAGGATTGTAGCATAAAACCAAAACGGGAAGAAGAGGCAACCTATATCCTATCTTGAAATGGGTCGGCTGAATGAAAGGTAAAGGCTTTGAGGCTATGACTATTTATACAATAGTGTAGGGGCTGCTAGCTTTTTAGGAAGGGAGGATGGTAAGTATTTATTACGTTGTTACAACATTAAGGAATGAAGTTGAAGGGAGTACGATGAATGTAAGGGCTTGAGGCCTTAAAAGCGCTATCCCATGCCAACCCGAGGACTTCCCAGAAGATCACCCATCCTAGGCCTAATACTACTCTTACCCCTGCACACTTAACTTCCGAGTTCTTTGTCTTTGAACGTAAAAAAAGAAGAGTTCTTGTTGACATAGGTAACACCTCAATTCCTTATAAACAACCAGGGTATTACAATCTCCCCCACTTAAACACTTGACGTCCTCGTCAAGGCCCAAGCACCGCCCTCTAGGTTAACCCTCCGGGCCAAGTACACTCGTAACCTAGAGTCGGCTCTGATACCATTTGTAAGGCCCCCGAGGCCTTAGAAGTGCTATCCCATGCTAACCCGAGGACTTCCTAGGATGTCACCCATCCTGGTACAACTCTCGCCCCTACACACTTAACTTCTGAGTTCTTTGCCCTCACTTAAAACCCATAAAATGAAGAGCCCTTATTGGCATGGGTAGAACCTCAATTCCTTATATACCATTGGGGTTTTATAATGACAACATTGATGGAGGATTTTGAAAGACCAAAATATTGATCTTGGAATATAAAATGCTGATCATAGAAGTCGAAAAGGTCAAACTCATTAATGCGCTTATTACTTTTAACTCTTTCTTTTAAATGGATTGAATATGGACAATATGATATTATATATGAGTAGCATAATTAATCTTTTAAGCTCCATCTTTTAAATGGTTTGAATATGGAGAATATTAAAAATATATTCGTAGGATAATTAGTTTGCATTTAAAAAAGGTCGAATGGCTGACAACCACCCGTTTAATATGTGATATTTCACTTAACCACCCCTTTGTTGCAAAATTATGAAAAACCACCCTTATCACGGGCTCCATTAGATTTTTAACCTCCCTATTTCACTTGTCGGCCAATTCCGTTTGCGGATACTATGACATGGGACCTGTTTACCTTTTTATTATTTTTTAGCTTATGTGTACAAGAAACCTGTTATCCCAATTCTCAAATTGCCGAAAAGGCATCACAACTTTTTTTCTTCCAAATATAAATTAAAGGGCAAAGAACTTTTTTTCCAAAGGGCAAAACACAGAGAATGAGAACCATTTCGCCATTATTGCTAAGCCCCTTCTTCCTCCCACTGCTTCCATTTCTCTTTCCCTCTCTGCAATCTTCCCTTCAACTCTCATTAACCCAACTTTAAAGCTGACCAGAGACTTCTCCAACACTCCTTCAAAGGTGAAGTTCTCAAACCCCCAAAACTCGTCCTATCTCGTTCACCTCTCTCTCTCTCTCTCTCTCTCTCTCCCCCCCCCCTCAAAAGCACTTATCGAAGAAATCCTCCTTCTGCGCCATTCCTCTCGAGATCCCTCTCTCCGTGAATCCTCACTGCCCCTCCGACCCCTCTAATGGCGCTACAATTCGTCTGGTTTAGGAGCGTCATTTGTGTGCATCATCAATTGGGCCTCATTCCTGGTCGAAGCCGTGGCAGATCTCAAGAAAAATCTGCATGCGAGAGGCTTCAATTTGGTGGTCAGAATTGGGAAGCCGGAAACTATAATCAGAAACGAATCTAGGGTTTTCTTTGTGAACGAATTGAACGAGGTTAGAGACTACTTTAGTCTTTTTCTGGAGACGAATTGAATCAGATCTAGGATTTTTCATTGGTCATTGTTGAAAGGGTGGATACGAGTTGAATCAGATCTAGGGTCTTTCATTGGCCATTGTTGAAAGGATGGGACAAATTTTGTCTTTTGATGGAGAAGACAATCTAATATGACAAGGATTAGAAATACAATTAAAAGAAATGCCATGTCATAATTTTTGACGGAATCTAACGGAGAAGGGGTCATGGGTGGTTAAAATCTATCGGAGCCCGTGATAAGGGTGATTTTCTGTAATTTCACAATAAAGGGGTGATTAAGTGAAATATCACATACTATAAAGGTGGTTTTTAGTCATTCGACCTTTAAAAAATAGAACATTTATTGGTCTTGAGAGGGAGAGTTTTTATAGTTATAAAAACAAAAATATAATTAATAAACTAAAAAATTGAAGATTTATTTGTACATTGAGGGACAATATGTTGTATAGATAGATAGATAGATAGATAGATAGATAGATAGATAGATGTGTGAATTTATGATTTTTTGAATTATGATATTTAATATTATAAACTTCTAAAAATCTTTATTTAGAAATACAATAATTATTTTATGAAAAAATCGATTTATAAAATACAAAATATTTTTTATAATAGTGCACAACATTACAACAACAAAATTCAACTAACAACAACCATCAAAAACTTGTGATGGAATACCTATTGCGTTTGACTGAGAGCCTCAAGTAAAGGCCACAAAGACAAAGTCAGTGGCCGGCCACACACACTAATCTCTCCTCCCATCGTGTAAAGTAACCCGCTGACGTGTCGAAGATATGCCCATTCAGTCAAGCCTACTGGGACCCACTCAAAAATATCTTAAGAGTATCTACCATTCTACAAAGGCTGCACCCGCATTCCACAACCAATCGTTTTTTTCTTCCATATGGCGGGCCCCACATTGTCACTTGTAAAAATATCCCACAAAATTTGGTATCCAGGAAAAAAAAATATCCCATAAAAATCTCCCCTCAACTGTACTCTTTTTAAAAATAAAAAAATAAAAAATTCTAGAGCAGCACTATTATCATTCCAAGGTAAATTGAAATGGATCTTAAAATTTAAAAAAACAGAACAAAATAAAGATACTCCAATGTTTTACAAGAAACCGATTATTCACGGTTATTAACTACGGAGTAGTAATTAAGAAACAACTTGTCTAGATCATCGCACTATCAATTTAATAGCGTGTGTCAACTTGCAGCAATAAACAGATAAGTACAAGGCATTAGAGCCAATGAAGAAGCGAAAAATATTAGGCCAGATATTTGCGTCGTAAAAGCAAGGATAGCTTGGCCCTCCACGTAGATAGACAACGACCTTTCAACAAAGATATTTTTTTTCCGCCAGAGATTTTATACCCAACTCAAAGCTTCAATGAATGGCTTTGAAGTCGGATTTTATCTCTACGAAAACTTCAACACTCTGGATTTTCTCAAAGTGTATTGCCCACCAATTCCAGCTGGGTCCCCTTTGAGCTTAGATATTTTCAGATTTTTTTGGAGATTAATAAAGACCACCAATCTCCTGTGTTTCCTACTAGTGGATCCTTTCCCCTTTTCTCTTTTGTTTGTTTCACCTCTTCTTATTCCATTTCCTTGGCAAAGGAATACCAGTAACTTGCGAATTTGGGGTGAGTTCTCTTCCTTCTTGCAAAGAGAAATGAACATTGGGAGTTCGATTGCGGTTTAGGCGAGATCAGAGAAATGGGTGAAGCTGTGTCGAGCGGCGAGCAGAGCGCCATGGGCGTGGAGGTCGAGATGAACAAGGATGAAGAGAGGAGGGCCAGTTGTAAAGACGGATCCAATTCAGTTGTTCGATGGGAGAGATTTCTTCCGAGAATGGTGGTTAGGGTTTTGCTTGTTGAAGCTGACGATTCCACTCGTCAGCTCATCTCAGCTCTTCTCAGAAAATGCAACTACAAAGGTCATTCATCAATTCCTTAGTTTTTGATGCTTCCTTCAACTTCTCTAATCTTAATTTTCAATCTCCCTGCCATGAGTTATGTTGTGGGTCTTTGTTGGATTGGTTGCCTTCATATGTAGCTGTAATCAATAACAGAGAATTTGCTGGGCGATCAATAATAGATGTGAATTGTGATTGTAATTTGGCAAGTCTGGTGGTTTGTCAATCGAATAAAAAACTCAGAGAATTAAAGTATAATTTTTTCTGTATTGGAATTGCTCATCTTCGCAACTCTTTATAGTATAGACTGTTAACACAAACTAGCCTTTCGTATTAACTAGTTGCTGCGGTTGCTGATGGCTTAAGAGCTTGGGAGGTGTTGAAGGAAAGATCGCGAAACATTGATCTCATACTGACAGAAGTTGATCTTCCATCAATATCCGGATTTGCGCTTCTCTCATTGATAGCAGAAGATGACTTGTGCAAAAACATCCCAATCATAAGTACACCTCCTAACAATACTCAACTCTTTTCATAACTTAAAATTGGACTTTGTGCTCAGTTGTGGTTTTATGAACAATGGAAAACAGTGATGTCCTCCCATGACTCGATTGGAACGGTTCATAAATGTATGATGAGAGGCGCGTCAGATTTCCTTATGAAGCCTATCAGGATCAATGAGCTGAAGAACCTATGGCAGCATGTTTGGAGAAAGCAATCTGTAAGTGCTATTCATTGAAGTTACTCATTGGTGTACATGGATCAGAAAAAGCTAATTTCAGAATTTATTTATTTTAGTGTCAGTCAGCGATGGGTTTTGCATTAAGTCTTCAAGTTGAGAGTGTTGCTGAGATGAAGGTTGATGAGGCAACTGCTGAAAACAACACTATTAGTATTAGTGATCACTCTTGTGCTTCTAAGGCTCTTCCTCAAAAAGAAGTGGAGTGCTTCAAGAAAGGAAGTGATGCTCAGGTTAGTTGTTCTTCTAATCTCTTTGAAACACTGGGAGTTAGTAGAATATTTGTGTCTTTAATAGCTGTGGAGAGGGAGATGTAAAATTGAATTTAATTTTGGCATACTGCCAACAAAAAAGAAGTATAGATTGGTTTATATAATATCGTTCACTTAACCTTTATTTTATGAAAGCATCCTTGTTGAAATAGAATGCTTTGAGGAATCTAAATTCCTGTACCAACGTCAAAATCTCAATCTAAAAAAAGTTCATTGCATTGTAGGTTGATGTGCCAAACTAATGTTTTAAATGCTATTTATGGTTTCCTGTGCAGAGCTCTTGTACAAATCCTAGCCTGGAAGCCAGAAGTGCATATGCCGAAGAAAAGTCTCAAGGTTTCTCTAGAACAAAGAAGCTAAAGCCTACTGTTTGTGATGCCGAGCCTCTACAAGATGATGAAGGAATGAACTTATGTACACGTGTGAATATAGGTTCAGATGGAGATCTTTGCAAGGAAAAAGATACAGTGTCAGTAGGAGGAAAACTTGGAGGACACAGTATGCTTGTCACCAGCAATGAGCTTGGCTCTGAAGCTAGTGAAAGGACTACTATGCGGGCTGACTCTTCTAAAGAAGCTATTGATTTGATTGGAACTTTTGATAGTAACAAGGGTAGCTATGGTGGTTCGTGTTTGAATAACGGGCCAAAAATCTTGGAGTCTTCCGAGCTGAATCTTTCCTGGAGAGGACTTGAACTAAATGGTTTTGAAAGCAACACAAACCGAAATAACGTTCTGATCCAGTCAAATGCTTCTGCTTTCTCACGGTACCCTCCTCACTTTCTTATTGTATTCTTGATGTAGAAAGTGTAAAATGACATGGAAATTATGAATGATGCTACTTTTTTTTTAGCATTTTCAATTGATTATCCTGATTATGGGATTGTGACCATGACAGGTATAATAACAAGCAATCACAAGTGATCCCAAGAGAAAGCACAATGGATTCTATTGAGCATTATAATAGGAATGTCATATCTCTTCCAATGCAACATAGAGAAAAACCCGAGGGGGCATTGCCATACGAGCAACATAGACCATACCCAATCCCTATTGCAGCAAGAGATGTGAGCTCCTCACAGCATTTCACTAGTGACCTAAACATTTTCCATGAGCAGCATTTTATATGCATCGATGAAAGCAGAAAGCAGGAGCAAAAGGTAGATAGTGTGGATAGAAAGACTTCATTTTCCCCTGCAACTGACCAGAGTGGAAGTGAAAGCGCTTTCTGCAATGGTGCAGTGAGTCATACAAATTGGCCTGTAAGGGTTAATAATGGAAATATGATCCCAAGTTTGCCTCCAGCAACTTGTGCTTCAGAGAACGGGAATGTCCAAGAGAAGAATCTCCAGCACTGTACTCAAAGGGAAGCGGCCCTAATGAAATTCCGTTTGAAGAGAAAAGAAAGATGCTATGAGAAGAAGGTAATAAAGACACTGGTTTTTCTAACCTATGCCTGAGACCCCTGATTTGGAAATATTGTTATAGATCTTATGTAGTTAGGAATTCTTATGTTTGTTTGTTTCTAAAAAGAGAATTCTTAACGACATGGGTCAGAAAGACCGTAAAAACATCAATGCTATGGTTTATAGTGACTGTAGGGAAGAGTGTGTATGTTTGTGTGCTAATTATATGGAAAATTCGTTTATAGGTTCGGTACGAGAGCAGGAAGAAATTAGCAGACCAACGCCCTCGTGTCAAAGGACAGTTTGTTCGGCGCATTCCTCCTGATCCTCCTCCAACCAAATAAGCTGATTATGCTTCAGTTGATGGCTAGTTAGCTAAGGAATGACCTTTTCTTCTTATTGTAGTAGAAATTAGAGACAGAACAAATAGAAGCTCTTGTTTTCTTTCAGTAGAGCAATTTGAGTACAGGACAATTTTTCTGTAGTACTCATTGAATAGCATCCATCCTTGTATTTTGATGAATCTATGTCAACGAGGATGAACGACACATAAATCTACATTTGGATCGAACAGCTTTACATCTACATATGTACATGACCATAATTTGTGTACACGTATATTCATGGATTATCGTCTCGTTTAAGGAGAGTTTTGTCTTTTTTATTTCCTATTCCGGATTTGGCTATAATTTAGCTTGTGATGAAGGATACGCTTCTTTACATCCTCATCATATCAATCTTTCTACGTCCACCCAATCAAATTTATCTACCTATCAGCTTATTCACTCTAGCTTGCTCCTCCGATTCATCAGGGTGTGATTTGCTATCCAATCATTGTGTTAATCAACTCAATCTTTCATTCAATCTCAGCAAAAAAAAAGGGATATGTATATATGTGAGATTAATATATACCCAATTTATGCAGTTCTTACAAGACATGATGTTATGCTCAATTTAGATCACAATACTGCAATTACACGAAATTTACTGTCTTATAAAACATTTGATTGCCTACTGAAACCTTAAAGCATATAAACTTGAAATTCAAAATCCAGATATGTACAATGAAATAACAGTTGGACTGGTTTTGTATTGTAAAGTGAGTGTTGAACTGTTGAAGTTCAGTCGGTTTTCTAATGAGAATCTCAAGTTGGTGTGTTTAATGGAGAATCACATTGAGGATATTGGAGGAATGGACATCCCGGACTGCCCAAAAGTTTTGGTGTTGGTTCAACGGAATTGGTATCTGAAGATTATGCCACATTCTTTCTTTATGCAAATGACTGGCCAATTTCCCCTGACTTCCAATTAAGGAGCCGGTTGGTGTGTCATACAGAAGCAAGCACAAGAAAGCTAGCAACCTAGAAATACTTGATGTCAAGAGACTGAAGACATTTTGAAAACGGTGTTTACCAAGTTTTTGCTTTATGAGCCCTTGGATCAGGTATTTAAAGCGTTTCTTAGCTTTAAAACCCTAGATCTAGCCCAGAATATGAGCGAGAGAGACACTAGACTTTAGATCCAAAGAGAATAAATTTCCTCAAAGGATCGTAGCAAGAGAATCTCAAGAACGAGTGAGAAATCGAACAACAATCGAGAGAACTCAAGATCTAAAAGCAACAAAACCAAATCTAGCAAACATAGCCTCAAATTCAAGATCCAACACAAGCAACAACAAATACAAACCCCCTTGGAAATTTTAATGCAAAAAGAACTTTTGTCATTTTTTGGCAATATGCATATGAAACTTTTGTACCCCACGTCGGGAAAATGGGGGCAAATGGATGGGTTTATAAATGCTCTTGTTTTATGATGGGTTAGATGAGTTGAGAGGGGAATTCTCTCACGCGCGCCCCGCCGCCCGGCTCAATCTTGCGTGCGCGTTGGGGCAACTTTTTACGGACTCTATTAATTTTTGGGCCTTGGAGTTACGGATCCGCAAATTAATTGCTTGTCCGTAAAATCCGACTTCGGTTTTATTTGGGTCCGTTAGGCGGGCCTTATTTTGACCTTATACAACTTTATTTAAGCTTATGGTAAAAAAATAAAGTCGTTATTATCTGCTCAGTAGTGGGAGTTGATGATTATTATTGTAGCTTATGGGAGTTGATGGTAGTTTATATTTCACCCAAAATTTAATCTACCCCTCCCAGCTTTATCCAGACTTATGTAATTTATTTCCTTCGATTGTCCTTCACCAGTTTAATTTTGAAAAATTTAAAAATTAATCTTCTCTTTATAAATTTATAAATATATCCTTATTTGTAATTTTGCATCCATCTTTTATAAAATCAGTCTCGATCAATTTAGTCTGCCGAACACCTATATAATTTTTCACAAAAATAAGCTAATAATTTCAACTCCTAAAATTAACTTGTAAAATCAGCAGCAACCATTAAATCAGGATTAGCATCAACATCAACTCGTATCAGGTTTGAAGCACCGAACAAACCCTTTGTCTTAGTCTAATTTGTTGCTGATTTTACTCCATCTTGGCGTAACTGCTGTGATGTTTTCTTCCATAAAAACCGAACGTGAACAACAGTTCCATACACTGAAAAATACAGTTTTCTCTCCTCTCTCACAAACTCTCTGGTTCTGTTCATCTCGGGGGGATTCCAAGCTTCCTTAGGCTAGTGCACACCTTCGGGAGTTCCAGTGTGATCCTTGGGGGGCGACGCCTTTGCTGACTTGCATCCCCAGTCAGGCGAAATCGCTTCTAAGGCAGCGACTCACATACCGCGACACAACTTTCTGTTTTCAAGACGTTTTTCGGATCCTCAAAGGCTCAACATTCAATCTTTGGTCATTCAATTCTGTTTTATTATTATCAATTTAGAAGCCATTTTTTGAGAAGCCAGAATGTCGACGTTACCCTACTTCAAGCCTCTATTGGATCTGTCAAAACTGGAACCGCTTGATGGGACGAACTACAAGCGTTGGTCTCAGGAGATGTTGATATTTTTTAGCAGTTGGAGTTGGACTACGTCCTTTTGTAGCCGTCTCCAATGCCATCAACTCCGGCGCCTCCGAACCCCCGTGCGAATCCTACTACTCCCCAGGAACAAGTCACCCCTGGCACTCAGCAGTCTCAAGTAGGTATTCTAGAAGGCAACTCGACTACAGTAGTTGATGCGGATCTGAAAAAATATGAATTTGATAATAAGATAGTCCGTGATCATCTACTGAGTCATGTAACCAATCCTATTTTCGATTTGCTTGCTAAACACAAATCTGCAAATTTTATGTGGGATCTTTTGGAGATTAATACTCTACTGATGATGCTGGGAAAAAGAAATACATTTGTGGCAAGTTTATACAGTTTAAGATGGTAGATGACAAGCCGATTATGGAGCAAGTTCATGAGTATGAGAATCTGGTGGATGATATACTGGCCGAGGGTATGAAGATGTGCGAGGTCCTCCAGGCCAACTTCCAGATCAAGAAACTGCCTAAGTCCTGGGCCAACTACCGCAACCATCTCAAGCATAAGAAGAAGGACATCACCCTCCTCGAGCTGGCTAGTCATATGAAGATCGAAGAGGCAAATCGCCTCAAAGATAAGCCTAAACCTAAAACTTCTGAAAATTCGATTAAGTCTAACCTGGTGGAATCTTCTTCAAAATCTGGCAAGTTTACGAAAGGTGACTCTACTTGAGTTAAGAAGAAAGACAAAGTTCAGAATAAGAAGATTTTCAATAAGCAGGGAAAACCTCAAGACAAGAATCCAAACGACTGCTATGGCTGTGGAATACTTGGGCACCGTGCAGTCCGTTGTTATCGCAGGGTTGACAATTAGAAGCTATCTCCTAAGCCAAAGGGTGGCGATCAGCCTAAGCCGCAAGCGAATCTAATTAAAGAGAACCAGCAACTGATTGTAGTGATTTTTGAAGTCAACCTGGTGGGCAGTAAAGCTGAGTGGTGGCTGGATACTGGAGCAACTAAGCACTTTTGTGCTGATAGGGAGATGATCATTGATTTTGAAGAAGCTGCTGAGATTGATCAAGTCTACATGGGAAATTCCAATGTCTCCCAAGTCCTAGGGAAAGGGAAAGAGTCTCTAAAGCTCACTTCAGGGAAGTCACATTCTACTATAGAATGTTTTATATGTTCCTTCTCTGCGTAGAAACTTGATTTCGTCTGGTTTACTTGAAATTGCTGGCATAAAACAAGTGATTGAAGCTGGAAAAATAGTCTTAACTAAAAATGGTGAATTTCTAGGAAAAGACTATAGATCTAGATGTTTGTATGTTCTTCCGACCATGATTGATAATGAGAATGTTTTGTCTTTTGCTTATATCGTTGAGTTTTTGGATTTATGGCATGCTAGAACTGGACACTTGAATGTTAAATCTATGAATCGTTTGCATGATATGGGTGTAATTCCAAATTTGGTTAAACAAAGTCAAGAAAAATGTGAAATCTGTGTTGAAGCTAAGTATACAAAACAACCCTTTAATATTGTGAATGAAAGGACTTCTTCTTTGCTAGAATTAGTCCACTCAGACTTAGCTGACTTTAGAAACACATAAAGTAGAGGAGGCAAACGATATTATATTACGTTTGTAGATGACTTTTTGAGATATACCAAATTATACCTGTTACGTTCCAAAGATGAAGCTAAACATATGTTTTATGTCCATAAAGCTGAAGTAAAAAACCAATTGAATCGAAAAATAAAAAGACTTATATTTGATAGAGGTGGTGAATATGTCACAAACTCTTTAAAAGAATTTTGTGAGAATAATGGTATTATTCATGAGTTTACAGCTCCCTATAGCCCACAAATAAATGGGATAGCAGAAAGGAAAAACAGAACTTTGAAAAATATGATGAATGCATTGCTTGCTAGTTCTGGTTTATCTGATAATATGTGGGGGGAAGCTGTCTTGACAGCCAACCATATTCTTAACAAAGTTCCTCACAAAAGGCTAGATAAAACACCTTATGAGTTATGGAACAGATATGCTCATAACTTGAAATATCTGAAAGTGTGGGGGTGTTTAGTTAAAGGGGGATTGCCTTCCTTTAAGGTTGATGCAATTGGGTCTAAGACTTTTGATGTTGTATTTATTGGTTACGCAAAAAGTAGTGCAGCTTATCGATTCATGTGTTTGAGTGATCGTTCTTTGTATGAATATCGTGATGCTGTATTTTTTGAGCATATATTTCCTTTGAAAAAAAATATCATGCAGAAAGATACTACATCATCAGCTATTGCATCTTCTTCTATGTCTTTACCTTCCATGCATGAAAATGACATAGAACCTAGACGAAGTAAAAGACAAAAGAAGGGAACTAGTTTTGGGTCTGATTTTGTAATTGCATTTATAATAGAACTCAATGATTATGATGAACTAAATGAGACTTTCATTAGTTTTCATATGATAGAAGATGATCCCAAAACATATGAAGAAGCTGTGAGTTCTTTAGATGCTAGTTTTTGGAAAGATGCAATTAAAAGTGAAATAGATTCTATCATGTCTAATCACACTTGGGAGCTAGTTGAGTTGCCTAGAGGTAACAAAGCTATTGGTTGTAAATGGATCTTTAAGAAGAAATTTAAAACTGATGGCTTTGTAGAGAGACATAAGGCAATATTAGTTATAAGAGGTTTCACACAAAAACATGGAATTGACTTCTTTGACACTTACTCTCCTATTACTAAGATAGCGACCATTCGTGCTTAATTTGCTTTAGCTTCTAGCTATAAGTTGTTAGTACATCAAATGGATGTAAAAACTGCATTTTTGAATGGTGATCTTAATGAAGAAATTTATATGGAACAACCTCTAGGGTGCGTGGTTCCGGGACAAAACAACAAGGTTTGCAGACTAAAGAAGTCACTTTATGGTCTAAAACAAGCGCCAAAGTAGTGGTATGATAAATTTCATAAAGCTATCTTAATCTTTGGATTTAAAGTGAATGGATCAGATGCATGTGATTATTCAAAATCGTTTGGTGTTGATTGTGTGATTATATGTATATATGTTGATGACATGTTAATTTTTGGGACTCACATTAATCTGATAAATTCAACCAAATAATTTCTATCCTCTCACATTGAAATGAAAGACTTAGGTGAAGCTGATGTGATTTTAGGAGTAAAAGTCACTAGAACCGAAAATGGTTTCACCTTGTCTCAACTACATTATGTAGAGAAAGTGTTAAAGCGGTTTAACCACTTTGATGTTGTGCCAGTACGAACTCCTTATGATGCTAACATGAAATTGATGAAAAATAAGCATGATATTGTATAATAAAATAAAAATGCTAAGGTAATAGGGAGTTTGATGTTTTTGATGAATTGTACTTGGCCTGGCATTGCTTATGCTGTTAGTAGACTTAGTCGGTATACTCATAACCCTAGTAAGGATCATTGGTGTACACTAAATAGATTGTTGAGATATCTTAAAGGCACAATTAATTGGGGTTTACCTTATGTTGGATTTCCTCAAGTATTAGAGGGATATTGTGATTCAAATTGGGTAACCGATAATGATGAAGTTAGCTCCACTAGCGGATATGTTTTTACATTGTGTGGTGGTGCTATATCTTGGAAGTCTTCTAAACAGACATGTATTGCTAGAGCTACTATGGAATCCGAGTTCATAGCTTTAGACTTAGCTAGTCAAGAGGCTGAGTGGTTAAGAAGTCTACTGGCTGATTTACCATTGTGTGGGCGTCCAACTCCTCCTATTTCTCTACATTGTGACTCACAATATACTATTTGTGTAGCTAATAACAATGCCTACAACGGCAAGAAGAGACACATTCGAATCAGGCATGAAACTGTGAGACAGCTGATTACGAATGGTGTTCTCAGTTTGGAGTATGTGAGAACCGAGAGGAATATTGCAAATCCATTGACTAAAGGACTAAACCGAAATTAGTCCTTGATTCGTCGTGAGGAATGGGACTTAAACCCGTGGGGTGAGGAATTCAGGGTGGATCCCTTTTTTGGGGTCAAACAAAACCATGGAAAGACTCATATGATGGTACACTAATTCCCATTCCTATGACAAGTGTACATAAAGAGGTTGAGCAAAAGCCCTTAATGAGTTCATAGCCCAGGATTTGGGTGGTCCTTTGAGACGAACTTGATGAATTCACCGTGGAAATTGAGAGGTTGAGTTATTGACTCTTAATGACGTCATAGCCCTATTGTGGGTGGTCCTTTGAGACAGACTTGATGAAGTCACCTACTAGAGTGTGAAGGGATAGCCTCCTCTATGAAAGAACTCCGATGATCTTGCTAGAGCACTCTTTAGCATCCCCAAGGCAATTTGGCTAAATGTGAGATTTAACGCGGAATCACCGAGAACATAGGAAAGATGTGTGTTGTTAGGAACTTCCTGAACTTTAAGAAGTTCAAGACTTAGTTCACTTCCTGAAGAAAGGGTTACCTAGCTTCACTATGTGTTGGTTCAATCGTAAGATACCAATGCTTAAGCATCAGTTCTATAAAACCATGCTCAGAACTTTGTTTTTCATACTTTAAGCTCAAAACTTCTTTTCGCATTGTGGAGGATTGTTGGAAATTTTAATGTAAAAAGAACTTTTGTCATTTTGTGGCAATATGCATATGAAACTTTTGTATCCCACATCGGGAAAATGGGGGCAAATGGATGGGATTATAAATGCTCTTGTTTTATGATGGGTTAGATGAGTTGAGAGGGGAACTCTCCCACGCGCGCGCCATCGCCGCCGTCCGGTCGACTCGGGCTTCGTGGCACGTGCTCGGTATGGTGGGGCAGCTTTTTACGGATTCTATTAATTTTTGGGCCTCGGAGTTACGGATCCTCAAATTAATTGCTTGTCCGTAAAATCCGACTTTTGTTTTATTTGTCTTAGTCTGATTTGTTGTTGACTTTACTCCATCTTGGCGCAACTGCTGTGATGTTTTCTTTCATAAAAAACGAACGTGAACAATAGTTTGATACACGTACTGAAAAATACAATTTTCTCTCCCCTCTCACCAACTCTCTGGTTCTGAGCATCTCGGGAGGATTCCAAGCTTCCTTAGGCGAGTGCACGCCTTCGGGAGTTCCTGTATGATCCTTGGGGGGCGACGCCTTTGCTGACTTGCACCGTCGGTCAAGGTGAAATTGCTTCTAAGGCAGCGGCTCCCATACCGCGACACAACTTTCTGTTTTCAAGACGTTTTTCGGATCCTCAAAGACCCAACATTCAATCTTCGGTAACTAGTGCCATTCGTTCAATTCTGGTTTATTACTAACAAACCCAAGATCTAAGAATCCAGGACTAGGAAGTCTAGAAAGCCCAAACCCTAGATCTGTACGAGCTCGAGGCCTTGATACCAAATTGAAATGCGGAAGAACAAAGGGAGAACTAAAAACAAACAGAATCGAAACACAAAATCAAACAAAATATTTTATTAAGCTTTGAGCCACAATCGGAATGCCAAGATCACAAGGGATTCAAAGAGGGCAAAGAGAACTCAAAACTAAAGCAAGAAGTCGAAAGAAAGAATCAAAGCGAGAAATGCACAACTGGAACAAATCGAGCAACCACGAAGGTCTCCAAGGTGCACTTTCTTTCTCTCTTCCTAGGTTTGGATTTCAGAGGGAGCTTGAAGGAAGTCGGCTTCAAGCTCAGGCAAGCAAAGTTCGAGTAAACGCTCTCAAAGCAAAGCCCTAGATGCTCTACTAAATGATCCAACCAACAACAAAGGATGAAGAAGAAGAGATTAAGTATGGCTCGTCTCCAACCCTAAACCACAACAACGCCATTCTAGTTAATGAGATAGGCTCATCAGAAATGGGCAAGCTCGAGTGCGTCGATATTGGGCTGTTTGGCCCAATTCAAGCTCCTGTGAGAATAGGCACAATCTGGTAAACCACATGCACACACTAGATATTACAATACAAGTCCAAATGTGCAAACTTAGGAAATTACAACATTTACAAGCCCATAGATAATCAACTCTACAGTGAAGATATGTATAAGCCAACCACATAAACTTTGAATTAATGTAATTATCCCTCAAGTTCAAGCTGGAGAATATAAATCATTACATGCATCTTACTGACTTGATGTTAATGATACTCGAACAATCTTGATAGATCTAGAATGAAAATATCAATATATTTACATGGAATGAAAACGAACCCATGTACATGTCAATAAAAAACACTAGATGGAAATCCAAAATTAAGAAAGTAAGTCAATAATTAAGCACCCAAGTTCCTGTAAGATCGCCTTGGTGGGAGGGTCGTTCCAGTGGAGGGAATCCCACCAGTCACTAGTAGGCATGCCCCATGCCTTAAGAAGAGGAGGAGAATGAAGACTTTCATTGGTGTTAACCTCAAACAGCCTTGGAACTGATATCGGGCAATTCTCCAACTTTGAATCACAATATATGTTTAGGTGTTGCAGGGAATTGCAAACTAGAGTGTTTCTACATGTGCTCCTCAATTCTGGCAAATCATACATCGTTACTTGTTTCAAATTCGGCAATTTCACGCATTCTATATCATCTTGCACCAAAATTCCATTTGTTTGCAATATTCCATGTGTATAATTTCCAAAGAGGGAAAGATGTCACTTAATAACAACCCTAGCTTCTTCACCATTGGGCACTCATATACCCCCAACTTAAAAATTCAAGGACAGAAGACACGGTTACCCGAGATGCTCCTCAATTCTGGCAAATAACTCAAGCTCACCGTTTTCAAATTCGGAAATTGGACCAAGTCATCTCTAGTTTCATTTTTCACTCCAAAGATTTCTTCCAATTGTTTGCACTTCAAGATATGAATTCTTTTTAGGGGGCGTTTGGTATAAAATCAGGTTTAGGATTAGAATGAGGAATGGGATTGAGAAGGTATGGGGTTGGAATATGATTCCTGATAATATGTGTTTGGTTACAATTCTGGAATGAGACTCAACCCCATACCCAATGTTTGGTATTGTCAAACATGGGAACTGAAATGAAATTATAAGTATTACACTTTATACTTGTTAAAAACATATTAGTAAGATAAATATTATAAAATTATAATATTAGTAAATATTAGTAAGATAAATATTATATTAATATAGTTTTCACATAAAGTCACTAAAAAAACGCTAAAATTGTTTGATTGCCATCAGTACTTGTTTGGGGATACGAGATTCCAAAATGTGCGGTGTTTGAATAAATTTGTATTATTTTTGTACTTTGAAGTATTTCCATCTGTGGTCTTCACAATCTTCAGACATAGGTGTAGGCTTTTTGAGCAAGTGACGATGTAACTTTAAGATTGCAAGAAGACAACTATTGAAATGTCTACTCACACTTTCTCCACTTCTTAAGAAATAATTTTCTATTGATCTATTTTTCTTATGATGAGCTAATGTATACAAAAACATGGATACAATTTCTTCCAAACTCATGTTTTTGGTTCCCCTTAACCCCCCTATATCTCGAACCATCTCACAAAGCACGCCGAATGTTTCTCTATTCATACGAAGCTCATTCCTACATATTACATCATTTGTTCTAATTAACCTATTCAAGTTTTGAAGTCTACGAGTTGCCCTATCTATTTTTTCATATTGAATTTGTTTGATTCGACAAAGTGTTGTACCTAAAGTACCCAAAATCATAGAACTCATAGTAACAAAGTTAAGAACAATCAGAATAACATGATTAATTTGGTCTTGCAACTCCTCCCTCTTCCTTCTCAATTGGAGATTTTTTGGATCCATTGCTAGACATAAAAAAAATATTCAACAATTAAGAAAAAAAACACTCAATTGAACAAAGAACAATTTCAATAAAATTAAAAAAATATATACATACAAAAATAATCTAAATAATAAAATATTGTTAATCTCAATTGATAGAACACGTACAAAATCATATCACATAATTTATATGAATAAAATATTACAAACTCATTGTTCAAACCTTATTTTGTTTCGTATATGACTTGCAATGCACACAGTAATCCAAATAACACACAAAATAGATGATTTTCAAACCTTAACTTGTAAATATTTTAAATAAATCCTAGGTTCTAATTTATTCAATCAATTTGAACGGAATCAAATGAGATAATACACTGCTGGAAAACGCGTCTGTAGCCAGAAAATATTTAGCCACGAATTTTGGCGAGGGTAATTTGGGTGGCAACGACCATAAGTTTAACCACAAATATTTCAGTTTGCGATAATATGGCCATGAAATATAGCGTTGTGGCTAGTTTTGGGGCCAAATAGCCCCGATAATTGAGCGCGGCTAGATTTGATTGTAGATTTCTGGCCATATTATCATGAAAACAAGCTCGTGGCTAACGTTAAGGCCCAATGGATGCGAATTTTTTGCGCAGCTAGATTCATTTCTAGAGTAGTAGCTAATTAGCCACGAAAAAAGATTCGTGTGTATATTCAGGACGAAGTCTGGAGCTAAGTACCCACATACTAGTCGTGGCTAGGTTTGTGGATATTTGTGTGGGTAATTTGAATCATTGTCTCATAAATGGTCCTTCATTTCTTTAGAATTTTTAGAAATAACCACGAAACTAGCCACGAGTTCTTATTTTCGTGTCTAACATAGTTTGTTTGGAAACATCTGCGATAACAGTCACGAGATTAGCCAAGAGATCTTTATTTCGTGAGAAATCTGCAGAAATAACCACGAGACTAGTCACGAGTTCTTCGTTTCGTGTCTAACATTGTTTGTTTGGAAAAATTTGCAGAAACAGTCACGAGATTAGCCACGAGTTCTTCATTTCGTGAGAAATCTGCAGAAATAACCACGAGACTAGTCACGAGTTCTTCATTTCGTGGTTAATCTTCAGAAATAACCACAAGATTTCAACAAAGGAAGAGGAGAAGAGTTTCGATTGGGCTGCTCCTCCATATGGGCCGAGTACGATGATCCAAAAACGGGCCCATTTCTTTTGACTCCCAAGCCCATCAGATTTGCAGAAACAGTCACGAGATTAGCCACGAGTTCTTCATTTCGTGGTTAATCTTCAGAAATAACCACAAGATTTCAACGAAGGAAGAGGAGAAGAGTTTGGATTGGGCTCCTCCTCCATATGGGCCGAGTACGGTGATCCAAAAACGGGCCCATTTCTTTTGACTCTCAAGCCCATTAGATTTTCATTACCTCAAAAGCCCATTCCTAATTAATTTTTATTATTTGTAAAATTATTTCCACTATAAATTACAATTATTTTAAAATTTAAATAAATATTACCCATAGGCCTTTATAGAAAAATATTTATTAAAATAAAATATAAATCATGCTCACCTAGGAAATTAATAATTTTTAATAATTTTTAATTCTTATGAGAAATCGTTATATTCATTTAGAATCGTTCATTCTTATGAGAAATCGTTATATTCATTTAGAATCGCTCATTCTTATTAAAATCGTCATATTCATTTAGATTCGTTCATTTTATGAGAAATCGTTATATTCATTTAGATTCGTTCATTCTTATGAGAAATCGTTATATTCATTTAGAATCGTTCATTCTTATGATAAATCGTTATATTCATTTAGATTCGTTCATTTTATGAGAAATCATTATATTCATTTAGATTCGTTCATTCTTATGAGAAATTGTTATATTCATTTAGAATCATTCATTCTTATGAGAAATCGTTATATTCATTTAGATTCGTTCATTTTATGAGAAATCGTTATATTCATTTAGATCCGTTCATTCTTATAAGAAATCGATATATTCATTTAGAATCGTTCATTCTTATGAGAAATCGTTATATTCATTTAGATTCGTTCATTCTTATGAGAAATCGTTATATTCATTTATAATCGTTCATTTTTTGAGAAATTGTTATATTCATTTAGATTCGTTCATTCTTATGAGAAGTCGTTATATTCATTTAGAATTGTTCATTCTTATAAGATATTGTTATATTCCTTTAGAATCATTTATTCTTATAACAAATCATTATATTCATTTAAAACCGTTCATTTTTGTAAGAAATCGTTATTGTCCTTTAGAGTCGTTCATTCTTATAAGAAATCGTTATATTCCTTTAGAATCATTCATTCTTATAAGAAAATGTTATATTTCTTTGGAATAGATCATTCTTATAAGAAAGCTTTACATTCATTTAGAATCGATCATTCTTATAAGAAAGCGTTATATTTCTAAGGGTTTAGGGTCTAGGGTTTAGGGTCTAGGTTTAGGGCTTAGGGTTGATCATTCTTATAAAAAATCACTTAGAATTTTATAAGAAAACATAGAAAATGTTATGTTCACTTAGAATCATTCATTCTTATAAGAAAATATTGTATTCACTTAGAATCGTTCATTCTTATAAGAAAACATTGTATTCACTTAGAATCGTTCATTCTTATAAGAAAACATTGTATTCACTTAGAATCGTTCATTCTTATAAGAAATCATTATATTCATTTAGAATCGTTCATTCTTATAAGAAAACATAGAAAATGTTATATTCACTTAGAATCATTCATTCTTATAAGAAAATATTGTATTCACTTAGAATCGTTCATTCTTATAAGAAAACATTGTATTCACTTAGAATCGTTCATTCTTATAAGAAAACATTATATTCACTTAGAATCGTTCATTCTTATAAGAAATCATTATATTCATTTAGAATCGTTCATTCTTATAAGAAAACGTAGAAAATATTATATTCACTTAGAATCGTTGATTCTTATAAGAAAACATTATATTCACTTAGAATAGTTTATTCTTATAAGAAATAGTTATATTCCTTTAGACCAGTTCATTCTTATAAGAAATCATTATATTCCTTTAAAATCGTTCATTCTTATTAGAAAACGTTATAGTCCCTCAGATTTGTTCATTCTTATAAGAAATCGTTATATTCATTTAGAATCGTTTATTCTAATAAGAAATCGTTATATTCCTTTATAGTCGTTCATTCTTATAAGAAAACGTTATATTTCTTTAGAGACGTTCATTCTTATAAGAAAACTTTATATTTATTTAGAGTCGTTCATTCTTATATATATTCCTTTAGAGTCGTTCATTCTAATAAGAAGTCGTTTATTTCTTTAGAACTGTTCATTATTATAAGAAACCTAATTAGTTCACATGTTATGGTTAAAGTTTAAGATTAACAATACCTAAACCTCTATGATGATCTTTATATGCTTGATGTTGATAAGTACCCGCCAGGGGTTCGGGGGCGGAGCCCCTTACAACACCAGGGGTCCTAGGGGGCGGAGCCCCCTAGTAGGGGGTTCGGGGGGCAACGCCCCACGACGGTGGTCTCGCTGACCGGTCAGCGAGTTGGGGGTCCAGGGGGCAACGCGCCCCTGGCGGGGTTGGGGGCAACGCCCCTAAAAAAAAGGTATACAATATTTTTTGTTTTTGGGTTTATCATAATCCATTTGGAACTACGGCCTATATTTTTTATTTATTTAAAAATAAATAATTTATTTTGTATATAAATTCTTATTAAATTAGTTTTTTTTTTGGTAGACGGAGAGGCGGTACTCTCCGGCTCCTCAAGGGAGCATTTTATTAATAAAGAGAAAAAGTATAAAAATTAGTTTATCATCTAGAACATTTAGTTTTTGGAGGGATAAAAAAGAGGGAATTTTTAATTTTTATGAGGGAAAAAGGAAGAAATATTCAATTTAGGCGGGCAGAAATATTTTGTTAAAAACTTTTGGGCGGGAATATTTAGTTAAAAAAAATTTCGGCGGGCGTGAGAGGGAATGTCAAATTTTTAAGAAGGAAAAAAGTAAATTTGGGCCCAGTAAAAACCAAGCCCAACCCTTTTCACTATCTAACCCTAGTTCCATACTCGTACTGCGCGCGCTCATCTTTCATTCAACTGATAAACAACTCTAGGAGGGAACTTGAGAGAGAATCGGAATTGAGCGACGGACTCGGGGTGAAAGAATTCGTATTCTTCACCGCCGGTATATTTTCTTCGCCTCGTCAAAGTCCACAAATCCGTCTCCAATTTGATCGTTAGCTTGTCCTTCTCAGTTGAATTTTGGTTTTTCTAATCCGGATTCTTCACCGCCGGCATATCTTCTCAGCCTCGTCAAAGTCTACAAATTCGTCTCCACGTTGAAGGAAGGAACCCGAGAGAGTCAGGATGGAATGACGGACTCGGGGAGAAATAATTCAGATTCTTCACCGTCGCCATATCTTCCCCGCCTCGTCAAAGTCTACAAATTCGTCTCCAAATTGATCGGTTTGAACTTGTCATTTTCGATTGAATTTTGTTTCCTAATGTCTCTCTTTATATCAATTGTGGTTTTTATTTCTCAGATCTAATTTTCACTTGTTTAGGAAATGGAATCCGGAAGAAGATGCACTCCTGGAATCACAGTGGAGAACGAGAGCGTGAAACCTAGGTCTGGATCTAGAGCAGCTCAAGTTTTCTAATTTCCGAGGTCATTGTAGCTTGCAAGGTGCTGATTGAGGTATACATGTTGATTGGGGCACTGGATATGCATTTTCAAGGTCACTGGATATGCTGATTGAGGTATACAACATCTTTTGTTCTCTTTTCTAGTGCAATATCCGGGTTCCAAATTTGATAAATAATCTTACACTTGTTTGGTGACTTCTGTACAACATATCCAGGCATGTAAACAGCTTCTGTAATATGCTTTGTTACACTTATACGGGTTTTTGTTGTCTCATGATTATCAAACAGCATGTACATGCTTGTGCTAATGTTGGATAGACATAGTAAAAGTAACTTCCAATCTTGCCATCATAACAAGCTTATACTGAAATCTAAGAAAGTCACAGTATCCTCATAATCTCATACATGGGAACTAATCTGACACATTCATTATACTGAAATCTAAAAATGCTTAGTAAGTCACATTAAAGAGTTTGATCTCTTGTTAGGTGAGCATTGTTCAGTGTTGGCTAGTACAGAAATTATTTCCTAAGCATTTTTAGCTATGCCTTTGAATTTTATTTTAAAAAAAGCTACAGCTCTGAATTCTGTTGTGTTTTGATATATAGAATCTAGCTTTTGATATTGGCTTTGGTGCATTTTAGTTTTCATCCTACTTCCCATTGTCTTTAAGTTGCATGAATATTAAATTCTTAATATAGAAATGGAATACTTGGAAACATGTTTAGTTTTGCCTCTATGTAGGATACTGCTATAATGTCTCTATGTTTGGGTAGCCAGATTTTTTTTCTATCCTAGGTTTGAATTGAAAATCTAGCATCATATTCATGTGAGTGACATGCTGTTTTTTTTGTTAGTATGAAAAAAAATTAACTTATGTGTTAGCCTTCTATTAATTATAATGATTTTGAAGAGTTGATTATACTGGTACATATCCAACTACTACCGATCGTTCAATAGTCTTCCTTACTGCTGCTTTGTGTCTGAAGTTAGGATGCTATCATAGATTTTGCTTTAAGTGGTTTAAAATGCTTGTTCTTCCTTTTCTTCTACTGTTGTGCAGATTGGGTTTTGGCAGATTGGGTTTCTTGCACTGTTTGCTAGCTCCTGTGTTCTCTCTCTTTCCCGTTTTACTCTTTCTTTGTTTTGCTCTATATTTATCTGAAGTATGCCTCTTAATCTGCAACTCTGGAATGATTAATTTGAAAGAGCTACGTTAAGACTCATTTCTTTCCTTTCTCTTTGTTTTATATTTGACAGGTTGCAAAGCAAGATGCTTGGATAAGAAAGGTATAAAGAAGGAGCCTAAAGATGTGTTAAAAGTGGCCTTTCCAAGACTCATGATGCTTTAGCTTTAGTTTTAGTAAATGTTTGTATCAAACATACGAAATGTGTTATGACAGATAATGATGTCATTTTCAATTGCTTCTTGCATTGTTTGCATTTTTTGTTGCTTTTGATTTCCAACTCTATGTATACTTTACTATTGTTTTGACTAAATTAGAGAACGTTAGAGAGAAATTAGTAGATATTATGGTATAATATTTTTTTTTATTTTTTTTAAATGCCTAATTATTTAACCACAAAATTTGAAACAAAATAGATTCAATGCAAATTTCAAGGCTAAATGGCCACGGTTTTTCCCCCTAAATAGATTTATGGCAAATTTCAAGGCTAATGCCCACGAAATGGGTGCGATTATGAGTTCAAATTCGACTCGACTTTAGATACAAAATACATTCGTGGCTAAAATTTGATGGTGATGCACTCAAAACCAACCACGAAATTCAATTCTGGCTAATATGGTTGAACGTGACTTTCGTGGCCAATAGCCACACATTTAGCAATGAACTAATTCGCGGCTATTATTTGCAGCTAAATAGCCACAAAACTAGAATTCTGTGGTTCTTTTTCAGAGTGATATTTAGCCTCGCGCGTTTTAGCCCCAGGGCACCTTTGTAGGGCAATCCGTTGGGGATGTCGTGGCTAACGTGATTTCGTGGTTATTTTTGTGGCGGAAGTCGTGTCTATTTTCCTGGCTACAGACGCGTTTTCCAGCAGTGATACCTTTGAACAATGAGTTTGTACTATTTAAATAAATCTTTGCCTTTCATGAAAATATATGTAAATTTGATTTTTCTAGTCATATGAAACGGATTTTATGTAGTATATAGTTTGAGTGCTATATATTTTATACGGTATTAGGGTTGAACTTCATTGAAACGGATTTGTTTGTAATTTATACATGGATTCTAGGGATTTGAACTTCATTGAACACGTAAGAAATCATTCACGATTTTTTTGTTCCGATCTTCATTCACTATTTGAAACGGAAATAAAAAATCATAGAAACTATTGCTTAAATGAAAAAATCATTCATGAAATTCAAACAAAAACACCCATAAATTTATGCACTAGAGAAATAGGAAGGAGAAGAGGAACAATTATGATAAGCGGAATGGAAAATCATGAAGTCTTACCGTAAGAGCAGAAGCGAAGTCTTGAACGAAGGAGACGATGTGAGATACGTGAAATGTGAGAAGATTAGGTTTTAATTTTATTCCCACTTGGAATGAAATCTCATACCCAAGGGAGGGGTTGAGTTTGAGAAACCCATACTTATTAGGTTTAGGGTATCGAGTTAGAAAATTAAAAAATAGCGTACCAAACACTAGGTATGGGGTTTCCATTCCCGAATACCATACCTTCATTCCCAATACCCGGTTACCAAACAGCCCCAAAGAGAGCAGGTTGTGACTTAGCAACCCTATCTTCTTCATCTTTGGGCATTCATTTAGATCCAACTAAAAAAGATCAGTGAAAAAGACATCAGTATTACCCCATATGCTCCTCAATTCTGGAAAAAAAACTCAAGATCACTGTTTTCAAATTCGGCAATTGGATTGCGCCAACTCTAATGTCATTTTCGACTCCAAAGATTTCTTCCATCTGATCACAGTTCAATATACGAATTCTTTCCAAAGAGAGCAAGCTCTGACTTAGCAACCCAATCTTCTTCACCTTGAGGCAATAATTCAGCTCCAACTCCACAAGATCAGGAAAAAAGACATCGGCCTCACCCGAGATGCTCCTCAAAACTGGCAAACCAATCAACTTCACGAATTTCAAATTCTGCAATTGGATTGCGTCAACTCCAATATTGTTTTTCACTCCAAAGATTTCCTCCATTTGTTCACAATTCATGATATGAATTCTTTGCAAAGAGAGTAGGTTATGGCTTAGCAACCCTATTCTTTAGATCCAACTCAAAAATATCAGGATGAAAGATGTCGATATTACCCCATATGCTCCTCAATTCTGGCAAACGTGATGTCTTTAAAGAACGCAACTTTGGCAATTTTAATGTTTCTCCTTCTGCAATTGCAAATATTTCTTCCATTTTAGCACAACTGTGTATACAAATCTCTTCCAAATTTTGGAGTTCAAGGTTTAGTAGCCACAACCTCTTCACATTTCGACAGCCTAAAATTACTTACCTCCTAAGACCACCAACTGATATGTATGGATGCACCCCTTCCTCTACAATTCTAATTAGGCCACCAAAGTCATCCAACCATTAAAGTTGTAATTCTTGCACGCCCTCAAGGGGTTTGGACCATTCATCTGGAATTATGTACTCAATTCCTTGACAACTCATCAATTGGAAAAAGTCTAATTTTGTTGCAACATAATGCGAGGGCAAAGCATCCAATAAGCTCATAACATCAAAGCTAGACTTATTGAATTGAAGAAATTGAGCATTGTGTGGAACTGATATAATTTCTCCACTGCTCAACCTATAACACCCTGTCTGTACACATGACGCTATTTGGTAGTAGACCTTACCAGGTACTACTTAGGTGAGTTGACAACAACACTTTAGGATCTTGCAACGCGGGCACGATGAGAAAACTTAATAAAAACATCCAACCTTTCATTTAATAAAACTTAGAAAACATAGTTATGCATGTATTCCCGAAACATAAATATCCAAATCCAATAAAACCCTACTATAATAAATTATTCTAGAAATAACAATAAACATGATATAATACTAACTCCAGCATAATAATAAAAACCAACACCCTAAAATCTCATAAATAAACTAAAGTAAACCCGACCCCACTATGACACACGTTCTTCACCACTCCGCCCGCCATCTGGCCTCGGTTCCTCCACGGTTCCTTGGTTCATACCTGGGACTGAAAAATATTCCTCGAAGGGTCAACTACTAATCTATCAAGTTAGAAAGAATACGGAAATTGCAAGACGTTTTGAAAGCAGTTCTCAAGTCAACATCCAAGTCCACAACCGCACTCATAACTCTAAAGGCCAATACCTAAATTAGTTTTGGTTAGTCACACATAGCCACATACACATTCAAAAATACAAATCTTACAACAATGCAGTTCCTCCATCTCGCAATCCAACCTCCAAGGCGCTCAACCCCGCGCCGAGTGTAGAGGCACGCCCTCTCACTCTACTTCACAATCTCCCTTCTAACCCCGGCTAAGCCTGTACTGGAGCACTTGCCAAAACACACAGATAATATTTTTTGTTTTGAAGGGGCACGATTTCCTGTCACACGGGCCATACATAGACAACTCTTCCTCTCCGCCAGCTACGATGTGGCCGTGCCGAAAACGGTACCAACACAGAGAAAACGTTTCAAAAATCTCTTTCTGATAAAATGCGTTCAAAACTATTTTACAAACACATCACACGAATAAGTTCAAAACAATTTAAAAAGGTACTCGATACTTACCTCAAGTGACGGATTCCTGATGACCAAGAAAAGCTAGGAGCCTAAGTAGTTGTGATTTCCTAACATAACAAAGAACATATATACATAAATACCTGAGGAAACTAATACTCTAACCGGACTATCCAAAAACGATCTACTAAATGACTAATAATAATACCCAAACTATGACTTAACCTCTAATTAATTACCAAAACACACTAACTAGCTCTTCCTTAAAGAATCTAAACCACCTAATCTTGCACCAAGGAGCCAACTACGTACAGTTTACTCTGCAAATTAATCTATTCAGCAAATACTACAAAGTACTAACTAAAAATCCTATTAACTTACTAGCTAATACTTTGTATGTAGTTGTTCAAACCGAAACCTACACTAACAATTTTCCTTGCAACTCCATTCATATTATACCCATAATAGAACCATAGGCATTAATTTAATTAGAAACTATCTCCTCCTTATCCCCTAACAACTGATCTCTTATAAAAGTTACATTCCACCCATAAATCAACGAGGCTGGAGGAGTGCCCCCATTACGCGACCACTCTCTTGTTAACACGACCCAGAAGTGCCTCTAGCACCCGAATTTGTACACGATCTACCCAGCTGACTCAGCGTCCCTGACCCCTACGAACCAGTTGCCCCTAAACCATTGCCACAAACATAATCTTCCTAAACATGCGAAAATAGGGACTAAGAATCGGACGTTTACCGGCGACCTTGGTTCGTCCGGAATGTTGTCGAGGCTTGTCGGCGCCGTTGCTCGGAATCCTATCTTGAAGATGCTGAATGGAAAACAACGATCGAAGACGGCAATGGACGGTAACGCAACAAAACGGACAGTAATGCAATCGAAGACGGCAATGAAGTGGTCGGAAAGGCATGGTTGTCAACTGTCGGAGAAAGCGATGTCAACCCACATCCGCCGATACACCGGATGGTTTGACGGGAAGCGTTTGGAAGGAGACTAAAACTGTTGTCGGCGCTTAGGGAAGACGATTCTTTCTTTTGACGAGGATGACGGACTAGTCCAAGATTTAGAGTTTAAATACTTAGGGTTAACTAGGTTTAAGTTAATAAAATAATATAATTTTCCTTTACTGAATTACAATTGATAGCTATGATCTAACTAGTTAACTAGGAGGTATAAATTTATAAGAAAAACAAAGGGTTTCTAACAGAATATAAAGATAAAGGGTAAAAAATTAAAACTATTATACTATTCCTTTCCACGAGGTTACTTGCGTGACAAGACAACTCGATTAATTGTAACTCAAGAAACTCGTTTTCTGACCTAAACAAAAAATGAACCTAACTATTACACAACCCTTCAAAACATATTCCTCTATTAACATTATTTCCTTCATAAAAATGCATCTCATATACTATTCCTTCGGATTGAGAACACCCAACACGAAAAAAATAAGTTTTCCATTGGTAGAAACAACCAAAATCAACACACTGGTTCAACCGACAAACATCGGCAAAGTAACCCCCATTTAATCTCTCCAAATACCTCAAACTCATCAATTCCTTTGGTGGAACAATTAAGTCATAATTGCTCATAAATACCTGGAGATTCTCAAGTTTACAAAACAACCCTTCATACAAGCCTATTATTCCAAAACATTTGAGATTTAGGTGCTCGAGGCTAACCACCTCTTCCATACCATCGGGAAATTTAGCCATTCTTTCACAACCTTTAAGGTTGATCTCCCTTAATGATGTAAGCTTTGCCAACGAAGGAATGAATTTCAAGCGGTCGCACTCTGAAAGCAACAAACTATTCAGATTGACTAGGCTAGAAACGTAATTAAGTAGTACCTCAATATCAGTATTGGACAAATTAACAACTTTGAGGCCAGTCATTTGCATAAAGAAAGAATGTGATATAATCTTCAAATACCAATTTCGTTGAAGTAATTGTTGGGCAGTGAGGGATGTCCATTCCTCCAATATCCTCAATGTGATTCTCCATTAAAGACACCAACTTGAGATCCTCATTATTTCATTCGCTCTCTCAAGGTACTTCTCTCAAACTTTTCCCTCCCTTTACCATGCCAATTGAACACATTTCTTTGATTGCCATGTCCCTCACTAAATCATGCATCTTTATACATCTCCTACCATCATAATCTGTCACAGGTTCCAACAAGGAGTTGACAAGATGATTCAGAACAGTGTTCCCTTTGTCTATATTTTCAAGTATGTTGCCTCCATCTACCACCCTCACTGCAGTGAAAAGGTTAATCAATTCTTCCCGTTCAATCTTAAAATCTTTAGGATAAAAAGCACAATGCAAAAAGCACTTTTGATGCCTGTCATCATTTAAGCAAGCGTAGGTAAATCTCAAACTGCTGATGATAGCTTACATTTAGGTAGTGTTTAGGATGCATATTTATGTTTATTTTGCATGGTTTTAGCTTAGTTTAGTCTAGTTCTCAGGTTTTTAGGTTTTCTAGGAAATTCGGGATTTGCGCTTGTTTTGTTCGGTTTTGCAGATCTTTAGGTAAACAAGCGTGGTCGAGACGGAGCTTAGCGGACTATGGTTTAAATGGATGAATATTGAAGAAGTTCAAGTGAATATTACAAGAACCAAGGCCCAAGAGCTTGTGTGAAAAGAACGCTTAACTTCGGGTTATGCATTGGAGACTTGTTTCGACACCTTTATCTTGCAATGCTTGTTTTGGGAGCTATAGTGCTCAGATGAGGCTGAATTTTCTATCCCTGGAAAGCTAATTCAAAGAGATACAATTCATGTTTTTACTCCGAGTGTAAATTCGAACTCTAAGTGGGTCAAAACAGCCTCTGAAGTGTCACTTGAATGCTGAACCGAGAGTAATTGCGCGGGTTAGCTGTAAATTGCGCGGCCGCGTATGGGGTGCAACCCGAGCAATCCAAACTAAGGGAAAATTGCACTGGATGTCACATTGTGCGGCCGAGAATTATGACAAACCGAGCAATCGGTGTTTTCTACGCGGGGATGTTTGGGCCGAAAGTTTTGGGTTTGGTCTTGGTTTTGGGCTTATATCTTCCGAGTATGCTTAAGATAGAGTTGTTTGAGGGTTATTTGAGAGACATATTTAAAACTTATGTTAGTTTGTTTTCTCATAACTTTTGGTCAAACTTTGGAGGCTAGGGTTTTTCTCTTTGGAGGTAGACTTTGAAACATTTGTAAATTTGTTCTTAATTTAATTATGCATTGCTAATTTCTTTGTGTTTGACTAGTTATTGAAATCATAGATTGCATAATATTGTGAGGTTTGATTGATTCTCATCAACTTGAATAGGTTTTATTCTCTGTGCTTATTTGAATCAGAATTATTCTAGGTTTTTGTCAGATTAGCTACCTAATAATATTTCTAGGTTAATTTACAACTAATCTGATCAAGTCCCGTTTGAGATTGATTAGATAAAGTAGCAACTATAATTGTTTGGACCCGTTTGGGCTATTCAGTTGTAGAAGGGAATAAACCATAAATAACTTGATCAGTTGTTTGCGTTGAGTATTTGTTTCTATCGATACTTTGAACTTAAAGTTGTCGTTTAATTAAATCTAGACGTTGTTCTAGGTTGTTAGATGATTAGGGTTGTTCTGACTGTTAGCTCTTTCAACTACATATAATGTTTTGAATAATAATCCACGATAGATTATTCAAGGGAATTGAGAATCAAGAGAATCAATGATTAAGAAGCACATCTATGATGGATTTAAATAGTTGAACGTATTTCTCTCGTATTGTCTTAAACCATATTTGCATTCATACTTCGATTTAATTTGCATATTAGATTACTTAGTTACTTAATCATTTATAAAACTCCCATATTAGTTACTTGGCATTTAAGTAATAACACTAATACACGAGTCTCTGTGGGATCGACCCTTACTTGCCGCTCTACTGAGTTGGTTAAGTTAGGTTTCTTTGATAGGTATAACGACCATCGAAAATACCTCATCAAATTTGGCGTCGTTGCCGGGGAATCGTCGCTATTTGTGTTTTTACTTTTGTGCTATTCTTGGTGTTGTGAACCTATCTTACGGTTCATAACACCCGTGCTACTAATCTATGGCTTTGTTCGATTGTAGACAGCTGCAGGATGAACACTTCCATGACTATTTTTCAAGATTTCAAGACCATGTGTTTGAACTTGGTGCTTGGGGATTACAATATAGTGATAGAGAGGTGAACATGGGAGTTATCCATGGCATGAATTTTGAGACAAGAGGGTTGGCCGACTACATGAGCAATGAGAGGCTTTTATTTATGAGACCTGAGGAATGCTGTGATTTCTTTTGTTTTATGAGCCATCAAAGCTTTCTAGTTGAGTCATCTTCTCAAACACCCCAACCGGTTGATAATTCTCTTGAGGATATAATCAGGGATATCTCGAAACGGGCGGATGCTATAATCATGGAGCACTGTGAGTCATGTTCTTCAAGTTTTCATTCCGCAATCTCATGTCCTTTTGAGTTGTGTGAAAGGAGTGGTGGAATCACATTGGAGTCAAACGATCATGAGTCAGACACTCAGATTCAAGTTGAGGAGCAATCTACTACACTTGATGTGAGTTATGAAGATGAATTTGATGCCCAACATGAATTCACTTCTATAAGGCAAGTTGAGCAGATCATCATAGAGCCAAAGGAAGTTTGTGCTGGCATAGAGATTCTTACAGAGCTTAGGGAGCCTGAATCATCTTCACTCACGTGGAGTAAATTGCTTGAGGGTTTTACGGTTTTGGAAGAAGACTCTTTTGTCGACCAAGATGACTTCTTTGTTGATGAAGTAGACATCCATGAGGGAGAAAATCAACATGATATACATGTTAAGGTTCCCGTTGTCATGGTGCACCCGATGTTAGGCCTTGACATCCCATGCTTCAGTTTCCCCACCTTCTCACATCAGGATCTTATGGAGTTCCAAGATGATGAGCCAAGTCTACAACACAAGGTGGAAGATGGAGAATCTATGGACTTCATCATCTTGGATAAAAGTGGTATTGCTGACAAGTGCTTTGATTCATACTGTAAGTATTTTCTAAAGCCACCACTTATGCTGAATTTATTTGAACAAATGCCATTTCATGCCAATTGGGTACACATGTTTGATAAATTAAAACGGTCTTTGAATGTTATATTATGCGTAATTAATTTATCAATGTTTTACTTATGCTTTTCTGAGATGTGTGCACAGGGCTTTGATAGGTTATTAAGGGCATTGACAATGTCTAATCTTATCAAATCATGCTAAATGTCAAGCTAATGACATTAAATAAGCGCTTAATGGGAGGCAACCCAAGGTTTAGAGTAGATTTCACAGTTATAATTTTTTGCTTTTTAGGTAGGTTTTTTGGTGTGTGTGTGTGTGTTAGATTTCCCAGGTCGGAAGATTGATAACCCGAAGAAGCCACCACCACCACCGTCGGATTTCCCTCCATCTTACCTAGTTCACTAGAGTTTTTGTGAGTATTTCTCTTCTCTTTACTTTTTACTATACTTTGGGGCAAAGTATGTTTTAAGCATGGGGGAAGGGAATTACTTTTGCATTACATATAGTTGCATTAGTTTAGGTCATAGTTAAAAATTTTGCATGCATTGATTAAATCCTGAAAAATGAAAAAAAAATATAGAAAAATTTGAAAAAAAATACAAAAATATTGCATTTAGGTTCTTATTTCCCCATTGTTTAATTCCTCTTGTGTTTCTAAGTTGAGTATAAGTTCTAACCCATGATTTGCATGATATGCTGAAATTGATATGATATGAGCATGATCATTGATTAATTACCTTGATTATAGGATGGAGCATGTATTTTAGCTTGAGTATTTGATTCATTCTAAAGTTCTAGACAAAAATTAGCCTTGTGAGATATTTTTGGCCTTTCATGATTATATTTGTTCTCTACATTCTTGAGTGTATCACCATGATTATCTAGCTCTAGAACTTGCGTTATGAGTCTTTTTCAAGGCTGCTTTATATGATTGAATGCATGACATTAAAATGATTGAGGCAATGTTTCTTTATAAGCCTATTATTTCCCTTCCTACCTTAAAAGATCCATGTTTTTGACACCCCACTTCTTTGAGCTTTAAGGCTATTTTTATGATCTCCACAAAATTTTCCTACCTTAATAAGCTTGACCCATAATCCGGGATTTAGAACTTTAGGTTGTGATTGTGTTTGTGTGAGTTTGATGTAAGTATGGGGGAGTTGGAAGAAAAAGGTGGAAAAGAGGAAATACAACTCTTGGTTGCAAAGTGAAAAAAAAATGAAGATGAAAAGTATGTTGCAAAAGCAAAGAAAAAGTTTAGTTTAAATGTTAGTAGTCTTCATAAAGTAAAGAAAGAGTTGAAGAAGAGGCAAAGAAAGAAAGGAAAAAAGTGAAGAAAGAAACAAAGTTTATAAAAGTGTGTATGGAGTTGAGAAAGAAAGTTTGGGAGAAGTAAGAAAAGAAAGTGTTGAATTTTGGGTTAGGATTAGTTCTTTATCCCAAGTTTAGCACCATAAGCCAAATATGACCCCTTCCAAATTTCTCTTTACCTTGGCCCCATTACAAGCCTTAAAAAGACCTCTTGATTTTTGTTATGTGTTTGATCCCCAACGGTAGAGATTTAAAACTCTGATGCAAGCATATGGTAGTATAGTTTTCATGGTTGATTTTTTTGAGTGAAACACATACCTTTAAACACTTGAGAGTTTGAGTGCAAACACAGATACCTTGGTGAGGTCTAGAATGGATGAATGGTCTTTGATTTTTGCTTGTTATAATGCATGCTAGGAAGTCTTGGTCGAGTTTTTAATTATATGTGAAATGCTTGTTTGATTTGAGATGGATGTATGATTGCATTTCTGTGGTGTGACTTGGATGTATGACTTGCTTGAGGACAAGCAAGGGTTAAGCATGGGGGAATTTGATAGCTTGCATTTATGTAGTGTTTAGGATGCATACTTATGTTTATTTTGCATGGTTTTAGCTTAGTTTAGTCTAGTTCTCAGGTTTTTAGGTTTTCTAGGAAATTCGGGTTTTGCGCTTGTTTTGTTCGGTTTTGCAGATCTTTAGGTAAACAAGCATGGTCAAGACGGAGCTTAGCGGATTTTGGTGGACATGGATGAATATTGAAGAAGTTCAAGTGAAGATTACAAGAACCAAAGATCTTGTGTGAAAAGAACGCTTAACTTTGGGTTATGCATTGGAGACTTGTTTCGACACCTTTATCTTGCAATGCTTGGTTTGGGAGCTATAGTGCTCAAATGAAGCTGAATTTGCTATCACTAGAGAGCTAATTCAAGGAGCTACAATTCATGTTTTTACTCCGAGTCCATATTCCAAATCTAAGTGGGTCAAAACAGCCTCTGAAGTGTCACCTGAATGCTCAACCGAGAGTAATTGCGTGGGTTAGCTGTAAATTGCGCGGCTGCGTAATATGGGGTGCAACCCGAGCAATACCAACTTAGGGACAATTGCGCTGGATGTCACATTGTGCGGCCGAGCATTATGACAAATCGAGCAATCGGTGTTTTCTACACGGGGATGTTTGGGCTGAAAGTTTTGGGTTTGGTCTTGGTTTTGGGCTTATATCTTCCGAGTATGCTTAAGATAGAGTTGTTTGAGGGTTATTTGCGAGACATATTTAAAACTTATGTTAGTTTATTTTCTCATAACTTTTGGTCAAACTTTGGAGGCTAGGGTTTTTCTCTTTGGAGGTAGACTTTGAAACCTTTGTAAGTTTGTTCTTAATTTAATTATGCATTGCTAATTTCTTTGTCTTTGACTAGTTATTGAAATCATAGATTGCATAATATTGTGAGGTTTGATTGATTCTCATCAACTTGAATAGGTTTTATTCTCTGTGCTTATTTGAATCAGAATTATTCTAGGTTTTTGTTAGATTAGCTACCTAATAATATTTCTAGGTTAATTTACAACTAATCTGATCAAGTCCCGTTCGGGATTAATTAGATAAAGTAGCAACTATAATTGTTTGGACCCGTTCGGGCTATTCAGTTGTAGAAGGGAATAAACCACAAATAACTTGATTAGCTGTTTGCGTTGAGTATTTGTTTGTATCGATACTTTGAACTTAAAGTTGTCGTTTAATTGAATCTAGACGTTGTTCTAGGTTGTTAGATGATTAGGGTTGTTCTGAGTGTTAGCTCTTTCAACTACATATAAAGTTTTGGATAATAATCCACGGTGGATTATTCAAGGGAATTGAGAATCAAGAGAATCAACAATCAATAAGCACATCTATGATGGATTTAACTAGTTGAACATATTTCTCTCGTATTGTCATAAACCATATTTGCATTCATACATAGATTTAATTTGCATATTAGATTAATTAGTTACTTAATCATTCATAAAAAACCCCATATTAGTTACTTGACATTTAAGTAATAACACTAATACACGAGTCTCTGTGGGATCGACCCTTACTTGCCGCTCTACTGAGTTGGTTAAGTTAGGTTTCTTTGATAGGTATAACGACCATCGAAAATACCTCATCAGCTGAATACCTTCTTTTCCATATCAATTTGGCTGCTACTATTGATGCTTTTCAATGTTCTTAGTGTATCTCTCCACACATGCTCACTTCTTTCTCCCCTCATGGATCCTGCCACTGTTATTATTCCAAGCGGTAGGCCACCACATTCTTGAGCTACTAATCTAGCAGTGTGCTTAGCTCAATCAGAAAGTGCTTCATAATCTCGAAGTTGCTTCATAAACAATTCCCAAGATTTATCATCCGAAAGAGGTTCCATCTTAACTGGAAAGCAGTTCATTTTTAGGCATACATCTCTCTTCCGAGTGGTCATAAGCAACATACAACCATCACCTTCCACTGAAACCATCACCTCCCACACATCATCAAGGATCAAAAGACATTTCCCTCTCTTTGTCAGTGCGCTACTAAGCTCAGCTGCTCTCTTGGGCTCGTCTTCAAACTTGAATCGAATATCAAATGCTTTAGCAATATCACACTGCAACTTAGAGACACTGGTGTCTCGTGAAACAGTGACATAATAAACGTGATCAAAAAGATCATTCTGTTTAAGAATCTTATTCTTGATGTGCATGGCTACACTGGTTTTCCCGACTCCGCCTATACCATAGAGACCAATCCTTGTTTTACCTCTTTCAAAACAACTCAAAACTTTATCATGAACAATCGAGGGAGCGGAACCTTACAATATCTCTGTCACTAATCGAAGCCCTATGGCTATGGAATTATCAAGCTAAAGCCCTCTGGGAAACTCACCTTGCTTTAGTAGCTTGTCAATGCTTTTCACCATTTCTTCAAGCTTCAAAAACAACCTTCCACGACCAAAGAAGCCTACTTTTTCAACTTGTGCTTCAATGCTTTCAACTTCTTCTTCAATGCTGCTCACTTGCTCCAGCCAGAAACTGACTTCACTTTTTCTTTTCTTTCTGGCTTGGAGCTCTTCATTTTGCACTTCACCCTGAATGTCGTCTGCCTTATTTTTCAATTGCTTCATCATCTTTTTGACATCTTTCAACATGTCATATAATATGGTGTTTCTTTTTGAAGAGGAAGCTATCATTTCCATCTGATACAATTATACAAAGAGAGTGTGTGTTAGATATTTTGTAGGATAATCACCTAGCAACTTACGAAACGCATCAAAAAACCGATTGAACTTCAACATTCACATTACAATAAAAAACCAGTCGAACTGTTATTTCATTATTGTACATATCTGGATTTTGACTTTCAAGTTTATATGCTTTAAGGTTTCAGAAGTTGCGAATCAAATGTTTTATATTATTGAGATCTAAATGAGCATAACATCATGTCGTGTAAAAACTGCATAAATTGGGCATATATTAAACTCACACGCATGTATACATACCTTTTTTTGGCTGAGATTGAGTTGATCAACACAATAATTGGATAGCAAATCACACCCTGATGGATTGGAGGAGCAAGCTAGAGACAATAAACTGATAAGGAGATAAATTTGATTGGGTGGACATAGAAAGATTGGAAAGAAGCGCATCCCTCATTCCCTCTCATCACAAGCTAAATTATAGCCAAAACTCTCCTTAAAACATGAGGAAACTACTCTCTACCACCCCCTCGAACGAGACAAACCTACTGTGCAGTGTGATCCATGATATACACTGATCGCTCGGTTGTGCGAGGGTCTAGAGATACAATTTATAACCCGACCCCGTTGTAGCACGTGGTGGGTGTCGAACACTCGGGAAATCTACTCGATTGAGGTGCCTAGACACTAGAAAGCTGGAAAGGAGAACTTAAAACAAAGGAAAACAAAGAGAACAGTCGGGACCGACACAAGTGTCACGTCGGGCCCGATGTTGGCGACAAGAGGGAAGTCGGGACCGACGTAGAGCAAGTCGGGCCCGAGGTAGCTGGGTTTGTCGAACTTCAAAGATTGAAAGTAGATCTTGGGCTTTTGGGGTTCCTTCTCTAGTAGATTAAGGCTTTTCCACCCCAATTCAAGCAATAAGTGATGATCGGAATAGGATCGAGTGCTTTCGCCCTCGTTCCAACCACTTCTACACATCGATCCTTGGGGAAATCCCCTTCGAAGCAAGGTCTTGAGATGGACAAATGTTCACTTTCGTACCTTTGCCAATCACAAGCCTTGATTCCAGTCTTTCGTAAGGAATTGTAGCTCTATGTAGAGTGGGTTCCTAGATCAAGCACTCAAGGCTATGGAATTGGGGTTTCTAGCCCAACATAGCTAGAGTTTTCCCCCATAACCCAAGATCAAGGAGATCTACTCCATATGGAAAACAAAGAAAGCAAACAAATCAAAAAGCAAAGCAATCAACATCATCAATCTCAAACCAAAGCCAAGTTTCATTCACAAATCAAAAGCAATCCACAAACTCCAATCAAAGTTTTCCAAATCCACAAAATCAAAACAAGGCAAAGCTAATCTATCAACCAAACCTATCAAATCTCCCTCTCCTTGGCCGATTCTCTCTTTCTCCTTCTCCTCTCCTTCCTCTTTGCTCTCCAAGTATCCTCTTGAGAGTTTTTGAGGGTTGGGTTCCTTCCTAAGTGTGGGAACCTCCTTAAATTAGAAGATAAGAGAGCCTTTATAGATGAGGGGCAAAAGTGGTAGTTTACAATTTCGTGCCTTGGAGCCCAAGAAGTCCAGTGACCGACTCGGACCGACACGGAGGACCTCGGGCCCGACTTACTGTGCAAGTCGGTCCGAGGTCGAAAATTCAAGTCGGGCCCGGCGTTGGTTCCAGCTCAATCCGGACCTCGTTCCACCCTCTTCTTGTTGGCTTTTCTCTTGTTCTTCTTCATGGCTTGCTCCTCTCTTTCCCTCTTAAGCTCGGGCCTTGCTCCATGTTCCGGTTCTCCTTCAAAACGACCCTTGATCCATGCCAAAACACCTACAAAACACATAAAACGCGCATAGTCTCCGAATCTCATAGAAATACGGGAACTAAGCTAAAAAGGAACAAAACACACAAGAAAAGGGGAAAAAGAAACATATTTACAAAGGAAATCATATATAAAAACACCACCAAATAAAGAGACATCAAAATACCCCATACTTAAACTTGCTTGTCCTCAAGCAATAACAATGTAAGCAAGACTGAAACATAATCTTCAAGTAAAGCCTCGTATGAAAACACATTTAAGCACAAGTGATTGATATTCAAGCAAGATTACATCATCACACATGATTTAGTGTTCCAAGGAATAGAGTCAATGCAACTAAGCCTCACTTTAGGGATATGTGAATGTGTATCACTCATCATGTGTATGGGTTTAGCAATGAACACTCAAGCTCAAAAATCATGCAAGTAAGGACTTTACTATTGAAGCTAATATCACCAAATCCTCCACCTAGAGATGCCTAATACAAGGTACACAAAGAATTCGAACTTGGCTCAATGGAGGTCCTCAAAGAGGTTCCATTCGGCCGGGTTGTAATGGGGCTTTTGGTATTTCTCAAGGTGGGAATTATTTGGTCTTGTGGTGCTTACAATGGGGATTGAACAACCTAAACTCTCACCAACTTCACCAAAATTCCACAATCAAATTCACACTCATCCAAAAGACTTAACATTTTTTCCTTTCAACCCAAAATTTCACTTAACATTCCACTTCATCTTTGCTCTTAGACTTTTTGTTGGATTTTCCACACTTTCTACATTGGACCGACTTTCTTATGACATCGGGCCCGATGTGGTGTGTAACTCGGTCGGACCCTTTTTCTTCACTTAAGCTCTTTACCTTCATTCCACTTTCCATTTCCAACATTTTCTTTCTTTCTTTCTTTGTTTTCATTTTCTTTTTGCACAACAAAGATGCACTACCCACATGATTCATAACACCATTCTTTGCCCTTAAACCAAAGAGAATCTCAACTCTTCAAATACAATCCAAACCTCTCTTCTAAAGTCCAATCCCATAAGGGTCAAGTCATATAAGGCTAGGAATAATATTTTTGAGGAGTTTCAAACAAAGGCTTAGGCTAAAACGGGGCTACAAACAGGATTCACTTCATGGTAGGATATGGAACATTTATGTGACTAGAAGAATAAAGTTCAAAATCAATGTGACAATGCTAGGACAAATCTCATGCCGGTCTTGGAAAATAGATAAACACCGCAATAGCAAGTTTTACTAAGCATGCATGAGCTAATCACACAAGAAACATGAGGTATATGCAAATATGAACAAGCATCCCTAAAATGGCCAAAAATCAATCTCACAAGGGTCACTCATACTTAGTTGCATAAGAACACATCCTAGAACTCACATGTTCAATAAAACAAGCAAGATATCATGATCACATCAAAAGTAACATCTTTTTAGAGGCTAAACCATCCAAAAATATGCAAAGGAATTTACATGCTCACATCATCATTAGCTTTCATTTGGCAATCTAAGATGAGAATTTCTAGTCCAAAAACTACAAAACACAAAATCTTTTTGTTGTTTTCAACACAATTTTTCAAATTTTTATGGATTTTTGCAAAAATTTCTCTAAAACCAAAAACAAAGACTCATCCATTCAAAACCAAATCAATCATCCATATCATTCACAGACCACAAACCAAGAAACAAACATCCCAAACATAAACTAGAAACCTAAAACCAAATATCCTCAAAATAACAAACACACACAAGCAAGTGAAATCATGAGCACACTTACCCCCACCCCATACTTAAAATTTTGATGTCCCCATCAAACAAGGAAACCAAAACTTAAAAGCAAGAGAGAAGAGTATAAAGAGCTCACAATTTCTTTATTCTTCAAAGGCATCACTCTTGAACTTTATGGGAGCAGGAGCTGGGAACACCTTGTATAGTAAGGGCATCACTCGAAGGGGTTGTCACGCCTATGTCCTCTTTGGAGTCTCGCTTGCCGCTCCCTCTCGTACACTTGCTCTTGGTAGAAGTCTTGTGGTGGTGGTTGGAGTTGAGGATCCGGGCGCGTCCATTGGTCCTCACGGGAAGGGAAGTTCCCGCTCATCCATGTGTTGAAGCTATCTTGGACCCGCCACCTTTGGTATTCCACCTCTCTAAGCTCCTCCACCTCTCGCCTAGTGTAGCCGAGGGCTCGGTTCATCTCTTCTTGGCTAGCTTGGAAAGCACCTTGTTGTTGAAGCAATTGTTGTTGTTGTTGGTACATGTATTGTTGTTGAAGATTCACTTGATGGACCTCTTGAAGAACATTCTCTTGTTGAAGTTGAAGATGGGCCATTTGGTTGGCCAAGAAGGACATGTCCACCGTTTGTTGTCGCTCGAGAAACACCATTCCCGGACCATACCATTGGGCGTAGCCTTCATAACCTCCACCTTGAGCTTGTTCTCGCCTTGCACCACTCCCCTCTCCATGCTCATAGTGCCTCGGGACCTCATCACCATAGAAGGCACCGGACCGACTTTGAGGGAAGTCGGGCCCGACGCCATGTGTACCTCGGTCCGCCAATGTTGGAGCTTGGTGCGTGGCTCAGAGGTTGGCCATCAAGCCTTGGAAGCGCTCATCTTCTTCATTTTGCTCTTGATCGACGTCCATGTCTTCCCCACGAGGTGAAAACACAAAGTTATCTTGGTCGAAATCCGGTGAAGATGGAGGGGAGGTAAACCGAATGTGTTGAGGTTGTTGTCGCCGCCCCTCTCTTGCACCTTCGGGGTCACCAAATGAGTGTGGCTTGCCGGCCCACACTTGGTACCAATTGTGATACCGAGAAAGATCATAGAGGTTGGCCGCCAACCGGATCGACACACCATCATAGTTCGAGTGAGGGGCCAAAGAAATCATGTAAAGCTTCTCCTTGATGATGTTGGCCTTCTTGAAATACTTCATGTTCATATACTCAACACCATTCGGAGCCGGAGAATACTTGTTAAGGTCGACTCCTAGACGCATGGCTAGCCTTGCTATCATCTCGCCGAAGTAGATCCAAGAGGAGCTTTGGAAGTCTCGCACCATCTTGACCCACTCCCATGCAAGGTTCATGGGCTTCTCGGTGTGGAAGAGCATCTCATGTAGCAACATAATCTCTACCTTCATCGGCTTGCTCAACTCATGACGAGCATAGATTGCACATCCCAAAACTCGCACCATGACCCGGAAAAGAGGGCTAGCAATCTCGGTTGTGGTGGCGCCCTTTCTCATCTCGCTCTTCCCGGCCACATGCCGCCACACTTGCTTCACCTTCTCGTTGTCGACGCCGGTCTCTTCTCTTGGACATGGAAACCCGAAGTAGGTAGCCATGTCCCTAAGAGAGAGATTGTGGTCCTCATTGCCCAATTGGAAAGTGATCGCCCCTTTCTCATCCTCCATATTATCATAAGTGCATTCAAAAGTGGCCATGAATTCCGAGGTGAGGGCGGGATAGTGGGTGTTGTCCCATCTTAGCATCCCATTGAGACCGATGTGGGAGTAGCACCTTGGAAGAGCTTGATCCATGTCCATCTTCCTCACGGTTTCCCAATCAAGCCACCTTGTGTGATGCTCAAGCGCCATATACCTTGCATAACTCTCAACTTGCTCATCATCCTCCAAGTAAACATCATCCAACTTTGGCTCTTTTCTTGACTTCTTGGACTTCTTCCTCGGCCTTTCCGCATGAGATGATGAAGCTCTAGTCTCCATGGTACCTACACACATCCAACCAAACAAAATGGCCCAAGATAAACTCCATACAACTCAACAAAAGCACTCATCAACACACATCAACACATCAACACAAGGGAACCCCATACTTAGTCTCTAAACACACATGCATCACAATCCAACATGAATCATCATGGATATCTTCTAACTATGGCTAAGCAAATGAGCATACTACATCATGATTAAGCTATATCCAACAATGAAACACATGAATCCACATGATATCACAAGAAGAGAGCAAAAGCAACATGGATCGACTTCCAACCTATGTCGGGCCCGACACATCCTCAACCTCGGTCCGACTTGATGGACCGACTTCCACAACTCGGGCCCGACTTACCTGGGCACGTCGATCTCGACCTAGTTCATGCTTCGACTCTAACCTCAAATCAACCCAAATCACTCTATCATGCACCTAAATTTCAAATTCAACCATCAAACATCCCTAATCGAAGTTCTAAATGGATCCAAGCATGCATAAACAACTTTGAAGCTCAATTTCACAAATCATGTAAATCCACCATTGATGCTCAAGCTCAAACTCTCAATCAAACATGGCATTACTCAATCTATGCAACGAAAGCACAAAATCTCCAAGGAAATAGGTAGAGATCGAGTAACACATACCGGATTTGAAGAGTATTGGACTTTTAAACAAACAAACAACTTAGAACTCAAATTTTCTCAACCTAGATCGAGATGGGGGATGAAGAACGAGATTGAACTCGAAATTTCTCTTTGGAATCGGGTTAGGGAGGTCTTTTCGTGATTGGATCGAGATGAAGAAAGGAGGATGTGTGGATCGAGTGTGGTGAGAGGGAGGGGGGCGATTTTTGAGAGTGTGAGGGAGATGGGTTGTATTTTGGGAATGGTGGTTAATATGAAGATGGTAGGTAGGTGGGGGATGGTATTTAATGGGGGAAAGGGACAAATTAGGTCAAGGGCAAAATTGGCATTCCACCTAGTCAAATCGGGTCGGACCGACGTTGTGGACCGACGTCCCTGTGTCGGGCCCGACTTACCTGGGCTCGCCAATTTTACTCCATCCTCTTGCAACTTCTTTCTCCATATTTCCATTTATATTTTTTTTCACCTCAAATCCTACACAACCTTGAAGAATACACAACACGAAAAATCCACAAAACACTAGATAGAGATTGGTTAGAGAAAAGCTAGGCTAAACTAAGAAAAATCAAACTAAAATTACGAAAAGAAAGCTACTAGCTCGGGTTGCCTCCCGAGAAGCGCTCGTTTAGAGTCACTAGCTTGACTTCCTAACCTCAATCTCATGGCGGGTGAAACACGGTGAATTGCTCGCCATTGTTGTGCCCATTCCCATTGCCCTCATACCCATAGAACCACCAACGATGGTCTATATAGGCATGGCTCTCCGATCTCGGGCCTCTCTCATCATACTCCTCCAACGAATGAGATTTCTACTCCTTACTTGCTCCATCATGTTCCTCTTTTCCTACACCAAAGTTATCCAAAGAATTCCTAGGAGATTCTACCAATTCATCTTTCAAGTCACTAAGGCGAATGTAGGAGTCTCCTAAGTCATCTTTCAAATCACTTAAACAAATGTAGGAATCAAAAGTTTGGAAAGAATTGTGGTCATCACCAACATCAAAAGGATATAAGTAAGGATACTCTTCATTTCTCCTTGGGCTAGCATTGATCCTTGACTCATCTTGTTCCTCAACTTGCTCCAACAACTCCCTTGCTTGTATTTGTTTATTGAACCCTTCATCACTTCTCAACACAATGACCTCTCTAGCAACTTCCACTTCTTCTCTCTTTCTCTTGGCACTCTCTTCAAGTTTGAGGATAGCCAAGGCGTCCGGCTCATTCAAAGCCTTGTTGAAGTGAAAATCGACCTTTTCTTCACCAATCTCAAAGGAAACTTTGCCGTTTTTGACATCAAACCTTGCCCCATCCGTAGCTAAGAACGGTCTTCCTAAGATTATTGGGACCAGGGGGTCCTCGTGCATGTCCAAGATCACGAAATCATCAGGAACAAAGTACTTTCCGACTCGCACCGGCACGTCATCCAATATTCCCTTAGCCTTGATGATGGAACCGTCGGCCATAGTTAGGGACATATCGGCCGGCTCAATTTCACCTAAATTTGCCCTTCTCCAAATGCTAGCGGGCATCACCGAAACACTTGCCCCAAGGTCACATAAGGCTTGGAAGTTTTGAGACCCTACAACAATAGTGATAGCAAAACGACCGGGATCTCGTAGCTTTTGCGGTAACTCCAAGGTCTTGACCTCATCTTGCATTTCTACAATCGACCTCTTCTTGCTCAAAATCTCCTTTAAAAACTTGGCATAGGATGGCATCTCGCTCAATGCGTCGGTGAACGGGATAGAGATGTTCAAACCTTGCAAGAGTTTGAGGAACCTCTTGAACTTGTTCTCAACAAAATCTTTCGGCTTCTTCGAGGGATATGGAAGAGTTGTTGCACCTTGAATCTTGATTGGATCAACCTCCTTGGACTTTCCAACTTCACTTGCAACATTTCCTGGTTGGACCGACTTAGGCACCACGTCGGGCCCGATGTCGTGTATCACGGTCCTGGGGTAGAGCTGAGGCAGAGTAGTCGGATCGACATCTGGGTACGTCGGGCCCGACTTACTCTCAACCTCGGTCCGTGGCAGAGGAGTCGATCTTCCTGCTGGATCGACTTCAGGGAACGTCGGACCCGACTTGTTGGGTAAGTCGGTCCGGCTCTCTTCGTTCTTCTTAGGCATGTGTGGCTCCGGTAGGTTTCGGCCACTTCTCAATCCAATTGCCCGGACTTAATTTTGATTGTTTTGAGCTCGAGGGTTCTCCTCGGGTCGGCCCGGAAGTCTCCCATTCTCTCTCGGGGCTTGAGTTGCAATTTGGGCAAATTGATTGTCGACTTGCCTTTTCCATGCACCAAACTCATTGAATTGGGTCCTCATCTCCTTGAACCCATCCCTCATCTCTTGAGCAAATGATTGTAGCTCATTGAATCCCGATGGCCTATATGGTGGTGTTTGCGGCGCCCTTGGCTCGTTTTGGTTGAAATTGTTGTTGTAGCCTTGAGCTTGACCGTTGTTCCACTGGCCATTACCACCATTGTTGAAGTTGCCTCTTCCACCGAAATTTCCTCGAACATAGTTTGCCTCCTCAATTCGCTCGGCCAAGCGCACTTGGCCATTCGGACAAACTTGTGTAGCATGTGCAAAGGATCCACACTCCTCACAAGCTCTAGCATTTTGCTTGTAGTAGTGGACTTGCCTCTTAAGCTTGCTCACTTCACCTTCAAGGAATTGGAGCTTCACATCCTTGTCAATGTCTTCTCCCTTTGGATCATATAACTTCCTTGCACCTTCACCTTGAACTTTCACCTCTTTGCTAGCTTGACTCACCCCATACATGGCCTCATAATTGGATAGCTTGTCAAGTAGCTCCCAAGCTTGATCCGGTGTCAAGTCTATGAACCCACAATCGGTGTGGAGATTGAGCTTGTCCTTCGTTGCCGGATTGATGCCTTGGAAAAAGATGTCTTGGAGCACATATTGATGAAACCCAAAATAACGGCTACGCTACGAGGTTGATGTACAACTTTGAGAATCACACCTAGAACTCCTACAACGTTCGGAGATCACACCTAATGTTGCGAGGTCGATTATAGGGCGAGGTAGATTTGAGGATATGATGTAGGGAGTTTTGTGATTTTCTGTAGTGAGGTTTTAGGCGTGAGCGAGGTCCCTGCGCGACTTTGGGGTCTTTCTGTGGGTTTCTCTTATCTGTAGCGAGGTCTTTTGACGATGTTCCTATCATGTCGATCTTTAACAAGCAAGAGGGTTCTTGAGTTCAAGTGGTTTTTCGACCCCTTCTTCCTACGAGGTTCTTCTCTATTTATAGAGAATTGGGGGGCCGAGTTTAGGCCAATATTCGATGTGGGATGCTCGAAATAAGGGTTTTTGATTGGTCCATGAGTGAGGTCACTTGTGATTGGTTTGGGAGTGAGGTTGCTGGTGATTGGTTCGGGAGTGAGGTCGCTTGTGATTGGTTCGAGCGGGCGGGCGCATTAGTAGAGTCGGTGACGAGGTCGAGACCTCGTCCCGGGATGTTTGAGAGACCACGCATCCGTCGGGAGTTTTGTTTTTAAATAACCGAGCATGGACGTGGGTCCCTAATTTGCCTATGGGGGTCCTCCTGGGCCCACTTTTTGCTTTTACTGTTTTGGACATCATCACAACCCCATGGCCTGGGGGCCTCGCCCCGAGGGCCGCAGGGCATAAGTTCCCTGGATCCGCGAGATGCGGGGTGTTTTTTAGAGGTTATGAAGTTCTCGAGGTTGGGAGGGCGCTTTGCGAGGTGTGAGTCTCTGTACTTAGGTGTTCTTCTTGTTCTGCGCGGATGAAGATTCTTGGGCCTTTTCGCCGTACTTTGCTTAGTGGGCCGTCCAGGTGAGATAGGCTTAAGAAGCCTTTCGGGAGTGGGGGAGGCTCAAATCTGTTCTATATAAGGGCGTATCTCTCAAGCCTCCCCCTCATCTTCTCTCTCCAACATTTTCGCTCCTTCTCTCTCTTTATCTCTTCGGTTTCTTCTGAGCGGTTTCTCCAGACGGTTTCCGACGAGCTTTTTTGCCGTTCGCCAGTTGCGCCACCGCCTCTCGTTCGCTGACCTTTAAAAAAGTAAGTTCTTGATTTTCTTCCTCCTGTCTTTTGGCATTTTTTTTGCCTTTGATTCTTCCTTTGTTCGCTTTTTGCCCCGTGTTTTGTAAGGGCGACGGTGTGTCGCCCGGTGTTTCGCGCCGGTGTCACGGTGGCGAAGCGGCGGTGGCAGGGTTGTGTGTTTTTTGGCGTTTTGCCTTTGCCATTTTTCTTTGTTCTTTCTTCGTTCCGTTCTGCATCTGGGTGGGTGTTGGTGATTTCTGGGTGTTTCTTTGTTGGCTGCGCGGCGGCGTTGGGGGTGGTTCTTGTTCTGTAGTGCCCTTGTCTCCCCTTGGTTTTTCGTCTCCTCTCCTTTCTTTTCGTTCTGCTTTTCTCCCCCTTTTTTTCTTTGCGTTGCGCTTCGGGGGGCGGTGTTGCGGTGGTGAGATGGTGGTGAGACGGTGGTGAGGGGCGGTTGCCGCCGTGAGGGTACCGTTGGGCTTCTGGGTTTACTGCTTTTTTCTCTCTTCTTTTTTGCTTGGGGTGGCGGTTAAACTTCCGTTTCTCCGCCCACCACTTTTTGAATTTCGAAAACCCTCGGGAGCCCAAACGTCATGATATCTGATTGACGGGACGTTTGGGCTTCCACCGCTGGCTTCCACCGTTGGTTGGCCTTCTTTCTCTTTCCTTTCTTTTGGCGCTTCAAATTCTTCTTTGCCGTCCTATCCTGTCAGATTAGCCCGTAGGACGCCACGTGGCCTTTCCTTTTACGATCTCGCGTTGCTTTGTCCCCCGAGGTTGCGACCTCGTGCTCATTTTCTCCCGAGGTTATGATCTCGCGCTTTTTCCTTTTCGAGGTTATGACCTCGTGCTCTTTTCTTTTCGAGGTTATGATCTTTGTGCTTTGATCTCGGGCTCGACCTCGTCCTTCCTTCTTTCCCGGGGTCGTGATCTCGTTCTTCGATCTCGGGCCTGACCTCGTTCTTGCTTCTTTCACGGGGTCATGATCTCGTGTTTTTCTCTTTGGTTGCCTTGCCTTTAGTGCCTTACTGACCTTTTCTTTTCCAGGTGCTAGCTTTTCGCGGCCTGGACGTTGTCTTTTCATGCCTAGGAGAGCCTCTGCGATCCCACCGCCCGGCTTTGTCTTTAATTTTCAAGAGAATTTCTATCAGGAGGTCTCCGAGTCCGTAGGAAGTGTAGAGCCTAGTGATTCTCAGAACCCAAGTTCCCCTTCGTTGGTCTTCAGCGAGCCCTCATCCAGCGACTCCGCTGTTTCGATCAATTCGCACTTCCCCCGTCTGCGCATATATTCTGGTGTTGAAATGGCTTCCTCTTCTTCTCCTGATGTGATCGCCGCCGAGGTCGAAGTGAGGTTGGACGCGGCAATTACCTCAGCCTCGGTCGCGTATGTGCCATCGAGCTTCCCCGAGGCCTATATTACCGACGCTGTGTCCGGCATTCCTGTCGTCCTCAAAGAACGGATTCCTATGAGTCCGAGCACTCCCGAGGCCTACCTGTCCGAGGGGGTGGCCACCGATTTGAAGCTGGACGACCTCGCGGACATAGCTAAAGATTTCCCCTGGCCCGAGGGAGTCGAGCTGGCACTGCCAGACGAGGAGGGGCGACCCCTGGCGTCCTATGATGGGTGTGCGGTCGTGCACCTCGTCAGTCTCCAAGCGGGCTTTAGGCTGCCCTTGGCCCAGCACATCGTTGATTTCTTGTGGGCCATGGGTGTCTGCCCCGCCCAGTTGTTCCCGAACGCCTGGCGGTTGTTGTGTGCCTACACAATTCGAAGCCGCGAGCTTTTGGACGAGCCGAACCTCAGCGATTTGTCGGCGTTAGTCTTGGCGAGGAGAGAACCTCGCTGTTCCCTGGTCAACCTCAGCACACCGAACGTCAAAATCATTACGACCTAGTCGAACGTCGGGACGTGGAAACCTAAATGGTTTTTGGTCCGAGACCTCAGCGGGAGATACCTTAATTTCCCTGTGGCACCGGGTAACTACGAGAGATGCGTGTGCCCGTACAAGGTCGCTGAGTTCCAGGCGCTCAAGGCCAAGTACGCCACAACGTACCAGGCGCCATACGAGCGCTACCTTTCTCAGGACCGGCTTGAGCGGGCCGGGCTGAGCCTCAGTTTCCCTCCTCGCGAGGGCGGAGAGGGTATTTTATTATCACTATTTCTCTGATTGTTTTCTTTTTCCTTGTAGGGTTGCGGGGTTATACACCTCGTTACATTTGTTTCTGATCTCGTCCTAACCTGCCTTTTCTTTTTACTCCTTTCTTGACAGTTGATCTTCTGCACGCTCTTACCACGACGTCGAAGGGGAAACAACCTTTGACGTCTACTTCCAAGATTCCTGCTCCCCGGGTGTCCAAGGGGATTTCAATCAACGAGCCGAGCTCGCAGGCGAGGACAGGTACAACGCAGCCGAGACCTGTTCCGCCAACGGCCGCGACAGGGGGAGCCCTGCCCAAGGGGAACGTCACGAGGGCGTCGCAGTGGGACGTCACGGGGCCGCCCCATGGGGAGAGAAGGCCTGAGGTGGTTCCGTCGAAAGGGGCCACCACGAAGGGGACCACCCATCCACCTCGGGCGTCTGACGACAAGGCCGGGCGGAAGAGGAAGGAAGCGGGGTCTTCCCCTGAGAAGAAGAAGAAACCCCGGTCGGGCGACCATCAACGAGGCTCGCGGGACCTGGAACTCATCCCTGCCATTAACTTCGAGGGGCGAAGTCACGGGGATACAGGCCCCCATCCTGCCAGGTTTCACTGCCCTGGACCTATCAGAGGGGCCCCGTTGGATTGGGCCCGGGGGGATTACAAGGAGGAGGTCGCGTGGTCCAACAACCTCACCGAGGCGGCGCTCGACGACGAGGCCGCTCCTTACTCGGCCATGGTAAGCTTTTTTTGTTTTTTTTTGTGTTTAATTCTTGTCTCTTTCTTGTTTCTTTTCTCATCCTTCTGTGAACTTGCAGCACACCTTTTTTGATAATTACAACCGAAGTTGCATCGTCCTACTTCATTCGAGGATGGACAAGATGGAGGCGGCGCTTCGGGCCCGCAACGAGGTGTGCGAGCGACAGGCCAAGGAGCTGGCCGAGGTCGCGGAGTCGTCCAAATCCGCGGAGGCTGCGACCAAGAAGCGGGTCGAGGCCGCGGAGGCCGCGGCGAGGGAGGAGGTAAAGGCGGCGAGGGAGGGGGAGAAGAGGGCGAGGGGTGAGGCCGAGGTTCTGCGGGGCGAGGTTGAAGGGCTTCGAGGCAAGCTCTCCGCCGAACATGAGTTCTTCAAGGCGAAGGAAGCGGAGTTTCTGAGGGCAGAGGAGGAGATCAGGCGCCTCGAGGGGCGCATTGTTGAGCTTAACGAGGAGGTCGTGGCCGCGGGTCCCAAGTATGTGGACTCGGTAGAGTACAAGGCGGAGCTGGTGGAGAGCGTGAGGAAGATGTTCCACCAAGCAGTCCGCATGGGCGTTAAGCAGGCGGTGGCCAAGTATGGGCACCTCGACCCCCAGATCGTCTTCTTCAACCCTAACTACAATGAAACCATGGGGGAGCTGGGGTCGGAGGATCCCGAGGGGGAATGCGAGTTCTTCCTCAACGAGGACGGGACTGTGTCCAGCACCGCGCCCCCCGAGGGAGAGCTTATTGGAGGGAACCCGGAGTAAACCTCCACGGGACCTCAGCCCGCGGCCGATGCGCCCGCGCCTTCTGCCTCCGCTGCCCCTGCTCCTGCTGAAGCCTCGGCTGCCTCTGCCGAAACTCCTAAAACCATCGATCGTACCGGTCCCGAGGCTGAAACCTCGAAAAAATGATGATAATTTTTCTTTGGTGGTCCTACGGGGTTTGTAATCAAAACATCTCTTTCTCTTTTTTTTTGTTTGGGTGACCCTACGGGGTCTGTAATCGAAACACCTGCTTTTATATTTATGCCCTTCGTCACTTTCTTTTCCTATGCTTGTTTGCTTTAGACTTTCTTGCATACGCCAGTCCTTATCCGTCCAACCCCATGGTTCGAGTGTCACATCTTTTGTGGGGCTCGGACCACACCGGGCGTTGTAGTCCTGCGACGAGGTCGTGAGCCTCTGTTCGGACCTCGTTGTTCTGGAAGTTCGTTCCAACCTAAAAATAGCCGTCCGCGAATCCCGGCGTCTTAGGGGGTTCACGAACCTCGTTCGTATCCCAAACGGGAAGCGAGGGGTGGAACTTTTCAACGAGATTCTCCAACCCCAAGCGGGAAGCGAGGGGTGGAACTTTTCAACGAGATTCTCCAACCCCAAGCGTGAAGCGAGGGGTGGGAATTCTTCCAAACGAGATTCTCCAACCCCAAGCGGGAAGCGAGGGGTGGAACTTTTCAACGAGACTCTCCAACCCCAAGCGGGAAGCGAGGGGTGGAACTTTTCACCGAGATTCTCCAACCCCAAGCGTGAAGCGAGGGGTGGGAATTCTTCCAAACGAGATTCTCCAACCCCAAGCGTGAAGCGAGGGGTGGAACTTTTCAACGAGACTCTCCAACCCCATGTGGGAAGCGAGGGGTGGAACTTTTCACCGAGATTCTCCAACCCCAAGCGGGAAGCGAGGGGTGGGAATTCTTCCAAACGAGATTCTCCAACCCCAAGCGTGAAGCGAGGGGTGGGACTTTTCAACGAGACTCTCCAACCCCATGCGGGAAGCGAGGGGTGGAACTTTTCACCGAGATTCTCCAACCCCAAGCGGGAAGCGAGGGGTGGGAATACTTCCAAACGAGATTCTCCAACCCCAAGCGTGAAGCGAGGGGTGGGAATTCTTCCAAACGAGATTCTCCAACCCCAAGCGTGAAGCGAGGGGTGGAATTTTTTTTTTTCTAACGAGATTCTCCAACCCCAAGCGAGAAGCGAGGGGTTGAACTTTTCAACGAGACTCTCGAACCCCAAGCGGGAAGCGAGGGGTGGAACTTTTCACCGAGATTCTCCAACCCCAAGCGGAAGCGAGGGGTGGGAATTCTTCCAAACGAGATTCTCCAACCCCAAGCGTGGAGCGAGGGGTGCAACTCTTCAACGAGATTCTCCAACCCCAAGCGGGACGCGAGGGGTGGAACTTTTTTTTTTTTCAAACGAGATTCCCCAACCCCAAGCGGGAAGCGAGGGGTGGAACTTTTTTTCAAACGAGATTCTCCAACCCCAAGCGGGAAGCGAGGGGTGGAACTTTTTAACGAGATTCTCCAACCCCAAGCGGGAAGCGAGGGGTGGAATTTTTCAGGGAGGGAGCATTTTTAGAAAAGCCTGCAATCCTTTATTTACCAACTGTGAGGAACAACGGGGTTTCGAGTTTCTACATGTAATATTTTTTGAGTCCCGCGACGTTCCACGTTTTGCTCAGTGTGCGCCCCTCGTCGTCCCTGAGTTTGAAAGCCCCGGGCGCGACTTCTTCTCCGAGGATGTAGGGTCCTTCCCAGTTAGGGTCCAATTTTCCTCTTTCGGTTCGTCTTAGCACGAGGTTTCCCGTGGTCAAGAGGTGAGGTCTGACCTTCTTGTCGTGGTATACGGCGACACGTCGCTTGTATTCTCTAGAGCGCAGGTCCGCTACCTCGCGGATTTCATCTCGGAACTGCAGTTCGACCTTGAGGTTGGCCTCGTTTTCTTTTTCGTCGAAGTTGTACACCCTTGCTGATGGAATTAGGGTTTCTACGGGAACGAGGGCTTCCGCCCCGTAGGTAAGAGCGAAGGGGGTCTCGCCCGTTGCGCGGCGCGAGGTCGTGCGATACGTCCAGAGGACGAGTGGAAGTAATTCGGCCCAGCGGCCCTGTGCCATGCCCAGGCGCTTTTTGAGGTCTGTCAAGATGCGGGCATTAACGTTTTCTACCTGGCCATTGGACTGGGGATGAGCCACGGAGGAAAATTTGAGGTCGATGCCCAGCTCAGAGCAGAAAGTCTGAGTTTCTTCGCAGTCGAATTGGGGGCCATGGTCGGTCATGATTGTCATGGGGACACCGAAACGGCAGACGAGGTTCTTCCACAGGAATTCGCAGACCTTTGCCCCGGTGATTTTTGCCATTGCCTGTGCTTCGATCCACTTCGTGAAGTAGTCCACGATGACCAAGATGTATTGCACTTGGCCAACAACTTTAGGAAAAGGGCCTAAAATGTCCATTCCCCACATTGCGAATGGGCATGGCGCGTGAATGCTACGGAGGGGAGCCGTCGGGGTGTGCTGGACGTTCCCGTGTTTCTGGCATCCGACGCATTTTTAGACGTAAGCTCTTGCGTCTTGTCGGAGAGTGGGCCAGAAGTACCCCAAATGGACGATATTGTGTGCCAGAGACCTCCACCCCGGGTGTCCCCCACAAACTCCCTCGTGGGCCTCGTAGAGGACGTGGTCCGTGGCCTCGGGCGGTATGCAAAGCAGGTTGGGTTCAGCGTAGCCCCGGCGATAAAGTTGGTCGCCGACGACGCAGTAGCGGGCAACTTGCATTTTTAGTTTTCTGGCCAGCGCGGGGTCCTCTGGGAGGATGCCACTTTGTATGTACCTCGTTACCGGGAACCTCCAGTCCTTGGTCCTTATGGACATGACCTCGCTATCGACGCTTCGTGAGAGCTTTCTCTCCACCATTACGCGGTTTCCCACATCCAAGGGAAGCGCGGAGCCTAACCTGGCCAGGGCATCCGCCTTTGTGTTTAAGGTTCGCGGGATTGACTCCACCGCGAAGGTTTCTAGGAATGAAACCAAGGCCGTGACTTTTGCTCGGTAAGCGGGCAGAAAACCTGTTCTGGTGTCGTATTGGCCGTTGAGTTGTCGTGCCACCAATTCGGAATTTGTAGACCCTGATTTTGTGGGCTCCGTTGAGTAGTGCCATCTCGATCCCGGCGATCATGGCCTCATACTCGGCGTCGTTGTTGGTGGCATCAAAGGCGAAGTTGAGAGCATACTCCGTCTCGATTGAGGGGCCAACGAGGAATACCCCGGCCCCGGGGAAGGTGACCTCCACCATAAAGTCGGCGAGGGCTTGTCCCTTCATCGCGGTTCTCGGAAGATAATTGATATCGAACTCGGAGAGCTCGACGGCCCACTTGGTCATACGTCCGGAGAGAGCGTGCTGATGCAGAATCTGACGATGTGGGAGGTCCGAAAGAACCTGGATGGGATGTGCGTGGAAGTATGGGCGTAGGCGCCTTGCGTCGGTCACTACAGCCAGCGCCATCTTCTCTGCCGGGGAGTATCTCTGCTCCGCGGGCTGGAGCACGCGACTCACAAAGTATACCGGGTGCATGGCCTCTCTTGTGAGCACCGCGCTGACGGTCTCGGGACTCACCGCCACATATAGTTGCAAATCTTCGCCCGCGTGTGGAGGTGACAAGGTGGGGAGCTTGGTGAGGAAGGTCTTTAACTCGGAGAAGGCTGTCTCGAGTCTCTCGTCCCAGACGAACTTGTCATTCTTTTTGAGGGCGGCAAAGAATGGGAGGGACTTGTCTGCTAGGCGGGAGCAAAACCTCCCCGAGTAGTTTACAGCGCCGTTGAGTCTTTGTACCTCGGTACGAGATCGGGGAGACCTCATTGCGAGGATAGATTCTATTTTGGCGGGGTTGACGTCGATCCCGCGCTCGCTGATCATGAATCCCAAAAACTTCCCCGAGGACACGCCAAAAACGCACTTCTCAGGGTTCAGGCTGAGCTGGTGGTGTCCGAGGGTGGTGAAAACCTCGGCGAGGTCATCCAGGTGCTCCTCGGGGCCCTTGCTCCGTACCACGATGTCGTCGACGTAGGCGGATACGTTCCTGTCCAGGTGGTCTTTAAAAACCCGATCGACGAGGCGTTGGAATGTGGCCCCTGCGTTCTTGAGGCCAAACGGCATGACCTTATAACAGTATGTCCCCCGCTGAGTGATAAAGGATGTCTCCTCCTCGTCACGGGGATTCATCGAGATCTAGTTGTACCCCGAGTAGGCGTCGAGGAAACTCAAGACCTCGTGCCCAGCAGTCGAATCTACAAGTGCATCGATCGAGGGCAGGGGGTAGCTGTCTTCGGGGCATGCCTTGTTGAGGTCTTTGAAGTCTACACACATCCGCCACTTGCCGCTGGCCTTTTTGACCAACACGACATTGGACAACCATTTCGGATACTGGACTTCGCGTATGAAATCTGCGGCCAGCAGCTTGGCCACCTCTTCATTTGCGGCGGTTGCCCTTTCTTCATTCATTTTTCTTCGACGCTGCACCACAGGACGAATGGCGACATCGATGTATAGGGAGTGCTGGGCCAGGGTCCGAGGAACACCTCGGAGATCTTTTGCAGTCCAGGCGAACACGTCGCGGGACCCAGCAAGCAGGGCCTCTAGTGACGCTGCTGCATCCCCAATAAGGCAACCCCCGAGGTAGATCTTTTCTGATTTGTTTTCGAAGGGGGTAATCACCCTTCTTTCTGTCTCGGGAGTGGGTATTGTGAAATCCCGGACCTCGAGGTCTGCTTCACCCGAATTCTCTACCATGAACACAGAGCATTTTTGCTTAGCCGAGGTCATGTAGCAGACGCGACCCTCTTCTTGGTTGCCCTTCACTTCTCCGACACCCACGCTGGTGGGGAACTTCATTTTCAGGTGGTAGATGGAGACCACCGCCTGGAATTTCATCAAGGAGACTCTCCCGATGATTGCGTTGTAGGCCGAGGACAGGTGCACCACCGTAAACTCTATTACCTCGGTTCTCGTTGTCGGGCCAGTACCGAGGGTCATCCACAGGTCTATGAGACCAGCGACATCGACTTCGTTTCCCGAGAAGGAGGTGAGCTTCCCAGCGTAGGGCCTCAAGGATGTCGCGGAGATCTCTAGCTGCTCGAAAGCGCCAAAATACATGATGTCCACGGAGGAACCCGTGTCCACCAGTATTCGCTTCACTATTTGCGAGCCCAACTGAGCGTGTATCACCAAGGGGTCGGAGTGGGGCATATGGAGCCCTTCGGCGTCCTCTATTGTGAAGGCCATACCCACGTGGGACCGTGAGGTTTGTGTCACACTGTATACCGAGGGCTCATGGTGACTTGCCCTAGCGTATCTTTTTCTTTCCGCCTGGCTTGAGCCCGCCAGCGAGGGTCCGCCCGAGATGGTGTTGATGTACCCATCGGGCGCCGCGGCTTGCCCCGAGTGCGATTGCCTCGCCGGAGCTTGTTTCTCTGTGTTGCTTGGTCGGGACCGGGTTGGTTTCTGCTGCACGAGGTTGGCCCCCGACGCGGGGTTGGCGCGCTTTTTCTCGTTTGGGTTGTAGGCGGGGCCACCTTTGCCTTTGTAACCTCGTGGCTTCCCGCCAAAGCAGCTCCAACCTCCACCGCCACGGTTTTCGTAGCGGTTGTTGCTTCTATTGTCGTTGTTGTCTCTGTTATTGTTGTTGTTTTTGTTTTTGTTGTTGCTTTTGTAATCGGCACGCCGATCGTGAGTTTGCGTCATGTACGCGTCCCTCGCGGCCGGCGCAGCCACCTTAGCTTTTCCCTTAGCCTCGGTCATGATTTCCTTGTCGGGTCCTTGGTCGCGAGCTCTGGCTGGCAGCGTCCTCGGCGTAGACCTGTGCCGTGATCCGAGCACACAGGCTCTCATATGTGGTCGGATTTTTGAGAAAAATGCGACATTTGAAATCCCCCTGGCGAAGGTTGCCCATGAGGATGTCGCGGACCGAGGTCTTGTCGATTTGCGCGATCTCAGCGACCGCGGTGGTGAACCTCGTAAAAAAGGTACCCAGCTTCTCGTTTTCCCCCTGCTCGATGCCACGGAGATCGCGCATGTTCTTCTTGCGCTTTCTCGAGCTGTTGAAGTGCCCGACGAAGGACTCGCATAGTTGGGAAAACGAGGCTATCGACTCGACCTTAAGGCTGGTGAACCACGTCATTGCTGCCTTGTCCAGAGTGGTCGGAAAGATCCGACAGAAAATGGCGTCATTGTAAGAGTTGACGTTCATCTGGACGGCGTAGTGTTTTATGTGGTTCTCAGGGTCGGCCGTGCCGTCGTAAAGTCCCATTTGTGGCCAATGGAAACCTTTGGGCATGTGTGCCTCTTGGATCTCGGGTATGAAGGGATTCATGTACCCACTCTCGACGGATGGGCGAGCAGACTTCGACTTTGACCTCGCCAGAGGGCGTGGCGCGCTTGCCGCCGTTTCGGACAGCTCTGCACGTCGCGAACGGGATCGCGAGATCTGCATCGGATCTCGGGAAGGTCTCTCCGTGGTAGATCCGTTCGTGGGCGCCTCCTGCCCCGACATATAGCCCGGGACATATGCGGGCACGTACTCGGAGTGAGGTTGCCCCTGGGAGGGGATCGGGACGTATGGGGGAGCTTGGCCCTGTTGGTACTGCCCGTACCCCGGATAGGGATACTGGTTGAAAGGAGCGCCACCCTGTTCATACCCCTGGAACGGGTATGGGTTTTGTGGGATGTTGTATGTCCAACCTGGCGGGACCACAAAAGGGTATCCTAACGGACCTGCCGTCGTCCATGGAGGGGTCTCAGCCATATTGTCGGGATCTTGGTGGAAGAAATTGTTTGGACAAGCCATTCTGAGGGGGTTTTATGAATCAAGGTTTGCACTAAAATGGGAAGCTGCTTAGGATGAAGAGGTTCCACCAGACGGCGCCAGTGATGAAACCCGAAATAACGGCTACGCTACGAGGTTGATGTACATTTTTGAGAATCACACCTAGACCTCCTACAAGGTTCCGAGATCGTACCTAATGTTGCGAGGTCGATTCTAGGGCGAGGTAGATTTGAGGATATGATGTAGGGAGTTTTGTGAGTTTCTGTAGTGAGGTTTTAGGCGTGAGCGAGGTCCCTGCGCGACTTTGGGGTCTTTCTGTGGGTTTCTCTTATCTGTAGCGAGGTCTTTTGACGATGTTCCTATCACGTCGATCTTTAACAAGCAAGAGGGTTCTTGAGTTCAAGTGGTTTTTTGACCCCTTCTTCCTACGAGGTTCTTCTCTATTTATAGAGAATTGGGGGGCCGAGTTTAGGCCAATCTTCGATGTGGGATGCTCGAAATAAGGGTTTTTGATTGGTCCATGAGTGAGGTCACTTGTGATTGGTTTGGGAGTGAGGTTGCTGGTGATTGGTTCGGGAGTGAGGTCGCTTGTGATTGGTTCGAGCGGGCGGGCGCATTAGTAGAGTCGGTGACGAGGTCGAGACCTCGTCCCGGGATGTTTGAGAGACCACGCATCCGTCGGGAGTTTTGTTTTTAAATAACCGAGCATGGACGTGGGTCCCTAATTTGCCTATGGGGGTCCTCCTGGGCCCACTTTTTGCTTTTACTGTTTTGGACATCATCACATATGGTTGTTGGCCATGAGTAGGACATTGGCGCAACATCTCCTTGAAACGGTCCCATGCTTCGAAGAGAGGCTCATTCGGACCTTGTTGAAAGCTTGCAATTTTCCTTCTTAGCTCGGTTGTCTTTGAGGGCGGGAAGAACTTCATCAAGAAAGCATCATAGAGTGCCTTCCAAGTGGTGATCGACCTAGGGGCTTGGCTCTCGAGCCAATGTGTGGCCTTGCCCCCAAGTGACCACTTGAACGCCTTTAGAAGCACATACTCCAACGTCTCCTCGTCGGTAGAGATCGTCTCACACATGTCCACAAAGCGTTTGATGTGCTGATCGCTCGGTTTCACGAGGGTCTAGAGATACAATTTATAACCCGACCCCGTTGTAGCACGTGGTGGGTGTCGAACACTCGGGAAATCTACTCGATTGAGGTGCCTAGACACTAGAAAGATAGAAAGGAGAACTTAAAACAAAGGAAAACAAAGAGAACAGTCAGGACCGACACAAGTGTCACGTCGGGCCCGATGTTGGCGATAAGAGGAAGTCGGGACCGACGTAGGGCAAGTCGGGCCCGAGGTAGCTGGTTTTGTCGAACTTCAAAGATTGAAAGCAGATCTTGGGCTTTTGGGTTCCTTCTCTAGTAGATTAAGGCTTTTCCACCCCAATTGAAGCAATAAGTGATGATCGGACTAGGATCGAGTGCTTTCGCCCTCATTCCAACCACTTCTACACATCGATCCTTGGGGAAATCCCCTTCGAAGCAAGGTCTTGAGATTGACACATGTTCACTTTCGCTACTTTGCCAATCACAAGCCTTGATTCCTTACTTTCGCAAGGAATTGTAGCTCTATGTAGAGTGGGTTCCTAGATCAAGCAGTCAAGGCTATGGAATTGGGGTTTCTAGCCCAAACCTAGCTAGAGTTTTCCACCATAACCCAAGATCAAGGAGATCTACTCCATATGGCAAACAAAGAAAGCAAACAAATCAAAAAGCAAAGCAATCAACATCATCAATCTCAAACCAAAGCAAAGTTTCATTCAAAATCAAAAGCAATCCACAAATTCCAATCAAAGGTTTCCAAATCTACAAGATCAAAACAAAGCAAAGCTAGTCTATCAACCAAACCTATCAAATCTCCCTCTCTATGGCCGATTCTCTCTCTTCTCCTTCTCCTCTCCTTCCTCCTTGCTATCCAAGTATCCTCTTGAGAGTTTTTGAGGGTTGGGTTCCTTGCTAAGTGTGGGAACCTCCCTAATTGTGTGTCTCCCCCCCCCCCTTCAATTAGAAGACAAGAGAGCCTTTATAGATAAGGGGCAAAAGTGGAAGTTCACCATTTCGTGCCTTGGAGCCCAAGAACCAATCGATCGACTCGGCCCGACACGGAGGACCTCGGGCCCGACTTACTTTGCAAGTCGGTCCGAGGTTGAAAACTCAAGTCGGGCCCGACGTTGGTTGTAACTCGGTCCGGACCTCGTTCCACCTTCTTCTTGTTGGCTTTTCTCTTGATCTTCTTCATGGCTCGCTCCTCTCTTTCCCTCTTAAGCTCGGGCCTTGCTCCATGTCTCGACTCTGCTTCAAAACGATCCTTGATCCATGCCAAGTTACCTACAAAACACATAAAACGCGCATAGTCTCCGAATCTCATAGAAATACGAGAACTAGGCTAAAAAGGAACAAAAAACACAAGAAAAGGGGAAAAAGAAACATATTTACAAAGGAAATCATACATAAAAACACCACCAAATAAAGAGACATCATGTGCTCTATGGGACACTCATGTGGACGACCCTCGAATTGATCACGCTTGATGAGGGAAATGAATTGCGTCTTGATCTCAAAATTCTTGGCAACCTCGGAAGCACAATAACCGGTTCGGGTACCCTCAACTCCAGATGCATGTATTGGCGTGCATTCCGGGGTAGAGCGTTGAGTTGAGCCTCGTCCCTCATCCGTTGCTCCCGTTCTCTTCTTGCCACCGCCTCTTGATTGTCCTTCTCAAGTTGCAATCTATCCATTTCGGCGCTAAGTCGAGCCAACTCCTCATCACCATGGAGAGCTTGATTCTCCATCCTTTTCCTTCTTCGGGCTTCTTTGAGAATACTTTCCGGATCACTCACAAACTCAAGCTCAAGTGTTCCTCGGGAGGAACGAGCTAGCATACACCTACGAAACAAAGACACAAACCAAAACAAATCAAAAAACAAACAAAGGGTTTGGGCTATTCCCTCACCCAAATCACTACCAAAACACAAGAAACTCACCAAATTGGCACTCAATGCACTTAGACTTCCCCGGCAACGGCGCCAATCTTTTGATCGCTCGGTTGTACGAGGGTCTAGAGATACAATTTATAACCCGACCCCGTTGTAGCACGTGGTGGGTGTCGAACGCTCGGGAAATCTACTCGATTGAGGTGCCTAGACACTAGAAAGTTGGAAAGGAGAACTTAAAACAAAGGAAAACAAAGAGAACAGTCGGGACCGACACAAGTGTCACGTCGGGCCCGATGTTGGCGACAAGAGGGAAGTCGGGACCGACGTAGAGCAAGTCGGGCTCGAGGTAGCTGGGTTTGTCGAACTTCAAAGATTGAAAGTAGATCTTGGGCTTTTGGGTTCCTTCTCTAGTAGATTAAGGCTTTTCCACCCCAATTCAAGCAATAAGTGATGATCGGAATAGGATCGAGTGCTTTCACCCTCGTTCCAACCACTTCTACACATCGATCCTTGGGGAAATCCCCTTCGAAGCAAGGTCTTGAGATGGACAAATGTTCACTTTCGTACCTTTGCCAATCACAAGCCTTGATTCCTTACTTTCGTAAGGAATTGTAGCTCTATGTAGAATGGGTTCCTAGATCAAGCACTCAAGGCTATGTAATTGGGGTTTCTAGCCCAACCTAGCTAGAGTTTTCCCCCATAACCCAAGATCAAGGAGATCTACTCCATATGGCAAACAAAGAAAGCAAACAAATCAAAAAGCAAAGCAATCAACATCATCAATCTCAAACCAAAGCCAAGTTTCATTCACAAATCAAAAGCAATCCACAAACTCCAATCAAAGGTTTCCAAATCCACAAAATCAAAACAAGGCAAAGCTAATCTATCAACCAAACCTATCAAATCTCCCTCTCCTTGGCGATTCTCTCTCTTCTCCTTCTCCTCTCCTTCCTCCTTGCTCTCCAAGTATCCTCTTGAGAGTTTTTGAGGGTTGGGTTCCTTCCTAAGTGTAGGAACCTCCTTAAATTAGAAGATAAGAGAGCCTTTATAGATGAGGGGCAAAAGTGGTAGTTTACAATTTCGTGCCTTGGATCCCAAGCAGTCCAGTGACCGACTCGGACCGACACGGAGGACCTCGGGCCCGACTTACTATGCAAGTCGGTCCGAGGTCGAAAATTCAAGTCGGTCCCGTCGTTGGTTCCAGCTCGATCCGGACCTCGTTCCACCCTGTTCTTGTTGGCTTTTCTCTTGTTCTTCTTCATGGCTTGCTCCTCTCTTTCCCTCTTAAGCTCGGGCCTTACTCCATGTTCCGGTTCTCCTTCAAAACGACCCTTGATCCATGCCAAAACACCTACAAAACACATAAAACGCGCATAGTCTCCGAATCTCATAGAAATACGGGAACTAAGCTAAAAAGGAACAAAACACACAAGAAAAGGGGAAAAAGAAACATATTTACAAAGGAAATCATATATAAAAACACCACCAAATAAAGAGACATCATACGCAATAACACACTTGTTGAGAATACTTCTCACATTTGAAAGTTCTGACTAAATATGCTTATTATATAAATACTTTATTACTCCTCTTATTGGCAATTGATTTTAGATGGAACCCCATTAGGCTTGTACTAGACTTACATATGCGCACGACCGGATGTAATTTGGTGATATCTTAGAAGAGATAGAATCTAAATTTACTAAACAAGAATTCACACAATTAGTAGTGATTTGTTGGCGTTTATGGTATCATTGAAACAAGATCATTTTCCATGAATCTCCAAAGGAACTAATTAAGGATATGGTTGGGTATATCAACCTAAAACTTAAAATTGCACAAAACAAAGAGACATAGGACAAGGGGAAAACAATAAATTCTCAACTGAAGCCCCCCCCAAAAAATAATGAACCAACATGAAATGGGAAAACCACAAGAAGGTTTCTACAAACTAAACTTTGATTAATCCAAATTACCCTTCGGTGAGGCCTCTTACTGTTTCATCAACCGAGACCATACTGGAAGCTCCATCTCCTTTTGAGGAGGGAAATGCGGCCAAAGCTCATTCTTCAAGCTAAAACGATAGCTCTCTAACTAGGAATACGTGAAGCAAGTGCATTAGGACTCCAACAAATCTGTATTGAAGGAGATAATGTCATTGGGATTAACTCTATTAAGAAAATCTATCATTGTCCTTGGGATATTGAGATGCTCATCTCTAATATCCTAGCTTAATTGCAAACCTTTTTGACAAATATATATTAATCATGGTTTCCTAGAAGTAAACCAAGTGGTCGACAAAATTTCAAATCTTGCCCACCACTCTCACTGGATCTAATTCGAACCTCGATAGAACTTCAAGTTCTCATGTGCAAGGATGATGTAGGTTGGGGCAATGGCTATCCTATTGTTCCCTCCTATTCCTTACCTAATCAATATATATAGTATTAGGTTCTATAGATACTAGTCCTTAGAGTGATACATAGTGACCCAATATGACCGTAGGATTAAATACATTTGTACGGTAGAGATGGAGGGTACAAATTAGTGTAGAGGTGAGAATCATGGGATAAATTACACTTCCGTAAATTGAGGCCCATTATGATATTTTTTTGGATTTTATTTCCGAAATTACACAACCAGTTACACAATATCTCAACGCTCCACTATCTCTCTCTTGCGGGACACCAAAAGACAATTCACCGACTATTTCACTTCATCTCCCTCTCATACCAGTGGCGGAAAATTTTGTCGATCGTCTCCCAGTTGTGAGATTGAAGTACAAGAGTCTCAATCTCCCTCTAATCCCGTTCATCAACAGATTCATCGATCGAGGTAAGTTTATATTTTGCTTAAAAAAAGAGTCTCAAATGCATGTACATTGTTGAATCGGACTGGTGAAATTATAGATTTGATGTTAGGTTTGATGATTCTTAGTTCAAGTAAAAACGATTTATGGTAATTGCTTTCTTTGTTCTCAAATTAAACAAAATCGTAGCATGTAACAGTACTAAATCGTTCTAGGGTTTTTGTGTTATGAACAGTTAACTTGAAATTGAGTTTTTTCTGTAGTTAATTGAAGTCTAATTTGAGATTAGTACAACAAAGGCACCCAAAAGAGGTCGGAGACTTGTAAGAGGTAAGAGAATCGCCAATATTGCGTTTCAATTTTATTTTATATTGTGTAGAAATTGATGTTGTTTTGGGTTGGGATAGATGAAGCTTTGCGTATGTAGTAATGGATTTTCAAGACAATTTTTGTTTGGGGTTTAAGTTACTAGGTAATTGAGAATATTTAATTGATTTTGGCGCGATATTTTCAAACATCAATATCATCTTTCATACGAATCATGTGGTCCCTATTATATGATTTGACCATACTAATTAGTGTTTGAATATAGTGATGTATCTTGTATATACACAGATTGAACAGTATGATTTCAATAATGATATGTGTGTACATCCATTGATAATGTGTTTAAATATTGGAGAAACTACAAATACATCCATTGAATTTAACATATGCATGCATATAGAACATGTATACATATATATATATATGAAAATTTACATTCATTTGTTTAACTAACAATACGTATTCATCATTTGAACATAGTGTATACACATAATTGTTATATATATACACAATAAACAATAGTGTACATAGATGTATATATTATGTATATGATGTATTTAATAGATGTAAAATGATATTGTAATTGTATTTTCATCATGTATTAACAGCCTTTCCTGATGCTAGTATATTAAAAGTGCAAGATGAAAGAAAGGTTGTTTCAGATTCTAGAATGAAGGTTGCGAAAGAAGGCTCAACTTCAAAGTCAATTAAAAGTAAACCACACAAGGGTTAATTATATTTATAAATTATTTCTTAATTAAGTACATCGATGTGAATCAGATTCCTAATATATATTTTACACTAATATTGATGGTGCTCAAAATAGTAAGACAAGAAGTGGGCCCGGGGTACGGGGAATAAACAAACCCGACGGGACTCTCGAGGTGGATTCCGGGGCCCACAACTATATCCGTCTTTTAATTAAGTAAGTCCCCTCTCCGAGGGAGGTCTTTCGAAACCTCGATGACGAGATCTAAGCCTCGTTGCCGACTCAACTGACACCCTCGCCCACCTGGTCCACTCAGCTGTCGCCGTTCTCCCCAGCCAATCATCGGTTGCCTCGCCTCTGGACCAATCAGAGGCCTTGATCTCGGGTGTCCCACATCGGATAAACACCAAAACTCGATTGCCTAATTCTCTATAAATAGGGGAGAACCTCGTAGGTAGAAGGGGTCGAAAAACATCTTGAACTCAAGAACTATCTTGCTCGTTGAAGATTGACGTGTTGAAACATCGTCAAAAGACCTCGCTATAGACAAGTGAAGTTCACAAAAAAGACTTCAAGTCACACAGAGTCTTCGCTCACACCAAAGACCTCGCTACACATTCTCGCAAGTCATCTTCACCACGCTCGAACTCTTAGCTCCGCCTCGCACCAAAATCCATCAAGTGACCCATAGGTGGTAGAATCGTGTAGCAATTAGGAGATATCAAATATTGTTAGATCGAGATCTCGAAGACTCGTAGGAGGTCTAGGGTGTAAATCTCGTCTGTTTGTAACCTCGTGATTTGTAACCTCGCTGTAAAGAAATAATAAATAAAGAAGCAAGTGTTTGCACAATCGAACAAAAGAATCTCGTATCTTGTCTTCTAGCGTCGGTTTATTTCGGGTTTCATCACTGGCGCCGTCTGTGGGAACCTCTTCATCCTAAGTAGTTTCCCGATTTGTGCAAACCTTGGCTTTGAACCCCTCAAAATGGCTTGCCCAAACAACTTTTTTCCCCAACACCCCGATAACATGCCCGAGACCCCGCAATGGATGGCCACGGGACATCCGGGTTGTCCATTCGTGGTCCCTCCGGTTTGGACGTACAACGTCCCACAGAACCCCTACCCATTCAAAGGGTATGAACAGGGTGGTGCACCCCCGATCCCGTATCCCTACTCTAGTTATGGGCAGTACCAGCCGGGTTTTGCCCCCCCATACGTCCCTATCCCCACTCCGTGCCAACCCCACTCCGAGTACGTACCCGCGTACGTTCCCGGTCATGTGTCGGGACAAGAGACATCCACCAACGGCTCGTCAACGGAGAGACCTCCCCGGGACCCGATGCAGATGTCGTGATTCCGTTCGCGACGTTCAAGGATTTGGGACACAGAGTTGTCCGAAACGGCAGGGAGTGCTATGCACCCCATGAAATCGAAGTCGCGTAGCCAACCCGTTGAGGTCGGGTGCCATTCCCCTTTCGTGAATGAGATTCAGGAGGCACCTATGCCCAAAGGTTTCCATTGGCCACAAATGGGGCTCTACGACGGCATGGCTGACCCGGAGGACCACGTAAAACACTTCGCTGTCCAAATGAATTTCAACTCCTACAATGACGCCATATTCTGCCGTATCTTCCCAACAACCCTAGACAAGGCCGCGATGACGTGGTTCATACGCATCAAGATAGAGTTTGTGGCCTCGTTCGCTCAACTATACGAATCCTTTATCGCACACTTCAACGGCTCAAGGAAGCGCAAGAAGAACATGCGGGATCTCCGCGATATTGAGCAGGGAGAGAGCGAGCTGTTGGGCACCTTCTTCACGAGATTCACCACCGCGGTCGCAGAGATCGCACACATCGACGAGTCATCAGTGCGAGATACCCTCATGGGCAACCTGTGTCCGAGTCCTTTCAAGAATTTCATTTTCTTGAAATGCCCGACGACGTACGAGAACCTGTGCGCCCGAACCACAGCCCAAGTATACGCCGAGGATGCAGCTAACCAGAGCTCACGACCGAAGACCGACAAGGGAATCGTCACTCAGGCTAAAGGGAAGGCAAAAGTGGCCGCGCCGGCCGCGAGGGATGCGTATGAGACGGAGGCCCACAACCCCATCAACTACAACAACAATAACAATAGCAACAGAAACAACAACAACAACAACAGGAATAACAACAACAACGACAACAGGAATAACAACCGCATAGGCGACGGTGGGGGTTGGAGCTGCTTCGGCAGGAGACCATGAGGTTATAGAGGTAAGGGCGGCCTTGCGTACAACTCGAATGAAAAGGGGCGCGCCAACCCTGCATCAGGAGCCAACACCGTGACGCAAGGCCCGGGTCAGGATCGGGCCAACTACGTCGAGTAATAAGCTCTCGCGAAGCAGGCGCGGTTTGGATAGACAGCAACACTCGACGGGTATATCCATACCATCTCGGGTGGACCTTCGCTGGCTGGGTCAAGCCAGGCGGAAAGAAAGAGGTACGCGAGTGTAACACCCCTTTCCTACCCTGGAGGTAATATCGCCAGTAACCCCGATTAAGACTAAACCGAAGCTACCCAAGGCTATAAACTGACAAAACAAACTAAAAACAAGGTAAATGAAACCATTTAAAACCTAAAAAATTTAAGTTAAATATTACAGCGGAAAAACACGTAAAAGGTCCTATACAAACCTTAACTTAAAAGAATAAATAAATAGAACAACCTTCTATTAAAACAAAATCTTCATCAAGTCTTCCTTGAGTTTTATTTCTGAAACTCAGCTTCACTTTGAAGTAGTTCAACCATGATCTTCACTCAAGTATGGCCATTGGAAATCTTTCTTCAACTTCTGGAGCTTCAAACATCTGAATCCGCCTCTGGAATCAACTTCCAACAAATACCTGATGTGTCGTAAACCAACGGTGGACACCAGCCGACCATATAAAAGAAAAGAAGATGGACGGGTTAGTCTAATGATATACTAGCAAGCGGAGAAACTAACTTGGTTCTTATGGTTGTAACTAAACATATTGGGATCCAAAATCCGAATAGACTCGGATTTTGATCCAACAGTTAGAAGTCTTATAGAGAATAAGAAGGAGACTCGCATACTCAAGAGTGAGAACACCACCGCTTGTGGTTTCTTTTAAGAAGCATAAACAATTGTTGGGAACTCATATTAATCACATAACATTTTGAAAAGCCTCCATCGACTATTCAGATTAACTTAATCAAAGTTTGATTAACAATCATTCATAACCGGAAGCAAGAATGGCTTTCCGACTGAACGAACCATTCAGGGATATTAATGTGCCTATCGCACTTATCTTATATTACTTTCAAAACTTTTCACAAACAAGTTGGTGGCTTTTAATCGGCTCGAACTACTGCCGAAACACTCTGGTATTGTAGAGATCATCGGAGTATTTCATCCATTGTCATCTACCCTGTACCAAGATCACAAGACTTGAGCTATCCTTGATCTTTCATTTTGCATATGGTGAGGTAGAGATCACAGAGGCCTATTACCATGTCGTCTACACTCCACCGTGCCGAACTTGCACTTAGCTAGAGTGCCTATCAACCCTCTCACCCGAAGAGTAGGGGATCAGAGTCATGACTCACCATTAGGATTAGGCCCCTCCTAATGTAATATTGTTTTAAAGAGAGGATATGGAAACACGTTCCCCTCCCTGAAACTACCTTAATCACAACAAAGTCTCAGCGTGAGACAGCATACAAAGTCACCCACAACGGACCTAAATCCAGTTCTAGCGCAAAACTGAATACAACATGGTCATTATTTCTAACAAATATAACAACCTATCATATTTTATTAAACATACAAGTTGTTCCCAACGAAAATATTAAATGGGATCCAATTCCTCATTTAATAACAATAACGCAAGAGAGAATCATCCACTTGCCTTAGAAGGTGTGCTCAACGTCCTTAGCAATTCCAACAGTAATCTTTATCATTCTTCTAACAAATATTACACAAGGATTTCTCAGCAATGAGCTCACAGAAACACTTCTTAGTTGTATTCTCAACTCCTACAACTTCCTAATCGATAAACGATTTAATTTCCGAATATCGATATATAATAAATCCTTAGTTATCATGCTTCAAGGAGCCATCTTGGCGGAATTATAACTAATTATCCGCTTCACTTTTGAAACAATTTTCTAAATAAAAATTGTTCATTAGCAATAGTTCTTAAAGGTTACCAGATTTCGGATCAAACAGATTAACAACGAATCCCGAGTAATTATCCGAAGTCCTTTACCTGCCAATCGGTGTCATAACTTGTCTTCGCTATAACGGAAGATCCGGACGTCCGTTTCCCGAGCGGTTTGAACCTGTGGGATTGTATCAACGTCAAGATTATAAAAACCATAAATTTAATTAGCAAAGCAGAACCGAAAGGCCCTTACGGTGGCTCCAAAATGAACCCGCTAATTAATTTCGATCGTATATACCTTCACTCAAGCCCATGGCTCGTTTGGCTCGATCATGGCTCGTTTGGCTCGATCATGGCTCGATCCCCGAGCTCGAGGGTGGTCGGGTATTGCCCGGTGGCAGCTCTTTCCATGGGTGGTGGTCGAACAAGCTACCGATCGTCGTCGGCGTGGCAAGAAAAGGCCGGCGGTGAAGGGTAGTTCGAAGTCTATCTCCCCGTCCGTAGTTCCGACCTGATTTCCCCCCGTTGGTTCTGTAGACCAATAAAACCCATTTTCCATGATTTTATCTTGCTACCTTTAATTTTTAAGGTTTCCGTGCCGTATTTTAAAACCTTTACAGTACATAATTAAAAAGACGGCTTATCCAATAAATATTCTTTTTCTATTGAAAAATCCTATAATTCACACTGATCGATAAAATCATTTCTTTGTGATTTTAGGATATCACCAAGAATTTTCTAGGATTTAATCTCCAACGAAAATATTGGATTAAGTGTTAAAACGGACAAAAAAGGTGAAAAGGATATCCGAGAAAATTCAAAAATATCCTCAAAAACCGCAGTTATTACATTAGTACCCCCTTAAAAATGGTTTCGTCCTCGAAATCAAGGAGAACTCAGATCATATGGAAAGATAACACAAGCACATATGCAAAACCACTACAAACCTATACAAAACTTTGTAGTACCCCCTTAAAAAAAACATACTGTTACTTCTGCACCAAGCACAATCAACCATTGCTTAGTCACCAAACTTCTTCTTTACAACGTTCATTAACTTTAGAAAATGACTCAACATTTCCCGTCTAGTTTCTCAAGTCTTTTCTTTACCTCCATTTATAGGCCAAGGTAACCAAACTGCCATTTTCTCTTATCAGTTCTTTCCAGAATCTCAAAAGATCCAACATAGCGAGCATTTACATTGTCTCGCATTTTCCAGCGGAATATGCCTTTGAAGGCGCATACCAGAACTAAAACGTTGTTCTCTACAATGAATTTAACATGTTCTCGCTTTAAAACAACACACGACTGTTGTCGCCCTTGAGCAGTTAGCACCCTTGAACGTGTTAGTGCGATATCAACTGTTGTTCTCTTGGCCAAGTCTGGCCCATGAACAACCTTGTCAGCATTGTCATTCCAACGAATTGACAACCTACACTTCCAGCCTTACCAAGCCTCAAAAAGAGTCATTTTCTTTATCGTGAAGCCAGAATTCTTGTATGTGAATTCACTCAATTTCAAACTACCATTCCAACTCGTGTGGAATCCAGAATACATGTCCTTAAGAGTTTGAATTTGTTTCTTTACATCATTCATCATTTTGATGAGGGAAGCCAATACTAAAATTCAATTCAATCCACAAAGCTTGATGTTACTCCTTTCAAAACTTTGACATGAACCACCTATCTCAATCAGAGATAAAAGTCTTTGGAGTTTTATGAAGATCAAAAACTTCATGCATGAACACCTCAGCTAACTTCTGTACTCTTTAAGTCATCTTAAATACATTAAAAAGAACACTCTATGTGAGTTTCTTAACAATCTTCATATTGCATCTTTCTTACATTAAGTCTTGAACGACTAATGACAAGAATCCATTGTAACATCTTCCTACTTTCATTCTGAAACAGAATGAGACTATAACATTTCATATGGTCTTCTATGCTCAATCCGGACTTCCAGACAAACCAAACATATCAAAATCAATTCGGTGACATTCCACTTCATGTCAGTCCATCAAAAGTTTTATCTTAAATCCTTATACATTTACTTGTTCCAGGATGAACTAATTAAGCAAATAAATATGCTTCCTTTGAAATAAGCTTTCAAAACTCATCAACAACAGATACTCATGAACAGTTTCAAAACCAAGCAATCCATAAGCTTGAATAACAAATACCAGTGTCTTACCTTCTTGATCTTCTCCATTGATCTTAAATAATATTACTTTCCCATACTACTTTTCCTTGATCTGGTTAACAGATTTTAAATAACATCCAATGGGATTCACACAACCTTGTTGTCATCCAAACTAAACCTTTAGTCCTTCTCAAATTATTTTCTTTACAAGGATTACTTAAAATCCTTACTCAATTTCCCTTCTGGGGATAAAATCTTAGTATTACTTTAACCAAGAATATGAAATTTATCCAACACATGACAAGATAATAACCTATCTTGTCAATCCTTTACATCCTTTCCTCAACCAAAACTCAGCTTGGGCATACTGACATTCAAAAGTAGTTATCTCTCCCAACCACTTCAAACTACACTCTTACGCATTACTATACCAACATATTGGATAATAATACCTTTAGTCCAATAATTTCCAACAAAATTGTCTCCATTGACAATTTTCAGTATTTTTCATCAAAGAACTGTTTAGACTTCACCTAACATTTTGACTTGTTGGGCAACCTAACTCTTAGGATTAGAAACATATCCTCACGTGTCCACTCTCTATATCCAACAACTTATCAAGCTGAGATTGAATATCAATACTAATTTACATATCCGAACTCCAGACCCATTGGAGTTTTGCTTAAAGTCCTCACGTGACTATCTTATCTCAAAGAGATTTAAGTTTTCAAGACAACATGAAAACAAATAACAACTAATGGAGAAATTATTAGTACATCCTTTATTCCAAAGAAAGGATTACTACAATATCATTCCTTAGAAAGGGTTCCATCCCAGGATTCCATATCAACTTACTTTCAAGGACAATTCCGCTATAAAGGTAATGACTTTCTCAAGTCGTGACGTCAACCAAGATGAACTACTAGCAAACTGCTTAGAGAATTCCAATAATCATTGACTGAAAACAATCCCAAACCCTTAGAGAAGTATGGAGTTACTTCACGCTCTTCAGAGTCCAACATAGATTTGTAAAGAATCTTACCAAATTTCTTTACTTATAATCGAACTATTTTTGGGAAGTTTGACCATACTCCTTAAATTGTATAGGATACCAAAGATTTACTAACTCAAAAGAGTTTTACCTGATACTAGATATACAAATTGCTATAATGCCAAAAGAAATCTTGCATCCTTTCATCTCAACCAACTACACTTGTAAAACTCATATAATTGCAAAACTTATATGATTGCCAAATCATACTAGAAACTATTCTTTAAAACCCAAGGAATTATGTGATCTTATTCCACCATGTGATCAGGATGGGGAGATAAAATAAATATAATCCTTTACTGCATTCTCATAGGAATAAGACATGTAATCTTGCCTTACCATGTGATCAAGATGGAAGACAAATCACATTCTTACTCACCACCATGAAAACCGTAGAAAATTTTATTCATAAATTTCGTATATGAAATCAACATTTCCTTAAAAATTCATACCAGGATTCTACAAAGTCCTAAGATTTTTCTCAAAAGAGAAAATCACAAAACAATTTCAAATATCCCTTAAATTATAACAGCTTGACAAGAACTCGACATAGTCTACAAGCATACAGGCTTTAACTTTGAATGTCACTGAAACAAATATTAGCTACTTTATGAAGAAATGGCCGCGTCAAGCCAATGCATCAAATAAAATTGTTGACCTTATCTTAATGACGCTACTAACACTTTGTTATAATTTTGTGATGACACTTGCACATTAGCTGGCCTTACCAACTTGACCAAAGATTCAAATCAAAACTGAGCGTCAAAGGAGATAAGATGCTCCAATTCACTTCTGAGCCCCACATTTCCCCTCGAATGTGACACTTCATTTCCTACTCAAGGTAGAACCTGATGACATACCTTGACTTTTCTTAAATAGACATACTGCTAGACATTTCTATAATCCATAGTATTGAGTAATCTCTGCCTGATTTACTCAGTCTTAACCCATATTAACTTCACAAGTTCAATAAAGAGTTGATCGCTCAAATTCACTTGCAATCCTTACGGAAAATGTGATTCCAACATCTTCTTACTCATAACAAATTCTTCCAAGGTCGATCTCAACTTGTATGTCTCCTTGACATCCCACTTTAAAGTCATGTAACAATGATATATTACCAAAATTCAATGCTTGAGATCATCCATTCACAAAACAACAAGTCTTCTGCAAATTAATAGTCACTTAAACCTCGATGTCCAAAAGTGAACTATTAAACTCTTATGACGATTTTAAGGACTTTCCATCCTCTTACAACTTAATCCTCTCAATATAAAAAGTGAACTTTCAAACTTTGCATCTAGTTCAAAACCTCCAATCCTTATATCTCTCTACATATAAGGAAATTCCTTTAATTTGCAATCACTTTTAGTAGAAGAATGAATGCACATGGCCAAATAAGATATTCTTGAACCTATCCCAATTCAACATTGGTAAACAAACTAGACTTCTCCCTCATTCTTGTCTTCTTACTTAAGCATAAGGAGATGACATTATGATCTCAAGTTCAAACCACATTGCAAAGAAAAAACCTTGTGGTTAGGAGACTTGCCGACAACTTAATAGTTTCACCAGTACCACCTTAGACATTAGATTTGACAGATACAAAATCTTCAAAATCCAAACATAACTGAAATTATCCTTTCAGCGATAGAGTCTAAGCCTTATTGACGATAGATGATTGTTATTTTTCTCCCAACCGTTTAAAATATCACAAACGAACATACCAAAATCATTCCTTGAATGATCTTCTCAAAACTGAACTTTATCATTTCCATCTTTGAAGAAACATAAGCCAATACCATTGGCAATTTAGAACATCTTACTACTGATTCCATTACTAGTCAATTATAGACCTCAAGTCTCTTCTCATTATCCCGAGTTGGGTATCATACAACGAAACTCCAATAACGTTGTCTCATAGGTTAATCATTTGGATATCAAAAAATCATGTAATCAATTAACACTTGTACTAAGTAGTTAATTGAACATAAACACATTACTGATGAACTTTTACATGTTCAATCCATTTTGACCAATCAACCTTATTCACAACAACCTTGATGATTAACCACTTGTTCACAACTTGAACTAAACCGGCATTTTTCCTTTCTTTCTTACTATAATCATAAGAAATTCCCATTCCATTTAGGATTCTCAATCCTCTTAACTCAAAGGATAATAACATATATGAGCATTTGAGTTCGAATACTATCAGATTCAAAATTGAACTACATCTTCCAATAGATTAACAATTCAATCAATTAAACATTTGAGCACTTCAAAGCTCTTTAACTTCCTACTGAGCAAAGAAAAGTACAAAATATCCATGATTCTATACCATAGAGTCACAAACACAGTTGTTGAAGAAAGTTTCCAAAGATAACCCTTTTCTTTTCAGGCTTCTTTTTCATCCCTTCATGATCCATACTGATCTTTTTAGAATCACTCAAGGCTCATAAGTTTCTCCAAATCTCAACATTGAGGAGTAGATGTTTCAACTTCAAACTTCTATTGATAACTTGGTCAAGAACCGGTTCAACTTTAGGAATCTTCACCTGATCTTACTATGGATCCTTCTCGGAATCCATTCCCATCTCTAGGGAATCAAATGTCCACTATAGGACCTTTTTCACATAATCCATTACAAACTTGTTACCTCATGTTCTCCAATTCCCTTTTCTCTTTCTATCTCTTCACGAGTCTGACCTTCAATCTTAACCACTTTCCGTAAATGGTTCTAAGACAACACCAATATAAAATTCTCCATAATTCTATATGGAAGATGAGAGTCTTAAGCAAGACTTAGGAACTATTAGCTCTGATACCACTTCTGTAACACTCTCTTCCTACCCTGGAGGTATTATCGCCAGTAACCCCGATTAAGACTAAACCGAAGCTACCCAAGGCTTTAAACTGATTGAACAAACTAAAAACAAGCTAAATGAAACCATTTAAAACCTAACAAAATTTAAGTAAAATATTACAGCGGAAAAACACGTAAAAGGTCCTATACAAACCTTAACTTAAAAGAATAAATAAATAGAACAACCTTCTATTAAAACAAAATCTTCATCAAGTCTTCCTTGAGTTTTATTTCTGAAACTCAGTTTCACTTTGAAATAGTTCAACCATGATCTTCACTCAAGTATAGCCATTGGAAATCTTTCTTCAACTTCTAGAGCTTCAAACATCTGAATCCGCCTCTTGAATCAACTTCCAACAAATACCTGATGTGTCGTAAACCAACGGTGGACACCAACCGACCATATAAAAGAAAAGAAGATGGACGGGTTAGTCTAATGATAGACTAGCAAGCGGAGAAACTAACTTGGTTCTTATGGTTGTAACTAAACATATATGCATCCAAAATCCGAATAGACTCGGATTATGATCCAACAGTTAGCAGTCTTATAGAGAATAAGAAGGAGACCAACACCACCGCTTGTGGTTTCTTTTAAGAAGCATAAACAATTGTTGGGAACTCATATTAATCACATAACATTTTGAAAAGCCTCCATCGAGTATACAGATTAACTTAATCAAAGTTTGATTAAGAATCATTCATAACTGGAAGCAAGAATGGCTTTCCGACTGGACGGACCATTCAGGTATATTAATTTGCCTAACGCACTTATCTTATATTACTTTCAAAACTTGTCACAAACAAGTTGGTGGCTTTTAATTGGCTCGAACTACTGCCGAAACACTTTGGTATTGTAGAGATCATCGGAGTATTTCATCCATTGTCATCTACCCTGTACCAAGATCACATGACTTGAGCTATCCTTGATCTTTCATTTTGCATATGGTGAGGTAGAGATCACAGAGGCCTATTACCATGTCGTCTACACTCCACCGTGCCGAACCTGCACTTAGCTAGAGTGCCTATCAACCCTCTCACCCGAAGAGTAGGGGATCAGAGTCATGACTCACCATTAGGATTAGGCCCCTCCTAATGTAATATTGTTTTAAAGAGAGGATATGGAAGCACGTTCCCCTCCATGAAACTACCTTAATCACAACAAAGTCTCAGCGTGAGACAGCATACAAAGTCACCCACAACGGACCTAAATCCAGTTCTAGCGCAAAACTGAATACAACATGGTCATTATTTCTAACAAATATAACAACCTATCCTATTTTATTAAACATACAAGTTGTTCCCAACGCAAATATTAAATGGGATCCAATTTCTCATTTAATAACAATAACGCAAGAGAGAATCGTCCACTTGCCTTAGAAGGTATGCTCAACGTCCTTAACAATTCCAACAGTAATGTTTATCATTCTTCTGACAAATATAACAAAAGGATTTATCAGTAATGAGCTCACAGAAACACTTCTTAGTTGTATTCTCAACTCCTACAACTTCCTAATCGATAAACGATTTAATTTCGGAATATCGATATATAATAAATGCTTAGTTATCATGGTTCAAGGAGCCATCTTGGTGAAATTATAACTAATTATCCGCTTCACTTTTGAAATAATTTTCTAAATAAAAATTGTTCATTAGCAACAGTTCTTAAAGGTTACCAAATTTCGGATCAAACGGATTAACAACGAATCCCGAGTAATTATCCGAAGTCCTTTACCTGCCAATCAGTGTCATAACTTGTCTTCGCTATAACGAAAGATCCGGACGTCCGTTTCCCGAGGGGTTTGAACCTGTGGGACCGTATCAACGTCCAGATTATAAAAACCATAATTTAATTAGCAAAGCGGAACCAAAAGGCCCTTACGGTGGCTCCGAAATAAACCCGCTAATTAATTTCGATCGTATATACCTTCACTCGAGTCCATGCCTCGTTTGGCTCGATCATGGCTCGATCCCCGAGCTCGAGGGTGGTCGGGTATTGCCCGGTGGCAGCTCTTTCCATGGGTGGTGGTCGAACAAGCTACCGATCATCGGCGGCGTGGCGCGGCGAGGCAAGAAAAGGTCGGCGGCGAAGGGTAGTTCGAAGTCTATCTCCCCGTCCGTAGTTCCGACCTGATTTCCCCCCGTTGGTTCATTCCTTTGTGTTCAACCAAGATGATAGACTTGAAAGGCAAAGAAGATAAACCTTGAATAAAATACTATCTCAACTCCTTCGTTGTTAAGCAAGAAAGATGACTTTTAAAATCAAAACCCGTCACGGAACGGATCCTCGCGTTAAAGCGGTAAAGTTATGTACCTCGGGTGGAAAAACTTACTAAACGAAAAACGTCCCGTAAATTATGCAGACCAATAAAACCCATTTTCCATGATTTTATCTTGCTTCCTTTAATTTTTAAGGTTTCCGTGCCGTATTTTAAAACCTTTACAATACATAATTAAAAGGATGGCTTATCCAATAAATATTCTTTTTCCATTGAAAAATCCTATAATTCACACCGATCCATAAAATCATTTCTTTGTGATTTTAGGATATCACCAAGAATTTTCTAGGATTTAATCTCCAACGAAAATATTGGATTAAGCGTTAAAACGGACCAAAAAGGTTAAAAGGATATCCGAGAAAATTCAAAAATATCCTCAAAAACCGCAGTTATTACAACGAGTACAAGCCACCACGAGCCCTCGGTATTCAACGTTGCCCAGACCTCGCGGTCCCACGTAGGCTTGGCCTTCATCTCCGCAGATGCTGATTAACTCCACATGCCGCACTCGGACCCCTTGGTGGTGCACGCTCAAGTGGGCTCAAAAATGGTAAAGCGAGTGCTGGTGGACACGGGGTCCTCCGTGGACATCATGTACTACGGCGCTTTCGAGCAATTGGGCATCTTCGAGACGTCCCGATGCCCTACACTGGGAAACTGACGTCCTTCTCGAGGAACGAAGTCGACGTCGCCGGTCTCATGGACCTTTGGATGGTGGAATTTACGGTGGTGCACCTGCCTTCGATGTACAATGCAATCATCGGGAGAGTCTTCCTGATGAAGTTCCAGGCGGTGGTGTCCATCTACCACCTCAAAATGAAATTCCCCGTCGACGATAGCGTTGGGGATGTAAAGGGCAACCAAGAAGAGGGCCGCATTTGCTATGCGACCTCGGCAAAACAGAAGTACCCGGTGTTTATGGTGGAGTCCCCCGGAGAGGCCGACCTTGAAGTTTGGGACTTCACGATCCCCACCCCTGAGGTAGAAAGAAGGGTGATATCCCCTTCGAGAGTGAGTCCGAGAAGATCTACCTGGGAGAATGTCTCTCTAGGACGTCAACGACGTCACTGGAAGCCTTGCTTGCTGGGTCCCGCGATGTGTTTGCCTGGACCGTGAAGGACCTCCGCGGCGTCCCGCGAACCATGGCCCACCACTCCCTAAACGTCGATGTCACCACTCGCCTCGTGGTGCAGCGACGAAGAAAAATGAATGAGGAGAGGGCAAACACCGCAAATGACGAGGTGGCGAAGCTGCTGGCCGCGGGGTTCATTCGCCAAGTCTAGTACCCCCGATGGTTGTCCAACGTCGTGCTGTTCAAAAAAGCCAGCGGGAAGTGGAGGATGTGCGTGGACTTCAAGGATCTCAACAAAGCCTGTCCCAAAGATAGCTACCCCTTGCCCTTGATTGACGAGCTAGTCGACTCAACCGCATGTCACGGAGTATTGAGCTTCCTCGATGCGTACTCAGGATACAACCTTGTGCTGATGAACCCGCGTGACGAGGAGGAGACTTCCTTCATCACCTAGCAAGGCACTTATTGTTACAAGGTCATGCCGTTTGGCCTAAAGAATGCGGGGGCCACCTTTCAGCGCCTCGTCGACCGGGTCTTTAAGAATCATTTGGGAAGGAACGTGTCGGCCTACATCGACGATATCATGGTTCGGAGCAAGACCCTTGAAGAGCATCTGGTCGACCTCGATGAGGTCTTCGCTACCCTCAGGCACAACCGTCTCAGCCTGAACCCCGAGAAGTGTGTCTTCGGTGTATGGTTAGGGAAGTTCTTATTCTTCATGATCAGCGAGCACGGGATCGACGTCAACCCCGCCAAGGTCGAGTCGATCCTCTCGATGAGGTCGCCGTGATCTCGCACTGAGGTCCAGCGGCTCAACGACGCCGTTAACTATCTAGGGAGGTTTTGCTCCCGCTTGGCGGACAAGTCTCTCCCCTTTTTCGATGCTCTCAAGAAAAACGACAAGTTTGTTTGGGATGTGGGGCTCGAGCTCGCTTTCTCTGAATTAAAGTCCTTCATGTCGAAGCTCCCCACATTGTCACCTCCAATGGTGGGTGAAGACTTGCAACTCTATGTGGCAGTAAGCCCGGAGGCCTTGCACCCAGTATACTTCGTGAGTCGCATGCTCCAACCTGTGGAGAGCGATACTCCCCGGTGGAGAAGATGGCGCTGGCAATCGTGACCGCCGCAAGGCGGCTACACCCATACTTCCACGCGCATCCCATTCAGGTCCACTCTGACCTCCCACTTCGACAAATCCTCCACCAGCCCGCCCTCTCCGGGCGAATGACGAAGTGGGCAGTCGAGCTCTCCGAGTTCGACATCAGCTACCTCCCGAGGACCGCGATGAAGGGGCAGGCCCTCGCCGACTTCATGTTGGAGGTCACCTTCCCCGAAACTGACGCAAGCTCGGAAGAGTGGAAGGTATTCGTTGATGGCTCACGATGTGATGCCGGTGGCGGGGTTGGCGTATTTCTCGCTGGTCCCTTGATCGAGACGGAGTATGCCCTTAACTTCGCCTTCAATGCCACCAACAACGAAGCCGAGTATGAGGCTATGATCGCCAAAATAGAGATGGAGCTCCTCAGTGGAGCCCACAAGATCGGGGTATACACGGACTCGGAGCTGGTTCCGCGTCAGCTCAACGGGCAATACGACACCAGGACGGGGTTCTTGCTTGCGTACCGAGAGAAGGTTAAGGCCTTGGTGTCGTGCCTAGAAACCTTCGCGGTGGAGTCCATCCCGCGAACCTTGATCACGAAGGCGGATGCTCTCGCAAGGTTGGGATCTGCCCTTCCCTTGGAAGTAGGGAATCGCGTGATGGTGGAAAGAAAACTCTCACGGAGTGTGACCGGCGAGGTTCTCTCTGTTACCACTGAGGATTGGAGGATCCCGATAACACGATATGTGGAGAGCGGTGTCCTCCCAGAGGACCCCGCACAGGCTAGGAAGCTGAAAATTTAGGCGGCCCGCTACTTCGTCGGTGGCGGCCGACTCTATCGTCGAGGCTACGCTGAGCCCAATTTGCTTTGTGTACCGACCGAGTCTACGAAGCATATCCTCTGCGAAGCACATGAGGGGGTCTGTGGCGACCACCCAGGGTGGCGGGCCTTGTCGCATAAAATCACCCATTTGGGGTACTTTTGGCCCACTCTCCGGCAAGACGTGAGGGCCTATGTCCAGAGATGTGACGGATGTCAGAAGCACGGGAACCTCCAGCACGCCCCGACCTCGCGCCTTCACTCCGTCCATGCGCCATGTCCCCTTCACAATGTGGGGAATGGACATCCTCGGACCCTTTCCCAAGGTCGTTGGCCACATGCGGTACATCTTGGTCATCGTCGACTATTTCACGAAGTGGGTAGAGGCGCAAGCCATGGAAAAAATCACTGGGACAAAGGCCTGGGACTTCCTGTGGAAGAACCTCGTCTGCCGCTTTGGCGTCCCCATAACCATCATGACTAACCATGCACTCAATTCAACTGTGAGGAGACTCGGACTTTTTGCTCCGACCTAGGCATAACCCTCAAGTTTTCCTCCGTGGCCCACCCCCAGTCCAACGGCCAGGTGGAAAATGTCAACTCCCGCATCTTGTCCGATTTAAAAAAGCCCCTAGGCATGGACCAAGGTCGCTGGGCAGAGCTTCTCCCACTCGTCCTATGGACATATCGCACCACCACGCGTCGCGCAACGGAAGAAACGCCTTTCGCTCTAACTTACGGGGCGGAAGCGCTAGTCCCCGTGGAGACCCTGGTCCCTTCGGCGAGGGTTTTTTATTTCAATAAAGAAGAGAACGAAGCCAACCTTAAGGTCGAACTAAAATACAGAGACGAGCTGGCGAGGTGGCTGACCTGCGCTCCAGGGAATACAAACGCCGCGTGGCAGCATACCACAACAAGAGGGTTAGGCCTCGGTTCTTGGCTACTAGTAGCCATGTCTTGAGGCGTGCCGAACGTGGCAGGTTGGACCCTAACTGGGAGGGGCCATACCTCCTCGGAAAGGAGGTCGCGCCGGAGCTTTCAAGCTCAAAGACAGCGAGGGACGTACCCTGAGAAAAACATGGAATGTCGATCGACTCAAAAAATACTATGTGTAAACTCTCCAAACTCTGCTATTTCCATCGAATTTTGTGAATAAAGTGTCGTGGAATTTTCAAACCTGCCTCTAAAATAAGAATCTTGTGTTTAAATCCACCCCTCGCTTCCCGCTTAGGGTTGAAGAACCTTGGTTTTAAGTTGTTAAATCCACCCCTCGCTTCCCGTTTGGGGTTGGAGAACCTCGGTTTTAAGTTTTTAAGTCCACCCCTCGATTCCCGCTTGGGGGTGGAGAACCTCGGTTTTAAGTTGTTAAGTCCACCCCTCGCTTTCCGCTTGGGGTTGGAGAATCTCGTGTTTAAGCCCACCCCTCACTTCCTGCTTGGGGTTGGAGAATCTCGTGTTTAAATCCACCCCTCCTTTCCCGCTTGGGGTGGGAGCACCTCAGTTTTAAGTTGTTAAGTCCACCCCTCGCGTCCCACTTGGGGTTGGAGAACCTCGGTTTTAAGTTTTTAAGTCCACCCCTCGCTTCCCGCTTGGGGTGGGAGCACCTCAGTTTTAAGTTGTTAAGTCCACCCCTCGCGTCCCACTTGGGGTTGGAGAACCTCGGTTTTAAGTTTTTAAGTCCACCCCTCGCTTCCTGCTTGGGGGTGGAGAACCTCGGTTTTAAGTTGTTAAGTTCACCCATCGCTTCCCGCTTGGGGTTGGACAATCTCGTGTTTAAGCCCACCCCTCACTTTTCGCTTGGGGTTGGAGATTCTTGCTTTTATGTTGCAAAGTCCACCCCTCACTTCCCGCTTGGGGTTGGAGATTCTCGGTTCCGCATTGCGAAGTGCACCCCTCGCTTCCCGCTTGGGGTTGGAGATTCTCGGTTTTAAGTTGCGAAGTCCACCCCTCGCTTCCCGCATGAGTTTGGAGATTCTTGGTTTCACGTTGCGAAGTCCACCCTCACTTCCCGCTTGGGGTTGGAGATTCTCGGTTTTAAGTTGCGCAGTTTACCCCTCGCTTCGCGCTTGGGGTTGGAGATTCTCAGTTTTATGTTGCGAAGTCCACCCCTCGCTTCCCGCTTGGGATTGGAGATTCTCATTTTTAAATTTTGAAAACCACCCCTCTCTTTCCGCTTGGGGTTGGGAACAATCAATAATCATGCGAGATCCGAGCGAGGCTCGTGATCTTGGCATAAAAATAATCATGCGAGATCCGAGCGAGGCTCGTGATCTTGGCATAATAATCATCATGTGAGATCCGAGTGAGGCTCGTGATCTTGGCATAATAACCATCATGCGAGATCCGAGCGAGGCTCGTGATCTTGGCATAAAGACAATTATGCGTGATCCGAGCACGACTCGAGATCGTGGCATAAGACCAGCGCATGATGTGTCCCGAAGGTGCCACAAGTATTGTGACACTCGGGCCATGGGGTTGGATCGGGATATGTATACTAGTAAATTAAAACAAGAAACACAAACACAACCATAAGACAAGAAAAGTTGCATAAAATAAGGCCACAAGGGCCGATGTATTTAATTACAGACCCCGGCGGGGCCACCAAAATAACATAAATAAATAAAAACATTAAAAGGTCAGAGGCGTCCTTCATTCTTTTGGGGCGTCAGCGGCGGGTTCTTCCGGGGCCTCGGCGGTGGGTTCCGTGGGAGCTTGAGGGACAGCCGGGTCAGAGATCGCAGCAGGCTGCGAGCTCGCCACGTTGGTCGCGGGAGGGGAGTCCAAGTCAACGAGGTCCAAACTTCCCTGGCCGAGGTCCTCCGCGGGGGGTGCCTAGGAGGCCACTGCCCATCCTCTTTGAGGAAGAAGTCGTATTCTCCCTCGGGCTCCTCCCCAGTCTCTTCCCCCATAGTCTCTGTGTAGTTGGGGTTGAAGAAGGAAATACGGAGGGTCAATGTGCCCATACTTTGCAACCGCCTTCTTGACCCCCATGCGGACGGCTTGGCGGAACATATTTTGCACGCTCCCCACCAACTTCTCCTTGTACTCTGCAGACTCCATGTACTTGGGCCCCACAGCCTCCACCTCCTCGTTTAGCTCGCTAACGCGCTATCGAAGGGGGTGGATCTCCTCCTCGGCCTTCAGGAGCTCCGCTTCCTTCTCCCTGAAGAATTTGTGCTCCGCGGACAACTTACCCTGGAGCTCCTTGTTCTCAACTTTGAGGCCCCCAACCTCGCCGTCGAGGCCCCTAATGGCCTTTTCCCCCTCTTCCTTAGCCTTCCTCACCACCTCCCTGGCCCTAGCGGCATCCTTAGCCTCGTCTGTTGCCGCGAATTCCACGGTCCGTACCCGCTTCTCGGGCTCTGCGAGGTCCTTGTTCTTCTTCTCGACCTCGGCCTCGCGAGCCTTGAGCTTTGCCTCCATTTTGTTCATTGTCTTGTGGAGGAGGACGATGTTGCTACTCTTGTGGTTCTCGAAGAAGTGATTCTAAACAAAAACAAAAAATACGCGTTTTATAAAAATACACAAGCATCAAACTAAACCTCGGGAAATTAAAACTCACCATAGCCGAGTAACGAAGGGACTCGTCGTTGAGGGCCGCCTCCGAGAGGTTGTTGTCCCATGCAACCTCCTCCTTCAAATCCGACCGGTCCCAATCCTTGGGCACACCCCGGGAGGGTCCGGGACAATGAAATTTCTCCGCCGGAGGACCGTCGGCGTTGACAACCCGGTTCACGAAGCCGGGGAGGGAGACTGTCTCCCCTTTCGAGGCCCCCCTCTTGCCGTCACCCTTCTGCTTTTTCGCCTTGTGCTGGCGGGAGGGATCCTCGGTTTCCTTCCTTTTTGATCCGGCTCCATCGACGAATCCTCGAGTAGCTTGGAAGGACGTTCTCGCAACATCCCCCTTAGACGAGGCTCCCCCCGTAGTTTTCACCCCGGGCGCCGTCGGCGGCGGGGGTGTCGCCTTCGGCTGCGAGGCAGGTGGCCTCGCCAGCGGGGTCGGTTCCTTTATAACAATGCCCTTTTGGACGCGAGGAGCCTGGGCGGTGGAAGTGGAGGTCGCAGGTTTCTTTCCCTTCGCCTTCGAGGTTAGAGCATTGAAGAGGTCCACTGTCAAAGAAAGACAAAAAATAAGTTAGATAAAAAGCAAGAAACGAGACGTAACAACGAGTCAAGCTAGCAATCTAGCATGACCCGAGAGAAGGCCCGTGGTCATCACTAGATAAGCGTGGTTTCAACCTCGTTGCCTAAAACCAAGGACAAATAACAAAAACAAACAACAAGAGGAAAATCAAGTACCCTATTTGCCCTCGCGAGGTGGAAGGTTGAGGCTCAGACCGGCCCGTTCAAATCGGTCCTGTGCCAGGTACTTCTGGAACGATTCCTAATGCTCCGGGGTATATCGGGCCTTGAGTTCCCTAAGTTCAGTGGCTTTATGGGCGCCCATGGGCCGAACGAAGTTGTCCGGTGTCGTGGGAAAGTTGAGATACCTCCCAGTAGGGTCTCGGACCAGGAACCATTTCTTCTTCCACGACCCGATGTTCGAAGGTACCGTGGTGAGTTTAATACCCGACAAGCTAAGATTGACGAGGCAGGACTCGTTCTCCCTCCTCGCTAGAAATAGGCTCGACATGATTCCGAGATCCGGCCCATCCCCAAGCTCACGGTTGCGAACGGTGTAGGCACATAGCAGCCTCCACGCATTAGGAAACAGCTGTGCAGGGCAGACGTGCATGGCCCACAAGAAATCAACGATGTGTGGGGCCAGGGGTAGCCTGAAGCCAGCCTGGAGACTGTGCAGGTGCACAACCACGCACCTTTCGTAGTTCACCAAGGAGCAGCCCTCCCCTTTGGGAAGCACTAGCTCAACACACTCGGGCTAGCCGAAGTCCTTGGCAATGTCCGCGAGGTCTTTAGGCTCTAGGTCCGTAGGCACCCCCTCGGACAGAACGGTCCCTCCCGAGCCCAGGGACATGGGTATCCTCTCCTCCAGGATGGGCGGCATGCTAGACACCACATCAGTAATATGCTCCGCGAAAAAGCTCGCCAGGTCGTTGGAGTCGAACAACCTTGCAGTAACACCGGCCACTTCCTCATCAGAAATCGATGACGAGGCCATTTCGACACCAGACGATGCACGAAGATGGGAGAAGAGCGAGTTAACGAAAGCGTGAGAATCACTGGAAGAGGGATCGTTGAAAACTAACGGGGGAGACCTCGGGTGCTGAGAATCACTGGCCTCGACGCTCCCTACGGTCTCAGAAGCCTCCTCGTAGAATCTCTCTTGAACTTTAAACACGAAGCCTGGTGGGGGCTCAAGGAGGTTTTCCTAGGCATGAAAGAGCGACGTCCAGGCCACGAGAGGCGAGCACCTGGAAAAGAAAGAAGTGTTGAGACATCGGGCAAAGCAACCAAAGAAAGAGAACGTGAGGTCATAAGGGGAGAAGGCCACGTGGCACCCTAGGGATACTCTAACAAGATAGGACGGCGGGGAAGAAGTTGAAGCGCCAAAAAGAGGAGAGAGAAGGTAGAATGGAAGCTTGCGGTGGAAACCAGTGGTGGAAGCCCAAACGTCCCGTCAGTCGGGCATCATGACGTTTGGGTTTCCAAGGATCTCAAATTTCAAAGCGGCGAAGGGGGGCGCAGAAACCTAACCGTCGATTGGCAAGTGAAGGGTTCGAGGGCGTGGCGGTCGAGACCCTCGCCCCGCCGTTGTTGCCGCCATAACGCTGGCGCAAGCCACCAAAGACAACCGTCGCCCAGGAAGGCACGAAACCAAGAAAGAGAAAACACGAGAAAAAGAGGTTCAGGAGCGTCGCTCAGACGCAAGCACCGCCTTCACCCCCACCGTTTCGCCACTCTGATGCCGGCGCGAAACACCGGGCAATGAGTCGTCACCCGCCTAGGGCACGAAACGAAGAAAGAACAAAGAGAAGAAAATCAAAGGCGTCGTGCAGACGCGAGCGCCACCCTCATACCCTCCGTTTCGCCACCGTGACACCGACCCAAAACACCAGGGAGCGTCTCTCTCCCGTTAGAGAAGAAGGCGGCAAGAGAAAGATGAAGAACATCGAAGACGAGAAAAGAGAGTTGAGCACTTACTTGCTTAGACTTGGCGTGGGTAAAAACGGTGGCGCTCTTGGAGAAAGTCGGAAGGTCGTCGATAACCGCCTAAACACCGTTGCCGGAAACTGGAAGGGTGAAAGAGAGAGAAAGGGGAAATGCCGAACGAAGAAGATGAAGATGAAGATGAGGCGTGTGAGAAACGCCTCTTATAAAGAAAAGGCTTGGGCCTCTCCTCGCTCCCGAAAGGCTTATTGGGCCTATCCTACTCGGACGGTCCATTAAGCAAAGCACGGGGAGCGGGACCAGAAAGCATCACACGTACGAGCAAGAGAAAAACCCATGTGTCGGGTCTCGCAAGAGATCCCCTCACAAAGCGTCCACCTAACCTCTTAACCTCGCATCTCGCAACCCTAAGAAGTACAAACCCCGCACCCCGGTTTTTGGTCAGTCAAATGCCCCTCATGTTTATGACCCGCGGTGCTCGGAACGAGGTCCCCATGCCATGAGGTTGTGATGGTGCTCAAAATAGTAAGACATGAAGTGGGGCCGAGGTACAGGGAATAAACAGACCCAATGGGACTCCCGAGGTGGATTCCGGGGCCCACAACTATATCCGTCTTTTAATTAAGTAAATCCCCTCTCCGAGCAAGGTCTTTCAAAACCTCAAGGACGAGATCTAAGCCTCGTTGCCGACTCAACTGACACCCCTGCCCACCTGGTACACTTAGATGTCGCCGTTCTCCCCAGCCAATCATCGGCTGCCTCGCCTCCGGACCAATCAGAGGCCTTGATCTCGGGCATCCCACATCGGATAAACACCAAAACTCGATTCCCTAATTCTCTATCAATAGGGGAGAACCTCGTAGGTAGAAGGGGTCGAAAAAAATCTTGAACTCATGAACTATCTTGCTCGTTGAAGATCGACGTGTTGAAACATCGTCAAAAGACCTCGCTATAGACAAGTGAAGTTCACAAAAAGACTTCAAGTCACACAGAGTCTTCGCTCACAACAAAGACCTCGCTACACAATCTCGCAAGTCATCTTCACCACGCTCGAACTCTTAGCTTCGCCTCACACCAAAATCCATCAAGTGACCCATAGGTGGTAGAATCACGTAGCTATTAGGAGATCTCGAACATTGTTAGATCGAGATCTCGAATACTCGTAGGAGGTCTAGGGTGTAAATCTCGTCTGTTTGTAACCTCGTGATTTGTAACCTTGCTGTAAAGAAATAATAAATAAGCTTGTTATCTTGTCTTGTCTTCAAGCGTCGGTTTAGGGAATCGAACAAAAGAATCTCGTATCTTGTCTTCGGCCCCCTATATTTGAAACCCGCAAAGTATAGGGATATGGTTGCCAAAAACGTCAAAGTTCAAGGACCTATTTATGTATTCGGCCCCCTATATTGGCGCATAACCATTACTATGCGGTTTGTTACAATTTCATGGCATCTACATTGACATCATAGACAACTCTACAACTGCAGACAAAAATCCCAACGCAAGATATGGTTCCATATTGACCTTATTGGTAGGAAAAAGGATTTTTGCTACTATTATTATTTCTATATTTTATTTTTCATTTTTTATACATCGAATATATAATTTATTATGGATGAACTAATATGTTTTATGAATTAAACATATTTCCATTCATATATTACAGAAATGAATGTTTGCACAATATATGAATGAAATACGTCTACAGGTAATGATACAGATCAAAGGAGGATCCAAGTCAATGATTCGTCAAAGATGAATAGAGGCCAAACCCCAATACCTTTACTAAGGTCCCGAGCATTCAAGTTCAAGAAGGTTTTCATGGATTCCATATTGTCCTTTGATTATGTCCATCAATTGCGTCCAAGGCCATCAAGGAAGAGGATGAAGTCATGAAAGTTCGGAAAGTTAAGAAGCATGTCAAATTATAAACAATGTTCAGTAAAATGGCCATAACTTGGGCTAGAAAATTGATCTCTAGTCCATTCAAAATGCATTGGATAGATAATTAAAAGATCTACAACTTTGTAGTTTACGTAGAATACAGAATACAAGAGAAAAGAGGCGGAAATTGTGATTTACTAAGAGCTATTCAAGTCTTACGGGAATCTTATCTTTAGTTTTAATTCTATCTATTTATAGATATTATATTTATGATAATTTCGGCCATAGGAGTTTGTTAGGGCTGAAATATATCTTCTTTATTATTATTTATATCTTTTTGAGTTTTAGGATTAGTTTTTTAGTTTTCTTATCTTAATAAGTCAGATAATTATTTATTTGATTTATTTATGGTAAGGGGACTTAGATAGGAGTTTTAAGAATATATTAGGTTATCTTGCGATACAAGCAAACGGTCCATTATACCCCTCTAGGGTTGGCCACCTTGTTGCTTGCTCTCCAAGAAGACTCTTTTGTATTCTCTTTAAATACCTTGCAATTATCATTCAATAAAAATCAGTCTGAATTAGATAAACCCCTATTGGTTTATCTAGTTTATGGGCCATTAAAACAACTATTGTTCATGCATTCAATCTCTACGATCATCATCCAATTTGTTTTCTTTCAATTCAGATTTGGTTTGTTAATTTGATTAATTAAGTTAGTTCTAGTTTGATTGTTAAAGATCAAACCTAGTTCATCAATTGAATTTAGCGTTAGAGCCAATTCAATTGAACTATCTCTTTAATTATCTTAACCCTTCAAAATAGATTCTTTCTTCACCATTCATTGATATTTCAAGTTACTTGTTCACCAAGTTTCTAACTATCAAGGCAAATCAGGTTGGAAATCGAACTACTGGCAAGATCGGGATCTTGTGAGGTTAAATACTTGATCAACGAGGAGTAATTCGAGGTGATCACGTATCAGGTAAGGTCTACAATATTTAATGGTAAGAGGCCGCGTGTTCTTCAAATGAGGTGGATAGATAACAAAAACAAGGAAGATTATGGTGTATATTTGATGCGCCATTTGGAAACCTATATGGGACAGTCTGTGAAGCAATGGGAATGTGGTTTCGAGCAAGGTTCTAGGAAAACATGCTTTCATTATGAACCAAATATGCACATTCGATTCTTTCAGATGAATTGAACATGGAATGGAAACGTGTTAAGAAACTCGCTCGGATATATCACTGACAATTTTTTATAAGATAAGTTTTAAATTTATGGTTTGAAATTGTGATAATTTGTGTGATATTTACATACGCCACATTTGCTTATACCAATTGTTATCTAACAAATTTATTGTATAACATAATCAAGTATTCGTTTCATCATTATCATGTATAAAACAACTACGATTAGTGTATACACTTTTTAATATCTTTAAAACAATTACAATATTGTATATGATATGCTATGACAAAGTATACATGGAACATATTAGTGTGTATTGTTGTTTAATATACGTTGTAAGAAGTTGTTAATATAACACCTTAAAGGCTTGTATATGGTACATTATAATCATGTATACACAACACATAATTGTATATGATTAGTAAACACCAAGAAAAACCCAAAATACGTATTATCCTTATCATATAAACAACAATCCATATTAAAGGACACGGGTTTTTTAAATTTTAAGAAAATCAACTCATGTATATGATGTGTTATGATAATGTATACACATAATGAAATAGGGTACTTGATTAATTAATATATGAATGGAAAACTAATGGCGCATAAGTTTCAAATCAAATACATCCAAAACACATAAAGCGAAATAAATCTATCTCATTACAATTGACATTACTCTGAATCGGAGCTACTTATTGCCTTGTTAAGCGGACAATTACGACTATCATGCTCCTTGTATTCCCCACAAGTTTTGCAATTTTGTTTTCCTTTCTTTTCTTGTGCTTCTATCGACTTTTCTTTCGCACTTCTAATTCTTTTACCGGGGGTACCACTGCCCTTATTCTTTGCCTTGGCTGGTGCTTAACAATAATTTCTTCTGGTCGCTCAACCCCTTCAATTTAATTGCAAATCGTATATGAATCAAATAGTTTAACTTACTATATACATCAAATAACTGATATATACGTGCAAAATTCTCCACCATTTGATTGATTGTGTCTTCATTAATTCCCAACTCTGTGTTTTCCTTCTTATAAGAATCTTTAATAACAGTGAGTTTAATCAACAGATCTTGCAATCTATCTTTGTCATCTTGTACAATCCCAACACATGACAACATTTCAAACCAAACTTCGCTCAACAATGCATTTATCTCATCTTGTTCAGCACTCTGACATAACACTTCATTTATTTTTGACCCACTCACTTTATTTGCAGCATCTTTCAACCATCTTGGCAATAGTAAACTGTTCGGAATCATTCCCATTCCCAATGATTTTAGTGATGCAAAGATGTGACGACACGGTAATCCGACTCTGTTGAACATCATGCAACTAGAAGATGTGAATTCGTTGGATACTTGGTGTGTCACGTTGAATAACTCATCATTGTTATCCTTTATGATAAGATATGTTTCTCCATCTCCTGCGTGAGGTATAAACAAGTTCCACACATTAAAATCACATATAATATATTTAATCAAAATTGTAGAAATTATATTAACAATTACCTTCATATTCAGGCTTCATACTACAATAGAAACAAGATGCATAAATCTCCTCTTGCACTTCAAGAAATACTCGTAGTGTGTAAACATCAGACCCATGCACTTCAATCGCCAATGGTGTTTTCAACTCATGTTTCTTCGTTATTGAGTTAACATTATTTTGCATTTGGATATAACGTTGGATATCCATTGGAGTATCAAATTGCATCAACAACTCAACAAGGTTGTATTTACTACATGAATACTGTCCAAAAAAACTGTTTTGAGACTCTGATATAGAGGTAGTACAGATTAACCCCCCTAGAAAGACATCTCTGAAATAAGCTGGCACCCAAGATGATCTAATCGCATACATGTCTCCAAACCACGATTTCTTATCCAGTTTATGACCAGCTACAAATTGTTCTCATCCTTCTTCAAATTTAGCTTCGTTTATCTTGTCACTCCATACTAAGCTACCCATCTTCAATCTAAAACGTCCGGAATTAATCTCTTTTGCACCAACCTTGATGGAAACATTCTCTACTATGTGCCACATGCACAATCTATGACTTGTGTTTGGGAACACCTTGGAATAAAAAATTTGGTATGAAATTGAAGGTATATGTGATGAATATATTATGTATACATAAATAAAAATTAGTTATATACGTTAGATACAATAACAAGCATGCCCGTTCTATTGAAACCTTTATTGCAGGGAAGAGGTCATTAACCATAATCCTAGGTTCCTTTCCCATTGCTAATTTGAAATTTTTAAATAACCAATTGAAAGAATCAACATCTTCCTTCATTAGCAAACCGCATCCAAAAGTGACACTTTTTTATGGTTATCAAGCCATGTGAAAGGTGCAAATACTATACAATACATGTATGTACCATATAGTTATTATGTACCAAAAAATAACATTAAAACTTCATTGTAAGTAATATTAGCACTCACTTGTTCGTCATGTATGTTGAATCAAATGAGATTACATTCCAGAATGCAGCATAATTTTTTCTAGCAATTTGATCACACCAAAGTAGTTTTCTCAGTTGTCAACATTCATTTACATCATATTCAAAGACGAACGAATTGCACAATTCCTTCTTTTTTTTTGAATCTGTCAATTACCATTTGAGCATCAGCTTCATTTGTGTAAGCTAGAATATCACGTTTAAGTTTTTGAAGTCTGCTTGCGTTGCTCCAACGTTACAAAATCCACCAATCATCTCTTTCAATAGTTTGTAAGATTTAACTGGTCCCGAATTAGCCTTTGCACAGCATAGCATAAACTTTTGATGCCCAATGTTCAGCTTCCTATTTGCTTTTAGTAAATGTCTTGCAGTATATAGCATCATTTCATGATTGTGACGATCTTCGAAAATGTAGCATTTGTAGCTATCATTTTTACTTGCTTTAATGACAAATTGGGCACTATATCCAATCCTCTTGGATGGTACATTACGAACACCTTTAGTGTTTGTTGGCTTGTTAAAACCTTCACGGTTGCAAAAGAAGTGTTTGTCTTTAATTTTCTAAGACTTGTTGAATTTATGGTGTGAGCCTGCCCGCACATCAAAGCCAACAGTCTTTGCATAATTCCGGTAGAACGTTTCAGCATCATCCATGTTGTCAAACGTCATTCCCACCATAGGCTTCATATGATTGGGACATATTGGAATCCAATGTTTGTTGTTCCTATCGTTTGGATCCTGAATACAATCTGCTCCGTGTAATAATTCTTCATCAATCTCATTATATTCATCATCGCTTTCGTCTACGTCAGCATCAGACATATCAACTTCATTCTCGTTTAGGTGTGAATACTCATCGTCATTGTGTTGGGTTTCTATATGGAAAAAAATTAATGTATATCCAAATATATGTAATGTATACGTGATAGTAAATAATGTATATATGCATTACTAAATACATTGACAATGAATACAATACTATAAATAATGTATATACTTAGTTGTATACAATTTTATTAAGCATGTACAATAAATAATTTCAGTCATGTACATTTTGGTTTCAGGGATTTGTATATAATTGTACAAAACAGGCATAAACGTACTAAATTTCACATGTTATAATAAGGTAAACATTCAGAATTAATAATGTATATATAGCAATATAATATTATATACATTGTTGGCTACATATTGCATACATTGCATTTATATTTTGTATATAGCATGTCAAACAATGTATACTTGCTTAATATTCTTACATCATTATATTTTGTATAAATAATTAAAACCTAATGTATATGCTAATAGTAGTAATTGTAGACATCACCATGATAATTGCTTACAGCATATCAAAAAAAAACGTAATGTATATATCTTTATGTACACAGATGAGATCAATAAATCAGATATTGAATAAGCCTATAGTTTTTCTATGATACAATAACACAAATTATCATTTTTCATATGTATGTTTAGGATTCCATGTATATATATTTGTTAATTAACGAAAAACATACCTTCTCCCATTGTATTGAATTACGTTGATTGTTGATACCAGAATTTGGTTTTCACTTTGGTGAAAACTGTTTCAAGATCCGTACTTTTTAGCAAACAAAGAACTGAAAGTTGGTGAAAACTGCTTCGTAGAGGATGATGATTAGTGCGTCGGTGGTGATTGGTGCAGATATGTAGTTATGGATTATTGGGTCGGTGCAAATCGCCAGAAAATATTAGTTGCAGAACGCAAGAAACTTGGTGTAGTCACCGATTGTATAATCAATGAAGAGATATCAGAAGAAAAATTATGGGAGTAAATCACGTAAGAAGCTAGATATGGTAGTGATGTTCGCATTTTTAGTATAGTTTTTAGTAGGTTTTTGCTTAATAGGTTTAGTTTTGTTTAGTTTAGGTTTAGTTTTGAGTGTTGTTAGATAGTTTTGCATATTTCTATGAAAAGAGTGGAATCTACGCTATTTTGTGAATTTTGTAGGTTTTAGCGAGGAAAAGAGCTATATGGAGTTGAATTTGGAGCATTACAACGAAAGACGGAGGAGTGCAAGATTGAAGAAGTCAAAGCTCGAGATCACGTTAACGAGGCCACGAAGAAGAAGATTTGAAGTATTTACCACTTCCCTCTCAAATTCATACTCCCCCAAACCCAAAAAGCTCTCAATCCCTCTCCCTTCTCTCCCACCGATTCGGAATCCCCCACTCCACCGACCACCGAGAGGCCGTCGTTATTGGAGCCCGGAAACCGTTCACCGACGAGGCACAAGCTCGTTAACCACCCCGATTCCGACCCTTGTTCTTCAATTTCTCGATCCTCCGGTATGATTTCTAAACCCTTGCTTGAAATTGCATGATTGATTTTCTATAGGGTCGAAATTTCATGTCCCGAATCGTGTTCTTAGAAATGTCGATTTGCATGCTTGATTTTTGTCCACAAAAATTCTTGATTTTTGTCCACAAAAATTCTTGATTGTGCTTAGTTGTTCATTTTTTAGGAAAGATTATTCATGTTAGATTATTTATTGCAATCCTCTAGTTAGGAAAGCATGAATTTTTCTTGTTCTAAATCTTAAGTTCGAACTTTGCATGTCAAAATTTCGGGTAATTTTAGCATGTTCGGGATGGGCAATCGAGCAAGTATGGGGTGCTTATACCCGTTTTTGGGATTGGAGGAAAAATATAGAAGATCGCATGCTTGATTTGTGCTGTAATTTAAGGTAGATTAAAATCGGAAATTCTGGTTTTCATTCTCGGCGGCTCGTTAACGACCCATATAGGCTCGTTAACGACCCTGCAAATCCTCAGAAATCAGTACCGAGCCTAGAATCGTAAACGACCCAATTGGGTAGTTAACGAATAATTCCGAGGTTAATTTGAGACCAAGTATGGGGTCTCGTACCTATTTATTTTGAGTGGATCTTATCTTGGAAAAGTCTTGATTATTTTGTAGGATCCATGGCAAGTTCAAGCAGACCCGCTACCCAAGCTCAGAAGACGAGGAGGAACCATAGGTCTCCATCTCCACCTCGAGTGGATGATGTGATTTTGAGCAGTCAGAGCCAAGTACGGCGCTACCGAGATTTTCTGGAGAAGGACCATTACACCCGATGGTTCTCAAAGTCTAGCGCTGTCACCACAGGGATCTACACGGATGTCAAGGACGCTTTCATCATCCTTGGGGCTGCCCACCTTTTGAAGTAAGACGACTTGCCACACTAACCGGCCCTCACATCCGAGTTCTTGACCACTTTGGAGACCAACTTCTCGTCGAAGACCTCGACGGGACGAATTCGGTTCTGGCTCGGTAACGAGGACCGTGACTTCACAATGGCGGAGTTCAACACAATCTTGGAGCTCCCATACCCGTCTAGAGATTATAGCTTGAAGGACTACCAAGTGACCCGCACTTGGAGCTACATCACCGGGGAGGTTCAATCCTCCACCGCGGCGCTATCCGGGGCAAACATCGTCAACCCCATCTTCCGGATTATTCTCAGAGTCCTCTCCGCAACATTTTGGCCGAAGAGAGAGTTGAACCGGCCTACAAGGACCGAAGTTGCTTGCTTCCGCACCATCCTCTTTGAGGAACCCGGCCCCTTGAACTTGGGGTACGAATGGCTCTACTACGTCGAAAAATCTACCAAGTCCAAAGAGGTTTGGTGTGGCAATTTGGTTAGCCTCTTGGACAAGAATCTTGGAGTCGATCTCACCCGCTACACACCGGCTCACGCCCAACTCCTCAACAAAAACTATTGGTATAGCTCCGGTGTCTTCATTCAAGCCGAGGGAGGATACAAGGTGAAGGTTCAAGATCGCGTAGTAATACCCACCCTCGACATGTACGAGCTTCTCTACGTACCGAATTGGTACGAGGCGTGGACGGGACATCCCTACCCATTGGAGCCTAAATCGGAGGACGAACATTCGCTTAGGCCATGTGAAACCCGGTTTGAGCGGGACGACATGGATGAGGATGAAGAAGAAGATGAAGAAGAGGACACCGAGGTAGTAGGCAACGACACCGAAGAAGCCGACACCGAGGGCGGCACTGAGGAGCTCAATTTCGAGGAAGAAGACATCGACACGGAGGTTTTAGGAGGCAACATCTTCGTTGACGAGCCCACCAGGCTCGTTAACGACCACTTCCAGCCCCATCCCAACCCTGTTAACGAGGCACCCAGCTTCGTTAACGAGGTGCCGAGAGCTCCTGTCGACCCACCACCAGCTCATGTCGACCCTCATGCCTATGGACTCATGCCTTACAACCCGGTGATGTATCAAGACCATTTCCAGCCTCACTACCCACCAACTCCTCAGCCCGAGTACACAGGATCGAGTATACCACCACCATGGGCCGAGGATCTTTTTGCACGGATGCATCAGCTTCACCTTTAGCAGGATCACATTCATAGGAGGATGGATAGATGGGAAACTGTCTATTCCGCTCGCATGTCGATGGAGGATGAGAGGCAGGGTCAGAGAGAGGCGGAGGACGCTGAGCGTTGGAGGACGATGTACGACTTCATGGGGAACTTTGAGCACTACTTTCCCCCAACGAACCGTTGATTCAGCTCAAGATGAAGTTTCTTTTCCTTGTTTCTACTTTTGTAAGTTTTTTTTATGTCTTTCTTTTTATTTTTATTTTTTTTGTTTTCTTTTCTATTTCTTTTCCCTCTTCTTCTTATTTTCCTTACAGTGGGGACACTGTAATTTTAAGTATGGGGTGAGAGAAAGTAGAAAACTTATGTCCTAGGTGTTTATGTATTCTATGTAGTTTTTATTTCTTTAAGTTGCAAACCGAAAAAAGTCGAAAATTGAGAAAAAAAAATTGAAAAATTTCGAAAAATCTTAAAAAAAAAAAAGAGTTTTAGAATTGATAGATATCCCTTCTTAAGTTCTATGATAGCAATCGCTAGCTTAATCATATAATTCCTTGCAAGCATGTCTTTAAAAGTATAGCCGGATTCTCAACTTGAAATTATTAGTTTTTAGAAGAGAATAGCATTTGATGAAATTGAGCACATATACTTTATAGCATAGATGATGCAATCCAACAAAAATTTACATTGTGAGTTATTTTTGGTCTTATAGGGAGAACATCAAAAATCCCTCTTCTTTTCTTGTGTGATTTACTCTCTTTATGCATATTATCTCTTGGAATTGTGATGGTTTTCTATTTCTTGAAACCCTTATAAGGTTTTTAGTTCATTACTTGTGAAGATCATATGATGGAGAACTTATTTTCATAAGCCCTATTATTCCCTATCTACCTTTACATTATTCCTTCTTTTTGATAACCAATTCTAGCCTGAAACCTTTTGTTTTTAGCTCCACAAAAATTATTCCCTAGCCGAGATAAGCTTGACCCTATCCGGGAATTAGGACTTAGATTGGAGAGGTAAGTTTTGTGTTTTGTTAAAAAGAGAAGAATTGCTTATATTTGCTTGAATTGTAGGGTATTTGGGAAGGGTAGATTGGAAGTCTCTTGTTATTACATGTAAGAAAGGTCTCTTGATAGGAAAAAAAATACACACAATAAAGTTTTTGATGGATGTAGTGAAAAGAGGAAGAAGAATGTATACGGTGGATCGTTAACGACCCTGATCTGGGTTCGTTAACGAGGCAACGAGTAAAAAAAAAGTGAAAAAAATGATAAAAGGGAAGTAAAGAGTTGAAGTGCATTATTGTTTAATAGATAATATCAGAGATTCTTTTATTTTGTTATGAGACTTTCTAGGATGATGAAGGGTGAGTGAAAATGAGTGTGCATAAAAAGAGTGAGTTTGGTATGATCTTTTATGAGAATTTTTGATAGATGCGAGTTTTTAGGAGTCTTTTGATTCCCGGATATTATTAGCACCACATGACCAAAATACTTTCACTCCCTATTGTTATTACCAATCCCCATTACAACCCGGCCGAATGGAAGTTTCTATGAAGATTTTCATTGAGCCCCCTAAGTTCTCTTGATGATTCTTTGCTTGTTTTGACAAATCTTGGGTGGAGAGTATTGGTGATATAAGTTCCAATTTCTATGAGTATTTGTATATAAGATGAGTTGAGAGATTGAATTTATAAGCCTAAACACTTGAGAGTTGAGTGAAACACATTATATCCCTTGAGAGGTTGGATTGTATTATCTTATGTCTATTTAAGTGTATATATGTGTGAGGATGTTAATAGTCTTTTGCTATAATTTTCTTATGTGTAGATGTTGCTTTTCAGAAGATGGCTATGTCTTGATGAGCATGATTTGTTTTGGTTTTGATTAGTGTCTTGTTTATTGCTTGAGGACAAGCAAGTCTAAATATGGGGTATTTTGATGTTCGCATTTTTAGTATAGTTTTTAGTAGGTTTTCTTTGCTTAATAGGTTTATTTTTGTTTAGTTTAGGTTTAGTTTTGAGTGTTTTTAGATAGTTTTGCATATTTCTATGAAAAGAGTGGAATCTACGCTATTTTGTGAATTTTGTAGGTTTTAGCGAGGAAAAGAGCTATATGGAGTTGAATTTGGAGCATTACAGCGAAAGACGGAGGAGTGCAAGATTGAAGAAGTCAAAGCTCGAGATCACGAGAGGAAGTGTGGAAGAAAACAAAGGCAGGCTCGTTAACGAGGTTGTGAGGGCTCGTTAACGAGGCCACGAAGAAGAAGATTTGAAGTATTTATTTTATAATTCACCGATCCTGAGCGGGAATTTATTTCCGTGTCGGTTGAGTATCTTTTTAGAATCTTTTGGGGTTATTAGAATATGTATTTTAGGTTTTAATATCTTTTTAGATTTTATTTCTATCTTTTGGGGTTTGTTTCTATCTTTTTAGGAAAGTTTATATCTTTTAGCCTTTTTAGTTTTTAGCTTTTTAGTATAAATACCCTTTCTATCTAGCATAGAAAGAGGAAGCTTTGGAAGGAGAATTTTTAGGAAGAGATTTTCGAAAGGCCGAGAGAGCGAAAGTTGGATCGGAGAGGACCGAGGAGGCTCGGTAGACGACATTCACCGAGGTCGTTGGTCGTGATTGTGGTTCGGTATTTTGATGTTTTTTCGGTTTCTTCTAAATCTCTGTAAGACGATATTTTCTTATTAATTCGAATTTGAGTTTTGTTTCAATGTTTCTTTTGATTGAAGTTTTTAGTTTCTTAGTTATGATTAGTGATTAGTTTCCTTTTCTAGGGTCGGGGTTAAGTCCGGCATAGTTGAGCATGTTTGATGAGTAAGATTGAGTTGTGAATGCCTTTTATCTTTAATTGAGAATTGTTTGTTGTGCTTATACCAAAACGAAAGTTGAGGTAATTTGAGTTTTTAACTTAATTGAGAGAGAAAGTTAGTAACTTGAAGGTTGATATTGTTTGAACACGAAAGTTTCAAGCTTTAGATCCAAAACAAGCAATTAAGTGAATTAGGATGCGAAAGTTTATTAATTTACTTGCTAAGTCAACGAAAGTTGATGACTCTATCTGTTTAAAGGCATGATTTTTTCTTCTTACGAATTCTTATGCTTGGCTATGTTGTGGTGTCCCTAGTCTTAGATTTTTGTTTTATTTGAATTATTTCTGGTGAATTTTCGTTCTGAGTACTTGCCTCGGTACCGAATTTAATTAGATTTTAATTAGGTCGTTATTTGAAGTGTTTTGTGTTCGGTGGTTCGTTAACGACCCTGACAACGTCGTTAACGAGGCTGCTCGTGAGTGTTTTTATTTGTTTTTGTTTGTTTTTAGTAGATTGATAGACGAACAACCTTGCTTCCTGTGGAACGATCCTGACTTCGCTTTACTCAGCGGGGTCTTGACTTACAAATTTATTTGTTGGCCGAGAAACCCTATCAACAGGTAGTTATACCTCCATACAGGATTTTGTAGAACAGGAAATCTTAATAATACTATATATAGATCCCACAATATTGACCGTAGATGGTGGTTAATCTAACGCTCTATATTTGTCCACTAAGTAGCAATATAAGGATGGTCTTATTAGAACCTACTCCCCCCCCCCCTCTCCCTCTCTCTCTCTCTCTCTCTCTCTCTCTCTCTCTCTCTCTATCTATCTATCTATCTATCTATCTATATATATATATATATATATATGGCTTGGTTCCGGTAAGGACCACTCTTGTGATAAGGAATAGGATTAAAATGAGGACTAATCTCAACCATTGGATTTACTCCTAAACTATGTATTGAAAGGTCATGATTTTTTCAAAAATTAATTTTCAAAAATTAATTTTTTATTATTATTTTTTATTATTTTTGTTATTTTTTTAGTTTTGTGAAAATCGAATTTTATAAAAAATGAACTCAAAGCACATAAAAATTGAACTTATCATGGATAAAAAAAATGAACTCGTAGAATATTAAAATTGAACTCATACAATATAGAAAGTTGAACTCCCAACATAAAAAATTGAACATCTAGTGTATAAAAATGAACTCGTAGTATATATAAATTGAACTGTCATATTTAACGTTTTTAAAGCCTTTTTTTTTAAATAAAAAGAACATAATTTTTAAAAAAATAAAAGAAATTGAAAAATAAATAAAAATTGAGTGAAAAAATCAATTATTTTTTTAGTTATTGAAAATCGAATTATATGAAAAATGAAGTCAAAGCACATAACAATTAAAATTATCATAGATAAAAAAAACACGTAGAATATAGAAGTTGAACTCATATAATATAGAAAACTGAACTCTTAACATAAAAAATTGAACTTCTAGTGTATAAAAATGAACTTGTGGTATATAAAAATTAAATTGTTATATTTAACATTTTAAAAACGTTTTTAAATAAGGAAATAATTTTAAAAAGGTAAAAAAAATAAAAATAAAAAACATTTATTTTTTAATTATTTTTTAGTTATGTTAAAATCGAATTATTTGAAAAATGAACTCAAAGCACATAAAAATTGTAGATCATCATCTTTAATATGTATCGTTATTTTTTTTCAATGGCAAATATGAAACTATCCGTACATAATATCTCTATGATTTTGTTTTTATCGATATAAATTTTAATATCATATCGTTTTTATCTTTTTTACAATATTATATATAATTTTTTTAATCTTTCAATAATTATATAATAATATATAATCATCAATATATTATTACTGAAGTCGAATCCTTCTCTCTTATGTGTCGCCCTTAATTTTTATTAGAATTTACACTCCCTAAATAGTATAATAATATGAAAAAGAGTCACGTGCGAATGGGCGCCTAGGTGAGAAATAAGAATAAATCTCGTTCGTTCCTTCCAAAAAATCAACGTCCCTGATTAAACATTCATTTAAAAAATTAAAATACGGCACGGACGAATTTTTCCCGTATTATTAGCGTATTTTTCAATAAAATACGGCACGGACGAATTTTTCCCAAATTATTCACGTATTTTTCGAAAAATACGTTTTTATGAGACGCGCCCAGTTTGTTCATCAGAAATAGCGATTTGTTCATCAGAAATAGCGATTTGTTCATCAGAAATAGCGATTTGTTCATCAATACTAACTAATTATGCATATAGTTTTTGATAACATTGTTCATTGATTTCAAACTTTTTTAATTTTTATTTTTATTTTTAACCTTATTTATGTATAGGAATACAATATTTATGTAGTTTTTTATGCACATATAGTTAGTTTCGATATACCCATATTTGTTCATTGATATACTCGTATTTGTTCATTCATATACCCCTATTTGTTCATTGATATACACATGTTTGTTCATTAGTATACCATTATTTGTTCATTGGTATACTTCTTTTTGTTCATTGGTATACTAGTATTTGCTCATTGATATACCATTATACCCTATTTGTTTATGTATATACACCTATTTGTTCATTGATATACACTTATTTGTTCATTGATATAACCTTTTTTGTTCATTGATCTAATCTTGTTTGTTCATTGGAATACACTATTTGTTCATGGATATACCCCTATTTGTTCATTGATATAACTTTTTTTGTTCATTATTATACCCTTATTTGTGAATTGAAATAACTTATGTTTATGTGTCAATGACATCAACTTGTACAAATATGCATATATTAATGAACAAATATGTTACAAATGAACAAATTGATGTTACAAATGAACAAATATGCACAAATTGATGAACAAATATGCCAAAACCAATGAACAAATATGTCAAAACCAATGAACAAATCCAAAGTGTTGATGATAAAATCCACATTGTTGATGAACAAATCCACAATACTGATGAACAAATCCACAGTGTTGATGAACAAATCCACATTGTTGATGAACAAATCCACAATACTGATGAACAAATTCACAATATTGATGAACAAATATGCACAAACCGATGAACAAATATGCCAAAACCAATGAACAAATATGAATATAACAATGAACAAATCCACAATGTTGATGAACAAATCCACAATACTGATGAACAAATCCACAGTGTTGATGAACAAATCCACAATATTGATGAACAATATGCACAAACCGATGAACAAATATGCCAAAACCAATGAACAAATATGAATATAACAATGAACAAATCCAGAATGTTGATGAACAAATCCACATTGTTGATGAACAAATTGATGTTACTAATAAACAAATATGCACAAACCGATGAACAAATATGTCAAAACCAATGAACAAATATGAATATAACAATGAACAAATATGCATATATCAATGAACAAATATGCATAAATTAATGAGCAAATTGATGTTACAAATGAACAAATATGCACAAAATAATGAACAAATATGCCAAAACCAATGAACAAATATGTCAAAACCAATGAACAAATCCACAGTGTTGATGAACAAATCCACATTGTTAATGAACAAATCCACAATACTGATGAACAAATCCACAATACTGATGAACAAATCTGGACGTTTTTTTCAAAAATACATGAATAATTCGCCAAAAATTCGCCCGTGCCGTTTTTTCCCCTTTTAAGTGAAATGATCAGCGCCTTTGATTTTTCTTGATCCAACGGCTCTTTTTCTTTCTTATTTCGCATCTGGGCGCCCATTCGCACCTGAACCGAACTCTAATAATATATCACATTTATAATTAGAGTCCCGTTCTGGTTAGATATTATCTTATGGTGTAAAATGAGAACACACATGCACCATTAGATAAGGAAAAATGGATGGTGGAGATTAAAACAAATTAGTTTGAGAGAAAAATTGGATAATAGACATGGTGGCATGCTGTTGGGAGGGATATTTAACTTGACAACAAATAAATTTATAGTCAAGACCCCGCTGAGTATAGAGAAGTCAGGATCGTTCCATGGGAAGCACGGTTGTTTGTCTATCAACTACTAAAAACAAGAAAAACAAGCAAAACCGACAAAAACACACACGACCAACCTCGTTAACTACTTTGTTAGGGTCGTTAACGAACCTGGGTAAAATACAAACACACACTAACGAACAAAACACAGGTTCGGTACCGAGGATAATGAACTCGATAACGAATATTACGAAACCTTATAAAATAAAAGACCTAGGACAAGGGTTAACACAACATAGCTATGCATATAAACTCATAAGAAGATAAAGATCATGCCTTTAAAAAGATAAATTCATCCACTTTCGCTGATTAGCAAGTAAATCAATCAATTCTCATAAATCAATTTACTCAATTACTTGTTTTGGATCCAAAGCTTGAAACTTTCGTAATCGAACAATATCAACCTTCAAGTCAACAACTTTCTCTTTCGATGAAGTTGAGAACTCAAATTACTTCGACTATCGTCTAAGCATAAACACAACAAGCAATCTAAAAATAGATAAAAGGCACTCAGAACATCATCTCATTCATCAAACATGCATAATTATGCCGGGTTTCAACCTCGATCCTAGATAGGAGAACTACTCCCTACTCATAGTAACAAAGCAAACAACTTCAATAAGAGAAAAAATTGAAAACAAAACAAACTTACTTGAAATTAATAAGAGAAATATCGTCTTACAATATCCATAAGAAACCGAAAATACCGAACAAAACCTGACGAATTCCGACTAACGACCTTAGTAGTTCTCTCGAACGAACCAGCTCGTTATCTTCTCTCGCCACCTTCAATGATTGATTGATCGATCTCTCCAAATAATCTTCTATGATATCCTCTCCCAAACCAAAAAGAGAACAAGTGTATTTATAGAGAAACTAATCTATCTAAAAAATCTATCTTATTAAAAAGCCTAAAAGATAAAAATTAACCCTAAAAAAATAACAAGATATAAGATATAAGATAGAACTACCCAAAAGTCGGTTAAAACCTTACCGACACGAAGTCATCGTTAACGACCTCCGCCCAGGGTAGGTAGGAATCACAAAATCCATTAGAAAATCCTATCTTTAAGCCTCGTTAACGACCCTTCACAGGTTCGTTAACGAGCTTGAGTTTTTGGCTTTCTTCGACTTTCTTGACTTAAGAATTTGGACTTCTCTCATTCTTCCATGCCATCTTCCTCTTTCGCTTTAGTTCTTCCACCCTCCACCACAATACTCCAGTTCAGCTCAAAAAGCGCTCTTTTCTGCTCAAAACCTAGAAAAAGACACAAAACGGAGTAGCTTCCATACTTTTCACAAAATATGCAAACTTATCCAAAAACACACAAAACTAACATTAAACCCTACTAAAACTAAACTAAACAAACTAAGAAACACACTAAAAACTAGACCAAAAACATGAATATCAAAATGGCATTGGCTCCTTCCACCATGTAGAGATTCATGTCTACAGGCTCCAATGGTCCCATTTTGGCTTTTGACCAGATTGAAAGAGGGAGCAAACTGGCACTGGCTCCCAAATCACACAGAGCTTTGAATTTGTGGTCGCCTATGCCAATCGTTATGGAAAATCTCCCTGGGTCGCCTAGTTTCTCTGGTAAAGCGATGGATCGGACCTCATCTTGCAGCTCTGTAATAGATCGTTTCCTGCTAAGAATATCTTTCAAGAATTTTGTGTAAGCTGGCATTTCGCTTAGGGCCTCAGCGAATGGGATAGAAATGTTTATGCCCTGGAGAATCTTTACGAAACGCTTGAACTTACTCTCAGTGGAGTCCTTAGATTTCTTAGTAGGAAAAGGAAGAGACTTCACCATTCTCGAAACCAAATCGGGCTCGAGGGGTGATGCTACCGGGTCGACATTAGGGTCGATGGTGTGCTCGGAGGATCGTTACCGATCCTGGAAGGGTCGTTAACAAGCCTGGGATTGAGAGAGGAGTTCGGAATAGGAAACTTACCTGGACTGGGGTCGTTAACGACCCTACGAGTATCATCACCAACATTTTCAGGTTCGGTAACGACTCTCATTGGCTCGTTACCGAGCTGAGCCGTGGCTTCCTCATCAGTTGTGGGGCTCGTCTCTTTAGCTTGGACACGCTCCGGTAGTGTCTTTCCGCTCCTAAGATGCACTATTGCTATTTGTCCTCTAAGGTTCTCCTCGGGACGGCCCGGGAGTTGCCCTTGTGGCCTTGGAATCTATGCAGCTAGGTTCCCTAATTGGGAGTCGACATTCTTCTTCCATACATCGAACTCTACCCATCTTTTTAATTGTCTATTAAGGTTGGCTTGAAGTCCGTTAATGCCTTCATGTAGCCCTTGTACCCATGATGGTGGCTATTGATAGCCTGGAGGTCGATACGGTGCAGGTCGTCTATCCGGTGGAGGTGCTGCGTAGTTGGAATTCGAATTTTGATTCCCCCATGTTGGATAATTGTTTGACCTATCAAAATTACTATGCTGGTTCTTGTATGGGCTTCTAATGTAATTCACTTCAACATATGTCTCAATGGCTCTTACCTTCTCTATGATAGTGCAAGCAGAAGTATTATGGGCAGAAGAGCCACATTCTTGAGATGATTTCAGAAAACTTACCTGCTTTTTTAGGCGGTTGACCTCGTCCTGCAAAAATTGATTTTTGACATCTGGGTCAACATCTTCCTTGTTAGGCATGTAGAGACATCTCTAGGGCTGGGGTGATTGTTGGGTGCCATACATGGCATCATAGTTAGACAGCTTGTCTAGCAATTCCCATGCAGCGGTGGGATCCATCTCTATAAAACCGCACGCTGTATGCATGTTGATGCGGTTCTTCGTCTCTGCATTAATACCCTGGAAAAAGATTTCTTGGAGAACATATAAAGGTTGCCCATGAGTAGGGCATTGTCTAAGCATTTCCTTAAATCTTTCCCAAGTCTCTACAAAGGTCTCATTAGGCAGCTGGTGATAGGAGGTGATGCGTTTTCTCAACTCCGTTGTCTTGGCAGGAGGGAAAAACTTTGTAAGAAATTGATCATACAAAGTCTTCCAAGTCCTAATAGACTTAGGAGGTAAGCTCTCCAACCAGCTTAGGGCCTTTCCAATAAGAGACCACCTAAAAGCTTTTAACAGAACATATTAAAGTGAGACACCTTCTGTAGCTATGGTGTCACATAAATCAAGAAAATTTCTAATATGTTCCATAGAGCACTCAGTAGGTTTTCCTTCAAACTGAGCCCTTTTAATCAAGGATATAAATTGAGACTTAATCTCAAAAGTCTTCTCTATCTCTGGAAGCACAATTGCAAAATCCGGCACCCTCAGTTCTGGATGCATATATTGCTTGACATTCCTCGGATAGGCATTCAGTTCTTCTTGTAGACGAGCACTGTTGACTCGTTCATGTTTAGCCTCGGCAGGAGAAGCTTCTCGATCGGTTTTTAACATTTCCATCTGCTTCTAGAGTTCAGCCATCTGACGAGACATCTCCTCAGGTGTGGCCATGGCTCAGTTTTCTCTAAGTCTACGATGCAAGGAACGTTCAGGCTATCAATAGTAATCGGTGTTGTCAAATTCGAGCATGTGCCGTCCAGCTGGCATACGCTGAGAAAACAAACAAAGAAAACAAAATTAAAACAAAAACGGGGTCAGGCTATTCCCGGACCCACAGATAAACAAACAAACACAGTTGCTTCCCCGGCAACGGCGCCAATTTGTTCGGAGGGATATTTAACTTGACAACAAATAAATTTATAGTCAAGACCCTGCTGAGTATAGCGAAGTCAGGATCGTTCCACGGGAAGCACGGTTGTTTGTCTATCAACTACTAAAAACAAGAAAAACAAGCAAAACAGGCAAAAACACACACGACCAACCTCGTTAACGACTTTGTCAAGGTCGTTAACGAACATGGGTAAAATAGGAACACACACTAACGAACAAAACACAAGTTTGGTACCAAGGCTAACTAACTTGATAACGAATATTACGAATGATAAACCTTATAAAATAAAAGACCTAAGACAAGGGTAACCACAATATAGCTATGCATATAAACTCATAAGAAGATAAAGATCATGCCTTTAAAAAGATAAATTCATCAACTTTCGCTGATTAGCAAGTAAATCAATCAATTCTCATAAATCAATTCACTCAATTACTTGTTTTGGATCCAAAGCTCGAAACTTTCGTAATCGAACAATATCAACCTTCAAGTCAACAACTTTCTCTTTCGATGAAGTTGAGAACTCAAATTACTTCGACTATCGTCTAAGCATAAACACAACAAGCAATCTAAAAATAGATAAAAGGCACTCAAAACATCATCTCACTCATCAAACATGCATAACTATGCCGGGTTTCAACCCCGATCATAGATAGGAGAACTACTCCCTACTCATAGTAACAAAGCAAACAACTTCAATAAGAGAAAAAATTGAAAACAAAACAAACTTACTTGAAATTAATAAGAGAAATATCGTCTTACAATATCCATAAGAAACCGAAAATACAGAACAAAACCTGACGAATTCCGACTAACGACCTTAGTACTTCTCTCGAATGAACCAGCTCGTTATCTTCTCTCGTCACCTTCAATGATTGATTGATCGATCTCTCCGAATAATCTTCTATGATATCCTCTCCCAAACCAAAAAGATAACAAGTGTATTTATAGAGAAACTAATCTATCTAAAAAATCTATCTTATTAAAAAGCCTAAAAGATAATAACTAACCCTAAAAAGATAACAAGATATAAGATATAAGATAGAACTACCCAAAAGTCGGTTAAAACCCTACCGACACGGAGTCATCGTTAACGACCTCCGCACAGGGTCGGTAGGAATCACATAATCCATTCGAAAATCCTATCTTTATGCCTCGTTAACGACCCTTCACAGGTTTGTTAACGAGCCTGAGATTTTGGCTTTCTTCAACTTTCTTGACTTAAAACTTTGGACTTCACTCATTCTTCCATGTCATCTTCCTCTTTGGCTTTAGTTCTTCCACCCTCCACCACAATACTCCAGTTCAGCTCAAAAAGCACTCTTTTCTACTCAAAACCTAGAAAAAGACACAAAATGGAGTAACTTCCATACTTTTCACAAAATATGAAAACTTATCCAAAAACACACAAAACTAACTCTAAACCCTACTAAACCTAAACTAAAAAAACTAAGAAACACACTAAAAACTAGACCAAAAACATGAATATCACATGCATTGTAATTTTGATAGTTTTTAATTCAACGGACAAATATACCCTCACAAAACCTAATATACCCCCAATTCAATTAACGCTCATCTCTCGGCGAAATGTGCGAACGAAAAACGTACACCTACTACTGAAATTTTCTCGTTCAATTGATCAATTTCGTCCCCGATCTTGTCTAATCTTGCTCGATTTCGCTCGATTACTGCTTCAAATCAACATTGGTGAAAACTCTTGATGAAGGTATACACCAATTTTTACATCTCTAGGGTTTAGTGTTTCAATTGTAGCAATTCAAAGTGATTGTTTGTTAGGTTTAGAGAATTTTTACTAAAATACTTGATGAAGGTATGATTTTGAAACAACATTCATTTGTCAAGTTTAGATAAATCTTTTTACTTGCTGTTTCTGCATATATGAGATATAGATAGATGGTGTACCTGACTGATGTTTTCAAGTTGGAAAGAAAAGAGTATTAATATTTTCAGGTTGTGTCTGTTGCATGGTTCATGGTTTTAAGTTTAATGGTACATGGTTTTTAATTTGTTGGTTCACGGTTTTTAATTTATTGGTTCATGGTAGTATTTAGATTTTGCTCATAGTGAATATGTTATGTTGATTGACCATTTTAGATCAAATATGATCATTTCATTCGACGAGTGATTCATTCATACAAAAATCTCAAGTTATGGTCGTGCATGGCACGATCGGGTCTTGCATGGCACGATCGGGTCTTACTAGTATATAAATATAACAAAATAGCTATGAATATCTTTTATTAAATTTAGTTTTGAATTAACAACTTTTTTTAGGGTATGGACTACCATTTACGCTTACTATTTCTTAGAGTGTTTATGATGTGATGCCACATAGTAAATTTAATATGGAGACGACGCTTAGAAGAATTTAACCAAGGGTTGACATGTGACCGATAACAAAAAGGGCATCTGCTTTCTTTAGCAGAAGCTTCCATTCAATCAGTAAATATTTTATTTTATTGAGGAAAATAGTTGTAAGTTGGGCATCCGCTTTCTTTTTGTAGTGTATTTCTCCGTCCCATCGTATGATTCGTATGAGAGTGAAGATAGAGTCCCATTCTGTGGGAAAACTGTAACAGAAGTACTAAGCTGTTCTTGCTTTTGATGGCATTGCGATCTTACTTTGTCATATGCCCAACTTACAACTATACAAGATGGATGCCAGAGTTAAATTCTTATGAAAATATACTTAACGTTTGTAAAAAGGATGAATTGTAGCAAAAACACTGCTTCCGAAATTAAAGACCTTAAATACTAAAAAAAAACAAGATATCAGATATGTTGTTGATCACTGCTTACATAAACAACAGGATCGATAATCGTCCCTTGATCTTGTTACAATCCAATATTCTCATCACACATTCAAAGTCTAAAACAAATACAGTAAAACCATATCAACTGGAAACTGCTACACATACCAAAAAAAAAACCTACTCCCTCCGTTTCACAATAGTTGTTCTTAAAGCCAATTTTTTTTGTTTCAAAATAGTTGTTCATATAAAGTTTTTTTCCATTTATACCCTTAGAGTATACCCCACATTATACTTCTCCCAAAATTTCTTTTTAAAAGTACAAATCACTTATTGGTAATTGAGAAAAAAGAGAGAGCATTTAATAGGGGCAATTTGGAGAAAAAAAAATTTCCTTAATATGTGTGAAATTTTGTCTAAAAACAACTATTGTGAAACGGAGGGAGTATTAGACAAGCAACATCAGCATCCTTCGTATTCAGCAATTCACAGCAATTTATTTCAAACTTTGAGCATCTGCAATTTATTGGAAAACGCCACAGCAATCCAATCTGGCTGAGCTACAGACCACTGCAGCTGATTAATCTCAGAGGTAGCAGAGTAAGCAGACAAGGGATCGATTCCATTGGGACCAGCCACAGTAGGCAGCTCCCAGATGAGCGCCTGAGCGTCGTCTCCAGCAGAGCAGATGTGCTTGGAGCTCTGCGGAGCCCACGCTATGGCGTTCACACTAGCCCCGTGCCTCTCGAGCTCCGCCACGGGCATCGTAGGAGACCGAATGTCCAGTATCACCACTTTGTTGCTGTCCATCAGGATGGTCGCCATGTACCTGAGATCCTGCTTGTTCCAGGCAAGCCTGAGAAGCGAAGTGTCTGGCTCCGGAGACTCGTAGATGATCGTGGAATGCTCCTTGTCGCGGAGATCGAAGATGCGGACGCTGCCGTCGGCGGAGACGGAGGAGAAGACGCCGGCTTCTCCCCAGGCGATGTCGTAGACCTCCTTATCGTGCGCGATCAGCTGCGTTTCCACGGCTTCTTTCTCGATGTCCCAGATGGTGCAGGTGGTGTCGATGCTGGAGGTCCCGATCCGCGTCGGGACGACGTCGTTCCAGTCGAAGGAGGTGAGCGGGGCGCAGAACTCGCTGGATTTGGAGTTGTTGAGGACGGCGACGGGCTCGACGGAGTCGCCTCCTCCGTGGAGGTTGTAGAGGCGGAGGAAGTCGGCGGAGGAGGCGAGGAGGGAGGGGGAGGAAGCGTGCGGATTGAACATGAGCTTCGTCGGAGGGTAAGGGTGGGAGAAGGAGAGAGATGGATTGGGGGTTAGGGTTAGGACTTCGTCGTCGAAGGTGAGGATGTCGACCTGATTGTTGTACTCCTCCACGAAGCTTCCGACGGCGATGGAGGTGCGGCCGGAGGAGAAGGACATAGCGTAGAGAGGGTAAGGGGATTCATACGTGACTAGACTCTCGTTACGGAGGTGAGATTCCTGGGTCGAATTCTCCATTTTTAGCGGTGGAATTGTTTGATCGATTGTTGTTCGAATTTTCTAGGGTTTGTATAGATTAGGGATTTGAGGATTTGGGGAGGGAGAACAACAACGCCAACGGCCGCGGTAGTTGGATGAGTCAACGTTCAACGCTACCACATCTTCAATTGAGATTTCTCTCACGCAGAGTCACGGCCTCACGCTCTCGTGCCAAAGCCCCGAGTTCACACCACCACATTTCTCATACAAAGAGTTGGGCTTGGGCCTCAAAGCAGTACCTGAAATTGAAACAGTACATTAGAAATCTATAATCAAAATAAAATAGGGCTTTAAATCTTCCCCCTCATGAACTAGAATATTCAATTTCAAACGTTCCTTAATCGGGAACCATATAATATGGTATAAATCTTTATCAAACACTATGGCTCACGATTAAGGATCCCGATTAAGGAACATGTGAAATTGAATAGTCTTGTTCATCAGATTATTTAATCTTTGAAGAAGATTTATACCATTTTTTCCCACTCTTTTGCTATGAACATAATTTCTAATTTAGAGACTAAGCTTAGTATTAAATTTACTCTCAGCTCTTCTAGCGCATTCTTAAATCATATAATGTCTACTCATTCTAATTTTTGTGTCGATATGGTTTTATGATTTAGCTTTTACCCAACATTTATCTTGAGTATTTACTATTTGTTAGGACAAAGTACCTATTCCTAAAGGTAATCGACCTAAAAACGTGGTTTGAGTTAAACGACCTTGTGATTTAGTTAAGTTAAAATTTGAAGCTTCTAAATATATAGATGGTTCTTATTGCGGTTTTATTCTTCGTAATTCAACTAGTAAAATTTTAGACTTTGGTAGTACCGAATCTGGTGTGAATGGACGCCCCCATGCGAAATGAGAAAGAACATGAGTGGCTGGATGAAAAGAAATGAAGGGTGCAATTCATCACTATAAAATGGGAAAATAACGATACGATTGAATTTTGGCAAATTATTTGTATATTTAAAAAAAAAACGGATACAGAGTCACACACAGGTTGTGCATCAAAATTGGTTGTATGTGCATAAAAAAGTGCCAAATGTGCATCAAAACTGTGTGCATAAATATATGTTTATGCATCAAAATTAGTCATATGTACATCAAAACCAAATGTCATATGTGCATCAAAAGCACCATATGTTCATCATAACAACTAAAAAGTATATCTTGTTTGTGCATGCGTCAAAACTACTTGTATGTGCATACAAAATGGTCGAATATGCATCAAAACTATGTGCTTAAATATATGTTCGTGCATCAAAATTAGTTGTATGTGCATCAAAACTAAATGTCCTATATGCATCATAACAACTAAAAAGCGTATCTTGTTTGTGCGTGCGACAAAACTGGTTGTACATGCATCAAACTAGCCGATTGTGCATCAAAACCTTGTGCATAGATATATGTTTGTGCATCAAAATGAACCTTATGTACATCAAAACAACTAAAAAGTACATCTTGTCTATGAGTGCATCAAAATTGGCTGAATGTGCATCAAAGTTGGATGAATTTGCAAAATTGGCATCAAAATTAGAAGGATATGTGCAATGTGTATCAAAAAAATTGATGCAGATATAATTAGTTTTAATACAAATAGAAAACGAAAACGATGCTCAAAAGTGTATATGCATGTGCATCAAAACAACCAAAAAGTGCATCTTATTTTCCATGTGCATCGAAACTAATGGTATATGCATCAAAAGTATCTAGACTATGGGCAAAAACCTTAGTCATGCACATAAATAAGGTAAAAAAAATTAAAAAATATACAATGTGCATCACACAAAATAGATGCACATTTAATTAGTTATGATGCATATCCAAAGAAAAACCAATGCACGTGATGCACATGTCCCTTAAAAACGTTTTTTTTTTTAAAAAAAATACACGAATAATTTGGGAAAAATACTAGCGTGCCATTTTTTCTCCCTTTCATGAAAGTTTAATCATGTGAGTTGATTTTTTAAGGGAACTGATGAGATTCATTTTTATTTCGCATATGAGCGGCCTTTCTCACGCAATCCTTCTCTGTAAAACTATTCCCCCTATTTCTAGTTTTAAGGTTGAGGCTCTGGCCCTATTTCTAGTATTTTAGATTAATTAGCATTATTTTAATTATCTAATCTGGCCAGGTCATGTATGTTTGATTGGTTGAATTTAAGTAGTTTTATCTTCTTATCTTATTAGAATTATTATTATTTCATATTTAGGATAAGAAGGTTGAGTTTGTTCAACCTCTAGATTTTATAAATACGATTGTAATTCATTAATAATGGCAGATTGGAATTATTTAAAGAGCATTCGGTTAAGTTCTCCTCCATTTTCCAACAAAAACCCTATCTTCCATCTTCTTTTTCATGTCAAAATGCAATCTCTTTTTCAAACTCACATCCATCATCACCAACGTCAATCAACTTAAAATGCATGTCTTACGCATCTCTCTCTCTCTCTTCATCGTGTCAATCTTCAGATCTTCGGGATTATCATGTATGAATTGGTATCAGAGCCCAAACTTTTCAATTTGGAAGATCAAGCTGATTCCTTGCAAGATAAGTTATTCCAAGAGGAGATCATCCATCCCTGCAAGAGAAGAAATCAGCACACCATTGTCGAACATTCTTGCCCTTTTCGAAACATTTTCAAAGGTAATTCTGGAATTTGAGTGAATATTCTTGTAGAGAATTTCGATATGAGTTCATGCATATAAAATCCACCAAAAACAGACTTCGTTTGACTTTTGAAAACTCAAAAATACTCTATAATACGCCATTACCACCACCCCACCGCCGACCCTCACACCTTGCCAGGCAAGACAAGGGTTTTTTTCTGCCCAAGCCAGTCGTGTGTGCGTCTCTCTTTATTACCTTGGTGCACAAGTTTGGATCATTGTCTTGCCATCCAGAAGGCTCATCGCATCCTTGATTAAATCAGTCCATAACACAATCGCACAACATCAGCACAAGGAAGCCCATCGCACCCTTCAGATATGACTTTTTGTGTCGCACCAATTCTATCTATTACTTACAATCCGAAGATGACTGAAGATAATAGTTCAAGGAGAATTGAGTTATTTTTTTGGTGAGTATGATCATACCTATTATTTTGAATGGGAAGAAGTTACAACGACGTTTCTTGAATATTATGGGTATTCCGATCGTAGTAGTATGTATGATTGCCCTACAAGTCTTTTTGAGATGTTTGTCATGATTGGTGGATAGATACTTAGACATTATCATCAATCTCATGGCCTGCATCCCATCACAAATTGGCCATAATTTAGACTTGTATTATGTTGTGTGTTTCTGCTAACCGAACATTCTAGGCGCTTGGCTATGCTAAGCAATTATCGCCAATGTTCTCGATCTCAACTTGAATTCTTTATGGAACTTGAAAATTTGATGATTTTCTTAAAATTCGAAATACAACAAGTTTTGCTCAAGATTTCTTTCTTGTTTGAATCGTTCATTCATGAGATAATTGGATGCAAATAGCAACCTGAGAGATGACATTGATACCTTGGTAGGAATAGCGCAAAGGTATTAGTACAAGCTCAGGAGAATGAAAGAAGTTGTTGTTGCTATTTGTTGTTGCAGAATTTAGTAGGATCGAATCAACACCCAAAAAGCAAGCAAACAAACAAACAGTAAAAAAATAATAGTATAAAGATAGGTTTAAGTTTTGGAAGAGAACATGCCCATTTTATTAATGGGCGCACCTCTTTTATAGGATAGAAGGAGGCTCATTAGGGTTAGGGTTTTGATAAGGATGAGTGATTTAATTATTATTTATTTTTTATTGTTATTTATTAGGCTTGTGCTTATCTTATTTATTGAGATGCATTTATTTAGAATTTAAAGATATTTTTTATTTTAGGATTATTATCCTAAAATATAGATATATAATTATTAGTTATTAAAATTTTATTATTAAATTATTTGGTTAGCTATTTTGATTGGTCAAAAAGTTAGCTAACAAGCACGCCCCTTTAAATGTCTCAATTTTATGGCCAAAATCGCGTGCATTTTAAAAAGACCTGTATATGTGGATTCATACAAGGGGAGTGAGAACCCTCATATGGTATCTCATTCGTAGGGGTGGGCACAGTCAATTAACCGGAGTTTCGGTTAACCGGACATCGATTAACTGGAACTTCGGTTAGTAAATTTCGCGACCACAAAATATGAAGATTTAGTGACCACAATTTAGCGACAACAAAATATGGTTGCTACTTAGCGACCATATGGACGCAAATGGTCACTAATGTGGACACCAAAACAAGGGGGGAAAAAGCACATTAGCGACCACGTGGTCGCTAAAACTGGTGTCCACGTTGTCGCCGGGCCTATGTAGTCGCAATAAGTTCGCGGGGAAATTTCCCACCAGCAATCAGCGACCATGTGGTCGCTGAATGTAGCGACCACATGGTCGATATATATGAAACCCATGGGAGCGACCACATGGTCGCTATGTTTAGCGACCATGTGGTCTCCACCATGCCAGCGACCACATGGTCGCAACATATAGCGACCATGTGGTCGCTAACATGGATCAGATGTTTTGGCGGGCGACATCAATTTTGGCGGGTAATTTCCCGCTTTTTTTGCGACCATTTGGTCGCTAAAAACAGTAGTTGGTAAAATTGCCGCCATTTCAGCATATATACCTAGGTTGTAAAAACTTCACTCTCATTCCGCTTCAACACAGCCTCATACATACATAGCTCTCTTCCAAAATATTCACAAAAGAAAGAAACAATCAACCACAACTCTGAATTGATTCTAGGAAGAAATTCCGTCAATTTTTACCGACAACCTCACTAAAGGTATGTATTTAAATCTTATTCCTAATATTTCATTCCGTCATTATATTGTTTTAGACAAATATTGTCGGTAGAAAGATGTAAGACACTATACTTTTTTGCCTACTATATAAAATTGTAAATGTGGATGTCTTATATAACATATTATCTAGTATTATCTGATAAAGTTGTGAATGTGTATGCCTTTTCATGCAAAATGCATTGATAATATGCTAAAAAGTGCATTGGTAATATCTTAAACTGGAAGTCCAAGATTTCACATTCTGAAAGTGCAATGATAATATATTAAAGTGCACTAATAAGATGATAAAGTGCAAAGATAATATTCTAAAGTGCTTTTGTTATTTTATAAAAATGAAGGGTTGTTTTGTTCAAAAACAATGGATGCGAGGCAACCAAACTCAATTTTATGACCATGGACTTGCATTTGCACCCAACTGTTGATGAGGGTTTCTTGACAACAAATAAATTTATAATCAAGACCCTGCTGAGTATAGGGGAGTCAGGATCGTTCCACGGGAAGCAAGGTTTGTTTATCTATCGACTACTAAAAATCAAACAAAAGCAAGCAAAACACACACAAGCAGCCTCGTTAACGACGTTGTCAGGGTCGTTAACGAACCACCGTAAACAAATGACCAATACTAACGAACTAGACAGGTTCGGTACCGAGCTAACGAACTTAGTAACGAATATGATCTTAAGAGAAATCAAATAAAAACAAAGATCTAGGACAAGGGTTACCACAACATAGTCATGCACAAAAGCTCGTAACAAGATAAATATCATGCCCTTAAATAGATAGATGCATCAACTTTCATTGACTTAGCAAGTAAATTAATCTACTTTCATAAACTAATTCACTCAATTGCTTGTTTTGGATCTAAAGGTTGAAACTTTCGTATTCAAACAATATCAACCTTCAAGTTTATAACTTTCTCTTTCAATCAAGGCAAAAACTCAAATTACCTCAACTTTCATCTCGATATAAGCACAACAAATAATCTCAACAATAGATAAAAGGCATTCAACACATAATCTCACTCACCAAACATGCATAACTATGCCGGGTTTCAACCCCGACCCTAGAAAAGAAGACTACTCACTATTCATGATTAAGAAACAAACAACTTCAACCAAAGAAAATATTGAAAACAAGATACTACTCAAATTAATAATAAATATCGTCTTACAGAGATTTAGAAGAAACCGAAAACACAAAACACCGAATCAAAACCACGACTAACGACCTCGGTAACTCTCGTCCACCGAGCTCTCGATCTCGACTCCGATCCGTTTCTCTCTCTCTCGGCTCTTCCTTCTCTCTCTACTACTCTATGATCGATCCCCCCTCTCTAAGCTAGATAGAAGGGTATGTATACTAAAAAGGCTAGAAACTAAAAAAAACTAAAAGATAAAAACTTTCCTAAAAAGATAGAAATAAAAACATAAAAGATAGAAATAAGATCTAGAAAGATAACAAGACCTAAAATACATAATATAATAACCCTAAAATCATAAAAAGGTACTTTATCGATACGGAAATAAATTCCCGCACAGGATCAGTAAGTCACAAAATCAAACTCTTCGAAAACTCTATCTCGTGGCCTCGTTAACGAGCCCTCACAGCCTCGTTAACGAGCCTGGGCTTGGTTTCTTCAACACTTCTTCTCCGAAAAACTTCAACTTCAACTTCTTCACCTCGTATTCTTTTGTCCTTTATCATAGCACTCCAAATTCAGCTCCAGAAAGCACCGTTTTCTTGCTAAAACCTACAAAAAGACACAAAACGGAGTAGCTTCCATATTTTTCACAAAATATGCAAAACTATCCAAAAACACACAAAACTAACCCTAAACTTATCAAAACTAAACCTAATAAACTAAGAAAACCTACCAAAAAATATACTAAAAACACGAACATCAAAATACCCTATACTTAGACTTGCTTGTCCTCAAGCAATCACTTAACAATAATCAAAACCAAACAACATACTCATCAAACTATAGCCATCATCTAAAAAGCAACTTCAAAACATCTAGAAGATAAATAGCAAATGACTATTAATGTCATCACACACATGTGCACCAAATAGACACAAGAAAATACAATCCAACTGATCGCTCGGGAATGCGAGGGTCTAGAGATACAATTTATAACCCGACCCCGTTGTAGCACATGGTGGGTGTCGAACGCTCAGGAAATCTACTCGATTGATGTGCCTAGACACCAGAAATCTGGAAAGGAGAACTTAAAACAAAGGAAAACAAAGAGAACAGTCGGGACCGACACAAGTGTCACGTCGGGCCCGATGTTGGTGACAAGAGGGAAGTCGGCACAGACGTAGAGCAAGTTGGGCCCGAGGTAGCTGGGTTTTTTAGAACTCAAAGATTGAAAGTAGATCTTGGGCTTTTGGGTTCCTTCTCTAGTAGATTAAGGCTTTTCCACCCCAATTCAAGCAATAAGTGATGATCGGAATAGGATCGAGTGCTTTCGCCCTCGTTCCAACCACTTCTACACATCGATCATTGGGGAAATCCCCTTCGAAGCAAGGTCTTGAGATGGACAAATGTTCACTTTCGCTACTTTGCCAATCACAAGCCTTGATTCCTTACTTTCGTAAGGAATTGTAGCTCTATGTAAAGTGGGTTCCTAGATCAAGCACTCAAGGCTATGGAATTGGGGTTTCTAGCCCAACCTAGCTAGAGTTTTCCCCCATAACCCAAGATCAAGGAGATCTACTCCATATGGCAAACAAAGAAAGCAAACAAATAAAAAAGCAAAGCAATCAACATCATCAATCTCAAACCAAAGCCAAGTTTCATTCACAAATCAAAAGCAATCCACAAACTTCAATCAAAGGTTTCCAAATCCACAAAATCAAAACAAGGCAAAGCTAATCTATCAACCAAACCTATCAAATCTCCCTCTCCTTGGCCGATTCTCTCTCTTCTCCTTCTCCTCTCCTTCGTCCTTGCTCTCCAAGTATCCTCTTGAGAGTTTTTGAGGGTTGGTTCCTTGCTAAGTGTGGGAACCTCCTTCAATTAGAAGATAAGAGAGCCTTTATAGATGAGGGGCAAAAGTGGTAGTTTACAATTTCGTGCCTTGGAGCCCAAGCAGTCAGCGACCGACTCGGCCCGACACGGAGGACCTCGGGCCCGACTTACTGTGCAAGTCGGTCCGAGGTTGGAAACTCCGTCTCGGGTCCGGCGTTGGTTCCAGCTCGGTCCGGACCTCGTTCCACCTTCTTCTTGTTGGCTTTTCTCTTGTTCATCTTCATGGCTTGCTCCTCTCTTTCCCTCTTTAGCTCGGGCCTTGCTCCATATTCCGATTCTCCTTCAAAACGACCCTTGATCCTTGCCAAAACACCTACAAAAACACATAGAACGCGCATAGTCTCCGAATCTCATAGAAATACGGGAACTAAGCTAAAAAGGAACAAAACACACAAGAAAAGGGGGAAAAGAAACATATTTACAAAGGAAATCATATATAAAAACACCACCAAATAAAGAGACATCACCAACCTCACAAGGGATAATGTGTTTTACTCAACTCTCAAGTGTTTAGGCAATGTTGTCAAAATGGTAGATGGAAGAGTGTTGAAACAGATTGACATGGTAAAAAGCTTACATTTCCTATTTATGTACTATTACTCCTTAAATTATGTAGAAAGTAACAAAAAAGAAAATGTAGGTGATGTTCCCTGTGCTATAGAATAATGAGCACTACTTCCTTATCAATTTCAACTTGAAGAATCAAGGGATTGACATCATTGACAGCTTAAACATAGATAATACTGTTCATAAGGAACATGAAGACAACATCAACAGTTTGGTAAGGTTTTTTAAAGCTTCAAAACTTACTTTATACACACAAAAAAATTGTATACATAATGCAGTGTACATGCATGTTTTTTCAGAGAAGTTTGTTGTTTGCTTATTTGCAAAGTGCAAGAATGCTTAAGAAAGCACAAGCAGTGCTGAGAATTCAGCCAGTGGTGCAAGAAATCACATGGAGCTCAATCAACAAAGAAGATTCAAGCATATATACAATGCGACACCTAGAGATGTTCATGGGTCAACAAATGCAAGGGTATTGGGCAGATCTAAATGCAGTGAACAACAAAAAGAAGATCCAACTATTGAGGAAGAAATACATGTTTGCAATGTTGAAGTCAACAATTAATGAAGAGAAGATGAAAGAAGCAGATTATGTCAAGAAGTTCAATGTGAAGAGTGGAAAACAAAAGATGAAGTAAAATCAAGTCTTATTTAGAATTGTGTTTTGGCGGATATTTAGGCAATGCATGCCACTTTTGGTTTTAGTGAAAAGAAGTCTAATTTAGGAACTCCTATGGCTCTAATTCAATGACTGAACTGAAGTATTATGGCTCTAACTGTTTTGGACATGCTTACTAATGGTAATATATGGATGTATATTTTTAATGAAGTGTTATGGCTCTAAATGCATGCCACTTTTAATTTAGACATGCTTACTATTCATTGCCAATTCGAGCACTTGTGCTTGTGACAGGTTTGTTGTCATTAGATTTTAACACTCAACACAGTTTCTAACTTCTTTATGTACGGTTTATGGACATTATTACACAACAACATAAAAATATGTAAATTGCATCAATATGAAGATAAAAGTGCATTACAATACTAGTAAAAGTGCATCGATATATAGTTAAAGTGCATTACAATATTAGTAAAGTGCATCGATATGAACCTAAAGTGTATTACGTACATTGAAAAAAAATATGTAAATTGGTAATGATAAAGTTCAAAATTAATATTGATAAGGTGAAAAATGTCCAAATAGGTAAACTAAAAAATATAAAACGAATTGTTGTTGATAGCCCTGAAGAACGGAATCAACCTGGAAAATGAAGGGACACATTAGAAGAAAGTCTTAAAAACAAAAAAGAAAACACAACAAAAATAAATTTAAAAAAAATACATACATGTTGTATTTGGATCAAAATCTTCTATCTTAGTGGATTCTTCACTTCCCTCAATGTTTTCTTTACCTGAATTTGGAAAAATAAATAGTGCATTACATACTGAGTAAAGTGCATCTAGTGGATAAAAAACTGCAGTATAAAAGTAGAAATTAAAAATGCAAGGAATATACTCACAAGTAGATCTATTGTGATGTGCATACTTCTTGCATCTGCCACATTTTCGTTTCTTTTTATTACTGACTTGTATTCCAGACTCCTTACCACCTAGAATCCTCTTTGCACGACCCTTAGTCTTCGCTTGTTCTGGTGGATGGACAGTTATTGTGGTAGGTAATGAGGTCCCAACAAATTCCTCAGCAATTTGAGCATTAGATGAGCCAGAACTTTGCATAACTAGACCTTTTTTTGTAAGAGAATCTTTCTGATCACTAATAAGACACGCAAAGGCCTTCAATTGAGCAGCATCTCGCTCTAAAAGTCCCATGCAACAGAAAAAGTATGAAATCAATGTATTTGTTAGCTTTTGCCTCTCTTCTAACTCAGCACAATGATCAACCAATGTACCTGCAATGTAGAAAGTGGGCTTAATGGTTGCAAGTTTAGTCCACCGAGTGAGGATAAATCTGTTGGGAATGTGTGTCATGTCCAGGTTCTTAAAGACGAAAAACATGTGGCGACAAGGCAGGCCAACACGTTGAAACTCCTTGCAGGAGCAAACAACATTTTTGTCATTTTGGGTGTACACTGTTTGCACTTGGGGCCAACCAGCTTGGACAATGGTATATGTAATGGCTTCATTTTCTGGGACCATACTAGTCAAACGAAAATCAAAACAACCAGATCATATTTCTTTTTGAATCAACTTGAAGACTGTCAATGTGAAAATCTCTGCTGCATGCCTCTCTAACTCAAGTGTAGTCCTAAAATTTGGAACTATAGTGGAAGACTCATAGTTCAGCTTTGACTATGTGTGTCTCTGAGCGTCTAATGCACTCTCAAAGTGAACTACATTTCCACAAGCCTATAATTTCTATCGGTAAAATGACCAAAGAAATCATTCTGTACCTCAGATATAGGAGTGGTCCTAACCAACCCACCAAACATGATATCTCTAAAGTAGGCTGGGATCCAAAATTGACGAATAGCAAACATATCATGGAACCACTTTTTGTTTTCCAATGGATAAGCATCGACTAGAGCCAACCATTTCTCCTCAAATTCAGCTAGTTCAAGGGAATAGTCCCAAACAATAGAATGAAGTTTATCCTTGAAAGTGGGACCATCTGCATCGTCTTTTGTCTTCTCAGGAACCTTCTGTGTGATGTGCCACATGCAAAGATGGTGACGTGTAGTAGGAAATACATGTGCTACTGCAACCTTCATTGCCATATCTTGATCCGTGACTAAAATTTTTGGATCATACCCCATGGATTTCTTAAACCTCTCAAAAAGCCAAACATATGATTCAATATTTTTGTTCAATAACAACCTAGCACCAAAGGTTACACACCTTCTATGGTGATCCAAACCAGTAAAGGGAGCAAAAATCATTTAATACCTGCATGGTAACAAAGAGTCTGTAAATTAGAAAGGGTATAAAGTGCATGACAAACATGTAAAAGTGCACCAGAAACTAGTAAAAGTGCACAAGTATAGATATACTTGTTAGTTCTGTAGGTAGCATCAAAGGAGACAGCTTCTCCAAAGTAAGCAAAGTTTTTTCTTGAGACCAGATCAACCCAAAATAATCTTGTCAAACGGTCTTGGGAATTTACATCATAATCAAAGAAGAATACATCACATAGTTCTCTTTTTTGATGAAATTTATCAATCAACACTTGAGCATCTGAACCAACAAAGAATGCCAACAAATCTCTTCGAAATTTTTTGAAATCAACTACAGAAGCACCAACATTTCAATAACCACCGACAAGTTCTTTGAAAATCCTATGGCAAGGTGTAGGACCAATATTGGCTTTTGAACAGTCAAGGATAAATTTTTTGTGACCCATATGCAGATTTAGATTAGACTTTAGAAATTGATTATACCTACGCTCCACAGGCGTATGCATATGACGCTCTATAAACACTGATACTACATATCCCTTTCTACCAAGAAAGCTAAAAGAAATCCTTGCTATACAACCAACCCGTTTGGATGGCCTTTCAAGAATTCGTTTGATCCGACTATCCTTGGAACCTGATTTTGAACACATCAAACGCTTAAGGGTGACAGTGCCATCTTTTGTGACAGTGCCATATTTTGTGTCAGTATGTCGAGTCCCATCTTTTGTAGAAGCCAATACCTTCATCCAATGTGTTGAAAATTGACCTTCATATGGTTTAAACTCAGATGGACACGCAGGAAAATAGTATGTTGTTTGCCCTTGAGATAACTCAACAGAGTACTCACCAACCTATTTATCTGATTCCTCATTCACAACATGAACAACAGCAGTATCAATAGTGTGCAAAGCAGAATCAATATTTGAAGAAGAACTAGATGCACCGACTACAAAATAAAAGGATAATTAAGGATGTTAATTCACTGAAAGTGCATTATGAATATGTAAAAGTGCATTACGAATATCTAAAAGTGCATTACAAAGCAGGATTTCAACCGAAAAAAGAAACAATCACAAAAAGCATGCTTAAATCCATCAAAAGAAGCAGGATGCCAACCTTCTACTAGTTCATACCAATTTCCCTTTCATCTTAGAAGCATATTGTCAAATCCTATCAATAACATTGACAAAGAACGTGAAACACAAACCTGTAGGCATAAATATGCTTACGAATGCATACGAACTCTCAAACTTCCTACCACAATGCATACGAACTCTTCAATTCATTAATGGAAACAAAAATCCTTTGGCCAATAGACAAATTGATTCATGGAACAAATGCAAACGAACTCTCAAAACAAAAATCTAATCAAGACAAATCAATTCATGTAACAATCTGAAATTCAATGATTTAAGAAAGAGGAAAGTTGAATTTCATACGATCGAGTTGAATTGTTGGGTGGACATGGATGTTGCCTTCAAAATAGGCTACAGAAACTCCCACCAAAGGATCCAATCCCGACCGAGAAGACAATTCTCGTCGCTCTGATTCCGATATGGAATCTCCCATGGTAAATCCTCCTCAAGCACGGAGATCCTTCTCAAGGTCAATCGGAGTTCGTCCTCGAGCTCAAAATCGGAGAACCAGAGCCACGATCGATCGTATGAATGAACTCGTGCGAAATAAAATGGAAAAATAAAAACAAAAGCAACATTACTAAAATACCCCTAGCTATTTAAAAAAAAGGAGTGTGATCTGCACCGTTAATTAGCCGGATCAAACGACTTATATTAGTCCTTATTTTTTAGGTTAAGCCTAATCCTCATATGATCCCAACTCTAAAAAATTTAGTTTTTCTTAGGTCTATCGGGCGTATATCTCCTCCCTTGGGTAGGGGTAACCCCTTCTTGACCCTACAAATTTTGCTGTAGCGGAACCTCACTGGGTCAATATTGATGTTGTTTTTGTTATAAGAATTTCATAACTAATCCAACTTGTAAATCGCTTTCAACCCTTTTTCTTAATTGTGCAAACATTGAAAAAGGTTGTTTACCCTTGGTTATTTCATTTTGATCATTATAGGAAGCAAACTCCTATTTTGTAATACATGATTCATTTTAAATACATAGTCTTGAGAAATTACAAAAAGGTCTTATTTATTTATTCTTATTCACTTATGACAATTGTTTCGGGCACAAAAGCGACCTTCTACTATAATTGAGGGGAAATACTGATCAGAAGACAAACTCATACAAATTATATTTAGATGTGAATTTGGTTATTATAAGAGCTAGACAAACAGTTTTCTGAATTTGTGAGTTTACGCAAGCAGGCCCGTCTAACCATGCGGTGCATGTGGTTCTTCTGAACATGACCCCAAAAATGTGTTTTATTTTAGATGTGAATTTGGTTATTATAAGAGCTAGACAAACAGTTTTCTTAATTTGTGAGTTAACGCAAGCATGCCCGTCTAACCATGCGGTGCATGTGCATGTGGTTCTTCTGAACAGGGCCCCAAAAATGTTAGGGGCCCAATATTTCCACAACTTTGTACTGAGTATAGATGTGTCTTATTTTGGGCCCAATATTTTTTTTTTAACACATTGGGCTATTCTCCAATCTACTCTTGGCAGTTGGCACGCATGTTACATAATCACCAATTCACAATAAATTTTTTTAAATTTATAATTGGGCCCAAATATTGGTAATTACATAGGGCCGCTAAAATTACCGGAGCAGCCCTGTACGCTAATACAAAAAAAATCTCAATCTCTTTGTTACAATAACGCTCTCCATTAGTTATGCTCTTAGAAGATTTTGTGTGATCTTCGATGCCCTTCTTCATCTAGATCCTCCTACTTCTTATAATGTCGTCGTAACCTTGTGATTTTAGGCGTTCATCCGATCCTTCTTGACAAAATCTTCTCCTTTCCTCCCTTAATTGAATTAATCCTTGTCAATTAATCCTTTCAAATACGCCCTTTAACAAACCTAGAGCTGTCAAAAGCTGACAGAACCCGCCAACCCGACCTGAACAACCCAATAATTTTAGGTTCAAGACCCGAAAATTTGAACCTGAAACTCGAAATCAACCGAACCCGATAGAACCCGAAACCCGTTGGGTTGACCGATTTAGTATATTTATAGAATTTTTAAAATTTATTTGAAAACTATAATATATTTTATTATTAAAATAAATGAAAATAATATATTATAATTAAATATTATTATTTAATTAAAAAATGATTTTAATAATCATAAAAAAAGGTTATTTTAGACCTGCTGGTCAACCCGACCCGACCGAAAACCCGCTACAACCCGACCCGATTGACCCGTGACCCATAACGAAACTAAACCCAGTTTAACCCGAACCCGAAATGACCGAACCCGAACCCGTCCGACCCGACCAAATTGACAGGTCTAAACACACCCAATTTAATACGCTATAATAATTATATTAGATAATTAGTTCTATTAGTCTTATTGTATTTAGAATATTGTCGTTTCCTTTTATTTAGGTCTTTAGTTTTATCGTTTAGTAATTTTTTTTTAATATTTCATCAATTAGGTTTAGCTTGTTAGCTAAATATTATGCTTATCATAAATACCTTTCAAGTTATGTTTTGGAATCAATCAATGAATGAGAAATCAGAAATTAATTAGTTTTGCCCTACTCTTCACTCTTTATCCCCGACTTTGGCCATTCACGTCCGAAGTGCTCCTGCACTATTATCCTTGGTATCAACTGAATCAATTGCTATCACAATTCGACCTCCTAATTACAAATTGCATCTCTTTATCAAAGTCCAACAAAACCCTAGATCACAAATTTATAATTGATTTGCTACATCTCGATGGCAATTGAACCCCAATCTAGGTAAAGTCGCATGCACTTAAATGAATATTGCATTAATTTAGATTTTACTAATGGTTAAATATAAGATTGAAAGTTTGTATTCCTCTATTGTTTGTAGCTTTGTGTTGGTGTTAGAGAGGAAAATGAGGATGCTACGGTTTTAGTCGGTGAAGGGCAATGGTTAAAGATGAATCATACGGGGTTGGAGAGAACTCGACATTTAGATAAGATAACCACACTTATCCAATTTTGGAAAATATAAAGAAGAGGTGGTTTTTTTAATTGAGCATAAAAAATGGGTGGTATTTTATAATTCGGATTTTCTAACCTATGTCCTAAGGGCATAGGATAAACATCTTGTTTTGGAAAGATTTGTTATTTTTATTTATTTAGTAAATTAATTTTTTTTTGCTAAGGGTTTATGCATTTTCTTTTAGGGTTTTAGTTTCCAAAATCAAGATGGTTATCCTATGCACTTAGGGCATAGGATAGAAAGACCGTTTATAATTTTATATTAATGTGAGGCTATTTGAAGCAGCAACTCCTATAGATTAGGCTATTTTTTTATTTTCAAAGGTAAGGATATAAAATGCAACAACTCCAAAGATAAGAGTATGTAGTGCAATTTATCTTAATTAATAACAAAAAAAGTTTCAGACTATTTTCAAATCATTAATATGCTATAATTAAAGTCGAATCCCTCTATCCTATATTCCTATGTATCGTCATCTTAACTATGCCACGTAGACGTTTCAATTTTTGTATTTACCTCTTTTCGCTTCGTTACTTAAGTATTTGCATTCCTTTGATGAGAAAATGAATACAAGATTTACAAATCCATCAAAAATTAATCAGAATCTTTAGGCTTCAATTATAGATCGGCACAGCCTACTTCGTAAAAATCGCAAAACAACCATAACAAAGAAAAGGACACGATCCATTTGATGAGAAACATTATCATAAGTATCGAAATTCTCATAAATTACACAATATCAATACACAAATTTGCAAAAATAATAGCTAAATATAAAATGTATGAGCTCTTTGCATGACCTTTTTGAATATTTCGTATGGAGTGAATACAACAAATCAAAGCTTCAATGGAGGTCTCTAAACCCTCTCAATTTCTATTCCGAATACGGCCAGATTTGTTAAAATCGATAACGTCGAAGGATAGAAAGATTGAAAGGGATCGTATAAAGAATTCTTCACTTGATCATCTTCTTCTCCAATCTTCTTCAATTGCTAATGTTGCCTTCAATGGTGAAAATCTACAATTTTGATCGTGCATGTTTTTATGAACGATTTTTCTAACCTATTCCCTTATGGCATAGGTTAAGTATACTAATGAATGAAGGTAAAACCCTATTAGAAAATTAGTTAAACCCTTTTAAAAAAATTAATTAATCTAAAATAAGTACAAACTTATATATAATTTCTATTTTTAGGAGATTAAGGGTTAAAAAAATTATTTTACGAAAGAGACTAAATAGAGAAATATCTAATTTTTATTATGGGAAGAAAGAATCTTTATTGATATTTTTCTCTTATAAATGAGAAGAAATCTGGTGTAATGTACATACATTAGGTTTTTGTACCTTTTTAGGATTAACCCAAACCGTTCAAATCTAATCGTCCAACGGTCTAAAAAACACTATTTTTATCCTAAGAAGACTTTCTACTAGAACATCATAAAATCATATATATATATATATATATGTGTGTGTGTGTGTGTGTGTGTGTGTGTGTGTGTGTGTGTGAGTGTTTGTGTGTGTGTGTGTGTGCACATGGCTCAACGGTTGAGCCTCTTGCCCATCTGCAAGAGATCCCATGTTCGAGGAGTTAGGGCGGCGGTTTGCCCGTACTTTAGGCTAGTCCAAGTAGTACTAGGACTACCCTAAAATCTTACCTAATCAATATATATATATATACATATATATAGATATAGATTGAGGTTCAATAGAGAACAAATAAGTATGAGAGAACAAGATAGCAATTATAATTTTATATTAATGTGAGGCTATTTGAAGCAGCAACTCCTATAGATTAGGCTATTTTTTTATTTTCAAAGGTAAGGATATAAAATGCAACAATTCCAAAGATAAGAGTATGTAGTGCAATTTATCTTAATTAATAACAAAAAAAGTTTCAGACTATTTTCAAATCATTAATATGCTATTATTAAAGTCGAATCCCTCTATCCTATATTCCTATGTATCGTCATCCTAACTATGCCACGTAGACGTTTCAATTTTTGTATTTACCTCTTTTCGCTTCGTTACTTAAGTATTTGCATTCCTTTGATGAGAAAATGAATACAAGATTTACAAATCCATCAAAAATTAATCAGAATCTTTAGGCTTCAATTACAGATCGGCACAGCCTACTTCGTAAAAATCGCAAAACAACCATAACAAAGAAAAGGACACGATCCATTTGATGAGAAACATTATCATAAGTATCGAAATTCTCATAAATTACACAATATCAATACACAAATTTGCAAAAATAATAGCTAAATATAAAATGTATGAGCTCTTTGCATGACCTTTTTGAATATTTCGTATGGAGTGAATACAACAAATCAAAGCTTCAATGGAGGTCTCTAAACCCTCTCAATTTCTATTCCGAATACGGCCAGATTTGTTGAAATCAATAACGTCGAAGGATAGAAAGATTGAAAGGGATCGTATAAAGAATTCTTCACTTGATCATCTTCTTCTCCAATCTTCTTCAATTGCTAATGTTGCCTTCAATGGTGAAAATCTACACTTTTGATCGTGCATGTTTTTATGAACAATTTTTCTAACCTATTCCCTTATGGCATAGGTTAAGTATACTAATGAATGAAGGTAAAACCCTATTAGAAAATTAGTTAAACCCTTTTAAAAAAATTAATTAATCTAAAATAAGTACAAACCTATATATAATTTCTATTTTTAGGAGATTAAGGGTTAAAAAAATTATTTTACGAAAGAGACTAAATAGAGAAATATCTAATTTTTATTATGGGAAGAAAGAATCTTTATTGATATTTTTCTCTCATAAATGAGAAGAAATCTCGTGTAATGTACATACATTAGGTTTTTGTACCTTTTTAGGATTAACCCAAACCGTTCAAATCAAATCGTCTAACGATCTAAAAAACACTATTTTTATCCTAAGAAGAATTTCTACAAGAACATCATACAATCATATATATATATATATATGTGTGTGTGTGTGTGTGTGTGTGTGAGTGTTTGTGTGTGTGTGTGTGTCCACATGGCTCAACGGTTGAGCCTCTTGCCCATCTGCAAGAGATCCCATGTTCGAGGAGTCAGGGCGGCGGTTTACCCGTACTTTAGGCTAGTCCAAGTAGTACTAGGACTACCCTAAAATCTTACCTAATCAATATATATATATATATATAGATTGAGGTTCAATAGAGAACAAATAAGTATGAGAGAACAAGATAGCAATTATAATTTTATATTAATGTGAGGCTATTTGAAACAACAACTCCTATAGATTAGGCTATTTTTTTATTTTCAAAGGTAAGGATATAAAATGCAACAACTCCAAAGATAAGAGTATGTAGTGCAATTTATCTTAATTAATAACAAAAAAAGTTTCAGACTATTTTCAAATCATCAATATGCTATAATTAAAGTCGAATCCCTCTATCCTATATTCCTATGTATCGTCATCTTAACTATGCCACGTAGACGTTTCAATTTTTGTATTTACCTCTTTTCGCTTCGTTACTTAAGTATTTGCATTCCTTTGATGAGAAAATGAATACAAGATCTACAAATCCATCAAAAATTAATCAGAATCTTTAGGCTTCAATTACAGATCGGCACAGCCTACTTCGTAAAAATCACAAAACAACCATAACAAAGAAAAGGACACGATCCATTTGATGAGAAACATTATCATAAGTATCGAAATTCTCATAAATTACACAATATCAATACACAAATTTGCAAAAATAATAGCTAAATATAAAATGTATGAGCTCTTTGCATGACCTTTTCGAATATTTCGTATGGAGTGAATACAACAAATCAAAGCTTCAATGGAGGTCTCTAAACCCTCTCAATTTCTATTCCGAATACGGCCAGATTTGTTAAAATCGATAACGTCGAAGGATAGAAAGATTGAAAGGGATCGTATAAATAATTCTTCACTTGATCATCTTCTTCTACAATCTTCTTCAATTGCTAATGTTGCCTTCAATGGTGAAAATCTACAATTTTGATCGTGCATGTTTTTATGAACGATTTTTCTAACCTATTCCCTTATGGCATAGGTTAAGTATACTAATGAATGAAGGTAAAACCCTATTAGAAAATTAGTTAAACCCTTTTAAAAAAATTAATTAATCTAAAATAAGTACAAACTTATATATAATTTCTATTTTTAGGAGATTAAGGGTTAAAAAAATTATTTTACGAAAGAGACTAAATAGAGAAATATCTAAGTTTTATTATGGGAAGAAAGAATCTTTATTGATATTTTTCTCTCATAAATGAGAAGAAATCTGGTGTAATGTACATACATTAGGTTTTTATACCTTTTTAGGATTAACCCAAACCGTTCAAATCTAATCGTCTAACGGTCTAAAAAACACTATTTTTATCCTAAGAAGACTTTCTACTAGAACATCATAAAATCATATATATATATGTGTGTGTGTGTGTGTGTGTGTGTGCACATGGCTCAACGGTTGAGCCTCTTGCCCATCTGCAAGAGATCCCATGTTCGAGGAGTTAGGGCGGCGGTTTGCCCGTACTTTAGGCTAGTCCAAGTAGTACTAGGACTACCCTAAAATCTTACCTAATCAATATATATATATATATATATATATATATATATATATATATATATATATAGATTGAGGTTCAATAGAGAACAAATAAGTATGAGAGAACAAGATAGCAATTATAATTTTATATTAATGTGAGGCTATTTGAAGCAGCAACTCCTATAGATTAGGCTATTTTTTTATTTTCAAAGGTAAGGATATAAAATGCAACAACTCCAAAGATAAGAGTATGTAGTGCAATTTATCTTAATTAATAACAAAAAAAGTTTCAGACTATTTTCAAATCATCAATATGCTATAATTAAAGTCGAATCCCTCTATCCTATATTCCTATGTATCGTCATCTTAACTATGCCACGTAGACGTTTCAATTTTTGTATTTACCTCTTTTCGCTTCGTTACTTGAGTATTTGCATTCCTTTGATGAGAAAATGAATACAAGATTTACAAATCCATCAAAAATTAATCAGAATCTTTAGGCTTCAATTACAGATCCATCAAAAATTAATCAGAATCTTTAGGCTTCAATTACAGATCAGCACAGCCTACTTCGTAAAAATCACAAAACAACCATAACAAAGAAAAGGACACGATCCATTTGATGAGAAACATTATCATAAGTATCGAAATTCTCATAAATTACACAATATCAATACACAAATTTGCAAAAATAATAGCTAAATATAAAATGTATGAGCTCTTTGCATGACCTTTTTGAATATTTCGTATGGAGTGAATACAACAAATCAAAGCTTCAATGGAGGTCTCTAAACCCTCTCAATTTCTATTCCGAATACGGCCAGATTTGTTAAAATCGATAATGTCGAAGGATAGAAAGATTGAAAGGGATCGTATAAAGAATTCTTCACTTGATCATCTTCTTCTACAATCTTCTTCAATTGCTAATGTTGCCTTCAATGGTGAAAATCTACAATTTTGATCGTGCATGTTTTTATGAACGATTTTTCTAACCTATTCCCTTATGGCATAGGTTAAGTATACTAATGAATGAAGGTAAAACCCTATTAGAAAATTAGTTAAACCCTTTTAAAAAAATTAATTAATCTAAAATAAGTACAAACTTATATATAATTTCTATTTTTAGGAGATTAAGGGTTAAAAAAATTATTTTACGAAAGAGACTAAATAGAGAAATATCTAAGTTTTATTATGGGAAGAAAGAATCTTTATTGATATTTTTCTCTCATAAATGAGAAGAAATCTGGTGTAATGTACATACATTAGGTTTTTGTACCTTTTTAGGATTAACCCAAACCGTTCAAATCTAATCGTCTAACGGTCTAAAAAACACTATTTTTATCCTAAGAAGAATTTCTACTAGAACATCATAAAATCATATATATATATATAAATGTGTGTGTGTGTGTGTGTGTGCACATGGCTCAACGGTTGAGCCTCTTGCCCATCTGCAAGAGATCCCATGTTCGAGGAGTTAGGGCGGCGGTTTGCCCGTACTTTAGGCTAGTCCAAGTAGTACTAGGACTACCCTAAAATCTTACCTAATCAATATATATATATATATATATATATATATATATATATAGATTGAGGTTCAATAGAGAACAAATAAGTATGAGAGAACAAGATAGCAATTATAGGCCTTTGGATGATATTCCATTGGATGGCTAAGATTACATATCCAAATTTGACCAAATTTCAAATTTAAACCCAATCCCTTAATTATAGCAAGTGTTTATTAATTTTGGGATTTATAGAAAAATCACAAAAGGAAATTCCATAGTTTTTGGGTATCTTGGATTTTTAACTTATGTTACAATTTTTTTTTACTCCAGAATTCTCAAACCTAATTTTTCGGGTTGTAGAATCGTCATTCTCACCCTTTCTCAAGCAAGAGCATCCCGACTCCTCTCGAACAGCGAAATCGCCCTCGCCTTCATTCATCGCCGCTCGCGCATCGCCCCCAATTTCCGACCACCACCGCTCGGCCCTCACTATCGCGCTCGCCCACAAAGTCCGGCGACCACCATTCACCCTCAGTCGCGCTTGCCCTCACAGTCACGCTTGCCCCCACATTCCGGCCACCACCGGAATCTCCCCTCCCATTCGCGCTCTCCCCTAGTCGCGCTCGCCCCCAATCGGCCCGAGTACGACATTAAAACCCTGGCTCGCTCGTCACCTTATATTCAGGAATACCGATTGTATATAAGATAACATTACATGTATATAGACATAAATACGGTGTATACAATGAACATTTATAGATGTTTACGAAATACAAATAGAATATACATTAATAAAGATGTTTTACAGAGTTAGGACATATATATATATACATAGTATATATAGATCACAAGTGTATGTAACATAGAGGTCATGTGTATAGAAATGTATATAAATTCTAATAATTGTATATAACAGTATAACAATTGTATATTGAGATCAATATAAACACATCATACTCATTCGTGTATAATTGGTATATTAATTTCTAATAATTGTACACATATTTTAAAACGGTGTATATGCTCAACATTTGTACATTTTTTTTATTCGACGTAGAATTAAAAATAGTTTACAAATAAGTCATGTATATTAACTGTGAATTACATGTATATACGCTAATAACGAATGTATACATAATTCAAATTGTACATGTAAAAGACATGTTTTTGTTAATTGTACATACAATAATGCAAATAGTATCCAGCCACATCAATTTTGTATATACATTTATTAAGTTGTTATATACAATATTATAGTATATATATACAGAGGATCGGCGCTTGCTCGGCGTGGTGGTTCGTGGTGGCCGAAATTCTCTAGCGAGCAGTTCCGACGTTCAGCGTGTAGTTCCGAGCAGTTCGACATGGTGGTTCGAGCAATTCCGACGGCGCTTCCAATGCAATGGAGGTTGTAGGTCTCCTGCGACGGCGGGTCTCGGTGGTGGCCGGGTCTCCAGCGACGGCGGGTTCGGTGGTGGCCGGTTTATTCGTGGCCGGCACAATGGAGCTATGGAGCGGTTTCAACGTGGCCGTTTTCAACAAGGCCGGCGCAATCGAGCAATGGAGCGGTTTCAACGTGGCGGGTTCGGTGGTGGCCGCCGATCGAAAGTGGGTGCGTGAGTTTTTTGAACGATCGAAATTGGCTGCAATGGAGTGGTTTCACAATGGCCGATTTTTTCCAAAAATCATGTAAAACACAATGGAGAAAAATCAAAATAAAATTTTAATTATGGTAGTTAGACGGAGTAAATTATGTGGAGAAGATCTCTCCTATTTTTGATTTTTTGCTATTTTCCTTTTTTTGTTCTATTGTAAATACTAATCTCACCATCTATCCCAATCTCATCCAATGGATGAGATTTGTTCTCTTGTTCTCTATAAAATCTTGTTCACTATAGAATCTAACTATATATATATATATATATATATGAAGGGGCGCTCCGGTGCAATACGTTTTATGGTGCAATGTGTGGTTACATATTGTGCGTTGGATTATCCCAAATCAAAGGTTAATATTAAATAGGGAAAAGTGGAAAAAGAGTGGGAATGTACATGATGATTTTCACGTTTTCTTTAAAATGGAAGGTTGCTTAAAATTAGGGGGAGATAATTGCAACTGATTTGAAAAAACCATATCAGAATCAAAGAAAATCTTTTAAACCCCACGATTTTATATTTATGGTAGTTGCATAATTCTAGGGATTGATAAAGAATGAGAAGATTTATAGAGAAATTAAATAATCGAATTTATAAATACAAAAACTCTGCAGAATCATTGAATATCTATTAGTCGACATTTGAAAAACTCAATATGATTGTTTGAATAATTATAGAGTCGTATAATATTTATAGCCGATGTTTGAATAACTCGGTTTGATTGTTTGAAAAACTCAATATGATTGTTTGAATAACTACAGAATCGTATAATATTTATAACCGATGTTTGAATAACTCGGTTTGATTGTTTGAAAAACTCAATATGATTGTTTGAATAATTACAGAATCGTATAATATTTATAGCCAATGTTTGAATAACTCAGTTTGATTGTTTGAATAACTCAGTATAATTATTTGAATAATTATAGGATTGAACATGTTTTAACGTTTGCATTATTTAGGTCGAATAAGTATTCGTCTTACCATGAAAAACAATTTGCTATAGGTTGAATAATTACATATTAAAATGCGTAGATACGACAAAAATATGAATCTTATATGAGCATTGAATAAGACAAAAATGGGGATGGTTACATCTCGAATATATACTACAATACATTTGAATAAGTACTTTTTTTTTGAAAGTACAATGATATGTCGAAAACAACTAATCATTGTCGTTGTTTGCAAATTTCACCCACTTATACTTCATCATCATTCTTCAATAACTGCATAAGATATACATACATGAATACCAATTCACGCATAACAAAACACGTATATATGAAAAACAAGTCACACATGTTTGAATAACAAGCCAACATGTATATACGAATAACGAAATACGAATAAATGAATAACAAGCCATGCATATATGAAAAACAAAATCAATTGTAATTGAAGCTTGTCAAATTTGTCTACCCCACATGTATGAATAACAACATAATTAGCAAATATGACTAAATTATTCAATGATTTTAAATAGCAATATGAGCATGTATTGACAATTTGACATGAATAGTATATAGACTATTGTATAACCATTACAATGATTATGAAAAACAACAAATACTATTATGAAAAAATTGTGACTCTTTGTATATGTTATGATGTGAATAATCTTTACAATACTTATGAAAAACAATGTTGAATATTCGGAAAAATGTTTAAATTCTTCTATATTGTTATCAAAGAAATCGAACGATTGTCAGAACGATTGGCAAAGAAATCTGATAAATTCCAGTATCAATGATACGATATTGATGAAGAACGATTGGAATGAAAGAGAGAATGAGATTGATTCGACGTTATCAGAATTCGGAAATTACAGATATATATATATAGAGAGAGAGGGTGATATATAATTCCTTAATTATAGGAACTGGTATTGATCTGGTGTCTCACACCCATCCCCACATTTTACACCCTAATTTTATTAAATTCTCACCCTCTATTTATCCAAATCTAATGGTTGTGATTTAACCACATGATTTAGAGTAGAAGGTGTTTCACTAGAGCATTATTCTATATATGAATTTCAAAGTTTTATAAATTTACCACGCACATTCAGAAAAAAAAAACTGCAAAGATAGAAAAAGCCATGTTTTTCGAATTTTGAGCTCATAGACGAAATGGATGACGTCAGGTGCTTATAATAAAAATCCAAATTGGTAAGAAAATGTCTACTAGTTAAAGTGAAAATAGATATCAAAGCTAACATCATCACCTTGGTTGAATAATAGTAGTGATGTAAACAGTTTCTAAAAACCCAAAAACGCTCTGAAAAACGACCCCTCCGAGTACGGCTGAGGAAGCCTTTTCCGGTTGAAAACACCTTCTTCATGGCTGAGGAAGCCTTTCCCTATGGTTGAGAAAACCTCCTTTGTTTTTCTGGTTGCGAAAGACCATTCTTATGGCTGAGAAAGCCGATTGAATGTCGAACCGAGTTACTCCGATCTTTGAGATGTGAAGCTCTCTAGGTTTGATTTGATTTTGTTTAGGCTTTAATGGTTGAATCAATCAAAAGCCCTCTATCAATTGTCTATTAAGCTCATGTGTATGTGGATCTGGAAGTAGAACTAATTACCCTGGAAGTTTGTTGAATCTGATTTGAATGGGTTTTATTCGTTTGATTCCGGTTCTGGTATCCTCCCTGATGATTGTCCCGCCTTTGTTCCGACGGCTCGATACCCATAGAGGACTAGCCCGTTCAGATAACTCTACAACCAGATCCGAATTTTTCCGACCCTGAGTTTGAGCCGCTCTTCCGACGTCGGCCTGACAGCCCCTCTCCCCCGCCGTTTCGCCAAGCCTAACCCATCGTCTTCTCCTGGCGTTGGCTTCGGGTTGCCCAGTCCTCCGCACTCGTCTTGTTAGCCTAACCTTCCGCCGTCGGCTGGTGCAGCTCATTGTTCGGCCTCCATCGTTGTCATGTCCTGTCGTTCAAAGTTGAAACGCAGAAAAAGAAAAGAGAGGAAAGGAAAAGATAAAAGAAAAAGAATTTTAATTTTGTTTGGGCCGCAAGCTTCAGTATAGGATACAGATTAGAGTATTTTTTTTATAAACTGAAATTGTTATTTACGGTACTTTTGTCCTTGCTAAGCAAGGATGGTTACCGTGAGTAAAGTGCAAGTATTTTTACTTGCTTTTTATGTCTACTTGCATTGCAAGCAAAACCTTTTCTGGTTTCTTGCGATGCAAGTTTGACATCTCTTTTTGCAGGATAGCTCGAGTCTTATTTAATGTACATATTTTCCGAGGAGTTGGAGCTGAGTTTGATATTGGACCGAGTTGAATTAGGCCGGGTCGCTTGGTGCTCTAGGGCTTCTGAAGATCCTTCATTTCGGTGGAGGGAACGTCAGTTGTCTACTTCGCACGCCTTGATGGGGTCGACCTGCTGCCTGCGGCGCTTTTCTTAGTGCTTTTACTCACCCCGATCTCAAACTCTTTCTAGTTCTTTTTTTCGAAGATTTGTACTTTTTTAAGCTTATCTTGCTTGCTATGACTCTTCTAGCCGTTTTTGGCTGCCGTTTTTTTACGGCCTTTCGGTTTACCAAGTTTGTTTGGTATTCGAATTCTTACCTTATCAAAAAAAAAAAAAAATAATAGTAGTGATGTGATACCCGAAACAAGATGAAGTTTTGTCATCACGAGAAATAAAAGAATCTTAAACTCATCGCCTAGAATTGGGCCAACCCATAAAATGTGGGCCTAATGGCTTTATCTGGACCTTGCTACAAATAAACGAAAGCCCAAAATATTGTCCAAATTAAGTTTAGTAGCTAGGCAGGTAGCACATATATGGGCCACCACCGTAGATTAGTCTCAACTCTCAAGGGACTCCCTCATGAATTCTCTTCTACTTTGACAATAACATGTGGTAGGAGGGAATGACAATGTTGGTTCTTTGAGCTCACTCTCCTTCCCCACAGAAATGCATAAATTCCAACCACAATCGTAGACATTCCCAACAAACTGCAAATGTTAAATTGGTTGCACGTCAAATTAGATTCATTCTTGTAAAATAAATACTTACACTTGTGAAATAAATAAAATGATTCCTTCAATTTGTACCTCCCGAGTCTTAGGTCTGCCCCGAGAAATAGGATCTCTGTAGCTGCCACAAACACCAACCCTAGAGGATTGAACATTGGCACATAAGTCGGACCTTTGTTTGCTACCGTCCATGAAACTAGATAAAATGTTAACGCCGATGCTAGAACTCCCTGCGCCAAGTACAATGAATGTGTTACCCACCGGACATTACAAAAGTATGTATGTGTATATGTTGGGAGTTTAATTAATTACCGAGTAGATAATGGTGATTAGTTGCAAGTTCCACTGCAACTTCCAAGCTTGCCTGCTTCTATTTATACAGAGACCAATAGTTGCTGACTGGATTGAGGCAAATATACAAGTAAGCATTGTTGCCCAATACTTGAAAGGAAATGCCTTGACCATCTTTGCCTGCAAAAATTGATTAATTAAGCTAGATTCATGCATATGCATCTCAAACAAAACAAGCCTTAATTATGAAATACGCTTGGATGATACATATACCTGCACTATGAACCAAGCTGCGTAGGACAAGCAACTCCCGACCAATAGCAGCGTGCCAGCTGTCCAGTTGGGTTTAGCGGCATGCGTCAGCACTGCCGCTGTGTGATGATGAACGTGGTGTGACGTCAGCAGTACGTTTCCCTTGTAGAGGCTGATGGTGAGGGCTCCGCCAACGCATAAGAGTGCCCCTCCCACCTTAACTTTCCCTCTGCTTGTATTCAACTCCAAGCTTTCCATTCTATATGTATAGTTGACATAGAGTTATAGAGTTATTATATAATTAAGATATTTTTGTTTCTGGAAATTTGTGAATTCTTTATCTTTATAGTATATATTAAGATTTCTATAAATAAATACACCTTGATAATGACTTTAAAAAACAGGATAAATCCATCAATTGGTTCTGTAAAAAACTGCAACTTTAAATTAAAAGTGACAAGAGCACAAGCTTGAGTTGAGATAACTTTATTGTTATTTGGGTATTGAAAAATATATATCAAAATGGGTCATCTAAAGCCCTTGTTTTATTAAAGTAATACTATAATCAACTAAATTAAAATATTTAATATAAATGATAATACTCCTACAGTCCTACATTTGAAACATACAGCAATTTACTTTTGATTATGAAAATATATATTTACTCTTCAAACATTTTCAAACCTTTACCGAAAAAAAGCCTTTTTTTCCGAAATTTTAACACAAGCAAAGTGACGTCTGTATATATATACATTTACCTCAAAATGACGGAGAATGCGAACGTGGCTATAGGGATTAAGTTGAGGAAGTTTGTGGCGAACGTAGCATTTGTTTCCTTGAGACCGTAATAGAACATCCCCATTGCCATAGTAATCCTGCAGCACACATGATCGATGAAATTTGTGCCTTGGATCATTAGTATATATAGATCAGAAGTGAGTATAGATCGCTAGTGAATGAATTAAGTACCCGGTTAAGGCGTTGAGTAGAAGCCAAAGCACAGCCACCCAAGTGATGTTCTTCCACTTGCCTCTGCCCAAAAGAAAACTAAAAATCATACAACAAGAAAACAATCTTGCAAATGCAAAGCAAAGCCAAGACGAGAAAAAAAAATACCTTTCGAGGAAGAAAGCGAAGGGAGCAATGCAAAGTGCAGCCAGCAAATGGCGGTACGTCAAGAGAGCGAAGACGAAGGAGCCTTTGCTTAAGATGAGCCTCGACATGATCTGTAGTCCCGCGGATACGAGCTGCACCACCAGCATTGACACCGCGGCCTTCGATTTCCCCCACCGCTCGCTCATCCTCTTTAATTAATTTGTTTTTCAAAATCAAAATTAAATTAAAAACAAAGATGGATTCAACTAGAAGAGATCAATTAAACTTAATATTAAGGCGGGAGATGGGTTTATGCGGAGGATCGGAGGAGAAAATGAAGGCATGCACAATCTTGAAATTGGGGGAGGGCGGCCAATTCTCTCTCGGAATTTAAAGCTCATGACACCCTCTCTGCAGTTCAACCGTACCGTACCCATACGGTCTGTATATGACCTTTTAGGTAGCTGTAGCTGTAATCAATCAATCACTCGCTCTAAAACAAAAAACAGATCGTAATTAATGTGCAACTACCTAAGCTAGTGGAGGAGCTGAGTATCAAGTTTAATTTTTCACAGCGGTATTCTACCATGACCATGACCATGATCGATCGATGATGTCAGTCAATTAATTAGTTGCCACTAACAATTACTACTAGGGATTACTATACTAGTTTTTTGACTTTGATCGAGAGGAGTTACAAATCTCTTTCCCCTCTTGCATGTGGCAATCTATTATAGTACTCTCACCTCAATTAGGGTTCCAACTTATAACTTGGTGGTACATATTTTGAGTTGCTTTTTTTATTTTATATTGAAAAATGTATGACAAGTCAATGTGCACCCTAGTGAATAGTGATCGAATATAGATTAAATATTATATATAAAATGAACTTTAGCAATTACTCCCTAACCACTAAAATATATTCCATAGTATACGCGCGAGCTACTTTTGTTGTGAGTTATGTCACATGAAAAAACTTGAAACTAAAATTACTTAGTATATAACCCAATGAACTACTCTATCTATTGTCATATGGTTTTTGGTAACCCCTTTGGAATTGTACACTAAACTCGTTACATGCACGTTCCTTAAATTATCCGCCGACCAGACTTTATCAATTTTTCATAACAGAGTTTCGTAAAAAATGTTAATGCGGAAGTCAAAATAGTGGCACTATCAACTCTAACTCAACTATTGATATAGCTCATACGAATCAATCAACACTCACAGAAGAATAAGGAACAAAAACCCTCTCAAATTTTTTTATCATGTTGTAAAAACGAGTTTACAGGAGCAAGAGGAAGATCGATATTTATACTCGAACATTACAAGGCTTGAAAGATAAGCTAATGACTAAAAGCCTTTATAACCTCTAACTTTATCACCCCCTCAAGTTTGGAGTTAACACAATGCTCATCATTAAGCATATGAGGACATGCATGTTTAGCAGCTCTCCAATGCTCATGATCATTAGTATTATGCATGAATCGACTAAGAATTTGAACCACATAACATATATCAAGTCTAATAATGGTTAGGTATAGAGCTTACCAACCAATCTTTTATAAGCACGAGTGATGAAACATTGTGAGGAACGATGGAGGGAACGAGTGACAGATTTAGGAAGCGCGTTGGTTGAACTTTGGTTGGTGTGATAGTTACCAGGGAACTTGACTTGCCTTGTAATTGTTGAAACTTAATAAAAGTATTCTATTGAAAATCCTTTGAGAAGGAGTCTCAAAGGTAGAGGTTTTTTTTTCTACGACTTGTTGGTCGGACAGAAAGTTTTCCTGTATAAATTTTGTATTCTTATTGTTTATTTCCACTGTCCAGGGAACATTACTATTTCCCTGACTTGTTACCAACGCGTCACGATCCAACAATTGGTATCAGAGCAGGTTTTGCTCTAGATTGTGTGTTAGTGAAGGAATACAGAATGAATTCAAACAACACTCACATCGTCGGGATTGGAAACAACAAGCCTCCACTGCTTGTTGCTGGAGAGTATGACCACTGGAGGATCTTGTTCACTACTTGGCTCAAAAGCAATGACTACCAAGCCTAGACTACCATTGAGGATGGAGACTATGTCATTCCTGCAGACAAGAAGAACAAAAAGTTCGAATGGGGACAAACTGAATGGTCAGGAATGGAGAAGAACTACAAGGCACAAATGTTTCTGAATAATGCCTTGGGTGCTGAAGATCTGCTGAGGGTGGTGAACTGCAAAACCGCAAAAGAGGCATGGGCGGCTATTGAGCAAATGCACATCGGCAGTATAGATCTGAAGGAAAGCCATCAAAAGGAATCCAAGAAGGAGTTCTACAACTTCCAAATGAAGGATGGTGAAATCATTGCCACCTACCAATCTCGGTTCGAGGCATTGGTAAATCGCATCAACTATCTTGTATCGGGAAAGACATCACTCAGTCTGAGAAAATCTCTACGATTGTTGATGTTCTTGGTCCCAAGTATGTTGTGACCAGAGGTTTGCTAAGGGAAAATCCAATTACGAAGACATGCACTCTTCATGAAATCTTTGGGAAGTTGACACACTACGAGCGATATGAGACAATCAAAAGTAGTACCTTAAGTTCTGACAAGGGTATTGCTCTTAAAGTGGAGAAGGCCATTGAGAACATTACTGCCAGAAGAGGAGTGTATACTACAGAGGAGGACTCTGATGTGGCTCTCATAACAAAAACAATGAGGGCTTTCTACAAGAGAGGCAAGAAGCAAGGAGCCTTGAAGGAAAAAGAAAAGGTCAATTCTGAGTAGAAGGAGATCAAGGACGTTACCTGCTACAACTGTCAAGAAAAGGGACACTATGCTAAGAGTTGTCCCAAAGGTAACGAGTCTGGGAGCGAAAAGAAGAAGGCCTACATCGCTGCATGAGATCTTGACTCAGATGATGAATCTGAATCAAAGCTCCGCGCCATGACTCTAAAGCCTGAAGATGTCGACCAAGAGTTAACTCCTGAACAATTCCTTGCTAGTTTAGAAAATGCTAAACAATCTGATCTTGTCATTCTTGCTTAAAAGTTTTTTGAAGATAACTTAAAAATGCAAGATGAAATAGAAGCTGATGATGAGAAATGTCTTAATCTTGAAGAAAAATTATCAGAGTCTACTATTACTAGTGTTTTTCCGTGTCCAAAATGTGAAGATCTAAAGAAAGATATTAAGACTCTCATTGAAACAAATAATGAACTTAGAACGGATTTGCTTATCTTTAAACTCAAGAAAGAGGAATTAGAGAATGAGCTTGTTAAGAAAAATCACATTGTGTTTAATCCAGCTAGGTGTGGTATTGGCTATGGAAAAGATAAATCTGAATATCCTCCTGATGACCTTAGCTTTTAAGAAAAGATGGAAAGAAAAGTGAGGGAACTTCAATCTACAAGAGAAAAAGTTACTCATCTAGAGGGCAGGGTTAAGATTCTTGAGAGTAATTTAAGTGTTAACTCTTAGTGGTATTCTGGAAACACGGCTCATAAGATATATCTAAAACAGTCTCAAGGGAACCAGCATAGAGTTCCTTCCAAGGAACGTGCAAAGGAACGTACCCTCCAGAAACCACATCCTAAACGCTATCTCGGTGAATATTATAGGGTGTGTTATCACTGTGGTGGGGGAGGTCATGTTCAAAAGGACTGTAAGGTTGGATTAGAAGTGTCTAACAAACAGGTTCAAAACCAGAATACAAGGAACAACAAGAAACAGTGATCTGGTAAGAAAAATCAAGGGTATGACAAATCTCATCAGAACAAAAAGAAACCAGCTCATCAACCACAAAAGAAGCAAGATCCTAAAACTGAAAAAGGGAAAAACCATGTTGATTCCTCGAATATCGCTTCTAGTTCCAAGAGTACACAGAAAGCTCCTTTAGATCAATCTCAAATTCATCATTATGTGAGCTCTGCTAACCGACCCGGGAAGGCTAAGCAGGACTGGGTCGTTAAAACGTGATTTCTTTCTTGCAGGTTGAAGTGAGGGAGAACATTGGATCCTTGACAGTTGGTGTTCATGTCACATGACAGGAAACGAGAGTATTCTGTCCTCACTTCAGATCAATGCTGGAGGAAACATTTTCTTTGGCAACAACAATCAAGGAGAAATCATTGGAACAGGTGAAGTCAAGTTAAATGATAAAACCAGCGTTAGAGACGTGAGCTTGGTAAAGGTCTTGGTTACAATCTGTTGAGTATTGCTCAGCATTGTGACCAAGGGAACAATAAGGTTTCATTTACCTCAGATGGTTGTACGATCAAGAAAAAAAATTCAAATCTTGTGGTCCTGATGGGAAAGAGGCGCAACAATGTGTATTTTGTGGACTCAAGTTTCCAACCACAGGAAGAGTTATGCTTTGTTACAGTAGCTGATAAGACCGATCTCTGGCATATGAGATTTGGTCATGCAAATCATCGAGGAATTCACAAACTCTAGTCACAAAATCTAGTGATAGGACTTCCCAAAGTTCTTACAGAAAAGGAAAGCTTGTGTGAAGAATGTGTGAAAGGAAGCAAAGCAAATCGTCTTTTCAGCCAAAGTTGTCGATTAGCACTTCTCATCCACTTGAGATGGTGCACATGGACTTGTGTGGTTCCATGTGGGTGAGAAGTCATGGAGGTAGCAGGTACATTTTTGTTATTATTGATGATTTTACTAGATATACATGGACTCTCTTTCTAGGTTCCAAAGATGAGACGTTCATGGCATTCAAAAGCTGGATCAAGAAGGCAGAAGCATCAACATGACAAAAATTAAAGGCTATCAGGTCGGACAATGGAACAGAGTTCAAGAATTCCATGTTTTATAGCTAATGTGATGAACATGGAGTGTCTTAGAACTTTTCTGCCCCGAGGACTCCTCAACGAAATGGTGTAGCAGAGAGAAAGAATGGAACACTGCAAAACATGGCTCGTACTATGATGTTGGCAAGTAACTTGCCTCGGTCCTTTTGGGCTGAGGCATTAGGCACCTCTTGCTACATCATTAATCGAGTCACTATACGTTCCAACTTTTCTAAAACTCCATATGAACTAATCAAGGGAAGAAAGACAAATATTTCCCACTTGAAAGTCATTGGATGCAGGTGCTTTATTCACAACAACGGAAAAGACGAGCTAGGCAAGTTTGATCCAAGAAGTGACGAAGGCATCTTTCTAGGGTATGCATCCAACAACAAGGCTTAAAAGGTGTTCAATAAAAGGAATAAGAAGTTTCAAGAAAGCATTCATGTTGTCTTTGACGAGTCCAAAAATGGAGAGAACTTGTTAAGTAACGAAGACGTACTGAAGGTTCTAAATACAGACTCAGATGATGAAGTCGATCCAAATTCAAGTACACCAGCTCTAGATGAAGAGGTCACCCCTCCCAGTCCTAATCTGGATAGAGATGACACAGAAGGTACTTTGATTCCTGAAGACGATACTCCACAAGTGGAAGATCAAGCGGAAGGAACATCTCCTGGAACGACCCATCAATAGGAACAAGAGGAGTCAAGAACAGATCCCACTCAGATCGAAGTCAGAAACTATCATCAAAAGAGGGATCATCCTGTTGACAACATCATCACTCCATACGATAAAGGTGTACTTACGCGTTCCTCTATTAAGAATTTTTGTGCTTTCAATGCATTTATCTCTCTTGCAAAGCCCAAGAATGTGAAGGAAGCATTAAAAGATCCTGAGTGGATAGTTGATATGCAAGAGGAACTACACCAGTTTGAGAGGAACAAAGTATGGAGATTAATTCCCAAGCCAAAGCACAAAATGGCAATAGGAACAAAGTGAGTATTCAGGAACAAACTTGATGACACCGGATCTATCACAAGGAACAAGGCGAGGCTTGTAGAAAAAGGGTACAATCAACAAGAAGGAATTAACTACGATGAAACGTACGCTCCTGTGCAAGAATAGAGGCCATCCGTCTTCTAATCGCCTATGTTGCTCACAAGGGATTTAAATTATATCAAATGGACATGAAGACAGCATTCCTGAATGTGTATCTACAAGAGGAGGTTTATGTGTTGCAACCTCTAGGATTTGAAGATGTTGATCACCCTGACCATGTCTACGTGCTAGATAAGGCTCTCTATGGTCTTAAACAGGCTCCTCGTGCTTGGAATGATAGATTCACGCGGTTTATATTGGCTAATGGATATAGACGTGGTGTGATTGACAAAACATTGTTCCTAAGGGAACAAGACGGTGAGGTTTTAGTAGTTCAAGTTTATGTTGATGATATTATATTTGGTTCTACTAACCCTAAACTTGTAGAAAGCTTCAAGAATCTAATGAGCAGTGAGTTTGAGATGAGCATGATCGGTGAACTCACTTTCTTTCTTGGTCTACAAGTGGTACAAAGTGAAGAGGGAACGAGGGTACATCAACAAAAGTACATCAAGGAGCTATTGAAGAAGTATGGTATGGATTCTACGAAATCTTTTGATACTCCTATTTCTCCTAATACTCGTCTTGATGCTGACCTTAATGGTGTTGATGTTGATCAAACGATGTACCGAGGCATGATTAGTTCTCTACTGTATCTAATGGCCAGTCGGCCAGATATTATGTTCAGTGTGTGTCTCTGTGCTAGATTCCATGCTAAACCTAAAGAAACACATCTGAAAGAAGTGAAGAGAATCTTGCGCTACTTAAAAGGGAACGATGGGTTGTGTTTATGGTATCCAAGACACAACTCGTTCCATCTTCTCGGATTCTCAGATGCAGATTTTGCATGTCACTTGGTAGATAGGAAGAGCACATCAGGCATGACCCAATTTCTTGGCCCTTGCTTGGTGTCTTGGGGATCGAAGAAGCAAAATTCGGATGCTCTTTCAACAACTGAAGCGGAGTATGTCGCAGCAGCAGCCTGTTGTTCCCAGGTTTTGTGGTTAAAACAACAACTGGTGGATTTTGGTATGTCTCTTGGAACTATACCTATCTTATGTGATAATACAAGTGTAATCAATATCTCCAAGAATCATGTGCATCATTCTAGAACCAAACATATAGATATTCGACATCATTTCTTAAGAGATAATGTTGAAAAAGGTTTTATCAAGATGAATCATTATAGGACTGAAAATCAAGTGGGAGATATTTTTACCAAGGCCTTGGACAAAAAACCCTATGAGCATTTGAGGATGTTACTAGGAATGATTTCCTTGGAGTAAACAAGTCTCGATCCTCTATTCCCTCAGTGTCTAACTAAAGAGGTAACTTCTCAAGGAACTACGTATCATTTGACAAGTTTTCTAATGGCTTATATATTTCCTCTATGCATTGATGTTGTATATAATATAAATTGTTAAGTGTTGCATGCTAAAAGGAACTGAAACTGAATTGTTTACATCCAAGATTTTCTTTTAGCCCAAAATAACCAACTTGATCTATTATATCCCTCACTTCAAGCCGAAATGATGGTTGGCTATAAACTGTCCCTTAGCTTGGTCCAAACAAACGTTCCCTATGAACCCTCTTTGATTACCTTAAACGGGGAATAATTGTTTGGATGACAAAAAATAATCCAAGCCCACAAAATGTTTGAATGGAACGTCTCTTGTCCCTTGTCTGTTCAAACAAAGCCTTTTATCGACTCATGGTAACGAGGTATGGAACTAGTGGTTAAAAATAGTGTCACATTAAAGGAACATCTCTTATTATAATTGAAGATTAGTTTGCAAAGGAACAGTCGTCAATCAGTTCAGAGAACAAATTACAATTGAACATCTTTGATTACAATTGAAGATTTTTCTGCAAAGGAACCCAGTTTGATATTGTCGCCACCATCGGAGTAGAGGCCGCTGCTAAGGTCTCGAGTGAGAAGGAGACTCTGGCTGAGGAGTCTAAAAAGGATCCTTCCATGGTTCCTTCTGAAAACCCTTCCAAAAAGCCTACTAAAACAGGGGAAGGAAAGAAGGGTCAGGACGAATTTGAAAAAGAAGAGGTGAACTCGCCTCCTAAGGAAGCAGCCAACGATCAAGCAAAGGTGGAAACTTTGCTAGTGCATCTATGCCCAGGATGGGTAAAGCCAAAGAGCCAAGGCAAACGCAAGGCCAGGAAGAAGGTTCCTCCACATCTATGAGTCAGAACGAACCCCTTCCCCTGCCTCTAAAAAGGCGAAGCTTGCTCCTACAGGAACGAAGTACAACCTTCATTCCACCGCTTAAAAGAAATCGGTGGCTCAGGAGTCTTCTGAGGAAGAAGATCCGAAGAAGACGATGAGGAGGTTGAGTCTGAGCCTGAAGAGGTCGAGGATGAAGAAAAGAAGGAGTCTGGTGATGATAATGATGAAGGAGAGGAAGGTATACAAGCCTTCAAGTGAGGAGTTCTTTGGATTACCACTAGATATGTGCAATATCTTGAGAATGAATTTCTAGGGTGATTCAAAGGGAACAACTGCAAAGAAGACTACCTAGATGGACATTGGGAGTTCTTCGATGAGTGAAGGTGTTAATGCCAAGATGTTATCCGAGCTTCAAAAGATTTCCTCTCAGCATTGACACTGCTGCTGCTGATTCCACCTCCTCCGAACCATGATGTCGACCCTCTCTAGTTCCCTAGCCTATCTATCCCCATGTTTAAAGTTTTTGTTGTTTCTCTTGGATGTTAAGACTTTTTATGTGTTTTTTTTGTTTTTCTGGCTGTGATCCCTGCAACAATTATATATAATATCAATTATCTTTTGCTTATGAATGGTTTGAGTTTCAATTGAATTTATTCATTTGATCTACATTTTTGCTTAATGATTGTTGATCTTTTGATGATGTCAAAAGGGGGAAGTTAGGAAAAATACAGAGATGCGTTATATCCAGGAAATACAGAGAGATCTTTGGCTAAGGGGGAATATGATGTTAGCTCTGATGAGTAGGAACAATTGTGCATCTGTTAAGGGGGAACCATACATGATTTTTTTTTCTGATCTATATTTCTACTGGTTTCTAAAACATGCATTTTGTATAGGTTTGTCATCATCAAAAGGGGGAAAATTGTTGGAACAATGGTTGTTCCATGGTTTCTCTTAGTTTTGATGATAACAAACTTAGTTGGTATAGCTTGCTTCTACATGTAAGTGTTTCAGGAAAATTGGTACATAGTCACGAGTGACGTAACATTGTGAGGAACGATGGAGGGAACGAGTGACAGATTTAGGAAGTGCGTCTCAGTCGGAACGCAACTTTCTATTAATGGAAAATTACCAGATCTTCTACGAGCAATCTTCTACAAAGATACGACAGCTGTAGGCTGTTGCTTGAGGAGATCAAAGGGAGGATAAGATCAAGCTTCACACGATCTTATCTAAAAGAAATCCGAGATCATTCGTTTTTGGCAAGAATCGACATGGTTGAGGATACGAAATCACAAACAATACTTTCTCCTTATTGTGTGGGTTTGTTAAGTGGAATATATGCGTAATTAGGCAAGAATTATGTATGAGATCAGACTTGACATATCTTATAAATAGCTAGGTTATAGCTGGGGTTTAAGTGTGGTTGAAGACGATAAACTTGGAGAGAGAGCTTTTCAAGTGTACGAGTGTGTGGCTTTTTCGGTGATTCTTCCACAAGTAAGTCAGTAGGTTACTTCCATTTAGGTTTACGCTTAGGGCTGTAGAAGTCTAGTTGGTTGAACTTTGGTTGGTGCCTTAGTTACCAGGGAACTTGACTTGCCTTGTAATCGTTAAAAATTAATAAAATGTATTCTATTGAAAATCCTATAAGAAGGAGTCTCAATGGTAGAGGTTTTTTCTATCCATGACTTGTTGGTCGGACAGATAGTTTTCCTTTCTAAATTTTATGTTCTTATTGTTTATTTTTGCTTTCCAGGGAACATTACTAATTCCCTGACTTGCTACTAACGCGTCACGATCCAACAAGAACAACAACAAACTTTGACTCAGTCATACCTGCTTCCTCTAATAATCCAGGCCATACATCCTTTGGTTCAAGTGAAAATCTTCTTTTGTCCTTTCCACTTCAATTCCCAAGAAATATCTAAGCTCTTCTAATTCTTTCATTATAAAATGTATGTGCAGGTGAACTTTTAGCTCCTCAATTTTTATTTTGAGTCATATCATCTATATAAACCCTAATAGGAATTTGTTTCACTTACCCACAGGGCCTTGATCTTCCACCTAATTAGGAAAGTATTGTATTTATTAAGAGAAAATTAAATGAAGTTACTTTATCTTTTTAAAACTACTTTACTTTTTTAATTTGGATTAAAAAGAAATATTTGTTGAGAATTATAATGTCTTTTCCTATCAGAACTAAAATATTTTCCTAACGATAAAACTCAAAATTCACTTAAATTTATTTTTCTTTGTTTGGCTGCCAGATTTTTTTTCATTTGAGTAAAGTGTGCTTTTGATAATTTATGTTAGGTGTTTTTCATCTTTTGATTTTCGCTACTCCATGAAGAAGAGAAGAAATTTTAATTAATGCAGATCTTTCAAATTTACTTATATGTATGTAACATATAAAATAATTTTTACAATTATAATTTAAATGAAAAATGTTTTTTGGTTGCTAACGTAGTTCTACTATTATAATTAGAGAAAATTGCCTTAAACCACCCGTTAAATAGGCGAATTTACAAATAACCACCCGTTATACATGAATTTGTTTTAAACCACCCAAAACTTCGATTCTGTTAACAAATAGCCACCCATTGCATTATTCGGTCAAAAATGTCGTTAGATCGTGTACAATTACTACTTTACCCTCAATTGTTCGAAATATTTACGTGTTAACCAGGCGGTCTGGGCATGCTTTTTTATAAAATTAAAAACCGATCGGTTCATTTTCAATATAGGGTAAAACCGAGATAAAAACCCAAAGAATTTACCCCAAATCCATTCGTTCGATTCTAGGGTTCCTCTTTGGGAGAAATTGGCGATTTTTGGGCCTCAAATTTCAGTGGGAGATTGAGTTGTGGAGATTGAGTTGGGAGATTGGGGTTTGGAGGACTCGTTTTCTGTGTTGTAGATTGCAAATAAAGGTAATCTATACTATCTATCTCCTTTGATTTTTATCGATTTAATTGGCATATATGCGATTTATGGTGTGGAATTCATTTGCTTGCAAGGATGTCTTCGAGTAGTGGATGTTGGTCAAACAAGCAGGTGCATTGCAATTGCGATTTGGTTGCAAGAATCTCCACTGCCTATACTCCTAACAACTATGGAAGGCGTTTTTTCAATTGTCCAAGATATGCACCGTCTGTGAACCGCGGCTGTGGGATCTTTGCATGGATCGATGACCCATTTGAGGCCAAGGCAACGAACATAATTAAGAGGCTCGTGCAGCAGAAAGACGAGTGGGAAACAAAATGCCATGGATTGGAAACAATATGCCATGAGCTGGAAATCCAGGTTGCATCCAAGGAAAAAGAACTTGCCATCGTGCAAGCTCATTCCAAATTCAGCAATATGATAATGGTAGTTGTTGTAGTAGTTGCAATAGTAGCTAATGTTTTGTTCTAAGGCAGTTTCACATTTGTGATGATGTTGTTTTGTAAGGCAATTTGACATGGTGAAATGTTTTGTGCTAAGACAATATGACATTTGTTAACTATTTGTCTTTGTATCATCTTCTTTCTCGCATATGAATGAAATGGTTTACTAGAAATTTCAGCATATGAATGAATGGTTTATTAGTGAAAATTTGAGCATAATGCCACAACAAAAGGCATCTGTCATGAGGTATAAATTTTAGTATAATGCCACAACAAAAGGCATCTGTCATGAGGTATAAATTTGAGCATAATTTGAGCACAATTTTTAGTAAAAATTTGAGCATACCTGCAATTCATACCAAAAGTGGTGCATAGAATGCACTGTCAATTCATACCAAAAGTGGTGCATAGAATGCGCTATCATAGTTGTTTTCATCATCACAATAGCATTAGAAACAACATAGCTTAGATACTAAAGTATGCTTGTGCTTCCATAGTCACATTAAGTTATCACACTAGCATTAAGACATTCCCCAAAAAACTACCCTAAGATTTTTGCTACCCTACAAACGCTTTTCCATGATCCTGTTGCTTGTCCGGAGAACAAACTCCAAATTCTTTTTTGAGGCAATGGCTTTTCTCCTGGGATGCTTTGTTGCATTGCAGGCAGATGTAGCCACACCAACTGATGGTCCACTATGTAGTGTAGATGGCATCCTAGAGTGATCTTGGCTCACTTGCACCTGAGTATTGGATGCTTGAATTGGAATTCCTTGACCACTGGGTCTTGTAGTTGACCCCTGAGTTGGAATGTCTTGAGCATCTTGATTCTCCTCATCTTGAATCCTATGAAGCATTGATATGTGCAGATCTTCATCTTCCACATTGGTCTCAACATTCTTAGTACTAGTTTGTCCTGAGCTGAAATTTCTTGTAGGCATCTTGCAATGCAGAAATAACAAATCAATTAATCACTTATAAATTGCTAACACCAACACACAAGTGCATAGAATTCTTACCCTTCTAGTGTATTTCCTTTTTCTACAAGGAATGACAGTGCTAGCTTCCTTTGGTGGTCTCCCTCCTTTGTTATGATTTGTTGATGGCACATGTTCTTTAGAAGGATTGGTGCATTTGTTCTTGTAGTGACCCTCTCACTTGTTCTTCCCTTGCCTTGTCCTTGTGTTGGTGCTTTTCCTTTCTCCAGGTTCCTTTCTCCTACTCTTCCTTGGCCTACCAAGTTGGATTATAAAAGAAGGTGGGAGTGGCTCAACATAGTCAATGAGCTCCCATTGATCCTCTTCTGGCATTGGATGCACACCCTCACCATAAGCCAACATGTATGTTTCCTTTCTGAAGAATGGATGCACGTACTGTTGAGGGTCCTCTCTCCTCTTTAAAATAAAACACATAGCATGTGGGCAAGGTATTCCAGTTAGATCCCATTAGTTGCAGCCACATGTTCTCTGGACCAAATTCACCACAAACCTCTTTGTGCCATGGTCAACCTCATACATATCATCTGCTCCATGGCATTTACACTTCCTAAGTACTTCCTGTTTAGCAAGCTCTACCTTCTTCACTACTATTGGTTTTAGATAACCATTGTGCTCTCTCATTTTCTCCCTCTTACTGATAAACATATTCATGAGCTTTCTTCTTATCCACTCACACATTGACAGAATAGGCATCTCTCTTGCCTCCTTAATACAACTATTGAAAGATTCACAACAATTATTAAGCAACATGTCTGACTTACAATGATGAGTAAATGCATGCATTGACCAAGTGGAAGGGTTTGCATCCATGAGATACTTCCATGCATTGACAATTTGACATCCATCTTCTTAATCACCTCCATGCGCAACCCAGAATCATGCATTGTCATGGCATTCCCAGCAGCCCAGACTGCATCCTTGAAAGCCTTGCCTAGCCACTTCAGCTTGAAGTTGTTGTGAAGGTGCCTAAGACACACTCTGGTGTCAGAAGTTGGTGCAACGATGTTTTAAGATTCAATCAAACCCTGCAAAAATGGAAAACACATGTCAGTACTCAACAAATGCTACAAAACAATAACTATTGATTAAGTGTGTAATACAATAGACCTTTTGCCTATCAAACATGAATGTCAAGTGTTGACAGCCCACACCCTGAAGCAAAATTTCCAAGAACCAACACCACGTCTCCTTCCTCTCAACCTCAACCACAACAAAAGCAATTGGGAAAATATTACCATTTCCATCCACCCCCACAGCAGAAAGCACTTTCTCTGTATAAGCACCCTTCAAATGACATCCATCCACCCCAACAATGGGTCTACAACAAGCCAAAAACCCATTTTTGCAAGCACCTAGACAAATATACATCCTTTGAAAGATTGGCTTCTCTGGTGGAGGTAATTCTTGTAAGAATTTCACAAATGCTAAGCTGCCTGGGTTCCACTTCTGAACTGTTGCTGCATACCTCCAAACCTTTGCATACTGCTCAGGTGCACGACCATATGTCATTAACATGGCTCTCAACCTTGCCCTACAAGCTTGGTGATATGTTATAACTATACCATGCTCCCTCTTTATTGTTAGAATGAAGCTCTTGATCCTCCACTGTGCATCCTCCTTATAATGCTCCAGATACTTTTCAGCTAACCAAACAGAAGTGGCTTTGGTGTTCACATCTTTCCAACCACAAGTGTGTTTTCCATTAAATTGCTTCAACTGAAAACTGCCATCAATACCCATTCTCCTAGCCACAACCTTGAACTCACAACTAGACTTTCCACAATGACACTTCTTCCTACCTCTAATCATAGGACAACCACATTTATTTCTACAATAAGCAGAGACTTTAGAGGTATAATTGTGTAGATAATAATAGTCAAATCCATTCTCCAATGCAAACTGTCTAAGTGCCTTTCTGAAAACCTCATTAGAGCAAAATCTCATACCTTTCTTGAAACATATTGGAGATCCAAAATCAACCAATGGATTGAATTCTGGGTACCTTGCATGACCATGACCATCAGACCCACTATAGCTTAGATAACCCTCATCTCCAGGAATTGTTTGAAACACATCTGGCTCACCATCTTCACTGACTACCTCAACAACATCACGATCTACATTCTGCTCAAATAACACATCATCATCTTCTTCCTCACCAAATACATTCTCATGATGAGCAAACTCATCATCAGATGATGAGGATTCTGAAATTAATACCTCATCTTCATATGGCTCACTTTCATCTTCTGTGGGCAATTCCTTTGTGGAGTTTCTAGGGTTTTCTATGGCCTTAGTTGAGGGAGCTACATCATTTAATGTTTGGGACTGTTGGCTGAGTTGGTCTGTAGTCCCACCAGTTTGACTTAGGAAAAATCTTCCAGCATTGAATGGGCTTTTAGTCACAGATGGACTTCCTTGTAATGAAGCCCGAATTGCACTTGGGCTCACCTCATTTTCTTGGACCACATAAATATGCAGCATCCTATCCTTACCAATATTCTCACACATCTCCCTAATGTCCTTGTCAGCAATTATTTGCCTAAGGCCATCATGCAAAATCATCCCAGGCTTAAGCCACCACATCTCTGTTATGTTACCTATACTAACACACTCCAATAGCATAACCTTTAACTTCATCAAGGACACTAAGTCTGGATCAACACCTCTTTTACAAAACAATGTATTTTTCTTATAGGCCACGTGATCACCATTTGGAATCTTGTAAAATACCCCCCCATACAAATATCTTATAGATATTTCCATCTACATTAAAAAAGCATGGAAACCTCATTAAATTTGGCCCCACCACAACAATATTCAAATATGCATACTAACCTATTATTTATACTAGCAAAGCATCTTATGCACTAGAAAATTGTGCCAGAGTAGTCCTTTCAACAAGACAAAAAGCTTAAAGCACAATTTCAGGAATCTTTCATTGTTAACACCAACAATGAAAGCCTAAAGCTTAAAGCAAAAAGCCACTCTACCTTGTAATGGAGCTTCAATCCACCTTGCGTTGCCAACACCAACAAAAATCGCCTCAGAAATCAACAAAAATCACCTTGCATCTCTGAAATCGCCCACTTCTGAACTGATTCTCGATTGGGATCTCCACAGCAATAGAAGAGCCCCGTTTTGATTGCGTTTGAAAATTGCTCAATTGCCTAAATCCCCCCACCAAATCGAATTGCCAATTTCCCCCAAAGATGAACCCTATAATCGAACGAATGGATTTGGGGTAAAATTGTTGGGTTTTTATCTCGGTTTTAGGCCTATATTGAAAATGAACCAGTCCGTTTTTAATTTTATAAAAAACCATGCCCAGACCGCTTGGTTAACACGTAAATATTTCGAACAATTAAGGGCAAAGTAGTAATTGTAAACGATCTAACGGCATTTTGACGGAATAACGCAATGGGTGGCTATTTGTTAACGGAATCGAAGTTTTGGGTGGTTTAAAACAAATTCGTGTATAACGGGTGGTTATTTGTAAATTCGCCTATTTAACGGGTGGTTTAGTGCCATTTTCTCTTATAATTAATGCACTTTTGGTTTATAGGCCAAATTAGATTCGAGTCAGTTTTGGAACCGGCCGGAACCACAAGTAAATTATTTGTGTCCTTTACAAATAGAAATCGAGTAGTCTAACCTAGATTGAGAGTATCCTGCAACCTTATTTGAGAAAATTTGGCAAACCACTTTAATTTAAACCATACAAGGACCTCCTTAGGTTGCAAACCTTATTTTCCTCTCTAGAACTTAGGCCCTGTTCGGCATAGGTTTGTGGAGGTTTTTGAAGGTTTTTACTATTTAAAACCTACCTAAATATGTGTTTGGTAAGACAAGGTATTCTAGAAGGTGGAGGTTTTAGGGGGGTTTTGAGGAGGTTTGAAACCACAAAATGGAAACCTTGACATAGATAGGCTTTAGGAGGTTTGTAAAAATTAACAAACCATTTTTTGTTAATTAATAAAATTAATTTCCTTTTAATAATTTAAAACTAAAACCTACCCAAAAACCTTATAATGCCAAACACTCAATGAGGTTTGGAAGGTATGAAATAAGAAGACATCTACCCATTATAAAACCTCTACCTACCCAAAAACATCCTAAAGAACTTCCACCTCCTTGAAACCTTTTTTTACCGAACAGAGCCTTAGTTTGCTCTCATCAAAATTCTTCTGTTGAGTGCAAACTTCTTGTTGCTTCAGAACAGTGTAAGCTAGTGATGGTGCCATGTACACCGTACCTCTTCCTCTAAATCTTCATGTAAGAAGGCGTTTGTAACATCAAGTTGAGCCATAGGTCTTAGAGTACTTGAGTCTTAGTTGTTACGCTGTCGAATGCAACTAACATTCAAGTGGAGCATTTGAAAGCGGATAAAATATTAATAATTACATATTTATATTATTTTCCGCGAAAAATATATTTTTATTTATTATACTATCCTTTTCGTTAACTACGATTTTTATTATGGTAATATTTTATCTTGTTTATTTTGGTAACTATATCTCTATAATTGAACATTTGTCTTAGTCAAAAGATGGAATTTCCGCGTGGATTGTGGAGCAAGATATCGCTTGCTTGGGTGACAAGGCATGTTGGCAAACCCTAGGTGAGGATTCCCCCCCCCCATACTCTCTTTCTTCCATTATAAATACATGTCTTCACCTTGTACCGTAAACATATTCAGAACTTGTTGAACTCGCTCGCAAGTCTTACCTTTAATCTCGACGTTCAATCGACAAACTGCTCTTTTGACTTATGCATCGGAGGTGGATTAGGGGGACCACGCCCTCCGTGTTTATTGTTTTACAGGTTCTAGGTTGATGAAGAAGTTTGGAACGGAAAGCAAAATGGAGAATCAAAAGAATCATTCATTAGGAAATAAGGCCACGTTTGGTTTGTCATGACATATGGAAACGTAAACGTAAACGTAAACAAAATAAATCTAGACCATTTTTAGTGTCATAATATATTTATATAAAAAATTAATCCACCAACTTGTCCATTGTAAAAGTGAGATAGAAGGGAGTGATTCTCCCATTTTGTTACCCACCCCCTTGATGGAAGAATGATTGAGGTGGAGTCAATGTTCTAAAAAACGCTAGGCGGACCCTGGGCGGAGAGAGACCGCCTAGCGCCTAGACGGCCTGAACGGTGCCCTAGGCGGATAAGAGTTTGTGGAAAACAAGTTGATTTTTTTTTGTCAATGTATCATGACACTAAAATGGACAAGATTCATTTTCATTCCGTTTATGTTTCCATAAATTGCAACCAAACTGATACGGATCATTCTGAGCCAACTGTCAAGAGTTCGAGACCCGCTCGTGATCGTCGACCTCCGACGCGTTTTAAAGATTATTGCTAGTATTTTTTAAATTAAATTAATGTAATTTTTAAACAGAGTTTAATTACTCCTTCTCGGGTTTTCTTTACGGTATTTTCCCGGGACGCATTTATTGAAGCGTTAGGGCTTAGCACTATAAATAGTCTTATGTTATTTTATTCCTAATAAATCAGATATCAGTATTTGCCCTAATCCTCTACTTTCTCCTTCTCAAACTCGTCTGCCTCCCTCCTGGCCGCTAGGCTTTTTACCATTCATTTGTTGGTTCGATCAATCTATTGTGCAAGCCTATTGTAGCTTGTATCAAATGGTGCTTTCATTATTGAACACATTCCCATCCATGTCAAACGACGGAGACAATTCCCAGATCATCAGTTCTGAGAATGAGATCCGAGTCTTGCTTCAAAATCACTCTCTCAAAATCCGTCAACAACATTAAGAACAAGACGTTCTACGACAGCGGATGGATCAGGTTTTCCATATTTTGGATAACCAGAATATCATTCACGATCGGAATCGATAAGTTTATGTTGAAAACCCTTTTGCGGAACCGCGCTGCCCACAACCGGATATGGCACGTCAACAGCAGCAACGGCCGGTACAGGGTGCTGTGCAAGTCCAACGACAACCACCGTCGGACCCGCCGCCAGTTTCACGACGAACAAGGGCGAGTGGAACGCTACGCGAAAATTCGGATTGATGCCCCGCGCTTCAATGGCACCGACCCCACTGGCTGGGTCTATAAGGTACAATCCTACTTCGACTATTTCCATACTATTGATAATGAACGTTTGCAATTAGTGGGTATGGTCTTTGATCACCCGGCATTCGATTGGTTCTGTTATCAATGTCGGAACAATTTAACCGGGACTTGGCCTGAATTTTTGCTTTCCGCTAAACAACGATTTGACACTCACCACTATGAGGATTATGTCGGATTACTCTCTAAGCTTCAACAGAAGACAACAGTGTTAGATTATCAGGCTGAATTTGAGGCTTTGTTTAATAAAATTGAGGGGCTATCTGAGACCACATTAATCTCTTTTTTTAAAGCCGGATTGAAACAACCGGTGAAGCGGGAATTGAATTTGCGGAATCCCTTGACATTAAGCCCAACCTTTGCCCTTGTCTGTGAGTTATCTGCTTCTTATACGGACACAGTGACCGATGTTTTTGGCCAACGCCGCAGCTCGCATAACGCCGGTACAAAACTAGGGGAGCGTCAAGCTCAACCGCAGCCGGTGCCCAACCACTCACCAGTAATCCGCCGGTCCTGAACCCAGCCAATCCGTACTCCTCCCTACCCATTAAACGTCTCTCCGTTGCTAAACGCGATGAGCGTAGCAAAAAGGATTTATGCTGGAATTGTGATGAGAAATATGCACCGGGACACCGTTGTAAACATCGCTTTCTAGCCTTGTTGGGTAGTGAAGATATTGATGAGGAAAATCACATTGATCTCTCCAAGAAGGAACTTGCTGTAACTGGCGATGTATCTAGCATCAATTCAATGGAAGGTTTAACCAACCCGAAGTCGCTGAAACTTGTCGGACATATTTCTGATTTACCAGTACAAGTTCTGATTGATGATGGCAGTACTCATAACTTTATACATCCAACTGTTGTTGAGAAATTGCGCCTTCTGCTGTCCAAAGTGACTCCCTTTCGAGTTTATGTTGTTAACGACGCATCTCTGTTATGTACGCATCAGTGTGCTTCTACACGGTTAACTATTCAGGGCCATTCTTTTCTGCTTGATCTCTTTGTGTTGGAGGTACATGGTCCTCAGATTGTTCTTGGTGTACAGTGGCTACAGACATTGGGCAAACTTTCTCATGATTATGCTTAGCTCATTATGGAATTCGCCTAGAATGGTCAAACTATTACTTTACAGTGCGACCGTGAGACACCGCGCTTGATTTCTCTTCATAATCTGCAGTCTTTGTGTGCATCTGAACAGGTTGCGGAATGTTTTGAGCTCATTCCGATTGAGTCTAATTTAGCCGCACCACCACCATCAGCATCAGTGGATTTTACGCCGGACGTCCATCCGGAAATCTTGCAAGTCCTCTAGCTCCATGTCAATATTTTCACCATTCCGACGGGATTACAGCCTCAAAGAACATGGGATCATCGTATACATCTGATTCCCGACTCTAATCCAGTTAATGTGCGGCCTTATAGATATCCTTATTCTCAGAAGTCGAAAATCGAGCGGCAAGTACAGGATATGTTACAACAGGGTATTATTCGACACATTACTAGTCCGTTTTCTTCCCCACCCTTATTAGTTAAGAAGAAAGATGGCAGCTTTCATTTTTGCATTGATTACAGAGCGCTAAATGCGGCAACTGTGGCTGGCAAGTTTCCCATTCCGACTAGCGACGAGTTATTTGATGAGTTAGGCAACGCACACTTCTTTACGAAACTTGACTTGCGCTCTGGCTATCATAAGATACGAATGCATTTCGCCGATATTTATAAGACAACTTTTCGGACACATGACGGACATTTTGAATTTCTCGTCATGCCTTTCGGACTTACCAATGCACCGTCCACATTTAAGGCAGCCATGAACCATATTTTTGCCACTTATCTGCGGGATTTCATCATTGTCTTTTTGATGATATACTTATTTACAACTCTACGTTGGATTTACATGTGCGCAACATCGATACAGTATTACAGATTTTGCATGACAATCATTTCTTTGTGAAAAGTTCCAAATGCTCCTTTGGGACAACCTTTGTTGCCTATTGGGGTCATATTGTATCGGCATGCAAATTATTAGCTTATCCTAGTAAACTTGAGGCCATGGCTAAATGGCCAATTCCGAAAACCGTTTGGCAACTACGAGGTTTCTTGGGCCTCATGGGATATTACCGTAAGTTCTTCCGGAATTATGCAGTCATTGCCGCACCGCTTACCGCTCTCTTATAGAAAGATAAATTCAAGTGGTCAACAGAAGCCGAAACAACATTTCACTAGCTCCAATCGACCATGAAGAGCTCCCCGGTACTACAATTGCCTGATTTTACTAAAGCCTTTATCGTGGAGACTGATGCATCCGACGAAGGCATTGGAGTCGTTCTATTGCAAGACAAGCGTCGTATTTCTTTTTTCAGCAAATCTCTGGGCGTACGACGCCGGGGATCTTCGGCTTAACATCGAAAAACTCTTCGCTATCGTTTTTGAGGTTCAGAAGTGGAGACAATATCTCTTGGGTCGTGAATTTATTATCCGGACCGATCAGAAGAGTTTAAGAGAGTTGTTGTCACAAGTTATTCAGACGCCGAATCAACAATTTTTTATCCGAAAACTAATGGGATATAAATTCCGGATTGAGTATAATTAGGCACTAGTAACATGGTCGTTGATGCCCTGTCGTGTTGTATGATCTCTGACGATTCGGCAATCCTTCAATTTATGGCTTTATCTTCTCTTGTTCCGAACTTGCTGCATGGGATCCGCTTGGAAAATTCATTTTGTCTAATACGCGCGAATGGCATCAAGCCGCTCAAGAGGGTACGATACCGGCTCCTTTCACGTCCATGATGGCCTCTTATACTATGGCCACCGTCTTGTGTTCGGCAAATATTCGATTCTCAAGGTTAATGTATTGACCGAATGCCACTCAGCTCCGTGTGCGGGCCATCCTGGTGTAGATCGTACATTTCGCCGAGCCGTTGAAATCTTTTATTGGCGTCATATGCCTAAGGATGTAAAGCTTTTTGTAGACTCTTGCTTGGTTTGTCAGTCTACTAAATACAATACCAAAAAGCCAGCCGGTTTACTTCAGCCGCTACCCATTCCAACCAAACTTTGGGACGAGGTTTCCATAAATTTTATAATCGGCCTTCCCCCGTCTCGCGGTTTTACAACTATCTTGGTTGTGGTCGATCGCCTATCCAAATACGCACATTTTGGTACCCTCGGTTCCAATTATGATGCCCCTAAAGTTACTGCCTTGTTTGTGGAAATTGTTGTCAAACATCACGGGATTCCGGCATCGATTTTATCGGATAGGGATGCAATTTTTACGAGCTTATTCTGGAAGGAATTCACTGCGTACCACCCTCAAACCGACTACCAAACCGAGGTCAAGAATCGGGGTTTGGAATAGTATTTAAGAGCCTTTACTCATGCCTGACTGTTAGAAGATGGAAATTTGAGTTTTGATGGTTCTAGAGTCAGTGACCCTATGTTTGCAAGTCGAGTCGGTGACTTGGCAAAGTCACTAACATAAGCAGCTGGCGAAGCAATTTATTTATGGAAGGAACGCACAGATCATGTGCGTTTAATTGGAGACAGCTGTGTTGATTTATTTTAGGAGAAGAACATCAAAAGAATGCTAAAATCAAGATGAAGATAATCTGATTCTCCTATAATATTTTAGTGTGCGTATGATTATATATTAGGAAAGATTTGTAACCGATTGAGTGAATATTGTTTTCCTAATCGAATGGAAAATAATATTCATGAGATCTTTCTTACCTTAGTTTAAATACCCTAGTGTTTAGGCTAATTGTAAGCGTTCGAGCATAATTCATAACCGTATGTAAGAAAGGAAGAGCAGACTTGTGCGAGAGACTTGTACAAGTGGTGAGTCAAGAGATCTTAGGCAGAGCGTGAGATTGAGAGTGTGAGTGCAAAGGTAGAGCGTGGTTCAAGGGTGTGGGATTCATTCTTGTACACGGGAGAGCTTTGTAATCACTCAAGAAATCAATAGAGCGAGTCTAAGGACTCTTGAAATCCGACCAAGTGATAAACTTGGAAGGGAGTGATTTTTCCCTAAGTAAACTAGTTGGTTTACGAAGAGTTTCCATTATACATCGCTTGTCCGTGACCGTTGGTAAACGTTTATTTTTCTGTGTGTTCATTCCGCTGCTTTATTACTCAAAGTTGATGACTTAGTAGGAGTCGCCGACTCGTCCTAGTACTAACGATCCTACAATTGGTATCAGAGCCAAGGCTCTAGATTGTGTTTTAGTACTATTATTGCAGGAAAATGACGTCCACCAACACCTCTGTGAATGACTCTTTCTGGAAGCCTCCAATCCTCAAGGTTGGAGAGTATAACTGGTGGGTTGAACAGATGAAGACCCATATCTTCTCGCTTGATGGTCAGCTATGGAAAGTGATTGAACTAGGTCCAGAAACGTTTCTTGGAAAAGATGGTTAGACAGAAAAGACCACAACCGAGTACGATGATGTTGATTTCAAGAAGCTCGAGAAAAATGCTAGAGCAAAGAAAGTGCTCCATCATGCTCTCACTGACGGTGACCTCAAAAAGGTCATCGGATACAAGACGGCAAAAGAAATCTGGGATGCCCTTAAGAGACTTCATCAAGGCAATGATGATGTAAAGAAGGACAGAATCATTAGTCTCGAAGAAGAGTATGACAATATTTTCCAAGCAAAAGGAGAATCTCTTCGTGATCATCATTCCAGATTCTAGACGATTGTGAATCAACTAGAGTTTCTTGGTGAGAAGATTCCTCAATGGAAACTTACAAACAAGTTGATCTCAGGGTTGAACAAGAACTGGGATAGTATTGCTGCGTCTCTTCTTACTCAAAAGGAGACCAAGTGACTGACCCTGGAGGATCTTGTAGGACAACTTACTATGTATGGAGGCATTCAACAAAGAAGAGTTGAAAGACTCGACTCGGAGAAAGTAAAAAACATTGCTCTCAAAGTTGAAAGAGCCTTTAACTTGGCTTAGGGAGACGATGACACTGATGGAGTAGATGAGGATGTGGCTCTAATCTCTAAAGCCATGAAGAGACTGTGGAATCGTAACAAGGCTCCCTTGAAGGCTCCAGAACCAACTAAAGAAGGGAAGGATATGAAGGATGTCATTTGCTATCAATGTCAGGGTAAAGGACACTTTGCCAAACATTGTCCAAGAAGAAAAAGTGGTGAAGCTGGTAAAGGCATGATGGAAACTTGGGATATGTCTGACGATGATGATGAGGTGGCGCCATCTAGAGGAAAATGTTGCATGGCCATTGAAGATAAATCTTCCGAAGAGGTAAATGACTCTGAACTTACTTCTCTTTTAGCCAAAAAATCTAGAGAACAGTTGGTTGCTATCATTGAAAATCTTGGAACTCAGGTCACTGAGTTAAGAGAAAAATTGGAGGATAATGAAGAAACAATCTCCAATCTCTTCGATGATAACAAACACTGGTCCTCTAAAGCAATTGAACTCGAAAATATTTCATCTCCTAAATTACTAACTTGTGAGTTGTGCTCAAATTCAAGGAACCAAGTCACTGACTTGCAAAAACAAGTCAATGACCTGGAAAAACAAGTCACTGACCTAGAAGGTGAAAGACTTATGCTTTATCTAAAGAACTTGATGATCTAAAAGCTGATGATGAGACTAAAAGAAAGAAATGGCTGGATGAGTATGTTGTTGAAAAGGCTCAAGAGGTCAGAAATGACTATAAAAAGAAGTTTGTGAGGGAGGTAGACAGATCTGGAATTGGTTTTGCTCGTGCACCCAATACTCAGGGTACCAAGACTGCTCCCCTTATGTCTAAAGGTAAAACCCCTATGTATAGTGACAATGCAAGTTGTTCTACACATGTGGTGGCTAAGCCTAACAAACGGAAGGAACTGTGGTATCCTGATCAAAAGGTGCACAACATATGGCAAAAACCAGTTCAGAACTCTGCTTCGTCACAAGCTGATTTTCAATCTCGCATCAACAACAAACCCATCTATCCGGGCTATAGCAAATATGTTGCCCTAAAGTCGCACAAAACATGTTGGTATTATGGCAAGCCTGGTCACTATCAACATGATTGTCACAAAAAGGCAAGAGATGATGAAACTGCAAGGTCACAGACTCTGAATGACAATCATGGTAGATCCAATGTCATCGACTATCGTACAGGATCTGTGTGTGCTAATTGTGATAAATGTTGTTCTAGAAATCACTTTGTTGCCAAACCCAAAGGAGTTAAACTCATCTGGGTTCCTAAGAACTAATTTTTTCAATGCAACTTGAAGTGAGTGACCAGGAGCCCTGGTTTATAGATAGTGCATGCTCAACTCATATGTCGGGAAACCCCAGGGATTTCGTCTCACTTCAAGAATACAAGGGAGGTAAGATTACCTTCGGCAACAACAGTAAAGGTGGTATTTCTGGTATTGGTACGGTAAGATTCTCTGATAAGCTAACCATTGACAATGTGAATCTAGTTGATAATCTAAGTTTCAAGTTACTGAGTGTCTCCCAAATCTGTGCTAATGGAATATATCAAGTTGTTTTTTATAAGATTGGGTGTCAGGTACAAGAGATTAGGTCAGGCAAAATTCTTCTGAAAGGGGTATGTGAAAACAATCTGTATAAGGTGGACCCCTGTTTTGAGCCTGAAGAAAAACTATGTCTTAGAACAGTTTTAGATGTCGCCGACCTCTGGCACAAAAGGTTTGGTCATGCGAGCTTTCAACTTCTTGACAAACTTCATAAGCAAGAACTAGTTAGAGGACTACCCAAGGTTGATTCAAACAAGCATGAGGTTTGTGAAACTTGTGTGAGAGGTAAGCAAGTAAAATCATCATTCAAATCCAAAAAGGAGGTAAGTACCACTAAGCCTTTAGAGATCATTCATATTGACTTATGTGGTCCTATGCGAGTCCAAATTCGAGGGGGAAATAGCTATATTTTTGTCATTGTTGATGATTTTTCACAGTATACTTGGACTATTTTTCTATCTTCTAAAGATCAGGTCTTTGAAGAATTTGAAGCATGGGTGAAGGTGGTTGAGAAAAAGCTTGGAGTTTCTCTAGTGTCAGTTAGATCAGATCATGGAACAGAATTTGACAACTCTGAGTTTCTGATTTTCTGCAAGAAAAATGGCATAAGTCACAACTTCTCAGCGCCAAGAACTCCTCAACAAAATGGTGTGGTTGAGAGGAAGAATCGAGCCTTCGAGACCATGTCGCGGACCATGCTTATCTCAAGTGGTCTTCCAAGAAATTTCTGGGGTGAAGCCATTAATGCATCTTGCTATGTGATGAATCGAGCCATGCTTCGTCCTCTTCTTGAGAAAACTCCTTATGAACTGCTTAGAGGAATCAAGCCCAGTGTCGCCCACTTGCGCACCTTTGGATGCAAATGCTATATTCATAATAATGGCAAGGATAACCTGGGAAAATTTGATCCAAGGAGTGATGTTGGCACTTTTGTAGGTTACTCCCCCCCATAGTAAAGCCTACAAAGTGTTTAACAAAAGGACAAGGAAAATTGAAGAGAGTGTGCATGTTGTGTTTGATGAAAATACGATGGGAGGCTCGATGATTGAATATTATGATGATGGTGATCAAGGTTTCCGTCTGGTTCAAGAAGATGCACCTCCAGCTCAGAAAGATTCAGTAGTCAATGATAATGTTGGTGTCACCGACTCAAATGCAACAGGGGGAAGAAATCAAAACCAAAGCTCGAGTGATAATGAATCCGATGATGGTAAGACACATGAGAGGAACACTGGTTCGGAGAACTCAGAAGAAAATTCAGAAAGAACTCCTCAGACTCAAGTCAGTGACTTGACAGATTTACAGGTCAGAAACTACCAACAGAGAAGTTCTCATCCTGTCACTAACATTCTCACTGATTTCTCAAAAGCAGTGCAAACCAGATCTTCTCTGAAAAATTTCTTTGCCTTCAATGCTTTCATCTCAATGCTGGAACCTAAAAATGTTGAACAAGTGTTGAAAGATTCGGATTGGGTCAGTGCCATGCAAGAGGAACTTCATCAGTTTGAAAGGAATAAGGTTTGGCATTTGGTCCCAAGGCCAAAGGGAAGATCAGTGATTGGAACACGATGGGTGTTTAGAAATAAGCTAGATGATGAAGGAAATGTGGTCAGAAACAAAGCAAGGTTGGTTGTTAAGGGATATAATCAGTAGGAGGGCATTGACTATGATGAGACTTTTGCTCCAGTGGCTCGTCTTGAGTCAATTAGACTGCTCATTGCCTATTCTGCTCATCATGGATTTAAACTTCAATAAATGGATGTCAAGACTGCATTGTTGAATGGATATCTGAAGGAGGAAGTATATGTTGAACAAACTCCAGGTTTTGAAGATGTCGCCCACCCAGATTATGTCTACAAACTAGACAAAGCTCTCTATGGATTGAAGCAAGCCCCGCGAGCTTCGTATGATCGGTTGTCTCAATTCTTGATTCAACATGGTTACGTTCGAGGAGAGGTTGACAAGACTCTATTCTTATTGAAGGAAGGGAGTCATACACTGGCTGTTCAGGTCTATGTCGATTACATTACCTTCGGATCAACAGATGAAAAGTTGGTGAAGAAGTTCGATGACCTCATGTCTAGTGAGTTTGAAATGAGTATGGTCGGTGAGCTCAAGTTCTTTTTAGGACTTCAAGTTGTTCAAAGCGAGGATGGGACACGAGTCCATCAACAAAAGTATCTCCGAGAATGTGTTAAGAAGTTCGGTCTCGAAAATGCTAAGCCTTTTGATACTCCCATGTCGCTGACTACCTCACTTGGAAAAGATGACAAGGATCTAGAAGTCAATGCTACTATGTACAGGGGTATGATTGGATCACTGCTCTATCTCACATCAAGTAGACCTGATATTGTGTTTGGAGTTTGCCTATGTGCTAGATTTCAGGCTGATCCAAGAGAATCCCACTGTAAAGCTGTTAAGATAATTATTCGGTATTTTAAGGGGACTGACAATCTGTGTTTATGGTATCCAAGAGATTTGATTTTGAGCTTGTCAGATACACAGATGCTAACTTTGTTGGGAACCGAGTTGATAGAAAAAGTACTTCAGGGATGGCTCAATTTCTTGGTCCTTGTCCTGTATCATGGGGATCCAAAAAGCAAAATTCTATAGCTCTATCAACGGCGGAAGCAGAGTACATTGCAGCTGCAGCATGTTGTTCACAACTCTTATGGATCAAGCAGCAAGTCAGTGACTATGGTGTGAAGTGTGGGTCAGTGCCCATACTATGTGACAACACTAGTGCAATCAACATCTCAAAGAATCCGGTGCAACATTCGAAGACTAAACACATTGAGATAAGACACCATTTTCTTCGAGATTGTGTGGAGAAAGGCATGGTTACTATGGAATTCTGTAGAACAAGTGATCAAAGAGCAGACATCTTCACAAAGGCCTTGAATCGTGAACCCTTTGAACAACTCCGCATGGAACTAGGTATGATCTCTCTTCAATAATCTATTTCCCTATATAAATTCCCTCAATGATTGGCTAGAATTGATTGCTTCATACTTTTTTCTGAAATCATGCTCTTATAGTGTAATTCTTAGACATACTTGATAGACATCATGTTTAGAAAACCCCATGCAATTTGATTGTCAATGACTTTCACTACATTTAGTGTGTGTACAACCTTTTTGAGCTCTTTGTTTTGGCCCAAAAGAATCAACTTGATGATCCTAACCCTCCTTACAAGCCCAAATGATAGTTGATTCTAAAACCTGTCCCTGACCTATCATGTTTTGAGAGTCTCTATAAGCCTGTTTTGAATTTCCTTATGAAACAGAGAGTTATCATCATGATTGACAAATCCTCAAAAATAATGTTTCATACTTGGTTTGTTTTGGCACTCCCTGTGCAACCCCAATGCCAAGTAAGTTCTTAAAAAAGAAAGTCATGTGTGGACAAATGTCACGAACATAAGAAGAAAACAGTTTTTGTGATAAGAGTCGCCAACATGCTCAAGGTCAGTGACTGCGATTTCTGGCACGAGGAAAAGATCATGGCTTAACAATATCTTTTGAAATTGGAAAGCGTGTTTCAAAAGGGAGGAAAGAGAAGATCTTGTGATTTGACAACTTCCTTAATGATGTAAGTGGATTCCTTTATTATGCCTCAACCGTCAAACTAAAAAGGTACGCTCTTCTCAAATCCTTCTCTCTCTCTTGACTGCTACTCCCTCTCTCTCTCTCTCGAATCCAAAACCCTCGAACCTTCATCCTTCTCCAATGGCGTCTCCATCCAACTCCGACATCCCTGCTTCTCCCAAGACCAAAATCGACAGCCCTGAATCGGCAAAGAAGAAGATTCTTGCCCTCTTTGGCGATGATTTTCTTCGAGCCCTTTTATCTGGAGAATCGTCTTCCTCCACTGTCCCTCCAACGCCATGGAACCTCCATCCCAAAACCTCATTCCTCCACAAAACCAAGATCCAAGCCCTTCTCTCCCAAAATCAACGCCCTCGTCCCCTGCTACCTCTGAAAAACCCCAAATTCCTCCTCCTTAAATGGAAACTGAAACCCTAATCGCTTCACCAGTGTCTGGAAAAATGCACCAAACGACGCAACCATTGGTTTTTCCAGAAACTGGTGAATCCTCTTTACCCAAATCCCCAAACCCAGAGATCGTAGAGGAAGAGAGAGCAAAGACTCCAACTATGGAGTCAATGGAGTTTGAGAAAATAGAGAATGTAATCGGATCTTTTGGAGAAGAAGAAGAAGAAGAGGCTGGCGAAAAGGAGACCCAACGACTATCTCCTCAAGGAAAGACTGTCAATGACTCCTCAAAGGTCATCGACCTTGATGCTGATGTGGAGCATATCGTCAAGGTAACTGACAAGGATCCTTCTCAAAAGGAACCAACAAAAAACTCTGAAGAAGGTACACCCTCTGATCCAATTCTGTTGTCTAAGAAATTTAAGTATGGAGAGTCTGTTAAGAGAAATTTAGAAAAAGATCTTTTTGATGACTCTGAGTTGCTTAAGGATGATGAGATAGAAATGCCTCCTCCATTTTGCCCTAAGACTAGATATTCTAGTGCTAGAGCCTCAGATGTGGCCCTTAAAGCTAAGAAGGGCAAGGGGATGGAAACTCCTGATGTTGTCTCAGAGGGAGGTGACTCTTCCTTCTCTGAGAAAGTCACTAGAAAGAAAAGGGGGAGATCTCCTAAGTCTGTTGTTGGATTTAGTAAGAAGAGTAAGAAGACTAGTGTGAACATTGATATGTCGTCTAGGGATTTCACTAAGCATCTGTTGTGGGATGAAAATTTCATGAAGGAGTTCAAACTGACTAAGGTCATTGACTAGCTGAAAAAGCAAAAATGGGACAAGTTAGTTCAGGGAGAACATGAGTACAATCCGTTGATGGTTAAGATGTTTTATGAGAATCTGGTGATTGAAGATACAGGAAATATGACCATAGGGAGGTACACTATTGACAAGAAGACGTATTCCCTTACCAGCAAAGATGTTAGTGACATTCTGGAGATTCCTCATGAAGGCTTTGCTGAGTACTACAGAGGAGGTTGTCCCGAAGGGGTTGATGACTGTGAGATCATCAAAACTGTCACTGACAGTGATGATAACTTCACTAGCCCTTATCTTTTCAACAAGATGGGAATAGAGAAGAAGGTGATGTTCAATTACCTCATAAGCAACCTGCTGCCAAGGGAACTCAAGAGGAATGCTGCCTCTATTCAAGATCTGCTGATCATGGACAAGATCATTCGAGGGAAGAAGATTAACATGCCACGTCTGATGATGCTTCACATGAAGCATGTGCTTGAAACTGCCAAGCATGCTCTTCCTTATGGGATGCTGATTGCTGTGATGATGTATGAGCATAAGGTCTATGTGGACAGCCGTGCTGATGTCCTCAACACTAGAGTTCTCAACAAGGAGATGATCAGAAAGTTTGGATGGAACTGGGTTGATGGACAGTGGGTATCGAAGACATATGAGGTCAGTGACAAGGGCAATCTGGAAGAGGGTATGAAGTCTGCTCCAACAAACGATGAGTTGAAGGAAATCAGAGAGCAGAACATGATTCTGAAGGGGATGATGGAAAAGCTTCTGAATATGGTCAGCAATGTCCTGTCAAAACTGGATGCAATAGAGGAGAGGTTCAATGACTTTGGAGCCTGATGTCAGTGACTGTCGTACACTCATGACTTTCTTTATCCCTTTCTTCTTTCCTTGCCACATTATTCCTCCACTTTAAAAGACTTTTTAGTTCAATTTGGTTGTAACGTATTTCTGGATTGTGTGTGTTTGCATCGTACTCTTATCTTGCCATGGTGGATGACTATCTATGGTTGTTTTGATATTATGCTTTAAGTCTCTATATTTGCCTCTGATTTATTTCCTTGTTTTAGCAGGGTTTTTTTATGATGCCAAAAGGGGGAATTAACCGGGGGAATAGATTTATTAGGGGGATCAAAATACTGAAAACATGTGGTTACTAAGCTTAGGGGTAACTCTTATGGCTTTTGTGTTTTGCTCTATGTACTATGCTGTTTTGTATGCTGGATATTTTGTTTATCAGAACAGGTTGTTTGTCACCATCAAAAAGGGGGAATTTGTTAGAAGATGGAAGTTTGAGTTTTGATGGTTCCAGAGTCAGTGACCCTATGTTTGCAAGTCGAGTCGGTGACTTGGCAAAGTCACTGACATAAGCAGCTGGCGAAGCAATTTATTTATGGAAGGAACACACATATCATGTGCGTTTAATTGGAGACATCTGCGTTGATTTATTTTAGGAGAAGATCATCAAAAGAATGCTTAAATCAAGATGAAGATAATCTGATTCTCCTAGAATATTTTAGTGTGCATATGATTATATATTAGGAAAGATTTGTAACCATTGAGTGAATATTGTTTTCCTAATCGAATGGAAAATAATATTCATGGGATCTTTCTTACCTTAGTTTAAATACCCTAGTGTTTAGGCTAATTGTAAGCGTTCGAGCATAATTCATAACCGTGTGTAAGAAAGGAAGAGCAGACTTGTGCGAGAGACTTGTACAAGTGGTGAGTCAAGAGATCTTAGGCATAGCGTGAGATTGAGAATGTGAGTGCAAAGGTAGAGCGTGGTTCAAGGGTGTGGGATTCATTCTTGTACACGGGGGAGATTTGTAATCACTCAAGAAATCAATAGAGCGAGTCTAAGGACTCTCGAAATCCGACCAAGTGATAAACTTGGAAGGGAGTGGTTTTTCTCTAAGTAAACTAGTTGGTTTACGAAGAGTTTCCACTATACATCGCTTGTCAGTGACCGTTGGTAAACGTTTATTTTTTTGTGTGTTCATTCCGCTGCTTTATTACTCAAAGTCGACGACTTCGTACGAGTTGCCGACTCGTCCTAGTACTAACGATCCTACACTGACCGAATCATTGGGCCTTCTTTCTTCCATGGGCAGAATTAGCTTTAAACAGCACTTATCACGAAGGCCTTAAGATGTCCCCCTTTCAAGCACTGTATGGGTGTGAGGCACAGCCCCTGGTTCGCACAACGCAGCCCTCGGGTCCCTCTTCAGCTGCCTTAGCTACAGTCACCGAGCGTGATCAACTTGTTCAGTTGTTGCGCGATAATCTGCGCACTATGCAGCGACAAATGGTCTGAAATACTAATAACCACCGGCGTGACCTGCTGTTTCAGATTGGTGATTTAGTTTTGCTGAAGTTATAGTCCTATCGTCATCATTCTATTGCCCGGATTGTGTCTGCGAAGCTCAGTCATCGTTTTTATGGCCCTTTTAAAGTGCTCGAACGCATTGGACCGGTGGCATATCGCTTGGAGTTTCCGGCCAACGCTCGCATCCACGACGTGTTCCACGTCTCCCTGTTGCGCCCTTTTGTTTCAAACGCTACAAGACCAGTTCAACCAGTTTTTCCTTCTGAATTTGTGGAACACCAGCCGTTGTCGAAGCCTCTACGTGCCATAGCTGAACGGGAAGTTCTCGTGGACGGAAAACCGCGGCTGGAATGGTTGGTTGTATGGGATGATGGATCCGTCGTCGACGCTTCTTGAGAACCATTCGAACAAATCACGCTCTCCTTTCCGGATTTACGCCTTGAGGACAAGTCGCTTGTCAACGAGGGAGAGATTGATACGGATCATTCTGAGCCAATTGTCAAGAGTTCGAGACCCGTTCGTGATCATCGACCTCTGATGCGTTTTAAAGATTATTGCTAGTTTTTTTTAAAATTAAATTAATGTAATTTTTAAACAGAGTTTAATTACTTCTTCTCGGGTTTTCTTTACTGTTCTTTCCCGGGAAGCCTTTATTGAACCGTTAGGACTTAGCACTATAAATACTCTTATGTTATTTTATTCCTAATAAATCAGATATCAGTATTTGCCCTAATCCTCTACTTTCTCCTTCTCAAACTCATCTGCCTCCGGGCTCCCTTCTGGCCGCTAGGCTTTTCACCATTCATCTGTTGGTTCGATCAATCTATTGTGCAAGCCTATTGTAGGATTTGTAGCTTGTATCACAAACGCGCCTAAAAGATAAATTTTTGTGCGCTAATAACTTCAACCTATTATCCCTTGTAAATTTGCTTAACATTATCGTTAATCCGTTAAAACTACATTATTAATTAATTAGTGAGTTTTGACAATTACAGAAAAATAAATGCGGGGGCATGCACTACGTACAAATAGCTCTAATCAATCTACTCATACTAATGAATGTAGCTGGCTAAAATCAATTCCCACGCACTATGTAAAAAAGTTCAAAAGCTATAAGGTGCGTTATTAATTTGAATCCTCGTCATTGTCGCCGACCACCTATTTGGCTATCTCAAACAAGAAGAATTAATTAAGCTACGCAAGTAATTTTTACTCCGTAAGAAAGAAGATGAAAAAGCTGGGAAGCGTTATTTGTTTTGCTTGATCCGGTGACGTAAGATTGTGATGATTTTTTTTTTGGATTTTTTTAATGTGTGTCTATGGGCACACAATAAGAATGCTATTTTTGGTAACTCTGGATATTGTTTGTTAATTTTATTTTTTTAAAAAAAGTTTATTAATTCCAATTTAGGGAACAGTTTGAAATATTTTCCCAAATTATTACTTTTATTGTGTGCTCATGGACACACATTAACCAAACCGATTTTTTTTTTAAGTTCTTTTGAAAATTTAATTTCCTAAATAAGCTTGTTTTAAAACATATTCGCGGATAAGGTTCAGATTAAAGTCGTTGAACAGGACAACGGGCATTAATACAAAAGTCGCTTCCAAAACGACTATCTACAAATGTTTTCTAAAATTTCAACCAAAGTCGTTGTTTCCAACAACAACTTTGTTGTTTTCTTTGTTATTTTTTTTATAAAAACGACTCCTAACAGCGATTTTGGTGGTTTTAAATTTTTTGAGGACAATAGAAAAGTTGCAAAAAAAGTCGCGGTTTTGGGTAGCGATTTTCGGGATACATCGACTTTAATTCGAACCTCCTTGCTAACTTATGTTCAAATTTTATTTTAAAACAAGCCTATTTGAAGAATTAAATTTTCAAAATAGCCTAGAATGGAAAACAAAAATCTTTGTTTGCACTTTGTGCAAGGGGAGAGATGAGTGTGAAAACACTTGCAAAGTGCTCTCGTGAGGCTCACTGAAATTAATTCTTTTTTGTTTTCAACCAAACATAATGTAGAGATTCAATTAATTAATAGGAAGTTAGTTGTAAGGTGTAACCCACAATACTTTCCCAACTCCCATAAAATTTTATATTCGGCATATACATTTTACGCGAATTAATCTACTATATATATATAAAATAATAAGATTTGAAGCCACCACATTATGACACCTTAATTTTTAACACATGACATCCTATTATTAATTCACATAAGATTTTTTCACATGACATTTAATTCTTGCTCCATAAAAATTATATATTAATTATTCTTTCCACTTTATATTCCACATGAGAAATTTTTTTAACTTAATTAAAATTTATTTTTATTTCCTAAATCTATAACTACCTAAACCTTTTCGAGCCGCTAGAACGATTCTAGCCCCACCTCACATTTACAAAAATTAATTTTTATTCCTAATATCTTAACTTTTTCCTATTAAATTCTTCTTTAACTATTTAAATCTATCTTTAACATCAAACACATATCTATTTAATATAAAAACATCTTTTGAATACTTCCTTATACAAATATTTAAAATTAAAGATAATAAATTTAAAATATTTTTAAATAAGTATAAATATCGTTTATCTTTTAGCATGATGACTTTTCACGAATTTATTTATAGATATATTTTTTTCTTTTGTAATAAAAAAATTAATGATAAATACTTATAATGTTTAAAAATAATAAAAATAGGTAATATCTATAACTATATATGAAAGATGTATCTTTTTGAACCACTAGAACGATTCTAATATTATAACTTCTTTCTATTAAATTCTTTTTTACTATTTAAATTTATCTCTAACATCAAACAAATATCTATTTAGTATAATAATATTCTTTGAAAACTTCCTTATACAAGCATTTAAAATTAAAAATAAAATATTTAAAAGACCTTAAAATAAATATAAATGTTTTAGCATATATCTTTTAACGAATTTAATTATAGATATATAGTGATTTTCTTTTATAAAAAAATTAATAATAAATATTTATTATTTTTAAAATTACTAAACATATATAATAAAGTATTTAATAGATATATTGAAATATTTGACAAATACTAAATTTACGTACATGAAAAGTAATAAAATATGAAGTATATAATATTTTATGAAAAAATTATGTACATTCTACGAACAATAAATTACTTATATTAAATTTTATATTATATTTTTATTTATTTATTAATATCCTATTTATAATGTCTATAAAATATCGAATCGTAATCGTACATGGTACTACGGGTAAAACTAGTTTAGATAATATCCTAATTTCTGGTAGGAGATAATATCTCAACTAAAAACATTTAACTAATGGTTGAATTTTTTCCTTATAAGCCAATAAAATATATATGCTCAATCTTTTTAACATTTTAGTTGTTTCTCTCTCTCTCTCTCTCTCTCTCTCTCTCTCTCTCTTATATTAAAAGATAAATATTCTCAATTACATATAATATATTATTATTTTTTAAAATCTCATATCTTCCATATTTTTAAAATATTTCTTTTTTGCTTTATTTTCTTCATATTTCATCTCCTTCTTTTAAATTAAACCTATTTATGAAATATTTTCAAGGAAAATGAGCAATGCAGATTATTTTATCTTAATAATCTATGTTTATTCTCAATTTTAAACTTAATAATCTAAATTTAATTTATTTGATTTGATTTTAAAAAACAAAATAATTTTTATACATATTAGAGCAACAAATTACTTACATTAAATTTTATATTAAATTTTTATTTATTAATATCTTTTTTATAGTATATCTAAAAGATATCACATCATAGTCGTGCAAGGCACGACGGGGACAACTAGTTTTCTAAAAACTGTAGAGGGAGTATATAGTTTTGGTGAGAAGTTGGGCTCGGCCCAGTAGCTTTTATTAATTAAATGATAGGCCCATTAGTATGAGTAGCTTCCGAATACACAATATTGAGAGTACAACCTTGTTAGCAGATCTTCGAACTGATAAAACCTAGCTCGTGTGAATCAGAGATGAACGAGGACAAAGATGAGAGTAGGATCACAAAGATCAACTAATTAATTGAACGGAAAAGTATACAATCAGCTAACAAGCTGAACAACACAGAAAGAGATGAAAAACCACATTTATTTACACAACCCCAGAAAGGAAAGAACTAGCTAGCTATGTATATAACCAGTTGGGTGAAGCCCAAAAGGCCAAATTATTACACCTGAACCAAACCGGACTCAACATAAACAAATAAAAAGGGGAAAACCAACTCTCCCGCGAGTGCTTCAATATGTGCCCCCATTTTGCAATTGATCAAGTCCCACGCCTTTGATCGATCGACATATGGGTACTCTAGTAATTTGAGAGATGATGTGGGTAATTAAAGATTGCAATTCTGTGACAAATAAAATCGTAAAGTTTGGCTATGATCTCCTCATTAATATACTTATTTAAAACATTATAAATCATCTAGAACTTAAAAGTTTCATCTATTAATTTACTTTGTAAGTGATGAATTAGCACCGCCCATTAAAACATTGCAATTCATCCTATTTTATGCCCAAAAAGCGTCCTTCCACTAGCTATTAATTTCTGACTAATGTATATATTTTTATTTTTATTAATTTACTTTGTAAATGATGAATTAGCACCGCCCATTTGCTTTTCCTCTGTCAAAAAAGCATACACAATAATTCAAGTCATGAGGCTGCTACTTTAGGAATATAATTAATTTGTAAATAGAATGCAAACTGTATGATTATTTTCTTTTTAAAAAAGTAGGAGCGCTAAACTAATTAATTGTCCATTTTTTCTTATTCAGAGTGTAGTGCCAGAGGCTATGCCTATAAAAGAGAATACTACAAGGGGAAGTCACTCATATCTCCAACACAAACAAGTTCAAGTATGGAGCGCATCCTTCGTCTGTTTTCCTCTCTTCTCCTCCTTGTCCTCCTCCTTTCTGCCTCAGGTAGCTAGTTACGCCAAAAGAAAGGAAAACCCTTACTTAATTGCTTTCTTTAACAGCCATTTTGTTTTAATTAGGTCAGTTTATAAATTTGCATTGAAAACTAATTTGAATGAATTGATTTGACAGAGATGGGGCCGAGAGTAGCGGAGGCGAGAACGTGTGAGTCACTGAGCTACCGATTCAAGGGTCCGTGCGGCAGGAAAGCCAACTGCGCCGGAGTGTGTCAGACGGAGGGCTTCAACGGCGGCCACTGCCGTGGACTACGTCGCCGTTGCTTCTGCACCAAGCATTGCTAGTAATTACCACCATCACCGTTTAATTAATTAATTAATTAAGTTGGTTTTAAACTAGCTTAGTTAATTAATGTTCGCGCGTTGTTTTTCCTACAATAAAATTGTATTGTAAAGGAGTAAGCTCAGCACCGTGACCGCCCCATCATTCTCGGTTCGTCTCGTCTTGCTAGCTCTACTACTTTACAATGGATCAAGTATTCAAGTGTGTGGTGTTTTTGGTTTCTTTTTAATTACCACTGTTTTTGTAATTTCGCTTTACAACTGTTGCTTTATCAACATGTGTTTCCTTCCTTCATATATGGTGTGGATATTGATAAATCAAATAGCTTATAAAATAATCTCGTAAATAATTTAGATATAATTTCACAATATTATATATATATATAGGATTGAGATCAGGTGAGGAGGCCTCTTACCGTAGATAATTAGGAGGATCCTCAACCGTTAGATATGACTTTTTAAAGAATAAGATTTAGAAAGAAGTTGTTCATTGGGATATAATAAAAAAATCTAAAATTAATTAATTTTGATAACAACGTAAATTACGGGATTTGCTTTTTATTATCTTTACCATATATTTCAATAACCTAATATTCATTCCAATCGTCGGTCTAAAACAACCCTCTCCCGATTTTTGAAAGAAACTGACTCGTCTGCATAGTCATCCTCCAATCAATCGAAATTCTTCGATTTATTGCTCCAATTGATTATCAAGATTTTTCAAGCATCCGTTTGCGGGTTGCTCGATTGGCCAAGTTGTTCATACTTCAAACATAAAAACGATTCAAGGTATGTACTGATTTTCAATTAGATCTGGGAATTTACATTCTTTCCCGTGGAACTAGGTTGAACAATTATGCAATTTACAAAGTACAATAAGTAAGCTTGTTTGATATCTAGATATATGAACAACAACACATCTTACATTGAACAATTATGCAATTTAGAAAGAACAATGACTATGATGTTTTGATATCTAGACATATGAACAATAACACATCTTATATTGAACAATTATGCAATTTAGAAAGAACAATAACTAAGATGGTTTGATATCTAGAGTCTAGACAATAATTACGCAATTTAGAAAAACCAATAATTGAGATGGTTTGATGTATAGACATATGAACAACAACGTATCTTACACTGAACAATTATGCAATTTAGAAAGAACAATAACTAAGACGGTTTGATATCTAGAAACTATTACGAAGGGAGTAAATTGAATTCACTTAAACAAAGAGGAAAAAGCCAAAAAAAGTTGAGATATTATAAAGAACAACAATCGTGAACAATATAAACACATAAATAACAATGACTCATCTAACGAACAATAGTGCAATATAGAAAGAACAACACTCATAACAAAGTCGCACAAGAACGATAATGGTGAACGACTATAAACACATGAACAACAACGACTCATCTAACGAACAACAGTGCAATAAAGAAAGAACAACACCCATAACCAAGTCGCACAAGTCGATTTATTAATAACCACAAACATGAATAACAAAAAATTCGTCTATATAGAGAATCACAAATATTTGAATGAACAAGTTGATCTCACATTTATTTTTTCCATAATTAAAACTGTCAGATCCTAGAATTACGTAATTTAATTTATCTAATTTTTTTAAATCATAATTATTAATTAATCTCATCCCTTTAAAAAACCAAATCTAGTGGTTGAGGATCCTCCTAATTATCTACGGTAAGAGCCCTCCTCACCTGATCTCAATCATATATATATATATATATATATATATATATATATTAAAGTCTGATAGACCAACATAACGTGTGGAATCTATATGTCCGTTCATACATATATGTACACACAAGTTAGTGTGATTCCATCTTAAAACAGGATAATAAAAAGAGTAATCCAAATGTTTATACATTGGATATTTGATCTTTTAAATTTTCAATGTGATAGCACTTCTTCCATAATATCAATGTCATTGATATCATATGGATTATGTTGAAACGATTCATCATATCAAGTTGTGAAATTATGCGCGGGATTCGTCAAACGGTACATCATATATATAAGTTAACCATGAGTTGTACGTACCTTATCATCTTTCACGCTCAAGGGTTGTTGAACTAACTATCCTTTGTATAGTTCTCCCTAGAACAAATTTAGCCCAAAAGCATTTTGGGCCACCCTAATTAGGCCCTTGTTAAGCTCCCCTATTAAATTAGTTATTTGTTAAGTATATAAGGCTTAATTTTTTTTTTACTTTTTCCTCTCTCTTCCTCCTCTCGCGTGCGACCGTTCTCGTCTCTTCATCACTTTGCTAAAATCGATTCTCAACTGCAAAAAACGGTTTGAGTTCGTCGATTTTAAGTTGGATTTCGTAGTGCAATGTGTATTTGAAGTTGATTTGAAGTTCGTTCTCGAGATTCTGGTGTTTTTGCGCAACTGTATTTCGTCTATTGATCGTCCATAAGCCTCTGTTTTCAGGTTAGGGTTTTTTGTTTGTGTTATCATTGATTTTAGTTCGATTTTTCCTCGTTTTTGTGTTTGGATTTTGCTGTATGCTTTTGCTTTTTTCGGTTTGTTTGTTTATTCGAACATGAGTTGCATGTGATGATAGTAATGAAATGTTTTTGGTTCGTTTGATGACTTTTTGTTTTCGTGTTTGCTTACTTTCTGTGTGTGAATCCTTGTTTTTTGTTTTCCATTGTTCATCTGTTGGGATGTTTTCAAGTTAAATTCTCGATTTAGAGATTATGTTTGAATAGTGATGACAGATTGTAACTATGTTTATGGCATTACGTTTTTGTGATGACAGATCATAACTATGATTAGAGCATCACCTTCCCCGATTATTTGTGATGATAGTAACATATTCATGCAATATGTTGTGATTATAATTGTTTGTGATGACAGTGAGTCATTTTGTATTTGCTTTTGTGATGACAGTTGTAGTTATTGATGATAATATATTGATTATAATTGTGTTATATTTACATTAGTGATGACAGTTGCTTTTTCTTGTGATGATAGTAAATGACACTTGTTTTATATTGATGATAGTATATTGATTATAAGTGTGTTTAATTTACATTAGTGATGACAAAGACATTTTTTACTTTTTTTATGTTAGGGGTTATGATGACAGTCGTTTTCTTATGTTTTATATGTTGTGATGACAATGTTGCTGCTAATGATGATAATATATTATTTTTAATTGTGTTAGAGTGACATATTAGTGATGTCAAAGTGTGTACTTGAGAGTTGAAACATGTGGTATTTTTTTGCTTTATGATGATAGTTGTTTGTGATGACAATGCCTCTTTCTTTTGATTTCTAGGATAAAGAATGGAGCCTAAGCAATTGCAATATATGGTACCTGTATCAAAACGATATAATGGAAGAGCAAACCAATATCACACTCCAGATGTTTTCCACCTCATCAAGTGTCATCTTACATTTGATGAGTTTTTTAGGTTAGGTCAAGGGTGTTTTGGTGCAGTGTTAAAGTTAGGTGATACTATACCACTTTGTTACAAAGTTATGCATTATGCCATCATGTGTGAGTTAAAAACTTCATACAATCATGAGATGTGGTTTAGAATAGGGGGTAATGTGTGCCGTTATTCTTTGATGGACTTCGCTGCTGTCACTGGTTTGAATTGTGAGAATTTAGTTAATGTTGATATCCCGAAAGTTGACCCCGTAGATGTCGTAGGTGTGGATAAGTGTGATTTGGATCATTTACGGTCTTTTTTTATAAAAGAAAAAGATCGGTCTAGGAAGTTCAAACTTGCACACCTATTGATCCTTGAGGCTGTTTTGCTTCCTAAACGGGATAAGGTTCCTATAGATCCAATTCATATTGCTCTTTCAAGTGATTTGGAGAAATTTTATGATTATCCTTGGGGTAGATTGTCCTATAATGCTTTGCTTGATAGCTTGTTGCATGTGAATCGTACCCCACGTGACCCGGAGATGATGAAAAAGCCAAACTATATACCTGGCTTCAATGTGTTTGGATATCCTTTTGGATTCATGGTAATGTGTTGATATATTTTTTTGATTTTTTTGGTTATTTTAGTTGCATCTGCAATGGTTTTTTACTGTTTCTTTTTTTGTGTGTTGTTATAGTTTTGGATCGTGGAGACTTTTCCAGCTTTTCGATCCATTTGTCATCTTTCTGAGAGAGGAGGTAAAAAAGAAGTTCCTTATATGTTTCGTTGGCGTAGCACTTCATCACAACTTGTTGGTTGTAAAGCAATTTGTGATGCTGGGGACAAGAAACTGGTATGTTTAATTTTTTATTTATTTTGATGACAACTGTAACTTGAAGAGTTTATTTGATGACAGATTAATTTGTTTTATTTTTGATGACAGAAATGTTTGTATCCGTCGTACTCAGATTATGCTGCATTCATCACATGTGACTATCCTGATGAAGTTGTTGACCCTGTGTACAATGATCTTGTGAAACGTATGATACTGAAGCAAAAAGCGATTGAAGGTGAAGGATCTGAGTCTCATACAGAGGATGAACTTGCTGATTTTGTTATTGCTCCACGAGATGCAGTTATTGAAAAAGCCAGTGTTGGTGGTAAGAGGAAGATTGTATGTACAGATGCAAAGGCTAAAGGTGCAAAGGCTAAAGGGGTAGGGAAAAAGGAATTTGAAGAGAAACCGAAAGAGCGCTCTGAAATTGTGAAGAGGGAAGGTAGGAGATTACAACTTCCTAGAGTGGCTAAAACAAAGGTTGATGACAGTATGCATAAGATTCCGAGGATTGGAAAGGATCACAAGAGCCCGAAAGGTTCAAAGGGTTCAAAGGATTCAGGTGTGAGTGGTCGGAAGAGTCGTGTCAATAATGTGCTTGAGATTATTGAAAAATGCAAGAGGCCAAAGTTGAAGAAAGATTCTAATGAAGCTGTAGAGAAGGACTTTCTAGAGAAAAAGGATGTGGTTGGCAATGAAACTGATTTTGAAGTTGCTAGGATTTTGTCAATGGCCAAGGAGAAGGTGAAAGTTGATGAGGATCCAGTTTCTTCAAAGGGAAAGGAGAAGGCAGAAGAGTACAATAAAATGGAAGAGCCAGCTTGGGTTAAGTCTTTGAGGGAAAGTATGTGTTCCCTGCAAGATGATATGATTAGAATGATGAAAACTCTTCAGAGTCAAGTGCAGCGTGTTGAGATGCAAGTTGTGAAAGTTAACAGCAGGGTTGATAGAATTGAAAAGAAACTGAAATCTAAAGACCAAGATTCTGTTTTTGATGATAACAGTGATGAGATTTGCGTTGTAAGTGTGGAACCAGTGAGAGAAAGTGATTTCAAAGGCATTGAGTCTTTGAGGTTGTCCCTTGATGATGACATTTCTGTTAAAGATGGAGGGGAAGGTATGAATTTGCAATTGATGAAGTTTGTTCCACTAGATATAATTCCAAGGCAAGATCAAGGTAAGAGCAAGGCCAGTGAGTTGGTTGAGCATGTGATGACAAAGATGACAACTGAGTTGGTTCACGACAAAGATGTTAATGATGATGAACCAGTGAAGGATCAAGTTGGTGGTGATGACGTGGATGAAGGAATATCAAGGCAAGAGCAAGGCAACTGAGTTGGTTGAGCTTGTGAAAGATGGTAAAGAGCACAGTGGTGATGACAAAGAAGTAAATGAGGATGAACCGGTGAAGGATCAAGTTGGTGGTGATGACAGGGAAGTTAAGCATGAGGAACCAGTTGTGGATAAAGCAAGGGTTGATGACAGAGAAGATGTTGATGAACCTGTCAAAGATCAAGCAGAGGTTGATGACAGAATTGATGACCCAGGTGAGTTAGGTTCAAGCTTTTTTTCTGTCTCCTCGGATGAGTTAGGTTTTGACATGCGTGGACTTTTACAAGATGTAATGGATAATTGCTCTCAACTTACTGAGCATGGTCATTTGTTTGGTTCTTTGTTTCAAGCTTCAAAAGAAGGTGCACCTTCTAAGATTGATGAAATTTTTCATAATCCAACGGTTCAATCTGATGATGATGCAAAGGACAGAGTTGAACTTAGGAGGTCTACTAGATTTTTGAAGCCAGGTGCTTCAACCACAACTCCTTATACTGTTGAGAAGGATAAGAAGAAAAAGAGGGTTGCTGGATTGCCTAAGGCTCCAAAGCATTCCTTTTATGAAGATGATGTTCGTAAACCATTTTATGATTGGTATAATAATGGGTATGTTATCTGTTTTTTTATTAGTTATGTTATCTGTTTTTATGTGTGATGGAAGTTTGTGATGATAGTAATGTTCTGACAGTTTTGTGATGATAGTATTGAGATGATAGTGTGTTTATAATGTTATGATGACAGGTTTTTTTTTGTGTTGATTGCATTTTGATGACAATTATGTGATGATAGTGTGTTTATAATGTTATGATGACAGTTTTGTGATGATGATAGGTTTTTTTTGTGTTGATTGCATTGTGATGACAGTTTTGTGATGATAGTAATGTTCTGACAGTTTTGTGATGATAGTGTGTTTATAATGTTATGATGACAGTAATGTTATGATGATAGTTTTTTTTTTGTGTTGATTGCATTGTGATGACAGTTATGTGATGATAGTAATGTTTTGACAATTTTGTGATGATGATATGGTTTTTTTGTGTGATTGCATTGTGATGACAGTTATGTGATGATGATGATGATGTTAACTGCATGTTTATAATGCTCTGATGAAAGTCTCTTTTTTTGTGTTAGTGAAAAAAATGCTACTGTGGCTGGATCTGATTAGATGCTGAACAAGAATTTTTTTAGACTGCTCAAGACTAGAGGTCTTTGGTTAGGAGATGAGGTAAGTATATGATCAAATGATATTTTTTGTTTGTTGTCAAATTAATTATGTGACATTTCATGTCTTTTTGTAGCATTTATGCGAGGTTTTGTATTATTTGAGGAAAATTATACATGATCATGATGAAGACTTCAAGAATGTGGTTATTATGGATTGAATATGGTACAAGAGATTCACGCCTTTTGAAGTTGAACATTATATCGTTCGAAATGATAAAGTGCCAAGCGATGTGTTCGATTATTTTGTTGGTTGGAAGCCTCGTCTATTTGGGAAATCATGGGTTCGTGGTGAGGTGAAAAAGGTTTATACACCAGTTCACCTTTCAAAAGAGAGGTGTGAACATTGGGTTGTATTGGAAATTAACTTGCATCGTCGCCACATGACTGTATTTGACTGTTCTCGGGATTTCTATACTATGGAGGAGCTCTCCAGTTATATACAGCCTTTTACCAAGCTGCTCCCGTTTCTAATGAAGAAAAGTGGAAAGTTTGACCATCTTGAGGGCTTGGATGCTGATTTCACTTGGTCTAGAGACGCTTTGGTTTGTCAAGATTATTCTGGGTAGGTTGCCTTGTGTTATTTTAATTCAGTTATTCTGTGCAATTATGTATATTTTTTTGATTACTTCAGTCATTTTTGTTTTAAAATTTCAGTGGTAATTGTGGTGTCTATTGCATCAAGTATATTGAAGCTCTTGCATTGGGACTTAGCTTGGAAGGTCTTGATGATGCACACATGCTGGCGATTAGAGAGAAGATGGCCATAGATTTTTATAACTTCCGTTGGGTGGTTGATCTAAAATTGGATCTGGCTGTTGGAGATGGATATAGATGTATTGTTAGTGAAATGTAATATGTGATGATAGGTGATGACAATGTTAGTTCTAGTGGGTGATGACAATGTTTTAACTTTTGTTTAGGTGCTTGATGACAACGTAGGAGATGGATATAAATACTTTTGTAGAACCTTTTATTGTGATAACAGTAATTGTTCTTGCAAAATTCATGTCTTTTTTGATATTCAACTGTGATGATAGTAATTGGGATGACATTAGATTTTACTAGATGCTACATACTAATATTAAAATGGGAAACAACTCGATGATAGATAAAGAAAGAAAATCCCATGAAATGCAACATACAACAGTCAAAACGCCAACTAGAAGAAAAATATTGAATAAGAAACCCTTCATTGCTGTATTGTTGGTTTGATTACTCTAATCTCAGAATCTTCATTAAGGCCAAGCTGCAAAGAAAGCATTATCATGATGTCATGTATATGTTCTGATGACAAGAAATTGGATTATCATGAATACTTACAGAAATATAAGTGTCTCCTCCAATCCGTGATGTGATATCGGTTTCGTTTAAGAAGAATTTCATATATCCTGGTGGTACCCCGTTCATAATGTTGTGTTCTCTCGTTAGTCTATGCATGGAATAGAAAACTTGTTAGTTTTCATGAAATATACGGTGTACAAAAAAGAATTATATGGACTGATTTCTACCTCAACGTTCACCATCGTGAAGGTGACAAATGGATTGGCGTAGGTTCTTTTGGTTATGGCATTCCTTCTTGACATGGTTGAATGGAAATGTTGTTTTTTGCTTTTGTTGAGAACTTTTTTTTTATTTTCTGGAATGAGAGTGTTTTGTGATGATAGAAGTATCCTTTTATATGAGAATTTTAAAATAGCAAATTAAAAGCAAATCTTTTTGAATGCATCACCTTTTTTACAATGTATTTATGGATTTTATCTATTCATTGGTCTTATTTAAAGCTATTTTTGATGATATGCTTTGAAAATAGAAAATTGCTTTTTTTGATGATAGGCTGTTTGATACTGTCATCAGAATAGGGGATAATAGATGAATGTGTAATAAATGAATGTTTTCTGAGAGAATTCAAACCTATTCAATTCAATACATGCATTTGCTTATTTGATTTTGTTTTAAATGACAATTGTAAAGACAATAGTGATGACAGTAAAAAAAACAGTGAATAGTACTTTCTATTGATGACAACAGTTTTATGATGACAATAACAGAAATATTGTAGATCGATGACAACATTCCGATTGTACTGATGACAGCAGATGGAATTGAAGGAAATTTTATTCTATAATATTTGTGGTGTTGCTTGATTCAGCTGAAACGTTATCCTTCTTAGCATTCTTGCTTCTCTTTGTATTGAACTCGCCTTTTGAAGGGATTCTTTTTCTTTTAGGTCTCCTAGTCATCCTTCTCACATTTGGTGGATGACATATTGTGCTTTTAACTTCTACAGGAACATCCCAATCTGTTTTTGGAGGAAGTGGGTAGATTGAATCTTCGTATGTTGAGGACCAAGCTTCAAATTGGTAGTACTCACTGATAAAGCTTCTCAATGGGTATTGCATTTGCTGAATTGCAGCAAGGGCATGAACAAAAGGGATTTTTTCTAAATCAAACATCCGGCAACTGCATGTTTTCTGAGTTAGATTGACCACACCGGAGAAGTCTCCACTGAAGACTTCGAACTGAGAATTATTTAGGACTTTAACGCCATATCTCTTTGATTTCTTACATCTTAGCTCAAGAATCTTATGTATTTTTGGTGGCAGCTGGTTGGTGTTCTCTTGGATTGTTTGCTTACGCTCTGCAAACCATCTGGACAACAAATCTCTGATGAATTCTAAGACAGCAACAATAGGGAAAGATCTTGCTTGTTTCAAAACATTGTTGAGACTTTCTGAGTTGTTGGTGGTCATTATGTTGTACCTATCTCCATTAAAGTCTACTCTTGACCACTTTTCTAGTCCTACATCCCTTAAATATTGTCCCATATCTGGATTCTTTGAACAAATATCTTGGAAGTATTTGTTGAAGTCTGTCATCGTGTAAGATTCAGCTGCTTGCTTGAACAACTTTGCAATCCCTTTTTCCTTGAATCTTGTAATGAGATTTTGCTTCAAATGCCGAATACATATCACGTGTTTTGCACATCTATAGACTGATTCAACAGATTTTCCAATGCTTAAATGCCGATATGACACGAACACTAACTCACTAGAGCATGGAATTATAGTTAGCAACTGATCAAAAAACCACTTCCAAGCTTTATCATTTTCAGAATCCACTATGGCATAAGCGAGAGGATATATCTGTTGGTTTGCATCTTGTGCTGAAGCAGTAATTAAAACTCCCAAATATTTGTTGTGGAGATGCGTCCCATCTACTTGAATGACCTGCATTTGATTATAAAGATAGATGAGAAATCAAAATTGATGACAGTCGGTCATGAATATAAGTGATGACAGCTTATCATAGTGATTACAATACCTTTCTCAATTGATTAAAACCTCTAATTGATGCTTCGATTGATACGAAGACATATTTGAATCTTCCTTGGCTTTCAACTTCGAGGCATGTGTACGTGCCTTGGTTTGTTCTTTTGATCATGTGACAATATGAAGGGAGCATCTCATAGTTTTCTTCCGGTGATCCTCTTATCAGCACTTGTGCCCATTGTTGTGCCTTCCAAGCTTTCCAATAGCTAATATTTTGCAAGTAATCATTTCTCATGTCATTCAAGATCATACTTGGGTCTGGTCCCTTGTTAACACCATCAAACATGTGATGACAACGATGTATTTTCAGGAGGTGATAGAGATGACAGTGATGACAGTGATTACAAAATAGAAACATACCTTATTTTTATTTTCTGTGCAATAATTTGATATGGTGGTTGCATATGCCTTGAACATCTCACTTCGAATGGGCATGTATGGTTTTCATTGAATTTCTTCACCTCAAAATAACTCAAGCCTTTCAGTTTTGATGCCACCAATTGCCATTGACATTCTTTATGTACACATTTCAACGAGTAGTAATCTTTCCTTGATCTGTGCACTTTGAAACCATAGCTCTCCTTTATGGCTTGGTTATATATTGCAATCTTTAGATCTTCTTTTGTTCCAAACAGTTGCCCTACTTGAACAAACTGACTATCTGGTGGATGATCAACTTCTTCATCACCATCATCAGATATCATTGCATTTTCATGTGCATCATACATTTCTAGTGGTTGGTAGCTGTTGCTTACACTTGATGACAGTTGCATATTCTCAGTTGCAAGCTCTTTTCCCTTCGATGACAGTTGCATATTCTCAGTTACAGGCTCTTTTCTTTCCTTCTTCCATTTATTGTAATATAGATAGGCAAACCCCAAGCAACTTGAGGTTTGTTGCTAATCTGGTAGAATGATTTGAGATCTTCATCTGTCTCAATTGTGAAAGGAGTTGTCACCTTTTTTGATGGATGTAGGTGTGATAGATTGATTTCTGCTGGTTGTGAGTTCATTGTAAACCTTGCCACAATCATCTTCTTTAGATCCTCTAGTGTTACATCCTCTTCCAACAGAAATGCTTTCGAATTTACATCATCACCAATATAAAGACATTCACCATTATTTGTCTTCCATCCTCCACAAACACAGACTGTTAGAACCTTGATATCCATCTTTGTTGTCATCATTTGTAATCACAAACATTGTCATCAAATAACATGTATCATCAAAAAATATATCATCATATAAACATGAAATATGTCATCATGAAACACTGTCATCACTAACATCTATCATCAAAAACACTGTCACCATGAAAGACTGTCAAGATGAACCATTGTCATCACTAACATCTATCATCAAAACATTATCACCATGAAAGACTGTCATGATGAACCATTGTCATCACTAATATCTATCATCAAAACATTGCCATCATCTTACATGAACACTGTCATCATCTAACATGAACACTGTCATCAAAACACTAACATCTATCATCAAAACACCGTCATCATCTAACACTGTTATCATCTAACATCTATCAGCACTAACATCTATCATCATAACACTGCAATCATCTAACACTGTCATCATCTAACATGAACACTATCATCACAAAGACTGTTATCACAAAACACTGTCATCAAATATGAGATTTTTCAAAAAAATCGTTTTAAACTTGATGATGACAGTTGTTACATGGCATATCTAACATCAAAATTGAAACTTTGTTACGTATGTAGATTAAATGTCGCGAATATGATGACAGTGTCTGGGAAACTTGCCTCTGTAGACAACGGATTTTGATTGAATTTGTAGATAAAAGATTGCTGTAGATGACAGGATACGGGATTCGATCTCGAAAAACAACTAGTAATCGGTCGTTTGGATGACACCTGGAATGAATTCGACGAGCTTTCAATGGTGAAATTCTGCGCGAAACTTTTGATGACAGGAATCGACCGCAAAAAACGAATACCAATGCGTTCGTGATGACAACTGGAATGAAATCGACTGATTTCAATCGCGAAAACGATGACAATAGGATCGAGAAAGCGATGAGAATCTAGCGTGAGGAAGGAAGAGATCGAGAAAACAATGACAATGGGTGCGCGGGATCCGTTTTTGCTATTTACCTAATTTTCCCAATTCTCCTAATATCCACCTAATTATCCCCCTAATTTTTGCTATATAATTAATTCGTCTGTTCTCCCTATTAGGAAATATTATTATTTACTCTTGTAATTTACTCTAATATATATTTTTAATTAAGGTATGTTGTTAGGATTAATTATTTTCTTCAATTCCTTGTTTCTAGATACTACGTTGATCCTATAAATGTATCTACACAAACTCTCTCTTGTATAAAGCTCATTCATCCTCAATACGATCCTTGGCAGATCATCACAAAAGTCCTCACGATATACAAATGGTCGACGTTCAATTCGTCATTCCAAATCCTATTCATTCGAATCAACCTTTTATGGTGGTTTAGTTGAATAACATCATCAAGCTTGATTCCACCAATTATCTTGTTTAGAAAACACAAATTAAACTCACAATTAAGGGTTTTGGGCTCCTCAAATTCATTGACGGAACACATCCATCACCCCCACCACAACTTCTGGGATGGTGCGTTTGTTTTGTGAGCTTAGTCGATAACAAAAGCGCAAAAAGTCCAGCCACATTTGAATAATCATTCCTTCAAAACGCAAACTAGCTAGTATGAGAACTAGTTAAAACTTGGATTATCATTAAGCTCTATCTTATTTCATAAATTGGAAGGCAAAATACACATGCAATTTCGAATGTCGGGCACACACATACCGTTGTCTGCTGCGACTTCCACGAATGTAGGAAGTGCAATCCTAAGAAGTTGCTTCTTGATACTTAAATTATCATGAATTGAAACACCAAACAATAATGGTTTAGACACAGCGCATACTAAACTTGCCAACATAATCCAAGTCATATCAACTACACCTCCCTCTAATCAACGAACGACACCTCACTCCTCTGCTTGCTTGTCCCACATTGAAAAATCTCAACATCCTACTTAACCGCATATTCCACCAATGACATATCAACACGTTGCATACTCGACTTACCGACCCATTAGGCGCAGATCTTTCCTCACATTCCACCAACCAATAGTTGACACCTCGGCTATCAATAAAACTCTCCTAGATCGAGAAAGTTCAACTTTCGACCCTTTTCAATGCCTATAAATAATTGAAGAAGGTGGAGGTTGCACGGGTTCGAAAAACATCTCTAGCTCGAGATAAATCCTTGTTAATAGAGACTCAACCATGTTGAAATACTTTAAAGGACCACATTATTTACGAGAGGACATCCCAAAAAGGTTTCAAATTGCTATTTTAAGAGGGAAAACACTTAGAATAATCTATGAAAGCTAAGTAGAATTAGAGTGAGTGAAAGAACACACATTGTTGGATCGTAACTATTCCCAAGGAAGTCGAAGAAACAATATCGCAAGTATTAAAAGGCAGAAAGAACACAGTTCCCTTATAGAGGAACCCCACAACAACCAACTAGTTTTGTGGGTAAACCTCTACCTCCGCTTGGAGGATTTTGAATGAATTACTTTTTTTATTGCTTGTTCCTTAGTTACATACAACCAGATTCAAACTTCTCTATTCCTACGAGTTCTACCTAACTCTAGCAACACTAATGAATCTTCTCAACTGAGTTCCTAAGCGAACAACTCAACTAAAACAAGAAAGTCAAACCTTACACCTTAATAATTCAGTTCCCTTGCTCTTGGGAACTTTAGCTTCATCGTTGTCGAGATCGGACACTCGCCGCCGGGGACTTCTCTTCTTCTTTCTTTCTTTCTCTAGGAGTATGTGTGAGTTTTGGGAGAAGTACTAAAACCTAGCACTATTCATTTGGCTTTATACTCGGTTGTACTTGGGCTTCAATCGTATCTTTCATGTTGCCCGAAATGCCCTTTGCTTGCAGCCCAAGTGTACAACCTTAACATGTGACTTCGATTTGAATTAGGTCAACTTCTTGAATCAATCGGACCGTTGGATCGCTTGTGACAGTCTACTCATCAGACTGTTCCTTCATTCTGTCCACGATAGGATCCCGCGATTTGCACTGAGCGGTCTTTGTCTTCACATGTGAGTTCCCATGTGATGGGAACTATCTTCTTTAAAGTTCCTTTGAGAGAAACTCTTCATCGTATAAGCCTGTGTTCTTTTTATCATTCATAGAAGTTCCCATGCTCCCATAGCATGGGAACTTTCTTTGCTAGACCTGTGTTCCTTAGAAATACTTGAACAAAACACCTTAGTTCCTATATGGTGTTTGTCATTATCAAAACTGGAGAACAGTCTCGTTGTTCCGATGTTTAGAACCAGAGGTCCTAACATCGTCCCAACAATTTCCCCCTTTTGATTATGACAAACCCATCACAAAAATAAGCAAGTATTTCAAAACGTGATATGCAAATGAGTTCCTAATCAAGTTTCTAGGGAGCCACTTCATGTGCAACACTGAGTTCGTACTTAGCTTTTTATGCAATTGTTCCCCCTTAGCTTAAGCATATTCTGTGATATCTTTTCAACTTTAACTCATCTCGCATTTTTAGTCTTTCCCCCTTTTGACATCATCGAAAACAAATAACACATAATAAGGGAAGAAAGGAACATGCAATCATACAAAAAACCATTCATTACTTAAGCAAAATATGTACACATGAACAAAAGAAATAACATTTGTGGGAACATTGAGGTTAAGGGAAAAAGGGAAGAAAAGATCATGGGCTTGGTGGGAGCAGGGCATCACTGAGTCGTGTCAAGACTCGTATAAGCTTTTCTTGGTCCCTTGCCATCTTGTCGAGAGTGTTGGCAATGTGCATCAACACTTGAGTGTTCCCATCTTGGGTGCCGTCACCAGATGACAACCTTTCTTTTTCCTCCACTGGCCGATGGTGACCTCTTCTTTGGAGGTGTCGTAAAGGCCCTCTCTGAGCATGAGTTTCTTGATCAGGCCAGCGTACGAAAGTGAATGAGACTTAGAGGCCATGCACTTCTCCATGTGCCCTAGAATAATTCGTGGGAGATTGATGGGCTTCTTTAGGAGGAAGTGATAGAGGAGAACGGCGTCGGGGATGTTGATTGTGAAGGCGCTTCTCCTGGCGAGGGATCACGACGTTGATGATTAACTGGTGGGCCAACTTAGCGATGAGGGATAGATGATGGGTCAACGTTCCAATCGTGGGAACACAACCCTCATAGATTGTATTGTAGATTACCTCGCTAATGTAGTCGCCCCAGTTCTTGGTGAGCAATTCCTAGAGGCCCTGGACAAGGACCTGTAGTTGAAGGCGAATGGTGGAGGTTGTGAAGATGAAGTCATCACCATCGAGGGAGAGAGTTCCCCTGGTGCCATTGTCTTGGATGACAAAGTTGTTGTAGAAGAGGCGCACCTGAGAGGGATCCACACTCACAGCCTCGTTACAGATGTGTTCCCATCCTTGGGACTTGATCAGTTCCCACAGTTGCCCTAGCCCTTGTTTTGTGAGTTGCTCTTCTGAGAGGATGAGAGGGGGAAGGAGCTTGCGATTTTCAGAGACATGCACCTTCTTAGGAGCAGTTCCCTTCCCTTTCTTTTTCGTGTTCCCCCTGTAGACAACAGTTGTTCGTTTCGGCTGGGGGGAAGCAGCCGCTTCAATCATCAGAGGAGGGTTCCTTTCCTCTGGGGCTCTTGCTAACAATACCAGTTGGTGTCCTGGAGTTGGGATGCCAGCAGCAGCTTTGGCAGCAGTAGCCTCCTCTTGTTCCTCAGCGTCATCGCTCGAGGTCTCTTCATCTACGGAGGAGGTCAACCCTGTTTCCTCCTCCTCATCTTCTTGATGACGGTTACTTTGCCCAGCATCATCAGACGGTGCTTGGGTCCCTTGTGCTTGGGCCTTGCTCCCTTGCCCTTCGGAAGGACCTGTGAGTACACCTCGAAATTCTTCCTCGAGGGCTTTGAGTTGGGCCTCTTCTTCCGCAGTTCCCATGACTATGGGAGTCTGCTCCTTGGCCTTTTTGCCGAGGACGACGGTGATTGGAAGATCGTCGTCATCTGAGTCGAGGTTTAGGACTTTTTGGGCCGAAGGAGGGGGAGAAGGAAGTTTGAGTGTGGAGGGAGAAGAAGGAGGAGGAGGAGAATTTTGTGGGGTTGGTTTTTTGGGGGTGGAAGAAAGAGGAGGGTTGTTTGATGCCTTGGCACTAGAGGTCCCAAAGGTGGTTTTTGGATTGTGAGAGGGGGACTTGGCAATGGGGGAGGTGGGTCGTGGAGGTGTGGTTTGTTTGGAAGAGTGGAGGGGAGTAGGAGTTCCCTCGGGTATGGAAGGAAGGGAAGAGGAGGGTGTGGAGGTGGGAGCGTTGAGGGTAGAGTTCCCAGAGTCTAAGGACGCTGGTAGAGAATCGGTTTGAGCAGAAGGTGGTGGAGGTTGACACTAGGATTGAGAGTTCCCACAATCGGAAGGAGGGGGGAAAAATGAGTGGAGGTTTTTCGACACATGAGTCGGGTTTGGAACAGTTAAGATACTCATCGAATTTGAAGAAGGGTTTCTTCTTTTCGGAGTAAAGAGAGGATGAAGAGATCTTGGAGTGTTTGCGTTTGGATGAGGAGGATTGTTTTGATTTGGAAGGGTCTTTGGAGGAGTGTTTGGATTTTTTGGGTTTTAATTTTTCGTGTTTTGAAGGTGGTTCGGATCTGAAACTGTCAACGATGACAGTTCCGGAGGAGATGGCGGTGACTGGTTGAGGAGATGGAAGAGTTTGAGAGGAAGTGGCGGTGGAGGAGGGCATTGCAAGGGTTTGCGCTGCCGGAGGAGGAGGAAGAAAGGGACCTACGTAGTTGTAGAGTCCCTCGATGAGGACATCGCGAAGAACAGAATTTTGCTCCTTCTCGATGTCTTCCATCATAGATATGAAAAGGGTTTTAGGATTGTTTTGAATCCATTCTTTCATTTTGGCATAAGAATGGGCTGGAGCCATTGAGAAGTTTTTGGGGAAGGTAAGGAGTTTGGAGTTTTTCTCGAAAGAGAGGGTGAGAAGGATTCAGAGAAGGTGAGTTGCAGAGGGTGAGGGATGAAGAAGTGCCCAAAAATAGCAAATAGGGTTTTATGTGAGAAAGGGAGACGAGGGTAGAAAGGGAAGGTTGGATAGCCTCGATAACCGTTGGCCAATGAATGCGGAGGAGTGTTTCAATTTCCGTAGCACACCTCTGACACGCGTCGCTTTCTCCCAAGGGAAGTCACTTCGAGAATTTCAAACGCTTGGCCCATAATGCTTCAAATTCTGACACAATTTCCCGTTTTCCAAGTGACGTTTTATTTTTCAGATCTATCAGTGTTCCCCTGCTTGTGCTCACCAGTTCCCATGATCTTTCGAAAGGTAATATTGAGTGGAGAGGTTAAGGGAACTCACACTCAATTTTCTTTATGAGGCTAGGGAACGCAAAAGAAAACTAGACAATTACAACTCGATAAAGGGATAAAGAGTTTGGCTCATGAGAAGCGTTTGTCTGGCCCTTGGCTTAGGGTTGGTTTTGTGATCAACCATCATAGTGTCTTGTAGAGAGGGTTAAGGGGAACTCTAGTTGATCATTTTGGGCCAAAAAGAAATAATGTTCCTCTATACATATCAAACTCTAGACTAGTAATATGGCAAAATGAAAGCAATGAGTCCTACAGTTCCCTATCATGCATTTCTAGTTAGACTAGTCAAGCATCGAGGGAGAGACAAACAAGGACTTGTTTAGTATAGAGTTATCATCCCTAGAAGCATTCGAAAATGCTGGTAGGGACGTTTGTCTAAAGTTTTGGTGAGAATGTCCGCAATTTGTTCTTCCGTTCTACAGTGTTGCATAGAGATGTTCCCATTTTCAACATTGTCACGTAGAAAATGATGTCTAATGTCTATGTGCTTAGTCCTAGAGTGATGCACATGATTTTTGGAAATGTTAATGGAACTAGTGTTATCACAAAGTATAGGAACTGGGCCCAAAGACATACCATAATCCTGAAGTTGGGACTTGAGCCATAATACTTGGGAACAGCATGATGCGGCAACCATGTATTCTGCTTCAGCTGTGGAGAGTGCCACTGAATTTTGCTTCTTGGACCCCCATGAGACTAAGCATGACCCAAGGAACTGGGCCATTCCCGATGTGCTCTTTCTATCAGCGAGGTGTCCAGCAAAATCTGCATCTGTATAAGCAATGAGCTCAAGGGAACTGTTCCTTGGATACCAGAGGCACAAGTTGTCGTTCCCTTTGAGATACCTGAAAATCCTCTTCACCTCTTTCAAGTGTGATTCTTTGGGGTTAGCTTGAAAACGTGCACATAAGCACACTGAGAACATAATATCAGGCCTACTAGCAGTTAAGTATAGGAGAGAGCCAATCATACCTCTGAAGTTCCTTTGATCGACACTTAGCCCTGTTTCATTGGCGTTGAGCCTTGAGTTTGGTGAGATGGGAGTGTCAATGGGCCTTGAGTGGTCCATCCCATATTTTACTAGCATTTCTCTAATGTATTTCTGTTGATAAATCCTTGTTCCCTCCTTTGTTTGAGATATTTGGAGTCCTAGGAAGAACGTGAGTTCCCCGACGAGACTCATCTCAAACTCACTGCTCATGAGGTTCTTAAATTTCTCTACAAGAGTTTCGTTAGTTGCTCCAAAAACAATGTCATCAACATAAACTTGAACAATCAATATACCCTTAGACTCTTTCTTAAGGAAAAGAGTTTTGTCTATGGAACCTCGAAGGTATCCATGAGACAGAAGGAACTGAGCAAACCTGTCATACCATGCTCGAGGAGCTTGTTTGAGTCCGTAGAGGGCCCTTTCCAAGAAGTAGACGTGGTTGGGGAGCTTTTCATCTTCAATTCCTGGGGGTTGAGCTATGTATACTTCTTCTTTGAGGTGCCCATGGAGAAAGGCCGTCTTCACATCCATCTGGTATAACTTGAATCCTTTGTGGGTTGCATAGGCTATGAGAAGATGGATGGCCTCGATCCTTGCAACCGGTGCGAAGGTCTCGTCATAGTTGATCCCCTCTTCTTGTCTGTAGCCTTGAGCAACCAAATGATCCTTGTTCCTTGATACGACTCCAGTATCATCGAGCTTGTTCCGAAAGACCCATCGAGCTCCTATGATGTTTTTGTTTTTGGGCCTGGGAACTAGCTTCCATACCTTGTTCCTCTCAAATTGATGGAGTTCCTCTTGCATAGCTTGGATCCAGTCTGGGTCCTTTAGAGCTTCTTTGATGCTTTTTAGTTCGACCAGCGAGACAAAGGCATTAAAAGCACAAAAATTATTGAGAGAGGAGCGAGTTTGGACACCTTTGTCATAGGGAGTGATGATGTTATCTTTGAGGTGATCCCTCTTTTGATGGTAGTTCCTAGTTCGGATATGTGAGACATCAACCTGTTCCCTTGTCCCTTCATCTGCATCTTGAGCCTCTTCTTCTTCAAGGGAACAGTTATGCTCCACTTCTTCGCTAAGGCTCTCGTCAGGATTCTCTTCAGAGTTCCCTCGTTGTTCCCCCTGAACACTGGATTTTGGTACATTTTCAGTTTGGGGGACAAGGGAGTTCGATGTATCTTGTGGTTCTTCTGTTGAGGAGGGAACTTCAAAGGAGCTTTGATTTGTGGAATTTTGATCTCCTTCGTTGTTCCCTGATTGTGGGGCATTGTTCCTACTTGGATAGTCTTCATCTCTCTTCCTTGGTTCATCCTCGTCGTCTTCTTCTTCTTGTCTGACCAGCTTGAACAGAGTTCCCTTTCCTTGGACCTCTGTTCCTATCTTCACAGATTTTTCGTCGAGGATGACGTGAATGCTTTCCTCTATCTTCTTGGTCCTCTTGTTGTAGACCCTGTACGCCTTGCTTTGGAAAGAGTATCTCAGGAATATCCCTTCATCGCTTCTGGGGTCAAATTTGTCGAGGTTGTCCTTCCCATTGTTGTGAACGAAGCATTTGCATCCAAAGGTCCTTAGATGAGAGATGTTTGGCTTTCTTCCTTTGATCAGCTCGTAGGATGTCTTTTTGATCATGGGACTTGTCATGGCTCGATTTAGAATGTAAGTAGCTGTTGAGATGGCTTCAGCCCAGAAACTTGGAGGAACTCCACTCTCTAGCATCATGGTCCTTGCCATGTCTTCCAAGGTTCTGTTTTTCCTTTCCACCAAGCCATTTTGTTGAGGACTGCGAGGGGCCAAAAAGTTGTGGGATACTCCATTGCTGGCACAGTATCTTAGGAACTCTGAGTTTGTCCCATGGTCAGATCTGAGTGCCTTGAGCTTGATTCCCATGCTAACTTCCATCCTCTTGATTAGAGTCTCAAACTCTTTGAAGGTATCTGATTTTGATCTCAAGAAAAGGACCCATGTAAACCTTGAAAAATCATCAATTAAAACATACATGTACCTCTTTCCTCCGAAGCTTTCGGTGTCCATGGGACCACAAAGATCCATGTGGATTAGCTCCAAGGGCATTGTTGTGTTGACTACCCTTTTTGGTTTGAAGGAACTTCTGGTTTGTTTGCCACGAACACAAGCTTCACACATCTTGGCACCTTCGATGTTTATTCGAGGAAGGCCAATGACCATATCTTGTAGATAGAGCTTTAGGATTTGACTTATGCCTGTATGGCCTAGTCTTTTGTGCTAGAGTTCCGTTTCGTCAAGGGAACTTGCCAAGCACAGTTTCCTTGGTGGCTCAAAGTCTGTATCCACCACATAGATGTTGTTGGACCTTCTTCCCTTCAGGATTATTTTGTTAGTCTTCTTGTTGATCATTAGACACTCTCTTGAATCAAAGGTGACGATGTTGTTCCCTTGATCACATATCTGAGAGACGCTCAAGAGATTGAATCCCAGGTCCTTTACCAAGTTAACGTTGCTGATTTTGATTGATTTGTTGAGTACTACTTCCCCTATTCCTATGATTTCCCCTTTATTCTTGTTGCCAAAGGACACATGACCTCCTTCGGTCTTTGGGTGGAGTGAGGTGAGGTTGTCTCTGTTTCCAGTCATGTGGTTAGAACATCCACTATCAATGACCCATGTGCTGTTCCCCCTCACTACCACCTACAAGAAAAGTTAGTTTTTGAGGATCCAGGCAAGATGACTCTTGCCTGGTCCCTTGCAAGGAAAAACAGTCTCAAATAACACATAATCAGCAATGTTAATGTCACGAGAGTACTTGTTATAGGCAAAGTTCCTATGGTTGTTCCTTTCTGTGGGAACTCTAGCAGATTTGTTAGCTTGTTGATTCTACCTATTCCAATACTCGTGGTTTCTTTGGGCTTGGGCCTTAGCTTTGGGACAGATTTCCTTGTAGTGCCCATGAGCACCACAGTTCCAACAGGTCTTATAGTATTCTCCTAGGTAGTACTTAGGATGGGGACTCTATATCCTGTTCCTATCCATAGTTTCTTTGTTGTACACCTTAGACCCATTTCCCTTGGCTATTTGAACATACAGCTTATGTCCAATGTTCCCAGTGTAGTAGTCTACTTCTCCATTCACTCCACTCTCCAAGACATGGATTTTCTCTTCTAGGTGTGCATTTTTCTATTTCTCACACTGAAGCTCTAGGGCTTTACACTCATTGATCTCTTTTTCACTCAAAGCGGACTTTCCTTTTCTAGGGCTCTCTGATTCATACCCTATTCCGTGTCTGGCAGGGACAAACTTGGTTTGGAAACTAGAGGCTTCAGAGTTCCCTTTTGATTTACTCAGGTTGTGTAGAAGGGTGTTCTCATCATTCTCTAGAGTCTTAAGCTCTTTTTCAAGATCTACGATGTGTGACACATAGGACTGAAGTTTTTCAAGAAGGGACACACAGTTGGGACATTGCTCAAGACCAACTAGTTCAACATTGGTATGTTCCGATTTTTCCAACTTCTTTTGTAATTTAATGTTATCTTTGACAAGGCTTGAAAGAATTTTTAGCAACTCAGGTTTTTCATAATTATTCAAAGAAGCAAGAACGGATTCAGTAGTTACCTCACTGGGTTGTTCCCCAGTGGTGTCTCCTATGGCCATTGCGCACATGTCGGGGGATGCCCAAGATTTAGGATCTTCGCCCTCGTCATCATCCCAGGTGGCGATGTAGGCCTTATTCCCTTGCTTACGGTCGTCAGTTCCCAGTGGGCACTCTTTCGCAAAGTTTCCCTTTTTGTAGCACTTGTAGCATATGACGTCTGAGAGGTCCTTCTCAGCAGGTTTTCTTTGGGAACTTTGTCCTTTCTATAAGTTCCCATTTCCCTTCTTGAACTTTCCTTTGTGGAAGGATCGAAGGGCCCTTGTTACGAGTACTAGTTCCTCATCCTCTTCTTCTTCTTCAGATTCTTCATGTTGCTCTTGAACTGACTTCAGCATCTTTTCAAGTTTGAGGGCAATCCCTTGGTGTGCCCTCTTTTGCTCCTTTTCATCTATCTTTCTCTTCTCATGTCCCACCAGTTTTCCAAAGACCTGGTGGAGCATAAGAGTTCTGTTTTCGGGGTTCTCCTTGAACATCGTTCTCTCATTTGCCCACTCTCCAGTCAGCCCATTGAAGAGTTGTTGAACCTTCATTTTGTCAGTGATTTCCTCTTTAGTGATCCCAAGGCCAACCATCTTGGTGCAAAGTCCCTCGAAACGGGATTGGTAACTATCAACAGACTCTCCCATTTCCATTTGGAAGTTGAAGAACTCTCTCCTTGCATTCATCTGAAGATCTTCTCGGAGGTCTGAGTTCCCAATATGCATTTGTTGAATGGCTTCCCACACTTCCTTGGCTGTGTCTAAGTGTGCCACCCTATCGCAATCTTGCACCGTCATAGCATTCTTGAGGTACTGTATGGCCTTGAAGTTGGCCTCCATGCACTTGTACTCATTTGGTCCCCATTTGGAGAGGTCATTCTCAATCGCTGGATCAATTTTGAAGTTCCCTTTCTCTATAACGCACCAAGCATGGTAGTCTTGGCTGCGCATCCAATTCTTCATGTCGCGTTGCCAACTTTCAAATCTACCAGTGATGAGCCTTGCTGGCTTGCTGTTGTTGTGACCGACTTGGGTGAGTTCGTGAGCCATTTTGAAACCTGCGATGCTAACACAAATCTAGAGCAACCTTGCTCTGATACCAATTTATGGATCGTAATTGGTTAGCGAGAGCTTGGGAACTAGCTGTTAAGCTGTTCCCAAGGCAGCGGAAGAAACAATATCGCAAGTATTAAAAGGCAGAAAGAACACAGTTCCCTTATAGAGAAACCCAACGACAACCAACTAGTTGTGTGGGTAAACCTCTACCTCTGCTTGGAGGATTTTGAATGACTTACTTATTTTATTGCTTGTTCCTTAGTTACATACATCCAGATTCAAACTTCTCTATTCCTACGAGTTCTACCTAACTCTAGCAACACTAATGAATCTTCTCAACTGAGTTCCTAAGCGAACAACTCAACTAAAACAAGAAAGTCAAACCTTACACCTTGACAATTCAGTTCCTTTTCTCTTGGGAACTTTAGCTTCACCGTCGTCGAGATCGGACACTCGCCGCCGGGGACTTCTCTTCTTCTTTCTTTCTTTCTCTGGGAGTATGTGTGAGTTTTGGGAGAAGTACTAAAACCTAGCACTATTCATTTGGCTTTATACTCGGTTGTACTTGGGCTTCAATCGTATCTTTCATGTTGCCCGAAATGCCCTTTGCTTGCAGCCCAAGTGTACAACCTTCACATGTGACTTCGATTTGAATTAGGTCAACTTCTTGAATCAATCGGACCGTTGGATCGCTTGTGACAGTCTACTCATCAGACTGTTCCTTCATTCTTTCCAAGATAGGATCCCGCGATTTGCGCTGAGCGGTCTTTGTCTTCACATGTGAGTTCCCATGTGATGGGAACTGTCTTCTTTAAAGTTCCTTTGAGAGAAACTCTTCATCATATAGGCCTGTGTTCTTTTGATCATTCATAGAAGTTCCCATAGCATGGGAACTTTCTTTGCTAGACCTGTATTCCTTAGAAATACTTGAACAAAGCACCTTAGTTCCCATATGGTGTTTGTCATTATCAAAACTGGAAAACAGTCTCGTTGTTCCGATGTTTAGAACCAGAGGTCCCAACACCGTCCCAACAATTTCCCCCTTTTTGATGATGACAAACCCATCACAAAAATAAGCAAGTATTTCAAAACGTGATATGCAGATGAGTTCCTAATCAGGTTTCTAGGGAGCCACTTCATGTGCAACACTGAGTTCATACTTAGCTTTTTATGCAATTGTTCCCCCTTAGCTTAAGCATATTCTATGATATCTTTTCAACTTTAACTCATCTCGCATTTTTTGTCTTTCCCCCTTTTGACATCATCGAAAACAAATAACACATAATAAGGGAAGAAAGGAACACGCAATCATACAAAAAACCATTCATTACTTAAGCAAAGTATGTACACATGAACAAAAGAAATAACATTTGTGGGAACATTGAGGTTAAGGGAAAAAGGGTAGAAAAGATCATGGGCTTGGTGGGAGCAGGGCATCACTGAGTCGTGTCAAGACTCGTATAAGCTTTTCTTGGTCCCTTGCCATCTTGTCGAGAGTGTTGGCAATGTGCATCAACACTTGAGTGTTCCCATCTTGGGTGCCGTCACCAGATGCCAACCTTTCTTGTTCCTCCACTGGCTCATAGTGACACATTTTCTAGACCACAGAAATGTCCAGTTCCCTGCCGATGGTGACCTCTTCTTTGGAGGTGTCGTAAAGGCCCTCTCTGAGAATGAGTTTCTTGATCAGGCCAGCGTACGAAAGTGAATGAGACTTAGAGGCCATGCACTTCTCCATGTGCCCTAGAATAATTCGTGGGAGATTGATGGGCTTCTTCAGGAGGAAGTGATAGAGGAGAACGGTGTCAGGGATGTTGACGTGAAGGCGCTTCTCCTAGCGAGGGATCACGACGTTGATGATGAACTGGTGGGCCAACTTAGCGATGAGGGATAGATGATGGGTCGACGTTCCAGTCGTGGTAATACAACCCTCATAGATTGTATTGTAGATTACCTCGCTATTGTAGTCGCCCCAGTTCTTGTGGGCAATTCCTAGAGCCCAGGACAGGGACCTGTAGTTGAAGACGAATGGTGGAGGTTGTGAAGATGAAGTCATCGCCATCGAGGGAGAGAGTTCCCTTGGTGCCATTGTCTTGGACGACAATGTTGTTGTAGAAGAGGCGCACCTGAGAGGGATCCACACTCACAGCCTGGTTACAGATGTGTTCCCATCCTTGGGCCTTGTTTAGTTCCCACAGTTGCCCTAGCCCTTATTTTGTGAGTTGTTCTTCTGAGAGGATGAGAGGGGGAAGGAGCTTGTGATTTTCAGAGACATGCACCTTCTTAGGAGCAGTTCCCTTCCCTTTCTTTTTCGTGTTCCCCCTGGAGACAGCAGTTGTTCATTTTGGCTGGGGGGAAGCAGCCGCTTCAATAATCAAAGGAGAGTTCCTTTCCTCTGGGGCTCTTGCCGACACTACCAGTTGGTGTCCTGGAGTTGGGATGCCAGCAACAGCTTTGGCAGCAGTAGCCTCCTCTTGTTCCTCAGCGTCATCACTCGAGGTCCCTTCATCTTCAGAGGAGGTCAACCCTGGATCCCAATCTTGGAGTTTGGTTTAAATGAAACCAACCCTTAACATGAAACGGAAGGAGAGATGTCAGCCCTTGGATGACATGATCCAATGGCTCAGATTACTCCTTTTTTTTTAAATAAAAAAATCAACATGGTGATATTTTTGTAAATAAAACCAACTTTGTACCATTACTTAAAATACCAAAAAAAAGCTCCAAGCTCTTGTAACCACACTCCCACGCGACTCCCAAGACGCCCCCAAAGGCTCCAAACGATCCCAAACGCTCCCAACGATTAGACTCACTTTCGATCGCCCTCATCTTCGATCTCTCCCAATTTTTTCGTTTCGAGATGCCTCCAAAAAAATCTAAAATGTAATTCATAAATCCTAAATTTCAATACCATGAGTGTTGTAATCCTGCAGAACGAAGTAATCTAGGTTTCTGTAGAAGTGAGTTTCGAGGAGGTTGGAGTAGGAGGAGTCGGTGGTGGAAGGGGTGGGGCTGGATGCAGTAGATCCAGCGTCGGCTAGGGTTAGGTTGGAGCGAGGCCTTGTGCATGGCGGCGGCTAGGGTTAGGTTGGAGCGAGGCCTTCGGCGAAGTAAGTGGCGACCTTGTGCATGGCGGCGACTTGGGAGACAACCAAATGGCCGATATGCTTCACCAGTGCGTCGGCTAGGGTTAGGTTTTCGCCCTGTACCGTCTAATGGCCGATATGCTTCACCAGTCCTCGGAGTGCAATGAAAAGTTTCAAAAGTTCATTATGACATAAGAAAAGTGCATTGATAAATGGCATAATAAAAGTGCATCGTCTAATTGAAAAAGTGCATTGAAAAGTTTCAAAAGTGCATTAAACAGTTTTGTGAATTCCTCTTCTACTCACACACTCTTAGATAGTATTAAAGTGCATTATGAAATAAAAAAATGCACTCAAGAGTATCAAAAGTGCATTCCTAAAAAATAGAAAGTCTCATTCCAAAACTATTTAATTGCATTCGGATTCTTTTCTTTCTATGATTTTAAAAGCAGGTACAAGCAATAATACATTGCCTTCCGAAATCGAAAACCAGAAGAAGGGCAGGAATTTGATCTCGGCTAAGTATCCTAGTTTGGTAACTAGGACTGTGCTAGATGTGTTTACAAAAGCTATGCAATCCCTAAATGATGTCCAAAAAGAGAGTGTGAAGGCTATGCGATTTGGCCATCTACTCCACTTCGAGATAAAGGCCATCCCAAACATTCTTGCTTTGTGGTTGCTACAACATTTTGAAGGATCTAGGTGTGAGATACAGTTTGATACCAATAGAATTATCCACATCAATGAACAAGTCGTGCATGAGGTCTTTGGAATACTTCTTGGTGGGGAGGAGATACACAACATAAAAAGGAACGAATCAGTTGCTTTGCTTCAAGAATGGAAGAAGCAATTCATATGGACGGTTTTTAAAGATGAGGAGGACTTCACCAAGTCAAAGGCTTCAATTACAACTGCGGTAGTTGAGCAAGTGATGGTGAAATGCACCGATGGAGGTATTTGGTTCAAAAGGCATTTCATTGTATTATTTGTGTCATCAATAAGTGAAGGCGTGGGCAATGGACTTGCAAACCATAGGATTATAATTGATAATGTTGATGAGATTCGGGGCTTAGATTGGTGCAGGTTTCTAAGGCAAGTACTCGTTGAGAGAAGTTTACAATGGAAGAATAAAGGAGGAAGGAAATTTCATGGACCTATATTGTTGCTCCTTGTAAGTATAATTTTATAGTCTTTTCAATTATCTTTTATCTATTGATAGAATAAATGTTTTTAACTTTACCTCTTGCTCTCCTAATTTTTGCAGGTCATATATGCTGATAGATGCATATTTTTGGGCGAAGAACATGAGTCAAGATTTCCAGTCTTCTTGGGATGGAATAAGAAGCTTTTGCTTGAGAGGCAAAACAATGAATGGAGAAAAGTTGGCACTTTCGGGGAAGTACATATACGGGAAGCAAGATCAAATTCTAGCATTTCTGCAAAAGGCCCGACAACATCTAAAATGGCTGATTTAGATGATGATTTGGCTCGTGACGGTTTATCGTAGTTAGAGGTACCATCTAAGTACTTGTACAATTTAGTACTTTCATTGTTAATTTGTTTATACAGAAATAAGGAATTTTCTTAATTAAGTACATGCATGCGTTTCTTACAAAAATAAAAATGCATATTTTAGCATTGCATTATGAAATTTTGAAAAGTGCATTGTGTAGTTTCAAAAGTGCATTATAAAAGTATGAAAAGTGCATTGTGAAGTATGAAAAGTGCATTATGTAGAATAAAAAGTGCATTCTAGATTTCGATCATTCTTAAAAGTGCATTGTAAAATATGAAAAGTGCATTGTGTAGCATAAAAAGTGCATTCTAGATTCTATTCTTAAAAAGTGCATTGTGAAGTATGAAAAGTGCATTGTGTAGTATAAAAAGTGCATTGTAAAGTATGAAAAGTGCTAGTTGAAACTGTTCAAATTGAGTTTTCAACCGGCACCAGTAGTCTCAAAATATGATCAACAGAGCTGAATTTCTACAAAAGTGCATCCTTAAATATGAAAAGTGCAGTCTTAAAATTGAAAAGTGCATCCTTAGACAACAAATGCATATTAACTTGAAAGAATATGTTTTAACAGGTGATTGTGAAAACGGTTTCTAGAAAGGCAAGCAAAGCTGCAAAGAGCATTGAAGAATTCTCGGAATATTGTGGAGGTATTAAGGAGTAGCTGAAAGAAAAAATACAGTTGTTAGGCGGGCAATGGAGAGATTACTGCACCTTATGAAATTGCCACGATAACTCCACCCGACCCTATTGCAGATTAGAAAACCTTTTGGGACAGCGAACATGATCCGTTTTGGAATGATCCAGAACTTTTGGATGCGTTGGACAAGGAAGCAAAAGCAGAAACATCCAAGAAGTTGAAGCCCTATTCAGCCGAATTCACTCCTCCCTCGTTTAACTTGCTTGACATGGAATTAGAAGGAGGGGGATTGATGAAGTCAACCGAACAAGGAGCTGATTTTGTATCTAAAGATGGTGAAAATTAAAGAGGAGAGGGTGAGTTAGGATCTGAGGTGGAGGAGGTGGTTGAATCTGAAGGAAGAGATCAGCAAAAAACAGAATTTGAACAAGGAGTAAATGAAAGTGAAGAAGTTGATACAATTGAAGAAATAAAAGATCTCACCATACTTGGAGAAAAAACAGATTCAACTAGAAATGAGAATGCATCCACTGGGCTGAAGGAGGGGGCTTCTAATAAAGAACAACTTGAAGGTGAAAATGCAATAGTGATCGCGACTGATATTGCTAAAGCGTATGACCAAGAAGTTGTTCTTGAAGGAGAAATGAAACAAGTGGGCGAAGAAAAGAAGGTTAAAAAGGAGGAGCCATCTAAAGTACAAAAGCTAAGAAAGAAGCGGGTATACTTGTCAAAAAAAATCTCTCTTTTCCTTTGATACATTGTGTTTCTCTTTTAATAAATGTATATTTAATTGTTTTAATGTTGTATATTGGAAATGAAAAAAGAAAGATGGATAGTCCAAATCCTGTTGTATTAGGAAAACGAACCAAGAAGGCTAGAATTGTAGTGGTAAGCCCTTTCCATGAAAGAATGATCAATATCTTCTCTGATTTAAGAGAAGAAATAAAACACATGTGGGAATTTGCGGCTCAGCCACTTGGGCTGGAAAAGGAATTAGTTGGCAGAGAAGAGTAAGTTTTCTATTCAAATACTTATTGTGTTATTCTCCCTTTATGATAAGAAAAAGTGCAACATAAAATGTGTAAAGTGCATCATAAAATTTGAAAAGTGCATTCTAGTAGTTAACATGAGAGGGATGGGGGAAGAATAAGATGCCAAAGCCAAACAACTTGTAAGTAAAAGTTGGGATGTTTCCATGTCCAGAGATTTCTCTCTTGCCATGACACAATATAAGTCTCCCTCAGCCCCTTTGTAAATAAGTTACTCCACAAGGCGGTAGGGTAGAGAGTTGTTGTAAATGCTCCTATGTTCACACATTCTTGTCAGTTGTCACATTCAGTGAGTAAATGCATGTCGATTAATGGTATTGTCTATTTAGCATGCTTTGTATTGACTTGTTGATATTTAGCAGACATGTGATATCTTAAAATATAAGCTACTGCAACAGGCAAGCTCTTATGTCTATGTAAGACCATCAAAACAGTTCATTAGTTGAAACTCGAAGAGATTTTTTTAGGAGGAAAGAGAGATTGTTAATTGTTGTTGTGATTGATGATAAAAAAAATCACTTGTAGTAAGCAAAGATCAATATAACAATCCATTATCCATCCTCATCCTCCATGATGCATTATTAAAAGTGCATTTATTAAGTGTCAAAAGTGTGTTATAAAGTGCGAAAAGTGCATTGCTAAGTATGAAAAGTGCAAATGGTAGGCTTTGTATTTTCTCATCTACAAAACCTAATGTGTGTGTTTTTTCTATGTAGAGAGTTGTTGTTCAAACGTGGAGATTTCACTGCCACAAGAGTAAATTTCTCTACCATGTTAGAGGACTTGGATATCTGTGTTATGGATTCTTTCACTATGTATGTCAACGACATGGAGAGATGGAAGAGCAACGAGAAACCATCGAGATTGATTGGGAAAGTCTATAATACTGTAAGTATTTCAATGAATAAATGTGCATGTTGTAGTTGTTATTTTTATTGTAATTTGACTTTAAAGAAACTCCATTTAAACAGTGTGAAGAGGTTACCCAAGAGGAATTCAATGGCAGAATGGACGTGGCTTTAGGCATTGTCGAGGGAAGGCTATTGAAGAAGATCGACTTGGTAATTTTTTTTTAATTGTAAGTAAAATGTTTCACTGTAATTCTATAGTACTTGAAAAACTAACAAAGTTTTTCTCTCCATTTGTAGATATTGATTCCCGTCATTTTGAATAATGAAACTTACTTTGTAGTAAGTTTCAATTTGAAGATCAATGGGATGATAGAGCTTCTACACAACTCAACAAAGAAGGAAGAAATTGGAGAGTTTTGTAAATTCAAGTTTTTCAACCTGGTAAGTTTTTTAAATCATGCCAAATCGATAAATCTAGTTTTCGAAATAGGAAAAGTGCATCGTAAATCAGATAAAGTGCATCATATAGTATAAAAAGTGCACCATAGAGTAAAAAAAAGTTTCTTCCAAATTGTATATAGAAAAGTGCACTATGAAGTATAGTAAAACCTCTATAAATTAATAGGGTTGGGACCATGTTATTTTATTATTTTATAGAGATATTAATTAACCGATAAATTAATATTTATTAATTTAAAGAGATTTTTGTAATAAGAGCTTTCAAAATGCACTATCATAGAAGATTTTATTGTAGGATTTTAGAAGGCTATGAGTTGGGACAATCTAATCCATGTAAGATTTATGTTTTGGGTGCTATCAATCTTGTAGTCTCGGCTTGTATAGTTAATGTTGAGCAAGAGGCAATAGCAAATTGTTTTAGACGCAACAAAATTCGTTCATGAGATAAAGTCTCAAGGAATTATTATAGTTGATATTTCAAAATTTGTTTCTAAAACAACGCTAGAAATGTTGGATCTAATAAGAAAAGTCTGAGATGAGCTCCACTAAGAAAAAACAAACAACACTACAATCATATTTATTAGATTTTCTTAGTTATGACAATGTAACTTTGAATATAATTATTAATTATGATATTAATGGGTCCTTATATTTATATAGTGGTTTTTTGAAAATATATTATCTTATTATCTTATCGAAATTTGTTAAAATTTGCATTGGCCCAAGTCGGGATCGGAGAAAATTATTAATTTAAAAAGTTTATTAATTTATCGAGTATTAATTTAGAAAGGTTCTACTGTAGTAAAAGTGCATTCATAAATATGATTATTAAATTGCACAAATTATTCTTTTTTAACCAATCATGATTAATTTTTTTTTTAAATAATAAATGCTGAATTTTAGATCTTGCAGAAGACCAAGGTTATCAAATATCTCAAAAAGTGGAATATCTGCAAAATTTGGTAGACTTGAAGAATATAATGGGATAGACGAGCATAAGCTTGAGTGGGGTGACCTAAAAAGTGATGTCAACGACTGAATATATGCTATACATCATTTGGAGCATATATGGGTCCACCGAACGAGATAGATGAGGGTTGGGGGGGCAAATTCAGGATAGTCAACTCAACAGGGCCATGATTGTGCTAAGGAAGAAGTATGCCTATGCCATCATCAACTCAGAATGTAATGAAATGAAGAAGACGGTGATGGAGAGGTTAAAGAAATTTGTTGCACAGAAGGTTAGAAAGTAGCCATGGCTAATTTCTAACCTTGAACATTTTTAGGTAGCTATGGTATGACTTTAATAGGCTACTTTCTAACCTTGAACATTTTAGGTAGCTATGGTGGGACTTTAAGAGGATGATAAGTAGGTTACTTATTGCTATGCTCTTTGGATTGAACTTTTAAGGCATGGATATTATAACAATACCTTGGGTTATATTCTAAAGACCATGTGAGGTCATCTTTTATGAAATTCCACAGCTTTCTTGCGATGATTTGGGTGTTTATCAAGTAATTGAGTTTGTGGTAATGGTTGGTTTGGATTTATCGATGGTTTTGGTTCCATGATCATGAATTATTGTTCATCAGCTCAATAATCAGTTGCTATGAGTATGTTGAGTTGATTTTCAGCCTTTTTTGTAACACCCCATCTTATAATCCCGGTTGTTACCTGGTTGTGGACCACACCTGGATCCACCAAAACAAGCCTGACAAAAAATTTACGAATATTGGACCTTGCAACAAAGGCACAGCAAGAAAAGCCAAGAAAACATCCAACTTATCATTTTTAAAACAACTCGATAACCGATGTGAATGCAATCGACTGCTAGCACTAAAGCCAACCTACTGGCTTCCAACATTAACTCAATATGACTATTAACTACACTCTCCTTGCAACTAAGGACTCGAGCCCTCAATTCCCACTAAGACACGTCACGTCGAGTTCGATCATCATCGTCCAAGAAGTGATCTCCTGGAACATTTCCCATACAAGGATGTTTACCTAAACATTGGAAGAGGAACACATTAGCTAACAATCCTGGTATGGGCCAAACAAGCAAATCAAACATGTAGAACAAAACATAGATTATCAAAATAACGCACTCAGCCATTCATATACATACCAAACCAATATGCACACCAAAATACGTCGTATAATTATATACACTAGCATATCAATTTCCAAACCAACACTCTATTCCACAATAACAAATAAGCACGAGATTAATCAATGTAATGCTCATGCAACATATATCAAAACAACCAACAACAATTCCTCCATAATTCAAACCATAATCATTCTCCAATTCAGGCAACCCGAACCTGCCTTTGAAACATGGTACACGGCTAGCGTGCGCTAAACTCATGCCCATTTTCTTTCCCATCACCCTTTTTCCCCGGCTAAGCCTCTACTAGAGCACTCGCCAAAACAATCAATTTTTTTGAAGGTGATCTCCACACGCCGCATGACTATGTCCGAGGTCTCTTCTCCACCGACTTGTCCGTGTCCATAATCACACCCGCAGAGATCAAGTTGCACACAATAAAAATCATTGAAACTATTCCAATAGCTTTCAAATATGAAAATATACTATGGAAGAATATTCCAAAATAGAGGACCACACATTCAATTTACTAGTTTACCACATAACATGATCGCAAGCTAAGTAAGTCTAGACGACTTACCTTGAAGACAAATTCTCTAGGCCAACAAACAATAACTAACCCGCAAAGTGGTCCCCTGTTGTCAAATATAACAAAAGATTTCTCAAAAACGAGCTCACGGAAACACTTCTTAGTTGTATACTCAAATTCTACAATCTCCTAATCGATAGACGATTTAATTTCCGAATATCGATATATAACCAATCCTTAGTTATCATGTTTTAAGGAGCCATCTTGGTGGAATTATAACTAATTATCCACTTCACTTTTGAAATAATTTTCTAAATAAAAAAATTTCATTAGCAACAGTTCTAAAAGGTGACCAAATCTCGGATCAAACGGATTAACAACGAATCCCGAGTAATTATCCGAAGTCCTTTACCTGCCAAGCGGTATCCAAAACTTGTATTCGCTATAACTGAAGATCCGGACGTCCGTTTCTCGAGCGGTTTGAACCTGTGGGACCGTATCAACGTCCAGATTATAAAAACCATAAATTTAATTAGCAAAACGGAACCGAAAGGTCCTTATGGTGGCTCCGCAACCAACCCACTAATTAATTTCGATCGTATATACCTTCACTCAAGCCCATGGCTCGTTTGGCTCGGTAGTGGCTCGATCCCCGAGCCCGAGGGTGGTTGAGTATTGCCCGGTGTCAGCACCCATGGTGGTTGGTGGTCGGACAAGCCAACGGTCGCCAGTAGCTTGTATGTAATAACGAGGCAAGAAGATAGCCGGCGGTGAAGACGTATTTCTCCCCGAGTCCGGCGTTCCGTCCTTACTCTCTCGCTGGTTTGGCTCCTTATTGCAGCAGCTAGTACAACAACATACATGGAAGAAGGAGGAGATGAGGTGGAGGAGGAGCTAGAGGAAGAAGATGGTGGCCGGCGGTGAAGGAGCTCCCACGTTCGCTCTCTCTCGGTTCCTTCCTTTCTTTTGAAATGAAATGAAGTAGTAACTTTGACAAGGCAAGAAGAATTCAATACGACCTTATCCTCTTCTCTTTAGTTCCTTTCCTATTAAGAAAATGATATCGGCCTAATAGAATTTCTCGTCTCGGAACGGGACTCTTGTTAAAGCGGTAAAATTATGTACCTCGGGTGGAAAAACTCACTAAACGAAAAACGTCCCGGAAATTATGTAGACCAATAAAACCAATTTTTCATGATTTTATCTCGCTGCCCTAAATTTTTTAAGGCTTCTGTTTCGTATTTTAAACTCCTTCTGGTACATAATTAAAAAGACGGCTTATCCAATAAATATTCTTTTTCCACTGAAAAATCCTAGAATTCACACCGATCCATAAAATCATTTCTTTGTGATTTTAGGATATCACCAAGAATTTTCTAGGATTTAATTTCCAACAAAAATATTGGATTAAGCGTTAAAACGGACTAAGAGGTTAAAAGGATATCCGAGAAAAATTCATAAATATCCTCAAAAACCGCAGTTATTACATTAGTACCCCCTTAAAAATGGTTTCGTCCTCGAAACCAAGGAGAACTTGGATTACAAGGAAGGATAACTTAAGCACACACACACACACAACCACTGTAAACCTATACAGAAGTTTGTAGTACCCCCTTAAAAAACATGTTGTTACTTCTTCACAAAGCACAAAACAACCACTGCTTAGTTACCAAACTTCTTTACAACATTCATTAACTTTGGAAATTGCTCAGCATTTCCCATCTAGTTTCTCAAGTCTTTTCTTTACTTCCATTTTTAGGCCAAGATAACCTAATCAAAGGTATTTTTCTTATTCACGATTCAACCTGACCTTTCTTCACAAGTGTCATTTGGTTGAATATCCATCTCATTATTGTTTAGTACATGAGATATATTGAACACATACTATCAAGGAAGACATTACTGATAGAATGCACTGATGGTGGAATGTCAACTGATAAACAAGCTTATCAGTTCTTTCCAGTATCTTGAAAGATCCAACATAGCAAGCATTTACGTTGTCTCGCTTTCCCCAGCAGAATACGCCTTTCAAGGCGGATATAATAACAAAAACGTCGTTCTTTACAATGAACTCAACATGCTCTCTAATTAAAACAACACACAATTGTTGTTGCTTTTGAGCAGTTAGCACCCTTGATCATGTTAGTGCGATATCAGTTGTTGTTCTCTTGGCCAAGTCTGGCCCATGAAGAACCTTGTCAGCATTGTCATTTCAACAAATTGACAACCAACACTTCTTGCTTTATAAAGCCTTAAAAGAGTCAATTTCTCTATCGTGAAATCAAGATTCTTGTATGTGAATTCACTCAACCTCAAACTACCATTCCAACTCGTGTAGAATCCAGAATACATATCCTCAGAAGTTTGAATTTGTTTCTTTACATCATTCATCAATTTGATGAGGGAAGCCAATACTAAAATTCAATTCAATCCCCAAGGCTTGATGTTACTCCTTTCAAAACTTTGGCATGAACTATTCATCTCAATCCGAGATAATAGTCTTTGAGGTTTTATGAAGATGAAAAACTTCATGCATGAACACCTCAGCTAACTTCTATACTCTTTAAGTCATCTTAATTGTATTAAAAAGAGAACTCTAGGTGAGTTTATTAACAACCTCCATATGCACCCTTCTTTCAATAAGTCTTGAACGACTAATGACAAGAATCCATTGTAACATCTTCCCACTTTCCTTCTGAAACAGGAAGAGACTATAACATTTCATCTGGTCTTCTATGTTCAATTAGGACTTCCAGACAAACCAAGCATATCAAAACGAACTCGGTGACAATTCGCTTCATGTCAGGCCATCATTATCTCAAATCCTTATATATTTTCTGGTTCCAGGATGAACTAATTAAACAAACAACTATGCTTTCTTTGAAATAAGCTTTCAAAGCTTATCAACAACAGATACACATAAACAGTTTTGAAACCAAGCAATCCATAATCCTGAATAACAAATCACGGTGTCTTACCTTCTTGATCTTCTCCATTGATCTTAAATAATATTACTTTCCCAAACTACTTTCCCTTGATCTGGTCAACAGATTTTGAATAAAATCCTAGGGGATTCACACAACCTTGTTGTCATCTAAAGTCCTTCTCAGATTAGTTTCTTTACAAGGATTACTTAAAATCCTTACTCAATTTCCTTTTTGAGATAAAATCTCAGTATTACTTTAACCAAGAATATGAGATTTATCCAACACATGACAAGATAATAACCTATCTTGTTAATCCCTTACATCCTTTTCTCAACCAAAACTCATCTTAAGCATACTGACATTCAAAACTAGTTATCTCTCTCAACTACTTCAAACTACACTCTTACGCATTACTATACCAACATACTGGGCAATAATACCTTTAGTCCAATAATTTCCAACAAAATTGTCTCCATTGACAATTTTCAGTCTTTTTCATCGAAGAATTGTTTAGACTTCATTTAACATTCTGACTTGTTGAGCAACCTAACTCTTAGGATTAAAAACATATCCTCGTGTGTCCACTTTCTATATCCAACAACTTATCAGGCTGAGATTGAATATCAATACTAATTTACATATCCAAACTCCAGACCCATTGGAGTTCTGCTTAAAGTCCTCACTTGACTATCTTATTTCAAAGAGATTTAAGTTTTCAAGACAACATGAAAACAATTAACAACTACTGGAAGAGTTACTAGTACATCCTTTATTCCAACGAAAGGATTACTACAATATCATTCCTTAGAAAGGGTTCCATTTCAGGAGTCCATATCAACTTACTTTCAAGGACAATTCCGCTAAAAAGGTAATGACTTTCTTAGGTCATGACGTCAACCAAGATGAACTACTAGCAACTGCTTAGAGAATTTTAATAATCGTTGACTGAAAACAATCCCAAACTTTTAGAGAAGTACGGAGTTACTCCATGCTCTTCAAAGACCAACACAGATTTGTAAAGAATCTTACCAAATTTCTTTACTTATAATCGAACTATTCTGGAAAGTTTGACCATACTCCTTAAGGGGTTGTTTGGTAACCGGGTATTGGGAATGAAGGTATGGGGTTCGGGAATGGAAACCCCATACCTAGTGTTTGGTACGCTATTTTATAATTTTTAACCCGATACCCTAAACCTAATAAGTATGGGTTTCTCAAACTCTACCCCTCCCTTGGGTATGAGATTTCGTTCCAAGTGGGAATAAAATTAAAACCTAATCTTCTCATATTTCACGTATCTCACATCTACTCCTTCGTTCAAGACGTCGCTTCTGCACATCTTCTCCTTCGTTCAAGACGTCGCTTTTGCTCTTACGGTAAGACTTCATGATTTTCCATTCCGCTTATCATAATTGTCCCTCTTCTCCTTCCTATTTCTCTACTGCATAAATTTATGGGTGTTTTTGTTTGAATTTCATGAATGATTTTTTCATTTAAGCAATAGTTTCTATGATTTTTTATTTCCGTTTCAAAATTCAAATAGTGAATGAAGATCGGAACAAAAAAAAATCGTGAATGATTTCTTACGTGTTCAATGAAGTTCAGATCCCTAGAATTGTATAAATTACAAACAAATCCGTTTCAATGAAGTTCAACCCTAATACCGTATAAAATATTTAGCACTCAAACTATGTACTACATAAAATCCGTTTCATATGACTAGAGAAATCTACATATATTTTCATGAAAGGTAAAGATTTATTTAAATAGTACAAAATCATTGTTCAAAGGTATATATTATCTCATTTGATTCCGTTCAAATTGATTAAATAAATTAGAACCTAGGATTTATTTAAAATATTTACAAGTTAAGGTTTGAAAATCATCAATTTTGTGTGTTATTTGGATTACTGTGTGCATTGCAAGTCATATACGAAACAAAATAAGGTTTGAACAGTGAGTTTGTAATATTTTATTCATATAAATTATGTGATATGATTTTGTACGTGTTCTATCAATTGAGATTAACAATATTTTATTATTTAGATTATTTTTGTATGTAAATATTTTTTAAATTTTATTGAAATTGTTCTTTGTTCAATTGATTGTTTTTTTTTCTTAATTGTTGAATATTTTTTTTATGTCTAGCAATGGATCCAAAAAATCTCCAATTGAGAAGGAAGAGGGAGGAGTTGCAAGACCAAATTAATCATGTTATTCTGATTGTTCTTAACTTTGTTACTATGAGTTCTATGATATTGGGTACTTTAGGTACAACACTTTGTCGAATCAAACAAGTTCAATATGAAAAAATAGATAGGGCAACTCATAGACTTCAAAACTTGAATAGGTTAATTAGAACAAATGATGTAATATGTAGGAATGAGCTTCGTATGAATAGAGAAACATTCGGCGTGCTTTGTGAGATGGTTCGAGATATAGGGGGGTTAAGGGGAACCAAGAACATGAGTTTGGAAGAAATTGTATCCATGTTTTTGTATACATTAGCTCATCATAAGAAAAATAGATCAATAGGAAATTATTTCTTAAGAAGTGGAGAAAGTGTGAGTAGACATTTCAATAGTTGTCTTCTTGCAATCTTAAGGTTACATCGTCACTTGCTCAAAAAGCCTACACCTGTGTCTGAAGATTGTGAAGACCACAGATGGAAATACTTCAAGGTACAAAAATAATGCAAATTTATTCAAGCACCGCACATTTTGGAATCTCGTATCCCCAAATAATAATTATCACTATTTTTTTTTGTAGAATTGCGTAGGAGCTTTAGATGGTACCTTTATAAATGTTCATGTGACTAATGAACATCGAGCAAGATATCGAACAAGAAAAGGCAACCTTTCTATGAATGTGTCAGGTGTGTGTAATCCTAACATGGAATTCATATATATTTTGCCCGGTTGGGAAGGTTCTGCACACGATGGTCGTGTCCTTCGAGATGCACTTTCTAGACCTAAAGGTTTAAAAGTACCCCAAGGTATAAATAAAATTATAAGATGTAAACCAAGTAGGTTGTATTAATAATAAAATCAAGTAACTAAAATTATTGTTTGTTATATGTCTAGGTTGTTATTACTTGGTAGATGCTGGGTACACTAATTGTGAGGGGTTTTTAGCTCCTTATAGAGGCCATCGGTATCATCTCAAAGAATGGGGGGATGACCAACCCGAAACTGCAGAGGAGTATTTTAACTTAAAACATGCCAAGGCTAGAAATGTCATAGAAAGATGCTTTGGAACATTGAAAGGAAGATGGGCTATTCTTCGTAGTCCTTCTTTGTTTCCAATACGAACTCAAGTTCGTATAGTAAGTGCGTGTGCTCTATTGCACAACCTCATTCGAAAGTACATGCCAACTGAAGTAATTGAGTATGCTGAAGAGAGTGATGAAGATGAAGATGGAGATGACGATGAGGATGACGATGACGATGACGATGATGACGAGGATGGAGGTCGTCGAGGCCGTCGAGATTGTAGAGAGTACATTACCCATTTTGAAACATCCGATGCTTGGACAACATTTAGAAACACATTTGCCCAAACTTTATTCAATAATTGGAGATTAGATCAAACATGTGATCTTAAGATTATCTTTTACAACACTTGTATCTTTGTCACTGGATTTTTATCTTAACCGAATCTATATTCGTGTTGTTGAATTTTTAATTGAGTATGTTGTTTGTTAAGGTGATTGTTGATTTTTTTTATCTTGGTTGTTGAATTTTTTTAGGATGGACTCGGCAAGTCAAAGTTCTCTTGGAGGGCGAGGCAAAAATAAGAGATCTTGGAGCAAGGAAGAAATGGAAGCTCTAATAGACGAACTATTGGAAATGAAATCCGATTCACAGTGGAAGGCTGAAAATGGTTTTAGGAATGGGTTTTTGCTGCTTTTGGAAAAGAAGTTGAATGAAAAGTTTCCTGGTTGTGGAATCAAGGCATTTCCTCACATAGAATCAAAATATAAATGGTTCAAAGACAAGTATTCAATAATTAATGATATGCTTCGTCTCTCTGGCTTCAAGTGGAATGATGAAGCACAAATGATTGAATGCGAACGGCAATCTTATGATGACTTTTGCAAGGTATGAAATTATATATTTGTGCGTGATATGTCAAATGTACATGTTATCCCTTCTTCTTCTAATTTGTTTTTTTTTTCATATCTAGGGACACCCCAAAGCCGGGGGTTTATGGAAGACTAAATTTCCATATCTTGATAGACTGGATCTCATTTTTGGTGTTGATCGAGCAATAGGGGTTGAGATCGAAGATATAGAAGAATCAGTGAATATATTGGAGAATGAGGAGATTGTGAATCTCGAAAATGATGCTAATGAGCCAAACAATGGAGAAAATAATTCAACAAATGATGTTCAAAGTGAACAACCACCTAAGAAGAAATTGAAGAAAGACAAAGGTCTGAGAGGAATCAACAATCACAAAGAGAGTGCAGAAATAATTGCTATTAATAAAATGTGCGATACATTTGCAGGTATGATAAAGACATATTTTAATTAAATCATAGTGTTGACTTGGAATTTTATTATTTAAGTTTTTGATTAGTTTAGCATAAAAATCTCATGTTGATTAGCACCCCACGCTTTTTTAGCTTTGCATTATAATTTGATCATGCAGGACTTTGATTAGTTTAACATCCCCTAGTTTAAAATTATATAAACTTGGTGTGTAATACGTAAAAATAATATATATTATTTTTTATAGCCTTTTTTATTTGTTTCGGTATTTGATTATAATCTTTCACTAGAATTCATTGTTTTAGTATATTATATACGTGCTCCTTTAAATTCTTAGCTAAATGAATGGTTGAATTTGTAGGTGTTGTTAACAATATGAATTCTCATCTTGCAAAAATTGCAAATGCGATGAGTAGTGCTCAAGAACGTGACATAGCGGCTCAAGAACGTGACATTGCAGAACTGATTTAATGAAGAGTTTGCTAGCTGACATAGGAATGCTACCGGGAATCTTGTTGTCTCAAGCAGTCAAGGCAGCAAGGATAATAGGTGCAACTCCAAGCATGATGAATGCATTTTATACAAGTCCTACTGATGAGTGGAAGTTGGCTGTGGTATATGATGCGTTAGGAGATGATTAAATTTTAGGAGTTGGCCTACTTTTTGTGCTAGAAGTGGAACTTGGTTGTGGAAATATTGTTGGCTGATAATTTTTATAAGTATTGATGGCAATCAAACAATTTTAGCGTTTTTTTAGTGACTTTATGTGAAAACTATATTAATATAATATTTATCTTACTAATATTTACTAATATTATAATTTTATAATATTTATCTTACTAATATGTTTTTAACAAGTATAAAGTGTAATACTTATAATTTCATTTCAGATCCCATGTTTAACAATACCAAACACTGGGTATGGGGTTGAGTCTCATTCCAAAATTGTAACCAAACACATATTATCAGGAATCATATTCCAACCCCATACCTTCTCAACCCCATTCCTCATTCCAATCCCAAACCTGATTTTATACCAAACGCCCCCTAAATGGTATAGGATACCAAGGATATACTAACTCAAAAGAGTTTTACAAGATACTAAGTATAACAATAGATATAGCAATTGCTATAATGCAAAAGAAAGATTGCATCTTTTCATCTCAACCAACTACACTTGCAAAACTCATATAATTGCAAAACTTATATGATTGCCAAATCATACTAGAAATGTTTTATTCTTTACGACCCAAGTGAAATCACTTATCAAATGGTTATTTCCAAATTCCCATCACAACCTTTGTGTAATCATTCCAACCTTGACAAGAAATGCCACTTCTACAAATTTCTTATTTCGAACTTAAACCTGAGGAATTATGTGACCTAATTCCACCATAAACCTAACCAAATAGTCAATGAACACTCATTTTATTTCTCCATAAACACTGTAAGGCATACGTCAATCTAAACAACATCACTACACCTTTATAATGATCATATCTTCCTCAAAAACTATCATAGGAATATCTTTTCTTCAACTAATGATAACGCGATCTCAATTCCACTTCTGAAAACACCATGGCCCCTTGCAATTGGTCTAACAAGTCATCATTATAGGATAATGTGTTCTTGTTCATAATAATCACTTAATTCAACTCTCAATAATCAATACACCATCATAGGAAATATCCTTCCTCGGGTCTATACGACTCAGATCTTTCGATATTGATCTCATTCCCAACTCCACTTCACTATTATAATCTGCCCCACTCTAAGGTGGTAATCCTTAAAGATAATCCTGTAATAACATTCACTCACAACTTACAAACATCAGGTATATTCTAGATGTGTAGTCTTTCCTTGTCCTCTTGAAAGGCAGATCACTAGTACCCCATATATCCATCACTGCACAACTTGGCAACCTTTGCCACACTCATTAGTAACCTAACTCCTTATACCATACTTCTCTGACATACAACCAACTAACTTCAATCTCGATTGCGTCTGCAGTTCCCTAGACTAGCCTAGATGCTCTAAAGCAACATTCTGATTAGGCGTAACTTTTGTTCCCCTCAAATCTAGATGAAATCCCATCCAAATGGCTCAAATAACAACAACAATATCTAGTGGTACTTCAAACTATGGTACCACTACTGGTCCACAAACTCTTCCTCCAATAGAAGCATCTTATCCTAGAGTTTTTTTTACCTCTTCCACTCCCGAATTTAGTTCTCAAGCTATCTTCATCCTTAATTCATAGTCTATGATATCCAAATCATAGATCAACTCAAGATTAACACTTCACTTGAAGATGATCTAATAAATCATCATTGGAAGAAAACAAACACATGCCCTTGAGAGCACTCTTGATTCATTCTTAATAATTGCTACACCACGACTAAGCCATCCTTCTTCATCACGAATGTCATCGAATCTTGCTATGATGACACTTTAGAACATATATATGATCTTTTGTCTATTGCCTCCAAATGCATCTAAGTTATCCTCCCCCACTGATCATCATTGTTACATTCCAACCTTCATTGGAGTAAAATCCTTATAGCTCCTATAGAAATCATCCTCAATCCTTTCATACCTTGGGAATCCAAAACTTCAATCTCTACTTGATCTCATGAATAGCATATTCCAATCAACTGAAATATTTATCCAATAACTTGATGGATATCACAAAACTATCAATTTTCAAATAGGTTGACATACCCCAACGATATGGTTGGTTCTCAATATTCATCATCATTGTCGTCATACTTCTACAAATATCTTTTATATCCTGTCACTTATACTCTTTATTAGAATCACCTAATGTTCAACAACGTCTTTGTAGAGTCTCCTCCTCACTCTTGATCCTTTAAGCAAAGCTTGGATACCTAAAATAGGTCCTTCCAATCTCACTAGTTATTATGTGATATGGTGAATCGATAACCCAGAGGTGTTGTCTCATTAGATCAACCAAACGAAATACGACTAGTTTAGACCAAATCTGACTCATGTCTTCCTCTTTGGGTTAACTCGTGGATCTTCCTACCTTGATCATTGAAGGATGGTTAGTTCCCAACTATACCGTTCAAGGTCAAAATCTTATTATATATACTTGTATTTCCAACATGGATTCTCTTATCTTTCTCCTCTCAGATAGTCACAAACCTCATTATTACTTGGTTGAAGATATTTGGGAATTCATCCCCCAACCTACTTTTTAGCAAGCTTGTCAAAGGTAATGTCGATGATAACTCATGCCTCCTAATCGTGCTGAGCTCTTCGTCTCATGTTTCTTTCCTAAGTAACCTAACAATGTCTATTGTGAAAGTCAAACCCAATTATTTGTCTATCACATTATGGTATTATCTCCACTTAAGTTTTCAAAATACGGTACAAGATTACTTCCAAAGCCTTATCCTAAGGCTCACTTTTCGTGTATTGTAAGTCGGGTCTAAAAATAGCCCTCCTTAGAAAGCTAATGCACTAATAATCATGCTTAGTTACTCAATTAATTTTACCAACCTTCTTTAACTAAGCGTTAATTTAAGTTTAACGGTATCACCTCTTCATTCTTCACTGTGTCTACTAGTTCTTCCACTTATAGAGGTAGTAACATCCATCATTACACCATCCTGGAGAACAATTAGTATATTTTTTTTTAATTAGGCTTACATATCTTATATCACTCATTAGTATTCTTAACTTGAGCTCAGGAGAAATTGCTTTACTCCTTCCTCACAGTCAATCTTTACTTATTTTACTTATCAAGACTTATATCCATCAAAACAATTAGTTGCTTGTATTTCTACAAACAACTACTTCTAATAAACAAACAAAATGTTTACGGAGATCCTCTTGTATGATGATGACATCTCGACGTGTCTTTCTATCCCAAATGCACTATGCCCTAAAAATCAAGCTTTTGTGTAAAAGGAACTCTAAGTTGGACCTCACGTGCTCTATTGTTAGGACCTTGTGCCCTTGTTGTCAACCATGGCGCTGATACCAATCTGTAAAACCCCATCTTATAATCCGGGTTGTTACCTGGTTGTGGACTACACCTGGGTCCACCAAAACATGCCTAACAACAAATTCACGAATATTGGACCTTGCAACAAAGGCACAGCAAGAAAAGCCAAGAAAACATCCAACTTATCATTTTTTAAACAACTCGATAACCAATGTGAATCCAATTGACTGCTAGCACTAAAGCCAACCTACTGGCTTCCAACATTAACTCAATATGACTATTTTTTACACTCTCCTTGCAACTAAGGACTCGAGCTCTCAATTCCCACTAAGACACGCCACCTCGAGTTCGATCATCATCGTCCAAGAAGTGATCTCCTGGAACATCTCCCATACAAGGATGTTTACCTAAAACATTGGAAGTGGAACACATTAGCTAACAATCCTGGTATGGGCCAAACAAGAAAATCAAACATGTAGAACAAAACATAGATTATCAAAATAACGCACTCAGCCATTCATATACATACCAAACCAATATGCACACCAAAATACATCGTATAATTATATACACTAGCATATCAATTTCCAAACCAACACTCCATTCCACAATAACAAATAAGCACGAGATTAATCAATGTAATGCTCATGCAACATATATCATAACAACCAGCAACAATTCCTCCATAATCCAAACCTTAATCATTCTCCAATTCAGGCAACCCGAACCTGCCTTTGAAACATGGTACACGGCTAGCGTGCGCTTAACTCATGCCCATTTTCTTTCCCATCACCCTTCTTTCCCCGGCTAAGCCTCTACTAGAGCACTCGCCAAAACAATCAATTTTTTTGAAGGTGATCTCCACACGCTGCATGACTATGTCCGGGGTCTCTTCTCCACCGACTTGTCCGTGTCCATAATCACACCCGTAGAGATCAAGTTGCACACAATAAAAATCATTGAAACTATTCCAATAGCTTTCAAATATGAAAATATACTATGGAAGAATATTCCAAAATAGAGGACCACACATTCAATTTACTAGTTTACCACATAACATGATCACAAGCTAAGTAAGTCTAGACGACTTACCTTGAAGACAAATTCTATAGGCCAACAAACAATAACTAACCCGCAAAGTGGTCCCCTGTTGTCAAATATAACAAAAGATATCTCAAAAACGAGCTCACGAAAATACTTCTTAGTTTTATACTCAAATTCTACAATCTCCTAATTGATAGAAGACTTAATTTCCGAATATCGATATATAACCAATCCTTAGTTATCATGGTTTAAGGAGCCATCTTGGCAGAATTATAACTAATTATCCGCTTCACTTTTGAAATAATTTTCTAAATAAAAATTGTTCATTAGCAACAGTTCTCAAAGGTGACCAAATCTCAGATCAAACGGATTGACAACGAATCCCGAGTAATTATCCGAAGTCCTTTACCTTCCAATCGGTATGCAAAACTTGTGGGACCGTATCAACATCAAGATTATAAAAACCATAATTAGAAAAACGGAACCGAAAGGTCCTTACGATGGCTCTGCAACCACCCTCTAATTAATTTCGATCGTATATACCTTCACTCGAGCCCATGGCTCGTTTGGCTCGATATTGGCTCGATCCCCGAGCCCGAGGGTGGTCAAGTATTGCCCGGTTTCAGCTCCCGTGGTGGTTGATGGTTGGACAAGACAACGGTCGCCGGCGGCGTGGCATAACGAGGCAAGAAGATAGCCGGCGGTGAAGACGTCTTTCTCCCCGAGTCTAGCGTTCCGTCCTTACTCTCTCGCTGGTTTGGCTCCTTATTGCAGCATCTAGCACAACAACAACCATGGAAGAAGGAGGAGATGAGGTGGAGGAGGAGCTAGAGGAAGAAGATGGTGGCCGGCGGTGAAGGAGCTCCCACGTCTGCTCTCTCTCGGTTCCTTCCTTTCTTTTGAAATGAAATGAAGTTGTAACCTTGACAAGGCAAGAAGAATTCAATACGTCCTTATCCTCTTCTCTTTAGTTCCTTTCCTGTTAAGAAAATGATGTCGACCTAATAGAATTTCTCGTCTCGGAACGGGACTCTTGTTAAAGCGATAAAATTATGTACCTCGGGTGGAAAAACTCACTAAATGAAAAACGTCCCGTAAATTATGTAGACCAATAAAACCAATTTTTCATGATTTTATCTCGCTACCCTAAATTTTTAAGGCTTCCGTTTCGTATTTTAAACTCCTTCCGGTACATAATTAAAAAGACGGCTTATCCAATAAATATTCTTTTCCACTGAAAAATCCTAGAATTCACACCGATCTTTAAAATCATTTCTTTGTGATTTTAGGATATCACCAAGCATTTTCTAGGATTTAATTTCCAACAAAAATATTGGATTAAGCGTTAAAACTGACTAAGAGGTTTAAAGGATATTTGAGAAAAAATCAAAAATATCCTCAAAAACCGCAGTTATTACATTTTCTTTTCTCTCTATTGGACTGTTGTTGAGAGGGTTTCTTGACAACAAATAAATTTATAATCAAGACCCCGTTGAGTATAGGGAGGTCAGGATCGTTCCACAGGAAGCAAGGTTGTTTGTCTATCGACTACTGAAAATAAAACAAGAGCAAACAAAAACACACAAGAGCAGCCTCGTTAACGAAGTTGTCAGCCTCGTTAACGACCTACCGCAAATAAAAAGACTAAAACTACGACCTAGACATGTTCGGTACCGAGCCAACAAACTCAGCAACGAATATGATTATGAGAGAATTCAAATAAAAATAAAGATGTAGGACAAGTGTTACCACAACATAGTCATGCCCACAAGCTCGTAAGAAGATAGAATATCAAGCCTTTAAATAGATAGATGCATCAACTTTCATTGACTCAGTAAGTAAATTAATCTACTTTCATAAACTAACTCACTTAATTGCTTGCTTTGGATCTAAAGCTTGAAACTTTCGTTTTCAAACAATATCAACCTTCAAGTTTATAACTTTCTCTTTCAATCAAGTCAACAAATCAAATTACCTCAACTTTCATCTCGGTATAAGCACAACAAACAATCTCAACAATGGATAAAAGGCATTCACCACATAATCTCAGTCACCAAACATGCATAACTATGCCGGGTTTCAACCCCGACCCTAGATAAAAGGACTACTCACTAATCATAACAATGAAACCAATAACTTCAATCAAAGAAAACATTGTTAACAAAACACTACTCTAATTAATAAATAATATTGTCTTACAGAGATTCAGAAGAAACCGAAAAAACCTGAAACACCAAATCAAAATCACGACTAACGACCCCGGTAACTCTCGTCCACCGAGCTCTTCGATCACAACTTTCGACTCGTCTCTCCCTTCTCTCGGTTCTTCCTCTTCTCTCCTCTATCTAACTACGATCCAATCCCCACTCTTCCTATGCTAGAATAGAAAGGTATTTATACTAAAAAGGCTAGAAACTAAAAAAGGCTAAAAGATATAAACTTTCCTAAAAAGATAGAATTTATTCTAAAAGATAGAAATAAAATCTAGAAAGATAACAAGACCTAAATACATAATATAATAACCCTAAAATCATAAAAAGACACTCTACCGACACGGAAATAAATTCCCGCACAGGATCAGTGAGTCACAAAGTCAACCTCTCGATTATTCTATCTCGTGGCCTCGTTAACGAACCCTTCAGGGTCGTTAACGAGCCTGGGTTTGGCTTTATTCAACACTTCTCTTCCAAAAATTCGAACTTTAGCTTCTTCACCCTGTAATCCTCTGTCTTTTATCATAGCTCTTCAATTCCAGCTTCAAACAGCACCTTTTCCTTGCTAAAACCTACAAAAAGACACAAAACGGAGTAGCTTTCATACTTTTCACAAAATATGTAAATCTATCCAAAAACACACAAAACTAACTCTAAACTTATCAAAACTAATCCTAATAACCTAAGAAAACATATCAAAAACTATACTAAAAACACGAACATCAAAATACCCCATACTTAGACTTGCTTGTCCTCAAGAAATCTCAAAACAATAATCAAAACCAAACAACTTGCTCATCAAACTATAGCCATTATCTAAAAAGCAACTTCAAAACATATAGAAGAAAAAATTAGCAAAGGACTATTAACGTCATCAAACACATATGCACCTACAAATAGACACAAGAAAATACAATCCAACCTCACAAGGGATAATGTGTTTCTGTCAACTCTCAAGTGTTTAAGCTTATAAATATATCTCTCAACTCATCTTATATGCACCTACAAATAGACACAAGAAAATACAATCCAACCTCACAAGGGATAATGTGTTTCTGTCAACTCTCAAGTGTTTAAGCTTATAAATATATCTCTCAACTCATCTTATATGCAAAAACTCATAGAAATTGGAACTTATATCACCAAACTCTCCACCCAAGATTCGTCAAAACAAACAAAAATCATCAAGAGAACTTAGTAAAGACAATAAGGCGTGGAAAATATTTTGGTCATGTGGTGCTAATAATTTCCAGGAATCAAAGACTCCTAAAACTCACACAACAACCAAAAACTCTCATAAATAATATACCAAACTCACTCTTCTTTATGCACTTTTTCCTTACTCACCCAATATATTCCTAGAAAGTCTCATAAACAAAAGAATCTCCGGCTTATATCATAAATACTATGCATCTCTTACTTCATCATTTTTTCCTTTCTCTTTTTTTTTCTTTCTCCCTGCCTCGTTAACGAACCCTTCAGGGTCGTTAACGATCTCATCGTGTACTCCTTATTCTTAACAACTTCTTTTTATGCATTTTTTGTACCAAGAGATCTTTCTTTTTTCAAAATTAACTCAAGAGACTTCCAATCTACCCTTTCCAACAATCTTTCAAAACATAACATCTCTCTCTCCCTTTTTTTTTAACACTCAACAAAATAATTTCCTCTCCAAATCTAAGTCCTAATCCCCGGATAGGGTCAAGTTTATATCGGCTAGGGGGCGATTTTGTGGAGCTAAAAATAAAAGGCTTCCGGCTCAAATTGGTTGTCAAAAGAAGGATAATGTAAAGGTGGATATGGAATAATAGGGCTTATAAAAATAAGTTCTCCATCATATGATTTTCATAAGTAATGAACTAAAAATCTTATATAGGTCTCAAGTAATAGATAACCATCACAATTCCAAGAGATAATAAGCATATAGAGAGTAAATCACACAAAAAAGAAGAGGGATTCGTTAATGTTCTCCCTAAGGCTAAAAATACTCACAAGGTAAATTTTGTTGGATTGCATCACTTATGCTAAAAAAGGTATATGTGCTCAATTTCATCAAATTTTATTCCTTCCTAAAAACAACTTCAAAATAAGAATCCGGCTATATTCTCAAAGACATGATTGCAAGGAATTATATGATCATGCTAGCAACTACTATCATAGAACATAAGAAAGGGATATTTATCAATTCTAAAACTTTTTTTTCTTTTTTTAGATTTTATTTTAAAAAAATTCTTCTTCTCTTTTTTTTCGGAATTAAAACTACCTAAGACAAAACACATAGGACAACGAGACACTAAACTTTTCTAATTTCTCCCACCCCATACATAAAATTACAATGTCCCCACTGTAAGAAATAAGAAGAAGGAAAGAAATAGAAAAGAAAAACACATGAAAAAAAAAAGAGAAAACAAAAACTTACAAAGTCTTAAAAGTGGAAAACAAGGAAAACATCTTCAAGCTGGATCAACGGTTAGGTGGAGGAAAATAGTGCTCGAAGTTCCCCATGAAGTCGTACATTGTCCTCCAGCGCTCAGCATCCTCTGTCTCTCTCTGACGGTGCCTCTCATCCTCAAATGTCATCCGAGCTGAATAGACAGTCTCCCATCTATCCATCCTCTGATGAATGTGGTCCTGCTGGAGGTTGAGTTGCTGCATCCGTGCAGAAAGATCCTCGGCCCATGGTGGCGGAATGCTCGATCCAGTGTATTCAGGCTGAGGAGGTGGTGAGTAGTGAGGTTGGAAGTGATCATGTTGAAGCACCGGGTGATATGGCACAAGCCCATAAGAATAAGGATCGGTAGGAACTGGCGGAGGGTCGATAGGAGCTCTCAGCGGGTCGTTAACGACCCTGGGTACCTCGTTAGCAGCAGATGTAGAAGGCTGTAAATGATCGGTAACGAGCCTGGTGGGCTCGTCAACGAGGATGTTGGTGCCTAGTACTTCCGTGTCGAGGTTTTCTTCCTCGAAGTTAAGCTCCTCTATGCCGCCTTCTGTGTCGGCCTCCTCGGTGTCTTCTCCAACTAGCTCGGTATTCTCATCTTCATCTTCATCTTCATCAATTGCATCTTCCTCTCTTTCAAACCGGGACACACACGGCCTAAGTGATAGCTCATCCTCCGGCGTGGTCTCCAACGGGAAAGCATGTCCCGTCCACGCCTCGTACCAATTTGGTAGTAACGTAACTCCAACATATTGAGGGTGGGTGTAACAAGGCGGTTTTGAACTTTTACTTTAAACCCACTCTCAGCTTGAATGAAGATACTAGAACTATACCAATAGTTCTTGTTGAGTAACAGAGCATGAGCCGGTGTGTAGCGAGTGAGGTCGACTCCAAGGTTGGTGGCCAAAAGACTGACCAAGTTACCACACCAAACTTCCTTCGACTTTGTTGATTTCTCTATGTAGTAGTCATTCATACCCCAAATTCAAAGGGTCGGGCTCCTCGAAAAGGACAATACGGAGACAACCAACTTTCGTCCTCGTCGGCCTATTGAACTCTCTCTTTGGCCAGAATGTAGCGTCTAGGACTCGGAGAATGATCCTGAAGATGGGGTTGATGATGCTTGCCCTAGATAGTGCCGTTGTGGAGGATTGGACTTTCCCGGTGATGTACTCCAAGTCCGAGTCACCCTGTAGTCCTTCAAACTGTAGTCTCTAGAAGGGTTCGGGAGTTCCAGAAGTGCATTGAACTTCGCCATAGTGAACTCACGACTCACATTGTTGAGTCGAAACCGGATGCGTCCCGCCGAAGTCTTCGATGGGAAACTTGTCTCTAGAGTGGTCAAGAACTCGGATGTGAGGGCCGGAAAATGTGGTAGATTCTCCTTCTTCAATAGATGAGATGCACCGAGAATAACTAAGGCCTCCTTGACATCCGTATAAATCTCCGTATGTACAACACTTGACTTCGAGAACAATCGAGTGTTGTGGTCCTTCTCTAGAATGGCACGGTATCGTTTCACTTGGCCCTGCGTGCTCAGATCACATTATCCATGCGAGGTGGGGATGGGGACCTCTGATTCCTTCTCTTCTTCTGAGTCGGGTAGAGGGTCTGCTTGAACTTGCCATGAGATCTAAAAAACAATCATGATTTTTCCAAGATAAGGTCCATTCAAAATAGATAGGCAAGAGACCCCATAATTGGTCTCAAAGTAACCTCGGAATTATTTGTCAACTACCCAATTGGGTCGTTAAAGAATCTGGACTGGTTTAGAATCGGTGAAGCATACACAGGGTCGTTAACCAGCCTGGGTGGGTCGTTAACGAGTTGCCGAGAGCCAGTTCACAAAATTCCGAATGTCATCAACTTTAAAAATCAGACTACAAATCAAGTATGCATCCTCTATACTCCTCCACTAGACACACAATCGGATTGTATGCACCCCATACTTGCTCGATTACCCATCCCGATCATGCTAGAATTACCCAAAATTGACATGCAAAGATTGAACTTAAGACTAGAACCAGAAAACATCATGCTTTTCTAATTAGAGTGTTGCAATAGATAATCTAACATGAATAATCTTCCCTAGAACAAGAACAACTAAGCACAAGCAAGAATTTTCATGAGCAAAATCCAAGCATGCAAATAGATCCTCTCTATGAACAAGATCCAAGACATGAAATTTCTACCCTAAAAATCATGAATCTTGCAATTTAATGGTTAGGGTTTAGAAATCATACCAAAGAATCGAGAATTTGAAGAACAAAGGGTCGGATTGGGGTGGTTAACGAGTGTGAATCTCGTCGGTGGAAGTCCGAGGTTCCAAGCTTTGGTAACGAGGGTGTCTCTGACAATTGGTGGAGGTGAGAATTTCCGATCGCTGGTGGGGGATCTCCAAGATCTTTGGTAGGATTTTTGAGGGATTTGGAGTTTAAGGATTTGAGAGTGAAATTTTTAGGAGGGGTAGAAGGGTTATATAGGAGAGGGTAGGGATAGGAAGAGGTGAAAAGGGGCGGCGGCATGGGGTAGGTAAAAGATAGATTAGGTTAAAAAAACATACCTGCCCGTTTTTGACGAATCGGGTCGTCGAACCGGGTCGTTAACGACCCTGGTTGGGTCGTTAAAGAGCCACCGTAGCCTGTTGGAGTGATTTTCGAGCCCTTCTCCTGCATCTTGTTAGCTCTAAATTTATCCTAATCTCTAACGTAAAAAAAAATACTAAAGAAAAGAAGAACTCAAAAGAAAACTAAGAAAAAGAATCTAAAAAGAAAAAGTCTAGTTTAAACTAAGAGCGGGTTGCCTCCCGTAAGTGCTATGTTTAACGTCGTTATCCCGACATACTTCTCTTGCTTCATGGTGGCTCATCTGTAGCTTTGTTAGGGTCTCGAGATACCCCATACTTAGCTTTGTAAGCGTTGCTAAGCTAGGTCCCTTGTCTTCTGTTAGTATGCCCGGTATTCCTTGATAATTCCCTTGTATGTGAGGCTTGCTAGTGGGCCATGTGAGCTTGGCGGGGTCCTGTGAGAGGATCTCGTCCTCTTTAGAAGTTGGTGGAAGTGTAGTAGTATCAGCTATGTCGAGTTCTGGTTGGGGCAACTCGATTTGTGCGACCGCGGTTGGTTCGTTTGCGTTTTGGTCCCAGCTGAATTCCACACGTTCTTCTCCAATCTCAAAAGTAAGAAGTCCTTTCCGCACATCGACCTTGGCATTTACTGTAGATAGGAATGGTGTGCCTAGGATAACGGGGACATGAGGGTCCTCAGCCATGTCGAGGACGACGAAATCATTTGGTACGAAGAATTTCCCTACTTGAATAGGGTAGTCAACCACAACCCCTGTGGCTTTGACACATGATCCGTCCGCCATGAAGAGATTCATATCCACAGGCTCTAATGGTCCCATGTTGGCTTTTAACCAAATTGAAAGAGGGAGTAAACTGGTACTGGCTCCCAGATCACATAAAGCTTTGAATTTGTGGTCGCCTATACCAATTGTGATAGCAAATCTCCCTAGATCTCCAAGCTTTTCTGGTAAAGCAATAGATCGGACTTCATCTTGTAGCTCAATGATGGATCTTTTCCTGCTAAGAATATCTTTCACAAATTTGGTGTAAGCCGGCATTTCGCTTAGGGCCTCAGCGAATGGAATGGAAATATTAATGCCCTGAAGGATCTTCACGAAACGCTTGAACTTACTCTCGGTAGAGTCCATAGATTTCTTAGTTGGAAATGGAAGAGATTTCACCATTCTCGGAACCAAGTTAGGCTCAAGAGGTGAAAGTACCGGGTCGACACTAGGGTCGTTAGGTACCTTCGGCGGGTCGTTACCGACCCTGATGGGGTCGTTAACTACCCTAGGATTGAGAGGAAGGCTCGGATTAGAAAACTTACCTGGGCTAGGGTCGTTAGGTACCCTCTGAGCTTCGCCATCGTGGCATATTGGTTCGGTACTTGCTCTCGCTGGCTCGTTACCGATCTGCACTGTGACGTCCTCTTCCTTCTTGTCCTTAGCTTGGACTCGCTCTGGCAATGTCTTTCCGCTCCTAAGGTGCACCGCCGCTATTTGTCCCTTAGGATTTTCCTCGGGGCGACCCGGGAGTTGCCCTTGTGGTCTCGGAATCTGTGCAACAAGGTTCCCTAGTTAGGAATCAACACTCTTCTTCCATATATCGAACTCTCCCCATCTTTTGTTTTGTTGGTTTAGGTTGGCCTGAACTTCGTTAACCTTGTTCGTCACTCCTTTAATGCCTTCCTGTAACCCTTGAACCCATGATGGTGGCTATTGATGGCCTGGAGGTCGATACGATGCAGGTCGTCTATCCGGCGGAGGTGCTGCATAGTTAGGATTTGGATTTTGATTGCCCCATGCATGATAATTGTTTGACCTGTCAAAATAGCTAGGTTGGTTCCTGTATGGTCCTCTCATATAATTCATCTCAACAATTGTCTCAGCGGCTCTAACCTGCTCGATGTTAGTGCAAGCAGAAGTACTATGGGCAGAAGAACCACATTCTTGACATGATTGAGAGGATTTCAGAAAAGTCACCTGCTTCTTCTGACGGATGACCTCATCTTGTAGAAACTGATTTTTAACATCAGGGTCAACTTCTTCTCGGTTAGGCATGTAGAGACGTTTCTGGGGTTGTGGAGCTTGCTGGGTTCCATACATGGCATCATAATTGGACAACTTATCCAGCAATTCTCACGCGGTTGTAGGATCCATCTCTATAAAACCGCACGCAGTGCGCGTGTTAATGCGGTTCTTGGTCTCTGCGCTAATACCCTGGAAAAAGATCTCTTGCAAAACATATAAAGGTTGCCCATGAGTGGGGAACTGTCTAAGAATCTCCATAAATCTTTCCCATGTTTCAACAAAAGTCTCATTAGGCAGCTGGTGATAGGAGGTGATGCGTTTTCTCAACTCCGTTGTCTTGGCAGGAGGGAAGAATTTTGTAAGAAATTGATCATACAAGTTCTTCCAAGTCCTGATAGACTTAGGAGGTAAGCTCTCCAACCAGCTCAAGGCCTTTCCAGCAAGAGACCACCTGAAAGCTTTTAACAGAACATATTAAAGTGAGACACCTTCAGCAGCTATGGTGTCACATAAATCAAGAAAATTCCTAATATGTTCCATAGGGCACTCAGTAGGTTTCCCTTCAAACTGAGCCCTCTTGATCAAGGATATGAATTGAGATTTAATCTCAAAAGTTTTCTCTATCTCTAGAAGCACAATTGGAGACTCTGTCACCCTCAGTTCCGGATGCATGTACTGTTTGGCATACCTCGGGTAGGCATTCAGCTCTTCCTGTAGACGAGCATTGTTAGCTCGTTGACGCTCAGCCTCGGCGGCAGCGCCTTCCTTCTCGGTTTTCAATGCCTCCATCTAAGTCTGGAGGATCTCCAACTGACGAGCCATCTCTTCAGGTGTGGCCATTGTTGATGGGCCTTCACTCAGGACAGCAAATAAATTTATAGTCAAGACCCCGCTGAGTATAGGGGAGTCAGGATCGTTCCACAGGAAGCAAGGCTGTTCGTCTATCACTACTAAAAAGCAAACAAAATCAAGCAAAACACTCACAAGCAGCCTCGTTATTGTCAGGGTCGTTAACGAACCATCGTAAACAAAAGACTCAATCTAACGGCCTAAACAGATTCGGTACCAAGCCAACCAACTCAACAACGAATATTACTTAAGATAATTCAAATAAAAACAAAGATCTAGGACTACGGACACCACAACATAGTCAAGCATATAAACTCGTAAGAAGATAAGATCATGCGTTTAAACAGATCAAGTCATCAACTTTCATTGACTATCAAGTAAATTAATCTACTTTCGTAACCCAATTCACTTAATTGCTTGTTTTGGATTTAAAGCTTGAAACTTTCGTATTCAAACAATATCAACCTTCAAGTTACTAACTTTCTCTTTCAATCAAGTTAAAAACTCAAATTACCTCAACTTTCATCTTGGTATAAGCTCAACAAACAATCTTAATAATAGATAGAAGGCATTCAACACATAATCTTACTCATCAAACATGCATAACTATGCCGGGCTTAACCCCGATCCTAGAAAAGAAGACTACTCACTAATCATAACTACGAAACAAATAAATTCAACAAAAGAAAGCATTGAAAACAAATTACTACTCATATTAATAAGAAATATCGTCTTACAGAAATTCAGAAGCAACCGAAAAATACAAAGCACTAAACCAAAATCACGATTAACGAACCCGGTAACTTTCGTTCACCGAGCCTCGATCTCGAATCTGATCCTCTCTCTCCTCTCTTGGATCTTCCTCCTCTCCAAGTCGATCCCTAAAAATCTGACCTCCTTCCCTTCTATGCTAGATAGAAGGGTATTTATTTCTAAAAACGCTAGAAACTAAATAAGGCTAAAAGATATAAACTTTCCTAAAAAGATAGAAATAAAACCTAATAAGATAGAAATAAAATCTAAGAAGATAACAAGACCTAAAATACGTAATACAATAACCCTAAAATTATAAAAAGATACTCTACTGACACGGAAATGATTTCCCGTACAGGATCGGCGAGTCACAAAGTCAACCCTCGAAATCTCTATCCCGTGGCCTCGTTAACGAGACTGGGCTTGGTTTCTTTCACACTTCATCTCGTAAAACTTGAACTCTGACTTCTTCATACTTGTATTCCTCTGTCTTTCACTGTAGCGCTCCAAATTCAGCTCCATATAGCACCTTTTCCTTGCTAAAACCTACAAAATACACAAAATAGAGTAGCTTCCATACTTTCCACAAAAATATGCAAAACTATCCAAAAACACACAAAACTAATCCTAACCTTATCAAAACTAAACCTAATAAACAAAGAAAACCTACTTAAAACTATACTAAAAATACGAACATCAAAATACCCCATACTTAGACTTGCTTGTCCTCAAGCAATCACTAAACAATAACCAAAACCAAACAAACATACTCATCAAGATATAGCCATCATCTAAAAAGCAACATCTACACATGAGAAAAATATAGCAAATGATTATTAATGTCATCACACATATATGCACCAAATAGACATAAGAAAGTACAATCCAACCTCACAAGGGATATAATGTGTTTCACTCAACTCTCAAGTGTTTAGGCTTACAAATTCAATCTCTCAACTCATCTTATATACAAAAACTCAGAAATTGGAACTTATATCACCAATACTCTCTACCCAAGATTTCTCCAAACAAGCAAAAATCATCAAGAGCAACTTAGGGGGCTCAATGAAAAACTTCATAGAAGCTTCCATTCGGTCGGGTTGTAATGGGGCTTGGTAAAAACCAATAAGGCGTGGAAAATATTTTGTTCATGTGGTGCTAATAATATCCGCGAATCAAAGACTCCTAAACTCACACATAACATCAAAAACTCTCATAAAAACATATACCAAACTCACTCTCTTATCATGCATACTCTCTTTTTACTCACCCATTATTATCCTAGAAAGTCTCATAAGAAATAAAAGAATCTCCGATATTATCTATAAACACACATGCACTTCAAACTTCTTCCTTCTCTTCTTCTTTTTATTTTATCCAACTTCTTTTCTCTCTTTTTTTTTTTGCCTCGTTACCGAGCCCACTTCAGGGTCGTTAACGAGCTTCATCGTGTATTCTTCCATTATTTCTTTCTCCTTTTCAACAAACAACTTTATTTTGTGCATCTTTTGCTTATCAAGAGATCTTTCTTATCACAAATTAAACAAGAGATTTGCAATCTACCCTTCCCAATAATCCCTCAATCAAACAAACATTATATGTCACTCGTTTTTTTTACACTCAATAAAACATACCTCTCCAATCTAAGTCCTAATCCCCGGATAGGGTCAAGCTTATCTCGGCTAGGGAACATATTTTTGTGGAGCTTAAAAATAAAGGCTTCAGGCTAGAATTGGATGTCAAAAGAAGGATCATGTAAAGGTGGATAGGAAATAATAGGGCTTATAAAATAAGTTCTCCATCATATGATTCTCACAAGTAATGAACTGTAAATCCCATATGGGTCTCAAGAAATAGATAACCATCACAATTCCAAGAGATAATATGCATATAGAGAGTAAATCACACAAGAAAAGAAGAGGGATTTATTGATGTTCTCCCTATAAGGCCAAAATTTCCTCACTAGGTAATTATTTTGTTGGATTGCATCACTTATGCTATAAAGTATATGTGCTCAATTTCATCAAATGCTATCTTCTTCTAAAAACAACTTCAAATTAAGAATCCGGCTATACTATTAAAGGCATGCTTGCAAGGAATTATATGATTAAGTTAGCAACTACCATCATAGAACTTAAGAAAGGGATATCTATCAATTCTAAAACTCTTTTTTTTTTAGATTTTTTTCAAATTTTTTGATTTTTTTTCATCATTTTTTTAGAGAACAAAACTACTCAAAACACATAAGATAACAAGTTTTCTATTTTCTCCTACCCCATACTTAAAATTACAGTGTCCCCACTGTAAGAAGAAAAAAAAATTAAGAAGAAGGAAAGAAATAGAAAAGAAAACAAACAAAGATAAAATAAGAAAAAGAAAAACATAAAAACTTACAAAGTCTTAAAAGGTGGGAAACAAGGAAAAAGTTCATCTTTAGGCTGAATCAACGGTTTGGTGGAGGAAAGTAGTGCTCAAAGTTCCCCATAAAGTCGTACATCGTCCTCCAACGCTCAGCATCATCCGCCTCTCTCTGACGATGCCTCTCATCCTCCATCGACATGCGAGCAGAATAGACAGATTCCCATCTATCCATCCTCCTATGAATATGGTCCTGTTGGAGGTGAAGCTGCTGCATCTGAGCAAAAAGATCTTTGGCCCATGGTGGTGGCATACTCGATCTTGTGTACTAAGGCTGAGGAGGTGGTGGATAGTAAGGCTGGAAATAATCTTGGTACAACACCGGGTTGTATGGCATGAGTCCATAGGAATGAGGGTCGGTAGGAGCTGGCGGTGGGTCGACAGGAGCTCTCGGCGCCTCGTTAACGAAGTTGGGTGCCTCGTTAGAAGTCTGGAAATGGTCGTTAACAAGCCTGGTGATAGCTTGCATTTAGGTAGTGTTTAGGATGCATATTTATGTTTATTTTGCATAAGTTTTAGTTAGTTTTAGTTTGTTTTAGTTGGTTTTAGTTTAGTTTCTAGGATCTTGTGTTTTCAGGTAGTTGCAATTGTTTTGTTCGGTTTTGCAGATCTTTAGGTAAACAAGCATGGATGGGATGGATCTTAGATGATTGTGGTGGAGTTTGATGAAGCTTAGAGTGATACAAGTGAATATTAGAAGAGTTAACGCCCAAGAGCTTGTGTGAAAAGAACGCTTAAACCTGGGTTGTGCATTGGAGTTCTTGTTTCGACACTTCTATCTTGCAATGCTTGGTTTGGGAGAAATAGTGCTCGGATGAGGCTCAATTTGGTATCACTGGAAAGCTAATTCAAAGATCTACAGCTCATATTTTTACACTGAGTCCAAATTCCAACTCTAAGTGGGTCAAAACATCCTCTGAAGTGACGCATGAATGCTGAAACGAGGCAATTGCGCGGGATGACAATTGCTCGGCCGCGCAATCCTCATGCAAACCGAGCAATCGGTGTTTTTACGCGGACATCTTAGATCGAATCTTGGGCTTGATTTTTGGGCTTGGGTTATATCATCCGAGTAGTGGCTTAATGATAGACTTTTTGAGGGTTATTTTAGAGGACATATATAAACCTTTGTTAGTTTATTTTTCTAATAACTTTTGATCAACTTTTGGAGGCTAGGGTTTTCTCTCAAGGAAGAACCTTTGAACCTTTTGTAAGTTTGATTTTAATTTCGATTATGCATTGCTAATTTCATTGTGTTTGACTAGTTATTGAAATCATAGATTGCATAATATTGTGAGGTTTGATTGGTTCTCAACAACTTGAATAGGTTTTATTCCCTGTGCTTAATTGAATCAAAATTATTCTAGGGTTTTGTTAGATTAGCTACCTAATAGAATTTCTAGGTTAATTTACAACTAATCTGATTAATGCCCGTTCAGGGTTGATTAGATAAAGTAGCATCTATAATTGTTTGGATCCGTTCGGGCTATTCAATTGTAGAAGGGAATAAATCCACAAATAACTTAGATGTCTGTTTGCTCTAATTGTTTGTTTCTATTGATAACTTGATTCGTAAAGTTGTCGTTTAATTGAATCTAGACGTTGTTTTAGGTTATTAGATGATTAGGGTTGATTAGACTGTTAGTTCTTTCAACTAATTATGAAGTTTGGGTCATAATCCTTAGTAGGAGTATAATCCACAATAGATTATTCAAGGGAATTGAGAATCGAATGAATCAATGATCAATAAGCATATCTATGATGGATGTAACTAGTTGAACATATTTCTCATATATATATATATATATATATATATATATATTTACAATCAACTTTGCATTCTTAGATAGTTTTCAATTTTGCATATTAGTTTAGAATTTCATTCATAAAACCCCCTTATTTGGTTACTTGGCACATAAGTAATAACATTAATACACGAGTCCTTGTGGGATCGACCCTTGCTTACCGCTCTACTGAGTTGGTTAAGTTAGGCTCGTCAACGAGGATGTTGGTGCCCAAAACTTCTGTGTCGAGGTATTCATCCTCGAGGTTAAGCTCCTCTGTTCCTCCCTCTGTGTCGGCTTCTTCAGTGTCATCGCCAACTACCTCGGTATCCTCATCTTCATCTTCATCTTCATCTTCATCTTCATCCATTGCTTCTTCTTCTTGCTCAAACCGGGACACACACGGCCTAAGTGATATCTCATCCTCCGGCTTGGGTTCCAACGGGAAAGCATGTCCCGTCCACGACTCGTACCAATTTGGTACGTAGAGTAGCTCCAATTTGTCAAGGGTGGGTGTAACGATGCGGTCTTGTACTTTCACTTTGAACCCTCCCTCCTCTTGAATGAAAACACCGGAGCTATACCAATAGTTTTTGTTAAGGAGTTGAGCGTGAGCCGGTGTGTAGCGAGTAAGGTCGACTCCAAGGTTAGTAGCCAAAAGACTAACCAAGTTACCACACCAAACTTCCTTGGACTTGGTTGATTTCTCTATGTAGTAGAACCATTCATACCCCAAATTCAAAGGGTCGGGCTCCTCGATAGGCATTCAGTTCTGGATGCATGTACTGTTTGGCATTCCTCGGATAGGCATTCAGCTCTTCCTGTAGACGAGCATTGTTAGCTCGTTGACGCTCAGCCTCGGCGGCAACGCCTTCCTTCTCGGTTTTCAATGCCTCCATCTGAGTTTGGAGGATCTCCAACTCACGAGCCATCTCTTCAGGTGTGGCCATTGTTGACGGGCCTTCACTCAGGACAACAAATAAATTTATAGTCAAGACCCCGCTGAGTATAAGGGAGTCAGGATCGTTCCACATGAAGCAAGGTTGTTCGTCTATCACTACTGAAAAGCAAACAAAATCAAGCAAAACACTCACAAGCAGCCTCATTAACGACGTTGTCAAGGTCGTTAACGAACCACCGTAAACAAAAGACTCAATCTAACGACCTAAACAGATTCGGTACCGAGCCAACCAACTCAGCAACGAATATTACTTAAGATAATTCAAATAAAAACAAAGCTCTAGGACTAGGGACACCACAACATAGTCAAGCATATAAACTCGTAAGAAGAAAAGATCATGCCTTTAAACAGATAAAGTCATCAACTTTCATTGACTATCAAGTAAATTAACCTACTTTCGTAACCCAATTCACTTAATTGCTTGTTTTGGATCTAAAGCTTGAAATTTTCGTATTCAAACAATATGAACCTTCAAGTTACTAACTTTCTCTTTCAATCAAGTTAAAAACTCAAATTACCTCAACTTTCATCTTGGTATAAGCTCAACAAACAATCTTAATAATAGATAGAAGGCATTCAACACATAATCTTACTCATCAAACATGCATAACTATGTCGGGCTTAACCCCGATCCTAGAAAAGAATACTACTCACTAATCATAACTACGAAACAAATAAATTCAACAAAAGAAAGCATTGAAAACAAATTACTACTCAAATTAATAAGAAATATCGTCTTATAGAAATTCAGAAGCAACCGAAAAATACAAAGCACCGAACCAAAATCACGATTAACGAACCCAGTAACTTTCGTTCACCGAGCCTCGATCTCGACTCCGATCCTCTCTCTCCTCTCTTGGCTCTTCCTCCTCTCCAAGTCGATCCCTAAAAATCTGACCTCCTTCCCTTCTATGCTAGATAGAAGGTTATTTATACTAAAAACACTAGAAACTAAAAAAAGGCTAAAAGATATAAACTTTCCTAGAAAGATAGAAATAAAACCTAAAATGATAGAAATAAAATCTAAGAAGATAACAAGACCTAAAATACATAATATAGTAACCCTAAAATTATAAAAAGATACTCTACCGACACGGAAATAATTTCCCGCAGAAGATCGGCGAGTCACAAAGTCAACCCTCGAAATCTCTATCTCGTGGCCTCGTTAACGATCCCTCACAGCCTCGTTAACGAGCTTGGGCTTGGTTTCTTTCACACTTCATCTCGTAAAACTTGAACTCTGACTTCTTCATACTTGTATTCCTCCGTCTTTCACTGTAGTGCTCCAAATTTAGCTCCATATAGCACCTTTTCCTTGCTAAAACCTACAAAATACACAAAATAGAGTAGCTTCCATACTTTCCACAAAAATATGCAAAACTATCCAAAAACACACAAAACTAATCCTAACCTTATCAAAACTAAACGTAATAAACAAAGAAAACCTACTAAAAACTATACTAAAAAGACGAATATCAGCCATGGCTCGGTTCTCTCGGCGTCTATGGTGCAGGGAACGTTCAGGTTCTGAATGATAACCAGTGTTGTTGAATTCAAGCCTCCGTCGTCCTACCGGCATACGCTTAGAAAAAGGACCAAGAAAACAAAGATTAAAACAAAAACGGGGTCGGGCTATTCCCAGACCCACAGATAAACAAACAAACTCGTTGCTTCCCCGGCAATAGCGCCAATTTGTTGAGAGGTTTCTTGACAACAAATAATAACCCGGGAGGTCAGGATCGTTCCACAAGAAGCAAGGTTGTTTGTCTATCGACTACTGAAAATAAAACAAAAGCAAACAAAAACACACAGGAGCAGCCTCGATAACGACCTATCGCAAATAAAAAGACTAAAACTACGACCTAGACAAGTTCGGTACCGAGCCAACAAACTCAGCAATGAATATGATTATGAGAGAATTCAAATAAAAATAAAGATGTAGGACAAGGGTTACCACAACATAGTCATGCACACAAGCTAGTAAGAAGATAGAATATCATGCCTTTAAATAGATAGATGCATCAACTTTCATTGACTCAGTAAGTAAATTAATCTACTTTCATAAACTAACTCACTCAATTGCTTGCTTTGGATCTAAAGCTTGAAACTTTCGTTTTCAAACAATATCAACCTTCAAGTTTATAACTTTCTCTTTCAATCAAGTCAACAACTCAAATTACCTCAACTTTCATCTCGGTATAAGCACAACAAACAATCTCAACAATGGATAAAAGGCATTCAACACATAATCTCACTCACCAAACATGCATAACTATGCCGGGTTTCAACCCCGACCCTAGATAAAAGGACTACTCACTAATCATATCGATGAAACCAATAACTTCAATCAAAGAAAACATTGTTAACAAAACACTACTCAAATTAATAAATAATATTGTCTTACAAAGATTCAGAAGAAACCGAAAAAACCTGAAACACCAAATCAAAATCACGACTAACGACCCCGGTAACTCTCGTCCACCGAGCTCTTCAATCACAACTTCCGACTCGTCTCTCCCTTCTCTCGGTTCTTCCTCTTCTCTCCTCTATCTAACTACGATCCAATCCCCATTCTTCCTATGCTAGAATAGAAGGGTATTTATACTAAAAAGGCTAGAAACTAAAAAAGGCTAAAAGATATAAACTTTCCTAAAAAGATAGAATCTATTCTAAAAGACACTCCACCGACATGGAAATAAATTCACACACAGGATCATTGAGTCACAAAGTCAACCTCTCGATTATTCTATCTCGTGGCCTCGTTAACGAACCCTTCAGGTTCGTTAATGAGCCTGGGTTTGGCTTTCTTCAACACTTCTCTTCCAAAAATTCGAACTTCAGCTTCTTCACCCTATAATCCTCCGTCCTTTATCATAGCTCTTCAATTTCAGCTTCAAACAGCACCTTTTCCTTGCTAAAACCTACAAAAAGATACAAAACGGAGTAGCTTCCATACTTTTCACAAAATATGTAAATCTATCCAAAAACACACAAAACTAACTCTAAACTTATCAAAACTAATCCTAATAACCTAAGAAAACCTATCAAAACCTATACTAAAAACACGAACATCAACTGCATTGGTTCAGATTGCTGAGATGTTGTTGTAACTTTGTTTGAGTGCTCTTGGTTGATTCTTATTTTTGTGAGGTCTTATTTTGTTGTGGTAACCGGAGAAAGTAGGTGAAAATTTGTGAGTTTATGCAACCTCGATTGTTTCTTGTGTTGGAATATGTTCTGTTGTTGGCAATTTTGTATGTTTATGGTCTTTATTTCATGTTGAAAGAAGGGGTCGGCTTTGGCTCACTAGTGATGCTGATAACAATCGCAAGTTGTTAACCCCTCTTCTTTCTATCAAGATATCCATGATTTCTTTTACTACATACACAAAGATAAAGTGCATCAATATAAAGATAAAGTGCATTAGGATACTGGTAAAAGTGCACCGATATAAAGATAAAGTGCATTAGGATAGTGGTAAAAGTACACCGATATATCGTTAAAGTGCATTACAAATACTAGTAAAGTGCATCGATATAAAGCTAAAGTGCATTACATTCCTTTCCAAAAATAAGTAAATTGGTAATGATAAAGTGCAAAATTAATATTGATAAGGTCAAAAATGTCAAGATAGGTAAACTAAAAAATATAAAATGAATTGTTGATGGTTCCCCTGAAGAATGTAATCAACCTGAAAATAAAAAAAGGGACACATTACAAGAAAGTCGTAAAACAAAAAAGAAAACACAATAAAAATAAATTTAAAAATAATTGCATGATGTATTAGGGTCAAAATTCTTCTATCTCATCAGATTCTTTACTTTCCTCAATGTTTTCCTTACCTGCATTTGGAAAACAAAAATGTAATTTTTTGGCCAGTGCGTAGATGTAACACCCCCTCCCTTTACTTACCCTTGGAGGGATTACCGCCAGTAACCCTGATTAGGACTAAACCAGAATTACCCAAGGCTTTAACCTGACAGAACAAACTAACACAAGGTAAAAGAAACCATTTAAAACCTAACAAAATTAAGTAAAACTTTACACCTGAAAAGAGAATAAAAGGTCTTATACAAGCCTTAACTTAAAAGAATTAGTAAATAAATAAAACCACCTTCTATTTAAACAAAGTCTTTATCAAGTCTTCCTTAAGTTCTTATTTTTGAGACTCAGCTTCGCTTTGAAGTAGTTCAACCATGAGCTTCACTCAAGTATAGCTTTTGGATACCTTTCTTCAACTTCTAAAGCTTCAAACCTCTGGATTCACCTCTTGAATCAACTTCCAAGAAGAGCCTGATGTGTTGTATACCAACGGTGGACACCAGCCGACCATATAAAAGAAAAGAAGATGGACGGGTTAGTCTAATGAAAGACTAAGCAAGTGGAGAAACTAACTTGGTTCTTATGGTTGTGACTAATCATGTTGGCATCAAAATCCGATTAGACTCGTATTATGACCCACAGTTGGCAGTCTTATAGAGCATAAGAAGGAGACTTGCATATTCAAGAGAGAGAACACCATAACTTGTGGTTCCTTTAAGAAGCATAAACGATTAAAGGAAACTTATACTCGCCACACAACATTCATAAATGTCTTCAACGACTAAACAACTTAACTTAATCCAAGTTTGATTAAGAATCATTCTTAATCAGGAGCAAGAATGGTTATCAAAAGAACTAACCGTTCATTTACATTAACGTGCCTATCGCACTCTCTTCATTTTATGATTTTCACATTACACATTCATTTCAATAACTTTTAAACGACCCAACTGCTGTCGATAAATTCCTTGTAACTGATGTCGTTAGGGTGAGAAAGCTTAATTCATGAATGACCACTTGACCGACATCAGTTCCTTTTGCACTTAGCTAGAGTGCCCCATTGTCCTCCTTCAACGTGAAGCGAGACATGAGTCATGACTCCAATATTGGGATACGCTAGCAAGCTACGCCTCCCAATACAGACTTTGTTATAAAGAGGTCATTGGAGACTCGGCTCCTACCCCTAACTACCTATTTTGCACTAGTGTTTCAACACAGGACCACTAAAGAGATGTTTTGGAGTCTAAACTCCCATCTCTACCATCTTACTTCACAACAATGTCTTAGTATGAGACAGCTAATCATACAACGGTCTTAAGTCCAGTTCTAGCGCAAAAACTGAAATAAAGACATGGTCGTTATTTCTAACAAAATAACAACTAATCAAACTTTATTCAACATACAAATTATTCCCAACATGAGGATCAAATGAAATTCAATTCCTCATTAATAAACATAACGCAAGAGAGGATCGTCCACTTGCCTTGAAAGGCGTGCTCAACATCCCTAGCAATTCCAACAGTAATCTTTATCACCCTTCTGCTAAATATAACAAAAGGATTTCTCAACAACGAGCTCACGGAAACATTTCTTAGTTGTATACTCAAATTCTATAACTTCCTAATTGATAAACGACTTGATTTCCGAATATCGATTTATAATTAATCCTTAGTTATCATGCTTAAAGGAGCCATCTTGGCGAAATTATAACTAATAATCCGCTTCACTTTTGGAACAACTTTCTAAATAAAAAGCTTTCATCAGTAAAAGTTCCTTAAGGTGACCAAAACTCGGGTTTTATGGATTAATAACGAATCCCGAGTAATTATCTGAAGTCCTTTACCTGCCAATCGGTGTCAAAACTTGTATTCGCTATAACTGAAGATTCTGACGTCCGTTTCTCGAGCGGTTTGAACCTGTGGAACCGTAATAACGTTAAGATTTTAAAAACTATAAATTTAATTAGTAAAGCGGAACCGAAAGGTCTTTACGGTGGCTCCGCAACCAACTCGCTAATTAAATTCGATCGTAATTACCTTCACTAGAGACCATGGCTCTTTCGGCTTATTAATGGCTCGATCCAAGAGCCCAAGGGTGGTTGGGTATTGCCCGGCGGCGGCCCTCGCGGTGGGTGGTGGTCAGAGCAGTGGGTGATCCCCGGCGGTAATGATTCAAAAACTTCCTTCTTCCCGAGTCCGTTGTCGTCCTGAATCTCTTGCTGGTTTTGCTTCGTCTTTGCAGCAGCAGCGCCCAACAAAACCCAGAGACGAAGAAGAGAAGGCGGAGTAGATGAGGTAGCCGACGGTGAAGAAATCGACAACCGAGTCCGTCGTTCTCTCGTTCACTCTCATCCTCTGTTTTACCTTTGCCTTGTTCGATATTCCTTTCTGAATATATCTCTTTGGTTCCTTCCTTATTAAGGCAGAGAAGAGATGAGTTTTAGAACAAAACCCGTCTCAGAACGGAATTCGCGTTAAAGCGGTAAAATTATGTACCTCGGATGGAAAAACTTATTAAATACAAAACGTCTCGTAAATTATGTAGTCCAATAAAACCAATTTTCCATGATTTTATCACGCTACCTTCAATTTTTAAGGCTTCTGTTTCATATTTTAAATCCTTTACTTTACATAATTAAAAAGACGGCTTATCAGATAAATATTCTTTTTCCACTGAAAAATCCTAGAATTCACACCGATCCATAAAATTATTTCTTTATGATTTTAGAATATCACAAAAAAATTTCTAGGATTTAAATTCCAACAAAAAATATTGGATTAAGCGTTAAAACGGACAAAGAGGTTAAAAGATATCCGAGAAAAATTCAAAAATATCCTTAAAAATCACAGTTATTACATTAGTACCCCCTTAAAAATGGTTTCGTCCTCGAAACCAAGGAGAACTCGGATCATAAGAAAAGATAGCATAAGCACACATACACACAACCACTACGAACCTATACAGAAGTTTGTAGTACCCCCTTAGAAAACATGTTGTTACTTCTGCACAAAGTACAAAACAACCACTGCTTAATTACAAAACTTTTTCTTTACAACGTTCATTCACTTCGGAAAATGGCTAAGCATTTCCTGTCTAGTTTCTCAAGTCTTTTCTTCACCTCCATTTTTAGACCAAGGTAACCTAACCAAAGGTATTTTCTCATTCACGATTCAAACTAGCCTTCCTTCATAGGTGTCACCTGGTTGAATATCCATCTTATTATTGTTGAGTACATGAGATGTATTGAACGCATACTATCTTAGAAGAAACACAAGGAAGACATTACAGATAGAATGCACTAAAGGTGGCAATGTCAACTATTAATCAAGCTTACCAGTTCTTTCCAGTATCTTGAAAGATCCAACATAGCGAGCATTTACATTGTGTCGCTTTCCCCAGCGGAATACGCCTTTCAAGGCGGATACTAAAGCAAAAACGTTGTTCTTTACATTGAACTTAACATGCTCTCGCTTTAAAACAACACACGACTATTGTTGCTTTTGAGCAGTTAGCACCCTTGATCGTGTTAGTGCGATATCAGCTGTTGTTCTCTTGGCCAAATCTGGCCCATGAAAAACCTTGTCAGTATTATCATTCCGACAAATTGATAACCAACACTTTCGACCATACAAAGCCATAAAAGAGTCATTTCTTTATCGTGTGATCAAAATTCTTGTATGTGTAGTCACTTAAATTTAAGCTAACATCCCCACTTGTGTGGAATCCAGAATACATGTCCTCGAGAGTTTGAATTTGTTTATTTGCATTATTCATCAGTTTGATGAGGGAAGCCAACGCTAAAATTCAATTCACTCCATAACTCTTGATGTCACTCCTTTCAAAACATTGGCACGAACCATCCATATCAATCAGAGATAATAGTCTTTGGAGTGTTTATGAAGATAAAAAAAAACTTCATGCATGAGCACCTCAGTTAAATTTTGTACTTTCTAAGTCATCTTAATTGCATTAAAATGAAAACTCTAGGTGAGTTTATTAACAACCTCCATATGCATCCTTCTTTCATTAAGTCTTGAACGACTAATGACAAGAATCCATTGTAACATCTTTCCACTTCCATTCTGAAACAGGAAGAGACTATAACATTTCATCTTGTCTTCTATGCTCAATCAGTGCGTCCAGACAAACCAAGCATATCAAAATGAACTCGGTGACATTTCGCTTCATGTCCGTCCTTCAAAAGTTTTATCTTAAATCCTTATACCTTTACTTGTTCCAGGATGAATTCATTAAGCAAATAAATATGATTCCTTTGAAATAAGCTTTCAAAGCTCATCAACAACAGATACACATAAACAATTTTGAAAACAAGCAATCCATAATCTTGATTAACAGTTCCTAGTGTCTTACCTTCTTGATCTTCCCCAATGATCTTAAACAATATTACTTTCCCATACTACTTTTCCTTGATCTGGTCCACAAATTTTGAATAAAAACTTCGGGTATTTACACAACCTTGTTGTCATCCAAACTAAACCTTTAGTCCTTCTCAAATTAGTTTCGTTACAAGGATTACTTAAAATCCTTACTCAATTTCCTTTTTGGGATAAAATCTCAGTATTACTTTAACCAAGAATATGAGATTTATCCAACATATGACAAGATAATAACCTATCTTGTCAATCCCTTATATTCTTTTCTCAACAAAACTCAGCTTGGACATACTGACATTCAAAAGTATTTATCTCTATCAACCACTTCGAACTACACTCTTACGCATTACTATACCAACATATTGAACAATAATACCTTTAGTCCAATAATTTCCAACAAAATTGTCTCCATTGATAATTTTCAGTCTTTTTTTTCATCAATGAACTGTTTAAACTTCACTTAACATTCTGACTTGTTGTGCAACAAAATTCTCAAGATTAGATATAGCAATTGGCAATACTACTAAAATAGTATACAATGCCAATACAAAGTTAACTCAAAGGATTTTTACAAAGAAGCTGAGATAGCAATTGCTATACAAGAAAACTCTCGTCTTTGAATCTCAATAACTTTACTTGAGAAAAACTTATATGATTACCAACTCATACTAGAAACCATTCTTTAAAACCCAAGAAAATCACGTATCCCTTAGATGACCAACACACTATATAAAAATAGTCTTAAAGTCTGGCTCAAACACTTTACATGGAAGGAAATGCTTACTTCCAAAAATCTTATCAAGACAGTACCGCACATTACTCGAATTATGACAAAGATTTGTAACTCTTACAAATTGTTTATTTCATATAAAACCCAAGGAATTATGTGATCTTATTCCACCATGTGATCAAGATGGGGAAATAAAATTAAACATAATCCTTTACTGCATTCTCATAGGAATAAGACATGTAATCTTGCCTTACCATGTGATCAAGATGGAAGACAAATTACATTCTTACTCACCACTATGAAAACCGTAAAAACATTTACTCTTAAATCGTTTTAACAACTAACATTGCTTTAAAATTCATATCTTAATTTTTCCGAAAATCAAAGATGAGTCTCAAAGGAGCAAAGACAAACTAATTCATTTCTAAACACATCACTTCCTTTTTTGAAGTATAACACTTCTTTTCTTCTTCAAGGTAGTTCCTGGTGACGTACCTTGACCTTTTCTTACTTCAAATACACTATCATACTTTTCCGTACCCCATAGTATGAAGTAAACCTCATTTGATACAACTTGGTCAGAACTCATCTTAACTTTACAAGTTCCAATAAAAAGGTTGATTACTTGAACTCATTTACTTGCAATCCTTACTAAAGAAAATATTTCAACATCCTTATACTTATAGCATAGATTCTCCTGAGATCATTCTCGATTGTATATCATCTTGACATATTGCTTTAAGATGAAGTATTAACGATTCCCCACTAGAATTCAAAGCTTGAGTTCATCTATTCTCCAAAACCATAGATATTCTGGAGCTTACTTGTCATTTCAACTTCTATATTCAAAGATAAACAAACCTATATCCTTACATAAGGAAATTCTTCCAATTTCCAATTCCTTATCACATATGGAAGTACATGGCTCCACATAACCTTTGGAGATCCTTCGAAATTCTACCTTGGTTAAACAAATCAAAATCTTCCATTATTGTCTTCTCTTCTCACATAGTTGTGCAGAGATGAAATATTTCTTCTTATTATCTTACTTTCAACTCACTTATCAAGGGAAGAACTTATTGTTAGGAGATCACCTAACACTTAACAATTTCAACCATACCACCTTAGGCATTGGATTTGAATAATATATAATCTTCAGAACCCAACCATAGCTAAAGTTACTTCCCAGGGTTATGGTCTAAACCTCATTGATCATAACATTAAATGATTGAGATTTTTCTCTCAACTGTTTGCAGAACATAGATAGTTATACCAAAATCATTCTATGAGTAATTTTCTGAATCCTGAATTTCATTGTTTCTATCCTTGAAGAAACATAAGCTCGTACCATTGACAACTTAGAAATGTCTTTAGCATTGATTCCCATACTGTTTGATTATACATCTCAAGCCTCATGTCCTTGTCCTAAACTGGCATAATGCTACAAAATTCCAACAGAATTGCCTTCTAGGTTGAACACTTGAGTACCAAAATTCATCCCAATCAATAAACACTTACGTTAAGTGGTTAATTGAATATAAACACATTACCGATGAACTTCTACTTGTTTAATCCATTTTAACCAATCCACCTTATCCATCACAACCTTGATGATTAACCACTTATACACAACTTTTACTGAACCAAAATCCCTTCTTTCTTTCTTACCATAATCGATCACAAAAGATTCCCATGTCGTTTCGGATTCTCAATCCCTTTCAACTTAAAGGATACAACACATAGAAATCCGAGTTTGAATCGGATTAAAATTGAATTGCATTTCCATTAGATTATCAATTTACTTGATCCAACACTGGAGCACTTCAAAGATTCTATACTATAGACTTACCAACACAATTTGTTGAAGAAAGCTTCCAAAGATAACCCTTTTCTTTTCAAGATTCTTATATCACCTCACCATCCACATTGGACTTTCATAAACACTCCAACCTTGTCAAGATCTTTCAATCTTAAGACTAAAAGTAGAGATTCCAGCTTCTACTTCTCTTCAAACTCAACTTCAAAACTTTGAGTTTTTACGAAAGTATTTTTGTAAAAATTCATAATCATATAACTTCAGTCTCAAAGAAACTTGACTTCAGAATTTCCTTTTTACAAACAAAGCATTAACATACGCATTTCAAACAAGGAAACTACCAATTTCTTTTCGCATAGCTTTAAATCACGACCTTTTCAAGAAAGATTCTTAGCTTAGAATCCTTCATTATACGAGCTAAAGTAAAACTTTTTAAATAGGAAGTCTTTAAGAAATATACTATTTGGTTTTCAAAACTCACGAAAGTTTTCTTGTTAATAAGAAAGGAACAACAAGGGTACACACACTTCAAACTCTTGAGAGAAAGGGGCAAATCTGTTGAGAACTTGATCTAGAACCAGTTCAACCAAGAAAATCTTCACATGCTCTTACTATGGATTCTTTTCAGAATCCACTCTCATTTCCAAGGTCTCAAACGTCCATCACAAGACCCTTTTTCTCAAAAGTTAGTAACAACTTATTCCTCTTTCTCTTTTTGTCTCTTCTCGAGTTTACCCTTGCAACTTAACCATTTTCCATAATGGTTCTATGATAACACCCATATAGAATTTTCCATAATTCTATATAAAAGATGTAAGTCTTAAGCAAGACTTAGGAACTTTTAGCTCTGATACCACTTTTGTAACACCCCCTTACTTACCTTGGAGGGATTACCGTCAGTAACCCTGATTAGGACTAAACTAGAATTACCCAAGGCTTTAACCTGACAGAACATACTAACACAAGGTAAAAGAAACCATTTAAAACCTAAGAAAATTAAGTAAAACTTTACATCGGAAAAGAGAATAAAAGGTCTTATACAAGCCTTAACTTAAAAAGATTTAGTAAATAAATAGAACCACCTTCTATTTAAACAAAGTCTTTATCAAGTCTTCCTTAAGTTCTTATTTTTGAGACTCAGCTTCGCTTTGAAGTAGTTCAACCATGAGCTTCACTCAAGTATAGCTTTTGGATACCTTTCTTCAACTTCTAAAGCTTCAAACCTCTGGATTCACCTCTTGAATCAACTTCCAAGAAGAGCCTGATGTGTTGTATACCAACGGTGGACACCAGCCGACCATATAAAAGAAAAGAAGATGGACGGGTTAGTCTAATGAAAGACTAAGCAAGTGGAGAAACTAACTTGGTTCTTATGGTTGTGACTAATCATGTTGGCATCAAAATCCGATTAGACTCGTATTATGACCCACAGTTGGCAGTCTTATAGAGCATAAGAAGGAGACTTGCATATTCAAGAGAGAGAACACCACAACTTGTGGTTCCTTTAAGAAGCATAAACGATTAAAGGAAACTTATACTGGCCACACAACATTCATAAATGTCTTCAACGACTAAACAACTTAACTTAATCCAAGTTTGATTAAGAATCATTCTTAATCAGGAGCAAGAATGGTTATCAAAAGAACTAACCATTCATTTACATTAACGTGCCTATCGCACTCTCTTCATTTTATGATTTTCACATTACACATTCATTTCAATAACTTTTAAACGTCCCAACTGCTGTCGATAAATTCCTTGTAACTGATGTCGTTAGGGTGAGAAAGCTTAATTCATGAATGACCACTTGACCGACATCAGTTCCTTTTGCACTTAGCTAGAGTGCACCATTGTCCTCCTTCAACGTGAAGCGATACATGAGTCATGACTCCAATATTCGGATACGCTAGCAAGCTACGCCCCCCAATACAGACTTTGTTATAAAGAAGTCATTGGAGACTCGGCTCCTACCCTTGAACTACCTATTTTGCAACAGTGTTTCAGCACAGGTCCACTAAAGAGATGTTTTGGAGTCTAAACTCCCATATCTACCATCTTACTTCACAACAATGTCTCAGTATGAGACAGCTAATCAAACAACGGTCCTAAGTTCAATTCTAGCGCAAAAATTGAAATAACGGCATGGTCGATATTTCTAACAAAATAACAACTAATCCAACTTTATTCAACATACAAATTATTCCCAACATGAGGATCAAAAGGAATTCAATTCCTCATTAATAACCATAACGCAAGAGAGGATCGTCCACTTGCCTTGAAAGGCTTTCTCAACAACGAGCTCACGGATACACTTCTTAGCTGTATACTCAAATTCTATAACTTCCTAATTGATAAACGACTTGACTTCCGAATATCAATTTATAATTAATCCTTATTTATCATGCTTTAAGGAGCCATCTTGGCGAAATTATAACTAATTATCCGCTTCACTTTTGAAACAACTTTCTAAACAAAAAGTGTTCATTAGTAACAGTTCCTTAAGGTGACCAAAACTCGGATTTTATGGATTAATAACGAATCCCGAGTAATTATCCGAAGTCCTTTACCTGCCAATCGGTGTCAAAAGTAGTATTCGCTATAACTGAAGATCCTGACGTCCGATTCTCGAGCGGTTTGAACCTGTGGAACCGTAACAATGTTAAGATTATAAAAACCATAAATTTAATTAGAAAAGCGGAACCGAAAAGTCCTTACGCTGGCTCTGCAACCAACTCGCTAATTAAATTCGATCGTAATTTCTTCACTTGATCCCATGGCTCGTTCGGCTCGTTAATGGCTCGATTTAAGAGCCCAAGGGTGGTTGGGCATCGCCCGGCGGTGGCCCTCACGGTGGGTGGTGGTCGGAGCAGTGGGTGATCGTCGGCGGTAACGATTCGAAAACTTCCTTCTTCCCGAGTCCGTTGTCGTCTTGAATCTCTCGTTGGTTCTGCTTCCTCTTTGCAGCAGCAACGCCCAACAAAACCCAGAGAGGAAGAAGAGAAGGCGGAGGAGAGGGTGGTGGACGGGGCAGAGAAGGCGGAGGAGAAGAGGTAGCTGGCGGTGAAGAAATCGGCAACTGAGTCCGTCGTTCTCTCGTTCACTCTCCTCCTCTGTTTTACCTTTGCCTTGTTCAATATTCCTTTATGAATATATCTCTCTGGTTCCTTCCTTATTAAGGCAGAGAAGAGATGATTTTTAAAACAAAACTCGTCTCGGAACGGAATTTGCGTTAAAGCGGTAAAATTATGTACATCGGATGGAAAACTTACTAAATACAAAACGTCTCGTAAATTATGTAGACCAATAAAACCAATTTTCCATGATTTTATGACACTACCTTCAATTTTTAAGGCTTCCAGTTTCGTATTTTAAATCCTTTACACTACATAATTAAAAAGACGGCTTATCCAATAAATATTCTTTTTCCACTGAAAAATCCTAGAATTCACACCGATCCATAAAATCATTTCTTTATGATTTTAAGAAATCTCCAAAATTTTCTAGGATTTAAATTCCAACAAAAATATTGGATTAATCGTTAAAACGGACAAAGAGGTTAAAAAGATATCCGAGAAAAATTCAGATATTCTTAATAATAATAGTTATTACAATAGAGTGCCAAATAGTTCATTCCAAACTTAATAAAGTGCATCTAATGCATAAAAAGGTGCAGTATAAAATATAAAAAGTGCATTATATACAAGTTAAAATGCAAAGTAATATACTCACAAGTTGGCCTATTGTGATTTGCATACTTCTTGCATCTGCCACATTTTCTTTTCTTCTTATTACTGGTTTGAATTTCGGACACCTTACCCCCTAGAATTCTCTTCCCACTCGTCTTGGCTTGTTCTGGTGGATGGATACTTATTGTGGTATGCAATGATGTACCAGCAAATTCCTCAGCAATTTGTGCATTATATGAGCTAGAACTTTGCATAACCAGGCCTTTTTACATAAGAACTTCCTTCTGATCACTAATAAAGCACACAAAGTCCTTCAGATGCTGAGTAGTATCTCGCTCTAAAAGTCCCATGCAGCAGAAAAAGTCAAAAATCAGTGTATTTGTTAACTTTTGTCTTTCTTCCAACTCAACACAATGATCAACCAATGAACCAGCAATACATAAATTCGGCTTTTCGGTTGCAAGTTTAGTCCACTGAGTGAGGACAAATCCGTTGGGAATGCGTGTCGTGTCCAAGTTTTTAAAGACAAAAAACATGAGGCGACAAGGCATGCCAACACGTTCAAACTCTCTGCATGAGCAAACCACATTGTCGTCATTCTGAGTGTACACAATTTGCAATGTGGGCCTACCAGCTTGCACAATGGTATATGTGATGGCTTCATTTTCTGGGACCATACTAGTCAAATGATAATCAAAACAAGCAGAACATATTTCTTTCTGAATCAACTTGAAGAATATCAATGTGAAAACCTCAATTGCATGACTCTCTAACTCAAGTGTAGTCCTAAAATCAGGAACCATAGTGGAAGACTCGTAGTTCAGCTTCAACTATGTATGTCTACGAGCGTCTAATGCACTCTCAAAGTTCATTACTATCTCCACAACCCTGTAATTTCTATCGGTAAAATGACCAAAGAAATTATTTTGTACCTCAGATATAGAAGTGGTCCTAACCAACCCACCAAACATTATATATCTGAAGTAGGTTGGGATCCAAAATTGATGAATAGCAAACATATCACGAAACCACTTTTTATTGTCCAATGGATAAGAATCTACCAGAGCCAACCATTTCTCCTCAAATTCAGCCGGCTCGAGAATAATTCCACACAATAGAATGAAGTTTCTTCTTCAAAGCTGGACCATCTGCATCAGCTTTTGTCTTCTCTAGAACCTTCTGCATGATGTGCCACATGCAAAGACGGTGACGTGCATTAGGAAATACACGCGCTATTGTAGACTTCATGGTCATATCTTGATCTGTGACTATTATTTTTGGATCGTTCCCCAAGGCTTTCTTAAACCTCTCGAAAAGCCAAACATATAATTCAATATTTTCATTTAACAACAAACCGACACCAAATGTAACACACCTTTTATGGTGATCCAAAACGGTAAATGGAGCAAAAACCATTTCATACCTATATGAAAAACAAAAAGAGAGTACATGTCAAAAAGTGCATTATAAACAGGTAAAAGAGCATTATAAACAGGTAACAGTCCACCAGAAACTAATAATAGTGCATAAGAAAAAGGTGCAAGTATCATGGCATGAAAGTGCATTATAAACAGGTAAAAGCGCACCAGAAACTAATAATAGTGCATAAGAAAAAAGTGCAAGTATTATGGCATGAAAGTGCATTATAAACAGGTAAAAGTGCACCGGAAACTAATAATAGTGCATAAGAAAAAAGTGCAAGTATTATTGCATGAAAGTGCATTATAAACAGGTAAAAAGTGCATTATAAATAGGTAAAAGTGCACCAGAAACTAATAATAGTGCGTTATAAACAGGTAAAAGTACACTAGAAACTAATAATAGTGCATAAGAAAAGAAATACATGTTAGTCCTGTATGTAGCATCAAATGACACAACTTCTCCAAAGAAGGCAAAGTTTTTTCTTGAGATCGGATCAGCCCGAAACGACCTTGTCAACCGGTCTTGGGAATTCACATCTTATTCAAAGAAGAACGCATCACAAAGTTCTCTTTTTTTGATGGAATTTATCGATTACCACTTGAGCGTCTGAACCAGCAAAGAATGCCAACAAATCTCTTCGAAAGTTTTTGAAATAAACAAGAGAAGCCCCCACGTGCGAATAGCCCCCTACAAGTTCCTTAAAAACCTTATGCCATTTTGTAGGACTGGCATTGGCTTTAAAACAATCGAGGATAAACTTCTTGTGGCACATATGCAGATTTCGATTAGACTTTAAAAATTGCGAATATCTACGCTCCACGGGCTTATGTGTATGACGCTCTACAAATGTGCTCACTACATAGCCCTTTCTCCCGGCAAATTTAAAAACAATTCTTGCCACACAAACAACCTGTTTCGTTCTCCTTTGACGAATTCGTTCAATCCGAGTATCATTGTAACCTTGTTTTGAACATATCATCCACTTAGTTGTGACAGTGTCATCTTTTGTGTGGCGACTCCTGTGACGAACTTCGAATGCGCAAGCAGATGCATATCTTTTGTAGAACTCAATACCTTCATCCAAAGTGGTGAAAATTTGACCTTTGTATGGTTTCAGCTCGGATGGACACGTGGGCAAATAGTATGTCGTTCCCCCTTGAGATAGCTCAATGAAATATTCACTACTGTTTTTAGGTGATTCATCATTTAGAATAGTAGTTGAAGAATAGTTTGATGTCCCCACTACAACATAAAAGGGAAATATAAATGTGTTAGTTGAAAATCAGTAAAAGTGCATTGCAAGTATAATAAAGTGAATTACATACTAGGAAAAGTGCATTACCTAAACTGCTAACTAAATCAATGAAAAACATTACAAAAAGATAAATATAAAAGGTGCATTATTAATTGTGAAAAGTGCAGTAAAAATATATAAATTCAAAGACATGATCATTTGGTCCATATCCACCTTGACGTCCAATGTCATAACCCTTACTCCCAAAATCATAGTCATATTTTAGTATTATGAGGGTGATTATAAAGTATAAACTATGTTATATACGGTCGCATATATGCCCTCTAAACACAAATGAGAAGTGCGTTATTAAGTATGAAAAGTGCATTATTAAGTCCGAAAATGCATTATCAAGTCTAAAAAGTGCAACGAGAAGAGAAATTCATTTGCTAGTATTCTCATTTGCCAGTATTGGCACATACTACGCAGGCCAATTCTAGTTATCTAGTAGTAGCTACGAGCGTAGATCAATCAAATCACACACTCTTCTACTAATTTGCTAGTATTAAATGTCATTTTTTTGCTAGTATTAGGTAGAGTTGGATTTGCGAATTCCTCTTCTACTCACACACTCTTAGATAGTTTATAAACTCTTGGAACGAGACTCGCAATCGCCGTCGAGACTCGCGAAGGAACGAGAGCAGTCTTCAATTCGTACCGATTCACCCTCTTCAATTTGTTCGGTCGTCCGTCCAGTCAGTTCACCCCCAAAACAAAAAAAAGGAGAAAAAAGTTTAATTAATTAGAAAGGGAAAAGACATAATTGTCCCCACCTTTAATAAAAGTAGAAAGAACATCAGCCCTTGGATTTCCTTTATCTAAGGGCCCAGAATGCTCCTTCCGTTTCATGTTAAAGGAGTGTTTTATGAGAACCAAACTCCCCAATCTTGATAACTTGATTTTATTAATGTTGTTATATTCTTAGAATTATATAATATTATATTGTTACAAATTAAATAGTGAGATTATACCAACACTAATGTATCGGATCACATCAAAACTCCAAAGTTAAACGTACAAATTAAACGTACTTGGACGAAAATAATATTAGAATGAGTAATCTCTCAGGAAGTCTCGTGTTGCACCCTTAAGTTACTAATTAAAGAGATCTATGCAGGAATGTCCTTTTTCGTTAACTTTTCAAAAGTGAATTCGTTTTGTTGTATTCTTTATTCTGTTTCATATATATAATAATATTAATATATGTTCATACCATGTAACGACGCCCTCGATATTATAAAACGAGAGATAAAATATGGCAGAATACATCAACAAACCCTTGTACTTACACTTTTTTTCCTATTGAACCCCTGTATTATGAAATGTTCAAAGAAACACCTCAACTTCATTAAATTTGTTTACTTAAACGATGCTGACGTGGTATTGCGCGTGAACACCACTCAACCTTTTAACGCGTTAAGGTATTTGGATTTGATGAGATGGATTTTTTTTTTATAAAATTTCTCTTTTTTTCTCGGTTTTGTAATATTGTCACAACATAAATTTTTTTTCTTCCAATATCTTTTCTTTTATCTTTTCTTGATTCCAATAAAAAAATCGGTATTTTTAAATTTTTTTTTATTCTTGCTTTCTCAGATCTAGATTTTATTAGATCTGAATAATGGGGAAGTTGAGATCTAGATCTTGCTTTCACGAGTCAGTCGTTCCATCCTAATTCTCTACCGGAGGCGATGAATTCTAATTCTTTCTCGAGTTTGTCGTTCCTTCTTGATTCTCTCTGGTATGTCGACGGTGAAGAATTCGAATTCTTTTTTCGAGTCACCGCCCCGTCCTGATTCTCTTTGCTTTTGGTCCCTTCCTATGCCCGCAGTGAAGTATTTTGCCCTTTTAGATCTGGGGCGGTGAAGACGCAATTGGCGTCGCCTGAGACCTCCGGATTTGGGGGTGGGGAGCAGAATTCTTCCCCTAAAATGCCCAATTTCGGACTCCTAAGTCCGCCGTTCTAGCAAGAATTCCGAGTTGTCATTCCGTCCTGATTCTCTTCGGGTTCATCGTTTCCGGCGGTGAAGAATTAGGGATCTGGTTCCTTCGGCAATGAAGAATTTGAATTCATTCTCCGAGTCCATAGTTCCTTCTTGATTCTCTCTGGTTCATCATTCTTCGGCGGTGAAGAATTCCGGATCTAGTTCATCATTCCGTCATGATTCTGGATCTGGATCTGGTTCTTTCCTAAGGGTGTTTACCTGTTGAACGAATTTGTAGACTTCGACGAGGTCGAGAAAATATGTTGTCGTTCCGTCCTGATTCTCACTCGGGTTCTTTCCTTGGGTTATTTATCAGTTGAACGGCGGTGAAGAATAGTGTCGAACCCATAGTTCCGTCTTGATTCTCACTCTGGTTGGACCCATCATAGTTCCGTCCTGGTTCCTTGCCGGCGTTGGAGTTTCAAGTGCAATTGGCTGGGGAATTGCAGGCGATGAAGTTCGTCCTTCTGTCCTTAATTATCTCTCTAGTTTGTTCCTAGATTTGTTCATCAGTTAGAAAAAAATGGAAGAAGACCGAAAACAAAAGAAAATAGAATAATTGTAATTTTTTAATTAAAATTTAATAAAATTATCTAGTTGGCATTACATTGCATTTAAATAACATAATTTAATGCAAGATCAGTGCGCGTGATTCCACTCTAAAAGATTGTGTTTAAACAAACAAATTTGATTAAGTTTAGGTGTTTATTTGAACATTTCATACTACAAGGGTCCAATAGGAAAAAAAGTGTAAGTACAGGGGTCTGTTGATGTATTCTGCCGATAAAATAGAGCAAACCACAATGGCATATAGAATCTTTCAAACTTTATATTTGATGGCAATTGAGTAATTGCAAGTATTCTTCCCATAAAAAAAATACAAATATTCTTAAATTCTTTGTTCCTTTAGAGTTAAATATATTATTAAAATTCTTAGTGTTTTTTTTTTTGTGAATCAAAACTATTTGTTACTATATATACTAGTTATACCCGTCGTGCCTTGCACGACTACATGAATTTAATACTTAATTTATTTAATGAATATGATTTTAATTTAATATAAAAAAAACTTATTTATTAGTAAAAAATAAATAAAATTTTACAATTAATGTCATGTGAAACGGGACCAAAATTATTAAGTTGAGCCCACTATAACTTTGATGGCTTAATGATAATTTATTTATGGATAAATATAAATAAAAATTATTTGAATTAGAATCATTTAATTTTAAAAATCTTTTACAAAAAATATAAAAAAGGTAAAAATACTATAAATTCTTGTATTTTTTTTATCAAATTCAATTCCTTAAAAAAAATTTGAATAAAAATTAAAAGTATACTTAATAAGAAACAATGAAAAATATAAATAAAGAATGAATTTTCTAATGATAAGAAAATCATTTATATTTACATAAATAATTCAAAAAGAAAATTAAGGAAAAGATAACGTATTTTTTTTTATCAAAAGTCAAATTAGGCAAGTAATTATCTAGATTGAAAGTTCTATTTTTTATCAAAATTTTTTTAGATAAATCTTTTACATAAATAGATTAAAAATAAAGATAAAATATTTTTTTTAATTTTAAATAAAATTCGAATTTAATTTTTTCATATAAATAGATAGAAATTTAATTGGAAAAATCAAATTAATATATCTATCTTAATATACAATATCTAATGTTCTATAATTTATTTTAATTTCAGATAAAAATCTTTTCGATCTATGCTAATTCCTAATATATAATAGATAACATCTTTATTTTAGATAGAATCTTTTCTAGATTAATTTATCCTATTTCTATATTATCCTAAAATAATATCAACATATATGAATTTCCAAAATAAAAAAATCCTATGTGGCGAAATCCTAGGTGGCTTAACATGAGAACGACACTTAGGAAAATCCTAGGTGGCGCAATATGGTGGCTTTATTCCTTGCGTCTTTTATATATATATACATAGATTTTACTTTTCAAATCTCGTATGATAGTGCTGATGGGATTTTATTCGAGATTTTTTTGATAGTATGGTAATTTAGTGGAAACGTTGAAATGATGATCAAGATAAAAGGATAAACTTTTTAATTTGACTATATTGTATAGAGTTATACTATATCTTAGGAATAGGAATTACGTTCAACTAGTTGTACCCGTCGTACCATGTACGACTACGATTTGATATTTTATAAACATTATAAATAGAATATTAATAAATAAAAATATAATCTAAATTTCAATATAAGCAATTTTATTTCTCGTAGAATGAATAATTTTTTTAATCAATATAAATGGTTAAATTTAATGTTGAGAATGAAGATATATTTTAATTTTAAATACTTGTTTAAAGAAGCTTTCAAAAGATATTGTTATACTAAATAGATATATGTTTGATGTTAGAGATAAATTTAAATAGTTTAAAAAGAATTAATAGAAAGAAGTTATAATAATAAAAATTAAAATTAAAATTTTAAATATGAGGTGGGGCCAGAATCATTCTGGTGGCTAAAAAAGGAACAACTTTAATATATAGTTATAGATGGTCAAGATAATTAGGAGTATATATAAGACAATTTGATTTTCTTAAAGATAATTCTTACCAAAATTATTTATTTAAATCTTTTGCATAAAGAGATAAAAAAATTGATTACATTTTTAATATTTTTAGAAAAAATATAATACATTTACATAAATAGATTATTAGGATTATATATGGCCACTTGATTTTCTTACAAATAATATTTACAATAAAATCATTTATTTAAATCGTTTGGATAAAGAGACAAAAATATGATTAAATATTATATTTTTAGAAAATATAATTTACATTTACATAAATAGAAAAAAGAAGAATGTAAATTTTATCACATTTTTATCAAAATTATATTTTTCCAATCTTTACATAAATACATAAAAAGCAAAACATAATATAAAATTTCATCATTTTTAAAATCAAATTTTATTTTTAAAAGTTACTATGATTATATAAATAGACAAAAAAACAAATTAATGTAATTTTTATTTATCAAAATTAGTTTAAGGAATCATTCATCCATCTTATATGTACCGCTGTCAAAAGTTGACCAGACTTACAAACCCGACTCGAACAACCCGAAAATTTTAGGATCAACCGAAATTGAAATAAACCGAACCCAATAGACCCAAAACCCATTGGGTTGACCCTATTTGTTATATTTTAGAATATATATAATTATTTCAAAAATTATAATATATTTAATTATTAAAATATATACAAATAATAGGCTATTGTTAATTATTATTACTTAAATAAAATAATATTTTAATAATTGTAAGAAATTTGATTTTTTTTGGCCTTGATCGACCTGACTCACCCATAAACCCACAACATCCCGATTCGATTTAACCTGTGACCCATTACGACCCGTACCCGACTTGATTGACCACTCATAACTCACAAGAATACACGTGAATTATGTAGGTATTAATAAGAGCTACTTTACGATATCCACTCCTTTTCTGATATTTTAATAAGGATATAATTATTGTGGATAGCAAATTATAAATAAATACAAACAAAGTAATAAGATATAATTATTGATATAAATAAGAATTTGACGTAAAATAATCTAAACAAGGGCGGATTTGTGGAGCCTGGCTTTTTGATACGAAGAAAAGCAGAGGAGCCTGGCTTTTCGTCCATTGTTGTTGCTGAGTAGTCGGTGTAGTGGAGAGAGTGAGGGTGAGGGTACCGGTAATTCAGTTAAATCCAAACTCCATCATCGTGTATATTTAAACCCAGGGGCACCGGCCGGCTCTCTCATTCTTCTCATCACCCCCTCCCACTATTTTTAACCCATAAAAGGCTGCCAAAATAGAAGAAACCCCAGAACATATCTGCCGGCATTTGTTTCAAATTAAAATCTTGGGTTTTCGCAACAAACGGGTGATAAATTATAAATTATAAATCCCCCCTTGCCGATTTTCTCTTTCCTATCTGTATTCCCGTTTCGTATTTCTACTTGTCTCCCCTCTTCAATTTGAAGATTCGGAAACCCATTTCCCCCCAGAAGCTTCTCGCTTTTGCGGCCGTTTTGGATTTCCGGGTTTTCGTTCCCTTTGCTCCGATTCTGAATTGGTTCATTCATTTTGAAATTGGGTCGTTCGTTTCCTCAAGGATTGATTGCACAACGAACATGTGCTCGGAAGAGGGCCGGAAAAGGGCCAAGGGGATGCCCAGGAATGGGGTTTCTCGAATTGGGAGCTACGCAATTGCTTCTTCTATCACGGATCACTGCGTTACCTGTACCACATTCAATATTCTCGCTCCCATTTACAATCGTCTCGACGACAAGGTTGTTGTTGCCCTTGATTTCTTTTCAATTGTTCAATCTATTTCTCAACCCATGTTTTTTGATGTAAAATTGTTGTTCCTTTCCATTGCAACCGGCAGGATCAGAGCTGTCGTGAGAGCAATTACAGATCCAATTGGCTTGCCAGGAACCAAAGAATACTGGATTGGTTGCTGTGTGAAAGGTCTTCCATCATTTGCCTTCAGGTCCAATTTTCATCCCAGATTAGATAAATGGTTTAAAATTGGAGCTTGTTTTCATGATAATTTCAAATTGCTGTTTTTTTCACATTCTATTATACCGACAGGAATTTTGGGTTGGAAATGAGGAGCTTGTCAATATGTACGAGACGAGGCTAGGCGATGCTGGTTACTTAACATTCCAGTTAGCTCGAACCAACAATCGTGGGGATGGTATAATTTTCGACTTGCTATTGAAGATTCCTTCTGGGTCTCAAATAGTTTATTCTTTTTTAAATGCTGTAGAACTTTGACCCCATGAATTAAATCTAATCTTTCGTGCATGTATATGGTCAATTAAACTTTTACATGTCTTTTTCTGCATATTTGTTCCTTTCACCTACTTAATCTGTCCCACCCCAAGTTGTGTTTGTCCAGTAATGTCGACATCCGTATTCTTGGTGGGATTAGTTTATGCCTTTGTTATGGATTCTATGGTGTATAAAAACCGCCATCTATGTAGAATATATGCTCATATTTTAATGCTCAGACCAGGCTAGATTCAAAGGAATGTTTGGTTTATATTTAAAGTTATAAAGCCAGCTACTAGACAAGTTGTTGTTGCTACTTACAACCAAAATAAGCATTATTTTTAGTTGGCAATTTCGATTTTGTATCTTTGATTCATGACCTCTCCCTTTATTTTCCTCGAGGGAATCTGCAGGTTTGCTGACTGCTTTGCATAAAGACTATTTTAGGGTAATTGATCATCGCGATCTACTTCTGAACGACATTGGAGATAGAGTTGCTCAGCTCGTTCACGCAGAGCTGTTGATCCCTTTCTCAAATGGCAGAAACAGCAACGTTAGGCAAGAGATATTGATTGTAAATACCCACTTGTTATTCCCTCATGATGCTAGCCTATGTCTTGTAAGACTACATCAGGTGAGTTACCAGTTCAACCTTTGGTGTTCTTTTCTCCATAATCTTAGTTTTCAGTGTTTACTGACTCACTTTTACTAGGTCTATGAGATCCTGCAGAATGTAGAGTCTTATCAGAGAGAACACAAACTGGATCCTATCCCTGTCATACTTTGTGGGTAAGGTTTTATATCATATTTCTGACTTAAAAGGAAAACATATTTCCTGTGGATTGTTATATTCTGATCATGACTTTAATGCAGTGATTGGAACGGGAGCAAACGTGGACACGTGTACAAGTTTTTACGGTCTCAGGGTTTTGTATCATCCTATGATACGGCTCATCGATATACTGATACCGATGCTCAAAAGGTTGTACTGTTGTTATTGTCTTCTTGATAGTCTTGTTATGAGTTGTTAATTCTGTTTGGCTAATGGGTTCCCTTCTTTCTTTTATAGTGGGTGAGCCACCGGAATCATAGGGGGAATATATGTGGTGTGGACTTCATATGGCTTCTTAATCCTAATAGATGCCGGAATCTTCTTAAAACAAGTTGGAACGAAGCAGTCTTTGAAATGTTCAAGGTGATTATTTTGCTTGTCAGAAATCTAGATTTCATTAAATATTTAACTTTTGCAAATTTCTTACCGTGGTGAGTTAAATTTTGAAAATGTTCCCCTGCCTGCTGAGGAACTAGTATTCGGAGCCAATTAAAATAAATAGCACTCAACTGAGCTCGCATCTAAAGAACTATTCTTTATTCTTCTGTATTCTTTCAGTATCTACTCCGAAGAGCTTCCTTGGTAGAAAGTGATGCATTTGCCTTCCTGAAGGGTGATAGTGATGGCAACTATATTACTTATTCTAGCTTCCTAGAAGCACTTAGACAGGTAAATCTAAAACCCTTGTGCGTAGCTCAAGTTCTCAGATTCCATCCTCTTGTGTATATAAACTTTAAATTTTATTTCCACAGCTAAATATGGCTGGCCATAGTTTTGGACTCTCCGAAGAAGAGATCAAGGACTTGTGGGTTCAAGTAGATGTTGAAGGCAAAGGCACTCTCAACTTTGAGGAATTTCAGGTAAATTTGTTCTAGTTAATTTAAATATCTAAATTACATAAGCTGGAATCCAACTGTGTTGATTTGCGAATGAAATGAGCAAAATTTCTTCGTCGTTTTTCTTTAGGAAATTAAAACTGATCAAGTTGAACTATTTGTTTTTTTTTTCGGAAGTGAAATAGTGGATTTTTTACATCACTTTATAATCCAGGAAACATTCATTGTTATGCTGATGAAATCCATTTACGTTATATATTGGTTTTCTTTTCCTATGCATGGTAAACTTGTGCCTAAATATCTCTCGCTATTGTAGCTCCGGATCTGGAACCCGACATGGTCAGAGGATTATTCATTTGAGAAAAAACGGGATCCAAACGAGGTGCAAGACACAGTTCTCTCAGTAGGGTTTAGTGTGAAGAACGCGGTTCTATTCCCAACAGAAGTGGAGAAAGGAATGTGGCCAGAGCACTACTCCCTCTCTGATCATGCTCGCTTAACCGTCGTGTTTTCACCTCTAAGAATGCCTTGTTCCCACGTAACTGTCTGAATTTACAGGGCCATTTCTCGTTTAGATGCTAGAAGACCTCCAGTCCAGTGCAGAAGAACACACACAAACACACAAAACAAAACAAAAGAAGATCTACATAACATTTTTTGTTGGAAGCTCTCTGCAACTCTTGATGGGATAGAGAACAAATATTCAGTATTGAGTAAAATTTTGGAAGAAAGAAGGGGGATGAAGAGGAACAAAAGAGAAAATGGTGTATAGAGCTCTGATGAGTGAAAATAGATTGCAGCAAGTTGAATGCAATCTGGTTGCTTGTCTTGTAGCTTTAGATCTTCCGTGTTCAATTTGTAGAATTCAATGTATTGAATTTTATATGCAAACACGAATGAAACAGTTCCTCGCGAAATCTCCCATCAAGGCTAGAGATGTGCAAATTCATGTAACAATGAGAATGGTCATGGCTTTCAATTTAAAATCTGGTGTGAATTGTTCAAGTGCACGTTGCCTTATTCTGATGCGTCTCACACGACAGTTTGTTTTAAACTCTACTTGTGTTATAGACTCAATTTGCTCAATATCTAGCTATCAACTTCCTATTATACGTTGATTTTTGTTTTTTTGTTTGGATATAAAACTGCAAAAGAAAACTCTAAGTTTCCTAAACCCACCAGACTCCTTCATTCTTTGTCTTTGTTGTGATTTTCTTTGAAGGTGGGAGGGAGTTTATGCAATTGTTCTTGATCTGGTTTCTGCTTTTGATTGTTGTACGATTGTTTTATTGCCGAAAGAAGTGAGTTATTACTTATTACCATTCTATCTATGATTAGCTCATATCAGAAATTTTTAATTGGTTAGGATTCTATGATTGAAAAGAAACAAAAGCTTTATTAGCATTCTTCTCTGTTCAAAATGTCACATGTATATTTTATTTGTTGTTTGTCACATGATTATGATTATCGGTTAGTTGGACTACTGGTATAAAAGATTGCTCATGCCGTCCCTCCACGCTCGTCCAAATTCCCCACCATAATACTGTAAGTGGAGTATTGATTTGTGGGTGTGAAAGGAAAGCAAGAAAAACAGGACACAATTGAATTGAGTGACCTACAACTACAAAAAAGCAAGGACACCTCCAAAAACAAAGTCCTAACTCCTAATCAGAGATGCATTTACTTTGATGAGTTGTGAATCTTTGGCTTTTACTTTAGAGTTAAACCCACATATGAGTATGACATATCCAATCAACCCCAATTTCCTCTCAGATGAATCAATCAGGGGTAGGGGTAGGGGAGAAACAGAACAAGGGAGATATGTATTTGATGGGCTGGGTTCGTCGTTATAAGAAGGAAGACTCCTAATAATCCCATAATAAAATGAAATTCCAAAGAGAGCTCCTCCCCAGATCTGCTCAAACCGCAACGCAGATTTGTCACCGCTCCTTCAATTGTTCCACGTGAAGGTCTCGCCAGTTCCTCCGCCATTGATGTTCAATTTCCACCTTGCCTCGGGCGTCGCCGGTAAGACCTTGTTGCCGTCCTTTTTCTTCTCCCTTTCCTTTTCGTTTTCGCCCCTTTCAATGTTAAATATTCTCGATTGGATCACTGAATCAGAACCCCTTGAATTTGTTGGTTTCCAAGTCAGATCGAACCAACGCTGGCTTGTTCCGCCGCCAGCCTTCGTTTGTCCTTTTAATTACCTTATACGTCTTTTGTTTGGTTGATACAGAGCAATTGTTATCTCCTTCATAATTCTGTTATTTCGATTTTAGCTTTGAGCCCAGTTTAGTTTTGTTATACACTTATACAGTATAATGTAAGCCGGTTATAATTCTGTGATTTCGATTATCGAATGAAATAAAATCTGTGGAAACTAGGAATCGACACGCACAAACTAAATTCAACACAAACAAACAGAAATCGAACTGAATTCCTTCAATCACAGAAGGTTAAAAAACACACACAGAAATGGAGTTTTACTCAGCTCCATATCCTCACACTCAGGGTATGTTTGTTTGGTGTAATTTTAAAGGGAGGGAATTTATGGGAATTATTTTCCCTTGTTTGACTAATTTTAAGGATAGAATTAGGTGAGATTTTGTTAGAAAGTAGGAGAAATTTCTATGGGAAATGATTGGAATATGAAAGGAAAATGAATCCCACCAAATTGGTGGAATTTGGTAGGAAAATAAAAGCTTATCTTAATAAGGAACAATAATCAAGGATATCAGAACATCTCTCCTAATGCAAATCAGCGTATTTTTATACGCTCATTGGATAAAAAAGAGTATATAAAGGCAAATTGAAGGTTCTTTCGAGCACATGTGAAGCACTCTCCTGCAAAACCATTTTCAGTTCTTAGTTTAGTGATTGACTAATCGTGTTGAGATTCCACCAATCAAGACTTGTGAAGTGAACAAGGTTAGTGCATGCTTTCATGTAATATGTGTGTTGATGTGCATCGATCAGTATATATTATCACTTTGCCAATATTATATACGTCATCATATCAATAGAGTTTGGTTCAACTAAAACAAACCCTTATCTTAAAACGTGAAACGAATGCACTTTTCCTAATTTGTAATGCACTTTTTATACAAAAGTGTATTGAAAAATACAAAAAGTGCACTACAAAAAGTATGAAAAGTGCACTAAAAAGTACGAAAAGTGCAAATGCGAAAAAGTGCAATCCGAAGTAGGAAAAGTGCACTACTAACTACAAAAAGTGCATTCGTTTCAAGATAAAAGTTCGTTTCAGGATAAGAGTTTGTTTCATTTGAACCAAACTCCATATCAATATAGTGGTTTGCTTGATTAGTCATCATTCTATTACTTTTTAATGCTTTTTTCATGTATTATATATACTATCATTAATAATTGTACACACTATAAATGGATCAACTTAATCGTGAAGAAGAAAATAATGAAGATGAGTTTTTTGCACTTTTGGAGGATTGGGCTCATTTGCAATGTGTTGCTGTTACGCTATGTTATGTGTACACGATGACCCTACTATTGAGTCATAGAATAACGGGGGTTAAAGATGATGAAGGATTAGAACCTGAAACTCCATAACAAAGTGAAGAAGAGCGAATTAATGTTTTAAGAGGTCTTAGATATGAGGGGTATTGTACAAGTGTTATTCGGATGACACCTATAGCCTTTCATAATCTCTGTCAAAAGCTTGAACTAAAAGGCCTTCTTCAAGCAAACCGACAAGCTTCGATTGAGGAGCAAGTGGCTAGATTTTTCATTATTTTATCCCACCAAATGAAAAACCGTACGACTTCTTTTTTTTTTCGTCGCTCCGGAGAAACAACTAGTCGCCAATTTCATAAGGTACTACAAGCAATATTAGCTTTGAATGAAGAATATCTTATACAACCAACTGGTGAACATATCCTACATGAAATCCTCAATGACACAAGATTTTTCCCTTATTTTAAGGTAATTATAAACAATCATTTTTTCATGCTTTTGGTTCATTAAAAGATCCAATTATGTAATGAATTACATTTGCTTTCATTATTAGGATTGTGTGGGTGCAATAGATGGTACACATATTCGAGCTAATGTACTTGTTGATGATGCTCCAAGATATAGGGGAAGAAAAGACTACTCAACTCAAAATGTTTTAGCTGCATGCAACTTTAATTTGCAATTTACATATGTTTTGTCTAGATGGGAGGGAACAGCTTCAGACTCCAGAATTATTAAAAATGCTTTGAAAAGGACTGATAAATTAATAATTCCTCCAAGTAAATAATTTGTAGAAGTATATTTTAACAATAACATATATATAAAGTGCATAATAATGGTTGAATTTTGTTAGGTAAATATTATCTGGTTGATGCTGGTTTTATGCTAAGAAGTGGCTTGATTGCACCTTATAGAGGAGAGCGTTATCACCTAAAAGAATTCTCATCACAAGCACCACGAAATCCTAAAGAGTTGTTCAACCTTCGCCATGCCTCCCTACGTAATGCAATTGAAAGAGCCTTTGGAGTTCTTAAAAAAAAGGTTTCCGATTATTGGCAGCACAAATGAGAAGACATTTCCTTATGAGACTCAATGTGCAATTGTGGATGTGTGTTGCATTTTGCACAATTTTATAATAAGTACAGATCTTGATAGAGAATTAATTTCAGAAGATAAAGAGTTAGAAAGACAACCAATTATACACGCAATTCCAGGTAGAGATGATTCTAGAATTGAGGATGCAGAAGATATTAGTAGAGGAGTGCAACTAAGAGATAGTATAGCAAATCAAATGTGGCAAGATTATTCTCAAAGGATATAATTTTAGTTTAGCTTATGTTTTTCCTTGTCTTATTGTAAACCTTGAATTTATTCAACTTCTTTATTTGGTGATAGTTTGATTGAGTTTGATTATTTCTTTTCTATGTGGGGCTACTTAATTAAGTGTGTTGTTTATTAATTATCTTATGTTTATATTAACATGTTCTCTTATTATGTTGTGTCATATATAGGATAACTTGAATGGATACTAAAGATAATGTTCAGGGGAAAAAGGCATCAATGCAGTGGACAACTTCAATGGATGAAATATTGATTGATGCACTTTTAGACCAAGTAATCAAAGGCAATCGAGTAAATGGACAATTTACAACGTATGCTTTTAACGAAGTAATTAAAGAAGTTCGTACAAAGACAAAGAATGATGCTATTGATAAAGATAAAATTAGAAATCGCATGAAAACCTTAAAGAAGATATTTGCAGAAGTTTATGATGCATTTAAAGGTTTTAGTGGATTTGGATGGAATCCGGTGACAAAATTGTTTGAAGCACACGATGAAGTATGGAATGAGTTGATTCAGGTTTGATGCTCATCTTATTTTCTTACATATAAGTATTATATTATATTATATTTGACATATATAATTATGGCTTGTATTGTTATAGTCTAATCCCAAGGCTAATCAGTGGAGGAGTAAGCCAGTTCACAATTATGCTAAATTGAAGGATCTTTGGGCTGATGATAGAGCTAGTGGTGACTCTGCACTAACGCCAAGGCAGAAATTGGAAATGATGTCAAGAGGCAAGCAAGAAGGTACATCAATTCAAAATATCGACCGGATGGTAGAAACAAATGAAGCTTTTATTGAAATTTTTGATCCTGAATCACAGTTTCCTTCAACTCAACCTCAAGCAACATGGGATGAGACAACAAACTTGCAAATTCCTAGTGCTCCAACTGAAAATCGGTTTGCAAACTCTTCCAAAACTAAAGTTGGAGTAAGTGGTAAAAAACGCAAAATCGATGACAGCTTGACGACTAAGATGGAGTCGGCCTTGCAAAATGTTATAAAGGCAATGGATCGTGCAAGTTCTGTCATTGAGAAGTGTAGACCACGTGTTTATACCGGTGAAGAGATATATGAGGAGTTGGAAAAGATGGAGATTGATGATGCGTTAAAACTTGATGCTTGTGAGTGGTTGACGGAAAATCAAAATAAGTTTCGCATGTTGATTGGGATACCTGCACATCTAAGGTTGAATTGGTTACTAAGGAAGTTTTCAGACTAAATTTTATGCTATTTTATTATTTCAAGGACTAATTAATTATGTTGGATTGAACTCCACTTAAATAATTAATCCTTTGTAGGCTTATTTTTTTTAGGCACGTTAATTTTTATTATATTAGAAGGTACTACAAGCTACTATATTTATTTGAAGTTTTGTTTCTCATGTTTTTTGCTATTAAATTGTTGGATGATTACTTAAATAATTGTTGGATATATGTTTCTTATAATACGTTGATTTTTATATGAAGGTTATTGGATGATTATGAATTGTTGGATGATTTTATATGAAGGTGGGTAGGTTGGTACGTACTTTCCCCTCACTTCCCATCTTCAATACCAAACACAGGAATTAGTTTCCTTTCCGTCCATCCAAACACAACAAAATATTTGCTCATCCATTCTCTAATATTTTCTCCCTTTCTTTTCTTTTCTTTTATTTTCTCATACTTCACCTTCCTTTCTTTTCTCATCAATTCCCAATTGCCAAACAGGCTGTCAAAGTCACAAAGAAGAATGAACGAGAAGGCTATTTATATGACCGGTTTAGCAAGCACCGAGTCACTTTATTTAATACAACTAAAATACTCAAATCGGCTAAAGGGAAACAAACTTTCCCGCTTAAAGTGCAGAAATAATGCTTGAGCTTTTGAGTCAAAAAATTCCACGCCATGTCTTGGAGGCTCCAACTTGCGAACCTGTCAAGCACTCATTTCCAAATCCCCCCTCAAGTTGAGGTATCGGTAAGACCCAACTTGTAAGAAAGAAACAAATGTTGGTTGTGAGTAAGAGCTTTGGTCATAATGTCTGCAATCTGAAGAGTATTAGGTATATATGACGTAGAAATGAAACCTGGTTGACCATGAAAATTCATGAACATCCAATTTATGGTTGTGACATGATTAATTAATTAAGGACATCTTCTATATCTATAAGAAAAATATACACATAATGGCAACGTTTTTTATTATATCCAGATGTCTTTATTTTCTTCTTTTTTCAAGTTAATAAAAAAAAGGAGAACAAATATTAAAAAAAAGAAATGTTCAATTGGTCAGGCAGTTAATTGCTTTCTTTTGTTAACTGCACCGGTTATGGATAACTGCTCCTCTGACTAGTATTATATATAAGGGGTTGGGGTAGACAAATTTTTTTTGGTCTGGAAGTGTGGAACGTTAAAAAAAAAAAGGGGCAAAGTGATCAGTAGAGGTTTACGTACAGAAGGGAAAACATCAGAAGTTGTGAAAAATCAAAGGCCAGAATTACAATTGTGGGTATTTTTGTCCCTGTTTTACTTCGTTTGATTTTCATGTTCAAAAGATTGTTTTCTTTGATTTTGTCTTTACGTGAAAGAATTGCATGAGCAATTAACTCTTTCTTCTTTAATAAATTCTTCTGTACAAATTTGATTTGAACCAGTATCTACAAATTTAAATTTTGTCAAGTTCCAGATGAAAACCCATCTTTGTTTATGTACAACTCTACTCATATATTATAATTTATGGGTCTTCTGAGTATAAAAACAAATAAAGATTATCGTTGGTTGATTAAACCCTTTCCTATATTTCCTAAACTAATGAACGTATGTTTTCTCGAGTTCGTTTGTTTTCGTACATGGAGTCACGAAAGTATCGATCAAGACTTGTAGTGAGACTGAAAGTAATTACTTTCATATTATTACATGGTTACATGATATCAATATTCACCGGGAATTTAAAAGTAATTACTTTTGGATCCCTATGGTGTATCAAAATTTGTGATTGATTTTGAAAGTAATTATTTTCGAGTCTCCACATTAAGATTAAACAGTGATGAATGTAAAAGTAATTACTTTCCATATTCGTCACCAAAGGAATTCAATTGAATTCATTGGCAAAATTTGTCAAATTGAAACACGAATAAAAAGATGAAGGACTCTGGGAGAATTTGACACTCATTAAAATAAAAAAGGGAGAGGAAGTGACTATACAAGAATGCTATTTGGCTATAGAAATTCGGGTTACCTTCTTCAATATGGGGAAAAAATCTTTTATAAAAAAAGAAGATGAGGAGGCTGAATAAATTTGGACGTTTATCCTGGAGTTCTAGTCTTGGAGCAAACTGATGAATGAAATCAGAAAATTAAAGGGAATATATATAAGAAGGAAATTTTGATCAAAGATAATATATCCTATTTCAACAAAATTTTGAATTTGAAAATTTGATAAGATTTTGTGAAATTCCCGAAATTTTAGCCTTATATTTTCTGAAAATAAAGATGAAAAGAAAGTTTTATATGGGATATGATTATCTTACAAAATCATAGTTTAAATATTGTAATTGAAAAGGATAAAATCTTTAATTACAGTAGTGAAATGTGATGCTGCGATCACTTAAAATAAATAGGCCTACGTTTCCTTCTTTTGGGTTTCTGAATACTTAGTGCAAAAGTTAGTTTACACGTTAATGAAGATCAATCCATGTGTTAAAAAATATTTAAATACATATGTATTATGTACGTATATGTGTAGGCTATAGGTTGGTTTATTGCAAAGACCACCCTTAAAATGAGAAAATTAGAAAAGGTACTAAAGATATGACTATATTTTAATTCATATGTCTACTGTTTGGCTAATATGGTGATGACTATATATTTAAGGTTAAAACCGTACCATATAATAAATGGTAGAACTACGTATGATTTGATCTTTTTTAAAAGGGTACGTAGGAGACTTGACATAAAGCGTGCAAATGCTCGTCGGGTTCAATCACAACTTCAAAATTAATTTAAATTAAATCAAGACCATATATCACATTTAATTGGTCTTATATTAAGAACTACGTTTGACTTGATTCCATAACAAATATGTGGATACGTAGGACGTTTGATATAATACATAAATATGTCATATTCAGTCATAAATTAAATAAAATATATAAACCTTAAGTCACATGTTTGATAGTGAAGAGATTAAGCAACCCTTCCTAGAAGGTGAGTTTAATCTTATTCACATCGCGCAAATGATAGTTGGTTTGAATCCGAGCAAACCTTCCTAGAAAGTGGATTCGGGTTTCGTTCTGATGATGCGTGAAAATCAAACCAAACTAAAATTAAAACATTCTGAACTATGTAAGGCTTGATTCTCTTTAAAGAGATACGTAGGCAACCCATCAAAACTGGGTGCAGCCCAAATCCTAAAAACCACTTAATAGTTTGTATCGATATTGCTTTTAATCAAAAGAGTCAAAAGAGAGGGTCGAACTAAAACTAAAATAATTTAAATGTGTTTTGTAATTTTGTGTACATTTTTGCTCAACAAAACCATTCTGTATTCTCTCTCGAATGAAATGGCAATCAAGATCAACATGCTTGGTTCGCTCATGAAAACATGGATTTGCGGCAAGCTGCTGAGCAGATCTGTTATCACAAAAAAAAAGTGATGGGAGTCTCCACATGTACCTTCAAATCATGCAATAGATAAGTGCACCAAATCAACTCTGCTGTGGTAGAAGCCATGCTTCTATACTCTGCTTCTGTAGAGGACCTAGAAACATTCTTTTGTTTCTTACTCTTCCATGAAACCAAAGCATGCCCCATGTATATACAATACCCAGACAATGAACGACGAGTAGTCAAGCAAGACCCCCAGTCAGTATCAAAAAACCCTGTCAATTTGAGGGAAGAATGCACAGGATAATGAAGACCAAGATGCAATGTACCTTTCAGATATTTGAGCACATGAATCGCAACTTGCCAATGAGGAAAACGAGGCTGAGAAACAAACTGACTGAGGTGTTGAACATAATAAGACAAATCTATCCGTGTCAAAGACAAATACAACAACTTCCCAACCAGCCTTCTGTACTTCTCTGGATCCTGTAACAACACTCCCTCTTCCAATCAAAGCTTCAACCCAGTTTGCAAAGGACTTGTGATACCCTTATACCTTATTACGTATACTTTGTAAAACTTATTTCTTATAAAGACAGATAATTCATATATAGCAACTATCCACATAAGCACAAAAGCGGAATTAACAACCATAAAAGGTTGCACACACACATCTTTGTCGATACTTCTCATACTAAAACATCTATTACTCTAACTTCTATTACAACTCATATGTCTATGATGCAAATTGAGGAGGAGAAAGTTGCATTAAGCTTCAGCCGGCCAACCTGTATGAATGTGACCTCTAAAAGAGACACATGCCAATAAGTTCTAACTGAGCCTGAATTTTTTTTTGCGATTTACGTGAGTCGCATACTCAGTGAATATAAACCATCATCAATTATTTCACACAATTCCAAGCAATTGGTCAGTATACATATTCATACATATTATATATGTCATATATGAATTTACTATGCAAATGCAAATGCTGATGTTTCCGATTCTTTATTCTGTGAACTGTTCAAGCCTGAATCTGCCCCGGGTTTACTTTATATGGACTCTTATGGTCCCTTTAGCAAAGAAATCCGAAGATCTCTTGAATATTGACCCGTAGGTCCTGTATGATCCGTAGATCCTATATGACCCGTAGGTCGCTTTAACAAAGAAATCCGTAGATTTCCTGAATTACAGTTCAGGGCAAGACAGTCACAGGTCCTTTTAATCTCATTGCAATACGTTATGCAATCAAGTGCATTCTGTAATCATATATCATGCGCCATCTGTTATCATACTTTTTGTGCAAACAACTCTGGAAATTTCAGAGCTATCACATATAACACATATATCCATATAATCCATATAGCTCATACAGCGCACATATCGATATAACTCATATAGCGCATATATTCGAATAACACATATAGCACATATGGTTGAATCTCCGATCTATACTCACCTATTTAGGATAGATACTATATTTCTCCCCTTTGACTCTGACCATGATCTATTACTTGTGCTCTTATATGTAACCCAATGCAAATTAGGCTATTTACTCTTATAAACTCTAACCCTAAATGCAATAATATGTCAGTATGCATTATAAATTCATGTACATGATTCCAAATCCTTTAAAACCTGACAACAATAAACTATATATATAGAAGAACATTTTTCTAGTTCAAACCTTTCTGAAAAACTTGATCAAATGGCTCCCTAATATCATTACAAAGAGAAACCCTAAAATCACTCTGAAATCTTTTACCGAATATAAATCCGATATCGAAAACACCCTCTGAGAACTATAAGTCAACTGATTTCTCAATCAAAAGTAACTATAGATCTAGATCTGGAAAAATTAGAAAAATTCAGATAAACCATTAATTAATTAAAAACTTACCAAACCACGCTTGTACTTCAAGATTAAAACCCGATAGAAGAGATCTTGTACCAGATCCAGCAAAATACAACCAAAAACAATAAAACCACGTAATTTCTCTTCTTTCTCCTCTGCCTCTCTTTCCTTCTCTCGTTTTTTTTCATTTTTTTTTGATTTCTTACTTATCTTCATGTAGAAGATTAGGAACAAGCATATATATATATATATATATAGGTTTAGTATCTAGAGAAACCACTATTTATAAAGAAACTAGAGCCGGAAGGAGGATCGTTAGATTTAAAATAATTAACGGTTGAGAAATAAAAAAGGGTGCATAATACATATCATGGGATGAATGCACAAGATTAAATTGATTCCTAAAATCTCTCCTCATTATCTCAGATATCTCTCTCCATATATTCAGTTTCTAAATTATCAAAACCGTCCATATTTACTATCGTTATTCTCTCTCTCATTTCTTCTATTCTAAAAGCCAGAAATATGAACCAGCGGTGATAGGAAAGCTTTCGGTGATGGAGAACCTATAAGCAGCGGTCATGGTGGAAAGGATTAGCGGAATCTGAGAGGAAAATGTGTCGATGCAGCCAACAAAATATACGTATGAGATGATTAGTGGAAGATTGAAGTTGCTTAAGCAAGGGGATGCTCGATTTATGGTACAGTGGATGTTCTAATTTGGTTGATATTGTTCGTTCATAATTTTATATAAATTAAGTTGATCTTCGTTGTTCTTTATGACAATCATGGACATGGATTTCATACAGGCCATATCGAATAAGTTGTAGATATGTACAAAATATTGAGACGTAATGAAAGTACGGCTTAATGATCGTGTTTTGATGAGTTTATGCCAATATTGAGACGGATTTGATGAGTTTAAGTCATTGTGAAAATGTATCCAACAGATCTACAAGTGGATCGGTATTTAGTATTCCGATATATTTTATACATATTCGAGTCTTTTTGTACAACTTATTCGATATTTTGTATACATGTTCGAGATAAGTTATTTAATATTCAGATATATTTTATACCCATTCGAGTCTTTTTGTACACATGTTCAAAAGTATGAAGTTTATATTCATATATATTGTGTACATATTCGAGATTTTCTACTTAATATTCAGATATATTGTATACAGATTCGAGTTCTTTTGTACACATGTTCAAAACTGTGAAGTTAATATTCATATATATTGTGTATATATTCGAGATTTTGTACCTCACAATCATATATATATTGTATAAATATTCGAGTTCTTTTATACACGTGTTCAAAACTATAAAGTTAATATTCAGATATATTGTACTCATATTCGACATTTTGTGCTTAATATTCATACATTACTGTATACATATTCGAAATTTTGTATTTAATATTCAGATATATTGTAAAACATGTTCGAAATTGTATACTTAATATTCGATTTCATACTTTGTTTTGTTCAAGATTTATACTCAAATATTCAAATATAATTACCATTACATAAATCACTCATACAATGACAAATTCGAAAATTTGTCATTAATATTCGTTTACACATACTGGTTTGTTCAATATTTAAACTAACATATTAAGAAATAAACACATGACGACTACAAATTGGACAGTACATTCCAACCATGATAAATTCGAACAATCTTTGAGCATATTCAGAAAATATTGAAACATATTCGACCACATATAACATAATTACGCCAAAAATAATTATTCAAATTTTGAATTTGAATTTTACGCCAAATAGAAAATGAAATGCCTGATTTTTATTTTTTTTTAAAAAAATCTAACAAATCCCTATAATTTCGCTCTTTCCAATTTCTCAACTAACTAGCCATATTAAAGTATTTCATCCCCATATTTGTTATTATGCACCATCAATCATGACCATTAGTCTTCCCAAATCCAACGGATCTTATTGCGACTTCCGTTTCTCCACAATTTGCGTTTCTCTGGAGCCCTCCCCTATATATATATATATATGTATATATATCCAAGTACGTAGGTCGGCAAAAGCACTTTTAGGAAATTACACTTTCCGCCCTCAAATCTCTTTTACTACAAACTTTACCCTAAAATAATTGAAAATTAATTTTTACTTAAAAACATTTTTAAAATATAATAAACTTAATTAGAAAATAAATATTGCTTTTAAAATATCACTATATATCATGCCAATATGTTATGCATATGCTCGTAATCTTATATGAACGCAGAATGACGTATGCATTTTGGTCGGGGATGTTACAGGACTAGCTACTGGTTTGCAATTATCCATATGAAACTCCTGCAAAATATCTGTGATATATTTCTGTTGACAAAGAACTGCTCCCTGATCATCTCTATATAACTCAATACCCAAAAAATAACGAGTTAGTCCCAAATCCTTGATTGTAAAATGTCCATTTAAAGCTGCTTTAACAGATTGAATCTCTTGAACATCATTCCCTGTAACCAAAATATCATCTACATAAACCAACATGGTTGTAAATGAAGACTCACCTGACTTCACAAAGAGAGAATAATCTAAATAAGACTGTTCATAACCCAGTGACTTAAGAAAAGATGATAACTCCAAGTTCCACTGTCGAGAAGCTTGTTAAAGCCCATAAAGTGACCTTTCTAACTTGCAAACTTGTCCACGTGAAATCTCAGTATATCCTTCTGGTGCCTCCATATAAATTTCCTCATCCAAGTGTCCATGAAGGAAAGCATTATTGACATCCATTTGATGTAAATCCCATCTTTTTGCAGTGGCTAAAGCAATAAGCATTCGAACAGTAGGTACCTTTGCAACCGGTGAAAAGGTATATTTATAGTCCTTTCCCAATTTCTGACTAAAACCTTTGACCACCAACCTTGCTTTGTACCTTTCAATCTCACCATTAGGTCTAAATTTTACCTTAAACACCCATTTAGACTTAATGGCTTGGTTCCCTGGAGGCGGAGATGTAACACTCCATGTGCCATTTTTTTTCTAAGGCTTCAATTTCTGCCTTCATAGCATCAACCCACTCTGGATGATCTTTTGCTTCTTGAAAATTATGTGGCTCCTTAACAGACAACACATTTGCTAAAGAAGAAAAATATTCGGCTTTATCACAAACCATGACATAATCCTGATGTCAAACTGGAGCTTCCCTGATCCTGACAGACCTCCGAATTTCTAATTGTGGTGCAACAGGAACAATATGATCTGTAACAACCTCACCAGAGCCAAGCAAATCCTGATTCATCTGTATTTGTGACCCTGAAACATCCGAACCTGGTGCTGCATCAATCTCTACTGATTCTGAAGCAACAACATCTGAATCAACCCTTACCAATTGATCAAAACAAGCTGACTCATCATCATCAAATGCAAGTATAACTCTCGACTGTGATGTAGGCAAGACATTACCAGAAACATCCTTTTTGAAAGGGAAAATATCCTCATGGAAAACAACATCTTTACTAAGGAAAACTTGATGATTAACCAAATCATAAAGCTTGTAGCCTTTTGCATTAGGAGGATATCCCAGGAAAATACACTTTCTTCCTCTTGCCTCCATTTTATCATGAGGTTTAGGTGCATTGTATGCAAAGCATAAACAACCTATAACCTTCATATTATCATAAACAGGAACCTTGGAAAACAATACCTCATATGGAGTCTTCCATTGCAACACTGAAGAGGGCATTTTATTGATTATATATGTGGCTGCTAACACACACTCACTCCCCAGAACTTCTGTGGTAAATCAACCTGAATTCTGATAGCCCTGGCTGTATCTAACAAATGACGGTGCTTCCTCTCCACTATACCATTTTGCTCAGGTCGATAAGCCATTGTTCTTTGATAGACAATTCCAAATTCTGTAAATAAAGCCTGACAATCCCTGTTTACTATCTCTGTCCCGTTATCTGACCGAATGGCCTTAGGAACCATACCAAACTGAGTTCTAGCATACCTAACAAAACCATTCAACACCTCACAAACTTGTTGCTTCCTTTGCAACAAGTAAGTCCATGTAGCCCTGCTAAAATCTTCTACAATGGTCAAGAAATAAGTCTCACCATTCAACCCTTCAACCTTATAAGGCCCCACAAATCAAGATGTACTAAATCAAATAATTGCTTAGAACAAGAAGTACTAGGAGGAGAAGAAAGCTTATGAAATTTAGCCAAAGAGCACACTTCACACATGAAATTGTCTTGTGGAACAGACTTGCATAATCCTGTCGAAGCCTACCCCTGAGCAACATATTTTTCACTCTCCAGGTCCTGTAGCAAATAGTAATCTTTGTGAAAATGTGCCACAAAATTTCCCATGGACACCAATTTACTCACAGACAAGAGGTTGTATCTAAAATCTGGCACCAATAATACATCAAATAAAGTCAAATCTGAATTCAATTGAACATCACCAATAATTTACACAGATTTCACACTACCATCTGGCAAAGCTATGTGGACTGGATGCTTAACCTCACGTGGATTCAGCAACAGATCATAACAAGAAGTCATATGATCTGATGCACCACTATCAATAATCCAGTCTGCTGAATCAATTTGATTAACACTTAAGACAGAAGCAATCGTACCTGCAACATGCATATTCTGTCCCATCTGCTTGCTTCCATAAACTGATCCTCCTCCTTTGTATCCTGAAGCAGCAATTGTCCCTGTTCCATAAGAAGCACTACCACCTTTGAAGCATGAACCTGAAGCAACACTTGATCCTGATCCATTACCAGCAAAACCACGTACCCCTGAAACATGTTCCATACTGCCTTCCCCTGGACTCAACAGTCATAGCTCTCTCTGATCGTTCTGATCTGAAGCTTCTCATAACCTCTTGGCATGCATTTGACAAAGTTGACACTGCTTGAATCAAGTGTTGATCCATTCCACTACGCTGATCACCATTATTTCCATGCTCCAATGGTGTGTCTCCGGCATTTGAAATCTCACTCTCCACATTAGCAGCTATCTTCCTTTTATTCTTCTTTCCTTTATACCAATCCGAATATCCTATAATCTTAAAACAATTATCTCGAATGTGACCTTCCTTCTTACAATGATAACACACTCGCTTATCAGTCCCCTTTGATTTCTTAAAATCCCTTTTCTCTCCTCCATAACCAGTTTCTTTGCCACTATCACTATTACCTCCTTGATTTCCTTCCAGATCCTTGCCATTATTTCTGTTGTTAAACCCTTGGTTCACCATAAATGCAGAAGAATCATGTACAACTCCACTAGTTAGCTTCTTTTGAGTTTCTACTGCTGAAACTAACTGAAAAGCCTTTGAAATATGCGACAGAGGTTCAGTAGCCACAATCTGATTCTTAACAGACTCATAATCGCTCTTCAGATTCATCAGAAATTCCATAACATGTTGCACATTTTCTTGTTCTTGCATTTTAAGCGCAAGATTGCACTTACAATTATCCATTACACCGCAAGTACAAACAGGTGTTCTAGTCAAATTTGACAATTCATCCCAACAATACTTAAGCCTACAATAATACTGCGTAACAGTAGAAGTACCTTGAGTGATCTGAGTGAGATCCTGCTTCAATTGGAAAAAAGAGGCCCGTTGCTTCGCCGAAATCGCTCGCAAACATCCAACCAAAGAGAACGCGCCGAATTGGTGTAAATGAAACCGCTAGACATCTGTGGAGACATAGAGTTTAAGATCCAACACGCAACCATTGAATCGCATCGTCTCCATCTTTCATACTCCACAGATCCTGCTAACGATTTTTCTCCTGTTCCATCAATGAAGCTCAGCTTCATTTTCGCCATGAGCGCGCACTCAATCTGACGACTCCAAGCATGGAAATTACTTCCATCAAATGGCGTTGTTGTAAGCACTATTCCAGGAAAATCAGAATTAGTCAAAAGCAATGGATCAACCATGTTCGCGACACTTGCCGTCTGATAAGCTTCCTTCTCTTTGTCATCAATCGCCATTGGAAGGAAGCATCAAGGAAAACAGACTTTGAGACTTTGATTTTGTGAGGAAAACAACGAACGATTAACTCAAATCGCCCTCACTCAAAAAATGCGTAAAATCGATAACCTAGATATCCGATTGCTCTGATACCATGTGGAAACTAGGAATCGACACGCACAAACTAAATTCAACACAAACAAACAGAAATCGAACTGAATTCCTTCAATCACAGAAGGTTACAAAACACACACAGAAATGGAGTTTTACTCAACTCCATATTCTCACACTGAAAGTCACAAAGAGGAAAGAACGAGAAGGCTATTTATATGGCCGGTTTAGCAAGCACCGAGTCACTTTATTTAATACAACTAAAATACTCAAACCGGCTAAAGAGAAACAAACTTTCCCGCTTAAAGTGCAGAAATAATGCTTGAGCTTTTGAGTCACAAATTCCACGCCATGTCTTGGAGGCTCCAACTTGCCAACCTGTCAAGCACTCATTCCCACAAAATCTCTCTCTGAAATTGAATTATCCCATTTCTAGATCTATTTTCGGTCGGTGTTCTTCCATCTCAGTGATCCTCTAGATTTGGTGACTAATTTCCAACTCATCGTTCCAAATTAGGTCGATTATCTGTGCAAATCGTCATCATTGGTTCCTGTTGCTGGATTTGATTCCTTGTGGGGGTGGTGGATCTCCTCCTCCTATGTTCACTTCACCAGGTACTCTCCTTCTTCAAAATCTCCCTTTTCTTCTTTCTCTCACTATTTTGCCTTACACAAGTTCGTTTTTACCTAATAGCATGCTTTCTCCTCTACTCGGATGTTCACCAGAGATCCGCCATGGATGGTGCTTCACCAACAAACATGTTCACCAGAGATCTGCCTTGGATGGAGCTTCACCAACAGTTAATGCTTTGCAAAAAGTTAATTTGCATTGGAAAAAATTAAGAAACCAAATCTCTGATTTGGTATTACTAAAATCAAATTAACAACACATATATCTGATATTTAAGTGGAAAACGGATTATCATTCCTTTCCTTCCCTTTCTTCAATCCCTTTTATTTTTCCGTTTATCCTTCAACATCCAAACGCTTCAACATCCAAACGGGCCCTAAGTGAGGAAAACAAAACTCTAAGAGCATCTTCGTCCATAAAATTTACCCTAAATTACTTTTTTTTTCTTTTCAAATTTTCTCTGTTTTCCTCATATAAGATCTTTCATCCCACTTCTATAGAGTATTCAATTGAGTTTCTTAATCCCTTCAAAAAAGATAAAAAATCGAGTTTTTTAATTTACTTTTTACTCACTTTATTATGAAAAATAATAATAACACGTCCCCAACTTTACTTTTTTCCACTTTATTATTATTATTATTATTATTATTATTATTATTATTATTATTATTATTATTATTTCTTTGATAAGTTATTGCAACAACAAAGATATCTCTTTACTATTGACTAACTAAAAATATCTCTTTTTTGACCTTTACTAACATAAATTTTTTATTTTATTTTTATGTTTTAAAAACCTCATAAGTTTAGAAATGGAGAGAGTCTTTAAGATCAAAGACTTCTTGTATAAGTCCAAAGACTCCCTCTTCTTCCACTTTAAAGCCAAAGTCGATGCTTCAATGACCATTGAACAATGTAGGCTAGTGGTGGGTTCGGTTCCAAGAAACCGGGGAATCGAACCGGAAAAAAACCGACGGTTCCGGAACCGGAACCAGAGAACCGGCAGTTCCGGAATTGGAACCAGAACCGGAACCGGATCGGAACTGCCAGTTCTATCCCTTAAAAAAAGGAATTATACCGTGAAAATCGGGAACCGCGACCGCGGCTCCAAACTCGCGATCGCGGTTTTGCAATTTTTTTTTAATTTTTTAAAGGTTCGAAACTGAACCGGAACCGCCTCGGAACCGGAAAAAATCGGAACGGAACTGAGGAACTGGAACCTTTGGTTCCGAAACCGAACCCACCTCTAATGTATGCCTCATGTTAATTTTTTTTTAGAAAAGCTACTAGAGTGTTAGCACAAATGTTATATTTTATGTTTATTATTATCTCAAATATTTAGGTTTTTGGAAATTATAACATATCCTTCCTTATTTAGTTTTATATGTCTATTATCCTTTGTATTTATCTAATAAAAAACAAAACACAAAACACATTTAAATCCATCATTTAATTTTTTCTAATCTACTATATATATAAAAGCAATAAGATTTAGAGCCTTCTCATTACGCCACCTAGGATTTCGCCACATGTCGATCCTATAATAAGCCACCTCAGATTCTTACACATGTCATTTTCTTATAATTTAGACGTCTTTATAATATTCCATGTCATAGTCCACATGTCAAAAAATTTCCATGTCATTATGTACACATCATATTACCACGTAATCTACAAATCTCAATCAATTTTTTAATTTTTTTTATATTGGATTACAATAATGTTTTTTTTTGAAAATTAAGTTACATATTTCGAGAAATTTACATATAAAAATATTTTTCACCATATTTTTATGATCCTAACAACTCTCCAATATAATCTACCAAAAAACTCCTATAAATATTTACTAACATCTTATCCTATAATATTTTTAAACTACAAAATTAGTAATAGATTGTTAATTATCCATATATATGATATGATCATATATGTAAGTACATAAAAATTTATTGAACACCAAAATTAATTCGTAAAAATTAATTTCCATGAAATTGACATAAAAATATTTTTATGTATTTTATACAATAATATTTTAACATATCTTCATGATCCGAACAACTATCCAATATAATCTAAAAAAACTTGCATAAATATAGACCGAGATCTTATCATATAATACTTTTAAATTACAAAATTAATAATAAATTGTTATTGATCCATATGACAATATGTACATAACGAATAAATTGAACAGAAAATTTAACAATTAACATATTTTCTTAAAAAAAGAATTAGAATAGATATGTCTAGAGATAATCTTAACATATTTTCGACAACCTTATCAATGTTTTGACATTTTCAATATGAGTTAAGGTATTAAAAAAATGAATCATAATAAATATATAGAAAAAATGAGTTACGGTTTTACAATCTATGTACAAATCACGTCAATTTTTTTTTGTTAATCTATATTTTTTTCCATTATGATATTTAGATAAGATCAAATCTTTTTGTTGCCAAATCTTTAAATTTCAATTATGATATATTTTTGATTTTCAATTTTGATTTTTTTATAATTTACATACAAATCTAGGCAATTACAATTGTAATTTTCAATTATAATTTCCGGGTAATTTTTTTTTTGATAATATACGTACATGTCAAGTCAAATTGTATTTGCTAATCCATATTAAATGTCCCATTATTTTTATTTTTCTATAAAAAATCTTTAATTTAGAATTATGTTTTTTTTACAATTTATATAGATCACCAATTCACAATTATTATTTATATTATTTTTTTATTTATTAATATCTTTTATAGTATATCTAAAAAAATTATCGAATCATACAACTAGTATGAATTTAATAGGGAGAATTTGTTGTAGTGCAATGAATATGATATGGTAGGCTAGTTTACTTGTCACAATCTCTTGCATTGCCATGATGATGATGTGTCCTATCAAATATTGCTCTTTCTTCAGCAATCAGCATGCTTGTTATCAATGATTGTCGGACTTGAATGCAAATACGTACATAATGAATTGAATCTAGAATTTTGGTGATGTATCCACCAGGCTGGCAACAACTACTAGAAGCCAAGCCGGGAATTGAAGAATCTAGAGTTAAAACCCACATATGAGTATGACATATCCAATCAACCCCAATTTCCTCTCAGATGAATCAATCAGGGGTAGGGGTAGGGGAGAAACAGAACAAGGGAGATGTATTCGTCGTTATAAGAAAGAAGACACCCGATACCCTCCCATTGCCCCCGATATTCCAAAGAGAGAGGCGATGAGATCTGAGCGGACTCTCCCTTGTCCTTTGTTTCTCTCTGAATCTCATCTTAATTAAAACACCACCACACCCACACGGCCACACCCACATCCACATCCACACCCTGCTTTGAATTCTCCAATTTACTACCTTTGTTTCTCTCTCTGTCCATCTCACGCTCTCTCCTTCCTCTTCTTTCGCCTCCAACCGCCCAGATTTCTCTGACTCTGTCGTTCCTCTTCTCCGCTCCACAGTTCAGTCTTCGCCTCCAACCGCCTTGTTCCTCGGTTCAACCTCTGGTCAGGTGTGTCCTTCAGGATGTTCCGCTTTCTCAGATTTCGTTAAGATTAAGTTTTATTTTGAAGCAAAATACAAGGGATCATCTTCTTTATCTTCTTCTTGGCTCTTTTTTACTTGTTAGCAGCTTAAGACTTGCAAGGATCCAGAGCCCTGATGGAGATTTCATAGACTACTGTGTTCACAACAGAAAACAACCCTCTCCTCAAGAATCACAAGATCCAGGTACTTCAACTTCTTTCAATCATTCCAATTAAGTTTACTTGCTCTTTAATTAATCATACAGTATCTAATTTTATAAAAATGAACCCTTTTCTTTAATCAAGGTCCGACGAGATCTGAGCCGAGAGACATCCACGTGATGAAGGTACGACCCTCTTTGTTTTCGATTGTTCTTCGTTTTCAGTTGACGCGGTCTCCTCCCTTTTCTTCTCTCACTATTAACTAAGGAGACGTTGGTTATATACTTATATTGATTGCTTTGGAGATGAGAGTCAAATTTATATAACGTTTGAAAATGTAATTTTCAACTTTTGATTAACACATAAAGTGAACTAAACAAACATATATATAAGGAATTTTTATCAAGTAAATCTGTTTTAATTGAGATCTTACCAAATTAAAGATTTGGATATACTCTACCAAAAAAATGGAACTAATTAACTGATCAATTAGATTAAAATATTTATTATTATTATTATTGAACAATGTTTGAAAGATTTTTATACTTTTTCGATACGTCATATGTTTTGAAATTTTTTTGTTTTATTTTTAAAACAACACAAAAAATTACTTGACAAAGGACGTAATAATTTTTGAGAACGATGAAGTGAACCCAATTGTTTGTCAATAAAAAAATTAAATAAGTTTTTATTTTATTTTTGGTGGAAAATAAAGAATATAAATGAAAACAAAGATATAAATATTAGCTTTGGTAATAAATTATTTTGCAAGATTTAGAAAAGATTGTGGTTGCTAGATAATCAATTAATTAATTAATATGGATCTTAATGTATTAAAAATATTTATTTATATATATAAGACTGGAAAATTTTATATATTAATATAATATATACAAATTTATTTTTTATAATACGAAGTTATCTTGTATAATTCATAGGAGATTATGTTAGGTTTTTATAAGGAATAAATCTCTCTATTAAGATATTAAGGAATAAAACAGTTAGCAAAAATAGAGATTTTATGAGATTATGAGATAACAAACCAAATCCCTTAAGATTTTCTGAGATAATAAGTAGTAAAAAAATCTCAATTGAAGATCTTCTAAAATAATACCAATAAGTAAATAAATTATTATAGAGATTTAGATTTAGAAACGTTTTTTTTATTACCTTTGTCTTCCATAATTGCACTTTCATAGTCAAACCCAAATTATAGCGTTAGACGATGGAGTAATGGATCAAGTACAACACCGACATAGGTCTTGACCGATAAAGCTGCGATTAATGCGGAAGCGAGGTAGAGGTGCAAAAATTAAAGTTGACATAATTGGTTGCAAACAGGATGAAGAGGTTGCAAATTTGATGAAGAGATGGAAGACGACAACCTTTAATTTGTCGTTGGTGTCGGAATGTGATGGTGGCAGATTTCGAGAGGAGAAAGGGAGGTAGGAGAAGAGAGGTGAGAGAGGGCATGAGAGTTTGGGAATGAAAAGCGGGAAATTGAAGAGTTTAGGGAAATCTAGGTGGACGACGGCATAGAATGGGCAGTTGAAGGTGGCTATGGTGACAACGAATTAAGGGGTGGGATGAGAGGAAGAAATGTATTTTTTGATGAGGTTGTGATTTGGTAAAAATAACATGACGTGGTATTTGAGGTGTAAAAAATTATATAAGATATATGGTGTAATTTATGATTGTATAAAAATATATATGACGTGGCTTAAGGATAAAATGACACTTGTTAAAATCATATGTGGTGCAACGTGGGGATGCCAAGTGGAAAAATCCTACGTGACGCAATGAGAGGGCTAGAAATCTTAGTGGTTTTTGTTATATATATAGATTCTCCAAAATGGGTAAAAATCTCCTCAAATTTAGGGAATTTCCTAAAAACATTTAAAAAATACATTAAATATATGTAATAAATTATAACTTCTTCCTATTGGTCAAATTAGTTTTATAATATAATATTTTAATATATAAAATAATAATTACAATATATGTAGATTTTCTAAAATAGAGAATTTGTTAGAGTTGGAGTCCTGCCATTGCATTTTACCAAGCTTTGAAGCCCGAAAATGCTGACTAACTTGCTGAAAAGCCAGCTATATTGAAATTCATAAACTACACTATAATTATTCTTTATAGCGACATCAAAGACAATCACCCACATTACTGTAGTAAACCATCCGAAAGGGGGATCTATTATAAGCAAGGGAAGAACAGAAGATCAAGCTCCTAGAAAAATAAAAATTTCATCGAAATTACACAGTAAATGGGAGAATTTCTTTCACTGTAAAAGTTGATAGTAGCAATTGCGGAAAAATACATAGGTAAAAAAACGGATTGGAGCATTATAGAGCGTCACACGGATTGGAGCAGATTTGGAGCATTATAGAGCGTCACACGAATTGGAGCTAAAGCAAATGATACAAAAAACACACAAAGCTAAACTAACACAACTCAAAAACCTAAAAAGACTCTATACAACCAAGATAAAAAACAAGGACATCAAAACACCCCATACTTAGACTTGCTTGTCCTCAAGCAATAACTAAATTAGAATCAAAACCAATAACATATCCATTAAGTCTTTACCCTTATCAAAAAACAATTTCAAACACAAGTGAAAATAGACAAGTGACTTAAATGTCATCACACATATATGATCAACTAATGAGCAAAAGCAATCACAATCCAACCGCATTAGGGATAAACGTGTTTCACTCAACTCTCAAGTGTTTAGGCTTTGAATAACAACTCTCCACTCATCTTATATGCAAAAACTCATTGATATTGTTATTTATATTATCAATCTCTCTACCAAAGATGTCAATACATGCAAAATTATCAAGAGAACTTAGGCTCATTGGAAGACTTCATAGAAGACTCCATTCGACTGGGTTGTAATGAGGCTTAGTAATGACAATAAGGCGTGAAGTTATTTTGGCTATGTGGTGCTAAAAATCCAGGAATCAAGACTCCTAAACTTACAACACAACTCCACCCATAACTTTCTCAAAAATATACCAAACTCACTTAAACTTTAAGAACACTCGAACACTTCATCTCTTTCATCCCATAATATCCCGATTTTGGTTCAAATGAAACTTTTATCCTGAAACGGATGCACTTTTCCTATTTCAGAGTGCACTTTTTCGGATTTGCACTTTTCGTACTTTCCAATGCACTTTTTGTAGTGCATTTTCGGATTGCACTTTTTGTATTTTGCAATGCACTATTGTATGAAAAGTGCACTACGAACTATGAAAAGTGCATTCGTTTCATGTTTCATGATAAGAGCTTGTCTCATTTGAACCAAACTCATATTATCCCAACTAATCTCGCTTACAAGACACTTAGGAAAGCTGGCTCATTGCACACTTTATTCACTACTACTACTACTCTTTTTTTTCATTTGATTTGCTTTTTCTTTTTTTTTTCAAAAATAAATACATAGTGCTTATAGAGAGCCAAACATCCATTTACATATGACTTTTCTTTACATTTAGGAATCCGGTAATTGTAGGGAGAGGCACAATGTAACTTTGAAGCTGAGTAACCAAACTGGTTTTTCTAGATCAATTGTTGGAAGGAAGAAAGTGGATGGTGTTGTTGGATGCTCACGTGCTGGAACTCAATGGTGATGATAATATTGATTCCTTCAGCTAGCTAACACATGTTATAACCGAAGTTTTTTAGTTTATCGTTACTTGGTAGTTTGATGAGTTTTTGTGTGTGGATAGGCTAGGAAGAGATACTTAAAAAATTGACGAAGTATGGTTAAACGGGATCCTCATCTCCTTGTTCACTAGGCAGATCCAGTTGGGTCAACGGCTGGTCATGCCACAATCCGAAACACAGATTGTAGGAGAATCGTGTAAAGAAGGAATGGATGGCATCCGAAAAATAAGACGCTATGAGTATGAAGAGGTAAACACTCCATAAGGTGGACGAGGGCACAAAGAGAGTGACGACGAGCGAGAGGATAATGGGAATCGATAACTCTATTTCCTCGAAGCGGAGCTCGATCCGCTTGAGGTGTGTGAGAGGGCGCGAGAAGCAGCATAACTGGACCTGAATCGACGTGAACAGGAACAGGAGGAACGCCACAAAGATCAACATCAACGAGATAAGTTCACTGAAGAGATATCGTCAGCTGCTGATATCATCAATTGCATCTGCAACATTAAGTTGAGTAATTAGTAAATAATACTAGTTAAGGCAATTGATCGAGAGTGGAGATTAATTGAATAGATAAACGATAGCTAGAAAATTTACCACCGGGTGAGCGGGATCCAGAATAAGTTTTGAGAAAGCTGAAAAGGGGAAGAACAAATTATCTGGTATCGTAGTAGCGTCCCATTTGACCGGGGAACAAAGGCTATTCCGGCCAAATGGGACGCTACTACGATACCAAATAATTTGTTCTTCCCCTTTTCAGCTTTCTCAAAACTTATTCTGGATCCCACTCACCCGGTGGTAAACTTTCTAGCTATCGTTTATCTATTCAATTAATCTCCAGTCTCGATCAATTGCCTTAACTAGTATTGATTACTAATTACTTAATCAATATATATATGTGTTGCAGATGCAATTGATGATATCAGCAGCCGATGATATCTCTTCAGTGAACTTATCTCGTTGATGCTAAAACATCAATTAGTTCTGGTTACCTCATCATTCTCATAGCGTCTTTTTTTTCGGATGCCATCCATTCGTTCTTTACACGATTCTCCTACAATATGTGTTTCGGATTGTGGCGTGACTAGTCAGTTGACCCAACTAGATCTGCCTAGTGAACACGGAGATGAGGATCCTATTTAACCAAGTATAATCGCAAGAATAAAAAAAAATTTAAAAGAAAAATATCATTTCACCACACCTCTTTAAACTTAATTTGCCCAAAATTACCTGTAATTTGATTTATTTTTATTTAATTGTCGCTTCACTGATATAGCTACAACAAATTGTCCTCAAGCCAAAAACGTGTTAACAATTCCGAAAAGTGTTAACAATTCAGTTCTTTTTCACAAAATAACAAATATATTTTTCAATTTCAGCAAAATTATCAATAACTATATCACATGATCTAGTTATGTCCTTTATTTGTGTACTTGTATTTTATATTAATGCAATTGTTGGGGTTTATTTGATGGAATTTATTATTGTAAATTTACTCGGCCGAGGGAGAGTGTAAGCATAAATTTTTTTTTAAAAAAAAAGAAGAAAAAAATTATGACACTTTTACAAAATAAAGCGTCACAAAAAAAACCCACACTATTAAAAAAAATGCCATGCGCGTGTTGCATATATATAAAAATAATAATATATAACATGACATTTTTTTAAAAAAGCGTCATTTATAAGGCTTTCATGACCTTTTTTAAAAAGTGTCATCCGTAAATTTTACACCAGTCCTACTTAATACGCCAAAAAAACCACCATATGCTATGTAAAAAAAGCCTTATGTGTGGCTCTTTTTATACTAGTGTATCCATATACGACGCTACTAATTTTGCAACTTATTTAAGATATAACGATTATGAAGAGTACTTGAATTTCAAGAGAGGCTAAAATTAATATACATACTCCAAAACCGACGAAGGATTGAGGAGAAAAGAAAACGATGATAGTAAAGCAACCACGTTCGAAGGTCTCGGAATTTAAGAAAAAATATTAGAAAAATAATCTAAATAATATTATATTACTATGTGTGAAGTTAGATCATAAGTGAAAAAATAAATAAATTAGGAGACTATGTTTATACAATTTCTTAACATGAAATAAATAAATACTAAAAAAGTTACTAAAACCAATAAATACTTGATAATCTTTGCTTTACTTTTTTTTTTCAAAGACTTTTATTTTAAGAGAGAGTTATCACTTGGAACTTACGTACGTACACTTACACATCCCACCATATATATCAATTAATAATCTTTGCTTCGTTTTTTAGACAATTCAGAAGGAGAAAAGCGATTCTATAATAACGTGCGTATATATTTTAAGAGCATAGTTTCAAATTCGTAAAATAAAAATAATTAACTAATTTATCTTTAGAAAAACCGTTTTTTCTATTCCTAATTAAACATATCTTCCAATTTGACCAAAAACATATCTTCCAAGACTATCACAACCGTAAGAACCCTTGACGTACATATGTCTTCCATGGTAATTAAACATCAATAATGTTAAATTTGAAGTAAATTCACAAAGAATTATTAATTGAGTTCAAGTAAGGAGCTAATTTAGTGTAAAAGACGCTTATAATTATATTTTTTTTAGTTTGGGATTCAAGAAAGTAAATATAAAAGACGAAAAGCAAAATTAATTACTAGGCCGGAGGGAGCTTGCTTATAGATTACTGCAACTAGTTGGCGCCGTCTCCCCTACGCAGCCACGCTCACTCTCACTCTCACTTGCCGCGGAGAAGAAACAGAAGAAGCTGTTAAGAACTAAATATTTAGAGTCAAAGCATCCTATGTTCCATATCCAAAACTCATAAGTTATATATGGACACTAAAATTCAATTAAAGTAACTAAACTTGAGCAAACAAATATACAATTACCTGCTCTTCTTTGTTCTGATATTATGAATCCTTTTCTTTGATTCCATACTTAGCTTGCATCTTTAATTTTGATACTCTCTAGCTAGCCGCATAAACCTCTGAATTAATTAAGCATCAATCAAGTGAATTTTCTTCTCTAGGAATACAAAATGAGTCATCTTAATTAATTAATAGAGTACCTTAACTCGCTCAATCTGACCGTAAACATCTTAATTTGATAGAGAGAAGAAGGAGACAATAGAGGAGGAAGAGAAGTCTGAGAGAGAGAGAGAGAGAGAGAGAGAGAGAGTGGGAGAGAAGATGAATAATAAAGGAATAACAAGTTTGAAATAATGGAGGGCAAGACGTACGTCTGTCAAGTCACAAGCTAGTGTCATCAATCTTGCATGTGTCGTGATGCACCTTTATTAATTATGGATGCAACGTATATGATATTGATGGCCACCCGATCATGAATGATGAATCTCGCTTTATTGTATAGTACCACGTACCTAACAATTGATGTTCAACTAATCATGAATCTTGATTCAAAGGATTTAATTTTCATACAAGTACGTATAACGAAGAATTGAATGAGACAACACGTTAATTTCCCATTTGTACGTGCATGATAATATGATATTAATGACATCTATGTATCATGTTTTGCATATAGGTAATTTGTAAATTGTAATTTTTTTTATAATATACATATCAAATTTTAAATAGGGTTGTAATCAAATTGAGCCGAGTTTAGATCATTTAAATATTCACCAAACTCGAATGTGAGCTTGGTTCGAGCTTAAATTCTTGTTCGAGTTTAGATCATTTAAATATTCACCAAACTCGAATTTAGTTTGCGTGCCTCTCATTTAATTTCTTTGTGATACAATCCCACGAACAACTCATTTACTTGATAATCTATACAAACAAATGAAATTAAAATTTAACAATATATATAATATATAATGGATCGATAAAAGGGTCGTGTTGCTCATGCCCACGTTCATTTATCTTTTGTGCCTTAAAGCTAAGGTATTCTCAAACTCAACTCGTTTATAATTCGAGCCGAAATAACATTTAACTCAACCAAACACTAAATTGCTGACGAACAATTCTATTCATTTAGAACCCTAATTTCAAAATCTCTCTCTTTTTTTTTGATAAAGTAAGATTTAGGAGACCCTCTAAGGAGGGCGTCCTAGAGCATCCTTGTGTATGAGAACACGAAGTTCTGAATTATCGAAAAGGACGTTGGTGGGGTTGCTGCATGTGGCCCACCTTAGCAATTTTATCGGCCATAGCTGAGACAACCATAAATTGTTGGAGAGATACCAGAATATCTGATCTTAGCATTTTAACTTCCCATGGGCATTTTTCATCACCTTTTATTGCATTAATCACAATAAGATTGTCTCATTCGATTTCAAGTCTTGTAATACCTAGTCTCTTGGCTTCTTTAATTCCTTCCCAAAGTGCTAGAGCTTCAACCTGAAGTATCAAGATTGGTCCTTGTTTCTTGTTTCTTATTCCAACAACTTTTGCATTGTGGTCCCGTATTACAAACCCCGAAGGAGCTTGATTAGTGCTTAGTTTGGATCCATCAAAATTGAGTTTAGATATACTAGTAGGTGGTTTTTCCCAAATCTGCTTTTGCTTCTTTCTTTAATGTCCTATTTGAGTTCCTATTTGGGCTCTTTCTTCATCCTCCACCCATTTCTTAGACCTTTCCCATTGTTCAATTTGATTTTTCGTGTATTGTTCTAAATTTTGGATAAAGTCGTTCGGAGTTTGTTGGAAAACTAATTTTTTTCTTTGGTGCCACACACTCCACCAACATACAGCTAGCTCCACGAATTCCGAGCTTCCAAAGCTTTGGTGTAGTTCGTTAAGAATAGTTCCTGTTGGTTTATTCCTTATATCGTAGTTTCTGATGGTATATTCTGTTTTTTATTTTTTTCCCTTATTAGCTTTTTCGTGTGAGGGCATTCTATAAGTAGGTGTCATGTGTCCTCATATGTACAGTGGCACATTAGACATCCTCGGGGGGTGGCAACACATTTTTCTAGTATCTTGCTTTTGTTGGTAGTCCGTTTAGAGCTATTTTCCATAAAAAATTCTTGACTTTCGGATATATGTCTAGTTTCCATATCCAATTATTGGGGTGTGGGGTTTGTTGTTGTACATCCGTGATGAGTTCTATAGCAGAGGCCGTAGGGAACCATCCGTTTTTACTAGGGGCCCAATAGATTCGATCCCGAATCCAATTTTCTGGGATTGGAACTGCTGTAATTTGGTTCACTATATCAGTCAGAAGGATGCGCCGAAGAACATTTAGACACCAAGCTCTACCATTAGTTATGAATTCTTCAACGAGCGTAGATTCATTCACAGCTTCACTATGAATTGCGAATTTGTCTAATGTGTCCCGAAGTAACCGTTTGTCTTTCCAAAATTTTATTGCCCTTCCATCACCCACTTGCCAGATAAGACCTTTATTAAACTCTTCCCGAAGGTTCATCAATTTTGTCCACTGCCAAGAGGTGTTTGTCTGTTGTTTATATGAGAGAATTGTCTTGCCTTTTAAGTATTTTTCATTCATTAACTTGACCCATATGTTCTCGGGTTCTGCCAGTAGTTTCCATAAGAGTTTCATCTGCATACCTTTGTTTACATGTTTTGATTTCCTGATTCCGAGCCCTCCGTATGTGTTAGGGCTGCAAATTTTATCCCATCCAATAAGAGGTTTATGATGAGTGTCTTTGTTCCATAGGAAGGTTCTATTTATTTGGTCTAATTCCTTATGTACATAGTTAGGGAGCATGAAGCTTTGCATAAGATAATTCAGTTTTGTTGCCAGATTGGATCTAATGAGGGTTGATCTTCCTTCTTGTGATAATGTGTTAGCTTTCCATTTCGTAAGTTATACTCTTGATTTCCCGACTATATCTTTAAATGTGTCCTTGTTAACTCTTCCATTGATGATTGGGCAGCCCAGGTAGGATTCCAAGTTAGTCATTGTTGTAATACCTAAAATTTGTTGGATTTTATGTTTTTATTGGTTATCCACATTCTTCGATGTCTGAAAGGCTGATTTGTAATAATTGACTTTTTGTCCTGAAATGGTGCAGTATTCTTCAATGATCTTCTTCGTCCTTGCACAGGCAAATTGATTCGCTTTAGAAAAAATGATAATGTCGTCCAGTGGCGGAGGTATGTGAGGACCAGTGGGGGCTACAACCCCCATTGGATTTGTATAAAAAAATTAAATATATAAAATATTAGTATTAGTGTATAAAATATGCAAATATTACTAGTATTACACATATCGGTGGTTGAACATGTACAATATATATTATAAAATACACTCAACGATCCCCATCTTTCAACTAGAAAACATTTTTTTATGAAAAAAGAGTCTCATATACAAAAAAATAATTTTTATATAGAAAAATGCAAAATTTTATTAAAAAATACAAAATTTTCCGTATAAAAATTTTTATATATAGAAAAATACATTATTTTTTTTGTAACTAGAAATTTAGCTCCCACTGGGGCAAATTTCTGGCTCCGCCCCTGATGTCGTCTGCAAAGGCTAGAAAAGGAACCTTAGTTCCAGACTGAGTAATGGGAAGACCAATCGAATTTTTCTCTAAGTTGCTCATTTCCAGCAGCTTCCTGGCCAATATTTCGGTAGCTAGAATAAACAGGAATGGGGATAGTTGGTCTCCCTGTCTTAGTCCGCGTTCTGGGAAGAACAACTCGGTAGGGTTATTGTTAACCAAGACTGAGAAGGAGTTAGTTTGGACACATTCCTATATCCAGCCTATAAATTTGTTGTCAAATCCAATTTTTTTAAGAATTTCCGTAGTAGAACGCCAGTCTAACCTATCGTATGCTTTTTCCATGTCTAGTTTTATCGCAACCCAACCTTCTTACCTTTTTTGCCTTTAAAAGAATGAAAGATTTCATGGGCTATAAGAAAATTGTCTTGAATCAACCGTTTGGCTACAAAGGCTCCTTGGAAAGGATGTATCAATTTTGGCATCATTTGCTTTAGTCTTTCAGTAATTATTTTTAACAATCAGCTTATAAATAGTTGAGCACAGACTGATTGGTCGATAATGGTTGTTGTTAGTTGGATTTTCTTTTTTCGGTATTAAAGTAATGAAGGTGTGATTAACTTGTTTGAGGATTTTTCCGGAATCAAAGAAATTTTTAATAGCTTTTATTACATCTAGTCCTACAATGTCCTAGTATTTTTTTGTAAAAGCCTGCCGTCATACCATCTGGGCTCGGGGACTTGTCTGAATTGATCTACATCAAGGCATTACGTATTTCTTCATTAGTTACAAAACGTGTCAGATGCTTGTTGTCTTCGTCCGTGATTTCGTTAGTAATTAAGTTGGAATATTGCCTGAATGTCTCTACGTTAGTCTGCTCCTTTTTGTATTTCACTTTGAATTCCTTTCTTATTTCCTCTCTGATGTTGTCCTCTCCTATAATCTGGGTACCCTCAGTTGACGTGATTTCTTTAACTATTTTTTTTGTTTCTCCTTCTGATACGGAATTATATCCTCGATTGCTCGATGAGGACAATTCGGTCTTGTTTTGGCCCGATCTTGACAAGTAATTCTCTTTCCAACATGATTTGCCTTCAAAGTTAATAACTTGTTGCGCAAGAAACACGAATTGTAATTAACCAAACTGATTTGATAAATTGAAAGAATCAACTTTGATAGTTCAATTGGATTGACTCTAACGCTAAACCCAATTGATTAACTAGATTTGATTTTTAACAATCAAACTAGAACAATATCAGTTGACTAAATCAATCAAACAAATTTAAGAACAAACAAAAGAGAGAGAATTCGAATGTGAGAAGATGATGATCGATCAGTTTGAATGCTTGAACACGATTGTTTAATGGCCCAAGAGCAAGACTAAACAAAAGGGGTTTAATCTTACTGAGCTGATTTTTATTAATGAAATTGCAAAGTATAAATAATGAATACAAAGCTGAATCTTGGAAAGCAAGTAACCCATGTCTTGCTTCCAAATATATAATAAAATATCGTAGATGCAACTAACTAGATCCCCTTTAATTAAATAAATCAAATAAAGATTTATCTGACTTATTTAATTAAGGAAACTAACCTAACAAAGTATAAAAGATAGTAAAAGATATGAGAGAGATTATCAACCACTAACATAAGCCTATTGGTCGAAATTCTCATTATTAAAGCATAAAATCGTCCATAAGTAAAATAAATAAAGATAGAAATTTAAACTAAAGATAAGATTCCCGTAAGACTTGAATAGCTCTTAGTAAATCGCAATTTGCGCCTCTTTGCTATTGGATTCTTGAATCGGTGTAAACTACAAAGTTGTAGATCTTTTAATTATCTATCCAACGCAATTTGAACGGACTTGAGATCAATTTTCTAGCCCAAGTTATGACCAGTTTACTGAGAAATGTTTTCTATTTGACGGGTTTCTTAATTTTCCGAATTTTCATAACTTGATTCTCTTCCTTGGTGGCCTTGGACGCCATTGATGAACATAATCAAAGTACAATATGAAATCCATGAAAATGTTCTTGAACTTGAATGATAGGGACCTTAGTAAAGGTCTTGGTGTTTGGCCTCCATTCGTCTTTAACGAATCATTCGCTTTGATCCTCCCTTGATTTGCATCACCTTCCGCTCGCAATCTTATGGAAGTAACCTACATTTGAATCCATAAATTTGATATGTTTCAGTTTTTGCTCGTTGTTTCCAGTATGTCTTGTGGAAGTTGAGAATATTTCTCTTTTTATTTAACATCCTAATTTGTTTTTTGATGATCCTTTCCTCAGGAGATAGAAGGATTTTTTGTTGCTGCTCTAATAATTCATTATCAATTTGTTTTAGTTGTTCGAATGTGTTACCAAAGGTTCTTTTGTTCCATTGTTTTGCATGGGTTTTTAGCAGTTGTGTTTTCTTTACCAATTTAAACATATTAGAACCAACCACCACGACTCTCCAAGCTTGTCTAACTATATTTCTGAAGTCTTTTCTAGGCATCCGCATGTTTTCTAATTTAAATGGTTGTGCTTTTTTTTATTGTTCCATTATTTATATCAATAGCAATTTTGCTATGATCTGATGAAGAGAAGGCATAGTTCTTTGTTGCTATGTCAGGGAACCATTGGAGGATCTGGGAACATACTAAAGTTCTATCTAGCTTCTCATAAATATTGTCAATTTTCTGTCTTGTTTTTACTCCAGGTATATTTACTACCAATTATCGGGATATCAAAGAGATTACAACAATCTTTAAAATATTGTAATCTTCCAAACATACTATTGTCTGGATATGCACCACCTTTCTTTTCACTCGGATCTTGAATTTCATTAAGGTCTGCCATAACGATTATAGGAAGATTTGTTTGTTGTATCACTTGAATTAACTTCCTTTTCAGTTTCCTATGGCGGTATATTTATAATTAAAAAGGATCATCTAATAATTCTTTATCTATTCTTTATCTGTGTCACTCACCTTTAGAACCATCAAAACCAACTCTTCTAACAATAATCGATCATGTTTTCTATGACTATATTTGAAAAGATAATTATAAATATACCTCATGAACTTGGGGCTTTGTTCATTCCCTAGAAATTGCTCCACCCCTTATCTTCTTTTGTTAATATGGAAACCTGGTGTACAAATCAACTTACATAGGTTAGAATTAATTGCTCTCCATTTATAACTATAAAATACAAATCTCATGATTAATTGCACATTTAGTTTCTTTATTTCAGTCATCCATTTTCCCTTATTTCTATCATTAACATGCTTTGAATTTTGGAGCCTTTTAAAGACTTCTGGCCTAGTACTTAACTCATTCTTTGCTACATGTATATCGTCATTCATTGCTGGATTCAAATGGGCAAATTCTCCACACCAATCTGTGTCTTATGTCTTCAAAGAGCCATCAGCCTTCAAATCATTGGGTTCTCATGATTTATGCTGCTTCCATGTTGTCATTGTTTTAAGAAAGCAAGCATTGAACTTTAAATTGTAGTCATATTCTAGATTCCTGATCATAATAAGTATCTTATATCTTGTAATTGAACAAGGCTTTTGTGAAGGTGTCTGCTTTTGCCATCATCAAAAAGATTGCTAAAAATAAGAAAAGAAATCAGAGGCAAATATGGAAACTTAAAACATAATATCAAAATAAGCATAAATAGTCATACACAAAAACAAGAGATAATGTACGATGCAAAAAACAAACAATCCAGAAATGTAGCACAACCAAATCGAACTGAAGAAAGAAGTCTTTTTAAGTGGCGAGATAATGTGGAAAGAATAGAAGAGATGGATAGAGAGAGTCATGGACATGCAGTAGTCAGTGACTCAGAACCGAAACAAGCAAGCCTTTCCTCAACCTCCACAAATTTTTCTTAGCTTTAACATCTCCAAAAAATGAAGCAGGAACTTTAACATTAGGATCATAATGAGTACCTTCTTCATATAGAACTATATGTTGCTTAGAAGGTGTGACCTCTTACAGAACATTGTCGTTGACATCACCAAAGTCTTCTTTGTTAGCCACTTTTCGCAAGTCACCGATTTCTTCTTTTTCCTTGGTTATTCTTTGATCACCTTCTTCTTTCTCATGTCCTTCCAGTTCATGCTCTTTAAAACTAGAGCACTTGTTTCCTTCTTCGTAGATTTTTCAACTCCATTGCCTCCAAATTTTAAGTTTTAGCCAACTCCTTCTCCAAATCCTCCTTAGCACTCTCCTCGTCCCTTTTCGGGTATGTCACTCGATCCCGGAAACGCCACCGGTTGCGCCGTTTGGCGTAGCGTTCCAGTTTCAAGTGACACGGTTAGGGTTTCTTGGTTTGTATTTAGGTTCATGAAGCTTTTGGATGAGGATGGAGGTAGGGTAATAAAGGCACTTGTTCTCTCTTAATGGGAAAGTATCACTCCAATCAAATCAAGCTATGCTCAGAAAAACTTCTTTCCAAAAACAAACGTGATCTTCTTAATATTTTGACGTGATTCACATGCCAATTTTTACAGTCATTGACCCTGATCAAGTTGGTGACCCATATCTCAGAATCCGCTCTTCTCATCTGTTCATGACTTTTGCATAATCCATGATTTTCTCTTAAAGAACTTACTTGACGTTGGGGTTGCATAGGGAGTGCCAAAGCAAACCAAGTATGAAGCATTATATATGAGGATTTGTCGATCATGATGATAAGTCTCCGTTTAAAGAAAAATCAAAGAGGGATCATAGAGACTCTCAAACATGATAGGTCAGGGACAAGCATTAGAATCAACCATCATTTGGGCTTGTAATGAGGGTTAGGATCATCAGGTTGATTCTTTTGAGCTAAAAGCAAAGAGCTCAAAAAGGTTGCACACATACCGAATATAGTAAAAGTCACCGACAAGTCAAATGCATGGGGTTTCCTAAACATGATGTCTATCAAGTATACAAAGATTTTTACCATATAAGCATGATTTCAGAACATGTAAAACAATCAATTCTAGCCAATCATCGAGGGAATTCATGTATGGAAATAGATCATTGAAGAGAGATCATACCTAGTTCCATGCGGAGTTGTTCAAAGGGTCCACGATTTAAGGCCTTTGTGAAGATGTCTGCTCTTTGATCACTTGTTCTACAAAATTCCATAGTGACCGTGCCTTTTTCAACACAATCTCGAAGAAAGTGGTGCCTTATCCCAATATGTCTTGTCTTTGAATGGGCATTGACCCGCACTTCACACCATAGTCACTGACTTGTTGCTTGATCCATAAGAGTTGAGAGCAACATGCCGCATCCGCAATGTACTCTGCTTTCGCTGTTGATAGAGCCACAAAATTTTGCTTTATAGTTCCCCATGATACAAGGCAAGGCCCAAGAAATTGAGTCATCCCTGAAGTGCTTTTTCTATCAAAACGATTTCGGGTAAAATTTGCATATGTGTAGCCGACAAGTTCAAAATCAAATCCTCTTGGATACAACAAACATAGATTGTCAGTCCCCTTAAGATATCGAATTATTCTCATAACAACTTTCAAGTGGGACTCTCTTGGATCAGCTTGAAATCTGGCACATAGGCATACTCCAACCATAATATCAGGTCTACTCGCAGTAAGATAGAGCAATGATCCAATCATACCCCTGTACATAGTGGCATTGACTTTTGGATCCTTGTCATCTTTTCCAAGTGAGGTAGTCGGCGACATGGGAGTGTCAAAAGGTCTAGAACTCTCAAGACCGAACTTCTTAACACATTCTCTAAGATACTTTTGTTGATGAACTCGTGCCCCATCCTAACTTTAAACAACTTGAAGTCCTAAAAAGAACTTGAGCTCACCGACCATACTCATTTCAAATTCACTGGACATGAGGTCGGCGAACTTCTTCACCAGCTTATCATCTACTGTACCAAAGATGATGTCATCGACATAGACCTGAACAACCAGCGTATGGCCTCCTTCCTTTAAGTACTAGGCCAGAAGTCTTGTCTACTTCTCCTCGGACATAAACATGTTGAATCAAAAACTAAGACAAACGATCATACCAAGCACACTGTGCTTGCTTCAATCCATAAAGAGCTTTGTCCAGTTTGTAGACATGATCCGGGTGGGCGACATCTTCAAAACCCGGAGTCTATTCAACATACACTTCCTCCTTTAGGTATCCATTCAAGAATGCAGTCTTGTCATCCATTTGTTGTAGCTTGAACCCATGATGAGCAGAATAGGCAATGAGAAACCAAATAGCATCAAAACGAGCCATTGGAGCAAACGTCTCATCATATTCAATGCCCTCCTGCTGATTGTATCCCTTAACTACTAGCCTTGTTTTGTTTCTGACCACATTTCCTTCATCATCTAGCTTATTTTTGAACACCCATCGTGTTCCAATCACAAATCTTCCCTTTGGCATTAGGACCAAATGTCAAACCTTATTTCTTTCAAACTGATGAAGCTCCTCTTGCATGGCACTGACCCAATCCGAATCTTTCAATGCTTGTTCAACATTTTTAGGCTCCAACATTGAGATGAAAGCATTGAAAGAAAAGAAGTTGTTCAGAGAAGATCTGGTTTGCACACCCTTTGAGAAATCAGTGAGGATGTTAGTGACATGATGAGCACTTTTCTATTGATAGTTCTTGACTTGTAGATCTGTCAAGTCGCCGACTTGTGTATGAGGCGTTATTCTTCCTTGAGCTCTTGGCCATGTGCCTCATCATAATCTCTAGAAGACTGATTCTTTCCCTTCAAAGAAACTTATCCAGCATAATCATGTCGTTGATGGTGAGATTGTTCCTGTTATCCATCCTTGGAACCACGACCTTGATTAGAAACTGATGTGCAATCCTTGCAGTATAACCAAGATCGCCCGTAGAGTAAGGAACAACATCAGAAACCTTGCCTTAACACGCTTGATGAGTTGATTCTTGTTCCTTAGCTAGTTGTTTGAAGTGTGCAACTCCCCAAATCCTTTACAAGGTACCCTAATAACTTTTGCAACAGACCCCAGCGAGAAAGAAATTTCAGATTCTCCAACAATAGAGAAACCCAAGGGACCTGTAACTCCCCAAAAATTTATAAGGGATTGAGGTGCTCCCCATGTCAACAAGAGCTCTTCCTTTTCTGAGTTCAAGTGAGGACAAAGAACTCAGAAGTTAAGCGTGCAAGGGCGAGAGTAGTACCAGGATGGGTGACCTCCTGGAAAGTCCTCGGGTTGGCATGGGATAGCGCTTCTAAGGCTCGGGCCTTACAGGACCAGTGGAGAGATCAACGACTTGGTAATGAGAAAAGAAATCAACAAGAACAAACACATCTACCTTGACCTTCGATGCACAAATACATTTCCAACCATGGAACCTGAGAAGTTCCCAAAACTCCTCCAAGTCATGCTCTTTCAAAAATTCCTCGTTGATCACCAGAGGAGCGACTACCTTCTTTGCACTTTTCTTAGAAGTACCTTTTGGTTCCATTGGCAATTTTCCTTTTGCCTTAGCAGACTTGAGGTCCTTCTCAACCTCCTCCTCAAGTACCTCCTCTTCTTCATCTTCACCCTCACCACCAGACTCCATCTTTTCCTCAGACTCCACCTCCTTAGGATCAGAACTAGTCTCTTCATAGACTTCTTCTGGATCTTGTTCCTCAGTAAACTCTTTGACCACCGTTTTCTTTGATGTGGTGGCGGTGGATCGAAGGTTGTACTTCTTGCTTGTTGGAGCCGTCTTTGCCTTCTTGGAGGCGGGGGGAGGAGTCCGTTTCGAATTAGAGACACGAAGAGTTTGAGTCGGATGGGGAGGGACTCACTTCCTGGCCTTGCTCTTGCCTCGGCTCGTTGGCTTGACCCACCTAGGACGCAGGTGCACCGGTAAGGCTTTCAACTTTTCCAGTTCCTCAGTGAGTTCATTAGGAGGTGAGTTAACCTCTTCTTTCTCGCTGTCACCCAACCCGCCTTCTTTTCCATCCTCTGTTTCAACAAGTTTTTCAGAGGGTGTTAGAAAAGCTGGAGGCTTTGATTTTGATGGTTCGAAACGTCTGTCACGTAAACGACCTCGAGTCTTTGAAAGGAGTCGCCAACGTCGGTCAGGTCGTCGACGTGTGTTGAAGGCAGATCTCGGAGATCTTGAAGACGCGTGAGATCTTGGTAGTTTGGATAGTATAAACTTGTTTTAGGAAAGATCTTGTGTAGATTATATTGTAAGCCGTGTATGCCTTTATCCTAAGCCGTTATTGATTGTAATCCTTTTATATGCTTAGGATGATTTTGTAAAGATAATAGAAATAATATCTTGCCATAACCGAATTGTAAGATATTATTCTCTCTTATCTGACCTAGTATGTGTGTATTTAATCTAAGGCTTTAGGTTAGATAGAGCACGAACTCATACTCCATTTTGTGCTTAGAAAGAAACGAGAGATCGAGAGGAAGACGTAGGCTTTTGCTAGATTGAGTGCAGGTTGTAGTTACTTAGTTCACAACGAGTTCTAGAGTTCTTGGGAAGTAGGTCTAGATCCAGGGTGTTTATGTAATTAGTCCAAAAGATTAATAAAGCAAGCTACGACTTTCAATCCTTCCAAGCGAGAACTTGGAAGGGAGTGGTTTTCACACTTGGTTGATTGAGTTGATCAAAGAAGTGTTTCCACTATAAAAACTTTGTTTTCAAGTAAGTCTTTCTTGTAGTTTATTTCCGCCGCATTTACTTAAAGGTTGACGACTTAGTTGAGGTCGACAACCTAGACGTACTAACGATCCTACAATTGGTATCAGAGCGTTGACTCTAGATTTGTTTTAGTACTTATTGTTTCACAAGAAAGATGACTTCAACGAATACTGCAATCAATGATTCATTCTGGAAGCCACCAGTGCTCAAGGCTGGCGAGTACGACTGGTGGGTCGAGCAAATGGAGACTCACATCTGCTCGCTTGATGGACAACTCTGGAAAGTCATAGAGATGGGTCCTGAGACTTTTCTCACTGCTGATGGAAAGGGAGAAAAGAAAAAGGAAGATTATAATGATGCTGACTACAAGAAGTTAGAGAAGAATGCTCGTGCTAAGAAGGTTCTTCACCATGCTCTAACTCCTGGAGACTTGAAGAAGGTTGTCTAGTACAAGACGGCTAAGCAGATCTGGGATGCTCTTAAAAGGCTTCATCAAGGCAACGATGATGTGAAGAAGGATCGCATCATTGCTCTAGAGAGGGGGTATGAAGAGTGAGTCAAGAAAAGAATGAATCCTTGGGTGACTATCACTCAAAATTTCAAGTTGTAGTTAGCCAACTTGAGTCTCTTGGAGAAAAACTTCCCCAGTAGAAGCAGGTTAACAAGTTGATCCAAGGACTCAATGCAAAATGGAATAAAGCAGCTGCTGCGATGTTAACCAATAGTGAGACTAAAACACTCACCTTGGAAGATGTCATAGGAAAACTATGTATGGAGGAATTAAGCAAAGAAGAGATGATCGCCTTGAAACTGTCAAGGTCAAGAACATTGCCTTGAAAGTCGAAAGGGCCTTCGATCTTGCTCAAGGTGATGATGATCAAGTTGACGGTGACGAAGAAGTTGCATTCATCTCAAGAGCCATGAAAAGGCTTTGGAATCGCAACAGTAAGACTCCAGCTAAAGGAACCGAACCTGTCAAAGACATGAAGGATGTTATATGTTATCATTGTTCGAGAAAAGGACACTTTGCAAGAAACTATGTCAGGAGAAAGTCGGAAGATGACAAGAATGCCTTGTTAGCTACTTGGGATGATTCCGATGTTGAAAATGAGGCAAGTCAACAAGGAGACATGTGTCTCATGGCTATAGATACTCCAATAGAGGTATATGATTCTGAACTCTCGTCTATATTATCCAATAAAACTAAAGAACAGTTGCATGCTATCATTGAGAAGTTGGGAACTCAGGTTACCCAACTCAGTGAGAAACTTGAAGAAAAAGAAGATAATATCTCTAATTTAATGGATGATAATCATGGTTGGTCCCTTAAATGTGCTAAGTTAGAGAAAAAGTCTTCAATTTCTGAGTCCATTGCCTGCAAAACCTGTGATAATCTCAAATCTGAAGTGGATGACTTAGAAAAGAAAGTTACAAACCTTGAAGGAGAAAATCTCATGCTTAAACTTGGTAATGCTAAGCTAGTCAATGACCTTGAAAGAGAAAAGAACATTAATGAGTCCAATAAAAAGAAATGGATAGAGGAGTTTGTAGCTAAGAAAACTGCTGAAGAGTATGCAAAAACGTTTGTAAAGTCAAGACCTGGACTTGGATATTCCTATGTGCCTAAAGATTTGAAAGCCTTGTGTCCACCTGAACCTAATGGTAAAGCACCTTTGTGCGACAACAATACAAGTTGTTCCACATCAGATCTGAAGAACCCTGGCAAAGGTAAACGACCTTGGTTTTCAGGTCAGAAAGCACACAAAATTTGGATGAAACAAGTCGAGAACTTGAAACCATCAAAAATCGATTTTCATGCTCGTATTAATAACAAACCAATCTATCCTGGGTATAGCAAGTATGTCGGTCTTAAGTCTCATAAAACTTGTTGGTATTGTGGAAAAGAAGGTCATCTTCAACATGAGTGCATGAAAAAGAAAAAGGATAGCAAATCTTATGGATTTTGGGAAGCTCATGAACGTGATCCAACCATAGACCCTGAGAGAGTTTACAATGAAAGATGTTCTGCAAATCTTTACGTTGCCCAACCCAGAATAGTTATCAAACAACTCTGGGTTTGTAAAAACTGAGTTTTACCTTGCAGTGAAGTGGGAGAAAGCGGTCCCTGGTTCTTCGACAATGCATGTTCAACTCATATGACGGGAAGCGTTGAGTCATTTATCTCACTTCATCAACAAGAAGGTAGCAACATCACCTTCGGTAACAACAATAAGGGTCAAGTTTTGGGTATTGGAAAGGTAAGAATTTCTAAAAACTTCTGTGTCAACAACGTAAGTTATGTCAAGGGCCTTAGATACAATTTGTTAAGTATTTCTCAACTGTGTGCTAACAATATCTATCAAATTGTCTTTGATTCTCTTGGATGTCAAGTGATTGATGTTAGCTCAGGAAAGACTCTTCTGAAGGGAATATGTGAAAACAATCTTAATAAAGTTGTTCCTTGGCTCTTACCTGAAGAAAATTTATGTTTTCAAGTAGTCCAAGACTTGGCCAACCTATGGCACAATAGGTTTGGCCATGCAAGTTTGCAACTTATTCATAAGCTTCACAATCAGGAATTGGTACGTGGATTACCTAAGATTGACCAAACAAAACATGAAGTATGTGAAGCTTGCGTGAAAGGAAAACAGGTCAGATCTTCGTTTCAATCAAAAAGAGAGGTAAGTACTTCTAACCCTCTAGAGTTAATACATATGGATCTATGTGGGCCAATGCGTGTGAGAAGTCGAGGAGGTAATAGATATGTCTATGTTATTGTTGATGACTTTTCACGTTATACTAGGGTATTTTTCTTGTCTTCTAAAGACCAGGTGTTTGAAGAATTTAGTACATGGGTTAAGCTTACAAAGAAGGTGCTTGACGTACCTTTGATCTCTATTCGATCTGATCATGGTACTGAATTTGAGAATGCTCAGTTTTTGGAATTCTGCAAAGAAAACGGTGTGAATCATAACTTTTCAGCCCCAAGAACCCCTCAACAGAACGGAGTTGTTAAGAGAAAGAATCCAACTTTGGAAGACATGTCGAGAACGCTATTGATTTCGAGTGGTCTTCCAAGGAATTTCTGGGGAGAAGCTATCAATGCCGCATGCTATGTGTTAAACAGAGCTATGGTGAGACCCCTTCTTGGGAAAACACCATATGAGCTTTTAAGAGGAAGAAAGCCCAACGTTTCCCACTTGCGTACGTTTGGCTGTAAGTGTTTCGTACACAATAATGGCAAAGACAATCTTGGCAAGATGGATGCTAGGAGTGATGAAGGAACCTTCGTAGGCTATTCTCAGCATAGCAAAGCCTACAAAGTGTTTAACAAAAGAACTAAGAAAGTTGAAGAGAGTGTTCATGTAGTGTTTGATGAGAATACCATGGGAGGTAGCTCTATTGCTGATGAAGAGGAAGGAGATCTAGGTTTTCATCTGTATGAAGAGTCAGAAGTTAGCTTTGAGAAAATTGATCAAGTGCAACAGGTTGTTAACCCAACTCAGGTGGGCGACGTAGATGATCCTGACATGCCTGCTTTGGAAGATACTGCAAATATTGAAGAATCTGGTGATGATGACTCTGATCCAAGCGAAGAAGCTGTAGAGACTGAAAATCCTAACACTGATCAAGGTCACAACAATGGGGTAGTTGACCTCACTCAGCTTCAATTAAACTATCAGCAAAAAGATGCTCATCTAGTGACCAACATCATCTCAGATTACTCCAAGGGTGTTCAAACACGTTCTTCACTTCAGAATTTCTGCGCTTTCAACACTTTTCTTTCTGTTATGGAACCTAAAAATGTGGATCAAGCTCTAAAAGATCCAGATTGGGTGTGTGCTATGCAAGAAGAGCTTGATCAATTTGAAAAAAACAAGGGTTGGCACCTAGTTCCACTACCCAAAGATAGAACTGTGATTGGAACACGTTGGGTTTTCAGAAATAAGCTTGTTGATTCTGGAAATATTGTGAGAAACAAAGAAAGAACTTTGATTGGAACACGTTGGGTTTTCAGAAATAAGCTTGATGATTCTGGAAACATTGTGAGAAACAAAGAAAGACTTGTGTTTAAGGGATATAACCAACAAGAGGGGATAGATTATGATGAGACTTTTGCTCCTGTAGAACGTCTTGAGGCAATTCGTCTCTTGATAGCTTATTCAGCTCATCATGGCTTCAAGCTTCAACCAATGGATGTTAAAACAGCCTTTCTGAATGGGTTTCTTAAGGAAGAAGTGTTCGTAGAGCAAACCCCAGGTTTTGAAGACATCACTCACCCAGATCATGTATTCAAACTCGATAAAGCTCTTTATGGTTTGAAGCAAGCACCTCGAGCTTGGTATGACAGGCTCTCTCAGTTTTTGCTCCAACATGGATATGCTCGAGGACAGGTGGATAAGACACTCTTCCTTCTCAAAGAAGGAAAGCACACTCTGATTGTACAAGTTTATGTGGATGACATCATCTTTGGCTCTATTGATGAAAAACTTGTGAAGAGGTTTGCTAACCTCACGGCTAGTGAATTTGAGATGAGTATGGTTGGTGAACTTAAGTTTTTTCTAGGACTTCAGGTCATACAAGATTTGGAAGGAACAAGAGTACATCAACAGAAGTATCTCAAGGAGTGTGTCAAAAAGTTTGGATTGGACAACTCAAAGTCCTTTGACACACCTATCTTTCCCACCACTTCTCTAGGAAAAGATGGAAATGAAAAGAAGGTTGATCAGACTTTGTATCGGGGAATTATAGGTTCTTTACTCTACCTCACGACAAGCAGACCAGACATCATGTTTAGTGTATGCTTATGTGCTAGATTTCAGTCTGATCCAAGAGAATCTCATCTCAAAGCTGTCAAGAGGATTCTAAGGTACCTCAAAGGGACCGATGATCTGTGCCTATGGTACCCAACCTCATGTGATTTTGGCCTTGTCGGGTACACGATGCTGATTTTGTTGGAAACAAAATTGATCGTAAGAGTACTTCAGGGATGGCTCAATTTCTTGGACCATGTCTTGTGTCATGGGGATCCAAGAAGCAAAATTCAGTTGCACTCTCTACTGTAGAAGCTGAATACATTACCGCTGCTGCGTGTTGTACCCAACTTCTGTGGCTCAAGCAACAACTTCAGGACTTTGGCTTAGAGTATGATGGCATACCTATTCTCTGTGACAACACTAGTGCCATCAACATCTCAAAGAACCCTGTACAACATTCACGAACCAAGCACATAGAGATTCGACATCACTTTCTTCGTGACTGTGTCGAGAAAGGGTTGGTGACCATGGATTTCTGCCGAACAGGTGAACAACGTGCTGACATATTCACTAAAGCTCTCAATCGTGAACCCTTTGTACAATTCCGCATGGAGCTAGGTATGATTTCCCTAAACTAATCTATTTCCCATCTATATTCCCTCAATGATTGACTAGATTAGATGATCTATTTATGATTCAAAAGATTTATGATCTTGAGGTGTTAAATTTGACTATTTCCATGTTACATACTCTTGAACCATGCTCATCATTATGTCTTTATTCTTTGCTTCATGAGTTATGTATCAATTACATGTTGAAACCATTCTTTGAGCCCAAAAGAGTCCAAACCTGATGTTCCTAACCCTCATTACAAGCACAAGTGATGGTTGACTCTACAACCTACCCTAGCCTATCAGGTCAGAGAGTCTCTATGAGCCTATTTTTGAATGTTTTTGCTATAAACGGAGACTTATCTACTTGATTGACAAATCCACATAAAATCTTTTTCCCCGGTTCTCTTTGGAACCCTTGTGCAAAACCCCAAAGAACCAGGCGTATTCTCTTTTTAATGGATGTTGGCAACTCGAGTAAAGTTAGTGACTGTTCACTATATGAGGAAAGTCAAGTGTCTGAAATTTTTGCTGGTCAAGTAGTTGACGTAGAACAGGTCGAGAACGTCAGTTTCAGAGTAAGACAAAAATATCCTTTCTCCAACGGTATCTTTTCAAATATTTGAAGATCTTTTGCCAAAGGAAATTTGCCCTTTCAGTTGCATTGAATAAAGATCTTGGGAAGATTTAGTTTCCATCACATCAACTCAGTCCAAGCTTAAATACGGAGACTCTATCACTAGAAAGGTATGCTCTCTCTCCTGCAACTATTCTCGATCTCTTGCTTTTTATTTCTCTTAACCTCTCTACCAAAAAGCTTCGACCTTTTCATTATCAATGGCGTCAAACCCTAACCCCTCATCCCCCATTCGTGGTACTGAATCTCCACGAACCCTAGCCTTAAGAACCAAACCATGGCTATGCTTTTAGCAGCCATCCAAACCGCCAACAAACCAACAACACCCTTGATGCTTGAAGGTCCCGAATCCACTCACAATCAAGAACCAGGACCATCCTCTCCAAATCAAACCGCATATGTCCCAACTTCTCAAGAAATCCCTCCCACTCAATTCCCCGAAACCAACAGAGAATGAGCAAGAGAAAACCGAGATTTTGCTTGGGGTTGAGAGTCCTAAATCCCAAAACATGCAAGGGGAATTCGATTCTGTCCAAGAAGTAGTGAAGTCGATTGAGGCTATGGAGTCCGGCGATAGAGTTTCTCAACCAATCGTCACGGAGAAGACGACTACTGTTCTTTTGGCGGGAGTAAATGCTCAGGTGAATGACCCAGAACAGGTTGTTGACCCAAGCAAAGTGGTTGACTCCACTGAACATCCTGATTCACCACTTAAACCTCTCAACATTGAAGGACACACGATGACTCAGAACAAGGTACTCCTAGTGATCCCAAGATTTCTCTGTTCAAATCTATTGCATCTTCTTCTAAGGCACATTCAAAAGAAGATATTGCTAGACAACTGTTTGTGTCTGAAAAATCTGATGAGGATGATGTGGTGATAACTAAAGAATCTAGGAAACCTAAGACTAGGGAGTCTACTGCCAAGGTCACTAGAAAGAGAGGAAGGGAAGTATCTCTAATGCCTGTTGGTTCTGAAGGTGGAGACTCTGTAGTCTCTAAGAAAACTGTTAGGTCGAAAAAGAGTAAAAAGGTGGCCACTCGGTCAAGTGGGCGACTTGCTGCAAGTGGGAAACCAAAAAAGGGCAGTAAAGAAATCAAAGGCGAAGGAAGTAACATGGCTGGTCGTGAGTTTGTCAAGGAACTCATCCTGGACGATGAGTTGATTACTTCCACTGGTTTACAAGGCGTCACTGAGCTATTGTCTTTTCAAGGGTGGTCTCATCCATTCCATGAGGAGGAAAGTTTTAATCCGGAGTTGGTAAAAGAGTTTTACAGGTCATTGACTGTGGAAGACAAGGAGAAGAGAACCATGGGCCATTATGAGTTAAATGGTGAGAAATTCACCTTATCAAGCATGGAGTTAGCCATTCCTCTGCAAGTACCACACAAGGGATTTGCTGAATATTATAGAGGTACTTGGCCTGAAGAAGTTGATTCTGCTGGGTTGCTCAAAAAGGTCACACAGGTTGATGATGTTGATGTTGGTCCCTTTGTCACCAACTTCATGAGTGCTGAAAGGAAGGTTCTTTTTTACTTGGGTGATCAGTAACTTGATTCCTAGGGAACAAAAGAGGAGCACTGCTATGATCCAAGACATTCTTGTCATGGACAAGATTCTCAACAAGGAACCTGTCAACTTTGCTCGGTTAGTGCTTCTCCACATGGATTCTAGGAAAGACAATCCCACACATGCTCTTCCATACAGCTCCATTGTCAAGAAGGTGCTTCTTTTTCATGAGGTCTATGAGACTGAGAAAGAGGTGGAGCACATTCGTCTTCTCAATGCTGACATTGTTCGCAAAATGGGCTACAAACTGGTTGATGACATTTGGGTGTCCAGGGATGCAGGCAAGGAAGTGGCCTCTGATACTGAGATGGAAGATGCTGAGTTAGGCATTCATGCTATGGGAAGGGAAGGTGAACAACCTGGTGCAATTATGAAGATGTTAGCCGAGCTCCAACGTCAAAACCTGGATTTGCTTGAGAAGGTTGGCCAACTCCTGCGTGATCAGTCTGCGTTGAAATCTGATGTTCATGGCTTATCTATTGCGTTTGGTGATCTGCTCAAGTCAGTGACTTAGCTTGAGTAGCCGACATCCAATTCCCTTTATCTTCCCTTGCACATCTATCATCTCAAAAACATCTTTTTGGTTTCATCTATATGTTTTTGCTTTCTCTGTGTTGCATGTTTAAGACTATTTTGGTTATGTTGCTATGGATTCTGTATGTATGTTGGATAATTTTCTATTTACCCTTGTTTGATTATCTCTTCTTGCATGATTATTTAGATTTATCATTTCGATGATGCCAAAAGAGGGAAAAGGCTGGGGGTAGATAAAATAATGGGATTTTTATGCTGAATTACATGTGGGTTATCCAACTTAGGGGGAACTTTTGGTTAACTTGAATACTATTGCATATTTTGTTCGAGTTTTGGTATTGCTCTTATTATACAGGATAGAAGAGTTTGTCACCATCAAAAGGGGGAATTTGTTAGAAAAGCTGGAGGCTTTGATTTTGATGGTTCGAAACGTCTGTCACGTAAACGACCTCGAGTCTTTGAAAGGAGTCGCCAACGTCAGTCAGGTCGTCGACGTGTGTTGAAGGCAGATCTCGGAGATCTTGAAGACGCGTGATATCTTGGTAGTTTGGATAATATAAACTTGTTTTAGGAAAGATCTTGTGCAGATTATATTGTAAGCCGTGTATGCCTTTATCCTAAGCCGTTATTGATTGTAATCCTTTTATATGCTTAGGATGATTTTGTAAAGATAATAGAAATAATATCTTGCCATAACCGAATTGGAAGATATTATTCTCTCTTATCTGACCTAGTTTGTGTGTATTTAATCTAAGGCTTTAGGTTAGATAGAGCACGAACTCATACTCCATTTTGTGCTTAGAAAGAAACGAGAGTTCGAGAGGAAGACGTAGGCTTTTGCTAGATTGAGTGCGGGTTGTAGTTACTTAGTTCACAACGAGTTCTAGAGTGCTTGGGAAGTAGGTCTAGATCCAGGGTGTTTATGTAACTAGTCCAAGAGATTAATAAAGCAAGCTACGGCTTTTAATCCTTCCAAGCAAGAACTTGGAAGGGAGTGGTTTTCACACTTGGTTGATTGAGTTGATCAAACAAGTGTTTCCACTATAAAAACTTTGTTTTCAAGTAAGTCTTTCTTGTAGTTTATTTCCGCTGCATTTACTTAAAGGCTGAGGACTTAGTTGAGGTCGACAACCTAGACGTACTAACGATCCTACATAGGGGTTTTCCGAGGGGATCATGGAGGGATCCTTTTTTTACTCCTCGGGCAAAGCTTCCTTTTCACTTGGAGTCACATCTACAGCCTTGGGTCCAAGGTCGGCAACAACATCAAATTAGGATTGAAGCTTTGTAACTGGAGAGGGAGAGGAAAGTTTGGCCTTTTAGAGAGCGTCAAGTTTGGCTCTAAGAACCTCGAGTTTGGAATCATCGAGGCCTTCGATGTTTAGGACAGTGGTGTTCGAACAAGACTCCATTTAAGAGAGAGAGAGAGAGAGAGAGAGAGAGAGAGAGAGAGAGAGAGAGAGAGAGAGAGAGAGAACATTGAAGCTTGAAGAAGATTAAGGTTCTTGAAGGTAAAAACAAAGGTGCGGTGAAAAATTATGACCGAAAGAGAAGGGTATATAAAGCACACCTCTTTCCTTGTAGATTAATATCACATTCTTCCCAAGATCTTCTATCCATATCTCAACGGCTAAAACTTCCAATAACTATGATTTTTACACCGCCATTAAGATGAGACTGCAAAAACGTCTCGTTGTTCCCTACAAAAACACTGTGCAACGGTTGGATTTTTCAATCGCATTCACAACGGCTATTACACTGTGTCCTTTCTGAGCGGAGTAGACGTCTGTTCCTTTTTAGAGAAAAATCTTCAAAATTTATTCAAGGATGTTCCTCCATAAATCAAGGTCTCCAAACCACTAGTTCCATTCCTCATTACCATGAGTGGATAAAAAGGCCTATTTGAACTAGGGTTGGGACTTTATACCCGTGGAACCGAACTGAACCGCATATTTTGGTTTGGTTCGGTTCGGTTAATGAAAATTTGTTTAGGTATTTTTTCGGTTCGGTTAATGAAAACTTCGGGTTTGGTTCGGTTTTTCGAAAAAAGCAAAAAAACAAACCGAATAACCGTTATATATTAATAATATATAAAAATATTTAATTTTATATCAGATAAACCTAACTAGCAAAAACCTCGTCCTCAGTCCTCGCCAGTCGCCTTCTTCTTCTTGTTCGGGCCGCTTCTTCTTCTCCAGTCGCCTCGTCGCCAGTTCGCGCCTCGTCCTCACTAGTCGCTAGTTCACGCCTCCTCGTCCTCACAAGTCACCAGACTCAGCACCGCTCAGGTACTCCACCGCTCAGGTACCGAACCACGCCTCCTTCTTTTCTTCTCTCCTTCTGCCGGTCTAACACCGATCGTCTACTTGTTGTGTGCAGCATCGTTGGGAGCGTTGACTCCTTTAGTAGCCGGTTCTAGTGGAACGCGCACAAAGACCCGAGCCCTCTCCTTCAGTAGCCGCTCAGGTATCTCTTTCTCTGAATTTGGCCATGGTTTCTCTGCCCCTTTGTGTGTTTCTTTTATTCGATCGGTTGCTTGTCTGGCTTGTGAAATAATTTCTCCATTGATCAAGATTGAAGTTATAATTACAAGTCTTGATCCAATTCTAGTTTCCGCTCGATGAATTTGTGCATTTGAAAAAACCGAGCTCTCACATTTCCAATGAGTTCTTTTCCAATGAGTTTGAGTTTGATTCGCGTAGATCCGAAATATTTGTGTAGATCTGGATACGAGTTGATCTTTTCTACACATTACTAATTAGGTTGGTAAACCTTGTTAACTTTGATGCCATTTTGTGCTTCAATTAAATTGATCTTTGTTCTAATGATAGACTAATATGCTGTTGGAAAGCTAATTTACCTTGTTTCTCTGTAGCCTATTTAATTTTTGCTTAAGGCTTGAACCTAAAATGAAATGCTTCATGAGGCTAAAGCTTAAAGACTCTGAAGGAGCATTTTGAAGAATGTGCATCTTATCCTACATGTGGCTTGAATTGTGTTTGAAGGAGCATTTACAATCATAATCATCTTCAAAATCAATATTATAGGCTATTGATATTAAATTTGAATATACTTAGGATTGTACATCCTTTGATTTATAATATCTGAGAACAATGTAAAACCATGTAAAATAAGTGCTCAAGAATAAAGTTTATCAAAGAGGTAGATAAGTAACTTCTTTATTTATTTAGGGTGCTGATATTAAATTGTTGTCTTTTGATTTATTGGTTCTTTTCTTTTCTTTTTTGTTAGGTAAGATTTGTGTTAGGAGATGCCAATGAGTTCTTCAGCACAACAAGTCGGCGATGTTGAACTGTCTGATTCCAGTCCAAGCAATTCTAGTGATAGCTCGGACGCCGATGAGACTGACTACTAATCAGACCAACGCAGCCGCTGCAGTCACGAGTGAGAAGTCCAAGGCGACTGTACCAATTCGAACATCAAAGAGAAAGAGAGAGAGGAAGGCAATTGAGTTGAGGTCGAAGGTCTGGTTGCATTTCGAAAAATTCGATGAACCAATTATCGAATTGGTTGATGGAGTCAACAAGCAAGTGGGGCAAACGAAGAAGGCCAGGTGTAATTATTGCAAGACAGTCCTTGCTTGTGATTCAAGAGGTAATGGCACATTATCTCTTAAAAAGCATGTTGAAGTTCATGGAAAGAAATATCCTAGTAGCTTAGCTAATGTGAATTTGTAGGATGGGAAACAAAGTCATCTAGGTTCTGAATTGGTTGAAGGATTTAACCGTTTGACTACTAGAGTATGGTCACATGAAGCTTGTATTGATGCTACAACATAGATGATTGTGATTGATGAACTGCCATTTAGTGCTATAGAGAGGGTCGGGTTCAAGTTATTTTGTGGCGTTGCTATACCTAGGTTAATATTGCCTTGTAGGAACTGAATTAATGTTTATGCAGCCTGGTGCACCGATTTTTTAACAAGAACCGAATTAAACATAGGAACCGAACCATATTTTGGGTAACCGAAGAACCAAAGAACCAAAGAACCGAAGAACCGAAATTTAAGGGCCATTTCTGTATTTCGGTTAACCGAAATAACCGCAATTAGGAACCGATCAAAGTTCGGGTTCAATTATTACGGTTCTTCACTAAAAAATCCAGGAACCGAACCGTAAAAAAAAAAAAATTACCCTGCGGGTAAGCTAAAAAAAACCAAAAACCGAAATATTACAGCCCTAGTTTGAATGGACAAGGGACAAGGGATGTTCCATTCAAACTTTTTGAGGGCTTGGGATATTTTTGACATCCAAACAATTATTCCCCGTTTAAAGGTAATCAAAAGGGGTTCATAGGGAGGGTTTGTTTGGACCAGGCTAAAGGACAGGTTATAACCAACCATCATTTCAGCGTGAAGTGAGGGATGGAATAGATTCAGTTGGTTATGTTGGGCTAACAGAAAATCTTGGATCTTAATCATTTTAGTTTCAATTCCTTTTAACATGCAACTCTTAACAATTTCAAATGTATTTAACATCAATGCATAGAGGAACGATATAAGCCATTAGAAAACATGTCAAATGATACGTAGTTCTCTGAGAAGATACCTCTTTATCTAGTCACTGAGGGAATAGAGGACCAGGACTTGTTTACTCCAAGGAAATCATTCCTAGCAACATCCTTAAATGCTCATAGGGTTTTCTGTCCAAAGCCTTGGTGAAAATATCTGCAACTTGATTTTCAATCCTACAATGATCCATCTTCATGAAACCTTTTTCAACATTATCTCGTAAGAAATGATTTCAAATATCTATATGTTTGGTTCTAGAATGATGCACAAGATTCTTGGAGATATTGATGGCACTTGTATTATCACACAAGATAGGGATAGTGTCAAGAGACATAAAGAAATCCACCAGTTGTTGTTTTAACCACAAAACCTGGGAACAACAGGCGGTTGCTGTGACATACTCTGCTTCAGTCATGGAAAGAGCAATTGAATTTTGCTTCTTCGATCCCCAAGACACCAAGCAAGGACCAATAAATTGGGCCATACCTGATGTGCTCTTCCTATCTACCAAGTGACTTGTAAAATCTCCATCCGAGAATCCGATAAGATTGAACGAGTTATGTCTTGGATACCATAGACACAACCCATCGTTCCCTTTCAAGTAGTGCATAATTCTCTTTACTTCTTTCAGATGTGTTTCTTTAGGATCAGCTTGGAATCTAGCACAAAGACACACATTGAACATAATATCTAGCCGACTGGCCGTTAGGTACAATAAGGAACAAATCATTCCTCGGTACATCGTTTGATCAACATCAACACGATTCAAATCAGCATCAAGACGAGTATTAGGAGAAATAGGAGTATCAAATGGTTTCATAGAAACCATACCATACTTCTTCAATAGCTTCTTGATGTACTTTTGTTGATGTACCTTCGTTCCCTCATCACTTTGTACCACTTGTAGACCAAGAAAGAAAGTGAGTTCACCGATCATGCTCATCTCAAACTCACTGCTCATCAGATTCTTAAAGCTTTCTACAAGTTCAGGGTTAGTAGAGCCAAATATAATATCATCAACATATACTTGAACTACTAGCACCTCACCGTCTTTTTCCTTTAGGAACAATGTTTTGTCGATCACACCACTTTTGTACCCATTTGACAATAGAAATTGGACGAATCTATCATACCAAGCACGAGGCGCCAGTTTAAGACCATAGAGAGCATTATCCAGCACGTAGACATGGTCGGGGTGATCAACATCTTCAAAGCCTAGAGGTTGCAACACATAAACCTCCTCTTATAGGTACCCATTCAGAAATGTCGTCTTCACATCCATTTGATAGAGTTTAAATCCTTTGTGAGAGGCATAGGCGATAAGAAGACAGATGGCTTCTATTCTTGCAACAAGAGCGTACGTTTCATCGTAATCGACCCCTTCTTGTTGATTGTACCCTTTTTGCTACAAGCCTCGCCTTGTTCCTTGTGATAGCTCTGGTGTCATCAAGTTTGTTCCTGAATACCCACTTTGCTCCTATAGCCATCTTGTGCTTTGGCTTGGAAACTAATCTCCATACTTTGTTTCTCTCAAACTGGTGTAGTTCCTCTTGCATAGCAACTATCCAGTCAGGATCTTTTAATGCTTCCTTCACATTTTTCGCCTCTGTAAGAGAGATAAACGCATTGAAAGCACAAAAACTCTTGAGAGAGGAACGAGTAAGCACACCTTTTTCGTATGGAGTGATGATGTTGTCAATAAGATGATCCCTCTTTTGATGATAGTTTCTGACTTCGATCTGAGTAGGATCTATGCTTGACTCCTCTTGCTCATGTCGATATGTCGTTATAGGGGATGTTTCTTCCACTTGATCTTCATTTTGTGGAGTATCATCTTCAGGATTCGTCGTACCTCCTGTGTCATCTCCATCCACATCTAGACTGGGAGGAGTGACTGCTTCATTTGGAGCTTGTGTACTTGAATCTGGATCGACTTCATCATTTGATTCTGTATTTAGAACCTTCAGTACTTCCTCATTCCCTGACAGGCTCCCTCGATTTTTGGACTCGTCAAAGACAACATGAATGCTTTCTTCAAACTTCTTTTTCCTTTTATTGAACACCTTGTAAGCCTTGATGTTGGATACATAGCCCAGAAAGATGCTTTCGTCACTCCTTGGATCAAACTTGCCTAGCTCGTCTTTTCCATTGTTGTGAACAAAGCACCTGCATCCAAAGACTTTCAAGTGGGAAATATTTGGCTTTCTTCCCCTAATAAGTTCATATGGAGTTTTAGAAAAATTGGAACGTATGGTAGCTCGATTTATGATGTAGCAAGCGATACTGACTGCCTCAGCCCAAAAGGACCAACGCAAGTTACTTGCCAACATCATAATATGAGCCATGTTTTAGAGCGTTCCATTCTTTCTTTCTGCTATGCCATTTTGTTGAGAAGTCCTCGGTGCAGAGAAGTTCTAAGACACTCCATGTTCATCACAAAAGTTATGAAACATGGAATTCTTGAATTATGTTTCGTTATCCAATTTGATAACCTTCAGTTTTTGTCCTATTGATGCTTCTACCTTCTTGATCCAACTTTTGAATGACATGAATGTCTCATCTTTGGAACCTAGAAAGAGAGTCCATGTATATCTAGTAAAATCATCAACAATAACAAAAATATACTTGCTACCTCCATGACTTTTCAACCACATGGGACCACACAAATCCATGTGTACCATCTCAAGGGGATGAGAAGTGCTTATCGATAACTTTGGTTGAAAGGACGATCTGCTTTGTTTCCCTCTCACGCACTCTTCACACAAGCTTTCCTTTTCTACAAGAACTTTGGGAAGTCCTATCACCAGGTTTTGTGAGTATGATGTGAGCCCCACCAGGACGGCTAGCCAAGACGAGAGTGACATGTCCGTGCGCTCCGATGGACCAATCACACGAGCCAGGACTCGGGCCATAACCCGAGCCACTTTGTCCATCATCGCGCGCGCCGTCGCAAGCCATGGCGCAACCACTGGCGCGCCCCTCTCCACGTGCCTCGTCACCATCGGAGGCGCGTCGAGTCTCCAGCCCGACGCCTCGCACCGCAGCGCCGAGAACCCCATTCTCGGCACCGTACCAGTCGTGAGCGCGGAGCCACATGCCACGCTGCGCCGCCCCGGCGTGGGAACTTGAGGTTCCAGCGCGCCTCGGCCTCGACACTCGAGGTCTGAGTGCGCACCAGCCTCGGCACCGCCGACTCCGTGCCGCGCGCTTGACAGCGTCGCGACACGCCCTTGGCGCGCCACAGCCTTGTCACGGCCTTGTTGCGACACTCGCGACTAGGCCACCGTGACCTATCTTTATTTCTTACTATTTTTAGAACTATTTCCATTCCGAGACCTTGCTACTTATGTCTTTACTATTTTTATGAGTTTTGGGCTTGGGCCAAGTGGTTGGGCCGCAGGCTTGCTTCCCCCTTCACTTCCCCACGCCGCCTAGGGTTTCGAGAACTAGGGCGCGCCTCCTTCTCCTATAAAAGGAGCACGCCCCTCATTGTTTTGCTTACGCATTGTTTAATGTACTGTTATGCTGTCGAGTTTACTCCAGAGTGATTATTAAGGGGTCAACCCAATTTCTTATCTCATCCCATATTCCTCCGTTCTCCTTCAAAAGAGAGCACCTTCTCATCCTTTCACTTCTTTCTCATCCCAAAGTCTAGTCGTTAATTCGGCTCAAAACTATCCAAATCCGCAAGAGAAGACCATTTACGAGTCCAACAATCGATCCTTCGTGAATCCTTTAACGGGGTTCACATCAACTGGCATCAGAGCCTCGGATTGCGTAAGTCTTTCTCTCGCTTTTACTCATTTTTTTGCACGATTTTTTTTTTCTACCACCATTTTCATTAGCTTCCGCCATATCTACCATCATTCACCTAGTTTCCATTGTCATTTGCTTCGAAAAAAAAAAGCAAAAAAAATCACAAAAATTGCCAAACCGCCGACTTGCACATTGAATTGGTTCATTAGTCGAGTTTTCGAATCTTGCTTGCATCTTACTTGCTTTGTTCGAGTTGATTTGCTTGTGTGTGTCGTGTGATTTGGTTCGTTGGTGCGAGATTTGGTCCGATTTGGCCTGATCTCAAATCTTCTATTTGTTGCAAGTATCTTGGGAAATATATTCCATATCTTGTTAGTTGCCGAATTTAAAACAAAAATATATATTGGATAAGTAAAGCCAAAATAAGGCAACCTTATCCTCGTTAATTAAAAAAAAAAAGATTTTGTGGGGACACACAAGCCAAAATAAGGCAAGTGTTCCCATATTTGAAAAGATCTCATTCGGCCCCCTTGCTTCCATATCTTTCCATATCTTCTCATTTATCTTATAATATCTTGCATATCTTTCTTGTTAGGAAATCTTACTTGATTGATATTGTTTGATTGATACAATCTCGCCTCTTTCCTTAAGGCCTAGATCTCCTCTCTTCTTCTTTCCTCTCACGTGCCAAGGCTTCCCTAAAGCCGACGCCACATCATCTCTTCTTCTTACTTGCTTGTTCTTACTCTCTTTGTTCCATAATTGTGCAACGTCAAGATCCTAGCCTCCCATACCCTTCGAGTACTTTTCGTGCAAACTAAGAGTACTTGTGTGGTGAGTCTTACAATATCTTGGCGTTTCTATTGCTTGTTGTTTGAGAATTTTTTAACCCCTTTCTTTTCATGTCTATGGTCGAGATTGGAGACGTTAGTATGGAAGGGGATGAGCTTTCAAACCAACAAGGCATCTCAAATCAACAACCACCGAACCCACCGCCGGCTCCAACGAGTCTTCTCGGCGCGCCGAATGCATCGGCGCAAGGGCTCGTGACCGCTGCGGGTCTCGCGGCACTCGAGGCACGCTTCGCAAACCTCGAAGGCTTGATGACGAGGTTCCTTAATCAGCAAGCGGCGCCACTAGCCGTGACCATTCATACGCAGCACGCGATTCCGAGCGTAAAGCCACACGGGGTCTCGGTTCCACGGGCTTCGGCGCAGGAGAAAGGCAAAGGCCCTTTGGTGGAATCGACTAACCCGAATGGGTTCCAACGCTTGGAATCCATGAAGGAAAGCCAACCCACTAATCAGGCTCAACAAGTGGACGACGTTGTTGACGTTCATTTCGATGAGGAGTATGACTCCGAGGAGTGGCGGCGTCAACAATCGAAAAAGAAGAAAAACGCGGTCACCCCGACGCCTAGAAAAAAGAAATCCAAAGGCCGAGATGACTTCGATGTCGATGACTATCAAGTCCATCAAAGCCCCACAACTCCATATTCAGAATCTGAGGACTCTATGACGGAGTACGAGGAGGATTCCGAGGAGGAATTTGACCACCCTCCGGTCCATGATTCGGAGGAGTGGATAGATCGGGATCCGGATTGGATTTCGAAACCCAAGTTGCCCGTGAACCGCGCGGAGTATGATCGGCTCGAGGGCCATGACAACCGCGATCGGCCTCGGCGCAACGGGGATCGGCGTCGCCAAGACCGAAACCGGGAGCACCAGCGGCGCCCTCGGCGCGACGAGGACGAGGATCCAAGCGATGGCAGCGACGGCTCCAGCCGAGGCCATGGCCGAGGACCACGACGCCGACGCACTCCACCTCCGCGTGCCAACCGACGCGTCGCAAATGAACGTCCGACGCATGTATCACGCCGTGATGTGAAGGTAAAATTTGAGGACTTTTTTGCTAGTTACGACCCTGACGTGTTTATTTCTTGGTTGCAGGGAACCGAGCACGTGCTCAAGCATTGCCATTATGAGGAGCACGAGAAAGTCGAGGTGGTGACCCTTCATTTCCGGGGTGCCGCTCGGATGTGGTGGAACCAATTCGAATCGGATCGTGCCCGAAAGGGTAAAGCCCCCATAACCTAATGGCATCAACTTGTGTTCATTATGAAGAGGAAGTTCATCCCACCCGATTACAAGGAAAAAGTGCGGATCTTGATTCAAGACGCTCGCCAAGGTTCCATGAGTCCGGAGGAGTTTTTTGCATACCTTGAGGATTTATTCTTCAAGGCCGGCATTAGTGCTTCCCCGGGGGCGTTGCGGTCTCGTTTCGTGGCGGGACTCCACCAATGGATCCGAGATCGGTTGGTTGTCTTGCCAATCAAAGATTTGGGGCGTTTGATACACACGGCCATGGAGCTTTACAAGCAATTCAAGAGGCCGAAGACGTCCACATTTTCGAGGTATAATTCTCCCCCTAGTCCATCCGCTTTAGGTACTAACAAGTTTGTTCCTCCTTCTATGTCTAAATCTAAGGTAGGTACCCAAACGACGGACTCCAAGGGCGCTTCGGTGGGACAAAACCGTGACAAGGCAGCCCCTCCCCCACAAAGGACTCGAGACATCGAGTGCTATTTATGTGGTGGCCGAGGGCACTTGAAACGCGATTGCCCCAACACGAAGCGAGTGCTATTCTCGTCTCAATCCGCGGCATACGAGAGTGTGGAAGAGGATGAGTCCGAGGAGGACGACGCCGTGCCAATTGAAGACGGTGCATATTGTGCATCTTCGGACATCGACGCCGGCGTCGACAAGCTATTGCTAGTGACGCGCCGAGCGCTTAGCATGAGGGAAGCCGTGCCCACCGATCAACGGGAAAACATTTTCCGTACTCGGTGTTTGGTACAAAATGTTTCCCTAAGTGTGATTATAGATTCGGGATCATGCGGCAACTTCTTGTCAAGGAAAGTGGTCGATCATTTTAAGTTGCCACAAACGAATCATCCGAGGCCGTACAAGCTTGCATGGATTTCCAACGATGGCGACCATTGGATCAAAAAACAGTTTAATCTTTCCTTTTCCATTGGTTTATATTCCGATTCTATTCTTTTTGATGTCACTGACATGGACGCCACCCATCTCCTTCTTGGCCGTTCATGGCAATTTGACCGTCACGTGATTTACGATGGTCGGTTGAACACATACATGTTCAATTACCATGGTAAACGCGTGACCATCTTACCTATGTCTCCGAGTGAAGCGTTACAGGATGAAGCCGAAAGGCAACAAGCAAACGCTCGGGACAAGTCCACGGCCGCGCCTACGCCAAATTCAAGCCCGAACGGCGCTTCTGGCCAAGGACCGAATTCTGTCGGCGTTCCTGGCTCCAATACCCAAAATTTTGGATTCCATGATGATGTGAACCAGAAACACCGAGCAAAGGTGAAGAACGAGCCTCAGACGCCACTGTCGTCCTCGGCTGCGCGTCGCGACGCGCAGGCGCCCGTGCCCAGCGGCGCTGGCTCGAACCAACGACTTTCCAGCGGCGCGCCCAGTGCAGATCCTCATCCCTGGCCAGGAACTGGTGGCCGGAAGGTTGGTGCCCACGGAGCACCTCGGATGCGCGAGGACGTCGAGCCCCCTCTTCTCGGCTCGATGCAAGACCGGCTATTCTTATGCCGTCGGCTCGATGTGGTCAAACACATCGAGGGGAGTACTACTTGCTTTCTCTTGTGTCCATTACTTAATATATCTATAGATAAGACACATGTATTACCCCCTTCTATTTCTGACTTGCTGCAGGAGTATTCGGATATTATGCTTGCCGAGCTCCCCGACGGGTTGCCACCTATTCGGGGGATCGAGCATCGCATAGACCTCATTCCCGGCGCTTCATTGCCAAACCGGGCTGCGTATAGGGCATCACCTAAGGAGACTCAAGAGCTTCAACGCCAAGTCCCATCTCTTTTGGACAAAGGCTATGTTCGAGAGTCCCTTAGCCCGTGTGCGGTCCCGGTTATTTTGGTGCCGAAGAAGGATGGTTCTTGGAGGATGTGCGTGGATTGCCGTGCCATCAACCAGATTACCATCAAGTACCATCACCCCATTCCCCGCTTAGTCGACATGTTGGACGAATTGCATGGAGCCGTGCTGTTTTCGAAGATTGATTTGAGGAGCGGCTACCATCAGATTCGGATGCAAGAAGGGGACGAGTGGAAGACGGCTTTCAAGACCAAACATGGTCTTTACGAGTGGTTGGTGATGCCCTTTGGCCTCACTAATGCTCCTTCTACCTTTATGCGTCTTATGAACTTTGTTTTGCGTAAATTTTTAGGACTTTTTGTCGTCGTGTATTTTGACGACATTTTGGTTTATAGTAGGACTTTGGACTCTCACGTGGGGCACCTTAGGCATGTGTTAGATTGCCTCCGCGAGCACTCTTTATATGTAAATTTGGACAAGTGTGTGTTTTGCTCGGATACGCCGAATTTTCTTGGCTTCGTCGTATCCAAGGATGGCCTACGAGTGGATTCTGACAAAATCTGGGCCATTCGTGAGTGGCCAATCCCAACGACCCCGACAATGATTCGTTCTTTTTTGGGGCTAGCTGGTTTCTATAGGCGATTCGTCAAGGACTTTAGTTCTATCGCCGGGCCACTCCATTCTTTGACAAAGAAGGCAACCACAATAAAGTGGATGCCGCATCACGAGGCCACCTTCGAGGCCTTTAAAGATGCTTTATGCCGAGCCCCGATCCTGCAATTGATGGACTTTACAAAGCGCTTCGAGATCGAGTGCGACGCTTCGACTATGGTATTGGCGGAGTACTCCTTCAAGAACAAAGGCCTATCGCTTACTTTAGCGAAAAGCTAGCTGGGGCTACACTCAATTATTCGACCTATGATAAAGAGCTTTACGCTCTTATTCGGGTCCTAAAGATGTGGCAACATTATCTATGGCCAAGCGAGTTCGTAATTCATACGGATCACGCGACCTTGGCTTATCTTAAGAGTCAAACGACTCTGAATAGGCGCCACGCACGTTGGGTTGAGTTTATGGAGACGTTCCCTTACGTCATTGCTCATAAGAAAGGAAAAGAGAACGTTGTCGCCGACGCTCTCTCTCGAAGGTACATTTTACTCACCCAATTGCATTAAAAAATGCTCGGTTTTGCTATGATCAAGGAGTTGTACGCCTTAGATCCGTACTTCTCCTCAATCATAAAAGAACTTGAGCATTCGCGGATCCATCAGTCCTTCTTCTTGGAGAATGGTTTTCTTTACCGAGCTGGGAAGCTTTGCATTCCGGCCTCTTCGGTGAGACATCTATTGCTCCAAGAGGCTCATGATGGCCAAGGCCACTTTGGCATAGCCAAAACCTTGGCAGCACTTCGTGAACATTTCTTTTGGCCTCATATGGCTCGGGAAGTTAACAAGTATTGTCAAAGTTGTGTGCCGTGTCATACTGCCAAGTCTCAGTCCCAACCGCATGGACTTTACACGCCACTTCCAATTCCGGACGCCCCGTGGGAAGATCTTTCGATGGATTTTATTACGGGACTTCCGACGTCAAGGCGTGGAAAGGACTCAGTATTTGTAGTCGTGGACCGGTTTTCCAAAATGGCCCACTTTATTGCATGTAAGGGGACAAACAACGCGGTGGAAATCGCTAATTTGTTCTTCGAACATGTGGTGAAGTTACATGGTATTCCTAGAACTATTATTAGTGCTAGGGATACCAAATTCTGCAGCCAATTTTGGAGAACACTTTGGGGGAAGTTAGGGACACGACTCCTGTTTTCCACATCTTATCACCCCAGACCGATGGTCAGACTGAGGTGACCAATCGAAACTTGGGCACTCTTCTTCGGACGATGCTCAAGGCAAACCCACGTCGGTGGGAGGACTTACTTTGTCATGTTGAGTTTGCATATAACAGGTCCTTCCACTCTGCGACGAAGATGACCCCTTTCGAAGTGGTCTACGGGCGTAATCCTCACACGCCTATGGATTTGGTGCCTTTGCCCTTCAATCCCGAGGAGCATGTCGACGCGGCCAACCACGCCGACCATATCCGATGATTACATGAGCGCACCAAGGCGCAGCTGCTGCGACGCTCGGATCAATACGCGGCCCAACGCAACAAGGGGCGCCGCGCTTTGATCTTCGAGCCCGAAGATTTGGTGTGGGTCCATCTTCGGAAAGAACGTTGTCCCGCTGCTCGGAAGACGAAGCTTCACCCATGGGGGGACGGTCCCTTCAAGGTCCTCCGGCACATCAACGACAACGCTTATATTCTCGACCTCCTGGGTAAATACAACGTTTCCGCCTCCTTTAATGTCTCAGATCTATCTCCTTATGTGGATTCCGAGTATCATGACGAGGAAATGGGGACGTTTCCCACCCAAGGGGGGGAGGGTGATGTGAGCCCCACCAGGACGGCTAGCCAAGACGAGGATGACATTTCCGTGCGCTCCGATGGACCGATCACACGAGCCAGGACTCGGGCCATAACCCGATCCACTTCGTCCATCATCGCGCGCGCCGTCGCAAGCCATGGCGCAACCATTGGCGCACCCCTCTCCACGTGCCTCGTCACCATCGGAGGCGCGCCGAGTCTCCAGCCCGACGCCTCGCACCGCAGCGTCGAGAACCCCATTCTCGGCACCGTACCAGTCGCGAGCACCGAGCCACATGCCACGCCGGGCCGCCCAGGCGTGGGAACTTGAGGTTCCAGTGCGCCTCGACCTCGACACTCAAGGTCCGAGTGCGCACCAGCCTCGGCACTGCCGACGCCGTGTCACGCGCTTGACAGCGTCGCGACAAGCCCTTGGCGTGCCACAGCCAAGGGCGTGTCGCGACGCTGCTACTTATGTCCATTCCGACACCTTGCTACTTATTTCTTTACTATTTTTATGAGTTTTGGGCTTGGGCCAAGTGGTTGGGCCGCATGCTTGCTTCCCCCTTCACTTCCCCACGCCGCCTAGGGTTTCGAGAACTAGGACGCGCCTCCTTCTCATATAAAAGGAGCACGCCCCTCATTGTTTTGCTTACGCTTTGTTTAATGTACTGTTATGTTGTCAAGTTTACTCCAGAATGATTATTAAGGCGTCAACCCAATTTCTTATCTCATCCCATATTCCTCCGTTCTCCCTCAAAAGAGAGCACCTTCTCATCCTTTCACTTCTTTCTCATCCCAAAGTCTAGTCGTTAATTCGGCTCAAAACTATCCAAATCCGCAAGAGAAGACCATTTACGAGTCCAACAATCGATCCTTCGTGAATCCTTCAACGGGGTTCACATCAGAGTAGAGTTTGTGAAATCCTCGATGATTTGCGTGACCGAACCTTCTATGCCAAAGATCAGTCTCTCTACTACTGTAACAAAGCATAACTCTTCTTGTGGTTGGAAACTTGAGTCGACAAAATGCACATTGTCGCGCCTCTTTCCCTTCAGGACCATAAGACTTGAATTCTTGTTCTTGATCGTATAGCCATCTGAGGTAAATGACATCTCATTGTTCCCTTGGTCACAAAGCTGAGCAATACTCAACAAATTATAACCAAGACCCTTCACCAAGCTCACGTCTTTAATGCTAGTCTTTTCATTTAGCTTGACTTCACCTATTCCAATGACTTCTCCTTGATTGTTGTTGCCAAAGGAAATGTTTCCTCCAGCATTGCTCTAAAGTGAGGACAGTATACTCTCGTTCCCTTTCATGTGACATGAACACCTGCTGTCAAGGATCCAGCGGATGTTCCCCCTCACTTCAACTTGTAAGAAAGAAATCATGTTTTAATAACCCAGGCCTGCTTAGCTTTCCCGGGTCGGTAAGCAGAGTACACAAAATTATATATTTGAGATTGAACTAAAGTATCTTTCTGTGGACTCTTGGAACTAGAAGCAATGTTTGAGGGATCAACATGGTTTTTCCCTTTATCAGTTTTAGAATCTTGCTTCTTGTTACTATTTTGAGTTGGTTTCTTCTTACTGATGAGATTTGTCATACCCCTGAATTTTCTTACCAGACCACATTTCTTGTTGTTCCATGTGTTCTGTTTTTGAACCTTCTTGTTAGACACTTCTAATCTAACCTTACAATCCTTTTGGAGATGACCTCCCTTACCACAATGATAGCACACCCTATAATATTCGCCAAGATAGCACTTAGGATGTGGTTTCTAGAGGGTTCGTTCCTTTGCACGTTCCTTGGAAGGAACATTGTGCTGGTTCCCTTGAGACTATTTTAGATATATCTTATCGACCGTTTTACCAGAATACTAATCTGAGTTTTCATTCAGCCCACTCAAGAATCTTAACTCGACCCTCTAGATAAGTAACTTTATCTCTAGCAGATTGAAGTTCCTAGCATTCCATTCCATCTTTTCCTCAAAGCTAAGATCATCTAGAGGATATTCAGCTTTATACCATACCATAACATATACCAAACTTAGCTCGATTAAACACAACACGAGTTCTTTTGTTGAGTTCAGACTCCAGTTCTTCCTTTTTGAGTTTGTAAACAAGCAAATCGGTTCTAAGTTCATTATTGGTTTCAGTGAGAGTCTTAACATAATCTTTTAATTCTTTACACTCAGAACAAGGAACCACACTAGGAATAGTTGACTCTGATAATTTTTCTTCAAGATTAAGACATTTCTCATCAGCAGCTTCTATTTCATCTTGCATTTTCAAACTCTCTTCAAAAAGCTTTTTAACAAGTATGACAAGATCAGATTGTTTAGCATTTTATAATCCAGCAAGAAATTGTTCAAGAGTTACCTCTTGATCGACATCTTCTGTCTTCAGAGTCATGGCGCATATCTTTGATTCAGATTCATCATTTGAGTCAAGATCCCATGCAGCGATGTAGGCCTTCTTCTTCTCGTTCCCAGACTCGTTACCTTTGAGACAACTTTTAGCATAGTGACCCTTTTCTTGACAATTGAAGTAGGTAACGCCCTTGATCTCCTTCTTCTCGGAGTTGACCTTTTCTTTTTCCTTCATAGCACCTTGGTTCTTGCATCTCTTGTAGAATGCTCTCATTGTCTTGGTTATGAGAGCCACATCAGATTCCTCCTCTAACGTATATACTCACCTTCCGGCAGTGATGTTTTCAATGGCCTTCTCCACCTTGAGAGCAATACCCTTGATAGAGCTTGAGGTACCACTATTGTTATTCTCGTAGCGCTCGTAGTCTATCAGCTCTCCAAAGATCTCATGAAGTTTGCAAGTCTTCGTGATTGGATTTTCTTTAAGCAAACCTCTGGTAACAACATACTTGGGACCAACACCATCAACAATTGTAGAAATTTTCTCCGAATGAGTGATGTCTTTTTCGATACCAAGATGATTGATGCGTTTCACCATCTTTCATCTTGATGTTATAGAACTCCTTCTTAGCCTCCTTCTGGTGGCTTTCCTTCAGATCTACACTGCCGATGTGCATTTGCTCAATGGCTTCCCATGCATCTTTGGTGGTTTTGCAGTTGACCACCCTTAATAGATCTTCAACACCCAAGTCATTATTGAGTAGCATTTATGCCTTGTAGTTCTTCTCCATTATTGTCCATTCAGTTGGACCCCACTTGGACTTTTTATTCTTCTTGTCCGCAGGAATGACATAGTCTCCATCCACAATGACTGACTAGGCTTGGTAGTCATTGCTCTTGAGCCAAGTAGTGAAGAGGATCTTCCAGTGGTCATACTCTCCAACAACAAGCAATGGAGGCTTGTTGTTTCCAATCTCGACGTTGTGAGTGTTGTTGGTACTCATTCTGTATTCATACACTAACACACAATCTAGAGCAAACTTGCTCTAATACCAATTGTCGGATCGTGAAGCATTAGTAATAAGTCAGGGAACTAGTAATGTTCCCTGGTTAGTGGAAATAAATAATTAGTGATGTTCGTGTTTTTAGTATAGTTTTTGATAGGTTTTCTTAGTCTGTTAGGTTTAGTTTTGATAAGTTTAGGGTTAGTTTTGTGTATTTTTGGATAGTTTTGCATATTTTGTGAAAAGTATGGAAGCTACTCCGTTTTGTGTCTTTTTGTAGGTTTTAGCAAGGAAATGATGTTGTTTGGAGATGAATTTGAAGAGCTACGATGAAAGACAGAGGAATACGAGGTGAAGAAGTTGAAGTTCATGTTTTTGGAGAAGAAGTATTGAAGAAAGTCAAACCCAGACTCATTAACAAGGCTGTGAGGGCTCGTTAACGAGGCCACGAAATAGAATATTCAAGAGGTTGATTTTGTGACTTACCGATCCTGTGCGGGAATTTATTTCCGTGTCGGTAGAGTCTTCTTAATGATTTTTAGGGTTATTATATTATGTATTTTAGGTCTTGTTATCTTTCTAGATTTTATTTCTATCTTTTAGAATATATTCTATCTTTTTAGGAAAGTTTTTATCTTTTAGTTTTTTTTAGTTTCTAGCCTTTTTTATTACAAATACCCTTCTATCTAGCATAGATGAGGGGATGGATCGATAGTAGAGAGATAGAAAGAGAGAGGAAGAAGAGCCGAAGGAGAGAGAAAGACGGATCGAAATCGAGATCGAGAGCTCGGTGGACGAGAGTTACCGAGGTCGTTAGTCGAGGTTTTGTTCTAGTGTTTTGGTATTTTCGGTTTCTTCTGAATTTCTGTAAGACGATATTTATTAATTTGAGTAGTGTTTTGTTTTCAATGTTTTCTTTGATTAAAGTTGTTTGTTTCTTAATCATGAATAGTGAGTAGTCTTCTTTTCTAGGGTCGGGGTTGAAACCCGGCATAGTTATGCATGTTTGGTGAGTAGGATTATGTGTTGAATGCCTTTTATCTATTGTTGAGATTGTTTGTTGTGCTTATACCGAGATGAAAGTTGAGGTAATTTGAGTTGTTAACTTAATTGAAAGAGAAAGTTATAAACTTGAAGGTTGATATTGTTTGAATACGAAAGTTTCAAGCTTTAGATCCAAAACAAGCAATTGAGTGAGTTATTTTATGAAAGTAGATTAATTTACTTGCTAAGTCAATGAAAGTTGATGCATCTATCTATTTAAAGGCATGATATATATCTTCTTATGAGCTTGTGTGCATGACTATGTTGTGGTAACCCTTGTCCTAGATCTTTGTTTTTATTTGATTTTTCTTAAAGATCATATTCGTTACTGAGTTCGTTTGCTCGGTACCGAACCTGTCTAGGTCGTTAGTTTTGGAATTTTGTCTACGGTGGTTCATTATCGACCTTGACAACGTCATTAACGAGGATGCTTGTGTGTGTTTTGCTTGCTTTTGTTTGATTTTTAGTAGTTGATAGATAAACAACCTTGCTTCCCGTGGACGAACCTGACTTCGCTATACTCAGCGGGGTCTTGATTATAAATTTATTTGTTGTCAAGAAACCCTCTTTCAACAAATTGGCGCCGTTGCCGGGGAAGCAACGTGTTTGTTTGTTTATCTGTGGGTCTGGGAATAGCCTGACCCCGTTTTTGTTTTTAATTTTTGTTTTCTGTCTGTTTTCTCAGCGTATGCCGGTAGGACGTCGGATGCTTGAATTTGACAACGCCGGTTACTATTCAGAACCTGAACGTTCCCTGCACCGTAGACGCCGAGAGAACCGAGCCATGGCCACACCTGAAGAGATGGCTCGTCAGTTGGAAGTCCTTCGGACTCAGATGGAGGCGTTGAAAACCGAGAAGGAAGGCGCTGCTGCCGAACCTGCGCGTCAACAAGCTAACAATGCTCGTCTACAAGAAGAGCTGAATGCCTATCCGAGGAATGCCAAACAGTATATGCATCCAGAACTGAGGGTGCCAGAGTCTCCAATTGTGCTTCCGGAGATAGAGAAAACTTTTGAGATTAAATCTCAATTCATATCCTTGATCAAACGGGCTCAGTTTGAAGGGAAACCTACAGAGTGCCCTATGGAGTGATTAGAAATTTTCTTGATTTATGTGACACCATAGTTGCTGAAGGTGTTTCACTTGAATATGTTCTGTTAAAAGCTTTCAGGTGGTCTCTTGCTGGAAAGGCCCTGAGCTGGTTGGAGAGCTTTACTCCTAAGTCTATCAGGACTTGGAAAAACTTGTATGATCAATTTCTTACAAAAAATTTCCCGCCTGCCAGGACAACAGAGTTGAGAAAACGCATCACCTCCTATCACCAGTTGCCTAATGAGACTTTTGTTGAAACATGGGAAAGATTTAAAGAGATGCTTAGACAGTGCCCCACACATGGGCAAACTTTATATGTTCTACAAGAAATCCTTTTCCAGGGTATCAACGCAGAGACCAAGAACCGCATCAACACGCATACCGCGTGCAGTTTTATAGAGATGGACCCTACGGTTGCATGGGAATTGCTGGATAAGATGTCCAATTATGATGCCATGTATGGAACCCAGCAAACTCCACAGCCCCAGAAACGTCTCTACATGCCTAACCGAGAAGAAGTTGACTCGGATGTTAAAACTCAATTCCTACAAGATGAGGTCAACCGTTTGAAGAAGCAGGTATGTTTTCTGAAATCCTCTCAATCTTGTCAAGAGTGTGGTTCTTCTGCCCATAGTACTTCTGCTTGCACTAACATAGAGCAGGTTAGAGCCGCTGAGACAATTGCTGAGATGAATTATACGAGAGGCCCATACAGGAACCAACCTAGCTATTTTGACAGGTCAAACAATTATCAGGCATGGGGCAATCAAAATCCAAATCAAAACTATGCAGCGACACCGCCGGATAGACGACCTGCGCCTTATCGACCTCCAGGCCATCAGGATCCACCATCATGGGTTCAAGGGTTACAGGAAGGCCTTAACGGAGTAACTAACAAGGTTAACGAATTTAAGCCAACCTGAACCAACAAAATAAAAGATGGGGAGAGTTCGGTATATGGAAGAAGAATGTCGATTCCCAACTAGGGAACCTTGCTGCACAGATTCCGAGGCCTCAAGGGCAACTTCTGGGCCGTCCCGAAGAGAACCCTAGGGGAAAAATAGCAGTAGTGCACCTTAGGAGCAGGAAGACATTGCCGGAGCGAGCCCAAGCTGGGGACAAGACGAACGAGGACGCCACGGTTCAGTTCGGTAACGAGCCAACGAGGGTAGTTACCGAACAAGCGTACCATGGCGACGAGGCTCCGAGGGTACCTAACGACCCTAATCCAGGTAAGTTATCTAATCCGAGCCTTCCTCTCCATCCCAGGGTAGTTAATGACCCCACCAGGGTTGGTAACGACCCGCCGAGGATACCTAACGACCCTAGTGTCGACCCGGCATTTTCACCTCTCGAGCCTAACTTGGTTCCGAGAATGGTGAAATCTCTTCCATTTCCCACTAAGAAATCTATGGACTCTACTGAGAGTAAGTTCAAGCGTTTCGTGAAAATTCTTTAGGGCATTAATATTTCCATCCCATTCGCTGAGACCCTAAGCGAAATGCCGGCTTACACAAAATTCTTGAAATATATTCTTAGAAGGAAAAGATCCATCACAGAACTGCAGGATGAAGTCCGCTCTATTGCACTACCAGAAAAGCTTGGAGATCCATGGAGATTTTCCATCACGATTGGCATAGGCGACCACAAATTCAAACCTTTATGTGATTTGGGAGCCAGTGCTAGTTTACTCCCTCTCTCAATATGGTCAAAAGCCAATATGGGACCACTAGAGCCGGTAGATATGAACCTCTACATGGCAGATGGATCATGTGTCAAGGCCACAGGAGTCGTGGACGACTATCCTATTCAAGTCGGGAAATTCTTCATACCAAATAATTTCATCGTCCTCGACATGCCTGAGGATCCTCATGTCCCCGTTATCCTAGGCAAACCATTCCTAGCTACAACAAGTGCCAAAGTTGATGTGCGGAAAGGACTTCTTACTTTTGAGATTGGTGAAGAACTTGTGGAATTCAGCTTGGACCAAAATGCAAACGACCCAACCGCGGTCGTACAAATCGAGTTAACCCAACCAAAACTCGACATGGCTGATACTACCGAATTTCCACCAACTTCGAAAGAGGACGCAATTCTCACACAGGACCGTGTCGAGCTTCCTTGTCCCACTAGCAAGTCTCACACACAAGGAAATAATAAAGGTGAGTACTCTTCTTCTTACCATATTCCTACACCATACCCTACGGCATATGCTATTGCGGAGTCCAAACCGCCTTGGTTTTTGGATTTCACTAACTCATATGTAGGAATATCGGGCATACTCATAGAAGACAAGGGACCTAGCTTAGTGACTCAAGCAAACAACGCCTACAAAGCTAAGTATGGGGTATCTCAAGACCCCAACATAGTTGCAAAAGAGCCACCTTGAGCAAGGGAAGTACGTCGGGCTGACGACGTTAAACATAGCGCTTACGGGAGGCAACCCGCTTTTAGTATAAATTAGATTTTTCTTTTTGGATTCTTTTTCTTAGTTTTCTTTTGAGTTTTTTTAGTAGTTTTTGAGGATAGAAATTAGGATAAATTTAGAGCTAACAAGATGCAGGAAAAGGGGCTCGAAAATTACTCAAGCTAGGAGGCTTCGGTGCCTCGTTAACGACCCACCCAGGGTCGTTAACGACCCGGTTTGGCAAACTGACTCGGGCAGGTAAGTTTTTCTAACCCTAATCTATCTTTTATCTTCTACCCTATTTCTTACCCCCCCCCCCCCAGCCGCCACTACCTACCCCTCTCCTCCTATTTCTACCCCCTTCTATTTAACCCTCCCAAACTCTCAAAACTCTTACCCACAAATCTCAAAACTCCAAATCCCTCAAACCTCCACCGAATACTCTCACCATCGATCGGAATGTTTCACTCCATCGACCGTTGGAGACCCTGTCGTTAACAAAGTCCGGAACACCGTTTTTCCTACCGGCGAGGTCCATGCTCGTTAGCCACCCAATTTCGATCTCTTGTTCTTCAATTTCCCGATTCTCCGGTATGATTTCTAAACCCTAACTCTTAATTGCATGATTCATGGTTCTTAGGGTAGAAATTTCATGTCTTGGATTGTGTTTATAGAGAGGATCGATTTGCATGATTGAATTTTGCTCATGAATTTTGATTATGTTTAAGTTGTTCTTGACTAGGGAAAGTTATTCATGCTAGAAACTCCATTGCAAAAATCTATTTAAAAAGCATGAATTTTTCTTGTTCTAAGTCTTAAGTTCAATCTTTGCATGACAATTTTGGGTAATTTTAGCATGATCGGGATGGGTAATTGAGCAAGTATGGGGTGCATAAACCCGATTGTGTGTCTAGTGGGGGAGTATAGAGGATGCATACTTGATTTATGGTCTAATTTTTAAAGTTGATGACATTCGGAATTTTGAGAACTGGCTCTCGGCAGCTCGTTAACGACCCACCCAGGCTCGTTAACGACCCTGCGTAGCATCAAAGATCAATAACCAGTCCAGGTTCGTAAACGACCCAATTGGGTAGTTAACGAATAATTCCGAGGTCTATTTTGAGATCAAGTATGGGGTCTCTTATCTATCTACCTGAGTGGATCTTATCTTGGAAAACCATGATTATTTTGTAGATCAAATGGCAAGTTCCAGCAGACCCGCTACCCGAGCTCAGAAGAAGAGGAGGAATCAGAGATCCCCATCTCCACCTCGCATGCATAATGTGATCTTGAGCACTCAAGGCCAAGTGAATCGATACCGTGCCATTCTAGATAAGGACCACAACACTCGGTGGTTCTCAAAGTCAAGTGCCATACACACAGGGATTTACACGGATGTCAAGGAGGCTTTCGTTATTCTCGGTGCGTCTCATTTGCTGAAGAAGGAACATCTACCACACTTTCCGGCCCTCACATCCGAGTTCTTGGCCACTCTAGAGACTAGTTTTCCGTCGAAGGCTTCGTCGGGACCTATCCGGTTTCGGATCGGTAATGTGAGTCGTGAGTTCACCATGGCGGAGTTCAATGCAATTATGGAGCTCCCAAACCCTTCTAGAGAGTACAGTTTGAATGACTACAGGGTGTCACAGACTTGGAGCTACATCACCGGGGAGGTCCAATCCTCCACCGCGGCATTATTCGGGGCAAGCATCATCAACCCCATTTTTAGGATCATTCTCCGAGTCCTAGCCGCTACATTCTGGCCGAAGAGAGAGTTGAACAGGCCAACAAGGACGGAAGTTGCTTGTCTCCGCACAATCCTTTTCGAGGAGCCCGGCCCTTTGAATTTGGGGTACGAATGGCTCTACTACATATAGAAATCAACCAAGTCCAAGGAAGTATGGTGTGGTAACTTGGTTAGTCTTTTGGCTACAAACCTTGGAGTCGACCTCACTCGCTGCACTCCGGCTCATGCTCAGTTGCTCAACAAGAACTATTGGTATTGTTCTAGTATTTTCATTCAAGCCGAGGGAGGGTTCAAGACCAAAGTTCAAGACCGTATTGTTGTACCAACCCTCGACAAGCTAGAGCTACTTTACGTACCGAATTGGTACGAGGTGTGGACGGGGCATGCTTTCCCGTTAGAGCCCAAGCCGGAGGATGAGTTATCGCTTCGACCTTGTGTGTCCTAGTTTGACAGAGAGGAAGATGCGATGGATGAAGATGAAGATGAAGATGAGGATACCGAGTCAGTTGGAGAAGACACTACGGAGGCCGACACAGAAGGCGACACAGAGGAGCTCAACCTCGAGGAAGAAGACTTCGATACAGAAGTTTTAGGCACCAACGTCCTCGTTGATGAGCCCACCAGGCTCGTTAACGTTCATTTCCAGCCTTCGACATTCGGTGCTACCGAGGTGCCTAGGGTCGATAACGACCCGCTGAGGGCAGCTACCGACCTTTCGCAAGCTGCTACCGACCCCTACTCTTATGGGCTTGTGCCATACCACCCGGTGCTTCACCATGATCACTTTCAGCCTCACTACCCACCACCTCCTCAGCCTGAGTACACTGGATCGAGCATTCCGCCACCATGGGCCGAGGATCTTTCTGCACGGATGCAACAACTTCACCTCCAATAGGACCACATTCATAGGAGGATGGATAGATGGGAGACTGTCTATTCAGCTCGGATGACATTTGAGGATGAGAGGCATCGCCAGAGAGAGACAGAGGATGTTGAGCGCTGGAGAACGATGTACGACTTCAGGGGGAACTTTGAGCACTATTTTCCTCCACCTAACCGTTGATTCAGCTTAAAGTCGTTTTCCTTGTTTTCCACTTCTGAGACTTTGTAAGTTTTTGTTTTCTCTTTTCTTGTTTTCTTATGTTTTTCTTTTCTATTTCTTTCCTTCTTCTTATTTTTCTTACAGTGGGGACACTGTAATTTTAAGTATGGGGTGGGAGAAAGTAGAAAGTTTTGTGTCTTATTTGTCTTTGGTGTTTTGTTTTCTTTAAGTAGTTTTTATTCCATAAATAAATAAAAATCGAAAATTCTTGAAAAATTTAAAAAAAAAAGAGTTTTAGAATGGATAGATATCTCTTTTCTTATGTCCTATGATAGTAGTTACTAGCATGATCATATAATTCCTTGCAATCATGTCTTTGAGAATATAGCCGGATTCTTTATTATGAAGTTGTTTTTAGGAAGGAATAGCATTTGATGAAATTGAGCACATATACCTTTTTAGCATAAGTGATGCAATCTCACAAAAATTAACCTTGTGAGAAATTTTTGGCCTTATAGGGAGAACATCAAGAATCCCTCTTCTTTTTTGTGTGATTTACTCTCTATATGCATATTATCTCTTGGAATTGTGATGGTTATCTATTATTTGAGACCTGTATAAGATTTATAGTTCATTACTTATGAAAATCAGATGATAGAGAACTTATGTTTATAAGCCTTATTATTCCTTATCCACCTTTGCATTATCCTTCTTTTGACAGCCAACTTAAGCCTGAAGCCTTTTATTTTTAGCTCCACAAAATTGTTCCCTAGCCGATATAAGCTTGACCCTATCCGGGGATTAGGACTTAGATTTGGAGAGGAAATTGTTTTGTTTAGGTTTGAAAAGAAAAGAGAGAGATGTTATGTTTGGGTTGAAATTGAAGGATTGTTGGGAAGGGTAGATTGGAAGTCTCTTGAGTTAATTATGTAAAAGAAAGATCTCTTGGTACAAAAAAAATTGCATAAAAGGTTGTAGAAAGAGGAATACACGATGGAGATCGTTAACGACCCTGCAGTGGTTCGTTAACGAGGCAGCGAAGTAAAAAAGAAAAAAAGAAGAAAAAAAGAGAAGAAAAAAATGTTGAGGAATGAAGAAGTAAGAGGTGCATAGTATTTACAAGATAAACCAGAGATTCTTTTGTTTTATGAGACTTTCTAGTATGAAAGGGGTTGAAGAAATAAGTGTGCATAAGAAGGGTGAGTTTGATTATCTTTTGAGATTTTTGGAGATGTGTGAGGTTTTAGAAGTCTTTGATTCCCTGATATTATTAGCACCACATAACCAAAAATTTCCACGCCTTATTTGTCATTACCAAGCCCCATTACAACCTGGCCGAATGAAAACTTCTATGAAGTTTTTCATTGAGCCCCCTGAGTTCTCTTGATGATTTTTGATTGTTTTGACAAATCTTAGGTGGAGAGTTTGGTGATATAAATTCCAATTTCTATGAGTTTTTGTATATAAGATGAGTTGAGATAAACACATTATCCCTTGTGAGGTTGAATTGTATTTTCTTATGTCTATTTTTGGTGCACATATGTGTGCGATGACGTTAATAATCATTTGTTATTTTCCTCTTATGTGTAGATGTTGCTTTTTAGAAGATGGCTATAATTTGATGAGTATGTTGTTTGGTTTTGATTATTGTTTAGTGATTGCCTGAGGACAAGCAAGTCTAAGTATGGGGTATTTTGATGTTCGTGTTTTTAGTATAGTTTTTGATAGGTTTTCTTAGTCTGTTAGGTTTAATTTTGAAAAGTTTATGGTTAGTTTTGTGTATTTTTGGATAGTTTTGCATATTTTGTGAAAAGTATGGAAGCTACTCCGTTTTGTGTCTTTTTGTAGGTTTTAGCAAAGAAATGATGTTGTTTTGAGCTAAATTTGAAGAGCTACGATGAAAGATGGAGGAATACGAGGTGAAGAAGTTGAAGGTTCAAGTTTTGGGAGAAGAAGTATTGAAGAAAGTCAAACCCAGGCTCGTTAACGAGGCTGTGAGGGCTCGTTAACGAGGCCACGAGATAGAATATTCGAGAGGTTGATTTTGTCACTTACCGATCCTGTGCGGGAATTTATTTCCGTGTAGGTTGTCTTTTTTAATGATTATTAGGGTTATTATATTACGTATTTTAGGTCTTGTTATTTTCTAGATTTTATTTCTATCTTTTAGAATAGATTCTATCTTTTTAGGAAAGTTTTTATCTTTTAGCTTTTTTTAGTTTCTAGCCTTTTTTAGTATAAATACCCTTCTATCTAGCATAGATGAGGGGATGGATCGATAGTAGAGAGATAGAGAGAGAGAGAGGAAGAAGAGCCGAAGGAGAGAGAAAGACGGATCGGAGTCGAGATCGAGAGCTCGGTGGACGAGAGTTACCGATGTCGTTAGTCGAGGTTTTGTTCTAGTGTTTTGGTATTTTCGGTTTCTTCTGAATTTCTGTAAGACAATATTTATTAATTTGAGTAGTGTTTTATTTTCATTGTTTTCTTTGATTAAAGTTGTTTGTTTCTTAATCATGAATAGTGAGTAGTCTTCTTTTCTAGGGTCGGGGTTCAAACCCGGCATAGTTATGCATGTTTGGTGAGTAGGATTATGTGTTGAATGCCTTTTATCTATTGTTGAGATTGTTTGTTGTGCTTACACCGAGATGAAAGTTGAGGTAATTTGAGTTGTTAACTTAATTGAAAGAGAAAGTTATAAACTTGAAGGTTCATATTGTTTGAATACGAAAGTTTCAAGCTTTAGATCCAAAACAAGCAATTGAGTGAGTTGTTTTATGAAAGTAGATTAATTTACTTGCTAAGTCAATGAAAGTTGATGCATCTATCTATTTAAAGGCATGATACATATCTTCTTACGAGCTTGTGTGCATGACTATGTTGTGGTAACCCTTGTCCTAGATCTTTGTTTTTATTTGATTTTTCTTAAAGATCATATTCGTTACTGAGTTCGCTTGCTCGGTATCGAACCTGTCTAGGTCGTTAGTTTTGGAATTTTGTCTACGGTGTTTCGTTAACGACCTTGACAACGTCGTTAACGAGGCTGGTTGTGTGTGTATTGCTTGCTTTTGTTTGATTTTTAGTAGTCGATAGATAAACAACCTTGCTTCCCGTGGATGAACCTGACTTCGGTATACTCAGCGGGGTCTTCATTAAAAAATTAATTTGTTGTCAAGAAACCCTCTTTCAACAATTGGCGCCGTTGCCGGGGAAGCAACATGTTTGTTTGTTAATCTGTGGGTCTGGGAATAGCCCGACCCCGTTTTTTGTTTTTAATTTTTGTTTTTTTTGTCTATTTTCTCAGCGTATGCCGGTAGGACATCGGAGGCTTGAATTTGACAACGTTGGTTACTATTCAGAACCTAAACGTTCCCTACACCGTAGACGCTAAGAGAATCGAGCCATGGCCACACCTGAAGAGATGGCTCGTCAGTTGGAAGTCCTCCGGACTCAGATGGAGGCGTTGAAAACCGAGAAGGAAGGCGCTGCTGCCGAAGCTGCACGTCAACAAGCTAACAATGCTCGTCTATAGGAAGAGCTGAATGTCTATCCGAGGAATGCCAAACAGTATATGCATCCAGAACTGAGGGTGCCAGAGTCTCCAATTGTGCTTCCAGAGATAGAGAAAACTTTCGAGATAATATCTCAATTCATATCCTTGATCAAACGGGCTCAATTTGAAGGGAAACCTACTGAGTGCCCTATGGAGCATATTAGAAATTTTCTTGATTTATGTGACACCATAGCTGCTGAAGGTGTCTCACTTGAATATGTTCTGTTAAAAGCTTTCAGGTGGTCTCTTGCTGGAAAGGCCCTGAGCTGGTTGGAGAGCTTACCTCCTAAGTCTATCAGGACTTGGAAAAACTTGTATGATTAATTTCTTACAAAAATTTTCCCGCCTGCCAAGACAACGGAGTTGAGAAAATGCATATCCTCCTATCACAAGCTGCCTAATGAGACTTTTGTTGAAACATGGGAAAGATTTAAAGAGATGCTTAGACAGTGCCCCACTCATGGGCAACCTTTATATGTTCTGCAAGAAATCTTTTTCCAGGGTATCAACGCAGAGACCAAGAACCGCATCAACACGCATACCGCGTGCGGTTTTATAGAGATGGACCCTACGGCTGCATGTGAATTGCTGGATAAGATGTCCAATTATGATGCCATGTATGGAACCCAGCAAACTCCACATCCCTAGAAATGTCTCTACATGCCTAACCGAGAAGAAGTTGACTCGGATGTTAAAACTCAATTCCTACAAGATGAGGTCAGACGTTTGAAGAAGCAGGTATGTTTTCTGAAATCCTCTCAATCTTGTCAAGAGTGTGGTTCTTCTGCCCATAGTACTTCTGCTTGCACTAACATAGAGCAGGTTAGAGCCGCTGAGACAATTGCTGAGATGAATTATATTAAAGGCCCATACAAGAACCAGCCTAGCTATTTTGACAGGTCAAACAATTTTCAGGCGTGGGGCAATCAAAATCCAAATCCAAACTATGCAGCGCCACCGCCGGATAGACGACCTGCGCCTTAACGACCACAAGACCATCAGGAGCCACCATCATGGGTTCAAGGGTTACAGGAAGGCCTTAACGGAGTAACTAACAAGGTTAACGAAGTTCAAGCCAACCTGAACCAGCAAAATAAAAGATGGGGAGAGTTTGATATGTGGAAGAAGAATGTCGATTCCCAACTGGGGAACCTTGCTGCACAGATTACGAGGCCTCAAGGGCCATTTCCGGGCCGTCCCGAAGAGAACCCTAGGGGACAAATAGCAGCAGTTCACCTTAGGAGCGGGAAGACATTGCCGGAGCGAGCCCAAGCTGAGGACAAGAAGGAAGAGGACGCCACGGTTCAGTTCGGTAACGAGACAACGAGGGTAGTTGCCGAACAAGTGTACCATGACGACGAGGCTCCGAGGGTACCTAACGACCCTAATCCAGGTAAGTTTTCTAATCCGAGCCTTCCTCTCCATCCAAGGGTAGTTAACGACCCCACCAGGGTCGATAACAACCCACCGAGGACACCTAACGACCCTAGTGTCGACCCGGCACTTTCACCTTTCGAGCCTAACTTGGTTCCAAGAACGATGAAATCTCTTCCATTTCCCACTAAGAAATCTAGGTCGTTAGTTTTGGAATTTTGTCTACAGTGGTTCGTTAACGACTCTGACAACGTCGTTAACGAGGTTGCTTGTGTGTGTTTTGCTTGCTTTTGTTTGATTTTTAGTAGTCGATAGATAAACAACCTTGCTTCCCGTGGACGAACCTGACTTCGCTATACTCAGCGGGGTCTTGATTATAAATTTATTTGTTGTCAAGAAACCCTCTTTCAACAATAAGAATACAAAATTTAGAGAAGAAAACTTTATGTCCGACCAACAAGTCGTAGAAAGAAAAAACCTCTACCCTGAGACTCCTTCTCATAGGATTTTCAAAAGAATACTTTTTATTAAGTTTCAACAATTACAAGGCAAGTCAAGTTCCCTAGTAACTAAGGCAACAACCAAAGTTCAACCAACTAGACTTCTACAACCCTAAACGTAAACCTAAGTGGAAGTAAACTACTGACCTTACTACTCACTAACTTGTGGATTCTTCACCGAGAAAGCCACACACTCGTACACTTGAAAAGCTCTCTCTCCAAGTTTGCCATAATCAACCACACTTTAACCCTAGCTATGACCTAGTTGTTTATAAGAAATGTCAAGTATGATCTCATACATAATTCTTGCCTAATTATGCAGATTTTTCACTTAGCAAATCCCACACTAATAAGAGAAAGTATTGTTTGTGATTTGGATCCTCAACCATGCCGATTCTTGCCAAAACCGAATGATCTCGAATTTCCTAGATAAGATCGCGTGAGCTTTGATCTTATCCTTCTTTAATCTTCTCAAGCAACCACCCACAACTGTTGTATCTTCGTAGAAGATCGCTCGCAGAAGATTTGGTAACATGCTATTAATAGAAAGACGCGGCCTTTCGAGATGCGCTTCCTAACTCTGTCACTCGTTCCCTCCATTGTTCCTCACAATGTTCCGTCACTTATGACCATGTACTTGTTTTCCTAAAACACTTACATGTAAAATCAAGTTATACCAACTAAGTTTGTTATCATCAAAACTAAGTAAACCGTGGAACAACGATTGTTCCAACACTTGAAACAAAGACACAATTCATCCAATATTAAAGAAAAAAGATTGTTAATAAATTGTATGGTTCTCATTTCCATTGACAATCAATAAATGGAACATGTAGCATGCAATATGTTTACAAGTCATGTAGTTTTTTATATCTAATCTGATTTGTGAAAAAATTTGTACAAATGTTGAGTGAGATTATTACCCTTCCTTAAGCAATGAAATGTTATATCAGCGTCATTCTTAGATCATGCATTCTATGACATGCATGTGTATTTTGGAGCTTCTTTTTCATTGTCATGTCCTACATCCAACAACATTTATATTTAGAAGTATGAGAAGTTTACATCAAATATAAAGAGAACTATGAGCGATAATATGTTAAACATTGTAGATGAACTTATGTAGTTATGATCAAATCTTTTATTTTTATATGATAAAGTGTGTAGAGTTTAATGTTGTAACTAATGAGGATGGTATGGCTGAGATTATATTCTAGAAGCCAAAATGAATGCTTATCAACATGTTCTATTGTATTAATTAAGTTACAACTCATGTCAAATACATTACGAAAATTCTTAGACTCTTCAATATATAATGGCAATATATGTCAATTATATGAGCAAAAATTAATAAGGCTTTATGAATTATCCATCCTCTTAATATCAAGTAGCCACATAGGTAAAAATCATAGATTATTTGAACTCAATTTGATGCATTTCCACTAGAACTTTCATACCAATTGAAATTACTTATTTATTTGCTAAAAAATTATTGAAACAATATTGTGATCCTACTATATTAGCACCCATCTTCAACCATGGAAAAAAAAATACCTTAGCTTAGTGTTTGCTATTGTTGTTGCTCTTGTCTTTGATTTACTTCTAATTTTGATCAATTAATAAACAAGTACAAAAGTGGGATTGTCAGGACCTCATCATCCAAGTTGTTCATGTGTACTATTCTGTAATCTAACTTAACCTTCTCATTCTCCCGATGTCTGCACATAAAAAAAAATTAAGATTTAAAAAAAAATAAAGAAAAACACAAAAAGAAGAAGAAATTTAATTCACATGAGAGAAAGAAGAGTGACATATGCCAAAGTGTGCTTCATCCAATTCTCGTCATCCCTTTTTTGTTAAATTAGTTTTTTTGCAGTATTAATTGATACAAAAGTTGGATAATAAGAAAGTGTAAACAAATCAACAATTTTATATGAATTTGAAATAGTTGAGAAATCTTCAAGGGCATGTGCTCTTGTACCTTCTTTTCCAGCCTTAGCAAAACACGTGTTGATGTAGGCATTAATCAGCAAGTTCTCCAACTCTATCGTCTCTATCAAATAAGAATTGATGGACATCATCGACATTTAATTCAATATGAAAATTAATATTTCTTTATCATATAGAAATCCATTAAGGTTTTTACCATATGAGACTTCAGTCCTCTACTTTGATAATGTGGAAGCTCTCCTAAATTAGATGACAACCTACATATTTATATGCAATAAAAGGAACTGAATTTTCAAGCTCAACCAAAAATTATAATGTCAAGAAGAGAATTAGCAGCAAGACAATTAACACCTTGAACCGATGTGCAAGCTGCCTCTCCAGCAGACATTAGTCCAAGGACTAAATCTTTATCATCTCCTTTGAGAATCACCAAATATCCAATTGTGTGAATAATACATAGTAAGAATTATATAAGGTAATCTATATTCAATGATTCATTATTCAGTTAAATGACATGTCCATGATAATGTGTGGGAATCCCTCCCACACATTACAGATGATTTTCACAAATATCTATAGAGATTGTATTATAGATGTAAATGCTAATGTTTTGATCAACACTTTTTTTAATCGAATGGCAGTGTTTAACCACATTTTAGAAAACAATGGTAATATTTCAATTTCATAGATACTTTCGCTATACAGAAAGTAAAAAAACCTAGTAGATGAAAAATAGAAATAATATACAAACAGTACAAGTGTTAATGTAATTCCAACTATAAACTTAAGGCAGTCGTATCCTAGTCTGGAATACACAAAAATTGCAAGAAAAAAAATAAATCAAACAATGAAATAACCAATGGAACCCATCTCTAGAAGAAATACGAAACATAAACTTGAAGCAAAACCATCAATAGAGAAAAGGGAGAAATAGAGAATTAAAGTGTACTATGAGTCCTTGACTGATAAATGAGATCAAATTCAACTTTTGTCTTTCTCTTTTCTTCTATATGGTTAACAAGCAACTAGCATTTCCGCCTTAATATTTGTGTGTACCTATTAAGATTGCTCATTGTAAGCATCAATGAAACTACGTAGAAGAAAAAATAAAGGAGGGGAATTGGCTAATTTTTGTAGAAAAGAAAAGGACTTTAACATGCATGAACATGAAAGCAAGCAATTCACCAATTTGTAGTGAACCCACTTATCACAGAATAAGTATTTTTGGCTTGCAAATATGGTGGAATTAATTTAAAGCAAGTTAAACAGGCGATTAAAGATCCAATCTTTTCAATAAGGAAAGAAAAACGAGCGAGATCTAGATCTAGATCTTATGTAAAGAAAGTATATTCAAACAAACTTGGGCCACAAGGAAAGCAAGAAACTTGGAACATATGCAAGGGGAGGGGGACGTGCACCAAGACAAGGGTAGGGTAGGGTGGTGGTGGTGCTGGAGGGGGATCGCTAGCGGTGGTTGGTGGTGGCGGCAAAATTGTTGCCTTAGGTTAGGATTTTTGTGGCTTTTTGAGAGTTTGAACTTGAAAAATATGAAAATCTAAAGGTAAAAATTGATTATGCAATTAAAATTGAAAAGGAAATAAAAACTTGACTAAACAAGGAGAATGTTGTACCACTTGATAATCCGTGAATCGTTGGTCACTAAGTACCACTTGATACATAATTGATTGGCTCGCGCACTTTGCTTCCGTTTGTTTTCCAGGTCCTGATCTTGTCAGCTTTAATTCTTCTCTTCTTTCACTTGCAAGTTCTTAACTTTGGGTGAGAAGACTCAAATTTAAGGTTCTCAATAACTTCCTTGGATTGCAAAGCAACAAGGCTTGTAGATTGATTGCTTAAAGAACAAGTAACAACTCGATTTAATGGTGTTAGTGATTGTGTTTGGATGTGTGAATGGAAGAAACAATTCAGAATTTCTGTTGTTGTTGGATGAAAATCACAAAGAGAGAAGAGTGAAGATCCTTGGAATAAGAAACAAGGTTTCTATTCCAAAGATTTAATTCAACATTGTCTTAGAAAGTAAGAATTACAAGAGTTTAAATAAACAAGATGACCAAATATCCTATGTACCGCCTGGACAATTAGACATCCAACCCGTAATCGCAACGACCCAATTGCAAGAGCGGAGCTCTACCAACTGAGCTATATCCCCCCGAGCCATTATTAAAGATATTATATCCTAAAATAAATTCTATCTTATCTAAAGATATTATTGCAAGACAACTAATAACTTAGTCTCCAAGTAAGATCTTCCAAATTTGTCCCACCAGTATTGCATGGTCCAAATTGATAACATAATATGTTTCCTAACTTAAAAACCATAAGCCCACATATTATGGCCTACAACATATGATCCATATATGTAGAGAAGCCTATAAACATAAAAACATATATAGAAAGCACTATAAATAGTAAGTTCTAGGATAAACATGCAAACAACTCTTGCATGTGAGTTTAAATAACGCATGCATGTGCTCTTCATCTTCCAATGTCGACTTGATAATAGATGGATGACATAATGTAGATTCATCAAGACCATTTTATACTTAAAAGCTCTTGATATCTTGAATGTTCTTGACCTAATATGGCCTCTTATCCTCTTCCATGACTCCTTAGTCTTGTTTCTATCTTGATCCATATCACATAAAATACTAAGTACTAAATTTGTTTTAGGTGTTCATTTTATTGAACACCTTGAATGCATGAACATTAAACCATAGATTCTTAGCAATTTTTGGTCTAAAATTACAAATAACAAGTTTCAAAGCAAACACAACAATTAGAAGTGTTGTTAGCGTATGCAAGGACAAGCAATGGAGATCATACTTGAATAGGTTTGGGATTAGGATGACGGGTCTACTTTCCGAGCATTGGCTGCAACGGGAAACAAATGCGAGATGGTGTGGCTGGAGGCGAGATATTATGCGTACAGTGTCCAAATTGTGCGAGGCTATGGATGGAAAGCTTGCGGGTCCCATGGTCGATGGTGGTTCGATGTGATCAAAGAGATGCCAGCGAGGACGAGGGAGTTGGATAGAGAAGAGATGGGTAAGTGGATAAAAGGAGAGGGGTAGTGAAGGCGCAAAAGAAAGAAATAATAAGGAGTTTTGTGGAAAAAAATTAGCGGATCTGAGCCGAGCCAACGAAAAATTGCCCTTCTAAACCACAATCCATAAGCTGACAAATATTGTTCACAAGAAAGTGTTTCTTTTATAGGTTTTTGAATTGGTTAGGATTTATTTTTTAGTCAATTTATTCTCATAAATGTATACATTTTACTTTTATATGCATCTATTTAAACCTCTTGGTGACCACGACTCACATAGATATACAAAAAAACTCCCCCCTGTAACATGAAAAAAAACTTCTCCACTAATGGAACTAAAACAGGTAAAACAACCTATGTTGTGTGTATTTTGTTTGGCCTTTTTGCACCATTTATGTTCTCCCTTCATCTAGTACTCTATTAGTGTGCTTACTTTTTGAGTTAGAGATCTAAGAATGTTTGTTTGTAGGTTCATTATAGAAAAAAGTGAATAATATTCTAGAAAGGGAACTTGATAATGCAAAAATGAGTGAAGAACTGACTGGTATGCCATGCAGTAGTCGTAGAGTAGAGATGTTGGACAAGGTACAAAACATAATCTTTAATTACTCTTACCCATACTTGTTATAATAAAATTTAATGATTCATATGTTTTTTTTATGGTGGATTAACTTTTTGAGTTGAGAGAGGAGATGCATTCATTCTACTAGGAGGTATATTGTGTGTTTGCCGACAATGGAGAGGTATAAAGATGAAATGTAGTTTAATCTGTAGTTATATTCGCACTAATGCAAGCTAACTATGTGTTTCTTGATTGTATTAAACAAAGTAAAGTAGTTTTGTGCTTTCACGATTTAAAGAAATTTAAGGAAGCGATTGTGGTATATGACTAGCCAGAGTCGGATGACAAGAGACATCATGATTAAGATTATGTGCTCTCAGACTTTCATGAGTTTTATTCCACTCTATGTGGGCCATCCTCATGTATTTTTTCTTTACAAAATAGGAGCAATTCAACTCCAAATCTTCATGAAACGTAAAATAAAACCCTATCTTGTGAAACAGGGATAGTAGTTAAAATCAAACTCAATTGTATTATGTTTGCTATATAGTCCACTATTCGATAGGTGATAATTAAGATCCTCCAAAAATTCAAATCATCAAGAATCTATAGATGGTTTCTCCGGTTGTTATAAAAATAGCATATATATCATAAAAATGATCCTATGCCAAAATACGCTTCGGTTTCAATTGTGATTGCCTGTGCTACTTACATTTACAAGAACAAAAGTACACAAGCCTGAATAAATTCGTTATTTGAATGTACAAAGTGAAATCATTTACATTGACAACCATTCATACCAAAAGTTTCATCCCTGAATTAGCATAGAAATATTTCTTCCAAAGTTCATCCATTCAAAATATAATTCGCATTTATGAAAATGCTATGAAACAAAAACGAAGGATTAGAGTAAAATATTGTAAAATATTATTTTACGATTAAGTTAATTGTCGAATCAGTAAAGCTAAAATTTTGGTGGGAAATTTATGCTTATGGGGTAGAATTTGGTGGGAGACTATGGAAATTTCGACTGTTTTAGTGGCATGTCTTTATTTTTTTTTCTAAAAAGACTCACAAATGATCGGGTAATGTAATCTTGTACATAAATATGGAAATACTATACAAGCCTTCATTTTGGACAAACTCATATCTGACCTATTATCTCCCCTTACACTTTTCTTTTCAACTCATTGATATTGATTTTGTTACCCTTTTCTCCCACGACTAAGGTTGGTTTCAAGTGATTTTCAACTTTTGTAGCTTGGGTGTTTCGATTCTTCTTGGGTTTCGATTTTGTGGAATTTATTTTAACATTCAATGCACATATTTTTTATTCACTCTCATCCGCAACTATGCCCTCAAGAAGAAGCTCATCTAATGTAACCCCCTTTCTACCTTGGAGTCCTCCAGTAACTCCGATTAAGAATAAACCGAAGTTACCTAAGGCTTTACACTAACAAAACATAAATGAATATGATACCTGAATTCATTTAAATTAAAATATAAAAACGAAAGACAACAAAATGTTACAAAAGGACGTTATCTTTATTACTTGTTAACTTCAAGTTTATAAAGTTTAAGAAAATGTTATAGCGGAATAAAACAAATGGTCTTATAACAGTCTTAGCTTTTCTGGAAAAATGACAAATTGATCTTTTATCTGAAGAAAGTCTTGATTAAAAGGAAATCTATAAGTTCTTAACTTCTTCTTTCCCATCTTAGCTTGGTAGTGGCATAACCATGATATTCACTCAAGTACAACTTTTGGAAACTTTTCTTCAACTTCTCAGAGTTCACTCTTCTTGATCCACCTCTCAAATCAACTTCCAAGAAATACTTGATGTGTCGTATACAGACGGTGGACTCTAGTCGGCCATGCGATTGAATAAAGTGGTCGGGTTAGTCTAATGAAAGACTAAGCAAGTGGAGAAATTGATTGGTTCTTATGGTAGTGACTAAACATGTTGGCATCATAATCCGAATAATAACCGGTCGATGATCCAACAGTTATCAGTCCCATAGAAGATAAGAAAGACACATGCATATTCAAGAGATATGATACCACAACTTGTAGTTCCTTTACGAAACATGAACAATTGTTGGGAACTTACACTAATCACACAATATTTTGAAAAGTCACCATTGACTAATCAGATTGACTTAATCAAAAATTGATTAAGAATCATTCATAACCAGGAGCTAGAATGGTTATCAAATGGACTAACCATCTTGGTACATTAATGTGCCTAACGCACTTATCTTTCATTACTTTCAAATTGTGCACTCGCACCATTTAATACTTTTTAAGTAGTTTGGCCAACAACCGAGATTAGAGGGCATGTTTCATTCATGATCGTCATCCTTAAACTAATCTATTTCAAAACAATGTCTCAAAATGAGATAACTAAACACACAGGGTCACAAGCAACATACCTAAATACACTTCTAGAACGAAACTAAATGAATAACAACATTGCCATTACTTCTAACAAAACACCCTATTGTAATATACGGGTTTCGAATACCGTCATACTATTTCCATTTTAAAACCTTCTGCATCACCTCCTTGTTTTTTTTGTAAGTTTTGGGCCCATTCTCTCTTTTAAATTAACTAAGCCCAAAAGCCCAAAGCCCATTCCCTCTATCTAAATTAATTAAGCCAAAATCCAATTCACAGGTTTTGTAAGCTTCGTGTAACCGAATTCACACCAAAAAAATCTATCAAAAGCCAAATTCGATCCTAATTGGTATTTACCTTATCAAAATTAACCAAATTCATATCTTTCAAATCATATCCTTCTCGAATCCTTATAAACCGAGAGATCAACATTTTGTTTCCACCATCAATCTTCAAACGCCACACCATCGCCGAAGCATACGGAGGGATCGTTCTCGGAGTTGTGCTCATCATTCACACGCTCCCTTGTTCCGGTAAATTCCTTCCTTCCTTTGTTTGTGTTTGATTGTCGGTGATTACTTTTTCGGCACCGTTCCCTCACCTTCTTTCCCCTTCGGTAGCATAGAGCCGAGCAAGCGCCTTCGCGCTGAAATCGACGACGATCTTTGCCTTCCTGCGTCGGTCACCTTCGCCACCTTCGCAATCGAGTCGAGTGCCGGCGGGATCAAGTGTCGTCGTGGTCAAGCGTTGGCCTGCAACTGCACGCAATACCCAACCACCGGTAAGAGTCGACCTTCTCCCTTATTGGTTCGTTATGTTTTTCTTTCCTTGATGTGTGTCTGGTGTGGGATTCGGGGATTAGGCGTCGTTGAGGTGCGGCGGCTTGAGTCGGGTACGAGAGTGGGAGGCGAGTCGGGCTGCTGCGTTTCCAGTCGAAGAAGGAGGGCGGGGAAATTCGGTTGCAGTCTCGCCGGAGGGATTGAGCGGAAAGGCGGAACCAGAGATGGGTTCCGATTTGGGTTGGAGACTGGCGAAGTGAGTTCATTGAGGAAGAAGAAGGGGGAGGGCCCACGTGAATTGGTCAAAGGCGTGGCTTTGATGGGTTTTCTGGCTCAAATTTGAAAGAAAGTTAAGTGGGTTGTTGGATTAGTTACATCAAATGGTGGGCTGAGATAGGGTGGCTTTGGGCTAGTTGATTAGTTAACTTATATTGTGTTGGGGTTATTCTATCTAGTATTGTTAGAGTAGTGTAATTTCGTGTAGTATGCAGAAATAGAGTGGTGGAAATTTTCTCCACTGATGGAGTAGTTAATTAGTATGTTGGGATAAGTAAAGTTTGAACGCATTCAATGGTATAATTATATAGTTATACTCGGGGGTCGGATTAAGTCGGGGTGTTACAAATTGGTATCAGAGCCAGGTTGACAACAGGGTACATGGAACTGACCAACGAGTGTACCCGAGGTCCAACTTAAAACAAAAAAACCAACCGGTGTTTTCAAAATGTTTTTACTGAGGTAGTCATGTTGCATATAGTGGGTAGGTGACATGTCGCGTGTCCGCCCCATCAGCCGAAGGACCTCACGTAGAGTATTAACAATTCCGTTAGTAAATAGGATGTTTATGTTTTTTACCGTGGGACTTTCTGTTATAGATGGCCCCACCAACCGAAGCAGGAGCTGCTGAAGCCAATGGAAGAGGCCGCAGAAGAGGCCGCGGTAGAGGCCGAGGTCGGGGCCGTGGAAGGGGTAGGGGAGAGGCCCGAGTAGTTGCTGAGCCAGAGGTACAACATAATATTCACCAAGAGGAGGTTGTTGAGAGTCAGGATGTGGCTGCTGCTGTTCATCAAGAGGACAGTGCATCTGTCGCTGGAGGGGTTCCCCCAGCTAACGGGGCTCAAGTGGGAGGAGGAGTGCCACCCGCAGGGCTGGCCCTAGAGGTGAATGCTGCGATCCAGTTGTTATTGCAGACTTTGATGGGTGCGGGGGCTGCACCTAATTTGAACACAGTTGCGGGGCAACAAGGGGCTAGGAGAAGGGCACCAGGACCAGACTCTGTTTTGGCTGCTCAATTAGGAGCTATGCCAGATTCGCAAGGACCAGTGATAGCTGATCGTGTGGTTGAGCCAAGGAGACCGTATCGCGAGCCTCAGCCTGACAAGTGGCTCGCGGAGTTTAGGAAGACTGGGGTGCCAAACTTTGCTGGAGGACAGGGTTTTGACGTGGAGCAGTGGTTGAGGAGGGTGAAATCTCCGTTGGATTCCATTAAGGCACCGGAAGAGAGGAAGATGTCTTTAGTACAGAGTCTGCTACAGAAGAGTGCTTTTGACTGGTGGGAGTTATGTAGGGACCACCGGAATGAGGTGACTTTCGAGGAGTTTGAGAGGCGGATTCGAGATCAGTATTGTCCTCCGGTGGTGAGGGCGGCTCGGGAGGCTGCTTTTCGGGATGTTGGACCTGAAAATATCATAGTAGCTGAGACTATTATGAAGTTTTAGCAAGAGTTGGCAGCGGTGCCAAATGCTGCCCCTATTGAGGAGTTCAAGATTGCGACCTTTCTAAAAAGGTTGTAGCCGCATTTACGTGCTTATGTGTCTGGTCTCCGACTCGCGATATTGACCGACGTTCAGCAGTCTGCTTTGGCTTATGCTATGGCTACGATCGGACAAAGTCAGCTAGAGGTGCATACCACTGGGAGCAAGAGGTAGAAGTTGTCTGCCTCGGCAGAACCTAGGAGATATAGTCGTCTCGGCTCGTCTCAGCCGCAACGATCAGGGTTTTAATCACAGGGTCGTCAGGATCTGTGTCGTCAGAGTTAGTCCACTGGAGGGTTGAGAGAGTGCTTCAACTGTGGAAGCACTGCTCATTTGAGGAGTTAGTGTCCGAAGCCAGTCAGGAACTACTTCACTTGTGGGAAGCCTGGCCATTTACAGCAGTATTGTACTGTTGGAGCACCTTCATAGGGATCTTCACCGGGGACGGTGAACTAGATGCCTCATCATCAGCCTCAGCAGTTTCAGCAGGCACCGAGCCAAGGCAGAGGACGCGACACAAAAGTTAGCACTACCAGGGGCAATCAGCCTCGGGTGTTTGAGATGAGGAGGGCCGATGCCCTACACGCGCCGACTGCTACAAGTACGATTTGGATTCAGTCTAGACCTTTTCACATACTGTTTGATACGGGTGCTACCCATTCTTTTATGTCTTCTGCTTGCGTGGCTAGACTAGGACTGACTTGCACTGAGGAGGTGTCTTTTGTTGTGGGACTGCCTGACGGTAGTAAAGTGAGAGGGAATAAGGAGATTTTACAATGCCCTATTAGAATAGGGAATAGGGATTGGTATGCGGTTTTCATAGTAATGCAGTTGTAGCCAGATGATGACGTGATTCTGGGGATCACTGGATGATACGTTACCGAGTAGTTTTGGATGCACACAAGGGTACAGTTACAGTGACCGCAGATGATGGGACCAGACATGTGTGTCAGGAGTTAGAGTAGGAAGGGCCCGGATCGGTGATTAGTATGGTAAAGGCCTCCAAGTTGCTTACTGATGGATGTGTTGGATATTGGTGTTATGTCCTACAAGGGGACAAAGAGAGACCTCATATTCAGGATATACCAGTAGTATGCGAGTTTGAGGACGTCTTTCCCGAGGAGCTTCCAGGACTGCCTCCTCAGAGAGAGGTAGATTTTGGGATTGAGTTGGAGCCTGGGACGAGACCGATTTTGAGAGCCCCATATCGCATGACCTCGATGGAGATGCAGGAGCTAAAGGCACAATTGGAGGAGCTGTTGGAGAAGGGTTACGTACGACAGAGTGCGTCGCCATGGGGAGCTCCAGTCCTATTCCTGAAGAAGAAGGATGGTTCTCTCCGTTTGTGTATCGATTATCGGGAGTTGAATCGAGTTACCATCAAGAACAAGTATCCGCTGCCACGTATTGATGATTTGTTGGATCAGTTGCAGGGGGCTACTGTGTTCTCCAAAGTGGATTTGAGGTCGGGATATCACTAGTTGAGGATACGGGAAGAGGATATTCCCAAGACGACTTCCCGAACGAGATATGGACATTATGTGTTTGTATTGATGTCGTTCGGACTAACGAATGAACCCGCTGTTTTTATGGAGCTGATGAATCGATTGTTTATAGACTACTTGGACAGATTTGTAGTAGTCTACATCGATGACATTTTGATCTACTCTAGGAATGAGGAGGAGCACGCCGAACATCTTAGGCTGGTGTTGGGAGTATTGAGACATCATCGGTTGTTTGCTAAGCTGTCCAAGTGTGATTTCTGGTTGCCTGAAGTTACCTTTGTAGGTCACGTGGTATCTGCCCAAGGAGTTATGTTGGATCCTGCAAAGATTGAAGCTGTAAAAGCATGGAAACCTCCGAAGAATGTGAAGGAGGTGAGGAGCTCTCTGGGATTAGTAGGGTATTACAGGAGGTTTGTGGAAGGGTTTTCCCGGATAGCCCAACCACTTACTAACCTGCTTAAGAAGACCACTCGCTTTGAGTGGAATGAAGTCTGTCAGCGGAGTTTTGACGAGATGAAGGGGAGGTTGACTTCGGCTCCTATACTTGCTCTTCCTCAGGGGAATGAGGATTTTGTGATTTACAGTGATGCCTCCAAGGTAGGCTTGGGTTGTGTGCTGATGCAGAGGGACAGGGTGATTGCTTATGCCTCCAGACAGTTGAAACTGAACGAGCAGAATTACCCTACTCATGACTTAGAGCTGGCAGCTATGGCCTGTGGTCCATGCCCTAAAGATTTGGCGTCATTACTTATATGGGAGCACCTGCAAAGTGATGATAGATCATAAGAGCCTCAAGTACATCTTCACGCAAAGGGAGTTGAATATGAGACAGAGAAGATGACTTGAGTTGCTGAAAGACTACGACCTTGAGATCCTTTACCACCCAGGGAAAGCGAATGTGGTCGCTGACACCCTTAGCAGGAAGACGCCTCAGGAGAGTATGTTGGCTCATTTGACAGTTCAGCCAGAGTTACAGAGAGAGTTGATGAGGTACGGTATTTTGGTGCAGATTCAGCGTTATTAGGGCAATCTAAGAGCCTTGGAGTGTCGGCCGTCCTTACTTGAAGAAGTGAGACGGAAGCAGGAAAATTGCCCGATGATTCAGGATTTGAGGCAGAGATTGAGCCGTGGAGAGGCACCCGACTTTGCGGAGAGAGCAGATGGTATTTTGTGCCTACGTTGTCGGATTTGTGTGCTTCGAAATGCAGAGTTGAGGCAGAAGATTTTGCAAGAGGCCCATGCTACACCTTACTCAATCCACCCCGGGGCGAGTAAGATGTACAAGGATCTGCGACAATTTTATTGGTGGGATGGCATGAAGCCGGATGTAGCGAGATTTGTCGCTAAATGTCAAGTCTGTCACCAGATGAAGATTGACCATCAGAGACCTGGAGGAATGCTTCAATTGCTTCCTATTCCAGAATGGAAATGGGAGGACATCTCCATGGATTTCGTTACGAGATTGAGACTAAGCAGAGTTCATGATGCCATTTGGGTAGTGGTGGATAGACTGACGAAGACTGTTCGCTTTTTGCCTATCAGGGAGACATGGCAAGTGAGCAAGTTAGTGGAGGTGTTTATTAATCAGATAGTTAGACTGCACGGAGTGCCTAAGACGATTGTGTCGGACTGAGATGGGCGTTTTACTTCCAGAAATTGGCAGCAAGTACATGAGGCATTGGGGACGAGATTGCATTTCACAACTGCTTACCACCCGCAGTCAGACAGCCAGACAGAGAGGACGATTCAGACTCTGGAGTACATGTTGAGGTCTTGCGTGCTAGACTGGGGAGGTCAGTGGTCAGACCATTTGGCTTTAGTAGAGTTTTCTTATAATAATAGTTGGCATTCGTCGATTCAGATGGCTCCTTATGAGGCTTTATATGGTCTAAGATGTAGGACACCGCTGTGTTGGGATGATCCCTCGGATGTAGTAGGTGAGAGGCCACAGATGATTGAGGAGACGATTGGGAAGGTGGCCTTAATCAGGGAAAAAATGCTAGCTGCTCATAGTCGCCAGAAATCCTATGCAGACAAGAGGCATAGACCGTTGGAGTTTGAGATAGGAGCCCACGTATGGTTGAGAGTATCGCCTACTCGCGGGGTAAGGAGATTCGGAGTGAAAGGGAAGTTGAGTCCCCGATATATCGGTCCGTTCGAGATTCTGGAGAGAGTAGGCGAGGTGGCTTACAGGATAGCATTGTCGCCTGCTTTAGAAGGAGTGCACCCTGTATTCCATGTTTCACAGCTGAGACAGTATGTTTCAGATCCTAGTCACCGAATAAATTATGAGGAGCTGGTGGTAGAACCAGATCACACTTTCCGGGAACAACCATTGAAGATTCTAGATCGACGAATGAAGAAGCTGCAAAACAAGGAGATTCCTTGGGTGTTGATTCAGTGGTCCCGACGGGGAGTCGAGGAGCCCACTTGGGAGACTGAGTCCAGAATGAGTGAGAGTTACCCAGAGGTCTATCCGAGTTTAGTAGAGGCGTTTGAGGGGAAGGTTAGTAATTAGTGAGTTGTTTTCAGGTTCGATGTTTGCTTGTGTGATTGTTATTCACTCGAATGGCCTATTTAACCGTTTGATTGTTTGATTGTTGTATGATGTGCTTTGGATGGTTAGTATTGGTTGTGTTTGTCTTTAACATAAATTCTGGTTCGAGGACGAACCCTTTATTTTAGGGGGAGAGGTTTGTGAAACCTTAAAGATATACTTTCCTTCGCTATAAAAGTTTCGGGACGAAACTTTCTTAAGGGGGGTAATATGTAATATACGGGTTTTGAATACCGTCATACTATTTCCATTTTAAAACCTTCCGAATCACCTCCATGTTTTTTTTGTAAGTTTTGGGCCCATTCTCTCTATTTAAATTAACTAAGCCCAAAAGCCGAAAGCCCATTCCCTCTATCTAAATTAATTAAGCCAAAAGCCAATTCACAGGTTCTGTAAGCTTCGTGTAACCGAATTCACACCAAAAATTCTATCAAAAGCCAAATCCGATCCTAATTGGTATATACCTTATCAAAATTAACCAAATTCATATGTTTCAAATCATATCCTTCTCGGATCCTTATAAACCGAGAGATCAACGTTTTGTTTCCACCATCAATCTTCAAACGCCACACCATCGCCGAAGCTCACGGAGGGATCGTTCTCGGAGTTGTGCTCATCATTCACATGCTCCCTTGTTCCGGTAAATTCCTGCCTTCCTCTGTTTGTGTCTGATTGTGGGTGATTACTTTTCCGGCACCGTTCCCTCACCTTCTTTCCCCTTCGGTAGCGTAGAGTCGGGCAAGCGCCTTCGCGCTGAAATCGACGGCGATCTTTGCCTTCCTGCGACGGTCACCTTCGCCACCTTCGCATTCGAGTCGAGTGTCGGCGTGATCAAGTGTCGTCGTGGTCAAGCGTTGGCCTGCAATTGCACGCAGTGCCCAGCCACCGATAAGAGTCGACCTTCTCCCTTATTGGTTCGTTCTGTTTTTCTTTCCTTGATGTGGGTCTGGTGTGGGAGTCAGGGATTAGGCGTCGTTGAGGTCTCGCCGGAGGGATTGAGCGGAAAGGCGGAACCATAGATGGGTTCCGATTTGGGTTGGAGACCAACGAAGTGAGTTCATCGAGGAAGAAGAAGGGGGAGGGCCCAGGTGAATTGGTCAAAGGTGTGGCTTTGACGGGTTATCTGGCTCAAATTTGAAAGAAAGTTAAGTGGGCTGTTGGATTAGTTACATCAAATGGTGGGCTGAGATAGGGTGGCTTTGGGCTAGTTGATTAGTTAACTTATATTGTGTTGGGTTTATTCTATTTAGTATTGTTAGAGTAGTGTAATTTCGTGTAGTATACAGAAATAGAGTGGTGGAAATTTTCTCCACTGATGGAGTAGTTAATTAGTATGTTGGGATAAGTAAAGTTTGAACGCATTCAATGGTATAATTATATAGTTATACTCAGGGGTCGAATTAAGTCGGGGTGTTACACCTATCATATTTTACTAATCACTCAAGTCGTTCCCAACACAAATATTAATAACAATAATGCAATAGACAACCGTCCACTTGCCTTATACGAGATATCTCCTCTTGAGGCGATTAGTTCCATATCCAATGACGTGCATCAAAGACTCGAACTCGGGTTGTACCAAAAAAGAATAGAGAAATAAATTATAATCAATTTATTTCCATTGCAAGATTATTAAACACTACAAATTATTATATTCTTATAATAATTTGTCAAAACTTGCTTGAATTAATCCGGCTTTATAACTTAACCAATTACAAGATTCGATAAATCACGCTTTACGAGATTTAATATGAAACCTAGCTTTCAATGATCTTATCTTAAAATCATTCTAAAATATAAGTCAAGCTCGAAAGGAGGAAATCCCCTAACAACACATTTTCTGGATTTGCTTGCACATAAATCGAGGTGGCACACAAAACGATGAAAATCACAAACGAGGCAATATGTCAATCAACACGATCCATCGGAATCCATGGAACACATACCGAGGCCAATCCGGGACCACACACCTTTCTCTTTTTCCTTCTTTCTTTCCCTTTTCTTTTTAGTTAAATCCATATAAAGGTCCAGAAAATGAGTTAGCGACGAACCAACTTTGTCGATAGCTAGCGGCTTCGTTTGACATTCGTTTTGGGTGATTCATGCGACAGTTGGAATTCCTCATCACCCTCTATCCAATATTCTCAACTGAGCATTAATTTGTTGAGGGGAAACAGAGAACAGAGGCGACGAAAATAATTAGCCGAAGCTGAAATTCTGAGCAAAATAAACTGGTAGAAAAATTGGTCGGGAACACCTGTTCATCGGATTCTGAAGACGACACTAGTGGCGAGGTGGTGAAAAAATCGAAGAAATAATAGGAGTCATCCTCAAACTGTTGGCGGTGGTGGTCTAAGAGGTAGTCGGAAGGCGGCGTATGAGTGCCGTGAAAATAGCTCCTTAACAACTAGATTTCCGCGATGAAACTCAGTGTTTGTCGAGCTAGTTTCACCGGCTATTGAACGCGACAGCAGGAGAGTAGTGGTTGATGTCCACCTTTTTAGTCATGTTTTAGGGTGGGTTTTTAATGTCTTTGAGTCTTTTTCTTTAGTTTTGTGTTTTGTTTTGAGTCGTTTGTGTAGGTTTTCGTATTTTCTTAAGGTATGGACTCTACATAAGCATTGGTGGTGTTTTATGGGTTTTTAGAAGCTATTTGGAGCACTTTTGAGGAAAAGAGCAAAACCGGTGGAAGATAGCACGCAAGATTAAAGAGAAGATGATGATTAAGCGCTCAATTAAAGTCATTGAACATCAAGTTTGATCTTAGAAAGAGATATAGAATTTCGTTACAAGAACATAGGAAAAAGAATCGAGTCAAACGGAGTTGTAACGAATCCGCTACGCAAGTTTTACTCAAGGCTGTTCGTAGTGCCTATCAGGGTCGTGCTCGACCCATCCAGAGAACAAGCCCTCAGGAGCGACCCTATTAGGGTCGTGCACGACCCTATTTGGGTCGTGTGTGGCACCGACTTTCTCTCTATTCCAAAATCTTTAGTGATTTATTCCATCTTTGTATTTTAGGAAGGTTGTTTTATCTTGTTTCCTAGTTAATTACTGCTCCTTTTCTTATAAAAGGGGAGGATAAACCCTTTGGCTTGATCTATCATTTATTTTGGCATTGAATAGTACTCTCTAGAGCGGAAGGGAGACTTGAGGAACAAGTTTGAGACTTTTGTAAGATTTCTTCTTGGTTTAGTTTGAATTTTGTTTGGATTGATCATGTCTTCTTCTTCCTTTTTCTTGTCTCTCTATGCTATGAGTGAGTAGTTTTCTTAAATTATACGGTTGGGTAAAAACCCAACACAATCATGCATGTCTAAAACATGAATTCATAATTTGAATGCTTGATGATCATATTTATCTATCTTGTGCTAAATTCCTTTACGAAAGTTGAGGCATATTCTTGCAATTAATCTAAGCGAAAGTGTAAGGTTGATTGTTTGACTAGTTCTAATAGGATTATTTGTGAAAGTTGATATTCCTAGGTTGAAGGATATATAGAAAGTTGTTTAATTTGCGAAAGTTGATTGAATAACTTGAATTGTTTGCTAAAGTTGATTCTTATATGATCTAAATTGCATGATAATTGTGAGTTCTTGTTGAAAGCATGTATGATTGTTGTTATGGTAGCACTAGCCCTAGGATTCATCTTTTATATTGATTAAAACTCTTGTCTTTGCTTTGATCTCGACTTATAACGTCGTGCTCAATCCTTTAGTGGTGTTTGTGAGTTCGTATGTTTTTCTATGCCCAGGACCGACCCCCTTAAGGTCGTGCACGACCTGCTTTGGTTCGGTCTTGGCGTTGTTTGCTTGTTATTTCTTTGCTTTTCTTAGTTTATCAACTAATCTTTAGCACTATTCTCATTCCCGTGGACGAACCTGACTCCGCTATACTCAGCGGGGTCTTGAATATAAATTTATTTGTTCAAGAAACCCTTCAACAGTGGCGCAACTAATGGCGATCGTTGGAAGATAATGTTGCCATATTCCAACTTTTGGAAACGGTTCCTTGATTGGCGTTTATATGATGGCAAACGAGGCCCGCGAAGATCACCCATCACTACTTCCAAAATTCAGAGAAAATGAGTACCCCAATCTATTTGTGTGGATTTTGGCTCGACTTATTAATGGGTTTCTCTAAATTAATAGAGGGGTATTATAGAGCGTTTAATCCTCGATATTTAGCAACTTGAACCATCAATTTTGGTTGAGAAACGAGTTCACAAACGATTTTTGAAGTTCTGGGTGTTTTAGGTCAAAACGAGGAAGAAACATCCAAGCTTAAATTCAAGCAACCCCCTTCAAAATTAAGCCATATCTCTCATTTATAGAGCCTTTTTGTTACAGTGCCGAATAAGTCCCCTCTCTGGGTTATCGTTATTTCATGTTTTCGAGTCAATCCTTTTATTTTTGGTTCATTTCATGTTTTGTTGTTAAACTCGGTTTACACCTTCGTGTGGATTAAACTCGGTTGAGTCTTCTCCCCTTTGGGTAACCTAGTAGTGTCGTATAAAAGCTGTCATTGTATTGTGTTTCGTTCAATCAATGAAATAGTCTCTCTTTCAATTCCTCAAAGCTCTCTCTTTGTTTGAATCCATTGCTCTATCTTTCTGCAGCTAGCTTCCTTGATCAGTGATTCTATCCCTCACACTGATCCTAGGCTACTTTGATTGGGTTTTTGAGCTCTTGTAGTTCCTAACCTGGTGTTTATCCCTTGCAGTACGTAGCATTGGTATCAGAGCCCTCGGTCCTCCACCTAGCCCACGCCAACCATGACAATCGCAGAGCTTACCCAACAATTCGAAGCGTTGCAAGCCGAAATCGCTGTTGAACGCAAAGCTACTAGAACCATGCATGACCAGTACATCAAAGAACTCAAAGACACAATTCCAGCAGTAGCTCAATATGTGCGACTGCTGGATAATCCTTCTCCGTCTAGCAATAGTGGTCAGGTCGAAACTCTGGTTACTAGGTTAAACTCGCAACTCGACCAAGGTAACCTCAGCTCTCCCCCTTTCGCCCCATCACCACCTCAGCAGGTGGATCTATTTTTCCCGGTGGGTTGGTGTCTCGCTTGACTAAAGTGGATTTACCTAAATTTGTTGGGTCTAGCCTCAAGCTCTGGTTGTATCGTTGTGAGCATTTTTTTTCCCTAGATAACACTCTCCCTGATTATCGTGTGCGTTTGGCGTCCTTGTACTTGGACGGTCATTCCCTGCATTGGTATCATAATTATATGCGTGAAAGAGGCAATCAGTTCCCTTCATGGTCTGAGTATATAGTGGACATCTCTGCTCGCTTTTGTGAGCTCATAGATGATCCCTTGGTGGAGCTAGTTAACGTATGCTACAAGGGAGACATTGATAGCTATCTCGATGTTTTCGAAGGTGTGAAACCTCAAGTTTTGTTATAGGTTTGTATAGATAGCAACAGAAGTTTCGGAGAGGATTGTAAAACCTTAGAGGAATTCCAATACTTAGTTTGTATTCTGTTTTCCTTCTATTCGCTCTTTCTCAATGTTTCTGGACGAAACTTTCTAAAGGAGGGTAGTATGTAATACTCGGTTTCGTTTTTCCATTTAAAGGTCGGAAAAACAAGTTCCTTGATTTACAAGTAGTCGAGTTTATTGACCCACAAGTAACCTTGTTGGAAGGAATAATTAATAATCCGTTGTTATCCTTCTTTTTAAACACACATCCCATTACCTTTTTCCTATCTATACATTAGTTATAGTAGATTAAAATTAAGTTTACCCTAGATTAGCCTTATAAATACTCCTAACCCACCCTAAATCACGCCGCCATTCATATCCAATTCTGGAAGCACTCTCCTCCGTCTCCTACGTGTTTGAAGTCGGACCCAACCTCGTCATTCTCGGGCAAATAGTGCCACCATTGGAGTAGTCTCGTCTCACCCCATCTATAACGAACCGCAAGCATCGGGGACGGTCCATATCGTTAGTAAGTAACGTCGTTGATCGAATCCGATGAATCGGTCTCCTGACAACGTAACTTCGTGCGTTCCCTTGTTTCGGTAAAACTCTACCTTTCTCTGTTTCGGGTGGGTCGCCGGCAATCCATAGCGTGGTGTCTTCAACCAGAGCCAACCGTGCCTTTAACAATCTGGTTCCGACAGACACTCATCGACGAGTTTGTGGGTGCGTGCACTGTTCTTCATCCGCGGTGGAGTCGTTGGAAATTATATTTTTGCTCGCACTCTTAATTTAAATCTTCACCAAAGGATCTATATGTTCGAGGTAAGTCGTTTTCGACTTGCTCGGTTCTTTTCTGTCTTGTTAAATTTTGTGTCGTTATTGTAGGATTGGTTTTGGGAACTAGTCCCAAATATCTTATTGAAATGTTTTGGATTTGCTTGTGTTGTTGTGTGCAAATTGGTTTTAAATGGGTTTTATCGAAAATAAGTTTTCGAACGTTTTCTTTTTGTTGGTATTGTTTTCGGCACGGGCATCGTAGCTGATGGAGAGGAAGGGTTGCCTATGTATAGTCCGAGTGACAAAGAAACCGTGCGCCTTCAAAAGAAAATGCTGTATATGTGTTTTGGCAAGTGCTCTAGTGGAGGCTTAGTCGGGGTTAGAAGAAAGAAGTGATGTGAGGAGTGGGAGGGCCTGCCTCTACACTATGGATTGGATTACGAGAGGGAGAATGAGTTATGTTGCTTTAATTGTTCGATTTTGTGTATGTGTGTTTGGCTTATGTGTGACTAACCGTCTAATTTAGGTATTGGCTTTTAGAGTTATGGTTGCGATTGTGGATTCTGGTTGTTGACAATAGAAAATTATTTTTAAACGTCTTATAATTTCCGCATATTATCTAGCTTGGTAGATTAGTAGTCGACTCTTTGGAGATTATTTTTTTTCCAGTTATAGGTATTGATGATGTCCAAAACAGTAAAATAAGAAGTGGGCCCGGGGTACCAAGAGCAAGTGGGCCCGGAGGGATTCCCAAGGGCAATTTAGGGACCCACATCGCGAATGCTTCGTTTATTTAAACAAAACTCATACCCTCGTGAGGTCTTCGAAATCCCCGGGACGAGGTCTCGACCTCGTCACCGACTCTACTAACACACCCGCCCACCCAGACCAATCACAAGCGGCCTCATTCTCAAACCAATCACAAGCGACCTCATCCCCGAACCAATCACAAGCGGCCTCATCCCCGAACCAATCAAAAAACCCTATTCCGGGCGTCCCACATCGGACCTTGGCCTAAACTCGGCTCCCCAATTCTCTATAAATAGAGGAGAACCTCGTAGGAAGAAGGGGTCGAAAAAACCACTTGAACTCGAGAACTCTCTTGCTTGTTGAAGATCGACGTGATAGAAACATCGTCAAAAGACCTCGCTACAGACAGGAGAAGTCCACAAAAAGACTCCAAGTCATACAAAGACCTCGCCCACACTAAAGACCTCGCTACAAAATCTCACAAAGCTCTCTACACCACGTACCCAAATCTACCTCGCCCTAGAGTCAACCTCGCAACATTTAGGTTTGATCTCGGAACTTCGTAGGAGGTCTAGGTGTAATTCTCAAAGTTGTTCATCAGCCTCGTAGGTTTGTAACCTGGTTATTGGGAGAAAATCATAAATAAAGGAGCAATTGTTTGCACTCAAATATAATAATCTTGTTCCTTGTCTCGTAGCGTAGCTGTTATTTCATGTTTCATCACTGGCGCCTTTTGTGGGAACTTATTCATCCTAAGCAGCCTACCGTTTAGTGCGAACCTTGACTCCTTAAAACCCCTCAAAATGGCTTGCCCAAACAATTTCTTCCCCCAACATCCCGACAACATGGCCGAGACCCCTCCGTGGATGACGGCAGGTCCCCCGGGGTACCCTTTTGTGGTTCCGCCGGGTTGGACATACAACGTTTCACAAAACCCATACCCGTTCCAGGGGTATGAACAGGGTGGCGCGCCTCCTAACCCGTATCCCTACTCGGGTTACGGGCAGTACCAACAGGGCCAAGCTCCCCCATATGTCCCGATTCCCTCCCAGGGGCAACCTCACTTCGAGTATGTGTCCACGTATGTCCCGGAATATATGCCGGGGCAGGAGGCGCCCACCAATGGCTCCACCACGGATAGACCCTCCCGAGATCCGATGCAGATCTCGCGATCCCGTTCGCGACATGTAGGGAGACGTGACACGGAGTTGTCCGAAACGGCGGCAAGAGCGGGACACCCTCTGCAAAGTCAAAATCAAAATTTGCCCGCCCATCCGTCGAGAGTGGATACAAGAATCCCTTTGTGCCTGAGATCCAAGATGCACACATGCCCAAGGGTTTCCATTGGCCGCAAATGGGGCTCTACGATGGCACGGACGACCCCGAGGACCACATAAAACACTACGCCGTCCAGATGAACGTCAACTCCTACAATGACGCCATTTTCTGCCGCATCTTCCCGACCACTCTGGACATGGCGGCAATGACGTGGTTCACCAGCCTTAAGGTCGAGTCGATAGCCTCGTTTTCCTAGCTATGCGAGTCCTTCATCGGGCACTTCAACGGCTCAAGGAAGTGCAAGAAGAACATGTGCGATCTCCGCAGCATTGAGCAGGGAGAAAACGAGAAGCTGGGTACCTTTTTTTACGAGGTTCACCACCGTAGTCGCAGAGATCGCACAGATCGATGAGACGTCGGTGCGAGATATCCTCATGGGCAACCTTCGCCAGAGGGGATGTTCAGTGTCGCATTTTTCTTAAGAACCCGACGACGTATGAGAGTCTGTGTGCTCGGATCACGGCGCAGGTCTACGCCGAGGACGCTGCCAGCCAGAGCTCGCGACCGAGGATCGATAAGGAAATCGTGATCGAGGCTAAGGGGAAAGCTAAAGTGGCTGCACCAGCCGCGAGGGATGCGTACATGACGCAAACTCACGACCGGCGCGCCGATTACAAAAGCAACAACAACAACAGAAGCAACAGAAGCAACAACAACAACAACACAGGCAACAACAACAACGACAATAGGAACAATAACCGCCACGACAACCGCGAGAGTGGCGGTGGGGGTTGGAGCTGCTTCGGCGGGAGGCCACGAGGTTACAAGGGCAAAGGTGGCCCCGCCTACAACCCAAATGAAAATAAGCGCGCCAACCCCGCGTCGGGAGCCAACCTCGTGCAGCAGGGACCAACCTAGTCTCGACCAAGCAACACGGAGCAACACGCTTTAGCGAGGCAGTCACGTTCCGAACAGGCCGCGGCGCCCGATGGATACATCAATACCATCTCGGGTGGGCCCTCGCTGGCAGGTTCGAGCCAGGCGGAAAGAAAGAGATATGCGAGGGCAAGTCACCATGAGCCATCGGTATACAGCGTGACGCAGACCTCACGGTCCCATGTAGGTATGGCTTTCACCTCCGAGGACGCCGAGGGACACCATATGCCCCACTCCGACCCCCTGGTGATACACGCTCAATTGGGCTCGAAGATAGTGAAGTGGATACTGGTGGACACGGGTTCTTCCGTGGACATCATGTATTTCGGCGCTTTCGAGCAGTTAGGGATCTCCACGACATCTTTGAAGCCCTACGCTGGGAAGCTCACCTCCTTCTCGGGAAACGAGGTCGATGTCGCTGGTCTCATAGACCTATGGATGACCCTCGGTACTGGCTCCACAACGAGAACCGAGGTGATAGAATTTACGGTGGTGCACCTACCTTCGGCCTGCAATGCAATCATCGGGAGAGTCTCCTTGATGAAGTTCCAGGCACTGGTCTCCATCTACCACCTCAAAATGAAGTTCCCCACCAACGGTGGTGTCGGAGAGGTGAAGGGCAACCAAGAAGAGGGCCGTGTCTGCTACATGACCTCGGCAAAACAAAAATGCTCCGTGTTCATGGTAGAGGCCTCAAGCGAAGCAGATCTCGAGGTCCGGGATTTCACAATACCCACCCCCGAGGCAGAAAGAAGGGTGATTACCCCCTTCGAAAACAACTCCGAGAAAATCTACCTCGGGGGTTGCCTCGCCGGAGATGCAGCGACGTCACTAGAAGCCCTGCTTGCTGGATCCCGCGATGTGTTTTCCTGGACTGCAAAGGATCTCCGAGGTGTGCCTCAGACATTGGCCCAGCACTCCCTGAACATTGACGTCGCCATTCGCCCCGGGGTGCAGCGTCGAAGAAAAATGAACGAAGAAAGAGCGACCGCCGCGAACGAAGAGGTGGCCAAGCTTCTGGCCGCAGATTTCATCCGCGAGGTCCAATATCCGAGGTGGCTGTCCAATGTCGTATTGGTCAAAAAGGCCAGCGGCAAGTGGCGGATGTGTGTAAATTTCAAGGACCTCAACAAAGCATGTCCCAAAGACAACTACCCTCTGCCCTCGATTGACGCGCTCGTAGATTCAACTGCGGGGCACGAGGTCTTGAGTTTCCTCGACGCTTATTCGGGATACAACCAGATCTCGATGAATCCGCGTGACAAGGAGGAGACGTCCTTTATCACCCAGCGGAGAACATACTGTTACAAGGTCATGCCATTTGGCCTAAAAAACGCCAGGGCCACATTCCAACGCCTCATTGATCGGGTCTTCAAAGACCACCTGGGCAGGAATGTGTTGGCTTACATCGATGACATCGTAGTAAGAAGCAAGAACCCCGAGGAATACCTGGCCGATCTCGCCGAGGTCTTCACTACCCTCAGGCATCACCAGCTCAGCCTGAACCCCAAGAAATGCGTTTTCGGCGTATCATCGGGGAAGTTTTTGGGATTCATGATCAGCGAGCGCGGGATCGACGTCAACCCCGCCAAAATAGAATCGATCCTCTCGATGAGGTCTCCCAGATCTCGAAACGAGGTGCAGCGACTCAATGGCGTTGTAAATTACTTGGGGCGATTTTGCTCCCGTTTAGCGGACAAATCTCTCTCTTTCTTTGCCACCCTCAAAAAGAATGACAAGTTCGTCTGGGACGAGAGCCTCGAGACTGCCTTCTCCGAGTTAAAGATCTTCCTCACCAAGCTCCCCACCTTGTCACCTCCGCATGGGGGCGAGGACCTGCAACTGTATGTAGCGGTGAGCCCCGAGACAGTCAGCGCGGTGCTCACTAGAGAAGCCATGCACCCGGTGTACTTTGTGAGTCGCGTGCTCCAGCTTGCAGAGCAGCGATACTCCCTAGCAGAGAAAATGGCGCTAGCCGTAGTGACCGCCGCAAGGCGTTTACGCTCGTACTTCCATGCACATCCCATCCAGGTCCTCTCGGACCTCCTACTCCGTCAAATCCTGCATCACCCGCCCTCTCCGGGCGTATGACGAAGTGGGCCGTCGAGCTCTCCGAGTTCGACATTAGTTATCTCCCGAGGACCGCAATGAAGGGACAAGGCCTCGCCGATTTTATGGTAGAGGTCACCTTCCCCAAAACCGACACAAGGTCGGACGAGTGGAAGGTGTTCGTTGATGGTTCGCGATGTGACGCCGGTGGCGGGGCCGGCGTATTCCTCGCTGGCCCATCAATCGAGACGAAGTATGCTCTCAACTTCGCCTTTGATGCCACCAACAACGACGCCGAATACGAATACATGATCGCCGGGATCGAGATGGCGCTACTTAGTGGAGCCCGCAAGATCAGGGTCTACACATATTCCGAGTTGGTGGCACGACAACTCAACGGCCAATACGACACCAGGACAGGTTTTCTGCCCGCCTACCGAGCAAAGGTGAAGGCCTTGGTCTCATGCCTGGAGACCTTCGCGGTAGAGTCGATCCCACGAGCCTCAAACACAAAGGCGGATGCCCTCGCCAGGTTAGGCTCCGCACTTCCCTTGGATGTGGGGAACCGCGTGATGGTAGAGAGAAAGCTCTCACAAAGTGTTGATAGTGAGGTCCTGTCCATAAGGACCGAGGACAGGAGGTTCCCAGTGACGCGATATATACAAAGCGGCGTCCTCCAAGAGGACCCCACGCTGGCCAGGAAACTAAAGATGCAAGTTGCCCGCTACTGCGTCGTCGGTGACCATCTCTACCGCCGAGGCTACGTTGAACCCAACTTGCTATGCATACCGCCCGAGGCCACGGACCACGTCCTCTACGAGGCCCACGAGGGAGTTTGTGGAGGACACCCGGGGTGGAGGTTTTGGCACACAAGATCGTCCACTTGGAGTACTTTTGGCCCACTCTCCGACAAGATGCAAAGGCTTAGTCCAAAGATGCGTCGGATACCAGAAACACGGGAACCTCCACCCAACACACCCCGATGGCCCCCCTCCGCAACATCCACGCACCGTGCCCATTCGCGATGTGGGGAATGGACATTTTAGGTCCTTTCCCCAAAGCAGCTGGCCAGGTGCAATATATTTTGGTCATTGTCGACTACTTCACGAAGTGGATCGAAGCGCAGGCCATGGCAAAAATCACCGGGGCGAATGTTTGTGAATTCCGGTGGAAGAACCTCGTTTGCCGTTTCGGTGTCGCCATGACAATCATGACCGATCATGGCCCCCAATTCGACTGCGGAGAGACTCGGGCTTTCTGCTCTGAGTTGGGCATCGACCTCAAATTTTCCTCCGTGGCCCATCTCCAATCCCATGGTCAGGTAGAAAACGTCAACGCCCGCATCTTGACAGACCTAAACAAGTGCCTGGACGTGGCACAAGGCCGCTGGGCCGAGTTACTCCCACTCGTCCTATGGACGTATCACACGACATCGCGTCGCACAACGGGCGAAACACCCTTCGCTCTAACTTACGGGGCGGAGGCACTCGTTCCCGTAGAAACCCTGATCCCATCGGCAAGGGTGTACAACTTCGACGAAAAAGAAAACGAAGCCAACCTCAGGGTCGAAGTGCAATTCAGGGACGAACTCCGCGAGGTGGCAGACCTACGCTCTAGAGAATACAAGCGACGTGTCGCCGTTTACCACGACAAGAAGGTCAGACCTAAGCCTCTTGGCCACAGGAAACCACGTTCTGAGACGCACCGAAGGAGGCAAATTGGACCTTAACTGCGAAGGACCCTACCTCCTCGGGGAAGAAGTCGCGGCCAAGGGTTTTAAGCTCAGGGACAGCGTGGGGCGTACACTGAGCAAGACATGGAACGTCACACGACTCAAAAAATATTACATGTAAATTCTCGAAACCACGATGTTCCTCTCAGTTTTGATGAATAAAGGATTGCAGGCTATTCGAAAATAAATCTCCCTCGAAAATCCACTCCTCGCTTCCCGCTTGGGGTTGGAGAATCTTGTTTGAAAAGTAAGTCCACCCCTCGCTTCCCGCTTGGGGTTGCCCGCTTGGGGTTGGAGAACCTCGTTAAGTCCACCCCTCGCTTCCCGCTTGGGGTTGGAGAATCTCGTTAAGTCCACCCCTCGCTTCCCGCTTGGGGTTGGAGAATCTCGTTAAGTCCACCCCTCGCTTCCCGCTTGGGGTTGGAGAACCTCGTTAAGTCCACCCCTCGCTTCCCGCTTGGGGTTCGAGAATCTCATTAGGTCCACCCCTCGCTTCCCGCTTGGGGTTGGAGAATCTCGTTTGAAAATTAAGTCCACCCCTCGCTTCCCGCTTGGGGTTGGAGAATCTCGTTTGAAAATTAAGTCCACCCCTCGCTTCCCGCTTGGGGTTGGAGAATCTCGTTTGAAAATTAAGTCCACCCCTCGCTTCCCGCTTGGGGTTGGAGAATCTCGTTAGGTCCACCCCTCACTTCCCGCTTGGGGTTGGAGAATCTCGTTTGAAAATTAAGTCCACCCCTCGCTTCCCGCTTGGGGTTGGAGAATCTCGTTTGAAAATTAAGTCCACCCCTCGCTTCCCATTTGGGGTTGGAGAATCTCGTTAAGTCCACCCCTCGCTTTCCGCTAGGGGTTGGAGAACCTCGTTAAGTCCACCTCTCGCTTCCCGCTTGGGGTTGGAGAATCTCGTTAGGTCCACCCCTCGCTTCCCGCTTGGGGTTGGAGAATCTCGTTTGAAAATTAAGTCCACCCCTCGCTTCCCGCTTGGGGTTGGAGAACCTCGTTAAGTCCACCCCTCGCTTCCCGCTTGAGGTTGGAGAATCTCGTTAGGTCCACCCCTCGCTTCCCGCTTGGAGTTGGAGAATCTCGTTTGAAAATTAAGTCCACCCCTCGTTTCCCGCTTGGGGTTGGAGAATCTCGTTAGGTCCACCCCTCGCTTCCCGCTTGGGGTCGGAGAATCTTGTTTGAAAATTAAGTCCACCCCTCGCTTCCCGTTTGGGGTTGGAGAATCTCGTTAAGTTCACCCCTCGCTTCCCGCTTGGGGTTGGAGAATCTCGTTTGAAAATAAAGTCCATCCCTCGCTTCCCGCTTGTGGTTGGAGAATCTCGTTAAGTCCACCCCTCGCTTCCCGCTTAGGGTTGGAGAACCTCGTTAAGTCCACCCCTCGCTTCCCGCTTGGGGTTGGAGAATCTTGTCAGGTCCACCCCTCGCTTCCCGCTTAGGGTTGGAGAACCTCGTTAAGTCCACCCCTCGCTTCCCGCTTAGGGTTGGAGAATCTCGTTAGGTCCACCCCTCGCTTCCCGCTTGGGGTTGGAGAATCTCGTTTGAAAATTAAGTCCACCCCTCGCTTCCCGCTTGGGGTTGGAGAATCTCGTTTGAAAATTAAGTCCACCCCTCGCTTCCCATTTGGGGTTGGAGAATCTCGTTAAGTCCACCCCTCGCTTTCCGCTAGGGGTTGGAGAACCTCGTTAAGTCCACCTCTCGCTTCCCGCTTGGGGTTGGAGAATCTCGTTATGTCCACCCCTCGCTTCCCGCTTGGGGTTGGAGAATCTCGTTTGAAAATTAAGTCCACCCCTCGCTTCCCGCTTGGGGTTGGAGAACCTCGTTAAGTCCACCCCTCGCTTCCCGCTTGAGGTTGGAGAATCTCGTTAGGTCCACCCCTCGCTTCCCGCTTGGAGTTGGAGAATCTCGTTTGAAAATTAAGTCCACCCCTCGTTTCCCGCTTGGGGTTGGAGAATCTCGTTAGGGCCACCCCTCGCTTCCCGCTTGGGGTCGGAGAATCTTGTTTGAAAATTAAGTCCACCCCTCGCTTCCCGTTTGGGGTTGGAGAATCTCGTTAAGTTCACCCCTCGCTTCCCGCTTGGGGTTGGAGAATCTCGTTTGAAAATAAAGTCCGACCCTCGCTTCCCGCTTGTGGTTGGAGAATCTCGTTAAGTCCACCCCTCGCTTCCCGCTTGGGGTTGGAGAACCTCGTTAAGTCCACCCCTCGCTTCCCGCTTGGGGTTGGAGAATCTTGTCAGGTCCACCCCTCGCTTCCCGCTTAGGGTTGGAGAACCTCGTTAAGTCCACCCCTCGCTTCCCGCTTAGGGTTGGAGAATCTCGTTAGGTCCACCCCTCGCTTCCCGCTTGGGGTTGGAGAATCTCGTTTGAAAATTAAGTCCACCCCTCGCTTCCCGCTTGGGGTTGGAGAACCTCGTTAAGTCCACCCCTCGCTTCCCGCTTGGGGTTGGATAATCTCGTTAGGTCCACCCCTCGCTTCCCGTTTGGGGTTGGAGAATCTCGTTTGAGAATTAAGTCCACCCCTCGCTTCCCGCTTGGGGTTGGAGAATCTCGTTTGGTCCACACGTCGCTTCCCGCTTGGGGTTGGAGAATCTCATTTGAAAATTAAGTCCACCCCTCGCTTCCCGCTTGGGTTTGGAAAATCTCGTTAAGTCCACCTCTCGCTTCCTGCTTGGGGTTGGAGAATTTCGTTTGAAAATTAAGTCCACCCATCGCTTCCCGCTTGCGGTTGGAAAATCTCGTTATGTCCACCCCTCGGTTCCCGCTTGGGGTTGGAGAATCTCGTTAAGTCCACCCCTCGCTTCCCGCTTGGGGTTGGAGAACCTCGTTAAGTCCACCCCTCGCTTCCCGCTTGGGGTTGGAGAATCTCGTTAGGTCCACCCCTCGCTCCCCGCTTGGGGTTGGAGAATCTCGTTTGAAAATTAAGTCCACCCCTCGCTTCCTTCTTGGGGTTGGAGAATCTCGTTTGAAAATTAAGTCCACCCCTCGCTTCCCGCTTGGGGTTGGAGAATCTCGTTTGGTCCACCCCTCGCATCCCGCTTGGGGTGGGAGAATCTCGTTTGAAAATTAAGCCCACCCCTCGCTTCCCGCTTGGGGTTGGAGAATCTCGTTAAGTCCACCCCTCGCTTCCCGCTTGGGGTTGGAGAACCTCGTTAAGTCCACCCCTCGCTTCCCGCTTGGGGTTGGAGAATCTTGTTAGGTCCACCCCTCGCTTCCCGCTTAGGGTTGGAGAACCTCGTTAAGTCCACCCCTCGCTTCCCGCTTGGGGTTGGAGAATCTCGTTAGGTCCACCCCTCGCTTCCCGCTTGGGGTTGGAGAATCTCGTTTGAAAATTAAGTCCACCCCTCGCTTCCCGCTTGGGGTTGGAGAACCTCGTTAAGTCCACCCCTCGCTTCCCGCTTGGGGTTGGATAATCTCGTTAGGTCCACCCCTCGCTTCTCGCTTGGGGTTGGAAAATCACGTTTGAGAATTAAGTCCACCCCTCGCTTCCCGCTTGGGGTTCGAGAATCTCGTTTGGTCCACCCGTCGCTTCCCGCTTGGGGTTGGAGAATCTCATTTGAATATTAAGTCCACCCCTCGCTTCCCGCTTGGGGTTGGAGAATCTCGGTAAGTCCACCCCTCGCTTCCCGCTTGGGGTTGGAGAATTTTGTTTGAAAATTAAGTCCACCCCTTGCTTCCCGCTTGGGGTTGGAGAATCTCGTTAAGTCCACCCCTCGCTTCCCGCTTGGGGTTGGAGAACCTCGTTAAGTCCACCCCTCGCTTCCCGCTTGGGGTTGGAGAATCTCGTTTGGTCCACCTCTCGCTTCCCGCTTGGTGTGGGAGAATCTCGTTTGAAAATTAAGTCCACTCCTCGCTTCCCGCTTGGGGTTGGAAAACCTCGTTAAGTCCACCCCTCGCTTCCCGCTTGGGGTTGGAGAATCTCGTTAGGTCCACCCCTCGCTTCCCGCTTTGGGTTGGAGAACTTCGTTTGGTCCACCCCTCGATTCCCGCTTGGGGTTGGAGAGCCTCGTTAGAATCCACCCTTCGCTTCCCGCTTGTGGTGCGATAATCTCGCGTTTAAACACACCCCGGGGCGAAAGAGGCTCGTGGACTCCCTAAAAAGGCGGGGTTCGCTAACACTTGTTATAGGTTGGTACGAACTTCCGGAATCTTAGCATAACAATTGTTTTAGGTTGGAACGAACTTCCGGAACAACGAAGACGAATTTAGAGAAAGGCGAGGTCTGACAGAAGCTCATGACCTCGATGCGGAACTAAAACGCCCGATGTGGCCCGAGTTTCCACAAAAGATGTGGCACTCGAACCATGGGGTTGGATGGATAAAGATAGACGTATGCAAGAAAGACCAAGGCAAACAAACAAACAAGCATAGGAATAGAAAGTGGCATAAGGCATAAAGTAAAAAGGCCGCGAGGGCCAGGATGGTTAAGATGTTTAATTACAGACCCCGTAGGGCCACCAACAAAAAAAAGAAAAAAGAACAACAAAAATCACCCTCTACTTCTTCAGGGCTTCGGCGGCAGGAGTGGCGAAATCCGGAGCGGCTTCCGAGGCGTTGACAGCAAAACCCGCGGTAGCTTCAGGACCGAGGTCAATAACAGCAGGGGGCTGGGAGTTGGACACATCCGCCGTAGGCTTAGGGTCTAGAACTATGACCTCCGGCTCCCCCTGAGCGGTCTCTACCTCGGGAGGCGCTGTGCTTGACACAGTCCCATCCTCGTTGAGGAAGAACTCGCACTCCCCTCAGGGTCCTAAGATCCCAACTCCCCCATAGTTTCATCGTAGTTGGGGTTGAAGAAGACAATCTGGGGATCGAGGTGCCCGTACTTGGCCACTGCCTGTTTTACACCCATACGGACAGCCTGGTGGAACATCTTCCTCACACTCTCCACCAGCACCGCCTTGTACTCTTCCGAGTCCACGTACTTGGGACCCGCGGCCTCGACCTCCTCGTTGAGCTCGACGATACGCCGTTCAAGGCGCCTGATCTCCTCCTCGGACCTCAAAACCTCCGCCTCCTTCTCCTTAAAGAACTTGTGCTCGGCGGAGAGCTTACCCCGAAACTCATCTACCTCACCCCGCAATGCCTCGGCTTCGTCCCTCGCCTACTTCTCCCCCTCCTTCGCCACCGCCGCCGCTCGAGCCTCGTCCCTTGCCGAAGCCTCCGCAACCTCAACCTGCTTTTTAGCCTCGGCCTCCGAGGTTTCGGAACGCTTCGTGACCTCGGCCAGTTCCTTGGCCCGCCTCTCGCATTCCTCGCCCCAGGCTCGAAGCGCTGCCTCAAGTTTGTCTATTCTCGCGTGGGCGAGGATGATGCGGCTTCGATTGTACTTTTCAAAAATGTTGTGCTACAGATTTGCAAAAACGTGAGAAAAGAAGTAATAGGAAAACAAGAGTAAAACGCAGGAAAATAAAAGAAGCTTACCATGGCCGAGTATCGGGCGGACTCATCGTCAAGTGTCGCGTCTGTAAGGTTGTTGGCCCACGCAACCTCCTCCTTCCATTCCCCCCTAGCCCATTCCAACGGGGCCCCCTGACCGGACCCGGGCAGTGAAACTTGGCAGGATGGGGACCAGCAACCTCGATGGCTCGCCCCTCATAGTTAAAGGCGGGGATGATGTCCCCCACGGACGTACTTGGCTGTTGGTCGTCCGCCCAAGGTTTCTTTTTCCTCTCCCCAGGGGGGGACCCCGTGTTTTTCCTCTTATGGTCGGCTTTGTCGTCGGTTCCTCAGGAAGAATGGGACGACGTCTTCGGCGTTTCCCCTGACGGCAAAGCCACCTCGGGTTTCCTTCCCCCTTTGGGCGGCCCCGCAACGTCCCATTGGGACGTCTTCGCGACGCTCCCCCTGGGAGGAACCCCCCCGGCGGCCTTCCCCCCAGTCGCGGTCGTCAGCGGAGGTACAGGTTTAGGCTGCGTGGTGCTCGGCCTCGCCTCCGGGCTCGGCTCATTGATGCTTATCCCCTTTGGAGCCCGGGGAGCCGGGGCCTTGGAACTAGAAGTCAGGGGTTGTTTCCCCTTCGACTTCGAGGTGAGAGCGTGCAGAAGGTCCACTGTCAAGAGAAAAAGCATAAAAAGCAAGTTAGGAAGAAGTCAAAAACAACTATAACGAGGTTTATAACCTCGTAACCTTACAAAGAAAAGAGGAGCAATCAGAAAGAGAATAAAATACCCTCTCCACCCTCACGGGGAGGGAGACTGAGGCTCAGCCCGGCCTGCTCAAGCCGGTCCTGAGAAAGGTATAGCTCATACGGCGTCTGGTACGCTGTGGCGTATCGAGCCTTGAGTGCTTGAAACTCGACGACCTTGTACGGGCACACACACCTCTCAAAGGTACCCGGCGCCACAGGAAAATTGAGATATCTCCCGCTGACATCCCGAACCAAAAACCACTTAGGTTTCCACGTCCCGACGTTTGATTGGGTCGTGGTGATCTTGACGTTCGACGTGCTGAGATTGACGAGGGAACACCGAGGTTCCCTCCTCGCTAAAACCAACGCCGACAAATCATTGCAATTCGGTTCGTCCATGAGTTCGCGACTTCGAATCGTGTAGGCACACAGCCTCCGCCAGGCATTCGGAAATAGCTGGGCAGGACAGACACCCATAGCCCACAGGTAATCCACGATGTGCTGGGCCAAAGGTAGCCTGAATCCAGCTTGGAGACTGAAGAGGTGCACGACCGCACACCTCTCATAAGACGCCAAGGGCCGCCCCTCCTCCTCGGGGAGTGCCAGCTCGACTCCCTCAGGCGAGGGGAAGTCCTTGGCTATCTTCGTTAGGTCTTCCAACTTGAGGTCGGTGGCTACTCCCTCGGACAGATAAGCCTCGGGGGTGCTCTGGCTCATAGGGAATCGCTCTTCAATAACAGTCGGGACGCAAGACACGACGTCAATAATATAGGCCTTGGGAAAGCTAGGGGGCACGTAGGAGGCAAAGGCTGAGGCAATTGCCGCATCCAACCGCGCCTCAACCTCGGCGACGATCACATCGGGAGAAGAAGAGGAAGCCATTTCAACGCCGGAGTAAACACGAAGACGACGGAAGAGTGAGTTGATCGAAGCAGCGGAGTCGCTAGAAGAAGGATCGCTAAAAACCAATGAAGGAGAACTCGGGTTCTGGGAGTCACTAGGCTCTACACTCCCTACGGACTCGGAGACCTCCTGGTAAAAATTCTCTTGAACGGTGAAAACAAAACCAGGCGGCGGACTCGCAGAAGCTCTCCTAGGCATGAAAGGGCGACGTCCAGGCCGCGAAAGGCTAGCACCTGGAAAAGAAACGGTCAGTAAGACACTAGGCGAGGTTGCCAAAGAAAAAAGGAAGAAACCTACGAGCACGAGGTTGTAACCTCGGAAGAAAAAACACGAGTCATGACCTCGAAAGAAAAAGCACGAGATCGTAACCTCGGAAGAAAAAGCACGAGATCGTGACCTCGAAAGAAAAAGCACGAGATCGTGACCTCGGAAGGAAAAAAGCACGAGATCATAACCTCGGAGGGAGAAACTACGCGAGGTCATAAGGGAGGAAGGCCACGTGGCACCCTAGAGGCTACTCTGACAAGATAGGACGGCGAAGGAGAATTTGAAGCGCCAAAAGAAAGGAAAGAGAAAGAAGAAGGCCAGCCAACGGTGGAAGACAACGGTGGAAGCCCAAAACGTCCCGTTAGTCAGACCTCATGATGTTTGGGCTCCCGAGGGTTTCGAAATTCAAAAAGTGGTGGGCGGAGGAGAAGAAGTTTAAACCGCCACCCCAAACAAGCAATAAACCCAGAAACACAGCGGTGACCTCATGGTGGTGACTGCCCACCACCACCGTCCCACCGCCAAAACGTCGGCGAGAAACACCCGGCAAAGCATCGTCGCCCAAAAAAGGAGAGGAAAGGAAAAAAAACACAGCAAACAAACGAAGAGCGAAAAACGGAAAAAACGACAAACGACACACAGTAACACCCGCCCCCTCACCACCACCGTTCCACCACCGTGACACCGGTGCGAAACGCCAGGCGACACACCGTCGCCCATCCGAAGCACGAAACAAAAAACAAGCGAAAGGGAATCTGAAGCAAAAAAAAGAAGAAAAGAAAACACCGAAAAGCGAGAAAAAAGAGAGTCGGGAACTTACTTGTTTAGAATCGGCGTGGAAGGAGCGGTGACACGGCTGGAAAGCGGTGGAAGTTCGTCGGAAACCGTCTCGAGAACCGTTCGCAGAAGACTGAGAAGACGAAGAGAAAGAAAGCGAAAAGGTTGAAGGAGAAGATGAAGGGGAAGCGTGTGAGATACGCCCTTATAAAGAGCAAGTTTGGGCCTCACCTCACCTACAAAAGGCTTATCGGGCCTACCCTACCAAAACGGCCCATTAGTCTAAAGCACGAAGAACAGGCCCGGGAAGATCCGCCCGTGCGAGCGGAAGAGAATCCTAAGTGCGAGGCCTCGCCAAGGAGGAAACCTCGCAGGATCCCCTCCTCGTACCCCGTGGCCCCAAGGAACTTATGACCTGCGAACCTCGGAGCGAGGTCCCCAGGCCATGGGGTTGTGATGATGTCCAAAACAGTAAAATAAGAAGTGGGCCCGGGGTACCAAGAGCAAGTGGGCCCGGAGGGATTCCCAAGGGCAATTCAGGGACCCACATCGCGAATGCTTCGTTTATTTAAACAAAACTCATACCCTCGTGAGGTCTTCGAAATCCCCGGGACGAGGTCTCGACCTCGTCACCGACTCTACTAACACACCCGCCCACCCAGACCAATCACAAGCGGCCTCATTCTCAAACCAATCACAAGCGACCTCATCCCCGAACCAATCACAAGCGGCCTCATCCCCGAACCAATCAAAAACCCCTATTCCGGGCGTCCCACATCGGACCTTGGCCTAAACTCGGCTCCCCTATTCTCTATAAATAGAGGAGAACCTCGTAGGAAGAAGGGGTCGAAAAAACCACTTGAAATTAAGAACTCTCTTGTTGGTTGAAGATCGACGTGATAGAAACATCATCAAAAGACCTCGCTACAGATAGGAGAAGTCCACAAAAAGACTCCAAGTCATACAAAGACCTCGCCCACACTAAAGACCTCGCTACAAAATCTCACAAAGCTCTCTACACCACGTACCCAAATCTACCTCGCCCTAGAGTCAACATGGCAACATTTAGGTTTGATCTCGGAACTTCGTAGGAGGTCTAGGTGTAATTCTCAAAGTTGTTCAACAGCCTCGTAGGTTTGTAACCTCGTTATTGGGAGAAAATCATAAATAAAGGAGCAAGTGTTTTCACTCAAATATAATAATATTGTTCCTTGTCTCGTAGCGTAGCTGTTATTTCGTGTTTCATCAGGTATGTTATAGGAAACCGTGCAGGAGCTTTGGCCGGATGGTGGAGTGGATCGTTGATGCACGTGTCATTAGTTAGGCTTTTTCGGGTTTACTTTGGGAGAATTTATTATTATTATTAATTCTGTTGAATTATCTTAATTGTGATTTTTGTGTGTTGTTTGGAATATTTTGAGAAAAATTCGGGAAGCGTTACTTGGTAATTGTGTTTATGCATACGGGCATTCAAACATGTTTTATATTCAACTTTATAAATCTAAAAGTTGAATGTTTTACCTGTTTTCTCGTCGTGCTCGCGTTGTAAGATCCTAACGTGTTGTTGTCAACCCACCTAAGTAGTACCTGGTAAGGTCTATTACCACGTAGCGACCTATGGAAAGACAGGATGTTAAAAAAGGGGCCCTCATAAAGTTTACCATTATCTAGTCCCAAGCATTAAGCATTTTCCTGGCAAATTTAAGCCCACAAATACAGCTCATCTGTGCCAATTTTCACCCTCAACGATCCACCAAGAAGCCAAGCTAATCAAGCTAAAAGAGGCCTCTTCAAAGTACCCTTACGCCCTTGCCAAGGGGTCTTTCAACTTTAGCAAAAACACAACTCAAGACTTTTCCCAACCCCTCCAAAAACACAAAAACCCACCCCCTAGCTATCTTAAACACCCCAAACAAGGATCCATTCAAGCCAAATGTTGAACGGCCGGGGCAAACCTACTCTTATGCTGAAATACAAAAGCGAATTGCAAAAGGCCTTTGTATGTATTATGATGAGAAATACAACCTTGCACATCAACTCACACATAGGAAACCACAAGTTAATTTCATGGAAGGGGAAGGCGACCAAGATGAGGATGACATTTAGTCTAGTGGTGATAATGATGAGGTTGAAACAGATGGTACAATGTTGCACATCTCCATACAAGCATTAACAAGGGTTTGTATGTTCAATACTATGCGAGTTACAGGCTATTACGAGGGAAGACCACTACACATTCTCATTGACTCGGGAAGTACCCATAACCTCCTAGACTTGGAAGTGGCTAAGTTGATCAATTGCAAGCTTCAGTCCATCAAATCTCTATCTGTGTCTGTTGCAAATGGTAGCAAATTGAGCACTAGTTGGGCATGTGAAAAAATCTCTTGGAGAATTCAAAAGTCGACTTTTGTTTCTGATGTAGTGGTCCTCCCAATGGGGTGTTGTGACCTTATTCTAGGCATTCAATGGCTTTCTGCTTTAGGCCCTACCGTGTGGGATTTCTCCAAGTTGAGAATGAAATTTTTTGTCGACGTCTACAAACATGTCATTCGTGGTCTGATCAATTATGACTACAAAATCGTGGGAAGCTCTTCCATGAATAAACATCCTTGCCCCCATTTCGCCCAGGCCATGACCACCAAATTCTCCTACGGCACGGCGCTAACCCGGATAGTAAACGACCATACCGATATCCGGCCATTCAAAAAGTTGCAATTGAGGCCTTAATTTCAGAAATATTCTCATCTGGGGTTATTCAGAATAGTGCAAGCCCGTACGTGTTGATGAGGGTTTCTTGACAACAAATAAATTTACAAGTCAAGACCCCGCTGAGTATAGCAGAGTCAGGATCGTTCCACAGGAAGCAAGGTTGTTCGTTTATCAATCTACTAAAAAGCAAACAAAAACAAATAAAAACACTCACAAGCAGCCTCGTTAACGACGTTGTCAGGGTCGTTAACGAGCCACCAAACACAAGAACACTTCAAATAACGACCTAATTAAAATCTAATTAAATTTGGTACCGAGGCAAGTACTCAGCAACGAAAATTCACTAGAGATAATTCAAATAAAACAAAGATCTAGGATTTAGGGACACCACAACATAGCCAAGCAGAAAAACTCGTAAGAAGATAAGATCATGCCTTTAAACAGATAGAGTCGTCAACTTTCGTTGACTTAGCAAGTAAATTAACAAACTTTCGCATCCTAATTCACTTAATTGCTTGTTTTGGATCTAAAGCTTGAAACTTTCGTATTCAAACAATATCAACCTTCAAGTTACTAACTTTCTCTTTCAATCAAGTTAAAAACCTAAATTACCTCAACTTTCATTTTGGTATAAGCACAACAAAAAATTCTCAATAAAAGATAAAAGGCATTCAAAACACAATCTTACTCATCAAACATGCTCAACTATGTCGGGCTTAACCCCGATCCTAGAAAAGGAAACTACTCACTAATCATAACTAAGAAACTAATAACTTCAATCAAAGAAAACATTGAAAACAAAACAAAACTCAAATTAATAAGAAATATCGTCTTACAGAGATTCAGAAGAAACCGAAAACATCAAAATACCTAATCAAAATCACAACTAACGATCCCGGTGACTGTCGTCTACCGAGCCTCTTCGACCGACTCCGATCCGACTTATCCTCTCTCGGCCCTTCGAAAATCTCTCTAAAAGCTTCCCTTCTAAAAGCCTCCTCTTTTCTATGCTAGATAGAAGGATATTTATACTAAAAAGCTAAAAACTAAAAAAGGCTAAAGATATAAAGTTTCCTAAAAAGATAAAAACAAACCCTAAAAGATAGAAATAAAATCTAAAAAGATATTAAGACCTAAAATACATATTCTAATAACCCCAAAAGATTCTAAAAAGATACTCAACCGACACGGAAATAAATTCCCGCTCAAGATCGGTGAATTATAAAATAAATCTTCAATTCTTCTCCTTCGTGGCCTCGTTAACGAGCCCTCACAGCCTCGTTAACGAGCCTGGGCTTTGTTTTCTTCCACACTTCCTCTCGTAATCTTAAGCTCTGACTTCTTCAATCTTTTACTCCTCCGTCTTTCACTGTAATGCTCCAAATTCAGCTCCATATAGCTCCTTTCCTTGCTAAAACCTACAAAATACACAAAATAGCGTAGCTTCCACTCTTTTCATAGAAATATGCAAAACTACCTAAAAACACTCAAAACTAATCCTAAACTTAATAAAACTAAACCTAATAAGCAAAGAAAACCTACTAAAAACTATACTAAAAATGCGAACATCAAAATACCCCATACTTAGACTTGCTTGTCCTCAAGCAATAAACAAGACACTAACCAAAACCAAAACAAACATACTCATCAAGACATAGCCATCTTCTAAAAAGCAACATCTACACATGAGAAAAATATAGCAAAAGACCATTAACATCCTCACACATATATGCACTTAAATAGACATAAGATAATACAATCCAACCTTACACGGGATATTGTGTTTCACTCAACTCTCAAGTGTTATAAATTCAATCTCTCAACTCATCTTATTTACAAAAACTCATAGAAATTGGAACTTACATCACCAATACTCTCCACCTAAGATTTGTCAAAACAAGCAAAGAATCATCAAGAGAACTTAGGGGGCTCAATGAAAAACTTCATAGAAGCTTTCATTCGGCCGGGTTGTAATGGGGCTTGGTAAAGACAATAAGGCATGGAAATATTTTGGCTATGTGGTGCTAATAATATCCGGGAATCAAAGACTCCTAAAAACTCACACATCGAAAACTCTCATAAAAACAATATACCAAACTCACTCTCATTATACACACTCATTTTCACTCACCCTTTATCATCCTAGAAAGTCTCATAACAAATCAAAAGAATCTCTGATATTATCTATAAATTCACTTCAACTCTTCACCTCTTTTTATCATTCTCCTTCTCTTTTCTTCTTTTTTTTTTCTCTTTTCTTTCTTTTCGCTGCCTCGTTAACGAACCCACATCAGGGTCGTTAACGAGCCTCCGTACACTTTCTTTCTCTTCTTTTCATTTCCTTCAAAAACTTTATTTTGTGCATTTTTTTCTTATCAAGAGATCTTACTTATTACATGTAAAAGCAAGAGACTTCCAATCTACCCTTCCCAAATATCCTTCAATTTAAAGCAAAATATAAGCAACTCCTTTCTTTTTAACACATCACAAAACTTACCTCTCCAATCTAATTCCTAATTCCCGGATAGGGTCAAGCTTATCTTGGCTAGGGAATAATTTTTGTGGAGCTAAAAATAAAAGGTTTCAGGCTAGAATTGGTTATCAAAAAGAAGGAATAATGTAAAGGTAGATAAGGAATAATAAGCCTTATGAAAATAAGTTATCCATCATATGATCTTCACAAGTAATGAACTAAAAAAAATCTTATAAGGGTCTCAAGAAATAGATAACCATCACAATTCCAAGAGATAATATGCATAAAGAGAGTAAATCACACAAGAAAAGAAGAGGGATTTATAAATGTTCTCCCTATAAGGCCAAAAATACTCACAAGGTAGATTTTGTTGGACTGCATCATCTATGCTATAAAGTATATGTGCTCAATTTCATCAAATGCTATCTTCTTCTAAAACCAGTAATTTCAAGTTGAGAATCCGACTATACTTTTAAAGACATGTTTGCAAGGAATTATATGATTAAGTTAGAGATTGCTATCACAGAACTTAAGAAGGGATATCTATCAATTCTAAAACTCTTTTTTAGATTTTTCAAAAAATTTCAATTTTTTTTTCGTTTTTTTCTATATTTTTTTTTCCGACATAAAGTAATAGAAAACACATAAACACCAACACATAAACATCTAGGACATAAGTTTTCTACTTTCTCCCACCCCATACTTAAAATTACAGTGTCCCAACTGTAAGAAAAATAAGAAGAAGGAAAAGAAATAGAAAAGAAAACAATAAAAGATTAAAAAGAAAAAGAAAGACATAAAAACTTACAAAGTTGTAAAAGTGGAAATAAGGAAAAACTTCATCTTCAGGCTGAATCAACGGTTCGGTGGAGGAAAGTAGTGCTCGAAGTTCCCCATGAAGTCATACATCGTCCTCCAACGCTCAGCATCCTCTGCCTCTCTCTGACGCTGCCTCTGATCCTCCATCGACATGCGAGCTGAATAGACAGTTTCCCATCTATCCATCCTCCTATGAATGTGATCCTGCTGGAGGTGAAGCTGCTGCATCCGTGCAGAAAGATCCTCGGCCCATGGTGGTGGTATACTCGATCCTGTGTACTCGGGCTGAGGAGGTGGTGGGTAGTGAGGCTGGAAGTGGTCTTGATACATCACCGGGTTGTAAGGCATGAGTCCATAGGCATGAGGGTCGACAGGAGCTGGTGGTGGGTCGACAAGAGCTCTCGGCACCTCGTTAACGAAGCTGGGTGCCTCGTTAACAGTGTTGGGATGGGGCTGGAAGTGGTCGTTAACAAGCCTGGTGGGCTCGTCAACGAAGTGTTGCTCCCTAAGACCTCTGTATCAATGTCTTCTTCCTCAAAATTGAGCTCCTCAGTGCCGCCCTCGGTGTCGGCTTCTTTAGTGTCGTTGCCTACTACCTCGGTGTCCTCTTCTTCATCTTCATCTTCATCTTCATCCATGGCTTCTCGCTCAAACCGGGATTCACATGGCCTAAGTGAAAGCTCATCCTCCGGTTTAGGTTCCAATGGGTAGGCATGTCCCGTCCACGCCTCGTACCAATTCGGTACGTAGAGAAGCTCGAACTTGTTGAGGGTGGGTATAACGATACGATCATGAACCTTCACCTTGAATCCTCCCTCGGCTTGAATGAAGACACCAGAGCTATACCAATAATTTTTGTTGAGGAGTTGGGCGTGAGCCGGTGTGTAGCGGGTGAGATCGACTCCAAGATTCTTAGCCAAGAGGCTAACCAAATTGCCACACCAAACCTCCTTGGACTTGGTTGATTTTCCGATGTAGTAAAGCCATTCGTACCCAAATTCAAAGGGCCGGGCTCCTCAAAAAAGATGGTGCGGAAGCAAGCAACCTCCGTCCTTGTAGGCCGGTTCAACTCTTTCTTCGGCCAAAACGTCGCGGCGAGGACTCTAAGAATAATCCTGAAGATGGGGTTGATGATGGTTGCCCCGGATAGTGCCGCGGTGGAGGATTGAACCTCCCCGGTGATGTAGCTCCAAGTGCGGGTCACTCGGTAGTCCTTCAAGCTATAGTCTCTCGATGGGTTTGGGAGCTCTAAGATTGCGTTGAACTCCGCCATTGTGAACTCACGATCCTCCTTACCGAGCCGAAACCGGATCCGTCCCACCGAGATCTTCGACAAAAATTTGGTCTCCAAGGTGGCCAAGAACTCGGATGTGAGGGCCGGATAGTGTGGCAAACTCTCTTGCTTCAAAAGATGGGCGGCTCCAAGGATGATGAAAGCGTCCTTGACATCCGTGTAGATCCCCGTGTTGACAGCGCTAGACTTTGAGAACCATCGGGTGTAGTGGTCCTTCTCCAGAAAATCACGGTAACGCCGTACTTGGCTTTGAGTGCTCAAAATCACATCATCTACTCGAGGTGGAGATGGGGACCTATGGTTCCTCCTCTTCTTCTGAGCTCGGGTAGCGGGTCTGCTTGAACTTGCCATGGATCCTACAAAATAATCAAGATTTTTCCAAGATAAGATCCACTCAAAAAAATATAGGTAAGAGACCCCATACTTGGTCTCAAATTAACCTCGGAATTATTCGTTAACTACCCAATTGGGTCGTTTACGATTTTGGACTCGAATTGATCTATGAAGCATTGCAGGGTCGTTAACGAGCCTGGGTGGGTCGTTAACGAGCCGCCGAGAACAAAAACCAGAATTTCCGATTTTAATCTACCTTAATTTAAAACACAAATCTGTTGAGAGGGTTTCTTGACAACAAATAAATTTATAAGTCAAGACCCCGCTGAGTACAGTGGAGTAAGAATCGTTCCACAGGAAGCAAGGTTGTTTGTCTATCAATCTAATAAAAATCAAATAAAATCAAACACAATCACTCACGAGATGCCTCCTTAACGACCTTGTCAGGATCGTTACCGAACCACCGAACACAAAAACATCAACTAACGACCTAATAAAATTCTAATTAATACTCGGTACCGAAGCAAGTATTCAGCAACGAAGATTTATCAAAAATAATTCAATTAAAACAAAAATCTAGGATAAGGGACACCACAACACAGCCAAGCATAAGAATTCGTAAGAAGATAAGATCATGCCTTTAAATAGATAGAGTCATCAACTTTCATTGACTTAACAAGTAAATTAATCTATTTTCATAAATTAACTCACTCAATTGCTTGTTTTGGATCTAAAGCTTGAAACTTTCATTTTCAAACAATATCAACCTTCAAGTTACTAACTTTCTCTTTCAATCAAGTTAAAACTCAAATTACCTCAACTCCCACTTCGGTATTAAGCACAACAAACAATCTCAATAAAGATAAAAGGCATTCAACACACTATCTTACTCATCAAACATGCTCAACTATGCCGGGCTTAACCCCGACCCTAGAAAAATAGACTACTCACTACTCATGATTAAGAAATTAAATACTTCAATAAAAACAAACATTGAAACAAAACTCAAACTTAAATTAATAGCAAAAATATCATCTTACAGAGATCCAGAAGAAAACCAAAACAAAACAATCACCGAACACACTCGATCAACGAACCTCGGAAACCGTCGTTACCGACCCTCGTCACCGACTTCCGATCCGGTTCTCTCTCCTTCGGCCTTCCTCCAAATCTCCTCCAAAACTAACTCTAAAATTCTCCTCCAAAATTAAGCCCCCTCTTTCTATGTTAGATAGAAGGGTATTTATACTAGAAAATCCTAAAAAAACTAAAAAGGCTAAAAGATAAAAACTTTCCTAAAAAGATAGAAACAATCTCTAAAAGATAGAAATAATATCTAGAAAGATATTAAACCCTAAAATACATATTCTAATAACCCATAAAGATTCTAAAAAGATACTCAACCGATACGGAAATAAATTCCCGCTCAGGATCGGTGAATAATAAAATAATACTCCGAAATCTTCTCTTCGTGGCCTCGTTAACGACCCTTCACAGCCTCGTTAACGAGGGTCGGTAACGACGGTGGATCGTTGCCTCGTTAACGAACCCACATCTGGGTCGTTAACGATCCACCGTATACATTTCTTCCCTTTAAAACTTAATTGTGCATATTTTTATCAAGAGACCTTTCTTACATGTAATAACAGGAGACTTCCAAATCTACCCTTCCCAAATATCCTTTAATTCAAGCAAATAGAAACTCTTTTCTTTTCAACAAAACACAAAACTTTACCTCTCCAATCTAAGTCCTAATTCCCGAATAGGGTCAAGCTTATCTCGGCTAGGGAACAATTTTTGTGGAGCTAAAAATAAAAGGTTTCAGGCCAAAATTGGTTGTCAAAAGAAGGAATAATGTAAAGGTAGATAGGGGATAATAGGACTTATAAAAATAAGTTCTCTATCATATGATCTTCACAAGTAATGAACTAAAAATCTTATAAGGGTCTCAAGAAATAGATAACCATCACAATTCCAAGAGATAATATGCATAAAGAGAGTAAATCACAAAAAAAAAGAAGAGGGATTTATAAATGTTCTCCCTATAAGGCCAAAAATTTCTCACAAGGTAGATTTTTGTTGGATTGCATCATTTATGCTATAAAGTATATGTTCTCAATTTCATCTAATGCTATTCTCTTCTAAAAAACAATAATTTCAATTTTTAAGAATCCGGTTATACTTTCAAAGACATGTTTGCAAGGAATTATATGATTAAACTAGTGATTGCTATCATAGAACTTTAAGAAGGGATATCTATCAATTCTAAACTCTTTTTGGATTTTTCAATTTTTTCAATTTTTTTTTTTGGTTTTTTCGAATTTTTTTTCAATAACAAGATATAACAACTACACAAAAACACCTAGGACATAATTTTTCTACTTTCTCCCACCCCATACTTAAAATTACAGTGTCCCCACTGTAAGAAAAAAAATAAGAAGAAGAGGAAAAAGAAATAGAAAACAAAACAAAAAATTAAAAAGAAAAAGAAAGACATAAAACTTACAAAAGTGGAACAAGGAAAGGAAACTTCATCTTGAGCTTGATCAACGGTTCGGTGGAGGAAAATAGTGCTCAAAGTGCCCCATGAAGTCATACATCGTCCTCCAACGCTCAGCATCCTCCGCCTCTCTCTGACGTTGCCGCTCGTCCTCCATCGACATGCGAGCGGAGTAGACGGTTTCCCATCTATCCATCCTCCGATGAATGTGATCGGTCTGGAGGTGAAGTTGCTGCATCCGTGCAGAAAGATCCTTGGCCCATGGTGGTGGTATGCTCGATCCTGCGTACTCGGGCTGAGGAGGTGGTGGGTAGTGAGGCTGGAAATGGTCTTGATACATCACCGGGTTTTAAGGCATTAAGCCATATGCATGAGGGTCGACAGGAGCTGGTGGAGGGTCGACAGGAGCTTGCGGCACCTCGTTAACGAAGCTGGTTGCCTCGTTAACAGTGTTGGGCGATGGCTGGAAATGGTCGTTAACGACCCTGGTTGGCTCGTCGACGAAGATGTTGCCTCCTAATTCCTCCGTCTCCATGTCTTCTTCTGTAAAGTTGAGCTCCTCAGTGCCGCCCTCGGTGTCGGCTTCCTCGGTGTCATTGCCTACGACCTCGGTATCCTCTTGCTCATCTTCTTCTTCATATTCGTCCACATCGTCCCGCTCAAACCGGGTGTGACATGGCCTAAGTGAGAGCTCATCCTCCGGTTTTGGCTCCAATGGGTAAGGCTGGCCCGTCCACACCTCGTACCAATTTGGTACGTAGAGTAGCTCGTACATGTCGAGGGAAGGTATGACCACTTGATCTCGAACCTTCACCTTGTAGCCTCCCTCGGCTTGCACGAAAATCCCGGCACTATAACAATAATTCTTGTTGACGAGTTGAGCGTGGGCCGGTGTGTAACGGGTGAGATCGACTCCAAGATTTTTAGCCAAGAGGCTAACCAAATTGCCACACCACACCTCCTTGGACTTGTGGGACTTCTCGACATAGTAGAGCCATTCGTACCCCAAATTCAAGGGGTCGGGCTCTTCGAAGAGGATGGTGCGGAAGCAAGCGACCTCCGTCCTTGTAGACCGGTTCAACTCCTTCTTCGGCCAAAATGTTGCGGCGAGGACTCTCAAGATAATCCGGAAGATGGGGTTGACTATGGTTGCCCCGGATAGCGCCGCGGTGGAGGATTGAACCTCTCCGGTGATGTAGCTCCAAGTGCGGGTCACTCGGTAGTCCTTCAAGCTATAGTCTCTAGATGGGTTTGGGAGCTCCAAGATTGCATTGAACTCCTCCATGGTGAAGTCACGGTCCTCGTTACCGAGCCGGAACCGAATGCGTCCTGGTGAGATCTTCGACGAGAAGTTGGTCTCCAAGGTGGCCAAGAACTCGGATGTGAGGGCCGGATAATGTGGCAAGCTCTATTGCTTCAATAAGTGTGCGGCCCCAAGGATGATGAAGGCGTCCTTGACATCCGTGTAGATGCCCGTAGAGACGGCGCTAGACTTCGAGAACCATCGGGTGTAATGGTCCTTCTCCATAAAATCCCGGTAGCGTCGTACTTGGCTTTGACTGCTCAAAATCACATCGTCCACCCGGGGTGGAGATGGAGACCTGTGGTTCCTCCTCTTCTTCTGGGCTCGGGTAGCGGGTCTGCTTGAACTAGCCATGGATCCTACAAAATAATCGAAAATTTTCCAAGATAAGATCCACTCAAAAATAATAGGTATGAGACCCCATACTTGGTCTCAAAATTAACCTCGGAATTACTCATAAACTACCCAATTGGGTTGTTCAGGAGTCTGGACTCGGATCGATCATCTATGAAGTGCAGGGTCGTTAACGAGCCTGGGTGGGTCGTTAACGACCCGCCGAGAGCAAAACCAGAAATTTCCGAAATCAAATCTACCTTTAATTCAGCACAAATCAAGCATGCAATCTTCTATTATTCTCCATAATTCCCTCATTGGGTAAAAGCACCCCATACTTACTCAATTACCCATCCCTAACATGCAAAAAAAAAAAAATCCCGGAATTTTGACATGCAAAGTTCGAATTTTTAGATCTAGAACAAGAACAACTAAGCTCAATCAAGAATTTTTTAGAACGTAATTTAAGCATGCTCATCGATCTCCCTAAAAATCATGATTCAAGATATGAAATTTAACCCTATGGATAATCAATCATGCAATTTCAAGCAAGGGTTTAGAAATCATACCGGAGAACCGAGAATTAAAAGAACAAGGGTCGGAATCGGGGTGGTTAACGAGCTCGCCGTCGACGGTGAATGGCTTTCGAACTCCGGTAACGATGGCGTCTCCGGTGGTCCTTAGCGTGGGATTTCCGACTCGGTGGGAGAGAAGGGAAACGGATTGAGAGAGTTTTGGGTTTGAGAGTGAATGTGGGAGAGATTGTGGTAGATTCTTGGGAGGGGTAGAAGGGTTTTTATAGGAGGGGTGAGGATAGAGGGGGGTGGCAGCTAGGGTTAGAAAAATTAACTAGGTTAGAATTACTTACCTGCCCCGTGTTGTGACGAATCGGGTCGTCCAAACTGGGTCGTTAACGACCCTGGGTGGGTCGTTAACGAGCCACCGTAGCCTCCTTGAGTGAATTTTCGACCCCTTTTTTCCTGAAATCTTGTTAGCTCAAAAATCTTATTTCTATCCTATTTAAAACTAAAAAGAAAAATAAAAGAAAGCTAAGAAATAATCTAAAAAGAAAAATAAAAAGAAAATAAAATAAACTAAACCTATTCTAAAAAGCGGGTTGCCTCCCGTAAGCGCTATGTTGAACGTCGTTAGCCCGATGAGCTCTCTTGCTAGTCTTGTGGTGTTAGATCCATGGTGACCCTTATCTCCTCATCTGGATCAGGCTGCTCATGGAATTTCTTCAATCGGTGTCCATTAACTTTGAAAATGACGCCTCGGTTGTCAGTCAACTCTACTGCTCCGTGAGGATAAATGTGATGAACCACAAATGGCCCACTCCATCGTGTCCTTAGCTTCCCTGGGAATAATCGGAGTCTAGAGTTGAAGAGAAGTACCTTATCGCCGATGTGGTAAGTTTTGGGCACCAATTTTCGGTCATGCCACCTTTTGGTGCGCTCCTTGTAAATTTCAGCATTTTCGTACGCCTTCAACCTCAATTCTTCTAATGCTTGCAAGTCCATGAATCTTTTTGCTCCAGCCGTGTCGATGTTCATGTTGAGCTCCTTGAGATCCCATAACGCTTTATGCTCCATTTCGACCGGTAAATGACATGCCTTGCCATACACTAGATTATAGGGGGTGGTGCGTAGAGGCGTCTTGTATGCTGTCCTATATGCCCATAGAGCGTCATCCAATTTGGAGGACCAATCCTTTCTAGAACGGGAAACTGTCTTCTCTAATATGCTCTTTATTTGCCTGTTTGAAACTTCAACTTGGCCACTTGTTTGGGGATGGTAGGGTGTTGCCACCCGATGGGATACCCCATACTTAGCCAAAAGGGCTTCAAAACTTTGCTCAATGAAATGGGAGCCACCATCACTGATAAGGACTCTTGGAACGCCGAATCTGGGGAAAATATTGGTCTTGATGAATTTAGCAACAGTGTTGGCGTCGTTAGTCCTTGTAGCAATAGCTTCCACCCATTTGGAAACATAATCAACCGCAACTAAGATGTACTTGTAGGGTCCTGAGGCGGGAAACGGTCCCATGAAATCAATGCCCCATACATCAAATAGCTCAACTTCTAATATCCCAGTTAGTGGATTTTCATGTCTCCAAGTTATGTTGCCTGAGCGTTGGCATCCATCACATGCTGTCACATAAGCTTGCACATCTTTGAACATGGTGGGCCAATAGAGACCACTTTGAAGAATCTTCGTTGTAGTCTTGAATCCTTTTGCATGACCTCTAGTTGGCAGTGTGTGGCATTGACGGATCACGTTTGCAATCTCCTCTTCTGGGATACAACGCCTAAAGAGGTGATCACTTCCTTGTTTAAACAAGTAGGGATCGTCCCAGTAGTATTGTTTCATATCATGGAGAAATTTCTTCTTCTTTTGTGGGGTAAGGCCCTCGGGAATTACGCCTCCTACAAGATAGTTACCGAAATCCGCAAACCAAGGAGCTTTTGGCCCTCTAATAGCATGGATTGATATTGAGGAAGAAGAAATTGAACAAGGAGAGGGGGTGGATTTTAATTGAGAAGACTTAGGTTCAGAAATCTTACCTGGGTGGGTCGTTAACGAGCTAGGCTTCCATTTATTAACCTCGGTACCGACCTCCGTATCTCAGTAACGACCCCATTGGCTTGATTGTCAACCAAACTTGAACATATTCCCTTTTTATTTGTGTCTTCCAGCCTCGGCACCTCGTTAACGATCCTGAAGGGGTCGGTAACGAGGGTCTTGTAGAGCTCAACCTCGTTTAGCAGGAGGTGTTCGTCGGGTCTTGAATCATTTATCGGAACGTCATTATTGGACTCGGTAATATGCTCAACTGGCAACCTGGACAAGTGATCCGCCACTAGATTTTCTGCTCCCTTTTTGTCTCTTATTTCATGATCGAATTCCTGCAGTAAGAGCATCCAAAGAAGCAATCTAGGTTTTGCATATTTTTTAGCCATTAGGTATCTAACGGCCTCATGGTCAGTATAAACAATCACTTTGGATCCAACAAGATAGGACCGAAATTTTTCGAAAGCAAATACCACAGCAAGGAATTCCTTCTCCGTTGTGGTATACTTACTCTGCGCCTCATCCAGCGTCTTACTGGCGTAGTAAATGGCGTGGAGTTTCTTATCCTTCCGTTTCCCTAAAACTGCACCAACTGCATAGTCACTGGCATCGCACATGATCTCAAAGGGTAACGTCCAGTCGGGGGACTGCATGACGGGGGCGGACACAAGAGCATCTCTTAACCTGTAAAATGCTTCAAGACATTCTGGAGACAGCTCAAACACTACATCTTTCATCAGTAAGTTAGTCAAAGGTTTAGCTATCTTAGAAAAATCCTGAATAAATCGCCTGTAAAAACCGGCATTCCCTAGAAAACTCCTAATGTCTCTTACAGAAGAGGGGGGAGGTAGTTTTTCAATAAGCTCAATTTTCGCTTTATCTACTGCTATCCCTCTTTTAGAGACAAGGTGTCCTAGTACTATGCCCTCTTGAACCATAAAGTGACACTTTTCCCAATTCAGTACAAGATTGGTTTCTTCACATCTTTTAAGCACTCGTGCAAGGTTAGCGAGACAAGAATCAAATGAAGAACCATAAACAGAAAAATCATCCATAAAAACCTCTACAATATCCTCTATCATATCAGAAAAAATAGCCATCATACATCTTTGAAAAGTAGCGGGGGCATTGCAAAGCCCAAATGGCATTCTTTTATAAGCAAAGGTTCCATAGGGACATGTAAAGGTTGTTTTCTCTTGGTCATCAGGATGAATGGGAATCTGTCAAAAGCCGCTATAGCCATCTAAATAATAGAAGTAATCATGCTGGGTTAAGCGTTCTAAAACTTGATCTATGAAAGGAAGCGGAAAATGATCTTTTCTAGTAGCACTATTGAGCTTCCTATAATCAATGCACATTCTCCAACTAGTGGTGGTTCTAGTCGGAATAAGCTCTCCCTTTTCATTTTCTATCACAGTCATCCCCCCTTTCTTAGGCACTACATGGACCGGACTCACCCATTGGCTGTCCGAAATAGGAAATATAATCCCTGCATCAAGTAATTTAATAATTTCCTTTTTAACTACATCTTTCATATTACGATTTAATCTACGTTGATGCTCTATGGTGGGTTTATGGTTGTCCTCCATGTAAATCCTATGCATGCAAAGAGAAGGGGATATGCCAGTTATATCATCTAGGGAGTATCCTATGGCTTTTCTATGCATCTTAAGCACACTTAGGAGTTTTTCTACTTCTTCATCTTTTAATCCAGCATTAATGATGACAGGAAGAGTAGAATTTGGGCCGAGGAATTCATACCTGAGGGAATCTAGCAAGGGTTTAAGTGTTGGGGACGGTTCGGCAGGAATTAGAATGGGCTCTTCTGGTTCCGTCTTCAATACTTCATGAAAGCATTCGAAAGTTGAGATCTCGCCATCTTCGGCAAGGGTCGTTAACGAACCTGAGTGGGTCGTTAACGAGCCTGCATCTTCTGCCAGGAGAATCGGTAACGATGCTGGAGGACTCGTTACTGAGACTACAGTGGTTATTTCTGCCCATCTTTGCCCCGAAATTTCATCATTGCATGGTGATCTTCCTATGGGGTCTCCACATTCAATGATCTCCTCATGGGTGTAGAGTATCTTGACTTCAGCTTTGTCAGACTCCCTGGATTGTTTGAATCGGAATTCCGTCACCTCATCCCCAATTTTGAAAGTTAGGAGTCCTCTCCTAACATCGATTATAGCTCCTGCTGTGGCGAGGAATGGTCTTCCCAAAATAATAGGCACAACTGGATCTTCGGGCATTGCCATCACGATGAAGTCATTAGGAACAAAGAAATTACCCACTTGAACTGGGAAATCTTCTAGCAGCCCTGTTGGTTTGATGCAAGATCCGTCTGCCATATAAAGCCGCATGTTGACAGGCTCTAGTGGTCCCATATTTGCTCTAGACCATATTGAGAGCGGAACAAGACTAGCACTGGCACCCAGATCGCATAAAGCTTTGAACTTGTGGTTGCCTATGCCGATTGTGATTGCAAACCTCCCAGGATCTCCAAGCTTTTCTGGAAGAGCTATTGATCTGACCTCGTCCTGCAGCTCTGTAATAGATCTTTTCCTGCTAAGAATATCTTTCAAGAATTTTGTGTAAGTCGGCGTTTCGCTTAGGTCCTCAGCGAATGGGATGGAAATATTAATGCCCTGAAGAATCTTAACGAAACGCTTGAACTTACTCTCAGTAGAGTCCATAGATTTCTTAGTTGGAAATGGAAGAGTTTTCACCATTCTCGGAACCAAGTTAGGCTCGAGTGGTGAGAGTACCGGGTCGACATTGGGGTCGTTCGGTGTCCTCGGCGGGTCGTTACCGACCCTGGTGGGGTCGTTAACTACCCTGGGATTGAGAGGAAGGCTCGGTTTAGAGAACTTACCTGGGGTAGGATCGACAGGAATTCTCGGAGCCTCGTCATCCTTGTTTGTGGGCTCGTTATTTGCCCTCGCTGGCTCGTTAACGAGCCATTTGGTGACGTCTTGTTCCTCCTTGTCTTCAGCTTGAACTCTCTTCGACAATGTCTTCCCGCTTCTGAGGTGTACCGCTGCTATTTGGCCTCTAGGGTTCTCCTCGGGGCGGCCGGGGAGTTGCCCTTGTGGTCTTGGAATCCGTGCAGCTAGGTCTCCTAGTTGGGAATCAACACTCCTCTTCCAAATATCGAACTCTCCCCATCTTTTATCTTGCCGGTTCAGTTTGGCTTGGACGTCATCAACCTTGTTGTTCACTCCGTTGATGCTCTCTTTAATCTCCTAAACCCATGTTGGTGTCTCCTGATGGGCTGGAGGTCGATATGGTGCAGGTCGTCTATCTTGCGGGGGCCCTGTGTAATTATGATTTGTATTCTGATGGCCCCATGGTTGATAGTTTTTTGACCTGTCATTATAATTAGGCTGGTTCCTGTAGGGTCCTCTCATGTAATTCATCTCAGCTATCGTCTCAGCGGTTCTAACCTGCTCAATGTGAGTGCAAGCAGAAGTACTATGCGCAGAAGAACCACATTCTTGACATGATTGAGAGGATTTCAGAAAACTTACATGTTTCCTCAAACGGTTGACCTCATCTTGTAAGAATTGATTTTTAACATCGGGGTCAACTTTATCTCGGTTGGGCACATAGAGACGTTTTTGCGTTTGTGGAGCCTGCTGGGTTCCGTACATAGCATCGTAATTTGCCAGCTTGTCCAACAGTTCCCACGCCTCTGTCGGGTTCATCTCTATAAAACCGCACGCAGTATGCGTGTTGATGCGGTTCTTGGTCTCTGCGTTGATACCCTGGAAAAAGATTTCTTGCAATACATATAAAGGTTGCCCATGAGTAGGGCATTGTCTAAGCATCTCTTTAAATCTTTCCCATGTTTCAACAAATGTCTCATTAGGCAACTGGTGATAAGAGGTGATACGTTTCCTTAACTATGTTGTCTTAGCAGGAGGGAAAAACTTTGTAAGAAATTGATCATACAAAGCTTTCCAAGTCCTGATAGACTTAGAAGGTAGGCTCTCTAACCAGTTCAGGGCCTTTCCAGTAAGTGACCATCTAAAAGCTTTTAACAGAACATATTCTAGCGAGACACCTTCAGCAGCTATGGTGTCACATAAATCAAGGAAGTTTCTAATATGCTCCATAGGGCACTCAGCAGGTTTCCCTTCAAACTGAGCCCGTTTAATCAAGGATATAAATTGAGACTTGATCTCAAAAGGTTTCTCTATCGCAGGAAGCACAATAGGAGATTTTGGCACCCTCAGTTCCGGATGCATGTATTGCTTGGCATTCCTTGGATAGGCGTTTAGCTCTTCTTGCAGTCGAGCCTTATCTGCATCAACGTCGTCCTTCTCGGCTTTCAGTGCCTCCATCTGGGTCCGGAGGATCTCTAACTCTCGATCCATCTCTTCAGTTGTGGCCATGGCTCGGTTTTCTCGGAGTCGTCGGTGTAGGGAACGTTCGGGTTCTGAGTAATAACTGGAGCTATCAAACTGAAGCCTTCTTCGTCCTACCGGCATACACTGAGAAAACAAACAAAGAAAACAAAAATTAAAAACAAAAACGGGGTCGGGCTAGTCCCGATCCCAAAGATAAACTAACAACTCGTTGCTTCCCCAGCAACGACGCCAATTTGTTGAGAGGGTTTCTTGACAACAAATAAATTTATAAGTCAAGACCCCGCTGAGTACAGTGGAGTTAGGATCGTTCCACAGGAAGCAAGGTTGTTTGTCTATCAATCTAATAAAAATCAAATAAAATCAAACACAATCACTCACGAGATGCCTCGTTAACGACCTTGTCAAGATCGTTACCGAACCACCGAACACAAAAAACATCAATTAACGACCTAATAAGATTCTAATTAATACTCGGTACCGAAGCAAGTATTCAGCAACGAAGATTTATCAGAAATAATTTAATTAAAACAAAAATCTAGGATAAGGGACACCACAACACAGCCAAGCATAAGAATTCGTAAGAACATAAGATCATGCCTTTAAATAGATAGAGTCATCAACTTTCATTGACTTAACAAGTAAATTAATCTATTTTCATAAATTAACTCACTCAATTGCTTGTTTTGGATCTAAAGCTTGAAACTTTCATTTTCAAACAATATCAACCTTCAAGTTACTAACTTTCTCTTTCAATCAAGTTAAAACTCAAATTACCTCAACTCCCGCTTCGGTATTAAGCACAACAAACAATCTCAATAAAGATAAAAGGCATTCAACACACTATCTTACTCATCAAACATGCTCAACTATGCCGGGTTTAACCCCGACCCTAGAAAAATAGACTACTCACTACTCATGATTAAGAAATTAAATACTTCAATAAAAACAAACATTGAAACAAAACTCAAACTTAAATTAATAACAAAAATATCGTCTTACAGAGATCCAAAAGAAAACCAAAACAAAACAATCACCGAACACACTCGATCAACGAACCTCGGAAACCGTCGTTACCGACCCTCGTCACCGACTTCCGATCCGGTTCTCTCTCCTTCGGCCTTCCTCCAAATCTCCTCCAAAACTAACTCTAAAATTCTCCTCCAAAATTAAGCCCCCCCTTTCTATGTTAGATAGAAGGGTATTTATACTAGAAAATCCTAAAAAAACTAAAAAGGCTAAAAGATAAAAACTTTCCTAAAAAGATAGAAACAATCTCTAAAAGATAGAAATAATATCTAGAAAGATATTAAACCCTAAAATACATATTCTAATAACCCAAAAAGATTCTAAAAAGATACTCAACCGATACGGAAATAAATTCCCGCTCAGGATCGGTGAATAATAAAATAATACTCTGAAATCTTCTCTTCGTGGCCTCGTTAACGACCCTTCACAGCCTCGTTAACGAGCCTGGGGTTTTGTTTTCTTCAACACCTCCTCTTGTATTCTCGAGCCTTGACTTCTTAAGTCTTGCACTTTCCCGTCCTTCACTGTGATGCTCCAAATTTAGCTCCTTTCCTCGCTAAAACCTGCAAAATACACAAAATAGCGTAGATTCCACTCTTTTCGTAGATTTATGCAAAACTAACTAAAAATACTCAAAACTAAACCTAAACTAGACAAAACTAAACCTAATAAGCAAAGAAAACCTATTAAAAACTATACTAAAAATGCGAACATCAAAATCAAGCATGCAATCTTCTATATTTTTCCATTGATCCCTCAATTAGGTATAAGCACCCCATACTTGCTCAATTACCCATCCCGAACATGCTAAAATTACCCAAAATTTTGACATGCAAAGTTCAAACTTTAAGATTTAGAACAAGAAAAATTCATGCTTTCCTAACTAGAGTGTTGCAATAGATAATCTAACATGAATAATTCTTCCTAAAACATGAACAACTAAGCACAATCAAGAATTTTTATGAACAAAAACCAAGCATGCAAATCGACCTTTCTAAGAACACGATTCAAGACACGAAATTTTGACCCTAAAGATAATCAATCATGCAATTTTGAGCAAGGGTTTAGAAATCATACCGGAGAATCGAGAAATTGAAGAACAAAGGGTCGGAATCGGGTTGGTAACGAGCTTGTGTCTCGTCGGTGATCGGTTTCCGGACACCGGTAACGACGGCCTCTCGGTTGGTCGGTGAAGTGAAGGATTCCGAACCGGTGGGAGAGAAGGGAGAGGGATTTCGAGCTTCTTGAGGGGAGAGAAGTATGAAATTGGGAGAGTTGTGGTAGATTTGTGGAAGGGGGGTAAAAGAGTTTTTATAAGAGGGGAAGGGTAGGTAGAGGCGGCGGCTAGGGTAGAAAATAAGATAGATTAGGGTAAAAATCTTACCTGCCCCGTTTCTTGACGAGTCGGGTCTTCGAACCGGGTCGTTAACGACCCTGGGTGGGTCGTTAACGAGGTGTTGTAGCCTCTTGGAGTGATTTTTCGATCCCTTTCTCCTGAACTCCTGTTAGCTCAAAAAAATTCTAATTTCTATCCTAACTAAAACTAAAATGAAAAACAAAAGAAAGCTAAGAAATAATCTAAAAAGAAAAAGAAAAGAAAAGAAAAGCTAAACCTATTCTAAAAGCGGGTTTCCTCCCGTAAGCGCTATTTTTAACGTCGTTAGCACGACGAGCTCCCTTGCTAGTCTGATGATGTGAGAGCCATGGTGACTCTTATCTCTTCGTCCGGGTCAGTTTGCTCATGGAATTTCATCAGCCGGTGTCCATTAACTTTGAAGATTACGCCTCGGTTATCGGTCAACTCTACTGCTCCGTGAGGATAAATGTGATGAACCACAAATGGCCCACTCCATCGTGTCCTGAGCTTTCCTAGGAATAATCGGAGCCTAGAATTGAAGAGAAGTACCTTATCGCCGACGTGGTAAGTTTTGAGCACTAATTTCCGATCATGCCACCTTTTGGTGCGCTCCTTGTAGATTTCAGCATTTTCGTACGCCTTCAGCCTCAATTCTTCTAATGCTTGCAAGTCCATGAATCGTTTTGCTCCTGCCGCGTCGAGGTTCATGTTGAGCTCCTTGAGAGCCCATAATGCCTTATGCTCCATCTCGACAGGTAAATGACATGCTTTGCCATACACTAGATTATAGGGGGTGGTGCGGAGAGGCGTCTTGTATGCTGTCCTATATGCCCACAGAGCGTCATCCAATTTGGAGGACCAATCCTTTCTAAAACGGGAAACTGTCTTCTCCAATATGCTCTTTATTTTCCTGTTTGAAACTTCAACCTGGCCACTCGTTTGGGGATGATAGGGTGTTGCCGCCCGATGAGATACCCCATACTTAGCCAACAGTGCTTCAAAACTCCGCTCAATGAAATGGGAACCACCATCGCTGATAAGGACTCTTGGAACGCCGAACCTGGGAAAATATTGGTTTTGATGAATTTAGCCACAGTCTTGGCGTTATTAGTCCTTGTAGCAACAACTTCCACCCACTTAGAGACATAATCGACCGCAACTAGAATGTACTTGTAGGGTCCTGAGGCGGGAAACGGTCCCATGAAGTCAATGCCCCACACATCAAATAGCTCAACTTCTAATATCCCACTTAGTGGATTTTCATGTCTCCAAGTTATGTTGCCTGAGCGTTGACATCCATCACATGCTGTCACATAAGCTTGGACATCTTTGAACATGGTTGGCCAATAGAGACCACTTTGAAGAATCTTCGTAGTAGTCTTGAATCCTTTTGCATGACCTCCAGTTGGAAGTGTGTGACATTGACGGATCACATTTTCAATCTCCTCTTCTGGAACACAACGCCTAAAGAGGTGATCGCTCCCTTGTTTAAATAAGTAGGGGTCATCCCAATAGTATTGTTTCACATCATGGAGAAATCTCTTCTTCTTTTGTGGGGTAAGGCCCTCAGGAATTATGCCTCCTACAAGATAGTTAGCAAAATCCGCAAACCAAGGGGCTTTTGACCCTCTAATAGCATGGATTGATATTGAGGAAGAAGAAATGGAAGAAGGGGAAGGAGTAAAATTGATTTGAGAAGGCTCAGTTTCAGAAATCTTACTTGGATGGGTCGTTAACGAGCTAGGAATTATTATTTTGACCTCGGTATTGACTGGTATGTTGACCCAATCAGAACATTTTCCCTCGTTATTTGTGTCTTCCAGCCTCGGCACCTCGTTAACGACCCTGAAGGGGTCGGTGACGAGGGTCTTGTGGAATTCGACCTCGTTCAGCAGGAGGTGTTCGTCGGGTCTGGAATCATTTATCGGCACCTCATTCTTAGACTCGGTGATATGCTCCACTGGCAACCTGGACAAGTGATCTGCCACTAGATTTTCTGCTCCCTTTTTGTCTCTTATTTCATGGTCAAATTCCTGCAGTAAGAGCATCCAACGAAGCAATCTAGGTTTGGCATCTTTTTTAGCCATTAAGTATCTAACAGCTTCATGGTCAGTATAAACAATCACTTTAGATCCAACAAGGTAGGACCGGAATTTCTCAAAGGCAAATACCACAGCAAGGAATTCCTTCTTCGTTGTGGTATACTTACTCTGCGCCTCATCCAGCGTCTTACTGGCGTAATAGATGGCGTGGAGTTTTTTGTCCTTCCATTGCCGTAAGACTGCACCAACTGCATAGTCACTGGCATCACACATAATCTCAAAGGGTAGTGTCCAATCTCGAGACTGCATAATGGGGGCAGACACGAGGGCAGCTCTTAACCTGTAAAATGCTTCAAGACATTCTGGAGACAGCTCAAACACTACATCTTTCATTAGTAGGTTAGTCAAAGGTTTAGCTATCTTAGAAAAATCTTGAATAAATCGTCTGTAAAAGCCAGCATGCCCTAAAAAACTCCTAATGTCTCTTACAGAAGAAGGAGGAGGTAGTTTTTCAATAAGCTCAATTTTTGCTCTATCTACTTCTATCCCTCTTTTAGAGACAAGGTGTCCTAGTACTATCCCCTCTTGAACCATGAAATGACACATTTCCCAGTTTAGCACAAGATTGGTTTCTTCACATCTTTTAAGCACTCGTGCAAGGTTAGCAAGACAAGAATCAAATGAAGAACCATAAACAGAAAAGTCATCCATGAAAACCTTTACAATATCCTCTATCATATCCGAAAAAATGGCCATCATACATCTCTGAAAGGTAGCAGGGGCATTGCAAAGCCTAAATGGCATTCTCTTATAAGCAAAGGTTCCATAGGGACATGTAAAGGTTGTTTTCTCTTGATCATCAAGGTGAATAGGAATCTGCCAAAAACCGCTATAGCCGTCTAGATAACAGAAATAATCATGATGGGCTAAGCGTTCTAACACCTGATCTATGAAAGGAAGCGGAAAATGATCTTTTCTAGTAGCACTATTAAGCTTCCTATAATCGATGCACATCCTCCAACTAGTGGTGGTTCTAGTCGGAATAAGCTCTCCGTTTTCATTTTCTATCACAGTCATCCCCCCTTTCTTTGGAACTACATGGACCGGACTCACCCATTGGCTGTCCGAAATAGGAAATATGATCCCAGCATCAAGTAATTTAATAATTTCCTTTTTAACTACATCCTTCATATTAGGATTTAATCTACGTTGATGCTCTATGGTGGGTTTATGATTGTCCTCCATTTAAATCCTATGCATGCAAAGAGAAGAGAATATACCAGTTATATCATCTAGGGAGTAGCCTATGGATTTTCTATGCATCCTAAGCACATTCAGGAGTTTTCCTACTTCCTCATCTCTTAATTCAGCATTAATGATGACAGGTAGGGTGGAATTAGGACCGAGGAATTCATACCTGAGGGAATCTGGCAGAGGTTTAAGTGTTGGGGATGGTTCAGCAGGGATTAGAATCGGCTCTTCTGGTTCTGTCTTCAACACTTCCTCAAAGCATTCAAAGGCTGAAATTTTGCTATCTTCGGCTAGGGTCGTTAACGAACCTGGAGTGGTCGTTAACGAGCCTGCGTCTTCTGCCATGAGAATCGATAACGATGTTGGAGGACTCGTTACTGAAACTGCAGTGGTTATTTCTGGCCATCTTTGCCCTGAAATTTCATCACTTAATGCTGATCTTCCTATAGGGTCTCCACATTCAATGATCTCTTTGTGAGTGTAGAGCATCTTGACTTCGACTTTTTCGGACTCCTTGTTGGATTGTTTGAATCGGAATTCCGTCACCTCGTCTCCAATTTCGAAAGTTAGGAGTCCTCTCCTAACATCGATTATGGCTCCTGTTGTGGCAAGGAATGGTCTTCCCAAAATAATAGGCACCACCGGATCTTCAGACATTGTCATAACGATGAAGTCGTTAGGAACAAAGAAATTACCTACTTGAACTGGGAAATCTTCTATCAGCCCTGTTCGTTTGATGCAAGATCCGTCTACCATATAAAGCCGCATGTTGATGGGCTCTAGTGGTCCCATATTGGCTTTAGACCAGATTGAGAGCGGAACGAGACTAGCACTGGCACCTAGATCGCATAAAGCCTTGAACTTGTGGTTGCCTATGCCGATCGTTATTGCAAACCTTCCTGGATCTCCTAGCTTTTCCGGTAGAGCTATCGATCTGACTTCATCCTGCAGCTCTGTAATGGATCTTTTCCTGCTAAGAATATCTTTAAAAAAATTTGTGTAAGCCGGCATTTCGCTTAGGGCCTCAGCGAATAGGATGGAAATATTAATGCCCTTAAGAATCTTCACGAAACGCTTGAACTTACTCTCAGTAGAGTCCATAGATTTCTTAGTTGGAAATGGAAGAGATTTTACCATTCTCGGAACCAAGTTAGGCTCGAGAGGTGAGAGTACCGGGTCGACACTGGGGTCGATTGATGTCCTCGGCTGGTCGTTACCGCCCCTGATGGGGTCGTTAACTACCCTGGGATTGAGAGGGAGGCTCGGTTTAGAGAACTTACCTGTTGTAGGGTTGTCAGGAACCCTTGAAGCCTCGTCATCCTTGTTTGTAGGTTCGGTATTTGCTCTCGCTGGCTCGTTAACGAGCCGTTTTGCGAGGTCTTTTTCCTCCTTCTCTTTAGCTTGAACTCTCTCCGGTAATATCTTCCCACTTCTGAGGTGCACTGATGCTATTTGGACTCTAGGGTTCTCCTCGGGGCGGCCCGGGAGTTGCCCTTGTGGTCTTGGAATCCGTGCAGCTAAGTCCCCTAGCTGGGAATCAACACTCCTCTTCCAAACATCGAACTCTCCCCATCGTTTATCTTGTTGGTTCAGTTTCGCTTGAACTTCATCAACTTTGTTGTTCACTCTGTTACTGCTCTCCTTAATTTCCTGAACCCATGATGGCGTCTCCTGATGGCCTAGAGGTCGATATGGTGCAGGTCGTCTATCTGGTAGGGGTCCTGCGTAGTTTTGACTTGTATTCTGATTTCCCCATGGTTGATAGTTGTTCGACCTGTCATTATAATTAGGCTGGTTCCTGTATGATCCTCTCATATAGTTCATCTCAACTATTGTCTCAGCGGTTCTAACCTGCTCAATGTTAGTGCAAGCAGAAGTACTATGTGCAGAAGAACCACATTCTTGACATGATTGAGAGGATTTCATAAAACTTACCTGTTTCCTCATACGGTTGACCTCATCTTGTAAGAATTGATTTTTAACATCTGGGTCAACTTCTTCTCGGTTGGGTATGTAGAGACGTTTTTGAGTTTGTGGAGTTTTCTGGGTTCCGTACATAGCATCGTAATTAGCCAGCTTATCCAACAGTTCCCACGCCTCTGTCGGGTTCATCTTTATAAAACCGCACGCAGTATACGTGTTGATGCGGTTCTTGGTCTCTACGTTGATACCCTGGAAAAAGATTTCTTGCAAAACATATAAAGGTTGCCCATGAGTAGGGCACTGTCTAAGCATCTCTTTGAATCTTTCCCATGTTTCATCTAATGTTTCATTAGGCAACTGGTGATAGGAGGTGATGCGTTTCCTCAACTCCGTTGTCTTAGCAGGAGGGAAAAACTTTGTAAGAAATTGATCATACAAAGCTTTCCATGTCCTGATAGACTTAGAAGGTAGGCTCTCCAACCAGTTCAGGGCCTTTCCAGTAAGAGACCATCTAAAAGCTTTTAACAGAACATATTCTAATGAGACACCTTCAGCAGCTATGGTGTCACATAAATCAACGAAGTTTCTAATATGCTCCATAGGGCACTCAGCAGGTTTCCCTTCAAACTGAGCCCGTTTGATTAAGGATATAAATTGAGACTTGATCTCAAAAGGTTTCTCTATCGCTGGAAGCACAATAGGAGATTCCGGCACCCTCAGTTTCGGATGCATGTATTGTTTGGCATTCCTTGGATAGGCATCAAGCTCTTCTTGTAGTCGAGCCTTATCAGCTCGTTGACGCTCAGCTTCTGCGTCTGCGCCGTCCTTCTCGGCTTTCAGTACCTCCATCTAGGTCCAGAGGATCTCTAACTCGCGAGCCATCTCTTTTGCTGTGGCCATGGCTCGGTTTTCTCGGAGTCGACGATGCAGGGAACGTTCGGGTTCTGAGTAATAACCAATGTTATCAAACTGAAGCCTTCGTCGTCCTACCGGCATACACTGAGAAAACAGACAAAGAAAACAAAAACTAAAAACAAAAACGTGGTTGGGCTATTCCCGAACCCAAAGATAAACTAACAAACCCGTTGCTTCCCCGGAAACGGCGCCAATTTGTTGATGAGCGTTTCTTGACAACAAATAAATTTACAAGTCAAGACCCTGATGAGTATAGCAGAGTCAGGATCGTTCCACAGGAAGCAAGGTTGTTCGTTTATCAATCTACTAAAAAGCAAACAAAAACAAATAAAAACACTCACAAGCAGCCTCGTTAACGACGTTGTCAGGGTCGTTAACGAACCACCGAACACAAGCACACTTCAAATAACGACCTAATTAAAATCTAATTAAATTCGGTACCGAGGCAAGTACTCAGCAACGAAAATTCACTAGAGATAATTCAAATAAAACAAAGATCTAGGATTTAGTGACACCACAACATAGCCAAGCATAAAAACTCGTAAGAAGATAAGATCATGCCTTTAAACAGATAGAGTCATCAACTTTCGTTGACTTAGCAAGTAAATTAACAAACTTTCGCATCCTAATTCACTTAATTGCTTGTTTTGGATCTAAAGCTTGAAACTTTCGTATTCAAACAATATCAACCTTCAAGTTACTAACTTTCTCTTTCAATCAATTTAAAAACCTAAATTACCTCAACTTTCGTTTTGGTATAAGCACAACAAACAATTCTCAATAAAAGATAAAAGGCATTCAACATACAATCTTACTCATTAAACATGCTCAACTATGTCGGGCTTAACCCCGATCCTAGAAAAGGAAACTACTCACTAATCATAACTAAGAAACTATTAACTTCAATCAAAGGAAACATTGAAAACAAAACAAAACTCAAATTAATAAGAAAATATCGTCTTACAGAGATTCAGAAGAAACCGAAAACATCAAAATACCGAATCAAAATCACAACTAACGATCCCGATGACTGTCGTCTACCGAGCCTCTTCGATCTGACTCCTCCTCTCTCAGCCCTTCGAAAATCTCTCTAAAAGCTTTCCTTCTAAAAGCCCCCTCTTTTCTATGCTAGATAGAAGGGTATTTATACTAAAAAGCTAAAAACTAAAAAAAGCTAAAAGATATAAACTTTCCTAAAAAGATAAAAACAAACCCTAAAAGATAGAAATAAAATCTAAAAAGATATTAAGACCTAAAATACATATTCTAATAACCCCAAAAGATTCTAAAAAGATACTCAACCGACACGGAAATAAATTCCCGCTCAGGATCGTTGAATTATAAAATAAATCTTCAATTCTTCTCCTTCGTGGCCTCGTTAACGAGCCCTCACAGCCTCGTTAACGAGTCTTGGCTTTGTTTTCTTCCACACTTCCTCTCGTAATCTTAAGCTCTGATTTCTTCAATCTTGTACTCCTCCATCTTTCACTGTAATGCTCCAAATTCAGCTCCATATAGCTCCTTTCCTTGCTAAAACCTACAAAATACACAAAATAGTGTAGCTTCCACTCTTTTCATAGAAATATGCAAAACTACTTAAAAACACTCAAAACTAATCCTCAACTTAACAAAACTAAACCTAATAAGCAAAGAAAACCTACTAAAAACTATACTAAAAATGCGAACATCAGTACGCCTCTCTCGTTGTTCTTGTCATGAAAAAAGACGATTTATGGCGTCTTTATGTCGACTATAGAGAGTTTAATGCTCAAACGGTCAAGCACAAATACCTGATTCCCCTTCTAGAGGACCTCCTTGATGAATTAGGGGGCGCAACACTCTTCTCTAAACTTGACCTAAGAGTTGGATTTCACCAGATTTGAATGGACCCTCACGATGTTCATAAAACAACCTTCAAAACATAAACCGGCCATTACGAATACCTTGTGATGTCATTCGGCCTCACGAATGCGCCGTGCACTTTCCAAAGCCTTATGAACGAGATATTTAGAGATCACCTCAGGCGATTCATCTTTGTCTTTTTTTACGACATATTGGTGTACAACAAGAATTAGGATGAGCACCTTTATCACTTGGGAACCGTCTTTCGCATCCTCCAAGGTCAGCACTTATACTTGAATAACTCTAAGTGCACATTTGGGGCCATGAAAATCGAGTACTTAGGCCATTTTATATCAGGTGAAGGTGTTAGTACTAATCCCTCAAAGATAAAGGTTATTCTTGAGTGGTCTCTACCTAACATAGTGAAGAAACTTCGGGGATTCCTTGCTCTTGCCAATTACTATCAGCGGTTTGTGAAGGGCTACAGTTTGATCTCCAAGCCTCTAACGAACATGCTCAAAAAAGAAGCGTTCTCCTGGTCAGCTGAAGCAACTAAGGCATTTAATCAGCTTAAAACAGCCCCGTCAACTGCACCTGTTCTGGCCATGCCCGTTTTTTCTAAAACATTTATTATCGAAACAGATGCTTGCGACAGAGGTATAAGGGTTGTTCTTATGCAAGAACACCATCCAATTTATTATCAAAACAGATGCTTCCGGCAAAGGTATAGAGGTTGTTCTTATGCAAGACCACCATCCATTTTGCTTCCTTAGCAAAGCACTTAGCCCCCGACACCAGCTCCTTTCGGTTTATGAAAGAGAATTACTAGCTATCGTCCATGTAATATCCGTGATTTTTTTCGGATAAATTTGAATTTTTTTCTAGACATTCTAAAATAAATAAATTATAATGTTATTATGAGTAAATGAATTTATTAGAAACAAAACTTAATAAATTCGTAAATAACGGAAATTCTATTCCTAAAACCGATCATTTCGATGCGCGTTTCAAACCGACTTTCGGTCCGTTTGCAAATGCGTCGGGTCATTTAATGGGAGAGATTTAATGAGATATGTGTAGAGATTTCCCACTCAATCCTTTGGATTATGTCATTAAAATTCAAATCTTCAATCTTCCACTGACTTGATCTAAGTTAATAAAATCCAATATCTTAGTCTTCCACTCACATAATGTGAGATTGTGAATCATCATTGCAAGATATGATTCTCTACCATCTCCACTAACTTAAACTCTCTATTTAAAGGCCTAAGGTTGGTGAGAGAGAGCTCATTTAAACACCCCTCTAGCTCTCTCTTCATGTCTATTTTATTTCTTCCACCACACCACCACTCCATCACCTCACCCCCTCCGGCCACCTCCTGCGCCGTTGCTGTCCAGCTCGGAGCCGCTGTCGTCCAGCCGTGCCGCCGCCGGGGGCGGAGGGAGCTTATGCCCAATGGGGGTTGTAGCCCCCACTGGGATTTTAATTTTTTTTTTAAATATAGTAAAAATTCGAGATTATTTAATAAAAACTAATTAATTTGGTCAGAAAATAGAAAATTTGTTTTTTTATACATATAAAATATATTGAAATGGTTTTTTATACATAAAAATACAATATTTTCTATATAATTTATTTATATACAGAAAAATACAATTTTTTCTATATATTATTAAAAAATACAAAAAAAAATTACTGGCAAAGCCAGGAATGATTCTGTAGCCACAAAAATTATCAACGGAATTTAGCCCCCACTGGCATAAATTCCTGGCTACGCCACTGGTCGCCGCCCCTCCCTTTCCCCTCTAGTGGTGTGTTCTTGCTCCAAAAATCCCACAAATTAATGGTATAAAAATCTAACTCTTTTTACACCATTTTAAGTTGTTTTTAGCATGATTAAACTTGATTTAAAATCTGATTTTTTTCCTCTCAAAAAACAGAATATAAAATGTTATACAAAGGGCTTAAATTTCCTTTGATTCTTACATGCATGCATACCTTGTTAGAAATAATGGTGTCTTCTACAAATCATGTGAACAAATGCTAAAATCCTACATCTTTTAAGGGTGATATTTACCTTTTAAATTCTGATTTTTATTTTTATTTAAATGATTCAAAGAAGCCCCTCTTCTGGTTGAAAATTTATAAGTCATACTAGTATTTTCAATGGTAAACACTTAAGACATTTGGATCTTGCCTAAAACCCACATGCATGTCACTTTGAGTACCTAAAAGAGACTTTTCTAATAGTTGTAAATTTTAAGATCTAATAAACTTAAGCTAGAAAGATTTTTAATGTAAATTGTTCTTACATGTTTTAGTAAAGGAATTTTTATGAAGAAAAGCAACATGCATGTTTCACTTGAGTAAGAAATGGACTTTTGATGATGTTTGAGGAATAACTTAGTCTTATGGTTTTGTAATATGCTTTGATGATCTTATAAGTTCTTGCATGCTACTTTAAATAAGTTTTTATTAAGAAAAACCACCTTGCATGTAATTTAAAAGCAATTTTAACACTTAAATGGTTTAGATTTATTTTATTTATTTTATTAAAATCGGTTATATATATATATAATTGCTAGACTTTTAAATAATTTCTATAAACTTTGCATGTAGAAGTTATGGAGTTTCTAGAATAAATATTATTGTTGAATGTGCTCTAAGTTTACTAAGATAGAATTTTTACCATAACCTTTAACATAAGCTTTGTTAAAATCTTTCAAAAATATGATTGTGAGATTAAATAGTTTTTCTAGAAGCCATTTATACACATGCATGACCATGCTAGAATTTTCCTTTGAATAAATAATGATTTATATGAAAGTTTTAATAAATACAAACTTCATGAAAAGAAGTCTTCTTAAGAAAATGATGAGTGCAAATCATTTTATAAACCATTTTAAATACATATAAACACTTGTATGTAAGTTAAAAAGAGTTTTCCTTAGGCTAAGTAAAGCCTTATATTCATATTATTAACTAAGTAATTTTTTATAAGTTGCAAAACCTTTAATAAGTGTCACCTAGAAAATAATAATAAAAAGAGTTATTATTATTTTACCCTTCTTCCTAACTAAATTATTTAACCAAATAATTTAGTTTAACTCACTTTCTCTTAGAAGAAGAAACTAAGAGAAAGGTTGTCTTTAAATTAAAATAAGGATTTTAATAAGTTTAGTTTAACTCACTTTCTCTTAGAAGAAGAAACTAAGAGAAAGGTTGTCTTTAAATTAAAATAAGGATTTTAATAAGTGTTCATTGATTAAATAGGTCGAGGTTCTCTAACGGCACTAAACCGTCTTATATGCGAGTTAGTACCATCTCCAAAGGATATTCAAGGCAAGTGGACATTCTACTTGAACCTTTCGATAAATTCGATTCTGTTAACTTGTTCAATATTGGGAACACCTTGCTTGCTAAATAAAAACGAACCTAGGAACTAACGATTGTTAGAAATAATGACCATTGTTAGCATTATTACTATTACTATCGTTAGTAGGAATTATTGCTAGACTTGTTGTGTGGTTTTCTTGTTTAAAATCTCTTTTCGAGATTCGTAATTAAATTCGTAAGTAGTGTAGTAAGGGGTGCGGGCCCGGCCCGACACCTCTATATAACATATTAAGTCGTATCGTGAAATACCAACTTTCCTACGGCTGTACGGATCATGATCTATGTCTGCTCCTACTCGGAGGAGGGATGTGTGCACCCTAGCTAGGTGCCGGAACTCAGTTCCCGTAAGTGGTACGTCGGCCCATTTATGCCCCCCCCCACACACACTCTTAAAAATCGTAACTAATGTGAAAGTTTTTTATCACGAAAGTAAGTAAATGCTAATGCACCTTAAAAGAAACCAAAACCGGACCGGTCTCAAATGATCGATTCGGCTCTCGGTCCGCAAGGGCGCGAGAGGTTTTCTAGAAACTTGTGTGTAATTAACGTTCTCAACATTTATTCTATTATAGAATGTTCTACAAACCCGTAGTTCGTTCTTTCGGTTTGCGAGTTATCTCATCTTGAGATTTACTCATTCCGTTCTTAATAGCTCCACTTAAAGTATACACTTCTCAAAACACATCTCGAATACTTCGTAAATATAACTTCGATTCTTACCAAACTACCTTAAGGATGTCCGTTCTCGCTTGCTTAGTCTCTTTAGACTAATTTTATTTTTCCGCATCTTTGCCTGGCATTTCTCGCCTTTCGCTCCAAATGCCAGACGAAGGCATAAAAGACGAAGACTACTCAAGTGAAGGAAGGAAGGTCGGGTATTTTCAAGAATTGCATTTTGTGTACGCATGGGTTTTCTCCACGTTGGTTTTAAACGATGTTAATTTTATACTCCGCTGGATAAATAACTCTTAAGCTTTGTGATTTGTCAAGTACAAACTATGTAATGGATACTTTTAAAGTCTCACGTGTGAGCAACTCTCTTTTTTATGTAATGACTTTTTAATTCCGCGTGTTTTATTTAATTTAATACCTTATAAAGCCTAGGGTGACGTTGGGTGGTAAAACCCGAGGTCACTGGCGGTAACACCTATTTTTTTTATTAGGAAAGCAATTAGAGAGGTCACTAACAAACTAGTGACCGCCCTAGGGCATCCTGACGGATGAGGGTACAGAAACCCAAGTCATCTGCAAGTGGAACTGAAGATACACGTCGGAAGGAGCCAACGATGAAGTCAGCGATAGCATTGCACTCACGGTAGACATGAGTAATACTCCAATCCTGGAACTGAGCCAACAAACAGTGGATGTCCGCACGCAACACTTCAATCTCCCACGGGCAGCGCCAGTCGCCAAGAACGGCCTTGACCAACTGCAAGTTATCGCCTTCAATCTGGATCCGGGGAATGCCATGAAGAATGGCCTCAAGAAGTCCCTGGCGTAGGGCGATGGTCTCGGATATCAGCACAGACTGTCGAACAATCAGTCTTCCGTCGAACGAGATGGGAGAGTCGCTGGAGTCCCTAAGAATGAACCCAAAAGTAGCCACGCCATTTGCACAGACAGCACCATCAAAGTTAAGTTTAATATAGTCGTTCTTGGGTTTTACCCACTTAGTATTTTTCCTTTCAGTTCTTACATGACCCTTTTTAGGTTGTGGGTCAGTAGAGTTTCGAACCCTAGCTAATTTCCATTCTCTGATTTTGTTTTTGGGTAAATTCACTAAGTTTGCTTGCATCGTCTAGGTTTGTTCCAGTGTTGTTATCAAACACTCTCTTATTCCTGGAGTACCAAATACACCACCAGGTGCTGGTAAGGATTTCCATTTCCTCTTTATTTGTACTTGCTCTGATTTCCTCCACGACCTGGTGAGGTTTTTTTCCATCGGAGGAAATAAGGTCGATCGTCCTCCGTAATTTGGGTTTTATGGTGTTAAGGGTTTCCTTTGTCAGGGGGCATGAAATCAGAATATGATTTCTGTCTTCGCACTGGTTATTACATGCAGTACAACCTTGTGGTACCGGGATGTGGTTTTCAGCAAGTCTCGCTTTGGTTGGCAGACCATTTCTTGCCACCTTCCACAGGAAATTGTGCATTTTAGGTGGGACATTGAGTTTGTTAATCCATTCTAGGTTGATTTTCAGTTCATTCTTAGCGAGGTTTATCCACTGCATAGTAGCGTGGGTAGAATACCAGCCGTTTTTGCTTGGTTGCCAGTAAAGTCTGTCTTGGATTTTGTTAATAGGGTTTATTATTTTGGCTATATTATCTAGGTCATCGGGATTAACAGCCTTAATTAACTTTTCTATGTTCCATGAGTTGTCCTCTCGTAAGTACGATTCGACTCATTCCTCTCAGTTGATGTGAGTCTCAATTCCAGTTTTTGTTTGTATAGGGCCATTCCCGATCCAGTTATCTTTCCAGAAACGAATGGTTTTCCCGTCCCCTACTTACCAGATGAGTCCAGACAGAAAAAGATCTCTAAGACCCATAAGCTTGGACCATTGCCATGATGTGTTACGTTTTTTCTTATAATTCAGGATGTTATCCGTTTTGAGATATTTCGTTGTTACTATTTTGACCTAGAGGTTATTTGGTTATGCTAAGATTTTCCATAGCAGTTTCATCTGGAGTGCTTGGTTCATGTCCTCCGCCTTAGCAATTCCAACCCCCCCATGCGCAGCGGGCCGTGTTATCCAAACATGGCCCCCTGCGCATGGGGGGTTACAGTCCATGTTATCCAAACATGGAGCTCATACATGCTTCAGCGACACTTCATTATCCGGATGGATCAAAAGAGCCTCAAATTCCTCTTAGATCAGAATGTTACCACCCCGTTTCAGCACATGTGGATAGCCAAACTAATGGGGTTTGATTATGAAATTAAATAAGAAAAAAGGTAAGGAAAACCATGTTGCAGATGCCTTATCAAGAATCTCCCACACTAACCTGTTACAGATTCATTTATCACTCCAAAATGATGATCTATATCACAAGATTCAACAAGCTTGGACAATCGATGACTCTCTCCTAGCCATCATCAAGGACCTCAAGAACGACCCTTCCTCTAAAATTCAGCTTTGTGAACAATGAACTCAGACGGCAAGGTAAACTTGTTGTTGGTGATGACCCATTGCTGAAAACAAAAATTCTTGAATGGCTTCATAATTCACCTTTCAGGAGTCACTCTAGAAGGGATTCCACCACACAACGCGTCCGAGCTTTATTCTACTGGAAAGGGCTGCATAAAAACGTGAAACACTATGTGAGCAATTGCTCCACATGTCAGCGCAACAAGCCCGACAACTCAGCCTCCCCGGGCCTCCTACAACCTCTACCCATTCCAGAAGCTGTTTGGGAGGACATTAGCCTAGACTTTATTGAAAGATTGCCAACTTCAAACAAGAAGTACACTACTATTCTTGTGGTGGTTGACAGCTTGAGAAAATATGCCCACTTCTTGCCCTTAAAACATCCATTTTCTGCCCTTGATGTGGCTCAGTTGTACTTGGACCACATTTTCAAGTTACATGGCTTCCCCAAATCGATTGTTAGCGACCCGGACCCAATTTTCTTGAGTGAATTTTGGCAAGAATTCTTCAAACTTCAAGGCGTGCAACTAAATTTCTCCACGTTCTACCATCCTCAAAGCGATGGCCAAATGGAGGTCACCAATCGCACCCTTGAAACCTACTTGTGGTTATGTGTTCCGATGCTCCAACCACATAGAGTTCCTGGCTTCCACTTGCCGAGTGGTGGTACAACACCAATCACCACACAGCCATAAACATAACCTCGTACGAAGTCTTCTATGGCCAGCCCCCAACAATTCACTTGCCCTACCTCCCTAGAAAGTCAAAAGTTGCCACAATTGATCGCAGCATACAAAAAAGCGAGGAACTGATCAAGCTACTTAAGCATCACCCCCAAAGAGCCCAGCACCGCATGACTCAATTGGCCAAAAAACACCACTCAGACCACTCTTTCGCCATTGGTGATTGGGTATACCTGAAATTACACTCTTACCACCAGTCCACCGTGAAAGGTCGAGGTCCCCACAAACTTTCCCATAAATTCTATGGACCCTTTCTAGTCCTAGACAAGATTGTCAATTTTGCCTACAAGTTGCAACTGCCATCGTCTACCGCCATCCACGACACCTTTCACGTCAGTCAACTAAAGATGTGTCCCAACCCTTCCTCTGTCTCGCATTCTTATCTCCCACAATACCTTGAAGACCTGGGAATACTTCGAGAGCCAAAGGCTGTGCTCGATAGACAAATGGTCAAGTGCGGGCGTGTAGCTGCAACAAAACTCCTGATCAAATGGACAAACGACATTGTTGAAAATGCATCTAGGAATTTTCTAATGAACTGGAGCGCAAATATCCAGATTTTCATCCTTGAGAATAAGGATGTTTTCACCGGCGGAGTATTGTTACAGTGCCGAATAAATCCCCTCTTTGGGTTATCATTATTTCAAGTTTTCGAGTCAGTCCTGTTATTTTCGATCCATTTCATGTTTTATTGTTAAACCCGGTTTACATATGCATGTGGATTAAACCCGGTTGAGTATTTTCCCCTTTGGGTAACCTAATAGTGACGTATAAAAGTTGTCATTGTATTGTGTGTCGTTCAATTAATGAAACAGTTTCTCTTTCAATTCCTCAAAGATCTCTCTTTGGTTAAATACATTGCTCTATCTATCTGCAGCTAGCTTCCTCGATCGGTGATTCTATCCCTCACACTGATCCTAGGCTACTATGATTGGGTTTTTCGAGCTCTTGTAGTTCCTAACCTGGTGTTTATCCCTTGCAATCGGCATCACTTTTACGGTCTTTCCCGAAGTCAACATGCCACGCCTCGAGTCGGAGAGGGACACACGCGATCGTGCTACTTCGTGCCAACTTGGTGTCAAGTAGAGCAAGGGAAATGTGGTGGCGCCTGCACAACCCAGTGACGAGGATAATCTATGGGGGTAGGCTTGAGTTGCTGGCATTCGTGACGGTGCCCTAACGTCAGAGTGACGAGAAGGCGGCACCCAACCTTGGGACGATGGTAAATACTTGTTAAGTGTTGAAGGCAAACGCCATCTTTCGAGATATAGTATACTCGGTTCTTTCAATGCTAGGAATATTTGCTAGTGTAGTTGGCTTGAGTGCAATTGCTCACCTTTGAAAAGAGAAGTTCATGGGTTCGAGCCTCACACCTTCTTTTTTTTGCAACTTTCAAATTTTCTTTTTTTTATTTGCCTTAAAATATACCCAAAACCCATCCTTTTACACTTGTATAAATTTAAATTTTTCACTAAATACAATTTAACTTGCAATAATTCATTCATAACAGAATTAAATTAAGTTTAACTCTTCACTTATTATTAATTCGAAAGAAATAAAGTAATATCTCTTTATTAAAAAGAGCGGATATTACATCTAACCCCATCGATGGCGATGAAAACATGCCTATTGATGGCGAAGAAACGTGAATAATTATGCCCTACCACCAAATGATGACTTCCCAGAAGAAGATGAAGACTTCCTAAAACTAGATGATGACTCCACAAATCGAGCGTAGCGAAGAAGATACATCATCCACTAAAGAGAGTATTGAAGAAGATAGTGACACAAGGGTGAAAGGGCAGTTCACTATTGTTGTTGAAGAATTAAATCTACTATTGGGTTTCCTTAGAATGTACGACCCTCTCATAGTCTCACCCATACGCATTCAGATCATATACTTGAACACTTTTACATGAATGCAACAATACTTCTATTGAGATAATATGTGGTTTTCTTCTAAAAAAAGATTTCCATCTCCAATCATGTGAGGGAAAGAGGGTGAAAATGGAAGCAAAAATAAAAAATATGACGAGAGATGAAAACAAAGAGAAGAAGGATCTTCTCAAGGATCATTTCTGTCTTTCAGGGATTTCAAACGCTCAATTTGTCCATGGTTGTATTTGTTATCTTGCTTTCAAGAATTCTGAGCAGTACGTCTGTTCTCTCTTGTCCCTATCATATTTAGGGTATTGTGTGGTTGTATGACTAGTTTTGTCGATGATGTCAGTTTACTTCTGGTTATCAATCTTGTCTGGTGGTTTTTGGCCTTAATTGGGGCATGATTATTATCAACTTTCCCCATCCAAATCCAATCTATGCCTCGCAGATTTCAAGTATATTTCTTCAATCAGTTGAATGTGATCTAAACCGACTTCAATACTACAACCAATCGATAGACCCCCTCGTAAAGTTCTACAAGAAACAGCAATGCAAAAGAGTGTATATAGAAGCGTCAGATCTTATTTACATCGATCGTAGTTTGACAAATTTTATTTGATCCAATCTGATATACATTCTTTAGGTCTTGTGATCCTGTTGTAATTGTCATGACTTTTAATTACTCCATCCGTTTCACAATACATGTCTTTTTTAGCCATAATTTTTTGTTTCACAGTACATGTCTTTTTAGATATTTTGGTCTCTATTTTATATATATTTACCATTGTTTTAATGATAGGATATTAGTAGTAGTTTTCAATCTACTATATATATAAAAGCAATAAGGTTTGGAGCCTCCACATTGCGCCACCTCATCATTTTCCACATGTCGCCACGAGAATGTGCCACCTTGGATTTTGCCACGTGTCATCTTTTTATTAAGCCATGTCATATGCTTTTTTACACGTCATATTCCACTTCATATTATTTTTGCCCCGTCATTTACATGTCATATTTAACTATAATTATAAATAATCTAATAAAAACATTAATTAAAACCCCATTTACAAACTCTCTTCCTCCTTCTTTGTCATCTTTATCGGAATTTTTCATATAACTTATAAGGCCATCAATGGGGAATTTTCCATAGAACTTATAAGGCCATCAATGGCCACCTCCACGACCACCGATACCACTCTTTATGGCTGCCTTGCCGACCTCCTTGCACAACGTTGTCGATGCCACTCCCGGACGATGCAACTACTATTATCTATCCCGAATTCGACTTCATTAGTTCTTCTAGATCTAATCTACTATAATGACATATCTTAGGTTCTACTTTCATTCTCTTAACATTCTATTCACTACCATAATGAAACTTCTATTTCTGTTCTCTACATATTTCCGCAGTCCATCGATGTTATTGATAAGTTTGTTGATTTCGGTTCTCTATCAAAGTCATTAAAGAAGTTCTCTATAGCTTCAATCAAAGCATAATATTTGTGTCGGATCTCTATCGATATCATTGATATCAATGCTTTGATTAATATCAATCTTTGTTTTATTTGTATTTACCTTAAAAATTTATTAAGATAATAAAAACTATCAAAATAATAAAAAAATTACCTTAAATTATGTAGTTGGTCAAAGATAAAATCTGAAATTATTGTTAATATGGTGAGTTAAGATTTCGCAAATCGTAGTAATTATACTTGTAAAGATTAGAAGAAGAATATTGGAATTGGATTTTTTTTCAAATCTCAATCTTATGACATTTTATCAATAAAATATTAGTTAATTTTTTTTTTGTATTAGATTTGCCGATTTGGTGTCATAACTATAATTTTGGTAATTTGACTTTGAACTTAGAGTACACGTTCAAAAAAAAATATTTTGAAAATTTTTAGATTGGAGGAGATGATTAAATTTGGATATAAATAGTTGGCAATTTATGTGTATATTAAATTACTACCTATTTCCAAATTAAAATGCGGTTACCAATTGAAATTGGTTATGATTTTCTTATTTGAATATGACTAGATAATCTTTGATCAAAATTAGTATATGTAAGATATTATCTTGTTTGCAAATTCGAAAACACAATATATAACTTACCTTTTAAAATTGGTTATGATTTGAATTTGGATAAAATTCATCAGATAATCTTTGATCAAATTTTCATACATACCTTCTATAAAATTGGTTATGATTTGAATCACTATTTAAACAAAAATTACTATATTAACAAACGAATACTTCAATTACATTATTTTTTGTATAGTCATTTCATTTAATATCTTTCTACCATAATATTTTCAAATATTTTTTAATACTAAACCATATGGAGAAAGATATCGATTTAATTTAAAAAGATATTTTATTCTTGTCCATATATTGTTAAATTTTAATTATTAATTTTATCTATTTCATATAATCAATCTATATATTTTTTACGATTTCTATGATTTTTATATGTGAATTTATTGTTATGATTTTTTAACTATAATATTTGATAAAATTTAACTAACTATTTGTAATTATATAATATTTAATGAGGAATATCTCATCAATCACGATAATGATTCATATATTTATATGTATTTGCTATTTATCTAACAATAATATAAAAGACCAAAAAAATATTTTAATAAAAAAATATATTGTGATGAATTTTTTTGTTGAATCTTTTTCTATTTTTATGGAAATATTTTTATCAATAGAGATATTTTATATCAAGATGCTATTCCAAAATATTTTGTTCAAACTACTTAAAAAATGAAGACTTAGTTCAAATTTTCAATAGCGATATTTATACTTTAGTATCTTTTATCATTGTGAATTATTTATTCTTTTTTATTGTACTTTATAGATGAGTTTTTAACATTTGTTTAATTAATTAAGATAGAGTATTTAGTTACCTTAATTTACAAAATATCCTACCTTCTCAAATTTTATTTTGAGCAAAAATTTTCTAAGTAATACTTTCTAAAACTACTACTAATAGATATTATGAAATTATTAAAAATTGAAATTTTGGGATACTTTAATAATTTTTGTAGCAAAGGTGTTTTTATAAAAGTGAAGATTTGGTTCAAATTTTAAAATCTTTTACTTCTATATTTTAATGATTTTTTTTAAAAATGAAGATTTTGTTCAAACTATAAATCTTTTGCTATCATTTTATGGAAATATTTTTATCTTTTGAGATATTTTATAGAAATATTTTATTCCTAAACAATTATTAGAATTATAAAAATTATATACTTAGAAGATATCTATCAAAAATATTTTTACCAAAAGCGATAAATTATACTAGAATTACCAATAGCGATAATTTATGATTCAAACTTTAAAAAAATGTAGTTTGAACCAAGTCTCTTTTATTGATCAAGCCTTTTCAATCGATTTTTTATTACATAAGAGATTTATCTATTTTGTCACCTCTTTTTTATTGATAAAAAGAATTTGTGTATAATACTGGATATATATTTGTGCAAGATGAATGTATTAAATCAATACGTAAAATGATTATTTTTCATATAAAATCTAATTAAAAAGTTTAAAAAAATCTGCGCAGGGCGCGTTATATTAGTAGTAGTTTTCAATAAAGTAAAAAAGTAAGATAATAATTAAGGATATATTAGTATTTTAATAGCTTGGTTCCCATAAAATATCCCCTAACATAAAACGGCAGGAGAATTTTGGACCCTTGGATCAAGGAGATCCAAGGGCTGATTTTCTTTCCCCTTTTATTAAAGGCAGGGGCAATTATGTCTTTTCCCTCTCTAATTAATAATCCTTTTTCTCTTTTTTGTTTTGTCTAGGGTTCGTTCAAAAGCATATCGAAGATTGTGCCCTTCGATTGAAACGGAAGGAGATCGCACGGAAGGAGATCGCCATCGCCGAATCCGAAATCCAACGAGTTTGAATCTGCGAGTCTCGTTCCAACCATGGCAGAAAGTGGTAAGAGGGATTCACAAATCCATTGAACAAGATCGAACTGTGTGATTTTTTCGGAATCGATTGAATTGGTCAATCGAACTCGTTGAACGAGATCGAACAGTGTGATTTTCGGAATCGATTGAACTGGTCAATCGAATTGTGTGAATCTAGTTGGATTTCGATTAGACTGTGTGAATCGAACTTAATACTAGCTAGGCCAATCTTGAACTGTTTGAATCGATTGAACTGTGTGAATCGATTGAACTGTGTAAATTTTCCTGTAAACTAGGCCAATCTTGCAAAATTCGACGTTGCACTTTTTGGACTTAATACTGCACTTTTAGGACTTAAGAATACACTTTTAGGACTTACTAGTGCACTTTTCATACTTAAATAACGCACTTTGCACTTCTCGTTGATAATGCACTTTTAGGACTTAATAATGCACTTTTCATACTTACTAGTGCACTTTTCATACTTACTTGCACTTTTCATAAAGGAGTATAACTAGTATATGACAATGCACTTTTCAGCCTTATTAGTGCACTTTTTATACTTAACAATGCACTTTTCATTTTTGTTTAGCGAACATATATTTGACCTTATAGAGAACATATTTTTATTGCACTTTTCACAGTTAATAATGCATTTTTTACACTTAAGAGTGCACTTTTTCTACTTAATAGCACTTTGTATATCTTTTACTTTTCACTGATTTAGTTAGTAGTTTAGGTAATGCACTTTTCCTAGTATACAATGCACTTTATTATACTTTCAATGCACTTTTACTGATTTTCAACTAACACCTTTATATTTCTCTTTTATGTTGTTGTAGTGGGGACATCAAATTCTTCTTCAACTACTATTCTGAATGAGGAATCACCTAAAAACAGTGGTGAATATTTCATTGAGCTATCTCAAGGGGGAACGACATACTATTTGCCCACATGTCCATCCGAGTTGAAACCATATGAAGGTCAAATTTTTGTTTTAGTACAAATAGCCTATTAGCTCAAATGGTAGAGCGGTGTGCTTTGTGCACAAAGATGTCGGTTCGATTCCTACATGGGCTAATATGATATCTTACAAAAATTAATTCTTAACACATGTATTCCTAACCTAACTACCTAGGTACTAAAAGAAGTTATATTTTATCGTGTGTCAAATAACTAATAAACCACTATTTTTCAAAGAAGATCATGATCAAATTAGCTTATGTAGGATTCGAACCCACATCTCTATGCATAAGCACATTGCTCTTCCATTTGAGCTAATAAGCTTTGCTTAAATTAATGCACTTTTATATGTTTTTAATGCACTTTTACATGTTTTTAATGCACTTTTTGACATTATACTTGCACTTCTTTCTTATGCACTATTATTAGTTTCTGGTGCACTTTTACATGTTTTTAATGCACTTTTACATGTTTTTAATGCATTATACTTGCTCAGATTTCTTATGCGCTATTATTAGTTTCTGGTGCACTTTTAGCTGTTTTTAATGCACTTTTACATGTTTTTAATGCACTTTTTCACATTATACTTGTATTTTTTTCTTATGCGCTATTATTAGTTTCGGGTGCACTTTTACATGTTTTTAATGCACTTTTTGACACTATACTTGCACCTCTTTCTTATGCACTATTATTAGTTTCTGGTGCACTTTTACATGTTTTTAATGTATTTTTACATGTTTTTAATGCACTTTGACATGTTTTTAATGCACTTTTTGACATTATACTTGCTCAGATTTCTTATGCACTCTTATTAGTTTCTGGTGCACTTTAAGCTGATTTTAATGCACTTTTACATGTTTTTAATGCACTTTCATGCCATGTACTCTCTTTTTGTTTTTCACAGGCAAACATCCCATATTTTCTCAGATAGATAAACTGAAGAACTCCAAGACTGAAATTTCCAATAACACTGAAATTAGCACAAACCCTAGACCGGTCAAAAGTTCAAGCTACACAATTCTAACTAATCTAAGCGAGAAACACAGACCCTAAACAATTAAGCAGAAATCAAAACGAAAGACATGCATACAAATCCAGCAATTTCACACACAGATATAGCGATTCAGACATACGACCCGCCAAATTGAACCAGTTAATGAACCCACAAAAGTGGATCGTGATTGAACCAGAACATGAGCCGCCAAACAGTTTACAATTCTAATTTATACCTTTTCGATTTGTTTTTGGAGGCATCGTGATTCGTGGGAGAGATTGAAGGCGAAGGTGAGATCGTACGTCGTCCTTCGATCGTCTATCGTCCTTCGTTTGCTTTGGAGAGTTCGATCGATTGGAGCCTTCGATCGAGTGTTTGGAGCCTTCGATTGTTTGCAGACTCGTCGTCCTTCGATCGTCTATCGATCATCCATCGATCGTCCTTCAATCGTTTTGAGACTTTGAGCGTTTGGAGTAGATTGGGCTTACAAAATTGAGTGTTTCGATTTCGTTTGGAGTAGATTGAGCGTTTCGATCGTTTGAGCGTTTGGAGTCGATCCAAACTCCTTATTTTTTATATTTTAGGTTAAGGGTATAGGAGTTGGGTGTATTTACAAAATTGCCACCTTCCTGATTTGTTTTATTTTTTTTCAAAATCACAGAAGTAATCTCAGCCCTTGGATCATGTGATCCGACGGCCCAAAATTCTCCTTCCGTTTCATGTTAAGGGTTGGTTTTATTTCAACCAAACTCTTCTTAAATAATGTGCAAATTGCTAGAAAGACAAGTATTATGAAACGGAGGGAGTAATAAATTATTTTTACTTCCAAAAAAATACTCTCTCTGTTTTTTGAAACTTGTCCTTTTAAAAATTTGCATATTATTTAAGAAAGCTATCAAAAAACTATTATGCCCCATTTATCAATTTATTTTTTTACTTTATTAAAAACCATTACTAATAACATATTAATAATTACAAGGGTAAATACATAAAGTAGATGCCAAAATAGCTAAAAGGACATATTCTATAAAATAAAACATCTATAACTATATATTAAAGATGTACTTCTTCTATTAAATTCTTATTTAACTATTTAAATCTATCTTTAAGATCAAACAAATATCTATTCAGTTTAACAACTAGTTGTACTCATAGTGTCATGCACGATTACGATTCATCAATTTTTAGATATAATAAAAACATGATATTAATAAAGTAAATATAAATAAATAAATAAAAATCAAAAAATAATTTAAATTCTTAAATAAATAAATCAAATTCAATTATTTAAAAATATTTTTAATAAAAATTTAAAAGGATAATTATTAAAAAAAATTTAAAAATATAGAAATTTTCAAAGATAAATTTTTTTTCTATATTTACATAAAAATCCAAAAGTAAAATTAAGGAAAAGATGATATAATTTTTTTATAAAATTTAATTTAGGCAAGTAATTATATAGATATTAAAAATATTTACTTTTTTTAATCAAAATTTGATTTCGGATAAATATTTTTTTAATAGATAAAAAGATAAATATATATTGATTTTTGTTATTTTTTTAAAAATTCGAATTAATTTTTTCCACATAAATAAAAAAGGAATTTAATTGAAAAAAATAATATAATATTTTTTTAAATATAAGATGGGGTCGAAATTGTTGTGATGGGTAGAAAAGTTACAACTTTAATATATAGTTATAAGTAGATATGGCTATTTTTATTTCAAAGACTAGCAGGGGATTTGATATTACAATATGTATTTTGTTATTTTGTACAATTAAACTCCATTTCATATCACGTTGATATCTAATTAATACTGTTACTTATTAAGTTAAAAACTATAATGTTATTTCATATGTAAATCGTAACATAAATTATGTACAAACTACAATATTTTTAAAGATTGTTGGTGTAGAAATTGTATTAGTAGTGGTAACAACAACAAATGGAATATACTTTTTTTATGTGGAGTAATAAATGGCATATTGTATTGTACTATGCCTTCGGTCATATGCAAAAAAAAATTGTAAGAAAAATAAGATTTGGCATAGTAGATGTCTATAAACAAGATATGAAATTGGAAGTAATGTGAAGTATGAATAAAATAACAACAACAAGAAGGCAATAGTACGTAGTTACAAAATAAGGGTTTATGGTTCTAACACCCTGATAATTTATAAGAAATTGAAGTGCTCCTCATGTCAACAAGAGTTCTTCCTTTTCTGAGTTGGAGTGAGGAAAAAGAACTCAGAAGTTAAGCGTGCAAGGGCGAGAGTAGTACCAAGATATGTATCAAATTGATTGATATTAAATTGAGGTGCTCCTCATGTTAATACTAATATTTCCCGATAAAGCTGGATGGATTTAGATATCAAATTGATTGATATCAAGAACAGCAATGCACAAGTCCATTCAAAACCTATTTGAAGCGGATTTAAAGCTCTCGTCCCACATATCCTTCAAGTATAATACATACTCGAGGAATCAATTGAAATAGAAACCAAAAATTAGTTTAACCTACAAATAGACCTTAAGAAAGAAAAAACAGGAAGAGGGACAATATATTTAAGTTGTCTTAGCCCACTGGATAAGGTATTCTTTTGTACAACAAACATGATCTGCAACTCAAAACAAAGAAGAATCATCAATACCTAACTGAGCCAAACGCACATTCCAAAAGCTTCCATTTTGTTGGTCATCACAAACAGGACAATAGACAAGAAAACCAAAAGAACACAACATATTGGTTGTTAAATCCCTCAAAGAGAAGGCAGAGTAGAGTTCCAATCAGCGACCATAACAATATAATAAGGAAAAGAGGAGTATAGTCATAATCTTTTATGCAAAATCCATCTAGTACCTTTGCTAAACCAAGATCAAATATATTTCTTGCACAAATGCCTTTAACCAGATTCTCCAAGCATTTTTCTAGATCCTCAATTGCATCATTAAGATTGATCACATGACTGAATAGGGACATAGCCTTGGCATTCTCTTCATCATGTGGGTATACAACTTTAAAATGAAAGACCACTCAAAAGATTGCCAAGAATATAACCGTAATTGATGCACCCACTCAAAAGGAAAAAATGAAAAATAAAGTATACACCCAAAATGCGTGAAATCAAACAACTTATTTTGCTCGCTATATTTTCCATCTCTTAGAACCTGTTACAAAATTTTACTCAATAATACCTAAAGAAAACCAACCAACAAAAAGAAATTGTCTTGTCATTAGTCAAATTTTGCATCGCCTATCATTCTTTCTAGTAAATAAGTGCTCATTTGGTTAACATATAAGAATCTAAACTTCATTCATTATGATTCCTTTAACATAAAATTCAGACGGTTCAACCAAATGAACCCTAAGAATAAACTCTAACATTAGCCTCTTAGCATATAGTGTATGTTGCTCACCCGTCCATTACTTCAACATATGCATAAAACTTCCATCAAAGTAGTCACAAATTCATTGAATTCAATGATATCAAAAATGCAAAAGCTGCTCTTCATGCATTAGATCAAAGTGAAAGTGCAAGAAAGAGGATAAAGCTTGAAACAAACAATGGAAAAGAGATACAATTATCTCCTTGATCTCTCCATAGGCAACAATAATCTAATGAAGTTCATCATTAGAGACAGAAGAGTCAAAATTGAATATATAAATAAGTATACAAGTATGACAGATTGAAGTGTTTGATTGACAAAACGACTGGTGATTGTTTACTGTGGATATGCATTAGTGCATGAGTTGTACAACTTGATATTGTATACTTCAAAAAGCAAACAGTGTTGGTGGTCATTTGGTCAATGAGAAACTTGGTGAAAGCTGGTGAAATTCGACCAAACCACCACCACGATGTACCCGTCTCTGTTAACATGAAACTTGGTGAAATTCCACTTGACACCGGCTTTAAAGAGTCTGCCTTTACTGGACTGAAGGAACTTGTAAATTTGGAGCAGCTTTATCACCATTAACATTAACCTAATAATGAAGGAAACATTTAGCCTTAAGCATAGAAGCTAGTACAAAGTTAAAAGCCTCGATATGCTTATTTCTTATGCAAGAAAAGCAGAAAAGATGTCTAGCTTCAGAATTCAAGAATTGGCAATTGAGGCTTTTCTAATGTGCTAAAAAATGAAGCTGATAAGGAATCATCGAGTAATATTAACTTGTAAGAAAAGCAAGGAAATGAATTTGTATGTTAAGATTAAGCAAGCTACTATCGCTTATTAATATATGCCAGAGAAATGATGTATCATATTTTGATACAAAAGTATGCATCTACAATATAGAGGTATCAAGAATAAACAAATATAGTATTTTAGATGCAGTCGGGAAGTATAATTCAATTGATCATGTAATGTTCAAGTCCTAGCAAGAAATCTAGTTGAACATATATATTTGGATTTAGCAAATTACAGTCTAATTCAAATAGAAGTATGCATCTAAAATTTGGCTACAACAACAATCAATCAACATAGTATATCATAAAAAGCAGTCAGGTAGAGATATTTCAGCTGAAGATGCGGTGTTCAAAGTTCTATCAAGAAATTCACATAACAAGGCAACCATAACCTAAGAAAATATGAGATTATGAGAAATCAACAACTCATAATCAAATAGAAGCACAAGATGAGCCATGTCTAGAGAAAGAAGCTCACTTTGAGGAAGATGAAACAAACTCAAGAATCTCATCACAAGGGTCCCTGAGACGTGGGGATGTTGTTGATCTAGGCATCCCACGCGAGCTGAGAGTTGAGGCGTTCAAAAGTCCAGAACCCATACGGTCTCAACAGAAGAGCCCACATTTCCTAGCTTTAGCTATTTCTCCCAGCCTAAATGCGCATCACATGAACACATGGAGTGTTGACAAGCAACATGATAAACGGATCTTGACCTACAACAACTTCATTCCATTAGGGAAATGTATTAAAACAGGACAAACCCAGAATCACGCATGCCTTGCAGTTCTTGACCTTCTGCATTGCAAAAGTTACCTGATAAACCAGCTCAACACTCTTTCTAGAGGCGTCTTTCAACTGAAGGTTCCTCTTTTGTGTCTCGGTATTGTCTTTTCTCATAATTGTTGAAGTAGAACTAATTTAAAATACTATGCCAATAATATCAACAATGCTTTTACTCTCCAATCCCTCCACATCACTGATAGAGCGAAACTTAAATTGTTGTCTTGTTATAAAAAAATACTTAAATTGTTGTCTTGGAATTGAGTTGTCATCGTCAATGCAAGGTTGTACAACTGATGTGGACTCTAATGTGATCTCAAAATCATTAGGAAGATGATTGAATTATTTCTGGGCAGGTTTCAAGATTCCCTTAGAAATTAGATACACCCTACCAATTTCTATTTGGTTGTAGAACTGATCAGCTGCAGCATTGAAGCAAGTAGCTTGAATCTCTCCACCACAAGAATCTAGAAGATCAAATGAAAAAACTTTCCAACCCCCACGGTTATTTGCTAAAAGTTAAAACACCTCAGCTCACCCTTAGCTATTACTCTAGCCTTGATTGTCTATTGACCCTGGTAAGGATTTAATGTGGAATTATCCTCAGTTGATACTTCTGTCCTGCAGTTGTTAAAACCAGCAGTAGTGCTTCTTACAGGATTTCCAGAAACATATTCAGGTCTTTGATACATAGAGGGCACATTGTAGAAGTAAACCTCCCTGTGTCGCAATTACTTGCACGTGGACTACCATAAGACTGTACATCAGGTCCTCCGACTAAACTTGGGTTTGCAGAAGAGGCAGTACTTGAAGATTGAGCATTTCCATATTGAGAGTTAACCGGCATTTCCATAGCCTGGGACAGAGTTAGTAAATTGCAGATACATAGAAGGCAACAACAGAAGTTTCACTAACATGAAAAAGGGGCCTACTGGCCAAGGTTGTACTGATTAACAACCACCTTTTGTTGTTCATGATGCGCTATAAGTTTTCACCTCCCTCAATCAACTCCTTGGTCCCGCTCCATTGATCTCCACCTGCAACAACAAACCTCGCTTAACATAGGCTCAAGCTGTCAGTAGACTCAAATGAGAATTCTTCTCCACAAAAGCTACACATGGAAATATTTTTTTATCTAATATCAACTTATCATGGCAAGAAAAAACAATAAGGGGATTAAATTCACTGTTATAATGCAATAATAAACATAATAAAAGTATTCATCTTTATATTTTTGTATCTTTAGCTAGCCATTGAAACAAAGCTCACCTTGGGAAGCAGAAAAACTGCTTATACTTCCTTCATCAAGCCATAAACACCTTTTACATAGCCAAACATAACAAAATCAAACACTCAAGAGCAGTGTGTACTTCCATCTATAAATCTGAGAAAGCAAATCCAACCTGAACTGTTCAAACAAGCTCAAATCACTTCATCCAACTCACATACTGACCATAAACTCTTTGAATCGGGGAACCAGATTCACACCAATCAAAACATCAGATTCAAACCAAAACCAAATAACCCAACACATGAAACAACACCACAACAAACCAAAATCCCAAAAAATTAACAATGAATTTAAAAACCTAGCAAGCCTATAAAAATAACAATGGATCCCTGAACTCATAAATCTCGCCCAATGAGCACTGAGCGCATAGCTCGCGTGCCACATAACCAGTACATCGGCTCATAGAAGCCCTTCCCCGGCGCCAGCGCCTCCTCGCATTCGCCTGTCAACTCCCCGTACGCCCATAGTCAATCCTTGTGGTAACTGGTAACATAAGTATAAAACGAAGATAAAACAATAAGTAGCAATATACAATATCCATTACGATTCAAACTTCAAGTTAGTGAACTATTCCCGACTCACCCTTTGTCCAAATAATATGGTACTTGAAGTCTCATCACGATGTCGTGGCGAAGGACCAATCATAACAATTAGAGAAGTTCTTGATGAACCTGCAAAGCAAAAATGATATTTTTCTAAGATAAAGCATTGTATAAGAGCCAAATTTTGTCAAGTCAAAAAGAAAAGCTTACCTCCAAATAAATCTTTAAGCATTCTTGTCGGTTTCGAATCACAAACTGAGACATGAAGGCTATTTTCTGCCAATGCATTTCCAAACTCACATACGAACCATGAACTGTGGAATCAGGAAATGAGATCCACAAAACATGAAACACCATGGTAATAAAGGGTACTTTATTAGCAATGCACCCTGGATAAAATCCAAATATTTCAGAAAAGGTACGTATTAGAATGTCATACAAAGAATAAGTATTTGAGGAGGTCACCTGGGTTTGAAAGCCTCTTCCTCTTAGAAGCCCAACTTCTGTTTTAGAGCAATTTTGTGCCTTAGTGTGCTTACGCTGCACACGAAGGCGACAACAAGTGAATGACGACACCAGAATTTGAAACCCTAGCATGCAAATGAAGGAAATCACAAAATCAAACAAAACGCATAAGAGGAGAGAAATAAGAAGGGCAGAACAAATACATACAATCAACTGACTATTCCTAAAAGATGATAAAACATTTATTGGGAAATCAATTAACAATTATGTTTAAAGCATCAAAATTTTAGTATCCAACTATACCTGCAACCTAGCTCTTCTCTCCTCCTTGTGTTGTGCAAGTAGAAATAATAGTTTTTTTTATAGATAAGACACATATAATTTTATGTAAATATCCTTGCCAATATTAATTTAATCAAAACTTAACAAATTTAAATAAATAATAAAATAATTCTATAAAATCTCGTGCAGGGCACGGGAACTAAGACTATTAAAGTTTCAAAGAACGAAACCTTCTTGTATGTCTTTTAAGATATGTTATAAGCCTTAGAATAATTTTTATTTGATTTTGACTAAAGTAAATTTAATAAGAACAAGATATCCTTAATTAAATTAAGTAAGTCTTTACATGTATTTTAAAAGGGTTTTTATAACTTAAACCACTCTTGCATGTCAATCTAGACTTTAAATAAATTTTTAGATAATTTGTTTGTGAACTTTCTATTATGTATTCCCATACCTTGTACGGGTTTTGCTTAAACAAAATATTAATAATAGTATTTTCCAAATACATGAATTATCTAGGAACAAATAATCATGATTCTAAGGCGCAAATTAAATTTTAATTTGTATATAACTAAGATAAACTTAAAGGCTTTTTAGAATCTAAAACTCTTTTTTATTAGTAATATACAAATATCTCAATTTAATAATAGATCAAGTTATCCTAAATAATTTTTTTATTAAAATTTTCTTCTAAGGTAAAAACACTGTAGCAACATCAACACTGTAGCAAATATCTCAATTTAATAATAAATCAAGTTATCTTAAATAAATTTTTTTATTAAAATTTTCTTTTAAGGTAAAAACACTGTATACAAATTTTCTTTTTATTAGTAAAAATACTGTAGCAACATCAACAATTCAACACGCATCCTTTTATTGTAGGGAGATACTAGTCGTAGTTCTCGTTCCCTGCACGGGATTTTATAAAATTATTTTATTACTTATTTGTATTTGTTAAATTTTGATTAAATTGATATTGGTAGGGATATTTAAATAATATTATACGTGTCTTATGTACAAAAAAAAATATCATTTCTAAAAATAATTATTAAAAATTGATATAGGCAAGGATATTTTTAAGAAATATAATGTATTATTTAATAATATTTGTTATATTTTTTAAATTCATATTGAAAATTATATTTCAAAAAAAAAGCTATACGTATTTTATCTGCGAAAATCCTATTATTTCTAAAAATAATTATTTAAAAATTGATATATGCAAAAGTATTTTTTTTCTAGAATTTGTATGATCGCATAAAAAATATCTTAATGATCTTTCTATCTATATTATCCAAAAATAAAAGATTGTTTAATAATGGGATTTTCTATAATATATTCTAAAAAATATGGATAAGAATTTATCATATCCAAAAATAAAAGATTAGTTTGCAAAAGTATTTTTTTCTTCTAGAATTTGTATGATAGCATAAAAAAATACCCTAATGATCTTTCTATCTATATTATCCAAAAATAAAAGATTGTTAAAAAATAGGATTTTCTATAATATATTCTAAAAAATATGGATAAGAATTTATCATATCCAAAAATAAAATATTATTTTTAAGAAAAAAGGTTGATGTGATCCAATCTAAAAGTGACATTTGTTGTTTAATAATTTTTTTAACCTTCGCTTTAGGTTATAGTTATGATATATGTGGTCACATGACATATTTTTTCTTTTTTTCTTGATTTATCTTTTGCAAATATAATAAATATAATGTTTTTTTATCTATATTGGTCAAATTTACTAACATTATATTATTTTTATGTTTATTTGGGGATAAGTTTTTATAAATATTATTTACTTGGAAATAACTTTTTTTTTGCATAAATAACTATATAAAATTATTATTTTAATAAAGGGGTGATGTGGCGCAATGTGGCGGCAGAAATTGCTTCAGCTTTAGTAATTAACTAGTTTTACCCATCGTATCATGTACGACTACGATTCGATATTTTATAAACATTATAAATACGATATTAATAAATAAATAAAAATATGATATAAACTTTAATACAAATAATTTATTGCTCGTAGAATGTATAATTTTTTAATCAAATATTATACTCTTCACATTTTATTACTTTTTATTTACATAAATTTAGGGTTTATCAAATATTTCAATATATCTATTAAATATTTTATTACCTATTTTTATTAATTTTAAAAATTATAGATATTTATCATTAATTTTTTATAAAAGAAAATCACTATATATCTATAAATAAATTTGTCAAAAGATATATTCTAAAAGATTTATATTTATTTTAAAATATTTTATCGTTAATTTTAAATATTTATATAAGGAAGTTTTCAACAAATATTGTTATACTCAATAGATATTTGTTTGATGTTAAAGATAGATTTAAATAGTTAAAGAAGAATTTAATAGAAAAAAAGTTAAAATATTAGGAATAAAAATTAATTTTGTAATTATAAGGTGGGGCCAGAATCGTTCTGGTGGCTCGAAAAGGTATAACTTTAATATATAGTTATAGATATTTATTACTAAAAAACGTAACTTTATTTTATTCAAAGAAGGTCACGTGGCGCAATTTTTTCAACAGACATGGTTTCTGCTTTATAATGTACTAGCATATATTCCCGTACCTTGTACGGGTTTTTATTAAAAAAAATTATAATTTTTTTCTTTCAAATATATCAATTGTGTGTGTCTAGCAACAAATAATCACGAAACACAAATTAGATTTTAATTTGTATAAATAATAAAAACTTAAATGTTTTCTAGATTCTAGAGTACTTTTTTATAATTAATATCCAAAATTTAATAATAAATCAAGTTAGCTTAAATAATATAATTTAATAAAATCTTCTATTTAAGTTTTTTTTTCTAGAATATAAAACCAATAATAATTTATTAGGAAAATAAAATTGTATGTATCTAAAAATAATGATTGAAAAAGATGGTTTCTATACACATGCCTTGCACATGATTATTATATATAGATTTATATATATGATTTAATATTATAAATTAAATATTAATCATCATTTCAATATAATTGAAATATAATATTTATGTTCTTAGTATTTATAAAAAATAGTAAAATTATTATATTAATATTTTAAAAATATTTTATAATGAAGATTATGTTTCTATCCCTACCAAATTTTAAGATATCTAAATATGATTGTAGTAACATTATTATTTTAAGAAAATTATTTCATAATGAAGAGTATGTTTCTTGCCAAATTTTAAGATCTCTTAACATACTCGTATATTAGTAACATCGTTATATTCAATAAAAAAATTCCATAACGGATTATGCATTTAATACAACTTGCCAAATTTTAAGATCTCTAAATATAATTTTATGTTAATAATATAAGGAATATTATAATAATAATATAAGAATTGTAAATACTTAATAAACGAAGGGCAAAGAGGTAAATGTAAAAATTAAAACGCCTACGTGACATAGTTGTAATAACAACAGTTTTTATGGATATTTTTGAATTTTTCTCAGATATCCTTTTAACCTTTTTGGTCCGTTTTAACGCTTAATCCAATATTTTTGTTGGAGATTAAACCCTATAAAATTCTTGGTGACATCCTAAAATCACAAAGAAATGATTTTATGGATCGGTATGAATTCTAGGATTTTTCAGTGGAAAAAGAATATTTATTGGATAAGCCGTCTTCTTAATTATGTACCGGAAAGGATTTAAAATACGAAACGGAATCCTCAAAAATTGAAGGTAGCGTGATAAAATCATGGAAACTTGATTTTATTGGTCTACATATTTTACGGGACGTTTTTCGTTTAGTAAGTTTTTCCACCCGAGGTACATAATTTTACCGCTTTAACACGAATCCCGTTCCGAGACGGATTTTGGCTACAAAACCCATGCTTTCTCAACCTTGTTAAGTAACGAAATTTCAGAGGATTAGGATAGACTTTTCCATGCTGATCTATTTCAACTTGAGCAAAACAAAGGAACGAACCGAGAGCGAGAGATAAGGAGGATGACGATGGACTCAGTGAATTCTTACCGTCGGCTACCTTCTCCATCCCCCGCCACCACTTCACCTCCTACTCCACATCATCACCTTCTCCTTCCTCTATGTTGCTGCTGCTAGGAGGAGCTAAACCAGCGAGAGAACGGAACGCCGGACTTGGGAAAGAGAATTGGCGAGCGTATTCACCGCCGGTCTCTTCTAGCCTCGCCGTGCAACATCGCCGGCGATCGCTAGCTCCTCCGACCACCAACCACAGCAAGAGCTGTCACCGGGAAATACTCGACCACCCTCGGGCTCGGGGATCGAGCCATGATCGAGCCAAACGAGCCATGGGCTCGAGTGAAGGTATATAAGATCGAAATTAATTAGCGGGTTGATTGCGGAGCCACCGTAAAGGCCTTTCGATTCCGCTTTGCTAATTAAATTTATGGTTTTTATAATCTTGACGTTGATACGGTTCCACAGGTTCGAACCGCTCGTGAAACGGACGTCCGAATCTTCAGTTATAGCGAATACAAGTTTTGGATACCGATTGGCAGGTAAAGGACTTCGGATAATTACTCAGGATTCGTTGTTAATCCGTTTGATCCGGAATTTGGTAACCTTTAAGAACTGTTGTTAATGAACAATTTTTATCTAGAAAATTGTTTCAAAATTGAAGCGGATTATTAGTTATAATTCCACCAAGATGGCTCCTTGAAGCAGGATAACTAAGGATTTATTATATATCGATATTCGGAAATTAAATCGTTTATCAATTAGGAAGTTGTAGGAGTTGAGAATACAACTAAGAAAAAAAAAATTGTGAGCTCGTTGCTGAGAAATCCTTTAGTTATATTTGTTAGAATGATGATAAAGATTTCTGTTGGAATTGCTAAGGACGTCGAGCACGCCTTATAAGGCAAGTGGACGATTCTCTCTTGCGTTATGGTTATTAATGAGGAATTGAATTCCAGTGATCCTCATGTCGGAAATAATTTGTATGTTGAATAAAGTTTGACGGATTGTTATTTTGTTAGAAATAACGACCATTTTGTTATTGCGGTTTTTGCGCTAGAACTGAACTTAGGACCGTTGTATGATTAGATGTCTCATGCTGAGACATTGCTGTGAAATAAGATGGTAGAGATGGGAGTTTAGACTCCAAGACATCTCTTTAGTGGTCCTGTGCTGAGACACTGTTGCAAAATAGGTAGTCCAGGGGTAGGAGCCGAGTCTCCAATGACCTCTTTATAACAAAATCTGTATTGGGGACGTAGCTTGCTAGCGTATCCCAATATTGGAATCATGACTCATGTCACGCTTCATGTTGAAGGAAGACAATGGTGCACTATAGCTAAGTGCAATTGACACTCGGTTGTTGGCCGAGCATGTATAAATGATCATGGATGAAACAGGCCCTCTGATCTCGGTTGTTGGCCAAACTACGTAAAAACTATTAAATGGTGCGAGTGCACAGTTTGAAAGTAATGAAAGATTGGTGCGTTAGGCACATTAAAGTACCAAAATGGTTAGTCCATTTGATAACCATTCTTGCTCCTGATTAAGAATGATTCTTAATCAAACTTTGATTAAGTTAAGCTGTTTAGTCGTTGAAGACGATGGTGAATTTTGAGTGGTTAGTATAAGTTTCCACTAATCATTTATACTTCTTAAAGAAACCACAAGCGGTGGTGTTCTCTCTCTTGATTATGTGAGTCTCCTTCTTATTCTCTATAAGACTGCTAACTGTTGGATCATAATACGAGTCTAATCGGATTTGGATGCCAATATGTTTAGTTACAACCATAAGAACCAAGTTAGATTCTCCGCTTGCTAGTCTATCATCAGACTAACCCGTCCATCTTCTTTTCTTTTATATGGTCGGCTGGTGTCCATCGTTGGTTTACGACACATCAGGTATTTCTTAGAAGTTGATTCAAGAGGCTGATTCAGATGTTTGAAGCTCCAGAAGTTGAAGAAAGGTTTTCAATGGTTATACTTGAGTGAAGATCATGGTTGAACTACTTCAAAGTGAAGCTGAGTTTCAAAAATAAGAGCTTATGGAAGACTGGATGAAGATTTTGTTTAAATAGAAGGTTGTGCTATTTATTTAATCTTTTTGGATTAAGGTTTGTATAAGACCAATTGTATTTATTCCGCTGTAATGTTTGTTTTAGTTTGTTCAGTCAGTTTAAAGCCTTGGGTAGCTTCGGTTTAGTCTTAATCGAGGTTACTGGTGGTAATACCTCCAGGGTAGGAAGGGGGTGTTACAATAGTTAAGACGACGACACGTAGGATAGAGGGATTCGACTTTAGTTATAGTATATTGGTTAGGGTAGATAATAGATATCTTTAGAAAACTTCTTTATACAAATATTTAAGATTAAAGATAAAAAATTTAAAATATTTTAAAATAAGTATAAATATCTTTTAGCATGATATCTTTTCACGAATTTATTTATAGATATATATATATATTTTTTCTTTAATAATAAAAAAATTAATGATAAATATTTATAATGTTTAAAAATAATAAAAATAGGTAATATAATATTTATTAGATATATTAAAATATTTGATAATCTATAAATTAGGTACATAGAAAGTAATAAAAATATAAAAAATATAATATTTAATTTTATCTAAATTAAATACCTATGAAATATCATCAAGGAAAAGGAGAAATGTACCTTATTTTACCTTAATAATCTTTTTTATTCTCAACATTAAACTTAATAATTTATATTTAATTTTTTCATTTGATTCCAAAAAATAAAAATTTGTACATTGTACAATTAATAAATTACTTAAATTAATTTTTATATTATATTTTTTTTAATCTATAACTATATATTAAAGCTATACCTTTTCGAGCCACCACATTCATTCTGACCCCAATTTATATTTAAAAATTAGGTATATTTATATGAATTTAGCTTTTTCAATTAAAATCTTTTCTATCTATTTATGTGGAAAAAATTTTAAATTCGAAACTTAATTAAAAACAACAAAAATTATTTGATCTTTAACTTTTTGTCTAATTATGTAAAAAATTTATCTTAAGCAAGAGGGAAAAACGGAGGTAATTTCCCGAGTGTATTTTGGTAATTTCAAATCATTGGCGAAAGAGAGAAGCGGGTTGTGTTTATGATGGGCTTGTTTATGTGGAGCTAATGGTACGAAAGAGAGCGATAGCATATCCAAAAGGGGATAGCTCGATGAGCAAAAGAAGTACTACTAGATTGTAGTCTTCTTTAGAATTGAAAGTATGTTGGGAACGTTAATTTATGCATACAAGTCAAAAACCTCTCGCGCCCTGAGCGGACCGAGAGCCGGATCGATCATTTGAGACCGGTCCGGTTTTGGTATCTTAATTGTGCCTTGGGCACTTATCTTATTTAGTGACAAAAAGACGTTCGATTTCATTTATGATTTAAAAGAGAAAGTGGTGGAACACGGATAATCCGAGCCACCCAAGGGAAAAACTCCGTTTCCCGGCACTTAGCTAGAGTGCGCTCATCCCTCCTTGCAATCGGAGCGGATGGGATCATGATCCCGAAAGTCGTACTTCAAATGCGTAGGCACTTACGACTTAGTGGGGTTATGTAGAGGCGTTGGCTATTCCACGCCCCTCACTAGTTCGACGTTGATCTCTGAACGAGATCGTAAACAATCAAGAAAATAACCACACTAGCATAAATAATCCTAACAAGGAATATATAAAGCAATCTATGCTAACAATAGTCGTTATTTCTAGCAATCGATATTTCCTAGGTCCGATTGATCCAAGAAGTTGACCTAGTTCAAACCAAAGTCACATGTGAAGAAAGTACAACTTGGGCATCAAGCAAAGGGCATTGTGGACACAAATGAAAGATGCGACTGCCCAAGCTCAATGGACTATAAAGCTAAATGAATAGTACTCGGTCAGAGTACTTCTCACAGAACTTACAAACACCCACATTAGAGAAAAGAAAGAAAAGGAAGAGAAGTCCCCGCCGGCGAGTGTGTGATCTCGACGACGGTGAAGCTGAAGTTCCCAGGAGCAAGGGAACTGAGAAGTCAGCGTAAGGTTTGAGTTACTTGTGTTTTGCTGTTGTGAGCTTAGGAACTCAGTTGAGAGGATTTACTAGTGTTGCTAGAGTTAGGAAGAACTTGTAGGAACAGAGAAGTGTAAATCCGGCTGTGTAACTAAGGAACAAAGCAATCAATATAAGTAAGTCATTCAAAATCCTCCAAGCGGAGGTAGAGGTTTACCCATACAACTAGTTGGTTGTAGTGGGGTTCCTCCATAAAGGAACTGTGCCTTTTACTGTCTTTATTATTTGCGATTATTTACTTCCGCTGCCTTGGGAACAGCTTAATTGCCAGTTCCCAAGCTCACTGCTAACCGATTACGATCCAACAAATGTTTTTACGGTTTTCATAGTGGTGAGTAAGAATGTGATTTGTCTTCCATCTTGATCACATGGTAAGGCAAGATTACATGTCTTATTCCTATGAGAATGCAGTAAAGGATTATGTTTATTTTGTCTCCCCATCTTGATCACATGGTGGAATAAGATCACATAATTCCTTGGGTTTTAAAGAATAGTTTCTAGTATGATTTGGCAATCATATAAGTTTTGCAATTATATGAGTTTTGCTAGTGTAGTTGGTTGAGATAAAAAGATGCAAGCTTTCTTTTGCATTATAGCAATTGTTATATCTAGGACCTTGTAAAACTTTTTTGGGTTAGTATATCCTTGGTACCCTATACCATTTAAGGAGTATGGTCAAACTTTCCAGAATAGTTCGATTATAAGTAAAGAAATTTGGTAAGATTCTTTACAAATATGTGTTGGTCTTTGAAGAGCATGGAGTAACTCCGTACTTCTCTAAAAAGTTTGGGATTGTTTTCAGTCAACGATAATTGGAATTCTCTAAGCAGTTTACTAGTAGTTCATCTTGGTTGACGTCATGACCTAAGAAAGTCATTGCCTTTTTAGCGGAATTGTCTTTGAAAGTAAATTGATATTTAGAAAATTGTTTCAAAATTGAAGCGGATTATTAGTTATAATTCCGCCAAGATGGCTCCTTGAAGCAGGATAACTAAGGATTTATTATATATCGATATTCGGAAATTAAATCGTTTATCGATTAGGAAGTTGTAGGAGTTGAGAATACAACTAAGAAAAAAAAAAATTGTGAGCTCGTTGCTGAGAAATCCTTTAGTTATATTTGTTAGAATGATGATAAAGATTTCTGTTGGAATTGCTAAGGACGTCGAGCACGCCTTATAAGGCAAGTGGACGATTCTCTCTTGCGTTATGGTTATTAATGAGGAATTGAATTCCAGTGATCCTCATGTCGGAAATAATTTGTATGTTGAATAAAGTTTGACGGATTGTTATTTTGTTAGAAATAACGACCATTTTGTTATTGCGGTTTTTGCGCTAGAACTGAACTTAGGACCGTTGTATGATTAGATGTCTCATGCTGAGACATTGCTGTGAAATAAGATGGTAGAGATGGGAGTTTAGACTCCAAGACATCTCTTTAGTGGTCCTGTGCTGAGACACTGTTGCAAAATAGGTAGTCCAGGGGTAGGAGCCGAGTCTCCAATGACCTCTTTATAACAAAATCTGTATTGGGGACGTAGCTTGCTAGCGTATCCCAATATTGGAATCATGACTCATGTCACGCTTCATGTTGAAGGAAGACAATGGTGCACTATAGCTAAGTGCAATTGACACTCGGTTGTTGGCCGAGCATGTATAAATGATCATGGATGAAACAGGCCCTCTGATCTCGGTTGTTGGCCAAACTACGTAAAAACTATTAAATGGTGCGAGTGCACAGTTTGAAAGTAATGAAAGATTGGTGCGTTAGGCACATTAAAGTACCAAAATGGTTAGTCCATTTGATAACCATTCTTGCTCCTGATTAAGAATGATTCTTAATCAAACTTTGATTAAGTTAAGCTGTTTAGTCGTTGAAGACGATGGTGAATTTTGAGTGGTTAGTATAAGTTTCCACTAATCATTTATACTTCTTAAAGAAACCACAAGCGGTGGTGTTCTCTCTCTTGATTATGTGAGTCTCCTTCTTATTCTCTATAAGACTGCTAACTGTTGGATCATAATACGAGTCTAATCGGATTTGGATGCCAATATGTTTAGTTACAACCATAAGAACCAAGTTAGATTCTCCGCTTGCTAGTCTATCATCAGACTAACCCGTCCATCTTCTTTTCTTTTATATGGTCGGCTGGTGTCCATCGTTGGTTTACGACACATCAGGTATTTCTTAGAAGTTGATTCAAGAGGCTGATTCAGATGTTTGAAGCTCCAGAAGTTGAAGAAAGGTTTTCAATGGTTATACTTGAGTGAAGATCATGGTTGAACTACTTCAAAGTGAAGCTGAGTTTCAAAAATAAGAGCTTATGGAAGACTGGATGAAGATTTTGTTTAAATAGAAGGTTGTGCTATTTATTTAATCTTTTTGGATTAAGGTTTGTATAAGACCAATTGTATTTATTCCGCTGTAATGTTTGTTTTAGTTTGTTCAGTCAGTTTAAAGCCTTGGGTAGCTTCGGTTTAGTCTTAATCGAGGTTACTGGTGGTAATACCTCCAGGGTAGGAAGGGGGTGTTACAATAGTTAAGACGACGACACGTAGGATAGAGGGATTCGACTTTAGTTATAGTATATTGGTTAGGGTAGATAATAGATATCTTTAGAAAACTTCTTTATACAAATATTTAAGATTAAAGATAAAAAATTTAAAATATTTTAAAATAAGTATAAATATCTTTTAGCATGATATCTTTTCACGAATTTATTTATAGATATATATATATATTTTTTCTTTAATAATAAAAAAATTAATGATAAATATTTATAATGTTTAAAAATAATAAAAATAGGTAATATAATATTTATTAGATATATTAAAATATTTGATAATCTATAAATTAGGTACATAGAAAGTAATAAAAATATAAAAAATATAATATTTAATTTTATCTAAATTAAATACCTATGAAATATCATCAAGGAAAAGGAGAAATGTACCTTATTTTACCTTAATAATCTTTTTTATTCTCAACATTAAACTTAATAATTTATATTTAATTTTTTCATTTGATTCCAAAAAATAAAAATTTGTACATTGTACAATTAATAAATTACTTAAATTAATTTTTATATTATATTTTTTTTAATCTATAACTATATATTAAAGCTATACCTTTTCGAGCCACCACATTCATTCTGACCCCAATTTATATTTAAAAATTAGGTATATTTATATGAATTTAGCTTTTTCAATTAAAATCTTTTCTATCTATTTATGTGGAAAAAATTTTAAATTCGAAACTTAATTAAAAACAACAAAAATTATTTGATCTTTAACTTTTTGTCTAATTATGTAAAAAATTTATCTTAAGCAAGAGGGAAAAACGGAGGTAATTTCCCGAGTGTATTTTGGTAATTTCAAATCATTGGCGAAAGAGAGAAGCGGGTTGTGTTTATGATGGGCTTGTTTATGTGGAGCTAATGGTACGAAAGAGAGCGATAGCATATCCAAAAGGGGATAGCTCGATGAGCAAAAGAAGTACTACTAGATTGTAGTCTTCTTTAGAATTGAAAGTATGTTGGGAACGTTAATTTATGCATACAAGTCAAAAACCTCTCGCGCCCTGAGCGGACCGAGAGCCGGATCGATCATTTGAGACCGGTCCGGTTTTGGTATCTTAATTGTGCCTTGGGCACTTATCTTATTTAGTGACAAAAAGACGTTCGATTTCATTTATGATTTAAAAGAGAAAGTGGTGGAACACGGATAATCCGAGCCACCCAAGGGAAAAACTCCGTTTCCCGGCACTTAGCTAGAGTGCGCTCATCCCTCCTTGCAATCGGAGCGGATGGGATCATGATCCCGAAAGTCGTACTTCAAATGCGTAGGCACTTACGACTTAGTGGGGTTATGTAGAGGCGTTGGCTATTCCACGCCCCTCACTAGTTCGACGTTGATCTCTGAACGAGATCGTAAACAATCAAGAAAATAACCACACTAGCATAAATAATCCTAACAAGGAATATATAAAGCAATCTATGCTAACAATAGTCGTTATTTCTAGCAATCGATATTTCCTAGGTTCATTTTTATTTAGGCATACAAGTCGTTCCCAACATCGAGAAATATCATATAGACGGATATAAAAGGGCACAAGGGGAAATTCCACTTGCCTTAGCGTAACGAGTTCTAGCAACGAGCTTTGACGAAACTTAGGCGATTCCCTACTACGAGCGAGGATTCCGACCTATTGATATGGAATTTACGAAAAGGCTCAAAAACACGATTTTCCTTCTAGAGTTCGGATTACCTCTTATAATATTTTTATAAGAGGGTTTGAGTTTCTAAATTATTATAATAATACTTTAGAAAGTTATTTTCCTAAAAATAATAATATTCCTTTATTATTATTTTGGTTTCGTAATATCCTTATTATTCCGAAAAACCTTTATTAAAATAATCCTTTTTACTTATTTAAGTTAAATAAACTATTACTCTCGAATTTCCGATTCTTCTTGGGTGAACCTAGAATAATGTCTACCTTATCTAGACATACTTTATTAAAATAATTTCTTAATAGAAGAGTATTTACCTACATAATTCTTTTTAAATAAAGTTGTCATGTCTATAGTCTCTTTACAAGGAAGTTTCCTTAATTAGAAGTTTCTACTTTTCCTTATAAGGTAACTTGTCTAAAACTCTTTTAATTTAGGTTAATCCTATTTATTTTATTCTTAAACCCTTTTATATTATAAGGCTTATAAATTATCTTTGATCATATTTACTCCCTCCGTTTCACAATAGTTGTTTATAAAGACTATTTTTCTTGTTTCACAATAGTTGTTCATACATGAATTTTTTCCACTTATACCCCTAATAATTACATCACTTTAATTATATACCCTTTTTCCAAAGTAACTTTTAAGAGTAATAATACCATTTAATAGGGGTAATTTTGGGAGAATTTTTTTTCCTTAATATGTGTGCAAATTTGTCTATAAACAACTATTTTGAAACGGAGGGAGTATATATTATGATATTGTAGTTCATAACATAGAATCTTTTCTATCTTTGAATGATTTCTTTCCAAGCAAGTCAACTTTATGCTATATAAAATCCTAGGTTTAATATAATATCATACCTAATATATTTAAACTTGAACTTAGGTCTTTTAGTAATTCTCTACACTAGAAGCTTATTAATTTAAATTTTCCTCATGTGATGACCTTAGTATTATAACTATTATTGACTTATCTTTTTTTTTTGTAACAATTCATTTTAACTATAATCCATGCCTACATTTATGTACCAATATTCTTACAAGGATTCTCCTTAATTTACTTAGAATAACTATTATAGTATGTCCATAAGTATTTTATCACTACTACCATATTTTATAAAACTACATCCATTGTAATTCTCTACACTTAGAGGTTATTAAAATCCTATTTTTCTTATAGATAACTTTAGTAATATTCTCATTAATAATATTGTATTTTCATAAAATACATGTCCAAGGTCAAACTATGGTCTTTAGATCTCTATCATAATTTATAACCAAACTCATATGCTAGCATATAATATTTTATAGCTACTTTTATCATATCCTAATAGCGTCTTTTCTCTTGTAATGATTTCACATTTAAAGGTATGCCAAAAATCATATATTTATTGAGTAAATAATTTATTTCATAAATCTATTTATTATGATAAACTTTATAAATATAATATCTTCTATAGATGAGCACATGCAATAATTTTTATCTACTAGAGACATTGTTATTATTATTTCTTTTTGTATAAAGATGATAATAGTAATTATAACCTTATATGTCCCATTTATTTTATAAACGTCTATTTATTTTATGAAAAGTATGCTACCAATAAATTAATTCAATTTATCTATTTGTTTTATTTAGCTTAAGTTACCATAGTAACTCTAGATTGTTTCTATTCTTCAACTAACAAGATTTCCCACTCAATATTTTTATTCCATTTATTTACCTAAAATAATTTCTAACAATTTATAAAAGCTTTAATAGTTTATAGTTTGCATAAATTAAATAAATAGAATTTAGGATTAGAAATTATACTTTTCACTATTCTGTAATACAGAATACTGGAGAAGAGGCAGGGGAGGAGTTCGGCGGACAGGCGGCGCGGCCAGGGGCGACGGAGGCAGCTCCGGCGTGTACTCCGGCGGCACAGGCGGGCTCGGCGGCGGGCTGGTGGTCCGGTCGGGCTCCAGGGGCGGTCCGGCGAGGGCTCCAAGAGAAAGAAGGAGAGGTTTGGATGTGTTTTAATGGGGGAAAATTGACTTGGAGTTGGGCTGATTTTTGACAATTAAGAAAGCTCTTGCTAGGAGATGGAGAAGAGTGTTGAAAGTGTGTTTGAAAAGGATGAATAGGAACCTATTTATAGACAAATTTGTGAAATCTTCAATCCATGGCAATGGTGGTTGCCCAATGAGGAGAGGGAGGATGCTCTTGGATTGGTCCAAGTTGTGCTTCCTTGAGGATGATGGAGGAGTGATGCAACAATGGAGGTTCAACAAGCAAAGGGAGGTGAGGGTAGCATGCAATGGCCAAATTTTAATCAACGTACAATCAATCAGACTATTGTCTGATGTTGTCTTTTGAAGGAGAAGGGGTTTGTTGTTATTAATTAAAAAGGTTGGGAGAAGGAGTAAGAAATTGTAATTGGTCTAGTGGGAAAAGGAGAGGGGCGTGTGGGGGTGGAGTGCAAGAGATCTCGGGTTCAAATTCCGGCTCTTGCATTCTTTTTACAAAGTTTGCAAATTGATTTTTAGGCCTTATGTAATTTAATTTATGGAATAAATTCAATTTCTAAAAGACATTATTTTTATCTAATTCTCTTTGTATTAATTTACCTCACTTTATTAATCTATGCCCCTCAAGTTATTTTATTAAATGTTTATCTATTTTAACTTTCTTGATAATCTCTTTCAAAAGAGAATAATAGAAGTTAATTTGATATTTAGAAATTCTCCTTTTTAATTAGAGAAAAATAATTGATAATAAATATTATATTATAAAAAGCTTGGAATATCGCGGATATTACAGTCTTAATCGAGGTTACTGGCGGTAATACCTCCAGGGTAGGAAGGGGGTGTTACAGAAGTGGTATCAGAGCTAAAAGTTCCTAAGTCTTGCTTAAGACTTTCATCTTCTATATAGAATTATGGAGAATTCTATATGGATGTTATCTTAGAACCATTTATGAAAAGTGGTTAAGATTGGAGGTCAGACTCATGAAGAGATAGAAGGAGAAAAGGGAATTGGAGAGCATGAGGTAATAAGTTTGTCCTATGGTGGACATTTGATTCCCTAGAGATGGGAATGGATTCCTAGAAGGATTTATAGTAAGATCAGGTGAAGATTCTTGAAGTTGAACCGGTTGTAGACCAAGTTCTCAATGAATTCCTATTCTCTCTTGAGAGTCTGAATTGGGTGTACCCTCGTCGTTTCTTCCATATTAGGAAACTTCTTGTGAGATTTTGAAGTTAAGTATTGTACTTCATAAAGACTTTCTAGTTTGAAGGTTTCCTATTTTAAGCTCGTATGATGGAAGATTTCAAGTTAAGAATTTTTGTTAAAAAGTTCATGATTGAATGTTATGTGAAAGTTCAAATGTTGTCTTTAAAAAGGAAATTTTAGAGTAAATTTCTTTGACGTTGAAGTCATAAGATTAAGAGTTTTCACGAGTATATTTTTATAGGAATTTCTGAATTTTGAAATTCGAGCATCGAGAGAAGTTTGGAGTTGGAACCTCTACTTTTTAGTATTAAGATTTGGAAAATCTTGTGAGTGTTGAGTGATTCTAAAAGATCATTATGGATCATGAAGTTATGTAAGAGAATCCTGAATAGAAAAGGATTGCCTTTGGAAACTTTCTTCAACAACTATGTTTGTGAATCTATAGTATAGAATCATGAGTATTCTGTACTTTTCCTTGTCAGTTGGAAGTTAAAAAGCTTTGAGGTGCTCAAGTGTTGGATCAACTGAATTGTTAAACTATTGGAAGATACAGTTCAATTTTGAATATGAGAGTATTCGAACTCAGATGTTCATATATGTTGTTATCCTTTGAGTTAAGAGGATTGAGATTCCTAAATGGAATGCAGATTTCTTATGATTAAAATAAAATCATCATTAAATAAATTAAGTATTAAATCAATGTAAACGTGCATGACACGATGGGTATAACTAGTATCTATAAAATATCAAACCATAATCGTCCATAACAGGACGGGTATATAACTAGTTAAGGCTAAAAGTACAAGTTTCACGAAACCGTGGGAGTATTATACTTCAAGGATTTAAACAAAAAAATAAAAATATATTAAGGTTAAATTTTTGGCGATGGATCGTGCCTAGAGCTGTCAAAAGCTGACCGAACCCGCCAACCCGACCCGAACTGTCCGATAATTTTTGGGTCAAGACTAGACCTGTCAATCGGGTCGGGTTGTAGCGGGTTTTCGGTCGGGTCGGGTTGACCAACGGGTCTAAAATATCCTTTTTTCTTATGATTATTAAAATTAATTTTTAATTAAATAATAATATTTAATTATAATATATTATTTTCATTTATTTTAATAATAAAATATATTATAAGTTTCAAAATAAATTTAAAAAATTCTATAAATAAGCTAAATCGGTCAACCCAAGGGGTTTCGGGTTTCAACCCAACGGGTTCGGGTTGTAGCAGGTTCGGTTTATTTCGGGTTCAAATTTTCGGGTCTTAACCCTAAAATTATCGGGCGGGTCGAGTCGGGTTAGCGGGTTAGGTCAGTTTTTGACAGGTCTAGTCAAGACCCAAAAATTTGAACCCTAAACCCGAAATCAACCGAATCCTATAGAATCCGAAACCCGTTGGGTTGACCAATTTAGTATAGTTATAGAATTCTTAAATTTTATTTTGAAAATAATAATATATTTTATTATTAAAATAAATAAAAATAATATATTATAATTAAATATTATTATTTAATTGAAAATTAGTTTTAATAATCACAAAAAAGGATATTTTAGACCCGCTGGTCAACTCGACCTGATCGAAAATCCGCTACAATTCGACCCGATTGACCCTGAACAATAACGAAACCGAACCTGATTTAACCCGATCCCTAAATGACCGAACCCAAACTTGCCCGACCTGACCCGACCCGATTGACAGGTCTAAGTCATGCTTGAACTAAATTGATTGCAAACTCAATAAAATGACGTGTCATCACTGTATTGGTTGAATGATGTGGTCCATAAGAATAACAGTACGCTGTACGCACACCAAATATTGGACGTGTCATCTCTTTATTGGCCGAGTAACTTCAATGTAAGAGTGGTAATTGGTAAAGTCAACATTGGAAATCGCACCAAAGCAACGCGGCTAAGCAAACTGATTACGCGGCAAGATTGAAGGGCACGTTCGTCATTTTAACCACTCCATTGCCCTTTTCTCACTTGCGACCTGCCCCTTACTATTTCAACTTTCTCTTTTATCGCTCCCCTCTTCTTCTCTCTCCCTCGTCTTTCCTGCTTCGCCTTTCTAGTGTTCCTCCTTCTGATCAATCGCCCGAAATCCTGCCACAACCTAAAACTAAAAATAGCCGAAAAGAAAAGAAATTGAACTTGTTTTCTGAAGTCCTTGAGTTCGTTTTTTTCGATTTTAATTTGTGATTTCGTTGGGCTGTCAGCGAAATGGCAATCTTGCCATTTGAAAAGCTACCGTTGGGGTTTAGATTCAGGCCGACCGATGTGGAACTTATTGATCACTACCTTCGTCTTAAGATCAATGGAAACGACAAAGATGTTAGTGTCATCAGAGAAGTTGATGTCTGCAAGGTCGAGCCTTGGGATTTGCCAGGTATTTTCTTTTCTGTCCTTTATCTGCAAATTTCTTATTGTCATCCTTTCTCCATTTTGTCTGTTTGAATATATTTACAAAGGTTCACGATCAACCGGAAATTGAATTTTCAGATCTCGTGTGTTAGATTTTTTCGACATTGATATTTTTGTTCCTCCTTCTTTTCCCGTTTATTTTTTCTTTGATTTGATTAACATGGAACGTATATTGTCTGAGTCGCTTGTTATACGTGCTTAATAGCGGAGCGATTTGCAATTTACTCTAAGAAGTGATAAAAGAGACTTGTCGCACTTCCTTAAACGAAACATACATTTTGTTAGGGCTTTATAGAATCCTGGCCTGTTTGCAGAGCTAGATATGCTGTATACCAATTAATTTTTCTGTGCCTTTCTTTCCGATGCATTTGTTACATGTTATATGTTATTGCTGTTAATTTGATTTCATTGTTGTATCAGATTTATCTGTCATACAGACAACCGATCAGGAGTGGTTTTACTTCTGTCCACGCGACAGAAAGTATCCAAATGGCCAGAGGTCGAATCGAGCTACAAGCAAAGGCTACTGGAAAGCAACTGGGAAAGATAGAAGAATCGTGTCAAGGACAATGGGATTGATTGGGATGAAGAAAACCCTTGTTTTTTACATGGGACGTGCTCCCAAGGGCAAAAGAACCCATTGGATCATTCATGAGTATCGTACTACCCTCCAGGAGCTTGATGGCACTCAACCTGGCCAGGTTCCACATGCACATCCTTATTTCTTCAGCTAATTTTTTTGGCTTGCCTTGTTTTTCTTTTGATGTATGTGTTAATATTGTTTTTTTTTTTTTTTTGATTTATGTGTTAATGTGGTTGTGTTTCTGTGTTATGTTTGAATATGCAAGTTGGCTCATAGCATCATTTCCATCTGCCTGATAGGCATAGTGCATGTTTGGAAGAGCTTTGTTTTGAAGTCTTGACATGTTTGGAAGAGCTCTCTTTTGATGACGCTACTTTCTTTTGAAGTTTTCACCTAGTTTAATTGCTTACTGATTCCATGAAACTTAAACCTATTTTTGCCTCCTGTTTTAGTTTCTGTACTAAAACACTTATGATTGCAAAGTGGCATGGATAATATTACGAATGCAAAGGCACCATTTAATTGGTAAGATCTGTAACAATTTAGCTGTGTGGACTATGGATAATAAAACATTGATATACCTTTTGAAGTTTTTGATTTTCTTTGTACTGAGGGTTTTCTTGTATGTTGATTTGAAACTTCTATGAAGGATCAGGATTCACATCTAATTCATATGTTGCATCCTATCTTGCCCCTGAATTGTTACCTTTCCTTGTTCCAGGAGGCTTTTGTTCTATGTCGTCTATTCAACAAACAAGATGACAAGAAGCAAGCTGATGAGAATGACGGTTCAAACTGTGATGAAGGTGAAATGATTGCTTGTTCTCCGACAGCAACTAATTCAACATCGCCTGAAGTGTTACATCCAGATGCAGTTCTTATTAAGCAATCTCCAGTATCTTGTGGGCAGAGTATAGAGCACCCAGCAAATACTGATAACAAAGTGGGCCAAGTACCCGAGTCTCTAGTGCCTGCCCAGAGTCATAGCAACAGCTTTAACGCCTGTGATCAAGAGGTTCAGTTAAATAAAGTTAACACTCCTGAGGTGAGTAGAACATTCTTACTTTATTATTACACTAAAAGTTGAACAGTAGACCTTAAGCTAATGTATGATTGTGGTATGCAGGTGAATTCAGAAATTGATGATGTTGTCAAGTGTTTCTCTGTCCCAGAGGCACCACTCCTTCCGCTGCATCAGATGCATGCAGGACCAGAAGCATCTACCATGGATCAAGTTGATACTTGTGGATTCGGTAGAACTTCTGGTGGAATGCAGTTTGAGAATGGTGACAGTGATTATGACATTTCTGAGTTTCTTAACTCTGTTTTAATGAACTCAGATGATTACTCTGAAACTTGGAATTCTAAGATACCATTCATTGAAGGTTCTGATTGCAAGAATATGAATGGTGTGCTCTTGGACAATGTGGTAAAGAAAGAGGATGGTTCTTATAGTGGTTCAGATGCAGAAGTGACTGAATTGCAGGTAGCTAAAGTCTAAGGGCTCGTTTGGTATTGATATCTAAGGTATGAGATATCGGGTATCGGTATCGGTATGGATATCAAGATATCGGTATGAATGATATCTAGATATCGGATATGGGTATGGATATGAGTGATATCTTTGATATACCAATTTCCTGGGGTATATGAAAATACCACTCTAATACCACTCTGATATCCTTCTGATATCAGCTGATATCGATATACTCATATACCAAACAGCAGATATCAGTTTGATATCGATATCAAGATATACCAAACACCAGATATGGGTATCAGTCATATCCATACCCATATCTGATATCCTGATATGGATACCAAACAGGCCAATATTACTTGATAATTGATACATTTGAGTGACTGAATAATAAGACACTAGATTAATGCTTTTTTATATGAATAAGCATGTGGGCTTTGTCGCTATTGCAGATATCTATGCATGCACATATTAGGAATATGGAGCATATAAAAAGGCTAGTTACTAGATCGGCATTAATATGGATTTTCACATCATATTGACTTACTATTATTTCCAATTTATTTTCAGTACGATGTGGCTTTCACCAACTCCTGTGCCTTCTACCATTCATCACATGATACTGTGGCAAATGTGCATCTCCTAAATCCACATTCTGGAGTAGATGATTGGTTCTTTGATGCTGCTTTGGATCAGTTCTGCAACTTACCAAGAACTGAAGAAGAAAGTATTTCTACAACGCAATACCAGAATCACCTGCAACAATTAGAAATGGTTGATGAAAAGGTTGACCCCGGAATTCTGATAAGGCAACGTCCTCAGGTACACAATTCACCTCCCATGAACAACGTGAACCAGGGAACTGCAAACAGGAGAATCATTTTGCAGAAAACAAGTAATGATGCTGAATATCTTCCAAGTGAAGATAGCGGAATACGAACACTACCAAAGCAGATCAGCAAGCAGAATTCGATTAGTAATGTAACAAAGAAAAATAAGGATGGTAAGAAGGGCATCATAAAGCTTGTTAAGTGGTGCTGCCGGATTAAGCCCATTCACATGATTGGAGTTGCCCTAATGATGGCCATGTCCTCGGCTTTCATTTGTGTATGGAGAGCTCCTCAAATTATACTTAATATATGAGATTGGTGTGTATATGCACATCAGAGGCAGTAGTTACATATAGTCAGATTAGTAGTACAAGTCCTGAGACTGCTGACCCTTATGTTTTGGTAATTTGATAGTGTGTATATAATCTTTTCAGTAGCATCTGGTTGCTGTTATTTTACAGAGGGCTGTTTCATCTTGTGGATCATTAGTACCTTCACTACCTTGAAACTGTCTACTTTGCAATTTGGCATCTAATCCAGATTATCCTCTGTTTTATTTTGGACTGGTGTAGTAATCCAGATTATCTAATGTAAGTATTGAAAAAGCACTTGGATTATCTAGATTGGGTGTCTCTTAGACTGTTGATTGTGTCACAGCATCTCAAAAGCGAATATCAAAAGAAAAATCCATCTTTCTTTAATTAAAATAGTTTTTAAATGCAAGGATTTTTTGATTCTGATAACCTTTGAGAGCAAATTAGCTAGAATGGTTGATTTTAGGGGCTTCATCAATATGAACACCGTTTGAAGAGCAGGTTGCAGCAGCTTTCATGGCACTATGGCAGCACTATGTTCCCGATCCTCCATGATGTTGGATTGTATATTGCTAATGATCCATATATAGCGGTGTTGGGTAAACTGTACAAAAAAAATTATTGCAGAGATTCAAGTGATGCTTCTTTAAACTTGTCATGAATTATATAACATGCTGAAGTAGAAGAAAAGAAAACACATGAAACCAAATTGTATAACTTGCCATCAAATGACAAGCTCACTTCTAAATTCTAATACACATTAAATTGACAAGTTTACGAAAAATTAAAAAATAAATAAAAGAAAAGCAAACTCAAATGTGCATGTCATGAAGTATAACAATTGGATGAATCGCCCTGCTTAGATTATTCGGACTTCACTCTTGTTAAGTTGCCAGCCCTAGAAATGAAGGCATGGCCCAAGATTTCTCTAGCCCATTAAGCAGGCGCAGAGCTAGGATCTCGGGCTTTGTGGAAATACATCCAGAGCACTGACGAGATAAGAACTCGAATTCACTTGTCAATCATTTAGGGATATAAGGTTCATACAAAAAATTAAATAACAAATGATTTCTACATCTTACTAACTAATTAAAGCAGTAAGGCTTCATGCCTTCTGCTTTCGCTACGTCCTTTTATTAAGCCATTTTTTTATTTTTCTATTTTTTTCTGTTTTCTCCATAATTTAACCACGTTCTGAACAATTCTTAACCCACATTCTTCTTCGCTCCGCTATACAGAACTGATCTGAAACCGCTCATGCTCCCAACTGCTTCTCCATCTCCTCTCTGTTTCTCTCCCCAAAACCATTCTTCTCTAAATCATGCATCTCTTAGCAATTAGCTTCCAACCTTCTGCTAAGAATTTGTCGATCGCCACCAGATCTCTTTCCATCGATTCCGCTTCTGATTGATCGATTGCCACCAGATCTGCACTCAATGGAGGAGGAGGATCACCAGTGCGATTGCGGTAGAGGCTTGCTTAGGGAGACGCCGTCGAATTGTAAATAACCGGTGAACTGTAAATAACCTCTCTGTAACCACTGTTTTTACGTTTCATATCTTTTTTCTGGTGTCGATCCTCTCTCTTACTTCACTCCTTTATTCTTTGACCGGCCGCTCGAATTGGCTTACGTAGTTACAATCCACAATTTACAAGGGAAATTTTTTCGTTCTCCCAGTTTCCTTTCCCCCGGGCCTTCTCATGGTTTCAATTTCACAAGCCCTATTAAAGCAAAAACGGCACAAGAATCTAAACCTAGGATTTTTCTTCTTCTTTTTGATTTTGGAAGTTCCATTGTCGCTGAGGCGAGTTTAGAGTTCAATGGTTGTGGCGTAGAGTTCAATGGTCACGGATGATTTTGTCTACAAGGCTATCGATACCAAGGTAAATCCCCCAATTCTGAGCTCTCCACGGTTTGTTTTTTGTTCAGTTATTCTAAATTTGTCTATTTGTGTCCAGTCTGATTATTTACAGTTCTAGGAAGCAAAGAATTTGGAATTGGATATTTGCTATCATTAATAGGGGAGTAGTTGGATAGGAAGGTAGTCGTTTATTGCTCTTAGATGATAATTATGGCAAGAACCTTGCAAATGGTTAATTGTAGTTGATTCATTAACAATTTCTCTTAACTTTTTATTTGATTTCACTGCCTTGGATTTCAAAGCTCTTCTTAAATTGGAGCAAACTCTAATGGAAGTGTAATTTGCCTTGAAATTAGAGGTTATTTGAGATTTATGTTTGCTCAAGAGCAAAATGATTTTGTAGAGCGTTTGATATTGTTCATTGTTCATACTTTACTTTTCTGCATCATCTTGTGCACTTGATTTCAGTGGTTTCTTGGAGGAGGGAAGATATGAGATCATGAGGAACTATATGTTGAATGTTGGCTCGCTTGGACTTGATATGATATTCAGAACATGTATTGTTTAGGCAAGTCAACCTTTTCTATTCTAAGAGTTGTATCTGATTTGGGGAAAATTTAGTTGGTAACTTGATGTGCATTAGTCAGTTTTTTAGACTTTTATATTCTTAAATCTTAAACAATTTAACCTGGATCTTAGTTCTGAGGCTGATATGATGAGAAAATTTCGTGTGGGACTTGCATTTCAACTTGTGAGCAATGTGCATGCTTTTCTTTCCCCTTTAAATTTTAGCATAATTTGACTCACTAGCATCATATGTTTGAGTAGATAGCAACTGCACATTTTGCAAATTCACCTTTTCTTGAAAGAAAGCCCAATGGGTACCTAAACATGAATGAGGAGGTACTATATAATTGACTTATGTTTCTTTCTTTTTTCTTTATTGGTTTTCTTTGAACTCTCTTTCTTTTCTTGATAATTGACTTGTGTTTCAAAATTGGCATTTGTCTTGGACGAGATCTCCATGATGCTATATGATTTTGAATGGGTTATATATGTTCCTCTTTTTTTAAAAAAAAATCTAGACTAAAATATGCTACTTTAAGAGTAGACAATTTGGAGATGCCATTTCAAAATGAGAGACTTGTTTGTGTCTGCTAGAATGGACATCCTATCGGAGGCAAAGTCCGTACTGGTCTTAATAGTACGATGAACTGTCATCATTTTATGTCTGTAAGTGATATTCAAACGCTATATATAATGTTATACATGAACTCATTGTATTTATGATTTAATTTTAAAATGCAATACAATTTGTACTCCATAGATTATATTTGTAGTTGGTGATTTCTTTTCCAATCAGCTGTTTTTGTCCGACCACAATTAGCTTCAGGTGGTGGCTTCATTCTTTTGTTTGTAGCTCGATGGCATGCGACTCGAACTTTCATTCTCTGTGCTTTATTTATATCAAAAAATCCATTCTTCCTTTTTCAGGGTTTCAATCTATTTATGGTTGGTGATTTCTTTTTCTTGTGTGTGGCTTCTTGCTTTCTCAATTACTAGATAGCAACTACGAGTTATGTTTTTTTTCATCTATCAATTATTGAGTTGAACATTGGGATATTGCACTATTAGATTTTTTTGTAAATAATTGCTTCAGAATTCAGATAGATTTTGTGGTTGTCAATTGGTATATATTATTTTGTCACTTTGGTGTTGATATACTGTTTAGAATTTGTTCATGTATTTGTTGGTTGGAATTTGAGTTTTGTGGAATTTGAGTTTTGGATCAGTTTATGATATTCCATTGGACTCTGGTATGTGGGTTGGATCTGGTCTCATAGTTTTTTTTTTGCTTGTATTTTTTAGTGTTGCTAAATTTATTATATTGGAGATTATTCCGAGGCTAAAAAGTATCAAAGCCATATTTGGTGATTGGGAGTTTGATGTGAGACTGAAATGATCAAAAGAATTGATAGCAATTGAGGAATGGAACTTTGTTATTTTGTGAAGCTATTGACTGAAAGTGAATACATTGAATGTTTTACTGAATCACAATGAAATTTGTATTTAGTTTAGGCCGAATACATAGATAGACCCTTGAACTTATGACTTTTGTTCGCTCAGACCCCCCAACTAAATAACTTATTTTTTTTAACCCCTGAACTTTACGCTTTTGTTCCATGGAGCCCTTTTTGCTGATGTTGCATAGCGCGTGCACATTAATCGACACTTTCACGAGTTTAAGGAGTTAGATTTGCTGACATGGATTTTTTATTTATTTTTCTTATTTTCTCATTTATGCAAAAACTTGAGATTTTCTTGTTTAAGGGAATAAAGGTTTTTTTTTCTTATCTTCGTCTTCTTCGTTTTGAGCAAGAGGTTTCGGCAACGACTTCCGGCAACGGCTCGGTGTAGGCGCGGTGGCGGTCGACGAGTCTCGCGGCAGGAACACGACGGTGGCGGCGATACGATCTGAGACAGATTGAGGTGGCGGGGACAACGGCAAAAACTTTTTTGTCAGATCTAGATCTGCCAAAATGCGAGTCCGTCGTTCCATCGAAAAGGCAAGGAGAACTCGAACTCGGCCTCGACGCGGGCAAACTCGGCGTCGGAAAGGGGTGGATTTCCAGCATCCTGCAACCTGACCCAATTTGGGTGAACAAGAGCCGATTCGGAGTTCTCCCAGCGTTTCAATTTGGGGTTTTATCATTTGTGTTGAAAATTTGAAATTGGAACTTGAATTGTTCCGTTTGACTAGTTTATAAACTGATTTGAGTTGGGATTTTGTATAGATTTGTATCTTTTTTCAATTTGTGGGTTTTATCTTCTTCTGCTGCCTATTTCTTCCTCTTTTTACTTTGAGCCAAAACCAGCAACTCACTTGATTAGAACCCTAATTCCTAATCTGAATTTGGAAAGGAAATTTTTAGATCTGAATTTGGGAAGGAAATTTGTGAAATTAGAACCCTAATCATGAATTAGGGAAGGAAATTGTTCAATCTACAAACACACAGATCACTTGAATCATTCTAAAAACACTCATGAAATTTGGGAAGAATAAATTTGATTTATTGCTCAAAAAAAATTAAAAGCATAATATGTGGCTACCAGTTATAAAATCGAGCTTATTTGGCAATTATGTGGCGATTATGTGGCATCCAGTCATAGAGCGTGTAGATCACGTTCTCAAAAAAGGGCTCAATGAAACAAAAGTGTAAAGTTGGGGGTTCAAAAAATAGGTTTTTTAGTTAGGGGGTCTGAGCGAACAAAAGTTGTAAGTTCGGGGGTCTATCTAGTGTTTCTACTTTCTATTAAATTTAGCATATGGTAGTACTTAAGTGCTTTGTGTTGTTATTTGCTGTGATCATTGGACTAAGAGTTAAAGTGGAAGGGATGACATTTTTAAATAAAAAATTCTATTGCAAAGAGAGGTTCTTTTTGTGATTTTGTGCAAGTAGCTTCTGCTATTTCTTTATTCTCCCTTTGAAACCCATAAGCTTATTCATGAAGCCAAATAGAGCTTGCTTGATCATTTCTTCACTATGCTAGGTGGAACGAAGGTGAGAATTCTATACATAATGTTGTAACGGCCTACCATAATTAGCTTTTTATTTGACAAGTTCTGCTCATTTAGAAAGTTAGAACTGACAAGTGACAACACACAAGTGCACTTGTAAATATTTTCAAAAGTTGATCCATTTGATGATTCCTTATTTTTAAAGCACAGTGGGGATTGTATTCATAAAGATTGTTATTTGTTTGCATGCAAGGGTGTTGATAAAGCTTTTAGATAAGGACCATACAATCGTACAAAGACATCAACACCTTGCGGAGATGATAGAGTTGTGTTGTTCGAGTGAGCATCATTTGTGTTAGGCTTATGTTTCGATCATTTGATTTGTTTAGGTGTTCCTAATTTTATCAACCATTCTGGGTTGGCCCCATATTTATATAATGGGAATGTAACAAGTCATCATCGATTAGTGCTCTACACGGGGTTCCCGTGCCACAAATAGAGATCGACATTGTTGAAACATTGAGATTGTGTAGCTTTGCCAGCCTAATTGAATATTTGTGGTTCAATACTTCTCTTTACGGTTTTAATAAATCTATATAAAGATAAGATAAATTTTCAAACAAAAATAAAATTTGGAATATATGTTTATAAGGCTTTCTTAATGTTGTATTAATTTTTAATTCACATTTGTTTCAAAATCCTATTTGGCAATGTAGATCAAACAATGAATTTTTCCTATTCATGGTAGATTATGTCTCCTCTTTTGAAATTTTAAGTCGGTCAGTTGCAATCCAACCTACCGAACATTGAATTTTAAGTGTAGCCTTTTTAGTAATTCAAAACAAATTTTAAGAGTGCATCTTTTGTATTTCTCTCTAAATTGAATCTTTGAAACTTGCAATTCCGATCTTTTTTATTTCAATCTTTCAAACTTGCAATCCCGTGCCTTAGGCACGGGATACACACGCTAGTTAACTTTTAAAACTAACAATTTTTAGAATCATTTTTTATTTATTAAAGTGTTCGATGAGATAAAAATGTATTTTGATATACGGAGTATAACACTAGTTTGGTTCAAATAAAAATAATTTTTATGATGAAAATAAGAAATGAATTTTGGCCGTCCAATTTTTTTTTTTTTTTTACTGTTTTTAAAACCTTTTAACGTATGTAGAGTGATATAAATCGAGTATGAACATGACCATAAAACATGCAACACTAATATGTGAACAAACTTATATTTTATGTGAAATTATGACAAAATCTTTAAGCTTTTAAGGTGATTGTATGTGAACATGCTTTGTACTGATGTGAACATGTGCATAAAATATGTAAACATAATGTAAAATGTCAAGTGCCATATTTTTGGAAAAACAAGAGGAAAAAATATTTTTTTGAACTTTTTTTGAAAGCATTTTAATGTGTATATAATGATATAATTGGACATGAACATACAACCATAAAACATGAACAAACAATACTAATATACAAACACACTTATAATTTATGTGAGCATATGATAAAATCTCTAAACTATTAAGGTGATAATATGCGAACATGTCTTGTATTAGTGTGAACATATGCATAAGGTATGTGAACCTAATATAAAATGTCAAATGTCATGATTTTGGTAAAAACAAAATTATTGTTTAAAAAACAAAATTACCATTTTGCCCCTACTCATTTAATCTTACTCAATCATTCCTCAAATCCAAAGATCTTCTAATTTTCATGATTAGCGCCATTCATATGAATCAACCTCATATAACACTTGTTAGTAAATATATATAAAATATTATTAATTATAGACAAATAACATAGACCAAGCTTATAACTAATACTGTAAGATATACGCAATATTATATCCTTCAAAATGTATAATTTTTATATGGTAAAAATAGTTAAAGTAGATGCTTTAAATAATATTTTTATAAGTTAGGAAATAATTAGTTAAAGTATATGTTAATATATCTACTTTAATACATCATAAAGCAAAAAGCCAAAAATCATATATGTTGAAAGAATTGCGCTGCGTAACTTTAACAAATATTTTAATACGGAGTAAATTATATTAGTTTGGTTCAAATGAAATAAACTCTTATCCTAAAACGTGAAACGAATGCACTTTTCTTAGTTTGTAGTGCACTTTTCATACAAAAGTGCATTGTAAAATACGAAAAATGCAAATCCGAAAAAGTGTACTACGAACTAGGAAAAGTGCAGGATAAGAGTTTGTTTTATTTGAACCAAACTCTATACTTCCTAGAAGATCTAACTTAGATATCTTTAATTTATAGTATTGTATTGTATTTTTATCTCTATGTTATCTTCTCTACCAATATTTATATTAATGTTTTTCATATTTACAAACATTATCATATTTATTATGGAATAATAGATAAAAACTCTAACATATAACCTTAATAGATTGACTTCAAAAAATTATTTTAATAAATATTTTAAGAAATTATATTATACTTACTAGACACGCTCCCCTAATTATGATCTTTATAAGAAATAGGTATTTATGCATATTAATATCTCAAACAAAATTTAAAAATATCAATTCAATTCGTTATATAAATGTTTTTCATATTTACACATGTTATCCTATTCATAATGAGTAAAAGATAAAAAAACCTAATACAAAAATTTAATAAAATAATTTTAAAAATATTTAAAAATATTCAATTAAGTTAAATTAATGTTTTAATAATTTCAATTAAAATTTAGGACAAGGTTTAAACAAATAATAAATAAATTAAATATATTCAATTAAAATATGAGGCATGATCTAAAAAATTTAATTATGATAACATACATAATTTTTATTACAATATTATATATATATATATTATATTATTATCATAATAATATACCAATTTTAGTAAAATATACCATGAATATCAAGGACTTCGACTAGTTTCATTGTAATATAAGAGATAAAAATAAAGTAAGAAAACCAAATTTAAGAATGTAAAAGAAAATAAATTCATTCTCTTTTCTACCAGTAAAAAATAATAATAGAAAAATTGTATTAATCACACTAATGGGGTTGTTGTTTTAAACTAATTAAATAAAAAACTATTCATATTTAGCTATGTCTTGGACTTATTGAGCAATCTATAACTATATATTAAAGTTGTACCTTTTCGAGCTATTAGAACGATTCTGGTCCCACCTTATATTTCAAACATTAATTTTTATGAGTCTGGTTCATGTGCGAATAGGCGCCCAAGTGCGAAATAAGAAAGAACAAGAGTCGTTGGATCAAGAAATCAAAGGCGCTGATCATTTCACTTAAAGGGGGGGGGGGGGGGGGGGACGGCACATGCGGATTTTAGCGAATTATTCGCGTATTTTTGAAAAAAAAACGACCCAGATTTGTTCATCAATATTGTGGATTTGTTCATTGTTATATTCATATTTGTTCATTGGTTTTGGCATATTTATTCATCGGTTTGTGCATATTTGTTCATTAGTTTATACAGATTTGTTCATTGATAGATGCATATTTGTTCATTGTTATATTCATATTTGTTCATTGGTTTTGGCATATTTGTTCATCAGTAACATCAATTTGTTAATTAGTTTATGCATATTTGTTCATTGCCTTTTTCATATAATTGTTCATTGCTAGATGCATATTTGTTCACTAGTAACCTCAATTTGTTCATTGCTATATGCATATTTGTTCCTTAATAACACTAATTTGTTCATAGCTAAATAAGACACAAACACTCCTCTTCAATTTGTTGCTATCTCGTTCTTTTAGCATACACCATATTATTGCAAAGTCGGATTCTTTATCTATTATCCTTTGCATTCAAGTTTCTACATCAAATTTATCTTATTTTGTTACTATATTGAGCACTTCATTCGTATTGACAAGTTAACCTTAAAGCACTTCATTCGTATTATCCTTTGCATTCAAGATAGACTTAAAGCACAAAATAAATGCAAAAATACACAAATATATAGTCCTAAATGTACAAGTTGATGATATTAATAGTCCTAAATGTACAAGTTGGTGGCATTGACACATAAACATAAGTTTATTTCAGTTCACAAACAAAGGTTAGATCAATGAACAAAAAAATTATATCAATGAACAAATAGGGTATATCAATGAACAAACAACGATGTACAAATGAACAAAAAAGAGTATATTAAAAGAACAAATAATGGTATACTAATGAACAAATAATGATATATCAATGAACAAACATGGTTATATCAATGAACAAATAGTAGTATATCAATGAACAAATATTGGTATATCGCAACTAATTATATGTGCATCAAAAACTAGATAATATTGTATTCATATTCATAAATAAGGTTAAAAACTAAAACTAAAAATTAAAAAAGTTCAAAATCGATGAAAAAATCGCTATTTTTGATAACAAACTGGGCGCGTCTCATAAAAATGTATTTTTCGAAAACTACGGGAAAACTACGGGAAAAATTCGCCCGTGCCGATTTTTTTTTTTTTAATGAATGTTTATCAAGGACGTTGATTTTTTGGAATGATAGAACGAGATTTATTCTTATTTCTCACATAGGCGCCCATTTGAACAAGAACTCTTTCTCAATTTTTATTTCTGTTATTGTTACTTCCTTATATTAAATTCTTTTCTAACTATTTAAATTTATCTCTAATATCAAACAAATATCTATTTAGTATAATAATATCTTTTGAAAGCTTCCTTATGAAAGTATTTAAAATTAAAGATAAAATATAAAAAATATTTTAAAATAAACATAAATCTTTTAGCTTATATAGTTTGACGAATTTATTTATAGATATATATTGATTTTATTTTATAATCAAAAATTAATGATAAATATTTATAATGTTTAAAATTAATAAAAACAGATAATATAATATTTAATAGTATATTTGATAATCTCTAAATTTAGGTACCTAGAAAGTAATAAAATATGAATAATATAATATGTAATCGATCTTATCTAATCTTTACTTTATCGAACTATAAAATGCATTTGGTCCCTTATTAAATTAAATTAATTAAATTTTAAATATTTTATATAAATAAGTTATATTTATCTTTCATATTTTATTATATCTTATTTATTAAGTTAAATATAATTTTTTTAAACTCTTATCTCTTCCATATTTGAAGATATAAATTTTTTTATTCATATTTTATTGTCTTTTTTAAATAACTATCTATGAAATATTAGCAAGGAAAAAGATAAATTTAGTTATTTTATCCTAATTAGTATATCCTCATTCTCAACATTAAATTTAATCATTTATATTTATTAAAAAAATTGTATATTCTAAATGATATTAAAATTTATATTATATTTTTATTTATTAATATCATATTTATAATGTCTATAAAATATTGAATTATAGTCGTACATGGTACGACGGGTACAACTAGTTTGAGCGTAAAAATTATATCTTATCTCAAATTTGAAAAAAAAAGAGTTAAAAATGCCTTAAATAAAACTTAAACCCAAAATTTCTATGTAAGGAGTGTGCGTATAACCACATACTGTAACTAGAAATTAACTAGTTTTAGTTCCCGTACCCTGTACGGGATTTTATAAAATTATTGTATTATATATTTGAATTGGTTAATGTTGTATTAGTTTGATATATGCAAGAATATTTTTAAAAAATTATAAGTATATATCTTACCTACAAACAATCTATCATTTTTAAAAATAATTATTAAAAATTGATATAGGTAAGGATATTTTTAAAAACTTATGCATATCTTATCTAAAAAAACTACCTTATCTAAAAAAAAAATAATATATTGATTATTTGTTTAATATATATATATATACAATTAATTAAAAATAATTGAATAAAATTTCAACTAATTAGATTAATTTTAAAAAGATGGATTATGTGGTTTAATGTAAGCCCGATTTAGATATTATTTTAACCTAAGCTTTAGTATATAGTAAATGATGATAAGATAGATAGATAGATTTAGATTTTTTTATTAGTTCATAGTTTTGTTGGAATAAAAAATTCAAATAATGAAATATTTCTTAGAATTGGATATTTTTTCTTTTATAGTAATTGAACAATAACATATATATATATAGAAAGATTGTTAAATTTAAATATTATGAAATATGACATATATTTTTTATAATATCGTGGAAAATTACATATTTGTAAATTTGAATATTTTTTTATTTAAAGGTTATTTTTCCAAAAATTTCCAAATCCAAAATCTTATAGAATATTGCACATGGATATAAATAATAATTTTATTATATATGTGGTCTACAATTATTTTTTAACCAATAAAAAATATCCAATTAAATTTCAATCAATCATATTGGTTGTAAAAAAAAGGGGTCATCCGGTTCAATCTAAAAGCGATATGTGTCGTTTAAATAATTTTTTAACCTCCGCTTTAGTATATAGTTATGATTATGTCTTTCAATATCCTAAACATATTAACATATTATTTTTGGTTGGAGGAGGGGGGGCATGGCCACTACTGGCCCTAACATGGTTCCGCCCCTACCATTAACAAAGGATAGGCCAATCAACGATTGCTTCTAATGGTTTGAGCAACGGGAAGGTGAATCTTAGAAATCATGGAGGGAGAGGAAGTCAAACGGGAGGCTAATGTGCAAGAGGAAATCTCGGAGAAATTCGCCAACACCAATGTTTGATAGGTTGAAAATGCATTTAATCCATTAGAAAGGGAAAGGCTGGATACGTTCCATTTCTTCAAAGAACTCATACTAGAAAGCTCTAAGAGAAAAACACTAGCTCTAACCATTGTTTTGGAGAGATTCCTAAAACAATAATTAGAGCTCGACACCGAAGTTGGTGTACCAAGACCTTACTATGTGACACTCGCTAGCTTGACATCGAGGTCGGTGTCGCAGTCTCGCAAAGCGCCCGCGTGCGCATCTAGTCCTTTGGCCTTGGTCTTGACACTTCTATTTTGTTATGTTTTTAGTAAGTTTATTTTGGACTTTTTGAATGTTGGGCCTCATTTGCACAGTAGGCCTAAGTCTAACCCCTTGTTAGCTAGACTACGGTTGGATCCGCCACTATATAAGGCTCCTTCACCTCTCCTTTGTCCTTTTATGCATAGTTGAGAAAACTCCTTGGTCTTGGGTTGTGCTTCACCTTCTCCTATCTCTAATTCTCCAACACTTAATTCGTCCACCCCTTAGGTCGAATCTCCTAGAGTTCAGTCTGTTGAATTCTACCCTCATCAAGGTCGAGAGCCTTAAATCTCAAACAAGCTTCCGCAACACCACTTTTGGAGATCTACCACATGATCAAGGCGCAAAGATCCGACGACATTGAGACCATTCGGGAATATGGTTGCATCATTCTTCTTGATAGTTGGTCGTCAGACGGCAGCGGCTAAGAGATTTCTCCAATTCGTCGGCAACCTGCTGGCTTGGATTTTGGATTTCCGCTTCCTCACCTGACATGGAAAAAACTTAGGGCTCAAGGTTACGACTTTTCTCGACTATGGCCCTATGGTGGGTGCCAAATTATTTTGGACAAAAAAGTAACAAGCTACTTAGTTATCTAGTAAAGGAGTCCATAATCGAGAGTTGTAATGGAGGTTTGAGATTTTGTAGGAACGGATCGAGTTTTCTTTGTATTGATTGAGAGAAAAAGTACATATGAATGAGATTCCCCTTTAAGAGATACTAGGTAGGGTTTTTATAGTCCCATATATAGGGTTTCTTGGGTTCCAAGCCATATCTTTACAAAGAGATTACAAGTTAATATATAAAGATAATTTTCTATCTATTCTCCAAGATATATTCTCCGAATATTTATCTTCATTTTTTGAGATATATTCCTTCCTTGTATAAAACGTCCAATCTGTGCGGCACATCTAGATACGTAGCCTCTTCTCATTGTCTCGAGACTGTGAGCGTCATGTGACAGTGAGCTTCTTGTGATAGAAAAGTGTCTTGTAACGTTGAGCGTCTCTTAGATATCTTGTTGGGGTGCCTTCTTCTTCTCACCATCTCAGGACGGTGGGCGTCTCTTAGATACTCAGTAGCGAGTCAACCGTGATCTTTCCAAGGACCTTCTTACTCTGAGCTTCTTCTAATGGGTTGTACTTGGGACGTACCCAACAATCTTCTTTAGGTAAAGGCATCTTGGACAGGGATGTTAATACTCACAAGAGTTCTCACAAGCTTGACTTAAATCTTCAAGAGTAAGCGTACTGAAAAATATGAATGTCCGTGGGTTGTGGGAGTTGTAGACGTAGTAGTGCCACTGCAATTTAATACAAGTTTGGTTCAAATGAAATAAACTCTTATCCTGAAACAAACTCTTTTCTTGAAACGATTGTAATTTTCCTAGTTCGTAGTGCACTTTACCTATTTCAAATTGCACTTTTTCGAATTTACATTTTTCATAATTTGTGGTGCACTTTTCGTAATTTTTGTAGTGCACTTTTTCGGATTGCACTTTTCGTATTTTGTAATACACTTTCGTTTGAAAAGTGCATTACGAAGTAGAAAAAGTACATTTGTCTCACGTTTTAGGATAAGAGTTTGTTTCATTTGAAGCAAACTCAACTTAATACGTAAGTTTAGCACGATTCGGTCCTAAAATAGATTAATTAACATAGCATTGTATATATGGAGTAATAGCCAACATCGATCGTTATATATTAGGCGTTTAATTAGCCACAAAATTCCAACATGACTATAAAAATGTTTCTTTATTCAATTTTAAACTTCACAAAATGTCACAAGTTGAGACCTCGTGAGCATTTTGAGGCATTAAGGCCCACAAACACACCTGTAACATAACTGGGCTTAAGGGCCTTGTAAATGAACCAATATAGCCGACAGGAGTCAAGACTCAAGACTCGTAACAAAGCAATATAAATAAAGCCAAAAAATAACATAGACAACTCACAAAATATATCAAACGGCACATATAACTCCAAGTGTTATATACAGTTAGTTACATATAAAGCTAGAATTATCATCAAACATGAGCAATGTATATAAGATGGAGGAACCAATACCTGCCTCACATGTGGCCTTTTTCTTGATCAATGCATGAGGTGCAATTACCTAATTAGTGGGGCTTAATTGGCATTAGGGTAGGTGTGTGATTGACTACCTTTAACTAACTCAACAAGTCTTGCCTTGTACATAATGGGCCCCTCTGCTTACTTCCTAGTTCCTACACATGTGGCGCTGCCTTCATTAATTGAATTTCCTGTTAACCACTCAATTCTGCCGCGTTGGCACCCACTAATCCCTCGTCCTTCAAAAAGTTAAAGAAAGGCCTTAGACCTAAATTTAAATTTAAAAAATAAAGAGTATATATTATCTTCTTAGTGAAGTTTGGTAAGACAACAAACACTAGTTCAATTTCAGAAAAAAGGTTACTTTAGATCAATCACTTTCCTTTAATTTCTCTTATCATGCAAAGACAAACTTTTACATCGGTGTGACAGTTGCATCAATATAGCTTTCCTAGGAAATTAAGCAAACCCCCCTTAAAAGTCTTGAATGTTGTCCAAAATAAGACAAACTTTGAACCTTACTACTAGCTAGTTATCACTCGACTTCGTTTACCTAACGAGTTAGACTTGTGATATCATCTTGTTTAGGCTAAACTAGATAGTAATTGAATATGCTCCTTTTTATATTCCACCACTATTACAACAACAACATCGATCTACCCAGTGGAGCTCGGTATGAACGAGATCAGGGGAGTCGAGATGTACACACGCTTACCCCGACTCGACATCGGAAGGGTATTTAAGGAGGGTCCAAAATAAAGGGGGAGGACGGAAAACACAAGATATAAATGGCTAGGGGTTAGAAAGTGAGAACGAAAAAGTACGCCAGAAAACCTAGAAAACGACAACAGAGAAACTAAAAACAAAGAGAAAGGAAAAGAGCAGGACACACCCTCTAGGTCTTCCCTACTACCGCTCAGTCACTGTAATCATCTGACGCCATTGGTCCCTACATAGGGCCATGTTTGTTGAAACCGTCAGCAAGGTAATTAAGGTCTTGTTTTATAACTTTGTTCCAACTCTTCTTCGGCCTGCCCCTTTCCCTGCGAAAGTCATTACCGATCAACCTCTCAATTCTCCGAACTGGGGCATCCGGAGGTCTCCTCTATATGTCCCCGAACCATTCGAGCCTCGACTCTCTAAGCTTTTCACCTAAGTTGGTCACTCCCACCTTGCTCCTAATCACTTCATTTCTAATCTTGTCCAATCTCGTATGCCCACACATCCACCTCAGCATCCTCATCTCTGCTACCATCAGCCTTTACTCATGTGCTTTAGTAGTCGGCCAAACGCTCCGCCTCGTACAATATAGCTGGTCTAACCACAAAATTGTAGAACTTGCCCTTGAGCTTGAGTGAGACCTTTCTGTCACATAGCACTCAGAAGCGCCTCTCCACTTCTGACAACCTCTTTGGATTCGGTGTCTAATGTCCTCCTCGACGCTCTCATCGATCACTCTACACAATTGAGCCTAGGTATCTGAACATCTCTTTTTTCGCTATGACATCTTCTCCCAAGCGGACTTCCTCATCTAGCTCCACCTCCTGACTAAACTTAAACTCTACATACTCTATCTTGGTCCGACTCAGCTTGAAGCCCTCTGTCTCGATCTTCTCTCTCCAAGATTATAACTTTCTACGAGCTCCCTCCCTAGACTCGTCCACCAACACTATGTCATTAGTGGAAAGCATGTACACCACGATACCTCTTCCTATATCCCCCTCGTCAACACATCCAGAACGATAGTGATCGCTCGGTGATGCGAGGGTCTAGAGATACAATTTATAACCTGACCCCGTTGTAGCACGTGGTGCGTGTCGAACGCTCGGGAAATCTACTCGATTGAGGTGCCTAGACACTAGAAAGCTGGAAAGGAGAACTTAAAACAAAGGAAAACAAAGGGAACAGTCGGGATCGACACAAGTGTCACGTCGGGCCCGATGTTGGCGACAAGAGGGAAGTCGGGACCGACGTAGAGCAAGTCGGGCCCGATGTAGCTGGGTTTGTCGAACTCAAAGATTGAAAGTAGATCTTGGGCTTTTGGGTTCCTTTTCTGGTAGATTAAGGCTTTTCCACCCCAATTCAAGCAATAAGTAATGATCGGAATAGGATCGAGTGCTTTCACCCTCGTTCCAACCACTTCTACACATCGATCCTTGGGGAAATCCCCTTCGAAGCAAGGTCTTGAGATAGACAAATGTTCACTTTCGTACCTTTGCCAATCACAAGCCTTGATTCCTTACTTTCATAAGGAATTGTAGCTCTATGTAGAGTGGGTTCCTAAATCAAGCACTCAAGGCTATGGAATTGGGGTTTCTAGCCCAACCTAGCTAGAGTTTTCCCCCATAACCCAAGATCAAGGAGATCTACTCCATATGGCAAACAAAGAAAGCAAACAAATCAAAAAGCAAAGCAATCAACATCATCAATCTCAAAGAAAAGCCAAGTTTCATTCACAAATCAAAAGCAATCCACAAACTCCAATCAAAGGTTTCCAAATCCACAAAATCAAAACAAGACAAAGCTAATCTATCAACCAAACCTATCAAATCTCCTCTCCTAGGCCGATTCCCTCTCTTCTCCTTCTCCTCTCCTTCCTCCTTGCTCTCCAAGTATCCTCTTGAGAGTTTTTGAGGGTTGGTTCCTTGCTAAGTGTGGGAACCTCTCTAAATTAGAAGATAAGAGAGCCTATATAGATGAGGGGCAAAAGAGGTAGTTTACAATTTCGTGCCTTGGAGCCCAAGCAGTCCAGCGACCGACTCGGACCGACACGGAGCAACCTCGGGCCCGACTTACTGGGCAAGTCGGTCCGAGGTCGAGAAATTCATCTCGGGTCCGGCGTTGGTTCTAACTCGATCCGGACCTCGTTCCACCTTCTTCTTGTTGGCTTTCCTCTTGTTCTTCTTCATGGCTTGCTCCTCTCTTTCCCTCTTAAGCTCGGGCCTTGCTCCATGTTCCGATTCTCCTTCAAAACGACCCTTGATCCATGCCAAAACACCTACAAAACACATAAAACGCGCATAGTCTCCGAATCTCATAGAAATACGGGAACTAAGCTAAAAAGGAACAAAACACACATGAAAAGGGAAAAAGAAACATATTTACAAAGGAAATCATATATAAAAACACCACCAAATAAAGAGACATCAAAATACCCCATACTTAAACTTGCTTGTCCTCAAGTAATAACAATGTGAGCAAGACCGAAACATAATCTTCAAGTAAAGCCTCGTATGAAAACACATTTAAGCACAAGTGATTGATATTCAAGCAAGATTACATCATCACACATGATTAAGTGTTCCAAGGAATAGAGTCAATGCAACTAAGCCTCACTTTAGGGATATGTGAATGTGTATCACTCGTCATGTGTATGGGTATAGCAATGAACACTCAAGCTCAAAAATCATGCAAGTAAGGACTTTACTATTGAAGCTAATATCACCAAATCCTCCACCTAGAGATGCCTAATACAAAGTACACAAAGAATTCGAACTTGGCTCAATGGAGGTCCTCAAAGAGGTTCCATTCGGCCGAGTTGTAATGGGGCTTTTGGTATTTCTCAAGGTGGGAATTATTTGGTCTTGTGGTGCTTACAATGGGGATTGAACAACCTAAACTTTCACCAACTTCACCAAAATTCCACAATCAATTTCACACTCATCCAAAAGACTTAACATTTTTCATCTCAACCCAAAATTTCACTTAACATTCCACTTCATCTTTGCTCTTAGGCTTTTTGTTGGATTTTCCACACTTTCTACACTGGACCGACTTTCTTTTGACATCGGGCCCGATGTGGTGTGTAACTCGGTCGAACCCTTTTTCTTCACTTAAGCTCTTTACCTTCATTCCACTTTCCATTTCCAACATTTTCTTTCTTTCTTTCTTTCCTTTTTTTTCATTTTCTTTTTGCACAACAAAGATGCACTACCCACATGATTCATAACACCATTCTTTGCCCTTAAACCAAAGAGAATCTCAACTCTTCAAATACAATCCAAACCTCTCTTCTAAAGTCCAATCCCATAAGGGTTAAGTCATATAAGGCTAGGAATAATATTTTTGAGGAGTTTCAAACAAAGGTCTAGGCTAAAACGGGGCTACAAACAAAGGATTCACTTCATGCTAGGATATGGAACATTTATGTGACTAAAAAATAAAGTTCAAAATCAATGTGACAATGCTAGGACAAATCTCATGACGGTCTTGGAAAATAGATAAACACCGCAATAGCAAGTTTTACTAAGCATGCATGAGCTAATCACACAAGAAACATGAGGGATATGCAAATATGAACAAGCATCCCTAAAATGGCTAAAAATCAATCTCACAAGGGTCACTCATACTTAGTTGCATAAGATCTCATCCTAGAACTCACATGTTCAATAAAACAAGCAAGATATCATGATCACATCAAAAGCAACATCCTTTTTAGAGGCTAAACCATCCAAAAATATGCAAAGGAATTTACATGCTCACATCATCATTAGCTTTCATTTGGCAATCTAAGATGGGAATTTCTAGTCCAAAAACTACAAAACACAAAATCTTTTTGTTGTTTTCAACACAATTTTTCAAATTTTTATGGATTTGTTTTTGCAAAAATTTCTCTAAAACCAAAAACAAAGACTCATCCATTCAAAACCAAATCAATCATCCATGTCGTTCATCAAACCACAAACCAAGAAACAAACATCCCAAACACAAACTAGAAACCGAAAACCAAATATCCTCAAAATAACAAACACACAAGCAAGTGAAATCATGAGCACACTTACCCCCACCCCATACTTAAAATTTTGATGTCCCCATCAAACAAGGAAACCAAAACTTAAAAGCAAGAGAGAAGAGTTCAAAAAGCTCACAAATTTTTTTAATTCTTCAATGGCATGTCTAGGATCACTCGAAGGGGTTGTCACGCCTATATCCTCTTTGGAGTCTCGCTTGCCGCTCCCTCTCGTACACTTGCTCTTGGTAGAAGTCTTGTGGTGGTGGTTGGAGTTGAGGATCCGGGCGCGTCCATTGGTCCTCACGGGAAGGGAAGTTCTCGCTCATCCATGTGTTGAAGCTATCTTGGACCCGCCACCTTTGGTCCTCCACCTCTCTAAGCTCCTCCACCTCTCGCCTAGTGTAGCCGAGGGCTCGGTTCATCTCTTCTTGGCTAGCTTGGAAAGCACCTTGTTGTTGAAGCAATTGTTGTTGTTGTTGGTACATGTATTGTTGTTGAAGATTCACTTGATGGACCTCTTGAAGAACATTCTCTTGTTGAAGTTGAAGATGGGCCATTTGGTTGGCCAAGAAGGACATGTCCACCATTTGTTGTCGCTCGGGAAACACCATTACCGGACCATACCATTGGGCGTAGCCTTCATAACCGCCACCTTGAGCTTGTTCTCGCCTTGCACCACTCCCCTCTCCATGCTCATAGTGCCTCGGGACCTCATCACCATAGAAGGCACCGGACCGACTTTGAGGGAAGTCGGGCCCGATGTCATGTGTACCTCGGTCCGCCAATGTTGGAGCTTGGTGCGTGGCTCGGAGGTTGGCCATCAAGCCTTGGAAGCGCTCATCTTCTTCATTTTGCTCTTGATCGACGTCCATGTCTTCCCCACGAGGTGCAAACACAAAATTATCTTGGTCGAAATCCGGTGAAGATGGAGGGGAGGTAAACCGAATGTGTTGAGGTTGTTGTCGCCGCCCCTCTCTTGCACCTTCGGGGTCACCAAATGAGTGTGGCTTGCCGGCCCACACTTGGTACCAATTGTGATACCGAGAAAGATCATAGAGGTTGGGCACCAACCGGATCGACACACCATCATAGTTCGAGTGAGGGGCCAAAGAAGTCATGTAAAGCTTATCCTTGATGATGTTGGCCTTCTTGAAATACTTCATGTTCATATACTCAACACCATTTGGAGCCGGAAAATACTTGTTAAGGTCGACTCATAGACGCACGGCTAGCCTTGCTATCATCCCGCCGAAGTAGATCCAAGAGGAGCTTTGGAAGTCTCGCACCATCTTGACCCACTCCCATGCAAGGTTCATGGGCTTCTCGGTGTGGAAGAGCATCTCATGTAGCAACATAATCTCTTCCTTCATCGGCTTGCTCAACTCATGACGAGCATAGATTGCACATCCCAAAACTCGCACCATGACCCGAAAAAGAGGGCTAGCAATCTCGGTTGTTGTGGGGTCCTTTCTCATCTCGCTCTTCCCTGCCACATGCCGCCACACTTGGTTCACCTTCTCGTTGTCGACGTCGGTCTCTTCTCTTGGACATGGAAACCCGAAGTAGGTAGCCAAGTCCCTAAGAGAGAGATTGTGGTCCTCATTGCCCAATTGGAAGGTGATCGCCCCTTCCTCATCCTCCATATTATCATAAGTGCATTAAAAAGTGGCCATGAATTCCAAGGTGAGGGCGGGATAGTGGTGTTGTCCCACCTTAGCATCCCATTGAGACCGATGTGAGAGTAGCACCTTGGAAGAGCTTGTTCCATTTCCATCTTCCTCACGGTTTCCCAATCAAGCCACCTTGTGTGATGCTCAAGCGCCATATACCTTGCATAACTCTCAACTTGCTCATCATCCTCCAAGTAAACATCATCCAACTTTGGCTCTTTTCTTGACTTCTTGGACTTCTTCTTTGGCCTTTCCGCATGAGATGATGAAGCTCTAGTCTCCATGGTACCTACACACATCCAACCAAACAAAAGGGTCCAAGATAAACTCCATACAGCTCAACAAAAGCACTCATCAACACACATCAACACATCAACACAAGGGGAACCCCATACTTAGTCTCTAAACACACATGCATCACAATCCAACATGAATCATCATGGATATCTTCTAACAATGGCTAAGCAAATGATCATACTACATCATGATTTAGCTATAGCCAACAATGAAACACATGAATCCACATGATATCACAAGAAGAGAGCAAAAGCAACATGGATCGACTTTCAACCTATGTCGGGCCCGACACATCCTCAACCTCGGTCCGACTTGATGGACCGACTTCCACAACTCGGGCCCGACTTACCTGGGCACGTCGATCTCGACCTAGTTCATGCTTCGACTCTAACCTCAAATCAACCCAAATCACTCTATCATGCACTTAAATTTCAAATTCAACCATCAAACATCCCTAATCGAAGTTCTAAATGGATCCAAGCATGCATAAACAACTTTGAAGCTCAATTTCAAAATCATGCAAATCCACCATTGATGCTCAAGCTCAAACTCTCAATCAAACATGGCATTACTCAATCTATGCAATGAAAGCACAAAATCTCCAAGGAAATAGGTAGAGATCGAGTAACACATACCGGATTTGAAGAGTATTGAACTTTAAACAAACAATCTACTTAGAACTCAAACTTTCTCAACCTAGATCGAGATGGGGGATGAAGAACGAGATTGAACTCGAAATTTCTCTTTGGAATCGGGCTAGGGAGGCCTTTTTGTGATTGGATCGAGATGAAGAAAGGGAGGATGGGGGATCGAGTATGGTGAGAGGAGGGGGCCGATTTTGAGAGTGTGAGGGAGATGGGTTGTATTTTGGGAATGGTGGTTAATATGAAGATGGTAGGTAGGTGGGAGATGGCTTTTAATGGGGGAAAGGGACAAATTAGGTCAAGGGGGAAAAATGGCATTCCACCCAGTCCGATCGGATCGGACCGACGTCGTGGACCGACGTCCCTGTGTCGGGCCCGACTTACCTGGGCTCGATGTGGGGTGTTCGGGTCACCAATTTTACTCCATCCTCTTGCAACTTCTTTCTCCATATTTCCATTTATATATTTTTTCTTTCTCACCTCAAATCCTACACAACCTTGAAGAATACAAAACACCAAAAATCCACAAAACACTAGATAGAGTTTGGTTAGAGAAAAGCTAGGCTAAACTAGAAAAATCAAACTAAAATTACGAAAAGAAAGCTACTAGCTCGGGTTGCCTCCCGAGAAGCGCTCGTTTAGAGTCACTAGCTTGACTTCCTAACCTCAACCTCAAGGCGGGTGAAACACGGTGATTTGCTCGCCATTGTTGTGCCCATTCCCATTGCCCTCATACCCATAAAACCACCAACGATGGTCTATATAGGCATGGCTCTCCGATCTCGGGCCTCTCTCATCATACTCCTCCAACGAATGAGATTTCTCCTCCTTATTTGCTCCATCATGTTCCTCTTTTCCTACACCAAAGTTATCCAAAGAATTCCTAGGAGATTCTACCAATTCATCTTTCAAGTCACTAAGGCAAATCTAGGAGTCTCCTAAGTCATCTTTCAAATCACTTAAACAAATGTAGGAATCAAAAGTTTGGAAAGAATTGTGGTCATCACCAACATCAAAAGGATATAAGTAAGGATACTCTTCATTTTTCCTTGGGCTAGCATTGATCCTTGACTCATCTTGTTCCTCAATTTGCTCCAACAACTTCCTTGCTTGTATTTGTTTATTGAACCCTTCATCACTTCTCAACACAATGACCTCTCTAGCAACTTCCACTTCTTCTCTTTTTCTCTTGGCACTCTCTTCAAGTTTGAGGATAGCCAAGGCGTCCGGCTCATTCAAAGCCTTGTTGAAGTGAAAATCGACCTTTTCTTCACCAATCTCAAAGGAAACTTTGCCGTTTTTGACATCAAACCTTGCCCCCGCCGTAGCTAAGAATGGTCTTCCTAAGATTATTGGGACCAAGGGGTCCTCGTGCATGTCCAAGATCACGAAATCATCGGGAACAAAGTACTTTCCAACTCGCACCGGCACGTCATCCAATATTCCCTTAGCCTTGATGATGGAACCGTCGGCCATAGTTAGGGACATATCGGCCGGCTCAATTTCACCTAAATTTTCCCTTCTCCAAATGCTAGCGGGCATCACCGAAACCATTGCCCCAAGGTCACATAAGGCTTGGAAGTTTTGAGACCCCACACCAATAGTGATAGCAAACCGACCGGGATCTCCTAGCTTTTGCGGTAACTCCAAGGTCTTGACCTCATCTTGCATTTCAACAATCGACCTCTTCTTGCTCAAAATCTCCTTTAAAAACTTGGCATAGGATGGCATCTCGCTCAATGCATCGGTGAACGGGATAGAGATGTTCAAACCTTGCAAGAGTTTGAGGAACCTCTTGAACTTGTTCTCAACAACATCTTTCGGCTTCTTTGAGGGATATGGAAGAGTTGTTGCACCTTGAATCTTGCTTGGATCAACCTCCTTGGACTTCCCCACTTCACTTGCAACATTTCCTGGTTGGACCGACTTAGGCACCACGTCGGGCCCGATGTCATGTATCACGGTCCTGGGGCAGAGTTGAGGCAGAGTAGTCGGATCGACATCTGGGTACGTCGGGCCCGACTTACTCTCAACCTCGGTCCGGGGCAGAGGAGTCAATCTTCTTGCTGGATCAACTTCAGGGAACCTCGGACCCGACTTGCTGGGTAAGTCGGTCATTCTTCTTAGGTATGTGTGGCTCGGGTAGGTTTCGGCCACTTCTCAATCCAATTGCCCGGACTTGAGTTGCAATTTGGGCAAATTGATTGTCGACTTGCTTCCTCCATGCACCAAACTCATTGAATTGGGTCCTCATCTCCTTGAACCCATCTCTCATCTCTTGAGCCAATGATTGTAGCTCATTGAATCCCGGTGGCCTATATGGTGGTGGTTGCGGCGCCCTTGGCTCGTTTTGGTTGAAGTTGTTGTTGTAGCCTTGAGCTTGACCGTTGTTCCACCGGCCATTACCACCATTGTTGAAGTTGCCTCTTCCACCGAAATTTCCTCGAACATAGTTTGCCTCCTCAATTTGCTCGGCCAAGCGCACTTGGCTCGTATTCGGACAAACTTGTGTAGCATGTGCAAAGGATCCACACTCCTCACAATCTCTATCATTTTGCTTGTAGTAGTGGACTTGCCTCTTAAGCTTGCTCACTTCACCTTCAAGGATTTGGAGCTTCACATCCTTGTCAATATCTTCTCCCTTTGGATCATATAACTTCCTTGCACCTTCACCTTGAACTTTCACCTCTTTGCTAGCTTGACTCACCCCATACATGGCCTCGTAATCGGATAGCTTGTCAAGTAGCTCCCAAGCTTGACCCGGTGTCAAGTCTATGAACCCACAATCGGTGTGGAGATTGAGCTTGTCCTTCGTTGCCGGATTGATGCCTTGGAAAAAGATGTCTTGGAGCACATATGGTTGTTGGCCATGAGTAGGACATTGGCGCAACATCTCCTTGAAACGGTCCCATGCTTCGAAGAGAGGCTCATTCGGACCTTGTTGAAAGCTTGCAATTTTCCTTCTTAGCTCGGTTGTCTTTGAGGGTGGGAAGAACTTCATCAAGAAAGCATCATAGAGTGCCTTCCAAGTTGTGATTGACCTAGGGGCTTGGCTCTCAAGCCAATGTGTGGCCTTGCCCCCAAGTGACCACTTGAACGCCTTTAGAAGCACATACTCCAACGTCTCCTCGTCGGTAGAGATCGTCTCACACATGTCCACAAAGCGTTTGACGTGCTCTATGGGACACTCATGTGGACGGCCCTCGAATTGATCACGCTTGATGAGAGAGATGAATTGCGTCTTGATCTCAATATTCTTGGCAACCTCGGGAAGCACAATAACCGGTTCGGGTACCCTCAACTCCGGATGCATGTATTGGCGTGCATTCCGGGGTAGAGCGTTGAGTTGAGCCTCGGCCCTCATCCGTTGCTCCCGTTCTCTTCTTGCCACCGCCTCTTGATTGTCCTTCTCAAGTTGCAATCTAGCCATTTCGGCCCTAAGTCGAGCCAACTCCTCATCACCATGGAGAGCTTGATTCTCCATCCTTTTCCTTCTTCGGGCTTCTTTGAGAATAATTTCCGGATCACTCACAAACTCAAGCTCAAGTGTTCCTCGGGAGGAACGAGCTAGCATACACCTACGAAACAAAGACACAAACCAAAACAAATCAAAAACAAACAAAGGGTTTGGGCTATTCCTTCACCCAAATCACTACCAAAACACAAGAAACTCACCAAATTGGCACTCAATGCACTTAGAATTCCCCGGCAACGGCGCCAATCTTTTGATCGCTCGGTGATGCGAGGGTCTAGAGATACAATTTATAACCCGACCCCGTTTTAGCACGTGGTGGATGTCGAACGCTCGGGAAATCTACTCGATTGAGGTGCCTAGACACTAGAAAGCTGGAAAGGAGAACTTAAAACAAAGGAAAACAAAGGGAACAGTCGGGACCGACACAAGTGTCACGTCGGGCCCGATGTTGGCGACAAGAGGGAAGTCGGGACCGACGTAGAGCAAGTCGGGCCCGATGTAGCTGGGTTTGTCAAACTCAAAGATTGAAAGTAGATCTTGGGCTTTTGGGTTCCTTCTCTAGTAGATTAAGGCTTTTCCACCCCAATTCAAGCAATAAGTGATGATCGAAATAGGATCGAGTGCTTTCACCCTCGTTCCAACCACTTCTACACATCGATCCTTGGGGAAATCCCCTTCGAAGCAAGGTCTTGAGATAGACAAATGTTCACTTTCGTACCTTTGCCAATCACAAGCCTTGATTCCTTACTTTCATAAGGAATTATAGCTCTATGTAGAGTGGGTTCCTAGATCAAGCACTCAAGGCTATGAAATTGGGGTTTCTAGCCCAACCTAGCTAGAGTTTTCCCCCATAACCCAAGATCAAGGAGATCTACTCCATATGGCAAACAAAGAAAGCAAACAAATCAAAAAGCAAAGCAATCAACATCATCAATCTCAAAGCAAAGCCAAGTTTCATTCACAAATCAAAAGCAATCCACAAACTCCAATCAAAGGTTTCCAAATCCACAAAATCAAAACAAGGCAAAGCTAATCTATCAACCAAACCTATCAAATCTCCTCTCCTAGTCCGATTCCCTCTCTTCTCCTTCTCCTCTCCTTCCTCCTTGCTCTCCAAGTATCCTCTTGAGAGTTTTTGAGGGTTGGTTCCTTGCTAAGTGTGGGAACCTCTCTAAATTAGAAGATAAGAGAGCCTTTATAGATAAGGGGCAAAAGTGGTAGTTTACAATTTCGTGCCTTGGAGCCCAAGCAGTCCAGCGACCGAATCGGACCGACACGGAGCAACCTCGGGCCCGACTTACTGGGCAAGTCGGTCCGAGGTCGAGAAATTCATCTCGGGTCCGGCGTTGGTTCTAACTCGATCCGGACCTCGTTCCACCTTCTTCTTGTTGGCTTTTCTCTTGTTCTTCTTCATGGCTTGCTCCTCTCTTTCCCTCTTAAGCTCGGGCCTTGCTCCATGTTCCGATTCTCCTTCAAAACGACCCTTGATCCATGCCAAAACACCTACAAAACACATAAAACGCGCATAGTCTCCGAATCTCATAGAAATACGGGAACTAAGCTAAAAAGGAACAAAACACACAAGAAAAGGGGAAAAAGAAACATATTTACAAAGGAAATCATATATAAAAACACCACCAAATAAAGAGACATCAGATAGCAAACAGATAAGGACTCAAAGCCGACCCCTGATGTAAGCCGACCCCTACTTGGAAAAACTTTGTGCTTTCCTCCGGGGTGCACTCTCTCGTATCCAAACACCACCAAATCAACTCCCTAGGCACCCTGTCATACGCCTTTTTCAAATCGATAAAAATCATGTGCAGGTTTTTACTCCTCTCCTTGTAGGCCTTTACTAACCTTCTGATAAGGTGAATAACCTCAATAGATGACCGCCCTGGCATAAAAACGAATTGGTTGTCTGACACGGTGACTATTCTCCTTAACCTCGCTTCAATCACTTTCTCCTACAATTTCATGATATGGCCAAGGAGCTTAATACCCCTGTAGTTGTTGCACTGTTTCACATCCCCTTTGTTTTTATATAGTGGAATCAAGCTACTGAGTCTCCATTCCTCTAGCATCTTTGTCGTTTGGAAAATAACATTGAACAAAGAGGTGAGCCATTCTAAACCTCTCACCCCCAACCACTTACACACTTCCACTGGGATCTCATCTGGACCTAATGTTCTCCTGTTGTTCATCTTCCGAAGCCCTTTCCGCACCTCAATTCTGGAGATACGTTTGAAGAAGAGGCAATCTGTCTGACCCCTTGACTCCTCTGTTTGTAATGTCGACCCCTGACTCTCATTTAGCAAGCTGCAGAAATACCTCTGCCACCGTTCCTTTATTTGGCTATCCTCAACTACAACCCTTCCTTCCTCATCTTTTACACACTTCACTGTATCCAAGTCCCTACTCTTTTTCTCCCTTGCCCGAGCCAACTTGTACAACACTTTCTCCCCCCCTTTTCCTCTAGAGCTTTGTACAACTCCTCATACACTTTTTCCTTTGCGATTTCTACTGTTTTCCTCGCTATTTTTTTGCCACTTTGTATTCTACTCAACACATTTCTTTCTCTCTGTCACTGCTCTCCACCCACTTTCTGTATGCTAACTGCCCTTAACCTTCTCTTGGACGTCCTCATATATTCCACCAAACTTTTGCTCTTCTGTTACTACTTTTGCCTCTAATAATGCCCAACACCCTAGATGCCACTCTCCGAACGCACTCTCCCATCCTACCCCACATGTTGTCTGCACTGTCTCTAATTTGCCAAGCTCCTTTTTCCTCTGCCTCATCGAAAACCCTTTCTCTAAAAAGCTGCCCAACTGTCTTGTTCAGGCGCCCAACTTGATCCTCGGTTGCGTCTCACTGAAGGTTCTCCTGATCTTTCTGCGGACCCAGTCCAAGTCCATGACCAACAACTTGTGTTGCGTCAAAAGGCCTCCGTCTTCTTACAATCCCTGCAACTCCTCTTGTTCCCCGTCTAAGCAAGAAAAAATCAATTTGTGTCTTGTTTGAAGCACTCTTTAAAATAATTAAGTGCTCGTCCTTCTTTTTAAACCAAGAATAAAATTGGCCAGTTCAATTACAAATTAAATAAAAAAGAAAAGAATTTTATTCATTATCAAAATAATACTGCAAGCAATTTCATCTTATCAACTAAAACAATGAAGTTTTAAGTATAGAAGGAAGTATGTGAAGGAAGATAGATGTGAGTCACGATGAGTGTGAAATGATGGTTGGTTTTCAGTTCAAGTCCCACGCTGAGTCATGTCCACGTTAATACAACACACCAAATGGAAAGTAGGTCAAGGAAAGATGCTTTTCTCTACCTTTAATTTTCTGACGTGTTTTTGTCTAATACACAAGTAAAAAGACTAAATAAAGGGCGGGTGACATTTTCATTTCAATGCTAATTGCTTGGATTTTATAGGGTAAATTCAAATCCCAAATAAGAGATGACTTGGATTTTAAATCTCAACATATTCAAGTATTTTTACATTAATAATTGAATTTATAATTCGTTCCACTTTTAAATCTCTGAGAACGCAATAAAGGAAATGAAAAGTAGCTACAGAAGGTTTGATCTTTTGGGTTTTGAAAGAGAGAGCTGGTGGTGGCTTGGGTTTTGATTGCGACAGTAGACATAATGAGGAAATTGCCACATATGCTAGGTGCAAGATAATGTGCTGCTTTTAATTTACACATCAAATTCTAGTCAAATTAATTATATATACTCCAGGATATATATGCTGGTAAGATCATTAATTATATAAGTATGTGATTGTTAAAGTCGATCTATAAAATGTACTCATTTCAAAAGATTTACTCCGTATATATAATGTAACCACACCTCACACCAAAAAGAAAATTTAACACTCCATTTATCACTTTTTTTTTTTTTTTTGTTAAAACTAGCTAAGGATACACAATTACTTAATTGAATATATATTGCTTGATCCGAAATAGTATTCTTCCCATAAGACTTGACAGGAAATAAAAAAAATCTTCATTTGATAGTATTTGATTATCGTCTTCCTTAACTAAATGATTATCCAAAAAAGAAATTGATCAGGAGACGAGGGTTATAAAATAAATGTATGAAGAATAGTTACATCTACATCCAAATTAATTAATAGTTGTTCAAAACCTACTATATAATCAAAATGTTTGAATTATTTTTAATATAATTTGTTTTTGTGGCATGATTTTATACGTAGTAGCTAGTGAGTAGTGACCCACCAATATGCATCGTATCACAAGCTATAAAGATAGTACTTCATTCACATAACACAAATTTAAGATCTCTAAATAAAGAAAGCAATCGATAGAGTGTTTTAACAACTCACCTATATCACTTTAATTGTGGGAATTGTTACATACTCCCTCCGTTCTATTCTACTTGTCACTTTAACCTTAATTTTGTGTTCCATAAAACATGTCATTTTTGATATTTTATTCATAATTTTCCAAATACACTCCTTCATTTATTATCTAAATTTCTCTCCCAACTTAATTATATTTCAATTTTCTATGAACAACTATTATGTGGATCAATTTTATTGGTTAAAAAAAGAAAATGAATAATAATGTAAGTTGTATTTAATAGGGACATTTTAGTAAGATATTATAGTGTCTTAATATGCGTAAATTTAACTAAAATAACAAGTAGAATAGAACGGAGGGAGTAATTAATTAAGTAGATACATGATACTCCTATGTAGATGACATTATGAAATTAAATGTGAGTAAATATAAAAAAAACATAGGGAGTAGGGAAAATGGAAAGACTTGAAGGCAATGTCACCAAAAGCCATAAAACCCCATGTGGTCGCTCTCCTTTTTAAACCTCCAGGATTCAGATTCATGCTTCACACGAACCACCACCAACTGTTTCTTCTTCGCCAAGCTAGCTAATTCAGATTAACGAAGTTCTTATAAATGTAGTATTAAAAACCCTTAATTTAATATTTTTATTAATGTTTTAAGATTAAAATTCATTAAAATAGCGTGCTTATTAACTAAATGAAAGGTTAGATTATTTAGAGCAATTTGAAAAAGGTCGGATAGAATGTACAACCGGAGTTTAAATAAACATTTCACTAGCTATTAGTAACTATGAAGCATTTTTTTAAAATTTTTGGCACACATGATACATGTATATATGTTATTGTCTAACTAATTAGCTTCCTATGTATATATATAATTGACTTCAATTATGGGCATAAAGAGTAATATTCTTGGTTTAAGATCGAATTGATCATGAAGATCCATATATATAAATATGTAAAATAATGAGAGAATCATATAGGGTGCCCATGTGTATCAACTATCAGTTTCTAACAACCTGGTCTGTACCCTATTTTTTATTTATTTATATCTATATGTGACGACTACCCTAACTGATATCCTGAATGATTGGTTGAATTACCATCATATTGTATAATCTCTCAATAAATTACAATATTATTATTCTTGACGAATCTAACTTTGTAGAGTAGAATCCATAGTGGTCCTGAAAATGAAAACAATAGTACTACAAGATAATATAGCGGAATATTGACATACTGCTGCGAACAGAAAGAGAATAGCTAGCCTCCGTTCAATATTTGCAAAGAGTACGTACATTATTATTTGCAAATTGTATTCCCCTTTTCCGTAAATGATCACCTGCCGTATCGATCTTTTCCCATGCAGTTTGTAGAAAATTTTAGGGATAAACTTATTAAAATTCTATAGAAAAATAGTGAACTTATCGATAAAAAAGAAAACAAAAACTAATAACTTGATAGGGTGAACTTTTCGGGGGATCACTCATTCTGCAAGTACCATTATTTTTCTTTGTACGTGTTAATTTTTAAGTTTTTTGTTCTCACTTGAACCCAGAAAAATAAAAGTTCTTATTGACCTGCATAATACCTGAATTCCTTATATATAAACCAGTGTTACAATTTGGGGTAATGTACTTTTTCTTTCTCACTTTTGTTCTATTAGCTCTTCTTATATATATCTCCCTATCTATCGGTCTTGGTTACCGTCTTTAATGTCCTCTCAGTATACTAGGTCTGTCTAGTCTACTCAATGCTTGGCTACTTCAAAAAAACCAAAAATAAATCAATAATAGTAGTAGTACATGAGAAGATCGATAAAGTGAAAAGAAGATAATGTTTTACTTTACTATATTACAGCATGTTTGAGTCATTGTGATGAATGCCATTCTTAGTTATTTATTTATTCTTGAGTTTGCGAAGCTAACCCGAGCAACTAGGAATAGTGGGGGTGAGGAAGGAAAGAAAGAAAAGGAAAAAAGGCTCCTATTGTGCGAAGTGTGGAGTCCTCTGTCCTCCTCCCGGGCTCTATAAAATACGAGGGTGTTGTAGATGGAATCCCCTCCCCCTCCCCCTCTTTGCTTTGGAGACTCCCATTCCATTCTTCCCATTTCGAATCTCAATCCTCATCCTCTTTAATTAAATTCTCTATCCCCCGCCCACCGCCCCAATCCTCTGAAATTCTCAACTCTATTGTTAATTTCATTCCCTAGCTTTTCCCACTCTCTACATTAAAAGCAGATCTGCTCGTGTTCTGTTTTAAGTCCAAATGGGTGAAGAAGAAACCAAGCATCCAGTACGCGTCCTAATCTAAATGTCTATGTACCATCCAAATGTCGGTAATAGACAATTTTTGGCACATGATATTGAAAAATGGATGAATCAATTTTGTTGTTTTAATTTTTATTAATTGGTGCAGAAGCAAGCTCCTCCTCCCGCCGACGAGGCCAACAAAGCAGCAGCACCAGAAGAGGAGAAGAAAGAAGAGCAACCTCCGCCGCCGCCAGAGGAGCCCAAACCACCTTCTCCCTTTGTACTATACATGGACCTGCATTGCGTTGGGTGCGCCAAGAAGATCGAGAGATCCATCATGAAACTCAGAGGTCTCCTTAATTATATGTATATATATCCTTTTGTTTGTTTGTACATTCTTGCAAGTGATTTTGACTTATTATTAATTAATTTCTCTACAACCGTACGTACAGGGGTGGAAGGAGTAGTGATGGACATGGCCCAGAACCAAGTTACGATAAAAGGAGTGGTGGAGCCACAGGCCATCTGTAATATGATCAAGAAGAAGACCAGACGAATGGCTAAAGTTCTCTCCCCATTGCCACCCACCGAAGGCGAGCCTATCCCACAAATCATTTCTTCCCAGGTACTAATCAATTAAAAAAAATTAATAATGCTGATTTAATTGGGTGCTTAATTAATTGATTTGTGGTGTTGGATGTCAGGTGAGTGGGCTTGTGACGGTGGAGCTGAATGTGAACATGCACTGTGAGGCGTGCGCTGAGCAGCTCAAGAAAAAGATTCTGAAAATGAGAGGGGTACAGACTGCGGACACCGAATTCAGCACCGGAAAGGTCACGGTCACCGGAACCATGGACGCCGACAAGCTGGTCGCCTACGTCTACCGGAGAACCAAGAAACAGGCCCGGATCGTCCCCCAACCCGAGCCCGAACCCGAAAAGCCTCCTGAGGAGGATCCCAAGCCCGCCGAGGAGCCCCCAAATCCGCCCCCAGCGGCAGAGGAGAACAAAGAAGAGGGCGGTGGTGATCCGCCCAAGGAAGGGGAAGCCCCGCCGCCGCCGGAGGAGGTGGCCAAGAAGGAGGAAGGGGGAAACGAGGCCCCGCCGGCCGGAGAGAACGGAGAGCTGGCAGCGCTGCCTCCGCCTCCGCCAATGCCGGTGATGCACATGCCGCTGCCGCTGCAGGCGTTTGCAGTGGAAGATGAGCCGATGAAGAGGATGATGATGTACCAGTATTACTATCAGCCGACGTACGTCCTAGAGAGGATCCCGCCGGCGCCTCAGCTTTTTAGTGATGAAAATCCAAATGCTTGCTGCATTTCTTGAGACTTCGCTTGATTCATATTTTGAGCTTATCATACAGCTTCTCGTGTTTTTTGTATAGGAGTATATTTTAAGCTCATTACATAAGAATAATCCCCTTATTCGATTAAAAAAAATTCCTCTCGTGTTTGGAATTTTATATATATGGTTCGGTATACAATATTTTAGGATCTCTGTATTTTTTTAACAATTATTAAATGTTATGTCAAAGTATTGTGTATGTTCTCACCTGCAAAGATATATTATTATTATTACCAGAATCGATAACGATGAGATGGGGATTTATATTACAGTGTAATCTACTATATATAAAAAAGCAATAAAGTTTGGATCCTTCTCATTATGCCATCTAGGATTTCGTCACATGTCGATCCTATATTAAACTACCTCATATTTTTACACGTGTCATTTTCTTAGAATTTAGACGTCTTTATAAATATTCCATGTCATAATCCACATGTCAAAAAATTTCCATATCACTCATATATTATGTACACATCATATTGCCACATAATCTACAAATATCAATCAAACTTTTTAATATTTTTTATATTGGATTACAATAATATTTTTTTGGAAATTTATTTACATATAAAAATATTTTTTACCATATCTTTATGATCCTAACAACTCTCCAATATAATCTACCAAAAAAACTCATATAAATATATACCGAGATCTTATCTTATAATATAAATATATACCGAGATCTTATCCTATAATATATACCGAGATCTTATCCTATAATATGTCAAGTCAATTTTATTTGCTAACCATATTAAACGTCTCATTATTTTCATTTTTGTTATCAAAATCTTTAATTTAGAATTATGTTTTTTTTACAATTTATATAAATCTCCAATTCACAATTATTATTTATATTGCATTTTTATTTATTAATATTTTTGTTATATTATATCTAAAAGAATCTCGATTCATAGTCGTGCAGGGCACGACGGGGACAACTAGTATGTATCAAGTATAAGCCGTTCACTCTCCATGATAAACACACGCACTTGAGTTTTTTTCTTTTCTTTTTTTTTTTTTATAAACGGGGGTATTTTGTAACTTAACTATTTATTTATCTCCTACCGTTTTTAGGTCAAGTTGGATGACCTAAAACATTCTTTGAATTTACGGAAGCTGAAGAAAAAAAGTACTAACCCTGAGAAAAAAAGCTCTCTTTTTGACACGATTTTTCCGATGAACATCGTTTCCAATCCGGTGTTTGCACCGGTAAACCAAAGTTCAAGCAACGATATTATGCAAGAGGAAAGCTCTTCGAGGGACCGCCCTCCGGGTGGCCCTCCAGACCGAAAATCCTCATGGAAAGAAGTGGCAGTAGGCGGGGTGCATCAGACGAAGACGATGCTGGATGAAGCATTCCTTGAAGGAAAGATCAGTGTCTTCTTCCCTGATGGTGATAATGGCGATCCGGCGGTGGTTATAGCGGACGATATGATGGAGGCCCTTGCCTCGGTGTGGTCGTGGTCGGTAGTGGTCAAACTTCTGGGTTAACCGATCGCTCTCCACATCATGGAAAAGAAGATACGGGAAATGTGGAGGACTAATACTCGATTCCAAATTATCGACTTGGAGCACGGATGCTTCTTAATCAGATTTGGTTGTGAAGAGGATTACTTGGCGGCTTTAACGAATGGGCCTTGGACAGTGTTCGGACGTTGTCTATCGGTTCGAAGTTGGTCGCCAAAGTTCCGTACCTCTGATCCGATCAGAACGGCACCAATTTGGATCCGTTTGTCTGGGCTCCCGATGACACTCTATGAAGAGAAGATTCTGCTGAAGGTGGCTACTGGTATTGGGAGACCGATCAAAGTCGACCCCAAAACACTATACACGAATAGAGGTTGCTTTGCGAGAATTTGCGTCGAAGTGATCTTGAGCGTCCGCTAAAGGGAGCTATTAGTATCAATGGGGATCGGTTTTTAATCGAATATGAGGGAATCCCTACTATTTGTTTTAGGTGTGGAAGATTTGGTCATGTTAAAAACAATTGCCCTTTCAGACCGGCGACCTCGACGCCAACGAACTCAACTACTCAGATTTCGGGAGGGGAGTCAAGTAACAAGAACAACTCGAGTACAAAAACGAGTGAACCAGTGGTGAGCTGCATCGAAGGTCGGGGGACCTATGGTGAATGGATGACGGTGGCGAGGAAAATAAAACCGATGAAGGGAAAGAATAAGGCCGTCGATTACCAAAAGAATCCGATGACGGAGGGCGATCAAAGAGCTGATCCGAAAGTTGATCCGAAGAATATTCCGGCATCGAATGGAAAAGGAAAGGATAAATTTTCTCCCGGTTCTAGGCAATTAATTTTGCCTGCAAATCGCTTTGGAGCGCTTGATATCTCATGAAAGGAAAGCATAGAGTATGCAAGTGGGGGATTTATTGCGTCTGATATCTCGGTTATCTCCAATAGGAAGGAAAATGCTAATTTAAAGAAGCAGGTTCAAGCTGAGGTGAGCCTAACGGTTGATAAAATAGCGGAGAAAATCTTGGGGTCGAAGGATTCAAAACGGTCTAGTGAGAAGAACGTTCATATGGACAAGTCGGAAGAGATGAATGATGGGCCATTGGTTTTTAAGACAGGAAAAGGAAATGGGCCTATTGGGCTTAACCAGACAAAAGCTCGATTGGATAAAAGGAGACCCAAAGTTGGGAGGATAGAGGGGATTTTTAGCACTAAGGTTCAAGACAGTACTGGGCCTATTGGGCCAAGAAGTAATGAAGATAGTGGAACGAAGAAAAGACAGAGACAGAATGAAATAGTTTTGGTTAATCAGATGTTCACGCCTGAGGGTAGAGAAAATATGATGGACCAATCGGTTAATCCGGATCCGGGAGTTCGATCGGAACCGGGAGAGCCTAATGTTCCGAGTCACCAAAAGGTTGTTCGATTGGAACCGGGAGAGCCTAATGTTCGATCGGAACCGGGGGATGGAGTTGTTGCGATCTCCCAGGGAGCCAAACAACAACAAGGATTTATGGATTCCGCTATTGACGACGATTCCGCTATGGCGGAAACTGATTTGGCTTAAGGGCCTTTCCGAGTTTCTTACTCGTGTTTTTTGTTTTCTCCTTCTCGTGTTTGTTGCTATGATGAATGTCTTAATGTGGAATTGTTTCGGTGCAGGTAAAGCAGGTTTTCGTAGAGCTATACGTTATATGTTCAGAAGCCACAAAGTTGATATCTTGGCTATCTTTGAACCAAGAGTTTCGGGTGTAACTTCGCAGGGGATCTGTGATAGAATGATGAGGGTGGATTTCACTAATTGTACTCGTGTAGAAGCTGAGGGTTATGCTGGTGGAATTTGGTTACTTTGGAAAGATAACAAGGTGAAGCTTAATATTGTTGAAGAGAACAAACACTTTATTCATGCAGAGTTCAATGATGTGAATGTTAGTTGTCATCTCTTCGTTGTTTATGGACCACCTTCGGCTAATAGGCGAGTGTCTTTCTGGCAAGAGTTGAAGTGTGCAATTAGAAGAACTTCGGGGCCGGTGGTGGTTGGAGGGGATTTTAAATGTATCATGTTCAGCCATGAGAGGGATGGTGGTGCCGGGAATCTTCACACCGACTCTAATATCTTTAATGAATGGAGTGACAGTTTGGCACTTATCGACTTGGACTTCTTGGGTCCGAGTTTCACCTGGAGTCGTAGGCTTTCAACTACGTCAATTGTCTCGAAAAGGCTTGATCGAGTTTTCATGAACGTGGAGGGTCGTCTTCTTTGGCCGGAAGCTCGTGTGAAGCATTTACCCAAATTCTCCTCTGATCATTGCCCTCTATTGCTGTCCTTTGATCCTGAGATCAATTTGGATAGAAGGCGGAGGCCTTTCAGATTCGAAGCGGCTTGGTTCTCTCATCCGGATTTCAAAGACAAAGTTAGGCAGAGTTGGTGTGTGGATTTGGAGACGCCCAGAGCTTTGACAGCTTTAAAAGAGGTGCTGCTTCGATGGAATAAAAAAACATTCAAAAATATTCATCACAGGAAACAGAAGTTAATTGACCAGCTTAACAAAGTTCAAATTCAGCTTGGAAGGAATCAAATGGGTAACTTGATTGAGTTGGAGGCGATGCTTCGAAAGGACCTTGAGGTTGTTCTTGAACAAGAGGAAATCTTGTGGTTCCAAAAATCTAGAGAGCAATGGCTAAATTGCGGGGATCGGAATACAGCATATTTTCATACGTCTATCATTGTTAGACGGAAGCAAAACCGAATTGAGGGGCTCAAATGTGATGATGGCACTTGGACCGAAGAAAAGAATGAACTTGAGGCTCTGGCTACTGATTTTTTTTTAAGAATCTGTACAATGAAGATCAACATGACAGAATTGGTAGTTTGAATGTCGACTGGAGCTTCCCTGGCCTGAAAGAAGAGTGGATCAGATGTCTTGATGAACCGGTTACTGCGGCTGAGGTTTGGAGGGCGGTCAATCACATGAGTCCCTTTAAATCGCCGGGGATCAATGGATTTCAAGCTGGGTTTTTTCAACGGTGTTGGGAAACGGTGGGAATGTCGGTTACGTCGTTTGTCAAGGATTTTTTCCAATCTTGTGTTCTTCCAGAAGGAGTTAACGACACATTGATTGTTCTCTTGGCTAAGGTGGCAAAACCTATTCATATTAGTCAATTCCGTCCGATTAGTTTGTGTAATGTGATCTACAAGACCATCACAAAGATTCTTGCTAACCGAATCCAACTTTTTCTTGCGGATATCATTAGTCCAAATCAAGGAAGTTTTGTTCCAGGTAGACTCATCTCGGATAATATTGTGATCGCACAAGAGGTTGTTCACTCGATGCGTAGGAAAAAAGGAGCGAAAGGATGGATGGTTCTTAAGCTTGATTTGGAGAAAGCATATGATAGGCTGAATTGGAAGTTCATTAAGGTCACTTTACAAGAGCTGGGAGCTCCGGATCAGTGGATTAATTGGGTTATGGCCTGCATTTCGTCGCCTCGGATGCAAGTTCTTTGGAATGGAGAGTTAACAACCCAATTCACCGCCTCTAGAGGAGTTCATCAGGGAGATCCTATCTCTCCTTATATATTCATTCTCTGTTTTGAGCGGCTCGGTCATATTATTTTTAATGCGATTGAGACTGGGGAATGGAAACCGATTAAGTTGACTAGAAGTGGTCCGTTAATGTCTCATATTTTCTTTGCTGACGATATTTTGCTTTTTGCGGAGGCTTCAGTTGGTCAGATCCATGTTATTAAGCGTTGTATTGATCTATTTTGTGGAGCTTCTGGTCAAAAGGTGAATCCTTCTAAATCTAAAATCTTTGTTTCACCGAATGTGAGCACGGAGTTGAAACATAGATTAGAGGAGAGTAGTGGTTTCTTAGTTACGTCCAATCTTGGGAATTATCTTGGAATGCCGGTTCTCCATAGGCAAGTAAACAAGCAAACCTTTGCTACGTTGCTGGATAAATTCCACTCTAGATTGACGGGGTGGAGAACTCGATCGCTTAGTTTCGCGGGAAGGATTACTTTGGTTAATTCAGTCTTAACTTCCATCCCGGTTTATTCTATGTCTACCGCAATTATCCCAAATAGTTTGTGTAAACAGATTGATAAGATTAATAGAGGTTTCATTTGGGGTAGCACTATGGAAAAGAGAAGAATTCATAAAGTGGCTTGGTCGGAAGTTACGAAACCGAGAATTTATGGTGGTCTTGGGATAAAAACTATGAGAGAGCTTAACATGGCCTTGTTAGGGAAGCCTGGGTGGCGGTTTTTAATGGAGGAGGGCACTCTTTGGACTTCGGTTTTGAAGAATAAATATATTAATACAGCCCTTGGTAATTCTCCGTCAGCGTCGCATTTTTGGAAAGGCATAAAGAAGGGTATTTCCGAAGTGGTTGTCAAAGGTTCCAAATGGCTCTTACGGAACGGGCATTCTATCATGTTTTGGAGCGATAGATGGCTCATGGAGGTCCCGCTTATTGAGTTAGCAACTGACACTGTTGAGACGAGGGATAGATGTGCTACTGTGAGAGATTATTGGTTAAATGAATCTGGATGGAATTGGAGCAAGCTGCTCGCGGTTCTCCCTGCTGGGGTGTTATTAAAACTTGCTTTTGCTGTTGTTTTTGAGGAGAATGGACTGACTGATGACGAGCTCTGCTGGGGTCTGGAACATGATGGCAATTACTCTGTTGCTTCTGGTTATAATTTGATTCAGGGTAATCTTGATAGGAACGATGTTGACAACGATCTCTACTGCAGGATTTGGTTATAATTTGATTCAGGGTGCCTGAGAGAATTAGATGCTTTGTCTGGTTGGCTTGTAAAGGAGGGGTTTTGACGAATGCGGAGCGGCGTCGGAGGCACATCAGCACAAGCGCCCAGTTTGCCATCTGCAGGGCCAATGACGAGGATTACGAACATCTGTTCAGGGATTCCTCCTAGGTTAGCGTTATTTGGTTTGGCTTAAACGCTACTGATATTAGTTCTTCTTTTTTCCAGGAAAATTTCGCCTGCTGGATTCGATCGAACATGTTAACGGATAAGCAAGGGCCTTGTGGAAGATGGAATGAGTTATTTGCAATTGCAATCTGGTGGATCTGGCGATGGAGATGTACTCGAGTGTTTGGCGAAGAAGTTTCGATCCAGGACAAGCCCGAATTTATCAAGGAAAAGATGATTGAAGTTGTTGTTGCGGCTGGTAAGTGTTCTATCATTAGTCAAGTTCAAGATAAATGCTTGCAAAAGATCAGTTGGAGTAAACCGGAAGAAGGATGGGTCAAGATAAACACTGATGGTGCCGTGAGGAACGAGAGGGCTACAACGGGTGGATTAATCCGAGATAGCGAAGGAAATTGGATCAAGGGTTTTGTTCATAATATCGGATCTTGCTCAATGGCGGAGCTTTGGGGAGTGCTCAACGGATTGCGTATGGCTTGGGACAATGGTTTTCGTCATGTTATTCTTGAGTCGGATTCCCAATTGGTCGTCCAACTCTTGAATAAAAACATGAATAAGAGTCACCCACTCTTTAGCCTGGTTAATCAATGCCAAGGCTTAATTCGTAGGAATTGGTCTATCCGATTCCGTCATGTGTACCGTGAGGTGAATACCGTTGCGGATCGTCTTGCGGATTTTGCTTTTAGTTTTTCTTTAGGATATCATGTATTGCTTGCCCCACGTGAGGGGATTAATTTACTGCTTTTCGATGATGTTAGGGGTCGGGCTATCCCCCGTTTGATGACTACTTAGCCCATTTTTCTTTATTAATAAAACGCCTCCTTGAGAGGCCGGAGAGTACCGCCTCTCCTTCTACCAAAAAAAAAATTTATTTATCTCCTACCTTCTTATTTCGGCCGTCACTTTGCGTGCAATTATATGCGTATCTTCCTCTAAAGTGCTCTCCCACTTTCTACGATCTACTCTTCCTTAAATCTACTTTCTTCCACTTTTAATTTCTACTTTATGCATGAATTTAAGTATTTGGGATTTTTCTTTTTAGAGGCTTTTGGTTATTCCTAGTTTTGAACTCAAGACACTATTTTGAGTTTTTTTTTATTTGAGGGTTTTTGATTTCGGGATTGTGGTACTTCAAAATGCATAGATTCAAAAATGATTTAGGTCCCATTTGGATTGTCGTGACATATGAAAACGTAAATGTAAACGTAAACGGAAACGAAATGAATCTAGACCATTTTTAGTATCATAATACATTTATATAAAAAAAATCATCCAACAACTTGCCCATTGTAAAAGTGAGATAGAAGAGATTGATTCCACCATTTTATTACCCACCCCTTGATGGAAGAAAGATTAAGGTGGAGCAAGCCCCTTTTTACAATGGATAAGAAGTTGTGGAAAACAAGTTGAATTTTTTTTCTCAATGTATCATGATACTAAAATGGACTATATTCATTTCCATTCTATTTACATTTCCATGAATTGCAACCAGACGAGGCCTTAGTGTTATTCATTGAATTTTGATGGTTTTCTACTAATTTGTTGGTGATTTTAAACACGTCGAACTTTGACAATCAAGATATTTTTTTAATCAGAGATGTTTTTCGACCCTTTATTCGTTTCCTCCTCCTTCCTATTTATATGTTTGGAGTCGTGCTAGCTTGCACGACTGATTGTCGATGTGGGATGGGGTTACAAACCCCCCATGCTAAGTAATGTATTGCCCATGATTTGCTTATGAACTGGAGCAAATGAAAATGAGATCACGTGGCAACAAAAGAAGATCAACAAGTTGGAAACTTGCTTTGCCAAGCCACGCATGATCCTAGGCCAAGCAAACAAAGACTTGGTCATGGGCTAGCCCACATCATTCACTATTGGGCCATTCCCAAACCACTTGGGCACATGTGCAATGAGGAGTTTCTGCTTTTGTTTAATAGGCATTGTTCATACGCGTTTATGCATATAAACGATTGTAAAACCTGGTTTTTAGCCCGTTAGAATAAGAGATTGGACATATCGAGATTAAACGCATTACTTATACATACGATTATGTTATTAATTAGTTAGCGGTTATTTCGCGCACCATCACCTTGAGAATACTACTGATGAACCGTAACATAGAAAGTTATGATTTAACAAAAGTCATGAATCTTCGTTGTTCATTTCTTCTTAGTAAAAGTTGGCTCTATAAGTTAGTACTGTACAGATTTCTCTAAGGCTCATTGGAAGTGTTAATTATATAGATTTCTAAAAGTTACTTCTATTTAAGTGCCAATGTTTTTCAAAAAAGAAGAGGAAGAAATATGCGCAAATGCCCCACCCCAAACCAAATTGAAGCAAATAAGATTTATGGTTCATGGTTTTCGGGCTCACTCCCTCTTAAAAAAATTTGAAGCATATAAGTAACAAATCATGCAAGAACTACTCATGAACATTCTATGGTGGGAATGAAAAATTGGTACTCTATCACAACAAGGCAACACCAGTTTGACTATGAACCTACATACTCGATATTTTGAAACTATAAATTAAAAATTCCGAACCATAAAATCATAAATCTTCACTACAAGATTCTGAAGATTTAGCGACCATAATTTAGCGATCATGACATATGGTCGCCAATTGGCGACCATATGGTCGCTAATGTGGACGTCGAAACTGGGGGGGGGGAAATAAAAAAAAGATAGCGACCATGTGGTCTCCAGAGCAACTTGGTCGCAATTAAAAGCTTGGGAAAATTTCCCGCTTCATTTAGCGACCGGATGGACGCTAAATCTAAAATCCATATGGTCGCCATCTTTAGCTTCCATATGGTTGCTGATGTGGACCATATGTTTTGGCGGGCAAAATCAATATTGGTGGGTGAAATCCCGCCAAAAATGCGACCACATGGTCGCTAAAAAAGTATGTGGTAAAATACGCGCCAATTCAGCATATATACCTAAATGTGTAAAAACCTCATTCTCATTCCGCCACCTTCATACGACCTCATACATATATAGCTCTTTCAAAAAAAATCAGAGAAGAAAGTAACAATCATTCACAAAACTAAGTTGGTCATAGGAAGAAATTACGTCAATTTTTTCGACAATTTCATCAAAGGTATGTAATTAAAAAATATTCGTCATATTTAATTCCGTCATGCTATCGGTTTGTACACAAATGTTGTTTGTAAAAAGTATTCGTTCGTCTAATTATAAGATATTCTGTTAAGTAATTGTTAAATTCATATCGCATAGCAATCGGTTGGAGAAAGTTTTTGTTCACATATACTGTATATAGCGACCAACTAGACGCTAGTTAGCGACCAAATGGACGCAAATTAGCGTCCAAGTGGTCGCAAATTGTAAACAGTGACTGACTGGCTGAAAATCGTTGATGCCAAATCAAAAATAATTCCCTAATTACTAAACTAGTATAGTCGGTAAGTCGGGGTCGAACCCAAGAGACACTTGTATTCTAAGTAGTATTATTATCAACTCAAAGAAGTAACAAAGGGGGGATTTTGGAATTAAAACTAGAAACTAAGAATTGAAACAAACAAAGCAAGTAATCAAACAAGGCAAAGATTGGATTTTTATCAAGTTAAAGGAAAGCAATCCTATTCAAGTATCCACTTTTCTTCCTCAAGTTATTGATCCTAGATTCAAACAAGTTATTTCCTTCAGTTATTCCTATCCTGATCAGAATTATAACATGGCAACGAGACATGCAACTTAACATCCAAACAATTCATGAAACGATCATAAATAATAAGGATATTAGCATTAAGAACAAGGATAAACAGGATACATGCAATTGAATTCCAACGAGTCAAACAATTAACATGCATTCAAATCTCTTCTCAATTGTTTTAGTCCAACGAGTCCTAAATCAATTGAGTTGCTACAAAGATTAGGCTTTGCTACGAGAAAACCTAGATCTAGCAATAGATAATATCAATTCCAACAAGGTGATCAATCAAGTAGAAATCAATATAACCAATATAAATTACGCACAAGAGAATTGAAATAACCTGTAGAAATAAACCTGAATAGACGAATCTCACAACAACTTGAGTCTGAAAAGCTTCAACTAGAATAGAATTTAGGGAGTTTAGTTCTCCATAAGAGAGAAAAACACAAAGTCTCAAATTAGGTCTAAGAGAGAATATCTCAAACAAAGGCTGAAACTAGGTTTAAATAGTCAATTAAAAATACGAAAGGAAAGATATAATAAAAAGGCAATAAAGAAAGGCGGAAGATCTCCTCGCGTGAAAAATAAGTTGGGGCTGCGACCGCCATAGCCGCGATCGCGGTATAGGTTGGCCGCGATCGCGGCTCTTGTCCTGACATCATTTTGACGGTACTTTCGGATCTGTTTTGACCCACTTAGAGTTGGAATTTGAACTCTGAGTAAAAATATGAATTGTATCTCTTAGAGTTATCTTTCCAATGATACCAAATTCAGCTTCATCCGATCACTGTAGCTCCCGACATAAGCTTTACAAGAAAGTGGTGTCGAAACAACAACAACAATGGATTGCCCGGTTCTAAGCGTTCTTTTCCACAACCTCTTGGGTCTTAATCATCATCAGAAATGGCTTGAATTTCCTTGGAAAAGACACTTTAATATCTCCAATCTTGAATCCTTCAACTTAACCAATCCTTGCTCTTCAAAACGACCTAAAAACACAAAAGTGCAAGAGTAGACACCGAAATGCAAAAACTACAAAAACTAAGCAAAATGCATGCAACTACCTAAGATTTAAACATAAATATGCCCTAAAACTAACACCTAAATGCATACTATCAGTGACCAACTGGATGCTAATAAGCGTCCATATGGTCGCCATATCCAGGATTATATGATGCAAAAGTCAATTAATTATAGTCTTATATTGAATTGCAGGAAGGGAAAATGCATGAGTGGATGTATGTGCGTCATATAGATGGATTTTTGAACAACAAGTTTTTGACTGGCGTTAAGCAATTTATTGACTTCTGCAAAGCTATGCCGACATATGACCCATCCGAATTAAGGTGTCCGTGTTGGAGGTGCAAGAATAGGAAACTGATTCCTGTAGAAGATGTGCATTATCACATTGTTAAGGATGGGTTTGTTCCGAACTATTAAAATTGGGTTTCGCACGGAGAGACTGATGAAACGTTCGCTGCCTTGTTGGCAGAGTCTAGACAGTATGAAGGCTGTAGCAGTATTGATCCAACACTACCAGTATCTGGGAATGATAATCGAATGTAGCAGATGGTCTATGATGGCTTTAATGCCCAAAGTCATTACACTATTGATGATCCCTTGCTGAATGAGGGTATAAGGCATGAGTAGGGGGATCAATATTATCATGAAGCGCCCAATCCCGATGCACAGTGTATGTACGACATGTTGTCCGCTGCAAATAGGCCGTTGTGGCCTGAATGTGATATTACCCAGTTGGAGGCGGTGACTGAGCTATTTAGCATAAAGTCAAAGCTAAGGATGACGGAGCGCGGATATGACATGATATTGGATTTCTGCGGACGCTTTTCACACCCGGAGACCACATTACTAGCCACGTTTTACGAAACTTAAAAACTGGTCGAGGGTCTTGGGCTTCTCGTATGTTTTACTTGCCAATTACTCCACGATTGCAGAGGTTGTACGCATCGGTGGTGACTGCCGAGCACATGAGATGGCATGTAGAGCATGAACAAGATGGGGTGATGAGACATCCGTCCCATGCAGAGGCATGGAGGCACTTCAATGCTACGTGGCCAGATTTTGCAGTGGAAATGCGAAATGTCAGACTAGGCTTGTGCACGGATGGTTTCAATCCGTTCGGGGCGTCAGGGCGCCAATACTCATGTTGGCCTGTGATTCTGACACCCTATGACCTTCCGCCGTCGATGTGTATGCGAGAAGAGGTTATGTTTTTGACGGTTATTGCTCCTGGACCGAAGAGTCCGAAGCAAAAGTTGGATGTGTATTTGCAGCCGTTGATAGCCAAGCTGAAGAATTTGTGGCCTAATGGGGCGTGCACATATGATGCATGGAGGAAGAAAATTTTTGTCTTGCATGCAGCTGTAATATGGACTATCAGTGACTTCCCGACATATTCGATGTTGTCAGGTATGTTGTTCTAGACTCAGCTTAATTAATGTCAAGTATATTATATATATTCATGCATATACCATGAAGCCGTAAAATTTAATGTGTTGTACCAAATATATGTTTGTGTAGGCTAGAGCACTTTTGGGAAATACACGTGTCCTTATTGCGTGGAAGATACTCATGCATTTTATCTAACCCATGGACACAAAATGTACTGGTTCGATTGTCACAGGAGGTTTACAGAACATGATCATCGCTTCCGAAACAATAAGAACGATTTCAAGAAGGGTAGAAGGGAACGTCGTGCTCCCCTTGTACTCCGTGACGGATACGAGATATTAGGCCAGATCAACAATATGAGTTTGATGAAGATAAATGAAGTGGGAGCCGAACAACATAATAAGACGGTCAGTAGATGTAATATCCGATTTTCGTTTTAGGTCTCGTAAGTCTGAAAACGGGTCCCTTCGCTTACTAGTAGTTGGGTTTCCGTGATCCGCAAGGAAACTCGTAAAAACAATTAATTAGTGATCCGTTTTACAACCTCCGAGTAAATAGTTATATACTAGCTAAACCTTTTATACACAAGCAAATTATGTACGAATAAACTATATATATAAGATCTCTGTACAAGCAACCTCGATTTTTAGAAACTTGTGCTTATCGTAAAGTTTATTAGAATATTCCAGTTTGATGTAACTTGGGTAATTATTTAATACGTATTACTTAAGCTAATTGTTAACCCTAGAGAGTGTAAACCAATTAAATAAATGAAAATAAAAAATACAATATAAAAATTCTCTTTCTTAATTAAGCCCTATTTAGGCTGAACTCTTTCTTAAAACCGAACCCTACGCCTCTGTTGTTTTCGTTCGAGAGCCGTAATCCGCGATCGAAGAATCGCTTACTTTTCTCGTCACCTTCTTCGACAACCAACGCCAGTCGTGTCTCCGACCATCGCGACCAGTAGTACGTGACGATCCCCCTTCCGTCGGCGCGAGAACCGCGAGCAATTGATAAACCCGGTGGTCGCCCGTTGTCGGTTTTTCATGTTAAACCCCGATCGTCGTGACAACCGCTGCACTCGATCGCTCACAACGGAAGACGGGTAGTCGTCCACATCGTTTATCTCGTCGGGACAAGGCTGCCGGTAAACCTTCGGATCTTTTCTTTTCTCGCCATTGTTTTAAAAAAAAGAAGGAATCCTTGGTAAACTTGGGTTTCAGCGGGATAGGTATCGGGAAGTCGTGAGTGAGTTGATCTAGTAGATTAATAAGGCTTTGTGATGATCACGTTTTTACATGAGTGGCAAATTGGAACTGGTGATTTCATTAATTGCAGGGAAGGAGTAGATATGTTGGTGGGAGTTTTAAAAGATCTTATTAAAATTTCAGTTAGTGACTATTTGGTCAGGAGTGGACTAATATTTATCATGTTACGTTTGTGTTAGATTAATAGTTTTGATAGCTAGTTAGTTTGGTTGTGATTAATTGATCAAGATTACTTAAAAGGGTATGGATTATGTATGGGCGTGTGGGTTAATGTGTCATATTATATATTGATTAGATGGGTTTGTTGACTTGATCTGATCGGTAAAGATGGTGGCTGTCAGTTAAAGCTAATTGTATTATTCTCATGGCAAAATTAAATTATGATGTTGGGTACTGTTTTGGCTACATTATAAAGGGTTAGATTAGAGTAGTGGGTTGTTGTTAATTTAACTACTTGTTTATGTTAACCAACTAATTTGGGTTAATGGAAAAAAAAAGATGTTAATTTTGTGTTTGGTAATTAAGTTGGTGGATCAAGAAGTTAATACAAATGCATGTATATATATAATTTGCAATTGTAGGTTTATATTTGTAAACGTGAAGATTTACAAGTGCAAGTGTACGTGACTTCATGTGTATGGGTTTAGTTAGTAACTTGATAAGGATTAGGTATGTAGTTATATTATTTTAGTTATGCTGCTAATTGGATTAATAGGCGATACGAATTAACTAGTAGAGTAGTCTAGATTACGGGTTAGTTAGGTCGACCGGTTAGTTTCGCAAATAGCGGGCCTGTGGGTTTCATTAAGTTACCATTTAAGGAAGACGTCGTATTGAATATTTTTTTTCCTTATTATTGTTAGGAAATTGCTCTTGTTCAGAATCCTAATTTTCCGTGACCATCAGACCTTCTTCACTTGAGGTAAGTCGTTTTTCGACTTGCTCGGTTCTTTTCTCCCTTGTTAGATTGCGTATCGATATTGTAGGGCGGGTTTTGGGAACTAGTCCCGAATACCTTTTAAATTATTTTGAACTCCTTGTGTGTTGCGTGCGTTAATGATTTTAAATGTGTTTTATCGGAAATTATTTTGGAACGTTTTCTCTGTGTTGGTACCGTTTCCGACACGGCCCATTGTAGCTGGTGTTGAGGAAGAGTTGGCTACTTTGACCCGTGTGACTGGGAAAATCGTACCCCTTCAAACGAAAATTATTATCTGTGTGTTTTTGGCAAGCGCTCCAGTGGAGGCTTAGCCAGGAGTTAGAAGGGAGATTGGGAAGTGGAGTGGGAGGGCCTGCCTCTGCACCCGACGCGGTGATGAGCGCCTTAGAAGACGGATTGTGGACAAAGGAAGAATTGCATTGTTGTGTGACTGTGATTGTAAATGCTTTTGTGACTTGTGTGACTGATATAACTAATTTAGGTATTGGCCTTTAGAGTTATGATTGCGGTTGTGGAATTGTATGCTGACTATAGATAAATGATTTTAAAGCGTTCTACAGTCTCCATATTCTTTCTAGCTTGGTAGATTAGACGCTGACCCTTCGGGGAACATTTTTCAGTTCCAGGTATGAATCAGGGAGCCGTGCAGGAACCGAGGCAAGATGGCGGGCCAGAGCGGTAATGGGCGCGTGTCATAAGTGGGATCGGGTTATACTAGTTTATGATAATAGTTAGAATATTGACTTTAATATTTGTTAGACAGAATTGGTATCGTGTTTCGTTTATTATTGTTTTGTTCGGATAGTTCAGTTCAATAGGCGTTGTGACGTATTGAAATATTTATGTTTTTCGGGGATTCATGCATGATTATGTTTTTCTAAGTTTTATTAAATAAAGGTTGGATGTTTTATTATGTTTTCTCGTCGTGCCCGAATTGTAAGGTCCTACAGTGTAGTTGTCAACCTAAATAATAGTACCTTGTAAGGTCTATTCCCTAGTAGCGTCTCGACGGAAGTCGGGGTGTTACAGTAGAGGTTCGGGTTGGAAGAAGAAAAACATTTTTTGGGACCTACCTTATTGGCCTAGTCTGCTGGTAAGACATAATTTAGATGTCATGCACATTGAAAAGAATTTTGTTGATAATGTTTTCTTCACCATTCTCGATGTTCCGGGGAAGTCGAAAGACAAGTGGTCGGCTAGAAAGGAACTAAAGGAATTGTGCAAGCGTCCGGAGTTGGAACCTGACGAGGAGGACAATAGGTATCCAAAGGCATGCTATGCACTAGATCTTCATGAAAAACAAGTGCTTCTTGAGTGGTTGAGAACCGTAAAATTTCCGGATGGCTACGTGTGCAACTTGAGCCGCTACATTGACTTGCACAAGCTTAGACTCTTTGGGATGAAGAATCAAGATTGTCATGTGTTCATGCAACGATTGATGCCTATTGCTTTTCGAGCATTTATTGATGACAAAGTCTGGGAGCCTATTGCTCAGCTAAGTGCATTCTTCAGGGACCTGACGTATTACGAGCTTAAGCCTGAGGTGGTTATGCAGTTGCACAAGGAAATACCAATTATTTTGTGCAAGCTGGAGCCAATCTTTCCCCCATCGTTATTTGATTCAATGGAGCACTTGCCTATTCATTTGCCACGGTTAGCTTCACTTTGTGGCCTTGTCAATTATAGATGGATGTATCCAGAAGAAAGGTATGTACAATTATAATTTTTGATAAGTTGTAGTTAATTTGGTTTTAGGGTCTTCAATATCATATATATATATATATATATATTGTAGGTTCTTAAAAAGGCTGATGGACACAGTTGGCAATAAAGCTAAGGTTGAGGGCTCAATTTGTAGTTCCTATCTCATTCAAGAGACGCCCACCTTTTGCTCGTATTATTTTAACTCGCATGTCGCGAGTAATCATATGGATGTCTCCCACAACGTTAGTTTCTACTATCGTTTTCATTTTAATTACTTTGAATTAATTGTTCATAAATGGTATTTGAGTCCTCGCTCGACGTACATGCAGGCCGACTGTCCGGCAATTACATATCCTAACATTGCAACATTAGCTCGTGGACCCTCCAAAAAAGTGAAGATATATTCTGGTTATGTTGTCAATGATTATCGATACCACTACTGTCGGTAGCCCTGGTTGATGCGTGTGCCTTCGTGTGGTATCGATAACCATCGACAACATAACCAGCATATGTCTTCACTTTTTTGGAGGGTCCACGAGCTAATGTTGCAATGTTAGGATATGTAATTGCCGGACAGTCGGCCTGCATGTACGTCGAGCGAGGACTCAAATACCATTTATGAACAATTAATTCAAATGAATTAAAATGAAAACAATAGTAGAAAATCCTTACATGGGAGTAGAACCATCGGTGAAAGTGTCTTTCCAAAATCTTTTGCTCTTCAACTTCGTTTATTCTTGGATTTGACGGGCGTACGAAGTTTGTCAAATAGTATCTATTACAAAGAATAATTGATCGAGTCAAGTACTTATATATATTTTTCAAATCAACATAAATAGAAACTTACTCGATATAGGGTTCCACTTCGACGCAGTTCATGAGTATGTACGTTTGGATCACATGGAATTTCTTATCTGTGAGCACATGACCACTGGATCTACTACCCAACGTTCTCCTAGTTGTTGTGAAAATAGACAAATCGCCCGGATAACCCCAACTAGAAGTGTGCAACTAACGTTGCGGGAGACATCCATATGATTACTCGCGACATGCGAGTTAAAATCATACGAGCAAAAGGTGGACGTCTCTTGAATGAGATAGGAAATACAAATTGAGCCCTCAACCTTAGCTTTATTGCCCCTGTGTCCATCAACCTTTTTAAGAACCTACAAAATATATATATATATATATATATGTGATATTGAAGACCCTAAAACCAAATTAACTACAACTTATCAAAAATTATAATTGTACATACCTTTCTTCTAGATACATCCATCTATAATTGACAGGGCCACAAAGTGAAGCTTCCCGTGGCAAATGAATAGGCAAGTGCTCCATTGAATCAAATAACGTTGTGGGAAAAATTCGATCCAGCTTGCACAAAATAATTGGTATTTCCTTGTGCAACTACATAACCACCTCAGGCTTAAGCTCGTAATACGTCAGGTTCATGAAGAATACACTTAGCTGAGCAATAGGCTCCCAGACTTTGTCATCAATAAATGCTCGAAAAGCAATAGGCATCAACTGTTGCATGAACACATGACAATCATGACTCTTTATCCCAAAGAGTCTAAGCTTGTGCAAGTCAATGTAGCGGCTCAAGTTCGACAAGTAGCCATCCGGAAATTTTACGGATCTCAACCACTCAAGAAGCACTTGTTTTTCATGAAGATCTAGTGCATAGCATGCCTTTGGGTACCTATTGTCCTCCTCGTCAGGTTCCAACTCCGGACGCTTGCACAATTCCTTTAGTTCCTTTCTAGCCGACCACTTGTCTTTCGACTTCCCCGAAACATCGAGAATGGTGAAGAAAACATTATCAACAAAATTCTTTTCAATGTGCATGACATCTAAATTATGTCTTACCAGTAAACTAGGCCAATAAGGTAGGTCCCAAAAATTGTTTTTCTTCTTCCAACCCGAACCTCTACTGACCGTCTTATTATGTTGTTCGGCTTCCACTTCATTTATCTTCATCAAACCCATATTGTTGATCTGGCCTAATATCTCGTATCCGTCACGGAGTACAAGGGGAGCACGACGTTCCCTTCTACCCTTCTTGAAATCGTTCTTATTGTTTCGAAAGTGATGATCATGTTCTGTAAACCTCCTGTGACAATCGAACCAGCACATTTTGTGTCCATGGGTTAGATAAAATGCATCAGTATCTTCTACGCAATAAGGACATGTGTATTTCCCAGAAGTGCTCCAGCCTACACAAACATATATTTGGTACAACACATTAAATTTTACGGCTTCATGGTATATGCATGAGTATATATAAAATACTTGACATTAATTAAGCTGAGTCTAGAACAACATACCTGACAACATCGAATATGTCGGGAAGTCATTGATAGTCCATATTACAACTGCATGCAAGACAACATTTTTCTTCCTCCATGCATCATATGTGCACGCCACATTAAGCCACAAATTCTTCAGCTCGGCTATCAACGGCTGCAAATACACATCCAACTTTTGCTTCGGACTCTTCGGTCCAGGAACAATAACCGTCAAAAACATAACCTCTTCTCGCATACACATCGACGGCGGAAGGTCATAGGGTGTCAGAATCACATGCCAACATGAGTATTGGCGCCCTGACCCCCCGAACGGATTAAAACCATTCGTGCACAAGCCTAGTCTGACATTTCGCATTTCCGCTGCAAAATCTGGCCACATAGCATTGAAGTGCCTCCATGCCTCTGCATCGGACGGATGTCTCATCACCCCATCTTGTGCATGCTCTGCATGCCATCTCATGTGCTCGGCAGTCACCACCGATGCGTACAACCTCTGCAACCGTGGAGAATGATGCTCACAATTTTCACCATATCATTTGAATCCATCCGAGCGTGACTCATTATTACCATATACTAAAAGCAAAGGTTAAAATAATATATAAAATAGTCCCTTTTCGAACTATATTATTCATTTTTTAAAAATAAATTTAATTAGTTAAAATTTAATTGAGTTATTTTTATTTAATTATATTTATATATTAAACGAAACAATCAATATATTGATTTTATTTTAGTTAGTGTAGTTTTTTCAGTTAAGATACATATAGTTTTTTAAAAAATATCCTTACTTATATCAAAGTATAATAATTATGTTTGAAAACGATTTTTTAAGATAAAATGCGTATAATGTTTTAAAATATACATACCTATATCAATTTAATCAAAATTTAACACGTCCAAATAAATAATAAAATAATTTTATAAAACCCTGTGCAAGGGGAGAGTAAATCTTCTATTCAAAGTTTATATTCCACTTATGTGTTCCAATTATTTAAATAAATATTAAATTAATGATAAAAAATTAAAAATTAAATTTATATTTCAAACACCTATATACATATGTCTGTAAATTTGTAGGTTAAAAATCATATTATACAATTGTGAAAAATTAAAAGGGTAATATTTTGTATGAAAATCATATGTATATAGTTGTTGAATTTAGTTCAAATGAAACCAACCCTTAACATGAAACGGAAGGAGAATTGTCAGCCATCGGATCACATGATGCAATGGCTCAGATTACTCCTATGATTTTGAAAAAAAATAAAACAAATCAGCAAGGTGGCAATTTTGTAAATACACCCAATTTCTATACCCTTAACTTAAAATATCAAAAATAAACCCGAATCGTACAATACTCCAGACGGGGACGCACGCGAGGATTCCAAACGCCCAAAGCAATCGACGGTTTCAAACTTCAATCAACGGACGATGGACGATCGAAGGCTCCAAACGCTCGATCGAAGTCTCCAAAGTTCGATCAAAGTCTCCAAACGCTCGATCGAAGGCTCCAAACGCTCGATCGAAGTCCCCAAAGTTCGATCGAAGGCTCCAAACGCTCGATCGAAGTCTCCAAAGTTCGATCGAATTCTCCAAAGTTCGACCGAAGGCTCCCACCTTCTCGCGCTCAGTTTGTCGATCCAGGAATGTGATTCGGTCCATCGCCCTCACCTTCACCTTCGATCTCACCTTCACCTTCGATCTCTCCCACGATGTCTCCAAAAACAAATCGAAAAGGTATAAGCCCTAATTTTCTTCACGTTATTTTCAGCGTATGTATTTTCTGATCTCGCTGTTTCTGTTTTTGCCTTATTTATGTTCATTATTGTGGTGGTTTTAATGCTTGTTGTAATGGTAATGGTGGTGGCTTATGTATCGTAAAAACTCGCACTAAGCATGTAATCTTGCTGGAGTTGTTCTTGATGTATCCCTTATATTATATAAGAAATTTGATTTCCGGTTCAACGTCTTGGATGATTGGGTTGGATAATGTGTAGCATATGTTTTTCTGATTCAGTTCAGTCTGACCTGATTCGTATACTTGTGCATTGTCATGCGATAGAAAAACTACTGATTCGAATAATTGTGGTATAGTAGATATGGAAAAGTCTGTAATATTAATTTTGGTATTAAGCACAGAAGATCACGGTGAAAGAAAAGGCCACTCCAACAAACATGTGTATTTTCATCAGGCAAGAGTTGCACTGAGTTGTTAATTTTTCATATTTGTAGTCTTATCAATGCTTCACAATGTCTGCATATCACTAAAATTGAAAAAGGATTAACCTATTGTTTCTTCTGTATAATCTTCTAGCTTTATTTAAAATGTAAGTACCTTAAATTTAGATTTCACTTATAATATCTACTGATGTAGGAGTAAATATATGGGTGAGTTTAACATTCATTCTCTTTGAAAAGGTATGATGTGATTTTAGAGTAAAGTGAATTGAAAAGTTTCAAAAGTGCATTGTGACATAGGACAAGTGCATTGATACATGGCATTAGAAAAGTGCATCATCTGATTGAAAAAGTGCATTGAAAAGTTTCAAAAGTGCATTGACAAGTTTCAAAGTGCATTGATACATGGCATTACAAAAGTGCATCATGTGATTGAAAAAGTGCGTTGAAAAGTTTAAAAAGTGCTTTGGTACATGGCATTAGAAAGGTGCATCATCTGATTGAAAAAGTGCATTGAAAAGTTTCAAAAGTGTATTGTGACATAGGAAAAGTGCATTGATAAATGGATTATGAAAAGTGCATCATCTGATTACAAAAGTGCATTGAAAAGTTTCAAAACTACATTGTGACATAGGAAAAGTGCATTAAACAATTTTGTGAATTCCTCCTCTACTCACACTCTTAGATAGTATTAAAGTGCATTATGAAGTAAAAAAAGTGCACTCAACAGTATCAAAAGTGCATTCCTAACAAATAGAAAGTCTTATTCCAAAACTATTTAATTGCATTCAGTATAAAAGTGCATTGAAAAGTTCCAAAGGTGCATTGTAACATAAGAAAATTGCATTGATAAATGACATAAGAAGACATTCAAATTCATAAGAAGACATTCTTAATTTAAGAAAAGCTTATTAGCTCAAATGGAAGAGCAATGTGCTTATGCACATAGATGTGGGTTCAAATCCCATATAAGCTAATTTGATGAAGATCTTCTTTGGAAAATAGTGGTTAATTAGTTATTTGTCGCACACGATAAAATATAACTTCTTTTAGTGCCTAGCTAGTTAGGTTGAGAATAAATGCGTTAAGAATTAATTATTGTAAGATATCATATTAGCCCATGTAGGAATCGAACCTACATCTTTGTGCACAAAGCACACCGCTCTACCATTTGAGCTAATAGGCTACTTGTACTAAAACAAAAGTGCACACAATAGTATCAAATGCATATCTTTTGTAGAACTCCGTACCTTCATCCAAAGTGGTGAAATGTTGACCTTCATATGGTTTCAACTCGGATGGACATGTGGGAAAATAGTATGTCGTTCCCTCTTGAGATAGCTCAATGAAATATTCACCACTGTTTTTAGGTGATTCCTCATTCAGAATAGTAGTTGAAGAAGAGTTTGATGTCCCCACTACAACAACATAAAAGGGAAATATAAAGGTGTTAGTTGAAAATCAGTAAAAGTGCATTGAAAGTATAATAAAGTGTGTTATATACTAGGAAAAGTGCATTACCTAAACTACTAACTAAATCAGTGAAAAGTAAAAGATATAATAAGTGCTATTAAGTAGAAAAAGTGCACTCTTAAGTGTAAAAAGTGCATTATTAACTGTGAAAAGTGTAGTAAAAATATGTTAATTCAAAGACATGATCATTTGGTCCATATCCACCTTGAAGTCCAATGTCATAACACTTACTACCAAAATCACAATGCAATTAACCATCCTATTTTTGTATTATGAGGCTTATTATAATGTATAAACTATGTTCTCTATAACAAATGAAATTAGATATATGGTTGAATATATGTTCTCTAAACAAAATAAAAAGTGCATTGTTAAGTATGAAAAGTGCACTAGTAAGCCTGAAAAGTGCATTGTCATTTACTAGTATTACTCCTTTATGAAAAGTGCAAGTAAGTATGAAAAGTGCACTAGTAAGTATGAAAAGTGCATTATTAAGTCTGAAAAGTGCATTCTCATTTGATAGTATTACTTCTTTATGATTAGTTCAAAGTATCAACGAGAAGAGGAATTCATTGTTCAAAATGCGTTATTTAAGTATGAAAAGTGCACTAGTAAGTCCGAAAAGTGCATTCTTAAGTTCGAAAAGTGCAGTATTAAGTCCGAAAAGTGCAACGAGGAGAGGAATCCATTTTCTAGTATTCTCAATTGCTAGTATTGGCATCAGGCGTTTTCTCAGACGGAATCTGGTCAACGAATTTTGCAAGATTGGCCTAGTTTACAGGAAAATTTACAAAATTGAAATCCAACGAGATTCACACTGTTCGATTGACCAGTTTAATCGATTTCGAAATTCACACAGATCGATCTCGTTCAACGACAATATTAATTACGACAGTTCGCCAAAATTCAACGAGATTGCAATCGCACAATCTTCGATCTCGTTCAATACGTTACACATCCATGAATTCTTCTACTAGTTACGACAATATTAGGTAGAATTGGATTTGTGAATTCCTCTTAGATAGTTTATAAACCCTAGAATTTCAAATAACCTAACCAAATCACAAAAAGAGGAATAAATACCACTTTCTGCCATGGTTGGAAAGATGAATTGCAATCGCACAATCTTCGATCTCGTTCAATCGATTGAATCGCAAGATTCGTACTGAAATCTCTCCCTCAATCGAGAGTCGTTCAATCGATTGAGTACCGAAATCTCGTTCAATTTATCCCCAAAAATAAAAAAGAGAAAAATGATTAATTAATTAGAGAGGGAAAAGAAATAATTGCCCCCGTCTTTAATAAAAGGAGAAAGAAGATCAGCCCTTGGATCTCCTTGCTCCAAGGGCCTAGAATGCTCCTCCCGTTTCATGTTAAGGGAGTGTTTTATGGGAACCAAACTCTATAGTTGTTTACAACATAAATATAATTTTTTTTCATATTAGTTTGATATTTAAAATTTAAGTGGAACATGAAAGTGAAACACTAAAAGCGGAATGGATGATTTGCATCGATGCAGGACACGAACATGAAAATAAGACTAGTTATACACCACACTTACTTCAGATTTGTATATATTTATTATACCCAAACTTAATTCACATGAATTTTGTGAATGAAAAACTTTGGAATGAAAAAATTTAGCCATTGGAGTCTTTGATCAATCCTCCCGAAGCCGTTGTGCCATCTTGTCTAACCGATTCATCAATGTTGATTTTGAACTAATTTTCATGGGGCATAACCCATCTAATATAAGCGTCCTCCTTTAATGGATGATCTTCCGCATTAATCATGGTATCCCTAATATAATCATTGTTGAAGGGTAATTCTTGACAACAAATAAATTTATAATCAAGATCCCCTTGAGTATAGGGGAGTCAGGATCGTTCCACGGGAAGCAAGGTTGTTTATCTATCTACTACTAAAAATCAAATAAAAGCAAGCAAAACACACCCAAGCAGCCTCGTTAACGACTTTGTCAGGGTCGTTAACGAACCACCGTAGACAAAATTCCAAAACTAATGACCTAGACAGGTTCGGTACCGAGCCAACGAACTCAGTAATCGAATATGATCTTAAGAAAAATCAAATAAAACAAAGATCTAGGACAAGGGTTACAACAACATAGTCATGCACACAAGCTCGTAAGAAGATAAATATCATGCCTTTGAATAGATAGATACATCAACTTCCATTGACTTAGCAAGTAAATTAATCTACTTTCATAAACTAACTCACTTGATTGCTTGTTTCAGATCTAAAGCTTGAAACTTTCGTATTCAAACAATATCAACCTTCAAGTTTATAACTTTCTCTTTCAATCAAGTCAACAACCCAAATTACCTCAACTTTCATCTCGGTATAAACACAACAAACAATCTCAACAATAGATAAAAGGCATTCAACACATAGTCCTACTCACCAAACATGCATAACTATGCCGGGTTTCAACCCCGACCCTAGATAAAAATACTACTCACTAATCATGACTAAGAAACAAATAACTTCAATCAAAGAAAAAAATTGAAAACAAAACACTACTAAAATTAAGAAATATCGTCTTACAGAGATTCAAAAGAAAACCCGAAAAAAACACACAAAACAACAAACCAAAACCTCGACTAACGACCCCAGTAACTTTCGTCCACCGAGCTCTCGATCTCCGATCTCGATCCGTCTCTCTCTCTCCTTCGGCTCTTCTTTTTCTCTTCTCTGATCGATTCCCCCTTTTTCTATGCTAGATAGAAGGCTATTTATACTAAAAAGGCTAGAAACTAAAAAGGCTAAAAGATAAAAACTTTCCTAAAAATATAGAAATAAAACCCTAAAAAGATAGAAATAAAATCTAGAAAGATAACAAGACCTAAAATACAATATAATAACCCTAAAAAGATAAAAAGATACTCTACCGACACGGAAATAAATTCCCGCACATGATCGGTAAGTCACAAAATCAACCTCTCAAATATTCTATCTCGTGGCCTCGTTAACAAGCCCTCACAGCTTTGTTAATGTGCCTGGGTTTGGCTTCTTCAATAATACTTCACTCCAAAAACTTGAACTTCAACTTCTTCACCTTGTATTCCTCCGTCTTTCATCGTAGCTCTTCAAATTCAGCTCCAAACAACATCATTTCCTTGCTAAATCCTACAAAAAGACACAAAACGGAGTAGCTTCCATACTTTTCACAAAATATGCAAAACTATCCAAAAATACACAAAACTAACCCTAAACTTAACCTATCAAACTAAGAAAACCTATAAAAAACTATACTAAAAACACGAACATCAAAATACCCCATACTTAGACTTGCTTGTCATCAAGTAATCACTAAACAATAATCAAAACCAAACAACATACTCATCAAATTATAGCCATCTTCTAAAAAGCAACTTCAACACATAGAAGAAAAATAACAAATGATTATTAACGTCATCACACACATATGTGCACCAAAAATAGACACAAGAAAATACAATCCAACCTCACAAGGGATAATGTGTTTCTCTCAACTCTCAAGTGTTTAAGCTTATAAATATATCTCTCAACTCATCTTATATACAAAAACTCATAGAAATTGGAATTTATATCACCAAACTCTCCACCTAAGATTTGTCAAAACAAACAAAAATCATCAAGAGAACTCAGGGGGCTCAATGAAAAACTTCATAGAAGTTTCCATTCGGCCAGGTTGTAAAGGGGCTTGGTAAAAACAATAAGGCATGGAGAATATTTTGGCTATGTGTGCTAATAATATCCGGGAATCAAAGACTCCTAAAAACTCACAAAATACCAAAACACTCATAAATAACCAAACTCACTCTTCTTATGCACACTTATTTCTACAACCCTTTTCATCCTAGAAAGTCTCATAAAACAAAGAATCTCTGGCTTATCTCGTAAATACTACACACCTCTTACTTCTTCATTCCTTTCTTTTTTTTTCAAAATTTTTTTTTCTCCCCTTTTTTTTTACTTCGCTGCCTCGTTAACGAGCCACTACAGGGTCGTTAACGATCCTCATCGTGTACTCTTTCTACAACCTCTTATGCATTTTTTTGTACCAAAAGATCTTTCTTTTACACAATTAACTCAAGAGACTTCCAATCTACCCTTCCAATAATCCTTCATTTCAAACCAAACATAAGATCTCTCTCTTTCTTTTCAACCATCGACAAAACAATTTCCTCTCCAAATCTAAGTCCTAATCCCCGGATAGGGTCAAACTTATATCGGCTAGGGAACAATTTTGTGAGCTAAAAATAATAGGCTTCAGGCTCAAATTCGGCTG